>CP115866.1:2376105-8042432 GCA_027920645.1 Caenorhabditis nigoni | reverse complement strand
ACTCTAAAACCAAACTCTAAAACCAAACTCTAAAACCAAACGCTAAAACCAAACGCTAAAACCAAACGCTAGAACCAAACGCTAGAACCAAACGCTAAAACCAAACGCTAAAACCAAACGCTAAAACCAAACGCTAGAACCAAACGCTAGAACCAAACTCTAAAACCAAACGCTAGAACTAAACGCTAGAACCAAACTCTAAAGCCAAACGCTAGAACCAAACGCTAGAACCAAACGCTAGAACCAAACTCTAAAACCAAACGCTAGAACCAAACGCTAAAACCAAACTCTAAAACCAAACTCTAAAACCAAACTCTAAAACCAAACGCTAAAACCAAACGCTAAAACCAAACGCTAGAACCAAACGCTAGAACTAAACGCTAGAACCAAACTCTAAAGCCAAACGCTAGAACCAAACGCTAGAACCAAAAGCTAGAACTAAACGCTAAAACCAAACGCTAGAACCAAACGCTCAAACCAAACGCTAGTTTAAAAAAACCAAACGCTAAAACCAAACGCTAGAACCAAACGCTAGAACCAAACGCTAGAACCAAACGCTAAAACCAAACTCTAAAACCAAACGCTGAAACCAAACGCTAGAACCAAACGCTAGAACCAAACGCTCAAACCAAACGCTAGTTAAAAAAAAACCAAACGCTAGAACCAAACGCTAGAACCAAACGCTAAAACCAAACGCTAGAAACCACTCTCATCTTTCCCGTATGTACTCACCTTTTCTGAGAAGACTCATCTGTGCCGATAGACATGTCTTTCTTTATGATCAGATGATTTGCAGATGCTCACGGTGCGTCTCTCACTGTTACACATCACTGGTAAACTACCAAACAGAGAAATCTCTTTAAATTTATGTTAATTAAAGAAATTCAAAAAGTAGCAATATATTTTTATTGTAATAAATTAGAGGCAATAAATAAATAAAAGCAAAATAGCAACAAAAAACAATCACAATTTTCGATAAGTATCCATATTGGTCAGCTCGGCAATTTTCTTCTCAACTTCTGGGTCTCGAGAAGTGACTGTTTCAGCAGCAGATGCACCATGGGGAACCGGATCCTTCATTCTCATACTGTACCAGTCTCCATAATCTTCATCTCCATTTCCATTATTATTTCCATTGTTATTTCCATTATTTCCAAAGTTTCCGTCATTTCCATTCCAGTTATCCCCGACATTTCCATTATTGTTATTTGATTCCCAATTTCCATTTCCATCATTTCCATTATTATTATTATTGTTTCCATTGCTACTACCCCATCCTCCATTATTATTGTTCCAATTGTTGTTTCCATAGTTTCCACCATTATTCGAAGATCCCCATCCATCACTGTTACCATTGTTATTGCTATTGCTGTTACTTCCGAATCCACTATTTTTGTTGTAACCTCCAAAATTATCATTGTCTTGATTTCCATTTCCATTCCATTTATTGCTACCGTATCCTCCTCCCGATCCTCCATTATCGTTATCTTGTCCATTTCCCCAATTATCACTTCCTCCTCCTCCTCCATTATTATTCCATGATCCTCCGGAATTTCCGCTGTTTCCTTCTCCGTTACTTCCCCAATTGTCGTTATCAGTATTTCCACCATTTGATCCTCCATTCCAATTATTGCTCAGATTATCTCCATTATTGTTTCCACTTCCCCATTCATCTCCTCCTCCATTACTTCCTCGATTTCTTCCATAACTGTTGTCACTTGGTTTCCATGATCTCTCATTTCCATAATTCGAGTCTCCATCTCCTCCGCCTCCTTGGCCTCCTAGATTTCCCCAGTTGTCACTATTTCCATTTCCTCCTCCTGATCCTTTCCAGGAATTTCCATCATCATTGTCATTGGTTCCCCATGAATTTCCATAGTTGTTATTGTTATTGTTATTGTTCTTGCTGTTTTTGTTTCCACTGTTACTGTAGCTATTCCAGCTGTCGTCATTATCACCTAAAATAGAAATTTTATGAATTTCATAACTGCAACTTTGGAAATTTCTATGTTATTTAGTTATTTAGTTTTCAGAATTCAAAAATTTTACAATTCAGATCAAAATTCTAAAAATCTCAAATTTTTGAAGGGGGACTCCGACCAAAAACTTTTATAGCATCAAAATGGGTTTTTTTTTCTAAAGCTAGATTTTTTCCTGATACATATTAATATGAAAAAAACGCTAAAAACTAGATGACTCCGAAACATGCCGTAGCTAAGCATATAGGGACAAAAATCCAGAAAAAATGTCACCTAAAACAGACAGCCCGCCGCCGTGGCCTAGAGTTCTCATTGCGCGAGAACTCAAATCCTCGTCCCTTTTTGCAACACAAAAAACTTTTTTGGTCAATGCCCCTCTGTAATCTATTTTGTTTTCCTTTCTTAACTCACCGTTATTCCATCCACCTCCTCCTGATCCATTTGATCCACTGTATCCATTTCCATTTGAAGATGATCCAGAATTCCAGTTATCCTGGTTGTTACCATTTCCGATTCCATAATCATCCCCATCTCCATTCCTACTTCCATACTTGTTCATTCTGTTATTTTTATTGGAATTCGAATTAAAGTTATTGTTATTGTTCCAATCATCATTCTCTCCATCACTATTTCTTGATGATCCACGCCATCCAGATCCTGTTCCGGCTCGATTAACAGATGATTGTCCTTTTGCCGTATCAACACTTCCTGAACATTTTTTTAAAGTTAAACCGATAAAAACAGGAACATCCTACCATAACTTCCGAATGTTCTTTTTCCACTTCTCGTCATTCCTCCCATTCTTTCTCCAGGAAGAGAACTCTGAGATTCAGGAATCCCTTGATAACCTCTGAAATGAATGGATTACGGTGAGACTTTCGAGTTTATTACTCACGATGAATACGGATTTCCAGTTGAAGATCCACCTCTTCTTGAGAATGTAGCCCCAGTATTTGCATTTCCTCTTTCGAATGCTCCTAATCCAAATTTCTTTTTTCCTTTTGATTTTATTGTGGAAATTGCAGGAAAAGCAGCTACAACAATTGCACCCTGATCACGAGCAACTTTTGAAAGATCAACGAGAGGAGTGGTATCTGCAAAGACTAATTCAATTGGAAGAATTGCGTTGTTTTCTTAAAACTGGAACCTAGTTGATTTTATAGTACAAACTCAATGAAGTTTGTTTTACCTGTTTCAATGCGCATTGTGGCCGAAAATTCAAAAATGGGCGGAGCTTAGGTCCGGTAACGAAATCCTTGAAGGAGCATGTGTTGTTCGTAAACGTTTTCTGGCCTATTTTTTCGATTTTTCAAAAATCCGACAAATCGGAAAAATCAAAAAGAAATTTCGCTATCAGACCTAAGGCCCGTCCATCCTATGTTTTTGATCAGATTAATACAAAAATTATATTGCAAAACTACCGTAGCCTTATAAATTCTAGTCGTTTATTAAAAAGAATTTCAACAATATAACTTTCGAAATTTTTCTAAAATCTTTTAAACTTCTAAAAATCACTTAGCAGTGAGCAATATTTTCACTTCAATTAATAGTAAGTATAATTAATCAGGTACACATGAAAAGTATAGATTATAGAAAACCCTGTATTAGAAGGCACCTCTAATAGAAGGGCTCTACTATTAAATGGACTTGGAAAATAGAAGGGCCCTCTTCAGAAATTGCTGCTTTAAATTAAGAATTTCCGTACATTTTCAGGTAAAACTATACCGCAAAAAAATATTTTGAAAAAAATGACCGGAAAAATAAGCAGGTCGGCCTTTTTTATACAGGTTTTACAGTATTCCAAACCAAAAAGTTGGAAAGCAAAAAACCAACCATTTTTCACCGTCGATTCAGTAAAGTTAGATTCACAAAGTACGGAAGCAACAAGGAATGTGAAATACTTTATGTTCATATCAAAATGTGATTATTGGTGTAATGTTTGGAAATGCACACATTATATAGCCGTGCCAAGAAATCGGCCGGATCTCTTCCGGATTCGAGAAAAAGGGCTTTGTTTGTGTTTCGATTTGACAGGATGGCGGAGATTTTCACGAGGTTCAATGAACATAAAAATGGTTATGGGGATCAGAATTCTTGAAAACATGATTTCATTAGAGAGATATACTGTAGGCAATGAAGTTTTGATTCGTCGAAACGTGTTGTGGGAGAAGAAGGTGAACAAAGATCAAGGCAGTTTTCAGGGATTCGTTTCTGAAGAATTGAATAGTCTTGTTTTCTGGAATAGACCTGTTACCTGCTTACAGCAATCCTGATGATCCACATTTCTGGATGCGCAGAAATGAATAATCGAAAGAGAAGCGATTGGACATCTCTTGGAATTCGAGAGAAGTCGAAATATTGATGACACATTGTAACTGTTTGATGAACAGAATCCCATGCACCTCTCGGGCAGAAAGTGGTCCGAACAACATCTTTTCATTCTTTCTGAGTCATCAAAATCCTAGAAAAATAAACACCGTAGAACCTGTGATGTAGATGGGTCCATTCATTGTGAGCCAACTTATCTCGGTTTCTGTCAAAGATATTCGAAAGTTATCAATTGTTTATCTTAATCAAAACATTTTATATCTTTCAGATGAACCAAGAAAATTCAGCTCAAACTTGACAGTATGGGGACCCTTCCATTATCACTCACACTATTTCGTAATTGTTTTATTTTACTTGCAAATGCTCTTCCACCAACACATCTATTCAACCTGCATATGTATCCCCGTTGACAACTGTTTCTGGTTAGACATTCTGTATGAACAACTGGAGGTGGCAGATTCAAACTTTCAAGACTTGGAGGACACTAGAAAAGAGATTACTGTAGATACAATCATTTATCAATAACTTACACCAAAAGAAATGTTTATTAAAAAGAGAAAGAATATCGGAAGATCAAAATTAGACATGAGAAAATGAAGAAGGAATACAATGATTCAATATATATGAAATCCTAAATAAACATCCATAAGGGGGTCACAAACAAACGAACAATGCATTTAGAAAATGAGAATTTCTTTGAAAACTGGAAAAAAGCGGATATGTTGGAAAAAAGAAATATGTTTATGAAATAATATGGATAGTAAAATTCTGATGCAGAAAAATTGGAGCTGTGGACGAAAAAAAGACCGGTGGTCGTGGTCGAAGGTCCCATAACGACAATCACCGTACCCTGAATATATTTTTATTTTCAGCATTTATTTCGATTTTCGTTTTAAGTCATTTTTTCACTTTGATTTTCAGATTTTTTTTGGACGAATATCAGAAAAATCGACGAAAAGCAGTGAGAATCGAGAAAATGAATTAGGAAAATAAACATTTTTTGGGTTACGGTAGTTGTCTCTCTGGGACCTTCGGCAACCTCCACCAGCGTTTCTCTCCTACTAGAATAAAGTCATGAATCTTCTAGAACTTAATTCTAAAATATCATTTTGTGACTTGGAGTTCATCTTTTCGGAAATTGCATTAAGGGTTATTGACAGTCCCAATCATAAGTCTTCCCTAAAAACGTGATGTTGGACAGCTTATCACCAATTCTCTGATTACGAGGTAATAGTTGTCTGACTTCACATTTGTTTCCAGTTCAATTCCAGAAATGACAGCTGCCCAAAAAGTGGAAGCAAGTTTGAGAGTATTGCAAAATATCTTTTTTTTTATTCATTCAGATGTCTCATTCGTTTCTTTCCCTGTTTTTTCTGATTCACCTTTTCAAAATTGTTTAAATACTTCGTTAAACGAACATTGTTTGATCTAGATAGTGTACCTTTTATACAGTAAAGCTTCATCTACAGTAATCTACCAGAGTTCTCACTTCGAAATCATGTTACTTTTGTTCAGTTCCATTGTACTCGTGCAGTCCACCATCCCTTCAGAAGTTTCTTAACAAATCACTCTCCTCTTTCAATCAAAAAAAAACTTGATTACTTTGAGATCACTTGGGAAACCCGCCTAGGTACTGTACATTGTAGTCTCACCTCATGTTCTCTCTGATAACATGTCAACGTGAGAATTTTGATAAATTCCTAGGTTTTCATGCATCGGTTAGAGCGCAATTGCATCACTTCCCGCACATGAGGGGGTTTCCCCGCGTAGCGCCATGTGATTTTCAGTGGTCATAGAGGAAGCCGAATGTCTGCGCTTCTCCTCCTTCCGCACTCTCTTCACCTATCGATTTTCGCCTGGCTGCCTTGTGTCCGTTTTTCGGTCTCCTCTCTCACCTCTTTTCCGTCTCGGTATCAATGTTTGTTTCGATGCGGGGCGACAAGGGGACGTCCGACGACGCGA
Organism: Caenorhabditis nigoni; assembly: GCA_027920645.1. Classification (NCBI taxonomy): domain Eukaryota; kingdom Metazoa; phylum Nematoda; class Chromadorea; order Rhabditida; family Rhabditidae; genus Caenorhabditis; species Caenorhabditis nigoni. The sequence continues at coordinate 8,036,163 of CP115866.1, read as the reverse complement.
CGAAGATGAACCGAAACTTGGTGTCACATTTTTATTTCCCGATGGCCGTTTTTTTTCCTGTTAGCACGTGGTCTTGAGATGAAAAGTTTTATCGGTTCACATACAATAAAATCACTAGGCTGTGTCTCCAATTTTTCTCTAACTTTCTTTTTTTTTCTTATTTGCTTTAAGGGTTAATAGATATTTTACTCCTGCGGTGTCGAGTCTGGATAGACTTTTCAAAAATCAGACAATGTGAAATTTCAGTCTTTCAAGTTCAATGACATCATCCTCATTCTCAATTCCGTTTCGCAACCACAAAATGACACATTTTTTCGAACTTTCACACGTATTTTTGTCCGGGAACCCAGAATACAAGTCCCACATTGAATATGAAAGTTGATTTTCAGTAAAATTTTTTGACAATAGTCTGAAATCTAAATAGTTTGACAATTATATTTTTTCCAACTCTCATAGTCAACGATGTTCCCAATTTGGAAATTCCAAATTATATTTTGCACAGAAAAACCGCAAGATAAGGTTTTTTCAAAGTTCTATCAATACCGTACAACCTCATTAAAGGCGCACTCTTGGAATTGCAACTGCGCTGCAGGACACTTTGTGAACTTTCCATGCACTCCTTGAATTACGATTGCAAAAATGTTTACTCTGACAATTTTCTCAAAGTTGTTCCGACTGATAGTGAGCTATTTACTTCGATTTTTTGAACAGGTTGAATAATCTTGAAATTCGATTAACTGTTTAAAAAAAATTCAGTGCCTAAAAACGTACTATTGCCGACACAGAAAAAGAACGTCTTCCCCGGTTCCTCTATTGAAAGACATTTAATTAATCGTTTGATCACGTGACACGTGCTCTCTTGGTCTTCTCAACAACTTCAAGAAGAACAGGTAACAATGCGGTCGATGTGATAACCTTGTTCAGTCTTTCTATCAATTTTCGTTCACATAGTTTCCCGATTTTTCCTCTTTTCATCTTCTTTTTACACTTTCCGCATTTATCGTTCAAACATCACAATTTTACTTTTTTGTTCTTTTTTATTATCTTCCATGTTTTTTTTTTCAGAAATATGGGACAAACACTGAGTGAGCCAGTTACCAAAAAAGAGTCGGCGTCGTGCGCCAACGAAAATTATCTAGTTGGTAGCAGCTGTATGCAAGGATGGAGAGTTGGTGAGTTGGGTTCAAATTGAGCATTTTTTGCAAGCAGATGAGCGGAAACACGACGAATCTTTGTTTTATAAATGTCTCATCAGATTCTAATTAGCTTCGTTTTCAAAGAAAAATCTAATGAGTGCATGAAGGTGCACTTAATGAGGTACGAAAAAGATGTGATTCATTTATAAAATTGAGATGCAAGGTCTATTTCAGTTGAAATTAGTTCTATGAAATAATTGAGTTTCATAAAAAAACTTGCATCTTTAAGGAACTGATATTATACAAAAAGTTGAGTTTTCCAGATATGGAAGATGCTCATACCCATCTTCTGTCACTCCCCGACGATCCGAAATGCGCATTCTTCGCTGTTTACGACGGACATGGTGGATCCAAAGTGTCACAATACTCCGGAATCAATCTTCACAAAAAAGTGGTGGCTAGAAAAGAGTTCTCTGAGGGAAATTTGAAAGAGGCTATCGAGAGAGGATTCTTGGATTTGGATCAACAGATGCGAGTGGATGAAGAGACAAAGGACGATGTCAGTGGAACGACAGCAGTTGTTGTGTTGATAAAGGAGGGCGATGTTTATTGTGGTAGGTTTTCAAAGTGACAACTTTAAACTTTGACCTCGAATCGTCAGGAGCTTTTGAAAGATTGGGATTGAGATAACGAAATGTTTTTTTTTACAAATAATAATAATCCTATTCGGTTTCTAAACTAAATTCTAACCTGAATTCTTCTAGGTAACGCCGGTGACTCGCGTGCCGTTTCATCAGTTCTCGGAGAAGCTCGTCCACTATCCTTCGACCATAAACCATCTCATGAGATCGAGGCTCGGCGTATTATTGCTGCCGGTGGATGGGTCGAGTTCAATCGCGTCAATGGAAACTTGGCTCTCTCCAGAGCTCTCGGTGATTTCACATTCAAGAATTGTGACACAAAGCCAGCCGAGGAGCAGATCGTAACTGGTAGATATTTTCTTTTTCAATCTTCGAACAACTGATTTCTTTCAGCTTTCCCTGATGTCATCACTGACAAATTGACCCCGGATCATGAGTTCATTGTTCTGGCATGCGATGGTATTTGGGATGTGATGACGAACCAAGAAGTCGTCGATTTCGTGCGCGAGAAGCTCTCGGAGAAGAGAGATCCACAATCGGTTAGGATTAATAGAAAAAAATAGATTTCAAAAATGAATTTTTTCAGATCTGTGAGGAACTTCTCACACGGTGCTTGGCTCCAGATTGTCAGATGGGCGGTCTCGGATGTGACAACATGACGGTAAGTTTCGTTTTCGTTTTTCTTGTATCTTTAGCTCAATTTTTGTTCCAGGTTGTCATCGTCGGACTTCTTCACGGACAATCTCCAGACACTCTCTTCTCGAAGTGTGCACGCCCAGCCGTGTTCACGGGCGTTGTAAGTTTTCATTATTTTGATACTTCATCTAGTTATTAGTAAGTTGTATTCATTACAACTTTTTAGCACATTCCATCTAAATACTAACCAAAGAGTGTCTGTAAATCAGAGATACGACGAACCAAACGAAGTGTTTCTTTTTGAAGAGTAACGAGGATGGAGGTCAGATTCAACAAGATATTTCGCGTGTGATAAACAACTTTGACGGAGGTTTTAGTTGAATTTAGGCCGAGTTCTCATAATTGATTATAAAATGATTTCAGAGCAACGGGTAGTGAGACAAGAGGAAGAGGATGATGATAACGAACCAGCACCAGCCAATTTCCGAGTCTAAATTTCTACTTTTTCGGGTCATATTCGACAGAATTGTGTCAAACGAAATGGAATTATTTGTTTTATTATAATTGGATTTTCATCGAATTTTTCTTTTTGTTCCCTGTGATAGAAATCTTACACAAAGTTCAGTTATCACGTTTTCCCTCTGGCTCACAAGACTCCTCCCCACCCATATTTTTCTTTTAGAGCACGTTTCCCATGTAATGTTGCATGCCTTCTATAGCATTTTGTTCCTTTTTCCAGCTGTCTTCCTTGTAACCTATACATCCCCCTTTTTCATTCACACGTATTCCGGTTTCCTCTGAAAACAATTTTTAAATGCCAAGCTCTCTATAGAATTGTAAAGAATCGATTTCAAAATGTGACGAATCGACTGAAGATACTGTTGACATGATTTTATGTCAGATGTTTCACCATACTCTCTCACGTTCCTCACTCTTCCGCCAACGTTTGCATATCTCCTATTCTTTTTTGTTCTATTTGTTCTATGATATTTTCGCTGTCCACTTTCCATGACGCGTCTACCTTTTTTTGTTCATAGAAAGTGTGAAACCCAAATTTTTTTTTATGTCCACATTCAATCAAAATTAGTAATTCCATGTGTATTAGACTACTGTATTTTTACTCTATTTGTCACTCTTTTGTACTTGGTTTTATGAATATGAATATGATAATAAAAATTAAACTTTGATCGAGCACCATACATAATTGCACAGAATTCACTATCCAATATAATTTTCTCAAGGTTCTCCAGCTCTTTCTCAAAATCTCGCTGAGCTAATTTTTGAAAATTAAAACTTTGTAAAACAAAATGAAACTTTTTTTAATCGGAGATGTGGAAGAGAAATTCCGATGGCCGTGGCCGAAGGTCCCACAGCGACAACTACCGTAACCGAGAAACTTTTCCCCGTATTTGTTATCCCAATTTTCGTGTGTTTATAGTTAATTTTTCACTATCAAAATTTCAATTTCCGACTTTTTTTGGCAAAAGCAACCAAAAACTCGACAAAACCAGTGAAAAACGATAATAAATCCTGAAAATGAACATATTTTTGGTTACTGTAGTTATCGTTTGAGACCTTTGGTCAGTGTATTAGTCTGGTTCAAAAAATCGGTGCTGTGGAAGATAACAACTGTGCTCGAAGGTCCCACAACGATGACTACCATAACCTAATAATTTTTTGCATCTTCCATATTTCTTTGCTCGTTTTTTCACTGATTTCAATCGAGTTTCCTGTTATTTTCCCCCAAAAAAGGAGGAAAAAATTTTGACTGAAAACGGACGAAAATTGTGATGATAAATCCGGAAAAAATATTTTTAGGTTACGGTAGCTGTCGCTGTGGGACCTTCGGCCACGGCCACTGGCGTTTCTCTTCCACAGCTCGGATTTTTATGTGCAAGAATAATATTCACGAGTTCAAAGTTTCGTATTCCTGCTAACCTGCAACTTCAAAAACTTCTAATTTCAAAAAGAATCAAAAAGAATGCAAAATTTTGAAACGACAATAAAAATTTGATGTCAGGAACAATAAAATTGGTATCAATTACCTGTCTATTCTCGACCTTGTTATTCTTGATTTTGTCGACGACACACTGAAAAAATAGATAGAAAACAGACATATTTTCACTTCTTATCAGCTCACTGTAGTTTTCTGTTCGCTCTCGTTCTATTGAATCCATTCGTATTCGATTTTTTTTTGAAGATTGAAAAGATGACAAAGTTTCATGTGAAACTTTATTCAAAAGCAGTCGAATCTAGAAAACTGAGCCAGATCCAGAGAGATTTCGAAAAGAAATTCCATCGAAAATTAGATGTTTGTGTGGAATATTGTTATCATTTGATTGTCAACGAAGTGAGTTTTTTTTTTTTGAATTTTCTGATATCTGATATCTCCAATTTTAGCCCGATTTCATTGATACCAATTGGTCTAAACTTTCCACTTTGCTTTCTCATTCTCCATTCGAAAAATCTGTTTGGAGAGAGTCAAATTTGAATTCCAAAAGTGGGAAAGTGATTGAAATTTGTCCAAGGACAGCTGTCAAAACCGCCACTTGTACCAATATTTTGAATGTTTTCGATAGTGCCGATATTCGGAATGTTGAAAAAATCGAGAGAGGAATACGGTATCTTGTGCCGAACAATGTAGATGAGAATGATTTTTTTGAATTGGCAGCGGATAAAATGACTGGTACGCTGAATATACTTTCTTAACAATATGCAACAACTTCAGAAGTCATTTATTCAACTGATACGAATTTCGACAACGAGAGTCATTCCATTGAAAATGTATTCATCATTGATGTTTTGGCTTCAAAACAAAATCTTCTAGAAGTTAGTGATTAATCGAATTCTCCCAAACGAAACTTTTCCAGGCTAACGAAAAATTGGGACTTGCATTGGACCAGGATGATCTAGACTTTTACTACGACTTCTTCGTAAATAAAGTCAAAAAGTAAGTTCTCATTCTATCAAGATTCAGAAAACCTAATTTCAGAAATCCAACGGATGTTGAACTTTTCGATCTTGCCCAATCTGATTCTGAGCACTCTCGTCATTGGTTTTTCCGAGGGGAAATTTGGATCGATGAATGTAAAAGAGAACAATCCCTAATGGGTTCAATTCGAGACACCTTGAAACATTCAAATGAAAATAGTTTGATTGCCTTCCATGATAATTCAAGGTATTCAAATAAAAGATAGGTTGAAAACCATTTCAGAAAAGTTAGGATACTTTATTGCCTCTAGAGTGACGCACCGGTAAAATTTCCGGTAATTTTTACCGTTTTACCGCCGAAAATTTTACCGGTAAAACCATTACCGCCGACGGTAAAATTTTACCGGTAAGCGGCAAAGAGGCGATTTTTACCGGTAATTGCCGGTAAAATTTTTGCCGCGTCGGTTTTTTACCGGCAATGCCGGTAAAAATTTTCAGTGTTTTGCCGGCGGTTACCGGTAACGCCTTTGCCGGTGCGTCACTCTAATTGCCTCTAATAGAAGCCCACTCAAACTGTCAACTTCCAGCTCAATCATCTCGGTTTCTGTGAAAGATATCAGAAAGTTGTCAAATGATGCAATATTGGGGATATTATGATAAACAGCTTATCAGTTGACAACTTTCTTATATTTTTGACAGAAACTGAGATAATTGAGCCAAAAGTTGACGATTTGGGGGTCTCTTCTATTGCAGGTCTTACGGTATATCAACTAACACTCTAATGCTCGCATAGGAGAGATGAGCGGAAATCCTTATTTGTTATTCTCTATCCCATTTTCCTGATTTTGTCACATTCTTCTGGAAGATTTGAATAACTTTTCGTTGACATTTTTTGAAAAATTTCGGTTTTTTTCAAAATTTTGAGCATTCTTCCTTCTTCACTATCAGAGCAATTTCTTTCGTTTCTTATTCCGTATACCTTTCTCAATTTTCAAAGTTTTATTTCACTCATCTCTGTCGCATAGAAGCCGCTAGTATTTGAACAGTTGCTAAAATCTCGGTAGAATCATCTTTCTCCGACGTAAGCTTCTTGAGTTCCGGACCTCCACCAAGGTAGCATTTTTGCAGCTCGATCCGCGGATTCGAAAGAGTTTGGCGTCTTCGACCATCTGACCCAACTACAGTATCCTCAATGAATGCATTTTGTTCTTCTTCTCACTTGATTTATTCTGCCGAAACACATAATTTTCCAACTGCAGTTTGCCCTTTTCAAGGAGCTACCACTGGAACTGGAGGAAGAATTCGAGATATTCACGCAACTGGACGAGGAGCTTATGAAATCGCAGGTTTTGTTTCAGAACCTGTAAAACTCAAAATTCTTTGATTCAGGTACCGTGGGCTATTCTTTTGGTAATCTCAACATTCCTGGTCTTGATCTCCCGTGGGAAGATCGCTCGTTTCTATACCCAACATCTATCAGTGAACCAGCAAAAGTATGGAAACGGTTTATCAAACTTTCAATGCTAAATCTTATTCAGATTGCCATTGAAGCTTCAAACGGAGCATCAGATTACGGTAACAAGTTTGGTGAACCAGTTATTTGTGGATTTGCTCGTTCATTTGGATTGAAATTAGAAAATGGAGAAAGATGTGAATACCTTAAACCGATCATGTTTTCTGGAGGAATCGGTGCAATAGGTACATTAAACTTTCAGCTACCATTAATACCCAAAAACATATTTTCCAGACGAAGACGAAGTGAAAAAAGAGCCATGTACAGTTGGTCAAAAAGTAGTTAAAATAGGTGGTCCAGTATACCGAATTGGTGTTGGAGGTGGAGCAGCAAGTTCGGTTTCAGTACAAGGAAATCGAGAGACTCAATTGGATTTTGCTGCTGTTCAACGGGGAGATGCTGAGATGGGCGGTAAATTGCATCGAGTTGTGAGGGCTTGTGCAGAGAGAAACGACGGAAATCCATTGACATCGATTCATGATCAAGGAGCTGGTGGAAATGGTTAGTTGGAGTTTCACTCTTTGAAAACTGGTGCTCTCAAAGGGACAAACAGATCCCTTCACCTACCGTAATTCGACAGCATTTTCAATGTCATCTATCCAAGATCCTTTTGTTAACTTTTTCAGGAAACGTCATCAAAGAACTCGTAGAAGGATGTGGAGTTACAGTCCAAAGTGATGCATTCCAACTCGGAGATGAAAGTATTTCGTTGAGAGAACTATGGACTGCTGAATATCAAGTATAAATCTTTTCTTTTGCTTCCCACATCTGGTTATTTTTAGGAAAACGATGCAGCATTAGTAGATCCTTCTCTGCTAGAAGCACTTCAAGCGATTTCCGAGCGCGAAAAGTGCCACGTTTCAGTGGTAGGAGATGTTGTGGAAGAGCAAAGAGTCAAGTTGGTTGGAAAATCAGGAGAAGTTGCTGTAGATCTAGACACTCGACAGTTGGGAGAAAGAGAGAAGAAGTGTTTCAAATTGAAAACTGTGCCACGGATTCTCAAGAAGCTTGAATTACCGAAGAATCTGACAGTCAGAGAAGCTGTTGGAAGAGTATTGAAACTTCCTACAGTAGCTAGTAAACGGTAACGGAGTAACGAGTAGCTACTTTAAACGAAATAATTAAAGATATTTGACATGCAAAGTGGATAGGTCTGTAACTGGATTGGTAGCTCAGCAGCAATGCGTTGGACCTCTTCATACACCTCTAGCAGACGTGGCAGTGGTTGCACTTTCCCATTTTGATACGGTTAGTTTTTGAAAAGTATAGAACCTATGATGATGTTCCTAAACTGTCTATATGAATCATAATTTACCGTAACACCTTTTTTAGAAGAGCCGGCCCTTCTGTGGTTCCAAGCCCCGACAGGCCCTCTCGGAAGTCCCTTCTCCTATAGGGGTCATTCAATTAGAGGGGGCACTTCTATTTTCCCAGCCATCTTCCACGAAAATGTTGATAGAAAAATTCGGCGAATTCTCGTTCAACATTAATAATAGCTTTTCTGATGTTCCAAGATTTTCTCGGAGGACCCTTCTATTAGAGGGGTCCTCCTAATACAGGTTTTACGATATATTTTCTAGAGATTCCCTTATGTAGTTCTGAAAATTATTTGTTTTCTCCCGATACCGCTCAACCCGAAAAACGTTTTTTGTCGTTCGTTTTATTCAGTCGGAAATTAGTTTTCCTCTCTCTTTTTTTCAGTCTGCTTTTTCCAACCGACCGCATCTTTTTTCCTTCTTATTCTCATGTTTTCTGACATGATTCAGTAATACAATTTGGGTTTGTCAATCTGGAAAGAAGGGGGTTAGATTTATTTTCTTTGCGTTCCTTTTCTTTTTTGGAATTTAATTTACCGTAAAACCTCAAATAGACCGACATGTCGCTCTATTTTTCAAACGACTTTTTTCTCGTCGCTCTATTAGAGGTGACGTTCAATTAGGGGCTGTCGTTCTATTTTTCAATAAAAAAAAAACCAAACACAACAAAAATTTTATCAGAAAAAGAGTAACAACAAGATCAACTGGTTGTAAAAAAAACAACAAAATTTTAATCAAAAATGAGCGAAGAGTCACTATCTTCTTGATATTCTTCCTCACTGAGGCCGACTTCTTCGATCAGATCTTCCAATTCCTCCAATGATCGTTCCATGCGTGCTCTTTTAAATGCATCCAATCCCCTTGGAACTTCCGCGCGGATGTCTTGTGTTTGCGTCGCTACAATAGTTTTGGAAAGGGTGTCGCTCTATTAGGGGTAGGCGGCTGACGGTCTATTAGAGGCTGTCGTTCAAATAGAGGCTGTCGGTCTATTTTTAGAATGCGATTTCTCGTGTCGGTCTATTAGGGGTGACGTTCAATTAGAGGTGACGGTCTATTTGAGGTTTTACGGTATAACTGAAAAAGGGGGCTGTAGTGTAAGTGAGTAAACAGTCAACAAGTTCTGAGTCCCGTTTTCTCTTTTTTGGGGGCAGAAAGAAGTTGAAGAAGTGTGGAAATGTCTTCTTTCCTCTCTTTTTCTTCTTGCGTCAGATTTCCGTTTTGAATTTCCCCGGGGACAAGTTTTGAATGGAAGAAAGAGTCGCATTGCTGCTGACATGTCCAATGACAAATCGCCTCTGATTATGTAGCTTTCAACATTTGAAATAAGAAAAAAGAGGAGATCTGGCTTCGGAAAATCTGACCCCCACAATCAAGCGTTCTGTTACAAAAAACAGAATGGAGACCAAAGTTTTGGGCAACAATAACAAAATCTTCTGACAACAAACAAACACCAACTTTTTCAGCTTCGGCTTTTTAGTGATAACACTAACTATTATAATATATACATTTCATTCAAGTATCAACAATATTTCAAAGACAATAGATAACTTTCAAGCGACCCGTCAAAACTTTTAACTGAAAATTTCTTTACAACCTAACTGGCGATTCGACAAGTGAGATTCGTTTGTAGACAAAATTCGCTCGTTCCGCATATTTTCTGTATACCAGAAAACCGCCAATCAGAGCTGCGACGATTGCGAATGCAATGATAAATGTGGTGATAAGAATGGAATAAAAGTTACGAGTTGTATCGATGCATGGCTTGACTGATGCCAAATATGGAAGTAATGGGTATTGCCAGGATCCTAAAATAGAGAATTGTATTGACCCGATTTTCAAAAAGTGATTTTACCTGAGAAGCAGTAGTAAAGAAGTGGGTCAGATACTTGACTTTGATTGAGAAGATGCGGAACAATATCGTAAAGGGAGCAATCACATCGTAGAGGATTTTGGTCAACTCGCAAGTCTCTGGAAAAGATTTCATTTGATATCAGTTTTGGTTTCTGTAGGTATACCTTAAGTGTTCAAGTTTTGAGAAATTCGATGTAAACTGCACTCGATTCTCTCCCAAATCCAATGTTCTCAAGTTTTCCGGTAGTGATTTTGCATCGATAACTCTGATCTCATTTCCACGCAGCATCAATGATTTCAATGTTCTCAAATGTCTCAAATGAAGGGAAAATTCAAGACCAGAATTCGAAATATCTAAATCGACGAGAGAAGTCAATTCATCCAAATGATCACTCCAACATGGAGATTCGCGATTTGGACATCTCGAGAAAAGAGTAGGATTCGATGCAATTCGAAGTTGTTGAAGCATTGGTAGACCAGTGAAAAAGTGAGGATCCAGATGAGAAATCGTATTGGATGAAAGATCAAGAAGGAGAAGAGATGGAAGAATCGGATGAGGAAGAGATGAAAGTTGATTCGAACTCAGGTCAAGAGATATCAATCCAAGGCCAATTGATGGAAATGCTTGAGGATCAATCTGAAAGTGATCGTATGTAAAAAATCCAAAATAGAGTGGATACCTCGCTCAATTGGTTGTTGGATATATCAAAATGTTGTAAATTGGGATACGATTGAAGTGCATGAGGTGGCAGGGATGTCATCAAATTATGAGATAAACTCAAAGTGTGAAGTTCTGTTAACTCGACTCCAGGTGGTGGAATCGGGAAATCACTGAACATGTTTCTCTCAAGATGCATTGATTCTATGGAAACAGCATCTATGTAAACTGCGGAAAGCAAGTTATCACGAGCAAACACAGTTCTGATTGGACAGAATCTGGAGAACCTGAGACGCTTTGCACCAATTCCAGAAATATCCAATGAGTGCAAGAATTGACCGCAAGCTGTCCAAGTGTCTTCGTGAAGAGGCATCTGGAAGGATAAGATGATAATGAAATCAAGATATTTGAATATCTCACCTGGCAATGACTGATATTCAAACTCTTGACTCTACTCTTCCTCTCCAACCATTCCTCAAACCCAATTGGCAATCTAGTGTTACTCAAATCAACAAAAGTTGCATTGGAAAAAATATCGAGAGCTCCAGAATCAATTTCCAGTTCTCGATTTGAAGAGAAATCGATTGTTGTGATTAGAGAAATATTGAGGTTATGAATGGGAATGTGACGGCAGACATCTTTTTCACACTTTCCGGGAAGTTTCTGAAATTGAAAAATGGAATTAACTGTGGCTGAGCAAACTTTCAAGTGTCTGAGTGGGACACTCGAAATTCGGAAAATCTTAGAAAGTATGAGAATTCGGATCACTCACTTTGAACATTATGACAGTTTCGTTAATACTTTCCATCCTTGTATCGGATAGGAAAAGTTGTCGAACTGGTGGGAAAACAGTCATTGATGTGGCAATTGCAATTGGATTTCCTGATAAATCCAATTGTTCTAGAACAACTCCTGGAGACAGAATCCATGCCAATTGGTCCAAATTCGAGATCCGATTGTTTGTCAGTATAAGAACTCGTAGAAATTTAAGACTTCGGAGTACTGTAGGTGGCAGCGTTTCCAAATGGTTGTTTGATAAATCAATGACCTAGAATATTAATTGGAAATTCGAAAGTAAGAATACTAATCATACCTCTAACCCTGGTAAAGGCAAAAATGTACTTCCTGGAACTTCATGCATTCCACATCGGCTCATTCGCAGAACTCGAAGATTTGGATGAAACAAAAAATGCGGAGGCTGCGGAAGATTCAAAGAATTCAGATGAAGTTGTTGAATATTTGGAAGCATGGACACAGTTCTGACTAGTAAAGATGGGCGGTTGCAAACCACAGTGTGCGATAGAAAATCACAGTCACAATGAGCACAAAGATCTGCTCGAGATGAAGGGAAAGTGCTCATAAAGAGCATTAAAACGAGGATACGCATCTCGTTTCGAATGACTTCTTGTCCCACAGACTGAGACTGCAACAAAAAAAAGGAAAGAGTAGTCGGGAGCAAAAAATGGGGGCGGAGTTTCGAGAGCCAAGAAAAAGAAGAAGGCGTGATTAGATTGGAAAGCGAGAATCGTTTGTTGGAGAAGAGTGGGGAGAATCGAAAAATGGATTTGATAGGAGGATTTTTTGCACAAAGCAAGGTCATATTTAGGATAAAACAGAAAAAAAAGGATGTTGAGTGTTGAAAATACCCAGAAAAAAACAGACTTATTTGAAAGCTTAAAGGATGAGAGTGGAAGGCAATAAAGTTGTTAAAACTTCTTATATTTTTTAAGTAAAAAAGGTACAAAAATCGAAGCTGTTGAAGAGTCTCTTCCGAAGAGAAATGCCGGTGGCCGTGGTAAAAGGTCTCACGACAACTACCGTAACCTGGAAATACCGTAAACGCTCTAATAGAACGCCTTCCGAACCATCAAACTTGAGCCCATGTATCTCAATTTCTGTGAGGGATATCAAAAAGTGTTCAACTGATAAAATGTTTCTGATATATTTCTGATATAACTTCCAAATTTATTTTTTAGATTTTTGTGCGTTTTCAGTCAGTCTTTCACTATGAGAAAATAAATTCGGAAAATAAAAATATTTGTAGGTTACGGTAGTTGTCGTTGTGGGATCTTCGGCCACGACCACTGGCGTTTCTCTTCCACTGCTCTGTTTTTTTGTAGCAGAATGCCACTTTATAAGTAATCCCAAGAATTCCAATTGGACTTCTGAAATTAGGTAAAACTGAATTAAATCATTCAAAATTCAGGAAAGGGGCTTTCGGTTTTCCGTTTAAATCATACTTGCAAAATCTCGGAAAAAAAAAAGAAAAATTCGTCTACCGGCCCGGCCCGGCCCGGCCTTTTGTAACTATGGTTTAAATACTCTGTTTTTTGTAGTTTCTTCTAAAATTCCATTTGACAAAAAAAAACAGAATTTCAGCCCCCAAAAAAACCTTAAAAAGCATCGAAAAGACAATCAACCAAACGTATGCTTCATTGTAATTCCACTCATGAGCAACAATGGCAGTTCATTAGGTTGATGATGTTAAAACCAAAAGCTCCTCTCTTTTTTTCTCCAGAATCCAATCCAATTCCATTGTCTTTTTTTACGTCGCCAAAAATATTTGAACAAAAGGATAGAATCAAAAAGGGATTACATGGCGAACAATAAAAATAGAACGGATTGGATTCCGAGTCGAAAAAAGAAGAAAATGTGCTTCTGAATCCTTTGTCCTTTCAGTAGTAAGAGGAGACCTAAAAATAAGAAATACCGAGAAAAACAATTGAAAGAAGAGTTTCGAGCTTAGTTGAAGAAGGGGAAGAGCAAAACGAAAAGAATGGGGAGACATTTTATGCATCACTGAGCCCTTTGGAGCCACCCGGAAAATGAGAAGTACGGCGGAAATATGGACAGAAAATGGGAGCAAAGGGGGAAAAGGGACGGGTTCAAATACCCAAGTTCAAACATTTGGGACAGATGGACACTGACAAAATTAATGGGAAGAATCTAATTCCTTCATTCATCAAACCTCACAATCAGAAAGCAAGAAACAGGAAATTTCTGAATGAGTAGAGAACATCAGAGCACACTCGAAAACCCAAAATTTTCGAAAAATCCAAACATTCAAAAATAAATTCCAAAAACTTTGGTAAATTCAAAAAAAAACAATTAGAACTTTATTGAATTCAGATTTCCAAAAAAATGCCAGAATAATCGAAAATTAAACTTTTTTTAATCAGAAATTTCAGAAACTAGGAACACCCAAAAAAAATTTTTCGAGTTTTTGATATTTTCTTTTATACTTACCGTAAAAACTCTATTAGATAGCCATGGCACTCTAATGTTCGGAGGTGGTCTGGGGTGGCACTATATTAGAGGCTGGCATTCAATTAGGGGTGGCTATCTAATAGAGTTTTTACGGTAATCTGAATTTAATGAAACTCATGAATTTTCGAACTTCTCGCCTTTTTAATTTTTCGTAATTTTTCGTAGTTTTGGGGTTTCGTGGAGTTTCTGATATTCATAGAATTTTCAAAAAACCTAATTGTAAGAGCCGAAAATAATTCTGGGAGCCAAACAAACTCTAAAGACTGAAAACCTCTTTCATTCTGACCTAAAGTTGATGATTTAAATCTTAAGAAGATAAATTTTCTAGAATATTTGGTATTTTTAAATAGGACTTTTGGTTAATATGGTAAAGTAACCCAGTTTTCAAACACTCCAAATTTGACGGTGCCTCTGAAATTGCTGCTCACAGAATTCATATTACTTATCGTTGTTGCTTTTTTCTATCCATGTGCATTGGTCTACAAAAAAACGTTTTGTCAAAATGTCTAATTAAAAACTACTGGTCTGCATTGTCTTTGCAACCAATAAAATTTTTCGTCTAACGAAAAAAATAACAGACACATGTCTCTGAAAATTAAATTGATTAAAAATTCGACATTTTTCAGGTCGGTGGAGCAGTGTCTCTCGGAGAACAGCCTATCAAAATGTTAATTGACGCCGAGAAAGGAGCGAGAATGTGCATTTCGGAGACTATAATGAACCTTATATGGGCTCCAATTATAGATCTGAAGGTATCGAAATAACAAGGGTATTCCAAAAAAATTATGTCTTTTGAAGGATGTAAAAATGTCGGGAAACTGGATGTGGGCTGCAAAATGCGAAGGAGAGGGTGCACGTTTAGTGGAAGCAGTTGGAGGTCTTTGTCAGGGTCTTCGAGAGATTGGATGTGCGATTGATGGTGGAAAAGATTCGTTATCGATGGCAGTGACCGCAAATGGAGAAGTTGTTAAGGTTTGGTTGTTGAAACTTTTGTATCTTTCAAACTTTCACATTCTACTACTAAATTTGTTCATTCAGAGTCCTGGAACACTTGTTCTATCTGCCTACGCTCCATGCACAAATGTTACAAAAGTTGTGAATCCAGCATTAACAGCTACTCCTGGTTCCCAAATTTTATGGATCAAATGTGGAGGTGAAAAAGGAAAATTCAGATTAGGAGGGAGTGCATTGGCTCAAGTTTATTCACAGGTAACATTAGTTTCTTATTTCCTATCAATATTTCTGTTTTTTTTTCAGATCGGAGATGATTGTCCAGATATCGAAAGTTTTTCTGAAATTTCCAATGTTTTCTCGATTGTTCAAGAACTATTAAATGGAGATCAATTGGTTGGAACAGTTAGAAAACCAAAAATCCTTGCAGGTAGTATTTAATTTTCTTTATTTATTCTCACTTTCAAAATTCAATTTTCAGGACATGATATTTCTGATGGTGGCCTTATTACGACTATTCTGGAAATGGCGTTTGCTGGAAATGTTTCAATTGATATTGATATCCAAAATGAAACGGATCCGATCAACATTCTGTTTGCTGAGGAATGCGGGATTGTTCTTGAAGTTTCAGATGCAGAAGATGTTATACGAAGATTCCGCAGCTCGGCCATTGAATGTTCCGTTATTGGTCATGCGACTCCAGAATATGGATCAGCTGCACATGTTAAAATTCAAGTGAATGGAAAGATGGAAATCAATGAAAAACTAGTTGATTTACGAGAAGAATGGGAACTTGTTGGAGATAAATTGGGAGAACATCAAACCAATTTGAAAAGTTTGGAAGAGGCGAAAAATGTGCGAAAGGATTGCAAGAAAATTCAATACAAGTGTGATTTTGAATGGTTTTACCATCCATCGTTTATCTATCACGAACAGTACTTTTCAACGGCTCCACGCGTTGCAATAATTCGTGAAGAAGGATCCAATGGAGACAGGGAAATGGCATCTGCTTTTACTTTGGCCGGTTTTCAGACGTTCGATGTTACAATGACTGATATGCTGAAAGGACATAATTTAGATTCCTACAGGTTTAGAACCTTAACTATTTAGAAATTTAACTATTTTTCAGAGGAGTTGCATTTGTTGGAGGATTCTCTTATGCCGACGTTCTGGGATCTGCCAAGGGATGGGCTGCAGGAATTCAATTCAATGAAAAAATTTCTGAGAGTTTCAAAGTTTTCCGTTCAAGATCTGACACATTTTCATATGGAGTCTGTAATGGATGTCAATTGATGGCTCAACTCGGCTGGGTTGGAGATGAAGATGATGAATCCGAAAGCGTTACAGTATTCCTAGATGAAAACGAATGTGGACGATTCGAAAGTAGTTTTGGACCTGTTAAAGTGATCCAATAGCAAATAGTTTCCTTTAAAAATTCAATACAATTTCCAGATAGAAAAGAGTCGAAGCATCATGCTTTCTGGAATGGAGAACTCAATTCTGGGGCTATGGTCCTCCCACGGAGAAGGTCAATTCTCATATCGATCTTCTAAAAATCTCGAAAACTTGAAAAGAAACGGACAAGTTTGTGTCCGTTTCTGTGATGATTGTGGAATGACTGGATCCGATTACTCGAAAGAAAAGCTACCGTACCCATGGAATCCGAATGGATCCATTGATGATGTGGCAGCGATTTGCAGTCGAGATGGACGGCATCTCGCAATGATGCCTCATGCTGACCGATCCTTCTTGACGTGGCAATGGGCGGATTCAGATGATGTCAACTGGAATACACGATTTGATCAACAATCAGTGGCACTTTCTCCTTGGATACGAATGTTCAGAAACGCTTACAATTGGTGTAAAAATTGATTTTCGTACTTGCTCTTAACTTCGTTTTAGAGCTTTTATGTTGGAAAAATAAAATTTATTGCAGCTTCAAAATTGGACCCAAATGTACAGACAATCGTATTCAACAAGAGTAAAAAGAAAAAGAATAATCAATAAATTAATAACAAAAAACACCAGTAAAGATTTAAATTGAATGATGTACAACAGCTTCGAATTGTCTCAATTCGGTGAGATCCTTCATGGCAACATGCCCATTTCTATCACTTATCCATCTTCCATTCATTCCTAAAAAACTTAGAGTTTTCGATTTCAAAAAGACGGGCGGTCTCAAAAATGGGTTACCTGGAATTCTGGCCGTTGGTTTTCCCCACACCATACCACGATTCAGAAGCACTTCATCAACTGGAAAAAATAAACTCATGGGAGTAGAAAAAGAAAAACTCTCACCATCACTCCACATAGCATAAACATGATCTCCTTCCCGATTCGGATCATCATTGGTTTTTTGAAGAAGGTTTGAATAGTTTTCTTGTTTGCAGCTTCCAGATGTGTAGCCACACCAAAGCTAGAAAATTTGACATTTTTTCACTTCATAAGTTAAATATTCTACCTGGTCTTGACAAGTGTATCCCGGATACAAACCATCCAAAGCATTGCACCAGGCTGGAACAGTTTGAGCGAGTTGGCATACACAGAGTCCGAAATTAGGTCCAGCAATACCAAGGAAAGTGTCAACTTTAGCTCCAAGTGGTGGACCCAAAGTACAGTTTCCGTCGGTTCCAATAAGAGTTCCTCCTTTTACAACCTTTCTCATCAATGGTACTCCAACGGAATGAGCAATGATGTCGACTTTTTTGGCACCTGTGTAACCAATAACGGCTTCGAGGAATCTGAAAATTTAAACTTTTTATGATAAAACCAGTACATTAAGATACCTTCTCAAGTAAATCAAATTTCCGCAGGTATGAATTGTGGAATATGTGTCCAACATAGATCCACTTCCCCAAGTATCTCCCCAAGTGGTAGCATACAACTCGGATTCTGTGTAGTTCTGCTCCAAAAAGTATTGAATACTTCTACTGAATCCAGTTGCCAAAGGTTGTTGAGTGAAGAGAGCAGTGTCTCCAGAACCATGAATAAAGATCACTGGCTCTTTTTCAACGGTATCTCCAGATCTTCTTTTTCCTCCGAAACTTCCGTTTGGTCCTACATCTGGACGATCAAATGCGTCTTGTTCGTACCTAAAAATATTAATTTTGTTTTTATAAAATAAAGAATAAACCTACCCATGAGCAATCAACCAATCAACAAAATGGGATGACATGGGACCAGGCGGTCCAGATTTCTGAGCATTGGATGGAACATGAAATGAGCAAAGGGCTACTAATAGGAATAGCCTGAAAAACACTTCAATCGGGTTACTGTAGATTATTTTTCTGATGTATAATACTAATTTCTTCCTAAAAAAGATAACTGAATAAATAGAAACCTATACTACTTCCCAAAAGACTAATAAAGAGACTTTGACGGTTACAGTAACCTTCAAATAATATTCTTGAACGAATGAAAACAAGTTAAGAAACAGAATACTTACCACATAGTTGTACAAAAAAAAAGAACAAAAATATATAGCGGGAAAAGTTTTGTCCTCTATAAGAAAGCTGAAGATGAATCACAGGAGATGGGCAGCCTCTCTATCGTCTGGAAATGTAAATTGGGATGAAAATGGTCAAGCAAGAGAAACAGTGTGCGAGACGAAGAGACGCAGAGAATCGACCGGTTCTTACGCCATTTTGCCTCCTTTTTTCGGAGGGAATATGAACAGGTTTCAGGGTGTCATATAAGTGACCAGAGGCGATTTCTGAAGAGAAGAATATGCCGAATGGCAGAGAGAAATCGGTGTTGAAAAGGACAGGTGACGACGGAGAAAGAAAAATGAAAGGAGAGATGTTATGCAACATTTTTGAGGGAAAGCTGTGGACTTTTTAAGGGAAAAATTGGGTGTGTAGTTTGTTATATCAATCAAAAAATAATAACACAGGTGATTCGCGAACAATCCGTTACGGATTCTCCGCCATTCGCGCGCGGATGAAATAGGAATCGTATACGGACCGTACGCGAATCCGTAACGGATCCGTTTGCGACTCATTTCTTGAAAACCTCGCCGCTCCTTTTTTCAGTTTCTATTATTTTTTGCTGAGTTTTCATGATAGTTGTAGACATTTTATTCAACAATTTATTAAGAAAACATGTAAAAGAAAGAAAAGAAAATCAGAAGTACAACATTAAGTTCGAAAATTTGTAAAAATTCTGCTTTTTTGGTTGTTGAACGACCATCCAAAACGAAAGGAGACCTGCAAAAAACTTGGGAATCTTTCAGAATGTGTAGCATACTCTTTACCTATTACTTATATCCATTTTTGCTTTTGGGTTATAATATTTGTCTCTTTTTTAACGTTGGAATCGGCTTGGTAGATGTCCATTGCTGAAAATTTGAAAAGTAATTGTTTCGAAAATTAGCGTATTTTATGCTTACATTCGTCTAGAATCTTTCCTGGAGCAAACGCGAGCCTCGAATCAATCATTTTCAGTAAATTTGTTCACGAAAAGGTTAAGTGACACCTATAACAAAGCCTGTGTTTCGAAATATAAATTTGTCTTACAAACCTTTTTTCCTTGTAGAATCGTCTTTCGGAAAAAATCATTGTCAAAAATCAACATATTTGCCAGGAAAAGTGAGAGAAAACGGCAAAAAATAGGTTAAAAATGCAAATAAATTATGCAAAAATATGATGGAAGAGGTAAGAGAAAGCTAGTCCCTCACAACTCGGCCATCCGGAACGGATCCGTTCGCGAATGGGCATGGGAGCTATCTCTCGACCTCCAGCTGCATCCGTATCCGGTCCGTTCGCGAACTCCATATCCCGTCCGATTGCGAATGTTGTAAAAACGGATCCGTTCGCGAACTCAGATTCGCGAAACTGTCCGTAACGGACCCGTTACGGATAGAAAACCTAGTGGACACCGAAACGGATCCGTTCGCATTTTACCTGTGAATACAGTGATCCAGAGAAGAATGATGAATTTCAAATTTTAATTATGGTAAAGAAGAAATCAGAAGAAATTGAGAGCAATTGAGATAATTTAATTCAAACTTGACTAGGACCCTTCTATTACAAGTTTTACGGTAACTGAGCTCAAACTGCAAATACAGTGCGTTGCAGGTTCTTACTTCCACACATGTTTAGGGACTTGAGAGCTGTTGCAGGTATCGGATTAATTTTTTGAAAATCGGATTAGAGACAACAAATTAAATCTAGTGGACAATTTTTGAAACGGAATCTTGGAAACTACCCGAGTTATCTGGAAAAGTCTGAAAATATGCCTTTTGGAATCGTTGCAAGTTCATACGTCCACTACAAAGATCAGTAAGTCACGATCCCCAGTGAATGGGATATTTTGCCGGCTGTTGATGGAAAAACTTTAATCGGGGTAGTTGGAGCATCTGGATCAGTGTGTGTTTTTCGAAAGATGTTTTTCGAAAACGGCTAATTTCGAAAAATTCTCGAACGAAATTTCGAAAAAAATTTCGAAAATTCGTTCGAAAAATTTTCGAGAATTCGTTCGAAAATTTTTCGAACGAATTTTCGAAAAATTTATCGAAAAGTCGTTCGAACGTAACGAAAATCACACACTGATCTGGATGGACCAAAAAGCTATCAGAAAGCAATTAAATCATTCACACTGTCATATCGACGATTTTCTGATCCGAAAATTAACAAAAAAAAACAAGATCAGCTCAAATCCTGTCATCAAGATCCCAACTCTCTACCAGTACTGTCGTTTTAAACTCTTAGAAGTCGTGTAATGGTATCAACCAGGAGCTGAAACTTGAAGTCATTAAGTGGACGGGTGAGAGATGTTTCAAAAATGATCCAGGCATTGAAAGAGCAATCATGGTCCCAGCTCCGACATCTATCGACGATCACAAAGTACGTCGTCTCAAGTTCTCAAAAGTGCATCGGATCCAATTGGGGGAAGGTGTTGAAGTTTAACATGATCTACTAAAATAACCGTAGCATGAACTTGTTTCATTCGAAAACAGTAACTGACAAACCTATCACATTTTATTATTTGGAAATTTCGAGTATCATTTATAGGAACCGAGATGATTGTCCAATAAATAAAACAACAGATGGTGCGCCTTCGGCGCGATGCAACCTAGTTTTTATTCGTTTGTCCTTAGTTTTTCACTTTCTTAATGGGTTACGTTAATCTACATTCAATTTTTGTTAAACATTTCACACGTTACGCAGTAAACCTTTAAATCAATCAATATTAGGTCACGCCCCTTACCTCTGTCCACGTTGAAAAAATTCCACGTATTGATAAAAAAAAAACAATCGCTTGGGAAATCCCACTTTTTGAATTAGTTTGATAATTTTCACTAGCACTTTTTGACTGCTCTGAAGCTCCCTGCGTAAGCTGCTTATTGTTTCATTTGCTTTTTTCTTTCGATTGGTCGGATGCGAATAAAGTTACAAAAGACCCTAAGGGTCGCCATGTTTGGTGGTTCATGGCTAGGTGAATTCATGTTCACTGAACGTTCCCCCTTTTGCAAAAGACCCATTCAAAGAAAAAAGAAACAAATGAACTAGACAATAAATAGCGATCGTATAGCTTCTTAGCAGTGAAAAAGAACTATTGAAAATTAGAAAACTGTCTCCTCGGAGACAGGGGTTTTGTGTTGGTGTTTTCCCCCTGGTGAAAAACCATTTTCCCTTTCATGTACTGAGCCTCTACGTGGCGAAAGGGATCAACAGACGAAAGTCTGGCTAATCAGTACACTTTTGAAACTTGTCATTTTTCATAGTTTTTGTTGGTATGTTCAGGAATATCTATAATTAAAATTTTTTTCAATAAATGTTTTTTTTTAATCTTCCACTCCATTTTTTTCTTTTCCAAGCCCGTTTTCAACGGTTGCAAAACGCATATTTTCAGACTTTTCCAGATAACTCGGGTAGTTTTCCAGGTTTCATCACAAAAATTGTACACTGGATGTAATTAGTTGTCCTGAATCCGATTTTAAAAAAATTAGGCCAATACCTCTAACAGTTATGACCCTAAACATGGATGGACGTAAGAACCTGCAACGCACTGTATAAGAGTTTTGTCAGAGGAAATACGGTATTCTAGGAATTTCAAAACTTCAATATTTATAACAGCAACACAAATATATGGAAATTTCAGACAGTAGTTTTCAGGCAAAATACATTTCGCACCCATATGAATGAACTTTTTGATACACATTTTGAGAGAAAAAGGATTTTCTTGAAAAATTTTAAAAACTCCGCGAAAACTTGGAGACTGAAACAAATTGACTGAATCTTTGAGGAAAACTGAAGAAAACTATAGGGAACATATTGCTCAAAGTATCCACTGTGAAAGTTTGAATAGAATTTCTTTCAGCTGGATTTTCCATTTCATTTTGAGCTGCAAATTCAGCCGAATTTTCAAAGTGGATATTTTGACCTCAAGTTTTGGCAATATGTTCAAATGATGAGACAAAGAAGAACAGTTTGGAGGACACATGTGATATATTAGCATTTTGCTGAAAATAGACAACAAATAGTTTAGAGAACTAAGGTCACTCAGTATCTGGAACTAACTTCTATCATGCGATTTTGTTCAGTATGGTATAAGGATGAATGGAGAAATTGGTGCAACGATTACTGTAAGATGGAAATTTTGAAGTTTCGATTCCTGATTGGAGACTGAACCAATCTGTCTGAGATTTTGGGGAAAAGTGAAGAAAACTATAGGGAACATATTGCCAAAACTTGAGGTCAAAATATCCACTTTGAAAATTCGGCTGAATTTGCAGCTCAAAATGAAATGGAAAATCCAGCTGAAAGAAATTCTATCTAAACTTTCACAGTGGATACTTTGAGCAATATGTTCCCTATAGTTTTCTTCAGTTTTCCTCAAAGATTCAGTCAATTTGTTTCAGTCTCCAATCAGGAATCGAAACTTCAAAATTTCCATCTTACAGTAATCGTTGCACCAATTTCTCCATTCATCCTTATACCATACTGAACAAAATCGCATGATAGAAGTTAGTTCCAGATACTGAGTGACCATAGTTCTCTAAACTATTTGTTGTCTATTTTCAGCAAAATGCTAATATATCACATGTGTCCTTCAAAACTGTTCTTCTTTGTCTCATCATTTGATGGTATCTTCTTCCCTAAATCGTCCCTCAAAACGTACTAGTTTTCACTTTCCATTCTCCTCAATTTTCCATTTTTGTCCTTGAGAACGAACGTTTTTTTAGTAATTGCCTTGGGAAATAAATTACCAGAATCTCTTTCATTTTTAGTCGACGACTGACTCCTCCCAATGTTTTTCTTCTTTTTTTTAGTTCATCTTTAAATGATTTTTAGAGAGTGGAGGAGTCTCTTTTCGGCAAAAAAACGTCACGGTTTCTGAGTTTAGTGGAGTGAAAGACATCTTCCGGTGTCTAGAATCGAAGCTCACATTCACAAAGTTTTCAAATTCAAAATTCCTTTTTTTTGCACATTTTACATCTAAATTCCTTTCTCGTTTTCAAAAACTACATATGATACATGTAAGAAAAAAAGGAAAAAGAAGAAGAAGAGAAATTCGATTATTATCTTTGAATCGGAGAGTTTTTTGAAGTGCGGTGTCACTTTCTCTGCATGCTCCAACGAGAATTTTTTCTAAACTTCTAAATTCTTTTTCGTATTCGAATAAATCTATTCAAAAAGTACTTCGGAAGTTCTTTTAAGGAAAACATCTTCCCGTTTGGAAAACCTTTTATTTCCGATGGCTTGTACATTTCCTGAAACCAATTCCCGACTTTCCCCCGAAATATTCTTTTTCGTTATACTTCTTTTTGAGGCAGCGTCGAGTTTTCCTCTTTTGATGAGAAAAAATATTCGAGAGCTTCTGTCAGACGTCTTCTTGCTCATCTAACTTTCTTCCGGAATCTTCTTCCATCATCAATGCACAGAGTAGTTGAGTATAGCGAAAGAAATGAAAGGCAAAACAAGAAGATTCGGATCTCTAGATAATGACTTTTTTGGCGGATGGTTCATGTTTGAAGAGCCTCCCCAGATGAGGAACTAGAAGAAGTCAATCGAATTTCCTCGGCTTCTTGGCGTAATGGAAGGACTACTGTATTTTAAGACTTTATTAGGATTCATTAAAACATATACAGCTTTATTTGTCCTTTATTTTTCTATTCCGTTTTGTTTTGCATTAAAACATTGGTTGTTTATATTTTTCTAGTTTTCCCTCTAGTTTTCCCCTAGCTCCGGTAAACCCTAGCTTTATTCTTTTTTTTTCATGATTCTAAACTCCTAAAGCAATTTTCTTCCATTAAGACTAAACTTCCTTTTCGTTTCTCAGTTCTCATCTCCTCCACTTTTCTTCCATTGAAAGCAAAAAGGACAAAAGGTCTTATTCGCTCAGGCTTTCTCTGATCCTCTCCCATTTGCATACTCTCTCCCTACCCTTTCACCTTGATTTCCGACTGCTCCGTTCGCTCTGCTTCTCTCTATCCCGTGTGCTGTCTCGCTACTTCTTCTATATCCTACGTCTCTTTCTGTTTGCGTTCGTCTACTTCCACTTCATAACCATATATAGTTAGTTATTGACATTGATGAAGAGAAAAAACGCGAATGATGATAGACATAATAACCGATTTTTCTGGAATTGTGGTTTTTAGCTACCGCTATTTTTATCAGGTGTCACAAAAACATCTTCTTAACTTCTTTTTTTGAAAATTCTTTTTGAAAGATTTTCTTTGTCTCTGCCTGTTATTATACTAATTCTTTGCAATTCGTTTAAAACTGCCTCCGTTTGCAAGACTTCTGCAAAACGGTTGCGTACGCAAACACTTTTACGACAGTTTGCGGGCGTTACCTTATTTGTGCAATTGCTCTCCGAACTTGTTAAAAACTAGGTACAGCTGAAAGATTATTCCAAATATTTCAGGGATTATTCGGATGGATATCTCTGAAACGGAACATAATGACTCAGACCCTCCGGTTCAAGAGAATGGTGAGTTATCTATCGATTTTCCACTATCATTTTGAGCATTTCTTCTAAAACCAATATTTACCCTTATTGTAGGAAATGGTGAAGCTGTCGTAGAAGATGAGGTGAATGACGAGGAGTCGAATATGGAAACTGTCGATCTTGGATTAGATGATAAGTGAGTCATTTTTTATGGAAAAATTAATGACCTTTATTTCATTTCAGAGCGGCTGATGCTTCAAGTCAAAATGTCTTCAAAAATATTGACAATGAACCCTCAGAGGACCAGCAGAATGTTGAAGAATCTGAGAAAATAACTCTAGAAAAGCCTGAAGAAATATCAGCTCCTCCAACCGTGGTATCAACATCTCAAGACGTGACACCTCCACCAGCTATTGAATCACTTCCACCACTGCCGGAAGGAAAAGAACTTGAACTTGAGGTGAGCTACTACTGGAAGTTATTAGAAGATGAATATTTAAAAATCGATATTTTCTCTTTAAAACTCCTGAAATTGTTTTTTAATCAGAGATCCCTAGCAAAAATTCATTATCGCACATTCTTTTCTATCACCCGAACCCAGTTTTCTATCGTTTTCACCATCCTTACTTTTTACCAAGCCCGTCAGATTCGGTTAAACCATTTTCCCTCAATTAGAACGAATGTGGAATTTTGATTTTTCAAAACCTAATTCTCAGCCAGAGGAGCTCACATCGACTCCGTTTTCTATCGAGTATGATCTGACTCAACCACCGACTCCTGGGTCGACAAGTCGTCGAGACAGTTATGCAGCTGGAAACATTTCGAGACGCGGCAGTTTGGCCTCATTCTCCAAATCATTCAACATCTCAATTCCATTCAGTGTTGGTTGTGTTTGTGAAATGAGAATAAAGCTAGTGCATGGATTTTAGACCTCTAACTATTATCGAAAAAACTAAACTTTGCATGCACAATATCAAAATGATAACTGAAATATAACGAAAAATTAAGTTATCTTCTTGTACATGAAAACTATTGTTTCCCAAAATGCTTCTCTCAGCTCCGCCTAATAATAGTTCGGATCATTCAGCTATTCTGCCAACTTTCTACAGATTACCCATTGAAATTTGCTGTATTTCAGGATGACGTCACATCTTCGTTACCCCGTCTTCTCTCGAAAACAACATTGATACACTCAAATGAAGAAGGCGCTGATGAGACGATTCAAAGGCTCATCTCATCTCTACATTCTAATTCTCCGAACACGGATCGAACCCAAATTGTTGATCATCTGTTCAATTTGCTTGTTGGCGGTCATTTCGACCAGGAGTCAAAGTTTGTGATTGAAGATGTCGCAAATGTGGATCATATGCTAACACTTCTTTCTCATTGTGATTGTGACTTGCAGGTTGTAATGGAATATGTAGCTTTTAAAAAGTACAAAGTTTTTTTTCAGAACGAAATTTGGAGCTTGTTTTTGGCAGTTATGAAAAAGAGCAACCGAAATTTGGAGGCATGTACTCGAGTTGGGCTGATTTCAAAGTAATTTTTAAAAAAATAATTCTGTTGAAATTCAATCGCTTTGATTTCAGAGTACTGGACTTACTTCCGGAAGCTCCCCCATTGCTTGCTGATCTTCTAGTTCAAATAATTGCTGCACTTGTCGCGTATTCTATTAATGTAAAGCAAACGAAACATCTTCTTAGAGCTCTTAGGTCTACCAAGGACCAGTGGGTATGTTTGGAAAAATTCAAGTTCCTTATGTAAAGTATAAATCTTCAGCCACCAAACTCTCTGAAGTTACTCCATGTGCTAAAAGAAATGCCACAACATGACAGTGCTGATGTATTCTTCTCATTTCCTGGAAAAGATCAATCGGTATGAAGTCTCCACCACAACTGATTTTTTAGAATTGAATTTTATAGGGAATCATCCTGCCACCTATCAAGACTATGCCTTATCAACAAGGGTGGACTTTTGCAACATGGCTCCGAATGGAACCCCTAAACAGTGTCACATTTGAGAAGGAGCAACCAGTGCTGTACAGTTTCCGAACATCAAAAGGAATAGGATATTCATGTCATATTTTCGGAAATTGTCTTGTTGTGAACGTAGAAAAAGCCAAAGGCAAGGAGCAATCGAGATGTGTTAAAGCTGAACTTGGAGCCAGAAAGTGGCATCATATTGCAATTGCTCACTGTTACTCACGTTGGGGAAGAAGTGATATCAAATGCTTTATCGATGGGCAACTTGCAGAAACAATTGAATTATCATGGTTAGTATAAAATCTTACTTGAACTGAATAACAAGAAACCTCCATTTTCAGGGTTGTTACATCTACTACCAGCTGGGATCGTTGTTCTATCGGAGTTTCTGCGGACGGGGCAGTCAATACAGCTTTCTGTGGTCAGATGGGAGCTATGTACTTATTTGCCGAATCACTTTCGCTCCAGCAAGCGAATTCTCTTTTCTGTCTCGGACCAGCTTATCAGTCAACATTCAAACATGATTCTGAAACTAGCCTTCCAGAAGGATATAAAAAAGTAGTTTTCCAAGATTCAAGTTATATTATGAACTCCGTCTTTTCAGCATTTGTTTGATGGTCATCTTCATTCTTCACTGGTATTTGCCTATTGTCCTAAAAACTGTCATGGACAGCTATGCCTCTATACTCCACCAAAGACAGCTGCAAACACTTATTTTGTTCAGATCCCTCATGCAGTTATGAAAGAGGTCAGAAACAATATATTTGCAAAATAATAACTTCTGAATTTCAGGGAGTGGAAGTAATCACTACTCATTCTATTCACAAATCGCTTCAATCGGTTGGTGGAATTCAAATCCTGCTTCCTCTGTTCGCCCAGATAGATTTACCATCTTCTCATGATAATACGATAGACGGAGATGTCTGTCAAACACTTCTATCTCTGATTTCCCTTCTGCTCTCCAGTTCACAAAGTTCGCAACAACAGCTTTTCCATAGCAAAGGATTCTTGATAATTTCGTCCTGTCTTCAAGAAGCATCGCCGTCTCATCTGTCGATGAAAGTGCTCGAACAAATCATTCATATCGCCAAGTTCCTGCTCCGTTGTCCAGCTGGTGGCCCACTGCTCAAACATCTCTTCGACTATATTCTCTTCAATCCAAAATTATGGATCAGAGCACGACCAGAAGTTCAAGTTCATCTTTATCAGTATTTGGCTACTGATTTTCTGGCAAACAATAACTTTTCTCAAATGCTTCGGAGGGTTCCAACTGTCATTGAAATGTGTCATACTCTCAAACATTTCTACTGGTTAGCACTCCCACAAACGGTTTCCGATTATACAGTCGAAGAAAGGCCTGAAAACTTTGCAACGGCTGAAATTGTCTCTATCAGGTGAGGCTGTTTTTGTACTTTTCCAACTGTCATTTTGTATTATTTCAGAAGTGCAATTCTCACTTTCATCAACCGAATTATCATTTCATCTAACAGTCCCGACGAAGAAGAGAAAGCTCGGGATCAAGAAGTTCATACACTTCTGAATCTATTGGCAACCGTCAGAGAAGATGACAACTTATACGATGTTTTAGCTCTTGTCACCAGATTGCTTGCTGAGCATCCTGCTATTATGATTCCGGCAATCGATAAAAACAAAGCACTTGGAATCATTTTCAATCTGCTTGCTGCTCCAAACGAGTTGATTCGTATTCCAGCATTGAAGATTCTTGGATTTTTCTTGTCAAGATCTACACTGAAACGGAAAACTGAATCAATGGGAAGCCAAAATTTGTTTTCCTTGATTGGTGAACGTCTGTTGTCTCATAAACGGACGATTTCTCTGCCAACTTATAACGTGCTTCTGGAAGTTCTTGTGGAGCAAATGACGCCCACATTTACCTATGCTGCTCATCAACCAGCTCAACCAGATTGGAAGTTTGAGAATCCACATCTTCTAAAAGTGATTGCACATGTCATCAGCCAATGTGAAGAAACAGAAAGTCTTGTTCAAATCAAGAAATGCTTCCTTATTGATATCATCAACCTTTGTCGAGAGAGCAAAGAAAACAGAAGAACGATCCTTCAGATGTCCGTTTGGCAAGACTGGTTGATAGGTCTAGCCTATGTTTTCCATACATCGGAATCGCAAAACGAAGTGAGCGAACTTGTCTGGGAAGCCTTTTCTATTCTACTTCATCATGCACTCCGGCACGAATACGGTGGATGGAGAGTTTGGGTTGATACTCTAGCAATTGCTCACTCAAAAGTCAGCTATGAAAAGTTCAAGAGACGGTTGGCAGAAGCAAAAGCCAAGGCAGAGAAAGCAGAAACTGGAGAAGAGTGAGAATACAAACATGAGAATCTTTTATTTTAAATTGAACATTTTAGAGCGAAAATGGAGCCAACACCCGTCTACAGAGCACCCGAATTTGCATGGTCGGAAGTCCATATTCGTCTTCTGGCTGACCTCCTGTCAGGAATCGAACGCACTGTAGAGGAGTGGAAAACGTACGTTGTCTGAAAATGCGGTCATACGTACTGCTCAATTTACAGGCAGGAAGGTGGAATCTCTGATCAGTGTAATGCTTCGGAGAATCAGGTGTTTGTCGGAAACGTTGTTCACGTCATCTCCCAGCTGGCAGACAGTCTCATCATGGCTTGCGGAGGACTTCTTCCACTACTAGCGAGTGCTACTGCTCCGAATGTAATTTGCCATGCTATCATAATACACTTTTAAAGCCTTGGTCTTTCAGAACGACATGGAAATTGTGGATCCATGTCAACAACAACTACCGATATCTGTGGCCGCTAGCTTCCTGATGAGATTTGCTAAACTAGTTGACACTTTTGTTCTAGCTTCTGGAGTATCGTTCTCCGAACTAGAACAAGAGAAGAATATGCCAGCTGGTGGAGTATTACGTCAATCGCTTCGAATTTCTGCAACTGTCACTGTTCGACATATTCTTGCATCAAGAATTCAGCAGCCGGACACTCCACGATATGAAACGAATTCAGCTAAAAAGAATCAATGTATCATGGATTTTGTAAGAGAAGCGCTTGAAAATGTAACTTGATTTATTTGAAATAGTTTTCATCGTATAACCTTTTTTCAGTTTTCTCCGGAAGGTCTTGAAAATGTTGAACGTTTGGTGCAAGACTCAGATATCACTCGTATCAAAGGAGTCGTCTATCGAGATATGGTTGAAGAAAATCGACAAGCACAATTCCTTGCACTTTCTGTTATTTATCTGGTATCCGTGTTGATGGTGTCTAGGTACAGAGATATTTTGGAACCACCATCATCTCCATCTCCTTTCTTCGATTCAACAACCACGAAACAAGAAAATGCGGAGCGTGGTTAGCGAAATTGTTTGAGCTTAGCAACAATCCTCTATTTTCAGAATTGCCCGAGGGCTCATCAGAGACTGTTGCTAATGGAAAAGTAACAAACGATGGAGATCATGCCAGTATCAAGAATGGATCAGATCACAGTGAGAACGGTGCCGACGAAGAGACTGAAGAAAAAGGCGAAGAAGGACAAGGTGATAATGGAGGAACCATTGCTGCAATTAAAGTAGCCAATTCGGATATGAAAAAAGATGGAAATGAATATAATGTGAGTTTCTTTGCAAAAAATCTGAAAATTAAAAATATTTTTTAGGAAGAGGAGTTGAAGAAGATGCATCAGTCTAATGGACGCCGGCCCTCCACCTTGATGCCGCCTCAACAAACTGCTGAAAGAAGAGCTTACTTGACCACGAAACTTCAGACTGCTCTTGAAACATGTGCACCACTCTTGAGAGAAATGATGTCAGATTTCCGTGGTTACTTGCAGAAGACACTGGTTGGAACACATGGACAAGAAATCATGAATGATACAAAAGGTGAACAATTCAGTTACAATTCAAAATTTAACATCATTCAATTGTTTCAGTTCTGGAAACTCTTAGAAACAGAAATGCGTCTGTCATCGAACTGGTTATGCTACTGTGCTCACAAGAGTGGCAAACATCTCTTCAAAAACATGCTGGTCTTGCGTTCATTGAACTTGTGAATGAAGGCAGATTGATGGCCCACGCAACAAGAGATCATGTACTTCGAGTTGCTAACGAAGCAGATTTCATTCTGAATCGACTGAGGGCAGAAGACGTCAGCAAACACGCACAATTTGAGGTTTCATCGAACCTTTTGAGCATGAGAATATGAGTTTGTTTTAGGCTGAATCACGAGAGCAACTCCAAGCTCGCTATGAAGAATACAGCAGATGCGATCTTCTCATTGTTTCTGGACGTCTCCGAGATTCTCTTAATGCCACACGTCTTCTTGACAAAATGTCCGCTATTCTCACTGATGGCGATGATTCAAAATCGTATGTTTTAGTCACATTTTAATTACATACTAATTCCAAATTTTCAGAGGAAGTCAGTTCTGGAAGCTAGACGTTTGGGAGGACGATAGCAGGCGGCGTAAGCGATTCGTGCCGAACCCATATGGTAGTCGTCACGAAGAAGCGAATCTTCCAGAAGGAGAGAAGAACGAAGAACCTGAGATTTCTGAACAAGAAAGGATTCGGAAAATACTCAAGGGGTCAGATACAATGCACTAAAATATGTTCTTATTTTTGATTTCCAGACTTTTCTCTCTACGACACGCCACAACGACAAGCACTGGTGGCCAGGAATTAGTTGATGAGTCAGATATCGATAAATGGGCACAGGAAGTTGACCCCACGCCTTCAAGTCGTAAGTTTGATCTTCTAGTAGAATACGGATACGGGGAAATTGGAAAGACCATAAAACGTTGTTGAGTGAGTGTGAGAAACGGTCGTAAATTTGCGCCAAGTCAATTAAAATCCTATTAAACACTGACATTTCACTTTGGAACTACTGTTCGTACCCTCATCTTAACTACCTTTTGATCGATATCTCTCCACTCTCTGGAGACGAGTTTTTGAGTTACGAACATCTTTTTCACATTCTATGAAAGAGGTGTTTTTAATTTGAAATCGGGTGAGATAACTATTTTTTATAACAGAGGTTTGGAACTGATTGCTTGATTATTCAAACTTCAAAGCCTTCCTTTGAAGCCATGTGTCACAAACAATCAGTATCTCGACTAAGTATTGAGAATCCCATTTTCCTGCCCTGATCTTCCCCATTCATCGTTCAATCCTCCTCATTATGAGCCAATTAGGAGTCGTAAGATGAGATGAAACGAGGTGAAGACTGGAGAATTCGACAGATGTTATTTTGGTGACAGCTTGGTATGGGTGCCTACAGATTATTAAGTTTCCTAGCCTGTTCCACAGTAGTCTCAGATTCCAGTTTACTATAGTTTCAGTTTCACACTCCTCGTTGTTTCTTCTTCAAAATCGCATCTAACTTTTTTGCTTGAGTGTCAGTTGTTTCGGTAATTCATCACTCAGCAACCCCTTCCCAATCTCTTTTTTTTCGGGAATGGGTTCGTTTTAGTTACAAACATTCGCTTCGTTTTTTGGCGACTAGTGAATCTCTTAAGACCCCCATTCCCACTCTCTTCTTCTTCAAAAAAAGGAGAAAAGGTACCTGAGAGTGGAGCGGAGCTTTCTTCTAATTGCTCATATGCCATTTGTCAAAACGACGATGATCTATGAGGACAAGGCCACAGTAGTTTGGGAAGAAAGGAATGGATTAATGATGATGCTTTTGGAGCACCATTTAAAAGATATATTCTATATTTAGTAGTGAAAGTTTTTATGGGTTTTCGGATGGAAGAGAAAGAATGGTGCAACCTGAGACTGGAAGCTTTTAAAATAAATTAATTACAGAAAGTGCGTGCTTCTCCACTGCTGCCAAACTCATCGTCCCTGGAGTCGTTGTTCCTGGAACGCTATCTGTGACCGCTACAGATCTATTCTTCGATGCGAACGAGTCTGATCCAAACTACAAGAAACAGTGTGCTCAGGTAATTAGGGTACAAAAAAATAATTTATTATGAGGGAAAAGAAGGGGAAATACCTGTATCAAATGGGATGAGAAAGAATGAAAAGAGAACAGAGTGAAGAGAAAAAGAAAGGGGTATCAATCAGAGAGTTTGCAAAGCATTCGGGTCAATCATAAGTTTACGAACAAGGTGCCAGGCGAGTTTGGCAGAATGTTCGATTGTGTGGGCTGGTTTTGCACGGAGTAAATCCAACGATGGGAGGAAATAATGAGCACATCGGCGACATTGGAGACAGCTGACAAGTTGCAGGAGAACACCTGAAAAGTTTCTGATCAGAATCCAAATCTTTTCTTTTTTCTACCAACACCTCATAGTCAGTTTCAAACGTTTTTTTTCTATGAATTGAAATCGTTTCCTCACTGTATGTCATACCTCAACACCTAATTCGGTATGACATTTTCTGTCTATGCCCTCCTTCATTTTTACACTGTCTGCTCTTCACTTCTTCGAAGGTTTCACGCCACTAGTTGATTAGGAGGGAAAATAAGATGAATATAACGTATATGCAATATACAGAGAGAGAAAAAAACTCCCTCAATTTTTTTCCTTTCCGTGTAGGCACTTTCCGGTTGAACACGAAGGAATCCATTAGGAATGCATGCCGAGGCTCTCAGAAATAGAAGGAAAAAATAGGGAGGGCAGCACCTAGGAAGATGGATAGAAGCAGGAGCAAGAAAAAAAAACGAAGGCGTCGTTCTTCTTTTGTCACGCAATGCCGTTTTTTTTCAACAGCTTCTGTGGAAGTTAAAAACGACGAGTCATAGAATTCTCAGAGAGTACATTTTAGAAGGAAGGATTGCCAACACTAATTTAATTTCAAATTCTTAGAAAACTCACCAACGAGACGATCTCCAATGTTCGTGTCTTCCCATTCATACTCGCTACAGTGCTTCTCACATTCGTACAGAACAAGAGTCTTCAGGATATAGTTGGTTACTGGTGTCCCAGGAAAGTCCATATGAGCATCTCGCAGGCATTTCAGAATGCTCAAAGTTTTCTGTCTACCTCCAGTCAGGAGCATGTTCTCGGCTCCGTGCATCTTCATGGCCCAAGCGTCCGCTTCCATTGTACTAGCTTGTTTATTCGGATTGTTATGTTGAGTAATTGCTGTTTCTCGACTAGTCAGATCAAATCCTTCTGCTTTTGTTTGATTAGCCAACGCCGTATTCGGCCATGGTAGACCAGCTAAAGGCCAATGACTGGCTGATCTAGGCCAAATTCCATTACATCGGAAGGCACAAGTGATTTGAACAGTATACTTATCATCCACTCTTACTCGTACATCGGTGTTGTCTTGTAGAAGTTTACAGTATTCGCTGAAATTTTACAAAAAACAGTGATCTATTAGCTCCTTTTTTGAATTACCTAAATTGTGGAGTCTGGAGAACTTGGGCAACAATGTTTTGGAATCGGTGACGAATTTTTCGAGCCGAAAGATATCCCGAAGCCGTTATGAATTCCACCCATAATGACATGGATCTTTTTCGACCATCACTCAGCTTCAATACGGCACAACCTTGAATGGTTCCATCGTCCACGAAGTTGAAGACACCCATTTGGTTGAGATATAGAACCGCTTCATACTCAGATGGAGAGTGCACCACAATCTAATTTTTGGATTTATATTAAACAATTCCTTTTTCAACATACCCCGTCAAATCTACCAGTAGAAGTTTCAGTGAGAGTATTAATGAATCTTGGTTCCTGTGCTTCAACTTCTTTCAAGATTTCCTGAACAACCTTTGCGATTCTGTGGACATTCTTTGTTACTCGAGCTTTCCGTTGTTGAACTTTTTCGTTATAGAACGTATTCACCTAGATTGGAAAAAATATGATTAATTGATGAGTTCATCTCACCTGATAAACAACATTCTGGTTGTGGCCGAGCATGTCGGTAGAACTAGAGAAGAAGGAAACAGCACACTCACTGAAAGATGAATTTGTACTCTTCTTCGGAAGATGACGAAGATGATGGGCAGCTACAGACGGACGAAACGAGTGGACTCCTCAGGCAGAAAGTGGGCGGAGTCAGGAAGAAGTAAGGGAGGCGGAGACGTAGATGTGTATACAGATTGTTTCAACCTCGGAACTAGCGCCCACCACAAAGACCCACTGGACACTTTTCAGTATAAGATTGAGAGAGATAAAGATAACAAGGTGTGTCAATCATTTCCCCCCACTACCCATCTTTTTCTCGTTCCGTCTCGCCGTTTTCATATCACACGCGTCTTATCATCACCTCCTGGAGGGCCAATATTACTGGGAAAAACGGCGACGACCCTAAAGAAAAATGATGAGAAAATTGATATGTGATAGGCGATTATATGATGCTGATGACATGTGATAACTTTGCGATTTATTTATGGGTCGTGAATTTTAATGGTGGAAGTTCGGATATATAGTTTTGCTGCCCTCATTCAGAGAAGTAGTTGGCACTGAATTCTTCTAAGAGAATACGTCCTTTGCCTTAATTTTTCAGCTTTTAGTCAATGAGCAATCTAATTAGTTATGTTACAGTTGATCAGTATCTTCCTTAAAAAATGGACATACCGTATCCTTTTGCATCTCTTTCCGAATGAAAAGGTACCAAGGTTCTCCGCGAGACAGGTCAGATGACCTTTTAATGCACATCCCACATCATAAGAGTTGCGTAAGCCGCAGAAGTTTTCATACCGGAAGGAATGAAGGAGATGAGAATGGGTTGATAAGGGTATCGTATAAGAGATTAACTAGAGATCTCAAGTTTCCGGGAAAAGTTGGGAATTTTGGATCACAGAAAATTTAAACGAATTCAAGTACAGTAGCAAACAAGATGAAGTTAAGGCTTCCGGAGTCATGACTGGTTAAGAAGTTGAAACATCTAGGGGAATGATATAGCACATTCGATCCAAAAAAAATGGATGAGACTAGTTGAAAAGTGTCATACATCACGCGATCCTCCATCTATGTTCACAATTCAACAGACACATATATCAGTCTAGGCAAAATGTGCCATGATTTCAACCTATTTATTTCTCTTCACCATTTATAATCGGTGAGTGCCCCCCGTTCTCCTCCCAACACGCCCATCATAATTATCTGTGTGAGTGACCATCCGCTTCAGCAAGCACCACTCTCTTCTTTTTCTCGGTAGCTCAATCATTATTATTGTTATTAATGGGGTATAAAAAGTGAAACTAAAAGGTTATGATTAAAAGCACTAAATCATCGTGCGAGTAAAGCATCTTGAGTAGGGGTTTCTTTAATGGATAACTTTTTAGGTTCTCCGGTACTGCGAAGCATTACATGCAAGATGGAATCTCCAGGAAATTCGAGCGATTTTCCTCCGTCGTTACCTTCTTCAAAACACGGCTCTCGAAATGTTTTTGGCATCGAGAAGTATAGTTTATCATCTCTTCTGATCAATCAATATTAATTTCAGCTGCCATAATGTTTGCGTTCGATTCGGAAGATACTGTAAGAAAAGTGGTTTATCAACTACCAAGAGTTGGCGTTGGTGTCAAATATGGCCTCCCTCAATCTAGAAAAACATCGCTCATGACTCCGCGTCAACTGTTCAAGCATTCGGATATGTGTGCTAAATGGCAGAAAAGAGAGATTTCTAACTTTGACTATCTGATGTTCCTGAATACGGTCGCTGGACGCACTTTCAACGATCTGAGCCAGTACCCGGTGTTCCCGTGGATTTTAACAAATTACACTTCGGATACACTTGACTTGAGTGTTGCTTCCAATTTCAGAGATTTGTCAAAGGTAGATTATCGGTTTTGTGAGTTTCCTTACAATTTATTTTTTCAGCCCATCGGAGCATTGAATGAAGCACGGCGCAAATTTTTCACCGATAGATACGCAAGCTGGGATGATGACCTAGTTCCAGCCTTCCATTACGGAACTCATTATTCTACACCTGCGTTCACACTGAACTGGCTTCTGAGATTGGTTTGTCTAGGCATTGATACTTCAAAATGTTAACTTCTGATTTTCAGGAACCATTCGCTTCGATGTTTATAAACCTTCACGATGGAAAGTTCGACCATCCAGATCGTATCACACATTCAATCAAAGACAGCTGGGACCGGTGTCAACGAGACTCTCACGATGTGAAAGAGTTGATTCCAGAACTGTTCTACCTTCCAGAGATGTTCCGAAACTCGTCGAAATTCAATCTTGGACGACGTGCTGACGGAACTCTTGTGGATGATGTTGTGTTACCTCCATGGGCTGAATCTCCTGAACACTTCGTACTTATGCATAGACAGGCCCTTGAGTCTGATCTGGTATCGTGTCAACTGAATCAGTGGATTGACTTGATTTTCGGATATAAACAACGAGGCGCGGAAGCAGTTCGTGCTACTAATGTCTTCTATCACTTGACATACGAGGGAACAGTGACTCAAAAAATGGCTGAAACACCCGGACAAGTAGCTGCAATTGAGCAACAGATTCTTTCTTTTGGACAAACACCGTCCCAACTTCTCGCAGAAGCTCATCCACCAAGACATTCAATTATGACAATGGCACCAACAATGTTCAGAAGACACGATGATGATCTGTGCATGATGATGAAATACATTTCAAATAGTCCAGTTGTGTACCTTGCTGCCAACACTTTCCATCAACTACCACATCCTACGGTTGTTGGAGTTGCTCAAAACCTAGTGTTTTCGTTGAACAAATGGGATAACTCTTATAGTTGTGAGTCCTAATCTGAAAGTCCTTACACCAGACCGATATTTTCAGACGGATCCACCCAAAGAAGCGCTCTCTCAATGGATCCATCAAACGTTGAAGGACAAGTAGCTCTTCCGCTAACTGCTGATCCCCAATTGGCCACAGCGGCTTCCACGACTCCAATAGCACGTCGTCATCTGGGTGATGCATTCGATCAAAGACTTCAAGTACAATGCTCGAATTTTGTTACAACCACTGACAGTAAATACATCTTCGCTTGTGGATATCCTGATTATAGTTTCCGAATTGTAGACACCGACTCTGGTTAGTAATTTGGTTTCATTTATTGATTCAGAAAAATGTTTTCCAGGTCGAGTACGTCAAGCAGTTTACGGTCATGGAGATGTTGTGACCTGCATCGCTCGCAGTGAAACGAGTTTGTTCAGTGACTGTTACGTTGTCACAGGAAGTATGGATTGTACAGTTGTTCTCTGGCATTGGAATGGAACGGTACGTTTTTCTTACATTCAATAAATAAGGAAAATCATTTTAGACTGGATTCATTGCTGGCGAATATAATCAACCTGGAGAAGTACCGTCTCCTCGTTCCATTCTAACTGGTCACGAAGCTTCAATCTCTGCACTTTGTGTTTCTGCCGAGCACGGTTTAGTTGTCAGTGGTTGTGAAGATGGTGTTATACTCATTCACACAACCGCATCTGATTTGCTCCGACGCATCCGAGGACACGGAACTGTTACCCAATTATCGATGAGTCGAGAATGCATTCTTCTTGCTCTGTTTGACTCAAAACGAATGGTAACGTATTCGTCGACGGCTAGAAAACTGAATGAAGTTTTAGCAGAGGAAAAGTGAGTGATCAAGATTCAAAAATACATTCGATCGAGTTGTTTTCAGAATTGAATGTGTAACAGTCACTCGCGATGGAGAGTTTGCAGTGACGGGAGCAGTGAACGGACGGATTACAATTTGGAGAATGTTCCCATTGAACAAGTTGTATACATATCAAGTAAAGATTGAGTTTTGCCTGATTTATAAAAATCATTGATTTTCAGCCTCTCAATAGTGCCGTTAGATCTGTAGCAGTAGTAGCCTCTCATCGATTCATTTTGGGAGGTTTAGACTCTGGAGCAATCGTCGTTTTTAATGCAGATTTCAATCGCTGGCATTACGAATACAAACATCGTTACATCCAGAACAGTTCGGCCACGAAGCCGGCTCAAGCGTCACCTCAAAAATGAATTCAAGACTTCAGTGTATAATTTATTCGATGTTCCGGGGACGGTTTTCATAGTTTCAATAAGTCAATTGTGATATCATTTATACTGTGGTTGTGATTGTTATCTTCCTCTGGTCCGTACAGATTTTGCTAACAGCTAATATTTTTCTAATGTATTGCATTGTTTTTTTTCAAATTTATATTCCTTTTCAAATGGTCGCTCGATCTTTTTCTCACTCCTGCTCCGAAAATCATCAAATTTCGTGTAATAAATTGATTTTAATAATTTTAAATGTTTTTTTTTTCAATTTATGTGAAAGAATTCTTCTGAATAGTTAACTGAAAAGTGCACAAAAATGCGTTCGAATATCGCAACACTCCTACTTACTCAAAGGAACATATTCGGTAGCAACCGAGTGGTCTCGACACGCGTACAGTACCCCATCGTTCAATTTTGCGCGGCTTGCTTGCGAATTTTTCCTGTTTCTTGAGCGGTTCCTTTGATGGAAATGCGGTTTTGCTTGCTCGGTTCGACAAAGATATTTTAAACATAAACTTTTTTTTAAACTTAAAAGTGAAGTTCTAGCCAAAATAGTTTTTTTTTTCAGATGTTGAGCCGTTTGTCTTCGCCACAACTATGTTCTCGCGTTGTAGTGGTCACTCGAGGAGTCGCTAGTGCAGGACGTTAGTTTTACTTATCAAGCCTATAATTTTGATAGCATTGCAGAAGTCACGGCTCATTCGTCGGATAACAGCATTGGCTTTTTCGAGAAAATTTCCTACCGGTTCAAAGGTTCGTTGTCATAGATTATCATTACCACGACAACAATTATTGCAGGAGTTCCACTGCCAACAGAGACTGAAGCACCAAAGTCAATGTTTGACGCTTGCAATAAGGAATGGTCGGCTCCTGAATTGCTCCCCGCTGTTCCGAAGGATTTCAAAGAGCATCCAGATCGTGATTTGACCAACTATCCGTATCCGTCGCGACCAATGTACCCACCAAAAACTCGTCTTCTGATGATGCCTGATTCATGGTTCACTGCATTCCAAAAGGTTACTGGAACTTCTGGACCATACCTTTTCTTCGGAGGATTGTTCGCTTTCCTTGTCAACAAGGAGTTGTGGGTGTTCGAAGAGCAAGGTCACATGACTGTTGGATGGATTCTTTTCTACCTCCTCGTATCCAGAACAGCTGGGTGTATGTCAAGAATTTGAGTTTTCAGGAAACCATATATTTACAGATAAAATTGATGCTGTGTTGTACAAGGATTATCAAGACCGTGTTGGATTCTTCAAAGGACTCATTCAAGAAGATCTCAAGGAAGCCGTCGAGTTCCGTAAGACTTCAGCACAGCAAACTGAATCATTGAATGCGCTCAAAGAAAGTTTGCCAACTTCTTTCAAGGAATCCATGCAATTGCAGCTGGAAGCCGCTTATAGGTAGGTGAAATTGAACTATGTGAAATGACTGATTCAAAGAGTATCTGTATTTGTTCTTACGAACTAAAAAAAAAATACTATTTTCAGAAAAAACGTCCAAAATATTTCTGGCGAAATCAAGCGTCGCATCGATTACTTGAAGGAAACTGAGGAAACTAAAGCTAGATTTGAACGCGACCAGCTCC
This sequence comes from Caenorhabditis nigoni, assembly GCA_027920645.1. Taxonomy (NCBI): domain Eukaryota; kingdom Metazoa; phylum Nematoda; class Chromadorea; order Rhabditida; family Rhabditidae; genus Caenorhabditis; species Caenorhabditis nigoni. The sequence goes on along the minus strand of CP115866.1, from coordinate 7,995,872 downwards.
TGAAGCTCATCAACGATAGTGTCGAAAAGCAAGTTTCACAAAAGGATTTCCAAGAAAAATTCCTCCAAAACGCCATCCAACAGCTCAAGGGTATTGCCGTCTAACAAGAATCTCTTCTTACGTGTCTATTGTCGCTGATTGATTTTCGGAGGCAACATATACATCGATTGTAATAGTAGAATCGTTTTCGTTTTCATAAAGTGTTGCTTTTTTTCCTCTATTACTGTCGTATTTTTAACAGGAGGTATCGTCCTCGCTTGTATCAGAAACATGACTATGATTTTAAAACATTGTTTTACAAGATAATTCATTCAGAATGGAGCCAGAAATTAATAGTGGTACATCTGATGAAAGCGAAACTCAACAAAACATGTCCGATGAAACTAACAGTCCCGAACAGAAAGTGGTATTGAATTTTGTAATAGTAAATAGAGAACATTCATATTCAGGTCCGAGAACGGAAACCATTGGTAGGAATACCATTGGAATCGAGTACGCGTTTGAAGATCGCTGTCAAGAAGCTGCATGTGAGTGACTATCACAAACCAGCATTTCATTTTCTTTATTAATTAGGTCTGTGGCGAATGGAAGTGGCTGCAAGGAGGAGAGGATACGTGTGGAATTTGTCGAATGGAGTTCGAATCTGCATGCAATATGTGCAAATTCCCAGGAGATGATTGTCCGCTAGTCGTTGGAACCTGTAGACATGCGTTTCATCGTCATTGCATTGAAAAATGGATTGCTGCTCCATCAAATCAACCAAGAGCTCAATGCCCGCTCTGTCGGCAAGACTGGCAAATTGCTGATTAATTTCAACTTCTGTGTATGAGCTCAACATTTGTTTGAAACGTTCCCATCAAGCTTTGAATATAAGTTCCTATTAAAGCTAACATATTGTCGAATTAAAAAAAACTGGTACTTGGGATTTTGGGAAAATCCTACTAATTGCACAGAAGCAAATTCCGCTGTATACAGTATCGGTTTTGAGACGGAGTCTCGTAAATCCCAGGTGCCAGTTCTTTCTCCATTCGACAATATCACCTCATTATTGCATTACTGCATGTATCTTTTTTTTAATATCATACATCTCTGTCAAATGATCTTCACTCTTTCTAATGTGTAATTCTCATTTTGTATCTGAATAAACTTGGCCTTAAAACATGACTTCGTTCGTATTCAGACTCCAAAACCCCCCCCCCCCAAATGGAGATTTTTGGACTACGGTATGTCGCGAAAAAATTGCTTGCGGGCAGAGTTTCTTCCAATTTTTTTGCGTTTTCAAAATCTTTTTGTCAATTTCACAAATTTTTTGCGTTTTTGGGGTGGAAAAATAATTCCTAGTTTAAAATTCTGAAAACTTCAAATCGGAATATTTTGAAGTTCCGAAATTCCGACTTTTTAAAAACCGGAAAGTTCCGAGATTCCGAACAATAAATAGATTCTCAAACGCTTCGGAAGTCCCAGTTTGGAAGTCACAGAAGACGACTACCACTTGGGTGTGTTTCAGAGATGCCCGACTTCCGACATGCCATTTCCTAGTTCAAACATTTCACTTCCTGCTTACGTGCTAAAATTTCCACATTCTCAGAGTCTCAATTGCTAAAATTTTTGCTCATTTGCTGAAATTTTCAGGGTCCATAGAGTAGGAAAATGTAAAGATTTATTCACTTCGCAAATTGAAAAATAATGAAAATAATGATATAAAGAGACCAATATATACTCGAATACAACGGAACCAGCATGAGCAATCAGTAAGAAGTTGAATTGCCACGTTCAACGACATCAATATCCGACAATGACCTTTTCTCCTCCTTCCGGATGCTGACACCGTCCACGCATCATCTCGTAAACTTGCTGCTTGATCCACGCACGGGTGCGACCGATGTACTGTCCGGTTTCCTGAAGGAAAACATTCAGAATTTTGATGTGAACAGACTTAGGCGAATCTTTTCTTTAAACTTACGCGGTTGAAGATCATCATAGAAATATCGGAAAGCTTATCAAGGAACTCGTAGACTTGAGAGACATCGTAGGTGACTGGGCAGGCAGATTTTTTTGATAGGAACTCTTCGAACATGTTACAAATAGCGTCCAGCGCGTCTGTGACACTCTCGTAGTCGCCCCAGGTGCGAGAATCGAGACGTGAAGACGTCTGAATGAGAAGAACGGTATGGGAAGAAGCAGAGGACATGCCTGAAAACAATTATGATAAAACGAAAACCCACAGAAAACAATGAAAATAAACATTTGGTTGTCAACCAGGATACATATTTGCACAAAAAAAACAATGTTACAGTATGCCATCAATTTTTTTTCACAGTCATAGGGTCCTATAAAACAATTTAAGACAATGGAAATATCCATATTTAATCATAATAACCAGATGAAGATTGAAAAAATCCAATTTAAGACAAATGTCTATGAGAAACATTGACAGAAAACTTAGGATTTTGGCAGAGATTGTGAGGTGTCAAAGTAACTGGTATGAGTATCAATTCTTTGAAATTTCATCAGGAGAATTAAAAATGAGGCTAAACCCGTTTTGTAAAAAATAAGATAGGCCATAAAAATTGGAATACTAGAAGCTTCTAGTCTTCAAAGTCATATTCGTCATCGTCGACCGGATTGTTATCATTGGATGGACCCGTTGTTTTTGGAGACAGTGCTTTTGGAGATGAGTTGGTGGTAGTGTTAGACTTTTTGTTAGGAGGAGATGCCTGGAATATACTTTTATAAAAGAAGTTAATCAGAAATGTTACCTCATCTGGTTCAGTGTTCCTTTCTCTTTTAGGACTTCGAGTGGACGCAGAAGACGAACGCTCGACAAGACGAGGATTCGGGATTTTCATATCTGAGATTTCAATGCATTCATAAATGCACAACTGAATTCGCAAAACTTACGAATAGCACGAGACCCTGGTCTAGTAGAAGCTGCCCGTTCTGTTGCATTGTCCTCTGCCGTTGTCCTCGATTGAGACGTAGAAGGTTCTGGTGTTTCCCGAGCCGTATGGTTCATTTCCTTTCTCACTCGTCCCTCTACGCTCACAATTTTTTCAGCCTTGGAAATTTCATTCGATGATGGGAAATTAACATATTGCTTCTCTTGCGCAGTGATCTCCTTGTGTTGTCGGCTGACGGTTTCGTTGAAACGCTCGGTGACTTCCTCGGGGAGTGTACATGTTATTTGCCCCAAACTTGCCGAGATACTCTTCGCCAGCTCACAAACGCTCTGTGGATCAATGGCGACGTTTTTAGTACATCCATCCACTTTGTAAATTCCGACAAGACGATTCGCTAGCTCGAACATGTTATTTCTCAGGGAAATAATGATGAACTGGGCGTTTTCCGTCTTCTGGCGAACGTACTGAGCAATGATGGATACGTTGCGATAGTCAAGCGCAGCATCGATTTCGTCCATTACATAGAAAGGAGTTGGTCTGAAATCGAGTTTTTCACATCAGGATAATATTTTTCATGTACCTGAACATGTGCAAAGCGAAAATGAGAGCCAGTGAAGAAAGAGTCTTCTCTCCTCCTGAGAGGTACTGAATCTGTTTCCAAGCTTTTTTGGCAGGACGAACCCTAGAAGAAAAGATTAAATCAGAGCAAAAAATAATGAAATTCAAACGAACATAAAACTGATTCCTTCTTTGAACGGATCGTCTTTATCGATATATTCCAATTTGGCATCTCCACCGTCAGTCAACATTTTGTATACAGCAACCAAATGTTTTCCGATGAATTCGAACGCCGACTATAAGAAAAATGTTTCTCATTAGTTTTTATTCCCAATGGAACTTACATGGAACTCGTCAAGCCGATCTTTTTTGAGCTTTTGAAGTCTCTCGTTGTGTCGTCTATAATTCGCACTTACTTCGGCAAGCTTCACAACTTCTTCATTATATTGGTTCACTTTGATCACATAAGTGGCAATACAAGACAAGTCGACATTTTGCTTCGCTGTTTCAAGAGCTAGTTTACATTGAGTCAGATTATGTTGCAATTGTTTTGCGTCGTGCTCAGTGATTTCGTCCACTTGTTCTGGCGTTAGCAACTCGACTGGTACCTTCGTGTCAACGTCAACGTTTTCGTATTTTTCTGTATCTTCCTCTTCCTTCCGCCTAAGTCCATATTCCAGAGCATAGGCCCGATCACTGATAGCTGAAGCAATGTGCTTCCTATGTCTTTCAGCTTCTTCGGGACTCTGATTCTCATCGACAGATAAATCATCTACTTGCATCGTGAGATCTTCTGGTCTACTAGATTCAGTAAGAAATTGGAAGCGTGGAATACGATTGACTTGAAGACCAGATAACTAAAAAATATAATAGAATTTTATAAAATTCGCATTCCCTAATCTTACTCTTTTTTCGATTTCGTTAGTTTTGGCTAGACAACCTGCCAAAGAGTCTTTCAGCTCTGCCATTGCTTCTTCCACAGCCTTCAATTCAAGACTCAATTTGGTTTCATCTTCTGACAATGCAGACTGCTTCTTTGTCAACTCATTGTACTTCTCCTCCCATTCCTTTCTCTTCTTGCTCAATTCATCAATATCTGACTTCTTTGTGGCCAAACCTTCCTCGTCTATCGCTTTCTCTTTCAACTCATCACACATTCGAGTCTTCTTTTCCTTATCTTTTGTTAATCTAGCAATATTTTCATCGCATTTTGCAATGTTTCTTGCAGAATTCGCCACACTCGCTTGCTCCTTGGCCGTATCCTTTTCAATTTTTTGGCATTTTTGCGAAGCGTCTTTGGCCTCATCTCGATGACAACCAACGAGTTCCTTGAAAATGTCGTCGAGCTTAGACTGAATTTGGGCTTGTTGCTCTTTATATCCCGCAGATTTCTCTTTGAGATCGTTACTTTCTGAAATTTTACATTTTGATCGGCTTATTTTTGTTTTACTTACTTTTTTCCAGCTCCTGTACCGCTTTTTGTTTTGCCTCGATGTCCTTCTCATCTACTGTCACTTTCGACACCTCTTTTTCCTGAGCTTGAATAGCTTTTTTGAGATTTTCCACAGTTGTTCCCTCCGCGTCGACCGATCCAGTCAAAGCGTCTAACCGTTTACTTGATTGAGCAACTTCGTGCCGAATGCGAGTCAACTCGCTATCAAGCTGAAATATTCAAAAAATGAATGAAATGATGTATCAAATTCACCTTCTGTTCTTCTTGTCTCAAACCATCCGATTTTTGCTTCAACTGTGTTACTTCTTCGGCTAGTTTTTTCTCCAATTCTTTGTCTTGTGGAGTTACTTGCTTCGGCTTTTTGCTTTTATCCGTCTCAATATCTCCATATCTCGGACTTCCTCCTCCCGTGATATTTCCTGTGGCAGAAACCAAAGAGCCTTGAAGTGTACAGACGGCCTTTCCGGTTGTTCTGTTCCATTCGATAGCCTCTTTGGTATCCTTGGCAACGAGGACGTCACGAATCTCTTTGTAAATGATCCTCTTGATTTCTGGATTGTCACATTCTATTAGGTCAATAAGACGGGGACCAGGGTTGGTTCCTGGAGGCGTTATATCACAAAACTTGTAGCGATTCAAAGATAGAACGGATTGCCGTCCGAGTCTCTCCTGAAATTTATTTTACTTATGGTCGGTATTGGAAACTAGTCATTCTAATAAGATATAAAAGGATAGAACACTGGTTAAAAAACTAGTCGGGACCTAAATATTATTCGAAAACTGAAAGTGTATTATTTGAAAACTGAAAGTTATAATTAGGGGCCACAACATTTTTTTCAAACTGATTTTTTCCGAAATCTTTTTATTCTATTATAATCTCCACTTCCTAATTAGCATATTTCCAAATTTTCGTTCAAAAATATTCATCCGTTCCCGAGTTACAGCTCATTTTGTGCTCCTCCTTTCCCTCCTTTTTCGCCCCCAGCATTGCAGTGGGCGCGGAAAAGGGGGCGGGGCGCCGGCAGCGCAAGGCTGCCGCGCGGAAGAAATGAACGGGTTTCTCAAGAGATTTTCTGCTGAAATTTAGGTTTCAGACAGCTGGAAATGGAAAGAAACTTGTCGGGAAGTGTGGAAAAAGGGGTTTTGAATGTGTTTAGTGTGATAACAAATCAAATTTTACGAATATTCGCCGGAAAATGGTTCGAAATCAGAGAAAATATAAAAACTGCGAAATTACTGAGAAAAAGGCTAAAAAATGAAATTCTAATGAAGAAATTCTCATCAATGCATTGTAAAAACTCCGCTATCATTCAGAATACCTTACACAATTATAAAAAAGGTTTCAAAAATGTTTTTTCCAAAAGCGGACTCGAACCCGCATGTCTCGGATTAACACACCGATAGCTTAACCAGTACACCAACCGCGCACTAGAACTGTCGGCGCATTGTTTTCTTATAACACCGCCACACGCGCGCTCCTAAAAAATTATTTTTTCGACGAATTTCGGGGAATTTCAAAACAAAACTGCTTCGCATTTTCCTGCGCTAACTCGCTGGAACATGTCACAGATATCATTTTATGTGAAATTTTTTGTAGAATCCGAATATACAAATAACGAGAGTGATACAAATCGCTATTCATGCTAAATTTGCGAAAAACCTAAAAATTTGTTGAGTATGCCATGTTCCGACCGGAAATAAACTTCTTTCTAATCATCCAATTTTGCTCAAAAGTTGTATATGTAATGTTCAAGAAGAGTACAATCTATAAAAAACATAATTTTTATATGTTACCGCTGAAAAATTTTTACAATAATTACAGCCAGTTTGGTTGAAATGTACAATTCTGCGCTAACTCCTCACAAAATTTCGCTTTAATTTTCCATTAGAGAATGTCTTCAGTTACTCGAAACACCAGAAACGGAAAGTGATACAAACTCCGATTTCTTGTACCATGCATTTTTCTGCCGCTCACTTCGGTATTTTGCTTTTTTCTTTTCTCTTGTAGATTCTTCAGTAAAAACAATTACATATTCGAAATCTACGTAGTCGATTACATAAGGACACATGTTTTCATATCAATCCTTCTTTTCTAGCGATAGTTATAGCCAGTCAAATAGTCGAAACGACCCTGGGGGGAAAAATAATTAGGCTCCGCCCCTTTTTCTGTGGTCGCTAGTTATAATCTTTCCAGTTTTTTACAATAGGGGTTTTGTGTTTGACTGACAAGGAACCTTTTAAGGGATCTCTCTAATTTTCCCAAACTGACTATACAGAATGAAAGAACATGTTTGAAACCCTTTAAAATCGTTTTCAAAATCTGCTTAAGAAACTTCGAAAGTGCTGAAATTTTAGTTTCAGTACCAAAAAATCACTTTTTCGGTGTAAAATCGACAATTTTCAAATTTGATTTTCTTCACTCCGAGGAGGTTTAGAGACTTGAAATGTTCGTATTCTACTTAAAATTGTGTGGAATTTCATTTTTCACAAAAAAGTTCTGAACTTGAAAACTTGGACACATCTAAAGTGTAAGCAAATTTTGAAACTTTCCAAAACTTTTTCTGGAAAATTTTTTTAATATGAAATTCCACACAATTTTAAGTAGAACACAAAACATTTCAAGTCCTAAAACCTCCTGGGAGTGAAGAGAATCACATTTGAAAATTGCTGATTTTACACTTAAAAAGTGATTTTTTTGGTACTGAAACTGAAACTTCAGCACTTTCGAGGTATCTTAAACAAATTCATCTTGTATAGTTAGTTTGGGCAAATAAGAGGGATCACTTCAAAGATTCCCTTGTGAGTACAAAAATGATTAAAAAAACGCTAAACGAGTTAAATTGTACAAACCGAATTTGCAATATCGATGATTCTGGCACTGTCGGATTCATCACGGCAAACTAATTGCTTCAAAACACCACCAAAGTTAGTGCAAATGGCAGCCTCGTACTTCTTATCAATGAAAGCAAGTTCACCAACTCGACCAACAAAACTTTGAAGTCGGCCTGCCTCTCTTTCTCTCGCAATGGCTTTCATCACCTGGCTGGATCCGACAGACGCAGCATTCTGTTGACGAATGCCTTCGAGTTGAGAGTTGATTTGTGAGATCTGAAAAAAAATATATCTCGAAAGAACTACGAAAATGAAGCACTCACTTTGACATTCGTTTGTCTATAATCGTTGCGGACTCCTGGGAGTTTCGTTTCTAGATCATTCTTTCTTCCTGTCAATGTTTCAACTGCTGGCTTCAGTTTTTCCAACTCTGCTTTATCTTCATTGTACTTTTGTTCAGAAGTTTGCAGTTGTTCCTTCAGGTTTTCCAGTTTTCTTGATCCAGACGTAGCCGCGGTTTTCATATCCTCGAAATCAGATCTTGCCAAAGTTGCCTCACGGCGAACGTTGATTGCCTCAGTGTTACACTCGCTCCAGGTTTCTTGAATCCGCTTTTGATCTTCTTTCAGCTTTTCGGTGCGTTTTTCAAACTCATCGAGATTTTTCGATGCTTCCTCGTTAGCTGTTTTCTCAATCTCCTTCAACTGTTCCAACTCCTCCTTCCATTTTTTGATTTTCTTTTCCGCCTTCTCTGGAACAGCGATGAGAGTCTGTTTCTTCTTCTCCTCTTTCTCTAGTTCTGCTTCAGTTTTTGAGAGATCCGTTTCATATCTTTTAATGGTTTCATTTCTTCGCTTCTCTTCTGCTGTCAAATCTTCATAGTCTTTCGTCAACTGATCTATTTCCTTATCAATCTTCGACCCTTCTTTCTTCATCTTCTTCTCCTCATCTTCCATGGCTGTTGCTTCAGTTTTGTTTGTGGCAATTTTCTCGGCGACTGAATTCAGTTCTTCTTTCTTTTTATCAAGCTCAGCTTGTTTGGGCGCGACTTTGTCCAAATATAACTTTCTGTAAAAATTGAATAAACTTTAAAATAGGAAAAAAAAGTTTTCAACCTTCTTCTTTGATCTAGTTTCATTTCGATAAGTGTTGCCTCGTTTTCTTTTTTCAAGAACTCAATAGCAGCCCTTACTTGTCCTTCCATAGCGATTTTACTGTTTCTCGCATGATCACGAGTGATTCTTTGTTGAGTCTGAACACAATTAATTCTATTGACTCTTCGTTGAAAACGCTTGACAAAAGGCTCAAGACGATTTGATCCGACAATGTCTTCTAGATACTCCACCATTCCAGTCTCGCTCTTCGTCTGTTTCACAGGTTTCATCATGGCAATTTGCTCAACTTCTCCCTGAAAATTATTTGGAAATGCCACAAGGTCCAGAAGAAAGTAATTCTACCTGAAGAATCAAAAACCGATTGTGTTCGATATCGATATCAGCTTGGCGAAGGCGAGCTTCCACATCAGCTCTTGAAGCAGCTCTACCGTTAATTGCATATGAACTTGAACTGTTTTTGTAGGCTGTTCGTGAGATTTGAAATCCGGAATCTTTCACGATTTCGTAATGGCCGGGCTAAAATTATGGTCTTTTTTCCGGAAATTCACTTTCCTTTCACCTACCACATCCTTAATTCGTTGAAAATGAATCGTGACAGTGCACGAATCAGGATTGCGTCCGTTACTTTTATGAATCAAGTTAGCCACTTTTGCTGAACGAATTTTCGATGCCCGAAATCCGAAAACAAAAAGGAGAGAATCGATCAGATTCGATTTTCCAGAGCCGTTTGGTCCAATAATTGAGGTGAAACTTTTATGAAATGGTCCAATGGATGCTTTGCCATAATAACTCTTGAAATTGTTAACTTCAACGTTCATGATCATCAAACGATCTTTTTTTGTTGTTTTTATGAGAAAGTCGGGTTTTGGTGGAATGGTCTGAAATATGCGATTCATTGGTTCATGTTTATCACACTCGATTCTCTACCAGAGCGAATAGATCCGTATCGTCGTCTTCTCCATCACTGCCGTCGAAGATTTGATCAGCAGCTTTCTGGAAAACAGGAAAGTTTCACAATGATTCCCACTATTCACCTTGAGCTCTGCTTCCTGATCTGGTGTCCCTTCTCTCTGAGCGTTCCCCCTTTTTTGGGATGTTGCCTTCTTCGTCTTTTTCTGTTTCTTTCTCTCCGGCTCGTCTTCGAAATCTGATGCCGATTCATCCGACTGGGGTGGAGGCTCGGTGGATTTCTTAGGAGGCATGTTAGCTGAAAAACAATATGCGATTATGAAACTCTTCAGTTCTCCGTCAGAGAATTTTAAAAAAGAGATATTAGACAGTTATACAATTCTGCGAACGGAATTTCTTTATGAGAGCAACAATTCCGTTTCTTATAGTCTCGTTGTTACAATAATAACATTGAGTTCTTCAAACTGTTAAACATTTCAGGAAGCGGATATTTTCGAGAAAAGAGTATATCGACGAGCAAACTGAAGAGGCCCAGCTTTTGCAAGCTGCGACATAATGCTTTTCAATATTTTCAGCCGAAATTAAGCTTAATTTTCTTTGAATTCGTTCATTAAAACATATTTTCCGGGAGATTGTCTCAGAGGCGTGCAATGTTGGAAATTGAAGGAAGAATTTGTGGAGGTCCAGCGCCAGAGAATTCGAACAAAATTTGGCGCGCGCGCTTTGATGGGTCCGCAAACACTTCGACGCGAATGTGAAGACTTTTATTCAGAATTTGCTTGCTTCTTCAAACAAATGAGAGACATTTTTCGCATGAATAAATAGGTTTAAAAAACAAAAACAAAAAGGATTTTTATGTCATGAATAAACCCATATGCCGAAGCTCTGCACTTCTCCCGAGTTTTCGCGTTTTCGTAGCTTTGTACACTTTGTATGACACAGTGTTTGCCATAACTCAATTTTCCTGCAGAATAACTTGACAATCAGTAAGAAATGTCAATTCCTGCTGTAAAAATGGTTTTGGTTTACGTCACCGCACCAAGTAAAGAAGTTGCTCTAAAGCTAGCAAGGTTATTTCCTGGAAAAAGAAAAGGAATTTCAAAGTTGCTGATTGCAGAACTACAGTAGCCGAATCACTCGTGGCATGTGCCAATGTCATTCCAGGAGTCACAAGCATGTATGTATAAACATCAATTGAAATTGCAATTTTCCTGAAAACCCATCTCCAGATACATGTGGAAAGGGAAAGTTGAAGAAGATCAGGAACATGTGGTGGTTATGAAAACGGTGTCAAGTAACGTTGAAGAGCTATCCAAGGTAAATTTATGTTTAAAACTGCCAGAACAAAATTCTGGAAGTTGGAACAGTAATCTTTTCATAAAACTACTATGTTTTTCCAGCGAGTTCGTTCTCTGCATCCAGCCGAAACGCCATGCTTCATCACTTTGCCCATCGAGAAAGCAACATCGGATTTTGCCGATTGGATCATTGATTCAACGAAAAAGCCCCAGATATCTCGATAAAGTAGTCAACATTCTAAAAACCGTGAAACGTCCATGATTATATTCAACATGAATTCATTATATAAATGTAATATTAATCGAGTTATATGAAATATAGAGCATGAATAGAGGATAAAACTGAGGATAAAACTAGGAGTCGGCAAGACCATGATAATTATTGCAGCGATTGACGATGGGAGGGAAACACATGGGTACGGCGATCTTATGATGATGTTGTTTGGTAGTGTAGGAGTTATTTTCCGTATTTTCCGCGTGGAACATCTGAGAATTTTTGGTTTCGAAGTAATATTTTACGAGTAAGGACGAATCTCACCTTCTTATTCTCTCGAAGCACTTCCTCAACACGCAGCGATCCTGATGTTTCATCGTATTCTTCCTTCCATCCGGGGCAAACCTTGCAAAGAAACTGAAACACTGTATTTTTACTGAGAACTTGTCACGAAATCCTACTTTGTGAATCTCCACAGCACTTTTTGGTGAAGTAGCAGAATCCACGAATTGGTAAATCAAGGATAGCTCATTATCTCGAATCTCGTGGAACCGGATAAAGTTAACCAGTTCGTTCACTTCCGCCTACAAATTAAATTTTAATGAAAAGGTATTGTTCCGACAAACATACAATCTGAGGATCATTCAATTCCGAAGGAATGATCAGGTCCAGAAGAATTAAGGTAGAAGGTTCCGGAATGAGATCATCGCATGACAGATCTTTCCACAGCAATTTCCAACTATTTGGAATGACATTCTGAAAGCCACTACGTTGGTACATTAGGATAGACTTGAGAACTACATCGATCTCCGATTGAAACATGGGAAATTTGAATCCGTTCGGCTTTCTTTTTGATAACTCGTGAAGAAGATATATGACGTGTACGAAGTTTGGGATAGATGACTTCCAAAGGTCTGTCGCCAGATTTCTCGCTTCTCTGAAACATACAACTCATAAGACATGAATGATATTTTGAACTTCAATACATACGGTGCCTTCTGATTTTGGACCTAATCTTGTCAGTAAAATGAATTCACCTTTGAATCAGAACATCTTTCTGATTTTTGTCTTCAGCGATTTCAAAAAATTTTCGAAAGTCATCACGACGTTCGGTCCGCTTCATTTCGTTCAACCACGGCCACGACATCATCTTCATAGAGTATTCGGCGGGATTTTTCTGAAAGATTCAATTGAAATTTTTATCTTTACTAGTAATATTATTCTACCTTCGAGAGTGGAGTACTCTCGAACGAGGCTCCTGCATTTGCCAGAACATCTTTACAAACCACGGGATTAACTTCTGATGGAGTAGAAGTTTCCATTAGCGGATGATCAACTTGTTTCGACGGTTCGGAAACTGATGACGTAGTCGCCGATTGCTGGGAAGAGGTGAATACGAAAAATGCTCCATTTTTATCTGAAAAACACATTTTCCAGAAATTGTTGATCATGGTGACAACCTTCATGAATGGAACATGTGTGCTTTGGAAATGTCATGTTTTTGACCATGTCTGCCAAAGACCATTTATATTGTGTTCTGATTTTATTAACTTCCATCTGAACTAATCTTTAAAAATACAGATTTTCATCCTCAATATTCACCTCGAAATCTTTTTTTACCGCTTTGCTGAATTTCGAAAGGAAGTCCTCATATCTCAGATATCCATCTTGAGTTGATGCCTCGAGAATCGTTTGCGCTTGGATGGTTAGCTGAAAAAACGAATCGAAATTTCCTAATTCTGTGTGAACATACTAATTCAGTTTGGCGAGTGCTGGTGGGATCTTCTTGCCTCTTGTACGCGGTTGGCTTCTTATTTCGCATCAATGGTCGCTGATTCATGCAATATAAAGGCGGATCAGTCATTGTAAACTGCAAGAATCGGCTATATAGGGAATGACTGTTTTTTCTTCAATAACTCATGAGTTTTATCATAAAAGGGCAATTTTTGCTAGTTCACGTAAATGCAAATGAACAAAGCAACATTAATATTGCAGTTGTCAAATACGGAGTCATACATTTTTGAGATCTGTAAATCCAGAAAATATGTTAACTGTTTTCGGAAATTACTCAAATTCCTTTTCAGAATTTCTCGGAACGTCTACATTTCGTTTTCAAAACATCAGAATATTCCGTTTTTAAACATTTAAATTTAAAATCAGAAATCCCACTTTTCTATAACAGCTTCTGCGCGAGAAATAGGTGAAAATTGACAAAAATATTCCAAAAACGCCGAATTCCGCTCGATACCCGTAAGGGAAAATTTCGTGTGCGTCTTTGACATACAGTAATTCATAAAACTCTGAGAAGGAACTCGGAAATATTGGAATTTTCGGGATTCCGAAACTCGTTCCGAGCGCAACTTCTCTGAATTTGCAAGTTACTGCTGAAAGCAAAAAAAAGCAAGAGTTGTAATACTCGATAGTTGAGAAAAGTCCAAGACTAAGTTTCGATAAATAAAACCATTCAACTTTGGAACGGGAATGAAGCATCAACACACAAGTGATTGCCTAATTTTTTGAAATCGATTTCAAATATTTATTGAACTGAATGACATTCCAAAAACCAGGTCATAGTTGAGAAGAGCATTTGGAAAGGAAACATGCAATAACATCTGCATCTGAGAGAATTCTGTTGTGAGATGAAAAACGAATAAATAATATGCAAGAACTTATAGAGCCATTTCTTCTACACGCGGTGCAGGAGCTGCAGATGGCTGGAGGTACTTCTTGAGTCGCCCAATGAGTTCAGCATCCGCATTCAAGATATTCGATTCCTTTTCCGATAATTCGATCACTCGTCGAATGACTTGACGTTTACGCATTTCGTATTCCGGAGAATTTTCGGATTTTTCGTCAAGTGACCAGTTGATGAATCTGTAAATAGAAACTTGTTTTTCTTGCTATTTTCGGATTCTCACCCAGGGAATGCAATGAATTTCTGAACAATAGTTGGATACTTGAATACCTGCTGCCAAAAATCATAGATGCAGTTTTTCAACTCTGGGAATGGTTTCTTGACGTTATCAAGAGCTACTTGAGTCAGTGCTTTGTCACCCATTAGTCCATACCATGAAGAAGCCATAGCATCGGTGGCTGAATTTAACATCTAGTAAAAAGCTACGAGCAAACTTTCAAACCATTTTCGAAAATAAGAGTGATGGCCTGAATAGTGCACCGTTTCATCTCAATCGATCCCATCGCAAAAGCAGCCCCGGCAGCAGCAAGAGTAGAATCAAGAGTGTTTGTATCTAGAATCAAAACTCAGTGCTGGATTATATTACTTTTTCTAACTTTTAAACATGTCTTCCAACATTTCTTTCGCTTCTACAGAGTAGCATAGACAGCCAAAGTGGTCAAAAGCTGCGAGACGATCACTTATGCCCAAATCGTTGAAGATTCTGATCTGAAAGCGCTTTTTACTGAAAAAAAAAACAGAAGTTTGTATTCGAAACCTCAAACATGAGACGATTGACAAAGTCGGGGAACGTCTTCAGAACTTGTGAACACGAGCGAGCCAAGTAGCAGAAGAAGCGTGTTCCATCTGTTGAAGATTCTAGTCAGTTAAAGCATACTTTATCCATACTTACAAAGGTGCATCTCTCCATGATCAGGATTTTGTCTCGATCTTTCCATGAGCTCCGAAATCTGAATATAAAAATATGAAAAAAACAATGAATTGAATTTCAAACACCTTTTCGACAATTTTCCATTCAATCAACTTTTCTGCATTCTGCTTTCCGCTCAAGGCAATATCCCCAAATATATTTATAGCGTCGAGCTGAGCCAACATATCATCGTTGTCCAGAACAACTTTAAGAATTTCCTCGTATAGCCAGCGAATGCATGAAGCGTCAGTAGAGATTCTCGCTCGTTCGGTAGCAATCTGAGTGAAAATTTAGATATAAAAGATACATTCGAGAACGAAATCACCGAAAAAATGCTAGCTCTATTCATAGCGTTGTTTCTTCCGGTGTTATTCTTCAGTATGAATTTCAACTCATCACAAATCTTTTCATTATCGACAAGATGTGCTAGAAGACGTCCGATTTCTTCCCCAGCATCGCCGTCAGTAATTCTACGAGCAAAAGCAATTCCAACAGCGATTGATTCTGTTTTCAGAAGCGGCAAAGCGCCTTCTTTTTCACGGATAATACGAGCCACATGACGAAGAATATTGGGATGAGCCGATGGAATGAATTCGAGAAGGACTACCTGTCAAATTTCAATTCTTTCAAATCACCTCAAAAAGAGGGAAACCTGCCTGGTGATCAACTAGCAAATCTTTAACTGTAAAATCTCCAATGATCAGCTTGATCAACTGATTAGTGCTGAAATCATCAAAAGCTGCACAGTTCTCAGACACCTCGTCGGTTCTGAAAGATAGAAAACCATTTTATGAAGATCTTCAACTTGACGACTTACTCCATTTGCTGATTTCCTTCAGTTTGCATCTTCACCAAATTTTCTAATATTTCCCAACCCTTTTTCGAGTTCCGATTAGAGACATAATCATTTCTCCAACCCTTAAAAACAATATAGAATTAACAATTGTATGCTGAAACTCCTCACTTCGATTGCATTTTCATATTCGGCGGCACTTGTCATCTGCATGAAATTTTGGTTTAGAGAAGGAGTGAGTTTGGAAAAAAATAGCAGAACGGAAGAGTAAATACTGTAGTAATTCAAAAACGAATATAACAAGATCGCAGTTTTCATTGAAGGTATTAACCCGTTGTGTAAGTGAAGTCATTAAGAATGTTATATACATGTGGACAAAATCAGAATAAACATGAATTGAATTAGTTTCTAACAACAGGTCTGTAGTAGAGTAGAAGTTCTCCACTTTGTTTCCAATAAAAGTGTTTGACAGTTCGTAGATCCGTTTCTGGTTCCAACTTTTGATCATTACAATACATTTCGATTTTGTTATGGATTTCGCTTAGTGGAACGGAGCTGGCTGGAAATACAATGATATTGTCGGATCAAAAAAAAGTGGGACCTGAGAATTTGAAAGGCGTAGATTTTTTTTGATCTACGAGAAAATGCGGCAAAAACGCAATATTTCTAAAGTTTGCCTCCTGTGAGCTAATTTCGCAATTAAGTTCGGTTTTTTTATGAAAACAAGATTCTAGAGATGCTAGCGATCATTTTCATACCAAGAAATCTAAATTTTGTTCAGGAAATCCCACTAAATTCACAGAAACTAATTTGTTTTTTACAGTATCCGTTTTTGCTCCGCCCCCTCGTAAATCGACACTAGCGGTGCGTCCGCAATTTTCAAGTCCCACTTTTTTTAATCCGACAATAAGTTGGAGCATTGAAAACAGAAGATCTTACCGTCAGCATTACCCAGAACCTTTTCATAAACATGTTCCATTACTTTCCTGACTAGCAGCATTTCTGTAGCTGACAAGCGGTCCCTGAGAAAGAAGACAATATATTGAGTATTTTATTTCAAAGCTCACTTTTTCGGTTGTTTTGGATTTGTCGATGGATGAGGAAGCAGATAGAAGGGCATTTTGTTGAATTTCGGGAGAACATTTCGCTCTATCATATCAGTGACCCAGGGAGGAACACACTGAGCTAGTTCACCAGATTCAAATTCTTTCCCAGCATCACCAACGAGCAACCGGAACAAAGGACGGCCATTTCCTTCGCTGAAACGGATCAATCAATCTCCGATGAATAGAAGAAAGCTTACCAAACAATGAAGGGTGTGTGTTCTGGAAGCGTGTAGTAATGACTGGTGGCTTTCTGTACTTCATCTGATTCTCCTGCTTCGGCAGCCGCTAGTTTGCAAGGCGGCCATCGTTCGAAGAGCGATCGTAACATCATTCCACCGTAGTTTACTGCACCGACTTATTAAAAACTGCGTCGTAATGTTTGCAGACGCAGTGGAACAATTTTTTATTACATTGAAATTGTGACTGCTCAGGAATTTAAATATGCTGCTCCTATCAAACTTCTTTTATAGTATTTACGGTAGTCTCTAACTATAAGAAGTCTGAGTCTACAAACAAAACGACGCAGTTTTTTACAAAATCAAAGTGGTTTTTTTGAAAAACAAATGTTGTAATAATCACCTTTTGTTTCCTTGTCACTATCATCGAATCCAGCATCTTTGGTGGTGAGCCATGAAGAAAAAACGTCCAGTTCGTCCAGAGTAATTTGCAGCATCTATAATAATATCTTGTCAATGTTTAGCGTTTCTCACTAACTCACCCCGCTTTTGGAATCAACGATGAACCAACTGGGGACGTATACTGTTTTCAATTTCTGTTCCAAAGAATTTTCCAACGCTAGCTTCCCGTATTCTTTCACCTATTACGATATTGTTATATATGTGACTAATACAAATAAATCCAACCTTTTTACAAGCTAGGACATCGTAAAGCGCCACATTATCTTCAGTATCACTCGTCAATACATGCCTCTTATCGTTAAGGATCTTGTACTTGTTTATAGCTGGAGCGCCTGAAATGTTAAGAAGGATGAGAAGCGTAACAAAAGTATGACACCAAAATCATACTGAAATAATTAACAATGTTTTTGTGGTGTGTCTCTTACGACTAGCTCTGATATGATTCATGAGGGCTCGCTGAGTTGTGTCTTCTATAGATCATTCTAACCTGCTATTATCAGTTCAGGAGTATTTTGTAATTCTCTCGCATCTGTCAATCGCTGAATGTGTTTTGGTGCTGTCATTCCAGGCGGTGGTGAAGATGAACGTGGTTTACTTGTTGTGTAATAGGTGGAAAATTTTGAAACACCCTCTTCGTCTCCCCCATTAGAATTCTGACTTGTGGAGTTCAGCGACCAGCTGTAAAGAAACAGTTATATTACTGTTTGATTGAATATCCCTCACCGTTTGATGTCAGATTTCCATGTGCCAACCCATACAGAAGAAGGATTTTCTTTTTCACTGAGCAACAACTTTTTCACAGGCGCTTCTTCTTTGAACAGTACTTGAAATTTGGATAGATCATTAACTGGCGATTTAAGAACGTATCTATCTCTTCCACCACTATACACAAATCTAAACGATGCATCAACCTGAAGAATTAGATTTTCATGTATGTTGAGCAAACTTAAACATACTTGAATTGTCCAGACTCCTTCTTCATGAGCAATGCCTGTGGCAATATTCTTCTGCATTCCAATATCCCATAACCGGATTGTTCCATCTGATCCTGCAGAGAGTGCTCGTGTACCATCGTCATTCAATAGAAGAGCCCGAACGTTATCACTGTGACCACGCATTTTCATAGGCTTGTCATTCGTTCTTGGGTCAAATATCCTGATCTGCTAAAAATGGAAAAAAAAAGATTTATGATGGATTCTGAAAAATAAGCGTGCCTTTTCGGTCCCACTTCCGAGAACCAACGAGAGATTCGGAGTTGTCGCAAGTGAATAGATACTGTTCTTGCAGCCAAGCAAATTGTTCACTAAAACAAGAAAATTATTCACTCCCCATTACAGAAAGCAACGCACCTTTCGCAAAATTACTATTGACATCATACACGAAGATGTTCCTATCGAAACTGGCACTGACTACTTTTTCGGCAAACGGTGCATAGGCCAAACAACTTACATAATCCTGCAAGAAGAAATGGTTTTTATTGCTCTGAATTTTTGTATTTAACTGTGTGTAGATTGAGACTATCGAGATATCCGTGCTTGTTGTCTCGCTCAATGGACCAGACCTTGACTGTTGTATCATTTGATGAAGAAACCACTAAAAAAGATTTCCGGATTCACAGATAGTAAAAAAAACTGAATTACGTAGTTTCCCGTTTCCACACAGCACCATATCTGTGACCCAATCTGTGTGCCGTTCTAGCGAACTTTGATACTGAACCGGGGAGTTTTTCCCTGCTGAACGAACTCCACCCCGAGCTGAGAAAGCGTCCTGTAACAACTGTTCTGATTGCAAGCACAATTTGGTTTCAAAAATCACGAACCTTGTGTTGAGGAACAGACCAGGTTCTGATTATAGTATCGCTCCCGCCAGTGAATAGTCGACTGTGAAGAGCATCATATTGCAGAGCACTAACGGCAGAACGGTGCAACGGTTCTTGTTCATCTCGAATAATAAATGAGAGCTAAAACACACTCTTTCGCTAGAATTTTTAAGATATATTTAGATCGCACCTTTTTTTTGGAACCGGATTGACTCGTATTAGAAGCACCTGACATTGTATTTCATTAAAGCAGGAAAGGAGAAAGAGATCTGAAAATCGGATATAAATGAAAACGAAAATCAAACGAGAGGCATGAAATTATACTGAAAAAATCGTTGAATACATTCAAATTCATAAATACCAACAGGACGAATGTGTGAATCCATGAGAAGGTTTAAAAACAACGAAAAGCAATTCATTGTCATGAATATTGACCCCGTAAGAAAACCGGGAAAAAAACCAATAAATAGAGCGGAAAAATCCGGGGCGGGAGAAACTGGAAATTTAAAGAAACCCTAATTCTGTGTATTCTTTCTGAAAAAGTACGGAAACAAACAAAAACAAAACAAATCAAGTTCCCAGAAAAAAGAGAGAAAAAGCGCGCCGCGCGCCTGCCAAGCTTGGTTCCGCCTCCTTCTAAGCCCCGCCTCTCTGCGTTCCGACACTCTTCTCTCTTTTCGATCAATTTGTTCCCTCGAAAAAATCTAGTTTTTCATGGATTGTTTTTTCAATTTGTCCTTTTTCAATCGCTTTGATTACTAGAATGTTAGAACTTCAACTCTGGAGGTTATGAAGTATCTCATGTTTAAAAACATGTATTTTTTCATATGTTTAAAACCTATCAATGTATGTTGAATAATTAAACATTTTCTTTGTTAAAAAAATAACATGTTTGCACTCAAAAAACAATTCATGAATAACCTAATAAATGTTTCCAGGAAAACCATGCCTTTGGGGCTTTTCAGCTCCGGGAAAGCACACGTTCTCAGTGATGAAAAACCTGCTGGGAGCAAGAAGAAGGAACCGAAGCAATTGAGTGAGAATAAATGCAAAGGTTTGGTTTTTTCTTATGATATGCAACAAAAAAACAACCTTCAGGAGTAACATTGAAGCTTGATCATACCCGAGTGACGATTGAAAAGCAGATTGCAGAAGGTAGTGCCATAGTTGAGAGAAAGTGTTCATTCTGAAAAAGTTTTTCAGGAGGATTTGCTAACGTCTACATTGCTTGTGATAGGAAAAACAATAAATTCGCCCTGAAGAGACAGTTTACGAAAGAAAACCAAAAGCAACTGGACGCATGCTGTAGAGAGCATAGTTTTTTGGTATGTCTATTTAGTTTCTTTTTTATGTATTGCGAAATTTCAGAAACAATGCGCAGGACACAAAAATATTGTGGAGTTTGTGGACAGTTATGTAAATTGTCTCGGAAATGGAATATGGGAATGTATGCTGTTGACAGAATATCATCAAAGTAATATTTTTTCAAATGTTTTTCTATAAACAATGAATCAATTTTTAGGAAACGTCCTCCAACTGATGAATGAAAGGATATCTCAAAACCAATATCTAACGAACACCGAAATTTTGTCGATTTTCTCTGATCTATGTGAAGCCGTGTCTTTCATACATCACCGTCCGCAGCCTATAATTCATCGAGATTTAAAAGTAGAGAATGTTTTGATTTCTTCACACAAATCACCAAATTATATTTTGTGTGATTTTGGAAGTGCTACAACTCAAGTTTTGTCCATAGAAAAGTTCGGAGCGGAATATGTGAAATCGGAAGTAGAAAGGAACACAACAATGTGTTACAGATCGCCTGAAATGATTGATTTTTATAGTGGCCAAGTCCTTGGTAATTTATAACCTCATATAATCAAACCAAAAGAAGCAATTTTAGGTTTAAAAGGAGATATATGGGCTCTCGGAGTTCTCTTGTATCGACTATGCTACTTTTGCGTTCCTTTCGAAGAATCGCCCCTGGCTATTCAATCGGTGAATTATCAATTTCCAGCCCAACCTAATATATCAGATGAAGCTAAAGCTTTAATTTGTAAGTAATCGAATTTGCAATTTTTTGACATCGTTTTACAGACATGCTACTCGATATTGACATAATTCGGCGCCCTTCAATATATCAAACAGCTTCACTTGTTTTCGAAGCAAGGCAAAGAAGCTTACCAGTTGAGATACAAAATAAAAAAGTAAGAAATTTTTTAGGTATTAAAAAAAGTTCATTCTTTTCTAGTTTTCTGACTCTACTCCATCAATAAGAGAATGTATTCAATTGATGAAAGATGGCAGCAAACCTCGAAACAAGAGAGAATCGTCTCCCAGTTGTACAGAAGCCCAGCTTTCCTCTGGCTTGCCCCAAACAATATCGCAGCCTGTCAGTGCGATACCGGTTGTTTCCAGTGCTGTTTCTGGAACGGGAGAGACTTCAGTGGCTCCGCGTCTCCGGCCCAAAGCGACAAACGCTGTTCCGAATGTTCCAAGCATTTCCCCAGTGCCTCCTGTTGTACTTCCAAATTTGAAGGTATACATATTCGTTTTTATTTTGAACCTCGATAACTTATACGAATCGTTTTCAGTTTTCTTCAAAAACGGATGAATCGTCGGATGTGCATCACAGACAATCTTTTTCGGGAGAAGATCAGTTGAATACACGGAATCAGGAGAGCGCTGGCCCACTATCATGCCCACTCGTGAAACCAGCTGAGTTGGGTTTTACTGATTTGGACAAGCCTGCTTTGCCGAGAGATAGAGCACAAACTGATGGGAAGAGACGGATTCCACAGGAAGCAGATATTATTTTTCAACAACAACATAGGCGGAACGTCAGTGATACGAGTCAGATTTCGCGAAGTGCCTTCAAGTTGGTGGTCTGAATTTTTGCAAACGATCTCAGTGAACAATTTTACAGGCCCTACAGTAGTCAGCAGATAATATCAAAATCCAGCACACAAGTTGTGCGTAGTGTTGAAGATATGTCCAATCATTCAGCTGTCAGTGATTCGGCAGAATGGAATCCATTTTTGGCTGCACCATTTTCAAACAATTCTTTGAGTCATAAACATGGTTCAGAAAGTGGTTTCAAAATGGATGACTCTCACTTCGGAATGGTTTTTGATGAAATCCGTAGGCGAGGTTAGTAACAAATCATAAAATCTTAGATTTTATAAGACTGGGCTGATCGATTCTACGATCAAGTAATCAAGATCAAAAATATTAATTTTTACTTTGTCTGACAATTTTGTTTCGTAGAAGTTCCTGCCGAGCTGGACAGTGATACATCATCAATAGATTCACGTGATCCATTTGGAGCGGCTCCATTTGATCAGTTGACTGTATCAACATCGTCATCGACACAACCTGTATCCCTACCACCAGGTAGTTTACCTTCTTATTCCTCTATGGCACCATCCCCTCTATTACGGCACGTACTAACTCGCCCCGCTCCTCCTCCAGTCCCACAAAGAACCACATCTCGTGGCTTCCATAGTTAATCAGTTTTTGTAATAGAAGATTAAAAGCCCATCCTTGGTATTGAACAGCCTTTCGCAACCGCTTTACTTAGATTTCTGTGCAATTTACTTAGACTTTACAACCCTTCTTTCCCCGAATTTTTTCTGTTGTTCCTGTGAATAGTACTTTATCGGTTATTTTCAAATTTTTTTTCGGTTCTCGCATGTTTTGTATGTTGTGTGAATATGTATATAAATGGTCAGTAATGTGATAGCGGCGGTGGTTGTTTGTTATCATGTTCCACTTGAAGCTTGAAAAATCGAACATTTTCTTCTTAATTTCAGCTGCAGACGAGGATGATGAACAAAAACTGATCAGTGACAGTGACGAAGAGGATCGAGCGAATTCTATTGAAATAATTGACATTAAAAAGAAGGAATCCAATGTGAGGAAGAGAAATAACCGAACAACATCTAGTTCTACTGTTTCAGAATGAGGAAGACAGCGAAATAGATGAACAACGAATGAATGACCGTCGTAGATATTCCTATGAGAATATCGACGGAGTTGGTGATGATGCAAGTAGTGACAGCCGAGGGAAAACAGATCGAGACGATTCGGAGGAAGAAGAGGACGATGATAGTCGAGTAGGTTCTTGAATCTTTAGCAGCAAAATTCCTTATATTTACAGCGGGGTGGCGATACATCGCACGATGAAGACTCCCAAAATACAGTAGGCAGTGAAGATGGGGAAGGAGGAAATCGTCCGTTGCTCGAAGACGACGGATTAGAGGATGACGATGATGTGAGTTTCAGAAACCTTTCTGATATATTTTATATCCTTTTTAGCACGAACTGATATCTTCCTTCTCTTCAAATGTTAGCTTTCCACTTTTCATTGGAACCTCATCTCCACACACTCAAAACGCAATCACAAACCCATTCCTACGCGATGAAATGACACCTAAAATGGTTTCACCGCTAATGCTGTCTGCGGCACCTGAGAGGAATCCGAGTGCTGATGACGATTGGGATCTTGGAGATCGGTGGACGGATCGCAGGGACACTGTATTTGAAAGACCGACCTCTCAACAACATAATATTTTTGCGCCAGCTACTTTACCAAGACAAGTCACACCCCTCGTCTGTAGATTTAAGGTTTGTAACAACATCGTTCGGTCTCTCATTCTTACTCAATTTTTTTTTGTCAAAATTCAACCAAATTTTTCCCAAAGTTGAAGCATTACTGAAATACACCACCATTGATAACTCTGTTACTGTTTCAGCCTGACCTACCGACAGCTGCACCTGTATCCATCATTCCCTCGTTGTCAAATACGTCTTTCCCGGAAGCTGTGCGAGTTTCGGAAGGTGAGTAATTGGTCTTCGGTAGCTTCATATACTGTATTTTCTTCAGATTCAACGTTAACAGAGCCGCAAATCGGAACATTGATTTCGGTAGGAGCACCTTCTGAACCACCACCACCACCCGCCAAAAAGCCGGAAATAGTTTCTTTTGCGGAAACTACAGAATGTAAAACGGAAGACAATACTGTATTTTCTGTCACCTCTCGGAAAAAGGAGAAAATCGAGAAGCATCTGAAAAAAGAGAAGAAGAAAGAGAAAAAGGAAGGAAAAAAGGAAAAAATAATATTGGAGGAATATCGAGAGAAGGGTTCATCGGACCCTGAAACAGATGGATCTGAAGCTGAAATGTGGACAACAGACGGGTCCACAACACTATCCAAGAAAAAGAAGAAGAGCACATTTGGTCTTCGATCGTCACATCCTAGCATTATTGCAAACGATTTGCAGTTTGCTTCATCAATGCCACCGGCTGTAAAGAAGTTGTCCAGTGAGTTATTGGTCAATTCTAATTTTTCATAAAGAATTCTGGTTTCAGAAGAAAAGAAGTCATCGATGACCGGAAAGAACGCATCTTTTGTAAATACTTCTTTCCAGCCAGAAGATCATGACGATCCTAATGAAATGTAGATATTAATTGTATGTCTTAAATTGTAATTTCTAATCAGGTCGGCTGTTGTGTCAAGTTCTAGTATCACTTTCATGTGTATTCGCTGTATTATTTATTAGTCTCAACCATTTTTGTTATCTTGTACATTTATAGTTATCTTTTCATTTTAAAACTTAAATTAGTTGTGATAAGCATAAGTTTCCCCGTCTTCTGTGCATATTTAGTTGTCATCCGATTTGCAAGTTAGTTTCACAAACAACTTTGATTACTAAATTTTAGTTAAACTAACCCAATGTACAAAAGCTATTCTTACTTTCCACTCACGAGGCTATCCTGTATATTGAACTTAAATTTGCCATTAGTTCAACAAAACTGGAAAGCCTAGTGAGCACTGGGAATACTAAAGACTGAATACAATGAAACAATGGTCCTCATGATCGAGGTATTTAGATCGACAATGAATGAAGACTGTTGATTGAAGGATACAGTAGCCCTTTGGCTACGCCTACCTTCCAAATAAGATGTGCTCAAGTGTTTATTAATCGGGCTAAGTGTATTACTCAGAGTGTCTAATTATTGGACAGAGTTCTAGTACCAACATTAAAAATATCAAATTTCCTAAACCAAAATGTTCATATTGTACTAAAGAGAAACCAAAAAAACTTTAAGAAACCAACGAGCTTTCGGGTACATGAAAGAAGTCGACAAAGAGAGATAAGAGACATCAGGCGGAAAAAGAATTCGGAATCAAAACATGGGAACCATCAGTCAACGGGTCAAACGGGAAAGAACACAATGAAAGAGCATTATGCCTACAATCATGGATTAATCGAACAGGGGGATAAGGGGAGAATAGAAAAGTAAAGCTAGCCACTATGTGGAAAAGTTGCATTTTTTGTTTAATGAAAGAGCATTCAAACGCGGTAGTTTCTATCTTCAAGTTCCTTCTCGATGAACTCGATCACCGACTGGACCAGCTCCGAAGACTGAAATTTCAAAGTTTTACAGGAAAAAAGAACATTTAGCAAACCTTGGCAGTTCCTCCAATATCAGCAGTGTGAATTCTTTTATCTACAAGAGTACGGAATAGCGAATCGGAAATAATGTCAGCGTGCATTTGAAGTCCGAGGAAACGGAGCATGTCAACTGAAGCACGAATAAAAGCAGTCGGATTAGCCATGTCTTTTCCAGCAAGAGTAGTTCCAGTATTACGAGTTCCCTATAATCAATTTTCCATTGTCATTACTGTGCTTCCAAAATCTTACTGTCTCGAAAACAGCGTAGTCTTCTCCGATGTTCATTCCAGACACAAGACCAGGTCCACCGACCAGTCCGCAGGCAATGTTAGAGATAATGTTTCCGTAGAGATTTGGCATGAGCATAACGTCGAACTGCTGTGGACGAGACACCTGAGAAAGATGATATTACGATAACTTCGAAAAAGTATTAAGGATTGATTTGAGGTGACATACCACAAACCAGCACAAAAGGGAACAAAAAACTAGGTTTTCGTTTTTTGCTTTCTGTCGTTGAATTGGAAAATGTCTATTAAAAACTGGGAGTCTTCCAGCTTTTTTTGCTCTTCTCTCAAAAAGCAGATTATATTTCAAAAAATTACCAGTTGCATTGAAGCGTTATCGACAATCATCGCATTGAATTCAATCTCTGGATATTCGTTTTTGGCGATATCTGTTGCCACTTTCAAGAAAAGTCCATCGCCTAACTTCTGAATATTCGCTTTGTGAACAGCAGTGACCTTCTTTCTCCCGTATTTTTTGGCGAATTGGAATGCGAAGCGAGTGATCTGTTCCGATTTTTCGCGAGTCACAACCTGAATATGATATAATTATTGGATGGAACACACATCATTTTTACCTTCAAAGATTCGACAACACGCGGATGAGGTGCATTAACAGCCTCGTGTTCGTTTCCGGAATACTCTCCTTCCGTGTTTTCACGAATGATGACCATGTCGATTCCCTGCAACAGAAAAATGAATATTTACAGTATACAGGAATATCTTACAGTATGTCTGCTAGGAACGGTTGGAATGGTGGAGCAGTGAAGAACGTTCGCGTAAAGGTTGAGCTGTCGACGAAGTTCCAAGTTGCGAGAGACGAAACTTGGATTGTCAAACTTGGTTTCAATGTTACCCTAAATGTTTCTATTTAAAATTACATAATGGTAAATAGGTAAAAACCTTGAGCGCAACTCCGTTTCTCTTGATCGCTGTGATTGCTTCGGCAAGATCTTCAGAAGCATCTTCTTTTGATGTCAGATTAACCTCTTCAAAGTCGATTGGAGCCTGAACGGTAGTAAGGATTCTCTCAACGTGATGAATCATCTCTGGTCCGATTCCATCCCCTGGCAGAACGGTTACATTGTGACGTCCTCCATAACGAGCAAGTTTAGTCTAGAATCAGTATTTTATTGTATAAGTCCTCCTTTTTTTAAACCAATTTACCGTATTTGTTTGAAGAACTGGGGAACGGAAACGAAGCATGTCCGAGCTCGGAGCAGTCGCGACGAACGCCTTTTGAACAGCATTCTTCGACGAGCGAAGAGTTTGACCCAGAACGTTGCTCGACATTTTGATTACCTGAAAAATATGAATGACATAAACTAGAAAAAAAAATCGAAAAATCATTTTTTAGATGCAAAAATGCACAGACAGCAGGCGGAACGAGCCGACCGATTGATTTGCAACGCCCCGCACGCATTTTCGCAATAACACCGCGCGCATTTGCCATTTTTGCTATTTTTGCACTCTTTTACAGTTCACATCTTCTCTTATCTTCAATTTCTTTGGTTTTCGTTCTTCTTTTGATTTGAGCGTTCAATGGTTTTCTTGATATCAGCCAACTGGCAGGGGAATACGAGAATGCTCAAAGCAGTTGGCGTTTGATTGATTTTTGCCGACGATTTTTGTTGTTACCTTTTTGTTTTGTTGATTTTAGTGTATCTCTCTCGTTTATCAGGTGATTCAGTTGTAATTTTTCTTTTTTTTTCTTATAGAATATTTTATCTCAATCGCTTTTTCAGTCTAGAGTTCATCAGTTATGGTCTCTATACCTAGTTTTGTTTTTAGATTCATGTGATGCTTCGAAAGTATTCATCGTTTTACTCATTCCGAAATGCTTCTACATTGTTATCTTCTTTAGATGGACTAACCAACCGAACAAATGGAGATAAGTTGTTGGTGAGTTATGGTATACGTTTTTGAAAATGGTGGAGATTTCCAGACCTACAGTGAACGATTCTCCAAACTATACGCCCAATCTGCACCAGAAACTAGAAAGACTCTATTCGTGGATCTAGTCACGAACTATGGAATCAATAAGGAAGCGTTAAATCATGCCATCTCTCTGTATTCAAAGGTAATCCTGGAAAACGTTGACCTACACGTTAAAGTCTTATATTTCAGAACGACCAAATGTATCCAGAAGTCAGAACAGCAGCAACAGCTACTTATGTCAATCTGATAAAAGGTATCGGAAATTTGTCGGGAGGAGTTGCTCAAGTGTGTGAAATGAGAGCGAATATTTTGGTAAGAAACATAAAAACTGCTGATAATTTATCACTTTGTTCAGGCATTATTGAAACGGGAAACGGACAAAACAACTACATCGTATCTTCGACATATTGAACTAGCGACTCGAGAAGTTCTCACCTCATGGTTTTGTCTTGGTAATTTGAAACTGGAAAGACTGACGTGGTCTTCTCCTGGAGATATTCTCCAAAAGGTAGCCGAGTACGAAGCAGTGCACCCCGTCAGAGGACTATCCGATTTTCGAAAACGCCTCGGACCGTTGAGAAGGTTTTGCCAATTAGTCAATCAATTTTAGATATCACAAGTTTCAGATGTTTCTATTTCTCTCACGAAGCTCTTCCGCGCAACCCACTCGTAATGGTTCATGTTGCATTAGTTAGTGAAATAGCGGATAGTGTTCAAGAGATCACCAAAAGAGGGGATCCGACTGGAAAGGAAGAAGATCAGACGACTGCCATCTACTATTCTATTACTTCTACTCAAGCTGGCCTTTCTGGAATTGATTTGGGTAACATGTTAATCAAAAAAGTCGCCACACAACTTCAAAAAGACGTTCCCTCAGTGACAACTCATTCAACTCTATCGCCAATTCCTGGGTTTAGACCTTGGCTTATTAGGAATTTGAAAGGAAATTCAGAATATCGTAAGTGTATCTAATTGACAGACGAAGAAACAGTATATTTATTTTCAGCGTCGATAATGAATGAAAAAGTAGTAGAATGGATGTCAGAGCTCTCTGGTAACAAGATGACCGAAACGGAATCAACTGAAACTTTATTGAAAGTGATAAGCAACGAAAAGACTAAAAAGGAGCAGCTAAATGCAATTAAACACATTCTAATGTACGCATGTGCCCATTATTTATGTAATGCAAAACGGAATGGAATGGCTCTGAATTCTGTTGGTTAGTCTATAAAAATGAATGTTCCAGCAATTCAAATTGATTTTCAGCGAATTTCCATATTCGTAATGGCGCTGAACTGTATCGAATGAATTGGAATGGTGATACGAGTCATCGTGGAATCAATAATAGTTTTGGCATCATGGTGAATTATCGGTCAGTTTTATTAAAGCTTTTGAATTTTTTTGATTGCCGAAATTTCAGATACGACCTGGACATGGTACATGAGAATAGTGCCGCATACACTGAGAGAAAACAAATGAAGATAAATGAAAATGTATCCAAATTTTTATAGATTTCTAACTGAATAGTCTTTATTGTATCATGTAGATTTTGAATCTAGAAAAAAGAACTTGTAACAAATTCGTGTGATTTACTTGCCCCCGCATTTCCCTGTCTGGTCTTCTTTCCTTTTTTCTTGTAAATGAACCATTTGATATGAATAAGAAAACAGTTTTATTATGTCAGACTCGGATCAGAAAAAAAAACAATATTATTAAAAGTTGGAAACAGATTGACAATTTGCGCACAGTCGGCGCCTAGATACATGTTTGAAAGTTTCGAAAAAAAATGAATCGAAATTTCGCTGAACGATTCAAAAAGATCAGTGGAGAATACCTGATATAGTTTCGGGGTGTGAAAAAGGGTAAGAACAAAAAAAAAAGGAGATTTCTGAAAAAGAAAAAAAGGAAGAGAACACGTATCGAGGTGGAGGGAGAAAAGAAAGAGAAAGGACAGAGAAGATGCACTGGATCCAGATGAATTCTATTTACAGAAGAAAGGAACAAAAACAAACGAAATGAGGTATATAACCGGGAAAGCGTAAAATTATCCAGTTTAGTTTTTTGATTATTTGAAAATTGTCTTATATTAATCAGAAACCATTATGAGGTCTCATCAAATCGTACTGTTTTCTTAGGCCCTGGTGGATTCCGTTTCGGCATTGCCGGAACAACAAGAATCGAATCAGATGGCAAATTCAATGGATCATTTTCAATGAGCTTGTGAAGATCCGAATCCGAACGACGTCCACGTAGAGGGAACTGAAAAGTGGAAAAAATGAAATTTTCAAATTTTAAGTATGAAAAAAAACATACCTGATACTTATAATCCTTGAAATAAAGCATTGCAATGATGATCATGATGATGATGGTGATGATAGTCAAAACAGTAGCAGCTACAGTAATCCATCCAGATCTCACGACTTCTTCCGTCTCATTATGGAACTTGTTTGGATCTTCCGCTTGTCCACATTCTGGAATGGCGAGGCATCCAAGTGGTCCCTCTGAAACATCGGCTTCCTCGGCTTCTGACAGCCAACGTGGCAGCCATTCTTTTGGATCATTGCAAGAGCAAACCCATAAATTTGTTGAGAGATCGATAGCTTCCATTGAAGTTGGTTCAAATGAATCGAAAGCTCCCGTATACAAATAACGCATCTTGTTTTTGTTCAAGTAAAGTCGCTTGAGATTCATTCCTTCAAGAGCACGAGCCTCGATTTTTGCGAGGTCGTTTTGGTCGAGAGCCAGGTAGATCAAAGACTTTGGAAGTTCATCAGAGCGAATGATAGAGAGATTGTTTGATGAAAGTTGGAGAGTCATCAACTTCTTGAGAATTGCTAGGAATGGTGTACGGACAAGAGTGGTGGAGTTGCTTGAAAGTTCCTCGATTTGATTGTTTTGAAGAAGAAGGTTGATCAAATTGGGTGTGTGTTGAAATGCTTTCGCACTGATTTGACTCAAATTGTTCCATGCAAGTGACATTGTTTGAATGCGATCAGATCTAGTCAATCCAAACATATCCATATCGCTGATTGATTGAATCTTGTTACGATCGAATAGAGCAACAACGAGAGCTGGGAGATCTGGAATCAATTTGGACTTGACAGAATTTCATTTGCAGAACACTTACCTTTCAGCTTGATAGACTTCATAGTATCGATGGAATTGTTGTTGAGAACCAGTTTTTCAAGTTTTGTAAAAGATTTCAACTCGACATTTGAGATATTGTTAGATCCCAAATCAAGAACTCGAATATTTTTGAGTGGGGTGAAAACGGACCAATCAACGTCTCTTATTTGATTATTGGACATAATCAACTCTTCAAGATTTTCCAGACCTTGGAATGCTCCTCTGAAAAATGGGATTTCGGAATAATTTCTCTATTTCCATTCTATTCAACTCACTTTTGAAGTGTTTCAAGTCCACAATTCTCAATCGTCAATCGCTTTAATCCTTTCAGTCCAACGAACATTTTTGGTGTTAGTTGAGTCAATTTGTTCTCGTTGAGAATCAGATATTCTGCTGATTTGAGCCCTTCAAATGCTCCTGCTTCGATTTCTTCGATGGCGTTGCTTGCCATGTCCAATGTTTTCAGACTGGTTAGTCCATTGAAAGCTCCTTTGCTGATTTTTGGAAGAACATTTTCACGAAGAGAAATGTATTCAACCGAGTCTCCGAGTCCAGTGAATGACTTTGGACCAAGTCCAGAAAGTTTGCATTCTTCGAATTTCACTTGCTTGATTGACACCTGCAAAAATTATTTCTCAATCAGACATAGCGGAATTCAAAAAAGGTTACTGTATTAAACACTGATAGACCGCTCTTCAAACCGTCAACTTTGAGTTTATTTATCTCAGTTCTTGTGAAAGATATTAAAAGCGTTAAACTAACAAAATGTTCTTCATAATATCAAAAAAAACTTTGAACAAAAATCACAAATCACTAGAGTCTTACATTCTAAAAACATCACTGTCTAACAACATCCAAAAAGATTTCAAAAGATTATTCTAAGTCGTATCAAGTATCAGAGACCAGATCTTCATGAGATCCCTTCATGTTTTTTTTCTGAAACTTACATTATCGAACATAGAAGCTGGAAGGACATTGAATGACGAGTCTCGGACTGTCAAACGTCCAATAGGTGTTCCATTCAATGAGACAAGATTTGCAGTAATTGTTTCAAGAGAGGCCGATTCGCATCTGGAAAATTCCATATTTAAAAAGAGTTATATTTTAAAAAAGAACTTACTCAATAGTGAAACCATTAACTGTGCTGAAAATACCATTTTCAGCGCATGTGCAAACTTGCTGAAATAAGAAAAATATTAATTTCAGAGAAACGTTGATGGTTTACCTGTTGGCGGGCATTCACTTCCTTCGTGAATCCTTCTTCAATCTCTTCACAAGTTTTCTTGTGTTCCGATACTGATATCCTGATTAGTAGGAGGAGGAGAACGAAGTTCAGAAGACTTCGCATTTTGGATGAAAAACGGGCAGTCGTTTTGAGATCGAACTCTTTTAAAATTTTTCTGAAAATATGACTTATTAAAAAAAAACAAAGTCAGAGCTCAAAAAAAGAAACATTCGTAGGAAGGACATTATTTTGAGAAGAGAGTAAAAGGAAAAAAGAGATACTGAGAGTGAGTTTCAACCCAAATGTTCTGAAAAGTGAACGGCGTTGAGCATTTCAAAATTTTACGTAAAAATCTAAAATCTTCCTTGGCGCTCAGTGCCCGTCCCTCCCAAACAAACGACTCGCGCCCTTGCCTCAAACGGCCGAAGAAGACATAGAAACACGTGGAATAGTATAGAAAAAGAAGAGAATACGAGGGGTAACAAGGGTACCAGGGGGTGCTGGCGCTGGCGGACGGGCACACATTCTCTCTCAAACACAGCTGCAGCAGCAGTCAGCAATAGGCGGAAGGGAGGGAGCGGCGGTGGAATATAGGGAAGAAGAAGAAGGGAAAGAAGAGGATGGGATGAACATAAGTTCTTTTTTCGATATAGCTCATCAAATTAGGAGAGTGAAAAGAAAACGGTGTCAAGGTGGTTTATCATGGTCGCCAGTGCCAGCCGATGGAAAAAAAGGAATTGAGATGGGAAGGGAAAGATTAGACATCTGTATAGGGTCAAGGTTAAGGAAAAGGGGTTGCACTTATAAAGAGAAGGTTCTGGAGGTGTGACATTAAGCAAGAAATCAGCAAATCAAAAATTATTGTTACTTGGAAGCTCAACTAATTGACATCATAGAATGTCACTTGCACTTTAGGCTTAATGTCTAAGTTTCTGTAAGAGATATTTATTAAATATCTACCAATTAGAAAAGTGATGGTGATATTATGACAAATATTTTATCAGTTGACAGTTTTTTGATATCATTTAAAGGAAATGAGAAAATTTAGTGAAAAAAAGATAATTTACAGTACTTGTGATCAAATCAAAGAGTGATAGTTGCATTATCCAATCCAAAGTTTTGTCAACAATTATAAAGCACCTTTTCATACATTTTATTGATTTTGTCCTCCTCAATTGCAGAAGAACTTCTGATGTTATATTTAGTTCTAAAAATACCGTAAATCTGTAACAGACGCAATTTGAGCTCAATTATCTTCATTCCTATGCAAGATATAAAAAAGTGGCCAACTGACAAAACACTTCTGATATTATGATAAGAAACTTATTAGTTGACAGTTTTTTGATATCTTTCACAGGAACAGAGAAAAATTGACTCAAAGTTCAAAGTTAGGGGGATTTTCTATAGAAGGTGTGTTGTAGAAGACAAATTCCAGTGGCCCTGACCGAAGTTACGAAACTACCGGAACCTAGAAATAATCAAAATTCCTGATTGAAGTTTTTGTAGTTTTCCTTTCAGAACTTTTTTTCAGACTAGAAAAGGCCGATCATCAAAAATACTAATATGTTTCTGATAATTGATTATAAGTGTCCCCTTCCCAGCCAATTTAAACTTGAAGGTTAACAATAATAATCTTTGTCTGTAAGGCTTCCAGACAAAGCATTTCATTCCGGAATGACCAATAAACTAGTGATTACTTTTTGAAAATAGGTTCAAGATAAGAAGAAGAAGAACTGCTGAGAGAGCACAAATATCAAAAATATGACAGTTTCATCAGAAATAATGTTCCTATCTAAAATTTAAAGTAAACAATCATGAAGGGTGTGGGTTAGGAAATATATAAACTTGGAGTTTTTTTTTGAAATTGAAGGATAATTCAGTTTTTGTAGAATCTATAAAACCAGAAGAACAACAGTAACCCAAAAAGTAGGAAGGATGAGCTGATTTCAGAGTCCAGTTGGAAAATTAAAGATTTAGATGCATTAATCGAAGAATTTCGAAACGAAACACCAAAAAACAGGAAAAAAGAAAGCTGGGCACCCACGTAGACATTGCGCAGTCGGTGATTCGAGCGAGAAAAAAGAAGGAGAAGAGATGCGAGAGATGGTCAGAAGGCAGGAAACGGGGAAGAGACGCAGAGTCGGTGCAAGGCGGTGTCAGGCAAGACGGGTTGTCTGAGTTTCCTTCTCCTCAACACAATTTCCGTTTGTTTGAAGGACGAGGTCATTTTTATGTGTCTGGGTTTCTTCGAGAGAATGATTGGTATAAAAAACACATCTTCCGCGCGGCATTCATCTGTTCCGCACCGATAGAGTGTACATAATGAAATGGCAGGTGACGTCATCTGAAAAACTTGAAATATGGGTTATACCTGGGCGTTGACAGCAACTTCTGGTTGGATCTTGGAGAGATTCAGAATAAGACCGTAACTAAAACCAACCAAACCGAAAACCTCTTGATATGGTTCCGGCCTAGTAGAAATTAAACTTTCAAATTCCGACAAAAATCTGACCATGGTCCGCTATACAGCCGTTTTTTGGCAACTTCCGACCAGAACCTGGAATGGATCCGTCCAAACGTTTGTTCTGAATTTGTAAAAAAAATCATACCATCTCTCAAAATCTTTTTAACTCTTAATAGTCTTAACCAACTATTGAAGTTGATTTACCAGAAAACTTGCCAGATACTTGCACGTAATTTTAACCTCTGCGACTCTCGTCGTTAAGAATACAATAGTGTCTCGTTCTGTTTGATTTTTATGGTAGCTTGAAGATATCAAGATATCTGCGTACTTGATCGTGGAAACATTTTAATAGTTTGATTGTGATAACAAGCCTATTTTCATAAAAGTTTAGCGAGCACTGTAACACTGAAATTCCAAAATAACTATTTTCTTCATCGACAGAGATTTCAATCAGCTTCAAAGTTCTCTTTGGTTTTTTTTGTTTTGTCCGAATTTCAAACTGCAGGATAGCTGCTGAAGTGCCCATGATGACGAAAACCTGCTGGTTGCTGCTTTTATGGTGCAGACGACATCTGGAAAAGTCTGAAAATATGAGTTTGCAACCGTTTCAAGTTTATATGTCCACTCCAAAGGTAACTAGATCACGACCTCCAGCGAAGACGGAGGTGTCCGATTTTGATTCTTCCTTCTTGCAAACAGGCTTGGGCTTGTAAAAGAAAAAATGGAACAGAAGATGCAAAAAAAGTATTTATTGAAAAAAATAATTTCAAATATAGATATTCCTGAACATATAAACAAAAACTATGAAAAATGACAAGTTTCATAAGTGTACTGATTAGCCAGACTTTCGTCTGTTGATCCCTTTCGCCACGTAGAGGCTCAGTACATGAAAGGGAAAATGGGTTTTCACTGGGGGAAAACACCAACACAAAACCCCTGTCTCCGAGAAGACAGTTTTCTAATTTTCAATAGTTATTTTTCACTGCAAAAAAGCTATACGATCGCTATTTATTGTCTAGTTCATTTGTTTCTTTTTTCTTTTGATTTAGTCTTTTGCAAAAGGGGGACGTTCAGTGAAAATGGATTCACCTAGCCATGAACCACCAAACATGGCGACCCGTAGGGTCTTTTGTAACTTTATTCGCATCCGACCAATCGAAAGAAAAAAGCAAATGAAACAATAAACAGCTTACGCAGGGAGCTTCAGAGCAGTCAAAAAGTGCTAGTGAAAATTATCAAACTAATTCAAAAAGTGGGATTTCCCAAGGGATTGTTTTTTTTTTCAGTACGTGGAATTTTACAACGTGGAGAGAGGTAGGGGACGTGACCTGATATTGATTAATTTAAAGGTTTTTTGCGGAACGTGAGAAAAGTTTTAAGAACTCGAAAATTGAAAGTAAACTTACGTAACCCATTAAAGAAATGAAAAACTATGGTCGAACGAGTAAAAACTAGGTTGAATCGCGCCGAAGGCGCAGCATCTGCTGTTTTATTAATTGGGCAGTTATCTCGGTTCCTATAAAAGATACTCGAAATTTGTCACCTAATAAAATGCTAGTGGTAAAAACAGTGATAGTTTTGAAACAAATTCATTCTAAAGTTATTTTGGTAGATCATGTTAAGCTTTAACACCTTCCCCCAGTTGGATCTGCACTTTTGAAAAAAGTTGAGACAACGTATTTTTTGATCGTCGATAGGTGTCGAAGCTGGGACCATGATTGTTCTCTTGATGCCTGGATTATCTTTGAGCCATCTCCAACCCGTCCACTGGATGACTTCGAATTTCAGCTTCTGGAAAAATAGTCGATATGACAGTGTGAATGAGTTTGTTGCTTTCTGATAGCTTTTTGGTCCATCCAGATGCTCCAACTGCCCCGATTGAAGCTTGTCCAGCATCAGTCGGCAAACCCCATGACATGATACAAACTCAAAGAAAGAACAACTTTTTACAGTGATTTTAGTTGTACAGCATAAAAATTGGACACCTCCGTCTTCGCTTGGGATGGTAATCTACTGATCTTTGTAGTGGACGTATGAACTTGCAACGATCACAAAAGGCATATTTTCAGACTTTTCCAGATAACTCGACTA
The DNA here is from genome assembly GCA_027920645.1 of Caenorhabditis nigoni. NCBI lineage: Eukaryota > Metazoa > Nematoda > Chromadorea > Rhabditida > Rhabditidae > Caenorhabditis > Caenorhabditis nigoni. The sequence goes on along the minus strand of CP115866.1, from coordinate 7,959,048 downwards.
GTTTTCAAGGTTTCATCACAGAAATTGTCCACTGGATTTAATTTGTTGCCTCGAATCCGATTTTCAAAAAACTAGGCCGATACCTGCAACAGCTCTCAAGTTATGACCCCAAAACATAGGTAGACGTAAGAACCAGCAACGTACTGTATAGCGATTGATCAGGTTGCTTTTATATTCAGAACGACTCAATCAAAGTTAGACTTCGAGTATTTTCTTTACAAAAAACATTTTTATCTTTCAGTCAAGTTTTGGAATATTCCCAATTAGTGGACCGGACGTAAAGTGATATAATCGGAATGCCATACCAAAAGATACTAATTTCCAAAACTCTCCCCAAAGAAGTATACCAACGAGCAAATGATAAATAGCTATTGAATGCCTGATGTGAAAACCGACTATCTTTGTTTCAAATAGTCTTAATCAGTTTTTAGATCTGTAGATATTTATTAGAAAAACAACCACATGAGATACCATAAACACTTTCATAGAACGCCCTCTCACCAGATCGTCAACTTTACACCCATATATCCCATTTTTTGTAAAAGATATCAAAATGTAGTCAACTGATAAAATTTTTATCATAAAAACAAAAACATTTTGTCAATTGATCACTTTTTGATACCTTGCATGGGAACTGAGATATATGGGTTCAAAGTAGAACAGAAAATATTTTAGGATGAATATAGGGGCCAATTTATGTTTCAAACCAGGCTTCTTATATGGTACCAGTAGATTGCATCCCGTAAACACTCTAATAGAACGCCACCCAAACCTTCAACTTTGATACAGTTTTAGGTCAAAAATGTGCAAAAGTGGTTAACTAGGAAAATGTTCATCATAATATCAGCAACATTTTGTCAGTTAACAGTTTTCTGATATCTTTTAGAGGAAATGAAATACATGGGCTCAAAGTGGACGGTTTGGGGTGGTGTTCTATTAGAGTGTTTACGGTATAAAAACGATCAACTCCCGGAGTGTGGGCCGCTCTCCATCCGTTCTTTAGCTATTAGACTGCTTCGATTTTCGATTGTGAAAGTTCATACTTCTATTTCTTTCTTTTCTTCAGGTGACGAACAACTTCGAAGGGCTTGTCAATGTTGTGTGTCTCTTGAATTCACAAAATAAAATAAAAATAAATGATTTTTTTAGGATTCATTCGCAAAAAGGATTTGATTATTACCGAAAAACTCTGGGAAGGGGAAAGGGACAGATTACCAAATTTTCAAGGAAGAACAGCGAGTTTTGATCTGTATGACCAGAACGTAACTGTAGATGGTGGCTTTGTGGTGGCACCGACGGGACAAGGCATCAGAAAATTGAGAAAACAATTTGAATTATACGAAAAGCCTTGCATAACTAGAAAATCAAATTGTGAAGTGGAGTTGAGACAAAGAAAAACACTTAGCACATGATTCCTAGCCAGAAGCCTAATCTATTTCTAAACGCATGTTGATCATCTGTTAGTGTCTAGCTGTATATGAATCCCGTCGAAGAGACCGAGAATACAGTACGCACCCGTCGAAGGGAAAATTGGGACGAACAGGAAAAATTTCCTAGGAAAACAGAGGGAAGAGATTTGGAAGACTTTTCCAGGTTTTGAGGGGAGAACTCCCCGAAGGGATATGTATGAGGGAAGAAATGTATGGGACGTTTTAGCGAAATGGGTTCAACTTAATTCTAGAGAAATTGCAGGGAAGGGACGACGAGAAAATGCTTTTGATGATGGGAAAGGATGGGGACATCGGGGTGGAAGTTCAGAGAAAATTCAAGAGAATAAACAATATGAAAACACAAGTGATGATGAAGTATTGGATGTTAGAAAATCTCTATGGTGACTTGGATTTTGATGTCGATCCAGCTTTCGGAGAAGACCGATTAGTTGCTATTGGTGGAACTTGTCCCAATTGATCCATCTTGTCAAGTCCGGACCCTTAAACTCATAAATTAAAGAAATACATATTTTTCATTTACCTTTTCCTGACCCAGACTGAGGTCGTGCTCCTTTGTGCTCTGACGACTTTGGACGAGTCTCTCCGGCTCGATAGTATTCGCTGATAAGATGAGCAAGACGGAATTGCACGTTGTGGGTTGAACTCATAGTTCCTGTTATGCGAATCAAAGTCATCTCTTCCACAAAACCTGCAAAAACAATTTCAGTTTTCATAATTTCGAATCGTCAACCGACCATCGTCATTTGTGAACGAGGATCCACCGTTGCGTTCTTCTTCTGGGATCTTGACACAAGCGCCAGTAATTCTTTGCAGTTCGCGAACATTCTGTCCTCCTTTACCGATGATTCTGCCAATTATCTTTGTCGGAACGCAAACTTCTGTACGTAGTTTCACATTGTATGGACCTCCATCGACAGTGTTCAATGGTTGGGATGCAGTCGTTTCAGAGATTTTAGTGAAAACGAAAGACTGAGCCTTGAGGAGCTGGTAATCGTCACCAGTAATGGTGACCATGCGTTCATTGATCGGCTTTGGCTAAAAACAAAACATATCGATATTTTTTGTTACAAAAAAATACCTTCTCCTCAATAGCATCTGAAGATGTAACTGTACCATTATCATCCAGAAACTCTTGTGGATGATCGCCAGAAGCAGCTCCATCGCGTTCCTCGGTGTCGGCATCTTCAGCCTTCTTTTTCTTCTTCTCTGCTTCTTCTGCTTCTCGTTGAATTTTCTCTTCGGGAGCTTCGATTTTCACAGCAGCACCAGTATCGCGAATAATCATTTTGATATTTTTACCTTTCGCGCCGATGAGCGCTCCTATCATGTTGTCCGGTACCCACATTCGAACATGGCGAAGATTTGTGACGCCCGGAGCGATTTGAAGAACGCCTGATGCGAGGAAAGCGTTGTTTTGCGTCAATTGCTGATGTGGTGGACGAGGGAAGTGTTGGATTTGCACCACTCCAGCCGGTGTTGGGAACAATTGTGGAGCTCCTGGGATCATTCCAGCCATCTGTGGTGGAAGTGGTGGCATCATCATCGGTGCCATCGGCATACCCTGATTCTGATTATACGTTTAATGAATTGTTTACGATTCGATAACTTACCCTCATATGCGAATCAGCTTCGTAACACTTTTTGAGTTTCGCGGAAATAAGTGACTCTGCCTGGACAACAGCTTCAATTGATGGACCTCGAATGACGATTGTTCTCTCAGAAAGACCGAGCATCTCGTCCTGGCGGAGCGATTGATATCCTCCTGGTGGATCAACGTGCCTACAATGAGAACACTAGAATCAGTTTTTCTTTCAATAACCTACTTGGAAACGGTGATATTGGTTCCCGTCTTTTGCATGATATCTTTGATCGAAGTTCCGCCTTTTCCGATAAGACGTCCACAGAGTTGATTGTGTGCTCGTAAACGGAGAACTACATCAGCGCCACTGCAGGATTAATTTTACAGAGGGCTGTGATTTTATTAAAGGCTTGAAACTTACACCATGGCATCATCTTTGACAGCTTCCGTCTGAATAACATCTAAAATACGAGCCACAGCTTTTGAAGCTTGCTCAGCGTAACCGTGAATGGTTAATATCCGATCATTATTGCCAAGAACCATTCTTTCTTTTTTGGAGAGATGAATAAAGTCTACACGACAATGGCAAGACTGAGCAATGTCTCTGATTGTGGCACCGTGTTCTCCGACAATCACTTGGTGATATTTGCCTTCCACGACACATCGAATCGGCCAATCTCTCAACTTAAATAGATTTCGTATACTAGAGATTTTATGTTGGTGCGAAAAGTACCATAAATCTATTTTGTGGAATGTTTTGTTGACCCGGATGATTTTGATTGTGCTGGTTTTGATGATGTTGCTGATGATGGTGTCCCGCATTTTGTTGATGATTGGATTGAACGGCATGGAAACCCTAAATAAGTGGAATGCGAAGGGATTTCAATAATTGCTTACCTGTTGAGATTGTTGCTGTGGCATCATCTGTGGATGTTGTTGTTGCTGCTGTTGTTGTTGCTGTTGCTGGTGAAGCTGCATTTGGTGTATTTGATGTGCTTGTTGCTGCTGAACTTGTTGCATTTGTTGCGATTGAATCATTGCTGGTGGCGGTACCATAAACTGTTGTGGGGTGATAGCAGCCCCGTGAATACGTTGGTGCATTTGTTGAGCCTGCTGTTGCTGTGCGACGGCTTGCATTTGTTGGTGCATGAAATGAGACTGCTGATTGGTTTGCTGCTGTTGCTGCATCTGCTGTTGATTCTGTTGACGTACTGGCTGGTTCTGCTGTTGTGGTTGGGCACTCTGTTGGGCTTGCTGGCCTTGTTGGGGTCCAGACTGATTTCCACGACGTTGCTTAAAATATTCACTAGATAATGAGACGTTTTCGAACACTGGCTTATGAGACAAGGAATATTACTAGGATTACAACTACTGAGCGCAGGGTAAGTACACTAAATCACAAAAGACAGATACTTTTCATTGATCTGGAAGCCATACTCTTCGTCGTATAATCAAGAAAATAAGCAAACTCACAGGTCTTTTACCACGCTTCGACAACATTTCAAAGAGATCGGAAGAGTAATATTATATCACCAAGGCAAACTCTATGGCAACCCAAGCAGGCGCAGTTGATAATCGCGACAAGAATCTCGGTTTGAGGCGAGAGTGACGGAGAAGCAATTTTCGAACGGAGTGCAGGCGTTGGAAGTGAAGGAGACGGAAGAGCACACAAAATTCTGTGCGGTGTATGGAGAGCGGGCGAAACGAGAAAGAATGCAGAGGAAGAAGACGTGCGAGGGTGAAAGGAGGAGAACGATGAAGAAGCGGGACGACGAAGAGGAATATGAAGGAGAAGAGGTTGGTGTCGATTTACGAGAAGCGCACACATCATATCATAAAAGTAATACTTTCAGTTAGTAAAAAAATGTGCGAAGAATGGATACGTTGTCCCGGACAGAAAAGACTGAAAAATATGCAAATAGGGTAATAGTACAACGGTATTTGCATACTAAAGTTGAATTTGCGTACAATTAACATAGATACATGAATTCACAGTCTATTACACTTTTCTCTCACACACACACAGTACTGGAACCCACAAATTTTCACGAATTCTTCTTCTTTCTATATTCTCACCTGGTGTTGAATCATGAATTCTTTGTTTGCTCCAGTTCTACTTTGATACGGCGCAGAAGTCTGCTGTCCACTGCTTGAAGTTGCACCAGCTGACGGTTGCTGTGGCCCAAGAAAATCTGTAAGATAATCTCACCAGGAACGGTTAAGAACAATAGGTGGCAGCAATTTGTTATGCGGTGGGGGAAGACACTAGATTACAATGTAGGAAATACTGACTTATTAACAGAATGCTTTTTTCGAAGGTTAATTTTCTTAACGGTTAATCCCATACTCCAGTTAGCCAAATAATTGTTCGGTATTCTCTTCCTTAGTTTGTAACAAATATTGTCTTTATATGACTTGAATTACTGCAGTGAAAAATCTAACTATTTTTTTTCTCAAAAAAAACCTACAACTTAGAAATAAAACGGGTATAGGAACATAGAATTTTGTTTCTGTATCATTCTGGTACAAAAAGTTAGAGCTTTGGAAGAGAAACACCGATGGCCGTGGCCGAAGGTACCACAACGACAACTAATTTAATTTTTTTTTCTTTTCAGTAGTAAATCCGGAAAGAAAAAATATTTTCAGGATACGGTAGTTGTCGTTGTGGGACCTTCGACCACGGACATCGGTGTTCCTTTTTTTCAGCCACCTACAAGTTATGGATGGATTTTAAATTTTTAGATTATACTTTATGGATCGGTACTTTAACTTGTTTTCACATGCAATGCTGCGTCTTCCCCCAAACGAACGAGAAACCGAGTAATCACCATGATCAGATGCAGAGTGAATCGGAAAGTAGCTTCCTTGATTCATTTGATTGTGATAATAGATCGATGGAGACTGTTGAGAAGCTTGGGCTGCTCTATACTGCTGCTGCTGGTAAGAATCATAATCCACAACACCTTCTTGTGGATATTCGGGGTACTGAAAATACTGGCAAAACAAATTATTCGGTTCAGTATGAATCTTTTGAATCTTTGTTTTCATTTAAAATATGTATACTGGTTTTGGCCCCCCAAAAGGACCACAAATGAAAAACTATCCTAGACTATCTTTAATAACATTAACAGTGTAATGAACATCGTCAAAACACATTTTGTATTTAGTAAGGAATACGTACCACAGTTTGTTGTGGTGGTTGTTGCGCACCAGTTCCGAACTGTTGTGGAATTACTGCATATGGATCAGTTGTACCATTTCCAGATCCGCCTCCTCCCGTATTAAAGTATTCCATGATTCAAAAACTATAGTGGACGATGTGAATAATCGATGTGATTATATGTGGGGGAAAATTGGAAACGAAACTACCTGAAAATTCAATTACAGAAAAAAGAGAAAAGTTGAGCATGAGAATCAGATAAGAGAACAGAATTCGAAAACCATCAATTAACGATTCGGTGGGAAACTGTAAATCGTCTTATGTATTTCTTCTCATATTCGCATTATAACTTAATCTGGAATCCAGTGCTATGTTCTTTTACATAGGAGAGATTAGAACTACGTAGCCAGATTAAATCCGACTTCATTAAGATTATACGTACGACTTCCAAGACCATTGAAATCCCAACAATTTATAGAAAGATTACATTGATTAGGACATATGTTGTAACAAAAAAAGATTTCCAATCATTATTTCGATGAAAAACGCTAAGAAAATCAATGAAAACGGACTACTGATAACGAACTACTATGAAACGGCGTTTTTCTTACCCGCAGAGATAAGAGAGAACGAAACATGAACATCTAACGAGCGAATTACACTGTGATGCTGCTTTAGGATTTTTCTGATAATTTTTGTCAAGATAATGCATGATATAAACCCAAAATTTTCCATCGTGGGAAAACATGAAGTCTTGGTCTAACTATTCACTGGAACTCCGACGACCCATAACTTGAGAAAAGCGCAAGTGTTGCCGATTTCCAGTGCTGCACACAGATCGCCAGATAAACCCCGCCCACTTTTGCAGCCTGCGCGCGCGATGTCAGCAAAAATGCGCTCAGTAATCCGTTTTTGTGAATCTTAAGAAAACAATAAATTTGCAAATATTGATATCATTCGACGCAGCCTCACGAAATCGAATTTCTATGAAGAGTTAATAGTTTGCGAAACGATGGATGGTGGGAACAGGGATAGAAGAGCATGAACAAAAAAACTGTCTTCGCATGTACAACGAAGGCGTTCAAGGCTAGAGTAGCAGAATGAAGTGAGTAAAAACGTCGGAAATATTACTACAGGCGTTATTGCAAACACTTTCATATACAGATATAACATCGGATCTTTTTTAGAGCATATAGCTTCCAAAAGGACATTGAACGTTTTGCAGAAATTGAAAATTGACCGACAGATAGGAGTTGACACCTGACGTAGAGCACATACTTTGCGAAGCAAAGGGTTCACAAGAAGAAAGGAAGGTTATGTTGAAAAAAACGGTTAAGAAGAATGTAAGAAGAAGGTTCGAGTTATTCACGAAATGAATGATTTCTAGTGTTCCGAAGCAATTTATTAAGAAAAACTAGCAAAAGAAAGGTCTCAATCAAGGATAAATTATTATCTTTACAGGAAGGAAAATCATATAAAAGCAATAAGAGCAGTCTGAAAAACTACAAGTCTACGGTTAAACTTTAAAACTGTCCCGAGAAACATATGTTCAGACATTCGAGCTCATTAGAAGCAAAGCACACGATACCGTACTCCTTATGAGGACCTAACTTTTTCGATGAGGTGACTTCTGAGAAGAGATGTCTACGAGTGTTAGTCCTTTGTTATGCTATCTTGGGAACTATTTAGACTTGCACGCAATACTGTCTTGAATCCAAATTCTGATACTATTCAAGGGAAAACACACATAAAAGCTGTAACATCACTGTTCCACTTTTTTAAACACTTGAAGGGGCAATATTACTTTTCAACCATCATATTTGAGTGCAAGTCTATTAGAGGGGCTAGTCTAAAACAGTTTTCACTGTATGCTGCAGAGATTCCGACAACGACGGCGCTGAATGGACAGCGAATCAATAATATTCGGAGCGACGTTCTTCACACAGGCAGAAAAAAAGGAGACCGGGACGCGGGGACGACGATAGTTGTGGCACACGAGAGAAGAAGAGAAACAGAAATGCAAGTGTGTGTACGCGGAGGGCGTCTATGTCTCGAGATGGGCGCCACGACCCTGACGTCTCTGACGCGAGGCGCGAGAGACAGAAAAAGAGATTGTCAATCGAATGGAAAAGTTTCTGTTTGGATATAAACATGCCTGTTTGTGTGTTCTCTATTACTTCTATCCTCTCCGACGACTAAGAACAAAGGCCAATGTTGACAGCTTTGAAACAATTATAATTCCTCAATTTCAGAAAGAAGTAAATGTATGGAAACAATCTGTTTAATTGGGTTTTTTAGCTAGGTTAAATACTAGGTTCTTACTACCTAGCTGAATAACACTATAAAGAAGTAACGAAATGAAGAAATCTCCTAAAAATCCTATATCACATTATAAGAATAAAAACAACAAGTTTGATGACTAAAAACAGGAATTCTTGCAGGAACTAATAAAGATATAATGAACAGGGAAAAATCTCAACAAAAATCGGAAAATTTGCATTGAAAAAATATCGGAAAAAGCGAAAAAAAATACGGAAAATAGATTGTGTGCATCTTTACGTGTCGATGTTTGCGTACCTCATGCGCACCGTAGTCTGGAGGAAAAAAGCACACTGGAGTCTGGGAGAGAACCTAAATTGCAAACTGCGCAGGGGTTTTCCGCACAATTTCTAAAAATCTTCATGGAATTTATAAAAAAAATGAATTAATATTTATGAAAATCAGTTACAAATATATTTACAAAAAGAGAGAAGAAAGAAAGACGACATTCAGTTTAGAGACCTAGAAATCGAGTTTTATGCTGCTGGAGCGGCGCATTTTTTGTTTCCAGAACCCTTCTAATGTGTTGGTCCGTTCGTATGAATTGTGTCCAAAAGGGTCAGCAACATATTCTGATCGCGGAAATCGACGAGGTGGAGAAGGAGGAGCCACACCGCCTCGAAGGTTACTGTAATTAGATGTTGTTCTAGAAACACAAGAACTTGAAACAAACGTGGAAACAAGAGGATCTGCGGCTAAGTCATCTAAACTTCTTGACTTATTTTTTGTGTCTCTGAGCATCGTATCCCCAAACATCCGATACCGTGTTGAATCGGTTTCAATAGGCAGATCAGACAACGAAGCTCGCTTTTCCGATTCGTAACGATTCAATGAACTCTGATTTTAACGAATTATAATGCTTCTCCCTGTATCACTCACCTCTCTACTTCTCCCCAAATTCATAAGCCTTGATTCTCCGATTATCCGATTTTTCAATTCATCGACTACACGCCTAGAAATGGTTGGAGCTTGTCGACGAGGCGGTCTGAAATTGATCTCTAATTTTTTGTTCTAATTTTCTGAATGATAGACATACACATCAATATCGGAAGTTCTGTTTCGTTGATCTCTTTCCAAAGGAGATGATCTCTCATCAAATCCTGCTGTCGATCTGCTCACACTTCGAGATTGAGAACAACTTCTTTGTGGGCGTAAAGGGTTTTGGTTTATACTTCCGGAGCTCTCACTGCCATTATTGTTGTTATTTCTGAAAAGAATCAAAATAGGTCTGGGTGCATCTAGAGATTAAACGGTACCTTGGAACCAACAATCCAGATAGGAATAGTCGATGCTCCAAGTCATTAATAGATCTTTGAACGTCTGGACGAGAGAGAAGAAGCTAAAAAATTATCCATACAAATCTATTTTGATCTCAAAGTTACCTGTAAATTTGCCAACATGATCTGTGCGGTTTCTGCACTGTCACATCGGTAGCAATGGACGTGCATTGGAGACTGCATTTCTGGATTCAATACCAGCATTACAACTCCCACAACATCATCGAATGGAGCTTTTCCGGTTATACTTAAATTGGAACACAATTAATATCAGACAAAAATACACTTTTTTCAGGTAAAATTTCAGGTAACGAAAATGGGGAAATTCCGTTTTGAACATATATCAACTACTATAAAACGTAATTTTAGTTTTGTTTGAGATATTGAAAAACATTGACCAACTCATGAAGCCCACCGAGGATAGTGTTTTTTTATTAAGAATACTGTAGTTCTGTAGTCACAGTGTTTGTTTTTTTCCTACCGTAAATGCTCTCATAGAAGTCCACAAAACATATAATATCAAGGTACCCTAACTTCTAACTTTGAGCCAATTTATCTCTGTTCTTTCAAAAGATATGAAAAAACTGTCAACTGATAAATTGTGTATCAAAATATCAAAAGTATTTTGTCAGTTGGCCACTTTTTGATATCATTTGAAAGATCAGAGATAATTGAGCTCAAAGAGTGTTAGGTTACATGTTTTACGGTATCTACAGTACTCAATTTTTCAAATTGGTCAATTGATAAAGTGTTTTTTAAATAACCAAAATATTTTTAGTTGACACATTTTTGATAACTTTTCAAGAAACCCAGATAATCGAGCTCAAATTCTAAGTATGGTGTAGGCTTCTATTAGAGAATTTAATTGGTTTTGAATAACTTTGTGCTCTATGGGAACGAGCATACTTACCTATAAGTGATACAGTTAGCGGCTATTTGAAACTTGACAAGTTGCATTTTGACTTTTCCACTTCGGGACATAGCTGGAACTGATTGAATCAATTTCAAACCTTTTGATGAAATCTGGAAAGTTGTTTATTTTCAGGAATCTCTAGAAAACCGTAATTACCTGTACAGTAGCTTTACTTGGTGTTTTCTTGAAACTTTCTTTCAAAAGTTGTCGCATAACTGGCAGGACCACCTGGAAAATGAAATTGAGTTTTTGGAATTTTCCAAAGAAAACTCACTGCACTTCCTCTCACTCCATCGGCTTCCTTTGATCCCAAATACCAAACATAAAAGTGCGATTTTGCAATTTTCGATTGAAAAAACCAAGACATTATTGGTTAAATTAGGTTAACTCATCCAAACCTTCCTGAAATTGCTTTTCAAAAAATAAAAATTAATTGTTTTCTTAGAAAAAAAAATCCTCAAGACGAGCTTTGAGCTATGTAACGGAATCAAACAAGATGGTGAACTGTCAATGTGTCAAGCGGCGAGCCAGGAAAATAATTGGGAGAGGAAGTCTCGGCATTCAATCTGGTTTTCGATCAGGTTTTGGATATCGCCACCTGTTGATTTCTAACTGTGGTGGGAGTTATTGTAGGAAGATCTAGTACGGGTTACTGTAGCTCCAATTTTTTTTTTGAATTAGGAAGAAGCCGAGAACACTTGGGTGAAAAAAAGTCTTCAAAAAAGTTGAATACTGTAGATATCGTAAAACCTGAAATATGCAGACCGCATCCACACTATCAACTTTGAGCTCAATTGTCTAGGTTCCAGTAGAAGATATCAAAAAGTGGTCAACTGACAAATTACTTTTGATATTATGATAAACAATTTATTAGTTGACTGCTTTTTGATATTTTTCGAAAGAACCAAGATAAATTGGCTTAAAGTTAAAACGTATGGTATATCCTTCTATTATAGGTTTTACGCTAACATTTTTTTGCTCAAAACTGACATAAATATAAAAGAAAAAATCTAGTGCGGGTTACTGTAGCAGTAACTATTTTTGAACCCCCGCAAAATAAATTTAAAACTTTTAAAGGAAAAAGAGTTTTCAAGAAATTGAGTACTGTAGATACCGTAAAACCTGTAATATGTAGACGTCCCCCATTATCATCTTTGAGCTCAATTATCTTAATTCCTATGAGAGATATCAAAAAGTGGTCAACTGACAAAATACTTCTGATATTATGATAAACATTTTATCAGTTGGCAACTCTTTCATATCTTTGACATGAACCGAGAGAAATTTGCTCAAAATTAAAAAGTTGGGGTACTCGTTTTTTAAGGTTATACGGTAATAGTTTATGGTAATTCTAAATGTTGAAGTGAAAAAAAAACTGAAGAAGATAAAAGAAAGAATTTGGAATTTTCTTTACTATAATGGTTTCTAAGAAAACGAATAGAGTAAATGAATGAACGAATGAACGAAGAAATGAGATCAATTTCCTGATGACTAACGGAGAAGGAAAACGTGTGGTGAGAACAACCGGATAATGGGGTGGTTTGTTGATTGGCAAATCGAAATATCGAGAAGAATTGAGTGGTGTTATAGGCACTCGAATGAATCGAATATTCGGATACAAAAAACGATAGGCGGCAGTCCAATCGACGGGGGCTCTTTTCGAGCATGACCATTCGCAAATATTTGGGTAAAAATTGACGAGAGGAAGGGGTGAGAAAAAGACATTATATCGGAGCATTTTCGCACTTTTCGAATGAGAAAAACTAATGCTTATGATCTTGTCATGATGTCATGTATGCCATGTTAGAGAAGGTTCATGAAGAACTCATGGAACTCGATTCATGTCTAATGCTGATTCGACCCAACCGTTGAAGAGTTTTCCGGAGTTTAAGATCTATAGAATTAGATTCTAAACAACTTCTTTATAATTTCTGAAGTTACTCCAGGATTGTATAAAAAATCGGAACTGTGGAAGAAGAAAAATGGTCCCGTAGCGAGAACCACCGTAATCTAAAATATTCGGTTCTTTTCTTACTATTGCTATTCAACATCTTTTCTGTTGAAAACTTCCAAACAAGTCGGAAATGAAATTTGTTAATCTGAAAAATTAGCTACAAACGGACGAAAATCGAGAAAATCCAAAGCGATTTGATTAGCAGAAGAATTAGCTAATTATAAATGGAAAGAGTTTCCTTATGAGAACATATTGTGAATAGCCGATAGAAGATACATCCAGGAATAGTTTGTCATGGAGAAGAAATGGATGCTTATGTAAATTACAAGTGGTGCCTGTCCATGAAGATGTTTCGAGTGTGGTTTTCGGCAAAGCAGGGAAAGCATATTCGCTTTCCGATTTTCCCCAGATAATTACTGAGAAGGTCTTTTGGTTTGCAAAAAAGTGAAGCAGAAGAACGTCAAAAAACAGAAACAATTTTTCTTGTGAGATCTGTGGGATGTGTTTAACTTCTTTCGATGCGACCGAAGAAAATTGACATCAAAACTGTTTATACCAAACCGAACAACTAAAAAGAGCGTGTATGATTGAAATAGGGAGGAAACCTGCATGAGGAAAGAAAAGTACAAAAAGTTAATGATGGAGGAGTAAATTATATAGAAACAGAAACAAGGCTACGGAAGGGAAAGTCTTAAACCTAAAAAAAACAGAAGAACAATTATAGACTTAAAAAACTGGAAACAACTACTATCCTAAAAATGTATAATTACAAAATCAATCAAAGAGTCCGGCCTTCTTATCCTCATCGGCTACCAACTTGTGTGATCCGTCGCAGAACGGTCTGAAACAATTTTGTTGATTTCGATAGTGCTAGTTTTTGAATATAATTGGATAGAACTAAGTTGTGCTCTTAAAAATATCGTTTGTTGAAGGTTCTTTTTTGAATATCCTTAGCATGAACGATATTTTGAATGAATTCCAGTGTCTTCTGAACATTTTAAAAATAAATCCTTACCGGTTTTTCGTTTGCTTGCAATTGCACAACCACACAGTCATATCTTTATCTGGGATGAAGCGGACTGGCTTCAATTTTAGATCTGGAATTCGAATCGAGTTGTGTGATCCGTCGCAAAGAGGTTGAGAGCCACTGTAACCACAACTGCACCATGCATACACTTTGTCTTTCTTCATGTGTACCTGCAACACTTAAAATTCAATTAAAATTCAGGGCTACGAAAAAATACCTTGGTCGGCAGTTTGCTGTGCACTTTTCCTGTGCCTGGGAGTTCATGATTGGTACCTTGGAGTCCATACTCTTCATTTGGCTTTTTGTCTTGGAGCTGAGAATAAAAATATTATCTTTAATCAAAAAAAGTATTAAAACTTACCAAATGATATTTCAATGCTGGTGGCTCTGTACCGACAAAATGGGTTCCTTTTCTATGAAGTCTGTTTGGACCGAACCCCGTTTTTTGGCTGTTTTTGACAATTGATGCGCAGATTTTAGTCGCTTGTGATAACCGCATACTGTTCGATCTAAAAAAAATATCAAATGAAACAACAAGTTAACAGGAAAACACGGATTCGGAGCTTTGAAATGTGTAATTGCTGAAAAATATATTGAAGCACACTGAAGAAAACTTTCCCTTCAAAAGGGGGAGGAGTCACCGCTGTGTGCAGGGAAGATTTTGCAGTGCACCGCAGTACGCAACTGCGCGGCACACTTTTTCTCGGTTTTTACTTTTACTCCATTCTTTCCAAAAAGTTTATTATTTTTGATTTGTGAGCATTAATTTATGTTAATTTCGTTAATTTTCAGGTACAAAATGTCTTCAAACTTGATTCGATTCGTCGGAAATCATGATATTGCATCAGAAGGGAAATTTCTCTTCGAAATTCTTTCTCAGCTTCGTAATGTAAGTTTTTGCGGGCGATTCAGCCAATTTTTCACGAACTGTTTTTCGAATTAGGTCAACAATATGAAAATTTGCAGTTTGGAGTTGGTCGACTCGTCACGAAAAATGAATGGACACGAAAATGGCCGAATAATCCGTCCTACATGAAAATTCTGAGGGTTCGTTTCAAGAAATTTACATTTTGCTAACAGTTACTCAAAAAATTAATATTTCTAAAATTTAATTTGTTCTAGGCAGAGCCAGGCATGGATCGTTGGCTATTCGAAGGAAAAGTTTATGCTGAATGGGTTTTCCGCGGAAAGAATTTGGGAGTTTATGAGTTTTCGAAGGATCTGAACAGAAGTGACTGGCAGTTAGTGCACAAGTATGTAATCTCATGATGAATATCTGTTTCTATATCATTAATTCATTCAGGCATCAAGAAAAATCATTCACATCGTGTGCGACACCCATGAAGGAAATGGTGCTACCTGACTCATTCCCATTACCACCACTTCAAGTTCATTTATCCCAAAAAAGTGCCAGAAAAAATGGGTTGGATGAGAAAACAGTATCGAGAAGAGCACCGCTTGCATTGAGTATTGATCCAGAGTTTGAGCATTTGAAACCATTCATCAAACAGGTAATTGAAAGAAGTTTGAAAATTAAAATGTTCCATTATGATTTGCAGGAAACACCACAGTCGAAAAGCTCATCGATTTATGAAGAGGTTGACAAGAACGTCCTGTTGGATTTGTATGGAAATGAACTGCCTGTAAAAGTAGAAGCATGGAATGCCGGTCCAGCTGCATTCCAGCCACGATTTAACGCTACGGTGATGCGAGTGGAGGAACAACCGAAGTGATCTCGAAGAATTGTTGTTATACCTTTATCATTTGTTTTTTAGAAAATATTTTTAGTTTTGTTTTGTTGTTTGGAACTAGATCCATCATAAAAGTTAGTTCGTTTGGTTTTGTCTTGGATTTTAAATAATTTGGTGGAGGTGAATACAAAAATATAGTAAGAAATTTCTGAACCGCTTATTGAAGCAAAAACAATTTTTGGCTGAGCGAAAAATAGTGTAGGCTGATTGTGAGTGTAAATAAAACAATACCTCCTGAAGAGTAAACAAATAAAAATCACAAACTTTTTCTTTAAAAAAACCCAATCAGTCCTAGTTGTCAATCTATACAGTCTCGAAACTTTATTCTGTGTTTATCGTTCATTCTGAAAAACTAAGTTATTATTCTGGTCCCAGAAAATAGGTGCTGTGGAAGAGAAACATCGGTGGCCGTGGTCGAAGGTACCACAACGATAACAACCGTAACCTTAAAATATGCTTGTTTTCCGAATATTAATTTTTTTCACCATCATCAACTCGTTTTTTTCCTTTTTCGAGGAAGAATTTAATAACAGAAAACTCGACGAAAAGCAGTAAAAACGAAAAAAATAAACCCTGAAAGAAAATTAGGTTACGGTAGTTGTCGTTGTGGGACCTTCGGCCACCAGCGTTTTTTTTCCACAGCTCTGAATGTTTTTGTATCAGAATAAAAGTTATAAAAACATACAGTCTCAAAATTGTACTCTTTATTTATTCTGAAAAAAAGTAGTTCTACGATCAAGGACAAAACATATTTCAACATTCGGCTTCACATCATGCTGATTCTGAAATCAAAGAAGAAATTGATAAGATAATTTCTACTCATCAACATAGTTTTTTTCTCACTGGAACAATCAAACCACAGTTGACTATAAACCACACTTTTTCCGACAAAAGTCTTGTTCTGCTTCTCTACGTCTCTTGTTCTCCCCAACGGTTCATTAGTCTCTCTCGTAATTTCATACCTTCTCCAGAGAAGAAGTACATTTGTGATTGACTATCTCTCATGATGCAAATAAAACAATATTTAAAGATGCTGTCTCAGCTGGGAAAACTCATTTTTCAGATTGAAAATGAAAATATTTGCTCTGTTATCATTGCTCCTAGGAGCAGTCGCTTCCTACAAATATGTCATTTTTGTACCAAATATGGCTAATAGTCAGGTAAGGATTCTATAGAATATTCTGAGATGATGTGTTTATTTTCAGACACAATTCTGTGCTCGTGTAGCTGAAGTTCTTGCCAATGGAGGTCACGATGTCACTATGCTCTTTGTCACTCATTTATCTGATTTCAAGACTGATGTGAAAATTCCAAAAGGAGTCAAAAGTGGGGTTCAAAAACCATTATATGTATTAACTCTAAACTTTTTCAGCTTACCATCTTGATGCTTTCATAGAAGGAATCACAAAAGAAAGCATTGAGAAAGAACAATCTGCTATGATATTCAAAGATACTGGGCTTAAAGATATGCCAGCTATGATGGCAATGTTTGGTCGTTTTGGAAAGATGCTCCAAGAAGGATGTCGCGCAGTTATTAGAAACAAGGAATTCATGAAATGGTTGGAAAATGAGAAGTTTGATGTAGCATATGCGTACATCTATTCCACTTGTCCAATTGGATTAATTCATACGGCCAAGATTCCATCTTGGGTTTGGTTAAACAGTGGACCACTCATGGACTACGTTGCTGAAACTACCGGAGTTCCGATCATCCCTAGTTATGTTCCACCTGTCATGATGGAATCTCATGATGTTATGGGATTCGTTTTTAGAACAAAAAGTTTTATTGGGCACTTCTTGATGACTCTGTTCCACAGAAAGTAAGTTTCATTGAAAGAGATATGTACTAAACAATGAGTATTTTAGAATGTCTTCCGATGCGGAAACCCAGATTTTCCGTGAGGAATTGAACGATCCATCTTTCCCACATACAATGGATATTGGAGCAAAGTGTCCATTGGTATGTTTCCAACATTAAAGTATCGAAGAACCTGTATTAGAAGAGCCAGTCCGTCTATTTTTCCAAGGTACCTCCGGAGGGCCCTTCAATTATAGGGGCCCTTCAATTAGAGGGGGTCCTTCTATTTTTCCGGCCAGTTTCTTTCGGAAATTTTACATTGAAAAATTCGACGATCTTTCGTTCAAAATTCATGAAAAACTGTCAATTTCACCCAAATTTAGCAAGTTTTTTATTTAGAAAAAATCTTTCAACTGATTTTTATGAAATTATGAAATTCCCTCCTATTACGGCGGCCTTCTATTACAGGGGCCCTTCTATTAAAGGAGCCCTTCTAATACAGGTTTTACGGTATATCAATACGGATGCTGTTTCCAGATCATTGTGAACAGCAACGAACTTTATGATCTGCCACGTCCTACTTTGGCAAAAGTAGTAAATATTGGAGGACTAGGAGTTGGATTTGAGAGTGCTAAGCCTTTGACTGGGGTGGGTTTTTTGAGAACGTTTCAATTTACTATGTATCTGTTTTAGGAGTTCAAAACAATCTCAGAAACTGGAAAAGGAATGATTGTATTCTCGTTTGGATCGGTGGCAGCAGCCCACGAAATGCCTTTAGAATGGAAAAATGCAATTCTCGATGCATTCTCATCTCTTCCAGATTATCAATTTGTGATGAGATATTTGGGGACTGATCTGAATGATAGATTACCAAAAAATGTGCATTTATCCAAATGGCTTCCACAGAAGGATCTTCTTCTTCACAATAAAACAAAGGCATTTATCACTCATGGAGGATATAATTCTATGCAGGTATTTTTAGAAATTTAATGAATCCAGAAATGTATCAATTGATTAAGGAAGCAATCTCTGCTGGAGTACCACTTGTCACAATCGCTCTTTTCGGTGATCAACCGAAAAATGCTCAAATTGCAAAGAAACATGGATTCGCTGTTAATATTCAAAAAGGAACAATTTCAAAAGAAACGGTTGTTGAGGCATTGAAAGAAGTCATTGAGAATGATAGGTTTGTTTTGGATCTCTTCTTCATTCTTTATCTTATTTTCCTCCATTTTCAGTTACAAACAAAAAGTGAGTCGTCTCTCTGCAATGGTCCGTGCTCAACCAATGAAACCAGCTGAACGTCTTCTAAAATGGTCAGAATTCCTCGCCGAATTCAAAACTCTGGATAACTTGGAACCTGCTGGACAGAGACTAAACTTCTTCCAATATCATTCCCTAGATGTTATTGGTTTCCTTTTCACTGTCATTTTCCTTGTTTTCTATATCTTCTACCGTATCCTCCGTGCTCTAGTCAGATGCTGTTGTTGTAGGAAGTCCCACGAGAAGAAGAAAACCGAATAGGGATCTTCCAATATCACAAATGTCGCTTTCACTTTCCCAATTTGTTCTCTTAAATATTCGGGTCGAATAAATTGATTTCCAATAACTTTTCCGAAAACTTTGATGTCATAAAAAAATCTTTCGATTTCTTATTTCAAACACGAGAAGGATATAAAACTGATTCTGAAGATACTCGGGCGTTGCCGGCAACTTCTGATAGGAGGTTGGATAGATTTCAGACAAGGGCGGGATTTAAGCTGACCAAACTGAAAATAAGACAAACTTATGACAAGGTTCCGATCTAGTAGTATTCCAATTTTCTACTTCCGACCCTAATCTGACCATGGCCCGCTATACAGCCGTTTTTGTGCTACTTCCAACCAGAACCTGGCCAATATTCGTTTAAAGCCCGAAGGCTACAGATTGTTCTGACGAGTAGTTGGAAGCTGACATCCGAGTCAGTATCAGTATGAACCATGCTGTACATATTGAAGAATTGCTTTACCCATTTTGGGTCAAAAATTTTAGCAGGATCATTTCCTTCTTTTACAAGCATTAACGCACTAAAAAACCGAACTTTTAAATCAAGTTGACTGCTTGAGTTGGGAATTCTCAACATTTATGAATTTAAAAAAAAACTTTTAAAGTGGAAGAAGTAGAGCTCCAATTAGAGTGTTCGGCTAATAGTCTTCCACTCATTCTGGTTCAGTCTTAGGAGTTTTATTCAGTGAAAATGTGGGTCGAAAGTAATCCACTGAAAGGACAAAAATGAGTTTCTATTTATACGGCTCCTTGACTGCTCCTCTTCCGTCTTTTCTTCTCCATTTCTTGTTTCAACTCATCTTATCTCCTTCTCCGCATGACCTTCTCGTTATCCTGGTTCCTTCTCGTTATTGGCTCCTTGATTGATGACTAGTACTGGCTCCTTTTTTTCCATCAGTTGGGAATAGATTCTTAGTCGGTCACGACGCTTTGGGATACAGAAGAAAGGATTATCTACTGAACACGGACACAAGGAATGTGGGTGGGGCTTGGAGAGATGCTGACAAGCAGTAGGAAAGGGATTTATGCATAATGGAGATCGGGGAGAGCCGCTGTCTGGAGCTTCTGTAGAAGTGGGCAGAGATGAGCGGAATAGAAATTTTAAAAATCCGGAAGAAGGAAGACGGAACAAGGAATAAGGAACAAAAAAAGAAAAAAAAATCGAAAAACAATTTTTTGAAAAACATGTAGAAAGGAAATTTAAACTACATCAAACGACATTTTAAATAGTACTTTAGGCTCAAATGATATTAACATTTGAAAACATTTCAAACTGAAAATTGTTCGAATTCGTCTGAAAAAAAATGATAAAAAATCAGGAATAAGGGAATAGGAAGAAGGAATGAAAATAAAAATTCAGGAACCAGGAATAAGGAACAAGGAAAAAAAAAGAATCCGGAAGAAGGAAAAAGGAAGAAAAAAGTAAAATGTGGCTTTAGTTAAGATTTATCGCATTTTCCAAGTTTTGCGGATTTTTCTATGACAATGTCGTACTTTGCCCTTGACTTTGCTTCGAATTTAGAACTTACACTAACCTACAGTAGTCCTGCAATTTGAATATTTTCGAATGAAATCACCTACAGTAACCCTATTAATGTATCATAATGGAACTATAGTATCCTAGAGGTTTGAAAACAATCAAATTCATAACTTCCAGTAACACTGTATTAGAATTTTTCAAATAGGGTTACTGCAGGTGATTTCATTTGAAAATATTCAATATACAGGATTACGGTGGTTTCGGATTATGGTTTAGCTTTGAAGATTACTGTAGGTTCAAGATTAATGTAGCTTTTGAAAATGGTTTTTTCTTCTGGTTCGAAGTCAGATATTCTTCTGAGCTTGTAAAAATATCTTGTATGTCTGCTCTGTTCAACCTGGTCAAGAAATTTCTGTGAGCTGGTCACCTCTTTTTTACCCATCATACAACACAAATTTTTTTTTGTAAAACGTGAGCTCAAGTATCATTCAGAATTGTGATGAGATTTTTATTACTTTAAAAAGTGGGAAAATAAAATTATTTATATTATTCACAAAGATGGATATATTCAACATTTTGATAAGTCATTATATGACGTTTCTGCTCTTTTTCCTGGTTAGCGACCCAAAAAAGATACCAATAAAAATAATATTTTTTCAGATTAATATTTTAATGACAATTTGTGGCAGAAAGTCACGAAGACCTCCAGTAAAACCATCCATTCATGAACCACAACAACCAGCATCAGATCCGAATTATGACGAAACTCAAGAAAATATTCAAACTGTTGACGTGCAAGAGGATCCACTCGCCAATGTACGTCTTCTGACGCCAACACTTCCAGGCGGATGCACTGATGAGAATGCAGCAAAAGAGGCAGCAACACGACACAAAACAAATCAATACTTTCCGAAATTACAACTTCAAAGTCGTCGAATCGTGAATAGAACAAGTAAAGAAGAACTGAAAAGTATGGTTGATGCATTGCCACCTCATCCACCACAAAGATATCGAACGGAAATAAGAGAGCCAGCAGTGGATAAGAGGAAGGAGAAATGGAAGAAGTGGGTTGAGAGATACGTTTAGAGTTTAGAACTTTTTGATTTTCAGTGCTCATGTCCATTGGAGTGATACCGGTCTTGTTTTCGTTATCCGAAGTCATGATCCATGTCGTTCAAAGGACGATGGTGGTGGTGACACAATTGATAGTCCCAGTAAAGAAGATCAGGAGAGCACAAAAGTTAGAGGATTACTGTACTTTCGAAAATATATTCAACTTTTCCAGATCAATTCTGAGATGCCAATGTCGGATAAAAAAGAGAAAAGCAAGCAGAAGACACCTCGAAAAAGCAAGGAAAAGACGCCTGCGCCACTTCCACAATCATCGAAAAGAGGGTCACAAAAAGAGAGAAAACTGGCACCAACTCAAGAGGAAACAGCCAAAAGTGATAACAGAACACCAAATCAGGCGACTCCAAGAACACCAGGAATCCCATCGACACCATCTTCTGGAGGCATCACAACTGGTCCTGAATCACTCAAATCTGTGAATCTTTGATTATGTGTTTCGATATAAAGAATAAAATGTTTAATTGGTTTTATTTCAATTTGAGGACTCTATTCTGTAATTTCGAATTAATAATAGGATTTTATAAAAATTTCTATCCATTAAAATTTTAAAGAATCTTTCGGAGTAGTGCATGATTACGAAAAATTGAATTATTTGAATAAAATCCGTTTTTCGTTTGTTCTTTCAAGAATTAAATGGATCAACTTAAAATAATAATTTATTAAATTCAAAATTTCTTTTGAAAAATGTGACAACAAGAAGGAGAATGAAAAATACAAAGCTATGTAAATGAAGTTTGAGAGAGACAGTTGTTTTAGATACACGTAATTATTTGACCCATATCAGGGTGGAATTTCCAGCAAAAGTGAAAACATGAGGTTTTGGTTGTGTGCAATGGTGAGAAGGGGGAGAAAATAAATACATAAAAACGAACACTGGGATAGAAAAAAGTGAATGAAAGAATTATGGGGAAAATGAATGGGAAGAAAAGCACCTTGATTTTTTGAGAGTGAATTGAAAAAAGTGAAATCTTTGAATAGGTAATACTGATTTTTAGGAGATGTGAATGTTGACTTCCTCATCAATATCGTCAAACGATTGTGAATTTAAAGAGATTGGATCGTCATAAAGTGCATTTCTAGGAGCCTCATCTCCACTGGAAGATGACATTTTAAGAACTGATTCTAATGGGGTGGCATGTGCTGGAACAGCTGGAGGTCCTTTCTCAAAGTTCTGATCTTTCCGTGGCTTCATTGTCATGTAGTCATCATCATTGACGACAGGCATAAGTTCAGTGTCACCCACAACTAATGCTCCAGCGGCAGCACGAGAGTATCTGAAAATTTAAAAAAAAATCAAATGAGAAAAACAATTATAATTCTTACTTCAATGCAGAATCTATTCGATCATCTATTCCCAACCAATCGTCTGGTGAAGTTCTCAAAGAAGTCAGAACATCTCCACGTGGATCTCTCCGATCTGAATGTCGAATCCTATTTCCCACTTCTTCGGGTCTTCTAAATTTATCCGATGGCAATGGATCTCGTCTAGAACCCTTTGAACTTCCACACGCAGATGGAGATCTTGAATATCGAATATCTGAGGAATACGGTTTGACTTCAACCATTGGACGAGTCGAAGTCGTTGCAGATGATGTTGATAATCCAATGAAATTAGATGATTCGTTTCGGAATCCACGTGGCGGTAGTGGTGGTGGAACAACAGGAACGAGAACTCGAGTGTTTCTCATGTGAGGCACATCACAGTGAGCTCCGTATTTTGGATCTCCCTTTTTCTTACAACACTTCCACGTGACGAAAGCCAAACAACAGATGAGGAGTAAGAAGAGAACACCCAGAAGTACGATTACAATTTCGGCTTTCAGAAGGAATTCCAGAACATTTGTGAGTATTTCTGATTTTTCAGTGCACGGAGTGGATTGGAGTACACCACCAGTACAGTTGCATATAAAATCAGAACTTTCCAGAGAGTGTCTTGGAATTGAGATGCATTGTCCAGATGATCCACAAACATTTTTGGAGCATGAAGAGGTTTCGTGATCTTCGAATCCACGTGCCTCGCAGTGTTTTCCAGTGAAACCATTGGGACACTTGCACAGATAGTCATTGTAGAAGGGAATACATTGAATTCCGGTCGGACATGGAGTGGATGAACATGGTTCCAAATCGATTTCACATGTGTCTCCAGAGTACCGAGATGTGCATTGACAACTGAAAATAAATTTTAATGAATTTTTGATGTTTTGTCTTATATAACATACACAAATTGAGATTTTCCATGTGAAACACAATTTCCTCCATGTTTACAAGGCAAGTCGTTACAAGGAGAAGACGTCAGAGCAGAGCATCCTGGCTGAACTCCGAACAGCTTCATTCCTTGTCTTGTTTTCAAAACTTTGATTCCATCAATTGAAATTGTCCGGAAGCAGGCTGAGATACCATCCGTCAGTTGTCCATTCTCCACTTTCGCTCCGAGGACTAGTTTTTGAGAGTAACGATGCAAATTGACAACCGTCGAACCAATAGGACTGAAAATCGTAGGATTAATTTTTCTAAAACTCTGTGCACATTACAAACCTAAAAGCTTCCTCTAAACCATCATCATCAACCGTCATTCTTGTTCTTCGCTGTCTTCTTGAAATTGTAATTCGATGCCATTGACCATCAACAATTGGAGTCTTAGACGTGACGATTCCAGTTCCAGTTCCTGCATCCCAGTGGTATTCTGCTGTTCCGTTGACAAGCCGGAGCATATGATAGTCGTGTCTTCCACGACTCCACATGATTATTCCATTCGGAGTGGTTGTTTTTAATTCGATTTCCAGCTCCATTCGGGACTCTATCTCGTTGGAAAGTGAAATTTCAAAGTAACCATCTCCACCGACTGAGAGTTCGGCTTCTGAAAATTGATAAAATTTTGACTGAAACTGAATAAATATCGTTACCTTCTAAACACTTTCCGTCGTTCTTACACGAAGGAACCGAGCATCTGTCTCCTTCCATTCCCAATGGACAGACACATTCGAAAGTGGAATTAGTGACGGATGGAATACACATTTGCCATTGCTCACATGGTGATTTTGAACATTGATTCGTTTCCATTTCGCACCGTTTTCCACCGAAACCATCTGGGCAGAGACATTGAGCGAATCGAGAGTGGAAAGGTGAAACAAATGAGAACTCTTCAGTTGAAACTTTGGTCCAATTATCATCAATCAGCTCAATCACTTCTCGGCATTCTCCACGAAGACAAACTCCAGTTGTACACATTTCCGTGATGAGTTGATATCGCATTCTTTGACTCTGATCATTCATATTTTGGAAATCGTTTTTCAGTCGGGAATAAACATGGTCTGGCTTCAAATAGCCTCTTCCATGCCCTCGTTGAGCGGTCATTAGAACTTCTACGTCTTCCGATGGTCCTCTTTTACTGCGTCTGTTTCTCGTTGAATCCGTGGAAGGAACTTGTTGGACACTGATCAATTGAATGCTATTTTCATCATTCAAATTGAGATGGTGTGAGATGATTCGGCGGAACTCCTTGACGTGATTCTTCATAAATTCCTCCACTGTCATTGATCGGATTCGAATTGACACAGCGTGATCGATGACATCATTATCAATTGAATTAACTTGAACTTCAACATAGCTGACAGTAGTAAATTTACCATCTGAGACTGTCACATTGAAAGTGTGCAATCCTTGGGGAATCGAGTGATCTGACCAAATATCTCCTGTGGTTGGATCAATGCGGAACAAATGAGTTGGACGAGATTCCTGCATCTGGACTCTTGGACTTTGAGTGGATCCTTCGACGATTCCAAATCGTAAAAGACCATTTTGATCTTCTTCGTCTTCATCGAAAGCTTTCAATCTTCCGATCACTCCTTCTGGTAACTCGTTTTGCAATGTGTTCACTTGAATTCTCATCGGTTTCATTGTTGGAGCATGACGACTAGCTTGTCTTATAAAGACTGTTAGTGGGCAATCCGTGGATTTTCCTTTGACATCCTTTGCAATAACCGTCAGCAAATACTTATCCTTCTTTCGATGCTCCAACTTCTTCGCGGTCAAAAGTTCTAATTTATCATTAACTTTAAATGATTTCGCTCCATCTCCTTGAATTTCAACAGTGAAAGGAGCTCCATTCGTTTGACCATCCAAATCGGTAATTGAGAATTTCAGAAGTTTATGTCCGATAGATTCACCCTCTTGAACAACGGCTGTCATATTGCAATCGTCGAACATTGGTGGATTGTCATTTTCATCTTCCACGTGGATTTCCAATAGTGCTTCTGATACAAGAGGAGGTCTTCCGCCATCTTTTGCAATCAATTTCAGGTTGTACTTCTTGGTTTTCTCGTAATCAATCGGTTGATTGATCAGAACATCTCCATTGGCATTGATCGAGAAAGGAGGAGTCACAGAAGTGATAGGAAGAGAATCATCTGATGCTTTATCAGCAATCAGCTCCAATTCGTATGAAACTGCTCCGAAATGCTCACTATCTGCATCGACTGCTTTCACAGATAGCACTTTTTCTCCAACTTTCGAGTTCTCTTTCACTTTTCCTGTGTACTTCTCCTTTTCAAATTTCGGTGCATTATCGTTCTCATCCATCACAGATATTTCCACTTGAGCCACGCTTTCCAATGGTGGAATTCCAGAATCCTTTGCAATTACAGTAAGTCTCAAAGTGGAAATCGTTTCAAAGTCCAGAGGTTGTGCCAATGTGAGAACTCCATTTTGGGCATTCAAACTGACAAACTTATTATGATCTGACGCTTTCAAAGAATATTCGATCGTTTCGTTTGTATCGCCTCCAAACGCTTGCAAACGTGCTAGTTCATAGCCAACTGCTTCCGATTCCATCACTTTCATCGAATAAGTCGATTTTTTGAACGTAGGAGCATTGTCGTTTCGGTCAATCACTGTGACAACGATGATGGCTGGAATGGAAATAAAATTATGTTTAGTTTACTTTATAAAATAATACCTACCTTTATCTTCGAATTTTCCATCACTGGCAATAGCAGTCAAATTAAACGACGAGACTGATTCCGAGTCCAATGGCTTCAGGACAGTCACGACTCCACTGAATTCATCGATTTCGAAAGTTTTCTTGAAGTCATCCAACAATCGGAAATGGATGTCGTCAGAATCCGCATCTTCTGCTACGATCCGAGTCAGATACTGGCGAGAATCTTGACTTGTTGGCAAGTTTTCTTCGATTGAAACAGAAATTGATTTTTCTGTTATTTTGGGTGGATTGTCGTTCAGATTCTCGATTTTCACTGTTATTCTTTCCTTACATAACTCGTCTTTTCCTTGGATAGTGAGTCGGATAAGTTCGAATTCTTGCGTTTTCTCATAATCGATTTGTCCTGCTTCCTTGACTTTGATGATTCCATTTCGGAAGTTCATCACAAACGCATTTTCAGCTCCTTCCTCAATCAACTTGAATGTGGTATTGGGTCCGAGAAGACTCGATTCTCCGAAAACTACAGTTCCTTTTTTCGAATTTTCAGGAAGAATCACAGTTTTTTCCACATCGGGACATCTTGTTTTCACATCTTCCTCTGATTTTAAATGAATTTTAACCAGAGTTTTTGCTTCGAAGACTCCATCGAATGCTGTGATTTTCAGAGAATACTCTTTTTTGTTCTCCACAATTTCCGGCCGTTTCAGTAGAAGATTATTTTCGGAATCAATCCAGAAAACACCTTCTTCGTTTCCTTCAGAAATGAAAAGAAGTGAATGGTTATTGGGTGCCAGGTCCTCATCTTTGATGTCGAAATGAAGAATTGGAGCATTGGATGAAAGCAAAAGATCAACATCGAATTCATCTTTCTCGAATTTCGGCGGTGAATCGTTGACATCATTGACTGATATCGTGAAAGACAGATCCGTATTGAATCCACCTTCATCGGTAGCTCGAGCAATTAACTGATAAAGATCCTGAGTTTCTCGATCCAACGGAGCTGCAACTGTCAACCAGCCACTATCTTCATTCATCTCGAAGTGTGGATCCTTCTGAACCAACGAGAATCGGATTCTTCCACTCGGAGAATCATCCCGATCCATTGCAGAAAATATAGTTACACTAGTTCCAACAGTTGCATCTTCCGAAATCGTTAGCTTGTCATAGTCTCCATGGAAAGCTGGTGCATTATCATTGACATCCAGGATATCCAAAGTGACTGTAGTAATCGCATGAACACCACCAGCTGCATCAGCTCGAATCGTCATTTTCCATTGTTTTCGTCTTTCTCGGTCCAGGTTGCTCTTCACGATGATCTTTCCAGTTGATCTTTCAACACTGAACGGTAGGAGAGAATCGGATACTTCTGAGCCAGGCACAGTAGTGAAGCGAACTTCATCAATTTCTGTTTCCATCTGTTGAACACTGCCAACTACATCTCCAATATCAGCATCTTCAGGAACGAAGAACAAGTAATGGCTGTTTGAAAATCTTGGAACTCTGACACTTTCACTTGCAACATTGATCTCTACTGTTGTAGTTGCATGATGTGGTGGGTTTGCAGAATCAGTTGCTTTGATGGTGAGCGACAACGTGACGCCTGCTTTATGCTCGAGTTTCTTCGAAACAGTAATGGTTCCTTGTCTTGGGTGAACGGAGAAAAACTGGGACTCGCCACCGTCCAACAGAGAATATTCGATCTGAAATTTTGCTTTAAAATTTTTTGAAATAATCAATATAGAACCCTACCGTATCATTCTCGTCTTCATCTGTTGCCGAAACCATCAACACCGTATCTCCTTCCTTCGCAGTTTCGGGAATCGACGTACTGTAGAAGGGGAGAACGAAGAATGGTGGTTTATCATTGATATCGATAACAGATAACGTTAGTGTGGAGAAGGCTCTTCTTCTGGTGACATCCTCCACAACGAGTGGAATTTGGTACAACTTATCATTGTGATAGTTGAGAACTCTTGATACGTGGATTCTTCCAGTTTTCTTATCAATAGCTACTGGCCAAGAGTCTTTGCTGGATGAAGAATTCGAGTAGGCAGCTGGTCCAAGTGAGTACCTAAGTGGTGGGATTCCTCCTTTGACAGCAACTGTTAGAAGCGCGGATTTATTGACGATACTGTAAAGTTCATAAGTTTATGGGAATATCGTTATTATGTGATCACTTACGTATTCTCGAGTGCAGTTGCTACATAATGGCTCTGTTCGAATTTTGGTGGTGGTTGCATCTTTCCACTTCTCAGAATACCGACGACAAGTTTAGCATAGGCAGTAAACATTCCATCGGTCACTGAGACGTTCACAACTTTTTTAGGATCTTCTGATTCAGATGTCAAATCTTCCTGCTCAATTCGTCTCGCCAGTGAAACTTCTCCGGTTGAAGGGGAAATGTTGAAAAGTGTTTCATCGCCATCAACAATTTTGTACAGAAGTTTCTGATTTGGATCATCTAGAGAGCTTGTCGTATCCATATCTGTTGCAGACATGATGGTGATAAACTGTCCACTGATAGCTGCATCTGAAACCTCAGCCTTCACTTCTGGTCTAATAAAAACTGGCATATTATCATTGACATCTTCGATCATCACAATCAGATCCGCTTCCGACGATTGTTGCTTTGCAGATGACGTGGCAACTACTACCATTTCGTACTTCTGAACTTGTTCGTAATCCAAATGCCTTTTAACAGAAACGTCTCCAGTTTCAGAATCAATCTCGAACATGGGTTGGTCATCGTTAATTCCAGAAAGTTTATATTCAAGAATATCGTTTGGATCCGTCGTTGATGAGTTGATAGTGATGATACGCTGACCAATAGAAGCTGATTCGGGAACAGTCACAGAATATTTCTGCTTGTCAAACGTTGGTTTTTGTACCGCTGACTTCGATTTGACTATAATTTTCACTTGAGCTCTTGATGCCATCTTTGGGAGTGTAACTTCACGAGCTTCAACCTCGAAAACGTATTCAGCAGCATCAAGTCCGTTCAAGTTTTTCAGCCTAACTTCTCCAGTCACATAATCGATCGAGAATAGGTTCGCTTTATCGATAATCCGATATCCAATGAGACCTTTGGACTTCGCTTGCAATGAACTTCTCGCCAAAACATGCACGAGTACAGTACTCTTCTTCGTTGATTCTTTTGAGATAACAGCGGTGTACATACTTTGCGAGAAGACAGGACGAGCTTTATCGACAACTCTGATTACCACGGGCTCTTCTACTTGATGAACTGATGAATTGTCCTTAGCAATAAGCTTGAAACTAAATTCCAAATCTTGATCTTCGATTGCAGGTAACTTCTTCGCCAGAACGACTTTTCCTCCAACCAATTTGAAATACTCTGGCATATCGTTTGAAGAAATCGTAACATGGTCTCCTTCATCCTTATCAACAACTTTTGGTTCCAAAATCACGGTTCCGATTACAGATGGTCCGATCGTAATACTGTATGGAGTGCCAATGAATTTAGGTGCTTCGTCGTTAACATTCTGAACATCAATGAGTACCAATGCTCTTGCAATTTGTGGATTCTTCTCATGAGTTTTCGCTTCCACAACCAATCGAATAACCGGAGATAATTCGCAATCAACGACGATTCCTGTAGCAGAAATAACACCAGTTCCGTGATGAATGAAAAAGGCTTCATGTGGATTGACGATAGTGAAGTGAACTTGTTTCTCTCCAATTGTAGCAACTGGTAAGATTACTGTACCCGGAGTAAGCGTCGAGTTTTCAACGATTGATGCTCGATATTCTTGTCGGGTAAATTTGAACTTTGAGTTTTCAGCTGTGGACGATGTTGTAACCTTCATAGTGTATGACGATGATTGGTTGCCATCTGTGACAAAAACGTCCACATTGTAATGTTTCTTTTCATTTGTAAAAGCTTTGAAATCTTTCACAGAAACTATTCCAGTCTTGCTATCCACGGAGAACGGTGAAGAAGAGTCTTTGATATAGTATCGAAGGGATCCAATCGAATCCGCGTCATCCGCCGTCTGTCCACCAATAACAGCTTGAGAAGCAGTCGGAAGCAACATAGTGACGTCGAGAGATTCAGAAGCAAATCTTGGTGTTTCATCGTTTTCATCGGAGATAGTGACGATAACGAGAGCTGGCATGAGGGATCGACGTGGTGGTTGACCCATATCGCTGAAATTTTCAAAAATAAGTTTCATGAATGATTCAAAATGAAAAACCACTTACAATGCTTGTACATAAAATGAGTAATCTTTGATTTTCTCAAAATCGAATGCCTTTTTGGTACGAACCGCTCCAGAATACTGATCGACTGTGAACATTTCTTCATCTGCTTTAGACAACATTCGATAACCAACAAGTCCATTCGATCCAGAATCTTCGTCAGACGCCAGCAGCACCAGTGGTAGATGACGACTTGAGAGTACAGAACTTCCAGGTTCCATATTCTCCCGAATAGTTCCTCGATATACTTGCTTCCGGAAAATCGGTGAATGCTGATTTGTTCGAATGATCTTCGCCACGATCTTTGCAGTGTCTTGTTGCCCATCTCCGTTTTCAACATATGCTGTACATTCCAAGGTTTTCAGTTGTTTCTCTTTCGTAATCCATTTGGCAAGATGAACAGCTCCCGAAAGTGTGTGAACATCGAAGAATGTGCAATTGGGTTCCAGTTTGAATGTGATCGCACCGTGATGGAGAACATTCAGAACAAGGACAGGCGTCCCAGGTCTAGTTGAGTCGTGAAGAGATGTTTGGTAGACTTTTCGATCGAACTTTGCATTTTCTGTAGTTGATTTGGAACTCTTGATGTGAAGAGTTAGTTCGTCTTTGAGGGAGATCGTTGCAGAATCACTGGCTCTGATTCGAAGGATGGAAACGACGTGTTGCATTTCTGGATCAATTAGACGAGCCAATCGAACTTCTCCACTGCGAGAATCGATTTTGAAAAGTGATTCCTCATTTCCACTGACAATTGAATATGTGATTATTCCGTTATCGCCTTGGTCTCTATCAAATGCAGTTACTGTAGCAAGAACATCATCCACAGAATCGCTGCAAATATTATAGGTTTAAATTAGACACATTAAGTAAAAAACTCACTTTTCATCAACAAAAGCCCAAGCAGTGTGTTCTACAAAATATGGAGCATTGTCGTTTTCATCGGTGACTTCCAGAATAAGCTTTGTAAAACTCTTCATATTAGCTTGTTGAACCTGTACAACTGCTCGGATTTGAGATGCAACTTCGTAGTCTAATGGTTCCATGACAATCACATTTCCACTGCTTGGTTCCACACGAATCTTATCTTCCATCGCTATATCATCAATACTGAACAAGCTGTACACAAGTGGTTTCGTTCCAAGATTCTCTCCTGTAGCTTTCAATGTGTGAATTTGTGTTCCAACTGCGACTCTTTCAGAAACCAGAGTGTTGTAACGATCAGCAGAGAAAGAAGGTCTTTGAGAGATTTGACGGGATACTTGAATGATGACAGTAGTATGATCCACATCCTGTCCATCGGTTACACTGATGTTCAATCGAAGTTCGCCTCTTTTCAGCAATTCCACTTTCTTGGCTAACAATAGTTGTCCAGTATCTTGTCTAACATCGAATACAGACTCCGGATCTCCCGAAACAATATTCCACCACAAATCGTCTCCATCTGCATCAGTCGCCTCCAATTTTCCAACAGTGAGGCCAACTTGATCTGCATCGGATATCGGGATGACATAATCCGATTTCTTTCCAGAAATGACCGGTGGAGAATTCTTGGTTTTTTTCGTTTTCTGACTAGAGCCAACAGCAGTCAGAACTACTCGAGTGGCAGCAAACTGTTGCGAAGGACTACCATGATCAGTAGCTTGAAGTGTCAGTGCATAGCTTTCATCACCGTGGATTGCTTCCGATGTTATAATGTTTCCATTCTCATCGATTGAAAAACGTGGGTCTCCTTCGGTGACGTTGTAGGATAAGCAAGCGTTCTCTCCTTCGTCAATGTCGACAGCGAAGATTCTGAAAAATTAACAGTTGAAGTTAGTTACTTGAACCAAATGTACTTACCGGCAGAGTTTTCCAATGTATTTCGATCGAACATTGTAATGATGCATAGCTTGGGTGAATGTAGGGGCATTGTCATTTTCGTCCAAAACCTTAACAATCACTACAACATTCGAGCACAATTGTGGCTCTCCTCCGTCACAAATCGAAACCCAAAGCTCGTGTTCAGCTTGTTTCTCTCTATCCAATCGCCGAATCCCAGAAGTTGTTATGTATCCAGAAGTTAGATCAATTCTGAAGAATGATTGTGGATCTCCTCGTTCAATTTTGAAAGTGAGTGGAGCGGCACCATCGTTATCAATGTCATCTGCATCAGTAGCTTCCACCTTCACAATAACTACGTTGGCTGGAGAATTTTCAAGAACACTCGCGATGTACATTGCACTTTTGGCCACTGGACGATGATCATTTCTGTCGAGGATTCGAATGAAAACATGAAGAACCGCTCTTCGTCTCGGATCTTTGTAAAAATCGGTTTTCGCATCTCGGGCTTCTACAGTAATCCAATATGCCGATTTCTTTTCGCGGTCCAAAATATGAGTAGTTCGAACTGTTCCTTTTTGGTCAATTGAAAAATATGGCCAACCGTTTCCTCCAATAATACGGTATTCCAAATTTTCAGCTTTCACTTTTTGCTCATCTCCCATTTCTTTCGCCTCTACCATGATCACCTCAGTTCCCACTTCAGAATTCTCATAGACACTCGCTTCTTTCGCAACGTCATCAAACTCAATCGCTAGATGTTTATGTGGGACGTCGACAAGTTCCACATCCAAAAAGCAAGTGGTGGAAAGCATTGGCTCTCCGTGATCCGCGACTTCAATCGACAAATTGAAATTTGGAGTTTTCTGGTAGTCAAGGGGAACATCAGGAGAGTTAACGAACAAGCAACCGGAGTGATGATCAACTCTGAATGGTACTTTTTCCATGTTCAGTGAAAACTTCAGCTTCGAATTCAATCCAACGTCTTCATCAAAAGCAGCTAGACATGCAACAAATGCACCATGTGGCAAATCTTCTGGGATTCGAGCTTTGGAAACTTGAGACACACATCTCGGTGCATTGTCATTGACGTCTTCAACTGTGATTGTGAGGTTGGTGACCGTAATCCTAGCTGGTTCTCCGTCGTCTGATGCAATAATAGAAAAGTGATGCACATCTTGTTCTTCCCTATCCAGTGGTTTCAGAAGTTTGATTATTCCTGTCTTGGGCTCAATCGAGATAACTGATGATTCTTGCCCATTATTGCCCAATGAAAATTTGATTTTTCCATTATTTCCTCCGTCGAAATCGTTGGCAGTTGCTTTGAAAATATCTTTTCCTGTTTTTTCGCTCTCACTGATTGCCAGATAGTAGGACGGCTGAAAAATAAATATGGTTGAGACAGGAGACCCCTAACTTTTTTTTTCACTATTTTCAAACTCAAGAACCCCCTCTCTACACTATACAACAACAGGACCCACGATGAGCTTCATTTCCATTTTTTCGGTGCTTCATTTTAGACACATTCCTCTTTCAAGAACTCCCTAGTGTGCAACTAATTGGAATTCAGTGAAGTCCGGAGGAGGAGGACACAAACTTTTTATATGAATCGAACTTGTCTCGTTTAAATCATTCCACTGCTCTTGTTGTTTTGTGTGTGATTAGCCCCTTGCAGGAGGCTTTTGTCTCAATGAGTAGAAGTGCGTGATGGTCCCTTCCTCCCTATTTTTCTCAACACATTAGTATCCTTCCTATTCCACTTATGAAGATGATGACCACATGGAAACATTCTCTAAGAGGGGAAGAGAGAGGAGAGCATGTATCCATTAGTGAATGGAACAACACTAAGAACATTGTGTTCATAACAAGAAGAAGAAAGCAGTGCAAAATGAGATAGGGGGAAGAGCATACAAGAGTCCAATTTCATATGCATTGGGGTACGGGCATTCATACAAAGTTTCATATTCTAAATTAGAATTTCTGTTTGAAGCAGCAGTTTCTAATTTCCGCAATATATCGATAACAGACGTTTGAATTGAAGAACATGGATGTTCGGAATGTCCTTTTTCGGAATTTCGGAATTTCGCAAAATTCCGATTTTAAAATTTTCGGAATTTCGGAATTTTCCGATTTTGAAAATTTCGGAATTTCGGAATATTCCGATTTTAAAATTTTCGGTTTTTTTTCAAAATTCGAATTTTACAGCGGAAATGTCATTTTCCCATCACAAAACTATCGAATCTATCGAAAATTAACTGAAAGATTTCGACAGAGCAAAAAATATCTAAATTAATTCTGTTCGAGACCCGCAGGTAAATTTTTCCTTGCATACTGTACTCTAAAAATTTTTAATTCCGAAAAAAAATGCTTCGGAAAAATTATTCTGGTCGGAATTTCATTCCGAAAATGATCGGAATTTTCGGAATTCCGAATTCCGTTCCGAACATCCCTGTTTTTTGGACTACGGTATGTCAAAGGCGCAAGCGAAAAGTTTTCTTGCGGGTTTAGAGGGGATTTACTTTTATTTTTTTGTCAATTTTTCACCCATTTTCGGAGCTTTTGTGATAGGAAAATGGGGATTTTGAAAAAAATTCGAAGGCTCCGATATTATGAATTTTTCAAAATCAGAATATTACGAAACTCCGAGTAGGCCATTCCGAACATACCTGAATAAAAAATTAAGATACTGTCTTACACAAATCAGCTAAAAAATTGACTACTGTTTACCCATGACTTGCTTACGCTTGCCCAAAATAAAAGTACACCCATCCATTACATGCTTTACTGACTAATCCCTTGTAGAGAAGAGTCCTTTCATGGACCCCAACTAACCCCTCTTGTCAATTAATTATAGGATCATTACCCGCATCTTCCCTAATATTTTGGTGGTGTATTCTCTCTACTAACCTCATCAAATTGTGGTGAATGATTATTGACATCTTTAATGCGAAGCTTCATTGTCCTGGTGGCAGATTTCACAGGATTTCCAGCATCAATGGCGCTCACTTTTACCTGAAATAAAAATCGTATTATATCAAATTTTGTTGTTGTTAAGCTACCTGAATCTCTACAACTTCCTGTTTCTCTTTCATCAAAAGAGTCAGATCAGATGCTACAGTAATCTCTCCACTTTGTTCATCAACACTCAAGATCTCATGTGAGCTTCCAGAGATGTCCTGGATAACGTAACGAATCAAACCATTATATCCAGCATCTTCATCACTGGATTGAAGTTTAGCGACAACCTGAAAATCAAAATTATTACTATTACTTTCCCCATGACCCCTCTCTTTCCAAACTTTCAAACTTATTAAATAGCTACCATTCGACCCCTATTTTAATCCCATTTAAATCCAATTCCCTTTTATGATGTTGCCCTTTTCGCACATTGCAAATCAGTCAAAACTCTTTCTCGTTTTCCTGGTGTGCAGCTGCGAGACAAATCATAGGCCATCTGTCATTTGTTTGACACCCTTCCCACAGTCTAACGGTCCCGTTGGGATTAGGAGTTTCGAATACATGTCAATGAGGTGACAATAATTGAAGTTTCAAGAGATACATATCAAATCGAAAGGAATTCGATTCAATACTTTTCAAACTAAAAGAAACAACAAACCGTTCCGATTGGAGCATCTTCGGTTACTTCCACAACTTCTGGAAATGAGGAAAAGACTGGAGAGTGCTTGTTATCACTTTCTTGAATGATAACCGGTTTTGGCTTGGCGGGAACCTGAAAGAAAAGTAATTGACTATCAAAAAGTGATTCACCTTTCCAAATACCTTTGTTCCATTTTTATAGAACATCAAATTCAACGCAGACATTCTTGATAACGGAAGTCCTAAATCAACAGCCCACACAGTCACCATCCAGTTGTTACCCTTCGTCGGAACTTCGACCAAAGTTATCTCTCCAGTGTTGGCGTTGATTTCGAATGGAATTTCACTGTTGATCTTGTACACAACTCTTCCATTGTCTCCTTCGTCTTGGTCAGTTGCATCAACTTTTAGAAGAATGTCTCCAGGTTTTCCTAATGGAATCGGCGCTTGTCTCATCCATTTTGCAGACCATACTGGTGAATGGTTATTTGAATCCACAATTTCTACAGAAACATCTCTTTCGTCTTTCTTCCCTTGAATTCCGTGAAGAGATACTGCTACTTTGAATTTGTAGACTCTCTCCGAAATTGATAATTTCGAAGAGACTCGAAGAACTCCCGATTTGGAACTTATTGTGAACGGAAGTGAAACGTTCGAAGAAGGATCAGAGTTCAAAATAGAATATCGCATTAGCGAAGCATCATCAGGATTCTCAAGAGTGCAATTGTTGAATCGGGCCAAAACTCTTCCGATCGGAGCCATCTCATTTGTTTTGATCACCAAGTCCTCCTTTACGTTAAATTGAACGGAATGCTCGATAAGGTGTTCGATTTGAATTGTGACTGTTTCATTTACAGGTACAATTGGTTTCTTGCTAATCGAAAATCCACTTTTTGATACATAGTCCTCTCCAATGGTTATTGTGACATTGGTGTTTTTTGGAATCTGGGTTCCGTTTTTCTGAAAATAATGGTTTATTTTTCAAACCCCCAATACAAAGTATTTCAATCGAATTTCGTTGTCTATCCATCTTTAAATCTAGTTTTAATGAAAAAAAGATAAAATCTTACCGCAAACAGCAGCCATCGTACTTCTTCTGTTGATTTTCCTTCCGGTTCAATTTCAAACCAATGCTCTTTTTCATTACTTTTCATTCCGACTAGCACTTCTTTTGGAGCATCTTTCAATGTTATAATCGCAGCCAGCTGTCGATTTTTCAGAATATTCGGGCTGATTTTCCGCTGCTCAACTGAGATCTTTGTTTTCTTCGGCTTCGTTTCACGAACAGTGATCTAGAAAAACGAATATTATGAATATCAAGAACATATCATAAAAATAGCTTACCAAAACATCTTCTGTCCATGGAGCCTGTACTTCATTTTCATCGAAATAGTAAAGACGAGAAGCTCTATCTTCTGCCTTAACTTTTAATGAATACTTTCCTGGTTTGAGATGACGTAGAGTTCGAATCCATCCGGACACTGGCTCAACGATGAAGTCATGAGACCGATTGACTAGAGAGAAATAAATAGCAGAGTTGATTCCAATGTCGGCATCAGAGGCTTCTACTCGGAGAACGGTGGAAAATGGTTCAGTCTGAAGTTCGGACACATTAAAATTTTGAAAAAAAAAGATATTCACTTACATCATCATCGATGACAGCTTCGTATCCTTGCTCATCAACCAGAAACAGAGGACTCGCATCGTTTTTGTCAATGACTCGCAAATGGATCCGTGCAGTGGTTTCGAGATTCGAGAGATCTCGTCGTTTGCATGTCGCTTTGACTAAGATGTCGTAGAAGTCCTGAAAAAAAAGAAAATTTAAAAAAAACTAGAAATAGATCCAGATATTAACCTTCAGTTCTCGGTTGAGCGGATTGTCACCTTTGTAGCGGATTCGTAAAAAAACAAAGTCGCCGACTTGTCGAGCATGTGCTTTGAAAAGCGACGACTTTTCACCCTGAAAATAACATAAAATGTGCTTTAGTATTTTATAGATCATTCAAAATTCAATCTTACCGCGATTTCGGCAACTCGAAATTTGCAATTCGCATCTTTTTCCGGCAGCGGGACACCAATTTTCGTTGCGTTCTCGGAGCGTGCATACTTCGAACCAATGGAATTTTCTTCGACGGATAAATTGTAGAGTGGAGCAGTGAATTCGAATATTTGTTCTCTTGGAGAAGAGGTGGTGACAAGATTAACAGTTTTACAGAATATCAGAAGAAACAGGTGGAAGACCCTATGCTTCTTCATTTTTTCTTGCTATTTTGATTATTGAAATGCAAGTTATTATGTTTTCGTTGATATCCTTCTCACTTGCATTTGGCAGTTTCGTTTTCTGAAATTATAAAAAACTTTAAAATTCGAAGATTTTCTTTTCTCAACATGCAACAAAAAAAAACAAGTTTTTCGGCAAATTGCAGCAATATGACTACAGTAGCCAGGGAAAAAATATTGAACAAGACCCTTTAATTCTACAGTAAGATTTAGCAATAAAATAACGATTTGCGATACAATTGAGAAGCTTGGAGAAGAATTTTCAAAGATATTCAGGAAAAGTTTAAAAACACATCTGTTTCGGACCACCATGACGATTGCCGCCGCAGTCAAAGCATATGAAGGAAAGGGTGTTCAGGATCAAATCGTAGTTGAAAAAAAGAGGGGGATATAGTGAATGGGTGTGGACGGAAAGAGAAAGAAGAACATTTTGGAACAAATAATGATGGCCATCGACGTAGAGGTTGCGAAGGGAAGAAGAAAAAGAAGGAAGAGACGAAGAAGATAGAGGACAGATGGCACACCAAGGCTAATAAAAAGCATATGCCTTAATAGAAGACGTTGAGATAGAAATGAATTCAGTAATTACCGTAATCATGACTTATTCACAAGTGTTCCTGTTTTTGAGAAAAACCGCAACAGTTATTTTTTGAACGAGTAGTTTTTAATGACAGCAGCGACCACTTCTCAGAAAATTGATGTATTACTCTGACTAGAGAAACGAATGTCCAAGTAACTTTCAATCAAACGAAAGCTAGCTTCGTTTGAAAGCTTCTCATATCCCTAAACAAATAGAAAGGTAGAGAGGCAGATGTCATCGAGCATCTCCGGGATATTATATGCATCAATACATAACAATTCAATGCTAATATTCACAGTCTCCTAAATAAACCACTTTTTTCGTATGAAGATAAAATTTTAACTCTAAAGAGCGATTGAAGTGGCCAACCAAAAAGCCTCTGCGTCAGCTTGACATCGTCCCAACCAAAAGTTTTTTTTTTCGAATTTTTGATTATTTAGGTGACTCAGTCGTACATTGTCTTTACATCAGAACCTCCACAATTTTTTGGATCTTAAAAAAATCCAAAGTGGTTTTTTGAGGTGTAGAAGCCTCAACATAGAAACAATCTACAAGTGAACCTCAACTCCATTTTTTCAAAGTTTGCCAAAAATAGGAGGGGTGTCTTGTGTTCACAAACGATCTATCGGCACTTGATCGATAGATTCATAACATTTATAAATATAATATTTATTGATCAGATTTCTGAATACTTCACTCAAAAGACCGACGAGCGGCTGCTCCCACAAATGCAAATACAGAGGAAAAGGAGGCCAAACTGACCTCCCCTCCTCTCAAGCTTTCTCTCTCTTTTTTCGGTATTGGCTAACTACACATGGGTGAGTGACTGTATGAGAAAAAGAAGAAGAAGAAGCACAATGTGCAAGTGTCCCCAAAAAAGAAACAATTTGAAAAAAAAGAAAAGAGTATAACATTACACTCTTCTTCAGTTCGCTGTTTTTTCTGAATTCTTCTACATTTCATCCCGCGTTCTTTTCTGTTTCTCAGTGCAGACAGATAGTTAACGATGCATTCATAATAGGTTCTTCCCAAGGTGAGATAGGAAGAAGAAGATTGAGAAAAGGATTCCAAAGAAAAAAGAAGGAAAATCGGAGAAGAGAAAATGAAGAGGAGGACGGAATGGTTTTCGGATGGCATTGACTATCTGTGGCGGTGGTAATGGTACTGTTGAGGGCAAGGAATCAGGGATAAAAAAAATAAAAAGAAATATTTGGATGAGACCTTCAAATAGAGATGAAAAACAATCTCTATTGTTTCAAATCATCCTGTGGTGGGTGATTTATGAGTCGACGGGGGAACTATTTCAAATACCTTGTCTTATAGGAATTCAGTTTGAGAGGTTCACTTCTAAAGGGAAACCTGACTTCAAACAGGGATTTTGGATTCATAAACGGAGAAGAGAGATAGAAAATGTCAAAGTTAATCAAATCAAAGAGTGCCAAAAGAAAAGTGATAGGCATACAGAAAAGAGGAAGATGGACAAAAGAAATGTTAACGAGCATGGGAATATCGTTTGATTAACATTTCGATTTCCTTTTGAATATTTGAAAACTGTGATGAATATATTAATTGTGAAATAGTTTGAAGATTATTTGGAGAGAGGTAGAATTATGCAAAAGATGCAAAAAATGAGTGTTGCCGTATTTTCTCTAATGGAGGCCCACTGGATTGAGCTCAAGTATCTTGGTTCTTTTAGAAGATATCATAAATTTGTCAACTGATAAAATGTTGGGAATATCAGGACATACATTTCATTAGTTAAGAAATTTTTTAAATCTTTTGAAGGAACCGAGATAATTGAGCTCAAAGTACGCGTATAGAATAGCCGTCTATTATAGAAAATAGGGCAAAATTATTACTGTATTATTGCAAAATGATTTGATTTAAACCAAACAAAATCTTGAAATTAAAAAAAAAATCTCCAAACTTTCATTAAACAAAGCTGACATTCTAATTCAGTTTTACCTTAGAATTCAGAAGCCTTATTTCCTTGAGTAGAAGATCTCCAAAACCGTCAAGTTTGTACTCAATTATCTCGACTCTTGCAACATATACACAACATTTGTCAACTGATAAATTGTTTATCATAACATCACGGATATTTCATCAGTTAACACATGTTTCATATCTTTCGCAGGAATCGAGATAATTTACCTCAAAGTTGACGATTGGGGTGGGATTTTATTAGAGGAAATATGGTAAATAGAAAAATGTAAGTGATCTATAGTCCAAGAGAGAATCTATCAACACTAATGAATCAAGAAGAGGAGTTCCGATTGGACACATGCTCCTCCTAGGTCGACCACATGGCAATTGGTGACAGATACAATGACCCTTCCATTCGAACACACTAAAATTGCTCTTCATATTTCCCCAAATACAGATGGACGGCCCTTTTGTATTACACTTTCTGATTCAAGTTCTCATATGAGCCATAGTACTCAAATGTGCTCATCCTAACATTACGAACGTAAGGGAGGTGCAGTAGTCCCGATAGCAAAAACATCGTCCCCCCATCCTTCCTGCCTACAGATGCATAAACACGACGGGCAGGTGTCAAACAAAAAGGTTTTGAAGTGGTTGACGGGGGGCTGCAGGTAGAAATTGAATTGGGGAAGGCTTGTTGTGTGGAAAAGAAGCGACGAAAAACGACCAGTTTGTACTAGACGCCTATAGGTGATGTGATCAGGATGATGATTCGTGCCCAGTTGTGTTTCGGGCTGGATCTGACAACAAACTGAATTGAATTGTATGCAAAAGGAGTTTTTTTTCAGAGAGTATCTACGAAAGTGAATACTAATGTGTTTCGGAAAATAGATAAACAAGTGATTCACTTAGAAGCTGTCAACAACGGGAGACCTTTTTTCGAAAATTGCGAAAACCATTTACTTTCTGAAATCGTAGGATAAAGTCGCTAATGTTGAAACTACTTTCTTTTAAAAAAACGAATCCTAGAGTTTCAGATTAAAATCACATAAAAAGTACAAAAATTAATAATAGATTTTCAGCTCCAAATAACAGTAACCGTTTCAGAACTAGCAAGTTGAATTAGGAAAAACGAAGGTTCTTCTAAAACTTAGAGTTGCAGAGCTGTCAAAAAGTAGGAATCTGAACAGGAAAAATCGCAATAAAGTGTTCATAAAAAAAGCGAACGGAAAACAATCGATACACTCATTTGAACAGGTCCGTCACCATGGTTGAGAGAATGGTGAAAGGTGAACAAAGAGACGCAGAGGACCCCCGCAATAATGCAATTACGTCATTGGTGACCTTAGGAGGTGGAAAAGAGAACGGACGGACGGACGGGGTGGTGGTGGGTGACGATTCGGGATGAATAAAAAGAAGAACAGGAGGAGGCAAAACACATACCGTTTGACTAATTAATGATCAAAAGAAGACATGGGTGGTAATGGGTTGTGAAGGGTCCTTTCTAAGGAAATTGATATGTTTTGGGTGGTTCTCGGGAGAAGAAAAGAAAGGATTAACAAGGATTGTTCTCGGAACAGTTCCTGATCTCAATAAAATATCGCGAATACTCTAGTCGGAAGCCTCCAAACATACAATTTGGAGCCCATCTACAGTACCGATCAACAAGATATACAAAAATTTAGTATTATCGGTTCTCGAGGAAAAATTTTCGAAGGTCCGGATGAAGTTCTGAATTGGGTCGCGCGTATTTTGAAAGTACGACCCAACTACAGTACCGGTCAATAAGATTTCAAGAGTCTGGAGCTCGACTTTCAAATTTCCGATCACTTTGAAAATTTTGAATTCACAGAGTTTATTGGAAATTTCTAGATTTTCAGATATTACCTGACTACTGAATAACCCCTTTTTGGCCTTTTTTGTACTAGGAACCTGAAAAAATAGGTGTCTTTCAGAAATCAGCTAATATCAGAAAAATGAGAAATTTCTAAAAAATTCTGAGAATGCAAGATTTTCAATCTAGGTCTGTTTTATGCCATCCAAAATTGTCGAATTAATCAGACACTTTGCAGATGAGTTCCACACTCCGGAAATTTGTCAAAATCAACTGAAAAATACAATTTTGTAAATATGAAATATATCAAAAAGTGATCAATTGACAAAATACTTATTATATCATCAAAAATAGTTTGTCAGTTGACAACTTTTGGACATCTTTCGCTGGACCTGAAATAACTTGGCTCAAAGTTAAAAGTTATGACTGGCGTTCTATTAGAGTGTTCATGGGAAGTTTTTTAAAAGAAAAATGTAGGTATTCATTGTGAACTAAAAGTTTAATCCAGACAAAAGTACAAAGGCTGAAACTTTGAAAAACGAACGAAAATTGAATATTCAGTTGGTCGGTTATGGAAATTTCATGGAGAAGATTAACCAAAAAAAAAACGGTTGTTTGAAAGAATGTCTCTATTGAATAAATGATTGCAAACGTTTTACTTCTGTTCAGAAAAAGCTAATTTCAAGATCCAAAAACACTTGAAATATGTAACACTTCAAAACCAAAATATTTCGTATAGATAACTTATGAAAAATGAACGCTATCTTTTCACACGAATCTCTCGGAATATCTGAGACCAACATTCTCGAAATCGTAAAAAGATGAATTCTAAAAGTGAATTTTAAAATAGCCGAAACTAATAAGAAAAAGTACAAGAAACCTTGTTGAAATTAGTGAACCCATACGCTTCACCAACTTTCGGGAAGAAGAACTCAAGAGAAGAAAAAGAAGAAGAAGAAGAAGAAGAAGAAGGGAAGAAAAAGAAGACGTAGCAGAAGAATGTGAATGAATGGGTGAAGAGATGAAGGCGGCGGGTGGCAGGCGGGAGAAAGCCTTCCAAAACGAGAAGAGCCCTGACCGCCATGTGCTCTTTTTCTCTCTGTGCTCCATGTGCTCTCGACCATAGACAACATGTAGCCGACTGACCACTCTCTTTTGGTAGAATGAGAATGGGACCGCCCGTTTCATTGCATACGGGAAGAGAAAGGGAGCCATCGTTTCCCGGCGGAAAGACCTAAATTACAAGCTCATTTGCTAAGTAACCATTGGAATTCTATTAGCAACATTTACTATTCAATTAAAAAAAAAAAAGAGAATCAAGGGGTTTGGCGAAAAGGGTGTGTATCTGAATATGTTGAGTACTTTGGAAACAAATAAACTGATATACAGAAATATTCTGGAAAGTGATCTGATAGAGTTAGAAAAATTGCTTTTGGAATCAAACAAGTGTCATAAACACTCTGAAAGAAGGCCACCTCATACTTGTACTTTGAGTTCAATTATCTCAATTTTTATAAGAGATATCAAGAACATGTCAACTGATAAAATTTTGATGATATTATGAAAACCATTTTATCAGTTGACAGATTTTTGATATCGCTCATAGAAATTGAGATAATTGAGTTCAATGTGCAAGGATAGGGTGCTCTTATATTAGGGTTTTTACAGAATTCTTCTTTTCTAGATTCAAACTACCGTTCAACCAATTACAGTACCTTTCAACACTGAAAAATAAATATCAATTTTTGAAGTTTGAGAATGTTTATTGGCTAACTTAAAAGTGATTCAGCTTACAGCCACTTTGTAACATTCTGA
Source organism: Caenorhabditis nigoni (assembly GCA_027920645.1). NCBI lineage: Eukaryota > Metazoa > Nematoda > Chromadorea > Rhabditida > Rhabditidae > Caenorhabditis > Caenorhabditis nigoni. The sequence goes on along the minus strand of CP115866.1, from coordinate 7,914,656 downwards.
CTACTCCAATCCTCTTGACTGTGTAACAGTTGGCGGTGTCTTTCATGTATTTTCAAAAAACAAAACAAAAAATATGAATGGAAAAAAAAGGAAAAGTGCTGTGAAATATAAAAGTGATTCTGAATCCGTTGACCTGAATTGTTTCAACTTGTGTTTGACGTTTTTCTACTATGAAATTCGAGGGATTCAGAAGACGTCAAATTCAGATGCTCGAAAAAAAAGAACCACGATAGAAACATAAACTATTAGTATGTGAAAAATTATAATTACAATTGACACCATAAGTTCTACAGTTTGAAAGACTGTTGTACACGAGCGGTCTAATCATGTTTGTCAAACTTTTTTTTTCAATATTCATCAATTTGAAAATACAAGGTAAAATATTGAATTAAATTGCAGGTTATGTAAGACAAACACACCTGGTTCGATTTAAAGATTTTGATGAAACATCGGTGATTTTCGGGATCTACAAAATTATATCAAACCAGCTCCGATTCCACCTCCACAAGCTCCTATCCTCCGATTCCACCTCCACCAGCTTCGATTCCACCTCCTCCAGCTCCGATTCCACCTCTCCAGCTCCGATTCCACCTCCACCAGTTCCGATTCCACCTCCTCCAGCTCCGATTCCACCTCCACCAGTTCCGATTCCACCTCCTCCAGCTCCGATTCCAACTCCACCAGCTCCGATCCTCCGATTCCACCTCCTCCAGCTCCGATTCCACCTCCTCCAGCTCCGATTCCACCTCCACCAGTTCCTATCCTCCGATTCCACCTCCACCAGCTCCGATTCCACCTCCACCAGCTCCGATTCCACCTCCACCAATTCCGATCCTCCGATTCCACCTCCACCAGCTCCGATCCTCCGATTCCACCACCTCCAGCTCCGATTCCAGCTCCACCAGCTCCGACTCCACCTCCTCCAGCTCCGATTCCACTTCCACCAGCTCCGATCCTCCGATTCCACATCCACCAGCTCCGATTCTACCTCCTCCAGCTCCGATTCCACCTCCACCAGCTCCGATCCTCCCATTCCACCACCTCCAGCTCCGATTCCACCTCCACCAGCTCCGATCCTCCCATTCCACCACCTCCAGCTCCGATTCCACCTCCACCAGCTCCGATCCTCCGATTCCACCACCTCCAGCTCCGATTCCACCTCCACCAGCTCCGATCCTCCGATTCCACCACCTCCAGCTCCGATTCCACCACCTCCTGCTCCGATTCCACCTCCACCAGCTTCGATTCCACCTCCACCAGCTTCGATTCCACCTCCACCAGTTCCGATTCCACCTCCTCCAGCTCCGATTCCACCTCCTCCCGCTCCGATCCTCCGATTCCACCTCCTCCAGCTCCGATCCTCCGATTCCACCTCCTACAGCTCCGATTCCACCTCCTCCAGCTCCGATTCCACCTCCACCAGCTCCGATTCCACGTCCTCCTGCTCCGATTCCACCTCCACCAGCTTCGATTCCACCTCCTCCAGCTCCGATTCCACCTCCACCAGTTCCTATCCTCCGATTCCACCTTCTCCAGCTCCGATTCCACCTCCACCAGCTCCGATTCCACGTCCTCCTGCTCCGATTCCACCTCCACCAGCTCCGATTCCACCTCCACCAGCTCCGATTCCACCTCCACCAATTCCGATCCTCCGATTCCACCTCCACCATCTCCCAGAGTTCCAGGTCCGGCACCCAGAACTCCGGCTCCCAGGGCACCGGCTCCCAGAGCTCCGGCTCCCAGAGCTCCGGATCCGAGAGCTCCAGCTCCTGGAGAACTGACTGATTCTCACTGTTTCTCTCTTCCCTTATATGCAAAAAATCCAGAGAGATTCTTATCTCTTTACTCCAATTTTTCACTTAAAAAAACGTTTTTTTTTCCAAAACGTGAGATTTTTTCTTCCTTTCCCACTGAATTTTTTCGAATTTTTTTTTGAATTTTTTAAACGCCCGATGTATTATAATTGCAATCTCTTCTTGTTTTAAATTGTAGTTAGATGATACAGTGGTGTACACTGTTGGCTATCAAGCTGAAGATTTTTGGTTCGACTCCCGCCCAGTGCTTTCTTTTTTTTTTCGTTTTTTTTGCTTTCTTGGACCACCAGGACCGTCCACTTTGAGCCTGAATATCTCACTTCTTTTGAAAGATATCAAAAAGTTGTCAACTGATAATATGTTTATCATGATATCAGCAACATTTTATTAGTTGACTACTTTTTGATATCTCTCACGGAAAATGAGATACATGGGCTCAAATTTGACGAATCGGGTGGCGGTCTATCAGAGTGTTTACGGTATCTCATTTCCTGTTAAAGATAACAAGAAGTGGTAAACTGACAAAATGTTTATCACAACATCAGCAATATTTTATCAGTAAATCACTTTTTGATATATGTTACAAATAATGAAATATATAGGCTCAAAATTGACGGTAGTTTTCTGTTAACAGTAATCAAATATGTAATGAAAGGTTTACCCCTGAACTGTGTAGTCTCTCAGCTAGACAAGGTAGGGCAACTGTAGATTGCTGTTTGAAAATGTTAAGAATGGAACAATACACTACATCTCCTAAAACTATATAGCTTGACTCTTCAGCCGTTTCTTCCATCTGAATAAGTCTCCCAGTTATAATCTCTTGACCCCACCGAAGATTAGTTCTGAGGAGTTACGAAGTTTAAGGGACACTTCTGCTCGCCATCACTCAACTTTTATACACTCCAGTTTCAAATATAATCTCAAGGGTTCCGTTGATAGCTTTGGAGGATTTGAGAAAAAGGGAAGGGACTTTTTGGGTGGGCAAAATAAAGTGTGAAAAATTAAAAAAATTCACAAAATCTCAAGTTCAATTCTGGATGTAAATAATTGCAAAACTCGATGTCTACTTGAATACTTGAATACAATGCTCAATTTATTTTATTTGTATCAATTTTCCCAGACACGAATTCTAACTTTTTCTGAAAGTTACATATAGATTTCATTCGAATTTTGACCAACTGGCGCCAAATTTCTCTTGTCATACGGTCGCCGATTGCGGACAGCGGTGTACACTCTGACGCGCAATTGCACACACCCTCAATTTTTCTAGAATTTTTCAATTTCTTTTCGACAAAAAACCTCTTTGACTTAATTTTTATCTTTCTCAAAAATGTTTAAATCTTGCGAACATGTCTTCTTTCTTTAACCTAAATCTTTTGTGTTTTGATAACAGTCGAGTTTTCAAGATTTTAGGTAGTTTCGAAATGTCTTAATTTCGATGCATTTAAAAGTGGATTCGAGAAGCTCCCGAATGTTTCAACAGCTGCTATTGTTACTCATTCTCTTCTTTCTATTCAATCGTTCTTCAGTTAGGATTCTTTTCTTATAATTGCTCCTCTTGTGATTATGCGAAATAATTCCATCCATTTTTCCAGAGTAACTTCAGAACTTGGATAAGAAAATGGCGCAGGCTTCTGCGCAACTACTGTTCGATGAAAGCGGGCAACCGTTCATCGTGATGCGAGAGCAAGAAAACCAGAAGCGCATCACTGGTGTGGAAGCTGTCAAGGTAAGTTATATATTTTCACACCTCTCGGATTCATGTACGGTTTTCAGAGTCATATTTTGGCTGCCCGTGCTGTTGCGAATACTCTTCGTACCTCCCTTGGTCCACGTGGTCTCGACAAGATGCTCGTCTCCCCAGATGGAGACGTCACCATTACGAACGACGGAGCTACAATCATGGAGAAGATGGACGTGCAGCATCACGTTGCTAAGCTCATGGTTGAACTCTCAAAGTCGCAAGACCACGAAATTGGAGATGGAACCACTGGTGTCGTTGGTAAGCTTGAATAATAACCTAGATATTGATTTGTCGTCGAACTATTATTCCATCTTACAATTAGGAACAAACTGCATAGGAGAAACACAACTTTTTAATGTTGTATAACTATGTCGGCTTTCAAGCTGCAAGGTGAACAGCAAGCGAACTACGATTTCATTTCGGATTTGAAAAAAGTTCTCCCATCTGTCTGCTTTTAAAGGTGCTTTCTCAACATTCTATGAACCAACCTTTAATTAAATATACAAGGTATCTTGCACTTTTCTACATAGTTTTTCCACATTTTTACCTTGTGCACTCAACGTCTCTCTTTTGCCCTAGCTTGACTGAATTCATGTTTGTAGTGTGATTTCCGTTTAGGTCTGTCTACGATTCTCCGATTAAGTTTGTATTGGTTCATTCAAGACCAGTGGGTTAGAATATTTTAGGTAAATTTCATGGGTTCGCGCGGTTTTCCGAACGACCCTCTTTTGGTAAGACAACGAGCTCCGATCAAAGTTTCTATTACGTCGAACTAAGTATCGCACGTAAAACTTGACGTCATCTATCCGGAATGGTTCTGAAATGGAACGATATCAGTTTGAGTCATTTCTTAAAATGACCACTGATAACCTGCTTGTTATAAATACGAAATGCAAAAAACGATTTTTGTTAGGTGCTTCAGCTTGTCTATCAGTATCGCACGTCATTTTCTGTCGCTTATGAGTGTTTGATGCTTATCGAAGGTATTTTATCGGCTTTTAACTTAACCAATGTTTTATCAGAAAAAGTGGTTTTTTCCAGTGCTTTTTAGACTTTCTTAAAGGCTATCCTACAATTCTGATTGCTTTCGCCGTCTTTCGAGTCGTTAGAAAACTAAACAACAGCTTTTCGATTCAACTCGCCAAATAGAAGTTTTTCTTTCTATGTGTGCATAGAAAGATGTTAGGTTGATGGAGTGGTCTCCTCGTAGTTTCATCGCCATTCTCCAAACTTTCCTTTTTCGCGAAGCAAATTATTGGTTTTGGAATAAAAAATAGTCTGTGAAAAAATGTTGCCTAGCGATTCTATTTGCCTGCAATAAACCTTGTCAAATATAGTATCATATGCCTTGCATCGTTAAGAATTCCAGTTCTTATCATTTTTTTTTGTCGCGCTTGTCTGCAGTCCAGCTATTGAATACGACTTGATGGATTTTCGGTCTTTCTACTATATTCGAAAATATTAGATATATATGTTTGATATTTTCATATAAGTGAAGACATTTTTTGTATTTTTATATTTAAAATTATGCTTTGCGAAGACGTCCAAGCAAGGGGGTAGGTATTCATCAAGTTTTGAATTCCTTGTTAGTGCTTAGCTCGAAAACTGACTAGAGCTTCCCATCGCGATTATGCAATTCCAATGTATGTGGTTGTTCATCTTTTTTCCTTCCATTTTTTCTTTCAATAAATAATTGAGTGGTTTCTGGGGTGCGCGCTCTTGCGCTAACACTCCTACCCTTCTTTGTACGCTGTTTTTTTTTCACTAGTCTTCTCTCTTATGTCCCATAACAAGTGTTTCGGCTTCCGTTGAGTCTAAGACACAGAAGAGACGATAATTAGATTGGTGCGACCGACATGAGAGCGGGCACGCTCTATCGTTCTTCTCATCAGTAACCATTTTTAGAGAGAAAGACATGAATTTGAAAAATAAGAGGCTTTGATGTTTAGCGTCTTTGCTGATACACCATGTCTTTGAATTTATGATTTGATGGAAAACGATTGGTTATTCATGCAGAGTGGCCGTCTCGTGATATCTTTTTTCAGAGCTTTAGAAGAAATAATCCGATTGGATTTCCGGCTTCTCCTTACCAGTTTTAAAAATATGTAAATATTTTATTCATTTTCGAAAAAAATCTTCTAAATGATAGGTTGAAGTGTATATAGATTGATGTATGTTTTGAATAGATTGGCAATCTTTCTGAAATTCAACTGAAAAAAATCACGAGATTGCTTGTTTTCTTGTTGTTCCAATTCTGGTTGTCATTGCAGTTTTTCCGTCTTGACCATCAGGTGACGACCACTCGTAATTTCTATCGAAAAACCCCTCCTCGTAGAAAAAATTCGATTTTCTTTTTTATACACACAGACCAAACGGTTGTAGAAAAGGTCGCTAAGGGCGACTGGTTTTTCCCACATGTTTTACTCATGTCATCACCAGATTATTCATTCCCTCTGCCCTGGTTTGTCTGCGCAAAATCGCCGATAAATCGATCGAAAATCAGTATTAAAGAGACATTTCCCACACGTGCCTTGTTAGGGGAGAGTCATATCACTGCGATATAGTGAGATTTGACTTGTTTCCAATACAAGCATACTACTCTCCTAGTTGAAGACCTGCCCTTTTCATCGAGACTGAGTATCTAATTTCCTGTGTGGAAAAAGGTGCAAACTGAAATATTAGGCTGGTCACATGGAAAGTTTAGAGATGACAACAATTTAATGTGTGCCTCTTCTCGTAATTAATTTTCATCCCACTTTACTTTCAGCCGTACTTTTTCTGAGCGCTATTCAATGTACCTCTTTTCCCCCATCTTTCCCGCTTACTCTATTTTACTTGCTTTTTTCTCTATTCACATCGATTCTGGTCTCTAGAGCACGAGCCACTGAGCCATCTTTTTTTTGCGCTATGTGTCTCTTTTTTCATCTTTTTCTTGCTTGCTTCTTTTGCCCATGTTGCCGTTTTTTTCTCTCTCCTTTTTCTCACTAAGCGATTTCGTCACACACTCTGACTCTCTGGAATGTCTATCAGTTTTCAATTCTTTCTCATTTTTTTCTTCTTTCTTTAGAATCATTTCTGTGAAGATTATCTATAAAAAAACGATTTTTGTTTTCCTCTTAAAATTTGCGAAAATTATACTGGACGATTAGTGACTTTCGTTAACCAATAACAAATGAAAACCCCTAGTGATTAAAAGATTTGAGTTTATCGATTTGTTCGATCGAATTTTGTAATCTGCATTTTGACTGTTTGAAACTGGGGACAATAAAACATTAATTTTCAAGGATATTTTTATCCGCAATGTTAAAAATGCGGGTCAACAAAAATGAATTGCCCGAAGATTAAAATTGGCTCTTCGTTTCCTTGTTTTTTTTTGAGACTCTGCTGTCATCTCCGAATTTTGCTCCTGCCGTTTTCAATATGACATTTTCTTTCTTTATATTCTCACATGACAACCTTCTTTTAGTATTAGTATGCAATTATTTGGAAGAAAAATATATATGCAGGCCAGGCTATAACTCTGTTCAAACTAAACATTTTTGAACGATCAATTTATTGTAAATTAGCGGAATTGCTCTTGGACCAATTAGATTTTTTCTTGTTTTTGCAAGTATCCCTATCAAAATTCACACGCACTGTTGAATTTTCGCAAAATTAGGATGTTGCGAAATCTGTTCTCTATCCTCTCGGCAGCTCCAGACAAGACGATGAAGATGCGTGTTTTTCAGCCAAAATTCTATTTTATCCCAGTGAGCGGATTTGTTTTTGATATTTTGATTAAGAGAAAAGAATTATTATATTGAGGAGCTTTTTTTCATCGAGTCAATGAAACGACAGGTGAATTTTTCTGGTTAAGAGGTTCTCGCCTTTTTAACATGAGCTTTCGAGTTTGTGGAAACCCCTCGAATTTTTTTTCGGTTCGATGTAGGTCATCGCCATATTTTCAACCAGGCGAAAGAAACTTCCAGAACTAAGTTTATAGGTGGTTTGAATATTTATTAATTAACTGCGACTGCGAAGCGGGAGCAGGTGAAACAAAAAAACATAAATTCAAGCTTAGTTGTTAGTAGGAAATCATAGTTTTCGTTCGTTTGATTGTTTCGTCCTTTTATTGTTTCTGGTTATTTCGTTCAGAAGCAAAAATATGATATCACTTCTCCGATTCTATTTTCACCTGCGTTTGACGATATAAATTCGTTGATAATCGACGATTTGAGTAGGTGAGAAACGAATCAGTTTTCCTCGCGTCATTTTTTAGCTGAACTGAATTTCAGTTGCTCACACCTACAAATATAGAGTTGCAAGTTGAAAACCGAGTTCAAAAAGTTTTACTCTTTTCATAATTGATGTGCTTCATATGTGCGAGTTTATTCTTGTATACGATGAAAATTGTCATAATATCTTTGAATAACAATGTACGTAGTAGAAATAGTGGCGGTAGATAGACGAACGAACGAACAGGAGGAGAGAAAGAGAAGCTTACGTCATCAGCCGTGTGTACAGTCTCCGTATCTCTGCGTCTTGATTTTCTAATCACTTGATCTCTCGTTCCTCTCTTTTCTGTTCTTTGCGATGGGTGGGCTAGCCAGAGTGCAAAAGTGCCCTCATCACGTCGACGCAATATGCAGACCAGATGCCCACTGTAATATGTGACCAGGACCATCAGAAACTGATTGCGCAAGCATCCACTAGGTCAGAAAAGAGGCGGACGTGTTGCGGGGTCACATCTCTGTCCACATTCTTACCTACCTATATCGAATATTTTCAAAGAGGTCCTCCGGCCAAGAATTTTCATTGAGTTCAAATATGTTCTCAGGATAACAAACTGTCATCTAGGTGTTAACAGTCTCAAGACAAAAAACAGTTATTTTTCTCAGTGGGTCTGCCAAAACGAAGTGGTAGTTTTCAAGTTAGATAATATAAAAATATGAAAAATCACATATTTCAAAAAAAAGTTCTGATAGTGAGAAGTGAAAGTATCTTAACTGATCATAATTTTTCTGAAACGAAATTCTTCAGTTCTTCCTCTTCTTTTCTCGATATCCAATTTTTTGTGCAAACAAACGTTTTGACAAAAGAAAAACTCTGACGTTTTCCTTTCTGTGTATGTTAGCTCACTCTCTTGGGACAATGTGCTCACACTCTCCATCGCGCACCGTACTGCCACGTCATTATCTCCAATTTTCCTAACGGTTTGCTCTTAAGAAAAAGAGTTTGTTGATTGTGCGCCCATTTTTTCTGTCTCTCTTCTCCGACACCACTTTTTCCATTTTTTGTATCTATTGTAATCATCCTACTCTTGTTCCCACGCAATTGATCGAAATGGTAGAGACTAACTTCTGGCTTTTTCGGAAAACCTACCTTTAATTTTGTTTTGAAGTTGATCAGTTTCTCTCTGCACTTTTGTGCTATATCGATCCATTTGCTCCCACTTTTTCTCTACCTCCTTTAATCGCACCAGTTGTGCGCCAGACGTTGCAATACGGGTGGCCGAGAAAACTCCGTAACTGATCGCATAATTCTTTGTATTTTCAGTTCTTGCTGGTGCTCTTCTTGAAGAGGCGGAAAAGCTCATCGATCGTGGAATTCATCCTATCAAGATCGCAGATGGATTCGACTTGGCTTGCAAGAAGGCTTTGGAGACGCTTGACTCTATCTCCGACAAGTTCCCGGTTGAAAATCGTGAACGACTCGTGGAGACGGCTCAGACCAGTCTCGGAAGCAAAATGTAAGAGAAAAATATCAAAATCGTGATTCTGATCTTTCATTCAGTGTGAATCGTTCGATTCGTCAATTCGCTGAAATCGCCGTTGATGCTGTGCTCTCTGTGGCCGATATCGAGACTAAGGATGTCAACTTCGAAATGATCAAAATGGAAGGAAAAGTTGGAGGAAGACTTGAAGATACTATTCTAGTGAAAGGAATCGTCATCGACAAAACTATGTCCCACCCTCAAATGCCAAAGGAGCTCAAAAATGCTAAGGTAATATAAACATTACAAAAAATACGGGACTGACTTAAGATTTTTAATTTGAAGGTCGCCATCCTCACCTGCCCATTCGAGCCACCAAAGCCAAAGACCAAGCATAAGCTCGACATCACCTCTACCGAAGACTTCAAGGCTCTTCGCGATTATGAACGCGAAACATTCGAAACGATGATCCGTCAAGTGAAAGAAAGCGGAGCCACGTTAGCCATCTGCCAATGGGGATTCGATGACGAAGCCAACCATCTTCTTCAAGCCAACGACTTGCCGGCGGTCAGATGGGTCGGAGGACCTGAAATCGAGCTGTTGGCCATCGCTACAAACGCCCGTATTGTTCCACGGTTCTCTGAGTTGACCAGCGAAAAGCTTGGAACTGCTGGACTCGTCCGCGAGATCACTTTCGGAGCAGCCAAAGACCGCATGCTTTCCATCGAACAATGTCCAAACAACAAAGCAGTTACTGTTTTCGTTCGTGGTGGCAACAAAATGGTAACTTAAATTTTCGCTATATGATTTTAAAGCAGCTAATTTCAGATAATCGACGAAGCCAAGCGTGCTCTTCATGACGCTCTGTGTGTTATTCGCAATCTTGTTCGTGACTCTCGTATCGTTTACGGAGGAGGATCTGCCGAACTCGCTGCGGCTATCCAAGTTGCCAAAGAGGCTGATCGTATTGATGGTATCGAACAATATGCTTTCCGTGCATTCGCTGATGCTCTCGAATCCATTCCAATGGCCTTGGCTGAGAATTCCGGTCTTGCTCCAATTGAAGCACTTTCCGATTTGAAGGTAAGTATAATGATAATTTAACAATTATACTTTTTGAAAAACTAATTGAATATCTTTAAAATCATAGTAACGCATTATAGAGAAAAGTAGGCAAGAGACGAAAGAATCCGTTTAACATCTACATGCACTCGCACATTCTTTTCATTTTGTTGAGTAGAGATTAAAGGTGTTATAATCTGGGATCTGCTTTTGATATTAATCAGCGAATGAACAAATCTCGCATTGCCCATCGTTATTCATTTTTCACATCATTATGATTTTAAGGCAAAGCAAATCGAGACTGGAAACTCATTCCTTGGAATCGACGCCGTGTTTGCTGGAACGAATGACATGAAGGAGCAGAAGGTTATTGAGACTCTTCTGAGCAAACGTGAACAAATTTCATTGGCCACTCAGGTATGACTTTCACACACATTCAGGTATCATCCATCATTATTTCAGGTGGTTCGTATGATTCTCAAAATCGACGACGTTCGTGTTCCTGATGATGAAAAGATGGGTCCATATTAAGAAACGCGGTGGAAGTTACGATAGATTAACATCTTTCCGCTTCTATCTCTTCTCTCTTTTTCTCCCTTTTCGTTTTTAATTACACTCTTTTGTTTATCGAAAATCTCCTCTTTTTTTCAATGCTATTACCTTTTTGAACACCCCCTTTTTATAATGCTTGCTCCCAGTTATCTTTTTTTCTCCAACGATACTCTATTGTCATTTTGTTACTATAAAGTTTGTTGCTGCTTTTCCCCCCAAATGGCGGATTATTCAACCAGTGATTTTGCTCATCCTGTCACATCCGTTTAGCGATGTTCAGTATTGATTTCTGTGTCTTAATCTCCTGCTTTGCGATGACAATTTTCATTAATCTCTTGTGATCTCTAATCAGTTTTTTATGTGTCTTTTTCAGAGTTTTGAATTTGATTTTGAGAAGACGACGGAATCGATAAGACGATGAACTCGACACCCCGTGTGCATCTTCTTCACTGATATTTGAGGTAAGTCTATTGTTTTCAGACAGGTTTTCTTTCTGACCGATTTTGTTGTCTAATCTTTGATAAACTCTCTTGAGGCTTAGATTTTTTTTTCAAAGTCTCGACTACATAGTTTTGTGGTTTCAACCACATTTATCCTAAAATGTAGTTTTTTCTGATCTTCATCTCCCTATTATTCATATATCCAGCTTCTCGCTTTCAGTCTCCAATCCAACGCAGCTATGTCCGTCGTCACGAGCACAACTATGCAGTCGGATCCTAACAAAACGGTGAGAAATTTCAATGTTAGAAATTTTAATCTTTAGTTCACTATTGTTCGAAGCAGCCGTAAGGCTTTATTAGGTAGTTTTAAACTTCTATATAATCCAGAGTCAATATTGATAGCTGACCACCACCCAGAAAAAAAATAGATAGGAAGTCTCAGAGACGAGAGAATGTGAAGGTGAAAATGACGTAGACAACAAGTCAATCCTCGTTTCCCTCACTTATTTTCTCTCTTTTTTTCCTTCGTTTCGTCATCATCATTTGGGATTGCTGTGTCAGAGGACACTCACTTGTGGGGCAGCTACCCTTTTTTCTCCTCTATTCGACGCCGTCCCTTGAAAATATCGGATTTCCTCTCCTGCTGTCCGTCGCCGTTTTTTTTCGGTTTCTAGGATTTAGAGTCATGACGATGAGATGAGCTCAGCTCAGGAGCACTCGTCCACTTTGTTGTGTTCCTACATTCCCTTGTTGTGCTCTGTTGCTCTCTATACTTGTTTCACGAATATGATTCCGTGTAGAAATCGGATTTCCAGTTTGATAAAAAGCAACCGTAAATCAAGTTTTATAACTTTTCTTCACTAACGCTGTTTTCAAATGTGAGTTCAGCTTCTGAAAACAAATTCTGCTTAGAAGTTCATGCCAAAGTTTTATTATCGAGTTGCACACACTCTATCTCGTGACATTACCTTCCTTTCTCAGTTTTCTACTGGCTTCTGAATATCTTTTTTTCACCGGGGAACGGCAAGAGCCAAATGTTTCTGGTTCATGATGGAAGCTATATCATTCGAAAGCTAGCAGAACTGTTATTGAAGAAGGTCCATTTTTCAGCAGCTGCATACAAAATTAAAGTCAGTCGAGGTCAAAGTAAAATACTTCCCCTTTCTTTCTAAATTCCCTCTTTAGAAAAAGAAGAAGAACACAATAATATCATCAGATCTGAATAACTCAGGATGTAGATGTATTCATCCACTGAAATTTGACCTAGTTTGCAAGTTTTTCCTCTTAGCTTGTACATGTCGAAAGTTTTATCATGTGGTATCGTTCTTTCCATTCCCTAGTTAGTCTCGCACGTTTCACAACAAACCCTAAAACGGAGAATGTTCTAATGTCTTCAAACGATCCATTTCCCCCGACGCCGTCTTCGGCTCCTTCGAGAGAGAAACCTATTGATGGTAATGGGCTGGCATGCCTTCATGTCCTCATGTCGAGGTCAGAATTCATCAAGCAAAAAGAGGCTGTCTTCTCTTTTTTTCTCTAATTTAAAATGCATAAAAGTGCTCGCTAGATGTCAGTTGCTCTATGCTCTTTTTGCTCCATCAACATGAGAATATCATCGATGTTTCTTCTCCGTCTTCTTCTTCTCCTTCTTCATCTTCTCCTGTTGGGGATAAGTCTAGAAAAATCCCCGAGTCCTCACTTTGATGCCCAAATCGCTGTGATTATTCCCTGTCTCTTCGAATCTCGTCGCCTCTGCCTACAAATTCTGGTAAAATGGCACTCAAAGCTCGTGACTCCTCCCGCAAAAAAAACGACGAAAAGTTGAGAACGGACGGAGGAAGGAGTTTGGTGTCAGAGAATATTCTCTAACCAAAGTTACTATGGCTCTTTATAGTCTGAAACTTTGCAAAATTTCTATACTGTAGAAAAAAACAGAGGATATTTCGATGTGTTTTTCTTCTCAAAAAAATTATCCTCGAAGAAGGATATATTCATTTGAAAATCAAGTCATGTATCTGTTTCTGACAGCCTTTCTTGAGATTCAGTTTCAGTAATCAGTTCCATCTTCTGTTCATGAAACTTCCGAAAAGCCCTGCAAAGCTTTTTTTTTCCTATTCTGTCTTTTTTTCAATTCCTCAACTACCCTCCAATTTTCAACGCTGCGTCTACTCGATTTCCTCTCGTTTCCGTCCCCATCACACTTCCAGTCGTTTGAACTTTCCCACCCTCACATTCAGGCGGTTTTCAAGACCAAAATTTTCCAAAGAGGTGTTGTTTTTTTGCTATCGCTCTATAGAGGAGGCTGTTATTTTCTCTCTTAAAAATTTATATTTAAATCAGTTGATAACTCGAAAATACTATCAATCTGCAAACAATGAATTTTCCATCCGCTGATAGAAACAAACAAAAACAAGATGACATCATTCTAGAAACACCCCTCTCACACTGTCTCTCTCACATTTTGATCTGACTGTCTGACAGTTTCCATGATGACGTCAGAAGGGGAGAAAGACAAAATAGAGGATCGTCACGCATCGAAAGAAGCGTTTGTGTCCTGCTGATTTTTGTCGATCAGTGTTATCATATCAAAAAGACGAAAATTGGCAGCAAAGATTCTTCGTCATCGTCTCATTTCCCGCGACTGATTTTTATTCGCGTCCGTGTTGAACCTATATTGGACGCAACAATCTTTTGAAGTCGCTTTGATAGTCTTCTCTGGATTGTAGTTGTTTATTCTGACATAGATTTTTTTTCGAAAGATCCAATATCAATTTAAGCTTCAGATTGTATTTCTAGTCAGAATTCTGAGACAAAAATTTGGAGCAAAAATCTGCTCTCTCACGTGACTTCTTCTAGCCAGCCGTGTGAGTGCTCCCTCTAATCCTATCATCGTTGATAAAATAACTTCCGATAAATTAGGTTCAATGTGATCAGAGCACTCCGTGCTGTTTCCATAAATCCTAATACTTCATCAAAGGCTATTCAAAAACATGAATTTGCGAATTGAAATCAAAATTTAGTTTTAATAAGTTCGATCTGAACTGTTCGGAAGTTGGTTTTCGCGAAGCAGATCCAATGTTTAAGAATAATACCCATTTAGAGCATGCATTGATCTCAGGACAAACTTGCCTCTTGAAGCCCTAGTTTTGCAAAATCTGTTATAATTTCTCTTGTCAGTCTTCAATTCTTGAATTTTCGTTCCTTCTCCTTTTCTTTGGAACTATCAGCTGTTTTTCGATCCTCTCTTTTTTCCTTTCGTAAATTTGTTTTTTAATAGTCTTACTCTTCTTGTCGTCCTTGATCAGACTCACTTCTTTTCTTTCTCTCCCTCTCCCGCCACCCTAATGTTTTTATCCCAATTTTTTCACTCCCGATTTGAAAATCTTCGGAGATTGGATCAGGTCAGTATGTGTAGCTTCACCTTCTGCAACTTTCTATTTGACCCATGAACTAGACAATGAAAAAATCACCCATGTAGGATACTGAATACAGTAACGTTTTTTATCACCATCATTGCCCATTTAATCACTAAAATAGTCATGTGGAAACAACGTACTGGAGTGTGTTCCGTTCCGCCCCATCACCTAGCGTGTTATCCCTACTCCCGTACTAACACATTTTTGATCTTTCGACGGTTTTCCCCCGTTTTTATGAGGGGTATTCTGACTGCAACTTTTGTCGACCTGTTGACGTCACCTCACAATGTTAGAGGTCTACCCTCCATTTTTTTTTTCGATTCTCCGCAATTGGAAATTGATAAAAATGCTGGTCAATTGATGTCACACACACAATCATACATTTCTCCGGGTATCATGTCAAACAAAACATTTTCGTGTCTTTTTTACATTCTCGTTTCAATATCTGCTCTTCACTGTCTTCTCTCCCCGTTTTCTCTGAATCATCGTTCATGCTTACTGCATTCTAGCATCTATCAATCATTACGAACTCCATCGATTGATGAGCTGCATTACTGCTGCTGCCCCTTTAGCAGCATCTTCGGTGCCGCCGAATATGATGGCGTCGACCAGTTCGCCTCCTGAATCCGCAGAGCTCGATGTAGCAGCGGCTGTAGCTTCTGCTGCGGCTGCGTTGATCAGTCCGATGGTGATGCCACCGACAATGACAAACGGGAAAGATGTGAACAAAACGTCTCAAATTCTCAATGATTATTTACATATGGTGGTGGGAAAGGTATCAGAAAAATTAAATTTGAACTGAAAATACGATTTACCAGTGTTTTAAAATCATCTTAGTTTAGTTTAACCTTCTTTATTCCATTCTTTTTCAGCGCGTTCAATTGATTGGCGACACAACAACCTCATTCGGACTCGATACTCCAAATCCAAAGCTAATGTTCACTCCTCTCGATTTGCCGACAACGGCTGAGTTGATGCAACGATGTCTAGCAGTGAATCCCTTCGAAGCGAAATTCCGAGAAGCAAATCAGAAGATCAGCTCCGGTAGCATGCAGCCGAATACATCGGGTGCAAATCAATCGCTTGAAGCATTAGAAGCCAATGGCGGAGTTCCATTCGGTGGAAGTAATCCTGGTTCTGTCTCAGATCTCTTGTTGAAAATCCCTCAAACAACACTTCAACAGTCTCCCGGTATCTTTTCCAACATTCAACTACTAACTGCTGCTGGTGATTCAGAAGGAACGACTCGAGAGAATTTGAAAACGGCTGATATATCCAAATTACTTTCTGTTGTAAGTTTTTTCTTTCTTCAAATCGAAAAACCAAGTATAAGAGATAAGAATAACTGTGTTATATCATTTACACTCATTTGATGGTTGAAGAATTATGACAAATTTGTGCTTGAACTTCGAGTTTATGATAGAGAATTCACAAGAAAGCCATAGGCAAACATTGAGAAACGGGGTTATCAGTAACGTTATCAGTCATTTTCCAGGCTGGTGATTTCTCGGCTCAAGCTCCACGAACTGCCGATGTGTTGAATGCTGTTCTCGATATGCATTCCGATCGACTACACACGATCAATTATCTGAACAACAAACCAGATTTCTCGGCACTTCTACGATCTCCATCATCGTCAGCTCCAAACTCTGCATCAGTTCTCACGAATGCAATGACAATTCCAACAACAAGTATAGCACCAGCACCCACACTATTAGCTCCTCCGAAAGTGGTGAGCGCGTATCACTCTCCTCATGGTGCATCACTGCCACCTTCTACTCAGAAGTCCCCTGCGGAAGCGAATTGGGATCTGAGTGGAGAGAAGCAGATCAAGAAAGAAATGCCATATTTCGGTGATGAAGCAATGATGCTGATGGAGAGGAACAAGTGAGTTGTCTAAATGATCGATTTTTGAAAAAAAGAGGTTGATGAGATATTTCTCGCCAATTTTTCTTATTTTCTGTGTGTCTAATATCATTTTTAAGCATAAATTATGATCTTCATTTTCAGCATGTCATCTTCTGGCTCGGATCAAGATCAAAGCACTGGTCCATCCAACACCGCATCTGTTGCTTCCACGAGCACTGGAAATCCAGTCGGTCGACCTCAAAATGGAACACCTGGAAGAGGTCGCGGTCGAGGAAGGAGTACAACTGCAGATATGCAGCCAGATGAAAGGAGGAATACTATTCTTGAGCGAAACAAGGCTGCTGCTGTGCGGTACAGAAAGAGGAAGAAGGAGGAGCACGATGACATGATGGGCAGAGTTCAAGCAATGGAAGCTGAAAAGAACCAGCTACTGGTGAGAAGTGAACTATGTTTTGATGTCTACGGTTAATTAGGCTATTCAGACACAAAATCAAGTGCTGCGTCGGGAACTCGAAAGGGTGACTGCGCTATTGACTGAAAGAGAATCGCGATGCGTTTGCTTGAAAGGGCTCCCGATGAGCGACGATCCGGTAAGTCTCTTCGTATTCAACATCATAAAATAAAACAACATTTTTCAGCATGGAACTCGTGCCGGTGGAAGCAATGGAATGTATTCAGGACCATCGTCAGATATGCTAAATGGGCTTGGGCAAATCAATGGAATGCACATGAAATTGCCCAAACTTGGATGATTATTCCAATCAACCTTCTACTCTTCGTTATCACTGTATTTTCACTTCATCTGCTGTTTGTTCTCTCTCCTCCCGATTGAATCTCATGAATTTTATGTGTATTTCTCTGTTTTTCGGAACACCAATCCCCTTTTCAAAAATTGTTTAAAGCCTTTTACAAATTGCACTGTACACTTTCCCCAAATCATGCTAACTCTCAAAATTAAAACATGTATAAACTGAGCCTTCTAACCTTTAGTCCAATCCCCTTTTATCTACTTTTCTTTTCCAAAAAATCTCAATCTTGATTTTTCTCAATCGTCCCTCATTTCCAATTTTAATGTTGTGAGCTATTGAAACTCCAGGTTTTCGGTGAAGTTTGAAGATGTTTCAAATTTTAATAACTATTTATTTGGGTTCTTTTATCGTCTTCCGCCTAGTCTCAAATTTCAAAGTCACCACCTCTAGTTTTTTTGTGTACAAAACTAATTCAAAAATTGAAAATCAAAAACCTTCCGTTCATTTTACTGGAGACCACAGTTAGGCACCGCGTAGCGTAATCTCCCCTCACCCACCCTCTCTCTTCACACTTTTTTTTACTTTCCATATAATGAATTATTGCACCCTTTATGTATGTCTTGATCAACACGTTCAGTATAGATTCGGCAAAAAGAACGGAACAACACTCCATAATTTATGAGATTTCCGTCCGGAAAGCCACGTCATCAATGGCAACGACTCCGAAATGAGATGACAACCGACAGATTCTTATTTTTCATCATATTCTTCTTGTAACAGAAGCTTTTTTATAGAGTGATTGATTTCGTGTTTGAAAATTAGAGCACGAATCTTCAGGTTTTGATCCCCCCCCCCCTGACTAAAAAAAAACAAGAAGAGAGGATGAACAAATTTTGAGTGTTTCAATTAAACTTCTAAACAACTTATTACACATATTTTCTGAAATTTTGAGTTTGTCTCATTTTTATAGCTCGTGACAAACACCGTTTCTGCTTGGAGGACCATAACCCGAGAGCCCGTTTTCCAAATTACCCCAACAAAATTTTTATTGCGATTGATGGATACATTTTATTAAAGACCAATTACGAGGAAAATATAATTGAAAGTCCTTTTACGATTTCTCAAATCACTTCTGAAAATGTTCTGGAAGTTCTGAGAACGTCCGGTTATTTGAAATGTTAAAGGTTCTTTGAATAGCTATGTTAATCAGTAATCACAAACAATTTTTCTTCAGAATACGTTCGGAAAGAGTTAAAAAAATACTTTATGATAGAACTTGACGATTTTTACAAAATAAAACTATTTTGAAAACTGCATCTTGTCTATGAACAAAGTTACAGATTGAAACGGGCTGAAATAAACAGGCAGGGTCCCGTTTTTCAAGTTTCAAACTGCCCCCTAATCAATATGTTTGACCCGATTTTCCCGAATTTTTGACAATTCAGAAAATTGGGAAAACCTCCTTCAATGCCCAAAAGAAAAGATTTACAATTTTTCTAGCAAGTTTTCGAGAATAAAAATTGATTTTTTCTCCTTTGTTTGCAATATTTTTAGACCTTTTTTAGGTTTTTAGCTATTTTTGGAGACTCTTTTCCGCTTTTAACGAATAATTTATGAAATCTGGCGGAATGGTGGTCGGGAGATTACTGTAGGTTACTGTAGAAAACTGATTTCCTCAAAATTCAGAAAAAATTTAACTGTTGTCTGCATTTTGACGTGTTTGAAAAAACCACAGTAATCATTCTTATAATAAATAAATGAAGTTGCGTCTCTTTCTCTGTCAGTTTGTCCGCACATTTTGAAAAGCTTGAAAATTAAATATAATTTGACGTGACTTTCAAAAAAAGTGAGGAGCGAAGCGACGAACAAAATAAAAAATAGGTCAACTCGCGCCGAAGGCGCACCAGCCAGTTGTTTGAAGCGCCGGAGGCGCGGCAAACAGGCTGGTCTACAGTAAAATTTCTGACAAAAAACCTGGAGAAGTAGTAAAGAATAGCTGTAAAACCTAAAAAGGTCTAAAAATTTTGTGAAAAGTCGAAGAAAAAGTCAATATTTCGCTCGAAAATTCGCTTTGGAAAACTGCAAATCGCACGGTCCTAGTTGAGACTCAAAAAACCAAAATTTCGAGCTTAAAAATGGTTCTGAAATCTCAAATTTTCAAAAAAGCCCCAGATTTTTGAGCTGAGATAATTCTCGGATAAATGATACTCAAAAGTTCAGATTTTTGAGTTCTGGAATCTAAAATTGGTTGAATTCTCTCAAACGGTCCATCGTATGGTTTGAGATCACTGTATATTTTACTTTTTTGGAGCTACATCCGGGGTTTTCAGTAATTTTTCATGTCTTTTCAAAAAAATTCGCAGTCAAAATATCGGAGTCAAATAATGAGCTGGTCAAGAACGGACCGAGTCGGATTGTTATTGCTCTTCAATATTATTGAAATTTGTATATATTTTTTTCGCAATTCGAGAAATATAACCATTTTCACTTGGTCTCAAATTACTTCGAACAACATAATATGAATCTCTATTGCATGTTTTTTCTTCTTCGAATATTTTTTGTTTCCTGATCAGAAATAAAATTTTAGATTTCTTGGAAGAGCATTTTTTTGTCATCATAGCAATCATTATTAAGCTCATAAAGCTTATCAGTTATGCATCATCCTCTTTTTTCCTTAACGCCTTCTTTTATTGCTTTTTTCAAGATCACAGATCTTAATGAATAATGATTATGTCATTGGTTTCTTTGTGTTTGCATTCTTTGAAAGCTGTATTCTTTGAGATAGGTCAATTGAATCCAATTCATTTCTAAAACCAGTTCTAAAAACCAGTTCTAAAAATTAATATTCTTTAGGAGATCTGATGAAAAAGAGAGTCAGAGATGAATTAGTCAAAGGTCCCAAGAAAACCTGGAAACAATTCTAGGTAAAACATAAAGAACCCAATAAATCAATCAAATTATTCCCCACATTTTCTTTGCTGTTTCATAATTTTGACCAATGAACAAATGTTATTCTGAACTGGATTTTCATTAGACCTGTCAGTTTGGAAATCCAAGAATTATATATATATTTTTTATGTTCAGGCTTTATTGTTAGTTTGTTTAGTGTAAGTAATGATAATAACCATGCTGTCAGGGCCCGGCCCGCGGACTTCGCCGTGTCGGGCCGGGCCGGGCCGAAGATTTCCAGGGCCCGGCCCGGCGGACCCGGGTTCTCCAAATTTTAGATTTTTTTTTAAATTTCACAAATTTTTTCAAAATTTTTTGTGAAAGAACTATTTTTTATGGGCACTCTTATTTTGAAACAAAATTTTCTTGTCAGAAAAATCGTTCATTTTTTCTTTTCCGAGAATCCGGGCCGAGACGGACCGGAAAATTTTCCGAGAATCCGGGCCGAGACGGACCGGACCGGGCCGGGCCCGGGCCCGGGCCCGGGCCCAGGCCCTAGCCGGGCAGGCCGGGCCCTGAAAATCCTGGAAATTGCCCGGCCCGGCACGGCCCGTTGCAAGTATGATAATAATCAATTAATTCATTGACCCAAAAGTAGAAGCCCACCCATACTGTCAACTTTGAGCCAACTTATCTCGGTTGTTGTAAAAAATACCAAAAAGTGCTCAACTAACAAAATATTTAACATAATTTCACAAACATTTGATAAGTTGACAAAAATTTTATGTCTTTATTAGGAATCGAGATAATTGAGCTCAAATTTAAAGGTTTGTACGGTAATTATCAATTGCAAGTTTCATGTTTCCTAATCTTTATTTCGAAACTCTGTTGACTGGAAACTGATAAAAGCCGATTCCACGTCATCTTTTTTATGTCATTCAGCCTTTTTAGGATCCATTCCAGTCTTCTCAAACAAACAAATTGTGTAGGTGGGACGTCAGAGGGGAAGAAAATAAACGTCAGACTTCTGTTAAGTAGATAATCGTATCAAAGAAAAGAGCAGCAGGATGGAGATGAGTCGGATGTTGTCTACATTGAATTCTGATCATTTGCTGTTTCTGGAGAATTCCAGGAACTCTCTTCTTTTCTGATATTTTCAATCATCATTGATAAGATATGCAATTTATTAATTGACTCTGAAACTTCGAATTCTCTGCTTCTTTCAAATATACAGAGAAATTGGTTTTTAAATTCTATAGTTTTATTCTTTGCAAAAAAAATGGCACATGACCAAAAAGCCCAAAAATAGAAAATGAAACGTCGTTTTTCTTTTTTCTCATGACATATTAACGGCTATGCAGATTTGCCTTTTTTTGTTTCAATGAGAACTGCTAAGCCTATTTTTGACTCCTGAAATTCCTAGAACCTTGTGATTTATTAGTTTCGTCGAAACCCTGGATTCAATTAGTCAGAACTCATGCGTTTCTGATTTGCACCATTTCTCTTATCTCTCTCTCTCTCTCTCTCTCTCTCTCTCTCTCTCTCTCTCTCTCTCTCTCTCTCTCTCTCTCTCTCTTTTCTGAATCATAATTCTTTTGTATTTAATCCCAATGATCTTCCTAAAAATAAGAAGCTACCAAATGACATTTAGTTCTATCTCTCCGCAAACAGTATTATTCTTCGATCTGTTTTCCCTTTCCAGTCTAATCTTCTTATTCCCGTCTTCTGAATCACCACGTCTTCTCTTCATTTCAGATGTGGAAAGCTTCTTGAAGTTTCCAACATCCGTGTTGAGAATCCTTGTAGCAATTTGGATTTGTAAAATTGAAAACAAGAATTATAATGACATCAGATTCCGTTATTTAATTGCTCTTTCTCTCTTTCTTCCCCCATTCAAGAGAAACCAGGATTATTGAAGAAAATCCAAATGAAATTGGATCTTTTATTTCAGAAGCGAAGCAGTTTCTCTTTTTTTGTATAGTTTTAGATTTGCATGTTAGATGTTTTGAGATATTATACTGGGGCAACACCGATCGCCATAGCTGAAGGTCCCACAACGAACACTACAGTAACCTAAAAATAACTGCTTATTTTCCGGGTTTATTTTCTCAATTTTCGTGCTTTTTACGTCTATTTCTTTCACTAGCTAACTTTTCTTGGGTAAACACAATAGAAAAATTGAAGAAAATAAATCCGGGAAATCGAAATATTTTTTGGCTACTGTAGTTGTCGTTGTGGGACCTTCGGCAACGGCCACTGGCGTTTCTCTTCCATAGCGTTAAATTTTTTGTACCAGAAAAATACCAAAACTCATCAGAAATGGAATTTCTTTTCTCTTTTTTCATGAAATCCTTTTCTATTCTCCATTCACTCTTCAGTAGTCTCCACTCTTCCTCCTCCACCCCCATTTCCTTGTTAACCAAATAGGTATAGTGGCCGGCGCGAACCCGGTTTTTGTCGGTACATGCGCTACCCCTACCCCCGCAGCCTCGCCGTCTCTCTATCGCTTCTTCGGCTTATTAGCTAAGATCAAAGTGTAGTATCTGTTCTTATCGTATTAACCTACGGTATACACTCGAATGAGTGTAATAAAGGTTATATGATTTTTGGAACCTAGGAAAGACTCGGGGCTTGCTCCGACTTTCCAAGGGTCGTCCCGGCGTTGCACTGCTGCCGGGCTCGGCCCAGTCCCCGTGGGGACAACAAAAAAGAAGTGCTATCAAAATGATGTCTTTTCATACTTCGAGATGTACCAATACTACTTTCATTGTTTTGGAAAGGGTAATAGAAGAGCCATATACTGTAATTAAAACTTCCAGATTGATTTATTAACCAAGAGTTTAATACGCACACAACCGGTTTTCAAGATTAGTTTGTCCATAAAAAACAATTTTTTCGACAAAACAATTCGAAAAAATCTCTGAATTTTCAATTTTTCAAATTTGGATAACCCGTGTCGGGCACTAAAAATCTTCGGCTCGACCAGGTCCGCCGGGCCGAGCCCCGGTTTTGCAAGCATGGAACGAGGATCATTTGTATGCCGTCAAACGTGGATGGTTTCAAATTTTTTGCTTATCAAATCCAAGACAATATCTGGGAATTTTGAGCAGTCCGAACATCATTATGAATTGGAGAAAGACCATTTTACAAAAAAGGGAATAAATAATCAAGGAGATGTTTATTTTGTAGTCTCTCTAGGTGTACCCCCATTCCCATGTGCGAAGAAACACTGCAAGAATTTTAATCAAATGTTTCAAATCTGCTGAATAAAAAACTAGATGATGTGTTCTAGCAGTTCGTTTCATTCGAAAATCACGTAGATCAAAAGAAATTTCCCCTGGGAAATCCATGTGATCATATGAAAAATCTTGAACGAAAGAGTCTCTTAATTTAAAACAAAAAAAAACAGAAAAGGGGCAGAAAAAGAAGAAGAAACAAAATTTGAGATTCAGGAAGTGATTCAGTTTTTCCTTTAGGATAGCGTACTTTCTTTTCTTACTCTCTCCTCTCTCTTTCAACTCAATCCTACTGTAATCATTTGTCTATTCACAGTGTCACGTCATCTGACTTTTCTCTTTTCTCTCACTACCCAATACTATTTCCAATCAGCGGCTCTTTTTTTCTTGTAATTTGGCGGATGCCTTCTTCAGAAGAAGAGCTTCAAGCGGATGCGTTGGAGCTCTCTCCGCAATTATCGTCAGAAGACTTCTTAGAGAATTCGCAATTCAATTCAAGAAAATAAAAAAAGAAGAGAAAAAGTTTTCCTTTTCTTACTCATAAATACTTTGTTAACTCAAACTTTTTATTATTTTACTTCATCTAAAATTCTCCTTTCATCTTCATTCACTCTCTTACTGCTCGTTTATAGTTTTACGTCATTTGAGAGTTACTTTTTATAGTTTCTATCAAAAATAATGGAGACTCTGTGTTCATTGATTTACAGTATTATTCTTGTACAAAAATCGGAGCTATGGACAAGAAACGCCGGTGGGCAGGGCCCAAGGTCCCGCACCGACAACTACCGTAATCTCAATTTTTCCAGATTTTTTTTTGTTTTTACTGAATTTCGTCGATTTTTTTTTAATTTTTAACCAAAAAAACGAATAAAATCCAAACTTCTGATAGAGAAAAATTGGCTGAAAATGAAAAAAATGTTAGGTTACGGTAGTTTTCGTTGTGGGATCTTCGGCCACGGGCGTTTGTCTTCCACAACTATTTTTGTACCGGGAAAATACCGGCAACGCTTTTATTTCAAATTTATATTTTCAAAAGTTTTGAATCAAAACGATACACCGTAAACACTCTAATAGAACGCCATCCCCTAACTTTCAATCCAATATATCTCTGTTCCCGTAAAAGATATCAAAAAGTGAGCAACTGATAAATTGTTAATCATAATATCAGAAGTGATTTATCAGTTGACAAGTTTTTGATATCTCCTACAGCAACCAAGATATATGAGCTCAAAGTTGGCGGTTTGGATGACAATCTATTAGATGGTTTACGATATATTATATCTGAAAAGTTATACTTATTTGATGTTTTCTGAAATTTCAAATCAATTTTACATTTTTTTCTTTTTTGAAGATCCTCTAGTTTAGCTGTTTTCCGTAAAACACCCAAAATCTATTTTCAAGTTTCATGATTAGTATTTCTGTTTTCCCTTTACCTGAAACCATTTTTTTCCTTGTCTAAACTTTTTCTTTCCGTCATCATG
Organism: Caenorhabditis nigoni; assembly: GCA_027920645.1. Classification (NCBI taxonomy): domain Eukaryota; kingdom Metazoa; phylum Nematoda; class Chromadorea; order Rhabditida; family Rhabditidae; genus Caenorhabditis; species Caenorhabditis nigoni. The sequence goes on along the minus strand of CP115866.1, from coordinate 7,889,712 downwards.
TTCAGGACATAATCAATTTTCCCCCAAGGCAGAAACAGAATTCGTCAGGGAATTTACAAAAAAAACAGTTTATTAATCATGACGAATTCCCAGATCAGTCATGACATAGTTATGGGCCATGTCTGGGCTCGCAAAATCTTTACAAATTAGAAGCTTCAGGCACTTGGAACATACTCAAAATTTCGTTTGGAATTTTAGAACAGATTTTTGGTTCGGAAAAACTTAATTCAGTTTTCTCAAAAGTTCGGAGAATCCGAATTCCAATTTGGTTTGAAGAGAAAAAGACCAATTGTTTAATTAACTTCACGATTTTTTTTTCGATTTCCAATTTCTCAGTGAGTTAGAATTTGAACAAGAAATACCCTTCCCTGTAGCCCTATATATTGAGTTTAAAATTACTTTTTATTGAAAATGATATCATTCCATTCGAAATTCTACACTTCCAATCACTTTTTTGATCAAATTGTAGCCGCAAAACGAAATAGACCAAGCGGAACTTTTCGATTAAATTTTGTGGACGGACACCCACTTTTAGTAGCTGCAAATTGAATATCCACACTACTTTTTGTACGTTCCTGCACATTTTACAAAAAAATCTTCCTTCTTTCAAAAATTTCAGACATCTTTTTCTTCTAATCCTTTTTGTTTTGTTTTTAGACTAGACTTCTTTCCCAAAGTGGTTATTAGTGTAACTTCCCTTTCTGACTCTAACGGAGGCGTTCCCAAAAGAGGAAAAATCTATTAAGAAAAGAAAAGGCAATTTGAGAAAGTCTATGTTTTTCATTAATATTTTGATCCAAGTAAGATTATCTTGGTTTCGTTGAGCCGCTTTGAAAATTAATATATTTATGACATTTAATCGAAAGGCGAAGATTTTTGATTCTATGATGAATTCTGTGTCAATATCCTCTGAACCTGTATAATATCGGACAGTATTTATATGATTTTCGTATCATTATTTTATCTTTTTGTAGCAGGAAATATTAAAAACTTGTTGCAAAAACTCTTTCCGTCTTGAACCAGAAAAGCACCTAAAAGTCAGAATTAGCATTGTATTGAAATAGCGAAAAAATTGACTGAAAACTTATGAAAATCGAGATAAGAAAATCCGGAAAATGTACATATGTTTAGGTTACTGTAGTTATCGTTTTGGGACCCTCGGCCACAGCCATGGCGTACCTCGTCCGCCGATTTTTTTGTATCAATAGTTTCCACTAAAAACCAGAGATGTCCGGATCCCAGGTTCCGTGAAAAATATTTTTCTCCGGATTCCGTATTCCGGATTCCAGAAAATTTTCATTTTTCTGGATTCCAGATTCCGGATTCCGAAAACATTTTTCATTCCGCGATAATTATATTATTCTGTATTCCGTATTCCGGATTCCGTTTCTCAAAAAATCATTCCGGACATATCTGCTGAAACGGTAAATACAGTACTCGAATAATTTTGCACCTCTAAGTTTATGTCAATTTTCGGCAACTGCGAAAGATGTCGGAAAAAATTCACTGACAAATAATCTTATGATATTCTGCTGAACATTTTGCTAATTGACTATTTTTTATATCTTTCATGGAAATTGAGAAAAATTGGCTCCTGAAGATCAACTCTAACAGAGATTTTCCAACTCCCCTTCTTCTTCTTCTTCCCCAAAACTTCCTTGTCCCTACGTGTCGAAACACAACCACAAAAACGAAAGAAATTGTTGCCATTGGTGTCCATGTTTCACATAAACCTGTCACTACAGTTTGAGAGATTTACGGCAGTATCCATGACTACGGTTTTGTATAAAACAAGAGAAAAGGATAACTTGACATCGTCGAACCATCGAACTTCGAAGCTCGAATCATCGAAGCTTTCTTTCTCATTTCTATAGTATCTAGGTCCGCTGATTGCAAACCTGAAACTATTTTTATCGCGTGATTTCTTATGCAAGCGAAGTAAAAAGCAAAGAATGTGGTCCGAAAAATATAACGCGGTCTTCGGAAGATGTGACGTCTTCTTTCTTTTCTCCTCTTGAAGACCAATATAATTTGCTTCGGAACCCTTCGCTTGTGCATCCTAATTCAAATGCCAAACTCGGCAGACGAGAAGAGATCTACTTTTGCTTCTTCTCTGAAAATTCGATTTTCGTTTCCTTTTTGTCTAACACCTCCAAAACGAAATACCATTTCCGAAAGCAACAGATTTTTGTAATTTCTATAACTTCTAACCACAGTTAAAGTTCCGAAAAACATTTCGAAAGAGTGACGTGGGTCTCATCCGGCATCTAAATCAACTCTCTATTCTGTGTTTAAAAAAAAATAGAAATATCTTTCTTCTGTGTAACCAAAGAATCTTCCAAGACTTCGACTTCGCAGTTTTTCTCACTGCAGTGAAGTTTTCGATTAATCTTGAAATGTGACTGAGACCCGGAAATTGAAGTTTGAAGCGGAAAAAGTTCGCTTGAAAAACGAACGAAACTCATTAAATTCACTGTTTCTCGCACAATCAAGACAAAAACTATTCCAATTTCCCATCGTCACGAATCCCGCCCCTCTTAGCATCTCATCTTGGATCCATAAAAGCCTCCTATTTTGAACTCAGCAAGTAGTCTTCACTATCGTTTACCCTTTACACAAAACGAGTTAATTGTTTCATTAAACTTTTGTTTTCAGAATCAGTTACTCGCTGCTCGTACACATCGGCGAGTCTCTGTGTTCCAAATGATCTCTACAAGAGGGGTACTCCTTTTGCTGTCTTTGATGGCCGCCGTAGCCGCATTCGGTCTCTTCTCGAGGCCTGCACCAATCACTCGAGACACCATTCGACCACCACGCACCAAACAAGGCTCGCTCAAACTGTGTCCTCCAGGTAAATCTATATACCCGAGTTAACATCCACTTCAACAACACACTTCCAGGCGGAGCATCTTTCCTCGACGCTTTCAATTTGATCTGTCCAATGCGTCGGCGACGCAGGAGTGTGTCTGAAAACTACAACGATGGTACCGGCAGTCTCCTGGGCAGAACAATGAATCACTGTTGTGAGAATGGCTGCGAATTCACCGACATCTTCGCGATCTGCAATCCGTTCGGATAAATTTCTTCCCATGTTGCCCTCTAAATTGAACTACATAATAAAACATCTTCTTTGCTTTCTATATCAGCCAACTCCATCTTGCGCCCGCTTGTCACTTTCCATCCCCTTGTATGTACCCCGTCATCAAGCTTGTTGGGTTCTAGATCTCATAAATGTTTCGTTAACAAAACTACGCGTTGTGTTTCCAGAATTTTGTTGTATGTGATCATAAAAACGAATTCAATTTTAACATTTATCGCGAAGCGATGTAACAATGAAATTGAGACTTAGACTTCTTGTTGAACTGGTGGTTCGTAGTCGTCTGGGCGGTCAACCTTCTCTCCGTCGGCTCCAACAGTGATTGAGTCTCCGTGCAAGTCATGGAGTCTTCCGAGGTCGATCTTCGGTCTCTTGATGATCTTAACCTTGCGGATGTAGACTTCTTGAAGTGGGTAGAGCTTGGAGCAGGTCTTCTCGATGTCTTTTCCGATGGAGTCTGGGATGAGCTTGCTGACAACCTCCTTGAGGTCGCATCCAGTCACCTGCAAACATAAAAATATAGTAATCAGTATAAGTTGATAAATAACATACCTCCTTCTCGATGCAGGAGATCATCTCGGAACGGATCTTGCGGATCTTGGAGGTCTTGGTGTAAGAAGTCTTCTTGACTTGGTTGGCAGACTTCTTGGTGAAGGCGATGACGAAGACGCGGAGGGTGTATCCGTCGGTGGTCTTGACAGCGGTGTTAGCCTCGATAAGAGTGTGCCACTTCTTGACGATGGAGCACAACTTGTCGTGGGTCATCGACATAGCGTGGAAGTTGGTGAGGACGTTCTTTCCTTGGACATCTTCAGCGATGAGCTTGAACTTTCTGAAGTCAGCTTCAGAGTTGTTCAAGTCTCCGAGGGAGACCTCGAAGACACGTCCCTTAAGTCCTTCAGAAGCGATCTTGGTTCCTTGGGTTCTGTTGATGAGGGTCTTTCCAACCTGAAAAAAATAATTATAATGAATAATGCTGACAGAATAATACCTGACGGGTGTTGAACATGTTTGGAGCCTTGATGTCATACCACTCCTTGCGAGAGAAGGGGTCCACGGCCTTCTTCTTTCCTCCTTTCTTTCCCATCTTGTTATTGTTCTTTCCGACCGCCATGTTTGAAGCGGATTGATACCAAGCTGTGTCTGAAATAAAGAAAATTGGGTGATATTAAGACAATACAGGTGAAGCTGAAATTCAGCCCGAAGATAAGAACAAAGAAGAACACCCAAAAGAAATTATAATTTTAATTTTAAAAAAATTTCAATAATTCTCCAAAATTTGATTGAAAAAAATCTTCATAAAAAAAAATTATGTTCAAAATCCAGTCCGGCAGAAACGGTCGAAAAGTAGGAAAATCCCAAAAACTTTTTTGAGTGGAGAGATGCGACGCAAGTGTACGCTGTACACTCCGCTCGACGCTCCACAATGCGCTTTACCGTAGTCTCGGCGCGTGAGGGGCAACTTCTCAAACAGGCTCTCGTTTTCGCTCGTTCGAGCGCTTACTCCAGACGTTTTCTGGTATTTCTAGAAATAGGAAGAAATCTGAATCATAAAATGCATTCCCTTCTGTGCTTTAAGACAGATTTCGTCTGACAAAACCAGTTTTTGAGACAACTGTAGGCCAAGTTTTGACTCCCATCGATGAGTGTTCGCGCCAAAATTTTGAGCGTTCGGCGCCAAATTTCTCCGTTGTTTTGAAATTGAAATCCTAAATTCTTTTTTATACATCTGATAGCCCTAACAGGTGTATAACTAGCTAGGAGATCCGTCAGCTTTCGTCTGTCTTTGTTGGGAATCGATAAAAACTCGATTACAAAGCGTCCTTTCTGCGCAGCATGTTCGCAAGCAGTGCCTCGTTGTTCAGATTATTAAAGCCAAAATAATTGTAAAAATTTTATTTTCAGTGTAAATATGACTAGTCATCTAGACGACGAAACTATCATCCCCATGGTCTCAACCCTTCTCGGCACCGGAGGAACCCTTCCGACGCCGCCAATCAGAACATACAGTCGGGAACGAATGATGGAACTGAGAACCACGAAAGCAAGCATGACGAGGCCGGAAAACCTTTCAGAAGATTACAATGGGTTAGTGTCATTGCAAGAAAAGAAGATGTGAAAGTAAATTACAGCGAGGATGGGAAATTTTCCCCCTTGAAATGGCTTGAGCACCGATGGGAAATTGAAGGAATCAAAAATCGTCCAATGTCGAAAAAAATTGATTCGCTATGCGCTGGCGCTGACGAAAATACGGGTCTTTCTCCACAACGGAGAGCATTTATCGGTGGCTGCAAAGCACCAAATGATGACAAAGCTCGAGACGGTATCCAAACAAGCGCTAGGTTAAAACCATGTACTGTATTTTTAGGAGAATACGAAAGATTGGGAGGTCATGGGAAGAATTGGAGAAATGGAAGTACTGGGGGCGCTGATAAGTTTGCTCCTAGAGGAGCTGACTTCAAGACGTCATTCGTAAGTGTTCATGCATATCACATAATTGTATTGTTGGGTTTCAGCAAAAAGGAGGGCAGCTTGATAGGGGCGGTGCTCGTGGGACTGAGTGGAAGAAGGAATCGGCTCGAGGCGCCAAGTTCGGGTCAAGACGAGAGGATCGTATGAATAGTGTTAGCGGCAGTGAGAAGTTGCCTGAATGGGCTGATGGGCCGACCACTATGGATGATATGATCGAGCTCCGCGGATTTGATGAACCAAAAAGTGAGGAGAAAGGGATATCTCATTTACTATATTTTTTCGTTTACAGAAGGCAAAGCTAAGAAAAATCCAAAGGAGAAGAAGGAGAAAGAGGTAAAGCAGCCAGAAGCTACGGAGTGCGTTGCATCTCGTCCTTCTTCTACGGGAGTGAAAACTGCTGAACCTTTCGATGATCCAGCAATCGCCTACTCGTCCGGTGGTGGAGCTCTTCCTGCGACGGATCAAGAGCTGGCTGCTCTTTTGGGATGCCTCGACATTCAAAAAACTTCTCGGAAGACGGACAGTGAAGACATGACTATCTCTCAAAAAGGCGATGACTCCGCAGGCGGTACTAGTCGCCTTAGTCGATTCTTCGGAAAGAAAAGCAAGTCTCCAGAACTGGACGCCATTCTTGCTTCTGCTGGGGGAGGTAATGATGAAAACATAGCCAACCCGATGCTCGCTAAACTATTTGGACATAGCGGTGGTGATAACAATGCATCTTCTTCTGGACATAGTGACATAAAGGGAGGAATGAGATTGGAGGATTTGGAGAAAGGTATCGAAACAAAGGAACAACCCAAGGGAAGTCCACTCCAGGATCCGTCTCAACAGGCACAACTGATGCACCATCTTCAAAAGTTCGCTAAGCAACAAGCCGAAGCTGCACAACATATGCAACACCACAGACAGGCCACACCACCAAATGGTGGCCCACATCACCAACAACAGATGCATCACCCAATGGTTCATACAGGAATGCCGATACTTGCTGACCCAGCTCTTCTTGCCAGCTTTGCTCAAAATCCTTTAGTTCTAGACGCATACGTTGAGAACCAACTCCAAGAAGCTATCAATGCTGCTGTTCGTGCAAATAATGGACAACAACTTCCAGCGCAGCTTCGTAAGTTCGAGTGTTATCGCTACAGAGCAAAATTTGAAGCTAACTATTCCAGGTGAACAATTGAGGATGGCATCGATGCGCAACAAAGCATTCCTTCAGTCGCAAACTCTCACATTTGTAACTTTGCAACAGCACCAACAAAATCTTCAGCAGCATCACCAGCAACAACAACATCATCAACAGCAAAAAGGCCGCACCCCAGCTATGATTCCTGCTTCTGTACAACGCCAGCTTCAAAAAAGTACTTCGAATGCCGATCAGAAGAAGGAAAAGTCTAGCCAAAGCCCACCGGAAGGAGGTCAGGAAGGTTCTGATGCTCAGACTCAATCAGATGCTGCAAATCATTTGAAGAAGTTGCACATGCAACAGAACTATGCTAACATGGTTCAGGCTATGAACTCGGGAGTTGGTTGGCAACGGGGAAATGGTGCTGTCAACGGTCAGCAACAACAGTATCCACCAAATGTGCAAATGCTCATGCATCAGCAACAGCAGCAAGCGCAAATGCATCACATTAAAATGATGGTGTCTCGTGCTCAACAACAGCAACTCCTCATGGCCAAATTGGCTCACATGCAACAGCAAGCACAGGTCAGTTACCAAAGTAGTGTTCTGTTTATTAATGAACTGTTTTTATGCAGATGGCTGGTATGCAAGAGAGACAAGCTTCTAGTCACAACCATCACCAACAGCAAGCGATGCCTTCCGAGCTTTCCCAGGTGAATAGTAGTCACAATTTCAGTCTTAACTAATCTATCTCAGGTCGGACCCATCCAAACGCCTCTCGAGAAGTTGCTGGCAGCAGCTGGAGTCCAGGGTTCCCAGTTCACAGGTATTTTTGAAGTCTCATAAAGGTTTCAAATAATTGTCAATACAGGATCTGGTGATCGCATTCCAACTTCGGCTCGTCCAATGTCACTTGAAGATCTCGAGAAGCAATTAACATCAGTTCCAAAGTAGAACGTCTTGTGTGTTTCCCAGTTTAAAATTAGCAGTGTTCTTTGTTCTTCATACCCCTTCACATATATTCATACATGTTTATCGCTTACCATCCAAGAAGCGGGTACAAATAGTCATGTGTTCGTATTGTTTTGCTTCTCTCTTGTTCATGTAATCCTATTTTTTTTGCCCCCCCCCCCCACTCCTCATGTTTCATCAAATTCGCTTTACCATCGCTATTTGCTTCGATTTTCTCTAAAGATTTCAAAAATCGAAGGAAACAGCGGGGTGTCTTCCATGTTTTGGCGTCCAGCCGTAGTTGGTTTATCCAATTCTGGATCTCATAATTTCTCCCCGTAATAAGTTTGTTTCTCTTTTTTTATTTTCCATTTTTTCTAATGATGTTCCACTTTTTTGTTATATTGACGACTCTTCAACGTGTTTATTGATCCCCCCGCTGCTCGAGTAGTACTCGGTAGTAAAGCGAACTCCTCTGACTCCAGGTGCCTTGCTCCGGGTTCACAGGATCCCCCATTTCTGAATGATTTCACTTTTCCCTTTCCCCAAAAGAAACCCCAGCCTTTAAAGTTGTCTATAATTGAACACTATGTTCACTCCTCATGTTTTCCTGTATGCTGGTTTTTCACTTGTTCCTCCATGCACACCCACATCCTTCCAAATCCCTTTTACGATAAAGGTTGTATAAAAACTACCACAGAGACTTCCTAGCATCCTTAATGGTTGCAAAGAAGATCTCTCCAAAATAGGAATAGTTTTACAAGGGTACACTCATTTTCATTTCCGTCTCTTTCCCCCATCTCAAATGAATTGTCCCCGAATTTTTGTACATTGCAAGTTTAGTGTCAACAAATTGTAAGACCCTAAATTATCGTGCTCTTTTCCACCTTTTCCTTCTTAGCACACTTTGTGCTTCTTTTTTCGTAAGCAGTTTACCACTTTGTTCCAACTTTTAGCAGGCCTATTTCGAGTTCTTATTTTAGAAGGAAGAATTAGGCTCTGTGAAAAAGATTCGGATATGGATTAAATGAATGATTGGAGATATGAAAATAGTTTGATTATCACACATTAACAATAAACAATGAACATCCGACTCGCACTATCAGTTTTATAACCGGTAGAAATAATTCTGGTACAAAAAATCGGAGCTGTAAAAGACAATCGTCGATAACCGAAGGTCCTAGAACGAAAACTACCGTAACTTTATCACTTTATTTTTGGTTTTTCGTGCGGTTTCGGTAAACTTTCTTCAAAATCAGGAAGTTTTTAAATATTTGTTTGGAGAAAAATAACAAAACATTCGACGAGATGCAGTGAAAATCGAAAAAATTGAATCCTGAAAATGAATAATATAAGGTTATGGTAGTTGATGTTTTGCTATTTTATTAAGAAAGAGCATGCTGCATATTGTGGCCTGATGGACAATAATGGACGGGTTCGAGTTCTGCCGAGGTCAGAATGTTTCGTTTACACAGAGATCTTTATAAAGAAAATTATTTGCAAGCTGATGAAATTATGTTGTCAGAAAAAACTACCGTCGGATGAATACAAGTACCGCATTGTGCGCTCGAAGTGAATCCAATTAACAAAGAGGTGACGGAAGGCCGTTTTCGACGGTGTTCTACAGAATCGTCACACTGTCTCTCTACTATCCTCGGATGACCTTTTGTCTCCCCATTTGGAATATAAAAAGAACTTTTACCGGACAGACACCACTGTTCTATTTTTGTTCCGTTGTTTGTTTATTTCATTGTTTTTTTTTTGACATGATTCAGAACCAAAACGCTCTGAGAATTGTTTTGATGAGTTGATGATTTAAAAGGCAAAATATCTTTCTCATTCCCTGCTAACTGAGTGCATTGAGCATGTTGAGAGAGTCAAAAGTTTCGTTATCATGTTGCCCTATCTTCCAAACTCTTGTTAACATTCTGTCAGTTTTTGGTGTGAATTGATGATAACATCAACGAGAGAGTGTGATAGAAATAAAAAGACGCAGACAGTCAGAAAACCCATCTCCCTTTCTCTTCCTAATTCTGTAGACCCATGTCTTGAACAATGTACGAGAATGCCACTTTTTCTCATTTCACACTTTTTAGAAGTTTATGTTCACATCTCTCAATTTCGTAATTCTAAAACGTTCCCTTCTTTCGAGAAGTTTTCAATCATTTGGTACTCCATTAGAAGTGTTAACCTAGAAAATCATGAAGACGTTTTCTGAAAGATAAATTCCACGTTGTTTTATGTCTCTAATTCCATTTGCTATTCACCTCAACGCCAATCAATTCTTCCTTATCAAATTCTCACTCCATTAAAAGTTTTGTGGAACAAAAAACCCGATTCTCTCTTTTTTCCCTCGTTTTCCTTTTCACACTGTTAGAATGTCAAATGTTTTAGGAGACTGACCTTTTTTTCAATTATTGTAAATTTTCTATTATTTTGGTACAAAAACACAAGAGCTGTGGAAGAGAAACAGCAGTGACCGTGGTCGAAGGTCCTACAACTAAAACTACCGTAACCTAAAAATATGTTTTTTATTCACATCTATTTTCTCGATTCTTATGCGTTTTCGATCATTTTTGTGTGGAGATAACAAAAACTCTAGGAAAAGCAAAGAGAATAACTCTGGAAAATAAAAAATACTTTTTTTCGCTGTGGGACCTTTGGCCACAGCCACAGGCGTTTCTCTTTCACAGATCCAATTTTTTTGTTAAAACTTATACAGAATTCCATACATCCCGAACGTACAGAATTTTTTCTGAATAGAAGAAGAAGAAGCAAATTTGAACATCGAATTTGGTTAAATTCGAAAATTGAGTTTGTTTTGTTAATTCATGATTTTGGGTAATCAAATAATTTTTCAAAAACACAGAAAATAATGATAAAAGTAGAGAGAACAACTATGAAAATGAGAAAATCAATAAAATAGTTTGTCTAACAAGCTTTGTGAGATAAGTGCTTATCATACTTGTAAACGGGGCCCTGGCGGGCCTTCGCCGGCTCTGCCATAGCTTTCTTTTGGATTAATTTTGTCGGACCAACTAAATAAGGTATGATAGAACGTGACAAGAACTACAGAATGATACTACTTGGAAACCTGTACCTTGTTTTTGAACAAAATTACAAACCTTAAAGTGGCCGGGTCGGACCCTGTCTTTTTTTCAAACTTTTCCGCGGAAAAAGCGTTTGTAATTTTGCTCATATCTAACAAGATACAGTAAGATACAGTATTCCAAGTAATATCATTTTGTAGTACTCGTCGAGTTCTATCATATCTGATTTAGTTGGTCTGAAAATATAAATGTTAAAAGAAACTATGGCGGGTCCGGTTTATAAGTAAACGGCTCAGAATCAAGGATGTTCGGAATGACCTTTTTGGAATGTCGAAATTTTAAAAATTTAAAAATTTCGAAATTTTGAAATCTCAGAATTTTCCGATTTTTAAAAATCGGAATTATTCAAATTTCCAATTTTAAAAGGAAAAATTCCATTTTTCCATCACAAAAACGCCGAAAATAGGTGAAGAGTTGACAAAATTTTTTTGAAAACACAACAACCTTTTTGCGACATACCGTAGTCTAAAAAAACTAATTTTGAAAAACGTTTCGGAAAAATTCCGAGTTATTTATTCTGGATTATTCCGGCCTGAGTTTTCGGAATTCCGAATTTTGTTCCGAACATCCCTGGCTCAGAATGGGGAATTATTTTAGAACGAAGGAACGAAAACGCCATATTTTTGAAATTTTTATATAGTTCATATAACCTAGTTCATTGAAATTTTTGAATCATTCCACATGATAAAATAGATAGGTTCTTATCAAAATTGATCTCCCTTTTAATTAAAACGATGACAAGAGTGAAAGCGGTTTTTTGGGAATCTTGTTCTTCTAATTTTTCTCTTCTTCTTTTCTCTTTCATTTCCGTTCCGTTCCTATTCTCTTTTCTTCACTCACATCAATAAACGCTTTCACAATCACATTTCAGCTGGCCCGATGAGGCTGTTCCTCTTGATTCTGGCATCATGCCATTTGGCTCTTTCTTGTACACTTTGCCCTTTTCGGATACCTCCTAGACCTAGACCACTAGATCAGTATAAGCTGCCAAAAGTCGGTGGAAAACAATTTGATTTGGAAAAAATGCCAAAGTTTTGCAACGCATCGAAGCAGTTGCCAGTTGGAGCCGAGTGTCGAGCTCAATTCGAGCACATTTTCTGTTCGGCAGATCGTTTGACAGGTTGGTTTATTGGGAAATAGTAGGGGAAAGAAATTTGAAACCTTTTCCAGATACATTCAGCGGATGTCAATCAATTGTTAACAAATCGTTGAGTGAGCAAGAGCAATGCTCCAAATGTGCGTATCAGAAAGCTGATAATAGTTGGGTGATGAGATGTGAGTTCTTTTTTCAAATTTCAGATATTTCAAAAAGTTTTATTGATACTTATAGGGTTCGACTCGTTGGGAAAGCCAGCTGCTGGAATCACAGAAGGCAATTATTACTGGCTTGGGGACTATGAATTGTGTACTGTACTCAGAGAGTAAGTTGGATCTACCATTTGGAAGCTAGTTATTTATTTCAGTGAGAAATCTTTTGATGGTCAATATTGTCGAATTGAAATGGAAGTTCCCGATGCTGGTGTGGAATCCGGATGTCCCCAAACTGATCCATTGTCAATCATTCTTGGAGTATGCTTCCCAGCGGCTTGTTCTGTTAAAGATTTGGCAAAAGTTTCAGCATGTTAGTTTTCCAAAAAAAATCTTTTGACATAAAATTTCATCAGAAAGAGAGACCGAGATATCGTTAAAATATGAGATAGTTGAGCAGAAACTGGACAGTCTGGGGCCCTTCTATTACATGTTTTACAGTAGATACCCTAGATATACAGTGCGTTGCTGGTTCTTACGTCCACCCATGTTTCGAGTCATAACTTGAGAGCTGCTAGAGGTATCAGCCTAATTTTTGAAAATCGGATTTGAAACAACAAATTACACTGGAAAAGTCTGAAAATATGCCTTTTGCAACCGTTGCAAGTTTATACGTCCACTCCAAAGATAACTAGATCACGACCTTCAGCGAAGACGGAGGTGTCCGATTTTGATTCTTCCTGCCTGGAAACGGGCCTGTAAAAGAGAAAAACGAAATAGAAGATGTAAAAAAAGAATTTATTGAAAAAATTCAAATATAGATATTCCTGAACATATCAAAAAAAAAATTATGAAAAATGACAAGTTTCAAAAGTGTACTGATTAGCCAGACTTTCGTCTGTTGATCCCTTTCGCCACGTAGAGGCTCAGTACATGAAAGGGAGAATGGCTTTTCACCGGGGGGAAAATACCAACACAAAACCCCTGTCTCCGAGAAGACAGTTTTCTTTCTAATTTTGAATAGTTCTTTTTCACTGCAAAAAAGCTATACGATCGCTATTTATTGTCTAGTTCATTTGTTTCTTTTTTCTTCGATTGAGTCTTTTGCAAAAGGGGGACGTTCAGTGAAAATGAATTCACCTAGCCATGAACCACCAAACATGGCGACCCGTAGGGTCTTTTGTAACTTTATTCGCATCCGACCAATCGAAAGAAAAAAGCAAATGAAACAATAAACAGCTTACGCAGGGAGCTTCAGAGCAGTCAAAAAGTGCTAGTGAAAATTATCAAACTAATTCAAAAAGTGGGATTTCCCAAAGGACTTTTTTTCAATACGTGGAATTTTTTCAATGTGGCCTGAGGTAGGGGACGTGACATAGTATTGATTGATTGAAAGGTTTTTTGCGTAACGTGCGAAAAGTTAAAAATGAAAACTCGAAAATGAAAGTAAGATTTACGTAACCCATTAAGAAAGTGAAAAACTAAGGACAAACGAGTAAAAACTAGGTTGAATGCAAAAGGCATATTTTCAGACTTTTCCAGATAACTCGGGTAGTTTCCAAGATTTAATTACAAAAATTGTCCATTCAATTTAATTTGTTCTCTCAAATCCGATTTTCAAAAAATTAGACCGATACCTCTAACAGCTCTCAAGTTATGACCCTAAACATGGGTGGACGTAAGAACCTGCAACGCACTGTATTCGGACATTATAAAAAAGATGATGTTTTGGCGTCTGGTTTAGGATTGCTAGAACATAATTCACCTATTGTTCAATTTTAGATTTTTGGAACTTTCTGTTAATTTCATATATCTTCAGTGTACCTGCCATACAATCTAAAAGTTGAATGTGAATCCCAAGGCCGTTGGTCTGCCATAACCATTCTCTTGCTCGTTTTATTCGCAGTTTGGTTGGTTCCACAAGCCGTTTCCACTATCCAACCACATCTGAATGATTCCGTTCTTCACTGCTTCTCAATTTCTGAAAATGCAAAAAGAACATTCTCAACGCGAAGAGATTCTCCTCATCTTCATGTCGTTCATGGTCTCGAATTCCTTTTATTTTTCACAATCGTTTGTGGAATGGTCTACAACTTCATGCTTCCATATATTGGTAAAACGAAAAAAAGGATTCTCAAGACAAATTTTGAAATTTCCAGAAAATGTTGCATTTTCTTTCGAAGGCGTTTCATCATTATCAATGCATATTGTCAATAATTATTCGTATCAAATCGATGGACTTCTTGCTCTATCCGCATTTTACACAACTTATATGCTTTTCGGAACTGTTCCAACCGTGAGATCCGCTTTGGAGTCTGTGGCACAGAGATTAGCCAGGTGGGGATTTTATGAAAAATCAGAGGAAAAAGTGTGAAATTCTCAAATTCGGAAACTCGAAAATACAGAACATCAAAAAATTCAAACTTCTAAAGTTCTCAAATTTGAAACTTTGAAAATTCGTAAATTCAGAAGTTCGAAAATTTGAAAACAAAAATTCAAAAAGTCGGAAACTCCGGAGTTCGGAATTTTGAAAATTCAAAAATTGAGATATTCGGAGATGGAAATTCGAAAATTCTAAAATTCGGGAGTTCGGAAACTCAGCTATTCTGATACCAGCGATTCATGAATTCCAAGTAGTCCTATATGTAAATCTTAAAATCTGAAAATTGAAAAAATCTCAAACTCCCAAAACTCGGAGTTCCGGATTTTACGAATTCCTCAATCTCTCGTTCCAAAGTTCTGACTTACTGAACTTCCGAGTTAACACATTTTTGTCTTAAGTCATAGAAGCTCTGAAATCAGAGTTTGGAATATTTAAAGGAAAACGACACATTAGAAACAAAAAGTGTATTCTGTGGTCTTTTTTTTTTCAGATTCTGGCCAGCCTATATTTTCTGTGTGATCTTCATGTACACTGTCTTCCCGGGAGTCTCATCTGGACCAATGTGGATTCATACAGATACTGTCAATCGTTGTGAAGGGGGATGGTGGAAGAATCTGTTGTTTATCAATAACTGGTTCAATGTTACCGACACTTGTGTTGATCTTGGATATGTGATTTCACTCGAGGCACAGTACTTTTTGATTCTTATCCTTTTCATCTACCTATCTTCCAAATTTGTCATGATAACTCAGGTTTCATTTTTCCCCCAAATTCAGTCTAGATATTTTGTAAATGTTCAGATCGTGGCCTACCTAATTTTCGGATCATCCATCGTTTTCTCATTTGTCCGAGCCTACAGACAAGATCTCCCACCTGCTCCGATGCTCACTTTAGAACCTGAACCGTAAGTTTCGACTTATTTAGAACAGAAAAATAATATGTATTTCAAGTTTGGAAAAGATTTATGCAGTATACGACCAACTGATGCTCAGTCTGTTTGCTAGAAGTAGCAGCTACTGCTTGGGATTCATTTTTGGAATCGGATGTGCAACTGCATCTGAGGATCTTAGAAAAATGGGATTACGATACGTAAGCGATGAATTTCAAGTATCTCATTCTTTTGATATTTTATAGAGATGGCACGCAATTCTAGCAGTTGCATGCATTGCTTCTGGAATCTTCCCATTCGTTGGAGCATTCCCGTATTCAGCATGGAATTGGTCATCCAATTTCAGATTTATGAATGCGTTGTACGCAGCTTTCCACAGACCAATGTGGTCATTCTCTCTCCTTTCTTTCGTCTATCTTTGCCATCACGGAGCATTCAGTTAGTGTTTTCAGGAAGTTCTCAATTCCTAAATAAGAAATATTTCAGAATGGATCAATGCCCTTCTGGAGTGGCGTGCATTCACTCCACTTTCTAAAGTCACCTGGATTGCTCTTGTTGTCGCTGAACCCATCATTCTCTACTTTTTCTCATCCCTCAATAAACCTGCTTACGCAACTCATTGGAGTACGGTAGGTCCTTTTTTCTCTCTTTTTGGATTTTTCTCGCGCGCGGCATTCGTCAGAAGGAGAAGAGAGTGAATAATTGATGAAAAGAAAGAGAAAAGTAGAAGAGAGAATCAGATTGATGTGTGATTGGCATGACACTCTTCCCGCCAAAATAGGATGCTTTTTGGTTTATTCATGCAATGTTTCCTGTCTTGAAATTTGTGCCGACTTTTGAAAGTTCTCGAAATGAGACTAACACCTGAGATTTTCAGAGCTATCGAAACTAGGAAAATGATAAATTTGTTGTTTGATAAGTGGCTGATCATTATGAAAACAACAGTTTTGAAAAATTATGTCGAAAAATTGATTTTTTGAGAAGCTTCACCCCAACGATTTCAAAGATTACCGTAAAACCTAATGATAAGTTAACAAATTTTTATATCTCTCATAGCAGCCGAGATTGAGTTCAATTGAGTTCAAACGTAACAGTGTGGGGCCCTTCTATTTCAGGTTTCACGGTAGTTGACGTTTCGGAGAATCTTAAAATTCTGGAAATTTTATTATACGCTGTCCAGGGTTGTTTTGAAAAAATGAAAATTTGAATCAAGATGTTGTTTTTATACTTGAAAGGGCTCTCGTACTATATCTGTAATAGAAATGGTCCTATACTGTCAGGTTTGAGCTAGATTATGTCAGTTCCTATGCAAGATGTCAAAAATGTGTCAACTAACAAAATACTTCTGAGCTGATGATAAACATTTCATCAGTTGACAACTTTTTTGTATCTTTGACAGGAACCAAGATAAATTGGCTCAAAGTGAGGGCCCTTCTATTACAGGTAACCTGATCAGTAGATCTCTCGGTCCCTTTCTCCATTCTTTTTACAAAAACTTCAATTAAAAAGATTGAAAAAAAAGTGAAAAGACAAATGTAGGCTACCCAGGTGCAAAAAGGTAGGTTGAATGACAAATCAACAATCTCAAATGACCCGCGAAATGTACTCTTTCTCTTTTTTGACACACATTTTCCATTTGCTTTTGGTCATTTAACACAGGTGTTCATTTTCACTCTAAATTGTTTCTTTTCCTTTCAGCTGTACACCGCCATTTCGGCCGCACTTCTCTCCTACATGATTGCGATTTTCCTGGATATCTTCGTGACAAGACCCATCAGATATCTCATTTATCCGGAACAAATGCATCGATATGCACAAGCACATACACAGGAACAACAGAGAGCAGCAGCAGTTTAGGGAAAAATAGGAGAAGAGCAACAGATGACAACGGGTTGAATTATTGGAAATAGTTGTTTTTAAATGTGATAATTAGAATCGAGCTTGTGATATTTTTTTTAAAGATTGTGATAAAAATAAAGTTTCTATATATGTACAAACTATGAAAATGAACAATTTGATATGAAGATAATTGTTCTAGTTTAGAACTGCCTGACTGAAACAGAATGTTCAAATTACTGGGTGGCTCACATTAGCCGAACTGATTTAAAAAAGGTATATCTTTAGACATAAGCATCTCTGAAGTACGAAAGTTGGTAGAAATATAGTTTTACGTTTGATTTAATGCTGCTGAAATTTTCAAAGCGATTCCTCATGTCTAGGTATTGTTATGATGTTCCAAAGATAAACGGTGTAGTGATTCTTGCACGCCGTTGTGATTTTCATGACGTTGTGAATTTTGACAATAGATAACTCAACTCAAAGTTGATTAAATAATTTGAAATCTAGCCAGTTTAGTGGTGACTTATTTGGGGTTTTGTACTCCAAATTTGAGCCGAGTAGCATGCTTTATTCAAACTTTATGTTAGTACAAACAATTGTACGGGTAATTATGCGCCACCCTGTAGAAGAAATTGTGAGAAGGCTCATATATTTTTTAAAGACACACTCAAGCAATATTTTGTGAATTTGAAAGCGTCAATCTGAAATGACGCATTTCTACAGTAATCCCTAGTCCCCTGGAAACTTACTCAATTTCCAAAACCAGGGCGTTGTCCCTCTCTCCCGTCGGTGTTAGTTTTTTATGCGCTCTGACCTTGTCACCACCTCAATTCCTCATAAAAAAGTTGTTGCGAATATAAAAGACTGTAAAAGAGAGTGTGCCGCCTGTCCCAGTGTATGTCCTCGAATTGTCCATTGTTTTCATTTTGGGACTCTTTTCTTTTCACCTCTTCCGACTGGCTTTATTACCACCCATGGACACATGCCGACGGATTAGAGGAATTTTCTCTGTCTCTTCATTCCGGTATACGAGTTGTTCGCGGATATAAATCACTCCGAGTGGTCCGAAGGTATAATAAATATCAAAAAGAAAGCTGTCATGAACCGGTCAAAGTGGACAATAAAGGTTGCATAAGTTACTGGGAATGGGAATAGTTGGATTCCCAGCTGATGACTCAAATTGGCGGTTTCATTTGTGATAAATGTCTTTCGGTAAGCTGTGTTTGACTAACAAAACTTTTTAAACAACGAGCTTTTGATCTACCGCAAAGCCTTTAACAGAAGTGTCCACACTCTGTCAACTTTGAGCTCAGTTATCTCACTTCCTATGCAGGATATAAAAAACTTGTCAACTGACAAAACATTTCTGATATTATGATAAACCTTTTATCAGTTGGCAATCTTCTCATATCTTTGATAGAAAGCCAAAAAATGGGCTCAAAATTGAAAGTCATTTACGGTAGATTTTACGGTAGTTGTTGATACCAGAAATTACTGGGAAAATCATAGTATAAAGAAGCTTCACTCAGAAATTTTGCGATCTGAAAGCTTTTCGTTTCCGATTTCAAAGTTTTTTGTTTGTTTACCTAATCCTAATTATTTATTACCATAATCCTCTCTTGTAACCCCCCTCTCTTTGCCATTCGAGTACCTCTTCACAGTTGGATACCTGACAAAAAGAACAACTCGTTTCTAAAAAAGGAGAAGAAAAATGCAGATGCTGACACCCAATTACTACTGACAAAAGAAGTACGATGCTCTCCTCGGTGGAGCCTCTTTTTCGGTACAGGTGGCACTAATTAGGCATGTGTTGTAACATTTTTTCCTATTGTTTCCATTCAGTTTCTGACCTTTTCTGAATCGGGTGAGAGATACAATTTCAGTTGGTGTTACATCTGGAAACACGTGGAATTTGATGCAGCGGGGATGTGATCAGAATAGGTGTGACATATGATACATTTCACGGTCTATACAGTATCTTGCAGATAAGTTAAAATGTGAGATTCTTCATTGTGTGAAACCGGTAATTGAATTGGTGGAAGTTGAAATTAAGGGATAGCTTCTATCAGATTGGGAATTCAGACTCCAAGACTTCCCATAATTAGGTTTCAGGGATTCTTTTTTAATCTGGTGGAGTGAAATACCACTTAACTTTTTTTTCTGAAAAAATTATTGCACTTTTGTTTCTGAAACTCGTAAAATTTGTATAGAAACTCTTTGAGAAAATATCGTAAGCACCCTATTAGGCCACCCTATACTTCTATTTTGAGCCAATGTATCTCGGTTCCTGAGAAAGATTTCGAAAAGTAGTTAACTGACAAAATGTTTTTGATGTTATGATAAACAATTTATCAGTTGACAACTTTTTGGTATCTTTCACAAGAACAGAGATTGATGGACTCAAAGTGGACGGTTTGGGGGTTTTTTCTATTAGAGTGGTTACGGTAAGTCATGCGGAAAATAAGTTTCCCAAATATGTTCAACTGACAGTATCAAGAGATATCCTTTGTAAAATAATGTGCATAATAGAATTCTTGTTTCATTCTTTTGAAAGTTCTTCTTGAAATCCAAAAAAACTCTCCTTGAAACCGTTTCCCCTCCCGAGAAATGCAGAAGTCTGTTTTTCCGATTCTTGAAAATCTAACATTTTCAGTCCCTCGACATCAACAATCAACAAGTATGAAGAAAAGGATTGCGGCATGTTGTCCTTTTTTCCATTAACAGCTCTTTTTTATTTCGCACCTTGTGTTCGAAACTTTTGAGCGCATGGTCTAAAAGTAGGTAACCTCTAATCCACGTGCCAAAACAGAACCCAATATGTTCTCACTCAATTATATCTCCAAACCGGAAGATTTGATTGCTCTTTGTTTATGTCACTCAAGTGGAGGATTGTGTCTTCGAGAGGTGTTACCGGTAACCATGTGCTACTGTTCTTCTAATTATTGAGAGAACACGAATGTTATCCTTTTTATATTCCCCATTATTTTTCCATCACTATAAACTGCATTTCTCACACCAGTGGGCCCCCTTCTTTTTCCCCATTCTTTGGCTTCCTTTTCTTCCAACAATATATCGTCACTTCTCTCCGGAATACTTCGAATCGCCGCTGCGCCCAGCTCCGGAAGTTTCTCGTCGATAATTATGGGTCGTGGTCTCTTTTCCTTTTCTCTTTTTGCTTGATTCTGGAGCACAGAGCTTCGAGAGATGAATTGTTTCCGTAGAAGAGAATGAGAGAGAAAAGAGTCACCAAGAATAGAAGGCGCCATTGTTCAGGAAAACAGGAGAAGACGGACACAGTTCCCGGTATTGTATGGATCAGGCAGAAATTTAGAAATCCTAGATTTTGAAATTGTGAGCTGACCATTCGCGGATTCTCCAATCTTCAATTAGATTCAGAACTCATATCATAACATATTGATCTGAATATTTCGAGATAAAACGTCTAGAAGGCAAACCAATCGACCCCTTCTTATACCTTCTGTCTACCTAATAAAAAAGCAATTCAAAAAGGTGTCTACGCACCTCCATCGATGGATATATCTCCTCTAAAGCGGTCCGACCATATGGCACACGATGTTCCTCCAATCCGGCTCTATCCACACCGTCTTCTTCTTTGAAATCACCTGTGGAAAGGGAGAGAGAGCGTCCCAACCGCTTCTTCTTCTGTCACAATGTGAAAAGATACCGACATGAACTGAGAAGGAGAAGGAAGGTCTTTCCGGGAGAAAAGGGAGCTCTTTTCCTATAATTAGGTGCGTATTTTGCCGCCCAAGAATATTTGAAAATGAAAGAGAAAGGAAGAAGAAGAAGAGGATGAAAGGATGGTGAGAAGAAGACGATAGAAATGTATACACTACGCTCGATTGAGCATGTTTGGAAAGTGTCGATTTTATGGGGTGTCCAAAGAGTGAAATGTTTCCGGATGAATATTCGGGATTACTGTATTCATCGGAGGTCATGAAGTTCTGAAAGTATGGATGTTTGAGAAATCGAGAAGACGATTATTCAAAGGAAATTTCGAACAAACCAACTGCATGATTGAACTTCTGAAAAAAAATACTCTAGATCTAGACAATAAATTATTGTTATCTGATTTTTTTTTGAAAATTCTTGAGAAATGATTTCCACCTTGAAGATAATTTCCTGAAATACTCCGCCGTTACAAAAATACTGAAACTTTCAAATTTATTGCAAATTTCAAAAAACCTCAAAATTTTACAGTTTCAGAATCTGACCAGGGTCGACCCGCCGGACCGGGCTGATCCGGTGAATTTTTCATTTTGACATGGCCCGGCCCTTAACAAGTATTACCGTAATACCTGTATTAGAAGGGTCCCTTTAATTGAAAGTCCTCTTTAATAGAAGGTACCTCGGAGAATGGCTTGGAAAAATAGTAGAGCCCCTGTAATAAAAGGGCCCCCTTCAAAAGGTGTTGTTTGAAATTAAAAATTTCCGTACGTTTTCAGTGAAAAATATTCCGGAAATTCTGAAATTTCACAGGAATTGGTTGAAACACAGTTTTTTTTGCTCAAAAGCTCCATCAATTTTGGTGAAATTGATGGATTTTGCATTTAGAACAAAGATTCACTCTTATTTTTTGCTAAAAATTTTCTTTAAAAATTGACCGGAAAAATAGAATGCCCCCTCTGATAGAACGGCACTCCGGAGATACCTTGGAACCGAATTTTTTGTTTTCGGTTGAAATTGAATATCAAATTATCAGAGTACAAAACATCCAAATTTACTGTAATTTCCAATAGGGCTACCTTCGAAATATCCCCATTTCAGATGAACTCCTTCTCTTCAGATCCATCATCTTCAGACTTCCTTCCGTCTTCACATAGTCACATCTGTCTCTTTTTCATGTTAGCGACTATTGCTGTATTACAGGTGGATCTGTCAGTTGTCTGTGAGCACGTGCACATATAGGGTATAAACGGAAGTCAAGAATGATGGACAGAATGTGGAGGAACACAAATCAGAATGTTAAATAATGCAGGTAAAAATTGATGATCGATGTTTATTCAGTTTACTAAGCTCACAATTTAGAAGATTTATTATGAACAAAAGAGTATAAAATACCTAAAATCCCTTACAATAAAATACGCACCGGTACTCATGGCCAAAAAAACAACAAATGTTATCAAATACGGCAATCTGAAAGAACGCAAAGTGCGAACATCAATGAAGAGGGTTCCAAATAGGATTATCTGAAAAAATAACAATTAGAAAGGGTGAAAATCTTGGTTGAAAGAAAACGCCGGTAGCACGGAAAAGGGTAGGGGAATTTGCTTCCGGGAAGGTTGCAGATTTGATTAGAGCTAGGAAAGAAAAAAATATATGGAGTTCAGTTGTAGGATTGCGGTAGATGAGTAGGCAGTTGTTATAAAATTTAAGAATTGGAAATTGCGATATCTTTAGATGAAATTTCGATATTTTTCTTTCACAATTAAATTTTGATAGGAGCCAACCCAAATCGTCAAATTTGAGCTCAATTATCTAAATTTCTGTAAAATATATCAAAAATTGGTCAACTGATAAAATGTTGGTGATGTTATGATGGACAACTTGTTAGTTGACACATTTTTGATATCTTTCACAGGAATTGAGGTGATCAAACTCAAAATTGAAAAATTGGACGGGATTCCATTAGAGGAAATATGGTAGTTGATTCTCTGGAATGGACTTCCAACAGTACTTTAAAAGGCGCTTAAAGATCAAAAACTTCCATAAACTATTTCGAATTTTCGGCCAACTATTTTACGAACAACGTTCAAAAAATTTGCAATACCCTTACAATAACCGACAAACTCTAATAGACCAGCAACATTACCCGGACTAAACTTTGTAATAGCAAGCTATTTGATTGAAGCGTTGGACTGGGCTCAAATTTGGAATGCAAAAAATTCAAATGTTTCATAAGTAAACTGACTAAGATTTAAATCATTTCTTGAATTTTGAGCTGAGTTATCGCTTGTCAAAGATGCTTCATTTGACGAAGATCACAACGGCGTGCAAGAAATATTGCTCATCTTCAATCAATCATAACAATAAGTGGACTTGAGGAAACGCTTTGAAAATTCCAGTAGCTTTGAATCAAACGTAAAATTAAATTCATACCAATTTTCGTGCTTTCTAGATACTTGCGTCTAAAGATATAACCGTTTTTATCAGCCCAGTTAATTGTACGCAAGCGTTTCAAGTTCTGGTTTCTCTGCCCATTGATCTCTATTTTCCGATTCCAATCTTGTACAGTACTTCAAATCCTGATAGCTCCCTATTTTTTCAGTCCCTCAATATTCCGAAAACATACTGAAAAAATTGAAGAAGCAAACAAGAAAAACAAGCATCTCGGTCCTCCGTATTTACAACCAACCACCTCTCTTTTTTCTTGTTTTCCATCTACAGTATCCCCCTCCGAAAGACACAGACTTCTGACTTCTTTTTCCTCCTCTTTTGGTTTCTTTTTCTCCAAAATAAAAAATAAAAAAGAAGACAAGTTTTGACTATATAGATGGAAAGGAAACCAAAAGAGAGGCACAGAGACTTTGAGAAAGAAAAAAATCTTTCGTTTTCCCTGTGAAGGAATAATTGTCGGGTTTTGTGTATCCAGAGAGAGTGGAAAAGAAGAAGAGGAGAAGAAGAAGAAGACGTGGCGCCTCGGGCACATAATTGCTCTTCTCTCTATTTTCTCTGAAACTCCACAGATCACACACTCTCTTCAATTTGCCTCACTGCGCTTTTTTTGTGGTTTTCGAAAAGGATTACGGTAGTTTTGAGAGAGGGAAAAAGAAGAAGAAGGTCGGGACGACCTCTATCCGGAAGTCGATGGAAACGAAAAAAAAACGAAACGAAGCAGAGGATTACGGTAGGTAACCCATTTTAGAGAAGTTGAGGAGGTCAAGAGAGCGAATGTTGCCACTTCACCAAGAGCAATTTAGGGATCAAAATGGGAACATATGGATGAGGGGGAAGATGATCAAGAGTTTTAGATAACCTCAGATGAACTTAAAGGATAGAACAGGAAGTGATGGATATGCATGATACGGTACCAGATGGAGAGGAAAAGTGACAGATTCACACGGAGGATTGAATGAAGGAGTTGAGATCTAGATCAGGAAGGAATGTAGTGAGGTAAATGAGTGTGTGAGCATGTGGGTGGGATAATTGAATGTACAGGTGATTGGAAGAATCCCAATACTAGAAAGGGTATAATTTAAAAAAAAAAAGATTTGGTTCGGTGAATTCAGATTCACTAGGGGATCATTGAGCAGCGAAGTACAAGATTCGGTGAAGCAAAAGTCAATCAATGTTTCTGTACATAAATCAAAAAGTCTTCAAATTTTCATTTCAAGAAGTACATGTTTTAGCGAATCCAGAAATCTACAGGATCATGTCAAATGATGTGTTTTACCGTAAACACTCTGATAGAACGCCACCCCTAACTTTTAATATTGATCCATTTTATTTCGGTTCCTGTGAAAGATATAAAAAAGTTGTCAACTGACCAAATATTTTTGATTTCATAATAAACATTTTGTCAGAAGACAACTTTTTTATATATTTTATAGGAACTGAAATATATGAGCTCCAAGTTGACGGTTTGGGTGTCCGTTAACCGTATTCTCGTGATCGCAGAAATCTACAGGATCAAAAGTTTTTGGAAGTCGAAAAATTGAAACTTAAATAATCAAAAGCAACGCTATAATAGCAGTTTAAGAAAAAAAAAGTTGTTTAAAGAACACTTTCTTTAAGAAGCTAAATATCAAAACACCGAAGTTCTATGTTATTTACTCAAATTACTCATTTAAAAACATTGAATGAAACTCTGAGCCATTTTCCTTATCAAAAAAAAGATTCACAACATCAAATTCACAAAATCAAGAATCCGAAACTTTCGAAAAAGTCCCATTTGAATCACCTCATCCCCCCGTCTCATTGTAAATATATATTGTTTTTCTATCTCATCATCATTAACAAAAACTCATTAATAACCCTTTTTCATGATGCTTTTTATGCTTCTTCTGGTGTCTGTTCCTTCTCCCGCATCCCCTTTCCATCCCATCATCATCCACAAAAACTGACTTTTATCGAGGTCATTATAGCACCACATACGATGGCAGGTGTTGACATAAACCCACCCCATTCGTGTTCGTTTTATGACCCCCAAAAGCTTTTTCGAAAAAAGAACCCCTAAATTCAAGACAATGTACCCAAAAGGGGAAGAATGCACTGCGGGATGTCAGTAGTCAAGGAGTCCTGTAATTAGTTGGACCACGCAACAATAGAACGGAGCATGTGGGTCTCAGGTGGATGAAGGAACATGTTGCATAGGTATGGTCTAATCCTTTCATCCATTTGATTCCGTCTATTCATTCGAGCATAACAGACTTTTTTTGGAGGGATATAAAAGAAATGACATGGGGTTAAGATGGGGTTAAGTTTGGCACCAGAGCGTTCAAGTACAACTCTTTGAAACTTTAGAAACTTGGGAATCGAATCTATTCTTCTCTTTCTCGAAAATTCTCAATCTTTCGACTTTGGGCAAATTTTTCTCAGTTTCTGTAAATTATATCAAAAAGTTTTTACTGATAAATTGTTCATCATAATTACGAGAGCGTTTTATCAGTTGACACATTTTTGATATCTTGTATAGGAACTGACTCAGGTAATTCTGGGGAGAGGTTTGGGGCCTAAACGGAGCTGATGTGGGAGTTACCCGTGAAGTTTGGGAGTTACCCAATCGAAACGGGAGTTACCCAGGCTATTTGGGAGTTACCCGGGTGATATGGGAGTTATCCGTTATGGGGACTATATGGGGGCAAAACAGGGAATACTGAATTTCAGGTTCTCCTTCCTTACAAGCGGGGACTATGTGGGGAGTAAGTGGGGATTCCCCTGCCCACTGGAAAGAGGTGAACGGGGAGTAGATGGGGGCTAAATGGGGAGCGCCAACAGAGAATACTGGCACAAGCGGATCCTCGATGATGCAAAATTTTTTTCTAAGTTTTTTGTCTGATTTGTTTTATTATAACCCATATTCTTTCTTCACATATTTCTTTCTTCCCTACCCAAGACGTTTACGAAGAAACAACAAAATGGGACTGGTAAGTGGTCTTTCTTGTTTCTATCGAAAATTATTTTTCAGACCTGGTACGATAAAAAGGAGAAAGACAACGACATCATGGATCGGAAAACTCAAGAGAATTATTAGGGAATCATGAAGAGAAAATTACGAATGTAAGTGCCATGAAAGCTTGTTCTCCCTATATTATCCATTTTTCAGAGAATACAGCGAAAAATCGGACAAGATGATGACGGACTTTACCAACGACAGATCATTTCTCCACTTTCAATTCTAATTCCATTTCTTGATTTTCACAGACTGTTTGTATTATTTTCATATGTTCTTTATTCTGCTGTTCATCTAGATTATCAAAGACTGTTAGCGTTTCTTTGTAATTAATAAATTTGGTTTTGAAAGGCCTATGTCGTTTGGAAATCGGGGGCAAAATGGTGGAGAAATGGGGTTGATGTGGGGCCTATATGGGGATTTCCACCGCGCGCCGCCGACTGCCCAAACGGGAGTTACCCGTCGAAAACGGGAGATACCCGAGCGATTTGGGGCGTCCCCCATATGTTAACGGGGGACGCCCCGAATCGCTCGGGTAACTCCCGTTTTCGACGGGTAACTCCCTGAGAATTACCTGAGGAGATAATTGAGCTCAAACTTGACGTCGAGGTTTCCATTTTTTGCAGGTTTCCCGCTGATGCTCCTTCTTCTAAAAGTCAAGAAGAGGTCGAAACGATTCTGACACCTATGTATTTCCCCTACACTTGACATGTTCCTATTGCTCACAAAAATCGCCTTCCGGGGTTTATGAACATACGGGGGGAGAGTGTCGACTGGATTAGTACACCTGCTCCCTTCCGAAATATGTTCGCTTTTTTGATTGACACGTGGCATTCTGTACATCTTCTACTTGTCATCATAGAAACATGTACCGTAGGAAGGTAATTATGAACGACTCGTAAGTCTCAAAATTTGAGAAACAATCCATCTTTTAACTCTGTTTCCTCCTATTTTCACGGATCTTGAGAAGGGAATTCGATTGTCAAAATGATTGACGTCCGTACGGATATCTTTCCCGTATGGAGAGAACCTTCCTGGGTTAACTATGTTGTATCCCCTTTCCGGTGATTTAGAGAAGGCGTCTAGCTATGGTATGAAGATCTAGATAAGCACACCTACCGGACGAGGATGAGACAGATGTAGCAGGTGTGTGGCAAAAAGATAAAGATCAGGTAGTATTGGGTAATCGACGGTCGGTTATGGTGGTTGGAGAAGAAGCGTTGGTTGGGTCAAGCTGTGTGCTGGATGGGGAGCCATATGGAGACAAAGGATATTATAAGGTAGGTTTGTATCTGATGGAACCACACTGTAAGTTCAGTTCCATTGGCTAAGTTTCAGCCAAGACTGTGCCACAACGGCCGCAGAACTTTGAAAAAGGATACTTCTGAGATAGGTAGCGTACGGCGGCCTAGCGGTCCTAGTAGTTTTTGGGTCGCTGTGCTTATTTTTGAAAGAACGGCCGGGTTGACACACGGCAACCTACCCGCGGCCGGCCATTTTGCATAGCCTTGGTTTCAGCCGCTGAAACTTGAAAATTCAACAAACTAGGGACACGATCCCAGGGAAAAGATTCTAGAAAATCACAAAGCGAAAAGTCTCTCCGTCTACAGTAGGACTCTTAGAATCCCAGGAGAACAGATGATATCCATGATACCTTCTCTTTACATGGCGGTCCGACAAAAAGAAATTCACCGAATCCGATAAACAGATACCGAATAATCACCTAAGTGTGAATGAACCTTTTTGTAGAAGAGCCAAAACAATAAAATCAAAAAAAATCGCAAAAGAAACAAGTGAGACTTTGGGAATGAGAATCCGAAAAATAAGACGAAGGTTTTACTGCTACACCGAATTACTATGACTATTCTTCTGAAGGCGTGTGAAGGCTGGTGGTGGATTGGAGCAATTATTCTAATTATTTTTGGTTGGTAATTACCATCGAAATACCGCATCGAATTAAGAAAGCGCAGAGAAAAAACGAGGTGGGCGGAGTCTGAGAGCGAAGGGTTTCAAGGCACTGCTGGTGATTATTTTAATTTGCCTATTTTCGTTCATAGGCTCCGCCTCTTTTTACCAATTCTGGCTTTCCAGAATTCTCGAAATGGGTGATCCCCTTCCTCGAAGTTTTTCTTTTCAGCTCTTTTCCGAAATAATAGCACCTTCCGGAGAAGAAGAAAAAAAGAAAATATACTGCTCGCGCCGACTTAAATTATAGGTTTTCGACGACGACGACGACGCCAGCTCCAGCTTCTGCTTCAGCTAAAAATATTGATTCTAGAAAAAAGAACTGGTTGATGTTCAATCCCCTTCCAATGCGTGGACAGAGTCTGAGAGCTGGGAATCGTATATGCCGACAGAGATCAAAAAGATGTTTTCCTCAGATCACATCGCTATCACTGGAGTGTGAATTACAGATTCAAGAGACACCGTCCTTTTCTTCGGATTCACACTTCTTCTCTTCAAAAAGTTTCGGAGTTATACTTACTACGAGAAATCATTTTTGATCTTCACATTGTCCGCGAAACGGATGAGAAGAGAAGGGTCAGAAAAGGGTAACGGAACAGGGCACACCTGTATGGACTCTGCCTTTTTGATTTTAGTTTCTTGGCTGAGGGTCTGGACTATTTTTTTATATTTTTTTAATTATTTCTGGATATTTGGAGCACCCGGTGACTACCGGTGATTTTTTTTCCGGAACGTTTTCAAAAGTTTTTTCCCGCGCGTTTTCTAATGCAGGCACCGCTGAGTCAGAAGTTCTTTTTTTCTTTCGTGTCGAGACCAACTCTAATTTCACTGTGGTATTACGGTCATTCGTTCAGCGCATTTTTCAAGGCGTCCCTATGAACCTTTAACTTTTTGTTGTAAGTCTAGGATCAGACTTCAGAACCTCCTTTCTAATATATCTTCTAATATCCGGTACCGTACTCTTTTTTGTAAGTTCTCTCTTTTTCTTTATTCAATTTCAAAATTCAGAATGGCGTGACTGAACTTCATTTGCTTCAACGTCTTCTTTAGATGACGTTCTGAACTTTTAGTGCGAATTCGCACGAAACAGTTGGTAGCACCAATTTTCATGAAGCAGATGGTACTAGACGGCATCAAAGAATCCGAAGCTGTGAAAAAACGTGTAGTTCTAATTAGGTGACGGTCTTTAATTGGGCTCGGATTGCTGGGGCTATCAATCCATCCCTTCGGACCAAAAATATGAGGAGTCATAGATATCTAAAAAAAGAGCAAAAAAAATGTTTTTGACAATGGAGTCGTTTGAGAATAGATGTCATAAAATATGTGGTTAGATTTGGATTACCTTCATAAAATCTATACGAAAGTTATGCTCATAAAAAAGTTAGGAATGCTAGAAGTATACTGTAGAATGGGTATCTCAGAAAATTGAGCTAGGATGCTAGCTGATAATGGATGATGCTTCTAGAAAAATAATATTTTTAGGTTGGAAAATCTCGAGAAGAAAAAAATGGGGTAGAACGAAACGTTCAGACTGAAGGAATGATGGCTGTGTGTTGTGGGGACCGGGGAGAGAAGATTGAGGCCCTTTTGGCTACACGCAATTACAGCCACAATTCACTACTTCTCTCTCTTTATCCTTCTCTCTATACCTACACCCAGCAATTAGCTACAATATAGGGCGGGGTCCCCTCAGGCACACTCTGAAAGATAATTGGGCTAAATTATACCTCAACCATTTTTCTCCCCCTCTCTCAACTGCCCGGCACTTTTCCCCCGCGTCCAACAAATAATTGTTTCCCTCATCTCGAAAATTTGATAGGGGGTCATTTTCGGAGGTTACCTGAAAGTATGAGATGATTTTCCAGTGATAACAGATTTCCAGGTGTTCCTTAGCACTTGATGCTCCTCCCTTCAACAGTGGGGTACTGTGTCCAATAAGAATCGCAAGTCCCGCCCCCTCTCGGATGTACCGCCCACCCGTTTTGGGGTGTCTCTCCATCCATCCCGTCCTCTCTCCGTACGTCTTCTTTTCTTCCTTTCGATGGCTGTGTTGTGCTATGTGCCTCAACTGGCCAACTGCATCCCATCATCATCATCAGCCTCTTCTCCTTCTGAATGTCATCTGAATCTCCTTTCGTCGTGTTCTACTTCTTCTTCTGAATCTTCTACCTCCTCCCTTATTATCCTAATTCGTACCTTTCTTCTTTTTTTCGTCGTTCGCTATTTTCTTCCATTTTTCGTCCGCTCAAATTTTAGGTAATTGTATCACTCTCCTTCCTCTCAATTCTGTAATTGTAAATTGGCGTTGATAATTGATGAGGAAAGTATCCGGGGGCGTGAGACACAGCCACTTCCAATTATGTTGTTAAGTAATACGTCGTTTAATGATAGCCTATATCCGAGAGCCTTGAGCATGTACTATCGTAAACCTATCATCAGACAGCTCAAACTTTTAGGAAGTACAGTTGTTGAAATGTGATTAATGTGATAAGCATGATCAAAATCACGAGCTGCCAAGACCAGAAAAATTTCTAAAGTCTCACATACGCTGGTGATAACTGCCCTTTTCTAATCAGGCTTCTTCTCCTCCGATTCATATAGGTCAATCAGTTCCTTTCTCAAATGTGGCCGCGTGGCGCAATGGATAACGCGTCTGCCTACGGAGCAGAAGATTGTAGGTTCGAATCCTGCCGTCGAAAGGTTTTGTTTAACTCGACAGTTGTGGTTTCAAACATTACCTTTTACTTTACATGAGTAATGTGTACCACCTGCGAGTGATTGTGTTTAATGACATTCTCCTTCTACTGCTCCTCTGTTTAAATATCAAGGTCAAGTCGTCATGAACCATGGTTTTTTGGTGCTTCGTGAGTTTTTTGCAAGCAAAAACCAAATCGTGAGAAGCATGACCTTTTTTGGATAGCGACATTTACTGTTTTGTGAGAATCTGAGAGTTTTCTGAAGTTTCTAGTTTCTCACCTTCTTCCGTCATTCAATTTTTTCTTCTCAATCTTTCCATTCTCTCTTCTATGGGACTTTCAAAATTTCAAAAAATTGCAATGTTTGGTTTTCAGATGGAGTCATCAAAACAGTTTGATTTCAATGGATCAGAATTCTACACGCAGTCAGCAGAAGGAACTCCGAATGGTGCTCAACCAACCAACCTTTCTCCGTATTACCCGTTCCCATTCCCTGGAGGAGCAGGTTCTGTGGCAGGGACAATGTACGGTACACCACAAGGAGGATATGGAATGTACGCCCCTGGCCCAGGAAGTTCACCTGAAGGTAAGTGTCAACGAACTGGACAGCTCTTATCATTGCAACTAGACACTTGACTCAAGAAGCGCGCGCGTTTTGTTAGTTTTATGTGTTCATATCTGATTGATAGGAAATGTGGCCGCGTGGCGCAATGGATAACGCGTCTGCCTACGGAGCAGAAGATTGTAGGTTCGAATCCTGCCGTGGTCGAAACCCTTTTTACTGTTGTTTCTCTGAATTTTCATTGACGTCAGCTGAAAAAGGTGATCTTATTTTGATCAACTCGCTCGGTATTTCAACATCTGGAGAAGTGATAAACAATTCTAGAAGATCACGTCACATCATTTCTAGTTTACTTAGCTTACTAGCAGAAGACGTCAATCTACTTTCTAACTTTGGCGCATTGTATCCTATTGCTTTCTTATTCTGGATTTCTGTTCTGACTCTGACTCCAAAATATCCAGGTCACTACAAAATGGGAGATCCCGATTCGGGTATGATTTGAGAATCCAAACCAGAAGCATCTTTTCAAAGACGTCAATCGGCTAGAATTCTAGATTTGAGTTAGCTCTAAAAATAAAAATAACTTTTAGAATCATCCCAATACACAGAGACGACAACGACGAAAATCGTGGAAGGGTGTGAAGCAAAATACAATCAGAAGGGAAAGAAAATGAGGAAACCACGAACGATTTACAACACCGCACAGCTTCAGATGCTTCAGAAAAAGTGAGACTTAGAGATGAAAAAGTGCTAATTAAACAAAAATTAAAATTTCAGATTCGACAAAACGCAATACTTGGCACTGCCGGATCGGGCCGCACTGGCTGCCGAATTGGGATTATCACAAACTCAGGTAAGCAAAATGGGAGGTTATGGAAATCTATTGTGGTAAACAGAATACAATTTGTTTACTGATCCCTATATAGCTTCATCCTCCTCCTTTCTCTTTAAATCCGACTTTTCGTCGTATCAATGACCTTGTGTGACCGTTTGTGGTCTAAGCATTGCACACCATCAGGTAATAATCCAGTCGTAATACACCTAATCCTTCTTCTTCTCCTTTCCTCCGATTCTTCACACGTGTCTCTTCAATTCGCTCATAAAAACAGTCTCATTAACTGTTCTTCTTTTTCAAATGTATGTCTTGAGAAGGTCGCCTCCTAACTTTTAGATACGCGCTATTGAGTTTTGAGAATCGAGAGGAATTTTAGAAGTTTCAGAAGATGTGCGAAAACGCAACATGATGACGTGGCTCTTCTTTATCTTCTTTTTAATTGATATTTTCTGAATTCGCGAATCCTCTTGGGAGCTTTTCTCTGGGTCTCTCGTTCTCGAGAAGTCTCTAACTGGGTAATTATGGGAAGTTAGCATATATGACTAGCGGAAGAGAAAAGGCTAGAAGCTGAATTTTCTGAATTTTCTAACAAAAACATTAATTTCTGAAATAACAACGAAAAGACGACGAAGGCACGCGCGCAGGTGTCAGATTGTTATCGGAACGGAAACAGCATGGATCCTTGAGAGGGGGTCTATCAATCATACCGTAACCATGAAACATGTGTCTTCCATAGATGGTATCTGAAGTCCACGGAAGTCATGAGTGATTGACAAGTGTATCCAGAAAATGGCAAGGAATTGTCAAGGGTTTATAACGTCTTTGCAACTTTCTGGCTTTTCAGATCCTCATGGATTCTCGCTTCTGATACCATCAAACCTGTAATAGAAGATACCTAGCTTTTAACTTCAAGCTGATTTTTCTCGGCTCCTGTCGAAGGTATAAAAAAGTTATAAACTAACAAAGTGTTTATCATAATGTTATTATCATTTTATCAGTTGACACATTTCTGATAACTTTCACAGGAATTGAGATAATTGAGCTCAAACTTGACAGTGTATGATGGGGTTCGTACTGAAATTGGGCGACTCTCTCTATACACTTGACCTACTGGATCGTAACCTAGAACCACGTCTTTCTCCATTTTCATATATTCAGTTTTGTTTCTACAGTATCCTATGACTCTTTTGCTGTCGCTCTGCCTCTGCCTGTACACCGGTTAGTTTATGAAAAGAGAGTGTGACCTCTATATAGGAATCCTATTCACTAGCGGAAGGCTAATTATCTTTTTCTCTGTCTTTTTTCCATGGATGTCACCACACGGACACCACTGTGTATACATTGGGATAGGAGAAGGCAAGGTTTTTCAAAATCGACGGATCGGAAACCAATTGAGTCGGAGACGAATGATCTAGGATGATGAGGCGAGGGGGGAGGATTTGTTGGTTTAGATAAAAACAACAAAAATAAATAAATAAACAAAATGCTGATTACTGTAATCATAAGTTTCATTTAATTCCTTTGCAGGTAAAAATCTGGTTCCAAAACCGGCGATCGAAACAGAAGAAGTCAAAGGGTGGTACGTCGGATCGGGCATCAGATGAGGACGATGATACGGAAGAGTCGAAGCCTGAAAGCTCACCGATGAGCGATTCGATGATGAATCAGGTGAGCAGTGAACGCCCACTTGGTTCTTCTTCCTCGATTAAATCCGAAATGAAAGAGGATTATGGAACGGTAAGGAGAGACTTTGGATGACTTGGTTTTTCCCTTTTTCCAAACATTTTGACAAGAAAAACTGAGGATGAGTTGCTGAATTTGGTAGTTATCTATGTAGTTTTGCAATTTTTTTTTTAGTTTGCTTATGTGTCGTGGTTTCAATTTTTAAGTTCCTTGTCAACTGATTACAGTAGCCAACAAGACATTAAAGAACTAAAAAGTGCTATACATCTAACATTTCGAAAAAATAATTGAGGCTTATTTCAATTCTAATAACATGGCAAACCTTGTACTTTCCAAAAAGTTTAGAAAATCAAACTTCTCTCTCCCTCTTTCAAAACTGATTTTCAAGAAAACGAAAATGGGAATTTTGCAGGATAACTCATCTCCACCAGTGAATCACCCAACTTCAAATGGTCCAATGATGCCTGACTGGACGATTCCATCTCACATCCCAACACCTTCAAGTCAACATCTTCCACCAGTCAGCACGATTCCATCGATGGCTCCAGTCGTTGCAATTAATGGATACGATATCAAATATGAAGATAAGCACCATGTAGTAAATCCATATGATATGCCATTGCCGACTTATCCTGCTTACTATTTCCCACATGCATATCAGCAGTACTAACACCTCTTCTTCCTCTTTTAGTTTGTATTTTCTCTTTTGACCCATTTTGGATTGTTTCAGATCTCCTCGGATCTTGTTTTCAAAAACCATATACCTGTGTGCTCCTCCTCTCCCAAGTTTTAGATGTGTATTGTGATTTGAGTTGGTGTTGCGGGACCAATACTTTTTCAGAAACTGTCCGAAATCTGTAAGATGGACGCTTTTATAAAGATTTCCCCAATCAATCCCAACTCTTATCATAATATACTGTTTTCTGTTCAAGTTTCTCTCTCCCTCTCTCAATCTTTTCGATTCCAAAAATCTTTTCTCATCCATTCTTCCCCACTAATCTTACGGTCTACCGGGTGCCCGTATACTTTTTGCTTGAACTGTTTTTTGTCTCACAAAACTCACCTTCTTTCTATTTATTAAGTAGATTCTTCTTGTCATAATTCGTCTAATCTCGTCTCTTTTTTGCGTTTTAGTGAATTTAAAACTTTAATAAAACAAACAAAGTTAAAATTGAATTGTTTTTTGAAATCTTTGAAATGTTAGGGTTTTCAGAATGTACTGGAAATCGAGGTTTCGCTTCTGGGGCTGATCTGAAATTGCAATTTCGTTTGCATCTACAGTATCAATATCGTACACAGAACGAATAGAAATTGAACCATACTGGGCAGTGTGAATTTTCAGGTCTACCATGAAAATCTCTGGTGTGGCATGTCTGGAGCACTTTAGCAAAAAAAGTGTCATTTCGGGAGGATTTTTTAAACTAAAAAAAGGTTGAATCGAAAGAATCGAATAGATGAAAATGAAGAATGAATGGTCGCGGTTCTTTTGAGCCATAGAACTCCTAGAAACGTTGAGAATTGAGAAGGGAGCTCCAATTTTTCGTAATATTTTCTCCCGGAAAAACATTATACAGAATTAATCATGAATCAGTTTTTCTTAATCCTCAAACTGGTCTTGAATCTTGAACATCTTGAACAAAATCAGATAAAAAATACTGAATTTTTGCTCCAGACCTGCCACACCAAGTATTTTCATGGTAGATCAAAATTAAATTTTCAGTTCGTATCAGAGATGTCCGGATTCCGGATTCCGGAAAGTTTTATTTGTCCGGGTTCCGGATTCCGAGAAAATTAATTGTTCCGGATTTTTCAGAAAATGTGTTAATCTGCATGAATTTCCTGCCGTTTTTGAACTTCAGTGATTACAAATGCAGAAATAAAGCACAAAATGAGTTTTTAAACATTTGTTATGCTCATCGGAAACCTCAAAATTTCGAATTATGTATTCTGGATTCCGAGATTTTTCATTCCGGATTCCGGATTCCGGGAAAATTATTTCATTCCGGATGCCGGATTCCGTTTCTCAAAAAAGTCATTCCGGACATCTCTGGTTCGTATTTCTTCTGTGGGAGTACTGTAAAGAATAGCGACCACCTAGTCTCTTCTCCTATATTTCAACATTTTCATTGTTTTCTCACTCCAAAAAAATCTCCATAAATCACTTCACTGTTTTATTTTCCATGCCTTCTCACCGCCATTCCATCGGCGGCACGCATTCATTTTTTCATCATTGTCATGATGATTCGGCGGTTTTGAAAAGGAAACGGGCGCGACGGAACGGCGCCTGAATTACGGTGGGAATTCAGGGTGACCGACCTCTTCTCTCGTAGTGAAAAGAGAAAAGGTTTGAATTATTGGAAACAGAGAGCCAGATGAATAGAGGGAATACCGATACATTCCGAACACCCGCCAATTTTCGATCTTCTTGGGGTCAGGATGATGAACAAAAGAAAAATGAAAAAGAATAAGAAGAAACCGAAAAGGGAAACAGCGCCTTCTTATGTCCATTCGAGAAGAAAAGGGTCCGAAAAGTAATTATAATGTTGAGGTGGCGACTATGTACAAAACAAATCCAAAACAAGAATGTCTAAATGCTGAACTAGATAAATGAATGGAATGTTTGAGTGGATTCTTCCAAACATGAAATTTTCATTTTGATGATACATTAATACATATTTAAACCAGGTAGGCAAACTTTAGGCCCTACCAGTTAGCTAGAATGATTTAATGAACCGTCAGCGTTGAGAAAATTGTACTAGGTTCCTTTAAAAAAGTACCAAAAATGATAAATTGCCTAGATTTTGAAAAAAACTGATTTTGCGGTGTACATCAGACAATCCAAATGCCTTTAAGCAGATTTTCAATGCATCCACATCTAATTTTGTTGAATATGGATTCTCCTACCAACGAGTACAAGAAGTAGAAAATAAAAAAATAAGAAGAACTTACATGTCGGAGCTAAATTATTGATTTCATAATTTTATAAGTAGTCTGAAGCTCGGATGTCAAGTTTCCGATTATTTTAAAAACTCTGGAGGGTGTAAAACAGATCCAGAGTAAAAATTCTGCAGTCACAAAAGTTTTGGAAAGTTCCTAGTTTTTCAGCTGTTTGCCGATTTCTGAAAGACTCTTGTTTTTTTTCAATTTTTCAGTACTGATGTTGTTCATGAAGGGGGGTCCTTCGGGAATCTAAAAAAAAGGTACCGTAAAACCTGTATTAGAAGGGTCCCTTTCATAGAAGAGCCCCTCCTATAGAAGGGCCCTCCGATAGAGGCTTGGGAAAATCGAAGGACCCCCTGTAATAGAAGGGCACCCGTAATAGAAGGGCCCTCTGTGAACACAGACCCCAATTCAAAAGTCGTTTTGAAATCAGAAAATTTCCGTACGGAAAAGTACTTACTTTTTCAATGGAAAATATTCCGGTAACTCCACAATTTAATAGAAATTTGTTGAAACTCTATTTTTTTTTTTTGAAAATCTTACTAAATTTTGCTGAAATTGGCAGATTTTCATGAATTTTGAACGAAACTTTGTCGAAGTTTTCGATGCTAAATTTCGGAAAAAACTAGCCGGAAAAATAGAAGGGCCCCCTCTAACTGAAGGGCCCCTGTAATAGAATGGCCCTCCGGAGATACCTTGGAGCAATAGAAGACAGGTTTTACGGTATTTTCAAAAATTCTGTGAATGCAAAGTTTTCACTCTAGATCTGTTTAACAGCTTCCAGAACTGTCAAAGTGATCGGAAACTTGACAGCCGAGCTCCAGACTCCTGAAAATGGTCTAAATGACCGAAAATCAACTGAAAATGTTTTTTGTCATTCTGACCGGTACTGTAAATTTGGATGTTCTGGATAAAAACCTCTTAATGAATTTCATGATTTAAATTTATGTTATTACGATTTTTGTACTTTAAAAAATTGCTGAAAAAATTGAGAAAATAAAAAAAAATATTGTTTGAAATAGGCTTAAAAGTTTTGGAAGTTTGAGAGAAATTTTACAAAATATCCGCTCTGAAATTTTTTTTCCAGACAATGGTAGTAATTTATTTTGATTCTGTCAGATCGCCCCTTATAAATATAATATGACATAACTGATTCATTTGAATAAATGATGTATTTTTATTGAGCTTGTAAAGCAGTATTTTTTAAAGCAGGCAGTATTTAGTTGTCAGCATTCGAAGAATTTCACAAAAATGTTATTACGGTCGAGTGTTTCCCTTGACAAGCATCGTCAAACCATCACGGTACTCGGCCTTGCACTCTTCCTTGATTAGCTACAATTGGAAATGTTATTTAGAAGAAGATGGAGAATGTGAAAATATTTTCGGAGTTTATTACAAAAGGGGTCTATATTTCAGCGATACACTAACCTGGGTCAGTGGTTTTCCAAATAGAACCTGGAATTCGTGCTCAATGAGCACCAAATCATTTTCCGATCTCGACACCAAGATACGAATCAGATCCTTGTCACGGGTTCCCATTCCCTGAAAATTTGGAAGATGGACATTAATTTTGAAACGAGCTTTTTTACCTTGGTTGCCAGATGAATGGAATTCGCCAGGAATCTGGGTTTATTCCGAGAAGTCTCAATTAGAGAAAGAATCAGATTCTTGAAATCTCCACTTAATTCCTTTTCAGCAAGCTTTTGGAATTCTTTTCCAGACTGTCTTTCCACTTCCTCAATCACTTTTTGAGCATGTGCTCCGTTAGCAGTTGCAAAGATTTTGAAGGCTTCAAACTTCTCAACTCCGGACTTTTTATCAAAGCTTTTCAGAATTTGAGCAGCATGGTTTCCCACTTTGAATGAATCCGCAAATCCAGATTCTTCCCGCTTCGCTTGCAAAATGATGATCAGAAGACGTCGAAAGTCTCCGGAAGTATCGGCAGAGATAGCGTCTTCCAAAGATTTTCCATAAGTCATGAAGTAGGTATTCCTAAAAATTAAAAATTTGATTTAATTGCAGATAGATGATTCACTTACTTGGTTGCTTCAATTTCTTCGTTTGTTCTAGTTGTCAAGATTTCAATAAGATTCTTTTCATTAGTTCCTAGCCCTTTGACCGCTCTGTTCAATTCCGTTACATCGAGTTTAGTTGGAGTTTGGAGAAGAGCCACTAGAAAATCTTCGAAATCTCCTGAGAACGCCTTCTTGATTTCTTCCTCGAGATCCTTTCCGTAACGAGTTTTGTAGGGTGTTCGAATCTGAGAAAAATAGTCAA
Organism: Caenorhabditis nigoni; assembly: GCA_027920645.1. NCBI lineage: Eukaryota > Metazoa > Nematoda > Chromadorea > Rhabditida > Rhabditidae > Caenorhabditis > Caenorhabditis nigoni. The sequence goes on along the minus strand of CP115866.1, from coordinate 7,850,503 downwards.
TTGAGATTTTTTTCTGTTTTAGAATGTACCATTTGCCGTTGAGTGTTGTTTACAGAAACCAAAATTTCCAGAATTTTCAGTTTCTCTTTGTTTCTCAAAGCCTTCTCGAGATGCTCAGCAGCCATTACCTGAATGTTTGGAGCAAATTGAAAAGTTAATAATTCACAAAATTCAACTCACTTCATCAAAATACGGCTTGAAGTGAATTTTAGCAGTTGCCATGTTTGTTGCCTTTGAAAGTAAATCACTGAAAACTTTTTTTTGGAATAAGGAGAGTAATTCAAATTACAACAAAAGGAAATTTAAAAATTGAAACATCACATAGAGTTTATAAGGAAAAAAAATTTTTGAATAGCAAATTATTTTGAATACTGGAAAACCTGTAATAGAAGGGCCTTTTGAGCTCAACTATGTATCTCAATTCCGATGCAAGATAGCAAAATTGTGTCAACTGTGAAAATGTTTGGGTTATTATGATAAACATTTTATCAGTTGACAACTTTTTTTGTATCTTTGAAAGGAACCGAGATAGGTTAGCTCAAATTAAATGTTATGCGGATCTTCTATTAGAGGTTTTACGGTGTGAATGGATTTGGAATTTTCTGGAGAAATCACATTTTCAATAATAGCGGTATTTCGGAACATAATTATTTCAGCAACTAGGTAAACAAAACAACGTACAGAAAAAGTAAAAGTTTCAAAACGGTTTTTAATGTCCCAAATAAGACAGACATGTTTTTTTTAATTGTCAACCATACTTGATAGTTTGAGAGACAACGAGAAAAATGACTCATTTCTCTGTCGTTCTGAACTGTTTTATTTGTGGACAAAAAAGATGGGTGGGAGTGGTTTTGGAATCTCAAAAAGAAAAATAAAAAAGAAAGATGAGTCAGAAAACATTTACATTGTGAAATTGAATATTTTTGATACATATCAATTAGGAAAGGGAGAAAAACTGAATAGGGAGACATTTTTCTGTGTTGTGAAAGGTGTTTCTAATCGAATTTCGATACGAAAAACTTGTGAAATACCAAATGGAAACTGTCGGGTGGTGACCAGATCATCATTTTCGTGTTAATCGAACGGCTGAATTGAGTGAAGTTGGCAGGAGATTTTGAAAGAGAAAGTGAGGATTCGGGTAGGAGGAGAGAACGAATTTAATTGGAAATTGTTGTTGAGTAGAACCGATGATGGTGGTTGGTGAGGATGCTATTGGAAATGTGGATGTATACTTAATAAGAGGATTTTGTGTCGCATGGGTGGCTAACTTCGGTAAAGGTGAGGAACTGGTCAACGATTTTTAAAGCAAGGAAGACACTTTAAAATTGTGTTTTCAGCAATTCCCATAAAAATGGTAATCAACAGTTAATTTTAGTCAAAAAACTATTTTTAATTGCAAAGGTAGAAATAATGTTTTGCCCGATTAATTTATATTCTGCAGATAGTACTGCATATCTTGTGGTGTTCTTTACAAAACCTTTTTTTTACAGATGGTCTTCGGTCATTTAGACCACTTTCAGGAGTTTGGAGCTTGGCTGTCAAGTTTCCGATCACTTTGAATATTTTTGGAGTGTGTAAAACTGATCTGGATTGAAGACTTTGTACTCGCAGATTGTTTCAATCTTACTTTTATATTCGATTCCTCAAAGACACCAATTCTTGGCCGGTATTTGTACAGTAAACATGAAAAAACGAGGGTCTTTCAAAAATCGGCAAATAGCTGAAAAACTAGGAATTTAAAAAAATTCTTTAAATGCAAAGTCTTCAATCTAATTCTGTTTTACACTTTTTCAAATTTTCAACGTAATCGGAAACATGACGTCCGTCCTCCAGACCCCTGGAAATGGTCCAAATAACTGAAAATCAACTGAAAATTGTGTTTTTGTATATCTTAAGGACCGGTACACTCATATGTTTTTTCTAATTTTCGGTAACCGTCGATCAAATTCATCGAAGAGCAATACAGCAAAAACATATTTTTGAGCTTCAAAAAAGTTGAAAAGGTTAAAACAAACTGCTCGATGTCTCGAATGTTAACTAAACAATACTAGAATTGTCTTCTCACTTTTTCTATCCAAATAAACTCATTGAAAACTATATAATAAAAAATTGTTGGCGAAAGAAGAATGTGTTTGTAAATAAGAGAAAAAGAAAAGTTATGGTGGAGAAAAGTTCAAACAAATAGGCAAACGATGGGGGATAGAATGATGGTTTGTTCAAATTTCTTGAGTTTTCCCTTGTTTGGTTTTGGGGTAAATATTGGGAAAATTGAGAAGAAAAGACAGGACAAGTCCCTCCACTTATACAGGGGGCAGAGAGTGTCTACGTCAAGTGAAATATTTTGATTGGGAAGAATTAGAAAAAATATTGGGAAATATGATTCGGGTATAAAAAAGGGTATCAGCGCCTTGTGGGTTTTGAAACTTCATGAAAAAGCTTTCCAAAAATGAAAAAGACTTTGTAAAAATAAAATATTGTCTTTATCAGGAAGAGGAAGTGGAAAAAGTTCTATTGTTACTTGAAAATATATGAGAATCATCCCAAAATATTCAGTTGAAAACCCTCAAATTGACTTCGAAATCGATCAAATGGGTGAGAGAACAGGGGACACACTTTAGTTTGAAAAGCGCTCAAAATTATCACTGAAAAACATAGTTGCAAAAGGCCGGGCCGGGCCGGTAGACGAATTTTCTCGGCCCGGCCCGACCCCGGGCCGGCCCGCCTACCACTGTTGAAAAATTTCCAATGAAAATTAGGGTGATTTTTTTGAATTTAAAAAGAAATAAGGGTACATTATTAACCAAAATTACAAAGTAGAAAGTGGTCGAAAAATAGATCGTTTTTGTTTAAATTTTTGAAAAAATTTCAAAAATTTCGAAAAAAAAGTTCAAAAAAAATCAACGTCTGTAAGAACCCCGGCCCTCCGAAATTCTCGACGGGCCGACCCGCGGGTCGGGCCAGGCCGGGCCGGCCCGCGGGCCGCCCCGAGATTTTGCAAGTATGCTGAAAAATAGAGTATAAATTGTCTAGTTATTTTTTGAGCTATAAAAAATATTTGAACACGGAAACTTATCACAATCTTTCGCCACTTTTAACTTCGAGCCAATTTATTTCGGTTCCTGTAAAAGATATCAAAAAGTGGCCATCTGACAAAATATTTTTGATATTATGATAAACATTTTTAGTTGATAAATTCTTGATATCTTTCACATAAATCGAGATAATTGAGCTTTAAGTTGACGGTTTGTGTGGGCTTCTATTAGAGGAAATACGGTAAAAGTTCGCACAGCGTTACTAGATTACATAGACATATCTAAATTTTTTGCGAATTCTGTTTCGTCAAATCCTCGTTCGAAACTGTCTGACAATATAAAGATAACGATAAACCATTCCATGATAAATCATTTATTGAGAACAAATTTCTTTTTCCAGGGTACTTTTTAACATCTTTTATTTTTCACACACTTACATATATTTTATGTTTACGATTTTTGATTTTTTGTCTGAGTTGCTAATAGCTTTTTTCAGATCCAGCAGTTCTATGGTTTATTATAATTTTCAGGTTTTCGATCATTTTCTACCGACAAACATTTTTTCGACGGCCAAAGAACAGACAACGAAACGGAGCTGATCCATCATCCTATGGCGGAAAAGTTCAACTTTAATTGTGATGAACGGGCGGAAAAACTATTTTTAATCGGACAACTGATAGTACTGTTCAGAATGTTCCCTAAATCCTTGCTAATTGTCAAACAACAAATTCAAGACGTTACCGGAAGGACCACCACAACAATAAGAACAACAAAGACCCTGACCAGAAAGAAGATGACAAAAAACCACCACCGAAGAGAAAGACAACGCGCAGGAAAAGCAAAAAAAAATCACGAAAAAAGGAGTTCACGAAGTTCACAAATTTTTGACATGATGACGACGTCTCGGTGTTGCTGGTCCCGTCACGGTCGAAATCTAAAGTTGAACTAGGTTATAGTGATTCTTCATTTTATTTACAATTTTATTTCCCCCATTGCCTAAAAACTTGACAAAAGTTCCCATTTTCTCACCATTGATTTTATTCCACTTTTCATTTCACTTCGATTTCGTATCCTGTGGTGCGAGCCAACCAATCCTGGGTTCTCGTCAGTCTTGTAGTTGGCGCATCCGGAAATCCGATCATCTCCTAGAACTCAAACATTTTCTGATTTTGAATTATCGTTTTCCAGTTTTCATAATGCTTGCAAAAACTGTCGAGAAGTTGTGATAAAAAATTTACAATATTTTCCAAATTCGAAAAACGGGATGTCTGAGAAAGTTTCGAAGCCACCAATCCTCTTTTCCTCACCTTTCATTTTATGCCGCTGCTACTTTCATTTGAATTTGAATCCTGCCAATCCCGAAAACTGCCTTGAAGCTATTCTCGAAGACCTTGAAGTTACTGGATCCGGTTAACCATGCAGCCCCTAAAATTGAACATTGGAAACTAAGTTGATTTTCCCTTTTTTTTTTCTTGATCTGGTTATGTTAAAAATTTTCTAAATTTACAGGAAAAGGTTTCGCGAAGTTTTTTTTTTCAAAATTTTACTAAAAGGAATTTTTGAAATAATACCCGAGATAGCTTTGAAATTTCACCTATTAGCATTTTCCTCACCTCTCAATCTATTTTGTTGTTTCTCTCAACTGGATTCGACTCCTACCAATCGTGGAAACTGTCTTGAAAACCGTCCTCGAAGTTCTGGAAGTTGGTGCATCCGCAGATCCGAGCATCGCCTAGAACTTTAAAGTTGGAGACTTTATTACAATAATAAATTTACAAAATATTTTTGAGGTTAAAAACGGAATTTTCCGAACCCGAGAAAGTTTCGAAAATTTATAAAATTACCCTTTCCTCACCTTTCACTCATTTCGCGGCTTCTGTCATCTGAATTTGAACCCTGCCCATCCTGGAAATCTGTCGGAAGTCCTGGAAGTTGCTGCATCCCAAAGACATCTAAAATCTCCTACAAAATCCTGCAACTTGAACGTTGGAAACTGAATACTGATTTTTTTCTCATTTTTCTGAATCCTGGACTTTAGATCCATTTCGTTATGCTTTCACGGAGGTCACATTAAATATACTGTAAAAAATAGGTTCTTTCCGTTTGATTTAGCTGAAGTTCACAATAAATATTAGTCACCGTAAAACGAATAGGAGCCCCTTCCCCCTAACTTTTAACTTTGAGCCAATTTTTCTCGTTCTCTGCAAAAGATATAAAAAAATGGTCAACTAGTTAGTTAATAAAATATGTATCATTACAACACAAACATTTTATCAGTTGATAAGTTTTCGTTATCTTTTACAGGAATTGAGATAATTGAGCTCAAAGTTGACGGTGTGGGTCGGCTTCTATTAGAGGAAATACGGTAGAAGTTCGCATATCGTTTCTAGGTTACATAGAGATCTGTAAAACAATCATATTTTTAATTTTCCGTGAACTGGACCTAGATGTTTGAGACGTTCCAGACAACACAGCGGATACGACAAAGTGTCAGCTGAGTCCTGGAAGGCAACTCATTGTGACGGACATCATGGATTTTCCTTTTGAATATGTGGAACGAATTTGTGATTATCCTAGTTTTGACCATCATCAAGTGGTTTGTCTAGATTCTCAGATAATTGTGTGAACGTAGTTTTAGTCGAAACAAGTTCAAGACAAGAGTGTAGATCCAAAATCTAAAGAATGCGTTATCTCAGAAGAGGAAGAATTGAGTGGAGAAGCAGCTCGAGCTGATGTCGTGGACGAGAAGGAAAAGGCATTGATTGAAGAGATCAGAAGATTAGAATCCAAACGAAAATCTGTGAAGGTTCCTGTCTCTTCTGGTTGCTCTTCTTCTGATTCTGAACTTTGGGATTCTGTTGGAGATACTTCTGATACAGATGTAATTGATGGGATATTTCCAAACGATGATATGAGAATGAAAAAGTTCAAGTAGGCTTATAGCAGATTGATTTAACAGAAAAACACTGTTTTTCCAGAATAATGCGAACTTGCTGTTGTACGGATTCAGAATGCAATTCAAATACGGATCAGACTATCTCAACGTCTTCTTCCTCTACTTCGACATCTTCTGAAGATGACGTTCAAGTTACTGAAGAACAACCGACGTCAATTGTGAAGGATAAATATGTGTCTTCTGACGAGACAACGTCTTCTTCAGATGATGAAATGAATATTGATGATGAAATTGAATACTGGGAAGAAGTATTGCAAAAAATGGAGAAAGCAGAAGATAAAAGACGGGGTAAAGTTCCCGATGATGACTCTGAAGAAGAATCTGATGATGACCTGGATAGCATGTTCGACGACACAAAATCTCAAACAAAAACCAGTACCAATTCCTGCGAGGCTACTGCTATGGAACCAACATCTGTTCAACAGTCACCACCTCTGTCATCTGATTCCTCTACGACTTCAGCATCTTCAGAAATAATCTTAACTGATTCTCTGATAATTTCTTCCTCTGATCCTGATATGGATGTCAATGAGAATGACTTGGAAAAGTTCAACTGGCAATCAGACGATTTGTATGAATCATCCGATACAGATTCTGAAATTGAAAGAGGTTTGAATCAATTGGATCAAGCTATGCTTGCTGTTGAATCCACATTCTCAAATGCAGCTGTCCTTGGTGAGAATACTCAGTTCATGAAAGAAGTTAGTGGTTTTTTTTCGAATTCCAACTTTTGAATTCAATTTTTCAGAAGCTTCTGCACTTCCAAGTCACTTTGCCAGAAATATTGGAAACCAAGAAAAGATACGAAATGATGGAAGAACAAGATGGACAAAAAGCAATCACAGATGTTTGTTTTTTAGAAAGATTTTTTCAAAAAAAAATCTTTTAAAAGTTTAGATATCAAAACAACTTTGGCTGGTTCAACAACTTGGGTCTGGATGCATGCATACGGCAAAATTAGTGAATAGAAAGAATCCGGAACATTTACAGTTGCAGAAAAATTTAGATGTAGGTTATTTTATTTCGATATTCATAAAATATTAATTTGATTTCAGAAGGAAAGAAGACTTCTTTATGAGTTGGCTCCAGAACTTTCAAAGCCTTCTCATATTGCAAGACTAGTGGATGCAGGATTCGATAATGACTTCAAATATTTGATTTATGAAGATTTGGGAACGGATTTATTGACTCTTTGTGAGGAATTTGGACCAGAATTGAACTCTGCTACCGTATTCCTAATCACATATTTTTCCTTCAATGCAATTAAGGAACTTCAGTCTTTTGATGTGATTCATTGTGATATCCGTCCATCTTCCTTCAGTATTCTCCAACATCCTTTCAATGTTAAAATTACCGATTACTCGAGATGTATCAAGAAAAAGTTAGTTTCTGTTTAGGCATTTGTATAGTCAGATATTTACAGACCTCCAATGAAAACTCCTGATGACGTCAAACCAGATTCATTCACTCCTAGAGTTTTCCACAGAAAAGACGCGGAATTCGATCAGTTTGTTGACTTCGAAGCATGGATTTATACGGTATGTAACAGATATTTTATTAGGCTCACCGCAAAATGAGAACTTTTTAGATGGTTTATTTATTCACTTCCACTCGTCTTCCGTGGTTCCAAGATCCAGAAAACATGTTGGAAATGAAAGAACATTTATTCAATGATCCAAGTGACTTTGTCTATGATGGATGTGCTGAAGCTGTTCCCATGGCGGCTACCCTCATTGCTAACAATAAAATGTCATATGAGACATTCTTGGAAAACATGAGTACGTTCAAAAAAGGCAAATATCATTATAAATTTTCGATTTTCAGATCTCGTATTCTCTGTGGATGTGATGCAGTACCCTGATAAATGCCAACCAAGACTTTGGAGTTTGAAAGAGTTGGAGGAAATAAAAAAGAATGGAAATTTGGAATCTGACGAAGAGAATGAAATGGAGTTGATTGAAAGTCATTGGAATCCTGCGGATGAATCAGTTTCAGAAGAAGAATCAGGTGACGATGAAAAATCGAAGAATGGAAAAGAAGAGACGGCGAAAAAATCGAAGATGGAGAAGAAAAAGACGTCACTGAAGGAAGATAAAACTCAACAAATGTCAATGTCAATGTCTGAAGTTTCGAACACTGAGCAATGGTCAGAAGCAAGTTCTACAAATGAGAAGAAGAGCAAGCCGGAAAAGAAAAATAGTAGACCTCAAAAAAGGTCTCCACCGAAAAGAGGAGTCGCTGATCAATGGATGATGATGGAGCCAACTTCAACCGAGCAGATGTCCATGCCTTCGAATATGCCAAGACGCAAGGTTCAGAACTCTGATGAGCCAATTTCAAAACCGGAAAAACCGAAAAAGAAGGAAAAAGCTGTGAGTTTGATTTTTGTTATAAATGCTTCTTATTTTAATGCTTTTTTTTCAGAAAACCCCTCCACCTGTTGCTGTAAATATAAAAGAGAAAAAACGACCACTTGTTACTCGAGAGTTTTTGTATGCAATGCACAATGATCTGAATGAAACTGATTTTTCGATTTCATCTGAATCATCTGCCACGTCATTTTCCTCTTGGACTTCTTCATCTTGGACTTCTGATGATGATGGTGATGTGAAGAAGGTATACAAATGGAGTCAGAAATCAGATGGACAATCGGATGTGGATTTCTTCGAGGATTTGAATTCAGAAGAGGTTGAAACTCATAACAAATACGAAGATCTACGTGCACTATGTTACAAAGGTAAGGGTTTTTCAAACGAATCTTCAAACACTCACTGTTCCTGTTTTCAGAAAGAATTTATGAGAAGAACAACTCGGACATCGAACCGCTTTCTGATATTGATAGCGAAGAAAAAGAAGCGCTCGTCAACGAAATAGAAAAACAAATTGATCCTAACAAACGGGAGGAAGCTCAGTTGAAGGAGAAAACTCAAGATGAACCGGTTTCCGGAAAATCGCCGAACTGAAAACTCTCTTTTTATTTTAATCTAGAATTTCGTAGTAATTTACATGAAGATTTTCTCGTAGATATTCGACTCAAATTCAGCAAAACTTTAGAGGAATCATCGAATTTCAGACTTGTTCCAATCGGGAAATCGGGAATCCGGAAATTCTCGAATAATAATTTCGGGAAAAATTTCCCGAAAAAATGTCCGGGAATTTTTCAGGCAATTACTCAGTTTCTACAAGATCAATTGCTTCCTGACCAGTTGATACTTTAGTCTCAGTTACTATTTTCCCAGTTGCTAAGACTCAGTTGCTAAGACTCAGTTGCTACTTTTGACTCAATTCTCGAATTTTCGGAAACTTCAAATCTCAGTTGCTATAAAAAAAACTCAGTTGCTACAATTGACTCAATTGCTACTTCGAGTCTTTATTTTCAAATTTTCTCCTTATTATGACTCATAGTCTCGAGACCTCTCGAGAACTCGGGACCGATCGAAAAACCTCTCGAGAACTCGGGACCGATCGGAAAAGGTTAGGCAAACAGTCTTATACAACCATCTCTTATTTTTCTGTGAAAACTCGGAGAGTGAACTAATCTTGCTGACCAGCTCCGATTCCACCTCCACCTGCTCCGTTCCTCCAATTCCTTCCACCAGCTCCGATCCTCCGATTCCACCTTCACCAGCTCTGCTTCCACCTCCACCAGCTCCGATCCTCCGATTCCACCTCCACCGTTCCGATTCCACCTCCATCAGCTCCAATACCTCCGATTCCACCCCCACCAGCTCCGATTCCACCTCCATCAGCTCCGATTCCTCCGATTCCACCTCCACCAGCTCCGATTCCACCTCCACCAGCTCCGATTCCACCTCCACCAGCTCCGATTCCACCTCCATCAGCTCCGATTCCACCTCCACCAGCTCCGATTCCACCTCCACCAGCTCCGATTCCACCTCCACCAACTCCGATTCCACCTCCACCAGCTCCGATTCCACCTTCACCAGCTCCGATTCCACCTCCATCAGCTCCGATTCCTCCGATTCCACCTCCACCAGCTCCGATTCCACCTCCACCAGCTCCGATTCCACCTCCACCAGCTCCGATTCCACCTCCACCAGCTCCGATTCCACCTCCACCAACTCCGATTCCACCTCCACCAACTCCGATTCCACCTCCACCAGCTCCGATTCCACCTCCACCAGCTCCGATTCCACCTCCATCAGCTCCGATTCCTCCGATTCCACCTCCACCAGCTCCGATTCCACCTCCACCAGCTCCGATTCCACCTCCACCAGCTCCGATTCCACCTCCACCAACTCCGATTCCACCTCCACCAGCTCCGATCCTTCGATTTCACTTCCATCAGCTCCGATCCTCTGATTCCACCCCCATAAGCTCCGATCCTTCGATTCCACCTCCATCAGCTGCGGTCCTTCGATTCCACTTCTATCAGCTCCGATCCTCCAACTCCACCTCCATCTGCTCCGATCCTCCAATTCCCTTCACCAGCTTCGATCCTCTAATTCCCTTCACCAGCTTCGATCCTCCGATTCCAACTCCATCAGCTCTGATCCTTCGATTCCACACCCATAAGCTGCTCTTTTTTCAGCTTCAGGACCATAACCTCCAGTTCCAATAGCTCCAGTTTCTGGATCCAGCTCCGGCTCTCAGGACTCCGGCTCCCAGGACTCCGGCTCCCAGGACTCCGGCTCCTAGGACTCCGGCTCTAGAAGCTCCAGCTCCAAGAGCCCCAGTTGTCCAGCCAAAGCTGGAGAACTGACTGATTCTCACTGTTTTTCCATCCCCTTATATACGAAAACTCCAGGGAGATTCTTATCTCTTCGGCCTATTTTTTCAATTTTCAAAAACGATTATTTTTCTGAACGTGAAATTTATTCTTCGAATATTTTTTGAATTTTTCGAGAAGCAAAATTTTACGTTTTTTTCACACGTGCCATGTTTCATAATTGCATAATCTTTATATTTTTCACTATTCACTGATAGTCTAGTGGTATACATTGTTGGCTATGAAGCTGAGGGTTTTTGGTTCAACCACGCCTAGGATTTTCCTATTTTTTCGTTTTTTTTTTTTGTGTGAAAATATATGAAAATTATTTTTCGCCGATCCACAAAATTTTCAGACACATCATTTTTTGAAAACTTAGAAATTTAACACTTCAGAATTTACCTTTCTGTCTCAAATGGCCGTGTCTGTTTTTCGGACATTTATACATCTTGCTTAACAAAAGTGTTCATAACTTTATAAAATGATAAACAAAGAAAAAAAAAGTTGTAAATGCATTTCACAGGGAATGTAGTAATATGAGAGATACATGAAATTAGTGAAACTTGAGAAATATTGGGACTATGAAAGGACAATACAATAAAATCGAGGAACAAATATGTGCATGATTATTCTTCTTCCCAGAACTCGGCGGCATCAAAGCTCGATATTTCTGAAGTGGAGACTTCGCTAGAACTGATTGGATTGCATGATTTCTCTGAAAGTAAAAAGTTAGCTCGATGATATCAAGAATTTAGATGCTTACCTTCTGCAAGTACCTCGGCAAATGGCTCAAAGTCTTCTTCTTCTCTCAACTTTTTGAGAAGCTCATTGAATTCGTCGCATCTCGATTTCTCAACAAACACAGAACGAATAATGCTGAGTTCGTTCACAAGCAACTATAAAAAGAAAAATGATAATCCGGAAACTTATTGAAAAATGGCACCTGGAAGAATCCACTGATTGCTCCGTTTGGTTGGAATTTACAAGTGTTCGATATCATCTCGAGCATCTTTGAGCATATACGACTTGCTCCACCATCTTCTTTAATTTCCGATAGAAGTTCTTCCCTTCTTGACACCTTCTTGGCTCCAGATGTATTAAACTTTTTCTTTCTCTTTTGACTTGGTCCCTCCTCAGATTCTTCAGCCACTTCTGTTTTAACCTTCTTATCTGTCCATTCAGATATCATCGCTTGTAAATCTTCTGGCTCTACAGTAACCCTTTCTCTTTTCGTTTTCTGAACTGGTTGAAGATTGAATTCACGACTGAGTCTTTGGAACATCTCTGGGCATTCCGCCTCTACTTTTCGCTTTTGTGCCATTATATCGTTCAGAATCTCGTTTGTTCGAATCGAATGATTTTCCATTGAATCTAAAAATATAGCTTTCAGAAAGTTCAATTTTTATTAGTTACCATCTGGATGAAGCGCCAAGCTTTTAATGAAATGACACTGCATTTGCAGCTTTGGGTCACTCATGCCACCTTCAATGAGAGACGATCTGGAAATGTTTGGCTTATTATGAATTCACTGTCTCCACAACTCACATTTCACTTTCTGGCAACTGCATCTTATCAATCAAATCATCGACTGCCGACAGTTGAGCAACTGAAGTTTTTATTAAAATTGATTTTCTAAAAAAAATTTGATTACCTGTTGGCTTATTTGTATCCTCCTCATCTTCGTCGAATGTGAATTTTGGGAACTTCAACGTTCTCATATCATCAGAAAATGGGAGTTTCACAGATCTCAAGTAATAAACTTCAGTTTCAGCATCCTTGTGTGGCAGAAGAGCCACTAGTTGAACATGAGATTTTGCATGAAATGTGTAACGACAGATACCAGCAACTCTCATATCGTACATTGCTCGAATCAGAGCAATCGCTGCTTTTGTAGCACCAGATTTTGGTGAATTGAGAGAGGGAAGAACGGTTTTGGCACTGGCTTCCATGAGATATGAATCCAGAATCTGAAATGAGTTAATGGAATTAATTTTGAAAAGGAAATGTTGAACTTTACATTTGCTCTTTTAGTAAACTGTATCAACTTTAGCACCCCTCCTGTTTGCCCCTCGTTGAAATTGTGGTCGTTGTACTTCTCCTTCAGATAGTCTTGATCCATCATTATAACGGACTTTCCAAAATTGTAGCCTTAAAACCCCGATTATTTAATGTCAGAAACAACTATTCACCATGCTTTGTCTTGATATTTTCAACAGGTTTGAGATTTTTGGCGGCACCTTTTGCCGCAAATTTTGGAGTCTCATCATCAACCGAATCAGCTGCCGGATTCTGAGTTTCAACGTGCATTTGTTCCATACGAACCATTTCGTTTCCTTCAGAATCTGCATTTTTGAACTTCAGCAGAGCGGTGGACTTCTCAGACTTCACGGCAAACGTTACGGGAAGACGAAGACCAGGAGCAATCTGGAACAATTATTATGAACAAGATACCACTTTTGTGGATTGTTTCTTACCTCCCACATTTTGTTGTACTTTCTCTCGGACTTCTGGCGCGCTTGGTAGTTGGAAAGTTGCTTGGAAACGTTTCTAGAAATGAGCTATGAAAACTAAAGCTATGTAACACAACTTACTCAAACGAGTATGTGCGTCCTTCCAATTGATCTACTAGTTCCGAAATTCGTGATGCTGGATACTCTGGGTTCTCCGGAATGCCGCTGAAAAACTTTAATGGTTTTGAACCATAAAAATGAATATGACTCACATTATCATCAGGTCTGCATTACACTCCGTGATAGCATCAGCCAGTAGATCGTAGTTTTCCTGCCTGATATTCTCATTCATACCGTTGGTCAGCACAATTAAGGTGATACCAGAGGGATTCGATACCAATTCCAGACGCTCTTTCAAAATAGCAACAGCTGCGAGAACTCCTTTGAAAACTGAAAGATTAACTTTAAAATTTCGACTAATGAGTAACCTTATTACAATTCGGGTCCGAAAACGATCCATCATTCGAATTTTGTTTCAATTCGGTAAGAAGGAATCTCAGATGATCGAACTGAGCTGGAACGAATTCCTCGTTGTGCACAACTACTCCTTTGAATGTTTCTTTTCCTAGTTTTGTAGTAAGTTTTGAATCCAAATTATAAGCCATGACACAGAAGTTTTCTGGATCCTCGGAAAAGATCTGGAATTTTGAAATTAGACATTCGAATCTTCAAGTAATTTACTTTTCGCGAAATAATAGAATTTGCTGTGTTAACAGCGTTTTCAAAGTCTGTCTTCTCGTTGTTCGAGCTCCTCATGCTCATATTGACGCCCGCATCAATGAGCATTACGGTAATTCCTGGAGAAGGTTTCTTTGGAGGCATCTCCTGAAAGTTGAAAGTATTTATTTTAAGTTGTTTCAAATGTTGCAAAACAGTTGAAGAAAAAGGTTTCACAGGTGTAAATGATGTATGCAGTTTTGATAAATAATGGCAAGTTTCCGTACGCAAACACAAACAATTGTGAAACCTTCAAGAATAGGTTTCTGCTTGAAATGAATTATAAATTGCTTATTCTATTCGTGCGTTCAGATATTCTTAGCTCAGACAGCTGAAATTTAATCTCTTAAATATTTCAAATTAAATATATATTTCATACGGAACGTCTTTCTGGCGCCTGGCGCCAAGCTCCGCCTCTTTTCCATTGCGCGTATGTTATAGCGCATGCAGAGAGACACCATCACGCGCTATTGCAGAATTTCAGAGATCGATCACATTTTCAACGACTTTCGCTCTTTTCGCCTGAATTTCGTTATTTGGTGTACTTGTCCACTTCCATAGTGTAACACACGTCAGCTTAAAACAATGTTTTGAAATAGTCTGACCTCGATAATTCAATAATAAAGCCTTTTTATTCCAGAATGACAGATACCGCTGATCAGGATTTCGAACTTGTGGACGGGGCTGAGCGAAAATCGAGCACCTCTGATAGTTTCGAAGCTGTTGATGATAAGAAATCAGGTGAGAATAGCAAAACAAACAAGTTAAATAAATTAACCTGAATCTCAGAATTTCAGATAGCCAATCGGTGAGTGAGGATGAAGTAGATCAAACCTTGCAAGACGTCGATAAGGAAACTGAAGAAGAAGAGGAACCTAAACTTCCATTTGTCGATCAATCGATCAAAGATGACGCTGAACGAAAACCAGAGAAAGACGGAGAGCAGCTAGTGGAAGACGCATTGAACGCACCAATTCGTCCAGATCAGGAACAATTCTATACTGCAGAATCGTCGAATAGAGCGATCACACTTCTCATTGCTTTTTCTGCTATGATGTTCACCGTTCCCCTCCTTGTTATGGCTACTCTTTACTATAACGTTTTTATTGGTGAGTCTGAAGAACCATTTCTGAATGTCTGTTCTAATTTCAAATATTCAGATCACTTCCATCTGCCACCAGCGGAAGCAATGCTGTATTCTGGAATCTGTGCTGCTGTTGTTGTCATCCTAATTGCAGCTGCCTTCTGTTATGTCGCCTGGAAAGAAGAAAAAGACGCGGAAGACAAACTGAAAGCCGAGAAAAAGAAAGAATAATTATTTATTCTCCTTGAACTAAATGCCGCTTTTTTGTTTACTTTAATAATTCACTTTCTTTTGAACCTCATAAGCCTTATTGTGATCAGAACGATTCATTCGATGTGTTAGAATCCTTGCCGGATAGCTTGTACATAAAACCGACCCAGTTGCTTTTTCTGATATATTTTCTCATGCAAAACGCGTTTCCCTCGCGAGTTTTACCTTCTCTCGTGTTACTCATTGTTTTTTTGACTTTTGGTTCGGCTGCAACAACTCGGGATATCCGGGGAACCATAATCTGTTGATATTCTATTCTTTAGTGTTGTAGCCAATTGGTAAGCCTTTTCTAGTTTCTTTCTTCCACCATATAAAACCCGTGGATATACCGAGTTGTTTGCAGTGAAATGGCCACTCCCTCCAACGTTCCCCCACCACCATCGACTATGGCGACTCTGTTCCCGAACTTCCGCGATCAGGAAGTACAATCAGCAGTCAAGAATCTTCTCACATATAGTCTTGTTATTCTGATTGTGCCACTCGCTTCCATGTTCCTTCTCAAACAGTACTTCTTTGAAGGTACATATCTTTAAAATTCTGTATCCTCTATAGTCAAGACACCATCTATCTTTGAATATCATCATCTTGTTTAACTTTCTTTTTCTGATGTATTGTATTTCAGCTCTCCTCGGGTTTGGGGCGAACGACGCTTTGACCTATTCCGCGATCATTGCCGTCATTCTCGTCCACGTAGTTCTGGGTATCTGGTTATTGGCTGCCACTAAGCAAGAGGATCGCAAGAAGCGCGAGAACAAACAGGACTAGACATGCAAGCCGATGCACATGGTTCTCTGAAAATTTTCATTTCACTTCTCAATTTCATGCCTTATTTTGTCCACCAGTCCTCCACTGTCTATTTTTATTCCGAAATCAAAAATATTGACATAATAAATCTAAGTTATTCCACATCTAATCCCGTCCGTTCGATTCTATTCTCAATGAAACGATTCCAGATGAGCCAGTCTATTTGGGATTCGGAGCTGAAGTCAATGTTGATGATCTTTACCGACTCCATTCGAAGTTCCTTCCACTTGGAAAGATCGGTGGAAAACCGTCGTGGTTGAATCCGAAACACTTGCCAAAGTCGACCGATCTGCTATGCAAAGTGAGTCGGATTCAACCTATTCAGAATTTTCGACGAATTTCAGGTTTGCGAAAAGCCAATGTGCTTCCTGATGCAAGTGTGTGCAAACGGCGGTGAAAACGATCCACCACACGCATTTCATCGAACTCTCTTCCTCTTCGTGTGTCGGAATCCAGCATGTTCCCGTCTGAATGATGCATCCAACCTAAAAGCATTCAGATGTCAGTTGCCACGCACAAATGACTTTTACTCTTTCGATGGTCCAATGAACCCTGATTTCGGTGATGCTCCAGATCCAAGAGCAATCACAGATGGACCTGGATTGTGTCAAATTTGTGGATGTGCAGCTGCCAAAAAGTGTGGAAAATGCCAAGTGGCAAGATACTGTTCTCAAGCTCATCAAGTTGTCGATTGGCCAACTCACAAGCTCGAATGCGCTCAAGCTGCTACTGACGGTTTTATTGCCGAGAAGCTCCAGAATCCTCGCAACGCATTTGTCTTCAAGGAGTTTGAGGTGGGAATCGATCAAGAATATATGCCGGCAAATCTTTTCGATGGAATCAGTGACGATGAAGATGATGATGACGAGGAAGAGGGCAATCAAGAAGATGAAACAGAAGAAGAGAAGAAGGCAAGGATGAAAGAGTTCGAGAAATTTGTGAAAGAAAACAGAGACGTAAGTGGAATTTGAAGCTAATTAGTCAGCGAATATCGGTTACAGAAAAACGCTGATATGACGAAGGAAGACCTAGATGCAGCAACAGCTGAACAGCCCAAAGATCTAGACTTTGACAAATTCAATCGCCTCGTTAACTTGAATCCAGAACAAATTGTCAGATACAAAAGACACGGCCTTCCTCTCCGTGCAACTGGTCGCTCGGAACTTCCAGAAGTCGTTGAACCTTGTGAAAGTTGCGGAGCACCACGTCGTTTTGAAATGCAATTGATGCCTCATCTCCTGTCTCTCATTGATGTTGACGCTATTGGTTAGTTAGCACATTTATCAGAAAATACAACTTTCCTTTTTAGGCCAGAGTATTGATTGGGCTTCGGTTTACATCTACACGTGCTCAGCCAGCTGTCAAATCACTGATAATGGATACGCACAAGAATTCGTCTTCAAGCAAGATTTCGTCTGAATATGTTCTTTGTTTCTATTCTAACCATTTTGTTTCCTGTTGTTGGCTTGTTAATTTTTTGTGTTTCTCAATGAACTTTGTTATTGACTTGTTCAGAAATTAATTTAAGTTTTTCGTATGGTGATAATCACCTAATACCGCTGAATTTGTCTCAAATGAATATCATAATAGTCTAAATTCTGTGTACAGATGGAGACTAGTCTGAAAAATGTAGAAGAGAAAGAGGGCGTTGATCAGGAGAATGACGAAGACGAAGAGCTGGCAAGTTCCAATTTATATGAAGAATCGATGGCGGAAATTACCCTCAACGAAACAAGAGCCGATGGTACTGGAGGACATGATTCTGACCCATTCGACCGAAGCGGAGAGTATGATGAAGATGTCAATTTAGAAGCACCTCCACCAACTACTCCAGACATTCCGGAAGTTTCTACAGATGTTCTGATTTCTTTACGGAATCGTACTATTCATTCAGAAGCCACAACTGATGTTAGAAATCCATTTGAAGATTCTGATCAGGCTAAGAAAGATGAAACCAGCAAAACTTCCAATCATTAGGACTTGTTATCACTTCCTATGGTTTAATTGTATATCTGGAGAAAACTCCACCTTTCAAATCTAAGTCATGATTCTTATTTCCTTTATTTTCATATGAATTTTCATTACATAAACTTTATTATTCTTATTTTTTATTCGACCTTATCAAAGCTTGCACAGAATCAGTTTTCTGAGAGGAAGCATCAGTGCAATGAACATCTGCCTTTTTTCGCCGACGTATTCTGAACATATTGGCAATGGCTGCTCGTCGTGTTATTTTGTCTTCATCGTCGGCTTCTTTCAAAGTTCTGAAAAAGAAATTTTTAATTTAAAAGAATTTCGAGTAGCTATCACCGGCTGATAGTTTTCAAAGACTCTAGAACCAGCTGCTCTTTCAATCTTTGATAACCAAGAAAGCTGGATTTTCCAATAAACAGACTCAAAAGTGTTGCCGTAACAGAAATACTTGTGTACCAAAATATATTGTCCCTTGGATGCTGAAATTAATTATTCTACAACAGTTAAACACTGATCGAAAGTCATACAAATTCGCCACTCGCGTAGTCATTGTCATCTGAATAACAGAAATCTTCAAAATAAGACAATAATAGAGATCTCACCCCAAATTTTCTCCCAGTTTCGTCCAAAACACTCGGGTCCTTTACAACATGATAACTCAGTGACGAAAGTCAAATTCCTATAGGTTACTGTAGTTATGGTGGTTTCGGTGAAATCGTTTTCAATCTTGCTGCAACCTCTATAAACAGAAACTTTTGAATTCAAAAATTGAAGCAAAAGAAACTTGGCCAATGAAAAATAGTCTTCTAGTATCACTTTATGAATCCCTGTCGGTTTAAAAAAGTCGAAAAAGGCTGGTCTGATTTCCCCGAAATCAGGAATGCAGGCGAATAAATGACCGAGTTTTGGTACTTTTATTTTGGCACAAGAGTAATCAGGGAGAAGACAATCTGTCCAGTACTGTAATTCTTTCATTGTTTGGAATATTTTGGAAAAAAGAACTAATACCTCGGTACTGTTATCAGGGGAACTTTTTACGAAATCATGATAATCTTGAAAACTGATTGGTTTTCTACTTAATGGACATTTAAATTCGATTCTGAATTTTTATAAGCAATTTTTATTAGGTTGTTCGGAAAGTCCTTTCCATTTTTAGCGTTCGATACATTCAATGTAAAAAAGGTCAAAACGATGTCAGATAAATTGAATATAATAACCATTGTTATCAGTGACTATCTGCTAACGTCCCACTAAATTGTGGATGCCTTGCTTCCAGAACTCCGGTCACAGCGAATTGAAAATCAAGGCAACCCATTTTTGATATCCTGTTTTGAAGTGAATTTTTTTCAATCAAGATGACGTTAGAAATGGCTGCACAGTGGGTAGTCAGGAAGTACAAGGTTCAGACTATACAGTAGATAAGGTAGACTCCTTTAGCCCTATCCATCGAGACCGGTCTGGGTCTTCTTTCCCGCACGAATTTGCGAATTTTAATTTTGAAAATAAAAATCTGTCTTTCTCTCCAATGGAGATCCACATTGAGTCTGAGTTCTGTCACCTGACAAGAGTAGGTTACGGTCGTAAAAGTGACAATATTATCTGGCAGCTCCCAATACCCCATTCCTTGGTAGACCACATTACCGACAATATCCCATTTTTAACATGAATTTCACGTTTCGGGACGTCTGGTGTTTGAGTGTCTTTGTCAACCCACTTGGCATGTCACTTATTGTAATCATACATTATCCATTTATCACCGCTAGTAAGGATTTGATTCTAACATTCATGTGTGCAACGCAGGATGAGAAGATTCAAACATGTGTCCACACTTGTATCCAAGTCGTGTTGAGCCAAAAGAGGGTGGTTCATATCTTCATTTTTTTTTGACTTTGCCAAGAGTTTCCAATCTATGTCTTTTAATAAAAGGCTTGCCACTGATGTTCTTTACATATCCCGCACAGTTTGAAACGGGTCCCTTTCAATCCCCGTTCGTAATGCATCCAAACCAAAGCCCGTTTGCTTTTTTGAAGGGGGATTTTCGTCCAACGACAATTCTCATTTTTCAAATTGATCAATCCAGGTTGTGATGGTTTTTCGAAAGGGTGCATCTTCGTTGTTAACCTTCACTAGTTGGTGATGGATTTCAGCTAATCTGAGGTCAGATAGAAATAAAAACAAAAAGGTAGTCCAAAAATGGGAATCATTAGAGGCGAAAACGGTGGGCATATCTCACCACACAAAAAGAGGAGAATGGTCTCCGTTGGGGTGTAGACACTATTAGACCCCACCAAAATACAGATTTAACGATAGCTTCCTCGCTTTTACCCCGTTCGAAAAATCAATGTTTGAAAACAACAGATAAAAAATGGAAAGGACTTTCCGAACAACCTAATAGCTTTCAACCCAAATCCGACTCACACACTATCCGTATATTTTATTGTTTCACTTGTGCAGAAAATACCGAAAAACCAGAAAAGAAACTTTAAGGAAAACCGAAACGTTGGCATTACATTGAAGATTAGAAAATTAATTATGTTGTCTGAAACACATGACTATGATTTGGAAAGCAGGAGTTTTTGCCATCCACGTTGTTGCCTTTTTCCCTGGATTTTGTCAGCTGCTGCTGATTTTCGGTTATTTTGTATTGTTTCAATTAAAATGGAATCAAATTCAAATGAATCTGGAAGTCATACAAGTAAATCAGAGAAGACCGCCGCGCCAGAGGTCTGCAAAAAATGGGCGGAGCTAGTTTTCAGAGTTTATGAGTGAGTATTATGTAGGCATGCAGAAATCGGAGCTTTGGAAGAGGGAAGCCGGTGGCCGTGGCCAAAGGTCCCACAATGACAACTACCGTAACCTAGAAACATTTTATTCTCCGGATTTATTCTCTAGATTTTTGTGCGTTTTCAACACATTTTTTCAATAACAAAACTTTAATTTCCGACTTTTTTAAAGAGAAATTTAGAAAAATCGACGAAAGGAAGTAAAAATCGAGAAAACAAGCTCAAAAAACATTTCAGATTACTGTAGTTGCCACTGCGGAATCGTATACCGTCGGAAACGGCCACCGGCGTTTCTCCTTCACAGCCCCAGTTTTTTGTACCAGAATAATAGAAATCCGATAAATCGGTAATTTCATTTTTCAGAAGAATGATTCATTCATCTGAAGTCTCATTCTTTATATCTGCTCCACAAGTGATCTCTTGTCTCGGATTCATTTTGGGAGTTTGTAAGCATAATGCAGATGGTTTAGTCCTTGAATTACAAGGTGGAAATGATAAGCACGATGTAAATATTCAGAGTTAAAAAAGGAAATACAAGTTCATACAATTTTAGGTTGATTTTTTGGTAGATCATACAATGAAATTTGCTCATAAGTGGAGTGGAGAACTACGAACTCTTCTGACACCTGGACATTATCATCGAGCCAGACGAGTTTATGCTCATCCGAAATTTGTGCATCCTCATACCGAAAACACATTTCAGGTTTTGTTAGCTGTTCAATTTTTTCAAAAACTGGGAAAAACAATTTTCAGTATCATCGTTTCTTTCGAGTAGAGGAAAAAATATTCGAAGGTCCAGATGAGGTTTTGAATTGGGTCGCACGTATTTTGAAGGTACGACCCAACCACAGTACCGGTCAATAAGATTTCAAAAGTTTGGATCTCGGCAGTCCTATTTCCGATTTTTACTTTTTGGATAGTGGGAAACAGACCTAAATTGAAAAATTTTGCAGTCATAGAGGTTTTGAAAATTCCGAGTGTTTCAGATATTTGTCAATTTCTGAAAAACACCTATGTTTTTGTGACGTTTTAGTACAAAATTTGGCAAAATATGAGTGTCTTTCAGAAACCAAAAATAAATGTAAAAGGAATTTTCAAAAAACTTCTGTGAATGCAAGTTTTCAATCGAGGTCTGTTTTAGAATCTCCAAAATTTTCAAAGTAATCGGAAACTTGACAGCTAATCTCTAGAATTTTGAAAATAAATTTTAAAAAAGTCAACTGAACAAATAAGATTTTGTCTATCTCATTGACCGGTACTGTATATTTTATTTTTCAGACAAACATTCCATCATCTCACAGAATATTAAACACTTGGGCTTGGGAGCAATCGAGTATAGATCGAATGAAACAACAACGAACGGTTGACGATATCAGTACAAAAGTTAGATCGAAAAAGAAGAAATCTGAAGAAGGCGTTCTTCCAAAAAAGGCATCATTGCTTCCAATGATTCCACCCAACAATCCATCGGTTCGATCCAAAAAAGCCGTCTCTGAAGAAGATAAAAAATCACCGATTCTGGTTTGGATGAGTCATGCGGTGGTTGAAGTTCCAGATGAGTTTTTTGATGGAGAGAAAGTTTATACGTGGAACGATAAAGAATATCTGAAGATCCATGGATCACCAGCAGAACCAATTAGAGTCAGGAGAGGGAAATTCGGTAGGGTTACTGTAGTTTTTTCAGTGAAATGTGTTGCGTTCAGACTTCAACACACTCATGATTCCGACCCAAAATCGTCAATTGGTTATGTTGATCTTCTATGATTATGATTCGAAACTATGTTCTTTGGAAGCAATGCGTCTCTTTGTTAAGAATTATTTTGATACAAAAGGACCTAGTCTTGTTTATAAAAAGCAGGAAACAGTAATTATATTTAACCAACATTTTAAAAAAGTTTTCATTTTTCAGGAAAAATCGTCAACATTGAAATCTATCTACGTCCCGAATTGGAAAACGAAAAACTTTCCACCCAACAGAATTGCTCAGCATTTAGTGGTAAAACCTGAAAATGTCATTTCAGGGAATCAAATTGTTATGTTTTAGGCTGCTGCAAATCTTCATTCCGTTTTCGTTCCTGGTGGTTTTGGAGATCTGGCAATTGCAGATGCTGTACCATCAGCTACTGGAGATCCCCAAAAAATCAGTCATCTACAACATTATGGACTACTTTCATTTCGAAATTCTCCAAGACAAACAGCTCCAAAACAAGTGTATGTTTAAATAAGTCATTAATTTCAGTCTAGAAATATTTTTTAATTCAGTCAGACTGGATCATTACTGCGTAGAAAAGGGTGGAAAGCTGAGATGAGGAGGAAACAAGAGGAAGAAAAAGCAAGAACGACACTTTTGGAACTGAATGGTATAAATAACTCAGAATCATTGAATTTTCTTCATATTGTGTTTTCAGCTGAACAAGCTGAGACCATCAGTTACCCCATTTGCGTGGTTTTATGGGACAAAAACCGACAGTTTCCAGCCTACATGGGACAGTAAGTCACTATGAACAAAATCTAAATATAATTTTGAAAGTTTTCAGAGTGACTGGAAAAATGACAGATCAAGAGAGCGATGAGGTAAAACAAGCCGAGGAGAAGAAGAAGCAGAAGAATAAATGGTTGTTTTGTTAGAACTGAATTCTAGTGTTTCCAGAATTAAATAAATGGTTTTTCTTGATTATTATTGTATGATTGAAGTAAAAAGAAGTAACAGGCAATATTTTATCTTTCTGTATTGAATTATGAAATCTCCTAAAGAAAATAAAATCAAAGGTATAAAGATAGCGAAACCCGCGAAAAATATATTTAATTGTCTCTGATTGGTCTTCAATGGGCTTTTTTGATTTCGACTTCGTGTTCATGTTCCAAAATTTCTTTTTGTACCATCAATTTGTGATGAACTGGGTCCTCGACATAGTGAAGATAGTTGTGGTTTATGAAACGTCCCAGCTGAAAAGTTTTTAGAAAAAAATTGTTGAAAAAAAGAGATTTACCTGAGCTCCTTGAGCACTGAAGTTGGCAAGATGGCAGGCGAAAAGAAGGAGGTTTCGTGGCTGAACATGCCATGCGAAACGCATGAAAACACTCGAGTAGATCAGAAGAGCTGATGTCATTGGGCCACTGATCATGTCAGGGTTTTTCTGAAAATATTGTTGATTGATTAATGATAAGTTAGAAACTAGAAATACCTTCAAATCGCCGAGAGCAGCTAATGGAAGTCCCCAATTGGCAACTGGACCCCAGAAATGGGTGGAAAGAAAATAATGTTTCCATTCCGCAGTTGAATGTTGTTTGAAGTAAGTTGTCACTTTTGAGATGACTCGAGACATCTGAAAAAGGCTGAAATTGAGTCAAGAAACTGGATTCGAAAGCTGTCCGTTCTACTGGAATCGCGTGAGAAATCAAGAAACCGTCCGATGATCGGTGAATGATGATAAGCAAAGTGAATGATAAGGTAAAAAAGAAAGATTTTGGTTTCTGCTGGTGAGAGTAGTTTTAAAAAGAGATGGGGATTCCTTGAGATGCTTAGAGAAGCAGATTGATACAATGAGTAAAAATAAAGAGTTGTTTTCTGATACCAAATCAATGAACAATGATTCTATTAGTCTCGAAAATAATTTCCTGGTGATTTCAGATGTTTTCCCCTGTCAGTAGCACACTTTTAGATTGTAAAATCAAAAAGTATAAAGTTTTTTCTATCGGCAAAATGTGACCTGAGTGCATGGGTTCGAAGGAACCAAACGTCACAAATCTTCCGAGAGAAAAGCGAGAAAATAATGGAAATATGAGAAAGGGGAAGAGATTCAGAGAAAGAAGGCGACAGAAAATTCGAGGAGGACAAATAGCCACAAAGGAGGAGACAAAAAAGTAGTCAGAGATCACTTCATCATAAATAATTTTATTGAAAATAAATTACAGCTAAATAATAAAAAATTACGAAATTTGACAGTTAAAAATGAATTTTGTTGTTCACTTTTCCTCCCATTCGCCGGAATCATCACTGGAATCACTTGATGAAGAGTATCTCTTCTTCTTTTTTGCCTTTCTGCTCTTTTTTGATTTCTTCGACTTTTTCGAATGCTTCCGTTCTTTTTCCTCTTTCTTTTTTTTCTTTTTGGAACCGTCTTTTTCTTTGATACTTTTCTCAAGAAGGTGGAGAACAGAGTCTTTGGAAAGGGTTGCAGCCATTGGTGGAAGTGTTGGTCCGTATGATTTTACATTCTGAACAAATAATAGCATACTTGATGATTTTAAATTGCAAGAACGAACCTTCGAGATTTCTTCAATGACCTGAATATCGTCATCGTCGTTTTCTTTCCGGCTTTTCAACCCCAAACGTTGCTTTTCCTCTAACTTTTTCAACTCTTTATGAACTTCTTTCCTTCTTTCCTCTTCTTTCTTTTCCTTTTCTTCCATCCTCTTCTTCTCTTCCTCTTTTCTTCGTTCAAGTTCTTTCTGCCGTTCTTTCTCCTGTTCTTTTTCATCTTCACTATCATCATCATCTATCTCAAAACCATCACCAAAAATCAAATCAAAGAACGACTTTGGTGCCTTCTCTTCTTTTGGTTCTTCCTTTTTCTCTTCTTCATCTAGATCTTCATTCTTATCTGCATATTCTTCATCATCAGATTCTCGACGGTTCGCGTCCTCTGCTGCACGCCGAGCTCTTGTCTTCAGAAGACGTTCTCTCATTTCGATCTCGTTTGCAGTATTTGGAAGTCCAACAGAGGTTGAAAATCCAATATCTGCCAACGTGTCTTTTTGTCTCCAATTGGTTTTTTGGAGAGCAGGAACACCAACCATATCACATCCTGGGAAGGGGTGTGGAACATTGAATCGCTTTGCTAGAAGAGCGTCAGGGTACCTGAAAAAATATGTATCAATAACGAGTGTTAATGTTAACCAAACCATTCAAAACTCTGTCTTGTTCTATCACCAAACATTTCCATTTTCACTGCAGCCAATTTGTCTTCGTCTTTTGTTCCCACTTTCAGATCACCAGCTGCTTCTTTCACAAATTTCGACGCCATCATTTCATGTATAGGAGCCGCGATGGCAGTTTTGGCAAGTGGCTGAGCTCGCGATTGAACTTCTGGAAGCATTCCTCTTTCCTCTGTCGTTAGTTTTGATTCGAATTCCTTTTTCTCCCATTCCCACTCCCAAACTGTCAAATCGGTTGGTTGAGGATATGGAAGACCTCGCCTGATATAATGAAGAAATTCTTTGAATCGAGCTTGACGCATGGGCTCATTTGGGAATTCCACTCGGTTCCGAAGACGTCGATCTCTTTCTTCGTCTGCTTCACCGCCTCGTTTTCCTTCTCGTTGTTCGACTTCGTTTGCCTTGATATCCCATCTACTTCTTCTTTCTTTCGGTTTATTGTTATCTTGAACACCAATTTCCAAAACGTTCAAGCGATCTTCTCCTAAAAACTTGGCCCTTTGAACCGCCGTCATCTGCTTAACGTCTTCTTTCATTAATAGAGGCAATTTGGATATATCCATAGGAATTGGTTTATGGCTTCCTCGAAAATTAGGTGGAACCCGTGGTGGACCATAAAACTTCCTTGGATTCAATCGTTTTGGTTGCAACTCAAAAGCAGTATCAACCTTCTGTGTTTTCAGGTCACTTTCTCCAGAAGTTCCAGCGACATCCAAAGAGAAATCGAATTGCGAGAGATCATAATTGGAATAAACACTCTCATCTTCTTCTTCAAATGCACCGACACCAAACGCTTGTCCTCTGATTCCCTTGCTGTTTTTGTTTCCAGATTTCAGTGCTAAAGCGGTTCTACCATATGATTCATTAAGAACAGTTGTTTGTCGCAGACCCTGAAAAAGGAATTGAAAACTTTCATTCCCTATGACAGGAATCCTACCTGATATCCAATACCATGATCTCCAGACAACGGCGTCAACTGCTTAACAAGAGCATCTTCGTTCGCGAGTTCATACGACGGGGCTACTTTCGCAGCTTGTTCTCGATCGAATTCAGCTTCTTCAGTCATCCCTCCTCTATTTTTCTTTTGCTTCACATTCGCCAAACCGACACCTCTTCCTTCTCGCCAACCCATAGATCGAAGCATTCGAACACCTATTGAATTGCTCACAGGTTTCACGACGTCTTCAAACATCTGAGTTATGGTTGACACGCTGGCAGCATCTCTCTCCCATGCCAGCTTTCTCTTCTGACTTCCTCCGTCACCAAATGTAGATGTCTGTTTAATAGATCGGTTGCCGATTCCATATTCTCCGAGATCTTCAGCATCCATGAAATCCTCGGCTCTCTGTTTTATTTGGTCTCCGCGTGCGTCTTTGGAAGAAGAAAACACTTGTGGGACCCATCCTTGTTTCGATCCTACTGTATTCCAGTAGCCAGCTGAGAATCCTCCAGTGAAAGCACCATGAAATCTGAAAGAAAAGTTGTTCATTACAGGTCGTCAGTCATTATTTTACAAACCTGCGCTTTCCTTTCTCATCTGTCGCGATTTCCTCATGTATCTGAGTTGGCTTTTTCGATACGGTGACACCTGAAAAAATTACACTTCGATTCTAATTCATTCATTAAGAACACACCTTCTTCATCGTCGTCATCGAACTCTTGTCCGTATGCTGACAACTTTTTTCTGTTCATAAAGGCTCTGTAAAGTTGTTTGTTTTTTGAGTTTTATTAAACAAAAAAGAAAGAAATCGACCAATATCAACCAGTGAAAACTACAAAACACCAATTCAAACACATTTGTTTTTCAATTTCATAATTTATTCGACACAAAAAAACTAATACTAAATATCGATACGATAAAAAATGATGTCTTCCTGGCGTTATAACGAAGCTAGTAAATTCGATCTACTTGTTGACCTTGTTGAAGTATTCCTTGCTGGAAGAGACTCCTGGCTTGATGGTTGGCGAATCCTCCTTCCAGTCAGCTGGGCACACCTGGAATATAAATCATACTTGAATAACCATTTTCCGCTATTTACCTCTCCGTGCTTGTCAGAAAATTGGAATGCTTTGAGAACTCTCAAAGTCTCATCAACAGATCTTCCGACTGGGAGATCGTTGCAAGTCGTGTGACGAACAGTTCCAGATGGATCGATGAGGAACAATCCACGGTAGGAGAGTCCAGACTCTTTGTCGAGCACACCAAACGAATCAGCAATATTCTTGTTGAAATCAGCAAGAAGTGGAATGTCCATATCTCCGAGACCTCCATCCTTACGTGGTGTGTTCACCCAGGCAAGATGAGAGAAGTGAGAATCGCAGGAGCATGCCACGACTTCGGCTCCGAGAGCACGGAACTCATTGGCACGATCTCCATAAGCGATGATTTCAGTTGGGCACACGAATGTGAAGTCGAGTGGGTAGAAGAACATAACGAGCCATTTTCCCTTGTAGTCTTGATCGGAAATCACCTTGAAGTCTCCATCGACGACAGCAGTTCCTTTGAACGCTGGGACGGTGTTCTTTGGACCGAGTGGGCGGAGCGACAAAAGAGCACGAGAGGTGTTCAGCTGGCGGGAGGCAACAGCGACAGATGGAACGGCGCGGGTCAGAGCACGAACAGCAGATCCGAGCATCTTAAATTATCTCGTTTTTTTTTAAATTCGCGTTGCCAAATCAAAAAGATATTAAAAATCGCTCATTGAAGAGGGACGATAGAATCAGATGGGAGATCAGGAAAATTCAGTTCTTGTCATATTTATTGAAAACAAGAGACAAATAAATTTATAGTGTGAAAGGCGAGACCAATAAAACAGAAAATTTCGAGAGATAAAAAGAGAAACAAAATGAGAATGTTTCAAAAAAAAATTAAGAATCAAAAGAATGAAAAAATAAATAAGAGGAGAGGAGATAATAATATTGAAACATCGACGGTGAGAAAACAGTGTTGTTGGAAAGGCGCAGACGTGGCTGCTGCCAAATAATTGACACGAACACAAGGGATTGTTGACTGTTGATATCGAATTAACGTCTTCCAGATGTTTTCTTTCCTTTGATGAAACACCAGTCAACCTTCACGTTCTGTCCGAGCAAATCAGTGTCGTTGCTTTTCTCGATTGCTTCGTTAGCTTCCTGAAAGCAACCGAATTAGACTTTCAGATAGATATCTCAAAACAAACCTTCTGCGTTTCGTACTCAACGAGAGCATATCCCTTCAAAAATCCAGTTCTTCTGTCGAGATTCAGATGAATGTTCTTGATTTTTCCGTACTCGGAAAACTTGTCGTGCACATCATCCTCAGTGGCTTCCTCGTGGATGTTTGTCACAAACACAATCCATCCTTCGACAGATCTTTGTGGTCCACCGCTGGCAGCAGTTGACTCCTCATCGACAACGTCGTATGTGATCTTTTCACGGTTTCGGGTCTACAAAAAAAAGATCACCAATAAAAAAAACTGTGATAACTATCTTCAGTGATTGATTTTTGATCACCTACAGAAAACAACAACTAATTGGAAGTTTGACATACCTGTGCAAGTCCTCTACCCTTCGACTTCTCGGCGTTGACCACCACGTCCTCCATCTCAACGTCGTTGTC
Source organism: Caenorhabditis nigoni (assembly GCA_027920645.1). NCBI lineage: Eukaryota > Metazoa > Nematoda > Chromadorea > Rhabditida > Rhabditidae > Caenorhabditis > Caenorhabditis nigoni. Next base: position 7,821,108 of record CP115866.1, on the reverse strand, counting down.
ACCCATTTTGATCGATTGAGCAGGGACCTGAAAAAAAATTTATTCTTCAGTTAAAACGCAAAAGACCGCCTCATATTCCGCAAGGAAAGAGCAGCCGACATAAAAGTAACGTGATCACGAAAAGTCGAAGAAGAGATAAAAAATAAATTAAAGTATACATGAGAGAAATACTGGTTAAGCGATTTCAAATTGAGTGGATAAAATGAAAATATAGATACAAGAGATTTTTGTAGAGATCAATTGAGGTTTAATAATTGAAACCGCCTCCGACGAGACGACGCATCCTTCTGGTGTTTCTGTCTTGATCTCGCATTTTCTTTTCAATCTCAGCATCTGTCAAAGTCTCGAGGAACGGTCCCCATGATTCGACTTCAGTTGCGGTTCTAGAAAATTGAGCATTCACTACAATTTTTTGAAATTAACGAATTTACCTGAATGGGCAATCAACTGTCGCTAAAGGACTCTCCGAGAACGCATAGGTTCTTTGATTCCATTGCAACTGACCCCGAATCGAATACGCAATACCAGACATGAATTCACCTCCAAGCCCCAGTTCTTTGCAAATATTTCTGGAGAACTCTTCGGGACTATTGTTTGGATCGGACATATCCCATCTGAAACAGTTTACAATTACACTATAATACCAAGGTCATAAGTTCTTTCATACTCGAATTGGTCGACAAGACTCTGATTTCCCACGTTGATGTTCAGTTTCAAAACAGCTCGCTGGTCACATATATTCGGGTCGAGTGGAGGAGCTTCGGTGGAAGCTTCGAGTTGCTGATTGATAGCAGCAGTAATTGCTGGCTGGAAGACTGCCAACGGAAGATCCAAGTCCTCACACATAATCTCTGCAACCATCTCCGGAGTGATCAGCTTCTCGTTCCGATTGAAGCAGAATGTATCACGTAGCTTGATTCCATCCAACTCCATATCCAGGCGAATTGGAACAAGATCTTCACCTTCTTCAGCATTTTCCATCACTCTTTTCGACATTTCCAAATCTTCCGCCGAGTAAACCAATTCACGATGCTTCATGCGACCACGAGAATGTGCTATTGGGCAAGAGCATGGAACGGATTCAAGATGATGGGAACCACTAGTAACTTGTTGTCCTGCCCATCCGGCAGCAGGAGTCTTGGCAGCAGTACGAGATACACCTCCTTCGGCTCGTGGGGTGGATGGAACAGCACCGGCAGCTCTGTATTTTTCTTCTGATCCATCCAGGAGTTCGTCAACTTCTTGAGCTCTCAGAAGCCTGCAAAATTTAACTACAATCAAATTCAGGTTAAAAGTATTAAAACAAATGAAACATTCAAAAATGTTCTGAATTCCCTGTTAAATATTAAAATAAAATTTTTCACCCACATGATATTAGTATGAAGAAAAGCATTGGACATAGCAATCTGCTTCAGTTTATCCTTGTCATCCGAAGTAGCGACTTTCCGCCATAGCAATGGGTACTTTTTGTACAGCGTTCCACGATGAAGCCTCAAGTACGCACCAATTTCGGATCCGATGTAGTACCGCTCTCCAGTTTCATCGAGACTGAAACTTTGTGGTCGAGGACCGTATGTTTGAGACAATGTTTTGGTCGACATTTTCTGAAAACTAAAAGGTTAATCAGTTCATGAGTTAGAAGGGAACGCAGAGAAAAACAAAAACAAGAGCGGTAATAGAGACCTGTATGGGACAAGTAGAGGTAACAAATATAATTCTTAGTTCGAATTCCAGTTTTTTTCGCATTTTACTCAAAATTTTCAATTTTCAACAGAAAACAATCGCAAAATCTCCAAAATCAAGCCAAAATCGTTCATATTTCGAACCAGAATTCTTTGCGTTCGAACGCGCAGCGTAACGCGTGCGTGTGTCAATCGAGCGCGTTTGCATCCCGCCTTTAAAAACCAATATTCTGCAAAGAAAAAGAAGGAGAAGAGGTCACCATGGGAACGGGGAAGAAGAAGAATAAGAAGACAAGAAACAAGTGCAATAAACAGACACCGTTAAGATTATGAAATTCACTATAATTTGTAACATTCTGCTTTTTCTGTTCTGCTACAAACTGTTTGGAAATTGGGAACTCCCTATTCGATTATGGTAATCAATGAGAGATTTCGTAGAATAAGTTTATTTTTAGTTTTGATCCATTTCGAATAGTTGGTGGTTTTCCTACTTTAATCGACTCCTTTTTCGATAGCTTTTTGGAGAAGACAACTGACAATAACAAGAATTCCTTCCCACTTGAAGAACTACAGTATCCAGTCCTATCTTCTCAACTCGTGAGGTATTTTATATGAGAACTTATGTTGTATTCACCATTGATTCGAACAGAAAACTCAACTGGACCTGTCCAATATTGGAGTCATCTAATCAATGTTTCACTGTTGTAACATCTTCGGAATGTCTCGCAACTTCACAACTTTCCTATACTTTTTGGATGAATCATGGCGAATCTGGAGAATGTTTCCATGCAGAGAAAGGCAATGTTGAGTGTGTAATTCCTCATCAAAGTGGAAATATATGCCAAAATGTAGTTGTTGGAATTCGAAGAAGTGGTAACAACTCAATATTTTTCGAGATTGAAGATGTTTCAGTAGGTGTTTATTGTAATCAAAATGGTAATCGTTATGTTTAGATTGACACTCAAATTGTTCAAGAATATCGAGAGGAAGTAGAAGATTCAAAATTGGAAAATTTCAAAAACTCAACAGATTCGCTTTCTCAGGAATTCGATTTTTGTAAAAACTACACCATCTACGAAACAATTTTTGTTGGAGGAGAGAACGACACCAGTAACTTAAAAACTTTGTCTTCTCAAATATTTTTGTTTACTTTCCAGATATATTTCCTATATTCCCGTTTGGTGTGAACAGTACCAGTTTACTGAAAAGCAATGTGAGTTTTTCGCATAAAAATGGTGCAATAAAAAAAGAAATTCAGGAATGCTCCCCTCCATTTCCTGCAGATGTATTTGTTTGTAATTGCAGAAATTCTCCAGTTTGTCAGGTTCCAATTCTGTAAGTTACTATTCCTAAAACCTATGCATTCAAAGCCTCAGAAATTCAAAAATTCAGAAATTCAGAAATTCAAAAATTCAGAAATTCAGAAATTCAGAAATTCAGAAATTCAGAAATTAAGAAATTCAGAAATTCAGAAATTCAGAAATTCAGAAATTCAGAAATTCAGAAATTCAGAAATTCAGAAATTCAGAAATTCAGAAATTCAGAAATTCAGAAATTCAGAAATTCAGAAATTCAGAAATTCAGAAATTCAGAAATTCAGAAATTCAGAAATTCAGAAATTCAGAAATTCAGAAATTCAGAAATTCAGAAATTCAGAAATTCAGAAATTCAGAAATTCAGAAATTCAGAAATTCAGAAATTCAGAAATTCAGAAATTCAGAAATTCAGAAATTCAGAAATTCAGAAATTCAGAAATTCAGAAATTCAGAAATTCAGAAATTCAGAAATTCAGAAATTCAGAAATTCAGAAATTCAGAAATTCAGAAATTCAGAAATTCGGAAATTCAGAAATTCAGAAATTCAGAAATTCAGAAATTCAGAAATTCAGAAATTCAGAAATTCAGAAATTCAGAAATTTTTAACCGACTGGTAATATTTCAAGTAAATTTCAGGTATCTAACTCCAAATGCCACATATTGTGGTTTCACTACAATCTCCATCTATCATACACACGGTTTCCTATATTCAGTCGTCGTGACGTCATCAACGGAATCTTCTCCTGAACCACAAAAACACACTGTTTTATTTTTCAATGTTCCTCAAACGAAACCACTCTCAAAATTCGATCTAAAACGAGGCAGATTTCATTGTCCATCTGAAACTTCATGCATCACTGAAATATTGTATCCATTTAGTTTTTTGAATTCTTTAGAACTTCCATATCAAATAGGAATTTTAGTGTTTTCTGCAATCATTGGAATTGTAATTATATCAAAAGTTGATGAAGAATAAATAAAAGTTTTATGGTGTGAATGTGAGAAACAAAGGACTACACTTCAAGTTGAATACTGCAGAAAAAAAAATTAAATGCAGAAGAAAAATAAATACGAAAAAAGTGACAACCAAACAGTGAGCAATAAGTTATGAATTCAAAACCCTGAGAAAATAGAAAAAGGAAAAAAGAGATTGACGATTTAGCACCAGGCAGTGTGCTCACAGAGTTTGTGCTCAACTGGGTAGCTACGATCGAAGAAGACTCCATTTACGTACATTGTTGGCCAAATCTGAAAAAAGGAAACATTGAATTCCAGTAGTAGATGAGCAATACTCACTCTAACTCCAGCTCTGTGAGTGTTCACCATTGAGTAGTAGTTGAGAAGTTCTCCAGTTTGAGTTGTAGCGCATTCGATGAGTTTTCTAGAATTCACTTATCATCAACTAGTCTATTCTAGAATATTTACCTCTGGGTGTTGGGGGACAATCTGCTCAAGCACTTTGAGAAACCCTCTCTCAAAGTTGTGAGTCCTTGAAGGCAAGTGACTAATCCGAGATGGCGACGTGGGAAGTACTAAAAATTGTATTATGTTTTGTAGTTGACACAAAATACAAGATGCTCACCGAGATAGCACAATTCTGAAGTCTGTTGAGATCACATTCAGTGGCTCCGTGCATGCAAGTACAGTGGAAGTTACGGTTGTAGTCATAAGTACAATCTCCTTTTCCGAATGGAACAATCTGGAAAGATTCTTGGGATTATAAGGTTCAAGATTATAGCAACGGAAACCTGTAAGTTCATGATGCCAGGTCTGTTAACGTAGAATGGCCAGATTTGCTCTCGAAGAAGTTTGGTACAGTATGGACATTGAGATTCAGTGAAGATTGTCACATTGACTTGCTGAGCCTGTGCTGCCAAGGGAAACAGGAATGCAATGAGTAAAACGAGCATCTGAAAATGTAGTTCTGGTTTCAGATAGAATGATACAGCCAGGGAAGGAAAGGGCTTTTTATTGTATTGGACAATACAAATACGGAAATTAAACAACACAGAAAACCGTAAGCAAAACCACTTTCATTTCCTGAAAAAGGCGCGGAAGCCTTGTGAATGTAAATAGATGCTTTAATCATGAAAAGAGAAAAGAATATGTGAGAAGAAAAAGAAAATGCATTAAAAGTGTCTGGACATCATAAAGGGATGGTTGTGTGGCAATGTTGGAATAGGATGGGGGGCAAGAATCGGGAGTGGAGATGGAGAAGAAGTAGAAGGGGAGAAGAGAGAAAACTGGTAGAGTTCTGGTAATTTGGGAGAAGCATGTTGCCATTGTTGTTTGGTGTAGAGGATAAGATTAGTCAACAAGTGGAATGTCGCAAGTAATCTGATTGCGTGATTCTGAAGTTTGATAAGGAACATGGATGATAGTCGGGATGTGTTTTAATACTGCCTATTGGATACTCGTCCGTTTTTTTTTAAGAATTTGAAAAGTGTTTCAAATGATTGAGACCGTAAAACCTGTATTAGAAGAGCCCCTTTGATAGAAGGGCGCTCCGAGAGGGGTTTGGAAAATATAAGGACCCCCTGTAATAGAAAGGCCCTCCGGCGGTACCTTGAAAAATAGAAAGGCTGGCACTAATACAGGTTTTAAGGTACCTTATAACCTGTATTAGAAGAACCCCTGTAATAGAAGGGCTCCCGTAATAGAAAGGTCCCCTGTACAGAAGTACCCCCTCCAAAATGTGTCTCGAAATTGAAAATTTTCCTCACGTTTCCAGTCAAAAATAGTCCGGGAATTCCATAATCTGATAGAAATTTCTTGAAATACTATTTTTTTTGATTGAAAAACTTGCTCAGTTTTAGTGAAATTGACAGGTTTTCATGAATTTCGAACAAAAAAAATTAGTCGATTTTTTCGAATAAAAATTTCGGAAAAAATGGCCGGAAAATAGAAGAGCCTCTGTAATAGAAGGGCCCTCTGGAGGTACCTTGAAAAATAGAAGGGCCGGCTCTTCTAATACAGGTTTTACGGTATGTCCAATTTGGAGAAAATGATCCGATTTAGAGAAAATTCTGGATAGCTTTCCGTTCGACATTCCCATGTCAAGAATAGGGATTTACAATCTGTCTGGAGGAATGTGGAACTGAACTGATAAAGTTTGAAACTGTGACCATTTTATATTCATCTACCGTACTCCGATGAGTGACGTAGACTAGTAATCGGAACTGTTTTCTTGCTATCTTATCTCGGTTTATATATCTCAATGCCATACTCATCTTCACAGTTTTGCAGGAGACAGGGATCCGCCCAAACCCTTTTTTCATCTTTTGGACAATCTCTGACTTCTACAGTAATCCCAAACTGCGAAACCGTTTTTAAACAGGAAAGAAATATAAAAAGCAAGATGAATATGCGGTGATTGGGGTAGCAAAACAAAGGTTTGTTCACCTGGTTAACAGCTTAGCAGATGAATTTAAAAAGTTCTAATGATAATCGAGCAAAAAAACAATTTCTGTTATCGTGCATCACCCCAAAAACACTCCCGAAAAAAAGGAACGCTATGGCGTTGTATCACAGTTTTCACTGTTTCACTGAAGACGACAATTATAAGATTTCCACAGTTGAAACTACCAGTGAATGTAAATGAAGCAAGATTTAGTTTTTTTTTTGAGGTCAAAACTTTGTAGGATTTACGGATTTGGAAATGAGAAGGGAGGTCTATGATCATAAAACGAAATCCCAGATTCTAGGAATAAGGATTACGGTACTTTCAAAAAAGAAATGAAATTTCGAAAACAGAGCCGAATTTGGGTATTAGGTTATCGTTATAATATCAATATTTCACTTCCTTGTCAAGACACCCGTTCCCAAACAGCTATGCTGTTGTTCCTTGGTTCTTTTTAATGCCAATAATCGGTTTTGTTTCCTTTTTCGATCATCCTCTGATCACCCAATTGCGAATGTGGAAAACGAGAAAAATGAGGAGAGAGAACGAATGACATAATCAAGATATCGGGATAAAGATGTTATCGTTTTCTCGAGGAGGAAGAAGAAGTTTCCGCCTATAATAAATCAAATAACTTCATCATTGGTTTTGCCAATAATAGCCGCGATTATTGGCAATAGGAAAAGCTGGAGGGGAATAGGGGATCTAGAAAGGAGTTTGTCTTGGGAATCTGGAACTTTAAGAAAAATACGAGGAGTTTGACAGCCATCCAAACTTCAAACATTTTAATGTCCTACAAATGTAAGATTCTCTCGTTTACTCTATTTTCTCTAACAGAAGCACTCCTAAACTGTAAAATTTTGCTTAATTATCTCAATTCCTGGGAAAGATATATAAATTTTGTCAACTGATAAAATGTCTGTCATTATATCACCAGTAATTTATCAGTTGACACATTTTTATATCTTTAACCGGAATCGAGATAAGTGAGCTCAAAGGTGACGGTTTGGGTAGGTTTCTATTAGAGTATAATACGAGTTCGAGCAATTTTTTAAAATTCTTAAAATCAACGAAAACATTTGAAATCTATCCAGATAATATTTCAAATGATGTTGGTCTTCTGAGAGTACTCTCTTTAAAATCATGACGCCATTTGCCGGATAACCTGTCCATTCCGTCTCAATTTTTACCCAGTCAGACGTTCTTTACGTTCTTTCAAGTGGTGCTTCTTCCACACATTTGTCTACAACCTACATTCTCACTAGAGGAAACAGTGGAAAACTGAAACGGAAAGTGAAAAAAAAGGGACTGAATAAGCCCAGTCTTTTGAACCGGTAAAAGTTTTCAGAAAGGTCTGAGTCTATTTTAAAAAGGAATTGTCTAATTTGCTGCTTTCTACTCTACAAGGAGGCGCACAATTACTCGAGCTGATGAAGACGGCTATACATAAGTTTCTTGAATTGATAGAAATTTTATACTCGATTCAAAGCTACTGAAATTTTCCAAGCGATTCCTCAAGTCTAGGCGTTTTTATGATTTTCCAGAGATGAACGGCCTAATGTTACTTGATTTTCATGAAATGAAGCAACTGGGACAAGTTGTAACTCAGCTCAAAGTCACCCAAATAATTTGAAACTTGGCCATTTTACTAATGGATTATTTGCATTTTTAAAAACCAAGTTTGAGCCCAGTGCAACTAATACTAAATTCAGTCCGGGTAACGCACCCTGTACTGACAGATCGAAAGTATCTGTTTCGACCAAAAACAGGATTTTTAGATCATTCGATCTGTATGCTCCTAATTGCAGGAATAGGACTACAGTATCCTGAGCTGAAGAAAAAAGATCTTTGAATGGCATAGGTGTTACGTAACAAGAGGAAGAAGAAGAAGTCAGTCACCTGTCAGAGATACAAAAATAATAGATTCACGCGGTTGAGGCAAGGCTTCTCCTTCTTCTTTTTTTTTGCGGAAGAAGGAGATAGAAACTGTTGCGCAATACAAGAAAATGACATCTCGCTTAATGCTTAAAGATGGAGAGGTAGATGGGCGGTTCCATGAGAAAGTGGTTAGAGAAAAAGAGAGAGGGGAACGTATCGGAATATAAGAAAAAGCTAGTGAAGAGAGAGACAGTGAAGGGATCGTTATCGGAATTACTACTGAACGAAATATAAAAAAACAGATGGAGGCAGCCAACGATTTGGATAACTGGATTAGGTTTTCTGTTTGAAACGAAAGAATTCGCCTTGACTTGAAATGAGCGAATTTCATTATCTGGGAACATCAGAAGGATTACAACTTTTGGAACGACGAAGGCCATGTTTTCAAGTCTTTTTCACACTTTCGAACAGTGGTCATCAACCCATTCCAGATTTTGAAGAAAGATACAGAGAGGCATACCTATTTCCAGAATTTATGGGATAAGACTGACACGTGGTACATACTGACCAAACTGTAAAATTTGGAGGCGTTTAAACAAATGAGCAAGTGTTTGTAAAATCCGTATTAGAAGGGCTCCTCCAAAAGACAGGCCCTCCAAGGTGGGGTCTAAAAGTTAGAAAGGACCCCTATAATAGAAAGGCCCTCCGAAGATAACTTGGAACAATAGAAGGGCTGGCTCTTCTAATACAGGTTTTACGGTATATGATTCAGTCAGTTACAGAAGTTGTGGGGTACCGTTAAACCTCTAATAGAAAAGCCCCTTAACCATCAGCGTTGAAAAAGTATATCTCGATATATATGAGGTATCTAAAAACGTTCAACAGACGAAATGTTTTTGCTAATATGACACATTTTTAGTCAGTTGAACAATTTTCGAAATCCTTCACAGTCAACGAGTAATCATCTCAAAGTTGATAGTGACCCTTCTATTACAGTAATCCCAGGGATGTTCGGAAATCCCAGCCCCAGGGATGTTTCGGAATTTTTCCGAATGTCGAAAACTCCGGTTTTCTAAATTTCGGAAATTCAGAAATTTCCGATTTTGAAAATTTTGGATTTCCGGAATCTTGGAATTTTCCGATTTTTTGAAAACTCGGAATTTCCGGAATATCTGATTTTAAAAACTAAACTTTTAGACCAATTCCAGCTGACATTTCCCATGTCTTTGATATTTGCATTTATTATTTCAGAACTTCATAGAGCTAATTCCCGTAATTTTTGTCTTTTCAAAGTCAATAGAAAAATTCCTTAAACAATAAGCTTCCCAGGGAGTGAGTTTTCGAGTTTTTTGTAACCTAACGATCAACAGTCAGAGCCTTTTTGCCTGTATAGTTCGAAGTTTGGCATTATTCTATTCTAATTCCAAAAGTACATCTACCCATATCTAACCTTTGATTCCTCTTTTTCTGACGCTTCGTCGGATTAGTCATGACTATGGACTGGCTTTATTGAAAGTGAATTTTATTGCGAGGTCAGACATGAAAAAGATCATTCGAGGCTGAATATAATGAGTTTATCAATGGTGTTCTGATGATGATTGGTTTTTTTTGCGGATAATTTCTTTCCAGGATTACTGTAGCTCCCCACTTGGCTCCCAACTTCTCTGCCAATCTCAGATTATCCGTTTTCTGAAAGTGAGTTAACTGAAAACTTTTAAAAAACGTCCTGTTTCATCACCTAAATCCTGCTCAAATAACGGGCATGCTTCAACAGATTCAGCTAAAATAAAACTGTAACAAATTTACACTTTCTTCTAAATTTCATTTCGTTTTCCGATCGCCGAAAAGCGGAAAAAAACGAAAGTTTTCACATATCGTCGTGTGCCTATCGTCTTCTTCGTCGGTTTTTTTCCTTTTCGTACACATAAAAATCGAAAGTGTTTTTGGTCGTCATCTGCTTGCTTCTCTATTTCTCTCTTCTGTCAGAATACCTGATCCAGTAACAAGAGAAGGAGAAGCTGTGAGAGAAAATAGATCAGCTGGCATGTGCGTACCGTTAGAATCGCAGTTGAATAATGAATTTTCAAATTAGGTATGCACATTGAAGGTCGTTTAGAGATTTATGCAGCTTTTGGAAGAGAAGAAGGTCGTTTGAAGAGATTCGATAGAATTGAAAAGTGTTAATTGAAAATTTTTAGGAATCTGATATATACTTTTCAAAAACTACAAAAATCTAGAGTTGGACAGCATTCCTGTCACAGGGCGTACCGTATGGTAGCAGAATGAATACTGGCGACATTAGAACGAAATTCGGAATTTCAGATTCATGTTGATGACGTTGGCTATATGTAGAATATGATGAAAAATTCAGGAAAAAGTTTGTCAACTGCCACTATTAGAAGCACACTGTCGGTTGACACATTTTTGATATTTTACATGGGATCCAAGAAAAATTAGATCAAACTTGAGTGGGGGCCATTCTATTACAGGTTTTCCGGTATATTTTTCAATGGTTTAATTTTTAGAACTTCCAGATTATCAATTTTCAAAATGTCTGAATTTCAGGTTTTCTGGTTTTCTGGTTTTTAAATGTTCTCGGAAACTTTCGAATTTTGAATTTTTCATATTTTTAGCAGAGATGTCCGAATTCCGGATTCCGTATTCCAGATTCCGGATTCCGGATTCCGTGTTTTTTTTCATTCCGGATTCCGTCAAATATATTTTTGTCCGGATTCCGTATTCCGGATTCCGGAAAATTATTTTCATTCCGTATTCCGGATTCTGGGAAATTTTTATTTGTCCGGATTCCGGATTCAGAGAAAATTTTTTTATTCCGGATTCCGGATTCCGTTTTTCAAAAAAGTCATTCCGGACATCTCGGATTTTTAGTTTTTCGGAAAAATTGAGTAATTTCGTTTTATCGGAATTTCAGGTCTTTTCGGACAAATTCCAAGATTTTCGTTTTTTTTTTTGGGATTCCAGACTTGATCTAGACATGTTTTCCTGATGCACATGATTAACAAACACAAAACACAGCACAAATAAAAGATATCACTTTATTGAGGAAGAAAAAAGAGATTTCAAGACGATGTCTACTCCTTCTTTTCGTCGTCCTTCTTGTCCTGCAAATACAACATTTTAAGCTCAGAACTCAGAACTTCAAACATACGTCGTCTTTCTTCTCATCGTCCTTCTTCTCGTCATCCTTCTTTTCGTCCTTCTTATCGTCGTCTTTCTTGTCATCGTCCTTCTTTTCGTCTTCCTTCTTATCACCGTCCTTCTTTTCCCTCTTGGATTTCTTTGACTTGTTGGACTTCTTGGATTTCTTGGACTTTTCCTTCTTCTCGTCCTTCTTGTCATCCTTCTTGTCAGACTTCTTCTCGTCATCCTTCTTCTCGTCCTTCTTGTCGTCTCCTTCCTTCTTATCATCTTCCTTCTTTTCATCCTTCTTCTCCGACTTCTTATCTCCTTCCTTCTTCTCACTCTTCTTATCACCATCCTTCTTTTCTTCTTCCTTCTTCTCTCCATCCTTCTTCTCCTCTCCTTCCTTCTTTTCATCCTTCTTTTCTTCTACATCCTTCTTCTCACTCTTCTTCTCACCGTCCTTCTTTTCTCCATCAGCGGCTGGAGCAGCAGCTGCATCTGGAGCTGCGGCGGCAGCATCTGGAGCAGCGGGAGCAGCAGGAGCCGGTGGAGGTGGTGCCATCTTGGAGCCCGATTTTGGTGGTCTGAAATATCATTTGATTTAAAAGTATGTAAGAGATTTTTTAAACTAACGGTGCTTTCTTCTTTCCACCGCATCCAACAAGAAGAGCAATTGGTCCAATGATCAGCAGAGTCAAATGGAGATAGTCGAGGGGACTCATTGTCGTTTCGGCGTTTGGTCGTAGATTATACGATTGGGTGTATCGAAAGGGAAAATTCGAACTGATTGTTCTTTCCAGAGATCAACTGCTCTTATGCAACCCTTCCTATCAGTGCTCCAAATCTTCCGACTTAGGTTATTGGGGTGTCACGTTTCGTGATCGTGAAAAATCAGAAAATTCAACGTGACTACAGTTAGCTTTGGCCTACAATTATGGTAACGAAAGGGGACGAGGATTTGAGTTGCCGCGCATTGAGAAACCTAGGCCACGGCGGATTTTTGAAAATTAAGTATAATTTGACGTAACTTTCAAAAAAAAAAACCAATCAATAAATAATAGGTCAAATCGCGCCGAAAACGCACCAGCCAACTATTTGAAGCACCGGAGGCGCGGCAAAAGGCTGGTTATGAGGAAAATACATAAAATTGGAACCATTTCGGCGAAATAACAATTTGGTTGGACACAACGAAAGGTTTTTTGAGAAATTAAACTGAACTGATTTATTACGATAATGATACGATTACACAAAGAAAATTCAAGTTTTCTTGGCTGATTTTTTAGATGCATTAGCTCCAGAAGATTCTTTTTTCGTCTTTTCTTTCTTCTCCTTTTCACTTTTCTTCGCTTCTCTTTTCTTCGTTCTATTCTTGGCATCTTCCTTTTCTTCCTTTTTCTTCTGTCTTTTCATACTATCCTTTTCTTTCTTGGTCTTATTGTTTGATCCTTCAGCTGACATTCTCATTTCTACTTCCAGATCTATAACTTTTCCATCGCCTGGAACTTCGATGGGTCCAATGTAAGGAACATCTGGATCCCAGTCTATCGGGTCCGTATCCTTGATTTTGTTGGCTGTGGCTGCGTGTTGGATGCAGAAATAAACGAATTGATAATCAGGCTGCGAGTAGAAATCCAGGCTGTCGGTGTACTGAAAATATCCAAATATAGGCTCTTATTAAAATTTGAAATTGGTACCTTGAGAATTCTGTGGAACTCCTTTCTCGGACAATTATAGTACATATCCTCAATAATCTCTTCTTTGCTTCTCAACTCTTTTTTAAACCGTAGAACCTTGTCTCTATCCGAAGCCTTCAATTTTCTCCATGGCAATCCACCTGAAGTCCATTCTACAACCATATAAAGCCATGATTCAATATCATCCTTCCGTCCAGTATCCAGTTCTAACATTGAATTTAAAGGAGCATAACGAGTAGTTCCTCTGAATGGAGCCGATTTTCTTTGAGTCCTTATTTTTCCCTCTTCTCTTTTTACAAATTCACGACATAATCCGAAATCTAGCATGAAAATTGTGTGATGTTCGTTGGATTCTACTCGGCCAGCTGCGAAGTTTCCGGGTTTTATGTCACGATGTAGATAACCAAACTGGAAGTTTTAATTTTAATTTTGATTAATTAATTCTGAAACTCTTACTCTATGTAGTTGTTCGATGGAAATCAAACACTGAGCAGCAGCTTTTAGAGCAGTCCCCAATGAAAATCGACACTCCGGAGTATCCATTCTTAAATCCCAAAGATTCTTTCCAATTAACTTCATGACGATGAAATTGAAACGATCCTTGACAGCAGCCTGATCTATGACTGTGCAGAAATGACGACTTCTGATTTGGGCGGCTCCTTTCAAAACGTTACAATCCATGTAGAGGGATTTCCGAACGGCAGACGCATTCTCACATTTTATTGCAAATTTTTCCGAATCCGAGAGGCGGAGAACAGAATAAACGGCACCGTATCCACCTCTTCCGAGAAGCTTCAACACTTTGTATCTATCTTTTTTAGTTTTCAGTTCTTCTTCATCCTTTGGCAATGGATCTTCTCCTTCGTCCGAAGATTGCATCCTTGATTTTTCCCTCTTTTTTATTCGATTCGTTTATGAATTTCGATCGTATGAAAATAATTGCGATTCTACTGGGCACTTTGATTTTGTCAGTTTTTTGTTGTATTCAAATCGGCGCAGTAGAACGTGGAACAAAATTTATAAGTTGGATAACTGGGACAATAATCACAAGGTTTGAATTGCTGTGGTATGCTGTTGCGCTCCAATGAGAAGAGGAAGCACAATCTAACAATCAGTGCAATACAGTGAGAGACACAGAGAATAATTTTGAACTATCACATCGCCCAAACAAATTCCAGCTGACACGCCCCTTCTCATCACAGCGCAACCATAGCAGTTCAATACCTGTGCAAAACGAGTGATACATAGAAACTACAAAAGATTATTTGGAGAATTTTAGTTTCTCATAAATCTCTTGGCTTCTCGGCTTCAAATGATAATAGACTGCCAGCCTGTCCCGTGCCATGATATCCATATCAATGCCTTTATTGCACTCTATTCGTCCCAATTTCATAATCAGACACGCCCAGAATAAATGAGTTATTGGCCAGAAGAATTGACACTCTTCAATCAGGTTTTCGACTTCCAGATCACGATTTGCAGACGTGCGATTTTTGAGCTGAATTTAAACAAAGTTTAAAAGTTTAGGAACCTTCACGACCCACCAAGTTTTCGTAATCTACGTAGGCCTCACAGAATGGACGAAGATTCGGAGGGTCATCCGTAAAGGCTTCGTTGATCTCGATTCCACATGGAGATGCAGTTCGAATGATCGCAGATTCCGATAAATGCATTGCCAAATCGTAACCTCTACAGTTGTAGCTAGCAAATTCCCAATCGATGAACATAATCTCGTTGTTCGAATTCAGTTGTAGAATGTTGGAACACTAAAAAATCTAGCTTTTAAAAAGTTGCTAGGGAAGAAGAACATACAGTCAGATCATTATGGCAGAAAACCAAACGATTCTCATATAGTTCCATTGACCACCTTTCCATCAATTTGATTTCTTTTAGAAGATCTTCCGGAGAAATTGTCATAGGATGATCAGAATAAGACACTTTTGTTGGAAAGATAGGGTATTCTCGACCACCAAGATCGCTGAAAAATTCACATTTTTATTTTGAAAAATCAATTAAAAGTGTACATGTATCCTTTGAGAGATTCCTTCATAATCTGAAAGCATCTACGGCTTTTAGAAACGGGAACTTTGATTGAGTGGTATAGAGGAAAAGCTGCTCCGATTTTCCGAGATATTCTGCAATTTAGAGCTCAGAACGTGTATAGTAATGTTAATTAAATTTACTCCGGATTTATAACGTCTTCTGGTTTCAATGTTTTACTCGGGAGGAACTCTTCCATTCGTCCTCCATCGAAAAATCCGTAAAGTTTAGGCCCAAGTCCACGCTCTAAAAAGTATTAGACAGCGAAACTTCAAGAAAATGCTAACCTGAAAAGATTGCAAAGTTGACAACATCAGTGAAAAATTGGCTTTGTCCTTGCTTATGAATCCGAAGGAGATACGGTGTGGCAGATGAAGAAGATGACACGTGGAACATATGATTTGATTGACCACCTCTGAAAAGTTTCATCAACTGCTAGTTTACTTTTAGTGTTCCAACTAACATAATTTTTGTAACTGTAATCTGACTCTTATCCACATTTTTCCACTCTTCACCCAAATACTCGATTCCCAATTCGATTACTTTTTGGAGAATATCTTCAGAATTCAGAGGATTATTTGTGAATAATTGCTGAAAAATTCTGAAGTCAGAGAAAAAATTGAAGAAACAAACCTCGATATCATTCATTTTTTGCAAACCAATAAAACAAAAAAAATCTGTAGGAATGATAAACTCTGAGCTGTTGAATCAAGTTGTAGTGGGCGGAGCTTATATTAGATCATATCTTGAAAACCTTCAAGACTATGACGAATTCAAAAGCTTTTATGTTTCAACCAACACATGCGAGTCTGTGCAGGCACAGAATGTTTTGATTGTAAGAAAGTGAAAGCTATGTTTTGACAGATATTTGCGTTTGAAAGCTTACTTCTTTGTCTTACATCTTGCAACCAATTTGAATGAAAATATTTGATTTTGGGAATGGAAACAGTCTAGTCCATATTTGTCCCGGGCCGGGCAGGGTGAAAACACGAAATCCCGGCAGGTCAACCAGGCCGGCCTTGTCGGCCCGGATCAGATTATTTCAGATACTGGAATTTCAAAATTCTGAAGTTTTAAGCAAAATTTCGATTCTTTTGTGAAGACCGAATACTCGAAAAATTTTTTGAGATAGAATACAAAAAATTGTTCAGAATTTTCAAAAAAGCTGCTACCCAGGCCGGACCAGAATCATTTTTTTGACCCGACCGAAGCCGGAAATTGACAAGTGTCCAATCTTGATCACTTAAAAGAAAAATTTTCACAATCAACAAACATTTTATTTCAAGAACCAATAAAACAATATTATTTTTTCTTGCTCAATTCTTCGTAAATTTTTTGAGATCTTGGCTTCAAATGAAAATAAACTGCCAATCTATCCCGAGCTTGAACATCCAAATCCACCCCGTTTTCGAACATCAAAAGTGCATGTTTCATAGCAGAGAGTGCCCAGAATAAATGAGTGAGAGGCCAGAAGAAGAGGCACTCCTGAATTAGAGATTCCAATTCAGATGATCGATCGGATGGAATATGATTCTTGAGCTGAAACTTAAAATAGTCAATTTTCATTTTCTCTAGATTTAGAAACCTTATTATCAGCATCCAGGTATGCTTCACAGAATACACGAAGATTCGGAGGATTTTCAGTTAAATCCTCAATGATCTTGATTCCAGGAGGGAATGGAACACGGAAGTCTATCGCAGTCTCAGACAAATGCATTGCCAAATCGAATCCTCTCCAGTTGTAGGTACCGAATTCCCAATCAATCAAAACGAATTCCTTTGTAGAGTTGAGTTCCAGGATGTTGCCACTCTGAATCTTGGATCTTTATTTTTCTCAAAAATGAAACTCACCGCCAAATCGTTATGACTGAATACCAAGGTATTCTCGTACAGTTCGGTGGACCACTTTTCAAAAAGATTGATCTCCTCTGTCAAATCGTCAAATGATACACATTTTGGATGATCCGAATAAGTTACAGTAGTAGGCCGTATTTCATAATCTCCACCTCCCAGAGATCTAAAAATTAGAAAAATCAACTGACCCAATAAAGAAAATGAGATTCTCACTTGTAACTATCAAGCCAATCTCTCATCAATTGAATACATCTTCTGTTTTGGGAAACTGGAACTTTGATCGAATGATAGAAAGGGAATACGGTACCAATCTTTTGGGAAATTCCGAATTTTATTTTTTCAGACAGGTCCATCAAACTAAATAAGCATACTCTGGATTCCGAACATCGTCAAGAGTCAATGTTCTGCTTGGCAAGTATTCTTCCATTCGTCCTCCTTCAAAGAATCCATACAGTTTTGGTCCGAGACCACGTTCTGAAAAATTGAAAGAGATTAGCTAGAAATTCACACAAAAAGCACCTGAGAAAATGGCGAAACTGACACTTTCCATGAAAACTTGAGTTGCAGCTGCTCGGTGAATTCTGAGAAGGTATGGTGTGGCGAAAGTAGATGACGTCACATGGAACATGTGATTAGATAGTCCACCTCTGAAAATTGAAACATAAATCTTGATTTGAAAACAAGCAATCTCACAAGATTCTGATAACTGTAACATCCGTTTTTTTCTGTATTCTTCCATTCTCCTCCCAAAAAATCTCTTCCCAATTCGATTACTTTTTGAAGAACAGCTTCAGAATTAGGAGAATGATCAAGGAAGAATTTCTGGAATCAGGAAAGATTTCAACAAATGAAAACCATGTTTCTCACCTCTATTTCAGTCATTTTGAATTATTGTACTTCCAGATTTTGGTTTTTTATTCCGAAAAATTACCAAATTTAGGAAATGGTTATAATGCTTATCACTTTACCAACTTTCTTTTCTATGTCAAATGATCATAAATGATTGGTTAAAGAGACGTTGCGTTAGCGGGAAAACGCCTTTCCCCGAAGGCTAGACGAAGGTCAAAAGACAGCAGGCGCGTTCGTTTCGTTTGTTGATCTTTATGGACTCCAAAATAACAGAAAGGAATAATGGAGCGCGTTTGCATCTTGGGCTAACGCATTCACTTTCCGAAGATTCTAAAGAATTGAATTTGTATTTTCATGTTTGTTTTTTTGGGCCATATGGGTCAATTTTGATCGCACTTGGTAGTTTTGGTTCTTTGAACTCTCTTCGCATCTTAAATCGCATGAAGAAAATTTATTCAGAAATCAGAAAAATGACAGAAATTAACATTCAAAATCATAAATATTGAACTTCTTTTTATTTCTCATTGAACAAGAATAAAACATAGATCAAAAATATTTCAAAGTGTCTTCTTTCCCTTCTTCAACTCGTCGTAAATTTTTTGAGATCTTGGCTTCAAATGAAAATAAACTGCCAGTCTATCCCGAGCTTGAACATCTAAATCCACCCCGTTTTCAAACTTCAAAAGTGCATGTTTCATAGCAGAGAGTGCCCAGAATAAGTGAGTGAGAGGCCAGAAGAAGAGACACTCCTGGATTAGCGATTCCAATTCAGTTGATCGATCGGAAGGAATATGGTTCTTGAGCTGAAATATAAAATAACCAATTTTTAGTTTGTCCAGATGTAAAAACCTTATTATCAGCATCCAGGTATGCTTCACAGAATACACGAAGATTCGGAGGATTTTCAGTTAAATCCTCTATGATCTTGATTCCAGGAGGGAATGGAACACGGAAGTCTATTGCAGTCTCAGACAAATGCATTGCCAAATCGAATCCTCTCCAATTATAGGTACCGAATTCCCAATCAATCAAAACCAAATCCTTCGTAGAGTTGAGTTCCAGGATGTTGCCACTCTGAACATTTGACAGTTATTTCTGTTCTCCTTAAAAATAAAACTCACCGCCAAATCGTTATGACTGAATACCAAGGTATTCTCGTACAGTTCGGTGGACCACTTTTCAAAAAGATTGATCTCCTCTGTCAAATCGTCAAATGATACACATTTTGGATGATTAGAATAGGTTACTGTAGTTGGCAGAATTTCGTAATCCCCACCTCCAAGAGATCTAAAAATTGGAAAATTCGACTAATGAAAAAAAAGAGGTCCTCACTTGTAACCATCAAGCCAATCTCTCATCAATTGAACACATCTTCTGTTTTGGGAAACTGGAACTTTGATCGAATGATAGAAAGGGAATACGGTACCAATCTTTTGGGAAATTCCGAATTTTATTTTTTCAGACAGGTCCATCAAACTAAATAAGCATACTCTGGATTCCGAACATCGTCAAGAGTCAATGTTCTGCTTGGCAAGTATTCTTCCATTCGTCCTCCTTCAAAGAATCCATACAGTTTTGGTCCGAGACCACGTTCTGAAAAATTGAAAGAGATTAGCTAGAAATTCACACAAAAAGCACCTGAGAAAATGGCGAAACTGACACTTTCCATGAAAACTTGAGTTGCAGCTGCTCGGTGAATTCTGAGAAGGTATGGTGTGGCGAAAGTAGATGACGTCACATGGAACATGTGATTAGATAGTCCACCTCTGAAAATTGAAACATAAATCTTGATTTGAAAACAAGCAATCTCACAAGATTCTGATAACTGTAACATCCGTTTTTTTCTGTATTCTTCCATTCTCCTCCCAAAAATCTCTTCCCAATTCGATTACTTTTTGAAGAACAGCTTCAGAATTAGGAGAATGATCAAGGAAGAATTTCTGGAATCAGGAAAGATTTCAACAAATGAAAACCATGTTTCTCACCTCTATTTCAGTCATTTTGAATTATTGTACTTCCAGATTTTGGTTTTTTATTCCGAAAAATTACCAAATTTAGGAAATGGTTATAATGCTTATCACTTTACCAACTTTCTTTTCTATGTCAAATGATCATAAATGATTGGTTAAAGAGACGTTGCGTTAGCGGGAAAACGCCTTTCCCCGAAGGCTAGACGAAGGTCAAAAGACAGCAGGCGCGTTCGTTTCGTTTGTTGATCTTTATGGACTCCAAAATAACAGAAAGGAATAATGGAGCGCGTTTGCATCTTGGGCTAACGCATTCACTTTCCGAAGATTCTAAAGAATTGAATTTGTATTTTCATGTTTGTTTTTTTGGGCCATATGGGTCAATTTTGATCGCACTTGGTAGTTTTGGTTCTTTGAACTCTCTTCGCATCTTAAATCGCATGAAGAAAATTTATTCAGAAATCAGAAAAATGACAGAAATTAACATTCAAAATCATAAATATTGAACTTCTTTTTATTTCTCATTGAACAAGAATAAAACATAGATCAAAAATATTTCAAAGTGTCTTCTTTCCCTTCTTCAACTCGTCGTAAATTTTTTGAGATCTTGGCTTCAAATGAAAATAAACTGCCAGTCTATCCCGAGCTTGAACATCTAAATCCACCCCGTTTTCAAACTTCAAAAGTGCATGTTTCATAGCAGAGAGTGCCCAGAATAAGTGAGTGAGAGGCCAGAAGAAGAGACACTCCTGGATTAGCGATTCCAATTCAGTTGATCGATCGGAAGGAATATGGTTCTTGAGCTGAAATATAAAATAACCAATTTTTAGTTTGTCCAGATGTAAAAACCTTATTATCAGCATCCAGGTATGCTTCACAGAATACACGAAGATTCGGAGGATTTTCAGTTAAATCCTCTATGATCTTGATTCCAGGAGGGAATGGAACACGGAAGTCTATTGCAGTCTCAGACAAATGCATTGCCAAATCGAATCCTCTCCAATTATAGGTACCGAATTCCCAATCAATCAAAACCAAATCCTTCGTAGAGTTGAGTTCCAGGATGTTGCCACTCTGAACATTTGACAGTTATTTCTGTTCTCCTTAAAAATAAAACTCACCGCCAAATCGTTATGACTGAATACCAAGGTATTCTCGTACAGTTCGGTGGACCACTTTTCAAAAAGATTGATCTCCTCTGTCAAATCGTCAAATGATACACATTTTGGATGATTAGAATAGGTTACTGTAGTTGGCAGAATTTCGTAATCCCCACCTCCAAGAGATCTAAAAATTGGAAAATTCGACTAATGAAAAAAAAGAGGTCCTCACTTGTAACCATCAAGCCAATCTCTCATCAATTGAACACATCTTCTGTTTTGGGATACTGGAACTTTGATGGCATGATACAGGGGGAATACGGAACCAATCTTTTGGGAAATTCTGAATTATATTTTTCTCACAACAGACAAATATAAGTGAAACGAACTAACTCTGGATTCAGAACATCGTCAAAGTTCAATGTTCTGCTTGGCAAGTATTCTTCCATTCGTCCTCCTTCAAAGAATCCATACAGTTTTGGTCCGAGACCACGTTCTGAAAAATTGACAGATCAGCTAGAAATCCATTCAAAAAGTGCCTGAGAAAATCGCGAAATTGACAGTATCCATAAAAACTTGGCTGGGTGGCTGACGATGAATTCTGAGAAGATATGGTGTGGCGGAAGTAGATGACGTCACGTGGAACATGTGATTAGATTGTCCACCTCTGAAAAGTGGTTTTTAAATTTTGATTGGAAAAAAGAAACAAACTCACAAGATTCTGGTAACTGTAACATCCGTTTTTTCAGTATTTTTCCATTCTCCTCCCAAAAAATCTCTTCCCAATTCGATTACTTTTTGAAGAACCTCTTCAGAATCAGGAGAATAATCAAGGAAGAATTTCTGTAATCAGGAAAGATTTCAACAAAAGAAAACCCTGTTTCTTACCTCTATTTCAGTCATTTTGGGTTATTGTACTACCAGATTTCGGTTTTTTTCTGAAAGTTTTTAAAAATTAGAAAAGGGCAATAATTCTTATCTCTTTATCTAGTTCCTTTTATATGTTGAATGATCATAGAGTGATTGGTTAAAGAGACGTTGCATTAGCGGGAAAACGCCTTTCCCCGACGGCTAGACGAAGGTCAAAAGACCGCAGACGCGTTCGTTTGGTTTATTTCGTCTTGATGGACTCCAAAATAACAAGAGGGAATAGTGGAGCGCGTTTGCATCTTGGACTTAATCATTCCCTTTTAGAAAATGCTAAAGGAGGGCATTTTTATTTCCATATTTGTTTTTGTTTTTCGTTTTTAGCCATGTGGGGCAGTATTTGGAAAATTTTTCTCATTCATGTCCAATGTCGGTTCTCTATCTAAAGAAAACCGCTCTAATTTTATTTGGGTTTTCTACACTAGAACCAAACTATTAAAAACGGATTTTCATTTGCCATCAAAGAACAAAGAAATCAAATAACAGTGTGGTCAGCTATTTGAGTCACTTTCAGTTGTACTTGGTAGTTTGACTTTTTGAACTCTATTCTTATCTCGGGAATGGAGAAAATATAATCAGCTATCAGAAAATAAGATAAAAAAGAACAAAACATTATACAATCAGACATGAAGTATAGCACAAAAACATTTTGTTTATCAAAGTGTCTTCTTTCCCTTCTTCAACTCGTCGTAAATTTTTTGAGATCTTGGCTTCAAATGAAAATAAACTGCCAGTCTATCCCGAGCTTGAACATCCAAATCCACCCCGTTTTCGAACTTCAAAAGTGCATGTTTCATAGCAGAGAGTGCCCAGAATAAGTGAGTGAGAGGCCAGAAGAAGAGACACTCTTGGATTAGAGACTCCAGATCTGATGATCGATCAGAAGGAATATGGTTCTTGAGCTGAAAAATAGAATCACTAGGTTTTTGCTATTTTCTATTCGAACCTTATTATCAGCATCTAGATAAGCTTCACATAGAATACGAATGATGGGAGAGTTGTCAGTCAGATCTTCACTGATTTTTATTCCAGGTGGAAATGGAACATTGAATGTGATTGCCGATTCAGATATAAACATTGCAAGATCAAACCCTCTCCAATTGTATGATGAGAACTCGCAGTCAATGAGAACCATTTCTTTCGTGGAATTCAGCTCAAGAACATTTGACACCTGAAAACAATATTGATGTCTTATATGATATTGAAACTCACTCCAAAATCAATTTGTCCAAAAACCAAAGTGTGCTCGAAAACTTCTCTTGCCCATTTCTCAAAGGTGTCAATTTCTTCACTCAATTTCTGAACCGAAATTGTGTTTGGATGTTCGGAGTAGGTTACGGTAGTTGGTAGAATTTCGTAATCACTTCCTCCGAGTTCTCTTGAAACGCATTTTTTAGTTTTGAATTTCCAAATCTCAATCTTACTCATATCCATTCAACCAATCTCTCATTAATTTGGTGCACCGAACATTCTTCGAAACTGGAATATCCATTGAATGAAATGCAAGAAGTGTTGCACCGATTCTACGGACAAATCTTCAAAAGCTTTTGGATTTCTCAAGATCTTCTGGTCTTAAAAAACTCACTCAGGATCCCAATAATCATCTTCAGTGAATCCTTTGCTTGGCAGATATTCTTCCAATCGTCCTCCTTCAAAAAAGCCGTAGAGTTTTGGACCAAGTCTTCGTTCTGAATGTGTTTGATATTTCCGGTTTTTTAGATGTCTCACCAGAAAGAATGGCAAATAAAACGGTGTCCGTGAAAACCTGACTTGGAGCTTGCCGATGAATTCTTAGAAGATATGGTGTGGCAGAAGTAGATGACGTCACATGATACAAATAATTTGATTGTCCGCTTCTCAAATTTAAGAAAAATACTGCTTCGAAAATTTTTTATCACTTACAGTAACCGAGGAACATGAACTTGATCTAGAGTGGCATTCTTCCACTCTCCACCCAAAAATGATTCTCCTAGCTCAATTAATTTTTTCTTAATTACATCAGAATCGAGTGCATTCTGTTTGAACAATCTCTGAAAATTGGAAACGCTTTTTTTTTAGATTTGAACTTGGCTAAACCTCAATTTCAGACATTATTTAGTCAATCCAGATGAAACAATTTATTGCAAGAGAAAAAAAAATCGAATGTTGAGAAGAAAGAAATCACATGGTTTTCATTGAAGCGAACAAATAAACAAGCACTTGGTCACTGATAAGAAATAAGACACTCATTTGAATTCCTCATAGATTTTTTGAGACCTTGACTTCAAATGAAAATATACTGCCAATCTATCCCGTGCTCGCACATTGATATCAGCTCCAGGAATATAATTAATCAATCCGATTTTCAACAAAAAACAAGCCCAAAAGATATGTGTAATTGGAGTGAAAAATTTGCATTCTTTCATCAATTTTGAAATTTCAGCTGATCGATTCGATGGCTCCAGATTTTTCAGCTAAAAATGTATTTTTAACGACTCAAACCAACAGACCAAACCTTATAATCTGAATCTACATATGCCTCACAAAGTCCATAAAGATTCGGTGAATTTTCTGTCATTTCCTGATTTATTTGAGCTTTAGTCGATGTGAGACCTCTGGCAATCGCAGTTTCAGACAAAAACATTGCCAGATCGAAGCCTCTGCAGTTGTAAGAAGCGAATTCCCAGTCGATGAAAAGTAGGTCTTTGTTGGAATTCAGCTCCAGAATATTGGCACACTAAACGGAAAATTGTAAATAACTAAAACGAAATTTCAAACTTACAGCCAAATCGTTGTGACAGAAAACTACAGTATCCTCAAAAATCTCATTTGCCCAAGACTCCATAAGATCGATTTCTTTTTGTAAGTTCTCTACGGTAATCGAATCTGGATGATCAGTCCAAGTGACATGAGTGGGGAATAACTGAAAGTCGCCACCACCAAGGTTTCTGTAAAGTTTGGATTCCTTCGAAAAAAGATAATATAAAAATAACAAACTGATATTGTTGTAAAACATCTCTCATAACTTGAAAACAACGACGATTTTTGGATAGAGGCACGTTCATAGAATGGTATTTGGGAAACGATGCTCCGATTTTTAGAGATATTCTGGAAATATTTCTGAAGGTTTTATTTTTAGATTTAGAAGCTCTCACTCTGGCTCCAAAACTGATACAGCATCTAATGTTCTACTGGGTATATATTCTTCCAATCGTCCTCCATCAAAAAATCCATACAGTTTTGGACCAATCCCTCGTTCTGTAGAGGAATTGAATTGAATATGCGATTTTGTAAAACCTGTAATAGAAGGGCCCTAGACACTATCAATTTGGAGCTTATTTTTTCTTGGCTCCAATTTAAGATATCAAAAATGTGTCAAGGTTCATGATATTGTGATAAAGAATTTATCAGTTTATATCTTTGACAGGAACCGAGAAAATTTGACTCAAAGTCGGGGGCCCTTCCATTACAGGTTTTACTGTATTTGAATTTCTGATTACCTGAAAATATGCTAAAAAGGACAGTATCCGTGAACACATGTGCATCTCCTTGACGATGAATCCTCAGCAAATACTCTTTGGCTGAATTAGAAGACGTTACGTAGAAAATGTGGTTTGATTGACCTCCACTAAAAATTCTGAATTCTCAAAAAAAAACAGAGCAAAGACTTACAGAATCTTTTTAACATTAACTTGATTTTCATCGGTATTCTTCCATTGTTCACCCAAAAAATCAATACCAAGGCTGATAACTTTTTGTAGAATCACTTCAGAATTCGGATCATTTTCTGTGAAGAATTTCTGTAATTATTAGCATTAAGGATGGTTTGGATTCCTAATATTTACCTCAATTTCTCTCATTTTCAAACAGTAGCGAATATGTGGTAGAACTGGAAAACAAAACTATTCTGTGTGAAACAGAAACGGAAATATGTAAACGACACTATCACAGTTTGTTCCCTAGGCTGCGAAATTTACATTTTGATTGTATGCACATCATAAAACAGGTCAATATATAGTTTATTTCGAACTCAAACAAAATACATTGTATCAAATATTAGAAATGTTCTGCTCCCGGAATAAAACTTGAATTATCATAACAACGAAATCCTATAAAAGGGTTGTTTGGAACCTTCCGAGAATCGAAAGTTCTAGAAATCAGTTGATATGAATATCTTATCACACACAAAACACAATTTCTTCGAGAAGCTCAAAGATTTTCTTGTTTTCTCAATTTTTCCCAAATCTTCTGGGTCCTTCCTTTCAAATGATAATAAATTGCAAGTCGATCCTTCGCTTGAACATCCATATCAACTCCACAATTGTACTTGACAAGTGCCAATTTCATGACAAAACAAGCCCAGAAAAGATGAGTGATTGGCCAGAAGAATTCGACTTCTTGAATTAGTTTGGAAATTTCATCAGAGCGATCCGATGGTATTCGATTTTTTAGCTGAAAAAATGTACTCGGATTTTTTTGCATCTTCCATTTCTCTTACTTCATTATCAGCATCAATGTATGCTTCAACAAAACCGTGCAAGTTTGGCGGATTGTCAGTCAATTCTTCACTGAATTTGATTCCCGGTGGAGTTGGATCCCGAAAATCAACAGCAGTTTCAGACAAATGCATTGCAATATCGAATCCTCGGCAGTTGTAAGAAGCGAATTCCCAATCGATGAATATCAGTTCTTTGTTGGAATTCAGCTCCAGAATATTGGCACACTACAATCAGATTCTTCAATTCGAAAACTATATTCCAAACTTACAGCCAAGTCGTTGTGACAGAAAACTACAGTATCCTCAAATAGTTCATTAGCCCACTTTTCCATCAACTCAATTTCTTTATGAAGATCTTCAATGCTAACTTTGTTGGGATGTTCCGAATATGTGACTGTAGTTGGTATGATCTCATAGTCACCGCCACCAAGATCTCTGAAAAAATACTGGTACATTTTCAAACGGTCGGCATTTTGATTAGGGTACTTCTGGGATAGGCAGGATTTGACCCTTTAATGAACCTAGTTTTTTCATGGATCGCTGAGAATATTTTAATCCACGGCAACCTACCCACGGACCGGCCGCGGCCGCGATTTCAGTCTTGGTTTTCAGTGCATTTTAAGCTAATTATGTCATCTCAGTTCACGCCGATTACTTTTTTCCGGTTCTTTATAAAACTTCAGCCAACGTATCAGAAACGTTGCACCTACATAAATCCTTTCTTTTTTGTTTCACATCACCTTCTTTGTAGGAATTCAAGTGTGAAATGGTGAACATCTTCAGACCGAAACACCCTCTAACCAACCCCTTTTCCAGATTCGTAAACGATTAATCAATTCAAGTTCCGGAGCCAAATCAGAAGATGAAAAGAAAGCAGAAAATCAGGCAAACCTAGTTCGGGAAGAAATTGAACAGAATATTGTGTACGGATACGATAGAAAGAGGAAAAGAAAACGGAAGGCTGATTCGACGGAAAGTTCGTCTGAACATCCAGAAGGCTTGGAGAAGTTTGATAACGATGAAGACGTGGCAATCAGTCCAACTGGAAATCCGATTGTTGATCCAACAAAGGTGAGGAATATGGACTTGGACCTTCGGAAGATTTTGACGAATCAAACAACTTTCAGATCGAAACAGAAGAACTAGAGCAGGAAATCGGATCCAGAAACGTCTCCAGACCAAGTACCTACCGTCAACTTTCCCTTCTTCTGACTTGTGTGACTCTTTTGAAAAATAATTTGGTATTCATCGAATGTTTTTTCAACCATGGAGGCAGTAAGTAGTTTTCGTCTAATCAATGTAATCACCCGAGGTTTTCAGTATACTTTCTGATCCCCTACTTCGTCATTTTATTCACTTTGGGAGTTCCTATGGCAATTTTCGAATTGTCATTAGCCCAGTTTTCCTCAATCCCAATGAACGGAATGTATACTCGAATGGCACCAATTCTAGGAGGTTTTTAGAATATCCATAATTTTTCAATCTTTCTAAAATAACAGGAATCCCTTATTTGATCCTAACTCTCCGATGCGTCTACACTGTCTACATTGCATTTGATCCCCGTTTTCTGCTCTACGCCTATAAGTGTATGACTACAGTAATCACAGGAAATGATGATTGGATTCATTGTGATAATTATAAAGGAGTTCGATGTTTCGATCCAACCATTTCTTGTAAAATTAACGAGTGGCGGTTGAACGGAAAATGCATTGCAAACGTTCGAGGGGATAAATTGGAAAAGTATAGCAAATGAGTAATAAGATAGCTAACTTCAAATTCCAGGCAACACGATTACGGGCTCTTGACCTACTTTGGATTTCGAGAACTTCGTTTGATTAGTCAGATACCTTCTCAATTTTATAAGTATAAAAGAGAGAGGACGGACACCCTGATCCTAAAATAATTTTTTCAGAGAAATCATCAGCTTGGACATGATGGATAACATTGTCGCTGCGTTGGCTTTTCTATTAGTCGCCGGATTGATTACCTACAAAGGACATCGTTTCTTTGCCTCTGTAACCTTAATTATCATTTTTAAAGGTCTATAGTTTTTTTAGGTTTCCGGTTTCTTTGTATTCCTTCCAATACTCGGAATGCTACCTGTCGTTGCTCTATTCTATTATGATGTTGGGTCCGCAAAGAAGAACTTTTTCAAAGAAATGATCAAGAATAACAATATTAGTAAAATTATGGAAAAATCGGCATGGTTGAATGCTGCAAGAGTGGTTGGTGAACCCCGAAAAATCTAGAGAAATGCTAAAAAGTTTCAGAGTGTAAAGACAGTTTACATCGCGGATGGAACATTGATGGCACTTGGAAGCATGGCCGATTTCAGACATAACTTTGTGAAGTGAGATTTCTAATCTCGTGCTTTTCATTGAAAGTAAAAATTCTAGAGACGCCTTCCTTCTGGCAGCTTCTGGAGCAGCCTACCGTCTTTTGCTATGTTTCGGACTCTTGCCGATTTATTATGTTGGAAACGATCTTTTATATCCATTCGCCAAAAATGTATACGGTGAGAAAGTACTCAGTTTACTAACTTGAATTCTAACCACAGCAAACGGAGAACTTGTCCAATTCCATGCCATCGAAATATTCTTCTCGGCGCTCCCTTCTTATTCAATCCCCGGAGTTAGTTCTACTGTTCTCTTCTTTGCGTATGCCCTATTATTTGGGACCATCAATTTTGCCTTTGTTGCTTATCAGGTATCATTTGGTTTTCTACTTTCTGGCTTTAATAAAGTTTCTAGGTCATCACATTTGAAATTCTCATCAATTCCTTGCATCATTTATTCCCACGTCTTCTTTATTTGAAGCAAAAAGCAGTGAAAATTTGTGTGATTATGGCTACAGTAACCTTCCTTCTCGCTCTTTACATTTCTGGATTACCAGTTTGTATTTGGTTGCTGATCTCATTTTCTAATTTTATTTTTATAGTACAAAAAAGGAGTCGTTGGCTACAGAACGGATTTAGAATTAGATGATTATGTTGTTGGATTGGTTTCAACTTCGGTTTTCATTCAATTGGTTTCTGTTTCAATTGTTTATGGACACAAACGTCTGATTGTTAATGTTCTGGTAACTGTAGATTTTTATCTACAAATTTACTTTGAACGATTTTCAGACAATGCTGAAAAGTCATCCAAAAACGTACAGGTTTGTTGAAAGAAACCGAGTAGTGTTGTACTTAATGTGGACCGTACTATTACCTATTTCCTGTTTGGTAAGTTGGAAATTCTAATCTCTCAAAAACCATAAACTTTTAGCTCTCAATCATGTCAATTATTGTCAAGAAATATCAGTACTATCATTGGCCAGTGGTTCTCTACGCAGCCATCAGTGCTTTTCCGCTCATTTATATGATTAGACAGGTGGTTTTTGAGCAGGAATCCTTAAACCAATAGAAAACTTAGATCGTAATCTACCGTATACGGAATCAAGACTTCAGTGCGTTATCACAAACGCATCGTTGGCAGCCGGCAAATGGAGGACATGCGAGAGAAATTGATCACGATGAGAGAGCTTCAGGAGTTTTGAGTTGAACTTGGTTTAAGATTTAGGGATTATAAATATTATGAATATTTTTGTTCTTGCTAACTAAAGAACGTTGTATGTGGTCATTCAGAAGCTAAGAATTTGACATTTTCAAACACATTTTTGTTTTCGTTGCGGTTATACCAGGTTTAGAAAATTTGGTCTTAAAATTTGGCTGAAATTTGATTATTTTGAGTGCCGGATCAGATGAACACCGTCTAGCCGACGCCTTGGTGATGCGGACGGGCCATTGACGGCTTGTCGACGGACAGTTTTTTTCTGTGAATAAAGTCACAATTTAAGAAAAAATCTGCTAGACATGACCTCGAAAGAGAATTCACATCAAAATTTCAAAGCCTTCTTTATCTCCATAGAAAAGAACTGCGACCAAGAGCTACATTTTCCGTACGTAACCGTATACTTGCACTTTGACCTAAATTATCTTGATTTCTGTAAGAGATATCTAAACTTAATGAATTTAAAAAAAAAGTCGATGATATTATAACAAAAATTTTGTTAGTGGACATATTGTGGATATCTCTTTTGGGAATTGAGATAATTACATTCAAAGTGCAAGAGTAACATTCTATTTGAGACAACAGGGAAACCATAGAGCCACCCAAACCCCTCTCTAAATTGCGAAGTGTCTTAAAACTTTGCATGGAAAGTGAAATGTAACTCACTGATAATCTTTCAATGACTCTCTCATAACCTGGAAACATCTACGAGATTTTGAAATTGGCATGTCAATCGCATGGTAACGAGGAAACGTTGCTCCCACTTTTCGAGAAATTCTGAAATTAATTTTTTTTCAATAATTATTAAATCATCCAGGAAAAAACTAACTCTTGTTCCAAAATCCTATCCGAATCCAAAGTGACACTTGGAAGATATTCTTCCATTCTTCCTCCATCAAAGAATCCATAAAGTTTGGGGCCCAGTTCTCTTTCTAAATCATGCATCCTAATTAACCAATTCTCATACAAACCGTACCAGAGAAAATTGCGAAATTCACCGTATCAGTGAATACATGATTGCCTCCTAGACGATGAAGTCTGAGAAGGTATTCTTTGGCATCCGTAGAAGACGTCACATGGAACATGTGGTTTGATTGACCACCTCTTCAAAAATTACAGATCAACATCTAGAATCAATATTTCAGAACTCACAAAATTTTTTTGACTTTCACTTGATTTTTGTCTACATTTTTCCATTCTCCACCTATAAAATCCACACCTAATTGGATGACTTTCTCTAGTACCACATCAGAATCCAGTTCGTTTTCCGAGAAAAGTTTCTGAAGGATTACTGTAACATGTTATAATATTTTCTACAGACTTACCTTAATTGGTTTCATTTTAAAAATACTTTCTAGTTGAAATGGAAAATGAGAGAGAACCAGAGAAAGGACAGAATGAGTAACATAAATGGGAGTGTCTCTCTAACAAATAGACACAAAGATCAATAAACCAAACACATTCTGTGTAATAGGGGAAAATTATCTGTTCCGTGGTTTGTAGTCTCTTTGATTTGGTAAAATTGATAGAATTGGACAAGAAATAGAAGTTTTAGCAGTAGGGCGAATTTGCTCATGCTTTGTTATGTGCTCCATGTTTAAATCGCTAAGTATTTTATTTTTGAACTTTGATTGTACATGAATAAGGGTATAAAATTGAAGCTCTCAAGATGAGATGATGTTTGACGTTCTATGAACATAAAAATGAACACAGGTAGAATGAATGGAGAGTTGAGCAGAAAGTCAGAGAATAGGGAACAAGAAAAATGAGTATCGGAGAGAGAGGGGAAATAGAAGAAAAAAGGTAGGAAAGAAAGGGACAGAAATTGTTTCTTAATTGAAATTCAGGACAATGTGGATGGAAGAGAAAAAATCACAACGGAGAACAGAGATGGAACAAAAAGAAAAACTTTAATTACCGTAAAACCTCTAATAGAAGGGCCCTGTAACTGTCAATTTGAGCCCGTTTTTTGGGATTTTCTAATAAAGATATCTTAAAGTAGTCACATTTTTCGATATCTTGCATAGAAATTGAGCTAATTGAGCTTAGTTGTCAGTATGCAGGGCCCTTCTATTACAGGTTTTACAGTGTTAGAATGACTGATGGAACTTCAAATGAAGAATTTAGGCCACTGCTGCCAAAACTGTATTGAAATCAATTTTGGTGCACACATCCTGAATATCCCAGTACGAGCATTTTCTCATTTCCCGAATCGCGTGCTCCACACAACATGCCGCTGTTCCCTCGACAAGGTTCTGTTGGGCCATGAACTGAAAAAAACGGATGAATTTGAACTTTAGTTTCTAATTATTCTTACCTTGAAGACAGACTTCCATTTCGCCACATCTTGATTCTCTGGTTTTGGAAGAATGTTGGCAAGAAGCGCAGCTCCAAGATCCGAGAAGATTCCACCGATTTCTTTAGATGGACATCTCGAATCGCCGAAGCATCTGATCAGTCGGAGATATGTGTCAGCCTGAAACATTTAGAAATTTTAATAATAATTTCAAATCATTCTTACATCATATACCACGAAGGCATGAGACTTCCGATTAGCATCCACAACAACATAATCAGTTGAAACGAATGGAACAGTTTGTTTTTTCTCCGAGATCACAGCCAATTGAGTACCGGCGGATCCAGAAATTTCCAGTGGAACTGTCCAATTATCCTCAGTCAACTGATTGAATTCGACACTATTGGAGGATACGGTAGCGCGAAGAACTGGACGGGAAATTTTAGAAGATGGGCGGTACCATTCAAGGATGATAGCTCCAGCTTCTGGACGACCTCCGGCGGCAGTTTCAGCAGCTGATGCCCAATCAGAAATGGTGGCAGTGGAGAAAGCAAACTTGTCAAAGATCTGAAATAAAAGTATTGATAGCATTGGAGATTACTGTAACAACAAATTACCACTCGAATCATTCCAACAACGGTATCCTGTCCATAAGTCTCATCAAGCGTGTAGAATACTTCGACAAATCTTGGGGAGCACAGATTGGAGCTCTGGGCTTTGACCTGGCGAATTACTCGGAGCTGATCAGCAGTCTCATTCAGATTGCGTGGACGGATACGAGAAACTTCCATCTTTCTCGTCTTCTTCACAATTTGGAGTTCTTCGTTGATTTTCCATTCGAGATATGCGATGAGGGCTTTCTGAAATTGAATTCTTATTGTATACAAGTTGACCTCCTTCGTTGACTCTTTCGATCGATCTAATATATCATATATCCACTCTCTCTTCTCCTTCTCCATTTACTATTTGATACAGTTGCTCTCTCTACTCAAAAAGCGATAAATTGTATGTGCTCCCCCTCTTCTAGAAGACGTCTGGTGACCTTTTGTACATTGCGCAATTGCTCTTTTTCTGCGTCTCCTTCTTCTACACACTCTCTCGTTCTAATGTCTGGTGGGTCATTTCTCGAGAGGCGAACAGCACTTTTTGTAAACTAAACGAAAACTATCTCGGGTCCTTCCCAACCACACCAAAGAGTTTATGATCTGATCCCTTGAGAAACTCGAGTCGGATAGGTGCGAAGTTGACAAAAAGAATATGTTGCAGAGCAGAAAAAAAAGACAGCCGCGCTTATTGGCACAGAAGATTAGCGCACTTGTACAAAGAGATGTATCCACTTGACGTAATCAGCTCAATTTACCGCAGTATCGTGGTTGTTTTTATAAAAATAGACTTGAAAGCGGCAAAAGAATCTGCACGAAGTGGGATTCGAACCCACGCACCCATACGAGTACCAGAACACCCAGAAGACCTCGAACTTGAGGCAAGCTGTCGCTTGAGTCTGGCGCCTTAGACCACTCGGCCATCCGTGCGGTGATATCAGGCAAGGTTTATTTCATAGAGGAAAAGGAGTGATAGAGAAACCCCCTAGTAAACAAAACGGGGGTTGTAGACTACCATCGAGAAAGTTCATTCCACCCAAAACCGCTCTCAACCATTTCATCCGGTTATTATTATTACAATCAAAGGAAATGGAGCGACTTGGCGATTTTATGATGGATTACACGACGTTCGATATCATAACATGTGTGTTTAACAATTCGGGATTTCTTCTTCTCTCCCAAAGAGCTACACTTTGTGTGATTCGAATCGAATAAAATCAAAAGAGAAGTGGAGCGATGAAACGAGGTGTCGGATTTCAAAACTAACCTCAAAACATGTGTGTTCCGTGGTCACTACTCCTTCCATCCACTGTCCGATTACTTCTTTGATTAGGGTTTCATGGGTGGAGGTATGCTTTTGATAAGCGATTGCTTGGGCCTGAAAAAATGATAACTTCTGATAGTGTCGTTAAAAAAACTAGACAAACCGGTAGAGTGATAACTCCAAGAGCGGAATGTCCAGCCATAACTGGAGCAACGACCACTTCTAATCTAGGCAATGGATAAGAGAATCCGGACCATTTGGACATTAGAGACATCACTTTTGAGACTTCAGAATGAATCCATTCGTATTGTTGGAAGTTTTTGGCATTCAAATTGAAAATCATATTAATCTCCGGAAGATATGCTCCATTCAATGTTGTAGTATTGTAGAACAATGGATTGGTCTTCTCGAAAGCAACGAATGAAAGTTGTTGGGCTGTCAACGGAACTGTCTTTTCAAAACAAGTGATTCCAGAAGTGGAGACGTTCTGATTGATGAGAGAATTAGAGACAGCGACCATCGATGGTCCATGATTCAAGCACAAGTTGAAGGTGGCCTTCTGGTTATGAAGATCAAGTGATGGGAAGACGTGGCGAGCCGAGGATGGTTCGAAAATCGATCCAATCATTTGAGGAACTCTCCATTTAGCGGTTGGGATTTGTTTATACACATGTGGTCCAGAATCAGCCGAAATGAAACCATCGATGTCGATACGGAGATCAACTCCAGATGAGATACTTTGAGCAAGCTCCAAATAAACGATCTCGTCGATTTGATGCACTCGAGACACGCAGATTGTTTCTCCTGGAATATATATTGTTAGCTTCTATATAATCTGCCCCAAGTCTCTTTTTTCCTGAAAAAGTATCCGACTGACCCTTTGGTCATATTTCACTCGGGTGTCACCACCACAACTGTTCCCTTCTTCTTCTTCCTTGGAGCTCTCTACTTCTGATCGTAAATTCTCGATTCTGTTAGCTCGGGCGGCATTTCTTATATTATTACAGGCGAGAAAGAGAACAAATCCCTCTTCCAAAAACTTTTTTATTAATTGCAGCAGCTGTGTGATGACAGGAATGAGAAAGAGAAAATAAATGAATATGTAGAAGTGTAGGAATTGCAATGGGATGGATTTGGGATTCTGATTAAGAGAATTCTGGTTTGAAAGTTGAACTGGTCTAGATGAAAACAAACGGAGATTCGAATAAAACAAACGGGCCCCAACCGTGCCAAAAACTGACCCTGATAGGCTCTGTCACAGTTTCTTTTAGAATCAATAATTTCTAACCAACTAAATTAGATCTGATAGAAATTGACGAGTACTACAAAATGATACTATTTTGAATCTGTGAATAAAGTTGCAGACGAAACACGCTGAAACTGAGCCGAAGAGCCAACCTGGCTTGGATCAGCCACCCTATGTCACTTTGTTCATAGACAAGATACAGTTTTCTGAATAGTATCATTTTATACTTCTTACCAAGTTCTATCGTATCTATTTGAGCTCGTCCAGAAATATTGATTCTATTAGAAACTATGGCGTATTTAGGTGGTCTAATCTAATTCAAACCCATCTAATATCAAATCAATCACTCCCCTACGGGTCAGTTTTTTCTTCTACCCTTTTCCTTTTCTTTTCTATCATCTCCTTCTGCTTCTGCTCTTCTTCTCCACCTCGGGAGGGCGTCAGTTCGTCGTAAACATTTAGACGGAGGACGACAAAAAGTATTGGATGACCGGAGAAAGAAAGCTAAGAACAGCTGCTGTCCGTTTCTGATGCACCAAAAAAAAGAAGAAGAAGAAGAGAGTGCTTTTGGAATGTTTTTTAGACGTTTAGTTATGAGCTATAGTTCTTATAACATTTCTGATGAGTGATGATGGGGATGGAAGATGGCTGGAGTTTTTTTGAAAACGTGTTGAAGCCTTCAAGAAAAGCTTTTAGATTTTTGAATTGGTTGTTTTTACATGCAGAAGTTGGAGCGTTCATATTCAAAATCTGAACAAGCTCATTCACAAAACATGGCACTTAGATGGTTCAGTCTAAATTTCCTCAAATTTTTTTGAAATATTACGGAAACATGGCGAGCTAGAATTTTCAAATTCAAAAAAAGAATACGAATTTTCCTATTCATTATCTTCTGACAGTGTCAAAATTTGAGTAAGACACCCCTAACAAAAACCAATTTGTCTTTCACCTGTCACCTATAAAACAACCATCTTTCCATCCCTCTTCTCTTATTTTTCCTCACGGAGCATTATTTTTTGCTCCAGAAAGTGTGTAAAATGTGAGGAGAAATGAGTGAAAGGAAGATCGCAACAAGTGCTCTCCCGTCTGCTCCTCGTTTTCCCATTATCATGTTAATCTGTCATTGTGATCAGTGGGTGGTGGACCCGTGGAGCAAATTCATTAAACAAGATGCTCACCTGTATTACAGTTGACTACATGTACACGATCCCGGTTCTCCATGTTATGAATTTTAGCAGCGTGTAGAGCGATCGCTTGAACTTGGTCCTTCGTCGAGGCGAAAAGTTGCATATGACCTTCCAGAACTGGCTTTCTGATGTCTCGGATGGTTATGTTGAGAGTATAATGGATTGGTTGGAACTGGGATGGTTCGGATGTCAATGGAGATTGGGATGGGGAGCAGGAAACTGGCAGAACTTGGATTTCAGCACATTTTTCAACGACCTGCAGAAATTGAGGAGATTGTTTATTTGAACTTGAAACATCTATTTTAAACATCTTGATCAATTTAAGGATTCTTTGCGGGGTTGCAAAAAACAATACAATTATCTAGTTCGTGTAAGCTCTAACAGAAGCCTGACCGAACCGTCAACTTTGAGCTCCATTATCTCGATTCCTGTGAATGATAACAAAAATTGGCCAACTGATAAACTATTCAAAATAATGTTGCCATCATTTTATCAGTTGACATATTATTATTATCTTTCATAGGAATCGAGATAATTGAGCACAAAGATGATGGTTTAGGTGGACGAGAAGCTAGACCAAATTTGAGATTTCCAAATTTTTGACTCTCTTTTCCAGAGCAATACCAAAGATTCTCCAACTATTTCCTTTTCATTTCCAGCTTATCACCCAATTTCCTATCAATCAATTTCTCTTTTTCTTCACCCAAAAATCTTCTTAGGATCCATCCTGATTCACAAACATACATGTTTATGCGGTCGGATCGTGGTGGTGGTGTCGTGTGTGAGTCAGGGAATTTTGACAAGTGAAATGTGGAAAGAAAGTGTAAAACTAGATGGGTGATGACTCATTGCACACGCCCCGCCGGGAGACAAGACAAATGAAAGAGAGCTGAGGAGAAGGTAACAATGGATTTGGAATACATATCTTATCAGTAGGTGTGATTGATTGTTTTCTAGAAGCTATCATTGGTAATAGAGATAACGAACTACTGATTGTACACGTGGGTTGATAAGAACTACTTACCTCGAACTCTTTGGTCTTCTCTTTCAAAATAGAAGCCACATCAACTGGCATCACAACTTCCTGAGCAGTAGTTGTCGTTGTTACTTCTTCTGTAGTCGTTGAAGTCGATGTAGCCATTGTGACAACTTCTGGAGTTGAAGTCGGCATCGTGGTGGTGGCATCAGTTTTGTGGATTTCAACAGAAGTTGTAGTCGTGGATTCCATTTGTGTAGTCATCGTAGGTACAGTAGCTTGAGAAGTGGTGGTCGTTGGGATTTCAGTCGCATTTTGCCAGTCAACATCAGGTCCATCTCCGTTTTCACGAAGTACAAATACCCACGTCAGAAGACCAGCACACAGAATAATACCAACGAAAACTGCGATCAAAGCAATCAAAAGACAAGATCCCTTCTCTTTTTTAGAAGGGGAAGCCGGTGGGGGAACCATAGAAAGCTTTTTTTAAAGAGTCAGAAATATAAAATATAAAGTAGGTTAAGACGATGAGAATGGAATGACAGGGGAGTCTCCGAGAAAGTGGGCGTGGCTTCGGGAGGAAAGAAAGGACCACCGAAGCAACAGGCGGTGCGGGCGGTGAGCGGGAAAGAGGAGAAGAGTTGGAGGCGGAGCAATCGGGAGTGGAGAGAGTCGGGTGAGCATTTGATACTGTTCACGCAATATTCGACGACCGAGGAGATACTTTCCAAATTGCGTAATGGAATGAAGAGAGGAAGAATAGAGTGTAATAAGATATTCTGGGGAATGATACGGTGAGGGATTAGAGTTGGGTCGAGGAGGGAGGAACGGTACGGGGGAGATTGGGGAAGGAAAAAAGGGTCCAACGAATGTTTGTGATATTTGAGAAACTTTGATTTGTTCAACACCTAACCATCGAGGTTTCGAGTTTTCTATATCAAATCTCTCTAAATCCTCCCAAATGGAAGCCATCCTATATGTGCACTTTGAGCTCAATTATCTCGGTTCTTTTAAAAGATACCAAAAATCTGTCAACTGATAAACAATTGGTGATAAAATGGTAAATATTCTATCAGTTGACCAAGTTTTGATATATCTTGTAGAAAGCGAAATAATTGAGCTCAAAGTGCACGTATATGGTGGATCTATTCATAGATGTCCGGAATGACTTTTTTGAGAAACGGAATCCGAAATAAAATAATTTTCCCGGAATCAGAAGTCCGGAATCCGGGCAATTCAAAATTTCACAGAATCCGGAATCCAGAATGAAACTAATTTTTCCGGAATCCGGAATAAGAAATGCACGGAATCCGGAACTTGGAGGTCTCCGATGGGCAGAAAAAATGTAAAAAAAACACATCTTGTGCTTTATTTGCGCAGTTTTTGTCGCTAAAATTCAAAAACGTCATAGATATCATGCACATTAAAACATTTTCTGAAAAATCCGGAATAAAAAATTTTCCCTGAATCCGGAAAAATAATAATTTTCCGGAATCCGGAATATGGAATCCGGACAAATATATTGTTCACGGAATCCGGAATCCGAAATCCAAACATCCGGAATCCGGACATCTCTGGTTCTATTAGAGAAACTACAGTATATCATACATACAGCCAGCTAATCATAGACTCTCTGACATTATAAAAGTAAGAAAGATTTCATTGAATATATATTTTCAAATTGGTTTTAAAAACAGTGTGTTGAATTTCCCGTCAGATTCGTTGCATGTCGTATGGCATAATCTGGATACGTTCCCATATTGAATAACCAATATGCCCATGTATTCATGTTGATGACAGTGATCACAATGCAAAATATATTGAGAAGAACGCCACATGAAACCTGGAATATTTAAAATTTGATCTCAAAATGCGGAGATAGTTGTGCCTGTTGGGTCTATATATTTTCGCAGTGGGGTGCCCCGTTGCGATGTATCATAAAACTTTAAGTACCCCTCTTCGTTAGTGCCACGTCATAACAGATGTCGTGTTTCGTTTTTTGGCAGTCTGCCAAACAGCTGATATTCTGAATTACGGACTATGAGAAGGAGTACATGAGAAATACGGTTCCTGGCAAAAATTTACCACATTTTAGAAATAGAAATAGGAGTAAACCAACTTTCAATGCCGAAAACGTTCAATATATATGTGTCTTCTTGATGTGAAACTTTCAAAATTATGAAAAAAATTGTACTTCTTTCTTGCAGTTAACAATTTCGAATAAAAACCTTCGAAACAAAATACCGGAAACACTAATAAACACTAATAATAGACCCCTTCTAACATTTAACTTTGAGTCATTTAATCTCGGTTCCTGTGATAGATACAAAACAGCAGTCAACTAATAAAATTTTTATCGAAACAGGAAAAATATTTTGTCTGTTGATCACTTTTTGATATCCTTCACATGAATCGAAATAATTGAGTTTAAAATTGACGGCTTGGGTGGGATTTTAGATATTTGAAAAACTGTAGATTTGCGAGTTTACAGATCTATTTCAAACTGACCATATCAATCATTCGTATAGTTTTTGTCTCATAAACGATGGCATTTGCAGGTGTTGCCATTGGGAGCATAAAAGAGAAAGATGGTCCTATTGCAGTTGGAATTGAGAAATATAGGGGATGTGCACAAACTGATTCTGCCAGAGTAAACGAAATTGGAATGAATATAGAAGCAGTTGCAGAATTGGTTGAGAATTCAGTCATCACAACGACTACAATAGAAAGAATCACTTGCATTCCAAAAAGTGGAAGAGAAGAAATAGTGCTATTCAAGTTATAGGCAATGAGTGTTGAGAGACCGCTGACCTGAAAAAGATACCCTAGAGAAGAGAAACTTTCCGTACTAACTTTCACTGCTTCTGAAATAGCAAACCCGGCTCCCAGAAGAAGGATAATTGACCACGGGAAACGACGTCTAACGCAATCCCAATCAATCAGAGGTTCTTGACGAACGGATGCTCTGTTCTTGTCTTTTCTAAACATTCTGAGGTCTGGCTTATTTTTTGGCCAAATGAAAAGTAAGAACACTGCAACCAGTCCAGAACAGGAATCAGTTACATATCCCTTTTTGAACAAATCTGACCATCCCGGAATCACTTTGGGGTCTGATGAAATCCAGGACAAAACTGCCAATAGGAAAATGACAAGAGTACTTTTCTCAGCCCATGTCATTGGTCCCAACTGATTATAACTCTTCAATACAGCTTTTCTCGCGAATTCCTCTTCCTCTTTCTCAGATTCTGTTGGTTTTTTGAACATTCCCATCATGTGACGAGGTCCCAAAAACTGTAATTGAACAATGAACCAAGAAGAGAACATGTAGAATATCATTGGAGGAATCGCGAATGCCATCCAAGAAAGGTAAGAGATACCATGGTCCTCGTTTGGGAAATTTCTGAAATGTTTAGGATTAAAAAGCTGGAAAAAGAGAAAATCAATCACTTTTCAATGTTATCTCTGAAAATGAGATTTGGTCCAGTGGAGTTTATAGTTCCAGTCCCTCCTATCAACGAGGCATGAGCAACCAGAAGCATCATACACTTACAGATTCCTCGATCTCTTGCTGATAGTTTTGAAGTGTCCAATTTCCGTTCTCTGAAATTTAATGTTATTTCAAATTTAGGATTTTGATTTCTCACTCGATTTCTTCATTTTCTAGCACTTTTGTGTTTTCAATCTCCTCGATTTTCTTATCTCTTCTCATTTTTGGAATCATTATTTCTTCAAGAAGAGCGTATGCAATTGGAGCCATCAGTGCACAACAAGCTGTATCTGAGATCCAAAGAGATCTGGAATTCAGAATTAAAGCATTGAAACTATGATGCATGGATCTCACATGAAACTGGTGATGATCATGAATCCAGCCATCAACCTGAATATGTTTTTTTTTGTTGAATTAATTTTCAGAGATTCTCTCTCTTACCAATGTGGTCTTGTCCCCACATAAGTCAACATTTTCAGAGCAATTCTTTTATGCAGCTGACATTCTTCAACGGCCAATGAAAGCATCAAACTATTGAAAAATACGATATTTGTGTCCTAAAAAAGCCTAGAATCCCTTTTCAGATGAAAGCAACTCACTGCAAAATATTTAGGAGCAACTTGTTTAATTCCAACAATTTCCAGAAATGGAAGAGCTATCATCGGAATAAAAGAGGTTACAGCCAGTGGAACCACTTCAGCCACCCAATAACAGGACATTGTCAAAATTACGAATGTACATTTTCCCTCCTGTCCCAAAAACAGCAAAGGGCTCAGAATGAGTGGAGCCAAAATGAGCCAAATGGTTGGAAAGAAGGTGCGAATCTCATCAAACCAACCATAACGACGGCTCATTTTCAAGTTTGAACTTGGGGACTGAAAAGAAGGAGAAGAAGCATTTATACATGAAACTACAAAGAGATCGTGTGACACAAGCATACAATAGCACAATGATTTCAAATTGAAGCAAGAAGAATGGAAGTTGTGATGAAGGAAAAATATGAAAATATGAGAAAATGGTTGAGAAGAAATTGGGCAAAAACTGACAACGGAAACAAAAGTTAAAATATGCACATAAATGTAGAAACGAGGGGCAGTATGATACTCGGGAGATTACAGGTAAAAAACAGGGGCAGAATCGAATGAGGTGAAACAAGAATGACGCTGTCGGCACGCACCCGATGTCAGATGGAGAGGAGGATTCAGTTGAACTTTGATCTGAAATTTTGAAAAAAAAAATGGAGATTAATAATTAAAAGGTTTGAATGTTTGATTTTAAAAACTCACTTGTGTTCTAATACAAGTATTAATTGTGTTTTGCCCGTTTTCCATAAGCGTATCCAATCCAACGGTCGGCAGTTTTGTTTAAAAACTCGTCTTTTTCAAGACCAGCGATCCATTTCAACAGGTATACATGTACCGCATGGTAATCCCATCTCGCCAGATTAGGAGCCGTTCCTAGTGCAACATGACGTAGATCATAGATCGTTCCACTTCCCGTATCATATAATGGAAGTAACTGTTTCAATGATCGTAGTCCTAGTGAATACATTTCTAGCGCTTCTAGAACTTTGGTTTTGATATTATCATCATTGATTCCAGAAACGTCCAGCTTCGATAAATCGTATAGACCAATCAGTGAATAGAGAAAACCATTGAGTACAAAGGATCCAGGTGTTGTTGGATACTCCTCATACCAGACGTTTCCGAAGAACTCCGCACGGACACCACCTTCGGATGAGTTCGTCTTGAATAGTTCTAGAGCATTAATCGCAGAAGACAGGTATTTCTTGTCTTGGAAGTGATTGTATGCTCGGGTGAGGACTGAGATTCCGTGACCTGAAAAATTAAAAAGTGAAATCGCAATTGCGATCTCTGCAAAAACCTTGAGCCATTGCACTATGCCATCCGGGTGGCAAAACTAGTTTTCTATCTGCAATCGAGCGCTCCACAGGTACCGACCATCCTCCCTTTTTGTCTTGGTTCTCCACTAGCCAGTCAGCAGAAGATCGGAATGCATGAAAATCTTGCTCTTTTCGTTGAGCTATTTGTTGTCTGACAGTCAATTGACCACGGAATCCTAGAGAAACCAGACGAAGATCACCTGAAAAACGAACTTATTTTACTCAGGTATCTATGGAAATATACCTGGATGGAGAACAACATTGTTATCTTTCTTCCGGTTTTCTCCACTAGAAAGTGCCCGAGCTACATCCACAAGAATATCACGTGTCACAGTTGACCAATTCCCAATAGGCGCACTTCCAGAATAAGAATACGAGTAGGAAACTTGACCGTCTTTTCTTGGTTTCAAAACTATCGTCTCATCATCAAAACTCTTTTCCTCGTCTTGCCAAACACACTTCCCGTCTCCTTCTGAGAATACGTAGTTGATAAGAACCAATAGATCATCTTGTTTCATCTTCGCTAAAACTGTGAAAGACGAGTTTGCATCGTAGGGTTTCCAGTCGAAGGAAATCACATGCAAATCTGGAGATTTATCTAGATACACATATGCTCCTGCATTCGACAAAGCGTCTGGAAAAAAAAAACCAATTTCAATCAGAGGAATTTTGGAGAAAAACCAACGTCCAGCACTGATGTTCACCACTTTCCCTTTTTCTTCATCGTTGAAAAACAACCGTTCAGTTGTCTCATGCATCCCAGCAGCACCTTTCCATTCCTTCGATTGTACACCCACAAGTACTTCCTCCGATTTATTGCTCATCGAATCTGAAAGTTGTGTGTTGGGAATCTAAATTTGGATCTCAAAAAAAAAATAAGAAGCATACCTGTTTTCATCCTACTGTAATGTTGGAGCCCATATTGTGCAATCTGAATCGGGTAGTAGTAAGGAATCGGATCCCATTGGGTGGACATCGGAACATCTGAAATTCCTGAGCATTAATCAAAAAACATCCTGATGTCCTACCTGTTTTCGCACTGATGCATCTGACACGATCTCTTGCTTCCACACTGTATGTTGAGAAGTGTCCAAATGGCCCCAATGGGTCGTAGTTCTTATCGGGCGTCCTCATTTTTGCATAAGAAGTGAACAGCTCAAAAGTGGATCCGTCTTTTCCCAATTTTCCAGTCATATCGAATCGTTTCTTAAGATAAGACGATGGGAAGTACACTTCTTCTTCATCTTTCCAGCATCTCAGCGGTTTTCCATTATCTGCCGTGCATTTCGTTTCAACTGCTCCAGGTGGTTCGCATTCTATTTTTTCCTGGAAACTACTAAATACAAAAGATCGTTAATGCATTTTTAGTAACCTTTTCTTTTTCTTGTAAATCTACTGGGTTTAGTTCTTCGTCTTCTTCATCAATGGGTACAGTGACTTTTGAGTAGTGTTTAGACAGCAGTAAAAGAGAAGCGCATGCGATGAATAGATAGATTCGATGGCGGTTCGATCGCCATCGCCAACATTTCATCGGCTCGCAACTTCCGCACTTCTGGATTTGTTAGTTGTATCTCAGTAAGGTTACGTTCAGTGTAAATATGGAATGGGCAATCAGAAACCAGAATGAATTCAATGGAGAACATCGTAAATATCAAAAACTTAATTGAGAAGCAAGTACGAGAACACAGGGAAGGA
This sequence comes from Caenorhabditis nigoni, assembly GCA_027920645.1. Classification (NCBI taxonomy): domain Eukaryota; kingdom Metazoa; phylum Nematoda; class Chromadorea; order Rhabditida; family Rhabditidae; genus Caenorhabditis; species Caenorhabditis nigoni. Next base: position 7,776,573 of record CP115866.1, on the reverse strand, counting down.
ACGATATATCGGTGGAATCAGACAGCAATAAATGTGCTCATTCAAAAAAAAAGAAATTTACAAGATATCAATAAACATTATATTCAAACTCTGGCGAAAACGACGCAGTAGTGAGCAAGAAGCTGTTCAAGAAGCTCCATTTCGTCGAGCATTTCGATAGTTCGAATTCTGAAACAACTTGAATAATCTACCTAAAATAAAATAAGTCTTTCCATACCTCGCAACTTCGTCTTGATCGAGAAACTGGTTGAAGATTTGATTCATATCCATGACCTTGACAGACTTGAATCCGGCATTACGGAATCTGAAATTTGTGACTTTTTTAATTGTTTCAGAATTAGACAACGTACCTCTCTTCCTGCTTTTCGGCACTCTCACACATTTCCAATCCGTGCAGTTGAATACCTCTTTCTCCCAAATTTTGTTCCATAACACGAGTGAAAGCATCGGAAGTGCGGAACTGTTCGTAGTTCACAAAAGCTGGTTGACGGAACTGGGAAACAAGATTCTTGAGGAGAGAAGAGCTTGCGTTGGAAGACATGTAGACAAGAACGCATTCAGCGATGAAAATTGTCGGGATGTCATGGTCCAGCTGACAAGTTGCCAGCTTCTGCTCCAGCTCGCTTGTTTGACGTAAATCAGCTCCGATCAAATGATAATTTCCGGCATGAAGGTCGGCGTGATGGGAGACGACAGCTGAAAATAAGTTGGTTAGTTAGGTGATATTAGCAATCATCGTTCACCTTCACTTTCAAAACTCTTCTTCAAATCAACAGAACCTCCAGGCTTCAGAATGTGACGAATTTTTTTGGAGGTGACTGAAGAGAAATCAACCTCAACGTATTTGGCAAGCTTTGCGCCGGAAGATACGAGACGCCAGAAGAGAGTATCAAATCCGCATCCTGCAAAAGAAGTTGATAATTATCTCTTATAAGAGACTGGGAAGAAGACATAATCTTCAAAATGAATCATTTTTTGAACTTTATGATCCGGATTTGGATTAGTGACTTAGTTTGATAAATCAATAGTTATAATAGTTTTTAAAAAACGTACCAAAGCTGACAACTTGTGCATTTCCATTAAACTCTTCCAAAAATCCTCGAACGTATTTCTCAATGGCAGCTGTTCTAGCCCAATAACCCATTGAAATTTCTGGGAAACGACGAGCCTCGGCAACATTTGCAGAGGAATTTGCGAAACGACCAATGAAATCATCCTTCCAGTAGCCCTTCTACAACAAAAAATATGTTACTATATTGATTTAAAACAAGTTCAGCTAGTACCTGGATAGCAAAATACTTGCATTGAGTTGCATCGTCGTTTGTTCTCTGCACAGAATAGTCATCAGACACAGAATTCGATCTCCGGCGAGTTGCTATCGCAGCTGCCACATGACTATCAGAGCTAATCGCTTCTGGATCCATTTAGTCGAATACCCTGCAACATAAATTGTATGTATGTGTTATTTTTAGTGTAAAAAATGGTTGTTTACAGCTGAAAATCGAACAAATGTTCGGATTCGAACAACAAATAAAAATGGCCTAGGAAAAATTAGTCTAGGCCATGCAAAAAACTCGGCCGTGTAGTCCTCGCGGACAAGGCAGGGATTCGAATTTTGTACTAATTCGCAGCTTAAATTCAATCAAAGTTTTGTTTTTTTATGATATGAGCGGAGACAATTATAGAGGAGGACATTGGCAACAACGCGGAGGTAATTTTTGTTTCAAAAATACTATTTTTAGTGGGTAAAAACCAAGTTTCTCAAAAAAGGTTCAAATAGATATCAAAATTTACAGAAAACCATTGGAGACCATATGGAGGACGTGGTAGAGGTGGTGGTGGTGGTTGGCGAGGAAACGATAATCGAGGTGGATACAGAGGAGGATATCAACAATCGAATGATGGTGGCTGGGGAGGAAATCAGAATTATGGCTATAGACGTGAGATGAGTGGTGGTGGTGAAGGTGGTGGTGGGTATCAAGGATATCGAGGAAACAACCGAGGAAACTATGGATACCAGAATAACGATGGATACCGAGGCGGGAGAGGACGTGGACAAGGATTTCAGAGGAACGACAGAGGAGGCAGAGGAAGACGTGGAGGGAATGTGAATCATGTAAGTCTTCTTTCTATTCTAAATTTAACGAAAAAGAAAGGCTTCTTTTGATGTTTAGTAAATATCTCAAAATTGATTGAAAATTTTCCAGGGGCCAGTTGATTCCAGTAAATGCCTGATGCCAGAAATGATGAGCAATCCATGGAGGAAACTAGAAGAAGCCTATGAAGAAGAGTACGGTGTCAAGATTACTGAGGTTTGATGACAGTTCTTTTAAATTATCTTAACTCTTTCTTTTTCAGAAAATGGACTCTTCTCCACCAGTTGTCGAAACATCAGAACCCACCTGAACTCACCACCTGATATTATCTAAAATTAATTTATTCTGAAATTCCATTAAAAATACGAAGAGTATCATAAATGAAGTATTTTTATTATTGTATTAAGATACAGAAATTTGTATAATAAATGCTTTTTTGAAAAACTTCCTAAAATTACATATGACAGCAAGGAAGAGGAAACTGCACAGGTAGATGGTACCGGTACAATTGTGAAATATTATAGTAACTTGGGAAACCTGATCCCACTAGATTTTGAAAAACTAAATTCGTTCCCTATTTTTACAACACCAAGCAATTTTTCGTGGTACATATATTCCTATAAGGAGGCAGACAGATGATAATGTGAACTTCACTGAAACAAGTTCAGAATTGTATTGAAAAGCAAGGGTTTTTCAGATCTCATTCATCGACGAAAGTTAAGTATGAGTATCTGTTAGCGTATCTTCATAGGAATCATCAAGTTTTGAAAAAATTATAGTCTTATTTTAAAATGCTTTGGAGATTCAGAACTTACAGGAAAAACAACATGACTACTGTAAAGCCTGTAATAGAAGGACCCCAACACTGAAAAGTTTGAGTTCAATTATCTTGGCTTCCATAAAAGATATCAACAGTATGCCAATTAATAAATAATGTGTGATATTATGGATAACAATTTTTAATTAACAAAATTTTCATATCTTTAACGGGGACCGAGATAAATTGGCTCAAAGTTAAAAATAAGGGAGCCCTTCTATTACAGGTTTTACTTTAATCATCAGATTCAAATTATATCACGAAAAGCTGAAACCGAATTGAAGAAAGGGGACAGGAAATCACAACAGAGGGTTGTTTGCGTTTTGGCGGAGAGCACACCAACTGGGAGGAAAAGAAAAAGTGGGAAGAAAAAACCGTGCGGCAAAACCGTGTCAGGGTTGCAAATTAGGCTCCGCCCCCTACTCCGACCATTTTTCCTCTCAGATGGTTCCTCCCACTTTCTCTATTCCTCTCAGTTGGTGTCCTCTCCGTGCGGCAAAACCGTGCCAGGATTGCAAAATAGGCTCCGCCCCCGACTCCGCCCATTTTTCCTCCCAGATGGTTCTTCCCACTTTTTGTTTTCCTCCCAGTTGGTGTGCTCTCTTTTGGCGAACTACGGTATTGTGAAACCGCGACCTGCGTGTTTGCAGACTCAGTGCAAAACACTCTGTCTGAGTCTGCATACACCGAGTTTCGCGACACTTCCGTAGTTCCCGAAAAAAATCTGTATATTTATTACCGAATTAAAAAAAACTGGGCCTGGAAAATTTGTCGATTTACATGGCCTCGCCCGAAAACACTACAGTAAATATTAAACGAAATTGTTTTCTGTAAATTAAGAAAATTAAGAAAAATTTTCTGGACAACATTTAGAGTTCTTAGTATGAAAATCATCGCTAGAATCTCTAGAATCTGTTTTTCATAAAAAACCGAACTTAATTGCGAAAGTCTGAAATATCACGATTTTGCCGCGCTTTTTCGTAGATTTAAAAAGAAGCGGGTTTTCAAATTTCCAGGTCCCAGTGTTTCGCTTCGATAATAATTTTGAAACACGACGAATCCACCGTACAAAAAATCACATTTTCAGTGTTAAATCGGGGGTTTAGGATTCCCCTCCCTCGGGAGGAGGAAGTCCGAAATATGGAGAGGTAGATAAGAAGGGCATCGAGGTAAAACAAAAAGCGGTAGAGGAGCTGGAAAAAAGTAAATACAACCAAAATAAGCAGATAAAAATGTAAAATTTCAGAAAGTAACGAGCTCAAAGAGAAATCTGCGGGATATAAAGAGCAACAAGCTCAAATTCAGTCTAAGCTCGACGACATCTTCAAGGAACTCGTTGGTTGTCATCGAGATGAGGCCAAAGACGCTTCGCAAAAATGCCAAAAAATTGAAAAGGATACGGCCAAGGAGCAAGCGAGTGTGACGAATTCTGCAAGAAACATTGCAAAATGCGATGAAAATATTGCTAGATTAACAAAAGATAAGGAAAAGAAGACTCGGATGTGTGAGGAGTTGAAAGAGAAAGCGATAGACGAGGAAGGTTTGGCCGCAAAGAAGTCAGATATTGATGAATTGAGCAAGAAGAGAAAAGAATGGGAGGAGAAGTACAATGAGTTGACAAAGAAGCAGTCGGCATTGTCAGAAGATGAAACTAAATTGAGTCTCGAATTGAAGGCTGTGGAAGAAGCAATGGCAGAGCTGAAAGACTCTTTGGCAGGTTGTCTAGCCAAAACTAACGAAATCGAAAAAAGAGTAAGATTAGTGAATGTAAAATTTTATAAAATTCGATCGTATTTTTCAGTTATCTGGTCTTCAAGTCAATCGTATTCCACGCTTCCAATTTCTTACTGAATCTAGTAGACCAGAAGATCTCACGATGCAAGTAGATGATTTATCTGTCGATGAGAATCAGAGTCCCGAAGAAGCTGAAAGACATAGGAAGCACATTGCTTCAGCTATCAGTGATCTAAAAAAAAAGAAAAAAAAAAGGAAATCTGCTTATTGGTCAACTGTTTGCAGTTCTAGCTGATTGATATCGTAGTTGACCTTAGTCAGAGATTTTTTTAAAATTTAAGTGTTCAGATTCGGTCGGCGTCCTATCATCATTCTCTCACTCCTCTTGACAGAAATCGCGGGATCACTTGGATCACTGGCTCCAAATTTTCCACTTCTGTTAGTTGCCAGATTCATTCAGGGATCTTGTTATACTGTGGGTTATCTGCAAACTCTTCATTTGATCCTAAGTTTCTTTTTTAGCCGCTCACAACAGTCAACTATATTCTCAGTGGAGAGAGCATTCCTCACCGATCGCAATCGCTCACTTCTATATTTTTCGGTGTCTCTTGGGTATGTGGATACTGTTCCTGGCTCCATTATCCGTATGGTTCCCAACGTGGCGAGTTTACAATTTGTTACATCCGTTCCAAATGTGGCAGTTGCTCTGTTCTTGATGATGTAGGTTGAAGAAACGCCTGATGAAATGAAAATTCGATTTTAGGACCCTTCCAGAAAGTCTCAGCTATTCGGTAGAGAAGAACGATAGGAAATCGGTTGCTGAGTGGATAAAAAAGAATGAGCTGTTCTCGTGTCGAAAACTCAATTACAATCTAGATGCAGTTATGAGCATTAATGAGGAGAAGGCGGAGCAACGTTTGACAATCTTTCAAATGTTCTGGGAGATTCTAGGAGATAGGTCGATTACAAGATGCATGATTGTGGAGACATGTCTGTGGATTCTGACGTTTATGACCTATTGTGCACTATCACTTACTTCCACATCGGTTGGCAATTCCGATTCGTTGGTTTCGTTCACGTTCTCGGGCGTTGTTGAACTACCTGCGTACCTCTTCATTCCGATATGTCTTAAGTGGTGAGTTTGAAAAACAATATCTATAGGTAGGCGCCACAATGAAAGGGGGCGGGGCGACCAAAATGTTCTCCCCTTTTTTCGAAGTCCATCTTTGAAGTCTTGTACCGGGCGTTAGAACCTCATTATTTTTAAGGTTAGAACTTGTCCCTATGTAATCGACTGCGAAAAATCGAATGGAACCATCAGTTTTTTTGATTCGAAAAATTTGATAAACAGGAACTGGACTGACAAATTGGACAAAAAGAGTTCGATGGAAGTTCGCGCCATCAGATTTTTGGATGGATTCTGGTAGTCGAGTTTTTAGGTTTTTGGAATTTTTGATGGTGACACGTGTGAGCGCCACCGATTTTCTGTTTTCCATAAGAAACTACGCGAAATTTGACACCGAATACTATCTTAATTTTAAAAAATTCTACTGACGCCCTTATACTGAAAATCGGCTGTTTTCTCATTTTTCATAGAGAAATTCGTTTAAACAACAGGAAGAAATGAACAAAGCAAGGCGTTAAAATTTCAGACGCAAATTTTCAGCTTCTGGAGGCCGAGGGGGAAAAACGAAAAATGAATCCATGATGAGGAGGTAATATAGTATACTTGTTCAAATTTTCGAGAAAATCTCAACGCTTTTTCGAAAACACTTCCCTTGTCAGAAAACTTTTTTATATTCCTTTTTTAAAACTTTTATGATCTTAAAAAAACTTTTTTTTGACCTTTCGATGATGGTTCCGCGTCGCGGTTTTCTCTCTGACTCTCTGTGTCTCTCATTTACGCATTGAATTTAAAAAAAAAAGTTAAATTTTCTCGGTCATTTAAAGTACGTGGCGCCAACTTGTAAGTACGTGGCGCCAACTTATAAGTACGTGGCGCCAAATTGGATTTTTATGAGGATCCTTTCCGCGAGGCCGTGTCAAATGTTTCGCTCCTTGTTTTTGATGATTTTCTCGATGTTTTCACGTGTGCGCTCCAAAACGCTTCTCCTCTCTTGACACATGGTTACAAACGTGTTCATGCATTACAATTTTTCTCACTTCTCTTGGGCGCGTTGCGGCTGAAATTTGGCTTGGAATTTGAGCTTTTCAATTGAAAAAAAGATGACGCGGCGCGGTGCCAGATGCGTAAGTGACAAAGCGCGTTTGTTGGAGGCTACAACGCGCGACCCCGTGTCTTGACAATTATCGCTTTAATGGGGTTAATCATGTAGCAAAAGTCTGCACCGAAAGTCAACGCAGGAGTGTCGCGAAATGCATTTCAATACATTTCGGTGCCACCGAAATGTATTGAAATGCGTTTTGAAACACACACTTTCGCTACATGAATAACCCTATAAAATCGTTACTTTTCAAGAATCAGCTTTTCGTGATGGGATCCAAAAATTCAATGTTCTAGTCTTCAAAGAGTTACCGAGTTACACCTTGTTTAGGACAAGGATGATAACTATCTAGTGTGAATCCTAACACTCAACTCCAACTCCCTTACTATACCAAAGCTTTATTTACAACTCTTCTCAAGAGCGAGGAGAATTAAGAACTAATTATACAAGTAAGATCACTGATTAGAGTTTTTTCCATTGACCCAGGCCATAGGATTGCCACGTGATTCTTCTATCTTCCCGAATTTCCCATGCTCCGTGAGTTTAGAGAACGAACGGGGCAACTTCCCCCTCCTTATCGGCGGCGCACGTCCTTTTGCTCCGTATCCTTTGCCATATTGCCACAGACCATTTGGTTTCCTTCTTGATCCCAAATCCTGTCTCCTATCGGCGTTGTCCTTCTCCTTGGAAATCTCCACTGATCCTTGATCCACTTGCTTCAGACTTGAAGACTTCATCGGAACTCCAATCTTCTTCGAGTGTCCCATAACTGGCCTCTGTTTCCAGTTTCTCGCAAGTTGTTCCTCCGGCATCTTCCGTTGTTGGCACTGTGCTCCTGTTCCTCTTGAACCCAATCCATATGTTCCACATGATGAATCCTTGGCAGCACTCTTCGCCGGAACCTTCCACTTTTCAGCAGACACTGCTTTGTCCACTTTTCACGTTAACTTCACTCCGATGCTCTCAAAAGCATTCGTTCCAATCAGCAGCACATCCACATTGTTTTCCACTACCTGGAACACCACTCCTACTCTCCTTCCTCTCACTACAATCGTAATCCTGATCTGCCCCCTGGCTCGCATCACCGACTTCGACGTGTTCAGAAGTGTGAACTTTGGATCTTCCAACACTTCCATTTCCTCTCTCCAATTACTGCACCCAGCCTTCAACTTCTCATAAGCTCTAGTGGATATCACCGATACCACTGTGCCACTATCAATGACAACTCTTCTCCGTTGTCCCAGCATCTCAACCCATTCCACAGCTTCCTTTCCAACATTCTGAACGAAACCCTTCTTCAGAACTTGTATGTGGTCCACTCTCTTGGACACACACTGCCTGGCCATATGCCCAACTCCTCCGCAAGTGAAACACTTCACTTCTCTACCACGAACGCTTCTCATTCCTTCAGCTTCCTTGTCGCTATTGCTATCAGACCAGCTGTCTGACGCTCGACTTTCATTCTTCCCCCCCCCCTCATTTCTGGCCACTCCCCTTCACCTTCTGCTTCCGCAGCTTCTCATTTTTCCTCTGGAGAACTATGTCCTTCAGATGATCATACTGATCCTCCAACGACAACTCTAAACGCTTTGCTACCAGCACCGACTGTAGCATATCGTCATCCTCCGTAGCTCTCAACAGCTTCGTGGTTCTCATCTGCGACAGCGTCGCCCGACTGACCTCCGGATACGCCTTTCTCGACCACTTCTCTACCTGGACGAGGTATTCCCACAACTTCTCATTAGGAGCCCTTTGCATCCTGTCAAACTCATGCAAAGCCTCTGCTTTAGCATCTCCTTGCCTCTTCCGTAGTTTCCTCTCGAACTCCACAAACAATTCCACAATCGGTCTCGCGTGCCTATCCGGCAACGCCTTAAACAACGACTTCGCAGGCCCTTTCAAAAACTTCTCCTCCAATATCGCTACCATCTCATCATCCTCATCCGTCACCTGCTGGTACTTCAACAAAAAAGCTCTCTTGAACTCTTTGAAGTCACCAGTTCCATCAAACGTCTTCGGCTCTGGCAACGCCGTCGCCTTCATCATTTTCCCCATGTCCGCTACCATTTCCTTCATGACCTCATTCTCTGTGCTACGCGAACAACTCATTCCACCGACACTCTCATAGTCCTCCAGCCAACCTCTCTCACTACCGGACAACTCATCAAGAGTATCTGCCCTTTCCGAAGTCCTCATTGACCTCCTTCCGCCACCTGCGATCTGTCTCCTTCCCATCAGAAGTTTCTGATCTTCCAACCGAGCTCTCAACTCCGCATTGGCCTCTTTCTCCTTCTCCAAAGCCTTCTTCAACTTCAAACAAGCTAGCTCCGCCAGTTGTTTCTCATCCATCCTCTTCTTTATCTCCTTGTACACCGTTTCCTTCTCAGCTTCCCAAGCTGATCTCAACAATGCCACGTCCTCGTCTCCTCCACCTGGCACCATCTCCGTGGCGCTCTCACAGAGCTCCCGCAACTTTTCCACGGTTTCCACGTTACTTTCTCTCATCACTCTAATAACTTCCAACTGCCATCCTTCTCCGCCTAACTCCTCGTACCGTTCGCGCAACTCCTTGCCGAACTTCCTCACTGGGGCCATCAGCACATCCCACTGCCGATCGGTGCCCTTGCACGTCATCTTGATGGCTTCATACAGGTCATTCTCCACCTGCACAGCGGATTCCACAAACTTTGTGAACCCCTTCACCAACAAACTCCTATCCTTCGGACTCAACACGTCCATCTCCTCTGACCACCTCTTCCAAGACACACTGGTCACTCCTGATCCAGTCTTCTCCACCACCTCCTGAATCTCCTTATTCAGGTTCACATCACTCATACTGTATACCAACTACAGTATCTCCCGAGAAATAATTTATGTCTAGTTCAATGATCTTCGATCACAGAAAACGACAACGGATACTTCTGAATTTTCAGGATCCGTTAAATTCACAAAGATCTTCGATCTGAGTAAACCACTAGAAGAAGAGCTTTGTTCCGGCTTCGCCTTGACTAGCTACAGATTCTTCTACCAGTGTTTTCAGTTCGGCCCCCAAGTTACCGAGTTACACCTTGTTTAGGACAAGGATGATAACTATCTAGTGTGAATCCTAACACTCAACTCCAACTCACTTACTATACCAAAGCTTTATTTACAACTCTTCTCAAGAGCGAGGAGAATTAAGAACTAATTATACAAGTAAGATCACTGATTAGAGTTTTTTTCCATTGACCCAGGCCATAGGATTGCCACGTGATTCTTCTATCTTCCCGAATTTCCCATGCTCCGTGAGTTTAGAGAACGAACGGGGCAACTAAAGTTCTTCTAGCCCAATTTTAGCATCAAATTCGAAATCTCCGCCAAAATTAACTCTTGAACTCATACTTGCAAAATCAGAGCCCGGCTCTATTTTCAAGCTCAGAATTGGATCAATTCCTCATAAAATTCCAGCCTAGAATATTTTTTTCCTCCTCTCCGCTGTGAATTTTAGGATTACTGTGGATTACTGTACCTTAGTGCTTGCACCAAAAACACCTGATTTTACGACACTTTGAACTAGAAGGCTGAAAATTGAAACACAGCCTTGTCTAGTGTTACTAACCTTGAATTTTTGAAAATGGTGGTGTTTGCGAAAAGCACATAAAGGGGGACCCTTATCTGATTTTTACACCCATTGATATTTCGTCGGCCAAATTTTCCGTATCAGGGCCTGCTTTGAGCTACAAGGCTGAAAGTTGAAAAACAGCTTTAGCTAGAATTACTATCTTGAATTTTTGAAAATATTGATGTTTGCGTACAGAGCATCCTATTCTACGACACTTTTCAAAAATTGCCCTATGCACGCTGTCCACAGCCTAAATGATTCGATTTTCAGCGCGAAGAGCAACTACGTCAACGTCATCTGGATCCGACGTCGTTAGCCGCATCTGGAGCACCAGTGGTCCGTTTGACACCATTCGAGGAGCGACTCATCGATCTGGGTGTCGATTACGAAGTGGAGCAACAGCAGAGTGCACTTCAGCTGGAATTTGAGACGTATCATCAGCAACAGGCGGCAGTTAAAAAAATGCCGAAACGACCACACTCCGAAATCGTGGAATCTTGGGCATCAGTGAGCAAAGATTGCCCATATGATGTAAGCATCATATTTGAAGCCCAGCTTTGTGTCCCCAACGTTGAAATTACAGGCATCATTGAGAGACTCTGAAAAACTGTTGCAAGAAGGAAAATTTAAAGAAGGATTAGAGGTTCTGAAGAAACGACGCGAGAATGGCCAATTGACCTGTGAAGGCCTTGCCAAAATGGCCGAATTCTGTTACAGTCTAGCGGAAAATGCAAACAGCGCCATGAAATGGCAATATTGGAAAGAAAGCAGCCAATATGTTATTGAAGCAAAAAAGAAGAATCCGAACTGCCAAACTGCAAAGAACTGGGAAATTAGAATCGGCGGCGCACAGTCGATGGAGAGAGCGATTCAATGCATGTAAGTCATTTTAGCGATTTTCAGCTGTTATAGCGATTTAGTCTCAGTCTCAAATTCGGAATTTTCGTAAAATGCCTGCCTAGAAATTTTTTTAATAGAGTCTCAACTGTCTTATTTAAGATATTTGAGACTTTTACTTCAGATAGTTCAGACAATTCCACACTGTAGTCTGTTTTTACTGAGAATCTAGCTGTCCATTCGAGGTGTCACAATACACCGAACCTTACGACAACTCGCTTTTATTTTCTTGCTTCTGGGCTTTGAAAACCACTTTTCAATGTAAAAGTCAAGTTTCTCATGAAATTTCACTCTAGTAGCCTATTCTTGATGAATAAACTATCGAAATTTTAGGATTACTGTCAAAATTATGTTCCTCGGGTAGGAAAGTGAAGGGAAGCGGAATTTGAGCATGGAAAGAGAGAAAAAAGGATAGTCTGAAAGATGATTTGATTTTTGAGTCTCAAAAAACATTTTTCTTATTTTTCAGCGCCGAAAGCCGCTCAATTCTCGCTGCCACGTCATTTCAAAACGTCAATACGGGAGGAGTCCCGCCAGCAGCGACGACGTCTGCGGCAGTTCAACAGCAAAACAATGAGGTGAGCAATATGTGTCCTTTTTTTTGAGTGGAAATATGCTTGTGAAAATCTGTATTTAGAGCTTTCAAAATCTCAAAAACCAGAGAAAAATATATTTTTCTAGCCTCGAGCTGCTAAGAATTGAGCTTACCTCTAAAATTTAAGATTTCTAGCCTTCGAAATTCTTCTAGCTCAATTCTAGCACTAAATTTGAAATCCCCACGAAATTTGACCACTAGACGCACTTTTTTCGAGTCGCTAGCTCATTTTTGGTTTTTTGGGTTACTGTAGCCGCAAACTCCCCCACCAAACACCATATCTTACGACACTTTGTCAAATTGAGGTAAAAACTCGGATTTAGGAATAGTTTTAGGTGTGAAATTCGAATTGGTTAGTAAATTTTAGCCTGGGGTACTGTAAGGCCCCGAATTTTCGTTTAAGGACACACAACTTCAATTTTTTGATTTGAACGTACCTTTAGTTCAATTTTAGCATCAAATTCGCAATCCTCACAAAATTTGACCCTTAGACCCGTTTGTTTCGAGTCGCTAGCTCAATTCTGAGTTTTCGGGGTACTGTAGTCGCAAACACCCCACCAAACAACACATGTTACGACAATTCGTCTAATCTTGCTAATTTTAGGCATCCAGGGGTAGTTTTAGACGGGGAATTCGAATCCCACAGTAATTTTTAGCCTGGGTTACTGTAAGTCCCCGAATTTTCGTCTGAGGACCCAAAATTTGCATTTTTCTTGACTTCAAAACTCCTCTAGCTCAATTCTATCTCTAAATTCGGAATCCTTACAAAATTTGACCCCTGGTGCACTTTTTCTCCAGTCGCTAGCTCCATTTTGGTTTTTCGGGGTACTGTAGACGCAAACACCATATCTTACGACACTTTGTCCAATTGAGCTGAAATTTTGGATTTGGACAAAGTTTTAAGTGGGGAATTCAAATTTCACACTAATTTTCAGCCTGGGTTGCAAATTTGGCGCCGAACTAACAGCTTTTTTCTGAAAATGTGTCTGAAAATCAGTGTCTTCCTCTATAATTTTCCTATTTTCCTATATATGTATGTAGTGTTTTTGTGCCCCTCCAAAACCTCCCCGATCGGTTTTCTCAATTTCTCATCTGTCCCGGGGAATTTTTTTTCGAAAATTTTCAATTTTTTCACTCGAAACCAGCATCCTCAAGTAGTTAGATATAGAATTTTCTAGACATTTTGAATATTTCAAGTACAGTAAGACACCCTTATTTACAAAAAACCGATCGTTGGAGTGGAATGCACGTAAAAATTGCCACTGACATTCAGGAGTATCGTCAACAACAGCAGCTGCTGAGCAATGAGAAGAAGACGTCGAACACCGACAATTTCACGTCATCAACGCCCACGCCTTCCAAGAAGTCTTCGCCCCAACAGCAGCCCCAGAAACAACCAGTTCTATCCGTTCCGATTGCGCCAGCACCGACTACAGTATCCCATGCGACGACTACAACCACGGCGTCGGGGATTACGGTACCGATTTTCAAAGCGGATATTGCACCAACTGCCAATCAAGCTCCGCCCACTTCGATTGCTCAGTCGCCAGCCGCCTCATCGGCACCGGTTGCTGGAAGGGGTGGACCAGCAGCGACGACGTCAGCTGGAGGATCAGCAATGTGAGTTTTGATTTTTTGCAAGCCAGATTTGGATTCAGCGCGAAATTTGGGTCTTGGAGCGTTTTTGTACGACCCGCTAGTATCATTTTTGGGGTTTCGCGGTGTTTGCGGACCAAACAACAGATTTTACGACAATTTTTGAAAAAAAAAACGCAATTCGGGCAGTTTTGACACCAGAATCAGATTCCGCGCGAAATTTGATCCTAAAACCGCTTTTGTACGACCCGCTAGCACCATTTTTTGGGGTTTTGCGGTGTTTGCGGACCAGACATCAGACTTGACGAGAATTTTGAAATTTCTACTACAAATTAAATTTCCGCGCGGTTTTTCGCGTACTAACCAGCTGATATTACGACATAACCACACATAAAAAATCTGTGAGATTTAAAAAATACGATTTTCTTTTTTCTAGAATTCGTCGGGTTACTGTAGGTTTCCTAGAAATTCGTCGGGTTACTGTAGGTGGAAATTTTTCTAGAATTCTTCTAGAATTCGTCAGGTTTTTTTTTCTAGAATTCGTCGGGTTACTGTAGGTGGAAATTCTGGAAACTCTAATTTTTAGGACTTTCCAAGCCTAAAACAATTCGAAACTAGCAAAATCAGAATCCCCACGAAATTTCAGTCTAGACACACTTTTTCCCGGTTCCTAATAATGATTCTAACGGTTTTGGTGTTTGCGTACCTCCTAACACCATATCTTACGACAATTTTGGTTTTTCGGTGTTTCAGAGAGTTTTCAGCAGGTTTTAAGGTTAACATTAAGTTTTTCCTGAAATTTCACACTAGACAGCCTTTTCCCGCGGCCTTTAGCTGAGTTTTGGTGTTTGCGTACCCCAAACATCAGATTTTACGACAATTTCTCGAAAATTTTAGTTCTTGCCCGTTTTGATTAGGTTTTTTAGAATTTAGAGCTTAGAAACGGATTTCCCATAAAATTTCAGTCTGTGAAGTTTTTTTTTCGCGACTTCTCATTTTTTGGGTTACTGTACTTTGGTGTTTGCAGATCGGACACCTCATTTTACGACATTTTGAGCTAGAGAGCTGAAAATTGGTAGACCAGGGTATTGGGGGATGGGAAATCTGATTATAGTGATTATATGTTGTTTGCGGACCAAACATTAGATTTGACGACACTTTGCGGAAAATTGAATTTTTCGAATTTTTAGGGTTTTAGGGGGGTTTTTAGGGTTTTAAAGCGTGAGAAATGTGAATTTTGAGTTTAATTTTTTCTCCCCACTTCTCTTTTCCCCCACATTTTCCTTTTAAAATCCCAAAAAAGCGAAAAAATCGGCGTTGTGGCCGAATTTTCTCCCAAGTTAGGCCACCGTATTTCATGGCGAAATTTTTTGAAAACACGCCGAAAAACGAGTGCTACCGTAACCCACCAATCGGTTTTTAGCGATTTTGACCGTTTTTTTCCCTAGTTTTTTTTTTGAAATTTTCATGAATCAGGCCGGAAAATTGGGGGAAAACGAGAAAAATCGATAAAAAACCGAAAAATTGCGAAATTATTTTTTGGTGGGTTACGGTAGCACTCGTTTTCCGGCGTGTTTTCAAAAAAATTTCGCCATGAAATACGGTGGCCTAACTTGGGAGAAAATTCGGCCACAACGCCGATTTTTTCGCACAAGAATATTAGTTTTTTTTTTCAATTTTGCAAAATCCACAGCTGATGGCAGCCACTATAAATGAGGCAGCGCGACGTGTTGCGTGAGTTTCCTACTGTAGATCTCTCTCCGTCTCTTCTCTCTATCTATCTCCCTCTAGCTATAAATGGCGTGTTGTAAGCGTGCGTGTGTGTCGTGAATCTATCTATATGCGAAAAAAAAACGGCTTAAAATGACTGAAAATGAGCTGAAAATGGCTGAAATTAACCTAAAAACCCCCAAAAATCCCATATTTTCAGGGCCACCCCAAAACCGCAGATCGCCCGACCGCCGTCCGCCGCCCACACAACTCAGGCCAACCAAATCTCGGCCGCCCAACAGCAACAACAGAGGAATCTCATTGGAATCGCCACATCGGCTCAACAAGCGGCTCCGGTGACCCAAGCCACGCCCACTTTACAACAAATTGCGACTAGTGCTGGAATGCAACCGGCGCAGGTGAACGATTTGGCACAACAACAGGCATTAGCGATGCTTATGCAGCAGCAGAGGGAGCAGGCGTTGCAGGTGAGACTTTAGGGTTACTGTAGAGAGTCTAAAACCTTTAAAATCGAATTTTTCATAAAAATTCGACCCTAACGTTAGGGGTTAGGATTACCGTAGAGAGTCTGAAACCTTAAAAATCGAATTCCTCATGAAATTTCATCCTAGAACCATGTTTTTGGAGGTCTCTAGAATTCAATCTGGGACATCTAGAGGTTATTGCGTAGATTTTGATTTTGGAGGTTTAAGGATACTGTAGGGAATTTGAAACTATGACAATTGAGTTCCCCATGAAATTCTACCCTAGAATCTTGTTTTATGGGACTTCTAGCGTTCAGTTTACAGCCTTTAGAGGCTATTGCGTCCAATACACTGAATCTTAAGACAATTAAGATTTCAGAGGCTAACGGCTACGGTAGAAACCCTAAAATCTTGAAAATCGAATTCTTCATGAAAATTCACCCTAGAAACCAGTTTAACCAATTCTCTAGGTTCATTTTTCCCGGATTACTGTACCTTGGTGTTTGCGTACCAAACATTTTATTTTACGACACTTCGAGCTAGAGCCTTGAAAATTGGCATGTATATCAACCAAACATGGGAATCACGAATCTAATATCATTTTTTTTGAAATTCCAAAATTTTCAGGCCCAACAAAGTCCACTTATTCTGGCGATGATTCAACAACAACAACAGCAACATCTCCAGCAGCAGGCTCAACAGCAACAAGCTGCTCAGCAGCAGCAACAGCAAGGAGCTCTAGTCAGTGCTCAGCAACAACAACAGCAGCAGGCGGCACAACAACAGCAGCAAATGAATATGATGTTGATGCAGGTGAGATTTCAAGTTTGGAGGTGAAACACTAGAAATTGGAAGGTGTCATTGTCAAAATTGAGTTTCCTACCCGTTAGCCTAGAATCCTTTTTGTTTGAGGTTCCCTTGTTGATTTTGGGGTTTAGGATTACAGTTGACAGCTTGAAACTTGAAAAATCGGATTATACTCGAAGATTTTTTTTTCCTAAAATCATGTTTTATGGGATTTCTAGCTTTCAATTTAAAGCCTCCAGCGATTTTTGCGTCCAATACACTGAATTGTGCGACAATTGAGATTTTCGGAGATCAAGGTTACTGTAGAAAAAGTTGACAATAGAAAAATCGAATTCTCCATGAAATTCTACCCTATAATCATGTTTCATGGGATTTCTAGCTTTCAGTTTAGGGCCTCCAGAGGTTATTGCGTCCAATACACTGAATTTTACGACAATTGAAATTTAGGAGAGTTAGGATTATTATACAAAGCCTAAAACCTTGAAAATCGAATTTTCCGTGAAATTTCACCCCGGGCCTCTATTCTTATCCATCAATTACTGTAACTCGGTGTTTGTCTACCAAACCAGACATGGGGATCACGCATCTGATGATAATTTCAGCCTTACATTTTTCTAAAGTCTGAAATTCCGAAATTTTCAGGCCCAGCAAAGTCCACTTATTCTGGCGATGATTCAACAACAACACCAACACCATCTCCAGCAGCAGGCTCAACAGCAGGCGGCACAACAGCAGCAGCAAATGATTATGACGTTGTTGCAGGTGAGCATTTTTCAGGAATTGGAAACTTTCATTGTTAAATTCGAGTTTCTCGTGCGATTTTATCCTAGGATCCTTTTTGTTTGAGATTCCCGCGTTGATATGGAGGCTTCAGTGGTGTTTGCGGACTAGACTTTGAATTTGACGCGCAAATTTGAAATTTTGGCTCGAAAATCATTCAAAAAGATAGAACTGGGCTCTATTTTAGTTGCTCTAGTATTGCGAGATGTGAAGTCGTCACTAGGAGATTGGAAAGGTGTTTGCGGACTAAACACCGAATTTGACGGCAATTTCTTCGAGAATATCCGATTTTTCCAGCTCCAACAAAACCCCCTGTATGGTCTTCAAATGGCTCAACAGCAACAGCCGAACCTTCCACCGACACCTGCCGCCACTTCGCACAATCAACAGCAGGAGCTGCTCAGACAACTGGTTGGCGCGCAAATCCTGGCCCAAGCTCAAGCTCAGGCACAAGCACAAGCACAAGCACAGGCGGCTCAACAACAACAACTGCTCCAGCTGACGGCAGCCGGAGGAAGAGCTGGAGCTCGTGGAGAGCAGCAACAGGATCTGATTCGATTGCTCCTTCAAGCTCAACAACAAACAGCTCAGCACCAGCAGCAACAGCAAGCTGCGCAGCATGTAAGTTTTGGGACACACTGTAATCCTGGAAATCATAATAGGTATAGAAATAGGGGCTAGAAGCCTCCGGTTTTCTAGTTAGAGAGTTAGTGCATCGTTTTTTCTGAATTTGTAGGTGTTGGCGCCAAATTCGAATTCCCCGCCTAAAACTACCCCTAGACTCAAATAATCAGCTAGATTAAGCAAATTATCGTAAGATATGGTGTTTCTCGGGGTGTTTGCGGCTACAGTACCCCCAAAAAGCCGAAATTGAACAAGCGACTCAAAACAAATAGGTTTTAGATTCAAATTTTGTGAGGATTTCGACTTTGATGCTAGAATTGAGCTAGATGAATTTCGAATTCTAGCAAATTCACATTTTGGGTCTTACCACGAAAATTCGGGGACTTACAGTAATCTAAACTAAAAACCACTATCAAATTTGAATTTCCTGTCTGAAACTACCCCCAGACGCTAGAAATAACGTAAAACCTCTAATAGACCGACACCCGGATCGTCCACTTTAAGCCTATATATCTCACTTCTTTTGAAAGATATCAAAAAGTTAACTAGTAAAATGATTATCAGGATATCAGCAACATTTTACTAGTTAGTCACTTTTTGATATCTTTCAAAAGAAGTGAGATATATAGGCTCAACGTGGACGATCCGGGTGTCGGTCTATTAGAGGTTTTACGGTAAGCTAGATTAGACGAATTGTCGTAAAATAATATGTTTGGAGGGAGGGGGGGTGTTTGCGGCTACAGTACCCCGAAAATCAAAAATTGAGCTAGCAATTCGAAACGAAAGTGTTTCAGAGTCACATTCCGTGGGGATTTCGAATTTGTTGCCTAATTGAGCTAGATGAAATTTGAAAGTGCCGAAAATGAATTTTTCTTGAAAATCTAATTTTTGCAGAACATCCCGCAGCCACGTCTTCTCCAGCAACAAGCAGCAGAGCAGGTCGCAGATGCAGGACAACCGAATCAGCAGCAACAACTGGCTGCAGCACAGGCTCAGCAGCAAGCGGCAGCTCAAGCTCAAGCTCAACAACTTCAACATTTACTGCAAATAGCACAGGCCCATGCTGCTCAACTGAAACCACCACAAATGCCCAACGGACGATAATCGATTTTATTGATTTTTTTTCATTTGTTTTTGTTGAATTTTTTGAATTGCTGAAAATTTGGAATTTTTTGATTTTTTGAAAAAATTTTTTGACATTTTTGAATTTTCGAAAAATTCCAATATTTGTCTTTTTTTCCCCCTCTTCCTCCCTCTGATCTTTCTTATCTTTTTATCACTAATCTACTTACTGTAACCACCCCTTAAAAAGCTCTCTCTAGAAATTTCCCGATTTTTCGCTATATTTTGACATTATTTAATTCAATTTTTATATATTCTAAAAAGTTTGAATTTTCTAAAAATCTCATATTCCAAAAATTCACGCGTCTCTATGTCTCACACTCTCTCGCCCGTTCCAAAGATCCTCTTGAAATCTCTTAATTGAACTACAGTAATCCCCCATTAAGCTCCGCCCCCACATGAACACACATCCTATGCATATTCCCTCAGTACCGGGCCCGTCTTTTTTTTCTTCATGTTCTATTTTCCTAAATTTAGCTAAATAAATTAGGTACAATGTACATGAGTTTTTAAGCAGAGCGATTTTCAGATTTCGCTGATTCGAATGATAACAAAATTGAGGCTGAAAGTGGACTGGAAATGTTTTTCTGGAGTTTTGAAAATTAGAAAAAAAAATTATCAATTAAACCAATTGAAAAAAGTTAATTAGAATAAACCGAACGGAGTTTGAGATATGTGATGAGGTAGAGAATTCCAGCCAATAGGAGAGATGCTGAAAAAATGAGAATATTCGAAAAAAATTTATTTTGAATTTTTCAATTTTGAATTTTTTAAAAATCCGATGTTTTCAGTCCGCAAACACCCTTGATACAAATGGCAACAAAAATATAGCTTAATCCCACCTTTTTGCATGACTTAAAACTCAAAATTTCAAACTTGCGTGTCAAGTTTGGTGTCTAGTCCGCAAACACCGAGAAACCCCAAAATCATTGGGAAGAAACGATTTTAGGCTAAAACCGTGGGAGAAATTCGATATTGACAGTGAGTTGAGGTGGAAAACTTTCAGAAATTTCGGAAAATTCGAAAAAAAACTTTTTTCTGGCAATTTTTTAAAAGTGTCGTAAAACTCGATGTTTCAAGTCCGCAAACCCCTTAAATTATCAGAATCTCCATCCGCTAACACTGAGAGGAAAGAAAAGAGCTCGATCTGTATTTTTTGATAATTAAACTCAAAATTTTAAATTTGCGCGTCAAATTTGGTGCACAGTCCGCAAACACTGGGAAACCTCAAAATTGTTAGGAACAAACGATTTTAGACTAAATTTGTGTGACAAACTCGATTTTGATCACGATTTGAGCTAGAAAATTTCAGAAATTTCGGAAAAACTTGAAAAATAAATTCTTTTAATTTTTTCATAAAGTGTCGTCAAATTCGGTGTTTTGAGTTCGCAAGCACCCTATTGTCATAATTCCCATCCCCTAATAACGATGGAACAAAAACAAAGCTCGATTTCATAACTTTGACCGATTTAAAACTCAAACTTTCAAGTTTGCGCGTCAAATATGGTGTCTAGTCCGCAAACACCGAAAACCCCCAAAATCATCGGAAAACGATTTCAGGCTGAAATCACGTGAGAAATTCGATTTCCAAGATGAATTTGGTTGAGAATTTTCAGAAATTTCGGAAAAAAATCGAAAAAAGTTTTTTGAATTTTTTTAAAATCCGAAGTTTTCAGATTTTTTTTTTTCAAATTAAAAAAAATAACCGCAGCAATGAAACATCTCCGAATCCATGCATCATTTCCAATATTCGCGGGTGGTAATCTCTAATGGTACCGTATCTTAATTGGTCCCTCTCTCATATTACAAATATCCCAAATTAGGACTCCAGAAAATGCCAAAATTATCGACATGAGCGAAAAGTTTGTTTACCAAAAGTTTTCGAAAAGTTTTTTACCAAAAGTTTGGCTGAAATTCCAGCCAAATTTTCAAAGTTGATATTTTGACCCCAAACTTTGGCAAAATGTTTCCCATAGTTTTCTCCAGTTTTCTCCAAAGTTTCAGCCAGATTGGAACACTCTCCGAGTTTTCGCGAAGTTTTTTGCCTTTTTTGCCGTCTCCCTGAAAAACCCTATAAGGCAAATGCATTTTTCTTGTCTGACATCGAATTTCGAGCCAATTTTTGAATTTCCTATGAAATTTTAGTCAGGAAACTTTTTTACTGGGAATTTCTATAATTTTCGGTGTTCGCAGACAAAACACCATATTTTACGACAATCGCAGTTTCTGAATTCAAATTGGAATTTCATTTGCGGGTTTTTTCATTTAATTCAGCCTGAAACTTTTCTTTTCTGTGATGTTCTGGTTGTCGTAAGCCCGAATGCTTTGACAGATGTATTTGTAGGTACCTCAAACTTGGGTAATTAAACCTTTATTAAAGATAAAAGAGATAAGAGAAAGATTAAGTATAATGCGGAAAGAGTGTGCCATAGGTCGACACTCAGTCCTAACACAACATAGGGGGGTGCAATTCAAATGGGGGAGAGGGGGGAGCTGGGGGGAAGTGGAGAAGAAAGGGAAGAAGAAGAGGAAGAAATGAGGGTGAGGGGCCAGGTGCGCGCCTTATATGGGACAGTCCGGTGGGGAGGAGGAGCCGCGACCAAGTTATGCGGTGGAGAGGCGGAGCCCAATAGGGACTTTACCATCAGAAGAGGTGGACGAGAAAGGGGGAGAGGAGGGGAAGAGAAGGGGGAGCCAAGGTGTGACCTGGCGCGGAGGGGTACGGCTCGCCCTTTTATTGCGCATTACAAAAGTGGAAAGAGAATGGGGGAAAAGCGATAATAAAGTAATAAAAACGGGGTGAACAAATAGATATTTGAATAGCGCGCCAGGGGTACTGTAGCTCTTCGAAAAAGATCTTTCGACACTGGTGTTTGCGGACTAAACACCATACTTTACGACAATTACATTTTTCTAGTTTTTAGAGTTTCTTTGGCCAAGTTTAAAGCTCATTTTCGGATTTACCATAAAATTTAGGCTGGAAATATATATTCTTTAGGAATTTCTAGAATATTTGGTGTTTGCAGACAAAACACTCAATCTTACGACACCTTGAGCTAGAATTTTGAAATCTGGTAATTAGGGGTAATTAAGTATGGGGAACTCGAATCTAATGTTAACATTCTGGAATTCCACATATCAGATTTGCCATTTCATCGTAATTATCATGTTTCTGGATGGGCGTGCTCAATGGTAAGATTTAAGGGATTACTGTAATTTTAATTTATTAATTTTTAAAGGCACATGTACAATGCCATCTTCATCTTCTCATTCCTCGCCCTTTTCTTCTCGTTTTTCACAATTTTTCTCCGGTTTTTCGAGCACACCGATTTGCACCTAATCTCGTTTAATAATTAACTTATTCAATTAATTAATTAAACCCTTAACATGCTATGATAATAAACTTTTCGCTCATGTCGATAATTTTGGCATTTTCTGGAGTCCTAATTTGGGATATTTGTAATATGAGAGAGGGACCAATTAAGATACGGTACCATTAGAGATTACCACCCGCGAATATTGGAAATGATGCATGGATTCGGAGATATTTCATTGCTGCGGTTATTTTTTTTTAATTTGAAAAAAAATCTGAAAACTTCGGATTTAAAAAAAATTCAAAAAACTTTTTTCGATTTTTTTCCGAAATTTCTGAAAATTCCCAACCAAATTCATCTTGGAAATCGAATTTCTCACGTGATTTCAGCCTGAAATCGTTTTCCGATGATTTTGGGGGTTTTCGGTGTTTGCGGACTAGACACCATATTTGACGCGCAAACTTGAAAGTTTGAGTTTTAAATCGGTCAAAGTTATGAAATCGAGCTTTGTTTTTGTTCCATCGTTATTAGGGGATGGGAATTATGACAATAGGGTGCTTGCGAACTCAAAACACCGAATTTGACGACACTTTATGAAAAAATTAAAAGAATTTATTTTTCAAGTTTTTCCGAAATTTCTGAAATTTTCTAGCTCAAATCGTGATCAAAATCGAGTTTGTCACACAAATTTAGTCTAAAATCGTTTGTTCCGAACAATTTTGAGGTTTCCCAGTGTTTGCGGACTGTGCACCAAATTTGACGCGCAAATTTAAAATTTTGAGTTTATTTATCAAAAAATACAGATCGAGCTCTTTTCTGTCCTCTCAGTGTTAGCGGATGGAGATTCTGATAATTTAAGGGGTTTGCGGACTTGAAACATCGAGTTTTACGACACTTTTAAAAACTTGCCAGAAGAAAGTTTTTTTTCGAATTTTCCGAAATTTCTGAAAGTTTTCCACCTCAACTCACTGTCAATATCGAATTTCTCCCACGGTTTTAGCCTAAAATCGTTTCTTCCCAATGATTTTGGGGTTTCTCGGTGTTTGCGGACTAGACACCAAACTTGACACGCAAGTTTGAAATTTTGAGTTTTAAGTCATGCAAAAAGGTGGGATTAAGCTATATTTTTGTTGCCATTTGTATCAAGGGTGTTTGCGGACTCAAAACATCGGATTTTTAAAAAATTCAAAATTGAAAAATTCAAAATAATTTTTTTTCGAATTTTCTCATTTTTTCAGCATCTCTCCTATTGGCTGGAATTCTCTACCTCATCACATATCTCAAACTCCGTTCGGTTTATTCTAATTAACTTTTTTCAATTGGTTTAATTGATAATTTTTTTTCTAATTTTCAAAACTCCAGAAAAACATTTCCAGTCCACTTTCAGCCTCAATTTTGGTATCATTCGAATCAGCGAAATCTGAAAATCGCTTTGTTTAAAAACTCATGTACATTGTACCTAATTTATTTAGCTAAATTTAGGAAAATAAAACATGAAGAAAAACAAAAAAAGACAGGCACGGTAGAGGGTAATATGCATAGTAACTCAAAATTAAGTATATTTTTTCGCGAAAAATTGTTTGAAAATTTTCAAAATTTTCCTACCCTTTGAGTGGGATTATTTTCCCCAATTTTTGCCTTTTGAAAAAAAATTTCTGAAAAAATAAAGGTTATGTTTCGAAAATGTTATGAAACATCGAAAACATAATACACTTCTTAATTTTGTACTTATCTAAATTTGGTCAGAGTCCATATAGACCCGAATACAACACTTGAAAACTGCTTCATTTCATAAACTTCAATGAATTGAAAAAGTTTCGAAATTTTTTTTTACTGTCTTGAAGTTTTTAAAAAATATAACATGCTGACTTCAGACTGTTGCTACACTAAAAACAAAAAAAAACAGAAACTATAAAGCTTAGGAGAGAGTCGAACCAGCATACCATCTTGCCTATCCTAACCGCTACCCACTTGCGCCACAAATCCAAAAAATATATAATTTTCGTATAAATTATTCTAATAACACATTCTATAGATTCCCAGATCCCTTTACGACTTTTATTATATTTTAAGAGAAAAAATCTTTTTCAACCAAATGTTCCATTCTTCTGAAATTTGGCCCGCCAACCACCTGTCATTGACCAGTCAGCGTCTCTTCGACTGTCATTTAGCAGTCATTCAACAACCATCCTTTTTCAGATGGTCCTATTTGAGGAAAATAAGATTCTATCACTTTCTATAATCTAGTGGGAGTATGAAAAATTGTTTTCTGAATGATTTCCAATCAAAACCCCCAAATCTGTTTTCCAACGTGTTCCGACTGTCCGTCGACGGCCCGTCAGTTCTCCTTCGGTTGTCAACTAGCAGTCATTCGCCAGTTTGCATCTCTTCAGCTGTCATTTAGCAGTTTTTCAGCAGTCCCACTTGGGTTCAAGCGAAGGGGTCAGAAAGCGCGCCCCAGTAAATTTAGGAAAAATTCTAAATTCGCTGCCGAAATTCGTTGGCTGAGTTTCACAGTTTTAAATGAAGAGCGAAAAAGCGCGCCTTGCAACCAGTTTATTCTGAAGAAATAGGTCATGATCTAGATCAAACTCGCGTCCACTTTAAAATTTTGAAATTCCTTCTGGCCTACGAGTTTGCTGGGGCGCGCTTTCTGACCCCTTTGATTGTACCCAAGTGGCAGTCCCCCTTTAAAGGTGGTATGCGGTGAAAAATTTTATTGCTTTATTTTATGCAGAAATCTATGTAGATTCCCATAAAAATAAAGAAAAAATTCGAAA
The DNA here is from genome assembly GCA_027920645.1 of Caenorhabditis nigoni. Lineage (NCBI taxonomy): Eukaryota > Metazoa > Nematoda > Chromadorea > Rhabditida > Rhabditidae > Caenorhabditis > Caenorhabditis nigoni. Next base: position 7,751,390 of record CP115866.1, on the reverse strand, counting down.
AAAAATCCTAAAATACGAAAAACCGCGTCGAAAGCGACGATGTATTCGGTGGCCGAGTGTGAGTTTTCTAGGCCACCTGCGTAGGAAATTTGAATTTTTATTGATTTTCAGTGTTTTCTCATATTTTTCCAGGCTTTTCACCATATCTTGGAGAAGATAACAAAAACATAATGAAGGCTTTTCAAAATTATGAAAAAACACTGAAAAACAATAATAATTCAAATTTCGCGGGCAGGTGGCCTAGAAAACTCACACTCGGCCACCGGATACATCGTCACTTTCGACGCGGTTTTTCGTATTTTAGGAATTTTTTTGAATTTTTTCTTTATTTTTATGGGAATCTACATAGATTTCTGCATAAAATAAAGCAGAAGAATTTTTCACCGCATACCACCTTTAAAGGGGGACTGCCACTTGGGTACAATCAAAGGGGTCAGAAAGCGCGCCCCAGCAAACTCGTAGGCCAGAAGGAATTTCAAAATTTTAAAGTGGACGCGAGTTTGCCACTCTAAAGATCTGGTAGATCATGACCTCCAGGAAAGACGGAGGAGTCTGATTTTGATTATGTATCATTAATATTACTGTAAAAAACTGTTTTCATTATGTATGTTATTTTTTCTGTCCCTTTGATATTATGCCCGTAGTTGTTTGCTGATTGATGCTGAAAAAACTTCAATGGGTGCGTTCGGATAAGCTGGAAGGAACGGAAAAGCCAATTCAAAGTAACTAAATTATCACACTGTTCATTTATCTAATTCGTCCTGATTTGGAAGTCGGAAAACCAGCGAAAAACGAATGGATCAGTTCAAATCTTGAACTCAAGAGAGAATCATTCTTGTCCCTCCAAACGTTTTGAAGACGCGTCTTGAATGATACGGTCGTTGAATCTTGATGCAACTTTTGAAATTTGAAATTTCCGAAATTCAAAAACTCAGAAATTCAGAAAATTCGAAAATTTACACATTTTAAAATTTGGGCATTTCGAAAATTCTAGTTTCAGAAATCAAAGTTCATATAGTTTCAGTATTAAAAAAAGAGAAGTTTCGGAATTCAAAAACTCAGAAGTTCGAAAGATTTGAATTTCTGGCCATAGGGCGCCCCGCGCAGTCGACCCTACGCATGCCAAACAACCATTAAAAACAGTCGGAGATCACAATTTATCGTTGCCTTCACACCGTCCATGCGCTGGATACTGTAGCCTCCTTGTATTTCATAGTCACTATCATCACCTTCAGCTCTAAAAAAAACTATTAAAAATACTGTAATAAAAAGAATAGCCACTAACTCTACACGATATTTTCTCACTTCGGTCGTTTCAACAATTTCCAAGTCTTCATCAAAGTTTTCAAAAATCGTATCCAATTCGAATTCCAAACTTAAATATGCCAATCGATGTGAGCCCCCGACACGCCATTGTCGTAAAAATGAGGTCAAATCTGAAAAGGAGATTCTGGACCCACTAACGGAAATGTTAATAAAATCGAAATTCATTAAATTGCCAATAGTGACCCAGTGGTTGCTTGGATTGATTACTAAATGATCTGCTGGTCCCAGTTTTCCATTGTACCGAAAATTGTCGAAAACGTTGTCAGTGATGTAAAACCAGTCAGAAGCACGTGCGTTTCTGTAAATTTTGGAGAGTTTTTTTTTTAAATTTAAATTTAAATTTAATTTTCTCATACGATTTGTGAAATGTAAACTTGTAAACACACTTTAAGTCTAAACGCGGCCCATTTTGGACCATATCCAGGGAACCTTTTAAGTTGTCCGGCTAACTGTCCCATCTACACATGATGAAAGAGCGTCTTTCAAATCTGCTTAAAAGACCTCGAAAGTGCCGAAATTTTAGTTTTAGTACCAAAAAATCACTTTATCAGTGTAAAATCGGCAATTTTCGAATTCGATTTTCTCCACCTATAGGAGGTTTTAGGACTTAAAGCTGGGGGGACAGGAGATTTTACGGGGGATTTTTGGGGCCAGAGTATGCATTCTGACGTGACGGTGTACAACGCTTAATGTCACTCTGCGTACAGCTGTTGTCCTCGCCTTTATGTATGCAATCGGGCGGCGGCTTTCTCTTTGCCCGCGTAGCTCAGCCGGTAGCGGCGCCGCACCCTCATTCCTCACACTCACAAGTTCAACTCCTCGAGGGGAATATTTAAACAGAATTTCGAGAACATTATTTTTTACATGTCCCCCCATCTTTAAGACAAAATCTCTGAGAAACTCGAGAACATCATGGCAATGGAAAAATTCAAAATGGTCGTAGGAGTCTGATATTGTATGTGGTGGGTATAGGGACTAGTCTAAGACTTTTGACCATCATACCCATAGGCCACGCCCCCTCCTGGCCGCGATATACTACCGTAACCCAGAAAATTTTTTCGTTCAAAGTAATGGTATCAACTCAAATGTTTCAGATATGAGTTTCTACCATACTTGTGGAAAAGATGGCCGGCCCGCGGGCCGGCCCGCTTTTTGGAAACTTTGAAATATTATCATTTTTCGAGATGGATTTTATTCATAATAAAAGAAAATCTTCACTAGAAGCTGATTCTGTGAAAAAAAACTGTTTTGTGGTCGGAGTTAGCAAAAAAGTTTCATCCCTGGCAAAATAAAATTTGAATTTTTTCGCGAAAAATTAAACTAAATTGAATTTGTCGAGTGGTTTCATATTTTTTAATTAATATTTGAGCTATTACGATTATTTTGGCACATTAAAAAAATAAAAATGTCGAAAGTTCATTCAGGGCGGGCCGAGCGGGCCGGGCCGGGCGGGCCGAGAGTTTTCGAGCAGGCGAGCCGGCCCGGCCCGGCCCGGTCCGGCCATCCACATGTATGGTTTCTACTACTATTATGACTAAGCTTTCCATCTCGGGCGAATTTCACCCGCCCGACCCGCCCGGGTGTGACGCCCGCCCGTCGCCCTATTTCTAAAAACGCCTGAATTAAATGACGTGTATTTTTTCAAAAAAAAAAAGAAGAAAAAATTGTTCAAACTATCGATGAAATAATAAGAAAAACATTTAATCAGCGTGACACAATTGAGTTGGCCCACGAAATCGGGCGTATAGGGCGGGTGTAGGGCGGCCCGTTAGTAGGGCGGGCGTAGGGCGTTTTCGGGCGGCCCGCCTGAGATGGAAAGCTTAATTATGACAATTTTTCGTGTTGGGACCAAATTTCTACAGTAATCCTGGAGTTGAGAAAATTTGGTGGCACCAGAGATGAGAACTCGGAAAATGAGAACTGCTACATATGAGAACTCGTACGTATAAGAACTCGTAGAGTACATGGTAAAACCGGAATTTTTTGCAAAATCTTGAAGTATTGTGACAAACGAGACCGTTTCTAAAATAATTTTCAAAAAAGGTTGGATCCTGAGCCTGAAATTAGAGCCGGAAAACTGAGTTCTTATATTCTAGTTCTCATATGTAGCAGTTCTCATTTTCCGAGTTCTCATCCCTGGTACCACCGAAAATTTCACTTTTTTGAAATTTTTTTCAGTTTTTTGGAAATTTCTCAAAAATTTTCCTCTGTTTAAAAAATCTAACCTCAAAAATTAGATTCTGTGGAACTGCTTACACTATAATACCATAATGTCATAAAAAAAGAAAGCGCCCTTAAAAGGGCTATTTTCGAAACCAACTGTGGCCAAAAAATGAAAATAAAGATATTGATTTGATCTAACTGGGAATGGATTACCCTTGTTATTTAGAGCATTTTTTGTATTGAGACCAATATTCTAACTTGTTTCCATTCAGCTGAAAATTTTGATTTTTCATCCGACTTCAAAAAAAAATCACTGAAAATCGGTCGTTGTGAAAATTTTATAATTAGTATTAAAATGATAATGTCAGATTCGAAATTAGCATAAAAAGTAACACTAGGAACAATTTGTTTGAGTTTTGATATCCTGAGCACAAAATGAGTTATAGTCCAAAAAGTGCGAAAACACCATGTGGGGGGGGGTACATGGCAACTAAATTTCGCCCAAAATCGACCATCTCCAATATTGATCAAATTTGTACCAGATGTAGAATTTTTAATAGGTAGTCCTCTGGCAAAGTTTCAAGATTCAACTTCATCGTCTTTGTACATTTCCAGAAGCACAAAAAAAGCGGCGAAAAGTGCTTCCAAGTCCATTTTTAGTGAAAACATAAGAGCTGCAAAAATAGATGAAGACGATGAGAATGAGTGTCGAAACTTTGTCAGAACTACAACCATCAAAAATACTACATCTGGTACAAATTTGGTCAAAATTAGAGATGGTCGATTTTGGGCGAAATTTAGTTGCCATGTACTCCCCCACATGGTGTTTTCGTACTTTTTGGACTATAACTCATTTTGTGCTCAGGATATCAAAACTCAAACAAATTGCTCCTAGTGTTACTCTTTACGCTAATTTCGAATCTGACATTATCATTTTAATACTAATTATAAAATTTTCACAACGACCGATTTTCAGTGATTTTTTTTGAAGTCGGCTGAAAAATCAAAATTTTCAGCTGAATGGAAACGAGTTAGAATATTGGTCTCAATACAAAAAATGCTCTAAATAACAAGGGTAATCCATTCCCAGTTAGATCAAATCAATATCTTTATTTTCATTTTTTGGCCACAGTTGGTTTCGAAAATAACCCTTTTAAGGGCGCTTTCTTTTTTTATGACATTATGGTATTATAGTGTAAGCAGTTCCACAGAATCTAATTTTTGAGGTTAGATTTTTTAAACAGAGGAAAATTTTTGAGAAATTTCCAAAAAACTGAAAAAAATTTCAAAAAAGTGAAATTTTCTCTACTCCAGGATTACTGTAGAAATTTGGTCCCAACACGGAAAATTGTCATAATAGTAGTAGAAACTCATATCTGAAACATTTGAGTTGATACCATTACTTTGAACGAAAAAAAATTTTCTGGGTTACGGTAGTATTAGGTTGATGCAAAAGTTTCTTCCGATTTTGAATGGTCAACTTTAAGGATTCGTATCTAATCAGTGGAATTGTTTTTCTTGGCGAATGTTTTTTTGTTGGATAGAGTATCTCATGGACTTGTTCTGTACACTCTGCCTTATTCCTACCACTTGTCGTTCGCGAACACGGCGCTGGCTTTTGTCCCTTACCATCTAAACTTTAAAAATGGAATTATATTTTTATTCCTTCCTAGTTTGAAAAACCACGATATTCACAAGATAATAAAAGAAATAGAGGAAGAACTACCTCCTACTGCTAATACCATCAAGCTTAGAGCCAATCGCTTTGAAGCCAAAAATTTAGAATGGAAAGACGAAGATGGGTCCCAAAGTTTGACTCGGACCTATTGAACAATCCTTCTGAAACCAATTCGTTTCAAACCACTTGTAAAATGTTAAAGGCTTTGTCCTATAGTCAACTGAGTATTGTAATTGGATTGAGGTCTCTTGGCAGTGTCAAAAATTTTGTCGCTTTGTTCCCAATTTTTTGGAGGACTGCGGTATGGGTTGCCATGAAGATATGAGTATGTTTCTCCTATGATTTCTTCACATGTTCAGTTGGGTAGGGGACCTAATTACCGTAGATGAGAAGTGGGCAAGGTACTCTATCAATGTGCGGAAGGGTAAGTTGATTGACAAAGAATAGCCAGCTCTGGACGTTCCGAAACCTGAATTTCCCGTGAAAAAGGGATTGTTATGTGCTTGGAGGTCTTTCAAAGGAATGGAAACTGGGAACATTTAGATGAAGGTACTACTATAACTGTTACCTTGTATAGTTCCTAATTAGAGAAATTGATTCTGATAGTCGAATCAAAACAAGGAGAAAAGGCGAAAGATGTTCCATTCACGACAATGTGAAATCGCACCTTTTTTGAGGAGTAAGCGAAAAACTAATGTCGCTTGGCTGAACTATTCTTTTGCACCGATCGTATTTTCTGGACCTTGTCCATTTGAATGAATGGTTGTTTGAGGCTTTTAAACCCCATCTTGATAGAAAAAACTTTAATCGAAAAGATCATATAAAAAAGGAGTTGACCCATCTTTTCAATCGCAGCCCTCGTTGTTTCTGGCCGATGGAATCCAGGAAATGTTAGAGTGTTGCCAGACAACTATAAATGCTTATTAACATTTCTTTCATAAATCTAGCCCTATCTGCTTTGAGAAAAATTTGATCAAAAATTTTGTCAAAATCGGAAGAAACTTTTGCATCAACCTAATATATCACGGCCAGAGAAATCCGTTCACACGCAGTCCCATAAAGACGAAAACTTGAAAAAACTGCGAAAAAATTCAAAAATCATTAAAGAAGGAAGTTTTCTATTGGAAGATGAGACTCTACATTTTTGGTCTCAACATAAAAAATGCATTAATGCCGCGTTCAAAGTTCCTCCAGGAACTGGAAATTGCGTCCAAAGCTGCAAATTTTTCCAGATTTTCCAGGGACTTAAAACTTCAATTTTCCTAGTTGTAGCTGTGTTTTTTTCTTCGAATTCATTGAGAGGTCCAAAAAAGGAAAGTTTCCTGTTAATTTACAGCAGATCTCGGAAAAATAACACAACTACAACGAGGAAAATTGAAGTTTTAAGACCCTGGAAAATCTGGAAAATTTTGCAGCTTTGGACGCAATTTCCAGTTCCTGGAGGAACTTTGAACGCGGCATAAATAACGAAATACGTTCACTCCAAAAAAGATTTCGTTTCAAAAAATAATAATTTTTATTTTTTGATCGGCGAGTTTTTCTGATCGGATCCAAGTGGGCGGAGCCAATCAAAACTACTTTCAAAACTCTTAGAAGTTCAAGTGTACTAACTGTATGTAATAGCAACTCATTTGGAACAGTTCGATTTTTTTGTACAGTGGGTTGCTCGAAAATCTCAGAAAACATGTGTTAAAAGATTCCTTTGTAAGAGACCAAATATTCACAAAATTAAATTTGAGGTATTTTTTTGGTTTGTCTCGCAATAACCATTAAAGCTTGTAATATGTCGGTTTTCATTGTTCAATTTGAATTTTCACAAAATTTGCGGCGTTTTGTCCCTGACCTATATTGATCAAGCTCGAATGTTCGAGGGGTACTCATTGCGTGTGTGTCCCAAAAATGAAATTCGTCTTAATATATTAAGACGGGCCTCTCATTGAAGTGCATTTGCATACCTAGCGGGAAAAAACACTGTGCAACCGGGCCTTCAGAAACTTGACAATTTTTCCGAAAATATCAGTAGGTGAATATAACGTAAGGGACCCTTACGTTTTTTTCGAAAAATGAGGGAAAATCTAAAGCGACTTGGAGCAAGACATGGTGTGAGAAAATTGAAGACTTCAAGCAGGCGACGCTTACCTGAGCGCATAATCCATAATTTCGTCTCCATACCAATTGTAGTTGGAGTTCTTAGACAATGCTATAGAACCCAGCATCTTCTCCTGTCGATTATTGATCCAATCGATTGCCCAAATACCGTTTATATCAATGCATAACCCGTAAACATCTAGTTTGAACAGATCCGTGACATAGTCGACAATCATTTTTGCTCCCAACAGTCGATCTTCAGAATATATTACTGGGAATTCCGGTGAGAAACGGAGTTCATTCGGTCTGTGCGCTGTTCCGGCTAGTTCTGAGATGTTTTTAGCCATCATAACAGTTGTTGAATTGCGGATAGGTTTGAAAATTTCGACGTGTCTATTAGAGTCATAATCGACCATGTATAATCTCCATTTCGATGGCTTCCTTTGGTGAAAATGTGATTTTAGAAGACGCCTTAAGTTTTCAGAGCAAAAAGAGGCAGTTACTCTGAAAATGTGCTCCTTTTATGTTCAGTTTTCTAATATAACTTACATTTCATTTGGTTCCAATAAACTGATGATTTCGGAGAGCACGACATGTGGAGTACTTAGTATTGGAAAAGGCATTGAAAGGAGGGAAATGAATTGGATTGGGAATAGGGACACAGATAGAATGATGATGGTTCGTAAGGGAGAAAATGGGTGGGTGGGAAGAGAATGGTGGGAATGGAATGGGTTTCTGTAGACGACGCACAGTGCCTCGTGGGAAGGACACTACCTCTATTTGTTGCAACGGGCTGACCCCGGCCCGTCTCGGCCCGGGTTTTCAGAAACATTATTTTCTGTCTTTTCAAAAAAAAATTGTTAGGCACATTTAAAAAAAAGATTTTTTCTATAACATAAAAAATAAACTTTTTATGAAAAAAATCTGAAATTCCAACATTTTTTCAGACTTGGATAACCCGGGCCCTGATTTTGCATGTATGTTGTTTTGGTTCAACACAAAAAATGCTCAAAATAGCAAGAATGAACTATTCCGAGTTAAATCAAATCATTATCTTCTTCAAGAAATATTTTCATTTTATGACCAAAGTTGGTCACTGTTTGGGCTTGAGACGAATTATATGTATAAAATATTTACCAGCAGGCTGGTGAGCCTTTGGCGCCATTTGATTCAGTGTTTCACTGGTTCGTCCCTCCACTCCTCACTTTCTCAAAAATATATAACCAGAAAACTAGTTTGACTTTTCTGTACAGTGGACAGTAGACTTGAAATTGAGTACTACGGAGAACGTGTCTTGAATGGGATACTGTAGAGGACACAAAATGACTTATGGGAAGGACATTACCTCCGTCTATCTTGTCTAGTCCCCACTAGATTCGGTTTTTCTTCCTAGGAGCGTATCTGTAACTCATTGTTCTCTATGATGGAGGTTCTAAGGAGACATGGTGAGAATGAGGGATTAGAAACAATGAGTAACTGTAGATGATGTGACCTATGACTCATGAGAAGGACACTCCACACCGTTCCCTGTATCTTTCTTGATGTTTTATGCCCCTGGGGAGAACGAGATCAGGAAGAAGAATCTGATCTGGTGGGGGCCAGACCAAGATAGATAGAGGTAATGTCCTTCCTATGAGTCATTGTGCGAGCGAAGCTACGAACCAATAAAAAAAAACTAGATTGAATCGCGCCAAAGGCGCACCAGCTTGCTGGTTAAGGGAATAATGAGGGAGAATTGAATAGGGATTAACTATAGCGAACCTAGCTTAAAATAATATTGATCTACCAGCAAGCTGGTGCGCCTTCGGCGCATTTTCTTACTGATTGGTCGCTCTGCTCCTAATTTTTTGAAAAATATCACGCAAACCTATATTTATTTTCCACGTTTTTCAAAAGTTTACAGACTGACAGGGGGACCAACAGACGCCTCTAGCGTTTTATATATAAGAAAGATTCTTGTGGGTGAGGCATCTTATGGAAACAGTAAAATCGATTGGAAGAGAATGCACAAACAAATGCTAATTATACAGACATGAGATAATTATTATAAGATAAATTATAGCGAAATCTTGGATGGGTGCATTCTGGTGAAGTGGTTTCATGTAGGTTTACAACTTGGCACATGTTGAAAACTAATCAACGATCCATCAAGGATATCGAGGAAACAACCGAGGAAACTATGGATACCAGAATAACGATGGATACCAAGGCGGCAGAGGACGTGGGCAAGGACTTCAGAGAAACGACAGAGGAGGCAGAGGAAGACGTGGAGGGAATGTGAATCGTGTAAGTCTTCTTTCTATTCTAAATTTAACGGAGTGTGGGCTTCTTTTGATGTCTAATAAATATCGAAATCGATTTTTTAAAATTTCCAGGGACCAGTTGATTCCAGAAAATGCCTGATGCCAGCAATGATGAGCAATCCATGGAGAAAACTGGAAGAAGCCTATGAAGAAGAGTACGGTGTCAAGATTACTGAGGTTTGGTGCCAGATCTTTTAAATTATCTAAACTCTTCCATTTTTCAGAAAATGGAGTCTTACCCACCAGTCGTCGAAACATCAGAACCCACTTCATGGTCCGACATCTAAAATTAATTTATTTTAAAATTCCATAAATACCGAAATTTTATTATTGTATTAAGATTGAAAAAAAAACATTTAAAAATCACAATTTAGACGATCACAAAAGAAAATTAACAGAAAGATTTACAGTCAATATGAGGGGGGAAAAGAACAATTACACAGAAAAGAAAAACAACCGGAAATTTCAATTTGTATAATAAATGCGTTTTTGAAAACCTTCCTAAAATTACATATGACAGCAAGGAAGAGAAAAAAAACTAAACAGGTAGATGGTACCGGTACAATTGTGAAATATTATAGGAATTTGGGAAAACAGATCCCACTAGATTTAAAAATAAGGAGAAATTTTTCGAAGTAAAGATATTCCTATAATGAGGCAGACGGACGATAATGTGAACCTAACTGAAGCTAGCTCAGAACTGTTTTTGAAAAGTAAGAGTTTGTTTTCAGATCTTATTCATCAACGAAAGTTAAGTATTGAGTATCTGTTAGCGCATCCTCATAAGAATAATTAAGGTTTGAAGAAAACAACGACAGTCATGATCTACAGTGCGTTGGACAGTTTAGAACTTGCAGAAACAAAAGTGTGTTCCAAAAAGCTGAAACCGAACTGAAGAAAAGGGACAGTAAATCTCAACAGAAATTCGTTTGCGTTTTGGCGATGTTTTTTGCAGCTACTACGGTAGATTACTGTATCAATTAATTTTTTTTCACGGAAAATTCTGCAAACTCCATCACATTAAAATACAGACAAAACTCTGGAATTTCCAGTTTCCCGGCTTTTCACTAGTTCCGAAAAAAAATCTGATGAATTTCGAAACGAGACGAATCCACTGTAGAGTGATCAACATGTGTTCCCTCTAGTCAACCTCCGATACAAGATAATTTTTTGTCAAATTTATTCTGCAATATCAAAAATGAAAAAAGAAACCTGCCGCATTGTGACTATCCATTTCGCCGTTGATCCATTGATGAAATTGCATCCGCTGCTACATTCTTGTTACAGTAGTGACATTCAGACACTTTTCCAGTTTTACATTTGAAAAAAAATCAGAGAGAGAGAGGAAAAATTGGGGACAATGAGGGAACCGAATACAAGGATGGAAAATGATATAAGAGAAAAAAGTTATAAAATTTCAAAGAAGACTTTACAACACTCACATTTTAAGAACAATCAATCTAACTAATAGAATAAGAAGAATGAGGGTGAAAAAAGAAGAAGCAATGAAGAATCAGTAGAAAAGAGAACAAGGAATGATATATTTCTCCCTTGAATCCATGAAATTTTAAAAGTGAATCATTTGAAGAACACTGGTTGAAATTGTGGATGAACTGGATGATGGTTGTGCCCCGTTGGAGGAGCTGGAGGTATCAGTGGACGGATTCCTGAGACAGGCGGCATCGAAGTTGCGTGTTGTTGATGGTGGTGTACAGCACCATTCGATCTTGACGACGTTGGGTTTGAAGCAGCCGGTGGTGCTGGTGGTGGTGGAGGAGGAACTAAAAGAACAGATGAATTGTCATTATAAGTTCTGTATTAACGGTTGAACTTACCTCGGGGATGGGAGCTTGCCCGAACACTACCATGACTACCACTTCCACATGACCTGTCGGGTTTATTTCCAAGTCTTGCTAACCGCTTCTGCTTCTTACTCCACATCTCGTGACAGTCCTGATAATTTTCAACAGGTTCTAAAAGAGTACATCAACAATCCTACCTGATGCTGTGGCAGTTTTAACGGCTGAACACAAGCATGCTCCAGATTCCGAATCCATGGATGTAAAAGGGCATCTTTAGCGGAAATTCGCCGTTCTGGGTTCAAAGTGAGCATCTTGTCAAGTAAATCAACAGCATCTCGAGGCATCAAGCTGAAATAAAATTTCTCAGTAGTAATTGAGCTGAATAAATACATACTGTTCATATTCCTCCCTGATCTTGCGTGGGTAGCTTCTACGTTGTTTGAACGTATTCCAAAAAGTCAACTCTGTCAATTCAGGCCATGATTCTGGAGATGGTGATCCGCAGACCTGGAAATCGGTAAGTCAGCTCAGCCTCAAACAATTTATGTTCTAACCTTGCTGATCAAATCCAACTGTCCGAAGGGATCGCTTCCATTGAACAAGGGCTTTCTGGTGAATAGCTCCCCTAGCATACACCCTGCACTCCAAACATCGACTGCTGTTCCATATCTTTCGTCTCCTAGCAACAATTCTGGTGGTCGGTACCAGAGAGTGATGACATTATTTGTGTACAATCGAGACTCTTTTTGCCATAACCGAGCAAGTCCGAGATCAGCAATTTTTAACTCGCCTCTGAAATAAAACAGGTGGAAAAATCTGCCCCGAAAACTGAGAGGCATACTTGTTGTTAACCAGAATATTACTGCATTTGATGTCTCTGTGCAGAAACCCTGTGGCGTGAATGTAGGCAAGACCCTGAAACATTTGATGTGAAAATAAGAATAATCAGACACGAAACAATTACCTCAAGCAATTGCTTGAACAACGAACAAATTTGTTCCTTTGAGAAATCGACAAGCTCCTTCGATTCGAGCAACCCTATCAGATCATGATCGACATATTCGAATACCAAATAAAAATTCGCTCTAGTTTCCTTGAGCTGGTTCAGCGTAATATCGTCGATTACTATATCCATTAGTCTGACGATATTTTTGTGGTGTAGCTGACGGAGAATTTTGATCTCTCGAATCGCTGTTATCGGAAAACCTTCTTTCTCGTTTTCCAGACGAACCCGTTTCATAGCAACTTGCTCACCTTCAAAATGATTAGTTTTAGAATTGAACCGAAAAACGATAAAGTTTACCGGTAAGCCTGTTGATAGCCTTGTAAACTTGTCCATACGTTCCTTCTCCAATTTGATCGAGCATCTCGTAGTGAGTCAGATTGGTTTTATACCACGAGTCCGAGTCAGATGGTGTCTTGAAAACAACTCCACGTTTTGTTATGATCCTGTAAATCATTAATGTATGACGAATGACGCTTCCGGTAAAATGCTACTTACACTGGCCTGCTAGTTATCCTTTTGCTATCGGGAGGCATCGGCAAATGGTCCTTTCGAGAGCTTGAAGGGAATTCCACCATCTGAGGTGGTGGAGGTGGTGGTATGGAGCTGAGTGCAACATGGGTCACACTAGTGGTAGCAGAAAAGTGGAAATCTTTCGGAGGAGGTGGAGGTGGCATTGAATATGGCGATGGAGGAATTGGTGGAGGAGTCATGAAATGATTTCCCGGAGGTGGGGGTGGACCACGAGGCTGAAAAGTCTGGTTTTAATTGAGAAGATCGTCTGAACAAAAACAAACCAAGGGAGGAGGAGGAGGTTGCGCGAACATGTTCTGGAACGGCGGTTGAAAAGTTGGTGGAGGTGGCACCGCAGTTACGTTCATACCGTTCGATGCTGGTATGGCCATCTGTAATGGAAAATTTAAAATTCTAAAGTAATTCTTTCTCTTTTCAAACAAATCTAGTTGATCAGTTAATTGAAATCATAACAAAAAACTCACGTCTCCAGAGCTGCTCGAAGAAGAACTGGGGCTGCGATGTTTCCGAGAACTCCGACTCTTCTTCTTTCGTCCAGACGATGTGATATTGGAACCATGTTTCTTCTTTATTTCTCCAATTAACGATGTGTCCATTCTGTAACTTCTAGAAACAGTTGCAACAAATTAGATCGGAAGCTCTCTTTTAACCCTAATTTTTTTTAAATTTAAGAACTACAAGTTAGCAATCATACCCATTTCCGCTGGAATCTCTAGTCCTTTTTCTACTGCGACCATCTCCTTCTTCTTCTTCTTCTTTGTTTTTCTTCCAGCCATGCATAGTGCACTAGAAATACTTTAAACTATCCGAGATCTACACGGAACTGAGAAAGAGCATAGATGTCCTCCTGCTGACGAGAACCTTGAATGTATGTCCTCTCAGCACCACCAAACAGTGACTGAGAGATAGTGAGAAGAATAGACGAGAGACGTGAAGCTGTGAATAAACGAATGTGACGAGACAGCGAAAGAATACAATTATATAACGGAGAGACGCAGAAGCACCGAGAAACCGAATACGACGAGCGACGACGGCGCCGTCAAGCTTCATTCACCGGTGGCTTGTTGGTTGGAATCGCCGAAGATAGAGAGGGGCGAAGAGAGGGGACCCAGTGGACAAGAAGGGTGCGCGCAGCAAGAGAAAAGGGTATGGGAGGGGAATGAAAGGGTCGTTTGTCTTGTTTCCTGCGTCTCATGGCACAAATGGAAAATGTTTTTGGTGGCATCTTCATTTTCTCCTGTTTTATGGATATGTGTCTGGATAGACACAATTGGGAAATGAAAAAAGTGCAAAAAAGGCGACGATCAAAATGAAACAGATGTCAGTTTCCGATTTCCGAATCGTCAAGCAGGATCTCTTTTTCAGTTTTCTTCCAAATCCAATTCGATTTTATAAATATTCACTTCAAGAGATGACGGCGATAATTCGAATAACTAATGGAGCTAATTTATTACTAGGAGCGAGAAATAAGAAATAATTGTACAGCCCATTCAAATCGAAACCACTATCATATCTTGCAGGAAAAGAAAAACCATTCAAAGATGATACGAAGGACGACAAATGAAAAGGGCTGAAGAGATACTTAGAGAAATCAGTTTTAAAACATTTTTGATCGAAAACTGAACTTGCACACAAAAAGCATTTTGATTGGATTTGAAAAAAATTACAATTGGAAGGGACATATACATTTTTCTGCTCTCTTTTATACACTCTAGTGTGCCAGATTCAGATATATATTCTCTATATAATGAGAGATATTACTTATCACCTTGACAACAACGAGTTAGAGGTATTAAAAAAGTCGATTCACTGGAGCGTTAACCAAATGCAAATGTGTCTACGAAGCGTTGATTAATTTTTTTTCTTTTTTACGAATTCAATCTGTGGGAATGCTATGTCTAATATGGGCAAAAAGATCATAGGGGAACTCGGATTCGACTATTTCTTAATGAGCAGGTGTAGTATTTTATCCAGCTCAACCGTTGAGCCTCAACGACTAGGTCATATTTAATGCGGCTGCTCCGGGAACAACGAAGAAATATCATAATACTAGAAAAAGCGAGAAGCGTCAGAGACAACACGATTGTGTTGAAATCTCGAGAATATTTCTAGCTAAACCCGACTTTCCTATTTCAGACTCCGATTTTGTGAAAGCCGGCTATTTTCAGTAGCGGAATATTTTGAATTTTCGGAGTTTCCAGAAAATCCGAATTCCCTTTAGCAATTTCATCCCGAAATTAGTCCCAGATTTATTCGTTTCGTCCGCCACACCCTCTCATTATACTCATTAGTTTAGCTCGAGCTCCGCTCTTTCTTGCCACACCTTAAGCGGTATTCCTACTGACGACGTTGACCCAGAAATTGTATTATTCGAAATGAGTGCTGCCTGATTCGTCTCAAGAATTTGTATATCTAGTCTAGTCAACCACCGAACGTGTATCTATGCTTCTTTTCAACTAATTTTTAATAATTTCAGCTTTCTAATATCTCCTTGTAACTTACAAATCTGAAGAAGAAGATCCGGATGAATTATTCCTCTTACTCCTTTTCTTTGAAGAGCCACCTCGTCTTGGTGAACGATGACGGCTCCGACTACGACTCCTTTTATCACGACGTTTTCGCTCTTTGCTCTTCTTCCGATGACTCAAATCATTTCTGCCTCGATCTCTTCCACTGCCACCTCCTTTACGATAATTATTGGGACTCGAATACGCTCTGAAACTGATGCCAACGATATTATCGGAACGATACAGGGTAGACTTATAATGAAAAACGTCATAGGGCCTACGTCCACTACAACGTTCAACAAATCCATTCAAAAATAGGTCGTGCATCGAATTTGTCTTTTTCCTATATTTTCTCAAACAAAAACGGTTCGGCATTT
Organism: Caenorhabditis nigoni; assembly: GCA_027920645.1. Classification (NCBI taxonomy): domain Eukaryota; kingdom Metazoa; phylum Nematoda; class Chromadorea; order Rhabditida; family Rhabditidae; genus Caenorhabditis; species Caenorhabditis nigoni. The sequence goes on along the minus strand of CP115866.1, from coordinate 7,735,609 downwards.
TTGAAATAACTAGAATATTATGTCTTAATTGAAAATATTACCGTTGCGTCTTGTATGGAGGTGTCAACGAATCCCTCGATTCCCGATCTCTTCCTCTGTTTCCTTGTCTTGATCCACCTCGTTTTTGATTTCCATAAGATCTTGACGGTGATCCACTGTGACTCCGCGTTCTTTCCCGATGGTCCCGATGTCCTTTTCGGTCTCGTTCGTGGGACGACGAGCCAGGTGAAATTTCCATTGCTGAAAAATAGTAGATATTTCACTGTTAACATATTAGAACAAGCGACGAAAAAATACGACACGACATGGAAAACACAGAAAAATAAAGAAGCAATATTGTCGGAACTATGAAACTGTTACCGGCGTGTTTGCAGACTCAGTGCAAAACTTTTGTACAGAGTCTGTGAACACAAGAGGTCAGTTTTTTATTCCGACAATATCTCTTGACGACAAAATGCAAGAAAAGCATAGCACATGCAGCGAACACAGTCAAATTCATAAATTTGATTCTAGACAAGTAGTTTTCAGCGTTTTTCAATCAATAACTGACCGTCCCGTTTTGAGCTACCGTTAGAATGATCACTGTTCGGCAAATTAGAGCCGTCTGGCGAGTCGGAACTCATTGAAACTGAAAAGGAATAATGTTCGCTCGACGAAATTTCAAGCTTCTTATATTTAAAATTTTTAAAAATTGAAATACTTACACTGATTTGCTTTCCCCTATTAGCTTTGTGTCTCCCTGAATTTCCGTAGGAAACCAACTGAAATCAACTCATGAAAGGAAATAGCCCGATCAATAAAAAAGGTACATTTCGAAACTGTGTGATTTTATTTCTTAGTAGAAACTGTTGGTGCTTAATAAATTATTATTTATCTGTACCAATTGTGAAAAATTTTGCATAAAAGTGACGAAAAATCAGAAAAAACAGTAGTAAATTTAGTCGAATGGCATCGAAATTGATTGGCTCCGCCCACAAGAACCGCGCGGCGCTTGCCTTTTTCACTCTCTCTTCTCTCCTTACCCGGCACGCTCTCTCGCTTCTTTGGGAGGAGTTCTGTGGAGTTTGACTTGGTTTCATCGGAATTGAGATAAGAAAAACAAGGGTCATTCGGAAGGGTTAATAATAGAGAATGAAACTGGGTTATGTTCGAAATCTATCAAATTTCAGGTAAAATTGTGATCGTTCTGGTTTTTCTTGACTTTTGAAAAATGCGAGGTTATTCAGAAGCACCAAAAATCATCCAAATAGTCAACTTTTGAATATTCTTGAGTTCTCAGTGCTTATGTTAAAGCTCTCGAGCAACTTGATATCGAACACTTGATTTGCTATTGAATGACCACATTTTCTGGGATTTTACCGAAAACCATCGTGTCTTCGGCTGGAACATTCTCAAGGAATTCATTAATGAACACTCTACAAAACATTGCGAACCGTAAATTTCAGACACTTGTGAAATGACACAACCGGTGTTAATTTCAGATTGTCTACGAACTGACTTGAAAAAAAACTGACATTTTCCACAGGTTCATTATACAGATTATGGAATATGAAAATGAAAAGACAAGGCACAGAAAGAAAACAAATAGGAAAGATCTTCAAGACTGCATTTCTAATTTGAATTCGTTCAACTGGTCTCCAATATCGTGCACTCTTTCACCGTGACGATGAATCTCAATTCAAAGTTTCTCGACATCTGATAGAATCTACAAAATCGAAAATCCAGGACCTAAAATATTGCTTTTTCTTGTTTATTTTGGGGTTTATGTTGTTCTTTTCCGACAGAAATATAATGTTTTCAGAGTTTTTTCTAAACAATCATCTAGCGGATAACCTTTATAATTTATAATTACAAACTCTCGACTAATTAGGCTTTTCACAAAACCTTCAGAGAATCGCCGAAGGTCCCACAACGACAACTACCGTAACCTAAAAATATTTTTATTTTCAGAGTTTTTTCTCGATAATCGTGCGTTTTCAGGCAATTTTTCACTATCTAAAACGTTTATTTTCCGAGTTTGTTAGGGAAAAATAACAGAAAAAGCGGCGGCAATTAGTTAAAAAACCCAGAAAATCAATCCTGAAATAAAAACTGTTTACAGGTTACTGTAGTTGTCGTTGATTCTCTTCAAAAGCTCCGATTTTTTGTACCAGAATAATATTTTTCAAAGACCGAACTTATTTTAGGTACTTCAAACATATTCTCCCACTCAATTCTTGTTCTTCTCAAATTGCTTCGCTCATCATTCCTAGTTCTTCCTAAAAATCCAAAATTGTCTGAACCTCTAGTTTTTACTGTCTATTTCATTATTTCTGCATCCCGAATGACCCCATTCGAGGCCGTTCTTCTCCTCATTTCTCTCTCTCCACTTCTTATGTCCACTTCTACAGTTTCTGGAGAGCGCTTGTGTCTGCGTTTCTTTGAAATAGATACTATTCATTTTTCAAAAGGGGATTCTGTCAGAAGGAAAAACTTTTACTTAGTCTTTTCCTTCTTCTCCTTCTTCTTCTCATTCTCCGAATAATCCCGAGATTGTCGATTCCATTTTTGGACAAAAAAAACTTTCGAAAAAAAAAGAAAATCTTCTGTTTCAACAACCTCTATCCTTCTACAGTCGCCGCCTCCAAAAAAGATTTGTCAGTCAGGTACGCCATTTTCTTGATATTAAAGTCTTCGTTTCGGAGATTAAACTATCTAGGTTTGTGTTGAAACAAACGATTTATATAGTACTTTTACGATTATTTAATTCATGACTACAGTATCCCAGACACCGAAATCTCTGAGCTATTACTCTGGATCGCGTGGTTGTGGCCGAAGTTCCCATAACGACAACTACAGTAACCTAAAAATAGCGAACTTCCTCTAATAGAAACCCACCCAACCTGACCAATTTGAGATGAATTATCTCGGTTTCTGTAGAAGACATAAAAAATGGTCAACTAACAAAATACTTATCGTAACAACACAAATAGTTTGTCAGTTAACCACTTTTTGATATCTTTTACAGGAAGTGAGATATATAAGCTCAAAACGGACGGTTTGGGTGTACCTCCATTAGAGGAAATACAGAATGTTTCAGAACTAATTTTTCCGGTTTTTGTATATTTTCAGTTTTTTTCGCTATAAAAAGTCTCAATTTTTGACTTGTTTTGAAGAAAAATAACAGAAAAAGTAGAAAAAAGAATTTAAAACCGAGCAAATAAATTTTAAAAATTAAAATTGTTTTAGATTACTGTAGTTGTCGTTGTGCTCCGATTTTCAGCTCCAATTTTTTTGTACCAGAAAAATAGCAGTTTTACTTTTTTTGTATTCATGACTACCGTATCCCAGACAGTATGAAAATCTCAGAGATAAAGTACCTTGTAAACCGATTTTTTAGTTTCTCCATTCAAATTCCAAAACACATTTACCGTAAAACCTGTATTAGAAAGGCCCCCTAGCTTTTAGGTTTGAGTCAATTTATCTCGGTTCCTGTTAAAGGTATCAAAAAGTTGTCAACTGATAAATTGTTGATCATAATGTCATGAATGTTTTACAAATTGTCCACTTTTTGATATCTCTTAAACAAACCGAGGTAATTGAAGTGAAACTGGATAGTGTGGAGGATCTTCTATTACAGGTTTTATGGTAACTACAAATACTATAGGTGTCCAGTTTGAAATTATTATTATGACCATAGGGTCAAAAATGACACCTTCAGTCTTCTTTATATATTACAACGTCTTCTTCTCGTTTCATCTCGTAGTTCCTCTTCTCCACATTCTCGTTTTTTCCACACCGATTTTCTGCTTTCCAATACCTTTTTGGGAAATACGAAATCACGTATTCAAACAGGTTCTCTTTTGTCTCCGTTTCCATAGCAATTCTCGTAGTTTTGAATACTATTTTCAAAGCCTCAATCATTATAGAGGAGAAACGAGGTGGATATTGTTTTTATGTGTTTACCAGTGTTGCCTTTTTGGTTTTGATTCAAATGGTTTGGTTTTGGTTTTCATCACGAGACACGATACTTTACTATTTGTTTGAATCTCGTTTTTCAACAAAAAAATCCCAGTTAGAATGAGTGTATCAAGATTTTTTCAAGTTTCACACTCACATCCATCCATTACCCTTTCCATTTCGACCAGAACGATTGCAACATTTAACTGTGAAATGACCTTGAAATCGTTCACTCGCCCATTCAAATAACCATATCTCTCATGTTCTAGTGTACTTTTTTATCCCAGGATTGGGAAGATCCAAAATACAGTTAACATTCTTATGCCACCCAAACCATCAACTTTGAGCTTACTTGTCTCGCTTCCTGTAAAAGACATTAAAAATATCTCATTTGGCAAAATATTGATGACATTATGCTAAACATTTTATCAGTTGGCCATTTCTTGATATCTTTCCCAGGAACTAAGATAAATCAACTCAAAGTTAAAGGTTAAGGGTGCCGTTCTATTAGAGTGTTTACGGTATTGTTAACGGTGTCTTGTTTTCACTTTGTATTGGGTATTGAGATTCTAAATTTGAAATACCGGATTGTGAACTGAGCTATTATAAATATGAATTGTAAATCAAAATTGAGCGGAAATTGGAATTCGGATTAAAAAAGAACAGATTATCGTTTTAGCATACTGGACGGTTTTGTAAAATATTTGTTAAAAAAAAAGAGAACTATGAACAGATGGATTTAGTATAGGTGAAGAACTACTACTGGTATTAAAACAATTGGAGCTGTGGCCTTCGCCGAAGGTCTCACAATGATAACGATTTTCGTGCGTTTTCAGTAGATTCCTTTTTGGGACTTTTCGAGACAAAAATAAGAGAAAAACCGAAAAAAAAACAGAGAAATCGAGAAAATAAATCCGAAAAATAATAATATTCTTAGGTTACTGTTCTTTTCATTGTGGGATCTTTTCGTACTAAAATCATATTTTCAGAAATTTCGGTAAAAACCCAAATCCAATAATGTTCTGTATTTTCAATGAGTCATAACTTTTTTCCTGGCAAAGTTACACAAAAATTCTAACTACGAAAATGTAGTTTCTTGTTTAAATTATAAAAACTTTGTAACGAAATTTTAATTTTTGAATTCTGAATCCGCATGGCTTCATCCAACCTACACACAGGTCTATTTCGATATGGAGACTTCATGTTGCGAACAATAACTAATTTGAACTTCATAAGAAAAAGAGCTTTGAAGAATCCAGAAACATGTTTCTTCTTCCTTCTTATCACTTCCCGTATCATCTCTTATATAAATTGATAGAGATAGAAACTGTCCTGTTTTGTATCAATCCTTTTCCACCACTATCATCAATCTAACACTGACTTCTTCTTCTCCTTCGTCTTCTTCGTCTTCTTCTCTTGATCATCCGTATCATTTCCCCCCACATCTGCGCAACGACGATGTTGTTCTTTTTGCCTGTGTTTCAATTCGGTACTATCAGTTGACAAAAACAAATTGATTTTCTCCTTGAACGGGTGTCTGGCGTCTCAATTTCAGTTTTCTTTTTTCAGATGACCTAGTGTCTCGTCTCGTCTTGGGTGGTGCTCCGCGAGCATGATCGCCTCGTTGATTCGTTCCCGAAAAAGATCAAAACGAATCGTTGCGTATGCAGTTTTTCTCTTTGGTTTTTTGGCGATTTGGTGCTCTTTTTCATTGGCTTTGGTCTTTTTGAGTGATTTTGTAAGCTGAAATTTATGATAGTTGGTTTGAGAAAATAGATTTCTGTTTCAGTACTTTGGAGAAGAGCCAATTCAATCTCAAAAAGCATCGAAACAAATCGGAAGGTCAAATTTTCATGTGAGTCTCAATATCAAACAGAAAATGCAAAGCAATTCTTCAGGTAGTAGTCGGACACTACAACGGAAATTTACCAGAAGATAAAAAACGAAATCTGACATCCGAAGAACTAAACGCTAACCTATATTCGCCTCATGATGATTGGGGAGAAGGTGGAACTGGAGTATCCCATCTGACTCCCGAGCAACAGAAAAGAGCAGATTCCACATTCGCTGTTAATCAATTCAATTTACTGGTCAGTGATGGAATATCGGTTAGAAGATCGCTACCAGAAATCCGAAAACCATCGTGTAGAAACATCACGTATCCAGGTAACTTTTTCTATTTATACTGTGTATAATAAACACCGATGGCCGTGGCTGAAGGTCTTACAACGACAACTACCGTAACCCAAAAATATTTTGATTTAAAGGATTCAATATTCTATTTTTTTACTGAATCTCGATTTTCTGCCATATTCCCTTAACGCTGTAAAAATTTAAAGGTTTGATACTGAAGAATCCGGAAAATACGAATAATTTTAGGTTACGGTAGTTGTCGTTGTGAGACCTATGACCACGGCCACCGACGTTTCTCTTCCACAGCTGCAATCTTTTGTACCAGAAAAATATCATCTAATTTCAGAAGATCTTCCGACCACATCTGTAATTATTGTCTACCATAATGAAGCGTACTCAACACTTCTACGAACTGTTTGGAGTGTAATTGATAGATCCCCAAAGCATTTGCTGAAAGAAATAATTATGGTTGACGACTTTTCGGATAGAGGTGAGAATTGAATTAATCCAGATGAAGTTCATAATTTCCTCATTCAGAATTTCTTCGTTATCCGAAGCTCGACGAATCCATAAAACCTATTCCAACTGATATTAAAATCATTCGATCCAAAGAGAGAGTTGGTTTAATCAGAGCAAGAATGATGGGTGCTCAGGAGGCTCAAGGAGATGTACTAACGTTTTTGGATTCTCATTGTGAATGCACGAAAGGATGGTTGGAACCACTTCTAACAAGAATTAAATTGAATCGAAAGGCAGTTCCATGTCCAGTGATTGATATCATAAATGATAACACATTCCAATATCAAAAAGGAATCGAAATGTTTCGAGGTGGATTCAATTGGAATTTGCAATTCAGATGGTACGGTATGCCTTCTTCAATGGCCAAACAACATCTCTTGGATCCAACTGGACCGATTGAAAGTCCTACAATGGCCGGAGGTCTTTTCTCAATAGATCGAAATTATTTTGAAGAACTTGGAGAGTATGACCCTGGAATGGATATTTGGGGTGGAGAAAATCTCGAGATGAGTTTCAGGGTGAGTTAACTGAAGTGAGAAACAACTACTTTTTATTTAAACATTGATAAATGATCAACCATTAAATTTTTTCTAGATTTGGCAATGTGGTGGCCGTGTTGAAATTCTTCCATGCTCTCATGTTGGCCATGTCTTCAGAAAATCCTCACCTCATGACTTCCCGGGAAAATCCAGTGGAAAAGTGCTAAATGCAAATCTCTTGAGAGTTGCTGAAGTATGGATGGATGAATGGAAATATTATTTTTATAAGATTGCCCCACAAGCCTACAGAATGCGTTCATCAATCGATGTTTCCGAAAGAGTGGAACTCCGGAAAAAGTTGAATTGCAAAAGTTTCAAATGGTATCTCCAGAATGTGTTCAAGGATCATTTTCTACCAACACCACTGGATAAATTTGGAAGGGTTAGTGTTTGTTTTTTAAATGTTCCTGATGACGTGGAGTCCATGCCTTCAGATGACGTCATCTTCTAATTCAAGTGCATGTTTGGCATGGACTCTTCGTTCATCTGGTATCAAGACTCCAGCAACTGCCGATTGTCTTGAAATATTCCATAAAACTCAGGTACATCTTTATTTTCCAGATTTCTAATTCAAAATATTGCACTGCATATCGTCCTGGAGACACTGGCCCCAAGAATCATAGATTACTTGGTGCACCGTGTACAATGGGTCTAGACTTATGGCAGGTTCTGTTGATTCATCATTTTCAGAAAACGAAATATTCTTATACTTGCAAATTAAACCTATTTCAGTTGTGGCTGTATACTGGAGACCATCGAATAAGAACTGATGAACACCTGTGTTTATCCGTTGTTCAATTACTTCATACCTCCTCGGATTGGAAAGTTCAACTGAAAGAGTGTGCAGGATTCGACACAGAGTATTGGGATTTCAAGCCGAAGGTATGGAGATTTTAAACCAGTTTCTATTATGATTGTATTTAAAAATCGAAGCTATGGAAGAGATAAGCATTTATGAAAATTTTTGGTCAGCGGTCTCAAAATAAAAATATATTATTTCTTCGATTTTTCGCAAAAATTTTAGACCTTTTTAAGTTTTTCAACTGTTAAACAAAATTTTTTTTTCGATTTTCCGGTTTCTGTCTGAAATTCGGAAGAACGGTTTACGTGAAGACTACTGTAGATTACTGTAGAAAACCAATTTCTTTTTGTAGTTTATGTTTTGCATCTGCCTAATGACGTGATTGTGTTTGCAAAAAGAACTACAAAAGAAAATTAGCTTCTACAGTAATCTACAGTAATCTTCACGAACACCGTTCTATTAAATTTCCCACAGCAAACCGGAAAAAATCGATAAAGAATCTTTAAAAATAGCTGGGAAACCTTAAAGGGTCTGAAAATCTTGCAAAAAGTTAAAAAAAAATTTCTCGGAAAATCGAAAAAACCTCAGCTGATTCTCTGGAGTTTTCAGCTTTTTCGAAAACCTTCCAGAATTTTCCAGAAATGGTTTTTCCTCTGTTGCAATAGGAACCTGTATAAGAACGTCCCAGATAGCTAACTACGGTAACCTAAAAATATTTACATTTTCACAGCTTTTTTTGAATTCCCGTACGTTTTCAGTCAATTATTTGGAAGAAAACAACAGAAAATTCAAAGAAAAGCATATAAAAACGAAAAAAGAAATCCTGAAAATGAAATAATTTTTAGGTTACTGTAGTTGTCGTTGTGGGAATCTTTCATAGCTTTTTTGGACTATTATAGAATAACACAAAATTCAAATTTCAGATCGGTTGGTTCAAAAACCGAAAGACTGGTTTGTGCTTGGCTTCTCCTGATATTTTCGACCCTTCCAAAGACGAATTCAATCCACCAATTTTAGAAAAATGTAGGAGTTCAGATGAAAAACAGGTAAGCTTAAGCTGTTCAAGCCTCCAAAAACCCAAAAAACTTTTTTATAGAAATGGACAATAACCGAGATGCCGTGGCTCCCGGAGCACATTTAAACCTAACACTTTAACACAATAATTACCCAGTTTCATTATTTTACTCTCATTTCCCCTTTATTTTGAAAGCATTAATTACGCAATTGCCATTAAAATTTCCCGTTTCACACCGACTTTAATTTTTGCCTTTTGCCAAAAGCCATGATTCAAAATTTAAAAACTTCCTTAAACTTTTTTTTTGTTCTGTGCCTTTAAAGAACCCACCTGGATCATTTTGGTTCTATTTAAAACCATGTTTTGACCTTTTTGAGTTCTTTTTGTCACCTAAGCCATAACATGTTTCCTTCTTTTATAATTCCATATATCTAATGTTGACCAAATACTTGTGATGGTGTCAGCTCAGAATCTGATTTCTTTCTCACCCAAGATTCTGAAGCTCACATCATACAGAGCTGCTTTATTTTCAGACGGCAACATTTTTTCATTTTAATGAACTTTTTTATTTCAACATTTCAAAAAGACTACCCGATGATAATAAAAACAGGAGAAGTAGAAACAATAAGTGGGTATTGATTCAGTATTCATGAATAGACGACGCACCAGATGTGGAATGCCAACAGGAACATCAGAATGATGCCTTCTGGAGTGACGTTGATCATTTTCTGAATCAAAAAATCAAAATTTGAATAATCAAAAAAAAAAACGAACCTCAATTTGAGACGCAGACAGAGAAATATAGGAAATTGCTGTGAAAATGGAATCCCTCTTTACTCTCTCTCGGAAAGCCGTTTCTCAAACAGATGGAAAGTGGAAGGCAGTGAGAGAGTGTTTGGTGCCTAGAGGGTTTAGAGAAAGAGAAAAGAAGAAGCTTTTTGAGAAATTCGAAATTGGTTGGCAGACAACGCGCAGTGAGAGAGACACTCTCGTTTTTATGATGAATGTGGTTTTAGTGAGAGAGTGACAGAGAAGGAGCGTTCTTGGGTAATAGATATGTCGACAATGGTATTATTTTTGTATACGAAAAATCGAAGCTTTAGAAGTGAATAGCTGGTGGTCGAAGGTTCCCCAACGACAACTACCGTACCCTGAAAACATTTTCAGTTTCCGGGTTCATTTTCTAAGATTTTCGTGTTTATTCAGTCAATATTTTTAACTATCAAACACTTTTATTTTTTCCTTGTTTGGGGAAAATAACAGAAATATCGGCGAAAATCAGTAAATCAGTGAGCGGGGTATCCGATTTGTTGGTTGCTACAGTAGACCTGGAAAAGGAGCATGTTTTAAAAAAGACATGTAGAGTGTAGAGGGGATGAAAAGTATTTTTAGTTTTTGAGACAAGTTTGGCTCAAAAACAGATGAAAAATTAGTCAAAAATAGGCTGACAATAGCTAGAAATCACACAAAACGGCCAAAAACGGGTCTAAAACGGACCAAAAACAGACCCTGCCACAATTTCCTTCAGGCTCCATATTTTCTGACCAACAGTACTGGATATGATAGAAAACTCAAAAACCGCGAATTGATACTATGGCAGGGGCTTCTTTGGTCCACTTTTCAGTCATTTTAACCAGTTTTCGGCCTGTAGTTGGTCCGTTTTTGAGCCGTTCAGAGTCATTTTTGACCCCGTTTTGGTCCATTTGAAGCCAACTTTCGCTTAGTAAAACTAGTGAACAACAAAAAAATAAATCCTTAAAATAATATAATTTTTAGGTTACTGTATTTGTATTTGTGGGACCTTTGGCCACGGCCACCAGAAATTCTCTTCCACAGTTCCGGGTTTTTTTCTGCGAGAATAATAAAAAGTAATTCTTTAAATATACAACAGAGTACATAAGTTGTGGTATTGTTTATTTCTTCTAAATTCTAACAAAACACTGTGAACCACAAAAAAAAAATCAAGTAATTCATATATACATTTTGGTTCTCTCAATGCTAGTCAAGCCACTGGTTTTCCTGTTGAGAAGTCTGGTTTGATCGAAGCAACATTTCTGAAAAAAGAGTCAATCAATATTGTTTTCTCTGTTTCTAGAACTAACGCCAAGGTGTCTCCTTCAGGATCATCGAACGTGAATGCTCGACTATCAACTGGAACCATTGCTGGTGGAGCTCTGAAAATAACGAAACTCTTCAAAAGCTAAATTTAATTAGCCAATTACTGGGATACCGGCCGATGAACATCTTTTACAGATTGAGGAGCTCCTGGAGTATCCGGTGATACAAGTCTGGCCTAAAACATTCTTTTATTTTCTACATTTCATCTTTTTTTTCACTTTGTTGTCGCTTTGAAATTTCTTTTTTGATTTGCATTGGATAAGAGAAAACGAGCTCAAAAACAGGGAAACTATCTGGAATTGCAGATTGGTTTAGGGACTTCTTCCTCCTAATTTCTGTTACATTTATCAGAAAAATCCAGTAAAAGTGCATTGTGACGTGAAGAAGAAAATGATACCTCAGGGATCTTAGTTGGAATAAGATCTAGTCTTATCTTGAGTGATGATAATTGATGAATCCCAAGTTCACGTTCATCTAGAAGAAAATATTGAATTTAGGTCTATATAAGTTTATTATTATTATTATTATTATTATTATTATTATACTAACCAGACGGTTTACGCCCCTCCGGGGCTAAACCGTCTGGCCCCCCCTTACAATACCCGGAATCAAATGAAAAAGATTTTGACTCTCTTGAAATATAAGCTATGGAACAGTGATGAAGCGAAAACAACATCCGAAAGAAAACTTCTGAAATTCCCTATTTTGTTCCCTAAATCTCACCCTTATTTTCTCAAATTTTAACTAATATTCTCATATTCTTCATTTTTTATCTGAAGGTTCAATGATTCTGAAATTTCTACAAATCAAAAAATCTGATGCGCGGAAAATCAGAACCTTGGAATTGTGAAAAATCCGAATTTTATAGTATCGAACTACGAAATTTGGAATATCGATATTCAACGAAATTCAAAGTTACGAAAACCCAGAAATTCTAAAGTTTAATCCAGAAGCTTAGGGATTCATGAATTTGATTTTCTCAACTTGAATACTCTTAAAGCCATGTTTTTATAACTTGTTGAATTCTGAAATTTCTGCTTTTGTTTAAAGTTTGAGAATTTCTGAAGTTCCAAAATTTTTTGCATTTTCAAAATCAGAAATTCGAAAAAAAGAACACTCATATTTTCGGAATTCGAAGACCGGATTTTAGAAAAACCGGTATTTTTTAAAACACAATTTTTTTTGAATTCATAATCTCAGCATATTTTATTTATATTTTGCCGAAATCGTAAACTCTGAGAAATTAAAATTTCAATTCAAAGTCTAGGAAAGTCCTTTCCCTTCAAACTTCAAAACCCATACTGAAAACTATTTGTCCAAACTTTTCCTTGTTTTTCAAAGCCAAAAAAATTGGGCGGTTAGACGGGAATGGCGTGAATATTGCTTCCATTATTTTCTCAAAATTTTGTACTGAAAAAGAAGAAAAACGTCTCCAGAAGACGTCACAAACAAAATTTTGAAAATAGAATAGGTCGGGCAGCATCTCATAAACATTTCCGATTTAGCCATGTAAATTCCAGCTCAATCGGTTAACGTTGAGTGGGTGAAAAGGTACGCGACCCACATCCTCACATACAGAATTTGGTGTTTGTTATTAGTAATGATAGTAAATCAAGCTCTAGAATTTATAGACATTATAAAATATGCATAGAATGAAATGTATGAGAGAGAAAAACAAACACAGAGTTGGGGGTTGAAAAGGCAGCTTTTTGTAAAATGGGAAACCGTATTTTTGAGTGGAACAGTAAGAATTTGAAGGGCATCTAAAGCAAAAAACTTTGGGGAACAGGACGGGCAACAAGAGGATGGAATTATATATTGAAAACTATATTAGGACACAATTTTGCAACTATTAGATGTTGGTGAGCAGTCTGGGAAGAGTTCGAGATCTGGGTGATCGAGGTCTCCACGATTACTGGACGTCTTCACTTCTTCAGCTCCAGATACACCTGGTCCAAAGTTTTTAACACAAGCACATCGGAACTTTTTCGTCGTTTGCTCGATGAGCTTTCTGAATTTTGAAAATTATTCACTTTTGAATTGAAATTGATCAATAAAATTACCTCGGCACTCCAGCCCATTGCCTCTCGACCCCACCACTTTTCGTCGAACACCAAACCCTTCCTCCGTTTTGATTATATTCGCTGTTACACGGTGGGAACACTTCTATTTCTACAGCTTGAGCTTTTCGATATTCGTTCGCTTTCTCTACTCTGGCAAGAACATCCGTGAGTTCAGCGGTTGGTTGACCGTCGGAATCGTAATACAAATCAGCAACAACTCCAACCAATGGATATTCCTTATCGTAGAATGACACCCAATCACGGATTGCTAAAATTTCCAATTTTTGTTGAGATAACACTGAAGAAAACTAACATAAAAGCTCATCATGAGATAACCCATGTGTGCTGGCCACCAATCCATTTTCTGTGAAATCTCCAGTTGTGAAAGCTCGTGTGGCATCTCGTCCGGCGAAGTGATGATACGATTTTCCAGGTCCGTAGTACTCCTTCTTGCCGTCAACATCATATACTCGTCCAAGAATCGCTAGGTAGCACGGTCTGAAGAATGAAGAAATTGTTGTTGGTTAAGTCATGAATTTGACTAACTTTGAGTCGCGAGTTCCATCGAAAAAATGTAGTTGTTCTGGTGTGAAAACGTGCTTACCGCCAGCAGCCACATCTACTTCTGGATTGATAGCCTGTAATCATCCTTTTAACTTCTCACTTGATTTTCAAAATACCTGAAGATGTTCGGCTTTCCTGGATGGTATAGAAACTTCATGCCACGTGGCATCTATTGAGCTTGCCATCCACTCTTTTGTGGACCTGTAGTACTCAGATTCTTCTAGAATTACATCGATCGTTGAGATGACATGACTGAATGTGATGTCGTACGACGAGCAAATGAAGGATACGAGAAATGTCTGAAAAATTGCATTGCTTATTTTTCGTTCTTCTCATAGTCAGTTGTTATGAATTATAACTTCGAGAAAGAAGGTTTTTACAGAAGCATTGTTATCGTATTTGTATCATAATTACGGTAACACCTGTGTTGGAAAAGCCCTCGGTACTTCGGTACAATAAAAGGGCCGGCCCTTCTGATATAGGTTCTACGTTATCAATTTAAAAAAGAAGGCCTTACCAAAGCGGCAACCCCAGCTAACGTTTTTGTCATCACACCAGCGTCATCCTTCTTCCTACGATTCTTTTCCATCTGAAAACACAATCACTTCAGATGTTTTTCACGACATTTTGAGAAATATTGCAGCCAGATTCCAACATTCTCCGAAGCTAAGCCATAAAACAGATAATTCACATTGGATTTATGCAAATAAGTACACAATTCTGGAGTATAATGAAAAGAATAGCATGAGAAAAAGGTGAAAGAGGGAAATTGTAGTATAAAATGAATTAAAAGAAGAAAATGGAGGAGTATGCTGACAGTCGAAGCAGAAAGAAGAAAAAATGATAAAACTATAAATCGACATACACAGGACAGATATTGAAAAAGAAATCTGTAATTTTTTCTACATTCTCCATCTTTTTTCTATATTTCTCAGGATGATCTCTTCATCTTTTTTTCGACGATAAGAAGTCAGGATATAATGTAGAAGAGAGCACAGAGGAGAGCAGCAACCCGTCAAAGAGTATGTGCAGAGAAGTTGGGAAGAGTGAGAGGGAGACAATGGATTGTGGAGAATTGAGGGGCATTAAGAAGATAAAATGTCTACAGAGAAAGAGAGGTTTTGAGATGGTGGGGTAGAGAGTAAAACAAAATAGCTGGGATTCCTGATTGAAAAAAAACGGAAGAAGGGAGAAGGAGGAAAATATCGAATCTGAAGATGAAAGAAGAGAGAAAAATACAGTGGAACTTCAGTGAAATCATTATCGATTCATATAACGGCACTTAGAATTGAAATGTAGACTTGACGTTCGTTCATGACTGTAAAATTACAACTTTAATAATTGCTTAAAGAAGAAAAAGACTACTAACCCAAATGACCGTTTAATAATAGCTCTGATGTTCCATCGCATTCGAGTTCTCACGCAACGGCTTTGGATAGTTCAAGTTCTCTCGGCAGTGGTCAACAAATTGATCGATGAGAACTGGCCATGCTCCTTCCTCGTCGTAATCCGAAAGATCCTCCTTGCCGAGAACGATGAAATCCCAGAAGAGGTTCCACGTATCGCGGGTAATCCACACAGACTTCACTTTCTTCGCATTGGTTGGACCCAACTCTTCTTCCAACCGGGCGTAGGCCATTCTCTCTTGACCATAAAGGAAATCGATCCATTGAGACATCAGTGGCTTACGTGCACCGAAAATAACATCCCAGTAGCAGATAGCCATCTCGAGATCCAAACTGCGGCTTGCAGCCGACTTTCCATAATTGAATGTGAACATGCAAAGATCACGGGTCTGCAATATAATTTCAGATTCATATGTAACTTGGGAGCCGTCAACATAGTAAATGTCTTCAACTCACCTTTGTAAGGTCCGCCTTCATTCCAGCATCGAGCGCATCAATTTTCTGTTTCAGGCCTTGTATACTATCGACCTGTAGACTAGCCATTCCATTGGTGAACTCCTGAAGCGAGAATTCGCATTGCGTTTCGGCTTTGAAAACCCAAGCCAAGATGAGAGCGCGTCGATCAATCGGCTCATATCCAAGATCCATTAGAAGTCGTTGCATTCCGTGTGGACCAATGCGCTCGCCCAGCTCGTCTCGTTTGTCTACATATTGAGTGAATAGCTGTATCGTCTGGAAAATTACCGATCAGATACGAATTTCAGTTCAGTTATCGAACATACCTTACTCTGATCCACAGTCGCGGGAGCTGCACTAGAAAACAAATTTGGATTGTCGTAGTACAAAGTCATCGCGTATTCGATGTTCCAGTTGGCTTTTGCCAGAAAATTCAGCGACACTGGTTCAGTAGCTTGAGTCCACTGCACGAACTGGCGGAGCTGAAACAAGGGGAAATGAAAAAGTGATGTCATACTGAGGAAAACTCTCTCAAAGTAAACTATGTTATCAGTTTGTTCTTTAGCAGCGCGTTTACAGAAAAATGCGATATTGTTCTACAAACACCGGATGACGAAATCAATCCGAACTTCGGAACGCGTTCGGATTCCGAAGTAGCCATTGATTAATTGAGGCGAAAAAGACAGAAGGCGTATATGTGATGTAGAGTGAGGACAAGAGCAGATCGTATTGATTGGGAACGATAGCAATGGAGAACGCGTCGCGTCTGCCAAGGCGTGTGCGCGGAGTTCTTCGTTTCACATCATTCGCGAACAAAGAAGACGTTGAATGCAAGATGCCATTTTCTATTATTAGCAACTGGTAACAACCAGCAAATATTAGTTTCTAAAATTCGTGATATTTCTTCGTATTGCTTAAGAAATGCACCACCAGCAAACTCACGATGTTTTCGTAGTTCTTAGGACAGTTCTTAGAAAGAATTGTGCTTTGAGCTAATCCCTGAGAACTTGAGCTTGCATAAGACAAGTGCTGAAAAGATTAGGAAAATCGACAATCATCACCGGATCATCGATCAAGTACCGTAGTGGGCATCACTGTTTGTGAAGGGATCGTGTTGCTAACACCGACTAGATTAGCGTTGTTTTGTGCTCTACATTTTTTAACATCATATTCTGCTTCACTCAACATCTCTGGTGGATCCTGTTTCCTTTTACCAACCTTGGTTTTCTGGTCTGCTTTCAGGCGATTCATGTTGAATATCTGAATACTCCGGTAGAAATTGCCTGGAAGCAAACGTATATCTTCAAAACACGATCGATAATGATCAATGTGAAAGAATCAGCAAAAGGAAAAACGAAAAAGCGAAGACAGAAAAAGGCACAAGGCGGCGACTTCAACGAGAGCGCGTGCAACTAGAGAGTGGAGACGCGAGCGGTTTTTAGCGGAGAGCGGGTGCAACGGAGTGTCGTTTGTCGCTCTGTTTCTCTGCGTCTCCACTATTCTGTACTCCTTCTAGGAATTCTTCATAAAATCGTTACCGCTTTTGAATTTGAGACCGACCAAAATACAGGTTTTAGTGTAAATTAGGTTTCAAATTATATTCGGAATAAATCAAGATTCAAGAGAACAATTCTCAAAAATTATTATTTTTGAAACAGCACTTTCCGTTCAAAACCCATACAGTACGTTTTCGAGCCCCCCTTTAAATATACAGTAACTAATTGTAATAAATCTTGAAATATTCAATTTTTCAATTATTCTCCGGTGTTTTTAAACAATTATCAACAATTGTATTCTTTCAGTAATGGACGAAGATGTTTACTATCCACAAGGATGCCTTCCAATTGAAAATACATTGAATGTGTCACAACAAATTGAAAGACTGCGGGTAAGTTTTCCGTTGTATTTTTTCCCAACGATTCAATTGTTTAGAAATTGTCTATATGCTTGCTCGACTGTAAAACTGGCGTTGACGCAGATTCCGAGCCACCGAAAAGGTTTACCAAATTGTTCAAGCACTTGTCTCAGCACTGCTTTCTCAATAATTCGAACTCAGACTTTCGTCTTTACCTCTCATTGTGCTTAGGACATATTCTTCGAATTTTCCAACCAGAGATTCCAACGCCTACCGCTGTATACTTAAAGGTTGGTTTATGGTGAACTATTTTTTTCATAATTGATAAATTACAGGAAGTTTATCTGCACATTTTCCGAACACTTCGCGGCTTATCAGAGATTACGACAGACAATCCAAAGTTCAAGAATTACTTTACTCTTGTTGGGGTTTGTGTATCAATTTTCTTTTAAAAAAATAACTGACATTTGTTTAGGTCATCGAGAAAATCTTGAATCCTCTCAATGAAATGAGAGACGAAGATGAGATAGAAGCCATTACAGTGATCAAGTGTTTCTTCAAAGGTTTTCTAGCTCTTACTTCTGGAAAAGCGTGGAAGAGAAATCTCGGAGCTGAATGTCAGAAACTAAGCAAGAATGAAGGTCCGAGTGACGCTGACCCCGTTACTGAAAGTGACGAAGATCTAGATGATGACAACAGGATGAACCACGGTGATCAAGAAATGAACGATTCTATCGTGAATAAACTGGTCAATATCGCCAAAGAAATTTTATCATCAATGGAATATGTCCCCAACGAAATTATGGATGTTATTCTTTATCAAATTACTAGTCATCAAAGAGTGAGTTCTTCGACATATCCACATTCAGTATTCTAATTTCGAATTTCAGACAAACTTTCCTGAAGCTCGGTTGATGGCGGAAAAAGTTATTAAAGTTTGTCTTGAGAAAGAGAATCCGTCGGCTGATGAAAACGTTTTAATCCGATCGATTCGAAATGTTATTACGTCTGCTGCAAAAGAAGGGAAGCTACCAGAAGAGTTTGAAAAGTGTGGATATGATAATCGGCACAAGTTTTTCGATTTGCTCCGATATTTGCATTATATTTCGGAAAAACTAGTTGCCGGTGCCACTGAAGAACTCAAGTTTTGGTTGCAGGTAAGTGATTGAAAAATGTTATTGTTTCTAAGAAATCCCAAATTTCAGTCCGACAATCCTCAATATCGCAAGGATGCTGTAAGAACTGTTGGATTATGTACAAAAGACAAACATTGTCAATTCGGAATGGAATCGGACGATTCCACTTGGAACGCTTTTCTCAATGCTTCAAGTGATCGGGACGAAAAAGTTCGTTATGAATTCGTGGATCAAGCCAAGAACATTCTTTTTTCAAATCACTCTCATCTTCGAGGACAAGTCATCAGTATGTTAATTTTCTTTTTTGTTTCTAGTATTTTTTTTTCAGATGCTCTCTTCCGTCTTTCCAAAGATTTGGACGATGAAGTTCGTCTTCATGTCGTTGAAATTGTCACAGATGTAGCCAAATCTAAATTGGAAGTTATCAGTGATAAATTACTGAAATTGTGCGCCGAGAGGATGAGAGACAAAAAAGTACGACAATCATATAATTCGTATACGCAATCATAAAATTTCAGCCCAAAGTTCGGAACACATCCATCAAATTGTTTATGGATCTGTATCATCATATCATGACTTCCAAGCCGGAACCATACTGCAAGGGGGTTAATGCCAGTTCATCGAACAGAATGGAAAACGCAGCTTTGCGATACACGGAATCTGATAAAAACTGTGTTCGATTCATCCCATCAGCCGTTTTGCATGTTGCGCGAATTCCTCACAAATTTCCTGCATATACCGATTCTCGATTGCTCATCGAAAGATATATGCAGGTCTATTTCATCCCATACAAAAGTTCAGCCTCGACAAGAGTGAAGATTATGACTTCTCTTTATAGAGATCTGGATGATCTCGGAAGAATGTAATGTTAAAAAACCATACAAAGAAGCTTTTTTCATGAAGAAATCGTTTCAGAATGTTTGCTGATATTATTACTCGATCATCACAACTTCGTCGTGCAATGCTTGGCATTCTGAGTCAAGTGGGAAGTTCGAATGAGGTCACAGCGGATAGTTCTGCTCAGATCCAAACTCGTATCAGCAGGATTGCTCAGATCTTTCCCGAACCAGCCGCTCTTGAGAGAGTGATGAAGGGCCTTGTGAATCAAATGGCATTAGAAGAAGCAATTTTCGCGGATTTTAAGAAATTGATGGACGATCGCTTCACAACTAAAGACAATGTGGAAATCGCTGTAAGACACCTAGAAAATGTTATTTGCTTTTAAAAATCGAATTTCAGCTGAATATGAAAAGTAAAATTGAGAAAAAGTTGACTGGTGGAAAAAATGCTCAAACGATATTTCGGCATTTTCTGGATCGTGTCATCCCGTTGAGTTTCGATAGTCTCGCGGCGAAGGTAACATTCTAACGTTCACAACCGTGTTATAATTAGCTATTGCTTCAGGAACTGATCAATGTTGTTTCGGAAACGATTGCTGCCAAAATCGACAGGAAGAACTGGGCGGAGACGTGCTTCGAAAAAGATCTGGAACTGCTGAAACTGTTCAGCGATCAGTTTGCTCATGCTTTCGCTGACGAAGAAACTGTGGAACTAATCCGTGACAAAATTCTGGAGCATGATGAAGCCGTTTCTGTGGAAGTGGCGCTTCAATGCTTGAGTAGGATTTTCGAAAATTCCAAGTTCCGTAGAACGTTCAATGAAGAGTCTACTCGAAAAGCGAGATGGTATTTGCTTATAAGTAAAAAACTGAAAGGTAAGTTGAAGGTATATCTAATATGATGTTTCAAATAATTATTCCAGAGTACGTAATGCGAGAAGAACCCGAATTGCGACACAGCTGTAAACTTGCCACTCGACTTCTTGCCTCGTTCCTCGGAAAAGAGAAAGCTGTCGAATTTTTCGATGGAGAGTTTGATGTTAGTTATCTTTTCTTGAAAATCAATTTTAGAAAAATTCCAAATTGCAGACACTTGTTGATCGACTTCACCTCGAAAATCCCGCTGCAGCGAACAGTTTCCAAGTTCTCGCTGAAATTTCCCTTATTGATGTTCCCCACTACTTCCAACGCATTATGAATATTGTCGAATCTGAGAAAATCGGATCAATGATAATGACGTCGCCTGATCACGATGACGAGGATCCCACTCTATTTGATAACTTGGTCCATCTTGAAAAACAACCATGGCCGAAGCTTACAGCAGCGAAGGTTTACGCAGCCAAGTTCACCGCAAAAGTGCTCTGCGCTATGCTTGTTCTCACAGATACTGATCAGAAAACAGAGATTGCGACAGTTTCTCAAAAGTTTATCGATTTACTAAGCGAAATTCTTGAGAAGAATGGAGATTTGGGTGGACAACAATGGTTCGTTTTGAAGTTAAAGTGTTTCATAAAATGTAACAATTTTTAGTGAGGTCGAGAAAGCACGTCTTCGTGCAACAGCTGCCGGATGTCTTCTCAAACTGGCGTCAGGGATTACATACAGGAGTAAAATTCGTCCACATCTTTTCAAACGAATGGCTTATATGATCACAGACGAAGCATATTGTGTTCGCTTGTATTATGCAAAACACATCAGAAAAGGCATTGGTCGAAGGTAAATCCTTTGTTGATTATTAACATTTAACTATTTGTCCTTTTCAGACTTCCAATTGAGTTTGCCGCTTGCTATGGATTGATCAATCTGGGATTGACAGAAGAAGAAGGTGAAAACAAAATGGAAGCTTTCAAAGGGATATGCATGACTCAAGCAATTCAATCGTTTGCCGAGCGGAGTGAAGACAGAGCTAACGCGGCTAATTTACAAGGTCCTCAAAGAGCCATTTTTTGTGCGGAGACTGTGATTGCCTATGTTGTTTGGCTACTTGCGAACTACGATGGATTGGAGAAAATCGAAAAGAATGCTGACAAGGGTGATTCTGAAGAAGTTCTTGAGCAAAAAGCTGCTAATGTGAATGTGCTTGCACAGCTTCAAGAGTAAGTTTTGGTTTTTTTTGGTTGGGATGCATAATTGTAATTATGTGATTTAGATCAATGTGGGTTGTGATGGACGCCTTAAAATTAGCGAAATGCAACATGCAAAAAGTTTGGCTGGTTCTGGAAAAGTTGAAATCTTGTGGAGATAAACCAATGCGTTCTGACAAAAGTCTCACATCCGTTGAATTGATTGAGCATAATAAGGTATGGAAAAACTGAGAAATTTGAAAATCCAAGACTATTCTTTCAGAAAATATGGGCTTTGTGTGATCTCGGAATCTCTATGATGCTGTATCGTGCAAAGCTTCAAATGCAAGACCAAGACTCCAAAGATGTCGGTTTCAACCTTCAATTCTTCTATGTATGCGAGAAAAATACGTTTGATCCTTCAAATTGCTACGCACCGGATGTTCTTATCAACAGCGAAAAACAGAGGAATGGAAAACTTCCCAAAGCAGGACACATCTTCCAAGTAGCTGATATCACCGTAGTGGCTCCTCAGGAAGAACGAGGGAACGAAACGAGTGCATCTAATTCTTCAAGAAATGTTTCGAGAAGAACCGGAGCCAACACTTCAGGTGGGAAACGAAAAGGTGTCGGAAGAGGAGGAAGAAGAAGCGGCGCATCTGTAGGAAGTGAGGACGATGAAATGAGAGTAAGTAGAAAAAGTCAATTGTGGTCAATTAGAAAACATTTTCAGTCACCACCACAAGTCAAGAAAACTAGAAGCAGACGAGGCGTTTATGATCTACCAGATGAAGAAAACGAGGATGAATTTATTCCACTATCAAAGCGTCGTAGTGCTCGATCTTCTAATAGAGGTGGTCGTGATGAAGAAGAAGAAGAAGATGAAATGCCTGATGAATTGATTCCACCGAAACGTCGCGGTGCTCGGACTTCTAATCGTAATGTTCCTGATGAAGAAGAAGATGAAATGCCAGATGAGTTAATACCTCCAAAACGTCGTGGCGGTCGAAGTTCTGCTCGTGCTGTCCCTAATGAAGAAGAAGAGGATGAGATGCCAGATGAATTAATTCCACCAAAACGTCGCGCTGGTCCATCTCCCAAATCTTCTCAACCGACTTCTTCAGTCAATGGAACCACATACCATAACGGTGTCTCGCCAAAGAAGCGATCTTCTGGACGTGGATCACGAAGTAACAAAAAAGGATCTGAAATTGAGAGTTCAAGTTTGGAACAAGAGGAAGAGAGGATTGATGACGTTTCACTCGACAACCTCGTGATATCACCGATTTTAAATGAATCTTCTGGAAGGGTGGGTTGCTTTTCATCACAGTTTATAATATCAAAATTCGAATTATTTTTTTTTCAGAACCGCCGAAGTGCTCGAACCATTGCTGCAACAGCCACTCTCACAGCTTCTACTCCACTTGTGAATACGAAACCAAAAACTGTGAAGCGTAAAAGATCCGAAGTTTTGGTGGAAGAAGAAGAAGAGGAAGAAGAGGAAGCACCTACACCGAAGAAGAGAACAACTGGAAGAAATGATCCGTCAACTCCGAGAGCCAAGAAGGCTTCAACTACTGTTAATTCTGCCAAAAAGACTTCTCCTGTGAAAAAGGCGGCAACAAAGGAAACACCGAAGACTCCGACTAGAAATTCAGCTAGATCTTCAGCTAAATCTTGTGCGAAATCTCCTGAAAAACCTCCAGCTAAGAATTCGAAAAACAAAGTAACGTCTCCAAAGAAAAACAAGTATGGCATGTCTATGGAAGAAGATGATGAGGTAAGCAAAGTATGAATTCAAGTTAGATATTTAATTCGAAAATTTTCAGGCTCCCACGACATATACTCCTTCAGTAAAATCTAGAGCGTCAAGAAGACTCTCGAAAAAATAGAATAAAAACTCAATACATTCTCTAATTTGCATTTATACTTTGTAGTATCTCCCCTTATCCTTTCTGCATCTCTCCTTTGTTCTCAAAGTTTCACTTTTCAAAATTTCACTCTCACCTAAAAACCCCAATTCCTGCCTTTTATAGTTTTTTTGATTTATTGCGTTTTTTATATTCAAAATTTTAATTCCGAACCTCAAATGATTCGCTTTCCAATCCGTACCTCGTACTCTCATCTAACTACCCCGAACTCTTTTTTAAAATTTTTGAACATTGAATAAAAGTGAATTTAAAATATGGAATGATTTCATTAAAAGAAAAATTAATGGATTATGGTTTTGGCGGGGCTCCAGTTGACACATCCGGAGCGATTGAGGCAACATTTCTGAAATTATGGATTATTTGAGACCTTCTGCTAACAAGAATTCTTACGCCAGTGTGTCATCAGTGACTTTCGACATTTCCACGGGCGTTTGTTGTGGAGCAACTCTGAAAGCACAAACTAGACTACAAACTACAAATTTTAAACATACTGAGACTGTGGACGACGAGCATCTTTCTTCGATGTCGGATTTTTTGGTGTTTTCGTATCGACTAATTGAACCTGAATTGAACTTCTTTGATTTTAAAGTTTTTCATAAATTTATACTCTAGAATCGCCACTGAACTTCTTTTTTCGTTTGCATTGAACAAGAGAATACGGTAGAAGGAAGAAGAAGACGATGTGAATCTGTGAAAAGTTTGCCAGAATTGATAAAAACAAAAAATATGATTACATTCTCCCAGAGAAACCAAAAAATGTGCATTATTATGTGAAGTGAGGAGATGATTTGAAAAGCGAATTGAGGTGTTTTTCTTGTTCCCGAAGTTGTTGGAATGAGATCTTATCTTGGTTGGATTTCTAAAGACCTAAAATTTTGGAAAACAAGATCACGTTCTTGAATTTCAAGAGGTTCTGATTAGCTCGGGTTTTAGATTATTAACCGAGAAGGTTTTCTTCGTAAAGTCCCCGTTTACCGTAAAACAGAGATTTGCACTTTGAGCTCAATTATCTCCATATCTGTATGAAATATCAAAAACTTACAAACTACAAAAATGTTTGTGATATTATGGAAAACTAGTTATCAGTTGACAAAAGTTTGATATCTTTTACAGGGAATGAGATGCATTAGCTGACAGTGCAAAGACTGGGTACTATTCTATTAAAATATTTGCGGTATTTCTGAATTTTTCGAATTAATTAAATTTTCAGAATTTTCGTAGTTCTTGAAGTATCAGAAAATTGAAATTTGTAATTCCAGAAAAAAATAAAAGAGTTTAACAAGCCCAAAATTTAAAGAACTTCTCAAACAATTCATGAAATTCAAAAATTAAAAATATTTAGTCAGATATTTCCTTTTTGATTCCTTTTTGATATATTTCCCAGGAAAGGAAATATTCAGGTTAATAGTCAACAGTGTGGGGGCCCTTCTATCACAGATTTTACGATATTTTTATTGATATAAATGGCAGCGAAGCTAGCAGAAATGAACCAGTGACTTATCTAAACTTTGCAACCTGGATTTGCTTCTGCAATTTAAATAGCTGCTAGTCTATTTCTCATCGTGAGACGTGTATCAATTATCAAAACAATTTCAAAATTTCCCAAAAACTTCTTCTCCTCGATTTTATCTCTTAAACTTCGTCTATCCATTTCACATTTATTCTCTTCTGTAATTACTTTCAAATCATCCAAACGTGCGTTATACCGACGGATATGGCTTCGGCATATAAAACAATTGATGGTAAGCAGTTTCGAAATTCCCAGGATTCTTTAAAAATACACATTTAAAGATAGCTTGGCATCTAGACTTGATATCGACGAGTTGATAGTCAAAATCCTATCAGTCGGACATGCAGAAAAGAGTATGACCAAAACTGTCAAAGAGCAAGATCTGATGGCATTGTGCAATTTGGCAAAGAAGAGTTTCCTTCTCCAACCGGTGATGGTTGAGGTGGAAGCGCCGATTAAAGTTTGTGGAGATGTTCATGGACAGTATTCAGGTAAAAAAGAGGAAACTTCTGGATCCTCTACGATCAGAAAACTATTTCAGATGTGATTCGTCTCTTCAATATCGCCCGTTTCCCTCCACATTCAAATTACATCTTTCTCGGTGACTACGTGGATCGTGGTCGTCAGAATCTCGAGTTGATCACTCTTTTCCTCTGCTACAAGATCAAATTCTTCGATCGATTCTACATGCTTCGTGGGAATCATGAATGTCCAGCAGTGAATCGAGTTTACGGATTCTACGAAGAATGTAACAAACGATATGCTAGTACCCGTTTGTGGTTGGCATTCCAGGAAGCTTTCGCAGCAATGCCATTCACTGGTCTTGTCTCGGGAAGGATTCTTTGTATGCATGGAGGATTGTCTCCTAAATTGACAAATATCGACGCTCTTCGTGAATTACCTCGTCCAATGGATCCACCAAGTCCATCTCTTCATATCGATTTATTATGGAGTGACCCAGATAATTCAATCACTGATTGGGCACCAAATGTTCGTGGAGTCTCCTACATTTTTGGAGCAAATGTGGTTAAACAAGCTATTGAGACATTGGGAATTGATCTAATTGCGAGAGCTCATCAAGTGGTTCAAGATGGATATGAGTTTTTTGCTGAGAAGAAACTCGTAACCATATTCTCAGCTCCTCATTATTGTGGACAATTCGACAATTCTGCTGCGATTATGAATGTGGATGAGAACTTGTTATGTACTTTCCATGTGAGTTTTAGAGAGATTGAAGTGAAAAAAGTTATATTTATCACAGGTTCTCCGTCCAATGAGTAAGAAGACAAAAACTCCATCAATGCATTGAACTCCTACTTTTTTGTAAAATAAATTTTCTGCTCTTTTGTGTTATTGTACATTGTTGATTCACTCAATTTTTCAAAAAAAAAATACACCGGCACCCATTTCGTGCTTTTGTGATTATTGCTCGAAAGTTCTATTAAAACATACTACGGAACCGAATTATCGTCGGTGGTCGTGGCCGAAGGTCCCACACTGACAACTACAGTATCCTAAAATATGTTTATTTACCTATATTCTCGTTTTCTCCGTATGAAAAAGGACCAAAATCGAAAAAAAAAAATCCGGAGAATAAAACTATTTTCAGGTTACGGTAGTTTGGGACTCGGCTCGACCACCGGCGTTTCCCTTCCACATCTCCATTTTTTTGTACCAGACTAATAGAAGTACTGTGATTTTCTAGAATCAAAGATTAGAAACCAAGAAGAGAACAGGAACGCATTCCTAGAAAACAAACAAAAAATTTGTACTTCAAATGCCTTAACAATTTTTTCCTAGACATTATATGTACGGAAACGGAAAAAAAGAAATGTGACTGATACAAAATTCGTATTTTTTATGTCATAGTCAGATATCAATCCTTACACTGGAGGGTGTAGAAATTCAGAATCACAGTAGTATCAGAGCTGGAAGATTTGTTATGTGCTCATATTTCAAGACGAAACGAAAAATCGTAGAAATACATAAACTCAAAAAACGAACTAGGCAGCTTCAAAGCCCGGCTCGAATGCATCATATTGAATGAAAAGAACTATTCATGAAAAAGTTAGACAACACTTTCGTTTCAAAAGTTCACATTTAGCAGTCTAAAGTGTTGATTCAACTATTATTCTCGTACAAAAATCGGAGATATGGAAGAGAAACGCCGATGGCCGTGGCCGTAGATCTCATAACGATAACTACCGTAACCTAAAAATAGTTTCATTTTCGTATTATTTTGTTATTTTTTCCCAAAAAAGTCAGAAAATAAAAACTTGGATAGTGAAAAGATTGACTGAAAAAAAACACGAAAAGCGAGAGAACAAACTCTGAAAATAAACATATTTTCAGGTTACGGTAGTTGTCGTTGTGGGACATTCGGTCAGAATTGTCGACCTCGATTTGTTTGATCTCATTTGAAAATTCGAATTTTCGGAACTCAATTCTTTCAGCATTTATTTCTTAGGTGTACTGTAGCTTCTCCTCTATTGTAGACCGGTCAAGCTTTGGCGAAGTAAACTAACCATGCGATGTTTAGCATCTTCTCCTGCTCCCACCCTGATAACGATTGACCTTGTTGATTACCTAATTGTCTTCTCCTTCCTCCTTGCTTGAGTATACATTTCTGTCTTTGTCTTACGGGGCAACCAGCCAGACATTCTCCTATACGTCTCCTCGCAACCGACACCACGAGACACTCCCCTTCTCAATATTCGTGTGCCAGAGAGTCCTCTCGCACCCTGCAGGCACTCGACGCGACGTACTCTTTCCACGACGGACAAGGCCCGAGAGAACTTATTGATCGACATATTCTCCATCTCTCGCCTTCTCCTTGCCCCGAGAGTGCGCATATAAAAGCGCTCTCTGCCATCGCATTCGCTTATTCTGTCACAATGGTTCGCTACTGCCCATTGGGTCAGCCTGCGCTCCTTACAGGCGATTTTTACGAGAACGTCGCTCGTCTTCCAGACTTCTCATGGAGTGTTCTTCTCTCGTCTAACCCAAACACTGGATCTCACGAGAAATCCGTTGGAGGTGAGATCGTTGAGTACTTCTGGCAGCATCCACTGTTCTACGTTGCTCAATTCGCTTTTACTTCTCTCTACACCATAATCTTTGGTGCCATCGTCTACAAATGCTTCTCTTGTGTGAAATGCACCAGAAGTACGCTCATGAAAGTCGCTTGGGCTGTTGCCGTGCTCACTTTTGTGTTCACAGCGTTCCTCATCTTCTTCCGTGTCTTCTCATTTGTAAGTTTATTTATTTACGAGGCTCCATCTTTCTTATCCACAATCTCGAAATTTCAGACAATCTTCATGTTCGCTGTCCTGATCTTCTACCATATCCTGATTCCATGCTTGGTGATTCACTATGTTTGTGATCAATCAGTTCGTCCATCGATGAAAGAGTACCCGAGCTTCCGTGTCCCAGGACTCAAAGTCTTTTTCATCCTCACCGCAGTCTTGGCCTTTTTCTTCGCCCCAGGATTTTCGACGCCGTCAGATGTGTGCCCACCGAAGATCCAACGCGTCTGTTCCGAGATCTACTTCTGGATCATGTTCCCATACTTGCTCTTCTCGTTCATTTCCATCAAGTATTTGTTGTACGCCTGCCAGTCGAAAACGTTCTACGTGCTCGAGAACAAAACCATCATCGGTGAAATCAAGGAGAAGGAAGGATTCGGATGGATCACCCACATCGACGAGGGAAAGAAACCCGTCATTGTCTCCCAATAATTTATCTCTTCTTCTGTCGGGCAATCTCCCTGTTCTCACACTTAAATTCCCCATGTATTTTTCATGTACAATTGATCCAACTTCCCAAAAAATCTCCCCCACAATCTCAGAATCTTCTTCCCTTCTCTTCCATAGCGTTCCCCCCAATTATGTTCAGTTGGACTTCGCTGAATTTTCGTTGTTGGTTGAATAAATCGTGTAAAACATAACAGTGTGTTAGGGGCTCTTTTTTTTTGAAAAGTAAATAAGAGAGAAGAAAAAAATGGGAAGGACTACTTCTTCTCAAGAGGACTCCTCAGGAGTATTTGCATAAGTTGAACGACTGACGTGACTTGGGAAAGCGGTAGAGGAAGATTAGAAAATAGGAGGTTTTCGAAAGAAGATCCGGCGTATCCTTTTTTGATGCTTTTTACATAAAACGGCTTGTGAAAGAAAGAATGTTCAGGATCCGTGAATATATTAGCATAAATGATAGCACGAAAGTTTAAAGTGAGATACAAACTTTTGGGAATTCCATGTGAAGATCAATGTGAAGATTCGGTAGCAGAGGATTGTCTGAAGATTGAGCTCTTCTTAATCTTGGAAAATATTAAATGTAACAAAATCTAAACTAACAAAGCAAAATAAGTCGTGTTTATACTCTGAAAAAAATGCTGACTTCTCCTGAATAGAAGGGTCCACAGATTACGGTAGATATCACTGGATTTCAAAAATGTTCCTCCACTTCTAGATGGTTTCGCACTCAACTTATCCCTTGTTGTTTAAAGATGTTTCAGCACTTGCCACATGTATTATTCATCACTTATCTCCCATTATCTATTGGCTGGGAAATCGTAAATGGGTTGGAATAGTGAGTGAATTTGAATTCGGCGCGTTTCTAGCATCAAAATGAGTATTAACAAGCCATTCTTTTGAATTTTTCAATTTTATAACAGGTATAACTGACATATTTTTAGCCCAATAAAACTGAAACTCAGTTTTTTTTAACTTCCCGCGGTTTGTGCTTCAAAATGAGTATACACATGGTTATGATTGCTCAAAATTGATGATAAGTACAGTAATCCAATTTTCAAGGCCCATGGACCCTTGAAAAATTAAAATCAAGCAATACAGCCATATTATATAGGCCGTGTCTATACTCATTTTGAAGTTCGCATCCTACTAGTAGTAAATTCAAATTCCCTTCTTAAAAATATAAAAAAACAATCAAGCTCTGTTACATTCCAGAAGGCGAATATCAAAAAGGAAGAAAAAAGATCCAAAGTTATATTTATCTATAAAAAATAGCAGTGCTAGTTCGAATAGTTCAAATATCCTTCTTTGTGTCCAATCACTTTTTCTTCTTCTGCGATCGTTTTGTTTTATCCGATTGCTCAACTCGAAGACTGTCTACTTTGTCCAGTGTATCATCTTCATCTGACTTCTCCTGATAGAATCCAGCCTTCACTTTCTCCTTCTTGTCTTTCTCGTGGTCGTTCATCTTCTTCTTTTTCTTACTTTCCGTTGGCATCTGGGAACATTTAAGGGTTAATTAGCTTTTGATCAATACAAGATTAACATACTTCAAACTTTGGGAATGGTTTCAGAGATCGATCTTTGGATTCTTTGCCATCAGAACCTTTTTCATCCTTTTGTCCTTCTTCTTTTCCATCGGCTGATCCTCCTTTTTCTCCACCTCCTCCTGCATCCTTACTTTCTCCGCTTGTTTTCACTTCTCCAGCTTTTGGCTCTTCATTTTTCGTTTCTTCTTTTACTGGACCCAGTGTGCTCGGAGATGGATCAGTTACGGCAGGTTTCTGAAAAGGAAAATTGTTTTAAATTTCAAAAACTTAGTTTTCGACAACTCACAATAGCAGATTTGACAGCAAGAGACTCTGTGGATCCTCCTCGTTTCGACGGTGTCTGCGCTCCTCCGCCTCCAGACGCCTTCTTTTTTCCTTTACAGAGAATCCATGTTGGACAAGAGATGAGCGCAATCAGAAATATATTCTGGACGAGAATGAGATAATCTCCGAATGACATTGCGGCAATGTTGTCCTGTTGTCACCGTGAATTGCTTTAATCAGGCGATGAAATGAACACGAATTCTTGAAAATGATTCAAATAACTCAGATTTGTTCAATTTTTATTATCTCAATAAATATTGGAATCTAGAAACCCACGTGAGGGATAAAAATACTAGGAGAAAAAAGGTTTCCAGCTGTAAAGGCAAAAGTCTTATCTGATAATTTGAATAGATTCAGATTGAAATAACATTATCATCGAATTCACCATGTTCTGTGAGTTTTCTATATTATTCTGGTACATATAAAACGGAGCTGTGGAAGAGAAAAAACTTGTGGGCGTGGCCAGCGGTCCACGTAATGAAAACTACCGTAATCCAAAAGTTTCGGTTCCTTTTTCCTGATTGCTCGGATAATTTTCGTGTTGAAAATCCCAAACAAGTTGGAAAATAAAGTTTCTCTGAATATAAAAACTGCCGGAAAACGGACAAAAATCGAGAAAAAAAATCGAGACTAAGCCCCGCCCATACTTGAAAGCGCATGGAAATTAGACCAGAGTAACAGTAAAAAAATATTTACGTACTACGGTAGTTCGCCGGAGCCACCAGACTTCCATCTCCACAGCTCCGATTTTGCATACCAAAATAATATCTCAAAACGAATCCCATCTCAGTAAACCCAATACACGAAGTGATGATTCTTTTCTCGATGTCTCTTTGTTTCATTGTTCTCTGCTCCAAAAAGAAATCTGAAAAGGATTCCAAAGTTTTGCCAAGTGATGAAAATAGTTATGGAGGTGTGAAGAGTGATAAGAAGAATAAAAAGAAGAAAAACAAAGTAGAAGCAAAGACAGAGGATCCAAACAATGTCCAAAAGGTTCCAGATGAAAATGAAAAACTAAAAAGTGGTGAAAAATCGAAATCCAAATCGAAAAAGCTGAAGACAAGAACCACCCAAGAAGCAGATTCTTCGTCAAGGAAAAAGAAGAAATCGACGATTTCAAAGGCAACTACTGGGGAAGTTCAGAACGAAGTGAAAGCGAATACTCCATCTGGAAAAACACAGAATATTGGATTGGATGGAGATGTGATCCCAGCAGAACTCTGCGGTAAAATGGATAAGACAATAGTGGAAGTTGATAATCGTGAGTTTTTGATCTTGAAATTTTTTGAAGTTAAATTTTTTCCAGCTGCTATCCATGATCGTGTCCAACGAGTCGCCGAAAGCGATCTAATTTTCGACCCGAAAGTCATAAAATACCAAGGAAATGTAGATAATGAAAAAGTTGGAACTGTGATTCATTGCTTCAATAATTCCTCTTTTTTCAGAACAAATCCGAAATTGAAGCGCTCGAAAAGGAAATGGAAGCAGCATGTGCACAACACGAAAAAAGAAACAGAAATCCCAATAAAAAATCGGAAGATTCAAAGGAATCACTGGAGAATGTTCCAGCTGATAGAAGAGTTAAGATGAAACCAGAGGCATGTCTTCTGTTTGAAACCAAAGAACAACAGACGGAAGAAGATGAAATTCAGAAAGCAGATGAAAATGACAAGAAGAAAGCTGAATAGATCGTCCTTTTTCTGAATTTTTTTCTGATAAAATGTTTTTTTCCGAATTTAATTTTTGGGGGTTCAGAAAAGACAACCAACATTTTTTTTAAAAAGTGAAAATTTCTGTAATTTTCGCGCTTTTTAGTTTTTTAGAGATTTTGGCTTGATTTTTATAGTGTATAAATATTTTAACTGTTAGGCTCCGAGTCTCTTCAAAACCGCGACACTTCGAAACCGTGGAATGGATAAATTTTAGACTACAAAAACAATTTTAGAGTTCTCAAATATGCGTTTTCTGATAGAATTCAGAAATTCAGAATTTTTTGTTTGAAACCAGTCGGTTTACGCCCCTCCGGGGCTAAACCTCCTGGGCTCCGCTTTCAGTACCCGTAATCTTATGAAAACGTTTTGTCACCTTTTCAGGGAAAATTTTTTTCAAGGTAATTATCCGGAAATTTCGAAATTTAGAAACTCCTAATTCGGCAGCTTCTCTGAATGTTTGATTTCGCATTTAAAAAACATGAAAATATGCAGCAAATGTTACATGTATTTATTATAAAAATTAGATTTCAAAATATATAGTAAAATCAATGGGTTCGATTGGTTACCAGGACCCAGGTCGCCCGGATCAAGGCCACCCGGATCCAGGTCACCCAGATCCAGGTCACACCGGATCCAGGTCACACCGGACCCAGGTTACCCAGACTCTGATCACCCGGATCTAGGCCACCCGGATCCAGGTCACCCGGATCCAGGTTACCAGGATCTAGGCCACCCGGATCCAGGTCACCCGGATCCAGGTCACCCGGATTCAGGTCACCCGGATCCAGGTTACCCGGATCCAGGTCACCCGGATCCAGGTCACCCAGATCCAGGTCACACCGGATCCAGGTCACCCGGATCCAGGTCACACCGGACCCAGGTTACCCAGACTCTGATCACCCGGATCTAGGCCACCCGGATCCAGGCCACCCGGATCCAGGTTACCAGGAT
The DNA here is from genome assembly GCA_027920645.1 of Caenorhabditis nigoni. Lineage (NCBI taxonomy): Eukaryota > Metazoa > Nematoda > Chromadorea > Rhabditida > Rhabditidae > Caenorhabditis > Caenorhabditis nigoni. The sequence goes on along the minus strand of CP115866.1, from coordinate 7,702,436 downwards.
CTAGGCCACCCGGATCCAGGTCACCCGGATCCAGGTTTCCCGGATCCAGTCCCAAGTCTCCCGGATCCAGGTCTCCCGGACCCAGGGACCCAGGAACCCAGGGATCTGAGGATCCAAGGATCCAAGGATCGGGGACCCTCCCGCGGGCCACCTTCTCTCGAGTTCAGAGAAGGCAGAACTGATTCTTCTCTCCACTTTCCTCTTTTTATAGTATTTTCTCTGAGGTCAATGGGTCATTTAGGGTCGTGAGTTTTTAAAATAGTTGTTTTTATCACGTTAAATTATCACTTGAATTGTTTCCTTTGGAAATCTGCGAAACTCCATAAAAAGAGAGTTTCTCTGAACCTCTTTATCTCGTTTCCTGTTAGAGATATCAAAAATGTGTCTATTGATAAAATGTTCCTCGTAATATCAGTAAAATTTTGGCAGTCAACTATTTTTTGATATCTTTCATAGGAACCCAGATAACTCGGATCAAAGTTAAAAGTCGCAGTGTGGGGCCTATTGGAAGCCAATCAAGGATCAAAAATGAGTTTCGAGCTTGAAAGAGGTTGAATAATACAGTTCCGATCTTCTAGTATACCGTGGCCGGCATAGTCAGACTTTTCGGGCATGTTGCACTATATTCGGGATTTGCAGCTTTTCGAAACAAAGGAATGTCTCCAGAAAACTTCAAAATAAAAATTTCGAAAAACGAAAAGTTCGGGCATCCACTAATAAAAACCTCTGATTCGTATGTGCAGGTTTCAGCTCAATTGGTTGGTCCAGATTTGGTCTAACATGCACCTGTTTTGTTTTCTAGGTCATGTAGAAAGGTTGCCTAACTTTCGCAAGTTGAGGTTTCTAGGCCACCAATTTTTATTTTTAGAAAACTGTTTGTTTTCCGTTTTCAAAACATTTATTTCAAAAACACACACTGCGTGCACCTGGGTAAAATTTTTTATGAAGCATAGCTGAAGCGAAGACTCCTCCTACTCATATCCTAATGTTTTCGGAGAGGCCTCCGTTTTTTTTTATGATTTTCATAAGGCTCCTGTCAATTGGTTCCAGTTGGTTTACATATCGAATGCTCTGCTTGAACCTACTATTTCTTTCCTTCAATCTTTCTTCCATATTCTCAAAGCATCTCCTCAAAAAATGTCACGCAATTTGGGTCCAGAAGTATCTAATTTCCCTTCAAACCGTGGGAACCATCTTCAGCCATCTCCTTCCCTTTTTTCCATTTTCAGTCCCAATAAAATCGTCGTCTACATTTCTTTTCTTCACTACTGAAGTTTTTTCTTTTCTCAGAATCCCTGGAGACATTTTAACAGAGAATGGTCTTCATACTTGTTTTTAAAAAGAAAACCCATGAATTTCTTAAAATGTTCCATTTCCAGTTTACTATCTGAAAACTCTTTTGGAAACAATCAATTCCTATATCCCTCCTTTCCTGTTATTTGATTAACATTCCGTTTTCGTTTCTTTCTTTTTTTTTGCATCGTAGTAGTCCACAGATTTCAGAAATTTAGGCACAGCATCAAAATTAAATGACGACGAGTTTGTCGAGGGAGAAGACGTCGAAAAAGAAGGAGCTGGTTGAGACAAGCCAACGACGATGAATCACAAAAATTCGTATCAGTATCTTGACACGGAGTCGTAAGTTTTCATTTCTTTTCTTTTGGTTTTTTAACGGAATGATAGAATAAGAACAGAGAGTTTTCGAGAGATATTTTTGGCTTTTAATTGTTTGATAGTTTCATTTTTAAGTTATTGAAAGTTTCATTTTCAGTGAAAAAAAAACAGGGTTTCAGATAGAATAGTTCCAGATAGAGTTCATAAAATAAATAGGAAAGAACAACATTATCAAAAATAACAAAAGCGGTACTAACGAACCGTAAAAACTCTAATGGCACCAAGTCGTTCCACTTTCAGCTAATGTACAGTGGCGAACGTTAGTGAGTGTCCCTCTATACTTTTGTTCATAACTTTGCTCAAACTTGACCGATCATTGCAAACTTTTTTGTTACATGTAGCTGATTTTTCAGCAAAACGTTGTATAAGTTTTTTGAAACGCAATCAACTTTTGTGTCTTCTGAATCTTCACAGACGTGACGATGACTCCAGATGAAAAAAAATAATTTTCCGTCAGAATTTTTTTAAAGATTGGTTTTAAGATGAAAATTGTTTGTTGTAGATCAAATATATACAGAAAAAAATTTGGACCGGTTTGGAACACTTGCTCTTGAGATATGCTCACTGGAGCAGAAAAGGTATGGTTCTGGAGTTTGGCTATAACTCGGCTCAAAATAATCCAAATTTTCTCAAACTTCGAGAGAATGTGTGTTTTGAATTGTTCTACAATATACATACAAAACTTTGTATTTTGGAAACAAAAATTTTTCATAATTTTTTCATTTTTGTGTACCGAAGACAAGCTATGTATTATGAAAAAAATTTTTGTTCCCAAAATACGACGTTTTGCATGTATATTGTAGAACAATTTGAGACACACATTCTCTTCAAATTTGAGGAAATTTGAATTATTTTGAGCCGAGTTATAGTCAAACTCCAGAACCATACCTTTTATGCTCCAGTGAGCACATCTATAGAGCAAGTGTTTCAAACCGGTCCAAATTTTTTTCTGTTCATATTTAATCTACACCAAACATTTTTCATAACAAAACCAGTCTTTGAAAAAATTCTGACGGAAAATTATTTTTTTCATCTGAAGTCATCGTCACGTCTGTGAAGATTCAGAAGACACAACAATTGATTGAATTCCAAAAAACTTATACAACGTTTTGTTGGAAACCCAGCTACATTTCACAAAAAAGTTTGCAATGATCGGTCAAGTTTGAGCAAAGATATGAACAAAAGTATAAAGGGACACTCACTAACGTTCGCCACTGTATCTCGGTTCCTGTGAAAGATATCAAGAAACAGCTAACTAACAAAATATTTTTGAGATCATAATTAACATTTTATTAGTAAATCACTTTTTGATATTTTTCACAGGAAAAAAGCTATATGAGCTCAAAGTTAACCAGTCGGTTTATGCCCCCTAGATCAACCCCCTGGCTTCCGCTCACTGTTACACTGAAAATTTTCAATTCCTAATTTTTGAATATGTCAAAACTTTGAATTACCGAAATTACTTTAAAAACCAATTTTTGAAATTCTGAAATACGAAATATTTGAATTCCCGAATCACTGAAGTTCCAAACATCTGGATATCTGAATTTCAGGTTTACTGAATTTTTCTCTAGAATTGTCAAATGTTAAAGTTTACATCTGAACATGCAAGTTCAGGAGTTTTTAATTTCCAAGTTTTTTAGTTTCAGAATCTCCGAAACTTTTAATTCCCTATTTTTTGATGTTAACTTTTCGTATTTGCTAACTTTTCGAATTTCCGGAAATCAGAAAAGCAAAAAAACATTTGGGAACTGAAATTTTCAGTTATGCGGAAGTTCGAAACTCAAAAGTTTTGAAATTGAGAGACTTAAAACTTAAATGAGAAGGTTCTCAAGTTCGCTGGGCCGCTATTTCTGACCAAGCCTTTCAAACAGATATGCTCTAGTGTTAATAGTTCAGAAACTCCGAAATCTTTGCATCCTCTTTCTCCCAGCTGCAGACAAAAAATGATCCATGCCCTTTCTCCCTTCTCTTCCCCAATAAATGACACTTCCTCAGTAAAAAAAGAAGAAGAGAAAAACCCCGGGCAAGTTCCGGTCCATCGGATGAAAAATGTGCTCTTTGGGCTGAAATATGATTCGAGTGAGTACATAACTGGTCTCCAGGGACATCAATCTTCTCTACTATTTTTTGTATTCTTTCATAAATTTTCTAAAATTCTCAATGGAGGTTCAACTGTACCCAAGCAGCATTCGCTCTATGATTCAAAAGCCGAAAAAAGAGAGAAAATAAGGCGACGTCAAATACTTTTGACATCTTCGCTCTGTCTCTTCGAATAAGATTACCGGGCGGTGCTTACGAAGCGATGCTTCGGTCGACAGAATTTTCTATTTTCAATTTTTTTTCGCCAAGTTTTCAACGACGTCTTCAACTACGGGTGGGAAAGGGGAATCAAAAAGGGAAAAGCCAAGTGGGCGGAGCTTATTCGTGTTCGATATCACACAAGTTTTGACAAGAGAGAAACGGGAGCTCATCTCGTCAAATTCGTCTCGGGCGACATCTTCTGTTTTCTTCTTCTTTTTTCTTTTTTCTATCATTCTTCTTTATTCAACCGCCGTAGTTCCTTCTTCTTCTTGCTTCTCCTCCATCATCATCTTCACACTCACTGATTTTCTGGGCATTCCCTTCCCTTAGGGCATTTTTCCAGATTCTTCCTGTGCCTTCTTTTTCTTCTCTCTCCAGTTTCCACGAGTACTCTTTCCGAATTGTTTCCATGGAACCAAAAGTGTCAATGTTCTTCAAATTTTTGCATCCAGACTTTTCGAAAATCTCAATTTCTAGTTTTCAAACAATATTTCAAAGTATTTGTTTATTTAACTGACCAAACTCCGACTATCACCTTCTTCTTCTTCTTTCTCTTCTCCAGACACAAACAATTGTTCCTCCGGTGTGGTCACCCATCGAGATCACAGCTCAAACACCCGCCACGTGTCGCATCCCTTGTTTTTGAACTTTCAGGAATATGTCAGGTCCTCTGGGAGGTCTATCCCATTGTCTCTTGCCTTTTTCTTTGAAGCGCTTTTTGAAAGATTTATAGACGTTCTGACATCCATTTTGACTTTGTATCTCATACCACACTGGACCCAATTGGTCTAGTTTTCTATATATTTTTGAGTCATGTTCAAAAAAAGGTACACAATTTTTTAGTGTAGTGGATGTAAGTAGTGGTCAGAATACAATTTGTACTTCATGGAAAAGCGACCAAAATTTTTTTTTGTATTTTTTCTTTAAAATGTTTCCAATATTGTTTGTTTTCCTGATATAATCCTGATTAATATATTCTCCTAATAAATTCAATTCAATTTTCATATTATTGCGGAAAAATCCAAAATAAAAATCAGAAATCCTCGATTTTAACCACTTTGAAAACCAAAAATTAGCTGGAAAAGGTGAAAAATAGGGACGAAGATTTGAGTTCCCGCGCAGTGAGAAACCTAGGCTACGACTGCGTGCCGCCTTTTTTACCTGAAAGTTTTTCAGATTTTTCCGTTTTTATCTTCGGAAAAAATTATACGAACCCCCTATCATCCCGCCGCCGTGGCCCAGGTTTACTCACTGCGCGGGAATTCAAACTCTCGACCCCTTTTCTCCACCTTTTTAAACAGAATTTTCACTTCGAACGGCTTTTTCAAAGAAAAATTTTGAAAATACATATCTTCTAGAACATTTTTATGTTTAAAAAATTACAAACATTTTTTGGTCGGAGTACCTCGAGAAATCGAAACCTAAATTTTTTGAAATTGTCAAAAAAGTTGATTCACAACTTCGAGTCGTTGGCTCTTTTTAAAGTAAAATTTCAGTTTTGATAGAAGCCAATTTCATTGAGGTTCCTGTCATTTCAAAGTTTTATCCACCCTCGCCGTAGCCAACAACACAAAACACATCTGTTTTTGTTTTCCACTCAATTTGTCTCTGTCTTTTTGTTTCTTCTCACTATCAGTCATCATCATGTGTTGAAGCTGGTCCACACATATATTCTATTTCTCCTCCTTCTTCAAATTTTCTCATTTTGTTTTAAAAGTGCAACTGTTCTTTTTCTTCTTCAGTATCTTCCTTCAATCACACATCAATAACTCGTTTTAAATCTGGAGAGAAGGACGTCATCGAGACGAGAGAATGATTGGAATGGAGGATGGCGTCCGGTACTTCTTCTTGCACCCATTTTTTATCCCTTTTGAGACCCTCCACTTGAGTTAATAAGTTTTTCGAGTACTGACTACTGCTAAAGCTAACTTTAGAAGCTCCTGCTGGGGAAGATGATGCTGTTACGCAAAAGGTGTAATAAAACTAGAGAGGGATATCAGGAAAACAGACAAAAACTTTATTTCTTTCAAATTGGACAATCAAATGTTTAGCGGTGACTCTTTTCTGCTGAGCCCAAACGATGTCATTTTATTGAAAAGAATCTCTGGTTTCTTTTTGTGAAAACTAGAAAAAACACTCGGGAAACATTTGAGGGGCCGAAAACCTAGAAAAATCAGAAGGAAATTGAATAAAACTGTTTTAAATTGAAGGATGCTGTCGGCCCAAGGACGTCGATTCTCTCGTTGTGCTCCGTCTCCACGACCAAGAAATCGAAATTTAACGAATATGCCCCCACCGGCAGCAGTACATATCCGGACGAATGATATGATAAGTCCAGAAGAGAGGAGGTAGGGCTTTTTCATTATGAAAATTGATCTTGGAAGAAGGTGGAGAGAAATTTATGAATCGTGAAAAAACCTTCGGAGCTTTCTCTTTGATTGAGTATGACCTATACTTTTAAAGTATTGGATATTTCCACTTCTCAGTCAGCAGATGAAAAGTCCGAAAGGTTAGAAAATCTCCACAAATTTTAGATTCCTGGAAGCAGCAGAACTTGGAAACAAGCCCACTCTTCAAGAATTTCTGGATTATGTAAGCCTTAAACTTTTCTTCAATAAAGTGATTTCTCATTTTAAGCATGATGGAGAACGTCGTCTAAATGTGAATTGTCTGGATTCAATGGGCCGAACTGCCCTGGAAATCGCTGTTGATAATGAGAATATGGAAGTGGTGGAACTGCTTCTTCAGCAACCAGATATCCGAATAGGAAATGCATTATTGTGTGCGATCCGGGAAGGTAAAGCTGGATTATAATTTTGATTTTATGAAAAAATCTTGTCCGGAAGTTTCCAATCGATTAGTACAAGTTTCGTGGAAATCGGAGCATTTTGAGAAGAGATTTGGGATTTTGAAGAAATTTGAAAATTCCGACCGAGTAGCAGAGATGTCCGGAATGACTTTTTTTTGTGAAACGGAATCCGGAATCCGGAATGAAATAATTTTCCCGGAATCCGGAATCCGGAACACAGAATTCGGAATTTTGATGTCTCCGATAGGCATAAAAAATGTTCAAAAACTCATTTTTTGTATTTTAGCATTTTAAAATGCTGAAGTTCAAAAACGGCAGAGAATTCATGCAGATTAACCCATTTTCTAAAAAATCCGGAATAAATAATTATTTCGGAATCCGGTATCCGGAGATTGGACAAATGAAAATTTTCCGGAATACGGAATCCGGACAAAAACATTTTTCACGGGATCCGGAATCCGGATATCTCTGCCGAGTAGCTCGAAATTGTTATTATTTCAGGAGTGTATCGACTGGTCGAAGTTCTTGTTAACCATCCGAATATCACAAAAGAAATGCTTGGAGAGGGTTGGACGCAAGCTTTGGATCCTTCAGAAGCAGCTAGTGCCGAATATTCCAGTGATATTTCTCCGGTTATTCTGGCTGCTCAACTCAATCAATTCGAAATTTTGCAAATGTTGATAAGGAAAGATGCCAAGATTGATCCTCCGCATAAGTGAGTATTTCTTTTTTTTCCAGAGGCAATTTTTCTTTTTTTTTCAGCCACACCTGTATCTGTGAGACCTGTGATCGAGAGCGTCTGAATGATTCTCTACAGTACTCTCTTAAACGAATAAATACATATCGAGCACTTGCAAGTCCTGCCTATATGTCTCTTACCAGTTCGGATCCTATAAACGAGGCATTTAAACTTTCTTGGGCTCTCCAAAGATTGGCATTCGAAGAGCATGAATTCAAAGAGACATACCTTCAACTCTCGGAGCAATGTAAACAGTATTCATGTGATCTGCTGAGCCAGTGTCGGAGTTCTGAAGAAGTGATTGCAATTCTGAATAAGGAGAATGATAACAATGATAATATCGATTTATGGGCAAGCAAACTATCTCTTGCCAGACTGAAATTGGCAATTAAATATGAACAGAAAGCTGTAAGTTATTATCTTTTTCAATGAAAATCTTCCTTGTTTAAATTTTCAGTTCGTTTCCCACCCTCATTGCCAACAATTGCTCACATCAATTTGGTACGAAGGGATTCCATATCGTCAACAGAGTGGAACATGGGCCAGCTTCTTTCTCTACGCATTCTTGTTAGCCTTCTGGCCCGTTTTCTGTCTTCTATATATTTTAGTGAGTATATCTTTCCTTCCTGAAACAACTCATTAATTTCAGATGCCTCGAAGTCGTTTAGGAAAACTAGTCCGATCGCCCTTCATGAAATTCTTCTATTATTCAATTTCATTTGCAACATTTCTGGGATTATTAACATGGGCGACGTTTGAAGATTATCGATATGAGAAAGGAGAAAGAGTGAGTTTCGGATTCCATTTTTTTTTCAATTTCTCTGGTAAATTTTCAGGGTGGAGTAACGAGAGCATCGGACAGAGGACCACCTGCAACATGGGTGGAATCTCTAGTTTTCACATGGGTCATTGGAATGTTATGGTCAGAAATCAAGCAATTATGGGAAGAAGGATTCAAGAGATACATGAGACAATGGTGGAATTGGCTTGATTTCCTCATGATCTGTCTCTATTTGTGCACAATTTCCATTAGGTACGATTGGTGTGTTTTTCAAGAGAAAATTTTCGGAAACGGGCGAATTCCTGATATTTTCTAACACATTTTTTAAACCACAGAACTAGTGCGTTCTAGTCCATTTTAGGATGATGGCCGATGTTTAGCAAGTTTAGTTTTCTAGGCCACAATGGCAAATGACCTAGTGGGATGATATTCACCTGGTGTGTTTTCTGGGACATTCACCATGGACCATGGCTCAGTGTGTGTTTTTCAAAGAAATGTTTTGAAAACGTAAAACAAACAGTTTTCTAAAAATAAAAAAATGGTGGGCTAGAAAACTCAACTTGCAAAAGTTAGGCCACTATGTCGAATGGCCTCGAAAACACACCTGGGACATGTTAGACCAATTCTGGACCATCAATTACGGTGTCCAAGAAAAAACATGTGGAGAAATTAAGACCATTCTATTCCTCACATCATACAGGTGTGTGGCTGACCACTATTGGCAGTTCTTCTTAAATTTAAATTTCTTTATATTTTCAGGCTAAGCGCGTACTACATTTTCACATATCGCGAAGATCCATATCGATATACGGTTCGAACGCACTGGCAATCAGAAGAACCGATGCTGGTGGCTGAAGCCTTGTTTGCTGTTGGAAATGTCTTCTCATTTGCTCGAATCATTTATCTCTTTCAGACAAATCCTTACTTGGGACCACTTCAGGTTTTGTAAACGAACTGAACTGTTCTTCAAAACAAAACTTTTCAGATCTCCCTCGGATGTATGCTTGTGGATGTTGCTAAATTCTGTTTCATCTTTGTCCTTATTATCAGCTCCTTCTCAATTGGACTGGCTCAACTCTATTGGTACTATGACCCGAATACGGATGTCTGTGTACCCGGTTCCACGTGTCGATCAAGTACGAATGTGTTTTCTTCGATTGCTGATTCCTATTTGACACTCCTTTGGTCCTTGTTCTCTATCACAAAACCAGAAGACACTGATGTCATTGAAAATCATAAAATCACACAGTGGGTTGGTCAAGGAATGTTCATTATGTACCACTGTACTTCAATCATTGTACTTCTGAATATGTTGATTGCCATGATGTCTCATTCTTTTCAAATTATCAACGATCATGCCGATCTGGAGTGGAAATTCCATCGAACCAAACTCTGGATGGCTCATTTCGATGAAGGATCCAGTCTTCCACCTCCATTTAATATCATTATCACACCGAAATCTCTCATCAATTTTGTGAATTGTCTTCTGAATACAGTAAGATGGTTGTTAGGAAAATACACGTATCAGAAGAATCGAAATCGAGCAACGATTCGTGTAAGTTTGGTCTGGAAAGATGATGGTCAAAATAAGAAAGCATTTCAGCGCCCCGGCTACTCTCGCAAAAGAAATGAAATGGAAAAATCTGGAGGTCAAGATGATGATTCTGGAAAGGCTCCGTTGACATATGCAAGTATAATTCAACGACTAGTGGCAAGATTCATACATCAAACAAAGAAAGAAATGAAAATGGATGGAGTTAATGAAGACGATCTTCATGAAATCAAACAGGACATCAGTAGTTTAAGGTACAGCTATGAATTCATTTTAATACTATCAGATGTACCGTAAGACCTCTAAAAGGGCCGGCTTTTTAGGGGCCCTTCAATTAGAAAAGGTGCTCCTATTTTTCCGCCTTTTTCTCGAAATTTTCAATAGAAACATTCGGTGAATAATCGTTTAAAATTCATGCGAACCTATAAATTTCAAAAAAAGTTTTAAAAAGTTTTTAAGAAAAAAAGAGTTTCAAAAAATTGTTGTGAAGTTATGAAATTTCCGGCGATTTTTTAACTCAAACTTACGGAAACTTTTAACTTCGAATGCACAATTTTGAAGGGGTCATTCTATTAAATACAGGTTTTACGATAGATACACTTCGGATTTATCCTATTTTCAGGTACGAACTCCGAGACGATCGTCGAAGAGAAATCGTGCGCAGTTCGTCTCATATTGACGCTGTTAAACGGGATATAATGCGCACAATGAGCACGAATTCGAGAGCAAGAGTATACGGTGGAAGTATGAGATTACCAAAGACTCGACCGTCAGTGGCAGAAGAATCAGAAGAAGAAGATAAATCGGATGAGACAAGTTCCACTGATGAAGAGGCTGATGAGACGAGGTTTTTCCTAAAGTACTTTCCTTCTACTTCTACGCTTTCATTTTCAGTTTTTGGTTCTAGTTTGTAGTTGTATCGCTGAGAATTTTAAGTCACTTATATGACCCAATGTTTTTTCAGGTCGCGTAAATCATCAGTTTTGTATACTCCTCCTGTGAATTCAACGCTTCCTGGAATCATTAGCGAAGAGGCTCCAGTAAGAAAACATCCGAAGAGAAGAGCAAGTGAAGCCGATTCAAAACTACCTGATAGACCGTTATCTGAGACTTTCGCTTCTTCATTCGCTGTGAGCAATTTTGATTAGAATTATTTGAAGTTCAACATTTTAACATTGAGAATAATTTCAGCCAAAACTGCTGCCAGTTTTCGCTCAACCCCCTCATAGTGCACTTCGAAAAACGGATACATCGATGAGTTTTCCTATAAATGGAACTTCTCTAGAAGCATCGATTGTCAAACCACCCAGAGGAGTTTTACGGTATTTCGTGATCATTTAAATAAGAAACTAACATGAAGACGAAACGTTTCAGAACATCTCAAGAGAATCTGACCACAGTGGAGTTGATGGAAACTTTGCGGAAAGAAATGAACGAGAAGTTTGACCGACTGATCAGTGGAATGGTGGAAGTAAAGAGTCCTGCTTCCCAAAGTCATGTGGAGTTTAGTGTCGATAAATGATCTTTCCTTTTTTATTATATTTATTCTGAACGGGTTTCTTTTATAATAGGAAACATTCAATTTCAATTTGTTCATTTTATAAATATTTAGCTCCTCAACAAAATTCAACTTTTATAATTCAAATTAAAAACAAAGCGGATAGAAAAAAAATGGTTTCAAGCGATACTCTCTTCCAGAATTGTTGCGTTTTTAGAAGCTGTAATTTTGAGTCTCCGAGTTCTGGATGGCGGTTTTTTGATGAGAGATTCCATTTGGACACTTTCAGATTTCCGAGACGGACCAGTCGATGTTTTATGACATGATATCTGAAAATGGGAAATCCGTAATTTGAAAGTGCTACTTACGAAAGTTCTACTAGTTCTACTTTTCCTGAATATTTCTAACGACATAATGATAGAAAAAGGAAATACAGACATGCTCAGAAACTATTCGGGTTGTGCAAAAAGTGGTGAACGCGCAAGTGCAAGAAGTGAGTAATATGTACAAACTAATGACTAGAAGTTATACGAAATCTCAACATACCTCAATTTGATTCAATATTAATTTTGTCTGAAAATCAGAAGGAAACTGTTAGTAATAGGTTAAGTGTAAGCGATGTTTTGTTTAGTAGCCGTTTTCTGGAGTTCTCATTTTTAGAGACATTTTTGAATCAACATAAAAACGCCTGAAAATTCCAGCCAACGCAACTACCAAACAAAACAAGGGATGCATAATCGTACATCATTAGCCGTATTAGTAGGACCATAAGACAAGCGATGTCGGATACTGTTGAAAAACGTTCGCCGAAGCACGTCGTCATTTAACTGAAATTGGAATCAATGAGAGAAATGTGACTGGTACCTTCGAATGAATAATGAAGAAGCACGCAATGTCTACCGTATCAACTGTTGCGTCGATGACCATTCGACATATCCATCCGATGAGAGCGGCTGCTGTGTTCCACATGTATGATACGACTGCTTCTAGACACATTGGCTCGTTCTGAAACTGGAAGAACTTGGGATATGAGTTGAAGCATGAGATTTTATATCAGAAGAATTAGTGAACCCAGAATTAATATGATTTTTGTTGAGAAAGTTATTGGAAGCCGCTACCTAACGATAACTAATTACCGTAAACAGTCTAATGGAAGACCAAGCAAACCGTCAACTTTGAAGTTGTGCTGCTGAAAATCTAGGAATTTTCAAAAAAATCTGTGAATGCGAGGTTCTCAATCTAGGTCTAATTTACACCTTCCAAAGTTTTCGAAGTGATCGGAAACTTGACAGCTGAGCTCAAGACTTTGGAAAATGATCAAAATCAACTGAAAATCAACTGAAAAATACGTTTTTAAATATCTTTTGAAAACTATTGTAATAAACTTTTTGTCAGTTGACCACTTTTTTGTACCTTTTGCACGAACCGAGGTGAGCTCAAAGTTGTTAGGCTGGCCTTCTACATTTTAGAGGGTTTACTGTAATTCCACAAACCAACCTTTTGATGCTGCTCACAAAAGTTTCCAATGGAAAACGATCCGAGATAAGCTGTTCCAGTTAGTGCACATGTTCCAGCAAATAGAATTAAATGAATACCAAGACGAAGCATAGATCCCCAATGTCGGTGATATGAGGAAACTTTTCTTCTGGAGAATAGAAGATGAATAATGAATACATAGCTGACAACGGAAATCAAATAAAAGAGTATCGGTGGCAAAATTGTGACTATAAGACTCCGTGTTCCTGGATGTGTATTGATGTGCTGACACAAATCAACAATCCATTCTCCGATGTACTGAAAATTGATAATTCAGAGTTTAAAATTTCCGGTTTTCCATACCTCATCAGAATCAAAGTCATCGAGAAACAAATGGATAACTGAGTTACTGTTATAATCCAACTCTCCCTGATGAACCAATAGGACACATAGGAAAAAACAAAAGAGAAGAGCCATCCAACCCATCACTATATATTTTGCGACTTTCATGGAAGTTAGATTCACCTAAATTCATTTAAGTTAATTTTAAAACAATTTTAAAGAATACCTTATACTGTAAAGGTGCTCTGACAGCGTAGTTGGTGAGAACAGCAATTCCAGAATACGACAAACTAACACACCAATAATTTAAAACAAAAACAACTTGAAGTACATATCGGGAGACACCAGATTCCACTGGGAGACAAATATGGGAATCGCATCTCTCCATTTTTTGTTTCATATAAAAATAGGCGCCGACCAGAATTGTGAAAATATCGGCGCATGTTCGGTTTATAGTCAGCGCATATCGTTTTAAAGGTAATTTACCTTTCCGGATTCCTACAGTAACCACAATCAAATAAATCACATTTGCTGAAAAATATAAGGATTACGGTACGCTTCAAGTTTCCAGTCTCACCGATAAAAGCTCCAGCTGCACTAAATGGTAAGAAAAAATAGAGGGTTGCGAACATGTGTTCAACGTCTTTATAGTATTCAGATTCTTCTTCTGGAGTACACGTAAGGGAAGATGTGTTCGGAGGCGGTGGTATCATTCTGCAAAAAAATGAGTAAGAATGTAAGATCTAGACAAGATGTCTGAATATGGTGGTTGATTTGAGAAGAAGAATGGAAGAAACGAGCATAGATCGAGCAGAATAAAACGAACTTTTTTTCCAAAGAAATTGAAAATTCTGCCAAAAAGGGACACTTTTGTCAGGAGATGTGAATATGGGAATGTGGTCGAAACATTCCAATTAAAACATAATTTTTTGACGAGTTTCGGGTTAATATCCTCGCGAACGAGTGAAAAAAGATAGGGATGGAGAGGGGAAAGGGCATGCAACAAAATATGAATAATTGATAATGACCTATTCAACTGGGAACGGGTATTGAGAAGAGAAGTGACGATGGGGTTGGAGGTCTTCTGAAAGAGAAAGGGGCTCTAGACTTTTTTTGACGATAGGTGGACGTTAGAGAATAAGATCGAGTTCTTCTGGAAGTTGTGGTTTATTACGGTTCCTTGGAGCTGTAAGGGACTTACAGTATCATAATTCTTGGAAAAAATATAGAATGTTTCTAAAAAAGTACCGAACTTATTAGAAATATTATTTATCCTGGTACCAAAAATTGTAGCTGTCAAAATTTTCCGGAGTCCGGAATCCGTATTCCGTATTCCGTATTCCGGATTCCGGATTCCGGATTCCGTCAAAAATATTTTTGTCCGGATTCCGGACTCCATAAAATTTTCATTTAACGCCGGGGTCGTGGACAGAGATGTCCGGATTCCGTGAAAAATAATTTTGTTCGGATTCCGTGCTCCGGGTTCAGGAAAATTTTCATTTGTCTCCGGATTCCGAGATTTTTTCATTCCGGATTCCGGAAAAAATTGTTTCACTCCTGATTCCGTGAAATTTGTATTTTTCCGGAATCCGTTTCTCAAAAAAGTCATTCCGGACATCTCTGATCGTGGCCAAAGATCCCACAGCGACAACTACCGTAGCCTGAAAATATTTTTAGTTTCTGGATATTCGTGCGGATTTTCTATATTTCTAGGTTTTCTGGGAAAACGGAAGCGATGAAAATAAGTGTAAAACAAGAAAATAATTGCGAAAATCCTTGTCAGGTTACGGTAGTTGTCGTTGTAGGATTTTCTGCTCCGATTTTTTGTATCAGAATAATGATGTTCAATAATCTAAAGTTTGAAAAACCAATAATTAATCATTTCTTAACTAAAAAAGAGTTTTAGCAGAACCTTTGATTTTCAAAATTCGAGAAACTTTTTAATGTAGTTTGTGCATCGGAAATTCTAATGAGCAATGTACAGATGGATCTAGAAAAGCAATAATAAACATGTTATTTCTCATCCATTGATTAATTTCCGTCATAGAAACTAATTACAGAATTATGGAGATGCCTAGATGATGTATCAAAATAATAATTTCAAAAGAACGTCAGTTAGTATAGTTGAAAGTAACTAAACTCTATCCATTAGTAGTATAAGCCCTCCGGCATAGTTTTTTTTCTTCTTGGTCTTTTTTAATTGCAGGTTAATATATTAAAAAAACGGAGAGAAAACAATCATCTGAAAGTTAATTACATGTTTTTTAGACACCAAAGTAGCAATAGAATTTTCAGAGTCATAAGGTACGAAAAGAATGATCTTCAAAACGAAAATTGGAACTCTTTTTTTTTGCGAGGGAAGTTCGGTTCAAGAAATCAACAAAAGAGTGCTGCGAGATGGGCGTGTCCTCTTTTCCTGATTAAGAGGGATGTGAACAGAAAAAACGACGGCGAAGACGTCGGAAAGGCAGAAGACGTCGCAGATTCTAAAGTGACTTTGAGAGAAGGAAAATGTGTTCGTTAATCTTCTAGAGAGGAGAAAAATGCTCGAGTAAAAAGCGGAAGAGAAAAAAGAAACGGGCGAATTTCTTTGCTCTTGGTAATGAAATTGTTTGGGTGGGCTCCTCTCGGAAGAACACTGATAGCTGGAACCGGGAGTGTGAGGTAAATTAGGATGATTGAAGTTTCAAAAGTTGTAGAATAGACTAAAGCTTACTATTAGTTTGTGTCCCTAGGCATTCCGAAGTTCGTCTTTTAAGCTGATTTAAAAATGAACCTGGTAAATCAGAAATGGATTTTAAGGTCTTTTCAAAGTTTGATGGTCGTCTCCGATCAAATTTTTTTTGGTAATTTTATTGAATTTTTCCTGAAGCTATTTATGTATGTATTTTCAAAATGTGACCTTAAAAAATCAGGAAAATTTTGGAATCTCTGAAAGTCGCCGTAGGAAATGCAAGGGCGTTCAGTTCTTGTCCAAGTGTTTAAATGCAAATTTTCAGATATTTGTGAGGTTAACAAGACTTTCATATTCTCTTCATCGAGTTTTCAATGAAAAATTTCATCAAAAACCAAAGTCTGCGTTTTCAGGAATTCCGCTTTTTCTGAGTTTCTTCTAATAATATTAGAAACATACATTACTTTGGAATTATTTTGATGCAAATTTTTTTGGTCGTAGTCCTTCTTTAAGATCTTCTCGAAGTTTTATATTGGGAAATTGTTAAATTAGAAAATAGATATGAAAATCCTAGAGCCTAATTAATTTTTTTTAAAGTAGATTCTAGAAAGAAAGACTTTTTAATAGGAAGATTTCCAGAAGCCGAAAGAAAACGTATTCTTCCTAGAGCACTTTTTGTGCTTTCTGATTTCAAAACCTGTTTCATTGAAGCCTTGAAAAACAACCATAAAGCTCATATGACATTTATATCCCACCGGTATAACCATTTGTCTCCGGAAGTTAGTCATTCTGATCATTAATTGGTTAATTAGTCAGAAAAGTTGTGATCAACAACAACAATAACAACTGGATCATGAATAGGATCTTTGTGATTTGGGTAGATATCCCAAGCCTAACTTGAAGATAAAAAGTCGAGCTCATCTTTTGAAACTCTGACAACCAAACCGAAAATAGAAATAGGCAAAGGGTCATATGACTTTGCCAACATGAAACAATTGTGATGGGATTCGGAACTCAACTGTTGCTCTTTTTCTCATCAAGAAAGTCGTCTCCAAATTCTCATTTTCCAATATCCATCTTATTCCGGAAATGGGACTAAAAGACGTCGTTCTGTCTACTGAAACCTATCAATCTAACTCCCCGTTTGGATAAGAGAAAAATCTTTGGGGGAAATGGGTAAACTTGAACTTTTTCATCAATTCCCTTCCTCCTATTTTTCTTTCTTTGCTTTTTCTGTTTTTGGTTTACTTTGCCTTTCCTTTTTTCCCTTTTCACCGCCCAAGAAAATCTCATTAGATGAGCTATTGTAGGCGAACTTTTTTTGGCCGGTTAAAGGGGCAAAATATAACACAAGGCGAGGAATGGCGATGGATGGATGGGTGGGAAATTGAAACATGAAAGGAATTGGGAGAAACGTGGCGGGATTAGAAGACGAAAAACAATCAGATGAGAAGAAATAAGGGAAAGAGAATTGCAGACAGAATGAAAAACAGATAGAGAGAGAGAGCAGTGTTAGTGACACAAGGAATTTGAAAATTTAAAGAATTTCAGAGTGTTCCGAAATACTGAAAAAAAAAAACATTTAAACCGAATCTGTGAACATTTTCTTTTATGGTTGGAAAGTGCTGTGACTAGCGGAATCAGCAAAGCTGAAATCTATCAGCGGGATATTTCTGATTTCTTAAATTTCACAAGTCAAAGAAATATTCATAGTTTTGAAAACTAACAAGATAAGCGTTTTCATACGAGCTTTGAGAATGAATTTTCTGAAACTTTGGTCATTGGTACTTTTACTGATTACAGTGATATTATTTTTATTTTCTCGGTGACCCTTACAAGAAAGGTATGGGATCTGAAAGTGATTTCAGACCAATTTCTCGCTTTTGAACTCAACGCTCGTCTGAAGACTTTTCCCTTATAAATAACGCCTCTAAAAAATGATATCAAAAGCTGAAAAAAAGATTCAGACTGCTTTTTCTCATATGTTCTCATATTCTATTCAAAACGACCAACAATATGCTCAATGTAGGTCAATTCAGTGCAAAAATAATAAACAGGGTGTTTTTTTCCGGAGTGTTCTGAAAAATATGTTTTCAGCAGTTCCATTTGAAGCTTTCGCGTCGAGACTAACATTAAATTACCGTAGTATTACAGTATATTCGCGGTCGAGCGTATTTATAAGACGAAAAAAAACAACGGGAAAGTCAGGCCGGGTCTCTTTTGTCAAAAGTTCAGCATTGCCATCTGATTCTTACTGTTTTCCAATATTTACCGTATTTCCTTTAATAGAAGCCCATGGGCTTCTATTTTTCAACGTCTTTCTCAGGGCGGGCTTCAATTAGAAGGTGGGCTTCGATTTTTCAATGATTTATTTTCAAAAAAATGTTATTCAAAAATTAAAAAATTTGAAAGTTCGGAAGTTAAGAGTTTTTAAATTCAGTGTTTCGAACAATTCGAAATTTTCATTCTGCAATTCTGAATTCCAAAATTGAAAATTAATGAAATCCCGAGATTCCAGGATCTCCATATTCAAAATACAGGAATTCTGAAATTCCAAAAAAATCTATAATTTTAAAAATCTGAAATTCCGAAATCCGAAATTTAGAAATTAGAAAACTGAGAAGTTAGTGAAATTGTCGAGTTATAAAATTACAGTTCCAAACATTCTGGAATTTTGAATTTCTTTTTTTTTTTAAGTACTCGCTAATAGAAGTTCTTGGGCTTCTATTAGAGGGCGGTCTTGTATTTTTCGAAGCACCTAGCTGGCTGGGCTTCTATTAGAGGAAATATGGTATTTGACAAGCGAGAAAGTTATAGATAGTTGAGATACTCTAGAAGTATGTAGAGTCTTGAACATATAGAAATGATTAGTCATGAATGATTGTTGAGAATTCTGTTTTCTGCGTTTTTCGAATATCCCTGTTTTGACAGGTGAACTGTTTTCAGGTTTCCTGAAATGCCAATAACAGATGGAACATTTAAAAAGGTACAAAATAGATTAGTAAGACTTTTTAGTCAGGAAAAATTTATAACAATTCAAACACATTCCGACTATATAAAAAAGGATTCTCGAGATTTTTCATCGTTTGAAGGATACGAGACATGACGTCAGTTTCAGGGAAAGTTTGGAATTTCGCACTTTTTGAACCAGGACTTTTTTTGGTTTTCAATCGAAAAACATAGAAATAAAATATCAGAAAATCCTCATCTAAAAAGATCAATTCAAAAAATCAATGTTTTTTTTGAATTTCAGGAAAATCCAGGAAACGTATGATCTACTTTTTTTCGTTTTCTTACTAGGAAAAACGTTTTGAGGATCTCTCAAAGTGCTAGACATACTTATGTTGTATAATTTCATCAAATGTTCCGTATTAGTAGCTTTTCCAAGAAAAAGAAAAAATTAGAAAAATTTAAAATTAAAATCAGACGATGTACTTGTGATAGTGATATATTTTTGATTCCTTAATAGTCTAGACGGTTTGAATAAAAGTGTAACTCTGTCTGAAGAAGTCCCCAAAGGTTTTCATTTAAAAATAATCAAAAGTAAGTAGTAGAACTTTTTTTTAGAAATCCCAGGTGGCTAGAAAAATGATTTGGGTGTAAACTAATGGAGTTCGATGAAGAGAGAATGAGAGGATAGAAATTAAAACCCGCGAAAAAGAATTTCCTTCCTCAATACATTCCAAATCTCTCGCGTTTTTTCTCTCGTTTTGACAACCCTCGATTTGCTCGTTTTTCAGACAAGTTCTGCGCATGAGCGATTATGGAAGAAGAAGAAAAAGAAGAGGAACGGAGAAGAGATGATGTTTAAAGATCCGTTCTGTTCTATCCATCGTGGGAGTTTTCAGATTCATTGATGAGTTTCGTCTCGTTTTTTTCAAAAAATTTCCACCCACTTCCAAGATTAATACTGTAGAATAATACTGTAATGGAATGACCCCATAACTTTCCACTTTTTTCTCGGTTCCTGTCAAACATAAAAAAGTTGTCATTTGGAAAATTGTTTATCATAACATCAGAATTTTTTGCCAGTTGGCACATTTCTTGTCTGAATTTCGGATTCCGTGTTCCGTGGTTTTTTTCATTTAGGATTATATATTCCGGATTCTGCGAAGTCTGTTTTCATAACGATGTCATATTCCAGATTCTGAGGGTTATATATATATATTTTTTTTTTTGAAATTCCGCAAAAAATTCCGGATTCCGTAAAAAAATGGTATGTTTCACAATCAGGTTTTCAGCAGACTTGATATTTTCAGAAATCCTCTGCAACGAAAATCTGAAACTTTCGCTAGAAGCAAAGCGCGATAGATTTTTTTTATAAACAAATTGTGATGGATTCCGTACTCGTTTTCCCGGTCCCGTGTTTTTTTTTAATTCGGGATTCCGCTTCTCCAAAAATAGTGATTCCGAAAATCTCTAGTTCTCTAGTACTCGCGATTCATTCAAAAAAAAACCTTCAGTTCTCTTTTCTGAAAACTCGGGGATATTGACCTACCGTAAAACCTGTAATAGAAGGGTCCCTAAGTTTCAACTTTGAGCCACTTTATCTCGGTTCTTGAGAAAGATATAAAAAATTTGTCAACTGCTAAATTGTTTGTCGTAATATCCTATGCATTTTTGACACAATTTTGATATCTCTTGTAAGAGATGAGATAGTTAGGCTCAAACTGGACAGTTTGGGAGCCCTTCTATTACAGGTTCTAGGGTATATTTTCAGTTTTTTAAGGACAATCTCATTCGTTTTTATTCGAAAAGTTTAAATTTTCATTCTGATTTTTGAATCATTTTTTTGCTACCTCGGAGAATTTGATAAACTTTTTACAGTTAAGAAAACTTTTCCTGTAAAATGGGAGATGTTTAGAAACGTCCTATGATTGTCGGCCACCCTATACCTAATTTGTTTGTTTTTTTTTCTAGTTAACTTTTCTCTGTGATTTCCACAGTTTCTCTATGTTTCACTGCACTCATTTTGCCTACAAAAACCACGAAATGTCACATATTCTGATGAAATTTGATAAGCAGTGCGAGTCACTTTTAGCATATTTCTTTTAGTATTGTTCTCCTGATCACAAAACACGCAACTATGTTCCCAATTCCAAACCGTTACAAAATTCTATATTCCAATCATATAAAATTGTGACTTCCGATATAGATCAAAGCCATTTGGAGGGAGATCCATTTGGAATGTCATCACCACTTTTTGAACTACAACATACAAACACAACGCTTGTTTTGCTGACAAATAGAGCTTTTTGTGTCATCTCTCTATTTCTAAATCTCTTCCTCTCTAACCCTGAACGTGCTCTCCTTGTATCTTCATTTTTCTTCAGGTCTTTAAAAACTTCAAATTCAGACCTTTACTTCTACTCTTTCCAATCCGATAATTCATGCTGACCAGGTAATTTTAGACTTAAAATTGAGGTCATTTTAGTATAGTCTCTGGTTTGCCATCCTTGAAAGTAGATCGTAGTACAATGAAAAGAAAGAGACGCAGACAGTTGGAGAAAGTGATGTTTGTCATCATTTCGGGCCTCCTCCTCCTTTTCGTTCTTTCTGACCAAGTATTTGAGTATAAATACGGCACAATTTGACATTCGACCAAAAAGTTTTGAACTGAGAGATCAATATTATGATCTCTTTTTTAAAATATACTCTAGCGGTTAGAAATTGTAAATCTTGAACTTTCTACAAATTGTTTTTGTATGACATCTGTTTACCGAAATATTTGAAAACAGGAACATTTGATGTTTGGTTCTTTACTCCTCTGCCAGTTTAGAATGTTTTTTCATTTCGTTTTCTGTTTCTTTTAGTTGAAAGTTATACCTGAAATTATTCTCTGCCGCTATTTTTTTTACTTCTGTCACTACAACTTTTTTCTCCTGACTCGCTATATAAAGACTAAACTTCAGGAAAATCTATCAATTTTCTACTCAACGAACAATGCCCGTGCTCGCTGGAATCAACTCGAAAGTGCTCAAAAATGGTAGGTTTTCCGTATTGACTAGTGGTCTCTCCGGAATGCCCCTCTATAAGAGAGGTTCTTCAATTAAAGGGTGTCCTTCAAAATTTCCGGTAATTTTTTGAGGAATTTCATAGATAAAATCGGTATTTTTTGTTAAATTTTATGAATATCTACCCAATTCATTTTTTGAGGAAACGGCGTTTTTGTATAATTTTGAGAAAAGTTTATGAATGTTTATAGAATTCAAGACAAATTTAAAAAGAAAAAGAAATTTATATCCTGAAAAGGCAGGGTTTCTAGGTCACTGAAAATGAATCAAATCCGAGTTCAATATGAGCTTAAAATTCTTATTGTTTCAATTAAACATTTTCTGAACCTGGTTAAGAACCAGAAAAGTTAACTTGATCTTCTTAATTTTCATTCTACAGGTGACTCCGAGCCATCTCCACCACCAGCTGGAATCTACCGTATCTACAACATGCGATTCTGCCCATGGGCTCAACGTGCACTGATCTACGCTTCAGTGAAGAACATTCCAAGTGAAGTGATCAATATCCATTTGAAAGAGAAACCAGACTGGTACTTCTCGAAACATTACAAGGGACAAGTGCCAGCTTTGGAGCTTGACGAAGGAAAGAAACATGTGATCGAATCGGCTCACATTCCAGAGTATTTGGATGATTTGTTCCCAGAATCTCGTATTCTTCCATCTGATCCATATGAGAAGGTTCAACAGAAATTGTTGTTGGAAAGACTCGCTTCCGTTGCTCCTGCATTCTACGCTGCTGCACAGGCTGCCAACAATCCGGAGGGTCGTGATGAAAAGTACGCTGCTCTTGTGAAGGCGTTTGAGGATGCTGAGAAGTTGTTGACTGGAGATTTCTTCTCTGGTAAGTGAGGGGAATTCTAGAAATATATTGTTTTTGTGTTTTATTGAAAGAAAAATTATTTAAAAAAAAATTAAAAACATTTTTATTGGCAAAGAAACACCTTCAGCTTTCAACTGTTATTTTTGAGCTCATATATCTCGGTTCCTGTAAAATATATCAAAAAGTTGTCAACTGATAAATTGTTTGTCATAACATCAGAAGTAGTTTGTTAGTTGACAAATTTTTGATACCTTGCATAGTAATTGAGATAATGGGGCTCAAACTTGACAGTGTGAGAGTTCTTCTTAGGCAGATTTTACGGTATGCAAATTTTTCCAAAAAAACACATTATTTTTCAAACTGTAAAACAAAATTATTCTTTACAATGTAAAATATGACATTTTCAAAATACAGTTTTCCCATATAATTTTTTTTCAGGAAAGGCCAAACCAGGATTCGCCGACTACCTGATCTTCCCGAACTATCAACGTGTCTTCTGGCTTGCCCACATTCTTCCAAACTCTCCATTTTCTTCTGAATCTTTCCCAGGACCTCAATTCCCGAAATTGACGAAATGGTACAAAACATTGGACTCGATTCCAGAAGTGGCTGCTGCAAGTCAACCAACTGAAATGGGCGTCGGATTCTTCAATGACTATTTGAAAGGAACTCCTAATTATGACTATGGATTGTAAATTGTGTAAAATAGAAATTCTCTCTGAATTAAATAAACTGACTGGGATTTAATGGATTGTTTATGTTTTTGACTCGAGAAAAAGACAAAAAGAGGATGCATTTAGATTATGTTGGATGGGAGGAAAAAGAAGAAAGAGGACAAGATCTGATTGTTGTCTTCTCGTTCATCCAGTAGTCACTTTCCATTTCATTTTATAGAAGCGAGACGCGGATGTCTGTATCGCTTTTGAAAACTATTCTTTTTCCTCTTTCTATTCTTGGCATTCAAGGTTTTTTGTTGCTAACTTTTATGGGATATCTTTTGCCGATTTTGTACTATACCTAATATGATTTTTTCGTTTAGCCATTTGGTTTCTTTAACAGTTTTTTTCTTTTTTGTTGCTTGTTTGAATAAGACGAAATATTTTGTTTTGGTTTTGTTCTGACGGTGACAGAGTATAAAACTATCGTACGGTTTCAAAATGATAATATACAAAGTTCAGATTTTTTTGGATTTTTAGCAAGAAAGCAGATCATTTTGCAATGCAAAATTTGCATTTGAAAATTCTGAAACTTCAAAAAAAATTCACATGTGGAAAACCTAAACTAACGGGCCCGGGGCCTGATCTTTTCAGTATGTCTGCCTTGTTTGATAAGAATTTTTTGTTCAGTTTCGGTTTTGAGAAAAAAAAACTGTCCCATTTCTGAGAAAAATCAAGTTTGGCAGGTCTTAAGAGGTTGAAACCTCCTGGCCGGTTTAATTTTTTGTCAACGTTTTCGAAATTAAATTTAGATTAAATACTTCAAAATTCGATAGTGATTTCTGGAATATCCTACAAAAATTCTGGGATTTTTCGAAATCGAAATTCTTTTGTTGACTGATAATTTTTAAATTTTGTTTATAAATGAAAAAAAAAACAAAGAAATGCAATAATTTATTGAATTTCCAGAGAACTGCTACCAATAAATGAAGAACTATCTTTCTTTTTGAAGACACTGAAAATCTTCATAATCCCTAACTCTCCTCTTTCTTCTAATAACGAATCTCCAATTTCTGAGAAAAGAAATCCAAAGCATGCTCTTCTGAAAATTACATTCTCCAATTTGGTGTCTGCGAGATCCGGAACTTGAGTCCCATCTTGTTGATTCATCTTCTTTTTCTCAATTTTCCATTTTCCATTTTCCGTTCTTCTTCTCAAATTCTAATTATTTATTCACAATCCATCATCAATTCGGAGGGTCCAAACCAGTGCTCCTCCTCTTCTCTTTTTCTTACTTACGGGGTCAGAGTATACTCACAAAGAGAGCCTCTTCGTTCTCTTTTCCTTCCCCTACTACTCTCTTCTTCAACGTCACTTGTCGTGTCTGCGTCTCTTCTGCCCTTCCTACTTTCTCGTTGCTTCTCCGGTCACCTGTCTTCTTTTTTGCTAAATGCCACGACAATTACTGCGTCGTGGAAGCTTCTGATGTCTCAATTGTAATGAGTCGAACGGTCTGAAGAAAAGAAGAAGAAGAAGATTAGGGAAAGATGATGATCTATAGCTGGGAAACAAGAAGAGAGAGAGAGAGATAAGATACTAATCTCATCGTCTGTATTGAGTCTTCTAACTTTTGTTCTAGAACTTGTTTCAAATGAATTTTCAAACTTTTTTCTTTTCAAATTTTTTACCATTTTAAATGTTGTCCCAAATATTTGCTCACGACATTCTTGCCTTTTTGTCCCTCCGCGAAATTTTTGACGTTTTTCTCTCTCCAAACCCCCACATTTTGACTATTTTGACATATTTCAGGAACCTTCTGATTTTCGATTGGCCGTCACAATTCTTATCCTCATTCTTGGACTTTACGGCTGTCACCTATATATGAAAATGAAAAAATTGACAAGAGATGCTCAAGAACCACTATTACGTAAGTTTTTGTTTCAAACGATTGTGTTTCAAAGTAACTGGAACCTTTTTTAAAAGAACCTGAAAGCTCAAAATTGAAATTTTCGTTTTTGTGATTGACCATATATTATCAAAAAACTGTCATTCAGTGTAAAGCCAGAAAGAACGGAACAATTTTTAATACATTTTAAAACTTGGAATAAATTGAAGAAATTGGAAAAGTTGAAAACGAAATGTGACTCCGAATATGGCGAATGAGGAGAAGGATTTGAATTCCTGCGCAGTGAGAAACCTAGGCTATTCGCCTTTTTTTCAGAAGATTTTCATTTTCAATACTGTTTTTCGAAAATTTCAGTTAAGCAAAAATTTTTCTTAATAATTGACTATTAGGAAAATACACAAAGAAACCAATACTTTTTTGGTCGGAGCCCCCTTTCTATATTTTAAAAGTTGAACAATTGAAAAGTATTTACAAAATAGACAGAAAAAAAGGAATTACAAAACTTCCGTATTCCAAGGTCAAAAATGACTAAATCTTTAATTAACTTGAATATCAAAATTATTAATTTGTCCAATTTTCAGCTCATATCCGACCTCATACGAAGAATAAGATCAGAAAGTACCTATATGCGACCATTTTTATAATAGCTATTTATCTACTCAGTCGATCATTAAACAATAATAACATAGTTCAAACTGGTATTGGAAGGAATGGAGATGTAAGTTTCGGATTTGATATTCAAACGAAATTTTGAAAAATTTCAGTTCATCGAATTCAAACCAAACGTTTTGGCTCCAGTAGTAGAGCCAGTGGTGAATAAAGTGAAATTAGATATTTACATGGAAGCACAGTGTCCAGATACTTCAAGGTGCGAATTTAATTTTATAATATGAATTTCGAATTTTGAGTTTTTCAGATTCTTCCGCCAGCAACTCAAAAAAGCATGGGATCTCTTAGGAAGGCTCAATAGAATAGAACTGAATGTAATTCCGTTTGGAAAAGCAAGATGTACAGAACGAGGAAATGATTTTGAGTAAGTTTTTTTTAGCGAAAAACGGTAATTAATTTTCTAAAAATTCAGATGCCAATGCCAGCACGGTCCAACAGAATGTGAAATCAATCAACTGATGAACTGTGTGATCGATCGTTACGGTTTCCCTCACATCTATATGCCAGCTGTTTTGTGTATGCAGGGAAAATATTCATTGGACGAAGCGATGAAATGTGTTACGGAACACTTTCCAGTTGAATATAACAGGTTCGTTTAGAGGAAAAAAAATTATTTCTACTGAAAAAACGGACTTGAGACGAACAAAAAATGCCTCGAAGAAAAATTTATTTATTCGAAGTACAGGAAAAACGCTGTTGAAAGTAAAACAATCGTAATGAATAGGGACGAGTATAAAAATAGGGATGAGGATTTGAATTCCCGCGCAGAGAGAAACCTCGGCCACGACCGCGGGACGCCTTTTTTACATACCAATTTTTCCCGGATTTTTCCGCATTCATCTCCGGCACGTAAAAACGCGAATCCGAAAAAATCCTGTGAAAGCATCAATTTCCATTTTCAGAATGCGTGAATGTGCTTCTGGTCCACGTGGACGACGTCTTCTGGCTTTATCCGGCCAGAAAACAGCTTCTCTCACTCCAGCAATCGACTTTATTCCTTGGATCGTAATCAATGGAGCTAGAAATTCAGATGCTCTTTATGATTTGACACAAAACACTTGTGAAGCAATGCAACCCATTCCACAAGTTTGTAGAGATTATTTAAGTTCAATTCAAAAATAATATTCATATTTTTAAACGGGTTCTCTCTTCTTAATAATGGTGTCCATGAGTGCCTTTCAAATTGTTCTGCGGGTTTTTATCTCTCTTTTTTTCTAGTTGTTTCTTTATGTACTACTTAATTAACTGTTTCTTTCTAAAATAAACGGATTTTAACTTATCTGAAATCGTTCAAAAGTGTGACCACAAACTAGTCTTTTCATTCAAAAAAAGAAGAAGGAGGGATTTACGAGGATAGTGTCACTACGAAAGGCTATGAAGCGAATGAGAAAACGATTCAATCATCAGCTGCTTTTCATCTCTCCCCTGTTTGCCATTCAATTTGTCACTTTTCCTGCGCTGCGAATAAGAAAACTTCGTTTTTTGTTGCATATAATTTTTTTGTTGCTGGGTGGCGCACAGTTTTACCCGGACTGATAAAAACGGGTACCACTTAAGAAATATGTATCTTGGAAGCACGAAAGTTGGTAGGAATATAATTTTACATTTGATTCAATGCTACTGTAATTTTCAAAACGATTCCTCAATTCTGATGGATTATTAGAATTTTCGCTATTCAAATTTGAGCACAGTACAACGCATTGTGGAAATTTTATGCTAGTAAAAACTTTTGTCTGGTATACGGTATCTTTTAAAAATCGTCTTCCAGCAATTAGCAATCGGGAACTTTTTAACTTGCTATTTTTAGATTGTCTAGTCTTTTTTCTGAATTTTCGCTTTTTTCCAAGTGACTTTGTTCTCGGTAACTGTCGAAGCCTGTCATCAGTCTGTATTTTAATTCTTCCCACAGGACAAGAACTGCAAAAGTTTGAGCCACACGGCATTGCGGAAGGGAACCTTGATTTGAAATTCAGACGTAATTAGTTCATTCAAACTTGGCTTAAGCTAAGTTTGAACGAACCGAACTTTTACCAGATTCCCGCGCAGATGCCGCGCGCTAAAGTCGCGCCAGTGCTGCTGGCCATTGTTTTGCTTCAGTGATCACTTCCTTTTTAGTTACCACTTTCTCTTCAATATCACTGACCCCTTGCCCCTTCTTTTTGTCGTCCTGAATCTCTTTCGTCATTAAGCCGAAATTGATAGGAGAGGAAGAAGCCGTGTCTGAAGGCTAATCGAATCTTGATATAGTTCAGGAGGAAAAGAATCTCTGGTGTCAATCGACTCGTGAACAAATCTATCCTTCTAGAATCTTCCTCTATTTCTTTTCTTCTTTTCTTTTGAAATGTTAATTGCAATCTGTCTCATTTTTGGTAGTGGAAAACATGACGATAACAGGAAGCTGAATGATGAAAAAGAGAGAGGAAAATGAGGGATTCGATTGAAGAGAAAGAAAAAGATGAAGAGAGAAACCGATATCTTTAACGATTCGATTGGATGTTTCAGTGTGACGTAATTTCGTATCTATCCATATCTTATCGCTTTTCTCTGTTAGCTTTTCATTGCGCAAGTGTACTTTATTCGGTTGCAACCATAATTTTTTGAAGTGAACATCTGAAAATCTAGTAAAACTTTCTATCCAGAATGCAGGCTAACGCTAACTTTATATACATAGTTACGTATCAAATTTGAAGATTTCCGAACCTAGAAATTTTTCCCAATTTATTATCCAAAAATAGTTTTTGCAGTCATGATTTGTCAATAATATCGGATTAAAATGCTTTCAGGAATTGTAGATATATTTTTTTCAATAATCGAAATGGTATTTGAAGAACCGTTTTGCTGGTCCATTCTAGTTCTGATTGTAAGTTCCAACTCCGTGTCTATTATCTAAGAGCTCCGAATTACTGTAAAACCTGTAATAGAAGGGCCTCACACTGTTTAAGCTCAATTATCTCGATTCCTATGAAAGATATCGAAAATGTGTTAACTGATAAAACACATATGATATTATTATAATAATTTTATCAGAAGATCACTCTTTGATATCTTTGACAGAAACCAAAAATATTGGCTCAAAGTTGAAAGTTAGGGGCCCTTTTATTACAGGTTTTACGGTTTTCGTTTGATCTGACAGTTTCTGATAACAGGCGAATAGTGAACACCAAGACAAATCTTATTTAAGAATTATGAGTAATCAAGTAATTTCCAACTTTTCTCAATCTTACAAAATTCATTTTATGATCTAATTTTTTTTCCGAATTTCGAGTTCTCTAACTTTTTAACAATTCCTTCTAATTTGAATGTAGCTTCTCGAACAACAAAATTATCAGACTACAATTAAGTGGAAACATTGGCTAAACCTGAATCCAGACTATGCGATTTTTGAAGTGTGATGTATTAGATAATCCTATCCTTTTCGTATCTTTTTTTCGTTCCATTCCTTTTGTTTTTTGTTAGATTAATCCTTCCTTTTCCAACCTTTATATACTTTTTCATCTTCTTAAACCGGTATATACAGTTTCTTTTTTCTGCAGCTTATATTCTTACTTGCAACATTTTTTTCAACCCATTCTTTTTTCAGTCAGCTGAAATAATCCAGATCAAAAAATATTTGTTATACTTCATTCTGATTTCGCCTTTTCACAATGGCACTTCTAGCCCGTAAAGCGCCAGCTCTTCTGCCGGCGTCAACGTCTTCTGCAGTCAAACATATGATTTACGAAGATTCACATTTCGCCATGCAAAACAGTCTTGCAAAAATGATCAAAGAAAAGATAAATCCAAATGTTGCGCAATGGGAAAAAAGTGGAAGATATCCAGCACATTATGTATTCAAAATGTTGGGACAGTTGGGCGTTTTTGCAGTTAATAAACCTGTTGGTAGGCGAACCTCACAAAACCAACCAGAATAAAATATTTTAGAATTCGGTGGCACTGGCAGAGATTTTTCAATGTCTATTGCTGTTGCTGAGCAAATAGGAGCAGTGGATTGTGGATCAATTCCAATGTCAGTCATGGTACAAACTGACATGAGTACACCTGCATTGGCACAATTTGGCTCTGATTTTCTTCGAAATCGATTCCTTCGTCCCTCGATGAATGGCGATCTTGTCAGTTCGATTGCAGTTTCAGAGCCTCATGCAGGATCAGATGTGTCTGCAATTCGTACGTACGCTCGAAAATATGGAACTGATTTGATAATAAATGGATCGAAAATGTGGATCACAAACGGTGATCAAGCAGATTGGGCATGTGTTTTAGTGAATACGTCGAATGAGAAGAATCTTCACAAAAACAAATCACTGATTTGCATTCCGTTGGATACACCTGGAGTACACAGATCAACACCGTTGGATAAATTGGGAATGAGAAGTTCCGATACGGTTCAGTTGTTTTTTGAGGATGTCAGGGTAAGCAGTTCCCAAAGATTCTTGAATAAAATTGAATTCTTAACACTTTTGTAACTACGGTCATTGAAAAATTCGATTTAGAAACAGTCACACTAATGAGTTGAAATTTAAGAAGTTGAGGTAAACGATAGTACGTTTTTTTATTCTTAAATGTAGACTCCAAGCAAAAATTATCGTTGCACTAAACTGTTTCCAATGTTATTTACCATCCTGGTATCCTTCCTGATATCAAAAAATGATAAGAAACGGGAACCCCGGAACACGCCTTCTAAAAGCATAGGAAACATTTTGGTGCATTAAAATTGTTCGGTAACACTTCAAATAAAATAATTTCAGGTCCCATCATCATACATAATTGGAGAAGAGGGCCGTGGCTTCTCATACCAAATGAAACAATTCAATGACGAACGCCTCGTCACAGTCGCCGTCGGTCTTCTTCCTCTTCAAAAATGTATCAACGAGACGATTGAGTACGCAAGAGAACGGTCAATATTCGGCAAGACACTACTCGATCAACAGTATGTTCAATTTCGATTGGCTGAGTTGGAAGCGGAACTCGAGGCCACTCGATCTTTGCTCTATCGGACAGTGTTAGCACGGTGCCAGGATGAGGATGTGAGCATGTTGACGGCGATGGCAAAGTTGAAAATCGGAAGATTGGCTAGAAAAGTTACAGATCAATGCTTACAGGTAAAATATTTTTATATTTATAATGCCTAGAATATTGGAATTTCAGATCTGGGGAGGTGCTGGATACTTGAATGATAACGGAATATCCCGAGCGTTTCGAGACTTTAGAATCTTCTCGATTGGTGCTGGATGTGATGAAGTGATGATGCAGATAATTCATAAAACTCAGTCTAAAAGACAACAACAAAAATCTATTTAAAATGTTCCAAGAACCCCAATGTTTGTAAATAGCCGAATAAAGGCATCAATGTTTGATTGTAACCTAAATTTATAAAATCATATTGCATTTGATTTGGCACGTATAGCTTGTAACCAGTTCTCACTGACCCCGGGAGTCAATACACTCAATTCAAGTTATTATATTTATATTTGCCATGTCTCTCCCGAAAGGAGAGCGGAGCAAAGAAGTCTTCTTCTACTTCTTCTTTTTCCATGGTTTTATTGACATTTTGAAAATGAGAAGAAGCTTGAATGAAACGCGAATTACTCGAAAGTAAAGTTACTTTGGAAATTGAAACTACAGTAAGAAGAAACCGGTTGAAAAGTAAAGATGAGCAAGGAATGGGGGAATGAGCACAGTATATAAGGTGTCTTGAAATTGTGTTGGCTCATTGATATTTGTTTGTTTTCGATCTTCACACTTCTTTTGAATTTCTAGTGTTTTCGATCTGAAAGTTGATAGATCGAGCTCTTTTTTTTGTTAACAGACTACAGAGAGCCTAAATAGCGTATGAATTGGATTCAAGAGTTCTTTTAAAAATTTGAAAGTTCGGCATTTTTGTACTTAACCGACATAGTAAGATTTTAAGAAATGAATATACCTTATTTCTTCTAACAGAAGCCCGCCCAAGCCGTCGAGCTTAATTATCTCGATTCCTGTAAAAGATATCAAAATTCTGTCAACTGATAAAAAAATTCATCAGTTGACAAACTTTTGATATCTTTCACAGGAATCTAAACATTTGAGCTGAAAGTTGATGGCTTGGCCGAGCCTGTTAGAGGAAATACGGTAGTTTTGTCCGAGGTTTCGAAATCCACAGGGCTTATTCATCACCAAACGTCAAACTCTTGTCCCAATCACTTTACTATAGTCATTTTCAAGTGTAAGAGTCTCTACTAGATTCAATCACCACATGGTTTTTTTGTATTGACCCAGAACCGAGAAAATCCGCTCATTTTGCTCTCCGGTCATTTCGGGAGCATTGACAAACATATGAGAATAGAAATCATCTTTGAAAGTAAAAAAGGGCCTTATTAGAGTATTTGAGAAATGTGTGGATAAGGCTTGCCAGCAGATGATGTTCCAGAACCGATACAGATTGAAAACAAAAGAAAAAAAGAAAATATTCACCACATATTTTGATAGGATGCACACACAAATTTCGGGGTCATTGGGCTACAAACCGATTTAGGTACACAAAATCCTCGATTCAGGGAAGTAAAAAATATCTGAAAATTCAATTACTGTAACCCCGACTCGCGGGTTTTCTACCCCTAAACCCTTGATCACCGTAGTATCCCCGAATTGTTGTACCCTCGAAATATTTTCTTGAGATTCGTAGTAAATCCTCATTTCATCTGAATACGATCAAGCATCAGTTCTAAAAACTACGTTCCCAAAGACACCTAAATTTGCTCAACTTGTATAAGATGATACTGATCTTTTATCCCAATATCCACCCACAGTACTTCCTGACTTTCTTTTTCCAAACTTCTAAATCCGCAATTCAAAACCACTTGTAAATGTACACGAGATTGATCAAAAAGTGTGTGTTATGGCACATTGTGCAAATAGTTCTGCCACATACTTACACTTCAACCCGACCGAAAGAGAATGAAGGGGTTTGTCCCAGTAAAACGTCTGCAAACGGCACAGAAAAAAAAGAGATTTTTGAAGTTCTCCGCGATTTTTCTTCTTTCGGCAATCACCTTCTTCTTCTTCCTTATCATCCAATTAGTCATAATCATCCAATTAGTGGACACAGTCAGTGGTTTTGGGCGAGGTAATATGCATAATAGTGCCATTTGGACGATTGCCATTGGCCACCACAAAACTTTCGATTATTCGGTTTCTGTGTGTGTTTCTTCGTCTTTTCCTCCATCCGTATTTTTTCTTTTTTTTTGCTATTCACTTTCAGGAAGTGACCAAACTTTACATTTTTGAATGTTGTGTGTTCTTTCATACTGTAACTGAGGACGACTTCGGCAAACACCGAAAATGAGATACTGTAGTTTAAACGATCATTTTTAAAAATCACAGTCAAATATGGAATGTGTCCTTTGAGAACCTCAATGAGCAAATTTTGAGTCAGTCGATGCTCCAGGTTCAAACACTAAAATACCATTTAGAGTTCAGTTAGGATGGGCATAACTATAAAACCTCTAATAGAAGGGCCCCCACAGTGTCAAATTTGAGCAACATTTTCTTGGCTCTTATGCAAGATATCAAAAGTGTGTCAACTGATAAAAATTTTAAGACATTATGATAAACAATTTGTCAGTTGACAACTTTTTGATATCTTTGACCGGAACCGATATAAGCAGCGTCAAAGTTGAAAGTGGAGGGTCCCTTTTATTACAGGTTTTACGGTATTCGGAAAAAATAGCATGATAAAATTTCCGGATTACGGTAATTACTTAGATTGGATTGTAGCTCTAATCGAAACCAACATAACAATACCCTTCTGAGGCCTTTTCAGTAATTTCAAGTTATCGTAAAACCTGTAATAGAAGATCCCTTACATTGATACCTTGCTTAAGAATTAAGATAATTAGATTCACAATCAGACTTGACAGGGTGTTGGCCTGTCTATCATAGGTTTTACGGAACTCTCAGTAATTTCAAAACTTCTGCTGAAAAAATATTGTGATCTACGAAATGCTCTTTTCTATGAGTTGTGTCATTTGAACAAACCACTTGAGCTTGTCTATCTCGCATCAAAGATCCATCCAACTTATGCAACATTTCGAAAAGTTCAAACCTATTTTGCTCCCGTTACCTGAACTTGGATGTGGAGTTTTTACTCCTAAAACATCCTAAAACATGAAGCATGAAACATATCCCTCTCCTAAAACATAAGATTTTGCGAACTTTTTTTTCGGGATTACGGTATCGTGACTCTTTCATGAATTACATCGTTCGGCTGTATCAGCTTGCGCCACCGTAGCTCAGTCTGTTGAGGCGCAGCTCCTTAGGTCCACAAGTTCAACTCCTCGTGGGGCGTATGTGAACGGAATATCGAGGAAAACTGTTTTACTTCCCCCACCTTTAAAAGTACAAACTGCTGAACCCAAAATCTATCCGGAAATTACTAAAGATCTTGCAAGATAACCCATTTAATTCAGGGTTATCGGGCCACTCCCACCTGTTTCCTGTCTGCAAAAAAACGGTATTCGTGCATAAATCTATCAAAATGATGTGTCCTTTTTGCGTTTTGTCTCCCGTTGTTTCTTAATGTATACATACACATACAAAGATTCGGCCCGTACACCAAACACATCAAAACGATATGCGTGAAATGAGCGAATCGTCTTCTTCTTCTCTCTCTTTTTTTCTTCTTCTTCCACGGAGAATGAAGAAGACTCTGAGAGAAGACGTCAAACTGAAGAAGAAGAAGTCTCTTCGACTGAAAGAGAGAGAACCGAAGATTCTTATCGGGTCCGTCGGATGCTACTACCGTTTTTTGGTCTGGTCTTCTTCTTTTTCTTCTTCTCTTCCATATTCTTTTCTTTCTCTCTTATTCATCTTTTTCCCATGTATTTCATTTGTTTGTGTAATTAATTATTTAACTACCCTGAATATATTATCTACCGTAATCCATCTGATTAGGAATACTTAGAGTCGGAAAGCTTGGATCTCTAGCTAAGCGCGTAGGGTATTTATGGGGTCACAGCTGAAATTAGAAAAAAGTTACAAGAAGATTAGGAATATTAGCTATAAAATCTACAGCTGTAATCTCAACAATGCCATCTCAAAATGTGTGGCATAAGGTTTATCACATTCTGCTCTCAAGATGTTGGAGTATTATTTGAAAAAAGTTGTGAGCTTAAAGGGGGACTCCTATCAAATTTTTTTGTAATTTTTTGCATCAGAGTGTTCCCGAAGTTGTGTATTTCCAAAATTTTACTTTTATTCATTCAAAAAAATCGAAATCCCTGAAAGCGCGATCATTTCTTGTCCAAAATGGTCGCAGGAATCCTAGTCCAAGGCCACTGTGTCCTCTGTTTTTTCTTGCAATATTTCAGAATTTCTCGTCATTTCTGTTCATTTTTTCTGAACTTTTTCCAAGTAATCTTATGAAAATACATAACTTTGTGCGCATTTCAAACCAATTTTTAAAAGTTTGATCGGATTCTTCATTTACCGTAAAGCCTGTAATAGAAGGGTCCCCTAATTTTCACCTTTGAGCCAATTTATTTCGGTTCCTGATAAAGATATAAAGTTGACACAGTTTTGATATATCTCATAGGAGCTGAGATAATTGAGCTGAAAGTTGACAATGTGGGGGCCCTTCTATTACAGGTCCTAAAGTAATTTAAAAACCGCTTTTTTGATCAGCAACATCCCTGGATGGTCCCTGCTCCATAACCGTATTCCATGTTTCCATTCGTTTTCGAACGTTTTTTCTCTTTCTGCGTCTCGTCCTCTTCATAATACAATTTCGTACTCTCTCGTCTTATTAGAATATCCGAAAATCGTTGTTTCCACTATAAACATTCTTGTTCCCACCCACCTTCCAATTCAAGTACATTATTGGTTAGAAAGCTTGCAAACACTTGAGAAAAAAAAAACATTTTTCTGAAAAAATGTGTGAATATGTAGAGGGAAACAAAACAAGTTGAGGTACTCTCTCCCTCAAAATTTTCTGAATCGTAGTCTCTAGGTCAAATTTTCGGTTACTTTTTTTAAAGTTTGCAAGGAAATTTTTTTCTCAATAAGCAAATATGAACTCCATTTTTTTTTCTAGTGGCACAGTTATTTGTAACTACGAATTTCTCGTTTTTTTTCCAATTTCTGACTTCTGCCCTCTGATCCATTTCAGACTATTTCTCAATTTTTTTCAAGGTCTCTAATGTTAGATACTGATATTTATCGAAACATTTTGTTATAAAACTCCAGTGTATTCACTTAACGTTGTGTGCAAAGCTACAGTAATCCATGACGTTCGAGATCTTTTTTTATCTCTTTTTTCCTTGGTTTTGTACATAGAAACATAGTGATCTATATTATTTGATTTAAGGAGATCTAACCCTAGATCATACTAAATTTACACGTACTCACATTTTGAGAGGGATCGTCAATATCAGAAAAATGTTGACCTACTGCCAGTGATCTCAAAGTTAGAACATTTCATTGGCAATTTTCGGATCACTTTCTTTTATTCTGTGTGCCGTGTACTAAAAAATCGGAGCAGCGGACAACAAACCTCGGTGGCCGTAGCCAAAGGTTCCACAACGAAAACTACCGTAACCTGAAAGTATTGTTATTTTCCGGATTTGTTTTCTATATTTTTGGTGCTTTTTTAGTCCTTTTTTGTTGTCAAAATTTAAAATCAGTAAAACCGAGAAAATAAATCATGGAAATAAAGATAATTTTAGGTTACGGTAGTTATAGTTGTGGGACCTTCGGCAACGGCCAACGGGTTTTCTCTTCCATAGCTCCCGCATAATAGTATTATCAAAAATACGACTTATCAATTAGGATCTTGGGGAAAAAACAACTTTTTAAATGAAAAATGCTCTTACTATTAGACTTCATTTTTAAAAATTCTCCTCTTCTTGAGCAAAAATTATTTTTCATAGAAACTCAAGATTTTTCTACGGAATGTGTTCAAAACCCCACAGAAAGCGCCGAAGTTTTCAGCTAAAAACCTACTTCAGATCATGTGCTCTTTTGAAAAAAAGATTCAAAAAAAAAAAAAGATTTTCTGCAAAGTACACTTGATTGTCTTTTGCTAGAAGAAGCCACACCCTGAATGTAGGTCATTTTAATCATAAGTAACCAAGGACATCATCTTGTGACCCTCTTCTCTGACCTTTACTGTAAATGAGGCGGTAAATGCTTTTTTCTAGAAGAAGCAGAAGACGTGACGAAGAACATTGGAAAAAGAAGAATGAGGAAACTTATTCTTCTTCTTCGTCTTCTGATATAGACACAGACCACTTGAAGTGTAATACTGTACCGGCTACTCAGTTCTCTTCTTTGTGTTCTGCTTTTTTTGGCTGTCATTTTTTATTTTGGTGGGTGAAGCATTCTTCTTTTTCTTGACCTCTTCTACTCAATGTCATCATTCTTCTTTTCACAATAGGATTATGGCTTTTCACAAGATTACTTCTATTTATTTTCTCCAAAAAATATGTTGAAGCTTTCCACTTTCAGTTTTTTTCTCGAATTACATAGTTACAGACAGATTATTTGTCTAAATATACACAAATATTACACCACCTCATCCATCATACATAATTAGAAAGACAAGGCATTGGGACCGGTGTCGTGTATATATTTATTTGTGTTGCGTTAGCGAAATTCTAGATTATGTGATTCTAGTCGAGATTGTGAGAAATAAGAGAAATTGCGATGAAATTAGTCATGTTGAAGAGTGAGAAAAAAGACAGCTGCTTCTAGTGACCTTTCCCTCCTTTGATTTTTCTATTACAGTTTTTGATTTTTTCTAACTACCATGTTTACTTTAAGAAATGCCCACCCAAAACCGTCGACGTTGAGCTCAATTATCTTGATTTCTGTGAAAGATATCAAATTGTTTTCAACTGATAAAGTATCATTGATATAACGATTAACATTTTGTCAGTTGACCACTTTTTGATAAATTTTATAGGAATCGAGATATGTGAGAAAGTTCCCGATTCGGGTGGTTCTATTAGAGAAATGCGGTATATGAAAATTAATAATATATTCGGGTACATTGCTCCACTAACGTCCGCTAGCGGCTCGCTAATGGTCTGCTAACTGTCCGCCATTTGCCCACCAATACAATTCCTGAAGTTTTCCCTTCAAAACTGTGAATTTTTTCAAAAATTTCCAAATAATCCGATATTATCATAAACCGGGCTTTATCAAAAGCCTTTGAAGAATCTCATATTTCAGAAAAAAGAATCTTGAATTGTTCTCGAGAGAGGCACGCAAGAACCGAATGAGTCCTAGATCTGATTCTTTTCGGAATTAGCCGCACTTCTATATCTTTTTCGATACTCTTTTTTTTTACAAACAATTTTCAAATCTTTTTCAAAAGTGCGGTTGCCATGAACGTACTCCCTGGGTGCCTAACCTAAAACGGTTCTCAATATCTCTAATAGAATTTTGAGCTAAATTTTCTCGATTCCTGCGATAGATAGCAAACATTTGCTAACGGATACATAGTTTATCATACTATCACCAATGTTTTATCAGCTGTCAGATTTTTCATATATTTTACAGGATTCCTGATAATCGAATTTAAGCTTGGGCTTCTATTTTTGGGATGTTCTACAGTGGCCCTTACTTTCTATTTTCTATTGAGAAAAAGGAAATCAAAATATTCCAGATGTTGTAAGCAATTTTTTATGTTTGTTAAAATATTTCCAATTACAACGAAATGTATTTCAAATTTTTCGACCCACTTAGCCAGAATTGAAGTGAAGAATATTTTGCCCCTCATCGAAAAAATGTTAAGCTCAAAAAATTGCATCATCATCGGTAATTGTCCCGTTCAAAGTTCAAAACCACTTGAGTTCTAGAGACAAACTGTGTAATAATTTGCATAAACACACTCGCACTGGTCTTCTTCTACTACTTTTATCTTCTTCTTCTTCTTTCCGATCACTTATACTTTTACACTTGGCAAGCAGACGTCCGATTATGCTTCTTCTACTTTGCCCTTTCGCCCCGCCTTCATAATTTTTTTTGTTTTCTTGTCACTTTGAGAGATGGTCACCAAAATTTGTAGTTGCACTGACAGTAGATGATGATGAAGTCAAGAAAAAAGAACCTGTTCCCAATTACAAAATTCCAGAGGTGTTGGTCAATTTGACCTTCTTCTTCTAGACCACCGACACATTCCAGCGCGGGCTTCAACAAAGAAAATGAAGAAAGAAAAAGAGACCAGAAAACCATTTTTCGAATAAAAAATTGAATTCAAAATTCTTCTTTTTGCGAAAGAATAGAAATCGGAATACCCTATTCTTTTTGACGATTCCTTTTGAATTTTGATTTCTAAGAAGAATTTTTGATGATGTGTTTCGTGTATTCAGTACAACCTCGTCGAGTACCGGTTCTTTTTGACAAGCTTCTGGAATTTTTAGTTTTTGAAGAAAAGTGGGCGGAGCTTCTTTGGGTGTGTGTGTGTTGGTTATGACATGAACGAGGAATGATTATTTTCAGTTTTACGTTTTCTTGAATTTCAAAGAATGTTCAAAACATTCAGAGAAGTAGCTTGTAATATTTGTAGGTCCAGGTTACTGTATTTCCCATTTTATGGAATGTGATGGGCAATAGTTTGAGGTGTGTTGAATAACTTTGATACTTTCACATTGATAGAAAGGCACACAGTTTTAACTTGGGGCAGTTTTGAAGTTCTAGCTCGTTTATCGCCACTAATCCGAAAGGTATACCGTAAAACCTCCAATAGAAGGGCGGCCAACCTGTCAAGTTTAATCTCAATTATCTCAATTCCTATAGAGATAACAAAAATGTGTCAACTGACAAAATACTTTTGATATTATGATAAACAATTTATTAGTTGACAACGTTTCGATATCTTTCACAGGAACCGAGAACATTTGGCTCAAAGTTAAACGTTGGGGGGGGGGCTCTTCTATTACAGGTTTTACGGTACTTCAACCGGCATAGACCTTTTACCGTAATCTGTATTAATCCATAACTCATATTATAATTCATTTTTTTTCTAGTTTTTCCATATTTTTTATTCGAAATCTCCGATCCTACCTTCTCTCCTCCACATTTTGTTCCAAGTCCACACCCATATAATCTCATCTCATTATTATTATTTTCCCGTTCCTTTTTGCCTGTCATAAGTCGTTTATCTATGCTTATGGCACCTGTTGCGCCACCCTCTCATGTCAAAAAAAAAGAGATTGAGAGTGTCAAAATCCCACTGGTTTTTTATAACCACCACCACCAACATCTTCTTCTTCTTCTTCTTCTTTTCCGTCTCGCGCCACAAAAAGTATCATAAAGTTGCCCTCGTTAAAAGAACGAGTGTCTTCTTCGGCGGTTCCCGCGCGGAAGCTAACACTTTCTCTCTCCGCTTCTCCCTCTCCCATATGATGCCATTCTCGCGGTTGCGATTGAAGAAATCATTTTTATAATTGGATCATCTGGGAGAGACAGAGAGAGAGGAACGTTTTCTTTTCGACCGGAAAAATTGGAATATGGTATACGTTGACCTTGAGTTGATGTTAATATTAAAGCAAAAAAGTGTTCAATTAGCAATAAAAGGAGAGTTTGTCTTAATTAGTGTAACTAACTGGAAACGAGTGGTTCTAATAAGGTCAAATGGTAACATTTTTGGTAAGCTTTGAAGGTAGTAGACGTTACCAATTCGGCCCAAGGAAGCGGGTCAGAAAGCGCGCCCCAGTAAACTTCTCAAAATTTCTAAATTCGCTTTAATTTCTTCTGGTCTACGAGTTTGCTGGGGCGCCTTTTCTGACCCGTTTCTTGGGACACAAAGGCGCTACTGTTGTTGTATCAGCTTCAAAATTTGTGGAAATTAGTTTTCAAATTTTCTTAAACTCCTTAAAATTTTAGTTTAAGATCATTACGATCTCCGAAACTATCATTGTCAAAAATGTTTAAAATCCTACACAGAAAAAGAAGTTCCTGATTTTCTAGTTTAACTCGGGTCTTATGCAAGATATCAAAACCTCAACTGATAGAGCGTTTATGATATTACGGTACACAATTTATCAATTAACAACCTTTTTATATCTCCAAAGGAACCATAAATTGACCAAAATTTAAATGCAAGGGGCTCTTTTATTACAGGTTTTACGATATGTCCCAGATCGGTAACACTTATGTTTTGGGCCTATTTTTGAAGAAGAATAACGTTTGAGAGTCTTAGACCATTTTAAAGCTTCTAAGATTCCATGATCCACTAATTGTGAATCTTCATGAAGATTCGAACTCTCCGAAATCTGGCGACACGACCCGTTTTTGTGTTTACAGTACTCTTCTGAAACCAAATCGAATTCCTTTCCAGTCAACTAATTTTCTCCTCATCGCATTTGTAACAATATCGTCTCTCGAATCGGTTTCGATTCCACCCTTTCTGAAAACATCCGGTGGCCAAGTATGTGTACGACAAGTACATATATGTACATATCCAGTTGAGAAAACATGACTTCTAGAGAAAGTAGAAACACTTTTTTGCAACAATTAGCATAATTCTTGGTACTATGCTGTCAACATCACGCGTGTCATAATACAGACAAGTGAGAGTAGTTTCCCGTTCCAATTAATACGTCCCGCATCCAAAACGATACCAATGGCATATAGGAAGCATCAAGTCACTCGACGATCAGATGGAAACGGAGAGAGAGAGAGAGAGAGAGAGAGAGAGAGAGAGAGAGAGAGAGAAAGGGTTTCCTTCTGTATACAGTGTAAATTTGCCCCCTGTTGGCATCATCATCATCATCATCACATACAGACACTCCATAAAGGCTAAGGTTAGGCTTCCTGTCCTTCTATCTCGTCAACGAAATCCCCCTCATTTGCCTCCAAATCTCTTTTTTTCAGTCTCGTCCTATTTCTTTTCCCGAACTCTTGACTCAACCATTGTCCTTATTCTTCAAAATTTCAAAATCTCATTTTTGTTTCTTTTCAGAGCTTACGATCTGGAAACTTCTGCACCTGTGCCAACTCGGTGTCTACGTGCTGCTTTGTTTATTTGAACAATATGTTCCAGTTTTGTGTATCCTCGATCTTTGATGACTGAAACTACTACTTTTCTACTGTTTCTTGTTTTGTTTTGATAGGAAAAGGGGGACTTTTTTTGGTTTATATAGACAAGACACTTTGAAATTTGTTTCGTATGTTTTTAGAGATGGTACCTCTCGCGTCCTTATCAAATTTGAAGGTAGCTAATCGGTGAATAAGAACAACTGATCTGTTCCAATACTGTTTAGTAGAGAGATCATTGATTTTTTAGATTAGGCAGTTTTACGACTTGATAGTTTATCATTATCAGGCTAAGGTATTAATCATGATAGTAAAATCAGGGCCCGGCTTGGTGGGCTCAGATTTTCAAAGTTTGAAGATATTCTCAAATTCGAAAATGAAAATTGTGATTGATCTTTGGTTTTGTAATTTTTCGGAAATCAACCAGAAAAAATATTTTCAAATTTGGAAAATTCGAGGATCCAGTTCCAAAAAATGGAACAGAGCCAGTCGGGCAGATCAGATTTTGTCCTAAAATCCCTAAATTTCAAAAACTGCCTTCAGTTTGCTTGAAAAAATATCATAGGCTATAAAATCCGAAAATATTGAATTCCCATAAAACCTGTAATAAAAGGGCACCCTAACTTTTAACTTTGAACCAATTTATCTCTGTCCATGTAAAGGATATACAAACGTTGTTAACTAGTGAATTGTTTATCATAATATCATGAACATTTTATAAGTTGACACATTTTTGATATCCTGCACAAAAATTGAGATAATTGAGCTCAAAGTAGACAGTATGGGGGCCCTTCTATTAGAGGTTCTATTGTGATTTTTTTTTCGTTTTGTATCGGGATCCATTGGTTTGCTCTGTAAGACCATTTCAAATGTGCTCCTATTTTCTGAAATCATTTCTTTTCCATATCTAAGATTTCCATTTTTCTCTGTCCCTCCCTTTGTCCGTTTTTCCAAAAAATTGCGTTCTGATTACTTATTTGAATCGACCTACTAAGCACGGATTGTCCCCGTGTCTTCTCCCTTCTCCACACTCACTTTGTAACGCATTAATCTGATTTTATTTCCTTTTTTGATTATCTGATGGTTCTTTATCTTCTCTCTCTCCCTTTTTACTTTTCCTTACTTTCTCTCTCTCCTAAAACTGCCGTTCATTTCCTCCCAAATACCATCACATGCAAACATCTTTTCATAAATCTTCCATTCTTTTACTTTCTTCTGAAGACATGCGTGTCCGTTTTTTAATGTGTGTCATTTCTTCCCCTGTACCCTATACTTTCTCATTCATTAGTAATAGTGCAAATATGTTTTCTGAATTCTCTTTCTCTTATTTTTCTTCCTCCTAGAAGGGTTCCTTCATTTGGAAATATGTCCTGAGTCATCTATTAGAAATTAACGGTATTTTTCTGTTCCGGGGGACATGCATAGACAAAAGGAAAACAAAAAGTTGGTTCAAGCGGACGTTACTGATAAGGGCATTCTTATAAAAACTTCTTCTTGACCAAAGTGCCTCGTGCAGAAATGTTTATCAACCATCTGTTTCCTGTTATCTCCTATTTTTTTTTGTTCGCAAAAATTATGCGCGTTCTCTCTCTTTTCATTTTTCTTTTAAATCAACCGTTACGCAATATAGACAGAGAATGAATTGCGCAACGTCTTCGATTCATTCGGTTTCCTGGTTCTTTTCTAGAAGATAGAGAGATACAGAGAGATATAGAGAGAAAAAGAGACAATTGGCATTCGGGGTGTCTTCTCTATCTATCTGCGCAGATGAACCTTCTTTTCTCCCTCTTCATCTCTCACTCTTAAGCTTTTCCTTGTAATCGATCCGATCAGTTTAAGCTCCCTATTTTTAAGCTCTTTCTGATTCTCTCTTTTTTTTTTTAGATTTTCTCTTATGGTACCTTCTAGGACGTATTTTAGATTTTTGGATAGCTCAGAATAAAATTTGTCTTTTTTATAAGTTTTGATAGTTTGAAATAAGATAAGCCATAGGAACTTTGATCCATTATCAAATACCGTATTTCCACTTATAGAAGCCCATAAAAACCATCAACTTTGACCTCAATTACCTCGATTCCTGTTAAAGATATCTAACACTTCTCAACTGATAAAATATTTATCATAACATCCCCAATATTTAAACATTTTGCAAATTGTTGGTATCTCTCACAGCAATCGAGATGATTGAACTCAAAGTTGACGCTAAAGTTCCATTCCAAAACTACAAGAGGTACAAAATGACGAGCCCTACCTATTGTTTCCATTATTTTTTAGATTTTTATTGAACATTTTTCTATAACAAGACAAAAAGGAAAACGAAGAAGAAGAAGGACACATACACATATAGAGATGGATTGCAAAAACCGCAAAAACTGTTTATCTGACTATCGCTCTCACTCAAAAACTATCCTCGTCTAATCGTCTCTTTCTCTT
The DNA here is from genome assembly GCA_027920645.1 of Caenorhabditis nigoni. Lineage (NCBI taxonomy): Eukaryota > Metazoa > Nematoda > Chromadorea > Rhabditida > Rhabditidae > Caenorhabditis > Caenorhabditis nigoni. The sequence continues at coordinate 7,658,075 of CP115866.1, read as the reverse complement.
TTATCTCCTCTGCTATATCTTTCATATATCGTTTTGACAACGATTTTTTTTGAGTGAGAGAGAAGATGAATGGATTAGACAGTCGACGTCTTCTGTTAAGAGTTCCTTCCTTGAAGGTTATTAGGTTACTGGGTAACTTCCTCTTTTCTCACTCTTCATTCTTGGTTACTGTAGTTTTGGAATTCAAGGATATCCCCCATATATCTTCTTCCTCTTTTCCTTCTCCTTCTTTTCCCTTTCTATCCAATCTTTTGATTTCTTATGTTAGGGGTCAAATCTTAACTTTCTTCCATTTAATTGTATCACTCTGTGACCATTACTCATTGCGAAAACATCTGTCTAATTTTGATTTCCCTCTCCTCCTCTTGCCCCTCTTTGACCTCTTCTTGGGAATTCTCAGGAGAGACTCTGAGGCGACAAAAATTTCTCGAATTCCCTCTTAATGAATGATGTGGTCGTTTGCGAGAAGACAAACCGTTTTTGGGCAAGAGTGGTCGCTTCAGTTTCGAACGAAAAATCAGCAGCGATGATCAGAAATCATCCACACCTTTATTCGGAGAAAACCTTTTTTTGTTTTCTTTTTTAGAAAAATAATGATGGGTTGATTCGAATCAAGCCTAGATTGAAATTCTTGGTGACCCGAATTGGAGTTTTGGAAAATTTTTTAAATATCTTCGCTGAGTTATGAGCTTCTGAGCTTGAGTGGTCCACTTGCGAACAGCTCGCAAAACACATCTGAATTTCTAAATATTTCAATTGTTCAATTTTTGAATTTTAGCATTGCTGGCTTTCTTGGGATTCCTAGAAGCTTCTGAACTTTCGAACTTTGGATTTTTCAGGAATTTCCGACTTTTTCCGAATTTTCGATTTTTCGAGTTTCCGATATTTAGATTTTTCTGGAACTTTCGAATTGGTTATTTTTCTGGAATCTACGAATTTTTTAATTTCACAAGAATTTTCGAATTGTTGTTTTTCTAAACTTCCGAATTTAAGACTTCTCTGGAATTTGCGAATTTGTGAATTTCTGAATTCTTCTTCTTTTTTGATTTATTGAGTTTCTGAACTTCTTCATATTCCTAAGTTTTTGAACTTCCGAATCCTTTCTCTGGAATTTTCGAATTTTCTGGAATTTCAGGAATTCTGGATTTTTTTTCTTAAAATTCAATCTTTTGAATTTTTGAGTTTCTAAATTTATGAATTCTCAGATGTTTCTGAATTTTTTGAAAAAAAAAACTGAGTATATCAAAATCATTATTTTTTTTGAAAATTTAGGTTTCGTTTGAAATCTCTAATCCATCCCAAATACAATTTCCGTCTACAATTCCTTGAAATATATTGACCAAACTAAAGTTTATCCTTGAGTTCTGATCGTTTAAAAACTGACCTCTTTTCCTCATTTCCGGAAATTAAATTCCAAACATTTTGTTTCTTGCAAAACGGTACTCAAGGAAAAGAGTGTAGGACACACAAATAATAATAATTTGACCTTCCCTTGTAGTTGCTTTTTTTCTCGAGGAAGTAGTACCGTACCAGTTTTCTTACCTTTTTCGTCATACTGTTATTCTCTCCTATTTTGACCATTAACTCGATTTAATCCTTCGAGCCAATTTGCTTTACCAGCACTTTTTCCAACTCATACAAATCTGCAAGGGAGCAACAAACAGCCGGTGTCTGTTTGACCCAAACTTTTTGTCTGCCTCCTCTTTTCGCTACTTCCCTCTCAAATAAATAAGTACACAGAAATTCGTAAGCGCAAAGATTATGGGTCACCTACACACCTCCTACGCTGGAAACTTGGGAAAAATTCTGGAGATGTTTTTGAGGGATATTTCTAGTTTTGAGAAAGGATCATATAACTGTGTAGTCTCTCAACTTCTGTGTTTGTTTACCGTTCTTGACGGTATTAACAGCCACCAATTGATAGCTGACGTCTTCAAAATGTCTTCTGATAAAATGACACCCTTGTCGATGCTGTGTTGTCTTCTCTTTCTACGATTCCTTACTTCCTTTTTCATCGTTCCCTCCATCGAGAAATCGGAGGGTTTCTTCTATATCGAAACCGTCGAATTCCGTTGACGTTTTTCCGACCTTGACTTGATCTAGCAATCTGAATCGTCGGTTGGCGAAGAGCGACGACGTCGGCTGATGAGACGGGTCGACAGCGATAAGAATCGAGGAATGAGCTAGAAATTTTCGAAATTACATTCCATTTTTCTCTCGATATGTTTTGTCATGTGTATGAGACGTTTTTTATACGAGGTGGAACCGTTAGATACTCCCAGATTCAATTTTCAGATAAAACCGGAGAGGAAAAGAAGGAAGATGGGGAGGGAAGTTGAGGTATAAAAGTACAAAGAGCGATAAGTTTTGTTTTTTGGGGGCAGCTGATTTGAGGGAAAGATAGGGGATGGATGTTATTGTCCTTTCTAACTGAAAGTTACTGTAGTTTTGTGAAAGTTGGAGGACGGAATTTTGTTGTTTTTGTCAATCCTACCGAGAAAAGGAATGCTTGCGAGGTTTGGACACATTTTTGTTGTCCCAAGTGTTTCTATTACAATGTTGATTCAATTCATACAGTACTCTTTTTAATTTAAAGATACCGTATTCCCTATAAGCCCACCTGCTCCGTCATTTACTATCAAGAAATAGTAAATTGATAAAATATTGAAGATGTAATGTTAAGCAATTCATCTGTTGACCATTTTTTGATATCTTTCACAGAAATTGAGATAAATTGGCACAAAGTTAAAAGATAGGGGGCCCTTCTATTACAGGTTTTACGAAATACTGATAGTGAGCATGGAAGCAAAAGGTTTTAGCGAATGATTTAGGTAAAGTTTGGAATAAACGGAATATTTATTCATAACTCTGTTTGGAGCATTTTCCTAAAGCCCTTTTTCCTTGGGTCCATTCCAAAAATTTCCACAAGTCGGTTCAGGAACATTATCCTTTTTTTTTGAAAAATTTTCTAAACTGACTTTTGAAAACTTTTTGAATGAACCTTTGAAAAAAAAACAACCTTATAAAATCACAGAGCATTCACTTCTATTTTGATAGATCCTTCTGGCCGACCTATTCAACAAATTTGAACCTCCTCTTTTCCGACCACATCTCCGGCATTTTTCGAGAGCTAACTTTTTTTCCCTCACTGACATCTGGGTGGTATTGGTGTTTAGATCTAAAAAGAAGAAGAAGAAGAAGAGGTGGAACCGAATTTTGACAGAGAAGATAAGTACAACCAACTAGATTTGTCAACCAGATAGAAACAGTTCGTCCCTCCCGTTAAGACAAGTCCTCTGCTTCCTTTTCATCTGCCTATCTCGCCCCCTCAAAAACTGTTTCTTTATTTTCTCACATATTCAGCTAAAAAAGGTAAAAATGTACTCGTACCTTTTCACCTTTTGTATCATTTTGTTCTTGTTCTCCCCATTTCCCAATGTTTATTCCTTGCTCTCTTGTTTACCTATCCCCAATTTTTTAGGTGGGAGTCAGGGAACGATCGAAATGTAGTGTGATTTCCAGCCCGTTGTTACCAATTCCCACGTATTCAGATTGATTGAAGTGCCTAGTTCTTCTTTTCAATCATGCTTGTATTGCTTTACAAGTTTTCGTCTCTTGTATGAAATATCAAAACAAAAGATAGATACTTCAAGAAGTCTTCTTCTTTTTATTTTTCTTCTTCTTCTTCTTTTTTCTTGACAACCACCACCACCACTATCGTCACTGATATAGTAGTATTAGCTTGACCTTTTTCTATTACAGCATCATCTCTTTTTTTCAATCTTCTCCTCCCTTCGTCTCTCGTCTTTTCTCATTTGAACTTTCCCTTTTCGATGGGCCCCCATCTCTCGCCCGTTTTGGTTTCGGTTTCCTTCTTCTCTGTTTGTTTCTCGGTGTCCTTTTCTCTCTCTCTAATCAGTAATTTGGGAAACCAATTAATTGCCAATGGAAACATGTGTTTAATCGTCTTTTGAAGGAGAAATCGGGAAAATATGGAAAGAGGTCTGATTGGACGGTTGTACTAAATAATTTAGCATTTTTGAGGAATATCGGGTTACTGTAGAATTTCTTGATTGAGACTAGTAACAAATTAAAGAGAACTCCAACTAAAAAAATGTTGTGGCACCAGAATGTTTCCAATATTTTGTTTTTTCCTAATATTATTGCCAAAAAAATTAAAAATCGAAATCCCCGAAAAACGCCGTTAAAAGTGAAATTTTGCTGAAAAAGAGTACGAATAAGAACGAAGATTTGAATTCCCGCGCAGTGAGAAACCTCGGCCACGGCCGCGAGCCGTCTTTCTTTTAAGTTTAGAGATGAAATAGGGAAAAATTCGCCGTTTTTTCGGGGATTTCGGATTTTTTAAAAAATTTTATTGCAAGAAAACCAGGGAAGCACATAACTCTGGGAACACTTTAATGTAAAAAAGTTACAAAAAATGTGTCGGAGTCTAATTATGTCAAAATCTGTCATTTTTAATTACTCAAGGAAAGTGAATCTGGAAATTTCTAGATTTCTAAACATGACTCATGATAGTTTTTGATATAAAAAAGTTCTCAAAAAAACCCTTGGTTCTTTTTTTCAAATCTGTCCCTAGACTATTAAAAGATCAGATATAGCCAATCCAATCAAACTTTCTCACCTCCTATATTTCAAAAACTTGTCACTTTTTGTAGTGCTTCTTCTCCACTCGCTCCAATTTTTCACCCCATCAATCTAAATATTTGCAAATTATATCTCGCTTTCGAAAGTTTGTTACTTGCAAACTCCACTCCCCCTCCTAATTTCTACAAATATAACTGAACTTTTCCGGTTTTTTGCCCGCCTGCCAACCTATTTTCATCACCCCCTCCTCTCCCATCAATATTTGCTCAATAACTTTCTTTATTTCCAGTCTTTTTTATTCTTATTCTTCTTCTATTTCTATTCAATTCTCATTTGATTCAGAATTCTGAAAAAAAAGAACTCCTAACCCCTACAATAGTATGTTTATTCTTTCGAAACTGTTTTTGTTGACTTTTGTCACCTATTTTCTTTTTCCGCTTTTCCTTTTGTGATAACAAGGAAAAACATCATCCGGAGAAAAAATAGACAAAGACTACCATGAAAATAAGCATAGCATTACTGAAAAAAAAAGAAAAACAAGTAAATAAATAAACTTCTCAATATTTCAAAACGACACGGAGCCACCACCACCATCACTTTTGGCTCCGCCCCCATTTATTTACTCTGACCATCACCCGCCTCCCAATTGATCCCCCAACCCACGGTTTTATTATATAAATTGCTCGAATTCTTGACTTCAACAAGACTCTCTATCTGTCTCCTCAAATTGCCTTTGATCTATATTTGCTATAAGCTGCATCTGATATTTCAGACGAACCAATAATCGAAACGAGCCGAACCCCTAATCAGAAGAATCAGAAGATGTTGTGGTTCGGTGGAAATCCGAGTCCGTCTGACTATCCAAATGCAGCTATTCCTAATTTTAATATGCACGCATTTGTGGTAAGTTTTTTATAAAATGTTTTAGATTTTTTAAAGGTTCTTCCTGATTTTCTTTGTCTAACTTTCAGCCAACTTATTTCGGTTGCTGTTCAAGATACACAAAAGTTGTTAACTGAAGAGTTGTTTATCATAATATCACAAACATTTTATCTGTTAACACATTTTCGATATCTTTCATAGGAATCGAGATAAATCAGCTGAAACCTGACGATGAGAGGACTCTTCTATTACAGCAATAGATTTAGAAGAGTCTCTGGGCTTTAAAATCTAAGGCTCAAATAGATTTTTTGAATACTTCCAATGTTCTAAAAATATTTTTTCAGATATTCTCGGTATTTCTAATTCCGTTCATCGCTTATCTCCTAATCCTACCCGGAGTACGACGGAAGCGAGTCATCACAACAGTCACTTATGTGCTTATGCTAGTTGTAGGCGCCTCTTTAATAGGTAAATCCTACCCAATTTTCAGTATTAGCCAATTCATTTATTTTTCAGCATCTCTGATTCTTCCATGTTGGGCGTCGGGTAATCAAATGATCTACACCCAGTTTCGCGGTCACTCAAACGAGCGGATATTGGCCAAAATTGGGGTGGAGATCGGGTTGCAGAAAGTGAATGTCACACTGAAATGTGAGCTTTAAAAACTGAAAATTTTGAAACGCATTCTCGAGTTTTCAGTCGAACGACTACTCTCTTCAAGTGACGTTCTTCCTGGAAGCGACATGACGGAATTGTACTACAACGAGGGATTCGATATTTCTGGAATCTCCTCAATGGCTGAAGCACTTCATCATGGTCTGGAAAACGGTTTACCGTATCCAATGCTTAGTGTTCTTGAATATTTCTCATTGAATCAAGATGCTTTTGATTGGGGAAGACATTACCGAGTAGCTGGACACTACACAAATGCAGCTGTTTGGTTTGCATTTGCTTGTTGGTGTCTTTCTGTGGTACTTCTTTTCTTGTTACCACATAATGCTTATAAGGTAAGACTTAATTTCCAAAATATAGGTTTTTCAATTCCAATTTCAGTCAATTCTTGCCACGGGAATCTCTTGTCTCATTGCTTGTCTTGTCTACTTGCTCTTGTCTCCATGCGAACTTCGGATAGCATTCACAGGAGAGAACTTTGAGAGAGTCGATCTGACAGCCACGTTTTCATTCTGTTTCTATCTTATCTTTGCCATGGGTATTTTGTGTGTTCTCTGCGGTCTTGGACTCGGTGTTTGTGAGCATTGGCGTATCTACACACTGTCCACTTTCCTCGATGCCAGTCTTGATGAGCATGTTGGGCCTAAATGGAAGAAGCTGCCGACTGGAGGACCTAGTTTGCAGGGAGTTCAGATTGGAACATACGGAACTAATGTGAGTTTTTAGTTCTCTACACCAGAAAGAAAGTCTATCATTAATTTATTTGGTTCTAAAATTTTGTAATTTGCGAAGAGCCCTAACTGAAGAGCATTCATTTTGAATCACACCTACCGTAAACGCTCCAATTGGAATGCGCCCAACTGCGCCACTTTGTGCAGATATATCTCGTTTCTTGTGAAAGTTAGCAAAAAGTGGCCTCCTGATAAAGTGTTTATTATAGAAGCATTAATAATTTGTCAGTAAACTTCTTTTTGATATATTTGACAAGAGCCGAGATAAATTGGCTCAAAATTGAAAGTTGGAGGGGTCATCCTATTATAATTTCGATTCTGTGTCCGTTCTCCCAAAGTTTTCTGTAACTTCATAATTCACATTTTAGACAACCAATAGCAGTCGCGACAAAAACAGTTTGACAAGTGACAAAACAGCTGGATCCAGCGGTTTTCAGTCAAGAACGAGTACATGTCAATCGAGTGCCAGCTCCGCATCATTAAGGTAAGAATTTCTTTTTTTTTAAGCAAAAATATTCTAAAAAACAAATTGTGAAGATGGCCAGAATCTCGTTCAACCACCCCTGGTTTCTTATCAGTCTGTCTGGATGATACCGATGCTTTGACGTAATTAACTTTTAAAACTAGGGTATTCCTTGGTATGGGTCCTGGAAGAAGGTCTAAAACTCTCCCATTCTAAAATAACCATTTATGATTCTCATGCTCCAACTCAATATAATTGTTTCAGGAGTCAAACATCGATCGAAACAGTTCACGATGAAGCAGAACTTGATAGGACACATGTCCACTTTTTACAAGATCCATGCTCCTCGTCATCATTATAATCCCCTCTCGAAATTAGTTTTTTTTTTTCAGAAAACCCTTTTTATCTTTTTTCTAGGTGTAATATTTTCTCTTTTCTCTCCCTCTTCCTCTCTCCATTCATCCATCCGTGACATTCAAAACTTCAACTCATCGATATCGATTTTCCCCTGATCCATACGGGGATAGATTCTGATTCAATTTGTGTGTATATCTACGTGTATACATACACTCTTTTGCTTTTTTTCCCGGTGACCTACATTTTCAGCTTTTCTCAATTTTCCCAGTTTGCTTCCCCCATAACATTTTGTGTGTATGTAAATTTTCACTTTTTCCTGTTTCCTGCCCCATTTCAATTTTCAGAGTTTTACTATCTTCTACTGGTAACCGCTTTTTCCTCTCTCTCTCCAATCATTTTTCTTTTCCTTCTTTTTCCCAAAATGTTTTTCCTGTGTTTTCCCTTGTGAGTCACTTTTAAAACGGGTCATTTCAGGAATTCGTTTCCCTTTTTTCTCTTGGATTCCCCCCCCAAAAAAATCGCCATGTCCAGAAGACTCCTCCAGTTTCATTTTTTGTCTGTCTCCGAGCTGTATTATGATTGATGCATTTGGGTTTTCTTACTACGGGTTACCCAACTCTCTGACCTAGTTTTGTCTCTGCTTTTTGTGATTTTTTTCCTTGTTTTTCAGTAAACTGGAATTCCTAAAGAATTTTTGAAAAATAGCACGTTTCATAACTAAAACCATGGTTGATGAGTAACCCTCGTTATCAGTAGAAGTACTTTATTTTCAGGCAAAGAAAGAAATAACAGAAAAACAGGAAGTAGAGAAATTCCAATAAAATATTTTCCCTGAGAATCACAATTGGCTTAAACTGCTGTATTGTATAGGGTACTGGCAGGACGATCCACATTATTGAAGGCCTCTTTTTCATTGGCTGGAAGAAATGCGGCTACCTGAAAGATTAAAAATTCTTATGTGAAAAAAGTTAGCAAATGGGATAATGGATGCCCTCTAAAACTTTGTTCACCGTGAATACTGTATTAGAAGGGCCTCTCTAATTCAACTCGGTAAAAAGTCGCAGCAGATGTTCGTAGACTGCACATCAGCTGCGTAAATGCTGCACATCTTCTGCGGGTTCAAGCCATTCGGTGAAAAGTCGCAGCAGATGTACATCAACTTAGGCGATACCAACAGATGTGCAGCATCTACACTACAGTTGTGTAGCTTTTGATTTTCGCATCAACTCTGCAGCATCAATGCATCAACCGCGTAGCATTTTTGGCTTAAACCCGCAGAAGATGTGCAGCATTTACGCAGCAGATGTGCAGTCTACGAAATTCTGCTGCGACTTTTTACCGAGAAGGGGCACTCTAATGGAAGATCCTCCTAGAGACCCTAAGAAAAATAGCAGTTCTCCCTTTAGTTGAAGGACCCCTTTAAATAAAGAACCCTTTTGCTAAATTGCTGATGGAACACACAAAAATGTTACAGGAAAACTGCTCCTCTAATAGAAGTGCCCTCCTTGGCGACCTTATAAAAAATACAAGTACACCCTCTAATTGAAAGGCCCCTTTGATTGAGTCCCCCGCCTTGAAACCCACAAAAAAACAAGGACCGTCACTTCGACTATACGTGTAACGGGCTGGGCCGCGCCGGGCTTTTTTTTCAGAATTTTCAAGGCTCGGTCCGGCCCGCGTTTTCAGAACGTTCTTTTTCCTGTCTTTCCAAAAAGAATTTCGGGGTCTATTGAAACAAATGGACGACTCTTTTGTCAAATAAAATACTTCCCAAGTTAAGAGTGTCATTAAAAAATCAATTTTTCGCAACGAATTCTGAAACTTCAAAGTTTTTTTTTTCAAATTTGGGATTTCCGAGCCCGCCTGGCCATGATTACAGGTTTTACGGTATTTCAAATACTAGAAAATTTGAAATTTGGTTTTCACTCTTACCTGTTGCCTTCTAATGGCATTATGGGATTGAGACCCAGGTTGTGCCACTGCTCCTCCTTCTATCGACAATCTCAGTTGAGATGACAACGCACTTTTCAGATTTTTCTGAAACCATTTTCCTTCAAACTCTATTTTTATTATCACCAAACTCACCGCGAAATTCGCTACCATTGAATTTGAATTCGATTTCCTTGCCTCTATTCTACTCCTATAGAGGAATTCTCCAAGTGCAGCCAACATTGAAATAACCATTCCTCCCATTAGGATATAAAATATACCAGCCACTTTTGAAAGATTCAAACTGGCTGATGACCCGTCTACAGTCAGTGCCGCATCACATTGACCTCTATCGTACCACCATTTGTTCTCCAGTTTTTTGAGTTCTCCTCTTTCTTGAAGAGCCAAAATTGCTAGATTAATGTGATCCTTCCAATCGGAACCAAACGGAGTGGCAATTCCATATCCAATACTATTCAGGTTGGCTCCTGAAAATTTAGATTCTGGTCATTTCATTTATAGCAGCTTACATACCAACTTTCATAGTATCACATGGCTTCCTTGTGTTCTCATATTCATTTGCAGTTGCTTCTAAAAGGAATGCGTACCTTCCTTTATGACTTCTAACTCTCTCAATTCCTTCTGCATAACTTGCAACAAAAACTGGCGGAACTTGAGACTCCATATATCTCCACATTCGTTGATAAATTTGAACAGAAGAGTACTGAAGTAGGGGAATAATGTCATGTCATAGCTAATTTACAAACCTTGAAGAATGAAGCAGTGGATCCACCTCCTTGGATCCCGTATTTAATTTTTGTCTGTTTTGCAAGATCTTCAACACTTTCAATAGGAGCTTGCATTTTTTCGAGAGTCAGAAAAGCGGCAAGATTAGCAGTGTAGGAAGATACAATAATCATAGTGAAGAACCACCAAGCCGAAGAAGCGATTCGTCCAGAAATGGACCTGGAAATTCTGGTTTATTATTACATGTTTAACATTTGAAGAATACTGTAACACCTCTATTAGAAGGTCCGATTTCATTAAAGACCCCCATTAAAATGCTATTTTTAAATTTAAAAATTTCCATATGTTTTCAGCGAAAAAGATTCTGGAAATTCCAAAATTAAAAAAAAAAACTTTTTGAAACTCTTTTCTGCTTAAAAAATGCTATTGTGAACAATTGTAAGGTTTTCATGTGATTTGAACAATAATTCACTGAAAATTTCTTTTAAAAATTCGAAAAAATGGCTGATAATGTAGCAGAGCCCCTGTAATTGAAGGGCCCTTCAGAGGTATCTTGGAACAATAGAATAGCCGGCTCTTTTAATATAGGCTTTGCGGTAATCATTTGTACCTGGGTAAGATGTCAGTTCCTTGTTGCATGAATGCTGCCAATGTAAACCAAAGACAATTGTAGACTGAAAAATCATTGGAAATTGTAAATCCTCCTCTCGAAGTTTCTTCAACTCTCCATTCATACGGAGAGAAACGAGATACCAAGAAGATAACAACCGATACCTGTAGTAATTTAGAAATTGATTCTATCTGAATCCTAAAAACCTAACCCCAATGTAAGCAAATATGATGTACATCCAAATTTCGGTACTAAGCGGTTGCATGAATGAGAAAACGGAAAACTCTTGCTTGTCGGGTTTCTTAATCATAATTGAAATTCCAGTTGTCATGAATGGTTTTGAGAAATCAACGACTCGCTCTCTCTCCTGATTGATTGTCAATGAAGCAACGACAGCATGAGCATTTCCATTCAAAAGTTCGCCAATCATTCCGTCCCAACTTCCATCTGGTTGTTTGGAACCCGCCTGAAAACCGAAAAACATTTTTAGTAGCTTCCCAAAATAGCCAACCTTGGTTCCTAATTTGATAACATAATTGAACCCTTCAATTTTGTCAGCCAACAGCTTCAACAAATCGATACAAAACCCTTCGAACTTGTTATTTCCCTGGCATTCAGTTAGATTTCCCATCTCTGCACATTCCCTTTTTATCATTACGAACGGAGCAACTAAATTTGTGAGCACAATCACTTGATTATCTTTATGATCACTTTGACTTTTTCGAGAATGTTGGGCAACTGTTCGATTTGAGAAAAATCCGACACCTTGGCGCCATGCCAATACTTCTTTTGAGTTGAATGTTGCCTTGGTGTTTGATACCAAATCCACAATAGAGACATCGAAATTCTTCCGATTTCCAAATCGATCAAATTCGATATTTCCAGTTAGAGTTCCCTCTTTGGCACCTATTTTCATCTGAAAACTGATTTTTCCGAAAATAAATAAATTTAAATACTACATTTCGAAATGCCACTCCGATTGTTTTTCCGTGCTCAAATGACGAAAACGGCCGGTTTGGATGAGAACGATCAGATAGAGGATCACAGTAGATTCCTGAATGGATTGTTTTATAATTTTCAAGTCATGTTACCCAATCACCTGGAAATCCTCTATTGAAGAATCTCCGATGCCTAAATGTACCATGGAACAAGGAGTCGTTGGCTTGCAAACATTTCGCAAACCCATGCCACGTCACCAACATGGCGTCGTGCCCAACTGCAGCTTCCACACTAACATCATCTGCTCCACCCAATGATGATGAAGTCTTCAGATGCTTTTTGAGGGACCAATACTCTCTTCCGTCCTTGTTTATAATATTGAATCCAGATATGTTGATGTTTCCGTTTTGGAACATTTCCTGATCGTATGGTAGGAAATCCTGAAACTTTAATTTTAGCAAATAATCAATGTAAACAAATTCTCACATAATTGGCTAACACATAATGATAGTTAGCTTGATTGAATTGCGCTGATCTGATATTGATTAGAAGTTTTTTCAGCCGTTTTGGAGAAGCACAATCAATCAAAATACGATTCGTCTCGTTGTTTCTCATCATATTGAACTGCATTAGGTAGGATTCGAATTGAGCTTCATCCGGCGGAAGATCGAACATTGACGCCTTTACAGAAGTGTTGGTCCGGGTTCTCAGATGACGCCAGAGGGATGGAAGATGGAGACTGGCTGGAATTGAGATAAATACAAATATCAAGTGTCAGATGATTTACACCGCTTGGCTTCCGCTTACTGTATCTTAGATCAGAGTCTCTAAATTCGGAGTTTCCCACTTTCCGCATCCCCAAAATTTCTCAATATCCTTTTTTTGAATATAGTATTCGACTCAACGTTTTGAATTCTGATTTACTGAAGTTTTGAAACTTTGAAATCTGGAGTACTTATTTTTGATATTCTGAAACCCGGAAAATTGGAATTTCCGAATTTCTAGATTTTTAAATATCCAAAATTTTTGAATTACTGGATTTTCTAATTTTTTAAGTTTTCAAACTTCTGAGTTTCAAGACTTCCGAATTTCTTAAATTGTAAATTACCATGAAGTGGATCGATCATCACAAGAACCTCACTCCATCCTTTATGAACAATGAAATCTGCCAAAAGTTCACTGATCGGAGGTCGGACAGAAACTTCGAATAGGTTTCCAAATTGTTGTTGTTCGTCATTATTCGGAGCAGTCAATGAGATTAATGGCATTTCAAGAGCATCAGAAACTCCTCGAATTCCCTCGATTCCTTTTCCATCGACACTTGAGAGTAATGTCATTGCACCTTCTTTTAATTCATCACAAACAGCGTTTACCATATTCCACGATACGGCTGCTCCTTCTTCAACTACTCGGTGGTCAAATGCGAGTCTGGAATTCTATGAATTATCTACTGATACCGAAGGGAATTTGGATTCTGAAGTTCACACAATTCTAACTGGCCGGTCCGGCCTTTTTTCCAATTTTTGTAATCCCAGATAGGATTTTGATCGAATTTTTTGAAAAAATAGAAAAATTATAGCTGACAAACAAACCAACCTAACAAAAGTTCGATAAAAAGAGCAGAAGTTGGCTTGAAATTATAGGATTTTTATAAACCGGGTCTACCGGCTCGGATACAAGCCTTGAAAATTCCGTCATTTATTTTATAGAAATTCAAGTATGAAAGCTCACAGTTCTCTATTTTTACTCACTTGAATGGTACATCATCTCTGGAATTGATATGATCTGATGTGTATTCCATTGCTTTTAGTGCCACTCTCGAAACCTCTTCATTGTTTCCAAATGACTCTGAAACTCTCTCCATTGTAAAATTCAGAATTCGAAAACCCACTTACTAATTATTATATGACTTGGATATGGATCAACTATAGTGAAATTTAGAACTGTTAGCAGAACAGTTGCCAGCATGCTCCACGAGCTTCTTCTGCCCGATGGAACCATTCTGAATGAATCAGAGGAACGACGTCTCCTTCTTTGCCGTCTTTTTCTTTCTTTTCTTTGAGTCAGAAATTTGATCCTCCTTCACTTCATTGTGTCAGCAAATTGGATGTGAAAATGTGTTTTTGGGATTAACACATGTCGGATAAAATGGAAAAGAAAATGTAGATAATGTAGAAGAAGGTCAAAAGAAAAAAGAATAAGATGAAGGCTTTTTCGGAAAAGTACGAAGTGACCGAAACGAAGAAAAATTGGACAAGGACCCCGTCCTGCTCTTCCGCAGCCAAGTGTGTAAAGAGAAGGATGGGAGAAAGGGAGCGGAGCACTCGCAAACCCCCCACTAAATTGCATTTCAGACTCACCTCCGACCATTGAAATAGTGTGGAAGAAGAGGAGACGCAGACAAGAGATGGCCAATCAACGTCCTCCTCCAAAAAAGAAGAAGAGACTCTTCGACGGGGGAGGGCACATCTTCATTTTCTGGGACACGAAGGAACCTCTTTATGAAATAAAATGGAGTTTTCGAAAAAATGGTTTATCGAAATTTACATTTCTTCGCCGACTTTAATTTTGTTTCGCGATACGGAGATTCTGAATTGAAGTGGTCAACGTTTCGGTTTTTTGTGTTTTAGTTGTTATGCCGAAGTGTGTATTCGGACGCGAAGAAGATAAATTTCTTGAAATTCCGTTCATATTAGCCCCACAAGGAGTTGAACTTGTCGACCCAACGCTGAAATTGCCGCGCCTCTACCGGCCGAGCTGCGGTGCCGCAAGCTGAGTATGATGTGGCCGAACGATGGGGTATACAGGGTGGCCCATAAGTATGGAGACTTTTGTTTTTGGGTCTAAAACCTAAAAAAGAAGGGTGTCAACACAATGAACTTTATATTCTGATAGAGGAGACCAAAAGGAACAGGTATATGCAAAAATATTTGAAATTTGGTCCTCTGGCCTTGATGCAGGCCTTCAGAAGATCCGCAAAAAAATCACTGTGTGCCGCAGGCAGTTGATGTCTATTTCATCGCATAACTTGAGGAATTTTTGTTTGAGAAAATGGAAAATTGGGTGAGAACAAGTCATGCTCATGTTATCCAATTAGCCCTAAAAATAAAAATCCAACACGTTAAGATCTTGCGAAGAGGCGAGCTGGAAGTCGTTCTTCCAGTGTCGCGTGAGGTAAGCTTTGATCGCCGATTTGGTGAAATTGTAGATATCAAAGGTGCTGAATCTTTTTGCATAGTAAATGGGTTTAAGCCAAAGTAGCTGGTAACTCAGAAATATAAAAAAACCCTTCAACCCCATATTTTGGTAGAAATCCGAGTCGGGATTCACGTTTTTATCACTGAAGACCAGTTGAGCTCTACCTTCAGCTGTCTGACCTGCTCAGGCCATAACAGATGTTGGGAATATCTTTCTTTATCACAATAAACGTTTCAAGGACTTCAAGTTATATTTTAACATCATTTGCCGATTTTTCCGGCTTCGTGGACGGGACTCAGTAGTCGAGAGCTCTCTTATAGGTCCACATGACGTCGTAGGCGCGGCGCACCTAGATATCATTGAGCAACTTTCTTGATTTTCCGAACGGATTCTTATTGGAATGGTCTGGAAGATATTGTATCCGATAGAGCTGATGATTCTCAACATTTTAGGTTATTAAAACCATAATTTGGACACTTCCACAATTGGTACCAAGCGATTCTGTCATATTTTCCTTTATTTCTCCTGATCCTTTTCTTGATGATCCCACGAACTCTACAATTGTTCCTAGAACGTGGTTTTCCGTTTTTTTGTTACTCATCGACATATCCTTCAGTTTCAAGCTGTTTGGAGATTCCCTGACCCAACGACTGACCGACACTGAGTCTCCAACGGCATCGTAGATGCAGTTCCCTTTGTAGTTCTGCTTGAAAATCCTAGTATGGTTCAAGGAAGTTCGCATAGATAACGTAAAAACAAGAAGTGAAGACAAATTGTTGCAGAAACCTTTTAAAGATACCCCCTAGTTTCGAAAAATGTCAAAAGTTTTCAAAAATAGGACTTGGCACAGTGCCAGCAGCCCTTGGAAAAAAGTCTCCATACTTATGGGCCACCCTGTATGAAAGCATCAAAAAAGCAGAACTGAATTTGGCTGGCCACTAAGTCATTGTGCACTGTTGTTTTCTTTTTTTGCTAGAACAATATCATGTGTGGAACATGAGGTGGTATACCAGATGATGAGGTTGTTGACAATAACAATCATTAGCCCTGCTCCCATTGCGAACGTGATGTTCAAGAATCAGGACTTTGCAATGGAAGATGAAACTCTTCCCGGGCGACCAGTTCTTCAAGACAAGCTGAGAGATCTAGTGGCACCCTTACCAATCTACCCGTGTCAATCACTTAAGGAGCAACTCATTCCATTTTTGAAAATGTATTGTTAAAGTTGGGAAAAAAGCTTGCGAGAGGATACCTCACCGTTTGACAGATTTTGGTCTTCAGCGGCGAGTGGACATGAGCATGCAATTTCTTACTCTACATGGGAACTTCCATTGGCTGAACTATATTGTCAACTCGGATGAAAAGTGAAAAGTCATATATCACAGGAAAGCCCAATGGGTTGACATCGGTCAACAGCCAGTAGACGTCGTCAAACATGAAATTCACCCAAAAAAGTGGGTATGAAAAGAAGCATCGCGATTGCAATAGGAGCAGGGCGAATGTTATTTTCAACAACCTCATCGTCTTATATACCACCTCCTGTTACACACATGTTATTGTTCTAGCTCAGTTAACAGTGAAGATGAAAAACAAAAGTGCACGAGGACTTAGTTGCAAACTTAATAGATTGCAGTTGATTTCGTTACGAGGATCACAAGCTTCCCTCGACCGTAGCTCCCTTTTTTTGCAAGACAATAATACCGGCTGAGCTATTGCGGAGAAAGGAAAGAAAAAAAAAGTGCAAATTTTTGATAGTCGTTTCAGGGAGCTCTTGCTTTTTTGTTAGGTTTTAAAAGGGCAAATTGAAATAACAGTCTTCCCTGATTGGAGACCTTTTAAACCCTTCGATCGAAATTTTAAAAATTATAGAGGTCAGCGCTGAAAAAACACTGGAAAAAATCTGAATAAATAATTTATGGTTCCTATGAAAAATGTATATAAAATTTAAATTGAGCAATATAAAAAAGAAAAGATGCATGAAATAAATTAAATAAACGAAATAAATAATTATTTAAAAATGCAATCTATGATAAAAAGTGAGCTATAAATGTGAATGGAGCTAGTTGAATGAGAAAGGAACTGGGTTTGATGGAATCTTCGGTATCTCGGAATCGGCTTCACGGGCTTTGAACTGGGCGTTGTTTCCTATTTGTTTCATCACCTGACCGATGGATTGGAGGGCAGTCATGAGCCGAGCAACTATTTCTTTTGTCGATTTTCTCGGACGCTTCTTTATCTTAGCATTGTCGATACGAACTTTGGCAAAGTGCTTGCAGAGAACATCAACACTCGTAGACTTTCTCCGCGGCGCTCTTGGCTTTCGAGGTGCCTTTGGTTCCTCTGGAGCAACGATCTTCGGCTTCCTGACTCTTTTGGCTGGCGCACGAGCTTTTCGAAGTTTTTTAGCTATCCCTGATCCAGTTGAAGCAGTTCTCTTCTTCCTTGGCTTCCTTGGAGCACGCGGCTTCTTCTTCTTAGATTTTTCCGCAAAGGACAGTTCAGACATTTCAGCAGTAGCCATTTCTAATTGAGTTCTTCTCTTCCGAACTTGTTTCACTTTTCCACCATTGGTTACATGTCCCTCAGTGGCCGATTCTCCTGAAAATAAGATACCTATTTTATTATGATTTCGAACGTCTTATATTCAATGTACTACCTTTATTCATATCAGAAGACGTTAGAACAACCAATCCTCCAATGTTTCTCTTGTCAAGAGCGATGATCTTCTTTGGGTTTACATTCTCCGATTCGAGATTGTCATGGATTCCATCCGATGCTTCCGTGGGCACATCGAAGACATCCTCTTTCATAACGAAATTTTCCGAGTCCGGGCATTCTTGACAGTTCGACATGTTGGTTTCCAGCAGAATCTGGGAAAAGATTGATTGGTAAAGAAAAACATAAACATGTCTTAAGACCTGTATCAGAAGGGCGCCTCTAATTGAATTTGCCCCCTTGAAGACCCCACGAAAAATAAGAAGGACCGGCTTTTCTAATACAGTTTTTACGGTAATGTCTACAAAATTAACTTATTTACCTTCTTTTGATCGACTGCTGGCAATTGATTTTTAGAAGATTTGTTTTTTGAAATCTGAAAGTAGGGGTTAATGGAATAAGATAAAGAAAAACAAGGGAAGAAATAGCAAGTGTATATAAGAGAGATTAACTCTGAATTTAATCAAATAAACATTAAATTCGCAATACTTTATTTAGAATGGGAAAAGCCTACTCTGAAGAGTGGCGGTAAAAACCCACTCGAGAAAAAAATGTACAATTCAAGAACCAGTAAAAAATGTGAAGACATCAGGAATGGGTTTTGCCCATTTGGATGACTTCATTCACAATTAAAACAAAGGACCAGCCTGAGATTACTGTTAGCCAGCTATGAAAAATTAGGACTATGAGTATTGCCTACGACTATCAAATATTGATTTCTAATTCTGAATTGGTTATTTCTGTTTTCAACATAATTTTTTGAAATTACGTCTAGACTAATTGTAAGATATATGAAATCTAAGCCTAGAAATTATGGTAAACGAGTAACAAATAACTACACAATTGAACTACAAGCGATAACAAAATATTCTAGAAACTACAATAAATATCAGCAAAAGCTACGCTTCATCTGTTTTTATGAACTTAGTCCTGCTTATAACATACTCGGCTGTCGGCTTGTAATTTTTTGGTAGAAGTTGAAGGAAGTTCGGCTTTCGGACGGAAATTTGCCAGGTTCTGGTCGGAGCTTGCCCATAAACGGCTGTATAGCGGTCCACGATCAGATTTTGGTCGGAAGCAGACATGAGCGGAATTCTTCCTAGTTACTTGTTTTTTCTTGTTTCTCCGGATTTTCAAAATGTTATTCCGCTTATGTTTGGTCGGAAGTCGAAAGTTGAAATACAACTAGGTTGGAGCTTTGTCATGAGTTTGGCGGAGTTTGGTCACCGACCAGAAGTTACTGGAAACGTCCGAGAAGCAAAATAACACATAAATTAGATAATGAGATGTTTGGAATGATGCGGCTTTTTCCAGTGAAGGGAGAGCACTTGTGAAGACGTCGTGAGCCAATTGGAACGTTGCAATGTCCACCTTCTCAAGAGATAAACTCCTAAAATAAGTGAAGAAAGAAAAAACTAACATAATTCAAAAAGATTTTTGCGCAGGAAAAAAGACGCGGTGTATACCTGCTTTTATGCTTCAAGCTGGAAAATCTTTTTTTTAACTTTCTGTGAGCCATATTGGCTTCTCTTCTTTCTGCTTTTTCCGTTTTATTGACACCTCCTGTTCCATAAATATATTTCTCAATTGCCACGGCTTTTCTGTAGTAGTGCTTTCGTGAAGGTTTCACTCCAAAGAGTCTCAGTGCCTTCCTATCTGCAGCACTATCTTCTAATTCTTCTAGTTCATCTTCATCATCTCGTGGCCAGTCGGGCATCATGGAATAGTCGATGGGAGGCGTTGGAATAATTGTAGCACGGATGGAAGCATATGGATCGATAGGTGGTTCTTGACTAGCAACGTGGTAGACGTTATCATGACTTGAATTCCGATTTGGTGGTTTTGTAATGGACGAGCAGTCTAAAGATGTTCTTGAAGCTTCCAAATGCATCGATCCATGCTGCGCCGTTGCTGAAACATATTTGTTGGTACTTACCTTATTTTTCCTAGTTTTAAACAGTACATAGCATCCCTGGTAGTCTTGGAGAATCCTTTTGTTCAGCGGCGACACAAGTTCCTTTTTCTTCTTCTTGCGAACTTGGAGCTGACAACAAGGACATGAAAGAGGTGTTCTAAAAAAAGATCCTTTTCAATACATTTGATGAACTTTTAAACTTCTTACATTGTTATTCTGATCGGAAACATCCTCCGTTGGTGAATCCGCCCTATTTCCAGTGTTGCTGTTTTCCTGATTTTTGGAATCCGTCTCGCTGTTTTGACGGTCCAAAATATCTCGAAGTTTTCTCATCGAGCTGTTTCGGCTAGGGGCCGGCATTTTCAAGAATAATTCTTGAATGGAGTCTGAAATGATAAAAATTAAGAAGAGACAACCCAGAAAAGTTTCGCAATTCGAATTCAGTATTTCTTCAAATTAATATATGTAGTTCGATACCCAAAAAAATTGCAAAAATCGCCCAATGTAAATGCTATTACCGTATAAACTGTATTAGAAGAGCCGGTTCTTCTATTTTTTGTGGGGTCCCTAGGAGGCACTTCAATTAGAGGGGCACTTTTATTTTTCGTGGGTCTTCTATTAGAGGGGCATCATTTTCAGTGAAAATTTCGCTTTTCTAATGCAAATCCATTACAATTTCTTCATTTAAAAAAAAAGCTAAAACACCAATATTGCCGAATTTTTAAAAACTGGCACCTGAAAATTTTGCGGACGCTGTTCATGTTGATTTACCCGAGGCCTCTTCCTTGAATCCGCCATTTTATCAAACGAAATTAATGAATTTGAATTTAGCGGGATTTTCTGATTAATTTAAATTTTAGATTCAGATTTCTTGGTAACATTTTGATTTAAAGAATCGCTAGAATTTTTTAAATCGAAAACTTCAAACTTTATTGCAAGAATTGTTCGAACGAGAAAAGCATCTGTAGTACAGCAACGGCATTCAAATTCTCAGCTGCCAGTATTTTTTTAATCAGACAGTTACTCAATCAAAACAACGGAAAAAAACGGCTGAAAATCAAAGAAGGTAGTCAAAAGGGCACTTTAATTAGAGGGGGTACTTCAAATAGAGGGAGCACTTCTATTTTTCGTGAGGTCTCTAGGGGGCACTTCAATTAAAGGGGCCCTTTGATTTCAGGGGCCCTCTTAATACAGGTTTTACAGTATACTTCTACTGATCATCTTTTTTTTTAAAGAATGTATTTTTTTAATCCAGTTAAATTTTTAAAAGTTCTGAAATGAAGAGCTAGGACTGTCAGTTTCAAAATACTAGAAAGTACAATAAAAAATACATACGGAAATAACGCTATACTGTAGAACCTGTAATAGAAGGGCATCCTGTTTTTTGTCTTTGAGACAATGTATCTCGGTTAATGTAGAAGATATCAAAAGGCTATCATCTGATAAGTGATTTATTATAATAGTTACAAGCGAAAAATTGTCTTAATAAATTTTGGAATTCTTTGAGTTTCAGATTGTTTTCTCTATCAGAAAAAAGAACATATTTGAAAACCCTAACAATGTACTTATAGTCTGAAACCTGTCCATTTCCAGAAATACGGTTTAAAAAACTTTTTTTTTTTTCAAGGGACCGTGACTTACCGAAAATGCAAACAGCTTCTTCTTCTTCTTTTCTTCTTCTTCTTTTCCACTGCTTCTAATTCTTATTCAACTTTTTTGTTTCCAATTGATACTAACAATAGAAGACAGCTGGCGAACACAAGTACAAATAAACAAATACAGAAGACGTAGTCGAAAGAGGGGGAACACAGAAGAGGGGTCACCAACTGCTACTGCGAGGGTGTTCAAAAATGAGGATCCTCCTCAAATTCCCTGCTTTTATAATAACTCCCGGTGGGTGGGCGGAGCTAATGTGTAATAGTCACCGCTACTGTTCGATGTCTGCGTCTCTATGCTTCATGTGCTATTTCTAATGAGAAGTTAAATTTTGCTTTAAATTTACGAGGAACGCGCCTGGAGCCGCGCGGGTCTCGCCACGATCGTCGCCAAGATTATCGATTGATTTGCTGTTGAAAACAAAATCGATTCATGTTGTTGCAGACCAACTAAGTATCGATTTTTTCGAGATAATCCTGGAACATCAACCAAAGAAAATTTGATTTTTTTAATGAGGTGTAAAAGCAGATTGAAGAAGAAATATTTTGAGTGACAATAACCTGTAGATGAGTGAAATTTCCAATTTCTTTTTCCGGATTCTGAATTTCTTTCCTCTCACCTCTGGTCCATTTAGAAATTAAGATTAGTTTCCAGAATAATTAAGCAAAAGACTAGGTATCGTGCTAGAAAGTTAGTTGAAACGGACACTGTTTTTTTTTCAGAAATCTAAAAACTGGAGATTCAATTTTAGTATCTTAATTTTCAGTACTTTCAGACATTTTTCATTGTTCTAATTACTGGACACATTAACACATCCTTCTTTTCTTTTTCCCTGAGTACTGCATGATTATCTGAAAAATCCGGTGACATTTTTTTCAACACTTTTTCTTTCACAAATGGCCCTTCAAAGTATTTTTTTTTTCAGAAAACTCGGAATGGGGCAAAAATATCAGTCCGCTAGATTCCATCAAGAATTTAGACATTTTGAGAGGGACGACAAGGGCATTCATATTACACTGCGGGTACTATAGCATTGCTCATTGCTAACCATGTTTCAATGAATATTTTCACAGGATTCGAAGAGAATCAGACAGTCTCTCGCAGTGGAAAGATTTCGAATTTATAAATCGCTCGAAAGAGACACGTGTCTTTGGTGATGTCCTCCAAATATGTGACGTCACAAACTGCTATGACACCAATTGTAACCATTCATGTATTCCCAAGATGACAGGGAAACCGAAAATTTTCGAATGCTGAAAAACGACTAAAACGATCGTTTGATATTTGTTATCATTTATTTATAAATTTATTTAGCAGGGAAAAAGCATATCACCGAAGTGACGGCATCAAAAACCTACCAAAAATAGTAACAGTCTATTTTAGGAATATTAATAAATGCAAAAAAAAACAACAACAAAAAACAAGATATAAGTAAATATATAACATTTGATCTTTTAAAAATTTCTACATTCAGTACAACTTAATTTTGATTTAACAAGTTGTTAAACAACTGGTCAGCTCTTTGTTTTCCTTCTTCCAATGTTTCCTCTGACACTGTACCATCATGTAGAGCATTGAGCAGCTCAAACGATTCAAGTTCAGGAGCCAATTTGAGCAAGCCAGAAGTAAAAACATTTCCATCGAACTTTAGTTCCTCGAACGATTCCATTTGGTCAAATGAAGGCGATATTTGTCTCTTACGAGAATGAGTTTTTGAAGGGATCGTGGTTGGCAATGCATCTTCTTTTGGATCAATCATTGGAAGTTGTTCAACACAATCAGAGAAGTTAGAAGTGCTCAATGGATCTTCTTCGTTATTGTTCTCATCTTTCGAATTCTCCGAAACTTCATCCGATCCTAAAACAATAGATTCGTCTCCTTTTGGCTTCTCGAATTGTGACTTTCAATGGTCGTTTAGCAGTGGAATCAAGTCCAAGTTATCCTTTGAAAGTTGATTCAGCAAAGATTGCGAGTCTTCACTTTCACCTTTTTCCGGATTTCCGGTAGTCTGAAAAAATATGAAGATTCAAATTAAAACTTTTCATTTACCAAATTTACAGACGTGTTTGAAAGAGTTTTTGAGCGCTCATCGGATGAACTGCGTCTGAAAAAGTTTTTTTTTCGATAATGATAAAGTAGATCATGTAATAGAAGGGTTCCCACTCAACGTTGAGTTGATTTTTCTTGGCTCCTGTGCATTATATCTAAAATGTGAAAACTGACAAAACATTTCAGATATTATGATAAAAAGTTTATCAATTGTCAACTTTTTGATATTTTCGACAGTAAACGATGTAGTTGATCTCAATGTGAATGGTTTGTGTGGGCTTCTATTACAGGTTTTACGGTAGTTACATTTATGATTTTAATTTTCATGTTTCGGCGAATTTCCCTCAACATTTTTTTAACGACACTCCGTTATTTACTAGATTTTTATTTAGTGTTAAGTTTTGTACTGACATTGAGAATTACTTGAAAAGACATATAAAAATCACTAGAAAGTATACTCACACTCAATGAAAGTTAGTAAAATACTGCAAAACTTTTTTTACAGCTTATTACAAGAAATCTTCGAAATTCGGAATTAGATAAAGTGGATTTTTTCCGAAAAGACTTAAAATCATATTCTCTGACAATTGGATATCTACTGGCTACTGAATATGTACTGGATATGAATTATATATTTTTTCTTTCTGTTTATCATACACAGCTAGATTAAAAAAAAACAAGGCTTATAATTAGAGGCAAAACTCCATCGTGTAGATGATTTCTATTAAAAATTTCTTATTACATTTCAAATGTATTTTCACTCTTTTGTACCCAGCGTAACAGATGTCAAATCCATTAATTAGATTTTAGAAACACCTACCTCTGGGGTCTCATTTCGAAAAAAGAAAGTATTATGAAATCATGTCTCCTTTTATACTAATTTTGGAGACACAGAGTAGAAAACCGGTTTTACATGAATAATATATCTAGGCTATCTGTCAGTTTCTTCCTTTCGCGAAAAAAAACAAAGGAAAAGTTGTTGCACTAAAACGCTTTTCACTTTTTAAAAGACCAAGAAATTGATGAGCTCTCCGGAAAAAGAGAAAAAAGAGTAAAAAGAGATATTTCGCAATCGAGAGTTTTGAAGGGGATTTAGGAAATTTTGAAATTCTAAAATTATAGATCTAGGAAAGTTAAAAGTTGTTACTAGAAACAAAAAACAAGTCATTTCTTTCAATTCTTCAGTTCTTCAGCTGTCGGTGGGATCGTTGCTTTTCTTTTACCGTAAAACCTGTAATAGAAGGGCTTTCTTACTTTTAACATTAAGCCAATTTTTCTCGGTTCCTGTCGAAGATATAAAAAAGTTTTTAACAGATAAAATGTTGACCATAATATCAAAAAAATTTTGTCAGTTAACAAATTTTTTATATATTTTACTGGAATAGAGATAATTGAGCTCATACTTGAGAGTGTGGGGGCCCTTCTATTACAGTTTTTGCAGTGTGTGTACTATTTTGTAGTTTTCATGTTTCTTTCAAAAATGTTGTCTTTTTATAGACGACCAGCCAAAATTCTATGTTTTGTCTGACTATTAGTTTCCAGATTCCCCTATGAAATATTTTTGTTGGTGCTACTTTTTTCGAACAGTCTACCTTTTTTCATTCAGCGAATGCCACCTGAATAAAAACCACTTTTCAACATTTATTGACTCAAAACTTCCGAACAACGATCAGAATTTTTTCCCAGGTATTCTCGTTGTCATTCTCATGAGTTTTCATTGTTCACTCTCCTCTTAAAAAAAGTGCATCAAAGTGCTCAGTGATCATTTCGATGTATGTTGGGAGGTGGGTGTGAACTATCCCATTGGGCAATCAGTGACTCGGAATGGCACACTGTCGAACCAGCACACACAAATACAAATATCTAAACACATTCTTTTGAGTGGTTTTTGAACACTTTTGATCAACAGTTTACTAGTGTGGACAAGAGAGAACGAAGAGAGGGAAGACTCGGAGCAGCGCGGGCGAAAGTAGGTCAAATAGAGATCACTGGGTGATAGCCACGTGATAAATAAACAAAAAAGATAACGGAGAGGAGAAAGTGGCACCTCTGGTAGTCAGAACTTTTGCTCTTTTTTTGCAAAATTAGGTTTCACAGAAGTGTCTCAAGTTTTTCGAAAGAATTAGAAATTAAATCCAATGCGGTATGGCACTGGATTCAGTAATCCTTTAATTTTTGAAATATTCTAAACTTTTTTGTTAAATTAAATCAGTTAGAACATGTCTAGGAGTTATCATAGAACAAGTGATAGTTTATACACAATTTACTTCGCCAAAAACAAATAAAATCAGTTGTAGGAGCTTCTCGATCGACAAGTCAAAGTTTTTTGTACTGAAAATTTTTAATAAATTGTTTTAGGCAGTCATTTGTTTACAATAATGCCTGTATAAACTTGGAAAAGTTACCGTAGGGCCTGTAATTGAACTTCCCCAAACTTTCGAATCTGAGCCAAATTTTCTCGGTTCCTGTCAAAGATGTAAAATAGTTGTCAGTCGTTTAATTTCTTATCATAATATCAGACATATTTTGTCAGTTGACACATTTTTGATATCTTCTATAGGAATTGAGATAATTGAGCTTAAACTTGACAGTGTGAGGGGCCCTTCTATTACAGGGTTTCGGTAGGAAAACTTGATAGACTTCAGAAAATAAGAATCCTTCAAAATCTAAATATAAATTTTCCATTGCCAGTTTTTTTGTCATTCATCGAACATCAAACCTAAAAAACCTCAAAGTGCAAACCTAATCAAATTCGCATTCTCTATACTCAGTTTTTTTTTTCATTTCCGATTCCTATTTACTTTTTTTCTAACCTCTTTTTCTGCACAATTTTCGCCGTTTCTATGTTGGTGTTCCTGTCAAAATGTGAAACAGTTTCCGTTAGAGATACGGCAAAAAAAACGATCAAAAAACTTTTAGGAAAGAGGAAAAGTTCGAAGGTTAGAACCTGGTGAAGTTTAGTTTATGAATTAGGTTTTTATGAAAATTACTAGAGCCAGAAGAAGTGATCTGGGTAGTTTATGAAGCTGAATTCATAGTACTTCGAATTCTAAAATCTTAGTATGCAGTAGAATTTCAAAAAATGTACGAATGTAATTCAATTTGCGACCTAAAATACCTTTACAACTTTAATATAACTCTCCCCAAGTCGTCATACTTTAGCTCATATATCTCGTTTCCTGTAAAAGCTATCAAAACGTAGTCAACTGACAAAATGTTTATCACAATATCAAAAATATTTTTTTAGTTGATCACTTTTTGATACCCTTCATAGGAAAGGAGATGTATAGGCTCAAATTTACCGCTTCAATGTCATTCTATTAGAGTCTCTGAATTGAGAATTAACTTTCTAGTAACACTTTTTTACAAATTATAGTTTTTTGTAGAAAGATTCCAATACTTTTCGTTCAAAAAAGTTTCAAAAACGATTCTTTTAAAAGACCACAAATGTTTTCAGATTCTGGAGCTCCCCGGTTGTTGTCAACTCAAGGAAATCGTTTATCTTTTTTAGACTGACTTTTCTCAAACTTTCAAAAAAAATCGAAAAATGTAGATAGGATGACTGTACACAACAATTTCGTTTTCTTGTTTATCTGCTCTTACTCTAAAATGTACCTCTCAGTTACCATCCTCTACCTATCCTCTATATTTACTTTTTTGTGTTGCTCGTCGTCAGTAATGGGAGGTACGGAAAGGAATGTGAGCAAAAAGAGAAAAGTAGGGACACAATTCTGTTGAAAATAAATAAAAATATCAGCCAAAAAAGTGTTCGTTTACTTTACCTTACCTCACCCATCTACACCCCTAAATATCCCAAAAATACTTGACAATTCGATTGTTCACAATTATTTTGCCCTGACATATAAAAACACTCAAAATATCTAGAGCACAAACTGGTACCATGTTTTTCCTTGTTCTCAAGAATCCCTGACAAGATGACGTGAATTGAATCCACACGTTTTAGAAAAAGGTGTGAAAAGAAGAGCGGATTAGGGGAACGGACCGGAAAAACTGAATGAAAAAATAAAGAGATGGGCAAATAAAAAAGATGGGAAGTTTGATTCGATGATTTCGAGTGATGAACTGGTCGGGGAAATACAAAAGAAGTTGACAACTGCCAGGTTATTGTTGTTGGTCATTGGAAATTCGGATTCAATAGGATGATGGCAATGTTTACGGAGCTACTGCTCACAGGAACTCTCTTGGATGAATCCAATGAAAAGATGAAATTGGAAAAGAAGAAGCGAGTGCACTGTTTCAATGATTTGTGGACAAGATGTTTGATGGGTTGAAGAGCAAAGTTTTTTGTAATCATTTTAGTTTGAATTCCGATTTTCGAAAGTTTAAAAATCTAAAATTTTTGGAATTCGACAAAAATTTAAAACTGGCTTTGTAAAGCTTTGATGATTTGGTATGGATTTTAGCCCAGGATTTTCAGGTCAAATTTAGGTCCAGACTCCCTTTTTAACTGAAATAAACATTTAAATTTTTGGGGGGAAAACTTTATTCCGGAGAAAAAAGATTTTCATTCAGCATCCTGAATCAGAAAATTATCGTAAACCTTTCTAATTGAACGCCCACATAGTGTATATTTGGAGCCAATTTATCTCGGTTGTTGTGAAAGATATCACAAAGTGGTCAACTAACAAAATATTTGTGATATTATGATCAATATTTTATCAGTTGAAATACTTTTGATATCTCTTATACAGACCGAGATAATTGAACTCAAACTTGACAGTGTGGGGGCCCTTCTATTGCAAGTTTTACAGTATTCGAAAAAAAATTTGCGCAAATTTTTTCCTTGGGAATAACCGATTTTTGTTCAGCATTTTTGATCTGAAGCTTGTATTTACTGAATAATGATAAACCGTACATTTGGAAGTTCGAGTGTTTTCTGAAGCTCGTGTAACATTGAACTCAAGTCAGAGCTTTCAAAGTTTCAGAATTGTTTTCATCTCTGATAGAATTCCATTCTACAGTTCTAAAAATGTTCCGTCTTCCAAGACAAACAAATTGTAAACATAGAAGAAGATTTATAAATATCTTGATGACTCGACCACATACAAGTGTCCTATCACTACGTTTGTGGTAACTGAGAGTACTTGAAACTCTATTTTCAAGATGGGAACTTTTGGGAGAATTTTATGGAAGATGCAACGAACAGAAGACAAGAAAAAAGATGGATTTCAGATTTTTATAGGTTTTGGAAAAACACCGTTTAACCTGTAACAGAAGGTCCCTCTAACTTTTCAACTTGGGCCAGTTTATTAAGGTTTCTGTCAAAGACATGAAAAAGTTGTCAACTGATAAATTATTGGTGAGATTATGATAAACAATTTATCAGTTGACTAATGTTTGATATCTCTTGTAGGAATCGAGATAATGGAGCTATAGGGTGGGCTTTTATTAGAGAAAATATGAACAGAACCATAAAAAAATTCCGATTCAAATTTTCCGATGAATTAGAATTTTAAAAATCTGCGCCGCTAGCTTCAACTATCTTTAAAATGAGTGTAGTTGATCAAGAACCTTCCTGAACTGGATAGATTCCTCCGTTCAGAACATGCCAATTCGCACAAAAGATCAGTAAAGAAATTGGAGACATTTGGTGACCCTGTTCCCCCAATCGAACCTCTTTTCTCACATTTTCTTCATCCATAGCTTAACATCATGTTCTTTTTTTCTTTTAGTTATATTCTCTTTATCCCTTTCTCTTCCCCCGATTCTTCACATTTCTTCCGATTCAATTCAATCAAACTTTTTTGCGACACCCTCTCAAGAGTATTCCTCCGGTCCTTTGGCGTCGAAAATTGTGTCGGAGTCGAGGAAGGGGATCGGATTTCCGGTGATGATGGATAGTGATCCCAACTGGATATTTTACATCTGAACATGTGTGAAAAAGTTGGAGGTGGCCTTTTCATTTTCGATTGAAAGTTAAAAAACGAGGGCGGGAGTTAAGGGGGATCAGAGCACAAAAAAGTTAGAGGGGAACAAGAGAGTAAGAGAATTAGAAGATGAAAGAGAAGTCTTTCTGTTTACCTATTATTTTGTATGGAATGGAGCAATGTGTGTGTAGGGATCGTCGGCACGCCCCACCCCTTTCCCCTAGGGGGGACACTGTTGGGTATAAAATCGAGAGGACTTGGCAAAGAAAATCTAAGTTGTGAGATCTCTGCACATACTTCTACATACCAACACGAAAATGCTCCGCGTTTTGTAAGTTTTTTTTTCTTCCTTTAAAATTCTTTCAGTATGTACTTGTTTCAAAAAATTGCCTAGTTGAATAGTAAGCCTAAATTGAAGCCTAAGTTTTTCATGGATATTTGACTAAATTGGAAATTATTATAAGGAAATTTTACATCAACCACAAAATTTCATAGAACTTTCAGAACAGATAAAAATATAAAGTGCTGATATTGTATAGATCTTTTCCTTCTATTTCTGTCTTGTAGAAGGTTTTACTTTGTCCAGGAGGGCGAATAATTATTCAGGTTTGAACTAGCATATAAATTGAGTAAAGTGTTGCACTGAGCTCAAATTTGAAGTGCTAAATTTCCAATAATTTATCAGTAAACTGACCAAATTTCAAGTCATTTGATAAACTTTGAGCTGAGTTATCGCTTGTTAAAATTGCTTCATCTCAAAAAAATACTCCGTTCATATTTGGACAACCACAAAGATACCTAAACTGGAGGAATCGCTTTGAAAATTTGAGTAGCTTTGAATCAAATTCATACTTGTATTTTTACCAATTTTCGTGCTTTCAAGATACTTGTGTCTAAAGATATACCCGTTTATATCAGTGCGCCCCATAAACTACATTTTGACCTGATTTCTCAAAGTGATATTTTTCATAAACCTAATTTTTGCAGAGTGCTCACCTCACTGGTAGCAGTGTCAATTGCTCAATTGACCTCTTCATGCACTACCTGCAATACCAACTCGAACTATGGTGAGTATACTTTTCCTTCCAATTCAAATTCTTAAAACTCATAACATTTCTCACTCTCTTCAAAATTACTTACCAACAATGAACACAGATAACTCTCACCACCGGCATAAACGTCAGCAACAATACAACACTCACCAAGTACCTGGCTTCCTTCCTAACACTTACCAACCAAATGCATTCTCATCAGATGCACGACGTCAGGAGACCCTTCGTCTGAATCAGGCATTCTTCGATTCACTCACCCAACCACAACAATCTGACCCCATTCTAACTCCCCAAATGGATTCACAACCCATTCACATTCCCACTATGGATCAACAAGAACCCCAGTACCAACACACTTTCAAAAATCGACCGATCCCTGTGGTATTCGCTGATCCAGAAGATCCGAAACATCGAGAACCCACAATATTCGTAGAAGTACATGGAGATGATTCAAACGCCACCACTAAAAGTACACCGACTCTGGAATTTGTGCAATTTTCTCTGGAACCAAATGAAGACGGGATCTACCAATCAACACCAGGAAATGAGCCAAGTTTCTTTGAATCTGAAGCCACGAGGGCGATAATTGAGGCACTGACAAGAGATGATCCAAGATATATTCAAAAAGACTTCCGATTAGAATTTGTGGATCCGGACACTGAAGATGTGAACTTGGAGAATATGGAGAAGTTGGATAAAATGAGACACTGACTTTTTAATAATTCACTAAATGTCCCTAAATTTCTCTGTAAATATGTCATAATGTAGGATAACTGATAATTGAAACTTTTTAACTTATAACAATCGCTCACTTGCCATTCATCTCATCATTCACGCAATAAATTTGACTATGTTAACTTCCATTTACAATTAATGTAATTAATCAACCTAAAAGACCCTTCGTGATTTCCCGTTTTTGAATGTTATTCTCAGGTACTTCATCCGGACAATCATCTTACAACACGAACTCTGTACAACGCGATTCGACTGGTAGCTCATCAAGCAATCAACCAGGTTACCTTCCCGATTACCAAGGAGACCGATACACCGATCCACAACGAATTGCCGAGACTCAAGCTCTGAATAGAGCATTCTTCGACTCGATTGGAGGAGCTCCATCCCCACCACCAGAGACACCAGCTCAACAAGGAATGAACAGAGGATCGACTGCTTCCCCAACTGGTCAGTATAATCAACAACAACAGCAATACGGTACCAACCAGCAATACAACCCCCAACAGCAACAATACGGTACCAACCAACAATACAATCCCCAACAACAGCAACAATACGGTAGTACCACTTCTTACTCATCCAATGGTCCGGCTCTCTATGCAACTGGCACCACCAATTACCCAACTCTCTATCAACCATCTTCTTCCTCTCCCCAATATATGAATAACGGTTGCACCACATGTCGCTTCAGACGTCATTTCGGTCTTGGACCAGTCAAATTTTAAGAAATGTTGATATCTCTTCTGAAAAAAAGTCACTGCTGTTTGTATCCCCCCACTTGCCCGCAAAAAATTTCACCCAAAAGAACTCCATCGGATAATTGACTTTTTGAAGCATTACTGTATAAAACCCCCTTAATTGATGATGTTCTTGAATGTTCTATTCTTCCTGCTTATTAATAAACGAATGAATCAAATTGAAAAGAAGAATGACAGTGCATGAATAAACCGCGTTGCTTCAATTCGTCCCTGAAAATAAATCTGAAAATTCGTTACAAGTTTTTTGAAAAATAAGAATAAGAATTCTTAGAAATTTAGGTTCAGTTAATGATTTGCGATCAGTCTTTTCCCCTATGCTATCAAATTAGATAATCAGTTTTACGTAAAACCTGAAATAGAAGGGCCCCTTAAATTTGACCCAATTTATCTCAGTTCCTGAGAAAGATAACAAAATTTTGACAACTGATGAAATATCGGGAATACTATGACAAACAATTTATCAGTTGACAACTTTTTGATATCTTTTCGAGAAATCGAGATAAATGAGTTCAAAGTTGACGTTTTGGGTGGGCTTCTAGAAAATTCATGGTATTTGGACCGAATCTTAATAAGAAGGGCCTCTAAATTTTTACTTTGAGCCAATTTTTCTCTGTTCATGTCAAAGAAGTAAGACAGTTATCAACTGAAAAACAGTCTATCACAATATCATAAGTATTTCATCAGTTGATACATTTTTGATATCTCTGACAGTAGCTGAGATAATTGAGCTCAAACTTGACAGTGTGGGTGCTTTTCTACTACAGGTTTTAAGATGTGTAAAATTCATTCATTCTACACTCAACAAAATTTTTGTTACAAAATGATACAGCTCAGACTAGCACAATTTTCAGGCTCCACATCAACGACGTATGCACCGACCACTTCCTATGGATACTCCACTCAATACTACAATCCATCATCTACTTCCAGAACTTCTTCCACTGGATACACCAATCCATCTTCATCCTATGGAAACACCCAACAACAAGGAACCAATCAAAACTTTGTTGCCTATGATACCACCAATCAAAACTCTCCATACTACTATCAGAGAGTTCCATCTACTGCTCAATACAACGCAGTTCTCGGGGTAAATGCTGGATTCCCACAGAACTCGAATCAAAACCAATTGCTGAGAGATCAATCCTCCAATCAAGGATACGGAATGAATAACAATCAACAAATGTACACTACTGGATACAACAACCAAGGATCCCAATATCAAAACCAAAATCAGAATCAGATGTACAACAATCCACAAAACACCATGACGACTACTTTGATGTATGCCAGCAGCACTCAACAGCAACCATACCAGCAGCAACAACAACAGTACAACAACCAGCAAATGTACAGTAACCAACAGTACAACAATCAGCAATACGACAACAATATGGGATACAACAATCAACCGATGTACAATCCAAGCACTCAGCAGTACGGTAGCAGCACTCCATCTCCACAGTACTCTGCTGACGCCATCTCATGTTGCTCCCAAGTCAGCTCGACGTGTTGTTATCAAACTCAACAAGGATACAACAGCAATCAGCAACAACAACAACCAGGAAACAATCTTCAATACTCGCCATCAGTCTACCAGTATGGACGCAAAAAATAATTTCTCTCTATATTCTTGTACAGTACTACTGCCTCCTCTTTTTTCAGTTTTGTACACTTGCCGGTTTTCTAAACTCAGATATTGTCTAGCTCAAGTTTCAGATAAACACATTTTTGAATTGAAATCCGGTTCCACGATATTGTTCCAGAGAAAATCGTGATAATTAAAAATTGCTCTTCGACGAACAAAGGAACAAATTGCTTATACGGTTCAAAAATCGCAGATATACCAAAAAGCCGGATGTTTTAAGGTTACGATGTTGTATCATGCACCCCAGATATGCACGGACAGCGAAATTTATCGTTCGGGCAACGTGAAAAATTTTTTCGATCACGGACATTTGACAAAAGACAGCAAAAAAAATGGCCGGACAACGGAAATCGGACCAAGTTTTTCAAATCAGTTTTTCAAAAAATTTCCAGTAAAAATGACGCCGATGCGAATTAGCGACCGTGGTGAAAGAGGAAACTGAACTTATCCACCATTTTTACTGCATTCTCAGACGGAAATGTTCAATTTTAACAAACGGACGGACAACATTTTTTTCCTCGGACAACGGAAAGCAAAAAATGGCCGTACAACAGACAACGGTCCATCCCCGATGCACCCCCCCCCCCCAATAATTCTTCATTTGTTGGAAAAAATAAGATGATAGAAAAATAACGAAAAGTTCAATGAATTGGGTTGCTCCGCTTGTCCGACTTGAACAATCTGAAATAAAAGTTTCTTGAATAACATTTTCACATTTAAAAACATTTTGCTTGGCCAAATTTTTTTTCTACACTTTCAAGTTTGTTTTCACGATTCAATATTTTACAGTTGTTTCCCTTTTTTTAGGATTTCTTTTTCACTTTTTTTTTCGCTAAAAACTTATTTAAAGTTCCTGAAGGTTAGAATATGCCTTAAAAATATCTCCAGTCCAAAAAATAAAAGCTTCGCATCCTAGATCAGGGCATTCCTGAAATCCAAGCCGCATAAAATAAAAATCGCCTTATAATCAAATTTAGCGACACAGTTCAACTCCTTAATCCCTCAAAAAGAATACCTGCAGACAAAATGTTCCGTCGTGAATCCAGGATTTGCTCTCATACAGTCGTGGTTGTAGATGTTGAGTCCATTGTCGACGAGCACGATTGGAAGCAGCTGGTGGGAAACCGGGGATCAAGACAAGGAACAGGAGGAAACCAGGATGTTCCTAAACTTGAACTATAGTACTGTAGTTTGATTTCTTTAAAATTTTTCAAAGGTTAGGTTAGACCTCAGACTCAATTTCAGCTCTTAAAGAGAAAGCTTAGGATCCTAGATCAGGGGATGGCTAAAACCCAGCATCCTAAAATTTCAAATCAGCCCGAAAAATCGCCTAGCACTCAATCCTCAGCGACACCCTGAAAACTCCAAAATCCCTTAAAAATACCTGTAGTGCAAGACGTATCGGTGGTCGTGGTACCGGATCCAGGAGTCGCTCTCAAACAGTCGTGGTTGTCGTTGCGGAGCCAATGGTCGACGAGCACGATTCCAAGCAGATGGGAGATGCGAGGAGATCAAGACAGGAGGAGACCAGGGTGATCCTGCAACATCCTGCAACTTGAAAGTTGGAAACTGATTTGTTTCAGACTGAACGGCAGAGGAGAGATAAGAATAAGGTTAAGGAAAATGCCAATGTCACGGTTAAAAATGTTCACTTCACGTCCTTTTTTAAATACCGTATTCCCTCAAGACTGCTACCCAAACTGTCAACTTGGAGCTCAACTATCTCGATTCCTGGGAAAGATATCAAAAAATGGTCAACTAATAATATGTTCATGATAATATCTCCTATATTTTATCAGTTGACAAGGTTTTGATATCTTTCACAGGAATCGAGATAATTGGTCTCAAAGTTGACGGTTTGGATGGGTTTGTGTAAGGGAAAAGACATATATTTTCCATACAGTCTCTCATGAGTTGTTGCAGCGTCACTCTATTTTACGGCGTAAAATTTGAGATTATAATCTCAAAATGAAAAAAAAAATGCGGCATTTCAAAATTTCATGCCCAAATCGAACAAGAAGTACAATGCAAACCTTTCTGGAATCATTGAAATCAGATGTGTTACTCAAGGCTC
This sequence comes from Caenorhabditis nigoni, assembly GCA_027920645.1. Taxonomy (NCBI): domain Eukaryota; kingdom Metazoa; phylum Nematoda; class Chromadorea; order Rhabditida; family Rhabditidae; genus Caenorhabditis; species Caenorhabditis nigoni. The sequence continues at coordinate 7,622,452 of CP115866.1, read as the reverse complement.
TTCAATATTTTGTTTTATTATATTGCACATCATTTTTAGTTGGCTTTACGATTTGTGTAAGATTTTTGTTCGAAAAATAAAGTCTGAAATTCTTTATTCAGGCTAAAGGAAAAACTCAAAAAATCAACTCCGGTGGAAAGAAGGCTGGAGGCAAAACGGGAAAGAAAGGGGCGAATAAAACAGAGTCTGATGGTAAGAAATTCGAAAAAAAATTGCATTTGAAATTCGAAAATTTTCATTTCAGATGACGTCAAATTCAATCTCAACGTCAAACCAGCCGAACAGAAGCGCGATGAGTTCGATGATGATGAAGAGAATCCGTTGGCGAAGATTCCAACGAAACCACGAATTCCGAAGCAGAAGGTAATAGTCGATTTATGATATTTTAAGACCAAAAAGTTGTATTCAGCAGACAACAGGAACTCTCGGCGCATCTACATCAAGAACATCGTCGACGTTAGGTTCGAAGATGGAACCAGAAGCTTCATTCTTTGCGCCTCACGAAAAGACAACTGGAGCTTCATGCTATATGGTGAAAACTGCCAACCAAGGATGACTTTTTGTTCTTTATTTTTTTCTCTCTGAAATTTTCTTGTGCCCAATAAATGATTGTTCATGTTTCTTTGCTTCGAAACCGATAAAAGACTTCTCTTTCGTGAAAAGTATCATTCAGAAGGAAAAAGGTCAAAATAGGGTACAGGAAAGAGAGAAAGTATAATGGAGTTAGAGAAAAATATGTATGCGAAATGAATGAAGAAATGAGAAGAAATGACCCATACCTGAGGTACGAATAATATGATATTCTGAAGAAAATGAAGGGAAGAGAGGAAGAGAAAAACGAAGGAATTTACACAAATATAACACTATCTGAAGTCTTTTGTGGAGATCTTGAATACTAGAAACAATAAAAAATGAGAATTCTTTAAATTTCAAAGAAACCGAAAAAATCACAAGTTCGTAGGGAGAGAGGTGTGAAGAAGCAAATAAATTTCAGATATAGCAGGTCTGAAATAATTTTTCTTGAAAAAAAAAGAGAGGGAACCCGTAGATTATAATGAGAGAAAGAGAGGGGGAAGACGAAATTTAAAGCTGCTCATCACCGGAAACTGGGGTCAACTCATTGGGAGATGTTCGAGCAATAACTGGAGGCGCGGCAGATGGAAGTGGAGGTGGCTGTTGAGATTGTGTATTGTTCTTATCGTCATCTGACACTTCATCTCGGCTCACATCCGGACTCGATTTCCGGATACCGAACCATCGCGCCAGTTTGTCGAGTCGACCTTCCTGGAAAACTTTCAAACCGTATATCAATTAATTCCTAGTCGGTAAGCTTACCTTCAAAGTGTCAACATCACTAAGCGTATGTCTTCTGGCCGGATCACGAGAACCAAGTTTTGTCCGTAACCGTATCTTCTGACTTCTACTCATTGGTGGCTGAGCTTGTGAAGTGGTAGAAGTGGTGGCATGGAGTTGAGATGGAGAAATTGCAAGATTTGAAGGACGAGAAGCAGGAGAAGTGGATGGATTCCGGGCGCATGGGGAGGGATCACTGGAAACAAATCAAAATGTAACAAATATTTTATCAGATGTGATACCTTGAAGCATAGTCCGAACTAGAATTCGGCTGGTCAGCACAAGCAACAGCCAAAGGTGGATTGGTGCTCAGGGGGGCGGAGCTGGTTGTTGAGTAATCAGAAGTGCATGAGAGAGCATCAGTCAGGTCTTTGGTTGGTGAATAGGTCTACAAAATGATTATGATTATCAGCATATTAGAAAAAAACTGAAAATTGTTAGCTGTGGTTTGCACTGGAACAGTTATGGCACTCGTACATCGCACAAACTTTCAGTCCCAAAAGTAAACTCTTAAAAGCGTCGGTGTTGTGAATATTATTAAACAAAATGGGTACCGCTCTCCTCTCAATAACGTAATTTCTCACTTTCAATAATTCGCCAGTACTCCTCAGCTCTTTTGTATCATGCCAACTCTGTTTTTTCTGCATTCTTCGAATCTTTTCTCTTGTCTCCTCACTAAGCACCTCAAATGCCGGACTGCTGGCCAAATGAAGATGTTGAGAGTGATTCGCCAACGCGTCAATTGCCGCCTTCTCTGCATCCGCACTTGTTGTCGCTGCTGCCGCTGCTCCCGCCACTCCAGCAATGAAGATTCGTCGAGCCGAATACATTTCCTCTTGACGCTTCCGCCGAGCAGCCTCTTTTGCTTCTTCGTCATCATTGCCATATCCAGATGACCCCAATATTGGCTCTGTTCTTGATGTATCCGGGAGGCTTCCAAGAGAGCTTTCAAGAGAAGGGCTTTGATCAAGACGCGTCGACGATGCACCGTCAGCTGATCCAGACGTCATCTGTGGAGATACAGTCTGCCTGGATTCGATTTCAGCATCGATGTCTCTTTCTTGGTAGTTTCCACAGAATGCACTCTCGACACTGGCTGCCGATGTATTGGATGGTGTCGGCTGAGTCCATCCACGTGGATTCACAGCCGCTGGCGCAGTGGATTCAATTTTCAGCTTTGATTTCGACTTATCCCGACGAGAATTCCTTCGTAGCATGTTCTTGATTTTCTGCCCTTTTCCGCCTTCATTCATCATTGCTGCCGCCTGATCTTCATTCGCTTTCCGTATCAGATTGTGCATGTCATTGAATGACGCTGCAGAAACTCCAGTGGGCACACCGACTCCATAGCCTCCAGGTTCCAAAGGATTCTGACCATCAGCTGGGTGTTGTTCGGGTACTGCGTCTTCCGTTGTTGACGTTTCATCAAACATCCAAATATTCTGAAAAAATGAGAATGGTACAAAAGTGTTTCTGAAATCCATACAACTCACATAATGAATTAAAGTTTCAATAATTTTGCACTGATCACTCATATGGGTCACCATTGTTGCCATATTGTCATCCGACGGCCTGACGATCGATGGTCCAAACATCAAAGCCAAATTTCGACATTCCATTTTGTTAACATCACTGTGCTTCGTGATTTCCGAAAGATGGATAATCAGAAAACGAAGAGTATCATAGTGTGGTCGTGGCAACTTCCTCAACAGATTTCTCAATTTGTGAAGACGATTATGATGTGTTGAAATTCGATTTGCATCGATAAAGAATGGGTAAAGTTTGTCAGTGAGAAGAGGTTCCGGTAACTTCCGAAGGAACATCTTCAGAAGTGACGAGACAACGTTAACATCTCTCCAACGAGGATCTAGCGATTCTACTTTTGATAAATCCACACTATCGAATCCTTTATTTGATAATGATTCTTTGAGAGCATTGACAGCGGCAGTGTTACCAGGAATACGGTATATACCCACTGTGTCCATTCCATATGTTTCCACGACGCAAACGCAAATTTGTACAAGCATCGGAACATGATCTTCACAATTTCCAATTGGGCAATCTGCCAACCGCACACCGAGTACTGGCTGAGGTGCTGCTGCTCCTTGTTGCTGACTTCCCGAAGAGCTTCCACTACTACCACCTCCGCTTCCTTGCTTCGCTGCTTTCGATTTCTTCCATTTTCTTCCGGACTTTGGCGTTGTTCCAGATGCTGTCAGAGCTTCACCATTTTCAGATTCTCGACTTGTTCCTGCTTGGGATGAATGATGGAATGCAGTGGTTGTTGTCGAAGATCCAGAAGGTACTGAAGACGGATCCACGTCCATTTTCTTGTTGGCAGTTGGAGATTGGAGTTGAGAGTTTTTAGCGATATATCTGAAATTTGATAAGAACTATTAAAATGGAAAAAAAATCAGATTTTAAGTTTCTATAATATTAACTATGACAACTACTTCGAACTAAACGTATGCTTTAGCATTAATATAACATGTGAAGTCCGCTAGAAAAAAAAGGAAGAGTATATTAAACACTTCATGGCCAAAAAAAACGGAAACGGCGGAAAAGGATAGTAGAGGGGAGAGGTGTGAGAGAAGGCGAGTGGATGTCACTCTCTCGGTGTCCCCAAGTTTGAGCACCTGCTCATGCCTTTATTGCTCAGTGAGCGTCGATGATTCGATGGAGATGAAAGGATTAAAGGAGGAACAATAAGGATATATCTATTCATTTGAATGAAAAATTGCCTTTTTTGTTATAGAAGTGCTGAGAGAAGACTCAGGTTAATAGAAACTTAGAAAGGAAGAAGGTAGATTAGAAAACGACGATTTAAATTTGTCACAAAAAATGGGCGGCAACTGATAGGGGCAAGTAAACTGAATGACTATGTTATCAGTGGTTGAAAAATAAATAAAACCATGAAAAAGTTTTCGATTTGTTGTTGTAGTTGAGAAAGTTGAGAACATTTTCAAATTTTCAGAAAAAATATATCTAAAGATGGGATAATAAAAAGAATGAAAAAAAAAACGATAGCGGAAGAACAATTTGACTTTTTGGTGACTTAAAAAACGAACTATGGATCATGACACGCATAGAAAACCGTCATTATGCAAACTAGACCGGTTTTTTTATTCCAGAAAGTAACGGAAAGAGGGGAAAAGTACTGTATTTTCAGTTTGTCAGATTATTTTTGGTTTTTTAAAAATAACGTTTTCAGAATTGACTTACCGATGCATAATCAGCCGATTCTTGGCGCTTTCCGTCGTCGACGACGCTGTCGTAGACAAGCCTCCAAAACTTTTCGACGTCGGCAAGTCTGAAACCATCAGGATACATTCAGAAGATTCAGATGAATTTCGAGATCTCTTACGTGAAGTAACTCCAGTGCTCAATTCATTAACTGTTTGTTGTTGTTTCTGTTGTTGATTCACTGGTTGAAGTGGGTGTTGCGAATTCAGAAATTCAGAAGTCGTCGCTGTCGAACATGACGATGACGCCAACGATGCGATCTGTAATTATAAATGTGTCGTTAGGGAGAATGATGAGTATGAAATAAATCATTATTATGTTTGAATTTCGACAACAACCAATAATAACAATAACAATAGACAAAAAGGTGTCCTTGAAAATGAGAATGAGAATGTTGGATACATAGAGAGAAGAGGGCTGAATCGAAGTGAAAATTGTGGAAGGAAAGGCGGAATAGCAACCGAAAAAGTGTGGAAAATAGTGGGGACGACGAAAAGGTGTATGTATGTGTGTGTGCTTCCGTTACCCACAATGTCTATTATTATCCTTTTTCTCTCGCTTTGTGTAGTGCTGCGCTCCTGGGCGACGCCTGTATGCAATGAAAAAGGCCACGAAAAAAAACTCGGTTGTTGTTTGCTCGTGTTCAGAAAAATTGAGAAAGAAGAGATTCGGGTTCGGACGGAGATGGACCTTTTCAGATGGTACAGATTCTCATGAATTTACCAAATTTGTTACGGTGAAATTGAAAAGAGCCCAAGGACTTTCCTGGCAACTCATAGTTATGCAACTCCCAAGGAAGGGCACTTTTAACAAGGGACAGAGGTGAGAGAGGGGGGAAAAGGAGAAAAGTATGTTACCTTGGTCACGCTTCAGTGCTCTCTCATTGGTAGGGTCGTCGTCACGCTGTCGACGCCGTTGCGCATGCACTAGGCACGGCACTTTTGCTAATGGAGAGAAAATGAGAGCGAAACATGGAGAAGACAAGATATGGGGAAGAAGAAGACGAAACTGGAGGAGGAATGAATGAATCAGGATAGATTAGATGGATTAGTTTTTTTCAAAGTACGACTACTACTAGCTGCTCCCAGAGAGCTCAGAATTTCTAAGTCGGTTGTCTGAAGCCGTGAGAGCTCTTATAACTCTCGCAGAAGCGGGAAACAACCGGAAAAGGTTGTACGTCGGAACGGAACTCTACAGTCTGGAAACGAGCATTTTTCAAAAAAGGATCCGTCACCTAGAAAGGAAAAAAGTGAGAAAACGGAAACTACGAGAGGCGACGGCAAAGTGGAGGAGACGACTCGGAGACAGCGGAAAAAAGAAAACGAATTGCCTTCTTCTTCGTTTTCTTTTCTGTGTCCGCCTACATGTAAACAGAATTAGAGCCGGATAAACGACAACGACGACCAAAGGAAAGAAGACGAAGGCGCTGACCAAAAAAAAAAGGAGAAGAAGAAAGAAGAAGAAGAAGAAGATGATCGTCTTTTCTATATTTCTTCAATTTAGTATGAGTGGCGTCCGTAGATCTTCTAATTATTCCCCTAAATCTGATTTCAGCTCCAGCAACGTCTTCTTCCCCACTCAGTAGTATGACTCCACGATTTCTGGGATGGTTGGATGATGAGCAAAACGGGAATGTGCGTGACGACGACCGAGCCCGGGAAAGGAGAAGGAGACGGCGCAGAGGGCTGTCATCATTCTGTTACTAGCTCTCCTCGTTTGCTCCTCTCAATGCTCGAAGCCGAAAAAGGGAGCCAGAAAAAAGAAGAAAACAGTTGCCAAAAAGAAGAAGAAGAAGATAGAAGAAACAAGAGGGGTCGGCGGCAGAAGAAGAAGAAGAAGAAGAAGACGGCCAACAGAAGCAGTATGGAACAAATAACCGCAGGCCATCAGGCCCTTCGGCGACTACGGGCTTCATTCCCTGACTAATAGCCATAAAAAAGAAGAAGGCGAAAAAAGAAGAAGGAAAACAGTCCAATTATTCCGAAGATGCAGAAAAGAAGAGCGAGAGAGTAACCTGATATTCTGACTTCTTCTCATTTTCTTTTCTTTTCACAAATCTTCTCTCTCGTTGCTTGTTAACTACTATAAATGTTGATGAGTCTTTGCTCACAAGAGATCGCATTGCTCGGCTATCCGAAACCAAAAAGAAGGCGATTCTCCATACGAAAACTACAGTAATCTTCCAGAATTCTCAATTTTCGGGGAATATTTTTATGAAAGTCATGGAATAGAAAAAAAATACAAGTTCCGTAGATAAGCACGAACGAAAGAGGAGAATAAATTAAGAGCATTAGGCTCTTGTGGTATAAAATAAGTGTGGCGGAAGGAAAATTTTCATTCATTCATCACTCTCATTCCCTCCTTCGACTCGTGTCCGCTCTGAGCTTGTAAATTGATACTTGCCGTCTGTTGTCGCAAATCAAGTCAAGAAGAAAACGAATAGAATGAGAAGAAGAAGAAGAACAAGAGGAGCCACCACAAGCTGGTGCGTATCGAAAACATCTTTAATACTGTAGCGGTTTTGAAAAAAAGATGAGAAGAAGACAACAGAAAAGGATTAATACGGTCAAAAACTATGCGGTTCAATAGGGGAAAAGACAACAAAGTGAACGAAAGTAGAGGAGGATGAGAGCAGGAAGAGAAAAATAAAAGAGAGGAAATGAGATTTTTTCGCGTTTTTTTCTTCTTCTCCTCGCATGCTATTTCTCAAGAACACAACCGCTTAAAAACTAGGAGTTTATAGTTTCGATCTGGGGTTCAGATGACTCTGTGGAGTCTGAATGAAGGGGATAGGGGGCTCGATGACGAGGACAAGGAATACGCAAAAAGACATTGTCATCGGACGTTTTTGAAGAAAAAGAAACAGAAAGGAAGAAGAGCACATCCCTTTTCTTTTCCCTCTTTCTTTTCTTTTTCGCCTCTTTCAGTGAGAATTAATTAAAAAGAAACACACACATAATGTCTGCGTCTATGTAACTTTCCGCTGATCGCCAACGACGAAGAAAAAGAAGACGTTGACGAAGATGCTACTCGTGGTAGAAGAAGAAGAAGACTGACTGGAATGAGCGGAGAAAGAGATGCTTTTGTGGGGGCTCGCCTTCTCTCCGAGATGCCGATGCCTCCCGACGACAACGACGACGACGACTAACTTAATCCGTTTTCATATACCACCCCACACCATCTTTTCCTCTTCTTCTCCAATGCCAACACTCGTTCAGCCACAACCAGTGAGTCCGCAAGTCCGACGCTTTCAGGCTTTGCTCTTTGTGTCAGCCGGGCGCGTCTCTTTCCGGCTCACTTCGCGTGTGCATGTGCTCCTCTGGCCAAAACTTTGTATGTCAAGGGAAAAAATAGGATGGCAAAAAAAGAATAGGAGAAGGAGAAAGGCTTTGCTCTTTTCTTTCTACTCGTTTGCGCATCAATTTTTTAATTGGGGACAGATGGACATCTAGTGGCTATAATTGATAAAATACAGATAAATCACATTATGTACTTTTTGGAGATCATTAAAAATCTATTGGTCAAACTTTTTAAAATCAAAACATACCGATTGCGAATTATGGAGCATTGCAGAATTCGATGAAACCTTATTATTGTTTCCACTCGAATTTTCCCCTTCATTCTCGTCGGCAACTCCTCCAACTGCAGACAATCCATCTTCGGAACTTGATTGCAATACCGAAATCCATGAGAGCATTTCAGATTCTGTATTCAGTTCGATGAGATGCTCGCTTCGGTTCTGTGTCACAATTCGTACGACGTGGCGTTGTTTGGAGAACGATGACGATAGCCAGTCGTAGGCGATATCAACGATAGCATTACAAATATCCACACGAGTATGGCTACTCAGTTCAATTGTCTGAAAGAATCAATGTTTGATGAGTTTTCCTTCACTGGCGCTTCTTACCTTTTCAGAAGTATAAGCCGGCGACTCAACGCAGAGGTATAGACTCCTTCTACACAGTACCGCCCATCTATCTTCCCAGTGATTTCGTTTTCCTGACTTTCCAAGTGCAATCTCTTGATGTTTGACCCACGTTTGGCGAGCAACACCGTCCCGTTGCAGAATAGTACCAGGAAGAGCAAATCGACTGGCGGGTAGTGATGTTCGAGATCTCTTCATCCTTGACTTTTTTGGCTCACCAGATCCGTCTGATGTTTTCTGAAAATTGCAAACTTTTGTATTCACCTCGAAATCTTCTACTTTCCAACCTCCTTTTGGGGTGGACTAATATTAGAGAAAACGCTCAAATTGGAGGGGTTTCGGTTTTCAACTGGACTGGATTAGTTATAAAGCGACAAGAATTAACAGAAAGTACCAGAAAAACAAACAAAAAAGAGTATGGATATCCTAACCGAAAAAGGGCTTCTATTAGAGGTGGCCTTCTATTAGAGGAAATACAGTACATATATTACTTGCACTTACACTAGAATTGAAAAGTGCAATGAATCTTTGGAGACGATGAGTTGCAGGTGGATGTGGTGCATTCAAACTTCTGGAAGTATTTTGTCCGGAGTTCGATGTTGTGGTAGTTGCTGAAGACGTCGTCGCTCTTCCACTTCTCAACTCCATCGAAGTCATGGATCCCATCAGTGAAGACGGTAACTCACGACCCGATGTGGTGGTATCGTGTGAAATCGAAGACGATTCTGAATTTCATCATGTTGAGAAAAGGGGTGGATATCAATAGAAAACTCACGTTCATTGGCAATCATTGACGATGGAAGCACGTCGTCATTCATAGATGCCGATGTAGCCAGTACGTATGATTTGGGTCTGGCGCGGCGTATCATCTTCATTGCTTCTGAAAACCGTGTTTGATTAGAGAAGTTTGATTGTATTAGCATGGATAATTATATTTGATTAGAATAGATAGTAACACATTAAAAAGATTGAATGACAGTTCGATTGCTTAGGAATCACAGTAAAACGTCTCGCTGGATTCATATTTTAGAATAGGATCAAGAACAAAGCTAACAAGAATAACAAGAATATTCATGAAATAGTCTCTAGGCAATCTGATGAGAGGAAAAATGTTAATTTATGCAAATTCATTCTATTAACTGAGACTAAGGATTTCTTCTCCTTTTCTGGAGAAGTGACTCGTCTCTTTGGAAGATGTGTCCTGATTGATAGATATGGTGTCACAGAGGGATATGCTCAAAATCTGGCATTTTCAAAAAATGACAAAAAGCAAATGAAGTTCAGGTTTGGAGCTCCAATACCTAGATATGGTTGGTTGGCAAATTTTGTAGATAGCATACAGGGAGACGAAAATCAGACATCAAAAGACAGGTTAGAGAGAGGAGATGACGGTAAATACACAGAGACAGGACTGCATATATAACCTTTAGGGAGAAAAGGAGGAGAATACCTTTTTTCCTTTAAAAACGAGGTTAGGTCTGTTTGTGTGTCTGTAGGTGTGTGCATGGGTGACACGAAGGTGAAACACCTGCTCTTCCGCAAATTATGCCCTCAAATCTGGGTCGTATGGAAAAACAATTTATGAAGAAAAAGAAGAAGCCTCAAATGGCGATAATTATGTGAAAACAGTTAGACCTGGCTTTTATTTGTGCCTCTAAAACTTCATGAATATGAATATATTTTTTGAGAATACCATAGATGGTCGTGGAGTATGTAATTTCTCTTTATGTTTCCTGAAACAAGAGCCATTCTGAATACAAATAGAGCGACCCATGCAAAAAGAGTCATTTTATGTGGGAGTAGGAAGACCAGGCAAGCAGGAAGAAACTTGATATTGAAAACATGCAAAATGGAAGAGATTCGATCTCAAAACGAATGGAATATTCAACTCATTTTTTAGAGTCAGAACAAAGGTTCAAAGTTCAGGAAGGGAGTTTCAGATTTCAGACATCTGTTTGGAATCCAAATTGCACTACAGAAGACGTCCTCAAGGAAAAAGAAACATTCTTGTCCTCCCATTCTCGACAGCAGTTTAGTCAAAAGCTCATTCATGGATGAAAAGGTGTCATGAATAGGCGAAGAGGTAAAGGGTGGAGGTGGACTGGGAATGGATGGGAGGACAGGGACAGAGAGAGAGAGAGCATTGAAAGCACCTGAGAAGCTGACACAAAATGGGACCAACATGGTGAGTGGCGTGACACCAACAGGAAAAGTGGGAAAGGCCTATTATGGGGGTGTTTATGTGCCTCTTGTGTCCACCTTTTACAAGCTCCAGAATTATCTTCCATGGAAAGAAAAGGGTCCCTACGAATCGTAGTGAACAAAAATGGAAGTGAATCATGAAGGTGTCATGGAATTCGGGATTATTTTTCTTCGAATTGTTGCACAGAAGAACATCTCAAAAAACGAAACTAGGCAAAAAGAGAGGGCGGTGAGCGCGGTCAGAAAAAAAGAGGAGCCCAACTTGTCAAAATGAGTGATAGTTCTGTTTCTGTGTCTTTCTACTGGTGTTGCTTCTCATGTAAAAGACAAGTGACATCTCTTTCGTGTCGTGGTGAGAAATTGGCGTCGGGGCTCCACGGGGCCACTCCCCTCCAATGAAGGCGTCAAAAGTCACGCATTGGAGGTAAGTAGATGACGTGAGAAGATAAAGTCAGAGACAGGGAATCCCGAACAACATGGTCCAAAATGATTCCAGTGATGTTACGAGGGGAGACGTCTCTCTCTCTCTGACGCACATCACGTCTTGTTTACACAACCTTACAACTTTTCTGGAAAACAGAAAAACGAGACAAAGAAGACAAAGAGAGGAGCACCATTTATATGTATATGATGACGTTACAGAACTATTTTGAAAAGATACAAACTTTAAGTTTGCTTTCAAAAGTGCATATCGAAAGTTGGTGTACTCCGAGATGGATCATGGAGACGAGCTCCATAAGACGACTACACGCGTTACCAGGAGACGTTGTCGAATTCGAAGAATTGAGAAAAACTATTGAATGGCTGAGAAAAAACAAACGAACACACAAATTTCGAAGAAACGAAACGGAATGTCCTCCTCCTCCTCTTGTTGGCGCATCTTATTCTACTTCCTCTCGACAAGTGTTTCTCGAGAATCATGATCGTCGTCGTCGTCGGAAGAGAAACAAGAGAGACCATGGTCTTCTTCTACCTCTCCGTAGCAATTAACCTTTGCCTCTCTGTATGTGGCTAATCACCTTCTTTTCGGTGTTTTACCCGAGGACACTGTGGTGAATTTCTTTGCGGGAAGCCGTCGCGCTGAAACACTTTTTCTGTTCGAAATAGGACAACCTTTGTCTATTCAGCTAGTGCCGAAGAAGGTGTCAAAATGATTTGTAGCGACGGAGAAAAACTCCGACGGCGACTGTTAAAATGATTGATAACAATTCGATCAACGACCTTCTTTCTCTCCTTATGATACTGTTGGATAGATGTCTTGCAAAGTGTGTATTATGACTAGAAGAGAGACTGACTTGACACCAAAAAAAGATGAGAAGAAGTGTCATAAACGACGACATCGAATAGGACTGGGTCGATGACCACAAGAGAGACACACCGAATCCACTTTCATGCCTACCCCACAAGTCCTCATCATCATCATCGTCTACCCCCTCATATTTTTCAATCATCATTAGCAAAAAGAGCAAACAAGCTAGAAGGAGGGGGATCCTTTGAGGGGGAGGACTTGCGGATGAGTAAAATTAGCATCGTTCCTCAAAAATAGAGAGCAGCAAAAGAGGAAACGGATGGAAGAGGCGGTGAACGGAAGTGAATCGAAAGGCCTATTTCTGGAATCAGAAATGACAACGATTCGCATTTTTCCTGTTAGTAGGGGATCTTTTCTGAAAATCTGAAGGTGTAACGGCTAACGGGAAGTAAGACAACCGGTGGTGGTTAACGATCAGTACTAGATACTTATATAATACTTATTTTATGCGTTATGTCTAAACGAACAGCGGGATGAACGGGCGGGGACGATGGAAGAAGAAGAAGCGTAAGTTATCTGGAGACATAAATCTATGCGAATGCTTACTACAACAATTAGTAGTTCCTTTTAGTTTGGATATTGAATGAGAGAGAAAGAGGCCAAAAGAGTAAGTCGGTCAATTTGTCCTTTTCGCACATCTATTATGGAATAAGTTGTTCTACTCCTTTCTATCGTTTTCTTCCATTTCCACACAAGTGAACCGGTTCATGTTGTAGAAAGAAGAAGAAGAAGGCTTCTCTCTTGTGGTTGAGACGAAGATGATCCCAAAGAGAGGAGTGGAATGGAGAAGAGGAATAAGCAGAATAAGGACAAAAGTAGGAGGAGAACATTGTTTATTCCAGGGACCTCCTCCATTTACTCACACGTCAATTTGGTTTAGATATGAACCTCTTTTCTATGTTTGTGAAGTCAAGAGGACTGGGGGCGGAGAGTTGTTGAAGAATATGAAATGAGAAGAGTCGAAGTTTCAATTTTAGAGCATGTCGGAAAGGAACGACGTCGGATTTCTCAATTCTGCGGGCTCAGAACTACTCAGTGAGGGATTATCAAAATAATTAGAACGTTCTCATCGAACAGACTCAGCTATTGTAAAACAAAACTGATTAATGAATCTGATTGTAGTCGTTCTTTAGTAGTCGCTATCTAGAGAGTTTATACCTTAGATATTAAGTCTTCAGACTACCCAAAGTATGCCCTATGTATATGTTTCCTTTGGCTTTTAAGTGAGTACTCAAGTATCCTCTTATTTCTTCGACCCACCATTATGATTCGAGTCGACTGACGAATTCGACGACGTCTGTCTCGACGTGGTCGCTACGGCTGCCGGTGCGGTAGATGCTGCTTCACCGGAAGTCGAAACCGAAGAAGTGGAAGACGTTGAGAAAACCGGAGCTGCTGGGACGGCTGTTGGAGAAGGAGATGAGATCAGACCGTCGTCACGGGAGTTTTTACGTGATGATGAAGTGGAGGAGCCTGAATAGAATTGGGTGAGAACTTAGAAGAAGTGGATAAGGATAATTTATTGTTTTGAGAACTTAAAAAACCAAAAATATCTTAATGACCTGATTTCATGAGCAGTGAAACAATACTACTGAATCGTCGGATCGCATCCATTCCAATAATTTTTTAGTTTCAAATTTTCGAGGGAATATACAATTTTCAGTGAGTTACAGACACTATTCGAATCAGAATACCGAAGCGAAACACCATCAACAACTAACTGTATGTCAGATGGCAACGGCAAGTTTTGGGGCGCAAAAACCTAGGGGATTATATGTTTTCCATGAGTTAGGTGTGTAGGATACGTGCGGGTATTCAGAATGAATTATTCATAGGTGAATTGGAATTTTAATAGATGATTTGGGTGATGATTCGTTGTTTTATTTTCGTAATGGAACAAAAAAATCAATGAAAAAAAAGTTATCATTGAACTGGTGCTGGGTGAAAGAAGAAGATTTCTCCAGGGCCATAAAACTGACAATCAATGGAAGTCGTCTTCAAAACTCAATTAGTTATTGAGAAATGAACAGATGGTGCAACGAAATATGACTCCTTAGTTCATAGTTGACCAACAAACAAGACCTATCAGTTCATTGTCAACAGCGAATATTCACATTTTAAAAAATCCATGGCTCAAGTAAACTGACGTCATGCTGAGCTACTTTCGGAGCGATAAAATGCCGCGGAATTCGTGCTACACGGGGACCTATTGTCAGAAAGATTGCGATCTCGATTCGAAAAAGAATGGATGCCTTTAGAGTCTCTCTTGGGAGAGTGAGCCGAATTGAATTGTGCAAACTTTTCAAAGTACCAGAATTTCGAAATGGATTGGTTTATGATGAGTAGACAGAAGGCAGATCAAGGAATCTATCATGTACCAGAACAAAAAAATCTGCTGATAAATGAAAAAAAAAACGAAATAGTTGGGTGTTTTCGGTCTCTCCAGTGGCAACTTTGTTGTTGGAGACGAAAGTCAAGTCTTCTGTTGAGAGCAAGCGTTTTCCCTCAATTCTCATTGCTCATCAAAAAAGACAACTGTCGTCGGGTGTCGAGCTTATTTCTCTCTCTATCTTTTGAGCATTATCATTAAAATGACATTTTTCTTTGAAAGTGAAAACCAAAAATAGCTTCGTAGCTGCACTTTCGATTTTGAATTCAAAAAAATCGTACCTTTCGAGCAGGGGTTCGTTCGCACAAACTGCTTCATCTTATTTTGGTGTGATCTGTCTTATGAGCCTTATCAATGTGACAAAAACGAAAATAGTAAATGGAAAATGAAGGAAAAAGAGATGAAAGCGAGTCAAAGCAAACTTTGCTCATTTTCAAGTACCCTTTTCTATCTTAATCTCTCTCCTTTCCTTACCGTCCCTCGAACATTTTTTATCGTTAAGATTCGAACGGTTTGATCAACGATTCGATAAATTGAATGAAAAGAAGAAGAGACCCCTCTGATTGTTATGTGGTTATCAGAGTTGACAAAAAATGTGAGTGGGGGATTCTCCGCTCTAGCTCTCCTCTAATCACCTCGTTTTCTATGATGATGTTAGTGGAGAAGAGACGAATGGATAAAGAGTACTTCCCGTGGAGGAGGAGGCAAGAAAACACACAAATGTACTCAGCATATGGTCATCAGTAATGTTAGAGCCAGGAAGTCTTCAGTTACTAATTGCTTTTCATTAATAGTATCAGGAAAACAAAATTAGATAGAAATATATGCTTCGAAAGTCCAAACAAACGGTTCAGAATAATTTCTAAATATTTTCAGATATTGTTGGCAACAAACCCTCAAATGCTAATCAATGTGGAAGCATAGAAGTATTGACTATAGAGTGAAATATTGCAATAATATCATGCTTCTCTCCTACCACCTGGCAAATGCATCTTCGTAGCTTCAAGTGGAAGCATAAAACCGCTATTAATCGTAGAACCTAGGGAATTCGCTTTGACTTGAGCAATATTCTTTTGAGTGTCTGGGAAAAAAATCTTCAAAAACTAATTCGCACCAACCTTTTCCGATGACTTGTGTCCTTCTTCGACGGTTTAGGAAACTTTCATGACAATAGTGAAAAAGTAGAGGATAATAATCAGCAGTCATCATTTCAAATTGGTTCGGCAGAAAGGGTACCGATAAATTTTACATCAATAATAATGATGAAAAAACAGCAGGTAGGGCTGGCACAGTATGCGGCACACACATAGAGCCAGTGAAGGGGCACTGCTGATAAGAACAAACAGATACAAAAGAGGGAGCACACCACCTGCTGTGTGAGTCTGTGTTACTGCTGTTTTTTTTTTGCCTTTTTTTCGGTCCTTTCTTTTTCGAACAACACACAGAGACACCGCCTCAAAAACCGTTTTTGTTTGTTACAGGAAACGGAGAAGAAGAAGAAGAAGAAGAAGAAGAAGAAGAAGAAGAAGAAGAAGAAGAAGAAGAAGAAGAAGAGAAAGAAGAAATCAAATGTGCCGTTTGTTTCTATTGAAAAGTCGGAACGTTTCGAATGTGAAATATACTGTGATCAGAGTGACAGAGAAAAAGAGATGTGGGAACGTGGCAAGAAGAGTCGTAACTGTCAATCACAGATAGAGGGTGGTCGATGTTTGAGGTGGTCGAAAAAAAAACACAATTCTGATTCTAAAATTACGGTAGCTTGACTAACAACGTCTTCAATAAGTCTCCTTTTTTTAAATTAATGGTTCCAATCTGAATGCTACATTTTTCAAAACTCATCGCTTAGAACCCGTTCCAAAACTTATATTTCCTATTTTAACCAATTCGAAAAACCTATTTGTCATCGAGCTTATTTCGCCTATTCGCCCCCACGAACCCCGAAAGAGCGTATATCGTTGATTCGAGAGGAAAGTGTGAACTATTTGCGATTTGGATAATTTGCTCATCACCTCTTTTAAAAGAATCTGGAGCAATGAACTTCCGATCGAAAAACGTAATCTAGACACTGCGGGGTCCTTCTACCGAGAAACTTGAAAAGAACAACAACAAAAGTTGGAAGGGTTGACATTAAAGTTGTTGTCTTTTTGTTCATGCATACAATAGCTCCTCAAAACCCATGAAAGTGAAAATACTGGAGAGAGAAATGAATCATAAAACAGTCATGTAACGCCATCCCATTTGGCGGCGACGACATCGAGATGGTTGGTGTGATGAAGAAGGCATAAGTTTTCAATATACAAAGGCGTTGAGACAAAGACGAAGTGTTCGTTTTTGTTATATGTTTATGTTCGTGGTGAGACCTCCTTCAGGAGGAAATGCAAACTTCTTGAGATTGAATTCTGGGAGGAAGGGCCTTCAGAAACCCGTGATTTTCAAAAATAACGAGGTCAAATCTAGTTAACAAAAGGGAAGTTCCTATGAGACAAAACCAAGAATTTTCTAAACAATGTAAGAACCAAAGAACCGGAAAAATGTCACAAAATCGAGTGGGACGTTTTTCGGGTTTAAGAAAAATCTGTAGAGAACTCTTTTGATGTCCGTATGCTGGGTTAAATGACCACACACATAAGATGGAAAGACGAAGAAGAATAAAGAAACCAACGAGAAAAGAGAGAGGCGCGAAAATTGAAATGCAAACAGCCGGGCATCTTCAATGGCTACCGATCACTCTCCTCGACGGTCATTTCAATCGAACCGAATCGGCACAGAAAACGGAAACACAAAAAATGAAATGCAACGACAAGGACGAAACGTAGATGAGAAAAAAGAACCTACTCATTTCCACAGAGTCGCCGTTTGAAGCAGTGCTGTTGTCTTCAATTCGAGAGGTTCCCATCCGCAGCTTTTCGAAATCGAGCCCACCCAAACTTCGGCTGAAATTTATTCCCTTTACGACTCATTTTTTACAAATCGGTGGGAAACCGATTCGACACTGAAAAGCCTCACCTCGATTGACGGCACCTCAGTGAAGCATTTCCTTTGCGGGTTCTTCTGATCGGAGTTTCGCCGATTTCGGGATTTAGGGAGTCCTCTGAATCCTCTTTTTCAAATGAAGAAGACTTCGGTTCAACTTCCGGATTTTCCTTATCAGAACTTTCAATTGAGTTGCCTGAAAAGTACAAATTTAGGATTTATTAAAATTTCCGCTTACTCACTTTCTTTCAGCGGATGCCTTTGCATTGCAGCCATGAAACTAGCTTGTCTAGGAGTGTTACGTGACAAGGTACTCGTTCCCTGTCCTCCCAAATCACTCTGTCGTTGATTTTCCACATCGGTCGAAACTGGAGCATTTACCTATAAATGGATCGATGAATTGTTTCTTCACATTTTACAATAATTACCACATCATTCACAGGAACTCCTCCTGTGGTGGAAACTATCCGCTGGGTAATTGGTACTGCGACGACGGATAAGCCTCCGACAATCGGGGAACTCGCTCCGCTGCCGTGCCGATTCTCCAAATCTCGGAAATAGGCGGCGGGTGAGAGGGCCCCGCGAGCTAATGGACGAGAGCTTTTTAGCCATCCTGCTTGTAGTGTTGGACGATGTTCGGAGTTTGTAATCTGCCACGTGGACACCGATCGAGCAGCCTTGCTGAAATCAGAGGACATAGCAGATTCATCTAAGATGGAAAAGAATAACTACCGAAAACCCCTTGAGAATAAAAAATACTATTGTTTTTCTCACTGAATATGGATTCAGAGTCTGAATCATTCAGACTATTTGTAGTGGTAGAAGGGGAATCACAAGACTTCGATGACTACAATCAACATACCCATATTCTGGTGGTTCTCTTCTGATTCCAGTCGTAGCAATTGTATTAGTCGATCCATTGCCGTTGATAGCATTTGTGTTGCAGTACAATTGATCATATTTTGGCAGTGTTGACGACGATGATACCAGCTGACTGCCATAGAGACGAGAGGGTCTATGACGATCTTGCCAAGAGCCGTAGATTGCGTTTCGAGCTGAAAACACTGGGAAGGGTTCGAGAGGGGATTCTATATTCACCGCAATCTTACCTGCTGGAATTTGTGAAGATACATCCACAATATTCGTGGTATTAGCCTTTCTTCTCTGCTGAACCGGATGATGTTGCTGATGTCCGTTGGGTGGTGTTGCCGACATCCGAGGCCGCATCTCTCCGAGCAGAGCAGAGATTCGAGCATTCTGAAGACGTTATTGGCTCAGTTAGTCCGAATAAAGTTTGTGGAAAAGAATGAATTCTTCATGATGAAGACTCAAAAGGAGAGCCGTGGGGGCGTGTCTAAACGAGATCCATTACACTACCGTACCCCAACTCTCTACCCCCTTATTGCTTGAATTTTGACTCGTCATTTGTACAGCCCATAAAATTGGATGAAAGAAGAAATGGGTAAAAAAGGAGAGCTGGAGGAAATGGGAAGAAAGAATAGAGAGAAGCCAATTTGATGGAAAAAAGAAAACGAAGAGAGATTCGAACAGAACCGAGAATTCTTGAAAGAGACTAAAAGGCAATAAAAGCCAATCAAACCCTTTTTTCTATTTCCTCACCCCAGTGGCGGCTTCTACCTGAATGGACTAAAAAGACTAATCGAAAACCTAGGCGGTAGGATTCGAAAGATTTATGACAGATTTCCGTTTTTTTAGAGAAGTCGAGTCACTGAGAGAATGTAATTATATCTTCTGCTAGTACAAAAGAAATAGGAGCTGTGGAAAAGAAACGTCGGTGGCTGTAGTCGAAGGTCCCACAACGACAACTACCGTAACCTAAAATCTGTTTATTTTTAAGTTTTCGTTTCACTATTTCTGTACGTTTTTAGAAGTTTCGAATATCAAAAAATTTTATTTTCCGACTTTTTTTGGGAAAAAGTGAAAAACGAAAATCAGACAAACATCAGTAAAAACGAGAAAATAGAAACTGAAAAAAGTTTCAGGTTACGGTAGTTATCGTTGTGGGACCTTCAAAAATCATATTCCTAACTATAGTCAACGAGACCAAACTAACCTGAGCGAGATCCTCGTTGCTCTGTTGCTTCAATTGGTGCTCACTGCGAGCAGCTCGAAGAGCCCAACTGCCGAATGCTCCGTCGACAATGTCTCCTCCTATCACCGACGCACGCTCCGCCTTGACATGGAGTCGTCGGTGGTGCTCTTCCATCGAGCTGACACCCTCCTATGCTGTCCTTCTGTGTCCGTTTCCTCTTCTTTTTTCTTCTTCTTCTTCGTTGTTTGACAAGTCTGGCGTCGTGTGCCGTCTGACGCACACTATTATTATCTGCAATGATACAAGAATTTTTTTCTGTAAAGATGTTTTTGTGAGGCGATACAAGAGTTTCAGACGGTTCTACAAAATATGGAAAATAGAAATTATGAAGTCGAAGCATACAAAATACTGATCGTCCAGTTTTACGAACAGTATTAAGAACTAACTAGTAAATGAGAAAAAGAGTAGTGAGTGGATGGAAAGGGCATTCGATAGGTAGTGAAATGAGGAACAAAGGAGATATTTTATGCGTTTTCGCAGCGCAATTGCACCGAAGCAATGGAATTCAAAAAATCGGCAGTTGTGCAGTGGGGTAATGTTAAAGCTAGGTTGAATGTGATATTTTTGAATAATTGTATTGAGATGTGGAAGATAAACGCCGGTGGTCGTCGCCGAAGGTCCAACAACAGCAGCTACAGTACCTGAAAATATTCTTCTCAGGATTTATTTTCTCGTTTCTACATTTTTTTTCAATTTTCCGTATTTTATTTTCCCAAAATCAAGTAAAAAAAATCCGAAAAATATGAATATGTTTAGGTTACGGTAGTTGTCGTTGTGAGACCTTCCTTTGGCCGGAGGCAAGGAAAACAATAAAAGGTGATACTGTAGATTCAATAGAAGCAATCAGAAAACGTCTGAGCAATGTGGGTGTCAATTTTTCTGTCATCGCTTAAGCTTGCTTCTTCGTTGTGCATCAAAAAATGCGAATCTGTGAGGTACCCATCTACCTTCAACTCTTCGGCGCGAAATAACGACCAATAAAATTTGTGCTGCACAGGCGTGGGCAGGAGAGAGAGAGAGAGAGAGAGAGAGAGAGAGAGAGAGAGAGAGAGAGAGAGAGAGAGAGAGAGAGAGAGAGAGAGAGAGAGAGAGAGAGAAGGTGAATTCGGATCTGTCGTTCCCTAAGAACATGGTTCTTCACAGTTTATCATGAAAATAAGCCCATGTGTACAGGACCATGATACAGAATTATGGAGAAAATGAGGAAAAGGACAACGAGGGAAATGAGGAAAAAGGAGGCGAGGAGGAAGAAGTTTCGAACAAAAACTTGTTCCCACTTGGCTGGGAAAAACGAAAGAGGGATGAAAAACGCGGGCAAAAGCAGATGTTCGAAAAGAAAACAAAAGTAAATCCTCCTCTTTTTTTTCTATGATCAACATTCGATTGGCATCTCATGGTGTTTACAACCGGAAGTTACATCCAAATGCAGATCTCTCCGGATCAGAGGACCTCGTCCGATGTTTCAGTGCTAGATCATTCGACCCATCAATTCTGGAACTACAGTACACTGGGAATGTTCAATCAGACGGTGAGTCCTAAACTTTTTGCAAAAAAAATATTCTATTCGACTTCGATAAGATGTGAAACTGAATTACTGCGATAAATGAAATATGGCTCTATGGTAAGAACGGGAATAGATCTTCGATGAAAAGGACAAGCAGGTGCGCGCGCGAAAACGAGGCAAACACGGACGCAAAGACTACTAGGAGAGTTCACCTTGACACGCTTGTCATCATCATGGCCCTCGTCTTCTGTCCTCAGATTCTGATGAATAAACGAATTGTCTATGGATGTGTGTACCACACTAACAAGATGGAGAGAGATACAGTACTGCCCTGTAGTTTTGTGGCGGTATTTAGCTGTGGTGGCGCCCCTATTCCGAACGATAATTATTATGTAACCGAGGAGGAAGGCATCGAGGACGAAGGTTGAAAGATTCCGAATTGGAGCGATCAAAACTGAAGAACCGCATCGAAAATTACTGTCAGATTGAAACGTTCCAAAATGAACACACTCGCAATGAAAACTATATTCGGAATGGCGACAATACTGTATTGAGATGAAAACCCAATTGTTAGGGAATACACAAGAAAGAGGATTTGAACGAAGATGGGTTTATAGATTAAAGGATTTTTCGGATTGTCGAAAAATCGGAATTTCGGAATCTTCTGAATTTTTAACAGACAAGGTTTTAAAATAGAAACTCCATTTTCCCAAAAACGTTGGAATTTTGCGAAAAAATGACAAACAGATTTCGTGAAAAACATGAAAAGTAATTCCGCTCGAGACCCGCGAGAAAATTTTTCGCCTGCGCCTTTAACATACTGTAGTTTCAAAAGCTCTAATTCCGGAAAAAAAAACGCTTTTTGCTCGAAATTTTCGGAATTCCCTTCCGAACATCCTAAAGAATTATCAATTTTTAGAAACAATATTTTCGTTTTCAGAAAAACAAGCTCATCGTTTTTGGAAAAATTTGGCTGTTCAAACGGAATCGCAAGCAGAGAACTCCCAGTATCTGATTCATGGTCTTTCTTTTCCCGATTCCTCTTCCTAAACTGTGTGTTTATCTCCCAAAACAAGCTCTTCTGTCAACTTTGGCGCGTTAAAAAACCCACCACAGACCCCAAAAAAAGATGGTTTAAAATACTGAAATACACATTTCCAGAAACACATTTTCCCCAGGCAAAAGGTTAATAAAGGCAGCCGGAAAACATTAAAATAAAGTACCATTTTCTTCAAAAAAAATATGATCACCCCAAAAATTGTACCACTTAGTGGAACGATGTAGAACAGGTTGGGAAAAAGGTCGTCGAGAAGAGGTGAAATAGAGATCGGAGAGAGGAAGAAACGCAGAAGGATAAGACACAGAAAACGACCTGAGAAGTTGGTGCGGGAAATATAGGCGCGCGCGCATATCTCGAGAGGTAACGAGATTAGGAGCGTATTGTTAAATTATCACCGTTGACAGGTCTTATCACTTAAAAAACACTGGACCTCAAAACTAGAAAAATCTGAGGAGACTGAAAAGATCTTTGCTGAATCAAAAATAGCACTGCAGAAAAAATCTGATACAGGGTATGACTGTTTGTTTGTTGGGCACTCTTAGCACCAGTCCGTTTACTCGTCTATTGATCTTTTTTAAATAGATGATAAGATGATAAAAAAGCTTTAAAGAGGCTCGAGCTTATCTTCGAACTGGAAAAAAGAAGATATTCAGCTAAATAGTCTCGAAAACATTTGTTTTTCGAATTAGAAAAGAAACTTAATACTTTCAAGATCGATCGCACAGATTATACACTTGAATCTAGATCGATGGTCTTCCTAATTAAGATTCCACTCGCACTTCGAAGATAACAGTTCTTTTTCAAAATGGTATTTGATGTTATAAAATAATTTCTAGCTCACAAAACGAAATAAGAACGATTCAGATAAATATTTTACAGACCATCGAAAATCAAAAAACAAGAAAATTGAGTCATAGTCAATAGAGCAATACATACTACTGTCATATATCAAGTGATGTGCTGACTGAGAGTATAGCTGATATCTCATAAGTTTTGCTTTTCGTTCATCCTCCCAACACAAGACATTTTCAAGTAGCTCACTCGGGTTTTCCCTTTTTCTACCGTCTCTAACTGGGTGCGGAGGGGCGCAAACACTGAGGAGAAAAGCCTACACTTCAAACGACACCCCACTCCTTTTTCTCTAAATCTGTAGAATGGTGGTTGTCCTCAACACTAACTCTCAGCTTGGTATTTTTGGATTTAAAATTCCAAATTTGAGCCTCATCTGGATTTTGAGAAAATCACAGAGATGAAGGTAGTAGAGTTACTGGTGTTTGGAATGGGCGAACCTTTTCGGAATGTCAAAAATTTCGAATTTCAGAACATTCCGGATCTGAAAATTTCGGAAATTCGGAATTTCTGAAAATCCAATTTTAAAGTAGAAAACCCATTTTCCTATAAAAAAAAGCGCAAAAAATGACGAAAAATCGACAAACAGAACTCGAAAACACAAAAACAGTGTTACAAGTAATTCCGCACGAGACCCACAAGAAATCTTTTGGCGTGCGCCTTTAACATACAGTAGTTAAAAAATCTCGAACACCGGAAAAAAAACTCGGCGAAAACCTGATCAGAATTTGTCTCGCGAGACAAAGTTTCGGAATTTTATCCCGGAAAAAAATCTTCGGAATTCCGCTCCAAACATCCCTAGCGTGGAATTTACAATTGAATTGAAAAATACTTTCAACGAAATCTCAGTCGATAAATAAGGTAATTTATGAATTCCCGTCGCGACGGGAATTCAAACAAAAACGAGTCTGCAACAGCATTGTAAACGTCGGCCGGTTGAAGACTTTCGGCGTTATTACCATATTTAAGCCGCGGACATCATGCTGTCTCTTGAACCGAAACACAGCAATGGTTTTAAGTGGAAATGGAGAAAAAGGAAAGGGGGTATTTCAAGCAGTCCGAAAGAACATCCGAACATCCACCAAGACAAAAAAGAAAACGAGGAGTGTTCGAGGATTGAGGATAGGATGTGAGCAAATAAACATTTCGCAATACACTACTGTAATGCATAGAGACAAGAAACATCACAAAACAAGAGAGACAACTTTTATAAATAACAAAATGAAAATTACTAAATTAAGAAGACAGTAAACGGTATTATTGGTTATTTTTGTCAGGAGATCCACTGGATCCGAAGCATTGCGTCCGTGTTACACATTCCATAAAAGATAGCAGTTCTTTGCCACAAGCCCCCTGAAAAAAAAATCGGAGAAATAATTGAGACTTTTATGAATCGGTTACCTGTTCCATCTGATCTTCACTACTGCTTTTCTGACAACTGATTGCTTCCCGAAATTCAAATCCACACGGACTCGCAACAAGGTGTCCTACGCAATGGCATTCGAAATTCACTTTACCGTCGGCAGTTTCCGGTCCCGGATTGTTGCTCGGGTAGATTTCAGCAGGGTCTGTACTGGCAAGTTTTTGGAGGTATTCATCTTTGATATCTTGCCAGTACTCCTCGGCACTGATTCGCACAACTTCCTCATTTTTGGGCGATGACATTTCAGCTTTCAAGTTTACCCGGTCCCGGAAAAATACGGTATTTGTTTGAATCAAGATTCTGTCCACGAGGAGTACACTGGTCGGGTTCTAGGTCACGGCCTAGTATCCGACTTGTGTACTCCTCGTGGACAATCGGCACTTTCGCAACGAATTTCTAGAATTGTTTTCTTCCCTCTTTATTTCAGTTATTAAAAAATATTCCAAGTCTAAAATATGTCTTCGTTCGATAAAATTGATGAAAAAGCGAAGCTTATTGTTCCGAAATCAGTCAACGAAGGAAAAGTGGTGAAAGTCTCGCAAAAGACCTTGGCCAGCAAGAAACATGAGCGACAAGTGGTTCCCGAAGAGAAATACATCGCTGGACTCGATAAAATAATAGAAAAAGACTATTTTCCACAATTGAAAAAAATGCAGGTAACTTATCAATAAATTTTGAATGTTTCAACGCCTATATTTATCGTTACAGGCCCAGAAAGAGTATCTCGAAGCTGTTGCCAAGAAAGATATAACTAAAATCAAGGAGCTCCAAATGAAATACTGCAGTACGGGAAGCATTCGTACGGACAGAACTTCAATCAACCCTCCTACCACACGCTCAACCACTTCTGAAGCTCCCGACGACGAGCAATTCGATTCTGAAACTCCTGGTCCATCTTCTAGCTCTGGAAAACATGATTGGATGCAAAGTCCCATGCCATTTGCGAATGAAGAGGGAGATAATGAGGTGAGCTTTCTTTAATAGTTGTGCTAATAATCGTTCGGCAAGATTTACAGGCAATAAACAAAAAACGACGGAAGAAGAACCAGGAGACATTGACATCTTATTTGAATAAATACACTTCTGAAGATAATGCCTCATTTGAAGAATTGGCAAAAGTCATGAGAGAACGAGAAGATGCTAGAAGACCGTGGGTTTATAAAGCGGAAGAAGAACACAACAAGAATTTGGTATGGTAATCTATTTTCACCGCCATTTTAATATTTTTGAATTTCCAGGTCGTTCGACAAGCTATTGCTGCAGAGGCAGATGTACAACTCGCTCTGAAACATGCTGTCGATTCTGATGACAACCGACCACTACACCTTGATAACTGGAAGTATAAGGCTTGGAATACCGTTCTATTCAATCCAGAAGGAGCAGCATTGACACCTGCGGAGCAAGCGGAAGCTGCAAAAAGACAAAAAACTGAAATAAATAGAAAAGGAACGCGGTTTCCAGACAGCGGGAAACTGAAACCTAGTGATGAGGCGATGACCAGAGCTGCTGTCAGTCATGCTCTTGCAAATGCTGGAAAAGTTGACTTTTTGGGAAACGAAGTGACACCTGCGAATTCGTTCAAGCTTCTGGAAACACCCAATCCCAATCCAGATGACATGGATTCTCCTCTTATGACATGGGGAGAAATAGATGGAACTCCATTCCGTCTCGATGCGCCAGATGTTACAGAACACACTCTACCGGACGCTGCACCAATTTTCAAAATACCAGAAATGCCATATCGCGAGAAAATTGCTCAATCAATGAATGATTCAATTGCTGCCAAATATCGAGACAAACGAAAAGTTGCAATGAAAGCAGCAGAAGGAGCTCAGTAAGTATTTTAATTGTTTCAGCAGTATGAATTTAAACTTTCAGTCGAACACCAGGATTTGGATCAAAGCGAGTCTCCGATAAACTTGCTCAACTTTCTCCGGCAGCTCAGAAACTTGCCACAAAGAAGCTTGGTCTCAAGATGATACCCGCCCATAGGTCTCCATTTGCTTCACCAAAAATCGGATCCGCGTGGTCTAGGTCTTCCGATTCTAAGCGTTCTGCCACACCTGGTTCTGCCTGGAGTCGTGGATCGGGCACTCCCGGGTCTTCGTGGAGTCAAGGAGCAAGAACTCCCGGGACGCCTGGAATCGAGTCGATGATTCGGAAACCTCGAAGAGAAGATGACGACGGTGCTGGCCCATCTAGACCCTCAGTTGCTGGCCGTGCACAAGCAGGAGATTTCTTTTAATTATGTTATTGTAATATTATTATCATCTATTCAGTTAAATTATTTTACAGTTGCAGTTTTTTTTTGTAATTTTTGTCACCTGTATGTTCTATTATCACGTGTCTCATTCTTTTCCGGTATTGAAAATCCTGTCAACCAGAGATAAAACTTTAGCAATTTTTTATTAGTGAGCACCAGAAAATTTCAGATTGAAAGAAGAAAAGTATTTAAAAAAAGGCATTTAGAAGGTTGACTTGACCCGTTTTGTAGATTGTTTTTTTTTTCTAAAAATTTTTGAAGCACTTTGAAGCTGTTTTGGGGTGCAAACTGTGAGCAGAAGCAAGTCATGGTAATGATAATAAAAAAGAGGGAAAAATTAGGAAAGTCTATGAAGTCCAGTTGGAAGTTTGTGTGGCTGGACATAATTAGCTGGAAGCATTCCCCATTGAAGCGTTCTTTGAACGGTTCCAGTCATCCATCCATCGTCAATCTTTTCGCAATTCACAATAATATCGCCTTCCAGGAAGGAAATCTGAAATACATTTGTATTTTTTCTAACATTTAAAAATCTAAATATAAGATACCTCATCTTTATCAGCAGCAGAATAATCATAAATCGCTTTTACAGCGAAGCCAGCTTTTCCAGTTGGCGAAACGGCGCTTTGTGGAGAGGAAAGTGTCGAATGAGGGGATGTTGAAGAGACGGAAGAAGGTGGAGCTCCTGCAAAATCCGCACAAAATCTTGCTGGTCCTTTATCCACTTGATTCTCTGCAACAATTGGTTAATAGAAGAAAGCAAAGTCAAAAATGTTTAGGTATAAAATGTCCCATTCCATAAGACCGAAAGAAAAGTCCATTGTTCGGAAAACATGCATTTCTGAGTGCGTCCCAAAGAAACAACTGGCTCAAAAGCATTCAAAGCCAAAAGAAAATCATGAAGGCTCTTACTCAAATATCCCAATTTTTCGGAATTTCTCGGTTGATTCGCAGCCGTTCCCCATTGTCCATTCATTGGATCATAATCAGCGATACTTCCAATCGTTTTTTGAGGTGTTGGTGAAACTGAAAGCGAAATGAAAAGGAAACAAATCAGCGGTACACAACATAAGCCTATCAAATTGCGCTCTACTGAATCAGCAGCATTCTCGCTCTATCGATAATTACCAACCTGTTCCTCCTTGTTCTGTCGAGTAGATCAAATGAGAGTTGGCTGCGACGGCTTGCGTTGGAGCAGAATAGGTTTGATGATTCATTGGAGAAATCGGAGCTGAAAAGAAAAAGAAAATAGGTTAGTGGTAAAGGAAAAAGTAAGTGGAAAAGGGCAAGGACGGGCAGGGGCATGAAACATAAAAATTGATGTGCATTTTCTTTATTGATTTAAGTTTCGAGAAAATAAACAGAAAGTATAGATGTGAACTGAAAGATGTTTTAGGCTTTCACAGTTTTGGCAGATGCCGGTCCTTTCTTGAAAGTCGATTGGACGGCTTTCGGCTTTTGGTCATTTACTGGAGGAGTTGGAGTGGATTGAATGGGTTGTTCAACAACACCTGAAGGCGTTCAAAGTTTCAGAAAATGATAAAGAAAAATGAAAATACAGTAATCCAAGTTTTCAAAAAACCATGGGTACCGTATTCCTCGAGACAAAGATATGACACAAAAAGAAGAAGAAGTGATAGAAGAAAAGAAAATAATAATTAGAAGATTCTCCATAAAAAAGCTATTCCAAAACCTGAGACACATTAGAATATCCAGAATAAAATGAGGTAGAAGAAAGTAACAAAAAATCTGATCTAAAAAATCATCAAACAAAATCTACAGTAATTCCTCTATTTAAAGTCCACCCAAACCGTCAAGTTTGAGCTCAATTATCTCGATTCCTGTAAAAGATATCAAAAAGTTGTCAACTGATAAATTATTCATCGTAATATCACCAATATTGTATCATGTGACAAATTTTTGATATCTTTCACAGAAATGGAGATATGTAAGCTCAAAGTTGACGGTTCGGATAGGATTCCATTAGAGGAAATACGGTAACTATCTGGGATATACAATAACAGGGATTTGCCAATAATCATCGTCTTCTTCTTCGTCTTCTACATCTTCTACATCTTCCAGTTTGACGTTTTCTTCCTTTTCTCCTTTTTCTTCTTCTTCTCCACAATCAGAATTGCTCCCAACTCCAATTCCATAGACAACTCCTCCATTTCCAGTGACCAGGACTAGTCGTGTGAAAAATAAAGCGATACAAAAGACATTAAGCAAGATGAAAACAATAAGAAAATGGAAAATTATTGCTGCCCGTGCGACACAAAACATGGACTTTTATATATTTTCGGACAATGGGACAGTACAAAAAAATCGGAAAAAGGAGCTTACTTGGTGTTGGGTTTGGCGAGATTTCCTCCTTTGGACGACTCTCTTCTTGACGAGCCTTTTGTCCAAGAACTCCGTGATAGGAAACGTTGGACTGGACCTGAAAAAAAATTTCAGAAAATTAAAGAACGATATATTTTTTAGAAACCTGAGTGTTTTTCTTCAGTCTTTCAAGTTCCGGATCATCGGCGATTTCGATCTTGGTTCCCTTCATTTTTTCGTACTCGGCGTGGTATTTGATCTGTAATTTGAGCAGGGTTGTTTTAAAGTTTTTTTTGAGTTACTCTGTGTTTACAGTAATTTTTTAAATTGATGAAAAATTTTATCATTTTTTGTATGCTCTTCAGAACACAAGTACCGTAACACCTGTAGTGAGCCTTCTCAACTGTTAACTTTGAGCCAATTTATCGCGGTTACTGTCAGAGATATAGAAAAGTTGTCAACTGATAAATTGTTTATCATAATACATTTTTTGCTAGCTTGCATAGGACCCACGAAAAAATTAACTCGAAGTTGAAAGTGCGGGGGCTCTTCTATCACAGGTTTTACGGTTACTCACATTACATTTTTTGAGATTCTCGGCATCTAAAGTAACTTTTAAGATCAAGATCCATGTCTTTAAAAATATATTCTAGAATACAAGCAACTCACATTACTCTGGTTCTTGGTATTCTCAGCGATTCTTCTCATTTCCGGAGTATCAGCAACCACAGAAGCGACAGTTTTTGGATAATGTCTAAAGCATTTCAAATTTAAAACTCGAAATCTTTGTTTTAGAAACTTACGGATCACAATAAGGTTTCTTGTCATATCCCTTGTAGTTTTTCATCGAAAGTGTCATTCCACACACCGTACATTTGAAGCATCCTTTATGCCAGACTTTATCCAAACATTTCAGTTCTTCAATTGGATAGACTGTCTTTCCACAGTCCTCACGAGCACATTTTTTGCTCATTTTTGAGAGATTCTGAAAATATTGAAATTAAACGGGTCTTGTTTAGAGTTTAGGAAAGAAAGAATATTGTAAAACCTGTAATAGAATGGCCCCCACACTGTCAAGTTTGAGTTCAATTGCCTGACTTCCTTAGCAAGATATTAAAAAGTATCAACTGACAAAAAAGTTCTGATATAACGATAAACAATTTATCAATAGACAACTTTTTTGTATCTTTGACAAGAACTGAGAAAACTTGGCTCAAACTTTACAGCGGGGGGGGGCACTTCTATTACAGGTTTTACGGTAAAGAATACGTTTAGAAAGACATAATGCTTGACCAAGTGTCCAATAAGAACAAAGCGAACGGAGGAATGAAAAAGAATGAAGTTCGAATTAGGTTAGCCCAAAGTTTTACCTTGACGGATGGTTGAGTTGGGTAAATGGCATGAATCAAGAGATAATTACAAATTAGGACACCCAGACACACAGAGTAAACAGATCGAAACGGTTGGGTTGGGGGGATAGAAGAAGTATGACGAATAGACAGAGAAGAAGAACGAAGAGAGAGACAAAAAAAATGTATGAGTAAAAGTAAACGAGGCGCGAAAACGAACGAGCGGATAGAGAGAAGGGTCGGGGAGGGGGATAGTGGTGATTGTACAAAGATTTTTTTTGGGTTGGACAGAACAAAAAAATTGGAAAAAGAAGAGAAAGAAAGAAGGAAAGTGTTATTTATTCATGGAGCCGACAAGACACTACACACTTCTCCTCACACATTTGTGCACACATTCATACACTTATGCTCACAATCACCCGGGAGGTTTATCAAAAAAGGTTGGTGATTATAAGAGAAAGAAGGACAATGAACTCTTATTGTTTTCATATGGGAATTCTCGCCTGAAAAAAAGACTGAAGTGTTATAGACAATTTGTCTGGAATTCATCAGAAACTGTCTGACCCAAAATTCGGACATGAGTTTGTATTTATGAATGAGAAATTGAGATTTTTTATCAGAAAGAGATTATTCAAGGGTAACATTAGACTATAATTTTTAAATTTTCGAGTTTTCAAAGTTCAGAATTTTCGAAATTAAAATTTTCCGTATTTTCCAAATTTTGAAATTCTGAGTTTCTAACGTTGAAATTTCGAAAGTTTTGAAATTCAAAAACTCAAAAGCTGTAAACTTCGAAAAAAAGGTGCAGAATTAAAACATTTTCGAACTTCTAGATTTTTCAATTTCAAAACTTCCTAATTTTAAAAATTGAAATTTTGAGACCTCTCTTTTTTGCATCATAAGGGGTGTGATCCGACTAGTTGAACTGCATGAATATAAATTCAGATACAATAATTTTTTAAACTGCTTTTCAAATGTTCTCTGTGGTCACATTTAATAAACTTTCAGTTCTGCCCAAATGATGAAAAATTAGAGTCCCTCCATGATTTCAAAAAATATCAGAAAAATCAAGAAAAATTACGAAATTCTGTAAAATTTCACAAAAACAATTTCATCAATGTTTCTAGACCATGTGAAATTTAGAATGACTCATAATGAAATGTACTTATGTTTACAATATGAAATCATCAATATGAAATACCGTAAACACACTAATAGAATGCCTTCCAAACCTTCAACTTTGAACCAAATTATCTCGGTTCCTGTGAAAGATATCAAAAAGTGGTCAACTGACAAAATGTTTACCATACTATCGAAATTATTTTGTTAGTTGACCTCTTTTTGATATCTTTTGCAGGAACCGAGATAAATTGGCTCAAAGTTTAAATTTAGAGGGATACGGTATGCAGTGGTTAATTCTTGAAAAATCTTGTTCATTTTTTTTGGTTCCACTGAATTTCAAATTTTAGTTCTAAAGCCTTCTGAAGTTTATCTGAATCAAAATATCTATAAAGAAAAAAACCCATTATCTGAAAGTTCAAGAGACAGACGATGACCTCAATCCATTTCTCAAAGAAACGACGACTCAAATGGGTACTGGAGAGGAAAAAAGAGGAAAAAGAAGGTACTAGACGTTTTGAGAGGGCTCATTTTCGAAAAAGTAGTTTTGAGTTTAAAATAGCCGCTGAGGCGGTCATAAGAATAAGAAGACCCGAGCAGCTCTCCAGGAGCCAGAAGCGACGGGAAGCGATGTGTAAAGTGAACACTTTGGAAGCATCGGAGAGAGAGTCGTATACAAAATCATGATGCATCATAGGAAATTTCGAAAAAAAAAAGAAGTTTTTGATATTGAATTGAAACCCATAGAAGAGAATATGGAATGAAAAACTATACTGCAGGAGAAAGATGATGGTAAACAAAAAATGAAAAGAAAAAAACGAATGAAACGGATGAGCAGTTTGGAGAACCTTCTTTTTTAAGAATGGGAAATGATTCATGGTTGGATTCACATTCAACTGATTTTTGTGAATATATATTGATATGCCGCGAAAAAGTGAATTGATTAGAATAATTGAAAACCGGCCGATTTGATTTATCCTCTGGCTTCTTCTTCTTTTTCTCGGATGGAAAAGCCAAGGAATTGTGAGAATTTTCTTGAGACAAAACAGAGACGATTGCGGGGGCAGTATTGAGGGAAAAGAAGAGGAGAATGAAGGCAGGTTGCCTCCTGCTGGTCACTCGTTCTGTTGTAATACAAGAAGCAGAAGAAGAAGAAGAAGCTGGAGGATGAGGATGAGAAATAAAGAAGAAGAAGGAAGAAGGAATGAAATCCGGGGATGGATTAGCTATGAAAAAAAGAATCGGAAATTTTTTGCATGGTCCCGAATCCCAGTATATTTGTTTTTTTTTTAATATACTTGGGACCACATTGGAGAATCAGATCAAGATTTCTGTTGCTTTGAAACGCCCAATCAAAGCTTCCGAATTATTTTCAGTCGTTTATACACCGTAAAACCTGTAATAGAAGGGCCCCTAACTTTTAACTTGGATGCAATTTATCTCGGTTCATGTGAGAGATCACTAATAAATTGTTTATCATAATATGACAGAATTTTATCAGTTTACCGCTTTTTGATATCTCTCAAAAGAACCGAGATATTTGAGCTCAAACTGGACAGTGTGGAGGCCCTTCTATTGAAGGTTTTACGATATATGATTACAGTTCTGGGTCCTACAAACTGTCCCATTTTTTAAAAAATGGTCTAAAACTGTAAAAAAGAGAGTGCCAATTAGATAATGTTCTCACAACGGAAAGTGAATTATGATTGAAAATGAAATGTGATATGTATTCGTTTCGTTTCCGTTACTGCCTTCCTCCTCCTCAAGACACACTGGTAAACATTTGAAAAAGAATGTAATACTGAGTAGACACTAAGAAGAAGAAGAAGAAGCAGGAAAAGAAGGCGGACTCCAGAGATTCCGTTTCACACTCTCCCATTGTGATGGTGATGATGATGATGATTCGGAGCGGCGGAACTAATGTGTGTATTGTTGTTACTTTTCGGCCAAAGGGACGAGTTAGTATTAGATGGATAGAGCAGATGAAAGTAGTTTTTTTGAGCGCACCGTTTGTTACCGTAAAACTTGTAATAGAAGAGTCTCTTAACTTTCACCTTTGGACCAATTTATCTTAACTTCTATTAGAGATATCAAAAATGCGTCAACTAAAAAAATGTTTGCCCTAATATCACCTACATTTTATCAATTGACAACTTTTTGATATCTCTTCTAGGAACCGAGATAATTAAGCTCAAACTTGACTGTGGGCGGGGGGGGGGGGGGGCGGGGGACTTTCTATTACAGGTTTCACGGTAGATTATGCTGGTATGCAAAACTCGTAGATTTGAACGAGAAAAGCTCGTGGGCGTCGCTCTACAGTAACCTAAAATATTCGGTCCTTTTGGTTCCATCAATAACTTTTCGATAACTTTTGTGTTGATAACATCCAATAAAGTACGAAAATGAAATGTTTTTCTGAATCCAAAAAATACCGGAAAAAGGACGGGAAATCGAGAAAAAAAGAAAGAAAAAAAAAGTCTGCTAATAGTAAGTACGGTAGTTCGGCCAACAGACTTTCTCTTTCACAGCTCCGATTTTCTGCAAACCTGCATAATACTGGGCTTACACTAATATCTAAGGTCAAGAAAGCATCTAATTAAGAAATGGGAAAATACTTCTTAATTTCCAAATGGAACCTTATATATAAAACACTGCTCACTAACAAAATGAAGGCAATAAATGGAAAGAAACAATACGAGATGGGGGGTTAGTTGAGCTTGGGCGACAAGAAGAATGAAAAAATCGGTTGTGCCCTTTGAATTCCATTTGGTAAAGAAGAAGAAGAATAAGAAGTGGACGACAACTGACGTTTTGTGTGAGAGCAAATGAAATGAGTCAGAATAGAGATTCACACTAGAGAGTTTGTGTATAGATATTCGGAAACAAAGAAACAAAAATAGTATCATGAAATATGGGGGTTATAGTTGGACGGAGATCGGAGATGAGTCAGAATGGAAGAATTTGAGAATTTTTCAAAATTTATGAAATTTTAAAAGGTCTTCTTAAAGGATCTTCTTTGAAGCAACGACCCCTCGGTTCTGTGTTCATCTGACCAGAAGTCGCCTGATCGTCGAGAGGAATGATATTTACAGTAACTCGAACCATTTGCATTATTATGAAACAACATTCTCCAAATCATAAATCACACATCACTATTCATACACAAACATTTTAGAAAGAGAAAAAAGACAAGACCGAGTTGCTTGTTCATTCCGAATCTATTTCAATATCCGTTTTTCTCTGCATTCCTTCCGCATGAGAAAACCTTGTGGGTTTCTAACCAGAAAACAATCCTATTTCTTTTTTATCTGCAAAGCACATCTTCAAAATTCGAAAAAGTCTACAAATTGAAAAATGTTTTCGAATGAGAAGATAACATTAAAAAAAGAAACTTTTCTGCCCCCATACCGAAAGTACTAGTCAATGTGTCTGTGTCTCTTCCCTCTCTCTATATCTCCCATTTTCATCTTTTTTGTTTCCGAAAGATTGTGTCCTTCGGATGAGGATTGTCTTGGGAGAATAACCTTGACATATTGCCTCAACTTGACACGTTTTTCATTGTCAAAAGCTTTTTTATTCAGAGTTCTCAGGTTTTGAACCAAAAACTTGTGATTGCGAAATTACTGTAGATTTAAAGGCGCAAGCCCCGCTCGTTGAAGTTTTTTATCGAAATTTTTGCAAAAAAAGTCGAACGATTTTTCTTTTCTTTTTTTTTCGTGTTGCATCATAACTTTTTAGCTTCTAGTCCTTTTTTCGTACTGCGAACATTGTACTTTCCACCCTTTTAACGTATGCGGAAATGGACTTCCACTGATAACTATTCTACTGATAACAAGAAATCATTCATCATTTCAGATTGTCTCACCTAAAAATGGTCAGCCATTCGGAATCTCCAGCAGACATTGTTACAGAGCCGGTTTGTTTAAAAAACTATATTTTCTTTTGAAAAAAGTTAATTTCAGACAAAAGAGGAGCTGCTCGCCGAGCAGGTGAGAGTATTCGAACGAATGAAAGGATCCACTAATTTCAATCGTGTAGCTGAAGATGTAAGTAATATAATTCGTAAATTTTAACAAAGTTTTTGAATATATTTGCAGGTGTATCCAGTTGAAGTCACCAAAACCAAATTAGTGTGTGAAATGGTTGTTCAAGAGCAGCATCTGAACTCGAAGGTAAATATTCACTGAATAAGAAATAGATGAAAATTGACAATCAATTGTCTTCCAGGGAACTCTTCATGGTGGTCAAACTGCAACACTAACAGATGTTATCACTGCTCGAGCCGTCGGAGTAACAGTCAAAGATAAAGGAATGGCTTCCGTTGAATTGGCAGTCAGGTATTAAATATATTTAGCATTTTAAAACCGTTAGTTGCCAAATTTCAGTTATCTCCTTCCTGTGAAAGTTGGCGATGTTCTGGAAATCACAGCACACGTTCTGAAAGTGGGTCGTTCAATGGCATTCACAGATTGCGAATTCAGACGGAAATCTGATGGGAAAATGACAGCAAAAGGAAAGCATACACTGGCTTTTCTGCCTAATCAACCTGGAATTTCAGTGGAGAACGGAAGCCAATTTTAATTAATTTTTTATCCTCTTTTCTTGTTTTTATTCAGTTCATTGCATAATACTTTTTGTTTCATTCTGGGTTTGCTTTGTGATGATCAAAAATAAAATATTTTTATTTCAAACATTCTTTTAAGAGAGAGAAAAAAAGCCACCGAAAACGCAAGGGGGTATTTAATAAAAATGTATTGGGAAACAATAAATACAGAATTTGGTTGTATCACATGCAAAAAGCCATGGAATGGGGGGAAAATAGTCGGAAGAAAGAAGACATTTAAATTGCACATTGGTTTGCTGGGAAGGCGTTTTTAGAGGGGAAAATATATAAAATCACCGTTTCAAATTTTGGAGTTATGCACGAAACTGAAATAAATACAACAATAAATATAACTGCGAGCAAGCATTATGCTTAGGAAATTATGCTCCATTGGTAGTCAACATTAGAGCACATTTGCATTGAGTAGTAGGCAAGATAAACTCAAGAATATATTAAAGCAAAGAAGGGAATTTTGCGAAAAAGGAACTGTCGAGACACATGGCATGGAAGAGAAGGAAAGTTCTGTGGAGAGGAAAGAAGACTAGGAGATTTTTTTGGTTCGGGAGAAGGAAAAGCTGCAGTTAACAAAAAAGACACGTATCAAGCAAACAGGGGGAGTAATCTGAATATCTAACTAAAGAGTTTAGCAACAATTTGACGATTGAAACGGAGTAGTAATTGTTTTTCAAATTGTTCAGAAGAATCCAAATTGGTAAGGATAAGATTAGTATTCAATGTTGATGAAGTGGGAGAGAAGCTGAGAACTTTTTCAGCAGTAAGAGTAAAAATTGGGATTGAGAGGAGTTCGGTGGCAAGTTCTGAGAGTTCAGAGCATCGAGAAGAGCACGATTTCCAGTAGGATAGTGGGGCTTGCATCGGATTTCCGAATGTTCGGAGCATGAACATACTTTCGACGGAATTCTGGAAAAAATACATGGATTAAAATTAAAAAAATATTTTTCTATAATAAATGTTTTCTTCCCAGAAAAATTTAATTCATATCACATGTGGTTCTTCTTCCTAAACTAATACGATTCATGAACTGTTTACCGCTAAAACGTTTCTAGAATATTTTCAACAGGATTTTCAGATTTTCAACAGGATCACAGGATCACAGCACAAATCGCTTTTTTTTTCAACATCAACATCTCGATTACTTTTCATCTTCTTATTTACAGAAGGTACATGACACCCGTGGAGATTATCCTTTTTCTTAGGGAAAGCAATCAACGGAAAGTGCTAAGATTATCGTTCAGTTGATAGACACTTTG
This sequence comes from Caenorhabditis nigoni, assembly GCA_027920645.1. Taxonomy (NCBI): domain Eukaryota; kingdom Metazoa; phylum Nematoda; class Chromadorea; order Rhabditida; family Rhabditidae; genus Caenorhabditis; species Caenorhabditis nigoni. Next base: position 7,585,185 of record CP115866.1, on the reverse strand, counting down.
TGATCTACACGTCATCCGAAACTTTGCAAGAACTCACCGCAGTGGAAATCTCATCAAAGTATTGGTTGACAATATTCTCCTTCGATTCAGAGCTATTTCCGGCAGTGATTGATTGGAATAAATCTCCATAAATGGCCAATGCATCACATGCTCCTCCATCGGATCCATCTCCTTTTTTCAGGACATTGGCAAGCAACGAATCTACTCCCATTGCAAGTTTCTTCTCACTTTGAACCTTCTTCAAATTCTTGGATCTCTTTGAGATTTCTGATTCGATTAGTGATTTGGCGAGTGACATTTGATCCGAGTTCAGAGTAACAGCCATTTGTGGATTCAGAGCAGTTGCCTGGATGTATGTGGAATCAAAGTTCTCGTGTTGTGGATCCATGATAAATGCGACCGTTTGTTTCAAGGATGACAAAAGATCCGAACCGATTTCTCCAAGATGATAGACATCCTGAAAATCATTGTTTTTTCTTTAAAATTCTTAAAGATCAAAACCAACCTTTTCTAGAACATTTTTGATTTGAACAATTGTTGGGATTACTGTATCTACAGTAGTCATTTCCGTTGTGTAGGTCATCAGTGGTTTGAAGATGTTCATGAGACTGTGGATCCCAATAACTTTGTTCCATTCACGATCAGAAATTGGCTGAAGACCTTCCATTTTCAATTTGTAGATTTCACGATGAGCGAGAAGATCTCCGATTATGAAACTGAAGCTCTCGGTCACAGGCAACTCGAATTTGGTCTTCAGCATTTGACTGGCACGTTGCATTGCACCAGGAGCTGTGAGATAGGAGAAAACCATGGTGAAAATATTCTTTCGGAGAGATTCAAGAGTTGGAGATGACTCGATCCATGTATGGAAACAATGGGAAAGTCGAGATGAGAATGATTCCATTTGTTTCGGAAGTTCCGTTTTCTCGGTGATTTCATTGAGTCCAGAACAAATGACACGATTGATTGACGATGGAGAGATACTGTAGTCTTCCAGAACTTTCACAAAAACTGCGTTCAAATCTTCTGATTGAGTTCCGTTGATATTACGGAAGGCAAGAAGAATCACTTGAGTATCGTAGCTGTTTCCAGATCCAACAGGAATCGCGGCTGATACAGTTACCCGAGAAATATCAGCAGTTATCTTGGTGATGTCAAGGAGAAGATTGAGTTTCTTGGTAGTGGAAAGTTGAGATTTCACAGATTGGACCAATTTCTGTGCGAAGGAATTCACAATGCTTTCGTATTGAGGACCAGTTGGGATTGTGAATTTCGGCTGTGCCATTTCAAAGACCTCTTTCCACATTGGATTTTGGAGGATTTCTGGATCAATGTGTGAAGTGGCAAGTGCCAAAGCGAGTTTCGAAGAAAGCTCCTTTTGCTTCTTCTCATCGTTTCTCCATTTCTTTGACTGAATGATTTGTCCATTAGCAGCCAAAGCCAATCCGGCTTGTTGAAGAGCGTTCAATCCAGAGTTTGTCGAACTTGTAGAAGTTGGTGTATTGGCAGCTGGAAGTGTCTGAGCCAACATCATGTGCAATGGATTCATCTGGAGCATCATATTGGTCACAAAGTTCGGCATCATTGGAGGAGGCTGCTGGGGAGTGGTTGGCGGGGATCCAGTCGAATTGTTGGCGGAAACTTGACGAAGACCATTCAACAACATCTCGTTCAATTTGGTAGAACTCGGTTCCTTTTTTGGTTTCTTCATGCTCAAATCCATAGTTGAATTGGATCCAGAAGTAGGTCCAGATGCAGATCCGGAGGAAGCAGATGAAGAAGAATTGGTATTTGTATTGCATGTTGATGCTGGAGATCCAGTTTGTCTTGTACCATTTTGAGTTTGAAGAGTCAATGGATGAGGAGCTCCGTCTGGAATCTTTGGAACTTGGTCCAACTTTGTGCGAGAATATTCGGTTTTGAGTTTTTGGAACTCTGAATATTCCCGAGTATGTTTCTTCAAATGGCATGCCAATGTAGACGTATGTGGTCCTTTCAACATGTACGTGCAGTCTCCAACGATGCATCTGAAAAATATCAAATCATAGAAATCTGAGTATGATGTTCTATTTTTACCTGCTCAAGTTTTCTGCCTTATTGTAGACAAAATATTTCCAGACCGGAGTTTGTTTGTTAGTTCCACCACTACGAATCGATGCAGCTGGATTCCGATGCCAACTCCAGTCATCATTCGCGAAGAGTTGAGCTGCTGGGCTCTGAGCCACCGCCACTGCTCCAGGAACAACTGACTGAACTGGTGTAGGTGGAGAAGATGAATGTAAAAGTGCATTTGGTCGCATTATCCCCTCCAGATCACAATTGAAAACTCCTCCAAAGGTTTTGTTGAGCATTTCGAAAATCTCCGAATTGTTGACAATGGTTCCAGTAGCTCCAATATCATTCCCATCCATTTCCATGTCTTCTGGATCATCCTCCTCTTCAGGTCCAACATCAACGTCTTCTACTTTTATCGGTGATTCTGATGATGAGATGACACTGCTGTTAGAGGAACGATAGCTGGCTGAAGAGGGACCTGCGGGGGATTGTCCGTCTTGGGATGCTTCACCGGCGACTGCACAGTTGGTGGAGACTGATGGAGCATCGAGGCCGGCCTGGAAAGTTGGACTTTATTAGAAATGGTTAATCTAGAAAAGTTCGAAAGTGTGTCTACTGTGAAAAGCCCATGAGCTTCTATTTTTCAATCTCCTTTTTTTGGTGAACGTTGATTAGAAAGAGAGCTTAAATTAGACGGTTTTTGGCTCTAAGCTGAGATGGAATATCTCAGAAACTACTAGAATTAGCGGAAATCACCAGAAAATCAAGAAAAAAATGTGTCGGTAATGACCGAGAAGCTGAACTGCACATCCAGGGAGTGGGCTTCTATGTATTAGAGGTGGGCTTCAATTGGAGGAAATACGGTATCTCATTTCCTGTAAAAGATATTTGAATGTAGACAACTGATCAATTATTTTTCATAATATCACCAATATTTCATCAGCTGACAAACTTTCGATACCGTTCACAGGAATCAAGATATGTTGGCTCAAAGCTGAAAGTTAGAGGTGGCGTTCTATTAGAGTGTTTACGGTATCTTAAAATATGAGATGAGACGTTTTGATGCCAATGGATTCTCAAAAATGGAAAATCTAGAACTGCCAAGAAATGAGAGAACTAAAATAGATTGGGTTTTCTCCCACTTTTATAGCGCGAATCTACTTATCCCCCCGGATTATTAAATTCGGGTTGAGAAGGTGGATGATCTGGAATTTTGAGTTGGGTGGGGACAAAAGTCGAGATTCGGTATGTGAAAAGAATAACAGTGATAAGAAAACCCAAATTTCCAAAAGATGATAAACTATTCATTTTTTTTAATTTTGAGGATACTAGAAAAATACAAATGCACACCTGATCCGCCAGTCACTAAATTTACGATTATCCTCTATCAGATCTACTATTGACATCCCTTATCAATACAAATTTTCTTTGTTGCCCCCTCATCTTTTTTTCAATTGTCTTGATTCAAAATTTTCAAATCCTCCTAATTTCTGATGTCTGTTTCCAGCCAACTCATCCCCTATGTGTTGACCAATATTTGAAATCGAAATCATTCGCCATTTGAATTCCAAAGAATACACGTTTCGTTTTCTTTTTCAAATCTTCAGAAGAGATCCCAGACAAGGATATGTGGAAATATCAGTTGACAAGAAGGCATAGGCGGCCTTTAACTTTATCCTTTTCAATTATTGAAATTGCTTTTTTTCGAGATTTTCTACTGGAAGTCTTAGCCATCACAGATATGATATATTGCTTAAGAAATGAAATGGAGATGAAAGAAAGAATTTCTACAATCCCTTGGATTTGATATCTCCCACATCCTTCTAACATCACCACCTATCATTTCGATTGATAACGGATTTTCAGATTGCTTTCTGATTCCTGGTTATCATTTCTTTATGCGGAGAACAAAAGAAGTTTTTGAACTTGCAATACCCACCTGAGTATTCACATCAATTCGAAATCGTTTTGTCTCTGGGGGTCCATCAGTATCTGCACTGCTACAATCGCTGCTCATTGTGTTTGTCGAGTTATCACGTTCAAGAACGTTTTCGCATGCAACACCTGAAAAATAAAAAGCATAAGAGTAAGAAAAAAAATATGGAAAAGAATAAGGAAAAGACAGTGGGAGAGGAAGTGAACCGTATAAAAATGGAATAGGGTGGAAAACGGGTTATGATTTGATTTAATGTATTGGCTCCCACCGCCTGGAATCATAAAACATGTTCCCCGGTACGAACTGATACAGTGGACACTATTTCTTTCTTTTATGGCCGTGTATGTATTCTAGGAGCTGTTTAGCTCTGGCTCTACAAGGATTTCTAGATTTTTGGAACTACCGTAAGCACTCTAACAGAATTTTAAACAGCCAATTTTGAACCCGTATATCTTGGTTTCTGTAAAAGATATCAAAAATGTGTCAACTGTTAATATATTTTTGATATTATGACAAACGTTTTCTCAGTTGACTAGTTCTTTATATCTTTGACAGGAACCGAGAATAATAGGATCAAAGTTAAAAGTTAGAGGGCCCTTCTATTACAGGGTTTACTGTATTCTAGACTGGAGAATATGGTGTATGGTTTGCGGGTTTTCTGAATTTGAAAATTTCAAAACTAACTGATAACCTAGTTCTTTTTTTCAAATCAGCCACGAATTGAAACAAAAAAGTATAGAGAAAAAAAAACGGTTTTGTGACAAAGGTGATTTCCCACGAATACCCGCAAAAACGGAATAAAAATGGGTTTCTATTTGTTTTTGTTTCATTTTTTCCCTGGAATAACTTATTAGGAGAAACCAAGCACGAATGTCAGTCATACAGTTAAATATGAAAAGTAAAATGTGATGAATTTGAGGTAAAAGGCGCCTCCTTTTTCCTTTGGCGCATTCTTCCAGTGTTAGTTCAGATGGGCCGCCCGCAAACAATGTGATATATTGCGATCGTTTCGCCGTTATGTGCAAAACGAAGCGCCACCGGGAAGGCACAGGACTGTTCTGTATATGTTGGGTTTTGAGTTGTATCCCTTTTACGATTGGCAAATATATATATGAACGATCAGCGATTTCTATGAATTTCGGGTGTCTATTAGGTTTCAACATGGAGACTTCCGATTGAACTGGACGAGAGAGAATCACAGACGTCACAACGCTTATCCATGGATGAGAAAAAAAGCTTGAGTTAGTCTATCTGTGTCACAATACATACGACTTAATGTTTCTAGTTCTTATAAGGATGAATTCGATTGAGGTTTGAAGTGAATCCTACTGTAATTATGAGAAAGAATGGAATGGATTGAGTGGAAAATTGAAACGAGAAAGAAGGAAATTTAGAAACGAAGTACCGTAATAGAAACAAGAAATTTCTCAGGTTTGCTCTTTTTGCTCAATACCTTGGGATAACATGAAACATTTACTGTACTTCCTCTAATAGAAGCCCAACCAAACCCTCAACTTTGAGCTCAAGTATCTCGATTCCTATGAAAATATATAAAATTTGTCAACTGACAAAATATTTATCATAATATCACCAATATTTTACCAGTCAACTACTTTTTGGCACATTTTACAGGAAATGAGATATACATGCTCAAAGTTGACAAGTCGGCTCTTGTCGGATGGTCGGTGGGCTACCGACCTCTTAACTTTGAGCTCAATTATCTCATTTACCGTAAAAGATATAAACAACTTGTCAACTAATAAAGTGTTCATCATAACATGAGCAACATTTCATCAGTTAACGACTTTTTGTTATATTTGACAGGAAGTGAGATACATGCGCTCAAAGTTGACGTGCTTTGTGGGCTTCTGTTGTTCGAAATACGGTCAATAAATTTTTGGAGCACAACTAACCCTAAGAATTTGAAAATCGTTGCATAAAGTACAGATAATGATGAAAAAAACGCAATTGGAATGTGTCCTACAGTAGTCACTCACTATTTTTCTAAAGATCTTTCCCTCCAATCATACAAATAAAATCACTCTCGTACACTTTATATTTTTGGATGGTACGATATCGAAACGTATGAACTGAAGAGAAAAAAAAGCTGAATTCTAGAATATTCTGACCTTCACGACGTCTGTTCGCCGCAATTGTTTGACTTCGACCATCATAATAAAAGTAGGAATACTGCGAAATTGGACGTTCCAATTTGGATTGCATTGTGTTTATTAAAATGCGATTTTTGTAGTGGAATGCTTATAATTTCAATTTCACTCTTATCTTTCGATTAAAAGTTACTCTTTAGGTGTGTGGATGTTACTGTTCCTTCTTCTTCGTTCAATTCTTCAATTATTCCTTTTCAAAAGCAAAAAAGATTTATTGTCGAATTTTCTCGGAGACGATATGGGAAGTGGGTCTATATGTTTGATTCCGGCACCAGAACCACTCTTATATATTCATTTGGTTTTCTCTATCTATCATGGGTCTTCTTCATCTCTTTTTAGGCCGATTATATTTTCAACATAAGACATGAGGTGGGGCGGAGCTTGGGAGAGAGAAAGAGCAGAAGGAAAAGGAGGGGATAAGATATATTTTAGACACTTAGTAAATTGGAAACTGAAGAAACTAGAAGAAAGATAATGGGAAGAGGAGAGCACATCAACAACCGGTAAGAAGGGATAATCTTCTTCGGGTAAGCATGAAGCACCTATGGTAATGAAAGATCAATGGGTGTTGAAATATTTTTCTGGGCTGCGAATCTTCTGGAGTGAGAGGATAGATTTTAAACATGTTCTGGGAACTCTTGCTGTGTCCTTCGGAAAGGAAGAATAACAAGAGAGTTGAACCGTGGGAAAACTCGGATTCATAATAGGTAAGTAACCTCATTCGTTAGATTTCTTGCACCTGGTTTGAGCCCCTAATTAATTTTCAATGGAGCTAGATTTTGATCTAAAAGGAATTTGGATACGGTGAGTGAAATGAAAGATGAGGATCTTGTCAAAAACTAAAAAATATTTCTGAATAGATTGGTTGTGAAATCAGTTTTTCGTCTAGTACCCGAAAAGCGGATTAACTGTGGGTTTTAAGAAAACTCGGTTGGTTTCTGTTGAAATTTTACTTGGTTATTTATATATTGGTAATTTTTAACAGAGTGAGATGAATATACTGTTTTCAAGATTATGGAATTATGAAGTACCATAAAACCTGTAATAGAAGGACCCTCACATCTTTGAGACAATGTATCTCTGTTCGCATCAAAGATACAAAAAAGTTGTCAACTAATTTTATCATAATCTCATAAATATTTTATCAGTTGTCCTATTTTTGATATCTCCTACAAGAGCCGAGATAATTGACTTCTAACTTACAATTAGCAGTGCTGGGGTCCTTCTATTATAGGTTTTACGGTATGTTAATAGTCAAAATTCCGGAAAATTCAGAAGTACTAACTCCATTTCTATAAGAGATATCAAAAATGTGTCAACTGATGAAATGTTGATGATTTTATGACAAACATTTTATCATTTGACAGATTTTTAATAACTTTTATAGAAATTGAGATAATTGAGCTCAAAGGGCTACTATAGGGTGACCTTCTGTTAGAGTTTTTACGGTGTTTGGGATTCTAACTTTCAAGCGAATTAGAAGATATTTCGAGAAATCATTAGTTGCCAGGAGGTTCTATTTTTTCTCCAAATATGTCTAAAAATGTGATATTCTAATATCTTTCATCTCATTCTTATCGTCCGAGGAAATACTGTGGATACGAGAGAAAATATGTGATAATTCTACCTGAGTTTGTTGAAAACTCAGTTGAAAAACTGACTCTCTCTTTCCTGAGAAGATCCCTCAGAGCTTATCAGTAAGCTTCTTCTTCGGACTCGTGCGGGGTGAATGACGCGGTTTCGGTTTAAGAGAGGAAAAGAGAGTGAAAGAAGAAGAAGGTGATCGTCTCTACGAAGAGCCGATTTTGGGATTTTGAGGAAATGAGAGAAACGATTTGATTGTTATTGGTATAGTCGACAAATGAAATGGAAAAATTATTTGAACGTTTAATTGTGAATGATATTCTAGAGAATTTTCTGGAACTCAACTACTTTAAGGGTTTTAAACAAGTAATTTTAAATTTAAACCTAAAAAACCTAAATCTCCCGATCCGAAAAACTTGTATTATCTCCAAAAGTAAACCATATTGTATATTTCTTGAAATCTATCTCGGCCTTTCCCTCCTTCTCATTACGCATAAAAAAGATAGAAATCTACCCCAGAAGGCGAAAAAGAAGTGGGCTATCTCACTCTCTCAACTTGTTCAACACAGTATGTTCCGTTCGCAAAAACCTAAACTTCGATTTCAAAAGTTTCGAAAAGCGAACAGGGAATTTCCGTTGGTTTGGTTCATTTCATGACAACAAAACAAAACCAACGGAATATATGAGAAAACGGGAGGAAAGAAGGGACGAATAGGAAGCGGAGAGGGTTGAAAAATATTAGTAATGATCGCCAATTTTGTTCCCCGAAATGAGTCAGAGCATCATTGTCATCGGGTGCTCCATAGAATACGGTTGGGTTGGGAAATTGACTCGTATTATTATAATACAGTGTGAGGATAGAAGAAGAGGAAAATTGGGGGAAAATTGAGTAAGTAAACAAGAACCCAATAGTTAGAGAATTCATGCTAAGGAGTTGGGTATTTCTGGAGTGTAAATTTTTTTGAAAATCGGTAAAATCTTGTCTAGATTATATTAACCTGTGATGACTAGATTTGTTTCTACAAAATTTTTGGTTTACAATTTTCAACTTGAAAAACTGAAAAACAGAAATAAGAGTCTCTTTATCGTAACTCGTATCTTGTCCGTATAAGACGGATAAGTTACCGTAAAGCCTGTATTAGAAGGGCCCGCCCTTCTATGTATTATTTCAAGGTATCTCTGGAGAGCCATTCTATTACAGGGGCTCTTCAATTAGAGGGTGCCCTTTTAATTTTCCGGTAATGTTCTCCAAAAATTATCATCAAAAACTTTATGAATTTTCGTTCGAAATTCATTAAAACCTATCAAGTTTATGAGCAAAAAGAGTGTTTTTTTACAATTCCCTGTAAATTGTGAAATGTCAAAAAAATTCCCGAGAAAAATGGGCGGAGTCGGGGAGGCGGAGCCTAAATTGCTAGTTACGCACAGTTTTGCACCACGGATCTTCTCATACCCGTATGCAAATTGGAAAAAAAACTATGAGGTGAAACAGTGCGCACCTTGCAACTCAGACTCCGCCCACTTTCCGGAGAACTTTTTCCCCGGAGAAATTTTCATTGAATTCTAAAAGGTCTTGAAAAATTGTGCTTTTGAAGATCTTTACTCTAGCAAACGTTAAATTCTGAAAGCCATTGACAAGGAAAGACTACTGTAGCTCAAAGCGAACTTCAATTATTTGTTGTTGTAAAAAACACAAAACTCAAATAATGTGACTCAAATGATTTCAAACTGTTCCTCTCATTCTCTTCTTTTTTTTCTCAAAAGTAACCTAAACCAGATGGATGTCACCCCAAAACCACCACCACCCGTGTCTTCTTCTCAATAGACCTCCTAAAAACTTGTGTGTAAAGTGTTCCAAAACTCATCAAATCTTCAGACCCCTGGCTTTTTCCTATTGTCAGAAATCTCGCGGCGGTTCTGGAGAGCACTTATCGCAAATTTGGCGAAAAAAGAAATATTGAGAAGAACAATAATGAATTGGGTTGGGTGATGAATAGAAGGAAGAACTGGGGTTGGAAGAGGCAGGCTTACAGTAACCCGAAGTAGGATTTCCTACTTACCGTGCAGCAGAATTGACCAAAAAACTTGAAGGTTTTTGAAGGAAGTCTGAAATTTGAAAATTTTACGGGGTTTTTTTTTTAAGTTGACGGAAAACTTAAAAGAAATCAGAAACAGATAAATCGGTAACAAGAAGAAGAGCCCCTCGGGAAGCAAATTTATAAACGGGGCGGACCTACAAAACCTAGAACAAAAAGGAGCCCTAAAAATATGAATTTATTTGGAAATGAGGCCTTCTTCTTCTTTCTGGCTTTCGGTGGTGAAGGAGAAGCCGCAAATTTATGGGTTACTCTTTTTTGCTGGTTATGTATGTGTTGCTTCGGATTCTTCGAAATATGGATAGACCAGGAGGAATATAGGGAGGAAGCAACACAAAAGGACAAAAAGACAAATGGGATGAAGGAAATTGAGAATGAGGAGGACAAAATGAACAGATGAGGGTTAGAGGTGAACATGTATCAAATTGGAATATTTGGGAGAGCTGGTCCAAAATGAGGTTTTTGGAATGCTTCTTTCTCTTTTTTCCGAGAAATAGAGACCTCGGTTTTTTAGAAAATCTGGTTCAAAGCCATCGGTTACTACAGTATTTGAAGAAAAAAATCTCAAAAAGTCTAGACTGCTCATGATTTTCAACTTAAAAGTTGCCATTAAGTTCTGGCAGTACCCGAATTGCTCAGAGTCGGGAAACGGATAATCCGATTTACCGACTTTTTTTCCAGAAAACCTTCCCGATGTAAAAATTTACAAAAAAAAGGATTTTTCATTTTTTTTTCGGATAAATCTGTCCGATTGAATTTTCCGATTTTTTATAACGTTTTCTGAAAAGTACGGTACATTAAAGGCGAATTGGCGATATTTTGATTTTCGATTTTTATAACCGTTAACTGTCCGTAAATTGTTCGTAACGGACGGACACACACTAAAAACAGACAAAGTTTTTCAAAAAAAAAATCGGAACAAATATGGGTATCCGATTTTCCGAATAGAGTTTATCGAGCACGCCTGGACAGTACGAAGTTCATATTTTCTTGGAAGAATCTTTCAATTCACGATCAAGCGATCAAGTTTATTCCTCTAGATGTGATAATATTTAGATATTATCTGAAGCTTTCAACCTATTTGATAAACTTTTGAAATATATAGTCCCCGAAAAGAAGAAACCAGGAACTCCAAGAATCCAAAGAATCTAACTCCCCCTCGCGACCCAAGTACTACGGTAAGCCAATCGGGAATAAGTGTGAAGATGTAATCACAGAGAGACGGAAAAGCCGCATGTTTTGTTTGGCACACTCAATCGTGTATCTTCGAAACTAAAGAAGTTGTCATAGTGTATAAACGAACCTAGGCCATCAATCATACTCACACACCATAAACGTTTGGAGACTCCTCCACTCCCATCCTTTTGAAGGCATGTATCCGTCGAGACGCATCCCCCTAAGGAGCATCAGGTGCTCTTACCCATCAAAACGACATAATCCATCAAAAATTGGCTCTCCCTCTCTCCCAGCTTTCCCTCTTTAGTGTCCAGTCCAAAGCTGAGCTTTAGGTCCCCGGGCTTTTGTTGCAAAAACATGAAATAGCGAGACATGGTGGGTTTTGGGTTTTTCCAAGAGAGTCGTGACCCTATCAACATGAATCATTGGGTCTGAGAAAGACAATGAGTCAAAAAACACATGGGTTACTGTACCTCAAATGAGATGAGTCATTCCTGCTGCACCAGGACTACTGTACTATTCTCAAAAAAGGGGAAATTTAGGTTCCCGGTACAATAAGGGCAAACCTCTTTGAAAAATGGTCCCAAGGGTCATATAATTTTCACCAAACATTTAGCAATGATACACGATGCTCTGGTGGTGGTTTTCTTTTCTGGAGGAAGTGTGGATTCTAGAGGTGAAAAGTTCTTTTTTGCTTCTTCCTTTTGATAAGGGAAAATTTTTTCGCTAGCATTTTTTGTTCTCGCTCTCAAAACTTTTCAACTCAATATCATCCATTTTGTTATGGAATGGTAGAATAGATGAAAACAATAAAAAGTAGGAAGAAGAAGCAGAAGAAAAGAAGAGAAAGAACTACTCTGTTAGAGGTAAAACGAGGACTTCTGTATAGTTAAAAAAACACAAACGGAAGGCCCTTCTCCGGATGACGTGGCAAACAATCTATTCAAAAACGGTAGGAGAGCTAATAATAGAAGAAGAAGCACCTCGTCAAGAAAAGGGAACAGAGGAAAAGTACAGAGGAAAATGCGGGAAAAAGTGGGAGAGAAAAAGTTAAAAATGTTTATTTTAGAGAGAGAAAGGGTTGGAAGAAGAAGAAAAACGATGATGATGGAGAAGGGACGACGATCGGGTGAAATGAAAATGAAGAGGAGAAGAATAAGAGGAATGTGGTTGGAAAAGAGCACAAAAGAGTTTATGAACTCAATACAGATGGGTCGAGAAATCTGCGAGAAACAATCAAACAGAGCCTAATGGATTTTTCTGTGTTGATGTGCTTTGGGCATCACGGGAATGTGGGAACTTACTATCTATAACTTTTATATTTCATGGATCCGTTCTGATGGGAGTTTTCCTTAGTTGGAAGCTCTTTTATTGGTGCTCCGATTCCTATGAGTTAATTTTTATACTGTCTTCGATTAGAACTTTTCTAATCAAATTTCTGAAACACCTATGGTTCTTGGAATCTTCATCTTTCTCTGGAGTTAAGCACAGTCCTACGGAAAAGCCTAAGGTTTCAGGTTTTTTATACTTGGCGAGTAACCCGATTCAATTAGTTAGGCTAAATTATTTAGGTTCCTGGAAAAGATATCAAACATTTGAAATCAGAGATTCTCGGAACGGAATTCGAAACTCCGAAAAACTCCAACCATTGTTAGAATACAATTCCGGTTGGAATATATCCTTGTTTCGGAATTATAGCTTTTTGGATTACGGTAAGTCAAAGGCGAAAGGTATTCTTGTGGGTGTCGAGCGGAATTATCGCGATTTTGAGAGATTGGAAATTGTGAAACTTTGAAAATCCTAATATTCTGAACTTGCGAAGTTGGAAACTCGGACTTTTCAAAATTCCAAAAAATTCCAAAAAGGCCATTTTGGACATTCCTGAGACGGAGATGCCTGAAAATAAGCTTTCTGGCTTTTTATACTTCAAGTATCCCGTTCCCATTATTTTGGACCTAACTATCTTGGTTACTGTAAAATATATCAAAAACTTCAAAAAAATCCCGGAAAAAATCTTCTTTATCAATACTCGAAATTTTTACATCTACCTTCACCCATAAGTCTCACTTATGATCCCTGTTATACCTACACTAGCCCCTATATCTCCAAACACTCATTTGACTCAATTGGGCGTATAAGATGAGAGAATACAGTAAAAAGTATCATGAACAGGGGGACGGGATATGTGATCAGTGTCACCTTGAATCGAAGAACTCCATTACCCTCAAGGAAACCCATGGAAAAAGTGAGGAAATGAAATGATTTGAGAGAGAGAGGACATCTTCCACTACTACAACACCTTGTACTTTTCTGCGGTGTCGCCGAAATGAAATGCGAGTTGACACACACAAAAAAGTGCCTGGAATATCACATCGGAATACACTCGGATGAGGTCATTGCACCCAGAAAAAGTTACAGGGAATGTTGTCGGGTGGAAACAGAAGTTGATTTCGAGATGATGAAAAAGTGCGGGATGAACATGATGGCGGAGATGGGAGATGGGGAAAAGAAAAAGTTCTTTCAAGGCTTCCATTTGATTTGAAACACTCTCTCGTTGATATCTAACGATGCGCATTTTGCGAGATTGAGGTCGAACCTTACTAGTTTTGAAGAGATTAGAAAACTCAAGTGGAAATTTGCGGTTTTGTCAGAATCATCACCTAAAAAAGGGGTTCAGTTTTCATATAATTCAGGGATGTTCGGAAAGGTTTTTGGTATTCCGAAAATTCTTAAACATCCCTGAAATTGTTACATCTCACTAACTTGATGGTGAACTTTTTAAAATTCGAATCAACAATCCTCGTGAAAATCCAAACGGTTCAAACCCCGCTTTGAGTACTCTATTCATCCTGTTACCCAAAATACCGTCCTCCCGCTTTTTCCAAATATTCGGAACAAACTGTATATGTGTCATCCCTCTATAATAATAACCACTGTTTTCAATTGAAATGAAAGTTTTCAAAAGTACCAATACTTGAACCAGATTCCCTCTCTCCGGAGATGGCTCTAAACGGAAGCAAATCATAAGTGGTCGGGAGGACGATGATGAAGAAGAAAAGAAAAAAGAAGGAGGTATTTGTATTTGGATGGGTCAGAAGAAGAATATGGAACGGGGTGTCTAGGATCCTTTCACTTGAATCAAGTTGAATTTCTTGAGATTCAAAAACAGTGATTTTTGTTTAGAAGAGAGTGATGGGTTAAAACTTCTGAATAGGTAAATGCTTAAAAGAAGAGCACTTATGCACTTTACTTATGAAGAGGATTTCCAAGACAAAGGGAAGAACAATGAATTGTTTAGAAGAAGTAGGTTCACTTCAAGGATCGATGAAGAACCTAGGTTTTGGGAAATTTCGAAACTTGAGGAGGGCGAAATTTTCACTTCTAGGCTAGACTTGAAGTCAAAAAATTTCAGAAAAGGTTTCAAGAAGCTAAAGAATATCTCTGAAAAAAAATCTTGCAGTTAGAATCGAATCAAGTTTGAACTTATACCGTAAAACCTGTAATAGAAGGTCACATATGCTTGCACTTTGAGCTCAATTATCTCAATTTCTATGCAAGATATCAAACTTATGTACACTGATAAAACGAATTTGATGTTATGAAGAACAACTTATCAGTTGACAACTTTTTGGTATCTCTAACAGGAGCCGAGATAACTGTGCTCAAACTTGACAGTGTCGGGGCCCATCTATTACAGGTCTTAAGGTAGTTTTGTATAGGCAAACTTTAATATGTGATTTACAAAACTTGGATCCTCATTAGAAAAATTCAGGTACTAGGTGGGAAAATCCTAAAATTATTCGGATTATTCTACTAAATACAACTTTTAGGATGCAGAGTTTTGAACTTTTGCAAGAACTGGTATCACTAGCTAATCACAAAACAATCAAGAAGCAATAAAAGAGAAGATATGTGCTTCTGGGGTATGTTGTTCCCTCCTTGAAAGAAAAGAAAAAAGAAAAGTGGGTGGGTGGATGCTAGTGACAGGTCCATTCGCCCCGCCCCACCGTATACCCAGATGAGAGACGCAGAAAACCAACGAATGAGTAGAAGCAAAGAAGAAGAAGACGTGGGGTGGAATCAGAATATTTGATTCTTCCTCACTTCACCCCCAAATTTGAAAAAAGGTATTGAAAGTTGCTCGAGTATGCACAAATTGGTGGATCATGATGACACGATGATGAAGGGAAGGGGAAAGAATAGAAGAAAGAAAAAAGACAATGACGAATTGCGTATTCTGTGATTCTGGAAATTTCACATCTTTTCCAATGACTGCACTTTTCAAACTTTGAGATTCAGGTTTTCACCAAGGGACCAGAAAAAGTCAGATTTGAAATTTCAGTGATCTAAAACTACTGGTACTTGGGAATCTGGGCAATCTGGCCGATTATAGGACAGAAAATTTCAAGGTACCTTGCTCTTAAAGATTAAAGGCATGAAAAATATATATGTTCTCAAAATCCCGTTTACGGTAAACGGTTTACAGTGAACACTCTAATAGAACACCATCACCTTTAAGCCCACATATCTCACTTCCTGGGAAAAATATCAAAAAGTGATAAACTAACAAAATTTTTATCATAAATGTTTTGTCAGTTGACTTCTTTTTGATATCTGTCACAGGAACCAAGATAAATTGGCTCAAAGTTGAAAGTTAGGGGTGCCGTTCTGTTAGGGTGTTGAGGAGTTGAACGTGTGGATGAGTATTGAAGACATTTTTCCTCAACCTGGAAAAATTACTTACAATTTTAAGAAAATAAATTTTCAGACACCGAAAATTGGGTTTCAATTTTCTTGTCTGGACTCTCAAATTTTAAAATTGTACATTTACAGAAATGACATTCTACAAAAAAATGTCCAATTTTTTTCCGAAATAAAATGTGTGCTCAAATTTTTGCAATACTAAATTCCAGGCTTCAGTAATCATAGTCGAATAACTCAATAATTCCATAAGATTGAGAATCCTAAAATCTTCAACCCCTGGATATTCATATTCCAATCACTAATTTATTTGCGTAGACGAATGAAAAAACACAGAAGTTATGCCTGCTGATTATCTTGCCCTCTTTTTTTGTCTTCCTTTTTTGTCACTGATAGGCATTTACCCTGACTGGAAACCAAACGACGCGTCTGGAAACCAGTTCGACACGGTTGCGTAACTGATAAACTGATAAGGATATCAGTCAAGTAGTATGTATTCGTAGGCATAGACAAATAACAAGTACTGGTACCGCTTCTCCTCCCTTTTTGGAATGGTTTATAGTTCTTTTTTGCCTCTGAAGAACTGTGTATGAGAAGTGGATGTGTTGGGGTTCTACTAGATTTTCAGGAATGAGAGTTTAGAACCAGAGGATAAGTAAAACTCAAGTTGAGTTGAGATGCAAATGGCAGCCGTGTGTCAATAACCTCATCTTCTTTCCATCTTCTTCGTTTAACCACTAATGCTCTAAACATCCTGTCATATTCATCTCGACTAATTTCTCAACCTCATCGTTGCCTCGTTCACAAGATTTTGCCGCATTTTCCTATTTACCACACATCGAAACCCTCTCTGATCTTCAGGTAACATTAATCGGAAGTGCACCATTTCCGGATCTTCCTAACACATGATGGGATGGACGATGTGCTGCTCACCTAATGGAATATAGTGGGAAAAGAAGAGTTCTCGAATAGTGGAACAGAGGAACAGAGATTTTGGGATGAAAGGAATTTTTCACTGTAGCATTGAGAGAAATAAATCATCTGTTGTCTTAAGAGTCAAACTGTCAAAGTATGAGGATTCTAATAGCTAAAACGCTAAACTTAACGCAGCTCAATTATCTCAATTTCTATACCAATAATGGGTCAACTGATAGAGAGTTTGCGATATGATGAACAAAATTTTATCAATTGGCTGATTTTTGTTATCTTTTATAGTATTTAGGATAATTGAGCTCAAAGTGTACACATATGGTGGGATGGGAATAGAGCAAATACGGTAGATTTTTTCAAATTAGTCGTTTTTCGGGCTCGGAAATGAACTGCTGAAACTAGCGCTGAATTGAGATTTGTTTCAATTCTAATAAACAATTTGAATGAATTTGCATAAAACCCTTATCTTTTACACCTAGACAATTCCAGTTCATTCGGACAAATGACAACTTTCAAAGCACATGACTTATTCCTGCCAAAATTTGCGAAAATTGAAAATTCATTTAAGCGGTACTGTAACTCTTTTCTTAAAGATTGGGAAATTTCTGTACAAGATTATTCGCTGATTTGTGAACATCACCACTTTCCCACTGAAGTACGCCTTGTTAAATTATATGGTAGCTGATAAGGTTCAGATTTTACTTAAAACTAGTTCAAAAACGACTTTAGGTTGTTTAGAGCGACAATTCATAAGCCACACTTCTGTTCAATATTCATAGGAAAAAAGATAACCTCGAAAATTTTCAAAATCCTGGCACTTCACTCGATCACTTTCTAGTGTGCAGAAGCCTGACTATGGTTCTCAAAACTGGAGTAAGATTGACAAAAAACGGAAAACAGGTCACCCTCCCTTTGATTGCTGACTGACTGACTCCGTTCCAAGATGGTTGATGGTGTAATTGAGCGGATACAAGAAGAGAAAAGAAGAAGAAAGAGGGACCTCCGTTTTTCAAGAAAGGAGCCCAAAAAGAGTGAAAAGTAAATTAAGATGTGCTGAGTGTATGGCAGAGAGATTGAGTGAATGAGTGCAGGAGCAATCGGAAGTTGTTTATAATTGATTGGTTCGGAAGATAACGAAAACGGATCCTTGTTTCGCGAGAAAAAGGATTTGTTCATAGACTACTACTTTTGTAATTATATTCATTGGATTCTCGAGAAGAGCTTGATGGAGTCAGGAGTTACAATAGACTTGTGGATTCCAGAGAGATCCAGGAACCGGAATAATCAATAAATGCTTGATCCTTGTTAAAAATGACCCGGCTAACACAAATTCCATTCTAATAAAAAATAAAGAAAACGAAGAAATAAAATTTAAAGGTTCTGATATCATGACTTCAACGCCTTCAAATGCTCTCAACCGTTTCAGGCAAATTGAAGTCTTTTGTAAAAAGAACCAACCCTTTTTTGAGTGAAAAAGTCGATTACAAAACGAGCAGAAAGTTGTCACTCGGAAAAGCAACGGGTGGTACTTTTTTGGTAACGGGGGAAAATTGAAAAAAGCCGCTCGACCTATTCAACTTTTTTGTAAAAGAGTTGGGAGAGACTGATTGAAAAAAAAGTAGAATAGGGAGGGAGAATGGATTGGAAAGTACTGGATGAAAAATTCATGAAAAAGTTAAATAACACCTAACGCCTAACAAAAATATTTTTTATTAATTTAAGCCCCCTTGAGATCAATTATCTCTGTTCATGTGAAAGATATCAAAATGTTTTTAACTGATAATGTGTTGCTGATATTATAAAAAAACTTTTATCAGTTGACAGATTTTTGATATCTTTTTAAGGGACCGAGATAATTGAGCTGAAAGTGATGGGCTTCTATCAAAGGAAAATGGTTTTTAGAAGAAGGAATTCTAAAATCTGAAGACCTACTTTAGTGTACATGAGTTCAAAGTTGTCTAAGGATGAACCCTAAATATAATCAGTAAACCTTACGGAAAACCTTCAAACTTGAAATTGAAAATCCGACCCTGTCGAAGACCTAAATTTGAGAAATCTAGGGCTTCAAACCAAAAAGTTTAAAAATCTGGAAAGTAAAAGGACAACGCACGATACCCAAAGTAGTACTACTATTGTGATTGTTCAGATCATAAAACGAACGCATTACATCTATACCATTTCGTACCTTAAGTTTAGGAGAGTACTATCACTATCGCTTAGTAAACGGGATGACACATGTGGTATATAAACATATATATGTCCGCCCTTCCGACTCTCACTATGTGTGGTATTCTAAAAAGAAGAGAAGAGGAACCTTTTTTGATAACCTTTCTCAACAAATACACCATACACTTCTTCTTCTTCATCGTTTTTATTTTTCCCTCTCTCTTTTAACCAATTCAGGTCAATAGTTTCTCAATTGCCACGTCATAAAACCTAGTTCGTTGATTCTCGACTCTTGAAGTGAGAGTTTGATCGACAAATTGGGGCCCTTTCTCTAACAAAAGTGAAATTCAGAATCCATCAGGTACTACGTTTTTTTGGAGGTCCGTATGACAACGTCTTCGAAAACGGAGACAAGGTTTTACACTAATTGCTCTTTCTTTTACCGTACGAAAACGCACTCATTATAGGGTATTGGGTCGAAAAGAAAACGGAATAAATGTGTTGTTTGGATGAAGGAGAGATTGAGAAATAAGAAAGTGACAAAGCGCAAATGAAGGGGAGAAAGGTGGCGGAAAGGAAATTGGGATAAGACCAAGAGCCTTAAGGTAGACCGGAAAATGGATTTGATCGAATTCAGGTTTATTCTGGAAATAGGTTTCCTGGCAAAAGGAAGTGCAGTTGCGAATGGAAGAGTGGGAGATGGTAAATGTGATTTCCGGCTAAAAGAATAAGCTTGACCTAGGTAAAGAATATACTTGGAGAGGTTCAAAATTATTTTGACAGAAAATCACCGTGAAGCCTGTAATAGAAGGGCCCCCTAACTTTTAACTTTGAGCCAAGTTTTTTTTTCGATTTCTGTGGAACATATCAAAAAGTTGGCAACTGATAAATGCTTAATCAGAATATCGGATGTGTTTAAACAGAAACTTGACAGTGTGGGAGCCCTTATATTATAGGTTTTATGGGAAATCTTGAAAATTGTTAGCTTCTTATTTCTATCATATTATCTTTGTATAGGGCTATTGACATATCGTACCGGTCAATGAGATGTACAAAACCGTATTTTTAGTTGATTTCCGGCATCTTTAGGAGTCTGGAGTACGGTCATCAAATTTCCAATGATATTGAAAATTTTAGAGGCTGCAAAACAGATCTAGACTGGAAACTTTGCATTCACAGAATTTTTGAAATTGCCTAGTTTTTGAGCTTTTGCCGATTTCTGAAAGACTCCCCTTTTGACCCTTTTTGTACTGAGAAGGGGAGAAAACAGGTGCCTTTGAGAAATCGGCAAATAGCTGAAAAACTAGGAATTTTCAGAAAGTTCTGTGAGTTCACAATTTTCAATCTAGGACTATTTTACACCCACCGCAGTTTTCAAAGTGATTGGAAACTGGACAGCCAACACTCCTGAAAATGGTCAAAAAAAACTGAAAATAAGTTTTTTTTTGTATATTTTACTGACCGATACTGTGAGTTCCGGTTACCTAACTGCGGATAATCTTTAGACCTAACAGCAATAAAGATAAAATTTCAATTTTGTTGACCGCAGGACCAGGTTCGTTTGGAACCGTTAAAATTTTAAAAATCAAAACAAATCAACCTAGTACGAGTATAGTCAACCCAGTTTCCGGTGGTTTTGCATATATTACTGTTTTCCCCTAGGTTTGACTGACTTTATTTTCTCTTTTTCTCGCCCTACATATGGACGTAGTGTACCTAAATATCAATCTTCTTGCGCAAAATGAGTCATGAGCAAAAGCATTTCACGGACCGATACGAAATAAGGATTACACTGTTTTTCGACCGTTGGTTGGCCGTTTTCGAAAAAATTGAAAAACTCAAACTACAAAAAAATAAGGATACTGCATCTACCAACTCTTTTTTTTCAAATCCGAGGAAACCCAATTTGGGAGTCTTTCTTGGAGATTTTGGGGTGAAAAGAGTAAGGGAGGAACAAATCAAATATTTTAATTGGGCTCCTACGACAATAAGGGAAACGGCAGAAGAAAAAGAAAACGGACGGTACCAAATGTTTTGGTAAAAAAAGTTTGTTTTAGGATGGCGAGAGCTCGAAGAACCAAACCAATTTTTGTGATGGTTGAGAGAGAGATGGAAAAGAGGGAAGAAGACTAGATGGAAAAAGGGGACGTTTCGTGATTTTAATTGAATCGGTACAGGGTAGATAGAACGAAAAAAGTTGTGACAAGAAACAGAAAAAAGAGCTTGGTGAAATGTATGAAAAAGTAGAGCAAATGGGAAATACTGTTCCTATTACATAAAGCAGGAAGGAGAGTTTTAGAAGAGTACATAGGAAAACAAGAACCCGCCAAAACTCGAAAGATGCAAATGTGCAGAGCCATAACTAAAAAAATCAGTTTAAGGATTGAAATTTCGAAAATTCACAGCTTCTGAAATTCGGAGCATTAGAAATTTGAAAACCTAAAAACTCTAGAGTTGGAAAATTTGAAAAATCGAAAAGTTTGAAAACTCGAAAAACTCCAGAATTTCAAATTTTCTGAATTTCAGAAGTTAGAAAATTTGGAAACTTAAAAATTCAGAAATTCAAAAACTAGAAAATCTTTAAAATTCGAAAAATGAAATGCTGATAAACTCTCAAATTGGGAGCGTTTTCAGAGAATCTTTTCTAACAGCAGACGTCGTAAAACGATACAAAAAATACAAGAAAAATATCGATTTGCTAACTTTGAGTCTCTACAAAAAGCCATCAAAGATTATCCAAATAATTTATCAATTTTCAAAAATTATTGAAATATAGCTCCCCTTTTTCAGTATTTCCCCTAATAGAAGCCACCAGACCGTCAACTTTGAGCTCAATTCTCTCGTTTCAGTGAAAGATATAAAAAGGTTGCCAACTGATGAACAACTAATCATAATATCACCAACATTTTGTTAGTTGACAGGTTTTTAATATCATTCACAGGAATCGAGATAATTGAGCTCAAAGTTGAAGGTTTGGGTGGGTTGCAACTCGAGGAAATACGGTATGTCGTGTGACAGGAGTCATTTAGAAAAATCAAAATTTGTCAACATTAGGGGTTTCAAACGAAACAGATGTTCAAGAAACAACGATTTAAAAATAGTTGTAAATTGAGAATGAACTGAAAAAAGTTCCTGACCATCTGGCCTATTTCTTTGGAATTTTCCAAAGTTGACAGTTTGTTGACAAAACAAGTCAAGCCTTCTTGCTCTAGCCATAAAAAAACTGTGTTTTGAAAGTTTTCGAATATGAAAATGTGGGAAGAATTCCTGTAGCTATGCTACTAACCCAGACGATAATCAATGAATTGAAATTAATGTCACAAAGTGTCTTTTCGCAACTTTTTCATTCAAACTAATTTCCTGTTTTTGGATGAAAGGGTCAAAGACATATCCAGATTCGAAAAAAGTTAGGGAAAATGAGGAATACGGGATTGGGAAGAAGTCGGAAAAAGGGTTCTGAGGTGGTAGGTTCGGAGAAGGGATAGGCGGATTAAACCAACGACGATCATGGAAAAATAAAAAGAGAAGGAGAAGAAGAGGTCATTGTAGAAGGCAAAAAGGGAACAAAATTATGGACGGATTAGGGTGACGGAAGGAATAAGAGTAGAAGGTGGTAGGTACGAGGTTGGAGGTGATGGTAGGTACTAGGCGAAGGTTCGGATTCCTAGGAAAGTATCATAAATATAATTCAATATTATGAGAACTAAGTCTTAGATACCGTATTTCCTGTAATATCACCCAAATGGCGAAAAGCTCACTCAAGCCATCAGCTTTGAGCTCTATTATCTCGATTCCTGTTGAGGATATCGAAATATGGTCAACTGATAAATCACTCATCATAATATCATAGGTATCTTATCAGTTGACAAATTGTAGATATCTTTCACAGGAATCGAGATAATTGAGCTCAAAGTTAATACAGGAAATACGGTACCCTAACTTGTCAGACTACAAAACTTTATATCTCCTGAGAACTCCTTTAAAATATAATCGAATTCCAATTCCCTCCCTTTTCCCGGGGCTAGAACCCAAAAACGAACAGAAATGAAGTGCATTGCTCGGGTAAACAAACCCACTTGAGACGACGAACCTCCTCCCATCAATGTTTTTTTTTGAGGTGATAACAAGTGCATTTTCTCTCTCTTAACCCAAATACAGACACACACTTCATTCCCCGTTCGCATCCCCTTTTTTTTGAAATAAGACAGGATGGATAAAGTGCAAATGTGCTCATTGAGCAGCACTCCTGGAAAATGGAAACCTTATAACAACAACTGAAGCCTTTTAGGTATTTGGAAAGAAGTAACCGGATTTGGGATCTAGAAGCCGTACAATTAGAGAGGCCACTACTGTACTTCAAATCGAGACGTGAAGAAGAATCGAGAAAGAGAAACATATGTTTTCAGATGGGTGAAGTGATTCGGAATGGAATTCTTTTGAGACAGCGGTGCCTGGAGTAGGGAACAGCCTTCCTAGGTGGTTCCATGTCGTACCAAAGGGGTCAATTATATGGACAGTACCAGAGTGTAACTAATGTGAAGAGCATTGCTTTCGAATTCTAGAAAAAAAGATTCAGATGGAGTTCCTTCAAAATTTCGAAAACCAATAATGTGAATTTATCCTTTTGCAAGGATCCAGGCCGGTACAGGCTCACCAAAAATGTGAAATTTCAAAGGCAAAGTGCTATAGAATATTGGCAAGAACTTCCTGAAAAGCAATCTATGCCGGTCAGGGTTTTCGGGAATAAATCTATTCCGCTTTTCCAGTGCTGTAAATTTTTCGAAAAGAAATTTCGAAATTCCTAAACGGAAACACAGAATTTCGGTAACGTCGAATTTTCAAAATTCGGAAATTAAGACATTCAGAATTTTAAGCATTTGGAAAGTCAGAGGTTAGTAAATTTGAAATTTCGAAAGTAGTAAAACTATCCAATTCGAAAATTCGGAAAAGAGTTTCAAATTCGAACCTGTCAAGTTTATCCGCATTTCTGATTATCCAAGTTCTTGAGATTCGAGTTTTGGATGTTTGAAATTATGGAGTTTAGATTTTTCCAATTTTAATATTTGGAACATTGAGAATTTAGGAAATTCGGAAGCTGAGGAAGCCAATTATAACTAGGAGGTTCCGATTCAAAATTACAGAAATTCAGAAACGGATTCATCAGAATCAACTTCAAATAATTGAAAAAGAAATTATTCCAAGATTTCCGAGATCATCAAATTCTTACCACAACCTCTTTAGGACACATCATAAGACAAGATCTTCAGAACTTGGTCGTGAATAAATCTTGTCTCCCGTGTCCGAAAAAGGAAACACTTTTTCAAAAATGAAGCTCATCCATCGTGCTCTTCTCACTCGGAAAAGAAGGACTCATTGTTGGCCCTGCCCGAGAAAGACGATCACCTGGGTTACCTACGGAGGTTGGGGTTCATGAATAGGAAGAAGCGAAAAAGGACCCGCCGCCAACGTATTCTTCTTTTTTCTTTTTATTCTTCTTCTTCTTCTTCTTCTTCTTTGCTTTCTTTGGCTCGTTTTGAGTGGAAATGGAAATGGAAATAAAGAAAATGTTCAAAACGAAAGACAATGAGAAGTTTAAAGAGTTGGAAGATCGGCGACTAGAAGAGTTGTTGCTCCTCTTCGACGATGTGCGAGGGGTGGGGCTTCTTGGGTTACTCAGCACGGCTACTGGTAGAAGAAGAAGGAGCTGTGGGCGGAGCGGTAGAAGATGTTTTTGACTCTTCTAGAAGAACTTCAACTGGAAAGATGTCTGAAACGTTGATAGTTGAGGATATAAGAGAGCTCCAAAAAGAATCATTGGTACTTCTTAAAGAGGGAATCGTCAACCATGACAATCTGATCTGATTTGATAACGGTGCTCTTTTTGAAAATCTGATTTTGTGAGCTTCGAATTTTTTTAAAAGTGATCACTTCTTGTTCCATATCATATCCAGATTCTGATTACCGTATTTTCTTCCATAAAAGCGCACCATACGTGCCATTTGAGTTTAATTATCTCGATTCCTTTGAAAGGTATCAAAAATTAGTAAAATAATAAAATATTTTTGACATTATAATAAACATTTTGTCAGTTGACTACTTTTTGATATCTGTTACTGAAACCGAGATAAATGACCTCAAAGTTGACAAGCTTGCGCTTGCCGCCTACGTGGTCGGCTGCCGATGTTTTCACTTTCAGCCTATATATCTCGGTTTCTATGAAAAATATCAAAAATTGGTCAACTAAAAAAATCTTTTTCATAACATTGCAAGCATTTTATCAGTTGACGAAGTATTGATATCTTGCATAGGAACCGAGATAATTTTTGCTCAAAATGGGGGTGCTTCTACTAGAGAAAATACGGTTATCATTCATTTTGTTTTCAGTAATCTGTAAAATTTTTCAAAGAACTGTTTTGCCATTTCATCTTCCAGGTGGCCTCATTTCCCGCAAATAATAGATCTGAATCAGAGCCATTCGTCATAAACAAGACATGCCGCCTCTCTCGTAATCCGCCCAATTACCTGCTTTCATGTACCCACGACTACGGTAACACGTCTTCTGCCATCGATTTCTTCAGGATGTCTTCTTAAGAAAATTCATATGGTTTGATGAAAGGATAATCCTCAACCTCATCCCTCCTCCTCCTCACTCATTAGAAAAGGAAGGAAGAGGCTTCTCCTTCTCCGAGAGTAAAGTAAACTGAGGAGATAGGCAAAAAGAAGAAGAAGCCTTAAAATGTGGGGTAGAGGTCTTGGATTTGTGGTGATGGAGGATGGTGCTGCTGGTGAAACCCAATATTCATAGTCACATTGGCTCTGACGATGAGAGGGGTATATCCATGACTTCTGAACAACTCACAGATGAGATTTTGGGACTTCTTGAGAAGATAAATATATACATGGGTGCTCTAGAGACGTCTTTATATTTTTCAAAGTGCATTCCCTCTTCCTTGGTACCGTATCCATTCGGTCCTGGGACATAAAAACCACGAAATACTTAAAATTCATGGTATTTTTTTCGAATCATTATCTTGTCTTCCAACTTCACAAGTTCGAGCAGTGACTGGTACAAAATGCATTCATCATTAACCTCAGAAGCGGTGAGAGTGTGTGACGAGTCGAGAGACGCAGAGAAAAGATCGAACTGCTTTTGTCACGCAATTCAGCAATCAGTCTCAATGTGCGGTAAGATACGAACGGAGCATTGGAGCAGACGAGAAAAGAATTGAGACGAAAAAGAAAAACATTTCGAAGAGCTAAGATTTTCCAGAGGGGTCCGCGGACCGGTCCGGTCCGGAATGAAGCTCGCTTGACAGTTCAAGTAAATTGACTGTAGAGTGAGGGCATTGTATTCCTAACTATTTATAAACCGGAACGTTTAAATGTTAGAATACATGTTTTCCCGTGCTTTTTTCTGATGGAGGAAACAAAAACGTAAGACTCGGCAGTTCAATTTGAAGATTTCGTGTCGAGACCAACGTCTCTTTTAAAAATTAGCGTTCGAGCGAATTCACATGACGTTCCGAAAAAATCTTCGGAAAATAATATGTTCAGGTTATGGTAGTTTTCGCTTGTACCAGAATAATAACTGATATTCATTCTATCGACAACGTCTTCTTGTACTTTTTTTGTTAATTCTGTAAAACTTTTAATTTATTGTCATCAAATCTCGATGACTTTTCCGATCTGCGGGGTCTAAATTTTCAGTGATCATTGCGATTTCTGAAAAAGCCACAACCTGTGCTCCCTTCCTCCATGTAACCCAATCGTGAAACTGATCTAAAGTGTTGTACTCTTCTTGAAAATCACGCAGAGAAACAGCTTCACAACTGACTCCCCCTTGTGCGCGAGCATGATCGTGACAAGAGCACATTAGAAAAGAGAAATGTCAACAAGTGTCATACCCCTACTTAGGACCAAGAGTAACCGGAGAGGAACTTAGAAAAGAATTCGATGCAGCTGTTTCACACCTACAACACGCAAAGGTTCTGGTTACAAAATTCCTGAAATTGATGAAGAAGAAGAAACAGTTTGAAAGAGGGAACAAGCTTCATTTCATTGTTTTAATGAAAAAGATAACAAATAAAAACAATTGAGAAGGAACTGCTAAACTACTTTGAGAACAAATATCTATTCTTTTAGTGTCAACTTTTTGAACCACGTCGGTCGTTCACTGTCGATCTCCAGAACTCGTTTCCCTTTCACAACTGCAGCTGGTGCCTGTGGCTCTCCTTTAAACTTGACAAACACCTAAAATAGAAAAAAAAACTGAGTTATTAGTTTTTTAAACAAAAACTTGCCTCTTTGTCTTGCTTCTCTCCAACATATGGATTGTAATTCATCATCTTTTTCTTGATCTCCGAAGTCAGTGCATGAATTTTTGCGTAACAGGCATTACAGATGGTATCTGATGGATGAATTTTTGAGCAAGCTGGACACGTAACTAGGTTATCAATAGGTTGAAGAAGACGGGTGAATGAGAACTTGCGAGTGACCTTCTTTGCTGAAAATATATAGAATTTCTCCATAATTTCTCCATAAAGTCAAAACAACTTACGCTTGCTGGTGCGATACTTTGGAACTCCAAAAACAATGCTAAAGTCTTCGATCATCTCACCAACGCTTCCATAAGTCAACGACGTCTTCTGGATTGGTATCTGATGTCCAGCTACATCAAATGCGAATCCCATAGATGGCGGGTTCTGTGAACTACCACCGAAAATTCGCAACAATGGGTCAATAGACTGCCTCAGGTTTATTAGAATCCGTGCTCGAGCTTCATTCATTCTGAAAACGATAATCGAGTAATTAGAAAGTTGGGAGTTCACAAATAACAAATTTATTTACATTAATGCATTAAAAATTGTTTTGTGGAGAAAAGTTTGAGAAAAGTCCTAGCTCTTGCGCGTAAGGTGTAATGCGTAGTCTGCACTTTTGACAGAAGTTTGTCTACGTACGAGACGCTCAACTTTACGACATTTTATCCAAAGTCCCTTCAAAAATTTGCAGAGTCTGGAATCCAGACTATAAAGTCAGAGTGTGTGATATGCATCCTTCACATCAGTAGTCAAGTAACTTTTGAATCAGTTGTTCTTCTCCAAACAGTATATTACCAATTCAGTAAGATAACATTTCATAGAGCAGCCGTTAAAAATTCATTCGGGTTGGGTGAAAAGAAAGGGTTTTCAGGCAGAGAAAATCCAATAAAATACACAAAAATTATTTACGGATACAGACACGTTCCATTGCATTGTTCAGAATAAATTAAAAATGAGTCCGAATCTAGAAGTCGTCTTCTTCCTCATCAGCCAACTCCTTGGCAAATTCCAACTCTTGTTGCTCTCGCTCACGAGCTTGCTCGATAGTTTCCACAGCAATCTTCTTCTTGGGTGGATATCTGAGCGCTTTTACGGCTTGGTTGTGCAATTCGAGACAATAACGGATGCGAGTATCGAAGTGAGCTTGCGGCTCTGAAGTACGGTAGATGTCAGCAGTCTCAGAACTCTGCATGTATCTTGGTCCGTCGCGAACATCTGATGTAATGACTGCATCAATGGCTCCATCGGCGATAGCTTTAGCCACCTGAAAATATTTCAGTAAAGGCTTAAATAGGAATAATTTGACTAACAATGTATTCAGTTTCCGTCTCATTTGTCATGTACAATTTTTTGGCAATATCTTTGATGTAGATTCTTGAATATGCCAAGGAAATTTGCTTAATGGCGGTTTTGATAACGTTTTGACGAAGACGAACAATCAACGTGAGCGTATCATCTGCCTCGAATTCTGCCTTATGCTGCTCCAAATTATGATTGAAACGCGCAACATCACCATCACGAACACCTCGACTCAGATCCAAGTAGTGCGCCAAACATTTACGGTAAATCGGCTGACGGAATACGCTGCGATCCGGAATTTCTCCTTGGAGCAGGCCGATAACGACAACCCATTTTTGAACAGCTTGCTTGAATCCGATAGCACCTTCTTGAGGAGCTTTTCGTTGGGCTTGGAGAAAGTATCCGGCAGCTGAATTATAATCGAGTTGAAGAGCCTTGATACGTCCTTGGTAGTACATGTAGCGAGCGAGGTCATTGTTGGATGCATTTTCTGGGAAGGCTACTTTGGAGACAAGATGAGCCGCAGACTGATATTGACGGTTGATCAAATAGCAACGAAGAAGCCAACAGATGAGAACTGCTTGCGACTCGTTGAAATGACGAAGAGTTGCAGTACGAAGCCGAGAATTCAAAAAGCCCTGAAGATCGAAAAGACGACCCTCGCGTTCATATATAACACAAAGGAAATAGAGCGTCTTGGCTGCAAGCCCATCAAGTGTCCTCTTGTCAGTATTGTAAACTGAAAAGGTATGATATAACAGTTGGAGCTTATAGCTAAACTTACTGAATGTGAGCTGTTGCTCGCCCAGGGTGAGAGCCTCCGCGTGCTTCTTTTGGGCATAAAGGTGAAGCAATACCAGAAGGCGCACGTAGCAGTCAGACTCTGGTGAAGAATACACTGGCTTCATAGCTTTCTTTGGTGACTTCGATTTCGGTGCCGTTGTGTCCATGGGCTGAACTTCAGTATCAGCTGGTGGAGGAGTGTAGTGCAAGTACTTGAGAAGAGATTCACCAAATTGAGAATCACTGCTCAAATGAGCCGATACGAGTTTATGTAGAACGATGTCGTTCAGCTGTTTCCGAGTTTTTGGTAGCACTTGTAATACACGGGTTACCAAATGCTCCTCGCCTTTATCTAGTGCTGCCAGCTGTTCTTTGATGCCTAAAAATAGTAAATTTCAAAACGAAAAACATGAAATTTTTACTTTCAACTGCAATCGCATTAACATCTTTTACAGGTTCTTGCTTTTCCTGAGTCTCCGGCTTTACTTCGTCAACTTCCATTTTTTCGACAACGGTTTCGCCAGCTTTCGGAGTCATCTTCCTGAGAAAGAAACACAATATTTCAACAACGAAAAAAGAAAAAAACGTCTGAGAAAAAAATAGATCTTCATTCATCAAATAAGATACATTTCGAGCAAAAAGGGATAATAATGAGAATAAAAATCGGAATTTATTCGGAGCGGAAAACTTGAACAGCAGAAACAAAACTAGCAAAACAAGGAAAAACACATATGAACGTACAATGGGCTTTTTCTGTTTGAAAAATGATGATTTTTGAAAAACAACAGCATTTGCAGCTGCGCTCTACCGCACACCAAATTTTCTAGGGTCTCGCCACGATTTGCTAGACTTTTCTCGAATATTCTGTGTTCCTTTAAACCCATTTTGAGAGAAAAGGCTTCAAGACACGCCCTTTTCGGTCGTTTTCCGAAGTTTGTTGTCGTCTTTCTTGCTCACTTCTGTCTTTTTTTCTCGAAGTTTCTAGAATGAGCGTCTCTAACATATATAAAGTCATCCTCAGCTTAAAATTACCTTTTTCTACAGTTTTAACACTACTTCTTCATTTCAGCGTTCTTGCGATCAAGAAAATGTCGGTTCTCGGATTCGACATCGGTAATCTCAACTGCTACATTGGTGTTGCACGCCAAGGAGGTATTGAGGTTATCACAAATGATTACTCTCTGCATGCCACTCCGTAAGTTTATTTTGTCGCATCTGTTTATAAAATCATGTGTTTTTCAGAGCTTGCGTTTCTTTTGGACCAAAGGACCGATCGATGGGAGTAGCGGCTCGTCAAGCGGTCAACACAAATATCAAAAATACCGTTATTAACTTCAAGCATTTGGTTGGACGCAAGTTCAGCGATCCGATTGCGCAACGGTTCATTCCATTTATTCCTTGCAAAGTTGTCCAACTTCCAAATGATGACATCGGAATCGAAGTCAGCTATCTCGGAGAACCACATACTTTCTCCCCAGAGCAAGTTCTAGCAGCTTTGCTCACCAAGTTGCGTACAATCGTTGAGTCCCAGCTGACGGATGTGAAAAAAGTTTCTGACTGTGTCCTGGCGGTGCGTTCAAACACATGAAATTCTTAGAAGAAAATGTTTCCCTTACAGGTTCCATCTTACTTTACCGATGTCCAAAGACGTGCAGTTCTCTCCGCAATTCAATATGCTGGGCTAAACTCCCTCCGCATCATCAATGAAACAACAGCCATCGCTCTGGCATACGGTATTTACAAGCAAGATCTCCCAGAAGAAGATGCCAAACCACGTAATGTTGTCTTCCTCGACATTGGACACTCGTCAACTCAAGCATCATTGGTTTCTTTCAACCGCGGAAAGTTGCAAATGGTCAACACATCCTACGATCTGGAAGCTGGTGGTCTCTGGTTCGACGCTCTCATTCGTGAGCACTTCAGAAAGGAGTTCAAGACTAAATACGGTGAGTTAGAATAATTATATACTTTCTGAATAAGATAATTTCAGGAATCGATGCTTCCACTTCCCCACGACCATGGCTTCGGCTTCTTGATGAGTGTGAGCGCGTGAAAAAGCAGATGTCTGCTAATCAAACACCAATTCCACTCAACATTGAATGCTTCATGGAAGACAAGGATGTCACCGGAAAGATGCAGCGTCAGGAGTTCGAAGAGCTCGCAGCACCTATCTTCAACCGTATCAAACAAGTTCTTGTCAACTTGTTCACGGAAGATGTGGCCATCAAGCCAGAAGATGTCGAAGAAATTGAAATTGTTGGAGGATCTTCGAGAATTCCAATGATCAGACAAATCGTTAAAGATCTTTTTGGAAAAGAACCGAAAACCACGATGAATCAGGATGAGGCGGTAGCTCGTGGAGCTGCTATGCAGTGCGCTATTCTTTCGCCAACATTCCGTGTTCGCGAGTTCGCCATCAAGGACTCGCAGCCGTACCGTATTCGTCTCAGCTGGAACGGACCAGGAGACAACGGAGGGTGAGTGTATAATCTGCAAACAGTTCTAAATATTCCACATTTCAGAGAAAATGACGTCTTCGCTCCACGAGACGAAGTACCATTCTCAAAGCTTGTATCTCTTCTCCGTAGTGGACCATTCCAAGTCGAAGCTCACTATGCTCAACCAAACGTCGTTCCACATAACCAAGTTCATATTGGTTCCTGGAAAGTCAATGGTGCTCGTCCAGGTGCTGATGGGGCTAACCAAAAGGTCAAAGTCAAGGTCCGCGTCAACCCAGATGGTGTTTTCACAATTGCATCGGCCATTATGTACGAACCAAAGATTGTCGAGGAAGTTCCCGCTGAAGCTATGGAAGTTGACGGGGCAAATCCAGACGCTCCTCCAGCTGAGCCACTCGAACCAGTGAAGAAAACCAAGTTGATTCCTGTGGATCTAGAGGTGATCGAGTCGATTCCAGTTAAATACGACGTTCAGAAGTTCCATGAGCTTGAGCTTCGTATGCAAGCCGCTGATGCCAGAGAAAAAGATAAGGCTGACGCCAAGAACTCACTCGAGGAATACGTCTATGAAATGCGCGACAAACTTTCTGAGCAATACGCCGATTTCATCACTCCAGCAGCTGCTGATGAGTTCCGTTCAACTTTGACTTCTACTGAAGATTGGCTCTACGATGAAGGAGAGGATACCGAGCGTGATGTCTATGAGAAGAGACTCTATGAGTTGAAGGCAGTCGGCACTCCAGTGGTGGAACGCTATCGTGAGTTCGAAACCAGGAAGCCAGCTTTCGATACCTTCGATCAATCTATTCTTCGTGTACGAAAAGCATACGAAGATTACGTCTCTGGTGGCCCAACTTATGCTCATCTCGATAGCAAAGAAATGGAAAAGGTTATCAATGCTATCGAAGACAAGAAGAAGTGGCTCGATGAGGCTCGTCACAAGCAAGAGACCCGCTCAAAAACTGATGCTCCAGTCGTGTTCACTGAGGAAATCAATCAAAACAAAAATGTACGTGCTTAAACAATCAATTGTCTCGTAATCATCTGAAAATTTCAGGCCTTCGAAAATATTGTGAACCCAATCCTCAACAAGAAGAAACCTGCTGCCCCAGCTCCACCAAAGAAGGAAGATACCCAACCAGCTGCTGGAGATCAACCACAGTCCCAGCCAGGAGAGATGGATGTCGATTAGATCTCGCGACTTATCACTTTTTTCAACCCGTCATCTCAATTGCTCGAATAAAAACCCTGTTCCCTTTTTCTCCATCCGTTTTCGTGATCCCTAGTGTGTGTTCCCATTGTGTTATCGATTTCAATATCCCCTCTAGTAAGATCTCGAATCGAACACTTTTGTATCCGCTCGCATACTAGACAACTATGGTCCGGTTGTTTTATTTAAAATTTAAATATTATATTTATTTCCCAACCCCAATTCCCTGTTATATTTTTTAATTATTTCCATTAGTTCAGTCGATAAAGTTTATTTTCGCACCTGAATCGTTTCAATTTGTATTGATTTCACAAAGCGGATGCTCGTTCTGACATTCCGGGGAAAACTTTTCAGAGGTATTTACTTTTTTGTAGCATATTTTCAGAATTTCGTATCTAATTTTTTAGAGAAGATTTTTCCTAGCAAAACCTATCAATAAAAAACTTTTTTATATCCTGAACTGAAAAAAAGTGTTCTCTTACAGATAAATCATTGATTTTTAATTTTTATAGGTGATTTTTGATTAGTCTATTTTAATTTTAGTAAACCGAATATTTACAACGCGAAACTGAGATTTTGTGAAGTTGTTTGATTCTAAAAGGATTCACGTCTTGCCCAGTATACTTAGCCCAGTATACTGCATTGTCTCTGCTGGCCGAGAAAACGGCGGCCTAACCATCACGGTTGTTCGGCCAGGGACACCGTGGAGGCTTTAAGTGACTCAAGCTGTAAAAATACATTTTCATGCTAAACATACTGTTTAATTTATGTTCTCGAAACTCAGAAAATCAATTTACCTTTTTTTAAATTGCACCTCTAAAAATTATACTGTTTCGGTTTGCCAATTTTTTCGCCTCAAACCTACTCTTGATTTATTTATCTGAAACATTTGTTTCTGGCCAATATAAATGTAATTGTAACAACCAATTTTTCAGAAAATGGACAAAAATCAGGCAAAATCATCTACAGATGGTTCTTATAGTATTGGTGGATCAAAAGGAGATGGTTTCGATCCTCTTCTGATCGGATCAGTTGGAGTTCTTGTTCTTGCGTGAGTTCATTGATATTTATTGTCAGAAGTGCTTTACAGAGATCTGTTTTCAGGTTAACATTGATTATTTGGCGTCTTTTGAAATTGCAATGGGATGAGAAAGCTGCACGAGACAGAACAGAAATGTTACTGGCTATGAATGAAGGAGCCGACGATAGAAGAGGAGCGAATGGTATAATTTTCCAATGAAGTCTTTGAAAAAACAATATATTTTAGTGGCTGGAGGTATGCGTCGAAACGCGAGACGCCGTGTAAATCGTGACGAGCCAGAAGATGGATTTGTGAATCACATGATGAATGACGATGATGATATGGAAGAAGGAGGTGACGATCAATTTGAATACGATGCTGATGGTAAAAAGATTGGAAAAAGGAAGGCTGCTAAACTGGCAGCCAAAGAAGAAAAACGCCAGATGCGAGAGTATGAACTTCGAGAAAGAGAAGAACGTAAGCGACGTGAAGAAGAGCGAGAGAAGAAACGAGATGAGGAAAAAGCCAAAGAAGCAGCTGAAGAGAAGGCTGAAGAAGAACGTCTGAAGAAGGAACGAGAAGAGAAAGAACGAAAGGAATACGAAGAGTATTTAGCGGTGAGCTCTTCGGTTGTTTTGCAAATCTATTTGAAACTCTGTATTCCAGTTAAAAGCATCGTTTGCCATTGAAGAAGAGGGAACTGATGCTATTGAAGGTGAAGAAGCCGAAAACTTGATTCGTGATTTTGTTGAATACGTAAAAAGCAATAAGGTTGTGAATATTGACGAGCTATCTGCACATTTCGGATTGAAGTCAGAAGAAGCTGTGAACAGATTGCAGCATTTTATTGAAGAAGGACTCGTTCATGGAGTTATGGATGATCGAGGAAAGTTCATCTACATTTCCGATGAAGAATTTGCTGCAGGTATGTTTTTTTTTTTACTGTCGTCTTTCTTCTGAGTTTCGTGTTTTATTTGTTAAGTTCTGAATTGTTTGACAAAAGTATAACATTCAACCAGGTTTCAAAAAATAGTTTAATTATAATCCTTCCTGTTTAACCTGTTTCATGCCGCTTCCAAAGCTCCCAAATCTGGAATTCCTGGGCCAAGAAAGCAGTTAACAGTGACGTCCAGTTTCCCAAGATTTCCAACACGGCAGTTGAACCTAGTGCTACAGTAAGACTCTAACAGGTACCAACTTCTGTGATTTCAACTGTGCGAATTGGAATTATTAGGAATCTAGGCGTCACTTTGAACTGCTTTCTCAACCCAGGTATCCCAGATTTGGGAACTTTGGACGGCACATTAGAGATTATGAATTGAAGTTAGATGGCCCGAAAAAAGAGGTCCTAGTATAGACCTGAATTAAAGCTAATATGAAACTTTTCTGTATAAAACGATTTCTCACTGAAAATTTCTTTTAAAAACTCTAGGAACTTTTGGAGCTCCCCAGCTATCATTTTATGTAATTTTTTCAGTTGCGAAATTCATTAACCAACGTGGACGAGTGTCGATTCATGAGATCGCGGAACAATCGAACCGTCTCATCCGCCTCGAGACCGCCGCCGAATGAGAAGGGATACAGAACGAGAAGAGGAAGTGTGTTTGTACATAGAAAAACGATAATGACACCTGAACGTGGTCGCTTGATTGTTCCAATTTAGTTCTCGACCGCTTTTCATCCTTTCTGTATTCTCTCTCTCCGCATCTCCTTTTTTCAGTTATCGAGAATCTTTTTAATAAAACATATTTATTTTTCTTTATCATATTATCTATTTGATAACTTCTTTGAGGTATTTTCCTCGGAATAATACCGTTCGTCATTTATAACTTCTATTCATTCCACCAATAGTAAGATCTGTTCAGAATGTACCAATCGTATCCTCAACAGCAACAAGGGTTCCTGCCTCAACAGCCATCCCAGCCAATGATGGGATCAGGTGCTGCTTCAATGGCCCCTGTACAACAATACGGTCAACAGCCATCACAGCCACAGCAACAGTACCAACCGTACCAACAACAACAAAACCCACCACAGTTCGGACAAGTGGGAACACAGAACAAATACTCGTCTCCAACAATGACTTATTTCAGCAACCACAACAATTCCAATCTTCACAACAGGTTCAATCTCCCCAACTGGAACGCGAATCTTATCAAACTGCTCTTCCACCAACGGTAACACCTGGCTGGAATGATCCTCCACCAATGCTCTCAACTGCTGGAGCCACACCAAACCGACTGAGCAATATGCGGCGGAGACCTGTGGATCCTTCCATCACAGTTAGTGAAATTTTAACTAGAACCTATTCAAATACTCTACCGTTCCAGGGAAATGTCGGATACGGTGCACCGGCGCAAACTGCAAATCCATACGGTGGAGCCACTCCATATGGGGCGCCACAACAAGACGCTCAGCAGTATCAACAACAACAACAACAACAGTATCAGGCATATTCACAGCAACAGCAACAACAACAACCACAGTATGGTCAGCAGCAACACCAGTACGGTCAACAGTATCCCGGAGCTGGAGCTCCTCCACAACAGCAACAGTATGGAATGTAAAATATTAATTTATTTATTTATTGTCTTTCCCGTCCCCACCTCTATTTATATATTATACAAACCCCTTCTCCATACTTTTGCATAGTCGGTTTTCTGTGATAAATCTTTGATTCTGATTCTTATTCTTTGGACAAATCCTTCAGCGCTTTCTCTCTGTTCCCACACCTCAATTCTACTCTCCCAATTTGCTCTCCATTCATTTCTGCTCTCTCCCGTCTGCCACAGCGGATTTGTTGCCAAATCTTATTATGTTATATACATGCACACTCGATGCAGAAGCAGAAGGTGTGGGTGGGCAGAAGAGACCAGGTGTAACCGATGTGATCAGATGATGAATTGAGACGGAAAGACGAGCAGGAAATGGGATTCACTGGGTTGAATTGTTTTCGTCATAAGTTGAATTTGGGTAATCAGTGAGGTGAATCAAGGTATGCAAGATCGTACTTTTAGAGTAGACGTCACTAAAATGATGGTTCTAGAATCAAATATTTATTTTTAGATGTCTTCGCAATTGAACTTTAAAGTCTAGACGAAAATCTTACTCTCACAATGACATGCAAATTATTCTTATATGAAAACAAGTCATGAATACAATTGGAAAATAGACATAGTCTAATAATATTCTACCTTTTTGAAAAAAAAATTTTCGCGAAATTGGAGAAACTACCTTTTTCTTTCTAGCTCCAAGGCCACCCTATACTTGACCTCAATTTTCTCGATTTCTGTGAAAGATATCGAACATTTGTCAGCTGATAAAATATTGGTGATAATGTGATTAATAGTTTATCAGTTGACACATTTTCAATATCTTCCACATGTATTGAGATAATTGAGCTCAAAGTCGACAATAAGTTGAACTTCTATTAGAGAAAGTATGGTATCTTCAAAATTTTGCCTTTCTCTGATTACAAGTTTTTCCAGTTGTATCAGTCACAAATTTTCTGTTCCCATGGGAAAGGAAATTCATTCTTTTCATGTTCTCATCAATCACAACTCATGATTATGAGAACGTGCCAAATGTAAAAAAATTCAGATTTCTAACTGAAGTCTTGTTTGTCTTCTGGAATTTCAAGTTTCATTTGTTTCTAAAAGAATGTGATGGTACCGTAAAACCTGTAATAGAAGGGCTCCTAACTTTTGACTTTGAGCCAATGCTCAATCTTGACAGTTTGGGGGCCACTCTATTACAGGTTTTGCTGTATGTTACTGGAGCCATTTTTAACCCAATTTTATGCCAGAAGACAACTCTCATATTCAAAAAATATAGTTTCAATATTTTCTATGAGTCAGACAAAAGTCCCCAGAC
Source organism: Caenorhabditis nigoni (assembly GCA_027920645.1). Lineage (NCBI taxonomy): Eukaryota > Metazoa > Nematoda > Chromadorea > Rhabditida > Rhabditidae > Caenorhabditis > Caenorhabditis nigoni. The sequence continues at coordinate 7,547,410 of CP115866.1, read as the reverse complement.
AACGTTGTTTACTTCATACTGTTTGTAATCTTTAATTTGTCTCATTTCTCGAGTCTCGAATACCGTAGTTCCTCTAATAAATAGAAGAAAACCCGACTCACCTTCTTTGAGATCAATTATCTCGATTCCTGTGTGAAAGATATCAAAATTTTGTCAACTATAAAAATATTGGTCCTATTTTGACAATTAATTTATCAGTTGCCAAATGTTTGAAATTTTTACAGAAGTCGAGATATTTAAGCTTAAAGTAGACGGTTTGGGTGCCGTTCTATTATAGTGCTTACGGTATTTTAAAGAACAAAACAATCCAAAAAAATTCAAAACCGTGGTTAAAAATTACAGTACTTTAATAAATGAGAAAGGTGAAAGTAGTTAAAATTTTTATAAAATCTTTCCCTCATCTCATACAATTAAAAAATACTTGCACTTTGAGCTCAATTAGCTCAATTCCTGGGAAAGATATCAAAAAGTATTAACTAACAAAAAGTTCTGAGTGGGAAGGTCTTTAGAGTGGGTACTACAGTCCATGCTGAGTTCGAGCTCATATCTCGATTTCTGTGAAAAATATCAGAAAGGGGTCAACTAACAGAATAATTTTGAAATTGTGATAAATGATTTATCGGTTGACAAAATTTTGATATCTTTCACAGGAATCGAGATAATTAAGCTCAAAGTTTATGGTTTGGATGGGCTTGGTTTGGAGGAAATACGGTAACTCGAGAATTAAAAAATTGAAGATAATTCATAGTTTGAAGTAAGCAACATTGTTTGGAAAAGTTCAGTTGACTCATAAAGATTTTTTTAATTTTTTAAACTCTATTTTTGAAATCTAAATGATTTTGAGATTCACGAAATGTTGATTTTCTCAGCTATCAGTTCAGATTCAGCCGAGATTCAAAGTTCAAAAAAGATGTTGACATTAGGAACATTTCGAAAGGATGACATCAAAATTCAAATAGTGCAAAGCCAAAAATAACGGGGAAATGCGATAATATCCGCCAACTGATATATAACAATTCACTTGGTTACACCTATTTTCTCCTCGCTTTTCCTATTTTCTTCTTCCTCCCACAACTACTTTTCTTTTTTTCCCTTCTTCGTTTTTTCTCTTTTTTTCGAAATCAATATTTTCTTGTCTGTTTAGGTTGTCATGTTCACAGCCAGGTGTGGTGTCTGTTTTTCGCTCCTAGTTACCTGCTCTCTTTTCATTATAAGTTGGGGCGGACAAATCTCTCACTTCTTCTTCTTCTTCTTCTTTGCTCATTTTTCATTCTGATTACGTAGATTGAGAAGGCGCTTCCCTTATTTCTCACTCTTCTAGAAGTTTCGAAATATGATATATCTTCATCTTTTTGAAGTTTCAAGTTAGAGGTACCGGATTGGATTGTTTAACAGATTATCAGAAACTCTAATTGGGTGGTCCAATTTGAATAGCGCAGTTAACATTTTCTAGAACATTCAAAAAATTTATTTGAAAATGTGAACGCGATTTCACCTGTCTTCTGGTCAATAGACCTGCTTTGCTTCGAGCGGTTTCTTGACCTTAGAAAGCTGAGAAACTCAACTTTTTTGAATTTAGCGCCACTTTTCAGCCAGTGGAAGGAAAACAACGCGTTACAACCTATAGTTTTAAGTGAAAAAAATCCAGTCGGAAAAGTACTTGACTTAGCGAAAATCAGGGAAAATTTCACATTGTTCACTGAAAATTTTTCCTGATTTTTCGTTTTTTGTTAATATTATAGGCTGAAATGGCTGGTTTTGCTTTAACTCCAAATTCAAAAAATTTGGGTTCAAACTTTAAATTTTCCCTCTGCTTTTTTTCCGGAAAGATTCATTCCCATTCTTATTTTTTATATATCAGAATTGGAAAAGAGATTACTCCCCTCTCTTCCCTTCTCCATTGTACTCATTCGTATCAGAGCACAAATTCCTCTTTTCATCCATAATCCCCTCTTTTGTAACTCTTATTTTCACATTTTTTCTTAGATTTCTCATGTGACTTGACTACTACTCCTCCTCCCAATTTGTATAAAGCCACAAACCTAGAATCTCGAGGAGAGCTCCGAAATTTAATTATAGGTTAGTCCTTGGGTGAGGTCTCTCTCGTTTCCTCATTTCTACCTTTTCCCATGACTTATCGCAAATTTTTTTTCTGATTTCTTTTTTTTTCGATTCTTTGAAATTTGAAGTGTTTTGCAGAAAAAACAAGGAACTAGAATGAACGATACAATGCCTTCAATCAATTCTTCTGAATTATATGAAAGCTTTTTGGGTGAGTTCAGAAATGCGGTATGAGCAATTACGACGAAATGGAATAAACTAGAAAAAGTTCTTATTACGGTAAAGTTTACCGGGTGAACGTTCTATACAAGACCACCATATTCTTGCACTTGGAGCTCATTTATCTCAATTTCTATAAGAGATAAGGAAAATCTGTCAACTGATAAAATGTGTTTCATAATATCACCAACATTTTGTCAATTGACTAAAGTTGGATATCTTTTGAAGGAACCGAGATAACTGAGCTCGAGAGTGGGGACCCTTGTGAGAGAAAATGCGGTACACTAACTTGTCTGATTAAAAATTTTTGTATCTTCATGAAATTTGAACAAAAATGCTTCAAGTTAAAATCTAATTCCAATAAAATGTTTATCATAATGTCACCAACACTTTATCAGATGACAAAATTGTGATATCTACCATAGAAAATGAGATAATTGAGCTTTAAGTGTAGGTATAGGTTGACCTTCTAATAGAATGATTGCGGTATATGTGTTATAATGTATTTTTTAAAAAATGGGTCAGAAAAGAAGATGGTCATAGTAGGATGGAATATGTATCATCTTGAAGTTCCATACTGGTTCAGTGTCATAACGAAAATGAGGACACTGGGAATTTGAGCTTCTGTGATTCGGATATTTTAATGAGAATCTCAAAAACCAAAAAAGGACTTTAACCAGTTTCCAGTACATTTCACAGATATCCTTAAAACAGTAAATCAGTTGAAATATACTCGTGATGTGAGCTTCCGGTCCCTACAGCTCTAATATTCCCTGATCTACGCATTCATTGTTTTTTGAGGTGTTTTTCTTCGGCAACCCCTCTCATTTCTCTCAAGGGAAATCAAATAGTTTTCCTTCTTCTCAATCAAGAAAATCTTAGTCATCCGTTTTTTTTCGAAAATTTCCTCTGCCGGTTGCTCCTCCCAACTCCTTTTCAACCAAAGCTCATAGTACATTTTCTTGTTTGACACGTGTGGTAGGTTCGTAATCGTTGTGCCGTGAATGCGCATGGCTCTCTGGCTCCTCCCATCTCTCGGGTTTCTCACGAAAACACAATTCCATTACATCCGGGTGACTCCTTCCCCCTTTTTTTCTTCTTCTCATTTTAAAAGTTCACTGGAGATGCTAAGATTCTGGTGGAATTTGGCTGTTGTATGGTTTATGCAGAAGCTCCGCCCCTTTTTTGATTTTAAGTAATACTATTTGAATAAAAAACTTCAGTTTCCTTTGAACAAACTTCCTCAGGAAGTGTTCCTTTGAGAAAACTATTATTCTGGTACAAAAAAAATCAGAGATGTGGAAGAGAAACGCCGGTGGCCGTGGCCAAAGATCCCATAAAACAACAACTACCGTAACCCTAAAATATTTGTATTGTTCTGAATTATTTTCTTTTTTTTTAGCAATTCGGGAAAAAATTGACTGACAACGCAAGAAAATGAATATAATAAATACGGAAAGTAAATATAATCTTAGGTTACGATAGTTGTCGCTGCAGGATCGTTGGCCACGGCCACCGGCGATTCTCTCCACATCTAACTTCTCGCATATAACACAAACTTCATTCATCAGATCCCATTTCTTCTTTTTCTCTATTTTTCCACTCTTCCCACGGATCGGAGCTCTTGGAGAAAACAACACAAAATATAAAAATTGATAGAACTACAAAAATTCTCGTTAGAATCCAAATAACATGACACACCAGGCACTCTACTATTTTCTGTCCCCTTCGAACTGGATGATCCCCAGTTTTCTTCGTGTTCTTTCCAAAAAAAAATTGCACTTGGTGTTAGCTGTTCAGTCAAGAGTAATAATAAATCTTCTGAAGTTTTTTTAAAACACAAATTTTTGGGTATTAGACTTTGAAAAAGTTGATTTACGGGCGGGGACACTGAACCATAAAACTTTTTTTCGAACGAAATTTTGAAATTGAATGCGCTCGTGACATAAAAGATGCCCCGCCCATGCGAGCTTCTGAGAAAAAATAGATTTATTATTTTGATACTCCTATAAGCCTTGCAAGACTTTCTCATGGACGTTATTTCTAGGGAATTTTTAAAAATAGTTATCATCAAATCTCCTTTTTCAGGTTCAACCATGGCTGAAAGATCGTTTAGTTCTCGACCAACTACATCGAGTTCTTTCAACAAGGAAGTTCCTTCGTTGTCGAATTCAGATGATATGTTGTCTCAGTTTACATTGCCAAACTATGTGGAACTTCCGAATTCGTTTCATAGTGTGGATCCGGAAAAGTGAGAAAACAAAAACTGATGTTGAGTTAATAAAAATCTTTTTTCAGTCTTCCGAAAAAAGTTCGAGGAGATATGGATTTGACTGGAAAACAATTGATGCCATTTCTGTTCAAAGCAGCAGATAAGCTGAATGCAATGAAAGATAAACAAGTTGGTTAAGAGTCCCTAGGAGGTTTTCACAAACTAAAAAAAGTTTAGACGAAAGCAGAAGGCATCAAAATTCGTTTGAAACAACTACAATCTCTGGTCAATGAAGATTTACTACCAGCGTCCACGATCAGAAGTTTGAATCATGTCGTGGATTGTAAGTCAAGTATGAGAATCGCTTCTCAATTCAGTTAATTCTTTTTGTAGCAATCGAATACGAGAACTATCAACAAGCTTGGGAGGCATACGGTAGGTTCGTGCAGACACTTCCGGAAGAAACATCAAGGAGCTGGCATTGGCCGTCCTCTATAAAACTTCTCATTTGTGAACTGAAAGGAGCACAGAGACTTGGATCGGCTGGATCGCACTTGCGAAATCAATGAAGTATTTTTTGAATTATTTTTGTAAAAACTGTATTTATTCTAATGCCTATAATCTCTGACCTCAATTCACTTTCTGTAAACCATTGTTTTCTGGCCAGAAAAGGGTTTTTCATTATTATTACAAACTCTGAAGTCTTCTTTAATTTTAAAACTCGTATTGTATTGTGAAGTATTTTCTCTATAATAAATGTGTTTTATTTTCTTAAAATTGGTTCTCATATTATACTTCCGTTACTACTGTTTGTATTTGAAAAAAGTTGAGAGAAGATTTGATACATTTCAAACTTTCGTAAGAATCAAAGAATTGATTTCTAGATGTTAAGATTGACATTTTAAAAAATACACTATTTTCAACTTTTTAAAAATTATTTGCAGCCTTTTTTTCAGCATGAAATCCAATATCGGAAAGAGCAAAAGCTTTCCTTCTTTCTCCTTTCCCATACTTGTAAAATTCCGGGCCGGGCCGGGCCGGGCCTGAGGAAATTTTCAAGGCCCGGGCCCGGCCCGGAGGGCCCGGTAGAAAAAAACCTGTATTTTTGAGCCAAATTTTGAGCCAAAATATAATTTTCTCCATTTTTTTTCGTTTTTTGGATTGTTTGTATGTCTGATCACAAAAGATAGAAAAAAACTCGAAAAAAATTTTTGATCGAAAAAAATCACATAAGGGTCCCCCCTTATGTGTTTTTTTGAAAATTTCAAAACTAGTGAAATGACGGGCCCGCCGGGCCGGGCCGGGCTCGGGCCGGGCCCGGGCCGGGCCGGGCTGGGCCCGGGCCTTGAAATTCCGAAAAAAGCCCGGCCCGGCCCGGCCCGTTACAAGTATGTCCTTTCCCTATTGAAAATAACAACGACACTCCGAAATAACGGGTCGCGTGTTGTTTAGCGTAAATCTACACAGTGTCTCGGGAGTCTCTGTAGATTCTAAAAAAATCCAAAATCTTCCTTTTTATTTGAAATTTTCCCTGATTCAACCGTCTTCTAATTATATATTTTTCTAGATGCATCTGTCACGAGCACTGTCCAGAAACTTGAATACGCGTCATTGGAATCGTCGTATCTGGGAAGTCGGATATAGAGGTCCAATTCTTCCGCAACAGAAAGCGTTAGTCTCAGTTCTCTCAAACAATAAAAACTTTACGAATTTCAGAACAGGTCGTCCTGACTATCCTATTTCTGCAAACCGTGTCAATATTCTAAGAGAACGACTCGCCAGAGAGCAAATCGTTATGAATTTGCTCACTCGTCCCTATTCCTCAGCTGTGAGTTCGAAGAGGTATTAAAGACAACTCATATGAAGTTTACAGGAAGCTGAAAAGACATATTTGGAGACTCAAAAGAATGTTGCGTCTCTGGAGGAGTTACGTGCCAAAGAGTTCGAGAATCTGGAAGCACAACGAATGCCAGGAAAACCAAAGAATACGGAAGGATCAAAAGCAACAATTAGAAAGAGAGCTAACGTTGGAAATCTTCTACATAGACACACGACAGTTGAAGATTCACTAGCAGCATTGGCAGAGAGAAAAAGATGGGATTAGAACTTCATTGATTTCTGCGTTTTGTTCTTTTTGTTATACCTTTATTTAGTTCGTTATAGTAAAAATTAAACAATTTATTGAAACAAAGAAGACAACAAAACAATTGAACTAATCTAAAACCGCTAGAAGTATGCTAGTTTTTCAAAACATTTAGGAATGCCTCCTTCGGAATCTGAATATTTCCAACCATCTTCATTCGTTCCTTTCCTTTTTTCTGGTGACTCAGTTTCTTGTTCAATCGTTCCATTCCACCACCGCCAAAATTACCTTTCAAGAGTTGTGAAAAGTCTCTTTTCATGGGCTGAATGACGATTTGAGACAAAGCTTTTGTCGAGGAACCAATGCCGGCTGAAAAGTGAGCATTCAAATTTCTATCAAATTATAAAAATTACCTTTGATGGTGACTTCAAACTGTTGACGTGGAATTTCTCTTTTCAGCCTCTGCACCAAAGTTTTCGCACGGTCGCGAGCCATAGCTGCAGGCAAGATTTGTGAAAACTCACTGACCTCTTTACCATTAATTAGAATGGTCAGTTTGACTAAACGAGTTTCTTGCCAACCGTCTGGCTCATAATCAAAAGAAGCGTATCCGCTTGTCAACTTCTTGAGTCTTTCGAAAAAATCAACAGCCACTTCAGCTAACGGCAATCTCCACAAAATCATTAACCGGCTGGTACTAATAGACGAAATTTCGCCACGCTCTCCACGACATTCAGAACATAAACCATTGACAGTACCCATCATCTCATTCGGAACAATCATTCGAACCTTCACCATTGGTTCCAGGAAACTATCAACGTCACTCTCTTCTGGGAATTTACTTGGGTCCAGAATTCTCACTTCTTCCATTCCATCGTATCTTTTCTTCCGGATGCTCTCGTTGTCCTTGATTTTTGCTCTATATTCTACACTCGGTTGACACAAAATCACACTTGCATCGTATTCTTGTGAAAGCCGCGCTCCGAACACCTCCATATGCAAAACACCAAGAAATCCGATTCTCCATCCTAAACCAAGTGCCTTGCTGGCATCTGGAGTGACTGTGACAGAAGGATCATTCAGGCATAATCGTTCTACGGCTTGTTTCAGACTTTCGTAATCTGCAGTTTCCACGGGGAATAATCCTGCGTAGACTGTAGGTTTCACTCCCTTGATTTCAGCGAATGATTGAACCGATTCTTTGGGAGTTTCAGCTGCGAATAGAGTTTCTCCGACAACAGCTTCCTGAAAAAACGTTGAACTTTTTAGAAATAATGAAATATTAGTCTACCTTTACTGTTCTCATATTGCAAACTAAATATCCAACTTGACCAGCTCTGACTTCTGTGCATTTTACCATTTCAGGTCGCATAACTCCAACTTCTGTAACATCGTAACTCTTGTCATTTTGATATGATCGAATTTTGTCTCCTTTTTTTACTGATCCTTCTTTAACCACAATATGTGCAATCGCACCACGGAAATGGTCAAAGTAGGAATCGAAGATCATTGCACTGCAAAGAACAGAATTAAAGTTTTCAAAAGTTCGTAGATTTGTACCGAAAAGGAGCATTTACATTTGCTGTTGGAGCTGGAACCCGTTCAACAATCGCATCTAGAACCTTCTCGACATTGAGGCCACTCTTCGCAGAAATGTGAAGACATTCTTCAGAATTGAATTCGAATAAGTTTTTCAGTTGTGTTTCTACCTAAAAATATCATTTTTACACTATTCTTTCTGAAAAACAACTCACTGACTTGATATCTGCACCTGGAAGATCGATCTTGTTGATGACTGGAATAATCTGAATGTTTTTCTCGAATGCGAGCCAGAAGTTCGCAATCGTTTGTGCCTGAACACCTTGATTCGCAGCAACGAGCAGAAGGATTCCATCACAAACTGCTAAACTTCGTGACACCTGAAAATCAAAAAATCAGGTACTAATCAGTAGGGAAGCAGCTTCTCTCAGAAGCCCTCGAACCTCTGCTGAAAAATCGACATGGCCAGGTGTATCAATTAAGTTCAGAAGATATCCTTGATATTTTAACGCAGCCGTCTGAGCCTTGACTGTAATGCCTCGTTCTCGTTCTACTTGAAGTTTATCCAACATCTGGAAATTGAAGATAATTCTGACGTTCAAAAGTATTTTTTCCACCTGTTGTTGCCCTGGAGGTACAGCTCCACATAACTCCAGCAACCTATCTGCAAGTGTAGATTTTCCGTGATCAACATGGGCAACAATTCCAAAGTTTCGGATTTTTTCCGGTGTGAATTCGGAGAAATTGATTAATTTGGTTGGATCTCCAGCTGAAGAGTAGCATCTGTGTGTTTCTCTTAATTTTTTCAAACACCAGATTTTGAGTAACCGTTGTCGATTCATGAAAAGTCTAAAAACAATATGAAATTTTTAGTTTTTCAATAATTTCCTGGAAAAAATTGAAAAAGTTAAGCAATTACTTCTGCGCTCCACAGGCACGCGTTAGAGATAAGAGACGCAGAGAGAGAGAGAGTCCACCGCCGAGCTTCGCCACGAACTACGGTAGAAAATGAGGAGACATCATCTGAATATTTCACACACTAAATATTTCGAATATTATATTTATTTTCAGTTTGAAAAAATCATTAAAAAATGCGAACATTTGAGTAACTGGGGGCTGGAATTAGTTTCTGATGACTGATAGTGAGTGACATATATGAATTTGGAGTAAAGATACTTTGGTGGCTAAATCAGTGGTATTGAATAAATGACAGAAAGAGAAGAGACAGGTTTAGAAACGATATTTTGACATTGGAAAGTCTGAAAGATGGGTGCCGAAAGGAGTGATGGAAGGGAATTGGACAGAACGATCGAGATAGATTGTTTTAGATGTAAGAAGAATGGAGAATCGTTAGGCTTCAGATATTTATGAATGTGGTTCATTCAATGATAGTGATGTCATCGTCATCAACGACCGCTGGAGCAGCTGAGGCAGCCGGAGCAGGAGCTGGAGCAGCCGAAGTCGATGGACCACTAGATGTAGATGGTTCAGAAGTGGATGGAGCTGGTTCAGAAGCTTCCTTGACAATCTAGAAAAAAAAGAACAAATCAAACTTTTGAAAAAATATTTCCTACTGGTTCCTGTTCAGAAGTGGATCCTTCCTCCTCTTCTTGCTTCTCAATTGTTGGCTTTTCACAATGTTCTTCCTCTTCAGTTTTCTCCTCCTCGTCTTCTTGAACTTCAGCGGTAGCTGATGGAGTAACTGTTGAGGCAGTTACTGGCTCTTTTTTCTCTTCTCCGTTCATCTTGAGATCTTCTTCCTCTTCCTCTTCTTTTTCTTCTTGATGCTCCGGTTCAGGTCTTGCTTCTGGAGCTTGAGCCTCCACAGCTGGTAGCTGCACTTCTTCCTCCTGATCTTGCTCTTCTTCTTCTTCCTCCTCATCCTCTTCTTTCACACTTTTCTTCTTCTTCATCACTGGGACCTCTTCCTCCTCATCATCATCCTGCTCTTCCTCTTCATCTCTCTGCTGAATCGGCTCTTCTTCATCAGTATCACTATCCGGACGGATGTCTCCACCAGCCAATCGTTGTCTTTTTGGTGGTGGACTTTTCTGTCTTCTGGAACTTCGTGAAGTAGAAGAAGACGATGGTCGGTTTGATGATGAAGTTGTTGCTCTTTTCGATGGAGGAGCAGCTTTTGGAGTGGCAGTCTTTTTTGCAGCAGCCAATTTATCCTTCTTTTCCTTGAGTTGCTTCTTTCTTGTTTCCTCTTTTTCGAAGAACGACTCAATGAGAGTTGGATCGACGATGTTCTTTTCTGGCTCCCAGCTGTTATGGCTGAAAGTTAAGAATATCGTAAAACCTGTGTTAGAAGGGCATCTTTATTAGATGGGCCCCTCTAATAGAAGGGCCCACTGTAATAGTCTCTTCTAAATGTGCTGTTTGAAATCGAAAATTTACGTACGTTTTCAGTGAAAAATATTCCGGAAATTCCACAATTTCACAGGAGCTTGTTGAAAAATTTTTCTGTTCTGAGACTTGCTCCATTTTTGTTGATATTGATAGATTGTCATGAACTTTGAACGAGAATTCACCAATTTTTTCGGTAAAAAAATTTGAAAATAAATGGCCGGAAAAATAAAAGGGTCCCCTCTCTGATTAGAGGGTCCCTGTAATAGAAGGGCCCTCCGGAAGTACACTGGAATATAGAAGGGCCCCTAACTCGAAACTTTGAGCCAATTTATCTCGGTTCCCATCCAAGAAAAAAAAAGTTATCAACTGATAAGATGTTAACCGTAACATCAGAAGTCTTGTGTCAGTTGAGACATCTTCGATGGCTTTTATAGAATTTGAGATAACTTCACCGAAACTTGGCAGTGTTGGAGACCTTTTATTACAGTTTTTACGGTAGACTAATTAGAAGTCAGGCAATGGGATCTAGATCAGCATATCAAACTATCTTTCTTATAATGAGCTCAAAATAAATTAAAATGTTTTTTGGTACTTACGAATGATCGTATCCAGACCATTTGATGTAGAATTCGTTCTTTCCCTGAAAACATTCAATATTTCCAAAGTCTATTCCTTTGTCTACATTTCGTTGTTTTCTTTTTCTCCGTATCTCTTCTTCATAAAACCATCTGCGTCTCTCAAAAACAAATCATTGGCGTTTTCGGAAAAGAGATTCAGAGAAAACCATTCAGTACAAAAGAAATGTATACGAAATCATGAATCACCAAATCTCCCACGAACCTTTCTTTTACGATGCTCCAAAATCGCTTCAACTGTGTACAGTTCGGCAGACATGACTGAAAAAATGAGAGATGGAAACAATAAGAATTATGGGAAGAGAATCAAGAAATAGATAGGAGAGGAGTTATCAGTGTTGGTTATCAGTTCTGGGTGACAATATGAAAAAGTAAACTAACTTTTTTGAATTACAAAATTTTCAAAATTCCAGACAAACTCAAAAATGCTAGACCTAATTGCTTACTGCTCACCACAAGATCGACCAATCCTTTTTTTTCGTAGGAATTCGTTTGAATTTTTATATTCAGAAAAAAGTGTCTAGATTTTTGATCACTGAATTTTAAGAACAGGACAACAACATTGTTTTTTGTTGCTTTTGAGAACACAAAATTAGAATTCAGTGATTAAACAACTTTGAATATAGGGCAGTAGTGAAAAAGTTAATTGTTTAAACGCCTTCTTTTAAGCTCCCTATTTTTCAGAATTACTAATTACTAATCTTAATTATCTAATTAAAAACCACATTAATTGGATCAATTATGATTGCAATTTGAAAACTATTAAAAATATGAATATGAGGAAATCAATCTAATGAGATGAAAGACAAGTTTGGCATATTCAAGTGAAGAAAAGAAGAAGAAGAAATCAGTGAAGCCAAGAGAGCTCACGGCAAGAGAATTGGAAATAAGGAGAAGACGACGACGACATCGACTTGGTTTGTTTGTGTGTGTGTGGTGGTGTCCCTGAGTGAGAGCGGGAAAAGAAGGAGGTCTTTTTTTTTTCTTTTCCACACCGCTCGCGCGTGTTCTTTCCGATCTCCCTCTCACCACAGTTTCTGTAGGGCGTCTCTTCAGTTAACACAATACTTTTTACTGGCTCTAGTCACCTCGACGTGTCCATCGACCGAAAGCAAACCAACAACGGACACAGCCAGCAGCATCAGCGCCCCTCTCTCGCCGCTCACTCTTTTTTCGTTTTGCAGTAGGTTGACACTCGGCATTTATAGAGAAAAAGAGACGGAGGAAGGGAAAGGGAAACGATGAGGAAAATGGAAATATCCAAAATATCACATACATTATTAGTTGAGAAGAGGCATATGATGATGTTGGTGAGGATCACTGGCAATAGTGGTCAATGAGGAATTATGAGGAAGGATTACTGTAGTATTGTGAGAATGGATGAGACATTGTAAAAAGCAGGTCTTCAATACTCAGAACCTACAAAAAACATACCGTAAGAAATACTATAACATCAAATATACTTAACGAGTTTTAACTTTTAAAAAGTTTAAGAACTTCTTTCAATATCTCTCTCAGGAGCCAAAAAAATTGCTCAAAGTTGGCTGTCTGGGTCAGTGTCAAGATAAGCGGAATAAAAATTTTGAAAATCCGGAAAAGGGAATAAGGAATAAGAAAGAACAAATAAACATTCAGACATCCGGAAGAAGGAATGCGGAATAAAGAACAATTGTGTGAAAAAATCGAATTATTATTTCTGAAATTTTTTGATAAATCAAATAGACTAAGAATTTAGGCGCCCGGAAGATGGAAGAAGGAATATGAAGTTCCACTCATCTCTGGTCAGGGTGCAACAGTTTTGAAGATTTTACGGTGCTTCATTGATCTGGAACTTTAATCTTTTTGTTAATTTAATTTCCTTTTAAGTCGAAACTGACACATCTATGGAGTTACTATCTGTATTTAAATGGAAAACTGATGACTGGATGAGTCAAAATATAGAGTTTTATGCAGAATATCCAGACCTACAGTACCAGTCATTAAGACAAACAAAAACACATTTTTCAGTTGATTTTCGGATATTTCGACTATTTTCGGGATTCTGGATCTCGGCTCTCAAGTTTCCGATCAGTGGGAACATTTTCAGAGTGTAAAACAGACCTATATTGAACAATTTACTTTTTTGTACTGAAAACAAAAAAAAAACAGGTGTTTTCCAGGAATCGGCGAAAATTTGATAAACTAGGAATTTTCAAAAATGCGGTGAATGCAAAGTTTTCAATCTAGGTCTGTTTTAAACGTTTCAAAAAATTTCAAAAAGATCGGAAACTTGACAGCTAGACTCCTGAAAATTATCAAAATTAACTGAAAAAACACGGGTTTCATGAAAAATAAAAATTATGAAAAGCAACAAGTTTAAAAAGTGTACTGATTAGCCAGACTTTCGTCTGTTGATCCCTTTCGCCACGTAGAGGCTCAGTACATGAAAGGGAAAATGGTTTTTCACCGGGGGGAAAATACCAACCAAAAACCCCAATCGTCTCCGAAGAAACAGTTTTCTAATTTTCGATAGCTCTCTTTCACTCCTAAAAAGCTATATCGTCGCCATTTATTGTTTATGTTTATTTTTTTTCTTTGATTAGGTCTTTTGCAAAAGGGGGACGTTCAGTGAAAATGAATTCACCTAGCCATGAACCACCAAACATGGCGACCCTTAGGGCCTTTTGTAACTTTATTCGCATTCGACCAATCGAAAGAAAAAAGCAAATGAAACAATACACAGCTTAGGCAGGGAGCTTTAGAGCAGTCAAAAAGAGCTAGTGAAAATTATCAAACTAATTCAAAGAGGGGAATTTCGCAAAGAACTTTTTTTCAATACGTGGAATATTTTCTCAACGTGGACAGAAGGAGTTGACATGACCTAATATTGATTGATTTAATAATTTATTGTGTTACGTGACTAAGAAAATATACATTTTTGAAAATCTGGAAAATTAAATATAATTTGACGTGACCTTTTGAAAAATAGAAATGAAAAAGTGAGAAGCGGAACGACGAACAATAGAATAAATAGGTTAAACCGCGCCGATGACGCACCAGTCTTATTTCAGCAACTGTCAGTTGTGATTCTTGCACACATTCCTGCCTAATAGCAATAAAATTGAGAAGAAGCAAAACAAATGTTTAATTAAAAGTACTTTTCCCTACAGTAATCCTTTGTTTCTGATTGTTTTCCCCTACAGTAACCCTTTCCATTTTTATTTATTTTTAATACCGTAATCCTTTTCTTTGTTGATGGCTTTTTTTTCAATCTACAGTAATTATTTTCAATTTCGAATATTTTTTCTAAACTACAGTAATCTCTTTTTCATTTTTGATGACTTCTCCTTACAGTATTCCTTTTCATTATTCTCTTTTCCTACAGTAATAGTTGTTCTTTTCGAATATTTTTCCTCACAGTAATCCTTTTCTTTCAATACAATGTTTTTATGAAAGTTTCAAAAATATAATCAACTCTAGCTCTGTTTTTGAAAACAATATGTACCATATCTTCTTCCAGACTGTTAAGGTACGGTAACTGCAAAAATGTCTGTATTTGCAATATACTGTAAATTTTTCCTATTGTTATATGATCACCTATAATAATGAGAATTTGGGGTTTTATAATGAAAACTATATTTCAGATAAGGTTTCATTGAAATGTGTCCGTATTTATAATCATAGCGAAAATTTAAAACCGAATTAACATTACAAGCATCAAGGAAGATTTTGATTTAAAGGTTAACCAATGGAATGAGCGAATAAGGGGGAAAATATGAATAACGATGAACAAAAGCAGAAAGCAAAAAGGAAGAGGTAAAATATAAAGCACTTAAATAAAGCATTCAAAAATCTAAAAAACATATTACTTTGAGAATGTCTTTGGTGGATGAGAAACCGGTGGACCGGTAAGCCTGGAGATTCGAACTATTCTGAAAATTGAATGTGATGATGGTTACTTCCGGTTTTAAACTTTTTAAATTTACCCACTTTGATTATGCGTCTGTAGAAGACCCTTTAGAAGATCCGTTCGTCGATGGCATACTTTTTTGATAATGAGTACGTAACGGATTTTCAATTTGCAAAAGTTCAAAAACTGTTTCCCACTTCTCAATATCAGAAGGTCGAATATTTTGTAATGCAGATTTTAGTTGCAGTTGATCTTCTTGATTAAGTAATGGAATCCTAACACCAGCCGCATCCCATCGTTTTCTAGTTTCAAACCAATAGAACGCCTTCTGGCTCATTCTCTCTCCTGGCTTCGGATATACATTTGTTTTGTAGTATGGTGCCAAGAAGTCTGTTGGAGCATGATCATACTCATCGGCGAAAGCGGATAACTCGTGAACAGCTTTTATTGTGTTGTCTCTATGGAATGGCTGAAAAAAGGATGTTTAAATGATTATATTGTTGAATTAAAAAAAAAAAAAAAACTAACCGCTGGTTTTGGATTAGACTCAAAGTGCCATTCTCTTACAAAATTCTCCGTTTGTGCGTCGATAATTTTTATGAATTGGAACTTTGGTATTGGTTTTTTATTTTGTAGAAGAATGCTCCGATGTGGCGGTTGTGGTGGTGTTGGTCGTTGGTTATTCCTTACTGTAGTGACTCTATTCAAGGCTCCAACTGGCAACTGAATTCTTTGGTTTGTAGCAACCAAACCAAGTGGAAGTTTCATTGCTTGGCCATCAGAAGAAACTACCACTGGACCAGGAACTCTTTGGTATATAGGCGTTCTTTGCGTTGATTGACCGCCTGGAAGTGGTCCGTTCTGGCCAGGAGTTCTTTGGAGTTGTTGCAGTTCATGTGGTCGGATTGGTTGAGCACTTGAAGGATGCCTATATTGACCAGGCGCTTTCGGATTTGATTGTTGTTGTTGTGGCTGAACAGTTTGACCATTTGACGAATTAGAGGACTGGCCTTGATGTCTCGCAATAATTGGTGAAATATTTGGACCGATTTGCTGGCGATACTGCTGCTGAAAAAGTTAATTTATAGTGGTTGTTTTCTAGACCCAACAGTTTTGAAAAAAAACTTTCAATTAGGAATAGCGAAAATATAACTCACCTGTTGTTGTGGTGGAGCCACTCTGACCGGACTCGCGTCTACCGTTGTAATTGGTCGTTGTTGTCTTGGTTGAACTGTTTGGCCGTTTGACAAATTAGCTCTCGGAAGAATTGGCGAAATATTTGGACCGATTTGCTGGCGATGAGCCTGAAAAAGGTAAATTCGTTGTACTTTCGTTAGACGACAAAGATATAATTTCTCGAAAGCTGAACTATGTGAAATCTCAAAATAGAACTCACCTGTTGTTGTTGTTGTGATGGAGCCCCTCTGACCGGACTCGCGTCTAGCGTAATGGTTGGCTGTTGCTGTGGTCGTTGTTGAACTGTTTGACCGTTTGACAAACTAGAGGTCTGGCCGGGAGTTCTCCCAAGATTTGGTTGAACTTGCTGTCGAGAAGGCTGAAAAAAGGAGTAAGGAAGAAGGCATGAAAATATAGAGAATCCGGAAAATACGAAGAAGTTTTCAGGTCTGGAAGTATGCTTGATTCTTTTCCGCGAGAAAATCGAAAGCGCTGGTTTTTCCAGATTTTGAAACAGGGAACTGTATTTCTTCTATTAATTTTAGCACACTCGTTGAAGTGTTTCATAGCTCAAACACCGAAGTCATCCATGTTTCAATTTGTAACATGATACTCCAATGATTTCAGACTCATCTTATAGTTAGGTTGGAAATATGCGAATGAAATTTGTGATTGTTTTTTTGATATGCAACGTCAGTAACTGAAGCTAACTCACTTGTTGTGGTGATGAATCCACTCTGACCGAATTCGCGTTTACCGTAGTAGTTGGTTGTTGTTTTTGAACTGTTTGCCCGTTTGGCAAATGAGAGGACGGGCCGGGCGGTCTCGTCAGAATAGGCTGAACATTCTGGCCAGTTTGCTGGCGATGCGGCTGAAAAAATAGTTATGAAGAAGGAATTTAAATAGAAAATTTGGAAAACGGACGAATTTTCCAGATCTTCAAATCGTATGATGACTTTTCAATGATTTCAACCCAATCTTTAAATTTAAAAAAAAATCAGAATTCGGTGTCGAAAAATCTTAGGTCTGATGTGAATTGAAATCGCGTTTTTTTGAAGATAAAGTATGTATCAGTTGCAAAATATAACTCACATGTTGCTGCTGTTGTGATGGAGCCACTCTGACCGGACTCGCGTCTAGCGTAATGATTGGTTGTTGCTGTGGTCGTTGTTGAACTGTTTGGCCGTTTGACAAATTAGATAACTGACCAGGAGATCTCGAAATAATTGGCTGAACATTTGGTCCGATTTGCTGGCGCGGAGGCTGAAAAAAAGGAGTAAGGAAGACGGAATGAAAATATAGGAAATCCGGGAAATAGGGAAGAAGTTTCCAGATCTGGAAGAAATAGAAAATGCTGTTTTTTTCCAGATTTTGAAGCAAGGAACTGTATTTCTTCTTTCAATATTAGCTCAAAAATCCTTCATTCTTTAACTGGGAACTCAAGAATTTCGATATATCAAACCCAATACAACTCACCTGTTGTGGTGATAAAACCACTTTGACCAAATTCGCATGTACCATAGTAATAGGTTGTTGTTGTTGAACTGTTTGCCCGTTTGATACATTAGCCGCCTTGCCGAGAGGCCCAGCAAGAATTGGCTGAATATTTGGACCGATTTGCTGGCGATGCTGCTGAAAAAAGTTAACTTATAGTGATTATCTCAATTTTAAGATCCTTGTTAGAATGGTCTATAGCTCAAAAATCATCTATTTTTCAATATGTAACATTATTTTCCTAGAATTCCCGATCTATCAAACCCAATATTGTTTTTTAAAAAATTAAAATTCAAAAGCTTATAGATGGATGATGTGAATGAAAATGGTGATTTTTCGGATACAGTATCAGTATCAAAATGTAACTCACTTGTTGTTTCGATGAATCCACTCTGACCATATTCGCGTCTACCGTAGTAATTGGTTGTGGCTGAACTGTTTGACCATTTGACAAATTAGAGACCTGGAAGGGAGGCCTTGCAAGAATAGGCTGAACACTTGGACCGGGTTGCTGGAGAGGAAGCTGAAAAAAAAATAAATTTGGACAATTTTTGGAAAGTTAGCGGTTTTTCACAGTTTAAAATTATGCTTGTTTCTTTCCAACGAGAAGTTCGAAAGTGATTTTTTCCGAGATTTTTAAGCAAAAAATGTATATCCGCTCTCAATGGCACTCTTTTATAGCTCAAAAAAAAATCAAAATTCAGGGTCGAGATGTTGGATCATTTGAACGTAAATTGTCTTTTTTGTATACAGAAATCCAGTAACAAAATATAACTTACCTTTTGGGGTAATGGAGCCACTCTGACCGGGCTCGCGTCTACCGTAGGAATTGGTTGTGGTTGTCTTTGTTGAACTGTTTGACCTTTTGGCAAATTAGATGACTGGTCGGGAGCTCTCACGAGATTTGGCTGAATACTTGGACCGGTTTGCTGACGGAGAGGCTGAAAAAAGTAAATTTGTTCGATTTTTTCAAAAATTGAAAGTACACTTTGACACAATTTAAAATTATGCTTGATTTTTTTCGCGCGAGAAAATCATAAGTTAGGGTTGGATGATGTGAATGGAAACTGTGATTTTTGGTCTATTTCAATAGAAAAATAAAACTCACCTGTGGTTGTGCTGGAGCCCCTCTGACCGAATTCGTGTTTACAGTAGTACTTGCTAGCGCTTTTTCGATAACCCCGATTTGTCGATCTATGGTGTCAGTTTTATCTTTATAAACCTGCCAATTCGACTTCTTTTTTGCTTCTTCCGACGATGATCCCTTCCTCATCTGATCTTCAATAGTCTTCATGTTGAATAAGAATTTTGATTTATTCATTTTGAGAATTTGTATAAGGCGTGTAGGTTGGAACCCTTTGAAAAATTCATGAATCTCGTCATCATTGGCTTTTGAATAGTCAGTTCTATCTCCGCTTGGATAGTCGTTCAGAATTCTCCGTTTGTCTCCCACCGTAAATTCTGCATAAATATGACCAAATCTGTCTTTTTCCAATCCTTGATTTTGTTCTTGATGAGGTGGACGAGAGGTAGTCGGATGGAGTATAAGACGATGAGGAGGGATTCTTGAGGCAGGAAGATCTTCATAAGAAACCATGCTGGAAACCTTCGAGAGTGGAACATTTTTCATTTTTTGTTGTGGATGCGGAGGAGCTAGTTGAGGCTGAAGTTGCGGCCGTTGTTGCTGTTGATGCGTCTGTTGTCCTTGCCGTTGAGGATTCGGAAGACCTAGACGGATCGGCTGCTCTTGTCGTTGTGGTGGGCTGAGAGGAGTTGGTTGAGCCTGAAGTTGTTGCTGTTGTCGGTGTTGATCTTCTTGTTGAACCACCTGGATCGGCGGATGTTGCCGTTGTGGATTTGGGAGAACTACAGGATTCGGTTGATGGAGTAGTTGTGGTGTGCTGCTAGGATCCGGTTGAGACTGCAGTTGCTGGCTTTGTTGGTTTTGACCTGACTGCTGGATTGGCTGCTTCTGCTGGATCGGCTGAATCGGCTGATCTTGTCGTTGCGGTGGCTGGAGAGAAGCTTGTTGAGGCTGAAGCTGTTGACGCTGCTGGTGTTGTTCTTTTTGTTGGTTCAGCAGTTGTTGTCTTTGAGGAATCGGTAGAGTATGACGATTCGCTTGTCCTGGCCCTTGTTGACAGCGCAGTAGAGCTTTTTGAAGCTCCTTTTGTTGCCGTTCTTGATATCGATTCATCCGTTGAATCGGCTCATGTCGTGGTCGTTGTGGTTGCTGCACTTGCTTTGGATGTTGATGATACGCATTCAATTGCACTGCATTAGGATTCTGTTGGATGGAAGCTGGAATGATAGCTTTTGGAGTAGGTGGAGCTACGACTACTTGTCTAGCATTTTGAACGACTGGAGAAGCATTTGGGGGTGCATTGTCATAATCAATGTCTTCAATGTTTTGATGAGCAATTATGGAACCAATCGGAGCTCTGGTAGTCTCTGGTGCGGCTTGGATTCCATTGGGGTTTCCATGAGACATTTGTAGGCTTGGTTGTTTTCTTTTTTCTTCTTCTTGCCTCTTTATTGCTTCATCTAACTTCTTCTTGAATGGTTCCGAATCTACAAGACTCACATTCAGCAATACGTGTGGCATGTATATGTCTTTATGTGCAAGTTCTCGAAGAGTAGTCTTTTCATTCACTGATCGCTTTAGAGCTGGAGATACAGCCATTTTCATTAATTCTTTTGGAACATTGAACATTTCCATCAACTTTTCAGCAACTTTATCCATGTTATATAATGCGGAGACTGCGATAGTCATCTCATACGGCTTATTCTCGTCCTTTGATTTCCATGGGAAACGAATCAAACACATAATCATGTCTCGTTGGGTGAACGGGCTGTTCAAGGCATTGCTGAAAAAATTTTAATTTTTCGAAGTTTATCCATTTAATATGTAGTGGGCCATAGGATAATTATCAAATAATCAGGAAATCACACACATTTTTGGGTTTCTTGACAAAAATAACTTTCAAAAAAAAAGTATCTTATCTAGTTTACGAAATTGGAATGTTCTAGAAGCCAGTAGTTTTTCAGGATGTCTGTGACTTCTTTGATTATTCTTCTACCATAAAACCTGTAATAGAAGCCAATTTATCTCCGTTCCTGTCAAAGATATAAAAAGTTGTCAACTGATAAATTGATAATTCACACAAGAACCGAGATAAATCAGTTTGGACTTGATAGTGTTTGGTCCCTTCTATTACAGGTTTTACGGTAATTTGAGTCATTTAAAAAAAATCAAAAACTTACCCAAACGACTTCTCAGTTGCTTCTGATAATGTTAAAATGTAGGACCCTGTTCCATGTGGAATCAACGATTTTGGTGCATCTGGTTTTGGCTTCGCTTTAGTTTCATTCCGTCTTAATTCGTTTGCTGGTTCGGGAGTCAGATGACGTTGTCTTTTGAAGGTTGCCTTATCGTTGCTGGTACCATCGCGTTTTGATGCTCTTTTCCTCCCCCTTGAAGTTCTTCCACTCATCCTGGAAGTTGTCTGGAGGAGGATCGAATTGTCACAAAAATCAGTTTTACCCTGAAAATTTAGATGATACTTAAATTGATAGAGATAGAAATCAGAATATAGGATGCGATTTGCAGAGAGAAGGGAATAGGAGAAGAACCAATTTAGAGGCGGGGACAGTTTTTGGAGAAGAAGAAGAAGGACGAAGAAGAAGAGAGGTGACCTCTCACAGAATAAAAAACGTTCCATTTAAAGGGCTTCCCCCTTTAAATGGAACGTTTTTTATTCTGTGAGATATAAGTCATTATTTGCTTAATTGGGTTATCAGTTGGAGAGTCATCACATTTAGATTCTTTGAACTAAAACATTTTGATTGTGACATTAATTGAAGATTTTTATATAAGACGAATAAATCTACTTCAATTTGTTGTCTCTAAACTGCTACTGAGCTCTGACTCATATCAGTCTAATGAGCTGGAGAACCTGATGTAATCATAGAAGTCTAAAAATAGTTTCATATTTGACTGAACGCGAGAACATATAGTAAACACACTGATAGAACGCCACCCCTAACTTTCAACTTTGAGCCGATTTATCTCAGTCTCTGTAAAAGATATCAAAAATAGCTAACTAACAAAATATTTTTAAATTTATGGTAAACATTTTATCAGTTAACAACTTTTTTATATCTTTCACAGGAAATGAGATGCACGGACTCAAAGTTGACGGTTTGGGTGGCCTTCAAGGAGAATGTGTACGGTAACAGTTAGATAATTTCCAGAAGTGATAGAAAATTTGGATCAAATTTTCGATTCAAAAACACCATAAAAAGAGTTCGAGGATGCAAATAAAGAACAATTGCACCCCGACAGACCCATTATCTCATTTGTCCTCAGAGACCCTAAATGAGGTAACCCCTCTGTTGAATACTCAATGAGCAATAATTGTCTCTATATTGATTTTTTTGAAAGAGTGTTTTTCAAAAACGAGAGAATCAATGAGCATCGTAAACGGCTTATTTGTGGCCCAAAAATCTGAGGAATCCTAAAATTTTATATAAGCTAATATGGGAAGTGAAATCAATAATATATGCCTATAGAAATCAAACTGTAGATCCAAATAGTCGATTATGAGATTGACAAGCTTAGATTCAAACAATTCAAATGAAAAATATAAAATTACAAGCTGGTGCGCCTTCGGCGCGATTTGATCTACTTTTTTACCGGTTCATCACTTCACTCCTCACTTTTTCTGAAAGGGTCACGTCAATATATATATATATATATATTTTTTTTCAAGCTTTTCAGAAGTCGACAGACTTTCATCAGGACAGACGCGTGTAGCGTTTTATATATAAGAAAAATCATTTTAAAGCGCGTCGTTAGAGGAGCATTTTCCAAGTTGAACCACAAAAATCAGTTCAGTTTGAGGAAAGTTATGGGCCAAACAGTAAGGCGATAGTTATGAAAAGTTCAACCGAATTCATGAAACTTTTTTCGGTTTCAATAGGTTTTGAAGCAGTAATTTTTCTAACTATGAAACTGTTTGGTCTTTGTCTTCTTCTAAAATTTTAGATATTTTACTTTTTTCCGCGTTTGAGAGAGAAGAGAAGCAGAGTGCGAGTCTCGCAAAGAACCGGCGCGTGGCATGGCTATCGTGGCATATAGGACGCTCTTTTTTAAGCTTAATTATTTCAGCTTCTCTGAAAGGTATAAAAATTGTCAACTGATAAAATGTAGCTGATATCGTGATAAACATTTTATTAACTGACCAGCAAGCTGGTGCGCCTTCGGCGCGATTTATCCTATTTTTTACTGGCTCATTGCTCCACTCCTAATTTGTTCTTAAAGGGTCACGTAAAACTATTTTTATTTTTCAAGTTTTTCAAAAGTAGACAGATCCTCACCGGGACGGACAGACGCGTGTAGCGTTTTATATATAAGAAAGATTGGAAGCAAGGAAAATGTTTTTTGCAAAAGCGTAGGAATGAGGGAAAATGCTTGGGGTGCTACAGAACGAAACAAACCAGCGGGGCAGGCATTCGGCAACGGCCAAAGGCAGTATCGACGAGAGAAATCGAGAAATAGAGAGACGCAGAGATAACCCCAGGGTACAGAGGGGACAACAACCTGCCACCAATGAGAGCCAAGCCACGCCCATACGTCATTGCCTCTAGGGTGAATGGGGATGCACGACGGAAGGGTGTCCTACACCTACAGTATCCATGAATGCCTGCCTTCCATTACCCTCGTTTCCCCTAACGATTATCGACGATGCGAGGAGAAGAAGAGAAAGGAGAGCGGGGAAGAGAGCGGAGTTCTGCATGAATAGGGACAGAGAGTTAGAAGGCGAGAGAAGAGAGCATTGCACGGAAAGAGACGGAACCGCGACTCTCGGAGCAAGGTCTACTCCTTTTCAATCGATCAATCATAGAGTAATGATATGTTTAGAGAGGGATCCATCCTCTCGTTGACAGCAAGCTGTAGCAAGGAATAAGTGAGTTTCGATTCTACCGTAACCCTCATAAATAGGCTCCGCCCCCTCTCTTCTCTGCGTACCCCCGTTTTTGCACACTATTTCTCTAGTGCCTCATTTCGATTCTGTTTTATGTGCGTGTGTGTTTGTAAATAAATGGTGAGACGGAGAGCGGACGGCACCAGGCGCGCATATATATTTTGAAGGCGCAAAAAAAAGATAGAGAGATAGAGAGACGCAGAAGCAGAGGCAAACATAAAGTAAGAGAAAGAGAACGCGGGCCCCAACGGTCGTGTTGTTTTGTGTGGATGGATGGGTGACGAATAATTGAAAAGAGAGAGGATTCACAATGGGAGTGGGGATACGGTAATTGGGTTAAAGAGAGGAAGAGGAAGCGAAAGATATCGTGGAGGCATGCTTTAATTATTCGGGAGGTTTTGAAGTGTTTTATTTGGAAATTGAAGAGGGAGGGAGAGAATATGACGTATGCCGGATATGGAGGATTACGGTAGATTAGTTATGATAACAAGCTGTTGTGGGACGTTTTTAAATGGTAGTTTGGGAATTCGCTGAAAGTTTCAGTACTTATTGTTTGATCCTCTACACGATGACAGGATATGAACGGAATTTCGATGATTTTTCAAAAAGCCCATCTGATGTTATGACTCATGACCTGAAATTTTTCATCATGTATAAAGTATACTCGATTACAGTATCTTCCTTTTCCTGTTATCTTCCCGAAAATGTCAACAAGCGGATATAATTTATTTGATTGTCACACAAGATTATGTAATCTGAGAAGACCGAAGAGCAACATCTTTCTTCGAGTTATTATGAGATAACGGTATAGAAAAACACACACAAACACCACACCACAACATTCATAATCAAAGCGAATGGCAGATAACTCGAAGGGTGCAAAAATTTTTTGCTCATTGGGGTACAAAGAAATCCTTAATTTGTGGGTACGAAATACCTGATAAAAATCGGCTTTTGTATTCTCGATTAGTGGATTTTGTACCCTTATATCACTTTGTTCCCCTCGTGTCCTTCGAATTATATTCCAAAACGAATTCCATTCTCACAAACATTAATGCATATCCGTTGAAATGGATTACTGTACATGAACTTCTGCAAGAACTTTGATATGGTACTATCAGGATTTTTTCAAATTAGGATGACGGGAACCCCCCCCCCTTTTTTTTTTTGAGAAAACTATGTTCATAGGAATTAGGATAGATTACTGTAGGAACTTTCTTTGTTAGGATAACAGAATTTTATCCTAATGACTGTTTGTAATTTGAAATATTATCAGATTCGTTTAAATTGCATGCTTTTTCAAATCTCTTGTCTACTAAAACATTATAAACTGTAATCTGACCACTTTTGTAAAGACATCGTAACCTATAAGAAATATCGTAATTCAATATGGGGAGGAGGTAGACTAGGGTTTTGTACGTATGTTATTGTTGGCGGGTGCTACGGTAGGCTACTGTAGTAACGTTTTACAGAAAAGCTACTGTTGTGATTTGATGCTGAATATCCTATTATTTCGTTTTTAGGTTGTCTCAAACGTTTTTGAGTTTTTGTTCCATGCATATTTGTTTGTATCTTCTGTCGATTTCGTAGATTTATAAAAACATTAAATGGTTTTGAGTTTCTGTGAAGAACAAAAAAATTTTCAGTTTTTTTTTGCATATTCCCAACTCCCAATAAGTTTTATGTTGATTCGTTCTGACTCATAAAAGGAGAGATGCTGGGGGAGGTTGGTAGCTGGCGTCATCGGTTCCGGGTGTTCTGAAAAAAAATATTGTGAATCCTCTATTTACTGAATTGAGCAAATAAAGTCCTAGAACATTCTGGAGAAACATTCTAAAATTATTGAAGTCCCTACTTCAGCTTTTTACCGTCTACGAAATAACTTTTGGCAATTTTGAAAATCGTTTTTAAAACACACCAACGACGCATCTCTTACAGTAACCCGCGCCTTGCCGACAGCTGTCTGTCAATGAAGACCACTGCGTTAATTGGGTGGGTGGGTGTCAAATTGTAAACGGAAAAAGGTGGTTTCACTATTCACAGATGACCGCGAACTTTTTAAGAAAGAATTTTAGCTTTGAGTACGAGGAGACTATCCGGCTTGAAGCTCAAAACTATTCTTTCTTTCTCAAACAAGATAAGATCTAGAATCCATGAATGGTGCTTCGACGTAGTGTAACACAAAAATGTAAACTCGGGAGTCAACTTCAGACATGAGATTTTTGAATTCTTAAATTTTTAGTATGACGGAATTAGGCATGTGATGCGTTTAATCCAGAAAGGAGGGAAACCAAAAATTATCACAATAGTCGTGGGAAAGCGTTATCTTGTTTCTTATGTATAGTTAGTGTTTTGTCGCTGGACAGTGTGAGTGTCTAGGGACCATCACACGCGGTTGCAATATGTGGTTACCTAAACATAGAATGATCCCCGCAGTTTTTTTCTTTTGTGTGGGATTCCATACAAGTGTATACGGTAGTTCAATTAGACTGTGTTTCTGTGACTTGCTGTGATTGCTACCGTACCCCTCTTACCGTAATCTTCAAAAACACTTCACCTGAATCATTGTGGGAGATAACCTCAGCAGGATTAGAATATTAATAAAATATTTCAGATCCTTGGACGTTTCCAGTTCGTTGGATGTAAAAGTCCATGGAGCATGAACTCTGATTTTAAAACTTTTATGTTTTGTAACTTTTAAATAATCATTTGCAACTCTTATTTTTTACATTTCATTAATGAGCATCAGCAAACCTCACTTTCAGTTATACTTCTCCGTTTCCCCCTCATCTCTTTTCACTTCTTTCTTTTTCTATACTCTTTCCGCCTCTTTCGTTCTCATTCACTCGTTCATAAATACATTGCGAGAAAAAAAGGAGTGGGATGGAATAAATGGGTGTGTTGGTGCCCTCGAAGGCCTGTCATCATCTCGTCAGATGGATTTGGAGGGAGGATAAGAAGAAGGAAAGGGCGGAGGGTTACGGTAGATGAAAAAAAGAATACATTACTTCATTGAAGTTAGGTCGGGTAATATGAAAATGAACACGAAAACATAATCAGAAATGTTTGAGACTGAAATTGGCAAACTTCTCAGAAGTATACAACTTGATTATGATTCACTTTCAGAAGAGACTTCTGGTGACACTGTCTGGAATCTCATTCTTATGATCCTTCAGTTGTGCGCGTGACTCATATGTGGCAATAGCAACCTGAAATCAGTAGACTGCATTAATTAGGTGTTAAGGGATAACTCACTCTCTGTCTGAACTCGTGCTGAAACTCTCCGCGAAGTCCGATGTAATACACTTTTGTCTCATCATCTCCGAAATTGGCAGACACTAGAATCGAAAGATGGTGGATGTTTCCAAACTTTGATGCTTTGAGAGGATAATCCACAAGTCCACGTGGATCCTGTTTCAGATCAATCTCCTGGTCAGCCTCGATGCTACAATCATCGAATGCCATCGCTTCTCGATCTTTGAATAAACGAATTTTGGCAGGATGTGATCCATCTTCGTCGCCGATTATCGAAAGACCAGTGATACGAACATGACCAGTGAACGGAATATTGAACAGGAGCTCGTGGTCACAATCACTTTCGACGAATTCGGTTCTGAAAACATTTATTGTTCCCGTGCTATACAAGTACAATTCGGGTCAGTATCGTTTGGTCAGCCGCCAATTCGGCCTCGTTAGTACTATTGACAGATAGAAAGACAGCTGTCACCAATTTCACTTCAAACTACTTGTTTTACACTTGCAAACGGAAATGAGAAGTGATTCAGTGGTGAAAGATCAGCTGGCCAGTTGGGAATTCAGTCATAAGCTAACTGTGCCTTTCATCCAAACCCTCAACATTGAGCTTAATTATCTCGATTCATGTGAAAGATATCGAAAATCTGTCAACTGAAAAAATATTGGTGATTTTATGATTAACAATTTATCAGTTGACAGATCTTAGACATCTTTCACAGGAATCGAGATAATTGAGCTCAAAGTAACGGTTTGGGTGAGCTTAGAGCAATTCAGCCATCTAGGACACACCTGTCATCTCGATTTTCCATCACCTTGAAAACTTTCTTTCCTGCTCCATCAATCGATTCATTGAGAGTTGTAACCTGAAACAGTTACTTGAACACCAGAGGAATATGAAGCTCCAACCCTTACCTTGTCTAGGTCAATATAGCTGACCATATCATATCGATGAACGTCGTCTCCAGAACCTTCTGGAATGTGCTCTGAGGCACAGTTGTGCGAGTGTCCATGGGAACACATTTTCTCTGCTTGTTTTCTATTAGGCTACTTTTCAGGAAACTATCGCTAAAAAGTATCGGCAATTTCTCAAACCATTCGGAAGACCTTGGCAGATACTCGAATCGAAAACAATTTTATTGTGAAATGGGAAAACATTTTCTAAAGGAGATAGTTGACATATATTTAGATAAGTTGTTGAAGATAATTTAATACTGGGGGGAAAAGAAAGAAAGTAAAACAGTAGAAGAGAAACATTGAGATTTCGTGGGAAGAGGAGGGAAAGAAAGAAAGATGAGTGATAATAACAAAATCTGTAGAAATTAAGCAACTTTGGAAGAGAGACTATGTATGGTTGACAGATGAACATTATCCGTAATCGAGATAAGAAATAGTGCAGAGAGGGAAAACGGTCAGAAAGGAGCAAATGACATAAATATGAAAAGAGAAAAAACATTATGGCGTCATCGAGTTATTATGCATTGGTAGGGTAGCAAAAACAGGGGTTCAATAAGTTACAAGATATTTACAACGCGAGAACTTGAAAATCGTAGGTTCCATAAAACGACCAAAGCAGAACACATGAATAAGTGCGATTTTCAAAGTGCCCTTGTTGGTAAGGCATAAATATTACAAAAATGCAATGAAGACAATGAGATCCTAAGATAGAACTGCAGGATGTTCGAACACAAGATATTCAGCGGATCGAGCCCGTTTTGGAAGAGACGATAATTGAACTTTGTCTTCAAATACTCGACTCAGCGCCTGGAACAAAATAGCGATGTTTCTGATTTGAGCAAATGATGAATCACAAAAACATACCTCTAACTTTTGTGCCCTCTCTTTGTATAATGGTTGAATAGGCAATTGTAAATCATTTGCAAGAGCTAGAGTCCGGAGATCAAAGTAATATTTAGCGTATACGGATGATGGAACTTCAATGTTGAAATCTAGGCACTCCAAGAAGCGTCGTTCTAGCTCATTCCTGAAAAATCAGTAAATGTATAGAAAAATTTTGATGATTTTTTCTGACTCACATATCATCAACGTTTGTATCTCTTAAAATTTGGCAGTAATCCACATTCCATACCGCTTGATCATCCCAAACTTTGGAAGCGAGCATAATGGAACCAAGTACCACACGTCGCCAGTTTGAAGGACATAAATCCATTTCTGCATAATTGAGTAAACGTTCAATGTAAACCTGAAATCCCAAATTAATTGTCTTCATTCGCGGGATCAACTACCAAAGTGATAATTGCACATTCTGCAGTGAGCTGCGCTGAGCTGAACAGATTCCTCACGAATCGATATATATTTCTATGGTCTGGGTCGCGAGTCATTTGTTCTGGCGGAATAGGATCTCTCTGAAAAAAATCGAGCGATATGAAAATCGGATTCTATGAGAATTACTCACAAAAATTGGATGTAGTCGTTCTTCGAAAATTTCCATCAGCCGTTCGTGACCACGATTTTTTCGGTTCGAAATGTGATAATATATAGCCAACGAAATGCATTTGATTGTGTTTTTGAGATGGGGTTGACTGACTGTTGAGTCGTCTAAAATTTTGAAATGATTTACATATAATTTATGAAGAATACATACCTATATAAATTGTGCTGCAACTACTGGACTTCCGCAAACTTCTGGGTAAAACTCCAGGATGGTGTCCGCCAGCAGCTAACGCATCAAGCATATAGCAAGAACGTCGGTTGTCTTTCACTGAAAATTTATTAATTAGTGTCAATTCCCAGTTTCGACCGAGGTTTTCAGATTTTAAAGAATTCAACGCAATAACATACATTTCATTTCACTTTTACTTCTCTCCATGAACGTCGGACGGGCCGTTGGGTTTGTTGATGGATCTTCCTCATATCCTGAGAGAATTGTTTAAATAATATATTTTTCTAATTCCAATGAATATACCTTCTGCTACCTCTCGTTCACTGATGTGTGGTAAGAAGTTTGTTGATGTTTCATCTCGTGGGAACACTTGATTGACGTACTGGAACTAACATAGAACGATTAGCAGGTTCCGTTTTTGAATTTGTGTCATTTTTCCAGAGGTTTTATATTCCAAAAATATCCATAGTAATGAGGCGATTATTTCATGGTTCTATTTCACAACCGGTTTTTTCCCTACAATTTTTGAGCTTTACACTTTTTTAAAAGTTTTTCGATATCATGAATTTTATGACTTTCAAACCTCTCATAGTAGGCACAAATAAAATCAGCTTACTACAATTTAGAGTTAATTTTAATTCGATTGTGGTTGACATACCTCAACTTGATTAGTTCTAATATACTGTCCATCATTATTATACGATTTGTCCTCCCCGCTAGACGACCTCGTTCGCAGACAACAAGATGAATTTCCCATCGTCTGTAATCATTCAATTTAGTAATACAGCGTTGAAAGAATAGAAAAAAAAATCTTACAAAAACTCTGGATATTGAACAACTTCGACTATTGCATTAGGAGGGATATAAACCGAGATGAGCAGGCCCTGAAAATTAATGGAAAATCAATACTTTGACTTGAATGAAGAGGAAGCGGCGGAAAAAGAAACGCTACTAGCAACATTTTAAGGAATATACATAGATTTTGCGAAAACTAATTGAGAACTTCTCAAAACATAAGCCATAAATCTAATGAAAATGTATTGCTTCCTGACAAATCGCGAGAAGAACCGTGGGCGGGGCTTAGAAAAGGGGGAGGAGCCGAGAACGCAAGTCGCCGCACGGTTTCGCATGTCCACGACTTACTCCGCGTTTTGCTCCGCAGAAGATTTTTTCCGGAAAATTTCGTTTCATTTAAAAAAGGAGTCCCTCGGACTAAATTGCAAAATCTTAATCGATTATATCCAAATTAAAAACCGTTGTTTATCATTTTATCTTTGCTTTCAGAATGCAGTGGTTTCCCGGAGATGTGACGACGGCTATCCAGGTCTCCCGCAAGAACCTAGCTTTGCTAATTGTCTATATTACTACTGATTCTGAAGACGGACGGATTTTTGACGAATTCTGGACCCATATCGATACTTCCAATCTTCTGTGTCCAGTCGTTGGAATCAAGCTGGTAGCCGGTGAAACAGCTGCAGTTCAGTTTGCCGATATTTGTGAGTTTTTCGAAAGATCTTCCTGTCATTAAGTGTTTGAAGAATTCTATATCTCGATTTTCAGACCCTACTCCAATCGTGCCCGCCGCATATCTTATTGATCAAAACGGGAAACCTTTGGAAGTCATCACAACTCTTGTGGGAAAAACTTTTGACCAATTTCGTTCGAAATTTGACAAAGCAACGGCACAGTTCATCAATGGGGTTCCAAAGTCAGAAAATCCTGTTCCTCAATCAAACGTGAATCGCCTCGCCTCCACTACAGCGCCAGCGCCTGTCGCAACCCAACGACCTAACACATCAACATCCCAAGAAATGACTCCAGAACTTGCCGAAAAAGTAGCTCGAGCAAAAGCCCTGTTGGAGCAGAAGAAACTGAAGGATGCAGAAAAGAAGCGTGAATCGGATAAGCAAATGAAAGAAGAACTGACGAAAGCACGAGAAGCGAAACAGGACAGAGACGACAAAGCACTTATGGAAGCAGCAAAACAGAGAAAAAAGGAGAAAATGGAGACTGAAAAGGAAAAAGAAAGAATATTGGCTCAAATCAAGGCAGATAGGTAACACAAAAAAAATGCTATTTGAAAAAAATTGTATGTTTTAGAGAAGACGCCAAAAAACGTTTTGGAAAGACGAGTAATTCTTCAAACGATGCCAGCAAGACTGACTCGAAGGAAAACTCCGGAATTGGGAAGGCAGTACCATCGGATAGGTAGAGTATCTTTTTCCCACCAGAATAATAGTTTTCACAGTTTTCAGGTGTCGTTTACAAGTCCGTCTTCCCGATGGCGTTACTTTTGTGGAGGAGTTTCCATCGAATGATGTTCTTAATTCTCTCGTTGAAATAATTCGTCAAAAACCGTTTATGTCCGGGACTAGTTTCGAAATTCAGCAGCCATATCCACGCCGCGTCTTCAGCACCGATGATTATTCGAAGACATTTCTTGAAAATCAACTGACCCCTTCATGTGCTCTAGTTGTTGTACAAAAATCAAGTGGTTCGTCTGGGCTCCGTCCCGGGTCATTATCTGTTACCACACCCAGTATTCCAATTGCCACATGGTTACTGTACCCATTTACGGCTGTTTGGGCCGTAGTTTGTAGCATGTTCGGCTGGAACACTGATAGCACAAAATCGGATAGCAAGAAAACAGAAAACGGGTCATCGAGCTCTGCGGGACAGCCTTCCCGACGAGGAATGCCAAGAAGTGCCGAAGTTCGCAGAGTAAGTTTCTCATAAAATCTGGGGCTGTAGTGAGATTTTCTTTCTTTCAGCGCGGGAATGTGGCGGGACTCGAAAATCCGAATGACGACGACCCAGAAGAGCGAGCCAGTTTCAATGGAAACTCTACCCAATTCATGTAAAAATCGAATTCAATCAAGTTTCTGTGATGTCCGTTTCCAGTCCAAAACTCATTCATTCATCAGTTAACTTTTTTTTTTCGTTCCTTTTATTTATATTTCATTCCTGATGTTTTTGATACAATACACAAAATTTAATTTAAATTGTTGCCTTTGCTGCTTCTCGAATGTTATAACGAATAGATATCTGAACGCTTTTCAGTTATTTTATTGATGGTAGCAATGCATCTCGGTTTAGATGGCCGATGGTAATGCGGACAGAAGAATAAAATTAGAAATATGCATCGATAACCTCGAATCGGCCGAAAATGCTGTAGCAGGTGGAGCAGATAGACTAGAAGTGTGCTCTTCTCTTCCACTCGGAGGGCTCACGCCTTCTGTAGGTACGATTTTCAACTATTGTTCAAACCAATGCGAAGCGATTGATTTTCTGTAGGATTCGTTTCAATGCTCCGTTACAAGTATCCAGACATTCCTCTTTACTGCATGATTCGTCAGCGCCCCGGTAATTTCGTTTACACTGAAGACGAAATGACTGCAAATGTGGAGGATGTGGAGTGGTTGAAGAAAGCGGGAGCCGCTGGATTCGTCTTTGGTGCCTTGACAACGTAAGAATTATTTTTGGTGTTAGATTCTAAATGTATGATTAATGTAGAGTCTGAAATTGTCTTAGTTTTCAGTGTCGGAACTCTGGATAGAGATGCCTGTGAGGCTATTATCGAAACTGCTCGTCCTCATCCTGTCACATTCCATCGCGCTATAGATGTCGCTTATGATTGGAGAAGCTGCCTAGAGGAAGCCATAGAAATTGGATTCAAAGCAGTTCTAACAAGTGGCCAAGAACCGTCAGCATTGGACGGTGTGCATATTATCCGCGAAATGCAAGAGTTGTACAAGAACAAAATTGATATTATCGCTGGATGTGGAGTAAACAGTTCCAATGTTGCAAATTTGGTAGAGTGGACCAAATGTCACTGGTATCATGCATCCGCCTCGGTTGTCAAAAAGAACGTGCCAGTTAATAAAGTTTCAATGGGAAAACAAGACAACCAACCGATGCGTGTGACATCATTAGACGAGGTCAAGATGCTGAAAACGACTATGGGTCCTGCCTAATTATTTATTTTTCATGTCAGATTTCTATTTCATGCTTATGCTTATTTCTAACACTTTTTCATTAGTTAGCTATCGCGGTAGAGATATATTCAATTATGACAAATTTAGAAAAAAATATGTGTAGCGTTTTTCACTCAACGGGATCCTGTGATATTTAACTGATTTTATTCTTCCCATTCAATTCAGACTTCTATTTTCATGTCAAATCTGCAATACTATGGTTCTTGCTTATTTTTAGCTGCCATTCTCCCTAATTCATGTGCCCATTTATTCATATTGGATAATTTAGACCTACTTTCATATATACCACCTGGAACATTTGTTCTACCATTTTGCTCTACTCTTGTTCTGGCGTTTACTTTATCATCCCTCTTGCATTTTATTTCTCTGGTCACTCTTTTCTTCTCGCTTGTGTGAATTGATAAAGTATTATTTGGGTTATCACTATTACACCTCTTCCAGTCCACAGAGAGACGGGTTTCCACTTCCTTCCGTACTTATATATCTCGTTCGCCTTATTTGAAAATAACAGCTTGTAATAATTTCTACATTTTCAGTAATTTGAGCCAAGTCAAAATGGCTCAAATATTGGTTCGTAACGGAATACAGGCCGTGGGGGAAGGCCTTACCAGCTTAGTCATTATTGGCAAGAAAAGTGTATTGCAAGCAGTTTCGTTCGAAGGAAGACTTCAAGAAGTTGCACAAAAGTTTGTAGGAGGTATTATATCAAGAGAAAGAGCTAAGATTTCCAAATTTTCATTTTTAGACAGCTCATCATGGAACTCAATGGTCTCTCGTATCACCTCATCGGGACGTCTTCCACTACATTACGAACTAGCTCATCTGATTGCTGTGCCAGACACTGCTTCTCGTGGAAACACTCCAACCAACTCGCATGCTCTATTCAGAGATATGAGATCTGTTACCTACCCAATCGACGTCCAGAATGTGCATGTTGTTCTTTTCGCCGAATACTCGGATGTGCTCGCTCATGTGGCCGCTATTGCTCGCACTTTCTGCAAGTTCTCGATGAAAACGTCTGCGACAGAGGTCCGTCCACTGAATGTCAACATCGATGTCGTTTGCGATCAGGTGAGTACAATTTCTTTTTCATGGTTAAGGTGTTGCTACTCATTCAATTCAAACTATTAGTAAAGTTGTTCTTCACACCTTTTCGCTTTGATTTATTGATCTGCATGGTTTTATCGGCGGAACTGATAAGTGACAGGCAGCAGACACCATGTGCTCGTCCGCTTTCTGCAAACTTGGCAATTTGCCTGATTACATCATTCCTGGAGACATTTCAATCGCCTTTTCTGGAAAACGCGGCGCCGATAAAACTGAAAATGTGATAAGACCTTGCCTTACAGAGTGTGACGAAATCGATCTAGGCAGACGGTTAAGAAAACGTAGTAAAATTATAAAACGAGAGATTGAATTCTTGAATTTTTGAAGTTTGAATTTGCAGTTCACCAGCCAAGATGCTCATTTCCTGACTGACCTCTCCGAATCCGTTCGCGAAACCGCTCGTCTGATCGACACACCGGCAAACATCTTGACGACTGATGCGCTTGTTGAAGAAGCTGTTAAAGTTGGCCACGCTGTTGGAGCAACTGTATCCGTCATTCGTGGAGAGGACCTTCTTACCGGAGGCTTCGGAGGAATCTATCACGTAGGAAAGGCTGGTCCAACGCCTCCAGCTTTTGTGGTACTGTCTCATGAAGTTGCTGGATCCACCGAGAACATTGCCCTTGTTGGAAAAGGAGTCGTTTACGATACCGGAGGTCTTCAAATCAAGACCAAGACTGGAATGCCAAGTACATCGTTTTTAATGTTTCTTAGTCTCATTCAATACTTTTTACAGACATGAAGAGAGACATGGGCGGTGCCGCTGGTATGCTCGAAACTTTCTCTGCTTTGGTTAAGAATGGATTCTCACAGACTCTTCATGTCTGCCTCTGCATTGTTGAAAACAATGTCAGTCCGATTGCAAAGTGAGTGGAAAACAAGACAAGAAAATAAAAAATGATACGTAATTGCAGCAAGCCGGACGACATCATTCAAATGCTGAGTGGAAAGACTGTCGAGATTAACAACACCGATGCTGAGGGTCGTTTGATCCTTGCTGATGGAGTTTTCTATGCTAAGGAAATTCTTAATGCTACCACGATCTTTGATATGGCTACACTGACGGGCGCTCAAGCTTGGCTTTCTGGGCGTATGCATGGAGCTGCTATGACTAACGACGAAGAACTTGAACATGCGGTACGAGAATTCTTTTTTTAACATTTTTTCCCCTCTTTGGGATCCCACAAATCTTATCCAACTTGCTTAAAACAAACATGCATTTTTCAGATGGTACGCGCCGGAAAAGCATCTGGAGATCTCGTCGCACCAATGCTGTTTGCTCCTGATCTCTTCTACGCTGATCTGAAATCGCCAATCGCAGACATGAGAAATTCGAATCTTGGAAAGATGGAAGGACCACCTTCAGCTGTTGCCGGTCTCTTCATTGGCGCTCATATTAATTTCGGAGAAGGACTCCGCTGGGTTCATCTTGATATTGCTGCTCCAGCTGAATGTGGAGATCGTGGAACTGGCTATGGTCCAGCTCTTTTCTCGAGCCTGCTTGGTAAATACACCAACGTGCCCATGCTCAATCAGTAATTTATTTTTCTTCTTATTATGCATTATGCGATAAATCTGGTGTAAAAATATGTATCATTTATGAGGCCTTTTGTAATGGTTAAATTGAAATAAATGGTGAAAAAATGTCGTTGATTATCGTAATGGAGGCAATTTGGTTGAATTCTGAGAAGCATTAAAATCACTGACGGTTTCGAGCCGACCACACGCATCCAGCTAGACATGCGCATAGACAAACAAAGAAGCCGATGATGAAGATGACAAGGAAGACTCTGAAATGGTATCATTTTTATATTCAGTTGGTTTAAAAGAAAAACTCACACAACCCAAGTCTCCAATTGAATACAACACTCATATGGACTGTAGTCGCAACAACGCCATCTGTAGAATATGTTATCCGCTCCACACCGTCTGAAAATAATATTACTTTCTAAAGAATATATTTTCTGTACATACCCATATCCACCGTAACCCCCACCACCGTATCCACCGGCCATTCCGAGCACGGATCCGAGGATTCCACCATTGCAGCTACCGTAACCGCCGTAGTAAGACATGAGTTTTCTGAAACTTTCAAAGTCAGTAAAATCTAGGGAGCGGTATGTTATAAGAAATATCCCGAAGAGAAGATAACTTTCTAATCGTAAAATTTAAAAATGTCATTTGAATTCTATGAAGTAGGGTTTTTGTGCAATAGCACCTACAAAACGATTTGATTCTATTATTGTACAACGCCTATTCTCTGCCGGAAAAGATGACCTCTCTCTGTGTCCAGAAAGAAGAAGTGTCTGAAGTATCGCACGTTTTGTCAACAATATGAGTAACAAGGGGTTCTGCGCAAAGAGTATTCAGATGATGACACATGTTAATCGAATAGGTGCCATAGGGAAGAAAAGTTCGAGCAGTTTATTAGCTTCGGATTGAAATAGATAGTTCTTGTGTGAAGAATCTGGATAACGATTTTCAAGCTTACCTACCTTAAAACCTATAATAGAAGGGCTTCAAACTGTCCACTTTGAGCTAATATATATTCATGTCAAAAAAGATTTTTAAAAGTTGTCAACTGAGAACTTGTTTATCGTAATATCACAAACATTTTATCAGTCAACAGATTTTTGATATCTCTTTATTATTATCTTTCGATAGAATTTATGTAGATGCTAACTGATAGGAAATCAAAGGAAATATGGTACTATGGTTTGGGAAAATAAACTCTAGGTCATTATAGATTCTGTACTTGAAGTCAAAAAAAAATGTTTCTGATGAGATAATACATCTTTATTATTCTTTTTTTTCTCTTTAAATTTTTGAAAAATTTGAAGAGCCCATTTTCGATACAACTTTTCTAGACACAGCGAATATTTAGATACAGGAATTCACCTAGAAAATAGAATTGTACAGTATACTTTTGTTATACATACTCAGGAATTTCAGATTAGTCGAATAGTTTTCAATTTTTTCAAATACCGTAAAATCGGTAATAGAAGGGGCTTTTTACACTGTAAATTTTGAGCTCAATTATCTTAATTCCTATGCAAGATATCTGAAATGTGTCAACTGACAAAATACTACTGATATTATGATGAACATTTCATCAGTTGACAATTTTTTGATATCTTTTACAGGAACGGAGAAAAATTGGGCTAAAAGTTAGGGGATGGGTCATGTTATTATAGGTTTTACTGTTTCTCAAGTTGGCCAGGAATTGAATTGTAAAAAAAAGTTTTAAATGTATGTTCCCGGGACTGTAAATAACATTTTCTCAAAGAGGAAAATGCACCTACAGAAACTCTTCATAAGCCTTCATAAATGCACCTTTATCATTCTGACACTCTAACCTACAAAAAACAGTCGAGTAATCACTCATAAAATGATACTCAAACCCTTACAACTATACTAGAATCAAAAGAAAAATAATAAATGAGGCGGTCATTTTTTGAAGTTCCGGTAACACTTCTTTTTCCAAAAACATGAAAATGTAATAAATGTCGAATTTCCAGAAAAAATTCGAATTGTACACAAACATTGATCACCGGAAACCGACGCAAATATGATGCATATATGACTGTTCTCCCATTCTCGAAAAACCAATTTCTCGCTTCGTTGTCTCCTTTCTCCCCGCCCATGTTTTCTCTGGTATAATCATGAATCGTCATCTTTTGGTTGTATACAAGAAAGTGAACGAATTTTTTGAATGGTCATCTGGAAAAAAAAGCGAGGAAAGACACTCCCTGAAATTTTTAACAATTCTGAGGAATACTGTAAAATGTGTGTTTAGGAGGAAAATAGGAAAAACTAGAAGAAGAGGTGTGGAAGAGTAGTGGACATGCCTTGTTTATTTTTTAGTTACAAAATTTTAGAGTTTTTTTTGGAGAGTGGAATGAAAAAAAAAACTCGAGACTTGGAAACCAAAATTCGAAGGAAAAAGTTCAAAGGATATTTTCAGTGGAAATTTCACAGCTTCATTACCGTATTTCCTCTAATCAAAGCATACACAAACCGTCACTTTGAACTCAATTATATCGGTTTCCATAAGAGATATCAAAAAGTTGTCAATAGCTGAAATATTGGTGATATTATGATAAATATTTTATCAGTTGATACATTTCTGATATCTTTCACAAGAATTGAGATAATTGAGCTCAAAGTTGAAGACTTGGTCGACTGTTTTTTACAGGTCAGAGTCTATGAATTATAAAGTGATTTTAATAAATGCGTTGTTCCTTTTATTCAATTAAATAACATGTGGTCAATTCATGGCAAAAAAAACCCCAAAAAATTTCAGATCATGTCAACTTTCAGTATTTGAAAAAATTTCAATAATTATGAAACTTTCTGGATGTATGAACCCAAAAGCTTAGCTCCACTTTTATAATTTACAAACTTTCTACACATAATTCATTAAACAGATACCGTAAACACTCGAATAGAAGTGCACCCCGTACTCTCACTTTGAGATCAAGTATCTCGATTTGGGTGAAAGATATCACAAATTTGTCAACAAAGAATATATTGGTGATATTGTGACAAATGGTTTATCAGCTGACACATTTTATATATCTTTTACAGGAAATGAGATAAATGGGCTCAAAGTTGACGGCCAATTGAGGAAATACGGTATCTAAAAAAATGTATTGGTATTTCAGGAATTTTCAAAGTTGATTTGGATTGTTTCAATTATTTCAGAAGAATGAATATGGAGGCCACCTACACTTATGAGGATTTATCAAGTCTAGTTTCTAACAGGTGACATAATAATTTTCATAGGAAAACATTTTTCTTTCAATTTCACGCACCCTTTACGGAACTCAATTTCATGGCCTTTCCAAATCTCGAAAACCAAAAAACTCTTCACTTTTCGAAATCTAACGTTTTGAAAGAGCGATTATCGTTCTGCTCACATTGACTAAAACACTCGATGGCCCCGTCTAACTCTAAAAATAACAAAGAGGATGTGAGTGGAAATTAAATTTATAAAATTCCGTTTCATACATTTTCCAGATTGCCAGTGATGGCTCCTCAGCCTACTCTACTGGTACATCTCTTTCTTCTTATGATGGCGGATCTGAATCGTCTTCTTACTCGACGGCATCATCTCGTTCTCCCAGTCATCTCTCTCGTCGGGACTCTTTCTATTCCGCTTCTCCATCTACTAACAGCTCCTTAGCCTACAGAAGACATCGTTCTCCGGGATCTCGTAGCCATTCTTCTCATCGTTCTGGATCCAGTGTCGCTTCTGAAGTCAGCCGGAAGAGTATTCTCAAAAATGGAATGTCCTCAAAAAGACGTTCTGTGTCGAGAAAAAGCAGAAAGTCTCCGAGAAGAAAGTCTACGATTCGTCCAGTTGGAAATTTCGCAATGATCAAGAATCCAGCTATCAAAAATCAAGGTGAAGGACAATTCTGAAATCAAAAAATAACTTCTGATTTTTTAGTTCGTGGATTCCTCAATAGCTACTCACAATCCTCGGATTTCGAGGCTTTCTCTCTTTCCGTCGACGGAATTCCATTCGTTGCTCTTTCTCTTCTCAGTGCTGATGAGGCTCTTCTCGACAGATTCAAGCCACAACCACCGACTCCGATGAAGAAACATGTTCCAGGTAAAATTATAATTCTGATATATCAGAATCTTTAAAATCAAATGCAACAAAATGTAATTTCAGGAGTGAACAACCCTCGTAAACGTATTCAACCTCATCGATCGACATCCTCTTCGAGTTCAAAACAAGTCCGTTTTTCTGATGAAGGAGCTTCTACTTCTGCTGCTAAAAAATCGAAAAAGTCACTGTCGAATGAAGAAATTCACGAGCTTGGCGTGAAAGTTTCCGATGCAATGCGTTAGTTTCAGATGGTGCGATTCCAGTTCATAATTCATATTTTCAGTGGAAACCGATCGTCAGTACGATGATTTGTGGAAGGATCGAAAGGATTGAGAGGAGGTATCCGACTTCTGTGGACTTGAACTTTTTTGTATTAAATGAATGAATGAGATCAATTTATTATGTGTTCATACATAAATTTTAAAAGCATCATCTAGGTGTTCGCATTTCATAAAACCCGGCTCTTCTATTACAGGTTTTACGGTTGGCTATCTGCGTTTTGTATATAGTTCTTGCATTATCTTCTTATTACTAATTCTTATTTCGCTAATTGTAAGGATAACCCAAGAAAACGCCCCCATTTTCTTGTTTTAATTTTAAACCTCTCGGAAAATTCAAAAAACCAAAAACTTTCAAATTCATTTCCATTTAAATTATATTCCAAGATGGGTCTTGTTGCAAGCGTTGTAGCACCAACTGTTGCTAATACTGTACGTTTTCTTGTCACAATTTTTTTTTGAAAATCACTTTAAACTCAAACTTTAAAAAAATTGAAATTTCAGATTAGTTCTCGAATTCTTCTCGGTCCAGAGACCCCTGCTAAAGACCCAAAGTCTGCGGAAAACGTCTCGAAATTTGATAACCTCACCAGTCCGGTTTCTGGCGAGTTGGGACCTTCACCTGGAAACAAACCGTCTCCAAACCCAGTGGCTGGAGCTCCGATGATTCGTCCACCTAGGGATACGGTAAGTTTTACAAGAATTTTATGAACATTTCAAGATTTTCTGAAGTCGGACAGCTTATAAATCTAAAATTCTTACGCAAAGTAGAATTTGCAAGTTTCAAAGTGGCTGAAGGATTCCTAACTTGTTGTTAGTTTCATCATAATGTTAATTGATGGGATTTCAGATATCAAAAGCTCCTGATAATTCCGTTTACGACACTTTGTCAATGACACCGGAAGTGGATTGGAGCAAGAAAAAAGCGATCAAAAATGGCAACAAACGAATTTTGAACTGAACTTTTTTTCTCATATGAAATAAATGTGATGCATCGATTTGATTTGAAAGCTTTGGAAGAAACTGCTCTTCAACTTCTAAAACAAAATTTGGCTATCGTTACATAGCCACAACTCGAAGAGATTTTATATTCGAATATGTCCTAGCACAGATCTCAGATATAAAAATACACCATTCTCTGTCTTTTCGATTCTTTTAGATTTCCAGATAATTTCCTATAGACACATTTTCCCATTAAGGGTAATTTGTCTTGTGGGAAAAATATGTAGATCCTATCTACAATATCCTTATTCACATGCAAACGGCAAATACTCAGTTGCTACAAGATCAATTGCTTCCTGACCAGTTGCTACTTTTGTCGCAGTTGCTATTTTCCCAGTTGCTATGACTCAGTTGCTACTTTCTTCTCAAATACTACAGAAAAAAGGCAATTTTTTCTGCGAATGTTAACACTGTCTTCTGAAATATTAAAACAGTCTTTTTAGTAGCACTTTTTCTCGGACCCTGCCGAGTCTTTATTTTTAAAATTCCCCCTTATTGTGACTCATAGTCTGGGGCCGATCGAAATAGGGAAAAGGTTAGTGTCTGCACTTCTGCATCGTGTTTTTAGATTGTTGTCTCAGGGGGTTTTTGCAAGACTTTTTGCAATAGTGTAAATTCTGCATGTTTTAAAATTTTGTTTAAATTATTAGAAATTCGCTAATAAGCATTAGTTTCGACCCTCCTGTTCTCGAAATTGTGAAAAATTTATTTTTTTTTAATATGGGAGACTGTAATATGGTTATTCAGACGATCAGCAAAAAACTACGCGAAAACTTGGAGACTCAACCAATCTGGCTGAAACTTTGAGGAATACTAGAGAAAACTATAGGGAACACCAAGTCAAAACTTGCGATAAAAATATCGACTTTGAATATTTTGTCTGAAAATCTTGTGGATTGGTAAAAAATAATTTTCATCTATTTTAACACAAAAAAAAACAAAAAAAGAGGAAAATCATAGGCGGGGTTGAACCAAAAGCCCTCAGCTTCATAGCCAACAATGTATACCCACAGGCAAAGCGCGACTGGCGGATAACTGCTAGATGCCAGCTGAAGAGGCGCGAACTGGTGAACACCGTCTAGTCGCCTCCTTAATGATGAGAGCGGGCCGTTGACGGCTAGGCGACGGGCCGGTCTGTCGGCGGCCCATTCGTCCATAGAAACAGAAAACACAGACAAGGCGC
This sequence comes from Caenorhabditis nigoni, assembly GCA_027920645.1. Classification (NCBI taxonomy): domain Eukaryota; kingdom Metazoa; phylum Nematoda; class Chromadorea; order Rhabditida; family Rhabditidae; genus Caenorhabditis; species Caenorhabditis nigoni. Next base: position 7,504,706 of record CP115866.1, on the reverse strand, counting down.
GACTGGCGAATAACTGCTAGGAGCCAGCTGAAGAGGCGCGGACGGGCGGATGACTGCTAGATACCAGCTGAAGAAGCACGGACGGGAGAACACAGTTTTCAAACGTAAATCTGCTGGAAATGAAGTCGTTGTTCAAATTAGAGAGCACATGCTTATTGGAAGCTTATTTTCTTCGTTGAGGGGACAAGAACGGTTGACTGAATGGTCATAAACTTGGGAGATATATTTTCTGTTAAACTTTTAGCATGTTCTGAAGCCATTCGGTGGGAATTGTCTATTTTTTTCCAGAAAAATTGTATTCCTGTTACATGAAATTTTTTATATTTTTTTGTTAAGAAAATTACAGAAATTTTGTTTTTCCTTGTCGTTTTGCTTCCGATTTTTGGAAACCAGTCAGCCAGAATCGGTCAGCCAGATTCGCAACGACACTCCGGTCTCCCGCCTGCGCATTGTTTAGCGGCACAGACTCTACCAAATTTTCGTCTTGTTTGCGACAACATAGAAATCGGGAGTTCTGTTTCATACAGAACCTTTGATTTCTTATGTGTTTCCATTTTTTCTGCTCATGAAAGTTGAACTTTGAATAAATCTCATTTATTTTTCAAAGACAATACACAATCCACAGAAATATTAGTACAATATGCTATAAAGCATTGTTAGTGATCAGAATACCCTGTATGAACAGCATTACAACTGCTGAGGAACGGACCGTTCTTGAGGCGCAATATCTAGTAAACGGACCGTCGCCGGCGCGGGATCTGGCGCGGCGTTTGTTCTTTATTTAGCAGGTGCCGCCCCGGTGCTCGCCCGTTATCCGCCAGTCGCGCCTTGCCTGTGCCACTAGACTATTAGTGAACAGTAAGAAATATAAAGATAACGCAATTATGAAACATGGCACGTGTGAAAAAAACATAAAATTTTGCTTTTCGAAAAATTAAAAAAAATATTCGAAGAATAAATTTCACGTTCCGGAAAAATAATAGTTTTTGAAAAGTGAAAAAATAGGGCGAAGAGATAAGAATCTCCCTGGAGTTTTCGTATATAAGGGGATGGAGAAACAGGGAGAATCAGTCAGTTCTCCAGCTTTGGCTGGAGAGCTGGGGCTCTTGGAGCTGGAGCTTCTAGAGCCGGATTCCTGGGAGCCGGATTCCTGAGAGCCGGAACTGGGTCCAGAAACTGGAGCTACGGAGGACCGGAGCAGATGGAGGTGGAATCGGAGGATCGGAGCTGATGGAGGTGGAATCGGAGGATCGGAGCTGATGGAGGTGGAATCGGAGGATCGGAGCTGATGGAGGTGGAATCGGAGGATCGGAGCTGGTGGAGGTGGAATCGGAGGATCGGAGCTGATAGAGGTGGAATCGGAGGATCGGAGCTGATGGAGGTGGAATCGGAGGATCGGAGCTGGTGGAGGTGGAATCGGAGGATCGGAGCTGGTGGAGGTGGAATCGGAGGATCGGAGCTGGTGGAGGTGGAATCGGAGGATCGGAGCTGGTGGAGGTGGAATCGGAGGATCGGAGCTGGTGGAGGTGGAATCGGAGGATCGGAGCTGATGGAGGTGGAATCGGAGGATCGGAGCTGATGGAGGTGGAATCGGAGGATCGGAGCTGATGGAGGGGGAATCGGAGGATCGGAGCTGGTGGAGGTGGAATCGGAGGATCGGAGCTGATGGAGGTGGAATCGGAGGATCGGAGCTGATGGAGGGGGAATCGGAGGATCGGAGCTGGTGGAGGTGGAATCGGAGGATCGGAGCTGATGGAGGTGGAATCGGAGGATCGGAGCTGATAGAGGTGGAATCGGAGGATCGGAGCTGATGGAGGTGGAATCGGAGGATCGGAGCTGGTGGAGGTGGAATCGGAGGATCGGAGCTGGTGGAGGTGGAATCGGAGGATCGGAGCTGGTGGAGGTGGAATCGGAGGATCGGAGCTGGTGGAGGTGGAATCGGAGGATCGGAGCTGGTGGAGGTGGAATCGGAGGATCGGAGCTGGTGGAGGTGGAATCGGAGGATCGGAGCTGATGGAGGTGGAATCGGAGGATCGGAGCTGATAGAGGTGGAATCGGAGGATCGGAGCTGATGGAGGTGGAATCGGAGGATCGGAGCTGGTGGAGGTGGAATCGGAGGATCGGAGCTGGTGGAGGTGGAATCGGAGGATCGGAGCTGGTTGAGGTGGAATTGGAGGATCGGAGCTTGTGGAGATGGAATCGGAGGATCGGAGATGATGGAGATGGAATCGGAGGATCGGAGCTGGTGGAGATGGAATCGGAGGATCGGAGCTGATGGAGATGGAATCGGAGGATCGGAGCTGGTGGAGATGGAATCGGAGGATCGGAGCTGATGGAGGTGGAATTGGAGGATAGGAGCTGGTGGAGGTGGAATCGGAGGATCGGAGCTGGTGGAGATGGAATCGGAGGATCGGACCTGATGGAGATGGAATCGGAGGATCGGAGCTGATGGAGATGGAATCGGAGGATCGGAGCTGTTGGAGATGGAATCGGAGGATCGGAGCTGATGGAGGTGGAATCGGAGGATAGGAGCTGGTGGAGGTGGAATCGGAGGATCGGAGCTGGTGGAGGTGGAATCGGAGGATCGGAGCTGGTGGAGATGGAATCGGTGGATCGGAGCTGGTGGAGATGGAATCGGAGGATCGGAGATGATGGAGTTAGAATCGGAGGATCGGAGCTGGTGAAGGTGGAATCGGAGGATCGGAGCTGATGGAGGTTTTCTGTAGTATTTGAGAAGAAAGTAGAAATTGAGTCAAAAGTAGCAACTGAGTCATAGCAACTGGGAAAACAGAAACTGAGACAAAAGTAGCAACTGGTCAGGAAGCAATTGATCTTGTAACAACTGAGTATTTGCCCATGCAAACTGCACCTTCACCTAGTCCAATTATAGTTCCAATATTATACAGTAAATACCATCTGCCTATTCCATACATCCAGGTGTACTTCGCATAGGCCACGCCCACCAACACACCCCCGGAGCCATCACCTCATTTAGTTCATTCATTCTTGAATATCAGTCAATCGACTACACTTATTCTCTGTCGTTCTATTCCGTTCAATATGCCAGCTAGAATCTCTTCTTCTTCTACCAAGTCTGCCATCCTGTCCGATTCGCGCCTTCGAAGAAAATCTCACGGAGAAGGTTATCGAGAAACATATTGCTCCATTGGGTATGTACACCTACCACCTCAACAAATTGGCTCAGAAATTCGCTGAAATCAGAATGAAGGAAATGGTCAATGCTCAACGGAAATTGGCACAATCGAGAGATTGCACTGCTTACATTGAAAATCAAAAAATGATTCTGGAACAAAAGAGTCAAGAAGAAGTCAACGAGTTGTTTGCTGCTGCAATGGGATCTACTGGTGTTCCAAAGAAGATGTCAACCAAGCCAGATTACTCCAAATACCGAATTGTCAAGCGATCCAAGTTTTCAACTTCTTCATCGCCAACATCATCATCTTCTTCTTCGTCGTCTTCTCCGACGTATCAATAATTCCATTCTCTTCATTCTCGTTCATAATTTTAAATTCTCTCTTTCTAAGATCGAACTTGTCTAATAGTAAGTCACTTTTCTAAATATTCGATTTCTAATAAACTATCATTTCCTCAAAATGTGTTATGTTCTTCGTTAGAAAAGATGCATTCGAATTTGTATTAGAACATTCGAAAAATCGTAAATACTTGTTTTCAATCTTGCGGTAACTTCCCATATGAGGCTTCTTAGTATAGTATTTTTTTTTGGAAAAAAGTTTGTCTAGCTGTTTGTCTTTATGGATTACTGTTTAAGGATTACTGTAGAAGGAAACTTTTAGAGAAAAATGTTGGAACATAAAAACTACACATCATTTCAAGTATAACAAGAAAAAAAATTCAAGTTCTGAAATCTCATAGTGAAGATAATCGCATTCGAAATTTTCCGATTTTTCACTGAAAAACTTATTGAATTTTGGTGCTGAAACTGAAATGTCAACACTAGAGATTTCTTGAGCAGATTTCAAAAACGCTTTTATAGATTTATGCCAATCAGTCCGTCAACTGAAAATGTTCTTTTGTAAGAGCCTCAAATTTATTTTTGAATATCTCATCTCTTTTTTTTTGCAAATCTCCCCTCCCAAAACTTTCTCACGATGCCTTTTTTTGCATTTTTCATTAAAAAAATAATGGTTATTCACAAATCTGAATCTGACAATTTTTGTTCTTCTATTTGTCTGAAAATCCAGAATTCAGAGAACTGGAAATTCATTTTTGTTTTCTTCTAAAATGAATTCTTCTCGAAAAAAAAACCAATAAATCCCCCATTGAGATATCTGCAGATCTAAATGTGTTTGCTCGTTTCCCTTGAGTACCATTCAGAAGACTGTCTTCTGAATCATCAATCTCATTTCTCCTTTAATGCGTGTCAACCCATTGACGTCTTCTTTTCTCTACAAGAAGTTAGGAAAGTAAAAGAGGATACAACAATGCATATTCAAGATGAGCATCCTTGTTTTGTGTGGATGCATCTTCCATATGAGATGTCAACTACGTCACGAATCCACTCTGCGTCTCTTTTTCTTCTTCTCGTTCCACGGCGACATCCTGCTCTTCAAATTGATGATGATGATGATGTTGGCAGAAGAAGTGAAGATGATAACGAACCAAAAGAGCACAGAGGAGTATAGAGGGAAAAAGAGAGTCATCTCCTTCTTCTTCTTTTTCTCCTACCAGTCACTTTCTTCCCCTTCTTCTTCTTTTTTCTCGTTTCCGTGTCTCTTCTCCTGGTCTTCTGAAGTGGAGAGGAGGCTCCGCCCACTTTGTCTCGCTTGTTTTGCTCTTCCTCTCTCTTTCTCCTTTTCTCTTCTTCTTCTTCCCTTTCTGACTCTTTAGGAGAAAAAGAGTGAGCTTATTTGTCGTCGGTCACCAACAGATATCAGATTTTTTCGACGAATATGTATTCCTTTCTTTTCATCCTTCTTTTTCATCTTGGAATTCTTTTCTACTAATCCTATATTTTCCATTATTTCAGAGAACGATGAATATACAGAAGACAACCAATTTCGAAGCACTTCAACCTGCTGGTGCTGAATATGAACTCACTGATATTGAAATTCAACAATTGAAGGTTAGTTTTGCAGTCTTTTTTATGAGGATTAATTTTTTTAACTTGGGAACTTGTCCAAAATAGGTGTTCAAATTTTTTGAATTTTTTAAACTAGCAGCTCTTGAAAATCTTGAAGATCTTGAAGTTATACTTCAGGAAACCTTCCAAACTGATTTTTAAATATTTCGCTGGTTTCTGAACCTTCTACATAAGAAAAAAACTCTTTTGATGTATGGACTTCCCGAAAATGGGAAATCCGGAACGCTTCCTTCTCCTATAACTTTCATCCTTTTTCTTTTTTTTTCTTGATCTTTGATTGAGAAATGCACTTTTTGTGAAAACTCGAGATCTCTTCAGATTTTTTTTTTGGTTTTCGAGTGAGTCAAGTTTCCCAAAAGGAAAAAGTATTGGAAACGAGGAATTCCCAACATGATTAATCACTCATTATGAGAAAGAACAAATTTTAGAACTTGCTAAAATAGCAGACTGAAATCCTGCAAAAACCATTAAGACCAATCACAGTATTTCCTATAATAGAAGCCCAAAAAAACTGTCAACTTTGAGCGGAATTATCTCAATTCTTGTGAAAGATGTCAAAATTTTTTCAGCTGATAGAATATTGGTGATATTATGATAAAAATTTTTCAGTTAACAAAATGTTGATATTTTATACGAGAATCAAGATCATTGAGCTCAAAATGTACAAAAAGGATTCAATGTCATTAGCGGATAGATGGCGGCTCATAAGCTTCTTAACTTTGGCCCTATTTATCTTGGTTCCTATGAATGATATCAAAAATTTGTCAACTGATAAAATATTGGTCATATCATGATAAATAATTTTTCCGGTGACAAATTTTTGATGTCTTTTACTGAAATCGAGATAATTCAGCTCAAAGTTTACGGGTGGAGTGGGCTTCTATCAAAGGGATTTCGGTGTATTTGCTCATTTTCGCTTTCATTGTCCTGACCATACTACTGATTTCTCATCCATATCCTACAACGACTCCTAAAAGTTTCGTGACTTTCTAACAGTTTTTTTCATGCAAACTGCAATATCTCTCACATCTTCATATATTCCCATCTTCACACATATTTTTGCCAAGTGGAGAATACAAGAATACATGCTCATACACATATATAAATTTGCAAGTAGGGAAAAAAAGAGTCTCTTCACTAGTTTTTTTCTCCGTATCAAATGACTGAGAGCAGAGAAAAAATGATGCACTTGGCAGGAGAAAAGCTTCTTCTTCTTTGTCAGGAGAGAAAGGAAAAGGTCTTGCGTCTTTTTCCGAATTATGCTCATGAGAAGAAAAAGAGAAAAGAAGATCGGAAACCAAAAAGAGATGAGATGCTAATTGAATTGGTCTGATACAGGGGGTAAACGAGATGAATTAAAGGTTCAAAGAGTAGGAAAAAAGTGTCTCCGTCAGATGCATTTTTAGTTTGGAATTCTGAATTGTTAGGGAAAGAAAATCAATCTCTGTTTTTGAAGTCTATTAGTCACAAAGTGAAAAATTCTGGAAAATTTAAGAATTTGAATTCCGAAGATTTGCATTCGGAGAAGGTTCTTTCTATGAAACTTTCTTTATTCTGGTACAAAAAAAAATATGGGAAATAATTCCAAAAAATAATTTTTCAAGGTTACGGTAGTTGTCGTTGTAGGACCTTCGGTGCAGAGATGTCCGGATTCCGGATTCCGTGCTTTTTTTCATTCCGGATTCCATATTCCGAATTCCGTGTTTTTTTTTCATTCCGGATTCCATATTCCGGATTCCGAAAAGTTTTTATTTGTCCGGATAACGGATTCCGGATTCCGAGGAAATTTTTTATTCTGAATTTTTCAGAAAATGTGTTAATCTGCAGGAATTCTTTCACTTCTTTCACTTTCACTTTCTTTCACTTTTCTTTCACTAATTTCTTTCACTAATTTCTTTCACTAATTCTTTCACTTTCAACTAACAATGCAAAAATATAGCGAAATGGGTTTTTTTGAAAATTATTCGGCCCATCGAAGACCTCAAACTTCCGGATTCCGGGATTTTTTGTTCCGGATTCCGTATTCCGGATTCCGGAAAATTAATTTCATTTCGGATTCCGGATTCCGGATTCCGTGAAATTTTTGTTTGTACGGATTCCGGATTCCGTTTATCAAAAAAAAGTCATTCCGGACACCTCTGCAGTTGACACACATTTTTGATACCTTTAAGAGGAGCCAGAAAAAACACCGGAATTTTGGTATTCAATTGTTAATTCTGATAAGTTGCTTTTGGAATCTAAATTGTTCAGTATTTTCATGAGAGCCCTGAAATACAATAGCCCATTGTCGGAAAGTTTAAACTTTTTGTTTTTTCCTTTTCCATCTCCAGAAAAGTTTTTTTGCTGAAAGATGTCGTGTGTCCATAAATTTAAACTTCAACTTTCCCATTCGCATCTTCTTCAGAATATGACGAAGACGACTTTGGGGATTTCCGGAGACATCGTCGCCGTCGTTAATTCATGAATAATTCTGAGAAATTTCGGCCGACGTTTGATTTTTCTTTTTCGTTTGCTTCCCAAAGTTTTTTTCCAAGACATGTTTTTCTTTTTTTTTTCCTGCTGGTCCACCCTTCATTCCTCCCATTCCCTTACATCTGATTTCATGTCATCTCTTTATTTTTCTTTTTACATGCTTTTTTTTGCTGTAAGAGAAATAGTAGGGGAATGGTGGAGACTCAGAGAAAAACCGAAAAACGAGATGAACAAAGAGACCTCTCGAACGGATGTCACAACAACAAGTCACTAAACGATTTGATATTCTATTATGAGAACTCACACGGAAGCAAAAAAGAGAGAACAAAAAACAACAAAACTCATCAGGAAGTATCTTCTTTGTATTACACCTAATTCCAATACGTTCGAAGATCTTTTGTGTCAAGGGGAACTGAAGAATAAGAATATGTTGACATTTATCTTCGAATTCTCAGAATTCTGTAACAGGAAATAACAGGAAATTACTAGGTGGGAGACATCGGAAATGAAATGGAAGTGTTGATAAATGGAGGTTTTGATTCGTTTTGATTTGGAAATTGTTTATTTTGAGAATCATTCAGAAAACCGGAAGTTATGATGATTCATAGTTGGGATTAATGCCTGGGCCATTTGAGGAGCCTGAATCTTGTGAGATTTAGGGAAATTCGACCTGTCTATCAAGAAATGATAAATTGGTGTAGACCAAAATCAAAAAGAGTCGGGTATTATTTTTGAGACCCGAGCCGGGACATTCTTTGAATCTATCTGAAAGTGTAGCCAAAATTTTTTGGGCGGTACTCGAAACTTTTGTCAAAATTTTCGAAATTTAGAAACTTCACTCTTCAATTATTAATGAACTTATTTCCTTAAATGTGATAGGAATTTCTTAGGTGTTTAGGATAAAAGCAGCTTTTTTGGAGAGCTTACAGATACAGTAACCACCTTAGTAGAAAACCCTCAAACCATCAACTTGGAACTCCTATATCTCATTTTCTGTAAAAGATATCAAAAAGTGGTTAACTAACAAAATATTTTTTTATATTTCAATTAACATTTTGTTTAGTAGACCACTTTTTGAAATCTTTCACAGGAACCGAGAAAAATTTGCTCAAAGTGAAAACTCAGATATGTCGTCCTATTAGAATCTTCCCAATAGATCACACCCTGAGAAGGAAGCGAAGTCAAAAACCAAAAAGATCATCATTCTAAAATAAAACTTCCACCCCCGATGCATTTTTTTCCGAATGACCCAACAAAAGGGATTCTATTTCCAGGAGCACAATCAGAAGCGTGTGAAACGTGTCGTCGGATTCGTCGCCATTGCAATGACACTTCTCTCGTTGGCTCTCGTCGCTTTTTCTTTGGCACTTGGGCGAAAAATTGATTTGATGGGTGAGTAGTTGTATCTCATTTCACAAGAGAGTACTTCTGAATATATCAGATGACGTGATTCTTTAGTAAAGACTCAAAACTCAAGTGGGGAATGATGCTAATAAAAGGCAATTTTCCGTCTCATAACTACCCCGATTCTTTATGATGTACGCTTAGAAAGATTGCATCTAAAATGATCTGTCAAGTGGAAAAAACGGGGTTCTTGAGAAAGAAAAAAAAGAGGAAGGAAGGGATTTGAAAAATGTAGATTTTGTAGAAAATTATGGGTTCCCTTTGTTGCAAAAAATTCTGCTGAATGTTGCAATTCTCGTTTAGCTAGGGGATTCTAATCCAAAAAAAATCCTTAATAAGATTCAAAAATTGATGTTTTCAGTTGAACAAAAAGTTGAAGAACGAATGGAAATCTACACGGCTCATGGCATAAATTTGACTGAAACGAGAAGTTGATAAACGGTTCCATTTACTGATTTTTCGGGTTCTTCGAAAAACGATTCCTGTATATATTTGTTACCGTATCCCTCCCATTCATTTAGTTCCCAATGCTAGCAATCATTCCGCCCCCACTACAGTATTCTATTCTACGTGGCAACCCATTTCAACGGGAATCCATTTGCAAAATCTCTTCGACTTTTTTCATTTTATGTTTTTTTTTTTCAATTTTGATGCCAATTTTGAATTAATAAATGTCGAAATTACGTGTTAGCTGGTTTAAAATAATTACAAAAAAAGGTCAATTTAAAAATGAAGCATTTTGGGAAGAGTTAATTTATTAATGAATTGAATAAAACTATCAACCGATTTTCGTCGATTTAAAAAACAAAATCCACTCGATTATTGGTTCACAGAAATGTATGGAAACGCAGGTATCTTTAAAACGATACCAGAAAAAATAATAAAATTTCTAAAACACAGAAAAAAGTCCAATGAATTGGATCGCATGGAGTTTCGGACTTTTCCTGATTGCAATCATTCTAATTGTCTCTTTTTACATGTTTGTCATGTACTTGAAATCACAACATCAGAAGAATCAGAAGCACGACGAGGATATTAGAATTGAAGAGGAGAAAATGTATAGAGATCGATTGGCGGCAATTAACAGTCAGAAAAGTTCTGGAGTTAGTACTGTAACTGGAAGTGTTCGGGAAATTGATCCTAAATCTGAAAAGTCTTCTGAAAATGTGAGTGATAACCAGAGTTGTCCGGACTGAAGTTTTTGAAAGACGGAATCCGGAACGAAACAAATTTTCCGGAATCCGGAACACGGAAAACGGAATGAAAAAACAGGAATCCTGAATACGGAATACGGAGTTTTGAGTTCTCCAATGGGCAGAAATGTTCTACAATTGAACATTTTCCGGAACCTGGAATACGGAATCCGGAAAAAATTATTTTCACGGAATCCGGAATCCGAAATACAGCATTGGGAGGCAGGTATCTGGAATCCGGAATACAGAATCCGGAATACATCGTTGGGAGTCCGGAATCCGGAATCCGGAATCCGGAATACAGCAGTGGGAGTCCGGTATCTGGAATCCGGAATACAGAATCCGGAATCCGGAATCCGGAATCCGGAATCCGGAATCCGGTATACAGCATTGGGAGTCCGGAATCTGGAATCCGGAATACAGAATCCGGAATACATCATTGGGAGTCCGGAATCCGGAATCCGGAATCCGGAATTCGGAATCCGGTATACAGCATTGGGAGTCCGGAATCTGGAATCCGGAATACAGGATCCGGAGTCCGGAATCCGGAAATCGGAATCCGGAATCCAGAATACAGAATACAGAATCGGGAATCCGGAATCCGGAATCCGGAATTCAGATTTCTTTTCTTTTCTGGAATCTGGAATCCGGAATGAAAAAAAGCACAGAATCCGGAATACGGAATCCGGAATCCGGAAATCTCTGGTGATAACCGAAAGTTAATTTCTTTATTTTATTTTTATAGACGGAAAAAACGGAAACTTCATCGAAAGTGGAAGGGTACTTGGTTAAGAAGAATGATGAAACTAAGGCACCAGCAGCTGTAATTGTTCTAGAAAAAGAACCAAAAGAAGTTCCTGCTCCAAAAATATCATCAAAAGAACCAAGCACTGAAGAATTGTCATCAAAGAAAAGTTTGACGGATTTGAAACCGATTGGAGCGGCGAAAATAGAAAGTCCGAAGACAGCGAATGGAGAAGTTTCAGTTGAGATACCTAGTAAGTAGATTTTCAGTTTTGAATAATCGTGAAAATATTCAGAGCCTCCCAGTACTCTTCCAACGGAAAAACGCATTTTTAGTGCGGAAAAGGTGCCAGAATCCTCACTTGGAAGTGATTATTCAACGTATGTGATCTCATCGCAGCGAAGTGAAATGAACAATTACAATATGCTTGGTACAGTATTGATCTTTAACATATTTCAATAAAATTTGATTTTCAGAAGCCGGAAGAACTCCTCCAACATTCTCGAATTCTGAAAATCCACTTCAACGGACATCTTCTATTGAATCTTTTGTTCCACACAGTACCATGGCTTCGACCATCGTTGGAACTCCTCCAACTGCTATTCCAGCCAAGCAAAACTCGGAAACACTGGTTTCAATGACGACTCCACCCATTAAGAAGTGAAACTGTTTTTTTTTAACTTTATGTAATAAAGTTCTTTCTTGCAATGCAGAGAAATCTCAATAGAGAATGTTGTAACTGGGATATAGAACTGTGATATCATATCATTCGAAAACTAAACTCAAATTTTAAGAACATAATAGATTCAAGCAGATTGGGTTTCAAATTTGACTCAAATTTGAATGTTTTTAGTGTCGGATCCCACTTTTTCTTTCATATAAATTGGGGAACTTGTAGAAACTGTAATACTTGTAAAACTTTTAAGGCAGATTCAGACATGTTCTAAAAGTAAAAAAAACGCCAAAGGGTACTAAAAAACTAATACTAAATAGAATTTTTCAAATAGTTTTTTTTTCTGACAAGAAAATATTTACGGATCGTAGAGGAACATCTTGAATTACAATTTCAATCAAGAAATATCCAAATGCTTTCATAAACCTCTTCTAATTTTCAAAAACCAAAAATTGGCTACAGGATTCTTTAGGAAAGAACTTATACGATTCAAATATTTTTTTTCAAGACGTTTGTATCTTTTTCGAATGTTCCATGACTGCATCTGCATCTGACCATGGTTGGAATATTGTCCCATTTGTCTGTATATAACTTTTAAAAGCCAAGACTTTAGATTTATTACAATTTATTCAAAAAAGCGAAACCTAGAAAAAAAAAGAACATATAAATAGGAAATATAGAAGAACATAAGAAACTTAAACCTACAATTGTTTTCCGCGTTTTTGGCATCTGTACTTCTCGATAGCAGCAGTTGGACGGTCCTTCTTGTACTTCCGGCGATAGGTGAAACAAGCATTGCAAAGCATTCCTTCTCTTGATGTTACATTCCTCCATTGGCATGATTCAGTAATGAAGCAATTGGAACATTGCTTTGTGTATGTCTTAGAGATCCGAGGAGTCGTCGGTCCTGTTGGTGAGAATGGGAAACCTGTAGTTGGCACTGGTACCGTATTCAGTGAAGTGGCAGAAAATGGACTGGGTGTGAAACCAGTCGAGCTAGAGCTTGGTGAATTGGAAACTGATGCCGATCCAAAATTGAAGTTGTTGAATTGAAGTCCGTTCCACGATAAACCTATGGGTGTTTGAGGAGTTGCAGTTGGAGAAGGCACGACGGTTGAATTCGAAACTGATGTCGATGCAAAACTTGAAATTGACGACGAAGAAACGTTGAAGTTGTTGTGAAATCCATTCCATGATAAATCCGTCGATGTTTGAGTAGTTGCAGTTGGAGATGGCACAACAGTTGCCGTTGGAGTATTCGAATTTAAGCATTGAAGAAAAGAAGCGTAGTAGTTTGCATAATAGTTAGAATAGTACGAATAGTCAGAGTAGTTGGTGCTTGTATCCAGATATGTCGTGGATCCATTGACAAGTCCTGAATCCCATGAAGAGGTACTGGGAACTGACGATGTGTCAAGGAAACTGGCAGTAGAAAAAGTTGGAAATTGGAAATCCATCACGAGAGATATCAGTAAGACTGAGTATTGAGCATGAGACAGTCGGATCTTATATAGGCAGTGTAAGCCCCGCCCCCTTTCAGAAAATGATGATAATGATAAAACGCCTGCCCGTTTATTAAGGGGTCTTCAGATATTATTAGCTGTAAATGAGTTTTGTCAGCATCGATTCACAGATAATGGAAGATAGACAAACAGTATGACACTTTCTGAATGATGACAATTCTGTGAGTTTCAGAGACATACGAATATTAGATCCTCGGAATAAATTTGGAATTTCAAGCATGGAAATGTTTGAATCCAGAGATGTCCGGAATAATTTGTTTGAAAAACAGAATCTGGAATTCAGAAACCCAAATTCAGAATGCGGAATCTGGTATTTGAAATCTGAAATTTGAAAACCGGAATTCGGAATCCGGAATTCGCTGAGTTTTAGAAATCCACGTGGCATTCTGAGATGGTTTAACTGGAAGAACAAATCAGAAAGACTCGAAAAGAAGGTGTTGGGTCTTAGTCAAAGAGAACTTACAATTAGAACGGTAAAATGAAGACGATTCACATTTCATAGATTATGAGGGGTTACCAGATATGTCCGTATTCCATACTTGCAAATCAGGGCCCGGGTTTTCCAAAATCGAAATTTTTTTTGAAATTTCAGACTTTTCAAGTTTTTTTTTCGGTAAAAAATGTTTTTTATGGCACTTATCTTGGAAAAATTGTTTTTCTTGTCAGAGAAACAGTCAATTTTATCTAGTGATTCCGAAACTTTTTTTGTAAACTCAGGAAATAATTTTTCTGAAAACCCGGGCCGGGGCTTGGAAATTCTAAGAAAACCAGGCCCGGCTCGTTGCATATTCCGTGGAATATTTTCTGTCCGAATTTCGAGTTCCATATTCCGCATTCCATATTCTAAATTCCGCATTCTGAATTTTGGATTCCGAATTCCAGATCCTGTCTTGAACAACTCAGAATTCCACGTGGTTTTCTAAAACTTAGCAAATTCCGGATTCCAAATTTCGGATTCCGCATTCCAGATTGTGAATTCCATATTTCAAATACCAGATTCTGAATTCCAGATTCCGCATTCCAGTTTCTGAATTCCAGATTCCGCATTCCAGTTTCTGAATTCCAGATTCCGCATTCCAGACTCTGAATTCCAGATTCCGCATTCCAGATTCTGAATTCCAGATTCCGCATTCTGAATTTTGGTTTTCGAATTCCAGCTCCTGTTTTTCTTAAAGATTATTCCGGACTTCTCTGGCGTTAAACATTTCCATGTTTGAAATTCCATTCGGATCTAATAATATACGTATGAAACTCACAGAATTGTCATCATTCAGTAAGTGTCATACTGTATGTCTATCTTCCATTATCTGTGAATCGATGCTGACAAAAACCCATTTACAGCTATGGATATCTGAGGACCCCCCAATAAACGGGCAGGCGTTTTATCATTATCATCATTTTCTGGAAAGGGGCGGGGCTTACACTGCCTATATAAGATCCGACTGTCTCATGCTCAATACTCAGTCTTACTGATATCTCTCGTGATGGATTTCCAATTTCCAACTTTTTCTACTGCCAGTTTCCTTGACACATCGTCAGTTCCCAGTACCTCTTCATGGGATTCAGGACTTGTCAATGGATCCACGACATATCTGGATACAAGCACCAACTACTCTGACTATTCGTACTATTCTAACTATTATGCAAACTACTACGCTTCTTTTCTTCAATGCTTAAATTCGAATACTCCAACGGCAACTGTTGTGCCATCTCCAACTGCAACTACTCAAACATCGACGGATTTATCATGGAATGGATTTCACAACAACTTCAACGTTTCTTCGTCGTCAATTTCAAGTTTTGCATCGACATCAGTTTCGAATTCAACCGTCGTGCCTTCTCCAACTGCAACTCCTCAAACACCCATAGGTTTATCGTGGAACGGACTTCAATTCAACAACTTCAATTTTGGATCGGCATCAGTTTCCAATTCACCAAGCTCTAGCTCGACTGGTTTCACACCCAGTCCATTTTCTGCCACTTCACTGAACACGGTACCAGTGCCAACTACAGGTTTCCCATTCTCACCAACAGGACCGACGACTCCTCGGATCTCTAAGACATACACAAAGCAATGTTCCAATTGCTTCATTACTGAATCATGCCAATGGAGAAATGTAACATCAAGAGAAGGAATGCTTTGCAATGCTTGTTTCACCTATCGCCGGAAGTACAAGAAGGACCGTCCAACTGCTGCTATCGAGAAGTACAGAAGCCAAAAACGCGGAAAACAATTGTAGGTTTAAGTTTCTTATGTTCTTCTATATTTCCTATTTATATGTTCTCTTTTTTCTAGACTTCACTTTTTTGAATAAATTGTCATAAATCTAAAGTCTTTGGTTTCAAAAATTATATACCGAACAAATGGGACCATATTCCAATCATGGTCAGGTGCAGTTTTCATGGAATAAACGAAAAAGATTAAAAAAAAATCTCTGAATCTGATAATTTGAGACGGAGAAGTTCTTCGCTAAGGAATCTTGCATCCGGAAACTGGAATTCGGAAAAGCACAAAAATAGTGATTCAAAGCATTTTTCTTTTCATTCTTCTATACGAATTCGAAAAGTCTGAAAGTTGATTCCCGTAAAGCACTACGATGAAAAATTTATTCAATTAAGTTCTCTTTGCAAAATTCACAATTAAGACACAACATATTCTTTTCTAGTCTTCTTGATTGATTCTTCCAATTTATCCAGCTCAGAATGCCACGTGGATTTCCAATCTGCTGATTCTGCTGCTTTTAGCTCCAAATCCCTTCGAGATCTTCTCTCTTTTAATCTATTCATCTCATCAAGAGTCAGTCGAGAGAGTGGCATTTCGAGTAGGTATCCATAGTTAGACTGTAAGAAATTTTGTAAGACTTCCTTTTTATCTGTATGGATCTCTATTCTTAATTCCTATAAAATACCTTTTTCGAATTTTCAGTTTTCATTGAATCAACTTCGAACCCGAGCTCTTCTAACTTTCGTTCTAAACTTTCTCGATCCATCGATTTCAACTCGAATGTTCCATTTGTTACTAATTCAATGAAATTCATCTGAAAATAAGTTTAGTTATGTTTCAAAATTGAAATATTCTGTATACCTGATTATTCACATATTTCAATTTAGCTTCACATTCTCTCTTTTGAATTTCCAATCTTTTTTGATACAGATCTTTTCGAACTTCAAAAAACTCATTTGCGATTTCTGAGACATTTTTAAACTCTCTCAACTGTCCATTTCTGTCGAATAGGACTCGATTTTCAGTGATACTAGTTCGAAGTTTAAAGTAGTTTAGAAGATCCGAATTGCTTTTTTGTAGAACTCTTGCAGCTTTCTTCCTATCAAAAATTAATCGAAAATTGACTTGTTTCTCAGTATGTCTTTCAGAAAATTCAACAATTGGAAGGTTTTCCAGTATTTTCGAAAGTTTTTCCTTATACTTTGAAGTCCATACTCCAATTGGAAGTTCACTAATTTCGACTGAGAATGTTGAAGCATTTTTTCGTTCTGGTCGTGATATCTGAATTTGTTTAATTAGGAAAATCTATAAATCAAAATGTTAACCTTTATCTTTCCAGTACTAATAAATTTTGTTGGTGTGACCATTTCAATTTTTCCCTTGTAGTCTTCGTAAAACGGTGGTATTTCGTCTACTTCTACTACTGATTCTGAATCAATTTTCCGTCGAATCATGTCAATCACATCAACTGGATTCCGATTTGCCAGCTTTGTCGACCACCCTGTTCCGATTCCTTCTGTTCCATTGACAAGAATCAGTGGGATGATGGGGCATAAACTGAAAAAAGTTAGATATTAAAAAAACAAAGAAAAATAGCTTCATAAAATTACGTATTGGGTTCTACAGTGATTCCTTCTTCAACCTTCTTCTCGAGTAGATCATCATCGGCGGATGGAAATAGGAGACGAGTAGTGGGGCTAAAATATTCAATTCCTTTATTCCAGAAGATAAGAATCCTATCAACATACGCTAGAGAAGTGAAGATGTATCTAGCAGAAGCTGCATCGTTTCCACCTTCGTGTCTAGTTCCAAATTGTCCGATTGGTTGGAGGAGAGGCATATTCGATGCACCACAAAACGTTTGACCCATTCGAACAATTGTTCTTACTAGAGACTCTTCTCCATGATGGTACGATTGACGGTGTGCAACAGCTCCAGCCAACTGAGAAACTTTCATTTCTGTAGTTTCATCCATTTTGAGAAGTGTCCAGAGAATCTTTCTTTGCGATGGTTTCAAGCCGTCAATTAGAGATGGGATAGATCTGAAAATAAATTTTCATTATTACAATGACAGGAAATGTCCAGAAGAGATACCGTTTGAGATCCGCCATTCCGAATTGCATCAATTGACTGTTAACGAATTCTTCATAATTTAGCTCCGTTTTTTCTACATCTTCCGTTGCCGAGTCTTCTTCTGATCCACGTATCCAACGTTTTCTTTCATCACTTTTCTCTCGGTCAAAAGCCATTCGAATAGCATCGTCGTCACTGGACCCGGCATAGTTGAAACTGAATAAACGAATTATATATAAGCTTTTAGATCTGATTCACTTGACAGTATGATGATCCAAATTTCTGAAATACTCTCTTGCCTCATTCGAAGTCGACGTTCCTAGTCCCTTGTAGTACTTGACTTTCCATTTTCCTTCTATTGTCTCCGCCCACTTTCGATATTCATTTAAGGAGAAAAATGACACGACTTCATTTCCTCTTTTCGCTTTTAGAAGAGGAGTTCGAAACGATTTGATAAAGTCTCCGGATTGAATAAGACTCGGCCAAAACTTATGAATGAAATTGATGACAAGTCCCTTGATATGACTTCCGTCTTCATCTTGATCTGTTAGAATCAGAAGACGTCCATAGCGAATCGATTCTTTTGAAGGAGTTGGCTCATTGAAATTCAATCCGAGAATCCGGACAATGTTTCCGATTTCTTCATTCTTGGAAGCCCGAATATCATCTAGATTTGAAACGTTTACTAGTTTTCCCTTCAGCGGGAAAACTCCGTAGGTTTGACGTCCCAGAATTTCTAAGCCAGCGAGAGCTAGAGCTTTCGCAGAATCACCTTCCGTCAAAATTAGAGTACACTTTTCTGATTTCCCCGGTACTCCTGCCCATTCTGCATCTTCTAATTTTACAATATCTCTAACTGAAGAAGCATTAGGTCGTTTCGAAGTTATCTTTTTCTTCTTTGTATTCAGAACTTCATCAACAATTTCATCTAGCAGACCACTCGTCTCAGCCCATTTTGAAACTTTCTGAAATATAAGAAAGCTTGATTTTAGCTCAATAACTTTGCTTCACAAACTTCAGAATCACAATCGAAACTTGATCCGAAATTTTTTGGTTTTGTGGTAACCGTCTCTTTGGTTTGACTTTCAAATGATGGATTTTCAATCAAACAATTGATAAACAGGGATATATTATTTTTGATTATTGCCGGTTTCACACTTTTTGATGGGTCGCCGAGCCTCGAATCCACCAGCGGTTTGATAACATTCACTATCTTATCCATCACATAATCCACGTGGCTTCCTCCCTTTTCAGTATTGATATTGTTCACAAAACTGACAACCTTTGGCAGCGTCACTAAATCCTCTCCTGAAAATGTATTCCGTTTAGCCACGCCTACATGCCAGCGAGATGTTGGATGGAGGAATAAAAAAGAGGAAGGATCAGAATCATTGAACATTCTGACGTAGTCTTCGAATCCATCCACATCACATTTTTGTCCATTGAAAAAGACTTGAACATCACTTGGAAGAGTTGCAGCTACTTCAAAGACTCGTTTACCAATAAGGTCAATAATATCTTCTGATAGTTTATCGATGTGGAATCGTTTGAGATCAGGAACGAATTCTACTTTTGTATAGTCTGAAAGCTGCTGGTTTGTGAGATCCTCAATTTCAGCTTCGTCGAATTCTCTCATGTTATGGTACCATCTCTAAACATTTCAATTTATAGTCTTCAATTTTTAATTTTTGATTTTACTTGTTTAAACTTCCTTTTTGTTCGAGAATCAACTGTTTCTACCACGAATTCTTTGGAGAAAATATTACAGAGCTTTGCACCGTAACCGTTTCTTCCTCCTACTGTTTTGATTTCGTTATCGTCATAGTTTGATGAAGTGAACAGACTTCCAAAAACAAGAGTTGGCACATAGACTCCTTCTGTCGGGTGGATTTCAACAGGAAGAGCACTTCCATTATTCCATACAGTGATTCGAGATGTCTCTCTTTAATTTCAGAACATATTACGGATGCTTTGAAAGCAATAGAATACCTATCAAGCCAGACTTCCAATCGATTCATACTCGGATCTCTTGATTTATTATCAGCTGCGTTCACTAAAATTTCGTCGAAAATTTTCAAAAGTCCGGGTGGATACGATACTTCTTTTGTGAACATTCTTCTTGTTTCTGGATTTCGAATCCAAACAAATTGAGATTCTCTCATTGCAACACCGCCAATATACGTATCCGGTCTGAGCAGCACATGTTCAGTTGGACTTTTCTTTTCATACTTTGCCGCTGCTTCTGAAAATATATTCGTATTCATTGAGCTCTGATATTTAGTACCAGAAGACAAACTAGTCGATGGAGTTTGTGAACAGAAATGACGAGTGAACCTTCTCGGAGCTACAGTAATCCTGGATGAGGCGAAGCGTACAAAGTGACGTAGAACCCGAATCCGAAACATCTGTTTGCTGTATCCAATATCTTCAGGAGTACTTCAGGTATGTACACATACTTAAAAATGTACGCTTATCTGGTGATAACTAGACAGTCCTGGATGAAAACAACAAAATCGAAATTACTTGTTAATATTCATTTGCATCCGAATTTATCTGGATAACTGAGAATTGAAAGAGAGAGAGAGAGATTCGTAGTAAGAACATTGTTCACCGTGATGCATTAGAAAAGATCATATATGACAGAGATAATACAAAATTCAAAAAGATTCAAATGCATCAAAAATAAATAATTAAAGAAGGCGATGACGGCAGACTTCAGAACCACAGTTACAGGAGAGACGGGATGTTTCCGAATTGAGTTCAGTGTACTGATAGTCCCATGTAAGCTCATCACCAGCCTTGATATGCTTGATAGTAAAGAATGCGACCCATGGTAGACGAAGATCGTGTGTATCGTAAAGGACGTGCTGGACAACGCAATTTGGTGCGCAGGAGTGATTGAGGAATCTGAAATTGGTTCTTGTCTTTGACACTTTTAGTTTTATGCTCACCTTCCCAAATTTCCTCTGTGCTTCGCATCAACAACATACAAAGCAAACTTGTCAAAATAATCATCCCAATTGAACACAGGCTCCTCTTTCTTTTCAGTTTCTTCCTCCTTTTTCCCATTTTCTCCGTTAATTTCTGTATGCTGTAGCTTGTCTTCTTGGCTGTTTCTCCTTGTTTCATGTTTTCTGTTTCCTATTTTGATCCCCCTGTGCTGCACTGTTGAGTCATTATTATCGTCATCATCAGAATCATTATCGTCTTCGTCTGTGAAATCCCCATCTGATACTTCATCACCGAGTCCCAAATCAGTTTCATGATCTTCATCTCCTTTCGCCATTTCTACGCCATCTTTCAAGTCCAAATCGGCAAAGTACTGATCACTGCCGTGCTGATCTTCGGCCAAATCGTTGGTGAGAAGAGCTCCAACATACGTGCAAACGAAAGCACCAATCGGAATATCAGTGAGAGCTCGCAGGCCCCAACCAGATTGAGCAGTTTTGAAGATCTGAAAATATACAACTTTGGAATCAAAAAAGCAAAGGAAGTTCACATACATGCACTGGGTATTTGATATTGTTCTGGACTACTCTATTATGACAAGCATCTCGTTTGCAAGAACATTTGTCATTACACTCGTAAATTCCAGTGATAACCTTGTTAGTGAGAACTCGTTGAGAATAGGTAGATGCTCTGAAAGGAAATATTGGAGAGTGAATTGTATTTTCAAAATCTTACAATCTCTTGTTCTCCTCGAATTTCAAATGTTTCGGAAGTTTATCTGATGCTTCTGCTGATAATTTCTGGCATTCACAGGTCGAACTGTTACTACAATCACCATCGCACGAGCATCCCGAACAAAAATCTTGTGAAATACTAGAAACATCGACACTGGCGTTGTAGGGGAATCGTCGTTTACAGTACTCGAGAACCGGATTCGGATCAGAATCGACAGAGTTGACGAGAGGAATAGGGATCCCTTCGAGTCCCAGAGAAATATCACTCATTCTGACATACTTTTGGTCCACAGTAATGTATGTTTCCGTGTCAACGTCTGATGAAAAAGAGAAACAGTCGATTGTCAATTGACTTCTGGTGCTGCTCAAATAGTCAGCGATTTCAGATGTCTTATCGAGTGGTTTTCCACATGGAGCACGATAAATTATCACTTTTTTGACAGTCGCACGTTTCTTTCCACTGTGCATCGTGTATTTCAGACGTTTCCAGCCACAAAGAAGCGGAGTGTGAAGAGGAGAATTGGTGTGGAAACGTGCGTCGTATGGGTTGGCGTCCATTTTTTGAAGGCAGTCTGGTCCGCATTGTGCATGAGGAGCAATCTTTTCTTTTGAGATATTCGGTGTGGGAACGACGGTTTTGTGAAACAGAAGTTGATTTTTCTTCTTTTTCTCGATTTCAGCCACAGTCAACGCTTTCTGTTTGGCTTGACTCTCTTTGTTTGCATTCGTTCTGATAGAGGGAACACTTGTTTGCAATGCGTGGTTCGTTGTTCTTTGTGGCATCGTTTTGACGGATTCGGATAATTCGAACTGCGAAGCCAATTGGTCCTTCTTACGTTTCGAAAGATTGTTGTTGACTTGTGTCATCATTTCGCGCATTGACTGTAAAAAGATACAATTGCAATCTATTAAAGTGAAAGTTGAAAGTTTAAGCATAAAAGTACCTACCGAGACTTGTGTGATTCTTGAAGAACCTCTGTAGACGTGTTCATCCATATGATAATGGGTCGAATTTTTACATGGATATTCGAAGCAGTTGTATCCGGGGACACCACTGGGGGCCTGGTATCGCACAATTGCGAACACTCTATCCAGTCCAACAACAGTGATAAGATGTTTCTCCTTATTATCAGGTGGAAGCTTGGTCATCGTCGTTCGGAATCCAATAGGCATTTTGAGAACTTGGAATTCCGGGAAATCTTTCATATAGGTTTTAATGAAGTGACTTCGATGTCTTTCCCGAACCCATCGATGAACAAGTTGTCGTTCTATTCTCCCACTTTCTCCGAACGGCTGGCCAACCATTACTGCGATTCGTGCAGCTTTCATTCTGGTCAGAACATCTTGAAAAGTGAGAGGAGCACCTTCTTTCTTCGCAACAACAGTACTGTATCCCGGGTCACCAGCCTTGCATGGTGCTGTTACGTAGACATCTGATCCATCATCCAGGAACACCAGGAAGTCTCCCCTGTGACCACTGCGACGGCTTGCAGTTGTACCGGTTTTCCATATCCATGTTTTGCTGTATTGACCGGTATTCAGAGGGCAGCAAACAGCCACACGAAGACCTAAAATTATGAAAAGTATTCGAGCTAGGTATCTTGATAATGGAACTTACCTACGTCACCGAAGCCGTTGTATAGTGGACTACATAGACCGTGATTAGTGAGAGCCAAATCTCTGACATGACGATCGGCAGTTTCATTGTTATGGAGAAACTTGACCCTGTACTTTTCTGCACTTAAAATTTGTTCAACAATTGCATGTTTCAAATCGGCGGTGTCTGTGTTGAGCATGCGAGCCATGCAGAAATCTCCAGGTTTCAGGGCATGATGTTTTTCGAGAGAAGTTTTCCTCTGGTATACTTTTCTCGCTTCTCCCACAGCGTTCATAGTCTGGTTCTTCAGAAGTTCCATTGCGGCGCGAGAACGAACCAGCTCGTCACGTGCCTCCTTAGTCATGATTTGTAAGTTGAGCTCGCTGGGAGTTTCAAGTCGCGGAACTTTCTCTCTGATGAGCGAAATTATTTCCGAGCGTTGACCAACAGTGTTCTCAAATTGTTCTCTCATCTCAACAGTAGTAGCTTCAATCTCGTGGAAGAATTCGTTCAGATCTCTGTTTAAATAGTCTATTATAAATAATCATCCGTTCTCCCAAACTCACCTATTGATTTGAGCATCTCGCTTAACAGAAGACTTGTTCTGCTGCCAATGATGAGCCGACGCATCAACGATTCTCTGGTAAATTTCGCGGCCATCCAATTCTTCCAAAAAGTTTTCAGAACTTTCTGGTTCTTCAATTGGTGAAGTGAACTTATTTATCAGCATGAAATAATAGGTTAGCAACAGGATAGCATTTGCAGGGGATGATAGTGTGAGCTGCATGAATTTCAAAGGGCTGGCATCTAATCCTTCAGAAGCAACTTTATTGAAATAAAGTTCGAGTTGTTTAATACTCCAGTTATCGAAACGGTCCTCGGCGAGAACCGAAAAGTCCACACCAAGAGAATTGTTGTCTGAAAATTGAATTTTTGGTTGACTTTCAAACGCTTTTTCCAAAGTTTCACTCACCATCCAAGACTCCCATACAAATACCAGCGATCAGTGAATCTTCATTTTCAAATTCGCATTTTTCCACAAGACCAGTCAAACTACCGCTTTCCTTAAACTGTTTCACAGCATCTTTACATTTTTCCAAAGGGAATAGTGGTTCGTCATTAACGTATTCTGTCAAATAGTCATTTCCACCGATTCCGAATTCTTTGAAGTGTTCCGGTTTGAGTCTCTTGAACCACGACAGTAGATGATTCGAAATTGTTTTGTTTTCTTCTATCATCTCTTCTTCTGTTTTTTGATTGGCGTCCTCAACAATAAGTTCAACCTGGAAAGCGAAGCAATTATTTAGATATTTGAGATAACATGGAAACTGACATCATCTAGAATTTCAATTTCTCCATTCGCGGCATGGTTCCCATTTTGCACAAGGTTCATGAATGCGTTCACAATTTCAACAGGATTCTCGTCATCAGATTCGTGGTCACTCACGACATCATCATCGATGTTTTCCACGTCGTCATCATCGTCCATCGTCAAATCTACTGTCTAAAATTTTGTATAAGTAAAGTTCAGATGGTATTGAAAACGCACATCTGGTTCACGAACGATCGCACTTCCATCGGATGTATCGTTACTTAGTTGTTCGTCGCTATCCAAGTCAATAGGTTGATCCATTATCTGGTAATAGAATTAGTAGATTCACACACTCAGCAGATGTTAGATACAGAACGTCGGATTCTCACTGAACCTAAAGTTTAGAAGAGCACATAAAAACATTGCAAAAAAGAGAAGAAGTTGTGTATTTCAATTATTCTACACGATAAGAACAATGCGATAAAGATGTAAATGATTGCTGACCGAAAATTGCAGAAAGATTATGGTACATATAAAAAACAGTCGAAAAACTAGAATTTCTAAAAGCTCCAAAGGAAAAATGACGAAAATTCAGTTTTTGTAGAGGTTTGTAAAGCTAATGAAAATGACGAGAAGTGTTTTTTGACTGGGTGAAATACTTTCGAAAAGAAAACATGGTAAGGAGAAGAGAGGGAAGAAACGGACAAGTAAAGCTGATAGTTTTGGCAAAAATCGATGGTGTAGAATTATTAGAGAAGAAAAAGGAAAACCCGACAGAAAAATTAGGGACCTTGTTTCAAGAGAGAAGGAAAAGAGTAAGAAAATGAAAGTGGGTAAGAAGTGTAGAAAATGAGTCTAGGAGAAATTATTCAGTTATTTTTCTTATTGTCCCCTCCGAGGGTAACCATCGTGTCGTCAGAATCGTCTGGGCGCCTTCCACATCGCAAATGGCAAATCCTGGAAAAAAACCCAGATAATTACGAAAAAAAAACATTTTTCTGCCTACCATTTCCAGATCTGCCTTCTCATTGAAGCTGTCAACTGATTGAACAAAAACGCTACTGACAGCACGACGAACAGTGTGTTGTACGCAACGACCACTCGAAATGAACTGAGCCATTGAAGCGATGATTGAGAACCGAGAAGGTCGAATGTAGTCATTCCAATGGTGTTGACAGCGACAGGCAGGGCTGAGGCAACAACGAGAACAATTGAAGAATTGATGATTATTGTCGGCATTGGGGTGTCTTTGCGGACTGGGCGTAGCGACCGTAGAACTGGTAAGGAGTACAGACCAACAAAAGAAGTCAGCATTACATAAATGATTATGAGGGTCTCGATACAAGCACCAAACAAACCGAATGAGTGACGGGTATGTACCTAAAAAATAATCATGTTTTCATGGATGATGAACCTTTGGCTTTTTTGGCTCACCTCAATGTATTGGGCATAAACTGGAAGACTGCGATATCCAAACAGAAGTTTCAGTGTGTTGATCGCAACCATTATCAGAGAACAAGTGGTTAAAGCTAATAAAATAGCAATCGCCACTGGATATCGGAGCCTCATGAAAAGTTTTAAAAGTCTTCCTTGTTTTTCGATTGCTCTTTTATACAACTTGGAGGACTTGACGGTGTGGATGACTGGTTTCCAGATAGCTTCTTCTGATTTCGATAGACGATTCGGAGAAATTTGATTTGATGTTGATGCCTCGGAAGACGTGGCTTCATGGGAATCTCCAGAAGCGAATGGATCTACAGCAAGTGAAGTAGACGGATTAAGACACATCTCTGAACCATGTTCCCATCGAGAAAATCTGAATTGAAATATTCAATGTAAAGTTTTTCATAATCTTCAAAAAAAAACAAACCTTGAAGAAAAGTAATTGTTTGAAAATGTGTTCTTAGTTGGCGATCCAACCCAAAAATCATCAGATTCCGAGAAGGATGATCTTTGACGACGAGCCGCTCTGACGTAATCATTGAAATTTCTATAGTCAAAGTTTGGATTCGGCAATTTCTTTGGTTCTTCCCATTTCCGAACAACTGGACTTGACGCATAGTCGTGCCTCCATCGACGTCTTTTAGGTTTTGTTGGAGTTGTATTTCCTACATCACCGCATTCAGACGGGTCAACATCCGGATTTATTATTTCAATCTCATCCTCGTCGTCTGTGTTCAGACGCATTTCTTCTGTGGATCCGGACTCGATTCCGCTATCACTATCCTTTCGACATTCTTCAACCACATCTGTTACAACTTCTTCAGAATTCGGAGCGCTCAATGTTTCTTCCGAATCTGATGGTTTCGAGTTTACCATAAAATCGTTTTCAGAAGGTTCGGGTGGGACTTCGTTTGAGCTTGAAGCTAATTCTTCGTCAACGACTTCCTCATCAACGACCAAAAATTCTCTCGCCAGCGAGAACATCTTGGCAAATCCATACGGCGTTGATATCAACAAAAGTACAGCTCCAATAAAACTAACGCACGAATAGATGAGTGGGAGGTTAACAGATGTGATGGAAAGGAAGGAAACTGGGTAGTCCAGGATTGTGAGCACGATTTCAGCCAGGCAAAGTAGAACGAAAGCGAATAGAAACGAGATTGCCATTGCTTCATAAATTCGCTGGGTCGTGCACTGAAACTGTTCAATTGTTGAAAGAAATACACTGATATAATACAACTTACATTCCCCAGATTAGACGAGGAAAATCCTTGAGACTCGATGAAAAAGTAGGAGAATGGCAAGAGTACGAACAGAGACACATTGGAAAGTACAAATACATAATTCCAAAGTGCTCCGATCAAGGAATACGACAACCACTGAAGGTAGTAGTTCCCATCGTACAACTGTAGCATTTCTACTCCAATTACTGAGAACGGTAGTAGCGTTAGCGACCCTATCGATGTTGCTGTCGCCGTACTGCTGATCCAAACTCTAGAATAATTTTTACGATTTTAGATTCTCAAATATAGTGAATACTCACGATACTCGGTATACGAAGTAATCTTCTTCTCCTGCATACAATGCTTCTCGCTCAGTTTTTCGTTTTAATCTTGAAATCAACCAGTAGGCGAACAAATATAGCAACATGAAGAGCCACATACAGATCTGAAAAATAGCATATTTACAATAGAGAAGAAATTAAAAATTTGACGATAACTTACAATTTGCTGTCGCACATAGTTATGAAACGCCTTCTCTTTGTCGATCATCTGTTGGAAATGCGATTCTTCGGCCTCTTCTTCTAGCTCTTCTGCTTCTTGCATTATATATCTGTGTGACCATTTGGCAAACTGCCACGTCCCGCTAGCTACTACTGAAACGGAGGTGGCGAGCCAGCTGACACCCGCCTCCAGGGCGTACTGTGCCATTCGCAACTATTTTGGCTGAAAATTAATGAATTAGAGCCTTTTATTTTTCAGAAAGATAAAGAAATAGAAAGAACGAATATGTTGTTTTTGACTGATCTCAAAACATCCAAGTGAAAACATCTTACAGGAGCCAAGAGACAGTGTCTCAATAAATCTTGTCACCTTATCAAAACATTCACGCTGTCGGTGTGATCGGTGTGATCAAAGAAGACCTTATAAAGGGTCAGTGACACTAATTTAATGATAAGAGATAGGGATAAAATTCAACAGATAGGGGACAAAGTCCATTTCTTCAGCTGTTACGGTATTTCTATGAGGAAAAATTGGGGGTTTCGAAATAGAAGTTAGTTCTGGTGAGGATGAGTCGTTCAAAAGAGAAAAAAATCCTGAAGAAGAGATTAATGTTCGAAGGTTAAGTGAAAAAGCACAAACACATGTGACATATTGAAAACAGGTTGCCGGAAATCGTTTTCGTCAGTGCCGTCAGGCATGCCGAGAGCTGCGAGGGGACTCAAATTACCGGGTTGATTTATGTTTCATTATGAATTCTTTAGAAATTGGTGAAGCGGGAAGGATCTGTTTTGAGGTCGAAAGTCTTTTTTTCTCGAGAGTGTCTTCGATTTCATTTCGGTGGCGACAATGTTACAACATGACCTCGTAAAATCGAGGAATGGGAAAAAATGAAGCATCAAATGAATTTAGCACAAAAAACGGAAGCGAATTTTTCAAAAAGATTGGTATTCGAAAAAAATGTTTAAGATGTAAAAA
Source organism: Caenorhabditis nigoni (assembly GCA_027920645.1). NCBI lineage: Eukaryota > Metazoa > Nematoda > Chromadorea > Rhabditida > Rhabditidae > Caenorhabditis > Caenorhabditis nigoni. The sequence goes on along the minus strand of CP115866.1, from coordinate 7,476,543 downwards.
ACAACTGAGTTTGGTGACGAGCACACAAATAGGTGGTGATTATTATGATTGAAAACAACTTGAAAGTGTTTTTTCTAAGGCAGAAAAAAAACTCATTAAAATACTTCTCCAACTATTGCAGGTACTCAACTCATGATATTTCTCAATATCAGATGTGGAAATCTTAGACGTTCGCAAAAATTCCATTTTGTCAACATGAACAATTTAGAACGAGAAGCAGAATGAACAAAAGGGAAACGAGACCGATTTTCTTTCGGTCGCCTTTCACCTGATTTACGATTTCCCTTTTATCGAAACATAACGACCGAAATATTCATGAAAAATAAGCAAATGTGTCAATAAAGTTTAGAGCAACGTTGACTTGAGGAAAAAAACAGAAAAAAAAACCATGAGTGTTTTGCCAGTTTGCGGAATCACTGAGAATTTCGCAACTAATATAAATTCCTTAGAGTTTCTTTTCAGTTCAATTAGATTGATTGCTAACTTCTAAACAATAAAAACTACTAAAACGAAGAGTTCAAAGTGTAAGACAGGGTGAGAGAGAGGTGAAATGGGTAATAAAGATTAGATAAGCGACCTAAAAAACAGGTTTTTCACGTGAAATTTAGATCGGGAATTAAATAAGAAAAACAAAAAAAACACTAAATCGAAAGAAAACGTTTAAAAATGGGACAGCACCTCTCACAACCACTATGCATTAGCGCTCTTCGATGTGCCCAACAATTTGAACGCAAGGAGAACGAACACAAGAGAGTGTGGAAAAGGGGGAGACGCAGAAGTACAAAGAGCGCGTCGATTCGAATCGAGTCGACATTGCTGTGAGGAGGAGAAGAAGGGAGGAAACACGCACTCTCCTCACGTGCTGAAAAGTTGATGAAAGGTTGGGATCGACATGCTGAGCTGACAAGAGAAGCAATTTTGAAAATATAGACAATAGAACGAACAGATTTTGTCCTAAACTTTTTGCTCCGCATCGGAATATAACAAGGTTGAATACAATATTGAGAGAAACCAATTGTCATCTAGGCATTAAGAGATGTCTTTATTATATTTATCATGAGAAAAGGAAAAACAACAACAACGCATCTTAACTAATAACCAGTTAATTAGATCTCATGACTATTGGAAAATTCCTAGAAATTCTCCAATGTCTCTCATGCAGATGCTCGTGCAGATGTACACAATGGGAATGGAGGTATTATGACTGGGTATCGGAAACCTGTAGTTGGAAAAGTTGTTCACACAAAAGTTATTTATGAAAGGAAACATTTTGAAGCAAAAAATTTTTCTTTTCAAAAGGAACCATTAATTAAAATCAACTTTTGAAAGATCGATTAGGAACAAAACTTTATGAATTTAAAGGGAAAAACCGAACAAATGAGTAGAAATTTCTTGGTTGGCAACAAGTGAGAGTTCTTTACGATATTCTCGAATTTATGTCGTTCGATGCCATTAAAGCTACCGTAGTATTGACAACTTTCGAAAACAACAACTTTTTCTGGATACAGTAATACAAAAGACCAATTCAAACCAAAATTAAAAATAGGTATATTTTCTGACAGTTTTTTCTCGGAAACCAAAAAGTCTCTCCAAAGATATCCCGAGACCACTGTCCCTGTGTTTACCTAGGTGTCAGTAGTTTGACGTATCACAAAATGAGATGAGACAGTCGAGACTGTCACATGCTCAATATTTTTGTCATTTGTTTTTCTTATTTAAACAAAGTAATTTTACTGTTGTTTTTTTTTAATTTGAAGATTATCAAAACAAGACAAAAACTTATTAGAAATTGCGAAAGATTGGTATTCCAAGCAAATTTTCAGGAACCAGAGAATTAAAAAAATTGAATTTCGAAATTAAAAAAAATCAGAAATTCAGAAGATTTGGTAATTGCAAAGTTCAGAATCTTCGAGAAGGTTGGAAACCTCAACAAACTAGAAAGTTCGAAGAAATTCTTGTTTAGATATTTGAAAAGAATAAGACTTCCAAAAAATTGAAATTTTAAAAACTCCTAAGAACTAGGGAAGAGAGTTTTAAGGAATTCCGGAAATAGGGAGTTCCAGAATATTTGAAAATATTAATTTCTCACAAATAATGATGTTATAAAATTTTTAAAGAATTGCTGGTCCGAGAAATTTAAATTCCCAATAAAAACAAGGAATTTAGAGGTTTCAAGTTAGTCGGATCCCCCTTTAAGGATTTAGAGATTCCAAAAAGTTAATATAGTACTGGAATTTAGATGACGTAGAGAACGAATGAATTAATTTGATTAGGAAGAACTTTGTAATTTATAATCAACTATTCAGAAACAAGCATTCTGATTAGATCAGATTAATACAAATTAAAAAGATTTTTGTGGGATGACAGATAATTACAGAAAGTTTGGATAGTAGTAAATACGGAAGTCAGAAGAAAATATTCGATTCTGAACAGTTTACTTTATCAGTCCAAATGAACCACAGAATTGGAGGAAAATAAAAAAAAGAAAAAAGTTGAAACAATACATTTACGTAAATCAAGAAAAAAAGTTATGTCTTTGGTATCGGGGGCGTTGCCGGTGATGTCATATTTTGAGGTGATACTTTTTCAGGTGTACTCATTCCAGTGGGAAGTTTCATTGGACCCATTTCTCTACGACGATGAGAAACGATTCTTCTCTGGGTACCACCTTTTCGTTCCGTGGATCTATCCTTTACTTTTCCATCTCTCGACTTTTTCCGCATCAGTGCTGTATTTGATACTTTTCTATCTGTTGATGTACTGCTCTTTCGCTCTTCTGACTTTTTCTAGAAATAAATAATGTTGAGTTAAAGTTTGATAGATCAGCAATCACCATTTCCAAGGTGCCTGAAATTGGTCCTAGCACGTTTGCAGTTTCGAGAATCCCTCTGATACGACGTCGAACAGTTTGAAAATTTGGTCGAGTAATTGGATTCTAAACATCTGATATTAGAAGTTGATGAATTTTAAACTCACTTTGTCACAACAAACGTCAACCAGATCTGCCAATTCCTTGGGTTCTCCATTCTTAATCCGATGTGGATGATCTGATTCTTTGATCCACTCCTGCACTTCTTTCAGTGTTCTTGGAGCCAATGGATCAGTTGCACATCTATTGATTATTTCAGTCAACAATACTCCATAAGACCAAACATCCGTCTTCTCATTGAAAATTCCTTTCTGAAGGGTTTCAGGAGCCAACCATCGAATTGGTGCCTTTTTCAATTTCTTCACAATCACTTCTTGTCCGAGATGGGATAGTCCAAAATCGGAGATTTTGATTTTCAAAGAATTGGTTATCAAGCAATTTCTGGCTGCTAGATCTCGATGAATAACTCTTCTCTGAGCCATGTGTTTCATTCCAGATGCTATGTCGGCTGCGAAAGTGATCAACTGTCTGTGGGAAATATTTTGGGTAGTTTGGAGATGTTTCTGGAATTTCAAATTATTTTGAAAAGTTCTTTAAATCTATAAAAAACCAACCCTGAGATCTCCCCCGGTAACCAATTCCATGACTAGCATCACCGGTTGTTCTAGTGATGCAATTCCATAAAGACAGACAATATTCACATGTTGAAGGACTCCCATCACCTGAGCTTCGTGGCAAAATTCTTGAATTGTGGATCTCTGTGCATCTCCAATCGCTCGTTTCACAGCTACTTCTATTGATTCACTTGCTCCATTTGGTAAGTATTTTGCTTTGTATACTTCTCCAAATGCTCCATTTCCTAGTTTGTTTCCAAGTGTGATAGAACTATGATGCAGAACAATTCTGTTTCTGGGTACTGGTGTAATTGCGTTGACTGAAAGGGACCAGGCATCCAGAAGTTGATAAATGTGAGCATATCTTTTTTGAGTCATTTTCGGAAATTTGGCAACTAGCTGAAATGATTCTTTGAGTGTCTATGAGTCTATGAAGGATAAAAAACCTTAGTTGAACCCCAACCGTCTTCATTCCAGGACAATTGGAAATTCATTACTTTCCCATCAATCTTGACTGAGATACATAACGTTTTCTTCATTGAGGATCTCTGAATTGCTCGACGAACAAGATACGAGTGTTCCCATTTCAACAACTTTTCTACAGTACCCCCAAACATCATTCCATGGTACCATAAATGATGTTTCAATATGTTACTGATGTAGTCCTATAATCACAAATTATTGGAAACTCATCCAAAAACGCATTCACTAACATCCACAGATTTTTCCATATCACTGGTTCCTGATTGATTATCCGGGATTGATCCTGTGCTATTGCAATCTGATATCTGATCACTGTTGACCTGTCCAACATTATCACTAAATTCTAGATCACTAGGAGACTGTAAATTTAGGAATTTTAGCTATTTGAAATCATGAATCCAAATTACTTCTCCTTTTCTGATGAACTCGATTTTCAAAGCATTGTTCTGATGCATTGTTGACAATTTCAATGTTGCGAATTACTTGAATTTTCGCAGTTTCTATAGAAAATAATTAGAAGGTTGGAGTCGTTGGTATATCATCCACACGTTCCTGACACGTCGACTCGTATTTTTATAGGTCAAAAAGTTTTCAGATAATCAATTGGTATTCAAGGGAACCTATACACCTTTTATAGCCAGATTTTGATTAAAACCAGCCTGTTTGTCTCTGGTGCTTCAAACAGCTTGCTGGTGCGCCTTTGCCGCAATTCAACCTATCATTACTAATAACATTCACCAAATTCCGTATGTCCGGATGGATGTCGCGTGACTGTTAACCGACGTTGACCGATTGAGCTCGCATTTGGGCAGATAGATCAGAAATGCGTCTTAGTTTTTTCCCTAGAATTACGGGTACTGTAAACGGAGCTCAGGAGGTTCATCCCTGAAGGGCAGTAACTCGACAAAAAATGGCATCCATCGTTTTGCGACTCTGACCAAATATACCTCGATCCTTGTGAGAGATATTTTAAAAAGTAAGAGCGAAAGGGTTTGTCTTGATATCAGAAACATTTACTTAGTTGGATATTACTTGATATCTCAAACAGGAAACGAGATAATTATGTTCAAAGGGGTAATCTTTTTAAAGAGTTTCACAATTTTCAAAATTGAAAATTCAATAATTTTTTAAACGTGATGAAAAAAAAATTTTAAAATTAAATTCTAGAGAAAAAGAACTACGTGAATTGGCTTAGAAAACCCGAGATGACCTCAGGGAGATAAGATCACTATAAAGGAAGAGCAAAGTGGAAGGAAGAATCAGTTCTCCCTTTTCGGGGCTCTCGAGAAGGGTCCCGGGGGAGGTATCCGCTTCCGGATTTCTGGATCCGGATTGCTGGGTCCGGATTCCGGATTCCTGGGTCCGGATTCCAGATTCCTGGGTCCGGATTCGAGATTCCTGGGTCCGGATTCCGGATTCCTGGGTCCGGATTCCGGATTCCTGGTTCCGGATTCCGGATTCCTGGGTCAGGATTCCGGGTTCCGGATTCCGGATTCCTGGGTCCGGATTCCGGGTTCCTGGGTCCGGATTCCGGATTCCTGGGTCAGGATTCCGGGTCCCGGATTCCGGATTCCTGGGTCCGGATTCCGGGTTCCTGGGTCCGGATTCCGGATTCCTGGGTCGGGATTCCGGGTTCCGGATTCCGGATTCCTGGGTCCGGATTCCGGGTTCCGGATTCCGGATTCCTGGGTCCGGATTCCGGGTTCCGGATTCCGGATTCCGGATTCCGGGTTCCGGGTTCCGGATTCCGGATTCCTGGGTCCGGATTCCGGATTCCTGGGTCCGGATTCCGGATTCCTGGGTCTGGATTCCGGGTTCCGGATTCCGGATTCCTGTGTCCGGATTCCGGATTCCTGGGTCCGGATTCCGGATTCCTGGGTCCGGATTCCGGATTCCGGATTCCTGGGTCAGGACTGCGGATTCCTGGGTCCGGACTCCGGAATCAGAGTTCTGGATTCCGGATTCCTGGGTCCAAATTCCGGATTCCGGATTCCGGAAGTCCCTGAACGAAAATGGAAATTACTTTCCTGTAAGGTTACACGCACTGTAAGCGGAGCCCATGAGGTTTAGCCCCGGAGGGGCGTAAACCGACTGGTTTATATTACTGTTCGTCGCTTCGCGATTTTTGGTACTGAAACTGAATAACACCAATGTTGAGCTTTTTCAGCGAAAAAGAGTGTCACAACAAATTTCTGTGAAACTGTGGGATTTTCGGAATTTTTTTCACTGAAAACGTATTTTAACTTGAATCAACATTTTTTAAATGGAGCCCTTCTATTAGAGGACCCTCCTATTAAAGGGTTTCGTTTTATATGTTTTACGGTAACTGGGCTGAAACTGGCCATCAGATTCTACAATTTTCGGAGATTTTTAGATAGGATATTCTTAAACTATCCAGAAATTTTCATCGAAATCTAGATTTTCAAACTGTTCACTTTCTATTGTCAGGGGATCAATATTTTTTAGCTGCTCGCTCAATTGCAAACCACAAGATACTGTTTTTTGTTATCATCCCGATCCATCAATCCAATCAATCTACCCTTCTTTTTCTCTTCTTCCTCGAGACACACTTTTCATCGCATCAAAAGAGACGGTTATTCTTCTTTCTCCTCGGCGTCTCGTTCCAAGGACATTCTCTCTTTCTTCACCCATTCTTTACTTCTTCTTCTATTACTTCTTCTTTACTGCCAGGATGACACATTTTCCGGGTGGTCCCAGTTTCATTTCTATTCTGATATGTGTTCTTGTTCTTTTATTACCATTTATAGAGTAAGTTCGAATTTCATTCACATCCTTTTGTAGAGACAATCAGCAGAAACCAACTTTTGTTAGGTTGACCTACTTTCCAAAGACATCTTCTTTCGTCAGAATTTCGGACGAAAGAAGATTCTGAGAATGATGAAAATTATTTGAATTCATTAAAAAAATTCCAGATGTCACTGTCCTCACATGATGGGAATGAAACCGCCTGGTCCGCCATCCGGTCCAAGTCCTCCTGGCAAATTTCCTGAAGGAGATGAGGTATTTTTTTTAAATTAAAAAAGGTTTTTACAGTAATCCAACTTTTAGGGATGGGATTACGATGAAACTGCTGCGCCTGGAATCGTTCCAGAACCTCATTTCATTCAGTCTACTTATATTTATAGATCTCCGAATGGTATGAAGTTTGAATTCGAAAAAGCATTTGAAAAAAGAATAAATTTCAGTTCAAGAGAAAGCGTTTTCGTCTCGAGTGGTGACTGTTTTGAAAGATATCAGGTCTCGATTGGAAAAGTCCGCAAGATTAACACTGGAAAATGAGAATGTAAGATTTATTTAAAAACATATTTTTTTAAATTAAAGATCAATTTCAGATTGAATGTTCATCTCCAACTGATCACTATAGATGTCAAGAGTATCCAAGCACAGGAACCTGGAATTATTTGATCGTAGAAGATCAGTGAGTGTTTCTGAAAAGAAAAAAAAATTTCTAAATATTTTTTTCAGACAAAAAGGAGCAGCCACCTATACATTCGATCGAAAGTATAACGAAAAGAATGAAGGAACAATTGAGATGGCTCTTCTTGAGTTAGTTTTTAATATCTTTTTTTATTCTGAAGGTCTCAAAACGACAACTACCGTAACCTAAAATTTTTTTTCTGGATTTATTATCTCGATGTTCGTACGTTGTCAGTCAATTTTTTTCAGTTTGCCACTTCTTTGGAAAAAAATAACAGAAAACTTGCCGAAAAGCATTGAAAAAACGAGATAATAAAGAAAAAAAAATATTTTTAGGTTACGGTAGTTGTCGTTGTGGGACCTTCAGCCACAGCCACCGACGTTTCTCATCCACAGCTCCGATTCTTTGTAACATAAAAATATTCCAGTGCCTTCTCCCGTCACTCTCCATCTTCTCTGATTGCCTTCGCTTCTCCAGAAGCAGAAAAAGAAGTTGGATACATTCGCGCTCTTACAGTACAAGAAATGGATGTAGGTTTCAAAAATCTCAGTTTTAATCTATAAATAATTAACAAAACTTTTTTCAGTCGTTAAGTGGGAAGAATCGACATCGTCAAATCTCAATGGAGAAGTTCGGACCAAACGAACTCAATCTTCTGGAGCCTGCTCTTCTAGAAGTTCGAACTGGATCCGGTTTGAAACTGACATCTGACTCGTTGAGAAGAATTGATTCATCAAAGGAATTCGACAAACTTTTGGATGAGTACAAGAATGTTTTCATTCTATTTTGGACAAGCAGTGAGTTTTTTTTAAACAAAAATATAGTTGAAAAATTTCAAGTTACACTATTTATGAACGGGGATTTACGGGATTTACATCCGATGGCAACAGCGAAAGGTTAAAACAAATAATAGAGAGATCAATAGAGGCATCTATGAGTTATGATTCCATTGGTGTTGGCTCGATTGCTGATGGATCCTCCTCCTCTGCACCAGTTTGGGTTGTTGGAGCAGATTGACTTGATTCATCCTTATTCGACACACTTCCCTGCGACTCCTGGCTTCCATCTGCTGCCCCCACCATTTTCATTAAGTCGTCCAAGTTGATTTCAAATGCGTCGTCAAGTTTAAGAGATGGCGTTGGCTCTTCGCCGCCTTCCTCTTCTTTCACAATCTTCAATTCAGCTTGTTTTGCTGCGTCAGTATCATAGATCTTTTTGAGAACCTGGGTCCGTATTTTCCGATGGTAGTTGGCCACTTTTGGACGAATCTCAGTGACGGATTCGATGCGGACAACCTTCTTCTCTTTCTCTTCTTTGATCATGAGCTCCAGAGCTTTTTCGTCGAAATCCTTGTTTTCTCCAAAGTCTCCGTCCTTTTTCTCTTGCATGCTTTCTATGAGTTTTCTGGTACGTGCGACACATTCGTCAGCAAGACGATCGACTCTGATAAAAGAGAGCTGATTTAGGGTTTACGGCTATAGAAAACTCACTCCATAGCAACATGTAGATCAACGGAGCTCTGCATTTCAACTTTCTGCCCCTTGTGCTGAGTTTTCATGTGCTGGATGACGAAAATCTCACGACGTCTCGCATAGGTGCACGCGGAGCACTTGTAGGGACGATAGTTCAGATGAGCTTCGATGTGATTTTTGCTGAAATTGAGAAAACAAAACTAAATAGATCTTATACAAAATTCGCTAACCGATTTCTGGAACAAATCCATTCATTACAAATAACACACAAAACGTTCTTATATCTGCCAAAAGCAGCTTCACGGAGGCGTTGAATCTCTGTAGCAGATTCAGGGACTTGCGGTTTTGGAGCTGGGAGCATCGGAATCATAGGAAAAGGTGGAAGCATCGGGAAAATCGGTGGCTTCACGTCTGGAATTGTTGCCGGTGCCTGGACAGCATCAGAAGACTTCTCGGCTTGTTTTTCTTTGTCCTCTCCCAAAGCGGCACTCAAAGTGGGCATAGTTGTTGTAGTCGATGTCTCCGAAGTTCCAGGCTCTGAATCACCGATCTTGGCAGGTGGTGGACTGAGCTTCTGAGTGGCAGGATCTTCAGAAGAAACCAATAGAGTCGGAGCAGACGGAACAGTGAGTGGAGCCAAAGAAATCATTGGCTTCAGAGGATGCGGTGGCATTGGAAGAGCTGCGGTACAAGTAGCGAGAGCACTCGCATAGTTGATATCACCACCAGCTTGCATGTAACCATTGAGGAATTGACGGAAGGCAGCTAAAAAATTTTAGGTTGGAAGAAAAAAAATATAACACCACGTTTTTTTTTTAATTTTGGCTTCGAAAATTGACCTAATTCGCGTACGTTTTTTTAAATTGAAAAATGCAAAAATTTGACACAGAAAAATGCATTCGTTTGAAAATATTTAGAAACTCAAAGAAAAATCGGAGATTTCGAAAAAAAAAACACTAAAATTCGCTCCGGCGATTATCGGGGCAACCAGTTTACGAACCAAAAAGAGTCAGATAACTGATTGGTGGATTCGACGACATACTCTTCGGTGGAGGCGGAACCGGTGGTGTCGCTATGATCGAATCGAGAATCGGAGTTGCAGATATTGTTGCAGATGTCGTCGCTGGAAAGTCTCCTTTCTCAAAACTATCGGTTGTCTCGTCTTTCACAGTCATCGGCTTTTTCGAAGCGTCGGTCTCCGGGTTGTCGTGCTCCAGCTGTCGTTTTCTTTGATTCGAGCTATCCATACTGTAAACATAGGATTTTTTAGACCTTTTCTCTTTCTCTTTCAGCTAACCTCTATTGAACAGATGAGCGCTTGATTCGACAGGTATTCCACGAAAGTAGATTTTCAGAACTGATTGGTTACCGGGTAACTGACTGATCGCTGACCCCTGCTGACCTCGCAACGGCATGACCTAGTTGACGTGGGTGACCTTTTGACCTAGCTCTGAAACAAAAAACAAGCTCAGTAGACAATGATCTAGATTAATAACAAAAAAAAAACGAAGTTTGCTGTGTCACTCAGGGATCAAGTATTAAGCTGATCAGCTCGTTCGAAATGTCTCACTGGCTTTCTTTGAGAAAGCGCATACACACATAATACCTAAAATTTTATTATAGTTTTCGGTTTCAGAATTAGGTCTTTTATGAGTTTTCTAGGACAGAAAATAGCATTTGGAGGTGTTACAAACAGAACTCTGCGTAGCGAACATAAATTTCCGGAAAAACGTGGGAAGACTTTGTCCGCGAGGACTACACGACCGTAATAAAACCGCGGGAGTTCAAAAATTACAGTCATATAGAATCTGAAGCTACAGAATGCGAATTCATGAAAGATATCTTACAAAACGATTAAAAATCAGATTGACACTTTTTTCAAAACCTTTTCAGATCGAATGGTCAGTCTACACACATTCAATCTATGGTCCCGTGTAGGAGACAAAATTAAAGTTGATGATGGTAATGAATTTCAGATGATGTAGATTATTCAATTTTCTGGTTTTATAGATACTCTCTTAGCTCATGTTCCCTGCCACGAAAGTTCCGAATTCTGTCAAGGATTGAATGCCGAGGATTATCATACTGTAGTTTCTTATAAGTGAGAAACATTTTTTTAAATAAAAGATGAAAAAACAAAAGTGAGTTTTCAGAAACGGACAGAACACTGGAAAGACGGAAAATATCGGCAATGAGGAGTTTTATGAGAACTGGATTGAGCTGTGAGTTATCATATCGGCAGGTGGTCTCGCAACAACAACTACCGTAACCTAAAAACATTTTTATTTCCCTGCATTATTTTCACGTTTTCAACTATTAAAAACCGGAAAAGCACAATTTTTATAAGAAAAAAATTGACTAAAAACGCGTGAGAACGAAAAAATAAATCCGGAAAATTAGATACTTTTTTAAGGTTACGGTAGTTTTCGTTGTGGGACCACAGATCTGATTTTTTGTACTAGAGTAATATTTATGATAAATTTCCGTGTTCAGATCACTCCTTGGACCTATTCAAAAACTTCCGAATGTATCGAAATTCACAGAATTCAAAAAAGGAATCGTAAATGGAAAGAAACGGCCATCAGTGACAATTGGTGTGTTCCCATCAGACCAGGATACATCATTCCAGCACTTCCAAATTGCTGCTGAAAAATTAGCTGGAAAATATTATACAGCATATTTCATTAATGAAAAGTAAGTGAATAATTCATTTTTTGAGACTTTTCAATCTATTTATTTTTAAGTTCGAAGCCGGCAATCACGACATATCGGCACTCGGAGAAACAGAAAAGAACCGATTATTCCGGAAAATTCGATCCGGCAACTTTGATGGAGTTCATCACAAAGTCTTCAATTCCTTCAGTGGTAAACTTCTATTTCAAAAAATTGATGCTTTTCTAAAAATTTATTCCAGATAGACATCTCTAATGGATTCACTACCGATGTATTATTCCACCAAAAGCGTCCTATTCTCATTCTGATTGGTGGAGATTCTGAACCATTTTCTAAACTTTCCGCTCGTCAAGATGCTCGAAAAAATTATATTTTTACCAAAATTGAAGGAGAAAACCAAAATATTCAAAAAACGAAAAAAGCTCTTGGAATTGTTAATGACGAACCAGTGATCGTTTTATTAAACAAGGATCGAGTTCATCTGATTCCAACTTCCAAGCCTAAATGCTCAGACCATCTTCTGAAACTCCTTCAGATGGCCAGCTCTTCAGAAGCAGATAGTAAGCGAATTCTACACGTTTTCATTTACATATGCTCCGATTTCTTTAGATGTCCTCTCTACAAAAGACCCTCATCCGCTAAGGTATCTTCAAGTTGAGAACGTCAATAAGCAATTCGGATTCGAGGAAACCATCGTACTACCTGATCACACTCTATTCTTGGATTCAGATGTAACATCCAGAAAATTGTATTTTTTAAAACCCATTCTTACTTTCAGCCATTCGCACGTCATCCTCCAATCTCGGAATCCGGTGGAACTGGAGGATGTCCGTTCATGCAGGGAGGTGGTGCAACGGCGGCATCTGATTCTAATCCCCATTCTGAGCTTTGAACTTTAACTTTGTACGGGCCGAGCAGAATAATAATAATAATAATAAATTTCATAAAAGATCAAGACTTAAGTTATATGTCAAGTTATTTAAAAATTTCAAAACTAACAATATTGATGACATAGTAATTGTGTGTGATCCAGCACAGAGATTCGACGTATCAAAAGAGAAGAAGAAGAAGAAGAATGACAATGTTTCAGCTTGAATATAGAAAACTCGAGGAAAAATTATGAGACAAGTGTAGAAGAGGTGACGGTATTTAAGAGATAAATTAATTTTCGAAAAGAGTGTCGAGAGCTAAGGAAGTGAGTTAAGGCAAATAAATTAGAGAAGAAGTAAAATACCCATATGGAAACGAGGCTGGGACGATGATGAAGAGATAAAGTGAGACGAAAAAAACTAGATGAAGATGCGATGGAAGTCATTTGCACCGAAATTGCTGTTGCATTTCGGACATTTACGTTGACGAGTGTCATACCTGAAATATGATTTTTTTTTTCAGTATATAAGAACCAAAGAGATATTAGGTTGTTCCGAAAGTCTTATACATTTTTTGAGCACGAATTTTATCCATTCTTGCCGATCGATTCTCGTTTTCTTTTTCGTATTTTAATAATGATTGACTCATGTTCAATAAAAATTGCCAGTCTGTTTCAAAAAATCTCGGTCCATGGCCGAGAGCCTCGCCAACAAAACCCATGATATTTAGGGTTGCCTTCTTTTTGAGTTTGTCAAAGGCGAATCCGCTGCCTCTGCTCATCGATCTATATGCTCCGTAATTGATGACAAGTCACTTGAGTATTTTGTAATGCGACCTTGGTTCAATAGCTTTCGGAACAGTGAATATTCGCTCCAAGAGAAACCTCATTTTTATCACATATTTTCAAGTATCGACGCCGATATCCAGAAAGCGCTGGAAGCTGAGCCGAGACTCATTGTTCGTAAAGTTTCATCTACTCTCGGCCTACCTACTATGACAGCATTTCATCATCCTCAAAGTCCAGACACAGAGAAAAATTTGTTCAAGTGGTGCCACACCATTTCAGTGATTCCCAGGTTAAAATTAGTTGTGACTTGTGTTGGTCTTTGCTTTCTCGTATGCGAACCTTTGATGGGATCCATTATCTTGTGTCAGGAAACAATAAAGAGTGTCTGTAGGATTCGGAAAACAGAAAGTGTCAGTGGGCCAAGCTTTGCCAAATTCCAGAAATCACTCACAAAGGAGAAATTTGTCAAAAATGGGAGATGTTGAGCATTTGGTGGGATCTCTATGGTGTGGTCTATGGAGAAGTTCTTTCCATTGTGCGATCGTAACTACGGACATATACTGTCTCTAACTGCAATAGATATTTTATGCGTATCCTGCTCTGCGCCCAGAAGCGAGCACATTTGTTCTGCGTCGAGGTAATGCGCACCTGCACACGACTTTGGCCACTCGCCAAAAAATACAGGGTCTAGGTATCAAAATACTTGGGCGCCCATCATACACTCCGGACCTCGCTCTAACACAATTGTGTTTGTTCCACTCGCTTTGGAATGGTCAACAGGGTAAGCGCTTTGATGGAAGATCGGACCCAAAATCGTATATGGATGCCTTCTTCGCGCAACAGCCACCCGCGTTCCAGGCGAGAGGCATCCAACAGCTACCAAAATATTGGCAGCATGTGATGGACCATGATAAGCAATATATTACTTGCCGAAATATTTCGAACGTTGAATGAAGTTTTGTTGAAAAAATGCGAAAAAATGTATAAGACTTTCGGAACAACCTAATATGATCACTTACATGGTTTTGATACATGTCTCACAGAACAAGTGGTAACATTTCAGCATGATACAGTCTTTGGGTCTTGTTTTACATGAAGGACACGTCAACGTTTCTTTCATCTGTCGGTTCGCTTCTTGAAGAACTTGATCACCAGTTTGAGCGGAGTCATTGCGTTTCGCTCGTTCGTATTTAACCCGAACTAGTTCCAATTCTTCTTCTGCCCTCTGCCGCTTGAACTTGGCTTCTTCCACTTCACGAGACTTGGAGCCATACAATTCTTGATATTGCTTGAGTTGTGCTTCACAACGATCTACTTTGACCTGGTTTTCATCTCTCGCGAACCCAAGCTCCTGCGTTTGCTTACGATGTACCTCCATCATGTTTGATAAGCGCCTAGAAACATTTTCATGAGAAATGAGAATCTCAGATAGAAACTTACGTCACTTCGGAAGTCTTGAACTGTAGATTTTCAGTTAACTTGTTCAAAACTTCATCCGAAGCCTTCTTCTCGAACTCGTGCATCTTTGCAATCTGAGCATCGGTCTGAGCTTTACTTTCCAAACAATCCAACTTCTCGCGCATTCTACTTTGCACTTGGTTTTGAATCATTCTTTCGTTCATCATTTTTAGGTTTCTATCTTCCTGGTCTCGTTTTTCCATAAACAATTGTGCATTTCTCTCCTGTTCTTCTTCAATAGTCAGACAAATGTTTTCTAACTCATCAGATAAAGTTTGTTCATCATTTGTCAAAGCTTCGTTGGTTTTTCGGAGTGTCTCTAACTCTGTCACTTTGTCTGCGATATGACGTTGGATTTCTCGCTGAAAAATGATATTTAAAAAATTAACCTACTATTTCACAAATTTCGAGCAGTGTCAGGAAAACTTATGAACCAAATAAGGGGTAGATATTTTTCATTCAAATGCTAAATACGGAAAAATTAGCGAAAAAAAAAGAAATTGTTTGTTTGGACCTAATAGAGCGGTTTTCGTTTTCAGATTATCTAGAAACTCCAAAAAAAAAACTAAAAGTTACAGATTTATTTTTTAATGGTTATTTTTTTACACAAAAATCAAATAAAACAACTTACATCAAGTTGCCTCTGCTTTTCTTGCTTATCCATCGCCCCAATACGCCTGATTTCTCTTTTTAAGGATTCATATTCCGCGCGGATCTTATTCGGATCCTCAGTTGAAGTGTTCCCGCTGTCTTCAAGCGGTACTAACACCGATTTTTCCACTTGATCTTTCAGCGTTTTCAACTCTGTTTTAACAGCAGAATGCTCCTTCTGAGATGCCTTTTCTCTATCCTTCATCCGTTGCATCTGCGACTTCATCGTCTTGTTCAACGAACGAAGTGTGTTGACAGTCGCCTTCATTTCATCCCATTCACTTTGTTTCACCGTCTTATTATACTCCTCTTTCACAGTTTCGAATTCGGCACGCAAAACTTCGCTATCATGAGACACCCGATAGAATGTATTGTGAATTTCAGACTGGTGCTGAATCTCTTTAATCGTCTTCTGATGCTCCTCTGTCATCATCTTTTCTCGATTCTCCTTGACGCTCCGTAATTGGTCTCGCTCCACTGTAACGTCTTCCAGATCCTTGCAAATCCGCTCGTGTTCTTTGATTGCGAGTGAATAGTATTTTTTAAGATTCCTATACTCCTCTGAGTTTGTAATGACGTCTGAGGGCACTGACGATTGTGTCTGCAACTATATAATGGATAAGACAATGTTTGCTATTTTATCAAAGCCTACCTCCATCTTTAGTTTGCTGATGTCCTGAGCCATTGACTGTAATTTCCTGTTCGTATCTTCTAGCTCCTGGAGTCGACGAGCAGCAATTGCTGCTTGTTCATCACGATCCGCACGAAGAGCTTCGATCTGTAAATTTCGAATAAACAAATTTATCTTATAACTATTTTCTGTCATAGAAAACTACTTTTTCTGTTCATTATTGATCGGAAACCCTTACCTCGCGACTTGTGGATTCGCTTGGTGGACTTCCTGGTGATCCCATTTTCTTTTCAGATTGGTTCAAAGTACCCGATGATGAGGCTGTTGCATTTCCGGACGCTGCTTCGTGTTCAAGGATGAGTCGAGCCTCATATTTGCAGGCAAGACGCATTTGCTTCTCAGTTTCGAAGTGAGCTTCTTCCAGAAGCTTCTCCATTTCTTGGATCCTACTTTCTAACAGTGTATTTTTATCCACCATGTGGCGACGCTTCCGTTCCAAATTGTGGTTCTCACTTTGAACTCTATGAGCTTCGGCTTGTAATTTATCAATTTGAGCTAAAAGATTTGCGGTCTTGGCAGCCAGTTCTTTGTGAATTTCATTGATATTCAGTTTCGGATCAGCTATAAGCGTTTTCAGCCTAGCTATAAAGTTCGCAGTTTCAGTGGTGCGATCGTGACGAGCTTTTGCATAGGAGTTGAAAGCAATTCGCCTATAAATTCGAAACCTTAAGCATTGAAACAATTTTGTCGTTTTTCTTACAAATTTCCTTTTGCAGTATCGACAAACGAATGATATTGCTCAGAAGTCATCCCTTGAACGTCTGTACCAGCTGGTGCCGACGGCGTCATCTTCACTTCACCGAACTCGTCTTTAGTTTGAGCCCAAATGAACCTTTCGAGCTGAAATGACAGTAAAATTTCAGGAATCACGGTTTCAATATTCCGATACCTCTGAAAACAAATTGTAAACCTTCAGAAAGTTGCTTTCATCAGTTAACTGTCGACGCTTTGCCCGCTCATTTTCTCGCTCCAAGTCGGATATTCTTTTATTTTTTATCAGAACCGTTTGCCGCAGTTTCGCAGCTTGAATAGCTACCGTGCGAGATCTGAGTTCAGTCTGAAACATGCTTTGAACAGAAAATCGATGTTAATTATTTAATCTTACAACACTATTTACTGCTGGCATTTTAACCGCTTCAAACTGAATTCTGCGACGCTTTTGTTGAGTATCGTCCGGTGGACTATTCGCAACTCCTTCTCCCCCAATTCCTTCATTGTTTCTTTTCATCATTCCTGAAAACGAACGTATTCTATTGAAGAAATTGCGATTTTCACGATTTTCACAGCGGATAGAGAAGACAAGCGATAAAAAGAACAGTTAACATTTACATTATCACAAGAAATTATGCATTTTTTGAG
The DNA here is from genome assembly GCA_027920645.1 of Caenorhabditis nigoni. NCBI lineage: Eukaryota > Metazoa > Nematoda > Chromadorea > Rhabditida > Rhabditidae > Caenorhabditis > Caenorhabditis nigoni. Next base: position 7,459,177 of record CP115866.1, on the reverse strand, counting down.
TAGAAAACTCGTAACAGCTTCAAAGCTGATTGAAAAAACATCAAATAACGTACTTTTCGTGACAAGACCAATCCTCCCCCCGGCGACGGTGTTTACGGTCCGGAGCCGAATGTGTGTCAATTTACGCGCAATGCGAAGTCGCCCTGCGAGGGCATTCAAATTGTATTTTTTTTCTCGATTTCTCTGTCCACCGACAATGGTAAAACGGATTTTTGTTCAAGGATTAAGTTCTGATACAACGGAAGTAATTGTTAGAAAATATTTCGAACAGTTTGGAAAACTATACGAATGTGTGGTGCCGACTCCACCTAGATATTCGGTAAGGAGTGCCAGAAAGAATGTTTTTTTTCAATTTTTTGAACTCAGATTGTTGATTCTGGCCCCGATGATGAAGACATTGAGACACGTTCAGCAATTCGCTATGAACCTGTCCAAAATAGCGAAACACTCGACGATGAGCTACATGTGGAACAGTACAACATTGAGAAACATGGATCGTTTGAAAGTTATATGAGTGAGAATGTAAAAAAAAACCTTAAACCATATAATAATTTCAGAGAGAGTTGGCGAAGGAGAGGGTTTCATAGAAGAGAAAAGAAGAACTTGCGCTGGTTACGCCTATGTCACTTTTCTAGATATGGATGGATATTCGAAGTGTATGAAATCTGATATCCACGAGATCAATCGAGTAAAATGTACAATTGAATTAGCCAAAGACGAGCAAGACGAACGGGTGAAAGTTGAATCCAAGAGGCTTTTCGTTTCATTCTTCCCACTGGAGAGGTTGACATCGAAAGAGTTGAAAACCTTTTTTGGATCTCATGGAAAAATTACCGACGTAGAGTTTGTCAGTGTGAGTGAATAACATTGAAGTGAGAGTATATTTCTTATGAATTTTGCTTTCAGGATTCGGAAGGACCACTCCATTTCTGCATCATCACTTTCGCAGACCATAGTACAGTCGATTTGATTTTGAAAAAGTCAATTTACATCAGAGTAGGAAATTCTGAATTCCCTATAAAATTTCCCGTCGAATTTTTGTATTTCAGGACGTCCTAATGTTTACGAGAAGAGCAGTTCTGAAGGAATCTATAAAAATGGCCGAGCATAAATTGAAAGAACAGGCAAGGCAACAGCGGATCCACTTGGTTTGTAGTTTCTGACTTTAATTTGAGCATTATAATGCTACTATTAAAATGCTAATGCTTCGAATAATTCTAAGAATTTTCTCGCTTGCAGCCAACGAACCACACAGCATATCCGACCCCGTCTCGTCCTGTTACGTTTCTTCCTTCTACATCTGCTCCAGATTACTGGAATGATCCTTCCGCTGGAGCAGGATATGCACCTTTACATCCCCAGCCTCCTGAAGCAGATCCCAGTTCTCAATACGGGTACGGTCCGAGAAAATGGTAGATACTACTGGTGATTTTAATTATACATGATCAATATTAACCGGTTATTGTTAATTTATGTCAGTTCGTATTTCCTCTTAAGATGAATAAAGATATTTGACTTTCCAATAACAGTAAATTTTTTACATTCGCTGTTTCCTGTCTTCACTACTATTGAGCGCGACTAGTGAGTGTTCTGTGAGTGTTTGAAGAGGCCGTCCATCGTCCCTCCTCGCCGAAAAAACACAATATGAAACGAGGAGGGCGAAAGAAACCACGGATGTCTCTGCGTCTCTCACCGCAGTCAACTAATTCGAGAATCTCTCGCCTTCTTTCTGTCTTCCTACCAGGCAGATACTAAAGCCCCCTCGTCTCTTTCCCGGCAAACGAATGAATGTTGTGAGTGTGTCTCTTCTCTCGTTTCACTCTCCACCAATGAAAAGAGAAGCTTTTGCACCGACCATCCTCTAGGTCCCACAACGAAAATCTGCTGAACACAATAGCCCCCCACCTGCGGTGTCTTTAGTCCCTTATCGTCCTTTTTCGCTTCCGAATCTATCGCCTCCCCCGTCCTCCACCATCTGCCGTATCTTGTCGTATCGGTCATTACTCATTGTCAATTTGATGACCATATTTGGTTTGAGTCTCTCCTTATTTGCCTTCCAATATCCTCCCGTTTTGTATATGTATACTTATGTATGCGAAATTATCAAACAGATTTAATTTAGGTTTTCGTAGTTGTCATCAAAATATAGATTTTATAAATTCCTCTGTCAGAAAGAAGGCTTTTTAGAAGGCGAATTGAAAACTAAATTTAAGATTTTATTTGAAAAGAAAATCAGAAAATAGAGAGTCTGCCGAATTTTTTTTCTTGAAAAATATTTGGAAGAAAAACAATGCGAGAAAAACGACTCGCCATAATTTTCTAGGCGACAGTACTTCCGTTCCAGTCGGGACCCATTTGCGCGATATGTGGCTGCGCCCACCGTATTCGCACATTCGAGAAATTTCTTTTTTTTTTCAACAATTTCCACCTTTTTGTTGATTTTTTTATGTGAATGCCGCAAATAATTTAATGATTTTGCTTTTCGCAATTAGAACTGCTGCTGAATTCTATAATTTATTCAATTTAGTTCGATGTCGTTCTATTGAAACTGTCAACTGAACATTCGCACCGCGCGCCACGTGTTTTCCATCATATAGTGATCGAGACCAATCGAAGTTCCCCATAGGCAATGTGCGAAAAATAAACCGTTGTAGTTTCATGACTGAAATAAACTGTCTTCAATCTCCTTATTCTTCTCTTATTTTAACTGTTCTTCGAAACTAATCTATGAACCCTGAGATTTTTCTGCGTCAAATCCATCCAATCAAACAAAACACGCAGCTCTCTTCTTTTGCCTTTCTTTCACATTCAGCAGTTAAACCGAAACGGGTGATGAAATATCTTGAAATTTCGCAATGTGTCTCTTTTTTCCTCCTTTCTCTATTTCTCTCGCAAACCACATGCGTTGTTCATTCTCTCGGTTTTATCGATCAACCCATTTTGTAGGTTCCATACGGAGCAGCCGGGTAATTAGCAGAATAGGAGTATCCAACAATTTCGAAGAGATATCCATAATCTTAAAAAAATGGAGCCGCGGACAGATGGAGCAGAATGCGGTGTGCAGGTAACATATTTTATATTCATTTCTGTGATTCATAAGTTTCTCATTTCAGGTGTTCTGTCGTATTCGGCCTCTGAACAAGACGGAAGAGAAAAATGCGGACCGCTTCCTTCCCAAATTCCCTTCCGAGGACAGTATTTCACTAGGGGTGAGTAATACAAAGGGGCTGTAGAGGACAATTATGTCAACAGCGACTGGGGGGAAGCACGGGGGATGCAGGTGTGTCAATTCTCTCACATGACACAACATCCTTCTATTTGAAAAGTACACAAATGGGACATCTGAGGATATATTGATTTTTCCAGGGTAAAGTATTCGTGTTCGATAAAGTGTTCAAGCCGAACACGACTCAAGAGCAAGTCTACAAAGGAGCTGCCTATCACATCGTGCAGGATGTGCTCTCCGGATACAATGGAACCGTTTTTGCGTACGGACAAACATCTTCCGGAAAAACCCACACTATGGAGGTAAAAATACAAATATCAAAACTTTTTGGAGAAGATTTATTAAACAAAAACATACATGGAATCGTTTTTTAAACCTAAACTTATGCATCTTCTATTCCAAAATACCGATTTCCTGAAAACTAAAAGAGTAAAACACATTATTAACAGGGAGTAATTGGCGATGGAAATCTGTCTGGAATCATTCCGCGAATCGTTGCTGACATTTTCAACCACATTTACAACATGGATGAAAACCTCCAGTTCCACATCAAAGTGTCCTACTATGAGATTTACAATGAGAAGATTCGGGATTTGTTAGACCCCGAGAAGGTCAATCTGTCTATTCACGAAGACAAAAATCGGGTACCTTATGTGAAAGGAGCCACTGAAAGATTTGTTGGTGGACCAGAGGAAGTTCTGCAGGCTATCGAAGACGGAAAATCAAACAGAATGGTAGCAGTGACAAGTAAGAGGGATTCACTGTTATTCTAATTTATTACTTCGAATTTCAGACATGAACGAGCACTCTTCCCGTTCTCACTCAGTATTCTTGATCACTGTGAAACAAGAACATCAGACAACAAAGAAACAGCTCACTGGAAAGCTTTATTTGGTCGATTTGGCTGGTTCTGAAAAAGTGAGCAAGACTGGTGCGCAGGGAGCTGTGTTGGAAGAAGCCAAGAACATCAACAAATCACTCACGGCTCTTGGAATTGTTATTTCAGCATTGGCTGAAGGAACGGTATGCTTTTTTTGACAATTTTTATATGCTCGCTGCTTGGAAAAATACTGAGAAATCATTTCAATAAGTGTGTGGTTTTCAGAAATCGCATGTTCCATATCGTGATTCAAAGTTGACTCGTATTCTTCAAGAGTCTCTAGGAGGAAACTCTCGAACGACAGTTATCATCTGTGCTTCACCCTCACACTTCAACGAGGCCGAAACAAAATCGACACTTCTTTTCGGTCAACGTGCCAAGACTATCAAGAACGTTGTACAAGTCAACGAAGAGCTTACTGCTGAAGAATGGAAGAGGCGGTATGAGAAGGAGAGGGAGAAAGTTACTAGACTATCTGCTCTGCTTCAAGCCGCAGCTTTAGAACTTTCACGATGGAGAGTTGGAGAATCAGTATCAGAAATGGAATGGGTCAACCTATCAGAGACTGCTCAAATGGCAGTTTCAGAGGTTTCTGGAGGATCTACTCCACTCATGGAACGATCTATCGCTCCAGCGCCACCAATGCTCACCTCTACAACTGGACCAATCACAGATGAAGAAAAGAAGAAGTACGAAGAAGAGCGTGTCAAACTCTATCAACAACTCGACGAGAAAGATGACGAGATCCAAAAAGTTTCTCAAGAGCTCGAGAAGCTCCGACAACAAGTTCTTCTTCAAGAAGAAGCCCTCGGAACGATGCGCGAGAACGAGGAGTTGATCCGCGAAGAGAACAACAGATTCCAGAAGGAGGCCGAAGATAAGCAGCAAGAAGGAAAGGAAATGATGACTGCTTTGGAAGAGATCGCAGTGAATTTGGATGTACGACAGGCAGAATGTGAGAAGCTGAAACGCGAGTTGGAAGTGGTTCAGGAAGATAACCAGAGCTTAGAAGACCGCATGAATCAAGCAACATCGCTTCTGAATGCGCATCTCGACGAATGTGGTCCAAAGATTCGCCACTTCAAAGAAGGAATCTACAACGTAATTCGCGAATTCAATATCGCTGACATTTCCACTCAAAATGATCAACTCCCCGATCACGATCTTCTGAACCATGTCAGAATCGGAGTTTCCAAGTTGTTCTCAGAATATTCGGCTGCAAAGGAAACCAGCACTGCCGCTGAACACGACGCAGAAGCCAAGCTGGCTGCAGATGTCGCTCGAGTTGAGTCTGGTCAAGATGCAGGAAGAATGAAGCAACTGCTCGTAAAGGATCAAGCTGCCAAAGAGATCAAACCTCTAACTGATCGTGTAAATATGGAGTTGACAACCTTGAAGAATCTCAAGAAGGAGTTCATGCGAGTTCTTATTACTCGGTGTCAAGCCAATCAAGATATCGAGGGTGAGGACTCCCTGAGTGGACCAGCTCAGAAACAACGAATTCAATTCTTGGAGAACAATTTGGATAAACTGACCAAAGTCCATAAGCAGGTAATACAATGTTTAGTCCAGAAAGCTAGTTAGAAATGCTATTTTTCAGCTCGTTCGAGACAACGCTGACTTGCGAGTGGAACTTCCGAAGATGGAGGCTCGGCTTCGTGGACGTGAGGATCGCATCAAAATGCTGGAAACCGCTCTCCGCGATTCAAAGCAGCGCAGTCAAGCTGAGCGAAAGAAGTATCAGCAAGAAGTGGAGAGAATCAAGGAAGCCGTCCGGCAACGCAATATGCGACGAATGAATGCTCCACAAATTGTGAAGCCTATCCGTCCTGGGCAGGTCTACACTTCCCCATCAGCAGGAATGTCACAAGGACCTAGCAATGGACCCAATGGTGTGTTTAACGGGCAGCAGTCATCACCAGCTCCACCTTTTAGCAATCAGTTCCCATCGAAAATGACAATTTCACAATTGATTGCTGAAATTTAGATTGTTCATTCTACTTTTAAATTTTTGAAATCAACGAAATTTTAGTATGAGAAATTTGGTGTGATTGGGGTGTTTCTTTTTCCCTATCGTCTCATCAAGACCTAACAATCTGTTGTCTGTCCTTTCACTAAACAACGTTTTTCAGCGTGATTCCTTCCCGTCAACTCGTCAAAATCCGTCTCTCGAAGTTCGATGAAATCGAAAATTATGTCTCGAGGATTCAAAAAATATTGGCTTTTCTCTATGTCTCTCTCTCTCTCTCTCGCTTTGTGATATTTTCTCGAAGGGCTTTTTTCCACTATTAGTCTAGTAACTTATATGATTTTTTTTCCTTGGCTTCCGGAAGTTTATTAAATATCTTGATTTGGTAGGTTGTGTTATATCTTCTACCATTTAATTGCTGCTTCTTTTTCTTTCTTCCATGTAGAATACAAACCAAATGATGTTTCTAAAACTAAAAGTATTTATAGCTTCCTTTCCCCCATTTATTGCCTATTCTTTTTCTAACTATTTCTTTCCGATTTTCTTGTTTCAGTTGTACTAATCTGTCACGAGGTTCTGTCTGGTTTACTCGTATGTTCTTCTCCACGCTCCAGATTTTTCCTTGCATGCGTGTGAGTGTCTGTAAGTTGCTCGCCCCACCCCCTTTTTCCAAAATCGCACAATTCGCTCCCCCACTTCCAGCACATCCCCCCAACTGCGTAATTCTCTCTATTATTCGCTTTTTCCAATAAGTAATAATTTTTTCTATCTCGTTATCAAATAAACGATTTGCTGTTTCTTTGGATTTTGAATTAACAAGAACTACTAAAAGACAATGATATAACAAACTGCATGAGCTTAACTTGTTTTCGGTGAGAATCAAATAACCTGATTGATAGAACAAGGTTACTGTAATTAGATATTTATTTAAATATGTTGTTATCATTTTGGACCAATTAACTGTTTTTTCAAAACATTCAATTTCGAATTAAAATAGATTGTATAAAGAATTTTCTCCAAATTTTTCAGGATTTAGATATTAATTTCTTCGATCCAAATGGTTTTTCAGAACCAATTTGTTTATATATTTTCAGTTTTTTTTGTAATAAGAATTTCTAAAACTTAAAAAAAAAGTTTAGGTTAATAAATCCTCTTTTCGAAAATGGTCGCCTGGAGAGCCGCTGGACTTAACTACGTCCGTTATTCGCAAATCGCCGCTCAAGTCACTCGTCTCTGCACCAAGGTATGTCGGGGGATTACTGTAGCTTTGGGTCTCGAAACGAAAAATTTAGTTTCATACAAAATAAATTTTCAGGGAGGAGCCGGAGCTAAGAAGGCGTCGGCCACTTTGAAGACAACCACTTGGGAAAATGGAAAGCAGCAGGCAGCAAAAAGCCAATAGTTTCAAATGAATCGAATTCAATAATGAGTAGAATCCTTTAATTTTCGTTCGGTGCAATTTACTTTTTGTTAATCTCGCATTTTTTATCAACCACTGTGCAATAATAAATGTTTAGTTTTGTTATTCGGAATTTCTTCAACATAAAAAGTAAAACCGTAAGAACTGTAATAGAAGGACCCCCACACTGTCAAGTTTGAGCTCAACTATATCGATTGCTATGAAAGATATCGAAAATGTGTCAACTGATAAATTGTTTGTGATATTGTGACAAACAATTTGTCAGTTGACCACTTTTCGATATCTTTCACAAACACCGAGATAATTCAGCTCAATTTTAAATTGGGTTGTGGATGTGGGGCCCTTCTATTACAGGTTTAACAGTATTTTCAAATGTCTGATCGTTTGGAAAACAATTTGGAAGTCACAAAAATTTTTTGCCTCATTGGGGGGACGAAGCAATCAAAGGGTAAAAAATACATTAAATTTTTGATTTTTTTAACCCCTAAATTGTTTTGTACCACCCCGAAATCAGGATATGAATTCCATATGGAACTTTTTTCAAAACTCAATTTTGATACCGTAAAAGCTGTAATAGAAGACCTCCATAACTTTTAAATTTGAGCCAATTTTTCTTGGTTTCTGTCAAAGAAAAAAAAAGTTATCAACTGATAAATTGTTCATCATAATATCAGCAGTTTTTTGTTAGTTAACACTTTTTAAATATCTTTTATAGGAATTGAGATAATTGAGCTCATTTCTGACAGATTGGGGCGTCCTTCTATTACAGCTATTACGGTAGATACGTTCAAAATTTCAGTCATTCATGCTTCAATATTGAAGACCATTTCTGTACAGGTAGTTTGCCAATTTATCTCATTACATGTGAAAGATATCAAAACTGTGTCCACTGATAAGCTACTTCTGATATTATGATAGACAGCTTATCAGTTGACAACTTTTTTATATCTTCGACAGGACCTGGGTGACACTCTATTAGAAGTTTTATTGTAATCACAATTCGGTTTATTTTTACTTTGTGAAACTAAAAAATAAGAATAAAAAGGCAGAAAGTTTTTTATTCGAGTTGAGATCACTTTGCAGAAATAAATGAAGCCGGAAGACGACGAACACCTTCTGCTTTAGAATTTGCCCATAGTTCACGAGCGGTCCGTCCATCACTATGAGTGTGATAAAAAGCGAAATAATGGCATTTGGACATTGCATCCTTTTTGTCTTGATTCTGATACCAAATCACAATCGAAACAGTTTCATTTGATTTCACGAATCCAAGTGGTGGTTGAACACGGAAGATGTCTGCAGAAGTACAACGAACTTTGAATGAAACTGTTTCATTTGTTGGATTGAACAACTTCACAAATACTGACGACGGTTTTCTGTCTTCCGTGCACTTGAATTCAATCTGAAAGGGTTTTGGATTGAATTACGGAATCAATTAGATGGTGATCTCACTTTATTGGTATTTAGTGCCAATCTGAACGGAGGCTCTCCGGGTTTATTCATCAGCGACGTGGCTCCAGCATCCACGAAATTTGTATGAGCCTGGGGAGGAGCAACTGCGGCGCCAAGGCTTGTACCACCTGCCAAAACATTTTGAGAGTTTCTTTCAGTCATCTTTGTTACTGTAATTGGGTTGTTTTTTAAAAAGCATTTTACTGAAAGAAATACCTCCAAACTGCTATAAAACGAGCGGAAACAAGTCGAATTGTGAAAATGAACATATCAATAAAAGCGCGGCTCACGTTGGGAAATCTTAGAATGTGGATGCTCCTAAATCAGGTCAAACTGATTTCAGTGATCCTGGATCTATCTACAGTAATCCAAAGAACTGCTATTGAAAGGGGGACCTCGAACAAACTTTTTTGCATTGAAACGTCTAAAAGATCTACTTTCTTAATAGATTTGCGAAAAGTTTTTTTCAAAAAAATCCGAAATCACAGAAAAAAATGTAAATTTTGCTTAGAAAAATGTATAATATGGAAGAGGATTTGAATTCCCGCCCAATGAGATACCTGAACTGTGGCCTAATTTTCTCATTTCGCGGGAACTCAAATCCTCGTCCCTTTTTGCCTCTTTTTTTTCAACGAAATTTTAGATTGCGTTTTCTGGGGATTTTCGATTAAATAAATACTTCCACAATAGTATTAGGAAAATAAAACTTTTGGTGCACTAAAAATTTTTGGTCCTAGTCCATTTTTAATCCGATATTCAAATGTCAAGTTCTTCTTGGCTCGGTCACATAGACTGAATGACTGTGAACCTGATTTCTGACAACTCAAAAACTGATAAGAAATTTTTCTAGTTTCAAATTCTCACGGAAGTGTAACATTGATCGCCAAACTTAGACCTTTTTCTATTTGGCTGAAAATACTTCAACGTAAGTGAACAAATAATGCTTTATTTAGTATCCCAAGCACCAACCATACATTTTATATAAAGATTTGAATATTTCAAAACACAAGTCCAGTTTATTTGCACTCGTTTTCAGCAATCACCATAGCAAGTATTACATTTCCGAGAGATAAAACTGCAGCCGCACAACTGAGCCATGCCGAATATCCTAACTGAAAATTATAGTTTTTAAATGTTTTTTTTTTCCATCTTTCATACCTAACTGAAAATTTCAACGTTTCAATATTTTTCTATGTTCTATTTCTTACCCTATAAGTATCTGCTGGACCACTAGCTTTTGAAAAATTGACTCCCATCAAAATTAGAGCGATAACAGTGAACATGACAATCGTGCCAGAATTGTTAGCCATTAATTTGAACCATTTGCGGACTCTTTGAGAGTATCCGTTTCGGTATACAATAATACTGAAATTCGTATTACAAAACGATAACAATAATTTAAGAAACTTACAGTGTATAAAGGTAGATTAAAAATGTGAATGCAAATTGAAGAAATGAGAAATACATAAAAACAGTGGCAAAGAGAAACCAGGTCTCTGTATACTAAAAAATGTGATAATACTGAGACGAAATGAAAATAAAAGTCAAACCTGGTCAATGTGAGTGATTCCTCCATGAAATCCAAACGAATCCACAACCCAGTAAGGTGTAAACACTCCAACTGTATTCAAAACAAAACCAATAAAAATTAAGACTCCGAGAATTAATAAGTTTCGATCTACCATTTTGAGTGCACCGACTGACAAATTTCCGGGAGTTTCTTATCAATTCAGGCTGATGTGGGAAGAATCAAGTTTGCTGTCCGTCTCTCCTTTGAAGCAATTTATAGAAAAGATGGCAGAGGAACCTATTATTTGTTTTGGATGAAGTTTTTGAAAAAAGAATATAAATGTACATATTGCTGGGGGCTCATCTAATGCCATTTTATCAAAGTCGGCTTGTTTGAGAAAATTTTAGGACCGCTATAATAATATTTGGAAGAATATTGTTTTTCTTTTCCTGGAGCATAAATGCATACGGTCAGATAGACCATAGTCTGGAACAACTTGCACTGATTGGAATCTGATTAAAGTGGTCCTGAATTAGTCTACAGTAATCCGAAAAATTGATTTTTAATGCTTAATTCAAGATGCAAGCATTTTTTGACCTCGAACACTCAGCATAGGCTGAATCACTGTGAGCTTGATCTCTGACAACTCAAATGCTGATAAGACATTTTTCTAGTTTCAAATGCTCACGAAAATTTACTGAAACAAAGGTTGGCATTGTTTAGTTGGAACTTTGATACATTGTTCATCAAACTTGAACTTTGTGGACAAAAAATGCTTTTATTTAGAATTCAAAGCACCAACCATACATTTTATAGAAAGATTTGAATATTTCAACAGACAAGCTCAATTTAATTGCACTCTTTTTCAGCAATCACACACACTAGTATAAAAATTGCAAGTGATAAAACTCCAGCCGCACAACTGAGCCATGCCGAATATCCTAACTGAAAATTACAATTTTTAAATGTTTTTTTTTCCATGTTTCATAACTTACACTATAAGTATCTGTTGAGTCACTTGCTTTTGAAAAATTGACTCCCATCAAAATGAGAGCAAGAACAGTGAAAATGACAATCATCAAAGAGCAGTTTGCCATTAATTTGAACCATTTGCGGACACTTCGAGAGTATCCGTTTCGGTGTACAATTAAACTGAAAATAAGTGTTATGAAACTAAGAATAATTTCATAAACTTACAATGCATAAAAGTAGATGAAAAACATGAATGCAAACAGAACAAATGAGAAATACATAGCAACAGTGGCTGCGAGAAACCATGCTTCTGCATTCTGAAAAATGATGCATAGCAAGGTAAATTGCGAAATAAATGAAAAAAGCCAAACCTTATTATAGGGAACGATTCCTCCTGTCAAACCAAATGAATTTACAACCCAGCACGGTGTAAGCACTCCAACTGCATTCAGAACGAAACCAATAAAAATAAAAACTCCGAGAATTAATAATTTTCGATCTACCATTTTGAGAACGATGTGCACTGAGTGACAAATTTCTAGGAGTTTCTTATCAGTTCAGAAAAGTGTGGGAAGAATGAAAAGATGACAAAGCAACCTATGAATCATTTTGTTTTGGGTGGGGTCTTTGAAAAATGAATACTTATATAAATTTCTCTAGGGATTCATCTGATGCTATTTAATCAATGTTGGTATATTATAGGTTTTTGGCACAGCTATATTTGATACCTGGAAAAGGTCATAAACATTAATTTTCCTCTTTGGCGTAGATGAAATAACATATAAGTACCTATCTCCTCAACTAGAAGCCAATCCAAACCTTCAACTTTTAGATCAAGTATCTCGATTCCTGTGAAAGGTTATGAAAAATTGTGTGTACCAATAAAATATCAAAGATATTTGGACAAACCAGGATGCTTGACGTGCCTCTGGCACTTCAAACAGCTGGCTGGAGCGCCTTAGGAGCGATTTGACCTATTTATTTTACTGTTCGTAGCTTCGCTCCCAACTTTATTCAAAAGGTCACGTCAAATTATAAGTAGTTTTCAAGCGTTTCAAAAATTTATATTTTTGTACACGTACAGCAAATAAATTGATAAATCAATCAGCATTAGGTCGCGTCATCTCCTTCTGTCCACGTTGAAAAAATTCCACGTATTGAAAAAAATATCAGTTCTCTGGTAAATCACACTGTTTGAATTAGTTTGATAATTTTCGCTAGCTCTTTTTGACTGCTCTGAAGCTCCCTGCCTAAGCTGTGTATTGTTTCATTTGTTTTTTTCTTTCGATTGGTCGGATGCGAATAAAGTTACAAAAGACCCTAAGGGTCGCCATGTTTGGTGGTTCATGGCTAGGTGAATTCATTTTCACTGAACGTCCCCCTTTTGCAAAAGACCTAATCAAAGAAAAAAAAACAAATGAACATAAACAATAAATGGCGAGGGTATAGCTTTTTAGGAGTGAAAGAGAACTATTGAAAATTAACAAACTGTCTCTTCGGAGACGATTGGGGTTTTTGGTTGGTATTTTCCCCTCGGTGAAAAACCATTTTCCCTTTCATGTACTGAGCCTCTATGCGGCGAAAGGGATCAACAGACGGAAGTCTGGCTAATCAGTAAACTTTTGAAATTTGTCATTTTTCATGATTTTTTTAAAATAAAAGGGTTTTCTGTGGGAGTTGACCACTTTCAGGAGTCTGGAGCTCGACTGTCAGTATACGATCACTTCGAAAAACTTTTAAATGTTTTAAAAAATACCTAAATTAAAATCTTTGCATTTACATAATTTTTTGATAATTCCTAGTTTTTCAGTTGTTTGCCGATTTCTGAAAAGCCTCCTTTTTGACCTGTTTTGTGCAGGCAACGTTTGAAACAGGTGTCTTGAAAACTGTAACACTTTGACATATTTCATTTCGTTATTCCAATGTTCTTCTTTCTTTCCTTTTTACTTTTTTCTTATTTTCCTTACTTTATTCTCGTTTTTCTTCCCTTTCCTTGTCTAGAAATCCCTCAAAATGGAAAAGTCGATAAATTCAATTCTATCGTATCTTTTAAAGGCGCACACCTGATTTTGTACACCGCGTTTCACAGCGAGCGGACCTCCCAGTAAGAAAACTGCGACCACCCTGTGTGCAAAGACTAAACGCTGATGGAGTCCAAAATCGGATTTTTAATTGAATTTTATTCTAAAGCACTGTTTTAAAAAAGAAATTTCTTAGTTTCAGCTAAAAAATGCCCAAAGGCGGCGCCACATCGTTGATTCCAGTGTCGGCTGGCCTTCGGACTGATCTCGACACATTTCTAAAATCTTTTCTTCAATTGAAAACTATCAGGTACTTTATTGAAAGGGTTGTATTCATAATTACTAGAGTTTTCAGATTCACTGATTATAAAAAACTATTTGAACATTTGAGAATGATCGATCTATACAATGGACGGAGTGAGAGTGCAGAGATAATTGAGGTTTGTGGCCTTTTTTCTGTAGCTTGTGGCTTCCAAAAAATACAAAAAATTGAAATTTTCTTTCAAAATTTACATTAAATGCATGTTTTCGAATATAATTACTAAACAAAAATTGCTTTTCGCCGATTTTTCAGTTTTTCTAGTGAAAAATTGATTTAAAAACGCACGAAAATCGAACAAAATTCCTGAAAGTAAAAATATTTCTAGGTTACTGTAGTTGTCGTTTTTCTCCCACAGCTCCAATGTTTCGTACCAGAATAATATTAATCGATTCTCTTTCAGTTCAACGAACAGCTTCTGATCCATTGTTTGCCGTATATCGAAGAGAAAGTGTGCCCAGGGATTCCAAGAAGTTTAGAAGAACGTCTATTCGGCCTCTACTCTCTCTACACATTCTTCTACACCCAACCAGTGGATCACGTCGTCAAGATTCGTATCGATCCAGATACCTGTTTGAGTTTCCGTAAACTCACTGATCTGGTATTGAGAGAAAACATTCTGGAAGCTTACATGATTTGTCTGAAACTTCACGAAGACAAAGCGTTCAGACACGTCGCGTTCATTCAAACGGTATGTGTTTTCTAACTAAAACTTCAAGGAATAAAGTTAAAATTTCAGTTTGATCCGTCGCTTTTCAAACGATTCGGTGCCGCAGATCAAGACAACAAGCACCTTGTTTACACCAATCATCTTAACCCATATTCTAGAATCAAAGCTCTTACAGAGTCAGATTTGTTCCAGAAGCTTCGTATTATCAGTCAGGAATATAATCGGCTGAAAAAAGAAGCTGGATTGAATTTTGGAAATCAAAGCCTCAATCTCGATTTTTAGTTTTCCCTTCAAACTTGCTGTAATATTTCTGTTCTATTTTTTGAATAGCTTGAAATTCTATTTTTATTATGTGCCATTCCAATTTATGAAGTTTATTGCAAAACCGCGATCATTTATTTTCTTGTATTGTATCCTTCGTTGGAATTTCTACAGAATCCTTTTCGGCGTCATTCAAATTCCGATAATCATCATCTAATCGACATCTCTGCAATGCTAATTTGATAGAAAATCCACAAGTTACAACACAAAGTCCAGCGGAAATCAAACTTGATTTGGCAGAGTATCCTAACTGAAATAAAAAATTTAAATTACAAAAAGTGCGGTTTCCGGTTATACATAATTTTCAAAGCTTGGACGTTGCAAAATATTTTCATGTTCCACTACAAATGTGAATACATAAAAAGCAATGCTTGTGATACCAGATGCCAAAATTGTTCCAAGAGAAATACCAAATAACAGTCGACGAGTTCTGACAAGTGTGTAGCTTTTCCGAATTTGAGATCTGAAATTTGTTTAAATTTTTTATTTGTATTTAAATTAGTACAGTAACCAAGGAATGTTCGGAACGGAATTCCGAAAAAAATTGGAATGAAATTCCGGTCGGAACATTCCCGAAATATTTTTTTTGGAATGAAATTCCGACCCAAATTTTTCCGAAGCATTTTTTCAGAATTAAATTTTTTTCGACTACATGTTTTTGAAAACTTTATGCTAGAAAAAATTTACCTGCGGGTCTCGAACAGAACTAATTTTGATATTTTTCTGCGCAGTCGAAATCTTTTTGTCAATTTTCGAAAGATTCTTGCGTTTTTGTGATGGGAAAATGAAATTTGCGCTGTAAAATTAGAGTTTTGAAAAATTCCGAAACATCAGAAATTCCGAAAATTTTAATATCGGAATATTCCGAAATTTTGAAATACCGAATTTTTGAAAATCGGAAAATTCCGAGATCACGAAATTCCGAAATTCTGAAAAAAGGCCATTCCGAACGTCCCTGGTTGTAGCAAAAATTTGCACATGGGGAACAACTTTTTGAAACAGTGAGTTATTTGAGACCTCAAAATTTTTTCTGTTCTGTATTATATTTTTGGATCACTAAATTTTTTCGAACATCTAATTGTAAGTTTTTAGGTACCTAAAAACTTGAAAAGAGCCCAAATTTGGTGGTTAAGGGTCCCTTCTATTACAGGTTTTACGGTATTCTTACACAATCAAACAGTAGCTTAGAATCACAAACAACAGTAGTGCCAACGATATATACAACAATATGCAAGCCCAATTATCATGACGGATTCCATCCTGAAAAAATTGGTTCAAAATCTGGAAGCAAAAATATCTCAGCTTACAAAAAATTTGATAAAGTAAAGTTCCCCATGTTCATCATACCATCCATGTAGGATCTGCAATTGAGTTTACAAGAGTTTATAAGTGATTTAAATGAAAAATACCGTTGAATAGAGATCAAGGGAATGACGGCAACCTCCTCTCAAATCACTCTCAAAAGACTCTGATACAATCCAGCAATCGGAAAATAGTGCATATGTATGAAAAAGGAAAGTGAGGGAAATCAGAATTCCAAGAGTTTTAATTTCTCTGTCAATCATAGTTTTTAGGTATAGTATTCTCTCAGTGTTCAGTTTTTAAAGATAGGGAAGTATATATTTTGTTTACAACATTCCATTCATCATACCCGCCTCCCATTGGCCGGATACGAGGCGACAAAAAAAGGTCAGCTGGCGCTACAATTTACCCTGTCAGAAGGAAAGGAATTTCGTCAGAATATTGTAACGTGTTTGTTCGAAGAATGATCGTTCAGGTGATCGAATGAAACAGGAAGCTGACACGAGATATTTTTTTCCGATCGGAAGATGTTTATGACGATTCGTATGATCTTATTACAATCAAATATATCAAACTACAACAGATACAAAATGATCAATTTTTGATAGCAAAATGTAAAGACAATTTCCGGATGCCACACACAACCAAACTTCTGAAAATCGGGAATCGTAAAACTCTGGAAATCTGAACATTTTGATATTTTCCAATTATGGAATCCTGAAATTCGAAAATTGTGATATTGTGAAACTGTGAAGTTGCGAAATTCATAAACTCTGAAATTCTGAAACTTCGAAAGCCTAAAAAGTTGGAAATCCTAAATATCTAAATTCCTGTAAATCGAAAAATTATGAAAGTTTGAAAACCTAAAAACCACCTGAAATTTTGAAATAATACAATCCTGAAAATCAAAGTTTCTGAAATTCTATAATTATGACATACTGAAATTTCGACTGTGTTTCGACAATTTCGAAATTTCGACAAAAATTTGAAATTCGGAAGTTCTGCGAACCTGAAAGTGTCGATATTTCGAACTTATGGATTTATGAAATGCTGGAATTCTGAAACTCTGAAAATCTTTAAAAAACTGAAAATCGGGAATCAGGAAATTTCGAAAATTTGAAAGTCTAAAAATCTGTAAACCTAAAATTCTGAAATGTTTGTTTTTGAACTTTATGGAATTTTGAAAGCCTGAAACCTGAATTTCTGAAGTCATGAATATTCGAAAGTTTAAAAATCTGGAATCCTGAAAATCTGAACATCTACAAATCTAACAATCTGAAGTTCTGAAAAAATAGAATTTCGCAAGTCTAAAATTCAAAAAAAAAAATTGGATCTTTAAAAAACTAGATCCCTTACAGAAAAAAGAATACCAAAGCAAATATTCCGATAACTTTTTGATTTCCAAAAAGTTTCATAATCGGAGTAGTTTCAAACCCAGAAAGCAATAAAATTCCATTTTTCATTGTTTGAATAAAAATAAAACAAAGAGGAAATTCTGACTGTTTGTGCATATAAAATGAAGTTTTTAGAAGTGTCGTTCGCTCGTAAACAGTTAGACAAATATCAAAAAGTTTTGAATATTTAAGACGAGCAAGAGATCGTATAACTTTTAGTTTCAAAGCCAAAACGATGGTTAAAAAGAGCCACATCGCAATTCTTGCTCTTAGCGTCATTCTTCTTATAACTTTTGCTCTGAACACCGTTGGAATCTTTACACCCTCATGGGTCGTTAGTAATCAGCTAATTAACGGCAACTCAAAGACGTTTGGCTTAGTTCCATATAGATCCGACATTTCGGTAAAAGATCCACCTGTACATGAGATTAAGGTAATAACATCCAGAATGTGTTGAAGGGTTGAGACTTTTGAATTTCAGACAAGTATTCCATGGTTTGGCGTGTCGTGTGTTTTGATGTATTTGACATTTGCACTATTCATTATCATGATTGCTCTTTTTGGACTTATCAGGTAATCACTCATAGTTTTCAGTGTGTTTTATCTAATTTTTCAGTTTCGTCACAATCAAAGAAGGCCTCTCTCCAAAACTTCGAATTCTAATTGACCCATTTTCCGCTTGTTCTTTGATAGTCTTCTTATTCACTCTCTTTTCCATACTCCAGATTTCAACAAATCTCACAGCAATCGAAAATAACCTGAAACTTGTTAATGATAACCTGAAAGGTTTGAAGTTAGATCTCGGTTATTCTGCATATCTATCTCTTTCGTCCTCAATTCTTCTGTTCATAACCGTAACCGCATTTCACTGTGCGTCGTATAAAGTGACATTGTGGTCATGAATTTTGGTATCCAATGAAGTTTTCTTAATTTTAACTGTTATTTTAAAGATATTTTATGAAGACACTCCAATTAAAGGGGATTTGAGCTCTAAGAATTCCACTTGAGATATACAGCAATGTCTTAGATTAAATAACAACATTGATCACTGATACTCATGAACTGCAGTACTCCCGAAAGTTCAAAATCTACAGTAATACTGAAATTCGAAGCTACAGTAATCTCAAAATTCTCAACATTGAAAACCTATAGTAATCTTGCGATTTCAAAAACCACAGTAGTCCCTGAAATCCGAATTCAATTATTTCAAAGTTTTTTTTTTCGAGGAATCGTATTTTCTGAAACATACTAGTTGCTGAAACGACGCTTTATTCAATTTTCAATGTTTCATTTTTTCCAACGAATTCGTACTTTTTTGTTGGTTAAGGAAAATTCTGTTCAAAAGACGAATGATAGCAAAATATATTTTCATTCATTCTATACTCCAAATTTCCAAAAATTTAGAGGAAGCATAATTATCAGTAGCTAATGTCTCTTTTCTTATTATTGTTCACTTCAATCAACCTCTTCATCATTCTGGTTACCAGACTCTCAAATTCAGTTGAACTGGTGACATCTTGTGCCTCTTGAAGAGCGTCTTTGAGCTCTTGAACATACTCGAAACTTTTGTGAAAACATCAGAAATGGTTCCTATAAGCCTCTCAATTCGAATTTCTTACAAAGTTTTAATGCTTTGGATATCTGTGCGTTTTTGGTTTCGTACCTTCATTTTATTTTGGGACCTCTAATTTTTCTTCTAACCTCTATTTTTTGGAAACATTGTTATTTTTTGACACCTCTAAACTATAGAAAAGAGCCGAGTTTTCCTTATTTCTCTTCTAATTTCTATATCAGACAAAAACCAAAAAATCAAGTTGTATCACAAGCTCTCTCTAGACGAAACAAATTCCAATGATTCACATTTGCATTTTGCTCATTGCTGTTTTTCCATATACATATCTCTGCAAGGACATAAACAGATCATTCTAACCAAATAATTTTTAGTTCGCTCTCACAAAATATGCTCCAACATCCTGATAATCCGTACTTGGTGTGATTTTTGAGCCTCGACGTCATGTGGTCACAATTTTTTTTGTTTTTCTGAAGTCTAGTCAGAAGTATAAAGTCTGCTCACTCACCAGACAAATTTTCTTGTTAGAAGGCAAAAATTATATGATGTGATTTTAATTTTCAGTTTCTTGGAAAATTTCAGTTTGAATTTTTGAAAAATTAACTGCTCAAAAACCACGAAGACTTTGTAGATCAGGATTAAGAATCACATTTTCTCAGACTCTCTCATAATCCTTCTGTTTCGCTCTCCGACAAATAATTATATTTCCTTCTAGTGACATTTTCATGAATCAGAACGAAAAAAGCTCTATTGAGCACACTACTTTAAAATTCTCATTGATTCTGATTTCGTTCGTGGGAAATTATTTCGTTTCTTGAAAACGAATATATGTTTTTCGTTAAAGGAGGGGAGACAGGTGATTTTTCAGCATTTTTTTCTCTACCTTATCGAAAAATTGAAAAAGTAATTCGGTTTGTTTTTTGAATTTTTGCTCCTTGTTTCATCTTCCGTCATCCGCGGATGTTTATTTTCATTCCATCTTCCGGATTCCTTTTTCCGGATATTCAAAAAATGTATTCCTCTCATCTCTGTTCCGCGTACAGCTATCGTGCCTGCTTCTATGTTTGCCATTGATCGTCAGCTAATAGTAAGCCCCGCGTGGCTCATTCGGTAGCGGCGTTGCAGCTTCAATAATTGTCCCACGATTTCAATTCCTCGAGAAGATTGTATTAGCGACATTTCGAAACAACTATTTTTTCATGACCCCCATCTTTAAGTTCTTTTTTGCGGTCAATATTTAGCTTCAAAAAAATACCGTAAAACCTGTAATTGACGGGCCCCTAACTTTGAGTCAATTTTTCTCGATTCTTGTCATAGATATAAAAAAGTTGTCCACTGATAATTAGTTTATCAGAAAATCACAAACATTTTCTCAGTTGACAAGTTTTTGATATCTTGCATAGGAATCGAGATAATTGAGCTCTAACTTGACAGTGTGGGGGCCCTTCTATTACAGGTTTTAAGGCACAGGAAGCGTTCAAATGAATATAAATCCAATGCGTCTCCTTCATTTGGAAAAGAAATCGGAAAACTGTCAAATTTGCAATCGAGCATCAAATTCCTTCAACTATGGGGTGACACCAATTAAAAAAAATAAATCTAAAACTATTTTTCCAGGTCTACTGCTGCAACGCTTGCAAAATGTTTTTCCGTCGAGTCACCACATTCAAAAGTTCTTTGATTCAATGTGAAAACGGAGACAATTGCTACAAAAATCCAGACGAAATCGCAAATTACGATTGCAGAATTTGTCGTTTTCAACAATGTCTTCGGGCTGAAATGATTCAGAAGCTGGATAAACTGGAACTTTCCGAAACTATAGAAAAGCTTTGTCGAATGGAAATGGAGAAATGGAACTTATTCGTAAATTTTCGAGCACCGGATAACATAACTTTTGAGGATGTCACAGATTCTACAGAAACTCAATTCACTAAAAGAGCTCCAAATACTAGGAACACTTTTCACGACTGGGAGTTTATAAACCATGTTGTGACAATTGATTTTATCAAGAAACTCGATTTTATGAAACTTCTGACGTCATCTGATTCCAAAGTGTTTCTCAAGTCCTGTTACTTGAATGTTTGCATTTTTGCACTGGCTGTGCAATCATATCTCTCAAAATTGGATTATATTACATATCCAGAAGGTTGTCCTGTTTTCCCAGATGAAATGAAAACTATCACAAGCAAGTGTCCAAAAGTGGAGAACAGAATCAGTTGCAGAGTCATTGGAAAATTACGAGAACTCAATATCACTAAAGAGGAATTCCTACTTCTCAACATAATATTTATTTGTAATCCAGGTATGAACATATAAAAGTGGGAGTTTTTTTTTTAATTCCCAATTTTCCAGATGTCCCAAATATGTCAGAAACAGGCCGTTTACTTCTGAATTGCTATCAACAAATGTATGGTTCTCTCCTGTTAAAATACTGTCAAGTCACCTATCAGAAGCATGCTCCAACTCGTTACACAGATCTTCTATCCATCTGTAACGTCATCTCAAAAACGCGTCAAGATATTAATTCTGTGGCTATTTTATTCCAAATCTACCAACCTGGAATGGAATGGAAACAAATGATAAAGCAAGCGATGGATTATCATTCAAAGTGAACACATATTGTCTGTTTCATTTCAACTCATAATCAATTACCGTAAAACCTGTAATAGAAGGACCCCCACACTGTCAACTTTGAGCTAATTCATATCGGTTTCTTTGAAAGATATTAGGACTGTCAGTTGACAACTTTTTTCATATCTTTGACAGGAAACGAGATAAACTGGCTCAAAGTAAAAAGTTAAGGGGCCCTTCTATTACAGGTTTTACGGTATTCTCCGGTATCATTTTGAAAAAAATCTCTTCTGTTCATTTGAATCTCAAGTGTTAGACTGGTTTTTGAAAAACAATTATCTCTCTTTTATTCTATCGGTCTCTCAAAAACAAATATCTTCACACTTCTTCTTTTTTCTGTGACTTCTTCCATTTTTCGAAATAAATTGTAATAAAATTTTATTGGGTAAACTGTCAGATATTGGTTTCTGATTCTCACAATCAGTAGACAATAACACACACTTTTGATGATAAAAGAATTGAAATCAAATGAAAAGAGAAAACAACAAAATTATAACTAGCAGCGAAAAAATAATAAGAAAAAGCAAAAGGCAAAAAAACTTGGAAATAGACCAGGGATGTTCGGAATGACCTTTTTCGGAATTTTTCGGAATTTCCAAAGTTCCGATTTTGAAAATTCCTGGTTTTCGGAATCTCGAAATTTTCAGATTTTGAAATGTTCGGAATTTTCGTATTTTTTAAACATTCAAATTCAATGTAAGTAAAACTTTTTCGCGACATACCGTAGTCCAAAAATTTCTAAATTCAAGAAATAGCTTAAAGCCTGTCGATGCTTGGTCCGTTTGTTCATCTGAAGACGTTCCCGTTTCTAGAATACGCTCCTTGTATTCTAAGGTCCAATTCGGATTGTGGGTAATTAATGGCTTGATACACTCGTAAATTTCATTGATAAGAAGCATCCAGTTGACCCAAAGTTGACGTTGAGCCGATTCACAAAATCCGAGAGAGCCTGGTACACAATCATTTTGAAAGAGTCTCAATGATTTTCAGATTTTTTGGGTTCTCCTGGTTTACTGTAGCAGCTATGGGTATCTTCCTGAACTACTACAATTTATCCTTTGAAGGGCGACTCCGACCACAAAAATTTGGACTGTTGAGAAGGGACGAAGTCTAAGACAGACCAGTCTAAGACACGAAGACACCTCCTACCAAATCTTCTAAAAACAAACTAATAGTTTTGGGTTGATATTCTCTCATAGTCAGTTCAATCTTGAAAGACAGGGAAGTATATATTTTGTTTACGACATTCCATTCATCATACCCGCCTCCCATTGGCCGGATACGAGGCGACAAAAAAGATCAGCTGGCGCCACAAGACACCCTATCAGAACGAAAGGAATTTCGTCAGAACGTTGTAATGTGTTTGTTCGAAGAATGATCGTTCAGGTGATCGAATGAAACAGGAAGCTGACACGAGACATTTTTTTCCCATCGGAAGATGTTTATGACGATTCGTATGATCTTATTACAATCAAACATATCAAACTACAACTGATACAAAACGATCAATTTTTGATAGCAATATGAAGCAAAGACAATCCACAGTTTCCTAAAGATAATGCAACCGATGGCAGACATGCGCAAGCTTCTGAAAATCTAATGTTTTCTGAAACAATGAAATTACGAAAATCTGGAATCCTGAAAATCTGAAATTCAGAAATTCCGAAATTCTGAATATTTGATATTCTGGAAATCCGAATTTCCGAAATTCTGGAAATTCGAATTTCCGAATTCCTGAAAATCTGAAGTTCAGGAACTCTGAAAATAATCCGACCAGAACTTCCTAATGAAAGGTCCTAATGAAATCCAAAATCGTTCGAAATCGTCCCAGAAAAAAATTACCTTTTGATTTTAAGCCAATTTTGTTTAAAATGGTCCTATAATTCCCAAAAACCGTTTCTAAATCGGATTTAATTGTTAAAATGGGCTCAATGAGGCCAAAAAACAGTTATTATTTTTATTGAACTAAAATATGTAGAAAACATAGATTCACAAGATAGATAGGAGTAGGAGAAAAAATGTAACGTAGTGAAAGTTTTGAATTCAGAAGTCAGGAGTTTGAAGTCGGAAGTCGTGTTGTTGTAGATCCTCTGCTGCCAGAAAGCTAACAAGCGTACGCTAACAAGTGTAAGCGTACGCTATCGATTGCTATTTCATTTTCTTTTAAAATTTGATGTCAGTCATTTGGTAAAAGGGGGAAGTTCAGTGATAAACACCTAGCCATGAACCCCAAACAATGGCGACCCGAGGCCTTTTAGTACTTTTTTTACTTCAATGACGTAGATCAGTCTTCTAAAAAAATAGCAATGAGTAGCAGACGCATAGCTTCCCGGCAGTGAGCAGCTTCCAACTCCTTCCAGCATTCGACATCCAACGCCGTCCCCTGGTCCATTCGCTGCCGATCCCCGTGATCCTCGTCGAGCTTCGCAATAGAGTCGTCGTAGAATTGATTTCCTTCCATCCCAGCTGCCCTGGAAGCTCGTTACAACTCGGACTCCTCATCGACTCCTAGGTCCGACTTCTCGTTGATTTCTCCAGCTTATATAGCCCCCGCTGATCAAAATGTTAATTTTTTCTCATTTCTGCCTATTTCCAGGTGCCATTTTCTCATTTTTTTTCTGCAATTATTTTATATCTTGTTTTCTCTTTTTATGTCAATTTTCGAAGATAAAATTAATAATTGAAAATTGTATTGCTTGCCAATAATCAGAAGCCAAAACATAGGTGCTTGACAACAAATTTATTCAGAATGCATTTCGAGAAATTTGAGAAAGTTAAAAAAAGGAAAAGAAAGGAAAGGAAAAAGAAAAGAGAGAAAAAAGTTACTGTAAAACCTGCAATAGAAGGGCCCCTCATTGCCAAGTTTGAGCTCAATTATCTCAATTCTTATACAAGTTATCGAAAATGTGTCAACTGACAGAACACTTCTGATATTATGATAAAAATACATATCAATGACAAATTGTTTAATATACAATAAGAACTGAGATAATTAGTCTCAAGGTCAAAAGTTAAGGGCCCTTCTATTACAGGTACTTTATCCGTTTGTGTTTAGGGGAAAAAGAATCAAGGTTCGTGTGCAAATAGTCGTGTGAATGGTAAGTTAGGCATTTTAGTTTTACAAAAAAAGAAATGGGTTTGAATCTCTTCGTGTGCTTTTTTGACTGAATGATAGAGGGATAATAAATCAGTGAGTCGAGATGGAGCATTCTGTTGATAATTGAGAAATAAATACTGCAGGAGACAAGATGTGTAGATCTTTTGATATGTGTTGAGTATTGTTCTTCCGGATAGAGATAGATTTGGATGAGCTGAAAATAGGTACCTGGAATAGAAGAGCTGTCAAGTTTGAGTTAATTAATCTTTGTTTCTGTGAAAGATATAAAAATCTGTCAACTGATAAAACATTTTTGATATTATGATGAACAATTTGTTAGTTGACAACTTTTGGATTTCTTTCACAAGAACAGAGAAAAATTGGTTCGAAGTTTGAAGTAAGGGGGGCCTTCAATGACTGGTTTTCTGATAGTCAAAAGATATTAGTTTGAAATGAAACTCACCAGGATTACAGAAGAAAACGCAAGTGAGAAGTAAGAATTCCTCAGCAGTAATTTTCAAATCACAAAATCTTCCAATCAGCCGACATCTTATTTTATTTTCCAGGTTATTACAAATATCATGATCTATTTTCACAAAAATGTCGGATCCATCGGGAAATGAAGATTCCGCTTTTTTCAAATCAAAAGATCTTCTTGCATTCGATAACATATCAAAGTCTGTGAAAGAGTTTTTGATGAGAACAATTCGGTCTTCCACATCCAAAACACCCATGAAATTGAACTTTTTCATGTAGTCTATGGTTGTGAGAGCAGCCAAATTACCCCATTGGATAGAATCTGATTGATGATTTTCGAGTTTTGGATGAAACTGAATTGGTCCAAAAGATCGTGCCAATTCCTCAACACTAGGATTTCCTTCAAAGCGAAAATTCAAAAGAAGACGATTTCGTTGAGTGTCCAAAACTTTCAAATTACTGATCAATTCGGAGAGATTGTCAATATCAGAAGGAATTTTCGATAATTTAAATGTCATTCCAGATTGAATACACCTTTTCAATCGACATAGTCTGCATGATAAAGGATCGCATTGACCGATATTTGAGCAAAATTTCACTGGTTTCCCAAAAATTATTCTGCGAAAAAATATTTTACACGCCTCACAGGACAGAACCTGAAATTGTATTTTTGATGCTGAAAAATGAGGAATTCTATTTAACTTACTCCATAATTAAAGGAAGTGGCTGGTCGCTGACAAATAAGACACATTTCAAGTGGCGCTATCATTGCTGTTAGAAGTAAATTTTGAGACTAAAAGAATCCAATGATCCCATCAGGATATAAATTTTGATTCTGATTATTTCTATCAACTACATTTTATGAGAAGCTCAGTTGATCAAACTACATCCGGAAACTGCTTTGCGTCAGAGTTGACCACTCCGGCCATATTTTCGTTTGATCATTGTGGAAAGACAAAAATAGCTGAAATTCATTTGGGATACGGAGAGAACAAGCAATAAACCGGAACAGACGAATTTCGAACCTTATCAAGTGACATCTGAACAAAAAAATGAATAAAAACTATCGAGGTGATGAGAGACATAAGGCGAAAGCGAGATGGAGATTTTCACAGAAAAAAAAAACTCCCCAAAACGAGAAACCCGTTGGTATGCTAATTATTTGTAAAAGGGGAGAAAGCAGGGGGGACACTGATAAATTAAGGGGAACACATTACACAGAAAATTGATATCTAAAGCGAGTATAAGTAGCAAAATACAATACGATCCGACTGTTCAGCCTTCCCGTGAGAACGAGAATTCGACGCCAGCACTTTCAGACAATTCATCCATTGAGGTTCGACGAGATGTGTAGTATTCGTATGGGGTTTCTTGTTCTTCACCGACGTGCATTTTCGATTGAACGAACAGATGAGCCCATTCCTCATACTCTGGATCGACGTCACCAAGATTCTGGAAAAAAAAATAGAATGAGACTACAGAGCAATATTCCAAAAAACTAACCACCATCCATTCGTCACTGAGCAACTCGTTAGCAGAATAACGATGGAATGGATCGGTATGAATGAGACACATTATCAGATGACGAACTGACCATGAGACCTTTAAATAAATGTTTTATAAAAATTGTAGCAAATAAATATGATCACTTACATCGTCCCACGATGGTGACGGGAAGCTGAACTCTCCGCTCATAATTGCGCTAAACAGATCTTGCTCAGAACCATCAGAGCTTTGGAATGGTGGGAATCCAACGAGAATGGCATACAGAATGACACCAGCTGCCCAGATATCCACTCGACATCCATAACCCGTTTTGTTCAAAACCTCTGGAGCCACATAGGTAGGCGTTCCACAGATTGTGGTGAGCACTCCATTTCCTTCGGGCATTTCACACGCTAATCCAAAGTCAGCAAGTTTGACGCCGAGCTCTCCGTATTCGTCTTTCACAATCTGAAAAGAAATATGTTGTCAAGCTAGCTCCATTCGAACTACCGTACCAATAAATTTTCTAATTTGACATCCCGATGTACAATACCCAGATCATGGATATACTCTAACGCTTGCCCAAGGCAGGTCATCATCCGGACAGCATCTCGTTCCGGAACACGCCGGACACGTCGAAGATGTTCGAACAAATCTCCCATCTGAAAATAGATCCAACACTTTCCAGATCTTGGAAAAAAACTCACTTCAATCAACTCCAACGATAGAAAGTAGGAATCATCGACAAACCAGTGATCATAAAGTTGAACTATAAATGTATTATCAATTTTTTGCAAAATCGAGAGCTCCATTTCAATCAAATGCTCTTTTCCAATAACATTTTCTCGTGCAATAACTTTCATCGCTCTACGATCATGATTGATCCTGAAATTATAGAAAGTAACCACTCAACAAAATATATTATCAACGCTACTCACTTATCAACGACTTCATACACCACAGCTGTATTTCCATCTCCAATCAACCGAACCAATTGGAACTTTTCATCGAGATCCGGAGGCAGTCTCTGTTGGTCCTGATCAGGAATAACACTACCTGATCGATCATGACGAAGAGATTCATTACGATTTGGCATTGCTGACCGACGACTGGTTCTTCGAATCTTTGATGAGGTACTAGCTCCGACACATTTGTGCTCTTCCGATGCTACAAGCAAATCATCTGCGGCCATTTTATCGTTTCCTCCATAAGCAACAAATACATCGTCTTCCCGGAAAAAATCTTGCAGTGTGAGAACAGGCCGACCAGACAGGGTGAACAATTTTCGAATGGCTCCGGCGTCAAGCTTCACAATCAAAGTCAAATCTCGAAGCACTTGATCGAACGATCTGACAAGGGAGTTACTTGAAGGGACGGTTTTAACTTTTTTTGAAATTTTGGGAGCAGATAGAAGAGCTTATGAGGATTCCAAATCTGTTTAAAAAATCAGCAAAACGCTCACGGGAGCTGAGTTATGACCTAGAAAAGTTTCCCTATGATTAAGCAATTTCTCGTGAAATTTTTTTCACGGAATAGTGTATTTCTTTTAAAACAATAGATTTCAATCAGCAGTGTAGTAAAGTGGTAGAGTGGCAAGTTCAGAGGAGGAAGGTCGTAGGTTCGATTCCCCCTATCCCCAAAAATGTTGCAATTTTTTTTTTGTTTTATTTTAAGCTGCCATAACTGGTTCTGGAATAAAATTTACACAATTTAAACATGTTTTTCGGGAGTTTCTCGTTATGAATAGGCGATTTCCAGAATAAAAACAGAAATTTAATTTTTGAAGAAATTCACAAATATGCTCATGGGTTCATCGAAGATTTTTCAAAAAAAATTTTTCAACTTTTTTTTGTTTTATTTTTTATTGAAAAAAAAAACAGTTGAGGATTCTAAACACATCGGTGGCATTCGATCACAAACTGCTGGAAACATATGTTCTTGGCACAATAAGCGCATTTGACCATTGACAATCTTTTGCACCCAGATAATTGGCACTTCCCATAAACTTTCCGGTCGAAGCAATATTGGATTGGTCTGTCACATTTCGGAGCGCAAATGTCCACATAACCGCCAGAATACCAGGCATACTGTCTCCATTCTTGGAAGATGGGAGAGCACATCTGCCAATATGCTTGGCTCAGCATCTGCAATCAAAAAATGAGGGAGGTTTTCAGAAACTTCAGAAACTTTGATGATAGAATCTCGTTGATGTGGCTTGAAGTCCTTCTCTTTTCTTTGCGCATATTCTGTCAAGTTCTTCATGAACTTCTTGAATTGACGGAATATGCCAATGTCCAGTGGCTGGATTTGTCCTGTCGCTCCAGGCGGAATGATAATGGTCTTCACCTTCTTGTTTGGGGGTCGGACGGAATCAATAACATCATCTCTTCTCCAGCACGGCCATGAATCCGCAACCAATAAAACATCGTCCGCTACATCATCCGTAAAAACAACTCTTTCGAAGAAGTCCGCCATCAGATCCTTCCCCATAATATGTCCTTTAGCAGCTGCTAAAACCAAATTTGGGGCATTGTAAGGAGGAGGATTCTGTGGGAACGATCCGCTTGGTTCAGCAAACACGACGTAGAGTTTCGGATGCAGAAGTCCATCGAGACGAAGCATCGGAAGAACTGTATAGCTATGTGTGATCCCAGTAGCTGAACTTGTCACGATCTCGATGGTCTCGGTACCTGTTCAGAAATATGTTTGTAAGTTTTTTGAGGGGAGAGATACCTGTCTCCGCCAATGTTCTCTTGGTGAAAAGTTCCTTCTGGAAACCTGATTGATCGAGATTGTAGGTGGAAAGTGGGTCGAAGCCTTGAAACGCTACCCGGGCGTCTTTCACGAATTGATCCATCTTTTGAAGTAGCACATCTTTGTCCAGAAATCTCTTCTTGGAAACGAAAGTCGTAATTCTGCGAGATGAGATCCGGTGAGCCCTTTTCCAAGTGTTCAGCCAGTTGGGTGATCCATAAAAATCGGTTTCGATTTGATAATCATCGATGATCTCCGAGATGATGGAACGTAAAACGGAGTCGTGCAAAATGTGGCCAGATCTAATTTCCTTGATCGTCCGTTCATATAGTTGAGCAGATATGAAGGCGATTATAGCTCTGGAATCCGGTTTGATCTCTCCTGAAACTTCTGTTTAGAATTTGAATCATTTAAAAGTTACCATACCAGCTTTTTCATAATCGACAAGTCTTCTCAAATCCATATCTGTTTTCAAAAACTTGAATTTCGCGAACATAGACGAAGGTTTTCTCCTTTTCTGACGACCATTTCGGTACAAACCATTGAGCGGATAAAACAAAACTGCTTCCCAGACTTTTGAAATTGCCACCAGAATTCCACCAAAAAGAACCATTTGGGGCGAACCGATACCAGCAAAGTTCCGTTCAGTCGACTCGAGGCATTCCTCTGGATCATAGTCAGGATCAAGCTCTTCATCGGGACAGGTTTCAAGAGTGGTTTCTTCATACGATTCCAGATTCCCATCTTCGTGTTGCTGGAGCAATGAGATTATTCTGTCCGCCAGTTTCTGATCCGTCCTTTCCAGTTTTGGCTTCTTCGGTTCATGTTTGAAAACAGCAAGGACATGCAGGAGGATGAGCAAGGTTGTTGTCATGATTAATGGGCCAATGAGGACCAGATAACTTCTTTTATAGGGGTTTTGAGCCGAAGCCAACTCATCCAACAATTATGACATGCTTTAGGTCAACAAAAAAAAATAAAACAAAAAAAAGTTGAAAAATTTTTTTTGAAAAATCTTCGATGAACCCATGAGCATATTTGTGAATTTCTTCAAAAATTAAATGTCTGTTTTTATTCTGGAAATCGCCTATTCATAACGAGAAACTCCCGAAAAACATGTTTAAATTGTGTAAATTTTATTCCAGAACCAGTTATGGCAGCTTAAAATAAAACAAAAAAAAATTGCAACATTTTTGGGGATAGGGGGAATCGAACCTACGACCTTCCTCCTCTGAACTTGCCACTCTACCACTTTACTACACTGCTGATTGAAATCTATTGTTTTAAAAGAAATACACTATTCCGTGAAAAAAATTTCACGAGAAATTGCTTAATCATAGGGAAACTTTTCTAGGTCATAACTCAGCTCCCGTGAGCGTTTTGCTGATTTTTTAAACAGATTTGGAATCCTCATAAGCTCTTCTATCTGCTCCCAAAATTTCAAAAAAAGTTAAAACCGTCCCTTCAAGTAACTCCCTTGTGAATGAATTGACAAATTTAATTTTTTAACGTTTTCTGTCACCAACCTTGCAGTCTTCTTGTTCAACAAATGCCTGCTAATGCGTCTTGGTTTTACTCCATTTCGGATTACCTTGATGATTTTCGGAATCACAAAATCTGTATTCTCATTAGCTGGTTCGACCACATTCAATGCTAATTTCTTCGTTTCCAAATGTCTATTGTAACGATTAGCAAGTGTTAGCCGCCAGCTGGGCTCTGCGGCTCTTGAGTAGTCAACTGGTTTGAACACATCTGTACTCGAACAAACGTAGCCTCCACCATCTTCAAACTGATCAACTGATGTGATTCTTTGAGTTCCATCCATTGTAAAAATATGACGAATTCCATGCGGGAGAGCTGTCGAGTCACATATGACAGTCTGAAAAAGCGTAATTATGAATTGGCGTATATATTTTAAAAATTACCTTCATGAGTTCTTCCATCAACGGCTGCATACTTTTTACACGATCACACTGCAGTGCGTACGGAATCCCTTTGAAGTACTGATCACCATTGCGATAGAATCGCAATCGTTTAGCCTTGACTAGATGAGGATAACCAGATGGACCGATCCGACATCTTTTCTGCATTTCAGACACCATATCTCTGGATTCGGCCAGCTCTTCCGCTGAATTCCCAGTCACCGCTCCATCCGTTTCCATCGCACATACAGAAGACGTCATCGACGCTTCTGCAGTATTGGTGCCGCTATTCGGCATACTGCCGAAAGAAGTCGTCGTCGTTGCGAAGACGTTTTGATTTTGGTTCAAGTTGAATGTTGACGCACGTGGAGTTGTCAGCTCTTCACTGATGACAGAAGTATGATGTAATGTATGATTTGGCTGATGAATATGACTGTGAACGTGATGTGTGGGCAATTGGGATAGTCGGCGGTTGGATGAGGTAGAAGGTGCAGAACTGGATGGGCTATTTTTTCGATAAATTCCAGGTGATGAAGATATTATGGCGGAATGTGGACGAGTCGAATGCGGTGGATGAGCTGAAGAAAAATCATATATGTATTTAGATTCACCAATTTCATTATTCTAGCATAATTTACATTGGAATTCGAAGTTTCTTACCGTTTAAATTTAGTTTTGCGACCATTTTTCTGGAATCTTCGTGTTACAATATTTTATGTCAAACCAAAACAAAGGAAATATAACTAATCGAGAATCAAAGAAGAGGGCAATTTATGTATGATTTGTCGCTTCCCCCGCCGTTCGTTGACACTCAACTATTCTCACTTTCTTTTTCTGTTCATTTGTCTCGGAAGACATCGAGTATTAGATATTTAGATGAAATGTGTGATTGAGAGGAAACGAATGGAAATTATGAACATTGACAAAATACAAAAAATAAAGCTTCAGTATGGATTCAAGGACATTGATAAGGTGGGATGCTTATTTATATGTAATTGCTAATTACTCCACCACCAGAACCGTGACATTGAAATTTGCTAATGTGAAAAGCGCAAGCAGGTACACTAGCGATACAGAACAAAAAACCCATTTGTCAGAAGCAAATCTTACGTCGTTTGAATCTCGGAATATTGGACGTTTTACCAGAGGTGGAGAACCGCTTCGTGACACGAGGCAGAGTATTGGCTCCATTCATCATCCCATTGGTACCTGATTCTCCAGATCTGTGTCCTGATGCAGAAGATCGTTCGTCAATTTCCCATGTCGAAGTTTGTGGCATCATTCGAGTAGTCAACCTGTCTCCAAAAACACCAATATTAGCAAGAGTTAACAATCACATAAGAGCAGGGATTTGAGGAAAATGGACGAAACGGAAAGGAATAGTGATAAAAAGAACTATTAGAAAAGGGATTTTAGAAGTATAAAAGGCGGAACACCCGAACAGAATAAGGGAAGAGAACAAAAAGGTGTAAAGGTGCGAGTGTGGTTTGAAGGTGATTCTCGAGAGAATTTTCACAAAGAAAGATGTAATTTTGCTAATTTGAGGCCGTATGCAAGAAAGTGGAAAACCGTTTTCCGGTGTTTGGAAAATGATTTTCTGAAAGGCTGGAAAGGATTTTCACAGTGATTATATTCATTTTTTGTCATTTTTTAGCCCATAACACATTTTTAAATCGAAAAAAATATTTTCAGACTTTCAGAAAATCATTTTCCAAACGTCGGAAAACGGTTTTCCACTTTCTTGCATACGGCCTTTGATCTCGAAACTACGTAGAAACAGTACGGAATGAAAACACCACTCATTTTTGAAATACGATGAGCGCTATGAACAAAAATATGCATGGAATGGCGAATGCAACTCTGAATTAACTAGGCGTTGAGATGTGAGCTGCTCTCTTTCTTCTCGTTTCCATTTGAAAGAGCTAAAGGGCAGACGGGTGTCGCGGGTTGATCCAATGGGCGCGCGAGCCAGAGCGGGACAAGGGAAACGAGAAGACGACGAAGGATTAGTTAGCATTTTGGGAGAAGAAGCATATCCGGAGGGACCACTCACCCGTCAATTAACAGCTTCTTGTTGATGGTCCACCTGCGTCTTTTTGGAAGCAGGTGACACCAACAGAAACAAGTATATGTGAACGTGGGATTGTGCAATGAAGAAGAGCATAAATTGAGTTAACGGATTTGTATGTGATATGAAAATAGGAATGACAAAATTGTAATTTTTAATAGGTCTAACGAAAGACTTTTGTTTAGAACCTCTGCAAAGTCAAAAACAAATTTGGTTATTTTTGTCACAAGAATGCTCATTGAGACCTAGTAGAAATCTCTGCGTCTCCTCGGGAACGCTACGTCTCGTTTTCTGGGGGTTTTCTCCTAGAAAATTTCATTGCGAAACAAAAAGATGCAATACGACGGAGAGCTTCTCCCAACGAGTCAGGCCAACTGATGGGTAACTGAACGGAAACGATAAAAAGATGAGGGTGTAGTTGGACAAGAGACGCATATCTTTAAGAAAATCTCAACACACCAGAGTTTTATTTAGAGCTTCTAATATTCTATTCAAGTATGCAACCATTAGATTAACACAGAAGACAAAAAAAAACAATATTGTATCGTTCTTACCTATTCTATACTGTTCCGACCACTGTCGGTGGTGTCAGATTCTGAAAATTAGCCATTTGAAGATTTTTTACATTGAAGAAGTACATCTAGAAAAAGTATTGCAAGAGCATTCGATAAAAATAGTGCCAATTTGAATATTTTGCAATTAATTTAACACTCGAATTCTAATACTCGAAATAAAATGTTGAAAAAGGAATAACAGCAATCAAAATCTGAATCACACGAAATTGATGAGCATCCCTAATTTGTCGTGAAACAGTGCGCATCTTCCGCAATCTGTCGTGAGAGTGTATACAACCATGATTAATTTCTGCCGAAATTTCGGACTTTTGTACACAAAATAAGCCGCAAATCGATCGCTTTCCGGCAGATTTTTATGTATTTTCTTGAATAAACATTGTTTTTTGTATGCAATGTCTTTTTATGTGTCTCAAAATCTTTTTTAGTACTGCATTAAAATAACGCTCGTCAGTTTCATTTGTTCCAGACGGCTCAACGGAAATGTCGTCTTCTGGTGTTCCTGTTTTACACTGGAACTTCGGGATTGGTCCAATCACATGCCACGCTTGGAATAAAGACCGTACTCGTAAGTATCTTCTCAATTATATTCGAAAGCTAAAAAGATCATGATTCAGTTGTAATTTCTGTGTATGAATTCGATGTAAAGTCATGATTTTAGAAATCGCCGTGTCTGCATCTTCAAACGAAATTCATATTTTCGAGTTTCGTAACGGAGAATGGCAATCCGTTCATACCCTTTCTGAGCATGATCTTCCGGTTACTGGTCTCGACTGGGGAACTAAAACTAATAGAATAGTTTCGTGCTCTCAGGACAAGAATGCTTTTGTTTGGACCTTCGATAAAAATGTTTGGAAGCCAGAGTTGGTCTTGGTTCGTTTCAATCGAGCGGCCACTTATGTAAAATGGTCGCCATTAGAAAACAAGTTTGCCGTCGGAAGCGGTGCTAAGCTGGTCTCCGTCTGCTACTATGAACAAGAGAATCACTGGTGAGTTAAACTGACCATAATTACTTTATTTACGGAAACAAACATTCAGGTGGGTTTCGAAACAAATTAAAAAACCAATTCGATCAACTGTAACTTGTCTTGACTGGCACCCGAACAACGTGCTTTTGGCAGTTGGTTCGTGTGATTTCAAATGCCGAGTTTTCTCTGCTTATGTGA
The DNA here is from genome assembly GCA_027920645.1 of Caenorhabditis nigoni. Taxonomy (NCBI): domain Eukaryota; kingdom Metazoa; phylum Nematoda; class Chromadorea; order Rhabditida; family Rhabditidae; genus Caenorhabditis; species Caenorhabditis nigoni. The sequence goes on along the minus strand of CP115866.1, from coordinate 7,423,979 downwards.
AAGAAGTCGACGAAAAACCATCACCAAATCCTTGGGGACAAAAGATGCCATTCGGGCAATTGATGAGCGAATATACTGTCGGAGGATGGGTTCATCGAGTAGCTTTCTCCCCATCTGGATGCCGATTGGCTTTCGTCTCTCATGATTCTTCTGTGTCATTCGTCGATTCTACTGTTGTGAGTTCAAAGAAGTTTAGCCTAAATTAAAGATTACTTATCACTCTGTTTCAGGATAGCCAAAAAGTTCAAAACTTGCGTACAGTTCATCTCCCATTCACAACAGTCGAATGGATCACAGAGAACAGCATCGTAGCTGCGGGTCATGATTGCTCGCCAGTTCTTTTCGTTGTTTCTCAGGATATTCTGAAAGAAGTCTGTAAACTGGATGTTCCATCGGCTACCAAATCGTCAAGTGTGAACAGTGCTCTTCAGCTTTTCAAAAATATCGACCGGTATGGATAACACTCACCAGCTCGTGTTTATTTTTTAAATCCAATTCCAGAAACAATGCAGCCGAGAAAGTTGTTGTAGCTTTGAAGACACTTCATCAGAATCGTATTACGTAAGAAACACTTTTCTTGATAAAATTTGATTCCATGATCCAATTTTAGACAAATTCTCCCACATTCTGGAACCGTCGGTAACGTTTCCAAATTCACAACATGTGGAACTGATGGAATTGTTGCCCTCTGGGATTTGAAGGTATGTAACTCTGTTTATCTTTGTTTCTACAGATATTGAAGTTCAGGAAACGTTAGAATTTTGCCGAGTAAGTTTCATTTGCAGGTCTTGAATTGAACGTTTGGAAAAATTGAAAAAAATAATCTAATCAGAGTGAATTTCTTTACGAAGTGTTTAACACAAAACGCATGACTATTCATAACAAGTTTTCGAGTTCTTCTATGAAATGAATCTGAATTCGTTATTTTATTGTAATCTCCAACTTTTCAGAATCATCCATCCTTGGTCTGAACAGTTTTCACTACCGAATCAGTTGGCGAAAATATCATTTATATAAATTTTATTGCTCCACACCTCAATTTCATTCTGCTTTTATTCATGTGATTTTCTGTGTATACTATGCTAAATATCCCCTTTTTATTTCAATTCATCCCATTGATTATGACAAAATTTTAAGAATTGCTTTAACCTGAAACACTTTATCCTAAATTCTTTTACAGCAGTTTCAATTTTTGGTTTTATTTTTTGCCTGTCTGCGTTGGGATATCGCATTTTTGTACTTTTTTTTGTATCTTCTACTGTTTTACATGTTTTCGTTCTACTCTAGATTTTTCACTATTATTCAGATCATGGAAGATGATAGCGATGTATGGGGAAAAGACGAGTATTGCAATGCTTGCCGAGTGAAGTGTGCTGACGAATATGATAAGCAGGAACATCGAAAAACTGAAACCCATCTCAGAGTGAGTATTAATCTGTTGATCTTGGAAAACGCTCAATCTTTCAGAAATGGAACTTGCACAAGTTCTTTTCCAGCTCTCATATTCATGGGACAGTGGCGATTTCGGAGATGCTTGAAAGATACAAACTGAAGAAGATGCATGTTGTTGGTGCGTCGATAGATAAACGTATGAAACCTAAACAAAAGTGTTTTAGGTCTACATCAGTGTCAGGAAATTCAACAAATCGGCCTTCCTGATCACGAAAAGGCAAATTTCTGGACTTGCAATATATGTTACGAGGCAGGAGCCACATTTGAATCTGCGGATGCTCATCTGAATTCGATGGTACACATTAGGAACTATATGGTAATACCAACTTCATTGCAGTTCTGAAATTTATTTTCTTATGCTTTCTCTTCCTATTTTTCAACTTTTTTATAGTTTTCTATTTTTCTTCTTTTTCCAAAATTTTAACCTAATTTTCTTTTTGAAACTCTAGGAAGAGTGTGAATATGACAACGAGAAGATCGAAGCGGAATTCGCGAACGATGAGTGTGGAAAATACGAAAAATACCGCTCAGTTGCTGAGGAGATTTTCCAACAAGAAGGCGGAATCAATGGACTCCAACCTCCAAGTATTCTGCGAATGCCATTAAACAAAGAAGACGGAAAGAAACAGTTGGGAATAAAAGATACAGCTGAAATCACTTTCCAGCCATATCCTGGAGAAGCAGATCGGACTTTTATGTACTGTAACGTATGTGGATTGTATGAGCTTGGATTTCGATATCAGTCTAGTTTTTCAGACTTGTAACGAAATCATTCCTGTCCACATAGTTGGTAAATATACAAAAGATCGTGCTCAAGCCAATCATTTCGAACAACCAAATCATCAACGCTGTGCGACGATTTGCGCTATCATAAACGAATGTGTGTAACACTATCCCTGATAATTTTTCCTGTTTTTTATCTCATATTTTTTCAGTTGATCCAGAAGAAGTTTTTGAAGAGTACAAATCAAAAGAAGACATTGGAGATATCCACTGGATTGAACGAAGCCCAGGCCAGTGGTATTTGAGCCAACCATGCGGGTATCGTTATTGCGTCCGCGCTGGAAATGAGACGATGTGCACTGTCTGCTATGCTCTAGTTGATTCTGATAATATCTTGGATCATTTTAGCTCAGAGTACCATGCTTTCAAGTACTTGGTTAGTGACAGAAAAAAAACAACACTTATTCTCATTTACAAATTTTCAGAACATGCTCGATCCTTATAAGTCATACATTGCACATCAGCTTTCCGGACGGGATCGACGCGAAAAAGCTCGAAAAAAGTTTATAGCGGAAATCTCGTTGGAACAGGACAATAAGAAAATAGTACATAAACTGACCCGCTTTCCGGCTACTCTCAAGAACATGCTAGAAGGAGACGTTCATGTTCACACCGATCCGCCAGTTGAAATCATCGACGATTATAAAGACAATCTTCCTGGAACAGTTTTCCGGTTCTGTCAAGTATGTAGAACGTACATTGAGTTTAGAGCAAAGTTTGTGGACACTGAGGACAAGATGAATGCGATTTGGACACAACATGTGCTTAGTCCTATTCATTTTCAATCAGCTGCAATGAGCTATCGTATCTCTTTTGGTAATTTAGAGTCTTGAAAGATCTAATTTGTAAAGTTCAAAATCACAGATCCGAGCTATTTCGTACCATACTCGTCGACTATTTTTAACATAGATACCGAAGTTAAAGGAGTTTGGAAAGTGAATAAGGTATTGAGAGAAAAATAACCTTTCGAAAAAAATCATGGAGTTCCAGGATGTTCTTATTCAAACTCAATGTGATGTTGGTCTTGAATATATGATTGAGGACGAGAAGTCGAACGAAGTGGCATGTCAATGTTGTCAGAAAGTCTTTTCGAAGAATCCTGTTTTTGTTAATCAACATATTCGATCATACGATCATCTTAAGCAGTACATCGTTCGTTTGAGCATTTCTTTAATCTTTTTCATCATGTTGGTGTTTCAGTTTCTCACCGCTCCTGACCTAGTGAGAACTCTTCTTGGTCCGGAAACAGACGAAAATAAACGAAAGTTTTTGATGGATTTTCTTCAAAGAAGCTCGGGAATCTTCCAGAAACGAATGCCAGTACGAATTCAAAATATTTTAATTTTAAGAAAGTTAATTTTTATTCTGTTTTAGCTCTATTCCAAATTGAAAACTCTCGAATTATCTGCATGGCCTTCCGTTTCTCAGCGCCTCGTTCAAAGTTCGCTGTTCGCCGACGAATCAGAAAAAGAAGTTTATGAAACAGTGTTAAAGCTAGTGGATGAAGTCTCTTGTGATGGCGGTAATAACCTTCATTGATCTTCAAACATTTGCTTCGATGGTTTCAGGAAATGATGCTCAAATAACTGCAAGAGAAGCATTGATAGCATCTAGAATGGTCATTATCAATACCCATAGAGGATCTGACAACGAACTTGCATCTGTTGTCTGTAGATGTGACGTCAGTTTGTTACTTTTAGATTTTCCCAATTTACACATCATTTTAGAATTGCCAACTTCTTGTTATTGCTGATGCATCCACGTGGCAGAAGGACATCTTTACTTCTCATTTGTGTTCTGAAGAACACCATAAAAGATCTGCGGTCTGCAAGACGAATGTGATATCTGCATTTGGAATTCTTGAGGAAAAGTCATCATATACAGTGAAGCCACTTGTTCAAAACACTTCGACCAAAGTAGGTTTCAATACATGAATTTTAGAAAGTGGTTTTCTCAACGTTTCAGAAAATCATTTGGCAATGGAATGCGGAGGCGAAAAAACATGAATATGTTCATGGCATAGTTGGTCTCGATGATATCATTGAACGCCGTTTTCCGGCGACAGACCGAATCACGGGAATTTCTAAAAAACAAGCGGATTTCTACTGTACCGCTTGTGCGGAAATTTTCCCCAAGCGAGCATCGTCGTTGGAGTCGCACGTTAAAGAAATGAGTCACTGTGTGAATTGGATTCATAAACATCGTCCCACTCATATCCGTGATCTGATGAAGCACATGTCGAATCAGACAGCTGATAAAGGAAAAGAATATCGAAAGTACTTGTCAGGATTGCTAAAAGAAGTTCAGCCACCAGAGGCTTACTGTATTTTGGTTTACGATCCGTTTGACGTTGAAGAAAAGAGACAAACCGAAATTATGCTAAAGATTCAGGCAGAAGAGAAAGCCAAAAAAGATGCGGAGAAAATGGCTGGTAAGATCCTAATTTGGGATTTCTAATGCAGAAAAAACTTGTTCGCGTTGCAGATGAATCTTTCCTTTATCCGTTATAAGCTTTTCCTTTTACTATAAAAGTCTTTTTTTTCAGCAGTCGAGCAGAGAAAGTTAGAGAAGGCGGAACGAGCAGCGGAACGAAAGAGAAAAGAAAAAGAAGAATGGGATCGGAAATTTGAAGAAGAGAATCGTCGGCGACAGATGGAAATGAACAGAGAACGGGAAAGAGAAACGCAACGAGAAAATCTTCGAAAGCATGCTCTTGCGAATGTTCATAAATATGAGAAGGATGCTGATTTGCAGAATCGGTTGAAGTTCAATTCTATAATAGCGAATCAGGTTAGCAATAATTTCAATGTTTTGGTATTTGGGCTTTTCTTAACGCTATGAATTCAGAAAAATGCCGAAAGACGAGAAATCGACGTTCAAAAAGCGAAACTCGAAGCTGAGAAGCTCCGCCTACTTTCGCATAATCCTAGCATGGCACCACCAGCGGCCATGAATCCTAAGCTTGTTATCATGCCACAGCTAACGTCACATCCACCAGCTGCATCTCATAATCCATATGTGGTTCCAGTCAGTGCTCCTGCCGTACCTCCAGGGATAAACACTTCATACGATGCGTTCAATTCTGTAAAACAGGTAATATATATATATAGCGAAATGCGTTTTCATAATTTCCTTTGGGATATTAAAATTTTCCTTTTTCCACCAGGCTGGTGCTTCTGCGGCGCGTGTTACACTAGGGACTAGGTCAGAAGACGCTTAATTTATAAGCAAGTGATTTTCGGGAAATGGGAGTATTTGAGATTTTTTAAGGTACCGAAAATTGGTTTTTTGTACTTCATCTCCAAAAATCAGAGACTTTCAATTTCCCATTTTTTTGGAAAATTCCTGGCCCAAAACTCACTGCGCATAAAACTAAATTTGTCCGTCTGAGCAATTAAAGAAGAAAGTTTGTTGAATCTCTTCAGTCATGTTTTTAAAGATTTTTCCAGTTTGGAGATTCTAGAAATGCGGTATTAGCGCGGCAAATTCCAGAGTTAGCTCATTCAATTTTCTTTTTTTCTTTCGTTTTATTCTCACCTAATTATTCATGCCTCACAAATCCCCTTTCAATAATCCCATAATTCAGCCACCACCAACCCAGTTCTTTGGCCCACCTCCATCACTGTCGTTCCCCCAGAATCAGCCAACACCATCAGCATTTCCTACGCAGTTTCGACCAATTCCTCAAGCTCAACCTGAAATTCCTGCTTATAGAAAAAGGTACACAGGGAGTATTCATTCAAGTTCTGGTTTTGGTTTTTTATGCTCTCCTTTAAAACCCTCTACCGAAAGCCCCAATCCAAAGTTTCTACTTTTTCTAGACCGTCGATCAGAGGAAAACTCGCGGATCCAGTAATTCACGACAGATTAAGAATTCGACATAAAGGAGATCTGCTCAAACACAGTAAGACAATATAATCATAATTTACAGAATTTTTTCCTGAATCATCTCATTTTGCGCCTCCTGAATATTCAGACAATTTTGGCAGACATTTAATTTATCGAATTTTTAAATGTATATATTTTGAAAGAGTTGTTTTGATTGCCTGTATTTTAAAATTACTTTTCTGACAAAATTTTTCTCAAATATGATGTTCTATGACTTTATTAGCAAAGTTCTTTTGTAATTTTGTTTGTTTCAGTGCGTAGTATGGGAGCTGACGAGATCTTGGATCCTGCCGAAATTCCGCGCGAGATGAGTCGAAATGTTGAGGACAATTCAGATGCATACGGAATTACTTCCATAGCTGAGGTATTTTATAATCTAAATCTTCAACTTGGGATGAATCGCAAAATGTTCTTTTTTCAGATTGTTTGCCTAGATGATCCATCGCTTGATTCGTATTTGTGTACCATTTGTGATCATTGGGCAGCTCCAGAGGGGATGATTCATCATCTATGTTCCCAAGATCACAAAAGTACGTATATGTACCATAACTGCAAGAATCACTATCAGGAAATCATGAAAGAAAAAGACGTACCGATTCGAAAGAGCATTTTCAAAAATTTCGTCAGAGACTTGAAGGTATTTCTTACATTGTTTTTCTCGTTTTATATTTTCACCCAAAAAAAAACTATTCCAGACGAAAGAAGCTGGAAAACTGATCAAACTTCGTATGAAGACAATAATCGACAAAGCGACAATTGAACGTCTTTGGCCTGGATACGAGGAGTATTTCTACGGAAAGTCAACTACGGAATCATGGTCGAGTAGTGGATTCAAAACAGTCGTTGGACCCACAATCGTTTTGCCAGAAGTGATCAATGTTCCTGTTTTAATTGGTCCGGACGACATGAAAGTAGAACGAGAGGGAAGTTCGAGAAAGCAACATGAAAACCACCGTGACAATAGAAGACGAGATAGAAGTAGAAGGTAATTCATGCCGTTCAGTTAAATGTTCTATTTTTATATTTCAGTCGCGATCGTGATCGTTCGAGACGATCCCGAAGCCGAAGCCGAAGCCGTGACAGAAGACGCCGCAGCCGTGATAGGAGGAGTTCTCGATCAAGAAGCCGTTCTCGTGACAGGCACTACAGAGACCGACGTGACCGTCGATCTCGGAGCAGAAGTCGTTCCAGAGATCGTTCCAGAAGTCGTTCGGATAGTGGTAGTAACCATGGACGTAAGCAGACTGGATGGGAACAGCAAACTGATTCTTTCCTGGCCAGTCTCGGAAACGGAAAGAGCAATACTGTTTCAACTAGCTCTCAGAAACACATCAGCACGGCAGCAGATTTCAACTCCAAACTTGCTACAGTACGAGATTTGACTCAATCAGGAGCCATTCAAGGAACCCAAATTGATTCATTTGTCACAGTTCCACCTCCCCAACCTGCCCCTGTCGCGCCGACACATTCTGCGGAAAGCCGAAAAATGGAGGCTAATAGAAAGCTGGAGCAAGCGGTTCGATAGTTTTCAATAGATGTTTTTGTTCATTATTAATAATTTTCAGAATCGTCAACAAAAAGTAATGGGATTATTGATGGCTTTAGAAGGTCTGTTGCGACATGTCAGTGGGAATGTGCCACGAGAGACCATCCTTGCCGAGTATGCTCGATTCGGTTTGAACGAGGAAGAGGGCAACAAAGCTTTAGAAGAATTCATCAAAAATACTGATACTGGAAGAGTGAGTAAACTGTTAAAAAAGAGCAAAAAAAAAATAATTTTGTTTAGTTTCAGATGGGAACGCAAGCACCAAAGAAACCCATAACCGAAGTCATTTCATCATTAGGTATTGGAATCAATCCTACGCCAGTTCAGCAGCATCCATTTGTGCCTCAACATCAACACCAACCGGGTCAACCTGTACAACTTGTTCAGCAACAGCCTCCACTACAACAATATGGAATTAGCTCTCAGACGTCCACAAGTTCTGCCTATTCACAGGTATTTGGAAGTCGATCTGTACCACAGTCAAAGCAGGAGCAAGACGCTCCGCGGCCATTCTATTCCAATCCTTCTACTTCTATGAATCATGGTGGAGCTGGTGATGCAAGAAATGATGATTCTTCGGATGGGGACGCTTCGGATGAAGACTATTCAGATGTATACGCGGCGATTGGGAAACAAGTTCGTCGAAAGCCAGTTTCACCGAAACAACAAACTCCAGAGAAAAAACCGGAAGATCCGATATTGCCAGGACAAAAAATGGCTTTGGCGAGAACTATACTGCCGAACGGAGCACGAGTTGGAGATCCAGCCATTCCAAAACCAGAAGATCTTCCAGCCGTCAGTGCTTCACCCTCCCAATCAAGCACTTTGTCCACACCGAGTGTCGCACCTGTCTCTGCTACGATTGTCCAAAATACTCCTCAAAGTGCACCGATTCCTCAAATCACTCAGCCCCCACCACAGTCGTCTCTTGGAATACCGGCCCCAATAGCTGTGACAAAGGCACTACCACAACAGCCACAACAGCAACAATATCTTCAACAACAGCCACAACATCAGATGATGTATCCGGGTGCTCAACAGCTACAACAAGGATACCCTCCGCAACAGCCTGGTTATCAACAGAATGTATACCAGCAACCATATCCCCAGCAGATGTACCAGCATCCACAACAATCTCAATATGCTCAACAATATGGTATCCAGCAGCCAGTGTATCAGCAGCAGCCCCCACCACAACAGCAAGTTTATCAGGTTCTTTTTTTCTGTCATAATATTATTACAAGATTTCGATATTCCAGCAACAATTTTATCAACCAGCCCAACAGCAGCAACAGTATCTTCCGGTTCAACAGATGCAACAACAACCACCGCCACAACAGTATTATCAGCAGCCACCAGCTCAAAACGCCCCGCAATACGGTATCGGTGGAACACCGCAGCAACACTTCTGGCCAGGACAGTAGTTTAATAACACTTATTCATAAACCCACTTTTATATGTTAACTTTTGCTTCTCTTCCCACTTTTCTACATGTTTTTGTAATGTTTTTCATTATTATTACAAAACTTTGTTTTCAAATTTTGCGGCTTGCAATTTTGGAATTCTTCTCAATTCCAACACTGTTCAAAAAATGAAACTTTAATTTAAACTTTAATTCATCCAAAATAAAAACCAAGAAACAGTACAAAGCCCTGAAACTATCAGTGGCTTCTTCTTCTTCTTTTTTCTCCTTTTCATCTAATTAAAAACCTTTTTTGTAGTTCTTTTTTTCGCAATACATGGTGCACGACACAAAAGTGACGGAATTATGTTTTTGTATACAACTTTAGAAAAAAAAAACGAATTTTCTTCGATGATTCAGCGAAATATTGAATAGAAGCTGTATAAAAGAAATCGAGAAGCAAAGAAATGGAGTCTACTGTTTCTCTTTTCAAAAAAATATGTCGATTTTTTGGGTGAGTTTCAATTTTAGGTTGACAAATTCAAAAGATTCTTAATTATAGACTACTCCAAGAAAAGTGAAAACTGCAAAAGTAGGTTAAAAAAATATTTATTCCGGTACGAAAAATCGGAGTTGTGGAAAAGAAACGCCGGTGGCCGTGACTGGAGGTCCCACAACGAAAACTACCGTAACCCATTAAAAATATGTTTTTTTTCGGATTTTTTTCTCGCTTTCCGTGCGTTTTCAGTTAATTGTTCTACTATCGACGTTTTTTGTCGGAAAAAATAACAGAAAACTAAACGAAAAGCAGTGAAAAAAAAACCGAGAAAAAAACAACGGAAAATAAACATATTTTTAGATTACGGTAGTTGTCGTTGTGAAACCTTCGACAACGACCACAGGCGTTTCTCTTCCACAGCTCCAATTAAAAAAAAAACATAATAAAACCTAACAGATTACCGTAATCGTCATATCAATTTTGTTCCTGATTCCTGAAATCTTTGGCTATGTCTATGGATGGAAGCCACCATATACAAATGACTATATGTCACTTATTGGATTGCTCATTTCAATTTTCTTGGATATCTTTTTAGCAGTTATCATTTGTTGGGAATGTAAATGGCTGATTTTGATAGCTCTCGTTATATTTGTGAGTTGTGTTTTTGTTTTCTTTTTGGAAGACAATTCGGAACCTTTTAGGGTGTTCATCTCGTGTTATCAGCTATAATTTTCAATTTTGCATTCATCGCTATTTCGGGTAAAAATCCTAAATTTTATTTATAGAATTCTTATTCAATTTTATATAGTATCTCTAATGACAACTCTCAAAGATCAAGCAAAACTTCGAAATGAAACAGACGCATTCTTCAATGCTCTGTTCATACAAGCAATCTTGGTAACATTGTGGACTTGTAAGTTGAATTCCATATTTGACAATTTGATTTCAAAAAATTTCTTTGAGTACTCTTCATCCGTTACTACGCACTTCTTACGGTGTACAGATGGACGAAAATACCACGAATTACTGCCAACGTGACGTCGTCAGGACCAAGGATTACTGTACATAATATCTAATGAAGTACTTTTCTGTTAGACCTCTTCCGTTGTAAAAAGTTACCCTAAATAAAAGAGTAAAAATGAAAAATGTTCAAAACTGTTTGAAAAACAATGGAAAGGATTAAGGGGGATAACCGGTTTTACGGATAGTAGATTCAGTCACGAATCATTCGTTTTTCATATTTTGATTCTAAAAATAACAAATTCAAGTCTTCAAGACAAGGATGGCATTTGGTGGACCTGTGAGAAATCAATTAGATTTTAGAAAAATATAAAAACGAAATTCAGCCTCAAATCTTCTGTTTTCAAACTCGTCACGTCGTCATCTGCTTCTCCATTTTCGGCCTTATCGAATGTCTATGGCAATCAATTTTCAACGGTGACCTAGTTACTAAAACGTCTGGATTTGTTTCAGCTGTTTTGGAAGTTGTATTACTGTATGGAGTGATTAAAAATCGATCGAAACTATTGAGAGTTTCAATGTACATATCGGTAAGATATCAGAGAACCAGCTCAATACCAAATTGAGAGGATTTCCAGTTAATTCACCTTACATTTGACTTTGGTGGAATCCTAGTCACTCCAGTCTATTTCGCAAGCCAATTGTCTTCTGGATACGAATCAAATGACACTTATCCTAATATCCTTGGTGTTAAGACTGCAGAAGAAGATCGATTTGTGATGGGTCTGGTGACTGGATACTCGGTGGAAATTATCAGTACCGCATCAGTTGCTCGTGGGTTTAATTTTCAGAGAAAACACAGAAAACTCTTTTTTTCAGTTTCTGTTCTTCAATTTGTTTTGATAAATCGATGTTATGTATACGCAAAGTCAATAGAGAAGGGATTTTTGGCACAGTCGAAACTAAGTGTTCTCCGATTTTAATCTGTAATTTTCTGTGATTATTCATGGAAAGTGGACCCCAACCAAAAAAAATTTGCATTAAAATGTTGACAAATCATGTATTTTCATAATAAATATTACTGCAAAAAATTAAATGAATCCGAAATCCCCGAAAATGTATGTAGCGCACCTTATCACCCATTCAAAGTTAACCGATCAAGATGAAATCTGGACAGATATGTCAGAATTGTGTCTTAGTTGATGCCCAAACTTTTTTTTTTTTGAATTTTTGATTTTGAAGCCTTCCTTGGTTTGACCACTCTAAACGGTGTTGAGCAGAAAGGTCGATGGTGGAGAACGACTGGAGGCCAGGAGGTTCAGCCCCGAAAAACCGAAAATCGACTAAAATTTTTTCAACCTCCACTAGCTCCGATTCCACCTCCACCAGCTCCGATTCCACCTCCAACAGCTCCGATTCCACCTCCACCATCTCCGATTCCACCTCCACCAGCTCTAATTCCACCTCCACCACCTCCACTAGCTCCGATTCCACCTCCACCAGCTCCGATCCTTCGATTCCACCCCCACCAGCTCCGATTCCACCTCCACCAGCTCTAATTCCACCCAATTCCACCCCGACCAGCTCCGATCCTCCGATTCCACCTCCTCCAGCTCCGATCCTCCGATTCCACCTCTACCAGCTCCGATCATCCGATTCCACCTCCACCAGCTCCGATCCTCCGATTCCACCTCCACCAGCTCCGCTTCCACCTCCACCAGCTCCGATTCCACCTCCACCAGCTTTAATTCCACCTCCACCAGCTCCGATCCTCCGATTCCACCTCCACCAGCTCCAATTCCACCCAATTCCACCTCCTCCAGCTCCGATCCTCCGATTCCACCTCCACCAGCTCCGATCCTCCGATTCCACCTCCACCAGCTCCGATCCTCCGATTCCACCTCCACCAGCTCCGATCCTCCGATTCCAACGCCTCCAGCTTCGATTCCACCTCCACCACCTCCACCAGCTCCGATCCTCCGAATCCACCTCGCCGAGCTCCGATTTCGCCAATAGATCCAGTTCCAAAAGCTCCGGATCCCAAAGCTCTGACTCCTGGAGCTCCGGATCCCAGAGCTCCGGATCCAAGAACTTCAGCTCCCAGAGCTTCGGCTCCCAGAGCACCAGCTCCTTCCAGCAGGATACCAGTTCCCATTTGGGAACTGACTGATTCTCACTGTTTCTCTCTTCCCTTATATGCAAAAAATTCTGGGAGATTCTTATCTCTTTGCTCCATTTTTTCACTTTTTCAAAAAGTTTTTTTTCAAAACGTGAAATTTTCTTTCGCTAAATTTCCCAAAATAATTTATATATTTTTTTAATTTTTCACGTGTGCCCCGTGTTATAGTTGATTTCTCTTCTTGTTTTCTAAAGTGCATGGGTGGCCTAGTGGTATACGGTGTCGGCTAGGATGCAGAAGGTTTTTGGTTCGACAATGAAAAAAGGTACCAAATAGGGACGAGGATTTGAATTCCCGCGCAGTGAGGAACCTAGGCCATGGCAGAGGGACGTATTTTTAAAATGTCAATTTATCCAAATGTTTTTCCGTTTTATCTCCGGAACGTAAAAACGTAAACCACAGCGTTTTTTGGAGTTTCGGGTTTATTTTAAATTCTTCAAAATGGGTTGCTGATAAGCTGAGTTTAGAAAAAAATGGAATGTGAGTTGATTCGATCAAAAAATGACCATCAGCAAACATTATTTTCGGACTTTGACGAAAAATGGTCGAACTCGTACACAAGCTGACTGAAAGTACTTCTAACTAGGTTAGATTACAGTGTATTGAAAACTTTTTGAAACGTGATACTTTCTCATCATTCTTATAATAAATAAATGAAGTTGCGTCTCTTTGTTTCTCTGTGGCTCTGTCCGCACACGTTGAAAAAGTTAAAATTAAATATAAAATTACGTGACCCTTTGAGTATGACAGAGGAGCGAAGCGACGATAAAGTAAAAAAATAAGTCAAATTGCGCCGAAGGCGCACCAGCCAGCTGTTTGAAGCGCCGGAGGCGCGGCAAACAGGCTGGTTTTGGCAAAAAAAGACTCATGACATCGATGCAAAAAATAAGCTGATCTTCGGAAAAAAAATCAGTTTCGAATCTACTCTTTCGATACACCCAATCGAATAATCTACGCCAAAACGCCGTAACGACGATGAGCCCCCTCGACTATCTCCATTTGACACTGATGCTCATCGGCCCAACTGCCGTTCTTATTGGATGCGGTGGAAAGAAGAAGGCCCCGTTAGTTTGAAATTTCTCATGACTTTGAATCAAATGAATTTTCTAGAGCACCAAAAGCAGGTTCCAAAATGACGCCTCCACCGCCTGCTCCAGCTTCGTCGGCTGCTGACGGAGAAAAGAAGAGCGAGAAGAAGGATGTAGAAGAAAAGAAGGATGAAAAGAAGGAAGGAGAGGAGAAGAAGGATGGAGAGAAGAAGGAAGAAGAAAAGAAGGACGGTGATAAGAAATCCGAGAAGAAGGATGATAAGAAGGAAGGAGAGGACAAGAAGGATGCTGATAAGAAGGAGGAAGAAAAGAAGGACGAGAAGAAGGAAACATCCAAGAAATCCAAGAAATCCAAGAAGTCAAACAAGTCAAAGAAATCAAAAAAGGAAAAGAAGGAAGATGACAAGAAGGATGATGATAAGAAAGACGACAAGAAGGACGAGACAAAGGACGATGTGAGTTTCTGAATTTCATAGTTTTTGGAAAATATTTTTATTTTTCAGGACAAAAAGGACGACGACAAGAAGGAGTAGTTTCCTTATTCAGAACTTTTCTTTTCTCTTCAATAAACTTTTTCTTATTCATCTTCGATTTTCCCTATTTGCGATTTCTGAATATCCGAATTTTAAAAGTTCTAAATTTCTGAATTTCATAGCTTGTAGATTTCTGAGATTCTGATTAATTCATTAGATTTTCGAACTTTAAATTTCTAATTTCTAAAATTTTGAATTTCCGAATTTCCTTTTCTTAAACTTCCGGAATTTTGGAACTTTCAAATTTCTGATTTTGAAAAATTTTGAATTTCTGGGTTTCTGGATTTCTGAATGGTTGAATTTTGAAACTTTTCAAAGTCCGAACTTTTGAATTCTCGAATTTTAGAATTTGAGAAGTTCTAGTTTAAAAAAACATTTTTGTTTGTAATGAAAAATACTGAATTTCTTGAATTTCCTGAATTTCCACATTTTTAAATTTTAGAACTTCCGAACTTTAATTTAAAAAAACTTAAGGATTCAAAAACTTCCGAACTTTAATTTATGTTTTTCCAAATTTTAAGAATTCCAGAATTTCCGAATTCAATTTCTCAATTTCCAAGTTTCAAGAATTCAAAATCTTCCAAACTTTAATTTCAAAATTTTATGAAATTAATAACTTCTGAACTTAAATTTCTGTTTTCCAAATTTTCAGATTAACAGTGAATAATTTTATTTACAAACCTGCACGTGTAAAAGATTCAAATGATGGAAATTTGGGTGGAAACATGGGAAGAAGAGGGGGAAAATTGGAAATCGAATTGTATAACAATTATTACATTCATCTTTTTTTTTCAGTTTTTCAGTTTTTCAGTTAAAACGATTTTCAAATAATAAGTGGTTTCTGTGGTTGCTCAGTTGTCTCTTGTTGTTGCTGTTGTTCGATGACTTCTCTTGGTGGATTGTTCTCGAAGAATTTGAGAACAGCGGCGAATGGATCCAACTCCTTCTCATGATCCTTGTCTTCAGAAGAGTGCTCAATTTCCTCATCAGATTCCATTGGTTCCGGAGTCGTCGTGCGTTCCTCGATTCTTGGGAAACTATCCTCAATAACGATAGCTCCCTTTCCTTCGAGTTCTGGCTCTTCAGTGGTAGCTGGAGCAGAGTTGAGCTCCTTGTTGGCTGCCTGAAATTTATTTCTGTTTATCTACAGTTGTTTATCAAAAATTACCTCTGAGTTCTTCTGTTCATCGAAAGCAGAGAAAATATCTCTGAGAATAGTATCTGAGACTTCAGCAGCGTCTTCTGGCATTGGAGTGCTGCTGGCTACCACTGCTGGAATGGCGGTGTTTGGTGCAACTGTGACGTCAGCGTTTCCAGATGCTTCTGGAGCTGGAGTTGGAGTGATGGCAGTCCAGATTTGACGAGATGGAGCATTGACTGGAATGTTTTGGGACTTCTTCTGAAGCTCTTCGTAGATCTTATCGTGAACAGATGGTTGTGGAATTGGTTGGAAGAATTGTGGAGCTTGTGGGAAACGATCTTCTGGTTGTTGCTGTTGTTGTGGTTGTTGATTTTGTTGTTGCTGTTGTTGGGATGGGAAGAAGAACTGTTGTGGTGGTTGTTGCCATACAGTTGGTCTTTGCCATTGTTGCTGATGCATCATTGGTCTTGGCCAGAAGTGTGGTTGTTGTTGCTCCTGTTGCTGCTGCTGCCATTGAGCTTGAGCCTGCTGAGCTTGAGCTTGCTGAGCCTGAATCTTCATCTGGTGTTGTTGCCAGAAAGCCTGTGCTCTTTGCTGTTGAGCCTGAGCCTGTTGAGCTTCCCATTGACGACGTTGCTCTTCCTCGTATCTGGATCTCTCGGCCCATTGCTGACGGGCGGCTTCTTCTTGCATTTGTTGTTGCTGCTGTTGATAATAAGCCATTTTCATCTGCTGTTGCTGGTAGTACGCAGCTTGAAGTCTTCTCATTCTCATCATTCGCATCGCCATCATTTGTTGCATGTACATACGTTCCTCCATCATTTGTTGGAATTGCTGACGAGCTTCCATCATACGGTATTGCTCAATCTCATCTGGATGAAGTGGACGATCCAAATTAGAAGTGGATTTCTCTTCAACAGATCCATCGACAACGGTTTTCTTCTCTCCGTTATTGTTTGAAATGTCTTCAACAACAACGACACGAGCCAATGGAATTGCCATTATTCCTGCGGTTTCTGCTGAGTTCGTTGTCTTTTCTGATGATCCTTCAATGGGTTGAGCAGCAAGCAGGGCCTCCATTTGTGGCTTATCGACTGATGACACGGTTTCGGTTTTCTTAAAATATTTTTTTGTTTTATAGATAATCGAATTAATTTGATACCTTGAAGAGATCTGGAGTTGCAGCCAAGAAGTAGAATCCGATGAGGGTGACGAGAAGAAGGCACGTGGCGAAGAACATGCAATGGAAGCATGCGCGCATTGCTTGCCATGCTGGCGATGGAGCAGGTTTCATTGGTGGAGCCGGCATTGGGATGATAGTTGGTTGAAGGACTGTGAACACCTGAAATGAAGACTATGCTATTTAATTTCAAACAGTATGAGTAGTCTCAGAATGTACCGTAAAGTCTGTATTAAAATGCCCCTAGGTATTAACTTTCAGCCAATTTATCTCGGTTCCTGTCAAAGATATAGAAAAGTTGTCAACTGATAAACTTTTTATCATAATATCACAAGCATTTTATCAGTTGACACCGTTTTGATATTTTTTTTATATGAATTGAGATAATTCAGCTCAAACTTGACGTGTGGGGGCCCTTCTATTACGGGTTACAAGGTAACCGGATATCTAGATTTTCTAGAATCAACTTGTTTTGATTAACTAACTTCTTAACATTCAAAATTTTGAATTAAAATAAGTTAAACTGTTGAAAAAATTGAGCTACAGTAGTACCAGATAATGTAGGATTGAGATACAGTAATCCTATATTATTTGAGCTACAGTAGTCCTAGATAATATACCGTATTTCCTCTAATAGAAGCCCACCTCCATTTGAAGCCCACCTCTAATAGAAGCCCACCCTCTAGCTGTGCAGTTCGGCTTCTCGGTTATTACCGACACATTTTTTTTCTTTATTTTCTGGTGTATTCCGCTAATTCTAGTAGTTTTTTAAATATTCCATTTCAGTTAAGAGCCAAAAACCCTCTAATTTAAGCTCTTTTTCTAATCGACGATCACCAAAAATAGGAGGTTGAAAAATAGAAGCCCATGGGCTTCTATTAGAGGAAATACGGTAAGTATACTTTTTTTCAGGAGTATATTTCTGGAGCCCTCTGAATAATTTACCGTTACTAACTTTTTCATATTCAGAACTTTGGATTTTCAAAAATTTTAACTTTGAAAAAATTCGTCTACGATGATCCTAGATTAGTAGAGCTACAGTAATATAGGTTTTTTTGGAAATACAGAAGCTAGGCTAGGGAAAAAATTGTACTTCTGATAACGACTCAAAAAGCGGAAATCAGCAAAAATCTCAATTTCTGAAAGGTTCTCAAAATTATTCCGATCAATGTTCAATAACTCAAAAGTCAGTTCATGGATATTCTTTTAAGGGGCTCCTCTGTTAGAGGTGCCCTTCTAATACAGGTTTCACAGCAACTCACCTTTGGGTCGATCTTGATAGGCTCTTTCTCGATGTCCTCACTCCCGTGAACACCGGGTTGGGCGCCTAGTTTGGTCATCTGCAAAAATATCAATTAGCGACGAATTTCCGTTGTCTACTGCGTGCGAATTTCAAGGTAAAAAAACAACAGAAGATTTAGAGATCAGTTGAATAATAAGAGACTCAGAGGAGGAGACTGCTCGCGGAGCATTTTGACAGGTTGGCAAGGGAGATCACGACTTTCTTTAACACAAAAACTGATCTTCCGAAATGTTGGAGGAAACAAGTGGAGTGTAGTCTACTAAAGTAGGCGTTCTAAGGATCCCCAATCATGACCAAGTTGAGAAGAAATAAAAATAAAAACAGAAACCGGTTTTCAAAAATTTGGAGGGAAAAAACTGCCACTTGGGTTACTGTACACTCTTGAGAAAACATGATGACGTCATGATCTTTATTCGACCGAGAATACCTATTTCTCGATCAGATGATAGGGAGAAAAATGAAAGGAAAAAAGAAGAAGGATACTTTGATTTTTGATTCGAGAAGGAATTGATAAATGGAGAAGATACATAAATTGAGGAGTAACCAAGAATGGATTTCACTACAGTAACCATTTCTCCTGTTCTTAAATCAAAACCTCAAATTTTCGAACAATTTCATAAAAGACGATGTGTCTTCAATTGACCGTTTAAATTGCCAAGTGGTTTTCTTTTTGAAGGTTATGAGACAAAAAGCATTTTCCATTTTCTATCTCAAAAACATGAAGAAGACCTTCAAAATAAATGGGAGAATAGACAAAAACGGTTCCACTTTGGTTTTGTGAAAAATATATTGCGGGGGGCGAATGGGGCGAAGATGGATGATGGTTTTGAGATTGGATTCTGAATTTTCAACTTTTTGGGTTATTTTCGTAGACTGGCTTACTGTAATTGTACTTTGATAGTCTTTGTATGAACTACGATTGTACTTATTCATACAGTAAACTACCTTAGTTTTATTTAGCACAAAGCCAAATGAGTCGAAAAAAGCTTTATTAGACTTTTCTGTCCTTCTTCCTTCAAGGATAGCCGTACATGCTCGCTATACTTGCGCTTAGAGCTCAATCATCTCAATTGCAGTAATAGCCATCAAGAATTTGTCAACTTATGTTGGTAAATTATGGTAAACATTTTACTGATTTTTAATATCTCTTAAAAGAGCCGAGATAATTAAGCTCAAAGTTTAACGTTAAGAGACCCTTCTATCACAGGTCTTACGGTATCTAAATTTTGTAATAAAATGCTTGTCATTATGCCAGAAATACAATATATCTTTCCATTTTTGATATTTTTGAATAAAGGCTTATTGGAAAACTAATTTTGGTAACCATATGATCGGAAACTGCTCCAAAACTTTCAATTCGATTATCGAAAAGCCTTTAATATCCCCTAACTTTTGACTTTTGACGGTCCCCGAACTTTTGACTTTGAGCTAATTTATCTTGGTTCCTGTCAAAGATACTAAAAAGATGTTGGCTAATAAATTGCTTATCATAATATCAGAAGTGTTTTGTCAGTTGACCACTTTTTGATATCTTGAAAATGAGTCAAGAAAAATAATCTCAAACCTGATGATGGGGCCCTTCTATTACAGGTTTCAAGGTAACTTTGAGCCTATATATCACTTCTTATTATTAGTTGTCAACTAATAAAATGTTTATCATGATATCAGCAACATTTTACTAGTTGATAACTTTTTTGTATTTTTCACAGAAAATGAGATAAGTGGGCTCAAGTTTGACGATTCGAGTTACTTTCTATTTGTTTGATGAACATTTTCGATATCTAAAATTTTGATTTTATCAATTATTTACAGATTTTTTTAAAAAATACTGTATACTGCATTGGCTTTCTGAATGGAACAATACTATAAAAGGTTTTATGCTAACTTTTTTTGGTAACTGATAAAAAGTCTGATTTCAATTTAAATATACTCAAAAACTACCAAATGATCCAGATACTTTAAATTTCGTTTTTCTAACTCTTTTTATCCTTCCCACTATTGATAAGGGCATCGAATCTTATCAATGCATTTTTAGAACAAAGGGAAAGGGTTCTAAAAATGATTGAGACGTGAAAAAGAAGAAGAATAAGAATAAAATTGAAACGGAGAATAGGGGAAAGACGACCCGAATGTGTGTCTTCTCGATCGGTTCTGAAGTGAAAAAAAGGAAAGAAGACGTCGGTCATCGGACACAAGAAGTGGGCGGAGTCCTTATCTGTTAGTTTTTGAGAGAGATGAGGAGGAGAAAATTGGTGGTAATGATTTTCAGAGAAGAAGGAGAGAAGACGAAAATTAATTAGTAATGATAACAAAAAAGGTCGAAAAACACTGGGAACTGGTTTCATTTATCGGTTTTTTTTCTAAAGATCAATTATAAAACAGAAAATTGAGAATTGAAATGACCAGTAAGGAAAACTAGAAAAGGATTGTATGAAACACGGAAAGTTGAATTCTCAGCCAGAACTTGTAGAAATCTACAGTTTTTTGTACCACTACAAAAATCGTACATGACCAAAAATTAAGCTCAAACATTTCAAAAACTACCCTCTAATTTTCTAGTTCTCCTCCTTTTTTTCAAGGACCCGGGCAAAGTAAATATTCAGATTTCTCACCAACCAAGATCCAAAAAGTCTAGTTTTTTCCTACAAAATTCCAATGACTCATAACTTTCAGAATTTGAAACTTTTCGACAACCCAAAACTGTCTTTGACCTTCTTTTTTTTCAGTAAAAAGTGAAAGTTTTCGGATGGTCATCGTTCCGTGACCCATCGCGAAAAATTTTAACTTTACACATTCACAAAGAGAATACCTAGGTTCGAAATGGGTCGAAGAATTTAAGAATTGGCTGATATTGACCTCGAAAATTGGTTTTTTCTTAAAATGTTTCTGTCCTGTGAGAGTTATGGTACGAGGTTTGGAATTAGGAATCGGACCACCGGGAAATGGGACATTTTTATTGAAAACATGTGCGGTAGGATGTGGGAACGGAGATCTGCTGAAGAGTTTTCAGAAGCAGCAAAAATCAAAAAACTAGGAAAAATCATTATTAGGTTCTCAAACTTTTGGAAATCATATCTCCAGATCTGGAATTAGGACATTTCTAGGGTTACTGTAATTTGTGTTTTCATGAAAAATCAGAAAGCTGAACGGAATTAGGAATTCCTGAAATTCCACAATTCCCAGGATCTTCGGAATGAAATTCCGACCGGAATATTTCTGAATTTTTGTTTTCAGAATTAGAGCTTTTCGGACTACGGTATGTCAGTATGATTCCAATATTCCAAAGTTTAAAAAAATCTGAATATTCCGAAATTCTGAAATTTTGAAAATCGGTTTTCCGACATTCAGAAAATTTCCGAAAAAGCAATTCCGAACAGCTCTGCAACAGACACTATTCAAAATTGAATTCCAATCTGGCTTCAAGATCCGAATGTCAAAAAATAACATTTAAATTCAGCTTCCCAACTGATAAAATATTTTAGGACCTTCTCGAAACTTTAAGACCATTAAATTCACAAAATTCAAGGTTTTCTAGAGACGGAAATGCTTTTTCATCAATTATATTTTCACAAAAATGCAGTCATAAAAAAAATTATTTCAGAAGATATCTCAAAATAGAATCATTTCTCCCAAAGTCATTCGACCGAATTCTTCTATTTTTTACATTTGTCTGTAATTTGCCGCAAAACGCCTAATTTATCTAAAATTCCCATCTTTTTTGTCGTTGTTTCATTTGATCTAAAATTTTGATAAACTCTTATTTTTTTTGTCGAACATGTTAAGTATGGAACAGATGTTAGGTTAAGAAGCAAAAAAAGAAGAAAAACATGAGAAAAATTGGGAGAAGGTTTGGCGAATTTGAAGGGAAATGACGAATTTTAGGAAGGTTCTCGAAAGACTATTCAACTTGTGTCAAGGTTAGGTTTTTTCTCTTTTTTTTCGGACAATCACATGGTTGACATATACAGTCGGAAAAAAAAAGAGTAGACTGCAATTATCGTTTTTGGAGTATTCTCTATTGAATCGGTTGAAAAGTTTTTTTCCACAGAGAGAGAGAAAGAAGTCAATCAATAGGGGAAAAAGAACTAAAAAGTAAAATCCGAAAATTACGAAATGGAACCGAATGCAATGGTTGGCAGAAAATGGAATGGTTTGGGCAATAGAGGGATGAGAAGGAAGCTGGTTTTACGATTGGATCTCCAGCTGACTGATTGAAAAAAATGGGGAAGAAGAAGAGAAATGAATCATTACGACTTCTTTTGGTCTTCGAGTTTTTTGGATCACAACACACGTAATAGGTTTGGTGTTAAGACCATTATGAGATGCTGACTAAGAAGTAGAATGATAATAGGAGGGATTACTGTAATTGGAAGAAGGAAATATCACTATTGGTTTCTTCAATGCTATTCGTAAAAATCGCGAACCTTTATTTACAACAAAAACAATAGTACGAATGTTTAAATGAACTTTAAGCTGCAAAATTTGGGTTTAGGGATACCTGATTTGGAAGAATTCTGTAGGATGGTGGAATTTTCGGAACATTCTTTACTGAAAACGTACGGAAATTTTTAATTCCAAACAACGCATTAAGAAAGGGCCCTTCTATTACAGGGGGCTCTTCTATTTTTCCAAGCTTCTCTCGGGTGGCCCTTTTATCAAAGTTTTATCAAAGGGTGGCCCTTTTATCAAAGTCTAACACAGGGTTTATGGTATTTTTCAATCAATGTTTCAGTTATGTATCAAAATTTCTGTAATAACGGAAAACCTGTATGAAGATAACTTTCAATAAAATGACCCTCTAACAGAAGGGCTTCTGAAAGGTGCTGGGAATAATAAAAGGCCTCTTCAGAAATCATTGTTTCAAATTAAGATTTTCCCTAAACTTGCTCAATTTTGGTGATCGATTTTCATAAATTTTAAACAAGAATTCACAGAATTTTTTAACGAATATTTCGGGATAATTAGCTGAAAAATAGAAGAGCCTCCCTCTAACTGGAGAGCCCTTGTTAACCGGCCTACTCTCCTGATTAAGATCATCAACCAAAACATTATGAAACCTGAAATCGATGAACGTTTAAAAATCATGTCTAGCCACCTGACTTCCGGCAATTTTAAATTATTTTATGTATTTTCCTGAAAATAACAAAAACCAGAATTCTAGTAAAATAGCCTTCCTCTTTTACTCAAAACAGACCCATAACAATTTTCCAATTTTCCCAAAAAACAATCAAATGTGCAATGATTGAGGTCTTTGCCAGACTGAAGGTTATTCCAGTGATTTGATTAACGAAAATTCAAAGTGTTGAACGATAAGAAAAAATAGAAATTGGAGAAAAAATTACCGGTTTTCTCCCCTAATTTGTGACAAAGTTTTATGTGGTCATCTGAGTACTACTGTACTTTATTTTTTGCCTTTTTCCGGCACTGATCTGTTATCACTGATGATAAGAACATTCGATTTTTACATAGATAATCAGTAACCATAAACCAAAAACATGAAAAAGAAAATCTGCAACGCATCCAAAGTACTTGAAAAAAATGGGCAAGTTTTGTGATTCAGAGAATGTGTCCAAATCCACAAACAACTGGAAAATACAATAATGATGGTTGGAGAAAAAGGGCGCCAATTTGAATCTGTATGAATATTGTCCGAATCATTTGACACACACACACATTGAAGCAATGGAAAAACCCGTTCTTTTTGGCGCATTTCCTATACAGAAGGCGTCCATCTTTGGATTCGAAAATAGTGTGTGAAGTGTGAGAGACGCAGAGAAAACGGAACCAAGAATGGAAAGAAAAGGAGAAGAGAGAGGTCGTGACCCTTGAAAAAATGTTACTGTGGTCGGTGCAAAAATGAAGATGGGAAGGTTTTTTAATAGAATGAGAAGATGTTATATTTACAAAAAATCTGACAATGAAATTCCGAAAAACGTTGTTTGAATTGGAAGTTCAGAATACAGTATTTTAATAAAAACTATCGATTTACTATAAAAAATTTTCTTGACCACTTTCCTATAATAGACCGACATACTAATAATCCTCCCACTAACAAGCTCGATTTTATGACCAGCCCTTTTGGACCTTTGTGTACAGATCGCTTTAAAAAAATCAAAAGCTCCACCAGTGGATGACAAATAATAGTCCAAACGATTCAGATTCATGGATTTTTTGCAAAAAGCAATTTTAACAATATTGGTTTCTGGAGGAATCCCTATTGTGTATAAGCCTGTCCTGCTTTTTCAAAAATTGCGATTCTTTATTAAAAATCTCTTAATCAAAGTGTACTTTTCATCAAATTGTGTAGTTTTAATCACATTTTGATTGATTTTGTTGATTGAAAATCAACAAAATACCCACTAAATAGTTTTTTTAATTATTTTTTTTGGTTTCTGTTTCGTATAATTTAAACTTTGTTTTCGTATTGTCGATCCATCAGATACTGAAACCAAAAAACCTACCGTAACCAATAACCTCGGTGATTTTCTTCTGAACAGTATGTAAATGTGCTCGAACGCTAACATGTAATATCCCGTAACTTTCACGGTCTCAAAAGCTAGGAATTTCGGTTTTGTGCCTGATTCCATCGAAAAAATTATTTTAAGAAAAGGTCCTGGAAAAATCGCGGTGCATAACCCAGACGGCGCATGTCAGGTGTTTCTAATACTTGGAACTTCAAATTCGACCCAGTCCTACAAGGAAGATATTATGAAAACTTTAGTTTGAAGAACCCTAATTCAAAAACTGAAAAACGGATATCAAATAAACTGAGGGATTACTGTAGCCCCGTTTGATTGACTCTCTACTACCAGTGGCGCCAAATATTAGTATATTTACAGTAATTTACAGTAAAGTTCCAACTTTCCGTTAGCTTGTTTTCATCAATAATCTTTTATTCCTCCTTTATAGTTTTTTTTCTAATTGTAGTTCATGATCTTCGGCATTTTCAAAAAGAAAATAATCGTTCACTTTGTTGTTCTTCTCTTCCAATTCCACTTTTTTACTCCTCCACATATTCCACTTCCATAACCGGACACTTATACAAACTAAACTGAACATTTGTCTACAAATTTTGAGGCTATGAGTGGCGGAAAACAGTGGAAAAAAAACGACAAACAAAAGAAGAAAAAACAAGTCCTCAAAGGCTAAAATGACGACACAATTTTCGGATTATAGTGCATTTTTTCTCATCTTCCAGTTTTTCGATTCTTTTCGTTCTTGAACAGAAGACGTCGCCAATTCAGAATGATACAGTATCCAAACCATGACAAAAACATTGATGATGACCTTGAGAAACATAGAGATTTTTTGTTGCAAAGTAAATGGTAAACATTGGTGTTGAAAAAAAAGAATCATGTGATTCAGAGATGTTTGATGACGTGGCACAGAAGTTTGGGGAAGAAGAAGAAGACGTTGGAATGGATTTCTGCAATGAGACGTAACGAATCGAAACAAAGAGGGGGTCTTTGTGGTTTTGATCTCTGAAAAGTATACGAAGAAATGGATTTGAGTTTTCTAGATTTTTGCTGTTGGCAGACTAGTAATGGAAAAGATAACCGAAGAAAGAAATTGGTGAATGAGACAAATCAGGGGTATAGGAAGGATACTCCACCAGGAGTTCAGAGTTGCCAGGAAGTAATTTTTGAAAAGAATCCCTGCAAGTCGAAAGTCAGAAATAGGAAGTCAGGATTTCTGACATCTCTAGGGGAGTTTAACGATCATGGCTTCCAAATTAATTTCGATTTTTATTGGGTTAGGTAGTTATCAGAGATCTGTTTATGATTTATTCTTCTTTCGATTTTCGTTGCAAACTGCTTGATTTCGTGAACCAAATTGAAACAGATAACCAAGTGTGGGATGGGTGAATCGATAGGTAGTTACCGTAAAACCTGTATTATAATGATTATCTTAGTTACTGTAAAAGATGTTAAAAAGTGATCAACTAACAAAATGTTTTTGATAATATGATTAATATTTCCTTAGTTGATTACTTTTCGCTATCTCTCACGGGAATCGAGATTAACTGGCTTAAAATTAACATTGTTCTTCTATTACAGGTTTTCCGGTATTCGCATTTTGGTTCTGCTGCTACCTGGAATTTTGAATGAGCTAACAAAAGTGCAAACTTTTCATTCCGTGAACTTGCACATATCCGAGCCATCAGACTCTAGGCATAGTTGGAAATCAGTTTCCGAAAATGACAACGCCTACACAAGATGAAAACCAGGCATCAAACAATCAGTAATTTTCCCACCATTTTTGATGCATACCTATTCTTTTTTTCAGAGAAAGTTCTGAAGAAGAAGACACAACTTTCGTTGGAAAAATATTAGGCAGAGACCAATTCAAAATAAATGATGACTTTCGACTTAAAATCGATTCAATGGTCAAGTATCTTAGTGCAATGAGAGGAGTGACTGATGGAATTCAGAGCATGTGCTTGGTGAGATTTTTAGAAAATTAGGGAATTGCATCAAAAAATTTCAGTCTGGAAAAAGTTGGCATTTCGATGCAAAGTCAGAAGTGCCGAATAGTGGCTGGAGATATATGCCGAACTACTTGAAAAAGGTGGAATATACCAAAAAGAATGCAGCTGAAGCCGATGGATTACGACGTCTTCTTGACAATTTGGGACGGCAGGAAGAGGAGCGTTACTGTATGAATCTCTATACTTTTGATATTTTGAAAAATCATTATTTCAGATAATTTTTATCAAGTGGAACACGACTCAAACGTCGTCATTACATCTCATCAGCGTCGAGATGAAGTTGAGAAAACGTTCCGTGCCGTGGAAGTTCTGGTGCAAACTTGTAATCGAAGAAGAAAGAAAGTGGAGAAGGCGTTGATAGTGAAGGATCTTCGAGAGCAATGTACCAAGTATCACAAGTCTGTCAATCAATTGGATGTTCAGGTAAGTACTCTAAAAAGATGAATCACTCATTGGTTTCTTGAATTTCAGCTTCTCCGATTGTCGAATCTTTTTGGATTCGTGAAGGCTAGTCTCTTATTTCATTTTGGTCATTTTCAACAAGGAATGATAGTCCTTCATCAGGAAGCTGTGGCGAGAAGTGATGCAGTTAAAGAATACACTAAAAAGAGACAACAGGAGAAAGCAGCAAGAGAAAAGAGCAGCAAGAATAAAAGTGCTCAACGAAATCGAACTTTGAAAAAGTAGATTATTTGTCGGATGAAGTTTTTAATGATTTTTTTTTCTCCTCTCTTCCAATCTTATTAATTTAATTTATTTGGCTGAATTGTGTTTTTTAAATGTCAGAAATGACTGGAAAAGTGAATACCACTAATTTTTAGACCCATAACGGACAGTGATCACAGGGATCCTTATGTGACCGGATGATCTATTCATGATATAAAAAAGTGGTCAACTGACAAAACACTTCTGGTATTATGACAAACAATTTTTCAGCTTACAACTTTTTTATATTTTTGACAGGAATCGAGAAAAATTGGATCAAAGTTGAAAGTCTTTCTATTACAGGTTTTACGATATATAGCACATGTTTAATTGAAATATGTTTTTTGTTCGTCAGTTTTTATCTCTGTGGACGGTAGGTTCATACCTGACTGATGTGCCTTTGGCGCGATTCAACCATGTTGTTACTTGTCGTCCTCAATTTTTTTTTTTCAAAAGGTCACGTAAATGTATATTCAATTTTCTAGTTCATCAAATTTTTCATTCACGTGACGCAAGAATTCTATAAGTTAATCAATATTAGGTCACGTCCCTCTTTCTGTCCACGTTGAAAAAATTCCACGTATAGAAAAAATTTCTTTGCGAAATCCCCCTCTTTGAATTAGTTTGATAATTTTCAATAGCACTTTTTCACTGCTCTGACGCTCCCTGCCTAAGCTGTTTATTGTTTCATTTGCTTTTTTCTTTCGATTGGTCGATTGCGAAAAAAGTTACAAAAGACCCTAAGGGTCGCCATGTTTGGTGGTTCATGGCTAGGTGAATTCATTTTCACTGAACGTCCCCCTTTTGCAAAAGACCTAATCAAAGAAAAAAGAAACAAATGAACAAAAACAATAAATGGCGACGGTATAGCTTTTTAGGAGTGAAAGAGAGCTGTTGAAAATTAACAAACTGTATCTTCGGAGATGATTGGTGTTTTCCCCCCGGTGAAAAACCATTTTCCCTTTCATATACTGAGCCTCTACGTGGCGAAAGGGATCAACAGACGAAAGTCTGGCTAATCAGTACACTTTTGAAACTTGTTATCTTCCTTATATATAAAACTCTAGAGGCTGTCCTTGTGTCACGATGCCCTGTTTTGGAAACAGTGAAAAATATATATAGATTTACATGACCTTTTAAGAAAAACGAGGATACGACCAATAAAAAACCAGATCAAGTCGCGCCGAAGGCGCACCAGCTAGCTGGTTTTCCTTAATTTATAAACCCAAAAAAAAGTTTCCTAGAATTTCTCTCTCACGGCTGGCTGATGCGCCTTCGGCGCAATTTAATCCAGTGATCTACTGATTTGTCGCTCCGCTCCTCATTTTTTCTTAAAGGGTGACATAAATCTATACTTGTTTTTCAAGCTTTTCAAAAATTGTGTTTTATATATATATATAATATAAGGGAGATACCAGGAAAAGCATATAAACCTGATGCTAGACGAACGATTGTTATTTTGTTTCTCTTTTTCAAAAAGTCACGAAAATCTCATTTAGAATCGTCTGACTATTGATAATGAGAGAACATCATTTGGTTTGTAGTGAACTATCAATTACATCAAAACGATTTTTCAATTTGCAAACAGGTCGATATTTGGTTCTGAGAATAAGACAGAGCCTTCCTTCTATTACCTTTTGTATCCAGTAGGTCACACCAGTTGCTTCTTATTTATCTCCTCCCGTTTAATCTCATATTGATTGTACAGATGACCTGGATTGTGACAATGTGAAGGAGCATCCATCCTGCTACCCAAGGTCCCTGTTGTCTCAACGACAGTCTTACCCTCGTCACTACCCTCGACTACTAGTCGTTCCTTTTTTTTACTCTTTTTATTATTTTCTCGTTTTTATGCCTTATCAAAACTAATTCTACTGATAACATGAATAATTGTTTTGTCTCCCGATACGATTTGTAATGAGCCCTTATCTTTGTTTATTTATTTACTTTTTATGTCTTGTGATAGCTCGAAATTCCATTGTAGAGATATCAATTGATTGCTTTGCTCCGTTATCATAAAACCTGTATTAGAAGGGCCCCCTCAGTTTTGAGCACAAGGTGATTCCTATCGGAGATACCAAAAATGTGTCAACTAAACATTTATTTCACCAGTTGACAACTTTTTATTTTTTTGACAAGAATCTAGAAAAATTAACCCAAAGAAAAGGCCCTTCTGCTACAGGTTTTACAGTAGTTAGTCCTACCTCCAAAAAAGCGACCTACTATGACCTACCTACTGTGGCTTATTATCTATCATATTCAGGTTGTTCAGCCACACGGTCCCAAAAATTACTGGTTCTAATTTGAGTTTGAAATTTCCGGGCTTATTTTTAAAACATCCCTATCTGGCCTTCTGTTTTTATTCGAGTCCCTCGAAAAATCCTTTTAGTTAAATTAATGTCTACGCTCGATTTATTCAACCGAAATTTCGTCAAATCTTCAAAAAAATGTCAAGACTTGTAAGAATCAATTTTAGTATGGGGCCGTGAATTTATAATTCAAAATTTAGAAGAAGTGATATTTCATTTAGCAGTTTACTTTATGAGTGCTAATAAAAAACAGAAGGTGTTACTGTCTCCCCATCTACAGTACCCATCAATAAGACATACAAAACCGCGTTTTTTTTCAGTTGATTTAGACCATTTTCAAAAGTCTGGAACTCGGTTGTCAAGTGTCGGATCACCTTGAAGTCTTTGGAAGGTGTAAAACAGGCTTAGATCAAAAACTTTGCATTCACAGAATTTTTGAAAATACATTCTTTTCGATTCCTAAAAGACACCCCCGGTTTTTGTACCGAAAACATAAAAAACTAGGAGTGTTTCAGAAATCAGCAAACAGCTGAAAAACTAAGAGTTTTCAGAAAATTCTGTAAATGCAAAGTTTTCAATCTAGTCTGTTTTACACTCTCCTAAGTTTTCAAAGTAATCGGAAACTTTACAGTCGAGCTCCAGACTCTTGAGTGTAGTCAAAAATCAACTGAAAAATACGTTTTTGAATATCTTATTGACCGGTACTATAGGCACTACTGTCGCCCTATCTATCTTATCTCCAGTCTCTCCCATTGTTCTCTAGGGGATAATCCATAAAACGTTCTTCTTCGTCTCCCAAGACCATTAGAGAAAACCCAATAAAAATTCTCGTCTCTGCGTCTTCTTGTTTTCCCAAAAGAAGGAAGGTTCGTCGTATTGATTTCTCATCCTCAGTGCTCTTCTCTCATCCTCCCCCTCTCCGTTTTCCTTATTCATTCTCTCATTTATACCCTTTTCCACAACGTCATTTGTCTTTCCAGGGTGTTCCCCCACCCCGCATTACTCATCTCCTTTTTTCTTATCTATTCTGATTCTTAACAGCTTATTACCCCCGCCTTTCATGACGAAGAGGTGGTTTTTCTGAACTTAAAACATTACGATCTCCATCTCACTAGACAGTTTTCTTACCCTAAAGGATCCTTCTTCTATTGACACAGTTCCGTTTTCTATGTCTATTTTCATCCCATTTCGCAACCGGGTGTCCTTTGCATCATTTCCATTTTTTCTTTTGCAAACCTTTTCTCTCCAGTTTCCTCTCTTCAGTTTCCAATAAACAACAAAACAGGTGATGCGTCAAAATCACTCGTTGATCTCTACATTTTCTTTCTGATGCTCTCCTTTACTATCAAAAATGTAAACACAGTGTTTCAGTATATTTACTCTAAGAAAAAGCTACGAACTATTTGAAAAAGTCACACAAGAAGGAAATCATGAGTTTCTTCTAGAATGATCTAGTCATGTTCTTCTGTTTTTCTTTTCTCAATAAAAAGAGAAATAGAGGAATAGAAGACTTTTGTGTTCTGATTCAGCCACCCTCTCGAATTGCGTAATGTTTTCGTCTACCGTTTTTGAACTTTTGTAGTAGTAATCCCAAAAGTTGACCCCTCACTGCATTTTTTTTTTCAGAATTCGTCATAGAAAAATTTAAAAATAGTGGGTGGTCGTAGACTCAATTGTTTGTAGCCTTTCTATTTTCGTCGTCCTACTTTCAAAAGTTTTCTCGGGGTTCCATGGAGATGAGCATTAGCTCTCTTGTGCCCAAAATTCGTATTCTGATCCACTTGATTCCTTAGTAACTAGTACAAACTTCATACCTAGACAAGATGTTGCACTTCATGAGATTTCTCATTTTCGGATCATTCAATTTTGTTTCCTTTTGAACTATTATTATGTTGGTATGCAAAGATCCGAGCCACGGTCGAACTACCGTAGTTAGCAATTTTTTACTTTTTAAATTTTTTTTTCTCGATTTTCGTCCGTTTCTCTACAATTTCGCTATTTCGAAAAATTGTGTTTTACGGCTTGTTTGGAGGTTTTCAAAAAAGAAATTGTCGAAAAGCTAAAATTCAAAATTTTCGGACCGGAATTTTAGATTACTGTGGTTTTCGTTATGAGGATCGTTGGCCACGCCCTCAAACTTTTTTATTCTAAGAATAATAACGAATGTGTTCGATCTGAACTCTTCCTCAGTATTCTGACTCATCGAGGGACGTCTCCTCGGAACCTTCCTAAGCCCACGTTGCATTAGAACCCAATGAGTCATTCCTCACCACCCACAACAACAAAAATTCATATCAAAATTTTTTTTTCTAAAATATTTAGTGAACCTACGCCGTCTCCCAACCCAATAATAGCTATGTGTTTACCCCCAACAACAAACTTGAACTGCTATAGTTTTGTTCAATTTCATTCAAGCACCCCTCCCCCCAAAACCACAAACAAATATTTATATTTGTGTATCAAAAATATGATCATCCAACAACAACAACAATAAAAAACGGTCGTCAATATGTTCTTGCTACTCCGAGAGATACAATCTAACTCGACGTCTTCTAAGCCTCTTTTTTCCTCCCGAGAACTTTCCCTCTTATGTTTTCTCCGATCTCTTCTCTTCTCTCACCTGTTCCCTTCCTTCCAATTTTCTTCTTTATCAACACACACAAAAACAGGCCGTGTCCATTGGTGTCTCCCTTGTCTTTTTCTGTGTTGTCTCTTATTGTTTCTGCGTCTCTGCGTCTCGAATGCTCTCTAATAGTTCCATTGGATTGAAGATAGTCAGGGTCAGAACATCAGATCATGTGGTAATCGAGAGCCCGAAGTGCACTATTTTTCACTTCACACTCCATCCGTTCCCTTTTCATCAAAGTACACTGTCACTTCTTATGTACATTGGTTTGTACTTTCAGAACATTTTGACCTGCTGACTTTACATTCTTTCTTTCTATTTCTTTCTCTTTTTTTGTCCTAGATCACTTTATATAAAATGACTTTGGCCTGAAAAGTGTATATTCATATTTCTG
Organism: Caenorhabditis nigoni; assembly: GCA_027920645.1. Lineage (NCBI taxonomy): Eukaryota > Metazoa > Nematoda > Chromadorea > Rhabditida > Rhabditidae > Caenorhabditis > Caenorhabditis nigoni. Next base: position 7,391,542 of record CP115866.1, on the reverse strand, counting down.
TATATTTCAGCCAAACACTGAACTACAATGGGAATCGAATTCCTACAAATGAAAAAGAAGCGAAACGGAGCGAGTATCAGTTCCAGCAGTTCCGATGAAGATGGTTAGTAGTTTTGAAAGTTCCAAATATTGTCTTTTTTAATCCAAAAATTGGGTTAAAACCATAGAACCTAATTTAAAAATGACAAAATCTACTAAACATAAAACTACAGTATCCAAAGTTGTTGGTCATTCGTTGGATGACCGTTTTATAGTTTTCGGAATTCTTCTAGGGCATTTATTTCACTAATTTGCTACAAATATTGCTAAAACCCAAAAAAATCCTATAATCAAGATATTCTACATTTTTAAACTACTGTAAAACCTGTAATAGAAGGACACTTTCAAGTTCGAGCCAATTTATCTTGCTTCCTGCAAAATATACCGAAAATTATCAACTGATAAAATATTAAAGATATTACAATCAACATTTTGTCAGTTGACACATTTTTGATATCTCTCACAGTATACTGTGTTATAACCGAGATAAATTAGGTCAAAGTTTGCAGTGTAGGAGCCCTTGAATTACAGGTTTTACGGTATATCCTTTTTATATTACTGTAACTTTTGAAATCTCCTTTTCGAGTCTCATCACTAAAAAACAAACTCCAATTTTCAAAAATCACTTCTCCAACGAATTGTTTCATGTGCCAGGTACACGATGTTTACACTTAGAACCACGAGCGAGACTCACCCCATGTGATATCGTCTTTAAAAAAAACAAGAATTTCAGTTCCTGGTATTTCGTGTTTTTTAATTTAAACACTGATTTTCAGTTTCCCTATGTTTCACACCAGAACCACTACACAAGATGGCTCCAGCTCGACTCCATGGCGAATTGTCTTATCTGAAACTGACTCCAAACGCATTACAATACAATGGATTTCCATTTTTGGGACCAAATAGCGCTGTAATTCCGCAAACGAAGAACAACATGAGAGACTTTGTGGCTTCTGATGGTACAAACTTTACTTTTGTGGAACATTTACAAATTGATTATATTTTAGATCTTCTCCGAAAGTGCTCACGATGCTCGAAAGACTTCTACCTGAACCAAGACGGAACAATGGCTCCTCAGAAATGCGTTTACCATCATCGAAAAAAATTCGATCACGCCAAAAGAAGCTTCGTCCGCACTTGTTGTTCAGCACACCCCAGTACGTCTTCTGGAGGTTGTATGGTCGAAGATTATCACGTTTTCAACAGTGCTTGGGAGGATACACTTTGGAGTTTTATGCCAACTCCATCAGCAAAAAATGCAAATGACTACCGGTCGAAGAAGGTAAATAATTCATTTTCCGAAGCCAAACTCAAACTATTATTTTTTTTTAGGTGTACGGATTGGACTGTGAGCTAGTGCATACAATGAATGGACTCGAAGTGGCCAGAGTGAGCCTTGTGGACATGAAAGGACGAGTAATTTTGGATACTTTTGTTCTTCCGCAATATGAAATCGTCAGTCTGAACACTGCATTCTCTGGAATCACGGAGAAGGACCTCTCAGCAGCGATCACCTTCGAAGCATGCCGACTTCAGCTGTTCCAATTTATCAACTCGGAAACTCTTCTTGTGGGCCATTCACTGGAATCGGACCTCAAGGCCCTTCGCTTGATTCACCACAATGTTATCGACACCTCTGTACTATTCATGTCTGTGGACCAGAGAGGGGAATTCAAGAAACTGTCCCTTCAAAATCTAGCTGTGATCTATCTGCAGAAAGAGATCCAAACCCAGAAGACGGGCCATTCATCGGTTGAGGATAGCATGACGTGCCTGGAGTTAATTGCATTGAGGCATTCTACAACTGTTAAATGATAAGAACTAAATAAATTATTATTTTATTGGAAACTCTGGTTATATGTTAGACAAAACAACACAAGAAAACAAGAACAACAATGAGAACACTAAAAATGATATCTAATTAAGTCATGGGCTCTTTTCATTCGTTTCCTCTTCGACTTTCGGTGGCTCATAAAGTGGGAAAAGTTTGGCAATCTCCTTGAATTCTTCGACTTTCTTTTGATCATCAATTATACGACGAGCCACGTCAAGAGACGGTCCGAAGACGTTAACAAGAAGCACACCAACGACCTAAAAATAATGAGTTTGAATTTCAAAATTTGAATCCAGAAAAAAGAATGAACTAACGTTTCCATTTTCCTTCGATTTATAGAATACAACAGCTTTTTCTAGAGGATTTTCGCCATCTGGTTCAGCGTACACAGTGACTGTTTCTAGAGTGGAATCACACTGTCCAACTGCGTTGATATGAAGATGTGGAGCGAATTTTGTGAAAAACGATGGTTGATACCAGAATGCCTTCTCTGTCTTTCCAGCTGTCGCCATATTCTCTCCAGCCAACCGTCCACTGACTTGTGCATTCTCCCACGAACTAATTCTTCTGGATCCAAGAATATTATCATCAAATGTGGCAATTGCTCCGGCGGCCCACACATTTTCAGCAACTTTGAGATATTTATCCGCGCGAACTCCTCCCTCCTTCTCGCTAGTTTTCAACCCAGACGCCTCGATAATCTCCGAATTCGGCTCTTCTCCAGTTGCAACGATAATCATGTCAGATCGAAGTTCAGTTCCATCTGACAACTTCAGAACTACGTTCTTGCAACATTTTCGAACTCCTTCGATTCTCTGCTCAGCACGAATGTTAACTCCACTATTCTTGATGGCTTCGAAAGATTTCTGAGCGAGATGAGTTGGAAGAATGTCTTCGGCTGGGTACTTTTGCTCATAAACTTGATGAACCTCGACGTTTTCTCCATATTTTCTTTTGATAGAATAGGCTAATTCAGAAGCAAGAAGTCCGTTTCCAATGATAGCCAATTTTTGGATGGATTTGTCAGCTAGTCCTCTTTCGACACGTTTGAAATCTTTTGGCTAAAACAGTTAGATTATCTCCTGGAATAAAATAGATTTTCTATACTCACATAATGAAAATAAGTAATTTTCTCTTTTGCTTCTTCACTTGCATCATCAAACACTTTCTCCTTCTTTGGCCGAACTCCAGTTGCAATCAACACCTTATCATATCCAATCGTCGTTCCATCTTCCAAAATCACTTTCTTATCATCCACACAAATTTTGATTGCCTTCTTCCCGCGAATCAGTGAAACTCCTCCATGTGGTGCTTTTCGAATATCTTCAGGAGATACGAAAAATCCTTCAACTTCGTAGAAAATGTCTCGTTTCTTTCCAGAAAGTGAAGTGTAGTCCAGTTTTGAGGCAGCAGTTTCGTCACCGTACCACCAGAGCTCTTTTGAAAGTGGAGGACGATTATACGGTAGTTCTGATTCTTCTCCAATCTGAAATTTTAGATTTCTAATTTTCTAGTTTTCTATTTCATTCAAACAAACCATAAGAACTTTAGCTTCGGCTTGTTTCGCTCTAATTGCCAACGATGCATAATAAGCAGCAGTTCCAGATCCGATGATGACGTATTCGCAGTGTAATGTTGAATTCTGGAAGAATTTCAGCGTCAATTTACTATTCATTAGAGATGGTGTTCAAATGTGAAAATCTTCTTTATTATCGGGAAAAATTGGTGTATTCAACAGTCTGAAAAGTTTTCAGAACTGCAGTCAAAGGCACACACACAACAATAAACTTTTCGTTGAGCAGAAAAACCGAGAGAACAAAAACCGATAAACGTTTCAAAACTTGTGTGCGGGGAGGAGAAAAATGAAAGAAAACTAAAAATGATAGTTGCATAGTCTAACTGGATGACGAGAGCGGATGCGGGAGAACACTGTGATTACTGTACCTCTTGTTTCGATTCTGAAGGTGTTGGTTCTTCGGTGGTCTGGAATTAATTGAATATAGTTTGAGAAAAAGAGAAGCATGATAATTTACCTTGGAAGTCGATGGAACTGGTTCCTCAGTGGCTGAAGTTCCGTCTGGCTCCTGTTTAGATGTAGTTCCCTGTGGCTCAACAGACGTCTCTTCTGATTCAGCCTTCTGAAAGGATAACAAAATTTCAATGAGATTGTTTCTCTTTTTTAAAACATTACTTTAGTCCCAGCAGCTTCTTCAACAGCCTTCTCCTCCTGCTCTTGCTTTGATGTTGTTGGAACAGGCTCTTCAACAGCGGCTGGTGCTTCACGAACAGCAATGACTTCTTCTGGCTTACGAGGATCTACTTCTGGTTCAACATGTTTCTCTTCCGGCTCTTCGTGATGTACTTCTTCTTTGTGAGCAGAATGTTTCGCACTGTGTCCATGGTGATGTCCTTCGTCCTTCTTGAAGGTGTCAGTCTTGATAAGAACAGCAGCGAGAGTGAGACCAATGAAAACAGCAGCTCCGACCATAGATCCAACATCTGTCTTATGAGGTTCGTGTGGATGAGCAGATTTCGCGTGTGAGTTTCCACAAAGTGTCCAGTCAAGAGATCCTGGTTTTGGGATATACACTGGTTGAGGTTCTGGAAGAATTTGATAGAGAACTCGCAAGGATTTTAGCTTGTACTCACCATGATGATGGCCTCCTCCCCCAAGAGCTACTCTGGTCATAGTGATACTTCTAACAGCAGTCTGTTGTCGGATAACCGACGTCATCTGTCGTCCAACTGCTCGTAGCAACATATTTTTTTCGTGGTTTTAGTCTATACTACCTATAAAATCGAATTGTTCTGAATTTTTATAATTGTTCTGAATTTTTATAATTGTTCTGAATTTTTATACAGTATAAAATTGATCTAAAAATGTGAAGAGATGCATTTCTGCAACAGGTGACGGGCGGGCGACTGGCGTGTAAACATGCTCTAGTCACAATGATAAAAATCGAGGTGAGAGTTGCGAAAGAGCGTGCGAAAGAAGAGTGAAAAGGTGTCAAAGAAATCATAGTGTAAGAAGAAGAGGAAGGAAAAGACAGAGATCGCAAGAGTGATGAGACAAAAATTGAAATTATTCCATAAGAGTTTTTGTCTATTTCAAGAAAAGTAAAAATCCAGGTTTCAACCGGGAAAATAGCAAAAAGAATAATCGTTAAATAGGTTTTGAAAGTTCATTTGAAGAAAAGATGCATGATATACAAAGATTATAAAAACCCGAATAAAGTATTTCGTTAAAAAATCATTCTCCTGCTAACGCACGTAGTTCCCGAGTCAACGTCATCTCCGAAAGCGTTTCTAGTACTTTTTGTGGATTATCCTTGACTGTCCCAGAGCAAAGAAGTTCAACAGCAGGCTTGAATGTTTCAGGCACAAACAGATTTTTCATTTGTTTTTGAATTACTTCTTCACTTCTGGTGGATGCTGCAATCGCACTCGTTAAAACACAAGCTCTTCGTTTCGTCCATGGATATTCGGGGGAGAGAAGTAGATCTGAAATTTAAGAAAATATTAATTTTCCTGGATGAGATAACTACCTAAAACTTCTATTCGTTTGGTCGGCCCTTTTCTGTCTGCATTTGCGAGCACATCAATATGCCATCGGAACAGGAAGTAGCATAAACATGATCCAAGACTGTCGGAGTCATCTGTTTCGTCGATCAGCATCTGCTCGACCAACCTTGGAATCACTTTTTCTGCGAAGTCATTTCCTTGCCATGGAGTGTCTCGGAGATGTCGAAGAATGAATTGCATATTTGTAGCACAATACTGAACAATCACTTCAACCATCGCAGGGGACAATGGTCCATGAAGTGGAGCTCGAGCGATGAAGAGTGCGCAGAACTCACTGCAGCTGGTTTCAAGAGGCAGAAGATAATCATGCTGAAAAATATAACTTTTTAAAACTTGAATAAACAGAAATGTTCACCATTCGGTTTTCGCTGTTCGAAGTCCGCACAAAATGCTCAACCATCATGTCGATTAACCGATCGCAATATATTCTTTCTTGAGTTTCATTATTCAATTTGCTGATCCATCCCATCACATGGTTCAAAATTTGCAAAACTGGATACTGAACAGAGAAGGAAACCAGTTGGTACATCATCGATAGACGGTATTCGTGAAGAACCGGATCATCAACTCTTCCTAGGAAAATTGCTTCAAAGTATGCGTATCGGTGTCCATCGTCCACTCGTTCCTATAAAAAATTTTAACAATGATCCAATCACCAGTAATCAATTCAGGACTCACCAAGAAAAACTGTGATAAGACTCTTAAAAGTTGCATTTGTTGCAGAGGATTCATTTTCGTCCGTCGATCAGATTGAATTAAGAAAAGGTCTTTGTCAAGCATCAGTTGAACTTCTGGTTTCTCTGCTAGCGCTGATCCACGACTTCGGTTCATTTTGGATGTTTTGACCAACTGAAATTTGAAAAAAATATTTTTTTTGGTTTGAGAGATTTGTTATACCTGAGCAAGTGCATTTTTGGCCTGTTCCAAAAGAGGAGTTGAAGTTGTGGACGATACAGTTACTAATGGAACGGGTACTGGTGCAGGAACTCCAGGGACTGGTGGTGATGGATTCCGCGATGCTTCTGCTGATCCTGGGTTTCTGGCTCCTGCTACTATTGCTGCCGCAGCTGCGAGCGTCGCGGGGTCTATACTATTGTCTGACATGCTTTTCTGAAACTACGGAAGGGATTAGTTTAATAATTCAGAATCAATAAGTCTCAAGATCAAAACAAGGCCCATTATCTTTTCTCCATCCTAAATGTTGGCCTAGCAATTCTTGGGAAAAAATGACCACATGCAAAAGGGGTGCCTAGACGAAGAGACGCCAGACGGAGAAACGCAGCGAGTGCCATTGCTCCCCTTGTCGCTATCGCATTCGTCCTTTTTTGTCCAGCCACAACACGTGCACTAACGCGAACGGGCTCTTTATGACAAGGGGGGGCCCATGAGAAAAGGGGGGGCCCATGGGAAAAGGGGGGGCCCAAGTCAAAAGGGGGGGCCCATGAGAATAGGGGGGCCCAAGACAGAAGGGGGGGCCCAAGTGGAAAAATTATTCCTGAGTTAAGATTTACCGATTTTTTCAAGTTTTGTGAATGTTTCCATTAAAATTTCGAACTTTGAACACTTTTCATAATTTTTTGAAATTTTCAGTTTCGATCATTTTTTGCACATTTTTTTAAATATGTTTTTGTTACTAAGCCTGAAAAAAGTCTAGACTAGCTGAATAACTTCAAACTACACAGTTAAAATGGAAAAAATACTGGTGTTCATGCAAAAAACCAGCCTAAACTGAAAGTTTTTTAAGTTATGAATTTTTGTGGAAACAACGAAATTTTCATAGAAACATCCGAAAAACTTCGAAAAATTGGTAAATCTTATCTTAGTCCACATTTTTCAACTTGGGCCCCCCTTTCGACTTGGGCCCCCCCTATTCTCACGGGCCCCCCCTTTTGACTTGGGCCCCCCCTTTTCCCATGGGCCCCCCCTTTTCTCTTGGGCCCCCCCTTGTCATAAAGAGCCCGCGAACGTTGCTGTCTAGAAGGAATTCTTCTTATGCACGTTCTATGAATATTTGTCATCTGCTATTCTCATCTATTCAGCATAAAGCTTCTTGATATTGATTCGACTAGTATATGGGTAATCCGGATAGTATACTGTAGTTTTTAGAAACATGTGGATTGGGAACCAATCACTGAGTTTCCAAAGATATGTCGTCAAAATTTCAAACATAAGTCAAAAACTGCATCATCTAGACATATTATTGAATTTCGAAGCATTTTCATCTTTGTTGAGAAAGTTTGAAAAATGGAAAAAGAACCTATCAAAACTTCGAATTTTTCAAAGAGTTCCATGGGAAAGTGGAAATACAATTAGTTCATTTCCTTTGTCATAACTACATTCAGAAACGATGCCGATAGTTTTTTTCCGTTCACATCCTTCGTCTCTCTCCCTCCTGCAACCATGGCTTCTCTTCTAGAATTGTTTCTCTGCGTCTCTGCTCTTCATCTATACTTTTCATTTTGACCTTATGGCAGACTGCCACTCCTCCTCCGTCTACAAAAATACAGCCGTCTTCTTTTTGTTTCTTTTTTTTCGTTTCTCATTTATTTTTTAAGATAGTTGTTCATATCTTCTGGTCATATACGACTTCGTATGATCATGTTGAGAATCAATAGAAAAATAAGAGGAAACATGGAAACCACCGTACTCCATAGTTACCCGTGGGAACAGAGAAAGCATACCTATTGGCGTTTTTCTCTCTATCGATTCAAATTTTTGAGCATGTTTCCCAGATATCTTGAATAAAGTAGATTTGCGAGTATGTTTTCAGCAATGGACGAACATCCAAAGCATTCTCGGCATCGTCATTCTGATCCTGTGAACGGGTGAGTCTTTGAGGCAAATTTGTGCTCAATTATCTTCTCGTTTCCTGTGAAAGATATCAGAATTCTAATAACTGACAAGTAATTTATCAATGGACATAACTTTGATATCTTTTACAGAAATCGAGATAATTGAGCTCAAAATAGACCTGTTGGGTTGGCGTCTATTAGAGGAAATTCGGTATATCGTTTTACAGAGCAACCCATAATCAAAGCCAAGGCAAGAAGCATGAAGCTATTCAGTTGATGCAGAAGAAGCTTTCTGAAGAAATTTCCGAAATTGTTCAAGCCTCAGATGATTCTACTATTGCGAGGTTAACAATGAATCCTGATCAATTTGCTTCATTTCTGGTAGAGAAATATTCTCCGGAAAAACCTTGGCTCCCTATCATCACAAAAGCTATCAACTCTGATTTCCGAAACGTTTATGATATTTTTCACGATTCTATTGAAATCATGAAAAGAACTCTGGACCGCAGTGAGACTATGGATGAGAGAAATGGGAGAATTTTGAACTTCCTCACCGACTTCAACGATAGCATTCAAACTGAAATGAATGCAGAGAAGAAACTAAAAAACTGCAGGGAACATTTGAGAACGGCTAATACTGTAGTTCTTCAATCAAACAATCATCTAGCACAGAATTTCATGGTACAACATAATGAGGAAATGGTACCAGCCATTCTAAACCTTGAAGATGAAGATGACGTGGTTCCATCATCTTCTGCTTCGGAGTCTACTGAGACCGATCGAGGGACATATTTGGATAAACAGCAAGATAATATGATGACTTCGAAATTAAGCGTTCTCGAAGGTGAGTTAAAATTTAAATTAAAAGCTAGGTATATCTTTATAGAATTCCCAGAATTCAACGACCCATTTGAAATGAATCTAACGAAGAATATTCATGAAAAGTCAAACGAGAAATCAGCACTGGAATCAGTCGTTGAACCGTTGAACTTAGACTTACACCAACAATCTTTGCAAAATGGTTCGTAAAAACAGGGTAGTTTTTGGATTTGAAAACAGTTCCGTTTACAGATATTACTCCACAAGAAGACAACGAATTCTCTAAACGCGATGATTTGAATAATGTAATAAGTGGAGCTGTTGCCAAAGAAGTTCAGAAGGAACTATGCTTGGAGGTGGATCCCACGACTTCGACTGGAACAATTGACCAGCCAAAACAGGATCAGATTCTCGAACAAACTGATAAAATTGCCGACGAAGAATCTGTACTCGTTAATACAAAAATTGTATCGGAAGGTGTAACTCCAACCACGGAATTTGCCATTCCAACCTCAGAACGTACAAGTACAACTTTGGAAGATGCAACTGGAACACTGGACATCGGTAATACGATACAACTATCAATTACCGGTTTAACGGTCACTGAGCAAATTACAAGTACTATCAATGAATTGAACAAGAAATGTAGTGAGCAGCAAATGCTAGAATCGCAGGATCCAGCAGTCGAATTGAATTCCCCTTCCAGTTCTTCTAGCGCAGTATGTGACAATAGTGAACGATTTACAGTCAAGAGCAGAGCCCAAGCATCGTCTAATGATGAATCGAAATTGATGGAGGTTAGAAATGAAGCCACCGTCGGTCGTAGACGCCCCCAGAGGGCTCGCAAGGCGCCTGTTCAATTCGAAATAAAGAGCAACATAAGAGACTATAGTAATAGAGATCACGGCCGCAAACGGAGGGTAAAGAAGGTTTCTGAGTCCACACCTACCCTCCTACCCCAAGAGCCTGAGAGCATATCTGCACCGGTAGTTCCAAATACGGAAAATTCGTCAGAAGGTAAATAATGAAAAGGATTTGTCTTGTTAAAAATATATTTTCAGCTTCACCTCCTGACACCTCAAAGGAAAGTCATCAGAACGGAACAGCCGAAAGTTCTGAACTCCCAGTCGCCTTGAATTCAGAGTTGTACAAGAATGCCACGCCTCAAGTGAAACCAACTCCGAATAAGAGAAGAGATCGAAAGAGGAAGAGCAAGAAAGAAATAGTTGAAAATGGAGAAACAACTATGAAACGAAATGTACCATCTTTGCCGCAGTCTTACAACACTGGAACAGTCCCGCAAGATACAGAACTTCCAGCACCAATGAGCCAGCCTTTACCGTCATCAAACATTCCGCATTACCCAGAATGGCAGAGATATCAATATAATCAACCATCCGTGAACGGAATGAGCACTTCTACGCTTCAACAATACCCAAATCAATGGGATCAAAACTACTACAATCAAACGCAGCATCTGAGCACATCAAACCAACTAGGAACAATAGACAGTGAGAATTTTTGAATAGTTTAAAAGCTAAATACGAGCAAAGTGCGAAAAATCTATTTTGGTAGCGGCCTAAAGCGAATGGCCGATGTTAATGGTCGGTGTACTACACACGACATTTGGCGGGAAAGAGGCGCGTTCAAACCTTTTTCCTCGCGTTTTGGGAGAAACTGTCTTTCACATACAACAATTAAGTTTAGAAACTATATTGGATTTCTTCTAAAAACATACTCACCATTTTTTTAAGCTTGGGCGGCATGTTGTTCTTGACTTGCACCTGAAAAAATAATTGTGTTTTAGAATTAGCAGTTTAATTACATAAATAATTAGGAAAGCAGAAAAATGTTTCGAAAAACATTGTTTTTGTTTGTTAAAACCTCAAAAAAAAACCAAGTCAGAAAAAAAACTGCACAGCATCTAAATTCGATGCATCAGACGCAAACACCGTTGTGCAAGAATGTACGAATTTGCTTACCGTAACCCTGTCGTAAAAATTCCAGATTTCGATTGCATTTCTCATGCAGCAGCTCTCGTTGATCCCGATTTCGGTGCCGGACATGATTCGTTTTCCGGGAACTTTTCAACATACACAGATTATTTAAAACATTTATAAATTTCATCATCTTCAATTTTCAATCCGCTATCGTTTTTATTTTCCCTCAATCTCTCTCTACTTCTCCTTCCATATTTCTATGTAAACATCTTATTTGGTTTTCTCATAATAAATATGTTTCTCACAAATTTTTTTTGTTACAGAATGTCAAAAACCGTTAAAATTCCGGATATGTTCATGAAAGCAGCTGCTGCAGCAAAACGGTAAATGCAAAGTACTAAAAACGCGAATTAGAAATGAAAATTGCAGAAAATCAGTAAGCACTGTTGAAGTATCCACAGAAAAAGCATCAGATGATGTCAAGGAAAACCAATTGGTGAAAAAGATGAAAGTAGATGAACCGGAAACAAAAGAGACACCATTGGGAACACCTATCAAAACAGAAATTGATTTGAAAGAATTGCTTCACAGTGAGTCGTGGTCACAGCTTCTGGAGGAAGAGTTCAAAAAAGGATACATCTCCAAAATCGAAAAGTTCTTGAACGAAGAAGTGAAAAAAGGCAAGCAAGTGTTTCCACCTCCATCCCAGATCTTCACAACATTCAATGTTTTGCCATTCGAGGAAATCAGTGTCGTTGTCATTGGACAAGACCCATATCACGACGATAATCAAGCACATGGTCTTTCGTTTAGTGTACAGAAGGGTGTTAAGCCTCCACCGTCTCTGAAGAATATTTTCAAAGAGCTGGAGTCGGACATCGACGGATTCAAAAGACCTGATCATGGAAACTTGCTAGGTTGGACTCGGCAAGGCGTTTTCATGCTCAATGCGACGCTGACGGTCCGTGCCCATGAAGCGAATTCACATGCGAAAATCGGATGGCAGACTTTCACTGATACCGTCATCCGGATTATATCGAAGAAATCAGAGAAACCAATTGTGTTTTTGTTGTGGGGAGGATTTGCACACAAGAAGGAAGAGCTGATTGACACCAAAAAACATGTAGTTATCAAGGTAAAAATATTCTGCTCGTATGTTACTTATGAAGTTTTTTTCCAGACAGCTCATCCGTCTCCACTAAGTGCTCGTTTTTGGTGGGGCTGCAAATGCTTTTCGAAATGCAACACGGAGCTGGAGAATTCAGGAAGAAACCCAATTAATTGGTCTGATTTGTAACAACAAAGCCTAGTCGTTCGTTTTTCTGTTACTATACTTCTCTCACTCTCACTGGTCTAACCCCCGCTTCCCCCTCCTCTTTGCATCTATTCACTTTATTGATTTTCCTCCCTTCTTTCTTTATTTTGTTTTATTTTCGCTATTTATTTAGATTCTCATCTTATGTATCAATTTGAAAAAAAAAAGACAATTTTTCCAAATAATTTATTTATTCGCTGGTCTTTTGCAATCCTTTTTCTTATCTGGATAGCATACTGAAATTTTAAATGAGTTTTTTAGATTGGCAGATATAAATATATGCGGCGTTCGAAAACAGATGAAGAACGAAGCTGGACTTCGGTGACTCGTCATTTTTTATGTAACGAATGCAAGAAATATTTTCGTAATAAGAGAGAATACTATTGGCATACTGAGGATTGTCTTTTCGAAGCGTTCGAACGAGAAGTGGCGTTGAGCAATTCTCGGGTTGTCGAAGAAGACATTGACGACAACGAAGAAGACTGGGATGCACAGGCATCAACGTCAGAACCACACCCGGTAGGAAAATGTTTTAATATAATTGTATTTATTAATCGAACTTATTTCAGCTAGAACCCAAAAAAATTCAGAAGTCGATCAACTCTGTAAAATTCGAAACAACGCCACCTGTGAAAAATACGACTTTAATAAAACAATCAACGATCTCAACGCCTTCAAATCTTGTCCAACCTCAACGAAATGCTGATGAAGTTATAGCTGGACCTCGAGGGTCAAAAGTAATTGTTTCTGTTGAACCGCAAACGGAAATCGCATATCAATCCGATGATGAAGACTGCGAGCCTCCTGTCTTAGTTTCTCAAGTTGGTCCGAATGTTGAGAAAAATCAAATCGATGAGGAGGATGCTGATAACAATGATAACGAAGTTGAAGCCGAATCAGACTTCGAAGATGAATCCACTCCAATCCCATACATCCCATCTGGAAAAGTAATAGGGGCTTTGTCGAATCCAGACGATGGAACAAAACCTAAAATGGAATGCCCCACTTGTGGACTCGTACTCTACCGTCATAATTTTGCTGCTCACTTTCGAATTCATACAGGCGAACAACCATATGGATGTGATTATTGTGGGAAAAGGTTTCGAACAACATCATCACTGAAAGTACATAAACGAGCGCATACTGGAGAAAAACCTTATCCTTGTCCAAATTGTGATTATCGAACAATCACAAAACGAAATTTAGATCGGCATATTGTAAATCATCATATTCGGAATGCTGTGATCAAAGGACCAATAATGCGGAAATCTCGGTTAGTGACCTCTTTTTCATAGTTTCATTATTTTCATTATTCCAGAACAACTCCACGCTACCATCCAGAAGGAAACATAGAAACTATGCCTTCTAGGATGAAGTACGATACCGAGAAAGACTCGTTATCAGCATCCATAGCAAACCAGCGAAACGTCAGAATTGACAGAGAGGATCACTCTTATCTCGCTGAAAACCCAGATAGCGATTCTCTATCTAGACGAAATATATGCGACGATTTAATTGAAGAAGATGATGACGACGGCACCATTTATGAGTAATAGTAGAAAAATGTGTTTTCTAGTTAATGTTTTTATCGGGTTCAAGATATGCAAATGTTCTCTTGTCATTTTATAGTCTTTTCTGTGGTTTGTAATAATTTTGAGTCATTCATTCTCTATCGTGTCCTAAGTTCCAGTGCCTTTTCATCCTATTTACCGATATTATCATGTGAATAAATCATATTTGATCACTCATCTACGATGGTTATGGCTTTCAGGTTTTACTAACACCGTTTTATCTGTTCTCTCACAGAATAGTATCATTCAAAATGAATATAATTTCTCAGTAAATATGAAAAGAGCCCTTTTTGTGGCTGAAAAGAATGATGTGGCGAAAGGAGTGGCGGCGATTCTCTCAAACGGAACATCGAATCGAAAAGAAGGAAGAAGCAAGTTCAACAAGATTTATACACTGAATAGCGAACTTTTCGGACAGGTTAATACAGTTTCGAATCAGAGAGTTCGTCAGCGCAGAATTTTCAGAGAGCAGCCATTTCGGTGACTAGTGTCTCTGGACATTTGATGAATTGGCAGTTCCATGAGAATATGTCAAATTGGCAAACGACTTCAATGGTTGAACTTTTTGAAGCTCCCGTTCGGCATGTAGTTACACCAGATATGAAATTGATTGAACAAACATTGAGGTGGTGATAAAATTGGGATTACGGTATTTCAAAGGCGCACTCGATAAGTTTTCTTGCGGGTCTCGAGCGGAATTTCTTTTTTGGCGTTTCTCTTTTTGGCTTGTCAATGTTTCACCTAATTGTTTCATTTAACGTTTTTGTGATGAGAAAGTGGGATTTCCACATAACAATGTAAAAAAATTCCGGAATTTTCAAAACCGGAATATTTCGAAAAGTCCCTGAATGAAATCATAAAATAAAGTTTTTTCTTCAGAGAAGAAGCACAACGACATGATGTACTTGTAGTGTGGACTGATTGTGATAGAGAAGGAGAAGCAATTGGAGCGGAAATCGTCAAAGTTTGTAGAGAAAGTAACCGACGAATAGACATTTATAGAGCAAGGTGAGCAAAATCAATGGATTCCTTAAAAAATACTTGAATTCAGATTCTCTGAAATTACAAAGGCCGCTATCACACGAGCTGCTCGGAACCTGATTCGTCTAGATGAAAAAATTGTGGCTGCTGTAGATTGTCGAAGTGAACTGGATTTGAGAATCGGCTCAGCTTTCACACGGTTGCAAACACTTCATTTAAGGAATCGTTTCAGTAGTCTATTGGGACAAAGTGGTGAATAATACTCAAATTTTGGAGTCAATGAGGTTTGAATGTTTTCAGATAGCTCGAAAGTCATCAGCTACGGATCTTGTCAATTCCCAACGCTTGGATTTGTAACGGATCGTTATAAACTGATCGAAAATTTTATCTCCGAACCATTTTGGAAATTAGCTGTCGAGCATACACGAGAAGGACATAAAGTGGAATTTCTGTGGGATCGTAACCGACTATTCGATCGTGACGTCGTTGATATTCTTCATGATGAGTGTAAAGAAGCAAAGGAAGCACACGTGGAGAAAGTGACAAAGAAGCCGAAAAGCAAATGGAGACCTCAAGCATTGGATACTGTAGAATTGGAAAAGTTGGGCATTTCAAAACTGAGAATGTCAGCCAAACAAACGATGCAAGTGGCTGAGAAGTTGTACAGTAAAGGATTCATTTCCTATCCAAGAACTGAGACAAACAAATTCCCGCCTGGATTGAATTTGACTCCTTTAGTTGAACAACAAGTACAATCCACTATTTGGGGCGATTTTGCAACAGAAGTATGAATACAAACTAGTGGTTTTATATTGATTTTTGGTTTTAGGTTCTCCAAAAAGGTGTAACTCCTAGGAATGGACACAAAAGCGACGAAGCCCATCCACCGATTCATCCACTCACTTTCGCAGATAAGTAAGGTTTTTTCGTTAGGAATTCCGGAAAATCCGAAAGGTTATTGGGATTACGGTATTTCAAAGGCACACACGAAAAGTTTTCTTGTGGGTCTCGAGCAGAATTACTTTCCTGCGTTGTCGAATTTTTTTGTCAAATTTTCACCGATTTTTGGAGTTTTTGTGATGGGAGAATTGAATTTCTACTTTTGAATTTCATAAAAAATACCGAAATTTTGAATGAAACACAGAATTTTCGGCATTCAAATAATTTTTTTTCCAGAAATACTCTTCATGGAGACGACTGGAAGGTATACGAACTAGTCGTCCGTCATTTTCTCGCTTGTGTTTCCCAAGATGCGCAAGGCGAAGAAACGATGGTAAACCTGAGGGTTGGATCGGAAAAGTTCCATTCGTCAGGCCTTCGAATCAGAGATATGGGATATTTAAAAGTTTATGTCTATGAAAAATGGGGAAATCGTTTGTTGCCAACATACAACCAAGGAGAAAGGTTCAGCGACTACAAATTGAGGATTGGTGATGGAAAAACGCAGCCTCCGGATTTGCTAACTGAAGCTGATTTGATTGCTCTCATGGATAAGTTTGGTATCGGTACGGATGCAACACACGCGGAACACATTGAGAAAATCAAAACTCGAGAATACATTGGTGTGAAACCAGATGGAAAACTCATTCCCTCGTTCCTAGGACTTGCTCTAGTCGATGGATACGATGATATGGGATTTGCGATGAGCAAACCAGATCTACGAGCGAATTTAGAAATCGGTCTGAAGGATATTTGTGATGGCAGAAGACAGAAGCAGGAGGTTCTTGATGAACAAATTGGAAAATATAAATCGATTTTTGTGGAGTCTGAAAGAAATATTGAAGTTTTATCCCAAAGTTTGCAACGGTATTTGAACAAAAATCAACAAGCTGGAGGTGGCGGAGGCGGAGGAGGAGGTCCACCACCAAGAGGTCCTGGAGGTGGTGGCGGTGGGGGAGGTCCGAGAGGATCAGGACCACCCAAACCACCACCAAAGCCACGTGGAAGACCGAATAAAAAGTCCAAAAGCCCAGCAAAGAACGACGACAATGGAGATGATAATGATACGGTATTTAGTGAAATGCTTGCTCGTATATAGAAAATCCATTTCCAGATTGTCACTCTCAGCGAAGTATTGGGCAGTCTTACGAATCCAAAACCTCGAAAACCACGTGCTCCGAGAAAAAGTGCTCCTGCTAAAGCAGATGCATCAAATGGCGGGTTGGAAAATGAAGAGGAAGAAGTGATGTGTACCTGCCCAGAGCCGATGAAGGCCGTTGTTAAAGTTGTTCAAAAAGAAGGACCAAATAAGGGGAAGAAGTTTTACACATGCTCTCTACCGTATACCTCGTCAGATAAATGCAATTTCTTTAAATGGGTTTAATGATAAATATCACTTTCGATCTTTTGAACCATTCCGTTTTCTTGTTTTAATTTTCTGTTTGTTTAGATTATAGGTAATGCACTGTTTTTGATATATTTTCCGACGATTTTATTATTGTTTTTGTTGGTTTTAATCTGTCTACAGTCAAGTGATTATACCTGAATTTTCTTCTCGAGAAAAAACAACTTTTTTCAATAGAGTCGTATTTTTCTCTTCCGGTCTGATCATGTTTTCTTCCGACCCACTAAATTTCTCCATAGTTTTTCGATAAGCCCGCAAGCAAATAGATTCCAGGTTTCCACTCTTCCCACGCACTATCTTCGGTACCTGGCTGTTAAAATGTACAACTGGAAGAAGAAGAAGAAGAAGAAGAGAATGTTATCAGAAGGAAGGAGGAAGGTAAACAGCAGGAAGTTAATATAGTCGGTTTCCTCATTGCTCTCTTCTTTCTTTCAAAGGTGTACTTGTTTTAGCATTAGGCAGTTTTGTATTCTTCGTATTCTTTTCTTATGGAATTCCTCATTCACCTAATTTTTAATTTCTCAACACACTTTTTTCCATAGTTTAAGTTTTATAGTGTTTTAGTCTTGAATGTAAACCACCCAAATTCAAAGATTTCGAAATTCTAACTTTCTGGAAATCATAATTTTGAAAATTCCGAAATTCAGCAATTTGGTAATTCGACATTTCTGGAAATCAAAAACTGAGAAATTCGAATCTTCTAGAAGTCAATAGTTTAAAATTCAAAAATCGAAAAGTTTGAAATTCAGAATTTCAAAATTGTATATTTTGAAATTTAGAATGTCAGCATTTCCAGAAGTCAATTCAAGAAATTCATGAATCCGAAAATTTGGAAATTCGATTTTTCCAGAAAATGGAAATTTAGAAATTCAGAAATTCGAAAAGGTCAAAAATGTTTAAATTCAGAAATTTGAATTTTCCTGATTATCAAATTTTGTGAAAATCAAAAGTTTCGAACGCAGAAATTTCTGAAAACTCGGATATCCTGGAAATCGAAAATTCGAAAAATTTTTGAGATTAAAAACTCAGTAATTCAAAATTTCAAAAAATTCGGAAATTCAAACATTTTGCAAATTCTGAAACTCAAAATTTCTGGAATTCAAAATTCACAAGTCCAGACATTCGTAATTTTTAGATTTCAAAAATTCAGAAACTCGGAAATTGGAAATTTCAGAAATTCGAAAATTTCAAGTTTCAGAAGTTCTGAAATTCTAAGCTGTAAATCATAATTTTAAGAATTCAGAAATTCAAAAATCCGAAAATTGGGAAGACTTTCCTGAACCTTCAACTTAAAGCCCCCTCTTCCTACAGTAATCCAAACAAAATCAACAGATCATCCAAACTTTTTTCTGTTCTAATAAACTCAAAAAGTATAAAGGTAATGTCGATATTACTATCCTCCTCCACCCACTCTTCTTTTTTCACCACCGTTCTCTCTCTCTCTCTTCAACCACCCAAATAGGGCGTTTCCCCCGCCATGAATCATTCCTCCACCTCCTCCTTCTCTCTTTTTCTCCAACTTTTTGCCTGACTAATTTCACCGGGGTACCGAGAGAAGAGAGAGAAAAATGCAGTTTTCTATTCCGTACAGTTTTCCTACGGTTCGATCAATTGTGTCTTTCCAATCTCTCCGATTTGCGTAGTGTCTCTGATCGAGAAAGTGTGCCGTGTTTGGTTTAGGTAGTATTGTGTGTACTTTTCGAATTGAGAGAGAGAGGAACATAGAGAGTTAAATTTCGATTTTTAGAAGTTTTACTCCAACCAATTTTCTTATTCTTACTTTTTCTTTAAAAAATTGTTTCTTCAATTTTCATATTCCAGATTCAAAAATGAGTTCCATCGAACTTCCGCAACTCATGGATGACAATTTGGTAGGTGTCTGACCCTTTTATTGTTAATAAACTATTAAAAATGTTTTTTTTCCAGATCACTCGACGAAAGAAAATCATGCAGGCCATCGAAGACATTCGAGGTAAAAAATCGGAAATCGCTAGCGCTCTTCGGGAATTAGGAATCGGAAAACCAGAAGGAAACGAGGTTAGAGTTATCCTGAATCAATTATTTCTCAAGTTCTTACCATTTTTATCTTTCAGGAAGTCAAAGAGAATATGAAACAGCTGCTGGCAGCATACGATGCTATTTCTGCACAAGAAACACAGTATATGGATATTCTGAAAACTATTGTTGTAAGAAATGCATTTCAAATTATCCATAAAATCTAATTTCTGAAATCTAGGGAATTCATGAGCAAGCTACTCTCGATATTGCCAAAGATTTCGAGGAAAAAATCAAGAAGGATGCTGAAAAGCTGAAAGAGAAGAAGGAAAAGAAGGAGGCAGAAGAAGAAGCCGCCGAAGAAGATAATTCTGAGAAGACTCCAGAAGAATTAGCGAATAGTGAGGTGATGGCTGAACTTCAAGAAGCTCTTTTAGAGCTGAAAAAAGTGTCAGAGGAAGCAGTGGCAGCATCAGAATTGAACGAGAAATTAGTGGAACGACTTCAATTGACAAAAAAGAAGGTTGGTATAACTTTTTGGATTTTTAAAGATTAAAATTTTCAGAAGAGTGCCATGATGGAGGTTCGCGCCAAAAAAGCAAAGGAGCTGGATGAAGAGGCAGCTAGAGCGAGAGCTGAAGTCATGGAAAGGATAAATAAAAGTGAGATTTTGGCATTTACAGTTTTATAATCCAAAACTTTCAGTGGCCGCTCTCAAAAAGACAACGGGAAGACAGGAAAAAGAGCTGAAGGAATTGCAGAAACAGTGTCTTGAATTGGGTCTTACTCTCGGCGTTGATGGTGAAAAAGAAACCGATTCCACCGAAAATCAACCAAAACCTGAATTGAATGAAGAGGAAAAAGAGAAAAGAAGAGAGGAGATCAGAGAGAACATCAAGAAGGAAATGGAGAAGTTAGTTTTGCATTTTTGGATTACTGTAGAATACTGTTTTTTAAGCATTATGCTGGTACCGCAAGTTCAGCTACCGTAACCTAAAAGTGCGTTTATTTTCAGGAATTATTCATTTAATTTTCGTTCATTATTCGGAAATTTTTCACTGTTAAAATGGTTGATTTTCCCCCTTTTTTGAGGGAAAAATAATAAAAATCGGCGAAATCCTGAAAATAAAAATTTTTTAAGGTTACTGTAGCTGTCGTTGTGGGACCTTCGGTCACTGACACCGGCGCTTCTCTTCCACAGCTTCAGTTTTTCGAACCAGTATAACTAGTGCGATATTCTAAGCTACCGTATTTTCCCTAATAGATGCCCACCCAAGCCGTCCACTTTGAGCTCAATTATCTCCATTCCTGTTAAAGATATCACAAAGTTGTCAGCTGATAAATTATTCACCATAATATAAGAAATTTTTTATCAGTTGACAAATTTCTCCTATCCTCAACAGGAATCGAGATAATTGAGCTCAAAGTTGACAGTTTGGGCGGACTCCTATTAGAGAAAATACTGTATTTTGGTCTTTATTGTAATAGACGAAGATAGTTTTCAAGGATCCATTAACTCTATTATTATTTCACAAATTTCACAAATCCATCGAGTATTCTCTGCTTCTCCCTCTCCGAGAGCTTCCTCGCGGTGGACCGGTTTACACTGTTATCCCCCATGTCCATCGGATCGATTGATCGCCCCCCGGCAAATACACTATTTCTTTCTCTCTCGTTTACACTTTACATTTTTCTGCTCTTCTCTCCTCTCTTGCAGAGAATCAAAGGCAACTGGAGTAGTAGTACACCTGACACTTTTCGAAATTTTTACACACTTTCTGAGAAGCTTCGTCTTCTTTTCCGTATCTTTCATTTTTAGTTGAGTGAGATTGAATAGCAAAAGAAGAAGATGAAATGGACAACTGACCAAATGATATTTTTCAGGAAAGAGCAAGTGAATACACTGATCCGCGAGAAGCTCGCGTCTATGGACGCACGCCGAAAACGTCTTCAGCAAATTAGAAAAATGTTGGAAAAGCAAGAAGAGCCGAAAGAAAAAGCTGATTCTGTGATCAACAATGCAAAACAGACAGGAGGTATTTCCATTCGAAACCTTCCAATAAAAATTCAATGACTAATTTTGTAGAAGGAATCACATTGACACCCGAAACTCCTCGTCAATCCCAAGAAGAAGGAGAGAATGAGCCAACTCCAGATGCTGAAAACCTTGACGACGAGCATGTCACCGAGAAGTCGTTGGATGATATTCTGGCAAACGCAAAGGCTAACTTGAGCAACTTGACAGCAATGCGAGAAAGACTGGAACATATCAAAGAGACGGGCGGTGCAGATCTGAATGAAGAAGATGTTCAATTATTGGAACAATTGGAACATGTCGATTTGGATATGGATGATGGAGGAGAGGTGAGTGGATTTTGCAGTTTTCAGAGATGACGTGGCATGGTGTTCTTCTGGATGATTTCAAAACTTTGCTGGAATTTCTAGTTGTTATTTGTAAATGGGGTACTGTTCTGTAAATCAGCTAATTTGGACTATTACTAACCGGAAATGTCATTTCCTTTGTTTGGTCTTATTTTCCTCATATTGAATCTTGTTCTTTGCTGTGAATTTGTCGACTTATCTGAGATGAACAAAAATTGACTCCTATACAGCCTCCCGACTCCAAGAAGCTGAAATCTGAAGCTGACCTGATTCTGAGCAAAGAACCAGACGGTGGTCCTGAAGAGAAGAATGATATCGAGTCTGCTGTACGTGCCTCTTTTCATAAAATCTTCCAACCAAAGCCGTTGATCTTGCCGGATAGTCAGCGAGAACTTCTGAATCAAGCTCGACGTGCAGCTCTAGAAGAAATGATCCGGAAGATTGACGAAAAGGTACCTAAACTGGAAAATTGGGGCGCGGCACACACCACGATGAGATTTCCTCCTCCTTCCATTTAATCCCATTCCAATCTATTTGAGTTCCTTTTTGGGGTACCCTTCTCCTTTCTGGTTAACCCATTTCAGTCGTATTCCCCCTTGGAAAAGAATTTTTTTCATTTGTTTTTGTGCAATCTCATTGAGACGCTCTCTCTCTTTCTCTCTCTCTCTGGGTTAGCAGAAACATGCGAGTAGCTCTTTGGACCCAACAAAAAGATTCATTAAATTGTCCATTTCTCTCTTCGCCAGTTCTCCCCATCTTCTTATTTAGCTCTTTTTAGCAATATCCATCTGCACTTATATTATTCTGGTACAAGGAATCGGAAGGTCCCACAACGACAACTACCGTAATCCAGGAATTTATTTGATTTTCCGGATTCAATATTTCGATTTTCGCGCACTTTTTTCGGGTAAAAATAACAGAAAAATAGCGCAGTAAGAATCTAGATAATAAGTCCTGAAAATGCAAATATTGTTAGGTTACCGTAGGTTGGGACCTTCGGCCACAGCCATCGGTGTTTCTCTTCCAGAATAATATCGCTGCCACGTTTCAGTCTCTGTCTCTGTCTCTCCATTCTGCTTTTCTGGTATCGAATCGTTCGAAAAAAAACTCTCACACATAAAATTTATGTGACATAAACGGAAAAGAAGAGCGGAAAAAAGGCTAACAGTGTTGAAAAGCATTCATCAAACGCCCTTTACAGTAATCTCAGTTCCCTCATTACACTATCTCTATCCCCAGGTATTCCACTCTCTGGCTCCTTGGATCCCGCCCACTTTCTCCATCATCCACTTTCCGCCACCACCACACCCCAAAACTCCGCCCCCATTCGATCTCATCGTGTTGTGTGTCCCCCAGAGCTCTCTCAATTCACTCATTCGAGCTTCTTCTCCACACATACACACACACTCACACACGTATTCCAGCTGTCGTCTTCTTCTTCTTCTCATTCTCCTGTTGTCACCATGGACTCCGGTCCCCTTTCCCTATCACTTCTATCACTTGCAGCTGGCGACTTGCGCGAGCTGGCTTCCTATTTACTGAGACTCGCCGATTTACAGGAACAGGTAGGGCATCCCCCGATCTAGGTCCCTTATGATAAACCGAAAAGAAACATGTATATCAAGATGTGATCTCGAAATGCTCTATTTCTCCGAAAAGGGCTCTTTCCGGAAACATTGTGCTCCCGAAAAAAGAAACAGCGTGAGCAGCATGTGTCATGTCTCTTTTTTGTTCACATTCATTCCCCTCCCACCCACCGAGAGCTGTCCCCGTCCTCTTCAAAAAACCGAGTCAATGCCGTTTAAGTGAATGCTTTGCCACAGTCTTCGATCCATGTCACATGAAGCCTGGGCTCAGATTCACTTAGGCCGGCGTTCTTGGACTCTACCTTATTCTTTTTTTTTTGGTTTTTTTTGGGGTTTATGTAAATATTGGGCTGTGGACATTGATATTAGATTCACTATCAGTAGTAAAGAAAAATCTTATAGAGAATATCTATTCACATAAAACAAATTTTTTAGTGGTATCAAATCGGAAATCTCTGAAAAACACACTTTTCAAAGTTTCAAAATTTCTAGGTTTCGTTCATAAAATGTGAGCTGAAAACATTCAAAAGTAGACCTATTTACAGTGATTCGCGTCTGTTTTCACGAAAAAAAATCCGGAACATCGTGTAAATGCAGTCAGATGCGAATGACAGTAATACTACAGTAAAATTAGCGTTTGTCTCGACGCGAAAGCTTCAAATTCAACTTCCGAGTCTCACGGTTTTGTGTCTGAATTCCATCGGAAAAGGCACTGGAAAAAACACCGAAAATGCCAAAGAATTCCAGACTTTAGTCAATAAAAAATGTAAGCTGAAAAATACTCAAAAGTAGACCTAGCTACAGTAACCCGTTAAACCTAATATTTGTCAAGAATTCCAGAATTAAAACGATTTCAACAAACTAGACCACAACTCGTTACTTTCTTATCTTCCGTCTCTTGTCATCGCCAGCGGCTTTTCTTGCTCCGGGCGCGCCCATTGCTCAGCGTCGAAAAGCCGTGTCCTATTTTAGAAGCGAAGGAGCACAGCGACAGAGACACTTCTTTTTCCAACACGCCTTCTTCTTTTTTACTTGCACATACACGTACGTGTTAATGCATTTCAGTCCGTCTCCAGCTCTTCCAAGCTCTTGACGGAAACGGAAGAAGCTTTGGGAGCAAAGAAGAAGAAGACGAAGAAAAGGCAAATGGGAGACATGATGAGACAGTGTACGAGATGAAGATGTGTAGATTAGAAGCTCTGGAGAGTGCGAGGAGTCTTATCATCAGATATTTATAGTGACGTTGTTTAGGGCGACCATCATGGAAATGCATCGTCCGTTAAAAGGGACATTGGCTTCATTACTAAAAGTGAAAATCAAAGAAGATGGCATTATCAGGATACAAAATAAACGGAGAATCTTACTTTTAGAAGTTCGGTCTCCAAATTTTCAGAAATGCTCAATTCACATATCAAAAAACATTTCAATTGAGATAGCTTGTCAATCACATTGCCAGTTGTCATTTCTCTCCCAGTTGACCTCATTCTATCCAGCAGACAATTGCTTCAAAACTCCGAACAGTTGCTCCGCCTGCTCATCGTGTACGACACACAAAAACTTTCCTTCATCTCTCCCCCACTTTTTGTAATCGGAGAACTAGAAGACGGACAGACATATGGTCGAAGACGAAAAAAACGCGAGTTTACGTCTTTCTGATGTGACTTTCGGAAGGAGATATCCAGATGTTTGTAAAGTCAGAATCCGAGGGTATAAAGGTGTTGGTTTCAATGGTGCTTATGAGCAATGCGTTGATTCTTCGTTTTTTGTTTTCGAAAAGAAAAAAAGTTTTTGAGATTATGGCAGGGATGTTAGGAATGACTTTTTCGAACGTTTTCTGTCGAAAATTCCGGCCGAAAATACTTTTCTTTTCGTCTTTTTCAATCTTCTGTGATTTTGGGCTCATTGCACAAAGAAGAAGGGAACATAGAACATATGGAATTAGTTTTCCCATGTGAAGGTAATGTTGCCATGGAGATGTGAGTAGAATTATGAAGCATCTGGCAGTAGGTGGAAAGGAAAATGAGCAGGGGATGAAATAGAGGGGTATGATGCACAGATTCCGAAAGAACACCATGCCATGTCAATTGATTGATAATTGCAAGAAAGAAAGAAAAAATCAATAATTATTTCCAGACACCAGCACAATAAATACTCGTCTTCCTGTCGATCGATGACTCTTTTTTTTCAAATTTCTACTTTTCTTCTTTCATTGTAATTTATTTGAAACTCTTTCAAAGCTTTCATTGTGATCCATCACACTTCTTTCAAATACTTCATTCATTCTTTTTAAATACATCTACTTATTCTTTGCATATAAACTGAAAATAAACATTTTTCTAATTTCTCAATTGGAATCTACACTGAAAATGTAGATATTACTATTCATAGAAATATATAATGATTCCTTTTGTTTCTTTCAAAAGATAGATTTTTCTAGAATGTTCGGTGATGAGTACGGTAATTTAGTGGTGGTTGCTACCGTATCAACTGCTACGATTCTCGCGTTTTCTTGGATTTTGCGAAGGTAAGATTCTTTTGGTACGGTGCTCTGGAAGAGAAAAGCTGCTGGCCGTGGCCGAAGGCCCCACAGCGAAAACTACAGTAACCTAAAAATTTTTTATTTTCAGGGTTTTTTTTTGGTTTTTCACGGCTTTCCAACGATTTTTTAATCGGTTTCCCCCGAAAAAAGTCGGAAAATTGAATGAAAACTCAAGAAACTTGAAAAAACAAATAAGGAAAGTAAAACAAATTTTTTTAGGTTACTGTAGCCTTCGTCGTGGGACCTCCGATCAAGATTGTTCACATCTTATTCAAGTATTCTAAATTTTCAGACATCCAATTGTAATCAATGCCGTATTTGCAGTCGTTATATCCATCGCAATTTTTGCATTTTCAAATTTAGTAAACCGATCCATTTTTGGAACTTTAGAACTTCTTTTCCAAATGGTTATTGGCTCAAATAATTCTTGGAATAGGTAATATTTTTCTAGTTTCTTTCACAAATTGAAAAAACAACTTTTCAGAGTCTATATGGTGGCTTTCTGGCTGGCCATGGTAGCCATTTCTGTCATATTTTGTGTCTACGTTACGTCGATTGGAAGAAGTAGCACAGTCCACCGAAAATTCTTCCATCTTACAGTATCCCTCATCTACATATCTGGAATTCTTTTCGATCCACTTTTCTCTTGGCTATGTGCTTGGCTCTGGTTGTGCATTTTCATTCTAACCGAGCTGCTTCGATACCTAAATGTTCCTCCATGGGGAGCTGTGTTGAATGAGCATTTGCTCATTTTCAAAGATGTTCAAGATTCGGAATTGCTCCTTACTCCAATCTACCTGCTAGTTGGAATATTTTTACCACTAATGTTGTCCCAAAACGTCGCGGATCTCGATTTCCAACCAAAACTGGCACATTTCGCCGGAGTTGCTGCAGTTGGTGTTGGCGATTCGATGGCTGCGATTGTGGGATCCACGTGGGGAAAGACTAAATGGACTGGGTATTTGTATTTGAAAATCCTAGAAGACCTTAATCAAATACTTTATTCCAGAAGTGAAAAATCTCTAGAAGGCACTCTGGCAATGATGTTCTCAATGCTAACATTCCTCCTTATCACTAACACATTCATCCTCGATCCCTCTTCTGTAGTTTCGATCATTTCAGTTTCATTAATTGCTTCTCTGATAGAAGCATATCTCACTGCTATGGATAACTTTATTCTTCCTTTTATAACATATCTGATTTTATGACTAGCCGACAGAAACAGTGTTTTCTAATATTTGTAGTTTTCCGGGTTTTCAACTTCTCCATTCCAAATACAATGAAGATTTAATTAAATGAATTGTTAAACATTCGAAAAAGTATCTAAGAAAAATCACTGGATGATAAAAATTAAATACACATCATTCATAATACAAACTAGATTCACATGAGTTTTCTATACACCTCTGCTTCCTCCGCCATCGTCTCTTTCGATCGTGGTTTTCTTTCTGGTTCCTTATCATGGGATGCTAGTTTTTGGTAGATTTCGTTATCACCGAAATCTCCAGAACGTCGAGCAAGGATATGGACGTGAGCATGCTGAAAATAGGAATTCGACTACACAAATATTAGTTAGTCTTACAGGAACTGTCTGTCCAGCTTCTTTTCCATCCTGTACACATATGGTCGACGCCTTCACGTTATGATGCTTCTCAAGCATTGCCTGAACTTTTTTCGCAACAATAAACAGGTCAGCTGTTTCTGCATCAGTCAAATCAGTCAGATGTTGGACGACACGTTTCGAACTGATGAGAACATCTGGAATTGAAGTTTGTTTTAAATTCGGACTGCTTGAAACTTACGGCCATCAGTAACTGGTTTCAAATTTACAAACGCAAACGAATGGGGAGTACTGTAGAAAACGTGGCTCGCTGGGATTGGGAACTCGGCAAACTTTAGATCTTCTGTTTCGTGACTTCTCTCGTTGACATGAAGAGTATACAAATCGGAACGGCGATGTGAAAATACTGGTTGCATTTCGCGAAGGCTGGCTACGTAGCTAAGATCAATTTCAGCGAAGCACATATCTCAAAGAGCCCAAAGTTTAAATAAATCTAATTTTTCTTCCAAAGCTCACCAACTCTTTCAGAACATTGAGCTACCACAGCTCCCCATGGATCCACAACCATCGCATGACCGTATGATTGCCTTTTTGGATTATGAGCTCCAGTTTGAGCAGCAGCCACAACATAACACTGATTCTCAATCGCACGAGCACGTAGAAGAGTTTCCCAGTGAGCCAATCCCGTATTCAATGTGAACGCACTTGGGAAAGAGAGGAGCTGAGCTCCACGTTTTCGGTTCCAGAGGGATAATTCAGGAAAACGTACGTCGTAGCAAATCGAGAGACCCAGACATCCAACTGGAGTTTCTACTGGAGGAACCATCTGGATAAAGGATCACTGTTCTATTACCTTCTTGGTGTAGCCTACCTCGTTACCAGCTTTACTGAATTCACTCTCCATCAATCGAACCTTTCCAGGAATTTCCAGATCGAAGAGATGCAATTTGTTGTATTCTACACGAGTGGCTCCTTGTGAATCGATGATCAGATGGGTGTTCCATGGATGTGCGTGATCGGATGGATCCTGAAGGCCAACAAAATATGAAGAATTAGAGAAGATAGTTTCTTCTTTTTTCTAGTACCTTGTGATGAAGTCCGCCTAAAGACAACCAGACATTGTGTTTTTTGGCGAGATCTCTATATCTCTGCATGTATTCACAGTCGGCAGTCATCGCAAGATCAACCTGCTCGTTTTTGTTCACTCCAATAAAATCGAAACATTCTGGAAGGAAGACCATCTGAAAATCAGTTTCTTTTTTCACCTTTTGTCAGAATACTGAGATTTTTTTACTTCACACTTCCTTTCTCCAGCTCGCTCGATCATTGATTTCGCAGTTTCGAAATTTTTCTCCAGATCGTTGTCGCTTGTCATTTGACATACTGCTATCTGAACAGTTCAAGATATTTCTAAGCAAAAAAAAAAGAATATTATAACTTACAAAATGTCGACCTGTAGCCATTGTACGCCGTATGACTGTGGTCAACATCGACTAGGCTAGTAGATAACAAACAATCAATGATAAGTGTCGAGTGGGAAAGAAATGTTGAACTGGTCAAAATCAGGTCAATTAGTGAATGAAAAAAAAAACAGTGGTATTTATAAAATTTATACACGAGTGCAAGAACTATAACTCCAACAAGAAACTAACATTAATACCTATTTAAAGGTTACTGTAGTGAGCAGTACATTGAATCAAGTCTTTTAAAACAAAGACAATACCGTAACACCTTCAATAGAATGGTCCCCACATTTGGGCTAATTTATCTTGGCTTGTATGCAAGAAATATCGGGATATTAGGATGAACGATTCAGTTTACAAATGTTGTATATCTTCAACAGGATAAATTGGCTCAAAGTTGGGGCCCTTCTATTAGAGGCTTCAAGGTATTTTACAGTATTTCGTAAGAACGGTAATTTAATCAGACTTCTTTGGTTCATTGAGTTTGTCATGTTCTTTTTGTAGTCGTTGTACTTGTCCTAAATGAGCAGTGGTCGCGTGTACGCTATTTTTCCGGCTCACACTGCGAACTCCCAGATGACGATAACTGAAATAAAGATAGTATACTCCTTTCAATTATAATGAAAACCTTACCGGTACCATTTTCTTCCGTGCAGCGCTTTGTTGAGTTCGTACTCGTGTCGGACCTAAAGAATACCAAAATCATAATTCGATTTTTATATTATTTATTCACCTTGTACTCGACTTCTCTCGCTGTCTTCAGTTTTCCCATTCTTCGAAGAGTCCAAAATGTTGCTTGAATGAGAAGAAGCGTAGTCATGTAACGGAATGGCATCGCAATCTGAAAACCCATTATTTTTCAAGCAAATATTTGTTCATATGCTAATCAAACCTTGTATAAAATGAGCGAAACTACAACGACACCAGCAGATTCTGGCGTATTTTTGACTTTTTCCACAATCGCATCAGGCATATGCATCCATTCGAGAAGAGCAATCACATCTACTCCACTTTTCACCACCAAATACAATGCAATGAACCAGGCTGTACACGAAGCGGCATGTGCTGGTACGGCTATGTACCAGTATCTTTTGAAATAGTACTTCACTTTTGCGAAAATTCCTTGTGGCGCTTCTTCTGCTCTCATCTGCTCAATTTTTGCAGTTTTCGCAGCTTTCTGCTCTTCTGACATTGTCATTCGAAAAAACTTCCATTTCTGATCTTGTGGCTTCTGAACTTGTTCTTTCTCGCTCACTCTCAAGGTACTGTGAATGGTTCTACACGATGAGCTCGATGGAAATTGACTCTGCACATAACAAAGACTTCTAGAGCAGCAGATTCGTTCAGCATGAAGTATTGATCGAGCCAAAAGCATTCTAAACTGACAGTTCTATTCTGGAATATTTCCACACTATCTTAAAATACTGAAAGGGTGTTTTAACTCTTCTCGGTCAACTTTGACTCTTCTGCTTTTCCCAATAATAGGGTATTAGAAATTTATTGCTATTTGGAAAGTGCTGTGTGAAAATACATGAAAAAAGGAATCAATAAATTACATTTCTACATATAATTAAAACAGAACGAAAAATAAAAACAACCCAGCACTATTCAATATGTGCTTCGACCAGTAATCAATAAAAGGCTTGAAAAATAAATTAATGAACGAGTTCGGTCTTTTGGCGAATGGCATGGTAGAGAGCAACGACGAGAACGATGACAGCAACAGTCTCAGAGGATACTGGCGACTTTGAGGCGAGTCCCTGGAAAACAAGAGAATGTTAAACACAGAACTGAAAGATATACCTAATATGTTCATTCTCTTGAATTTTTATCAATTAAAACGATCAATTCATCAAGAAAACTAACTGTATCGTTTGACAACTAAATCAAAGTTTAATATTTTTCTAAACGAAGTGCTTTTCTCATACAAATTTCAGGAAGAATGCTTTGAAGCTCTTGTTACATTTAAATCATGTTTTTAGAGCCGAAATTTGATCAATTGTTTTTTAAACACAGAAAATACACTTTCTGGCATGCATGAATTTGTCTAAACAACACAAAAATGTTGTTATGGACAATCCTATTGGGTTCCTAGAAAGATATATCAGCTATGATGTCGGACTTCAGGTATCCCTCTTGTCCGAAACCTATTCGTGTTGAGCTGGTATCTCGTCGAACTTTTCTAAAAGGCGCAAGAGCGAAATATCGTATCTTTTGAGGCTATTTTGAATATTTTTTTTTCTATGTTCTCAATTTTTGGACGATTGTTATTGTTTTTTTTTAAATGTAAATCGGAAAAAATTAACTAAAAAGACGAAAATCTTTGAAAAACGGTAAAAATCGTAGAAAAAAACAAGAAAATAGGAAAATTATATTTTCAAGTCTTCAAAGATACGGTCTCTTGCGCGTTTAAGAACAAACCAACGATAGACCCGCTCTCAACAAACATTGATTTCGGACAAGAGGAATTTTGATATTTTTTAGTTTTTAAAATGAATTTAGAAAACTCACGGAATGGTTTTGCTGCACAGTGAAGAGTGGGCTGGTGGATGGATTCTTGGCGAGTTGAGCAGCTCCTTCCTCATCGTAGATGTTGATATTGAAAGTTTGGGCTCCGGCGGCAGCGTGGTCAAGGGTCCAGGAAACTTGGTACTTGGCGGTCTCATCGGAAGTTGAGACTGGGATAAGGCGGCCATTCACTTCAGCGGTGTATTGGATGTTCTTTGGGTTGTTGCTACATTGAAGAGTGAACTCGGTGATGAAAGTTGTTCTGTAGTGGAAGAATCCGTCGGTCGTAGAGAAAGATGAAGCGGAGAACTTTGGAGACTCGCACTTGGCGCCTAAAAAATGACAATAGAAACGCATATAAAACGAATAAATACTTACACAATGCAGATGCTACTAAGCAAAGTGCAACGACGGTCTTCAGCATTTTTACCTGGAAAAAGAGAAGAAATTAACCATGACAGTAAAACTATTCAAAAAAAAAATCGGTTACAGAGAATATGTCATGACAACGATAATGAAAAAGAGGGGCAGAATCAGGAAAAAAATTAAACAAATAACTCTACGACAAAGTTTTTGGCGAATAATCTTCTCATTATGTTTGTAAACTTCTCTAACGTAAAAGCAGCCACACAGTCTCGCTTGGCAACAAGCCAGTTTGCAGTTCTCTCGCCAGCGTTGCGAGACCCGCGCGGGGAGGAAACCATGTGCGCCTTTGAACTAACTCTCCTCGCGATTTCTTTCCATCACATGAATCGATTCTGAAACGCTTGAACTATTCTTGTGAATCAGTATTTGGCTCTATTTTGACGATAAAGCAATAAGAAGGAATATTTGAACTTTTTAAAACCCTTTTTGTAGCGCAGTTGAGCTTTTTGTGTACCTAAAATTGCATTGGCAATCATTTGAAACTTTCTTTTGGTTTTCAGACGATAAAATGGCATCTAGTAGCAGTGGTCCCCCAGATATCAAAATCCACAATGTTTTCCTATCAAATGTGGAAGAAGAGTTCGCTAGAATCCGTGGATTAGTTGAGGTACGAACAGAAAAACAAACTGAGTTAAAATCGATTTACTATTAAGGATTATCCGTATGTGGCTATGGACACAGAGTTTCCGGGAGTGGTTGCGACGCCATTGGGAACGTTCCGAAGCAAAGAAGATTTTAATTATCAGCAAGTGTTCTGTAATGTCAACATGCTGAAATTAATACAGGTAGTCCATCCGTTGCGCTCAAATCTATGTTGGTGTTGCCTTTCAGGTTGGATTTGCCATGGTCAACGACAAAGGCGAGCTGCCCCCAACGGGTGATGTTTGGCAGTTCAATTTCAATTTCTCCTTCGCCGAAGACATGTTCTCACACGACAGTGTTGAAATGCTACGTCAAGCGGGTATCGATTTCAACGCATTGCAGGCAAGAAAGATTTATTTTTATAAGTTACCCGAAAGCATTTTTCAGCATGAGGGAATACCAACACATGTATTCGGCGAGTTGCTGACAACATCTGGACTAATTACGGATCCGCGGATTACATGGCTGACGTTCTCCTCGGGCTACGACTTTGGATACCTTCTGAAAAGCATAACGCTTGGCGATCTGCCCAAAGAAGAAGCTATGTTCTTCACATGTCACAAAACTCTGTTCCCGACCAGTTTCGACATCAAAATTCTTCTCCGAACGCCGAATTGCGCATCAGCGAAGCTGAAAGGTGGCTTGCAGGAGGTTGCTGACCAGTTGGATGTAAAACGACAAGGAGTTCGTCATCAGGCAGGATCCGATGCACTTTTGACGGCTGCAACGTTTTTCAAAATCAAGAAGCAGTTTTTCGGAGATAGCTGGAATCAAATTGCCCCTCTGATTTGCGGTCACATGTTTGGACTTGGATCATCACTTTCTCTCTTCCATTCCGGTGGTTCACAAGCCCGACTTGGAGAGGATCCCAATCAAGGAATGGGTGGAATTCAGCAACAAGCGTAAAACCAGGTGGAACAAAAGGAATGCCGAAAATACCAAACTTATAATAGCATCAATTTCAATATTTTCTCTTCTTTCCATCTGGTGTGATCTCTCTTTTTTCTTCTCATGTGTCTATTTCTTTGTCTAATTTTGGTCGCATTTCCACTCTTTTCACACATAAGTCAATTACTATTACTCTCCCTTGTGTTCCCAACCAAAAATATTCTTTTTGTTGTAAATTCTTTCTGTTCTTCCATCTATTTCCAATCTTTTGTCTTCATTCTCTCTCCATCTCTCACCCCAAAATTTCCCCTAATATTCGCGTCCTTTGCTTCGTGGTTCATCTCTCATTCTTTTCCGGCTCTGCTTAGCTGATTAGGCTAAATTAGATAGGGATAACTGTGGAAGTCTATTCGATTTTGATTTCCAGAACAGCTAGGATCGGAGCCCGTGTATCTTTTTATTTTCATCTTTTCCCATTCCCTATGCCCAAAAAAATATAAAATTTTCGAAACGTACAAATCCGGATTTTTTTATGTGACCTACTGAAGTTATTCAACTTCACTTTATCTCTACAGTGTTTGGAAATGGTTCCAACCTAATTTTTTGTCACAGCAAAATGCCGAGTGGTGGACAAAGAAAGCACACAATTTCGAATAAAACTCGCAAGCGTCCAGGCAAAGATTTGGATCAGATCCATGAAGACTTGAAACCCGAAAAAGCAGCGAAGCTTCTTCAACAAGAGGTATTTAAATAAACGGAACATGAAGTGAATTGAAAAAAAAATGTTATAGGTCGATTATGATCTTCCCGGAAACGGACAGTTTTACTGTATTGAGTGCGAACGACATTTCATCGACGAGAAAACTCGCCAGCTTCATCGCAAAACGAAACTGCACAAAAATCGTGTGAAAACGCTGAAAGAGGTTCCATACACCCAGGCAGAAGCCAATGCCGCTGGCGGCTCTGGCTTCTTTCCTGCGGTTACTCTGAAAAGTCGAGTGGAGCTGCCGAAACAACCGGAAATGGCTGTTAAAATTGGGGAGTAGACATTGGATTTTCACTTGCATTCCTTTCTTTCATTGTTATCTGACGATGTTGTTGATTTTTGTTGATTTATGAAAAGTTTTTGAAATCATTTTTTTACGTTTATGCGACAGCAATACAAATATAAATCGGAATGGGTGTGTTTCTTGCGAAACTTTCGACAAGAAACAAAGATGAATAAAAAAATTAATCAAAGTCAAAATTATGACGACTGACTACTTAGAGACTTCTTCAACCTTCTCCACGAACTTCTTAGCGACATCTGCAGAGCCGAATCGAATCATCAGTGTGGTCATTTCAGATGCCGAAACCGGACAAGTGAGACGGATTCGTTCTCCTTTATCATCGACCTTCGTTGCTTTCATTGTCTTGTTACAAAGAGCGTTCAGCCAGACGGTGCCGATCGCCGTTGCAGCTCTGATGAGTACACTGTACTTCCCATCTGTGTCTTTGACATGAAGCATTCCAACGCCAAGCTTAGTGTATTCCTTGTCAGCAAATTTGAAGACAGCGACTCTTAAATGGAGTTAAGAATTATAAAAACGATCTAAATAGTGTGCTACTCACTTGCTGCTGATTACTGCATCAGGCTCTTCCGCTTCGACTGTTTCTACTTTCGGCGGCACATACTCTGCGTCGTCATCATCACCGCCCTCGCCTTTCGCCTGATTCTCCTGGGCTTTCTGTGCTAAACCAGCGAAACCTCCAAACAACGATCCAGTAGTGGTAGCGCCTCCAAACAACGATCCAGTAGTCGTGGTGCCTCCAGATCCAGTAGCAGTACCTCCAGAACCGAAGCTCAAAGATGGCGTGGTTTGTTTAGCGCCGGATCCGAAAAGAGAAGCACCGAAAGCAAGTCCAGAGAATGGTTTCGCTGGGGCATTCTCTCCGTCTTTTTGTTCTCCAAAAACCAATGGCTTAGAAGTAATAGCTGGCGTATCTGAGGACTTCAATCCCGCAGATGTGGTTTCTGGTGACTTGGAAATAGCTCCGAAAAGTGAACCAGCTGTCTTAACGTTCTCACTCTTGGATGTTGTAGATCCAAATAGTGGGACAGTAGTTTCAGCGGATGTTGTAGTTCCGAATAGTGGGACAGTAGTAGTTTTTGGTTCATCAGGCTTCGCAGTGTCGGATTCTGGCTTCTTGCCAAATGAGAATCCAGTGAACTTCGAAGGCTCTTTAGACTTATCACCGCTGAAAAATCGGAAAACTTCAATTTCAAAAATTCTGAGAAATCTACATACTCTTTGCCCAAGAAAGCAAAAAGAGATCCTCCATCGGTGTTGCTCGAATCTTTCTTAGTCCAGAAATCTTTACTGGGTTCTGGGAACTTGATGTTAGTTGTTGGGATTGTAACTGTGGAAGTTGAAGCCTGAGACTCATTGCCTGACTTGAAAATCACGGATTCAGATCCACCGAGCGGTCCTCCACCACGAATTGCACGTTTGCGAGCGGTTCCAGTAGCAGGTGCAGGTGGCTCACTGGATTTGGAAAGAGGCGCTGGTGTATCCTTGGCGATGACAGAAATATCGCTAAACTTATATTTCCATACACAATAGGATTGTTTTTTCCTTACCCGAACTTTGGTGCGGACAGTGCAGCTGCCGGGCTTGAAGCCGCGAAAACCGTGGTGTTTGAAATTTTTGGCGAATCATTAGAACGAATAGCACTTCCTGCGTTTCCATTGCGACGCACAGCTTTAGCTATTTTGCGCTGTTGAGGTTTATCTCCTGCATCGTCCCGTTTCACTTCAGTTTTTCGCAAATCTGTTCTTCCTGAATTAACAGCAGCGACTGCATCATCGTCAACCTTGTACATCGTTTTCAATTCTTTCACATGTTTCATGTATGACTCCATCGTTACGCTCTGAAAACGAACTTCAGAAAGAGTCAAAAATGTAGTAACACTTACAAAATCATAATGGCTTTTCTCTGTGAAGAATCCATTGAGAACTTTGAGAAACTCTGCATTCAGAAGTGTCATTTTATCACGAAGACGGAAGACGTTCATTTGTTGCTCAGAAGTGAGTGGTGGCTCTGGAATCTCCATCGCGGTAGTCATGGATTCTGTGAAAGTTATGGGGTTATTCAGTGCGAAGCAATCCAGCAAATTGCTGGTTTTTTCCTTATGCAGAAAATCAGCAATTTGCTGCGGCCGTTTGCTGGAGTTTTCTAGGCCACGACTTGTTCTCGTGGAGCTACACGACCAAGAGCTCAAAAAATGAGATAATTAAAGACTCAAGGAGTTTCCTGTTGAGGTCTCGTTTAGACTGGTACTGTAGCTCCACGAGAACAAGTCATGGCCTAGAAAACTCCAGCAAACGGCCGCAGCAAATTGCTGATTTTCTGCATAAGGAAAAAACCAGCAAATTGCTGAATTGCTTCTCACTGAATAACCCCATTAGGAAGATAAATAGACAAAAAAGGATTTCGTTTGAATTCGGATTTTTTATCTGCAACCTTGCGTAATGGTGTTTGCATCGGTTGCACTCAACTTTACGACACTCTCTGCTGATAAATACGCTGCCAAAAATATTTTTCTTTCAGAGATTTTTCAGCTTTTTAAAATAATTGGGGTTACTTTTGAATGTGAAAAACGAATTCTATTTAGTATACTTTCCTTGGATGCCAGCAACACGAATCGGACATTCTTGTTTCTCGCTCTATTCATAAATTGTTTTTAAACATAGAAAATACAAATTTTGCATGAACCGATTTTCTATATCACGAAAAACCCCACTAATTTATCCAAGTTAGAAGCTGTAATCGTTTTTCTCAAATTTATTTTCAATCTGTAATGTTTCTAATTTCTTCCAGAAATGCTTCGTGTAGCCGTTTCCGCAGCTCTCCGAACCGCTTCAACACGGCTGCTGAGCAACAGCACAGTCCAAACCCGAGTTTTCGCCCCAATGATTGTTTCTGGATCGAAACCAACGCTTCAGATCAGACAGTATTCCGCCAAGGTAAGTTTTCAACTAGTTATTGAGCAGTATAGTGAAGTCTAGACATTTTATTCGCGTTTCTGATAAAAATAGCTCAAACGCAAATAGCTTTAGATATATGTCAAGTTCACACTTCTTCATTTCAGGCTCCACTCACCAAGAAAACTTTGGAAGAGCGAATTGTTCTCGTGCTTTCTCTTTATGACAAAATTGACGCCAAGAAGCTCACAATGGACTCTGACTTCACTAAAGATCTTGGTCTAGACTCTCTGGATCATGTGGAAGTAGTCATGGCTATGGAAGAAGAATTCGGGTTTGAAATCCCAGACGGAGATGCCGACCGCTTCAAAACTCCACGCGACATCTTCCAGTACATCGCCGACAAGGAAGATGTTTTCGAATAAATTATCCTCATCCTTGGTGTTATAACCTTCTTTAGTAACATAGATTTTTGTTCTCTCGTTTTTATTTCTGTGGAGCAGCAGGTGAAGTTTTCAAGATTTTAATAAAGTTTGCAAACGGAAAACTGATGAAGAAAAATAGTTTTGTTGAAAAAGTAGCAGCTTTTCTCGTATATTTTTGATTCCAAACAGATGAAATACATACTTACCAATCTCATTCAGTTCATGTTCGATCCATCGAAATGGTTCGGACGGGCCCCTTATCAACAAGTTGGCGGCGACAGTGATGATATAGAAGTTGACCAAATCTCATTCACTAGTTCGTGCTCATCGGGTGAGCACGAAGGATATGTAACGGCGATGGATACAACGTCACACAGAGAAGAAGGCAGGTTTCAGTTATCATCCACCGATTTGATTTCGTTCGCAGATGAACTAAATGTGCCTGGTGAGTAGTAGTCTTTCACATCTCAGAAAACAAAGGACTGAACATTTTAGGAACATCAGAAGACAACTCAATACTATCCTCTGATAGTCCTGTTTCTTCATCACAGGTTTCAAATTTCCCTCCGCCTTTGTACGAATCTTCCAACTTGAAAGAAAGTATCATTGTAAGGAATTCGATATTTTGGTTCACAGAAAACGAAGTCGATGCTTCCAAACTAGTCCTTCCGATATCCAATAAAGGAAGAGTTTGTCGATTCGACCATGATGTGGACGACAACCAATTGGAAACCATATGTAGGACACTTCAAATCTCAATGGGGCTCAGTGAAAGATCTCGATGGCTGAATCATATGGCTCGAAATCCAGCTCTATCTGAGCTAGCACGAGAGATAGATGAAGAGTTTCCGTATTCATTTAGTGAAAGCGTGGAAAACGTTGAGGAAGATCTCGAACCTGTAGACCAGGAAATTGAGTCAAGACCGCCAGCATCTTCTTTTTCTTCTTCATCTTGTGCTGGATCCTTCCGAACAGTTGTTTGTCCCACATATGGAGCACTCACAGAGACAAATGGGATTCTCGATGACACGACGATGAGCAATCTCGCTCCGGGAATGGCACGGACAGTTGTACCACCACAACGAGGAATTCAAGGTGTTGAGATACAGCGAAGGATAAACGAAACACCTTCGGCAGTCTGCTCAGCTATAATTCGGCAAGTAGCTGAGAAAGACCCTCCAATAGATAGAAGAATGATTGAGTGGATGAGAGGATTTGCGGAAGTTGATACCTGGATTCAAGAGGTTCGACTTTAATTCTAAATTAGCAAACTTTAAATCAAAATTAACGAACGTTTCAGGTTGCCCCCGCTTCTCGAAAACACGATAAGTATTCTTTCGAAGTTCCTCCGTTAACCGAAGATTGGATTCTAACAGTTCACAAGCAGCCAGCTATTCGTCAAGGTCTCGAATCCCAACAATGGAAATGTGCAGCTTGCCGGCAATCCCTTCACACCCACAACATCAACGATAAGGATACATGTCCGAAATTCTGTGATTATTATGGACTCTTCTTCTGTTCTCTATGCCATGGGGGCGAGAAGTCTATAATCCCGGCTCGAGCAATCACGCAATGGAGTTTCACTGAACATCCAGTGTCCGACCGAGCGATTCGATTTTTGCGTGCCGTCAGAGAGACTCCCGTATTCAAAGTCCGTGACTTACCAGGAGACTTGCTTAAGAAGAACAAATCGTTGAGAGCTGTTGTGGAATTGAGGCAGAAATTGAAACATATGGAAGGGTTCATAAAGGTGCGGATAGTCTTTTTTTTATTCTCAAAGAATTATTATTTTTCAGATTTGTTTAGATGCATCTAACCAAGTATTCGAATTTGGTAATTTGAGTACAATGTTTGCAAATATGGATCGTTATCTTCTCGAGAATGATGATTTATTCTCTCTGAATGATTTGCAAAGAGTCTATAACAAGGTTAGATATAAAGAAGGTTTATTGTAATCAGTTTATGATGTTTTCAGGATCTCATATCTCTTCTGGAGCCTCTTGCCAAGAGAGGAAGAGAACACATTCTTCATTGCAAGCGATGCCGTTTGCAGGCGCCAGTTTGCGTTCGATGTAATGATATGACTGATCGCCTGTTCCCATTCGAAGAACGAGCTGTGGCTCAATGCGATGGTTGTGGTCACCTTTCCCATTCCCCGAAATGCCCAAGACGAGATGTTCCGCGAGACACTCATTGTCCTAAATGTGCTAGGCTTAAATCGAGATCAAACGGCATGAGAACTTCACGAATAATTGGAGACGTTGTGTAAATATTCTAATTTATGTCTTTGTGTTTATATGGTTTCTGTGAAATCCTGATGTACCAAAAATTTCCTCATCAAGCTTTCATTCTATTTCTTTCTGCTCATCCTGTCACTTTTCGAAATATGCTTCACTTTCCCCCGTTATATGTGCCTTTTTACCAGTATTGTATATTTTACCAGTATATTTTAATATCATCTGCCCAGTTTTTTGTAATTTTCCCAGTGATTTTTTGCCCCACACATCTTACTGTTTATCTGGAAAATTACTTGTTCTCTGTATTGATAAAATTTCCGAACGATCAGCACTTTTTAAAATTCGTTTATGACTTTTTTTCGTCTCGTGTTTGAGTCGATTTCATATTTTTAGAGTATAGTTTGGGGAAAACCAGGGATATTCGAAGTTCCGGAGTTTCTGAACATTCCTACTTTCAAAATTTTGCAATTTCACCTCACAAATGTGGGAGTAAAGAAAGAAAATTGACGATTTCAAAAAAAAGTAATTCCGCTCGAGAACCGCGAAAGAACTTTTCGCATGCTCCTTTGATATACCGTAGTCCAGAAAACAAAGGAAATTTTCGGATTTCCCTTCCCTTGCAGTATTAAAAAATAACAAAATATATGTTTCCAATAGCTATAAACTTACTTCAAAAATTTTTCGTTTTAAAGTCAATTATCGCATTTTTCAGCTGATTGGACTGTCCGTCTACTGGTTAGGACATCGAATTAGGGAAAATGGGAAACGTATGTTCTTTTCTTTTTTGTCGCAATACATTGAGCCTCGTACTTTCTTCAAAAAACCTGTTTCATTCTCTAGCACTTCTGGTCAACTTGGACTTCTTCCCAGCGCATTTTCTCTATTATTTGGCCTGCGATTGTTCTCTACCTAATAATGAAGCTGCTAATCGAGAAGGTAGAATTAAGGCATACTTTAACTTTCTTGAATATAAAAAATGTTTTAAAGATGCTTCACTGAGTAACTTTGAATTTTAGAAAAGGTATTCTAATTGCAGATGTGGGGAAGCAACCGTGGAGCAGTGGAAAGATTCCAGAAAGGTCGCGAAGCACTTTTTAATGAGTTCAAAGAACGATCGGATCCGGAGAATCTTGTTGGAAATCGAAGAATTGTGAACGGAAACCAAACTGCAGAGGAGATTGAAAAAACGTTCTGTGAGATTCTGCAACTTGATTTGATTTCTTTGAAATGTATGTTTTTCCAACAATCATTAATCCCCTATCAGAATGTTTACAGCACGTTTACAAACTGACGACTACAACGCATATACCGTTTTGTGTGCATTCATCTGGAGAGCAATCAAGATTGATGAGGAGATCAATTGCATTACCGAGCTTATCCGAGAAGCATTTGACACTGCTGAAAGACTTGATGATGAGTATGAAGAATCTGGTGAAAAGGGAGATTTGTTCGGATTGCCGTTTTCAGTCAAAAGCAATTTCTTTGTTAGTTTCAGAAATTTTCAAAGTTTTGAACACATTATTTATTCAGATCAAAAACTATGATGTGACTTGTGGTTTGGCGAAACTTCTGGAACAACCAAAAACAACGACATGCCCTATGGTTGAATTCCTATCAGACCACGGCGCTATTCCATTCTGCTTCACAAACGTTCCACAAGGACTTCTCTCATATGTCAGCTCTAATCCAATTTATGGAACTACCAAAAACCCATGGGACTTTTCTCGCACGTCTGGAGGATCATCTGGTGGTGAAGCAGCTCTTTTGGCTGCTGGTGGATCTGCATTTGGTATTGGATCGGACCTTGCTGGAAGTCTCCGAATCCCTGCTGCTTTTTGTGGTCTCGTTACTTTGAAACCAACTCAAGATAGACTCTGTGTCACCGATACGCATGGAGGACTTCCAGGACGTGGAAGACTTGGATTGAGCTTTGGCTTTTATACCAAAACAGTAAACGAACAAGAGTTCCTGCTTCGAACAATTGTGGGAAATCCATCTTATCTTGAATTGTGTCCCATGTCTTCTCCAGCTAAATTGGGAAAAACTGCAATCACTCCTGAGGAGAAACTAGTGATTGGATGGTTCACTGATGATGGTTTCAATCCTGTTGTTCCATCGAATCGCCGTGCTGTTGAAGAAACGATTCAGAATCTCAAGAAACAAGGACATACAATTGTAGAGTTCAAGCTTTCAGAAGTTTCGGAAGAGTTCCCTTCGTTTGTAGTGGCAAATATGCTATTCAGAGTAAGTTTTACCGATATAAAGACGAATTGTTATTTACTTTTCAGAACGTGATGCCGGACAATGGAGCATACATGTCCGAGATGTACGGTGGTGAGCAGTATGACGAATACATGAAACTATTCATCCGCCTTGTTCGTGTCAAGCAGAATGTGGTTGTCAGTTGGCTTATTCGTTATGGAGCAATGCCACTTGCCAAATTGCTGCTTTCAAAACGACTTGCTTGCATTGGAAGTGCGTACAACTCTGATCTGGCTGCTTGTCGACAGAATCAGGAGAACACGGATACTTTCAAATTACACTGGATTAGATACTGGAAAAGCAAAGGACTTGATGCTTTGATTTGCCCATCTTTCATTAGTAAGCATAAGAATCTTGGATCTTGATAATTTTATGAAAACTCTTCAGCTCCCGCCCAACCATTCGAGTATCCTGCTCAGCTGTCAAATGGCGCATTCCTCACCGGACTGTTCAACATGCTCGACTTCCCTGCTGGTGTTGTTCCAGTTGCTCCGGTCAACAAGCGGGATGTTGATCTTTTGAATGATCCAGTAGATGGATTCCCTCTGGAAGGTGATATTCTTCTGAAGAAACAACGCGAATCAGCTCAGCAATCTGCTGGACTACCAAATGCTGTCCAGGTTGTGACTCTTCCGAACTGCGAAGAAATGTGTCTCCGTGTTATGAAACTCGTCGAAGAAGCTAGTTCAGGAGTACAGCGTCTTCAGTGGAAGCATGACAAGAATGATAGTGATCCTGTTGATGTGAACAATACACCATCCGGAGTTGTGGAGAGCATGGAACATTTCAAACGTTTGGATCTTCATCGTGTTAAATAATTCCCATTGTCTACCAGTTTTCGTGTATATTCGATGATTTAAATATTTAAATATTTATATTGTGCCTTTTTCAACTTTGAACATGTGATTTTCTTCCATTGCCCGATCAATGTAATCCTTTTTTGTATACTTTACCAGACTAATGAAATATTGCGATCTTGGAAAAAACGCAAAGTAAAATAGAAAACAATGGTTACTCAACCTACAGCTTACTGAGGAAACTATAAACCTCTGATATATTATCAAATTTTTCAGACTCAATGAAATCATCACCTTCCAATCTTTGGCTAACAAAGAAATACGGTAGGTTGAAAAATCTAGACCCGCCCCACTGAAAGTACTTTTTGACCTCTACATCTAGAGACGCGCGAAAATTTTCATCTAGTTTTTGTGTCACTTGAAGACTAACACTTGACTTGCCAGTATATTTGGTTGTTAATAGGACAATTTCCCTCTATCAGTGTATCTTAAATGGCGGTCGGTCCGGATAGAGTCCCTGCGATCCCAGATGGAATCGAAGTGAGTTCAGAGCAGTAGATGTCATTAAAAAATTTTTTTCGGAATGCCATATTTAAGCATTCCTTACTTTTTTTCAGAGTTACAGCGATTGCTGGAGATGGCCGTTCTGGACAACTCGACGCCAACCTTTTGTGCGGGAGTAT
This sequence comes from Caenorhabditis nigoni, assembly GCA_027920645.1. Taxonomy (NCBI): domain Eukaryota; kingdom Metazoa; phylum Nematoda; class Chromadorea; order Rhabditida; family Rhabditidae; genus Caenorhabditis; species Caenorhabditis nigoni. The sequence continues at coordinate 7,347,967 of CP115866.1, read as the reverse complement.
CGCAGTGCGGTCGAAAGGAGAAAAGCAGATCTAGTTGCTGCAACTCGAAATATCAATGATGATGATGTTAGCAGAATTGTGAACAGAGATATGCTGGATTTGAGAGGTGATCATTTATCTAGGGTGGTTGTTTGAAAAATTGATTACTCAGGTGCCTTACAAGATGGTCAATTAACAGCACGAGATGTTGTTTCTGCTTATGTTAAAAGAGCAATCCAAGTTGACGAGAAGCTGAATTGTATCACCGAATTCATTGGAAATCCAATCCAAAAAGCTGCTGATCTGGATGCGGACGTTAACACACCAAAAGGGCCATTATTTGGAATTCCTTTTTCGGTCAAAAGTAATTTCCATGTAAGTTTGTTACATCTTTCAAAAAATTCTTGCAATCGATGGTTCCGGATTGATTCCCCAAATCTAGCTATTTTTAGATTAAAGACTACTACGCAACAAACGGATTGGCAAGTTCGCTCAGACAGGATCCTCAACCACAAACCTGCGCACTTGTTCAGTTCCTCATAAATCAAGGAGCTATCCCAATTTGTCTCACGAATGTCCCACAAGGATTGTTGGCGTACGTAACTTCAAACCCTTTACACGGAACTACCAAAAACCCATGGAACTTGTCTCGTACTCCAGGAGGATCTTCTGGTGGAGAGGCTGCTCTCATTGCTGCTGGCGGTGCTGTGTTTGGAGTCGGAAATGATCTGGTTGGAAGTCTTCGAATTCCTGCGGCATTTTGCGGTCTCACTACTTTGAAACCAAGTCAGAATAGACTTCCCGAAGGAGGAATGAATGCTGGACCTCCTGAAGTCGGACAACTAGGATTGAGTTCTGGATTTTTCACTAGAACAGTAGAGGAGCAGAATTTTCTTCTACATCTTGTCATTGGACACGCGCATGATGGAACTCGACTTGGCATTGTTCCAGGACTCCAGCAATATGATATTCAGCCGATTGGTATTCAGCCGAATGCCATTCAGCAAAATGATATTCAACCCGAAGAAAATCATCCTCAAAACGGACAACTACCAGTGATACTTTACATGTGCAATGATGAATTCAGTCCTGTGGTTCCATCGAATGAAAGGGCTGTTCGCACAGTCATTGAAGAGCTCACAAGACGTCATGGAGCAGAATTCGAGTTTCGAGAGTTTCGTTTGAGTGATTTGGCACCAGGTGAAGAAAACAACGGAGAAGACTATTCGTTCAAAATTGCTGAAACTCTATTCAAGGTGAATTTATTTGAAATGTACCGTAGTTCCACTATAGTGACACTAGTAGAAGGTCCCCCATGCTGTCAAGTTTGAGCTAATTTTTTTGTAATGTTTTTCGTTTTCTACAGAACGTAATGCCCGACAATGGAAATGGAATGTCTGCATTGTACTGCAACGAACCTTGGGACAAATTCATGTGGCTCTTTATTTTCCTGCTCAAGATGAAAAGCTTGGGATGGTGGGTGAATTATATCACTTCATCTACATTGGGTCAACGATTTCTCAAAATGATTTCTCCACGATTCGCATGTCTTGCTCGTTCAACGATTAGGCCGAATGATGATGTTGCATTGGGAGCTTACGAACTCGAGACGGAAGATATCAGAAACAGGTGGACCAGACACTGGCATGATAACCACGTATTCGCCTTGATTTGTCCGTCGTTCATAAGTAAGTTTCGGATCGGAACTCTTTTCAGCCGATTCAAAGATATTCTTTCGAAAGTATTTCCTTGTCTATAATTCCACTTTCCAGCTCCTGCACAGCCTCCCAATTATCCAGCCAATCTTGCCACAGGCACATTCATGACTGGTCTTTTCAATTTATTTGACGTACCGGCTGGAATAGTCCCTGTTGGTCGAGTCAACGCGGATGATGAGGTGGCCTTGAACGAACGATTCCAAACACGATCTGACCAACTGCTCAAATGGCAAAAAGAGGCTGCTCGAAACACAAGGGGACTTCCGAATGCTGTGCAGGTATTTTTTGAAAGATTTCCTATACATTAATAGAATGCTCAATTGTTGCAGGTGGTCGCAGGTGTGGGTCGAGAAGAAGATTGTCTCCGTGTAATGAGAATGATCGAAGATGCCTCAGACGGTGTTCCAAGGCTCATATGGGATCCTACCGAGGGAAAATTCACAGTCCCGAACTGAAAGAACAAGATTGACATCCAAGGAAACAATTTTCCATCTTTCCATCTTTCAATTCTTGAATTTCCCATCTTGAAATTTTGCTTTATATTCTGCCATTCAAACTGACTAACATCCTATGTCGATTCTCATATTCTTGTACAATCTTTATTCTAGACTCGATATTTTCTTAACCTTTTTTCTTGTTATCCTTTGTATTTTTATTGTGGACTCTAACTAGAACTAATAAGATTTCAACATGTACTGTTTCTGAAAATACGAATTACAAAAACGCGAAGGGCTCACTGAAATTCTTCAACAGTTCTGCGATACACTTAACATATATTCAGTAATGGATCTCTTGGTATTCGATGCAAAACGAAACAAAAATCCATTAGAAACACCCGTATGTTTTCAAAAGGAAGACCTTCACGAGATGTTAGGAAATCAAAGGATTGACGCCTACTTGGTAGTTGATTGGTTTTATCGAATCTTTCAAGTTGAAAATTCCAGAATGGGGGTCTTGTACAAATATTCGATGAACAGGCTTCTCGAATTCTTTTCGAAAACGCTGGAATTGGACAATGGTTGGATGATGATAGAAAAGAAAGTCGAGGAGTTAGCAGTACTTGTTTTTGTCAGGAAGATGGAGACGATAATTCCCATAAAATAGCAGAAAAAGCTGCCGAAAATTGGTCAGGTTCGTTTTTCAAGATAAAACTTATAAAAGAAATCAATTCCAGAACAATCTCCTGTTTACAATATACTCGTTTTGTCACCAATGGAAACTGTACTACTTTCTATCGACTGGCAGATTGTGAATGTGAAAAATATGCAAAGGGTGTTGACGGATAATGAGATTTGGTTGAAAATGAGAGATTACGATGATAAACCGGAGGAGTTTGGGAAGTGTTATGCCGTTTTTCGATTTCTGAAATTGAATGGATGGATCGTTTCGAGTGGTCTCACTTTTGGGTGTCATTTTTGTATGCTCCTTTTAGAGCCGAATTTTTCAAATTTGTGTATTTTCAGTAATCTACTGTTACGGTGCCCAATTTTATCATTCATCTGCTGGAGTTCTTATCACAAACGAAATTGATCCTCAACGTCTTCTAACCCTCACACGGATTCTGTCTCATAACAAGAAAGCGTTAATAGTTGCCAACACATCAGAAGACGTACAAAGTTTTGAAGACGTGCGGAAGGTAGAAGTCAAAATAGTGACAATGAAGACATACTTCCTGGAAAGAGATGTGGCAGTGATGTCGAATAAGCAAAACGAAATTTATGAATTGACTAATCATACTTAAAGTTGTTCTCATGTTGTTGTTCTTGTTGATCTGAATAATACAATTATTCCTATTATTGTCTGAAGTTTGTCTGAACTTTCGAATGACGCCGGGACTGAATGCTTCGTCACCATTAATCCAAGGAATGGAAAATTTGAAAATTGAAGAATCGTACCCGTTCGCTACAATTACAGCCCACTCGACTTCAAAAAACACCTCTTTTTATTCGGTTCTTTTTCATTGAATTGAGTCATTTAATCTGTTTTCGGCCTCACACTTCACCCCCCACTGAAATATTCTTTTTGTCTAGAAAAAAGAAGAAGATGAGTTGCCTGGGAAGATTCATAATCGGATTCTTTGTATTCATATTCTATCTCTTTAGTCTTCCGTTTTTGATGATTTATGCTATTCCTAAAGTTTTAATTGAAAAGGTCAGTGACGATCATAATTCATGACTTAATTTTATTTTAGTGTCGAAAACCATCTCGAAAACGACGTATTCGTAATTTTCGTATCCGCCAGATGGACGGCTTTTTGGATTTTGAGAACCGAACTCTTCCGGCTAATCTTTTACACAATGAACGAATTAATGGACCTAAAGAAAATGCTGAAGAAATCCAAAAAAGTTTTCAAACGATCCTCGAAATGGATTTTCCAACTTTGCGGGGTTTGTTGAAAACGTTTGGGTTACTGTATTCCAATCCAATTTTCAGGAGCTCTCCAATCTGAAAAATACAACGCCTACACTGTTTTGAGTGCATACGTTTGGAGAGCAATCAAAATTAATCAAAAACTTAATTGTATCACAGAAGTTATGAAAGAAGCGTTTATTGGTAAGAAAACCGGGACGATTACTTACAAACAGGGCTCTTGGCGGGCCTCTGGCGGGCCTTAGAAAGCTCTGCCATATTTCCTCTCAGAAATATATTTATTTGAACCAACTAAATTGGATATGATAGAACTTTATAAGTACTACAAAATGATATTTTTCGGAATACTGTATCTTGTCTATGAATAAAGCTACAGACAAAATGGGCTAAAAACGGACAGAGAGCGGCCCGACCCGGATCGGCCACTTTATGATTTGTAACTTTGTTCGTAGGCAAGATACAGTATTCCAAAAAATATCATTTTGTAGTGCTTGTCAAATTCTATCATATCTAACTTAGTTGGTCCAAAAATAATGATTCTACAAAATACGATGGCAGTTCCCGGTCTGCAAGTATGCATTTATGTATAAGGTATCCGTTTTTCCAGATGCTGCAAGAATTGATGACGAATATCGTGGCCACTCCAAACCGGTTCTTTTTGGAATTCCGTTTTCTGTGAAAAGCAATTTTCATGTGAGTCAAAGTGATATCATCTGAAAATCAAAGTTCAAATTCAGATGGATGGATATGAGGCTACTGTAGGATTGGCTAGTCTTCTGGAAACTCGAGAAAAATCCACATGCTCATTAGTTCAGTTTCTGAAAGAACAAGGAGCAATTCCATTCTGTTTAACTAATGTGCCACAAGGTCTTTTATCATACATAACATCTAATCCATTATACGGAACCACTAAAAATCCATGGGACTTTTCTCGTACTCCTGGAGGCTCTTCTGGTGGAGAAGCTGCTCTTTTGGCTGCAGGTGGAGCAGTTTTTGGAATAGGAAACGATCTGGTTGGCAGTCTTCGGATTCCAGCGGCGTTCTGTGGAATAGTAACTCTAAAACCAACTCAGGACAGACTTCACGAGAGTGCGATGAACCCTGGACTTCCTGGAAGAGGAAGACTTGGATTGAGCTCTGGATTCTTCACTAGAAACGTGGCAGATCAAGAATTCTTATTGAGACAGATCGTGGGAAATCCAAAGTATCATCAGATGTGTCCGTATTCTTCGTTATCTCCATTGTTATCAACTGGAGAATTGCCAGGTGGAAGGAAACCAGTCATCGGATGGTTTGTGGATGATGGATTTGGAAAAGTGGCTCCATCAAATAAACGGGCAGTTGAAGAAACGATCGAAAATCTGAAATTAAAGGGTTATGAGATTAGAGAATTCAAAATGTGTGACATCGATGAAGACTTTCAACCATATGTGGTAGCCGATATGTTGTTTAGGGTATTTTATTTAACTGGGTTCAGTATTATTTAAAATTAATTTATTTCCAGAACGTTATGCCAGACAACGGTGCCTACATGTCCCAAATGTATGCAGGCGAACCCTATGATCGTTTTATGTCTCATTTCATTCGTCTCGTTCGCTACAAACAGGTATTCGTCATCCGGTGGCTCGCCCAACACGTCGTTCTTCCACTGGCTCAATTCACTCCATTGAAATCAAAACAAGTATTGTGTCTTGGTAATGCATACAATGCAAATCCAGGGTGTGTTCGGCAGAATCAAGAGAAAACCGATGCGTTCAAGTTCAAATGGATCAAGTATTGGAAGAATTTGGGAATTGATGCATTGATTTGTCCATCGTTTATAAGTATGTTTCTGAATTTAAAGAGTGCAATCCAATTAGCCGGATTTAACAAATGGGATACCTTTGGGCATAATTATCTTGGAAGCTCGAAAATTAGTAGAATTATAATTTAAAGCTTCAGCGATTTTCTCAGGGTAATTACGCAAGTTACCGTGAAACCTGTATTAGAAGGGCCCCTCTAATAGAGGAAGATTTTTAAAACTAGGGCCCCCTTCAAAATGTCTTGTTTGGAATTAAAATGTTTTGTACTTTTCAGTTAAAAATGTTCCGAAAATTGCAAAATTTAAGGAAAATTGAAATGAAAAACAACTTTTTTTGCTCAAAACTTGCTCAATTTTAGTAGAATTGATAGATTCTCTTTAATTTTTAACTAGAATTCACCGAATTTTTCTATGAACATTTTTTTGAAAAAATGAACTGAAGGGTCCCTCAAATAGAAGAGCCTTTCAGAGGCACCTTGGAACAATAGAAAGGACGGCCCTCCTAATACAGGTTTAACGATATATGCTGTAAATTAGTTTTTATTACTTTTATGAATACTGATTTCTGTTTTTCAGCTCCAGCTCAACCGTTCCAATACCCTGTCATGCTGTCAACTGGTGTCTTCATCACAGGCCTATTCAACATGCTCGACTGTCCTGCCGCCATTGTTCCAGTATCTCCAGTTCGTGAAAAAGAAAACGATAAATTTGAAACGAAAGGAGATTTTGTGTTAAAACTTCAAGCAAAAGCAATCAAAGAAACAACTGGAATGCCGAATGCAGTTCAAATTGTAACACTTCCGAACCAGGAGGAAATGTGTCTGAAAGTGATGAAAATAGTGGAAGGAGTCAGTGAAGGAGTTCAAACGCTGAAATGGAAATCAGAAAATCAAACGATTTGGACAAATGGGGACAGTTTTGAGTGCTTTGAGAGGGTTGAAAAATCGAAAGGAGCTCAGAAATGTTGATCTGAATGTGATTTTTATCAGTTGTATATTTTCTTGAGAAATTTTCTTATTTTGTACTTTTTTAATGATACCAGTCGGTTTGCGCTTCTCCAGGGCTAAACCTCCTGGACTCCGTTTACAATATTCGTAACCTTATAAAGTGGTTTCGTCATATTTATTCAAAGATTTTTTTCAGGATCTAAATTGGAAAAATTGGAAATTCGAGTATTCAATGTTTCGGAAATTCCTGATCCGGGAAACTCAGAATTTCAGTAATTTAACTTTGAAGTTAACACATTCAGAATTTTGAGCATTTGGAAAGTCGGAAAGTCGGAAATTCAGACATTCGAATAGCAAAACATTTGAAAGTTCAGATTAGTGAATTCGAAAATTTTGAAATTTCTGAGTTTCTGAAATTTTTTAATTTAGAAACCCTGAATCTCAAAATTTTGAAAATGCCGAATCAGAGAAACTTGGAAGTTGAGGAATTGCGAAAGTTTCTGAATCACCGAATCTGAATTTTCTGATTTTCCAAGATTTCGATTTTCATAATTCGCTGATTTCTAAACTTCAGAATGTCTCACTTTCCGAATTCTTACTTTCCAAATTCAGATTTTTAATTAGTTATAAACTTCAAAAACTAAACTCAAAATCATCTAATCTTATGATACAATTCATGTAAAGATAATCTGAAACTCTATTAATTTGAATCCACAAAACTATAAACTAGGAAAGTAGGGCTTTGGGAATTCCAGATTCAGTTTCTTGTTCTTAGTTATCGGAGCCAATTTATGGATAAAAATATTTAGTTTGAAGTCATTCTGAAGTTCATGGTCTCCTTGACCCAAAAATATAAAACTCTCATATCATGAGCTAAATTATTTCTCACGTAGCGTCCTACAAACATTCTCCTGACAGATCAAACTAGAAACATGTGCTTGTCAGTGGAAGCATCAAAATCCGTGAACTACGTGATGCTTCCAGCTCCTTCGTCATTTTTCCAACATCTTCCCCAAAAAAAGAGCAATCGAATAATCAATTTCAAATCAACTCGTCTACATACAAACTCATTTCTCGACTCGTTTTCCCTAACTTTCATTTTACATTTCGCCGCCGTCAACTCTACAGAAAAATCGGTAGATATTCTTCTAAATCTAATTTTTCTGGAATTTTATGATTCAGATGGATCTCAGTGACGTCTCTGGTATCCAGTTGGCCACCAGTCCACCACCGAGAACCGCCGTCGATTACAACTCTTCGTTCGAAGAGTCGCCGGCGAAACGTGTGAAATTTTCACATGAACTCACTAAATCATTCGACGAGAAACTCAGTCAAACAGTCACCCTTATTTGTCGGAATAATGAAGAAGTGCGTTGATTAGAATTCTATTGATTTTCATTCGAAAAGTTATTGTAGGTTTTCGTCGAGCGAACTCTTTTATCACACTACTCCACCTACTTTCGTGTCCTTTTCTCTAACGAATTCCGTGATTCACAAGCATCTTCACATCGGTTAGTTCGTATCATAATACTCTATTTTTAGATCAAAATGTCTTATTTCAGAATTCGTCTAATCACAGCTTCCGATTTCCATCTTCTCATCACAATTCCACGAGCCTTCGAACAAGGAATCAAACCAAACATCAATGTACAAAAAGCAGTTGAGGTTGGGTAGTCAGACTACAGTACCTCTAGAAAATCTAAAATTTCAGCTTCTTGAACCAGCTGCCTACCTTCAAATCAACATTGCTCTCGAGCATATCAGTGATATTATCTGCGCAAATTTGTCCCACGAGAGTGAGAAAGATGTTCTAGTACCTGAAAATTAGACAATTTTCAGATATCATCAAAATATTTCGTCTTGCTTTGCTCTATCATACGCCATTGGCTCTTCGAGTCTGGAGAGCAATGATTCGTCAGTTTCAGACAGTAAGTCATGAATTTATTCACTCAATGCTTTGAATATGAGTTTGAGTTTACGAATTTTTATAGTTTTTTGTTCACCTAGGATGTCAGATTTTGAGGTTCCCGAAAATATTTTCAGACTATCACTTCTTAAAAATGAAATTTTTTCAGATGTTCGCCACGAATGTATATTTGACACTGAAAGAAAATGAACTGATTGGACTTCTCACTGATAAACATTTGAATTTGAAGAGTGAGGATGAGCGGACGGTATGCAATTTGACAAAAAAACTTATTCCAAATTTTGGTTCAATTCAGGTGGTTGTCAACTGGATCAAACACAATTCTCCTCTTCAATCCGACCGAATCGTGCAGTTTGCTCAGCGAAACTTCGCCCGACGACCACAGCCAGATTCTACGAAATATGAGGTCATTCGGAATAGACAGCCAATTGGAGCAGTTGTTTCATTCGGTGAGTTCCGGGTTTTTGATGTTTTATGAATTAAAAACTTGGATTGTTTCAGGTGGCTGGGCAAGCCGTGGAGTTGCTCAAAAGATTGAAGTGTTCAATACGAGATGTGAGCGTTGGCAAACTTGTAACTTCAATTACGATGTGTGAGTTGTAATCTTGTCTTGGACTATTTTAACCGTATTCGGTTCTTAGGGTTTTTGAATTTTTCTTAAATTCAAAATGTTAAGAATTTCAAAATCTAGATTTCCAAAAAATCGCTCTTTTTTCCAAAACCTCTAGATGGTTTTTCAAATTTCAGACCGAATATCCGGCGAGCCTACAACGGAATAGAACTGGTCGACGACAAACTAGTGGTGTTTGGTGGATTCAACGGAATTCAGCACTTCCAAACAACAACAGTTTTTGATCTAGAGACTAAGAAGTGGAAAAGTGGAGCAAATATGCATGATAAGAGGTGTTATGTGACGGGAACAAAAGCCAAGGATTCTCATGGAAGGCATTTGATTTATGCTTGTGGAGGGTATTCCAAAAGCTCTCCTAATCCCTAATTTCTTCATTATTTTTCCAGAATGAATGGAGTTTCCCGACTGAAAACTGCCGAAGTGTACGATCCCCAAACAGATCGATGGACTGAAATTGCCAATATGGCTCACATGAGATCGGATGGAGCAGTGGTATCCATCGATAACAAAGTGATAGCAATCGGAGGATTCGATGGACGAAACATTCATTTGGGTGGTGAATGCTATGATTCAATTGTCGACAAATGGTATCCACTGGCATCAAATATGAGGACCCGTCGGACGGGATGCACTGCTGTTCCAATCATGGATCATGTTTGTATGGTACTTGGAGGATTCAATGGAGTCAAACGTCTTGACACTGCTGAATTATATGATATGAGAGAGGGAGTGTGGCATTCAGTATCTGTAATGCACACAGCCAGATCCAACTTTTCGGCTTGCACAATGGATTATTCGGTTTATGTGGCTGGTGGATTCGATGGACAATCAACGACAAAAGATTCGGAGAGGCTTGATTTGAGAGCAAGGAAGTGGCAGGTGGGCTTATGAAATTTGTTATAGATTAACAAAAATATAAATTCAGGCACTACCCGACTTGGCCGAAGCAAAATCCGCCCTCCGCATGATTTCCCTGACCGATCATCCATTCCTTGATGAACTATTCCACATTTCGGATGACGATGACGTCGTGACGAGATGGTAATAAAAGAGAGACACACACATTCAAATTGAAATCATTTGATATAACACTGACCTCTTCTCACTCATTTCGATTCTCTAACTGACTTCTTCACAAACGAACCAAGTCTCGACTGACCGATGTATTCTTGTAAATATATTTGAATGAATTTTTTGATTCAACTTTTTTCTTTTTTTCTTAATTAGAATGATTTATGAAAAGGACTAGATCGAACAGAGCAGACTTACAAACAGTTTTGTACTGTTTTTCATGCTTAGATGCCAGGAAGAATATCGGACATCGAACCAGGAAAATGCTACAAGCTACAGTAATCTTCACTGTTAAAATGCAGTCCAAAACTACAGTAATCTTGCAATTTGAATATTTCAAATGAATTTACTTGCAGTAGCCCCAAAAATAAACTATAAATTTAACTAAAGTGTCGCTGAAATTGGAAAATAAGAAATTGAACCCGAAAATTTCAGTATTCAAAAGCTACAGTAATTTTCCCAGTGTGACCGTTATCCAAAACTACAGTAATTCTGGAATCCTGAAATTTGAATATTCTCGAATAAAACTGACTACAATAACCCTAGAATTACACTGCATACCTTAAATTAAACTTCAGTATTCTTGAAGTTCAACAATATTCGAGTTCGGAACTTACAGTAACCTACAACAATACTATGCTTTGAGTTTCTTGAAACGGTAGTAAACCTCAAGTTTGGAGAATTCTAGGTACAGTATTCTTGTTGCAGATTTTCAAAAGAAAGTGAAAAGTTCTAAGATGAACCTACAAAAAAGGCACTTTGAAAGCTACAGTAATTCTGAGACCTCAGAATTTTTGGGACCCAGAAACAGTAATCTTCATAAAATCAAAACTGTTACCGTAATCTGAAAGACAGTAAAAAGTCTAACTATGATCAAATACTATTTTGTTTCTTTTCCTTCCTGTTTTTATTATCCAAATTTCAATTTCCGCCAACTCTTCGGCGTCACTTTGTTTTGGTTTGATACCGAAAAAATGTGAAATTATCAGCGGTTTTTTGTTGATTACATTCCAATTAGGTTCCGAGAAAAACTGATGATTCATATTCAAAAAATTTTTGCATTTTTTAAGAAAAAAATCAACAGAAAGGAGCACTGTCCTAGTAGAGCGCTTCCGCCACAAACCGTCAACTTTAAACTTATATATCTCCTTTTCTGTGAAAGATATCAAAAAGTTGTCAACTAACAAAATTTTCATCACAATATCAAAAACATTTTGTCAGTTTACAACATTTTGATATCTTTTACAGGAACTTAGAGGAACCAGGAACCTAGATTGGCTCAAAGTTAAGGGATCGACAGCTGCCCATATCTTAGCCGACAAGCGTCGACTTTTCAACTTTGAACTCATAGATCTCATTTCCTTGAACTGATACCAAAACATAGTTAACTGATAAATTGTTTCTCATAACACCAGAAGTGTTTTTCAGTTGACATTTTTTCGATATCTTAGGAACCGAGATAATTGAGCTCAAACTTAACAGTGTGGGGCTCTTCTATTACAGGTTTTACGCTAATTCTGAAGTACCTATAACCAACATACCCAATTTCCCCCTCCCTAACTTTATTACCTCTATTCCTCGTTCTCCTCATTTCCTTCTCTTGTCAGTTCTCCTCCAAAACGAGAGTATTTGTGTGTGCTCGACCACACCTCTTCTTCCTGTCAAAATGAGCAAAATAGTGTGTAAGACAAAGAGATGCAGACATTTTGGAGAGGTGTGCATAATAGATATGTACTCTCTCACTCTTTTCTTACTTTCCGACGTCTTATCACCTCGGACGAGTTGTTGAACGAGAATACCAATGATTTTGAATTGAACGGATCGTTTTGTTTTGTTTTTGGTTGATTTCATTTGATTTGAATATACTCTGGGATAATTTCGATTCGGGTTGATTCAAGCCGAGGGTTAGAGGATGGGCGGAGCTTAGGTCCGGTAGCGAAATCCTTAAAGGAGCATGTATTTTTTTTCGATAACTTTAATTTCTTTAATAGCGATTTTTTGGGTTTTTGTTTAAACAGGTTCAAATTAATGAAATATGTAGGCCAGAAGGTAAAAATACATGCTCCTTTAAGGATTTCTCTGCCGGACCTAAGCTCCGCCCACTCTCGAATTTAACCACAATGCGCGAAGAAGTTAGACTACAGTAACATACAATTTTAGTTTTTGGTAAACCTCTTTTTTTCAAGATTTTAAAGTTAGAAGAATTAATGGAGGTAAAAAAAGTTCACTGAACACATGGTGCAAATTCATTGACCTTCTTCTTAAACTCCTCATCCGTCGACGTTCTTAAACCACAAAGCCATTGCTCTGTAAACCGTTTTATACTGATCAGCATTCTCAATCAGACCGCACCGTTCTTCTCTTAAATTGTGCATAATCTCTTTAGTATTCACATTTCCTTTTTGAACATGGTGCATTGAAGTGAAAAGAGCGAGCATTGTTTCAGCACGACCCATTCAGCACTGTGTTCTGAAAATTAGTTTTTTAAAAATTAGTTTTTCACATCCGGATCTCATTAGTTTTGAGAACCTTCTCAACGGTAGAAACCAAGTCTCCAACATTATCTAATCCCCGCTTCTGTTTCCAATTGTGATGTTGATGGACCGTTATCAAGAATTCGAAATTTCAGAAATTCGTAACATTCAGAATTCAGAAATTTAGGAAGTTCGGAAATCAGAAATACTCAGAAACTTTCGAAAACTCGGATATCCTGAAATTAGAAATTCAAGTCCAAGATACGGTTAACGGAAGACAGGAGGTTGAGTCTCCGGCAAGGGGCGTAACCTACCGTAAAACCTGTATTAGAAGGGCCCCTCTAATAGAAGGGCCCTCCGAGAGGGGCTTGGAAAAATAGAAGGGCCCCCTGTAATAGAAGGGCCCCCGTAATAGAAGGGCCCTCTGTGAAAAAAGAGCCCCCCTTCAAAATTTATGTTGAAATCAGAAAATTTCCGTACTTTTTCAGTGGAAAACATTTCGGGAACTCCAAAATTTGATAGAACTTTGTTGAAACTCTACTTTTCAATGAAAATCTTGCTAATTTTTGGTAAAATTGGCAGATTTTCATTAATTTTGAGCGTCAATTTGTCGAATTTTTCGATAAAAATTTTCGGAAAAAATGGCCGGAAAAATAGAAGGGCCCCCTCTAATTGAAGGGCCCCTGTAATAGAAGGGCCCTCCGGAGGTACCTTGGAGAAATAGAAGGGCCGGCCCTTCTAATACAGGTTTTACGGTAACTGGTTTAAGACTAGTCGAAAATTAACCTAATTTTGATAATTTCCAAGAGAAGGTTTTGAAAATTTTAACAAAATGGAAGATGTTTTTTGTCCTATAGTTGTTGAAAACAAAATTTTACATGATGCTTTTTTTTTGAAAGTGTAGCCTAATTAGTTCCTATTTTCATTTTCTAAAGCTTGGATACAAAACCCATAATTTCAAATCCTTTCTTGACTGGAATACGGATTTCCCAAAAAAATAGCTCAATTTTTTAAAAATTCTGACTTATCTCTTTTTTTATTCCTTGACTAACAAATGAGTTGTAATTGTTGTAAACTGCGAAAAGTGTTCCCCCTGTTCCATCCAATTTGTTCTCAAGTACCCGGCAGCTCCTTCGTGTTCATTGACTGTGTGCATATTGTATTTCACACAGACAATTGCATGATTTCTTTTCTCCGTTTTCTCCCGATTCTCTTTTTCTCAACTTCCCACTTCAAACCGTTTTTCCGCCCGTCGTCCACCTCCTCCTCCAAACCCCCACCTAATAGACTCTTATTCGAGAAAAAGCTTCGTTTTCCCATATATATCTCCTTATAATTTTATTCATTTTCTCAAATCTCACTTTCTTTTTGTCTTCACTTTTTGGACAACTAAACGGAACATTTTTCAGGTAGAGTGCGAAAATGCTTCTTTTCTTATAATTGAATTCATGCAAAATGTTCTGGTTTAGCCTCCTACTGGACAAACAATGTTTCTTTATTCGTTGGCCACAATCTAAACATAAATAGAAACATTTTTAAATAGCATATATAGGTCAACGGAAAATTTCTTCTAGCTACAGTAATCTTAATACAAAAATATTATTTATGTTCCTTTGTTCTCTCTAACCCTCTCTAGTTCTCATTCTATTTCTCTTCCCCATATCAATATCCTTATCAATAATTTTCTATAACTCTCTTGTCGTCCCTATCTCTTACACTTTTTTGCTGTTATCAGTCAAACATTCGCTTTGTGTTACATGCTCTTTCTTTCTTCTTTTTCCAACTACTCAATTTTTTTGGTGATTCCTACTTTCACATTTGGTGAATCACAAATTTCATAATTATAGATGAGAAGATGAAAACAAAAGAGAAGCGATTTTTAGGAATCTTCAAGAAGGTTTGTTTCGTTTTTGATTCTGAAAGTAACATTCATTGATTTTCAGAAGACGACGCCAGCGCCGGCAGCTCCTCCTCCTCCGCAGGAATCCGTTGAAACGAACAGGTTTGTTTTTCGATTAGTTACTGTTGTTCTTCTTCGTTTCTTGTTTAGTTTCAATCAAACAACTAGAAATCCTTAAAATGAGAAAAGGAAAATTTGAACTTTGAAATTTGAAAATTAAAATTTCTTCTTTTGGTTGCTGTAATTTAGAATAATACGATTATCAATCAAACAATTAGAAAGCAAACGAATAAAAATTACTCTAATTTTTGAAATGTTCTCTAATTAGCTAGAGCTATCAGACAATTTGGATTATTCTGTACAAAATATTTCCTTAAATTTAAGAAGATTCGAATTCTTAGAACAGTGCTTAAAAATTATACATACTATTTTAACTTTTTAAAAGATTTCCAACAGTCTTGTTTAAAAAATCTTGTAGAACAAAAATTTTGAAATTTAAAAGTTGACCCATTTCAAAAAAGAATGCATGGTTGGTCAATAGTGTTACTAGATTACTGTACAGGCTAGCACATAACTACCCCGGGCTTCATACTAGCATTAAAGTAAAGCGTTATGTCGGGCTCAAATTTTAAGTGCGAAAATTCTAATAACTCATCCTTAAACTGCCCAAGTTTCAAATTATTTTATCAACATTGAGCTGAGTTATCGCTTGTCAAAGTTTGCTCCATCACAAAGATACATTACGCCGCTCATTTTTGAAAAATCATAACAATGCCTAGCCTTGAGGAATCGGTTTGAAAATTTCAGTAGTTTTGAATCAAAAGTAAAATTCTATTCCTACAAATTTTCGTGTTCCCAAGATACTTGTGTCTAAAGATATACCCATTTTTATCAGTCCGGGTAATTTAGCGCCACCGAATCTTCCACCTGCTCGCATCTAATAAAAAACTACCCCCATTGATCTTTGTCCGATGTAAAAAATATGCTGAGTCCTCTATAAATTCCAATTTGTGTTTATTCCACCTTCTTCTGATTGTCACCAATCCAATCCCAAGTCCGAAAATGAATTTCCATTCAATTCCGTTTTCGTTTTTTCCCCTGTATCCTGTCTTTTTCTCCTTTTTTTCTACAATTCCACTTCTGTTTTCACTTTTTCTAAATGGAGAGATGATGAGTATGATGATTATATTTATTAAACGATTGAAAATGATGTGAATTCAAAAGAAAAAAAGAAGAAGGAGAAGAGAGAGAAAAAGAAGTTTATTGCATTTAATGACATGACGTTTTCAGGTAGGACAAAGAGTTGCGATGATAAGAAAAAAAGAGAGTAAGAACGGACTGAAATTCAAACTAGACTTCTTCTTCTTCTCCTTGCCACGTCACATAGTTTTTCCAAAATTCTTCTCCGTTTCGCTTTTTATTCCAAAGTGCCAAATATTGTATTTGCTCAGCTCCCCAGCTGTGAGCTCTCGTCAACGCCGGAGCTTTCATGTTCCTCTGGTGTTTCGATTTCACTTTTCAAACACGATAATATATCCAGTTTATGTAATATCGTTTTATATTCCACTGTGAAGTTGATTCTAGAAAAAGTGGATTACTGTAGTTTCAAAATGTTTTCGGTTTTCACAAAATTTCTGAATTTCAGATTTTTCAACTTCCGAATTTCGGAATTTTGAAATTTCAAAAAAAAAAAACAATTTCTCAAATAAACTTCCGAAATTATGAATTTTTGAATCTCCGAGTTTTTAAATTTTTGAACTTGATAACTTTGGAGTTCCTCAGTTTCTCAATATTTGGATTTCTCGATTCTGATTAATTAAATTTCCGAATTTTCGATATTCTAAAAATTCAAATTCCTGAACTTCCAAATTTCGGAATTTTAGAATTTACAAAATTTCGGAATTTCGAACTCGAAAGTTTCAGAAATTTTTGACCTACTTTAATTTAGTTTCTTCGACTTCTAAAATTGGTACGTCTAGGTTTTAGAGTCTAAAATGGGTACGGTTTGTTTTCTACAAAATATTATCCCTAGACAGAATTTCAGAATACCATTTCTTTTTTCAGAATCTTAATCAATTCTTCAAATAGTATTTCCCCTTTCCTAAATTTCATTCCACCTACTATAACTATGTTCTAAATACTCTGACCACTTCCACTTTTTGATGCCACTTTCCTATTCGATACTTGTTCGAAATCAGCTAATATAAACCTCTTTTTTCCCTCTCTCCCTGTTTCCCAACCGTACCCACTTTTCACATAATTATGCGCAACATTATACCTGTCTCTTCCTCTCTTGATCGTATAGTTTTAGTCTATTCTAGCATTTCTCTTTGATTTCAATTCTATTTCTTCCCAACTTTGTTCAAGTCAACATAAAAAAATAAGAGAAAAGAGAACGGAGATGATTTGAATTGAATTGCAGAACTACTGCCGTTGAGAGTGCAACTACGGAAGATACAACGTCATTGGCCTTCTCTTCTACACCTCCAGAAGACATCATGCCACCGGTAAATTCAATTTTCTGTTTTTGAAAAATAAACCAAATCAATGATTTTCAGAGAAAAGGAAGTATTGCTCAAACCAGTGTAATTCATTACTCTCCACCGGGTACTGTACGTGCTTCGTTTCCACCGTCAGCCACGTCATCTGTGGTATCTGGAGGATCAGATGACAGTGGGACAGTAGTTATAACCAGAAAAAGCAACATTGTTTTGGATGATGAAGAATCGTGAGTAACAGAAAAAGCTTACTGTAAAACCTGGAATAGAAAGGCTCCCAGCTTGTCAAGTTTTAGCTCAGTCACCGTATTTCCTCTAATAGAAGCTCACTCAACTTTGAGCTCAATTTTCTCGATTCCTGTGAAAGATATCAAAACGCAGTCAACTGCCAAATTATTAATCATTTCATCAGCAATATTTTATCAGTTGACAAATGTTTGTATCTTTTACAGGAGTCGAGATAATTGAGCTGAAAGTTGAGTGGTTTTCTATTAGAGTAACTACAGTAGTTGACAACTTTTCTATATCTTTGACAGGAATTGAGATAATTAGCTCGAAGTTAAGGGCCCTTCTATTACAGGTTTGACGGTAGGTTAGAGATTTACCTGAGCTCTGATTGTGAAATTTCCAAATATCTGATTTTCAGGGTAATCTCTACCCCTGTCAGCCAATATGACGAATCCCCAATTGTTCAAAAACCTCGATCAAAACGGGCGGCTCCTCCACCTCCTCCTCCTCCAACGGCTTCTATTCCTCCAATGACGTCATCGTCAGTGGCTCCATCTCCATCTCCTGCTACAAAACGAGAACACTTCCGACAAACATCCACAAATTCTATATATTCCACTGCAACGTCTTCTCCTCCACCACCTCCGCCTCATCGTAAACAACAGGAACATGAAGTGGATTACGAGGAGATGTTGAAGAAATTACAGAATAAGTTTGAGGAATGGAATCAAGTGAGATTAGAAGATGGAGGATCGTTTAAAGAAGAAAAGATTAAGGTATGGATCAGATTTTTGTATAAAATTCAATGAAAATTTTCAGGCAGAAATGTTGAAGGATCATGAAAAGTTGAAGACCTTACTGGAGAAACAGATTACATCCGGTATTTTTGAATTGTAAAATTCTGCCTAATTCAAATGGAGTTCTTTTCAGATCGACCAAAACCTGTTTCGAACAACAATAATATCAAGACCAGTAACAATAACACTAGCAATGGTGTTAAAAAGCAAGCCCCTCTGAAGATTCCTCAATACGGAAACTTTTATGCTCCACCAGTGTCTAGTCCTTCACCACCTGCCCGTGTTGGAGCGGTTCCTGGTGGCACTGTGTACCAAAAAGTGCCTAAACAATCTCAAAATGGAACTTCCTCCCAGACCGATGAAAATCGGAACGAAGTAGTCGTTGTAGCTACAAAGCAGAAGGTGTCAGTTGGTGCCGTCCAGAATACAGAAGCTGTCGATCGGTTACGTCGCGAAGTTGAAGAACAACGTCAGCGGGAAAAAGAAGTCAAGCAATACCGTAATCCAAAGACGTTGGAAGTTCACGTAAAGAGTCCAGAGCCGAAAAGAAAAGAGCTCCTCCCACCACCACCTCCACAATCTCCAACGAAGTCCAAGCCTCGGATGGTTGAATACAAGCCAATGAAATCTCCAGGACTTCCAATTGATCCTGAAGATATTTACGAAGAAATTGAAGAGAAAGCTCCGCCCATCCCAAATACTCCTCCACCAAAACTTTCTGAATATCGGAAGGAGCAACAAGGAACGTCTCCTCGAATGCCAACTGTCCCATCGAATGGATATGTAAGACTTCAAATGAATGGAGCATCCAAAAAAGTAGCGGCTCCAAGTGCTCCTGTAGTTTCTCCGACAATCCAGAAGATTGCTCAGAAACCGTATACTGGACCAGAATTCGCATCATCTCCAAAACTTCTGAGGAAGAATCCAGATCCACCTCAATCGATATCTCCAGCCAAAATGACATCCGTTCCTGTAAAAGAAGAGAAGAAATACGAAAAACCACAAGTCCATCCTCAAATGACAAATGGAAATAGTTCTCCTGGAGGAATGATTACCGCCACGTCATCTCATTCAACGTCTTCTTCTTCTTCTCCTAATCGTAAAAATCCACCAATGACAAGAGGAGCTTCAGTGGATCAAAATGGATATGGATACTCAACAAGGATTACGATACCGCAAGTCGAACAGAAAGTGGCACCATCTCCAGTCAATTATAGAAAAATGGTCAAAGAAGTGGATGCTAATCGAACGAATCGAACGGTTTCAGAAGATCAGTCTAACTATGGTTATGCTTCGAAGACTACAATTAACATTGCCACGTCACCATTCACCCAAAGAAAGTCTCCATCTCCATCCAAGTTATCTCCAATGACTCGTGCAATGTCTACGGATCAGACCACAACCAAGTCAGAAGCTCTTTCTCCATCGAGTTATCGTAAAATCTCGGCTCCAGTGACCACTTCCTCTCCACAACCACCAACATTAAGATCCTTATCCACGGAAAATGCTGTGCCATCTCCATCGGCTAACAGAAGAAGTATGCCTACTGCTGGAATACTCTCTGCCACATCATCAAAACCTACAACCATATCCGCCACATCGCCACCTTATCCAAAAACCATTCCTACAGTAGCCCCTGTCAAAGTTCCCATCGCACCAAAGCTTCCAAAACAAATTTCTTCTCAAGGGGAGACTTTCGATATATCCGATGTGCTGAAAGGACCGAAACTTCGAAAAGTGGGAATGCCAGTAGAAAGATCTGGAATCTCTCTTGGAAAGGTTGTGGATACAGAGTCATCATCAAATCGTCCAACATCAACTCCTCCACCTCCTCCGCCTCCACCCCCACCCGTTCTTGCCTCGCCGGCTCTTCAACCGATTGCATCTAAAAATCCAGATCTGAGGGATTCATTGATGAGTGAAATCCGGGAAGCTGGAAGGTTACGTGCCGCTCGTGCAGCTCAATCTGCTTAATTTTGAAAACATATGAAAAAATGAATCAAACTGGTTATAATTATTTCGTTGTCAACACATTTTATCCATCCCATATTGTTTGTTTTGATATCTTTTATTGAATGAACTATTGAACATCATTTTAAAACTTAAGCATTATCGAGGTTTCGATGTGATAGGAATTTCTAAAAATTTCCAATATAATTCGTTCTGAAACCTAAGAAATACAATCAGATTTTGTTTTAATTAATTTTTTTTCTAAGCAATTTCAGGGATTTAAAATATGCCTTTTCTGATAAAGCACCTTCTGAAATTAGAAATTTAAACAAATATTTTTTTGAAAAAATTACAATTTGGAATTTTTTGAATTTCAGAATTTGTCGAGGAAAAAGCGCTCCGCGTCACTTCGAAACTGGTTCAAAGCCGGGGTAATGCAGGCGAATGGATAAATTACAGACTACAAAAACAACCGCAGGGTTTTCAATTATGACTTTTCTGATAGAACACATTCCGAAAATCGGAAAATTCGAGAATTTTTCGACGTTTTGAGAACATCACATTTTGGATATTTTCGATTTTCATTACAGGGTGCGGCAAAAGTTTGGAAACAAAAGTTTGACGCAAGCTGGAGCGCTCTGACGCGGTTGTCATGGGTTCATTTTATGTTTATACTCTTCCTCAGCTCTTCATTAGTAGATTTGCAAAGTTTCGTGTTCATATCTCAATTTTTACGAAAATGGCACTACTTTCTGTACACCTTACTTGATTTTTTCCTATTTTAAGCGGATTCTTGAAAGCAAGCAAGTGTACCAAAAATACTACTTCTAGTCAAAATCATGGTGCCTAAGTCATCGTGCCATGAATCTCGCAAAATTAAACTACCCAAAAAGATGTGGAACCTGCGCACACGGAAAAACATGTTCATCAGAAAGTGCCAAAACCAAATGTTCCAACTTGATTCCCAAAAAAGGATGGTCTGTCTCGAGTCGGCTCACAATCCGATGGGGATTTCCGTGCGTGGAACTTTGAAAGCATATGTTCAAGTTTATTTTCACATGATTTTGGGTGCTCTCAGAGATATTCCTACCGCGGAATGGGGCCATTTGCCGGCAGACCACCCCCGTGCCAGGACAAACGGTGCCTGTAAAAGTTGACCCTCGCCATTAGAAACAGAGCTGCCGGAAACAAACAACATTAATTTAATTTTGTTACAAATCTCTTTGATGAAGTCCTGTCAAAATTTGAAACGGATTCGACTATTTTCCGAAAAGTTATGACGTCTTCTTTTTGTTTCCAAACTTTTGCCGCACCCTGTATGTGTTGAATCAGAAAAAGCATATTTGAAAACCCTAAAGTTATTTCTGTAGTCTGAAATGTGTCCATTTGCCTACATTACCACGGTTTCGAAATGACCGGTTTCGAAGTGACGCGGAGCCGGAAAAAACATATTTCATAACAAATTGAAAGGTTTTCAAAAATGCCTTTTCTGATAGAATTGAAATTTAAGATATTGAAAAAATATTAAATTTTGGAATTTTCGGAATTCAGAATGTGTTCTACCAGAAATAAAGCATGTTTGAAAACCCATAAATTTGAAATTTTTCGGCTGCGAAGTGATCCGGAGCCATTTTTAAAGCTATCCTGAAGAGCTTTCTATTCAAATAATCAATCAAATATGAACCATTCAATAACTTTCGACAACTACAGTTCTCCAGTCAACCGATTTTTTGTGGTTCAGGTTTTTTCGTTATCAATTCTTAAGACATGAAAACTATCATGTGCTTAAACAGATGATAAATACTCCTTTTGTTATAATGACATTGTTATTCGTTTTTCTTACAGAACCTATTTCTGTAATTCCCACAGTATACTGTTCCATCTGTTTAAAATTCGAAGCTAGTTCTGATCGATGTTGCGCTATGATAAAACTGATTGGAAACAAACTGTCAAAAAAGGGAAGTCAGAGGACGGTTAAAAGATTGTGACATGTTTATTTTTATAAGACCTTCCATCCTATTACTTGTTTGCACTTTACCAAGAGAGACCAACCAACCGCTGTCTCTCTCCCTGCTGGCCTAGTATTCCCACGTCCACGCTCATTTGTTTTCCCAGAAGAGAAGGAAAAGAGGCAGAGTGAAAAAGTGTCCTCTCTCTCCCACTCATTGGCCTCAATTTCTCTTTCCCTACGTCTCTCATCAAATCTCAATGTCCTACATTTCTCGGATCGTTTTTCAATCTTTCTGAATATATTTAGAATCTCCTAATTTCACGAATATAGTTTTGATTTCGACATAATACCAATTAGATTAGGAAAATATTGGTTTCAAGCTATTGATTGTTTTCAACGGCGTAGACGCCATCTGATTTGAATGAATTATACTTTTCGAATTATTACGATACTATTTATTATGTTAATTTTATTGATTGAATAGGTTGTATTATGCATTTTCATCAATTTTTTTCTTATAGAAAACTTAAATACTTTCTTATGTCGATTAAAGTAAAAAATTTGTTTTTTTTCTTGTGTAAGTTTGAAAATTTGAAGTATTCTCAGTGAGATTTCTCACCAATCACTACAGTACTTTTTTAAAGGAGCAGAACGCAATTCCTTATTTAGGAACCACAACGAATTTAGTATTTTCGGTTACTGTACAGCTTTTCGATTTATTTTTGCGAATTTTGAGAACTTTTTTTCGGAATACTAATGTTTTTGAAGTATTTAATTCACCTCTTGATTCCTTTATCATATTTTTATGATTTTAATAGACAATTTAGTTGACTGAAGCCAGCTAAGATATTTTTTTCATCAAACTTCAGATGAAGCTCGGATAGTTTTTCGCGAAACATCAAATTTTCAGATATTTTGAAATTATGGAAGATTGCTCTCTGCCACCATCACCGAATAATCATATTATAGTTCAAGCCAACCCGCAAATTGCGGCGGCTCTCTCCGTAAATCCCGTAAGCTCGTGTTCATTATAAAACAAGCTTGTCTTCAAAAAGAAATTAACAAGAAGCACTGATGAAACTCACCTAATAATATTTCAAGCAGTGTTTCTACGTTTGTCCAACTAAATGACTCATTTTTTGCTTCAATGTGTACCTTAGTTCACCAAAAGTGAATGTGTCCGGCCACTCGCCCGAAAAAATAAAAATATAATAAAAGTCGGGAAGCAGCAGCCCTTCGTCTCTTCGTTCTCTTTCCGTAACATTGCTATATGTGTATTATTCCAATATCGATTGTGCCCTTTTCTCTCTTCTCTCTTCCCATATCACAAAAGCTTCAATTCGTCACCCGTCTCACTGTACTCACTAAATATTACTAAACTATGTGGTCGTTCCCTCATGGCTACCCTATGTTCTATCCACATTTTCAGCCAATGCAACAGGGTCCACCGCCTCAGAACCATCAGAATCCGAATGAGCAACAGTTCGTTTCGCCACCACAGATGGGTGGAATGGGTGGGCCGATGAGAATGCAGATGCAGCAACCGAGTGAGACGAAATACATCCAAAACTAATGCAAATTCATACTTTCAGTGCGCCAAATGCCCTATCCACCACCTCAAATGCGCGGACAAGGACCTCCTCAGCACTTTTCTCCGATGGGAATGCCACCGCAACAACAACAGTTCACTCCAAGTGGACAACCAATTCAGATGGGACAACGTCCAATGCAACAGCCAAACCAAGGGGGTCAAATGCCAATGGGAATGTCCGGGGTATGAAAAATGTTGTTGGAGATGCTTCTATTTCTAACGGTTTCAGCCCGGGCCATCTAGTCACCCAATGGGAATGGTCAGTGGGCCGCCACAGCACGGAATGCAACAAGGAGGACCGCCGCCGCAGCATTTTATGGTAAGTGTTTCTTTTTCTCATTCTGAAATCTTCATTGTTTTCTAAAGTAACAATTTAGACTTGCTAGAATATAATGGCGCCAAGTGTGGTTTTTTAAAAATATGATCTATTTTCGATTGAAGTGTTTCCTTGTCAGTAGCCTGAACTTTTCTTCCTGCTAGAAACTCTAAAATTGTTCCTTTTTTGTGATTTTCATAACTTCTTATTCTATGAAAAGTCCCCGGAATACTATATATATACTATTTTTCAAGACACCTTCTAATTATTTTCTTTTCAGGCGAGTTCCCCAATGCCGCCACCTCAAATGATGCCAATTCAACAGCAACAACAGCAAGAAGTACTATCTCAGCAGCAAATGCAGCCACAAGCTCCTCGACAAATGCAACAGCCAGCTCCTCTTCCACCTCCTCCTCAAGCTCAACAATCCCATTCGCAACAGCAACAACAGCAGCAACATCCAGGAGGTGTCGTTTGCGGAGCAATAATGGATAAGGTAAAACAGTATTATCCATCGAATTAAGCGAAAAATGAAATAGTTTCAGTCAAGACTCGACGATTTGATGCAACAGATTAGTCAGACTACAGTTTTAGAGGAAAGTGTAAAAGATACTCTTGTCGAATACGCCGATGATTTTGTCAGCGCTTTGGTTGATAAAGCTTGCAAGATGATCAAGAACCGGGATATGAAGAAAATAGAATCTCGCGATATCGAGTTCATCCTCAAAAACATTTATAACATGCCGGTGGTGAGTCTATAATGTGAAATATATACGAATCTGAACATTTTCTCAGGTTCCCCGTGCAGCCACACACATCTTTGGAAATCCAAATGAAGTTATAGACCTCTCAAAGGAGAAACATTTGCCAACAGAGGCTCATAAGCAACGGGTCGCTCTGCTGAAGAAACAATTGAAAAAAGTTTAATTAGTTGATTTTTCTTAACTCTATCATTTTAATATATGACGATTCTTTACACCTCCGGGTCACTAGCTGCCATTCCTGTTCTCTAATTTCAAATCTCGCTCGAATAAACTGTTATGAATGTTTAAACGATGTTGATTATTCTTAAAAGGTCCTACAATTCCTTAAAACCTATTTTTAACTTGTATTATCAACTTTTAAACTTTTTAATTCAGTTCACAGTAAACATAACAGAAAACGGAGAATGCGATTAAAGTGAAGGGGAGGAGAACTTGAGTGTGAGTCGAATTCCAAGGATCCTATTTCAAAGAAAAGATTTTTGCAGAACGCTATATGCTGGCCACTAGTGCTATCGCGATCTTCCTAATCGCATGGAGTGCAATATTCCTGATCGATTATGTGCTCCGTGTCGCACAATTTGAGCCATATCTTCATCTGTGTCATAGATATGGGATCGAAGTTTCGCCCTTTCAACTTCGATTCTATGTAACATCCCCACCAAAAGAGACTATTCTTTTGAATGAAAAGGCCGATATTCTAGACGATGAGAAGAAGAGTGGTTCAGATTTATTTTTTGAAGAATCTAGAAGGTCGGAATGTCGCAATTTATTGGTTCGAGTATGGTTTGCATGCGGTGTCCTTGCTTCTATCATTTGCCTTTTTGGAATGACTGCATATATGTCTCATCTTCTGTTGAAAGACGTTGGACAATGGGTGACCACTACAAGACCGAAGACTCAAGCATATAGAGGAATGGAGTATCGTTCAATGCACGAAGTCCTAACCTCTATATCACCTCGAGAAGTTAAAACGGTATTAGAAGAAGAAACAAAATGCTTTCTAACAAGACATTATTTTTCAGACTACCGAGCAGATGCAGAATCCTGTTATTGTCGATAGTGCGGAATACGATATGATAGAGGATGGTCAGAAGTCATCATCACGCGGGCTGGTTCCTATAATTCCAGGGTTCAATCTTCCCTGGAGTCATATTCCTATTTTTATGACTGTTCTTGTACTTGCTGCTGTTTTCCATGAGGTAAATTAGAAAAATTAGTTTAGAAACCAAGTTCAAATCTAAATTTTTCAGTTGGGACACGCTTGGGCTGCAATTTCCAACGGAGTGACTGTCAATGGATTTGGAATTTTCATCCTCGCCGTCTACCCAGGAGCATTTACAGACATCGAGCCAGTTACACTGAAAAGAGCGTCAGCATTTCGACGTCTTCAAATATTTGGAGCTGGAATATGGCATAATCTTCTTCTTGCTCTTCTCGCATTGACAGTGTTCCATTTAACCCCAATTATTCTTTCTCCAATACTAACCCAAGGAAATGGTGTGTCTGTCAGAGCGATCGATGCGAGGTCTGGGCTTTCGAATCCGAAAACTGGTCTAGTGTCTGGTGACATCGTCAAAAGTATCGACGAATGCGATGTGGAAACTGTGGCCGATTGGTGGAGGTGTATAAGAGCTTCGAAGAATATGCACAATGGTAGATGTGTGGATAAAGAAGCTGTCGAAGCAGCAACCGCATTCAATCATCGAACAGAAGCTGACGAGATTCTTTGCTGTGACGAATTCAATGTAACTACCGCTCATGTATGTTTCGAAAGAGAAGAGAAGGTTCCAAAGAGAATGGAAACTCAAACAAGAGCTCCTCAACTGAATGCTCTTCTTGGATTAGAAGGACATGATGATGTTCCATATGGGGCGGCAGGAACAGGACAGGTCGAGGATAAAACAATAACGAAATACAGTTGTCTGCATGCACGGCACGTCGTCGAGCAAGCCGTTTGCAATGTGAGCGAACCGTGCAAAAAAGAAGAAGCTGATCGAGAGAAAGTCTGTGTCTATCCAGCGCTTCATAATGGAACTCGTCTTGTGAAAATCGGGTTGGGTAATCGAGCGAAACCGATTCTTTTCGTGGGACAACTCAATGAGGTCAGTCTCAGTTACAGTTTCACATAATCGCCCTCTTTGTTTTCAGATGCTCCAGATGGTTTCAATTTCCCCATGGACTCCTCGCTTCTCATTCGTCCAGATTTCATGGTTGGAACATTTCGAGCTGGCTGTCAAGTATATGTTCACACTTTCCCTGGCTCTTGGCCTATTCAATGCAATGCCTGTGTATGCATTAGATGGACAATTCATAGTCCGCACATTGCTGAAAAGTTCTGGATTCAGTGTAAAGTGAGCGTTTTCTAACTGGAATTCGAACTAATCGAACAACTTTCCAGACGCCGTGAGCTCATCCAATATATCGTTCTCACCTTTGGAACTGCTGTCCTCATTCTCAACGTTCTAATCGGTTTCTTAAAATTAGTCATAAACTAGTCTCATCAGATACTATCTTTTTAATGCAGATTACGTGTTTGTACTTCGTTCCTGATCTATAATAGCTGCTGTCTTGAATTCTCGAGAAATTTTTACTACCGTAAAACCCTTCAAAACTCCCATTTGAGATTTTACGACATTTTTGTTTGCTCTTTGAATCATGTGATAATCTCCTTTTTTAAAACATCTACTACAAAATACCAAAATTTCCCACTTTGTTTCTCTAGCCCGGGTTCCTAATCTGAAATAATCTTCTAAAATCCACTCATTTTCACTTTCTTTTCTCTATCATCTTGTTGGCATTGTAGTGCATTCTGTTCGAAACTTTCCATGTTAAAATATCTCGATCTAATAAATTTTTTGGTGTCTTAAATCAAAATATGCACAAAGAAATATAGGGATAAATACAAGTTGGATCGAAACATTTAAGCAAATGTGCGACCTTCGAAAGCGATGTCTGCTGCGCCAAGACTGACGAATTCGATGTAAAGGCTGAAAACCAAAATTAGAAAAAAAAACTTTTTAAAATTTGTTTAATACCGATCGCCTGGAATTCCTACATGCTGGGTGATGATCGGGAAGACTTTATCGGAAATCGCATTGTTCTGTTTTGCCGTTCCAACACCGCCGATCGATTTCAGAACAGCGAATCCAGCTGGTTGCGTAGTACCAGCAAATGAAATTGCCTGATCGGTATTAATATGAATGCACATATACTGAAAAAAACTACAATTTGACTTCAAGAGGAATTATATTTCAAACCTTCTCCGGCTTTCCGAGTAGTTTTCCGATAACGTCAGATAACTCCTTCAAGAGGGATGTTTTCTTCTCATCAGATAAAGAAACATTGATGTTGAGAGAGAATACTGGCATTGCTCACACAATCACCTTTTTTTCAAATAATTCCAGGGTTCAATCTTCCCTGGAGTCATATTCCTATTTTTATGACTGTTCTTGTACTTGCTGCTGTTTTCCATGAGGTAAATTAGAAAAATTAGTTTAGAAACCAAGTTCAAATCTAAATTTTTCAGTTGGGACACGCTTGGGCTGCAATTTCCAACGGAGTGACTGTCAATGGATTTGGAATTTTCATCCTCGCCGTCTACCCAGGAGCATTTACAGACATCGAGCCAGTTACACTGAAAAGAGCGTCAGCATTTCGACGTCTTCAAATATTTGGAGCTGGAATATGGCATAATCTTCTTCTTGCTCTTCTCGCATTGACAGTGTTCCATTTAACCCCAATTATTCTTTCTCCAATACTAACCCAAGGAAATGGTGTGTCTGTCAGAGCGATCGATGCGAGGTCTGGGCTTTCGAATCCGAAAACTGGTCTAGTGTCTGGTGACATCGTCAAAAGTATCGACGAATGCGATGTGGAAACTGTGGCCGATTGGTGGAGGTGTATAAGAGCTTCGAAGAATATGCACAATGGTAGATGTGTGGATAAAGAAGCTGTCGAAGCAGCAACCGCATTCAATCATCGAACAGAAGCTGACGAGATTCTTTGCTGTGACGAATTCAATGTAACTACCGCTCATGTATGTTTCGAAAGAGAAGAGAAGGTTCCAAAGAGAATGGAAACTCAAACAAGAGCTCCTCAACTGAATGCTCTTCTTGGATTAGAAGGACATGATGATGTTCCATATGGGGCGGCAGGAACAGGACAGGTCGAGGATAAAACAATAACGAAATACAGTTGTCTGCATGCACGGCACGTCGTCGAGCAAGCCGTTTGCAATGTGAGCGAACCGTGCAAAAAAGAAGAAGCTGATCGAGAGAAAGTCTGTGTCTATCCAGCGCTTCATAATGGAACTCGTCTTGTGAAAATCGGGTTGGGTAATCGAGCGAAACCGATTCTTTTCGTGGGACAACTCAATGAGGTCAGTCTCCGTGTCGCACAATTTGAGCCATATCTTCATCTGTGTCATAGATATGGGATCGAAGTTTCGCCCTTTCAACTTCGACTCTATGTAACATCCCCACCAAAAGAGACTATTCTTTTGAATGAAAAGGCCGATATTCTAGACGATGAGAAGAAGAGTGGTTCAGATTTATTTTTTGAAGAATCTAGAAGGTCGGAATGTCGCAATTTATTGGTTCGAGTATGGTTTGCATGCGGTGTCCTTGCTTCTATCATTTGCCTTTTTGGAATGACTGCATATATGTCTCATCTTCTGTTGAAAGACGTTGGACAATGGGTGACCACTACAAGACCGAAGACTCAAGCATATAGAGGAATGGAGTATCGTTCAATGCACGAAGTCCTAACCTCTATATCACCTCGAGAAGTTAAAACGGTATTAGAAGAAGAAACAAAATGCTTTCTAACAAGACATTATTTTTCAGACTACCGAGCAGATGCAGAATCCTGTTATTGTCGATAGTGCGGAATACGATATGATAGAGGATGGTCAGAAGTCATCATCACGCGGGCTGGTTCCTATAATTCCAGGGTTCAATCTTCCCTGGAGTCATATTCCTATTTTTATGACTGTTCTTGTACTTGCTGCTGTTTTCCATGAGGTAAATTAGAAAAATTAGTTTAGAAACCAAGTTCAAATCTAAATTTTTCAGTTGGGACACGCTTGGGCTGCAATTTCCAACGGAGTGACTGTCAATGGATTTGGAATTTTCATCCTCGCCGTCTACCCAGGAGCATTTACAGACATCGAGCCAGTTACACTGAAAAGAGCGTCAGCATTTCGACGTCTTCAAATATTTGGAGCTGGAATATGGCATAATCTTCTTCTTGCTCTTCTCGCATTGACAGTGTTCCATTTAACCCCAATTATTCTTTCTCCAATACTAACCCAAGGAAATGGTGTGTCTGTCAGAGCGATCGATGCGAGGTCTGGGCTTTCGAATCCGAAAACTGGTCTAGTGTCTGGTGACATCGTCAAAAGTATCGACGAATGCGATGTGGAAACTGTGGCCGATTGGTGGAGGTGTATAAGAGCTTCGAAGAATATGCACAATGGTAGATGTGTGGATAAAGAAGCTGTCGAAGCAGCAACCGCATTCAATCATCGAACAGAAGCTGACGAGATTCTTTGCTGTGACGAATTCAATGTAACTACCGCTCATGTATGTTTCGAAAGAGAAGAGAAGGTTCCAAAGAGAATGGAAACTCAAACAAGAGCTCCTCAACTGAATGCTCTTCTTGGATTAGAAGGACATGATGATGTTCCATATGGGGCGGCAGGAACAGGACAGGTCGAGGATAAAACAATAACGAAATACAGTTGTCTGCATGCACGGCACGTCGTCGAGCAAGCCGTTTGCAATGTGAGCGAACCGTGCAAAAAAGAAGAAGCTGATCGAGAGAAAGTCTGTGTCTATCCAGCGCTTCATAATGGAACTCGTCTTGTGAAAATCGGGTTGGGTAATCGAGCGAAACCGATTCTTTTCGTGGGACAACTCAATGAGGTCAGTCTCAGTTACAGTTTCACATAATCGCCCTCTTTGTTTTCAGATGCTCCAGATGGTTTCAATTTCCCCATGGACTCCTCGCTTCTCATTCGTCCAGATTTCATGGTTGGAACATTTCGAGCTGGCTGTCAAGTATATGTTCACACTTTCCCTGGCTCTTGGCCTATTCAATGCAATGCCTGTGTATGCATTAGATGGACAATTCATAGTCCGCACATTGCTGAAAAGTTCTGGATTCAGTGTAAAGTGAGCGTTTTCTAACTGGAATTCGAACTAATCGAACAACTTTCCAGACGCCGTGAGCTCATCCAATATATCGTTCTCACCTTTGGAACTGCTGTCCTCATTCTCAACGTTCTAATCGGTTTCTTAAAATTAGTCATAAACTAGTCTCATCAGATACTATCTTTTTAATGCAGATTACGTGTTTGTACTTCGTTCCTGATCTATAATAGCTGCTGTCTTGAATTCTCGAGAAATTTTTACTACCGTAAAACCCTTCAAAACTCCCATTTGAGATTTTACGACATTTTTGTTTGCTCTTTGAATCATGTGATAATCTCCTTTTTTAAAACATCTACTACAAAATACCAAAATTTCCCACTTTGTTTCTCTAGCCCGGGTTCCTAATCTGAAATAATCTTCTAAAATCCACTCATTTTCACTTTCTTTTCTCTATCATCTTGTTGGCATTGTAGTGCATTCTGTTCGAAACTTTCCATGTTAAAATATCTCGATCTAATAAATTTTTTGGTGTCTTAAATCAAAATATGCACAAAGAAATATAGGGATAAATACAAGTTGGATCGAAACATTTAAGCAAATGTGCGACCTTCGAAAGCGATGTCTGCTGCGCCAAGACTGACGAATTCGATGTAAAGGCTGAAAACCAAAATTAGAAAAAAAAACTTTTTAAAATTTGTTTAATACCGATCGCCTGGAATTCCTACATGCTGGGTGATGATCGGGAAGACTTTATCGGAAATCGCATTGTTCTGTTTTGCCGTTCCAACACCGCCGATCGATTTCAGAACAGCGAATCCAGCTGGTTGCGTAGTACCAGCAAATGAAATTGCCTGATCGGTATTAATATGAATGCACATATACTGAAAAAAACTACAATTTGACTTCAAGAGGAATTATATTTCAAACCTTCTCCGGCTTTCCGAGTAGTTTTCCGATAACGTCAGATAACTCCTTCAAGAGGGATGTTTTCTTCTCATCAGATAAAGAAACATTGATGTTGAGAGAGAATACTGGCATTGCTCACACAATCACCTTTTTTTCAAAAGTTTTATCCAAAGTGGCTCAATTCCTGTTATTTTCATCGCGACTACGGTACGCGAGTACGCAAACACTGGTTATGCACCAGTTGCTCAATGGCGATCGTCGACCGTACCTCGTCAGATGATTTTCCATGTTGTTGATTTCAGCGGATAATCCGATTTTCAAAACTGCAACCATCCGGAAGCATAGTTTTTGAAGGATAAAAATTATAAAAAAGTTATTGTCGACCAACGGAACGTCCACAGATGGTCAGAAATACACTGGTCGCCATAATTACATCTTAAAAGTTTTGTGAACATTTTAGGCGAACGCATGCTTGCAAAATTCTCGCACATTTCGTCTTTTTGTTATTTTATCATCACTACACGTCTTCAGATGTGAAAATTTGAACATTTAATAACAAACAGCCTCAGGATCGATAATTCGATGAGGCGGAAGTTGACTCTGTTCAGTTTTGCTTGAATAACTACAATTATTCCTCTTCTTTGAAATTTCCCAACTATTTCTCTTTGAAAATTCGGTTTCTCATATACTTATCATTGTTATTCGACGTATAATCAATAAGTATTCTTCTAGAACTGAGAAAGCGGGGATGAAGTCGCTTGCTTTGCATCTCTTTTTCTCTGCGTTTTGTTTATATGGCTCTCTCTCTCGCAGTCTTTTCTCGATTTAAACTTACTTCTGGCGACTTTTGCAATCTGCGAGTAACTGAGCCATAAATATAAATTGAAAAATTTTCTTATGATTGAAAAGTTGTTCTCTTTCTCTTTACGACTAATTTTTTCTCCCTGAAAGTCTATAATAATCGTTTTACAGAGCATGGCTGAAAAACGAAAACTGTTAGCCGAAATTGAAAAATGTTTCAAAAAGGTGATTTGACAAGAGGCTGACTGATAAACAAAGTTTATATTTCAGATCGACGAAGGCGTCGAGCTTTTCGAAGAAACAATGGAAAAAATGCATGAGGCTAACAGTGATAATCAGCGAGACAAGTATCAAGATGATTTGAAAAAAGAAATCAAAAAGCTTCAGAGGCTTAGAGATCAAGTGAAAAATTGGCAGAATGCTAGCGAAATCAAGGTATGTCGATTTTGAGATGCTGATGATTTATTAATTGTTTATTGCTTCAGGACAAGGAAAAGCTGAATTCGTATAGGAAGCTGATTGAGCAGCGAATGGAGCAATTCAAAGATGTAGAAAGAGAAAACAAGACGAAACCACATAGTAAACTGGTACGGGAAGGACCATTTTGATTCGGGAATTTTGAATGTGGGAGCACCGAAAGTTTGCTAAAGACTGAAGATCCAAAAACTCGAACTAGTTTTACAAATTATGCGACCTGGAAGTGTTCCTCTTAAAAAAACAACGATTCTTGAGAAAATAGGGTCCAAATACGGTAGAAAAGTTTGCAAAATATGTTATCTGAAAGAGCAACCGATATTACAATCGAAATTTAATGAAATCATCAATTTTCAGGGACTTTCTGCCGAGGAAAAGCTTGATCCGAAAGAAAAGGAGAAGTCAGACACGATGGACTGGATTCAACATCAGATTCGCTCTTTGAACGAAGAAGTGGATCGAACAGAAATGCAGTTGGAGTCCCTGGCTACCGCTGATGTCGGAAAAGGAAAACGTGGGAAGAAGGAAGACGCACGAGCGAAAAACGAGAGAGAAAAGCGAGTCGAAAGTCTAAAGCACCATTTGGAACGAATAAACTTCCATATTGAAAAATTAGAGGTAGACAGTGTCTTTTCTTGAAAAATATGAGATATGATTGTTTTCAGATTTGCATGCGAATGGTTAGTAACGAGAGTTTAAGTGCCAAAAAAGTATACGACACATTGAAAGAAGCGATCGAAGCCTATGTGGAAATGATGAATGAAGAGGACTCGGAAGAGGCTGACAACTACGATCCGGATGACGCTTACGATGATCTCAATTTGGAGAAACTCTGCCAACAAATCGGAGGTGTTAATATGCTTTCCGTGGATGAGGATCATAGTAATGGACATGAATTGGGCATCGACACATCTGAATCAGGAGGTATCTCTGCTTCTCGTCATACAAGTGGTGAGAACGGGCAGCCACCAAGCCCAGCTGGTCGACGAGTTGCACCACTTTCAATGCCTTCTCCGCATGCTGCAACACCCGAACTCAAGAGATTGGCAAGCAAAGATTCGAACGTCGATCGGCCAAAGACACCGCCTGTTACGCCAGGTACGGGTTGAAAAATGATAGATTCAGTGAACCTCCCATTTCCTTTTCAGCGTCTACAGCTCCACCACCGCCAGGAATACCGTATAACTCGGTTGCAGCGGGACGAAGTACAACTACTCCAGTTCCCTCGACGCCCGTGTCAGCCAATGTGCCCACTCCGTCTGCTCCATCTCCGATTATTACAGGAAAATCGGTTCCCTTGTCGTCAGCGATCACGAATTCTACGAACGAGGTATGTTAGTTCCAGGTTTGAATAGGAATTACAAAAGTTACTACTGTAAACACTATGCTCATCGATATAAGCTAACCTAAATACTGTGAACAGGAGGAAGAATGTGTCAAACAGGATGTGGCTCCTGTTGAGAAGGTTTCGGGAGATTCTTCGCCACCGGCACCTCTGGCAGTAATAGAAAAGTCTTCGTCTTCTACTGATTCTGCTCCGTTGTTAGCTTCTGAAAAGAAGAAAGAACAACAACATAGGAATTCTTCTGGGGAAGAGGTGATCTTACCGTTGTGGCAGTGTTTTGTGCTAGATAGATTCATATATGGCTAGGTAGATAGATAGAAAGCATGAATCGTGTGAAATATAGTTTGTAGAAATTAAAAGCATGGTGTTGAATCATCTCAGCCGGCCGCTGGATGCTATTTTACAACAAGGACATTTTGAATCAATAGAAAACAATCAAGTTAAGAGAAGTTCTGTGCTAGTGGAATTTTTAGAATCGATAGAGCTAGAAAAGCAAACCTTCAAAAAAGAATGCTCAGCTTCGTAAAAGTAGAAAATTGGAAAGCTAACGAGAGAGTTGAAATGGCGGGGTACCAAGCAACAAGAGTGAGGAGGAGAAGAGTAGGCACATCGAAGCTCCCAATTCGGAAGAGGAATCGTAGACGACAGATTTATGACAGCACTCCTCTCTTCCTCTGTGAGCTGCCGATGTGAGACACTAAGACGTCAACCTTTTTGCTTGATAGGGGGAATGGAAGGAATTGTAGTTCTCTGACCCACGGTTGTAGTCTTTCTTTCTGCTATACGGAAAGAAGAGGCATCCAAGAACTCTCATATTATCTCAACTAGACTAGTGGCTATGGGAAACTATTTGTATACGGTTTGTGAATTACAGTAGTTAGAATGTGTCGTGATTTTATTTTCATTTTCATCTAGTGCACCTTTCAACCTATCGCTTTTTTTAGGTTCCACAAAAGAAGGACAGCATTGCTTCAACGACGTCTCGTGGATCGATTGCAGCGCCACTTTCGACGGCTTCTGAGCCTTCGGAGTCTGTAAATCAGCCATCAACGAATGTCACAACGAAGGCTGAGAGTACCAATGGTAGGTGTAGAAAAAAAAACATACAAAGTTTTCTATATTACAAAAACTAGGGATGTGTGTACAACGGTCCCCAGCTCCGGCATGAGTCATTCCTTTTTACAAATATCATACATTTCTTATTAACAAAAGATAGAAGGAGTAGGGAAGAAATACCCAAAATTAGCAAAATTAATATTTCGAACCAACTCTATTGCCTGCACTTAGAAGCAGGAACCATGAGGAGGCATTAGGAATGAATCATAGGCAATTATAGCTCGTCGTAGACTTGAAGTAGAATTCGATGAATAAATTCAGACTCACTTACGAACTAATTTATGATCTACACTTGTAGATCATAGGTTTTCTTGAATAGTCATCATTTTTTGGAGTGGGCGCGTCCACAAGGGAGCATTCTGCGTCTCTTCACCTCAAACAGTCTATGTTTTTTGTTCGGCAAAAAATGGGAACGATTATAATGATTATAGTAGAAGAAGGCGGGAAAGCCCCCCAAAATAGGGACCTTCCGTCTCTTCATTCTCTTCGAGGAGCTATTCATCTTCTTCCCCCTTCTTTTTTTTCATTCTCACTTAGTTCGTCTGTCCTTTTTCCCCCTTTTTCTGGGTTTCTCATCTGCGCCGCTCCCATCTTTTCCATTTCTGAAGAACAGCGCTCGTTCCAAAAGCAGCTGTCTTCGATATCTACGTAATTGGTTAGTAGCGGAGAGAGAGACGAAGAATAATTACTTGCCACAGGTGCAACCGGGGGATAAGATCGGCTTTATGTGGGACTAGATTAGGAAAGCTCTAGCTTCCCCTCCCCATTATGGCCTAGATTCCAAATGTCATTCAGTTTTCGAATATATTCGGACAGCTTAAGAACATAGTAGAATGCGTTAGGTTAGTACGAGGAAAGTGAAGTATTCTTCCAGTGTTACGACAAAACTGTTTCTTTTTCTATCATCTTTTGAAATGTCAGTTTCAGTCTTATTATGGTGTAAAAGGAGAAATGAGAAACGCGTTATTCGTTCGTTTTCTTCATTCCAACCATGTCACATGTGTTTTCATGTCTTCTTCCTTCATAGACACAAAAGATCGGAGAACGCAATGTGTTAGTCGGTCGAGTTCGTTTTTTTTCTCGCTGTTGACCTGGTTTTCCCTTTTTTCTTCTTCTATCTTCCTTCTTCTTCTTCTCATCATCCTTTTCTCCTCATTTTACTTTCCGCCCTCTTGTGGTCACCATAGTTTTCTGTTTTTTTCGGTGCCGTCACACAAACACACCCTGAAAACTTTTCTCGAAATGTATCCCTTAAATAGCTGTGACGTCAGTTTTAGGGATTGCGAGCCGTCGCCGCCCACTAGCCGTAAAGCCAGTGAGCCGGACGCGGAGCCTACGCTCAGCATAATGAGAAGCAAATATATTTCGCAACCTCATCACAGTGTTTTTTTGTCTGTTTTGATCAACTCCAGGATTCTTAAAATTGGCTGCAAAAGAGCATTCTGCAGGCAGGAAATGAGGAAAAGAGAGCAGGAGAACACACTGCTGCATTCCTCAAGATATTGCGTCACTCTGACCTTTGCGCCTCTGGGTCCCTAGGCTCAACTGTTTTTTTTTGTTTCTAAAGAAGAGTTGTCGGATAAACTTCAAACAGTGTCTTGGCTTCTTCTTCTTCTTCTTCTCACCCCATGATGCTCTTCGTTTTCTTATCAATATGTATTGATTTGTCTGTTTGTCTGTTACTCACTTCCTCGTGTGGTGGTAGCACTTTGTTTGATGTTTTTAATGCCTCGTTCGCTTTGCTTTTTTTCTCTACCTCTCTAATTCCTTGCTTCTATAGAGTGTCATGGCGCCGCGCCAAAAGTATACCCTATCCAGTTTGTTAGTCCAGTTCGTTTTCGTAGTTTTTGGTACTTAGAAACACTGTAAAACCTGTAATAGACGGGCCCCTAGCTTTTAACTTTGACCCAATTTTTCTCGGTCCCTGTCAAAGGTTCGAAAAAGTTATCAATTACAGCTTTTACGGTATTACCATGATTTATGAAAAACTAGGTCAGTGAGTTGGTCGAATTTCTAAAAAGTAGAGAAAGCACAAAATTGACTACTTCTACCAATAAAATCTTTCTTCTAAAAATAATTTCTCCTCCTAATTACTGTATCCTAACAGATATATAATTAACTAGATTCCTAGTTTCTGATTTATTTGGAAAACCTAATCGGCTTCGATCGTTCAAAAGAACAGCTGTCCTATTTCCTCCTTCCTTTCCTTTCTACTCCTTGAAGATTCCATTTCAAAGAGAAAGTAGGTCTTCTCATTTCCAATTCTTTGTGCGCCGAGTTTCTATATTCATCAATTTTATCGTTCGAATGAAGTAGAGAATCATGCTGGTATGCGAAAATTGGAGCTGTGGAAATTTTTCGTCTTTTTTCTCTATTGCTTTTCGTCAATTTTTTTGTGTTGAAAACCTCCAAACAAGTCGTAAAATGAACATTTTATAAATCTAACAAATTGTCGGAAAACTGACGAGAATCGAGAAAAAAGAAATTGACAAGTTTTGCTGATTACGTTAGCTCGGCCGTGGCTGCATTCTTTTCTCTTCCACAGCTCCTGTTTTTGCATACCAACATAATAATGTAAACTTTCATTGAAGGGTCTAAAAATTTCATCTTCTCAACAATTCTGACCATTATTTTTGCAGGGGAGGCAACGAGTGTGGCCCGGTCGACGCCACAGCAGCAGCAGCCGCCGCCGCAGTCCGCCATTCCTACAACTGCATCGTCCATGTTGGGTGGAATGTCTTCTGACGATCCAGCACTGCAAGCTGCACTCAACATGGCCGCTCCTCAACAACCAACGGCTAGCGGGCCCAAGCGTGCTCACATTCCCGCGTGGCTGGGCGCATCGCCACTCGGACGAACATCGATGACGAAGGAATTCGACTTGCAGCTGGCTGCGTTGGAATTGGCTTGTGACAAGGCGACGTTCCCGTTGGATAGTGAAAAACCGAGAAACTATTTGACGAAGATGTCGTTCCCAGTGCCAAGTTGGTACGGGCAGGTGAGCAATACAAAAAGCACATTTGAAAAATAATTTTTGAACCCTGTTTAGACTGCACCAAGTACAGCGGACAGTCTTGAGTACTATCTTCGTCTGGCTCCAGATACTCTCTTCTTCATTTTTTACTACATGGAAGGAACTCGTGCTCAGCTTCTTGCGGCGAAAGCTCTCAAAAAGCTGTCGTGGCGTTTCCACACCAAGTATTTGACTTGGTTCCAAAGACATGAGGAACCCAAACAAATTACTGACGATTATGAACAGGTACGGTAGATTTTCATTTATTTCATAACCTATATAAACTAATATTGCAGGGCACATACGTGTATTTCGATTTCGAGAAATGGTCTCAACGCAAAAAGGAGTCGTTCACTTTCGAGTACAAATTCCTCGAGGATAAAGACTTTGACTGAATCAGTCGCCACTTCTCCGTCTCTCGCGTCTCTCACTTTCCCACACAATCTCTCTTCATCTATTATTGTTTACAATCCCTCATTCGTTGTTTCTTTCCATCAGTAATTCTCATCTGGCCTACCGTAACTTGATTCCATTCTTAGAATTACTGTAGTTTAGACCTTCCCCTCAATTCTTCCCCCCACCACCCAGTATTGTAGATTCCCCCCTCAAATTCCTAGGCGCTGTATTTGATAGCGTCCAATCCAAATTTTCATTTATAGGTGGACGTCGTGGTAAACTCCTTCAAAACAAAACTACCATTCTTTCTGTGTGCGGGTTTCTTATATGATGTTCCCAGAGAGATTGGATGATCAATAATTATACATTTAATATTTTCTGTTTGTGTTATCTAATTATCTCTACCCGACTTTCTCTATCCTGTAATGAAAATACCTCTTTACAATTTTGATTTCACACTCCCCACCACCCCTTATATTTCGTCGAAAAAACCGTACATAAAGAAATACGAACCCGAGCTTTTTTCTATAATTTATTATAGGAATTTGTTCAAAAGCCAATACATAGAAAAAGGGATGTAGTTATATTTCCTTAAAAACGAGGCGTTTGGAAGCCCAAATGAACAGAATGTGCATGATAGGGAGATGAAGAAAAAGAAGTTATTCTGAATAAAAAACAGGATTAACCATTAAGAGGTACAGGATGTTCGGTATTTTCAAGTGATGTCGAGAGAAGATCATTGATATATTGATAATTTAATATCTGTCGTTGCGACGTTGCCCTCCGATGCCGCCACCGCCTGAACCATATGATTCGACACGGCGTCTGAATTGGGGATCATATGGACGATGGCCACCGTTTTGTCTGTCACTGTCACGATGGTCTCGACGGTCCATTCCACCACCTCCTCCGTTTCTCATGTAGCCTCCGCCGCCGCCTCCACTGCGGAAACCTCCACCTCCTCCTTGTCTGAAATAGATGAAATTTACTTCAAGGCATACGTTAAAAACGAAAATGTATTACCTTCTCTCTGGAGATCCTCTACGACCACCACGATCTCCTCCATATCGATCTCCGCCACCGTAACGATCTCCACCAGAACGAGCCGATTCGTAACGATCGCCACCATATCTATCACCTCCGCCGCGACTTCCTCTGTCGTTGTAGCGATCTCTTAGGCCGCGTCCACCGCTGGTTCCACCATCACGACGATCTCCCATGTAGTGCCCAGGAGTTGGAGAATGACCACGCTTGGT
Source organism: Caenorhabditis nigoni (assembly GCA_027920645.1). Classification (NCBI taxonomy): domain Eukaryota; kingdom Metazoa; phylum Nematoda; class Chromadorea; order Rhabditida; family Rhabditidae; genus Caenorhabditis; species Caenorhabditis nigoni. Next base: position 7,307,595 of record CP115866.1, on the reverse strand, counting down.
GAACGAGTAGTCGACGCGGATCTGAATGAGACTTTGTGGTTAAATCGGTTTATTCTCCTACTACTGTATTTCCTCTAATAGAAGCCCACATCCATTTGAAGCCCACCCTCTGGCTGTTCGGCTTGCCGGTTAATACCGACATATTTATATCTTGATTTTCTGGTAATTTCCGTTAGTTCTAGTAGTTTTTTGAATATTCCATTCCAGTTAAGAGCCGAAAACCCTCTAATTTAAGCTATTTTTCTAATTGACGTCCACCAAACATAGGAGGTTGAAAAATAGGAGCCCATGGGCTTCTATTAGAGGAGATATGGTATTTATTAGTTTACCTTGTGACCATCGAGATCCGTGTTGCAAAGCTTTTCTCTGGCAGCAGCGGCATCGTCAATTTGCTCGAAATAGATGAATCCGAATCCACGCGAGTTTCCTGATGGGCGATCGTAGACTAAGTCGCATTTTTCGATTTCACCGAATTCTCCGAACACATCGCGCAGGTCCTTCTCAGTGGTGTACGAAGATAGATTGAATACACCGAGACATTTGGATGGAGGTGGATTCTCACGATCTTGTCCCCCACGACCGCCACCACGGCCACGACCCCCGTATCCACCTCCGCCGCCACCATAGCGGCCACGAGGCGAACGAGAACGAGAGCTAAAATCATCTGTATTTATATGAATAGAAATCTAGTAATCCTACCTATCGCGTACTCTCCGGTAGTCTGCTGAAGGTGATCTGGAGCGTCCACGAGAATCCTGGAAAAATTGGGCAAAATCCTGGGGTGCTTCTTAGCTTCTTAACATCAAATTGCAACGCTTTATGATGAATTTCGCAATGATTTATGATGAGTCTTCCCCCAAATGACTTCTGTTTTCTTCCTATCATCCGTTTTCTTTATTTCTTTTCCGTGGTTTCATCTCTCTTTCTTTAATTCCTCATTTTGAGCGGCATTCAAAATCAGTTTACAGCTATTTTCTTTCATCTCCTCATATCAATGCTTTCTTTCTTCATACAATTCATTTTCATACAAGTCTGTAGAATTATCAGAGTTTTCATGGTGTTTTCAGTAGCAAAATGAATGGAAAAAAGTTCAGAGTGTGGTAAAATTGTGTTGAATCGATACTGTTTTGTTAAATAGTTGCAAATAGTTAAATTTGAACTTACCCCTCGAGTGCGTGGTGGAGAACGGCTATGTGTGTGCGGTCCCATTTTCTATAAACAGTAAATTTATGAAGAAATAATAGGCGACAACGACAAATAAATGAAAAGATCTATCTCTTGCCCTCAAACATAGACCTAGCAAGAACAGCGATCGCTGGCTACGAAACGTGCGCGCGACGTCATTTTTGTCTAATGGGGCGCGGTTTCGTCGTTCGTGAATCAATGGGGAGGCACCGCAGACACCGGGGACAAAAGTGGGCGGAATCTAAATTGCAAGCAGCGCACGGTTTTGCCGCAGATTTTTTTTAGATTTTCACACGAAATTTCTCCTGTGACCCAGAAAGCGTTATCGGAAAAAAAATCAAAAAGAGAGAAAAATGGAACTCAGACCTAGGTTTGAATGTTGTTTAGAACGACGGTTCAAGTAAGTTGCCGACTTCAACGACAGTACTCCTCCATAGTTGGACAGAGCTGAGGTTTTTAAGCTTTATTAACACGTGAAAACAACGAACAGAGATGGTGCGGGGGGTGGGGGTGTTGATGTACAGTCTATCGAAGGATGGGGGATGGAAATGGAGGCAAATCAAATCACAAGACACAAAAAATCTAATGGGGTTGACTCTTTTTTAAATAGAGATGAGAGGAAATAATGGGTAAAGATCTGATGCCAGCAGTGCGTTTTCACGTCCAGCGTGCATTGAATATGATAAAACTGTATAAGGTGGGGCGGATGTTATTAATATTGGAACAAAACCGATAAAAATCAAGAACAGATGTATACTACTTCTTCTTTTTGTTCTTCTTCTTGATATTGAGCATAGAAAGGCTGTTGGCGTGATTCATTTCAGCTTGAGCTTTTGCCTCGGCCTTTTTCTGTGCAAGATCGATCTTCAGATCCTTGTAGTTGACGTAGTCGCGCTTCGACGGAGCAGCTCCCAAAGAAGCGAGCATTCGCTCACGAGCCTCGACTCGGTCGCCTTTGCTTGCTTCTCGTGACAGAAACTGTTCAATCTGGAAATTAATTGAATAAAATCGAAGAATATAACGCCTTTTCTGCCTTACATCGAAATGAACTCTCTTTGGGTTAGCGTCATTGAGAACCTTCATGTTGTTATTGTTGTTATGTCCGTTAGCCTTCTTTTTCTTCAGGATCTTTGGAGCATGAACCATTGGAATTTTGGAAGCTCCATTACGTTTGAAGGCGACAATCTTCACATTTTCCGCTTCTGTTGGGGTTGGCGGAATAGTTTGTCGATTTCCGTTCTGAAACACAACGTATTTTTTTCCAATTTTTTTCTATACAAAGTTTTTACTAACCAAGTTCTTCTTTGTTAGGCTTTCCACGAGTTCTGTCAATGATTTGGAGCTTGCTTTGCTCGAATCCTCGAACAAATCTACGTTGCATCCCCAGTCATCAGCCATTTCTGAAAATATATGTTTTGAATCGAATGCAAATATTAAAAAACTAAATTGTTTCGAAAAAATTCGAGCTAATTTCAATAAAATACGAAATTATCGAAATCCTAAAAAAAAGCTCGAATTTTTCGAAATACTAATAGCGATCACTGACATACCTTTTGTTGTTGTGCCGGTCGGGCGAGATTTTGGGGAAATTAGGGATAATAATGATTTATAGAAGCATTGAAGTTTCTGCGAATTTTGGGTCCAATGGGGAAAAATAAGAATTTCGAGTTGTCCTAAAAACTAAAACTACGGTAAGCAATGCGGTGTTTACACAGTCACGTGCTCGACGCGCAACTGCGGACAGCGAAAAGAGTAAACAACAAGAGAAAAAGAAGGAAAAGAAGGAGAAAATTGAACGGAAAAAGAACAAGAAACGAAAATTCTGAAAAAAAAGAAAATCTTCAAAAAAAATTCAGTTTAAAAAAAGGCTCATGTTTCGTCTAAAGATTGATTCAATCAATTAAAATAATTCGAAGTCCAAAATTGACAAAAGTCCGAAATTGTATAATATCCTTTCCTATGCCACTGAAAAAGGAAAAATCAGAAATGTGTTTATTCTGGGGAAATAAGAAGCACCGTTTAATGGATTTCGGAATTATAAGAACCTTCAGAAGAAGTGGAGACGAACGGTTTGCAGAATGGAAGGGTGACACTTGTCAAAGTATCAACTGCCTTCCCGGCTTCTCGATCAACTAATCAACTTCGATCAATTAGCCTTCCATTGATACGAAAACCAATTTCTCTTCTCAATTAGATATTTTTCTTTTCTAGAACTTTCAATTTCTCTCTTCATCTTCGATGCCATCTCCTACCATTCTTTTCCCCCAATCTTTGAACGGCTACACTGTCGCCATTTCTTATCAGTTAATCTATCATTCTGGCATTGCTATGTTTACTTCTTTTTTTAGCCATTATAATTTTGTTCCTTTACAATTAACGCAACCGAAACTGAAACACTCACAGGTCCACTAATTCTATTTTCCAAAACCATATGGTTTTTAGTTCGTTAATTACCTAGTTTTTTATTGACAGAAGTTGTTTTATCATTGCGTATCAACCAATTTCTGCTGATATGAAACTAAACATTTCAGAATTATTTTTCTACTTCTTTCCGTTGTTGATCAACTCCGCTCTCAGTTTTTCTCAATGTCCGTGTTTGAAACTGCAGTGTTTATTGTGCAAAACTTGCCAAAAGATGGTATGTTTTAGAAATGATTGATGCCGTTCTGTTAACTACAAAAGTCTAGGTTACTGTGATTAAGATGTATCAAAATTTTTATTTGGACATAATCGAAATGCATAGATGCAGCATAGGGCACAAAAAGTGCCGGTAAAAAATTCAAGCTACAGTAACCTATTAAATTTCAAGGTCCCGTAAAAACGACTACCGATGAAAAACTCAACTTTTACGGACTTTTCAAACAAGCTACTCATGGGAGATGTGATGTTACAAAACCAAGTTTCTTTGATGTTCAAGGAGTTTATAAATGGAATGCGTGGAAGAAATTGGAGTCGATGACTTCAGAAGAAGCTAAGGACGCATATGTTGAAGCGATTGTTCAAAAGATTCGAGATGTTCAAAAGACATACAAAGCAGAGGAATGGATGAAAGGAGACGTTTATGACTTGTTGGCTCCAAAGTTTGAAATTTTGGGAATACTGGAAACGAAAAAATCGGTGGATGAGTCTGAAAAGCAAGAAGACGTTGTAATAGAGAAGATTCAAAAAGAAGACTGTCAACCGAAAGATGAAACAATTAAAATACAAGAAAATGAAGAATCTGTGAATTCCAGTGCATGTGTGCTCTCGGATAATGAGTACGCCGATGCGTTAGATGACGAAATTCAATCAAGGTTAGAATACATATTTTTGAAAAGTTGAAATTTGAAAATTATTCCAGATCATCTTCGTTCACAGAACCTCACACATCTTCTCGACATAGAGTTACTCGTCAAGGGTCTCCATCTCTCAGAAACACTTGTCACAGGTACTTCCTTTTTGTTTTTTTTTCTCAATTTCTCTTTATTTTCTAGACTGGAAAAAGAGCTAAAAGTTATCACTGAATCAATTGATAAGCTCGGAAAAGCAGTCGAAGAAAGACACAATTTGCTGATTAGTCTTATGAAAAAGGCTGTAAGTTCTCTGGAATTTTCTAGAATTTTCTATTTTCATCCCTTTATTCCAGACAGTCTACATTCTCGTCCCCAAATCGACATCATGGAAAACTGTCATGTTTTTCGTTTTCTGGCCATTTGTCGCCAATTTTCTGCTTCGATGGATTCGTCGATTTCTGGGATGGATTTGAATCAATGTTTCTTGTTTTTTATTAATATTTGTATCTATTTAAAATAAACAAAAAGAGAACAGCTAAACAATAATATATGTTCAAGACTTCTTCCAGAATGATACAAAGGTGTTGAGGGAGCAGAGAAAAGAGATACCGGTATAGAACAACTGAATGGGAATTTGGAAAGATGAGCAACACTTGGAGAACAGAAACACAAAATATCTTAGTATCTGTATGGTGGTTGTTGATCGTAATGGCCATATGGTTGTTGTCTGTGTTGGTCCGGATAGTAGTTCTCTCCTCTGTGTACTGGTGGAGCAACTGCATGAGTCTCACCGTAGTAGGTGGATGGAGCACGGGATCCTCCACGGACATCGTACTGAAAAATTTCAAATCAGTTTAATGAAATAGATCAAATAAGAAAAAAAAGCTTACCACTTTATCTGGAATTCCATTCTTTCTATTGGAAATTCTTTGGAACTTGGCAATGATTGTCATCAACAAGGTGATCTGCAACACAGTTGGTTCCATATACCGATATTAGATAAACTCACATGAAGGAATTGGAGACCAAGGAAGAAGATTCCAGTAGCAATTCTTGCCAAATTACCGTAAGAATACCAGAAGATGAAGAACACCGAAATGAATCCACGAACGATGTCGATGATCATCAGGAATCCCCATGGAATCAGAAGCCATTGATTGTAACTGCAAAGTCCGATGAGGAGGATTACAGAAGCGAGACAAATGGAGACATAGAGGATAATATCGATGACAAGGGATGTGTAGCGATCTAAAAGTTTCAAACATTGTGCATTTTAACTCGGAAAAGAATACTGACTCGGTGCCGAATATTTCAATTCCTCGGTATAAAGTCCAAGTGAGCAATGATAAGACGTCGAATCCTCCACAACGACAACAGTTCGTCCTCCTGTGAATGTCAATTTTCTATTCTCTGCATTGATTTTTCCTTGTGCTTCTAGTTCACAAGAGTTGTAATGTGAGGCATCTCCATTCGTAGCTGTATCAGATAGAGCAACTCCGGCTGCGATGGCGAGAAGCAGGTAGAGAATCTGAACGTTTTAGTCATTGATTATGGATACAATGAGATCCTAGGAAAAAATAATTTTTAAATTTCTTTCCAGAAGTTTTACCAGAAGAAAGTTTTTATTGTATTTCTTCTAATAGAACGCCACCCCCTATACTCTCCCTTTGCGCTCTGCTACCATAAACCCTCTAATAGAGCGCTCCCAAACCGTCAAATGTGAACCCGTATATCTCATTTTCTGTAAAAGATATCAAAAAGTGGTCAACTAACAATATGTTTATCATAAAATCAACAATATTTTGTTAGTTTTTTTGCTTTTTGATATCTTCCATGAGAACCGAAATAAACTGGCGCAAAGTTGACAGTTATGGATGAGTTCTATTAGATGGTAATTACACGAACTAAATATTGCATTAGCATAACACTTGATTAAAGCGTTCTACTGGGCTCAAATTTGGAGTGCAAAAACTCATATAATCCATAAGTCCACTGGCCAAGTTTCAAACAATTTGATCAACTTTGAGCTGAGTTATCGCTTGTCAACGCTGCTTCATCCTAAATATCATAACGGCGCGCAATAAACATTACGCCGTTGATCTTTGGATGATCATAACAATACCTAGACTTGAGGAATCGCGTTGAAAGTTTTAGTAGCCTTGAATCAAACCTAAAGTTATATTTCTACCAATTTTCATGCTTCCAGGAGACTTATGTTAAAAGACATACCCGTTTTTATCAGTTTCGGGATATTTAAAAGGTGGGACCAGTACACATTTTCCTCCCTTTTTTTTCATCACTATCTTCTATAGTTTATTATCAATTATCCTCCAACTTCTGATTTTCTGTCACTCCCTCGGTCCTATAAATCAAAAGAGATTGGCTTCCTCCGATGGCAATAGGCCTCCCTATTACGGGTTGTGTAATATTACGGTGAACTGGATTCCTGTTTTTATACAAGTGATTAGAAAAGAAGAGAGGGAGAAGTGAGAAGAAGAAGGCGTTGGGAAAAAAAAGGGCGTGGCTCAATTTGATTTTAGGGAATTGATTGGAGGAATTGATTGGAAATCAAACTTACGAATGTGTAGACGGCAATGACCGATGTGGCAACGGAGAGACCGCAACAGAAACATCGGCGAATTTGAACTTCCACTTTTGCCATTCTAAAAAAAAGCAAACGTTTTGAAATGTTTTCTTTGGAATACAATTGTAAACTAAGAAAAAAGAGTCAAAATGCTTGGGATATTTACCGTAAAACCTGTAATAGAAGTGCACCACACATTGCATAGTTTGAGCTCAGAAATCTCAATTTCTGTGCAAGATATCAAAAATTTGTTAACTGATAAAACACTTCTGATATTATGATAAGCAATTTATCAGTTGACCACTTTTTGATGTATTTTGAAGAAAATGAGATAATTGAGCTCAAAATTGACAGTTAGGGATGGGCTTCTAATAGAGGAAAAACGGTAATTCAACCAAAGATTAGGTATCAAAATCGATTAAGAATGAACCTATTTTCTGATGTAAGAGAAAAAGTGATAAATAGAGAACAGCATAGAAGAGATGAAACACCAAATAAAAGAAAAAGAATCGTATTTGTCCTAGTTTTTTTGTTCAGAAGAAGAAGCCATCAAATAATAGGTTTGACAAGATTGATCAGAACAAGTATTGATGATAGAGAACTGATATTCAAGGTCAAAAAATTGGCCCAAAGCGTTTCGATTTGAAGATAAAGATGAGAAGAAGACGTGCGAAATTCTACACACTTGAGGAAAGTGAACTTGAAACTGGAAGAAAAACCGATCTGATTTAAAAAAGATGGAAAAGGAATGGAAGAATAAAAATCAAAGATTGGTATACGGAATATGGAAATAGTGACCTTATAAAAATCTCCCACTGAGCTTTGGAGGGCCTGGGAGGGTTGTATAAACAGAATAGAACTTCAAGGATTGTGGGGGGGGGGGGGGATTGAGATACAATTGTAAAATCAAGAATGAGAGAAATAAAAAGTCGAAATTGGAGGAAAAAAGGGAGGAGGAGACTAAACAACAAAACCAAGATAATCATGAATCGTAAGCGATCGCATTGCGGTGGAAAGAGAAGAGAAGGCGCAGCCTCAATCCGTCGAAAAAAAAACGAATCACACCAAAACCACACCCTTTCTCCTTCTTTCTAACATCATCATTCTCTTCTTTTACTGTTTTTCTTGCCCCTATACAAGGTCTTATGAAGTTGTATACGCTGGGAGAATAGAGATACAAAGAGAAAAAGAGAAAAACAGAGATTCACCACATTACCTACAGCGCGTGCCAAAAACATCATTCATGGAGTAGAGACGTATCCGATGGTTAATTGTGTATACAGGTACATATATGGCAAAAGGATGATGATGGAAAGGCGGAATGTTTTGGGAAACCTAGAATTTTTATTTTGAGGGTGGCGCATAATTTTCACAGAGCGTCGCAAAGTTAGCCGTGCTGATAAAAACAGGAATATCTTTAGACATAAGTATCTTGGAAGCACGAAAATTGGTAGAAATATAATTTTATATTTGATTCAAAGTTACTGAAATTTTCAAAGCAATTCCTCAAGTCTAGATTTGCAGAATTCCGATTTTAAAAATTTCGGAATTTCGGAATCTCGGAATTTTATGATTTTCAAAAATTCGGAATTTCGGAATATTCGCGATTTTAAAATTTTCGGAATTTTTCAAAATTCAAATTTTACAGCGGGAATTTCATTTTCCCATCATAAAAACGCAAGAAACTTTCGAAAACTGGCAGAAATATTTTTTCTTTCGGAATTTTCGGAATTCCGAATTTCGTTCCGAACATCCCTGAAGTCTAGGTATTGTTATGATTGCTCAAAGATGAACGGCATAGTGTTTCTTGTGCTCTTCTTGAGATCATCTAACCTTGTTAAATCATAACTCAGCTAAAAGTTTATCAAATAATTTGAAATTCGACCTGATGAATTATTTGAATTGTTGCAAATTTTTGCGAATTTTTCCAAATTTGAGCTCAGTACTACGCTTTACTCAAGTTTTGTTCTAGTACAAACTGGGTAGTTATGCACCACCTCGTTGAATAAGAACCTCGAAAACAATGCAGAAAAAGTAAAATCAATGAGAAAAGGATTACAAATCCTTCATGTCCAATATATGACTTGCAAGAAAATTGAGAAATTCCTCTGCTAAAACCCCAAATTTTCACTGACCCTGTTCTCTTAAATGACTTTATCGAAAAGGGAAAAATTAAGTGAAACGATTTCCCCTAAATAGTGGTATGTACTACTCCAAGTGAAAGTGTTTCTTCTCTAATTGTATACCAAATCAAAACACGAAATAGTTTCTTTCTCATAAAAGCAGAATGCGGTCAGGGAAAAGATGAATGGAAAATTCAGATGGAAACGGAAATGCTTTCCGAAGTGAACCAAAACTTTTTTGGAACCTTTTTGTATTCGTCTAATGGATGGTCATTGACTTTCTTCTAACTTGATAAATAACTTTTTAGGTTCCAAGGTTCTTTCTTTGTTCAGTTTCTTCATCCATTTTTTCATTCATTTTAAGACGGGCGTGACTTTGGAATGGCATCTTTTTGAGTGAAAAAGAAGTGAAAAAAACGACGATGACGATGAAATAAACATTGGAAAACGGGGGGATAAGACTTCAACAATGACACAACGCTTCTGGTTTCAGGGAGAGTGGGTGAAACCTGTCGGATTTTGGATTTTCTGTATTATGGACGGAAAAATGTAAAATGGCAATGAAGTGAAGAAGATGGAATATTCAAATTATGTTGCAAACGTTTTGAGGGAGAAAAAAGAAACTGCAAGAAAAAAAAATTCGGAAAAGCAAATCCAGAAATGAAAAGCTGAAAACGGAAACTTAAAATTATCTAGTCAAACTCGGAAACCTAAAATTTGAAAAGATGCATATAATTTTCAGTTAGCCTTAGTGGAGAGTTCAATTTCAGCAATTATCTCTTCAGAAATATAATACCGCAAACCGGTAACAGAAGGGCACCCTAACTTCCAGCTTTGAGCCAATTTATTTCGATCCCTGTAAGAGATATGAAAAGTTGTCCGCTGATAATTTGTTTATAATAATGTCAGAAGTGTTTTACCAGTTGAAAATTTTTCGATGCTTAAATAGGAATAGAGATAATTGAGCTTCAACTTGACATTGTGTGGACCCTTCTATCACAGGTATTAAGGTAAATAGCATATCTAGAAACTCATAGAATGATCTTGGAAAAAAACATTAACTTGAATGAAATAGTCTAGACCAAAAATTTTAACGAAATAAAAATTTTTTCTTACAACAATCTTACAAAAGAAGTTAGAAACTCAAATTGTAGTTTCAAATATTTTTTGGAGCAAAATCACTGAAACCAATTTCTATAATATCGCACAAATGGCATTATAAAAAGTAGTTTCGAGAAACTATGCATAGGAGTAAAATCGAACCTCCAGAACTACAGTACTTTCAAAATCTTGACCTCTTCATAAAATTGAGTCATAAAGTATCAACTAGGAATCGGATCAGTAGTTGAAATGTCGTAACTTTTCTGGAGAGGATAGGTTTTACGAAACATAAACATATTCATACAGCAGACAGTGAGACGGAGAAAAGAGACACGTAAAATGTAGGCATTCCAACGCCTGCGACAACATACAACGCCCTTCTTCTTCTTCTTTTCCGTAGAAGATAATTGGCGAGGTTCGGATGACAGAAGGGAAAAGAAGAAGAAGAAGACGTAAACAGGAGACAGTCTCGGGTAATTCGTACTTCGAATTCAATCGCATTGCGTCGTCGTCGTCGGTCGAGTGAAATGACCATGCTTAAGGGCGTGTGTTTTTTCGCGCGTCTTACTCGTTCTATACAAATGGATTCATGTCGTTCCGTCGGGAATAATCATCTGGAATACTGTAGAAAAAAACAATAATGGGATGATTGAAAGTAATGGGTGGGGCAGTACTGGTCACTTTGCCTTCTTGTTTCCATCACGGATTCATTCATTCTGATGACAGAAATTAGAAAGAGAGGTGTAAAACACACGGAGATTAGTTGAAGATATTGGAAGAATATTTTTTCGAGGAAAGAAGGAAAACGGGAAGAAGACTCTTTAAAAAAATTATGGAAAAATCAGAAGATCCATATCCAGGAACGTTCAGGTCGGAAAAAAAAACAGACACTAATCAAAACGGAAGCTGTAAATCAAACAAACTTTTTAGTGGACTTTTCGTGATTTGAAATTGAATTTAATTTCTCAGACATTCCAGACACATAAATCAGTCGTAGAAAGTCGTACTATTTCATATTTTATTATTTTGTTTAGGAGTGGAATTGAATTCTTAGAAATTCAGAGTGATATCACCTGGAAATCTAAAAATCGATTATGTAAAAGTATTCAATATATTCTTGTAAATGAAACTAGGATGTGGTACAAAAGCTCGACTTTATTCTCGAAAATTGTGGGATTTGCTCACTCCTGAACTTGCACTTTGAGCTAAATTATCTCTATTTCTGTAGGATATATCATAAATGTGTCAACTAATAAAATGTTGGTGATATTACGAAAAACATTTTATCAGTTGACAGATTTTTGTTATGTTTTATAGTATTCGAGATAATTGAGCTCAAGGAATGATCTGCTATTAGAATGTTTACGGTATGAACCTAGCGCGATTTGAATATGAATATTTGAATTTCACAGTGTGAAAATTTCGCTTCAAAGTTCTTTATTTTAAAAGGAAGGGGTTCTTTTTAAATCACGAATGAATGATAAATTAGCGCACAAGAAAAAAAAAACTTTAGTCTGATAAGTCTATCGGGTCTCAACACGATACCACCTCGTACTTTTATAGTTTTGCAGAAAAGTTTGTTTTTAAATTTTTGGCACGAATCCCATACTTTCCATCCTTCTAAAAGCTAAAATACCGTATTCCTACAACAGGAGCCCCCCCCCCCAAACCGCCAACCTTGAGCTCGATTATCTCGCTTCTTGTAAAAGGTATCCAAAAGTGGCCCACTGTCAAAATGTTTATCATAATATAAATATTATTTTGTCAGTTGACCACTTTTTATAGCTTTCCCATCAACCGAGATAAACTATCTCGAAGATGATAGTTAGGCGGGTCATTCTGTTTCTGAACTTTTCTGGAGTCCTGAGCGTTACATTAATCCGTATCCTATAGTTAACTCTAACCCAATATTTTGATCTCATGCGTTTTGAAAATATACAAACGCATTTGGTCTCCAATAATTGATACCTTCCTTTCCTCCCCCACCTATCATTTTGTCATTTTTTTCTGTCAACCAATACGTTTACCAGAAAGGTGTATGTTTTTGATTACGTATTTTTGTTTTCTTTCAAATTTCGTTGTCTCCTCTTTCCAATCCTTACGAATCAATATCAGTTCTGTATGATTCCCATGGGTATACACATCGGATCTCTCCTTCATTAACAACAACCAAAAGAGCAAAACCCTTCGAAAAACAATCATAATGCTTTTCTCCTCTTACTCAAAAATGATATACTTCCTCTCACGATAACATAATTCCCCTGACAATATCTCGTCTTCACTCTCTCGCCTCATTTATCCCTTTTTTTATCATCTTCTTCAGGTTATTGTCGCTCTTGGCAACGCCTTAATCCATTGCTCCTTGTATCTCTTATTCATTATTCTTTTCAATTTTTAAAGAATGAGCGACATCTACCGAGTTTCCGAGGATGCATTGGCTGAGAAGAATATGGTTATCACCAGCGACACAAATCCCCAGTATGCGTTCGTGGCCAATTATCTGTGGTATGTTAATTCAGAATCGCCCTAACTATAGTGTTCAATTCAAGGTTCTTCTACGTCGAAGACAATAAATTTCGGATCACGGCTTACTTCAAAGATCACCCAGACATCGAATACCACGCTTCTGTGAAGATATGGTTCAAAGATGAACACTTCTGTCATTACGAACGGACCGAGCAATTCCCGTTCGAAGAGAAAAATGGAGACGAGTACGATATTACTGACCAGGATTGGGTCTCCATCGAAGTCACATTTCGAGTCACAAAACTTCACTGTGAGAAGTACATCGGTCCGCCCGAGACAGAACAGGTTGGAACGATTGTTGTAGTTGGAGACCAGAAGGTGTTCCTGAATATGGAGGTTCGTGTAGTGAGGCATCAGTAAGGTATGGATTCTATATTTTCAGACTGTGATTCTGCAATCCGAAGTTCTCAGCGATGCGTTCAACAATTCCGAAGATGTAACCATCAAATTGTGTGACATGGATCCAGATGTGTTTTTCGAGATGCTCCGAGTCTTGAATCCACCGTTCAAACGGATCTCAAGTTAGTTGAAAGAGGGGGATTAGACATATTAGGATTTACTGCAACGGGTATTTTTAGTAGACAACATCATGCAATTTCTGGAAAAAGTTCATCTAACGAGATTAGCAGAGATTCTAGCAGCAATGACGTTGAGCATAACCCAAAAAGTAATTCCAGAGCACTACTTCACTGAACTCTTGCTCCTCGGTTGCCGATTTCGGATGCATAACCTTTTGGTTCGCCTTGATGAGTTCTCAAAGTCTGCAGACTACGATCCAAATTGGATAACACGAGTGGCATGGAAGAAAATCCAAGCAGTTCTTCGTGAAGATCCAGCATACTGTATTCAAGTTCTCGATAACTTTCGTTTGAAACAACGAGAGGTCAGGCCAGTAAGAAAAGTGAGAATCCGTCATCCAGAAGTTTCGGATGTCTATCATGAAGTCAGCGATACCGGACCATCTTGCATCGGATCCCTGTGCAACTTTTGTTCCAATCACAAAACCCAAATAATTTATTTCATTCTTTGTCTGTTTCTAATTGAACATTTCGTTCTTTTTATCTGGTTTCTCAGTGTGTATAAGAAACGGGAGTTATAATTTTCGATTTTAATCAAATTTTATATTTATGTTCATGTTTATTGCTGTGATGAAGATAATCAAAAAAGCAAAAGGTTTAGCCAAGCTGACAGTGTAATTAAATTTAAAACTTGAGAAAGAAAAGGAAGAAAAAAGAAAGTGAGCTGCATAAATGAAAAGAGTTAAATCCCGTTTGAGAACCCTGTTGTCGATGATTGATGGTGAAAAAAATTCGAAAAATACTATCTCCTATGATGATGATGATACTTCCTTGGATGAATATACTCATCATTTTGTTTCGATGATCCCGATGAAATCGTTCGTTTATCCTAAAATATTTTCTAGATTAGCTAAAAAGTAAGCATAATTCTTGAATCTAAACTACTCACATATACCTGATCGTTCCTTCCCTCACTTCCATCTTCCTCATCCTCTTCTATCATATCATCCTCATCAAAATCGGATTCTGATTCTGATGATTCGTCTCGAACTGAAAATTATTTTGAATAGAACACCCAAAAAAACATCAACTACTTGATATCGAATATCCGAAGAGGAATATTGCGTGTTTAGCGATTTCACGAGACAGCTCGAACGGCCTGGCTGAAATTATAAGACGACACAGAAGCTGAAGCAAGCAGAAATGCAACAAAAATGGTTATGATTGAAAGATGTGTTTCCTAAAATCCTACCCAGGATTCCAATCTTTTGTCCGAGCCACCTGGCTTTCTGCACTACATCATCTTGCATCAATTTGAAACACATGGCTGAAAATGTAGTTTTTTATATAAAAATTTTTAAGAGCAATGCTTTAATTTCTCACCAATCAGAGCCATTCCGAATAGAAGGTAAAGAGCACATACAACCAACTTTTCTTGGCTCCCTTCATCCAAAGCCTGGCCAGGCACAATATCTCCGAAACCAATTGTGCTGAAATTTTTTTCTGAAATCCAAGAGATTTTGAAGAGCTTATGAATACCTCAAAGTGATAAAACAGTAGTATGCTCCATCAAATCCGTTCCAATTTTCCCACCAGGCGAATAGCCAAGCACCGCCAGATATAAACGCAAAAACGATGCAGATTCCGACGCTCACTGGCATTTTTTCATGAGCTCGATGGCCCTAGAAATTTAGTTTGTGCATTGGTCAGCTAAAACAATAGAAACTTACATTCCTTCTCAACGAATGAAGTGACATCTCATCCGATCTTTCCGACCTATCCGATCGATAACTTCTTCCATCGATATCTCTCATTCTTCTGGATGTACTACTATCCATGCTTGGCTGTTTATGTGTCATCGAATGCATCATCATCATTTCTTTTTCCCTCAATTCTCTTGCCGAATTGTTTCTTCTTGGTGGCTTCTGCATATCTTCGTCATCCGTCAGTGACATCTGAAAACTCATCATTACTCCAAAACGAAAGTTATCAGAAATTCAAATCATGTATCTTCCAAAAAAAGGACATACGCTTGTCTCCTCGGTTTTCTCTGGATCAGATTTCACATCTTCATCTCTGGTTCTTGAAATTATGACGTTTGGAACTGCATCGTCTCTTCGTTGTTTTCTGGTCACCAGATCGTGGAAAGCGGCTGCAGAGCCACCGTACGCCTTCAGATCGACAACACCTTCGTCTGGTTGGTGCTGGGCGCGAACAAGAAGTCCTCCTGAAATCAAAGAGAATTCAAGAAGTAAGAACAAAATTCAAAATACCTTTATATTCTCTTGCAGGACTTTCACTAACTGCATGCCTTCCTCTTCGACTCCTCTTATCATCTGTATACAACTGTTCCATATTAATTGCAGTATTTGATTTTTGAAGATGTGCTCCTCTGAAACTTCTGAAAAATGATAGGAACAAATACGAAACTCAGAAAACTGAATAAAAAGCGATTACCGTTTTTGTACGGGGAAATTCGGAAGTCGAGGCATTGTTCCATTTGGACTTCGACTTTGGGTACTGATTTTTCGTCTTCCTGGCAGCGACATTGTATCGAATCGAGGTGGTTGATTTGATAATTGGGCATTTGTGGTTTCGTATCTGGAAATTTCGATTGATGATTGCTCATGGCTGTGCAAATTGCGGCCGTGGCCACCCGTTACTTACAGTACCGGTCAATGAGATATTCAAAAACGTTTTTTAGCTGATTTTGACCAGTTTCAGGAGTCTAGAGCTCAGCTGTCAAGGGTCACATCACTTTGAAAATTTTGGAGAGTGTGAAACTTTGCATTCACAATTTTTTTTAATTCCTAATTTTTAAACTTTTTTTTCTGAAAGACATTCTCGTTTATCCCATAGTTGCACTGAAAAATGTAAAAGGTGTATTTCAGAAAACGACAAATAGCTGTAAATTATGGAATTTTCAAAAAATTCTATAAATGCAAAGTGTTCAATCTAGGTCTGTTTTACAACCTTCAAAACTTAAGTGATCCGACACTAGACAGCCGAGCTCCAGACTTCTGAAAATGGTGAAAATCAACTGAAAACGCATTATTGCATATCTTATTGCCCGGTACTGTAGGCCTTCCTATCGGATACCTATTCCAGAAGTATCCTAACCAAAATGCCGTTACCAGCCATGACACTGCCTGATTCAAACCAAAAACTCACCGATTAAAACTTCTCACTGATTTCGTATCGTTACTTCTTGTCCTGGATCTATTCAACGATGCATGCCGTCGGACAGTATTATGTCTCTGAGCACTTCGAGAGCTCTGAACTCTCCTAACGTTCACAGCAGCATTTGGATGATAACGGAAACTTAGTGCCGCCCGTCTCACACGTCTTCTATTCTTCTGCCATCGACAATAGGCACAACAGAGTTTGAAGTAGATGTAGGTGAATACCTGGAAAATATGAGATCTTTGTGGAAAATCTGTGAATTCAAACCTGCGCCAATGTTTCTGCAATGTTAGCCAAACAAAGAAGCATCAAAGGGATTCCGAGTATCGAATAGAGAATCGTTAGAAGACGTCCAGTGTCAGTTTTCGGGCAAATGTGACCGTATCCTGAAAAAGTTTAAATTATGATCCCAAAATAAAATTGAAACCACATTTTTTCCTTTTTCTAGTTTCCCTGATCGTAAACTTGTTCATATTTTTGGAAATTCATTGCTCCCAAGACGATATCCCATTTCTCGTTTTCCCTCAGTTTTCCTCTCATCAATTCTCACTCAAAAATGTTTCGAACATTGTTTCTTTGTGTTCTTCTTCTTCTGGTTCTCTAATCTCATGGGGATTCGTGACGTATTCCTTATTTGTAATTCTACTAAACTGCCCAAGAAATTGTCTTTGTGAGGAATTCAGAAACTTTTCTCTCAAATTTTAGATTCGGAGACCAAGATTAAACAAAAAAAGGGAGGGGGCGACATTTTTCTTGTTTTTCTCATATTCAAAAAGCTAAATTTAGAAAGTTATTGGTCTGTCGTAGAAGAAGGAATGAGGAGTGGAGTAGGGGGAAAATAAAGAAGTTCTCAAGGGAATCACAATAAACATCTATACAGCGAAAAAAAGAAAGAAAAAGAACGATGATGAGCGGATGAATCGAATTTAATACAGAAACTTGCATTAATTTTGAAAAATTGGGCGCATAATTTCCCGGACGAAAGTTCTTACTATCATGAAATTTGAGAAAAGTGTTGTACTGGGTTCAAATTTGGAGTAAGTAAATTGAAATAGTTCATCAGTAAAATGGCTAAGATTCAAATTATTTCACCAACTACGAGCTGAGTTATCGCTTGTCAAATTTGCTTCATCTCATGAAAATCACTAGAAACGTTTCCCCGTTCATCTTTGGACAGTCATAACAATATTCAGACTTGAGGAATCGCTTCAAAAATTTTAGTATCTTTGAATCAAAGTAAAATTATATACTCATCAATTTCTGTGCTTCCAAGATACTTATATTCAAAGATATACCTGTTTTTATCAGTCCGGGTCCTATTCTGTAGTTTTGTATTCCACAGTTTTCAGATTAGTTTCTCTCAAAAGCACTACTTTTTTTTAATCGACATTCTTCGGGAGTTTTCCATTAATTGTTCCTAATTTTCTCTTTCTACACCTACCTATCGTTGTGAAGACTGTAATAGAATACAGTAGTGCTCCAGAGAATGTCCATTGAAATGTGGGACGTTCTTCGTCATGCTCATCGTATCCTTCGAAATTCATCGCATGCACCAACAGCATTTCGAACTCTTTCAACGCCCACTGCGATTCATTCTTCACTGCAGTCTCCTCTATTACATTTTTCTTGTTTATGAATCTATAAATGTCGTCGACGACCTGAAATACTTGCATATTGGCTCTTGATTCTATGAAGTCCCAAACCTTCAGCGACGCGTTTCTAACTTTTCCCTGTAATCCCATTTCATACGGATGTTCGACTGCCTGAAACATAAATGCACCGGCGACTGCGTACAGGGCCACGAGGAAACAGAGGCCCACATGAGTTATTGTGAAGATTGTGGCCTGGAAATTAAGATTGTTAGAATGGAACAATAGAAGGTAATGAAAAGGTTACCGTTCTGACAAAAGTGGTGACTTTCAGACAAAACGATCTGACTTCGTCTCTCATTTTCTCTCAAGCCAGTTGTTGAGTCTACTTGATTGTCATCTGGAGATGTGGTGAGATCGTTCTGAAATAAGACCTTTAAAAGAATTGAAGAAAGAAAAGATAAGGAATTGCTGAGAAAAAAAGGAAAAATGAAACGGGATGTCTAAAGATGGTATTAGCTGCAAAATCTGGGCATTTTTTAGTCGTAAAACCTGAATTAGATAAACTCCCAAACTTTAAATTGCGATTACTGTGAGAGATATCAAAAAGTTGTCAACTAGGAAATCATTTATCATAAGTTTAGCTACAACTTGAATGTAAAAATGTTTTGTTTGCTTTCACATAAGCCGAGATATTGAATTTTCTCTAACAGAAGCTCACCTCTAGAAGTCCACTCAAACTGTCATCTTTCAGCTCAATTATCTCGATTCCTGTAAAAGATATCAAAACTCTGTCAATTGATAAAATATTGGTGATATTATGATAAACAATTGATTAGTTTACAAAATTTAGATATCTTTCACAGGAATCGAGATAATTGAGCTCTAAGTGGAGGGTTCGAATGGGATTCAATTAGAGAAAACACGGTATACGAGATGGGGGCCCTTCTGTTAGAGGTTTCACGGTCCATTGAAAATTTTGGTCGATGATTTCAAATAGATGGGTTTGAATGAAATATTTTCAGGAAAGTTTTGGGTATTAATGATGATTCGAAATCAATGGCTGAATTTTCAGATTCTATTTTAAAAAGCCTTGAAACTACAAAAATGGAGCTCTTCACATTATGAAAATATCTTTATTGATTTAAATTAAGCTGGACTCCGTCGTGAAAACAGAATTTTGATTCCTGGATCTCCAAGGAAGGATTCTGACATGTCGAACATCGACTATAGTGATCGAACTTGGAGATTCGGAAAAACAAGAGGGGAAGAAAAAAGGCAAAAAGTTGGGGCCGATATTTGGGAGGGTAACAAAGAATATATGGGACACATACAAAGGGAAGAGACGTTTGCGTGCGTCCGTTTGTGTTGTGGTTTATCTTTTTGCAGAGACAGAAAATGAAAGAAAGCTGGTATAGAGACTTGGGGTATGTTTAGGATGAGGCCCCCACTCGGATTGATAGACGACAACAACGAAGAAGAAGACGACGTTGTTGGTAGAAGAAGAAGAAGACGTCGGGATTCAAAAGTGCCTCTTCGAAACGACACCAACAAGTCCCCAAGGGCCGCCCGGAAATGCGCGACGACGACGTCTTCCTTCTTCGTTGACTCGACTTTTCACGATTTCTGTGAGAAAAATAAAGACCAAGAAGAAGATGAGAGGGTTAGCAAATTTCAGACCAAAAGTTAGAAACAATTGAGACTCTCCCAAAATAGTTTATCCGGAAGAAGGATTGGGAAAATAGGATGGAGTTGGTAATGGAGAGAAGAGAGGGGTAAGATCAGAAGAAAGAACTACAGTAATGTCAAAATTCATATTTCTACCAGAGATGTCCGGAATGACTTTTTTTTGAGAAACGGAATCCGGAAAAAAATAATTTTCCAGGAATCCGGAATCCCGACAAATAAAAATACAGAACTCGGACTTTCGAGGTCTCCGATGGGCATAACAAATGTTGAAAAACACTTTTTGTGCTTTATTTTTGCATTTTGAATCGCTGAAGTTCAAAAACGGCTGAGAATTCATGCAGATTAACATATTTTCTGAAAAATCCGGAATCAATAATTTTCTCAAAACCCGGAATCCGGACAAATGTAAATTTTCCGGAATCCGGATTACGGAATCCTGAGAAAAATATTTTTCACGGAATCCGGAATGAAAAAAAAAACACAGAATCCGGAATCCGGACATCTCTGATTTTTACAGTGTAGTATCGCCTGTATAAGGAAAAGGTATCAACAGAAAGAAGGTCCCAGTCGGTGGTCCGGTGGAAAATGCTTACAATGAAAAATCACTATAAAATGAGACAGACTCGAAATTCAGATTATCATGAATTTAATTTTAAACTTGTAATGTTCTCTCTCTCTCTTTCTCTCTCTCTCTCTCTCTCTCTCTCTCTCTCTCTCTCTCTCTCTCTCTCTCTCTCTCTCTCTCTCTCTCTCTCTCTCTCTCTCTCTCTCTCCGACAGAACACATTCCTCTTCTGATTTTTCTGGAAACTTGTTGGTCGAGATCAAAACATTAGATTTCTCAGGAATGACACAATATTCAGATCAAATCGATTTAAATGTCTAATGTTTCCAGAACCAGAATTTCCTTGGTAATTCAGAATCGGTGACCACTAAAAAGGAGTGATCGTTTACAAACTTAAAATTAAGGAAAAAAGGAACAAGTGTGATTTAAACTTTCTTGGAAAAGCAAGTAAATGTATCGTCTCTTCTCTGTTTCCTCTCAACTCTTCCCCATTCAATTCCATCATTTGTCTGGATAGAGAGAAAAAGAGAAATAGCAGAATTCAACTCAATTTGAGAAGCACATGTACACGCTATTTGCAAATCTGTGTACAGAGAAAAAAGAAAGAAAGAGAGGTCAAAAGTTAGAAAGAATGAATTTGAAAATCCTTTTGGGATAAGAGATATAGGACAGATAGTGGAACCAAGGAACATGGGAAGTCTAAAAATGTTAATACAATCCTTTTTAGACTCCAGTCGGTCATTTTGATCTTTAGAACTTTGTGGACCTTCGAGTTTTTGGTCCTTCGAAAACCCCGAATATACAAAAAATTCCGAAAAGTCTGGTAAGTTGGAAAACTTAATTGATTTCAGATATTTCAAAATTTTTAAAAAATTCCGAATTTTTTGAAGTTTCTTCTGCCATTTTTTGAATATTTCCAAATTTCTGGCTTTTTTTGTTGGAAAATCTGAGTATCGGGAGCTTCTGAACTTTTGAAATTAATGAATTTTCCAGTATTTATAATACTTTTAGATCTTTCCAAGTGCCAAAAAATTCTAAAGAGCAAGATAAACGACTAGAGAACGTTTTCAGCCTTCTTTTACTGGTTTGATATTCAAATTTTCAGATATCGTAGATGATGTATAGTAGATGTTGCTCCAGGAATTCTAATCCTGTCCCACCGTGCTCAAATCAATCCAACCTATTCCTTGTTTCTGTCTGAAGTTGTAGTCTTCTTCAAAATTCATTTCTTCTTTTTCCCTTTTTGCCGTTACAATCTTCCATTCAAATCGTATCTTGCCTCCCTCTCGCTCGCTCAAGGAAGAGAAGTTCGGCGGATCGTTCAGGACTAAATCGGACCAGATAGATATCTCCGACCTCTTTTTGGGAAGGAATACAAACTTTTCTCATGTCTTTCCTCAGCTTTCCTTCATCAACCAACACATCATTCCTCAAATTGTGTCTCGTTTTTGAAGTATTGATCGAGTTTTTTTTTTCATTTTTCTCAGTTCATCAAAAAGTTATAATTCAATCGGTTTGGTTTACAGATAATGCAAAGGACAGTGTTAAGAACACTGTCAGCGTTGCAGAGGAAAGTCAGAATGTGCAGTAATCAGAGAGCGAGCACTATTGGAGATTGGGTAGGTTTAGTGAAACAAGAATTGGTTTTTTGATAGTGGCAAGCAGTCAAGAATCTTGAGTTTCCAAATGTCAGATTTTTCTTATAGCAACTGTAGTTAACTTAGGTTTAATTTCTTGGAAACAGCATACGGTAGTCGTTTCAAAAACATCGGCGGAAATCTCTCACATCAGGACACCAGAATTCCATAAGTGTATAATTTCAGGACTTTATATATTTAAAAATTCAAAAAGTAGGGAATTTAGAAATTCTGAATTTCCGAGTCTCAGAAGTTCAGAAATGCATATATCCATAATTTCAGATCTTTAGACCTTCGAAGTTACGAAATTCCGGGAATTCAGAGTTACTGACATTCAGAATTCGAGTTACTGACATTCAGAATTCGAGTTACTGACATTCAGAAGAGTAACTGACATTCAGAATTTCAGAATTTCAGAATTTTAGAATCTCAGAGTTTTAGAATCTCAGAATCTCAGAATTTGAAATTCCTTTTCCGTTATTTCAGTTATTTCTCCATTAAAAAATAATTCCATAGTATTCATTCTACTAGTTGTATGCTTGCCATTACCTTCGAATACATATCTCAATTATTTCCAGACATTTCGGATATCCCTAGTGATATTTGCATTTCTGTGTGGTTTTGCTTGGTACACACGAACAATCAACATGTGGGCAATGAAGAATATTGGAGACACTTTTCTACGGAAAGACATCAGTTAGTATGCTTCTAAAACTTCCATTTCATTTCTTCTGAAATTCAGATACTCGTCAAATAATTCTTGGAAGTTTCTGGAGGGACGAACGGGAACAGAATGTAGATGGACGGTTCGCAGTGATTCATTTTTTGGGAGATGGAAGAATCGAACATCCGCTTTATTGCTTCTCAATTCAAGCTAATAATCGTTACTTGAGTGAGTTTTTGTTGATTTGATAATCACAAACTTTTTATCCAGTCACCCGAGCAACAGTTCAACGAATTCATCGTGGAAAGAGGGCGTCATCCGACATTTGTTCATGGTCTGGACACATTGCAGAATGCGATTTGGATGTTCATGCTATGAAAGAATTCAAGTAACATTGTCTTTTGAAATTCGTGTAAAATTAAATTTGGTTTAGAATCAGCACAACTCCAAATGTGGAAGACGCCATGCTAGTGACTCCGGAAGCACCTCTCAGGTAACAAAAGGTTTTTTTTTTCAAACAAAATTGAACAAATTCTGGAAAGGTTTTTTGAGATCGTAAAATTGAATGCTCTTTGTTCCATTCCAGATTTTCTCATAACATTAAAACCAGTATTAAAATGGCCGACCGTTCTATTTTTTCTGGGGTTTCTAGGTTGTAGGTTCTGGGTTGTATGGGGGCACAACAATTGAAAGGTGCACTTGTTTTTTTCGTGGGATCACTGAGTAGGAAATATTTTAAAATCCCGAAAACCAGTCAGCGTAAAACCTATATTAGAAGGGCCCTTTAATAGAAGAGCCCTCCGGGAGAAAAATGAAAAGGGGTCACTCAAAAGTTAGTTCAATTTTGGTGAGATTGATAGATTTTCATGAATTTTGAACAAAATTCCGCAGATTTTTAAATGAAAAAATTCGGAAAAAAATGTCCGGAAAAATAGAAGAACAGTAATTTAGCGGATGGGGCTCTTCAATTAGAGGGGTTCTTCTTCACAGACTTTACAGTAGTTTCCCATTTTTCAGAGAACCCCGTCACGATATGGTCGTTTGCATGGCACCTATGTACATCTATACCGATTGGGAAATTCTTGTAACCGGAATTGAATTGTGGTTGGCTATGGGAGCCACAAAGATCGTGGTCCCTGTTCAATCAGCCTCGAGTGCCACATACAGAATTCTTCAAGAATACGAGAAAAAGGGGATTGTAATCATCCGACACTGGCCAAAATGGCCAATTATGTCAGACACGAATCCAAATGGATTGGTTCTTTCGAGAGGAATCGAAGAGTCTCATGTCAATTGTTTATTCTTTGTGAAGCCATGGTCTGATATTGTTGTGTTCTCGGATATTGATGATTTCCTGTTGCCATTGGATCCATCGACAGTGTCTCCAGGAGATAATCTTCAAATTTTGAGAGTGGGTTTTCTGCTTTTTGGGGGGTTCTGAATTAGAAAAATACGTTTTAGAACTTGTTCGCTGAACATCCACAAGCTGGAAGTTTACTTTTCGAGCATCGTGATGTGCAATTTGTTCCACCAAACCGTCAAGAAGATCAGAGTCTCGCAAACTTTAATTTCGAGTTTTTGAGAAATTCAAAGAATAAAATGAACTGTAATGTATGGAGAATGAAGACCAGAGTGGTTGTGAATGCAAGTAAGTGGTTTTCGAAGGTTCTAGAAGTTTCTTAAACTCCTTAATCTGAAATTCCAGGTCGTGTGGACAGTGTGAACATGCATGAAACTGGAATCCATCGTTTTGGATACGTTCAGACCAGAGTTCCATGCCGACAAGCTCACTTCTATCATCTTCGTCACTCGCATAACACTGTTCCATCACCAACTCCAATCAATATGTCCCCGTTGGCAGATATGCTCAATAAGTAAGTCCCGGTTTGTATTCTCGAAAAAGTTCTGGACCCACAAAATCCATGTCTTTCCTATAAAAACAACTGAATGCTTAAGTCAAATGTTTTCAGACAATGGCAAAACCGAATTGAATCATTCACGAGTATGAAATCTGAAATTCTAAACAAAACGAACACAGAGTACTTGGAAGATTTCGATAGATGTATGGGAGCTATCAATGATGAGCATTGGACAATGAAGGTAATTAGCTCTAGAAGAACCCACAATATACGTGCGATTTGAGCTCAATTATCTCGGTTCCTATGAATGATATCAACATTTTGCTTAATGATAAAATATTGGTGATAATATGATAAACTTTTTATTAGTTGACAGTTTTATCCCCCAAAAGAGCCGAGATAATTTAGCTTAAATTTGGAGGTTGGCTTCTATCAGAGGGAACAAGGAAAAATTGCATGGTTGATTTTCATAGTAATTGCTGAAGATCAGAAAATTTTCCTCAGGATTCAAAAACTGAAATTCGAAAAAATTCCAAATTTTTTCTACTTCCAGGTCTCCCGATGCCTAACCCCCCATGTTTGCTTCAGTCGTCTGCGACGAGACGTCGATTGTGTAGCAGTGGCTTCTGAATATGAGTTCTATCGTTCTGGAAAGGGATATTTCATGAACCCAATCAACAGTAAGTCGCTTTATTCTAACTTCAAAATCCATCTAAAATCTTCCAGTCCGTGTTCAAAAATCCGAAGTGAACTGCGAATCGCCAGTACCGCCATTCACATCTGGAAACCATTATTTCGCTCCGTGACCTGTTTTTCTTCCATGATTTGCTTCCTATTAATTATTTTCTCAGCTGATTGTTTTAATTAATACTAACTTTTTTCGTTTCACAGATTTCAACTCAACATTTTTTTTATTAAAAAAATAAATCCATTTTGATGAAAATGAGACGAGTGGGAGATCAAGGAGAGAGATCAAAAAGATCAGAGACAGAAACAGAGGGGAATAGAAAACGAAATTTCAGATATTTTTTGAATGGGAAGGGGGAATTATTTAGGCATCTAGTCTTCCTGGCTTGACTGGGAACGAACGACCGCCGCCGCGTTTTTCTGAAAAAAATGATCTGAAGTTGAAATTCAGTAATTGAGACAACACAGAAAACAGAGGGTTTTTTGATTGAAAATTTTTGATGCTCATTTGAGAAAATATTCAATAGAGCCTCAATTTCAGCTTAAAGATAATGATATCATCTCGAATTTGTTGACTCAAAATTGACTCGAAAAATATTTTGTATTATATGTACTTTTCTTCCAAAGTGATGTGATGTTCAATCATCAGTCAATCTACGATGTGTCAAACAGAAATTTCCATAAATTTGCAACATTTTTTTTCAATTTTAAATTTCCCTCTTTTTCTCGCACACGGACAAGGTACATGGGACAACAGACAATACAATAATTTGACAACGGACAGAGGGAAAACACACCGAATTATTATATTTTGTGATGAAGTGCTCGGAAGAAGGAAGTGAAGGAGTAGAAGAGGAACAGAAGAGAAGAAGTAGAAGAAGTAAAAGGAATACATAGAAGAATGTCTCTAGAACACACCAAGACGATCGTCTTCTCCAGCGAATGGCTGAATAACCCAATCCTCATCTCTCTTGCTCTCCAAGAATGCCCGAGCTCCGCCACGTTTCATCATATCTCCGAATGCGCGTCCTCCCCCTCTCTTATCCATCAAAAACGCACGAGCTCCTCCGCGTTTCTCCTCGTCAAATCCTTGGAATGCTCTGGCTCCGCCACGTTTCATCTCGGTCAAAAATGCACGGGCTCCACCTCTTTTCTCATCGTAGAATGCACGTCCTCCGCCACGTTTGAAGTCGTCTCCAACGTCGGCTGAGAAGGCTCTGGCTCCTCCACGCTTGTGGAGCATCGCACGAGCTCCACCACGTTTCTCGTCTTGCTCTTCAAGCTCAGAAGTGTATTGAGCGTTGAGCATCATCACAAGGGCTGAAAAATTATTGTTGAACATGAGTGTTTTCAGCTGTCTGGGGGAAGTGATTTCACTTAATTGAGTTCAATTATTCCGAGTTTCAAAGATTATTTAGTTCTAGAGCCCACATATGACTTGTTGGAAAAGAATATTTTTAAATGATCTCTGATCATCTTTTTTTGATAATTTCTAAATTGGAGAAGTCTAAATTTGAATGTCTATGAAAAATCCGACTTTGAGTTACAGAATTTTTGTCTTCTGGCGTTCAGGAGGTATAATCACAGTCAATAAATTTTTTTGAGGAATTTCGGACCGTGAAACCTGTAATAGACGGGCACCTCACACTGTCAAGCTGATTTTTCCTGGCTCCTATGCAATGTATCAAAAATATGTAAATTGAAAAAACACTTATCATATTATGATTATCAATTTATCAGTTGATCACTTTTTGATATTTCTGACAAAAACTGAGAAAAATTGTCATGGAGTTAAAAGTTAGGGGGTCTTCTATTACAGGCTTTACAGCAGTTACAAACAACTTTTTGGCTCAAAGTTCAGCATAATTTCTTTGCTCTCTCAAGGTTGGAAAAATCCCATTCTTCAAATTTCCCCGTCCCTGAAAAATCTGACCCACTTGCAGCTTTTTTCCCAAGAATCAACGAATTCTCTCGTTTCCAAAAAAGCTCATAAAATATGGCTAGTTTTTTCTTTCCTATTTCCCAGCATGAATCTGTTTCAGAAGAACTTCGAACATTTTCTATTTCTCTCTCGTTCCATTGGTAATTCAGAAAAACAAGTTTTTTTTGTGTGTGGAATGGACAGGAAGAAAGAAAAAACGAAGAGAGTGTTAACTCAAATGCGGATCTGAAATTGTTCTTCTTTCTCTCTTGCACAGACAACTCTCTTTTTTCCTATTTTTATCTTATTTTAGAGAATAAAAAACAAAACAGATAGATGTGAAAGTAACTCTAGGAGACTAATTGGGGCACTTTGATCAATGATGAGATGACGAATTGGCTTCAGGGCGTATAGGGTGCTATTAAAGATCAAGAGGGTATCCCCAAAAGCTTTCCAGAATATTCTGAGGTTGCTCTCTAAGAGTTCAGAAGATCCACTGTTTCGCGTAGGCACATAATTACATGGACTCATAAAAACGGGTATATATTTAGACACAGTGGAAGCACAAAAATCGGTAGAAATATAATGTTACGTTTGATTCAAAGCTACTCAAATTTTCGGAACGATTTTCATGAGATGAAGCAATTTTGAAGAGCGATAACTCAACTCAAAGTGGGTCAAATAATCTGAAATTTGATCAGTTTCCAGATGATTTACTTGAATTTTTGCACTTCAAATTTGAGTCCAACTCCTCATTGACATGTTATGCTGGTACAAATTTTTGTCCGGGTAATTATGCGCCATCCCGCAGACTGCGCTGGCAATATCGTTCATTTTGCAGAGATACTGTGGTCCTTTAGTCGAATGTTAAACATAATAGCGCGTTCGAAGTTTCCAAATCAGGAATTTCTGGGCCCAGAAAACACACGTTGGACCGCCAGAAACCCAGACTTGAGAACTTTGGATGCGCTGTAAAGGTTATGGTCACTACTATCTGATCCCTTCATAGCCATCTCCCACCACTTTCAAAAATATTATAATCCTTAAATTTATTTTATAATCCACTCTACGCGCAAGGAATTAAAATCAGAACACTTCCAGACTGAAACTTTACGAATTTCAATGGCTTCTTTAGTGTCCATTCCTCCCCCCAATTACTACAACGGGAAGCCCCATATACCACAATGTACACAAAATTTGTTGCTCTTCAGGTTTTTTTGGCTCCAAAAATAGAACTTCATTTTCAACGACTTCTATTCTTCTTCAACGAATAAAATAAAACGTAGTTCGTCAAATCGAATTGTCCTAACGGGGGGAAGACTCATCCGAAGCTTCGCAGCCCCAATTTCTTCACCCAGATGACGTCACACCGTTTCACCGTAGTACTCGAAACTCTTCCAGAGAGCCGATCTCAAAAATGAGAAATGAGTCCTTCTTTTCTTTTTTCTTTTGTCTGCCGAAGAGCCACTTAACGAAAATGAAGATGAGAAAGTCAATCAACTAGGGAGGTCTTTTCTTTCTTTTTTAACTTTTAACTGGGAAAAAAGTCCATCAATTTTCCTTGAAAAAAAAAAGAAAAGAATGTGGAAAAGAGGATTCTCCAGGATTCTAAATTTCGGATGACGTTGCCGTTGTCACAGAAAAGATCCATCAAACAATGTGCGGATGTTTATTTTTTGAGCTCGCTTTCGCTGTTTTTTTTTCAGAGTCACTCTGGGGAATCCCGATGCTATCTTGGCTCCATGATTTATATACACTAGCTTTTTTCTTTGTTGATTTAAATTCTGGGAAATATTATCGCAAAATAGAAGTTCTAATAAAAACATCAAAGTTATACTTATAGTTAAACAAAAACTCAAAAATCCAACCAACCTGCAAGTCCGAAGAACAGTACAGTAAGATTTGAGTGACGCATGTCTTCCGACGTTCAGTCTTCTTTTCTGAAACAAAAAAGAAGAATTGGTCGAATGTGAATATTAGAATGAGCTGAGAAACGGGAGCAACAAGAGTGTCGAGATGGAAGTGGGCGGAGCTTCAAGAGAGCATATACGGGAGGGGCGGGGCTTACGGAAGGATTGAAGGGAAAGAGAAAAATTTGGGAAAAGGAGGGGGAAAAGACGGTGGAAAATGAAAGAACAATACAAAAAGATGGACTTTGAAAGAAACGGGTTAAGGAAAGTGTAAGTTATTATGTTCATTATGGAACGAATCGTCATTGAGCAGAGCATCCATCGAACATTTGAAAATCTGCAGTTTTTTTCTAAATTTCATATATTCAAGATTTCAGAGTTTTCGAATTTCAGAATTTCTGATTACC
Organism: Caenorhabditis nigoni; assembly: GCA_027920645.1. Lineage (NCBI taxonomy): Eukaryota > Metazoa > Nematoda > Chromadorea > Rhabditida > Rhabditidae > Caenorhabditis > Caenorhabditis nigoni. Next base: position 7,278,176 of record CP115866.1, on the reverse strand, counting down.
AAAGCTTCATAACTTCACAACTTCAGATTTGCAGAGTTTCGTCGTTTCAAGATTTCAAAATCTCAGAATCTCAGAATCTCATAATTTCAGAATCTTAAGATCTCAGAATCTCCGAATCTCAGAATCTCAGAATCTCATAATTTCAGAATTTCAGAATCTCAGAATCTCAGAATCTCCGAATCTTAGAATCTCCGAATCTCAGAATTTCAGAATCTCAGAGTCTCAGAATCTCACAATCTCAGAATCTCACAATCTCACAATCTCACAATCTCATAATTTCAGAATTTCAAAATTTCCAAATTCCAGAATTTCATATATAATTTTCATAGACCCAACTTAGAAAGTATGTCAACTCAAATCATAATTATAGAATTAACGAAAGATTATTCGGAAAAATCGCCGGAAATTTATAGAGCTTACAACGACTTTCCCGATTGAAAACTACCGGAAACTTTCACGTCCTCAGAATGATCCAAAGTCTCTGAAAATTTCAAACTCCCACATACATTATTCACCGCGACCCGTATTGGGTCCCAGAACGTCTAATTCAAGGAAATCAACATTTTTGAGCTTCTAGGAATTACAAATGCGGAGGTGACACTGATAGCTTTAGCTAAGCTTAGCAGATTCGGATCATTCAAAGACATTTATCTCTATTTTTGTATTTTCAGCTTTTCAGAAAACAAAACGTTCCGATTTTTGATGTTTTCTGGAACTTTTCGGATTAGAAGAAACGACTTGAAAAGAGATGTTCCCGATCCCAAAGGACCGATTTGTAAACGTTTCGAGGAGAATTTTGAATGCTTCTTTTTTGGGACACAACGTGACAAACGAAATGTTTCTTCGGAGGAGTTTATAGGTTAGTATGGGAAGAGAATGATGGGAATTTTGTGATCAGAAAAAGAGCATGAGATCATTTGAAATAAGAATTGTGGGAGAATTTTTTATGTGTACAACAAGTTTTCTGATTTTTTAAAATGATGCTAGGAAGTAAACTAGAATAGAAAATTGTTATTGATTCTTTCAGATAATTTTAGAAATAAGTTTGTTTCAGGGTTTCAGAGTTTCATAGGGTGATTTTGGGTGGCTATAGAAAAGGTTTTCTCAGCGAAGGAAATACTCCAATTCCCATTTTCCGAACTTTTTCAGAAAAGGAAGGTCCCGATTCCAAAATAGGCATTCACAGATTCAAAAACAAAAATAATAATAGTGGGACTCATGAACCAAAATTCATTGCTCATATTTTGAAGACGTACCCGAATGCTATAAAAATGTAGTTCTTAAAAATTCGAAAAGTGAGAAGGTAGAAACATCTAGAAACATACTCGATAGAAATATCTTCAAAAAGTAAGTATTGTTTTGAACTTGAAGCTTTCGAGTTTCGGAATTTGAAGATTCGGTTTCTTAATGAAGTTTAAAACCCAGCTTTTAAACTTCGAGCCAGTTTTACTTGGTTCATGGGAGAATCATCAAAAAGTGGTGAACTTTCAAAATGTTAATCATAATATCAGCAATATTTTATCAGTTGACCACTTTGTGATATCTTCTACAGGAATGTCTTAAATGTGGGCTTAAATTATACGGTTTCAGGAAAATGCGGAGATGACACTGTTAGCTTTATGATAACAGCAAATCATAGAAGATCCTGATCATTCAAAGACCCTTATCTCCATTTTCTATTTTCCGTTTTTCAAACTTACAGAAACTTTTTGGGATTTTTTCTTATTATATCTATTGCTCGATGAACTCCTTCTTTTTCTTCCACTGTACGAATGCCCATTATCTCATCCCACTCACTCCATTATTCTCTTTCCAACTCTTCCATCATGTCACTTTGGTTTTAAAATACACACCCCATAATTTTGAAATGGGACTCTGACCCTCTTACAAGCAGTACACACATCAGATGACGTGGGATTCTGGAGTTGGAAGAAGGCGAAAATCGGGAAAAGAAGAGTGTGACTTCTAATTGGATATTTATAGAAAAAGTGGGGTTTCGTTTTGACAAGAACCTAACAAAAGACCGAATAGTTTGATGGATTAAAAACAGAAATTCACATAAAAATAAAATATTGACCTGATGAAAACACATAAAATTCCAGGAACTTTTCTCGCGATAATTGGTTTCGTCAGAACAATAGCTTATGTTCCGTTTTTCTTGTTTGGTTCTGGTCAAGAAAAAGTAGATGTTTGGTTCATGGCGTACGGAAATTACAAAAACTTTCTTAAAACTTGGAACATGGATGTTTGGAAAGGCTTTTTTGGAATTTCGCGGAATTTCGAAAATTCCGAGTTTCAAATTTTAGATTTTTCGATTTCGTTTTTTTCAGAATATCGAAAACATTGATAAACAGAATTCTGTATAAAAAGTTAACGTATTCCTAAAAAAAAGCTTCAAAAATATTCCGGTTAGAATTTTCAGAATGCCTTTATGATCATCACTGAACTTGAAAAATACGGGATGTTCTTTCTCGGTGATTTTGAGCGAATTTCCATATTTGGCAAGAGTTGGGCAAGAGTTGGGCAAGTATGATGATCGACAATCGTTCAATTTTTGGCTCCGCGACGTTTCGCAAGTACGACGTTTCGAAAGTGCGACGTTTCGAAAGTACTAGCTTTGCGCTTTTTTGATGCTTTGAAAGCTTCAAATATAGAAAATTATGTTCGAATAACCTTTTAAACACTCAAATACAAGTTTTTGCTATTTGTTTCATGCAAAAAAGCGGAAAGCTGTTACTTTCGAAACGTCGCACTTGCGAAACGTCGCACTTGCGAAACGTCGTACTTGCGAAACGTCGCACTTTCGAAACGTCGTCTTTCGAAACGTCGCGGAGCCCAATTTTTACGAGAAGAATTTAATCAAAGGCCTAGTTCGTCTTGCGCAAAGGTCTGAAAGAAAAGGTTCGTTGAAGATTCTTGTAGCTCTGAATTCAAATGCTATTCAGATTCTTAAAATTATATTTCTTATACTCCATCTCCTCCTACAGTAACCCCCTAAGAATTTTCCATCTGAAAATGGGAAGATCCAATATCTTAGTAGTCCATCCCCCCAAAAAAAGAACAACTTCCTTCATTCATTTCGTCAACAAGACGTCTTCCGGACGTGTGGGTGTCAAGTCTGTCTGACATAGAAAACGACGTAGATGACGTTAGCAGTATACCACATTTCAATAAGTTTTTTGATTGATTAAAATGACTGCAAAAACATATCAGTCAAACTTTTTTTTCAGGATTATGTGAAAAGGGTTGATGATGATTGATGCACGGTATTTTGATCCTGGAAAAATCAGAAAGATCAGATGGAATTTTTTGGAAATCAAAGATCTGTTGTTGAGCTTTAATGAAGATAAGATTTTCAGAGTAAACGTCACTAGACAATAGAGCTAAAAGAGTTGAAAACAAAAGCCAAAATGGAAGTGAATGTCAAAAACAGTCGTGGGTGGGTTGGGGTTTTGCAAATCATAATCATATGAGAAAATTCAGAACCAGAGAAATTACGTAGATTCCAGTTTTTGGGGGATTCTCAGGGTCCGAAAACGACAAAAACTTCAGAAGCGCTTTTCAGAATGAAAGATTTCAGGACCCCTTTCTGACAAATGATCGGGAACTGCAGTCGATTGTCTAATTTTATTCCTGGCATATCTCTCGAATTTTGAAAACTGAATATTCAATGTTTCGAATCACATCTAGATTTTATCGTGCTGCAATTTCGAATATACAAATTTTGAAAGACTCATAAAATGACCAACACCCAGACTCGAACGAAATATAGAAACCAGAATGGTTCCAGTTCCAGCAACTGTTGCCTTCGAATCATATACATCGCGCAATTTAATTATAATCATTGTTATTATTCAATCCGCATATCACATTACGCAACACTTTCTCCTTCTACGCCTTTCCATTTTTTTGTTGATCCCCTCCCCCCGACGATTCATTCGACTAGTTTCTGACCATCATCCTAAACTGAAGTGGAAGACAGTTTTCTGAGACTTTTCTACTTTTTTATTTTGCTGAAACTATAATGAAATATTCCCGGAAAATTTCTGCTGCCTTGCTGTTTTTGGTTGGATTCGCTAGTGCTAAAGATTACGATATCGAAATCTTGCCAGGTAAAAAATTTAAACTGGAAGTAGCTGGGGTGGAATAGTGTAAAATTACAAATGAAAGTTTCGGCTCTAGTAGAATATTTTGGCATTAAAATCCATAAAAACTTCATCTGAAAATTTTTTTTAAGTCAAAATAACCGACTAGAGCCAAAGTTTCCGTATAATAACATCGGGCCTATTTACGATTTTTGGTTTTTAAAACAAATTTTAAGCTTGAAATTGAAGACTTCCCCTGATGGAATCCCTATCAAAATAGGTCAGTCTATGCAAAAGTAGATCAAAATATTCTTAATCCAAAATAATCCGAAATCCGATCAAAGTGTACACATATGGTGATGTGAGAATCCGGAAATATCATATTTCTTTTCACAACTTCCGTTTCATTTCAAAAGGAAGAAAAAAAGAAGTTTTCTAAACTTCTCAGCTGACTTTCTTCATCTGATATCATTCAATAACCGAACATCGTTCTTCGGATTCGTGAGAATATGCAGAAAAAAGTTAGAAAAGAAATGATAGGTAATTGCATGAGAATTAGCAGCGATTTGCATTTAGAAGAAGGGAAAAAACGGTTCGTCATAGTTTATTCCAAAAGAGAGAATTCCAAAAGTCATCGTCCAGTTTTTTGTTGCAAATTAAATTAAGAAAAAGTAGGAATGTATAAGTTATGAACAATTTTTTATGTGCATGTAATTATCTGAAAAAGTAGAGGAAGAAAATAAAGATGATGATTGTTTTCGAATTTAGGGAAAAAATAAGGAATGAGTAAGAAGAGTAGCTGATGTTTGTGAGAATTTTGTTCGAAAGACATGTGGAGGGAAAAACGAAAATGCGAAAGAAATGTATTTTTTCAGAAAACTGTGACTGTCGAGATTGGTATGGTGGGTGTCGAGTGAATGGAGAGAAATGGGTGGATGATGATGTGTGGAAATATTCTTGTGATGGAAAAGAACGGTTGGATTTTTTGGATAAATTTTCATAAAAAATTTAAGCGCACATGGAGATTGTCGGATTTTTTTTTAATTTTAAAAGAAGACTCGGACCATAATGCTTTAAAAGTTATAACTGTATTTTCCTAATATTATTAATAAATTTTCAAAAAACCCTAAATCATGGGTAAAAGTCGCTGAAAGCAGACAGTTTGCTTAACAAGGAGGGACGAGGATTTGAACTCCCGAGCAGTGAGAAACTTAGGCCACAGCGGAAAGCCGGCCCGCCGCCGTGGCCTAGGTTTTTTCACAGCGTGGGAACTCAAACCCTCGTCCCTAGTCGCCATCGTATTTAAAAAGATTTTCAACGGTGTTTTTCGGAGATTTCGGATTCCTTTTCCGAAACTTTTTGTAATACCATTAGGAAAATACACAACTTTTCAAACTTTCAATGCTAAAAAAATTTTCGGCCGGATTTCCCCTTTAAATAAAACATTCTAGCACATTTAGTATTCGAGGTTCCGGAAAGAAAACAAAAGAGCATTTTTGGAATAAAAATGCAAATTTCTCCCCAAATCTAGGATCATTCTCAAAAATCCGATCCATCTTCTTCTTCAGATCCGAGTCCACACTGACTGGATGTCGTGGAGTCGGAGGAGATGTTCCGGTTGGACAAAACACGACAATTGGGGATTTATGGCAAGTGTGCACACAGGATGAACAGAAAATTTATTATGAAATTGGTAGGGTTTTTTGAGGGGAATAAAAGAAAGAATCGAAAATGATTGATTTGAGAGCCGTTCTGCGAGTTCAACGGAACGAAAATTCGAGTTGGACAGGAGTATAGAGACGGCAGTTTTCAATGGTTGTGTCTTTCGACGGGACGTTGGATAACAGGTTATTTTGGGATTTATAAATTATGGGGTTTCGATACTTGGGGGGGGGGGTGTCTTTGAGCTAGAATTATGGGAGTTCTGGAAAATTCGGGTCTAGAAATATGAGAAAGACACTTTCAGGATGCTATTATTTCAATGAAACTCATACGGATCTACTTCTACGTGTGGAGGAGCATGCCTATAACGGTTTAATTGAGCACGTATGCTCGAAAAGACAGGAATATCCAGCAATAGTTCAGTACTACACACAGGTACGCCCAGTTTCTGTTTATATATATTTTTCTTCCTCCCAAGGACTGGGTTCTAGGAAATTTCCTCTGTTTTTTATATGTTTCTTTTCTCTTCCTCTTCATCACGTCTTCGGGTTTTCCCCCCGAAAAATCCAATTAAAGTGCTCCTCTCATGACACGGAACATGTCAAAACAGAATGATGTTTTTTGCAGGTCCGTAAGGATGTCGATGTGAAACATCCAACTAATAAAGGAGTTAATCGAAATTTTCCGGATCCGCTGCAAAAGTTGATTGACGAGGATAAAAATGTAAGAGAGAGAAGGGTTGCTCATCAAATGAGATTTACTAGATTTCTGAAATCTAGAACATTCATTACAAATATATCTAAATTATAGAAAATTGAAGATTATGGGAACTTAATGATTTCTGTAGCCGAAAGTCAAAGTTTTGAAAAATTATGTTCACTTCAAAAAATTGAGTGTCTAATTTCCGGAAAATGCAGGGGTTTTTAAGCCGAAAGAGATTTTTGAACAATTTTGCCTCAAAAAAAATTTCAGAAAAAAAGGATATTTCCAAAAATTTGAATATTCATAGTTTTGCAAGAAGCTGAAAAGTGTTTTTGGAAACAAATTTTTCGAAAATTTCGAAAAACGTTCGAGGTTGGTGACCTAGAAAAAATTGAAATAGTTAGGCCATCATGCTAAAATGACCTAGAAAACTTACCAGATGAGTATCACACAAGTTGGTGACCTAGAAAACTCAAATTGCAAAATTACGCCACCATGGTAAATGACCAATTTTTGACCATCAACTACGGTGGCCTAGAAAAGTGGTTCGAAATTTTATCGGGATAAAAATTCAACGATTTTTCGATTTGCTGATTTTTGAAACAGAAATTCAGAGTTTTGAAAAATTATTATAACAAAATTTTTGTTTGAAAAATCCTGAGCTACAAATTTTTCAGACCCCTGGCACTTCTAAATTCATCATTTTCAGGTCCGCTGGCTTCATAATTCCGCCGTTTATTTCGTGAAAAATGAGGAGAGACCAAGAAGCTTCACTCGTTTTTTACCAGCATCTCGAAAGCCATTGGGTTAATTTATTTTTATATATTTTGCATGACATTTTGTACGCTAAGCTAGATCTCATAATCAATCAGGCATTTTAAAGTTGAACAGAATAGTAGCTGGCTGGATTTCAAGTCTTTTTTCAGACGAAATTCTGTGTAACCCGTTTGCTTTATTGCTTCTTTATTGTATTGTTTTTAAATAAACTTCATCTTTATTATCTTTCTTTGCAATCTATTTTCAATATGAGCTTGAACGAATTCTAGAACAAAGCTCTCCTGGGAATTAAAATGACATCGTTTTCCAGAAAGATCTCACGAGATACATCAACATTTGTTTTTTAATTTATCTCTTTTCGAACACTTTTTTCCAGCATCTTCTTTCTTTTCGAACGAATCAGAGTTCACTTTTGCATCGTTTGGTGAATGACGTAATAGCTTTTCATCGCTGAAAAATCATTGAAAAATCTATGGAGAAGCGGGGGAAAATGAACGATTTATTGGATAGTTTCGTTATGTGTGTGCATAGTGACAAAAAAAGGATGAATTTACATTTTTTCGGGAGAACGGTTTGAGAGGGGAAACGGGAGAAAACGGTGAATCAGAAAGAAGAGAAAGAGAATCAATCAAAAAGTGTTTGTTTCTTCTTTTTTTTCATTCCCCCTTCATTCGTTTTTTTTCTTACGATTTGTCTTAAACCATGTGGGCTGGAATGTTCTTTTTTGTTTTTATGGTGAGTTGTATTGTCGAATCAAAAAAACTGGAACCTGGAAAATTTCGCGGGTGGCTTCCCGGTCAATTTTCGAGGCCTTGCCTCAAAATCACTACAGTAGTAAATCAGTACAGTACATTGGCTTATAATTCGAACCGTACGAATTTGCGTAGGAGCACAAAATTCGACTTTTTGAGATATTTTGTACACCCGAATGAAGAGTTGGTATCCCTAAACCGATTTGCCCCCCAAAAATTTTTGTACCCTCCTAATTATGTACCGAAAACATCGCAGTCCCGAAACGAAAACTTATCTGAAAATAGTTTTTCATTTCAATTTTTCCCCAATTTCCGTCCTTTTTCATATACTTTTACAGTTTTTTTTTGGATTTTTTTTCTAGGTCACGGCTAATTTTTCTAGATTGTGACACTATTTTAAAATTTTTTTAGGTCATGACCTAGTTTTTTGGAAAAAGAAATTCAAATGTATTCTACTTGTAAAATGATTTCCTTTCAAAAAAACCAATTTTCAGAGGCCCTACGAAAGCGCGAGAAAGCGAAAAGCGCGAGAAGCGAAATCGCGAGAAACGAAAGCGCGAGAAACAAAAGCGCGAGAAACGAAAGCGCGAGAAAGGGGCGGGGCCTAACAGTCCGGCGCGGCGCACTGTATTTTTAGTGTCTAAATGATCATTTTCCTGTAAACTAATACATTAACTTACTGAAAACGACCGGAAGAAAAGTTAGACAAGATTATTCCACTTAAGTAAATGCAAAATATAGTCAAAATTGATCCAAAAATTCATTTCTCCGTTTGTATCCCTTTTCTGTGTTTAACTGTCCGTATACGAGCTGAAATAACTAAAGGAGCAAGCATTAAGGAACCCGTAAATAGGTATGTGTCATATCATTGCATTGTCGGGGACTGTCCAGTTATTGATCCGAATTGTGGAATCCGTGGAACCGTCAGTAACTTGATTCAACAAAAATCTCCATAGTTATCAGTCATTCATCAGGCGTTCTCTCAGCAGAATACGTTTCAAACAAAGAGGGTCATTAAATGATTGTGAAGGACCTAGATGCAAGAATAAAAGACATTTTAACTGATTCTCGAATATTCAAGAAAGTCAGAACAATTTATGTGCTCATTAAGGAACTCTTTCAGCTAAAACATGTTCTTATGTACATTAAAGTCTCTCCCAGCAGGTATAACTGTCATTTCTTTCATTCGTTTTCTGAAAAACCACCAATTGACGCTATTTTTACAGTGCGCCGCGCCGGACTGTTAGACCCCGCCCCTTTCTCGCGCTTTCGTTTCTCGCGCTTTTGTTTCTCGCGCTTTCGTTTCTCGCGCTTTCGCTTCTCGCGCTTTTTGCTTTCTCGCGCTTTCGTAGGGCCTCAATTTTCAGACTGTTCTCTGTGTCATGGCATCAGACAACAACTCCACCGACCCAACCACTTCATCAACAGCTCCTTCCATCCCCAGCACCACTACCGTATCACCCCAGCTTCTCTGCTCCCGCGACTACCATTGTCGCTCTAAATGTGATACATGTATCCATGGCGTCTGCACCCATAAAAAAGGTGCAAAGTGCTCACGAGACTATCACTGCAACTCCTGTCAAACATGCTATTTCGGACAATGCGTTTCTGCGGAACATCGAAAAAAGTGCTCGGTTACGGCGGATTGCGATCCAGGAATGTGGTGTTATCATTCGTTATGTACCGATAATGTATGCAATCAAGTTGAGGATTGTGGACCTGGCCAAGCGGCAGTGTGCAAGGAAGGAGCTTGTCAATTGGTTTGAGTGTTACGATAAAGTTTTTAACATGTTGAAAGTCTACAGTTGTTTTAGAAATAAACATTTATTAAAGACAATTAAACACTTGATCAATTTAATCTTCCTGAGTTCTGTCCACCCGGATCTTCTTATCGTCATCAGTCTTCTTGTCATCATTATCATCGTTGATCGCCAGTATTTCCTTCGTGGCATCTGTCCATTTCTTCAAGATTTTCTGAGATCCACCACTGTTCGGTTGTGCGTTTTTGCTAAAAAAAAAATCAAAACACAAAAAATGGAATCAAAACGATCATAAACCTACACCATGGGAGTGTTTGCATCAATATTTGTGTCTCTGAGAACCTTTTCCGCATCATCATCCCTTGCTTTTTTAACTTGAGCTGCTACTCGATCCGTTTCTCCATTTGGCTCCTTCTCATTGCTCGCCAATTTATCCTGATTCGATGCCCCAGGGACGTTGTTGTTGGCATTATTGAAGAAATCGAATGCGTTCTTATCCGTTGCTTTTTTTTCATTCACTTTTCGTGTTATCTGCTCCAAAAGTGTCACATTGGGCTCTTGATAACGCATACGTTCAGCTAGTTGTTGCAATTTCCACTGAGCAAACTGCAACCATCGCATATCTCTTCTGAATCCGTGTTGCATATATATCGTTAAAGTCATTGTTAAGAGTGTCATAAAGCAACACGCGACGATCATCCACAGATTCGGACTGCATAGGGAATAGCTGGAAAACTCAGAATTTTTTTTTAATTCTGATGATTTCAGAATTACCTTGAAAACAGGTCTAAAACAGTATATGGACACGACATGTTAGGAGAATTTTTCAACGAAGAAATATTAAGAAATGATTGATTTTGGAAAATCCACGAAAATTTGATTTCATTCAAACTTTTTTGGGTCGTTTCTTCATAAGGATTAGGGATTCTAAATAACAGAAAAGATTACCTGAATCGGAAAAAAATACATTCTAAAAAGCTGACAAATCTTGGTTGCCTAGAAATCGAAACATTTGGTGTTCTAGGCCATTAACCTAAATAATTGACTTTTTTTTCAAGAATTCTCGAAAAATGTGGAAATCGACAGACTAGCAATTTTCGAATAATTGAGTTTTCCTAGATAATGACCTACATTTTTTTCTAGGCCATGCCTAAATTTTTTTCTGAAAAAAAAACTTTTTCAACTTCCTGAAATCAGTTGACATAATTTTCTAAAAAAACCATTCATTTTCAACAATAATAATATTTAGACAGTTCACATAACTTCTTGACTTGGCTTCATTTTCACATCTTCCTTGGATTTTGATGCCGATCCCTTTGAAACACTTTCTTTTGATCCGGATGCTGCCACCTCTTTTGATTTAGGTCCTTCCTCCACAGTTTTCGTTTTAGTCTGAAAAAAAATGGAGAGCGAGTTTCAGTTCTGAGATACAAATTACCTCATCCTGAGTTGGTTCCACAGTCCATTGAGCCGGTGGAAAATCCGATGGTCCAGGATGAGCAGTCGCAATTGAAACTGGATTGGGTTCTTTCTTGGCGAGCGGTGGTGGAGGTGGAAGATTTGGAGTAGGCTGATACATCGACGGAGGTGGAATGTAGAGAGATTCTTCTGAAGCGACTGGTGGTACTGGTGGTAGAATGAATGAAATATCATTTTCAGATTTGGATGATTTGGATTTCTTGTTTTTGAAGCAGAACCATTTACGACAATACGAGAGGATTGTGAAAATTAAGGCTGCAATGATGAGACCAATTGCCACGATCAGTCTGGAAAAACTACAATTAGTTACTTTTTAAAATCCTATCATACCCAATCTGCCACTCTGGCATTGTATTTGCAGTTTGATTCAAACCAAGAGCCATTACTGTATACGGAAAGGCGGAGAGAGTTGAAGTTACAGGAAGAATCGTTGTGATTTGAGGTGACGTGTTGGGTGTTGTTGGTGCCGGAGGAATCTTACTACGGAATGAAGAAAAGAACAAGTTCAACGCTTCCAATGTTTCGCTTCCTGATGATATTTCATAAGCGGAGAATTTCAAATCAAGAGACTTTAAAGAATTCAAAGAATTCAAAATTCTTGTGATGTTCTCTTGAAGGGACACATCTAGCTTGCTTAACGATTGTAGAGCAGAAACCAATGGCTTGACGTCTTCAGTGACATCTGGTATTTCATGAGCGGCTTTGAATATTGGAGTAAAATTTCCAAACGTCGTGGCTTCTAACTTTCCAATGTTTTCATTCAAATCATCGATTTTAAGAAACAATTCTGACAGAACTGTCTTCAGATTTTCAATCTTTGACAAATTTTTAATCTCTTCCGGCTTCAAACTGGCATTGTAAATCTCTGCTGATTTTTTGATAAATGAAATGTCCCCAACAAGATCTTCAAGCTCTTTTCTTCTTACAGATGATTCCTTGATCACTTCTAATCCCTGGACGGCTTTTGCCAACTTGTTCAAAACATTCCGGCTATCTTGAAAATCGGAGTTTCTCAATGCAACTGCTTCCACCTCTTCCACGTTTTTCATTTCTTCTCCGTATTGTGTAAGATTCTTCAAATCCTCCAAGCTATTGGAAAGAGTTCCAACTACACCAATCACCTCTTGGATTTTAAGATTTGTTCGATTCCTTCTAAATTCACTCAATTCTTTCAAAAGATCCAGAATAATCTTTCCATCTTCTTCTTTGCCACCAATTTTATCTTTCAAAGACGAATAGAAGTTAAGAAATCCAGAATCTTCTAGAGATTTCAGATATTCTTCAATCAGAATCGGATTTAATTTTTCAATGGCCTCCTGAACCATTGTGAAATTTTTCTTGAATTCTGGAAAATCCTTTTTCAGATGTTCCAACGCAACTTTTGACCGTTCCCATGCTGGTTTGGATTTCAATAGTGGCAATGATTGGTTGGTGAGATTGCTCCAAGTTTTATATTTGGGGAAATATTTCGAAGAACTCGGCATGTCTTTCAAATAATCGAAAGATATAAATTCTGAAAACACATGATACAATTCAGATGCCGCACTTCTCAGATTGTTAATTTTTTCTAGAGACTGAGATTTGGAAGTCTCGTTTTCCGAAAACTCGTCACACTCTTCAAATGCTTCCATCAGTTGTAGAATGGTATCTTTATCATTTGCATATTTAGCAATTGCCTCGGAAGCCTGGACCACAGAATCCAAGTCATCAACTGAGGACAAATTTGTCCATGAATCATGGATTGAATATATATTTCTTCCGAAGTTAATTATTGGATTCAGAGATCTTGACAAATGTTCTGAGACCCAATCGCTATCAGTATTACTGATTAGAGATTTGATATTGTTGGTATCAATTGAAATATTTTGAAAATCATTTAGGCCGTTTGGCAGACCAATTGAATAGGTATTATTCCAGTTTTGGGTATCTAGTCTAGCAGAAATTAATCTTTGAACTGGACTCACCAAACCTTGGGAATTCTGGAAAATGATAGAAGAGTTGAGAAATTGTTCCACATTGTTTCTGATAAGATCCAGTTTGATTCTTACTCCAGATGTAGATTCAGTGATGTATTTCTGTCTCAATTCCATCTCTTCATCCAGTGGATCCAAAAACGATGTGTTCAATTTAACAAGCAATTTAAGAGAATCTATCTTTTCATAAAAAGTATTGAAGGTGTTGACTTCTTTCTCAAATTCTATGTACATTCCGATTGTTTTCTTGATTTCAGCCATAGCTTTCTTCTTGTCATTTGAGTTTGTCGGCACTTCCATTTCAGTTATATTCTCAATTCTCTTCTCAAAATCGTCGAATTTGGTGAAAAGTTTATCCAATTCCTTTCCGTCGAGTGGGATCGCTACCAACTGGCTCATACTCTTTTGGTAATCTTCCAGTCCAGGCAAATTTGTGATATTTCCTAGGTGCAATGCCAACTTTCTAATTTCGTTTAAAACTTCAAATCTCGATTCCACAGCTTCCATATTGTTAGATGACAACAGGTTCTCAGATAGATGATGAAATTCGGTGAAGGATTTGTTAAGTTGCACACTGTCCAGATTAAACAATTCGTCGATGGTCAAGTTTCCCATGTGAAGAAATTCGGAAATGACGTCATCTGAAGGAATAGATCCGTCCATTAATCCCTTCTCCAAGACTATTCCATTGGTTAGGCGGGCCAATGTAGTCATTTTATTGACGAATTGGGATAGTGAGTCGGCTGAAAATGGGTAACTAAAGAATGCTAGCTTGATTGTTGAAAATACCATGATTGGTTTGACCCGATTCTCCGACCACAAAAAGTGTGCAAATTAAGAAAAGCAGACTGTTAGCCAAATGCATTCTGTTATCGTCTTCTAACTTTGACCTGTTGTAAAATTCGAAATGTTTCTTTTGTAAAAATCACAAACTTACTGTTTTCGTTGTTGAAAAGATGATCAAGCACCGCCAGACAAAACGGGAAAATAGATTTGAATTTGCTTTTTATGTCCGATTGTATCAATTGATAACAGATCGAAAAACAATATGTTGAAGAAAAAAGAAGCATGATCAAAGGGGAGATAAAGCTGGAATTGATGGTGTGCTGAAAAAATTCGGTTCGGTCAGGTCAGCAGGTTCTCAAGAGTATTTTGAACATCATGATGCGTTTTTCAGGTTCCTTCAAAACGTTGCTAAAGTTGACATAGAATCCGTGGAGTTCCCAAGGAAGGCCCTGGATCCGAGTGTATTGGTTCAAAGGGCACAAGCGAATGGATAAATTTCAGACTGCAAAAACAACTTTAGGGTTTTCAAATATGCTTTTTCTGATAGAACACATTCCGAAAATCGAGAATTTCAAGAATTTTCCGACTATTGAACATCAAATTTTAGATTCTTTCGATTTTCATTATGTGTTCTATCAGAAAATCATATTTGAAAACCCTAAAGATGTTTCTGTAGTCTGAAATTTCTCCACTAGCCTGCATTCCCACGGTTTCCAAATGACCGGTTTCGAAGTGACGCGGAGCCTCTTTTTTGAGAAAAAAGTACACTGTGTTCAAATCTTGGAACACAAGTTGCCAAGAAATCTGATTGTTTGATCTCTTCGTCGTCCTCCAACCAATCTCCTGACCACATTTCCCTTTCACTTATTGTGTCAACATTACATTGTCGCTAGAAGCAGCACCGAATTTTTTTCCCTGGCCATTGCAACAAATACATTTTTTCAAAATTTCTGAGTCTTCGGAATGAGTTCTCCAGAATTAGTGAGTTTTATAAACGTTTTCAGTTGAACAAATGAATAAATACTTTCAGCATCAAACTGCTTCTGACAATGTATTTCGAAACGAAATGCTCATTGACAAAATACTAAAAAATCTGGATCCGGACAAGGATTATTTCAAGCTTCTACCTCTGAGAGTGAGTTTGTACAACGAAATGCAGGTTCTATTGAAATTATTTCCAGTTGATCACCAAGACGTTTGATTGCGAAATATTGAAACTTATCAAAAACAAATGCAAACATATTGAGTACATAATCGACAACGATGGATACTATTTTCTTAATGAGCAAAATATTCGACAAGGCAGAATTTTAGAGGGGTTTCGGTTAGTCTGTTCAACTAAAACATTACGATTTTATTAAACTCAAATTTGATAGGGTTGGGGTTCTAAAAATTCCCGCTCATGTCAGTATGGTGAGCAGTGTGTTTTCGTTAAGCTTTCAAAAAAAAATCAAAACAGATTTCAAATTTTATTTCGGTCGATGTCGAAAATCACACACTCCAGTTTCATGTGAGGAATAGAGTGGCCTATCTTTCTCAACATGATTTTTCTAGGCCACCGTAGTTGATGGTCCAGAAATGGTCTAACATGCGCCTGATGTGTTTTCTAGGTCCTTTAGTCTGGTGGCCTAACTTTTTCAAGATGAGTTTTCTAGGCCACAGTGGTGAAAGGCTCAAAACCGACCAGGTCATGCCATTATCATGCCATTAGGCCATTTACCCTGACGACCTAGAAAATACATCTTGAAAACGTTAGGCATCATGATAACATGGCCAAGAAGGCACTGATTTCCAGTTTCTCGAATGTTCGAAGAAAATTTTGAAAAATCGTTCAAAAGAATTTTCAAAAATGTCTTTCGAAAAACTTACTTTTTTCAGATTCCTTCGAAACGTTGCTGAAGTTGACATCAAATCAGTGGAGTTTGATATAAGTGGTTTCTCTGTACGCTTTCATGAAGGATTTATGGAAACTTTGATTCTCAAGAATAGTAAGAATTTTTGGAATTTGACGATTTTCTTATTATTCATTTTTTAGAAGAACCAGTGAGGTTTTTTACAAGCAGAAGTTATCTGTTGTGTGACTTGGCACCTGGTCAAGTATGTCTTCCGTGTAGACAACTAGCTCCACTATGCCACGAATACGGACCAATGACTATGGATGTACTTCTGAATTCATTCAAAGTGCCCCACCATTTCAAAAAGCTGAAAATTACAGACTAGTATGTCTTGATTTCTGAAAATTCAGAATTAGAACAATTTTTCATTACAGTTTGATCCAGCAAATCGCCAAAGAGTGTGTGAAATCTACTGAAACAAGAGATCAATGTTTGTCAGTGATGAGATCAATGATAACTCCAAATATCAGTTGTGATAAACTTTTTCTCACTTTATTCTTCTTGGATTGGAATATTGGAGACGCTCCTCATACACAACCAAAAGAGGTTCTTGAGGAAGTCATGAGGAAGTGGCATCCCAGAACCATTCAATTAGAGTTCATCAGAAATCCATATCGCAACATATCCGCTGAATGGCGTCTATTTCCACTGCGTGGTTTTACTCGATTCAGTTTTTTCAAGGACCTTCATGATTTTCAAACTCTCCAAGAATCAAGTTCAACGGTGGAAGAAGTTATAGTGGAATGTCCAAAACTCGAGACGATGGATGAAACTCAGGGAATAGAACCAAGCCTCTTCCTCTATGAGTCTCTTTTGCAAACGTTCCCATCTGCTCACGATATTTTTGTGGCTCAATATTTGAGATATAAGGTCGATATTTTCCTTAGGGACTTCTTATATATCATGGTCGACACAGTTTGGGAACAGTTCTCGAAAAACAAAACAACGTTGTTCCTTCGACTGGAATATTGGAGATTCGCTCCTAGCGATGATATTCTTATTGTAAGATTTTGAAAAAAAGTTAATTGGAAACTTTTAGTTTTCAGGATTTTGAGCGACCCGCCAATGAGTTCGAGGTATCTCTCGCGTCAGCAGAAGTTGATGAAAAATTCAAAAACTGGAGAAATGTTCTGGAATATCGTGATCCGGAGAGTATTAGACAATCCATTACAATGAGACATAAATTATCAAACTTGGAATTTCATTTCGAATTGGTTCATTCAAAGATGGCATATGAATTAATTAAGGAAAATCCAAGAACTGAGCTACAAAAGCGGATTTATAATGAACTGTTTAAGGAATAATTAAATGTGTGTGATTTGGCTCTAGCCGGTTATTTTGGTTTTTTTAACTTTTTTGGTCTTTTGAAAATTCTAGGAATATCAGAAAAATATCCAAAAAAACAAAATTTTTTGGATATTCCAAAATTTCTGATTTTTTTTTTTGGAAAGTTTTGAAAATTCTAATATTTTCTTTTTGAAAAATCTAAATTTAGTGAAGTTCCGGAAATTTCTAAAATCCAAAAGTTCCGAGAAAATCTTTCAGAAATTTGGAAATATGCAAATTTCTATAGATTTTTTTTCAATTTTCTGACTAGCCACTAGGCATTACATAATGTATTTTTCGAAAAGCAAAATTTGAGAAAATTTTGAAATTATCGAATTTTTAGGAATTTTTGTTTTTGAATATTTTTCTGGTAATCCTAGAACTTCCAGTGGACCAAAAAAACAGACCAGATCCGCTTTTGTTTTGTTTCTCGCTCTCTTTTCAAAAAGATTCTCAATTAAATTCACCTAAATCTCTATAATCTTCAAAAATTCCCAAAAAACATATGAACTCTTCCCAGATACCAAGTGAAGAATCCTTCTTTTTTTCTCTGTTCTCTCCTTTTCTTCTGTACTATTTCCCCTCCTCAATTCCATTTGTCTTATTCCAAGGTCAGTTATCCATTCCGTATTGTGTTCTTCTTTTCTCTTCACTAAACCAGTCATCATCTCTTTTCCTTCAACCAACCTATTTCTTTTTTTCTTCTCCTAAACAACTAATTTTCTAAATGAAGCTATAACAAATTCCTCTATTTCCTATTATTTCAATGCGATTCAAATGGGCGATCCGAAGAATTTTAGTAATTGTTGTTTTTATTATTCTGTTGATATATTTTCTTCTGAATTTCGCACCGGATGATGAGGTTTGATTTTTATTTCCAGGTTGTCATTAACTTTAACTTTTAAAGGATTTTAATGAGTATGAAGACCAATTTGATCAGCAGAAAGATGATATTTTTGTGAAGGAATATCTGAAATTAATGCAAATGGGAAGAGCTCCAGCACGTTCAATCGTTGAGAAAGAATCAAAAGTTGAAGAGAATTATTGGTGTTTTTTGAAGAGGCCCAAGAATATCGAAATGCCTAGAAATTGGGTTAAAATGGCTGGAATTGAAGTTTATTCTGCATATTTTGACGATAGAGACAACTCTCTTTTTCCGCGAAATGCTGCGATTCAGGTAACAGAATCCCGCAAATTAAAATGTTTGTGAAACCTTGATTTTCAGATATTAGTAATGTCAAACCACTCAATTGAATCCAAAGTTTCCATATACTGTAACATATTCACTGAAAATTCCTATTCAACTGTGAAGGGATATATTCGAGAAATCTGGCAAACTGGATGGGATCCAAGGGACTCTTTTCAAGTTCCAAGTCTTATTACTTGTCCAATTTCAAAAAGAATCAGTGGTTCGGAGAAAATGAGTGTTTCGTTGACAAGAAAAAAGTGCAAGGATAACGAAAGTGCAATGAAAGTGATAATGAAACCCAAAGAAACGGAAAGTGAGAAAAAAGAAGTGGCAGTTTGTGTCAAAGGATTGGATTATCAGGTGAGGATATTGGTTCTGAATTGACATAGTAAACCCTGTAATAGAAGGGCCCTCGTGCTATCCAGTTTGGTCTCGATTATCTCAATTCCTATGCTAGATACCAAAACTTTGTCAACTGATAAAATGTTTTTGATAATATGGTGAACAATTTATTAATTGACACTTTTTTTCAATCTTTGACAGGAACCTAGAAAAAATGGCTCTGAGTCAAAAGTTAGAAGGTCCTCCTATCACAGGTTTTACGTTAACCTTCAAACTTTTGTTAAGAAACAATTGGCTAAAAATTAGCCACAACAGTACCATGAAATTGGAAATTTGATCCAAACAAATTTTAGGAAAATATATCCAATCGACTATTGGAATGGATTGAAATGCAGTACCTATTCGGAGCGGATACGGTTTCAATTTATCATTTTTATCTTTCCAACGAGACTCATAAAGTTTTAGAATACTACAAAAAGAACAGAAATCTGAACGTTGTAAGTTTTTTTTTTTTAAATTGCTTCTCCATCTAAAAGTTGACTTTAATTCCAGATTCCTCTCTCCTTACCGCCCGGCAATCCCAACGAACCTCTTGAACGAAGTACATTTCTAAAAGGGAATCGTCCACAAAAAAGAAGACATGAACTTCTTCCGTACAATGATTGCTTCTATAGCCACATTCATACTCATCGGTATGTCTTGATTCTTGACATTGATGAAGTGATAGTTCCTGTTGAATTTGATAATTATGGTGAGGAAAGCTGTATAGATGAGCAATCTATTAAGTTTCCAGGAGACCTGCTTCAAGACTTTGAATCCAAATCTGCTGGATTACGCTTGAGCTCTATATCCACTCGGAACGTATTCAAATTTCCTTCAAATTTCACACTATTTCCCCATTATCACTACATGATCTCAAACAAGAAACGCTCAAGGAAAACGAGTCCAAAAGGAGAATACGGGAAAAGTTTCAGCAGGTGGGTAAACGTTCATCTGGAATCTGCAATTATTTATTGTTTTTATTTTCAGCACATCAACAGTTGCCACAGTTTTCAACCACTTTGCTCTTCACAAACTGTCACCTGCTGTCGCCAAATCTCAATATTTCTTGGTATCAGAAGCTGTGAAACTTCATTACAAATCTGAATGTCCATGGGAGTCTAAAAAGGAATGCCATCAATTACAATACGATTTAATCGATGATACAAGTTTGGATCGTTTCGAACGACGTCTCAGAAATCGGGTTGATAAAGTAGGGAAAGAGCTTGGAATCAAGAAGTGAAGTCCCTCTACTAATTCTCTCTTTGAAGTTTCAATTTCTTAACAATAAAGTTGTCAAACCGATTAAATTTACACTTTATTCTCTTGCGAACTCATTCACTTTCTGCCCTGCATAATCCCTCAGAAATCAATGAGACGAATGAGAAGTAGAAGAGTGGGGACAACTGTCGTTTGCGCGAATTGGTGTCATATCAAGTTGAGCTCTGAGCAATCCCTTCCTCCCTCGCCGTTCCATTCATTACACATTCATTTTGAATCCTCTCTGAAGAGAATCCAGGAACTCTAGGAAATATATTTTTGCTGAATATTAATATGAACAGCTAAACGGTTTTTAATAGAAATGTTCTTTACTTCTTCAATGCGTCATGCATCACCAACGACTACGGTATTGGCTGATGGCTACACGGATGATGCGCTTGGAAGTAAATACGATAATTTTCGGTGAGTTTTGTTTTGTTTTTTTCAAGAGGCATTGTGATTTTTCAATTGTTTTTAACACAACAATTTGTAAAGCAACAGATTTTGTTGAAAACAATTGTGTTTCAGTGTTATGATCCGTGATTTATGTATGAGATTTGTCAGAGATCTTCTATTAGACATTTGAAACTTTAATACTTCTATTTACTATTTTTGAGATTCAAAAAGATTCTCATTGTCTTTTAAGATCCAGGCTTCAAACCCCAGGAATAGGTTTTTAGTACTCTGATTTCCATGTTGCTATTCCCTTGTGTAGAAAACTTAATTTTCTGTTTTGCTGATCTAAAAGAAGCCGGAGTAATAAAAACGGGGATATCTTTGGACATAGGTACCTCGGAAGCTTGAAAATATAATTTTAAGTTTGATTCAAAGCTACTGAAATTTTCAAAGCGATTCCACAAGTCTAGGTATTGTTATAATTGTTCGAAGATGAACGGCGTAATTTTTCTTGCAATGTTCATGAGATAAAGCAACTTTGACAAGCGATAACTCAGCTAAAAGTTAATCAAATGATTTGAAACTTCGTCAGTTTACTAATGAATTATTTGAATTTCTGCACTCCAAATTTGAGCCCAGTACAACGCGTCACTAAATTTTTATGCTAATACAAACTATAGTCTTGGTAATTATGTGCCATCCTGTACATCTAAATAATCAATAAAGACAAACTTCAGGGTCGGGTTCAATTTTCGAAGTTTTGAGGGATTTTAAAGTTAGCAAGTATGTTTTCTCAGAGAAAATATAAATTTGTAGCTAAACTCCTCTAGAACAGAACCTCATTTCTGGGAGCGAGCTAGAATGAGAGATTCTAAAAAAACCATGGACGGTATTTGCTCAATTATCTCGATTCCTTGAAAAAAATACTTTAAAACGTCAATTGATAAATCAGTTGACATATTTTTGATATCTCTCAAAGGAACCGAGATAATTGAGCTGAAAGTGCACATATAGTGCGGGCTCAGGTTAACGAGATCTCATGAAAACTGTATGAACGACTTTTGAAAAACCTTTCCGAGCAAAAATACAATTTTAAAATTTCAAGACAATTGTTTTTAAGGAAACAGGAAAAACTCTAAAGTGCGAATTTCATGTTTTCTAGCTGATAACTCTCAAAACAAGAGTACTTTACTCATATATCTTATCACCGTCATCGGTGTCTGAAGGCGGAAAAAAGAAAAAAAACGGAATTTCTCTGGAAAAAAGTGAGAAGGACAGCTGACAAGTGATTCATTTCTCTTCCCCCTCTCCCTGGTTTTTTTTCAGTTTCCTTCTCTTCTTTTGATTCCTCTCTTCTACCTTTTCACCACTTAACTAAAATAACACGTCCGTTGTATTGGTCCCCATTTCTTTTCGGATCCTCGCCTGGTGGGTCTCTTCGGCCCAACTGACACTACAATTCGTATATGAATGGAGTTTAAGATCGCTGTCTCCTGATAACAATTTATCACTTTTATGCGATTGCTCATTGATGATATAATATGGGTTAGAAGTTCGTTAGAGGAGCACATTTCGAGAAGTGGCTCAAGTTTCGGTGGTTTTTTTTTGCGTGTGAACGAATTTCTCTTTGAAATGACACCTTTTTCAAAAAGTGTCTGAAGGAGAGAAAAATATGACATCTGCTAGGTTTCCCACATTTTGTCTCATATTTTTTGAAACTTTTCGCTCAAAAATAATTGGATTCCAGGTCCCAATCTCCAATTTTTTATTTCAAAATGGCTTATTTTGCTTTCATGATTTTCATATTTTCCTACCAATGTTTCTAGAAAAAAAATGCTAGAACTCTATTTTTCCTGAGTGTAAAACTTCTGGAATCTTTTGTGAACTAGTTGGTTGTTGGTCTGGTTAAGTACCTATCGTTAAACTTCAGTTCAACCTCTGGGCTCGTTTGAATTTGTAAGGTTGTAAGCCTTAGAGTATGACCTCTATCTTGCAGCGAGCACGGAGTTGATAAAATTAGGTATATCTTTAGAAATAAGTATCTTGGAAGAACGAAAAAATGTAAAAAATGATTTTACTTTCGATTCAAAGCTACTGAAGTTTTTAGGGCAATTCTTCAAGTCTAGGTATTGTTATGATTGTCCAAAGATGAATGACGTAATGTTTGTTTGTTATTTTCATGAGATGAAGCAACTTTGACAAGCGAAAGCTCAGCTCAAAGTTTATCAAATAATTTGAAACTTTGATAGTTTCCTGATGAAGTATTTGAATTTTTGTAGTCCATATTTGAAAATTTCATACTAGTACAAAAATAACCGGGTAATTGCCATACCTTACGTTGAGTTCAGTTTTCTCAAGTCGAGCTCAGTTTATCTTGGTTTTTGTGAAAGATGTCACAAATTTATTAACTGACAAAATATTTATCATGATTCCAAAATTATTCTATTAGTTGACCACTTTCCGATATTTTTCACAGAAATCGAGGTATTTGAGCTCGAAGTCAGCATGGACTATAGTACCCACTCTAAAGACCTCAACTTTGAGCTCAATTATCTCGACTTCTGTAAAAAATATCAAAAATGTGTCAACTGATAAAATATTGGTGATATTATGACACACATTTTATCAGTTGACAGATTTCCTTTATTTCTTATAGAAATTTAGATATATGTATGAGCTCAAAATGGAAGTATTTGGCAGCCTTCTATTAGTGTGTTTACGGTATAACCCGGTAGTTGATGTTATAAATGAGCAATTTTACGACAATGAATCTAAAAAAAGTAGCATTCTAACGATATAGATCAGGACAGTATAGAAAATAAATTCCAGAAAAATCCTAAACGTTACTTTGTATAATAAAACGGCAATAAACCTTACGAAGCATACAACTTTGGTTTATCTTTAGCTCAAAACGTCACTCATCCGCCTTTATTTTTATAGGTTTATTACTTTTTTCTCTTTGTTCCAAGTCACATTACGAAAGATCTCGAACAATCAGGTGTGACAGAGTAGTAACTGGAACAATTGGCTCGCTTTTTTTGAGATCTCTGATTCCTTTCGTTTCTATTTATTACTGGTCCCCCTAGACAAACCACAATTTCTCACTTTCTTCTTTTTGGATCAACTCAATCGGCTTGTCACCATTTCACAACAAACACGTAGTGTGTCAAGAAAAAATGTCAATCTTTCGAGGAAAGACGAAAGAATCTTTTTTGACCTACTCATCCCAGATCTCTCTCCCAGAGCAATGTTTCACATGATTCTTGTCCATCTCTTCCATCGTTTTCACTCATAGTCAGAGAAATCAGATAAACACATTCCGTTTTTTTATTGGCTCACCCTCCCAACTCAAAAAGTATGTTGCTCTTCTCCGGAGCAGCAACAACCACCCACCTTCAACCTCATTTAAAACGTCATATCTCTGATTTTCCATCCGTTCAGAGCATCTCGGCCGTATTCACGGGAATCGCTACTATCGAATACATCACTTGGATCGAAAATTCGATTGTCCCAGTTTAGTTTTCAATCAAGAGATGATGGTACAACTATAAACGACGACGACGATTATCGAAAGGAACAAAAAAATTCGTTAAAAGTAACAGCGTTTGAGTCTTCCAGCTTTGATATTAAAATTTCAGGGAAGAGTTGTCAGGATGTTTGCCGGACAGTTTTCCAGAACTGGATCTTTGGAGATCGAAGGAGGAAGCGAAGTTCAATTGTCTCCTCCACCCACTTCTTTCTTGGGAAGAGTAAGTATTTCGAAATTTGGCTTGAATTGAGATTCAGAAACTTTTTGAAATCCACAAATTCAGATGAATAAGTTGTTGGTCCATTGTGCCAAGAAAACAAACGAGGTTCCAATTTTAGCTCTGAAATTTTATTTTTTCATTAAAATCTGATGCTATTCACTGGATCGTCCTAGATTTTTTAGCACACGAAAACTTACCGTAAAACCAGTAATAGAAGAGCCCCCTAACTTTGAACATTGAGCTCAATTATCTCGATTCCTGTGGAAGATATCAAAACGTTGTCAACTGATGAATTGTTTATCATGATATCAGAAACATTTAATTTATTGATAAAATGTTGATATCTCTAATAGGAGCCGAGATAATTGACCTCAACGTGCATGTATAGGGTTTCAAAATCTTCGCATGAATTCTCAGATTTTTGAGTACTCACTGCAAGCTTTTCTCCATAGAACTATAGTTTCTAAAATTTGCATGAAGCACTTTCCGCCATGTAATTTCTAAAATCATCCCAAAAATTTTCAGTGCAAATACTACTACGATAAATACAAACTACATCGTATCTCAGCCAGTGTTCTTCTGATCCTCTACTCATTTCTGGGTGCCTGGGTCTTTTATTATTTTGAACATGATTACGAAAAAGAGGTCAAGCAGTAAGTTATTTCTTTCGTTTGTTTTTCTAACCGTTGACATTTTAACTAATTGCTTTTCTCTACCAATTGATCAACAATCTCTGATTTCACTCAACGTTTTTTCTTGTTTGCAGAAAAGAGAGAATCGATCTCCGGATGCTTCGAAATGACACTTTTCAACGGATTACATCAATGGTGTTCAGACAGGGATCCACTCCGAACTTTGAGTATGTGACGGGGGGAAGATAAATGGGTCAAAAATAGAACGAAATTTCAGGGATGTGTTCATTGAGTATGAGAAACGACTTCATAAAGTTCGATTACCGGAATGTTTGGATTGGGATTATTGGGGTGCATTGTTTTATGTGGGAACTTTATTCACAACAATTGGATACGGTAATATTGCTCCACGAACTGCACTTGGAAGAGCTGCATCTGTGATCTATGCAATTGTTGGTAAGTGTTTTAGAAGCCTTCCCTACACGTACACTTTGAGCTCAATTATCTCGGTTTCTTTAAAAAATATCAAAATATTTTAAACTGATAAATTGTTTATCTTAATTTCAGAAGTGTTTAATCAGTTGGCAGGTTTTTGATATCTCTCATAGGAACCGAGATAATTGAGCTCAAAGTGAACGGCTTAGCTGGGCTTCTTAGAGCGAATAAGGTAGATTACAAAATCGCTTTCCCAATCCTGTATTTTCTAGGTATCCCTCTGGTGCTGGCAATTCTTTCCAAATGTGGAAAATGGATGACAACATCACTTTCGGTTTCTTGGCAACAACATCGTCTTCGAATCAAAGAAAAAGCCATGAAAACGACGAATCGATTGAGAGGAAAGAAAATTAAGTAAGCATCCAAACTTGGGGAATAGAGAAGGAATAATAACTTTAGAGCAAAACTGGAAGCGTTGGAAACGGGAAATCCAATGGGATTAGAAGGATTGGAAGAGCTGGAACTCGAGTCGCGAACCATTCCAATCTGGTTGGCATTGCTCATTTGTGTGGTTTATGTTTGTGGATGCTCATCTCTTTTCTTGCTCTGGGAGACTAGATGGACATTCTTTACCAGTCTCTACTTCTTCTGTATTTCACTTTCTACAATTGGTCTTGGTTAGTTTTTTCTATATTTTTGAATAGGGGTGAATTGACGGAAAACCTTGAAATTCTTCTAAAAAACTTCATTTAAAATACCGTAAACACTCTAATAGAACGCCACCCAAAGAGTCAACTTTGAGTCCATATATCTTGGTTTTTGTGAAAGATATCAATAAAAGCTCAACCGACAAAATATTTTTGATATTATGATAAACATTTTAATAGTTGACTACTTTTTGATAACTTTTGTAGGAACCAAGATAAATAGGCTCAAAGTTAACGATTTTGAGGGCATTCAATTAGAGTGTTTACGGTATTTTTAAGGGCCCCGTTAGTCGGTTTAAAACCCAAAAAATTAATAAAAGCCTAGAATTATTCATAAAAACTTGGGAAAATCAATAAGGTTTTCATTTTCAGGAGATATTGTACCAGACAAACCCCATATGTTCATCATAATGTTCGTTCTTGTCATTGTCGGACTCAGTATCGTTTCCATGTTTATATCAGTTGTCCAGATTAAAATGGAAGAGTGGCTGTATCATTTAATCAAGAAAATCCAAGTAAGAACCCATATTGTATTTCAATACAATTCCAAATTCGAAATTCCAGAGAGAATACACCCAAGCGATTGAAAATGGAGAATTTCCGGATAAAGGCGAACTCTATAAAAAGATATTGGAAAAGGAGTCACCGTGGATGCAACTCGTCGGACCCACGATAATGTCTGGACAGCAAAATAATAAATTGGAGAATACGGTGGAAAAGTTTGAACGGCTTCTGAAAGAGAGTAAGGAGATTCAAACCGAACTTTCGAATCGAGGAATGTCGACTCAAGTGGAGAAGTATGAACAGGTAAAGCTGCTGAAAGAATTATTATATTTCGTGGTTTTCTATTTTTAGAGCATGGCTTGTGATCCAATGAGCAATGATTTGAAGCCGGAAGAGCATCGGGAGACTCAATGGTCGAGGTAAACGAGACAGAATCATATCGGATTACAGAGAGATCTATTTCAGGCAAATGGTCGATGAAACTGTCGGTCCATCAGAGAAAATGGAAGAGTTAAAGTTACAAAGGAACGATGCCACGTCGATATCCAGAAGGTCTAACGACTACAGGGATTCGATTTCTGATGCGACGAGTTTACCAATGGACTCAATGAGTTCACCGGAAATGAAAAAGAAAAACAAAATGGTGAGCGGAACTGAATAAGTGAATTTCATGAAAAACTTGGAAATCCGTAAATATCGTAAAACCTGTAACAGAAGGCCCCCTTTGAGCCATTTTATCTCGATTCCTGTAAATGTTATAAAAAAGGTTGTCAACTGATAAATTGTTTATCATAAT
This sequence comes from Caenorhabditis nigoni, assembly GCA_027920645.1. Classification (NCBI taxonomy): domain Eukaryota; kingdom Metazoa; phylum Nematoda; class Chromadorea; order Rhabditida; family Rhabditidae; genus Caenorhabditis; species Caenorhabditis nigoni. Next base: position 7,250,930 of record CP115866.1, on the reverse strand, counting down.
AAAACAAACATTTTATCAGTTGACATATTTTTGATAGCTTCCGTAAGTGCCAACAAAAATAGCTCAAATTTCACATTTTGGGGCCCTTCTATTGCAGGTTTTACAGGATCAAAAACTCTGGACCGGCATTGGATTGAGGACTTTAGGAATCCAATTTTTGAAGATCAATTATTGTTTATTTCAGGCATGTGCAAACTGTCAATGTGATATTCCATCTGTGGAAAACCATTCTTCTATTCGTCCGGCTCCAGAAACCCGTACCGACGGAGTTGCACAAACCGATTTGGCGCAATTTCAAATTGATGAAATCGCAATCAAACTTGCAAACCTACAGGTATTTTTAATCTTCTCAAATTCTACAAGCAAAATATTTTTAGACTCAACGAGTCCGCCCGCCAATTGTCGAAATGGCTACGTCGGCGTTCATGGAAGATTCTCCAGTCAACTCGGAGGCTCTCGATTTGCCACGTGGATTGTCACCAGAAGAAATCAATAAGATTTGTGAGGCGATGAGTACTTCGTTTTATCAGGTCAAGGAGATTGTAAATTAAAAAAAGTGAAGTTGAGATTTTCAGAACAGCCAGGAAGCATTGAAGCAGATCACCGATGTTGGTGTTGGAAAGGATTATGAGACTACTTTCCAGGACAAGTCCCAGCTCATAAGTTTGACTCTTCCGGTTCCTGTTAGATCCTCTACATCTAATTCGAGTACTTCCACAACACCTCCATCTCGGAACTCAATCGCTACGTCACCAATTGTTTCTCTCTGTGAAGATTTGAAAAAAGAGCAGAAACTGAAGCAGATGAGGTCCATGTCGACATCACCATTCCCTGGAAACAGTATGCAAGAAGAGGAGACGCAGACGTCATTGTGAGATTTTTTCAGTCGAAAATTTATATTTCAATATTTTACAGAAGACAAAATCTGGTAAATGTTGCCACAGATCCATGTACTTCCCAGCTAATACATCGATCCACTGTGACGTCACCAGTAGGAAGGGATGACGCTGAAACTGTAACTATAAACATGAGTAGCTACCCAAACGAAAATCAAGTGATGTTTCAGGAAACGTCACAAAGCGTTCCAATCGAAATGATGGACAGAATGGTGTCTCCCGTCGTCTCGACAGCTAACCAAAGAGATCAAAACACATCGCCGATTGAAAAGTCTCCTGACTGCGTAATCTGATACTCTGGAAGTTTCTTCGTATCTTATCATATTTTTCAGGATGATCGAAGTATGCAAACATCGATCAGCGATTGGTTCGGTAAACTCATGAAAAGAAAGGACGAATCACAACAAACATCGATATCAGAAGACGTTGGAAAATCAAAAGATAAGAAGAAAAAGAAGGTGTCAAGAGAGGAGAATAGTCAAGCGTCGTCACTGGGCTCTGATGTCTTAACGTCTTCTAACACATCATCTGCTTCTGAATCTTTGAAAGATTCTGACAAAAAGAAGAAAAAGACGTTTATAGTCCCAAATATGTCTGCAAGTGTCTCAATGAGTACTCAATATTCTCCACCTCCGGGATGTGATCGGTTATCTGTAGAACCCTACAGTACTCGAGCAAGAAGTTCGTCGACCAGTGGAATGGGTACAAGTATATTTGAAGAAGAGACACGACAAGAAGTTATAGTGCAAACTGATGATTCTTATCTGAAAATCGCTAGAAGACTCGATGAGTATAGGAATAACAAAACACAATTTTTGCCAGTTTGTGCAGCAGCGCCTTTGTCTTCTAAAGAAGTTGAACCGTTCAAGTAAGTTATAGAGTTCAAAGATGGTGTAGGGTGTAATTTTTATAGCTTTTTTTGTGTAGGAAAACTTGTAGATACACAAAAAAAATAATAAATAAAGGTATTTTACGGTGAAACAGAAATTTTTGATTTCAAACCTTCAATGTTGAAGGGATCCTTCTATTTTTCCAGGCCCCCCTCTCTGAGGGCCTTTTCATTAGAAGGATTCTTCTAATACAGGCTTCACGGTGTTTAAGTTTATTTGAAGAAAAAACAACTTTAGACTAAAAAGAGTTACCGTAAAACCTTTAATAGAATAGTCCCTAACTTTTAACTTTGAGGCAAAGTCAATTGACACATTTTTGATATCTTTCACAGGAATCCAGATAAATTAGCTCAAACTTTACCGCATCTGGGCCGTTCTATTACAGGTTTTAGGGTAGCAGCTAGACGGTTTGAAAATTTTATGATGAGTTCCAAAAATATTTGAGCTGGAACAAATCTAAAAATTCAAAAATAATTTTTCCAGAAGCGACCGCCCATCTGAACGCAGTCATTATTACTTCGGTGGACGTCGTGCAAGTCGAAGGAAGTCACGTCAAGATCTGAAACATGGAGAATCTCAAACTGGACAATCCATGGATGCGGAACTTTTGAAAGAAGTTTTGGTAAGGAACAACTTTCTTTTTCATTTTTCAATTTTTGAATTCTATTATTATACCTTTTATTTTTGCACATCTAATAATCACATTTAGATTGAAGAGGAATCTCCACCGAAAGGTAAGTTAGGTAGCAAGTAGCAATTATCACATTGATTAACTTATCAATTAATCAACAACCTATAACATTCTAAAATTTTCTAATTTTCCGAACCTAATTCTTTGTGTTCCATTATTTTTACCCATTCTAAATAAGCGTGTCTTTCAAAAAATTCATTTTCAGAGCTCCGAAAAAAGTCGGTCAATTTCGCCGAAACGACCATGTAAACAGCGAGGAATTCTCGCCAGACACCCATCTCTTCCGACTGGAATTTCTCGTGGAAAGGTATTTCACTTTTTGGGGTCTACTATGAAATTTTGGTCCTCAAAAACTTTGGTCTTTAAAAAATTTTTAAAAATAATTTCTACTTTCAAAACAATTGTAGTTCTTAAAAATAACCAGCCTGTTTGCCGCGCCTCCGGCGCTTCAAACAGCTGGCTGGTGCGCCTTCGGCGCAAATTAACCTATTTTTTACTGTTCGTCGCTTCGCTCCTCTGTCTTATTTAGAGGGTCACGTCAATTTCTATTTTATTTCAACTTTTTCCACGTGTTCGGACAGACTGACAGAGAGAGAAAGAGACGCAACTTCATTTATTTATTATAAGAATGATTTGGTCTTGTGTACAGCTATCTTGCCGCTTTTAAATCGTACGGCGACCTGAGCTTGCGCTCCCGTAGCTCAGCTGGTAGCGGCACGGCACCTCCACAATTGGGCTCACAAGTTCAACTCCTCGAGTGGTCTATTTTATTCGAAATTCGAAATTTGTAGGTCTCTGACTATGTGATTCAACACGAGAAAGGTATCCATAATCCAGCGACAAATCGACAGAGTCCAATCAAAATAATTCGTCAATATTCTCTGGATCAAGATGTTATTTAGTGCCTCTTTTTTCATTCAATACCGGTAGTTACTAAAATACGGTTTTTCTTCGATTTTTTGAATTCCCTCCTTTCCTTTTTTTTTGTCTACACCCTTAAAATATGCTTCTTCCGGAATACTCTATTATTGCTCCCCCATTTTTCTTGCTCACTCTTTTTATGTTTCTAGTCTACAGTTACGTTCTTCTTTTGTGTTATGAAAATGTTGTCGCCTATTGTTAATTGAATGAGAATCGGAAGGAAGAGAGAATGGAAGTTGAGTGGGAGGAGGTGGAAGCAAAGACAAACATCTGTCGAGCACACCCCAAGTAGGTCAAATCGAGACAAACGGAATTTGAAATATGTACACGTGGAACTGGATTAGGTGCCAAAAGCAAATTGGGAATAGTTTCATGAGTCATCAAGACAAGTTTTCAGAAAAAGTAACTAGTCTTTCTCGGAATAGAAAGCCCGAACTATCTGATGCAAATGATCAGAAAGCATCAATTTTTGGCTTATGGAATTGTGACTTTTACGGCTGAAAGTCTGAACAATTTCAGAATTCAAGTCTCAAAACAAAGTTGTTAATATAATTCGTTTTTGAACATTTTAAAATCACTGAAATTCTCTGAAAAAATCCAACCGGTTTTTTTGTTGAACCCATCCACATGTTTTCAACTTTTTCAGACGTTTCAATGGAGCAATGCAGTGGACATCGGGAAACGAAGTAAAACAGATTTCTGGACATAAAAATCAAAAATTTCCTTTTTTTTTGCTGGCGAAATCTAATATTTCTCTTTAGCATATGAAGACGGCTGTTTTTTTCAATTCAGAATTAGCGAAATCTGAAATTCTTTTCCGAATCGATTAAAATCGGATAAAAAATTCAATTCGGAATCGATTTTCTATGCTTCCGAAGACGTCAGAATCGAGCTTTCAGATTCAGAAGTCGTCAATTTGGTATTCAAATCGTTAGAATTTGGTTTTGGATAACTCTGATTTCGAATCTTTGGATTTGGGATACCAAAAATATTAAGGAAATGTTTCATTGTTTATTTACCAGAATCAATTACATGATCTTGATTGATCCCTTCGGATATGGGAAAACCATGTGTGCTTGCGTTTCTCATAAAGTTCTAAGCGATCAAAATGCACAAAATAGTCACACAACCCCCCTAGACGGAAAACACTTTCTTCTCTCCAATCCTTCGAAAAAAAAGTTGCAAGAAGAAAAAGAAGAAGCAGAAGAAGAAGAAGAAGACGAAGAAAAAAGAGAAACTGGAATCACTGCTTCCCTGCGCTCTCTGTCTCTTCCTGACTGACTGACGACGGACCGTATAATAGACGTAAATGTGCATGTTTGCACACTGGCGCAATATATCCTCTTAATGTGGTGCACCGGTAAAAAAGACATGAAGAAATAGGATGAAAACTGAAGAGAATGGATGAGTGGGAATTAAAGTTTCTTTGTTTGCAAGGGGGACAACGTGAGACTTTCGGCACCTTTTCTCGGCTCTTTTTCGTTCCGCGCGGAGGAGAGCAGCAAGAGAGAAATGAGCACGCGGAATACTTTGTGTGTATTGATAAGGGAGCAAAGATTGACTTGAGTCTTACAGTTATTTATGGAGATGCAAAACCAGTACTGTCAAACTAGAGATGAAAAGTTCGCGCTAATGTCGGGAGAGTGTCAAAATGTGATGTTAGAATTTGAATAAGCTGAAATTTGATAGTTGGGAAACAGGTAGACAGTTGTTAAGATTGTTTTTGCAATGAATCGTAATAACGAATACCGTAGGAATAACTGGAAATTCATATCCTTTAAACTTCGAGTGTTTCTTAAATTCTGAATTTATATAATTAGGAATCGAAGAAAAAGGTAACCTGAAAACTTTTATGAAAATAAGATCGCAAATTTAGCAAATCTAAAGAAGGGGTAAAAGATTCAATTTGGGTTACTGTAGATCAGAAATAATTTTTGCCAATATTAATTATACACTCCGCAAAGTTGTCTATGATGATTTCATAGTTTTTGTTAGTTTTTGTTTACCGTAAAACCTCTATTAGAAGAGCCACACCCTGTCAAATTTGTGTTCAATTATCTCATTTCCTATAAGAGGTCCCAAAAATTTGTCAACTGATGAAATATTGCAGATTTTATGATAAACAATTCACCAGTGGACAGTTTTTTAGATGTTTGACAAGAACCGAAGTAATTAAGATCAAATTGTCAGCCTGAGGTTCTATCACAGTAAATACAGTATACGTCCATGATTAAAAATTATTTCTAGATTAACTTAAAGCAATATATAAAAAGCAGAACTAACTGAAAATAATACGATTCAGCTACCTGGACGCAGTTACAAATTATCAGATTATGAAGAAAAATCCAGACATGGTTCTAATACTGAATCATCTCCTTTCGAAGTTGAATATCAGAAACTTCGGCTCTACACAAAACACATCCAAATACATATGTGTCTCAAACCCCATACCGAATCATTGCAAAAAAAGCTCCCCTCAACTATGTGTGTACCCCCTTGAATCTCAAAAAATGGCAACATTCCTTATGGTCGAAAGTCAAGACCCTTTTTCTTCACTGCGTCCATCTAAATTCTCTCATTCAACTGAACAGTCTCACCGGTCCAAAAGAGCCACACAGAGAGCTCCGCATTTCTTCCTGCGCACTCACTTTTTTCCGCATTGCAATGTGTTTACAATTGGGCGCCGCGCGTCGCACCTCGTTTTTTCCGTGCCGGCAACTTTTTGCCATTCGGCCGATTCACACAGCCGCCCGCCGCCCGCCTCCCATCCCGTGGCCGTATTTAAGTCTCGCACTGGGTGCCATTCAACCACTTCCATTGAAGACACTTTAGAAGCCAATTCCAATGTTCAGACTTACCATCTGCGCCACACTCATCGCCCTTTCCGCCGCTCAGGTGCCAGGTACAGTTTTCCTTTTCCTTTTTCTTTAAGTTTACATTTTTTTAATAAGTTTGAATAGTTCACTACTTGATTATCTTCTCTCTTTATCTTATTCATATTCCAGTGGCTCCTCTGTACTCTGCGTGCAGTGCCGCTGTTCCGTGTGCCGCTCCGGCTGTCTGCCAGGCTTCCGTCTGCGTTCCAACTGTCGCTGCTGCTCCTCCAGTAAGTTTTTTTTACTCAAATTTTCTTTTCCAAACACAATTTTCTTTTTTTTTTTTTGAAAAAAACTTTAAGACATCCCCATTTTCTGATATTCCGATCTTTGTATGTTTAGTTAAACCTCCCTCAATTTAATTTTTTTAAAAACCTCCTAATTATTCCAGGTCTTGGCTGCCCCAGCTCCACTCCCAGCCTACGCTCCAGCCTTCGCTCCAGCTCCAATCGCCGCTCCACTCCCAGCTTACGCTCCAGCTCCAGTCGTCGCTGCCCCAGCCCCAGCTCCAGTCGTCGCTGCCCCAGCCCCAGCTCCAGTCTTCGCCGCTCCATTCGCCGCCCCACCAGCCCCAGTGATCGCTGCTCAACCAGCTCTCGGATGCGCTGCCCCATGCGTCGGAGCCGCTCAATGCGTCGCCGGAGCCTGTGCCTGTGCTAACCCAGCTGTCGCCTACTCCCCAGTCATCGGATGCCAGCCAGCTATCCCAATCGCTCCAGCTGTCCCAGTTGCTCCAGCTCCAGTTGTCGCCGGACGCCTCATCCCACAAGCTCTCCCAGGATCCCCATGCGAGCCAGGAGTTGAATGCACCGGAGGATCTGTCTGCTCCGTTGGAGTCTGCCTCTGCCCACCAGAGCTCATCCAAGAAGGAACTGTCTGCGTTGCCCGCACCATCTACGGAGTCGTCCCACCACCAGTCATCCCAGTTGCTCCAGTTGTCCCAGTTGCCCTCGGAGCCCCATGCGCTGCCCCAGTCGCTGTTGCTGCTGCCCCAGCCTGTGTTCCAGGAGCCGTTTGCTCCGCTGGAATCTGCCAATGCGCCGGAGCCTACGAGCCACTCCAAGGAGCTTGCGTCCGCAGACGTCTCTAAGAAGTGTATCCAGTAATTAATCCCAAAAACGGGCTTTCCGAAAATCACAAAAGATACTAAAGTATAGTATCCTGGATACCCTCTAACTATTATTTTCCAACTCTCTTTCCATCTGTCCGACAGTATTTGTTCTTTTTTTTTCTTTTGAATTTTTTTCTCTTTCTTTGTCTGTACATCTTGACCTGAACTTGATTTAATCATATTTATCAAAATCATCATCTTTTTTTCTTGAATAAATTGATTTTTGTTCAATTATCAATATAATAATTATTATTAGAACTAAAGATCCATAGAAGAATGAAGTTTGACCAGTGTATGAAGATGGAAAGCATCCGGTTGAGCCGACCGTCGCATGCTTACTCTTCCCCGAACTGCATCCATTTTTGTAGATCGAACTCGTCGGACACCTGACCATGTGGCTTGTGGGTTAGCTCCATTTAGCATTCGACAAGTCAATTCGTAGACGAATAACTGAAAATTTAGGGTTTTGGAACTTTATAAAAAAAATTAAAGTACCCTCCAACAATCTCCACGAGTTCCGTTTATCACTGCATAGTGGTTGTATGCTTCTTGGTACAATGTACTAAACGTCGACTGCCCTTTGAAACTTTGAGTCCAGTATGGTTTCGTTGTTAATAGATTTGATCTCCATGCATCTAACAAAGAATTCAAAATCCACTCATAAGCCATTCGCCTCGTTCCTTCTTGAATTCCAGAAACCACTCCAGAAGTTCTAGATGACGTGGAGAATAGACGAAGGGATTCGAGAGCCTTCTTGGTGTGAATGCAAACGTATTGACTGACTTTTGGAGAATCTCTATCGTCAATGCAGATTTTTCTGGCGCAGAGAGCATGACCAACAGCCAATCCCAAATTACTGAAATTTGGTTTTTTGCTTATGGATTCCAGAATCTCAAAACTTACTCGGTAAGAATTTTGGGTGGGCAATTACGGATCAGTGAATAGTGTTGTCTTGCCAACTCATTTTTGTTGGTCCTCCAATAGATTCCACAGGTTAGAACATGCGTCCACCATGTACAACAGGCGTCTCCGTTTCTGCTTAACCAGGTTCCAAATTCTGAAATTCCAAATTTCGAAGATAGTAAAATAAATTAAAATGAAATGAAACTCACTAGCTGATTCATCTTTCTCATTTGTTAACATTGCTGCACACTGAGTTGAGATCGAAACGAGCAATCTTGACACATCAACAACATCAACTTCATCATCCAAACGATCATTGTCATTCAGAATTCTTTCGACATTCTTCGTGAAAATTTCTTCTCCGCCAGCGAGTTCTTGTACAAGTTTTGAGAGGAGGTATACTTTGAGTGTTGTTCGAATTCTGGCTATTGGGGATACTGAAATTCAAATTGTCGATTTAGATCTAGATCTTTCCTCGAAAACTCACATTGCTCATCTTCCACAAATGATCCGAATCTTAGCAACTTCTGTTTGGAACTTAAGACGTGTTGCAGCCTTACGGGATCAGCCATATATTTCCTTGTAGCCGGATGGAAGATCCATAGAAGATGAGATACGGAATGTTCTGGAGCACGACGTACATGTCGGCGAGCTCTTCGGAGAAAGTATCCAGAGAAGAATGGTGCGAGAAGTTTCGGGAGAGCGAGACGACAACGGATAGATGCTGCGATATAGATCTGAGCCATGATAGCACGTGGAAGGCCGTCATTTGATGCTCCAGCAGCTTCAGCTCGATTGACGGCACAGAGGGCAAGGTAGAGACCAGGGAGGGTTTTTGGATCATCTCCATCATGAACATGGCCGGTGATTCCCATTAGGTGAAGCTGAGATTTTGAGAATACGATTATAAACTACGAGATGCCTTACCTGATGAATTTCATGATACAATACAGCTAAATGAGCATGACTTCTACAAACCGCTGACACAGGTTTATTGGAATTCCTCCTTCTTCTTGCCATAAATCTTCCGATCCACAGCCAACTCATAAGATGACGTATACATTCCCATGCCACCCAGGCAAACGATTCAACTCCAGGATGAGGAATCCCACAGCCAAGTACAACTAGGCATTCTCGGAATTGTCTTTGAGACTCTTTTAGATTTCCAGATCTCAATTCTTCTCTCGCTTTTTCTCGAATCGACGCGAATGTTTGCCAGGATGGAGACATGAAATCCATTATTGGATCCGTACTGATCATCATTTGAATGATAACAAAAGAAATCATTATCATGTTTATGCACCATAAATAGGGACTATCCAGCGACCATATTGATTTTACACTGGAATTTCCATCTGGGTCATCTAGAACTCTTCCATGCTCGAATGGAGAAGCAATTGGAGCTTTCGTGTCAGCAGATGCATGAGAAAACATTCCACTTCCAGCGAGTAATCTGAAAGAAACATTTTTCAAAAAGATACGGTACCGGTCAATAAGATATAGAAAAATGTATGTTCATTTCAGACCATTTTGACCATTTTCAAGTGTCTGAATCTCAGATTTCAAGTTTCCGATTATTTTGAAAGTTTTAGAAGATGAAAAATAGACCTAGATTTAAAATTTTGCATTCACAGAATTTTTTGAAAGTTAGTTTTCCAGCTATTTGCCGATTTCTAAAGTCCCTCTTTTTGGCCTGTTTTTTACTGAAAACTTTAATACATATACAGGTATTTGTTTAGAAATCCGCAAATATAAATATTCAAAAAATTCTATAAAAACCAAACTTTCTATCTAGGTCTGTTTTACATCCTCCAAACTTTAAAGTTATCAGAAACATGACAGACGAGCTCTAGGCTCCTGAAAAAGGTCAAAATAACCAAAAATTAACTGAAAAATACGATTTTGTATATATCATGGGCTATATGTACAATATCTTACCCAATCGGATTGAATATCATCACAGCTAAAAGCATTGCAAACAGAGTGACTCTTGAATTGTCTTTGGTACCATTTTTGATAGGAGTTACAGTACTCATTCGAGATCTTTTTCTTTCATTTCTCGGAGGAGATGGAGAGGATTCGTTTGGAGATTGAGCAGCATAGTCAACGAATTGCACTGGTTCCGGGTACTAAAATATCGAAAATCAGAACCTTCGTCATGCTCTGATTCGATTAGATAGACCCACCGGTAACCCGTTCATCTGAAGTGTCTTTCTCATTTGTTCAACTTGATATCTCAGTTGTTGATTCTCTTGTTCGATGTCATCAATGTGTTCGATAGCTTTCCGAAGTGTGGCTGATTTTGATAATTTCGCATCTTCTCCACACAACAAAACTTTTAATTGTTGGATTCTATCGTTTATTGAGCATCGATACTTCTTTTCAATTAGATTGTGAGCAGTTCGCCTTTCGGTTTTGGGTCCTGGAAAATAAAAAAGTAAGTATGTTTTTTTATTTGGTGGGAACTCACTCCGAATGATAACTGGTCCTTGAGATGATGTTTCTCCAGAATCACTATCGTCATCTTCTTCGTCGTCTTCTCCATCTACTGTCTCTTGTATCACTACCTTCTTCGGATAGCTTTTCGATGCTGAGCTTCCCGTCTTTTTATGTTTCAATTTCTCTACTTCACTCGGTGACATATTGACTAACATCCGTAGTAATTCTTCTTTCATATTCTTGGGACTCGTCGGACTTTCTGGTGGATCTGAGAACTTCATTGGTTTTTGCTCTTTGATTTTTTCTTCAATGGGCGGAGACTCTATGGCTTCTGGATGTTCATGAATAGTTGGTTGACTTGAAACGTGGCGTAAATGATGATGATGATGATGTTGAGGAATTGGTTGAGGAGTATGAGATTGATGTGGAGTGTGATAAGTGTGATAAGGTCCTGATTGAGCTGATTGATTGTACGGAGACATGTACCCGTTGATATGTTCCATAGATTCGACATAAGGTGATGGAGTCATTAATGTATGATGAGGTGGTGAGAGCATTTCGTGTTGGAAATTCTGAATTTTCGAAAATTGGAAATTCTGTTTTATTGCATATGTTTTTTGTAAACTTCTGAAATCCTTGTCAGCTCTTGTAAAGGAGGACCCTGACTCAAAATTTTTTCTCTTTTTTCATTTGAATTCACACATGATCCTACACACTTTGCTACAATTAAAGTATTCGGCCGGAGTTTCCCTTCGACTTTTTTCTCGAGTTTTGACATTTACGGCTTTTTTTTCTCTTTTTTTCAGGCGATAAGAACACCCGTAATGCAACATATTTTTCGTAAAATTTGCACTTTTTTTCCGTTTCCTAACCTTCTGATCAATTCCATTTGTATTCACATAAAGAGACGATCCACCAGGTGTCATTGCAGGTGCTGCGAGTTGTTGAGCAAGTGAAAGAGGTCGATACGCATCGGCTGGATATGTTCCAGTTAATGGGGAAAGAGGAGATGTTCGTAATGGGTTTAGCATACTCGCGGGACCTTCTCCAGATAATTGTTGAGTTGATGCTAGAGATGGACCTCGCCCTCCACCAAGATCAAAGACAGGAGGAGAGAATCGCATTCCGAAAAAGTCTTCATGGTTGTTTTTAAGAAGAGACTGTATTCGGCTCACGTCGTGTTGGCTGGAAAATTAGTACATCATTTTCAGTATCCTCATTTATGACTCTATTATATTTAATGAGGTTATTCAGGTGAGACAAAAAGAACCCGGCAAAAAATCTGAAAAATATCCGCTTTTCTGTGATATCATATATTTGTCCACTTTTAAAATATTGGTGAAATTATGATGAATACTTTATCAGTGGACAAACTTTTGATATCTTTCACAGGAGTCGAGATAATTGAGCTCGAAGTTGAAGGTTTTTGTGGATCTTCTAATAGAGGGAATACAATATGAGCCTCTATGGTTCTACAATGGCTCTACGAATTTTACTTGAAATGTCAGAATTTAGGTTACATCTCAAACCATTATCACCAAATAAAATCAGAAGAGTAGATATTTTTCAAAAACGAACCCATCAATTTCATAATATTCCTGCGGAGGACTGTGTTGATTCCCTTGTAAACTTAGATCGTGTTGTTGTGATGGTCCCGGTTCCTGCCAGTTCTGTTCCATATCAAAATCCAAGGAATCATTATTTTGAAAAGCTGAAATTTCCTATTTTTTTAATTTCCAGATCCTTCAAACTAACGCGCAATATCATCCAATTTAGTGACCAATGACAGAAATGGATCTGACATTGGCACATCGCCATCGAACTCTTCGTTCATTCTGAAACACTAATTTTCGAGTTTTGAGGAGGAAAAACGCAACAAAAAAAACGGCATAAGTTATCAAAATTGAAAATTGAGGGTGAGAGAGACAGGAAAAAAGATAAAATGAAACAAATTGATAAGAGACCCTAGAAACACCTATGCTGACTGGTTGGGAGGGGTGAGAAACGGAAAAGAAAAAAAAGGAAAAATGCTGATGGAAGACGAATTTTTAAATGTTTTATGATCAATTGTTTTAATGGCGTATGAGGAAACTAAAATTTTTGTAAGGTGTTCCTGACATAAAAAATAGAAAAAAAAAAGAAAAAAGTGATAAAATGAGTTAAGGATCAATGGAAATCAATGACAAGATGTATTAAGGAGTGTGATTGAAGTTACAAGGTTAATGTGTTTTTCGGCTGTTTAGGTCAAATATTTATAACTTGGATGAAAAATTCCGAAGAAAAAAAACCACAGTCAATCACAAGTTAGGAAAATGAGCCGATTGGATTGACAGCTAAGTGAACGGAAACCGTATAAAAAAGTGTATCGGTAAATAAAAAATTGGTATTTAAAACTGTAAAACTGCAAATCGATATTAGAAGCTGTCTTCTTTGAGTTGGGTTACCGTGAAACCTGTATTAGAATTGAAGTATTGAAGATATATTCTGTACATTGAGGAAAACCAAAGTTAGCCATTTCGCTCTTTTTGACTGGTCATCAAGGATTCATAACCTAGAAACTCATCTCCAAGACTATCAAAAACTCTTTCGAGTGTCTGGGTGCCTAGGTGGCCGATTTTGGACCATCCACAAATTATTTTGGAAGTTGGTGGTCTATAAAATCAAAACATTGCTTGTTGGGACTAAAAAAATTCTAGAAAACGACGACCAATCCCAGACCATCAAACTGTGCTGAGTTTGGTGGCCTAGAAAATCAAAACTCGGTCATCATACTTTCTAAGACCGTACCTCCGTGTAGCTATTAACATCACTTATCAGATTCTGAAAACCTACTCCTAATTTAAAAAAAGTTCACATGTAATTCTCATGAAACGATAAATGCACCAGAAATCATCACACAAACAGCATTCAGGTTGTGATTAACTAAATAGTCAACAACGAATCTTAAATTCTTTATCATTTCCTCGATAGAGCAGAGAATATTGTGCAGAAACGGAACGGGAAGAGAGAAACGTTTCAAGGAAATCTTTAACTTTTTGCAATAATTTTTTGTCAACAAGTTTTCGGTATTCGAGAAACAAACATTTGAAAAAAAAGAAAAGGAAAGATCGATGTGTTTTCCCATATGTTAGATCAACTTGAGATAATTTCCGATACCTATTAATTTTTCAATGATGTTTTTTCGTATAGTCGATAAAAAGAACTGCTTGAAAGAAAGTTGCATCCAACATCCGACATTTTCTTATCACTAGAAACCTTGCTTTTTCGTTTTCCAGAAAAGTTGAGACAAGGAAAAAATTGATAATGAATAGTCAAAAACCGAAAAATCAGTTTCATCAGCTAGAAATGTTTGAGTCTTCTAGAAAAAGAATGGGCATTCCAGAATTTCAGTAAAATGCTGGAGAAGTTTTATCAAGGAGTTGTAAAAATCACACTGTATTTCAAAAGCGACGGGAGTATCTCTTTTAAGTTTTAAATTGATTTAACCCGATTTTCGTTTTCGAAAAAAAATGAGACTCGAGGATTTTCAGGTTTATCAAAATGAAAAATAGTTCAAATTCAAAAAAAAGATTCGAATCATCTTTTGAAGAATAAAGACTTCGAATTACCGTAAAACCTGTAATAGAAGGGCCTCCTTACTTTTATCTTTGAGCCAATTTGTCGCTGTTAGTATCAAAATATCAATTTTCATTAACTGATAAAATACTTTTGATATTATAAAAATCATTTTGGTTGTTGACCTTTTTTGGTATCTTTCACAGGAGATAAGATATATGGGCTCAAACTTGACCTTATGGGGGTCCTTCTATTAAAGGTTTTATGATAGTTTGATATTTCTATTTCTTTTTATATAGAACTCTACAAATGTCCTGTTAATTGGTTTTTTTAACACCAATATGCACACAACTTTAATAAAATACTCTTTTTCAAAGTAAAGAGATTGTCGAATAAGAATTTTATACGGTTTTACGAAAATCTAAAATTCAGAATTTTCGGAATTCACACCTTGTCTAACGCCAATATTTTCCGATTTTTGTGAAAGTTGGCTGCATTCCAAGTGCAAAACTCATGTCAATAAAGCAAATAGACCCAATAAGAATGACGTTGAAAAACGAAGTTTACTAACTTCAAAAAGTTTAAAAATTTGAAGAAAGTCAAAACACAAAACGCTAGTAAAATCCATGAAGAAAAACGATGATGATCAGCTGTCTCCCTGTGTCTGATTCTCTGTTTTTCTTCTCCGTATATTATCCCCTGTTTGTAGACTACAAGATCAATGAGTCACAAGACACTGGTCAACCATAAATATTTACTGAAATAAAAAAGAAAGAAACAGAACTCATGGGGAGTAGAAAACGTCATTTTTTGTTCAGTCAATCGATTTATACAAGTGTAGACATGATTAAAAAGTGCAAATTGCAGAAAAGAGAAAATATGAAAAATTTAAAAGAGAAAGAGATGAAAAATCAGAGAAAAAGTTTGAGAAAAAGATGAGAGAGAAACCACCCTATCTCTTCTTGTAGACACACCGTTTCACTGTCTGCGTCTCTTCGGATCATATACTCTCTCGGCCATTTTGACATTGGCAACTCATAGAAAAGAGATAAGTGAGTTATTTCGGTGCGTACAAGAAGAAGAAGGAAAATGAGAAGTTGAAGAATAAGGTGAAGAAGTCGTGGGAAAGAACAAACTTGTAGAAGAAAAACGAAGAAATAATAGAAAATGGAGGTGATCTAAATCTAAAGTAAGATGATGAAAATATTGACACAATAGAAGAAAAATAGAAAAAAAAAACGACATAGATGTTTCAATATTTTTAAAGACAATATCACGTGGGTGGTTCCGGTCAATTAGGTGACAAAAAGAGCATGACGAGCGATAAGATAAGAAGAGCATCAGATCGGACCACGTGGCGGTTGGTTTCGTATTTTGTCTGGAGACGTTGAATTCTGAAAATCTGAAAACCTGATAAGAATGAGTCATGATAATCGAAGAAATTCAAATAGCGAGTGACGAAAATTCAAAATGAACTGATTAACAAGGCGCACCAGCCAGCTGATTGAAGCGCTTAAGGCGCGGCAAACAGATGACTGGTGAACAACAAAAAGATTCAAAAGTGTACTGATTAGCCAGACTTTCGTCTGTTGATCCCTTTCGCCACGTAGAGGCTCAGTACATGAAAGGGAAAATGGTTTTTCACCGGGGGGAAAACACCAACCAAAAACCCCTGATGGGCTCCTAGGCCCATTACCGTTGAGAAAATTTCCATTAGTAATTCTTCAGTGGCAGAAGTCTCTTTGCCAACACTACTCATTGATGTTTCTTTTTTTGAATCTTTGATTGGTTCATTTTTGAAAGGGGATACGTTCAGTGAAAATGAATTCACCTAGCCATGAACCACCAAACATGACGACCCTGAGGGTCTTAACTTTGCTCGCATTTTCACCAATCGAAAGACAAGAAACTACCAACAAGCAGCGTGCAAAGAACTTCTTACCAGTGAAAAAGTGCCAATGGGAATTATCCAACGAGTAATAAAGTTGAGAGAGTGTCAATTCACAAGGAACTGCTTTTTTTCAATATGTGGAAATTTTGAAACGTAGGCAGAAGGAGAGGGCGTGACCTAATATTGATTGAATTATTACATAACGTGAATTCAAAAAAAAAAACAAATAATATTGGAAAAGCTTGAAAATTGAAAATAACTTGACGTGACATTTCGAAAAGGAGAATTCGAACACAAGATGAATAGGTTAAATCGCGCCAAAGGCGCACCAGCGAGCTGTTTGAAGCGCCGGAAGCGCGGCAAACAGACTGTTTTTTATGATATCTTTACTTCATTAAAAACGAGTTTCTAGTGAAATTTCAAAATGAGCATGTATCGGCTCAAAGTCCTCGTAGAAACTTGACGCTCGAACAAAAAGTCCTAAATTTTTCGTAGAAATTGAAAGCAGGCCCTTTCAATCTGAAGGTGTCAATTCTTCTTTTCTTCAATTCTTTTTTTATTATTCCCGGAATTTCAGCTACCAGCTCAAAAACCAAGCCTTTCCCTACTCGATCTATTGACAATATTTCGCACATTCTTCCTATTTTTTTCAACTTGTAATTTTTACAGTTTGAACAGACGAAACTCTTTTCTCTTTGTGTTGTTTACCTTTGGCATAGGCTTTGGAGCTAATTTTTACTGTCTACACATTGTCTTTTCTTGTTGTAACTTACTGAAGAAAATGAATTTGGTTGGTTTCAATGTTTTTCTTTTTTATCGATGTGCGATAATGTTCTATTTTTTTCTTCTTTCATGGTTGTCCTGTTTTTCAATAAAATGGAATGGTAATTATGAAATTCAACATAGCACTTATTACTTATTTTTTGTTGTCCTTATTTATGCACTGGTTTTTTGTTGTCCCCACGGGGACTGGGCCGAGCCCGGCAGCAGTGCAACGCCGGGACGACCCTTGGAAAGTCGGAGCAAGCCCCGAGTCTTTCCTAGGTTCCAAAAATCATATAACCTTTATTACACTCATTCGAGTGTATACCGTAGGTTAATACGATAAGAACAGATACTACACTTTGATCTTAGCTAATGGGGTTATTCAGTGCGAAGCAATCCAGCAAATTGCTGGTTTTTTCCTTATGCAGAAAATCAGCAATTTGCTGCGGCCGTTTGCTGGAGTTTTCTAGGCCACGACTTGTTCTCGTGGAGCTACACGACCAAGAGCTCAAAAAATGAGATAATTAAAGACTCAAGGAGTTTCCTGTTGAGGTCTCGTTTAGACTGGTACTGTAGCTCCACGAGAACAAGTCATGGCCTAGAAAACTCCAGCAAACGGCCGCAGCAAATTGCTGATTTTCTGCATAAGGAAAAAAACCAGCAAATTGCTGAATTGCTTCTCACTGAATAACCCCATAATAAGCCGAAGAAGCGATGAGGAGACGGCGAGGCGGCGGGGGTAGGGGTAACGCGTGTACCGACAAAAACCGGGCTCGCGTCGTCCACTATACCCATGTGGTTAAGAGAGACGACGACAGTTAGCGCGCGCGGTTGAACGTTTTTCGGGAGGAAAGATGTGAATGAAATGTTATTGGATCGTCGTATTGATTCAAGATTTACAACTTCTCGAATTCGTATTATGACAATTAACTTTTAATAAAATACCAGTACAGGCCGCGAAATTCGGAAACTTCAAAAATCGGCAGCCTTGACCATAATGAATTTCCTCGGTTTTTTTTGCAAGTTCAAGGATGCTGCTAGGTATTTTGGAGCATAGTTACCTGTTGGCTAATTTATTGACGGGGATTTATGTTTCATATTATTCTGGTACAAAAAAGTGTAAGAGAAACGCCGGTGGCTGTGGCCAAAGGTCCCATAACGAAAAGTACCGTAACCTAAAAAAAATTATTGATTATCACTTTTCCGCTGCTTTTTGTCGATTTAACTGCTATTGTCCACCAAAAAAGTCCGGAAAAAACGTGTTGGCTGGAAACGCACAAAAAACTACAAAATTGAATCCGAGAAGTGAAACTATTTTTAGGTTACGGTAGCTGTCGATGTGGGACCTTTGACCAAGGCCTCCGGCGTTTCTCTTCCACAGCTCCGATTTTTGTACCGAACTAATATGAAATTTAAATCCCCTTTGAAAAACTAGTAAATGGATTTACTCAAAAATTCCTGACATAAATCCTGTCTGGATTTAATTGGCTCACTGTTTGGGAAATTCTATAAATTTGCTCTCCCAATTGCTGTTCAAATCTAATGGGATTGATTCCGATAAGCACCGCAATATTTTTTGAGAAAAAACAATTAATTTCTGTTTTACTTTTTGGCATTTTCTCTCGAAAATCTCCTGGTTATGGTCTGCTCGAGCTCATCATTCCCCCAATTTCTCCTGATACCCTCTGCTCCTTCCTTCTTCCATTACTCCTTGTGCAACTTGATACCCTCTGTCTGTTACTATCTCACACCAGGTCACCAATCCATGTTTCTTGTCCCTCTTCTCACTTTCTTTGGCCTGATTTGACCTCTTTCCAAAAGAACACAACTCTTGTTGCATCACAACTCCCCTCCTTTAATGTAAACACAATACAAGTTGACACTTTCTGATTGCCCCAAGATTATTTGAATGGTTTTGTCCTCTTCTTGATTCTTATTATCTCTCCCAAATCGGTTCCCCATCAAAGGCATTTTCCAGATCATAAATTTTCGAGAGAGAGAAGTGCTGGATGAAAGGAAATGATAAGATGGAGATAAAAAATTGATAGGCATGGAGAGGGATGTTGCATTTTTGGGAATGGGATCGTAAAAAGACTATATAAAAAGAGCGGTGTTTCTTTGAGTTAAGGCAAGTGATTAGGTTGGTGGAGGGAATTTGAATTTTATTTGAAAATTACAGTTTTTGAAAAATTATCTTAAAATCATTACTAATAACGAAAAGCCAATTTCCGTATCTAAGGATGTATGTCGCGATCAGAAAATTTTTTTAGTGGATAACCGATTTTTTCGGAAATTCTGAATTAAAAGTCTTCTGGAGACATTCCTTCACCACAGGAAAGGGCTTCACCACAGTATAAGCAGAGATGGCGAAGGAGGAGGAAATGACAGTATTGTTTGCGCCATCTGTCCCGTCTCTTGCTTTGGTCGCCCGTGGTGTAGCGGTTAACGCGCTCCTATTTCGCCCCTACGACGAAAGTTCGAGTCCGTCAGGCGGAATTTCTTTTTTTGGTTTTTTGAACAGAGCTCAGTAGTGAAAGAGATTATCTACTTACTAGTCAGTCAAAAAACATATCACAACATATCAAAACTTGGAAGTCAGCTATTGATTCTTTTTCTGAAATTGATGGATCGTCTTTAAAAATTCGAAAGGAATCGAACGTTTAAAATCTTGTATGATTTGATTTTTCACACTTTCCAGATTTCAAAAACCCCTTCTGAAACTTCTAAACTATCATCCTATTCTTCCACAACTTCCCATTTCTCGAGTCCCATCATCCAGTCTTCTCACACTTCTGTCTCTTCTTCTTCTTCTACATCCAAGTGCTCGTTTATCAAACAGTTATGTGTTTTGTCTGTCACACACTTTCCACTCTCTTCCTCTCTCATTTCCTCTCTACTATTTTTCGTTTTCCCGAATCGCAATAATATGTAAATGTAAAGCAAACGATTACATATCGTCGTTTTCTTATTCTCCTGAATTCTGTGTTCACATTTCGAAAAGAAGTGATAGAGGAAGGTGATAAGAATGAGTGATTAGTGTGGCCTGGATTGGGATCACAATCCTCCTCCTCTCTTTGAAGTCTTGCCGATTTGTGTTCTCCTGCTGCAAAGAATTCTTCTTCTTGCTTTGATTTTTGTTTCCAGCGGACGAAAAGAGAGAGAAAATCTAATAACATTTTTATGGTATCGTAGAAGAGGGAGAAGACTTTACGACCACCCCCAATGTATTCTCAAGATAAGACAGAAACATTAACGGACGAAAAGAGGACCATTAGGTTTTGGAGAGACAAGAGACACTATTTTTATGTGTTTTTGCGCATAGTTTTACGATTTCTTCTTCTTTCGTTACCATATGCTTGCAAATTTGAATTTGGGTTCTCTTGAATGTAATAATTAATTAGGCGTTCGGGTTAGAGACCCTAAAATTTAATTGGAGCAGAATCCAGGAGCAGCTGGTTTGAGAGAATCTAAAGATTTGGTTTCAAGCTCTGAAATTTTGATTCCAATCTTAATTTGACATATTTTATTTGAATTTCTTGGTAAGCTGTTTAATCGGTACAAAAAATCTGAGGTGTGGAAGAAAGACGCCGGTGGCCGTGGACGAAGGTCCCACAACGAAAACTACAGTAACCTAAAAATATTTGTATTTTCATGATCTGTTACCTCCCTTTTGTGCGTTTCAGTCAATTTTTTCACTATCAAAAGTTTAAACTTTCCGACTTTTTTTGGGGAAAAATAACAACAAGTAAAAAAAACCAAGAAATAATACGAAATCTAAACATATTTTTAGCTTACTGTAGTTGTCGTTGTGGGACCTTCGGCCACATCCACAGGCGTTTCTCTTCCACAGCTCCGATTTTTCCGTACCTGAATAATATCTCAAAATTGAAATTTTCTATGGTCTCTACTTTTCGAAATTTAGTTTAGAATTTGTTTGCTGCAAGCATTCAATTTTCAAAGTTAGATCTCGTTAGAGCGCATTAGCGGTATCGAATGTTTGAAGGTACAGAGCTTCCTAATTTTCACATTTTCGCCACGAAGCAGTTATGTCTGATATATAGCAACGCAATCGATGCTCATAGAAAAATCAAAGATATTCCGAAAATTTTCAAATTTTAACAAACCATCCGGATACATCCCTCTTTTTCAATTCTCCTTAAATCCTATAAAGAATCGGATCTAATCCAATTGAGAGCTCTCAACCAGATGCGTGGATTCGAAATTCAAAAAATGAAAGAGAGGGTGTCTTGCCTCATTTTAATTGGCTTCAATTCCCATTGATCACTCTCTACAAAAAGACCTATTCTCCCCTCAAACAACACATGTCCCACCAGCTTCATTTCTCTTCTTTCTTCTTCTTCTGCCAAAAAGTTCACACCTTTCGTGTCCGTTCGTATTTCACACCCTCAAGGCCATCATCATCTCGATTCCACCCGTGTCTTGTCTCTCTCTTTTGCATACTTTTCCCCTCGTTTCTCACTTTATTCCCTTCTCCTTCCCTCCCCCATTTTCCCCATTTTTTATCAATGTTTTCTTTTCTCCGGCCGCCGATTTTCCTTTCATCTTCACCGCCAAATTGTCGTCGCCCGTTTAAAAAGTTGCGTTTTTAGTCTTGCGGTTCTCTCCTGGCTCCGCAATGGAAAACGGAGGAAAACGGAGGACACCAATATGATGGATATATATTTTTTACTTTTCCTTTCAATTCACCCCTTCAGAAATTTTTTTCTCGTTTTTGAATTGTTCGCAGATGTTCAGTGAAAGTGCATTTTGGTACTTTTTTGGGTTCGACCCCATTTGCTCAGTGACCGTTTTCTGTACTTTTAAAATTTAATAATTGAAACGGATCAGTGAGTCTGAGAGTTATTTTTTTTGGGAATCTAATTCTTCAATTTGACACAGTTTTGGATTTTTGAGAATTTCGAAACATGAGCAGCATGATTTATTCGTTCCAGTAAAACTATTGGAAGCTTGGAATTCTTTGTGAGATTTACAGTAAAACCTATAATAGAAGGGCTCCCTAACGTTTAACTAATTTTTCTCAGTTCCTGTCAAAGATATCAAAAAGTTGTCAACTGATAAATTGTTTATCACAATATCAGAAAAATTTATCAATTGATATATTTTGGATATCTTGCATAGGAATTGAGATAATGGAGCTTAAACTTAATGGATTTTATGGTATTACATAATTCTAGGTGTCAACTTTTGAATAGTTCCATTCTGTTTCTCACTCCAATTCATCATTCTCTCTCTCTTCCATCAGTTTTTTGTGGTCCTCTCTCTTCTTTCTAATTGATCGTAAAATGTCTCGTGAAGGCGTTCGATCTCTTCTCTCCCCATCAATAATCCATCACCACAAGCCATCAAAACCTGTCACCACAATACTTTTTGTTCAGAGCCGCCACCCCTGTTCTCACCCCTTCTTCTCCGTTCTTCTCCGTTCTTTCCCTTCTTCACACACAGATAACACCAGGACCACCCTCATTCTCTTTTTTTGTTTCTTTTTGTTTCTTTTGACCTTTTTGTCTTTTTTTGAATGGTAGAAAACATGACTAGGTTTGTGATATTGCATTTTGAATGAGCGTCTTTTTTGTGTGTAAGCATTGTTTTTTTGGGAAGGTACAGTAGCTCCCTATTAGGTCTGACATGAAAAATACAAGTGACCAACCTTTTTGAAAAAATTCTAATAATATTGGAAGTATTTGTTTATTGAAGTTTTTCCGAGCCATTGAGTTGGTAATACCGTAGGAACTGTAATAAAAGAAACCCTTACTGTCAAGTTAGAGCTCAGTTATCTCCAATCCAATGCAAGATATCAAAAAGTGGTCAACTGAGAAAACACTTCTGATATTATGATAAACAATATATCAGTTAACCACTTTTGTATATTATCGACAAGAAGCGAGATAAATTAGGTCAAACTTGACAGTGTGCCCTTCTATCACAGGTTTTAGGTATTCCAATGGTTCAGAGTTAACAAATTTGGAATATTTTGAAAACTTTGAAGATTTCATATATTATGGAAAAATTTCCATAAATCAATTTTTCTCATTTCTTAATTTTGTGAATTTTCTTAATTTGCGATAATTCTAAAAATTTGAAAATTCAACCTGTCGATGTTCATTTTTTTCCCCGTTACTTTCCATTTTTCTTCGTCATTTTTTCTAAAATCTTCTTTTCCTTATTCTCCAAAAAGAGCCCTGCTCATTTTTCACCTAGATTCCCAAAACCTATTCGTCTTATTCTGCTCTTCCCTGACCTATATCCGTCACCTTTTCCAGCTTCTTCTTCTTCTTTTTCGTGTTCCTTTCTAAGAATTTCTATATCCATTTGGGGGTCTTGCGTGCCCATACGGATTCTCCTCTTCCCCATCCATTCCCATAATTCAATCCTCAACCCACCAATTCCACGTCATAAATCTTATCTCTGCCTTCTTTCTTTCCTCTTCTAGTATCCTCAACCCAACACATATGTTTCTGATCATTTTCGTTTTTCGATTCCTCTTTCTCTTTCTCTCTTACTATTCGAACATCTGCTCCACTGCTCTCTATGTCTGCTCTGTTCAATGATCCGAAAGCTATAAAAATTGACTAAACGGGGATTAGCAAAAGCCCGGCCGCAGTCAGATCAAATCTAGGTGTACATAAATATTCCATCTCAAGTGGTAGTTTTCTGGCCCACCATGTGTTTGTATCGGGGTGCCGAAGAACACATAAACATAAAAACGTGGAATGGGTTCCTCTTTTCTTCCCTTCTAATCTTTCTCTTTTTCTGCGCAATACCGCCGCTCCGATTGATGACCTGGTGGGGAGGGGAGACGATGGATTTTATGGATTTCTTCCGAGAAGAAAAATAATAAGAAGACGACACCTCTCCAGCTTTTAGCGAATCGTAATCCGCAGAGTTATACGAATAGAACACTGATGAGAATCCTTCTTCCGAAACATATTTATTTTTTTGAGAACTCAGAACTCTTATTGAAATTATTTCTTTTCCATGTGAAAGATGAACGGCCCGTGCCCGAATATCCCACAACGATAACTACAGTAACCTAAACATATGTTTATTTTCCTGATTCATAATCTCTATTTTCGTGATATTTCGATAATGTTTTTTGCTATCCAAATATCTTATTTTCCGACTCTTTTTAAGGAAATAGCCAAAAACTCGACAAAAGGAAAAACTAGAAAATAAATACGGAAAATGTTACGGTAGTTTTCGTTGTGGGACCTTCGACCACGGCAACCGGCATTTCTATGTCGAAGCTCTGATCTTTTGTACCATTAGAAATATCAAAAAATTGGAAATTCCGTGTTTCTCTGAGCTTCTCTTGATAGCAGTTCTACGAATCCTGGTCCCCATCAAAAAAATAAGTTAAAAAATTAGAGCGCTTGAATTTTCCAGAAAACTGACTACCTGAAATGTTCTTCGAATTGAATCCTTTTTTGAAGCTTGAAATCTGAAAAAGGAGTTTATGAAAAAATTTCAGAGTCCAATAATTTCAGGTCATCTTCAACCCTTGTTTATCACTATTTTCATACCTTACTGTAAAACCTGTAATAGAAGGGTTCTCTAACTTTCAATTTTGAAGCTATTTTTTCTTGTTTACTGTCAAGGATTCTGTACAGGAATCGAAATAAATTAGCTAAAATTTGGCGGTGTGGGGGCCCTATGGGTCCTAAGGTATCCGAAATATAGAAACGTTACGTTTTCCCAACGTTTTCGAATATATTTTCGAAATTCCCTGTGCTACCTGATGCTTGATCTACCTAAATGCATCTCGTTCTCTCGTTCATTCACCCATCCGATTTTATGGTTTTTTTTCTCCTCTTCCCATCTCTCTATTTCCCTTTCTCTGTACTCTTGAAACGCTTCTGTTTGTCTCTGCGTCTCTCTCCCTCTAACATGTACCCAAGCTCCGCCTCCTATTCTAAAACATTCGCCTTCTTTCTATTTCTCTTCTTTTTCTTCTCCAGATGAATGGAAGAAGAAGAAGAAAACGAACTCTTCTTGGTGACACCTTTGAGTCGAACACAGCCGGAAAAAAGAGAGAGAAGAAAAAGACCCCACACTGATTTTTATTGCTTTTCTTTCTCTTTTTACCGGTGCCGACACGATCGGCCAGCAGGAAGAATAATGGTGAAGATTCGAATTTTCTGTCGTTTCTGTTTTTTTTTTTTGGAAAAGCGAATCTTTGAGTTTAACCCAATCTCATTAGTCATCAAGCTCGTTTCGTAAGAAAAACAACTTTGCTATTCTTCTTCCCCCAACTTTTTCTTCCGTTTCTTTTTTCTGTTTTCTCCGGTTTTGAAGTAACCATAGAGAATTCCCGTTTTTCGGCTCTCGTCAATATTTTCCTGTCATTCTTTCTACACATCAATCACTTTTTATTCGTATTTATTCTTTTCTATTGCTCTCAACCTAAATTCACCTAAATTCACCTAATTTTCAGATCGTGTATGTCATATTCCCACTAATTCATCTCATCTCATTCATTCAGCAACAATGCGCTTACTGTTATTCATATTAGTCATTATTTTGTGCAATTACACTCTGGATGCCCGTCCATCGGTCGCCCATACACAACTCGCGTCGCAATTCAAATTCGCCGAAAAAGCCGATATTTTTGTGACGCACAGGAATATCAATGAAGGTACGTTTTTGGCAGAAAAATGAGTTTTTGAAGGAAGAGATGATGATCGGGAAGTACTGTTTTTGAAGTGTGTTCTGAATTGACGTCAGAGAGAATTTGCAAAGTTTTAGAAGATCAAAAGAGGTTGAATTCGAGATTCTGATTCTAAAAATAGGATACCTTATATTGGGGACCATGGAATTAAAAAATTATAATGGAAAAGTAGTATAATAGAAATAACAACCTGTAGTTAGAATAACAATTTACCGTATTTTATAACTTTTAAGCTCAAATATCTCAATTCTTCTGAAAGATGTCAAAAATGTGTTAACTGATGAAATATTGGTGATGTTATGATGAATATTTTATCAGTTGACAAGTTTTTGATATCTTTTACAGGAATCGAGATAATTGAGCTCAAAGTTGACGGTTTGGGTGAGCTTCTATTAGACGATATACGGTAGGAGACGATATACGGTCTTCAGTATTAGTTCTACCCACAATTTGTGAATTAATGGATTTTTTTGCAAGTTTCAGTCAGTAATTAATTTTGTAGGCCATTCTTGAAAATACAATAATTTGGCTCTGAATTGAAATTTGTCTACTAGTAGCAACTTTTAAAAAGTTCAGTCAGGTGATGTTTTTTACTTCTCTTTAAGTTCTTTATCTCAGCACGAGGTTTTGTAGGTCTACAGTACCCCATGAAAGTTTCGTTACTGTAGTTTTTTCCCTACCACTTAATTCCGAACACCTGCGATTTCCTTCCATTACAAAAACAACCTATCCAAAAACATCCCACACCTGTTACTTCCTCTCCTTCTCCCTCTCTCGAGTCAAAACAAATTCCCAAAATGGCCTCTAATTACAGATCGTACTCAAGACGAAAAAACGATCAAGCTGTTGGGCACGTTCTCGGCAGTCGGAAGCAATTATGAAACAGGTGGAGACATTGTTCAGGTAAGCGTGTCTTTCTCTTCCATTTCTTTATCCATTTGTCAGAAAGGCATCTGTTTTTGGGGCCCAATTTTTAAGCAGCCAGCCTTTCAGATGATATATTTCTATAGAAAAAGCTCCGAAAGCTTAACCCGGTTTTTTGAAGTTCTATTCCCCAGAGACTATCTTGTCTCGCCCCGCCCGACCGCTCTAAAATATTAGTTGTTGTGTTTTCTAGAGAAAGAGAAAGCACAGAAAACGTTGGTTTTTGACACGAAAATACAATTTAGTGTTGTATGTGTGTATCTATTTGCACAATGCATTAGGCAATGTAACGGACCCTGAGGCCTTTAGGGTCCCAATTTCCGATATGGGAGGGAAAATAGATAGGAAAATGTACTGGAGAAGAAACTAATCGAATTTAGGGGAAGAAAGATAGGAGAAGGCTTTGACCTCGTTTTTGATGGAAATGGTGTGTAGCTGGTTGGAAATTGAAAGTAAACAGAAATTTGGAAATTTTGGGGCTCTGATACTTTAGGGATCTAATACGAATAGATTCTGAAAATCGGTTATCTTATTTCCATGAAAACACATCAGAACCATAAACTTTAAGCTTAAACATCTCGATTTTTGTAAAAGATATCAATAATATGTCAACTGATAAAATATTGAGGATACTATGACAAATAGTTCTTCAGTTCACAAATTTTTGATATCTTTCGCAGGAATCGAGATAATTGAGCTCAAAATCGACGGTTTTCAAAGACCTCTATTATAGGAGATACGGTAACTAGGTTAACTTTCAAACTTTGGTTTTTTTAAATAAAACCCCATGGTATTTTTGAATTTAATGTCCAAAAAAACCACACGAGTTTGCATTTAAACTGAAAAATCTGAAATTGAACTTCTGAGAAAAGGTTTTTCCATATCAGTGATTATTTAGTTACAAACAAGCTTCAGAAAATCTTCCTTTCTTGGTCTCCAAATTAAAAATGTATATTCAGGGCTACAGTAGTCTATTGCTCATTTCTGATGACTTCTGTTCCAAAAAAGTCTACAGTATCCCCAGAGGAAATAGTGAATTTTTATTCGGTTTCTTACCGTATCCTTTTAACCAGTCTTCTAAAAACGCAACGCCATCTCAATTTTCTAATTCTTGCTTCTCCGATCTTCTTCCATTTTCTCATCCACCATCTGCTCTCATTTTCCACAGTCATATATCACCGATTAGGGGGCCCAAATTTTCCTTAACATGTTTCTCTTTTTCTCGAGGCGGGCGCCAAAATACCGAATTGAGGTCAAAAAGATCCTCTTGGGAGCACTTGAGGACGAGGGGGCTCACGGACCGCCCGGTTTTTCTTCGAGACGCTAAATGGAATTTCTTTTTCCGGGGGAGAGAGACTCTTTTGGAGACTCTTTTTGTTCAATGCATGTGCTAACAAGTACACGGATCCAGAAAGAAGAAAGAAGACAAACAGATACAACAAACAAATAATACACACAATTACTACGTCTCCTTCTTCTTTTTCTTCTTCCAACATCTTCTTTTCACCAACTCCTTTTCCCTCCATCATCATCTTATTCCTAGGCTTCTTTTTAGTCAGACGGCGGCGTTTGCTCAAAAGAGCTGGGGCGCATAAATTTTGGTAGGGAAATGAGATGGTGTAATCCCATTCATGACCCCTGTCCTTCTCATGATTCGGGACCCAAAATGGGGGAAAGAGGGGATTATACAGATACAGTAGTAGCCATTAGCTGCAGTTCAAAGTTACAGTAACCAGATTCCAGGTATCATCATTTCGTGCTTGCGATGCTCGTCGAAAAGGGCTGGATCACACAGTTTTTGAACACGTTTCCGTGGTATTCGTTGATGATGTTCAACCATTTTTAACTGGATGTGTTGCGTTGGATAATCAAGCGAGATTTGCTGAAAAGTCTGGAGCAATGGCATTGGTTGTTGGACCAGCATCACGGGTTGAGAGGACGACGAGGCCAATGACGGTAAGTGGAAGATTAGGGATTACGGTTAAGATGAAGAATAGGAGGATGACGTCATTTTACCGCCTTTTTTGGGGGAAGGATTTCAAGGAGTTGCGTAACTTCTTAATGAGATTCTCATTGGTAGAACTGTTGCATTTGTCCCCTAGTTTATTGGGAAAAGATATGCCGGAAAGGGGGGTTTTGGAATTCTTCTGAAAACCTGTACACTGTCCAGTTGGAGCTTATTTTTCTTGGGTCCTTCGTGAGATATCAAAAGCATGTTAAATGGTAAAATGTTTGTGATATTGTTCTAAACAATTTATCAGTTGACAAGTTTTTTAAAAATCTTTGACTAGAGATAAATAGGATCAAAGTTTAAAGATAGAGGCTCTTCTATTACAATTCATCTCAAAACAATTATTTTTTGCAGATCGGTGGCTCGAAAATCCCAATCATTGTGCTGGACGACGAAGAAACTGAACGTCTTCGCGCCGAGCTCAAACTCGCTTCTGATCGTGGAGCTGTCGCAAAGCTCAGGATCTCTTTTATCGACGAAAAACCGGCAAAAGTTCTGAAACTTCAAGTTTTCCGTCCGACTGTTCTCAACATCACACTTCTGGGATTATTAGTGATTCTCATCGTTTTTGTATCCCTTCTCGTCGTGGTCAAAATCCGATGCCAACCAACAATGCATCGTGAAATCTGGCTCCGTGCTCTCGCCAGAACCGCTTTGACAAAAATGGAAATTCGAAGCTTCCAGAAGGAAAAAGGAGCCGATAGTGGAAAGAAGAAATCAGGTGGAAACACATTTGCGAGGTTGAAACAGCACAGATCATCATCAAGACACTCGTCGTATTTGGCAGTTTTTGGATCATTGACTTCTGTTGCGCAGTCGACATCTCATTCAACGCCAGAAAGATGTGCAATTTGTTTGGATGATTATGAAGAAGGAACTGAGTTGAGAGTTTTGTTCTGTGGACACGAATTCCATCCCAAGTGTGTTGATCCATGGTTGTTGTCCAAGCGAAGATGTCCCCTGTGTCAATTTGATGTCGTTTACAAGCACTATCCAAAAGTAGATTCTCCGGAGAAGGCGTCAGGGTGAGTAAGAAGAAGCTAGAGTCAGAGAAGCGAGACACGGTGCGTCTCTAACCCTATTTCTCAAAATATACCGATTCTAGTCATGTTTATACTCATTTTGAAGCTCTCGGCGAGTTGAATTCGAATTTTTATAAATTTTTAATTATTTGTGAGAATATGATAAGTTAAAGTTATCGAAGGAATTTCTATATCTCACTCTCTTTCAGCCCATCCGACGACACCGCCTCTCTCCTTCCACGTTCATCCCCATCAGAAGCTCCACCAGTTCGATCATCTCGTCAATCCCGATCTCACCGTAATCCTCACCCATTCCCTTCAATGACTCGCCCATCATCTCATCAACGTCCAATTCCTCAACCAGTGGCTCCAAGAACCAGAAGTTGTCCAAAACGGCGTCAGCTGAGATCCAGAAATCAAATCGATTTTTCGGTGCGGATAGGAGGGTGAGTTAATCATAATCAGAAGGATAACAGAAGTTCTAAACAAAATTTTTTTCAGTTACTCATCTGAT
This sequence comes from Caenorhabditis nigoni, assembly GCA_027920645.1. Lineage (NCBI taxonomy): Eukaryota > Metazoa > Nematoda > Chromadorea > Rhabditida > Rhabditidae > Caenorhabditis > Caenorhabditis nigoni. The sequence goes on along the minus strand of CP115866.1, from coordinate 7,220,835 downwards.
GTCTCCTCTTCTCATGCTGAACCATGCCGATCGTATGAAATTGAGCCACGTACCGTCCAACAGTTATAAAATGTTCTCCATCCCACCCATATCACCTTTCTTCTCGGTTCTCTTTCAGTTTCTGTCGTGCCTTGCCCGTCCCCCATCATTTCTCATTCGTGATCCCAGTTGATCCCTATCAATCACTTTCTTTGATCTCTCGCTTTTTTTCTTGTTCCAAAAATGCTTCTCAACCTGTCCATATACAACTCTTTTTCCTCACTTTCTTCTCGTGTGCACCCAACGGGTCAATCACATTCCCTCACTGCATATGAAACTATTCTTTTTTGTTAGATACTTTCTTCAGATGTTAATAAATTGTTTCAATTTTTATTTATCTGAAAACCCACCGAAATTATATAGACCGAAATTATAGAAATTATGGAACACATCTTGCAACTTTTACAAATTTATCCCCATCACCAGTTACAATGAAAGTATGAAAGTTGAAGAGAATAAATACCGTAATAACTGTAATAGAAGGGTCCCTAATTTTTAAATTTGAGCCATTTTATCTTGACTTCCATGCAAGATATCAAAACTGTGTCAACTGACAAAATACTTCTGGTACAATGATAAACAATTTATCCATTGACAATGTTTTATATCCTATTTCTGCTGTGAAATTTACTAGGACATGAAGAAAACGTAGAATCATACAATACAATTTTCTTAAAATTAAAAATCCGAATACAGTAACAATATAAAAACTAAATTGTTCTCAATTTCTCTCCATTAATCGTCATTCCAATCATACTTTTCATTGACTCATAGTTTTGATCCAATTGCACATGTTGTTAAACGTTGTATATTCCACCTTCACTAGTTCCGATTCCACCTCTACCAGCTCTGAATTCACATACACCAGCTCCGAATCCAACTCCATTAGCTCCGATCCTCTGATTTCATCCTCACCAGTTCCGATTCCACCTCCACCAGCATCGATTCCATCTCCATCAGCTCCGAATCCACTTCGTCCAGCTCCCATTATCCGATTCCACCTCCATCAGCTCCGAATCCACCTCCTCCAGCTCCAATTCTCCGATTCCACCTCGACCATCCCCGATTCCACTTCCACCACTTCGACCATCCCCGATTCCACCTCCACCAGCTCCGATTCCATCTCCACCAGCTCCGAATCCACCTCCTCCAGCCCCGATTCTCCGATTCCACCTCGACTAGCTTCGATCATCCGATTCCACCTCCACCAGCTCCGATCCTCCGATTCCACCTCCACCAGCTCCGATCCTCCGATTCCACCTCCACCAGCTCCGATCTTCCAATTCCACCTCCACCAGCTCCGATCCTCCGATTCCCTTCCACTAGCTCCGATCCTCCGATTCCACCTCGACTAGTTTCGATCCTCCGATTCCACCTCCACCAGCTCCGATCCTCCGATTCCACCTCCACCAGCTCCGATCCTCCGATTCCACCTCCACCAGCTCCGATCCTCCGATTCCACCTCCACCAGCTCCGATTACACCTTCACTAGCCCTTGTTTCCAGTGCTCCGGCTCCCAGAGCTCCGGACCCCAGAGCCCCAGCTCTCCAACTGAAGCTGGAGAACTGACTACCAGCTCCGATTCCATCTCCACCAGCTCCGAATCCACCTCCTCCAGCCCCGATTCTCCGATTCCACCTCGACTAGCTTCGATCATCCGATTCCACCTCCACCAGCTCCGATCCTCCGATTCCACCTCCACCAGCTCCGATCCTCCGATTCCACCTCCACCAGCTCCGATCTTCCAATTCCACCTCCACCAGCTCCGATCCTCCGATTCCATCTCCACCACCTCCGATCCTCCGATTCCACCTCCACCAGCTCCGATTCTCCGATTCCGCCTCCTCCAGCTCCAAGTCTCCGATTCCACCTCCACCAGCTCCGATCCTCCGATTCCACCTCCTCCAGCTCTGATCCTCCGATTCCACCTCCACCAGCTCCGATCCTCCGATTCCACCTCCACCAGCTCCGAGCCTCCGATTCCCTTCCACTAGCTCCGATCCTCCGATTCCACCTCCACCAGCTCCGATCCTCCGATTCCACCTCCACCAGCTCCAATCCTCCGATTCCACCTCCTCCAGCTCCGATCCTCCGATTCCACCTCCACCAGCTCTGATCCTCCGATTCCACCTCCACCAGCTCCAATCCTCCGATTCCACCTCCAACAGCTCCGATCCTCCGATTCCACCTCCTCCAGCTCTGGTCCTCCGATTCCACCTCCACCAGCTCCGATCCTCTGATTCCACCTCCACCAGCTCCGATCCTCCGATTCCACCTCCTCCAGCTCTGATCCTCCGATTCCACCTCCACCAGCTCCGATTCCACCTCCACCAGCTCCGATCCTCCGATTCCACCTCCACCAGGTTCCAGAGTTCCAGGTACGGCACCCCCAGGACTCCGGCACCCAGAACTCCGGCCCCCAGGGCACCGGCTCCCAGGGCACCGGATCCCAGAGCTCCGGATCCCAGAGCCCCAGCTCTCCAGCTGAAGCTGGAGAACTGACTGATTCTCACTGTTTCTCTCTTCCCTTATATGCAAAAAATCCTGGGAGATTCTTATCTCTTTGCTCCATTTTTTCACTTAAAAAATATTGTTTTCCAAAACGTGAAATTTTCCTTCGCTAAATTTCCCAAACTAATTCAAACTTTTCGAATTTTTTACGTGTATGCCATATTATAATTGAATAATCTTCTTATTTTCTAATGCGTTCGGTTGGCCAAGTGGTTTACACAGTTGGCTGTGAAACCGAAGGTTTTTGGTTCGACTCCCGCCTAGTGCTTTCTTTTTTTTTGCTTTTTGCAGGGCTTGAAATAAAAGCTTCAAAATGTTTGAAGGTTATAAATTTTTTTGAAAATGCCTAATTTTTCAGTTATTTGCCGAGTTCTGAAGGACACCTGCTTTTTTCACATTTTCAGTACAAAAACAGGAAAAATAGGACCGCCTTCCAGAAATCGGCAAAATAGCTGAAAAACTAGAATTTTCGAAAATCTTTGCGAATGCAAAGTCTTCAATCTAGCTCTAATCTACACCCTCCAAAATTTTCAAAGTGTTCGGGAAAAAAATGACAAGTGTATTGATTAGCCAGACTTTTGCTAGCTGATTCTTGTCGCAGTAGGGCCAGAAAGAAGAATATGGGATCCTGGAACATAACCCCCATCAGAAAAAAAAACTTTGATCCAGTCAAAACTTTGATCCAGTTCAAGCTTTCTGCAAGAAATAAAAAAACCAACGCATGTCTAGAAGTCATATAAACTGAAACATTTATTTCAGATGCTTTATTTAGGAGACTTATTTGCCGAGACTATGCCTAAATACTGAAATTATTATTTTCATATCCTAGTCTGAAACAATTTTCACTATCTTATTCGAACGGATTATGTACTTCAGAGTTTGGAAAATTGAAGGCCTCCGATTTCTTGTGCCTCCAATTTTTTTTCGGGCCTTCGATTCCAGAAAAGTACCGAAATATTTTTTTGGGTTCTTTTTTCGTTTATTTTTCTACATTTGGACAATTTTTCTGCAAACAAACAAGTTGTTGACAAGTTAAACGGACGGACGATAATCGTTTAAAAATTGTTAGGTTACGGTAGTTTTCATTCTAAACCCCAAAAATTCGGAATTTTCCCGATATGTGAGAATCCGGCCAACACCGGAAAAGTTTCGGTAAGAGACAGATTCCAGAGATTCTTCCATTTGTGGGCGGAGCCTCGACATGAGCGGCGCCCACGGTTATTTTTTCCGGAACTTTCTCGCACTTTTTTCGATGGAATGCAGGATCCGTTATGTAGCGACTGATTCATCGTGGGTGCCGTCTACGAGATTTTCAGGAGCCAGATTTTTTGATTAGAGAGTATAGTGAATAGTTTTCCCGAGCATTTCTAATCAGAAGATCTAGAAACACAGTCACTTGCTCAGCGTGATGTGTATGGAGCAAAATTTGTAAATTCAATAGTTCTTCAAATTTCCAAATGTGATTCAATAATGTTTTATCAAATAAATAATTTATTTCTTTATTCATTTTTTCTAGAAGGCGATTTGAGATATGAGAATGGTGGTCCCTTCCGCGAAATGAGAAGAGAAAAGAAGGCGTTGATGTGATGAAGATTGATAGAAAAAAAGAAAGTATACCGTACACTTGATAAAGGGATTTTTAATATTATAAATGAGAGGCACAAAAAAGATGTCAAAGAGAATATATTAAGAAGAGAGACAGTTAGTGTGTGTGTACAAGTGACGACCAGCGTTGGTTTGGGGGGATTGGAAAGATGAATTTGATGAGTTTTTGTTTAATATTAAATAGAACAGAACATAGTTTAAATAATAATTTCGAAAAGAAACGGAATGAATGAAAACTGATAAAGCATGATTTTTGAAGAAAAATAGTTCCTAGGGATAAGTAGTGGAAGAATCAAGGTTGGCTGGCCTTATTGAAACACTTCTGACACTTTCCACGTATCGCCCAATGGAATTGATTAAAGTCGGTCTTCACCCAGAGTTCTGTGTCTTTCACTGCTCCGTTTATTCTTTCCGTGATTCTGAAAAAAATAAGAAAAATTTAAAATCAGTACTCTTTCAAGGAAAATCTTACCTAATCTCCTTTCCAAGATCCGTTAAGCAAATGACTTTTCTGACTCCTTGCTTTCCTTCGACAGTCTTATTGCTCTCAAAACAGAGCTCAATGTCCGATCGTCTTTTGTGATAGGACATTGTCATTTCCAAATCCAGAGCCATTGACATCAATTGAGCTGCACAGTGTCCTTCACTCAGTGAAAACGATGATGGATCCTTTTCCAGTTTTGATGGTGACAAAGATCCATTTGAAGTGTCATGAGTGGTGGTTGGAGATGCAGATCTGGTGGCTGTATTTACTGTTACTGGAGTAGCAGTGGATGCAGTTGGATTTGATTTAGAAGTTGTAGTAGAAACACTCGGAAACGACTGCGGTGGTGTGGAATTTCCAGCTCCAGCAGCGTTGAGCATTGCGAACATCACTGGATTGGTATTCGATAGGCTCCTCACAAAATCAGCCAGCTGGTTATCTTCATTCGTGGAAGTGTTTGGTGATCCATAAGTATCCGGAGAATCTGATTTGATTGGTTCATCGGAACTTGAAGAGGAGGCAGCCTGGAAAAAAGGTTCAATATGATTTTCGGTTTGCACGTTTTGTTCCCTCAAAAAAATGTTCATTGATACCTTCCCCAAAAATTTCGAGTCTCTCTATGATCGTTCGTTCTCTTTTCTTTCTCTCTAGATTCTTTATCATTTTCGGGGTCCTTATCATTTACATGCACACTCTCCTAAAAACGCTCCTCACAGCGCCCACAACCTGTCAAATTCTTTTGCTCAAAAGAGCTCTCGCAGACTGACGTGTCCCCTCTCTCGTTCTACTGATAACGTTGTCCCTCTTACCTCGACATGATTTTCGGTATCGTCTTCTAGCTCTTCCTTTTTCACGAAACCACTGTTAATGTTGATAACTTCTGATGATTTTGGTAGAGAGTCCAGGAAGTTCAGGGAGGATCCGTTGGCAAATGAAGAGAAGTCAGCATCTGAGAGTGTTCCAGTTTGTTGAAGTTGTTGGAAGAAAGCCATTGAATCGATGATTGGTTTTTGCTCCATTTTTACCATAGATGGAAGCCCGTGTGGAACCGAACCAGTTGATGTGTTACCTCCTCCACGAACACGCTTGACGTATGGCTGGGTTGGAGTCTGAAAAACAAGAAAAATTAGAATCAAGACTAACGAAATGAGTTTCTACATTTTTGAATACTTTTCGCGCTGAATGTACCTCATCAAAATCCATACATCCGGATCCAGCAGGTCTTTTAATCTTCTTACGAGTAGTTCCATCTCTTAGCACATCCTGATGGTATGCATTCATATGACCCCACATGGATTTTGTACTACTGTCGTTTCTTTTCAGAACTTTCCAACAGTAAATACATTCCACATTCTGTTTCTCATTTAGACATTTATAATGCTCCCAGATTTCAGAAGTCTTCTTATGTGGGCGCATCCCAGCGGCAAACAAAATCTCGTTGGCTCGCGCGGCCGTTAGAGGAGACAGTTCTTTGTCCATTGTCTCTTTTTTGAGCAGTGCAGCTACCATAGGAGCATCGGTTACTGACGAAGAAGAGCTGGATGATGCAGTATGTTGTTCTAGAAGAGCCATCAGTTGGGATGCATCAATTTCAGCTCCATCTGTGGCAATGGAAGAGTCATAGAAGGCTGAATCATCCTTTGAGTGAGGATGTTCCATGACCAGAGTACTGTCTTGTTGCTTCCGGCGACTCATGGTACGATCTAGAGATCAGTTGGTCAGTATGGGCTACAGTAAGACGGAACGAGTTGGAGGAAGAATAATAGGAAGGGACCAAAAAGAATTCAAGGACGAAATGAGAAGAATGAGGGGAAACAGGAACCTCCACAAATTGGGGGATGGTTGAAGTGAAGGTAAGTGTATAGGCAGTCGGTTGGTCGGGGGGACGACGATGAGACCACAAAAGTGAGGGGGAGCGCCACGGGGGGAAAAGAGAAGTGTGGCCATCACGCCCCTATTCTCCTGTCTCTTCCTCCATACTCTTCCCTTTTCCCCCGTCTCCCGCCCTAATATTTTCCCCCGTGAGACGGGGCAAAAAGCCCCGAGACGACGGGGCGAATCGATAACAAAAAGTCGTCACATACGACCGAAAAAGTGTAGAAAATAGACAGGAGAGGGACCGGTGTGCGGGACGAAACGAAAAAAAAATAGTGTCAGAGAGAAACAAGAGAAAAAGACAGGGAGCGTCAAAAACGGGGCACGGGCGGGGGGCCCCGTTTTTGTGGAGAGCGCTCCCCGAGACTCGAAAACTTCTCGTACACATACCGCCCCACTTTCTACACAAATACTCTTGCACACCGGGGCGAAAAAAAAAACGAAAAGATGGACAAAAAGGAAGAAAAGTGAGGAGTATATATGAAGAAGAAGAAGTGGAAGCTTTTTGGGTGGTCCCTTCAAAAGTGGTCCGGTTGAGAGAGAAGCACGGAGAGCCGGGCCCATTGGATTACTGTAGTTGTGTACATAGGGGAAGTATAGTGTATGCGAAGGGGGAAAACCTACGCTCGAAAGGACCCCCGTATCTTTTGGAAATGTTTGTCCTTGCCTTGGACATAAATGGTCTACAAAAGTGTACAGTTCGAGGGTTTCAAAATTTTGAGTTTCCAAAATCTGGGGGTGATTTCAAAAAGTTGAAAAAAAATTGAGTTCAACTGAGCCAGCCAATTCATTAATTTCCAAAAAGAAGGGTTAGATTCTAACATAAATGGTCGAGTTCCTAAGCTCACCATCAGAGGTTCATAAAATAGAGGGATTTTGGAAATTCTGAACTTGTAACTTGAGGTTACAAGATGTACCAGAATCTCGGGGACGACATTTAAGCCTATAAATTGGATATTGGCCAGATTTAGACTTACAAAAGGCCAGAAAGAGGGAAAAAAAGACACCCCAGAAATCCAGTTGGTGGATGTGAGGATGGGACGAAAATGAGAAAATGAGAAGGGGGAAGAATATAGGAAAAAGAAAAAAAAGAAGAAGGAAGACACGACGAAAGAAGAAGAAGATGTCGATGATGATGATGATGACAGGGGGGACAACGATGGAGGAGAGGGGGCCGCCGCGCCCCCCGTCTTCTCGATCTCTTTCGGAATGGAAACGGGAGGTCTCTTTTCGACGGGGGATGGCGAAGAAAAAAAAGACGACGAAGAGTACCGGAGGGGCGAAGAAGTGAGTTGTGTTGGTTGGAGTGGAGAGATCATACGATGGTTGAGAGGATCCAGAGAACTTTCGGAGGGGCTTGGCCGGCCAAAAAACCCCCGCGGCGTGGGGGGACCAGGGCGAGGACCCCGCCCCATTCTCCCCATCTTTGCTTCCTTTTTCCCCCACAATTCCTCTACGGTGTCGCCGGCGCTGGTGGGGTCCAGATTCCCCCGGTGGAGGAGGAGGTCGTTTCGTTTTTCCTGGCGGGAAGCAAGAAGGGATGAGGTCGGGAATGTGAAAAGCAAAGAATGAGAGAGACAAACTGCTGACCGTTCACTTTCGGGAGGGGAGCGAGAGGGAGAAAGAAACGAGGGAGTAGGTGGGGGTGCCTGTGCTAATAAAGGCGAAAGGTGAAATCCTGTTGTGACGGACTGTTGTGGAGCGAGGACGGGGGTGGCCAGAGCGGAGGAGGAGATGGTCTCTCTCTTCTTCTTCTTCGCTCCGTTTCCATTTATTTCCATTTTTGGGTCGGACGGACTGTCTCCGAAAAAGAAAAGAGCGTACTTCACGGGGGTCGGGGCGGAGTACGGTCTCTCTCCCTCATCACGCGGGGGATTTGGAGGCCATTTTAAAGGTAGGCATTTCGGGGAGAAAAAGAGGACGGAAATTGGATAGGTACCAATATCATCCTACTTATGAGAAGACGGAAAGAACAGGTACGAAAGGTTTCTACGCCGGATCTTACCCCAAATTTGGCGGTCAACTTAAATTGAGGGTTTTGGTCCGGATCTTCAGAATTTCGAATTCAACATTCGAGGTTATTCGGTGATTGCTGATTATTTTCAGATACAGTAACCGTTTCTTCACCAAAAATCGCGCGTTTCAATAATCACCAAAAAAAAAACTAACCTTGGCTAACTTCTCACTGAATCGATTGAAAATCCCGTCATCCGAGTGAAACTTTTTCAAGTGAGTTCTTAAATTATTCGGACTCCGATCGTCTCCACTCCACGTACAATGCAGACAGATCACTCCACCGGCGCCAGCTGGAACAATTAAGGTTTAAAATTTAAAATTCAAATAGAATATTCTAGAAAGAACACATGTTCCGCGCGAAGACAAGTAAGTTGCCATGACGAGAAGACACCCAGATGGCGTCGTGTGCAATGGAGCACGCTTACTTACTCGAGTCTTTGAGGTCTTTGAAGAAGTCCCAAACTGGATGCGACTTCTTTCTTCCCGCATTTCTTGCCCATGCGGACGGAGATGAATTGGATCCTGCTGCGAGATGAAGTCCATTTGATCCTGATCCACCGTATGGTGATGATCCTCCGTTTGGAGCTTGAGCAGCAGCAAGAACTGGCATTAAATCACGAATTGTGGCGTCCGAAAAATCAGATTCCGAGTTTCCGATCGGAGTTCCAAATGATTGAATGAGTGAGAGAGCAGCAGAGTGATTCTGAAATTTTGGCAAACTGAAAATTAAAATTCCGAGAACAAAAATTTCGAACAAAAAACTCCCAAAAAATGCAATTTTAAAAATGAGTCATTTTGTCCAAAAAAAATGCGGAGAGATAGATGGAAAAAAATCAAGAGGAAATTTGCATTTTTGCAGCAGTTCGAATGATTTTTTTTGAAAAAAAAAAAGGGATACCTCTTCTGTTCCATTTTGATTCTCTTCGTGTTCTCCGGATGGAGCGACGGGCTCTGGAGATTCTGAGCTGGCAGTGTCAGAGTGAGCAACGTCTGTCGGTGGTGGATTGGCAAGTGCGGCGAACTGAAATATTCGGTATTTTAGAATGGGGTTTGAAACTTTCAGAATTTCATAATCGAAAAGTCTCAACTCCTAGGCTACCTATCAAAAATTCAGAAATTTCAGATTTGTAAGCCGGACCCTGGAGAGCCTTCGACAAAATGGTGTTAATTGGAAAACTGTACTTTGGCTAAAAACAAAGTTACAGAAGAAACGGGCCGAAAAAAAAACAGGCAAGAGCCGGATCAGTTATTCTATGGCTTCTAACTTTGTTCATAGACAAAATAAGTTTTCATTTATACAGTTTCCCAAATAGCATCATGTTCAGTGCATATCTTATTCAGTTTATTCAAAAATATTAGGGCCCTCAAAAGACTCGCCAGGCCTTGTTTACAGGTATGAGGCATTTAGATTTCTAACCAGAAAATTCAAAAAAAGGTGAAAGGCAATTTGAATTTACATTTCGTATTAGAAAATGTCATACTTTGGAAGTCCTTCCATTATCACACCTCATTAAAAATTTATGGACCTCATTAAGGATCTCGGGACATGAGAAAGAGCAAATGAAACAAGATTTGAAATTATCGGAAAACTATGAGTGGGATTGTTTGGAAAGCTCTAGACTCTGCTGAAGTGACTAAAATACACCGGTATTAGAAGGGCATCCCTGTATTAGAAGGGCATCCGATCAAGTTTGGGCTAATTTTTCTTGGCTTCTATGCAAGATATCAAAATTGCGTCAGCTGATAGAATGGTTTTGATATTATGATGAACAATGTATCAGTTGACGACTTTTTCATACCTTTGGCCCAAAGTTCAAAGCTTGGGACCCTTCTAATACAGGTTTTACGGTATGATTCGGAAGGTTTTAGAATCTGAAGTGATTAAAAAAACTAACCAATCCTTCTTTGAACATATCCAAAATTGCTCCATTCTGTTCAGCCATTCCAGCTGTTCCAATCAACGACATCGGATCATATGGTGGAGAATCAACGGATGATGATGAACTAAACGTGGTTGGTCCATCTGAATCCGACGTTTTCTGCGATAAAACGTTGAGTTGACTGGCGAGAGCCGTGTGGAGAGCATCTGAGAATTGTCCTCCAAGAAGCGATGTCATTCTTCTGCAAAAAATAAGAATTTATCAAAATTGGAGATGGAGAATTTGAGTAATTATAAACGAGATTAGAACAAATTAAGGGGAAAATGAGCAATGATTTGGCATTCAAAACAAAAAAAAGGTTATTGATTCAGATATTTTTTTTGAATGTGAAGAGAAGAAAAAGGACAGGGGGACCATAAAAAATTTCCCGCGCAACAAGACCAGGTGGGATAATGAAAAAATCAATAGGGTTATTAAAATCGGTCCGATGGGAATGTTGTCATAAATTTAAAAAACCTAAAATGGAACTTTAGAACCCCAAAACCAAAAAAAAAAGGTCTGAAAATCAGTAGATCAAAAATGATTTGGTTAAATTAAATATGAAAAAGAAGACTTGTTATTCATCTTTTTCTCAAAATACAAGAATTTTCCATATTCCACCCCTCTCTGGTCTTCTGTAGATGTGTAAATTAACAAATATCGGAGAGAGGGGAACGAGGAGCGCTTCTCTTTTTTCTTACATTACATACAAAACAGATGCATACATACACATAGACATTTTATACGTACTACTGTATGTATATCTGATGTAAATGGAATAGAAGGAGTGAGGAAAATAAAGAAGACAAAAATTGTCAGAACTGGTAACGTCTTCTCCTTTTTTAGAAGCAGAGAAGAGGGAAAAATGAGAGAGGACATCATAAATGTTTATTGTATTCATCACAACAAATAAGACTAAAAAAAGTGGGAGGTCTTTTTTCAGAAGACAAATTAGTGTTAGCTGAAACCGAAACGAAAATTGGTTTTGGCGCAAAAAATGAACTAAAAACGTTGCCATAGTGACAGAACATTAACTTGGAGCCAGGGTACTGTAGTAGCAAACTGTTGAATATACTTTGACGGACGGTTGTCATGGTAATCCAGAAAAAAACTTAACGGGAATCACTACAAGAGAGTGAAACCTCTATTAGAAGGGTATCCTGAATTTTAACTTTGATCCAATTTTTCTTGGCTCCGATGCGAGATATCAAAAAAGTGGCAACTAACGAAATATTTATCATTATATCAGAAATGTTTTGTTAGTTCACAACTTTTTAATATCTTTCAAAAGAACCAAGATAAATTGGCTCAAATTTAATAGTTAGGGGTGCTGTTCGTATTTTAAGGCCCCTCAGATTGTCCCCTTCAAACTGAATTATCTCGATTTCTGTGAAAGCTTTGAAATAGATGACAACTGATAAATCAGTTATCATAATATCAGCAAGATTTTTTTCAGTTGACAACTTTTTGAAATCTTTCTAAGGAACCAAGATATATGAGCTCAAAGTTGACGGTTTGAGTTTCTATTAGATTGATTGGCTCAAAGTTAAAAGTCAGAGGGCTCTTCTATTACAGGTTTGAATTTAATCTAGCGCAGCAAAATTAGAGCTCAGGGCTCTAAAAGGCTTTACTAATTTACAGTAACCTTCTGTGCTCCTGATTTTTGGAATTCAAAAATGGCTCCGCTCGAAAAAATAAAGCTCAATTTCTGTTACAGGACCCAATATAAGCAAATTGGGTTGAAAAAAAAACAAACTGTACAATAAAATGGAAAAATGAGTAAAGCGATGGGGAAAAAAGTGAAAACTAAACGGTTTTGAAAATGAATGAAGCTTCTTCTTCTCATCCTCCGAACAAAACGATATATAGTATCCAGAAAAGAAAAAGAACTAAAAAGGGGGCGGCTGTTATTATATAATATATGCTGGGGCGGAGAAATGTTGTGATCCTCTCTTCCTCTCTCTCAGCTTCTTCTTCTTTTCCAAAAGCTGTATTTTTACGATCGCCTATAATTGGTTGGAAAAGCGAACGAAGTCAGGAGAAGAGAGAAATGAACGGACAGGAAGAAGAAGGCAAAAAAGGAATGGTCGGAGCGGCGATTCGAAATTAATTGCCCTTTTTGCGTTCATGTTTTCTATCCTGTAGGTCCAGAAAAAAGGAGGATACCCGAACGCCATTTTCCGAAATCACTTTATCTTTTGAGGATATGCTGGGAGGATGGACATTTCATTTATAGAGAGAGGGAGAGACTAGTTTTGTAATATAATATGTTTAATTCGATTCGAAAACAAAACAATGATTTGAGATCAATAAAGAGACTGTCAAATCAGGAATTTTGAATTGGCTGGGAAAAAAGATTACGGTAGCTTTTCAGATGGTGTGGTGTTAGGAGAATTCTTGAAAAAGTTTCCAATTCAAAACTCAAAGTGCTCATTACTACTCAATTTTGATTTTTTAGCTGAAAAAATGTCAAAAAAATTAGATTTTACTTTAAAAATTATTTTTGAGTTTTTGAAAGCGATTTTTTGAATTTTTCATAGTTTCGAATGTTTGTTGAAGCCAAAACATCAAACTGGAAAAACATATTTGTGAAAAATTGAAAAAAATTGAATTTTTCATTATTTTGGCTCGATTTTGTTCAAAAAACAATTTTTAAAAAATCAATCAATTTTGCTCAATTGGCTCAAAATTGAGATCCTTTTAGAAAATTTTGATTATTGAAACAACTTAGTGAGTTTGAATCTTAAAAAATATTTCAAACAGTATTCTGATTTCTAAACTCAATGTGTTATTAGGATCGAAAAAATGAAATTTTCATAAAAATTTCTGAAAATCGTTTCCTGAAAGTTCTTGGCTCAAAACAATAGGGAAGGTCAAAAACTGTTGAAATACAAAAATTACAGAAAGAAGCATAAAAAGCAAGCTACAGCTCTAACTACCGTAAAACCTGTAATAGAAGAGCCCCCACAGTGTCAACTTTGAGCTCAATCATCTCTATTCCTATGCAAGCTATCAAAAAGTTGTCAACTAATAATATTTTGAAAATTTTATGGAAAACAATTTATTAGTTGACAGTTTTTAATACCTTTCACAGTAATTGAGATAATTGAGCTCAAAGAGCAGGTAAAGGGAGGGCATCCATTAGACATGTATGAGCAAATTGGAATAGCATTTTTTGGATTTTTAACCTCTGAATTATTTGAGATTTATAATTGGGGTTTGATATCTTAAATTTCAAAATTCTCCTACCATAATACCGAAAATTTTGAAAACCTACAGTAATCTTATAGAAACTCAAGACACAACAAAGGCAATATAATTCTTATTGTTAGACAAAAACTAGAAGTTGTGTTGCTCAGTAGCTCAATTGTGAATTCCAGATGAAATTCGAAATAAAATTTTGAATCGAAAATAAAAACGGACCGGAACTTTTTTTTGTTTTTCTTCTCCTCCCCCATCTCAATTTCTTCTCAAAACCAAAATGAAAAAAAAACTAATTTTCCCATCATCATTGTCTTCTTTTTTTTTCGTCTTCAGTGATGATGATGATCATCCCTCACTCATCATCTGGCGATAACACAACATTGAGGGATCGTAAAACTTTTGTGGATGATCATTAAAATTTTTTGGGAAAATATGCCTCTAGTAGCTTTCTTTCTCGAAAGAAAAAGACCTCCCGAACCGAGAAATTAAGAAATATATGAGAAACCGAAAAGCCAATATTCTCAAGTTTCCGAAAAAAAGTGGGTTCCAATCTAAAAAATAATAATAAATCCGAGATGTTGAAGAAGGGGGGCAGCTGTTACATTTTTTTTTCGTGGTGCCGAAAAAATTGCCCCCGGAGTCAGGAGCCAGAAAAAAAAACGAAAAAATTGTTTGCCCGTCGCTTTTTGACATATAAAATTTCACTAATCCTGCTTTCCACATTTTTGGAATTTTTTAGCAGAAAGGAGAAAAATTGACGACGACGAAAAATTTTTTGAGCATAAAATTTTTTTGTTGGTATTTCGGCGAAGGAGGGATAAAAGATTTTTGAGAGAGAGAGAGAAAGAGGATTTGAATTTTGAAACCTCTCAAATTCCATAAATACTTTGAGGACAAATGACGAAGGAACTTCTAGATTTCAATAGCTAAAAAATGAGACTTTTTGAGATTTTGTGAATCTAAAATTCTGGATTCTAGATTTCTATAATCATAAAATTCTGAAATCTTAAAATCCTAGAATCCCAGAATTCTAGAATCCTATAATTCCAACTTCCTAGAAACCTAAAATTCCAGAATCTTAAAATTCTAGAAATCTAGAATCCAAAAATACCAGAAACCTAGAAACCTAATTTTCAAAGTTCTCGAACCCTAGGTTCCTCTAATCCCAAAATTCTAGAATCCTAGACTCCTATAATTCTAGAAACCTAGAATCTTTGGCATCCGAGAATCCCAAAATTCAAAACTCATAAAATTTCAAAAATCATAAAATCCTAGAATTTCAAAGTTCTAGAATCCTGGAACATCCAGATTTCTAGCATCTCAAATTTCCAGTGTCCTAGAATCCTGGAATCCCAGAATCATAGAATCCCAGAGTAAGAACATTTCAAATTCTTAAAATTTTAAAATTCAAAAGTCCCGGAATCTAAAACTTCGAAGTTTTGGAATCGGTAATTCTGGAATTTCAAAATTCTAGGATTCTAAAATTCTACAGTTTCAATTTTAAAAAATCCATCGATTTCAATGTTCTAAACAGGGATCCTCGGAACGGGATTCTGATTTCCGAAAAATTCGAAATCGGAAAATTTTCAAATCAGAATATTCCGGAAGACCAAAATTTTGAAATCAAAATGACTGTTTTTTCGAATTTAAAAATATCCAGAAAACCCTAAAACTAAATTTTCTTTTTAAAAAAATTCTAGACTCATAACTTGGTCCAGAAGTTTTCAAACTTTTTTTTCGGTGGAAACAAAAAATACAAATTTCTGGAAAAAAAAAGAAAAATTGTTTCCAAAAGAAAACAATAAGAGCCACTATTATTTTCCCTCCGGACACAAAAAAAGGCCCGGGGTCCTCCTCCCTCGAAAATTTTTCAAGAAAAAAGTTTTTTTCAAACAAAAAACGGCTTCAGAGGCAACCCAGGAAAAAATAGAAAAATGGAAAAAAAATGGGGGTCGAGTCGTCAAAAATCGAATTTTGAGAGTGGTAGTTTTGGGTCTGGAGGGGGGTGGGCGGAGTTTAGTAAGCCCCCCATGCTTCTAAAAAGGCTAAAAATAAGCGAGAAACAAAAATTTCATTTCTCTCTCTCGGTTTATTTTTTTGGGTGCACAGACCACCCGCCTAAAAAAGGGACATAACTTTTTTTTTGGTTCTCTGGCTGGTCAAAAAAATAGGAGGAGGAGGAGAAATTTCGAAATTTTGAAGAAAAGAGAGAGGAGCCTATAGGATCCATAAAAAATAGAATTTGCTCTTTTTGGGGGAATGGAATGGGGTCTGTTTTGAAAGGAGAAGAAATTTCTAGAAGAATTCCAAACGACTCAAATTAGATCTTTTGAAAAAGAGAAAATGGGGTGAATTTTGAAATTTGGTGAGTGAGAGAAGAGTGCAAAGCAATAAAATTAACAGCTGCATTTGAACTACTCCCATTTTTTCTGTTATTAGAATTTTCAAAGGCGCTAGACAGTCTAAAAAACGGGAATTGGATTTTTCAAAAAAAAAAGGAAATAGGGGGAGAAAAAATTGTGTAAAGGTCTAATCGAATGAGATGGATATAGACATGCAATATATAAAAACTAGAGACATTCTAGAAAACTTTTTTCTAAGTTTCATTGCTCATATAATTTTGAAATTTTAAGATTCGAAAATTCATAACATGGGAGGATATCCGGTAGAAACATCCGGACACAGAAAAATCAAAGAGACGCAGAGAAACGAAAATGTCTGATTTCTCTGCGCCTCTTCCAACTTTTAGCCAGTATATCTCGTTTCCTGTAAATGATATCAAAAAATGGTCAACTGAGAAAATGTGTATCATAATATCAAAAATATTTTGTCAATTGATCACTTTTTGATATCTTTCACAGGAATCGAGATAAATGAGCTCAAAGTTGAAAGTTAGATGGGTAATTCTATTCCAGTTCTTACGGTAATTAAAACAAGTTTAAGTCCTGAGGTTTTATGGATTTTGGGTTCCAAGAGTCTCAGATTTAGAAAACTTTAAATATGAAATTTTTAGAAAAGTTGAAATTTTCTCTAATTCCACTAATTCCAAAAAGTACTACGGTACTTGAAAAAGTGCACAAAACCATAAATCACACATGAAACTTTGTTGGGTTTTGAAATATTTTGGTGAAACAGTTTCTTCTTTTCCGTTTGTCCATTATTTACGTTCCTCCTTTTTTTTCTATCCTCAAAAAAGTTCTCGGTGTGCGGAAAAACGAGGAAGTACGGACCTTTACGCGTCAAATAGGTTGATCGGAAAAGACGAGAGAAATACAGTGTAAGACGAAGAGACGTAGACAAAGAGCAAATACAAATGGGAGTGGACAGTAGAAATGAGGGCAGATACACAAAAGAAAAAAATAGGTGAGAGATGCTCCCGTTTTTTTTTGTAGTTTGAAAAAAAATACGATGCAACTTTATGTGAACTTTTTTGAACTACACTTTATCAAAGAACTCCCTAACTTTTAACTTTGAGCTCATTTAACTCGATTCCTGTCAAAGATTTGAAAAAATTGTCAACTGATATATTGTTTATTATGATATTATAAACATTTTATCAGATGAAAAGTTTTTGATACCTCTCACAGAAATTGAGATAAGTGAGCTCGAAGTTGACAGTGTTGTTTGGCTTCTTATAGAGCAATTACGGTACACTTCTTAAAAAAATATAGTACCATAATCGAAAAAAAACATCTGGAAGTGATGGGGGAAAATTACAAAGCCTAACTTTTTCGAAAAAGTGACAAACTGGAATATTCATTCTTACAATTATTCGGCGGCAAAACTTTACGATCTCTCTACAAGCCAAAATCCTGATGAAAATGTTCGGAAAACGACGGATTTTTTCGATTTGAAAACGAAAACACATACATTTACATTCAGAAGGAAAAGAACGAAAAAAAGAAAATACCCACATATCTTTTGGAGAACATCTAGAAAAGAGGAAAGAAAAATGAATGGAGGGGGAGGAAGAGATCGAACCAGTTAGTTATTATGTGTTCAGAATCCGACAAAACTGAATAGTTTTACAAATTTCTTATATTTGAATGGGAGATTTTTTCGAAAGGAAGACAAGGAAATCGGATGATTGGAGAAAGATAGGTTGGAGAACTTACTTGTTATTTTCAGCTTTATTAGAATTTTTCAGAAAATGCGGGTTTCAAGATCAGCAATCTTGAAATTCCGAAACTGTGAAAAATTGTAGATTCCTAGAATAGTAAAATCCTAAAAACCAAAAATTCTAGTACTCTATAATCCCAGAATCCTGAAGCCATGAATACGTAGTATGCTAAAATTTCCAAGTCCCAAAATTCTAGATTTCATGTTCTTTGAATCCTGGGGTCCTAAAATGGCAAAATCCTAGAATTCTAGATTCCTAGACCGAAATCCTAGAATCCGGGAAACCTGAAATTCTTAACCTCCAAAGCTCCAGAATCGTGGAATCCTAGAATCTAGAAATCCTAGAATCCGGAAATTTCAAAGTCCTAGAATTCGAAAATCCTAGAATTTCAAAATTCTAGAATTCTGGAATCCTAAAATCTGAGAATCCCAGGATCCTAAAGACCCAGAAACCTAGAGTCTTAGAATCTTAAAAACTTAGAATCCAAAAAATCCTGAAATTCCAAATCCCTAAAATTTTAGAATCCTAGAATCCTAGAATTTCAGAATTCTGAAATTTCAATAGTCCTTGAATTCTAGAAACAAATAACCTTAAAATCCTAGAATACTAGAATCCTAAACGCCTAAACACCTGGAATATTAAAATTTCCAAGACCCAGAATCCTGGCACACTAGAATCCTAGAAACCTTTAATCCTAAAATCTGGAATCCGAACATTTAATAGGTTACATTGCGCCGAAGGCGCACCAATCAGCTATTCTAAGCGCCGGAGACGCGGCAAACAGGCAGGTCTTTTCTAAAATTCATAAACCGAATCCTCCGATTTTTTTCCTATTTTCTACAGTATTCAAATTACGACAAAACGTCAAAACTTTTTTCCCCTCTTTTCCTTCCCTTCCCCTCCTCGTCATTTTTTCTCTGACTTTTCAAAGAAATTCATGTCGATCGGATGAATGGATATGACCATTCGGCTTCGTTTTTTTTCCGAACGCCCAACCGTTATTAGTTCGAAACGTGATATTATTATTATTGTTATTATTATATTGGGAGAAAAAAGGAAAAGAGAGATGCAGGAAAAACGGAGAAACGGGGATTACTGTATTTTTACAGAGAGAATGAATAGACTGGATGTGGACTGGAAGAAGAGGGGAAGAAGCTATAAATGAAATTAATGAGGGAGAGATGACGTGGCATGTTTACAGTTATGACGACATAGATATATTCAACATTCTTGGATTACGATCTGAGAACAAAAAAAGATAGAGACGATTAGGAAGGGAAGAAAAAAAAGTTGTTTCCGAAATATTAGAAAATGGAAAATTCGATGTTTGAAAATCTGAAAGAAAGGGATTCGGAAGTTGAGATGCTGGAATTTAATATTCAGAGTCTTCTTCAAGATTTTTAAATTTTAAATCAAGATTCAGAAATTTTAGGTCAAGTTTCAGAAGTTTTGAATCAAGATTCTGAAATTCTGAATCCGGATTCTGAAATTTTGGGTCAAGCTTTAGAAGTTTTGAATCAGGATTCTGAATTTTTGAGACAAGATTTGGAAATTTTGAATAAAGATTCTAAACTTTTGTAATTAATATGCCGAATTTTTGAATCAAGATTCTGAAGTTCTGAATCCCGAAATTCCGAATTCTGAAATTTTGAATCGCGATTCTGAAATTTTGAAACAAGATTCTGAAGTTCTGAATCAGGATTCTTAAAATGCTGAATCAGGATTTCAAAATTTTGAATCACAATTGTGATCACAATCCTGAAATTTTGAACTAGAACTCTGAAATTTTGAATCAAGATTCTGAGTTTTGAAATAAAAGTTGGTGGTTGTAAACTTAGAAGTTCTGATTTTTCAGATTCCTTAGAATGGGAAAATCAAAAATTCTGAAAATAAAAGAATCTGAAATTCTGAATTTTCTAAGCTTCCGATGTTCGGAAAAAACAGATTCTCCGAACCTCAAAAATTCTTAAGAACACCTTCAAAACGATTAAACAAGCCTCAAATGCGTATCTAGATGATGTTCATCTGATTTAGAACGCTTCTCAATTTTTTCATTCGGTGTCAAAATTTTTGATCCGTTCCTTTTTTCATGTTCTCCCTCTCTCTCCATCTCCTCCCCATTTTATGCCTCCTGGTATTTTTACTTTTTTAAATCTTCGCAAAAAAATGCGAGAGACCTCTTTTTTTTCTTCAAAAAACACTGGCACGGCCGTCCGTCTTGAAAATGACCTCAATTCGAAGTCGCGCCTTCTCTGGTGGTCAAAAAGAATGAAAAGAGACTGTCGAAATGTTCATGAAAATACGAGAGAGTATATAAGACGAAGAGACGCAGACACAAGGGGCCGTCAAAAATTCGCTTTTTTTTCAACTGTGCGCTACGAGGAAGAAGGGGCACCGCCGGGCACACAAGGGCATCATTTCAAACGGTTTGCGGACGGACGAACGGAAAAAAAAACAGACAGCGTCCCTTCTGCTGTTGAATTGAAATTGGAAAAGCGAAGGTCTTCTTTTTTTTAATACGGAGGAACGGCCGAATAAATTTAATTATATATCTAGATGGACGATTGTGAAAAATCGGGGAAAAAAGTATCCAAGGTTACGGTAGGTGACGAAATTTTTTTCGGAGAAGCTGAGAGATCAGACAGATGTTTTGGGGTGAATAAACACTTTGGAACTAATTTCAATAAAATTGTAGAAAATTTTTTTGATAAACCTGAAATACCGTAACCATTCTAATGAGGTGCCACCCAAACTGTCAACTTTGAGCCCATGCATCTCGGTTCCTGCAAAAGATATCAAAAATAGATCAACTAATGAAATAATGCGGATAATATGATAAACAATTTATCAGTTGACAACTTTTTGATATCTTTCACAGGAATCGAGCTAATTGAGCTCAAAGTTGGCGGTTTGTCTGGACTTTCACTAAAGGAAATACGGTACTTATAACTCCGAGAAATATCATAAGAAATTGGAAAGTTTAAGAAATCCTAAATCTAAAAAAATTGAGTTGCACAGAAACAAATTTGGAGCCTCAAAAAAAATTTAGTAAAACCGGAAAACTACCAAAAACTGTAATGGTTTCAGAATCTTGAATTTCGAAAACTAACATAAAACCTGTCATAGAACAGTCTCCACCCTGTCAAGTTTGAGCTGAATCTTCTCGACTCCTATGAAATATATCAAAAATAAATCAGCTGATAAAATATTTCTGATATTATGATAAACGATTTATCAGTAGCCCCGTTTTGATATCTTCAACAGGGACCGAGATATATTTACTCAAAGTTAAAAGTTATGGGGACCTTCTATCACAGGTTTTACGGTACCTATAATTCAGGGAAGTATTGTCATTTAGAATTAAAAAATACTGCATTGCACAAGAGCAGACTTCGAGCACAGGCAAAAATTGTGATAAACACTGTGTAAGTTTTAGAACCTTGAATTTCGGAAACTATTCTAATAAGAAATCCGAGAATCCTCGGATTTCGAAAGTACAACAAATAAACCATTTTGAGGACAACCGGACACAAAAATTTTAAGGCGAAAGGCATCGTCGTCCTTGATGGATGGAATTCCGTGAAATGAAATTGGCATCGTCAAAACCAATTTGAAGGTCCTTCTCATCATTTATAATGGTTTTTTGCAGTTAAAAAAACCACCAGGTCGACGGAATTTTTGACATGAGAGGTGACATGGAATTTCGAAAAAGTTCGAATGACAGACACGATGGAGGATTTTGAGGATTGATAAGACAGTAACACTTTCATTGGTGTTCCAAAAAAAGATTGGCAGGATAATAAATTAGGAGATATAGGAAAAAAGTCCAACTGACCAATCGTTCCGTGTCCAAAAAAATATCTCTCACTCTCTTTTTTTTTTGTCTAAAGATTTTTGATCTGGCGCAGAAGTGACAAACTCGTCAAAATACTGTCTAACCATGTTGTCGGCGTGACGGCGACAGAATGCAAAAAAAACATAAGGCAAAGAAAATATAGGCCAGCGGGACGAGGAATGTGTTGAAATTCTTCGAAAAGAATAATAAAACTTTCGATTTTGAACAAAAAAATTGCTTTGAAATTTGATTAATTGAGGTTAGGTGTTGGATTACGGTATGGGGTGTCTTAGGATATACCGTAGACCCTGTGTTAGAAAGGCCCCTCTAATAGAAGGACTCTTCGGGGGACCCTTGGGACAAGGACCAGCCCTTCTAATACAGGTTTTGCGGTAATTAGAGTCAGAGTCATATTGTTGTGGTACTAAAAAAATTGGAGCTATGAAAGAGAAGAGCTTGTGGGCGTGGCCGAATTTGACAACTACAGTAACCTAAAACGTCTTTATTTTCAGAATTTATTTTCTCGATTTTTGTGCATTTTCAGCCAAACTTTTCATAATCAAGAATGTTTTTAACTCGACAAAAAGCAGTGAAAAGCGAGAAAATGAATCCGGAAAATGTTTTAGGTTACTGTACAGGGTGGCTTTTAATTACCCGCACACAACTTTGGCGCCATGGTTCTCGGTGCTGGCGCGCAGTTAGTGAATCAAATTTTTCTGAATGATTAATTGGTTCATAACTGACATGTTTGCCAAGTTTCAGCTTTATTGGTTTAGTTTCAGCTAAATGGCGAGACCTAACGTCCACCATGCGACTGTCATCAGTCTGTTGAGGTAGGGCGCTAGTCGAAACGAGGTCTCCAAACGCATTGGCATCGCAGGCATTTGGTTTTTTGAAACTATCAAAACATTCACCAAGTCTGGATCTATATTTGGTCGCGTTGTGAGAGTATAAAAAGCAACGGTGATATCTCCAGAAGAGGTCGAAGCAGTTCGAGATCAAACCAGGAGTTACCTACATGAACTCCCCCAGAAAATTGGCCATGGTTATCCCTATATTTTGGGATTAAATTCAAAAGATAGCCCGAAAAACGCTTAATCTAAAATGCTATTGTGCTCTAGGATACGTCATCTTGTCGGTGAGCAATAAGCAATAGCGTCTGGAGGCGGCTAATTTTTTTCTTGATGGCACGCAGTGAGGTGACCACTTGGGGCCCGTTTTCTTTGACGAACAGTGGTTCACGATTGAAGCCGAATTCAAGTCTCAAAGTTATTGTGTGTTAGCCAGGGATATCAATGAAGCTTCTGAGAAGGAAAACCCCATTCCAGGAGTTTTCCACCCGGCCAGCATTACGGTTTTTGGTGCGATATGCGCAAATTTCAAATTTTATAGAACAAAACGTCCGTATGACCAAGGAAGCGTATATTAAGCAAATTTTGAAGAAGCATCTGATCCCACGCACCAAATGCGACTTTTGACGGAAACTTTTGGTTCACCAACATGACGGAGCGCCAGCCCACACCGTCAACTTCATTCAGCCGTGGTTTGAGGCGCACCTGCCTGAGGGGACAAATGGCCGGCCTACTGGCCGGGTTTGAAACCCCTTGACTATTCCTTTCGGAATTTTGCAGAAAAAGGTCTGCTCCAGACTCCATTCAAAGTTCGAGACTCTGGGAGAAACAATTTTCCAGAAATGGGGCAAAGTTACGACCGTGCCACCATCAACGTCTACCCAAGAGGTCTTCAGACCGTAACTAAGGCGAACGATGACTGAATCAAAAAATTCTTTTTGATAATAAATTTTGTGCGTCCAAATAAATATATTGTTGAGTTTCATCCGTTTTCGGCTTCTAGTTTTTGAGAGAAACTCATTCAAAGATGTGCGGGTAATTAAAAGCCACCCTGTAGTTATATTTAGGTTACTGTAGTTGTGAGACCTTCGGCCTCAAGCGTTTCTCCCCCACAGCTCCGATTTTTTGGTACCAGAATAATATTTTTCAAAGACAAAATTCGAAAACTGATCATGATCATGCACTTTTAAGAAGGACATGTGCATACTGTAGACCTCAACCTTTTTCAAAAGTACACATGTTCGAAATTTCGCACTTCGTTTCTTCATTTTCTATTTGCCCTCGATTCAATTTTTAATGCTCTCTCCCCAGTTCCTTTTCTCACTAATTAGACCGCCTCCCAAAAGATCCTCTCTCTTTTGTCGGCACTTTTATTAGAATGTCAAAGTAAAGAAAAGAGAAGGATGAGTACATGACAAGGGATAAAAAATAGGTGGAGAGAAGAAAAAGCGGTGTTGAAATGAACAGAAAAAGTACACATGAGAAAGAGAGAATGGTTTATGAGTTCTGATTCAAAGAGGAGGACACCAGAATAATGAGTCAAAAAAAAATTGTGCCGATTAGAAGCGCCACCCACTTAGGAAAAAGGGGACCTCTAATAGAACGTCATTCATACTGTCACTTTTGAGTTTATGTATCTCAATTCTTCTAAAACATTTCAAAAAGTGGTCAACTGATAAAATGTTGCTGACATTATGATACGCATTTTGTCAGTTGACTACTTTTTGATATCGTTTATGAGAAATGAGATTTAAAGATTCAAAGTTGACGGTCTGGGTGGCGCTCTATTAGAGTGTTTATGGTAGTTGCCGCTGTGGGACCTTCACTTACGGCCACCAATTTTTTTTGGTACCAGAATAATCGTGAAATAAAGGAGAAAAAAGGAGGAAGGAGAATTTTTAAAATTCAAATGTCTTATCTGAAAAACCGTCCATAAAACCACCCAATACTATCTTTCAATTTCGCAAAAAAATGGAAAATGTGAAAAAAAAATTTTACAAAAAAAGTTTTTTCTCCTCTCAATATTTCCATTTTTGCGCCTGCTGCCTGCCCCGTGAAAGATTGACACATTTGATTGTCCAGGCACGCATCTCAAAAAAAATGGAGACCAAGGACGATTAAAGTGGAAAAATTGGGGTAGGAGGAGGAAAAGGCGGAGATCCAGAATATTTAGAACCAAAATGGCCAATTATTATTCTTATATTACGGTTATATTATTTTAACGAAGGGTAACAGGTGGTCAGGGTTCGATGGGTTGAGCGAGCGAGAAAATTGGTTACGCAAGCATCATAATAATGCACATGGACAGACATATTCGGATGGTTTTTGTGATGGTTTGGGTGGAAGGTTTTTTACGGAAGAATTGATGGACGGAAGGGTTGTATTGGTCCGAAAATTGAGGGGAGAGTACGGGTGGTTCAAGGACGAGAATTACACGGAAAAAATTGGGTGAATGGGTTGTTGGGATGAGAGAAACGGAGTATGGATGACTTTGAATTAGGGTGAAGAGACTTTGGAAAATTTGTTGAAAGTGTAAAAAATTTATAATGAGATTCAGAGAATTTGAAGTATCGAAATTCTGATATTTTCAGGTTCTGAGATTTTTTGGTTTTCAGATTTTCAGATTCGGATGTTGTTGAGGTCTTGAGATCTCTGGATCTTCGGATTCTTCGATTCTGAGATAATTGAATCCAGAGATCCTTGGACTCTGAGACGCTGAGTTTCTGTTTCTGAGATTCAGAAATTCAGAAACTCAGAAACTCAGAAATTCAAAAATTCAGAAATTCAGAAATTCAGAAATTCAGAAATTCAGAAATTCAGAAATTCAGAAATTCGGAAATTCAGAAATTCAGAAATTCAGAAATTCAGAAATTCTGAGATCCTGAGATTCTGAGATTCCGAGATCCTTAGATTCTGAGATTCTGAGATTCTGAGATTCTGAGATTCTGAAGTTCTGAGATTCTGAGATTCTGAAGTTTTAAGATTCTGAAATATTAAAACTCTAGGATGCGGAGATGAAATTCTGAGAATGGAAGATTACGAGATTTCGAGATGACTTTTGGAAGAATTTTGAATTAGGTCGAACTAATTTTTTTGAAACAAATTTTAGATAAGCAGGTTATGTACAATTAGCGGCCCTGCCCGCAAAATTTCGAACAGGCCGGGCTGGACTGCGGGCCAATTTTGCAAGTCTCCCCAGAACCCTTCCCCTAGTCAAAACAAAAACTGTCATAAAGGTACAAAAAAGGTCAGAATAAATAGTGAACAAATGGTGCATTGTCTTGGTGACACCCTTGAGAGACGAAATAGTGTATGAGATAGAGAGACACAGAAAGACGATGGACCATTCTTTTCTTTGCATTTTTTCGGTGAAGAAAAGAAGACACCACCCAAACAAAAAAAGAAGTCCCCCACCCCCCTCATCGAGCGAACAAATGGTGGCTATGGGTGGTCAAAGGAGGGATACGGACGGTTTGGTGAAGAGGGGAAAATAGTGTGGATTGAAGAGAGGGATCAGACAAATCCCACCAAGCCAAAGGCAAAAGAGTATATAAGACGAAGATATGCAGAGAAAGGTCAGGCAAATATAGTGACCAGTTGGTGGGTGTGAGACGAACGGACGAACGAACACAAAAAATGAGATGGAGGAGAGACAGACGTTTTTTGGGGTGGCGGGGGAGAAGTAATGAGATCGGTGACGAGTTGGGAATGGTGGATTGAATAGAGAGGGGACATTTGAATAAAAAAAAACGAAAGGATTTGAAATGTGGGGTACCGTATGAAAACCAGTTGAAGGAAGTGGATGGATGGATGAAACAGATGGATGGGGAAGGAAGCTGTGG
Organism: Caenorhabditis nigoni; assembly: GCA_027920645.1. Classification (NCBI taxonomy): domain Eukaryota; kingdom Metazoa; phylum Nematoda; class Chromadorea; order Rhabditida; family Rhabditidae; genus Caenorhabditis; species Caenorhabditis nigoni. The sequence goes on along the minus strand of CP115866.1, from coordinate 7,194,534 downwards.
TCAAAATTTTGTTGGATATGTTCGAATTTCGAAAATGCAAAGTTTGAGGATTGAGAAATTTTGAAGTTGGAAGTTGGTGCATCCATAGATCCTCTGCTGCCAGAAAGCTCAGCGTACGCTATCAGTTGCTATTTAATTTTCTTTTAAAGTTTGATTTCAGTCATTTGGTAAAAGGGGGACGTTCAGTGATAAACACCTAGCCATGAACCCCAAACATTGGCGACCTGAGGCCTTTTAGTACTTTTTTTACTTCAATGACTTCGATCAGTCTTCTAAGAAAAGAAATAGCAATGAGTAGCGTATCCGAAGCTTCCTGGCAGTTGAGAGCATCCAATTCTTTACAGCATCTGACATCAAACGTCGTCCTCCTTGCCAATCCTCCGCGAATCCCGGTGGTCATCGCCAGTAGTCTTTGTAGAATTGATCGGATCCCATCCATCCCAGCTGCCCTGGAACCACGTTACAAATCGGACTCCTCGTCGACTCCTCGGTCCGACTTTTCGTTGATTTCTCCAGCTTATATAGCCTCTTTAGATCAGATCTAGAGATAAGATAAGAGAAAAAAGTTCATGAAAGTTGTCAGCACGCGGAATTTCTGATTCTTTTTTGTAATTAAAAAATCAAAACGAAGAGTAGATTCACGTCGGATTACTGTAGTTTCTGATTTAGATCAGTGTCTTGAGAACATGTGAACCTCGATCATTAGCATCATTGGCGTATATCTCTCACATCTGAACACCTCGAATTACAGAATTGGAAAAAGATGAGAATTTTCGAAGTGTCAAAATCTCCGAATCTCTGACTCTCAGAATATCAGAATCTCAGAATCTCAAAAATCGAAGATCTCGGAATTTCAGAATTTCAGAACTTTTTGTATTTTTTTTGGAATATCTTCTAACTCTTCGAACAAGGAACTTTTTTTCAGAATTTCAGTATTCGGAAATTCTTAATCACTTGGCCAGGCCTCCCAATTCCAAGACTTTGTTGTCATCTTTTTTATATCTTTGACAGTAACCGAGATAAATTTGCTCAAAGAATTGTTCAAAAATTTCCAAAAAAAAAAACACAAAGTTTTAAATGCTACAAAAGTTTTTATGAACCGCTCCATTTTTGGAAATTTGTCAGAAAATACTGAACAGGATTAGATCTTCATTTTAGTAGTGGACAACTTTTTCATAGCTATTGCTGTTTTTGAGATGTGTTCCTTTAAAAATGGTAAGCATCGATGCCGGCCCAACTTTAAATACGCATAACTCATAATTTGTGATAGCTACGAAAAAAAAGGTAAACTTCAAAAATAAAACACTATTCTTACTTCACACAATTTATTTTGCTTCAAAGTAAATGAGGTATTTCGCACTACTTTTGTAGAGCGTCAAAGTCAAGTAACGTAAACCGTCTAAACGGTCTTTTTTGAGCCATTTTAACTCGGTTCCTATAAGAGATATCAAAAAGCGGTCAACTGACAAAATATTCAGCAAAATATGATAAATATTTTGTCAGATGACGACTTTTTGATATATGCCACAGGAACCGAGAACAAATGAATCAAAGTTGAACGTTGCCTCAAAGTAGAGAGTCGTTCTTTAGAGTGTTTGAGGTATGTTTCAGAGAAGTTATCATACTTGTCCTAAAACTTTTTGCAATATCTCCTGACATGAAGACTAGATTTTGAACTTTAAAACTTTTCACTTTTTTCTTAACTCTCATCCTCATGAAATAATTTTTAGTGACGCTTTTTAACCCATAAACCATATTCCAGGATTCTCGTCCTATTCTGTTCATTCTCCTTCTTTTTCTTTTTCTCCTTCATGAATTCCCGTACTCATAGTAAAATCTTTATGTTTTTGTGACCAATAGTCCCTCTCCCCGTCTCTTTCTCCCTCTTTTCCACCGTAAAATGAATGCAATTATTGGTCAGAGGTGTCCTAGATTTGTCCGTCCGTGGTGCGCGCAAAACGCATAAATCCAATTTTTGTATAATTCAAATTGGTATCTCTGTCCTCTTACGAACACTGGAATTATTCAAATATGAAGGTCATATTTCAACAGGAATCACATTCAATAAGACAACTGGAAGATCCACGTGGATCCAAGGAGCTACCCATATCCTTGTAGCGTGGAGTTAACATTTTCCACAGCTGTATCTTCTTAGAAATGGCGCCTCCGTATCCCACTGGAGATTCTCGAAGTTTCAGTGAATTCATTGTAATAGCAACATTTTTAAAACTGTAACTTTCGACCTAGAAGTTTCAGAAAATGACCAGCATTGTGACTGGCGTTGAGTTGACTATTTTCTTTGCTTCTCTTGCTTTTTATCACTTTTGTATTTTTCGAAAAAAGTTGAGCAAGGAAATCGAGAGAATGGTAATCATACGCCGTTGATATTAGGTTACTGTAATTTGCGTTCTAGAGACTCGAAGCAGAAAAACTCGAGAGAATTACAAAAGGAGTTCCAGAGCCAGAAGAGCTTCTTTCGCCGGTATTCTAAATTCTTCTAAGCTTAAGACTCAATGAATTTTTAGACCCAAAAGAGTAGTATTTTGGAGGCGGAGCCTACGCAACTGTCTGAAAAGGAGGAGCCAAAACAGAAAAAGAAGCCATTAAAGAAGACGAAAAGTGTAGAGAAGAAGGAGAAGGAGAAAAAAGAGAAAAAGAAAGAGAATAAAAAGAAGACGTTAAGAAAGACAAGCAATTTGAGATTAAGTTTGGAAGATACACAAAGAGATGATTATGATACAGGACCGCCGGGAGGAGCGCATATACCGTAAGACTTTTAGATTTCATCAGAAAAAACTCATCAAGTTTTTGTTTTCAGACCATTCAACCCATTATTAGTCTCTCCACCAACTCAGGAATCATATTACGATAATTCTTCCCTAGTAAGCAATTATTCCCAAATTTCAAAATTAATGTTCTTATTTTAGCGCCAGGAACGATCCCCCGCTAAAGTGGTATCGGAAACTGATCAGCCTAGAACATGCTCCCCGGCCAACGAGAAGTCTGTGTACAGTCCGAAATTGCATCCAACCCAAGAGAAATCATTGGAATCACACGTCGACGATGCAGACATGAGGACTGCTCGAGAGGATTTATGGAATTGAACAAGGAAAAAACAAATGAGAAACGAATTTGAATTGAAAAAGTTAACAAAAGTGTACAAAAGTAACAAATAAACGATTTTCTTATTATTAACTGTTCGATTGATCTTTCCGCTGTTCGTCTGAGAAAATTCGAGCTGGCTTTCCGCAGATCTCCTTTATCGCTCCCAGAATTTGAGTTCGCGTTTCTGAACATTAGACTAATGCTTTCTAAAAAACGATTAGAAGGGACATACCAGTGGTTGTGCATTGCTTGAGCGCTGAATGCAATTCGTCTTGCCTAATCTTGATTAATCGTTTCTCGCAAGACCGCATGCTTCGACCTGAAACATTATTGCGTAGAGTACAGTAATCCTTTTCGAATCCTCACCAATAAAAATGGTTTGCAGCACCATGGGTTGCTTGTCAATCTTGTGAACACAGGGAAGAATCGCTCCGAAGTACTTGTTTCCACCTTCAGCCACTCGTAGAACTATAACATCTTCATCGAGAACGCGTACCTGAAATTTATGAAATGGAAATCTACGAATCAATTCAAAAACCAACTGAAAGGCTCATTTTAAGAATGGAATATCCGAAATCGCCGAACATTTCTGCTGCGAGTTTCATTAATTCTCTGAAGATTAGTGGTTTGTGAGGAGTTGGTTGGGAGCCGTCATTGGTGATCATTCGAATCACATAGTATCGATTTTTGATTTTCACCATTTTCTGATCTGAACATTTCATTAGTTTTCTGATCAATATCAAGAGAAAAATAGTGGAAAAAAATTGGTATAAAACTGATCAAACAGAATATCCAGAAAACCAAAAATTAAGAAAAAAAAAAGATTTATTGAAACAAAACAAATAATTATTTAAACAACCTAATATGAAACAATCAATATAAAATATCAACATTGACAATGCCTATACCATCTTGGAAATGCGAGAGTATCTTTAATATTCTGAATCCCAAGCATATACTGTAGAAGCCGTTCGAAGCCGATTCCGAAACCAGCAGTAGGTGGTTGTCCTCTTCGCCGTGTTTCGAGATACCATTCGATTCCACATCCTCGAGATTTCAACTTCTCCGCATCCGGTTCTCGAACAGATCCACCAGCCAACTCTCCAACTCCAGGAACTAGAAGATCAAACGACAATGTGCTCGTCTCATCTGACGTTCTTGCCATGTAGAACGGTTTTTGATTCGTTGGATAGTGAGTTACAAACACTGGAAAATTGTTGTGATATTTCACAAGATCCAGCTCATTTTTCTTCGATAATCCACTTTTTGCAGTCACTTTGGAACCTTTCGAAGTGAGAAGTTTTACAGCATCATCATAGGTGATTCTAGAAAATTTTGAATTCGTTGGAACTGGAGACGTGTGATCAGAGCTAATTATTTTGAGTTCTGCTTGAAATTTAGGAGAATCGAGCAAGGAAAACATGTGCTGGACGTATGCTTCTACAAGTTTACACATCTCGTCGATCGTCTAAAATAAATATTTCGGAAAATTCCCCTGAAAAGGAGGTCATCAGACGATACCTCAACGAATGCAACTTCTGCTTCTAGCATATGAAATTCGCTAAGATGTGCATGACTTTGTTGTTTTTCAGCTCGAAATGCGGGTCCTAATGTGTACACTCGTTGTAGACGACTGAAAATAAATATGATTTATAATCAGTAACGAATTGATTCTCACCTGACCAAAGCTTCCAAATGTAGTTGAGAACTCACAGAAAGATACATCGGATCTTCCTTAACACCTTCCGATCCATTCAGAGCTTCTGATGAAGTAGTAACAACATCGAAAACCTCTCCACCTCCTTCACAATCATTTCGCGTCAGTTTTGGAGTATCGATGTGGATGAAATCACGAGACATGAAAAACTCATGAGTCTCGCGAAAGATTGCGGATCGAAGGCGAAGAAATGCTGCAAATTGGGCGTTTCTGGCTCGAAGATGCGTCTTTTTTCGTAGATTATCTGCGGATAGATCATCGTAACGAGCCTGAAATTTTTTGGAATAAAATTTAGGCGCCAATTTTAAAAGGAAATACATTTTCATCCTGTCCAACTACTCTCAGCTCGTTCGCTACAAACTCCTTTTCCTGTTGGGATCCTAGACTTTTTTCTAGACTGCCAACTGCTTGAATCGCACTTCCAACCTTCACTGCAAAATAACTTTTCTCCTTTATTCAAAAGTTACTGTAAAACCTCTAATAGAAGGACCCCTTAAATTTTAAATTTGAGCTCATTTATCTCGGTTCCTGTGGAAGATATCGAGAAGTAGCCCACTGATAAAATGTTAATCATAATATCAAAAATACTTTATCAGTTGACACATTTTTGATAGCTTTTACAGGAACCAAGATAACTGAGCTCAAAGAGAAAATTAAAGGACCTTTCTATTACAGGTTTTACAGTATTCCCTTTTTGAAACCTTTATTTGCGATCTCCTTGCTGGCTACTAGTTGAACTAGACCGTTTGATCTTCCATCATCAATTTTCACGAATACATTCTTCCCACTTTTTTGTACACTTTTCGCCCAACCGTCCAGCCTTTTTGTGGAGAATCCACGAGTCGAAAATCCAGAAATATGTCGCATTATATGGTGGAGAATCTGAAATTGAACACAATCTTTTTTCTTTCTTCTTCTATCTAAATCTTTTCTTCTTCTATCTGATGTCTCAAGGAAGCCGTGCGAGTGACATCGTCTCGTTTGCACTATTGCATGCTCACACACTATTTTCGGAAGGGGTTTGTCTCGCGCAATCATCGTCGTTGCCCCCGAGATTGACATGCGAGAAAAAGGCGATGAAAAAATAGAGAAAGAAAAAGGAGAAGATTCACAACTTTTCTTCTTTTCTATGTCTAGGATCTTGGGAGAGATTGGGGCGCTGGCTCTGTCTTCAAAAACCAAAAATCTGGATTAGCGAAGTCTCATAGTTTTAGACCCAAAAATATTAGTAAGTTATTGTCGAATCTTCCGCCTGTTTTTCCCCACATTTTGACCTCATACCTCCCTGATTTGATAAGAAATACTACCTATTCTGATTTCGTAATCTCCTTCTTCTACGAAAAACCAAAAAAATACAGTCTTTAGTTCTTCTGTGTCGCGTGCTTTTCCTCCTCCATTCTTTTCTCTTCGGTGCCCTCTAAATTATGATGAAACAAGTTAAAGAGTGTATTTCTGTGTGTGCTCTAAAGGTGGGCAAACAAAGCCAGCCTCGGCTCATCGAGCTACTACTTCCATAGGGCTTCCGATTTTTTGCCTCGTAAAATACATATTGCTCTTTCTCTTTCGAACTCTTTGGCTCTTGGACTTTTTTCGTGTGAACTCGAGCGTTGTTTAGGTGCCAATTTCCGTTGTTTTATCTCTTTCAGCTCTGACCGAGAGCCCGTTTCCTAGTCATGCCCTCCACTAGGATCACACGTATCGACTGGGGGTGTCAAATTTCAGCGCCGGAAAAATAGGGAGAAGGAGAAGAAGCCAGAATTTTTATTTAGATGTGCGCGAGAGAGTACATACATGCCATATGTTCTTCTTTCTTTTTTGCTTGTACTGGAGTTGACTCTGCTAAACTCAAAAAGAAGGAAGAAGAACATGCCTAGAGAGATTTCCTGGCAATCAGACGAGTCGAGAAGAGAGGGTTCTCTTTTTTCTTTTCTTGACTTTTTTTTGTTTCCACTGCTCACAAATCGTTAAACTTTTCGTTTCTCTTTGAACTGAAAGAGGAGGAGTAGAACTTGTAAAATTTCTGAATTTTCGAATTCCGAATATTTCTTTGCATTCTACGACCCCTCTTATTTGTTATAAATACATCCACTTTCTTTTCAGATTACTGTAATATCGGTAGACGACATTTAATTACAGTAAAACCTGTATTAGAAGGGCCCCTCTAATGGAAAGGCCCTCTGAGAGGGGCTTGGAAAAGTTGAAGGGTCCCCTGTAATAGGAGGGCGCTTTTCAGAATGTGTTGCTTGAAGTGGAAACCCGGCATAATTTAGGTAAAATTAAAAGATTTTCATGGATTTCGAACGAGAATTCACCTAATTTTCTAATGAAAAATTTGGGGAAAAAAGGGCTGGAAAATAGAAGGACCCGCTCTAATTAAAGCCCACCCCCCCCCCCCATAGGTACCTTGGAATGATAGAAGGACAGGCCCTTCTAATACAGGTTTTACGGTATGACTAACCTATATATTTCCAGCTTCTCTCCGCTTATTCATATCTCGTTATCATTATTTTTCTCTATCCTCTGATTGTCTAGTTTCGTTCCCACTTTCTCTATACCCCCTACTGTCAATTTCTGAGTCATATCACAAAAAAAAAAAACGTCTCTAGCTCTTCAGATTCCACAGTTCTTCTCTGTTTCTCTAAGTCTCTCGTCTTTTTCATTTTCGATTCATTTCACTGACAACAGAAACACCACCGCCCTGCAATCAGAGAAAAATGTCTATGTCTTTTGTAATGATAGTGTGAAATATAGAAAACGAAAAAAATGATGAAGAAAGAAGGTCACATTACTATCACCCTCTCTCGCCATCTATTTCCCTCTCGTTTTCCCTTGTTTCCGTTATGTTCGGTTTTTGAAATGATTGATATTGATTTATGCGCTTGTATACCGAACTAAATTTTCAGATGGGTAAGGACTACAAGTACGGTGGTGGCTATCGTCCATATGGGTATGCTCCGGCTCCTGCGGCTCCATCAATGGAGATCACCATAAACCAGGTACCATTTGTAGTTCCTGAGAACCTCATCGAATTCTGAATTTTTCAGAATCAAGGCTCTTCATCTTCATCTTCCCTGCCCCGCTATGGTAACGCTTCCGCTTCATCTCTCCCACGACGTTGTGCCCCTCCATCTGCCCCACCACCGCCACCACCAGAATATTGTGTTCCAGATCAGCCTGGCTTCAATCCAATGTGGTTTGATCGATTCCCAAGGCGAGAAAATCGAGGAATGTTCAGATTGTGTCTTGTGGAGCTCATGCTAGCTGGTGGGTCTATTTTCCAAGATTTGAAAAAAAGGATTCCATTTCAGTGGTTATTCTTGGTGGTGGTATCTGGTGCTATCGTGATACTTCGGATTACTGTCCGTACTATTCTGCGATCTGGACCTCAGCCATTTACGTGATCAATGCGATCGTAGGCTCAGTTGCCGCCAAAGTGGGAGCTCTCAACTTGTACATGGCTCATTTGACACTTTCGTTGGTTTCTGTTATGATGTGCTTGATCAGTGGGGGTCTGTCAGCTAGAAATTGGGCTCTTGTTGGCACTTATCATCATCCGAGAATCGATCGTGATGAGGCATTCTGTCTGTTGGGAACCCATGACACCAGCAGGTAAGATTGATATTATCATATCAATTATTAATTCTGATTTTTCAGAATTTCGTACATTTTTTCCCACATGGACAAGTACGATTTTGCCAAGTGTCTCTGGCAATTGAAGGTTGGAGTCGCCGTCAACTCTGTGCAATTCGTAATTGCTGCTATTGAAGGTGAAATTATTATTATCTTCCTCGAACTAATTTCCATACTTTCAGTGTTTCTCAACATTCTGTCAGCGATTCTGTGCATGAAGAGAACCTGCACATCATTTTCTTGAATCTCTGCCACTTCTCTCACAAATTTCAGTGCATAAATTTTACGGTTTCTCTCTTTTTTCTACACCAACTTTGCCATATATATCCTACGCATCATCCCATTATTAACCCGCATTCTAGTTGTATTTATGTGCAAGTTTCACTTTTTTTCGGTCTAAATATCTCATAGACCCCGTTTCCTTGTCTCTTTCAGGGCTTTATTTGTTTCAATATAAAAATTTACTCACCGATTTAGCCTCTTTGTTGCTCCTCTGGCTGTCTGTCTAAAATAAAGTCTTTCTTTTGAATTTCAAAAAACTGATTCAAACAAAAATAGGAAAAATCTACCAAATTGCTCAATAAGAAATTGTTAGTGAATTTTTATAATTTATTAAAAAATCAATCATCACAACAACAATAAAATTGAAAGCAACAAAATTGAATAGAAACTAAATTCTAGAATTTGAAAAAAAAAAAAGAAATTTATTGCTGAGCAATCTTCTGAAGAGCTGCTTCGTCTCCTTGCGACATGCTTGTCAATCGTTTTCCCAGCTTCTCATGGACATCGAGATACTTGGCAACGCATCGATCCAGGCATACGGCTTCTCCCTTGGTCAATTCGGACTCCTTGAATGCAGTAGCGATGCATTTGGCCTGGCAGGCGTTGGTCATTCGGCGGTACATATCTGACATCATTTCTACCTGGAAAAGAACTATTAAACATTTAATTAATTTCATTAAAATTACCTCCAACTCCGCAACTTGGGCCATTTGTGCGTCGGTCGCCATTTTTGAACACTTCTGAACTGATTGGATAACAAACGAATCTTATTTGACAATAGACAACAGTAATGAATGAGATGAAAACCATAATTTCCGAACACATTTAGAATGAAGAATAAGCAAAATTTTATATTTACATTCATTTTACAAAATATGCGAAAAAATATGAATTTATATCCAGTTTCATATCACATGCAGCCATCGCAGGTGTAGAAGGAAAAGTTGGTGTGACTGTCGAACGTGAAAACAGAGAAAATTAGATTGAATCCCAAAAGGATAGTGTCTTATCAAAAACAAACTTATCTTATTCTCTGGACTTTTGGTCCGTAGTAAGCCATTGCGTAGTCAGTTCCATCGGCCGGACCAAGCAATTGAAGACTGATGAGAATTATGTCGACAACCCAGAAAACGACTAGGCCTCCCAATGAGAACATCTTCACGAAACCTGAGAAGAAAAAAAATCAATGAGAAATTATCAATAAGCAGTATCTTACCGAGAGCGTAATACCCGAGATAGATGCGATCGATTCCGAAAAAGCCAAGGAAAATTGATAAAAGTAGAGCTGTTGTGTAGTTCACATGGGCTCCGTAGTGGCACGCATCGGGAACCTGAAGCTGTTGTTTCGAAAAGTTAGATCTTCAGTTGAGATTCTTACCGTCTTATTAAATACTCCGAATTGGTGATCCTTCCCGATACATTTTACATGTTCTGCTGTCTCACACATCACTGGAAACTTTTTTTTAATTTAATGTTGAGTGTCTTTCCTTTCCCTTACCTTGAACAGAATTATCTGCAGAGCATGTGATTGATTGCTGAGTTATTGGATCGACCGCATAGTTCTTGCATAAATATCTGAATAACTTTAGAGCGTTGCAAATACCAGGAAAAAAATAAGACTCACTGTGTTGGGTCTAAATCTGTGCACCTTACGGTTGCATCACTTGATGAGAGCGAAATCAGCGACAGTGATACAAGTAGCTGCAAAATTTCAGGTCCCATCGCATTTCCGAAAGTGGCCAGGCTGAAAATTTGGCTAAATTTGTCTTTACAGGTTGAATATTGTGTTGAAAATATTTGGGAAGTTATTGAGAATTTAGTGAAGGAAGCGCGCTCGGTTGACATGCTTTATAGACACATAGACGCAGAGAAACCAGGCTGGGGAAATGGGAGTTATACCTCAGCAAAAAAATTCGGGGGATCGCGGGCGGGAAACGGGCGCAACGGTGGTCGATAGCTCGAGGATAGGTCGTGACACATTGTTCCACCCGTTTTCCGCCCGCGTTCCCTGAAAAAATGCGGCGGAGTGCCGTAGGGCGCGCTTTTAGCGATTGCGATTTTTACTTTCCCCGCTCGTAATTTTTGTATTTTTGATTGAAAAAAACGTTAAAAGTAACAAGAATTCATATAAAAATAGCAAAAAATGACATAGACAGCGAGGGAGGTAAAAAAGAAACTGTAGGAACATGGAAATAGGTTATAAGGGAAGCAGTAGAACGAAAAAAGGGAAGATAGAGTTATGAGGAAAATTGAGTGAGCCATTTGAATCATATCTTTCTGGAATCGTCCTTTCTCACTTCAGTTTTTGCCCGTTTTCCATCCATTTTGTCGATTCCTTCGTTCTTTGGAGTCTTCTCGGTGGAACTCGTGCGTGCCACGGCGAATAATATTGGAAATCGAGTTTTTCTGATTTTTTTCTGATTTATTGGCGCTTTTCTCGATACAGTGGAAAATCAGCCTTTTCGGCATTAATAAATTCTGTGCCGAATTTTTTTATTTAAAAAATAGTATGAATTGTAGAGAATTGAAAAACAGTCAGAATGAACTAAAAAACGTCTGATTTGACCGAAAAATATAAGCCCTGATAGATTTTCTAGAAAATCAACTGAATTTCGCCTTTTTTGGAGGTTTTCGAGAATTTTCAAAAAATTTACTGACGCATTCATAATGATTTTTAGTAACATTTGTGCAGAATTTTACGAGAATTTTTTCGATATTAAAATCGACCAATAAAATTTAGAATTGAGACCCCTGATAGGATTTGAAGCAGTCGGATTACTGTAGATTTGAGGGAAAATTATTATTTTTCTTCAAAATTTTCTGCATTTTTATTCGGCGTGCTATTATTGGCGTGGCATTTTCTGCTTGGATCGAGGTGGAATGACCTAGAAGAGAGAAAATTGAGGAGAAAAGTGATGCCTAGAGTCTCAAATCCATCACTATGTCGGTTCACGAATAAATTAATTTCTTTTGAACTTTTTGAATTTTGCTTTTTTTTCGATGCACGAGAAAAGCGCCAGCAACCGCCAATCCACGTTTTTCCTAAATTGTTTGGCGTGCGTGCTGTCCTGGAAAGTAGAAACGAAATAATAAGAATGAGACTTTTTATATGTTCACCTCAAGCTGATCAGGCACGGAATTCGTCGTCATCGCCGGATGAAAAATCGAATTTCGGCTTCTGACGTCATTTCTGAAAGCGGAACGGTGAAAGTTTAAGTGACTAGCTGTGTCACTCACAGAACACGTTTCCCAGAAGCGATGATTTTACCCTGCTTTTTCGAAGTCGAAGCGTCGATTCCTGAAACTTATCATCATTATCATCACAACGTTTATTATAAAATTAACTCACCGTACTTAGGTTTAGCTAATTAAGCCGTACTTAGTATTGAGGCACTAGTTTTAAAAGTTTTTCCGAATGAGCGCGTCCAAAAAGAGCGGTCGCATTCCACTCGCCGCTTGGACGAATCCGAGTTATTCCTCATATCCTTGATGCTCGAAGTTCTTGACGCTGTCGTGAATCGGATGAAGATTGTCAAGATCTTAAACATGTACTTATTGAACGACTTCGCGACACTGCCAAAGTAGGCACTTCGCAAGTGTGACATTCCGAAAGTGATACCCGCGAGTTGTGTACAAAATAAATAGTATTGCTTTTTGAGATATCAACCGATTTTTCAAAAGATCTGTTTCTGTGTTAAGCTGTTTAGAACATTTGTTCTCACACTTTCGAAACAATACAATCACGGAACGGCACACTTGCGAAGTCTCGCGGCTTCGATATAACGGAATCATAAAAAGTGGCTTAAAAACTTCGAAAAATAAATGAACATAAACAAGTTTTTAGATTTTTAAAAAAGTGCTGTTGATTATGGGCACTTGGAAAAAAATTCTAAGTTCCGGCGTTTGTCAACGACACTCCGTATGCCGCCTGCGCATAGTTTAGCGTAAAAACAGTCGCTCCGCCCCCTTTTATTGTCGTAGAACGCGGGTGGACGAGCGTTTCCTGAAAACAGCCTTATAAACCCGCGATCCACCGGATTTTTTTGCTGAGACATTCAGAACAAAATAATTGAACCACTAGAAAGTAAGGATTCATAGGAGAAAATACAAATGGAGAGAATAATATAGGTTAAAAAGTAACTATGAATCTCAGGACCATGGATGACTGAACCTTCTAGACAGCTCCAAAAAACAGTACAAAAACTAGGTGACACGGAAACGTGAAAAATCGTTGGATGTCTGGGAAGTTTTTTCTAAGTCGTCACTAGTTGGAAAGTTGGAGAAACCAATTATTTTTCAACTTCGAGATGAGCAGTGATGAGCTACGCGATTCTCGTGGAATGCCACAAGTGAGGAATGCTGATCTCGTTTCTCATGAAACCTTAAATTCAGCCTGGATTCATTATCGAACATCAGAGCAGTGACCATAAGTGGAAAGTGTTACGTAATATCTACTCAGGGCCATTTTCTGATGTCTATGTCGTTGCCGATGTTTGTTAATAAGCCCAGAACTATCGACGACATTTAGAGAAATTTAGGTGGCAACGAATGAAAAGTACGCTATGAAATGCGAACGACAAGAAGGAAACTCGCGTCCTGTTTTGAAACTTGATGTACTGGTCTTGATGGCGACCAAAGGACTGAAAGGGTTTCCTAAGTTCGTGGCTGCTGGAAGAACTGATGTCTACAGGTCCCAACGAAATTCCAAAAAAACCTTCTTGTCAAAATTCTTGTTCAGGTACTGTATCATGCAGCTAGTCGGTCCAGATCTTGGAAGACTGCGTAGAACTCGTCCTGAAAGACGCTTTTCCATTGCCACCGCGCTTCAAATTTTGGGCCAAACATTGAGACGTCTGGAAGATCTTCACAACTGTGGATGGTTGTGTCGCGACGTCAAAGCTCCTAATTTTTGCATTGGTATCGGGGAGCACGAGTCCACTGTCTATATTCTTGACTTTGGATTTGCTAGAAAATTTGTGTAAGCAGATACAAGAGGGTTATCGGATATCGAAATTCTCAAGTTTAGGGACAAGGAAGGAAAAATCATACCACCCAGAAGCGCAGCTGCTCTCATGGGAACCTTCCAATACTGTGCCGTATCCGCTCATTCTCACAAAGATCAATGTGCTCGGGACGACTTGGAAAGTTGGTTTTATATGGCTGTGGAGCTACTTAAAGGACCTCTTCCCTGGGCGAGTATCGATGGCCACAAAAACCATAAACTGATTGGTGACGCCAAAGTGGAAATTAGAACGGAACCTGCGCGATCACAGTTCTTTGAAGGAGTGCCGAAACAATTCAACGAAATTCTCACTATTCTGGATGCAACATCTTTCTATGACCGTCCCGACTACAAACGGTTGGGTGATCTACTTGCGGAAGCTGCTGCCGAAAATAAAGTGACATTGAAAGAGCCGCTGGATTGGCAAAACAACGAAAGGATGCAACAGAAAGCAATATTTGTTGGGGAACTTGGAGAATCTCATCAGGCTTCAGCAAAGCTAGATGCTAAAGACAATCCGAATGAATCGATGGATATTGAATTCGATGAACTACCGTAAGGTATTTTAATTGATTTCTAGCTGTAATGTTACCCATTTTCAGTACGAAGGATCTTTCTAAATCACACAGCGGGGAGAAGTGTGATTCTAGTGAGTTTCACTTGTTTTTGTTGGAAAAAATACAATGTTTAATTTATAGACGACACCAAAAGCACATCTTCAGGAGCAAGGAAAAAACAGAAAAATTAGTTGATCTTTTCATCAAAGAAATTGAATAAACGAGTTATAATTAGTTGTAATATGAATCAGAAAAAAGAGAAGTTTGAAGAAAGCAAACAGGAAAATTTTTTAAAGCAATTGAAAAAATTGAGGCATTTTCCAAAGCTACCGTTGTCAGTTCAAAAGCGCAAAAGTTATTCCTTTGAAGCACGCCTGTTCGTGTCGAGACCCACTATTGCGCACAACATTCGCGCCTTTAAACGGACTACTGTAGCTCTGGAAAAATTTCTAATAATTTTTATCATCTCTTTCTCGAACCATTTTTTCGATATTTTGATAAGATATTCAAGATGCAAAGAAAAAAAAATAAAAGTAATGAATTTTTTTAACTGACAAAGCTTAAGCTCCCAAAAAGCAAACAAAAACACAAATTTTCTAAAATTTTGCTCATTCGTGTCGAGACCAACCATTAAGTATAACACTTGCGCCTTTAAACTAGCTACGGTAGCTCTGGAAACATTTACGAAACTTTTTCTCGTCTCTTCTTCGAGTCATTTTTTAATATTTTCGAATCTCCATAAGATATTCAAGATGTCATACGAAAGGCCAGCGTCGTTCAAAATAAGCTTATCGAAAACAATGGAAGTTTTGAGTGGATCCGATGATGTATCTCATCTCCATCAGTTTTTTGTAAAATATCTTCTTTTCAGAAACTCAAGAACAAACGTCGCATTCTTTTGGAAGGCGAGAAATTCAAACTGAAAGTTCTGTCCAATGAAACCCCTGAACACACTAAAAGTAGGTACTTTCCGCTATTTTTGACTTTTTAATCATTCTGTTTCAGTGCTTTATACCGTCGCTGACAGACGTAATATAGAGGCAAC
The DNA here is from genome assembly GCA_027920645.1 of Caenorhabditis nigoni. Lineage (NCBI taxonomy): Eukaryota > Metazoa > Nematoda > Chromadorea > Rhabditida > Rhabditidae > Caenorhabditis > Caenorhabditis nigoni. The sequence goes on along the minus strand of CP115866.1, from coordinate 7,179,196 downwards.
ACTCGAAAAGCTTAAGAGGGAGGTGATGGATATTCACTTTGTTCGTACCAGTGAAGTTTGTCTTTTTCCATGAAAGCAATTTTTTAAAGATGATTTTTTAGCCACGGAGACTTTTCAACAACATTCCTGTGCTTATGTATTCTGACTGCACTGGAGATCGATATGTGTCCGAAATCAAGTTCAAGACTAAATTGGAAGGTTGCAAGCCAGTTGATGTTCAGTTGGTTCTCAAAGAAAAACCAAGTGCGACTTGTTGAGAGAACTTTTCTAGTGACATAATTTTTGTTTAGAGTCGATAGTGTTTCCAAATCTTCCAAGACAAAAGTACATTCAATTGAGAGTTTGCAAAAACATTCCGGCTTCAATGAAATTGAAGGAGTCTTTCGAGTGAGTGCACCTATTTAGATAATTATCTTCATTCTCACTATACTTTCAGCCAATGGATGAGCAAAGGAGGACTAATGATCGACTTCATCACTGAGTCTCTATGGCCTGCCATCAAAGTTGCAAACAAGCAAGAAAATCAAAGAAAATCTAAAAAAGAGCACGATCATCAAAATTCCATCCAGATTCCTCCGCTATTTCCTCGAGCTTTCTCTGGCAGTGACCGAGGCCCAGGAAGAAAATTTGAAAACCGAAGAGATGGTCGTGACAACCAACGAGATCAGCAACTACCTAGCAGAAGACAACATGAGAATGGAATGATGGATAAGGGAGCACAGATCCCCCGTCATAAGCCACAGCAATCTTTCAATCAGCCGAGACTTCCAAGGGGAGGCGCATTTCCATCGGGGCCTTTGGAGATCTTGGGATTAAGAAATCAATGCGTTCCCTCGCAGACGGTCGGAGGAAGTTTTGGAGCTCCCAACAAAGATTACCTTGCAATGCACTATAGTGGTTCACGAGAGAATCGCTCAGATATGGGCAGAGGACATGGTAGACGAGGAAGAGGAAGCAGATCTCGTGGACCAGGTGGACGTGGAAGTGATAAGGGTGACTGGCGCAAACCTGCTCATCCTCAGTAGGCAGGCGTTCGTGGTTACCTCCATTTGGCAGTGTGATGCCTTTTAACTTTCTTGTAATTCTCGTTTTCACTGTTCTATTCGTTCTCGTCTCCTAGTTTTATTCCCCCACCAGGTTTTATTGAAATTTTTGAGAATCAATGACTTGTTATTAAGCTCGAATCGAATGTGAGCAGTACAATAAAAACATTTTTTATTAAAAAAAACTAGGAGCAAAGTAAAAGCACAAACCCGAAAAATACTACTGAAACTAAAAGAGAAATCAAACGAACAGCCATGTACAGGTGCCCGGGAAATCGGCTTCAAGTTTGCTGAATTGTTCTGTAGCCCATGTCATTCGGTTCTCATCCGGGAACATTCCACGGCTATGGTGCAGGATTGTGAGCTCGGTGAGAATCAGTTTCTCCATAGCTGGCCATCTGTTGTTCAAAATTTGTAGTTTGCATTTTCTCAAAAAGTCGCGAGGATCTTCTCCTTGCATTCGAAGACAACGGGCCATTGATACGTAATAAATGGCCTTTTCGATGTAGGTTCCGAAGCTCTCCACTCGATCAATAAGAGAAGCCAGAATCTGAAAAAAAAAGTATGATTAGTAACAGCGCGATTTGTAAAACCTGGTAAGCTTCTTCAGGCATGCATCTTGTTAGTAACATGCTTCCGATTCGTCTCGTCACCAGGAAATTCGCATCTTGAAAGTGTGTGTTGATAGCAATTTTTCCTGCCTCTTCCAAGTGATATTCGGATGCATCGTACCGCCCGTATGCGGTTCCGATCGTCGCCAGCTGCATATGAATTCTCATCATTCCACGAACATCTTCACATTTGTATTCCTTGAGTAGTAAAACTGCTTCTGACAGTTTTCCAGTTACAGCAAGAAGAAGAGATTTCCGTAATACGAATTCAAGAGGAGCAAGTGAAGAAAGGGCTTGAACATGATCGAAACATGCAGAATATTGGTTTAGAAGAAAGTCCTTTTCAAAATTAATAATATTAGAGCAGATTGTAATGTGACGGGAGCATAACCAGTTGACGTCTTCAGGGAATACAAGTTTCAACGATGATAAAGTGTCGAATGCAGTGTCGTAGTCACCGATAGATGCTAATGAATACACAAAGTTCACACCAGCGACAACCTTAACATTATTATTATTATTATTAGAGTTTTCAACTGTTCGGAAAAAAAAAACCTGATTTTCAGTTTCAAATTTCGGGCAACTTTTTGTCTCATTGTTGTTCACTAACAGCTCCTCTGAAGCACGCCTCGCCTGGTTGTACATTCCACTTTGAATTCTGAAAGGCGAATAGTTAGGAAACATGCGAAACTAATGAAATCTCACAATGCACTTGTCATAATTGCACCGGCAAAGTCCTCCACAACTCTTCCCTTGCTTTGTGCATCAGACATCAGACGAAGGCGGTGAAGACCGACAGCCACGTAATCAGCAGTGCTGTTGAATCTGGAAAAGGCAGGTTAAATTTTAGTATACCAGAAGGTGGGTACCGTAAATACTTGTGATAGAAGCCCACTCTGAACGTTTATTTTGAGCTCAATTATCTCGGTTCCTATGAGAGGTATCAAAAAGTTTTCAACTGATAAAACATTTATCATAATAGCCTCAGTATTTTATCAGTTGAGAACATTTTCATGTTATTAATAGGAACCTAGATAAGACGGATCAAAAGTTAGGAGCACTTCTATTACAGGTTTTCCGAAAGGTACGTGGTCAGATAACGCCTACCTGAAATATTTTCCATCCATCAGATCCTCAATACAAAGCATAAACTTTGATAGGGACACCAAATATGCGTGCAATTCGTAGTCTTCCTTCACACTTTTTTGTAGTGTTCGGCACGTTGGCATGTTTATGCTGAAAACGATAATTCCAGTTAAATGAACGGATCCGAAAACTGCTCACTCGGCAGCTGCATGAATTGTATCTTGCAAAGTTCGAACTTCATTCTTGCTATTATCACTGTTCTCGTTATCATCTTTCTCTACAAAGTTATTAGTTTTTATTGAATGGTGTTCTTGAAAATCTTACTGGAAGGATCGCATACAACCCTCATCAGAATCGGTCCTGCCATGAAAACTTCGTTAATTGTCAGCTCGATGTTTGCTATTCGATTGCACATATCATCAACATTCACTTGTGATTGTTGAATGCTTTCGGTGAACAGAGTATGAGCGGAAATTCTAGAAATGATGTACTACGAAACTTCAAAATCTTCTAAAATTATCTACCGGTCTCCAAAGATCCTGCATATTCTTCCTTGCAAAATTGGTCCGTATCTCATGGCTCCTGGATTCGAGGCGATAAGTTTCAAGGTATTCAACGCTGCATTTGCTGATTCCGTCAAATGCAACATGGAAAGATCAAAGAACTCTTTCAAAGAATCCACAGCGCTCGGTGGGTCTTGTAGTTGAATTTGGACGATTGCTTCCATTAAATTCACTTCGGATACATCCCGATGACGTCGACGGATGATATTGCACCAATTCATAATTTCAGAATACGGCATTGCTCTTGATGGACAGAACTGAATGAGTCGGAGCTGTTCACCAATCCATTGTCTGGCTCGAACAGAGCAGTCGATGTCAAATGGTAGTTTAACGTTGATTCCATGTTGGATAGGAGAACTTAACTATTAAATTTCGTCCGTATTAGGTGTTTTCTCCACTCACATTTTTTCCTTATTAATCCATTCATGAAAATTCCTAGTAAGGGTGAATATTCCTTCTTGTGAAGTTCTTGTGTACTGAATCATCACTCGTTTTATCCAAACATACATAAATGAGGTACTACTCATGAATGTTAACATATCCATTTCTTTCGTTTCTCTTTTCAAAACATTTTCGTGTGTTGGTCGTTTCGCGGTGTAGAATGAGTCTTCGAAAAGCATTTCTAGCTGTTCTTCTCCGTTTGCCAGTCTCTCGACACTGTAAACAATTGTTTCCTATTATTGAAACTCAATGGAACGAAAATAAACCTGCAAGTGAAATGATAGTAGACAGAACGATCCAGTTCATCATTCAGCATTCGAGCGATTATTCTAAAATCTTCGTACGAAACTTCGGCATCTCGGAGAATGAGAGAGTACAGTACTGAAAACGCTCTGAAATCGAGTTAAATTTTTCTATTCAGAAACATCCACAAACTTTGTCTTCTCATATTTGTCGAATGGTTTCAAGCTTGGTACAGCTCCGATTCCAAAATGTGACTGAAAAAGTGTTCGAATCAAATAAAAAATGGCAATTTTCGTGGGAGTTATCGGTTCACCGGTTACATTCACCAAGGGATTTCCGAATATCGTGTCCAAGTTGATGCCGGCACGAATTTTGTGAGGAGGCATTCTAAAATGAATAAAAATTAAGGCTTCAATTAATTAATTATATAATCGAATAAATGAGACAAAAAAAATTCTTTTTTCAGAATTGACATAAATTGAATTTGAACTTCGCGCCAATGCGATTTACTATGCAAGAGAGACGGAGAAAGCGAAAGAGGGAAGAAACAAGTTGCAGGCACTTTTTTTATTGAGGAACATTCATTCAGTTTGGGTTACAACGAATAAGGAAACACGGAAGGTGTGGAAACGATTTCTGCTGAAAATGAAAATTGGAAAATAAAACAATTATCCACAGTAACCGATTCGCTGCGAGACTCTCTCCAGCTAGTTGCCTCGTGCTCCTTTAAGATTACTGTAGATCAGGATTTTTTGAAAATTTCTCCACGGAAAACTGTTTTTTTTTCGGCAAACTTTTGTCAGCAAAGCGATAATAGATCTTCTGTAAATACCAACTTTGCAACAAAAAAACTACTGAAAATTAGCTCATCAGTGGGTTTCTGAGAATTGCGAAAAGATGCAAACTATAAGTAACTAGGTGAGATTCTAGAATACTAGACAAGTATTCACACGCTCCATGCCACATTTTCCAACTGGAATTCCAGTCCTTTTTTTCGGAAGTGTATCTGATATCTGAACGAAGATCATATTTATTCGTGCTGAAAACAGCAAGCCAATTAAAATGATTGAAGGTTTCGCTGAAGAGGGGAAGAGAGATCGAGCACCGAATCCATGGCCATCGCCGAACTCGAATAACTTCAATCAAAAATCGGGAAAAGAGACTCGACATACAACAACAAGAGCATTGAGAAGCTCGCAATCTAATCAAAAAACCAGTTCTAGAAACCGTGAGTGTACCTGAAGCATAGGTTCATGAATTATTAGCTCCACATTCAGAATTAGCTCCACCGAAACCAAGATCGGCTGATAATGCGAATGCGACACGAGAGCTGAAAAAAAGTTTAGGGTTGATCCCTCATCAAAAACCAACTCCGCTACTGCCAGAATATAAAAGTAGTCAAAATGGGACGAAATCTGTCTCAACTGCAACTTCACTGCAAAGTATTACATCAATAAGTTAGCCTTTTTTATAAAAAATAATATAAAAAATATAATATATAAAATATTTGCACTCAGAATTTTCAGATTCAAAAAAATCGTACCAACGAGATAAAGATGTAAAAACCAAAGAAAAGAGCTCGTACTATGGTGCCTACTCTTACGGAAAGAAAATTCCATCAGTTTGCGATTCGCTGTTCACTGATTCTCCATCGCCACGGGGACTGACAAGAAAAGGAGAAACTGCTCAGAAGCCAATAAGGAAATCTCCTCTTGCAAGTATTAACAAGCCGAACTGTGAAATTAAAAAATTCGAAAAACCAGCAGAAGTGCCCCAGAAAACACAACTTCAGGTCTTCGAGCCTGTTGAAGGTGTATTGATGAATCATTTGCCTCAATAACCTCTTTTTTTCAGTTCATCCTGACATTATAAAAATCGAAACTCGTCGAACTATCGTTCGTGAAGGAGGAATCCACTTTGAGGAAACAAGCGTTATTCAATTTCCAAAGAATCTTCCATCCAATGTTCAAGTCGTCACTGCTCAATTTGTGCCATCGAATCGACCAGAATGATGATATATTTTCCCCTGGATCTATTTCTATCCCAATGCTTTTCCTCTATTCTTGATCTGAATGAATTTTTTTACACCAAGAAATTTGCTGTCGTCTAATATATTGTTTGCCGTAAAATATCGCGTTTGCGTACTTTTCCCCTTCGTATTTTTTCGTTGCTTCTTTGAAGTAAAACGCCCAGCCAGTGTTTCAGAAAAATGGCAACTAAAGAACGAAAGCGTCGTGGAAAATGGGACACCTTCAAGTCAGAAGACAATGCATCATCATCAGGAGCTGGCAGTTCTGACAAGGATACTGCGGCTGCTGGTGAGGCTTGAGATTGGGAGACTGTCGAGGAAATGTGAATTTTTCAGTTCCAAAAGCAGCTTCTCACAATTTGAGTGGTGAAAATTCGTCTTCGGTTATGGTGGATGAGTTTGGAGCAAAGGATTATCGAAAGGATATGCCCTTGAAAGTATGGTTTGAAACCAGACTAATAATGGGAACAAAAACTGTATTTAGAGCTATAAAAATAGACAATAAAGTCAGAACGTAAAGATTCAGATAATAGCTCGAAATACACAATAGAAAATCAATTCTTTTTTGAGCCCATGCATTGAAACCCCATAAAGTTGCTAATAAGAAACACATAGAAACGATGAGATATTTTGAATACATGTCCTGTTTCTTTTTTTCAGGCAGACTTCTCAGCTCGTCCTTTATGGGTGGCTCCTGACGGCCACATCTTCCTGGAATCCTTTAGTACTGTATACAAACACGCCAGAGACTTTCTTATTGCCATTTCCGAGGTTAATCGTTCTGAAAGTTGCATAAGATTATCTGAAACTCATTAATTTCAGCCAGTTTGTCGTCCACAACATATCCATGAGTATCAGTTGACTGCATATTCTCTCTACGCCGCGGTATCGGTTGGTCTTCAAACAAAAGATATCATCGAATATTTGGAACGATTGAGCAAGAGTCAACTGCCAAAAGGAGTCATCACATTTATTCAAATGTGTACTGTCAGTTATGGAAAAGTGAAGCTGGTGCTCAAACACAACAGATATTTTGTGGAGTCTCGACACTCGGATGTTATGCAAAAACTTCTCAAGGACACAGTGATTCAGTCATGCATTCTGGATGATCGAGTGCAACCAGCTCAACAGACAGACTTGCCAGCGCAAGAGAAAATCAAGTTTTCACATGGAAATGAGAATGACGGTGCTGATAAAGACGGGGCCGATAATGCAGATGGAAAGGTGATTTTCAAATTGATAAGTAATTTATATGAAATCTAAAATTTTCCAGGTTCCTGCTGATATCGATGAATTCTTCGGAAAAATGGATGGAGATGACGAGGAAGATGCAGAGATTCGTAACTTGCAACTTCTCACTTTTGAAATCAAACAGGAAACAATCGAAACAGTTCAACGAAGATGTATCGAGTTGGAATATCCGCTTCTAGCAGAGTACGACTTTAGAAATGACACGATGAATCCAAATCTGGGAATCGATTTGAAGCCTTCCACTACTCTCCGTCCTTATCAAGAGAAATCCCTTCGTAAAATGTTTGGAAACAGTCGCGCGCGGAGTGGTGTCATTGTATTGCCATGTGGAGCCGGAAAGACATTGGTAGGAGTAACTGCAGTCACCACAGTTAACAAAAGATGCCTGGTACTTGCCAATTCAAATGTGTCAGTTGAACAGTGGAGAGCTCAGTTCAAATTATGGAGCACTATTCAAGACAAGCAATTGGTTCGATTCACAAGAGAAGCTAAAGATCCAGCACCATCGGGAGCAGATGCAACAAAGCCTGTTGTGTGTATCAGTACCTACTCCATGGTCGCCTACTCCGGACGTCGTACATTACAAGCTGAAGAAGCTATGAAGTTTATTGAAAAACAGGAATGGGGACTTTTATTGCTTGATGAAGTACACACAATTCCTGCAAAGATGTTCCGAAGAGTGCTTACAATTGTACAGGCACATTGTAAATTGGGTCTCACAGCTACATTGGTTCGTGAGGACGACAAAATCACGGATTTGAACTTTTTGATTGGTCCGAAGATTTATGAAGCAAATTGGATGGAGTTGCAAAAAGCAGGCCATATTGCTAAAGTACAGTGTGCTGAAGTGTGGTGTCCAATGACTTCCGCGTTTTATTCATATTATCTCAGGTAAATTTGCTTTGTAAACTGATTGTAAAGTAAGATATTTTAACTAAGTTTCAGGTCCCAAATCGCTCGTAAGCTGTTGCTTGCTGTGATGAACCCGAATAAATTCCGAATCTGTCAATTCTTGATTAAATTCCACGAACGTCGAAACGACAAGATTATCGTTTTCTCTGACAACGTTTTCGCTTTGAAGCGATACGCCATCGAAATGCAGAAGCCGTTCTTGTACGGAGAGACTTCACAGAACGAGCGTATGAAGATTCTCCAGAATTTCCAATATAATCCACGTGTCAACACAATCTTTGTATCGAAAGTAGCTGATACATCGTTCGATTTGCCAGAAGCCAACGTGCTCATCCAGATCTCAGCACACGGAGGATCTAGAAGACAAGAAGCACAACGTCTAGGAAGAATTCTTCGAGCGAAAAAGCATTCGACTGATCAATTCAACGCATTCTTCTATTCTCTTGTTTCACAGGATACTGTAGAAATGGGATATTCTAGAAAGCGTCAACGATTCTTGGTGAATCAAGGATATGCGTACAAAGTGGTCAACAGGTTGCCGGGAATGGAACAGGAGGACTTGAAGTTGTCAACAAAAGAATCTCAACTTCAATTGCTTTCACAAGTTCTTGCTACTTCTGATGCTGACGCAGAGGAGGAGGACATTAAGGTGAGTTTCAAAGTGTTTATTTTACTCCTATTGAATTTTCGTTTTCAGGAAGAACTCGCAGACGGAACAATCCGCGTCGCTCGTCGTGAAGCGACAATGGCGTCGATGTCGGGTGGACAAGGAGCTCAGTATCATGCCAAAGCAAAAGCGATCGCTGAGAGACATCCACTCTTCAAGCGATTCCGGCAGTGATTATCTTTGTGCATCCAAGTTGATAACTTTTTTCTTTCGGAATAATCAATTTTACCTAATTTATGTGCTCTTTCCCAGTTTTTTTTTTGAAGCATCTCGGTTTTCGTTTGTAATTGTAAATTTTGAATTGTGAATTGTGTGAACAACAATGAATTTTAACGGTTTCTTGGTGTCTAATTGGCTGCAGTTTGGCTATTATGATAGAGGAATTGTACGCTATAATACGAGCTAATTAAAGGGGGTGCTAGGACTATGGAACACACTGCGCAATTCTGTGTATTTCAAATTTGTTTGTGATGGCAGAATCTGAAAATGAAACGATATTCTGTGAAATCCTTCCAGAACTTTGTAGGATTTATGAACAAAATCGATTTTCTGATTCTTTGAATGTATTCGTGCGGAATATCAGATTTGGAGATGATACAGAGATTGAGAAGCGGTAAGAACATTTTTCATTTGATTTAAAAAACGGCATTTATTTCGGAACGTTTTGAAAATGCGCTCAAACGCGAATACAGTAAAATTAGCATTGGTCTCGAAGCGAAGCTCAAAACTGCGGCCTTCATTCCATCGGAAAAAGAGCGGGAAAAATTACGGTAATTTCCGAAAAAAAAATCGTTTTTCAGTTCTAATGATGTGGAAATCAAAATGGGCGGAGTCAGATGCTTGGCAGAATTCGCGAATTGCAAAGCTGTGAAGCAGAAGAGAATGACAGAAACTGATGAAATGATGTTTGGAATATTTGGGCAAGGTAGGTATTTTATTTCAGAGAGTCCCAGACAGGCTTGTTCGGAATGGCTTTTTTGGAATTTTTCGAAATATTCGATTTTCAAGGTTCCGGATTTTTTTAGCATTCAAATTTTAAAGTAGAAGTCCTTTTTTAGCCAAAAATTGGAGAAAAAAAATTGAAAAAAAAAAGATTTTGAAAAAACTACAACAACAGTAACCTAAAATTGTTTCTGGCGTTTTCAGTCAATTTTCCGACTTTTTGAGGAAAAATAACAGAAATCTCGGCGGAAAGCAGTATTTTTAGGTTACGGTAGTTGTCGGCAACTCTCTTTAATAGCTCTGACTTTTTCACATAGCTCAACTTTTGGAATTCCAAATTTTATTCCGACCATTCCTGGTTTCAACTTCCCCCTTTTTTTTTCAGATTCTCCTCAACTCAAAAATTCTGAAATTCCACCTGAAGTTCTTGCTTTAAATGCTCGACTGATTCTTCCCAAAGCATCGGACCAGTATGTTTCTCAAATCGAAATTCGCAATTATGAAATTGAACAAAATCCAACTTTTCAAGAGATTTTCTCCTGTTCTCCATCTGAAATCAAACTGTGTCAGAGGCTGAAAAATGAAGTTTATCTTCATGTGAACCTGAAAAAAGAGCAGCAAACGACAAGAAGTAGTCTATTCGAGGCAATTCTTATCATGTTGGAAAAATTGAAATTCAAAAAGGAGATAAAGAGAATTCATCAGTTTTGTATTCCATTCGTCCATTTTGGAAAAGTTCGAATTTCTGTAAAAATCGATGAGGACACTGAAAATGTGAGAGTAGAAATCTTCAATCTTTTTGGTTCTTTGTTCGGATTTATGGATTTTTTGGAAGACGGAAAGATCAACGACGATTTGTTTTTAACGGATGAAATGCTGAATTTGAGTGTCGAAGCTTCCGAAGATCTGGATTCTGAGGATTCCGTTGAAGAAAAAGAGAATTTGAAGAAAGAAAATCATACAGAAATCTTTCATATTCTAATATCAATCCTACAAGACCAAATGAATCTTCTGAAGACGTTACCAGATGACGTGGCATCCACCCCACTACCGTATCTGGGAATCGATTCATTGCGACTTGCTGAACTGGAATATCACATTTCAAATCATCCGGAATTCGCGAATTTGAATTTTACTGCTCCGTTTCTTGTGTCATATAAGACGCTCACTCAGATTTCACAGTTTCTGGATACGATGAAAGAAGAGTTCAATGGAAATAAGGAGATCAGAAATTTACCTGTCACTGTTCCACATACAGAAGCTAAATCCGATCATAACGAATCAAAGTTCCAGATCCCATTATCCTCTGAACAAAAACGAATTTCATTTGTTCGAGAGCTCGAAAAAGAATTTTTAGATTTTTCCTCAAATTTAACTTCCCAATTTGATGAATCAGTTTTTCTTCACTTCTCACATCTTCCACATAAGCGAATCACCAACGTTCTCAATCATCTGATAATCACAAATTCAATTCTGAGAACCCAATATTCAGAAGATTATCAGTATCTGCTATCAGGGACTGAGTGCTTTATAAGTATTCGAATGAAGGATGATAGTCTTCTAGATCCCATTCCATCCATTCGATGTATTTTGAAATCCAAACAAATTCTACAAATCCTTTTCAACCACATCTCAATCGATGGTCGATCACTATTCGTTTTCTATCGGAAATTCAAAGAAATGATAATCAATTTCCCGAAGATTCAATGTCCACCGCCCGCATTGCAATACTACGATTACTGTAGATCTGAGAAGGAAGCTTCCAAAGAATCATTGGATTACTGGACCAATTATCTAAAGCCATTAGACACCTTAGAACTTGAGAAGATACCTCATGACTTCTCGGAGACTTCTGAAATTCTAACAGCTGCTTATCTGCATCAACCACTTCCCAAAGGTATCCAGAAGAAGTTCGGCACTTTTTGCCTACAAAAATCACTGTCTCGTTTTGAACTATTTATGGGAGTTTTAGAAATTTCCATTCGTCGAGTTTTCGGGATCTCTGGTCCATTCACCATGGGATTTGCAGTTGATCAGAGAACTTTTCCATTTGTTGAAACGATTGGATGCTTTACAAATGTATTGTTGTATCTATCTGGAATGGATAACAACTTGGAGAATTGTCAGAAGACATTGAGAGAATCAAGAAGGCACCAGGACGTTTCTTATGAATCGATTGTGAAGTTAACTGGAATCGATGGAGATCTATTTAAAATTTTTGTGGTTAACGATGTGGTGGATATCGATTCGAACGCCAATAAAATTTCTAAAGCCAGTAGAAGAGTCAGATTCGAAGATGAAGCAATCCACGTGGATATCATTCAGGATTCCACAGATTCCAAGGAGAAGAAGGTGGCAAAATATCCAATGACCTGGTATTTAAGACTATTTGGAGATGACCGGTTGCATGTGGAAGTTGAATACGCGGATAATCTGTTTAGAAGAGAAACGATTGAATTAGTCACAGAAGAAATGTTCCGGATAATCAACGGACTACTTGCAGACAATGAGCGAACACCAACAAAAAACGTGCGGCGTCGAAGTGATTTTCCCATATCTACAGTATCCCAAATCATCGATTCCAATAGAAAAGGACCCACTCTTCGATATCGTCAGAAAGATATCGAAATCTACCCCAATAAACTATCTTCTAACCTGCTCAAACTTCAAATCCAGCGGTATTGTCAACTGATTTCAGAATGTCCGATAGTGATCAATATGCCAAGAGACCCAGATCTGATTCAAGCCGTTTTGGGAGCATGGAGTGCTGGATTCTATCCAGTTCCATTACATCGAGATGCATCAGAAGAACAAATTCAGAAGACGTGTCAAGGATTGGGATTTAAAGACTCTATCGTTTTGAGGAATTTGGATGATTTCAAAACATCAAATCTGAGAGTTTTCAATCGTTCTTCTTCCTACGATCTTGCCTACGTAACCTCCACTTCGGGAAGTACTGGAACACCAAAACTAGTTGGAACAGCATTTCAAGGACATTCGAATCTAGCCCGTCAGTATACTACTTCTTTTCAAATTTCATCAAGTGACACAATCGGACAAGTTGTGGATCCTTCATTCGATATTTTCTTTGCTGATATCGTCAAAACATTTACGAATGGAGCACGTCTTCTATTAGCACGAGATTCGATTGCGACGTCTTCTGAGCTCTTGAGCTGCACCAATGTCTACTTGATGCCAGCGTTCCTATCAAGACTATCAGATATGGAGTGCTTGGAAAACCTGGAAACATTGCAATATGGAGGAGAACCATTAGCTCCTCTAGTTTTGGAGCGACTCCCAGAAACTCTAAAAGTATGGCAAGAATTCGGTCTAACAGAGCAAACCGTGTATTCTGCCAGAAGAAGAATACTCGCTTTGAAATTGAAGGATCCAGATGAAATTAGAAAGATTGGAGAGTGTTACGATAATATTCAGATGGAAGTCAGAAGTTTCGGAGGTTCAGATGACAGGTGCAAACGGGGAGAGGTGATTCTCAAAGGAATGGGATTGATGAGAGGATACTTTGAGAATACGAAACATCCATTAGAAGAGTTCCCAACTGGAGATGAAGTTCGAAAGTTGAAAAATGGAGAAATTGTTTTCATCGGAAGAAAGGATTGTCAAGTAAAAGTACGAGGACATCGTATTGATTTATTTGAGGTGAGCGAAATACATTTGGCTCGGAACATTTGTAAAATTTTAGATAGAATGCGTCGCTCTTTCATCGAATCTTCTCGAATATTGCACTTGCATTGTATCGAATTCCAATCAGTTGACATTGTTTTATAAATTCAAATCTGCTGAAGGCTCGACGGAAAATCTTCAAAGATTCTTGGAAGAAAAATTGATTTCTTATAAAGTTCCTCAGCTGTTGATCCATTTGGAACAGTTTCCGTTGACTCGGTAAGAACAATTTTTGGAAACTTTTGAAACATTGAAAAACAAAATTTATTTCAGAACTGGAAAAGTGGATAGAAAGCAACTGCTACAGTATTTGAAGATCAATGAAAATCCCAATTCAAAAGAAGAGAAAATAGGAAAACATTTTATAAGCGACAAAGCTGAAAAACTTACTTCATTGTTGCTGAAATGGCTTCAACACTATTCAAAATCCGTAATCGACTCCCCGGATTCCGATATATTTTCTTGTGGGGTGGATTCGATTTCCGTTATGTTGACGATGCAAAAGTTGAGAACTAAAAGGTTTGAGATTCCTGTGAAGATGTTTTTCAAGTTAAAAACAGTCCGGAAGATTGTGGAGTGGGTTTTGGCTTCTTCGAATTCGACTACGGTAGAAGCTAAAAAAGAAGTTCCAAAGCCACGGTATCAACAAGAACATCTAAATCACTTCATCGAATTGAATCATATCCAGCAACGGATTCTGTTCACGTCTAGAATGACGTCTTCTGTCCCGTTCCTTCTGGAATTTTCTATTGATATTCCACCCACAACTACTGAAAATCTGCTCTGCCAAGCTGTCAATTTCATCATAATGAGAAACCAAATGCTTCGAAGCAATCTTTCTAGAATTCAAGGAGAATATCGGTTTCTTCTACTTTCTGGAACTGAAGTTTTTCAAATTTTTGGAAATATTGAGCTCCAGAATTCTGTTTCGAGTGATCCATTTGTGCTAAGAACTTGGGTGGACAAAAGCAAACTGTTCATTTCCGTACATCATATAATTTGCGACAGGCGGAGCCTTGAAATATTGGAATTTCAATTGACGCAATTTCTTTGTGGAAAAAGCGAGAATTTGAAATTTGAAAACAATTTTTCTACACCAATGGTATCAAATACTACTTCTATTTTCTCTGATTTAAAATCATGGACATCGATTTACCCAAAGTTTCAAATGGGATCCAAAAGTTCCAAATTGAGATTCTCAGTGGCGCCAATCAAGAGAGATCAAGACGCACCAGCCACATTTTCCTTAGCGTTTGCTTACGGAAAGACTATATCGAAAGTTTTCCGTATAACCTCCACCTTTCCAATTGCCACAACTTTTGCGAATCGAACCGAAGAAAATTGGAATACGGTATCCATGTTTGCCAATACACTTCCTTTAGTTTTCGATCCAAATCAAAGCTCTGAAGAGTTTGTAGAGAGACTTTACCAGCTGACGGAAAACTCCAATATCCCATTGGTAGAAGTTGTTGGATCCACAGGACACTTTGCTGATTTTGCTTTAAACTACCATAAGAATCTCGGAACAAACCAGAAAGACACCTTCTGTCAGTTTCCAATGCTCCTAACGTATTCTGAATCCGAAGGGGTGGGTGAGCTAGAATACGATCTGAAATGGATTTCCGAGGAGAAAGCTGAACAATTGAGAATTGGAATTCAAAATTGTTCGGGGCCTCCTCCTACAGAAGAAAAATGTACTAAAGAGGCGACGTTGGATTTCCTACAAGTTTTCGAGAAGTTTCTTAACACAACAGTTTCTGAAGACTCTGATTTCTTTCATTCTGGTGGACATTCTCTGACAGCAATGAAGTTGATCGACTATTTAAGTGATGCTCTGGAAATAGAGATTCCTCTGAAACTCATTTTCGAGTTTAGAACTCCAAAGGCGTTGGAAAAAGCTGTAAGAGCATTCCAGAAAGATGATAAGAAACTGGAAAGCACATCAGAAATAGAACCGTGTTCTCAACCATCAGATCCGTTAGAATCCCTCAAATTCCCACTCTCACGCCAACAGAATCAAATGTTTTATTTATCTCAACTAACAGAAGACTCCTTGGAATACCAACTTCCTTTCATTCAACCATTTCCAGCTACAGTATGCCCTTCGGAAATCCATCGGTCTCTTCTGATGACGATTCAAGAACAGAACATCTTTAGAACAGTTTTCAAAATGGATTCTGATACTGGAGAACCATATCAAGAAGTCGTTTCAATGACAGAAGCGTTTTTAAGATGTCACATTGATAATGTTGGAAGTGAAGAGACACTTCATGATAGAATCCGAGATCTCTGTGAAGAACCAATTGATGTTTTGAGTGGACTACCCCTTCTAAAAGCTAGTTTTGTGACGTCTTCCAAAAAACACGTGGCATTTTTACACCTTCACCACTTGATCAGTGACGCAAGATCCACTCAAATAACGAATACGACCATGAAATCTTTCTTCGAGGATTCGAAAAGAAGCCCGATCCGTTTCAACTACACATATTCGGATTACTGTAGGTTGGAACAGAAGGAAATTAGTATCTGCGATGGAGAATACTTAAAAACGTTGGTGGCAGGATTGGGACGCTTACAACTTAGATACAGAAATAATCCTGAGAAGCTTTGTGTGGATATTCCAAAACACTTCGTCACAAAAAGACTGGCTTCAGGGGACACTCCATTTTCTGTTTTTTTTAGAACCGTATCATCAATCCTTCTGAGGTATTTTCCATCTTCATCCCAGTTCAATATCGCTTTCCCCGCTTTGAATCGAAACGAGAAAACTTCAAATCTATGTGGATACTTCCTCAACAATCTGCTAATAAACTCATCCCATCTCTCCACTCTTCCAGATGTTCTCAACGCCAATTTACCGTATTCCGATGTGATCCGACAAGTTCGAAAGATATCTGGAAAAGACGAATCAGTTGCTGACCTCTACATAAACTGCCGATATGATTTGGAATACGATGAGTCGGACGATGAAGTGCTATTGGATTTGGTACCATTGAAATTGCACTTTCCAATTGAAATCGATGTAGATCTTTTGGCAAACGAGACGTATCGGATCACATTGAGATCGGACAGATTGAAGAAGAAAGAAATGATGGAAATATTGAAAATGA
The DNA here is from genome assembly GCA_027920645.1 of Caenorhabditis nigoni. NCBI lineage: Eukaryota > Metazoa > Nematoda > Chromadorea > Rhabditida > Rhabditidae > Caenorhabditis > Caenorhabditis nigoni. Next base: position 7,162,614 of record CP115866.1, on the reverse strand, counting down.
TCACAAAGGAGCTAAAATTGTCTGAAAAGGTAAATAACTACAAAAACAGAAAAGAGAAAACAGTCTATGGGCTCATAAAGGATACCCTCAATTTTCCGATCCCTGTGCTATATCAGAAGTTTATGACTTCTAATGTGACTTCTAAATTTGCGATGGGCACAGACAAAGAACACAAAGAAAACAAATTATCCTACCGCCAATTGCACCAAATTATTCTTCGGATGTCCCAAAAACTTTCTCGAGAGTTCCTTATCCATCGAGGAAGTCTGATTCGATCCGACGATGTTATCGCTGTAGTTGGTTCCAAGTCAATAAGTACTACAGTTAGATGTCTAGCTGTTCAGTTTGCTGGAGCTGCTTACTTGCCAATTGACAAAAGTTATCCAGAAGAAAGACGAAATGAGATTTTAAAAGATTCCTTATTTATTTTTGAAGTGTCTGATGACATCGAGGATCTAGGACCTACCAAATCATCTCGTCACTTTCCCATATCCGCGTCATACTGTCTCTCCTACGTCATCACAACTTCTGGAACTACCGGACATCCTAAATCAGTGGCTATCGGTGCAGATTCTCTAGCTAATTTGTGCCTCTCCTCCACAATATCCATGAGAGTTTCTAATTCCAGTCGAATCTTCCAATTCACTAATTTTGTATTCGACAATTCTGTTCTAGAAGTTTCCATGGCCCTCGCTTCTCAAGCTACTCTGATCTATGGATCCTCCAATTTCGATTCATCAGAATTCGAAAAGTCCATAGAAGATCCCGGAATTACTCACTGTCTCCTATTCCCTAGTTTGGTCCAGTCAATTGAAATTTCAAGAATCAAAAGTCTTCCGTATTGGATTGTTGGAGGAGAACGTCTCCCACAGATGCTACTCGATTCTGCGCTAGATATGGGAATCCAAATAATCCAAAACTATGGACCAACCGAAACGACAGCATTTGCAATTTCAAAACAAATGAAAAAAGGAGATCTCGGATGTCAAATTGGTCATCCGGCAATTAATTCAAAAGTGAGGATATCAAAATTCGACGATAATGGAAATGGAGAGATTCTGATATCTGGAACAGGAAGGATGAGAGGATACTTCAATAGAGAGATGACGTCTTCTGAATGGTATTCCAGTGGAGACGTTTGTAAAATATCCGATAATTCCGAGATTGAGTTTATTGGAAGAACAGATTCTCAGGTATCTTTATTTTCAATTTTGACATTGTCAAATGATATTTTTCAGATCAAAGTTCGAGGATACCGTGTGGAGCTTTCTGAAATCGAGAAGATCATTGAATCTCATCCAGATGTCAAGACCTGCAAAGCCATTTTCGAACCAGAGACTCAACAAATTCATGTGTTTTATAATGGGAACGATATCAGCTCAGAAACAATTCGAAGTCATTGTGAACGTCTTCTGGAGCCTCAAAAGGTACCCTCTACATTCAATGGAGTTGAAGAATTTCCGTTGACAGGAAATTCAAAAATAGATAAAGTCAAGTTAATGGAAATTGTGAAAAGTGGGTTAACCCCTAACCGAATCTTGAAATATTCAGATTTTTTGCAGACTCAAAGGTTTCTCAAAAACCAAAAACCGATTATCTAAAATCTGAACTTTCTGCTATATGGATGTCTCTTCTAAACTGCCCTAAACCATCTGAATCTGATCATTTCTTCCTGATTGGTGGTCACTCTCTCCTTTTGATTCGTCTACGCCATTTGATACAAACCAAACTAAATATTCCAGTTTCTGTTCCAGAAGTTTTGGAAAACTTGAAATTCGGAGATATGATAACTCTTTTGAAAAAGAAGAAAGGACTTTCTCTAAATCAAAAAACTCTATTGTTCTTCCCAGCACTATATGGTGGATGCACGGCATATTTGAAGATAATTCAAATACTGAAAACAGATTCTCTCGATATTTTATTGCTAGATGAGGAATCTGGAGAGACGGTGGACAAAATCGCTGAACGGTACAAAAATCAGATTTTGGCAAAAAGTTCGTTTTTATAAATTCTCTTTTTGGTCATAAGAATCAAATTTTTCCAGCGAGAAATAATTCATCGTCTTCTCTAATATTCCTTGGAGCTTCGTCAGCCGGAACTTTTGCATTCGCTACATCCCAAAAATTCCGAGAAAATGTAACAGTAGTTTTGTTGGATTCCGGAACATTCTGGAATTTAATTGAACATCTGGATTACTCAAAGCATGAGACGGTGAGGTTATTGAAGCTAAAAATATCACCAACTTGTTTTTCAGGAAATGGTAGAAAACCTGCAAAACTACCAAGTAGATGGTCAGACTGCTCGTTCAATGGCAATTGATTCTTGGAAAATTCTCCAAACTTTGAAGGATTATAAACCGGAAATCAGCAGCAAGAAAATTTATATTTTATCAGTGGATGGAAGTGATTTGGGATGGAGCAAGTACTCGAGGAATCTTAAAACTCATAAGATCAATGGAGATCACTATTCAATGCTTCAGGATTCAAAGCATGTTCTGGACATTGTGAAGATTGTACAAGGCATAATTGATAATTAATATTTGAACTGAATTCTTATTGTTTTTCAATAAATTTTTAATTATTTATTATCGAATTTCCCGAATTGTGCCGATTTACTGCACATAACCACCTATCGCTGTTGAGTGGTGCTGTACACACAAATCTCCCAAACTGTCTCCGCGCGCGTCTCCGATTTATTTTGTCTTTTTCTCTAACTTCTCTATATGTTCCACTATGTCTCTCTGCCTTCTTATCTTCGAAAGACTTCTTTCAAATGAGTATTCATCACTGTTTTCGAATTAGTATAACAGTTTTAACCACCGATGGCTCAAAAATTAAAAAAAGTATATTTTCTCCTTATTTTCCCATTCTATCCGAAAAATTCATTTTTTTACAATTTTCTTTCGTTTTTTAGCGAGCAAAACTGAATTTTTTGTACGAATCAGTTTTTGCTACAGTAATCAGCAGAATCGTTTCGAAACCCGATATAACTATTCGGAGAATGTTCCTTGAAAAATCGAATTTTCAAATTTCCGGCATTTTACTTTTTTTGCCAGTTTTTCTGTTTTTCCGTTATTTTACACAGCATTTTCAACTGAAATTTCCCTATTAATGATGCCGCAGCTGAAAATCAATAACTTTTTTCAAAAAAGTTACTTTGCCGCGTTTTGTTTAGAGCGCGATTGCGTACTGTTGCCAAATTCCGTTTCTATCTTGGTTTTTTTCCCAGAAATTCAAGAAAAAAAGGTTTTAAGTGAGAATTATTTATCTTTATTGAAAAAAATTTCTGACTCCTCGACCAATCTTCTACTTTTATCGGAATTTTTTATATCGTATCAGGCTTCTATAGTTGTTTCTTCTAAACGATTTCTTATAATTTTTATTCAGGCTGTTAAACCACAAATGTCGCATTATTCGGGTTCTCTCGGGGCATTTGAACAGTTTCGAGATGCATTTGGTCTGGAAAGTATGATGAGTGTAGAAAACGTCAGACAAAGTCTTCAGCATCAGAAGCAGCTGATGGATATCGAGGGATCCAGGCAATACGTAGAACAATTCATAAAGAAATGTGAGTATACTCTTCAGAATCGGTTTATTTTCAAAATTCGTTGAGAAAAATTGGTAATAATTAACATTGTTTCTATTCAACTACCTAAACTAAACAATTACCAATTAATACTCAAAGCTCGGTGATTTTTCCTAATTTACTAAAACTCTTTTTCAGGCGAGAGTCGTGACCCAAATTCGATCAAACCTCTTCGAAAACGCGTTGATGCATTGATGAACGAATCCGAAAAAATGACGCTAATGATGGATTTTCTCGTTAGATGCCGTCAAGCACACATTTTCAGAACCCCACTTGATGATTCTAGATCCGTTAGCAATATGTCCACAAATTCAACAGCAACACCAACAGCGTCGATTCAATCGTCGCCATTCCAACGAAGATCTGCTAGCCGGGGACGGGTTTTGAGCACTTTAAGTAAGGCATGAAATGGAAAACGGGAGGGATACGGAAATTTGACAGTAATTTAACTTCTCTTCATATAATAATAATAATTTTTCTTTTTCCGAAAATTTTAGCTCGCTCAACACATGTTTTTAAAAAATTTATATTTTTCCAGCTGGAGATCATGCCACTCCGAACCTCAACGAGAGCATCACTTCCCGTTCTCGTGCCAATTCATCGTTTACTTCATACGATCAGAGAGCGCTTGGAATTGAAAGACAGTTAGCTGGTTCCCAACGGCCACGTAGTCCATACAGAATGGGTGGTCTTTCTGGAATACCAACTACGCGGGTGTCTCCTCTCACTGCAAGCAATCAGCTATTTTCGTGAGTGTTTTACATTATGTAGAATCTAGTTAGAATTCTACTATAAAAATTGTAAACAGTAGATAGACAATTTACTTTGAATAAGTTTTTAGAGCAGAATATCCTGACGATGATGATCCAATTATTGAGTAGGTTTTTCTATAAAAAGTGTGAAATTCATTGAAATTACTAACAAGTGTGTGTATGCTTTACTCGGTTACCCTTTTCCCACCTCAAATCCTTCCTCAAGTTATCTCATGTTCTTCCCTAAACTCACAATTTTTCAGTTTTTTATCCCTGTCCATTCCTTCTTGAACTTTTATTTTCAGCGCCTCCAACACCACTTTCAACACTTCCTCACCACACCATCTACAAGGAAATCAGGCGACGTCACGTCTTCTACGCGAAGAATCTCCTAACTCGAATCAACGATACACTCGAAGCAGTTCAAATACCCAGCAACAAGTTTTCCGTCAGACGCCTAGAACGTCTTCCAATCCCCATCAGAATTCTGTAACATCGTCTGTGAGGGCTCAGTTGAACCAGTCGTCTAATACGCCAATACACGCGAGACTTGGGAATGCGAAGAGTGAGTTTTCAGAGGTAGCCAGTCAAAAAGTTTTTTTTTTCAGCTGAAACTGAATCGACAGTTTGCGAATGTCTCCTTTTTGCACTTATTGGCATCGAATCACGTCTCTTCAGACCGATTCATCGCAAAATGACAATCACATCGACAGCATCTATTTCAACGGTATGTAGAATTGTTTCTTTGAAAATCTATAAGAGTGGTCGAAAATTAATTGCTATGAACTTTCAGACCCATCTCGCTGTATGTCATCGTGTCCTGTCTATCGCCAATCTTTACCTTCTCCTATCTCATAAAGAATCTCATGCCACCGGTGAGCATCATGTCACGAATGCTCTTCTGGCGTCGATTCGAAATATTCTTGGAGGGTATATTGGAGATATGGACGAAATGAGACGAATCAAAGATCTGAAATTTCATCACTGTCTACCGCTAATTGAAAAATGGCAATATCGGATGAATATTCTGTTGATGGCTTATAAGGCGAGGTAAGTATTACCCTGTTAGATCTTTGAAAAACTCCCAAAAAATTCCAGAAACTTGCCTCAATTGGAACTTCTCGAATCGTTATTCATACTTCATTCTGCTCATAGCTTCGAAGACGATCGCAAAGTCATTTTGGATAAACTTCTAGATTACACATTAGGTGTATTCTGTAATCAGATGATGGAATGGATGACAACTGGCGAGGTTCCAGCAGAAAATGTGAGAAAAATAAAGATATTAATTATTTGAATTATCGATTTTTCAATATTTCAGTGGATGATAGCAAAAGACGATGCGACTGGAGAGGTTTCCCTTCGGAAAGTCCCAATTTTTATGACTGAAACCGATGCGAGAATAGTGAGTTTTATACGAAAGTTTAGTTTTAGATTTTTCTCAAATTAAACAATTCCAGCTTCTCGAAATCGGAAAATCTCTTCCTCACGTTGGTTCTGCTTCTGATGACGATCTGGAAGCAATCGACAAGGCGACTACTGTAGTTCGAGCTGCTCTTTCTCCGAAATTGATTTTCAAAGAAGAGCTCACGCCGGTTTTGAAAATTCTAAGAGACGTCGTATGTGGAATTGTGATGAGAATGGTTCTAACGACAGGACGACTCAAAGAGCACATTCACAAAGCAACGTCATTCTTCTTTTTATCCGACCCCAGATTCACCATCACACTTTATACTATAATTAAGTAAGAAATTTAGAATGAGCTATTGGGATTTTTGATAGATTTAAGAAAAAAATTACCCAAAATTTATGTTTCAGAGAAGCCTCAATGGGTCTGCGTGTGGGAAGCGCGTCTCTAAGTCGTCAAACAGTATCCAGTGCCCTGGCAGCTGCTCTCGAAGCGACTACAGTAACCCAAACAGCGGAGAATAAGAAGAAACAAAAGTTGAAGTTTACCTTGGATTCTATCACTTCGGTAAGCCAATATCAACAAGAAGCCAACAATTATTTCGCATTTTTAGCTTGGTTCAACCCCGAACGTTTCTTCAAAAATGCAATTTGTGCAACCTCTTTCCCCACACTACGAACCCCAGATGCCCCTAATGAAACCTATATTCGCTGCGTGCGACGATGCCTATGAAGCCATTTTCCACGTCATCTGGGCTATCGATCTTGCAAGATGCTCTTCACAGGAGACGTTGTCTGAGAATTTGCCAGGAATCATGAGATTCTTGGTGAAGAACTACTCGTTGAGAGAGAACGCCACGTGTCTTGTGAAGATGATTGCTCATATTTTCTCGGTCGTCAATTCATCTCTTCTACGATTAAGATCCCTGATTACTGTGCAGTTAAAGCAACAGTTAGCTCGCTTCCTGGCGGCTCTTGATGAGAAATGTATCGATGTAGATGACGTCATCAAGGAGCATGTGAAATTCGTTCGAAGAGTCTCTGTCGTTGTCTTTGTCAGAAATAATGAGAAAATTGAACACGAGCTAGCCAACTTGCTCCGTGTCTCGTTTGAAGCTCAAGAGTTTGCTGAGGAATTCAGTTCCACGTGGCACGACGTCATCGAAGCGACATCTGCTGATGAGAATGTTAGGAAAGCGAGAATTGCAGAGATTTGTCAGAGAAGGACAATTGGGGCGAGAGTACTTCTAGAGACGGTCAATGTAAGTTGACATTTTTTCAAGATGGTCAAAGTTATTTGTTTTTCAGAAATGTCAAAAAAATCTGAACGAACTTCTGGACGAACTAATAATGTATGGTAACGATGCGCTTCTGGAGTGAATGAATCAATTCTCTTTGATAATTTTCTATTTATTTTTAGGGTTTCCCTGGTGCAAAATTTATCCTTTTTTTCTATCTCTCTTTCTTGTATCCCAACATTTCTTATGCAAAAAAGTGTGGCCTTTTCTCTTAAAATTCATCGTTTTCGAAGTATAATCACTTCTATTTTTACGGAGACACGGTGTTTGTCAAATGAATAATTTTATTAAAGTTATCTACAAAGACACTTATAAACGACCAAATAAATTGTAATAGAACATAGTTTGAAATGGAGTGGATGCATTATTTCTAGCTAGTTCCAGTGTTTCTTTAGTGTGAACCAATTCGAAATGCAATTCCTGTTTTGGTGATTTCAATGTGAAGGCTTCTCGAATGTCCGATGCTTCGAAATCGTTTAAAACATTTTTCCAGTTTTCAAATTTTTCTTTGACTTCGCGTTCTGCTGGAAGCAATCGAAAGCCGTTGATGTGGTCTCCAGAGACCTAGAAAAGTTATTCATTTTTGAAAAAAAAAAACAACTTTTATCATTCTGGTTCAAAAAAGTCGAATCTGTGGAAGAGAAACGCCGGTGGCCGTGGCCGAAGGTCCCACAACGACAACTACAGTAACCTGGTTTTTTTCTAGTTTTATTCTCGTTTCTCGTTTTTCACTGCTTTTCGTCGAGTTTTCTGTTATTTTCTCCGAAAAAAATGGGAAAATATAGTTTTTTTGTCGAATCAAAAAAGTGAGACCTGGAAATATTCGCGGGCGGCTTCTCGGATTTTCGAGGCCTTGCCTCAAAATCACTACAGTAGTAAACGACGAAACTTATTTCTGTGAATTCAGTGCGATTTTCTGGACAAAATTTAGATTTCTTGGTATGAAAATGATCGCTAGCGTCTCTAGAATCTGTTTTTCATCGAAAAACCGAACTGAATTGCGAAAGTAGATCGAACGAGGCGAAAGTCTGAAATATTACCTTTTTGCCGCACTTTTTCGTAGATCAAAAAAAGTTTTCAAATTCTCAGGCCCCACTTTTTTTAAACTGACAAAAACATTTTTTAAAAAGCTGACTGAAATCGGAATCGAGAGATAAAAAATTTAAAATACTTTAGGTTACGGTAGTTGTCGTTGTGGGACCTCCGGCCACGGCCACCGGCATTTCTCTTCCACAACTCCGATTGTTTTTTTACAAGTATAGTTAATCTTACATTCGGAACATCGATTTCCGTTTCTGGATGGAGCACAAATGAAGTGTACTTGAATCGAATGAACAGTTTTGTCGTCGTTTCTTCTGAACATTCATCCCATGCATGCTCCAAAATCTTACTCAAAATCTCTTCAAACATAAAAGCAACGTCATTCTTCAACTTTCGAATCACAAGAATATCTTCACATTTTGGGAATGCTCTCATCAAATTTGAAAACAAAAAGAGATATGGTTCCTGCCAGTATTCTTTGTTCCGATGTTCCATTTCGGACCATTTTGCATCCACTACCACATGCTCAACAGATGAATTATCCATGTTTTCCATTTTAGAAGGATCCATTCCAAAACTAAAATCCGTTAAAAGACGGTCAGCCGGACGACGCCAGGGTCTGGAGACATTTTTATAACGGTTCTTGATAAATCGAAGAGTTAGATTTTTGGGTTTCCATTTTTGAAAGATCTCCGTAAAAACTTCTCTCGGTTGAGCATGTGGAATGTTTCCCATGTTCCAATCCATTACGAAAATTGGGATGAACAGATTATCACATGATATGTTTGGAGTGATTATTCCTTTGAGCATTTCTACACATTCTTCTCGCGTTTTTGATTCTTTTGTACATTTGATAGCAATCAGTTGGAGCAGACTGAAATAGATAAAATTTATCTTTAGATGTCAAGGTTTTTGACTTACAAATCAGTGATCTTCAAAGTTGTAAAATGATGTGGAGTTTCGAAAGAATGAAGAAGTACATCCAATGTCATTGGACCATATTCTTTGCACACAGGCGCAGCCACCCTACATGGAAGACATATTGTTCTCTTTTCATTTGATGAACAAATCTCTACTTGATCAGCTGTCAAAATTCGAACTGGGTTTTCTGAAAGATAAATACATTTTTCAATTGATACAAAATTGTTAATCTACCATTTGTAAGAACAAGTGTTTCCATAAAAAATTCATGAAGTTTTGCTGTATTCGAAAAATCACTGTCACCGAGAAAATGGACAGATTTGATGTCAACGTTTACTACGTTTCGAAGGAATCTGAAATTCCCAGAATTCTGAGCATTGCAAAAAAGAAAACACCCACTGAATACACTGCTCCACTCCATTTCTTGGAATCAATTGTCCGTTAATACGGGTAACAGTTTCATACAAATCCCAATCAAATGTCAGATCAAATTCAATATGCTGACAATCTTTTCCAATAAACTTCAACATTTCTGTATTGAATTCTTTGGAGACGAGCTGGAAGTAGAACATTGGAAAATAGCAGAAACAAAAAGTTAGCTCACTCTCAAATTCAAATGCTTGAAAGTTTCTTTTTCGATATCCAAATTGTTTAGTATTTTTCCAATCAACATTTCATTTCTGAACACCATGTCGGCATTCGAAAACATCTGAAATCAAAGTTTTAACATACACAGGTAAAGAAGCATTGCCAAAACGGCTAAAAACAACAAAAAAGGCCCAAACTGGCAAATGAATGCTAGTTGACAGCCGAAGGAGAACTGACGGGTCATGGACGGACTACCGACGGACCATCGGATCCTCATGGAGAATACATAAATTTGAAAATTTAGGTTGAAGGTCAGCCAGAAAACAGAAATTAATACTCTCACAAGATTATAGAATACTTTAAAATTATGAAAAGAATCTCGAATCGAGACTATTAAATTCAAATTGTTACAACTTTCACCCCAAAATAATGATTCGGCACGGTTGATCTTTTGAACCAGGTTTTGGCCTATATTTTCAAATAAATGCCTAAAAAGCAAGATTGTTTTCCTAATTTCAGACAGACCTTACCTAATTTTTTAAAAATGTATTTCACATTGACTCATTCTCTACTAAACTTACACGGGTTGAACCATTCATGGCTGCAAAGTGTTAGAATAGAGGAGACACAACCAGACTAATGGTGTATGAGTGTTTATATTTCCATATGAGAGGAATTAGAGAAGCAGACAAATGTTGTGCAATATTGAATCTGAATGATTTCTTGGTCTCTGCAAGGAGAAGTGAACCAATATCAGAAAAATCATTTTTACAAACATTTCATTATCAATGATAGAATTTTTGTCAGAATGTACATTTATCATTATTTAGCTTCTTGTTCTTCTGATATCGTCATCAACGTCGTCTGAGCTTCTGGATCTTTCTTCTGCTTCTTTTTTGTAGGCATTCCTTGTGGAAGTGGTTGATTTTTAGTTTCAGGAATGAATATGTGGAATACAATCACATCCAGAAGACAAATTACTCCCAGAATCAGGTATCCGGATCCAGCAAAACCGAGTTTCTGAAAAATTCATAAATTGGAAGAATAGATGCTCAAAATTACTTACATAACTGAAAACCATGGGTCCGAATACATTTCCAAGTCGACCGCAGACATTAATATGGGCTGATGCTATATTTCTGATTCCGGTTGGAAACATTTCAGCAGTGATTAATAAAAGTTGGAGGAACAAACAACCAGTGGTACCAAAGGCAAGAAGAGTGAGAGCACGGATCCAGCTTTTGTATTCCACAACCATATCTGAAAATACCGTGTTTGCCGTCGGACTCAATTATCTTGATTTCACTGAGAGATATCAAAAATCTGTCAACTGATAACATATTGATACTGTTATATTAAATACCAGCCATCTGTTTGCCGCGCCTCCGGCGCGAGTCGACGTTTGTATTTTACTGTTCGACGCATTTCAAAAGGTGACCTTCAATTGTATTTGATTTTCAGGTTCTTCAAAAATGTATTATTTTTTTCAATATTCACGTTACGAAATAAATAAAAAAGTTAATGAATACTAGGTCACGCCCCCCCCCCCCCCAAAAAAAATTCCACATATTGAAAAAAAGCAGTTCCTTGTGAATTGACACTCTCTCAACTTTATTACTCGTTGGATAATTCCCATTGGCACTTTTTCACTGGTAAGAAGTTCTTTGCACGCTGCTTGTTGGTAGTTTCTTGTCTTTCGATTGGTGAAAATGCGAGCAAAGTTAAGACCCTCAGGGTCGTCATGTTTGGTGGTTCATGGCTAGACGAATTCATTTTCACTGAACGTATCCCCTTTCAAAAATGACCCGATCAAAGATTCAAAAAAAGAAACATCAATGAGTAGTGTTGGCAAAGAGACTTCTGCCACTGAAGAATTACTAATGGAAATTTTCTCAACGGTAATGGGCCTAGGAGCCCATCAGGGGTTTTTGGTTGGTGTTTTCCCCCCGGTGAAAAACCATTTTCCCTTTCATGTACTGAGCCTCTACGTGGCGAAAGGGATCAACAGACGGAAACGTCTGGCTAATCAGTACACTATTGAACTCTGTGTTTTTTTTTGAAATAAATGTTTAATTTCCATAAAAAAGGTGTTTTGCTACCAGCAAGCTGGTGCGCCTTCGACGCGATTTAATCTTGTTTTTACTGGCTCGTCGCTTCGCTCCTAGTTTATTCTTAAAGGGTCACGTAAATCTATATTAATTTTCAAGCTTTTCCAAAGTCGACAGAGTGACATCGGGACGGACAGACGCCTCTAGCGTTTTATTAATAAGGAAGATTTTATCAGTTGACAACTTTTTGATATCTTCCATAGGAACCGAGATAATTGAGCTTAAACTTAGCAGTGTGAGAGTCCTTCTAGGACAGGTTTCTAATTATGTCAAAAAATGACTCCTTACCATAGAAATAAATATAAAAGATGCCAAACATGCAGCACATTATAAAGGACACTGTAATAAAATGCATCTGTTTTCTTCCAACATGACGTCCTCCAAAATGATCCAGAACGGCGACAACTGCTCCTACAACATATCGAAGGAACCCAGATACAGCTGCATTCATGTAAATTGAACCACTGAGAACGTCGTAGTTAAAGAGGAGACCATAGGTGACGTAACTGATGGAGAACCTGAAAATTTTTAAAATGAATAGAAGAGGTTAAAAAGTTCACAGCTCACATTGAAATAGATGCCACAATGGTTTGAGTGGTGATTTTTGGGTGAATATAAAGATGAATAAAACTGTATTTCTTCGCTTTTGCTCTGGATTTTTCGTCTGCTTCGATGGCACTATGTACAACGGATTCAATTTCTTCATCTGTTAGCTGATTTCTGATCTTTTTGAATTTGTTTATATAGGTAACACTTTTTATTGCCTCTTTCCTCTTTCTCGCCTGGATAAGATACTTGGGACTTTCCGGGAGCAAGCTGAAAGGCGACTTTTACTAATTTCAAGAGTTAAAAACTTACAATGCACACAAAGCAATAGCAATAATAGTCATAACATTGCACATTCTTGCCAAATATCTCCAATCTCCAGTTATATATGCACATAACGCGAAGAGCATGTAGTTTGGAGCCCAAGTGACTACGGTACTCATCCACAACCTATGTGCGGATGGAAGATTTTCCACGACGAAAATGCAACCGACTCTGAAAAACTAATTTTGACTGAAGATGAAATTCACAAAACAAAACTAACGTTGTCAATCCTCCACAACAGATTCCAATGAAAAATCGGAAGATAATAAATATTTCGATAGTTGAGGAAAAACTGGAAAACGTCGAAAAGAATAGCATCAAGCAGAGGAATACCAAAGTAATCTGGAAAGCTCGAAAATCTGAAAAATAATTCAAAAACTTGAAATTCCCACTTTTCTGCGTCCATACAAATCGGATAACTGTCCGGCTACAGCTGATCCAATCATGATTCCAATCATTTGGGAAGTTGTGGAAAATCGGACTCTGTTATTTACACCAAATAGCTGAGTAATCGAATCCATATAAGATTCTTGTTCGTGTCGATTACAAAGTTCTTCAAATTCCACTGCCACCGATTTGAATTCATAAACCATCTGGGGTTTCTGACAATTCAAATGTAGATCGTATTGTTCGCATTGTTGAAATGGACTAGTTGCATTGTAAATGATATCATCACAGCCTGGAACACGAGGAGCTGCTGCGCCAAACATATTGAAGACAACGTTGGAGAGCATTGTGAAAATTAGAAACTCATTGAACGTAAGAACGACGAGTTGGTAAGAATCCAATTCGAATATGTCGTCCACTTTTTGAATTCGCATTTTCGTTTCGGAAGAGGCTGAAGCCTGCAATAATAAGAATGGATGTGGAATGATTTCAATAGAAACGGATGTTAGAATTTCAGTACTTTGTATTTTCAAGATCTCGCAAACTCAGAAAATCAAAATCTAGGAATATTAAAATCTAAGAAGCTAGACTATTGTCTCTTTGCTCAACTAGGTTTATAATGTTCCCAAAATCTTGGGTACCGTAAAACTTGTATTAGAAGGGCCAATTGTTCTACTGTTCCAAGGTACCTCTGGAGGGCCCTTCAATTAAACCATTCTTGTTTTCCGGCCTTTTTTTTGAAATTTTTGATCGGAAAGTTTTGGAAATTTTTTCAAAAAATTCATGAATATCTCTTATACTTTTCCCCGACCTTCTCGGAGGACCCTTCTATTAGAGGGACCCGTTCTATTGGAGGGGTCCTTCTAATACAGGTTTTACGCTATTTCCAAATTTAGATTCAAATTCGATTTATGAATTCAAAAGGAAAGTACGGAACCTGCTAAATTCGAAAAATTTTGAACAAGATAGAGGTGTTTAAAACTGAACAGTATCATTTTGATATTAGAAATACATATTCAGACGGACTGAGTGACCACACACAGACCAAGAGACTCTTGACTATTATCAAAATGATAAGAAAGGGAGAAAGAGCCTAAAAGTGTTTGTGAGGGTTTAGTGCTTGAGGTGATGATATCAATGAAAAGAGACGAAGAGACGCGTAGTATTTTTTGTTTTCAGCACCAAATTGCTTTTCAATGTTATTGAAAATTGAACATCGAATTCAGGAACATTGCCTTGAAACGTATTTTATATTTTCATCTTGAATCCTACAATTTGGTTCTAAACTTTGTTCCGGTTTCTTCTAGAAATTATAGGTTACTGTATGGAATTTAGAAAAAGAATACCCTAAACACAAAGTTCAACGGTTACATTTTTCTGGTACAAAAAATGGGGAAGAGAAAACGCCGGTGGCCGCAGCCGAAGGTCCCGCAACGAAAACTACAGTAGCCTAAAACGATTTTCATTTTCTATTTTCTCCATTTTCATGCGTTTTCAGTCAATTTTTTCATGATCATAAATTTAAATTTTGGAAAACGCTCGATGAAAATCAATAAAAATGAAAAAATAAATCCGGAAAATAAAAAATATATTTAGGCTACGGTAGTTGTCGTTGTGAGACCTTACAGCTCCGTTTTTGTGTACCAGAATAATACTAAAAATGTGTAGTACAAGGTTAAAGTCTTTTCGGAAATGATAGGGAAGTTTTATGAATACTGTGACAAAATAATCAACACTGATAACAGGGCTATCAAAGAAAGAACTGCAAAGTTATAGAGTTTACGACTGGAATAAAAACAAGGAAAATTTGGAATGCAGAAAACTATTTATGACAGTTTTTTGTACTTTCTTAAAAATGTGAGAACTATTTTTTGAATCGATGGACTGTGTTTTGTTATCAGATAATCCTTTGAGGGGAAAGATTAAAAAAGGGAAAGTAAAATACATTCGAATAGCTCAAAATCATCAATAAGAAGTTTCGTATGACATGTTAAAGGTATTTAGAGAACTTTGAATTCATTTCATGGGGAAGTGTGGAAACCAGTTGGGCTGTATTCTGAAATAAATCATAAATGAATCAACAATCACTAAGTTTTGTATATGAATTTGTTGCTTACCACCAATAGCGTCTTTGTTGGCTGAAATCTGTAAAAACTTTTCTCAGAATCTCAGAATCACACAATCTCAGAATCACACAATTTCGGAATTTCAGAATTTCAGAACCTCAGAATCTCAGAATTTCAGAATTTCAGAATTTCTGAATTTCAGAATTTCAGAATTTCAGAATTTCAGAATTTCAGAATTTCAGAATTTCAGAATTTCAGAATTTCAGAATTTCAGAATTTCAGAATTTCAGAATTTCAGAATTTCAGAATTTCAGAATTTCAGAATTTCAGAATTTCAGAATTTCAGAATTTCAGAATTTCAGAATTTCAGAATTTCAGAATTTCAGAATTTCAGAATTTCAGAATTTCAGAATTTCAGAATTTCAGAATTTCAAAATCTCAGTGAACTTCTGAAAAGCTTAAATCTATAATGATTGACTGAAAATCTTCCTGTGGGATCAACCACTTCAACAAGGATTACTTAGTGTAAAAAATTCGAAAACGAAATCCTTTGAAATATAAGATAGAAAATCAATATTAAGACTGTGCATTTGCTTCTCAGGAAGTCGTTATCTCTCCACTAAAATTGCTCGAATGTGTGTTATAAAAAGTGGAACATGCACCCAGAAACGTTGAATAGTACAAGTTTTTTCCAGTCCCAAAAGACGTGAAAATTAAAGTTTTATTCATTTTTTGTATATCAAAACATGGATATCCTGAATCGTCGACGTCTTCAAAAAGAATGGAAGCGTTTCGATGAGGAAGTTGAAGTGGAATACAAGAAAACTTCAGAGCAAGCTAGATTCATCGGATTCATATCTACTAAATTTTCCATTCCAGAGAGACGAATCTCATTAAAATTGATGTTGAGCCAAACGACGTGGAAATCACACTCACCAGGCGTGGATTTTGGGAGGTATCTGAAAATGGGAAATTGATCTGAAATTTTTAAAAAAACAAGAAAATTTTCAGCATGATGTTGTGAATTTGTCTTCTTTCGATGTGGTCTGTCGTGTTAGAGCAACAAATTCAAATCTGTTTTCGGTGAATAGAAATGCATTTCATTTGAAACCAAAAGAGGTTTTCTTGTTGAAAGTGAGTTCTAATAAACAAGAGATCTTCCAAACAACAATTTTCAAGAGATCTTCCAAATAATTCTTCAGGTGTCTCGTGCTCCACATGAGATTCGATCTCATCATTTGAAAATTGATGTCACAAAGTACACACAATCGTTCAATCCAGCCAGTTTCCTCGACTACTTTGTTGGTCCATACGCCTACAAAACGTTTATTATTCGATATCACGGAGCACCGAGATATTGGTCAGATGCATTGGAAATGAATGATTGGATGACAGGATTACCGTTAGATCCAAACTGGCAAGCTGGAGTGAAGAAGACGTCCAAAGAAAAGAAATCGTCGTTGGAGACTTCTGAAGTTAGCAGTGCGCATGACAATCTGGAAGAAGAAACGGAAGAAGTGAATACTTCCCATCAGGTACTCACTATCAGTATATCGCTTCAAACAAAAAAGTTTTTTAGGCCAAAATGAATGACGCCAATATGTTGATAATGTCGAATCAAGTGCCAGATGAAGTCAAAAAAGAAGAAGGACAAGAATTCGATTCGACGGATTCCAGCGACTTTGACGAGACACTGGAAAACGAGCTTGCAAACTTGAATATGTCATAGGGACGAAGACCCATAACACCTCTTTTGTTTAAGAAATTTTCATGAATACATTTTTTTACATCAGAACTCTCTTCAAAAAATTAAATATTCAATGAAAATAAATAGGAATCTTTTTTCAATTTTCACTTCCTTCAAACAGTTTGAGAACGGACGATTCTCTTGTGACCCATTTTCAGCTCATAAAATAATAGGAATATTTTATTTCGGATTCCTGAACAAAAACATATTTAAATTTAGGAGAAGTAAAAGTGATAAGATTAAAAATACAAACAGACATTTTTAAATTACAACATATTATAATCAGGACGCGTCAAGTAAAAAATCGAGAGAAAAAAATCCGTTTAAATCGACGTGAAATAATCTTGCCTCATGACCAAGATGACCTGGTTTCTCTGAACGCATCAGATTTGCCAACTGGTGATGACAATTCAGTATTGCATCAATAAAAAAGACGATTCAGTCAAATTTTTTTGCCAAAATGCGAAGCTCTCTCAAGCCTAGCACGACCATTCGGAATGGGAAGCCCAAAAAATCTCGCAAGTTGAAAAAGGAGATGAACAAAAAGAATAAGATCAAGAAGAAGGTCTATAACAAAAAGAAGTTCGAATCGCTTGGAAGTGAGCGTTCAAAATGAAGTTATTCTTCTATAATCTCCGATTTTCAGTGTTTTCCCGGTTTTTCTTCCTGTTCCTAATTTTTTGCTCTGATCCCGTTGGACCTGCTCCTATCATAAACCCAAGTAAGTAATTGGTTTTCACTTTAAAAGTTTATAGTGGTTGATTCATAGTTTTCTTCGAACATTTCCGATTTGTTTGAAAACCTGTAGGAAAATAGCTGGTGTGTCTATTCACAAGAGACTTTTGTTAAAAATTAAAGCATTTTTTAAAAGGATTCTCCAAATATCTTAAGATGTGATATGGGTTTTGGAATTATGAAAACATCTGAAAATATTCTGGAAATGCTAAAAAATACTTGTTTAAAGGGCTGGATAAAGAAATTCAATCATGTTTGAAGAAAATTATAAATCAACTCATAAATTACCTTCACAACGAAACCGCTTTGCTTCCTTCAATTCATTACTGTGCTAAAAACAAATGTATATGCATCTTTTTTTTAAGTTCACAAAATTAGATTTTGAGCAAAGTTTTGACTGGATTAACAAAGCGACTTTCACTAGTTTCAACCACTACATAATGATTAAATAAAATTTCAAATAAGGCAGCCCCATTTATGTTAATTTTTGCAGAGTACTCTCTCGAAAACGCAACGAAAGACGCCACTTGTTTGTCTCGAACCCTGAACTGGATGGCTATTTTAGCAGGATTGCAAGATGGAACTATTACCTGGGCTGGTCTGATGAATGATTTTCTTGGATTGGGAGAAGAAACATCTCTTTCTGTGCTGAGAGGTGAGAAATGGGAGCAAGTCGAAACTGTTACAAATAAAGTGAGTGATACTGTTCGGGAGCAATGCACTGATGACAAAACGTGTATTAAAATGGATGCTGTCAGCAGTGGAATCCAGGCACTAAATCAAATGGATGTTTCTTCCGATTTGAAGAATTTCGAATCATTGGTAAATTCGAAAAGGCTTTATGATGATACGGCAACGTCAGTATCCAACATAGACAATATCATAACAAAAATTGATATCATTCCAAAGAACCAAACTAATGAAACCCTTTTATCAATAATTAATTTTGGTATGGGTTCGTCTCTTAAAGATTTCGAGAAGAACATCAAAAAAGTATCCATTGCTTGGAATTCTGTTAAAGTTTTGATCGACCTCGAGTCAAGCTTCACATCCATTCTTCAATACGGAGAATACATAAAAAATGCTAGCTTGATAACAGAAATATTCGGAGCAATGAAAACGGGATTGAAAGAAATGGGAGAACTACGAGGAAAACTGTTGCATCACCTGAAGAATGGAAAAAAGGAGACAGTTTCTCGAATCCTCAAACTTCTCCTACAAATAGGAAATTCTGAAGAAAAGAAAGACTTAACTTCTGGATTTCTCAACGGAGCAAGTGACATCAAACAAATAGCCCAAGATTTGGATGATCCATTTTTTGTTAAAGTCATTTCGAAGGGAAGCAACGTGACGATTTTTAGAGATATGCTTTTTGGTGCTTTCAAAATGCCTATTGAGCTAGAATCTCTCGAAACTCCTGATGGGATCAGAAGAGCCCTAGTCAAAGCTGGAGTGAGAATTCAACAAGTTGAAACAAACTTGGAATCTGCTTTCACGGATCTTCAAAATAGTGAAATTTTCCTGAAGCTTTTGAAGTGTTTGGAGATAAGTGATTTCGCATCTCCGCCGTTTTCTGTGGAATGGTCACGCGAACAGGAAAAATACAACGAGAACAAAATTGAACTAACGAATTTTGTTGAACAACTCAAGGCTACCCCAAATCCGTTCGAAAAACTAGTGAAGTACAAGAACTTAAAAGAGATTTTAGCCATGCAAGATGGCCCGAATAAATATGAGAGACTGAATGCGTTTGACTTCAATGAACTGAAAATTGAACTACAAGAATGTAAAACAGTTCTAGAAGGCATTCATTCGAACAGTCTCAAAAATTGGGCTGAGTCAACCCTTATCGTTAAAACAGTTAACGATATGGCGGATCCAATGAATGGAACTAATTTTGGTTCCGTTATTGAGTGTGCCAATAAAGATGGTGTGCTGGCAGAGGCTAAAAACTTATCAGCTAATAGTCAGTTGTTTTCTTCTCTCTCCAAATTTTCTTCGACAAATGAAGATTTGCTGGCCACTCGAGAAGCAGTACAAACTATCCAAAAACCAATCAGGATGTACCTTAAACTAACGAAAACTGAACGAAAAATTGCCAGACAGGAAAAATGGCGTACCCCTAGTAATTCGACCAAATTGTTGTCATTGACCAGATCTTTTGCTGGAGGAGTCAGAATTTTGCGAGACCTGACGATGATGAAAGAATCAAGGGATTCTATCAAGAAGCTGGCAGACTCTAGTGATGAAATTGATGCACAAATCGAGAAACTTGATCCTCAACAAGCTGCTGAAGTGAAGAAACATTGGACACCCGAAATGAAGAAGTTTATAAAAGAACTCTCATCTCAAATCAAAAAAGTGGAAGATTCAATTCAAGATAGACCACACGAAATTGCAGACTTCAAAAATGTCTTCAAAGCCATAAGCAAGATAAATCTCCCAAATCTGAAAAGTTTGCATATTATGCGACAGTTCACCTTCCTGAAAAAGCCAGATGAACTTCGAGGTGCCCTGGATACTTTTGGTTCACTCGATCTAGACTTCTCTTCGGCCGCAATGAAACTTGGTGTTTCCATTGGCTCTCTGACTGGAATGCGAGCAGTTCTTGATGATTTTTTCAAAATGAACGAAAATCCTACAGTTATCACATCAGATCAGGTCAGATTTTCAAAAGAAAATATTTTAACGCATTTTGATTTCAGACAACACAGGAACCCAATAATACGGTTGGACTATGGACGATGTGAGTTTTTTTTGTTTTGCATCTTCTGAATTACCGTAAAACCTGTATTAGAAGGGCCCTTTCATAAAAGGGCTCTCCGAGATGGGCTGGGGAGAATAAAAGGGCCCAATAATAGAAAGAGCCCTTCAAAATGTGTTCTTGAAAAAAAATTCCGTATGTTTTCAGCGAAAATATTTCGCAGATTTTTTTGTAAAAAGTTTTTTGAGGTCACATAATTTTTGTAGATTTTATAATTTTGGTAAATAAACTCGCGAATTGATGTCTTTAGGGTGAAAGAAGTACGAGAAACACAATGGTGTCAAAATGCAAACTGAGAAATGTTCTGTTTTCGAAATATCGTCATTTGAAAAAAACCTAAAATTTACAAAAATCCCTCATATGTGGTTTTTGTGAAATTGGTAGATTTTGGTTAAATTTGGACGAGAATTCGTCGAATTTTTCGATAAAACTTTTTGAGAAAATGGCTGGAAAAATAGAAAAACCCCCTCTAATTGAAGGACCCCTCTGAAAGAGGCTTGGAAAAATAGAAGGGCAGCTCTTCTATTACAGGTTTTACTGTACCCAGATATTGTCGTTTCTGAAGTTATATGAGATGTGACTTTTTCATTTCAGAATCGGAGGTAGTTTGTTTGCAATGCTCATATTAGTTGGTGCTTCTGTTGGTGGCTACTTCATCTGGAAAAAGCGTGCCGAAAAGAAGGCGATTGAAGCTCAAGATGCTCGTCATGCGGAAATCGCAAAAAAACAGAAGAAGGAATATAAGCAACTCCTCAAAGACAACCCGGAGAGAGCAGCAGCTAAACGTAGCGGGAAAGAACGAAGAAAAAAGGAAAACATTCAAAAGAAGGCGGCAAATTCTACAAGTGCACCGAATGTTCCAAACGCTGCGAATGCTAGTAGTGCAGTAAAACCAAAAACAAAAACAACAAAGAAAGTTACCAAACCGACAAAAAAAGCCCCTGAATTGGTCCCTCCGAATGCTGACTCTGGTAAACGTAAGAAAGAAATAAACAGTGTCTAATTTTTTCTGAACTCATTCGTTTTCAGTTGGTCTATGTTTCGTTTTGAATAAAAAAATGAATAAGTACCAAACCAAGGACATAGAGGAAACAACCGTGGAAGAGTACATCGCTGATCGCAAACCCAAAAATGAGAAGGAGAGAGAGGAAGCTTTAAAATTATACAGTACTCCAAAAGCAAGAGCTGTCGAGTTCAAAAATTTCCATCCTGGCATTACTCCAGCAGACATTCAACGTGTAACAGTAGTCAAGATGGCTCTGGACCACAACCAGAAGAAACCCCAGGACAGAAAGTATTATCTAGCACCAGGCACAGGTGTATTTGAAATGGTATGCTCAGGATTGAAAAGTTTATATCAAAAACATAAATTCCAGAAGCATGACAACTTCTACGCAGAACAGATAAAGGATCAAAAACTTGTGGTTCTACCGTATGAAATGACAATGAAACAAGTGAGTTGTGTTTAGTTGCCTTTAAAAATTATTGTTATTATAAATCAGTCTAAAAACTGAGTGTTCTGAAGAAAAACACGCGGGGTCTTACCCTAGACCAAAGACTACCGTAACCTGAAAAAAATTGTTCCGGTTTCCATTGGCGGTCCTCGGCCTCGTCCGAACTACCGTAGTTAGCAAATATTTTTTATTACTTCCTTTTCTTTTTTTCTCGATATTCGTCTGTTCTCTCGGCAGTTTTATAGATTAAGAACAGTTATATTCTCCTATTTGTTCGGAGAAAATAACAGAAAACACTACGAAAAGAAGTGATCAACGAGAAAATAAATATGGAGAATGGAAATATTTTTAGGTTACGGTAGTTGATATGAGAAATTTTGTTTGTTTTTGCAATTAAATAAATTCTGTCATAAATCGGGTCAGACTAAAAAACATTTTACATTTTTTAAAAACTATGGTACTCTAAAAATTCAAAAAATAAAATATATATATGCAAATGATATAATAATAGGAAATTGTACTATTCAGGTAATGGTGCTTCAAAGTCTTGTTCCGACTGCAACTATATGGACCGCCACAAAAGTCGTTTTTAAAGATAGCACGGAATATATCGTTTCTAGAGATGATGCAACAGGGGTACAGTTTTCATCGTAAGATCTCGTTTAACTAAATTCTTTTCTAGCAATGGACCGAGGTTGTTGAATGCAACAGATTCGAGATGCGCGATATGACTTTAGAGGACACACAACGAGACGAGAGCCAAAGGTCGTCGAAAGCTTCAAAGATATTTAAAGATTTGCAAGCAGCGGTATGTTTTTGAAACACCGATTGAAATATTCCTTTCGAATAATTCCGATCGGTATTTACAATCTGTTAATCATTTTCAGCAAAGTAGTGAAAGAACGGCGAGAAGTGTAGAAGAAAGAGCAGGTGCTGGATTAGATCCAAATCAACCGCCAGCGTTTAATTTTTCCCAGAATACTAATGATACGGTAAATGGAATTTTCAAATGTTGAGCTTATGTTGCTTGTATAAATATACCATAAAACCTGTGAAAGAAAGGCCCCTAACTTGTAACTTGTAACTGTAACTGTAACTGTAACTTGTAACTGTGAATCAATTCATCTCGGTTCCTGTCAAAGACATGAAAAAGCTTTCAACTGTTAAAGTGTTCATTATAATATTATTAATATTTTTACAATGCACAACTTTTGATATCTTGCATGAAAATCGAGATAATTGAGCTTAAACTCGACAGTGTGGGGCCCTTCTATTGCAGGTTTTACGGTATACAAATATATTGTGGATAGTTCTTCAACAAACAGTATAACTTTACTACTTTTCTTCAGATGCATGAGATTCTAAACTTCATTGTTATGACATCTCATGTGTATCGAAGTCGAGAGTCAGTGGAGGATTTGAATGGAAAAGTAATAACTGGGTTCATGATTTGTTTTTTTAACTTCATCGTTTTCTAGCACCCCATCAGTAAGGAAATGTTTGAAAAAGCCACGAAAGCCGCATCAAATTTGTTTGCAAAAGACCCGGCAGTGGTGAAGCTTCAGAGCAAACGACTTCTTACTGTAGGAGACATTCATGGGAATTATATGGATTTCGTACGACACATGTACATTATTCTCTGTGATCCTGAAGCGTGAGTTTTTACAAGAGAATGCTTGAAGTCATTCTGAAATTACAGGATTGGTGTGTTTCTGGGTGACTACGTGGATCGAGGTAACAGAAGCGTTGATGTTGTCTACTTGCTATGTTTGCTCAAGGTGAGCCACCAAGGTTGTTTGTTTCTATTTTCAACAAAAATGTTTTCAGCAACTTTTCCCTCAAAAGTTCGTTTTCTTGCGAGGAAATCACGAAACGCCATCCATCAACAGAGCATACGGATTTCTGGTGAAATTCGTATCTTTTGAGAATTATTTATAACGGAAAGAATGTATTTAGGAAGAATGCATGACTGTTTTCGGAACTGACGATGGTAAGAAGATCTGGGAAGATGTGAACCACACATTGTTCTGCGAACTTCCACTTTGTGCCGTTTTCCATGATAAAGTTTATCTGGCTCATGGTGGTGTGTCTGAACTTTTTTTGGAAGGAGAGAAGGTTATGAAAGAGGTAAATTCAATTGGATTACTCAAATAATATCAGTAAAAAATTGAAGATAGTAAAGAGACCAGGGACAGTACGAGAATGGAAGATTTGGTATGACCTTCTTTGGTCGGATCCTTTGTATATACATTATCCAGACAACATAGAGTAAGACATACCGTAAAATATGTATTAGAAAGGCTCTTCTAATACAGATTTTACTGAAATAAATAATGATCAACAACAACAAACGCATTTTCAGTCGGCCCATTTTCACAAAGAGTCCAAGATGTAACTATGCAACTGTATTCAACCAAGTTGCACTGGAAAAAGTCATGGAAGTAATGGGATGGGTCCTCGTGATTCGCGCTCATGAGGTCAGATTAGGGTTAAATGGGGATGGGATTTTCGAAAATTTTAAAATACCAGCCTGTTTGCCGCGCCTCTGGCGCTTCAAACAGCTGGCTGGTGCGCCTTCGGCGCCATTTGACCTTCCAATTTTTTTCGTCGCTTCGCGACTCACTCTTCTTTTAATGTCACGTCAACTTATCTTATGTTTCAACTTTTTCAACGTGTGCGGACAAACCGAGAAACAGACGCAACTTCATTTATTTATTATAAGAATGATGATTGGGGGTTTTTGAAATTTTAAAGCATTGGTATTTTTGAAACAATTAAAATATGGGGGGTTTTTGAAAGACTGAAAATTGGTATTTTTCCAAGTAACACTTTTTTGGAAAATTCCAAAAAATTAGTAAAGTTGAAGCCGAGAATGGGGATTTTCTGAAAATTCGAAAATTTGGAATCAAAAATGAAATTTGTGTTATCTGACTAAAAATCAGAATTTTCGGGAGAAAACAAAAGCAAAGAAAACTACCGTAACCTGAAATAATATCCTCAAAACAAACATATTTTTACAATACAGTAGTTTTTGTTCTGAAACTATTGGCCACGACCATCAAAGTTTTTCTTCCACAACTCTTTTTTTTTAAATAACATCAAAAACAATGAAAATTGAGAAAAAAAATCATTTGTGATATATTGAATCAGGAACCACTTTGAAGTATAATTCATTTCAAAATATAACGTTCAGGTTGTGAAACACGGATTCGAATTCTTCCATAAACAAAGGCTTTTAACCATCTTTGGAGCATGTAACAACAGCGAAAACGTAAGCTATTTGCCCTATTTCTGTTGGTAAAAGATAAATATTTTTCTAGAATAGAGCAGTTCAATCGTGTTTGACATCAGAAGGACATCTGTATATGAAACGATTCCAATCTCTTGATGGACTCGAAGATGAAGACGATGACGTTCTCACAGAAAGTTCAGAAGAGGAGGAGGAAGAGGAAGAGGAGGAGGAGGAAGAAGAATAAACTCGGAACCTCATTTCAAACTCGTGAATAAATTCTTGCCTATTTAAGTTAATTACTTGTTTTTTTTTAATTCAATAAAGCGAAGAGTCAATTCCTAATGTTCATACTACATTGCCAGAGCCAATTTCGATTACGTCATCTGAAACCTAGATTTCATTTCAACAAGGCATGGCTGAAATCACAAAAGAAGAGGCAGACACTTTTTATCAGACGCAGACAATCAGACATTCTTTTTGAACAAATCACAAAATAAGAAATAGTGAATATTTCAAGAGACGCAGACATTCATACAATTGGCATGCAGATTCTGAGATGATAAGAAAAGAAAATTGCGATAAAAAGGTTTTCAAATTGAAAAAAGTGTGGATGAATCTGAGAGAAGCATGAGTAGTAGTTTTCGTTATGAACCATCAACAATTCTCCATTTTGCATGTTTTTATCATTTGGGGATACTGTAGATTCCATTAATTTTCAATGTAATTCTAATTGTAAGAATGTTCATTGATCCTTCGAAATTTGTTGATATCTTCTTGTTTTCTGTCACTTTGAATTATATCCTTACTCTCTCTCTCTTTGCCTTTCTAATACTCTCTTTTTTTAAACGAAATCTTTGGCATCTGAATATTTCTATAATATATTTTTTTCTTGTTTGCAGATAACTAAAAAATAGTAAAAAATCATGGGAAATGTAAGTTAATGGTACAAATTATAGTATTTGAAAGCTAATTTTTTGTAGCACCCAACCAGAGAAATGCTTGAAAATCAGGCAGAATTCGATAAGCAAAGAAAAGAAGGTTTCGAAATGTTTCGATCTTTATCCGCTCCTGAATTCCTGTTGAATGATAAAAGAATTGTCGGAGGAAAATGGAAAACAGAGAAAGAGTTGGAAAAGTTTTTTAGAAGTATTGTGGAATTGGATTTGCAGGGTTTGATAGGTACGGTAGTCTAGAACTCCTAGTACTACAGTAACCACAGAAACCAATATTGGAATTCCAGCCCGTCTTCAATCGAAAAACGATTTGAATGCTTATACTGTATTATGTGCATACACTCAAAAAATGCTGGATAGTCAAATCCGACTGAATTGTGTCACTGAAGTTATAAAAGAGGTATCAGATTAGTTTTTTTTTTAATCACTGTGAACCTGTAATAGAAGAGTTCCCTAACTTTCAACTTTGACCCAATTCATCTCGGTTTCTGTGAAAGACGTAAAAAACTTTTTAACTGATTCATCATAATATCAGAAATGTTTTGTCAATTGACACACATTTGATATTTTTCACTGGGACCGGGATAGTTGGGGACCCTTCTATTACAAATTTACAGTATATACTCGTTTTTAGGCGTTCGAAACTGCTGAAAATCATGACAAACTGTGGTATGATTCGGAAGAAAAACCACCTCTATATGGGGTTCCCTTCAGTGTGAAGTGTAATTTTGATGTGAGACTTTTAAAATTTTCAAATCCAAAAATCCACAATATTTAGATGAAAGGATATCACACAACGATTGGATTTCTAAAAAAGCTCGCTGAAGCGAAAAAGGAAATCGATTGTCCATTTGTGGCACATTTGAGGAATTTGGGAGGCGTATGTTTTAATCAGATTCCATCTCCTCAATCATAGATTTCCTTTCAGGTACCATTTGTTCTCACTAACGTTCCTCAAGGTTTTATCTCCTATATAAGCTCTAACCCCTTGTATGGCACCACTTTAAACCCATGGGCTTTGGATTGTACTCCTGGAGGATCTTCTGGTGGAGAAGCTGCTCTAGTGGCAGATGGTGGAAGTCCATTCGGAACTGGATCCGATCTAGGAGGAAGTTTGAGAATTCCAGCGGCGTTTTGTGGATTGGTTACTTTGAAACCCACACAGAGTGAGATAACTAATACTACAGGCTTGCTTAAATCAGAAGGATTCAGGTCGCTTTCACGTGTCATACAACTACGGTGGTCTTCCAGGACGAGGACGTCTTGGTCTGAGCTATGGATTCTATACAAAAAGCGTCAAAGAGCAAGTATTTCTTCTGGAACTTATAATTGGATCTCCAGAATACCGAAAGCTAGAACCCATGTCTTCTCCAGCCCCGCTCTATATGGATTCTAACAAAAAAGAAAAGTACCGAATTGGATGGTACGATGACGACGGATTCAATGCACCTGTTCCATCGTTAGTTTAGTTTTTTACTTTTGAAAAAGTGTGAAGTTCAGAAACCGTCGTGCTGTTCTCGAAACTATTGAGAGTCTAGAAAAAGAAGGACACGAAGTTGTTAGATTCCGAATGGAAGATATTGACCCCAAATTTCAATCAAACTATGTGGCGTCTTTGCTATTCAAGGTAGGCAAACTTAAATTTGAACAAGAAAGAAAAGTTTTATTTTCCAGAATGTTCTTCCAGATGACGGAAAGTTTATACTAGATCTCTACAAAAATGAGCCAAATGATCCATATATGGCGAGCTTCAGTAGACTTCTCAAATTGAATGACTGGGCAATAATCAGATTATTATTTACTCCAATTATTTCTTTATTTTCAAAAAGAGCTGCTATAATAGCGAGAGCTCGAAATGGGAATCTTGCGGAGTTAAGAAAAACTCAGGAAGAAACTGACATTTATCGGCTGAAGGTTTGACTTCCGTTCAATTTCTGAAAGTCTCAATTTTAAATTTTTCAGTTTATCGAATATTGGAAAAGTCTTGAAATTGATGCACTTATTTGCCCATCGTTCTGCAGTAAATCTTAAAGTTTCATTTCAACTTATTCTTTTTTTATTTTCAGCTCCAGCGATCCCCCATCAATATCCTCCGGAACTAGCCAACTGTGTCCTATCAACTGGTCTCTACAATTTGCTTGATTTTCCTGCTGGAATCGTACCTGCCGGACATGTAACAGCAGATGACGTGGCGAACTTGAATGATGAGAAAATATTCCCAATCAGTTAACAGAAGATATTGAAAGATGTTCATAATGATATCTATTCAGATGACTACCTTCTACGAAAACAAAGAGATGCCTGTGCGAATTCGGAAGCAATGCCCAATGCCGTGCAAATTGTGGGACTTCCGAATGAAGAGGAAATAGTGCTAGAAGTGATGAGACTAGTTGAACAATTTCATGGAAAAATGAGCAAGCCGAAAAACTCCTTACTACTGTAAATCAAGAATCTGTGTTATAAAACGTTTTTGATGTTCTGATAAACTACCTGATTCAACTGATGTTATATTGAACTTCTTCATATCTCATGATAATAAATATATGCAAAAACCAAATGTTAGATTTCTACTCAATGTTTGTGTGTTTGGATGGTGATCTAGAAAATAAGAAGAATATTCGGTTTAAGCCTAAAATATAAAACAAAAAATCGGAATACTCTGGAAGAAGTTTGACTTTTTTAGAATATTCGGTTTTTAGTTTTGTATCATAGGTTTAGGCTAAAACGTCTTTTTATGACAAAGAGATTTAGCTTTGAATTTGAACAAAAAACAGCAACTTCTGAGAATTTCGCTGAATTCCAGGAATTTTTCAGCGAAAAAATCAAAAATTTCGGTAAAAATTTATTGTCTGCTATAATATTATGCTTCTTTCGTGATTCTTACATGCTTTTCCATGATTTTTCAACGAAAAAGAAATCTGAAAAATCCTTTTCAGACTGTGCATACACCTAATTTTACGACACACTGCGTACTTCCAGACGCCAACGCTTTGATGAACTGTTGTCTGCGTTTCCTTGTTTTGTACGCTCTCTCGCCTTTCGGTAAACATCTGATTCCATTGCACTCTATTTCACGTGACGTCAGACACTCCCAATTTACACACTTTTTAAATAGGTGATCAAAAAATAACAAAAAAATTAATCAGAATTTTACTAATTTTTATATTCTAACCTGATTTTCAAATCCGATTTTCGCTAACTCTGTATTTTAATATTCAACAAATTGATTATAAAAATTTTAATAAGTCCTGAGAACTTGCAAATTTTCTTCAAAAA
Organism: Caenorhabditis nigoni; assembly: GCA_027920645.1. NCBI lineage: Eukaryota > Metazoa > Nematoda > Chromadorea > Rhabditida > Rhabditidae > Caenorhabditis > Caenorhabditis nigoni. Next base: position 7,133,430 of record CP115866.1, on the reverse strand, counting down.
CAATAAATCAGCAGAAGAAGTATCGATTTTCGTCTGATTCTCCCTCCCTAAAGATTCCCACATTTTTATATCTCTCCATGCAGTTTTTATTCGGCTTTCATTTTTCTCCACACAACTTTTTTCGTCTTTCTTTTAACACAGAACCTATTTTTTTCAAACTGTTCAATTTCAGGCCTTTTTTCACACAACACGAGTAAAAATGTCGACGAAGGGTAACGGATCAGCACAAGTTAATGTAAGTCGATTGATGATTTTTAAAAAACTTTTTAAAAACTTAAAAGTTCTATAAAAACATGTTCTGGCTCCAGATCGTTGTGCTCTGAATAAAAAAAACATCATTCAAATCTGAAAAGCAATAATTAGTTTCTCTAAATTGTTGTTTGCCGTTGTATACTTTCTAAATTCCCAAGTAATTAATGCCCTGAAAGTTTAAGCTAGAAATTCTAATAATTCCTGATCTAAAAATGCTATTCAACCTAATCCGATTTAATCATCTTGAGAACGAAATTTCCATATCAGTGGAAACCTCGACTTCTTCATTGATATTCTTGGCCCGTTCTTTTTGCTCCTCTTTCTAGAAATTTGTAATTTTTCGAGAATTTCAAAATATCTCTTTTTACTATTTAAGCTTTCCAAAAAGAACTAAAAAATAACAAAAAAAACGACAAAAACGGATGTTTACGAAACGCCTTTTTCTATCGTTTCCATTTAGTTTAGAGCTTCAAATGTGTTCTTTTTTTTGAGAAGATAAAATAAGAAAACTATTCGCTATACATAATTTGTATAAAATTTTTATATTCTTCAAAACTGCGAAGAAGTTTCTTAGGCAAACTGAAAACTTTTGAAATTGAAAAAACCCACTTTTTTCTACAGTCACATTGGGAATTGTCGTAAATTTAGGTTTTTTTTCTGAATTCACAAAAATTAATTGAATTTGTTAGTTTTGATAAATCAGCTCGCCAAATACGAAAATCACAGTAGTGATAATGAAATGAAATTTCGAAATATCCAGGGCTCAATGTTAAAACAGTTACAAATCACTTCATAAGTATTGTCGGAATTAAAAAACTGCGACCTGCGGTGTATGCAGACTCAGTGCAAAACACTCAATTTTTGTACTGAGTCTGCATACACCGAGGTCGCAGTTTTATAATTCCGACAATAGTTTTACATGTTCCGAAAAAAAATTGTAAATTTGTTAGTCCATAGTAAAAATATACGATTTTGTTTGATTACTGTGAAAATTGTAGTAAGACCAAATTTGTAAACCGGGCCCTTTCTTCTAATATCAATATTCTTGGACCAACTAAATTAGATATAATGTAGTGCTCTTAGAAAATGTTTACCTAGAAAAGCACTACATAATTTATCCTTTAGAAAATCACATGTTTCAAAAGTAGACGCCATTTTCACTGTCTCTAGGAGTATGAATCATGTTGTTGATTCTATAAACATTAACCGATTTTGTTAAATTTCGAGTCTCCACTCACTTTCTTTTTAGTTCCTATTTAAAAATGACGTATTCTTCACTCCAGAATCGGTATCAGATTGTTTCAATGTTTGATCTTTTTTCCATCTGTCCCTTTAACTGAAATTGAATTGGCTGCTCCTTCTGTCCGTGCAATTCTACCCCGAGACGACAAAATCTAATGTTCTCTTCCTTTTTTTCTCCTCCAGCCGTTTCCTCCTATATTTTTTGACCAATTTTGTTTCAGTTTGCTTTTTTTCACTACAACTACGACCACTCTTGAAATGAAAATGACCTCGTGACGATTCTCTGCGTCTCTCCGATCCGAGCACTCTCTCCGTTTTGGAAGTTGAACCCATTTTCCGTGAACCCGCCGTTTTACGGTAACTGGTTTCAGGTCGCGTCATACTTTTTGTGTCTTCTATTTTTTGGACAAAATTTTCTAATTTGATTTCAAAGTGGACGAAATTGACTCACACCAATGAGTGAAAAACCAATTTTCTTCGATATAAGACTTCTACCATTGTTTCTCCTCTATCTCTTCCCGCATATGCCTATCAACATTCTTCCTATTTTCGGATGACGAAAGCTTTGATTGACACCCTCTTCCCCGTCATTTTCTTGAATCTTTCACCGCTCCGAGACGACGGCCTTCTGCATCGGGAGTTCTTTTATTCTCCCGCTTTTTTCTATGTAGGCATGTTTCTCGGCCCCCAATTTGTGTCGCGGCCCGCCTCCCGAGAGGGTCTCTCCTTTCTTCATTTTTTCTGTGCCCCCATACTCCCATCTGGGTGCTCTATGAATGTTTCTTTGGGACACTGAGAGAGACTTTGATCAGTTTGTTTGAGTTTGGGTTTCGGGAAAAACCGCGGGCGCCCAATGGATCGGGAAGGAACATGATGAGAGAGTCTGTTGGAATGAGAGACAGAGAAAATAGGTCAAACAGTATCTGAAAAATGGAACCAAAAAAACGACTGTCGAAATACAAGTTGTCTCATTTCTGATTGCTCAAACTAGGTACAGAAATCCTAGTTTAGAAAAGGTTTAGTGTTTTGAAACCTTATGACAAACTAAAAATGACAACTGCCTTTGATATCTTTCATAGGAATCGAGATAATTGAGCTCAAAGTTGACAGTTTGGGTTGGCTTCTATCAAAGGGACTACTGTAATTTTGATCAGCGTGGAGACGCCGAAATTTTGTTTTCATTAATTGGAACAACCTGTAGAAGCCTTCTAGACTGGACTTGCTTTTCAAAATATCCCATATGAGACCACCAATTTCTGTTTACCCAAAAAGCCAGCACCCAATCGGGCTCTCAAATGATCTTTTGGTATGTACCTTGGCAACTCAATCTCATCATTATTTCTTCTCCTTCTCCTAACTTTCTCTCTTCTTTTCTCTTTCTGTCAAACTATGTGATTTTCGGACTTTTCAATCTCGTCTCTATCAATAGAAACCACCTTCGCCCCCCTCTCCTGGTGCTCTTGCTCCCTTGTCCCATTGCTCCTATCCCATGGACACGGGAGTGAGAGAGAGTGTGTTTGTCACTCTCTTTTTCTCTTTTTTGCTCTATTCAATGTGTCATCTGCCATGTCACAACTATAAGAAAGAAGAAAAAAGAAGAAGAAGTAGGAAGAAGAACAAAAAAAGAAGAGAAAGGACATCATTTGAATGTTGGAGATTCTCATTCTCAACTTTTTTTTGTTCCATTCTCTTTTGAGCCGACTTTTCGAGACACTCTTCTTGCTCAGTTTTCCTATTTTTTCTAACCGAAATTTTTGTCCAAAAATGTTTGAAGTTCAATTTTTTTGATCTGAAAACAGGTGGAATTTCATAAAGCTTTTAATATTGAAAATCCAATTTATTGTTGGAATCGAAGAAATTGAAATTCGATCCGATTCCATGTGCTCTCCATTCTCCCCTTTATTTTAAACTCAACGTTTTTTCAACGCTCTCCCTTCTCGAATAAGCCGAAATACCATGAAACACTTTCGAACTGTTCGTTTTTTTCTCCCAAATTCCCTCCTCCGTCTTCCAACCCAAACGTTCAGTCTGTTTGCCCAAAATTGGAGACACAAACCGACATTTACACAGGCACACTGTCTGTCTGTGTGCTCTCGACGGAAAAAGAGAGAAAGAAAGAACGGCGAAAAAAGAAAAAAAACACAGAAAAATAGTGTTTCATACAGTCTCATCATATTCTCCAAAAGCCGACTTTTGGAATGGAAACGAGCTGGAAAATCAGAAGTCTTGGCACTATCATTATTAATTTATCCGTCAATTGTTTCAGTGTTTCTCCTCCCCTTTATTTTTTTCTACTCTACTCCCCTTCTTCTTCTTCTGCTCCTTCTAGTCCTTCTCCTGCCATTTTTTTGCCTTCAACGGGTGCACATTTTCTGTCTCCTTTCCGTTTTTTTTTCACGTCCTCACCCCATCCCATCTCTTCATTGCCCTTCTACATCCAGTATTCTCCCTCGATTTCCGTGTTATCTGATGCTTTTTTCTCTATTTTTTGCCGTACAAATTTCGAGAAATTTGAAAGTTTTCCTGCGAAGGTTGAGACCTTTTTTTCGTCTTTCCCACTTTCCTGTGAACTTTTTCCATTACCGGAAAGTCCTTGACGGATTGGAAATCTCGAGTACCTTAATCAAGAACATCATGACATGATGATGGAATTCACTTTTTTCCTATTTCGGTTTTCGAACTTTGAATGACACGAAAATTTCAAATCAGATCTCGCTATCCCGATATAGAGACTTTATCCGATCAGATTACCGATTTTCACACGAAAAAAAAGTGACCAGAGGTCGATGAAACTTGTAGTTCGGAAAGTTTCACTGAGAATTAGAGAAACAAGGATTACTGTAGGTTAATCGAAGTTTGTTGTTATCTCCACTCGATTCTTTATTTAATAATCAGTTGTATCCTTATATAATTTTCCCTCTTCTAGTCTTTTTTTTTGCCTAACCGTGTCTATCTCGTCTTCTCTTTAACACTTTTCTTCATGTCGTCGTCACGGTGACAGCTTCCTTCTTCTTTTTTTTCTCACTTTTTCAGTTATTCTGGAGAAACCTTTTTGACACCAAAGAGCTCCTCATAACTAGCTCACAAGGACATACAGGTGTTTTTATGGGGGAAATCAGTGACGTGTCGAAGATAGTATTTGGGTGATATGCTATCAGATATTATTCTCTCTTTTCTAATTAGCACAAAAATATGAATAGGGAGGGACTGATGACGTAGAAGAAGTGATATGTGTCTATAGAAGCGGAAAACATAGCTATGATTTAGTTTTCGCTTCCTCCTCTTTTTGGATAAACCTTGCTGAATCCACTGATCTCCTTTTTTTCGGCACTATCCCAAAAGTGCTCGAATTCCTGCTTCCTGAAGATTAAATTTCGCCCATTTCTCTTTTTGTTAGATGCTCAAAAACGCTTATGTTCCAAGTTCTTACTTTAGACTTTTGAAACATAAACTTTTGAAACAGCTAATTCCTCCACAACTATATCACCTGCAAATCAGTAACAAGCATATTTATATACTTCTTCTTCAAATGATTTTTGCCCTGAAAATTCATCTGTTTTCTAAAAAAATTTGAATATTATGAATGCGTAGGATGTGATTCTGGGTTTCTTGAAAACTTCCTCCACAGGTCTAAAATTCCCAATTTACGATTCTGAAATTGTCAAATTTGGCTCTAATAATTTCAGATTTCGAGCTTAAAATGGCCAATTTCGACTTATGAAATCTGAACTTTCCAATCTAAATTCGTCAGTTTTAGCTCTAAAAATCCAAAATTTCGATTTTAAAAGTGTCAACTTCGGTTTACAAAATCCCAAATTTCATGTCTGAAATTGTCAACTTTGACTCCAAAAATCCCTAATGTTGACCTTGATATTGTGAATTTTTCGTCTGAAAATCTAGAAATTGAGCTTTGAAAACTGGAATTCTTACCAAAGAAATCCCTATTTTTAGCCCTAACAAAATTATAATTTCACCTCAAAATCCCAAATTTCGAACAAAAAAAAAGCCAATTTCGGTTTCAAAAATTTGGAATTTCGATTCTAAAATACTTTCCCAGTGCGAGATGACGTTCGAATGTCATGAAATTGCACTACTACTTGGGTCGTCTCTAAATGGAAAGCGAAACTTTTCTGATGCGCATTGGAACAGAAAATATAAAACACAGTAGTTGTGTTTGGTGTTGTGTCCCTCAATTTCGTCGAATAGCCATGATGAGAATGACGCCACTTTTTTGTCGCTACACTGTTTTCCTTCTGTTATAGTTCGCCAACTTTTCCATATTTCCGGAGAGGGGTGATTTAAAAAATTATAGTAATCAAATTTGTGTTGTCTGGCCTACCAAAGAATATTCCAGTTTCCAAAATAGAACTTTCTTGAGTCATATTTACATATGAGTTGTACTAGGAATTCAGCCGAATTCTTTGGTATGGCGTGTACATATTTATCTTCGATGTTATCGTTTTTTCTCCATAATCTTTGTGTGTTCTGACCGTCTGAAATTTTTGACTGAAAAAAAGGTATTTCAAATCCCAGTGAACTGATTTCCTATACTGAAAAATTTTATCAGAGATTCATCATGTTTTCTTTAGTTTTTAAAACTGTCCCAATGATTGAGAGAAATCTGAAAAATTGAAATTGAAATTTGAAAAAAATCCCAGTTGCAGGGAAAATCCTAACGATCAAACGAAACATGATGAAAGTTTTGTGTAATATAACTGGAATCAGCACACTGGTACCTGTAGTAAAACATATATCGCTTGGGGATTTTGTTTTCTGAATTCCCATTCCCTATTGAGTAAAAAGAAAAAAAAATAAGAAAAAAAAGCAATTTATTTAGGTTTGATAGATAAAAAAGATCCGATTGTACGATTACTCCTTGCTACGTCATTTTTGGAATTCTCCTACTTTCTTTACTTTTTTTAAATGTGCATCTCACCTTTTCGTTGTCCTCGAACTTGAAAAAAAAGTTTCTGAAAGCATCTTATCAGCAAATTTCTTAATTGATAGCTAGAAACACCCGGGGTTACCAACTTCCTAATTTTTCATTCTCGGCAACTCGAAGCCTCAAATTTCTCAAATATTTCCTTCTCAGTCCTGTCTCCTAAAAAAAGTTTTCTTTCCCACAAGTCAGAATTCTGTCTCCTACGGCCTACCAAATTGTGTCAGATCTGGTCGATGAGCACGTCATTCTGCTCCAAAAAAAGTGTGTTTCAAAAAATGAAACTCGACTTGCTCTCGATTTGTCCCTCCTTCAACCTCCTACCCACACCCGTTTCCTCACTCCAATTTCCCCGTTTTTTCACCTGCTCAAACGGGGCGCATAGGCGCAGAATTTGTCTTTCTTTTTTTCCTTCTTCTCCTTTTCAGTTTTTTTTCTTCTTTCCATCACTTCAATTTCCACACTTCATCAGCCACTGTTCCTCACCTGACTCTCCTGTTTTCAGTATTTTCCTTTTTTTTTCAGTAGTTTCCTTGTCTAGTAAAATACAAATATTCGTTCCCCAAATGAGTGTCTCATGTGTGGTGATGTTTTGACGCTGCTGCTGCTCTAAAATCTGATAATCAGCTGACCATTCACTCAGGAGACGGGGAAAAATATTAGAAAAATATGAGGAAAAGAGAGATTAGAGATTAACTTCTTGTGATAATTCTCTCTTCGCTGATAAGCCACCATCTGTCAGCTAAGCTGCTTAATCTCCATATTTGTGAATTGGGGACCTTGATTGAAAGGATTCGATGACAAAAAACAGGCAAAAAACATCTAATGAGAGAAAAGAAAAAAGGATTCGTAAGGGTGGGAGGAAGTTTCTCAAAAATCTAATTCACTTGATTATGAAAATAAAAGAGACGAATCCATACGTTTTTCGAAACTTTTAAATCTTGGATTTTCGAATTATAAATCTTCATGAAACGCTCTTTAAAGTTTGCCTGACCTGCCCTAATATCTTCTTAATCTTTTGGTGATTCATGAAATTCTTCTTCCACTTTCAGAAATCATAAAACAGACTCTCTTCCTCCTTCATTTTCCCCATGCATTTTTGATTTTTACGTTCTAGAAGTTCGCTGTTTTATTGTCTACAAGAAATGTATCTCATTTGCAACTACTACTACTAGAAAAACATGATGACTGATTAGTAACACTCTGATTCTAGTAAACAGAGACAATATATTTATTACCAGCCTGCTGGCTGCTGCGCCTTCGGCGCAATTCAATATTTTTTACTGGTTCGTCACTCGACCCCTCTTTTCCATTTCTCTTTCTCACACTGTAGAACATCTACGCCCTCCTTCCTTCTTCTCTTTGTGTCCGCATAGCGCAGCTGTGTGCGCGCGCCGTTTTCGTGCGACAGCTCGCGGGTTCAGTTTTGATGGCGGCCAACTCCTTCTTTAAAAACCCAAAAGTCCACAGACGGACACGAGGACCAACACACGCGCCTAGCGTTTTATATATAAGGAAGATATCGCCTCATTCCTTCTTCTTCTTCTTTTTTCGTTGTATTAACAGTTTTCACACGTTTCCCATTGATATCATTGGATTGTAGTGGGAAATCAGAAAGCTCGAAACGACTATGTATGAGGATGAGGATGATGATGATGTGTGTCACCGGGCTATTAACTTTCTCTTCAACTGAATTCTGGGTTTTGACTCTTTTTTCCTTTCCTCGCGTGATCTCTTCCTCTCCATTTAGTCTTTACTCTCCTTTCTAGCTCATACCTCAACCACATTTGCCCCCCGTTTCATTGCCATTTCTCACTTCTCACGCACTCGATTTAATTTTTTTTTGCTCCCTCTTTTCACCCAGAATAAGGAGGCAAGGTGGGAAACGAGAGGAGAGGAATTTAATTAATCCTATCATTGAGCAGAAAAGGGAAGAGCAGGAAACAATGAAGGGGGAGAAACACTGAAAAAGAGAAAACGACCCGAAAAGTGGATTCAGATGACGTGGTGTATGATACAGAAGCCATATTCTCGCAACACTTTTTTGTTCAGGGTTCTATAATTCTTTCAGTAATTGCATTTTTTTTTCTCATCTGACCTGTCTACTATGTTCTCAAATTGATAAATCAGTGCTGAAAAACGCCGGTGGCCATGTTCAAAGGTCCCACAGAGACAACTACAGTGACCTAAAAATACGTTCATTTTCCGGATTTTTCATTTTGATTTCCGTGTGTTTCCAGTCGAAAATCCAAAGCTTTTCAGTGAAAAATTTATCTTATTCATTAATTCTCGGTGGCGCCCAATTTTGCATGAGGTGAAAGGTTTCAGGTTTCCTAAAGAACCAAACCAATCTGTCGAGGCACTCTGCAAATAAAAAAATTGCTCTGCTATCGAAAAAGGTCCTGAAAAAAGTGTGTCATTAATCCGGAAATCGGTGACTTGAAAGTACACCAACACACACCAAATACACACAACTTCCGATCCCTTGGACGTTTAATACTTTTTATCCAGAGAAGAAGAGGTCATAGCTCATACACAAAGTTTCTTCTTCTCCTTGTTCTGCTTCTCCCCCACTCACCCATTTATTCATGCATTTTTGATAGAATCTACATCGGATTCTTCCTATTCATCGAAAATATTCATACCAAATTCTGCACTTTTCTAACCACGTATCTTATCAATGAGAATGGTTCAGAATCCGAATTTTGATTAGATCTTAGAATTTAGAACTTCCGAAAAATTCCAGGAATCCCCTTCTACTTTCCAAATGTTACAATCAGGCCTCGGGATGTCGTCATGAGTCATTTTTAATCCTGATCCTTTGATCGAATAATAAATTCTCGGCCTTCATTCAATCAGAGGAATCCATAGATAATATCCGGTGGCAAATCATTGAGCTCTGACCACGAGGGGAGAGCTCTTGTGTTTTTTTCTCGCATTTTGAGTACAGTGCTCATTCAGATTATATTATATTATTCTCTTTGGATTGTGCCAATCCGAATGACTCCAGACTACAATTTTCTGATTCCAAAAATCCAAGAATTCTAGCACTCCCAGAGAAGCTACATTTTTCCCATTTCGAAAATGTATTCCTATATTCCATGTAAATATTCTCAAATCTCTCTGAATCTATCCACTCCTCATCCTTCCATCTCATCGTCACCGCCTTCTTCTTCCATCTCATTTTCATCATCACAGATTCGCTGCTCTCGGGAGAATCTCAACTACTTAGCACGTGGATCTTCTCTCTTCTAACCCTCTTTTTCACTCTCATCACATTATCCATGGAATTATATATATTTTTTCTTCACCCTATCTCTCTCTCAAAAGTTTTTTTTCCTACTTCATCATTTATTTTATGTCCATTTTCTTATACCACCACTCTCTCCGCAGATAGGCGGATGAGTTTTTCGCCCCTCGTGTGCTTAACTCAGCTTCCATTTTTCTTGATGTTTTTCTAATTAATTATTCACACCACATTCAGAATGAGCTTTTTTCTGGATTCTCTTCTTGATCTTTCAAAAATCGTCGTATTCTCTTATTTTTGTACTTTTGTGTTTTCTGTCTGCTCTGATTGGTTTATAGGTTAAATATATTCCTTTGTCTTATAATTTAAATAGCAGCCAGAACCCTTTTAGTTCTCTTTTCGAGATGAAAAAAATCCTTATAAATACTTTGAAACCTGTAATAGAAGGGCGCTCTAACTTTAACTTTGAACCAGTTCGTCTTGGTTTCTGTCAAAAATATCAAAAAGTTGTGAACATATGCATGTTCATCATAATATCCCAAACATTTTATCAGTTAGTATATTCTTGATATCTTGCACAAGAATCGGGATAAATTGGCTCGTTGAATGTTAGAGGGTCTTTTTATTGCAGGGTTTACGGTACAACTAGGTGATGTTCAGTAGGTTGGAAACTAAAAAAAATTAACTAATTCTAAAACTTCTAATACCCTAATGTTTTGCTAACTGGCCTAGAAAACCTGATTTGCGCGATGGGGCGCATTAACCGTTACCCCTCACCGGGCAGAGGAGGGAATTCAAATTTGAATTCTGTACCTAGGATCATCTCCTTCCTGTGTGACTCTTTGAATTCGAACTATTCCTAACTTTGAAAAATGGGTTTCTGGTTAAAAGTGAGTTCTCAACTAATATCTAATCAATGATAAATCAAGAAATCACTTTTATGAGGCAAGATAGATTTTTCTATAATAGTTTCCTATTGATCTAAATCACTTTATCCAATATCATTCTTTTCATGCTCTTGTTCATTTTTGTCTCTTTCGCTATAAAAGTTCCTTTTAAAATGGTTCAATTTTTCGGGTAGTCATCATCATCCGTGTCATCAATCAGTTGAATCAGAAAACAGAGACCATCGTTTGATAGTTTCTTGCTCTTTTTCATTTGACTGGTGTGCCGACTATGGCAATGATGACGAGCACATCAACTTGTTCGCCAGTGGCCGGCTCTCCGTTGATGATGCTCTTGTTTAAGGTACCCAACAGCACAACGGTAATCATATCAACTTTTATGTAGAGATACTGTAGATACTGTAGAGATAAAGTAGAAATCAATTAGTCTGTCATCATGAACTAATGCTCACATTTTTTCAGGCAATGCAAGAAGGAGCAGACAGTGAAGATGAAGCACGGAGACGGAGAGAACAACTAAATAGAAGGCCCTCATACCGGTTAGTCTCAAATTCTTCGGTTACAGAGCCTTCAAGATATGCAACTATCACCTGTTCTGTCTCATTTCCCATAGGAAATTATAGTTTTCAAAGTGGTTTGAAATGTTTTTCTGAAAGAAATTTTCAAGATTGTTGTTTCCCTTATAAGAAATGACTAAAGCATCGAGAATCGTGTATATCCGAAAAAACATTTCTTTGGGTTTTCGACGGAAACGATAATCACAGTGTGTGCATGTGAAAATTGGAATGTGTCAAAAGAAGAAAAAGGAGAGTACGAGCTGGCACCAAGTTAAGGGCAAATATGTGCACTATGATCACATTGGAAAGATAACCTGGAATAAAAAATCAAGATACCGTAATACCTGTAATAGAAGAGCCCCTAACTTTGAGCCAATTTGTCTCAGTTCCTGTTAAAGATACAAAAAAGTTGTCAAGTGAAAAAATGTTTATCTCAATATCAGAAGTCAGTTGACAAACTTTTATGTCTCGGATAGGATTTGAGATAATTAGGCTCAAAAGTTCCCAGATTAAAATTTTGGACAATTCGAAATATCAACTTCTGAAAAGCTCTATTTGGGAAGGTCGACTGAAAGGAATGGGACGCGGGTCTTGACGAGAACCATTAAGGGTTATTCCGGAAAGCTATCCATCCGTCCATTATTTCAGCATGACATCACTGAAAACTTTTTCATCGTTTACTTTCATTTTTAATTATTTTTTCTCTCTGTTAGTGTATGTGATTTCTTTTTCTTCTATTCCTCTACACTCTGAAAGCTCCAATGTCTCGGCAAAGACTCTGAGAAATTGAAAAAAAAAACACGAACGCAAAAAGAATCATTGAATGCTACATTTGAACAATTCCTACTCCGTTTCGTTTCCATTTGTTTCTTCCCATCCATTCTTTTTCCCATGTGAAGCAACCACGTCACTCTTTTTCAGTACGGTTTTCTTGAACCGTTCCCTCTCTCTCTCCACAAGATGTTTTGAAACCTGAAAATCTTTCTTCCTTCTCTGGAAATCTGGATTAGTAGGCATCTATAGCCTTTTCTTCAATGCTAATCACTTGAAATCACGTGCCTAGATTTTATTCATCGGCTCAAAGGTTGAGCCCTCAAAGTTTTTAGTGATGTGATCTCAAGTTGCTCCACCCTCACCCTAATTGATAGGTTGATAGCATTTAAAGGCCAATGTTTGTGAGTATATTGCTGAGTACATTTTTAGGACTTTCACTAGATTGGGTTTAGTGTATGTTGTTTGAATTTCTCTTGCCCCCAGAATCTTGGAGGTTACTGTAGCTCTTATTGAGTTTTAACCAGTTTCTATATGATAAAGGTTTTCCTGTTGAAATTTCTGCTCATTTTTAAGCACAACTTTTTGTTGACCATATCCTTCAGAAGCTGATTTGGCCAATAACGAACTACAACATCTCACTTTCAGTTTGGAAAGGTCGAAGGTTTGCAGATGGAGTAGCAGCACAGCAAAAAAAGTTGGCTCTCTGTCTCTGTTTCCCCTATCGTCCCTCCCTGAAACCACGAATAATTCATCTGTGCAACAACCCATCCCACCCTCCCTCTATCCATTTGTCCATGTCTTCACGGAAATGAAAAGAGAAGAAGAAGGCGGTGAAAAAAGAGACTGACGAATTCTCTCTTCTACTTCTCAGTTCCTTTTTTTTCATCTCCTGGCTCTCATGTTCCATTTGAGAAATGTGTCATATGGGGTGATCATCAAACGACGATCATTTTTGATTACTCGAAAAAACTGGCGTCATCCTTTTTTCTCCCGTTTTCAAATCCGTTGAGATAGATTTTGGCGGCTCACCCAGATGTCAGACTGTTGAAAAATATGTAAGTGCAAGCTCAGTAATTCAGCTGTCGGATCTGTCATTTTTGATCTTCTGAAAAAAAAACATCTAGGAAGTCCTTGATATAACAATTATGAAGCCGTTTTTTGATTCAAGAGAGATTCGGAGTTCCGGTCGGTGCCACCCTCTTCCTAGTCTTTAGTCCTTTTTCAGAAGAGATGTTCAACTCACCGATAGGAGGTCTTAATAAGAACGAAGAAGAGAAGCCCTACTTCCTTTCCCTTGTTGTTTTTCAGCATTGAACTTTTGTCATTCTCACTATAACTAACTTCATTTTTTTTCTTAATCTTTTTGCCAGTTTCCCATTTCCTTTCTCTGAATAATCACACTTTTTTTCTTCTGATCGTGAAAAAAATTATTCAAGCGGAAAGTGTCTAGAATGTAATATGAAAAAAAAAGAGAATTTGGTGTTCATTAGCATGTGAGATGATAAGGTTTTGATAGAGACTAAGATGTCCAGCTAGCTCGTTAGTAACATCGAATCCTTTTGAGAATCATGAATCAATTACTAACGGATCGAACACAAAGTTACCGTAGTCCAGAAATCCAAGTTGACAACTTTTTGCTCTCGGAATACACCCTCTCTGAAAAGGAAGGTGTTTACTCGTTTCTTTTGCTGAATCTCTTGACCGCACACGGCCATGCAGCACCAAAAGTGATATTTGAAACCCTTTCTCGGGGGTGGAGATGGTGCTAACCACTACTACAGCCATTTTTTCTTCAGTTCCCCACAATGTGACTTGTGTAGTTTCAGTATCCTAGATTCTTGAACTCTGGATTCAGATTCAGAGAGATTTATGGATTCACTAGCTAACAGGAAATAGAAGAATTAAAAAATGAGCCTGAAAACCAATTTCAACACAACAATAAAAACGGATTTCCTGTGATTTTGTTGGTTATCAATTTCTGCAACTTGAGGCCTTTTTTATTATCAAAACTATAAAAAAAATCTCGTTCCAATATGAACCCATAAATCTTTCGATAAAAAAGTTTTCCGAGAGAAGTTTTCAGCCATAAATTCCTTCTTCTTTGGTTTTCGGCTTTCCCTTTTCGATGCCGGAGCAGCTAGATGTTTAATGGGTCTGTGTGCTCTTTTATGGGGCAATTTTCTGAATACGCAAAGTTGCTAGGAGGCGTGTCGTAGGCACACTGACTTCCCGAAGATATTCATTTTTTTTCTTGTTCAAACAACCACCTCGCTTCCTTGTATCCACTTTATTAGGATGTGTTTTTTAACCATCTTTCATGAAAAAAGGACAACACGTTGTTGATGGTTTATGAAGACGGAGAGAGTAGAGATGCTCTCTCATGGTGAGAGTCTCACCGAATTACTCGAGTAGAGGTAGAAATACAAGGGGGCGGAGTCATGAGAGCCACCCCCACCCCCACGTCCACCTCTTCTCGCGCTCAACCCTCTACCACACCAAACAGAAGGAAGAAATCTGATATCAGAGCCTTTTTTTTTCATTTCTCGTTTTTTTCGGTTAGGCTTTTTTTCATCCACCCTCTTCTTCCCCTTCATCCGCCTTTTTCAGAATCACTAGGGCATAATGCCACACTGTAGACATTGCACATTTTTCTTCGGCGGCGTCCTTCTGCTTTCTCGTTTTCTCCTTTTTTCCCCTTGATTTAATTAGAAATGAGCACCCCCAACCTCTTCCACCCTCAGAACATTGGTTTTAGGTCGTCTCAGTTGAATAGTAGGGAGGAGAAAAGAGGAATTTCTTTTGCATTTCACTCTTTTCTTTTAGAATGCCTGTAATGGGTTAGATCGGAGCTACACAGTGGGAGAATCATGGCACTTTTCGGCTAATGAGCTCTGGTGATTTTTCTACAAATTACTCACCAGGATTAGTTAGCAAGTCACCCCAAAAATTTTACTATTTTTCTCCCCCACGAGTGATCCTAAACTTTTGTGATATTTAACACCGAAAGGTTCTCACCCTCACTTCTCATGTGAATATCAATTGTGTGCTCTCTCTTTTTGAATTCCCACCAAACCCTGTCATTATTTTTTTCCTTTTTCCCCACCACCCTCGCCTGATAATTTAGGCTCCACCCTCACAGCACACGTGGTCTTTCTTTTTCTCCTGGTTGCTCACCACAACCAGATCAACACATGGGAAAATTGGATTGTTGTTTTTGACGATGATAGTCCAAACAGAAAAGAAAGCGATTTGAATTTGTATGTACCCGGAATGAAAATGAATCATGATGAGAACAAAATGATACAAAAAAAACTGGTGGTTGAAAAGCAAATTCAATTAGTCTTCTCTCTCGCTAATGTCATGACTGAGATTTTTTCTGCTCATTAATCAGACTTGCTCACTTCGCATCGATGACCATCTCAAAATGACTTTTTTATCTTCTTGAACTTTTCTTTTCACACCGTTCAGACTTGTGATTCAGAGACGTCTTCCTCCACTCCATCCACTCCGACGGGGACGGTCCGCTTGTCAGCATTCCGTCCACTATCGATGACAACAATTAATCCAGCCTCGTACTCTCATCAACCAACCTATCCACTGTTCGGTACATCAACAACAGCTGCAAATCCGAGCGTCACTGATGTTGCGACGGCTCTTTTCAGAATGACCACTCCGCTTGGGGGAGATGGGAATCCGCTGACTTCGCGAGATCGTTGGCAAATGTGCATTTATGCAGTTATCAACAAGAGACCGTGGTTCCCAGGAGAATCTACTGATTCTTCTGACCCAGAAAGGTACTTACTACAATCTAGGCTTATGTCCCTTTTCGGGCTGAACTGCTTTTTGTGACTTCACATCTGTCAGAAACTAGCTCCCATTTCCGTCCTTCTAATCCTGATCGTTGACCCCCATCGAGTTAGAATAGCTCTTGGAGAAAAACAATGACCCGTTTCCCATCGGATCCTTTCCGATTTTCGGAGCTCTCTCTCTCGTCTAAAAGATCTGCCAGATTGACTCCATTTGATTCCGGATGCCTCTCCTTCCGGAACACCTTCATCTTGTTGTCCTTTTCTGGGGGTAAAGACATAAGAGAAGGGAGTCAAAATGGATTGAGATAGAGAAAGAGAGACGAAAGGACTCCGGAAAAACACATCGTCAATCATTGAATAAGAAGAAGCAGAAGGACGAAGGGAGCCGAGACGATAAACGTCATTACCTAAGAAGAAGAAAAAATGAGGACATTCGAATTCTGTCGAATCGGGGTCGAGAGCATTTCTTGACATAAATAAAAAATTAGAAATACACTATGATGTAAGAAGATTCGAAATGAAGGATTTTAGAAAAGTATGTGTCTTGTGGTACCATCATTAGATGATGTAAGTCACATCCAACAACATGACGGAATACTAGTTTTCGAAATTGAGCTATTACCGATTAGAGCATCTGAATAACTTACTTACGCAAATCAAGTACATTTCTGAATCTATATTTTAACTTATGATTTCATCAAATTTTTTTGATATTTAGAAGAGATATGTTCTGAGTGATTTGGGTGTGGTGTGAGCATGGATTCAAACGATGAGTTGCCATACACAGAACATAAACAACAAAAGGTACTATTCTGGTACAAAAAAGCGGAGCTGCGGAAAAGAAACGCCGGCTACCGTAACCTAAAAATAATTATATTTTTCGGATTAATTTTCTTCTTTTCAGTCATTTTTTTCGAGAAAAATAACTAATAAAAATTGACTAACAGCAGTGAAAATCGAGAAAATGAATGCGAAAAATTAATAGTTTTTGGGTTACGGTAGTTGTCGTTGTGGAATCTTCCGCCATGGCAACCGCTTTTTCTCTTCCCGAGCTCCGATTTTTTGCACCAGAATAAATGGTATGCTACTATTAGGAGCCTCTTAAAAAATTTAACTACCACCGTAATCAGTTTTTTCACCCGTCCCATACTTTTTTTTCTATTTTTGTATAAGGTAGTTTCACAGGTGTTGAAAACAACCGAAAAAAAATGAGACAGTCGGTCTACTCTCACTGTGTTTCTTGGTGACGTCACTGATCATTTTTGTTCGTTCTTTTCTGTCATTTTTATCACTGATTATCAGTTTCTACGTCTTCTTCTCCACCTCCTTTTTTCACTTTGCTGACGTCATAGATAGATACTGCAAAACGTAAGGGGAGACAAGAACCTAGGATAGTTCCTACTACCTCTGGATGAAAATCTAAATTTTAATTTTTGAAGAAATGTCGTCTACTTTAGTTTGCAGGTGAGTAGAGATAGGGAAATAATGGGTGATTGTTGCATATGAAGGTTACAAGAAAAAATATCACAAAGAGACCGTTCTGATCGATGAATATTTACAGCATGATACTCAAAGATCTGGAGACAGCGGATAAGGTAATGAAGAAAGAACCAGAAGAAACGCCACCGTCCAGTGTTGACGTCTCGCCATTACAGGTAAGAGAAAAACGACGCAAAACTATGGGAAAAGGTTTTGAAATTTAAGAAAACAGAAAAGTTTTTCAAAAGATCACAGTGTTTCCTGTTACTAGATTCGATTTAGCAAAGCCACTCTCGTAGAATGAAAGAGAAAAGAAAGGCAAACCTTTCAAAAACACCTGCATAGTCTTTCTGCCTTGAATCCACCCTCACAGCTCTCTCTGTCTAAATGTCAATGTCTTCTCTGAAGTTCCTTCTCTTTTTGCTTTGACATTTCTTACTGCTGGTTTCACTAGGTTTCCTAGGAGAAATGACAACGGGTTGGGCGGGTACTTAAGGACTACAACGTTTTGACTGAAACTACCAGTTACTCACTAGCTATAAGATGTTCTTTTTCCAGGTATCTTGACATTCGTATTCCTTCGAACCTTATTCTTATCCTCATCTCTTTTCAGTCAGTAATGCGACCGCCTCCACCACAACTACCTGGACCACCACCACCCGCCGTTCCTACAGCTGTAACACCGAATCGAATTGTGACATCGAGCAGTGCTGCATCACCATACGGATCACCACTAGGAGCATCACTTTTATCAAGTCAACCACTGGTACTTCCATTTGCTCCGATCAATGGAGATTTCGATTTCAATGCGGCGATTGCGGCAGTTTCTCAACCAAAACCGGGTATGCTTTTCGGTTTTTGATCAAAAGTAATGATACAATCCTTTCCTACGTTCCACCAACCGTATCAAGAGAATCTTCTATCTGATATCATTCTTCTCTTTTTCGGAGATAGCCCTTTTTACAGTGACGACTTTTCGGTTCTTAGTTCTTTTATCACCTCTTCACATCACTTTTTGTTCCAGTTTGAACTCTATTTGGTCCAAGCGGGTCATCCGGGTTACTGTGTTTTTTTCTCACCCGCCATCACCTCCATTTTTTCAGTTAGACAGTTATTTAGTTGTGACAAGGCGAAAGAGAAAAAAAAGAAAGAGATAGTTATGTTATCATTGATTGTGTGTGTCTACGTCTCTCATCCTAAACCATGACTCTCGACAACTCGACCGTTTCGTATTTTTCTCTGAAGATACCTCCCCGACTCCCGGACACTCTCATCCACAAATTGACGTCATTTTTTTTGCGATGAGATGGTTGCCTTGCCGAAAAGACCGAGGAGACCAGAGACGACTGGGGCAAGAGAAGGAAAAGAATAGTTTCTCTCTTTTTTCCCCTCTGTATTATTTTTGTGTCTCTCATCACTCCCGATCAGTCGTATTCAAGACGGTATTCAGTAGTATTCTCTGTTTCTGGATCCCATCGTTATTAAAATAGAATAGGATGGAGTC
Source organism: Caenorhabditis nigoni (assembly GCA_027920645.1). NCBI lineage: Eukaryota > Metazoa > Nematoda > Chromadorea > Rhabditida > Rhabditidae > Caenorhabditis > Caenorhabditis nigoni. The sequence goes on along the minus strand of CP115866.1, from coordinate 7,114,722 downwards.
ATTGGTATTCAACGGACATTCCACAATGAATGGTACGAAATATAGAACAATAAAGGTGAAATTTGAACGAATAGAATACATAATCTAGATATCAAATCATTTTGAAAATGCTCTGACTGTTGACCTCTAACTTCTTCATAGTTTGTGTTCTGATCTCTATCGTTTAGATAATCTAAACTGTTTCATTGAATCGGATCACCCAGAAAATTTACGATTCTTTCTGCAGAGTGTGATTCTTGCAAACTAGATTCTAACTCAACAAAGAAGGTGGGAAATTTTCACATCCTTCGTCTCCTTTTTCTTTTTCTTCTCATATCGATGGGAAAGATTTTCAGAGAGTTTTTGAGAGCTTCTCATAGACTTGCTCCATAGACTAAACTTATATTCCATAGAAAGTGTCAATCGATCAATGCTGGGCTATCTATAATGCTTTTTGAACTGATGATTTATTAAATCTCTAAAAATCATATAAATTGCTTATCAACACCGTTCTAATTTTTCCTTAGATTTTGCAGGAGGACCATCGCAAAACGGTCTTGGCGGAGGAGTGCCCGGACCGTCTAGTGGTATTGTTGGAATGCCAGTTCAACCACCAACCAGCACACCATCCCAGCAGCAACAGCAACCACCAGGCGTCGAAGGATCATCTGGACTGATTGCCATGAAACCAATGTTAGGCATCGAGACACCAACTTTTCCAGGTTTATTCAAGAACCCACACTTTTTGACTATTCATGTTTAGCTTATTCAGAATTCGGAACAACTGATTGGCAATCACCGATGCTCTCGGGTGGATACAGTTCCAGTCCATCTCCAACAATGACTGGAAGCAGTGGATCAATGAGAATGGGTGGTGGACCGATGCATGGTGGAGAAGATGAATCAAATAGAAAGCGACAAGTACGGTTGCTCAAAAATCGAGAGGCAGCAAAAGAGTGTCGTAGGAAAAAGAAGGTAAATCATTGATTCTATAAACACCTAATAACAACAATTAATATTTTCAGGAATATGTGAAATGTCTTGAAAATCGTGTATCCGTGCTGGAAAACCAAAACAAGGCGTTGATCGAAGAGCTGAAAACTCTGAAAGAGCTGTATTGTCGAAAGGAAAAAGATCAAATGTGATACTCATTGTCGTCTTACCTCTTCTCATTTTTTGCCTCCTCCTCCTCCTCAAAGTCTCTCCTCAAAAAAGAAATCTCTACTGAAATCTCGTTTTTTTTGTTCTATTTTCTAACTCCCAGAATCGTTTCTAATCCCATCAAATTGCATAGTTACTTGATGTTTAATATTGTGATATCTCTCGGTTTTTCTTTTAATATTTTCCTTTCAAAGTTTAGGAAATTCAATTGTTATCCTCTCGTTTTCCCAAAGCCGCCCTATCCCAGTAAATCAAACAATATTTGTTCCAAGATCACTGTAATCCCTCCTCCTCCCGATAACAATCCCATCGTCTACGAACCGAAACCCCGTTTGCCATATTTTGTCTTTTTTTCTATTCGTCGCTAACTTGTGCTGTACCATCATGTTCCAGTCGTTATTAGCATGTAAACCCCTTCTAGCCATCTATGTAGTTCTTTCTTTCTTTCCCTGAAGACCAATTCGATGAATATATAAAAAAAGAAAATGAGAAAAATGTACATTGTTTTCGAATGTTCAGGAATAAAAATGTAACATATCCCCTATCAGAAGTTCTCCAAGTGCACACCCATTTTAAGAGATCACTGTCTATGGAAAAGTGTGATCCGTGGGAAATGAAACAGAGTTTTTCACATTATCAAACTTCTGAAAAAACGGAAATTGGAATCTATTGTCACATTTTAATTCCATTTCCGGAATAAAAATTGTTTGGAAGCTTTGTTATGCATTCGAACCTTCAAACCTGACAGATTATGAGATACTGTACCATCAGATTTTTGTTTCTATTAATCTTAATCCTTGGACGGACTGATTCTCAAGGTAAGTCAAACAAAAATGGACTTGCATCAGATGAAAAATAGATTCTTAAAATTTTTGATTCTTCTGAAAGTCTCTGCAATTTGCACAGGGAACTACCTGATATCTAATTACGGTACAATCATAATAGCCAATTCAGTCTTTGGCTACTAGACATTTTCTGAAACAAAAAACAATGGAAAAAAAGTTTACCGGACAGTGGAGTCTTTTGGGAGAAAACTAGAAAACTCTTTAAAAATTCAGATTTAAAAAAGGTTTTCGAATTTTCTACACAAAGAATCAATTTGATATCCACATTTAGATGCCTACAAAATGTTGAAGATGGTTGAATGAGTCTGAAAATGTTCATCTCCTAACAAACATAGAGCTTCAATTTTGCAGTGTATAACTTTTTTGAAAAAGTTCAGCCAAAAGAGTTAAACATCTTGAAAGCATCACGACTCGGAACACAATGATATTTCTGACATATGATTGGTTTTAAGCGATATATCTCATTTGGATAATATTTCACAAAAAGTTGTCGACTACAAAATTGAAGCTCTATCTTTGTTCAGTAGACCTAATGAATTTCAGACTCATTCAACAAAATCTACTATGTTTGGTAGACATTCGAAAAGCTACTTGCCACCAATACGTTTTTGGCCGTGTCTTTCTCGCGCAAGATTTTTTCAGGCAAATCTAACATTTAGTGTCCTCTCCTTCCTTGATGACTTTATTTCGAATCATTTGAAATTAGTTTTGTTACAGGCTTTGGTGGTCCGATCGGCGGCCCATCCGTAAAAACCATGACTTCTAAAACCAGAACTACAGTAGCCAATCCGACAACTACAGTAATCAATCTTACAATTACATTAATTAATCCAACAACTACCGTAATCCGTCCTACAACTACAGTAGCCAATCCTACAACTACAGTAACCAGCCCCACGACTACAGTAGTCGATCCAACAACTACACTTATCAATCCTGCAGCTACAGTAGTCAATCCTACAACTCAATCTGTCCAAGCAACAACTTCTCTTTCAAATTCAATCAATCTCTTTTTATCCATTTTTCTTCTATCAGTATCAGTTCATATAGTGTTTCCGTTCGCTAATTGAGTATATTCATAAAAAGTTTTCGCTTAAGTTTTTTCGTTTTCATATGTGAATTCAATCAAAAAGGATTAACAAGAGCTGGAGCTTGCGCACAACTGACAGGAAATTGAATTTGGGAAGAAGTAAGAGTTAGTTTTCAGTCGTCATATCAGTCACAGCTGAAATGAAGTTCGCTTCAATTTTTCTCTTGATTTCAATGTTCCTCTCGGCTCGAGGAGCACCTGCTCCACAACTGGGACTTGGGAACTCAATGCAGCCAGAAGTTCATGCAACTGGTAAGTATCAACATGTTTAGATGAGCTCCCAATAGTTGACTTTCCAGGTCTTATTCCGATGATCACTGGAACAAATGTTCCTGACTCCGAGGAAGAAATCGATGCTCCAATCTATGATGAACGTGAATTGGAAAGAGTTCGTGGCCTCGTCAAACAGACGGCTGAAAATGGAAGAGACCCAGAGAAAGCACTCGGAGGATACATAAAAGACCATCCAGGATTCATGTCAACGGTTGAGACTCTTCGGATTTCTGGATTAGGAGAGACCACAACACTTCCATCGGCTTTATCCACGTCTCCTGGACCAATATTCACTCTTGCCAATGGAGTACCAACTGTTACAACCAATGGACAATCTAAAGAACCATCAACCACCGCTGGAATTACCACTGTTCAAGCTTCGACAGATACACCAACCACTGCTTCCACCGCCACTACCACCACTTCGGAACGTTTGATTTCTTCATCATCTAACACTCCTACCACCACTACTGCAGCTGTTAAAGCCCATTGATATTTATTCCTGAATAAAGTCACAATGTTAATTTTGATTCAAGTTTTAACAATGTTAAGGAAAAAAGTGGAGATTGCCAGACAAAGGTCTCTCACAGATTTTCAGAAATTTAAGAACTTCAAAATTTTCGATTTTCAGATTTTCCGTTTCTCCGATTTTTAGAAGTTTTACAATTTTTCCGATTTTCGAATTTCCGAAATTCAGAAATTCGGGATTTCTGAGAATTCTGGATTTCTGGAAATTCTGGAGTTCTGAATTCTTGAAATTTCAATTGTCTAGATTTTTTAGTATTTTTAAATTTTTAAATTTTTGCATTGCTCATGCTTTAAAAAAAAAATTCAAAAATTAATACTTTTGGAAGTTCAGAGATTAGTAAAAAATAGGAAAATCGGAAGAACGAAAACTTAAAATTCGAACTTCAGAAAAGTGTTTCAATTTCCGAAATACGGAGTGTCTGAAATTTTGTAATTTTGAAATTCTGATTATCAGAATATTGAAAATTCAGAGTTTCGGAAGCTGAGTAATTGAGACAGTCCAAACTCGAAGATTTAGATTCGAAACTTCAGAAATATCTGAAATTCTAAAATACAGTTTTAGCTAAAATATAGCTTATCTGATTTTTGAAATTTGAGAGATTTTATAATTCCAAGATTTTGAGTTTTTCAGTTTTCCAATCCAGATTTTCTGAACTTCCGATTTCTGGAAATTCTGAAACAAATGCTGAAATTGTTTTGCAAATTAGGAGAATTAGAATCTCAGAAGTTTAGATATTCAGAAATTTGAAAATTCAGAAAACTCTTTTTCCCGATATTTCAGTTTATTTCAGGAAAGAAAACGGTTTTTATAATTGTAAGGAAAACATCCTCCGAATTTCCTATACTGAAATTGTCGAAAATCACTTTCTGGAACCAAAAATTTTAATTAGGAACTCTCCGAATACAATTTTTCTGGTTTCGACATTTCAATAGGAATTTTCTGTGACTTCTGCTCTGGAAAATAAACCAAATATCGAACATAAAAAATGTATTTAATTTAACTAAACACCTGTTTATTAAATTACAAAATAACTCTTATATCACATCAATTCAATTACCAGTCTTCACTAAACAAATTATCAGTTCCAAAGTTCCAAGTTCTCAGAGTTCGTCATGAACTTTTGGCTCAAGCTCTGGATACACATTCTCGATGAACCATTTCATATCCTTACACTTCAAACGATCTCTCACTTTGATACTTTCACTGATATCACCGAACACAACCTTCAATCCACGTGGCTTCGCGGCGAAGAAGTTCTTCTGGAATTTCAAATTTTCTGTTACTAGAGTCTTGAAATAATTCAAAAATCAAACCTCATAATCTCCCAACCAAGTCTTGGCAACTCTAACGGCATTGTAGAGAGCAGTGTCCATTCCTGGTTTGGAAGTGTATGGACGACGCATTCTGAAGACGTGGCCGACTCGGGAACACGGAGCAACGACGACGCGTCCACCACACAACCAGGCCTTCAGAGAAAGTTCGATATTTTCAGATCCCCAGATTTCCATTCCCATATCGTACTCTCCCAATTCAACGAAATATTCTCTTTTCATAGCAAGAAGACCTCCTGGCATTGCTGGGGAACTGAAACTCCAAATTTAGCTGAGCAAGAGTTACCCAAAGTTTGAAATGTCATACTTGAAAGGCTTGACATTGTTTTCTGGAGTCTCGAAATATTCCCATGGAAGGTAGATCCATTTGAAAGTAAGTCCCCAATCGAATCCACTCTTTGCAACCATCGAAGATGAATAATCGAAAGAAACTGGGTTGATAAGGTCGACAACAGGAAGGACGATGCTGGAAGTTTAAATTTGGTCTCTTTTCAAGATTACTGTATCCATCATACCTCTTTGGATCTTCCTTAATTGGTTGCAAAAGTGGTTCCAACCATCTCTCAGCCACTTCACAATGCGAATCCATAAACACAATAACCTCTCCAGTGGCAAGTCTTGAAGCATGAACCTTCGCACGGATCAATCCCTAAAACTTTCTTTCTATTTTTCTTGATCATGATTTCTGAATGATTTCAACCTGTCTGTACTCGCTTCTATGGATGATCAACTTGTCTTCAAGTCCCTTCAATTTTGCATATTTCTCCAAATGTTTCGTCAAAACATGATCCTCTTCAGAAGCATCTTCATAGAGGACAATCTCCTTCAAAAGAGATTTTGGAGTGAATTCAATCAATCCATTTATCATTCTGAGAATTGTGGAAAGTGCCTCATTATGATGAATGACAACGACGGAGGTGGAGAATGAAGCATCGTATTTTTCCTCTTCGCATCTGGAAGTTTCAAGGATTCTGGAAGAAGACTAATTTTCCAACTTACAGCTTGTGAGCTTGTTTTCCAACATTTCTCAAAGGTCCCAACTTCTCTGAAGATAGAGCATCAAAAGCGAAACTCTTGATTCCCCAATCAGTTTTCTTGGCTTCCTGGATGAATAAATGAAGATGTCTATACAATTCGAAGCTACTTACACTTTCACTGAGATCATCCTTGGCAGTGGTATGATTGCATTTTCGCTCTGCTGGAGTTTTGAGAGCCAACCAACCTTCCAAGCTAAAAAAAATAGGTGATTCAGATTCAGATTCAGAATTCAACTTACTTCTCATAAGGATCCACGTGTTCACATTTCGGTAGTTTCTCCTTCTTCTCCTCTTCTTTTTCACTTGCAGAAACCACTCCACTGAATAGTAAAAAACACAAAATTGAGGTCACGACAGTTTGTCGCATTCTGGAATTTAAAATATGGAAAAGACAAGGATTTGAAAATGATAGAATTCAGAGAATCAAGAACCACACACAACTGAAGAAAACGGTCTTCAAAACTTCATTCTTCACAAATCGAAATCTTCTTTTTTTATTCTTGAGAAGAGAAGGAAAAGGGAAGCAGAACGATTCCAGTTTGTCTCCTCCCCCGAATTTTCATTATATATCCTCTACCTTCTTTTTTTTCGGAAGATTCTGTGTCTCCTTTGCAAAAACTGTTCTCTATCTAATTCTTGTTTTCTTTTCCTTCTATTAGAAAAGACAGTGTTACCATTTTGACCAATAGATTCTTCTAGAGGTTTTTGGAGAAACAGAAAAAAGAAGAAATAACAAAATGTTCGAGAACCTGAACAATGTGTGAAACCCATCTCCAAGAATGTGGGTATAATTGAGGCCAAGGCCAAAAAATGAAGAAGAAAAAACAAAGATTGTTTGTATTAAAAAGGGTTGGATGTTCGTATGCAACGGATGACCTTGTTCCTTCTCATCGAGATTTTTATCTTCAGAAATGGATCACTGTTTGATATTGCGGTTTACAAAAAATCCTGCAAAGAAATTATGGAAATGAAACAAAAATGAGACACTGAAATTCCTGAAAAAGTTCTCAAAGTGATGAGTGAGCCATTTTAAGACTATCTTCGATGTAATGTGATTTGGAAAATTAAGAACTTCCGGGGAGCGGTCAAAGAATGCTAGATAACATTTTCACAAGTCATTTTTGTGGAAATTCCTGTTTAAATTGCTTCGAACGCCTTCATTCCAATTTTGGAGGACATGCGAAAATTGAGGAGTAATTTGATAAACTGTGCCACGCCTCGGATCTATAGAAAAGAAACGCCGGTGACCGTCGCCGAAGGTCCCACAACTACAACTACCGTAACCAAAAATATGTTCATTTTCCGGAGTCATTTTCTCGATTTTCTTACGTTTTCAGTCAATTTTTTTCAATATAAAAATGTTTATTTTGCGACTTATTTAAGGAAAAATAACAGAAAACTCGACAAAAATCAGTAAAAATCGAGAAAATAAAGTTATCGCTATGGGACAGTCAGCAGCGGCCACTGTCGTTTCTCTTCCACAGCTCTGGTTTTTCTTTGCACCAAAATAATATCCGTTTTTTCCGATTATTCTTTTCGCTTTTGTTTTTTTTTTGGAGCTCAAATCTTTCCGATTTGTTCGGTTTTTTTCTCTCTGAAAACCTAATATATTACGCGAAAACACACAACTTCCATACCGTAATCCCGGTGTGTGCGCCTTGTCGTAAAGTTTAATGATCTTGACTTGGCGCGAGCGGCAAAATTCAGTGTTTTCTTGATCGCTTGATTTGTTTTCATTTGTGTTGCTCGATTTGTTCATTTGTGTTGCTTGATTTTTTTCAATTGCCTTTTCATCCTTTTTCCAGCCAAATGCTTTGTCTTATATCATTTTTCATAACTATCCTCTTATTCCAGTACGCAAGATGTCAGAAGCTTGGATCACACTGGCAACCAACGATCGGTACGCGCAAGGTGCGCTCACTCTGCTCAACTCGCTTCACTCATCGGGAACGAACCGAAAAATTCATTGCCTAATTACCAATGAGGTATGTTTATCACTAAAGCTATTTATCGAATACATTATGATTTTAGATCTCGACAAGTGTTCGCCAGGAACTCGAAGCCAAGTTTGATGAGGTCACTGTGGTGGACGTTTTCAACAGCAATGACTCGGTATTAGATTTTAGTCGTTTTTTTGTCGTCTCAATTTGATTATTTTTCAGGACAATCTCGCGTTGATCGGACGACCGGACCTCGGAGTCACCTTCACGAAATTTCATTGCTGGCGTCTCACTCAGTACACCAAAGCCGTTTTCCTCGATGCCGATACAATGGTCATTCGAAATTCCGATGAGCTGTTTGAGCGTCCCGATTTCTCAGCAGCGGCTGATATTGGCTGGCCGGATATGTTCAACTCTGGAGTTTTCGTTTTTTCGCCTTCCCTGGAAACCTATCGAGCACTTGTTGCTCTCGCCACTTCATCTGGATCCTTCGATGGAGGCGATCAAGGTCTTCTGAACGAGTACTTCTCCAACTGGCGCGACCTCCCATCAGCTCATCGTTTGCCATTCATCTACAACATGACTGCTGGCGAGTTCTACTCCTACGCGGCCGCCTACAGAAAGTATGGCGCCCAGACCAAAATCGTTCACTTTATCGGAGCGGAGAAACCATGGAGCTCGAATACTAGAGAAATCGGAATCCACAAAAGCGAGCACTATCAACAATGGCACACATTCAGTCAGCAAAAGTTTTCACCAACGAAGAAGGTTCAGGAACCACGCTCGTCTCAAGTGTCTCACGATGATACGGAGATGCAACGTGTCGCATGGGAAGCTGGACATCCGGACTACTTGGGAAAAGACGCTTTCAAGAACATCCAAAAGGCACTTGATGAGAGCATGGCTGATGCGAAACCTAAAGGATAGTAGATCTGGTCTCTCGTATATTCTCAATTTGTTTATATTGCATTTTAGACAACTAACATAGCTTCACAGATTTATTTTTATGATTTATTGCAATAAGTAATGTTCTTGTGTTATAAGTATCGGTTAGATTGAACCAATTTGAATATAGGAAAGAGTGTAATAAATCGAATTCTGCGGGAAATGTTTCTTTTTAAATTATTAACCAGATACAAAACACAGAGACACGGGCAAACAGAAATTGGGATTTCTACTCTAAAACTTGAATTTCGAAGATTCCAAACATTAAAGGTGGGGGGACATGAAAAAAATAACGTTCTCGAAATTCCGTTCAAATATGCCCCTCGAGGAGTTGAACTTGTGGGGGTGAGGATGGAGGGTGCGGCGCCGCTACCGACTGAGCTACGCGGGCAAAGAGAAAGCGGCCGCGCGATTGCATACATGAAGGCGAGGACGACAGCTGTACGCAGAGTGACATTAAGCGTTGTACACCGTCACGTCAGAATGCATACTCTGGCCCCAAAAATCCCCCGTAAAATCTCCTGTCCCCCCACCTTTAAGAAACTCGGGATTTTCCGAACATCCCTGGCTCCATCCATTTGATTTTCATATGGCAATATTAATATTTATTTTAATCGAAATCATATCGGTCACAAAACGAAAAGACAGGATAGTTTTCTATCGAAGAAAGCGTATTAAGACGCGTTCTCTGTAGAACTCAACTTCAGGCCTATTATCCACTGTACAGAAAAATTCAAACTTGTTTTTTCTGGCTGATTTTTCATATATTGCATGTTTATGGACTTCTAAGGTATTTGAAATATAGTTTGTCCCGACTTGTCCCGCCCCTGCAAAAATATGGTCGTGGGGTGTCTAAAAAAATATTTTTTTCAAAAGTGAAATAATGATCAGATCTTAATGTAGAACGTTTTTTGGGACTATTTTGAACATTTTTTGTATTGACACTATACTAATATTCTTCCGTCTTCCTGGGAAAAAATTCAGTTTTTTGCAAAAAAGCTATTTTTTGGACCAAAAAATGCCCGTCCTGAAAAAAACTTCCATTATTTTATAAAATTAAACATCAAATTTAGATTTTACGTCAAAAAATACATCAGAAAATGTTTATTTGAGTTTGATTATTCTGGGTCCACAATGAGTTTTAGGCCAAAATGTGCGAAAAAATGAGGTTTCACCATGTGGTCCCCCACATGGCAACTAAAATTCACCCAAAATCGATCCTCTCCGATTTTGATGAAATTTTTACCAGATTCATCATTTTTCATAAGTAGTATTTTGGCAAAGTTTCGAAAGTCGTTCTCATCGTCTTCATGCTTTTCTGGAGCTCTTATTTTTTCACTGAAAATCATCTTGGAAGCAATTTTTGCCGTTTTTTGGTGCTTCTCAAAAAGCATGAAGACGATGAGAACGACTTTCGAAACTTTGCCAAAATACTACTTATGAAAAATGATGAATCTGGTAAAAATTTCATCAAAATCGGAGAGGATCGATTTTGGGTGAATTTTAGTTGCCATGTGGGGGACCACATGGTGAAACCTCATTTTTTCGCACATTTTGGCCTAAAACTCATTGTGGACCCAGAATAATCAAACTCAAATAAACATTTTCTGATGTATTTTTTGACGTAAAATCTAAATTTGATGTTTAATTTTATAAAATAATGGAAGTTTTTTTCAGGACGGGCATTTTTTGGTCCAAAAAATAGCTTTTTTGCAAAAAACTGAATTTTTTCCCAGGAAGACGGAAGAATATTAGTATAGTGTCAATACAAAAAATGTTCAAAATAGTCCCCAAAAACGTTCTACATTAAGATCTGATCATTATTTCACTTTTGAAAAAAATATTTTTTTAGACACCCCACGACCATATTTTTGCAGGGGTGGGACAAGTCGGGACAAACTATATTTCAGAAACCTTAAAAGTTTATAAACATTCAATATATGAGAAATCAGCCAGAAAAAACAAGTTTGAATTTTTCTGTACAGCACTATTTTCGGTTCTTTCAGAGAATGTGTCTTAATTGTAAAATATGTTAAAGAAATGAAATGAGAACGAAAACGTTGCATGTATGGATAAAAATAGCTCAAGATTTTGGTTTCAGGTGTCTAGAGAGCCATTTCCATAATCCTCCTTTCGCCGGCTCCGTGTTCTTTGATGGATTTTTTCCAGTGATTCTGAAACACGTTTTTTGAATTAGAGTACAATTCCTGGCGTGATGGTGTTTACAGAAATAAGGGGTGTTTACCTACAGTAATCTACTTTATTCATCGCTAACGAGAACACAAAAAATATAGACAAGTGAATAGAAAAAAAACTCACTTTCCCATATAAACTGGAACGTGACGATTCGTGTCCCAGAGAATTGCACAAAATGGATAAGGAACGATTTCGTTGTCCTCTGACTCTTGGATATTCCGTTTTGTAGTAGCATCTGCATTACAATCTTCGGCGGGAATACTGAAATAAATTTAAATTTTAAACAGAATGAAGTTCTTCTGAAAACCAACCGAGTACTAGGAGAATTATGAAAGTTAAGAATAGAGAAGTTCTGAAGGTGTCCCACTTTGTACATAGAACCACCAGATGACGGGATTGCACTTGGAAACGCAAGATCTCCAAATCCTCCCTCTGTGAATGTCTCATCAATGTCCACGATTTTCTGAAGATTTTACACACTTTTTTTGAGAAAATGGACTACTGTACCTGAAGTCGTTCTGCGAACCGATTCGGATGAAAATCGCTTTCTCCCCAATACGGGAAATAAATATTTTCCTTTCTTCTCTCAACCATCGGTGTAGTTTCACTCAACTTCCTCTCGCATTTTCGAACAATACAAGGAGCAAATTGGAATTGCTCATCGATATGAACACAAAGCTCTTCATAGGAACACAGATTTCGAGAGAAATTGTAGATGAGGACGAAGCAGAGATCAGGTTTCACACAGGGTAAAACTATCGAATGCCAGGCTGGAAATTAGTTCAAATTAGATGAAACTGCTTGAAAATGTTTCTTACGCATTTCAGATTCTCTTTCACGAATTGCCAAGTTTGGTGTAGCCGCCACTCTAAAGTATACGGTATCTTTTAATGTGTAAAGAAACTTGACATCAAAAATATCGGGACGAATTGCTACATTCGCATAGCTGATCCACATAAGAATTGGGGATTTTTTAGCAAGTTCGACCGCGTTATTTCCTTCTTCAGCTGGTTTCGTTTCCATATCAACCGAGTCAACGTCATCATTTAATGATTCTTCATCCCATACATTTACAACGGTTTGTCGTTCGAAATTCTTTTCTAAATTCTCACTAATCCATGCTCGATGTTCTTCTGCTCCTTCGAAAAGTTTCAATTCAACAAAGTACCGACGGAGACATTCGAGAGTTTTCAGATGAAACGAAACGGCACATGTTGGATGACAGAGAACACGGCGAGCAGTTTTGATGTGACCTGGTTTCGATGATTGATTCAATTCATTTTTCCAAGTTTTCATGAACTTTTGGGTGATTTCCATTAGATTCTTGTGCTAAACATAAGTTAATTTTATTAATCTGATAGCATACTGTACCTGAACTTGAAGAGCCAACTCTCCGGAAGTTGAGCTCCAACCGAATTCTGTCCTGAGCCCAGTTGTTTTCTATAAGTTAGTGATACTGATAACAAAAAAAAATTGAATTTTCAACTTCTTGAATATTTTGAATTTTGATTTTTAGAATTTAACGAATTTTCAAATTTTGAAGTTTTTCCGAACTTAAAAATTCAGAATTTCTATACTTTTGAATTTTCGACTTTCCGTTTTTCCAATTTTTAGAATTCTAGAATATGAAAACTTGATAATTTCAAAATTTTCAAGCTTCCGAATATTCAAATTTGAGAATTACCGAGATTTTGAATCTCTAGTTTTTTTTTGAACTTCCGAATTTCTAAATTTCCGGATTCAAGAAGTTTTTCGGATGGTATTTTTAAACTAGTATTTTCTTAGAACAGAAACAAACCTCCTGACAAATAGACATCAGAAAAGAAAGTTGAGAGATGAAGTGTGGAAAACTCAAGAAAAACGAATAATCTGAATTGTCGAGCATGTTGCTGAAATCTTAATCTCAGAAAAGTCAACATTTCAAAAATATACCCATAAAGCCTATATCCAATCTTCATCCATTTTCTGATACTCTAAACAAAAATTAATTAATTTAAGAATTCCAAAAATCAGGTCAGACCAGAGAAGCGTGTGATAGATCGGTTGTTCCAAAATCCTTGAAACTTTCAGAAATTGGCTGAAGTTCTTCTGCTTTTGACATCTTCTGATATAGAAGCTACAGTAGGCAGCTCTATGCGTCGGGGATTTCTAGATCCACACCAAAAAAATCGAATTTGGAAAGTTCACGTTTTTATTTAGAAATTTATTTTTTGGGGTGCGTGCTCATATAGCTACAGTACCCCTTCTCCCACAAAAAAGGAACTTGATGACCCTGAAATCGATTTATCATCGTTTTGAATCTTCGAAATTCTTTTATTATCCAACTAACAAATTCTCACAATGAACACTAACACCTTCATCACTTGCTTCCTCATCTTGTCACTCATTTTCTCCATTGCGGATTCCCGTATTTCGACTAAAGAAGAAGTTTTTCCAAGAAAAATTGTCTTGGGAAAAAGTTAGTTTATAACTTTTTATCTTTGAAATCTTCAATTTTTGTAGATCCTGAGCGTCCGAAACGAGATTATCCTCCACGCTCTGCAATGGACAAGAACCATCAGTCCGCTCTACAATGGAGACCCAAAAATCTTCAGCCTCGAGATTTTAAATAGAACTTAATGAAGCTTTTATTATTTATTTTTCTTTTTTGTTAATTATTTGCATTGATTGTCAAAAGTTTTTAAAACCAGAAAAACGAGCCAGTAGAAATTAATTTTCGGAAACCCAGTGAGTTAGAAATCCGGAAATCCAGAAGTTCGGAAATTAGAAATTCGGAAATTCAATGTTTTCAAAGTTTTGGAATCGTCGAAACTTCGAATGGAAAGCTCCGATTTTTCGACTCTCTCTCTCTCTCTCTCTCTCTCTCTCTCTCTCTCTCTCTCTCTCTCTCTCTCTCTCTCTCTCTCTCTCGATTTCTCAATTTTAGAATTTCACAAATTACAAATTTCCACAATTCTGAAAATAGGAATTTCTAAATTCTAGAATTTCATTCGCTCAGAATTATTGAAATCTGCAAAGCCTCCCTGAATTTTACAGGTACTTATCTATGAACTGAAATTCTCAAAATTCTGAAAACTTCCGGAAAACCAGGAATCTACGAAGTTCAGCCTCAGATTTTTTTTTTTTTCAATTTTCAGGATTCTATTCCAATTTTCTTTTATCATTTTTTCGAAAATCATAAATCTCAAGTCACGGCTCCAAACTCAAAAAGCAATTCTTGTACTACATTTCCATTTTTCTCTTTCTCCCCATATTCCATACTCTTTTGATTTCTAATTCATCTCATTTCCATTCCAATAGTGCTAGCCGACATCTGGTAATCTGCGTCTCCACAACAACCCACACTCTCTCAATCTCTCTTTTTGTCTCTCTTATCACTAATCCCAACATTAGACATGCAGCGTTACGTTGCCTATTTCAACTTTTAGTCCTTTCTGTGTCCCTTTTTACTCTTTGCCCTCTTCTGATGCCGGACATATTTCCTCCGAAAAATGTGGCTCATCTTCCTCAAAAACCATCAGTAGCTTTTCAGCAACAAAGTAAGCTTTTTTTGAATTTAGTCGGAAAAAATAATTGAAACTTTTTAGGATCCCGTCGAGTGATCGACATGAACAAAGTGATGAATCTGGAGAAAGTTGTGGCAAAAATCAAGAATCAGAATGTGGTGAATGAGGTGGCAAGAGGAAGACATTGAATGGAAATTTGTCTTTCAAATTTTCTACTTGTGAAATTAATGGTTGAAATTAATGAAATTCTGAAATTATTATATGTTTTTCTTTTTTTTTAGCTAAGAAAAGGGAACTGGGTCAGAACTCTAGACTACTTTTAATTGTTACAAAAGTTTGTGAATAATTAAAACTCCAAAAAGTTAAAAAGACTGATACCGTAAAACCTGTATTAGAAGGGCCGGCCCTTCTATTTTTCCAAGGTACATACTTAGGGCCCTTCTATTACAGGGGCCCTTCAATTAGAGGGGCCCTTCTATTTTTCCGGCCATTTTTTCCAGAAAATTTCCATAGGAAAAATCAACGATTTTTGGTTCAAAAGTCATGAAAATCTGCCAATTTCGCCGAAATTAATCAAGTTTTTAAGCAAAAAATAGTATTTCAACAATTTTCTATTAAATTTTAGAATTCCTGAAATATTTTTTACTAAAAACGTACGGAAATTTTTCAATTTCACGACATATTTTGAAAGGGGCCCGTATTTACAGGGGGCCCTTCTATTACGGGGGCCCTTCTATTACAGGGGGCCCTTCTATTTTTCCAAGCCCCTCTCGGGGGGCCCTTCTAATAGAGGGGCCCTTCTATTAAAGGGGCCCTTCTAATACAGGTTTTACGGTATATGTACTTCAAACATGGTTATATCCTTTTGAAATTATTTTAGACAAAACTGAATTTCTATACTTTTAATTTTCGAATTACCCAACTTTCTCGAATTATCAAATCTCAAGATTTTCGATTTCGAATTTTATGTAGAACTTTCGAATTTCCGCATTTCCGAATTTAAAAATTGAGAATTTAAAAATTTTCAAGCTCAAGACTGGGTGAATATCTGAATTTGAGAATTGAAACTTTGAGAATTTGAAAATTGCGAATCTTCGAGTTTTATAAATTCAGAATGTTTCAAAACTTCCAACTTTCAGAGGTTTCTCTGAACTTTCGCGAATTTCTGAATTTCGGAATTTCCGAATCTTTTCCGAATCGCAGAGTTTCAGAACTCGAGAATTTGAAAATTTGCGAATTTCTGAATGTTCAAAATTCCGAACTTCTGAGTGTATTATAATTTTTGGTTGTTTTTTGCTTCATTAAAGTATCAAGTCTAATATAAAAAAGAAAACTTTTTCATAAGATTCCGGGTACTGTGATCTGGAGTCAAGAGGTTCTAAAATTATGCTTGACCAAACAAAAAAAAGAAACAAAGAAAAATGCCTTCATTTTATCTATTTTTCTATCGATAATTACATAGAACAATCAAGTATTCACAATCACGTTTTGTTGTTAATCTTGTTAGTAAAGTGTCTCCAGATCAGGCTTTTTCGTCATATGAACATAATAATTGATGACTGAACGGATGACGTTGACGACGTCTTCAGACTCAATTCCATAAGCAACTTCTAACAAAAAATCAGGTAGACGACTCTCGAAACAATCCACAATTTTTAATTGCTGTTCTGGAGACATACGATTCCACAAGTCCTCTGCTGACAGCGATTCCCGGAATACTGTGGTTTTTCGGTAGAACTAAAAAATGTTAGTATGGATTACGGTAGATACGAATAGACTACAAACTTCATATCTCCAAATCTTCTTTTCCGTGAGGAGACAATTCATGAAATGGAATTCGATTTCTTTCTGGAAAGATCCAGCGGATCGGATGACAATATCAATTGGTTGACTGTCAGATTGGGCGTACATTTTATAGGTGAATGCCACTCGCATTCCATTTTTCAGACGAATTTTCGCTAGTCCAGAGTAGGAAGTGGCGATGAATTCATCCCTAAACTCATTGAAATTCGAAAATTTAAATGAATTCTAGAAATTTACCATGTTTGTCCATGCTCCAGAATAGTGAACCTGTTTAAAAATGAAGTACTTCTCTCATATGGAACAGTGTAGTTGGTCCCAGTGTTCAGATAAACTCGACCTTGATTATCCATATGACAGAAATGGGGATTTTCTGAAATTCCTCTTATAATACAATTTTCCAGATTGTTATTTTCCACCAACTTTTGAAAAATAAACTTTTTGGTCCATTATAATTGACCCACTGACAAATCAAACTACGAAGAGAAGAGAGCGTTGTGAAGACGTCGACGTCGTCGAGAAACTAAAAATTTCAGAATTTTCGAAACTACTCAAAATCAATGGGGTACGGTACTTTAGATGGATTACACGTGGAATCTTTCAACATCAAAAAATCGGTCAGAATTGGACATGGAAAAATTGGAGGCATTTCACCGTCGGTCTTCTGAGGAAGAGCAATTCCGTTGGGATGGAGAAAACTTGGGAGTTGATCTACCGTAATCTCTTCTGTATCTGTAGTTGTTTCTTCCCTTCCATCTGAAGTTTTTCGTTTTTGATGACGATGAAATGTTTGATAATTGTTGAGGAATTCGATATGAACCGATTCTTTCAGTTTTTCCATTTTGGAGCCCATTTTCTTTTGGGAAACTATTGTAGATTTCTAGTAGAGGTTCTGAAATCTTTCTTTGATTTTGAATAAATTGATTTCTGAAAACTTCGAACCCAAGATTTGCTGCGGAAATCAGAGTAAGCAGTGGAAATTGGGATATCAAAAATTTCGATTTTTGATATGATCACTGGGATTGAAGAAGTTCTTGACAACGTGGTTGTAAAGTTAAAAAACATGTTTTTTTTGATGATTTTACGCAGATATAAGGAGTTTCAGTTATCACATAAAAGTCGAGAATCAGAAAAAGTTGAAACGGAATTCTACTTGGTGCTGAAAGTCAGAGGGAAATTTCAAAGCAGACCCATCTTCAGAGAAAGCAACAGTAATCGAGCAAAATGAAAACACCTGAAGTTTTTGTTCAATATCCAATTTAGCTGTAAATAAAAGCTGAAAATGTTGTTATCAAAATTATCAACATCATCATCATCTTCTTCTTCAAAACGTTTATCAGTGTTATGAAATGATTTCGAAAAAATTGGAAATTCGCGAAAACTCTGGAATCTATAATTTCGACATTGCTATTTCAGAAATCGAAGAGTTTCAAAATTTTTATATTTCTGACATGACAGTAGTCTTCAGCTTCTTCAAGACTTGAAAAAAAAGAAAAAAAAACTGTCTTTTTTATCCTGAAAAATACTTAAATCATTAAACTCGGAATTTCAGAAATTTCTAGGTTCACCAGACAAAAACCAATTTTTCATTTTAATTTTTAAAATATTTTCATTCGTTTATTTCGATTTTTTCATTCCCATTTTTCCTTCCAATTTTTTATTCTTATTTTTTCACTCCTATTTTTTATTCTCAATTCTCCCATCGACTTTTTATTCTCGTGTTTTCTCTTCAATTTTTATTTCCCACTTGCTCTGTCTTTATCTCTGTCACTGTCTTTATTCCCAACTTTTCTCTTCAATTTTTCCAAAATTCCCAATTTTTCCATCAATTTGCTTATTCGAATAATTATTCCCCATTTGTTATCCTTTTCTTATCCCAGGAAATTTTCTTTTCAGAATTTGGGGGGTCTCAAAAAAAACAGCTCCGTTTATTCAAAAAGCACAAGGAAACAAGATTTATTCGATTGCCTAGAATCATTCGAACGTCAACGGGACGATTCATCATGATGCATCACCATACTTCAGAAGTTATGGCCCGGTCCGAAAAAAGATATGTTCATTAAATTCAGTTTAGTAATGTACATCACATGAGGTAACAAAATCGAGCGATACATATAAAAAGTATAACAAAGAATCAAAAAGATAGTTGTCTCATGCATTAGAGCAAGAAAGCAGTAATTATCTCATAACAATCGCATTCCACCCCATCTCTCATTGGAGACTTGTAGATGATTGCTTTTCCGGTTCCGTCCTGTGTACAACTCAAACAAATCGAAAGCTGACGGATTTGTCCCGAGGTTGTTGGTACGTTGAAGACAACTCTGAAATCAGTCTGTTTTCTGGAAAATGAGAATTCAAAACGCACCGGAATTGTTGTTTAGTTGCTGAGACTGGGAAGAACTGATGAACAGAGAAGTTGGCAGGGTTCATATGGGTTCGAAGAAAAGCTACCAAAAGCAACTCATTTGGAATCATCTTAGTTCGATCTTCCGGGTGCTTGGCATAATGCTGGAAAATTTTGAATAGCTTAAGTTGGTTTGCTGGAGGGAGCTTACCTCCTTAGCTTCCTGAACCATAGCAAGCTTTTGTTGTTCTGTTAATCTTCTTCGCTGTGTTCCACTAGCCAAATTCTTCAAATCATTCTCCAGAAATTGACGAATGTGTAGTGGGAAAAGTGTGATATCAAGAAGTGGAAGAATATCAAGCATATCTTGAGGGTGAGATATAAGAACATGTAGAGCTCCCATTGTTTCTGATTGATGACGCAACAACACCTAATTATTACTTCTTAGTTTTGAAATTGGAACACTATCTCACCTGAAATCCTTTCAAAGGATTCTTCTTATCAAACTGTTCTGCAACAGCCTTTCCATACAGTACTGAAACCACTTGCTCTGTTTTGAAGTTTTGGGTCTCGCTTTCATTGAGCATCACTTTGGTGAAGATCTTTTGTGTTTGAACCACTGTAACTCCTTGTCCTTTCAATATTCTTTGAACTTTCGCTTCAATTACAGATAAATCGTAATTTTCAGATTTATCAAACAACTCTGTAAACAGAAAAAATGTATTCTAACTTCCTTACAACCATCTTACTATAAGCAGTGATAACTTTGTAGAGCTCTTGATAAAAAGAGATGCTGGCATTTGCGGTTGGGAGCTGAGAAACAGATGCTGACTGAGTTGTATTCGTTTCAGTTGTTGTTTCAGAAGTAGTGTGACTTGTATTTGAAGTCGATTGTTGAGAATCTGAAGTCTTATAAATTATCAGCTTCATTGAAACCGTAGCATACTGCTTTTGAACTTTTTCTCTTCCCTATCATCTTCTCGTACTCCTGGTGGGTACACATTCGGTCCTTTTGTCACTTTAGGATCAAATACTGGAGGTGGTCCACGTCCTCCAGTTTCGATCATTGTTGCTTTCTTTTCCAGTGCCATTGCAACATCATATTGTTTCATCAATTGACCAGTGGTAGTTCCTGGCGTTTCTCGCATTTCTTCTGCTATTGCCATGGCCTGAAAGGATTTTGCTTGAATGGAACCTTTGTTTTAATAATTACTCGATCAGCGTAAACGCGAACTTCGGCTGCCTTGGCAGCAGCTTTTGGATCAACTGGAGCCGTTTTCGATGCGACCGCTGGAAAAAAGGAATCATGATAGAGAAAAATTCAAAAGATAGTCTGACCATTCTCCAAAGCACCCGCTATCTTCCCCCCTTGATATCCGGCAAGACCATCAAAGACTGGAGTCGCCAAGGCATCAAAAACAGCTCCACCAGATGGATTGTCAATGACTTCCTGTACGCTAGCAAAGATACCTTCCGGTCTAAAAAGCAATTTACTTATTTACAACGAATCGTTCGAATGACTCACTTATACTCTTTTTCTCTTAAAGATGCTCCCAATGTGGCAGCTCCATCCAAAGTCCCACCAGTAGCCATTCCCCCTACAACTGCGCCAACAGGTCCTCCAACAAGGAATCCTGAATTATATTGTTAATTTCGCCTGGATACTCCAGAACTATACCTGCGGCTCCTCCAGCCATAACTCCTGTGGTTCTAGTCGCTGCCAGAATTGCTTTATTACCGCCTTCATGATCTCCAGCTATATGATGAATGGCTCCTTTGACATGACCAACTACAGGGACTCCATCAGCGAAGTTGGATACATTTTTCACACATCTAATTTGAGTGTCTCCAGCTTTTTCTGTTTCTCCCGCTGCCAAATAAACTAGGGATGTAACCTAAATCTATTTATATGTTTTCATGGCTACAGTATACTTGTTATCTTACCTGCGAAACTCCAACACATTCATGAAAGAACTTTTCTTGAGTTGCAGCAGCTCCGTCCACATCGCCGGTTACCAGCTGTACCACTGACTTTGCTTGTGACACCACAGGAATCGTATTGACGTTACCCATTCTCACATCTGAGTTGAATTTTACTGTGAAGTGTTTTATACAAAGTTACGATGAGCAAGAGGGTATCAAAGTACACAACAAGAGAACATGTGAAAATCGTAAAAGTGAGGAAGACTACATAACAGTGAGAAATTTTTCTGTGAGGGGTCATCTGGAGAAATTTCAAGCAACAGTGGAGTCAAAATTTACGAAACAACAACTGTAATATTTCGTAACGAGGTGATTGCGAACAGTGAAAATATAAACTAAATTTGAAAAAGCGCGCAAAAACTAGCAGGCATTGGAGCGAGGTTTCTTTACATACTAAAATCGCAGCGGCTTCCCAAATCACAGCTTTGTTCATTCAGAAAGAACATTAAAAACAATATTTAAGATGAATCGATTGTCTAGAATCCTTTGGGCGTCAACGAGACGAGCAAATCACAACGGAAGAAGCCAACGGAGAACAGCACTAGAGGGAGACAAATTTTTAGTTCCAGACGAGCCTTATAACAGCAAAGTAAGAGTGAACTATTCAATTGATAAGATTTAAACATGATTTTTTCATCAGATTGATGATTCTCTACTTTCCAAAATGCCATCAATCGATTCAAAGTTGATTGCTAACTTAGAAAGGTTGTCGCTGGTTCGGTTTGATTCTGAACAAGCTGTTGCAAATTTGCGAAATGCGATTAAAGTGGCAAAACGACTAGAACTTGTTGACACAGAGGTAATTTTCAGCTTATGTAATCAGTCGATTCAAATTTTTACTATTCAGGGACTTGAACCAATGTACACAGTTTGGGAAGATCAAGAATGTCCCACATTTGACGACATCGAAGAAGAACCGCTTCCAATCGAGGAAGTATTCCGAAATGCTCCTGTCCGATTCGATGATTTTTTCGTTACCCCTCCTGGAAATGTGCCCCTCGAATCGAATGAACGATTCGATCTGAATGTGATCAACGAGTGGGACACTATCGGAAAGCCAGTAGCGCCCCAAG
Source organism: Caenorhabditis nigoni (assembly GCA_027920645.1). NCBI lineage: Eukaryota > Metazoa > Nematoda > Chromadorea > Rhabditida > Rhabditidae > Caenorhabditis > Caenorhabditis nigoni. Next base: position 7,092,690 of record CP115866.1, on the reverse strand, counting down.
CGAAAAGTACAAGATTGGTAGAGGGGAAAGAAAAATAGTTTATTTGGAATTATTAAATGACAATTGATGACCATAAATATTATACAAGAGTTCCTCGTTTTCTTTTTGTGTTCGGAGTGGCTTCGACTGATGAAGACGGAGTTCCTGGAACTGCGAATTTTCCACTTGACAATGAGGAAGCAGTTGAAGTGAATCCCTTCCTTTTCAGAGCATCATGAACAATTCGAGCATTCATCGTGTATGATTCAGCGGTTTCTCTCTGTAATAAAAATGATTTGAAAACCTGGGCAGATACGTTGGAAAATATAACTTACAGCCTCCATTTCTTCCTCCTCTTCTCCTTCCATTGTCGACACTGTTACACTTCCCATCTTTCCTTGATTCTTGACATTTCTCTTCATGATAACTTTTTTGGCACGCTGCTCCTCATTATTGCCACTGAAACCACCAACTTGCTGTGCTGATAGAAGAGCGTCTGCGAAGATGAAGGTACGCGAGAGAGCTGATGGATGTTGATAGAATAGTGGAACTGAACACTTTTTACAAATCTTTCGATACTGTTGCTCCAACCCAATCGATCGTTTGATGTATACAGTATCTCCTTGTTTCGCAAACGTTTTGGCTGTCGTTCTTTCTGGAGTGATCACACGAGCACCATCTCTTTGCCGTTTTGGCATTCGATTAATGAGAGTATCACTGATCATCGCCATCTCTCCACAGGTACAATAGTATGTGTACAGTGGCTTTACAAAATATTCTTCTCTATCGTCGACATCGATAATCGCTGCTTCTCCTTGCACTCCACGATCATCTTCCACGTGTGCGATTTCCAAACCATCAGATTTCAAAACACCAGACATTTTTGAGCTGAAAACAATACTAGAAAATGAATTTTGAATTTTTCCTTAAAAATATAGACATCGTTCAAAAACGAGTTGAAGATTAGCCTTAATCATAAACAACAAGTCAGTCACTTTATTGTAATCATGGGTATTTTCCGATAGAACCGGAAGAGCACGGAGTGTTAAGAAAACGGGGAAAACGAGATTGGATATGGGTGAAAAAAAAACGAAGAACACATTCAACAAAACAACGGGTGATGATGCTTATGCTAGTTGAATTTCCCACACAAGCAAAGTAAAAAACAATAATATGTAAGATAAAGTTAAAAGAAAGCGAATAAAGGATGGATAAAAGTGAGACCGAAGCAAGCATTAAAAATAACGGGTTAATTAATAAAGATGCTCCGTGTTGGAGTTGCGAGGAACCTTGATCTTCTCGTAGTTCTTCATGATCATGTCGTGAAGAGTCGAGAAATGATTGCGCATTTCGAGAACGACCAATCTTAAAAAATTCAATTAATGGACAGATGAACTGGTGATAACTGATTACCTGATGTTGATGAACTGCTTTTCGTCCATATCCAGAATGGCTCTTCTGTAGTCATCAACATGTGGATACTTGGCAATCTTGGTGATTAGCTTTCCACGGGTGGTGAAGTAACGACTCATCTGATCGAGGAATGAAGCGGCTTCACTCTCGACGTTTCTGACTTCAGATAATGTTTCTTCTTGGATTCCAACCCCAAAGTTGTTTCCGTCCTCGATACGAGGAATCAGAAGAGTGATCCACATTTTGACAGTGTTGCATTGCTCAACAGCGTCACGAAGTCTCGGGCGGACAGTATCCATCAATTGAGCAAGATTCTCGTTGCATGGAACAGTTCCACTAGTGAATGCGAACACTGGAGGGCCAGTTTGCTTGACTACTTCATCGGCGACTTTCTTGCGCTTTGCAGCTGGCTCATCGCTGTCCGTGTTTCCATTCTGTAAATATGTATTTTTCTGTTATCAACGACGGTTAAATCAAGTCTTACATCTACATCTGGAATCGGGATATTCAGTGATTTGTCAGGGAGAATTTGTGCAAGACGATCGTATGAAAGCTTTGGACTTTTCAGAAGAGCATCAAACTCGAGCACATTTTTTGGGAATTCTTCCTTAACTATTCTCTCAGCATCTGCGAACAACTTTTGCTTGTATTCGGAAAGCTCTTTGTTTTCCGGATGGGCCTGCTTTTTGGTCATCTTTCAGTGTCTGAAAAAAACGTCAGTTTGTCGAAAGTAAGACAAAAATGACAAAATTGGGTACTGCAGGTAATAAGACGGCTTAAAAACCGATAACAGATATTAGATAAGAACGGACGAAAAAGGTGAAAAAGAGATTTTATATCTCAAAGTGAGCAAGAATCAAACCGAGATGTGTTACCAGAATGTTACAGTCGAAATATACATAATCAATAATCAGTTTTTTCGTTTTAGAAAATCTATTGTCGTCTCGTGGCACGGCCGTTGATCCATATCACATATTCCGAGCACATATTTTCCTTCAGCAGGTTTGAAGTAATCCAGACCACGACCACTTTTCACCACCCAACCATTGTCAAATCTGGAAAAAATTGAATTAGTGAATATATAAAGCAAAATCTTCCTTACATAATTTCTCTATCATGAAGAGTGCCGCTGTAGTTGACTTGTAACGTCACTCCTCGTTTTTCTAAGCTTCTGAAAAATTTTCAACTGAAACTCTTTTTCTTATTCATTTATTATTTGATCAACCCACCTAGCTAACTCTTTGAACTCGTTTTCATTCTTCTGTGCGTCGACTCCAGTTTTCAGTGTAATAACTAGCAAATTCTCTGATAGTGGGACGATGAGTTCGCAAAATCGAACAAAATTCAAGAGCTGGTGGTGAGCGACAATATAGGCATCCTGAACATGAACCATTCGAAGCTTTTTATCGCAGCATCTGGTGAATATTTTGTAATAAGAGTGTCCAATTGAGTTCGCAGATATCCTGTATTGATCAACTTCGGCCTGAGAAAACAAATAATTTTGGAAAAATACTTTTTGGTTTCCGCAAATCGCATGAAGCAAAGGAACTAAACAGACAGTTCAGAAATTGGAAACTTACAGCGGTTTTGTTGAGGTATTCCAATTCTGCCACTTTTCGAACATATATCGCAAAATTTGTCATAATTTTTTCACGATCAGCACTTCCTATCGGCATCATGCTAAAATATATCAAATTAAGCTCGCTGATTCTCGACATTTGGAACCTACCGCATCGCTTGAGCAATTAGTTCAATGCCTTGCTTATATCTGACCATAGCTCGGTCGATTTTACCAGCTTTTTCATCATTTACAGCATCACAGAGAATGGGGCCCGCTTTTTTGAGTAATTCTTTTTCCGATGGTGCCATTTATATGCAGAAAGTGCGATAAGAGTGCGAATTTTTTCGAAACAATGAAAATGAAGAAGAAATTTAGGTGAAATGCAAACGCGCTCCTCTGGATGTCCAAATTGGCGGGATTTTTGAATATGAGTTCTTCAAAGTTCATGGATTCGACAATAAAAAAGAAACAAGAAACTCGTTCAGAACGATTTTATTCATTCGCAGTTCTTAATCATAATAGCATGTATGTTGTTCAATAGACGAGCGATAGGCAAAAATAGTTAGCATAATAAGAGCCACAAGGAACCACCAGTTGGATTCAGAATTGTAGAAAAGATTTTCCATTTTTCGAATCATTGAGGCATTAGAAGTAGATTGAATCGCTTTTTCCTCAACAGCAGAAGCAGTTGGCATGAAAACCAAGGAACTGCTGGAGTCAGATTTCGCTCTTGGAACAGTATTTTGGTTTTGAATGATGGTTGGTGGATTGTCAACGGGAGCTGGAAGAATGACAACATTGGGTTGAGGCTGAGTTGGAATCTGTGGAACGAGTGGAGGTTGATGAGAAACTGGTAGAGGCGAAAGATTGTAGAGTTCGGAGACATTGGAAGGTGGTGACATGACCAGTGGTTGCATGATTGGAAGGTTTGGAGATCGGAGTGGAACAGCCACAGGAGCAATCTCATCAGCAGTTGATGGTGGTGTTGCAGGATCTTCCGGCTCCAAATCCGACATTCCGATTTGACCAGGGACCGTGTGAATCTTAAAAACAAATCAGCATTTTTAGCATGACATTTTTTAAAAATTACTTTTTTGGGATCAATCAGTTTGATGGGATGGCTGGCATCTTCATACAATTTACACCAATTACTCTCACGAGAAACAACAGAGTTTGGCGGTGCCAGTAAAGAAGGAGGTCTTGGAGAAGAATATGAGCGATTGTGGCGGCGACGACGTCCATGTTTGCTTGAACTAGCCTTGCTGAAAAATTTTGGGATTTAAGTTTTTTTAAAATCAACTCACCTTTTGCTACTCTTTGCTTTTTTCTTGCTCTTCTCTTGCTTCCTGTTTTTCTTCTCTCGAATCAAACACTCTCGGTATTCTCGTGGTGATAATTCCAATGCAGTCGGAGTGTCATCTGCCTTCTCACAATTGGCACAAGCACATTTAGTCACAACTGGGCCTTCTTCTTCATGGTCCTTATCCGAAACGTGCTCAATCTTTTTCACCTCATCACACTTCACAGCAACCGAATCCATAATGTCCGTACGAACATTCTTCGTCTTCCAAATCGCACAATCGAGTTGTTCTTCAGCTGGACTTGCAGTATGTTTCGTTCTTGGTGCTCCATCACACTCGTATCTTTTCACCGGTTTCCAGTTGCCACGAAGTGGACGAACATTGAGACGAACACTCACCTAGATACTATTTTTATTGAGATTCATGATTTACTGAAAAGTATACCTTCGGATTTTTGCTTCCGCGTTTCATTTTTTCCGATGCATGATGCATTTGTCCTAATGATACCAAGTTAAGAATACCGTCAAATTGGGGAATGGAGGGATGGATGGGGTAGGGGGAGGATAGGAAAACATTTTTTGGAGAATCGTGTTTCACGTTTAATGGAGAATCATCATGTGGAAAGTAGGCCAAAAGTGTGGACTCATTTGGAGACTACAGTAATCACAGAGCAAATTGAAGACATTGACGATGAAGGCAATAATCCATTTATCTTATGAACCCATTGTCCAAACCCCACTGTCATAATCAAAAGTGGATACTACAGTAATCCATCAAAAATGACAGTAACCATTGCTTGCTCCTTCTTCAAAGTTTCTCTAATCAGAGCATGAACTGGACTTGTCCTTGTTTCTTTCCAATGCCCTAGATCTTATAAATTTCAAAACTTTCTCAAAATCAAAGATATTTTCCACGATTCAGGTTGCCCACAATGGCGGCACCAACTCCAGTGATAATTCAACTGAACAATGGCGATAAAGTAAATCGTTTTACGGTGTTCAAAAAACTTGGTGAAGGTACATTTGGAGCAGTTTATGCTGTAAGAGATGACAACGGGGCGGAGCATGCGTTGAAAGCGGAGCTAGCAGAAGAGAAGATTCCACTTCTGAAACTAGAATTGTATGTGATGATGAAGTTGACACAGAAAGGAGCAAAACATATGCCAACGTTAATTGGTAGGAAAATTCTGAATTCTGAATTTTCGAACCTGATCAAATTATTTTTAGAAAAGGGAAGGCATGGAAACTTCAATTATATCATCATGAAGTTTTTGGGGAAGTCACTTCAAGACGCAAAGAAAACTGGACCCAATGGACATCTGACTCTTGGATCAGCGATTGGAGCATCGATTCAATGTCTGGAAGCACTTGAAGAGTTGCATTGGTGTGGATTCTTGCATCGAGACGTCAAACCAGGAAATTTTTGTTTGGGAAGACCAGAAACCGGAGAATTGAGAAAAATCTTTGTGCTGGATTTTGGATTGTGTCGTCGATTTGTGAATGATCAAAATGTCATGCTACAGCCAAGAAGAAAAGCACCATATCGAGGAACTCCTAGATATGCTCCGATTGCATCACACAATTTTATGGAGCACGGAAGGAAGGATGATGTTGAGAGTTGGTTCTATATGCTGGTCGATTTCACAAATGCTGCACTTCCCTGGAAAGTCGTCACCCAGATGAAAGAAGTTGGTCAAATGAAAAAGAATTCTCGTTTCGATCCAATCATGTCTCAAATGTTTGCTGGATGTCCAGGCGACGAGTATCGTCAAATTATGAAGTACGGTACTGTTTTCTAAATTGAGAAAAAACGTATTTATTTCAGTCACATCGATAGTCTCTCGTATTTCATGGAACCAAATTATGCGTTGATCTACTCGATACTCAAACAATTGATGCAAGCAAAAACCATCAAAGAGCATCCGTATGATTGGGAAACCGAGTACGCTGTTGGAAAATAGATAACTCGAGTTTTCATTTCAATGAAATTCATTTCTTAATTTCTTGTCTTGCTCATGGTTTACATATTATTCTGATACAAAAAAATGGAGCTGTGGAAGTGAAAGCCGTTGACGTGGTCTCCAGAGACCTAGAAAAAGAGTTCATTTTGAAAAAAAAACTTCGTTATTTTGGGAAAACGCCAGTGGCCGTGTCCAAAGGCCCCACAACGACAACTACAGTAACCTAGAAATATTTTTATTTTCTTCATTTATTATCTCGATTTTTTTTTGCGTTTCCAGTCAATTTTTTCAATGTCAAAAACAGAAAACTCGACCTAGTCAGTGAAGAAACAATATATTAAACCCGGAAAATGAAACGATTTTTAGGCTACTGTAGTTGTCGTTGTGGGACCTTCGGCAGCAGCCTCCCTTTCCCACAGCTCCGTTTTTCACCAGAATAATATCTCACTTTTTATTTTTGTTCATAAAGACTTCTGAAAAAAAGCTACACAACTTGGATCGTTGTTATAAAATTTATTACAACTTCGATTACAAACTTTTCAAAGAAAAAAGAGAAACAAAAACAAAAAACCACAAAAAATGACTGAGAAAAAAAGCGAATGAGAGAACGAGATAAATGAAATCAAGAATGTGTTTTATCAATTGTACCCGAAGAGCCATTTGAAGAAACATAAACTTTTGATAAACGAAATCTCACCACTAGTTTAGTACAAACATTGTAGTTTGTAGTGTTTGGGTCGTGGTAGAGAAGACGTTTTTCACTAGTCTATGTACTTTAAAACGGAATTTTCAACGGGTAAAAATTGAAATCACATCAAATTGTACTGAGTTTCAGTCAATTAATACTGAGTAATCATTATGAAACTGAACTAAAGCCGGTGGAAAGAGAAGGGGAGAATGGAAGAAAATATACTAGGGTTATTAGGAATATTATTTTTGAGCACCTTCTATAACGAAGGCTCGAAAAATAAAAGAAGAGACTAATTGAGATGATTCCGCAGGTAGAATAATTCTTCCTATCGAAATCAGCTAAAAAAGTTCTGTGGATGAGAGGGGGTGGGGGTTTATGACGGTATCACATAAAAAGTTAAAAACGGATGAAGAGAGAGAGAGATATCGAGTTGGAATTACATGTGAGACCGGAGGGAAAGGGACATAAGGGAAAGTTTAGCATTGGAGCTTGGAATCGGGAAAAGATCTCTTGATGACAAGATTGAAGCAGATGTCGTCAACCGAGCGGCGTTTGTTGGCACGCTTAGCCTTTTGAATGGCATCGGTGACAATGCTGGCAGCACTTCCTGGCGAAATCGAAGTATTTGGAGGAGAGGTAGAAGATGGGCTTGGAGTGTTGGTCGTTGGTCCCGATCCAATTCCTGACTCAGCGCTGTCGTAAGAAGCACTAACTGGTTGCTCAGTCTTAACGGATAGGAAGTCGACTCCGACGGCCTTCACAAGAAGATCCTGAAACAAAAAAAAAAAGTTTGAAAATGAATTCAGAACTCAGAATTTGTTACCTTCCCATCATCAGCCACATCAATATTCTCCTCTTCGGCTCCACTTGTCACATCATCGCATCTCGATGTCGATGCTGCTTCACCAACGTTGTTGTTACCAATGGATGCCAAGACGGTATCCAAGTTAGCTGTTTCTGAACTCTCCATATCGGATGAAGTGGATGCAGCCGACGATGGCATTGGTGCCAAGATTGGAAGCAGAGCGGGGTTGACTTGCATCAAAGTGTTGACCCAATCAGCTGGAGCAGTCACCTGGGTTGGTGTTTCGACTGGAGCTTGTGATTGTTGAGCCATCAGAAGTCCACTGAGAAGACGCATCAGATGATTTGGATCGGTGTTCATTGTTGGAGCTTCTGGTGAAAAAGAAGCTTCAGAAGCTCTTTTCTTGGATCGAGGTGTGCGTTCTTCCCCGCGTAGCTCATGTTGAGACAGCGATCCTGCAACTAAACATAATGAAATTCCCAAAGATAAAAAGGAGCAGTTCTACCACAGTACTTAATATAATGTCTCTCCCATTACTTACCTGGTTTACGACTGCTCATAGCAATGACCTTTGCATCTCCAGGCAGTCCGGATTTCATCATTGAGTTGTTGTGTGAATGAAGTTCCTTCTTGTCCGGGAACGTCCAATTGCAGCATCCACATGTGAAGACGCGGTGGATGTCGTGTTGTGTTTGCATGTGACGGCGGATTGTCTCATTGTGTGGGATCTTCGTTGCACACACAAGACACTGTTGGTCGTCTCCATGGAAGTTGAGACGGTGTCGATTGAGCGACGCCGCATGGCAGAACGTTTTACCGCAGTGTCCACAGAGGAACTCGCCCTTGAGATCGGGTCGTTTCAACTCGGCTTCCGGGCGGTAAGGCATAATGATCAGAGATAGAGGTGATACTCTGAAAACAACAGAAGGTGATAATTGAGATTTTAAAATAGGAGAGAAATAATTATGAAGAAGAGACGCAGATAGAAGGAGAAAGTAAAACGTCAAAGTGCACCGGGAGGGTACTGTACAATTTTGAAATTGTATGCATCATCCCTATTAGAGATGAACGAGATTCAAAAGAAGCCGCGAAAGGAGTGTCACATGTTAAAGGGAAAAGTTTGAAAATTGAAAACATCTCTTTGCTTCAAAATGATATCAAAGTAAGGGGGCATGAAAAGCATGAGAGGGAGAGAAAAAAGTACAAGTAAATAAATAGGTTGGAAATGATTGGAACACTAGGGAAACGACGACAAAACAGACGATCTCCCTCTGAGGATTATGAGAGTCGTTTGCTACGTTGACACCTCGAAACCCCCAGGTGGGCGGAGCTAGACCGTACTGCGCGCAGCCCCTCGGCATATGGACCTCCCAAGAGAGAAGAGAACGAGAGACTGTGTGCAATGTGGATACACAGAGATATTGGGTAGACGGTCTACCGCATTCTAACGCAACTTACCGCACAAAGCAGCTCCGCCCCTGGAGCTTGAATGATAGGAGAAAAAGAGAGAAGACCCCTAATAACACAATGATAGGGAGGGCTGTTGGGTCGAGACACGATTTTTGGTGATAGATATAAAATGATAAGATAGTAATGTAGATGACAAGTAGTATCAGGGTCACAAGCTATTTGTTTTCTGAGCTGCTGTGAATGCTACAATGGTGGTAGGATGGGAGAACGAAAGAAGTGGAAGATGGTGGCAACAACGGAAAAAAAGAGAAATTGGATAATTTCGTGGGAAAGCTTGGCGGAATGCTTACAAATTAGTTCGCAGAGTACGGTAGATCAAAAATGGGGAAAGAAGATCAAAGGAATAATTTTCCAAGGTTGAAAACAATACCTCACCATAATCCTCCTCCTCCATCTCGACAAGCCCTGTGTATAACCCCACTAAGCCTCTCTCTTTCCCATTACCATATTCAAAACTCGATCAACATTTCCATAGCATTTCCCTCCCTATCTATCATTTCGAAATGAAAAGTGCATTCCCATCAGAAAAAAGGTGCTTACAGAGAGCTATTAGGTTGGGAGTCTAGACCAATTACACCTGTTTTTTGTACATCTGTTGCAATGTCGAGAAGAAGGAGAACAAACATAGAGCTCCCCCTGCCACGTCATCATCATAAAGCTGGGTCGATCTGTCAAGACTTGGTCTGTGGGAAGTGACTGTTGCCGCCTATGAAGGACCACCAACACGTCACCGCATGATGCTTATCAACATGAGCGATTGCGCAAGCAGGGGGTTAGTAGATAAAAAAAACAAGCTAGATGGGGTCACAAGCATTTGAATATACAATACTCCTAATGGATTCCGAGAGAGATAGAAGGGAGTGTTGTAAGTAGTGGGTACTGTTGTTCAAAATGGGCAAAACAATAGCGAGCAGGTAGGGTCAACGAGCCGAATACAAAAGACAATAGAGAGCGGTTTCCTGTACTTGGACTCAAATTCCGACGTCGTGTTCCTTCTTCCAAGTGTCATGCAATTAGTAGAAGCTCGTTGTCATACTGTAGTACATGATGTCAACCAAGAAATAAGCTCCACTCAGAAATGGAGCTTCGACTCATATTTTTGCTCCATCTTCCTCCGTCTTTTGAAAGAAAATAAAGTGGAGCTGATGTCGTCGACCAATAATAACATCCAATTAGGACCGATTTGACACTGAGACACAGCTCCAACATTGTTGACTCCTTCTTTTGAGCTTTCATCGACTAAACACTGTACAAAAATAAGAGATCTTAAGGAGAAGTGACTTCTTCTTCTTCTTCGCCGACTTCTGAGATGGTCATTTTACTCGTGGCCAGTAAAAAAAGAAGAAGTCGTTTGGGGAGAAGCCATGAGAGAGACTGTTGAAGAGAGAGTGAGATGGGTGGGATGATTCGAGAAAATTGAGGGCAAAACTGACCTTGGCGAGAACACACGAAGACGAAGTCAAAGCAGTAAGCAGAAATGATGAAAACTGGTACGGAAAAAATGGAAAAAGAAGGAGATGTAAAAAAGAAAATTGTTAGGGAGAAGTTAGAAGGAGAGGCTGAAGTATTGAGATGGTCAGACAGTGAGTAGAGGACAATCTTTCTTTTCTAGAGGTGTCTGGAACTTATGGAAAAGGTAAGTGAAGTACTGTAGGTCGACAATAGTTTCTGGTTCAAACATGGACCACAAAAAGTTATAAGGAGCTCGAAGTTTCTTGAATTCTTCAGTTTTAGAATGTGTTTGAATCTCAATTTTGATAGTGAGAGATATTAAAGACGATCCACCGATGGTTAGAAAAGCTAGTGCTGCTGAATTTACAGTTATCTACTCGGGCGTCGCCGGTAGCTTCTGGTCGGAGGTTTGTCAGAACGCTGACCCAACTGCGACAAACTTATGACAAGTTTCCGACCTGGTAGTACTTAAACTTTCAACTTCTGATCAAAAACTGGGTCGCTATATGGCTGTTTTTGAGCAAGTACCGACTAAAATCTGACCAATATTCGTCCAAAAGCCAAACTTCGCGCTAGCTCAAATTTTTGAAAATCCTTTAACTCAATTTAATCTGTAGAAGCCCAAACGGTGACCAACTGTCAATTGGTTCGTCGGTTTCTTTTCATGCTCTTCCCCATCTCTTCACCCCATCCACTTTGCATGTCAAAAACTGTGACATGCATCTGCAGCAGGTATAGAACAATAACTCTGTCAATCTGTGCAATTCCCAAGATCAAGATACGAGCAGTCATAAACAAACAAAAGCTCGATGCATTCCTTTCTGTATCCAATTTGGATTCGAAGGTCTACATGCCTTCTGGGAAAGGTTCAGAAATGCTTCTAAAAGGTGTGAATTGACAGAAGAGGAGGAGGACAATGGAATCATTAAGATTAGCAGTATGTGCTAGCACCAACCTACCCATTACATCTTGAAGTGACAACTACAGTACCCCCAGAGAAGAAGCCAACAAAAAAAAGAGAATCCTCTTCGTTACGCCATGATTGTAATCCTCTTCTTCTTTACTGCCCATCCTTCTATTTTCTTCATTTTTCCCGATTCAGGATCATTTAGCTTACCGGTCACTCAATCAGTCACAAGGTATTTGACCATTAAAGAGAAGCATGAGGAATTTTTAAATTTCGAAAGTGTTGTACAAAAGTAAAGAGAATAGGAGCAGAATGCCTCTGAAACAAACATTCAACTTGGGCTTTATGATCGGGAGAAAAAAAATTAGCATACTGGGGGACGGTTGGAATGTCTAACTTTATCGTTTTTTCGTGATTCAACAAGCACACTCCCTCTTCCCCAAGAGGTGTTACAGAAGAATGAAAGCACACCAGGGGGTAGATGTAGCAGATGGTAAAGAATCGAGAAGATAGGGGAGAGAAGTGACAGTCAGGTATTACCCTTTTTATGGTGGTTGGGAGTAGGGGGTTTAGAGTTCAATGAAGAGGTACTTGGAAGAGTTTATGCATAGCTGGAATGAGCTATTCTTCCGTTATGATTCATCTGAGGATTTCAAATCATAGGGGATGAATGGCGTCGTATTACTAGAGGCAATCCAAATGCACTAGAAAATAGAAGTTACAAATTTTTAATTAGGAGATTCGTCTAGAGTCGATGTATTCATGTTTCTGAGCAGTCGTTCTGAGCTCACCATAATAGTAGGAGCGAGCCAAGATTGAATTATGACCAAATCTCGCCAAAAGAGACTGGGATCAATTGATGAATTCCCAGAAGCACCAATCATAGATAAGATAATTGACATATTTTGTCTCCTAGCTATCTTAACTTTGACATTTCTTAGAGATTTCAATCTGTAGAGCTTCGACCTACAGTATTCATTTAATCAGAATAGCAGATCAATCCGAGAATGAGAGAGATCTATAGATGTATTTCGGTATTTGAGTTTTATTAGTAAGAGTGCCTCTCATGCGGATGCTTCTCTATCGTTCGTCGTTCGACCTTGGCACACCACCATCGAAGGAAAAAAGAAGACAAAGCCTACTACTACTACTACTACTACTTTTGAGAGTACTCTTCTCTCTTCGCACACCTATCGGACTGCCAAATCAGGAGACTCGCCGCGCTCGCATCGCACAGTTCGATTAGGCTAAATAGATGACTGACCGGACGGTTCGGTGCGCAGAAGAAAAAAGGGATGGGTGTTGGAGAAGAGGAAGGGAAGCTGAAATGACCTTTACTTTTGACATTGCATCTCCCATACTAGTTACCTTGAAGCCCCTCTGGCGATTAGCATCGGAGAAAAAAACGTTTCGGACGGAAAGCGAGATAGAGAGAAGAAGAAGATTTATGGAATTGTGTTGTGATGAATCCCGAGAAGCTAGAGGGATACTGTATTATTTGGAATCCAGGGGCAGTTCGTTTTTTTGAAGTAGTAAGCTCGATTTTACGAATCGCCTCCAAGAATCAGAAATCTGAACCCGTGAAGCATTAGCTTTTGACCTCCACCATTGGCACTGTAGTGCTCACTGGTGCATAATTATCTCACCCCCCAAAAAGCCCCATTATTACCGTTTTAAGCCTCCATTGTGAGTACAAACACATACCGACACACGAGGTGTCGATGGCTTAGGCGGGATCAAAATAGAGGGACAAGACAGGTGGATGTATGGGATCTCAGGCGGCAAGCAAGGAGAGAATTACATGGTTTAGCACCCGAGAGAGAAGGACAGGAAATGGTCCCACAAAACTATGACTAATTCCGGGAGACCTAGACTCTAGAACCGGTAAACCAAAAAACAGGGAAAACGAAGAAGATACAAAGTAGAAGGAAAAGGGAGAAAACGAGAATATAGGTGAGAAGAGAAATTTTTGTGATTGATAATGAAATAAAAAATAGTTCGCCCCAAAGACTCCGCCCACCCCCATTTTTTCAATTCTATTGAGAAGACGAACGACGCGCGGGGTTCGAGAGGCAAGGAAAGCAGCTACAGTAATCCGCAGAAGAAGGGAGAAGGAGAAATGTTCGAAAAATATCACATGGTTTGAAGCTCTAGAATTTTACATGGAGGTAACTGTATTGGGTTATCGATGACTCATTCGGTTTTTCGGGACAGGCAAGGATAATAACAATCGGATGACGTTCAAGGATGAAAAGGAGAAGAAGCGCAGTGTTTTTGTTTTCTCGAGAATAGTAGAGATAAGATCAAAAAACGTGATCATGTAGGTAGAATCTTGAGATTTTGGATTCGAGGGAGGGAGAAGAAACATCGTGAAAGCATAGCGCCTGTTTTTGAGAAACTGACTCAAAAGAGGTAAGGCTTAGTTTGGAGACAAAGCCTAGGTGCGTAACTGACTGCTAAAAATGGGTGCTCTGAAAAACTTGAAGATCCAGAGGACCCCAAAGAGCGGCACTCAAAAGACTAAGCTTGCTCTAGATGGTCAGAAAACGGTACATCATCTGAGAATCTGGGATTCAGAACCAAGGATCCTGCCTTCTAACTTTCAGACTCGTGGATAGAACAGACACGACAGTCTTTCGGTGTGTGTCATTGATGGAAATGCTGCAGTTCACTCCTCTGCTTTGCCCCTTTTTTCTCTCCTTCTGCCCTCCCATCGCTTCCTCACCGTCAGCCAAAAATGGAATGGTTACTTACTTTTTCTCTTTTCAATCTCTCTCTTCCTACCTGGTTACCCGCGCACATACTTCTCTTCATTCCCGCTCTCTTTTACCCAAACGGCAGACAACGCACATTTCAAAATCATCGTTATTTCGTCCGTCTCTCCCTCCAGTCAGTTAGGATCCGAAAGAGAGATTACATCTAGTGAAGAGGGTCTAATGATAACATGGTACTGTATTGGGTTGCCGCTCAGAGCTGCAGTATTACAGGTTACCGGTGGAAGAGAGTGGAAGAGAAGCCAGCGCGAATCCGGTTTTCAGAAGCGTCGACCAATGTTTCTGTCGTGTCGTCGGGGCATTTGTATTTCCGATGGTGAGGACCGAATAGGCTTGTGCCTCTCTGCCTTCAACCAGTAACATGACAAAAAATGAGTTTGGGGATGGCAAAAGTTTTTTTTGTGGAATTTGTCAAACAATCGAATTACCTGGAAATTATGTAACAATGGGAGGGAAAGAGATTCGGGAGGATGATTTCCGAGATGGACGGTTCGAATGGGGTAATGGAAGTTTGGAAGGGTTTTGGATGGGCTTGAAGCATGATCCACGTACGGTTAAAATGTTCAACGCTTTGCAAATATAAATTACAAACCGAGACCTAATTTTTCCTAGTTACCGTTAAACCTGTAATAGGAGGACTCTCTAAATTAGAGCCAATTTATCTCGATTCCTGTTAAAGATATAAAGAAGTTTTCAACTGATACATTTTTTATCATAATATCAGAATCATTTTATTAGTTGAAAAATTTTTGATATCTTCCATAGGAGCCGAGATAATTGAGCTCAAATTTGACAGTGTCAGTTGCAGTGTTTACGATACCTACTAATCATATCTTCAGCATAAGCTCAGAGCTTCTTATATTTCCAGCTTTCCCAGTTCATCTCCAATCCTCCACTATTCTCCTCTCCTTTTTCTTCTTCAAATTACCCCCCTTACGTCATCCAGAAGACCATCCGATTGCGCAACCCGAAGCGACGCAATCGAAGTGGGACAGTATCCCATTGCGTTTTCAGTTTTTTAAACCTACTTGTGAACTATCTCAACATACTTTTTCGAGACCAACGCAATCTGTAGGGCTTGGAAAAAAGGATTGAAAATGAGGTTTACTCGACAAACAAGATCGTTTGTTTGAGCTCCTTATTCGGAAGGCATAGGGGGTGGCAAAAGTAACACTTGAAAGCGCGAGACAAAATAAAAAAAAGAAAAAAGAAGTAAGTTGAAATACAAGAGGGGACAAAATTGATCACCGATTTCCAAATACAGTTCGATTCTTCCTACTTTTTTCAACCCCACTTACTCATGATGACGTGCCTGTAAATAGGGGAAGAAGAGTAAGCATGTTTTCCATAAATAAGAGAGGGGTCAGATGATGTGATCATGAAGTAGAAGATGTAGATCATCTGAAGACGTTGGTGGTAGAAGAAGAAGGCGTCACGTCACTGAAGAAGTCGGTCTGGAACAGCCGGGTGGTGTTTTCCGAATTCAAATATTGGACTGATTATTTATTTTGAGGTCTGATTATTTATTATCAGGGCAAACTAGTTATAGATCGTTCGGCTATTTTCAGGTTACCAGGGCCACATGGTTTGAACAGATATTTTTTTCAATTCAGAATTCTAACTTCGACAACAAGCTCATCTTGGGACGACCAGTACAGTAATTGAAGGACGTTTCCCGAAAAGTTAGTGAAGCGCACGCTCTCTTCTCCTCTTTTTACTAAAATTGGAATCAAATCGAAAGATGCAGAATTGAGAGGACAGTGGCAGCTTGACCTTCGGCTTTTGTCCATCTTCGCAACCTTATTTGCCGCCATCACACACGGCGACACAGGAGAGAGCGAGAGAGAGAGAGACGCGAAGAGTGGAATTTTTGAAATTTGAAAATTCAGGGGCTGTTGAATTGATGAGGTCGGCCTTCAACTGCTTTTCACTTTGCAAACTGGGTAAAATCTGAACCCCTTTGTAACAAAACATCAATTCACAAAATGGAGATTGCCCCGAACCAGGATCGAACTGGTGACCTTTAGATCTTCAGTCTAACGCTCTCCCAACTGAGCTATCGAGGCACGGTATATCGGGTTTTGAATTGCATACAGATTGCGGCAATTCTCTGTGATAACCAATGATGTCCAGAATCGAAGCAAACGGTAGTAGTTGGGGCGGCATGCGCTTCTCTTGTCATTCATTTTTCAAGCCCGGTTTTTCGATTTTCCGTCGTCAACTACCCGTAATGTGGAAAAGAGAGAAAGTTGTTAAAAACGAGAAAATCAGAGAAAAAGGGCAACCTGTATTTGTCTCATGTGATGTTTTTTTATTCTGTTTTCTGTATTTTTTCGAATTTTTTATTCGAATTCAATTGATGACGCCAGAGAGGACGACGACGTCGACTGCCGGCAGCTTCCAATTGTTCCTCAATTCAAAATCACTTCAGAATTTCATTAGGAGACAGGGTCTCTTTTGAGAATACTGACCACACAGCTACTGCAAAGTTCTTTTCGAGGAGGGGTTGAATTTTTTACAGCGTCACGTCTTCTGAATACAGTCGGGAGAGACGCAGAAAAGAGGACGAGAAGAAGGAGAAGTCGAATTGAAATTGAATGGGATTACAACAAAAAGAAAAAGAAGAGACACCCGAAGACCACGACTTCTGGTCAGAAAAAGTTAGAAAGGTGACATCAAGAATCAAGCTACAAAAAGAAAATGTGTTGGAAGGTTTCAGATTAAAGGTTGAGGAACAGAAAGTTTTGAAAACTGGAATTTTAGGGACATCGAGAACAAATTGGGGGATACTGTAGAATTCAAAACGGTTCATTTCGGAAATTTTGGGACAATTTGAAGCTAGATCTGAATAATTATAAAGTTAAAAGCTTTTAGTATTGCTAGGGAATTTGAATCCCAGAGTCAATCATAATTCCATTTGTATTTTTCATTAACTTTTTGGAAATTTATTTCATTTTATCAATTCAGGAGAGGCGATCTGATATGTTCTGAAAAATATTTAGTTTGTAAAATTTTCAACGTTTGATTTATAAAGTTTCAATCTGCAAATAAAGAAAATACGTATTCGCCAATGTAGATTCCGATTTTCAGACTTTCAGATTTTCAGCAGCTCGCTTTTTCCTTACAGTAATCTTTTTCATTTTCGGCTTTTTTCCTACAGTAATACCATTTTTGGTCCTGAAACCGATAGAAAAGTGCGGAGTTCGAAAATTTCAGAAGTGACTAGATAGATTATTCTTTGCCTATCCTAGAATTTTATTTAAAACCAGCCTGTTTGCCGCGCCTCCGGCGCTTCAAACAGCTGGATAGTGCGCCTTCGGCGCGATCACCCCTATTCAATTTACAGTTCGTCGCTGCGCTCCTCACTTTTTGAATTCTCTTTCCCAGTATATCAAGTCAAATTATATTTTGTTTTCAAGCTATTCGAAACTCTACGGACAAACAGACAAACAGATACAGAGAGTGTGTGTGTGTGTGAGAGAGAGAGAGAGAGAGAGAGAGAGAGAGAGAGAGAGAGAGAGAGAGAGAGAGATTTTATTATAAGGTCGATTCCCAAATTATTGAGTTTCTAAATATATTTTCAAGTTTTTCTATTTTTTTGATTCTTGAACTTCTAAATTTATCACTTTCTGAACATCCAATGTTTGAACTTACAGTTTTCGGATTCCTGCCTTCTTTTTTTAGTTCATAAAATTGTGAACGAAAACTTTAGAAAAAATTTAAATCAACTGCAGAAAATGTGGAGATTCGAATAATGAAAATTTGAGAGTTTCCAAACTGGAAAGTTTGCTAATTAATTAATCTTTGTTTCAGACTTTCTGAACTCGAAGATTTCTGAATTTAAACCTTGAAAACATAAGTCCTGAAAAAGTGACGAAAACTATAAAATCAGAAAATCGTAGACGCAGAAATTTAGAGAATTTTAGCCATTTCCGCAAAGGCATTCAAAAATTTAACGATTAAAAAACCTAAAAAATCTAAAGTGCTCGAGTACTAAAGATCTAAATCATGTTCTCTAGAAATATGAATTCAGAGAAATTAATTTCGTGATTTTGGGGCGGGGTCCTGTTAATCGAAAAACGCCGCCCGCGAAGTTGTCAGGCATCAGCTTTTTTTTCAATTCAACAGCCTTGTACCTAGTTATATGGTTTTAGGCTCTTCAACAAAATTTCTGTGCTGCGGGCCTATCTTTAAAGAAAAACCCATAAAATGTTCTGGTTCTCTACCGTACTCCAAAAGTCCTCTACCGTACTCTCAGGAAATTGAAAAAAACACTGAAATGTTCAAAAACGGTGTCTAAAAATAATAATAAAAGTTCTGCCGGTGAATCTGAGTTTCATTTAGGCATACTTCAAATAATGACATCGTATTTGAAATTTGCAGTTTTTTCGACTTTTTGAGACTTTCCCAGTGTGAACCTACCAATATTTGGAGTACGGTAGACGACAACATAAAAAAACAACAAATTGAAATGAGCAATGCTCATTTGGTATGCAAACACCAATATTCAAAAGTCATACTTGCAACAGGCCGGGCCGGGCATTCAAAAAGCAGGGCCCCGCCGGACAGTTGGCGCCAGCTTCGAAATTTAGCGATAGCTTGTTTTTTTTTGGAGTAACGTTGTGTATAGCATCTAATTTTAAGCTGAATTGTAAATATCAAGTTTTCAATGCTTAAACAAAACTTTTAAAAAATAATTAAAAATGCACCTGACTTGAAACTAACCAAACTGAAGAAACATTGGATATTTTGTTTTACCATTCCATTTAACATGAGAAAATCTTTCGCATACATTCTTACTCACTTCTGAACCCTGTTAAAAATTTTAAAAAAACTTGCTTCCTGTCGGACTCTAATCCACAACGCACAATATCGGCTTTTCCTACCCCTTCCTATCCCCCGTTCTCTGTGCCCACAACCCTTTTCTGTGTTGAAATGATCCCACTAGATGAGCTGCTATCTCGAAAACCTCAAGTTTAAAATGACAACCGAACCGACGATGGCGCGATATATCATGAAATGCTGCAGCCGACAAAAAGCGGGCTCGCGTCCACCACTATGCTTTGCATTGCCATGCAGCGACGACCACAACAAACTCTCAACTCGAGTAGAACATCTACTCCTTCCCTCCCCCTCTCTCCATGTGGCCGCATGGCGCAATTGTGTGCGTGCGCAGTCTTCGTGCGACAGGACGCAGGTTCAGTTTTGGCTGCGGCCAAACTCTCATTTAAAAACCCAATTGTCCACAGACGGACACGAGGACCAACAGACGCGTCTAGCGTTTTATATATAACCAGCAAGCTGGAGCGCCTTCGGCGCGTTTTAATCAACTTTCTTACTGATTGGTCGCTCTGCTCCTAATTTTTTGAAAAAGATCACGTAAACCTATATTTATTTTCCACGTTTTTCAAAAGTCCACAGACGGACACTTGGACGGACAGACGCCTCTAGCGTTTTATATATAAGAGAGATAAAGATCTGGGCTTACAAGGTTTCAACGCTCCCCTGTAAGATTCAGACGGTGAAATACCGGATGATGACGACAACGACGAAGATAATACAGTTACACCATTTATTGATAAAACGTTTCCAGAACATTTTTGAACCAGGGTTTGTACACTTATTTATAATTTCAATCAGTTTTCAAAGGGTTTATTTTCAAACTACTTTTTATAAAATTTCAAAGTTTTGTATTTAGTAAATACTATTAAATTTTGTTCAGAATCAGAATGTATGTGATTGTTGGGAACGATGCTAATCGACGGAAACCATTTAGAAGACTACGAAGAGAATAACGACAACAGAAAAACTACGAAGACGTCAAAGTCAGAAGACACTAACAACAACACCGAAGAAACCCTGCCAACAAGGGCTCAAGAAATCGCGCAGAAAACAAGAGAAAATAAGACAATGAGAAAGTTCACTAAGTTCTCTGAAGCAGGCGAAGACTTCTCGGCATCAGTTGGTCCGTAACATCCACCTGAAAACTTTTTCATAATTTTAAGAAAACTTCCATTTTTATAACCTTTTCAGAACTTTTCCAATAGTTTTGAGAAGTCTTGCATTTGTGTTTCCAAGATAGGTTCTGCGACGGAGCTGCTGATGATGAGCATCCTAAATTAGTTCAATTGTCAAAATGATCCATTTCGATATCCAAAGGTTGAGGGTTTTCTATTTTTTATCTCACGAATATTTTTTTTAACCAAAACTGATTTCTGGGAAATCAAGAAAAGAGACGCCCAATTTTCATAAGCCGAAAAACACAAAAATCCCAATTCACTCACCTTTCAATCCACTATTCCTGACATCTGACACATTGAAAATTACTCCATCCTGGAAGGCCAAGTAGTTGCTTCTTCGGCGAGGACAGAGAAGGAAATCAACACAAAAAAACAAGAGAAAATAAGAAAGTTCACGAAGTTCACTGAAGCAGCCAAAGTAGACATCTTGGCATCAGTTGGTCCGTAGAATCCATCTGAAAACTATTTCATTATTTTTAGAAAATCTTCGATTTATTGTTACCTTTTTAGAATTTTTCAGAAGTTCCAAGAATTTGTGTATTCTTGGTCCCAGAAGATGAGCGCCCTAAATTAGTTCAATTGCCAAAATGATTCATTTTGAGGTTTAAAGATAACGAGTGGAGTTTCTAGCAGAAGAGAATTTTGGTTTCTAATTTTTAAAGGATATATTTTCGGCTTCATTGAAACTACAACTATTAGTAATTCTTAACTTTCCGAAAATCTTCTAAAAGCTCAAAAAATTCCAACATACTCACTTTTCAATCCATTCCGCTATTCCTAACATCTGACACATTGAAAACCACCGATCGATCCTGGAAGGCCAAGAAGTCGCATTGTCATCGGAACCATGAAGATCCTGAACTTAAACGTTGAAAGTGAGTACTGACTATTTTTCCATTCTTTTATGTGGAAGAATTCGTGAAATTCTGTTAAAATTTTATTCTGAACGGGAATTTTTGACTGAATAATTTCTCAATTTCGGTGGTCAGAGCCAAAAATAAAAAACGGATTTGAAAATGGGAAAATTCCTTTTTATTCCAAGTCCTTTTTCGGAAAACGGAAAAAAGAGAACTTTCCGAACAGAAACGTATTTCAGTTTCAAAACTTTACTGATATCCTCACCTTTCACTATATTCTGCTTTTCCGATCTTTCGAATTGCCAATCCTGGAAGTTGCCGTTGAAGTCCTATGTCCTGTGAAACGGGGCCCGCAGAAATCTGCAAGATCCTGCAACTTGAACGTTGTAAACTAAGTACTGATTCTTTCCAAACCTTTTGGATCCCAGACTTGTCCTCATTTTGTTAGGCCTCCACGGAGGTTATTTTCCTTACAGTAATCCTTTACAATTTAGAATAACTTTGCCTACTTTTTTTTTGCGTAACCTGAATATTTCAATATCGTAATTTTCTTCCTACCGTAACCGTTCTAACTTTCGAATGTTTCCCTACAGTAATCCTTTTCAGAATTAAGCGAATTTCCAAGCAAATATTCTCATTGTCATCTACTAAAAAGAAATTCCCGAATTTACTCAACATTTTCCGATTTTCTGAGAATTTGGAGTTACTTTTTTCACCAAAGTTTTCTAAGTTTGTCCGTTTTCTGTAGTTTGAACCCTTATAATAACCACATAGAAGGAAACTTCTGAACCTTTGAATCATCTTGAAAATCTAAAGTTTTGTATGCAACCACCATATTTTATCGCTTTTCCGGTCATAACCTTCTCTAAGGTAACAAAAAATAGTTCGATGAAAACCCGAAACGATATAAAACTCTGTTCGATTCTTCGCCCCCTTTCTGTGTGCAACCATTTTCTTTGTAAAATGTTGCTTCTCCTTCTTTTCACTTCGATTCTAGCATGGATACCTGCCACGTCAGCAAGACAGGATATGCCATGGTTGAACTGCAACACATTGGTACCGTACATCTTTGACTGAAACTCTAAAAAATGAATACTTCAGAAGGGAGAAAATCTTCACTTCAAAATGATTCGATTCTCAAAGGCGATGGAAATCGGAGACAAAGTCACAATAACCGGAAGAGTCAACCATAATGCGAATATGTAAGTGCATCTCCAGAAGCAATACAATTTCCACTTTTCTCCAGGTCCTACGTCCATCTGTACTTTGGATTCGACAGTGTTTATGAAAGAAGTCCAGTTCCGATTCATGTGAGAGTTCAGTACAGAAGAAACTCCATCATTTATAACACTTGGAATGTGAGTATACAGTAATCTAAGGCTTCCATTTCGGGCGGGAAATCTAGCCGGTCGACCGACCGCCGTGTCAATTTGCCAGAGAGTGTTTGCGTACGCAGCATTTTTTTAACGACGATTTTTTAAATTTTGTAAACAGTGAGATGCTGAACACCTGACGCGCAAACGCACGAAACCGGTCGGTCGGCGGTCGCCGATTTTCGACCAACCAAAACGAAGAATTTCAGGGAAGATGGGGACCAGAAGAATTCGGAACACAACCATTTATGACTGACAGTCCATACACAATTTCCATTTTGTATGTGATAACATTTTGCAATTTTAATTTTTTTTTGTTTTCAGGAGAACCCTAAATTCTTACAAAGTCTATATGGGAGGAATTGAGATCAAAAACTATAGGTATCGGCATCCGACTAATGTGCAGATTGGAAATTTGCTTGTATACGGGGACTGGTCGGTCAATTCTGTCACAATGTGAGTGAAACGATTCAGGTTACTGTAGCCGGAGGGACTTGTTGTTATTACTTTGTAGGTTTCAGTTCAAATTGTTTGATTTTGAGCGCAAGAAATTTATTTAGCTCTATCAGTGAATCCGGAACCAACAAACTTACTATCTTTATTATATTTTCGTTGCATCCGGCAATTTTAAGCTCCGCCCGTTTTTGTTTACCATTACCGGGGCAACTTTAGTGGGAAAAGTTGGAAGGGGCGGAGACTAGTCTACAGTAACCACCTGATTGAAAGTAAGCTGTTTAAAAGTCTTTTCTAATTTTGCCAGAAATTCAAGGGTGGGCGGAGCTTAGGTCCGGTGGCGAAATCCTTAAAGGAGCACTACCTTCTAACCTAATTTTTCAATTTTTTGACGAATTTCATCGATTTTCGAAAATTTTTATTAATTCATGTATTATGCGATTTTTTGAATATCATCCATCAAAAAAAATTTTTCGAACATAAATCAGAAAAACTGCAAAAAATCTCATAAAACCAATAAAAAATTTCGACAAACCGATGAAGGAACCAAACTCCGCCCTCCCTCGCGCAAACAATTGAATTGTTTACTAATAACTAAGCTCCGCCCATTTTATTGACCATTAGCGCGGCATATTTTTGTGAAACATTTAAATGAGGAGGCGCCTAATCTACAGTACACATCTTTTTTGTTTAGAAGTTTATCTGAGCAATTTTTTGAATTGACAATAACCACTTCAAATTCCGAAGAAAAAATAATCCGGGGTAAAAACTTCACGGGGGAAGTAGGCGGAGTCAGGGCGCAGAGCATAGTTTGCAAGGTGCGCATTTTTTCTCATGACTGTATGAGAATGTTTTTAAAAAACTGTGGGAAAAACCTGCGCAGCTTGCGATCTCGGCTCCGCCCCTGACTCGAAACTAGGTCACATTATAGTCAAAATTTGCAGGCACTGTGTAAACCCAGGAGTCCCAACAACGCCAGATCCAAATGCCACCACAACTCCTGTCCCAACAACGACCCCAGTTCCAGCAACCACTCCATCAACCACGAAGCCACCAATCGCAGAAGATCCAACTGGAAATCTTCAAGGAGATGATATTATTATAACGAATCCAGGATCAAATAGTGGATCCAACTCGAACACTTCGAATAATAGCAACTCCAATTCTGGTAGCTCCAGTAATGGAAACAGTAATTCTGGAAATAATGGAAATGGAAGTAATAATGGAAACAATAATTCCGGAAATAATGGCAATGGTTCGAACACTAATACTGGAAAAGGAAATAATGGGAATGGAAATTCCGGGAATGGAAACGGCAATGGGAACGGAAATAATAACAATGGAAATGGAAATGGAAATGGAAACGGAAACGGAAATGGTAACAATAATAACGGAAATGGGAATGGTAACAACGGAAATGGTTTCAATGGTCAATATCCTCCCTATCCACCACCAAATGGCTACTATCCACCTGGATATCCATATCCTCCTGGCTACCATTATCCATACCCACCACCAGGTGGTTTTTATTATCCTCCGGGTAAGTAACCTGTATTAGAAGGGCCTCCTTCAAAATGTGTTGTTTGACATTGAAAAATTCCGTATTTTTTCAGTGAAAAATAATCTGGAAATTCCATAATTTCTCAGAGATTTGTTGAAACACGACAATTTTGCTCAAGGACTTTTTGATGAATTTAGAAGGTTTTCCTGAATTTTAACGGAAATTCGCCGAATTTTTCACTGAAAACTTTTGTAAACAAATGCCGGAAAATTAGAAGGGCCTCCGAAGATACCTTGGAACAATAGAAGGCTCTTCTAATTCAGGTTTTACGGTATTTAGTACTCCTGCGCAACAAATCGAGGCCCCTAGAATTCCAAAGAAAAAAATTTCCTTGGAAAAGTGGGCGGAGTCAGGGGTCCAGTCAAAATTGCAAGCACGGCTTTGTCGAAACCATTCGCAGCTGGCAGTAATGGCTCCCCTCTGGCTCCGCCCACTTTCTAAAAAAACTAAATTATTGTCTCCTCTCCCTCAATTTTCAAAAGAAATATATTTCAGGAGGTGTTCCACAAAACGGAATGAATGGTCAGAATGGAAATGGACAACCCAATATCATTGTGATCAATTCTGATGGAAAGAAACGTGGAGGTGGAAATGGAAGACAATTTGATATTGATAATGACGAGGAAGATGATGGTTTGTTGTTTTTCAGAATACCTAATTTGATTAAATTTTCAGATGAATGCTGATCAAATTCGAATTCAAGGTCCACTCTTTTCTTGTTTTCAACAATAAAGTTTTTCTTTTGGTTTCTCCTAGTTTAATTACGTTTTTCTGTGCCTTCTACCTACCGCAATTCTCATTAAAACGGAAGAAAAAAGAGGAAGTAAAATACGGAAACTACTATCCTAGTACCATTCTTTTTGATTTACACTAGGAAGAGGGCACGGAATGACCTTCCTAGTTAGGACTTCCTTATTAAGGCAAATGGTATAAAAGAAAAGTATGGAGACTGAAATGGCATCCTTTTCTCAAAAAGGTTCCGAAATAGTAATGGACGATATTACTAGAAGAAACGCTTATCGTTTTGTCGCCTACTCGGCTGTCACTTTCTCTGTTGTTGCTGTGTTCTCGGTAAGAACATCCGTAGAGAATCTATAATTGAAGCTTCTGAAATTTTCAGCTATGCATCACTCTGCCATTGGTCTACAACTACGTCCATGGAATCAAGTCCCAAATCAACCATCAAATCTCTTTCTGCAAACATTCCGCTCGTGATATCTTCTCCGAGGTGAACCACATTCGTTCCAATCCAAACAACGCCACTCTCCGCGAGAAGCGTCAAACTGAAGAATGCTCTGGATGCTGTCTTCCAGGAGCCGCTGGACCAGCTGGAACACCAGGAAAGCCAGGAAGACCAGGACGACCAGGAGCTGCGGGACTCCCAGGAAACCCAGGAAGACCACCAACACAACCATGTGACCCAGTCACTCCACCACCATGCCGTCCATGCCCACCTGGAGCACCAGGAGCTCCAGGAGCCCCAGGACCACAAGGAGATGCCGGAGCTCCAGGAGCACCAGGATTCGGAAGCGGAGTTGGAGCACCAGGACCAGCTGGACCAAAGGGAGCTCCAGGAGCCCCAGGAAGACCAGGACAAGCTGGATTCCCAGGAGAGCCAGGAGCTGATGCTCAATCTGAATCTAGCCAAGGAGCCCCAGGACCAGCTGGACCACAAGGACCACCAGGACCATCCGGAGCACCAGGGCAACCAGGAGGACCAGGATTCCCAGGAGCACCTGGACCAAAGGGACCATCTGGAGCCCCAGGGCAGCCAGGAGCCAATGGAAACCCAGGAGCTTCAGGACAACCAGGACAATCTGGAGGATCCGGAGAACGTGGAATTTGTCCAAAGTATTGTGCCATTGACGGTGGAGTCTTCTTCGATGATGGAACCTTCCGCAGACGTTAAATTCCTTTTTCTGATGTTTTCTCAAATTTAAGGATTTTTTTCTCTGAATAAAGAAATGTTTCAAGTCTCAACTTTTTATCTGTTCTCTATCTCTTCTTTTCAAAAGGGCGGTGGTCAAGAAGTGAGAGGGAAGGGAGACAAGACAGATGTTTGATTGTGGAAATGGAAGTCTCCAGCTGATAAATTGGTTTTCAAAACTGGTTTGGGGATGGTCAGACAAGGTGATTTTGGTATTTGAGAGGGAAGTTGGTTAGAGAAGGAAATGGTTTGAAAAACATGAGATTCTGAACTAATTGAGATGAAAAAGTGAATTACTTGGTTATTGGAATAAGAAATAAAAAACGCAGACTCGTACAGTCAAATAAGGCCCAGAAGCTTGTGGAAAACTAGAAAAGGATGCTCAATCCGATTAAAGATTAAATGCTGTTCCAGACGTACCGTCACTTCAGCAAAATGCCCAGCTCCAGGAAATCAAAAAAATTGAGCTCCAGGGAATCACGAAGCCCCGAGTATCACAAGAAGATGCCGCAGCTATAGGAGCACCAAGATCAACTTTAACAAAAATAGTCCCAGAAACTCCAGGAAAACCAGGACAAGCTGTATTCCCAGGACAAACACGAACTGATGCTCAATCTGAATCTAGCCAAGGAGCCCCAGGACCAGCTGGGCCACAAAGATCACCGGAGCACCAGGACATCCAGGAACGAATGAAGACCCAGGAGCTCCAGGACAATGTGAAGGATCAGACTTCCGACTTCCGAGTTTGAAAATTTCACTTCCTGACATCTCTAGTTGGTGTGACTAACTTGTGATATAACCTTCATAAAACTGAAATTTCTCCACTAATTAGCAGTGAATTGTATCAAAACAATTTTCGCTTTCAATAATTCAAGGTTACCAATTCCTGCAAACCGTTCCATCACATCACCTTCAAAGGAATCATGTGTTTTTTTTTTCGGTTTTCTGTCCTCGATTCTCTGTGTTGTGTCACCGCTATTAACATGAAACAATCAGAAAAAAGTTAAAAGAGAGAAAAGATAACGAAAAACAAGTTACTTCCTTCTTTTTTTTCGAAGAATTCAGTTCCTTGACAACGGTGAAACGATGAGAGAAACCGAGAAAAAGATGGATTGATGTGAACTTTGAAACTTTGAAAAATGAAGAAAGAAGAGTATAAAAAGGTTGTCCCTGACGACGTTCAAATCATTCTTTCGTTTCGAAGAAACAAAATGGAGGATATCACTCGCAGAAATGCCTACCGATATGTGGCTTATGCCGCTGTCACTTTCTCAGTGGTAGCTGTGTTCTCGGTTAGTTTCTTTTAATTTTGAAAACTCTTCACTTTCCCATTTCAGCTCTGCATCACCATCCCAATGGTTTACAACTACGTCAACACCATCAAAACCCAGATTGATCATCAGATCTCATTCTGCAAACATTCCGCCCGTGATATCTACTCCGAAGTCAACCACATCCGTTCGAATCCAAAGAATAACAACACCCGCTTCGCCCGTCAAGCTGGATACGATTTCGACTCTGGAGCTGTCGACTCATTTGCATCTGCCCCAAGCAGTGGTGGATCCTGCTCTGGATGCTGCCTTCCAGGAGCTGCTGGACCAGCTGGAACACCAGGAAAGCCAGGAAGACCAGGACGTCCAGGAGCCGCTGGACTCCCAGGAAACCCAGGAAGACCACCAGCACAGCCATGCCACCCAATCACTCCACCACCATGCCGTCCTTGCCCACAAGGACCACCAGGAGCACCAGGATCTCCAGGGCCACAAGGAGATGCCGGAGCGCCAGGACAACCAGGATATGGAGGAGGCGTTGGAGCACCAGGACCAGCTGGACCAAAGGGACCACGTGGACAACCAGGAAATCCAGGACAAGCCGGAGCTCCAGGACGTCCAGGAGCTGATGCCCAATCTCAGAACACTCCAGGACAACCAGGACCAGCTGGACCACAAGGACCACCAGGACCATCCGGAGCACCAGGACACCCAGGAGGACCAGGACAACCAGGAGCCCCAGGACCAAAGGGGCCATCAGGAGCCCCAGGACAGCCAGGATCGGATGGAAACCCAGGAGCTCCAGGACAACCAGGACAAGCCGGAGGTGCTGGAAACCGCGGAATCTGTCCAAAGTACTGCGCTATCGACGGAGGAGTCTTCTTCGAAGATGGAACCAGAAGAAAGTAGATATCCCTTTTATCGTAATAAAGAATTTCATTTTGCAATTTTATGAGAACACATGAAAGTGCTGAACAGAAACACGAAAGTAAATTGGGGTTGATAAGTTACCCAGTATATCCCGCCAAAGAGAATTTTTTAGAAATATTTTATTGGTGATAACTTCGTCATGAATACAATTCCGACTACACAGGAAACAGGGGACTAGCAGATAAATGCTAGATGCGAGCTGAAGAGGCGCGGGCGGGTGAACACCGTCTAGTCGTGGCCTCCGCGCTGCTGGCGGGTCGCGGACGGCTTGTTGGCGGACCATTCGTTCACTGTGAATAAGGTCACAGTTTTTGAACGAAAATCTGCTAGACATGAATCTGTGAAGAGGAGTTTGCGTAAATTTGGAAGTTCCTTTTTTTAATCGATAGAACAGAACATCTACAAAAAGATATAACGCTTGGGAATTCTCTGTTGACATGAATATTGTGAATCTTATAATAGTGAATCTTATGGTTAGACTCCTATCCTCGGCCTAGGTCTCGGTCCTCATGGCAGTAGCTTGATTATCAAGCTGTCCCATGAGAACTTTTTTAAAAGTGGAGTTCATGTACTTGTCTGATCATTTTCTTGGATATAATCCAATCGAAATTTAAAGCCATTCTTTATTCAGAGAGAAAGACTCCTCGAATCTAAAAAAAGAATTAGAAAAAAAGAATTTAACGTCTGCGGAAGGTTCCATCATCGAAGAAGACTCCTCCATCAATGGCACAATACTTTGGACAAATTCCACGTTCTCCGGATCCTCCAGATCGTCCTGGTTGTCCTGGAGCTCCTGGGTTTCCATTGGCTCCTGGCAGTCCTGGGGCTCCAGATGGTCCCTTTGGACCTGGTGCTCCTGGGAATCCTGGTCCTCCTGGTTGTCCTGGTGCTCCGGATGGTCCTGGTGGTCCTTGTGGTCCAGCTGGTCCTGGTGCTCCTTGGCTAGATTCCGATTGAGCATCAGCTCCTGGTTGTCCTCGGAGTCCTGGTTGTCCTGGTCTTCCTGGGGCTCCTGGTGCTCCCTTTGGTCCAGCTGGTCCTGGTGCTCCAACTCCGCTTCCGAATCCTGGTGCTCCTGGTGCTCCGGCATCTCCTTGTGGTCCTGGGGCTCCTGGGGCTCCTGGTGCTCCAGGTGGACATGGACGGCATGGTGGTGGAGTAACTGGATCACATGGTTGTGCTGGTGGTCTTCCTGTGTTTCCTGGAAGTCCAGCAGCTCCTGGTCGACCTGGTCTTCCTGGTTTTCCTGGGGTTCCAGCTGGTCCAGCAGCTCCTGGAAGGCAGCATCCAGAGCATTCTCCAGTTTGACGCTTCTCGCGGAGAGTGGCGTTGTTTTTATTGGAACGAATGTGGTTAACCTCGGAGAAGATATCACGAGCGGAATGTTTGCAGAACGAAATCTGGTGGTTGATTTGGGTCTTGACTCCATGGACGTAGTTGTAGACCATTGGAAGGGTGATGCATAGCTGAAAAGATCAGAAGATTCAATTTTAGGAATCTATGGATGTTCCTACCGAGAACACAGCAACAACCGAGAAAGTGACAGCCGAGTAGGCGACAAAGCGATAAGCGTTTCTTCTAGTAATATCGTCCATTACTATTTCGGAACCTTTTTGAGAAAAGGATGCCATTTCAGTCTCCAGAAGACCATTTTATACTGCATCTCAGAATGTTTACAACCAAAATAAGAAACGAGGAAAATGTGATTGAGTTCTGTCTTTTCCTCAACTGAAGGTCACATCTTCCCAGCATCCGCCTTCTTCTTTCCAAAACTTCTCATCGTAATTAATGTAGAGAACAGTTCTATTCAATTTCCTTCCTTATCGAAAAAGGACACAATTATAGTACGGGTGGTGGGAGACAAGATACTCCCTAGTTTGAACCATTTCTCATATTATCAGAAGATAGTCGTTTTCTTTCTCGTTTTCTCTGGGAATCATCATCTCTGTCTTTTCAGCAAAAAAAGGTTTTTGTTATTAGAAGGAATGGGCGGAAAAGTTCTAGAAGTGTAAACTGTAACCAAATTGGATTTTGTCCATTTTGAGGGAACAATGTCCTCTTGGTTTTTGAACATTACAGACTAGAAAATTGATAAATTGAATTTTAGAAAAAATTTCAAGTCTGGAGAAATAGGGTTACTGTAGATATTGGATCTGAAAAAAAAAACCCGCAAAATTTTGAATTATGAGTTTTTTTCTCGAATTTCCCAATTGATGGAGAACAAAGCGTTTCAGCCTAATTATAAGAATACACCAAAAACCTGTATTAGAAGGGCCCCTTTAATAGAAGTTCCCCTGTAATAGAAGGGCCCCTCCCTAACTAACTCTAAAAAAGTTTTTAAAAGTTTGATTTGTAACTCGAAATTTTGTTCCCATTCACAAAAAAATATTTGAAAAATGCAAATTCTTCACAATAAATTAACCGGTATAAAAGTTCAAAAAATCTCAAAATCCATCAAAATCAATAATTCGGACAAATCTTCGAATCCTCTTCACCACTGACAAATTTGGCTTCTTGAATCAAATATTCATCATATTTTCCATCACGAGTAATCTCTTCCGGTGCTCGGTTTCCATATTGTTTCATGTAATCAACCACTTTTTTCTCATCCACCGAATTCATTTCCAATCGAGATCCCCATCCAACCAGAGCCAATGGCTGGAAATAACTCATTTCTTGATAGCTTATTTTTCAAAAACTAACTCTTTCAGCTGTCAACTTGATATACGGTGTGATGACGTGACGATAGATGCACGACGTCACCAATTGTCTCAATTTGTTCAACTCATCCAGATCAACACATGGATGATACAAAAGAACAATCGATCCATGTTCCAAATTATGAAGCCATCTTTGAACTGGCACATACAAATACTCTCCGAAACGAGCCCAATTTGGACGATGATCTCCTCTGAAAAGATTTGAAATTTTCGGAGGAATTTCAAATGTTATATGTACCTGACAGGAATGCGATCTTCATATTCGATACTTTCATCCATACATTTGTGCATCACTTGGTCTTTTCTTGGATCATATGAGCTGTTCTGTTGGACCATATCGAAGAAAACTGGGTCAATGTCCTGGAAAAGATAAGAATGAAGAGTTGTTGCTGTTCACGGGAAAAGTTTCAAATTTGAAATACCGTAAACCGTTATTAGAAAAGACCCTCTAATAGAAGGGTCCTCCAAGAAGGGCTTGGAAAAATAGAAACCCCCTGTAATATCTCAGAGATTCGACGGGAGAAAACTGGGAGAGAAAGGGGGTCTGGAGAAAACGCCGAGAGATCCAGGTTCGAACGGCTGCAAAGCTGCTAAAATAGGCGCACCTGTAAAGGAGGAGCGTCGTTGTGAAAAACAGTTTTTTTTGTAATTTATAATATTCAAAGTTCTATTTATGCACATGTTCTATTTATGTTTACGGCTTCTATTGAATACTGCGATTTCATTGACCGACAAAATACGATGATTTTGAGAATTTCAAATTCGGAGAGAGCTCTGCAGGTAACATTTTTCCGTCTTTTTCTGCGTTGAAGGGTTTTGTAAAAACGATGCAAGAAATAACCGAAAAAGAAAGAAGAGATCGATAAATTGCTCTCATCTCAATTTACATTATTTCGAAAGATCTGAGTTTCGAAAACCGCGGATTGCTGTGAGCAGGTTAGTCTTTGGAAGTCTAGTGACAAAAAAACATGCGTGAAATTGCAGACTGTCAATGGAGTTAAGAAAATGAGTTATGGCCCGATCAAAACGATTTGAATATATCGGGATTTACTATATAAAATGAGTGATCTAATGAATGGATTGTGATTTGAGGCATTCATGCCGGCATTCTGTTTGCCGTTTAGTGCAAAATCTTTCCGAGAATGTCACTCAGAATCAACATGGAAAACTTGGGAACCTTACGTTGTCAGAAAAGATAGAGAAGATCTCGATTCGTTGGAAACAATGAGTTTACAGTGTAGGCTTTCAGTGAGTTCATTGACAACATCACAAAATCAAAAACTTCGTTCTTTCAGTTGTCTTTGCTTTCATAAAGAATATTCATCATATCTACAACTCCAAGACTACGATGATTGAAAGAGAATTTACAAACCTGTAAACAAGGAGAATTATTGACCTATATCTCATTCCAGAGCCGCAGTCACTATAGTGCTACAAGCTGCAAAAAAGACGAGAGCACTAAAGGAGGCTTCCATGAGAGTCCCGGATATCATGATTCACTTCGAAGTTCTAAATACTGCGATACCGAAGCTGAGAATAAGAAGTTAGCTCACATTTCTATTATTTCATGATGTTATTTTTCACTTTTTAGTTACTTGTGCTCATATTGTTCCTATTCATTCGATTCAATAAATATTTGTGTTAATTAGTTTGATTTGATTGTCAAATACGGAATGAAAATTTGAATTTCACTGAAAGCGCGCGCAAACGATACTCCGCCGCTCGTTCGAACCAGGAGAGGAGCTGGAGAGAACGGTAGAGACATAGGAGTTCGACCCAAAACCTCTCCCAGTTCGACCCGATATCTCTCCCAGTTTTCTCCCGTCGAATCTCTGAGATTATAGAATGGCCCCTTCAAAATGTGTAGTTTGAAATCCAAAGATTCTGAAAATCCAAAATTCAACAGAAGTTTGTTGAAGTACCCTTTTTTGCTCAAAATTTTTAAAATTTTGTTGAAACAGAAGTTTTAGATGAAAGTTTTTTTTTGAAAAAAATGACCGGAAAAATATAATTTTTGTCGTCTCTGAAAATTTTCCAGTTTTTTTTCAGTGAAACACACATGCTGAGCAAAAAGAAATCGGAGCAGTGGAAGAGAAACGACAGTTACAGTAACCTAATGTAAGGAAATGTTTAATTTTCGGTTTTCTTCTTTTTATCTTTTGTCGCTGTGGGACCTTCGGCCCAAACCACCGGCGTTTCTCTTCCACAACTTCGATTTTTATGCTACCGTACCTTCTGCACAGCGTAATGAATAGAAGAAGAACATGTGAATGCACTGAAATCCTTCGCATCCCAATCCTTGTTCAAATTCGTTTTCGCATCATCACAAGTCGTCAGCTTTCCCATAACTGCTCCCATATATCCATAAGTGATGGATGGCAAAGAGACAGCTATCAGAAAATTGACAAAAAATCTCATCTAGAAAAAAAGATATTTCTGAAATTAATTTTAAATGAAAAGTCTTTGCAAAAACTGTGTGAACTGATGAAAAAGAAGAGGAGGAGGAATTTCTGATTACAGAGGGGGTTGGCTTTGAACTGTCGAAAAAGAGTCATCTCGTGAATAAAACATGAGAGTTCAGGTCATGAAAAAGAACACTAATAATAAAAAATGGCTATTTTCTGCCAACAAAGGTACGAGAAAATCGATAAAGAACGGAAAGTCATTGGGCGGAAAAAGTGACATTTCTCCGCCGAAACCATGTTATTTCTTCATCTTTCGATTCGCTTTCTGACGGCTGTAGTTCTGTGTTCCGCGCGGAAAATAAACAACTGTTGGACAGCAGTTCTACAGTCACATCTAGAAAAAAACTTATTAATGATTTTTAACAAAGCCAAAAGTTCAATCCTAATGTAAACACAGAGAGCTCACAATGTCGGAAGTATATATAAACAAATTTGTGTAAAATGTGTAACAATAACAGGTGAAAATTCAACTAAATGAAAAAAAAACAAACTCAAACAACTCAACAGATTAAAGAATAACAGTAACAAAAAAAACATGATTTTCCGAATGACTACTGGCTCACAATAGCCTGCACTGTCTGTTTATTGGCCATAACAGCAGCCGCCATTTCCGTGCCAAAGGTGTTTTCCAGTCGAATTCGGTCGTACTTGCATAGAAGGAGAACTGCCAGAAAACGTTGCGAAGTATCTGCATCTGACATATTGATGAATTCAGAATAGAAGAGTGGATGGGAAGGAAGTTGATAGAAGATTAAACGATGGACTCCCTGGAAAAAAAAAGTTCAAATTATAATTAAAATTGGGGAGATAAACCCACAGTTAGCTGTCTTCTATTGAAGAAATACCAACGTTCAGTAACCACCAAATAGCTTTTCCTCTCGTGATAAAACATCTCTCTGGCCCTGTCCAATTTCGCTCGACTCGCGTATTCGTGACACATTACAAAACTCTCTTCGGCCTTCTTCAGATGATTCCGGACACGAACGAAATCGAAGTATGATGGGATTACGATCACTGTTCGTGGAATCATAGTAGGCATGATCTGAAAATCAACACTAATTTAAGCAAGAAAACGAAAAAAAAAATACCTTATCCACAAAATACTTGAATCTCAAATCTGATGTTTCATTCGGATCCTTCACCTCGAACTTGTGGAGCTCCTGGCAGAGTGGGATTTCGATCTGAAAATAATTGTATGGTTTTTGTTGTTAGAATCAGATGATGAGATTTAGAACTAACATCGTTCAAGGTTCCTGCTTGCTTTGGTTTGGCAACCACAAGACCACGGTGGTTTTGAGAGTTCTGTAGCATAAGAGAAGTGAAGAGTTCATGGGAATATCGGGAGAACATCAACAGTTGGGAGAAGTGTTTCGAATGACCATCTGAAAAAATTTAGATTTTAGAAAATATGAAACGCTATGAAACGAACCGAGATACAACTTTCGCACTCTCGAAATGTCCACATCGATTTTGGAGGGTTGAGAGTGGAGATGGGAGAAAATCAGTTGCACGTTTTCCCAATTCTGTTGAATCATGATGTCTGTCTAAAACAAAAACATTGGTCAGAATTCCTGAATATCCTTGTTTACCCTATCAACAATAGTCAAGTTGATACTACTAATCAGATGAGATTCATTTCCGTCATCTCCATTCAGAATCATTCGAAGTCCTAGTGGTGAGCAAACAAGAATGTCAGCTTTTTCGAAATTCTCATAGAGTTTCAAAACTTTTTTCGAAAGCGCGATACCAATTCGAAACGCATCATCGTTGTTTCCGAGTAGAAGTTCCTGAAAAAAAGAAAGTTGAAAATTAAAACCTCTTTCTTTAGTGTTTACTTTGTGATCATCTGGAAAATCAGCCCTGGTAGTCGGAAGTTCTGTTGGGCCACTGTACTCTTCTTCGAATCGATTTTTGTTCCAAACGTCTCCCTTTCCATCTCAAATGTCATAATTTTTTGTGATGAATAGAATGAGAACCCACTTACCATCTCCATGAATGATTTTCCTCAATCGGTTGATGATATCATAAGCATCCTTTTTAAATGGACACAGAATGAGCACAACAGGTCGAACGAAACCAGAATCTCTGCACGATTCGATGGTTTCTTCGTCCGCTCCACCTTCTTTCACTGATGCAACTTCCAATTTCCGTTTGTTTCCAATGATCAGATTCTTATTTCGAATGAGATGCTGAATGATGTGAGCGCAGTAAATAGACTGAAAAAAACCGAATAAGTTAGAAATATCAAGAAAGCTAACTCGATATCCTGCTTGATCTTTAGAAATCGTCAATAAATCTCTATATTCAGCTGTTAATTTGAGAATGGTTTGTCTTTCATCTTCCATTTTTTTCTCTTCCTTCTCCTCTACTTCTGTTTCTTCTAACATTGTTGTCATATTTTCTACGATTCCCTCATTCCACCCAAGAGTAGACATATCCAATGAATCTGTCTGAACTTCGAAATCTTGGATTCCCTTGTAAATAGATGTTGCACCGATTCCAGGAAGCTCAATTTTCTGCGCACTTTTTGTCCGAGCTTTCATGTCAGCTAAATGTGCACTTCCCAGAGAATCAACATTTTGATTCCAAAATTCAGTGAAATTATCGACATTCTTCGAAACTTTTGCCGAAGATTCGGATTCCGATGAATTCAGCTTCCTCTTGGACATTTCTGAATCAATTCAATAGCTTTCGAATTCCAGAATTTAATTTTAGAATTTTGAACGTATATCATGAGGATGAAACCACTTGCATGACATTAAAAAAAAAGAGTTGGTGCAATATTTATGCATTGAAGGTGGACATTCAAAAAATATATATATTTATCAGTGCGGGTTAGTCGGAAGGGAGACACATGTTCAAAATGTTGAGAATTGAAACGGACCAAGAGAAGGGAAATGATGAGAAGAAGCAAATATTTTAGGGAGCATTTAGAGTAGGAGAAAGGTGAGATCTAATCTTGTGGAGCTGGTTCTGCGCGCATCGTATCTGGAATCGGCGGTGGAGTGGAGACATCGTGGATTTCAAGATGCTCTTCGGCTCCGACGAGTCGCAATCCGAGGGCGGCTGGTGATTGAGCCTGTAATTTAGTGGAATTTAGTAGTTGAAATTTTAAAACGCATTATCGTACTTTAGCATTAGTCGATGAGTATCCACAATCGACCAAAGTAGCGGTGTCGTGCAAAACCTGGCTCTTTTTTCCGTCCTCGTCGAGCTTCCACAACTCCATGTTCTGAACTGGATCCTGAAAACAAAATATTCTTTTTTTTTAAATTTCGATTGAACGGGAAACTAACGCTAGTGATTCCAGCGACCATTCTTTTTAGATCCATCACCGTCTGGCCCTCCTCTGCGTCGAGGTACATGTGCAATTTCTGCCGACGAACTTCGAAGAACAGTTCTTGAGCCATTTTATGTTACGA
This sequence comes from Caenorhabditis nigoni, assembly GCA_027920645.1. NCBI lineage: Eukaryota > Metazoa > Nematoda > Chromadorea > Rhabditida > Rhabditidae > Caenorhabditis > Caenorhabditis nigoni. Next base: position 7,055,378 of record CP115866.1, on the reverse strand, counting down.
GGCTGAAATAATAATTCGATAGAGAATTTTCAGTTAATTAACAAGGTACGAGAAAAAATAACAAAGGATCCGGAAAATCCGACAACGAATTTCAGTTTTGGCAAGAATAACTACAACATCTCAAATGACTTTTAAAAAATTTCAGCTAAGTTTGAACTTCAGTTCTCATGTGTTCAAATTTCGAACAAGAAGATAAAAATAGCATGAATAACTTTTAAGCGAACGCAAACTGAAAGAAACTGGACCGAAATCGCCTCCAAGTACTCGAAAAAACGGATACCCTATTAAAACAGTTTAAAACGATTGGTGTATCGGAAAAATCTATAGATGAGGTGATAAATCAATAAAACGAAGGGACAGACACATTTTGGCGTTGGAAATAGAGCGGCAATCGCGATTATTGATGGTGATACAAACGCGCCCTCTTGCAATACTTTCGCGCGTTTTCAAATTTCGATTTCTCTGCAAAGCGATGTCCGAAAATAATATTTGCCATCAAAAGTTGAGATTTTTTCGTAATCCGGTGCTGCCGTATGACACAACATTACACCACACATGACCAGAGAATCGAAGTCTATTGCAGATACATTATATTTCGGGGGAAGAAGAGGGCGAACCTCATTTTTTATAGAGTAAATATTTACATGGGTTTTACTTTACCAACCAACTCTCTAACAAAAGAGAAAAAGAGCCCGCTTGTCAGTCTTTTTAAAAACTCTTCTTAACTGAGAAATTCTCATCCTCGAAAATCGATAAATGTCTTATCCTGACGATTTTCCTATTCCACATGTTATTCAGCCAGTAAAAGTTGTTAGGCATGTTGTAAAAGTATGTTTCTTTAAGATATTGAGATGTGAATAGTTATGATAATCATTCAGGAAACACCAATAAAAACTCCCTTCTTGGAATTCTGTCCAAAATGTCAGGTCAGTTAAAAAACAAAAAACTGTAATTTCAATTTCGGTAGTACTGTAGTATCCGTTTGGAATTTCGGCTGAGCTCCTCTTTGCAGCTATTCTGGTAAAAAATCGGAGCTGTGGAAGAGAAACGGTAATCGCCGTTGCCGAAGGTCCAACAACGACAACTACCGTAACCTAAAAATATTGCTATTCTCAAAAGGTTTTTAGGTTACGATAATGGTCGTTGTGAGACCATCAGCCACGGCCATCGGCACTTCTCTTCCACAGCTTCGATTGTTTGTGCCAGAATAATAGCTTTTCTGAGTATTTATCTTCAATACAGTAACCCAAAACTTCCAGAGTACAATAATGACATCAATTAACTCACACATTGGAGTGTGCTGGTGGCTCATTTGTTTCTTCGGTACTTTCTTATTCTGCTGGCCTATTCTCTTCTGTTTATGTTGCGATGCATCAAAAGATATTGATCACAATTGCCCTAATTGTGGCCTTCTATTGGCCACATCAAATCGAGCAGGTTTTTAGATGAAAACAGTGACAGATACATTTTTTGTACGGGATTTATCTTCTTCTCTTGTGTTCTTCTTCTTTTCTCCACACTTTATATTGTTTCTTCTTGGTTCAGAAATCAAATGAAATTTTTTACGTTCATACAACAGTTATGGGATCAGAATATTTGTTTCGAAGAAAATTCAAATCTTTAAAACCACAGCTCCTGAATCGAAACCCACAGAAAAGACATCCGAATCATTGATACAAATACCCCAAACTCTTCCCATTTCGTAGTTCAACTCTTTTCCCAAACTGAAACAAACTTTACTAAAACAAAGAGTGAATTGAAAACGAACCGATGAGATTTTGCATTCCAAATTTTGAGGAAGTTGTCTTCTGACCCACTAATGATCCATCCTTTAACGGTTGCCAGGAAAGTTATATTGTTTTGATGAGCTCCTTCCAAACAATCGGTACACTGTTTTGTCTGAAATAGAAAATCTTTCAGAAGTAAAACAAAAATTAGAGGATACTTGATAGTTCCAGAAGCGAATTGAGTTATCATCAGAACCAGAAATAATTGTGTAATCTCCGATGAATGCGACACAATTCACTCCTTTCTGATGTCCATTCAATGTTGCGATTTCCTTTTCTTCCCCTAATTTCCAAATTTTGAGAGTTTTATCCAAAGAAGCACTGACAAGAATACTGGAGTCATTTGGATTTAATGCAATTTGCATGATATAATGCTCATGTCCATCGAATTGTTGCTCCAAACGAAATTCATTGTCCCAATCCCAAACTTTGATAGTTTTATCATCGGAAGCTGATATGATATATGGGAGAGTTGGATGAATGATAATAGATCGAATGAAATCAGAATGAGCTTCAAATACGTGGAGAAAATCAAATGATTCGACATCAAAAATTCGGATTAGTCCGTCGTCGGAAGCAGTGCAAATCCAATTTTTTCTTGGAATAAATTTTGAAGATCTCACTGATTTTTCACAAATCTGAAATTCGAGAATTTGAAGGGATACTGTAGAAACTACTCTTACCTCAATAGCTTTGATTAATGTTTTAGTTTCATAGTTCCATATTTGAACGACTCCAGAATGAAGAGAAGTCAGAATCCATGGATATTCCGGATGAATATCCACACATTTGACACGTTCAGAATGGGCAACAAACTTGGAAACAGCTTCGAAATCCATATTCTCTCAATAGAAATAGAAGAAGAAAGTAATTTCTCCATGTGAAACATTTCTCATTTTATACCTCCCATTTCAGTTGAGATTTCATAAGAGTCCAGCTCAAAACTTCCAACTATTCATTATGAAACGTCGGCCGAAAACGGAGGAAACGAGAGAGTGTGTCAGAGAAGAAGAGACGCAGAGAGTTAGAGAATCTGATTCACTGAGAACAACGTTTGTTTGAACAATCAAAAGATGCTTTCAGAACTTTTCATTGGATACTGGAATAGGAAAACTTCAAAACATCTTTAGATGTTCAACCAATATCTTATCAGCATTTTTTTCAAGTTTTAAAGTTCTAGAATATTCTAGGAAAATCTAGTAGAAAGTTATTTGTTTCTGACACAGTTTTTTGATTTACAGTTTTCAATGTCTTGGGAACCAAAATAAAACACAGTCTTATAAATTATTAGATTTATTAAAAAACAAAGACAATATTTACAATAGAATCAAGAAAACTCGTATAGGTATACAATTAGAGATCTACAATAAAATATACAACAAATTGAATAAAAGAGAATATAATAATTTAATCGACCTCTTCAACAGTTGGTCCCTGTGGATAGTTGTTTGAATTGAATCCAGAAGATCCAGGATTTCCACATCCAGAAGGAGGTTGTTGCTGTCCAGATTGATGCATTTTGGAGAGAATTGATTGACAGACACTCTTCAATTCCTTATCCTTTGCCTCAATCTCATCCTTTTCAGCCAATTGATTTGAATCCAACCAACGGAGAGTCTCTTCAACAGCTTCTTTTGCACGATTCGAATCTTCAGATGACAATTTTGATCCGTATTCATCAAGAGCTTGTTTGACTTGGAATGCATATGCCTCCAACTGATTCCGAGCCATCACACGTTCTCGTTGTTCTCCATCTTCCTTTTCGAATTGTTTTGCCTCGTTAACCATTCGATCAATGTCTGATTGAGACAATCGTCCTTTCTCATTTCGAATTGTGATCCGATTCGTTTTTCCAGTCGATTTATCCTCAGCCGACACATTCAGAATTCCATTGGCATCGATGTCAAAAGTGACTTCAATCTGAGGAACACCACGTGGAGCTGGTGGAATTCCACTCAATTCGAATGTTCCAAGACGATGGTTATCCCGAGTCATCGCACGTTCTCCTTCGTATACTTGAATTGAGACTCCTGGTTGATTATCGGCATAAGTAGTGAAAGTTTTCGATGCCTTTGTTGGAATTCTGGTGTTTCGATCAATGAGATTGGTCATCACACCACCAGCTGTCTCGATTCCAAGACTCAATGGAGCAACATCAACCAGCAATACATCTTTGATTGTTTGATCCTTGACTCCAGAAAGTACAGCTGCTTGAACTGCAGCTCCGAATGCAACAGCTTCATCTGGATTGATTGAGCAATTCAGTTCCTTTCCGTTGAAAAAGTCCTTGAGCATCTTCTGAATCTTTGGAACACGAGTGGATCCTCCAACCAAAACGACCTCATCAATCTTGGATTTGTCGAGTTTTGCATCTCGAAGAGCCTTCTCAACTGGTTCAAGAGTTTTTCGGAATAGATCAGCACAGAGTTCCTCGAATCGAGCACGAGTGATCTTTGAGCACAAATCGATTCCTTCGAATAGAGAATCCACTTCAACAGTGGCTTCCGATGAACTAGAAAGTGTTCTCTTGGCACGTTCACAGGCGGTTCGGAGACGTCGGATGGCACGTGGATTTGGTGAGATATCCTTTCCGGTCTTTCTTTTGAACTCATTCATAAAGTGTTGGAGCATTCTTTGATCGAAATCCTCTCCTCCAAGATGAGTATCTCCAGCTGTGGATTTGACTTCGAAGATTGATCCTTCAGCAATTGAAAGGATTGAAACATCAAAAGTACCTCCTCCAAGATCAAAGATCAAAACATTCTTCTCTTCACTGATTCCTTTATCCAATCCATAAGCAAGAGCAGCTGCAGTCGGTTCATTGATGATTCGGATGGCATTGAGTCCAGCAATGGTAGCTGCATCTTTGGTTGCTTGTCTCTGACTGTCATTGAAGTATGCAGGTACAGTAATCACTGCATCCTTGACTGCATGTCCCAGGTATGTCTCTGCAGTTTCCTTCATTTTCTGAAGTACCATTGCTGAGATTTCTTCTGGATTGAACTGTCTCTTTTCTCCTTTCATTTCCACTTCGATCACTGGTTTTCCTTGTTTTCCTTTGACTCCAAATGGCCAATGTTTGCAGTCTGATTGAACTGTTTCTTCATCAAAACGTCTTCCAATCAATCGTTTTGCATCGAATACTGTGTTCTCTGGATTACGAGCTGCTTGATCTTTTGCCGCATCTCCAACCAATCGTTCTGTATCAGTGAATGCAACATATGAAGGCGTTGTTTTGTTTCCTTCTGAGTTGGCAAGGATTTCGACCTGAAAATAAAATGTAATTATTTCTGATTCTTCTTTAAAAAGTTAAAATTAACATACCTTTCCATTCTGGTAGACTCCAACACATGAATATGTCGTACCGAGGTCGATTCCAATAGCTTTGCACGAAGACATTGTTTGTAGTTTGTAGTGAGAGCAGTAGAATTAGATTCTTCTGAGGGTGACATTCCCCTGATTCTGCCCAGCTTATATACTTTTTCATGGACATCTTCTGGAACCTTCTGGAACATTCTTGAGCGCCTTTCCCCTTGATTTCTCTGGCGTCTCTTCAAACAAAGAGGCACCCTTCTTCCCTTTTCTGTCTGCGTCTCTTCCTTTGCCACACTCATTTTTTCTTTTCCTTCTCCTTCTTTTCGAATTTTCTAGAATCTTCTCGAACAAACACAGCTGGGGAGAAGAAAGACAATGGGAGAAGAAGAGAGTACAGTGAAAAACCCCGCCTTTTGGCTTCTAGAATGTTCCAGAAGGTTCCAGAAGATGTTCATGAAAAAGTATATAAGCTGGGCAGAATCAAGGGAATGTCACCCTCAGAAGAATCTAATTCTACTGCTCTCTCTACAAACTACAAACAATGTCTTCGTGCAAAGCTATTGGAATCGACCTCGGTACGACATATTCATGTGTTGGAGTCTACCAGAATGGAAAGGTATGTTAATTTTAACTTTTTAAAGAAGAATCAGAAATAATTACATTTTATTTTCAGGTCGAAATCCTTGCCAACTCAGAAGGAAACAAAACAACGCCTTCATATGTTGCATTCACTGATACAGAACGATTGGTTGGAGATGCGGCAAAAGATCAAGCAGCTCGTAATCCAGAGAACACAGTATTCGATGCAAAACGATTGATCGGAAGACGTTTTGATGAAGAAACAGTTCAATCAGACTGCAAACATTGGCCATTTGGAGTCAAAGGAAAACAAGGAAAACCAGTGATCGAAGTGGAAATGAAAGGAGAAAAGAGACAGTTCAATCCAGAAGAAATCTCAGCAATGGTACTTCAGAAAATGAAGGAAACTGCAGAGACATACCTGGGACATGCAGTCAAGGATGCAGTGATTACTGTACCTGCATACTTCAATGACAGTCAGAGACAAGCAACCAAAGATGCAGCTACCATTGCTGGACTCAATGCCATCCGAATCATCAATGAACCGACTGCAGCTGCTCTTGCTTATGGATTGGATAAAGGAATCAGTGAAGAGAAGAATGTTTTGATCTTTGATCTTGGAGGAGGTACTTTTGATGTTTCAATCCTTTCAATTGCTGAAGGATCAATCTTCGAAGTCAAATCCACAGCTGGAGATACTCATCTTGGAGGAGAGGATTTCGATCAAAGAATGCTCCAACACTTTATGAATGAGTTCAAAAGAAAGACCGGAAAGGATATCTCACCAAATCCACGTGCCATCCGACGTCTCCGAACCGCCTGTGAACGTGCCAAGAGAACACTTTCTAGTTCATCGGAAGCCACTGTTGAAGTGGATTCTCTATTCGAAGGAATCGATTTGTGCTCAAAGATCACTCGTGCTCGATTCGAGGAACTCTGTGCTGATCTATTCCGAAAAACTCTTGAACCAGTTGAGAAGGCTCTTCGAGATGCAAAACTCGACAAATCCAAGATTGATGAGGTCGTTTTGGTTGGAGGATCCACTCGTGTTCCAAAGATTCAGAAGATGCTCAAGGACTTTTTCAACGGAAAGGAACTGAATTGCTCAATCAATCCAGATGAAGCTGTTGCATTCGGAGCTGCAGTTCAAGCAGCTGTACTTTCTGGAGTCAAGGATCAAACAATCAAAGATGTATTGCTGGTTGATGTTGCTCCATTGAGTCTTGGAATCGAGACAGCTGGTGGTGTGATGACCAATCTCATTGATCGAAACACCAGAATTCCAACAAAGGCATCGAAAACTTTCACTACTTATGCCGATAATCAACCAGGAGTCTCAATTCAAGTATACGAAGGAGAACGTGCGATGACTCGGGATAACCATCGTCTTGGAACATTCGAATTGAGTGGAATTCCACCAGCTCCACGTGGTGTTCCTCAGATTGAAGTCACTTTTGACATCGATGCCAATGGAATTCTGAATGTGTCGGCTGAGGATAAATCGACTGGAAAAACGAATCGGATCACAATTCGAAATGAGAAAGGACGATTGTCTCAATCAGACATTGATCGAATGGTTAACGAGGCAAAACAATTCGAAAAGGAAGATGGAGAACAACGAGAACGTGTGATGGCTCGGAATCAGTTGGAGGCATATGCATTCCAAGTCAAACAAGCTCTTGATGAATACGGATCAAAATTGTCATCTGAAGATTCGAATCGTGCAAAAGAAGCTGTTGAAGAGACTCTCCGTTGGTTGGATTCAAATCAATTGGCTGAAAAGGATGAGATTGAGGCAAAGGATAAGGAATTGAAGAGTGTCTGTCAATCAATTCTCTCCAAAATGCATCAATCTGGACAGCAACAACCTCCTTCTGGATGTGGAAATCCTGGATCTTCTGGATTCAATTCAAACAACTATCCACAGGGACCAACTGTTGAAGAGGTCGATTAAATTAATATCTTCTCTTTTATTCAATTTGTTGTATATTTAATTGTAGATCTCTGATTGTATACCTTTACGAGTTTTCTTGATTCTATTGTAAATATTGTCTTTTTTTTCAATAAATCAAATAATTTATAAGACTGTGTTTTTTTTTTTGGTTTCCAAGACATTGAAAGCTATAAATCAAAAAGTTGTGTCAGAAACAAATAACTTTCTTCTAGACTTTTCTAGAATATTATAGAACTTTAAAACTTTAAAAAATTATGATGAGATATTGGTTGAATATCCAAAAATGTTTTGAATGTTTCCTATTCCAGTATCCAATGAAAATTTCTGAAAGCATCTTTTGATTGTTCAAACAAACGTTGTTCTCACTGAATCAGATTCTCTAACTCTCTGCGTCTCTTCTTCTCTGACACACTCTCTCGTTTCCTCCGTTTTCGGCCGACGTTTCATAATGAATAGTTGGAAGTTTTGAGCTGGACTCTTATGAAATCTCAACTGAAATGGGAGGTATAAAATGAGAAATGTTTCACATGGAGAAATTACCTTCTTCTTCTATTTCATTGAGAGAATATGGATTTTGAAGCAGTTTCCAAGTTTGTTGCCCATTCTGAACGTGTCAAATGTGTGGATATTCATCCGGAACATCCATGGATTCTGACTTCTCTTCATTCTGGAGTCGTTCAAATATGGAACTATGAAACTAAAACATTAATCAAAGCTATTGAGGTAAGAGTAGTTTCTACAGTATCCCTTCGAGTTCTCGAAATTCAGATTTGTGAAAAATCAGTGAGGTCTTCCAAATTTATTCCAAGGAAAAATTGGATTTGCACTGCTTCCGACGACGGACTAATCCGAATTTTCGATGCTGAATCATTTGATCTTCTCCACGTATTTGAAGCTCATTCTGATTTCATTCGATCTATAATCATTCATCCAACTCTCCCATATATCATATCAGCTTCTGATGACAAAACTATCAAAGTTTGGGATTGGGAAAATGAATTTCGTTTGGAGCAACAATTCGATGGACACGAGCATTATATCATGCAAATTGCATTCCATCCAAATGACTACAGTATTCTTGTCAGTGCTTCTTTGGATAAAACTCTCAAAATTTGGAAATTGGGAGAAGAAAAAGAAATCGCAACATTGAATGGACATCAGAAAGGAGTGAATTGTGTTGCATTCGTCGGAGATTTCACAATTATTTCTGGTTCTGATGATAACTCCATTCGCTTCTGGAACTATCAAGTACCTAGTTTTTTTTCTTTTACTTCTGAAAGATTTTTTATTTCAGACAAAACAGTGTACCGATTGTTTGGAAGGAGCTCATCAAAACAATATAACTTTCCTGGCAACCGTTAAAGGATGGATCATCAGTGGGTCAGAAGACAACTTCCTCAAAATTTGGAATTCGAAATCTCATCGGTTAGTTCTCAATGTTCTCTTTTAAATTCAGTAAAGTTTGTTTCAGATTGGGAAAAGAATTGAACTTCGAAATGGGAAGAGTTTGGAGTATCTGTATCAATGATTCGGATGTCTTTTCTGTGGGTTTCGATACAGGAGCTGTAGTTTTGAAGATTTGAATTTTTTCATGACTCAAAACACATTCATTTAAATTTTTCTATGTTTTTATTTTGATGAATACTGTGTGGATACAATGAATCTTTTATTCTGTAAAACCAAAAAAGCAGTTATAATTATTTATCACAGTCTCATGACAATATTATTTAGTCTATCAACTGGAACCGGAGAAAGAGTCATCAATCGGCAAGACGAAGCGTTTTCATCATTCTTCACAAATTCAAATTCAAATATTTGACCGAGTAGCTCATCGCACTGAAAAAAGTTTATTTCGAAAGTTCCAGAAAAAATTGAGCTCACCATTTTCATATTGTGCTCATTGAATTTTCCAAGCTGTGAAAACTTTTTTCTGTCTCTGATGACGTTCTGTATTCCATTAAGAACCACTGTTTTCGCGTGCGAAAACGATTCTGATTCTGGAAATTCTTTTTGAATCTTTTATAAACAAAAGCCAAACAGTTACCATAATCCATTTCCGAACTGATAACATTAGCAAGACGGAACAGTTTTTGTAGGGACAAAATGTGATAAGGTCGATTGAGAAGTGTCACCATCTGAAACTCTTATGAATTCAGAATAAAATATTATAGAAAATTCAATTCTTACCTCATAACTTCTCACAACCACTTCAATCAATTTCTCAATATCAGAAGTACCTCCTAATCTGACAATTTTCTCATAAGCCACTGCTTCATAATCCAATAATTCTATCTTTTCACTGTGTCCTCTTCCGGCTTCAACCGAATCCAAAAACTCTGCCCACCATTTTGCGAACTTCATTGAATCATCCGATCCACTCGCAGCGTTTACCATTTCTGCATACGAATGATGGGCGAGAGAGATGAGACACCTGAAAAAATCAAACATTGAGTAAACTTTTAAAAACGAAAAATAAGGTTACATGTCTACAGGAGATTCTCTGTTGGCACTTTCCACCAATCGGACACATCTGGAGTATATCTGTTGATCGTAAGCTTCGACGGCTTCTGTGTAAACGTTGTCAACTGCAGAAGAGGTGTCGGCTGGAAAATTACCATTTTTGAAGATTAATTTTTTAACCAAACTACGTTTCTGTAAAATTTCAGTAATCATAAAACATTGGAATTCGAAAAATTAAAGTTCTTCGGGACAAGTTCCAAATGTTGTCTGGAAAACTCCAGAAGTCAATCTGAATAATTTTATAACTACTTTTACATTTTTTAGAAAATAAATAGGTTGAAACTGGCTTCAAATTTAAAATTTCCAGGTCATTAAGATCTAAAAATCGAAAATTCAGGAAGTTTCAGAATGTTCAGAAATGTTTTTTTTTTTTCGAATTTTTCATATTTTTTCCTTCAATGTTGTTGATCTCAATATTTAAGATCTTAAATGTTTAAGATCTTGTTTGCTTTCTGAAGTTACGGCCAAAAATGAAACTTTTTTGTCCGATTCTATCCAAAATCATTCAAAACCTCGAAAACTCACAATAAATACTTCCAGTTCCACAAGAACCGGGAGGTGTTAGGAGAATCGGAGTCGGAGCAACACTTCTCTCCACTTCTTTCTTAATTGTGCTCAATTTTTTAACGATTTCCTGCGCCACGAAATTCCATTCTTCACAGTTTTCAAGGTGTTCATCCATCACTGCAAGCTGTTCCAGACTTTGTTGGATTTCTTGAATTCGTTTCATTACTGAAATTTTTCAAAAACTTAGTGATACCTAAAATTATTCTGGTGCAAAGAATAGGAGCTGTGGGAGAGAACAACAGGGGGCTGTGGCCGAATGTCTCACAACGACAGCTACCAACAAAATCTAGGTTACGGTAGTTGTCGTTGTGGGACCTTCCGACTTTTTTGTACCAGAATAATGGCAAGTTCTAGAAAAAGAGCTCGTGATGTTTGAAAGAAGAAATAGACATGAAAAAGTTGGAGAAAACTACGAAATCAATGAAAAACTGATAACGGAGAGGAAGAAAGAGATGATAAGAGAGGGAACAGAACAAAATTTGCATTTTTTGGGATTACTGTTGATTTGGAATAAAATACCGGATTACAAAGGAACATGTGGTTTTTGAAAACATGATCACCTAAAAACACTTTTGAGAAAAGATTGTTCAAAAAAATAATAAAAAAAAAACTTGCAACACCGAAAAAAATCGGGAAAAATAAGTGATAAGATCCTTTTTCCATGAAAAGAGCATTCGAGACGAAGAGACGCAGAGAAATCAGGTTGTGGCGAAAAGAGGGGGCCCCGCTTTAGAAGTACACACCATTATGACCTCTTGATAATCTCACTCGAGACGAATAAAAATGATAATGATAGGGGAGCGAGAGAGACAGAAAAACCGGAAATGTACTGGAGAGAAGAGAAAAAAATGTGTGAGATTGGGAGAAAATTAAATGAGGGAATGTGGGAACGGGCATTGAAATCTGAGAAAATTAGAGAATTCGGAAGATTTCGGTGTCGTTGGACGTTTTGTTCAGTATTTTAAAATGTTGTTATTTTGGGATCAAATGTTAGAGTTTTCAGAAATTAAAACAGAATTCAACAACATTTCAGACTACCGTATTTCCTCCAATAGAAGCCCACCAAAACCTTCAACTTTGAGCCAATTTATCTCGATTCCTTTAAAAGATATTAAAAATTTGTCAACTGATAAATTATTTTTGATATTATGATAAACAAAATTTCAGTTGACAACCTTTTGATATCTTTCACAGGAATCGAGATAATTCAACTCAAAGTGGACGGTTTGAGGGTTCTTCTGTTAGAGCAAATACAGTAATACCATTCCTAGAAGTTGATACAGTAATCCGAGTTTCAGATTGAATTATTAAAAAAAAAACAGTTGAAATGTATGGTGTTATCTTTATGAATATGAAAAGTGAGTTTTTGAGTTTTGAACATCTCAACTTCCCATGTCTAATTCCCAAAATTTGGGAAGCAAAAACTTTATATTAAGAAATCAAAAGTACTGGAAAGAAGTTATGGGTTGTAAGGCTGCAAATGAAAAGTGTCATTCATTGGAAAATATTTGAATAAGTCAGTCGGTGGCAAAGAGAGAGATCATGCTCACAAACAATGCGAACAATGATCGGAACAAATAAAACAAGAGAAATAGTGTGTGAGATGAAGAGACGCAGACCTGAGGAACACACGGAACAACTTTTCGAGAAGCAAAAGGAAGGAAGGAGAGGAAATGGATATATGTTACCCAGGTGAAAGAACAAATTCTGGATTTTCTGGATTTTTAGAGAAAGATTGAGAGTTGATTGGAGGAGAATGCGAAAAATGGAGGTTACTCGGGGCGGTAGAATATAGAGTTTCAGAAGCATCGAGCTTTCACTTTTTAGAGCACTAATTGACTTCACAAGTTTTGTTAAAAATCTGAAACTTGGAACCAAAAATGTTTAAGTTTAGGTCAACCGTATCAACCGTAATCGAACATGTTTCGAATACCGTATTCCCTCTAATAGAATCCCATCCAAGCCGTCAATTTTGAGCTCAATTATTTCGATTCCCGTGGAAGGTATCAAAATTGTGTCAACTGACAAAAAACTTCTGAGATTATGATAAACAAGTTTTCAGTTGACAACTTTCTGATATCTTTCACAGGAATCGAGATAACCGAGCTCAAAGTTTAAGGTTTGAGTGGGCTATTAGACGGAGTACGGTATTCAAGAAATTCGCTATTGAAGCCAAACTGAAGATTAAAAAATACAAAAAATACACATTTTGTTTAGAATCCAAAATAGACATTAGTTTCAGAAAAATGTGTTCTGTGACATCATGGGAACCATGAACTCGTATTCAAGATTTCAGAGTTCTCAAGAATGAAGGGTAATATTTCTAGAGACCTTGAAAGATTATGAACGGATTGAGCAATTTTTAGCGAAAAAATGATTTTCAACGAATATCCTGCAAATTTTGAAATTTCCGGAATATTTTTCGCTGTAAACGTACGGGAATTTTTTATAAACTTACAGTATGGGGCCTTTGAAAAGCTATTTTAAATTGGTTGGCATTGCCAATAAGTAAGTTTCCAACTGTATATCTTATTCGGATCAATTATAAAAAATTTTCAAAAAATTAGCAGAACGGAAGAATCAAATTCAAACCTACCGTAAAGACCAGACGGGTCCCCACCCTGTCAAGTTTGAGCTCAATCATCTCAAATCCTGTGCAAGATATAGAAAATGTGTTAACGGACAAAATACTTTTCATATTTTGATAAACAATTTATCAGCTGACAACATTTCTATATCTTTCACAGGAAACGAGATTAATTGTCTCAATAATGGCAATAAAGTGGTCTTTCTATTACAGGTTTTACGGTATTTCAAATCTAGTATGGACCTGGAAAAGACGAGTGCCACGTCACACTCACCCATATATGCTTATTCATAGAAAAAAGGCGAAAAGTGGTTGTCAGTGTCAAACACTTGACCCTTCTTTAAGCCTCCTTTAAACGGCTTATTCCACTGTGTAAACAATGACGAAAATTGAGGTAAACTGAAAGGAAGAATCAGTTTTCAATATTTTTGAATAAACTGAAATGTAGGTGTTCGATCTCTTGAGAAAAATCCCCCCTCTGACGATAGGGGATAAAGAAACGGAACACGATTGCCCCTCCTATTCAATTCAAAATCTCAAAGCTTCTTCTTTTTCTTTTTCGATAATTGCCAGGAACAGACGGTTCTTTTTTTTGAAAAGAATAGTTGACTAAGAAGAGATAAGTGTGAAAAAAACGAGGCGAATAAATCCAAATATGGATGGATATATAGGAATGAGAAAAAAACTAGTTGATCGGAGATAGAAATGAGAATTAATGATGTTTTGGTGGTGTATTTACAAGAATCTGGGAGGGGAGAAAATATTCAGAATGATTCATTGATTGCAGATTTTTTTTTGGTACGGGGATCAGATAGGGAAAAATATCTGAGGAATTTAGAAAACTAATTGTCCAATTTCAGAATAATTCAGGTCAAATCGACTTTGAAATTATAGTATTTCGTTTGACCTAAAAATATCGGTTTGGTTTGATTACTGTAGGGAAAAAATATACGGAAAGGAAAAGGAGGGCTGTAGGGAAAAACGTTGAAAAAAGGAAAATAGTTACTGTAGGTTGAGAGATATTCAAAATTGAAAAGGATTACTGTAGGTTGGAAAAAAAACCGAAAACGAAAATGAATGCTGTAGGGTAAAATATTTGAAAATGAAAGGATTACTGTAGAAAAAAAAACTAGAAAATCAAAAGGATAATTGTAGGTTGAGAATGAAAAAGCATTAGATTACTGCAAGGGAAAAATATCCGAGAATGAAAAAGATTACTGTAGATTTTTGAAAATTTTGCAAAGGAACAGATTACTGTACTTTGAAAATTTTAGAAAATGGAAAAGATTACTGTAGTTTTTTTTTCAACCTTCTCTATGCAGTTACAATTCTCGATTTTATACAATTTTTAGAATCCACGTCCCTCCCTAAAAATATCCACCGAGACTCGAGGATTTTCCCACATTTCAAGAGAATCAGAAACGAAAAATGTGGAAATCGTTGCTCTTGATCGCTTTTCTATCCCAAACTGTCAATGGATATCTTCTATCAAAAAGTGATCCAATCTGTCGAGATGAGAGTTTTCTCTTTTATTGGAAATCAATGGATCCAGAAGTGACAAGTGGAAACAGTCCATTGGATATTTCCAGCAATTGTTGTGTCTCTTTTCAGGTAATCAACCTTTTCTGAGTTCTAGAATTTTCGAATTTTTCCGTTCTAGATATGGTTCCAATTGATTTTGGTGATCTTTTTCCTGTTCTGGCTCGCCACTTTCGTTCCAATCGTCGTCAATTTCATTGAAGGGACCGATCGAAGAACCAATTGTTGTGACGAGAAAAAGAAGAAAGTAAAGAAGAACATTGGAAAGGAATAGAGAAGAAAAAACTCTTTTTTATTTGAATTATGTGAATAAACTTTGGCTCTATATGATTTCAGCGGTCCCTAGAGAAAATAGCGGTCCGAAGTGAAAATAGCGGTCCGCAGGGAAAATAACGGTCCGGGGAGAATATAGCGGTCCGAAATGAAAGTGGACACTGAGTGTTTAGGAATCACTTGTAAACCTTGTTTTCAATCAATTTTCGATTAGTAATGGAATTTGGTAATTTTTCCTAGTTAATTGAAGGCAAGTTATCATTTGTTGCTATGATCGATTCACTAGAATTCATTTATATAACACCTAAAAAGTTCAAAAATGTTCAAGAACTTCTGTTTTTTTTTCAGATAATGGAGAATTCTGATAATTCTACCAACATTCAATTGAGAATTCAGATGGAGAAAAAAATGCTAGAATCTTTTAGAAAGTTTGAGCACGTCCAAAATTCCGAACTGAAAAAAATCGAGTTTTACAAAAGTTCCAAAACGAGTTCCAAATATTTCTGATACCTCTCACAGAAATAGAGGTAATTGAATGCAGAGTTTAATAGCGGCATTCTATCCTAACAGTGATGGTATAATTAGAATTTGAAAAGATATTTAAGATTCTTCTAGTATATTCTTAACTTTCCTGAAAAAGTGCTTGAACATTTTTAACTTTTTAGGTATTATATAAATGTCAATTAACTAGGAATCGATCATAGCAACAAATGATAACTTGCCTTCAATTAACTGGGAAAAATTACCAAATTCCATTGCTAATAGAAAATTGATTGAAAACAAGGTTTACAAGTGATTCCTGAACACTCAGTGTCAACTTTCATTTCGGACCGCTATATTCTCCCCGGACCGTTATTTTCCCTGCGGACCGCTATTTTCACTTCGGACCGCTATTTTCTCTAGGGACCGCTGAAATCATATACAGCCTAAACTTTTGATTACTAAAATGATTTTGAAAGTACCGGAAGAAATAAAGTCAGTATTTCCTCTAATAGAAGCAAACTCAAACCCTTAAATTTGAGCCAATTTATATCGATTCCTGTGAAAGATATCGAAAATGTTACAAATGATAAAATATTGGTGATATCGTGATAAACACTTTATCAGTTAAGAAAATTACAATATCTTCCACAGTAATCGAAATAATTGAGCTAATAGCTGCCCTGAGTCTCAAAAATATACATTTGGAAAGACAATTGAAGCAGAAAACATAACTTTTCTATAACCGTTTGTTGTTCTCAAAAAAA
Source organism: Caenorhabditis nigoni (assembly GCA_027920645.1). Taxonomy (NCBI): domain Eukaryota; kingdom Metazoa; phylum Nematoda; class Chromadorea; order Rhabditida; family Rhabditidae; genus Caenorhabditis; species Caenorhabditis nigoni. The sequence goes on along the minus strand of CP115866.1, from coordinate 7,039,010 downwards.
AAGTTTGAAACAAAAAGTTTTTGGAAAAGATTGATCATAAATGTTACACAGTTTTCTAGGCGCCCCACCAGAAAAAAACGAAAGGAATGTCGTTATTCTTGGGGCGGCAGCTTTTCCCTTTTTCTTTTGTATAATTAGTCACAATCAGCTGTTGTTGTCTCTCTGTCCTTTCCCTTCTCCATTATTCTCGAGGTCAAGCAAATTGTAATAATCATTTGCCGAGAAACTTATTGATGTTTGGAAAGAGGGAAAGGTTTGGCTATAGTTTTCTATTTCCGGAGAAATTCTTTTTCGTCTACAGTAACCCATAAAAAATCCCAAATTTTGATTTTCAGATCTTAATGTTTTTTTTTTCAAAGTTTTCGGATTCAGACAGAATATTGTTTTAAAAAACTTGCAAATTTCCAAAAATAATGTAAATTCAGAAATTCTGAAATTCAGAAATTCAGAAATTCAGAAATTCAGAAATTCAGAAATTCAGAAATTCAGAAATTCAGAAATTCAGAAATTCAGAAATTCAGAAATTCAGAAATTCAGAAATTCAGAAATTCAGAAATTCAGAAATTCAGAAATTCAGAAATTCAGAAATTCAGAAATTCAGAAATTCAGAAATTCAGAAATTCAGAAATTCAGAAATTCAGAAATTCAGAAATTCAGAAATTCAGAAATTCAGAAATTCAGAAATTCAGAAATTCAGAAATTCAGAAATTCAGAAATTCAGAAATTCAGAAATTCAGAAATTCAGAAATTCAGAAATTCAGAAATTCAGAAATTCAGAAATTCAGAAATTCAGAAATTCAGAAATTCAGAAATTCAGAAATTCAGAAATTCAGAAGTTCAGAAATTCAGAAATTCAGAAAAATTCAAAATAGAGAAAAATTCAAAATAGGGAAAAATTCAAAATAGAGAAATTCGAAAATACAGTGCGCGTCATAATTATAGGACACCCCTCCAAAATGAGTGTTCTGAGAAAACCAAAAAAGATAACTAAATTCTGTAAACGCAGTTCGATTCAGCGTGTGGAAAAACCTATGTCCACAAAATTTCAGACCAATTGAGCCATTTTTATGCTCACAGGGCTGAAAAGTCACTTTTTAGGCCGCGTCATAATTATAGGACACCCCGGGAAAATGAAAAATCTCAAGTTTTTTAGGAAAAAAAATTCAAATTTTTTTTGTTTAAAATTGTCAAAATAGTCGCAGAACAGCCTATTTTGACAATATAAACAATAATTGATACCTGTATTCAAGTTTCAGAAAAAATTATTTTCAGACATTTTTGTCATTTTTCGGGTTTTTGGAATAAATCGTGAATAACTTTGCTCCTGGGTAAGCTTTCCGGCTGAAATTTATAGACAACATATTAAAAGTGCTCACGATCAAGTTGCAAGTGTTCCAGCTGTTTTGAGCTTTGATAGCTCAAAATTGAGCTCAATTTGTGAACTGAAAAAATATCGCGAGACTGAGAAACTTTTTAACGGTGTAAATGATGTTCGAAAGATTTTCTAAATTACCAAAAATGTCATTTAAGCCAAGGATTAGTACGGAATGATAACTTTCAGTTACCAAATCAAGTTTTTCACCAAAATCAGATTAACCGAATTTCAAGAGCAGTTTTAGAAATTTTAGTTTTGCTTAAATTGAGCACAACATCTCAGAATATCGTAACAACAATTAGTATACAATCCAAATCACTCTTAAAATGTTTCCTATAAATTTCAGCCGGAAAGCTTACCCAGGAGCAAAGTTATTCACAATTTATTCCAAAAACCCGAAAAATGACAAAAATGTCTGAAAATAATTTTTTCTGAAACTTGAATACAGGTATCAATTATTGTTTATATTGTCAAAATAGGCTGTTCTGCGACTATTTTGACAATTTTAAACAAAAAAATTTGAATTTTTTTTCCTAAAAAACTTGAGATTTTTCATTTTCCCGGGGTGTCCTATAATTATGACGCGGCCTAAAAAGTGACTTTTCAGCCCTGTGAGCATAAAAATGGCTCAATTGGTCTGAAATTTTGTGGACATAGGTTTTTCCACACGCTGAATCGAACTGCGTTTACAGAATTTAGTTATCTTTTTTGGTTTTCTCAGAACACTCATTTTGGAGGGGTGTCCTATAATTATGACGCGCACTGTACAAAAATTCAAAAATTTTTATTCATCTCTACACACACAATACAATAAGAAGTAATTTCGAGATGTTCTGTACGATGTGCTCCGTGGAATTCTATAATGGCTGGTTACTTCTTGCAGCAGCAGCAAATGATTCCGATGACTGTGGAGATGATCATGATAAGTACAAGAACCGCCAGGGTAATGTACACCCAAATCTGAAAAAAAAGCTGCTTTAACTTAAGATTCTTGATTCAAACTTTACCTGAAGAGCAAAACAGCACTGTGCATCATTTTCTCCACAGCAATTATAGTGATGAGCGAATGATCCCTCGCCACAAGACTTTCCACCGCAAATGGCTTCTCCCTAAAGTTTGAGTATTCGAATAGAAAAATGACTTATATGGTTATACCTTGAGGCTAGTAATGTTCTTATAGTCACCCCCCGCCGCCGCATCGTAAGCACCTCCCGCTCCTCCATCATTGTTTGCGGCCAAAACCAAACCGAGGGCGACGACGATCACACAAAATCCAAAAACTTTGAGGTTCAGCATGATCCTAAAATTCTGAATTCTGATTCGGAATGTTCTAAAATCAACTTACAGAGAATTTCCAAAGTGCGAAGCGCTATAAGAAACGGTCTTCGAAGGTGTTCAACTCGAAGGGATAATCGGAAAATAGACTGGAGTAGAACTGATTCGTTGGATCAGATATTAGTGACAACAATATCTCGAGATAACGATCTAGTAAATGAAAATCGTGGTATTTCGTGTTTTTTGAGATCACGTTCCAAAAGATTGGAGAAGAAAATTTCAGAGCTTAAAGTTGACCTAAAATATTAAAAACTCGCTTTCAGATTTTAACTTTAAATAAAACACGAAAACTCAACTACATAGTATTGTGAAAGTTGAAAAAGAGATGTTTTTGAAAATCCAGCTCTTTTATATTTCTCTGTACTCACCTCCTATATTCTCGCATTTTCTAATCAATTGTCAATCTCTCTGAAAATCCAGAAAATCCAGAATTTTTTCCCTCTCAATCCTTCCTTTTTGTAGTTGATAATTTAGTGAAGCAGTTCAATTCAAATGAGATATGACGAAAATCAGATTTCAGACCTAAATTTTGTTCTTGCACATTGTCAGTGGTACACGATAAATCTTACCTGCATGAGTTTTTACTCTTAGGTTTTTTTGTGAGAAAACGGACTTTCCAGAAAATCTGAAATTTTCAGTCTGTGTTTTAGAATTTCCTGGAACCCTGTTCGATTTCCTGACTTTTAATTTTCGATTTTCAGATTTTTCGTATTTTTCGGGATTTCTGAATTTTCTGAAAATCTGATATTTTTCAGCATTGTTTAAACGTTCTTTTCAAAATTCGAAAGTAAAGTAAACGAATTTGACGAAATTCCGGGCCAAAAAAATGAATTTTTAATATTTTTTAAATTTTTGAGAATTGAAGTTCCGAATTTCCCGGAAATTCCAATTTTTGAATTTCCAGTTCTTTAATTTTCAGAATTTCTTTGAAATTTCAATTTTTTGAATTTTTGGATTTTGTAGTTTTTGAAATTTTTAAATCTTGCTGATTTTTTTACTCTTCAAGTTTGTATCCACCCATTCATAATTATGTTGTTCGTTTGTAAAATTTAGTGTTAATTGTAGTTTTTTTCTAATTTTTATTAGCATTGATAATCGAATAAATGACAAAGAAATCGGATTAAAAAGTAAAGCTTTCAAAGCAATAAAATGCAAAAATACATTATGGAAAATCTGGGTTTATGCAAGGTTATGAAAGTTGATGAAAAAGTGCATTTGAGCCATTGTTGTTTTTTTGGGGAGTAACTGTATTAGTAAAGATAAAGGACGTGCGAGTATCTGGAATTAAAACTAGGGGTTCGGGAGTGGGAAAGGCGAAAAGGAGAGAAAAAAAAACGGAATCAGTGGAGAAAATCAAGATCCTTGAATTCGAATTTACTTGCGGCAGCAGACGCAACGGACAAGGGAGATGACGAATGAGGCGATGAAGATGACTCCGCAGAGAGCGAGAACCACCCAGACCCAGGTCTGAAAAGTATAGAATTATGGTAGGATAGGATTACGGTAGAAACTAGCTTGCACATATTTCTGTTAGGAAGCTAACAATTTTGAAATAATGCTTCCATTTCGGTCGGTCGAAACCCGGTCATCGCCGACCGACCGCCGATCGAGCTGACCGATCGGTCAGTCGGCTGGGTCGGCGTTCGGTCGGTCGGCTAAATTTCCTGACCGGATGGTAACCTTATTGAGTAGGAATACAGTAGTAACTAGGCACACAGAAATGAAAAAATTGAAATGCATCGCTTACCTGTAGATTGAAGCAGCACTCCTTGTTGAGTTCCCCACAGCACTTCCAGTAGTGGAAGATGCTGGAAGTTCCGCATTTGGTTCCGACCAATGGGACTGGGCAGTAGGTGTCTCCGTCCTGAATATCAAATTTTGATTTATGAAAATTTTCCAAAACTACAGTACCTTGGTAGTTGTCACCTCATTGACTGCACTCTTCACATCGTGTTCCACATTTGCAGTCAATGCGATTCCGATGCAAGCAGCAAGAGCCAAATAGGACATCATGATTTGATGGTTTGAAGGTTCTGAAGGTCGATACTTATTTTTTGAAATTTTGAAAAAGGAAGAAAGTGAGAAGTCAACGAAAAAAAAGTGGTGGTGGGCAGTTTGGTTTCTTTTCTCAAAAGAGAGATAATTTCACAAGATTGTGGATGGGGGACCGAGGAAATAGTATATGAATCGGAGGAGACGCAGAGAAGGAAGAGGCGGTCAGAGATTAAAGAAGGAGGACATTTTTTTTTCTTGAGAAAAAAAATGGACCACTAAAGATAGATGGGTGGATGTGTCTTCTTCGGTTTGTGGTCTTTTTGAAAAAAGGGAAAAGTGGGAGTGGTGAGAGATAGAAAAGTTCAAATGTTGCATTTTTATCAATGCCCTATGACACCGAATCATATGGAAAAAAAACTGTAGGTAAAGGAAAACCAGTCATCAAAATATATATTGTTTGTTGTTTTGTGGTTGTTGATGCACTTTTTCGGAAATTGGTGATTGACCCTCATCATAAATTAATATTGGGTCACACTTTGAGTTGCAATATGGAATGGAAATTTGAATTAGAGGAAATTTGTTCAGAAATTTGTTACCGTAAACTCTGTAATAGAAGGGCTCCCTGGCCTCTATCTTTGAGCTCAATTATCTCTGCTCCTATGAGCGATATCAAAAATGTGTCAACTGATAAAATGTTTGTGATATTATGGTAAATATTTTATCAGTTGACAACTTTTTTCTATCTTTTACCGGAGCTGAGATAAATTAGCTCAAAGTTAAAGAGCCCTTCTATTACGGGTTTTGCGTTATGGTTAAGGCACGGTCTCCCAGCGTGAAAATTTTCGATTAAAAATCTAGAGAAAAAATGTCTCTGCGTCTCTTCATCTCTCACGCTATTCTTTCTCAGTGCAAGTTTGTAAAATTTATTCGGAAAACTGGATGGATTGTTAAGAACGCATCAAAAACGTTCAAAAATGAATATTTTCGGAAATTTTTTTGACGGATGGTAGAAATCATATTCGAGATTGTGTATAATAAGTTTCAACATTTATCTCAATCTATCAAGCAAGATATGAAGTTTTGAAAAACTTTTTCGAATTTTTCAATTTTTTGAGCAACTCCTCTTGTTTTATGAGAAAAATAAATAGCTTTCATATTAGAAAACATGAAAAAATTGGTATTTAATTGTAATTTGCAAAAAAGACAACCTTTAACTAACTGGAAATCGCCTCCAAAGTGCGAAATCGCTCAATGTACTACTGTTTGACCCCCTAGCACCCGAAAAAAGCCGAAAATCGAAAATCGAAGATGGAGGAATTGTAGTACAATCCATTACAAAACTTTTGGTCTATTAACCATTATGATCGGTTGGATACTCGCAGAGTTTTGCAGGGTACAAATTTCAGTACAAAATTCCCAAAAACCCCCAATTTTTGGCACTTTATCAAGATTTTCAAGAAAATGAGGACCTAAATCAAAAATCGAAGACGGAGCAAATGTATCAAATGTCTCTGCGGTATTGATGACGGTTTTATTTTTTTGATTCCGTAAAAACCTGATAGAGTTATGTACGGTTGAATGAAACCGGTTTTTTATAACTTTGCTCAAAATGCTCCAATTTTCATAAAAATTTGTGCAGGTGATAGCTGAAATCTTCAGTAACACAGCAAATAGTTGTTTTTCTATAAAAATAGCTCAAATTCGTTCTTTTCTGTGATTTGCATGACTCTGGTGATAAGTTCCTATTAGCCAAAAAGAAGAGAAAAAGAGAGGGGCGTGAAAAATATTTTTTGGAGAGAGTGCAGACAACGAGAGAACTTTTCCAAAAATTTTCATTCTGGGAGACCGTGTTAAGGATATTAATATAAACATGTGGAAGGTAAAGGTCAATACTATTATCATTTAAAAGAACAGATTGGCCATCTGGTGGCCATGTGGTGGCCAGGTTGCCAAGCTCCTGGATGATGTCACCTGACAAAAGTTTTCCATGAATTTGGGAAAATACAATGGTCTTTGATCTACAAAAGTACCTGTCAAACTGTCTGAAATTTTCAAAAAACAAAAAATCATCTACTTTCAGAATAGCTATATTCATGTTTTTGTTTTCTGAAATTTTGCGGTCACTTTCGTATAAACTAACTTAAATTCTTTAAAAAGTTATCTACCGCAAAGCCTGTAATAGAAGGGCCCCCGGGCCCCACCTTGTCAATTTTGAGCTTGATTATCTCGGTTCCTATGCTAGATATCAAAAATGTCTCAACTGATAAAATAGTGATGATATTATGATAAACATTTTATCAGTTAACAACTTTTTGAAATATTTGACAGGAACTGAGATAAATTGGCTCGAAGTTAGGTGCCCAATTTATTACAGGTTTTGCGGTAGTTACCTATGTAGAATATGTCAAGTTACAGTAAACTACTCAGTGCAAATAACAAATTTCTAGGTTCATCCTCTACTTAAAAGTTTCCAAAAAAGGATTTTTATTCAAAAAGTTGCAACATAAACAACCACGAGTGCCTTGTGTGGTATCCTCTCCCATTTCTCAAGTATTGGTCGAAATTCGAAAAGGTGTTGTGAAGGACGTTTTTTGTTGGGAGGAGAGAGAGAGAGAGAGAGAGAGAGAGAGAGAGAGAGAGAGAGAGAGAGAGAGAGAGAGAGGTGCAGAGAAGGAGAGGTGCAGAGAAGGAGAGCAAAAAGTTTGATCAAACAATTCGAACAAATTTGTACACGATTTTCGGAATGTGTTCCTTTCCTCCTGCTTGCGTAGAGACACCTTTTCACATTCTCTATTCAGAATTGCCACGTCATGGGAGTTCAGGGTTGAAAGATTCTGAACAAACAGGCACGAGGACAGATTCAGAAGTCGTGTGGCACGAATTCAGGTGAAGTCGAGGGAATGGTGAAATCACAGAACAATAAAGTTGGGCAAATATATTCATCACTGTATACTTTACTCCGATGGAGCGCGGATTCAACAAAACTGGGAACAAAAAGGTCTCAGAAACCATCGGCCTATCGAATGAATTCTTTCTTCTCTGGCCCCAAAAAAACATTCGAAAGTCTTTAAGAATGCATTGAATGACTTCGGTGCGATCTTTGGCATTTTATCTCTTTCCAATTTTAGCTTTTTGTCCCTAAAAAATTTCGTAAAGTGAACATTTTGGGAGCTGATTTCTTATGAATAAAAAATTGAGAATTCGAATTTTTGACATATTGAAAATTGATTTCAGTTGTCACAAATGTCAAAAATGATTTTGTTCAATGTCTGGTTTCAATTTGTCCAGCTTTTCAGAGTTTTCAATTTTGGGAAATCACTCTGTGGGACAAGACTATGGATAATGAATTACCGTAAAACCCCTAATAGAAGGGCATCACACTGTAATGTTTGAGCTAATTTATCTCAGATTATGTGGAAGATATCAAGAATGTGTCAACTGACCAAATAGTTTTGATATCATGATAAATGATTTATCAGTTGAAAACTTTAAAAAATCTTTGATAGGAACTGAGATAAATTGGAAGTTAAAAGTTAGGGGTCTTCTATTACAGGTTTACGGTATATTCCAGGTTTCGAGCTTGATTTGCTTAGTGAAAAACTTCCTAATGCTACACCGGATATGGCCGGTCATTTCGCTAGTATTGAATTCCAAAATGTATTATTCTGATAGTAAAAACGGGATTTTTGATTAGGCATTGCTCCCGAACATTAACAAAAAATTGACTCGAAAGAAGTAATTTTTTCTACAAATCCCCAGCTAAACATCTACTGGAAAAGAAATCCAATAAAATAGAAAGAACAAGAGATCAAAGAAAAACAGATTGGAAAATTGAAAACGAAAAAAAAGGAGAATGATTCGAGAAAAGAAAGCGAAAAGACCTATTATGGGAACATGACAGGAAACAAATGAAAGAGGAAAAAAAGAATAGAGAAAGGGAAACGAAAAAATGAGAAAGAGATTTGTGTTTGGTTCATTTTTTTTTTTGGTTTTTGGAATTTTTAGGAACTTTCTTGGAAGGGAGGAGCTGAAGAAGATTTTTATATTTGAAGTCTCAGGCTGAAATCCAATATGATGTATATTGTTTTTTGAAACAATGACATCAATTGTTTATTTTATTTCCACAAAATGATTCATATTCAGGGTCGGATTGCTTTCTGAAAATGATCAGAAACTAACAAAAAAATAGAAGAAGGTATGTTCCAACTTGACACAAATTCTAGTACTATTCTTCTCATTTTCTTTAATTCTGCTATTTTTTTATTTCAAGAGGAATTCATTTCGTAATATGTCAAGGAGAGGGTTTTCTAGTGGAAATCAGGTGTGAGGGAATAGAATACAAGGTCACGACCACCAATAAATGAGTCACAATGGAGGGAAAACATTTTTTGAATTCAGAATAGTTCTGGTGATTCATGAAAACAACCACGGTTTTGAAATTATAGAGGACTGGAATAGATTTTAGAACCAAAGTGAATATATCGGTCTTTGCAAAAGTAGCGGTTTTCACAATTAAAGGGAACTCGAACCAATTTTTTAAATTTCATTAAGATGTTAAAATTTACAGTAACGGTCAATGAGATACAGGACCGTATTTTCAGTTGTTTTTCGGCAATTTTGACCATTTTCAGGAGTCTGGAGATCGTCTGTCAAGTTTCCGTTCATTTTGAAAATTGAAAACTGCGAAGGGTATGAAACAGACCGAAATTGAAATATTTGCATTAACAAAATTTGTTGACAATTCCTAGTTTTTCAGATATTTGTCGATTTCTGAAGGACCCATGCTTTTTACAAGTTCTCGGTACAAAAAAGGGCCAAAAATGGGGTTCTACATAAATTTCTGTATAAATCGGCAAATAGAATTTTCGAAATAATCGGAAACTTGACAACCGAGCTTCAGACACCTGAAAATGGCCAAAATGGCTGAAAATCAACCGAAAATTTTTTGTAAACCTCACTATATGTCTTCTCTTAATATTATTGCAAAATAAAATTTAGAAACTGTCTGAAATCCCGAAAAAAATGCCGTTGAAAATGAATGACAAAATTTCAGACTCTTTGTGCAATAAAAGTTTTGGTCAGAGAAAAAGACAGTTCAAACTTTGTGTAGTTTGCAAATTTTTTTATTAATTTTACCCTTACAATATCAACAAAAAAAACCAAAAATCTGGGTGGCGTTATATTCTTTTGCGAGTAAAGAATTCTACGTTGTTTCTCTGGTAGATCCACTTTCACTAAAAGCTTTTCCGAAATCGACCGAAATCCAATTACATTTACCAACCGTCTCATTTCCATTTTTCATCCTCTTCTAATTGCCACGTCACATTGATTTTAACTCAATTTTCTTCTAATTAGAGTCTGATATATTCCTATCCTGGTGCAGGAGTACTTTGGATGATTGGTTTTGCATCTAACCCAAAAAAAGGGAAATATGTAGTAAAACAAAATAGTATTGTGTTTTCTTTTTCTTGTTTACAAGAGTCTTCTTTTTCTTCTTCTATTGGCCAGATTCAGCGATTTTCACAAGACCACCGGATGAAAATAGGGACAACAAAATGCAGAGAAATAGTGTAAAAAGTGGAGAGACGGAGAGAAAAGACAATAAACTGAAGAAGATAATTGTTCCAGAATGGGCGATGGGGGACGTCGAGAATAAGAGAGAACTGGATATAACTTTTTTTGGGTACATAATTTGGTTGTTTGGGTTTCGGGGGAGTTGGGTAACTGGCTGAATTATTCAAATGGTGTTGGACTGGAAGATGGATTACTGTAGTTTTTAAAATCTTTCGGGGTGATCCACCGTTTTCCACTGATTCTAAACAAAAAAAATTTGAAGTAGTGTCAACGAATTCGAAAATAAATAAATGAAATGAATTGAACTACATGGTTACAACTGTATATATTAATGTTACAGCTTTGTTGAAAAAGTTTTCAAAAACAAGGTTGAAGACCAATACTATCTTTATGGACGGGTAAAATTTTACTGATCATTCTTGCCAACTCAACCTCAAAAAGTGACTGTTAAATAATAGTTTGAGTGTTTAGCATCACTTTCAATATATCAGATGGTTCAACTTGATATTGACAGGAGCGGCGGAGCCAAAACTGAAAAGACCAAATTTTTTAGAAGTATTAATTTATTGTTCAAACATTAAATACCGTTAACACTCTACTAGGATGACCGCTCTAACTGTCAACTTTGAGTGAATTATCTCGATTCCTCTAGGAGATATCAAAAAGTGATCAACAGATAAAATGTTGGTTATAATATCAGCAACATTTTATCAATTGACAACTTTTTGATATCTCTCAAAGCGACCGAGATAATTATGTTCAAAGTTACGAGGTCATTAAGTAGCTCAGCCGGCAATGTCTGTCTTTTCAACTTTGACATGATTCATTACGGTTACTGTTAGTGATATCAAAAAGTGGTAAACTGACAAAATGTTGATCATAATTTCAGTAACGTTTTATCAGTTAACAACCTTTTGATACCTTTAACAGAAAATGAGACAGAAAATGAGAACACTTCTATTACAGACTTTGCGGTATTTTGAAAAGAAGGGGGCGGAGCCAAAATCGTAAAAGGACACATTTGCTCACACTTTGATCATTTTTAGCCTCACAGAATAGTAAAAAAGCTGGTCCAATAGAATGATCCTCTTTCAGATCAGAATATCAACTGAATTTTCAAATGAGTTTCTTCTTAATTAAAACTAGCAGATGGTAATTAAACATCTCATTATCTTTATAATTTCTCCCTATTTCAATTATACATTTTTCTTCTAATGACCTTGACTATTCCTATCTTCTTCTCAATATAAAACAGCTCATGATCAAAAACCATCCATTTTTCTTCTCTCAACTTTTCTTGAGCCAATAAAATTTGAGGCGAAAAATTGAGCAAAAAAAGATTGGGCTCCGCCTAACAAACCAGAACTGAAAAAGTGTCGCGACACACAAATTTTCGAAAAAAGGAGGTCCGTTGGGGGGAGAGAATACGAATAACAAGATCCTGTGTCTTGTTTTTCAGATCTATTTTTCAAATGAATTTCGTTCCAGGAATCCTCCTAATTCAGGAAGAAGAAGCATGCTCCTGAACGAAAAATTCAAGTTTTGCATAAGAATTTATTGACACATGGATATAAAAAATGAATAGGGATGAGACGAGAGGAAGGAAAAAGGGAACAGGGTGTGTGGAACTAGAAAGAAGAGAATCAATTGAGAGGGTAAATATTTACATTTTGACCTCGTTTTGTTGGGATTTTGGGGAAGAAAATGGAGAAGGTGATCTAAAGAACAACAAAAAATAATTGACAGACAGGAAGTGAAACGTTTGGCTTCACTTATACCCTTCCTTATAAAGCTAGCCTTCATTTCGGTAATTGTTGAATTGGTACTACAGTATCAACCGTATTCCGTGCGAAATATTTTACTTTGGTCTAATTGCAATGCACACTGTGACCGAAAATGCATCGGTGGGCGGAGCTTAAGTCCGGTAGTAAGATCCAAAAGCACATTTGAAGGAGCATGTATTTTTGGGTCTTTTTTTTTATGAGTTTCATAGATTTTTTAATGAGTTTCATTGTTTTCATGCAATTTTTTGCGATTTGTCGGAATTTTGTGAAAAATTATTTTTTTCGATTTTTCGAATAATTTCAGACTTCTAACTTTTGTTTCACAAAGACTCGATCCAACCAAACAAAAATCGCACTGAAAAACTGTAGATTATCCGGGGAAAATAGGCCAGGAAAAAAAATCTTTGAAAAAAAAACATTTTCACAAAATTCCGACAAACCTCAAAAACCGCAAAAAAAAAACAGAAAATTGTAAAAAAAAATCGTTTGAATGCACCGCAAAACGAAAAATTAGACCAGAAAAAATTACGAAAAATACATGCTCCTTCGAGGATTTCGTTACCGGACCTAAGCTCCGCCCACTCTCGAATTTTCGACGCAAAGCGAATTTGAAATTGAACCAGACTAATACTACAGTATTTACCGTATTCTTCGCAAAACATACAAAATTTTGGATGTATTTTATTCTTTCTGGAATGTTGACGAAATAAGAAAAAAAGGAAAACGAAAAAAAAATATATGGAAAGCGCAATGATGTATGAACAAATTGCGCTGGTTGGTGGGGGTCCAAACTGCCGAGCTCCCCGGGAATTCTGCTCCAAAATTGCTCTTTTTGGCGACGACTAGGAGGAAAGATTTCATAATAGTGTGCGTGATTGCTGCTGAAGCCAGTTGGGGGCGTTTTTTTTTCTCAACTTTCGGAGCAGAATCTCATCCGGGTGTCGAAAGGAAAAAGAGCACAAATTTCGAAGACGACGATGATGATGATCGGTTTTGGGCACGAAGGCTAAAAAAAGACGACAAATTCGCGAGTCAGTGTCACGCAATCAGCTTCTGAGCTCGGACGGATGAGCACACGCAAACAAAATTTTGAAAAAAAAAAGAGAGAAGGCGGGAGAAAGTACTTTACACAGTGAGCAATGGCCACATGTCGTCCCTCATCATTTTCTCACAATTTTTTGAGAAAGCGAGAAACGAAATGTTACACTAACACAAAAAAAAGATTCAAAGATTCAAAAAACTTTTGCACAGAATAGAGAAATCTATAGTTACAGTAAGACAATTCTAGTAAATAGTGTTGCTAAACTTTAGTTCCACAAACTTTAAAAGTTAGGTTGATTCAAACATGATGAACGAAAAATTCAATTTAATAATCAAATTTTGAATGGGGCAGATCATAAAGGTTGGAAGAAAAAAAATTGAAAAAAAAGTTTTCGCAAATCCCAGGATTACTAGAGTGAAAAACATTTAAAAATACAAAGGATTACTGTAGAAAGAAAAATATTAGAACATGGAAAGGATTACTGTAGAGGAAAAGTATTGGGAAAAGAAAAAGGATTACTGTAAGAAAAACCTTCGAAAATGGAAGGATTACTGCAGATTTATTTTCTGACTGTTCTGGAGGTTTTCAGGGCCGAGAAGCCGAGAAGTCATGGTTACAGTAGTTTTTGTTTCAGGGACCTTGGCCACGCCCACAACCTTTTCCGCAGCTCCGATATTTTATACAAACATGATTTATGCACGAGACTGTCTTTTGTCATGATATCACTGAAATCTATATAACTTTGAACCTAATTTTTGATTTTTAATATAAAAGCCTTCACTCGAAATCTTATTTCAGTCACGAGTGACCGTAAAACATTTCAAGCAACACTTGAAATTCAAACTACCGCGCAAAACATTTCAATGGCCTAGAAACCGAATATGGTGTACCCTTCTTGGACAACAGCGCGAATGTCTCAATTTTTGAAAAAAGGAGCTTCTCCTCGAATAAAAATCCTGATTTTTCAGCCTAATAATCAAAATTCAAAGTTTAAAAAATGGAGTTAGAAACGGGTCAAGTGACAGTTATGGAGATGAAAAAAGAGAATGTAAAAGAGCTCGCACAGATTCTCAAGACAGTGGTTTTCAAAGATGTAAGCTTCGCTTCAGTTATTTTTTGTAAAACTTTAATTTTTGCAGTTTGGGATGCTTTATGCATTTGAAACGGGCTTAAAAATCACAGTGGACGACGGAGCATTCCAGCAGGCCAACGCTTTTCTCAATTCGGCGTTCTTTTCAGATTATAAAGTTCGAGAAGATCGAATTGCGTTGAAGTTACCAATTAAGACAATTTATGTGAGATTTTGAAAATCATGCTGAAATAATTGAACGAATTTCAGGAATTTCTAAGCATCCCAGAAGGAAACTCAAATTCTGTGAAATTTTCGTACTCTGGAATGTTCGACCCGCTGAAATTACTCATTGAAGAATCCGATGGCTGTGTCATCAGAGGCAAATTCAACAGTTCGATTGCTGATCAAGTAGGACAATTATTTTCAATTCAAATTCATTCAATTTTCCGACTTTTTTCAGGAACTAGACTTTGAGTTTGATGATTCGGCGGTTCCGGTGACTTATTTACTCAAAACACAAGTTCTAAAGGAGATTTTTAGAGTAAGTTCGTAAAAAAACAATCTGAAAATTTTTATAAATTCAGGATTTCGACGACACCAGTCGCACTGTGAAAATGAGTTTCTCAAGTTCTGTGATTTGTTTTTCAACGGTTGGTGAGGTTGGAGAAACGACAGTATCAATTCCTTCTCGAAGCCTTCAAATGGAAAGCGCGAAGTGCACAGAAGAAGTGGAACACAGTTATCAGTTGTCACTTTTGCATCGAATGAACCCTGCATTTGCGTTGGCGTCCAAGGTATGAAAATAGTTTCGAACGTTTCGAATTCTGAAATTTCAGCTCATTCTACGAGTCGACGAACGCGGAGTGCTTTCTTGTCAGTTTTCAATCGATCACGGAGACTGTCGCACAAGTTACATCGAATTTTTAACCGTTCCCACCACCGAAACTGATGAATAAAATTGTTTTTGGTCGATTTTTGACATCGAATTTTCATTATGAAAAGTTCAGAATTCTAAACCGTAGAAACTGAGCTGATTAAAAAAAATTAGTGAAATCTAGATTGAATGCAATACAACCGAAGAAAACTCGTAAGCGGGGACGTAAAAGTGAATGGGGAGGTAATTAAAAATAAGAATGGCATTATTTGACATGATCAGCGCGAGTATGCAAAGTTATTTATCGATTCCGAACAGCATACGAATGTCGGCTGTGGTGAGCTTGTTCATCTTGCGAGTAGCAGTTCCATCTAATACCGACGCCGCTAATGTCATTTTCTTCTCTTGAAGTTCCACGACGCGTTGCTCAATTGTGTTCTTTACGATGAGTCTGAAATGTATAGATGCATAGAATTTTCAATAAACTCAACACAAACCTATGAATATAAACTGGTTTCTTCTGACCCATTCTGTAGATTCGATCACAAGCTTGCTGCTCAAGCGCCGGGTTCCAATGCAAGTCAATCATCACCAAATGGTTTCCGCCAACCAAATTCAGTCCAACACCCCCGGCAGTGAGGGAGAGAAGCATGACTCTAGCACCGCCCTTTTCCTGGTTGAAACTGTCCACACGCTCCTGACGATCTTTAACTTGAACTTGTCCCGTGATGGATGTATAGTTGTGTCCTCCGTTTTGAATGTGCTGCTCAACCAGATTGAGTACCGATGTCCACTGGGAAACGATAACTCTGGAAAAAAGAAGTTATGATGAAACGTTCTAGACTGTCCATAACATACACTTTCTCCTTTTTCTCCAAGATTTCTTTAACGATCTCCAGCGTTTTCTGCATTTTACAACTAATATAACCAGTATCGAAAATGCGAGTTGCGGTGTTTCTCTTTGGGGTCTCTTTGTTCTTTTCCCCTTCGTCATCACTCTCATCAGCCAATGTCAAATCCGCCATAGTCTTCTCCATTAAAGCCCCAAGCTCATCGACATCAATGTTCTCATCATCGCCACCGTTGATTTTGAACGCGTCTAAATCCATTCCAGATTTCGTGATATGGAAGTGGACACATGCTTGACGAAGGCGCATGAGAAGGACAAGAATGCACGACATGTTCTGGAACTTTGAATTGGCTGCCAGATTTCTGGGACCCACTGAAAAATACATGTATTTTTAACAGATAACTATCGAAATTCCCTACCGTTGAACGGATTCAACATATCCTCATCAGCTCCACGTTGACGACGCCTTCTAACATATCCGTAGTTGTTAATATCGTCTGTGTTAGCCACGATTTGCTTGACCAATTTTTGAGCGGCTTCCATCATGATCAAATAGGCATCAGCTTCATCGTTACCCATTTCCAACTCATGAACTTGAACTGTTTTTGGTTCCAAGTTTACAATTTTCTTATTGGTCACAGAGCATGTTTGGTCTTTTGTGCGACGAAGAAGCAAGTTCTTGGTAAGCAAATTGACTCGATCTGACGACATTGTCTTCATGGGCATAATCGATTCTTGCCAATACTTGCGATCACTGAACAATGGAATTCGGAGGAACTTTATGAGACTGTACAGATCCCAGAGATTGTTGTGAATTGGTGTTCCCGAAAGACACCAACGAGAGAATGCGGAGAGTGTACAAACCGCTTTAGAGCATTGGGAGAGACGATTCTTGATAGCGTGAGCTTCATCAAGAATCACACGAGACCATCCGACTTGGGCAAGCGGAGAGTCGGTTTTTGCACCACGGCGACGACGTCTACTAACTTCGTCGTCTGAAACATCGGAATCCGAATCTTTTTCCTTCGTCGCGGACGACTTCTTCTCCATCAACTCATTTGCTGCGAGGGTGTATGTAGTGATAACCACATCATAACGAGCCAACTTCTTTGGTTCAATCTCTCTTTGCTTCTTGGTTCCATGAAACATGAAAACTGACAGTGTATCTTTCTCCAGTCGTCTGTCGATTTCCGCTTTCCATTGATGAATCAATGAAGCTGGTGCGATGATCAATGTACCGTTCGAAGGATAGAGACCTTCATTCTTCGATGCTTCTCGCTTCGCTTTGTCATCAGCATCCTCTCCAGCTTCCTTTCTGGCTTTTCGAGCGACCTTCTGATGAACAATCAGTGATATCATAGAGAGCGTTTTTCCAAGACCCATATCGTCCGCCAAGATTCCGCCAGAATGTGGCTGAGCTTCACGCCAGAGCAACCATGTCAATCCACCCTTTTGATGTGGCATCAAATCGATGAGAAGACCGTTCGGAGTCTCGGTGAGATCAGTTTCAGCTGGGATCGTGTTCATGGCGCTGAAAAGTTGTTTTATTAAAGGTTTTTCTTTGACCCCTTTTTTATCACGTTCTGATCTAAAATCATGAATGCAATAAAAACTGCCCCCTTTTTATATCCCTTTTGCGGGTATAAAACCAAGAAAATCGTCGTTTAAGATGTACTCAGAACCATGAATTTCTATATTCTGTTCGTGTTCGCTATCATGCTCATCTCCTATGTTCATTCCGATGACGAGGTGGTCTTCAACTCGTTCGCCAAACCGAAAAGATTCCCAAAAAAGTCTGGAGTTCACAAGGAAGGAACCGTCATTCTCGGCCCACCAAGACACTGATCCCACAGTTTTTTGAATTGAGTTAATAAAGATTTTTCAAGCAAATTGCATACTTACTCTGCCAACTGATTTGTCAAACGATCGGAGATTTTTCCGACTCTTCGAATCTTATCCTCCGTCATTTTTCCACTCATAATTTTTCTTCCGTTTTTGTCGAGCATCGCCCCGAAATCTGGCTGTGGAAGAGGAGCAATCAGGTTCTTTGGAGGTGGCTTAGAAGGGGCTGGTCCCGGGGCTTTGTTCTCTTCAACGTCTTCTTCCTTTACAATATTCAACACATCTTCTCCGTTTTCTCGTCGCCTATCCATTTCTTTGGAAATTCTGTCACACTCATTCATGAGACGTGCTCCTTTATCCGGAAGATTATTGCTGTACATCGCAAGTTGCATCACTTTCTGTCTTCTTGCTTCCAACTCTTGCATAGACTGCTTCGCGAACTCAGAAACAATAGATGGAGAAACTGGCTCTTTTTTCGGAGAAACTGGTTCCTTCATCGGAGAAACTGCCGTCTTTATTGGAGAAATCGGTGTAGTTTGAGAGTTGGGTTGCTGAATTGGAGAGGATGGGAATTGCGTTTGTGGAGAATTCCCGTTAGAGCTGATCAAAAAATCGTTCGCCGAGCGGTTGGGAGTTTTCAATGGAGAACCCTGAAATTTGTAAATTAAGAAGACTTTATTGAATTTGAACTCTCACCATAGATGCGTCAGAATCAGATGATATCGCATGATTCTTTTTAACAATTGGGGAAAGACCTGCAGTGAACAGCTCCGAGTATCTGCTAACAGGACTCGTGTTGACTCCCCATCCGCCTTTTTGAGAATTACTAGAACCTCCTCCCGATGACGAATCTTTGTTGTTCTTCAGAGTTTTGCGAAGAAGACGTTCACGAAGTTGTTGCTTGGATTTCACATCTGATGCTTCAGTCAGCCTCTTTGTGATTGGAGTAACTGGTTGTTCGTTTTCCGAATCGATGAAACTACGAGAACGATCATGACTTTCGGTCGAGTTTCGGGAGCTTCCGTATGTCGACGACACATTTCGAGATGAGTTAGCTTTTGAATTGGGAGTCGAGGTCACGATGCTGGCACGAGATGTATCAGACACATTAGAAGTTAACGGCTCAACGGCGGTTTCCGGCGGATTCGAACTTGCAGCCGAACGCATCGATTCGTTTATCGAAGAATCAGCAGATCGATCAGTTCTTCGTGCGTCAGATGATTCAGCTTTTGATGAATCTGAGACATCTGATTGCTCCGATTCCGACACATCCGATGATTCGTTGTTGTTTTCGTTATCTTCGGACTCCGATTCATCAGAATCCAATAAAATTTTCTTTTTTGTCTGAAAAATGGTTTTCTACTATTTTTCATAAAACGTGTTTTACCATCGTTATCTTTGGATTCTCATCCTCGTCTTCAGATGAGCTGATAATCACACGGGATGTTCGGTAGGCGGACATCCTGAAACAGTTAACGTTTTGCGGTAAAAGTTATGAGAAATCGAAAATTTTATCAACGAAAAAGTGCGACATTCGAAAAAAATACCGACGAGGGAAAGTGAGAGAAAATTTGAAGTTGCAGCCGACAAGTTTCTTTTTCTCTGTTGCCTCTCGTTTATGCGAAAAGGGCGCGATTTTGTTGATTTTTTGAAATTCGTTAATTTCCGAAGCTGAATATTCAGAAAAAAAGAGAATTTTTCGCGCGCCAATATCGTTTCGAAACCCAAACAATCTACCGTATGATTTTAAAGGATCATTCTTCAAAGAAGTAGGGTCCTGCCACGACCGCACAATTTTTTATACATTTTAGCCAAAATAAAGTAAAAAATTCGTTCGCTTTCAGTTAAATATACGAATCGAATCAAACAAAACTTTAATTTTATGTCATCCTTATTTTACTAACTTTCTTTTCAGAAACAAAAATTTGAGAATGTGAAGGTAATCTGATCGGATTCAGTTTCCAATCTCTATTTCTCATTTCTGACCTTCTGAAAACATAACAATTCTTCTCATAATTGTTTTATTAGCAATAAACTAATTTCAGAAAAATAAATGTTGTGGTGTTCGCCAAATTACATACAGAAAGCGATTGAAAATGGAAAACCAAAGAGACACACATTCTAACCCAAGTTATCGACTATTTTCGGTGCTGCATGCTTTCAGACTTAGTTATTACACAGACAGAATAAAAAAGCTTTAAAAAAAGAAGTTTACAAAAACGGGAAACAATAAATATCACAATTCGGGGTGGTAATGCTATGGACGAAGGAGAAGAATAACAATGATAAATTAAGAACAACTCTAAACTTCAAGGTTGTTGTTGATGACTGGGATCATATGGAATCGGAGTGAAGTAGGGTGATTCCTGTGAAGTTGGAGCAGGTGGCGGATTCTGAAATATCGTTTCGTTTTAGAAGAGAAATGAGATTTTACAAAATCTACTTACACCTTGTGCTGATGATGTATAGACTTGTGAGAACGCACTGTTTGCAGATGGAGACACAATAGGATGATAAGAAGATGGAATTGGAAGAGGATTGGCCACCGAAAACTGTCCATGTACACTCGGATTTGTGGGATTCATATTTTGCTGCTGCTGCTGTTGATGATATTGTTGATAATGATAGTGATCAGCATACTGTTGCTGCTGTTGAGCATATTGCTGTTGATAGTAGGCAGCAGCTTCTGGAGTGTACGCATACTGTTGCGGGTATTGTGGGGACTGGTGTTGCTGTTGATAGTTCTGATATTGCGGATAGTGTTGATGGGCAGAAGCTTGTTGTTGGTGATATTGCTCATACTGCTGTTGCTGACTCATCTGCTGCTGTTGAGGAATTGGAGCTTCGTGACTTTGTGGTGGAGATCCGATAGGAGAGGTTGGTCCGGAGTGAACGATCACTTCTGTCTGGAAAGTAGATATGTGAAAATCTAGATTTCAGAAACGTTTTGATTACCAATGGTACCACCGGCTGCTGAATTGGAATTGGAGCACTTGTTGCAGTCATATCCTCTAGGCAGGTTACGAGGGTTGAAGCAACATCCGAGTTGATGGAAGATGCAGATACAGAAGCTTGTGTGACAGATGGTTCAGAAGTGGAAGTAGCTGCCGTGGACGATGGTGGCTGTAAAATTCAATTTATAGCTATGAAGCTTTATTGTAGAAATTACTTCAAGACCCGGAGCATGTTCTACTTCTGGCTGTGATGTCGTTTCAGGGCGAGTAGTTTGTTGAGGTGGCAAAGCAGTATCATCTTTTCTTGGTGGATTCGGAATAGTGTCTTTGATCAGTTGTGGCATGAAACGATTCAATCGTTCGACTGTCATATCGTACAACCCCGGAATAGCATTGAAAATAGCTGTACTATCCATAACCAGCAACATATTTTTCAACGATTCTGGAACTGCCTCGTTCAAGTTTCCACAGCTGTCGACACGTAAGTACTGTTCCATGTAATCAAGCAGAAGCATCCACAATTCTGGGAACGATTCAAGAGCTGACAGAGCCGAAAGATGATTCAACAGAGTTTTGGCAACAATTTGAAGAGTTCGAACCCGTGTGTCTTCCATTCCAATTGGATCCATCGGAGAAAATGATTCGAGTAGTTTTGTGAGAAGTGGGAACAGAACTTCTCCGAAACAGGACTGCCATTCAGCAGCTCCTAGAGTAGCCATATTGGCAGGAAGGAATGCTCTCTGTAGATGCGTCAATGCAGCGGCTCGAACACCTCGTCGACAGTCACAACTCAAACGACCCATGGCTTGGAGGAGTGGACGCCAAATATCAGTCCAAATGAAAGAGACAGAGGCAAGATTTCCGGCGGAGACACCTTCTTGTTGGGCCCATTTCGCGAAAATAGCTGGAGTCTGTGAGTGAAGTTGAGAGCATAAATCGAGCAAATGAAGAGACATCTGAAAATATTTTTTTGGAATTCGCATTTCATAATCTAATGCTTACTTGTTGATAATTAGCAGTTAATTGTTGTTCTTCATTTCTGCTGTCATCAGCTTCATCAGAGACATCAGTTGACAAGTCCTTCTTCTTACTGTGAGTATGATGATGATGATGTTTCTTTGTGGCTCTTTCATCAGTTACTGTGCTTCTCAGCCGGTTCTGACCATCTCCACTCAACGGACCAGCAGCATAGACTCCACCATCAAGACTGGATTCCACCATTGTTCGTAAGCATTGTAAGCTCGACTCAAAGTTATCTGGAGTGACGTGAACAGCATCTCGAAGGAGGAATGCCAGACATTCGCAAACTTTTAGGAAAGCAGCTGGTTCATGTCTGCCGAGTCCATTTCGGAGAACGAGACTACCGTATTGGCGGAAGTTTTTCTTATGAGAATTTGCTCCAAGCGCATTGAGAGCTTCTTCTGTTGCCTTCGCCGCGTCTTTGTGGTCCAAATGAATCCAATCAGCAGGTTTGTGCCCTCCAGCTAATGATCCAGCTGAATCCACACGACTTTCTAGATCACTGGCGGAATCTTGAATAAAAGACAAGATGAGAAATTAAGCATTATTGAAAAATCTCACCATAGTTTCCACGTCTTCTCTCTTCTCCTTCAGAAGTGTAGGCTCTCTCATCGACTCCAAAACCGCGTCCAGAGGTTCCCTCGACATCAGAGTATGCATTACGCTGATCAGCTCCTACTTTCAAACTATTTTTGTCCGATTGCAATGCGTACTCGTCAGGCAGGACGGCAGCTCCTGCTGCTTCAAGAAGAGCAAAAAGCACGGCCCAATGCTCTTTCTTATGTACATTTGCAGCATTCGCACGGATCAGCTCGTAAAGTCCGAAAGCGATTTGACGACTGAACACGAACAGAGCTTTAGGAGACAAACGGAGTAGCATTGCCAACGAGTGCAGAACATCATCCGATACTGTATTATCGCGGAAGAGATTACGATTGGCAACACGCAGTAATCCAACAACTGCACGTTCTACCAGAACTGGACAACGACCGAATCGTGGAGATAGAAGCCATTCAAGATGGCGACGGACATGCGGCCATACAAGAGGAAGACGATCCTTGTTCTCCAATGTGATAGCAACGATCAACTCGAGATGGAACACAAGGGCATCTTCGTCTTCTCCACTCAAGCTAGCGGCCTGGAAAAATTATATAAACTTTAAAAATCTCGAAATGACAACGAACCGTTTGCTGTGGTTCCGCTTTATCTACAATCATTGCACTGTTAGCAGCAATCGAGGACAGCATTTCTGCAAGTGAAGTACTCGTCAGGTACTTGCTGTCTGCGACCAGTTGTGATGGACGGCATTCTGCGATGACTTGAGATGCAAGCTTCATTGCGCTGAGCTGCTCCTGCGTTGGCTTACGACGATCAACTTCTGAAGCACTTCCACCCAAACCGAACCAAGAAAGAAGACCAGAATCGTTGCGTGTGTTTGGAAGTTCTCTGAAAATGAAAGGTTTGGAAAGCATAAAGAGATTAATTTCCTTACTTTTGATGAACGCGTTGAATGCTGACCCATCCTTTTTCATCAACATAGTCTTCCACTTCAATCAACTCCGCAGGTAATAGACGAGCTCGGAACAACTGAAGCAACACTTCAAATAGATTTCTCCATCCTTCGCGCAGGATGTTTCCATTCTCATGAACCAGATAGAACAAAGTTCGAGTCGCAAGCTGTGCTTTGTGATTCTCTCCAAACGCTAAAGATACAACCTCCGGTGAGTGGCCTGAAAGACCTCCTAGAGAAGATCCAGAGTTTCCACTGTTCGAAACATCAATCATCGATCTGTGTCGTTGAAGATCCAAAGAATCCTCTGCTCCTCCCTCCCGCATCGAAGTCAAAGTCGTAAACTTGCAAAGATGGATGCACAGGTTATCAAAGACTTCCTTCATTCCATAATGAGCGGAGATCTTAGCACACTTCCTGTATCCATTGAGAGCTTTCTGGAGTATTTGTTCATGTTCTGATTTGTCGAATACGTAGCTCAAAGCAGCCACAGCAGGTCCCCAGCAAACAGCGAATAGATCACGATCATTCCATCCTGTTGGAGCATGGAAGAAGGATCCTTCGGATGTTTCTCCTCGGCGAAGAAGCACCTTCCACATGTAATCCTCTTTCACACTACCCTTCTGTTCAGCAGGCATGACAATTTCTTCCGACTTGATAGCATGATACATATCAGTCAACATTGCCGGATCGAAATCCTTGGATCCATTTGTTCCAGACAGATTCTTTTTGAAGCAGTCGACTGTCATAGGAGGTTGATTTCGTTTGGCCTGCAATAGGAACATTTATATTTGAAAACCGGAAGTGAAACAAACCTGTGGATTATGCTGATCAACATTCAACATAATGATAGCGTATGATAGTGTGAACGCCGCATCAATATGGTTGAATGGTTCATTGTTAGCAAAAGACCATTCCTCCGAAAAGTGTTGCATCACAAGGGAAATTTCAGCCGATTCTCCGGGCAAACGGAATGTTTCGAGGAACATACGAAGGGCAACATCCAGACGAGTGTTTTCGAATGGGAAACTTTTCACAAAGGCTTTCAGAGTCTGAAAAGAAACGTTGAGTTCAGAAAAACTGAAGGTTCAAACTCGCCTCAGCATGTTTACGATTACAGATATAATCCGCAATAGCCTTCTTATCTAGCTGTGGATTTGCTCTCAACCATTGTACCAAACTTTCTTCGTCGTGTCCTAGAATTCCCTTTTCTCTCAAAAACGCTATTCCTTTCTTCGGACTCTGATTGAACAGTTCTGTTCCTTCGGCAATCAATCGTTTGCGTTTCTTCTGTTCAATGATTTCTGTCATAGATGGAAGATTGTTGGATGGAGCGTGTCGGTTGGAACGGAGAAGAAGGGTGGACGCTGGAGGAATCGGGGACGTGCTGGGAGGCTTCTGATCTCCAATAGGTGTGTTCAACTTTCGACCAATATCGTAACCACTGAGAACTGGTAGACCCAACTTTTTCAAGCTGAAAAAAAAACTTTTTTCGAAAACCTAGGATGGAAAAATAACTCACTCTTTCTGTTCTTGCTCTTTTGTGACCTCAATTCTTCCATTTTCAAGATCTTCGCAGTTCTGTTCAATAGTCTCAATAACCACCAAGAGAGCATCCAGAGAAAGCAGAGAGGCGGTGTGACCTCCTAGAGTTGGGAATGAATTCTCAACGAGAAGTTTCGTGAGATCTTCGAAAATGTTTCTGTAGAACTAACTTTTTGAAAAGCAACTCAAAACCAAAATACTTACCCACAGTAGAGATCACAGTCGAAATTCAAATACATTTCTGTTACAAGTCCAGGAATTCTCCAAAGTTGTACCAATGATTCTAGAGCCATTTCTTTCTGTTCGGTTCCACTGTTTGTGTGATTTTTCTCGGACAACACAATCGATTGCAACTTTTTCAAATAGCTCTCCAGCTGGAATTTCAGATGCATTCTCATCGATTCGAACAAGAGAAAACAGCATCGATTCGTTGCTGCGAGAACCGGAAGTTTTTCAGTGTCTAACAGTTGTAGAAGACTTCTGCACAACTCGTTTCTGACAAGAGGCATCAGAATTTCGTAGTTGGGGAGGAAGTCTGCAACTGCTTCCAGCGCCACGATCAACAGATTCAGGCCAAGGACAACCATGGATTCGGTGTTATGGCGATCGAGAGGATTGATCATGGTGATGAGGAATCTGAAATTCTTACTATTTCCGATCTATTTAATTTTAAATTATACCTCAGCAACTCTCTGCAACATGGCAATCCGTATGGCATTTTTTCTTCTCCACCTACTGTATGATCGTCGTCTTCTTCATCTGAAACTATCTCTCGCTGCAGACCGCCATGAGTTCTGATCGGCCTCTCTTCTTCTCCTCCTTCTGATTCTGAATCTGCTTCTTCTCCTTCAGAGAGCCTCTCTTTTTTCACGTCATCTACGTTTCGATCTGGATGAGTTACAGCATCGACAGGGGGATCAGTAGTCAAGACCACATCGTATCCTGTATCATTTGAATTTATTTTGGAGATTTGAAAAAAGAAATACTTACCAAGTGTAGCTGCTCCGTCAATTTCTGGTTCAGAAGTCGCAGTAATCAGTTTCGTTGACTCTGTTGCATTACTTTCCATTTCATCATCTTTCTTATCCTTGTGTTCGATGTGAGTAGATGATTGTCGCTTCTTCTTGCGTTTCTGGCGCTTCTCAGAAGGATTTACCTATAATTTTTAACTTTGAAAAAAATACAGCTCTTGTTAACTTACCAGTTGCCGAATGTACGGATGACGTGTGTCTTCTACAAAAGTTGGAAGTCTGGTGAAAATCAATTGAGTCATGTCAGCAAGAGTTGATTCAGCTGCCTGAAAAACAAATTTCATATATTGAGCAGAAACAAAATTTTAAGACATACTTTTCTTAACAGCAAGGATAGATTTTGTTCGAAAACTATTCTGAAACACGACTGCATCATGTCACAAACTGCTTCATTGGACAATAAGATTCCTGGTGGTGAGAGGAGAAGCGAACGGAGCACCTAAAATTCGATTTTCAATATATTCAACTCAATAAAAATTGGCTTAAATTTTTTCTATACCTGTAAGATTTTGAAAAGGACACATTCATCGCTTCCACTGCTTTTTCCGCCGATGAATTTAGTATGAACGACAGCATAGGCAATCGACTCCACTGCATTCGCCGCCTTGATACTACTTGCATCGATGAGTCCATAGTTAAGGAATTTTGCAACTGCAGCCAATGCAGCTTCTGTTATCGGTCCATTGGTGTTCTGGGCTTTGACCACATCCAGGAACGGAGATAGGTATGTTTGTGGATTCATATCAGCAAGATCAGCTACCTGTAAATACTCCTGATATTCTTCTATAGTTTTAGTATAGTATTTGGATGTGTCAATAGCAAAATAATCTTATTTCTGGACTATTTTACAGTACCTCATTCAGAACTTCTTTCAAGTCGGTAAAATTCCGAAGCAATGGATCTGTGTCATCTAACGTTGGACCTTGTGATAGCTGATATTGTCTGAAAAATTCTCTTTTTTTCAACACCCACTTCCCAATTACAGTTCTACCTTCTAGCTTTGTTGAGTAAGGCAACGACGCAATTCGCCTCACCCATAACGATGTAGACGCCATTGGTCGCCATCTTTGCTTGATGACGACCTCCTGAATGAAAAATAGTAAATTTCTTTAGAGAAAAGAAAAAAAAATAAAAGCATTTAAGAAACTGGATCGTGGCCCATTTTCTTCTGAATCCTGGAAGAAAACGATGAAATCTAGCTGAGAATCTACACGTCACGTGCACCGTTTTCTGATGTTTGGTACGCAAACATCTCGGCGTCTAAATGCACACAACGTTCAAAACATTGGTGTCTCTTCTCCTTGACAATTGATTTGTTTGTTTGCTATTTAAGTAATTCTTTTAATATCTTTTTTGTTGTTCAATTATTTTTATATTTCAGCTAACAATGGTGCTTAAATTCCTGCGGAGGTTTACTACAGGTACGCTTTATCGGTTCCCTTTTTGTGACACAGAAAAAGTTTCAGTATTTAAATGTATCTATTCAAAATGATGCAGATTAAATATGTTCAAGTCAAAAATACATAATGTTTTCGTAGTATTTTTCAGGAACGGTAGCACTCTATTGTGTGGGACACACCATCAGCAAGCATGTCGGTGAACTTCTCATTTGCAGCGGTCCATCGATGCATCCGACCTGTCAAGACGGGGAATTGATCCTTGCTGAAAGACTCAGTATGTTCTTATTTATTAGTTCAGTTTTTTTCTGAAAATATAAGTTTTCAGGTGTCAAATTCGATAACATTCAAGTTGGCGACATTGTTGGATGTATCAACCCTCAAAAACCAAAAGAATTGCTTTGTAAACGGATAGTTGGCAAAGTGAGCTTTTCATCATAAAAACCTAATATTTATCTCCGAAAACTATCATAAACACTAAACGATTTTCAGGAAGGCGACCCAATTACTTCGCACTTGCTACCATCTGGACGTGTCCCAATTGGACATGTATTTCTACAAGGAGATAATACACCAGTGTCCACCGATTCCCGGCATTTCGGTCCGGTCCCCGAAGGCCTCGTTCAGATTCGCCTCAGTCTACGTATATGGCCATTGGAACGGGCGGGATGGGTCAATGATCGCTGGTTCTGGGACAAAAGTAATAAAAATAAAGAGTAATAGTTGTCAGGATTATGTAAAGTATATTTTCATGAAATCTGGTCTATTGCATTGCCATATAAAAATTTTAATCATAATTTTTTTTGTTCTTTAAACTTTACTGGTGAATTTTGCCATCGCCCAATTATCTTACTGATCTTTATAATGTTTCGAATTCCAAAATTTGGATTGAAAGTCAAATATTTCAGAATCCTAAAAAATGGCTGATCGTATGACACAGTTGCAAGATATGATCAACGAAATGGCAACGTTGATGACAAATGCCATTGGAGTGCTACAAGGGACAGCTCCCCCGTGCGAATTTGATGCAATTTCTCAAGAGCATGAAGAAGAACCAAATTGTGCTCTTTTTGCTGCAAATATTGCTAAATCTGCAAAGAATATCGAGGTAAATGATTCATGTGATTCATCAGTATTTGTGATTTTTTGCTTTTCAGATTTTAATCGACTCATTTCCTATCGAAGAAGGAAACATGGAAGATGAAGTGGAGCAGAAAATGATACAAAACGACGCAGTGCAACGGGAAAAAGTTGAAGAGCTCAAAGAATTGGTCGGAGAAAGCAATCAACTCGTATCAGTCGTACAAAAGAAACTATCCGAAATTTCTCGAGTCCAAATGAGCTCACGGCCCTCTGAATGATCTCTGACGAATAAAGTATTTGTATTTACGATGGAGCCTTATTTATACTTTGTCAGAATTCTTTGAGAAATATGAAAACTAGTTTTATCTAAAAATAGGACCACATGGATTGTACCATACCTTAACAAGTTAACCAGATGAGTTCAAGCAACGAACAGGAAGAACAGAATCGACGAGCAGTCCTGCGAGCTCGTTATTTGAGTTTTCTACAGGTGGAGCAAAAAAATATCATACAAAACTAAGCTTCCTGAATTGCTTCCTTTTCAGAAAGCAGCTAACAAGCCATCGACTGTCGAAATGTGTGAAAAAACAAAAGTCACAGCGACAATAAAAGCATTTCAATTATCATCAGACCATGTCATTGTCGGTGGGTTACTGTAGCTCCAGTGATTCAACAAATTATAAACTTTGCAGAAAATCTTTCCACACCAATCGGAGTTCTCGACAGAGCTGTTCTCCGATCATCTGATATTGTCAAAATCAATTTGGAAAACAACGACTCATAATGTTTGATTGATCTCTTTATTGTACATTCAAAATAAATATTTTCACAAATACAATTCAAATAGTTCTTGTCGAAGATGGAGCAACTGACACCGTCAGTGCGGCAGCTACACTTCGTCGTCGTCTTGTTACAAAACTTCGATACGGTGCCACGTAGTAAATTGTGAGCATCGGATCAATGAGGCATGGAATGATGCAGGTCGGGAATGGAATGAATTCAGCAATTACAAATGGGTTATGAATGCTCTGAATTTCAAATTATTTCATTAAAACCAATTATATCTCTGCTCTAACTTCAATAACCCGGAAATTCGAAGGTGGGCGGAGCTTAGGTCCGGTAGTAAAATCCTTAAAGGCGCATGTGTTTTTCTTAATCATTATTTGTCCTATTTTTCGATTATTAGATAAATTCCATTGTCTTTGAATAAGTTTATTTTTCTGATTTTCGTTTAAAAAAGTTTAAAATCGATAAAATTCGAACTTTACCGATTTTGACAATGGAAATTATCGGAAAATTGAAAAAAACTTACGAAAAACACATGCTCCTTCAAGGTTTTCATTGCCACACCTAAGCTCCGCCCACCCTCAAATTTTCGGTCCCAACACACAAATTAGAAAAGAGTAATACGAGGAGTTTAATATTTAATACCTGTGATAAAACAAAATATGCAACATTGGGAATCAAGCAAATCATTGGAAACATTGCTTGCATTGTGAGAGCCTGGAACAAATACAAAAAACGCGTTAAAAAAAATTTCAAACTCCCTCACCCTAACCAAATCCAAAGAAGCCTTCTTGGTCCGATCACTTAAATGAGTCTGAACTTCATTGATCTGTTTGAATATTTTATGCCTGAATACTAGAATAAATACAGGAATTAGATATGGGATTCCCATTAGAATTGTAGTGTTTATAACATAAACGAGTCTAGTTGTTGATTTGAATCCACCGAATTTTCCATATGTTTCAAGAAGCTTGTATTCAGGATATGATTTTTCCGTGTTAAAGACTACGGTAGAAAAATCGTAAGGTGGTATTACAATGACAATCTTAAAATATTTGAGGCATGCAATATTCTGGGTAATCGATTTTCTTACCAACATCCCCACAGATAAAATCCAGGTCAATCCAAAGTTCCTCATCACTGACATGCTTTCAGCTTTTCCATGACAAATCAAAGAGTATCTAAAGTACATGGCCAGTAGTATTGATAAGTTTGTAGTGCAAAGAAATAGGTTGTAAATGTTATAGGATATGAAAGAAACTTCTAGAGAAGCACTACGAAGCGGTCCGTATGGTAGGAGAGCCACTGATTCACCAGCGCTGATTATTCTGAATCGAAATTTGGATTAATTCGAAGAGAGGAAAAATAATAGAACCTCATCTGCAGTAAGAAGGAGAAGATGATGAGAAAAGTTTCACTAATACTGGTATTCAAAAGGAGAAGCCTGAAAACAAAATACTGTATTTCATCTAATAGAAGCGCAGTCAACTTTGAGCTCGATTATCTCGTTTCCTGTGAATGATCTCAACATTTTGTCAACTAATAAAGTATTGATGATATTATGTTAAACAATTTATCAGTTGACAACTTTTTTGTATCTTCAACATGAACCGCGAAAAACTGGCTCAATGTTTACAGGTTTTACGGTAATACTGCAAACAGAATAGACTCACTTGTATGTGCTAAATGACGCCGGAGATTTTTTCCAGATGAGAAAAATCAAAAGGAGATTTAATGGTAATGAAACAATTAGAAACCCTATATAATAGTAGTTTACAAACATTGGTATATCCATGCAAGCACCAAAAAAGTAATATGCTTCACTGAAAACTTGAATATTTCAATGTGAAAGTTCCAAATCAGAAATCAGATCAAAAGAACAAATAAGAGATCATCCAAACTAATTTGGTATCTTATGAGCTCTGAACTACAATGAGCTCATTGAACTGGGATCAGAGACATAATTCTAAATTCGGAGAAAAAAGGTAAAATTCTACTTAAAAAGTTTATGTGATTTTTCGTATATTAATTAGAAGCAGAGGAGTTGGGTGTATTGAAACGGAAAAATAAAATCTCGCCCATGCAACCATGTATTCTTATGATCAAACATGTTTTCTGAGAATAGATTATGAACCAGATCAAAATACCGAAAAGTTCAATTACCATTTACCGTAATCCAAGCTTTTAGGATTGCTGCGAAATGAAATAGACTTGTTAGTTTGAAATGTTTGAAATTTAATGGAATTCCCAAATATCTAAATTTGAATAAATTTGGACTTCTTAAATTTGGACTTCTTAAATTTGAATTTCTGAATTTCTGAATTTCTGAATTTCTGAATTTCTGAATTTCTGAATTTCTGAATTTCTGAATTTCTGAATTTCTGAATTTCTGAATTTCTGAATTTCTGAATTTCTGAATTTCTGAATTTCTGAATTTCTGAATTTCTGAATTTCTGAATTTCTGAATTTCTGAATTTCTGAATTTCTGAATTTCTGAATTTCTGAATTTCTGAATTTCTGAATTTCTGAATTTCTGAATTTCTGAATTTCTGAATTTCTGAATTTCTGAATTTCTGAATTTCTGAATTTCTGAATTTCTGAATTTCTGAATTTCTGAATTTCTGAATTTCTGAATTTCTGAATTTCTGAATTTCTGAATTTCTGAATTTCTGAATTTCTGAATTTCTGAATTTCTGAATTTCTGAATTTCTGAATTTCTGAATTTCTGAATTTCTGAATTTCTGAATTTCTGAATTTCTGAATTTCTGAATTTCTGAATTTCTGAATTTCTGAATTTCTGAATTTCTGAATTTCTGAATTTCTGAATTTCTGAATTTCTGAATTTCTGAATTTCTGAATTTCTGAATTTCTGAATTTCTGAATTTCTGAATTTCTGAATTTCTGAATTTCTGAATTTCTGAATTTCTGAATTTCTGAATTTCTGAATTTCTGAATTTCTGAATTTCTGAATTTCTGAATTTCTGAATTTCTGAATTTCTGAATTTCTGAATTTCTGAATTTCTGAATTTCTGAATTTCTGAATTTCTGAATTTCTGAATTTCTGAATTTCTGAATTTCTGAATTTCTGAATTTCTGAATTTCTGAATTTCTGAATTTCTGAATTTCTGAATTTCTGAATTTCTGAATTTCTGAATTTCTGAATTTCTGAATTTCTGAATTTCTGAATTTTACTGCCCAATCCACTAGACCACTCATTCCAAGAATTCTGTAGTTTTTATCACCATTTCACAAGTTTTCAACCAGACCGCCCCGCAATTTTTATATATTTGTTTGCTCTTTTTCTCTTCTTCTTATCACTTCTTATATTCTAAAACATCACTCCTTTTCGGCTCCTCACCAGACCTTTTTTCTCCAAAACTTTCATAACTCCGAAGAATTCCCTCAACAGTCGTTAACGTTCATCTATTCAGAATGAGAGAAGTCATCTCGATTCATGTTGGTCAGGCGGGAATTCAAATTGGAAACGCTTGTTGGGAATTGTACTGTTTGGAACATGGTATTCTTCCGGACGGAACATTTTTAGATCCAGACGGAAATTCTGGGTCTCTCACTACTTTTTTCTCGGATACCGGATACGGTAGACACGTCCCTCGGTCCATTTTTGTGGATTTGGAACCCACTGTTGTAGGTAAGCGAAACTGCACTGTGTATTTAATATTTCGTAATATAAATTTCTTCATAAACATTCTGAAAATGTCCTTCATAAAAAGGAACAATCTTTAACACAGCACCAGTTGCATACACTTCCCCCACTCAATGCGCGCCCTCCCTTCTCTCTAAATACATCTTGCGACACACTCTCTTGTGATGCACGCGTGGTCTAGTGGTAGTGCTGCTGACTGCCGCACAGCTGCCTCACGACCCGCCAGTTTCAATAACCAATGAAGACACAACCCCATGTCCTGAAGAAATCCATGCTAGCATGATTAGTCTTTCCGAGGTTCTCTTTTTTATTTTTCAGATGAAATCCGCACTGGAACATACAAGAAACTCTTTCATCCGGAGCAAATGCTAACTGGGAAGGAAGATGCAGCGAACAACTACGCACGTGGACACTATACAGTAGGCAAAGAGATAATAGACACCACGATGGACAGAATCAGAAGACTTGCGAATAACTGTGATGGTCTGCAAGGATTCTTTGTATTTCACTCGTTCGGAGGAGGAACTGGCAGTGGGTTTACTTCAATGATGATGGAGAAGTTGTCAGCTGAGTATGGGAAGAAGAGTAAATTGGAGTTCTCAATCTATCCAGCTCCTCAGGTATTTTCTGAAATAAATTAGAATTTATTCTTTGCCCATCAGATCTCAACAGCTGTGGTTGAACCGTATAACTCCATTCTAACTACACATACAACTCTGGAACATTCTGATTGCTCGTTCATGGTCGACAATGAGGCGATTTACGATATTTGTCGCCGCAATTTGAGAGTTCCAAGACCAACATACACTAATTTGAACCGGATTATTTCCCAGGTATTTTTGTGGTCAGTTCCTCAAAAACAATATAATTCTATAGGTTGTATCCTCGATCACAGCTTCACTCCGCTTTGATGGTGCCTTGAATGTGGACCTGAATGAATTCCAGACTAACTTAGTTCCATATCCACGAATTCATTTCCCATTGGTTGCCTACAATCCATTAATTTCTTCAGCTCATCACGAGATTTTATCCGTTGATGAGATCACTAAAAGCTGTTTCGAAACCGACAATCAAATGGTCAAATGTGATCCGAAGAACGGAAAGTACATGGCTGTTTGTCTTTTATACCGTGGAGACGTTGTTCCGAAAGATGTGTCCGCCGCGATTAAGTCAATCAAAACTCAGCGATCCGTTCAGTTTGTTGATTGGTGTCCTACTGGATTCAAAGTTGGATTAAACTATCAACCACCTACAGTAATCCCGGGTGGTGATATGGCTAAAGTGCCACGTGCCGTTTGTATGCTTTCGAATACAACTGCAATTGCGGATGCATGGCAACGACTGGATTATAAGTTCGACTTGATGTATGCAAAACGAGCATTCGTTCATTGGTAAGTTTGATGAATTACAGTATTCTGCATACTTGACTACCGTAAACACTCTAATAGAACGACCCCCTTTTTTCAACTTTGAGCTCAATTATCTCGATTTCTGTGAAAGATATCAAATTTTGTCAACTGATAAAATATCACAATTTATCAGTTGACAACTTTTTGATACCTTTCCCAGGAACTGAGATGAATTGGCTCAACTCAAAGGTGACAGTTTGGGTGGGCTTCTATTAGAAGTAATACGGTACCTAGGTTATTGCAAAAACTCGTTATTTGGCTTTTAATCAGTAGAAACCCTATTAATATAGTTTACTTTTAGGTACGTAGGAGAAGGAATGGAAGAGGGAGAATTCTCGGAGGCAAGAGAAGATTTGGCTGCACTGGAGAAGGACTATGAAGAGGTTGCGGCGGATTCGAATGAACCGGAAAATGGTGAAGATGAATATTGATATTGTTTTTGAAGGAAATAAAGTGATTGATTGTTGAAAGTTTTTCCAGACTAAACTTATATATTTTGCATTCTCACTCACTATGGGATGACGAGATCTTGCAATCGAGACCTACAAGTCGATCCACTGAAAATAATTGTGCTCCCTGATTACATAACAGTTTTTAGATGTTGCTGAATGGCTCTTACAATTAGTCTCGAGACATTAATGTTCTAAAATTAAGCAATAACTTTTGCTAGTTGGCTTTCGAAGAACTAACGGGCTGTTGACGGACTATCGACGGATTATTGGAACCCTCGGAAAACCAACTTTGTGGGGTTGGCTGGGAATTTTTTCGCAGCCTCTTTTTTTCAAACTTTTCTGTTTTGTGTTATATGGTTACTTCATGATTTTTTGTACTTTTAATTATATCAGTTTGAAGGTTTAAAGATAAAAATCTTCAAAATTATCAAATAAAATCTATGTATGTGATTGAAATTTCAAAAATGGACATTTTATTATAATCTACAAAGTGAATGCAAAGTACAACTATTTGAAATATATACACAGAAATGTTTATATATCTATCATTCGATCTTGACGGACTCGAAGTCGCTTCCTCCGTTGGTTTCGGTGGCAGTGATACGGTAGGTCTGAGAAATATTAATATTGGATTACTGTATCCAAATAAACTTTCAGTGTAGAAACTAGTAGAATACTCACAGCTTTAGCTCCTCCGTAATAAACTGGGCACATTGATTCACAAACATCCTCAAGATCGTTTCCTTCAGCTGGACTACACCACGACTCTTGGAACACGACAACCATATTTGTCACAGATCCAGACTTGTCTGAGCTTTGAACTTCAATTGGTACCCAGAATTTTCCGGCGTTTCCAACATTGACACTGGTAGCAGCTGCTTCCCAAGCCAATCCCAAAAGCTCATCATCCACGTCTCCGTGGATTGGAGCAGCTACCGAACAGCCAACAATACAGAGAGCGAAGAATCCGAAAGACTTGAACATATTGGGTAGAGTAGTAGTACCGAATGAGTGTACTGAACCGCTACTCAACCTTCTTTTTATTCTGTTCTACCGTTCCGGCGACAAAAGATCGAAACCTCTTAAATTGAGAAAAAAACGGAGAAGGGGGAGGAGAGAAGATGACTGGCGCCAGTATTCTGAACCGGTATCTCTAGTTTTAGTGCTCATATCTCTTTTCCTTATCACATTAACCCTACCCATTCATTTTCTTCTCAGTTGACCTGTCTGGTCTAATACGTTTTGCTTCCAGTTAATTAGATACCAATTGGTGGAAAGGGTTTTTGAAGAGCCCATTTGGAAGAGAAATTGGTGAATGGAAGAAGACCGGTTTTAATTTATTTTTCGGTCGAAAGACTAGAAACACGATGATGATTTTATGGCGGTTCTCTGTGTAGTAGTAAGTAGCAATTGTATAGAGAGATACGATACTTTTTGTTCAACAAGGAAGAAAAGGTTTGCAATTGACTTCTCGGTTGATGGCTATTTTGAAGAAGATAGTGAAAGAGAAATGGGAACAAGGGTGTATTTTTTTAATCTAAAGGAGATTAAAATATTGTGCTTGTACAAAAAATTGGAGCTGTGGAAGAGAATGACAACTACACTAACATAAAAATTTTAGATTTTCAGATTTTTTTCTTGATTCTCTATTATTTTCACAAGATTTCGATAAAAAAACTAAATTTTCTGATTTTGAAAAATTGACTGAACGCAAGAATATCGACATAAAACATCGGGAATAAAAACATTTTTAGGTTACTGTAGTTGTCGTTAAAAGCTGGACCTTTGAGAGTTGGAGGGCTTGGGCAAAGAACGTGATGGGCGTACAGAATTAACGGATTCACTCAAAAACTCGAAATTTCGAAAAAACTTACGAGTTTCGGAAGTGTTTGAATTCTTCAAAAAAACGTTCAGAAGTTCAATAGTTCAAAAATCGAGAAATTGAGAAATTAAAAAGTTCAGAAATTCAGAAATTCAGAAGTCCAGAACATAACACATTGACAATCGTTAACATGAACAGCTACAGTCAAACGAAAAATTCTGAACAAGAGAAATGAAAATACAACCACAAGAAAAAAAAAGTAACAACAAACAGAAAAGTTTTTTTACATTACGAAAGTTTGAATGAAGCTGGACCGGCGTTGATAAAGGTTTCAGATATTTGAAAGAGGGTGTCCTGAAAAAAAACGGCTCTTTATGACAAGGGGAGGGGGGGGGGGCTGAGAAAAGGGAGAGGGCCAAGTGGAAAAATAGTAAGTAAAAATTTACCGTTTTTTCTTGCTTTTGCTGCTGTTTCCATCAAAATTTCAAACTTTGAACATTCTTCATCTTTTTCAAAGATTTGAGGCTAGAAATCTAATGATTCGAAGATCCACTACCGACCTAGGCATGGTAACGCCTAGATGGTCTGAAAGCAACAAACCGGAATGTCTAAAGAATCAGCAAAGCCAGGGCATGGTAACCCGACGACCATCCGGTATTCTTGCGAATTCCAGACGGAAGGAGCACGCTTGACACCTGGGTTCGTTACCGAATCTCCAAACAAAACGAAATGAAGCATAACTACAGCCTAGAGTGTATGAGTACCTAACAGACTGAAGGCCTAAATGGCCGAGGGGGACTTAAAGCCTAGATGGTCTGAAAGCAACAAACCGGAATGTCTAAAGAATCAGCAAAGCCAGGGCATGGTAACCCGACGACCATCTGGTATTCTTGCGAATTCCAGACGGAAGGAGCACGCTTGACACCTGGGTTCGTTACCGAATCTCCAAACAAAACGAAATGAAGCATAACTACAGCCTAGAGTGTATGAGTACCTAACAGACTGAAGGCCTAAATGGCCGAGGGGGACTTAAAGCCTAGATGGTCTGAAAGCAACAAACCGGAATGTCTAAAGAATCAGCAAAGCCAGGGCATGGTAACCCGACGACCATCCGGTATTCTTGCGAATTCCAGACGGAAGGAGCACGCTTGACACCTGGGTTCGTTACCGAATCTCCAAACAAAACGAAATGAAGCATAACTACAGCCTAGAGTGTATGAGTACCTAACAGACTGAAGGCCTAAATGGCCGAGGGGGACTTAAAGCCTAGATGGTCTGAAAGCAACAAACCGCAATGTCTAAAGAATCAGCAAAGCCAGGGCATGGTAACCCGACGACCATCCGGTATTCTTGCGAATTTCAGATAGAAGGAGCACGCTTGACACCTGGGTTCGTTACCGAATCTCCAAACAAAACGAAATGAAGCATAACTACAGCCTAGAGTGTATGGGTACCTAACAGACTGAAGGCCTAAATGGCCTAAATGGACTAAAAGCCTAGATGGTCTGAAAGCAACAAACCGGAATGTCTAAAGAATCAGCAAAGCCAGGGCATGGTAACCCGACGACCATCCGGTATTCTTGCGAATTCCAGACGGAAGGAGCACGCTTGACACCTGGGTTCGTTACCGAATCTCCAAACAAAACGAAATGAAGCATAACTACAGCCTAGAGTGTATGAGTACCTAACAGACTGAAGGCCTAAATGGCCGAGGGGGACTTAAAGCCTAGATGGTCTGAAAGCAACAAACCGGAATGTCTAAAGAATCAGCAAAGCCAGGGCATGGTAACCCGACGACCATCCGGTATTCTTGCGAATTCCAGACGGAAGGAGCACGCTTGACACCTGGGTTCGTTACCGAATCTCCAAACAAAACGAAATGAAGCATAACTACAGCCTAGAGTGTATGAGTACCTAACAGACTGAAGGCCTAAATGGCCGAGGGGGACTTAAAGCCTAGATGGTCTGAAAGCAACAAACCGGAATGTCTAAAGAATCAGCAAAGCCAGGGCATGGTAACCCGACGACCATCCGGTATTCTTGCGAATTCCAGACGGAAGGAGCACGCTTGACACCTGGGTTCGTTACCGAATCTCCAAACAAAACGAAATGAAGCATAACTACAGCCTAGAGTGTATGAGTACCTAACAGACTGAAGGCCTAAATGGCCGAGGGGGACTTAAAGCCTAGATGGTCTGAAAGCAACAAACCGGAATGTCTAAAGAATCAGCAAAGCCAGGGCATGGTAACCCGACGACCATCCGGTATTCTTGCGAATTTCAGATAGAAGGAGCACGCTTGACACCTGGGTTCGTTACCGAATCTCCAAACAAAACGAAATGAAGCATAACTACAGCCTAGAGTGTATGGGTACCTAACAGACTGAAGGCCTAAATGGCCTAAATGGACTAAAAGCCTAGATGGTCTGAAAGCAACAAACCGGAATGTCTAAAGAATCAGCAAAGCCAGGGCATGGTAACCCGACGACCATCCGGTATTCTTGCGAATTTCAGATAGAAGGAGCACGCTTGACACCTGGGTTCGTTACCGAATCTCCAAACAAAACGAAATGAAGCATAACTACAGCCTAGAGTGTATGGGTACCTAACAGACTGAAGGCCTAAATGGCCTAAATGGACTAAAAGCCTAGATGGTCTGAAAGCAACAAACCGGAATGTCTAAAGAATCAGCAAAGCCAGGGCATGGTAACCCGACGACCATCCGGTATTCTTGCGAATTCCAGACGGAAGGAGCACGCTTGACACC
Source organism: Caenorhabditis nigoni (assembly GCA_027920645.1). Lineage (NCBI taxonomy): Eukaryota > Metazoa > Nematoda > Chromadorea > Rhabditida > Rhabditidae > Caenorhabditis > Caenorhabditis nigoni. Next base: position 6,999,828 of record CP115866.1, on the reverse strand, counting down.
TGGGTTCGTTACCGAATCTCCAAACAAAACGAAATGAAGCATAACTACAGCCTAGAGTGTATGGGTACCTAACAGACTGAAGGCCTAAATGGACTAAAAGCCTGGATGGTCTGAAAGCAACAAACCGGAATGTCTAAAGAATCAGCAAAGCCAGGGCATGGTAACCCGACGACCATCCGGTATTCTTGCGAATTTCAGATAGAAGGAGCACGCTTGACACCTGGGTTCGTTACCGAATCTCCAAACAAAACGAAATGAAGCATAACTACAGCCTAGAGTGTATGGGTACCTAACAGACTGAAGGCCTAAATGGCCTAAATGGACTAAAAGCCTAGATGGTCTGAAAGCAACCAACCGGAATGTCTAAAGAATCAGCAAAGCCAGGGCATGGTAACCCGACGACCATCCGGTATTCTTGCGAATTCCAGACGGAAGGAGCACGCTTGACACCTGGGTTCGTTACCGAATCTCCAAACAAAACGAAATGAAGCATAACTACAGCCTAGAGTGTATGGGTACCTAACAGACTGAAGGCCTAAATGGACTAAAAGCCTGGATGGTCTGAAAGCAACAAACCGGAATGTCTAAAGAATCAGCAAAGCCAGGGCATGGTAACCCGACGACCATCCGGTATTCTTGCGAATTCCAGACGGAAGGAGCACGCTTGACACCTGGGTTCGTTACCGAATCTCCAAACAAAACGAAATGAAGCATAACTACAGCCTAGAGTGTATGGGTACCTAACAGACTGAAGGCCTAAATGGCCTAAATGGACTAAAAGCCTAGATGGTCTGAAAGCAACAAACCGGAATGTCTAAAGAATCAGCAAAGCCAGGGCATGGTAACCCGACGACCATCCGGTATTCTTGCGAATTCCAGACGGAAGGAGCACGCTTGACACCTGGGTTCGTTACCGAATCTCCAAACAAAACGAAATGAAGCATAACTACAGCCTAGAGTGTATGGGTACCTAACAGACTGAAGGCCTAAATGGCCGAGGGGGACTTAAAGCCTAGATGGTCTGAAAGCAACAAACCGGAATGTCTAAAGAATCAGCAAAGCCAGGGCATGGTAACCCGACGACCATCCGGTATTCTTGCGAATTCCAGACGGAAGGAGCACGCTTGACACCTGGGTTCGTTACCGAATCTCCAAACAAAACGAAATGAAGCATAACTACAGCCTAGAGTGTATGGGTACCTAACAGACTGAAGGCCTAAATGGCCGAGGGGGACTTAAAGCCTAGATGGTCTGAAAGCAACAAACCGGAATGTCTAAAGAATCAGCAAAGCCAGGGCATGGTAACCCGACGACCATCCGGTATTCTTGCGAATTCCAGACGGAAGGAGCACGCTTGACACCTGGGTTCGTTACCGAATCTCCAAACAAAACGAAATGAAGCATAACTACAGCCTAGAGTGTATGAGTACCTAACAGACTGAAGGCCTAAATGGCCGAGGGGGACTTAAAGCCTAGATGGTCTGAAAGCAACAAACCGGAATGTCTAAAGAATCAGCAAAGCCAGGGCATGGTAACCCGACGACCATCCGGTATTCTTGCGAATTCCAGACGGAAGGAGCACGCTTGACACCTGGGTTCGTTACCGAATCTCCAAACAAAACGAAATGAAGCATAACTACAGCCTAGAGTGTATGAGTACCTAACAGACTGAAGGCCTAAATGGCCGAGGGGGACTGAAAGCCTAGATGGTCTGAAAGCAACAAACCGGAATGTCTAAAGAATCAGCAAAGCCAGGGCATGGTAACCCGACGACCATCCGGTGTTCTTGCGAATTCCAGACGGAAGGAGCACGCTTGACACCTGGGTTCGTTACCGAATCTCCAAACAAAACGAAATGAAGCATAACTACAGCCTAGAGTGTATGGGTACCTAACAGACTGAAGGCCTAAATGGCCTAAATGGACTAAAAGCCTAGATGGTCTGAAAGCAACAAACCGGAATGTCTAAAGAATCAGCAAAGCCAGGGCATGGTAACCCGACGACCATCCGGTATTCTTGCGAATTCCAGACGGAAGGAGCACGCTTGACACCTGGGTTCGTTACCGAATCTCCAAACAAAACGAAATGAAGCATAACTACAGCCTAGAGTGTATGGGTACCTAACAGACTGAAGGCCTAAATGGACTAAAAGCCTGGATGGTCTGAAAGCAACAAACCGGAATGTCTAAAGAATCAGCAAAGCCAGGGCATGGTAACCCGACGACCATCCGGTATTCTTGCGAATTCCAGACGGAAGGAGCACGCTTGACACCTGGGTTCGTTACCGAATCTCCAAACAAAACGAAATGAAGCATAACTACAGCCTAGAGTGTATGGGTACCTAACAGACTGAAGGCCTAAATGGACTAAAAGCCTGGATGGTCTGAAAGCAACAAACCGGAATGTCTAAAGAATCAGCAAAGCCAGGGCATGGTAACCCGACGACCATCCGGTATTCTTGCGAATTCCAGACGGAAGGAGCACGCTTGACACCTGGGTTCGTTACCGAATCTCCAAACAAAACGAAATGAAGCATAACTACAGCCTAGAGTGTATGGGTACCTAACAGACTGAAGGCCTAAATGGCCTAAATGGACTAAAAGCCTAGATGGTCTGAAAGCAACAAACCGGAATGTCTAAAGAATCAGCAAAGCCAGGGCATGGTAACCCGACGACCATCCGGTATTCTTGCGAATTCCAGACGGAAGGAGCACGCTTGACACCTGGGTTCGTTACCGAATCTCCAAACAAAACGAAATGAAGCATAACTACAGCCTAGAGTGTATGGGTACCTAACAGACTGAAGGCCTAAATGGACTAAAAGCCTGGATGGTCTGAAAGCAACAAACCGGAATGTCTAAAGAATCAGCAAAGCCAGGGCATGGTAACCCGACGACCATCCGGTATTCTTGCGAATTCCAGACGGAAGGAGCACGCTTGACACCTGGGTTCGTTACCGAATCTCCAAACAAAACGAAATGAAGCATAACTACAGCCTAGAGTGTATGGGTACCTAACAGACTGAAGGCCTAAATGGCCTAAATGGACTAAAAGCCTAGATGGTCTGAAAGCAACAAACCGGAATGTCTAAAGAATCAGCAAAGCCAGGGCATGGTAACCCGACGACCATCCGGTATTCTTGCGAATTCCAGACGGAAGGAGCACGCTTGACACCTGGGTTCGTTATCGAATCTCCAAACAAAACGAAATGAAGCATAACTACAGCCTAGAGTGTATGGGTACCTAACAGACTGAAGGCCTAAATGGCCTAAATGGACTAAAAGCCTAGATGGTCTGAAAGCAACAAACCGGAATGTCTAAAGAATCAGCAAAGCCAGGGCATGGTAACCCGACGACCATCCGGTATTCTTGCGAATTCCAGACGGAAGGAGCACGCTTGACACCTGGGTTCGTTACCGAATCTCCAAACAAAACGAAATGAAGCATAACTACAGCCTAGAGTGTATGGGTACCTAACAGACTGAAGGCCTAAATGGACTAAAAGCCTGGATGGTCTGAAAGCAACAAACCGGAATGTCTAAAGAATCAGCAAAGCCAGGGCATGGTAACCCGACGACCATCCGGTATTCTTGCGAATTCCAGACGGAAGGAGCACGCTTGACACCTGGGTTCGTTACCGAATCTCCAAACAAAACGAAATGAAGCATAACTACAGCCTAGAGTGTATGGGTACCTAACAGACTGAAGGCCTAAATGGCCTAAATGGACTAAAAGCCTAGATGGTCTGAAAGCAACAAACCGGAATGTCTAAAGAATCAGCAAAGCCAGGGCATGGTAACCCGACGACCATCCGGTATTCTTGCGAATTCCAGACGGAAGGAGCACGCTTGACACCTGGGTTCGTTACCGAATCTCCAAACAAAACGAAATGAAGCATAACTACAGCCTAGAGTGTATGGGTACCTAACAGACTGAAGGCCTAAATGGCCTAAATGGACTAAAAGCCTAGATGGTCTGAAAGCAACAAACCGGAATGTCTAAAGAATCAGCAAAGCCAGGGCATGGTAACCCGACGACCATCCGGTATTCTTGCGAATTCCAGACGGAAGGAGCACGCTTGACACCTGGGTTCGTTACCGAATCTCCAAACAAAACGAAATGAAGCATAACTACAGCCTAGAGTGTATGAGTACCTTACAGACTGAAGGCCTAAATGGCCGAGGGGGACTTAAAGCCTAGATGGTCTGAAAGCAACAAACCGGAATGTCTAAAGAATCAGCAAAGCCAGGGCATGGTAACCCGACGACCATCCGGTATTCTTGCGAATTCCAGACGGAAGGAGCACGCTTGACACCTGGGTTCGTTACCGAATCTCCAAACAAAACGAAATGAAGCATAACTACAGCCTAGAGTGTATGAGTACCTAACAGACTGAAGGCCTAAATGGCCGAGGGGGACTTAAAGCCTAGATGGTCTGAAAGCAACAAACCGGAATGTCTAAAGAATCAGCAAAGCCAGGGCATGGTAACCCGACGACCATCCGGTATTCTTGCGAATTTCAGATGGAAGGAGCACGCTTGACACCTGGGTTCGTTACCGAATCTCCAAACAAAACGAAATGAAGCATAACTACAGCCTAGAGTGTATGAGTACCTAACAGACTGAAGGCCTAAATGGCCTAAATGGACTAAAAGCCTAGATGGTCTGAAAGCAACAAACCGGAATGTCTAAAGAATCAGCAAAGCCAGGGCATGGTAACCCGACGACCATCCGGTATTCTTGCGAATTTCAGATGGAAGGAGCACGCTTGACACCTGGGTTCGTTACCGAATCTCCAAACAAAACGAAATGAAGCATAACTACAGCCTAGAATGTATGAGTACCTAACAGACTGAAAGCCTGAATTTCTAAACAAAAGAAATTAAAGCAGTCTATATAATCTAAACTGATGTTGCAAAATGATTCTCGTTCTAATAACACTCATAAAAATCGAACACGAAAAACTTGAAAAATTAGAATTACGAGCTTTCTACGATTCCCAATTGACCTTTTCATCCTGCTGCAACAGCAAAAGTGAAATGAGCCCCAATGAAGTACTCATTACGAATAGACTAGTAGAATACGACTAGACTAGATGAAAAAATGGACTAACCTGTTCCAAAAAAGGCGATTCTAATTCCACGATCTCAAACAGTCCCGAGCGACATCGGTACCTTCTCCGAAGGCTCTCCGGGCAGACTCGAGCTCAACACGCTGATTCTTCAACTTTCAGCACTTCGTCCCGCATGAAATGTCCATTGATTTTCACAGAAACGGTTCCTGGAAAACCATCGATTTAATATATTTTTTCAGTGAAAAATCGTAACCCACCCTCGTTAATAGTAACAGTGACTACACCATCTATACCAGCCAATGTAGGGACATCAACCTTCTTGACAATAGCGTTGATGAATACGGCCTAAATAAGAGACAATCTGTTTTTGAATTTTCCACATTTTGATTTTTGGTTTTTCATTTTGTAATTTATCAAAAAATTTCGAAAAAAAAGGTCAATTTTCTATTCCCCTTTTATTTAGTTTTTGAATTTTAAATTATTTCAGATTTTTTCTGTTTCCCTTATTTCACTCAATCGAAAATATTTTTCCGAATTTTTAGCATTTTCAGATCAGATGAATTTTTAAGCATTCGCTGAGTTTTGAATTTCGATTAGCTCCAGAAAAAAAATGTAAAAATTAATTTTTTTTTGAAGTTCTTACATTTTTGGAAATTTCTGATCTTCCTAAATGTTTGGATTCAAGTACTTTTTCTCTTTAAAGTTTTGGAAAACGTTTATTTTTTTAATATTAGAAATTTTGATTTTTCGGTTCTGGATTTCCCCAACTTCCAAATTCTAAAGTTCTGAACCCTTCCAAAAAATTTTCTTTTATACCTGATGTTTCACCGAAACATAGCCAGATGAGTCGGTCCAAGTCGACCTTTGGGATCTTCCGGAGGGGGGGGGGGGTGAACTGCCAGGAGACGGCCAGGAGAGCCAGGAGGGTGAGGAGAGAGAGTTGTTTGTTGGAACTGATAGCTCTCTTATCTAAGATCTGATCATCGACACATCGCCACATCGATTAAGGTTAGTAGAGTATGTTATGGTGACAAAATAAGGTCAGGCCAGGTCAGAATACAATTTTTGAAATCCCGTGGTCTTGAAGTACACGGAGATATGATTATTGAACTCGGTGAAATATTTTTATCCAAATCAGTTGACCTATTTTTATAGTGACGTCTAAATTGATAGATTGAAAAAAAGATTTGAAAGATTTCAAAGATTTTGAAGAATTTAGGTTTTTTAGGTCATGACCTGGATTTTTTAGAGCATGACCTAGATTTTTCAAGGTCATGACCTAGATTTTTTAAAGCAAAACCTAGATTTTTCAGGTCATGACCTGGATTTTTTAGAGCATGACCTAGATTTTTCCAGGTCATGACCTAGATTTTTCCAGGTCATGACCTAGATTTTTTAGAGCATGACCTAGATTTTTCCAGGTCATGACCTGGATTTTTTAGAGCATGACCTAGATTTTTCCAGGTCATGACCTGGATTTTTTCAGGTCATGACCTGGATTTTTTCAGGTCATGACCTGGTTATTTTAGGTCATGACCTACACTTTTAGGTCGTGACCTGGATTTTTAGAGCATGACCTAGATTTTTCCAGGTCATGACCTGGATTTTTTCAGGTCATGACCTGGTTATTTTAGGTCATGACCTACACTTTTAGGTCGTGACCTGGATTTTTTAGAGCATGACCTAGATTTTTCCATGACTCAACCTATAGTAAACGAATCCGGTAATATTCTGGAAACTCGTTTGAGGTCAATGTTCGTCGCACTCGAGACAATACATTTTCGGTTATTTTAGGCAATTTTGGACCATTTTCAGGCTATCCGGAGCAATTTTAAGTTACTTGTAACAGCTTCCAAAGCATTTTCCAGGAATTTTCAGCCAGAAAAAAAGGTCTGAAAAGTCAAAAAATGTTGTTGGCCTAGGAGTTCAAACGTTGTCATTTTAGGCTGAAAATGGTGAAACTCGAATATTTAATTCTAGCACATGAGGTTCTCTAGCAGGTGAGACTCCAGCAAATGATCTTCGAGCAAATGAGTATTTACCATTTTGTGATAGGAAAATAGGATTTTTTCATTCAAGAAAATGTTGAAAATCCCGAGTTTTTAAAAATCGGAATTTTCAACATTCCGCTTTATTCCGAAAAAATCATTCCGGGCCCCTGTCCTGAAACAAGGAGATTCAGACAAACGGGTATTACATGAAGTATGATCAAATATTTATTTAAAATTCGTGCAGAAACATGTTGTATTAACAGAGCCATTATCACAAACATCGTCTTCGTTTTCTGGCAAATTCACTTTGTATACTTCGTAGTGATGATTGATTGATGGTTCCAAATGCAGCTGCCATCCGTCTGAATTTTCAGAATAAAATGTGATAAAAACTATTCAGCTAAATATTTACCATCTTTCAAAACTCCATTCTTCGAAGATCTGACATAGAAAAGGCGTTTGATTCGAAAATGAACTAGCGCCATTGAGCACATAGCACATGGCTCATTGACGAGAAAGACATCAGCTCCAGTGCCCAGATAATCGGAGCCAGTTCGTTTTGGAAGATTCCCAACCATTTCCATGACTGCATGACCAAGAGGGTGGGTGGACGGACTGCCTGAGGATAGTAAAATGTCGTTCTGGAATGAAAAAAAGTCATTTTGGAACATTATCGTTAGTTACTCACCTGCACTGAAATGCATCCATTTTTCAAATCAATAGCATACTGACTCCATTTGATAATATAGGCTTTCAGGGACTCTGTAAGCCATGACCCGTCTAAAATTCGTTCTATCTCATGATTCGGATGAAATCCTGTTGGCCAAACTTGTTTCGCAAAATCGAACTGTCGTCGTGTCAATGGCTTTATCGCCGGGACCAAGATTGTCTGAAATTATTGGAAGATTAGTATAACTTTTATTTACCGCCGATGGTATTAAATACCTACCTTCAAATTCTTCAGTTGAACTTCCGTATTTTCTAGATTCAAGACAATTTGCTCAGAATCATCTTTGTTCTCAGAAATAAGAACACTCCCATCTTTTCCTACTCGTTTCAAATGTTGAAATTCTTCAGGCAGTTCTTTCAGTCGACCGATTATCTGAATTTGTTATAAATCGTTGGATGCATACAAATTTAACGATTACCTGACCAATCACTCGTTTGTTTTCCAATTGAATAGCTTGAAAAGAGGTGGTTGGAATTTCTGAACATTTCAGTTTTGCATCCAATATAGGAATAACTTCTAATCTGGAAGAGGCTTTTTATAACCTGGAAGAGGAAAACAACGAATTAATTACTTACTTCAGTTCAGTAGATGAATTCAACTTTCTTATTTTTTGTGGAGGCTCTTCGGTTAACATATCTCTCAAGATTTTTAAATATTACAGATATTACAGATTTTTAGAGTCAAGAAGGCAAGAAAAAATACTAGCAAAAAAGCGTGCGGCGGCATTGCGCCCCCATTCGCTCCGCCCATTTTTCCGCGCCGTCTGGTATCATGTGCATTTTTCAGCTGTTTGTTTATTTTTATCGCAGCCTTTTTATCAATGTTTTTCGAGATTTTCTCCGATTCTCCCAAAATTTCTTCGGATTTCTTATCTGCCTTTCTTATATATTGAATCCCTTCTGCATTAAGAAATATTTTCAGGTGAAATGGGCAATAATCAGTCCGGTGGACCAGAGGGCCGCTATGGAGGTCCTAACGAAAAAGCCGGACTTCGTAGACATCGTATGATGAGTGAAACTGCTAGAGTGGCTGGACAGGTGCTTCCGAATCCTGATGGACCACCTATGATGTTCGATGTATGTTTTTTTTCGATTATCTCCCGTTTTCAGCAAAATGTTAACTGAAACTTGACTCCAAGAGCCGTAGATGAAACTTTTAGTAAATTTTATATTTTCGATTATTTCAGGACGGTCACGAAGACAAATCTGGAGAATGCCCAGTGGTTTTCCGTTGGAGCTTCACCCAAAATGCTCAACCACGCACTGTTCACATAGTTGGTTCCTGGGACAACTGGCAGACTAGAATTCCGATGGTGAAATCTACCAACGATTTTTCCACTATCATCGACTTGGAACCAGGACAATACGAATACAAATTTCAAGTCGATGGTTCCTGGGTTGTGGATGACAATCAAGGAAAAACACAAGATGCTGCTGGGAATGAAAACAACATGATCAACATTCAAGACTCGGACTTTGCAGTTTTTGAAGCCCTTGATGAAGACTTTCAGTCTTCAACTGCTGGAGAAGTTCTTCGTGGAGAGTCGGAAAGCACCAAAAACCACGACACTCCGAACGATAGGTAAGTTTTGAGTATCAAAATGGTTTCGCTGAATTGCATTCTAGAAAGATCGAATTTCAAATGTTTTTTCAGAGAACTCGAAAAGCTCCGTTCATTCACTCAAGAAATTCCATCACTGGATATGCTTCGCCGTGCAGCTGGACCTCCTGTTATTCCACCCCAGCTGATGCAGGTAATACATCTTTATACGTCCCAAATAATTTAATAAAATCTATCTTCAGGTTCTGCTCAACAAAGAAACTCCAGAATCGTGTGATCCTAATGTTCTTCCGGAACCAAATCATGTGATGCTCAATCACATGTATGCTCTCTCCATCAAGGACAGTGTCATGGTGCTCTCGTCGACACAACGTTACCGCAAGAAGTTCGTTACCACTCTTCTCTACAAACCAGTCTAAACCAAACGCTGATATTGAAATTCACCTCTCAAAACCCCAATTTCAGTTTTTTGTTGTGTATCATAATTCCATTTTCTCGTTTTTCCCTGTCACTTTCTGTTCCCTCTTTCTCCTGTTCACATAGCAATTTTAAGAAACACAAAACGTAGTATTTTTTTTTTCTTAATACGGTCCTCTCGGAACTTTACCCAAGTAAAAATATCGAGCCGATTGTACATAGTTGAATCCGCCTGCCCCTTTTTACAGCTTTATTTTTCTCTCTTTTCAATGACTTTCCTTTCCAAAAATGTTCTGTGAATAGTTTGTCATTCCAATTTGTTCACTACTTTTCTTTTGTTTTCCATGCTTCTTTTTGTTTTATCCTCTTTTCGAATTAGACCTTGTAATGCTATTTATTATTTAATACAAACATTTCATCGACGTTTTAATAACCCAGTTAAGTTGGTTTTGATACAGTAGCCGTTTCGCACGGTACTTTCATATCTATAAATAACACGAAGCTCTATTGGTGCTTCATTCCTGAAACTATCATAAGGTCCCACTTCTCGAAAATTGTTTCGATCGTGTGAATCAAGATCACATTGTTTCTTTTTTAAACCGCTATGACAGAGCGCCAAATTCAAATGGGGTTTTCAATTCTCTGAGCGATCAAGTTTTGTCGTTTCCTCGAATCATGTGCTCTCTAATCATGTTGTCTCTGTTGAACCTGCCACGCTGTGCCCGCCGCACTTTCTCTCTCTCTCTCTCTCTCTCTCTCTCTCTCTCTCTCTCTCTCTCTCTCTCTCTCTCTCTCTCTCTCTCTCTATCGCCATCTGCGCGAGGCTATGAGATGAAGTTTCATATTTCGTATGTTTTCAAGAGGCTGAGAATTCAAGCTAATTAATAATAGTCTCCCGAGTCTGATTTTTTTTTAACTCGGAATTTTTATTCGTCTAAATTTTGTAGAACTATTCACCGGTTCGTTTTCGTTGGTTTTTCGCCAGAAAAATGTCCCAAACGAAGACCGAAATTAAATTACTTGTATCTGTTTTCATTCTGAACGTTTTCCCTTTCCCCTTCTGCTTTTTTCTTTCTTTTTGCAATCAAACAACTACTTTGTTGTTGTTTTTCCGCTTTTTATTCGCCCTCCGCCCTCTGATTTTTGCCATCCCAACCCCAACAAACAGCAGACTAGTCTTTGTTTTTTTTTTCTTTTCTCCTTTCAACTTCTCAGAAATTTTGGTGTTAAAAATAAAAGGGATAAGAGACGAATGATGTTTCCCACCTAACAATAGCTTTGTGGAGATCGACGTCACCATATTTATTTTTGAATCTGGACACAACAGTCGCAATAGGCAAATTTCATATTCGCCAAGATATGATAACTTCTGATATGGGAATAATCATCTATTTCAAAAATCATGTTCCTCTCAGTGTCCTTCAAATGCACTAGCCCTTTTTCTAGAATGTGTCAGAGTAGCAATTGGTTGGTTGTCTAACTGAACTGACATATTTCACACAAAAGAAGAAAAAAGAGAAGATTACAATTCGTCTTAATGTCCTTCATTGCCCTATCTATGTCTCCGTTTCTCTTCTCACTACCTTTTATCTGCTTCGTCGTGTTACATTTTCTCTACTTTTTACAGTTCCTTGTCGTATGGAAGGATTTGAAAATTGAAAGTGTTAATTCTAGCTTTAGCTTCTGTAACATTAAACATTGTTGTTTTCGATTATTTACATGTTTTCAACACTATAAGAAAAGTCTTTCCCTTCTCCGGAGTTTTGTTTTCGGACATTTAGAGAATTCCAAGGCCCTCGTGGCCGTTGCCTAGGAGAGGAAAGCGTGAGAGCTTGCGCAAACATAAATTAGTAGTCGTATTTAGATTGCACTTTTTTCTCTCTTTTTACCTGTTCGCCTCACTAGTGCCCACTTTCCCTTTCGTATAAATGTTGATGGACGAATAGTTTATGATCCTTTGTAGTTACCGACACTACGATTTTTCCATCTTCTCTGACTAAAAGAGTAGCGAAGAAAACGATTTATTTGTGATTAGTCACAGTCTTTTTGGATCGTTTACAGATCTCTATACAGATCCAAAAGTGCAAGAAAACGCTCTCGATTTTCCAAAGTATCCATTGAGGAATTTCTGTTGCAATTTGCAAAACTGCGGGTTCAGTCGGATAAAAGAGAAGAGTGCCAGGAACCAGGAGCGGCTGTTCGTAATCCAGGAGAAAGTACGTGTTTTGCTTCTTTTCGTTTGAGCAGGTGCTCATTGCGCCTCATTCGATGAGCTTTAGATATAGAATCAAACGGAAGCGGTTCTTTGTTTTTAGTACTGTTCCACATATTAATCCAATTCGATCCTGTGAAACCTGTATTAGAAGGGCCGGCCTTCATAGTGTTCCAAGGTACTTCCAGAGGTACTTTCTATTAAAGAGACCCTTCTAATACAGCTTTCACGGTAGCTCGGTCTGAGAATTCCATTCTTTTTATGAGGTCCCATATTCTTTTTTTTTTCAAGGTTCCTTATCTCGCTATTCAGCTTTTTATTATACCATCCCAATGAATGTTGCAACCAACGCCGCATCATTCAGATACCGTTGAACTTGAAGAGACGACGACTACGATGTGTGGTGACACGCACTCTCTCCCTCACACAAAGAGGACGCTCCACACCCTCTCTCTCTCTCTCTCTCTCTCTCTCTCTCTCTCTCTCTCTCTCTCTCCATCTCTCCATCTCTCCATCTCTCCATCTCTTGCCCCTCTTCTCCCAAAAATTCCGCTCTCCTAGGTTGATCGTTCTCTGGGCTCTCTGTCTATTCGTATGCTATTTCCCTTCCCTCCCAGTTTTTCAATCGCTTTCCACCTTTGCTACCTCTTTCTCTCTTCCCTCTCTGCCCTCTCATATACCGGCTTGTCTCGTCGTGAAATCAGCACTATCGATTGACTGTGATTTTTTTCCAAAACTTTTTGAAATCACTACTTGCTCAAAAAAAGGAAAACCTGTTTCGTAATTTTACCCAACACACAACCAATAATAAAAAATGATGACAAACAGCTGATCACCTGTGAAAACATTGAGAAATTACCAGAACACTCTCTTCTCTCCTGATCGTTTTCGTCATCCCCTATTTCCCCATGTGTCAATCCTTTACTTTAGGCTTCTTAGTTTTCGTTTTTCGTTGAGTTTTGCTTATCATATCGTCCATTCTTTCTTTTTTTTCAAAACGATTCCGAAAAGACTCAATTGATTGAGTTTTTTCCGCAGAAATTGAAAGGAGCACAAGACTGATAACACTTTGTTCTTTGGCTTTTTTTCGCGTTTTGAGGTTGAAAACTTCATTTCAACTTCTTTCAATTGCTAATTTTAAAACTAGGTTGAGTTTTATTTCTCATATTCCTCAGATTCCGATGCTCCTTCCTGCTCATCTCACAGCAATTTTTTACCCAATACAGTGAAATCTTGATTTTCATCTTATCACTTTCCATGTCTCCAAAAGTGACTGTCGATTAATGGCCATTATAAATTACTTATCTACTGTACCTGCTCACCATTTTCTCTCTATTCTCATATCGCACTCTTATCTTTGACGTGTCGTCGTATTCTTGTCTCTCTCTATCTCAATTCAGCCCTTTTTCAGGTCATAGAAACCATATACTGTACATTGGATGGGCTGAACTCTCGGACGCTGGCTTTTCAGTTGCTCCCAGATTTGTTGCTCATTATAAAATATAGGTTTTAGCACTAAGTGCTCGATTTTAAAATTATAACAAAATGGCCGACGTTTTCGAATTCGAAGATGACGGACATGATGCCCAACCATCACCACAACGTCATTTGTGAGTTTTTTGTTTCCCAGAAGTTATATTCTGATGTGATTTCACAAGTTTTTTTTTGTGTTTGAAACGATACTTGTAGTTAGCACAGTGTCTTGATTGTAGTAGAGTCATATTTCTATCATTTACCAAACTTTTATCACCTGACTAATGACACTATGACCCGATCATTGATTACGCAAAGAACAATAAACATTCAGAACGGGGGAAAAGACTAGTGAATGAGAAACTATTATGCGTTCAAAGGTAAATTCAAAGCGGAATTTCCTGGAAAAATGCTGTCGAAAGCTGCTATTTTTGTTTTCCAGCCACTAAAATACGGTAGCATTCATTTTGGCTGTTTTTTTTTCTCCGATACCCGTCGTAAATCTACTTGAAATTCTCAATTTTTGATGGTCTCGAAGAGATATCGCGAAAAAACATGTCCGAAACGAACGTTACCGTAATTTAGTGTCTAGAAATCTGGAAAGAAATGGGCAGCTTCGGACTGCGTTTTCCAGAAAGGTTTACCTAGAAATTCGTTGGATTTGAAAAAGAAACATATCGGAATAAGCTCATCAAAGAATTGATTCATTTCAGATACCAGTATGAAAATCATTCGGAAGTAATGGAGGACGATCACATGTACAGCAATGTTGCTGATGTAAGAACCTCAGATTTCTAGGAAAATGGTAACACTGTATGCTTTTTAGGGGCAAATTTCTGCACCTCCACCGAGCTCATCATACATGGAAGATCCGATGATGGAGTCGATTCAGCTGTGTGCCAGTGCAATCAATCCACCAAACGTTCGTGTTGGACCAGAAGATTTTCAATTATTGAAAGTTCTTGGAAAGGGTGGTTACGGAAAGGTATGCTAATAGTTTTGAAATTAAATTGATGCCGTAAAACCTGTAAAAGAAGGGCTCCACACTGTGAAGCTTGAGCTCAATTATTTCGGCTCCTACGAGAGTTATCAAAAAATAAAAAATTGTGAAATGTTTGCAATTTTATGATCAACAATTTATCAGTTGAAAACTTAGTAAAATCTACGACAGGAACCGAGATAGATTGGTTCAAAGGTTAAGGGGCTCTTCTATTACAGGTTTTACGGTAATTCTTGTTTTCTTTTCACTCTGAACACACGACAGTGAAAACTAACAAAAATATGTTTCAGGTGTTCCAAGTACGGAAAACGACTGGCTCTGACTCTGGAAAGATCTTCGCAATGAAAGTTCTCCAAAAAGCGACAATTGTCAGAAATCAAAAGGATACGGCTCACACGAAAGCGGAACGAAATATCCTTGAAGCAGTCAAATCGCCATTCATTTGTGATCTTCTCTATGCATTCCAAACCGGTGGAAAATTATACTTGATTCTGGAATATCTTTCGGGTGGAGAGCTTTTTATGCACTTGGAAAGAGAAGGAATGTTTATGGAGCATGTTGCCAAATTCTATCTATCGGAAATCGTGGTGGCACTCGAACATCTTCACCAACAAGGCATTATTTATCGTGATTTGAAGCCAGAAAATATTCTTTTGGATTGTTACGGACATGTAAAACTCACGGATTTCGGATTGTGCAAAGAGGAAATTGAAGGAGACCAAAAGACGCATACTTTCTGTGGAACTATCGAATATATGGCACCAGAGATTCTAATGCGATGTGGACATGGAAAAGCCGTCGATTGGTGGAGTCTTGGAGCTCTTATGTTCGATATGCTCACTGGAGGACCACCATTCACAGCTGAAAATCGACGGAAGACCATTGACAAAATTCTTAAAGGGCGTCTTACTCTTCCAGCATATCTCTCAAACGAGGCTCGCGATCTCATTAAGAAGCTTTTAAAACGCCACGTGGACACTCGTCTTGGAGCAGGAATATCTGACGCTGAAGAGATTAAGGCACATCCATTCTTCCAGAAGACCGATTGGGAGCTTGTCTATGCCCGTCGACTTGAAGCCCCATTCAAGCCAGAGATAGAAAATGACGAGGATGTATCACTTTTCGATACACGATTTACAAAAATGACACCTGTGGATTCTCCATGTGAAACGAACTTCAGTTTGAATGGTGACAATCCGTTTGTTGGATTCACTTATGTTGCTCCATCCGTTCTCGAAATGATGAACAAAGGACATGGAATTAGTGTCGCACATCTCGCATCCTCAATGTCAAGAAATGCAGGAGGACCTCATGGAAAGAGTTCTAGAAAGTGAGTTATGAAGTATTATTTGAGACAATCAATTGAATTTTTGCAGGCCAGGAGATCCAGAAACCGCTCACATTCAACACGGCGGCCAATCCAATCTTTTCGGTCACGGCTCCAATAACGAATCACATCAGTTCTTTGGAGTTCCATCTGGCCAATCCCATCAACATAACTCGAATTTCACTCCATTCGGTGGTTTTAACGAAGATGATGCTATGGATACATCTACTCCGAGAGCCAGCGAAAGCCGTGAAACAACGGGAAATAATGGAAACGGAAATAGACCGAGTACCGTTGGAAGCACTGCTTCCACACCAATTCCATTGCCTAAAAGGGTTATGTGATTCAGAATTTCATTTTTGACTTCTTGCTCTTGTGACCCATTATCATCATCATCATCTTCCCCAAACGTGTCGTTTCTTCTCACCGTTTTTTCTTGTATCCATTTTTTGTCTAACCGTTTTTTTGTAATTGTTTCAATATACCCTTAATCAATTTTCATTTCGGCTCATCCCACCAGAGATTACGATCTGTAGATTTGCGGAATTCGAGAGGGTGTAGTTAATACGGAAAGTATGGTTTATATATACATCCTCTCGGATTCTTACCCGAATCATTTCAAATACGGAGGTATTTTAATCTCTGGCTTGTTTTCATGTTTGGGATAACTCGCCTCTCAACTGTTTTCCTTTTCTTTGTCGTTTTGGTCATTTCTTTTTGCCTGTGACATTCCTACTAGAGGATATGCACTATGCCGGGATTACTGTAGTCATTTGCTCATTTCATTGAAAATTGTTTCTGTGTGTAACCCACAAACTCTTTCTTTCACTCTTCGCGTTCCCAATCAACCTACTTTTATTTGCTCCCCCATCAAAACTGGCTGAATCGTCGTGATTCGATTTTTTGTTGTTTTTTGTAAACACATGTCCTTCTCCCAAAACACCTCTATTACCCCCTATCCAAGTGCCTTTTATAGCCCCTTTTTTGCCTTTTTTCGTCTCCTTCAAAAAAAGAAAAAATCCCAAATATCTAGGTTTCGAATTAATAAAATGACTGAAAATTGATCGTTCTTATTCTGCCCATTTTTTCCAATCAGAGAACATTTCCGGTCGACATTTTTGGGGACGAGAAGAAAGATGAATAGATTCGATAAAATACATTGACAAGAGTGGGAAGTGTAACAAATCGATGACCAAGTTTTTTTGACCGTTTTATGATAAGGAAGAGAAGACTGTAGACGTCTTCAGATTGTATTATTTTTTTTTGTACTTGACACTAATCGATCGGACGGAATGGAAATGGAACTGATTGCTCAGATTACGAATGATGAGTGAGTTTCAATTTTTACAGAAAAAAATGTATTGGAAATCAGGAAGGTTTAAATCAATTTTCAACTACTAATTGGAAAAAAACCGGGATTTTGAGACTTTTTCATTTATAACATTAAAATAGAAAAACACTCCGGAATTGAAATTATTTTATTCAGTTTGAAAATTTGAATTTTAAAATTTTCTGAACGCTGCAATTTTTTAGTTCGATAACAAAGTAAAGTTAATGTTATGAACTCATTCTGCTTGAGTTATCAACTGTGATAATCTGAAAAAAAAACAATTACATTATTGGGTAATAAAAACAGGAAAGTTCTTACAATTAGGTTTATATTCATCAACTTTGAGGCAATTTTTCTGGATTTCTGGAAAAGTTATCAAAACATGGTTAACTGTTAAAATGTGGCTGATATTATAATTAACCGTTTACTAGTTGACAATTTTTTTATATCTGTCACAGAAATTGAGAGAAATTGGCTCAAAGTAGACGTTCATAAAAATCTAGTGGAACACTTGTTTACGGTATGTATCGTAATAGAAGGGCTCCCAGACAGTCAAATTTGGGCTCAATTATCTCAATTACTATGCAAGATATCGAAAATGTGTCAACTGAAAAATTTTTGTGATATTATGATAAGCAATTAATCAGTTGACAACTTTTTTATATCTTTAACAGGAACCGAGATAAACTGGGGGAAATATCTGACAACGGTTTTGTAAACTTTCATCCATAATTTGGCGTTCAAAGTGAGTTTCCAGGATAAGTTTCCTTTTTCAGAGACTAAACTATGTTATCACTTTTGTTGGCTATATTTCCTTCTAGACCGGCTGTAAATGGACAAAAAGGAACAATTCAGAACGATTGATACCGTAGTTTAGTGCATCAGCTTTGGAAAACGTTTTTTTATTGAATTTCCTCCTGGAAATTCACTTTGAACACGGAATAACATTCGCTTACTAAGAAATCCACAAACTTATTTTGTCGGCTGATGTGTTCTTGGTTTAAAGTCGAAAGTCTAAATTTGGAATTCCGAAATGCCAAATTTGAATAATTGGTTTTGTAAAAAAAATTGAATGTTCCGGAATTACGAATTTGCTAAGATTTGAAAACTTGAGTTTTCACTCTACATATGCCTGTATTTTGAATATTATGATAGACATTTTGCCGGTTGATTACTTTTGCATACTTTTTACAGGAACCGAGATAAATTGGTTCAAAGTTGAAAATTAGGAACCAAAAAAATCAGAACTTTTTTAGGGAACTCTTCTGAAGTTCTGAATATTTGATTTTTGAAATTTCGGAATATTCAAAAATTCCGAATTTCTTTCATTTCAATTATCTCGATTCTTGAAAAAGGTTCCAAGAAGTTAGCAAAACTTTTGTAGTGATATAACATACCGTAATCACTCTAATAGAAGGCCACTCTATACTATTCCCTTCAAGCTCAATTATCTCGATTCCTATGAGAGATATCAAAAAGCTGTCAACGGATAATATGTTTCTGATATTATGATAAAAATTTTGTCAGTCAATTACTTTTTGATATCTTTCATAGGAATCAAGATACTGCTCAAAGTTAACGGTTTAAAAGAGGCTTCTATTAAGAAGAAATACGGTAATCTTAAACATGAAATGCAATTTTGGCAGCTATCACCAAAATCACAATAAATGAATTCAAAGTAGTTAAAAATAGATTTATTGGAAAATGAAAAATAAAAACTGTGTTTTCATCTTCAGAATCAATTTCTAGACTTCCAAAAATGTAGTTTCTCGAGGATTGTCTGATTCATAGTGGAGTCAACAAATATTCTGTTATTATTCTTCGTTTTATTTTTTCTTCCTCTCTCTGAAAATTTTCGAATAATATCACATGGTGATTTCCATTCGATTGGGTGGTCTCAACCCTCTTTTCCCTTTATTTTCAAGAAAGACCCTTATATTTTTGTTGTTTTTTATTCTAGTTCTCATCTCATCTGGAATGCAATTTGTTCCGTCTATTTGAAATTCAGAAAAATAAGAAGAAGACGTGAAAATCTTTTTTAGATCAAGGATCTTCCTTTTTCGCAGTTTTCATGAGAAATCTGAATTTTTCATTGATAGAATCATCCGGAATTTGAGTTCTGATCATTTCTCGTTTTCAAGCCAAAAATAGCTTCAAAGTTGACAAAAAGGAAGTGACAAAAGACGATTTTCCCATCTTTTGATAACATTTTTTCGTTCAATTTCCGTTTTGGTTTCTTTTTTCACCTAGATTGAAAAAAAGAAAACTTCTGCAGAAGGTGTTTTTTTAATCACAAGATTTTCTTATCATCACAAGTTGTTTCAAATTCCTTCAACGGAAAAAATATAATTAAGAATCGAGAGACGCAGATAAAAGAGAGATACATAATGAACTGATAGTTCAAAGTTGCCGTTGACGTCGTCTAGAGTTTAAACCAAACACCTTTTTTCTATCCTCTTCTGAATCTCCATTGACGTAATTCTGATTTTGAGAGAGAGAATTGAAAACAAAAATTCATATCCGAGATCCCAAAAATAACTGTGGCTGTCTTCCAGACTTCCAGCTGATTCTGCTATAATGAACGATACAATTATTGTTGACACGTGGAATAATACGACTACTATTGAGCCAGCAGTGCTCTCCGCCCGGAAGGAACAGCTCTATGAATCTTTGATGTGAGTTTTGCTTTTGAAGCTTTTTGGGATTTCTAGTTTTTAATTGTGTCCTTAAAGGTGGTGCACTATACGATGAATGATTTTATTGTTTTATTTTTTGCAGAAAGTCATGTATTTAGATTAACAAACTGAAAATTTTTTAATAGAAGCTCACACTATACATGAACTTAGATAACAATTATCTCGGTCCTAGGAGAGATACCAGAACGTTTTTAACTACCGTAAAACCTGTATAAGAAGGGCCGACCCTTCTATTCTTCCAAGGTACCTCCGGACGGCTCTTCTATTACAGGTGCCCTTCAATTAGAGGGGCTTTTCTATTTGTCCGGTCAGTTTTATCCGAAATTTTGCATCGAAAAATTCGACGAAGCTTCGTTCAAAATTCATGAACCTCTTTTAATTTCACCAAAATTTTGCAGTATTTTCATCGAAAAATAGAGTTTCAACAAATTCTAGCAAATTGTGGAGTTCCCTGTGTATTTTCTACTCAAAAATTACGGAAATTTTCTGAATTCAAGCAACATTTTGAAAGAGGCCCTTATTCACTTCTTCTATTACTGAGGGCCCTCCTATTTTTCCAAGCCCCCCCCCCCCGGGGGCCCTTCTATTAGAGGGGCCCTTCTATTAAAGGGCCCTACAGTTTTTACGGTAAATAAATGTTTATCCTAATATCAGAAACATTTTGGCAGTTGACAGTTTTTTTATATCTCTCATAGGAATCGAGATAATTGAGCTCAAAGTGCATGTATTGGGTGGGCTTCTATGAGATCGTTTAAGGTGAGAATGAAGAAAAAATTCGACGAAAACTATCCTTAATTCAGAAATCCCGTATTGAAAAAGCAAAACGGTATCCGGTGGCTGACGGCTGAGTATGAGTTTTCTAGTCCCCGAAATGTTTGTATTCAAAACTTTTGGAGTTTCTTTTTTCTGACTTCTAACCGGCTTCTTACGGAATCGTTCAATTTCTTCATTTATCAAAAATAGGTTTTGCAGAAATTTCAGAAAAAAAAACTATCAATTTCCGAGGAAAACAGACCGGAATTCCTCCCACTCGGTCGCTAGCCACCAAATACCACTTCGCTTTTTCGAGACAGTTTTTCTAATTTTAGAATTTTTTTTTTATTTGCGAATCTACGCTTTTCTGTAAAAAAATTGAACCACAATCGTTCAAGTTAGAAGTGGGTCTTCTTCAAAATTTTGATAACACATTTTCCACAAAACAGTCTTCTATTTTTATAATCTTTATTATCAAAAAAGAAGAAAACAAATACAGAAAAATAAGAATTAAATAGTCTTTGGCCATACAACAAATCTTGTGAGTTCTTCTTCCTCGTCGGTAATGAACGTCCCAAGTGTACCATCTTCGCTCTTGATGTCGTATCCATTACTGCAGTCGAATCTTCCAAACTCGCTCTCATGGAAACGTGGTCCTCCTGTCCATTTATCACATTTTTTGTAGAATTGACTCCATCTCTGTTTGTCTCCATAGCGTGTCACCATCTTGAGTTTCGGATGATCTCCTTCGATCCATTGTTCGATGTATAGGAAGAAATCGAATGAAGAGATTCCATCCATTGGGAAATCCATATGAGGTGCTTTGTAGAGTGCAAACTTCTCCGGATTGAAGTATTCGGCTTGGTTCATAGTGAATTTCTTTGCATTGATTTCGTGACGTATATCCATTTCTCCATCTTCAATGCAGATTTCTTGATTTGGTTGGATGAATTGCAGAAATGCTCTATTGAATTTCCGATCCAAAAAGCAGCAATCAAAAGAGAGCTTCGATGCAGCCAGAGAGAGGTATCTCCATTGCTTCAGATACTCATTTGTTAATACCACTCCATTAAACGTCACATCGAATTCCATCTTTCTGAATAAACTTCGGAAATGTATGAGTAGAGCTTTGCAAGTTTTCGTTGGATGGGAGGAGCTGATGTGGGTGGTCGGAACTTCTTCGTAGGGCGTAGAATATCTGATGACAGCTTCTTCCTCTTCAATATGATCCATATTGTACGGTCTCTTGCAGCTTCTGTGGAAAATCCATTGTCCCAATACTGTTCCATCGGTATCAACATTTCTTATCTGGATACACTCTCTGGACATCTCCGGGGCAATTTGAATTATGAAGCGAGGACGGGAGATGCAGTATCGGTAGGATCTGATGATTCGTTTTGAGGTTTGACTGGTGAAAGACGTGTTGATTCTGAAAATGCTGAGTTATAGATTTGTTATACTTTTTAGTGGATTTATTACTGGAAATTTCAACACCGTTGAAGAAATTCCTACTTGTTAACTGGGCCCTGCCATAGTTTCCTCTAGAGTTGAAATTTTTGGACCAACATAATCAGATACCATAGAACTTGACAAGTACTACAAAATGATGCTATTCGGAAAACTGTACATCGTCTATGAGCAAAGTTATCAGACGCCGGAAAATCATATCGCGGATAATTGTTGACCACAAACTTTGTTCATAGACAAGATACAGTTTTCCAAATAAAATCATTTTGTAGTACTCGTCGAGTTCTATCATATATATTTCGTCCATGGCAAGGCCCGGTTTGCAAGTATCCAAAAATTATAAAAACAAGAAAACTTACATGTCGTACGCAGACATATTCCTCAGGATTGCAGCTTGAACCGTTTCCGGAAGTCGGAAGACAGACATACGGGAGGAATAAGAAGAAGTAGAACACATGATAGAATGCTAGTGGCAAAGAATGCGAGTAACTATTCTAGAATGAGGAATGAATGAGTCAAGATGGTTAGGAGACAAGGGGGCGTAACCAGAAGAAGGTTACGCCCCCTTTTCCCAGGTGGGGTTTCCCTCCTGAACTTCTTCTGGGAAAATTGGGACGCGTCTTTTCAAGGGTCGAAAGTAATTAGGTGAAGGGGCACTGTAAAAGTGACAGGTGCAGTCATATCTAGATAAGAATATCTGATGAGGTTCAGTCGTAATTGGGAAGAGCCTCCAGGGAAGATAGTAATCGTAACTCGACATTTTAAACTTTGATTTACGAGTGATGGGAAACTCTACAATGTACTTTTTGTCGTAAATGAGATCCATAACAAGAGATGGAATTTTGATTTGGATGTTAAAAAATAATCAACTTCAAATTCTGTGTTTCTAGTCTCTCCACAGTTAAAGAAACAACAGGGTATATATCTTTATTATGGGCGAAGATGGGAAATCTACTTAATGAGAAACTGGGATAATTTGAAGAGGGGGACTAGGATATTAGATTCGAATTGTAGATTCAAATACTATGAGTGAAAAAATCTTGTTTGAACAAGAACTTGATGGTGTATTTTTTTATTCGATAATTCGAATATTTCTTTCCGGACTGAAGAAAACGGGTATATCTTTAGAGATAAGATCTCAGAAGCACAAGAAATAGTAGAAATATACTCTTTCGTTTAATTCAAATCTACTGAAAATTTCGAGGCGATTTGTCAAGCTTAGGCATTCTTATGATTGTCCAAAAATAAACTGAATAATGTTTCTATGGCACGCCGTTGTGATTTTTATGTGATGTCGCAAATTTAGTAAGCGATAACACTGCTCAATTTCGATCAAATAAATTGAAACTTGGCCAGTTTACTGAGGAATTATTTATATTTTTGCACTTCAAATTTGAGACCAGTACAACAATTCACTCAAATTTTATGCTAGTACAAACTTCAGTGTGGGTAATTATGCATCGTTCTGTAGGTCATTCGTTGGATGAAGCCGTTCGGATTCAGAATTGAAAATGTTCAGATTATTTCATGAAGTTCAAATATTTCAAACAAGAAACTACATTTTTGTAATTGATAGTTTTTATGTAGCATTGCCGAGATAAAAGTTATGGCTCATTGAAAATACTGAACATTTTGGGAATTACAGTTTTTTAACCATAAACTTTGCGACAATTTATCTCGGTTCCTGTCAAAGATATCAAAAGTCTGTCGACTGATGAATTGTTTATCATAATATCACGAACATTTCATCAGTTGACCTATTTTGGATATCTCTCACAGGAATCGAGATAAATTAGCTCTAACTTGAGAGTGCGGGGACCCGGTACACAAACACCAATTTTTAAAGTGAAATTTCCCTATTTAAGTCTCTCCGGAAGTGCGATAATCTTCATCTTCCTGGCCATTCTGATCCTCTACTACATCAAAACGTCTCGTTATTACCGTCAATGGTGGCGTGCTCGTCAAAGTGAGAAATCTGCGAAAAAAGAGGAGAAAGCAAGATTGAAGGCGAAAGCAGAACGAGAGAAGGAAGAGCAAGAGGACGAGGAAGAATATTCTGTGTGAAACATTTGAAGATTACTGTAATAAAGTCTTTATAAAGAATCACAAATTTTTTTATTGCTGACTATTTATACAGGACAAAAGAAAAATCACAGGCGAGAAACAAGTACCATTCTAGTTGTGCAAAAGAAACGAAACGGGGAGCAAGTGAAAATCAAGCAAGAAGTTGTGAAGGGAATAATGTTGCATACTTATAATACCCATTTTGTAAGGAATTTGGAGAAAGTGAAAAACGAATTGGAATTAAGTGAATTGAAAAGAAAAAAGAATTAGAAAATATCCGGACATTTGTTCCAGTCATGTTGCTCTTTAGCTTCCCAATATCCTCCTTTGTACTGATGAATCAATGCTCCATTGGACTCGTCCTGTACTCGCACGAACCATGTTGGCTCATATTCTTCGTATTTGTCTCCTTAAGTACAAAAAATATTGAATTTTTTTTCTGAATCCAACTGAATTACCTCTCTTCATAGCCAACTCTTTCTCTGCTTCTCGACGTCTTCTCACAATTCTTTGCTTCTCTTCAATCTCCAATTTCTTCTTATTAGCCTCGTCCCATCTGGAAAAATTATAAAGATCAGTGGAAGGTACTGGTTTGGAAGATACTTACTGTCCATTTTCCATCATTCTCTGATCCGGTCGAAGTCGAGAATCCGTTGGTGCAACGCCATCTTCTGGTTCGTTGAGCTCAATCGCGAACTTTGTAAAGTTGTGCATTTTCTCTGCGCCTTTTCTGTAAAAAATACAAATTGGAATCAAAGTTTAAGGAATACGGTAGCTCGGAATGGAATTCCAGAAATTCCGACTGGAATAATTCGGATGATTTTTTTTCGAAATTCGAGATCGAACACAATGAAAAATTCTCGGAATTTTCGACATTCCGAACATCCCCGATACGGAAGGAATACGGTAACAAACTTACGGTAATGGATGCGCTGTCCAGATCCTCTTCAAACTCGTCTCATCTACCTCCACTTTTGGCTTCTCGTGATTTCCATTCCAACTCGAAACCTTCAACATATCAATCGACTTGTCCCATGTTCCTTGAACCACGTACTTTGGAATTCCTTCAGCATCACGGACGATACCGTATACCTGAAAATGGGAAACTCCTTAAGCTGAACGGCTTCAATGATGGACCTACCTTTCTAGGTTGTTCTCTACTGAAATAGGAATATGGAATGAATTTCAGGACACACTTCTCGTTTGTCGTATGATTGGTAATCTCCATTTCTCCATGATTATCGATCCACAACTTTCCGACAATGATATTGTGAACTGTCGTTGTGATTTTACGATAGGAAAAGTGAGAATTCGTGGATGGAAACACGACATGAGTAAAACCTATCGGAATCACAGAGAGGTACTTTCCACGGAATCTTGACGTCATCGTAAAGTCTTGATACATCGTCCAACCCCGTCCTTCGGCATGATGAGCAGCTGCCGGTGGATGATGAGATACTTGTTCAGTGACACTTCTCCATCCCAAATCTTCCATTCTATCGAATTCATAAGTTTCTCCCAACAATGGATTGAATGGTTTGTTAGTCCGATGGCCGGTTGTCGAGTAGTTACTAGCCGCATACGCTGCCACGTAGCACATTTGTTCAAGAGTCGACTGCAAAAACCATGGTGTTTAGCAGATATGTCCGGAATGACTTTTTTGTTAAATGGAATCCGGAATCCGGAAGAAAATGATTTTATCGGAATCCGGACAAAGGAAAATTTTCCGGAATCCGGAATCCGGACAAATCAAAAATTTCCGGAATCCGGACAAATGATAATTTTCCGTAATCCGGAAAAATGAAATTTTCTGGAATCCGGAAAAAATAATTTTCCGGATTCCAGAAAAAATTATTTTCCGGATTCCGGAAAAATGAAAATTTCCGGAATCCGGAATGAAAAAATGACCAGAATTCGGAACACGGAATACAAAATCCGGAATCAGTTTTCCAAATGGGCAGAAAAGTTCTAAAAACACCTATTGTGCTATATTTTTGCATTTTTAGTGGCAGAATTTCGAAAAGGCAGAGAATTTTTGCAAATTAACATAAATTCTTAAAATCCGGAATAATATAATTTTCTCGGAATCCGGAATCCGGAAAAATTTTTTTTCACAGAATCTGGAATCCAGAATAAGGAATCCGGACATCTCTGTTGTATACTTACAAGTTTCGCTCCAATTTCCAAAAGATCAGCGTATTCCAAGTCTTCAGTGACACGCTGTAACACTGAAATCGGTTCGGAGAAGTTGACAGGCATCGGGATTTTCGAGAGCTCCTTTCCGATACAATTCTTCATAATTGACCACAAATTGATTGGAAGATCCGGCCGTTCGGGTACTGTAGTCCGTCGTTGTCTTCCTTTTGGAGCCACATCGGGAGGTGGAGACGAGGAAGTAGACGACGATGGATCACCAGCACCAGAATGCCGACGATCAGTACGAACTGTTGGAGCAGCATGCACTCCGGCAGGAGATGTAGAGTTACATGGCATTCTGGAATTGAAAATTGGTGATTGATTGAAATTTCGTAATCCGCTGGTACAGCTGATTCAATAAATATTACAAAAAAGAGAGGCGGATTGCTCATTTCAAACTTTCTCTACCATTTCAGACAGAAACAAATGAATCAATCAGAATTCATTGAGAAAATAGAAAAAGAATGTGAGTCACGAGGAACATAGAGCAATGCTCTTCTATACATCCGGTCGTCACACGTTTCCTGTTTCAGGAGAAAATAAGAAGAATTGGTTTTGTTTTGTTTTGTTCCAGAGGGATTCTGATGGAAGAGAGAGAGAGAGAGAGAGAGAGAGAGAGAGAGAGAGAGAGAGAGATTTTATACAGTATCTAGTAGTAAATCATCAATCAGAGGAAGCGATTTGAAATCACTAATCAAAGTGTGACTGAAAACCGCAGATGCAAACTACTTACAGAAAATCGTTGAACAAAGAATTCTTGCAGAAGACGAAAACCGTTTTTGTTCTTCGAATTTTGAGTCAGGTGGAAGGAAAACAAAGATAATCAAATCAAATGATCGAAAAGAAAGAAAAAACTACTGCCAAACTGATTAGAACATCAAAAGTGGGGTCATCAGGTGCGCGGAAAATTAAAAGTGAAAGGAGAAGATAGGAGGAGGAGGCTAAAGTTCGTTCAAGACGGCCTGATGTGGCAAATTAAGAGGAAGAGAACGGAGGAAAAGAAGAAGAAGAAGTAAGAGAAGAGAAGGGAACCACAACATTTCAACAAAAACCAGTTTCTTTTCATGAGTGTGTCCAACAAGTAGAAAGTATTTGAAAAGGGAGATGGTCAGAGTAGAATAAGAATACGAAGAGGAGGAAAAAGAGGAAGAAGTAGAAACCAAAAGCTTTGTGACATATTTCAAATAGAAGACATGGCGGCATCATCAGTTTGTAAAACTATCGAGGCTTTTTGTAAATGTAGTTGAATCAGAAAAGTGCCTATAGTAAAACCTCTAATAGAAGGACCTGTCAAGTCTAAGCTAAATTTTCTTGGCTCGCATGCAAGATATAAAAGTCTGTCAAGTGATAAAATTGTGATAGTTTGTAGTAATGAACCATTTATCAGTTGATAACTTTGTGACATCTCTTATAGGAGCCAAGATGATTGAACTCAAACTTGGCAGTGTGGGGGACCTTTTGATAAAGGTGTTATGGTAATCAGAAAAAAGCCAAGCCACGATTGGAAGATTCACATTTCCGATCAACTAAACTGAATTTTTCATATCGTGAAAAAAAATGCCCACCCGGAAGGCTCCCAGGCTGCCAGTTTGCCACTAGACATTGCCACGATTTTGGACAATGAGAACGCAGAGAAATAAAGAGGGAAAAAAAACAGGAGAGAAACTAAAAAGAGAAAGTGAAATGTATCCTTTTTCCCATTCTCTCTCTTTCACAACATCTCTCTCGTTCAATCTCATCGAACACAAAATACCAAAAAATAGATGAAGGAAGAGATTGTGGGAGAAATCGGGGAATTTTTATATGGGTCAAAAAAATTTAAACGCTTACATCAGATCTTCTTCAGCGTCATGGAATTCGTCTTCTTGGTCACTATATGCTGATACAGGCGCTCCGGACGCATACTTCGAGGCCGCCCGTTCCAGTGAAGAGTGTTGTTTTGCCAGGGCTTCCAGTTGTTCCTAAAAGGTCTTTTATATTTTCGAGTTGTAGATGAGAAAGTGGGATTCCGAAATTTCGAAAATTCAAACTGAAGCTTCTAGGCAAAAATCGTTGGAGGTACTTTATAGGAAAGAGGAAATGGAAAAGAGACTAGCATCCACTCTCCCAACCACTTTTGTTTCCCATAGCGACTGCCAGCTAAAAAAGGAAACAAAAATAGAAGCCCTATGCAGCACTTTTGGTTTTTTGGTCAACCAGACTTGCCTGCAAGAAAGCCTTCTCCTTATGCTCAACGGCTACAATCTTATTGAGACGTTTGGCGGATTGTTCTGACAACTCCACAAACTCTTCAGCGGCTTGGATAACTGCTGCAGTGGTCATCTGCAAAGATTCGAAATTTTCATGAATTTTGGGACTATGACTCACTTTCAATAAATCTGCTCTTTCTGCCAGCGAGTTCTTGTCCGTTTCCACTGTTCCATTCAGCGCACGCATCAATTCGTCTCCTTGTTTGTCTGAAAACCAATAAGATTGAATCAAATAAGCTTCTTTTAAAAACTCACTCATCATATTAGCCGCAGTTCTTAAATCACATAATTTACCAGAAATCTGTCTACTGGAGAGGATCAGAGCGTCTGATCGATTTGAATCCGTCTGTGCCAATTGAGCATCTTCGTCTTCTTCTGAAAAAAATATTTTCGATACTTTGAGTTTTTCAGAGGGATGATCGGAACGGAATTCGGAACTGATGGGAAAATGGGATTTCTACATTAAAAATATGAAATTTTTCAAACTCCTGAAATTCCTGAAATTAGAAAATCGGAATATTCTGAAATTTTGAAATCCGAAATATTCCGAATTTCCGGAATTTTCAGAATCGGGATATTTTGAAAATCCGAATTTGTTAAAAATAGGAATATTCCGAAAACTTCGAATGGTTTCCAAACCGGTGTAGTCCAAAATTCCGAAATTTCAATAAGCGGGATATTCCGAAATTCCCGAATTTTCCGAATCGGAATGTCCCGGAATTCGGAAATTTTCAAACTCGGGAATATTCCGAAATTCTCAGAACCGGAATATTCCGAAACTTTGAAATATTTCAAAATCGGAACATTTCGAAATTCCGAAATTTTTCAAAATCGGAATACTCCCAAGTTCCGAACAATTTCATAATTGGAATATTCAGAAATCCGGAAATTTTGAAACTCAGAATATTCCGGAATTCAGAGATTACGGTATTTTCAATGATCGAAAGTTCCGAACATTTAAAATTCTGAATTTTCAGTATTTCAGAAAATTTGAAACTCGGAATATTCCGAAATTCCGAATTTTTTGCAAATTGAAATATTCCGAAACTCCGATTTCTCGAAAATTGAAATATCCCGAAAACCCGAAATTTTCCGAAATCTACAAATTCCAACACTCCGAAAAAATCAGAATATTCTGAAACTTTGAAAACTGGAATATTCAGAAAGTCCGAACTTTTGAAACTCAAAATACCCCAAATTTTCAAAACCGGGCATTCCGAAAAGGCAATACCCACCACTTTCTGCTTTGGTAACAGCCTTATGTCTCATATATTCCAACGAGTTCACCCATTGTTGTCGATCCATCTCGTTGTGTGGTTTGACATGGAACGTCTGTGATTGTCCAGAAATGACGATACATGAAGTTGTCTGAAATTTCAATCATTTTTTAAGCCATCAATAATTCAGGAGAGACTCATTACCTTATCAGTATGAACGCGCGCTTCCTGCAAGTTAATACTTCCACGACACGTATGACCAACTTCGCTGGGGTTTCTGAAAAAAGTAGATTTTGAAATTTCAACCGATTTCAAACAACCCCCCGCCCGCAGAATTTCAAACAATCCCCCTCCCCAACCCCTCTTAACAATAATCACCTGTCCTCTTCTAGTTCTTCTCCATCATCTGCATACACATACTTCTGCATAGAATCCCCACAGGCTGATTCATAAACACTCTCATTATCATCATTCCCCGCCTTCCTTCGAGCACGTCTACCCACTGGAAACGCACACCAGGAGATTTGTTTCCTAGCCTGGCGGAGACGTCCTCTTAACGTTCCCATGATTCTATGCCGAATCCGTTTACTTTTACAAAGACTCGAAGAAGAAGCTGAGCAATAGGTGGACGTGGAAACTGGAGAAGTGGTGGATGTCGAAGGTAAGTTAGTGGAAGAAGAATGGGAAGTAGAAGAGGAAAGAGAACAAGAAGTGAGGTCTATGAGTGACGACTGTCGAGGATCGTTATCGTTTCTTCTTCCACTCCCTATCTCCTTCTTTTCCTTCTCCTCTCCATTCTGGCGACTCTCCTCTCTTTTTCGTTTGCTATCAATTATCGTTTGCCTCCTCATTTTCTCGTTTTCTGATAATATGATGCCCGTTTCCTTAGCAGCCGCTTTTTCCATCTCCTCTAGCATTACACAATGATTCGGGACCATTTTTTGGGCATTCTGAACACAATGCGATGTGTATTCGAGAAGGAGAGATAGAGAGACTTCGAAACAATCGCAAGGTATAGAGAAGAAAAGAGAATAGAGATTGAGATCCGAATCTAACTTTTGAAGTATTCAGAATCCGATAAAAGAGATTCAGAATCCAGATATTATAAATAGAATGAAGCTCAATAATAGTGGAAATTTCAAGCGTCTATGTCATATGACCTGAATTTCAATATTTCAAAATGCATTGTTTTGTTTGATACTGTTTACCAGAATGATGTGAAAACAAGCGGAATGTTT
Organism: Caenorhabditis nigoni; assembly: GCA_027920645.1. Classification (NCBI taxonomy): domain Eukaryota; kingdom Metazoa; phylum Nematoda; class Chromadorea; order Rhabditida; family Rhabditidae; genus Caenorhabditis; species Caenorhabditis nigoni. The sequence goes on along the minus strand of CP115866.1, from coordinate 6,968,834 downwards.
ATTTATGTGATTTGTGATTTAGAAAATTTTGAAATTCTAGAATCTAAATATTTTGAACGGTCTGGAATGATTCCTGATTGTTATTCTGGGGCTAAAAAATCGGGACTGTGGCCGTGGCCGAAGGTCCTACAACGGAAACTACAGTAACCTAAAAATGTTTTTTTCAAGATTCATATTCTCGATTTTTACTGATTTTCGCTGATAGGAAAATACCATTTTTGACCGTGAAAAGTATGACTGAAAACGCACGGAAATCGAGAAAACAAAACCGGAGAATAACAATATTTTTAGGTTACTGTAGTTGTCGTTGTGGGACCTTTGGCCTATTTTTCATAGCTCCGATTTTTCCTGTGCCAGAATAATAGAATCGCACTTCAAAAATCAAAAAACCACTCATTAAAAATGAACTTTGTCGTTTCTATCCTAATCAATCATTATCAATGCACCTGATGACTTGGAAAGTGTAAAAAACGCGGTATCTGAGAGCAAAAAAAGGAACTGTCAATCACCAAATGTGCTAACCCCGAAAAAGCATTTTTCTACTGAAAATCTGAAGGAAGAATCAATAAATTCAGTTTTTCTCAACGAAAAGTCAAACACATGAAAAATGGTGGAGAGTGAGGCAAAGAGCGAGAAGGCATACAAATAGAAAAAAAAACCGAAATCAAATAAAAATATCATCCATGCACGGGACACAACAAAGTACAGATAGGCAAGAGAGAGGGCACAGGAGAATGGGGGAAAGTTGAAACTGGTTGAAACCGAAAAGACTGTAAAGGTTGAAGTTTACTATGCCTGCGAAGCGTATAAAGACAAAGGATAGTAACTTTCTGAAAGTGGAAGAATGAAACCTAGCTTTACACTTCAAAGGAATCTGAAAAGAAGAAATCAATCCTCTGGAACCCTACTCTCCTCTAACCATCCTCTAGAACAATCGGTCTATTTAATAAACCCATGTTCCAAAAAGTGTCTTTCCAGACCAAAACCATGATAGACTACAAAAAAAACCGAGTTGAACCCGTAAAAGCCTGAAGTTCGCCTTGAACTATACCGCGCCGACCACAGACTACGACTTGAATCAGAGCGAAACGACCCGAACTGTGAAGAAAAAAAAAGAGAAAAGTTTGAAGAAATGTCAAATAGAGAGAATGAGTCACTTTTTATGAGTTGAGCACAAACAAACACGAATGTTCAGATGATGGAAGTTGAAAGCCAATCTATGAAAATGATATCAGAATATCTAATCAGTTTGTGTCGAAGAATTACAACTACTTGATATCACGGTAGCTGATGGAGATAATTTTCGAAATTTTCAATTCATGAAATTAGAGAAAACTAACCGATAGTAACTGAGTGTGGCATTCGAGTCCAGTACAAACCATCTTTGTCGATATCCTTTCAAATAATTAGTCCATTTGTTCAGCCAGCCTGCCTTTTCTACTGATCTGAAAATTCTTGTATTTATAGTTATTTCAGGCAGTTTTTCAAAACGCAGGCGCCGCTGAGTAGCGACTTATCATGAAACCTGTATTAGAAGGGCCCCTCTGATAGAAGAGCCCTCTGAGAGGGGCACCTCTAATAGAAAGGCACCCTTGAAAATGTGTTGTTTGAAATTGAGAAATTCCGTATGTTTTCAGTTAAAAATATTCCGGAAACTTCATAATTTCACAGAAATTTGTTGAAATATAATATCTTGCTCAATTTCAGTGAAATTGATAGATTTTTATGAAATATGAACGGGAATTCGACGAATTTTCCGATGAAAAATTTAGTGAAAATGACAAGAAAATCGGCCCTCTAATTGAAGGGCCCCCCGGAAGTACTTTGGAAAAATAGAAGAGCCGGCCTTTCTAATACAGGTTTTACGGTATTTTTTCAGTTCAATTTCAAGTTTTTGTGTCGGGACCCACGCTTTTTTACTACAGTATTAAAACCTGGGTTTTCGAAAAAAACCAAATTTTTAATTTTCCCCGCGCTTCGTGTTTTTAGAATGATACCTTGCACTGAGAAATGGGTGAAAAGACATTTTAAGGTTCCGAATAAGAAACCAAGAGAGAATAAATCTTGCAACGCGTCACAGGTTGGCTCTAGCAAACTACAGTATCTCGAATCAACTCAAAAACTCACGCTAAATGCTCGAAGTTATTAATCGATGTCAATGATGAAGCTCGACCTCGTTGTGATTTTCCGGATGAAGCTGTTGACATTTTATTACTTTTATTACTGTTATTCTTGGGATTAGATTTCGAGGAATCCGCCTGAAGACGTCTAGGACGTCTTCTCCGTTTTCGGAGAAAATCTGAAAGCACAGGCATCGAATCAATAGAATGTGAATGAGAGGAGACAGTGCTCCAAACAATAAGAAAAAGATAAGAGATGATAATGACATCGATAAGAATAGAATAGAATATAAAAATAACAGAAATTTGAAGAATTTTGTGATATTATTTTGGTACAAAAAATCGAAGATCGCACGACGACAATTACAGTAATCTAAAAATAGCTTTATTTTCCGGATTTTTAGTCAATTTTTTACTATAAAATCTTTAGTTTTCAGATTTTTTTGGGGAAAAAAGGGGAAAATATCTAATAAGTCCACGAAAATCAGCTTTTAAAAATCCGGCAATTTTTTAAAGATTACGGTAGCTATCGTTTTGGGACCTTCGACTTTTTTTAAATTTTTTTTTTCGTACCAGAATAATAGGTACCTATTTTTCAAGGATTAGAATATGAGCTAAGACTGGAAAATGCATATTTTAGGCAAATATTTCCTCAGGTATTTATAAATTTTTAAAATGTTTTGTGAGAAAAAAACGAATTCCGGAATGATTTTACCGGCTTTCGTGCGTATTTCCCATCTTTTTTGAGAAAACAAATTACAGAATAAAATCTATGAAAATCAATTTAAAAAACGGTAGTAGTCGTTGTGGGACCTTTGGCTTCGATTTTTTGTAGCATAATCAAAATCTCGAGGAGAAGAAGCTCGAAAAAAAAATAGTTTCGATCAGTTTGATCTTCTTCTCAAACTGTACGAAAATATAGACAAAAATTGTCTGAGTCACTTTTCAATATTTCTGATGATGTGTCTTTTTTTAGTCACACATTGGTTTAAGACACGGAATAGCAGGACACTGACCACACCTATGCACTTAAAAAAGTAGTGGAATCAAAAATTGAACCTATTTTTTTAAAAGAGCAAAATTTTGAAAGGAAAAAATAAGGAAAAATACATTTTTGTGTTGTTTTTAAATCACGATAACAAGTGGGCGAAGAATGATGGTTGTTTTGTTCCACAGTCAACAATCAATTACAAGACAGTAGTGGTGCAGATTTTCTAGAAAATATTTTTTCGTTGTTTATTAAATTCGAATTCAACAACAAGGTGTTTGGTGGAGAAGAGAGGTCTTCAGAAACAAATGAAATCGGAGAAGCTCAAAAAACGTTTGTGTGGAAAAGAACGAAAAGAGATAGGTCGTGAAAAAAGTGTGAGGAAACGAATATACGAATATATAACTTGCATCCGAATCTTTCGTGTATTCACATTCTCTACTCACTTTTTTACTGCCTATCCCCAACTGCGCACCGCGCAGGAAATGTATTCTTTGAGAGAAGAACTTATGAGAATCTTCTAGTGATTTTGTTTTTGTTTTTTGGCAAAATTGAGAGTTCAAAATGTACGAAAGGAAGGAAGAAGAAACGTTTTGTGGCTCAGGTGGGGCGGGAAAAGAGAAACGACAAAAAGAAAAAAGAAAGGTCGGTATGACGACAGGAGGACGGAAAGGAGGAGAAGACAAATAAACATGTCCAGAGCCCCACCCCGATGAAGAGAAACCACACCGCCTTCGTTTTGTGCTCATTTCGTTTAAAAAAAAAAGAAATACGAATTCAAAGAACTCAGAATTGCAGAAAATTTGAATTTAAATTTTGATAACAAAATTTTTGGTAACAAAATGTTCCCCGACAAAAATGTTTGGAAAAGTCTTCGAAATTTTTTAATGCTTTTCCTCAATTATTTATTCATCCAATTTTTCATTCAAGAAAACTGTGGAAATTGTTGAAAAATTGATAAAATTAGGTGTGGAACCAGTTAGAGATCTTTGGCAAGCAAACGAGTGATTTTCGAGCAAACACTGGGAAACTTGAGCGTCTAAATTTATCTATTTACTTTATAATCTTGACGATATTCAACTTTGAAGGAAAAAAAAAGCGAACAGAAAAGCTGAAGGAGGTACTGTAAATTTCAAGGAACATGAGTCAAAAGTTGTTTTCGTGGCGAGACCCCAACAGATTTAAAAACTTTCTCTTTTTTCCATGCTTTCTTTGCTTCTGATTTCAAAAGTTCTGAATGAAATTATCCTTTTGGAATTTCTCAATGAAATCATTTTTTTAAACCCTCCTTTAAAAAAAACGGACTTTTTCCCATCGTTTCTCTGCCGTCTCTCATTCTCGACCGCCTCTCTTTTTTTGTGGGGATTCTCTATCGATTTTCGTCCGTTTTCCTCTCCCAGGAAGAAGGAGGTTTTTCAGAATTTAGCACATTTAATCTACTATTTATATTTATTCTAATAATACAATGAGCCAGCAAAATGCATGTAAGATTCAGTCACGCATATAATAAATGTATTTATATTATCGTTTTGCAGCCACAGACACGGAACATCAGCTGGCTTCTGAAAGCGAAAAAGCTTATAAAATGATCTGCGAAATGCCTAACAGTAAGTAACTTGCTTTTTAAAAAATCATAGCAGAAAAAATTATTTTTAGAAATGCACGACATTCGAATGTCGAAAATCCAGTCATGTCTCGATGATGCTCGAAAAACGAACTGGATTTATGTTGGAAACTCATTTCGGGACCCTTTGCCATCTTCCAAGCAATAACCTGTTAAAGATTCTCAAGTCGTGTCATAGTTTCTGAAACTCGTGTGATATTTTATCCATTCCATATCAAACCATTATATTTTATCGAATAAAAATTTGAAACAACGGGAAGATTGAAAAAAAAATCGAGACAATAATTATTTAGTAGGAACATCGGAAAACATCATGGCGGGAGAGAGATGATTCATCGTTTTTTGTCACCAAGATCATCAATGAGCTCATCAGTCACCTGAGGCCATTTCTCTGGGATAAAGTCCAGCAAGTCGTCTTTCACGTCTCCCTGAATGACAATCTCGTCTGCGCCAGTCACTGAAGAACCACACGCGAACTTTTGAGCGAAGAGCTTCGATGCAACTTTTAACTCGATATCTGAAAGCATTCATTCAAATTTTAGGACATTTCTACGAATGACTTACCAAATGTCGCAAGACCCTTGATGACTGTTACACTCTTTTTGCCACGTGGCTCTCTTTGCAAGGTTACCTTCTGCGGTCCACTCTTTTTCTTCCCTCCAGCTGCAGCAGCCGCACCAGTTTTCGATCCTTTTCCTCCTCTCTTCTGCTTCTTCTTCTCCTCGCCTTCTGCTGGCTCTTCAGAGATCTCGAGTCCTTCAAGAAGTTCTGGAGCATTTTGGGTGGCCCACGCACGGCAAAGATCTGTTTGGCCTGAGTAGTCGCAGTACTCGGTTGGCATTGAGCATTCTGGAATAGAAAAACTTATATTGACATAGTGGATTACTAAATATCTTACGGCCACAATAGAAGACCTTCAGTGGATACGAAACTCCCTCTGTGGGACCAGGTGCAAGGGATTGAATGACAGCGGTTTCACCATCTTCGGAAGTCATTCTGTATTTTCAAAAAATTTCTCAATGATTTCTATTTCTGATGAATAACGAACAATACTTCTTCAGGTATGATTTTCTAGATAGATACATTAGTTAAAAATCAAAGAACATCCGATAAAAGTAAACCCATTTTTACAAACAAAAAAACCAAGAAATGCAGGAGTATCACAACCATATAAGGAAGAACAGACAACATAAGTGAACCCAGGGAATGACTAGTGAACATTTTGATTTTTGGCAATAATATTACATAGAAAAACGAAACCGTGCAGATTCTAAATACTTTGTGACACAGGTGGAGGGGAAAATACAGCAAGAACTATCACAGTTGGAGCAATTTTTGAATTAAGTTCAGAGCATGATAAAGCATTAATTTTAAAGTTTTAGAGGTGCAATAAATATTTTTTTATAATTTATGTCTAATTGGCTTTGGCAGGATCGACGAAGTTCCACTTTTGATGTGCATCGTTTTCGTCGCATTCCACCACAATTGCATCGTCGCCAGCCTTTAAGTTAGCTGTAGATAGGCAATTTCCAGATTTTAAGTTACGAAGCATTTGTTTCTGAAAATAAAATGTTTATTGATTTTTTCTAAAGAAACCGAATACTTCATAAGCCCATCTTTCATTAAACTGTGCTCGCTTGGAGCATGCTTTCATTCGAACATTTCCATTTTCTTCGGCAGCACAGGTGTTCTCTCGACGAAGATATCCTTCTTTTGATAACGACATCAACTGGGGTGAGCTTCCTTTTCCTTGACAATGGAACACTCCCAGAAGTTGAGACATCTTCTCATCTCTTTGCAAAGTGTCCGTACACATTCTAGTACCACTTACAACTGTGTGAAGCTGAAATTTTTCAAATATGGTCTAAAATCATTCGATTAACTTACTGCTCCGTATGCCAACACATCCTCGTCCATGATGAATTTTCCTTTGGCAATATTGTCAAGGAACCATTTGAATGGTTTACAATTCAAACGTTTGCGGAGTTCGTGTCTAGCAGTTAGATCTCCAACATCCTTGGTTCTCAAGTCTTCGCGATGCATGTAGTAGAGCCTTTTATAGTCGTCCATCCATACTTCAGCCAGACGCTTTGAATTTGTACCATGAACATCTTTGTTGTTATTTCGTCCTGTGAATAGTACCTTTAATTTAACTATAATACAAGTCTTAGAATCTTACCAGTCATATTGTATGGATGTCCAGCGCGGAAAATGTGTCCCACATGTGAACAAGGAATGAATTCAATAGAGCCACCACACATCCAGTTTCTGAATGAAATCTCGAGATTTTCTCCTCCCCAGATATCCATTTCTTCATCGTATCCTCCGACTTCGAAAAAGTATTCACGATTTGCTGCTAACAGACCACCGGCCATTGTAGGAGATCTGATGTAGTCGGTGGCTTTGGTACGACGCTTCAATTCTTCCTCGGGCAATCCTTCCCATGTGAAATGAAGTGCCCACGAGAATCCACCAACTGAAAGAGACCAGTCTCCGTGATATGCCAACGTTGAATCAGAAATCGAGTCGATCATTGGGCAAACAATCGCGGTTCGTTCGTCACTGATCCTCTGAACAATTGGTTCCAACCATCCATGATTTGCTTCACAGTGTGAATCAAGGAATACAATGATATCTCCAACAGCTTCCCGAGCTCCAGCTAACTTTGCACGAATCAATCCATGACGAACATGCTTTCTTATCAGACGAACTTTCCCGCCGAATCTCTTGATATGCTCGTCGAGTGGTTCCTGAAGTTCCTCTGAAACTCAATTTTATCAAATTGATTTGTGAATAAAGAACTAACGTCTTTTACTGTTATCATCCAATAAAATAATTTCCTGTAACAGTTCTGGAGGACTTCGATTGATTACAGAATGAACCGTTCTCAACAGCGGTGTCCATGCTTCATCGGTGAAGATTATGATCACAGAGGTTTTCGGTAGAGTTGCGTAATCATACTTTATGTCTTTGCAAGCTTGTATCCTCGGATCTGGTACATCCCGATCTAGTGAGATTTTATCAGAAGCATGCACGTTCATGAACCATTTTTTCATATCTGCATGTCCGAGTTCTGCTTCTTTTCCAGAGAGAACAACCGGCTTTCCCTTCTCTCCAGGACCTTCGCGTGGCTGGGAATAATCCGGAATTCGATGTAATTCTCCATTCCATGCTTCAGGAAGCCGTACTAGTTCTTCTGCATACTTTTCTGTAAACTAGGTACATTCCGTAGTTGAACACAAAAACAAGTCTCTTGTAAATATTCTTGCGTTTTCGATTGCTGCGGAAAGATAGTCCAAGATCTTACCAATATCCGGGAACTGGAATTTCGCTCGTCGCCGATCGTTTCGGTGATAGATAACGATGCAGAAGAAGGCGACAGTGAGAAAGGCGGCGATGACAAATGAGCCCTTCTTGCGAGGAATAATGTACCGAAGCATTCTGAAAACAATTTAAACACTTTCAGACAGATTTTTAGTTTTAACGATGAATAAAAACGATGACCCAGTTATTAACAACTCGTAAAAAACCGGAATATAATTGAAAAACGTGGCAAAATTATGCAAAGGGACTAGTTTTTGAAGAGAGCGCGGCCACGACCCCGAGAGAGAACATGCGCGGGAAATCAAATCTTGAAGGCTTCGACAAATTTAGTTTCGAACATAAAGAAAACAATACATTTATTTAAGGAATTTGAATCATTAGGAGTAAATAGGTTGAGTTGTCTCGATTGTTTTTCTGCAGATGTGACATTGTTTGTTGAGCTTATCCGCACATTCAACACAAGCAGTGTGTCCACAGTTGAAGACAATCTGAAACAGGGAGTTTAAATTAAATATACCGTAAAAACTGTAATATAACGCCACCTGTATTAGAAGACCCCCTCTAATACAACGCCACCCTGATAAGGTGATTGGAGGTAGCAAAACAAAGATTTTATGCTTGATTAACACCAGTCGATTTCCGCCGCCTGTCGGCGGCTACAATCTCCTGGCTACACTCAAAACGTTTGAATCTCAAAACTTGAGGAAATTTTAAAAAAAGTTTTAATTGAATGTGAGAAATTGTTATCTTTCTGGTTATTTTTCCTTCCGAATTTTCCAATTTTCAAATGTCGGTGTGCACCCGTTTGGGCTAAACCTTCTGGCCTCCGCTTCCAATACCCGCCATTTCAAAAAGAGTTATCACAATATTTTCTCAGAGATTATTTCTGGGTCTAAAATCGGAAAATTCTGTATCTTACAATTCAATTTGTATCTTACAATTCAATTTCGAATTTCTAAACTTCCGAGTTTCCGAAGTCACGAAAATTACTAAATACCGTATTTCCTCTAATAGAAGCCCATGGGCTTCTATTTTTCAACCTTCCTCTCAGGGTGGGCTTCTATTAAAGGTGGGCTTCAATTAGAGGGTGGGCTTCAATTTTTCAATTAATAATTTTCGAAAAAAATTTTGTTCAAAAAATGAGAAATTTGACAATTCGGAAGTCAAGAATTCTGAACTTCGGTGTTTTTTTGTAATTCGAAGTTTTAATTCTGCAATTCTCAACTCCGGAATTCCGAATTTATAAAATTCTGAGGTTCCAGAAACTCAAAATTCAAAATTCAGGAATTCTGCAACTCAGAAATTGGGAAATTTTCGGTTTAGAAATTGAGAAATAGAAGCCCATGGGCTTCTATTAGACGGTGGGCTTCAATTTTTCGATGCCCCTCGCGGGGTGGGCTTCTATTAGAGGTGGGCTTCAAATAGAAGTGGGCTTCAAATAGAGGTGGGCTTCCATTAGAGGAAATACGGTATTTAATTTTTTGAATTTCCAAGGTTGCGAAACTACTTATGACTGAATTTTATAAGTTCTGATATCCGGAGTATATGGATTCCCGCTTTTCTAAAGTTCCTAATTTTTGGATATCTAAGTTCAGAATTTTTGTATTTCCTGGTTTCCGAATGTTCCGAATTTCGAAAAATTTCGAAATAACAAAGACAGTCGATTTGCGTTTTTCAGAGACTATCATGCTAGAAAAGTGTTTCAAGTTTTCGAAAATCTGACCGTATGGAATTTGGAAAATTAGTCGAAAAAGTAATGCGCGTTTAGTGCAAACAACTCCCACTTCCAGCTAACTACGTTCTTTAAAAGGGGTCTTTGACCATGTGTTGTTAGAAAGTGGAAGATGATGATGGAGAAAAGCCCAACACAGTATCCAGAATTTCTTGAAACATCGGGAATTCAGAAGTTTCAAGTTTCACAAATTCGACAATCCAAATTTGCAAAAACTTAGAAACTTCGAAATTTGGAAACCTGAAAAGTAGGAAAATCAGAAATTCTGAAAATTTTTTGCAAACTCAGTGAATAAGAATCTCAAAGCGTTTAGAAATTCCAGAATTTGGAAATTCAGAAATTAAGTTAGGAAATTCTTAGAAGTTGAAATCCTGAAAACTCGAGTGATCCAGAAAGCGCGATCTTATGTTCCCTGGAAAACACTTTTTTCCCTGTTTCAGAAATTTTCCCTTTCAATTATTCAAACCCCAGACTAAAATAACGTTTTCACAAAAACATCTTTCTCCCAGAAATAGCGTGGATAAGAAAAAAAAATAGGGGGTTGAGCGGGAATGACGTGAATATAATTTTTGAAAAGTTGCACTGTATGAATAGAAGAACGTCTCCAGAAGACGTCAAACTCAAAATTTCGAAAAGTAAAATAGACGGGCATCATCTCGCTGCTATTTCGGGTTATCTGTAAAAATTTGGGAAATTTTGGTCCGGTAGGAACTTCGCTAGGGTCGCGGAACCGGGAACAAACGGACACACACACACACACACAGAATTTGGTGATTGTTAATAGTAAAGATAGTAATAGTAAAATCTAAAAATTTCGAGCCATTTTTTCATTTTGGTACTCTTTTAAATAAGTAAAAAATTAATTTTTGTTACCTCGCATCAACCCAAAACACCCCTTTGAAAAATAGAACGCCATGGCGCTATATTACAGGTTTTACGGTATAGGATAAATCGCAGTTTTGAAAACCTCAATTTTCGAATCCATACAAATAGCACAACTAGTTTCTAATTCCAATTGCTCCAACTTCTTTTTTAACAAGTTTAGCTCATTTTGTTTCTCTCTTTCAACCTCGATCTTCGCCTCTCGGGCAGCATCTTCAGCGATTTTCTTGCAGTACTCAGCAGATAATTGAGGGGTTTTACGATCAAAATCTGATTGTTCGCCGGATCGGGAACCGATTTGAACAGGAACACCATCTGAAATAATAGATAGTGGGGATACTGTACACTGATTCTAAAAAATGCCTTGATCATGTGCTTCAGCAATGAATTGATAGCACACTGGACACCGTCGAATTGCAGTTTTTTCAGCACAATCAACACATGCAACACGATGTCCACATGGATTCAGTTTGACAGTTGCAACAGAATCCAAACATGAAAATGTGCACATCGTGACTTCTGCAGCATCGAATTTGTCCTGAGCCATGGACATCATTGGCATGACGGTTCTGAAATAATTCTCGAGTTTTTTGATTATAATTTAAATGGTATACCTCTGTTTGGTTTGCGAAATATGAACGATGATTGGACGAAGAGATGAATCAGTACAAAGATCAACGGCACTCACTCCTTTTCTATCTCTTCAAAAAGAAAAGATTTCGGGTTCTCAAAAAATGTTAGAGGAAACAAACTTTATATTCAAATCAGCACCATTGGAAACCATGAAACAAATTGTGGCCAGCTGCCATTTTGGACGAAGTCGACTTGCCATTTCATCAAGATTTAGGTTCGTACGAATCAGCTGAGCACACACTGGAATCAATGTTGGTGGATACTGTTCATTTGTTTTCATAATTTCTCTGAAAATAATAGTTAGAAGAACCCGAAAAAAAACAAAGGAACCTTATGAGTTGGAATAGGGGAGTTTGTCCATTCAAATCGACTAGATTCGATGGAGCTCCAGCTCTGACGAGAGCTTGGATTGTTGCCAAACGACCACAATCTTTATCTGCTTCTCCGGTCCATTTTTCCAGTGCATAGTGAAGCACTCCACGCCCGAACTTGTCCCGTCGGTGGACTTCTAGCCCTAACTGAAATCAGAATTTTCAATTTTCGGCATATGGAGGAACCTACAGAAATCAACTTATTCACAACATTCACATGACCACAGCCAGCGGCATAATGTAATGCATTCATTCCATTTTTTGTTGTGGTATTACGGTAGGATGAACGGAGAAGAAGTAATTGATCCACAGTGCTAAAAACTAATTCAAACCCGGAATAGGAGAAAATAAGGGCTACCTGACATGTCCTTCAGCAATCGAAATTTGCAATGGTGTTATATTTGAGTTGTTCATCTGATGAATATTTGCACGCGTGTTGGTTAGAATCCGACTGATGGCTGCTTTCTGAAGAAATCATACCGTAAAACCTGTTTTAGACGGCCCCCACTATCAAGTTTGAGCTCAATTTTCTCAATCACTATGCAAGATATCAAGAATGTGTTAACTGGCAAAACGCTTTCTACATTATGATAAACAATTTATCAGTTGCAAACTTTTTCATATCTTTTACAAGAACAAAGAACAACCCTGAACGGACGATTGGCGGCTGAACGGCGGCTGAGTGGGTGCGGGCGTGTTACTGGCGGTGGAAAGTAGGTACACTTTGAAAAATAATGCAAATTTTCAGATCAATAAAAACTTAGGAGAAAGTTTTTGGAGGGGATGGAAACGTTTTCTTGACTGAGGCTATGATTACATTCTGTAATAGAAAGGCCCCCACATTGTCAATTTGGCCTGATTTATCTTAGTTACTGTAAGTGATATAAAAAAGTAATCCACTAACAAAAAATGTCTAACATTATGATAAACAATTTATCAGTTGACAACTTATTTATATCTCTGTTTATGAACCGAAATAAATTGGCTCAAACTTGAAAGTTAGAAGGCCCTTCTATTATAGGTTTTACGATATAATTGTGAAAGTGTATTTCTATTTTACCTTATTTCCAGATTCTGGAAGTTTGCAAACTTCATGTAGCGGAGTGTCTCCATTCTTATTAGCAACACACGGAAGACAAGCACTAGTTCCCAGAAGGCGATCAATGCATGCTGCATGAGCGTGTCGAGCAGCCAGATGAAGTGGAGTATCTCCGTTGGCAGATTGAGAGTTTACCTCTTTTGGAAGTAAGAGTAAAACACCTTCTAACATTTTATCGAGTCCTCTGGAATAGAACATAGACCGGTTAAATGGATAAGACACTCAGAAGAGGAACGTACCTCTCTGCTGCCACATGGACAATCGTTCTTTCACTTCCATCCCTTACAGTCTTATCAGCTCCCAATGAGATCAACATCACAACAACATTCCACAGATCATCAGAGACTGCACGAAACAGAGGAAGTTGTCCATCAAATAGACTACGAACTTGTTGAGGATTCGCACGAATCGATTCGACTAGTTTAGCATAACTACCAGAGTCTTCTGTCCAGTTAATGATAATGTTCATCAAGTTTTCCGTTGTATAACCGTGGATAGTGTGCTGAAAAGTTAAACACATTATGGGTTACTGTGGCCAGACAATGGATTACTGTGTCTTCCAGTTGGCTTAAAGGTGGACTCCGACCGAAAATTGTTTTTGTACCAAAATATTTCCAATGTTATGTATTTCTCTAATGCATATATTTTACTATGCGTATGTTCTTAAAATATGGTCAGCGTCCCCTTTGAATAAAACTAAATTGGGTTACTGTAGATAGACGAATTTCCTACTGTATCTTCTTGAAACTTCCCCACTACAGTACAGAGATGTTTGGAACGGAATCGGAAATTCCGAAGTTCCGAAATACCGAAATTTGAAAATTGGAATTTTCAATATTCCGAAAAATTCCGAAAAGACCATTACAAACATCCCTGCTACAGTAACCGGACTTACCTTATAAGTATGAATACTGTGCTCATTTCTATCTCTTGTGATCATTGACAACCTTGGTCCTGAATAAACTGGACACAAAAACAAGTCCCTTCTCCCATCAGTCCATCCTGGATTCACATCGACAGTCACTTGAATATCTCTCATCAACGTCGGATTTTCTGCATTTTTCAGAGAGACAGACCACTTTGGAACACCTTCAAAGCTGACGATCTCATTTGCAGCAATCACTCCAATAGAAGTTTTTATTGGGTCGCCACGTGTAATTGCTACAACATCTCCTTTCGAATGTTCAACCATTCGAGGATATTCCAAAGCTTCCAGAGGCCATTCTGTGAGAATTTGTAACTGAAAACCTAGATTCTATTTCGAAACATTTTCATGATTCTCACAAGGTCTGTACAGGGAGGAAGTGTGTAAAAAATTCGAACTTCTGCGGTTCTTCTTGCTCCATCTAGGCTGTAGATAAATCCAACATGTCCAAGAAGCTAGAAGATTATTTTTTAAACTTTTAACAGATTCTCTACTCACAGCCATATGGGTTTTTGTCCAGCTAATGTTATTGTACAGATTTCTTCGTTGAGCATGATTTGGACCTATTTCTGATATAAGAACTCGATCCCCTAAACGAAAGTCATTCATTGATTGTGGGCTTTCGACAGAATTGTCATCTTCTTGATCCATGTTTGGTGAATTATGATATCAGTTGGCACCTCTGCCTAGTGCATCACCACTGCCCGCTGTTTCTAGATCAGCACGTTTCACGAGAAAATTGATATTACGGTTTTACGTAAATTACGGTATGGCTTATGAGATATTTTTTCTGACAGGATTTTGAAATCCAGTGGTTGACTAGTTGTAACACCTTTAATAGAAGCGCCCCCTAATCATTAACTTTGAGCCAATTTATCTCGGTTCCTGTCAAAGATACCAAATTCTTATCCAATTTTTCGACATACAGTAATGTTAGATCCACAACATTTTATCCTATAAGTTTTGGCATCTGCCAGGCAAACTTTTCGAACTATATCTGTTCAAAATAACATCATATTCAGGTTTAATAATTTATTCAAATAAAATTTTTCACAAGAAACATGTGTGATCATGCATGATCTTTTAAAACCAGATTTTCTGAATTCATTTGTATTTTCTATATTTGAACCATATTCCAGATTTTTTTAAAAGAGATTTGTATTTGGTAAACTCGAGTACATTTTATCCATGTCTATGATGGATGTGATTGATGAGAAATATGCGAATCGACAAAATTTAGAAGACTACGACGAGAACCACGACAACGGAAGAAAATGAAGACGTAAAAACTAGAGGACACCTAACAACGAAACCCGGAGAAAACCTAACAACGAGAACAGAAGGAAATCGCGCAAAAACAAGAGAAAATGAGAAAGTTCACGAAGTTTACTGATGCAGCCAAATTAGAAATTTCGGCATCAGTTAGTCCGTAACATCCACCTGAAAACTATTTCATAATTTTCAGAAAGTCTTCGCTTTTTAGTTACCTTTTTAGAAATTTTTCAGAATTCCTGTATTCTTGTTTCCAGAAAGGGGGTTTGAAGGAGCTGCAGCTGATGAGCGCCCTGAAAATGAAATTTAGGACTTTTCAAATTTTTATCAGAACTGATTTTTTTTTGAAATCAAGAAAAGAGGTGCCCAATGTTTCTATATCAGGAAAACTTTTTAAATTCAAAAATCCCAATTCACCTTTCAACACATTCCACTATTCCTGAAATCTGATACATCGAAAACTACCGAGACATCTTGGCATCCGTTGGTCTGTAACATCCATCTGAAAACGTTTTCATAATTTTTAGAAGATTTTCAATTCTTTGTTACCTTTTGAAAAATTTTCCGAATGGTTTTATGCATTTGTTCATTCGTATTCTCAAAAAACGTTCTGCGACGGAGCTGGTGATGATGAGCACTGAATTAGTTCAATTTTCAAAATGGCCTAATTTTTATCTCACGAATATTTTTGGTTTTTTAAAACCAAAACTGATTTCTGGGAAAAAGACAGGAGATGCCCAATTTTTATAACACCGAAAAAAAAATCCCAATTTACTCACCTTTCAATAGATTCCACTATTCCTGACATCGAAAACCATCGATCCATCCCGGAAGGCCAAGTAGTTGCTTCTTCAGCGAGGACAGAGAAGGAAATCAACACAAAAAAAACAAGAGAAAATAAGAAAGTTCACGAAGTTCACTGATGCAGCCGAAGTAGACATTTCGGCATCAGTTGGTCAGTAACATCCACCTGAAAACTTTTTCATAATTTTCAGAAAACTTCCATTTTTAATACCTTTTCAGAACTTTTCCAATATTTTTGAGAAATTTCGCATTTGTGTTTCCCATATAGGTTCTGCGACGGAGCTGCTGATGAGCACCCTGAATAAGTTTAATTGTCAAAATGATCCATTTCGAGGTCCAAAGATTTAGGGTCACCTATTTTTTATCTCACGAATATTTTTGGGGTTTTTTTTACCAAAACTGGTTTCTGGGAAACCAAGAAAAGAGATGACCAATTTTCCTATCCCGAAAAACTCAAAAATCCCAATTCACTCACCTTCTATACATTCCACTATTCCTGACATCTGATACAAAGAAACCTTCCGAGACATCTCGACATTAATTGATCAGTAACATCTATCTGAAAACGTGTTCATAAATTTTGGAAAAAACTCCATTTTTTTAAGTACCTTTTTAGAAATTTCCTATTCGTGTTTTCAAAAAACGTTCTGCGACGGTGCTGCTGATGATGAGCGCACTAAATTAGTTCAATTGTCAAAATGGCCTTTTTTTTTATCTCACGAATATTTTTGGGTTTTTAACCAAAACTGATTTCTGGGAAAAAGGCAAGAGATGCCCAATTTTTATACCCCGAGGAAAAATCCCAATTTACTCACCTTTCAATAGATTCCACTATTCCTGACATCGAAAACCATCGATCCATCCTGGAAGGCCAAGTAGTTGCTTTTCCAACGAGGACAAAGAAGGAAATCAACATAAAAAACAAGAGAAAATAAGAAAGTTCACAAAGTTCACTGAAGCAGTCGAAGTAGACATCTCGGCATCAGTTGGTCCGTACCGTCCACCTGAAAACTTTTTCGTAATTTTTAGAAAAATTTCATTTTTGTTACCTTTTACAGACTTCTTCCAATAGTTTTGAGAAATTTCGCACTTGTGTTTCCAAGATAGGTTCTGCGACGGATGATGAAGAGCATCCTAAATTAGTTCAATTGTCAAAATGATTCATTTTGAGATTTAAAGATAACGAGTGCAGTTTCGAGCAGATTTTTTTTCTACCGTTTCAAACGGATCCCCCTTTTCATGCTCAACTTTTTTCGAGAATCGAGGTTTCCCTTCATCAGAAGTTGGGGAAATCGGGGTTCTCAAATTTTTATCAGAACTGATTTTCGGGAAACCAAAAAAACGTGTCAAATTTTCTTATCTCGAGAAAACCTTTTAAAGACCAAAAATCCCATATTACTCACCTTTCAATCATCCATTCCACTATTCCAGAAATCTGTCACATTGAACACCACTCATCTTGGAAGGCCAAGAAGTCGCGTCGTTGTCGTAGCCATGAAGCTTCTGAAATAGAAATTTCGTACTAGAAATAGGTACTACAAAAAGTTGTTTTCCTTTTTCGAAAACGGAAAAAAGATAACTTCCCGAAACCTAATATCTGTTAATTTTTAAAGTATACCGATATCCTCACCTTTCACTGTATTCTGCTTTTCTGATCCTTCGAATTGCCAATTCTGGAAGTTGTCGTTGGAGTCCTTTGTCCTGTGAAACGGGGCCCCGCAGAAATCTGCAAGATCCTGCAACTTGAACGTTGGAAACTGAGTACTGATTCTTTCCGAACTCTTTTGGATCCTAGACTTGCCCTCATTCTGCTAGGGCTTCGCAGAGGTTACGGGAAACTATTGGAGCATCAGAGAATCAGAAAAAAAGGTAAGAAGCACGTAAAAAATGAAAAGGATTACTGTACTTTGAAAAATATTTGAGGACTACTGTAGGGGAGAATATTAGAAATTGAAAAGGGTTACTGTAGTTTGAAAAAAATTGCAAATATAAAAATTACTGTATATGGAAAATATTGAAAAGGACTACTGTATGTTTGTTTTATCAGATTTCAAGTTTCCTATTTTGTTCCGGTTTCCAAAATTGATGTTTTGAGATCAGCAATTTCTGATATTTTGATACCTTGAAAATAAAAATAGTATACTTAGAAAAATTTCGATTTCCGTTTTCTAAAACATACATCATTGGAAGAAAAATTCAGAGAAAAACTAAAATCCACACATTTCAACAACATTCTTCAGGTACTTCTTCGTTAGACATTCGATTGTTTCCGTTTTAAATGATTGATTTTAATTGTTATGATAACCTGGTTTGAAATAATCTTTTTTCTATGCTCGACTTTGTATTTGGTTGTACAATCTGAAAAAATTTGAAGAATACACCTAACTGTTACAGAATACAAATAACTGAGTGATTCAAAACTTTAGCTTCAGAACTTCAAAACCACAAAATCCGTTATCCTGTATTGTAACAATTTTGAAATCCTCGGACTCTATGAAGTCTCCAAATTGAAGCTATGAATCTGCAAGCCCGAGTGAGACATCCCAACAGAATTTTTAAAACTCAATATAACAGAAACAGACAGCTAGAACCCAGAGAATGATTATTATTCAGATAATTCGGTTATTCGATTTATTTTTTTTCTGATCTTGTTTTCGCTCTTTTTTTCGTTCATTCACCCACTAATTGAGAGTTTTCTCTTTTTTAACAGTCTCTTTTGCAACCAAATATCTTGTCCGAGAGGACTTCGCGGCGCATGGAAGAGCAGCGAATTCCTAGTCCCCGGGCCGAACCCGCGAATATTTTTCTTCGAATCGAATTTGAGCTTTCTTCAATTTTGGTTCTTTTTTCAATTATATGGCCGATTTTCGAGTTTGCAAAGTATTTTGATAACTGCAAAATAATTGAAATATCACTTTTGAACCAATTTATGCTAATTTTACAGTCAACATCCGATAACTTGATGCAATAAACAAATGAAGATCAAAGAAGTTCGTTTAGTTGCAAAATCCAGAAAATATTTTAAATAAAAGTTTAGGTTCGAATCAACGGCTTTCGAAGTTACAAAGACAATACGCATGTCTCCGGATTCAGTCCTCGGTCGAATGTAGTTGTCGGCAGAAATGGTTCGGGAAAGTCCAATTTTTTCCACGGTTTGTCTATTGAAGAAGTTGTGTTCTCCTATATGAAAGTTTTTAGCTATTCAATTTGTTCTTTCTGATGAATATGCACACTTGAAAGAAGAACAACGATTAGGATTACTTCATGAAAGTACTGGTCCGAAAGTTGCACATGCTCGTGTTGAAATTACATTTGATAACTCTGAAAGACGACTGATGGCTTTCGACAACTCAGAAGTCAAAATCGTTCGTCAAGTGGGCAAAAAGAAGGATCAATACTACATCGACAACAAGATGGTCCCACGTGCTGAGGTAGTTATTATGCAGAGATCTAATTGAAATAGTTCGTTTCAGGTCGTTAATCTCATGGAATCAGCTGGTTTCTCCCGTTCCAACCCTTACTATATCGTCAAACAAGGAAAAATCAACGAGTTGGCTACATCTCCAGACAGCTACAAACTGAAGTTATTGAGAGAAGTTGCTGGAACCAGAGTTTATGACGAGAGAAAAGACGAAAGTATGAAGATTCTGAAAGAGACGAGTAAGACAATAATAGTTTCATAGATATCGAAAATATCACGAATTTTCAGAAATGAAGACTGAAAAAATCCAAGGCCTTCTGAAGTATATTGACGAACGTCTTCAAACGCTGGAAAACGAGAAGGAGGATTTGAAGGAATATCAAAAGCTGGATAAGACTAAAAGAAGTATTGAGTACACGATGTATGATAACACAAACAAGGAGGCCATGAAAGAAAAGACGAAATTGGATCTTGCGAAGAGTGAGATAACGAGCAAGGATAATGAAGTGAAGAATAGATTGGCTGAGTTGGTTGTTGAAGTTGCAAAGTGCAAAACGGAAAAGAGCAAGCTAGATGCTCACGGAAGAGCTCTTCGCGAAGATAAAGAGACATTGCATACCGAAAAGACCAAAATGACGGAAAATGATATAAAACTGTCTTTAGAAATCAAGTCTTTGTTAGAAGAAAATTCGAAGTGAGTTTTTAAAAAGAAATATCTGTAACAAAATTGACCTTTTCAGTGAGCGAGAAGGCCGTAATAGGGCTGAGGAGTCTTTGCAAACAGTCACTGAAGAAATCGCCAAATGTGAAGAAGAGTTAGAAGTGATCAAGCCGCAGTATGTAGAGCTCGTTCAAGAAGAATCCCGATTGAACACCGACATTCGAATTGATGAGTCTCGTATGAAGGAGATTATGGCTAAGAATCAACGCCCGCGGTTTGAGACAATTGCGGAGCGTGATAGGGCTCTCAACGAAGAAATCAACCATTTCGCTAGTCTTATTCAAGATAGAAAAGAGCAGTTGGCGATTGTTCAACGAGAGTTGGAAGACGTTGAGAAAGAAGACATCAATCTGAATAATGATGTTCAGGTATTTGAAATAATGAGTCATGACTATTGGTTCTACTTCTGAAACTGTTTAGGCTATGGGACTGAAAATCAGTGAAGCCCGTTTGCAAATGGACAACATTACTGAAGAGCTTCCCAACCTCAAGGATCAGTATGATAACGCCTATAACGCTTTACAGTAAGTTTTTTACAATTTTAAATTTCTGGTAAGATATGGGGTTCAGTCTCTTAAATAGACAACATAACTGGATCTTAAAAGTTTAACAACAATTATTGTAATCGAAAAAAAAATGAAGAAAACCTCCTTTTTCGATTATCTATTCTTCTTATAACAACTATAATTTCCAGGAGTGCTTCTCGTGAGGAAAAAGCTATCAGAGACCAAATCGCAAATCTTGAACAAGACGAAACCGCTGTCTACGATCAATTAAGAAGACTAGTTGCCAGAGTGAGTAACTTTAATCAGTTCTTTTTCCATAAAATTAAAACAATGATTTCAGCCGATTTTCAACGGAATCAACGGTGTGAAACAGGTGATGAAGGAGTTCGAAAGAGATAATCACAATGGACAGCATGACGATGTGATTAGAGGCTTCCATGGAACTCTAATTGAGCTGATTGAAGTTGATCAAATGTTCATCACAGCGTTTGAAGTCATTGCTCAGAATCGTCTGTTCTATCATGTTGTGGACAATGATCGGTAATTTTTTCCTTTAAATGATATAAATCCATGACATAATTTATAGGATTGCATCCAAGATCTTGAGAAAGTTCAATGAGATGCAACTTCCTGGAGAAGTCAATTTCTTCCCAATGAATCGAGTCAATGCTCCAAGAGAGAAAACATTCACTCCAAGAAGGGATGCTCGTGCGCTCTCGGACGCAGTTGATTACGATGCAAAATTCGACAAAATCGTTCGTACCATCACTGCCAACGTTGTCATTGTTCGTGCGTTGGATCAAAATGCTCGAGACATCCGTAACGAACAGTTCGATGTTGTGACTTCTGATGGTGATCAAATGTCGAGAAAGGGAGTGATGACTGGTGGTTTCATTGACAAAAAACGAAGCAAATTGGAAACGCACAGCAGGAAGATGGCTATTAAGAGAGATATCGATGCTCTTAAAGTGAACCTGAGAGCTGCGGAGGATAACGTCAAAGAGAAGACTCGAGAAGCGGAACAAGCTAGAAATCGCATGACGCAAAGCGAGAATATGATCATTGATTTGCATCGCAGACATCGTGAATTGACGGAGGCTAAGAAGGCAATCAGTCAACAATATTTCATGGTTGCAAAGATGAAAGAGCCAAAGACCGATCAGATTGTGCAAATCAAGAATCGTCTTCGTGAACTGGAAGCACAACAAGCTACTCTTAAAGCAGAACTTGGAACTGAAATGAATTCGCAGCTTTCCGCTGAGGAACAGAGAACGTTGCAAGAGCTTAGAGTTGGTTTACTTAATAGAGACAAAACTGAAAGTTTATTTTGCAGACAGCAGTTGACGAGATGAAACGAAAGTTGGCAGATGTCTCTCAACGTCGTATGGATCTCATGCATCGTAAGAACGGCATAGAGAATCGATTGACGAAGAAGTTATACAAAACGAAGGAAAATCTTGCATCGGTACTGATTTTTGAATAGTTTATCAGTTCAATTATTTTGTTTTTAGCGTGTCGAGAACATCACAGACCACGAACGCTCTCATCGTCTGAAGATCGCAGAAGCACAACGTGCTTCCCTTCAGACACAGATGAAAACGATTGATGATCAGTTGGAGGCGGCTAGTAAAGAACTCGAAGAATTTGAAAATCAGGAGAAATCGATTTCCAATAATCTTGAGAGTTTCTTGGAGCAACAAAAAGATAACGAGAAGCGACAACGAGATTTCCAAGCTGAGCTGGACAAAATTATGGCGAAAGAAGAGGAAGTGAAATTGAAGAGAGAGGACAGCTTGAGAAAAATGCGTCTCCTAGGAGCACTTCCAACAGACACGTTCTCTAAATGGCAGAATGTGAAACAACGAGATTTGGAGAAGAAATTGATCGAATGTGTGAACGATTTGAAGAAATACGAAAATGTCAATAAAAAGGCTCTTGATCAATATATGACTGCTTCTACGCAAAAAGAAGAGTTGACCAGGAGAATGGATGAGCAGAAGAGGAGTGAAGCGGTAATTTTTAGTATTTAAAGTGTCAGAAAATTGGAAAAAAAGTTTTCAGTCTATCGAAGAATTGCTCGAGGTCCTAGAAAACCGCAAGTTTGAGGCTATCGACATGACGTTCAAACAGGTTTCCAAAAACTTCAAAGAAGTTTTCAAACAGCTTGTTCCACATGGTAAAATCTCTTTCTTTTTTTTGAAGAAAAGGTGAATTTTGATTTTCAGGAAGTGGAAAAATGACATTGAAAGCGGGCGATGAGCAGGATTCGGATCCGAGCAGACACAGAGTTGAATCATATCAAGGGATCACCGTGATGGTTTCGTTCGTTTCGGACGATGGTACCTCGGAAACCCGCGAGATGACTCAACTCTCAGGAGGACAAAAGTCTCTCGTTGCCCTTGCTATCATTTTTGCAATTCAAGTGAGTTTCTTGAAAGTGTTTTGAAAATCAGGTGTTTTTTCTAGAAATGTGATCCAGCTCCATTCTATCTATTCGATGAAATCGACGCAGCTCTTGATGCTCAACACAGAAAGTCTGTGGCAGGTGAGTGATCTAATTTTGTTACTGTATTTCCTCTAATAGAAGCACACTTTTTGGTTCATTTTTAGCTCAATTATCTCGGTTTCCATAAGAGATATCAAACATCTGCCAACTGATAAAATTTTGAGGATATCTTGATGAACATTTTATCAGTTGACCACTTTTCGATATCTTTTGCAGGAACCGAGATAAGTTGTCGCAAAGTTAATAGTTAGGGTTGGCTTCTATCAGAGCACATATCTAAGGTTTTTCAAATTTCTTAATTTTTTCAGAGATGATTCGATCGCTATCCGATCAAGCTCAATTCGTCACCACCACGTTCCGTCCTGAATTGCTTTCCACTGCCGAGAAGTTCTACGGAGTTCGTTTCCGCAACAAAGTGTCCCATATCGATGCGGTTACTCGTGATCAAGCATACGATTTCGTTGAAGATGACACTACTCATGGATAAATTCCCAATTTCTTACTTTGTCCACTTTTTCCAACCCCTCCGCTTATATCCCTGACTTCACTTATAATCTCTCCCGAATGGCGCATACTATCTGTACAATATTTTATCATCGCCACCTCATTTATCTTCATTTTTTAAACAACCGATCTCTCCTCCTCCAACCCAATCGTTCCCGTAGCCTTTTTTAAGCCTCAAAGACTCAACGTTTTTTGTTCTATCTTGATAAATTGAATATGGCGAAAAAACTTGGATTCATTCATATATTAAAGGAAGCGAGAAAGCAAATTAATCGATCGTTTTGGGGACATATGCACATGCGAGAAGGCGGAAAATGGTTTTTTTGGGACTCCCAAATTGGGAGGGGATGTATTTGAATGTTGCAATTGCATGCAATAATATAGACCATGTTACAAAGTGAAAAACAAATGAGAGAGGGTTAGAAATTGCTGTAAAACGAACAATAATCAAAATGTTGATACTAATTTATCCACATTTGCACTTCTTCTTTTGGTTGTTTGATCCAGAGGTGTCTTTCAGAGAGACACCACCCGAACGATGCTGATCTTTAGATGCCGATGATGGGTTAGCGAGTTTGGCAGTTAAAACTAGGCTAGTGATGCATGTGAACATCTGGAATATTGAAGAAATCAAGAATCTGAAGCATAATGATAACGAACCGGTTCAACATTCTTGTCTTCTTTGGCTGAAGTTTCGAAGAAGGCGATATTCATCGACTGAGCATAATTACGAGCATCGCTTTCAAGAACTACTCGACGATCAGTTTCTTCGCATTTGTTGCCGACTGGAATGTTTGGATGATTTTCATTAAAAATATATCTATGTTCTAATTTCAATGAGCCTTTATATTTTCAGGCTTATTTTTTTCCGATTTTTCGATAAATTTATCAAATTTGCAATTGATGGTTTTCATGCAACTTTCGTTATTTGTATTTCAGAATCTATGAAATGTGTTGAAAAATCGAAACAAATAGGCCAGAAAATGACTATGAAATTAAATTTTGACCAGAGTAATAGCTATCTCACCAAGAACTTTCTGAACTGAATCACAGTTATTCTCGATTTCTTGAAGCCACCGCTTCACATTTCCGAACGATTCGCCGTTTGTGACATCATAAACAACGACGACTCCATGGGTTCCGCGGTAATAGCTGTAACCTCTTCTTTTTTGTATTTCTACGAAACTTATTCATTTGACACTCTTACGTCGATGTAATGGTTCTGAATCGTTCCTGTCCTGCAGTATCCCAAATCTGAAGCTTCACTCGTTGTCCGTTGATGTCCATTGTTCGGATTTTGAAGTCGACACCGATTGTTGTTATATAGTTTTCTAGAAATTGAGTCATTTTGATTTTAATATTCGGGAATTGAGAAAAATGAACAAACCAGAAAAGGTGTTGTCTGCGAATCGTAAAAGAAGACTGCTCTTTCCGACACCAGAATCTCCAATGATGAGTAATTTGAAAAGATGATCATAATCTCGAGTGCCAGCCATGGCTGACGGATGTTCTGCAGAAAATTCTTTGTTTTTTCAGAGAAAAGGAAATATGAAAAATTCCCGAAGGTCTCCACAACGCAAACTACCGTAACCTAAGACTATGTTCATTCTCCGGATTTATTTTCTCGTTTTTCACTGATTTTCTTCGAGTTTTCTGTAATTTAAAAAAAAAGTCGGGAAACGTCCAAAAATCGAGATAATAAGCCCAAAATAAACTTATTTTTAGGTTACGGTAGTTATCGTTGTGGGACCACAGCTCCAATTTTTTATACAAGCATAATAGGGTTTTCAGGTATCTATCGGAAATCAACCGATAATTTTAATATGATATAATTAGATAGAAACGATTTTTTATAAACGGAATTGAGTTGATTTTAAGAGAATTCAGATTTTTGTTTTAAAAAAAGTAAAAAAGGTAACACTGGGAACCTGAAACAGTTTTGTAATCCTGGGGCCAATGCTCATCATACGTTTCCGACAGCTTTCGGTAGTCGAAAAGTTTGATACGTTGAACCATTTTTCAGAAAAAAAAGGAGGAATATTTTTCAGCTGCCGAACAATCAATGTGTAAAGAATTATAATGGAATGGAGAAGGGGCACAGCGAGAGAGAGAATAGAGAAATGGAGTCAGAACAAGGGGCGAAAAAGAAACAAAAAAAAAGAGAAATCGTTGGTTGAATCATCATCGAATTCCTCACAAATACAACTCGAAATCAATTCTGGAGACTGGATTGAAGTGTCCATTGGTCCCTTCCCGTCTGGCCACGCCTTCAGCTGAAAGAAGTCCTTTCGTTTGACGATCCATCATTTCAGTCGTAGAGAATGGTCCCTGAAAATTAACTTTCGTGTGATTTTGAAATAATTTAATGAGCCTAATTATCCATTAATTACAGTTCTTTGGTTATGTTAAGCTTCCAGACTAATCTATAAATCGTTGCATATCTGGTTCTTTCCTATTTTCAGGTCCCTATTAGATTTGAGCTATTTTCAGATACGTATAATTACCTCCACTTTCGCCTCCTCATTCGCCTTATACTCCCACTTGACTGTGTCTTCTTCTTCCTCCGCAACTGCAGCCGCGGGGACTGATGATGAAGTAGTTGCTGGCTCATCTGAGAACATGTCGAGCTCATCGGCAGCAGTGCTTATCATTTTTTGTAGCTGGAAGCTGATTTTCTCGCGATGCCATTCGTATGCGTCCATCTAAAAGAACTGTTTTCAGAAAAAATATTTATATATTCATCACTCACAAATCCTGCCGAAATCAGCTCATCTGCCAGCCCTGACAACACGGCGATCTCTTTTTGACCATCCGTTGGTTGGAACTCTTTTCCTGCTGCCTTAGCTGCATATCTCAATTTTCTCTCCTCTGCAGGCGTCAATCCCTTTTTCTTCTTCAACTGTGTCAAAGCTCTCGCAATCGATTGGTTTGGTTGGAGAAGCTGAACGAGCTGCTCGAAGATTTCTTTCTTTCGTGCATCGCTCATTGTAGCTGGCGCCGGTTCGCCGTTCTCATTGTCTTCTTTCTGAAAATCAAATATATGAAATTTAGGTATCCATTAGGATTATTACCTTCTCATCGCCTTCCCATTGATCTCCTGCTGTCTTCTTAACAGTACTCCAATCGATTCCATCGAGCCACGCGTCCTGAATATCCTTCTCCTTCTTATCAAAAACGAAGTTTCCAGTTTCATCAAAGTGTCCGTCTTCTTCATCTTCTTTCATATTGAATGCCGTAATTTTGATAGACCCATCAAAATCCATGTCGCAATCCTCTTGTCCTTCCACTTTCCTTGTGTCTAGACGTTTATGATCTTCTTCTTCTTCTTCGTCGGATTCAAGAGTGTGGAACTTCTTCTTATCTTCTTCGCCCTGAAAATGACTCCACATTGAAAATTAGTGAAAATTAAAAAAAAAAACAAACCTCATCGTCTACGGCTGGTCGCTCTTTGACAACATCTTCTTCCATCGGAATATCGAGGTCCTCATTCTCGAGCTCTTTTTTGTCGCGTTTGAAGACTCGAGTTTCGATATCGTCAGCAAATGAAACGGCTCTTTTTGGCATTCTCTGTCTGAAATTTCAGATATTTAATTCGTATTTTGCTAATGAAAATATTTATAAACAGGAATTTAATTTTTGTGAATCATCAACGAAACATGAGAAGCGAGGGGCGATTGCATAGACAATGGAAGTGATAGAGAAAAAGAGAAAACGGTCGATTTTCGGAGAACAAACAGCTCTCCCATTCTGTGCACTTTTCCGTCGTGGTGTTTGCGGCCGATGCGCGTAAAAAAGTTCAGAATTTGCGGGAAGTGTGAAAATTGCAATTTTGAACGAATTCTTCGCCTATTTCTAAATTTACAGAAGTAAAATGGATCCACTTGACGACCTATTAACTCAACTTGAAGGTGTGGAAGACGAGGAACTGAAACCAATAAGTCAGAAAAATGTTCCAAAAACTTTTGATATCAGAGAAGAGTCTCTCAAAGAAAGAGACAGAAAATCAGCTCCTGCTGAGTCGAATTCAGCTTTAACCTATGGAGAAGAGGACAGTGATAATGAAGAGTTATATGTCAAGAAACGGGAACTTTCTGAACAAGGTGTTCAATTGAAAAGATATTTGGAGAAGAACAGCTCAACAAGCGGGCCGAAAGCAACGGATGCATGGAAAACCAATAAAGTGAGAAAACTTGTCTGAAGAGGAAAAATAATAAATAATATTTCCTAGAAATCAATGCTCACAGGGCTTACAAAACCATCAACAGAGGCGGTGACAGTTGGAATCGTGCGATTTGATAAATTTCAAATTTCGATTCGTAACCCAAAAGTCAGTTCTACAAGTTTTGGAGCGTTTACAGCTGGAATGAAGATAGAGAAACTGTCCAATCTGAAGCCAACGTCCAACTTCAAAGAAGCCTGGTGTACGTTGGGAGTGATTGTAGAGAAAGGATTCAAGAAAAAGAGCGCGAATGGAAACGATTTTTTGATTTGGAAATTACATGATCTGAAGGTTTGGGTTCACTTTTACGGATAGAGAGAAAAAACTGACTTCAGGACTGTCAAACTCAACCTGTGAAACTTCTGATGTTTGGAGATGCCATCAAGGAGCATTGGGAAATTAAAGTAAGCTTTGATGCCTTGAAACACCTACCTTATAACAAATAATCTCTTTTTTCAGCTTGGATCAGTCATTGGTCTCATTTCAGCGCAGATTGCGGATGATTCGACAGCATCTGGCACAAAAAGTGAGAGAAAATAGAAGAAATATCTGTAATTATTTGAATTTTAGAGAATGTTTCGGCCACATTGAAAGTAGCAAAAGCAAACAATATCATTGAAATCGGACAATCCGCTCATTATGGGACTTGCAAGGTAATAGGGCCTCCTTCAAAACGTACATTTTTACTGGGAAATATTCTGAAATTTCTAAAATTTCCCAAAAGAACCACAATTTTTAACTGAAAAACTTGTTAATTCTGGTGAAATTAGCTGATTTTCATGGATTTTTTTTTTCACTAAATTCACCGAAATTTCTAATGAAATGTTTCCTTGAAAATGGCTGGGAAAATAGAAGGGCCCACCTCTATTTGAAGGGCTCCTGTAATAGAAGGATCTTCCGGAGGTACCTCGGAACAATGGAAGTGCCGGTCCTTCTAATACAGGCCTTACAGTAATCATTTTCCAGGGAACTCGCCAACAGGACGGACAACGGTGCAGTAATTTTGTGAATACGTCGTTGAGTGAATTCTGTGTATTCCACGTGATGAGTGCGGCAAGGAAACTATCCGCCAAACGAGGTCAGTGATGATGTATGAGTCAGATGCTGCTCAATTTTATTTGCTTTGACACACACATAGCAGAGCTTTTTGTGTCAATTGAGTAAATACGGAAAAAAATGGATAACGAAAAAATGAGACGACAACTTTGTAGAGAATTTGAGAATCAAAAAATCGGAGCCGTGGAAGAGAAACGGCGATGGCCGTGGCCGAAGGTTCCACAGCTACAGTAACCTGAATGTAAATTTTTTCCGGATTTTTTTCTCGTTTATCTTTTCGCCCGAACAAGTCAGAAATTTGAAATTTTGGACAGTGGAACAAAAACTCAAAAAACGAGGAAAAGCCCTGAAAATGAAAAACTTGAGGTTGCGGTATAGTTGTCGTTGTGGGACCTGCGATCGCACCCACTAGATTTTCTCTGCCACAGCTCTTCTACATTACTCATAGTTTTTTTCAGGAGTTTTCAATGCAGTAACTGGTGGTCCCAACGTCGGAGGTCTCTCATTCAATAAGAAATCAACAGCTCTAAAATCTCAAACTCCAATTCGAAATGGATTGATTGCATCTGGACTTTCCAGGTAACTCCACTGAATTCTTAAAAATTCAATTATTCTAACCCATTCCAAGTTCCAGTGGATCCCCCATGCTCCGTGACACAATGCGTCCAGCTAACACTAACACACTGACCACGCCCACTACAGTATTGAAGCAAATTACCAAGGAAGAGGAGAAGTCGTCGTTTAACGATATGCTAAACCAGAGAGTCAGTGTTGAAAATGAGAAAAAAAAATTTCAAAAAGGTTTTTCAGAAAAATACTTTCGCTGCTCGCCAAATTCTGGCACTGAAGGAGAAAAAAGAAGGAGGAAGAGGTTCGGAGGGAATGGATGATATGATAGACTTTTTGGCAAGCAATGCTTCGGATGAGAAACCGAAACACTCGAGTTTTGGAGAATTTCTCAAAGCGGACACTGAAAACGAAAAAGCCAAAGTTGTCGATTTACGATCTTCAAGTTCAACGTCATCGCCAGGAGGATCAAAACTTTGGACAATGTCCCTTGCAGCAAAAAAGAATGGACCAGTTGGACACAAAGATGCACAGGAACATGCGGCTAGGGTTCGTTGAAATCTAGAAGACATGACGTATTTTACAGTTGATTTTCGGTCATTTCCAGAAGTCTGTATCTCGACTGTCAAATTTCCAATCATGATGAAAATTTTAGAGAATTGAAAACATATCTAGATGGAAAAATTTGCATTCACAGATTTTTTGAAAATTCCATTCGTTTTCGATTTCTGAAAGAAATCTGTTATTTTCCCGTTTTCAGTACAAAAATCGGCCAAAAAGGGGTCTTCCAGGAATCGAAAAAAGAGGAATTTTCGAAAAATTCTGTGAATACAAAGTTCTCAATCTAGGTCTGTTTTACATTCTCCAAAATTTTCAAATCGATTGAAAACTTGACAGTCAAGCTCAAGACTCCAGAAAACAGTCAAAATCGCTGGAAATTAAATGAAAAATGAGTTTTTGAATATCTTAATGACCAGTACTGTATACAGCTTTTTCAGCTTCGTGCAATTGCTATCCTAAAAGCGAAACGAAAGGAAGAGGAAGAGCTGAAAGCTAGTGGTGGTGTCAAACGAAAAGCAGTTGGAACACCGGACAGATCACAACCAGATGCCAAAAAATCGAAGAGTTCGAGTCAGAAAATGGAAGAAATCAAAGCATTGTTGGCAAGGAAAAGTAGTCACCATCAGGAAGCTGAGAAGGTTTTTTTTGCGAGATTTTTCTAGAAAAATTCAATGATTTTCAGGCCGAGCATGACAAGCTTCAACGTCATCTGACCGGAATGGAGGAGCGAGAAAAAGTGGAAACATTCACATCAACTTGTATGGAAGTCAAGAATGTGAAAGTTGTTACTTGTAATGAGGTAAAACAACATCAATAAAAAAGGATCAAAATCCATCATTAAAATCCTATATTTGAGTGCAAGTACACATCCCAATTCGCGTCTTCTGATTGCATAAAAAAAGAACACAAACTGATTCGGCACACCGCCGATAAACGTTTCTTCAAATGCGCTGGATGCAAGAAACGAACGGTTTGCTTCGAAATGATGCCTGTCAAACATTGTCCGGTAAGTTTGAAATATCTCTTCAGGAACTGAAAATATGGATTTCAGCACTGCAATGAGAACAAATGGGAACGAGTGGCGATGAAAGACGAGCGAAAAGTTGTTTTGGAAACGGAGAATCTTCTGGTTCGCGGCGAAGAACGTCCATTCGTCAGCTCATGATCTATTTTTTAGGATTTTGCGTACATGTTGTCAATTTCTTTTAAAGAACAAGTACACGAATTTTGAAAAAAAATCTTAATTAAGACCATTTAAACACCAAATTGTGCTCAGAAAATTGAACATCGGGGAGAGAAAATATATAACCAAGAACATGAGAAGAGAAAACAAAGATAGCGATTAGATAGGTGGGGAAAAACAGAACAGGAAAAATCAAAGAAAAAGAAAAACTCCGAGCAGTACTGGGGAAGGTTTGTAGATCTTTGTGGCGAATTTTAAACCCTGAAAAAAAATTCACTAGAAAATCGCAATTAGTGAGGTAACCTACTTCTTGATGACCTGAACGACGTCTTCATCAATGAGAATATGATCTCGTCCGACACGTTGTGGGTTGTGCTTGGCAGAAGCTCCCCAGACGAGGGCACTGCAAAAGGATTCATTTCAATTGGTACTAATTTCAAGGAAGATATCAGAGATGTCTCTGAAAGACACGCTTAGTAAGTGTCACTTACCACTTGAAATCCTTCTGGAGAGACTTGTGAATTTTCATACACAAATCTTCGATACTCTTTCGTTCAGCGTTCAGTACAATGGGTTGGGAGTAGTCGGGAAGTTGTCCTTTTGGTTTTGTGTAGCTGGAAAAATATTTTGTGTTTTTGCTTCATTTATGTCATAGAAGAAAACTTACATACGAATCAAGTTCAGGTACTCCCAAACCTTTTCCAGCAAGTCATCGAAATTCCATTTGTGGTGAGCGGAAATTGGAACGGTATGAGGGATACGGTAGATGATGTCGAGTTCTTCGATGGAGATCTGATCAATCTTGTTGAGCACGTAGATGCATGGAATGTAGACTCGGTTTCCTTCGATCACGTCGATGAGATCTTCAGATGTAGCATCGTAACGAAGAGTGACGTCAGCATTGTGGATACGGTACTCGGCGAGAATACTTTTGACAAGATCTAGATCAAGTTCAGTTTGTGGAACGAGCATTGTCAGATTGATTCCTCCTTTCTCTTTTCTTTTGAATCCAATATTTGGTGGTTGCTTGTTGAGACGGATTCCGAATCCTTCCAACTCATATTCGAGCAGTTTCTTATGCTGCAATGGCTTCATCACATCGAGGACCATCAGAATCAGAGAGCAGGTGCGAGCAACAGCAATAACTTGCTTTCCACGTCCTTTTCCGTCCTTGGCTCCCTCGATAATTCCAGGAAGATCAAGAAGCTGAATTTTCGCTCCCTAGAAATTAACTACAATGAATATATGACTCTGAAAGAATTCAACCTTGTAACGAATAACACCAGGAACTGTAGTGAGGGTCGTGAATTCATAAGCGGCCACTTCTGAGAAGACTCCTGCCAGATTACAGAGGAGCGTAGATTTTCCGACGGATGGGAAGCCTGAAAATAGTTAATTTGAAAACCAAAATTCCCCTGAAATCAAATATTTTGCCCTCAACGAAATCTCTT
Source organism: Caenorhabditis nigoni (assembly GCA_027920645.1). Lineage (NCBI taxonomy): Eukaryota > Metazoa > Nematoda > Chromadorea > Rhabditida > Rhabditidae > Caenorhabditis > Caenorhabditis nigoni. The sequence continues at coordinate 6,936,365 of CP115866.1, read as the reverse complement.
TTCTATTTATTACTTTCTCTTTTGTGTGTGCCATAAAGTCATCAGTTTTATGTGTGGAATTTTGTGAGAGCAATCTCTTCGACCCGTTTTGTTGTAAGAAAAAAACATAAAATAAAACCAAATTGCTGCTGCCTTTCCCCGTTTTCCTTCATTTTTATTCGTTTTTTTTAAATATCTTTTTGGTTTCCTAGACCTCCTCAATGAGTTTTCATCCTCTATCATCATATTTACTCTTCAAAAAGTAAACGGTGACAGGTTTGCTCATCACTCCTTCCCGGAAATGAAGAAGGCGACGATGAAAAAATAAACAAATTTAGACGCCTCTAAAAGTAGAGAAAAACTGCGGGGAAGAACAGAACGGAAATTTGATGTCAATTTGCATGAAAAACGCGATTTCCTATTCTGGCTCATTTCCGTTGTGTCAACCTTATCCCCCACATTTTTGTTCACAATTCTTTTTTTCAGTCATTTTTCATACTTGAAAACGGACCAAAACGGATTCTGTGATAGTTACTTTCTGACAAACTTACCGTAAAACCTGTATTAGAAGGGCCCCCAAACTGTCAAGTTTGAGCTCAATTATCTCAGATCCTATAAGAGATATCAAAAATGTGTCAACTGATAAAATGTATAGGATATTACGATAAACAATTTATTAGTTGCCAAATGTTTTATATCTTTATCAGGAACCGCGATAAATTGGCTCAAAGTTGAAAATTAGGGGCCCTCCTATTACAGGTTTTACGGTAATCAGATATGATAAATAGAAATTAACGAGTGCTACAAATTGATACTATTTGGAAAACTGTATCTTGTCTATGAACAAAGTTATGAGCCAAAACCCACCTGAGCTACGCGGTCACAGCTTTAGCTCCTAACTTTGTTGATAGATGGGATAAAGTTTTCCGAATAGTATCATTTTGTAGTACTCGTCGAGTTCTATCATATTTGATTTTGTTGGTCAGAAAATAATGATCCTAGAAGAAACTATGCCAGGGCCCGTTTCCAAGTATTTTTACTTCCGAATTTTTTGGAGTAAGATGAAATGAATGCATTGAATCAGAAACTGATTAGGTTCTAATCAGTAATTCGTTCGAGACACCTTCTGATTCGTAAAGACGATGTGGACTGCTATGGAAACTCTTGCTCTTTTCTATCGAATTCGTCATTTCCTTCTTTTTCTTTTTCTTCTTTTTGCGGGACTCTCGATTTCCGCGAACATCCCCATCATATTTCCGTTGACGAATGAGTGGCGGCGTTTGAGAAAAAAGTGTTTGAGACGGCACACAATCTTTTCGTTTTTTCCCATAAATTTCAAGGGATTTTTGAAAAAGCTAGGCCTTTTTTCCCACAAATTTTGGGGTAAAAAACTCTCTTCCCTCTTGTTGTTTTTTCTTTAATGGCGAACAAAATCGGCGATTAAAAAAGCCAAAATCTTCTTATTCTTCGTTCTAGACCCGATCTCAGACATGAGACCAGGAAGGAAGCATCACATTTCGGCACATGGAATACGATGCTCCATTCATTACGAACGAACGAATCAAAGACAAGGAGAAGTACATGTCTAGACGCATTCAAAACACACAACATTTGAAATATTGCCTGTTATTTCATGTTTCCATATTATTCCTGATCTTGGTTTACCGCGGATTAGATGACTGCTCTCCTTTTCTTCCCTTCTTTTTCGGGGGGATGTCTATTCTTTTTCGCCGCTTTTGCCTTCACCCCAGCAGCAATAATTGTGCCATTCTTTCCTTGTTTTGTCTCCAAGAGTAGCTATCCGACATGCTTTTTCAGTGCAAAACGATTAAATTAGGTTGCTTTTTTTCATTGGCTAGCGATTCGATTTGATTATGATTATAGGATTTTCTTTCGCTCGCAATTACTTTCAGGAATCAAATTTTTTGATAAATAAATTAGTTAAGAAAATATTATACAGGTAATTGGTGCTGTGTAAACTACCATAATTCGCAATTTGTTACTTTCACAATTAGTTTCTTGATTTTCGACGAAGAAAAATGTTCTGAATCTATAAGAAACGACAACTACAGTAACTTAAAATTGCGACAATTTTTGTGTTGAAAATCCCACGAAATTTGTCGTCCTTTTTCCGGCAATTTTATAGATTTAGAAAAATTTTGTTTCCCGCCTTTTTTTGGAGATTTTTTGATTACTGTAGTTGTCGTTTTGGGGACTTCGGCCACGCCCACAAGCTAAGCTCTTCTAAACCCCCGTTTTTTTTTCATACAATCATAAAACTTCTCTAATTTTCAAAATCATATTTCGTCCAAATGTGTCTACTGTAACTTGATATATCTTTTCGAAAAGTAAAGGAAGGTTTTAGTTTACAAAAACTTTGGAAAATCCGGAAAGAAATATTTCAAAACGAAAAATGTAAATTGTGGAGCAATAAAGCCTTCAAAATGATATCCAAATCACTAGGTTTTGTTGTCATCTTCCCTATTGTTTTCCTTTCATTCAAACAAAACACGCCATCATCATCGTGCTGCAGGAATCTTTTTTCCAAAAACGAGTAGAGAGAGTTGGCCTCAACGGCTCACACACTTTTTGCCGTCGCCCTTCGCCTTCTTCTTCTTCTTCTTTTTCTGCTTCGAAAAAAGAAGACGTGAGTCGTTTTTCTTTTTTTTTCGCAGAGTTTCAGAGAAATAGAGTCTCTCTTTCTTCTTCTTCTTCTTCTTCTCGATCCCCGTCGTCAACCCGCCTATGTCCTTTTCCCTCTGCGTCTTTCTCTAGAGAATCGTGAAGCCATGTATCCCTACTCCCAGTGGGGGCCTTTGCTCAGGCAAAAAAAGAAGCTTGTGCTCGTTTTCTCAAATTCTCTCTATCTTTTTTTCCTTCTCTCTATACTTATACTCGGCCACCCCCACCCTCGGAAGCTCAGAGAAGGCGAAAGGAGCTGCTCCTAAATACACACACAAAAAATTCTGAAAACAGTGTGTGATCGAGTATTCTTAATCATCACCGTCCATATGGCATCTCATCTAGTACCTTGATATTCTTCCTCTTTTCTTTGTATTCCTACTGTACTCCCTCCAAATATGATATCCAGGAAAAAGTTTGGAGAGTATGCTGCCGACGGAGGTCGTCACCCCAATATCATAAACATGGTGATATCGTTGTTCCTCCTTCTGGCACAGCTAGATCCACTCACTGCCACTTCAGTCAGGTAGGAAATTAAAAAATACCGAATTTTTTTCTGTTAGCAGCCTATAAAAACCGGCTTATTTTGAGCTCAATTAACTCGATTCCTGTTAAAGATACAATAAGCTTGTCAGCTGATAAAATAGTTCTGATATCATGATAAACAATTATCTGTTGACTAGTATTTGATATTGTTCACAAGAACCGAGATAACTGAGCTCAAAGTCGACGGTTCGGGTGGGCTTCTTTTAGAGGGAATAAGGTAATCAAAAGCTACAGTAAGCTGATGCTCTGGATTATTGAATTTTCTACTTTAAGCCAGTCAAAGCATTTTCTCTTGAAAAACCGTAAGGAAAATCATAAAATTCCAAAATATGAAAAGGATTCTGACTGCACTGTATCGAATCAAGCATGATCAGTCAGCTATACCAAATTTCGAAAATTTCAGAAGATCTCTCCACACATACCACCCAAATTTGGACTCTGAACCATATGGAATAATTCCTCCAATCTACCCATATGACCCTCATCCTCTCTCCACCCCGGAATCAGTCGTCTTATCACCTCGTCCAATACTGTGCAACAATCAGACCGAATACGAATGTGTCTGTATGAAACCCTACTCATCACCGCATTCACCCGATAAGATTGCCCCGTCGGCTCCCGATTGCAGTGTATTCATCAAGGTATTTTTTGTTCGCTTCCTGGGAAACAAAAGTTGAGCACAGACAACACGACGTAGTAGTAGTGATGATGATGATGGGGGACAGAACAATTGTTCCTATTATTTTTTACCCCGTCGGATGGTGGTGGTGGTCTGAGAAGGGACCTTTAGGTATCATCGGAAAAGGAATCCCTTTTAAAAGAGAAACCCCTTTTTTGCCACAAAAAGAAAGAAAAGCGGTGGCGGTGGAATTTCGGAGAGAAGACTATTCTCTGGGGACACCCAAAAACTTATCATTTTTCGGGTTTTCAAAAGGGAGAACTACTGACGAAGGGAAGAGAGATCGAGGTGTAGAGAGGCACAGATTGAGAGAAATATAGAGGGATCCTATGTCTGAGATTGTAATGTTTTCTTTCAAAGATTCTGTGTTTTTCTAGAGATATTAAATCATTCGGAAGGGGAATTCAAGACAAGTGGTTGTTATCGGATTTTAGATCTAAACCCCAAGGCCAATCGTAAAACCTGTAATAGAACGGCCCCAAGTTTGAGCTCAATTATCTCGATTTCTGTAAGAGATATTGAGAAGTAGTGAACTGATAAAATGCTTATCATAATATCATAAACATTTTATCAGTTGACACAATTTTCATAACCCTTACAGGAGCTGAGATAAGTGAGCTCCAACTTGACAGAGCGGCCCCTTTCGATTTTTGAGTGAATATAATTTTTTCCAGAAGATTAATACATATGCTATTAAAGAAAACTTATTAGCTCTCACGTTTCAAGATCATCAAGATTATTTAGCACACCCTCCCTCTCCCATCCCAGAAGACGTTAAGATGAGAACACAAGGTCAGAATCTACGATTCCTTCTCGATCAAAATTCGTTTCTCGTTTTTTGCCCTTTTCTTCCGCTTTTTTATTCTTTCACTTCATCATCATTGAAAAGTTTGGGGCGAGCCCCAAACAAAAAATTCAAAAGGAGACCTCTTCTTTTTTGTTGGTTGGAGCCATTGAAAAAAGAAGAAGAAGAAGACGGAAGAAGGCGTCAGCTTCAACACATGGTGCAATGGTGAAGCTGTGAAAAAAGATAGAGGGAAGGGGCCAAAAACGACTGAAGCAGTCTTCTTCTCTCTATTCACACACATGCCCATACATACACACAAAAACGTCCGCGACGATGACAACTTTGCAACGAGCGGAGCGCATTGACGACTACAAAAAATGGCGAGGGGAAACTGGCGATTTGCGAAAAAAGGAAGAACCGAACGAATAGAAAAACAAAAACTGGAATTTAGAAAAAAAAAGAGTGGGAGAGAGCTAATAAAATGGAACGGATTCTCTGGGAATCCCCTAGACCCTCCAAGAAGAGATTTACCGTAAAACATGTAATAGAAGGGCCTCCACACTGTCAAGTTTGAGCTTAACTATCTGAATTCCTATGTATGATACCAAATATAAGTCAACTGATAAAATGTTTGTGATATTATGAGGAACAATTTATCAGTTGGAACATTTTTGACATCTGTGTCAGAAACCGAGATAAAACGCTTTCAGCCCTTCTATTACAGGTGTTACGGTAGGTACTTGAATGGCGATTTTAGCTGAAATCAAGTCTTCAATTCAAGATTCTATAGAGATCAATAGTGCTATCGGTTATTCATTTCCATTCCCATAGACGGAAATAATTCCTGAAGAACAGATGGTGAGAAACCCGAGTCGAGTATCGAAGCATTGGGTTTCACTTTTTTTTGAGGGTGATGATAGGGTCACAAGGCGAAAAGTGAAACGAAAGAAGACGGATGAGAGGGAAAAAAACAATAAAAACATCTAATTTTCCAGACCGATGATCTTCCAGTTGTTGATATGAGGATGAGACAGGTGAATACAGAAGCAAAACTCTACACGGGAGATAGCTATGAGGTTCGGTCATTTGGGTAATGGATTTACAATTCGCAATAAATTCAGGAGTACTTCAAGAGACGGATATCAACGATAGTGTCTCATTACTGTCAGCATAACACCAACGAATGTCCCGGTGTGTCTTTGCGGATGAGTCATGTGAGTCAGGTACTTGCACGTTTTTCTTTCTTTCCGTCTATCCGAATGTAGCAGCAAACTGATTCAAAAAGACTGTCTGACTGTATGTATACATGATTTTCAATAACCTATAGTAGAATGTTGTGGCTCAGCTTCTTTTTTGAAATGAAATTGGAATACATTTGCATTTTTTGGCTGGAAAATATGCTGAAAGCTGCACGATTTTCTGAATCAGAATTTCTGATTATATATGATGATCTATATATTTTATATCTATTTAACCCTCACCGTCCCGTATTCGTCGTCGTGCTCACCCCATATTCCAAACGGAACGCACTTTCCAAAACTCCTCGGTTATGATTTCTTTTCTGATTATATTTTGTTTCTCGCATCAAAAACACCATTTTTTGAAGGAAATGCTCCAAAACTTGAGCGATCGAGAGGCTGACGAACTAGATATAGACAAATCGGTTGTGTACGCCGAGCGTGACGAATCGGAACCACTTTTTACCAAGGTGCTTAATTGAACCAATAGGGGTTGATGAAACTTTTTCCCGCTACATTTTGCTTCACTCCTACTAGGAATCCTTAGAAGTCCTCAGAACGCTTTTCCAGTTAACAAACGTTTCAGGAGAATGTAGTAATTCTGAGGATGGACCACTTGCGAGGAAATCTCACAAGACTACTTTTCGTTCTCACCAAGAATGATAGGAACAACGGAATCATCAATGAGGATACCATCATCGATCCTGTGAAGGTAATAGAGAGAAATTTCCACTAAATCCAATTTGGAAAAAAAGTTTACAGATCAAATACATCATCGCTAGTCAAGTTGGTCCGCTATCACGAGTTCTTGGTGGCATCAAAATTGACAGTGTTCGTCAGGCAAAGCTAAAACGAAATTCAGGAGCATTCGGATCCCTAAGCTTCAGTACGCCAGAGCAACGGCGAGACAACCGGAAGAGCAACACAAAATTGATAATGATCGTCTGCTGTGTAGCAGCATTTTTCATGATCACTTACTGCATTGCCATTTATCAGTGTATCAGATGGATTCTACGAAAAAGGAAGGCGAAGAAGGAGGCGAAGCTAGCAGAGCAGAGTCTGGTAGCAGTGGATGCGAAGAACTATGGAACCTGTGAGATCAAGCAAAGGAAGCCATCTAGGAACGGACATATGGTTCATTCAGAAGAAAGAACACCGCTAACATATGAACAAATTGACGAAATCCCTGACGTGAGTAGTAAACCAATTTCTCGGTGTTTGATAAGTATTTTTCAGGACAATTCCCAGTCTCTATCCCAGAGACAAATGAGGAATTGGTTCAAGTGTGATGCTTCGCAACTTCCGAGAGAGCCGACTTATCCAACAAGTCTGGTGGACTCTTATCAAAATCAGCCTGCAGTCGCAACGACTACTCCCAAACCAACTGACGATTTTAAAATAAAAGAAGAATCACCGGTAAGATATACAACGACTTTAATATAATCAAAATGAATGATTTTTCAGATTCTCACCAAACGAAAAGAAGAAAAAGAGCCAAGTAAGCCTGTATCACCTATGTTGTCTTCACAAGCTACGACAAGTTCAGAAGCAATTTTCCCGCCATCCAAAGACTTTTCGGATTACGTTGATGATCAATACCATAAGAGTAGAGCTTCTTCAAATAGTCCAACAGAAGATTTACCAAAGTCTCCAAACGAAGATCCTTGGGAGGAGATGGCTGGAAAATACGTGCCACCAGTTGTGCTTCTCCAGTCGGACACACCAGATTTGCCTCTAACAGTTCAAAATCATCTGGAAAAACATAATCCAGATGAAGATTCAGTTGCGAAAGGATTGAGAAGTGGAGACAGCCCAGTTTTCGCTCGTCCCAGGTCGAGAAGAGGTAGTCGTATAGATGAAGTGGAAGGGCAGTTGGATTTACCAGAGTTAAAACCACTTCGGTAAGTTATCAACTGGTTGTTCTAGATCCAATAAAAAAGTTCACAGAACTGATGATCCATTGGCCGAACCTCTGGATGCACCTGTCCCAATTGATAGTATAAAAGGATCAGTTGATGAGGAAGATCGGTGGTCATCAAGCGAAGAAGGAGAAGTCGACGTCTACTATAAAATGAGCGATGATGAAGACGTTACCAGAGAAGAGTTGGATTGGAAGAAGGCTATGGCGAAGGCTGAACTTGAGAAAGAAGCAGAGTCTCAAGGAAGAACCCTTCCAGGATCAGAAAATCACGTAGATTCTGTAAATAAGCGAACGGAAACTCCGCCTTCGTCCCCAATTCAAATTCACATTCAAAATCATCTCAATCATAATAATGACTCGGATTCAGAAGGTAAGAAATTCCTAATAAATTGACATGCCCCTCCTCTTCTACCCAAACTTCTAACTGTGCTCGCGTTTGCTTTTCTTATTTTCCAAAAATTCAGAAGAAGACGTGCCGATACCGGAAGAAGCCAAAGATGCCGACATTGCCGAGAAGGATGATGATTTTGTCTACGAACGTCTCCGTGAAGAACTTTCTCCTCAACCGCCAATAGTAGTTGATTTAGACACGACAGACTTAGACTTGGTACCCATAAAGGTAACAGTTTGAATTTTTGAGATCACTAACTTTCCGATTGATAATATTAACAACTTTTTTTTTGAATGAAGAGCTTTCTGATGTGTCAATTCATCAAACTTTCAGTCACTACCACCACCGCCACCAGGAATGTTTCCTGATTCTCCACCAGAATCAGGTTCCGGTTCCAATCAAATGAACCATCAACGGAGTCAGGAAATGAGTGAAGAAGATGACGAGGACGATCTTCGATAACAAATTTCTTCTCGATTTCTTCTCCGATATATGTATTTTTGACAGTTAAATTGCTCAATCCATTCTTTCAAATGTCTATTATTTATTTCAAGTTAAAACAAGCCCTCTTTTCTAATCTCTTTATTTTTCCCTCCCCGGTGTATAAACGTAGAACCTGGCTGTAGTAGTTTTTAGATGATGTTCTAATTTTGTTTACTTGAAACTCAAAAACCAACTCTTTCCCCGCGTGCCTCTGAGACTTTTTGTGAATTCTTTCGAATCTTTTTATAAAAAAATTTCTATCAAAATCTGAATACAACTTACCGACGAATCCAATACGGGCGTCTCCAGTTTTAGCAACATCGAAACCTTCTCCTGGTCCACCGCCTCCTCCTTTTGGTGTAATCAAATCACGACGAAGTTTGGCGAGTTTTGCCTGGAAGAACACTCAATAAGTATTATTTTTTGAATACTGTGACAATGGAAGTTAAGACTCAATAGGTTGTGGAATACCGTAACCCATCTTCTGATTTGAAAAATCGGTTTTAGATGTTCAATTCGAATTTTTTTAAACATAATTCATCAAACGAAGTATCAATCAGAGTCAGAGTTTTTATAAGGAATACTGATCCCCTATACCTCTGTTTTTGAAAATCAAAATTCGAAATCTCACCTTCAAAATACCCAAGTGAGCGTTGGTGGCTTTGTTCTTTTGGGTCCTGGCCATCTGAAAAAAATATTTCATTGAGATTAACACTCATAAGAGCAATAATTCTCACCTCGGCCTCGATGTCCGCAATTTTTTGAAGGACCGACATGGTTAACCGTTCTTTTGAGGTGCAGCACTCCTTCTTAGCCTGAAACTTGGAGAATATGTTGTAAAAGCAAAGATTAGTAAACTAGAGAGAAATAGGAAATCAACAGATGGAAGAAGAACGGAAAACAAAGAAATTAGGAGCTGAATTAGTAAAAACTCCAATTTTTGCAATTTTGGGGTCTGCAAACACTTTCCAAAGTTTGTTGCGTACTTTGCACTGAATCTTACGACAGTTGCTTTTCTTTTTTTTTCTTTCAATATTATTCAACTATCAAATAATGGACATTTCGAAGCTTACTGATGTTAAGAAAGTAGATTTATGTAAAAAGTAAAACATTTACTACCTACTTAACATAAAAAACAATATTATTCAGGTATTTTCTAATTGGAGCATGCTTCTTGCCGCTTGTATGGATTGTTAACTCATTTTGGTTTTTCTCTGACGCTTTCTGTAAACCGGTCAACAATCATCGACGCCAAATTCGAAAATATGTGATTGGTAGCATTATCGGATCGATATTCTGGATTATTGTCCTCTGTTCTTGGGAAATCTTCTTTCAAGTGAGTTGCTTTTTCTTTTTCTATAAAACGAAAAACATATCGAAAACCCAAAGTTTTTCGTTGTCTCTCAATGTATTTCGACCCAAAGAAAGAAAAAAAATGCAATAATCTATTGTTTTTCAGCACTATCGCTCTCAAGGACTCGTCTGGACCGACTTCCTCACTTTCGTATTTCCCACTGGAAGAGTCTGAAATACTATTCATATCTTTTTTCCTATTCACACGTGCCGGCTATCATGTCTCTTTCGAACCACAAACTATTCGATCTCTGTTTTAATTTGCCAAAGTTTATGAAAATTTTGTCCAATTTATTTATTCATGTCCAATTTATATAAATATGTCCAAAGGGAGGAAACTCAAGATGTGACATCACAGTTTAGGGGGAGAAAAAGGAGCTAATCCGGGGGAGACTAAAAGAGAAATTTGTGATTGTGGGTATTTCGATTAAATATCAATTCTTGAGAGAGTCCTCATCCTCGTCATCCTTGGTATTGATGCTCACTGCTGACAGATTGGATTCATCAATTATCTCCTGATCGTAGTCCTTTGGTTGACATTTCTGAAGATCCACACGAACAAGATCCATCTGAAAAATTGAAATTCTATTTCTTTCGACACAAGTAAAATTCAATAATACCTGTTGTTCTGGAACCGACCATGGTTTCCAAGTTGGATGATGTTTCTCCTTCCACTCTGTGTATCCAAGACACGCCTTGTGCAACTTCTTGATCACTTTTGGAGCCACTACTTTTGTAACTCTGTTCACCAGCCAAGTTGGAAGCTTCCCTTTTGGATCCGAATGACTGATATAGGTCACTTCACATCCTTCTCCTTTCTCTTTGATCAGATATCCAGATAAGAGTATTGTAGCTCGAATGCATCCTTTAGCTGGTGGATAGTCCTCATGACACACAGAATGCGAGCAGATGAGACGATCCTTGTCGGTTTCCAGCCAACTGCGTTGCATCACGAAGTCGCGTGGACGAATTGGAGACACTGAGCTCACTGAAAGTGTCTATAATGAATAAAGGAAAGAACCAACGGACGGTGGCTTACATGAATAGTAACAGACGTCGTTATTCGGGTTGATGATTCCGATGCTCTCCTGTTTGATCATATATTTGTCCCATTTTGCACGATAAGCTGGAATACTGCCAAATGAGAAAAATCTCACATACTGCGCTTCTGTCGGTTCAGAAAACCTCGCCACAAGAACGACACTGTATTTTTTTTAGGTCCTGACCCAATTTTTTCTAGGTCATGACCTAATTTTTTCTAGGTCATGACCTAATTTTTTCTAGGTCATGACCTGATTTTTCCTAGGTCATGACCTAATTTTTTCTAGGTCATGACCTATTTTTTCCTAGATCATGGCCTAATTTTTTCTAGGTCATGACCTAATTTTTTCTAGGTCATGACCTGATTTTTACTAGGTCATGACCTAATTTTTTCTAGGTCATGACCTACTTTTTCCTACATCATGACCTAATTTTTTCTAGGTCATGACCTAATTTTTTCTAGGTCATGACCTGATTTTTTCTAGGTCATGACCTAATTTTTTCTAGGTCATGACCTATTTTTTCCTAGATCATGACGTAATTTTTTCTAGGTCATGACCTAATTTTTCTAGGTCATGACCTAACTTTTCCTAGGTCATGACCTGATTCTTCCTAGGTCATGACCCAGTTTTTTCCAGGTCACGACCCAGTTTTTTCTAGGTCACGACCTAATTTTTCTAGGTCATGACCCAGTTTTTTCCAGGTCACGACCTAATTTTTTAACGTATCCTACAGTACCCTACCCAAAATGCTAAACAGCCTTGTTGAAAACTAACCAGAATCATGGAGAACATCATAAGCAACCGAAGCCGAGACATCTGGGAACAAAGCGATTGCCTTGATCATCTGGTAGCTACTGTTTTCAATGTTCTGGGTGAAAATGCTGATGTCTTTCTTCTTGTACACCTGCAATGTTGAAGTTAACAAATCTAGAATCTTCTGAACTCCTAACCTCTTCCCATCCATCATTCTCTTCACACAGACTTCGAACCTTCTGATAATCCGCATCTTCCCATACTCTTGCCACGTTAACCCGCATGCCTGACTACAGTAGTCCAACTGATGTTTCTAGCTGACTCTTGTGAGTCTTGCACTATTACCTAAATTTAATGCATACATTTAGAGTTTAAGTGAAAATAGAAAAGGGGAAAAAGTGGAAGGATCGGGTGGGTTGGTGACACACAAATATATCAAAATGAAGAAAGTGTAAAAAATAGAGAGACGGAGAAATGAAGCCTCCCGTATAAGCACAGCTGTGGCGCACTCACAGAAAGAGAGAGCTTTGAAAAATCTCCGTTTCTTTGTTTCAGAAAAATGGAGATTCTGATGAATGACAGACGGGATGACAAGTTCGAAATGGGAGAGGGGAGGTGGTGATTAATGACTGTAAAGGTTTGAAGGAGCACTGGAAGACGTCAGAGAGAAGCGTCAATTGAAGCCCGTCCAAACCGTCAACTTTGAGCTCAATCATCTAGATTCCTGGGAAAGATATCAAAGTATTGTCAACTGACAAAATGTTTGTGATTTTATGATAAACAATTTATCAGTTGACTGCTTTTTTATATCTTTGACAGGAATTCAGATAATTGAGATCTAAGTTGACGGTTTAGGTGGCGCTCTTTTAGATTGTTTGCAGTAATTTTGAGTTCAATTATCTCGATTCCTGTGAAAGATATCAAAACATCCCTAACTGGTAGATTGTTTAACAAAATATCACAAATATTTTATCAGTTGACAATTGTTGGATATCTATCACAGGAGTCCAGGTTATTGAGCTCAAAGTTAACGGGTTGGTTGGACTTTTATTAGAGGAAATACGGTATAACAAACTTGGAAACTTCTCAAGAACACTCTTGGAACACTGAAAATGCGGGGTAGTTCGAAGAAGCGGAAAGAAGAAATACGGGGAAGCAGGGCGGATCATAAATTTTTAAGCATCGAACTGGCAAGAAAAACGAACAACGGAGAAGCGTGGGCGATATTTTGCGGGGAACAAGAGGCAAAGTTTGAGATTCGGGAGACAGTGTGACGTTGAATAAAACATTGTCAATTAAAGACTTTTCTTTTGAAGAGGAGATCTGGATATTTTCCAAATTCGTAAACCGGACCCTGCCATAGCTTCGGAATCAATATTTCTGGACCAACCGAATTAGATATCTTAGAACTAACAATAAGATCAGCCACTTTATGGCGTATAACTTTGCTCATAGACAAGGTACAGTTTTCCAAATAGCATCATTTTGTAGTACTCGTCGGTTTTTATCATATCTATTTTAGTTAGTCTAAAGGTAGCGATTCTAAAAAAAGCTATGGCAGCGCCGGATTTACCTCTATGATAACAACTACATATGTTCAATCTGTTCTACTTCTCACTAACAATAAGACAGCTAAAATATTAAAGTCAGAATTCTGAAACCTTCTGACATCATCAGTCTTCCCCCTGAGTATTCAGAAAAGCAGGAAATGACGCCAAAATAGATGTTTAATCAAAAAAGAAAAAGAGTAACATTGCGCGGAACGAGCGAAGACATCAAAAATTACAGCGAGGCGGATTCTGGAGAGAAGAGTCTAATGAGATTGGCCGACTATTTTACATAAACTCTGGGAAATTCATTCGATCAGAGGTCAAATGTGGATCTATAAGGAGAGTGTCTGAAATTCCTTCCAACGGAAGACGTCAGTGCGAATTCCCACAAGAAAATCAAGTGTAATTGAGCAAGTTCTGACGTATTGAATCTAGAATTAGCACTTCTCAAAAGTATATCATTATCGTGTACTTTTCAAGTTGGAAAGGTTCTATTTTTGGATGAATTCGAGAAAGACAATAAGTTTTGCTATAAGACAGATACCGTAAAACTCCAATATATAGAACGCCTGTGGCGGCGTTTTGCCACCCAAATTCGTCATCTTAGATTCCATATATCTCGGTTTCTATAAAAGGTATCATAAAGTAATCAACTAACAAAATGTAGCTGATATTATGATAAATATTTTGCCAGTTGGCCACTTTTTGATATCTTTTACAGGAAATGAGATATAGGGGCTTTAAGTTGACAGTGATTACAGAAACCCAGAGAAAGTCAAAATTAAATGGGAAAAGAGTGAGATGTCTCCGAGTGTAATTGGTAGATTTTCGAATTACGGTACAAAAAATCTTTCTGTAATGCTCAAAATCTGGAAGAAGTGAATTAAAGATATGTTTTTAAGAAATAGAAAAACTTCAATTACCATAAATGCTCTAAAATAAGACCACTTGTTTGAGATCAATTATCTCGGTTTCTGACAAAGATATCAGAAATTGTTCAACTAATAAAATGTTTTTCTTATTGTCGCCAATATTTTATTAGTTGACAATTTTTTGATATCTTTCACAGGAATCGAGAAAACTGAGCTCAAACTTGACAATGTGGGAGCTCTTCTATTACAGGCTTCTGGGTGAATCGAAAAGTGGAAAGTTTCGATAGTTAGTTTTGACTTTCAGAAAATTACAGAATTCTGGAATAAAAAAAGAATAATCTGAAGATTTCCAAAACTCTTTTTTTTCCTATCTGTTCAAAATGGGTCCTAATCGCTTTTGGGATATCCTAAAATTTCAATGTTTTGTCTCCTAGGGGTACCATTGACTTTCAAAAACAACAAAAAAGGAATCATAAAAAATAATTGGTGGAAAGACAAACCAAATACGACTCTACAGCTCTGCCCCTCCTCTTTCTCTTCATTAAAGGAAATGGAAAAAAAGGAAAAGAGAGAGCAAAAAGTGAGTGTGAATGGACGGGCAAAACGGCGGAACACACAGAGACAAACGAAAAAAAAAGTGAAAAGGCAGAGAGAAAGAAAAGGCAAATATCTATATGAAAGTAGAAGAGAGAAAGGAAACGAAAGAACACGGAAATCATGCAAAATGGGACAATGGGGAAACGGAAGCTATGGGTGGCCAGCAGCTCGTCGATCAAAAATACTGCGGTATCGATTTCAGATCTTGTTTGAAATAAAAAATCAACTAGTTATCAAAATCAGAATATGTTCAAGCACAGCAGTCCTTTATGAGATCTGTCTGCATCGGGTTTGAATTCAGAAGACGTCAATGAAAAATCCCAATAGTATTAATTGCGCAGCATATCAGAGAGTGCACTTTCGGAAAATGAATAGTGTCTGAAACTCCTAATTTAAGTTCCAATGGAAGACGTCAATGGGAATTCCCATGGAGCAAGTTTTGACGTACAGGATCTAGAATTAGCACTGCACAAAAAGTATGTCACTATCGTGTACTTTTCAAATTGATATGTTCTATTTTTGAACGAATTCGGGAAAGACAAACCCACTTTTCTAAACATTACCGTATGACAGATACCGTACTCCTCTAACAGAAGCCCACCGAAACCGTCAACTTGGAGCCCATATATCTCGTTTCCAGTAAAAGATATCCAAAAGTGGTCAACTGACAAAATGTTGATCATATCATCACCAACATTTCATTAACTGACAGGTTTTTGATATCTTTCACAACAAATGAGATAATTGGGCGACCGCGGTAGCCCATACCTTGAGACGGGTAGCTACCGTGAGACATATAGGTACCTCACAAATATATGATACCTCACGAAGAATTTTTTTCTGAATTAAAAAAAAAAACTAATATTTATGAAAATACATATCTTTGGGAATATTTTAATGAAAGAACTACAAAAAAGGCACCAAGAACATGAAGGCTTTGAAATCCCTATTCCTAGTCGAATCGCTCTCAAAATTAGAGAAGCACCTATTTCCTAGAAACCAAAGGAACTTTTCCCTATTTTCTTCTCATCTGACGACACTAAAAAATTTAAATACTAGTTGAAAAAAGGAGAACTAAAATGAAATGGATACATGTCACTCTATTCCATCCGGTGTGAGAAAGAAAAGTGGAGAAGAAGAAAAAACATTCGAATTAGGGGAAAACGGATATGTGCTCAAGGAGTCTGAATGTCTGGCGATATATATTTTTGTGAATTTCATTTTTAATCAATCAATTTGGAGAAAAAAAAATTCTGGGAGCTCTTATATTTTTAGAAAGAAAATATTAGGAAAAAGCGGGCGAGAAGTGGGAAAAAAAAAGAAAAAAAAAGAGAAGGACCTAATTGAATTTTTCGAGGATGAGATGACAGATGAGAAGACGTTAAAAATGAATAACACGGAAGAGAGAATGGGGTTTTGAGGGAAACAAGTTGGGGGAAAAGTTTAAAAATAATTCCAAGTGCAGAAGTTTTGAGCTAGAATAGAATACCGTAAAACCGGTAATAAAAGGGTCCCATAACTTAAAACTTTGATTCCAATTTTCTCGATTTCTTCAAAAGATATCAAAAAATTGTCAACTGATAAATTGTTTATCATAACATCAGGAGTGTTTAGTCAGTTGATACATTTTCGATATCTTGCATAGGAATTGAGATAATTAAGCTCAAGCTTGACAGAGTAGGGGCCCTTCTACTTCAGGTTTTATGGTAACAAAAGTCTTACTTCGCATCAGACATCTAGACAAATACGAGAAACTTCAATAAACAGAATAAACTAAAAAATGGAAGAACTGGTGTCTATTTCCACCCCCATTCATATTTCCATAATCCAATTGTCGCTGGGAAAATTCTGAAAAAAAACGGCGCAATGACGTTTTTTCAGATGGGAAAAGAAACAAAAATAGCAATAAATAGTGGAAAAATGGGAAGGAGAGAGATGGATGATTTTTGAGATTTTTTGAAGTGTTTTGAAGTTAGCGGCGGAAATTTATGCGTAAAATTAGAATACCAGCTGGTTATGTGGTATTGAGAGAGTAAAATTTTGAATCAAACAATATTTTTCAAACATTTACATACGAAATAGAATTTGGGACATCCAGAATATTCCGAACTCTAGAAAAATCCGAAATTTCTATTTTGAAGATTAGGAATTTTCAGAAATGTCGAAATTCCGATTTTCGAAAATCGAAGTTTTCGAGATTCTGAAACTACAATTTTTTAAAATTCGAAACTTTCTGAGCTTCCGAAATTCCAATTTTGAAATTTTGGGAATATCCAGAAGTTCCAATTTCCGATTTTTAAAAATTTAGATTGTTTCGAGATTCTGGAATTCTGATTTTCTAAAAATTAAGAATATTCTAAATTTCCAAAAACATCAAAAGATTCCAAAATTCTGCTTTTCGAAAATCCGAGAATTTTGAGATTTTGAAACTCCCACTTTTAAAAATTCAGCTCATTCCGAGATCCTTCTGAAATTCCGGATTTTTGAAATTCGGAAAGTTCCGAGTTTCCGAAATTCCTATTTTTTAAAATTCGGAATATTCAAGGATTCCGGAATTCCGATTATTAAAAATTCGGAATATCCAGAGATTACTAAAATCCCACATTTTCTTAATTTGCAATATCCGGAAATTACAAAATTCCGAATGGATTTTAGAGATTTTCCAAAAACTATAAAAACTACTAGAGAAATCCTTTAGTTTTGGTTAAAATAAAACAAATCGAATGAGAACAAAAAAGACACGGACACAAAAAGCAAACAAAACTAAAAACGATGATGATGATCTGTGTCAAATGTACTCCCATTGGAGTGCAAATGTAGTTCAACATCCAAAAAATACTCATTTGTCTTCAAAAAAATAGACGTCATCGATTGATGTAAAAAGAGTTGAAAGTAAACGAAATTGAGTAGTCATTCGCAATTTGGTTCGATTGTCCAACTTTTTTCGTTTCTTGTCAGTCGAAATGATAACGAGTGACCGAGAAAAGTTAAGTATGTGAAGAGAAATTTGAGGGAAACATAGAATGATAAATTTAAGTTTTTATCAGCCAGAAAAGTGCACTTTTGAAAATTTTTTGAGCATGATAGTGAATCAAGGCTGGTTGCAAAGACAACTCGTATTATGAACTTGGTTGAGAGAATTGGAAAAAAATTAGAAAACCTAATTTTGAAAAGAAGAAAAAAAACTGAAAATGGATCAAGGAAGAAACAGTGAAAAGTCTGGAAATTATGCATTTCAGGTGAGAATGCTACAAAACATTGGATTCTCGGTTAACGAAGGAATATGCACCAAACTCGAGAAATCAAGGACCGACCGGTGAGCCCGGGTTTTTCACATTTGAAGAACATTTTGAAATTTCAGAGATGTTTATCAATTTTATGTGAAAAAGGGCTTATAATGACACTCCGTTCTCGGCGACTCGCGATTTGGAAATTCTGAAATATACCTCTTTGGATATTTCGAAAAGGATCTTGGAACATTTTTGAATTTCTGCTGAAACTGAAATCTCGAAATTTTCAGGCAACTTCATAAAGAACGACAAACGGAGAATATTTATTTCTGGCTGAAATTCGAAAAAAAAAGTCGAAAACTTTTTTGAAGTCCCTAGAAAAAAACTTGTACTATAATTTCATAAATACCGCAGAACCTGTAATAGGAGGGCTCTCTAGCTGCCAACTTGAGCTTGGTTCCCTGTCCATTTTATCAAAAAGAGGTCTTTAGACAAAATATTCATCATAATGTCACAAATATTTTATCACTTAAACATTTTTTGATATAAATTACATAAACGGAGAAAATACGGTCAAAGTACAGTTTGCAGTTCCAAATAGTATTCTCTACAGTAACCAGTTTCATTTTCAAATACTTTTCCCTACAGATTTCTTACTACAGTAATCAGTTCTGCAGGTTTCTCTGATCTCAATCGATATCTAAAACCTCGTTCCGGCCCATTCAATGTTTTTTTTCACCTCTAGCCTTGACTCATTTTTTTTCTTTAACCTATTCTCCAATCCCTTTTCCTGTTCTCCGTCTAAATGAACAAATTAGTCATGGCTCGTTTCAGTCCCCCATTCAGTCGGCAAGAAACCAAAAGAAGAAAAAAAGGCAAATAATATTAACGATCCGATGATTTTATCATTTTTTTTTCCATCTCCATGTGTTCCGCCTGTTTTGGATGGTCATTTGGTATTAGAAATGGTTCCAATTCTCCAAAAGAAGAAAGTCAAATTGTATCTCATCTTATTTTCCCCAAATGTGTTCTTTTTCTCTCCTTTTCCATTCCCAAAATCCAATCATATGTATAGCAAAAATGTGTTCGTTTGTTTCCGTTCCACTCTCATCTCTTCCCCCTATTTCTCATCATTTCAGAATTCGTAAAAAAACGGCGTAGTAGTTGTAGTGTTCAGCTAAAAATTCATGCATTATTCTCTTCTCTTCATTTCCTCCACAATTTCCGTCGGAAGAGAAAAGACAATGGAGAAGAAGATTTGATCAAAAACAATAAAATTTGTTTTAATTTCCGGTGTGTGTAATCGAAGAAAACTAGACGGAGAAAATATTCGAGCTGCTTGAAACTCAATGAATCTGGAGTTCGTTTTTGAGATCCTGAATTGAAACATAAACTATAAAAAAATTTTGTGAAAATGAGCTCATGGTCTGTATAAGAGGCTTTTTTTTTAAATTATACTTTCAGCTCTGATATTAGCGAGTCAATTGTTCTGAAATCCAGAGAGAATAATATTAAACGTAGATGCCCGTATTTTTTCTTTTTACTAACTATAAGATTCTATAAAAAAGTCTTCTGAATACGATAATTTTTTTCACCTTGATAAGTTTCGAAAGCAAATGATCACGAAAACAGACTTTTCAAAGGCCATACAACAGAGATGTCCAGATTCCGTATTCCGGACTCCGGCTTTCGTCCTTTTTTTCATTCCGGATTCCGGATTCCGTTCCGGATTCCGGAAACTTTTCATTCATCCGGATTCCGAGAAAATCATTTTATTCCGGATTTCAAACATATGTGTTAATTTGCAAGGATTCTCTGACTTTTTTGAACTTACGCGACTAACAATGCAAAAGTATAGCACGATCTGTGTTTTTTAGATAATTTCTGCTCATTTGTAGAGCTCAAAACTCCGGATTCCCGGATTTTTTCATTCCGGACCTCGGAGAAATAGTTTCATTCCGTATTCCATATTCCGTGAAATGTTCATTTTTTCCGGATTCCGGATTCCGAGGCAATTATTTTATTCCGGATTCCGTTTTTCAAAAAAGTCATTCCGGACATCTTTTCCCTACAATGAAAACTACAGTAACCTGAGTAATGTGAGAATATTTTAATTTTTAGAATTCATTTTCCCGATTTTTTGGATTTTAGTAGGTATACTACGATTCGGGGTACAAAGGGGTACAAAATCAACAACTGGGGGGAGACAAAATTGACATTTTTCGTATTTTGTACCCCCGAATTGAAGATTTTGTACCCTTAAATCCCTTTGTACCCCAATGAGACCAACATTTTTCTACCTTTCGAAATATTTGCCTCTTTTCCAGCTACTCCTCCCAGAAGTTTTCATTATTCCTGAGCTCCTCCCTGCTCTAATGTCTCTGCGTCTCTTCATCTGTCATTGTCTCTAACCGGCTCAGTTTCCTATCGAATTAGCACGTCAAACGGGATGTCAAATACACTCCTAGCCATTTATGACACATATTCATCCTGACGGGAGCATATTCTTTCCCTCATTTTCTGTTAGCTTTTTGAGTCTCTTGAGAATTTATTTCACTTCTTTTTCTTCTTATCCTTATCCTTCCTTTTCCCTTATTCTCTTGACATTTTCACTCATTTCGAGACAATTTGATGTGAGAAATGCCATCTTCATCATCAAAAATTTTCATAAAATAAAAAAAAGGTCTACAGTATGCTTCCCCCTGACGTCTCCACTGGAGACTCTCCAGTGATTCTTAGCATTGAAAAAGTACAGAAAAGTGCATGACCGGAATGCATGCTCTCCTTCTTCCCCCCCTACCACTAATTTGGCTTCTTTTGACGACCGCCCACAAAGTTTTGCGCTAGCAAAACCTTCTGTTCTCTCCTTCGGACTCTTTTCTTCTTCCGTCCCGTTGACCACTTCTTTTTGCTCCTTTCCCATTATTGAGGAGCCGTTTAGCCTAGTGTCCACTCGACTTCTTCTTTTTCTTTTCTCACTATATTATCCTATTTTTTTCATTTTCAAAGTTCTCCAACTGGCCACCTTGAAACACGCGCGCAATGCCTCGAGTCGTCTCTAGATAGTTGCCCACCGACATGTTAGTCTACCGGTGGTCTCGTGGTGTAGTGGTTATCACATCTGTCTAACACACAGAAGGTCGGTGGTTCGAGCCCGCCCGAGATCAGTGCCAAGTTTTTGCAATCCCAGAAGAATGTTGGCTCATCTTGTTTCTCCTCTTTCTTCTCATCTAGCAACAATTGTTTTGTTTCACGAAGCGGGTATCTGTTGTGACAATCTTTTCACTTTCTTTTGAAACCGAACCAAGATTACTCTCGGGCTCTTTTCCCCCATTGCTTTTTTGTTTTTCTTCCTCTTTCTTTCCCTTCCTACAAAACAATGTTGCCCACTTCAATGTTTTTTTTTCAACATTATTCAAAGTGAAAAAAAGGAAACTGACATGTGTAAATGGGTGTGAAGCGTTGTTGTGTATACGTTTTACTATCACATAAAAAAGGGCTTTATTTGCACTCTTACTTTCGCTTTTCAACCCCTTTTTCGTAGCTTTTCCCTTCACTTTTTATTTCATTCTGGGTGGTGTTTTCTGAGATTTCCATTAACAATATTGTCTTGGTTTTTGTAACATATTTCCAAAAACTTCCTGTTTATGAAGCCAAGAAAAGTTTAATAGATTTCTTACAATCTACAATTTCAACTTCTGATAAGATACGGCATGCAGAGAAGTTCGGAATTCCCGGAGTTTTTCGGGAGTTTAAAATTTTCGGAATTTCGGGAAATTCGGAATATCTTAGTTTTTAAAATTCCGGAAATTTGAAAATTTCGTGATATTTTGATTTTCAAAATTTCGTAGTTTTCTTAAAATCCCGGTTTTTAAATTTATAGAATTCTCGGAAAATGCCTATTTTTTAAGAAGTCCGAAGTTTCTGAATTTTCCAAAAACTCCAATGTTGAAAATTTCGGAATTCTCGAAAAATTCCAATTTTGGAATTTCCGGAAACGCTGATTGTTAATTTTGGAATTTTAGAATTTTCCTTTGGAATTTTTGGAATTTTCGGAAAATTAGGAAAATTTCAGAAAATTCAGATATTTTTTGATTTCGGAACTTTTGTATTTTTCGGAACTTTTGAATTCTTCCGGTCGGAAATGTTCTTGGAATTTTTGAAATTCCGAATTCCGAACATTCTAGGTCTAAAAATCAGAAAAAATTGTATAGATTTCAAAAAAAGCATAAATTATGTATATGTAGTCGTAAGGAGAGAATTAATATTTTTATCCCCTTTTCCAATGGTTCCATTCCAATTTTCAGGGAAATGAAATGAAAAAGAAGTTAGTCAGTGAGTCTAATCTCATTGAATTCGATTTGGAAGGGGAGGAGTAGTAGCTTGTCTTCCGAAATGCAATTTGTCTTTTTCCTTCGTTTTCGTTTCAAAAGTAACCAGAACTTTTGGGATATTCCTTCGTAGTACATTACTTTCGGAATTTTCCTTGTTTTATTCAAAAAACACGAATTGGGAAAAGAGGAGCTCGTTTCGAAATTTCGGTGGAAGAATGCAAAAGGAAATACGAGAATTGTAAAGAAATAATAAGAAAAGAGCTCCCTTTTTTCTTCTTTTCAATGTATTCCTTAAAAAGAAAAGAACCGTTTTTTGTTTGCCTTTGAGAAAGAGAAAGACCGTTCCCTTTTTGGTCAATAAATAGGCGAGAAATGTTCCTATTTTAGGTTCTTCCTGCGAAAAAAAAATTCGAACTTCCAAGTTTTCGAATTTCCTTATTTTCGAACTCGATAACTTTCAGATTTCTAAATTTCTCAATATCCAGGTTTTTCAGATTCTGACTTATTTACCAAATTTTAGAATTTCTGATACTCCGAATTTGCAAATTTTCAGTTTTTAAATTTTAAAATATCCGGATTTCAGAATTGGAGATTTTGAGAAATTCCGAATTTTCTTACTTCCGAAATTCAGAATTTGTGAATATTACACTTTTCGAATTTCTTGAGTTTTGATTTTTCGAGTTTCGATTTTTTAAGTCTTCGGAATTTCTCAATTTTCTAACTTCTAGATGTCAGAACTTTCGAATTTTTTGAGTTCTGAATTCTCGATTTTTTTAATTTCTCAATTTGGTTGCTTTTATTTCCTAATTTCAGAACTTCAGAATCTGAATTTTGGAAATTTCGAACTCCTAAAACTTCTACTTCTGAATTTAGAGATTTCGAGAATTTGTGCATTTTTAAAAGATGTGTTCCCTTCATCACTCCCTATCAGACATCCTTTTAGTGGAGATTTTCAAAAAAATATATTTAGAGACTACAGTAATCATAGAAATTAAAGACTCATTTTCTTCGAAAAAGTTGTTTACACTCCAATCAAACACCACTTTAGAGTTTTTCGAACTTTTCTCCCATAATCCTCTACCAACAACTCTCTTTTGAAAATATTGCGCAAATAAGACGATAATTATGTCTCCTAAAACCCCCTAAAATGTTTCTTTTTCTGCCTGTTCCTATTGACAGATGGCTTCCCTTTTGCCCCCTATGTTAGACAGAGAGACCCCTTTTAAAGTCCAATGACATTGCCCATAAACTATTTATTATCCACCCTTCTCCTTGTCATCAAATAGACGATCGCTTCCCTTTTATGACCTTTCTAGATGACATCTACACAGTTTCTTGTCTAATTTTCCTTCTACTCCATTGGCAATATTATAAACATTTTAGGCATACTTGTCACAGGCCGGACAGGGTCAAAATTAAAAATTCTTCGGTCCGGTTCATGTTCTGAATTTTCCAAATTCTGATTTTTTTTTGAAAATTTTCAAAGTTTCGATACTTTTGTAAAGGATGATTATCCCAGGAAGAAGTGGAATTCAATAAATTTTTGGAGGGACTGGAAGAATTTTTTCAACCCTACCCGGAATTTGACAAATTCGATTTCAAGGAATGTAGGGGTACAGTAGAAGGTTTCGAAATTTTGTATGGACTTAATTTATGTTTGAATGGGTGAAGTGTAGAATTCTTTGCTAAAAAGACAACTTTTATAAATGTACCCAATCAGCGGAGATCCATGAAGTGATTCCCAAAATAATATAGCGTAAAACTGTAAAAGAACGCCCCCTCTACAGACTGTCAACTTTGAATTCAATTATCTCAATTTTTGTGAAATGTATCAAAAATTTGTTAACTAGTGAAATTTAACTAATATTATGATAGACATTTTTTCAGTAGACAACTTTTCATTATCTTTCACAGAAATCGAGATAAGTTGGCTCAAAGTTGACGGTAAAAAACGTCAGTGGCGGTGTTACGCCGCCCAAACCGTCCACTTTCAGCTCATATATCTCATTCCCTGTAAAAGATACAAAAAAGTGGTCAACTGATAAAATGTTAATTATAATATCAATTATATTTTGTTAATTGACCATCTTTGATATCTTTTACAGTAACCGAGATAAATTGGTTCAAAATTAAAAATTAGGGTTGCCATTCTATTAGGGTCTTTTTGGTAGTTTTTAGTTTTTAAATGCTTTAAAAATTATGAAGAAAAAATATAAATTGAGTTCCTATTTCTGAAAATCCAACCGTTCTTCTTTCTCAATTCCTTGTACACTAATTCGCCTTTTTTGTTTTGAACAACCTCACCTCCCTTTCTTTTTTTTGCTTGTCCAGCAGCTCCTTGACCACCACCTGCTTCTCCTTCTCCATATAAGCACATTCAGCACCTATATTATTAACCTTCCGCGTCCTTATTTCTCCCTCTTTCCATTGCTTATATCCTCCTAATCACGTATGTAAAAGTGTATCAATAGACCACCATCTTCCCGTTTTCCCATGAAGTAGACAGGTGTTCGAGCTCCTATTTTTCCTTCTTCCACTTCAACATTTTTCGATTATCTCTCTGCGTTTCCATGCTTTTTCTTTCGCTTCTCTGTGTCTCTCTTTTCTTATCACCCTGATAACCTTCTCTCTTATCGAATCTCCCACTCATTTCTGACCACTCGAAAATCCGTGCCATTCTGCTGCTCGCCTTGGAGCCAGGCAGACTGGCAGGATTTTTGATAAGTTGGGAGAAGAAAACAAGCTTTTTTCTTTCTATTTCTTTTTTCCTGACATTTTTTCTGCATTAAAAACTCTCCTGAAGATCCACTTATCCATCAGAAATTCATAAGAAAAGAACTAGAAGATGTCCTTTTTTCTCCCTTCAATTTGTCATCTTTTCTTCTTCCCATCACTCATTTTTCGGCTCTTTTTTCCTTTTTTTTCTTGCCCCAAAAACTTCTTTTTTTCCAAGGTCCTATCTTTAGTCTCTATGAAATAAATTAAGGCCACGCCCCTTCCTTTTCCGGTTAATCCTTAATCCGTCTGATTCTCTCCATCTCTTGGTTTTATGCAGCTTCGAATAGGAATCGGATTAAAACCAAATTTGCCTATTTGACATAGCTACCTCAGTATTATGAATTCTATTCTGATTGATTGTATTGAGGTTTTCAATATGTAAGAAATTTGAGACTATTTACTGAAAATTTGCTTTTAATAAATCTCGTTTTCTGATGAGTCCCTGACTTTGACTTTGAGCCAAGTTTTCTCGGTTTCTGTCAAAGATATAAAAAGCTGTCAACTGATAAAATTTTTATTATAATGTCAACAATATTTTATTAGTTTATTACTTTTTGATATCTTTCACAGGAGTCGAGATAAATTGGCTTAAAGTTGAAAGTTACGAGGTAGTTTTCAAAAATAAAACCTTGTAGAACTCTTACTTTCTTGTAAAACCAAACCTAATTGTAAGCTTTTAAATTTGCCACACATTTAGTTTCCCCCGTCTTCTCCCACTCTCTCCATAATCACTTCTTCTTCTTCTTCTTCTTCTTACACATTTTTTCCCACACTGTACATCTTCTTCTCCCCTTTCGGTCTCTTTCTTCTTCTCTTTACCTATCACCCAGATGTCAACCTTTCTTTCCTTTTTGATATCTCTGCGTCTCCTCATCTTCAACACTCTCTCCTCTCATCTCCTTATCAGTCAACCCAAACAATATACACGTTACGGGTGGCAATTAGTCATGCGAACACATCTCCCCCTTCTCCCTTTCAACTCTATAAACACTCGTCTTTTTGTACCCAAAGTTTTTTTGTTGGTTAAATTGGACAGAAGCTTTTGAGGTTAGAAACTTTTAAATGTAGACTTTATTGTGAACCTAGAGTCTAAAGGACGGCACACACTTATCCAGACTTATAAAAACGGGCGTATCTTTAGACATAAATATCCTGGAAGCACGAAATATGGTAGAAGTATAATTTTATGTTTGATTCTACTGAAATTCAAGCTTCTGAAATCTTCAAAGTGATTCCTCAAGTGTAGACATTGTTATGATTTTCCAAAAATTAACAGCGTAATTTGTCGTCAGGTTTTTCATGAGATGAAGTAACTTTGACAAGCGATAACTCTGCTCAAAGTTGCTCAAATTATTTGAAAATTGATCAGTTTATTGATGAATTACCTAAATTTACGCTCTCCAAATTTGAGCCCAGTACAACACTTTACTCGAATATTGTGCTAGGAAAAACTTTAGTGCATATGTAACCTTCAACTGAAAAGCTCCCACGAGTTTCGAATCCATTTGTAACATACGGGATAATTAAATTTCGATGGTCATCATCGACCTCATTACAGTCCCCCCCAACCTTCTCCTTCCTCCAGTCTCATAATAATAATAAACCAATAACAATGAAACACGGGCGGTCCTAATTGGGTTAGTTTGGGCAGAAGAAGCAACAGGCCTCCTTCGCATTTCGTGTCTCATTTTGAAATTGAGCATTTTGTCCCGAATATTTGTTTCGTTTCTCTACCTTCATGAAGGATAAATATCAATTTTCTTTTGAAATCTCTTGTCGTGTTTATTCAATTTCATTTACATTCGACACCCGAGAGTAGGGGCGGAAACAAAAATAAATAAAGAGAGGAAGCGGAAAGAAAAAAGAAGAGCTTCCGGAAAATTTCGGAGGTAATTGAGAAATTAGGATTTAGGTAGGAAATCCCATTTTTTCAAAATTAATTTTTATAAATCCAAAATTCGGAAGTTCTGAATTTCAAAAAGTCGGATATTCAGGTTTTCCAAATTTCCGAATTTCTGAATTTAATAAATTCAAAAATTCCGAATTTAAAAATTTCAAATTTCCAAAATATGGAAGTTCGGAATTCCGTAAGATCCGATATTCGGAAATTTAGAAATCTCGAAATTCCAAAACTTCAAATTTTCGGAAGTTCCAAAATGCAGAAATTCAGGATTTTTGAGTTTCCGAATTTAATAAATTTAGCAATTCAAAATTAAATATTTTGAATTTCGAAAATTTGAAAGTTCGGAATTCCGGAATATCCGATATTCGGAAATTTAGAAATCTCGAAATTTCATAATTCGGAAGTTGCAAAATTCAGAAATTCAGGAATTCGAAAGTTTAGAAGTCAGAAACTCGGAAGTTTGGAGATTCTGAACTTCGGAAATTCTGAAATTCCGAATTTGCGTTTCTTTTATATTTTGAATTCCTGAATTTCGGAATTTCTGCATTTCTGAGTTCCGGATATCATTTTTGGAGACAAAAAAATAACTGAATTTCCTTGATTTGCAAAATTATTGTTGATTATTTTTCTTGCGAAAATCGTCATGTGATATATGGTCCGAAACAAATGGTGGACTCATATTTTCAGTCTGAAAATGACGCTATTCTTGTTTTCATAAAGTTTTTTTGATTCGATTCCATCAGTTTTTTTTTGTATAAATTCATGTGAAAGATACCAAAAAGTGACCAACTGAAATAATGCTTTCGATATTATAATAAACACTGTGTCAGTTGACAAAGTTTTGATATCTTTTACATGGGATGAGATATATGGGCTCAAAGTGAAAGTATAGGGTAGCCTTCTATTAGAGGGCTTACTGTACCTACTTTCCTCAAAAAGTTTCCATGAACTTCTCACCTCTCCCCTTTTCTCTCCCATTAATTAAATCTCTTCTCTCTCCATTCCCAGATCATTATTATCCGTTTTCTTTTGTTCCTCACCCTGTAGTCCTCATATTCGTCCCTCCCTATATAAACCATGTCATTTTCCGTATTTCATTCTCATCATGTCACTTCTTCTTCTTCTTCTCGATTCCCGATAATTCTTCTCTCTGATTCTTTTTGTTCCTGCAATCCCGTCCCACTTTTTATTCGAGAACATACGAAAACTGGTAATTTTAATGTGTGTTTCTTTCACACAGGAAGACACTTTTTAACCCATTCGGATAAATGTTAGGTTTAGAAACCAGGACAAGTTTCACATTATTTTTCGTCCGAAGTGAGAGAGAAAGAGTCAACATTGTTATACGGTTGACCAAGTACAAACCCCCACATAATTTTATTGACACCCCCTTGCCCTTGCTCCAAAAGTGACAATCAAGGAGGGTGAAAAATACATAATTGTGTTCCGATTTCTTCCTTCCATATGTCGCTATGAAATATTACTCCAAGTAGTTACTAAGATTATCAAGAACGAGGTCTTGGTTTACCGGATTGTGGGTATTTACCGAAAATTTTGAAATCGTTTTTGTCGAACAAAACTTTCGAAGTCTCTTTTTAAAATGGTTTGTACAGCACCCACCATTGTTACCTTGTTTCCTCTAATAGAAGCCCGCACCAAACCTGTCCACTCTGTTTGTGAGCTCCATTATCTCGATTCCTGTTAAAAATTGAAAAGTCGAGTCAACTGATAAAATAAGTCTAATATTGTGATGAAGATTTTGTCAGTCAATAACTTTTTGATATCTTTCACAGAAATCGAGATAATTGAAATCCAACACCCGGAAGGACCCCTATGATTTAAAAGGTCCTTCCAGGCTTTACGGTACTTTTGGTATTTGTTTTTTGAAACATATAAATTTTAGATGTTTGAAAAAGTGTTGATAACATATCTAAATGATAAATAATCTTTTTTAATAGGAGATGGTACATTTTGATAACTTTCTAAGAACAAGTTTTTTCCATAAAGAAAGCTTCGTTTTGGTTCTCACCAATTTTTCAACTCAGCTAGATAAACTATAGTTATTTTTCAGACAGCAAAAATAATTGTTTCTACTATAATCGGGATCTTTACCCTATACTTTATTCGCTCAAAACTACCGTATTTCCTTTAATAGAAGCTCACCCTAACTATCGATTTTCAGCCAATTTATCTCGATTCCTGTGGAAGCTATCAAAAATTTTTTAACTGTAAAAATGTTTATCATAATGTCAGAAACATTTTATTAGTTGACAACTTTTTAATATCTTTTACAGGAGCCGAGATATATGGCTTAAAAGTTAACGGTTTGGGCACTCCTTTGTGTTTACATGGTTTTCCTTCTGGGTGATGCTGATAATTTCTACGAAGGAAAATGAAAAAAAAAATTTGTTGGAAGAATTATATTTTGAACTTTACTTTTCTAAGAAACTGTCTGAGAAACTGGGTACATATTTCTTTTGATCTAAATGTCATTCCATTTATTTCCTCCCATATTCCCAACCTAATTCTTCTCATGCCCTTTAACCCATCGCCATTTCGAAACATTCTGTCACCCGCATTTTCTCACGTAAATCTACATAAATCCTTCGTTTTTCTACACCATAGAGACACTCAATGCCCTTCCTCATGTTTGCTCTTCTTGCTCCGAACCCATCACCCCTCTTCTTCTTGCTCTTCATTTCATTGTGCTCTCCTGTTACGTCTTCTTCTTCTTCCTCTTGCTCATCTTTCTCTCCTCAGAATCACTCCAGATGACATGTCAATGTCAATTTTGTCTCCGAGCCGCTTTTCCTTGATTTATGAGTTTTTGGAAGAAACGGAAAGGGGTGGTCTTTTCTTTTTCTTTGCAAAATGCAATTTAGAATTGTTTTTGACTTTTTGAACTTTTGGAACTTTTTGCAATTTTAATGTTTTTTCATCCTAAAACTTTCAGAATTCCCTACCTGATGATCAAGTGACAAAATGCGTGAGCCACTGAGCTACGGAGCCCATTCAAAGGGTGCTCTGAGCCAAGGAGCATCTAGAAATGAAGCGATGGCAAAGTTTATGGAATGGTTTCAAGATTCATCTATCAAAAGATCAAGAAGGCTGGAAATCGTTGGAAAAGAGCATTGTGGGAAGACTTGGTTTGCCAAAAAGGTATGTGTTTTTTGGCTCCATAAGGTCTCGATTGTCCGGTAAATAGCATGCACAATACTCTACGAGTCGTTGAGTGACACTCGAAAAGGCGATGGAGCATGTGTCAAGGAGTGCAAGCTATAATGCATACGGGTACTTGAGGAGGAGAAATCAGAACATATGGGAAAAATATAATTTACTTGAATAGTTATAGAAAGTCTTGAATTCAATTTAAAAAAGTTTCGGAAAAAAGCTCACAAAAAATGGAAGTTGTGGAAGAGCAACGCCTGCCCCCCTTAAGGTCCCACAACGACAACTACTGTAACCTAAAATATTATTACTTTCCGGATTTTTTAAAAATTTCGTTTTTTGTGCGTTTTTTGTCAATTTTTTCACCATCAAAAATGTCTGTTTCTTCAACCGAACAAGTCGGAAAATTGAACATTTTGATGTCGAAAAATACAGGGTGGCTAATAAATATTGATACACATTCAAGACATCATAACTCGTTCAAAAATCATTCGAAATTGTTGAAATTTTAACAGTAGATTATTGAAACGATAGAGATTCAAAATTTAACAATAGTTTTCGAATCTTCCACCATCGGCCTTGATGATAGCTCGTTTCCTTCCGGACAAAAGTCGATCTCGGCACGCAGGCTTTTTAGCTGAAGATCCTCCCATAATTTCTCGTGAGAAACCTGCAAAGCATCCAAACTTGGGTAATATTCCGTGGAAACCCTTTGGCTAGGATATCCTTGAATGGCTTAGTCCAATTGGTTCAAATACGACGACGGTGCCTGCTTTTCTGCAACCTATATAGACCCTGGAAAATTGCCCTTGAACCACTGCTGAGTGTCTGCGGCACGACCCTTGACTTAGATGCAGTTTTTTTCTTTTTTACAAACGGTGTCGAAGTCAGAAGAATTAATTTGGTTGGTTTTACCGTTCTCGTCAGCCTCAACATCAAATATTTCATCATTAAAAAACGCAAAAATGGCTTGAAAATTGCTAGCGTGCCACCGAGGAGGAGTTGTACTTTTTCCTTCCGAAACAGCTGGATTTTCTTCGTCAGGAACGCCGCCTTCTGTTTTCGATAAGAATGGAAGTACAGCTTCTGATGGACGGTAGTTTCTATCAATTTGTGAAACATATTGAAGTCGTTGACCATCTTTCTGGGGCTCTTTTCCGGATTTTGACGGATTTTCTCTCGGCCAGCTTTAACGACATTTGGAGTGGTCACGGTGGTTGGATGAGGAATTTTTGGACGGTCATCTAGAAGCGCAAATCTCTGGTAACGTATATTAGTTTTTTGAACCGAGATTCTTCGCGCTTTGAGCTTTTTGGAGATGTCCGAATTGGGTTTTGCGTAACTAACACTTCAATTATCGATGTATGGTTCGGTAAAGCTTGAGCCATTTCTTTCAAAATGGAAAATAAGACATGAAACTTTGCAAATATGTAAAAGAAGGTGTAATGAACAAGATTTTCAAAAAATGCCCCCATTTCCGCTTCTATGCAGGCGTGTAAGTTAGCGCAAAGTTGTGTATCAATATTTATTAGCCACCCTGTATTACTGAAAACGGGCAAAATCGAGAAGAAAAACTCTGAAAATAATTATATTTTTTGGTTACTGTAGTTGTCGTTGTTAGCCTTCGGTTAACCTTCGCCTTTGTACCGGAATAAAACATTTCTTTGAAATTTCAATCCAACCGATTTCCAGCTCTCCGAGATGTCCGAATGTGTCGCATGTCACTTCTGTCGACCTGACGAACCACAATCATCTGAATCTGCTACAGTAATCCGATCAATCGGAGAACAGCTTATGCGTCGATTTCCTAACCTGGTCCTACCCAGACTGACTACAGTAACCCTTCTGGAAGATACTGTAGCTG
This sequence comes from Caenorhabditis nigoni, assembly GCA_027920645.1. NCBI lineage: Eukaryota > Metazoa > Nematoda > Chromadorea > Rhabditida > Rhabditidae > Caenorhabditis > Caenorhabditis nigoni. The sequence goes on along the minus strand of CP115866.1, from coordinate 6,904,214 downwards.
CTCTAGACCACTTTCTTCGTCTTCCACTGGAAACTATGCCATCCACTTCGAGACCAGTGTTCATTGTGATAGATAGTGTAGAAGATGATGAAACAAATCTCTTAATCGAAATGCTGATTGATATTCTTCCCACGTGGATTCGAATGGTGACGACTTCAAGACAAGAAAGTCCAACTCGAAAACCAGATGACACAAAGGAAATCGTGGAACTAGATTCGATGAATGACGTCGATTTCGAAAGATTCATCAGATCCAAACTGCCTCATTGCCACGTGGAAGAAGTGAGAGAAGCATCAGAAGGATCTTGGTTCTATGTGGAGCAACTATCAAGAGCAGTTGAAATGGGAATGATTCCCAGTGACTTGGTTCCGCCGATTGGAGTGGAAAAGATGATGCATTTGATAGCTAGAAGTCTTCCAGGACCGTTTGCAGATATTGTTCGTCTGGCTAAAGTTAGTTTTCTTTTTGTAGAAATTTGTATATTGTTTGAATTCAGACGAGTCGGTGTCGACCAACTCGGCAACAACTCCTGGCTGTATCCCAAATGCTCATATCCCGAGATATCTCAATTTTGGAAAAAGATATTCAGCTGATCAGCTCTTTGATAGGATCCTCTCCTCCAGATTCAGAGCTATTCGATGTTCCTGACATTTGGTTCTATCTGGTTGGAGAAGAAAACCTTCGATGTCATTCTGCATGGGCAGAACATTATAAAACAAAAAGAAGGAAAAGTGCTCAGGATATTTGTGAACTTGCCTATCATCTATCCCATTCTACAACTAATCCAATCAACGCCATCAAGACATTACAAAGTGTTGGAGCTGGTGATCTGATCCTTCGATGTCATATTATTGATCTACCAACAACTGCACTTTTGAAATCGGCTGGAGCAAAAATGGAGGAGAACAATTATGATGTTGTTTATGCTTGTTCGGTTGGAGATGTTAAATATTTGGATGCAATTCTCAGAGAGATCAAGCCACTTCCCATGGTGAGATTTTTTTTCAAATTATTAAAATATTTGAATTTCCAAATTTTCCCTAACTTTTGAATTCTGGATCACTGAGTTTTTGGTATTCTGAAATCCGGAATATTTGCATCGCCGATTTTCCGAAATTTTAATTTTGTGGATATCCGAATTTCAGGATTACAGAATTTTCAAAATTTCTAGATTCCGAAATTTCCGAGTTTCTAAATTGTCAAAGTTCCTTAATTTAAAAATGCCTGATTTAGAAAGTTATGTATTTTCTTAACATGATTTTTCAAGAAAAATCCAAAACCCTCGACAAATGATGTTGAAAATAAACAAAGCTTGCGAATAGGGACAAAGATTTGAATTCCCGCGCAGCAAGAAACCTAGGCCATGGCGACGGAACGGTCATTAGAAAAAAAAGGTCTGGTTTCGGGAATTTCTGGATTTAAATATCGTAATCATATGAGGAAACTACATAACTTTTCAAACATTTTAATGCAATAAAAAAATTTTGGTCGGAACCTCTCTTCAAAAAAATTTCTGGAATCATTCAACTATTTTCCAGGAAATCTGCTTCGGCCTTCTAACCGCCGCCGCCCGTGGAAACATTGAAATGTGTCGATTCCTGGCTGATCACTTTCCTCAATTGGTTTCCTCTTCTTGTTGTGGAGAATGGAATGCATTGAGAAGTGCAGCATGCTATGGACAACTCGAAATCCTTCATCTTCTTTTGGAAAAAGGAGTCGATGTAGATGAATGTGGGCATAGTGATCGAACAGCTCTCCGAGCAGCTGCATGGTCAGGACAACTGGCTGCAGTTCAGTTATTGCTGCAAACGGGAGCAGAAGTTGATCGCAGGGATTCAGAACAACGAACGGCGTTGATGGCTGCTGCTTTTATGGGTCATCGAGATGTGGTTTCTGTGATACTTCAGTATGGAGCTGATGTGAATACAGTTGATAAATCTGGAGCAACAGCACTTCATTTGAATCTTTCCAATGGTTCAAAGCAAGATGAACATTCAGAAACAACAAGACTTTTGCTAGAGAGTGAGTTATCTTTCGGTGTCGGTTCTCAATTATATAAAAAATTTCAGACAATGCAGATTGTAAAATTGAGGATTCTAACGGCCGAGTTGCTCTTCACCTGGCTTCCTACCACGGTGACCCATGTCTTCCTTTCATTTTTGAAAAGCATCCAGTGGTTGATATAACGGATAACATGGGACAAACTCCACTAATGTTGGCTGCCAGTCAAGGACAACTCGTTTCAGTTCAGTTTCTGACAGAAAAAGCTCATGCTGACGTGGATTCGATTGATAATAATGGACGAACGGCTCTTCAGTGGGCGGCTATAAATGGTCAATCAAAAGTTGTTGAATATCTTTGTGGAATCGGATCAGATGAAGGACATAAGGATAATGATGGAGCAGTTGCATTGCATTACGCAGTTACTCATGATAATGTGGATTTGGTGAAGCCGTTAGCGAATAAGCATACGGTAGAAGCAAAGGATAGATATGGACAACATCCGATGATGATTGCAGCTGCTAATGGAAATTTGAAGGTGAGTTAATACTGGAAATCAACTGGTTTCAAACTTCTGGAGCACTCTTAAATCACGATTAAATTCCAGGTCCTCGAATACCTGATGGAGGTATCCGACATCATCAATCAACCAGATCATGAAGGTCGATCCGCTCTTTCCCTTGCTGCAATGGCTGCTCATACATCGATAATCGAATCAATCGCTCCAAGAATCACCGATTGGGTACAACGAGATCATGATGGAACTCCTCTGATCCACACACTGATCCTCTCCAACCTGATCTACGTGGCAGAAGTCTATCTAACTCACGGTGGCTCATCATCTGATTCTGATGTTCATGGAAGAACTTGTGTTCATGTAGTAGCATCCACAAACCACGTTGCTGCTGGTAAAATGTTGAAAAGGATCGGAGGAGTTAACTTTGAATCAGTGGATCGAGGAGGAAGAACTGCTCTGATGACTGCTGTTTGGGCAAGACACGTGGCAATTTCAGTGTTTCTTCTGGATGGTTGTGGAGTTGATCCGAATCGAACTGATCGTCAGGGTGCCACTGCTCTGTCCATCGCTGCTCAAATCGGGGATCGTGAGCTTGTGAATCTTCTTCTGAAGTTTGGAGCAGAACCGAAAATCAAGGATTCAATGGGAAGAACTGCAATGGATGTAGCCATAATTTCTGGAAACGAATCCATCGTTTCTCTACTTCAAACTGCAAATGGGTCTTCCGGATCATCTGGAATCGGAAGCAGTGTTCCGAATAGTCCAATGGATGCGAGTAAACAAAGAATCCGTCAGATCAGAGCCACGTCATCATTGAGAAGTCAAAGAATCGATAATAGTTTTAAGTGATCTCATAATTGATCTTATTTCACCGGTGCATTTCAATTTTTTTTCTACTTTTCTACAAATTTTCTATCTCGGTCAAACAATCAAATTATCCACAATTTCCTAATTCATCCCAATGCGTTTTCTTTTTCTAATTGTTGCTTCAATCAGTATTAAATTGTCATAATAAATATGAATGGAGTTGAATGGGTTACTGTAGTTACATGAAAAATATATACAACATGGAAAACAAGAAGTTCGAATAATTCTGAAATCCTGAAATTCTGAATTTCTGAAATCCTGAAAATCTGAAATGCTGAAATTCTGAAATGTTGAAAATTTGAAAATTTGAAAATTTGAAATTATGAAATTTTGAATGTTTGTTTCCCTAAAAATTCTGATAATCAGAAATTTTGAATTTTTGAGTTTCTGAAAAAAAATTCTGAAATTCTGTAATTTTGAAAATTTGAAATTCGGAAATTTTGAAAATGCAACCTGCTAAGTTTTTGAAAGTGTGAATCCCTGAAATTTTGATAATCAAAGTTTTTCAATCCAGAAATTCTGAAATCCTAAAAACGGAAAATTTGAAATTCGGAAATCCTGAAACTCTGAAATTCTGAAATTCTGAAATCCTGAAAATAGAAATTTCGAAACTATGAAAATGTGAAATTTTGCAAGGGCAAATTCCCGAATTTCAGAATAATAAGAATTTTGAGTTTTTGAGTTTCTGAAAATCTGAAATACCGATCATCAATCAGAAAAGTTGTCGAAAATTTCTTTTTCACAAATTTCAAAAAATCCTCAATCCAATTTTCCCCTGCTCCATACTTCCCTTTTTTCCTTGTTGAAGTCCAGAAAACAATCCGTTTACCCTCTCCTTTCTCACTCATCTTTGGAGAAATTTTCGCTGATTCTTACAACACAAAAGTTTCATTCTTCTCACGCCGTCGCCTTTTTTCCTCGGGCATTCTAAGCTTCTGAATTTGTCGAGGATGCATCCAAAAATTCAGAAGACGTGGCACATTCTGAAGACAGCTGTATTCTTTTTGATACTGTTTTCCTTGTTGTTTGCGACCTCAATCATCAATTATTTGTTGACTCCTAAAATTGCTCATCTTTGTGATTTTTATGATGATAGGTATGTCTTTTTGGTGTTATTCGCGCCGAAGGCAGCCAGCCGTTTGAAGCGCCGGATCCGCGCCAAACATGCTAGTAGAATATAATACCTTTTTAAAGGAATACAACAACTTTTGACGTCACTCGAGAAGAATGTGAATCCCAAAGAAGAGCTACCGTACTCTTCATCGTTTTCTGTTTGGTTCGACTCATTTCTAACAAATTTGAGGGATTCATCGGAACGAAATTGTTGGTGTTTTTCAGTTAATTTTTCAGATAATTTCAGAATATTTCAGCCTAAAAACCTGTTCCGTTCGTTCAACATTTCCTGGCCGTCATTTCGGAGCTGCTCTTGGATTTCCATTTCTAACAAGATCCCTTTCTAACAGTATCCGAGTTGCTTCTGCTCCTATTTTCCTTGTTATCATTTTTGCATCCACTTCGATTGCTTTCTATCCGTATGCAAAGGATTTTGCGAAGTTGAGCAGATTGATCTACAATGCAGTTCAGCGGCGACACTACCTCTACAATAGGGCGATGATCCTCACTTTTGTCTCTATTTATTTTTACTTTTCAACAGTTTTGGTAGTGCTCTTTTCCTAAATTGGAACTTTCAAAATTTGAAAATTTTCAGATAGAACTTCTGGACGTCTCATTTGGAATATACTGTCATCAGACCATCTTTGGGTTTCCCATTCTCTTTCCCAATTTCAATTTCCCACTATTTTTATTCATTTTGCATACAGTAATACTTCAACATCATAGAGCAATGCCTGCGATTATTTATGAGGTGAGTGAATTTAGAAAATGTATTTTCAGAGCAAAAAACTTTTAGGTGAACAATGAGGATTGTTTTATTCAATTGAATCGGATGAGATGTATCACTAATAAGGATTGTCCACAAATGTATGTTCAGGTCCTCGGATGTCATTTTTTGGTCTCCTGACACTGAAGGAGTTTATCTTTCCACTGTGAGCTTAATTATCTCGGTTCCTATAAAAGATATAAAAAGGTCAACTGATAAAATGTTTTTGATATTTTGATAAACAATTTGTCAGTGGGCCAAATTTTGATATCTTTCACAGGAACCGCGATATATAGGCTCAAAGTTAACGGCCTGGGGTCGATTTATTAGATGGATTACGGATAGTCTGAAAATTTAACCTACTGGTTGAAACTTTGATAACCTCGTCGGGAAGCTGAGAAATATGAAAAAGGAAACACTTTGTTTAGATTGGACCACGAATTTGGTCAAAAGTTTCCTAAATCTCGGTGGGAAGTTTGTCAAACTTTCTGACCTGTTTTGAGTAACCCAAAAATAATGTTTATTACAAAATATCCTTGAGAAAACCAAGGTTACATAATGGTGCATAATACCCGGACTGATAAAAACGGGTATATCTTTAGACATGAGTATCTTAAAAGCACGAAAGTTGGTAGAATTATAATTTTTAGTTTTGATTCAAAGCTACTGAAAATTTAAAAGCGATTCCTCAAGTCTAGGTATTGTAATGGTTGTCCAAAAATAAATGGCCTAATGTTCCATTTTCATGAGATGAAGCAACTTTGACAAGCGATAACTCAGCTCGAAGGCGATAAAATAACTTGAAACTTGGCCAGTTTACTGAGTTTTTTGAATTTTCGCACTCCTAATTTGAGTCCAGTACAACTTTTCACTCTATTTTTAGGTTAATAGAAACTTTTGTTCTGGTAATTATGCGCTACCCGAGATTCGTAAAGCCCCTTGATAAACAATGATCTGATGAAGCATCCCTCAATTTCTAACCGGAATAAATTTCAGGTCAACAGCATTCCCTCTGGATGCTCCCCCATCGAAAACCACTACAATTCAACGAAGAGCCTTCGATGGAAGAATAATCCAAATTCGGCATTATAGAGAACTAGATGATATTCTTCCGTGCAAAGTGTCTACTACAGTTCGAAAAGTTTCTACATTCTCATCAAGACCTCCTTCATATGCAGTTCCTCCATTACCAAGAGATTTACCCTCTACTATTCTAGATTTGGAATAAATTGTCTTTTTTTTGAACCATAACAACAATAAACTGATTGACAAGATACTTCATAGAAGAGACAAAAAAAATCATAGGGCAACAAGAGAAAAAGAAGGAACATGTATAGAAAACCACCCGGCTTTTGGGGATAAATTATGCGGAATTATTAGAATTCAAGTAGACAAAAAAACAAAAAATTAAACAGAAAAACAAATTAGATGGTCTCCCAAACATCCTTTCCAAGGTTTGGAGAAAGATTTGGAGCGTCTCTTGGCTCTGGTCCAATTCCAAGATCTCCGACAAACCGTTCCTTATCAGAGGACTTCAATCCACATGGACGACGGAACTCATTTCCTCTCTCGTGGATCCATTTGTTTGAAACCTGGAAATATACATTTTATTAGAAATCAGAAGCTTCAGGAATCAGTGAAACTAACCCATTTGATTCCAACAAGAACTGGGCAGGCAGCATGTCGAGTATCTGGATTTCCGTCTCCTTGTTTGTAGAGATTGTACCAGAAGAGAGCATCGTTTTTGGTTGGAAGCACTGTCGACTTGACTTCAGTGAATACGGTACCTCCTCCATGGGATGGTTGAGACATCTGAAATAATTTGAATTGAAATAATTGTGCTTCGTCTGAGTTTAGTGAGCCCATTGGGTTTCAATGGTCCCATTTAGTGGTGCGGGAAACACATTCGTTCAGAAGATTAAATCCCATGGTACCACTTATATCCCATTAAACCATTAAAGATCTTTTTTTGAAATTCTATGGAACCATTGAAATCTATTAGCTTAATTTTTAATCCCTAACTGTAAATTGACTCACATAGAACAAAACTGTGGCAATACGATTTCCAGTTCCGAGACTCTCAAAACTCTTGGATTCTTCTTTCTTGGCATGATCGAAATGTGGATCATAATGTCCTCCGATTCCATAATTGGCAATTTGAAGTTCCTCGGCAGTTTCCATCTCCAAATTAGTCATCAAATCAATTCTCTTGTTGACTCTCTCAACGACTTCATGTTCCCAAGCCTTCAACCAGGCACTCTTGGAGATGCGGTAAGTGGCAGTGACCAATTTTCCAGTAACTGAGTCGTGGACAGTGGCTCTTGCGAGTTTTGGTTTGGCAAGTTCTTGAATCGTAGCAACTTCCTCATCAGAAATGACATCCTTGAAGAGAACGGCAAGTGGATTGAATCTCTTGATTTCGACTTTAATTGGAGCATAGATCAAGAATGGGCGGTCTCTTTTATAGTAGCAATACAACTTGGAAATATCTTTTTGAGAGACTGGAACCTCGTTTCTACACAGAGCTTCGTACATTGTTCTTTCGGTGTTTCCGAGAACAGAATCAGGACGACGGTTCTGGATTGGTGGAATGCTCTTTCTCATCTCACTGCGACGAACGCCTTCTTGCTCCAGAAGATCTTCATACCATTTGATGTTTCCTTTGGCACGTGGATGAGCTGGGTCTGGAAAGTTATTTGAGTTCAGAACCAGTTTTATTGTTCAAAAATTGTAAGAACTCACTCATTTTGTACAACTCGTCAGTTAGTTTGAGGGCGTGTTTCAGATTGTTTTGTTTGTAAAGAGCAAATGCTAGATACTCGAGAATCTGAAAAAAAGTTTTAATTAGCAGAGAAGTTTCAGGATTTTTAAAGCGCACATCTTCAATATCAGCAGTTGGTTCCTCTTCATCATCCATTCTCCTTTTAGCCTCTTCCATCCACATTACCGTATGATAGAAGTCGTGCTCGTTGTACGCAGCACGAGCAATCTCGAAGCAATCTTTAGCGGAGAAAGTGTAGTTTCCTTGATCCTGATAAATCTTTCCATCAGCCAAATCTTTGGTATCCAAACGATAAGTGTCTTGAAGACGGAGCAATCCGATGGCAGCTCCACTCAAATCATCCGCCGTTGGATAACGGACTCCGTAGTTATCATCTGTGATTGAGGAGACATGGATGCCAGCTTTGTTAGCATTCATTTTCGATTCGATCTCTTTCCAGTCGAAGATCTGTAATTTTGAATTTTTTTTATTCTACAGAATTTAATATTCAGGATGGAGAACAACTACTCGAGAAAAACTGGGATATCTTTCGATATGGGTATTTTGGAAGAACGAAAATTGGTAGAAGCATAATTCTTTCATTCGAAACAATTGAGATTTTCAGAGCAATTCCTCAAGTCTAGGTATTGTTATGATTTCTCTAATTTAAGATGAAATGTTTCTTGCAGTCCGTTGTGATTTTCATGAGATGAAGCAACTTTGACAAGCGATAACTCAGCTCAAAGTTGATAAAATAACTTGAAAATTGACCATTTTATTGGATAATGTTCTGAATTTTTGTACTCCAAATTTGAGCCCAGTACGTCACTTGTCTCTAATTTTATGATAGTACAAACTTCAGTCCGGGTAATCATGCATGTAAACAATTTATTTACCTTTCTCTTGATCAACAAGAACGCATTGATTGGATTCACAATATCATTCATTCCGTTGGCAATCGATTGCTCATTCTTTTTCGAATACTCCTCTGACAGTTTCTTCAACTGAACGAGTCTCTCTTCCTCTTCATGGATGTATTTATCCAACAGTTTTGGAATATTTCTTTCAGTTTCTAACAGTTGCTGCATATCAGCAATCGAAGTGAACAAGTCTGCAGAGGCATGGCCAAACAGTGCCAGCACTAGAAGTGCTAGACGCATTCTGAAATTATATTTTTGAGTTTCAGAAGAACCGAAAACGGGCAAAAGGTGTTTGATTTAACGAGGAAGAGGAAGTTTTGTTTAAAGAGAGATATTCGGTTAAATAGTGGGTCTGGTTTCTACACGTAGACTTACAAGAAATGGGAAATGAGAGATCAGAAGACTAAGAGACGCAGAGAAGAACTAGAAGACGTTGACTTGATGAAAAGGAAAGTGAGAAAAATGATCAGGTTAATAAAGGTACTAATTTTTGAATCAAAGAATTGGTGTAGGCTATGGTGAAGCCTTGTAAGGCTTTCGAATGGTTTTATTTCAAAAAATTTCAGGTAGATACATTTTTTAATTCTCGTCTGTGAAATTTTTTATTTAGTTAAAATAAGGCTAGAAAGATATCTGAACCGTTTCAAAAAAAACTTTTTCGGAATCCACTGTAAACGCTTCAATAGACTTTGGGTTTGTTTATCTCGGTTACTAGGAGAGATATCTAAAATCTGTCAACTGATTAAATATTGGTGATATTATGATAAACATTTTCTTAGTTGAAAAAATTTTGATATCTTTCATGGGAACCGAGATAATTGAGCTAAAAGTGCAAATATAGGATGCACTTCTATTAGAACATCTACCGTACTTCATTCAACAAAATGTACTCAAAACGAAAGTTTTTTCCAATTTGAAAATTTTTTCATCCAAATCCCAACAAAAAATTCAATCCGTAGGTGGGGTTTGAGGGCGTTTAACTCCCTATTGTATGAATTTTTCATTTGAGCTGTAACAATGAATACAAGCACACATATTGACACATCATCACATCGTTACGAATACCAATAACAAACAGAGAATAGGACAGGAGGACTATGAAACTTAACTGGAAGTAGAAAAAAATTAGAATCGAAAAATATTTTAAAATTGAAATTGCAGACTTCTAGCTGAAAGATCTGATATCAATTAAAAAACAAATGGATATCAAAAAAGTTGCGACTCGAGAATTCTTAAATTGCCACTTTCCGGTTCGGGATACTGTAAAACCTGTAATAGAAAAGTCCCATAAATTTTAACTTTGAAACAATTTTTCTCGGTTCCTGCTGGAGATATTTACTAACTGACATGGTTTATATCTTGCATAGAAATTGAGATAATCGAGCTCGACATTCTGGGAGACCTTCTATTACAGGTTTTACGTTACTTTCCAAAGCTCCTAATAATAACCGGAATCTTATGATTTGTCATTTTCCTAACGCTTCTTATTCTTCTTCACACATCAAAAATCCATCCAATCGACGCATAAAAAAGTTTGGAAAAAGCCTCTTCTGCAGATCCAGTTACGATACATTCTGCTGCGCGAGATCCTTGAATGGGCGGTGCGGATACTTTTCTTCTTCTTCCTCTTCTTTTCAAGAAATACACGTATTCTTTTGAATCGGAAGTATTGACAGAGAGAAAAGACAAAAAGAAGAAGTAGAGAGGATAGGTATAGAAAATGGGAGGTTTCAAACAAAAGGTGTTGGTAGAATAATTGGATGAGTGAGGAGGGATGAATGTCTAAAAATAATAGGAATGAGGTGAATGGTAAATTAGGTTGAAATGTCATGGTGTGAGTTGATTTACTGTGGTGGACAGATGAATTTTTTACCCTATAATTGAAGAAAAAAACTGTAAGATATTATTCTGGTACAAAATAATCGGAGCTGTGGGCGAGAAACGCCGGTGGTCGTGGCCGAAGGTCCCGCAACGAAAACTACCGTAGCTTAAGAATATTATGTATTTTCAGGATTATTTTCTTTAAAAAAAGGAAATTGAGAGAATAAATCTTGCAAATAAAAAAATTTAGGTTACTGTAGTTGGAACTGTGAGACCTGCGACCAGGGCCACCAGTGCTTTTCGTCCACAGCTCCGATTAATTTGTCCCAGAGTAATCATTGAATTTTTTAAACTGTCTATTGAGAGCAAAATTTATGGGAATGATTTTTTTCAGGTTGGAACAGTTTTCGAAAATAGTTCTTCAATCTTGAGACCACTTTTGAAAATTAGTATCTTGTCAAAATTGAATTATTTGATGAAGGTTTTTTGATGGAAATTGCGATTTTAGTTGGACAAAAATTGAGCTTATAACTAAATTAGTTCAAAACTTCTGCAAAAAAAGTGGTTTTGACCTAAAAATTAGAAAAAACACAATGAAGTTTGACTTTTTTTGCCAGAAAAATTCAAATTTACTGAAATTAGGTAAAAAACCGATACGTCCTACAGGGATTCCAAACATTAGACGAAAATCAAAAAAATCTGGCCTAATTAGAATCTTTAAAATTTTCGCTGAAAAAAGTGCAAAAAAAACTGCAAAAAGGAAAGAATAGCAGAGTGAAGGGTCAGTGGGGCACAGATTGAGTATATATTTTTGTGTGATGACTGGTCACCTCCTGACAAACCGCCAGCCGTCCGTCCTCTGTCTTCTTTTTTCTTCTGTCTTCTCAATAGAAACGAAATAGTATGGGATTGGAGGAGAGTGTCAGAGACAGCTGCTAAGGAGGACGCGTTGGAAGTTGTGACGAAGAAGAAGAGGACGCCTGGTTGGGTCAAATGAGAAGAAGAACGGGAGTAAGAGATTAGAGAGGGAGACCTAGATGGGTATCAAGAGATATGGTACGGTGGTTTTTTATAGGACTTACTTGGCCATTGCCCGCAACTTTTTCGGCTAGAGTGGCGCGGCTTCTGAGCAGGAATTGGGCGGGTTTGGCTCCATTTATCTGTGATGCCGACAAGGCGAGCTCAGAATGCATTTGCTCGAGTTACGCCAAACTCCTCAGAAATTGTTTATAATAACTTTGAAATGAGTAGGTCATCCCATTGAAGTTTGAAAAATTTCGGAGTAATTTCTTATGGGATCAAAGCGGTATTCTGGACTCCAAGGGATATAAAATTTTAAAAATAAATTCACCGGAATTTTCCATTATCTTAATAAAAAGCTATGGCAAAGCTCATGCAATAGTTTCCAGTCTTTAAAAAAAGTTAGTTGGAAGACGGGAGGCTGGAAGTTGGTTCTTCAATTCGAAGAATTTCGGATTTCTGCTTTTTGCTTGACTCTGATCTCGACAAATGTAATCTGAACGGATCCCAATAAAGTTCCAAACACTCCAAGAACATTAGGAATGAGTATCTTCCTTATATATAAAACGCTAGAGGTGTCTGTCCGTCCCGGTGTCCGTCTGTCAACTTTTGAAAAAATTAAAAAAATAACTATAGATTTACGTGACCCTTCAAGAAAAGTGAGGAGCAAAGCTACGAACCAAAAAACTAGGTTGAATTGCGCCGTAGGCGCACCAGCTCGCTGGTTTTCAATATTTCCTAGAAATGGAAGCTTCATGGTCTTCTAACAATAAGCATCGAGACTCCAAAATAAAGTGGCGCATAATTTCCCCAACTGAAGTTTGTACTAGCATACATACAGTTTGTGTAAAGAGTTGTGTGCTCAAATTTGGTATGTGAAAATTCAAATGATTCATCAGTAAACTGACCAAATTTCAAACAATTTGATCAAATTTTAGCTGAGTTATCGTTTGTCAAAGTTGCTTCATCTCATGAAAATCACAACGGTGCGCAAATAACATTTCTCCGTTGAACAATCATAACAATACCTAGACTTGAGGAAAATCTTTGAAAATTTCAGTAGCTTCGAATCAAACGTAAAATTATATCTCTAACAATTTTCGTGCTTCCAAAATACTCATGTCGGAAGATATACCCGCCTTTATCAGTTTGGGTTATGGTACCCTGCAGACCAAATTCTATATCAGAAAACTTTTCCATATAAGGCTTTATTAGGCGGATGACGTCATTAATTTCGACTGCTTTTTGGATATATTTTGAGTGTTTTTTGAGAGTTAAAACATCCTTATTCTCCTAAAAGACTGAATTTTTTGAAGCTCCAAGTAGAAGAACACATGAAATAGAAAATATTTTCTCGAATCACTTTTTATTGCAGCGAAAAATAAATTGAGAAAAAAAGGTGCAAAAAAACAAGCTGATAAATATATTTTTGAGGGTTCAAAAATGTATAGAGATCGGAAAAAAGACAATAGAGATTTGCGGGAAACATTAAAATGATGATATGGAATAAAATTTGAAGCAAATTAGAGAATTAAGAGAGATCGGAAAAAAGTAGGAAAGGAACCAGGGAAAGCAATAAAAGAGAAAACAGTACTGGAGCATGATCTTTGAAAGAATCATCCCAGTCCAGTGTATCCATTTGGAGCAGTGTTCTCGGCATTTCCGTTGTTGAATTGGTTGATCATGTGATTCCAGTGCCATTCCTGTGCTGCTTGATAATATTGAGGAATACAAAATTGGTTCTGTCCGGAGAAATCAAATAGTTGTTGCTGCTGGTTTTGCTGCTGGTGCATCATCGGATATCCATTTTGGTGATATTGGAATTGGTTGAACATGACTGGAGCAACTGGATTCATTGGCTGATCCCATGGAGATGGTGGTGTGCCCGTTGGTGGACTACAGGAAGAAGAGCTGGATGACGTGGATCGTCTTTTGGCATCTGGTGACTTGTCATCTGAATCAAACGAGTTTCTCTTCTTGCCATTACTTCGGAATCCTGATGCAAATTTGTTGTGGGACACTTTCAATTTGATGATTTCTTCACATTGATAAGCAGTAACAACATAGAATTCAGTGATATTCAATCGGAACTGCTCTCCCATCTGTTCATTAGTCTTTTTAATAGTGATCACTGGTCGGAACTTGTGCATGCTTTGGACCACAATTAGCTTCTTATCAGTATTCTCTGGATTATTAGTGATTTTAAGATGCTGGAATGATAAAGTCTCCTTCATCCAATGGGATCCTGGACGTGCTCCGTCTGGGTGTTGCTTATAATCAATTGGAAGCATTTTGTCTCCTTTCCCGAAGTCTTGCCATTTTCCATGATCAAATTTATATCTGTAAAAGAAGAAAATAAATAAAAAGTCTTAAATATTTCAAATAACTCACTTCTTCTCATCAGCACGTTCCAGGTGAATGAATACTTCGTAGTGTGCATTTGGCTCCAATCCAGTCAAATTGTAATTCAGATGAGGGAAGATCACACGCCCCTTTCTCTTTGTAACAATCATTTCAGTGTTTGGATAGAACTTTTTCCAGGTCTTGGAATCGGCCAAACTCAAATTAATGCCAGATGCTGATGTGATGCTTTCCATTTTTAGAGATCTGAAACAGAAGCGATTAGTTGATTGGGATTGGAAAATGAGAACAGAATAAGAGGAGAATAAAATGAATCAAGTAGCGGATCTAAACCTAGCCGGAACTAACTATGGAAGTAACTATGGGACCACACCTGTCCACATGGTTCCTCCTGGGAAGTAATATTGACAGGTAGGGGATAGGCGGACCTAACTGAAGTAAGGAATACGCAAGTTGAGTTAAGTAGGACATGTGATGAAGGAGATTCGGTGTTTTGAAAGGAAGGGGTGGGGAAGTGGGAACTACAGTAACCCAGACCATCAGATTGAAATATAACTGTTACACAATGGAAACGCCGGAAAATAGAACTGGCCGAAATAGAACTCACAGTGCGCTGGAGCGAATTCTATTTTTTCTTTTAAGTTACGGTGAGTCCTGGAGACGAAAAGTACTAAACAATTCTAGGATATTCAAGTCCAGCTCATTACATATTTCGAACGATTTGAAGTTGGTGGGCCCCCAGTACCGGATCTAACCTAACCGAACCTAACTACGGTATCATGGATCCTCCTGGGAAGTAATATTGACAGTGGGATAGACGGACTTAACTGAAATAAGGAACACGCATGTTCTGTGACATGTGATGAGGGATGTGCGGTGTTTTGAAAAGAATGTCTGGGGAAGTGGAAACTACAGTAACCCAGACCATTAGATTGATAGATAGCTAGAAGACGTAAAGAAATAAGGTACAGTAACTTCCTAAGTTTAATTTTTAGACTTGAAAAATGACTTAGTTGGACTCAGTTGGGCCTAGTTGGGTCTAGTACTGTACCGCAATCTACTGACCCAGTTGGCTATTTAAACCAAAAGTAAAACCAAAAAAGAATGCCCCCAGGCGGGATTGAACCGCCGACCTTCTGTTTACGAGACAGACGCTCTGCCACTGAGCTATACGGGCTTCGAAATCAACTGGTCATTGAAGTACTTATGAGGCAGAGCAAAAAAAGAGACGTAGGATGGAAAAGGAAAGCGAGCGGCGCCAGTGGAAAGAAGAAGAAGGGAAAAGAGGAGCGTAAAGAAAAGAAAGCGGGGGGAAAGGATCGAGTACAAAAGGGTGAGTTGGCGAGGATCTATGAAACCTATAAGAGAATGGAATCCTAGAAAATTACAGGAAATCAATAAATGTATTTTAAAAGGGGGATGTAGTATTAGAGCAACCGAGGGGATCTAACTGAATAAAAGGAAAACATGAGTTGGACCGTCGAGATCTCGATGGGCGGGGCTTTCGCATAACCTAACTAAACTCCCGCATAGTTAGCCAGAGTGGGCGGAGTCTTCTCAGAGAACCACAGTAACCAGAACTAACTAGATGAACCTCTTCACATGGTCACAATTAACACCCATGAGTTAGATCCGTCTATTCCACATGCGCCTAGCAATACTTCTTCCCAGGAGAAAAACATAATTTAGAAAAAACAAATGATTTTTAATCAAATCAAAGAGCACAAAAATAGCTTATTCAGAATTCATACAATCGAAGATTTTAAGTTTTTTCTTCAAAGGAAACAGAGATAATAATAAAGGAATAGATCCTATTCGGTATGAAGAAGTGTGAATTCACACCTTGTATGGGAAAACCAGCTCTGGGAAAAATAAAAATTCGGTAAACTTTTTAGGATACTGTAGTTTTGTTTGAAGAATCCTGGAAGTGGTTTATGTAAAGGGTGGCTTACCCGGATTGATAAAAACGGGTATATCTTTAGATTTAAGTGTCTTGGAAGCATGAAAATTGATAGAAATATTATTTTATTTTCAATTCAAATCTACTGGAATTTTCAAGGCGATTCCTCAAGTCTAGGTATTTTTATGATTGTTCAACAGTGAAATTTTACTTGCACACCGTTGTGATTTTCTGAAAATGAAGCAACTTTGACAAGTGATAACTCAGCTCAAAGTTGATTAAATGATCTGAAACCAGACCAGTTTACTGATAAAGTCGATGAATTGCTGCACTCCAAATTTGAGCGCAGTACAACTCTTGACTCAAATTTTTTGCTAGTACAAACCGAGTAATTATGAGCCACACTGGAATACTGTTATTGTCGCTCGAAATTTTCCAAGGTCTGAAAAAAAAACCGATTTTTTAGAAATTTCCGTTAATTGTTAATAATGTAAGTAAGAAATATGCGGAATCCCTTTTTTCTTCATTCTTCTTCCATTTTCTATTATTTGTCCATTCTTCGTGATACCGTATTTCCTTTGGCTCACCTTAACCGTCAACTTTAGGCTCAATTATCTCGATACCTATGAAAGATATCTAAAAGTGGTCAACTAATAAATTAATGATAACATTATGATAAATATTTTATCAATTGACCTCTTTTTGACAGCTTCCACAGGAATCGAGATAATTGAGACTAAATTTGACAATTTGGATGTGCTTCTAATACAGAAAATACGGTATTTTGAAAAATAGCTAGTTGACATTTTTGGGAGCTAAAATTTAGGATTCTGTTCCTTTTACCTTCTTCCAGTTGCTCTTTCCGGTAGGTTCGATATTGACAGTAAGGTTGTTTGCAGTTCGACGGACCGCCCGTTAGTTAGACCCGGTTGATGTTTTTCTATAGCACCGTGTATTTTAAATTTTTTGAGCTAATCCAAAAGTCTAGAGGGTTCCCCAAATTAGAAGTTTGAGTTAGATCCCCTGACTTAACCGCACATAGTTTTCTCACAACTCAACCCATACCGCCCTTCGCACCTCAGTGAAAATTACATATTCACTGTTTCCTGAGCAAGGGAATCTCTTTGAATGTGAAGACAAAGAACTTTTGGTTGGAATTCATAGAAATCAAGTATTTCAGTCAGAAACAAAAATATATTGAAAAAAAACATGAATTTGTTAAGAAAAAAGATAAGCTACTAATAAGATACTAATAGTAAATTGAGGCACACTGGAAACTGCAAAGTACTGTAAAAAAGGTATTATTCAATCTAAAACAGGCTTTCCAACTTCAATTGTAAGTACCAGAGGTTTTGAAATGAAATAGTCGCGAACCCAATAACTGCACTTTGAGGTTAATTATCTCGGTTCCTATAAGAGATATCGAAAATTGGTCAACTATTAAAAAGTTGGTGATAACATGATAAATAATTTCTCAGTAGACGCAATTTTGATATCACTTATAGGTACCGAGATAATTGAGCTAAAAGTGGGGCTCTATTAGAGCATTTACAGTAGTTAAAGCTTGTTTACACGTGCTTTAAAACATAACAATCACGTGTTCTACGAGTTGCCACGCATATCTCTTTTTTGTATATATAAAATAATTATAATTATTTTTTTTTCCATTGCAAACGAAAAAATCGATTTCTATTCAGTTTTTTAAACTAGCTTATTAAAAAAATAAACGTGACATTGCTCCGTTTCCCTTATCTTATCATAAAATCCATCTGTAATTTTGCTATAAAAGAAGTAAAATCTCGGATATAAATCAGTTATTGCCGCAACTCGGACAATATCGGAAATGAGAGCTCTTTCGACCGTTCTCCTCGTCGCCGTCGCTTCGTTGACCAACGCCGGCCCGTCTGGACGTCACAACACATACATCGAGGATGAATTGACCAAGTACAACCTTGATGCTTACATCATGACGTCGCCTGTTGCGCTTCCGGATACGGTTGTCAACTACCAGCCAACGGTTTCGAAAAATATTACGAAGATGTTGCTTGTGAGTTTTGCATCCTTGTGGATTGATAAAATGTGATTGTTTCAGGATCACCTCGAGCACGCTGTTGAAGAATTCCGAACACTGCCTGAAACTGAAAAGGTTAAAGCCGCCGTCAAGCTTCCTACACCAGTCCATTCATCTCAAATCAAGTACATCGGCAGCGGAGTCGGCAAGAGATCGGTCGGAAAGAACGAAATCGATTTGGATGCAACTGTTGCTCTCTACAAACAAGCTCTTGAGTTCCTCGACAAGTATGATGTCGAGTTGAGAATGGATTAATTCTCATCGCCCAACGAGACGATCAACACAGAAGTTTGTGCCTTTCGCCCCCAGAATGAGTAAAATCGTGTCTTCTGATATTTGTAGTAATTGTGACTTTTTTTATTGAATGAATGAAGATTTGAGTTTTTGAGTTTCTGTGTTTTTTTTCGTATGATGAACTATGGTTTTGAAGTGAATTATGATCAGAGCATACTGTATTCGCTCATGTGCTCTTGGAGCCCAATTGTCTTGGCTCTTATGAGAGATATCAAAAATGTGTCACCTGATAAATGATAAAATGCACCGTAAAACCTGTATTAGAAGGGCACCTTTAATAGAAGGGCCCCCTGAAAAAAGGATCCCCTTCAAAATGAGTTTTGAAATCAGAAAAATTTTCGTGCTGTTTCAGTGGAAAATATTCCGGGAACTCCACAATTTAATTGAAATTTGTTGAAAAAACATTTTTCCATGAAACTTTTGATAAATTTTGGTAAAATTTGCAGATATTCATGAGTTTCGAACGAAACTTCATCGAATTTTTCGATGCAAAATTTCTGAAAAAACTGACAGTAAAAATAGAACGGCCCCTGTGATAGAAGAGCCGTCCGGAGGTACTTTGGAACAATAGAAGGGCCTGCCCTTCTAATACAGGTTTTACGGTATGTGGTTGTTTTCCGATTACCAAAAGGACTACTAAAAATTAAAAAAAATTAGGCAATTAAAACTTTTTTATACCTTAGAAAGGACTCCTAACTTTTAATTTATCTCGGTTCCTGTTGAAGATATAGAAAAGTTGTCAACTGATAAACTGTTTATCATAATCTCGCAAACATTTTATCAGTTGACATATTTTTGATAGCTTGTATGAAAGGTAAGAAAAAATAGCTCAAACTTGATAGTGCAGGAACCCTTCTATTAGGTTTTGGGTATCTAAAAAGCGGGTTTCTCAAACTCACTCAACCCTCGAACTAGATACTCTCTATGCGGCTCTTCAGATACTCAAAATATTCTAATTCAGACCTTTTGTTTTGATCCTCTTTCCCTTACTAACACTGTATAGTAGGTCTCATCATCTCCTAGGTGTTAGCGGGACTTTTTGAGGATAAACAAGGCATAGTTAGTTCTGGTGTCAGATCCGTCCTCATGGGAAAATGCAACGGATTTCTTTGGTTTTATTATTGTTGTTGTTTTCTTTGAAATGTCATTCCATCAACACTAGATCATAAGTCTCCTTCTCACCTGAGTGATGACGGCAGGTAGAATCTTGGATTTAAAAAAAGTTGGTGTAGAGTACGGTATGGAAAGTTGATGTAGAGTACGGTATGGGAATACCGTAAATATCAGGGCCCCTAACTTTTAATTTCGAGCCAATTTACCTCGGTTCCAGTGAAAGGTATCAAAGTGTTATCAACTGATAAATTGTTTATCATAATCTCACAAACTTTTTATCAGTTGACACATTTTTAATATCTTGCATAGGAAATGATAATCGAGCTCAAACTTGGTGGTGTGGGGAGCCCTTCTATTGCAGGTTTTACGGTGTATGTGTGGAAATTCAATGATTTTGCAGGCAAAAAAAAACAACAAACTTGTAGTCATACTTTATTGAAATTTCACAGAAATTAAACTAATCTTAAAATAGAAAAAGCGTATTCTTCAACGATTAGCAATGACTCTTCGAACGAGACCAACATATCCAACGATATAAATGACAATAGTCAAATAGATCATTGCTATCCAATTGGTATACAGATTTCCTGGATCGAATGAAAAGTTCTTCACTACAGTTTGTCCACTTTCTTCACACAACGAAGCTGGAATCGATTGTTTGATGCCACGAGGATCCATTGCCTGACAAGTGATGTTCGAAAACTTTTCATGTTCGAATTGATTGACAACGAGAGATTCATATCCATATCGGAACCACGAGAGATACTGTACCCAACTGATCCACGCGTGCATCTCGGCAACATTTGTGAAGAGTCCTCCAGTTAGGGAGAATACTGTCAAAAGGGGTCCAGTCACTGTGACAGCAATTGCGTAGGATGGTGCCGTCTGGAAAATAAGCCCTCATAATTTTTGAATCCATTGGGAAACTTACAGCACAGACAGCGATTCCCAATGCAGCAACATTCCACTCGATAATCATACAGGTTACCAGTTGTCGAATAAATGTTACGAAATTGATTGGGAATCCAACAAAAAAGTAAGAAGCCAAAACCAAAACAATTCCATCAACTGTGAAAATAGGCAAAAACGATAGGATTTTGGCTATGTAGTAGGCGGAAATCGGATAGATTCTGTCATCGTACTCGCGGACCAACGGCGGATAATCAGCTGGCATAAACGCTTGAATTCCAAAAATCGTAGAGTAGGTCAATTCAGAAATGTAGTAGAAGAGAGCTCCTTTATATCCAGCCAAACCATCCTGATCAACATCGAGTCCGTAGAACAAGAGTCCAATGAAAAGGCCCATGAACAGTTTTTGAATTAGTTTTGCTTTCATAATGGCGGGATTTCGGATGTTGTCTAACATGTATCTAAAAGTTCAAAAAACAAACTTTTGAAGATACTGAAATAATATAAAACCTATGAAATAGAGCAGCCAGAAGGACGAAGTAGGAAGCTGAATGATGTGGAGTCATTGCTCGAACATCTTCTGTTTGATCCATCAATTTCAGAAGACGCTCATGGTAGATACTCTTCTCGAACTTGTCACACAATTCTTGGCAACGCTTCTTGCAGGTTTCAGCTTCGGATGGTCGGATTGCCAAAGTCTGGAAATTTCAGTTCCAAAATTTTAGGATCCCTCTCTGTTTGGACTGTTCTGACAAACCAGTGAGGTATATCATAAATCTGTAAGAACTATTCGCTTTGGAATTCCAAAATAACCCAGGAGTCAAAATTTGATACCGATTCCTCTTCTAGTACTACCCCAACACCCAAAATACATTTTCCAAAAGTTCATTATCTTTTTGTGTCAGAACTGCGATCTAAAAATGGGTTCATGACCAAAATTTTTTTTGTGATTTAGGTTTTTGTATTTCCAAGATGTTGCTTAACTTTGCTAATAATTTCTAACTTAATAACCGCTACATAACGGATCTAACCTAAGCGGACCTAACTACAGGATCATTGTTCCTCCTGGGAAGGAATATTGACAGGCAGGGGATAAACGGACCTAACTGAAGTAAGAAATGCGCATGTTGAGTATGACATGCGATGACAAGAAAAGGGGAGATTCGGGTGACTTTGAAGGGACGGTCTGGGAAAAACTACAGTAATCCAGGTCATCAGATAGCTAGAATGTAAAGCTAAATTCGTAAAGAAGTTAACTTCTCAAAATAAAGTTTAAATTTGGAAAATGACCTATTTAGGATTGTAAACTCATAAAAACCAAAAATGCCCCCAGGCGGGATTGAACCGCCGACCTTCTGTTTACGAGACAGACGCTCTGCCACTGAGCTATACGGGCGACGTTTGACATGCAAACATTAAACATACATCGATGAAATAGTCAGCAGGGTTTGTATGGTCGGGTACTTGGTATCCACATGCAGAGAAATGATGAATAGCCTCGTCAATAGCGCCATGGAATGCGATTCGTCCTTGTGCAAGAAACACGACCTGGAAATTTTCAAAAAATTTAGTGAGTGCGGTAGGGCGCATTTACCTTGTCGAAAATTTCAAAAACTTCTGATGACGGTTGATGGATAGTGCAGATGATAGTCTTCCCCTTTTCCATTGCCATTGCTTCCAGTGTCTGAAATACTTGTATTACTTTTACTGGGTTACTGTAGCTACTCACTTTGACCACTTGAAGGGACATATGAGAATCCAATCCAGTCGTTGGCTCATCGCAAAATATGATTGGCGGGTTGTTAATCATTTCAGTGGCAAAAGCTAATCTTTTCATTTCTCCACCAGAAATTCCTTTTTTGATTCCTGGAATTCCAATTCGACTGTTCTTGGGTTTCTCCAGAAGCATTTCCTTCATCACTTCCTCGACTCGTTTAGTTCTTTCAGATGATGATGTTCCAGGTGGAAGACGAAGTTTCGCTTGGATGTCCAAATGTTCTTTTACCTAAACATTATCTTTTTTTTTCTTCGAATTTAAAAATTAAAAACAAACTGTCAGTGTTCCCATAAAAAGGTCTTCCTGCTGAACATATGCTGACACACTAGTCACTCCTTTTCCAATATTCTGTCCATTCACCAGAATCTCTCCTTCTACCTCTAATCCTTTCAGATTCCTCTGAAGCAATGTATTCAAAAGTGTCGTTTTTCCAGCTCCACTGGCTCCCATCAAAGCGATCACTTCTCCAGGAACAGCACATCCACTGACACCATTCAGAAGAACTCGTCCTGCTTTTGTTGTTACCTAAATTTAACTTTTTGAATAAAAAACCTGAAAACTTTTCTGAAAACCTTCAAATTTTTCCATTGCAACGTCACCAAATTGTCCCATTTACCGACATCAATATCGTTGTTTTCAGCCTCTCTTGCACTCAAAAGTGTCTTGGTTGTCTCTGAAATTTCAGATTATTGGGGCTCCGAGACAGATGGCCGTACCGTTTTTAGAGGATTCCATTTTCTAGAAATAGTGAGATCCTACCAATCCACAAAACCTTGTGAAATGAGAACGTGGAAGCTGATTGGAAAATTGAACTGTTCAACCTAGATTTCGTTTTCACACTATTCGATTTTGATTCATTCAGAATAACAAAATCTGAGAATCCTTTGGAACAACAACATCTGAAAAGCCTGCAGAATCTTCAGAGAACTCCTGATTTAAGCACTGTCAGCGTCTTAGAATCTGTCATTTGAACTTCAGACTCTCTCGGAATCTCAAACTGTGAAATCTGTTTTAGAATGGTCCCTAAACCTTTAACTTTGAGTCAATTCACCTCGGTTCCTGTCAAAGATACGCAAAAGTTGCTAATTGATAAACTGTTCATCATAATCTTTACTATTAACAAACACCAAATTCTGTGTGTGTGTCCGTCTGTTCCCGGTTAGCGTAGCCTAGCGAAGTCACCAGTGGACCAAAATATTTCAAATTTTCACAGATAATTCGAAATAGCAGCGAGATGATGCCCCCACTTTCCGTTTTTCGAAATTTTGATTTTGAAGCCTTCTGGAGACGTTCCTTGGTTTCACCACAGTGAAAAAAAAGGGTGGTGGAACTCCCCCTGGGAAAGAGGGATAGGCGAGAGGGGGAGGAAATTACACACACACGTGTATGTCATTTCTCCCACCCTTCCTATGGCGACCGGGTGGTGTAGTGGTTACCGAGCTAGGCTTTTATCCGCGCGACGAGGGTTCGTGTCCGCCAGGTGGCAACTTTTTTTGGTTTTTGTACAGAATTCAGAAAGGAGTAAGAATGTGTGAAAATGGTTTTCTCATTATTTTGAGTGAAATGGTATAATAAAAAGTCGAATGATTTTAGCTTAATTTGTCCGAATGCATTAAAACTTGAATCAAGAAAGATCAAATAACGAAACATATTGAGCTTAAGAGTGAAGGGCACAAAGCGCTAAAACTATGATACAAGATCAAAATATTTTCAATTTCCGGCATTCTAAACCTGAAACTTTCGCTTTCCAAATCAGAATTTTCAGTATTCTGTACTTCTGTACCTGGAGCTTCGAATTTCCGAGTTTAAAATTTTCGAACTTCAGATTTCTGAGTATCTGAATTTTGAAGTTTCAGAAACTTTGAATTCAAAAGTTTCAAAATTAGAAATTTTGGATTTCTTAATAATTCAAATGTTTCTGCCAATTTTAGATACATGTATTTTAATAAAACGATCATTTAATATTGAAGCACGAAATTTAGCCCAGAACCCTTCTTGAAACTGAGCACAAAGAAAATTTGATAAAACGTTCTCAAAAATACAGTTTTCTCTCAAAAAACTACTCCTTAAAAATTTTGCTTCGAAAACCCGGGCCGGCCCGGCCTGCGACATGTATGTATTTTAGAAGCATTTTAATTTCTTCATTTTCAAAGTCTCGCGTTTCGAGTTTCTGAATTTTAGAGTTTCCGATTTCCGAATATCTGAATTTGTAAATTTCATGTTTCCCGAATTTTCGAATTTCGGAGTGCCAGCATTCGACTTTCAACATGTTCAAATTTTCGAATTTGCGGGCATTAGAATTTCAACATTTCAAAATCTCACACTTTCAAAATTTCGAAACCCTCGGCCCAATAATTTAAATTATAATTTTTTGAATTTTCTTTTCTTCACCACAGTTTCATTGCTTAACGAATACAAGACATAAAAAAATTTTCTAGATATTTTTCCTAAGAAAGCCCCAGAAGGAGTTGAACTCATGGGCAGACGACCAGGGGAGTAAAAACGTCGCTACCGTATGAGCTAAGCGGGCGCGAAAGCGACTATCGACAAAACCACGGCTTTGTTCCCCAAATTGTACCCCAAACTTTCTACTGTCTCATTTCTTTTGACTATCATTTCCTATAATTACGGGCATTGCAAGCGGGAACCGAGAAGTTTAGTCCCGGAAGGGCGCAAGCAGACTGTTAGTCAAGTTTACGAAAGTGAATATTTCGCAATTTACTAAAACTACATTTTTTATGTCTTTCTCTCCGGTTTTGAAATTCGAACGCTTTACGTGAAGCCAGGAGATTGTAGCCGCCGACAGGCGGCGGAAATCGACTGGTATCACGAACATTTTATCAGTTAAATATCACACTTGTGAAAAACTATCTTGACAGTGTGGGGTACTTCAATTGCAGGTTTTATGGTACCCTCCTAAAACATCAACAAAACAACACTTTTTGTATTTTTGAATTTTTATTCGACTGGTTTTTTTTTCTGGTGAGTATAAAATCAGATGATGTATAGAGTTCAATGATTCAAGTTCTTTTTGTAGTGTTAGTTCATCTCCAGCGGATGATAATTCTGGAATTTAATTAATAACATTTGATTCTTTTTTCCAAAACTCACTTGTTCAGTTCTATAGTACAAATTTTCGAGTTCCATATCTTGTGGAGCCCATATATCATGATGAAATCCTAACAAATGATGGCCAATTTCATAAATATGCTCTGTTTTGCATCCGGGGACCAGAATTGGATTCCAACCATATTCTGGAATGTAGACGTCTTCATTTTCATTAATTCCCACTTCTTCTTGTTGCTCCTCTTGAATTAATTGTTGAATCATTTGATGTTTTATCGGAGCATACTGTATCGGAGTGAATGGAACAGGGTACTGTATTGCGTGTTGAATGGGATACTGTAGTTGTGGGTAAGGAAGAAAATAATCGAATGGATACGCATTCTGAGGAGGAGGATGATACGGTATTTCTGTCATCCCATATCCTCCATACGAATAAGCCGGTTGCCATTGGACAACTTGTTGTTGAGATTCTTGAGGAAGAAGTTTCAAAGAAAGAAGACTTGCTGGTTTCTCTTCTTCTTGTGGACTGGTTGGAAGAAGTGGACACACTAGATTGGCTTTCTTTGCATGTCTAACTGGTATCGATTGATAGCTTTTCACAGCGATGAATTGAAGTAGATCAAAACGATAATCGATTGAAACTCCAGTAGAGACATTTACGATTGAAAGGATTGGGATGTATTTGTGACCGGGTTCCAAGTAGGCCTGGAAAAATGCGATACTGTAATTTCTCAAAAAAATGTCAAAACTTACCATATTCCGTTTCATTGCCCCAAACTCTCTCGAAATCCGCATTTTATCAAACTGTACGATTCTTGAGTGCCACGTGGCACCTGATTCCTTCCGGCTTTCAGCTACTCCCATCTTACTGTAAAACGCGTTCTTGACACACACCGACACTGGAACCCATTGATTTCTCCGGAATGTGTATCTGAAATTCTGGGGTTCTTTAAAATTCTTCGAAAATTTAAAGCTAAGAATATCTACCTTGACTCGTCTACCAATTCAATGCGCAACTTCATCAAATACTCCTCATCATCCACCAGGCCAGAAATCATAAACTTTGGCTCCGGTTGCAGTTTAGCTCCACTCCTATTCACGATCATCTCGTTGATCGGTTCGAATTCTCTATATTTTTCTTCGTCTACTAAAACGACCTGCATTACAGTAACGTATTCTGAAGAACTGTAGGACTATCTGTCTGTGTTGAGTGGAACCGTACCCACACGTGGTTGCTGATGGGTTTTGATTGGTGGATTTCCCTTCATCACGTTCTAAATTATGGTTTTCTAGGACGGTGGAGCCGACAATCTGGGGAACAAAGTAAACTTTTGGGTGACACAGAAATGAAAATATAATTTCTTCTTTCCAACTCTAATTACCGTAAAACCTTCAATAGAAGGGCCCACGATGTATTGTTTGAGCTAATTTTTCTAGATTTCTATGCAGGATATCAAAACTGTGTCATCTGATAAAGTGTCTACCATAATATCAGAAACATTTTATCAGTTGACTTCATCTTCATATCTTGGACAGGAACCGAGATAAACTAGCTCAAACTTGACAGTGTTGGGTGCCCTTCTATAACAGGTTTTACGGTATAACTTCTTTCTGATTCGAATTATCAATCATCTTTTTTCCCTATTTTACTAGAACATTCCCCCATCTGCAAACTCGCTATCAGGTTACGGTCAGAAGATTAGAATCAGATGACGTGACTATCCCTCAAGACATATGTTTCTCCTCAAATTTCCCTTTTGTCTGGAAGGAGACGTCAAGTGACATGTTATGTTTTGTAGCAGCAGCATTTCCCGCGCGCACTCTTGAAAGCTGACCGGAGAACCGATCGGGGCTTTCGGTCGTGATAAAAGGGTCGCGCGCAACGGCCTTGTGTCTCTCCATCCAAGAAGCATTCTTGAAAGTAAATTGGGATTAGTCACATGTGACTCGTTACGAAATTTTCTGTATACCAGCCTGTTTGCCGCGCCTCCGGCGCTACAAACAGCTGGAAATAACCTTTTTCTTTTACTGTTCGTCGCTTCGCGACTCACTCTTTTTTAAAGGTCACGTGAATTGTATTTTATTTTCCAGCTTTTCAAAATTTGCGGACAGATCGAGAGAGAAACAGAGAGACGCAACTTCATTTATTTATTATCTCGGCTGTCGGCTTGCAACTTCTGGACGGAAGTTGAGGGGGGTTCGGCTTTTGGACGGATCTTGGTCAGATTTTGGTCAGAAGCTGCCCACTGGCAGCAGTGGCACGGACAATGGTCGGATTTTGGCCGGAATATGAAGGCGCTGCTTGTGAAGAGGTCGGAAGCTGGCCGGTAGTTAGTCGGATCTTGGTCGGCTTCCCACAATGTCTTTGCCGGAATCTGACCAAGCTCCGGCCAGAAGTAACCGGCGACGCCTGAGATAAGAATGATGTTTTGAGATAAGAGTCCTCTTCGATCGCGTGATTTAGCTTTTGTAGACAGCGACTTGGATTCTTGCTTGGTTACTGTATTTCATATAGCCACTATGTATTCTATTATTTTGTTACGAAGTCTATTATTCTGGTACAAAAAATTGAATCTGTGGGTGAGAAAAGCCGGTGGCCGTCACCGAGGGTCCCACAACTACCGTAACCTAGACATACTTTTATTTTCAGGATTTATCTCGAAAAAAATAGTTGTCGTTGTGGGACCTTCGGGCACAGCAACCGGCTTTTATCTTCATCAGCTCCGATTGTTGTTGTACCAGGATAAAATATGTTCTATTTTCTAAATTTTCATTATCCAAATTGTGAAAAATCTCCAGATCAGCAGGCCCGTCTGATTTCAGACTGGACCATCATTCTAGAAATCTCAAAAACTTAGCAATTTCCAAAATTCCTTAAAAGTTCTTTTTTACTCGAAGACTCCGAAATTCCTAAGTTTTCATTCCATACACCCCGACCTAGCCTTCTCCTTGAAACCATTCCTTGGCATCAAAAAATCCAAAAATTCCAATCCTCATTTTTTTTCACTTTTCCGGATGAAAAATTTTTGAGCACTCCTTGGTCATTAACAAGTTTTGATCCAAAAACCATTCTGTTCCCTTCATTCCTTCTGTTCACCACCGCGCCATTCCACCCAACATCTGCTCTCTCCTTTGGGGTCAGTCGTTTTTCTTCCGCCCCAAATGTTTACATCATCTCTTCGTTTCAGGCGATGTGCATGACAAAAGTTTCGCCGCCCAGACACTCGAATTGTTTATATTAGATTGACAGGAATGCTGGTGGCAGATGTGTGTTCCTGTGGTCGCCTCATTTTTCATTATATTTTAGATTTTTATATAGTTTTGAGAAGTAGCACAGGGTTCCAAAACCCAAAACCCCATTGCCAGAAATGGCGCCCAGATCACTTTTAGGCCAGATAAAATTAGATAATGTTGAAGTGGAAGAAAAGGAGAAGCTCCAATTTCACGTTCGCTGGAGCACAATTTCTGACCAGGCACTGTGGAACCCTGTGAAATAGATAAGATTTTTAGTCATTAGTTGAGTATCTGTCAAGGGAAATCTTCTTTGTCTAGCTTTTCAAATACAGTTTATAATTCACAACTGTTATTCTGGTATTGAAAAATTGGAGCTGTAGAAGAGACATGCCGGTGGCCGTGGTGAAAAGTCCCACAACGATAACTACCGTAACGTAACCTGAAAATGTTTTGTTTTTTGGATTTATGTTTTCTATTTTCGCCCTTTTTAGTCAATTTTTTCACTATCAAGAACTCAACATGTTAAGATACAGAAAACTGTGTGGGCTTTGGCGTGGCCACCGGCGTTTCTCTTCCACAGCTTCGAATTTTGTACCAAGGCACTCCTCTGACCCCAAAATTCTCGCAGCTGGTTAAACGGACAATTTCTAGGTTCTCTCTTGTTCCGTTCCACGTCACAGACTCCAACTCTTCAGAGAGCTCAAAACTTATCATTGTATAGACACTCTCTTTCTCTGAAAAGTCAAATCAAGCAGATACTAATCATAGCCTTCTTCATTCAACAGAGCAAAGAGCTCTAAGCCTCTTTTTTCTGATAAAATGTTGTCTTGAAGTACAACGACATTGTGTTCGTCGTGCCAGGTACCAGAGACAGGTTTTGTATTTTTTCGAAAGAAAAAAACAAGATTTTTGTAGGGGATACTAGTAATCCAGACCAGTTTTGAAATCTATACGAGATCAGATGTCTCATAGTTTAAATTTTAGAAAGAATATTTCGAAAAAAGTACACAAGACCTCTTAAAATTAGAAAAAGGTCGTTTTCGGTGTGAAGCTAACCTCCGCTTCGATCCAATGAAAAGTTCCGTTTTTGTTTATAAACTCAGAAAATTTCAGTGTATTGAACCAAAGTGTAAATCAAGTAGGAGCCAACGAGGCGTGTGTCTAAAATGTTTGATTTTCTGAAACTTCTACCAATTCGATAGTCTTACATTTTATAAGGGTAGCTTTTTTGGATTTCTAGAGTTTCAAAGTACATAAATTTTGAAAATTTTACTATTCTAAAGTATCACAATGCGAGTTGCGGCAACTTGCAGCTGAAAATTCGAGAGTGGGTGGGGCTTAGGTCTGGTCGCAAAATCCCATGTAATTTTTGTGATCTATTTCTGGTCTATTTTTCATATCTTTGGACGAATTTTCTATCTTGGAAGATAAGAAAAAAGAAAATTAGTCGAAAATTGAAAAAATAGGTCTAAAAAAGTTAAGAAAATTCATGTTCCTTGAGCGATTTCGCTAGGCTCCGCATACTCTCGAATTTCCGGTCGCAACGCGGACTTACCAGAAAAAATATTTTGGAATTCAAAAAATTTCAAAAATATCAAAATTTATGTACTTTGAAACTTTTGAATCCCATAACAACTGTACTTATAATATCTATAAGATTTTACTACCTTACCTAAGCTCCGCCCACTCTCGAATTTTTTGCCGCAGACCAGAGAAGGACATAAAACATGAAACAAGTGTGGCAAATCTTAAGAAATTCAATTAAAATTTTTTGAAAGTTTTGTTTAGTAGATTACTATCAGTTTTTCGGTATTATTCATAACATCCGACATATCCAATTTCCTCATTTCGATCGATGAAAAAAGTTGTATTTTTCCTAAGATCCCGTTTTCTCATACCTAAAAAAGCAGGTCCCAGCGAGCCCGGTTTTTCCAAATTAAAATTTTTTGAAATTTCAGAATTTTTTCAATTTTGTGTGAGGTTTCTTACTTGTCAGAACAATCGTAGATTTTTTCTATTGACCCCAACAATGTTTTTGAAAATACAGGAAAAAATTTTCTGAAAACCCGGGCCATGAAAATTCGGAAAAGAGCCCGGCCCCTGCCTCTGCCTTTTTCTCCAATAATTGATCCTATTCATGGATACCATACTTTTTCATATGTTCACCCATCCACACGCATCAATATTCATCCAGAATCCAATCAACACCATCTCCTTTCTCTCTCCATCTATCTTCTCTCCAACTGTTTCTCTTTTGTCGAGTCCATCCATCACTTGGCTCCAATGAGTCGGATCCTTCGGGGCGCCTCCTCACTCTCCCTTTGACACGGTGGCCTCTTCTAATGAATTGAAAAAAGATGGAATACAGTAGACACATGTTGAAAGAAGAAGCAATTGTCTGTTGTCTCTCATCTTCTCCTACTCCCTCTCCCTGAATTCCTTGGCTCTCCGTGAAATATGGTAATCGTTTCTCTGTGTCTCCTGTTTCTTCACATCAAATGATTTTTGATCGAATTAGAAAGAACTACATATACAAACTGTGATGGAACATACTATGTTTGATTATAATTTCTTATATACAATCAAAAAGTGTCATATTTCGAATGAGAGTTCATTTTTCAGATATATCAGCTCGGAAATCGTAAACTTCAGCAGCAACTCGTTGTGTGAAAAGTGCAATGGCGGAGGCTCCTAACTTTGGCGCATTTATGTCCTCTTTCAGGCGTAAGTTACATTTTCTTCTTTCTAGAAGAGTTTTGATTTTCCACTCAATGACCCAAGTTACATCTTCATTTTCAGGTTTAGTCATAGAAACCCCAAAACAGGGGATGAAACTAGAGAGATTGAGCGGACACTTGACCGTATTGGGGCCCTTTTATTAAAGGTCTTACTCTATACTTTTGGCGAAGTTGGAGCTCCATAGTTGTCTTATGAATTGCCAAGACCGCATTTCTGTGGTCAACTGTGGAGCACCTTCTCTGATATTTTAGGCAAAAATGAAATCAGATCAAAGTATCCGATCCCCAACTAGCTAAGATCCTATCCGAATTCATAGTATTGGGGGACTTCATTAGACTCACCGCGGGTGTCTTCTTTCTGAAGATTTATGGGTTTAGAGGAGACAGAAAATGGTAGAGAGGGAAGGAGGGAGGAGTCAAATACCATTATTCTATGAAAGAGGTGGTCATGTGAATGCACACATTTATGACCTAGTACGGTGAGTACCAGGATCAATTTCACTTGATTTATACCGTAATCTTGATGTATTTTAATGCGAATTTGATGTTGAAATCTATTCGGTTGCATTTTCAACATTTTAGGATTCATTTCACAATCATTGAGAAAGCAGCCAATATGCTTATACTGTAAAACCTGTATTAGAAGGGTCAGATCTTTTATTGTTTCGAGGTACCTTCAGATGTCTCTTCTATTATCAGGGTCGTTCAATTAGAGGGGGTCAACCTTTTTTCAGCTATCTCTCCAAAATATTTCATTGAAAAATTTGGTGAATTCTCTTTCCAAATTCATGAAAGTGCATCAATTTCACCAAAATTGAGCAAAAAAAACAGACTGTTTCAACAAACTTATATGAAATTTCGAAAATTTCGGAATCTTTTCCACTGTAAAAGTACTGCCATTATATTAGAGGAGATTTATGAGATACTGATTAGAAATTCTTCCATTGATCACTTCTTCTCCATTTGTATTTCTTTCGATTCTCCGAATTCTCTCCTCTGTTTTCACTATTACTAGTCATGCTTGTCACCTACTCGCTACATTTTCTCATCCATCCATATCACATATTCTGATTTCTCGTTACCTTTATTTTCAATTTCCTCTTCTTCTCTCTTTTTTTTTGTGCCCCACTTCCTATTCATCTCCTGTCTAGATATCATTTGCTCTTATTCCATTCGATTCCTCTATTCGAAAGCATTCAGTCAGAAACACAGAGCTCTTTCTATTCTTACCAGCCGGTTGTACTACCCCATTACTCCTTTCTACCTTAATATCCATTACCCTCCTCGGCTACCTCCTATTGTGATTTTAACGACAATTATAAACCATGCCGCGGGAAAAAGGAGTCGTTCCGAGATCATTCCGAATGCAGCATTGGTTGAGCCATCATAAGAGGGCTCTGGGAATAGGTAGGTTGGGGTAAGAGGTGTTGGGGTATGTACATAACTTTTGGGATGTGAAGCTTTCAGGATTACGGTATTTTCATGTTCCTGACACCTCTAATCTATTTCTAGGAGCTTCTAGAGTTAAAAACCGTCACCAAAGAACAGAAACAAGTTGCTAGACTACAACTGTAAAAAAACTAAAATCTAAAATTAGATCTAAAATTAGAAAATTCTATGTGTAGGAAATCGTGTGCATTCCATTGGAAAAAACGAAAAAAACGCCGTGATTTTGTAATGAATCTTCAAACAATGCCTCTGAAAAACTGAATTTATGTAAACAAGCTGAATTAACGTTTAATCAAGCAGTTTGAGCCAGAATAAAATATTCAAATTTAGGATTGCCGCATTTCCTCTGGTAGAAGTTCACCTAAAATTTGAGCTCAATTATCTCGAGTACTGTAAAGTATATCAAAAATGTTATAACTGACAAATTCTTCATCATAATATCACCAATATTTTTATCAAATGACAAAAGGATCATATCTTTCACAGGAATCGAGATATTTGAGCTCAAAGTTGACGGTTTGTGTGAGCTTCTATTAAAGGAAATACGGTAAGTTAGAGGGTTTAGGATATGTTGAGCTTGTATAATCAGAACATTTTTGAAAATTGAAAAAAAAGTATATCTGAATACCGTAAAACCTGTATTAGAAGAACCCCTTTTAATTGAGTGACCCCTCTAATAGAATCTCTAATTTAAGGGCCTCTTAGTTCCTGGAAACAATAGAAAGGCCTGCCCTTCTAATAAAGGTTTTACGGTAGTTTTAAATTCGCTTAACATGAGATCCAGACATCTGTGATTCTTGAAAATGTCAAAATCGAACTGTTAATCTTTTTTATTTAGCAGTTTTATGCTAATGGCTATTTTTTAGATTTCTAAATCACCCTTTCTCTTTCTAGCTCATTTTCACTGCTCTCTTCCATATACTTGATTATAACTCAGTTATGATTATTCACCATCTTATCAGTGATTGTACCATTCCCTGTCTCTGTTTTGAACACCTCACCACTTTCCCTTTTTCTGTGTTCAACTGTCTATAATTTCTGATCTGATTACCCCTCTTCGTTTGTTTTTTGTTATTGGTCTCCATTTCATTTCTTCCCAGTAGACCACACGTCTAGATAATAGCGTAGGTATGAAAAACATGGCTAGACACACCGGTACGAATTGTGTTTCCGGATATGATTTTGAAGTATTCGGTACATCCCTTGCTCAGCAAAAGAGCTAAGCTAGAAGATGCAAACTGATCTAGAGAAGACCATGTACATTTCGAAGCTTTCCAATTTATCTTGAAGTGTCACACGGGTCCCTTCTCAATTTCATGGCGGACGACGGAGAAGTCGCTCAAGAAAATTGGTGTGGGACATCTTTCTTTAGGAAAAAAAGGAAATTGGAAGGAGTAAAATTGGCGTCGCAAACCGACAAAAAACGGTCCATTAAACCAGCCTCATCCACCCATTCTTCGTCGTCCCGCTCCCGCAACATTTGCGATTCATCGCACATTCGGTCGTTCCTCTCTCTCTCTCCATCTGCCTTCTTTTCCTCGTTCCATTTCCTCCCCTTTTTTTACTATTTTTCCAGTGAAACACGTCGCGCGACACAGACAAAGTCGGTTTTTTTGTTCGCGCTCCTCTCGATTACTAAGTCTCTAATTCTGCATAGAATGGGAAATTGAGAAGCACAGAGAAATGGGACACCATTCCTCAGAACATCAAAATAAAAGACCGAGGGCTTGTGACCCCACGGACAGGAGAGAAATATTGAGGATCCAGAAAAAGGACAGATGCAAAAGGATTCGGTGCCTTTTGGGATGTGTGAGGAGGCAAATTTATAGTTTTTGGCATGACGAGTCAATTAAGAAACGGTCTAATTTCATCAGAGTATTTTGGGAAAGTCAGGAACTGAGAATTTCCTGATGGATTTTCTTCTTTCCAGAGAGCACTAGAGTTGAAAGCACCTTAAAGAACCAGTCTAACCTAGATCCAGATAAAGTTGAAATTATTTTTTTTTTCTCTGACTCTAAGTTTCAGTTTCTCTGTTTTTGGTCCAACTTAATATTGCATTGGACTGATTTAATTATACCGTATAGGAGTCCGCCCAGACCGTCAACTTTGAGGTTGATTATCTCGATTCCTGCAAAAGATATTGAACATTCGTCAACTGATAAATTAATCATCATAATATCAACAACATTTTATTAGTTGACAAATTTTAAATATCTCTCATGGAAATAGAGATAATCAAGCTCAAAGAGGTCTGGGAGATTGGAGCAGGATTGGAGCCCCAACGTCTCCAGGTTGATTCTTTATTCCTCTACCTTCTGAAAACTCTTGTTCTGACTTCATGAACCACTTCTTCTCCCTAAATACAATATCAAAACAATCGCTCCCGGTTAGTATAATCGTCACCTGTCTTCCGATTCTCCCGTCAAAATCCTCCTTCCTCATTCAATCTTCATTTGTCTCATGCGTCCCTTTTACCAAATACCGCCTTCCATGTTAATTCTTATCATTGACACGATCACGAAATAACACCAACAGACCTATACTATGGTTTTTTATGTCTTTGTCCGGTGGAGGATCGTAATCTAGATATACTGGGAGATCCCGGGGGTACAGTATCAATGCCCATAGGTGGACCTCTAGACTGGTGTGGATACATAATTGGAGATCTTGAGTTATCAAATCACATAAATAGTACCTCCACGCTTTTTTAACCACCGTCACTAATCGAAATGACCTCCCTTGGAAAAGACCATGTGGGTAGAAAATGGGTTTCTTTTAATTCTCTTCTCGATCTTTGTTCTAATTTAAATCATCAACTATTCTGCTTAAGATTCCCTTTGGGAGGTCCTCAGAATCCCGTCAGAAAAAAAACATGTCTATAAAAATGGAGGCGGGACACCGAGATAAGCATCATAGAAAAACGACCCAATATAATAGGTCTGGTTCCATTTCTATTCACTCCCTTTTTTGGTGAATTTCGAACACACAGACAGTGAGGAAGACACGCGAATCAAAAAAGGAAGGGAGGCGGATTAAATGGAGACGAAAAATGTAATAAAAAAAGTTGTCGCGAGGTGGAAAAAGGGCAGAAATGGGGAATAGACACAAAAGGTTGAAGAGAAAGAGTAAATCTACTGATTCTCCCGCTTTTTCCAATATTCAGTCGATGTATATTTTTTGGGGGCTTTTTTGGAATCAATTTATGATTTTTAGTCCAAATCCGCTTTTCAAAAATCCAATTTTTTCGTATTTTCATAAATCCTGATTTTCGTAATGGTTTCTGGATTACCACTGAATTATCACTTTGGATAAGATCCAAAATAATTGTTAATAATTTCTGAAAGTTAATGGCTACTCAAAGGATTTTTAAGTTTGTTACAGCTTCTAAGATTTCAGAAAATCAGAAATTTCGGAGAATTAAAATTTTCGTTATTCTACGGCTCTGTGACCAACAGCTATTTCATCCGGAGAGCTTTAAAAAATTGAACATTTAAGATTCTCGAATCTTGTCTGTTTAAAAAGTGTTATTTTAACTTTTAAGTAATACCGTACCTCCAATAGAAGCTTACCCAAACCGTCAACTTTGAGCTCAATTATATCGGTCCATGTGAAAGATATCGAAAATCTGCCAACTGATAAATAACTTATCATAATATCACCATTATTTTATCAGTTGACACATTTTTATATCTTGCATGGGAATCGAGATAATTGAGCTCAAAGTTGACGGTTTGGGTGGGCTTCTATTAGAAGAAATCGGTAATCGAAGTCTAAAAATGGGGTCATCCTCAACATTTTTGGAAAGTCTCAATGTATTCTGTAGGAATGTTTTTTTTAAATGTAAGTTGACTCGAAAAGCTCCCCCGTACTATGAAGAGAACACTTCTGAAAACCTCCCTTTGCAAAACGAAGCGAATTGTTAAGATTAGTCGCTGTTGTTTTTGACACCCATGTAGCAAGCCATATTTCTTAAAAATAATGAGCAAGCGCCTTTAGCTAAATATTCAATTTCCTTCATGTTTTTCTCAATCATCCAAGGACGGGGCGAGAAAAAAACCGCGACATGGAGGTATCCCCCATTGCGTTTAGCCTCCCGAAAAACGAGGACTTCTCGTTCCAAATATTTGCTCCCTAGGCCACCCCGTTAGCTTTCCTATCGGGAAGTGAGCACATACACACAGAAAGAGACTCAAAAAAAGACTGTCTGAAAATGAGAGTGAGAGATGTTCAGAGAAAACAAAAAAAACGAGTGGGGACGCAGTGAAAACGAACCGTTGTTCCATATTTTATCACACAAGAACTCATACAATGCACCGCCCTTTTTACACCCGTTTTCATGTTGGTTTTTTCTTTGCGAATTGTCTTTTTTTTTTGAAAAAAAAGGGTGTCGGGTTACTGTAAGTCTATTTGTAAATGTGTGTACTTCGATTGTTGTCCTTTTGATCTGCCAAAAAGGTTTTGTAAAAGTGCGCTCTTGCAAACAGTTTGCTACTTTTTTTCTCCCAATTTCAGAGTTTTAGGTCAGATTATAATTTTTCGAGATTTCTTTGAATCGTCAGTTTTTTGAATTTACAGTAATACTCTAGTCTGACGAGCATTGCCGATGAAAATTAAGTTTGAAGGCGCAGTGTCGAAAGCGAATATTTTAAGTTAAATGTCTGATAAATACCGTATCTCGAAATTAATTTAGTTTGACCCATTTTTTCTGTTTTTCTAGATTGTAAGGACTACAGCTGATTTTTCCATGAGAATCACAAGGAAATAAAAAAAAATAACAAAAATCTAGCGGAATAGACAAAAAATGTTTTCGATATACGGTATCGAAGGCTCATTCGTTTACTCAAAAATTGTCGCTTTCGACAATGCGCCTTTAAATAAATTTTCGGCCGCGAGGTTCCTCGCAGTTACAAGAATAGTAGTCTGCTCCTGAAGGTCCCGGAATTTTCTTCAACTTCAAGGTTGAAGGAATAATTCTGTAAACCGTCATCGAAGGGAATTCTCGCATAGTAATTCCTCTTCCGATTATTTTTCCTCCTGTTCCCGCGCCCTCCCCGCTCCTCACCCCGAAAAAAATGTCTGGGAGGTCTCGCTCGTTCTCCCGCCCGGAGAGTGGAACTTGTCTGGCTTCGCTCCTCAAATCAAACACTATCTCAACGTCCCAGACACTTTTGATATGTCGCCGGGCGAGGGGAGAGGAGGACCGAAAAAGAGGAACGACGGGCAAGAAGAAGAAGAAGAAGAGGGCGAGTTTCTCTGTCAGTCTCTCCAACTTCAATGCTCCATTCGTCTTTCTTGATTCTTTCATTTCCAAACATTCGTCCGTTTTTGGATGCAACAAAAAAAAAAACGAAGAGACTGGTAGAGCGGAGGGAAATCGAATTGAGGAGGAGAAGAAGAGGTGGAGAAGGAATTGAGAAGTTTTTTCTGCATGGAGGTATTTTGAAGTGGTACCCAGACAAAGATCGATTCTAAATTCATGAAGAGCATCCCCTTCTTGACCTTGTTCAGATTTTTTGCGTTTTTGAAGACTCTGGCACTTTTTATATCAATTCTAATCCTTTTAATGAGTTTCTAGTATATTTAACGACATTCCATAATGATCCAATGGGTCTCACAACGACTACAGTACCTTCTTTGTGCTGTTCTTACTGTAATCATGTTAAACCAGTCATTAACTCAATTTCTCTTGTTTCAGACTATCAATTTGTTATACGTCTCTGATTCATCCTATCATTGAGCTCATACCTTCTGGCTCAAGCCCCGCCCAATATAGTCAATGCTCGTAAAAAAAAAAGAGGCGGTCCCTAATCTTCCTTGATAGTTTTATTCCTAGAACCGCTATTCCAAATCCATTTCAATCTCCGAAAAAACATTCTGGATTATAAGATCAGGGAGTTCTCGCTTTTTTTTTCAGATGAGAGATTAAGCTAATCCCTTATTCTGGAATTAGAAATATATCTGAAAATCCAAAGTAGATAAATTGATCAGTTGAAATTATTAGTTCTCCTGTAGGGTAATCTTATCAAGCCTACTGTAATCTTCAGATTCTTGAACTTCTCTAGTAACGTGTCCATGCCTTGAAACACGATATTATGCTCAAAGGAACTGTGGAAGAGAAACGCCGGTAGTCATGGCCGGAGGTCCACAACGAAAACTACCGTAACCTTAAAATATGTTCATTTTCCGGATTTATTTTCTTGATTTTCGTGCGTTCTCCTTAGCAGTCAACTTTTCACAGTCAAAATTGTTCTATTTTCCGATTTGGTTGCAGTGAAAAATAGAGAAAATACATGCGGACAATAAAAACATTTTCAGGTTACGGTAGTTGTCGTTGTGGGACCTTCGGCCACGGCTACTGGCGTTTCTCACCAGTTGATCCTCTAAGATTGTCATGGTCATTTGAAGTGCAGCGGATATTTTTGCAAAAACAATACAAGGCCACCTAGTTAACAAAACCTAAATCTTGACCGCTGCATCGTTTATTATTCTTTATGTTCTTTCTCTTCTTCTTCTTCTTCTTTTTATTTATTTTCTCCAAAAAGTAATCTAACAAATCCGTTTTTATGTTAATGATTCCTTCTGCCTCTTTTCCTTTCTTCTTTTACCGCCGCCTATGGAGAAAATGCAACATTTTCAAATTGTCTGCCTGTTGTCTTCCAATTGAAATTCCTCCCAGCCCTCCACCCTAGGTGTTGTCGGGTGGCCCATAAATCGTCGATTCCATCCTTTCGGGTTGCCTTCAGATTGCCTCCAGCCGAGGTCCGATACATGAAGAAACAACAGAAAAGACCCGTCTGAAGGCACTATAAATCTCGGTCCGAAACGACCCCAGAACTTCTTCTTTTTCGCTTTTTGCCTCTCCCACTTTTCTCTCTTTTTTTAAATTGAATGTTTGAAAACACTTCTGGGACCGCCCATTTGATTTTTCCTGGGGAAAGTCAAAGGGAGTTTGGAAACTTCTTTGTCCGGTATCATACTATCAGTTATCAGTTATCCTCGTTTACTGGTAGTCCATTTCTTTTAAGAAGACTTACCGTAAGCACTCTAATAGAAGGCCTTCCTATACTTTCATTATGAGAGCATTCCTGTCAAGAGGTGGTCAACTGACAAAATGATTCTGATATTATGATTAACATTTTATCAGTTGATCACTTTTTGTTATCTCTTACAGGCACCGAGACAAATTGGATCAAAGTGTCAGTATTGTGGGACCTTCTATTAAAGTTTTACGGTATTTTGGTCATTTTCATAATGAAGGCGTTTATTACTAAAAGATTTGTCATCAGTTTTTCTGTAATAGTAGGAAATTAGGATTTTTTCTGAAACTTTTTTTCAAACAGAGTAGTGAAGTTTCCAGAACTCATTTACATGCTAGAGTATCTTGAAACTAATAACTTTCTAATTTTTTATATCTGTGGACCCGCGTCAAAATTTTTGAGATGTTTCTAGAACCTATACAGTCATACTGTTGTTGAGAAATCGTCAACCTGTAATAGACGGGCCTCCAGATTGTCAAGTTTGGGCTTAATTATCTCCATTCCTGTTCAAGATATCAAATACTTACCAGCTAATAAAATATTTGTGATATTAAGATGACAAATTTATCAATTGACCACTTTTTGATGTATTTCACAGAAACCCAGATAAATCGGTTTTAAGTTAACAGTTAACGGGCCCTTCTATTCTAGAAGATATGAGGCTGAAATTGTTGAATACAGTATACCTTTTTAAGAACCAAAATGACGATTTTGACTTATCTCGTTACTTCTGACCTCATCAGATCTAGAAAGTAAAACTTTATGGACCATAGTCTATGGTTTCTGATATTTTTAGTTGTAAGTTAGGTTACAAAAATGAAATGACACCATTAATTTTGATTTTCAGCATCACTTGTATTCCTCGCCTGATCATATCATAATGTACCTCTCCTTTGAATGCCCTTTTCCTGTCTCCTCTACTATATAAACTCAATTTCCTTTTTCCTGTCTACCATATTTTTTGTCCGTTTTCCAATTTCCGTTCAGTTATTCATCAAAAAATGTCAAATATACTCATCCGACCCGTTTTTTTTTTCATTTAATTTCTTGTCACTCGGTGGAATATGAATTCAATTACACTTCTTTCCTCCCATTTTTTCATTCGAATTGCTCCATGTTTCCTCGGGGGTTCTGTGGCAAAAAAAAACGTCATAGAGCTCTAGAGCTGACTCCTTTTTTCTCTCTCTCTCTCTCTCTCTCTCTCTCTCTCTCTCTCTCTCTCTCTCTCTCTCTCATTTTTTTCTAATTCGCAACACAGCAGGAAACCAAACGATTAAAAATGGAAGCGAAGCATGTTCGAGTTTTTTATGATGTATGCATTTTGCGCTACAGTATCCCTTGACTCAAGTTGGTCCCAGTTTAGAACCTAAAAAACTTTGATTTCTATTTGTATGAGCAATTAAAATTCATAATGAGAATCCACAGTAATCTTCCATATACTTCCGGTTCCATTCCTCTTCCTCTGCCCACATCCTCATTTTCAGCCGCCATTCCTTCTATGCCTTTTTCTCTTCCATTCCAGCCAAAAGAGCCAGCACAACCCCTGAGGCCAGGGGCCTGGACAAGCCTCTCCCCGAGCAGATGTTTCTTTTTTCTTTTTCATCTCATGAGTTCTTGTACTCTTCCTTGTACCGATAGAGTATACGAAAGATGCGAAACGTTAGACAACTTTACAAAAAAGAACACTTGGCCTTCTGAAGTCGGCGCGGCGGCCGAAGGGCTCGCCGTGTCTCTTCGCCAACGTCTTCTTCTTCCTTTTTTCCTTCCTTTTTTTGCTTCTTCTTCTTCTGGACCATGCTTTTTTGAAAAGAGCTCTCACATCGATAGACATGCAGGGGCATTAGTTAAGAATTCCTTCTTCTGCTTCATTTTCTCTTTTTTTCGGGTTCTGTTCTTTTTTTTCTCGCTTAGAATGTTTAGAAATCCTTATTAGATGCTTCAGAAACACTCGAATCATATTCGATTACGGTAGCTTCCGAATTCTGAAAATTGTCAAATCCTTTTTTCAAGAAGGCTCCCCCTTACTTTTAACTTTGAGCCGATTTTTCTCGATTCCTGTCAAAGATATGGAAAAGTTGTCAACTAATAAATTGTTCCTCATAATATCAGAAATATTCTGTCTGTTGACAAAATTTTGATATCTTGAATAGGAACCGCGATAATTGGGCTCAAACTTGACAATGTAGGGGCTCAACAGATTTTACGGTATCGTGCTATTTGATAATTAAGATACCCTTCCAAAAACCTCACCGATCATTACTCTTCTCTTTTCTAGAAGCTTTGACCCAGAGCCACCCAGTCGTTCCTCTCTTTTGAAATTCGACACTTTTTCGGCCCCCCTCTCTGCTAAAAAATTCGAGAATCGCGGGCACGTCATCAAACATTCGAAGCTCTAACTTTTTCTGTTTACATTATTTTGCTCCTCTCTTCGTTTCTTTTTTCTTCCAATAATTACCCTTTCCTTTTTCTTCTCCGTCGTCTTCTAACGCCTAGAAGACGAGGAGCTCTACCGTAATCCTTTCATTTCCTCTCTTCTTGAATGTCTCCTTTTTTGGCGCCGAGTCTCTTCATCTTCTCAAATGAATTCTTGCTTGGAAATTCTGTGTTTCGCCAAAAAGCTAATCAGACTAAAACGATAAGAAAGGGGCTTTGAATCAAAGTTTGGCGGCGCGAGTGGGCGGAGCCAAGGAGCACAACCCTGCGAAAAAAAAGAATCATGTTTCCAATTAGGGTTATTGACGTAGGTACATGAGAGAGATGCTAGATATCAGATTTTTCTGAAAGGGCGGTCTAGATTACGGTAATTAGACAACACCGAAAAGCATGTAATAGGAGGGTCCCACTTTTGAGCTCAATTATCTCCATTTCTATGCAAGATATCAAAATTATGTCAACTGATAAAATGTTGCTGATATAATCTTTAACATATTGTTTGTTGATTACTATTTGATATCTTTAACAGGAATCGAGATAATTGAGCTCAAACTCAACAGTGTGGGGCCGTTCTTTTACAAGGTTTACGGTGGAAAATACGGTAATTGGAAGATTACCAGATTTCATATTTATACATGAGCTAAATACATGAGCTAAATATGGCATGACATACCTCGTTTCCAGTACCTGTTACTCAAAAAAATCGGTTCTTTTTTCGGAAAATTTTTTATAAGGGATGCGTGAGCAATACCGTAACCAATACTAAAAGGCTAAAACTGTATAGACGGAAGCCATGAAGTATTCTGATACAAAGCAGGCATACAATACTGATAGTGTCTACGTATTAATCAGAGAAACACTAACACCTGATTCCTGTAATTGGCTCTTTGGCTCTTGTGGCTCCCCTAGCTCTTTTCTCTCCGTTCCTCAATTCCACATGTGTTCTTTGTCGTTCTCTTTTTTCTGTGAATCCGTGCTCCAACCCATACGCATGTTTTACCCCCAACCACCACCACACGTTTTCAACAATTCTGTATCATGTTGCTCTTTCTTCTTTCCCTTTCCACCAAACGGGACTACAACGGGCGGTCGGAGGTCCTCCTGCTCGATTTCTCGCCCGCCGACGACTCGCCTCTGCAGATCTCTTTCTCCTCTTCTTCTTCTTTTTTTTTTCTTCTTCTTCTTCATCTCCTCCTTCGTGTTCTTTTCCTCTTCTTTCTCGTTGGCGCCCGTTGGCTCTTG
Source organism: Caenorhabditis nigoni (assembly GCA_027920645.1). Classification (NCBI taxonomy): domain Eukaryota; kingdom Metazoa; phylum Nematoda; class Chromadorea; order Rhabditida; family Rhabditidae; genus Caenorhabditis; species Caenorhabditis nigoni. Next base: position 6,860,804 of record CP115866.1, on the reverse strand, counting down.
GCTCCTTCGGGCCCGGCGACGGGAGCGACGACGACGACGACGAAAACGGGACGTCGCAGGATAAGAAGAAGAAGAAGAAGAAGGGGATGGCTGTCCCTCCTCTTTTTTTCTAGTGCATGGGTGTTGGATAGAGAAAGAGAAAGGTTTCGGAGCAGGAGCTACCCCTCTCTCTCTCTCTTTTCGTTTTATAAGAGGACGCCGTCCTTTTTTTTTGTCCTCCCTTTTTCCTTTCTTTTTTTCTCGATGCGTTTTTTAGTCGAAAACTTTAAACAGATCTTTGTGCATTGAACTATTTATTATGTTTCAAAGTAGAGACAACTGGTCCTATTGTTACCATCTTTATGATCAACTACAGTAATCCAAGTTTCAGAAGTTACGCTTTTGCTAGATGTCTTCTTATATGTATAAGATCTTATCAAAGCGTACCGTACTAACTCTAATTGAAGCCCACCCGAACCATCAACTTTGAGCTCAATTATCTCGATTCCTATCTAAGATATAAGAAATCTGTCAACTGATAAAATATTGGGGACATTGAGATAAGTAATTTATCAGTTGACCACTTTCTGATATCTGCTATAGGAACCGAGATAATTGAGCTCAAAGTTGACGGTTTGGGTGGGCGACTACTAGAGGAAATACTGTAGTACTTCAGAATAATTTAGACCGAGCTGAGAATTGCAAAACTACCAATAAGATGGTTACGGTACCTCCTAGTCAACAACTTTTAAATTTCAGCCCTCAGTGTAGAAAACAGGTGAAATGAGAAGGAAGCCTGAAAACTGAAATCTAACATCTTTCAAAATCTTTGGTTCAGCTTCACTGTAAACCGTGGATTGCAGTTGGAAAGTTCTAGACCTACCATTCTAAGTCTATCACTCACGGTGAACGTCTTGTAAATGCGCTCGAAGTTAACATTTACCGTAAACACTCTAATAGAAGGCCACCCAAGTCGCCAACTTTGAGCCCATATATCTCGGTTCTTGTGAACGATATCAAAAAGTTTTCAACTAACAAAATATTTTTGAAATTTTGATAAATATTTTGACATCTTAACACTTTTTGATATCTTTTACAGGAAGCGAGATGTATGGGCTCAAAGTTGGTGGCTAGGGTGGCCAGTGTTTACGGTATTTACCGTAGTAAAAAGGCTCTCGACGCAAAAAAGCGTTCCGGAAAGAACACCGTATAGCTCACTCGACATTTATTCAAGTTTAAGTTCAAACATAATAAGAAGAACATATGAATCAACCTCATTACCCACTCTCATCATTTGTGCTTCTTCTACATATCTCATGACATATATCTTGTACAACTATACAAACACCTTGTGAGTTGTGAATAGAAATAGAATCAACTAAACGTTTCTCGTTATTTTTTCATCTATCCAATCACTTTTTTTTCTTCGAAAGTATTCGGGTTAGCCCGAGAGCCACTGAGATGTATAAAATGTTTAATGAAACTTTTGGTTCCCGCACTACCTGGCGCCACCAGTGTCAAGTCGAGAAATGAGAAGCCGAGTTTTTTTATGACTTCTGATTGATTCAGAAAAGAGATTGAGCAGTTGTCAGAGTGTTGCGAATTCTAGGGACGAAAAAAAAGTTCGGGTGTCGAGAAAGAGTGGCGGTGATTCACGAATTAAATGATGTCGGTGGTGAACTAGATGAGATAACAGGTGATGCGAGGAGTTTTAATACACCTTATGGGTACGGTAGATCAGGTGTTCTAGAAGCTCCCATGGATCTTGATGTGGCTCTTGTCTAACTGACATAAGCTCCGCCCGCTTTCGAATTTTCGGCCACATTGAAATTAGCCAAAAGTGATTGTCTGAAAATATGGATCCTTGTCTAGTTCCTTGTTTTTCCCTGGTTACTAAATCACTGATCATAAATTTTTGTATTCTTTATTCTCATTCTCAGTACCACCGTGTTTTCCCTTGACAATACATTCTCGATGTGTTTTGTTTCATGTATGACTCCGTGTTGTCAATTCTCTTCATCTTCTTAACCGTTCTGTAAAAAGACGAAAAAAAAACCATCCGGCCCAAAAAAAATTAGCATAATCTTTCGTTTCTTTCTGTCGTGTTTCTCAGTGTCACTTGCTTCTCTCTACCTCTCTTTCTCTTTCTTTATTTTTCTGCCTTTACCAGGAATAGTGCAACTCCATAAAACTTACAAAAGATCGTCTTGACAAGAGGAGACGGAGACAAGAATCTCTGTCTCTCTTTCAGAAGAAAACGAACTGATGCGGCGCGGAGGGCAACGTTTTCTGCGTCGGAACCCATAAAATGTGCGCCTCCGTCGGTTTATGGGGGGCGGTATTTCAAAGTGTGTTCTCAGTGTGAAAATTCTATTGGAAAAAAAGAGAGCATGAGGGGACTAGAGAGAGATTCGAGGGGCTCAATGTTGCAAGAACGCATTTTTTGCCCGGACGGCTCTTTTTGTGCTCCAACATCATTTTAGGGAGAGCCACTTTTTTTAAGCTGGTGGGGCTTTACTTCTTTTTTTTTTTGAGAAATAATCCTTTTCCTGTCTCTATGATCTCTATCGACAAAAATCAAAGATTTTCATAAAAGTTTAAACTACAGTACCTTCAAAGGCGCATTTCATTTTTGCCTCGGGGCGTTGAAACGATTATGTATTACTGTAATTAATTTGGTGAAAAACTTGTTTTCAGCTCTTTTTTTCTGAAAATTCATGTACATTTCTTTTCTTTTCGCAGTTGGATTTGTGCGAAATTTAATTGCAATATTTTCACAACTTGAAAAATAGCTTCAATCAAAGCTTTTCGAAAGAAATTGAACCTACAGTACCTTTACTTAAAGGCGCATTTTGTTTTTGATACAAGGTTATCGGCACGATTGAATTTTACTGTACGCAACAAAATTTTTGAAAAAATATTGTTTTCAGCTTGTTTCCAGCTCTTTTTCTTCGAAGATTCATGCAAATTTCTACTTTTAACAGTTGAAATGTTGTTTAAAAATGTCACAACTCGAAAAATAGCTTTCTTATCACATATTATACTTTATTCATCGAACTTTTGCTAATTTTTGCATTGTTTCATTTTTTCTACATTTTCCTGTTTCCCTTTTCTTCTCGCTATTTAGTATTCATCGCGATGATTGTAAAATCGCGCAGCTTTTGTTATTCTAATAGGTCGTAGTTATCCCACAAGGAGGTATTAGGGAAGCCTCGATCCGAGATGAATCCTTCTGAAAAAACTGATATCCCTTTTCGATTTTCCATAATCTCTTCATGACGAACTAATCTTCGTTTCTGCACTCACTGATCCAAAATTCCAAAATTTCGATTCTATTTGTTAGTTTTATCAAGTAGCGGTCACCTTACTTTCACCGATTTCTCTTTTTTCTATCGTTCGAAGTTCTCATTCTTCTTCTTCTTCTTTTCTCAAATTATTGGGTATGGAAACACACATTCGCCCAAAAAAGTAGATGATTTTGATGGATGATAAGGTGTATTACACTTTCACTTCTCTCCCATTTTTTTGAACCAAACTGTTTGCCTCTCCTTCTTCTTCGTGTGGCTATTTTATTCTTTTTTGGGAAGAAAAAATGGGTTAAAACGAAGGGGACGATGAAGAAGCAGTGAGGGAACATTAGCGTTTTTTTTGGGATCAGAGGAGACGCAGGAAATGAGAAATGAAGGTTTTCCAGTGTAATGGATGATGTTGCCAGTGAATCCACACACGAAGAAGTCAACATCATTACCTCCTAGGCAGTTTTAAAGACTAGATTTATCTAGAAAATGGCGCCGAAAAGAGTGACCACCACAATCATTTTTGTGAGGAGTCTTCGTTTCACAAAAAACGTCGAACACAATTCCGTGCTTTTTCCCTTCGCCCCTATAATTTCTCCCTGTCTAAAAAGTAAAACTAGCTGTCATCATTGATAAGACTGCATCTCCGGAGCTCTCGTTTTTGATTTGATTAGCTCTGTTTCGACCGTTTTGTCTTCGTCTTCTCCCCAATCACCCAACCATTTCGCCGCCATCGTGATCATGCCCGACGATCGAAAAAATGCGAATGTTGCGTTCTCGCATTGTAGGCATCGAAACGGCGAAACCAAAAAAAAGTGGTGATAAGTAATACATATAGTGATATGGCTGAAGTTTACTGTGATCGAGAAAATTGGAAAGTGATATAATTCTATATGTGGGCGTTTTGGACAGTTGTTCAGATCTGCGCAGCTCTGAACAACTGATCTGAACAACTGCGCGCGCAGAATTGCGGGGAATCGAAACGGTGAAATATTTAATTTTTTAGAAAACATCAGGGATGTTCAGAATGTCAAAATTTCCTTCTGAGAAATTCGGAATTTCGGAATATTCCAATTTCGAGAATTTCGGATTTTCGAAGTCTTGGAATATTCTGATTTTTCAAAAATTCTGAATTGCGAAAACATCGGAATTTCGGAATATTCCAAGTTTCGAAGGATCTCGGTATATTCCGATTTTGAAAAATTCCAAATTTTGGAATAATCCGATTACCCAAAATTCGAAATTTCGGAATATTCCGATTTTCAGAAAATTCTGCATATCGGTTTCTTCGGAATTTTAAAAAATTCAAATTTTATAGTAGAAATCCCATTTTCCCATCGCAAAAGAGCCGAAAATTTTGTGAAAAATTGACAAAGAATTTTCGAAAATGAGAAAAAACGATTCCGCTCGAGACCCGCAAGCAAACTTTTCGCGTGCGCCTTTGGCATACTGTAGTCGAATAATTTTCCGAAAAACAGCTTCTGAAATTTTCCGATCTGAAATTTCGAGCTTCCAAATTCCAAACAACCATGAAAGCCGTGCAAAAAATGAACTTGCTTGGAGAAAACACTACTTATACCACTGGAATAATCAAAATAAATAATACTACCGTAATCCTATCACCTATAGAAACCGATCTTCTGTATATGTTTCTTGCTCTTCACCACCAGTTTGTGATCCAAATTGATCAAAATTCACATTCTCTCAGATTCCAATCATTTTTTGATAAATAGGTTTCAACCGTTCCGTCTCTCTCTATTCTCTTTATATTTCACATCACCTTATCAAGTGTATCATCCAACTTTTTTTTCATTTCAAACTGATTCTATCTCAATCTTCTGTGTTCTTTTCATCATTACGACTTTCACTGATTTCGTTCTTTTTTCACTAATTTCCGTTCAACCCAACGACGGGGGGCTACAGTACCATTTCTCTCTAGTTTTCAATATTTTACATGCGGCGGCGGGCGCTGGTGGTTTGAGAATGGTTTTTATCAGTTTTATCAGTATAACAAAAAAAGAACCTCTGTGACTCTTTGTCTTATACACTATTTTCTCGAGGAATAAGGGTTAGCAGAGAGGGTGATAGAGAAGGAGTTCTTCTATTGTTATCAGTTTCTTCGAGAGCGCAAATTTTCTCAAAACTCCTTTTTCTTCGTTTCCTTTCTCTGGAATCTGACAAACAGTTTATGTCGATTTATGTCTCTCTTTACACAAACTATTATCTTTTTCAGAGAATGTGCCAGCGAGCTCTTCACGTTATCTTCTGAATACTGAAAGTCGTTCGGAGCAATCGGAGCAGCAGCACCACCAACCAATCAGTTATTTGTCTCAAGGAGTCGACGACAGCGGTGTGCCGATTCCACCGTATAATAATATCAATACTCCTCCTGTCAAGCTAGGAAACTTCGGCATGATGGCCCCAAGTACTGAGGTAAGCTAATGAGAAGATATCCTTTTAGATTCATTAACCTCCCGCAAGTGTTTTCCAGGATCCCGAAACTGTTGTCGAGGCTCAACGCCGTGGAAGTTTCTCGAAGAAGAATGGTAACGGATGGACAAAGCCAGGGCTGGCTAATGGTTCCGAGGTAATACAATGCTATAGAGTGATACAAAAAGTGTCTATATTCTGATGAATCATAACTATACATCCTATACATCGTTACCATGAGAATGTCTCAGAATTTCTCACGTAGACGCAGTCAGAAGACGTTTTTCGATTTTTTGAGAATATCACCTCACTGGGGACATGTATTGTGAGCCTACGTGTCTAGAGTCTAGACCGCCCATTTTGTTTCACCGCCGCTTATGATCATCGAACACTGCCATTTTTTTCTCCGATGCCACGTATCCTTCTCCGAGGTTTCCTGATAAGGAATTCTGACAAAAAGATTAGAATTGGCATAGTCGAACCTAGCGGGGCTCTCGTTTTTTTCTTCATTCTGTTGTCTTTCTACCCCTTGTTTATCAGATCAGTATCAACTTTCCAAAAAAATTCATAATCTCTAGTTTTATCTGAAATTTTATAAACTGAAAGTTCGCTTGCACTTTTTCTATGCCACTGGTACCGCCGAGCACGAATGGTCGCCGCGTCGAGCTGTGAGAGAAAATGAGTGTGTGACGGTGGTCAGGCATCTGAAAAATTGGCTCCGCGTAACTTTGGAACCTGTTCGAAACCGTGTTAATGCAGGAAAATGGATAAATTTCAGACTATAAAAACAATGTTTGGGTTTTCAAATATGCTTTTTCTGATGGAACACATTCTGAAAATCTAAAAATTCGTGAATTTTTCTTCTTTTTGAAAACATCAAATTTTGAATTTTTCGATTTTCAGATTGTGTTCTATCAGAAAAAGCATATTTGAAAAGCCTAAAATCGTTTTTGTAGTCTCAAATTTATCCATTCGCCTGTATTATCACGGTTTCGAAGTGACGCGAAGTCACGTCCAGGCCCCAAGAAACCCAAAAAGCCCAATTTGAAGACTATTCTCCCCTTATTGACCTGTTAGAATATTGCTTACAAAGATCCATATTTCAGTCAAAACACATGGAGCCAGTCACTGGAACGAATGCCCTAATGGCTGCAATTGATGCAGATGACCAGGAAACCAAATTGAAAGGTGAGTTCCCAAAAAACCTCGCCTTAAAAATTACAGCAATCCTTTAGATCCACTGGAGAAGGAAGCGTCGACTTATAAATCCGCCACCGACAGATTCTTACAATCATCGCACCCCCCGTCCCATCAAACTGTTGAAAATCCAATCAGATTGGAACCACCGACGTCACCTGGAGGTTAGTTTCTGATATTCGGGTACAGGTGGCATAAATAGAGCTCACGAGACATGACATCTACAATTTGAAAAAAAAAATGAAGGTTCTGATTTTTCAAGACAGGGAAAAGTACACACAGCCTTTGGAGGGTTTAGAAATTGTAATGGTGTCAGAACTCCTTATATATAAAAGTGCTTTCAGATGCCCGAGATCTCATTTTTGTTGGATCTGAGATTCTGCTCTGCCCTTGGAGGCAGTCCATTGATATTTTAACGAAACCCCTATCACCACATTACGTGTGTTTTATCGGTCTGATCCCAGAGAGAAACAGCCGCCACTATCGATAGGAAGAAGGTTCCTCTTTTTTTTGCTAGTTCGTGGTGACGGATGATAGCCCCATTTGCCTCCCGAAACTTCGTTTAACTTGATCTCTATCTTCTTTTTTTGCTTGAGTGGGGTCTGAGATGTTGGGATATCACAGGGGGCGAGAAATGAGAAATGTTCGTACTTTTGCTCCTCGACTCCTCGGCTGATTGATTAGACGAAGCATTCCGGGCTCATCAATGTTTGGATTTAGTTCACTTTCTTATCTTTTTTGTCTCTATGAGTTTTTGTTTCAATCTGTATACGTCCAATGATTGGTTGGGTGAGTACTGTAGGTAGGTAGGTAGGCTACATCGAATTGCAACTTTAGAAGATAAGACTGATGATGATGGCAACTTTTTTTTGACTTTCCAGGGCTTATTTGATGACGATGTTAGGACGCTGGGAGGTTTTAAAACGGTATGCAGGATGGTGTAACATGTCTAGCCATCGGCAGGTTTCTAGGAACACTGTGTGGCAGGGATCCCTTGCATATATGGAGAGGCTGTTTGTGTTCCCTTGGTGATATGGGTGGTATAATACACAATGTGGGTGGTCAGACAGAGCCGGCCGTCTTCTCATAATATGCCTCTAATTTCCGTTCTTGATGACGTGGCTAGATACTGATCTTCTTCTTTTCTCGAGAGTTTTTTTTCTTCGTTTCAGTTTCTTCTTCATCACCTAAACTTAACAGTTTCCGTGACAAAACCAGTTTATTTCTTTTTTTTATCCTGACGACAGGCGAATAAGGGCGGCATCAGAAGTACAGTAACCAGTCAATTTGATCATGTCTTCTCGACCAGGAACCCATCTTCTTCTAGAAAGATACTTATCTCTCTATCAAACTTTTTTTTTTGGTTTTTTGGTTGCCATCCCGATGAGAGAAAGTGAAATGAAAGGAGGCGTCTTCTCTCCTTCTTTCTTCTCATTTTTTGGGTTTTTTTCCATGGAGGCATACGGTATTTCGCCTTTCGTCGCCCCGCCGTTGTTGGGTAATGCATCATAGACGGACTGTGATGATTACACAATAACTGAAAAAAACGATGGAAGAAGAGGAGAAGACGATGGATGACGGCGAATAGTGCGTTCTGGTGAAGAGGAGCAGTGTGACGAAGGGGGGCCACCCGGCTTATCAATTTGTGAAACCCCTCTCCTCACTCTCTATTCTTTTCATTTTCCTCGTCTTAAACCCCCAAATGAAAAGAAGGTAGTCTTTACTGATAACCCCTCGATGATTGGCACTTTACACGACATTTTTATTTTGTGTGCGGTGGCGACTGAACGACATGGACAAGACGATACCCGAGGAATTGAATGGCATGCTAGCGGCATGGTATTTTACAGCACAAGGTGAGAGTAATCATGGTGGGCTTCTTGGTGGGCTACAGTAATCCTTGGATGGGGGTGTGCCTGAACTTTAAGAGATGTTGGGTCATCTATTGGGTCTACAGTAATCCTTTGTTTGGATCAGCAAGATTCTTGGTTCTAGAAACCGATTTCATAACTAGAAAAAAAGAAAGGTCTACTGGTTTCTTCCGCCTCCCGCTTCTTGAAAAAAATTGAAAGTTTTTCGAGTTGCACTTTTATATGTTGAATGCATTAATGATATATACACACTTCGCGGAATCTCACGTCAGAGCGCTTTTTCGTGCATCCAACCGGTTGGTACGAATAATTGTAGTGGTCAAATAGAGGAATGCACTTTTAATCAGAATCTCTAAAGTCTCCTCTCGAAATTTGAATTCTTGAGCTTTGAATCCCAGACACTCGGTGTAGTGGGCGGAGCCACAGGAACTGATCTCGCTTGGCGGTCTTAATTGGGCAGTCGACCGTCTTATCAGTTATCTATTGCGTGGCGCCGTGCCACCACTGAAAACCATTACTTCTTCGTTTTCAAACATTAAAGTACTTCTATTACAGTATACGGTATAATGTATACCTTTTCGTCCCCGCCCATCTCCTTTCTTGTTTTATTGCACGGAGGCTTATTACTAATGATGAGTGGGTTACGGTAGAGAGAGATAAATTAGAATATGAGAAGCGGCGGAGGATGAGTCGAGCTGGAAATTAGAAACGCAATAAGAAAAAACTCGGTTTTTCTCCTGCTTCTCGGGGGAATGCTAATTAGAGTGCAAGAACGCGAAAGGCCGCTCGCTCTGATGAGCACATACATCAGAAGGAAAAGAAGACAGCACTTTCAGAGAAAGCGAAGCGAGTTTTAAGCCCTTTTTGCATACTTTCATCGATTAGTTCCGGGCTGTTTTGAAATTTCATTTTCCCGCCTAGATATTTTTACAAATGCAAGTAGATCACTTGAAATTGATGTACCGTAATCCTCTGCCCACCCAAACCTTCCACTTTTAGCTCAATTATATTGATTTCTATGAAAGATATGAGAAAGCTGTCAACGGATAAATTGTTTATCATAATATCAAAAACATTCAATCAGTTGACCAATTTTCATATCTTTCACAGGAATCGAGATATAGGAGCTCAAAGTTGACTTTCTGGATAATCTCCAACGGTAATTCTGCTTCCACATAGACCAGTGGATCCGTTTACAGAGGGTCTTTTCTCAAAAAAAAAATACCAGAAAAAATATTCGATTGTCAAATAGATAAATTAAGAGAAACAGGTGTCCTGATGGCCACCGTGTCAAATTTTCTCCATTTTTTGTCCCGTTCGCTTTCTCCTCTTTCGATTTTTTGAATCGCCATCTGTCATCTTTCAAGGTGATCACAGGCGGACATGTTTCTCCTCCCGTATTTCTTCCTCCCGTTTCGAAAAATAACTGCTAACGAACTGAACTGCTCTCGGGAGCCCCGATTTCGGCACACACATACATACACTTTTGGCACACTCGTTCTTTCATATTTTCTCTCCTTTTTTTCTCCTTTTCCGGCCACAACGACGACACTCAATTCTGGAGACCGCCCTGTTTGTAGAGAGGAAAGAAGAAGAAGAAGGGCATGACCACCCACTTGTTTGGATGGTTTTTCTCTATTTTTCTCCTCCCTTGACTTCCAGAAAAATAAATGTATCATGAGAATCTCGAGATTGGCTGTAATTGGTGTGGCTCCGCTGCCATTCTCATATTCTATGTGATCTACTTTCTTCTCCTCTTCTTCACTCTCTCTCAGAACGCTCCACACTGAAATTAATCAGCACTTCTGCTGCTGCTGTTCACTTTTCAGATGGCTGAAAATGTGTTAGAAACTCCGCTAGGTTTTCAGCTGTTCTTCTCGGTAGGCGTGTCCCTTTGAGAAACTGATATTTCGCAGTGAGGGAGACCCTATAATTTTTTGTTCTCACCTCTGTTCTCAACAGCAGTATCATATCGAATTAGGTTCGCATGTATTAGTTTGTTGTGCTCCACTCACTTTCTCGGGTTTTGGACATTCGCGCTATTCAAATTTTGGAATTCTGATTTCCCAAGGATTACTGTAGCAAGCCATTAGAATTTCTCCCGAAAAGATATTAGTTCTTCTGAACTACATTCTCATGATCTTACTGTAGCAAACTAGAACTCTTTCCTAGCGTAAAAAACTTACGCCTATCGAATTACCGTAGTCTCACATTTTTCTCACATTTCTTCCTCGTACTTCTTGGGCCAAGAAGCTTTTCAAAAACGCACATATAGATGAAACGCTCGAGTAGAAACTTGAAAGTGCAAAAAAAGGGCTTTCTCCAGCACACACGCACACTTCCGCCGCGACCCTCCTGCTCAGCTCCCCGCGACCGCCCATAATCATCTAGAAGGCGTTGGCGTCGCGGCGATCGAGGCCCTCCTAGCTGAAACGGCGCTGTGGCGACACACGACGTTTTCTTGCACTCTTCTGCTTCCTAATCATATATTCTATCCGCTCCACTGATCTCTTCTCTCCAAGCATACTCTCCGAGACTTCTCACCAAGTCTCGGGCGCCGCGCCGACCCTCCACGACGCGACGCCACACACGCAGCGAACGAGAGAGTGTGTGAGACGAAGAGATGCAGAGATCGAAGAGATAGGGGAGCAGCGTCCGGGGCCTGCTCTCGGGCGACAGAAAAACTAGAAGAGAGGGCGACGTGTGTTGCTCTCTGTCGCCTCCCAATGTTTATATGTCGATGATGATGGTGGCTGGAAAAAGTGCAAGAAGGGAGGAGTTGCAAGTGTCTCATCAACAACCTATGGGTTGAAACGACTACTAAATGAGATACGAGGATCAGGGGTGGCAAAAAACGGGGGATGTCAGTGATAGCATATTGATATGGATAACAATCAGATGAGGGTCAGGAGATCCTAAAAAAGGATTCTCCAAAAAAACAAGAGCAGACCTACTTCAGAAGATAGCAATGCTACTAATTCTAATCCGGTCCGGGACATACATCGCCATGAGTCTAGCACTTTTTAGCTCCTCATTCAGGAGTTTCGTCCGTCCTTAATAAGGCTCCACCCCACTTTTCTTCTTCTTCTTCTTCGAGCAAAAAATGTTGCCTCACATCTTCACGACACGAATCCTTACTCATCGGGTACCAATTATTGCCTTTCCCTCCCCCTTTTTTCTCCTCTGAAATTGTTCTAATAGAAGCGAGAGGCCCTCTTGATTCGACATCCTCATTTCTCTTCTCAGCGGAGGAGCATCGAGGCTCAAAAACCGCCTGGCCTTCCGAAGACGACGAGAAAAAGGATTTCGGAATGATGAGGATGGGGAAAGCACCGAAAAAAGTAAAACAGAAAAATATTCGTCTTCGTTTTTTTCTTGAAGAAAACATCTTCTCCTTTTTATCTTCATCAAAGTTTGAGCTCGCCCGAAAACTACCGTAATCCACTGCAGATCGTATGCCTTGGGAGGTAGTGGAAGGATTACGGTAGTTGTGTTATTTTCAAAACGTAAATACTTTTATTGTCTTCCGCATCTCTGTTCCATCTGTTTGGATCTCAAGTTACAGCTTCAAAGGAACGCGGGAGACCTGAAACTCAATCATGATTTACGACCGCCCGTCAGCGGCCCCGCCCTCCCCTTTTCTTTTCCCTCTCCTTTTTTTTAGATTACTGTACATATTGCTCATTTACTCTCCTCTCTTCTCGCTTCCCGCTTCCCGACAGAAAAATCTTCAGATTCTTATGGATGACTTTGACGATCCAAGTGAGGAGATGTCACCCCCTCATCTGGAAAAAATGGAAGATTTGGAAACGCACTTCCCCCTACCAACAACAGCAACAGAAATCTCCTCTCTATTTCTGACTCCAAACACTTCATTAAATACAAACTCCTCCCCAGAAGGCTCTCCGAATTCTTCTGGGTTTCCATGGGTTTCGTCATCGCCCCCTTCTTCCTCATCGTCATCCGAACCTCTGTTTCTCAACAAACCTATATGGACACCTACAACGCCGTCCTCTATTTTCACGGCATCAGACGATCTTATTGCCAGTCGGCTGGCGCCTTTGTTTAGTAACAACACCGCTGCATTTCCTGATCTTGGGAGTCTTGTGCAGCATGTTTCAGAGACGCTTCGTGAGTGGGAATCTAGAAACAAAGAGTCATTGTTCTCGTGAGCTAGAAACAATCCATCAGAAAACAATCCATTTTTAACTATAATCAAATGTGACCTAGCATTTTTCAGTGACACAAAATGGTAGTCTTGTCACCAATAGCTTGGTTCCCGAAGCAGCGCAGCCCCTCCAAACAGTGGCTGAATCTTCGGAACCACCTGCAGCAAGTGCAGAACCAACGGATGCTTCAACAGCTGAGCCATCAACTATCTCAGCTACTCCAGTCGTTCCAGTGGTCAAGTTCACAAACCAGACTACCCCAAATGGTAGTACGGTAGCTACTTCGGTGGGACAAAATGTGCGACTCACCATCAATGGAAAGCGTGTTGGACGTCCACCAGGAACCTTCAAGAGGCCACCGTAGGTTACTTGAGATCTGAACGCTCACAATCTTTAATAATTTTCAGAAACAACCCAACCACGAATACAAGTCATGGAGAAGAGACCGATTCGGAAGCTTCTACTGACTTGATCTGTCGTTGGAAGGATTGTATGCTGAAGTTCGCAAACCTCAAGGGTCTTGTTGAACACGTCCAGGAGAAGCATGTACAATCGACAGAGCAGGAACATCATGCCTGGCGTTGTGAGTGGGAGGGATGCGATCGTAATGAGACATTCAAAGCTCTCTACATGCTCATAGTACACGTTCGTCGCCATACTGGAGAGAAGCCGAACAAGTGCGAGGTAAGGATTGTTGTTTTCTTAACTAATTGAAAAGTATAATTTTCAGTATCCGGGCTGTGGAAAGGAGTACAGCCGATTGGAGAATCTCAAGACGCATCGTAGAACTCATACTGGAGAAAAACCGTACAAGTGCGAGTTCTCGGACTGTGAAAAGGCATTCAGCAATGCATCGGATCGTGCCAAGCATCAGAATCGTACTCACTCGAATCTGGTTAGTTGATGAATCATATGAATCATAACACAACCATGTGCTTCCTTCTGTTTCTTAATGAGCCCAATGTCTGAATCACGTTTTTCTGTTTGCTCTCCAGTTCCCAAAGTCCAAACACAAAAACTTGATTCAGAATGCATGCCCTCTGACAGTGACCGGCAGGAGAAAACGAACAAGATTTCCATTGCAGAAACCGTATTCATGTCAAATCGTGGGTTGTCAGAAGTCATACACAGACCCATCCTCCCTTCGCAAGCACATCAAAGCAGTTCATGGAGACGAGGAGTACGAGAAGGCGAAGAAGTCACGTCCGCCAAACTACTCGAACCGTCGTCGTCCGGATCATCGTATGCCTCCACCGACCAGCGCAATGTCTCATCCCTATCTGGCACCACCACATGTGCTGCCACCTGTTGCCGCGCCAGGCGTTCATCAGCAAAACTTTGTAAGTTGAACATAAATACTCCCTCTGTGTGATGCATGATTCTCTACCCTCTCACACTCACACCTCCTCCTTCTCTCCTTCACTCATTTTACCTTCTTCGTTTTTTTTAGATCAATCTGGCACTTGCTCAACATCATCATAACCAACGTGCACAATTCATCGCGGTACGAACCCTTTAATTCATAACATTTACCCTTTAATGAGTTCTCACTCTCTGGGACTGGTCACACACGGATTAGAATATGTGTAGTGAAGCACGGTTTGCACAAATTCTACCCTCTTCTTCACCTATCTTTTTTAGTTTACCTTAGAATCTGCAAATATTGTCTCTTACCAGGGATGTTCGGAACGGAATTTCGAAATTCCGACCGGAATAATTCCGAGAAAAAATCGGAATGAAATTCCGGTCGGAATATTTCCGAAACATTTTTTTTCGGAATTTAAATTTTTTGACTACAGTATGCCAGTAAATTTACCTGCGGGTCTCGAAAAGAATTAATTTTTATATTTTTTTGCGCTGTCGAAATTTTTCTGTCAATTTTCGAACGATTCTTGCGTTTTTCTGATGGATAAATGAAATTTCCGCTGTAAAATTTGAATTTTGAAAATTCCGAAAATTTTAAAATCGGAATATTCAGAAATTCCGAATTTTTGAAAATCGGAAAATTACGAGATTCCGAAATTCCGAAATTTTTAAAATCGGAATTTTGCGAAATTTCGAAAAAAAGCCATTCCGAACATCCCTGGTCTCTTACAGTACACACTCGAATAGAATTGTGTTTTTTCAGAACAACGCTGCTCTGATGGATCCGAATGGATCTGCTCAAGCCGCCGCTGCTGCTCAAGTTGCTCAGGCCCAACAAGCACAGATGTACCAGGCACAGGCAATGCAGCAACATCAATTCGCCGCCCAGATGCAAATGCAAGCTCATATGCAACAAGCTGCGCTTCAGCAAGCTTCAGCTGCCATCATCCAAAACAACCTTCTGAGCACTCAAGGAATCATGAATCAGTTCCCGATGATGTCGCCACTGCTGACTCCAAGAGCACCAGGAAATATGATGTCGCTTCTTCAACAACAACAAGTCACTCCACCGACTCCAACAATGATGCAGTTGACTCCGCATACTCCGATCACTCCGATCACTCCAATCACGCCGCTTACTCCAATGGGAGCAACGACTGGACAGATGTTCAGTATGCCAAACATCATGATGACTACTCCAGTTCGAATGGACATCCCGACATCCGTTCCTGCAGCTGTCCCAGTGGTCCCAGTGGCTCCAGTTGCCCCGGTGGCTCCAGCTGCTCCAGTTGCTCCAGCTACTTCTCTTGCCGAAGCTGCTGAGCCACGATTCCGACTCCTTCGTCAACACATGGAAGTTGCTGAGGTAGCTCCAGTTCTAGCTCCACAACAGCCGTTGGAAGAGGACGATGACATGTCTGACGATGAAGAGAGTGGGAATGTTGCTCCAGCCGTCATTCGTAACGGAGACGGCCCGGATGATCGTAACAGTGGAACAGGATCGAGCTCGCCTCGTTCTAGTGCTTCCAGTGGAAGTGGCACTTTGGAGACCGCCGGATCGGTTGCTCAGAATGGAAACAGAAGCAGTAGCACTGGAGAAAGAGGAATGAGAAGTTTCTTGATTGCTGACATTCTTCAGATGGCTCACGATTTCCAAAATGGTCGAATTATCACTGATGCGCTCCACAAGGCAATTTTTGATACAAGTGATGACATCGCGATGTTTCAAATCCACAGAACCTTCCAGTGTGTCTGTGATTACTTGCAATTCACTTTCAGCGACGGAGAGCGTCTTCCAACTTGGGCCGAGGTCCTAACAATTCATAAATACTATCATAACTCGGATTATGACCGTACTCGTTTCCATGCAAGTGAGACCGTCCGCAGACGTGATAATCTATTCTGGCGCTTTGTCAACTACTGTAACAGTGATTTGCCAATTGGTGGACGCCCGATCCTGTCGGTTTCCTATGATGAGGGATTCGAGGAGAGCATCGACCAGGCTTCTGATTTTGGGACCATCCCGCAGCAACTCATCTCTAGAATGGCTGCCGATGTCTCTGACGATGAAGATGATGGATTCGACGACGCATTTGACATCCCTGGTCTCAGACTCGGAGGTGTCGAGGTCCTAATCCAGCAGCAACGTCACAGAGTTCGCCGCGCGGCTCTCAAGCAAGCTCACATCGACTATCCGATGGCAGAGGAGGATTTGGGTTACGTCGGCGGAGGATTCGGACAAGAAGATGATGATCATCATTCTTATGCTATCTATGAGCAGCAGAAGACTGTTGCGTTCGTTGATCTCTCTGAAAAGCCAAAAGTCGAGGTTCTGACTGATGAAGTCTTCATGGAACAGTTCAAGGCAGCGGAAGCTCGTTGTCAAGCTAGACTTGCCACAGAACCAATGGTAAAAGTTGCTCGCACTGTAATCAACGGAAAGGTTGTCGAGTATACTGTAAGCTTGACTAATCGGATTCAAGACTCTAGAAAATGAATTTTTCAGGAATCCCAGCTCTCTTCTCCACCGGTTTCACGCAGAACTATCTACAGCATGCTGAATCAGTTCCCGGAACATCAAGAGAATCTTCTGAAGTTTATCACTCTTCATGTTGATAAATGTGAGCTTGAGAATGTAATTCCTTCTCGTGAGTATATGTCGGACATGGAGAGCAGCTTCTTCGCTCATCATCGCATTGTTCGTGCCGCATTGAGAGGTAGGCTAAGAATTCGGATCTATCGAAATATTCATGTTTTCGATTTTCAGCTCGCGGAGAAATCACGGAAGCAGAAGAAGCGGAATATCAGCAAAGCAGTAATTTGATGTATAATAATGATCTCCAAGATCTCGTAAGTTGATGTCTATTGTCCTTGTTGCATACCTTTCCCAGTTTTCCCAGTCCGATTTAGAATATCTTCTTTAAAAACCAATATTCCAATTAAACCAATAGAAACATTTTTCAGGCAGCATTGATGTTCCCAGAAGACGCACCTCACGATGAGTTCCTCAATACTCCCTCAATCTCTTCTCGTCGCCGTTCCAGCGATTCGGATCAAGATGGGGCTCCTTCTATGAAGAAGCCACGCAGTTTCTAAAAAATCTCATGTATCATTTTTCTCTGTCTCTCTCTCACTATTAACTATTTGCACACTTTATTTACTCTACTGCAAGCTCTATGGTACCCCGCCCCTCCCCTCATTTATAGTTATTTCGAATTCTTGGAGTTCAGTTGTATTCCCATGACCCTAAACATTCCCAGTCTGTTCACCATGACATTTATTCAATATTTTGCAACATTCCTCTTCTTTATACAAGTTTACCACATTCATGTTTTCTATTACTCTCCAGAGAGAGCTCTCCATCTACTTTATCTATCATTTCTCTTCTTTTCGTCGTTCAACTGTTCTCTCCCTTTTCAACAAAAAAAAACACTATGTTCCATTTTAGAAATCTTGCCTCCCAGTTTCTTATACCAAGAATCCCGATCATTTCTTTGTTCATCTCGCACCCTCTCGTTCTCTCTTCGCCAGTTTCTTTTTTTGCATCCCGGATTAATATACCCGCCCGAAAACACAAATTATTGAACGATCTCTCCTATCTTCTCGCCCCCCAATCGCATTGTTGGTCCAATCAACACAGGGTTTCCCCTTTTCTCTCTCTTTTAATCTTTTTCTATTTTATTGAGCCACCAAAAAATTGAGCTCCTCCTTTTCCTCTACCACCCAAATTCCTATGAATTGAATTTCGTTTCTGTCTTCTTTTCTCGTTCGTTTTAATATAGAATCCCAAAAAACCACCCGAAAACTTGTACCTTTTCCCCATGATTCGTTTTCCAACCCATTGCATCTCTCTCTTTCCCATTTCTTACAGTCTCTCGTCTTCTGAACAAAATGTATAGAACTCGCCCCCTAGAATCCTAGTGATGATCCCCTTTTGTTTTTTTTTGTTTCTCTTTCCATACTTCTTCTCTTTTTCCTGTCCTTTACATATCTGTCCTTTCCTTCTTTTTCTGAAAACTGTCCCATCCCATCCCTTCACAAGATTTCGGTCATGTGCATTCTTATACACCCAGTTCAATAAATGCTCTATCTAGAGAAATCAACCCGATTTTTATTGAAAGAACACAGAAATATCGAATCAAAAAAGGAAGAGTTCTATTATTGGCCAACAGCCGCATTATAATCCTTTACGAACTTCTCGTACTTGGCAACGTTCTCCGGAGTCAGAAGAGAAGCGTACTTCTCCTTGTACTTGTCCAAAAAGTAGTTGAGCATTACACGATGAATGTAAAGGTACTGTAGATCGTTTTGAATCGAGTAGGCACGTTGATCACGGAGTTGTTTCACAAGATCCGGCATCGGTGGGCACTGCTTGTTCTCCGCGATTTTTTCTGGAAACAAAAAGTTTGAATCGATAATTTAAAGCTGAAAAATATCCAGAACATTTTTCGAACTCAGAAACTAGATATATGAAAAATGCGAAATTTGGAAGTTTAGAAGCTTGAGGTACGGAAACTCTAAGATCCAGGAATTGAGAAAGTCAAATTCCGGAATTTTAGAACTTTAAAAATTCGAAAATTCCGAAATTTTTAAATTCAGAAGTTCGGTATTTTGAATAGACCGAAACTTGGAATTTGAAAACTTGGAAATTCAGAAATTCCTAACTTTCAAAACTCACGAATCCGGAAATTCTGAAAGTCGGAAAATCGGATTTCTCGAATTCCCGAATTTGAATTTCTGAAAAATCAAAAACTCAAAAATTCAAAAAATTGCGAAATTCAAAAATTCGAAGTTTTTTTTTGGAAATGCGGAAATTCTGGAACTCGGAGTTTCCGAAATTCTGGAATCTGGAAGTTCAGAAGTTCGGGGATACGGAAACTTTAAAATTCGAGAATTCAGAAACTAGGAAAACAAATAACCAGAAGTTCAGAAAGTCTGAATTTCCGGAATTCGGAACTTGGAAGTTTTAAATGTTCGACTTTGGAAATACGGAAGTTCGAAAAACCAGAAATTTAGAAAATCTTAAATTCTCGAGCTCGAATTTTCGGAAATTCATTCAAAATTCGAAAATCCCGAGTTTCCAGAATTCAAAATTTCGATATTGTGGTTTTGGGACCTTGGGAAAATCTATTCCAACAGTTTCAAATGACAACAAATCCAAATCCAATAAAACGAACCAAGGATATACTCGATTGCCACAATAGTTCCAGTACGTCCGATTCCAGCCGAACAATGAACCACAATTGGAACTCTTGATCCACGAACAGCCGATAGCAACTCCAAACTGGTCAACTTGCACGGAGGAACTCCACGATCCGGCCAATCGGTCCAGTGAAGATGACGAACAGACATTGTTTGTCCAGAGAATGAAACATTCAACATCGTCACTTGAATCTCTCCATCTCTTTCCATTGGCTTCGTTCCCGAGACATTTTCCACCACGACGCCCGTCTTGAATTCCTTTTTTTCTCCCTGAGCAGCTGGCCAGTATTGAGCACATTTCAGTTTTCCAGTTTCAATCGTTTTGCAAAGCATCACAATTTGCTCCACTTTATTCTGAATCACCATCCACCAGAATTCCTCGCAAGTGTGATCCAATGGTCCTTGGCAACAGATGAATCTCTTCTCAGGATACATTGGACATCCGACGTAATTGGCATGGATGTAGGTGCATGGAGAGGGAGGATCCAGTTTCACGATGCATTGATCTTGGCATGGAACGTCTTGGTAACTGAAATGAACAGATTCAAAAAGAGGTTCTGACTTTTTAGAACTTTCGGGAATTTTGTCGAACTTTTAGAATTTTTTCGAAAGATCAGAAATTCCATGGAATTCCTGGAATTACTGAATTTTCTAGACTTTCAAAGTTTTAATGGCCTGAAATGTTCTGGAAAGGTTTTTTTTTAATTTCAGTTATCTAATGTAAGAATTTATAGTTTTTGATTTTTGGATTTCCCACTTTTTCAATTTGTCTAGGGCTTTTGGAATTTTTGAGTTTCTTGTTTCTGAGTTTTCGACTTTTGAGACTCCGGAGCCTAGATTGCAACCCTAGAACGGTTTACCGCACGATTTTCTGATGAACATACAAAAAATATCCTTCAAATGTGCTTAATATCCGTGCGGAAAAACCCAGGGATGCATTTTAGGCTCCGCCCTCTGACTCCGCCCACTTTTCCCATGATTTTTTCCCGGACTTTTCTCCTTACCGATTCTTGGTGACGTTGATATCCGTGGAGTGATTGGCGTTGAAGACAGTCTGGGTCATATCACTACGAGTGTATTTCGCCAGAACACGAAATTCCTCCCGAAGCTTCTCGACTCCCATTTCTAACGCACGAAGAACCCATTCCTGGACGATCGGATGTGCTTGTGGCGGAGCTGGAGTCATATTGGTCTTGTTGGTAGCATCTCCAGTTTCCTCTTTCTTCTTCTCTTTTTTGATACGTCTCGATCCTTCGGTTCCTCCGTTTTTCTTCTTTCCCTCAGCTACAACTTTCTTCCCCTTATCCTTCTTTCCCAATCCCAGAACCGCACCAGCTTGGGCTCTTGGTGGGTCTTCATCATCAGACATCGACGCAAGCTTATTGTTCACAAGTGGCATTGCTTCGGTTGAAAGCTTCGAAGCTTCTTTTGACTTTTTTCTTTAGTTTATTGAACTGATGACTTTGGGACAACGTCTTCTTGTTGTCTCATGTTGGCTTTTTTTAGGTTGTCAGAAGAGATGTTTCACGTAGAAACACACATTTGCTCACAGGATGTATTAAACCTAGAAAAGTTTTGAAAAGAGTAAAACAAGATAGATAAAAGAATTACTGTAGGGGAAGAAAGCAAAAAGGATTACTGTAGGGAACATTTTTTGAAAAATGAAAAGGATTACTGTAGAGGAAAATATTTGAGAATGAAAAGGATTACTGTATGGAAAAATGTTTGAAAATCATAAGGATTACTGTATGGTAAAAAGATTTGAAAATGGGAAAGATTGCTGTAGGAACCGAATTTGTAGTTTTTCACCAGCAACACACTCTGGAAATGGCATCTTCGCGAAGGCGGGAGTGAGACCAAACTCGACGAGTTCTAGTTCCTTAAGATGTACCACTCTCTCGTTTTCCTTTAGTTCTTCCCATTTGCGATATCTTTGCCCTGGCATCCTCTTTCTGGGATCTTTTTTCTTTCCCTCACTCTGACCGAGCACAGGCCCCTGTTGAATGAGACGAACGGACACAGGTCGAAAATCAATAGTAATACTACAAACAATAGAAAGTCAATAGAAAAAATCAAAAACGATTATAAAAAACTATGTTTCCTTTTAAAATGTTCTTTTAAAAAAAGAATCCATAAAATCACTGTAATAGAAGCGCTCCCAAATTGTAAAGTTTGAGCTGAGTTATCTCGATTCCTGGACAAGATATCAAAAACTTGTCAACAGATAAAATGTTTGTGATATTATGGTAAACAATTTCTCTGTTGACAAGTTTTTTATATCTTTGACAGGAACCGAGTTAGATTGGCTCAAAGTGTAAAGTTAGAAGGCCCTTCTATTTTTTCTTCTCTGTATGGTTCGATTACTTATTTTTCCAATTCTCAGATCTTGAGCCGTCGTTTGTATACTTTTCGGCAACCCCGTCTTACTTGTGTTTCACCAATTTATTTCTTTCAAAAGTTTAATAATACATATGCTCATGATAATCCTTTTAATTTTCTAATAAATGTCTTTTTAGGCAAATGAATAGGCAACGTGCGTCGGAACTTCAGAAATTTCTATTTACTTCGACGAAACCAGACGAGAACGAGCACCGATGCGTCGTGGTGATCGATGAGAAACACGCGGCGTCGTTCCGCCATGGAGGGCATTCGCAGCTGAAAATGGACGACCCGGTGATGCTGTACAACGTGGTGGAGCCAATGCTACAATATGAGGTTCTTTTTTCATTGATGTGAACTCGTTACTGAATTCAATCATCTTTTCAGTCGAAGGTTACTGCAGTCTCGGAAAATCATGATATAATAGTATTCAAGTTGACCAAAGGAACATTTAAGAACTTTCCCCGCAATACAGGGACACTTTTTGGCGGAAAGGAGTATTTACAGCTAGGAGTACACTCCGGACGAGAGCCGATGTGGAATCAGGGAATTATTTCGGAGAGGAAAAGTATGTCTAATTTTTTCACTTTGCAAATGTTAATTTTTTTTATTCAGTTGGCTTTTACATTGGAACTTCGCATAGAATGGCGGGAGATTTGGGATCGGGGATTTTCGATTCTGCCGGATACTTCCTTGGAATTTCTACGACAAAGCGGGAAAACATGCCGATTGCGAGCCACCACCAAGACACTAGGATCGTTAGTTCTGATGTTATCTTTGCTTTCGCGGGAATCGTAGATGAAGAAGAAGCTGAGGAGGTAAGTTGTTTTTTTTTAGTTAGAGAATTGGATAATTATTATGTTTCAGTACAAGCCAATAGAGGAAATTGGAGAAGACCATGAAGATGACAAAGTAAGTTATTTTTTATGCCGCGTTCAAAGTAACTACCCAGGAGAAATAACCTGGAAGACGCTTTCCAAGGCTGTTATTGTTTTCCAGATTTCCAGGGAAGCTTTCGCTTCGAGACCCGCCTTAAATCGGCAAATGCGTAAGAAAACTGCGTTGGAACTTGAGAAATTGCTATTCACTTCGACGAAACCGGATGAGAACGTGCACCGATGCGTCGTGGTGATCGATAAGAAAAACGCAGTGTCGTATCGCCATGGAGGACATTCACAGCTGAAAATATACGATAAAGTGATGCTGTACAACGTGTTGGAGCCATCGATGATATACGAGGTTTCTTTTCAATAATGCAAACTAGTTGCTAAATTTAAACATGGTTTCAGTCGACGGTTGAAGCATTTTCGGAAAGGCATGATATAATAGTATTCAAGTTGATCGAAGGAACATTCGAGAACATTCCCCGCAATGTTAAAACACTATGCTACAGAGATAAGTATTTTCAGGTGGGGTTAAACTCCCGCCGAGAGCCAATATGGAACGAGGGAATTGTTACGGAACAGGAAAGTATGTTTAATTACTTCACTTTACAAACGTAAGTTTTTTTTATTAAGTTGGTCACTATTGCACTGGAGCTTCGCATGGAGAAACGGGAGATTTGGGATCTGGGATTTTCGATTCTTCGAGAACTTTACTTGGAATCTTCATCGCTAAGAAGTGTCTCTCGTGCTCCAAAAGCATGTCGGATGAAGAAATCGCGGGCCACCAAAACACCCGAATCACCAGTGCTGAAACTATCTTTGTTGTCGCGAAAACGAACGAGGGTCCGGATGAAGATGATGAAGTAAGTTCTTTTATTTGATAATTAGAGATTCAGTTAATAATAATTTCTCAGTACAAGCCAATAGAGGAAATCGGAGATGACCATGAAGAAGACAAAGTAAGAGTTTCTTTTTTATGCCGCGTTCAAAGTAACTACCCAGGAGAAATTTCCTGGAAAAACTCTGTCCAAAGCTGGAATTGTTTTCCAGATTGCCAGAGAGGCTTTCGCTTCGAGACCCGGCTTAAATCGACATGAACTCCCTATTTTCAGCAGTAAATATGCAATAAAAACGAGTGATACAGTAGTTTAGAGTGTCTGGAAATCTGGAAAACAATGGCAGCTATGGACCAGGAAATTCCGGCAAATACTCATCTGCTACGATATTATCTGCTATTTACTCGTCTGCTATTTTAGCTCATCTGCTATAGCTGGATCATCTGCTATAATTGTCTTGTCTGCTATAAGGAAAATCATCTAATGTACTATAGGCTTAGGCTAAAGTGTTATTTTTTCCCGAAACTTTAGCCTAAGCCTATAATTAAAAGCAAAAAAGCATATTCTGAAAAAAAATTCAGCGAAAAAGGTAAAGATGAGGAACCTTAAAGCAGATGATCTATAGCAGACGAGCCAATATAGCAGATGATCTAGTTATAGCAGATGAGCTAAAATAGCAGACGAGTAAATAGCAGATAATTTCAAAGCAGATGAGTATTTGCCGGAAATTCCACCTAGAAAGTTTTCCAGGAAATTCCTCCTAGAAAGTTACTTTGAACGCGGCGTCAGTTAGGGAATTGGTTAATTATTATATTTCAGTACGAGCCAATAGGGGAATTTGGAGAGAATCATGAAGATGATCAAGTAAGTTGTTTATATTTTTAGGTAGAGAATTGGGTTTATTGTTATTTTTGAGTACGAGCCAATCGAGGACGAATGAAAAGAATACGATAGTAAAACGTTTCGAAAAATGTTATCTCAAAAAAATGTATTTATTTTTCTTTCAAATTCGATTAAATTTTTGGTTTTTCTTCATTCATTTTTCTTCATTGCAATAAATTATGTCAATTCACAGTGGAATATTTTTGATAATTGTTATTCAAAATCATTAATTTGTGTCTTCGGGTCTATTTTTAGTCCTCTAAACAGGAAAATAATTGTGGTTTCTAGCTGTATTTCTAGCTGTCGTTCAACGCCTCTACCAGGGGCTCAAACTTAGCTTCCTCTTACTGTGTCTTACACATTCATTTCTATTTTTAGAATTTTCCATTTTCCGAGTCCCCAATGTTCCTGAATATTCGAATTTCCAATTTTTCGAATTTCCCAAAATTTTGAATCTAGATTGATTCGAGTTTTTGAAATTTTGGATTTCTGAACTTCTAAACTTCTGAATTTCGGAATTTCCGAATTCCCATATTTTTGAAAATCAGAATTCCCAAACTTTAGAATCTTTGAATTCCTGAATTTTTGAAATTTTGAATTTCTGGACTTCCGAATTCCCGATTTTTTGATTTTTGAGAGTTTCTCAAACTTATGTTTTCCGAATCTCTGGATTTCTTGATAACTGGATGTATGAATTAATATATTTCTGAATGTCTGAGGCTGTGTATATTTTCGAACTTGCTGTCAAAGATACCAAAAAGTGGTGAACTGGTAAAATGTTTATTATTTTATTTAAAAAATTTGCCTGTTGATTACTTTTCGATATATTTGACAGGAACCAAGATAAATTGGCTCAAAGTTGACAGTTACAGGGGCCCTCTATTACAGGGTTTGCGGTAGATGTCTGCGAATTCTGCGAATTTCTACCAGGAAACTCTCTATTAGTAAGAACTCACCGTGACAACAAGAAAACCTTAACCAATTCCAAAAAAAAGGACTATGGTGATGGAATCGTCGTCTTTGGAAAAAAAATCTTCAACTCATTTTTACTTTGCATTGGTTTTTGAATACTACAGTTATCACTCAAAAAGGACAAAAAAGTGAGCATGGTACAAAGCAATCGAAGTTCTGGAACACCGGTGACCGTGGTCGATGGTCCCACTACGACCACTACCGTAACCTAAAGTTTTCGGTCCTTTTCTCTCGATTTTCTATTGCGCTTTGACAATTTTTTTTTAATTGAAAAACTTCAAAACAAGCCAGAAAATAAAACTTTTATAAACCTAAAAAATTGCCGGAAAACGGGCGAAAATCGAGAAAAAAAAGGAAAGAAAACAATTACGGTAGTTCGTCTGTGCCCGCCAGATTTTCTCTTCCACAGCTCCTATTTTTGCATACAAGCATAATACCCTGTCCCCTAAACTCCTATCCTCTAATACATTTCAGTGGATGGAAACTATGTGAATCTACAAGAAGTGAAAACTGCCGATGCACCGAAACATCGCGGTGACACTTATATGAATATACATTGTGGTGCGACCTACATGAATCTGGGAGAAATGAAAAACAATCAACCACCACCACCACTGGCTAGAACTCCAACAACTCAGAAGGGTCCGAAATTCCAAAGTCCAATGTCTCCAAGTGCAACGCCACCACGAACACCTACAAGAACCCCTACACGGACTCCAACGAGAACTCCCACTAGAACCCCAACGAGGACCCCAACAAGGACGCCAACCAGGACACCACCAAGAACAAGACCAACAAATGGAATGACGACGCCTACAAGGACCCCTCAAAAAACATTTGGAACTTCTCCGGTTTCCAGTTCTCCAGCGGTAACTCCAACGACACCTACTAGAACTCCGACGACCACAAAACCCACTACTTACTCGACAGCTTCATCTGATGCTAGAACTGCAAACTCTTGTGCCCCATCCACAACGACCACTTCTAATACCGTAACCCCATCATCATTCGATGGGCAGTCAGCAATGACTGTGAATTATAACGATGAAGTGACACCGCCTGAAAGTTTTTTCGAATCTACAAGAGATGCTCCTAAAATTGTCTATTTAGTGAGTCTAACCAACAATTTCAATTTCAGTTTTTCTTTCTTTCAGATTCGTTTTTGTCACTACCTCGTTTTCATTCTCTCTACATTTGTTTTCGTCTTATGGTCGTTGGGTGTTCTCGCCGGTCTTCGTTATTTGGATCTACCCGTTTTTGAGCAGAAATTTTTGGATAATGGTTAACTAAATATCAATAAAAGAGTTCCTTGTTTATATTCACCGATTCTTATTTTACAGATCACAAAATAAATGTTGAAAAATACAATTAGAGGTATTCAGTTAGACATTCCATGTAGTAGATGGGTTATCGTTCAAATAGGTCTCAATTACACTGATGATATCATTTTTGGTCTTGCTCTTTATGGATTTCTGAGCTTCACAGTGTTCCACAGCCATCGCGACAAGCTCATCCTTCTTGAAATTCGACATCTGCTCAGCAGAAACACATTCTCGAATAGTCATAACTTTCTTGGCACTCGAGCCACCTTCATCGTCGGTTTTTCGTTTTCTGCTCGCTCCTTTTGGTTTCTCTTCTTTCTTGTCTTCATTCAACGCAAATGTCTCTACAATGCTCTCGATTTGAGCACCAACTCTTTGAAGACGATTCGGTATTTGATAGTATGGCTCTATAAAACTTTTCTTTAAGAATCGGGTGAGATGGGTCTGATCCTACCAACTGTATCCTTTCTCTCAATAAGTTCCTCTCCAGTTGCCTCCAAACAAAGTGCGGATCTTTCCGATAGAAGACGTGGATTCTCATAGAAGCTCGGATTGTAGCTCATCGTCAACTTCTTCACAAACTGTTTCATCGCGTTGACTTCTTGCTCAGTCGATTCTTCAGTCAGAGCAGTTTGCTGCTCTTCAAACCGGCGGAAGTCGTCACGAAGCTCTTCGCGGAATGGGAGACCGACGAGCATGAAACCTTCGTGGAGCCATTCCGATGAGTCAACTTGAGCACGCTGTTGTTCTAGGCGAAGCTAAAAAAGTTCATTAGAAAGACATATTATCGAGTTAAACTTTCTTACCAAGTCTGGTTTCTTGTCTTCCATCTCCTCGCCATCCTCTCCAAGATTACTGGGTTCTATGAGCGTCATATCCTTTTTGAATGGCACCAATGCAACAATTCTCATCTTTTGTCCCGCTCTACACTGGTATTTGGCAACCATCGCTTGTTGTCGCGCCCAGCATCGATCCAGCAATGCACGATACATACTGGTACTGCCCAACGTGGTTTGATCATTGGGTTGAGTGATTTTCGAGGAGAGAGCAACTTCTCGATCAACTCTGCTCATTGGGACAAATCCGATGACATCCACTCCCTTAGATTCCAGTTTATTCATGAATGAGAATTGTTCTCCGTCCAAAATGATCTTCTCTCCACCCAAAACAATCGATTTTTTGAGGTCTCGCCGATTCCGGACGGCTTCTTCTTGGATGAGTTCTGGAAATTAGATAATTTCATAGATAATTATGCATTTTATTGATGCGAACTTACTACACTTCTGCAATGTTCTTTCAGTTTCATCTACACTGGCTGATGTTTCCTGGGTTTCATAATCGCCTCCAACACCTTCTTCAACCTCCAATTTCGCCTTCTTCGTGACATATCCAGCAGTTTTCACGATTTTCTCTTCGGTATCCGCGGTGTACTTTTGACTGTGATCCAAAGGTTTCGCTTCCATCACCATGGAGAAGCTGAGAAAACGGTAGATATAGAAACGAGCCCTGAACTACAGTAACCTACACAGAAACATCAAAAGTGACACCAGGACCAACGTTTACTGTGAGAGTTGCGTGTGAACGTTGAGCTGTGATCTTCTGACGGATACGCGCTGCAGCATCGCATTCAGTACTGAACACTTCAGTGTCGAGGTGATACTAAATAGGATGTTAGTTTTAGATGAAATTCGATTATTCCTATTTACCCATGGCTCTTTCTTTTTCTCTTCCTTTTCCTGTGGTTTGTATCCATCCTCCGGCAGAATTATCACTGAAAACTCTCCGAGCGTTTTGCGTTGACCCAAACCGATTATTTTCTTGACAGCGGTTTTGGTACGGTTCTGAAACTCAACTCGTTGACTTTGCAATAATAAGATCATCACTCACGAAATACGACGATTCCCAAAAGTCATCTCGTCCAAATGGGTTACGATTGTTCGTCAGATAAATGACAGATTGGTGTCGAGTGTTTGGGCAACTGGCGAACACGCGTTTGCAGTAGTTGAGAACATTTGACAGATCCGATTCGTGATGGCCCCCAGTGATATTGGTAACAGCAGACAGAAGACCCTCTGAAATTTCGAACTGCAACAAAAACTTATAAAACAAGCCCTCACCTTCATCAATAATCTCTTTGATCGTATTGACCTCTTCCTGTCCAAGAACACCCATCGGCACTAGAATGGTGCTGTTCTCGATTCCTTCCGTATCCGAGTTCTTCTAAAAATTACAAAACTATTTCATCCGAATTATGAATTCTGACAATACCGTTCCTGTTACGATAACACCGATGTTGTTGTTCAGACTTCTGGAGCAACACACACGGACCATTTCATCGAGTATCAGCTTCAACGCAGTCTTGAACTCTGATTCTTCTCCGGGTTTCGAGGTCTCGAACATCGCCGAACTTCCATCAATCACGAAGAACGTGTATTTTTTGTTGGCTGCTCCCTCGTAGTCGTCCTCTTCGAATCGTGTCTCATCCATCTATAATAAAGAATCAGAAATGGAAAAGGGAACTGGATAGATAATGGAAATAAGAAAGAGATATTGAAACTCTTCGAAATATCATAAGAAGCGAGGGAACTAGGGAAACAAGGAATCAATTCAATTTTATCAATCAGTAAGTTGTTGGGTAAATAGCTAGATAAGTCAAACCTGAAAGTATTCTAACAATATGGTACAAAAAGTGATTGAAGTGTTTAAAAATAAAGAAAAAATGAAATGTAGAGATTTAGGCTTCATTTAGCAAACTAAATCTTCATCATCGGAGCGAAGATATACGACAGATCGACACGGTTATAGGAGTTGCGTTCCAGATATTTCTCGTTGATTCGATTGACAATATCCATCGAATCTATGCGACAGGCGTTGAATTGCTGACGGTCGCGATTCTCAGCGGCTCCTGGAAGTTTGAGTCTTAACATATGAAGACGAACGAATTCTTACTCTTCTGCGAATCACTCATTTTACGAAGAGCGGCGTCTACGTCGAAAATCTGACGGAAGAACATTTGTTGATCGAAGAGTTGTTTCGATGTGTATTCACGACGGAGAACTCCAGTTGAACAACGAATGCATTCTAATCCCTCACGACACCATTTCATCGTCTGCACTCTTGTCTTGAATTCGCATGTCGGTTCATCGCACCTGGAATTTCAAAAAGATAAAAAAGATTACATAAAAGGAATATCTCACTTGTATGCTGCAATATGATGTCTGGCCACGAATTCGCCTAATTGGCGGTCAATTTGATTGGAGATAACAGCTTGATGCTCAGAGGATTCCCATGTTCCATTGCATTGCGAACATCCGGCAATCAAGAATCGAGGTGATATAGGATCAGTCTGAAAGTCGACATATTTGAAACGCTTGGTGAAACTTGCGAAACTGTCATGCCAACCTCGTTTTGTTTGTGTCTGCGTCTCTATAGTTTCACTTACCACACAATCAAACGTTTCTCGAATGACGTTAGAATAACCGCATTCTGGGTGTGGGCAAACAACGACCACTCCTTCGCACAGCTCGTAGTTCTGAAATTAACGATACAGATTTAAAAGCAATTAGGGGGAAAAAGTTTTTTTTCAATTACCTCCTGTTGCCAAGTGCAATCCTCTTCAGCAGCTCGTTGGTTAGCTTGTGCAGCTGCTGCTCTACGGTAATTCGTTGAGTCCAATCCAAGACATTCAGCAATTCGAACTGCATCAGTCTCCTCAATGGGCTCAACGAGACGGGAGACAACTGGATGAATCTGTTGAGCAAGATAGTAGAGAAGAACTATAAAAATTCGATGAAGGTCTTAAGATTAAATTAATTTGAAAACTCTAACCAATCTTCAAGTCCTTGTTATCCACCATTTCAGTTCGATTATAGGCTCTTTGAACGCACGTTGCTTCAACATTTGTCTGAACATACATCTTTAGTAAAGATTCTTTACTATTAGCAATCACCAAATTCTGTGTGTGTGTCCGTCTGTTCCCGTATTACCTGCCCTACCGAAGTCCAGAATGGACCAAAATTTCCCAAATTTTCAAAGATAACCCGAAATAGCAACGAGATGATGCCCATCTATTTCTATTTTCGACATTTTGGATCTGACGTCTTCTGGAGACGTTTTTCTATTTCTACAGTGCAAATTTTTAGAAAATTCTTGAAGCAATATTTACGTCATCCCCGTCTAACCACCCAAATGTATTTATTATCCACGCTATTTTTTAGAGAACGGTGATTTAGTGGAAACGTTATTTTAGTATGGGGTTTGAAGAAGAAAGGGAGAAAAATTTAGAAACATTGGGAAAAAAGAGAATGCAAGAAAAAACAAAAGCCCTTTCTGGAAGACTCGAATTTTCAGGATTCCAAAGGATTGAAATTTTAAGAATTTTAATATTTCTGGATTTTTGAATCACGGAATATCTAAACTTCTGAGATCTTATTAACCGAAGTTGCGAAAACATTTCAGTTCCCAAGTTTCGGAGTTTCTCAGTTTTCGAAATTTAGAATTCTGGAATTCTTAAATCGTCAGATTTCTGAATTTATGAAATTCCAAACGGAAAGTTTAACTTCTGAATTCCAAATTTTTTTGTTTGTTGTTTCTCGGATTTCTGAACTTCAGAGAGCCGTGGCCTGGAAACTCTGAAAAAAGACGAACCCCGAAAAAACTAATCTTGCACTTTTTTGCAAGATTATGGCCGTTATAAGCTGTAGCTGTCCAGTCGGTTTAGAATCATTTAGGTCTCTGGATTTCTAAAAAGGGATCTGGATTGGATTTCTTTTTAGGTCTCTGTATTTCTAAAAACTTTGCAAAATTCTGAATTTTCGAATCCGCGAAAGTCGGAAATACCAATTTCTGAAATTAGAGACACTCAAATTCTCGAAAAATTATAAAAAAATTTCTATATTTCGAAATTTCCTACTTCTAATTTTTTTATCAAATTCACATTCTCAATTTCCGGACTTTTCAAATTATCCAAATTCTGAATATACCCGACATATTGAATTGCGACATTTCCGATTTGGAACTTTCAAATTTTCTAAATTTCTTAAATTTCTCAAATTCCTGATATAGGCCAAGTTCTGTTTTCTTTGTGAATTTAAACATAATTGATAAGAATACGTTGTTTAAAAGCAATACCGGTACACTTATCGCTTTATTTTGAGATTTATCAATGAGAACCAATGAAAAATCGAAATTTGGGTTCCGATGTCTATAACTTTTTTTAGAGAAGAGTTACAATTTTGAAATGTCCTGAGGAAATATGCATAAACATATGAGTAATTCAAAAAACAAAAAATTCTGTGTTTTCGATAGAGTCCAAAGATTTTTTGGAATATTTCATGAACTCAACCTCCTAAAAAATTGGAACATTTTTTCAAAGTTTTCTAGCATGTAAAGATTTTTTTCCGGAAAATGCTTGATAAGTGAAATTATTTGTAGAGACTGGTTACTTAAAAAAAATTTAGGAATTTGAGAAATTTAAGAAATTTAGAAAATTTGAAAGTTCCAAATCGGAAATGTCGCAATTCAATATGTCGGGTATATTCAGAAATTGGATAATTTGAAAAGTCCGGAAATTGAGAATGTGAATTTGATAAAAAAATTAGAAGTAGGAAATTTCGAAATATAGAAATTTTTTTATAATTTTTCGAGAATTTGAGTGTCTCTAATTTCAGAAATTGGTATTTCCGACTTTCGCGGATTCGAAAATTCAGAATTTTGCAAAGTTTTTAGAAATACAGAGACCTAAAAAGAAATCCAATCCAGATCCCTTTTTAGAAATCCAGAGACCTAAATGATTCTAAACCGACTGGACAGCTACAGCTTATAACGGCCATAATCTTGCAAAAAAGTGCAAGATTAGTTTTTTCGGGGTTCGTCTTTTTTCAGAGTTTCCAGGCCACGGCTCTCTGAAGTTCAGAAATCCGAGAAACAACAAACGAAAAAATTTGGAATTCAGAAGTTAAACTTTCCGTTTGGAATTTCATAAGTTCAGAAATCTGACGATTTAAGAATTCCAGAATTCTAAATTTCGAAAACTGAGAAACTCCGAAACTTGGGAACTGAAATGTTTTCGCAACTTCGGTTAATAAGATCTCAGAAGTTTAGATATTCCGTGATTCAAAAATCCAGAAATATTAAAATTCTTAAAATTTCAATCCTTTGGAATCCTGAAAATTCGAGTCTTCCAGAAAGGGCTTTTGTTTTTTCTTGCATTCTCTTTTTTCCCAATGTTTCTAAATTTTTCTCCCTTTCTTCTTCAAACCCCATACTAAAATAACGTTTCCACTAAATCACCGTTCTCTAAAAAATAGCGTGGATAATAAATACATTTGGGTGGTTAGACGGGGATGACGTAAATATTGCTTCAAGAATTTTCTAAAAATTTGCACTGTAGAAATAGAAAAACGTCTCCAGAAGACGTCAGATCCAAAATGTCGAAAATAGAAATAGATGGGCATCATCTCGTTGCTATTTCGGGTTATCTTTGAAAATTTGGGAAATTTTGGTCCATTCTGGACTTCGGTAGGGCAGGTAATACGGGAACAGACGGACACACACACAGAATTTGGTGATTGTTAATAGTAAAGATTACTCGAAATTTGAATTTATTTGAAAATGAAAAGGATTACTCGAAATTTGAATTTATTTGAAAATGAAAAGGATTACTCGAAATTTGAATTTATTTGAAAATGAAAAGGATTACTCGAAATTTGAATTTATTTGAAAATGAAAAGGATTACTCGAAATTTGAATTTATTTGAAAATGAAAAGGATTACTCGAAATTTGAATTTATTTGAAAATGAAAAGGATTACGGTAGAAATCGGTTTTTTTAAGCAGCAACACATTCTTGAAATGGCATACTCTGGAAGAATTGACAACTCTCTCTCTCTTTTTCCTTCAGTGTTCTCAATTGGTGGGCACTCAATTCGGAGAGAATAACGGTTCGGGGTTAGCAAGTGATTGAGGGGTGCACAATTCAGGGGTACAAACTTCAAATTTTTCGGTTATTTTTTCCACAATGAACCCAAAATTTTGGTGGTACGACAGATTGGAGATTTCCCAAATTGCAATAGTAGCAAAATGAAATGTTCCTGAATCGAAATAGTTCCAAATTGACAACTGTGCGAAAGCAAAACTGTCATGAAGTAGAAAGTGGAGGGAACTGAAATGCGCAAAGTGGAATTGTCCCGTTTTGGACAGCTGTTAGCAATAGAGCGCGTATGCATTCATATGCAAAAAATATTTTTTTTTTCGCGATTTTTTTCAATGAAAAAGGAAAATCAATGCTTTTTGTGTGTGATTTTACACGTTTTTTGAATAAAAACTTGAAAAATAATCCATAAAAACAAAATTTTCAGCCATGTCTCGTCAAGATCGTCCTATTGAGCTGATCGATGGCTATGCAATGAGATATATCAGAACGAGAAAAAACGACGGATTAAAACTTTACTACTGCGTTGAACGGTACGTGAATACATATATTTCAATGGGAAAACACATATTTTAATCAGAAATCGAAGATCGAAATGTGGCGGCGCTTTTTGGGTCGATTCATTCAACAAAAGTTTCACTGTGAAGAGTCCGCACGAACGACACGACAAGGATCAAATCAGATCTAATGTTAGTTTATATATTATCATAAAAAATTCACAACGTTGTTTCAGTCTTTCATTTTTCGACAAGATCTCAAGAAAACCGCGAATACTGGAACACCACGAGCTGTCATCGATGACGTCAGATCTCAGTTTTCACCAGCAGTTTCACTCGCAGCTGGTACCTACGACGCTCAAAGAAAAGTTATTTATGGAGCGAAAGAAAAATGTAGCGTAGCAACCGTGGAGATGAACAGAGGAGGACCCATTTCTGAAGAATTCCAAAAAACCAAAAATGGCGAACAGTTTCTACTGGCAGACGAGAAGTTTGGAAATTCTCGAGTAATTGTTTTCGCATCTGAAGACTGTCTCGAGGTTCTCTGTGATTCGAAGATTGTGCTGGCAGATGGAACTTTTGATGTGTCTCCAACTGGCTTCACCCAACTTTTTACGATCCATTCATATGTTGGTTTTTTGGGGGTTTTTACTTTATAATATAGTATATTTCAGGTGTCGAGTACTGCTGTGAGACCACTTGCTTATTGTTTTCTTACCGATAAAAAAGAACAAACATATACAAAGGCCATTCAAATTCTGAAAAGTCATCCGATTTTAGCCAATTGGGAACCAGAAATGATTATTTGTGATTATGAGCAAGCTATCAAGAATGCGTTCTCGAAGGAGTTCCAGAATATCTCGATTGAGGGATGCCTCTTCCACATATTTCAAAACTGGCGTCGTGAAGCTGAGAAACTGAAAGTATATGAAGAATTTATTGGTGAGTCGGAAAGCTGTAAAAAATTGAAAATTTAATCATTCCAGGGGGCAGTATATTGGATTTTTGGCCTCGTCTTAAAGCGATTGCTTTCATTCCACCAGCTGAAACTGAGCAGTACTACAATCTTCTTCTCACAACTATACCTGTAAATCAACCTGCCGAATTAAACAGTGAGGATTTTGTTAAGCTATCTTCAGCAACATTTCTAATTTTTCAGGTTTTCTATTATACTTGGAGCGAAATTACATGACGGCTGCTGCGAGATTTCCGTCAACACAGTGGAGCTGTAATTTCAGAACTCTCCATGGCATTCACAGAACGACGAATTCAGTAGAAGTCTGGCATCGAACGATTTCGGTATAAGCTTCAAAAAAAGATAAATATCAATTTCACATTTCAGAAAGTTGTAACTGAGAAGAATGGAATGAGTGTGGTAAAAATGTCAGACGTTCTAGCGAAAATTTTGATAGAAGATCGACATACAAGACATGACATTGGAGAATTAAAAATAAATCCAAACCACCAAGTTAACAAAACTCGAACATTCACAAATCTGTTGAAGGACAGAAAGATCTTGAAGGTTCTTGAGAATGATCCAGCTCCACCAAATCATCCTCTTGCTGGAATTAATTTCCTCGATGCAATTTGTTTCGCAACCGCTGTTTAACTTGATCTTTGTCACCAATTTTTCATTGTCTTATCGATTTTTGTTCATTTTGCATAGTTTTTGCTCATTTCCATCGAAGTTTGTTCATTTTTTCTAGTTTTTGCTCATTTCCATCAATTTTTGTTCATTTTTCCTAGTTTTTGCTCATTTCCATCAATTTTTGTTCATTTTTCCTAGTTTTTGCTCATTTCCATCGCTTTTTGTTCATTTTTCCTTTGTTTTTTTTATTGAATGAAGAATAAATATAATGATTTTTATGGAAAAACTAATAAAATTACACATAAAAATCATTAATTTACCTTTTTCATTGGAAAAAAAACGCCGAAAAAAATTGTTCTGCATTTGAATGCATGCGCGCT
Organism: Caenorhabditis nigoni; assembly: GCA_027920645.1. Classification (NCBI taxonomy): domain Eukaryota; kingdom Metazoa; phylum Nematoda; class Chromadorea; order Rhabditida; family Rhabditidae; genus Caenorhabditis; species Caenorhabditis nigoni. Next base: position 6,824,625 of record CP115866.1, on the reverse strand, counting down.
CTATTGCTAACAGCTGTCCAAAACGGGACAATTCTACTTCAGGACAATTCCGCTTCCGCCTTTTCTGCTTTAGGACAGTTTTCATTCCGTAACTATTTTAATTTGGAAGTATTTCGATTCAGGAACATTTCATTTTGCTACTATTTCATTTTGGAAAATCTCCAATCTGTCGTACCACCAAAATTTTTGCACCCTACGAGTTTAAAATATTGCCCAGTTTGAGATACCTTCACCCTGGCTACTTCTCATTCTTCACGGTGACATCCTTTTCTTTTCCTCATTCTGACCGAGCACACTCCTACATGTGTCCCAATTGAACTAGACGAACGGGAACCGACATCGAAATGCGTTGGTCTAGAGTGGAAGGGGTGCGAGAGTGACGCGTCTGTGAGCAGAGACGCAGAGAAAGGCAAGGATTCGAAAATCATCGCAACACGAAAACATCGTTTCCCATTGATTTTTAATTCCAAGAATTTGAAATCGTTACGCTGGCATGCAAAAATCGGAGCTGTGGATAAGAAAATCTGGTGGCCACTGCCGAAATACTGCAGTTAACAGAAATTTTTTACTTTCTCAATTTTTTATCGATTTTCGTCCGTTTTCTGGCAGTTTTTTCGAAAATTTTCGTTTTCCGACTTGTTTAGAGGTTTTCTACACAAAAGTTGTCCAAAAGCAATAGAAATAGAGAGTAAAAAAGACCGAAATTTTGAAAATCATTTTCAGATGGCACTTTTTTCTTAACAAGCTTATTATTTTCCGGAAAATGTGTTGGATAATTTCTATTGACTCCAAAAATTGTCTGACAAGAGTGAAAAAATAATTACGGGAAACTTGGGGCGGGCCTTGAAAATTCTGAAGAAATGTATTTTCCCCTTAACTTCGAGTTTGTTAACAACTTTTTTCTATCTCTATTCACAGGTACGGCGGGGTTGGCGAAAAGCGCAGAAACAGCGGCTGAAGTTTTAAGAATTCGCTACTTGCTAATTAAAGCAAATGACGGAAAAGAAGAATTTCTGACGAAAAAGAATGAAAGTGAAACATTAATGATTAGAAGATAATGAACACCTATGCTTCTTCGTAAAATATTCCTTAAAAACGGAAAAATTCATGAAATAACATGATTTTTATATGTTTATCAGACAAAAAGACGTTTTTTCATTATGGTCCGATTACTAATGTTTGCCTTTCAAATCTTTTCTAAAATATGTTCCCCATTTGCTTGAAGCCGCAAGTTCTAACCAGATATTGGACCTACAGCCGCCTTTCAGCCGCCAACTCCATCTTACCTGTGTTATGTAACACTCTGTTCATTTTCCTTATAAGATATGGGCAAATTATCATTGACTACAAAGTCTCACTGACTACAAAGTATCATTGACTGCAAAGTTTCTTTGACTACATCTTGTATCATTGACTACAAAGTTTCATTGACTACTTTTCGTATCATTGACTACAGTAGTATCATTGACTACAAAGTTTCATTGACTACATTTTGTTTCATTTGTATCATTGACTACATGTGCGAATGATACTTTCTCTCTGAAATTCGGAAATTTCAGGTTCAGTAGTAATAATCGCTTTCTCAGCACTAAATCGAAACAAGGTGTTTCAGCCTAAGCCTATATTTTAAACGAAAAACTGAAATTTTTGAAAAAAAAATTTCAACGAGAACTGTAGAAATTTCGTTGATTTTCGCGAGTTTCAGTTCTTTTTTGACTGAAATTTTTGGTTTTTTTTTTGTTTAAACTATAGGCTTAGGCTGAGACGCCCGCTTTGTTTCGATTTCACACTGAGAAAACGATTATTGGTACTAAAACTAAAGGCTCAGAATTTCAGAGAGAAAGGATCATTAGCTTAAGCACATGTGGTCAATGATAAAAATGAAACAAAATGTAGTCAATGAAACTTTGTAGTCAATGATACTACTGTAGTCAATGATACATATAGTCAATGATAATTTGCCTAAGATATGCTTATCTTCCTTATCTTACCTATATATAAAACGCTACACGCGTCGGTTGGTCCCGATGTCAGGCTGCCATCTTTTGAAAGCTTGAAAAATCACTTAAAATTAACGTGGCACTTCAAGAAAAAGTGAGGAGCGGAAGAAATAACAAACTAGATTAAATGGCGCAGAAGGCGCACCAGCTTGTTGGTGATACATTATCTTTTATGGGGTTATGCACGTAATAAATTTGCAATAAATTTGGCAAATAAATACAACAAAATACTATGCAGATACGCAAATAAATTAATTTATTTGCATCCAAAAAACGATTTAAATTGCATTATCAGCCGTGGAAATTTCCTCTCAAAAATTTTTCTCGAGACAAATCTCTTAAAAAATCTTCGAGAGAAAATTTTTTCACAGCTGATAATGCAATTAAATTCGTTTTTTGGATGCAAATAAATTAATTTATTTGCGTATCTGCATAGTATTTTGTTGTATTTATTTGCCAAATTTATTGCAAATTTATTACGTGCATAACCCCATTACTAATGAATGTATGTTCAGACAAATGTTGAAGCAACGTGCGTCGTTGCTTGAAAAATTGTTATTCACTTCGACGAAACCGGATGAGAACGAGCACCGGTGTGTTGTGGCGATCGATAAGAATAAAGCGGTGTCGTACTTCCATGGTGAGCATTCACAGCTGAAGTTGGAGGACCCGGTGATGTTGTACAACGTGTTAGATCCAATGGTACAATACGAGGTTTTTTTTCAATAATGTGAACTAGTTGTTGAACTTAAAAATGTTTTCAGTCGACGGTAGAATCATTTTCGGAAAGGCATGATATAATAGTATTCAAGTTGACCGAAGGAATATTTGAGAACTTTCCGAGCAATGCTAAAACTCTATGCTACAGAGATAAGTATTTTCAGGTGGGGTTAAACTCCCGCCGAGAGCCAATATGGAACGAGGGAATTGTTACGGAACAGAAAAGTATGTATAATTTCTTCAATTCACAAAGGTAAGTTTTTCTATTAAGTTGGTCATTATTGCACTGGAGCTTCGCATGGACATACGGGAGATTTGGGATCGGGGATTTTCAATTCTTTGGGATATTTACTTGGAATCTCCACCGCTAAAAAGTGTCTCTCGTGCTCCAAAGGCATCCCGGATGGAGAAATCGCGGACCACCAAGACACCCGGATCGTCAGTGCAGAAGCTATCTTTGTTGTTGCGAAAACGAACGAGGGTCCGGATGAAGATGATGAAGTGAGTTGTTTTACTTTAGTTACAGGATTGGTTTTTTATTATATTTCAGTACAAGCCAATTGAGGAGTGCAACATGGGAGAGGAAGATGAAAATGATCAAGTTAGTTATTTTTCAGTTAGAGAATTTGTTAATTACCAATTAGCGCAACTTACAAGGAAAGTGTTTTCAGAGAGGCGTTGAGAATCTGGTGAAAATTTCGGTACTTATAGTTTGAGACATCCTCTACACGATCACAAAAAAATCTAGGTCCCATTCCCAATAGAAAGCTGAAAATCTTCGTCTGAAAATTTTCGCCCGATTTGGGCGCTCGCTTCCCCTTCCCTCCTCTACGCCCTCCGCGTGAGAGGAAAAAAGCGGCTGTGTGGTATTGTGGTAAGAGGGTGACTCAGTAGGAGTGACTCTGTTGGTTCGAACTCCACCGGGGAAAAACTGTTTCTGCTTTATTTTGAAACAAGTATCCCGTATCCTTTTTGTTCCTCTAGGTAACAAATTATACTTTTTCGATGAATTTCCGGGTTTTTGAATGCCAAAAGCAAGGATTTGAAATAAAAAATACCTTTTTGACGGCCAGACATTATTGTCGAATTTATAAAACTGACACCTGCGTGTTTGCAGACTCAGTGCAAATCACGTAAATTTTTGTACTGAGTCTGCAAACACGGAGTGTCAGTTTTTTAAATTCAACAATATTCTATTGCCTAAAAACAGCTTCATTTATCTTTCTTATGTATAAAACGCTACAATTCTGTCCCGGTGTCACGATGTCTACTTTTGAAAAGCTTGAAAAAATATAAACTTACCTGACCCTTTAAGAAAAAGTAAAAGGAGTAGCGACGAAGAAAAAAACTAGGTGAAATCGCGCCGAAAGCGCACCAGCTTGCTGGTTTATTATAAGAATAATTATATTTCAGTACAAACCAAGCGAGGATGAATGAAAGGGATACGATGCTACAAAGTCTGTGTCGAAAAATTATACCTCAAATAAATGTTTTAAACTCTTTTCACTATCCTTTTTCTTCATTTTTTTTTCTCATTGCAGTAAATGATGTCGATTGTTTTTATTATCCGATTCTGATTTTACAAATCACAAAATAAAAGCAAGAAGAAGTAGTTTAGACATTCCATGTAGTAGATGAGTTATCGTTCAAATAGTTCTCAATTAGACTGATGATATGATTTTTGGTCCTGTTCTTTATGGATTTATGTGCGTCACAGTCTTTATGGATTTTCTGTGATTCTTCAGCCATCACATCGAGCTCGTCTTTTTTGAAATTCGACCGTTGCTCAGCTGCAATACATCCTCGAATAGCCATTGACAGTCGGTTTTCCTACGTGGGCTCAAACTCCTGGCTTCTGTTTACTGTACCTTATACTTGAATTTATGATTTCAGATTTTCAGAGCACCCGAAAAGTTTTTTAGTTTCCAAATTTTCGATTTTCCCAAGTTCGGAATTTCTGAAAACCGTACTTTCTCTAGTAGAATCCCACATCCATTAGGTTGTTCGAAAAGTAATGCGCGTTTAGTGCGAACTACTTCGACTTCCAGCTACTGTAGTTCTTTAAGAGAGGCACGGAATCTTTGAGCATGCGTTGCTAGAAAGTGGTCGATGATGATGGAGAATAACCCCTTGATTAATCTTATCTTGTTACAGTTTAGCATGAATCTAAAATGAATCAAAAACGCGCATTACTTTTCGAACAACCTAATATTTGAAGACCTCTTCTGATAATTGGAAAATAGAAGCCCATTTATTATAGAAAACACGGTAACGGAATTTTTCAAAATTCCGAATTTCCGAGCTTCTTGATGACAGATTTTCTGGATTTTCAGCTTTTCGAATTTCTAATGTCTCGAATTTCGAACCAAGTAGTTCAAAGTTCTGGGTTTCCCGAGTTTCTTAAATCTTCCAATTTCACAGAACTTCGAAAGTTTAAGATGACCTAAATTTTGAAATTCTTAAATCCGGGATGTTTAAAATTCTTTCGGTATCCGAAATTTTTGTTTTCCTAGATTTTTTTTTATTTTTAGAGTATCAGGATTTCCGAACTTCTGAAAAATAATATTACTAACACTCATCACTAGATATTTCTAAGTCTTTAGCTCTAAATAAAATTGAAAATATAGTAAAAGGCCAGTACCTTTTTTTTTTTCATAGAGCAGGCTTGCCTCTCCGGTACCAAAACTCTTGGTTTACAGTACCTATAATCTTATAAAGAGATCTTGCCACTTTTATTCGGAGTCTAAAAAATTGAAAATTTAAAAATCCAAATTTTCAGAAAATTTCGGTTCGGATACTCAGGAAACCAGAAGTTTCGGAACTCAGAAACGCAGAAATCAAAAACAATAAGCTACTCTAAAAATATTAAATCCAATAGGGATACAAACCCTGGGATTCAGAAACTAGAATTCTACAAAGTTAGAAATCTGTGGGTTCAGTAATATGCAAAGCTATGAACTTGAAACGTTCAAAATTTCAGAGTTTTTCAACTGCGAAAATGTTTTTCTCTGGAAAAATTCTAGATTTTCAAATTTAAGTTTCCGAGTCTTCGAATTTCTTTTTTTTTTCAAAATGTTTACATTGAAAGTGAGCTAATTTTCTTGAAGCTCGCCCCGTTTTATCAAAAACAGAAAACATATTCCAAATCAGAATTTTAAGGGCTTTTCAACGATATAGGTCGTGGAGTGTAACTTGGAATCCCGTTCAGATAGTTCCCTAGTAAGCTTTCCATCTCGGGCGGGCCGCCCGAAAACGCCCTACGCCCGCCCTAATATTGGACCGCCCTACGCCCGCCCTATACGCCCGATTTCGTGGGCCAACTCAATTGGGTCACGCTGATTAAATGTTTTTCTTATTATTTCATCGATAGAGCACAGCAGTCAACAGGGAGAGTGGCAATTTTCGATTTTTTTACAATGTTTCCCGGAATCGAGATACCGGAAAAATTTCAAAAAATCCGTTTTGGCCGTTCCACGAAATAATGCTTGCACTCTCAAAAAGTGAGATGTTGGAAGTTTCGAAACTTTGAGAAGTTATTTTGAAGTTATGAATTTGAAGAATTTCAAGCTTCTGACCCCTATACAGCTTTTGAACCCAATAGATCCCTATCCACAGAGTTTAACTTCCGGATTCCGGACTCCGGATTTCCAGATGTCCGGATTTCCGAACTCGCGAATTTCAGGTTTTCAGGGTATTGGATTCCTGGACCCCCAGATTTCCGGACTTATGGATTTCCGGATACCGGATTCTAGGTTCTTTATTCTGGATTGTGTGTTCCAAAATCGGGATTAGCTGTGTGAATGGGTTCAAACTCCCGGGAAGTTACGAAAGCTTCTAATATTCTGAAAGGTTCTGAAGGAACTTTTAAATCTGAAGTATTCTCCAGAATATGATTGAGTTTGAGCAATCGAACCTGAGTATGAGCAATCCGGAATCCCAATTCCGGAATACAAAATCCAGAATAAAGAAACTAGGATCCGGAATCCGGAATAAGTTTCCGGAATACGTTTTCCGGAATACAGATTACGAGCACAAGCCAAAATCCAGCACACACAATCCAGTACATACTTTGAAAGTTTAAGAACTTTCAAAAATTGAAAATCAAATTAAAAACTTTTTTTGGAATATAAGAAGTCTCGAACTTTTCAATTTTCCAAATCTCTGAAATTGGATTTTTTCAACAACGTTCGAATTTCTTTTCAAAGTCTATAAACTTTTGAACTCTTGAATCCTGAAAGTTCAAAGACTTAAACACTCAACATTTTGAAAAAAAAAGAAATTCGAAGACTCGGAAACTTAAATTTGAAAATCTAGAATTTTTCCAGAGAAAAACATTTTCGCAGTTGAAAAACTCTGAAATTTTGAACGTTTTAAGTTCTTATCTTTGCATATTACTGAACCCACAGATTTCTAACTTTGTAGAATTCTAGTTTCTGAATCCCAGGGTTTGTATCCCTATTGGATTTAATATTTTTAGAGTAGCTTATTGTTTTTGATTTCTGCGTTTCTGAGTTCCGAAACTTCTGGTTTCCTGAGTATCCGAACCGAAATTTTCTGAAAATTTGGATGTTTAAATTTTCAATTTTTTAGACTCTGAATAAAAGTGGCAAGATCTCTTTATAAGATTATAGGTACTGTAAACCAAGAGTTTTGGTACCGGAGAGGCAAGCCTGCTCTATGAAAAAAAAAGGTACTGGCCTTTTACTATATTTTCAATTTTATTTAGAGCTAAAGACTTAGAAATATCTAGTGATGAGTGTTAGTAATATTATTTTTCAGAAGTTCGGAAATCCTGATACTCTAAAAATAAAAAAATCTAGGAAAACAAAAATTTCGGATACCGAAAGAATTTTAAACATCCCGGATTTAAGAATTTCAAAATTTAGGTCATCTTAAACTTTCGAAGTTCTGTGAAATTGGAAGATTTAAGAAACTCGGGAAACCCAGAACTTTGAACTACTTGGTTCGAAATTCGAGACATTAGAAATTCGAAAAGCTGAAAATCCAGAAAATCTGTCATCAAGAAGCTCGGAAATTCGGAATTTTGAAAAATTCCGTTACCGTGTTTTCTATAATAAATGGGCTTCTATTTTCCAATTATCAGAAGAGGTCTTCAAATATTAGGTTGTTCGAAAAGTAATGCGCGTTTTTGATTCATTTTAGATTCATGCTAAACTGTAACAAGATAAGATTAATCAAGGGGTTATTCTCCATCATCATCGACCACTTTCTAGCAACGCATGCTCAAAGATTCCGTGCCTCTCTTAAAGAACTACAGTAGCTGGAAGTCGAAGTAGTTCGCACTAAACGCGCATTACTTTTCGAACAACCTAATGGATGTATATTAAGACGTAGAACAAGGAAAGGACATAACACTTTGTACTTTGAATTATGCTTTTCGAAAAAGATGCTTTAATTGTAACATCGGCTCTAGATTGGATAATTCTATCATTTTGCTTAGAGACATCAAATGCTAATAGTGGGTAATAGTAATAATAGACATCTTCTTCCATGAAGATATCTTTGGTTGATTCATATGAATTATATAATAGATGTTTCTAAACTCTTTTGCAAAGTTGTATTCTTGCACAGCATTAAACTTATCAAAATCAAATTTCAAACAATCATGAGGATATCTTTCTGACTAGCGAACTAGTGAATTTAATTCAACATAAATTTCCTCCAATCCACAGTTGTCAAATTTACTTGCATTAAGATAATTATTATCTCTAGCTGTTTGAAAAGCCACAACAATATATTTTATTTTATCATATTTTGTTCCCAACATCCATGTGAATTTTCTGCTTCCATTAGGAATATTGTAACTTTCAAACTGTCTCGAAATAAAAGGCATCTGTATAAGTTTGTTGCTTTGAAAAATATTCAACAATTTGTTCTGCATTTCCAGACTGGGTTCAATTTTTGGTATAACCCATTGTAGTTTATTGATCTTTATTTTAGCTGGGAAGTTTTGTGGGTCTGAAGAAACGATACTATTTTTGTTTTCGGGAGATCTATAAAGAGATAAGTGATGCTTTCTACCATAGACTATTTTGTTGTAACACTCTGCAAATCCAAAAATATGAGTCAATGGAATACAAAAAGTAATACTACCTTTTCGATTTTTCGTGTATTTATTAATTTCATATGTTAGAACATCCTTTGTTTCTAAAATCCATCCAAATGTATTTTGCTTGTTCATAGTACTGCTATAAGTCAAAAGTCCTTTCATAAGACTAGCTCTGCCGGGATCCATAATACTTTCGACCTGCATTCCATCCATACTATACGTTGCTCTATCAAATAAAAACATAGGTGCATTATTCGTCTAGGATACCTCATCAGTTTCTGCTAACGCATCATCATCTAATTTGGAGAGTCCTACTTCCATGAAGATATAAGATTTATGCAAATGTAAATACTGGTCACATGTTTCTATAACAAAATTAATCTCTCCGTGCTAATTCAAGCTAGACCCTGAAGAAGGAAATATACTCATAAGATTCTCTTTTCGAATTGAAGTATCGTTCACAATAGGAGCATCAACTACGAGTATTTTATCGATAGCTTCTATCATTATTTCAATTTATAAAGGAAACAAAAGGAAATATCTTCCTTATTAATAAAACGTTAGAGGCGTCTGTTGGTCCTCATGTCACGCTGTCCGGTTTTAAAAAGCTTGAAAATAATAGTATACATTACGTGACCGTTTAGGAAAACGTGAATGGTGGAACGACCAACAAATAAAAACAAGATTTAGTCGCGCCGAAGGCGCACCAGCTTGCTGGTTTTTCATATTAATAAATGCGAAAACTTTTCAGTACTATAACGGTGTTTTTCTTCTTGACATGGTTTCAAGAAACACTAAGTAAGCCTATTATTTGTACTGATAACTCTCCTGTTCAATATTTCAGAATCCCAAAACTACACAAGTGTAATTATCATAGAATACTCAACAGTCAATCAGAAATTGTACAGTATGAGGTTTTCAAACCAAACATTATTGAATACATTTCTGAAGCAAAACTGTGTAAAAAGTTAGTTATCGAAGTAATAATGTACACAGACTTTTCTGTGTACGAACATTTAGTAGAGAAAGAACTGAACAACTATCCCGTAACACTTGCTGAATGTAGAGAAATGATAAACAGTAAAAAATGTGGGTATGGATCGTTGACAAAAGGTATACCTTACTATAGTGACTATATTTCTAACACATAGAGCACCAATAACAAAATAGATGTAGATTATCCGAACAGATTCACCAGCTTCTTCACTCCGAAAAGATATTACAAAGAAAATTGTATTGTTATTGAAACAAAAGTTTACTCACATTATAATCAAACCAAGCCAACTAATATTATGGCTGAAATGAAAAATTGTAAATATCAAGACGGTTTTTGTGAGATCAAGAAAAATGAAATCATCACTTGGGATGTCAACAGAGAGCAAAAATGTCAATACATCTCTATTGCAATACTAGATGGAATGTATAGCAACAAACTTTGGGTTAACAATAAAAACCAAATTGCTCTCAACTTCCAATCAGATAAAACGATACAAGATTGCAACTCGAGTCTAATGATCAGCGATGAAGGCTTTGCTGTAAGAAGAATCAATAGAGCTGCAGCACAATATTCTCCGAGGCAAATTCCAGTTTCTATTCCATCACACTCTCAAAGGCAACAACTGGAGGAGGACAGAAGAAAACGTGAACAAGAGGAGCAAAGAAAGCAGCAAGAAGATAATAGAAGACGCGAACAAGAAGACAGTAGAAAACGTGAAGAACAATGCCCCTGCCCCTCCTTATTTATTTTCTCTTCATTCTTTTATCCACGTTTTTTTAAACGTAATAAATACAATACAATACAAAGACGTGATCAGGAAGATGCTAGAAGGCGCGATCAAGAAAGACAAAAACAGAATGAAGCAGATTTCGAAAAAACAAAACAAGAAAAATTGAAATTCTCTCTATGTCTCTATGTGATTCCTGTCTCACTTTTTTCTGCTTACTTTCTTTGACCTATTGTTCTTTCTGCCTACTTGTTTCTTCACTTTTTGATGGCCCATCTTTTCTCCAGCTTTTAAACGTGTTTTTTTTTTGTCTTTTAATGCTTATTCTTTTTCTGTGCCCATTAATTTTATGTCATTATGTTTTTCACGATTATACATCGTAATAAATTATTATGAGATGAAGAAACGGAGAAAAAGAAGCAAGAAAAGATTAACAAAGCTCAGGGTGAAGCAGAAAGAAAACTGATACAGCAACGGCAAGAAGAAGATTGGACAGTTCATGATGTGAATCCGAAAGATAATCGTCATCCACCAAAATCAATCAGAACCAAAAGAGAGATCACAGACCATCGAGCAATCTTTCAACCACTACCCCTACCAGATTACAATGAATACTTGAAAATAAAACAAGACTGCGACAATCTCCCAAGTTATGAAGCTTTCAAGAATAGCAGAGATGGATGTGATTCGCTCACAAGTTATACAATTTTCATCAACAGTATTGCTAACTATGAGAAAAATCAACAACGCTTGAATTTATCTCAAACCTGGAGACTTCTACCATTCCCCGGCTACGAAGAATACTTGAGTATTAAAGAAGATTGCAACATTCTCCCGACTAACGAAGAGTATAAAACAATCACAGATAGCTGTGATGCAATTCCCAGTTATACAGAATTTATAAAAATAATTAAAAATAATGAATTATTCGAAACAGGTAAATTAAGAAGAAAAAGAGAATTATATGTACTCTGACTTCCAAGGTGCAGGAGAATTTCAATATCTAGAAAACCAATCGAACAATCTAATACGACATACTACTGAAGTTATGTGTGATATCTGTTCTACGGGAAACAAATGTGCAAAAGTACACCACATAAAGCATTTATTGTCTTTGTTCTGTATATTACTTACAGTTTTTTATTTTTAATCCAATCAGGTAGTTCTATATACTTTGATCCTGATAATGGGTTGATTCTTGTCTGATACATTCTTAACCCCATGATTCTGTTTAATCTGAATCCAGATCCTCTAACTTGATGTTCTTGAAGTCTATTCATCAAATCTAATTTCAGTTTCGAAAAACGATTCCCTGTTCTCTCCTTTATGTAATGCCTAGTCGTAGTCAAATGATCTAAACGAGCTTCTTCTGTTCCTTCTTTTTTCATTTCACATGTTAAAAAGAAATATATTTTGACATTACTATCCTTATAAATATCTTTAAAGACGTCACTTTCTTTTTTATCTAGAAATGACTGAATATTATTAGAATTTCCTGTATGGATGGTATCCATAGATTCTCAAGAGCCAGTTGTTCAAGTTACCTTCTGCAAAGAAATTGATGAAGAAGAGATAGACTTTATAGACGTTACTCATTTCGATGGGCACAAATTTAGTCTTGCTTTCACACTCGGACAAATCCCAATCAAGATTAAAAGCCTTGGAGATAAAATTTGGTATTACAAAAATGATTATTCAGGAGGTGGCATATCAAGCAAACCGCAGCTTCATCCCATGATTGATTTTAGAACTAACATTACTAATATGAGAAACTTCAAAGAGTTTGATTTAAAATTCTTGGATGATAAAGTAGTTTTCCATGAAAATATTTTGTTAGACTTGAAGACCAGCATTGAAGAAGAACTCATAGAAGAAATGCGAGAAAAATCTGATGTCTCTATTCAAGTACATGCTAATAACCAAGACTCTACTTTACCTCACAAAATATTAGATGATGTAGAAGGTTTCTTTGGAAAATGGTGGCTCAGAATTTGGAGAGTTGGTGTAACACTTGGCGTTGCTGTAGTGTACTTATTCGTAGGAAAATCAATTTGGATGATACTCTCACCAAAAATTTTCCTTGATAGGAGAAATAATAACAGAAGAAGGAGAGAATATGAAGCCGTAGAATTAAGACAAATGATACAACATCCATCTGTTCACTCTCTTAATGTCGATTAATTTTTACCTTATTAAATGAGATTCTTTAACACCCAAGAACAAAGTTCAACTTCTAGTTATGTTATTAGTAGTCCAAAATAAAACTATCAAATAAAATTAATAGAAAATGCAAGCCCGAAAAAGAATTTCCAAGCAGGAAAAACGATGAGCCTAGAAAACCAAAAACCAGAAACAAATCGAAGATATCTAAAGATAACAATAATTTTCTGAAGGCACTTAAAAGTGGATCTGGTTTTATGAGAATCTAAATAATGTGTAGCTCCATACAGGGTGGCTTTTAATTATTGCAACGGTATTCAATCGTCCATAACTTTCCTAAAACTTGATGAAAACTTTCAAATTTTGGATTGAATAACTTCAAAAGAACATAATTCATAATAATACAAAAGTTTTTGAATACACCTCTTTTCAATCCGACGACAGCTGTCGAAGGCTTCGGAAAAAAGCTACGGCGGCACGGTGGTAGTTTTGGCCTATTTGTGCCCATATCTTCTGAAGGGTGGTTTCCAGGTAGATGAAAATTCATTAATTTCATGAGGAAACTATCTGGGTCCAATATCCTCAGGTTGAAAGATTTATTGGATTCAGGTCTGAGAAGAAAGGGATACAAACTTGTGCCTGGTTCAACTCCGGAAAATTGAGTTTAAACCACCCATGGGTAGATGAATACTGTGGAGAAGATTATTTAGATTATGATAACTTGTACATATTCTCTACCACTCTTTTCCAGCCATGCTATCAAGCACTTATCAACGGTTTTGCGAACGGTTTGAGTAAAAAAGAAATCAGAGAATGTTTTCGAAAACAAAATTTTATGGTCGACAAAAAAGAAAATAAGGAAATATCTATACCCATTTCTGAAAACTGTGATGACACTCCAGATCCCAGCTCTATAGACCCAAATAGAAAAACGTTGATAATATTCGATGATTTAATGCTCGAAAAACAGAATAAAATAGAACATTATTACACCTGAGAAAGTTGTTTCCTTTTGATGAAACTGTTTTTAGTAAATACAAAGAAGTTGGTGATGTTTTGAGGGATACCATCCATACAGGAAATTCTAATAATATTCAGTCATTTCTAGATAAAAAAGAAAGTGACGTCTTTAAAGATATTTATAAGGATAGTAATGTCAAAATATATTTCTTTTTAACATGTGAAATGAAAAAAGAAGGAACAGAAGAAGCTCGTTTAGATCATTTGACTACGACTAGGCATTACATAAAGGAGAGAACAGGGAATCGTTTTTCGAAACTGAAATTAGATTTGATGAATAGACTTCAAGAACATCAAGTTAGAGGATCTGGATTCAGATTAAACAGAATCATGGGGTTAAGAATGTATCAGACAAGAATCAACCCATTATCAGGATCAAAGTATATAGAACTACCTGATTGGATTAAAAATAAAAAACTGTAAGTAATATACAGAACAAAGACAATAAATGCTTTATGTGGTGTACTTTTGCACATTTGTTTCCCGTAGAACAGATATCACACATAACTTCAGTAGTATGTCGTATTAGATTGTTCGATTGGTTTTCTAGATATTGAAATTCTCCTGCACCTTGGAAGTCAGAGTACATATAATTCTCTTTTTCTTCTTAATTTACCTGTTTCGAATAATTCATTATTTTTAATTATTTTTATAAATTCTGTATAACTGGGAAATGCATCACAGCTATCTGTGATTGTTTTATACTCTTCGTTAGTCGGGAGAATGTTGCAATCTTCTTTAATACTCAACTTATAAAGATCATTTTTCGAAGGTTAACTTTGATGGTTTTGAATTCCCTTTCCAGGTTAAAGATGTGGATAAATTTGAGAAAAGAAATAAATTAGCTATTAATATTCTGGTGGCAAATACTCATTAGCTTGATGATCTTTTGCTAAATGCTCACTTGCTAAATATGATCATTAGCTAAACTCGTTCATTTGCTAAAATAGTCTCATTTGCTAAATTTCATTTGCTAAAATTTGATCATTTGCTAAAAATGAAAAAGTGAAAATTTTGCTGTTATTTGGGAATTACAGTACTTTTTGACTGAATTTTTTACAGAATATTCTGGTTTTTGTTTTAAATTTTAGGCTTAGGCTTAAATGCCTGTTTTCCGGTAAGCATTCTCAGCCTGAGCCTTCAATTTGAACAAGTCCTCTATTTAGCAAATGATCAAAATTTAGCAAATGAAATTTAGCAAGTGAGACAGTTTTAGCAAATGGGCAAGTTTAGCTAATGAGCATATTTAGCAAGTGAGCATTTAGCAAAAGATCATCAAGCTAATGAGTATTTGCCTATTCTGGTTCATAATATTGAAGACGGTGAAAAAATAAATTCATACAAAGTTTCAAAGAAGATAAATGAAGACGAAGGTAGAGTTGTTATTCTTTTGGTAGTCACTGATAATTCTAAAACGGTATACAAATGGAGTCAGAAATCAGATGGACAATCGGATGTGGATTTCTTTGAAGACTTGAATTCAGATGAGGTGGAAACTCATAACAAATACGAAGATCTACGTGCACTATGTTACAAAGGTAAGAGTTATTCAAACAAATTTTCAAAGATAGTTCCTGTTTTCAGAAAGAATTTATGAGAAGAATAACTCGGACAACGAACCACTTTCTGATATTGATAGCGACGAAAAAGAAGCGCTCGTCAACGAAATAGAAAAACAAATTGATCCGGAAAAACGGGAGGAAGCTCAGATGAAGGAGAAAACTCAACATGAACCGGTTTCCGGAAAATAATTTAAATGAATATTTTCTCGTGAATATTTGTGTGTCGAGACTCAAAACTTCAGAGGACTCAACGAATTTGGCAGAAATAAGCTATAGCTTACAGCTTACAGCTGAAAGCTTTGTTTCGCACAACAGATAGCAAAATTTTTTGAAACGCTTAGAATCTAAATACTTCAGAATTTACCGTTCTGTTTCCCAATGGTCATGTCTGTCTTACTGAAAATTTATATATCTTGCTTAACAAAAGTGTTCACAGCTCTATGAAATGACAAAGAAAGAAAAAAAAAGAATTGCAAATGCATTTCACAGGGAATGTAGTAATATGAGATACATGAAATTAGTGAAACTTGAGAAATATTGGGACTATTCTTCGTTGGAATTAGGCGATAGGAAAATACAATAATACATATTGAGGAACGGAAAAAATATGTGCATGATTATTCTTCTTCCCAGAACTCGGCTGCATCAAAACTCGATATTTCTGAAGTGGAGACTTCACTGGAACTGATTGGATTGCATGATTTCTCTGAAAGTAAAAAATTAGCTCGATGAAACCAAGAATTGAAATGTTTACCTTCTGCAAGTACCTCGGTGAATGGCTCAAAGTCCTCTTCTTCTCTCAATTTTTTGAGAAGCTCATTGAATTCATCGCATCTCGATTTCTCAACAAACACAGAACGAATAATGCTGAGTTCGTTCACAAGCAACTATAAAAAGAAAAATGATAGTCCGGAAACTTATTGAAAAATGGCACCTGGAAGAATCCACTGATTGCTCTGTTCGGTTGAAATTTACAGGTGTTCGATATCCTCTCGAGCATCTTTGAGCATATATGATTTGCTCCATCGCCTTCTTCAATTTCCGTTCGAAGTTCTTCTTTTCTTGACACCTTCTTGGCTCCAGATGTATTAAATTTAAACTTTTTCTTTGGACTTGGTCCCTCCTCAGATTCTTCAACCACTTCTGTGTTTACCTTCTTATCAGCCCATTCAGATATCATAGCTTGTAAATCTTCTGGCTCTGCAATAACCCTTCCACTTTTCGTTTTCTGAACTGGTTGAAGATTGAATTCACGGCTGAGTCTTTGGAACATCTCTGGGCATTCCGCTTCTACTTTTCGCTTTGGTGCCATTATATCGTTCAGAATCTCGTTGGTTCGAACCAAATGATTTTCCATTGAATCTAGAAAAAATCGCTTTCGAAATGTTCATGTAACCATTACTAGTTACCATCTGGATGAAGCACTAAGCTTTTGATAAAATGACACTGCATTTGAAGTTTTGGGTCACTCATGCCACCTTCAATAAGACACGAGCTGGAAATGTTTGGCTCATTATGAATTCACTGCCTCCATCCACAACTCACATTTCACTTTCTGGCAACTGCATCTTATCAATCAAGTCATCGACTGCCGACAGTTGAGCAACTGAAGTTTTTATTAAAATAGATTTCCAGTTTTTCAAGAACATTTCTTACCTGTTGGCTTATTTGTATCCTCCTCATCTTCGTCGAATGTGAATTTTGGAAACTTCAACGTTCTCATATCATCAGAAAATGGGAGTTTCACAGATCTCAGGTAATAAACCGCAGTTTCAGCATCCCTGTGTGGCAGCAGAGCCACTAGTTGAACATGAGATTTTGCATTAAATGAGTAACGACAGATACCAGCAACTCTCATATCGAACATTGCTCGAATCAGAGCAACCGCTGCTTTTGTAGCACCAGATTTTGGTGAATTGAGAGAGGGAAGAACGGTTTCAGAACTGGCTTCCATGAGATATGAATCCAGAATCTAAAATGCGTTAATGGAATCAATTTTGAAAAGGAAATGTTGAACTTTACATTTGCTCTTTTAGTAAACTGTATTAACTTTAGCACCCCTCCTGTTTGTCCCTCGTTGAAATTGTGGTCGTTGTACTTCTCCTTGATATAGTCTTGATCCATCATTATCACGGACTTTCCAAAATTGTAGATGGCGGCACCCTTTGCAGCAAGTTTTGGAGTCTCGTCATCAACCGAATCAGCGACCGGATTCTCAGTTTCAACATGCATTTGTTCCATACGAACCATTTCGTTTCCTTCAGCATCTGCATTTTTGAATTTCAGCAGAGCTGTGGATTTCTCAGACTTCACGGCGAACGTTACGGGAAGACAAACATCAGGAGCAATCTGGAAAATTTATTATTAACAAGATAATGCCACTTTTGTGGATTGTTTCTTACCTCCCACATTTTGTTGTACTTTCTCTCGGATTTCTGGCGCGCTTGGTAGTTGGAGAGTTGCTTTGAAACGTTTCTAGAAATCAGCTATGAAAATTAAAGCTATGCAACACAACTCACTCAAACGAGTATGTGCGTCCTTCCAATTGATCTACTAGTTCCGAAATTCGTGATGCTGGATACTCTGGGTTCTCCGGAATGCCGCTGAAAAACTTTAATGGTTTTTGAATCATAAAAATGAATATGACTCACATTATCATCAGGTCTGCATTACACTCCGTGATAGCATCAACCAGTAGATCGTAGTTTTCCTGCCTGATATTCTCATTCATGCCGTTGGTCAGCACAATTAAGGTGATACCAGAGGGATTCGATACCAATTCCAGACGCTCTTTCAGAACAGCAACAGCTGCGAGAACTCCTTTGAAAACTGAAAGACTAAGTTTAAAACTTGGCAAAATAAATAACTCCATTACAATTCGGGTCCGAAAACGATCCATCATTCGAATTTTGTTTCAATTCGGTAAGAAGGAATCTCAGATGATCGAACTGAGCTGGAACGAATTCCTCGTTGTGCACAATTACTCCTTTGAATGTTTCTTTTTCCAGTTTTGTAGTGAGTTTTGAATCCAAATTATAAGCCATGACACAGAAGTTTTCTGGATCCTCAGAAAAGATCTGAAATTTTGAAATTAGGCATTCGAATCTTTAAGTAAGATTTACTTTTCGCGAAATAATATAATTTGCTGTGTTAACAGCATTTTCAAAGTCTGTCTTCTCGTTGCTCGAGCTCCTCATGCTCATGTTGACGCCCGCATCAATGAGCATTACGGTAATTCCTGGAGAAGGTTTCTTTGGAGGCATCTCCTGAAAGTTGCAAGCATTAATTTTAAATGTTGTTTCAAATGTTGCGAAACAGTTGAAAAGAAAGGTTTCACAGGTGTAAATGATGTATGCAGTTTTGATAAATAATGGCAAAGTTTCGTACGCAAACACAAACAATTGTGAAACCTTCAGGAGCAGGTTTCTGCTTGAAATGAATTAATAGAAATTGCTTTTCTTTTATTCATGCGTTCAGATACTCTTAGCTCAGACAGGTGAAACTTAATCTCTTGAATATATCAAATTGAATATATATTTCAAACGGAATGTCTTTCTGACGCCTGGCGCCAAGCTCCGCCTCTTTTCCATTGCGCGTATGTTATAGCGCATGCAGAGAGACACCATCACGCGCTATTGCAGAATTTCAGAGATCGATCACATTTTTCTCAACGACTTTCGCTCTTTTCGCCTGAATTTCGTTATTTGGTGTACTTGTCCACTTCCATATTGTAACACACGTCGGCTTAAAACAATATTTTGAAATCGTCTGACCTCGATAATTCAATAATAAAGCCTTTCTATTCCAGAATGACAGATACCGCTGATCAGAATTTCGAACTTGTGGACGGGGCTGAGCGAAAATCAAGCACTTCTGATAGTTTCGAAGCTGTCGATGATAAGAAAACCGGTAAGAATCTCAAAGTTGAAAAGTTAAATAAATGAACAGGAAACTCAGAATTTCAGATAGCCAATCGGTCAGTGAGGATGAAGTAGATCAAACCTTGCAAGACGTCGATTAGGAAACTGAAGAAGAAGAGGAACCTAAACTTCCATTTGTTGATCAATCGATCAAAGATGACGCTGAACGAAAACCGGAGAAAGACGGAGAGCAGCTAGTGGAAGACGCATTGAACGCACCAATTCGTCCAGATCAGGAGCAATTCTATACTGCAGAATCGTCAAATAGAGCGATTACACTCCTTATTGCTTTTTCTGCCATGATGTTCACCGTTCCCCTCCTTGTTATGGCTACTCTTTACTATAACGTTTTTATTGGTGAGTGTGAAGAACCGTTTCTGAAGGTCTGTTCTAATTTCAAATATTCAGATCACTTCCATCTACCACCAGCGGAAGCTATGCTGTATTCTGGAATCTGTGTTGCTGTTGTTGTCATCTTAATTGCAGCTGCTTTCTGTTATGTCGCCTGGAAAGAAGAAAAAGACGCGGAAGACAAACTGAAAGCCGAGAAAAAGAAAGAATAACTATTCTCCTGAAACTAAATACCGCTTATTTGTTTACTTTAATAATTCACTTTCTTTTGAACCTCATAAGCCTTATTGTGATCAGAACGATTCATTCGATGTGTTAGAATCCTTGCCGGATAGCTTGTACATAAAACCGACCCAGTTGCTTTTTCTGATATATTTTCTTATGGAAAACGCGTCTTTATCGCGACTTTTACCTCCTTTCGTGTTATTCATCGTTTTTTACTTTTGGTTCGGCTGCAACAACTCAGGATATCCGGGGAACCATAATTTGTTGATTTTCTATTTCTTAGAGTTGTAGCCAATGGGTGAGCCTTTTCTAGTTTCTTTATTCTCGCCATATAAGACCCGTGGATATACCGAGTTGTTTGCAGTGAAATGGCCACTCCCTCCAACGTTCCCCCACCACCATCGACTATGGCGACTCTGTTTCCGAACTTCCGCGATCAGGAAGTGCAATCAGCAGTCAAGAATCTTCTCACCTATAGTCTTGTTATTCTGATTGTGCCACTCGCTTCCATGTTCCTTCTCAAACAGTACTTCTTTGAAGGTACATATCTTTCAAATTATGTATCCTTTATAGTCAAGACATCATCTATCTTTGAATATCATCATCTTGTTTAACTTTCTTCCTCTGATGTATTTTATTTCAGCTCTCCTCGGGTTCGGGGCGAACGACGCTTTGGCCTATTCCGCGATCATTGCCGTCATTCTCGTCCACGTAGTTCTGGGTATCTGGTTATTGGCTGCCACCAAGCAAGAGGATCGCAAGAAGCGCGAAAACAAACAGGACTAGACATGCAAGCCGATGCACATGGTTCTCTGAAAATTTTCATTTCACTTCTCAATTTCATGCCTTATTTTGTCCACCATTCCACTGTCTATTTTTATTCCGAAATCAAAAATATTGACATAATAAATCTAAGTTATTCCACATCTAATCCCATCCATGCGATTCTTTTCTTAATGAAACGATTCCAGATGAGCCTGTCTATTTGGGATTCGGAGCCGAAGTCAAGGTTGATGATCTTTACCGACTCCATTCGAAGTTCCTTCCACTTGGAAAGATCGGAGGAAAACCGTCGTGGTTGAATCCTAAACACTTGCCAAAGTCGACCGATCTGCTATGCAAAGTGAGTCGGATTCAACCTATTTAGAATAGTCGACGAATTTCAGGTTTGCGAAAAGCCAATGTGCTTCCTGATGCAAGTGTGTGCAAACGGCGGTGAACACGATCCACCACACGCATTTCATCGAACGATCTTCCTCTTTGTGTGTCGGAATCCAGCATGCTAACGTCTGAATGATGCATCCAACCTAAAAGCATTCAGATGTCAATTGCCACGCACAAATGACTTTTACTCTTTCGATGGTCCAATGAACCCTGATTTTGGTGATGCTCCAGATCCAAGAGCAATCACAGATGGACCTGGATTGTGCCAAATTTGTGGATGTGCAGCTGCCAAAAAGTGTGGAAAATGCCAAGTGGCAAGATACTGTTCTCAAGCTCATCAAGTTGTCGAAACTGCTACTGAGGGTTTTATTGCCGAGAAGCTCCAGAATCCTCGCAACGCATTTGTCTTCAAGGAGTTTGAGGGGGGAATCGAGCAAGAATATATGCCGGCAAATCTTTTCGATGGAATCAGTGACGATGAAGATGACGATGACGAGGAAGATGGTAATCGAGAAGATGAAACAGAAGAAGAAAAGAAGGCAAGGATGAAAGAGTTTGAGAAATTTGTGAAAGAAAACAGAGACGTAAGTGGAATTTGATGCTAATTAGTTAACGATTATCGGTTACAGAAAAAACGCTGATATGACGAAGGAAGACCTAGATGCAGCAACAGCTGAACAGCCAAAAGGTCTCGACTTTGACAAATTCAATCGACTCGTTAGCTTGAACCCAGAACAAATTGTCAGATACAAAAGACACGGTGTTCCTCTCCGTGCAACTGGTGAAAAATCGATGGCGGAAATTACTCTCAACGAAACAATAGGAAACACTTGAGGACATGATTCTGATCCGTTCCACCCAAGCTATGATGAAGATGTCAATTTAGAAGCTCCTCCACCGACTACTACAGACATTGCAGAAGTTTCTACAGATGTTTTGATTCCTCTACGAAATCGTACTCATTTAAAAGCCTCAACTGATGTTAGAAATCTATTTGAAGAGCCAAGAACAACGAAAACCAGTGAAGCTTCCAATCATTAGGACTTGTTATCACTTCCTATGCTTTAATTGTATAACTGGAAAAAATTCCTCTTTCAATTCTAAGTCAGATGATCATAGTCATGATTCCTAATTTATTTATTTTCATTACATAAAACTTATTATTCTTATTTTCTTTTGACCTTATCAAAGCTTGAACAGAATCAGTTTCTGTTTTCTGATTGTGAGATGAAGCATCAGTGCAATGAACATCTGCCTTCTTTTTCGCCGACGTATTCTGAACATGTTCACAATGGCTGCTCGTCGTATTATTTCGTCTTCATCGTCGGCTTCTTTCTAAGTTCTGAAAAGAAAATTTGAATTTAGAAGAATTTCAAGCTATCACCTGCTGATATTATGGGGTTATTCAGAGAAGCAGCAATTCAGCAAAATTGCTGGTTTTTCTGCCCTCTGCATAAGGAAAAACCAGCAATTTTGCTGAATTGCTTCGCACTGAATAACCCCATTAGGTTGGTGCATAAGTTTCTTTCGATTTTGAAAGGTCAACTTTGACAATTGATATCTAGTCAGTGGGATGGTTTTTCTTGAAGAATGTTTTTGTTGGATAGAGTATCTCACGGACTTCCTTTATAGATTTTTGCTCATTACTTCTTCTTTGCTGCTTGCTTTCGTCCCTTACTGCAGTAATTACTGTCAAAACTTTCGAAATTTTATTTTATTCTTATTCCTTTCTGGTTCAAAAAGGCATGTTATCCACAAGAAAACAAAACAAGTAGATAAAGATCTTACTACTCCTACCATCAAACATAGAACCAATCGAATTGAAGCCGAAGTTTTAGAACTGGAAGAGGAAGCTCGGTCCTGAAGTTAAACTTGGACCTATCGAAGAATACTACTGAAACCGATTCGCTTCAAACCACTTGTAAAATGCCAAAGGCATTATCAGTTAGTCAACCAAGTATTGTGATCCCTTAGGATATAGGATATAGGTCTCTGGGGGATGCCAAATTCTAATTTAATAATTTGCCATTTCGCTGTACATGGTTATGCTTCTTTCCTAACTAATATCGAACTGAATAAAAACATTTTGAAATTGACACTTTTTATAAAACATGAAACAAACTAATTATACAAAGAATTGGTTAATTCTATAGAAAACAAGAAAAATTAATACAGTTTCAAAACTTCATAAAACAACGATCCGAGCACACTGTGAAGTCCATTTTTGGGGGGCCAGAAGATTTTGTGGCTGGAAAAAAAAGAATTTTAGGGATTTTCTCCAATTCACAATACTTACTTTCCTCTCTCCAGAATGATTCCTTTGTCGAGAACCAAAATAAGATCCGCATTGACTACAGTACTCAATCGATGAGCAACCACAACTCCAGTTCTCAATTTGCACAACTTCTCAAGACACTTCTGAAAGGCTCTTTCCGTCGGTATATCCATTGCTGACGTGGCTTCATCCAAAAAGATAAACTGTGGCTTTTTGAGAATAGTCCTTGCAATTGCCACTCTTTGTTTCTCTCCTCCACTCAACTTCAATCCTATTTCTCCAACCATTGTCTCATATCCTTCTGGAAGTGATGAGATCTTATCATGGATCATCGCTGCCTTTGCCGCTTCAATAACTTCTTCATCCGAAGCATCGGGCCTTCCGAATCGAATGTTATACATGATAGTGTCATTGAAAAGAACAGTGTCTTGTGGAACGATTCCAATTTGCTGTCGAAGCGAGTGCATTGTATTGTATATTGTACTCCAACGTGAGATTTGTGACGCAGATTGTTCCCTTGGCATCTCTATAAGGAAGATCGTGTGGAAGATCCTTTACTTCAACCTCATCATTCATGAAATCGAACATGTTCTCCATATCGACAAATGCCTTCTGGATCACTCTGAAAAACAGGAACTTCAATATAAACCTTTGAGATTTTCCAACCTGTAAATAGTTCCAAAGAAATTGAGTGGGGTGTACAATTGCAGGAGATAGGTGGTGAAGAGAACATAGTCACCAACGGTCAACGTCTTCTCATGAACAATCATATAGACAACGAACACCGATCCTCCGATCATTCCGATTCCAATAATCGCATTTTGAAGACAATTGAGGAATGCTAGAGAAGCTTGGGTCTTCCATTCAGTCACTTGGAAGCTTTCGATGGATTTTTTGAATCGATTCACTTCGAATTCTTCGTTTCCATAGTACTTGACAGTCTCGTAGTTGATCAGAGAATCAGTGACGATTGCAGACGTTGCGTTGTCTTTCTCATTGGCTTCTCTGATGTATTGAGTACGCCATTCGGTGATGGAAATTGTAACAGCTGGAAGGAACCTCGGATATTTTGAGAGAATCAAGTAAAACTTACCTAAACACAAAACCATCGTTCCAAAGACAACTAGCCCAAAATATGCATTGAAAGCTGAGAAGAAGAATATCACAGCGGTGATAATGTCAGCAATCGTTGGGACCACATTGAACAGAATGTAGCTATAAGAAAATTGATACTTTTCGAATGTTTTGGGATTTCCGAACTTTGAAAAATGCACAACTTACTTGAGAATATTGTTAACCGAACTTGTTCCTCTGTCCATAACTCTCAGCACTTGTCCAGTTTTTCGGGATAAATGCCATCGAAGAGAAAGAGAGTGAAGATGTTTGAAAAGCTCCACTTCCAGTTCTCTAGTTGTATATTGTTGAATTGGAATCCATAAATAGGTACGAACGGTATTCAAGAATCCACCCATAGCTCCGTTTCCTTGAAGGAATTTCAGAAACGTGGCAAGGAACAAGAGGGAGTAGTGGAAATTGTCTGGCGTGGAGAGCTCATCAACTGGAAAGAATTCAAAAATGGATTCTAAACTTTTTAAATTCCTATATTACCAATCCATTTGCTAAGAATAGGAAGGGAAACATTGATCAATCTTCCAGCAATCAACAGAAAAAGGCAGAATACAACACGATTTTCTTGGCCAGATGTAGTGAGAGCTCGACAACTGAAAAAAGATTTACATGAGATTTCAAAGCCTCAATTTTGAAAAGTTCTTACCTGTCCATTTTCAAAGTTATTTTCTGACATGAATGACTCATACTTATAGAAGCTGTTGGTTATTTTAATGTTAGTATTTCACATGAAACATTATATACAGACTTTAATAGTATTCACAAGTTCCGTTGGATCCCTTTCCTGCAACATAAAGTTGAACAAATTCTCTACCAAAGACTTGAAAAAAAATTACCGTTCAATTTTTTGAACTTTTCTCATCCAGAGTTGCTAGAACAACTGCTGAAGAAATGATGCTTGAATTTGCGAAGTGATCGCCAACTTCTTCAATCGGCTTCTTTTTTATGTCTCGATATTTAAACGTTTTTTTAGAAATAGCGACTCCAATAAAATTGGAGTCTTTATCAAATACGCCGGCTCCAGAGTCTCCCTCTTCCCCATGTGAAGTCCCGAACAAGAAGAAATCTGAATAAAAAAAATAACATTTTTAATGTGAAGAAATTAGGCGCACTTCTCTCATAAGAAATAATTCCGTATTTCCAATAGGGCAACCTATACTTGTTTATGCCGATCTGATAATACTTAAGTCCTGCGAACGGGATTCTGAAACTACGAGGCGTTGTCTCAAAACATCCAGTCGTTAAGGTTAAAATCACAACATCGTAAGTTTCCGAGATGCCAGTTACTTCAGTCTGGAAAAGCTTAAATTCAGATACTAATTCATATATTGAAAAGAAACCTTAAACTGTGATTCATCGCGTACTCCATATAAATTCACAACATGACCAATTTCAAACAACGAGTGTTTGGTTCCATGGTGGTACGTAGCCGCACGATACTTGTCCAAAATTATAGCGCATCTGTGTGTTTCTTCTGTTGGTTTTGTAGTTGTTAGCACAAGTCTTTCCAACCACTCCGCCCGAACTCTTTCACTCGGAGCTCCTTCGCTCCAAGGTTCTTGAAAATCCATAATATCACTTGATCCACCATCATCATCGATTTTTCGCTTCCTGTCTTCATTCAACGCAAATGTCTCCACAATTCTCTCGATTTGAGCACCAACTCTTTGACGACGATTCGGTATTTGATAGTATGGCTCTATAAAACTTTTCTTTAAGAATTGGGTTAGATGGGTCTGATCCTACCAACTGTATCCTTTCTCTCAATAAGCTCCTCTCCAGTTGCCGCCAAACAAAGTGCGGATCTTTCCGATAGCAGACGTGGATTCTCATAGAAGCTCGGATTGTAGCCCCTTATCGATTTCTTCACAAACTGTTTCATCGCGTCGACTTCTCGCTTAGTCGATTCTTCAGTCAGAGCAGTTTGCTGCTCTTCAAACCGGCGGAAATCGTCGCGGAGCTCTTCGCGGAATGGGAGACCGACGAGCATGAAACCTTCGTGGAGCCATTCCGATGAGTCAACTTGAGCACGTTGTTGTTCTAGGCGAAGCTAAAGAAGTTCATTAGAAAGACATATTATCGAGTTAAACTTTCTTACCAAGTCTGGTTTCTTGTCCTCCATCTCCTCGCCATCCTCTCCAAGATTACTGGGTTCTATGAGCGTCATATCCTTTTTGAATGGCACCAATGCAACAATTCTCATCTTTTGTCCCGCTCCACTCTGGTATTTGGCCACCATCGCTTGTTGTCGTGCCCAGCATCGATCCAACAACGCACGATACATATTGGTACTACCCAATGTCGTTTGATCATTGGGTTGAATGATTTTCGAGGAGAGAGCAACTTCTCGATCCACTCTGCTCATTGGGACGAATCCGATGACATCCACTCCTTTGGATTCCAGTTTATTCATGAATGAGAATTGTTCTCCATCCAAAATGATCTTCTCTCCGCCCAAAACAATCGATTTCTTGAGCTCCCGCCGATTCCGAACCGCTTCCTCTTGGATGAGTTCTGGAAATTAGATAATTTCATAGATAGTTATGTCTTTTATTGATATCAACTTACTACACTTCTGCAATGTTCTTTCAGTTTCATCTACACTGGCTGATGTTCCCTGGGTTTGATAGTCGCCTCCAACACCTTCTTCAACCTCCAATTTCGCATTCTTCGTGACATATCCAGCAGTTTTCACGATTTTCTCTTCGGTATCGGAGGTGTACTTTTGACTGTGATCCAGGGGTTTCGCTTCCATCACCACGGAGAACCTGAGAAAACGGTAGATATAGAAAAGAGCCCTGAACTACAGTAACCTACACAGAAACATCAAAGGTGACACCAGGACCAACGTTTACTGTGAGAGTTGCGTGTGAACGTTGAGCTGTGATCTTCTGACGGATACGCGCTGCAGCATCGCATTCAGTACTGAACACTTCAGTGTCGAGGTGATACTAAATGGGATGTTAGTTTTAGAGGAAATTCGAGTATTCCTAATTACCCATGGCTCTTTCTTTTTCTCTTCCTTTTCCTGTGGTTTGTAGACATCCTCCGGCAGAATTATCACTGAAAACTCTCCGAGCGTTTTGCGTTGACCTAACCCGATTATTTTCTTGACAGCGGTTTTGGTACGGTTCTGAAACTCAACTCGTTGACTTTGCAATAATAAGATCATCACTCACGAAATACGACGATTCCCAAAAGTCATCTCGTCCAAATGGGTTACGATTGTTCGTCAGATAAATGACAGATTGGTGTCGAGTGTTTGGGCAACTGGCGAACACACGTTTGCAGTAGTTGAGAACATTTGACAGATCCGATTCATGATAGCCCCCAGTGATATTGGTAACAGCAGACAGAAGACCCTCTGAAATTTTGAATTTATGATAAGCCAAAAACTAAGAAAATCCCTCACCTTCATCAATAATCTCTTTGATCGTATTGACCTCTTCCTGTCCAAGAACACCCATCGGCACTAGAATGGTGCTGTTCTCGATTCCTTCTGTTTCCGAGTTCTTCTAAAAATTACAAAACTATTTTATCCGAATTACGAATTCTGACAATACCGTTCCTGTTACGATAACACCGATGTGGTTGTTGAGACTTCTGGAGCAACACACACGGACCATTTCATCGAGGATCAGCTTCAACGCAGTCTTGAACTCTGATTCTTCTCCGGGTTTCGAGGTCTCGAACATCGCCGAACTTCCATCAATCACGAAGAACGTGTATCTTTTGTTGGCTGCTCCCTCGTAGTCGTCCTCCTCTAATCGAGTTTTACCCATCTATAATAAAGAATCAGAGATGGAGAAGGGAACTCAATAGGAAATATAAATAAGAAAGAGCTGTTGAAACTCTTCGAGATATCATAAGAAGCGAGGGAACTGGGGAAACAATGAATCAATTCAATTTTATCAATCAGTAAGTTGTTGGGTAAATAGCTAGATAAGTCAAACCTGAAAGTATTCTAACAATATGGTACAAAAGTGATTGAAGTGTTTAAAAATTAAGAAACAAAAAAATGAAATGTAGAGATTTAGGCTTCATTTAGCAAACTAAATCTTCATCATCGGGGCGAAGATATACGACAGATCCACACGGTTATAGGAGTTGCGTTCCAGATATTTCTCGTTGATTCGATTGACAATATCCATCGAATCTATGCGACAGGCGTTGAATTGCTGGCGATCGCGATTCTCAGCGGCTCCTGGAAATTTGAGTCTTAACATATGAAGACGAACGAATTCTTACTCTTCTGCGAATCACTCATTTTACGAAGAGCGGCGTCCACATCGAAAATCTGACGGAAGAACATTTGTTGATCAAAGAGTTGTTTCGATGTGTATTCACGACGGAGGACTCCAGTTGAACAACGAATGCATTCTAATCCCTCACGACACCATTTCATCGTCTGCACTCTTGTCTTGAATTCGCATGTCGGTTCATCGCATCTGGAATTTGGAAAGGAGTTAAACAATTACATAAAAAGAATATCTTACTTGTATGCTGCAAAATGATGTCTGGCCACGAATTCACCAAGCTGACGGTCTATTTGATTGGAGATAACAGCTTGATGCTCTGAGGATTCCCATGTTAGATTGCATTGCGAACATCCGGCAATCAAGAATCGAGGAGATGTAGGATCGGTCTGAAAAATTAGATACGTTGACAAAGTCACGACCACTTGAAACACATGGTTTCCGAAATTAGCGAAATTAGATTGCCAACCTCGTTTTACTTATGTCTGCGGATCTATACAAAAGTCCAGTCAGTTTCACTTACCACAAAATCAAACGTTTCTCGAATGACGTTAGAATAACCACATTCTGGGTGTGGGCAAACAACAACCACTCCTTCGCACAGCTCGTAATTCTGAAGAAAACAGTGATTCATATTCAACATTTAGAAGGAAAAAATTACCTCCTGTTGCCAAGTGCAATCCTCTTCAGCAGCTCGTTGGTTAGCTTGTGCAACTGCGGCTCTACGGTAGTTTGTTGAGTCCAATCCAAGACATTCTGCAATTCGAACTGCATCCGTTTCCTCGATGGGCTCAACGAGACGGGAGACAACTGGATGAATCTGTTGAGCGAGATAGTAGAGGAGATCTGAAAACATTTGGTATGATATTATGATTAGATTAATTTGAAAAATCTAACCAATCTTCAAGTCCTTGTTATCCACCATTTCAGTTCGATGATAGGCTCTTTGTGTAGCACCATTACAGTCCCAAATACGAGTGGTAAACACCCCCTGATATTTTTTGAACAATTGAAAAAGTCGTAAGGGGGGACCCTTATGTAATATACACCTACTGATATTTTTGAAAAATTGAGACAAATCACCAAAGGGAGGACCCTTATGAAAAATTTCACCCACTGATATTTTTGGAAAAAATGCAAAAAGCACATAAGGGGGGACCCTTATCTGATTTTTACACCCACTGATATTTCGTCGGCCAAATTTTCAGTATCAGGGCCTGGCACCATTATCAGTTCCATCTTCACAGATTACGTATTCAACGATATCATTGTGTCTCAAATGGAACTTTCCACTTTTGTTAAGCCTCTGTGCAACTGCAGCATGCGATTGAGCCTTCACGTCTCCATATTGATCTGGATTCTTAGTCAGCTGTTTGCTGATCTGGAACATTTCTATAGGAACTGTTCCGGAATCAAGCTTCTGGCGGATGTCTCTGAGGAGGTCATCAATTGGAGAAATCATCTCATCTCGGGACAGGGAAGAGTCCAGAATTTTATCGACGACCGCTCTGAAATTACAGTTTTTTTTTTAATTTGAAGAGACTTTTCATTTGAAAAAAAGAGCTTCAATAACTCACGTTCCAATTTCTTTAGCCAATTGAGACCAATCTCTTCTGACAATATCGAGTCCCTTCAACTCCTTCGCTTCAACCTTCGTGTCTGGATTGATTGTCAATGCGGCGTATTTCTTCTTTTTGAGCAATAACATTCTCTTGAAAACTCCATCCAGATCAAGTTCTAGCAGCCGATGACATTTGTTAACAGCCTTCTTGATCTCAGAACCCAACTTCTTGGCCATTGCCAAATCCATCGAGTTCGTGTTGATCATGATAGAATCAGTATCTCCGTACACTACAGAGTAACCCATTTTCTCCACAAGATCCTTCGAATGCATCAGAATTTCTCTTCCCTTGGCAGTGACCAGAGCAGCTAGAGGTTTTGCATAGAACCGAGAATATTGGAAACCGAGACATCCGTACATAGAGTTGGCAGTTAGTTTAAGAGCCATTTGTCTGATATCCATCTGTTTCCGTTTTGATTCATTTCTCTGTCTTCATCAAAGCCTTTACATCTCTTCGACACTCTACGAGCTTTCTGATTTCACGAGGAAGCACACCTTCAACGTCTGTGTTTTGGGGAACAGATAATTGCTCATCACTATCCTTTGAATAAACCAAAGTTGTGTAGCAGATATTGTATTCTTGAATGATACTTGGGTAGAGGGAATTGAAATCAAGCAACAAGATGAGTGTTTTGTAGAGTCCCTTCTTCGGTTCCAAAACCAATCCTCCAGAATACTGTGCTTTTCCAGTCTTCTTTTCGTCTCCTTCTTCTTTAACCTGCTGCTCCTTCTGTTTCTTGTTCTCAAAAGCACTATACTTATCCGGTGCAATTAGATCAGCCTTCTCGAATGCATGCAAAAGGAGATACTCATTTCTTTCGGCTCTTCCTCCCATCATTGTTCTTGAAGTGATTCCACCGACGATTTGAGAGATTTGCATGTAAAGAGGAAGATCATTGAGACGAACCACGATGCGAACAGAGAGAAGACTATCGTGCCATGACCAGTTGATTAGACTGATTAGATCCTTCGAGTCACTATAGAGGGTTGAGATCTCATTGGCATACATCTCTCGCCGATTAGTTCCAAGAATTTGTTGAGAGAGCTCAGTTAAATCAAAACTTCTCGATTTGACAAGTTCCATAGCCGCCAACTTTGAATCAAGCATCATCCGTCCAGCTGTTAATTCCCATTGTCCAGATTTCGAGTGACCCAGTTTTCCGATGTTAATCGAACGTTTTAAGCGAGAAATGCGGGACCAGTTCGGTAGTTTTAGCTTTTCGAGACGCGAAACCAGAAGAGCAATCATAGCTGATAAATCATGTCCAACAACCATATCCGGTTCTTCATCATTGATCTCAGCGAGGAAAAGAGTGAGAAGAGCCTTCTCGTTGGGAACAGTTTTCACGAATTTCGCGATTTTTTCGGATTCCAGACGCTTCTGTATGTCATATGGGAGAGATCCACCGTGTGGTTTGGTGACCACTGAAAATTATTGAATTCAAGAGAATGTTTTTGAAAATCTGAAACTTACGGCTTGAAAGCCTCCTTTCAAAAAGTTCCTTTCAGCTTTTTCTAATTCCTCTTCCACCTCAACCTTCTCACCTTCCTCTTCTTCAATTACTCGGAATTTTGCCAGACTGTCCTCAACTTCTTTTACAGTCCTAGAAGTTTTCTGTTCTTCTTCTTCTTCTTCTTCTTCTTCGTCCATTTCCATTTTCAGAGCATCCTTCGGAGCATCTAATTCAGTTTCATGGGTTTTAGAAGACAGTTTAGAAGTAGATACAGGAGAAACAGCTTCTTCTTTAATTGGAGAAGACAAAATGGGATCATTGAAGTCGGGGACACCATAATCCTCGTCGTCATCGGATGGTTCAGGAGCTCTTACTACGGTTTTCTTTTTGTTTTGAAAGCGGTGAAGTGTCAATCCTGTCACATTTGTCTTTGCTTTTTTAAAATTGGACGCGGCATGATGGCATCGGAACCGGGCGATTCAGCACTTCTCCCTCTTTTGAATGGATTCGTGGAAACTTTTTTAGGTTTCGCGACTTCTTCCTCTCCGTCACTATCATTATCTCCCAGCTGATCAAGAATATTTTTCAGATCTTCATCCTCATCCAACGTGGCTTTCAGTTTTGACTCATCAACCGCTGCTTTTCGGCTTGCAGTGTAAGAAATGTAAGCGTCCATTGCTCCTTTCTTTTTCTTCTCTTTCTTATCCTTTTTGGACTTTTTGTCTCCTTTGTTTGACGCTGACTTTCTTGGTTCTCCATCGTCGTAGTCATCATAGTCCTCGTCTTCAAAGTCAGCACCAGTGTCCGCGTAGCCCATTCCATCTGTAAAAACGAAATTATTATCATTCTCATAGTAATTAAATGGAGTGGAGTCCCTCTTCTTCTGTCGTGACCGACAACAATTTAGTGTCCACCGAGAGAAGGAGCGCCGCCGGGAGCAAGTACAACTCATCAATCAAGGAACTAACACCGAGAAGAAACCATGAGAATATGAAGGTCAAGCGGAGGAAAAGGTAAGATGAGTGTAATCAGGAAAAACCCATGGCGAAGAAGTGACGGAGGATGATGTGCTGGGTCAAGAAGCAGCATACAAGAAATGAGAACAGGAACTAAATTTATACTTTCACTAGATTAACTTTTATACTACATTGTCACTGAATATGATTCCTGATCTATTTTACTCGATATCATAGTTATACTGAATAAATGATATGGTGTCTCTTTCCTTTTTTGTTTGTCATTCTGTTTTTACCCAGAAGGGAAGTTTCCTAAAAGAAAAATCCGTCAGACCAAATTAGCTCTACCATAAATTTTTATAGTTGTCAGACCTGAAGAACAAAAAAGTCAGAGGTTTTATACAAAGGTTTCGAAAAGTGAGGAGCGAAGCTACACGCGCCGTAGGCCCACCATCCAGACGTTTGAAGTGCCGGAGGCGCGGAACAAAGACTGGCGCAAGATGAGGACTTTTGAAGCATACTGTCATACACTACGAAATCATCGTTTGTCTCTTGGACACGAGCTTTTCGCATTTCGCATCATCTACATTATATTAAACGTCCTAGACATCTAGCTAAAACTGAAGCTGTGCAAACCGCGGCCGAGGCAGTGGGTAGGTTGCCATGGTCCAATCCGATCGTTATTTCGAAAATATTATGTTGCTCGGAAAGTTCGCGTCATTTTTAGCTTCAGATACATCCAATGTAAAAGATGTCAAAACTTTAAGATTGTTAGGAAAGTCCCTGTCATTTTTAACATTAGATACATTCAAAGTAAAAAAGGTCAAAACGATGTCGGATAAATTGAAGGCAAGGACCATTGTTATCAATGATCATCTGCCAACGTCCCACTAAACTGTGGATGCCTTCCTCCCAAAACTCCAGTCACAGCAAATCAAAAATCAAGTCAACCCATTTTTGATATCATGTTTTGAAGTGAATTTTTTTCAATCAAGATGACGTTAGAAATGGCTGGATAGGCGGTAGTCAGAAAGTCTAAGCCATGGGTTGTACGATGGATCAGGCAAACCGTTTAGCCAAACCTAGCGAGATCGGCCTGTGTCTTCCTTCCCGCATGAGGTTGCGGATTTTAATTTCGAAAATAAACCTTTGTGTTTCTCTCGAATGGAGATCTCCATGGAGTCTGAGTTTTGTGATCTGATAAGAACAGGTTTGGGCCATAATAGTGACATCATCTGGCAGCTCCCAATACTACCCTCCTTGGTAGGCAACCTTATCCGCAACATCCCGTTTTTAACACGAATTCCACGTGTCGGGACGTCTGGTGGTTGAGTGCCTTTGTCAACCCTATTGGATTGCTGTTCATAGTAATCATACATTACTAACTTATCACCACTAGTAATGACTTGATTCCAACGTTCATGTGTGCAACGCAGGATGAGAAGATTCAAACAGGTGCCCACACGGGAAACAATGTTGCCTTGAGCCTATAGGTGTGATCCATTTCTTTTCACTTTTCTTACTTTGCCGAGAGTTTCCAATTCATGTTCTTTTGACGAAAAGCTTGCCACTAATGTACTCGATATATCCCGCACAGTTTGAGACAAGTCCCTTTCAATCCCCGTTTTAATGGGTTCAAATCTAATAGTAAGCTCATTTGTCTTCTTGAAGGGGAATTTCAGTTCAACGAAAATTCTCCCTTTTCAAATTGATGAAACGAAGTTGTGATGATAGTTTGATAGGGTGCATCTTCGTTGAAAACATTCACTAATCGGAACTCGATTTCAGCAATTTTCCGGTCAGATAGTAACAAACATAACATGGCAGTTCGAAAATGGAAATTGTTCGGGGCAACACAGTGGGCATATCTCACTACACGAAAAGAGGATAATGATATCCGTTAGGGTGTAGACACTATTAGACCCCAACAATACACTGATAAAACGACTGATTCCTTGCTTGTGCCCCGCTTGAAATAACACAGTTTGAAACTGGCCAATCAAAAATGACACGGACTTTCCGAACAACCTAATAGACTCGGCAACTCAGGAACTACTAGGACAGCTAGACCGCCCTACCAACCAACCTATATCAGAAGTACTCTTTTCGAAATACTGCGGCCGGCTGTGGCACAGCCTTGGCTAAAACCAATGAATTACTTCTCATAACTTGCGAAAATCGTATCTCATCCATCTAATAGTAAACACAAAGGAAGCAAAGATGGAAGACACTCGAAATGAAATTAAAATAAAAAAGAGATGTTGAAACTCTCAGGAATTTCAAAAGAAACAACGAAACTAATGAAATGCGAGACAATGAATCAATTCAATTTTATCAATCAGTAAGTTGTTGGGTGAATGGCTAGATAAGTCAAACATGAAAGTATTCTAACAATATGGTACAAAAGTGATTTAAGTGTTTAAAAATAAAGAAACAATGAAATGAAGAGATTTAGGCTTCATTTAGTAAACTAAATCTTCATCATCGGGGCGAAGATATACGACAGATCCACACGGTTGTAGGAGTTGCGTTCCAGATATCTTTCGTTGATTCGATTGACAATATCCATCGAATCTATGCGACAGGCGTTGAATTGCTGGCGGTCGCCATTCTCCGCGGCTCCTGGAAATTTGAGTCTTAACATATGAAGACGAACGAATTCTTACTCTTCTGCGAATCACTCATTTTACGAAGAGCGGCATCAACGTCGAAAATCTGACGGAAGAACATTTGTTGGTCGAAAAGCTGTTTCGATGTGTATTCACGACGGAGAACTCCAGTTGAACAACGAATGCATTCTAATCCCTCACGACACCATTTCATCGTCTGCACTCTTGTCTTGAATTCGCATGTCGGTTCATCGCATCTGGAATTTGGAAAGGAGTTAAACAATTACATAAAAAGAATATCTTACTTGTATGCTGCAATATGATGTCTGGCCACGAATTCGCCCAGCTGACGGTCAATTTGATTGGAGATAACAGCTTGATGCTCTGAGGATTCCCATGTTAGATTGCATTGCGAACATCCGGCAATCAAGAAACGAGGAGATGTAGGATCGGTCTGAAAAATTAGATACGTTGACAAAGTCACGACCACTTGAAACACATGGTTTCCGAAATTAGCGAAATTAGATTGCCAACCTCGTTTTACTTGTGTCTGCGGATCTATACAAAAGTCCAGTCAGTTTCACTTACCACACAATCAAACGTTTCTCGAATGACGTTAGAATAACCACATTCTGGGTGTGGGCAAACAACAACCACTCCTTCGCACAGCTCGTAATTCTGAAGAAAACAGTGATTCATATTCAACATTTAGAAGGAAAAAATTACCTCCTGTTGCCAAGTGCAATCCTCTTCGGCAGCTCGTTGGTTAGCTTGTGCAACTGCGGCTCTACGGTAATTTGTTGAGTCCAATCCAAGACATTCAGCAATTCGAACTGCATCCGTTTCCTCGATGGGCTCAACGAGACGGGAGACAACTGGATGAATCTGTTGAGCGAGATAGTAGAAGAGATCTGAAAGCATTCAATGAATACTTATGATTAAATCAATTTGAAAATCTAACCAGTCTTCAAGTCCTTGTTATCCACCATTTCAGTTCGATGATAGGCTCTTTGTGTGGCCCCATTATCAGTTCCATCTTCACAGATTACGTATTCAACGATATCGTTGTGTCTCAAATGGAACTTTCCACTTTTGTTAAGCCGCTGTGCAACTGCAGCATGCGATTGAGCCTTCACGTCTCCATACTGATCTGGATTCTTGGTCAGCTGTTTACTGATCTGGAACATTTCTATAGGTACGGTTCCGGAATCAAGCTTCTGGCGGATGTCTCTGAGGAGGTCATCAATTGAAGAAATCATCTCATCTCGGGACAGGGAAGAGTCCAGAATTTTATCGACGACCGCTCTGAAATTACAGTTTTTTTTTTAATTTGAAGAGACTTTTCATTTGAAAAAAAGAGCTTCAATAACTCACGTTCCAATTTCTTTAGCCAATTGAGACCAATCTCTTCTGACAATATCGAGTCCCTTCAACTCCTTCGCTTCAACCTTCGTGTCTGGATTGATTGTCAATGCGGCGTATTTCTTCTTTTTGAGCAATAACATTCTCTTGAAAACTCCATCCAGATCAAGTTCTAGCAGCCGATGACATTTGTTAACAGCCTTCTTGATCTCAGAACCCAACTTCTTGGCCATTGCCAAATCCATCGAGTTCGTGTTGATCATGATAGAATCAGTATCTCCGTACACTACAGAGTAACCCATTTTCTCCACAAGATCCTTCGAATGCATCAGAATTTCTCTTCCCTTGGCAGTGACCAGAGCAGCTAGAGGTTTTGCATAGAAACGAGAATATTGGAAACCGAGACATCCGTACATAGAGTTGGCAGTTAGTTTAAGAGCCATTTGTCTGATATCCATCTGTTTCCGTTTCGATTCATTTCTCTCTGTCTTCATCAGAGCCTTTACATCTCTTCGACACTCTACAAGCTTTCTGATTTCGCGAGGTAGCACACCTTCAACGTCTGCGTTTTGTGGAACAGATAGTTGCTCATCACTATCCTTTGAATACACCAAAGTTGTGTAGCAGATATTGTATTCTTGAATGATACTTGGGTAGAGGGAATTGAAATCAAGCAACAAGATGAGTGTTTCGTAGAGTCCCTTCTTCGGTT
Source organism: Caenorhabditis nigoni (assembly GCA_027920645.1). NCBI lineage: Eukaryota > Metazoa > Nematoda > Chromadorea > Rhabditida > Rhabditidae > Caenorhabditis > Caenorhabditis nigoni. The sequence goes on along the minus strand of CP115866.1, from coordinate 6,787,336 downwards.
CCAAAACCAATCCTCCAGAATACTGTGCTTTTCCAGTCTTCTTTTCGTCTCCTTCTTCTTTAACCTGCTGCTCCTTCTGTTTCTTGTTCTCAAAAGCACTATACTTATCCGGTGCAATAAGATCAGCCTTCTCGAATGCATGCAAAAGGAGATACTCATTTCTTTCGGCTCTTCCTCCCATCATTGTTCTTGAAGTGATTCCACCGACGATTTGAGAGATTTGCATGTAAAGAGGAAGAGCATTGAGACGAACCACGATGCGAACAGAGAGAAGACTATCATGCCAAGACCAGTTGATCAGGCTGATTAGATCCTTCGAGTCACTATAGAGATTTGAGATCTCATTTGCATAAATCTCTCGCCGATTAGTTCCAAGAATTTGTTGAGAGAGCTCAGTTAAATCGAAACTTCTCGATTTGACAAGTTCCATAGCCGCCAACTTTGAATCAAGCATCATCCTTCCAGCAGTTAATTCCCATTGTCCAGATTTCGAGTGACCCAGTTTTCCGATGTTAATCGAACGTTTTAAGCGAGAAATGCGGGACCAGTTCGGTAGTTTTAGCTTTTCGAGACGCGAAACCAGAAGAGCAATCATAGCTGATAAATCATGTCCAACAACCATATCCGGTTCTTCATCATTGATCTCAGCAAGGAAAAGAGTGAGAAGGGCCTTCTCGTTGGGAACAGTTTTCACAAATTTCGCGATTTTTTCGGATTCCAGACGTTTCTGTATGTCATACGGGAGAGATCCACCGTGTGGTTTGGTGACCACTGAAAATTAGATTGAGTTCAAGCAGACAGAATAGCAAAAATTGAAACTTACAGCATCTCGGCTTGAAAGACTTGTTATCAGAGCTCGGATGAGCAAGATCGCATTTCGAGTTGAACAACGTTGAAATCATACAAATTTCGTTTTCCTTCCTTTCGTTCAGTGTTGTCACAATATTCAATGCGAGAAGTTTGATTGAGGGAACCGCTGAATTGGCTGTTCCTTTCAGCTTTTCCAAATCCTCTCCTTCCAAATATTTGATATTTCTCATCTTCTCCATATCAACTTCAAACTCATACTTGCAGTTTGATGTCTTAGCCTTTGGATCCACGTAGTTGTAGAGATCGATCCATCCAGGACCCATGAACTTTTTCTCGATCAGAAGACGTTCAAGTGGGGAGACGGAGGTGTTGAATGTGTGCGAAAAAGTGTCACCTTTGAGATCATTTGGAAGTTTTCCCTTGTCTGCCGGATAGAGCACTTCCATCAAGGGAGTCTTCGTTCCTCCTCTATTTCCGAAACTCTCATCTCGAATCAATTCCTTCTCGACCATCTTACACTTGAATTCGTGTGTATTGAACTTGTTCTTCAAGACTTCTCCAATCTCTTTGTGCAAATCTGCCAAGCTCGATTCTTCTCCGGTTCTCAAGTTCTGAAATTTAATCACATTTTTATAGGACACTCATATTATCTCACCTCTGAACGTGGCATGAAGTAAACCTTCCTACAGATATTCTTGACAACGATAGAACATGTTTCCCATGTGTTCGCACCGGTTTTCACCTTTCCGAACAAGTATACAGTTCCATTTGCCTTGTGCACATCCTCGTAAGCATCTATCCAATACATTCTGATTGCCTTCACATCTTCACCATCTCCAGTCATCACATAGAATGGCTCAGTGCCAGTTTTCACCTCAACCTTCTCATCTTCTTCTTCTTCTTGATCCTCATTTCCAGTCCAAACGTCTTCAATTACTCGGAACTTTGCCAAACTGTCTTCAACTTCTCTTATAGTCCCAGAAGTTTTCTGTTCTTCTTCTTCTTCTTCTTCTTCTTCTTCGTCCATTTCCATTTTCAGAGCATCCTTCGGAGCATCTAATTCAGTTTCATGGGTTTTAGAAGACAGTTTAGAAGTAGAAACAGGAGAGACAGCTTCTTCTTTGATGGGAGAGGACATGATTGGGTCATTGAAGTCGGGGACACCATAATCCTCGTCGTCATCAGATGGTTCAGGAGCTCTTACCGTAGTTTTCTTGTTATTTTGAAAGCGGTGAGGTGCCAATCCTGTCACATTTGCGCCTGTTTTTGCTTTTTTGATAATTGGACGCGGCATGATGGCATCGGAACCGGGAGATTCAGCACTTCTCCCTCTTTTGAATGGATTCGTGGAAACCTTTTTTGGTTTTGCGACCTCTTCCTCTCCGTTACTATCATTATCTCCCAGCTGATCAAGAATATTTTTCAGATCTTCATCCTCTTCCAACGTGGCTTTCAGTTTCGACTCATCAACGGCTGCTTTTCGGCTTGCAGTGTAAGAAATGTAAGCGTCCATTGCTCCTTTCTTTTTCTTTTCTTTCTTTTCCTTTTTGGACTTTTTGTCTCCTTTGTTTGACGTTGACTTTCTTGGCTCTTCATCGTCGTAGTCATCATAATCCTCGTCTTCAAAGTCAGCACCAGTGTCCGCGTAGCCCATTCCATCTATAGAAAAAAGTTGATGAAAAAATAAGAAATTTTCGAAACTTACTGTCATCCACAACAAAATTTTCGTTTTGTCTCTTGGACACAATCCTCTCGTACTCCGCATCATCTACTGTATCGTAAACGTCCTCAACTTCTAGCTAAAGCCATAAAAATTACTTCTCCAAACATGTAAAAAAAAATTCTTACATCTGGTCTATAAACTTTTCCAGTAGCACGGGCCTGTTTCAGCTTCTCCATTTCAGACATCATTTTCGTGGTCTTCGCACTCACCCCGCAGCGACGAGACGAGCGCCGCACATCCGTCTCATTGTTTTCAGAGTCTGACATCTGGAACTAGCTAGATTTTGAGAGTTTTAAGCTTTGAAAACAGATTTTTCAGGCGAAGGTGTCAAAATGCGGTAAAAGTGTTTGAACGGGCGCTGTTTGAAACTTGAGTTCGCGCGCTGATTTCCCCGCATTTCGGCGGAGCGCACTTTGTCAGCAGCAAAATTATTTTTTTGGATCTGAAATTTTCTTTATTTTTTCAATTATTTTCCTCGAATTCAAGCTCAAATTCAGTTATAATTTGCAGATGGTTACCAAGAAGAAAGCACGAAAAAATGAAGATTTCAAAAAAGTCAAACTGAAGGTTGGAAAAAAGCTGAAGAAAACAACAACAACGGACACCACTATTAAGGGTATTTTTCATATATTACGACAGGAAAAACTGGTTTGAAATCACAATTTCCAGCAAAAAGAGTGGTTTTGGCAAGTCAATTAGAAGAAAAAGTCGAAACTGATGAGAATCCATTGAGCTTCCGTGGATTAACGCTCGACGAGCTTTGCAAGCAGATGGGCCATTTCAACTCGGTTAGTCTCTGATTTTTAGCGATGTCAATAACCTGGTTTTTATTGCAGAAAGTGAAAATGAACGCCATTCAAGGACTGAAACAGATTCTCACATCACGACCGGATCTTGTGAATGTTCATTTGCGGCTGCTAGTACCATCAGTCGTTGTTCATGTGTCCGATGCTTCGTTTGAGCCTCCGACTCGTCAAAATCTTCTGAATCTCTTCAAGATTCTTTGCACCGCTTCTGTTCAATCAATGTCGGCACATATTACACTCTTCCTGGCACATGTTCTACGAGCGCTCACAAATATTGTAACCGAGTGGGTTTAGCTGAATTTTTGTCATTTTAATCTGTTCATTATATTCCAGAGTTCGTCATTTGGCACTCAACACGCTCTCCGTACTTCTGGATCGATACCCATCACTTTGTCGAAATCACGCTGATCTCTTCCCTTGCTTCATAAATTATCTCGGAAGTTCGAAACGTTTATCCTGGCACAAAGCAGGACTAATTGATACTATTCTGAATTTTATCAATGTGAGTCGAAGTTTAAAAAAAATCATATTTTGAGATGGTATTCATTCAAGGTATATGACATGAATCGAGAGCGAAAAATGGAGACTACCGAACTGAAAATCGATTTTGAAAATGGAAAAATGGAAGGAGAAGTGAATACGAAGAACGTTTTTATCCAGAATCCGGACGCTAGTCCGTTCGATTTCGGTGTCGTTAGTTCATCGAAATCCCATGCTGTCTCTCCGTTCGAATTGCCAGATGCTCTTCTGAATTTAGCCAATGTCCTCGCCCCGATCATTTGTTAGTTGAATTCCTTTTTTAAATTGGTTCAAAATTATATTTTTTTTTCAGCTAGTATTGTTCTGGAAGATGCTGGTGGTCAGTTCATGATTCAAGGAGTGAAACTGATCGAAGCCATTGTTAGAGGAGCTGAAAATCAACCCAATGACTTTTTGCTCAAAGATTTTAGAGTGAGTTTAGGTTTCGAATTTCTAGAACATTATGCATCTGTCAAGAATATTCTCGAATCTCTTTTTGTCATCATTTTTTTCAAGAAGCCATTAACACTGAACTATTGCGAAATATGTTTCTTATAATAGGATGTTTTGTAATCATCACCTGAAGATTCAAATATTATGGTTTCAGAAGCAAGTATACGATTCAATGTCGAGTGTCCGAATCGCCATTTCCAAACGACAAGGCAAAAGTGATCGATTCAGAACCGCTGCCTCGTGGCTTGTTACTTCTTCTGACCACTGAAATAGATCAGTGTCAAATATGCCCCGCCCACTTTTGCTCAGCAAATAAAACTTGGTTTTCTCTGCTCTCTTCTTCATCTAACACACATTTTTGACCTGAACTTTTTTTCGTCGAAAAATGCTGATAAGAGACAAAAATGGCAGGCGGCTATCAGCCCTTATTACATCTTTTCCCTTTCAAACTTTGTTCCTCCCCTTTCTCTGTATACTCTTGTTCTTCTTCTAGTTGTTATTTTTGTTGTTGTTTCTTTTTTTTTTTTGAAAATAAAACAGTCATAATATCAGCAATCATAAAACTTTCTCTCGGTCGTTTCCCCGCTTCTTTTCTATCCCTTTATATGTTTCGAATCAGAATCCTGAGCTTTCAATTTTTCAGACCAATGGGGATTTCGCCGTTTCTAGATGAATGTCGAGCCGAAGGGATATGGCCTGTGGGCCCGTCGTGTAATAAGGTTTCATTTTTTTAAAGGAGTTTCAGACTAGATATGGATTTTCAGATTATCTCATTCGGCGTTTACTCGTTTTTCATTGTCGTCAATTTTATTGTTCTGTGTATTCCAAACACTGGAAATCACTATCAGCAAATGATAGGTATTTTCTAAACATTTATATTTGCCAGGGATGTTTGGAATGGTCTTTTCGGAATTTCGGAATAATTCAGAATTCAAATTTTAACAGTATAAATCTCATTTTCACATCGCAAGACCGCCAAAAAAACGGTGAAAATTTGATTAAAAAATTATCAAAAACCCAAAACAAAACTAGAGAAAATTCCATTCGAGACCCACGAGAAAACTTTTCGCTTGCGCCTTTAATATACCGTAGTCCAAGAATCTCTAATTCCAAGAAAAGTTTCGAAAATGGTAAGAGTTTTCTGAATTCCGAAAACTCCCGATTCCTAAAACTAAGAAAAACATCTGAAATCGTTGCAGATGATGAGGGACAGACGACATCCAAGCTCACCATGTCTAAAATTCTCTCAATTTGCTCCTTGTTTGCTGTAATTTGTCAATCAATTTTCTACTTTTGCTTCGTGTTCTATTTTCATCCATACACACATCTTCTTCTTGCATTCTGCCTGTCAAAGCTGGTAGGTCTAAAGCTCTCTTGATAATGACCACCATAATCTTTTTTCAGTTCTTCTGGATCTTCTGCATGTGCTCTTTCTCAAAATGGAGGAACCAACCGAGCACTCCAATCTCGTTGGCATTCGCCTTCTCAGCTGCACTTCTCATCGATTGTATCCCGTTGACGGCTTGGAAAACCTATTTCGATGGAGCCGGACAAAATCGTGGAGATGTCACATTCTACCTTATTGAATTGGCTCTGGTTACCGCAGTTTTCTTCTTTGCCATTGTTACTGGCTGCATCAATTTCTCAGGATTTTCTTCTAGAGAATCTGTATTACCCTGTTTTTTCTATTAATTCTTATGGTACATTTTCAGGCATGGAACAACTTATCGAAGAAGGTTGTTATGGTTGCTCCCTACATCTGGCCAACCAAATCAATCACTCTTCAACTTCGTGTGGTATTCTGCCTTTTTCTGCTGATTGCTGGAAGATTGATTAATGTTTCTCTTCCTATTCTTAGCAAATGGATTGGTAATACACCTTTTCACAAAACTTTAAATGTTAAAACTTGATTTTTCCAGTTGATGAGCTCTCCACACCAGACAATTTCCACTACTCCCTCTTGTTCCTTGCCACGTTTCTGAAATTCCTTCAAGGAAACGGAGCTATGGGTGGATTCCTGAATACCGTTCGTACCTATTTGTGGATTCCAATCCAACAATATACAACTAGAGAATTGGAAGTGGAGCTTTTCAAACATCTTCACTCGCTTTCTCTTCGGTGGCATTTATCCAGAAAAACTGGACAGGTTTTGAGAGTTATGGATAGAGGAACAAGTTCGGTTAACAATATTCTCAAGTGAGTTTTGCTTTTTTCTTTGGGAATTCCAAAACATTCAAAAATACCAAAATTCTTATAGCTACATTCTGTTCAATGTGGTCCCAACGATTGCTGACATCATCATCGCTGTGATATTCTTCTTCTCAGCCTTCAATGCATATTTTGGCCTTATTGTGTTTGGAACGATGGTTTTGTATTTAGGTAGGTTTTACTTGCTTTTCTTAAAATGTCCGATGTTCCTTCCAGCTGTCACAATTTCCATCACCGAATGGCGTACTCAATACATCAGAGAAGCCAACGAAAAAGACAATGCAACGTCTGCAATTGCCACTGATTCTCTAATCAACTACGAGACTGTCAAGTACTATGGAAACGAAGAATTCGAAGTGAATCGATTCAAAAAGTCCATCGAAAGCTACCAAGTGACCGAATGGAAGACGCAAGCTTCTCTAGCATTCCTCAATTGTCTTCAAAATGCGATTATTGGAATTGGAATGATTGGAGGATCGTTATTCGTTGTCTATATGATTGTTCATGAGAAGACGTTGACCGTTGGTGACTATGTTCTCTTCACCACCTACCTTCTGCAACTGTACACTCCACTCAATTTCTTCGGAACTATTTACAGGTGCGAAAATGTCAAAAAATAAAATTAATTATTAAAGTAGCCGTTCTTCAGAGTAATTCAGAAAGCATTTGTCGATATGGAGAACATGTTCGATTTGATGAATGATGAGGTTAAAGTCAAGGATCTCCCACACGCCCTTCCTTATAGAGATGCTAAAGGAACAATCAGCGTTAAAAATCTCACTTTTGAGTACAACACTGGATTGCCTGTCATCAAAAATATCAGTTTTGAAATTGGAAATGGGCAAACTGTTGCTCTAGTTGGCTCTTCGGGATCTGGAAAAAGTACACTGATCCGTCTCCTTTTCCGACTTTTCGAATCAACCGAAGGAAGTATTGAATTCGATGGAACCGATGTTCGAAACTACACAATGCACTCGCTTCGACAGCAAATTGGAATCGTTCCACAGGACACTGTTCTCTTCAATGATACTATCATGTATAACATTCGATTCGGAAGGCCCGATGCTTCAGATGAAGAAGTTATTGAAGCGGCGAAGGCAGCGATGATCCATGATAAGATCTCATCACTTCCAGAAGGATATGAGACGATGGTTGGAGAAAGAGGATTGAAATTGAGTGGAGGAGAGAAACAAAGAGTGGCAATTGCAAGGACTATTCTCAAAAAGCCACAGTTTATCTTTTTGGATGAAGCCACGTCTGCACTGGATACACCGACGGAAAGAGCCATTCAGAAGTGCCTTGAGAAGTTGTGCAAATCGAGAACTGGAGTTGTGGTTGCTCATCGATTGAGTACTGTAGTCAATGCGGATCTTATTTTGGTTCTCGACAAAGGAATCATTCTGGAGAGGGGAAAGTGAGTATTGGGAATTGAAGCAGGGATGTTCAAAGAGTTTAGAAAATTCCAAAATATTCCGATTTTCAAAATTTCAAAGTTTAAAACTATAATTTTTTTTCCAGCCACAAAGATCTTCTGGCCCAAAAAGGAGTCTACGCTTCAATGTGGGAAGCTCAAATCGCTGAGCAACGTGCCAAATCGATTGAACTTGGAGAAGATGTTCCAAGTGATTCTAGCAGTTAATTTTTTCCAAGCTTATAAACCCCCTCTTTCATCTGAGTGTTCAAAATTTCTTCTTTTTTTGTAATGCTCATTTTGTCCAGTTTTGTATAGATCTCTTAGCCGGTTTTCCTTTGTATAATTTGTTTCATGTTTTATGAAAAAGTGTCTTTTTTATGAAAAAAATGTCAAAATTTTTTTATTCAATTCAATATTAGTCAGAGAAAAAAGCATCACAATGTACAGCGAAATGGCAAATTAGTCAATTAGAAAAACTGAAAATGAACAGTGAGATTTACCCGGATGAGTAGGTGTCACAAGTGCAATTTTTAGAATTTTAGAAAAAAGAAGGTCATTTTCAGAAAAAGGTTAGCAGTCGTTAGAACTCTGAAGGAGAAAAAATACTTTAGGCTTGTAAATCAATCTTCTCAATTGGCTCTGCCAGTAATTGCTCCACATTGTCGTCATGAACGTCTTCGTCTCCGAACTCATCACATTCTAGAAGTTGGACACTGTGACAAACTGGATTGGGACATTCACGAAGATCATTCAATGCCAGAATCAATGGATGTTGTCCGCAAGTCACTTGAACACGTCCAACGCATTCATAACCGCATCTGAAATTTTGAAGTATAGATATTGTTGCCTCAACGGATACCCCGAAGAAGCTGTTCCAAAAATTATTATTTTTCAACACAATCTTTCGAAAGGTCGAACTGAATATTTACCTTGGTTATCAGGGTAAAAACCAAATTGAGAGGCGAGCAGCGGGAACCTAACCTAGCGCATGTACCGACACTTCCCGGGTTCCGCGTGCCACTATGTTTTGTGTGCGGTGGGCGGAGTCAATGAGAAATTAGGTTTTTTATGGGATTCAGAAACTAAAGATGGGGATTTGATGGGTTTTAAAGATGTTTTAAATTAGATTAAATGAAAAATATGTGAATTTCAATTAATTTTTTTTTTAATTTCGAAATTAAAAGTTTCTTCAAGATTACAGTAAATCAGAATCTTTCTAGACAGGTTCAGCTAAAACAGAAACAAAATACTAACCTTTTGCAAACAACATGTGTCTTCTTTCTATCACAAATACATTCCTTTTCATCTGATTGTGCAATCATCGGAGCAAATGCATTGGGACGTGGCAAAGAGTACTTCTGAGGACCTCCTTTTACATGAAGCACACGTGGCGAAGACAGTGTAAGCGTTGGAGACACTTGTGGAGCAATTCCCGAGGAGCTCATTGAAGATGAAGAACGAGATGATGGTGTTGACGAAACTAGATGAAGGTCTCGTGGCGATGAGGGATACTGTAATGGTGGCTGATATGGAGTCATTGCTGGTGGAGATTTTCGTGGAGACGTGATGGAAGAAGGCGAAGAAGACGTTTTCTTCGATACGGGGGCGTTTGATTTTTGACGGTTAGACTTCTCCTGAAAACTGGGAAATTAGGGTTATGAGAATCAAGGAGTAATGGAAACCTTGAAAGAAGAAGTTGTGATGGTTTTTTCCATAAGTGGGCGGGGCTTCTGCTTCTGTTGGGCAGAAGTTTGTATGGGCTGGAAAATGAAACTCATAGACTATAGTACAGTAACTTTAAAAAGTTCAAAAACCTTTTCATTTTTTTCAGTATTCGTCGGTTTTGATTGCGGGCCGCGACCACACTCGAGCAGCTTTCTAGGCACATAATATGCCTGTGTTGGGCGCTGATTGCTGAAAAAAAATGGGGAAAATTAGTCTGAAAATGCTTTTAAAGAGGATTTTCGAATTTGAAATTTCAGAAATTCAGAAATTTCAGAAATTCAAAAATTCAGAAATTCAAAAATTCAGAAATTCAGAAATTCAGAAATTCAGAAATTCAGAAATTCAGAAATTCAGAAATTCAGAAATTCAGAAATTCAGAAATTCAGAAATTCAGAAATTCAGAAATTCAGAAATTCAGAAATTCAGAAACTCAGAAATTCAGAAATTCAGAAATTTCAGAAATTCAGAAATTCAGAAATTCAGAAATTCAGAAATTCAGAAATTCAGAAATTCAGAAATTCAGAAATTCAGAAACTCAGAAATTCAGAAATTCAGAAATTCAGAAATTCAGAAATTCAGAAATTCAGAAATTCAGAAATTGAAAAATTCGAAAAAAAAATCTGAAATCGTAGTTTCGAAATTCAGAAATTGGAAAATTCGGGAAAATTCTGAAATCGTAATTTCGAAAATTCAAGAATCCGGAATTTCAGAATTTCGAAATTGAAAATTTTTCCATATATATCTTCTTTCAAGCAAAAACAAATTAGTCTGAAAATGGTTTTAAGCAACTTAAAAATTTAAGAAAAAAAGAAACAAACTTGGAGTGTGGTCGCGGTGCCGCTGGAACGTCCATTACCTGCAAAAACTGATTTTAGAAAATTTTGGGTACAGTAATCTTTGCAAGAAAGAATGTTCCAGAGTGAATGAGTTAAAAAAGAGGAAAAACCGAAGAAAAAGTTTGGATGTTTGTACATGGAACGAAGCTTCTAAAGGAGGAATGTAAAATAGACGGTTTCTGATGATGAGGATGATGATCGTAAGGATAGATAACACAGAGAGATTGAGAGAGTCGACAGAGAATCAAAGACGATAAGAAAGCAGAAAGAAGGAAAAGGAATTGCAAAAAAAAAACAAGCGGAACAGAACATGGGTGTCTCGGGATGCAGATGACGTGGCAAGATAGAGAGAATGAAGAAATGGGTTGAATGCTGGTGGAGAAAAGTGTGAAAAGGCAGAAAAGAGGAATGATTTAAAGTTGATAAGAGTTTTTTGACAGTTTTATGGCCAGAGTATGGCAGATAATGAGCACAATTGTTGATGGAAATTTTCGAGAAATAGTGGGGTTAAAGTCTAGAAACATAAGGCATAAACACTGAAAGGGGAAACCATAGAATATGTTTTTCAGAATTTAACTTTCAACTTTGAGCCAATTTATCTCATTTCCTGTAAGAGATATGCAAAAGTTGTCCACTGATAAAATGTTTATCATAACATCAGAAATGTTTTGTTAGTTGACACATATTGGATATGTTGAGTAGGAATTCAGATAAATTGGCTCAAAATTGACAGTGTGAATTGTAAGAAAGCTGTATCTGAACATTTGGAAATTGCAGTTAGAAGTTCTAAGATTCTGGAAGAAATTTTTAAAGTTGTATTCAGTATTCACGCCATTCAGAAACCTTTGAAACTTTGGAAATTATTTCAGGCAGATATTGCGGAAATTTAGTTTTGGAAAATTCTGTTTCGAGAAAATACGGTAAAACCTATATTAGAAGGGTCCCTTTTAATTGAAGGGCTCTCTAATATAAGGGTCCTCCGAATGTATGTACCTTGGAACAATAGAAGGGCTTTCAAATACCGGTTTTCACAAAATGATTGATTTCTGAGAATTTAATTTACAATATCATAGAAAATATCCTAATTGGACTGGAAACAATAAAACTCCAAAAGTGAATCTAATCCTATCAGAAGTCATCAGAAACCACCTAAAAAATTTGCATCAGAAGATGTCAAAAGAATTTTTGGGGGTCTAATTCAAATCGATTAACACGATATAAAGATGTATTAGTAATAGGTAGTCGTACTTGGGTCAGATTTGCGAGAAGAAGATCCGAAAAGAGAGATAACAAAGAGAAGAGATTACTGTACTTATTAAGATACAGAAAATATTATGATTTCGGAACGGAAATTCGTATAAAAATAAAAGTCCTTTTGTCGACCAGAAGATGAAAGAATGTCAGCTGAAACGGGTTCCGTACACATTTTATGGCTGTTGGTGATGATGATGATATGTATGACAAAGATGGTGATAACACATTGAAAAAAGAAGAGAAAGAATTGAGGAATTGATTGATGTTTACAAAAAAAACTGATGATTTTCCATTTGAATGCATATGTTATATTTTTGTTTTATAATTGATTATGAAACCTTTTTTATAATTGAAGACAGGAAATTAATATATCAATTGAGAAGTGATTGATAAGAAAGGTGGTGTACGGTGAATTTTCTCCTGATTTTCAGTGCCTTTTTAAAGATTTTTCCAGAGTTTTCCAGGTTTCGAGATATGCTGGGAGAAAAAATTTCAAAAAAAACCCCTGACTAAATCTGAGAAATCACTGAAAATCAAGAAAAAAAATCGGTTACGAAATTTTGAAAATCGAGCATTTTTGAAAAATTAAAGGTTTCTATTAGGTTGTTTGGAAAGTTCCCCCCATTTTTGAACTAGTGTTTTCAAACTTTGTTTCTATGAACGGGGTAAAAGCGAGGGAGCTGTCGTTTCATCAGTATATTGGTGAGGTCTAATAGTGTCTACACCCTTACGGAGATCATTCTCCTCTTTTCGTGTAGTGAGATATGTCCACCGTTTTTGCACCTTACAATTTCCATTTTTGAACGGCCTTTCTGTTTTTATTTCTATCTATCCGAAAAGTTGCTGAAATCGATTGCTAATAAGTGGAGATGAACAACATAGATTCATCCTTTCGAACTACCATCACAACCTGGCTTCCCCAATTTGAAATGAAGAATTCTCGTTGGACGAAAATCTCCCTTCAAAAAGGCAAATAGGCTTTTGTTTGAATGCACTAAAAACTGGGAATGAAAGGAACCCGTCTCAAAGTTTGTGGAATATATCAAGTACATCAGTGGCAAGCCTTTTATCAAAAAGCCATAGATTGGAAACTCTTGGCAAAGTCAAAAAAGTGGGAAGACATTGACCACACCATTTGGCTCAACGCAACTTTTTTTCCCGGTGGGGGATCTGTTTGAATATTCTCATCCTGCGCTGCACATATGAATGGTGGAATCAAACCATTACTAGTGGTGATAAATGGGTAAAGTATGATTACAATAAGCGACATGCCAAGTGGGATCGCAAAGGCACTCAAACACCAGACGTCCCAAAACGTGAAATTTATGTTAAAAATAGGATATTGTCGGTAATGTTGTCTACCAAGAAGTGGACTAATGGGAGCTGCCAGATAATAGTGTTACTTTTTTGACCGATACCTATTCTTGTGAGGTGACATAACTCAGACTTCATGTGAATCTTCATTGGAGAGAAACACAAAGGTTAATTTTGATAATTGAAATCGGCAACCTCATGCGGGAAGGAAGACCCAGGCCGATCTCGGTGGATATGGCTAGACAATTCTGCTTTATCCACTGTATAGCTTTAACCTTCTACTTTCTGATTATTACCATCCAGCCATTTTTAACGACATCTTGATTGACAAAAATTCATTTCAAAACAGGATATCAAAAATGGGTTGATTTGATTTTCAACTCGCTGTGATCGGAGTTCTGGAAGGAAGGCATACACAATTTAGTGGAGCATTGGCAGACAGTCATTGATAACACTGGTCATCACCTCCAATTTATCCGACATCGGTTTGACCTTTTTTACATTGAATGTGTCTAACGCTAAAAATGGGAGGAACTTTCCAAACAACCTAATAATTTCGAATTTATATATTTTTCCTGAAAATTTGGGAATTCCAAAGTTCTGGGAATTTTAAGATTTTTTAGAAATTCTCAATTTGTGAAAGATTCTTAATTTTCAGAAATTTTAAAAATTATCTTTTAATTTTGGAAATTCGGAATTTCTGAATTTTCTCAAAAAATTCTCTACAATTCTAAAGAATTTTCGGACTTTAGGTGTTTTGCATTTCTGAGTTTCAGCAATTTCGATGATCTGAAAATTAAAAAAATCTGAAATTTTTGAAATTTCTTAAACCTTTGAAATCTTGAAAATCTAATTTATTTTTTCGGAATTTCAAGATGTTTCAAAATTTCTTCATCGAATTTTCGATTTTCTCCGAAATTTCAAAAAAAAATTTGAATTTTGAAAATTAGACATAACCTTTTTTCAAAACAAGTTGAAAAGTACAAAAAAAAACAGAAAATTTCAGAAAATTAAGACTGACTCAGTCACATTTTTAACAACTCGAGAAAGTTGCAAATGACCAAAAACCGTCATATTGCAGTGTACTTCTGAAACCCCAACCCAACCCTTTCTCTCTCTCTCCGTTGCTTTTTTTCAGGTTCAATTACCTACAATTAGAGAGAATAGAAGATAATAGAGACGCAGACATTTGTATTCTATTCTCACGTTATGTGTGTCATATCTGTATACCCTTTTTTGGTTCGTTCTTTTTTTTTTGGGTCGGGCGGTTTTAGTTTTGTACGTATTATACATAGACTGGAATCTACAGTATAATGATGAGGAGGATGATGAAAAGAGAGAATTTCGAAAAAAAAAACATGTAAAAAGTTTGAACAGCAAAGATGAGAGGATGGGTGGAATTTCAGAAAAAGGGGATGGATGGATTGTTATCTACAGTAATCCGGTTTCAGAAACATTGAAACTTTATAAATCCTACCCTTTGGAAAACAAATCAACTACTCCAGAAATTGAGTAACTTTTTATAAATGCGAATTTCGAAAATTTCAGAGAAGTACCGTAACCTGTAGTAGAAGAGCTGGTCTTTCTATTGTTCCAAGATACCTCCGGAGTGCCCTTCTATTAGCGGAGAGGGGAGTTCTATTTTCCTGGTTTTATTTTCCAAAAATTTTCATTGAGAAAAAAAATCGGTGAACACTTGTTTGAAATTCATCTGTCTATTTTTATCAAAACTGAGCCAGTTTTTGAGAAAAAAAAGAAAAGAAAAAATTGAAAAGAAGTGTGAAAAAATAAATCAAGTTCTCTAACCCCCATTCAGCAGCCCAAGAATGAGACATCTGGTGGTGGTAACTGGCTCCAGATGTCATTTGAAAAAAAAGAAAAATAGGGAAATTTTTTAGAGGCATCAGAAACGGAAAAGAAAGAAAAAGTTCAACAATATCATCATGTCACCACTATCATTTTCTTTGTCTTCTCTCTCTCTCTCTCTCTCTCTCTCTCTCTCTCTCTCTCTCTCTCTCTCTCTCTCTCTCTCTCTCTCTCCAGTCTAACTTCTACAACTTTCTCTGTCCATTTCTGTTTTCTATACTCTATTTTCTCTCATTTCCTCATTTTTATTCTTCTTTGTACCGTCATTTCGAAAGTGAGAATTACCTTCGAAAAAAGATAAATTTGGAGGGTAACGGACAGATAAATGAAGAAGAGGAGAAAAGTTGCATTCTGGGCGGGAAAGGATTTATTTGAATTTTCAAATTTATTTGAAACCTTGAGTGACAATTTTAAGGGCGAAAGTGTTCATAAAAGGTTATCACATAGAAAACTACCGTATCCCCTAATACCTCTAATGGAACAGAACAGTAAACTTCGAGCTGAATTATTTCGATTGCTGTGAAAGATATCAAAAACGGGTCAACTGACAAATTATTGCTCATAATATCACCAACATTTTATCAGTTGACACATTTTTGATATCTTTTATAGGAAATCAGATAATTGAGCTCAAAGTTGATTGCTTAAATGGAGGAAGTACGGTAATAAAGGAATTGTTAAACCAAAATTTCACATATTGCAAACTTGCATTTTGAATTCAAAAACTTTGAGCACACAATGAAAAAAGTAATAATAGTAATCAATATGGAAGTGATAAGGTGAGAAACCGCAAACACTTTGATTACGATATGTGTACTTGAGAGCTCTCAAGTGCCGTAATAGGGTCAGAGAATGTAGTATGGGATTGAGGTCAGACTGTAAAACATCTTATTGGCTATACAGGCAAATACTTGTTCAAAATCACGTGTGTCATTGAAACCGAAAAAAAGTTTAGAGTACCATAAATCTTTAAATTAAACAAATATTGGGATCATAAGCAGAAGTGGAAGGAGAGGGTGGATTGAGTACTTCTGGAAAGTCATGGAAATTTTTAATTGCTGTTATTTATTTGAAAAGTTTGGCTGCATGACAAAAAATCACATTTTAAAATGAAGTGAAAGAATAAACTATCGTAATTTCAAGATAGAAGACCACCCAAGCCGTTCAATTTGAACTCAATTACCTCGATTCCCGTTAAAGATATAAAATATTTTTCAACTAATAAAATATTGGTGATATTATGATAAACATTTTACTAGTTGACCACTTTTTGATAACTTTTACAGAAAATGAGCTATATGAGCTCAAAACTGACAGTTTGGGTGGGCTTCTGAAGGGGTTACGGTAGTTTTGTTTGTGTCGAAAGTAATAGGAAAAAGTAAAACATGCGCTCGTGATAAACTCCAGAAATCTGATTCTAAGAGCTTTAGAATCCACAGAGCCAAAAAATCGAATCAATCTGCCAAATGCACTGTTGAAAAGTAATTGTTCCTGTCTGTACTTGCTCCTTGAATTGCTCATTCTCTCCCTCTCTCACAGCAACAGACCAGACCCTTCCTTCATTTTTCTTCTGTTTGCCATAGAGCCGGAGGTGTGAGAAAACTGTACTAAGCTCTAGGGAAGTCAGAGAACTCTCAATTCGATCTACTATTTTCATGTTTGCTACGGAAGAAAAAGGTTGAATAGAAGGGAACAAGGAACGAATACAATCGAAATTTGAGACAATTGCAATCGGGGGGTGAGAACAACCTATTGGGAGCACAAGGAATCAGAAACGGGAGCCCCCGGGAGAGCAACATGCGGGGAATGGAAGAGCAGTTGGTTATGAGAAGAGAATAGTGTGTAAGATGAAGAGACGCAGAGAAAATGACACAGCATTTTTATGAGGGGAAAGAAATCATTGGTGGAGGTGGGGTTCTCGTGTAAAAAATGATGAGAAGGGGGATTGAAGATTGACACCAGGAGATGGGAGTGTTGCTAAATATTGTTTCGAGAAACATCTGGTCGAAAGCAAGTGGATTATGATGAAATATTTTTTGTTTGAAAAGAGAAAAAACGATATATAGGGGGGGGGGGGGGGGCGAAATACATAGAAGAGATCAAGAGACCGTATTTCGGAAAACAAGCGTCAGGATCAAATTCAAAAGGAAGCTTTGAGCATTTACGAAATTCGGAAAACGACTTTTTTCAGATAACTTCCTAAACTGGGTCGAAAGCGGATCAGAAATTCGTCAAGCCTATACCGAAAAGATATAATAAAAACTTTCAAAAATTTTCAAAAAACATTTTGAACTATCTTTCTAATATTAATGCAAAAAAAACAGAAGTCACTGAAAAAATGCCGCTGAAAGTGAATTTTGCTGAAAAAGGTGGCGAATAGGGCCGAAAATTTGTATCTCCGCACAGGGGGACGCCTTTCGAAAAAGTTTTCAACCGTTGTTTTTACGCTTCTTACCTGCCGGAGAGCGAAAAAAAGTTTGGAAAACTCGACGGAAAAAGGCGTCCCGCCGCCATGGCCTAGCTTTCTCAATGCGCGGGAATTCGAATACTCGTCCCTATTTGCCACCTTTTTCAGCGTAATTGTTCCTCTCAATTGTGTTTTTTGGGGATTTCGGAAAAAAATATTCTGAAAAACATTTTAATACCCCTAGTATCCGGAAATTTACAAAAATTTTTACTGCTCAACTACCGTAAACACTCTAATACAGTACAAACCACCCCTTTACATTTTGAGTCCATATATCTCGGTTGGTGTAAGAGATATTTAAAAGTTGTCAACTGACAAAATATTTCTGACATTATGACATACATTTTGTCAGTTGACCACTTTTTCATATCTTTCACAGGAACTGAGATAAATTGGCCCAACGTAAAAGTATATTGTATAAGACTGTTTACGGTGTCCCAAAAAAGAAGTATTCGGACTCTATTTATAACTGATTTCAATGACTAATCTCAAAATTACAAAAATCGCAGTTATGGAAAAAAGTTCCCCAGATTAAGACAAAAAAAATCACAAACAAAGTATTCAAAAAAGTCCATAACAACGGTAAATGAAGCCATTCCCTGCAGGCAAAGAAACAAAAAAATAAACGGTCGAGAAAATAAGAAGAAGAAAAAGAAAAAGATGAAGCCAGAAGAAGGAAAATGTGAGTGTCAAGTGAGTGTCACTCTTGTGTTTAAAACCGTTCATAACTAGCCTCTCATCCATTTCTCTCTCGTTTTTTCTCCTTTTTCTGCCAGAAAATATGTGTGATTGAGTGTCTATTTACCGAAGGAAATGAAGAAGAACAAGAAAGAAAAAAAGGAGAAAACGATCAGTGTAAAGTATCCCTCCAACCGATTCTTGTAGACCTCGCTCCCGAAATATCATTTTTCTGCGTCTCCGCGTTCTTCACACTCTCTCGTTGAAGTCGTTAACTGTTAACACCCCATTTCGAAAGGAAGCGATTGCAACAACTTGAGAAGGGAAATGGGATGTAAAACGGATATGTAATATGCAAATTGAGACCGAATGTGGAACAAGAAAATGTTGAGAAATCGGTCAGATGAATGTTGACAAATTACGGTATACGAATGATGCCGGGAGATTTCTATCTTTTTCGGAATCAATGAAAATTGAAGGATTTTTCATTTCTTAAAAGTCGTATTATTCTGAATGCCGGTGACCGTGGCCAAAGGTCTCGCAACGACAACTACAGTAACCTAAAACTCATCGAGTTTTCTGTTACTTTTCCCCAACAACAATGTTTTTGATAGATAGTGAAAAATTGACTGAAAATGCACGAAAATCAAGATAATAAATCCCGAGAATAACAGTATTTTAAGGTCACAGTAGTTGTAGTAGTGGAACCTAGTTTTCAAAAAATCAAAACATCATCACGTCTGTCGAGAAACTTTCAAGATATAATTAGATAATTAGAGGCATTTGTAATCAGAAATTTTTATTTCGAGAACTAAAAAAGTAGATCATTTTCTTGGTTTGTATCGATACTTCTTCCTTCCACCTCCTCCAGTGTCAGGAGATTGAACCATCGGAAAGTCGGTGAAGTAAACCGAACGTTCTGAAAAATTGAAAGTTAAAATAATATTAAAAAGAAACTACCTTGTTGCTTCTGAACAGGACTATTTCTTCGTGGCTCATCGTCATCAACCATCACAGCCGTGGCATTGGTGTTAACTCCAGAAGGTGGTGTTGAAGCCTTTTTGCGATTCGATCCTAATAATTGAGGAGCCACTGGGCGAACTAAAAATGTTGAAGAACGGAAATTTATTATATTTTTGCCTACTTTCAGAAACGTAGACACTTCTATCCTTCTTTTCATTGGTCTCCGCACTATCACCAGTTGTAGTTGTCTCTGCTTCAGAAACTTCCTTTGACCTCTTCTGTCTATTCACCTTTTGTTGTTGAGATTTCAGTTTTCGGGTTGCTGATCGATCATACCTGAAAAATGAAATCAAAGTAAAATCTCAGCATAAATACAGAAAAACCATTCAGGAGTCCATTTCTCTCCAGAAGTCGTCTTTCTGTTCGTAGTCAGTCCTTCTACAAGTTTTCTCGAAATTTCCGGGTAAACCGGATAGGAATCCGTTCTGATGAGCTTTGAAATTTCTAGAACTTGAGATGGGAAATCTGCAGTTCGATTTGGCAAGCTCTTCAAGAAGTCTTTTTTCATCGCGGCCACTTTGTCAATCTTATTGTTGTCTCTCCATGGAAGAGGTTTCATTCTGAAAATTTTATGTTATTACTCATACTGGAATATGGAAACTTACAAATCAACCAGAACATAAAACCACGATTCCAAGTCTTGCTGGAAACTGGAATACAAATTTGAATTCAGAAGATCGTGAGCTTCAAGTGATAAATAAGACAATGTGTTACCATCCGGGGGACTAAGTCTGAAATTTAAAAACCTTGGATGACATAGTACAAAAAAACATACGGAGAATTTTTCCCGACAGTTATCGTATCCCCATAATCAATCAAATACCATTGATCGCGATTTTGATAGCTCAGGACGATATTCGTTGGTTTGATGTCACGATGAACCATTTGATAACGATGTAAGAACTGGAAAAAAGAGCAGAGAATTTCAAAAATCCTTATCAAAAATACTTTCAAAGCTGAAAAGACTTCCTGTGCAATATGGAATGCCGACTGTACACAGAACGGTCCTCCGCCCATTTGCTCTCGACACTTCTCCAAATTCACATCGAAGATGTTGGTGACTGAAAATTCGGTGATCTTAGAAAACTGTTCTCTATTTTCAGATAAATTTGGATACCATAAAACGGAACTCCTAGAATTTTTCCCTGGTGCAGAATCGGGGGAATGCGTGGCGGCTGATCGTTTCCTTTCGACCAAAGTGTCTTCAAAGCGTTGATTTCTCTCTGGAAATTTTTTTTTCTCTCAGAATTTCAAAATACAGAAAAATCACTAACTGATAAACGATAAACGATCTGGGGGCTCGACAATTGTCTCAACGCAGTTTTCATCATGAATCTTGAATTTCCAACCGAGACCACATCATTGCTAATAAATTCGAAATTTCCAAGATATTATTCTTTAAAACTCACTCGACAGCCGATTCATTCTGAACCATGTAGATTGCTCCAAAACGTCCTTCGTCGAATTTCGTCAGAATTTTCAGACGAGTCGTCGCTTTTTTATCGTCATTGTCTACTCTGGAAAATCAGAAATAATTATCCAAAAATTTAAGTGAAAATGAGTACTTTTCAGCAATGACCACATGATCTGTGGATTTGAGTTCAGCTCGATTTTTGAGATATCCATCCAGAGTTTTGACAGTTTCATAGGTCACTTTTTGATCTATAGCCATTTCTCTCCACTCGGCTTCCAAGATTTTCCGAGCGAAATTTGGTGGATCTTCTGGTTTTTTGAAGAGAGCTCCTGCCATACGGTACTGAAAATTAAAATCAAAATATTAAAAATTTTGAAACTCATACCAACCTTCTTATCAATATTGGCAGCATCAATTGCCAATTTCGACTGAACAGTCTTCAACTGTCTCTGACTGTCATCTGAAGTCTCCGAATCTTCTGAACTTGAGGAATCTCTGGATCTTGAATTCCTCTTTCTTCTTTTCTCCTTTTTCTTCTTTTTCTTTTTTTCTGTCTTCGTCACATAGCTTGATCTCTTCTGTGCTTGTTTCTCCTTCCGCTTCTTTTCAGCTTTCTTCTTTTTCTTCTCGAACTTTTTCTTTATAAGATCCTCAAAAAGTCAAACAAGTTTGGAAATCTTGATTTGGATTTTTTGACCTACCATCCGATTTTTATCCGCTTTTCTGAACGCTGGTTTCTATTTTTCAGCAATATCGAAATAATTCATCAAAAATAACTCCCTTTTTTGGAAGATCCCGATCAACAGAGCAGCCATTTGGCAGTTTTGGAACTTTTTGCTCCGGTGATGACGCAAAAAGTGAAAAGTTTGATTATTATAAAACAAGTTTGATGTTTATGGTTGAGCCAAAACTTTTGAGGGCTACAGGTACATATGTTGTCTTTCAGTGGCAAGGATTACTGTAGGGAAAAAAATATTTAAAAATTGAAAGGATTACTGTGTCTATTTTTTGAAGTTTCGTTGTTTCTTTCTCCCGGGTGTTGTTGTTTCCACCTTTAAATAGCGTTCAGAAGAGATACTTCATCTTACAAAAAACAATTGAATTCAATTAAAAAACAATTTTTAAACTTCTGTGAGAATAGAATTTAATAAAAAATGTTCTGAAATTTTTGTTTTGATCGTCTTATACGGTATTTTCCTCCCAGACAATTCTCATGTGGACCGTTTCTTAAAACCCAATATATGAAGAAAAACATCTAACGTCTTCTCCCCAGGAGATTATACAGTTTACCCATATTCGAGATTATTCTTTTTTTCGTTCATATTCTGCTTCACCCAAATATGAAGATTCCAACTTCTCGATTGATTTACCAACGATCGGTGGCTTCTATCGGAGTTGTGAACAATTTGATTCTGATTGTTTTGATTGTTTTCAAATCTCCAAAACA
The DNA here is from genome assembly GCA_027920645.1 of Caenorhabditis nigoni. NCBI lineage: Eukaryota > Metazoa > Nematoda > Chromadorea > Rhabditida > Rhabditidae > Caenorhabditis > Caenorhabditis nigoni. The sequence goes on along the minus strand of CP115866.1, from coordinate 6,765,379 downwards.
GTTGGGCTATTATAAATATCTAATGTCTTACATTTCTATTTTTGAAATTCTATATTCAATTTTGGATTTCGTATCAGCGGCGGTTAGAAAAAATTAGGCGACTACTGTACATAATAGGCAAATTTTTTCAGCAAATTTATAGCAACGATTCTCTATTCGTGATCATAATCCACAAAAATCTCGCAATTCTTTCAGATGGTTTGTTAAAATATGCCAATTGTGAGAAGCTCAAAATCCACATTTTTGGAAATTCAAAATTAATTTCAGTTGCCTTCTGTAGCCTTTTCGGAATGTCAATGGTTATTTTTGCGATCCATTTTGTTTACAGATATCTCATTATCATTGGGTATCTTTTTTATTTTATAAACTATTTTCTTCTTCTTTTTTTTCAGAAGCGGATTTCTTCGAAAACGACATTTTCAAAAAGTTCTCTCGTTTATTGGATTCACAGTTATCGTTGGATTCCTCTGGGCTCTTTCAATGTATTGGTTTCTCAATAACAACGTCTACTCGGATATTGTATTGAGGTCTCTGAGGAATCTTTTTTCATTCAATTACTCTGTAAAATAATTGAGCTTTCAGAAAGGAATACCTTGCTCCACGTCATCTGAATCTGTCGGATATCGATTATGTTGGAGCACATTTCTGGCAAATTCACAAGAATGGAACAGAATTTATAAATTGGAAGTCAATGGGAGCCGTCGCATTTATGACAGTTATTATAGTAAGCTACATCCTGCTAGACTTAAAATACTTAATGCCGAAATTGCAGTTCATAAGTTTCTCGATCGTTTTCTATTGTGGATATCAGATCTACACTCGAATGGAGATCATGTCTTCTATCCAATCGGCTGGATCCAAAAACCTCCAATCCCAACTTTTTTGGGCACTAGTATTTCAGACTTTGATACCAGTATTCCTAATGCACATTCCCGCATCAATTGGCTTCATTACATCAATGTTTAATCAAACGAACCAATTTCTGGGAGAAGTGGTAACATATTCAATATTCATGTATCCTGCTCTTGACCCATTACCGAATTTCTTTATTATTAAAAGTTTTCGACAAGCGATTCTGGGTTTGCTTAGATTATGGGAAAGGTGGTTCAATAATTGTTCTTTTCAGATTTCTTTGGCTGTCTGAGAAAAGGAATGGTTCCTGCAAACAGCAAGAACACAAACTCGCAAAAGCAGAACAGTGCACAAGTGGATCAGAATTAATTGGACTTTTAAAAATAATCGTTTGAAAGTCTTTATGAGATTGGATAAAGTAAAATGTCAATTTGATATCTGTTAATGTTTTCTTTGGTTTTTTTGCCTTCACAAAATGTTCGTAACTTTTCCCGTCCTGCTGTGTTAAAAATATCCTTTAAAGCAATTGTTTTCCTTTCTCATGGTATATGTGTCTTGTTATTAACAACTCCGGATGTGAATATACGATTCTAGACAACTATTTGATCGCTTATACTACTACAGGAAATTAATTCCTACTAGGGCCAAGTCTAGACAAAATAATAATAGACTTACCGTCATTATCCGAAAAAAGAACGAAATATAATGTTCTCCAACTATCGAGTCCTTTTTCAACGGTCCGTTGCATTCCTCGGAATTCTAAATAACACAATTTTGGCTCTTTTGATTTTATACAAATCACCGAAAAAGTTGGGTTATTACAAATATTTGATGATGTACATTTCCATATTTGAAGTAATTTATTCCATTTTGGATTTCTCCACAGTCCCCGAAATTTTCAGTAAAGATTCTGCATTTCTTATTGTTATCGATAAAAATTCAACTATTCTTCCTGATATTTTATTGGTTTGTGCGTTGGGTAAGACGTATTCTGAATGGTTTTAAAATCCTAATGGTTTAATTTTTAGTGGCTTTTTGTAGTCTTTTTGGTATGTCGATGGCGATATTTGCAATACATTTTGTCTACCGATTTCTTGTGATCACTGGGTGAGTTACTGTAAACAATAGAATGCGCACATCCCTACTTTTCGCCAATTTATCTCGGTTCCTGTAAAATATATCAAAGCATGGTTAAGAGACAAAATGTTTTTGATATTATGATTAACATTTTGTTAGTTGATCACTTTTTGACATCTTTTACAGGAAATGAGATATACAGGCTTCAAGTGGACGATGTTCTAATACAGCTCTGTTAGAATCACTAATGCTTACGGTGTTTCAGTTTGAAGCTTTTCATAAAATCCTCAAATGGTATCTTTCCAGGCTCATTTTTCTTTTTCAGAAGCACATTTCTTCAAAAAAATCATTTAAAAAAAGTAATGGGACTTATCTCATTTACTATTTACATCGGAATAATTTGGAGTATATTCTCGTTTAACTTTCTTCGTTCTAATGAATTTGCCGACGAAGTTTTAGATCGAGAATATCTAAAATCGAGACATCTTCATTTAACTGAAGTGAGCTATATGGGACCATTATTCCTATTTCCAACGGAAAAAGGAACTTACACTCCAAACTTTGATGCCTTTGTCACTATCGCCTTTATGACAATTCTCATTGTAAATTCTATGATTTCAAGGATTATTGAACACAAATTTATTTCAGGGTCTCAGTTTCACTACCGTATTTTTTTGCGGATATCGTATTTATAAGAAAATGGAATCGCTGACGATGTTAAGATCATCAGGAATTGATCGTTCACTTCAATCTCAATTATTCTGGGCTCTCGTTTTTCAGACCTTGATTCCAGTGGTACTTATGCATATTCCAGCAAGTTTTGGTTTTGTTTTTTCAATGTTTGGAATTTCTATGGAACTTTTTGGAGAGCTTCCGACGATCACCATTTTCATTTATCCTGCTCTAGACCCTCTACCCAACTTTTTCATAATCAAAAACTTCCGGCAAGCGATCTTCGGTGAGGAATAATTGAGAGGAGTTTGTGCTAGATAATTTTATGATTTATAGAATTTCTCGGTTGCGGGAAGAAGAAAGCAACGCCGACATCTAGTAATGAGAACAATCCGATTCAACGGGAATCACTGGAAATGCAACAGAGACATGTTTTTGTGGTAGAGTCCAACTGATTGAAAGCAGGGGGATGGATTCCGGTAGAAGCTTAATGATTCTAACTTCCGACTTGATGAATCGTTATTTCACCTAAATGAATTACTCTGAATTCCACATCTTTCCTTTTTCATGAAATCCGAAAAACTCGAGCCAAGTCTTCTGTATTTTGTTATATCGTAAAACCTGTAATACATAGAAGGGACCCCTAACTTCCAACTTTGAGGTCATTTTTCTCGGTTCCTCTCAAAGCATTCTCTGTTGTTACATGAAGAAATTCAAGTTTCTTGAAGATCAGAAGACCAGAAGAAAAGTGACATGGAAATATAGACTCATTACATATTTTATTCTGGAGATAAAGAAACTCAAACACTACAAAACTGCTAGTGCACACGAAAAACTGCCCAAAGCAAATGGCGATGCTTACAAAATGAAAACAGAGAGAATGTACATGTATCAATGTGAAGAAAGCTATGGGGAGGCATTATACATGAACAGTAGTGGCGAGTAGATAGGAATAATAACTGGTCAGAAGTTATTACCATCACAAGAATGATTACTGTAGATAAAACATTTGGGGATTAATCTGCAAGGCTGGAGAGGAGGCTATATAGAAGACACATGAAAATATACAATTCAGAACATGAGAGGGTTACTGAGGAAAGATGGGAACATGACATCCAACTGAGCCGTCATTTCCAGAAGGGATACATCTCGTGGTGGAAGTGGTTTTGGAGAAGTAATCGAAGGCAGCTTCTGCAGGGAGTCGATGATTTTCTTTCCCGATGAAAATCGTTCCAAACGGGACGAATGACGCTCCACACGGCATCTGATCTTCTCGTACCACGCGGCATACATTCCGAGATCCGACGGTGAAAGCCGACGCTCTCTGAAAACGAAATGTCAAGAACAGAAACAGTTTAATTAGGTGCTCACTCTTTTCCCATTAAAGCAGATGTACAAATCGTTATCATCTGTTGAACGACGTAGTTTCCATATTGATGGAAGAGAAGAATGTCGAGTGCATCGCGATTCGTCCCATGATCCTTCACGTAACCATCGAATATCTCGGTCATCATTTCCGTAAGAAGTGAGGGAGGAGCGAAGATGAAAGCTCCTTCAATGACATGTGATGCGTATTTGTCCTGTGACATGGAAAGCAAATTTCTCAGAAGACACTTGTCTATGATCATATCTCGATACATTTCCATGATTCCTGACGACTTGATGGCGTACTGAACGACATAGTTGGCAAACTCATTCGATGACAATCGATAACAATTGCGAACCACGCACGACATCAAAGTATGGAGAAGTTGAAGGCGTGCGTTGAAGCATGGAGCCTTCGAGTTCTCAGATAATCTGTCGATGACTTGCTGCACCAGCCGACATCCGTACTTGTCTCTGCACACAGCCATCAGATTGTCGCCAGAGTACAGGAATTCCACGAAAAACGTCCAAATGTCGACAGGAAGATGCCTTACAATGCGTTGCATGGCACGAATCGATGTCTGGTCGGTGCAGATGTCCACTAAATCAGAGGAGTGGAGCGCTTTGATCAGATCAGTGACGACAGAACGATCGAACTTCTGTAACAAGGTAATGCTTAAATATGAAACTTAAAAAGGAGATCTATACCTGAACTGCGATTTGAACGACGCGGCAGGCGAATTTATCTTTGCACATATCCTCCAATCCGCACTCCACCATTCTCTGCAGCAACACTTTCTGCTCATCGAGCGTTGCGAATTCGACAAGCTTCTGGATTATGAAGTTTCCGTTTGAATTTTTGCACAATCCACTGAACAAGATCATCGACTCGGTGAGCTTCTCGAAAACTGCTCTGTGAAGATCATTAATCGCATCAGTCGGATAGTGGATCTCCAGGAACTTCACGCCGTGACGGTCCATCGCGAAATTGATGAGCTGCTCCTTCACGACGACATCTTGCAGAGTGATCTCTGGACGCGTCGGCTCGGCGAACTCTGAGCTCGGGATGAATGAGTTCTGGCTTTTGTCCAAAGGGAAGAAGGTGTCTTCTGATGACGTCCCGTTGAAGAAGAAGCTTCCCGAATCGGGAGTCAGATTGTGGTTCGCCAGTGATGATGTTCGACGATTGGAAAGTGGGAGCAGCTTGACCGGCGGTTTGTTATTGTTCTTATTGTTTACGAAGAACGAGAAGTCCGAGTTGAACGGCATCATCGCATCGAATGACCCGTTTCCAAACAATCCTTGTGTGCCAATTGACGATGATCCGGAAGATGTTCCATTGCTTCTACGGAACCACGAGTCGTTCATTGTGGGGGAGACTGAGCGACGACAGGAAAATCGCACAGGTTAGTAGCCGCTGAAAGTAAAAGAAGTATAACCAAAACGTCTGACACCGAAGTAAAAATTATCGATGATGGATTCGGGTTCACGACACATGATAAACAACAAAAATGGCGATGGCAAACGGAGAAAAATGACAGAGAAGACTGATGAGCGAAGCACTTCGTTGAAAAAAATTGCCGCCGGCGCCGCGCCTGCTACCGTAATCACTTAAAGGCGCATAGCAATGTTGCTGAAGGTCTCGAGTGGAAAACCGCCTTTTCGAAAAAAGTTGTTTTTTCTGAATTTATTTTTGCGGTTTATTGAGGATTTTTTTTCGAGTTTATTCTGCTTCAAGTTAAAGTTTTTCAGTTTTCAAAATGTCAATGGATCATATGATGAAGGCTGGCGAACAGCCGTTCGTGTCAGAACCTGTAAATTTTAGGTTTGTAGGATAAAAATCTTAATGCCAAAAAACAAATTTTTTCCAGCAATTTCGCCTACTTTGCGAAGGCGGCCGCAGAGGAATGTCGTTTATCTGCTTCAGAAGAGAGAGCCATCGAAAATTTTCAAAAAACGACTCATCTCGCAGACACAACTGCAAATGAAATTCTCAGTCTTATAGAGTAAGTTCAGTAACTGTTACAACTCACAAATTATGTTGAATTTCAGCGTTTCCGACTTATGTCCTCTAGTATTCAATCGGGAGATGGACGGTGGTCTGGAGAGGAACCGGCTGGTATCACAGGCGATTTTGTTGGACGAAAATTCGAAAAGACGCAACGCCCAATTCAAATCCATCGCTCTCCGAGCTCTTCGATACGATCACATTGATCACAGTGCGTTGGCGAGAAAGTCTGCCCATCATTTGTTGCCGGTAGACGATGTGAAGGAGGAATGTGAAGATTTCGAAGAAGCCGACGAGGATATTCAAATGTATGAGCCAGACCCTGAAATCATTGTCAACCCACCGCCGGCACCGTCGACAAGTCTGATGGAAATCGATACGGCAGAAAAGGATCTCATAATCAGTGTGTCCATTTATTTAGGATACACTCGAGAACTTCAATATCACGAAATCCGATTAGGACGCTTGCTAAAAGTGACGGACCGTCTCGAGTTGACCGGACATCACACACTTCTCGATCTTAAAAACGCGTTTTCGTGTCCGGCAGATTTTGCATTCCATGAGGATTTCAGCGAAAAGGAGCCGACTGAACAAGACTTTGCAATAAACAAGTGGCCATCGTCCATGTTCTTCATTCACGACACTTTCTACGTTGATCCAGAATTGGAGGACCCATCAATGTACTTCTGATTAACCGAAAATGTATTTATCAAATGCTATTTGTTACAGAACTGTCCGAAATTGGGCTCAAAGCCGAAGCTACATTGGCCCAATGAATGTCGAATCAATGGTTGACAAGAAACTAGGAGAACTTGTATGTCGACTCGGCCAACCATACGTCTACATTCATCAAGGTGTTTGTGAACATCTCGTTGTTTTCAATGATTTATTTTTGAGGTTTTTCGAACAATTTAAACTAGCTATAAATTATAAATATTTTCAGAGATGAGTCACACGAGAACGTAGTTTTCCCACGGCGTCTTGTCGAACGAAATTTCCGGAGAATCGCTTGCGACATCTGTAAAGCAGCGTCAGCGACGTCAGTATTTATATAACATATAGTAAACCCTCTTGATTTTCATTTAAAAATTTTAAGATGGATGCTTTTGGAACATGAGAATCTGCTCCCAAGTTCGCCAGGATATCTTTGCTCTTCATGCTACAAAGAGTTCTGTTTTGATGTTCACGGAAAGAAAGTTTCCGAATTTAAGGCGGTTCCATATTGCGATCGGAAGGATATCGGCGACGGCGGAAAGTTCATTGCCGAGTTGCGCTTCGGCGCGGCCCAAGAGAAGAAGCAGTAACGTATAATGCATTTATCGGATTTTCTTCTGTTTTTACCATCTGTAAAATTTTGTTTTTTTGCTTCTTATTCTTGTTAGCTTCGTTGTAGCTATGTGAATTTTAATTCCACAATAAACACATGAAATTTTTAAATGATTTCATTGACTAGGCTTAGTAATTCTGAAAATTATGAAAAGAAAGTTTGAGTACGTCTCCGACAGTTAACAACTTCAAGGGCTCCAAATCCTCACTTTGGGGTGCAATTTTAGCTCAATCATATAAAAACCCGTTGCTTTGGACCAGGAATATTCGGAATGGCTTTCTTCGAAACTTCGCAAGATTCCGATTAAAAAAATTTCGGAATTTCCCGATTTTTCAAAATTCGAATTTTACAGCGGAAATTTCATTTTCACACAAAAACGCAAGAATGTTTCGAAGATTGACAGAAAGATTTCGACAACGCAAGAAATTTCAAAGTTAATTCTGTTAGAGACCCGAAGGTAAATAACATACTGTAGTCGTAAAAAATTTTAATTCGGAAAAAATGCTTCGGAAAATTCCGGTAGGATTTTTCGGAATTTTCGAAATCCCGAATACCGTTCCGAATATCTCGAAAAATTTAAAAAATTTTAAACCCAAATGTTGAGAAACTCAGAAACTCTAGAACAAAAAAAAATAGAAAATAGAAAATCTTAAATTTTGAAAAGTGAGAAATATTCAAATTCTAGAGCAACAGTTCCGAAAATAAAATTTAAAAAAAACCTTTTGAACAACATAGCTATGCACAGACCCGCCAACCCAAAGGTATCTCTAGGCTCAACCCACTGCGCTTACTTTCTAGAAAAAATAGGAAAAAATAAATTGGACATTGAACTAACTGTTGTTTTCTTGTTGCTGTACCGCTTATCTGCCTGCTTATTCGTCACACTCAACGTCACAGACACTTTAGATTCCCTGTATCCCTGTGCATCTAACATTTCTCACTGGGCGACTTTCTTCACAGTTTCAAGTATTTATGTTTTCCCACTCCTCATTACGATTGCGTAGAACGAACCCATTTGATTGTTGCACCCTCTGGTTGACAACTCTCAGTGAGGTGCAAAGAGAACATCTCCGACCAATTAATCCATCTTTAGTCGACAGGTGGTCCTGTGTGAACCAGTGAAGGACATACACTCATCATCGTACTATCTACGCCTTTTGGGTCATCTGCCACGTCATAAGATGCTCCTTCTTTTGTTCTATTCTAATCGTTTGTCGTTTCCCTCATCATCATTCTTGTTCTTCTACAATCTTTTTAGCATTTTCAGAACTACAAACGATGAAACTATCGACTTTTCCGTATGGGGTCCAAAAGGAGATTTTTGACAACATGAAAATTCCAAATCTATTTTTGTTGTCGTTCGTCTCCAAAAATATGAAAAAGTTGATCAAATCGTCACAAATGACGAGATTCAAAAGCATCAGTCATATTGTGAATGGAAAATCCATCTCTCCAGGAATCGATAGACGGATTTATATTCCCTTCATGACGATGGCGGACAATATCATGGAAATTTCCGAACGCCGCGAGGAAACGAAAAATGATTATTTTCAATTGAACGTATCTGGGAAAACAATGGATTTTCGGTGAGTTAAATGCAGCAATCAGTTGAAAACCTATCTTTTTTTAGATTATCCAACCAATACAAATTTGCTGAGGCATATTTTCACCCGCTTGACAAAGAAGCTGCTATCGAATCTATTCATAATTACCTTGTGGATATCTTCGGGGACACTGTAGATTACCAATACGTAGAACATTACAAGAAATTCGTTCCACATCTTCCGAAATTGTCATTGTGTCATTCCTTTTGGTCTGGTAACGGGGAAAGAATCAGAGACATTAAACCCATTGAAGAATATATCGCCTCGTCTCCTGTTTTGAAACGGACAAATATGAATTTGGATACTCCAGATTTATTCAATCCGGAATCCAAATTCTATCAGATAGAATCCATTTACCTCACACTATACACCAATACCGTTCCTACTTTTCTACGTCATTTTCAAGGGAGACAGGCATTTTTAACATGCTATAAATGGGAGATTCTGGATTTGATAGAATTTATGAATAGATGGAAGTCCGGAGAAGAATGCCGGAAGTTGGAATACTTGCAAATAAAACTATTATCGAATGAAATCCCTCAAAACGAAGTTCTGAATGCAAATGGAGTAAAACATATTGGTGAAACTGAAACACCACCCACGCACACATTGCCCAAAGTGCGAGTTAATTTTTAGTAGTTTCGAAATAGTCGGTCCTTTTGGGATAACTGAGAAATAATTAATATTTTTTCAGGTATAAAATCGGGTTTCATCCAAACACGGATCCAATCATCAGTCACTCATATGTCGTTAGAAAAACAGATAATCGTGTGGCATCTGTTTCAATTCAGAAAGAGGCGTTCTGTTTTGGAGTATGGAATAAGACGGAGGAACAGTTTCTGAGAATGGTGGCGTAGTTCTAGAATTCTCTGCTTTTCAAAAAACTACTGAATCCATAAAAATCACATCAGATATTATATTGTTATGTAAACTGTAAATTGTTTTTTTACATCGCTTCCATTAATTTGTTTCAAATCACCCACCCCTATCTAATGCAAACGATAATAACCATGCACCTCTTTTTGTTAAAATCAATTCTTCCCATTAGTTTTAATTGTATGTCGATCTTTTTTCGCTTCATTATTCAATGTAATCTTTCCCTTTTTCAATTATCAATAAGTTTAAATTCATTGTTTTAATTAAAAACATTCTCATTCAATTTTCGGTTATTTTTATTTGGATAGTCAATTATGTGAATTTCAATTCCACAATAAACACTGGAAATTTTTTTAATGATTCTATAGACAGGATTTCGTAATTATAAGAAAAGAAAATTTGTGTATCGGCAGGTGCATAACTTCAAGGGTTCAAATCCTCACTGAAGTTGTAAAACATCTCCTGGAAGTGTCAAAAATGGGAGTTTTTTTTTTAAATTACCGTAAAACCTCAAATAGACCGACATGTCGCTCTATTTTTCAAACGTCTTTTTTCTTGTCGCTCTATTAGAGGTGACGTTCAATAAGGGGCTGTCGTTCTATTTTTCAATGAAAAAAACCAAACACACCAAAAATTTTATCAGAAAAAGAGCAACAACAAGATCAACAAGTAGTAAAAAAACAACAGAATTTTAATCAAAAATAAACTACGAGTCACTATCTTCTTGATATTCTTCCTCACTGAGGTCGACTTCTTCGATCAGATCTTCCAATTCCTTCAATGATCGCTCCATGGGTGCTTTTTTCAACGCATCCAATCCACTTGGAACTTCCGAGTTTGTCTTGAAACAGAAAATCAAATGATCTTCGGAACCTCCTGGGACTATTGTTAGAGTGCATCCTTTGAATAATTTTTAAATGAATTCATCTGGAAGACTTTCCCATGCATCGACAATCCACTAAAGATAGACATCCATTGGCGGAGCACGCATGTTTCCAGATTTAGTATAAGTTTTTATTCCATAAGTCATCCATTCGTCTTGTGTTTGCGTCGCTTCAGTAGTTTTAGAAAGGGTGTCGCTCTATTAGGGGTAGGCGGCTGTCGGATTATTAGAGGCTGTCGTTCAAATAGAGGCTGTCGGTCTATTTTCAGAATGCAATTTCTCGTGTCGGTCTATTAGGGGTGACGTTCAATTAGAGGTGACGGTCTATTAGAGGTTTTACGGTAGCAAACTTGAAATTCATAAATACCTTCTCATGTCAGTAGATCTTTACTATTAACAATCACCAAATTCTGTGTGTGTGTGTGTGTGTCCGTTTGTTCCCGGTTCCGCGACCCTAGCGAAGTTCCTACCGGACCAAAATTTCCCAAATTTTTACAGATAACCCGAAATAGCAGCGAGATGATGCCCGTCTATTTTACTTTTCGAAATTTTGAGTTTGACGTCTTCTGGAGACGTTCTTCTATTCATACAGTGCAACTTTTCAAAAATTATATTCACGTCATTCCCGCTCAACCCCCTATTTTTTTTTCTTATCCACGCTATTTCTGGGAGAAAGATGTTTTTGTGAAAACGTTATTTTAGTCTGGGGTTTGAATAATTGAAAGGGAAAATTTCTGAAACAGGGAAAAAAGTGTTTTCCAGGGAACATAAGATCGCGCTTTCTGGATCACTCGAGTTTTCAGGATTTCAACTTCTAAGAATTTCCTAACTTAATTTCTGAATTTCCAAATTCTGGAATTTCTAAACGCTTTGAGATTCTTATTCACTGAGTTTGCAAAAAATTTTCAGAATTTCTGATTTTCCTACTTTTCAGGTTTCCAAATTTCGAAGTTTCTAAGTTTTTGCAAATTTGGATTGTCGAATTTGTGAAACTTGAAACTTCTGAATTCCCGATGTTTCAAGAAATTCTGGATACTGTGTTGGGCTTTTCTCCATCATCATCTTCCACTTTCTAACAACACATGGTCAAAGACCCCTTTTAAAGAACGTAGTTAGCTGGAAGTGGGAGTTGTTTGCACTAAACGCGCATTACTTTTTCGACTAATTTTCCAAATTCCATACGGTCAGATTTTCGAAAACTTGAAACACTTTTCTAGCATGATAGTCTCTGAAAAACGCAAATCGACTGTCTTTGTTATTTCGAAATTTTTCGAAATTCGGAACATTCGGAAACCAGGAAATACAAAAATTCTGAACTTAGATATCCAAAAATTAGGAACTTTAGAAAAGCGGGAATCCATATACTCCGGATATCAGAACTTATAAAATTCAGTCATAAGTAGTTTCGCAACCTTGGAAATTCAAAAAATTAAATACCGTATTTCCTCTAATGGAAGCCCACCTCTATTTGAAGCCCACTTCTATTTGAAGCCCACCTCTAATAGAAGCCCACCCCGCGAGGGGCATCGAAAAATTGAAGCCCACCGTCTAATAGAAGCCCATGGGCTTCTATTTCTCAATTTCTAAACCGAAAATTTCCCAATTTCTGAGTTGCAGAATTCCTGAATTTTGAATTTTGAGTTTCTGGAACCTCAGAATTTTATAAATTCGGAATTCCGGAGTTGAGAATTGCAGAATTAAAACTTCGAATTACAAAAAAACACCGAAGTTCAGAATTCTTGACTTCCGAATTGTCAAATTTCTCATTTTTTGAACAAAATTTTTTTCGAAAATTATTAATTGAAAAATTGAAGCCCACCCTCTAATTGAAGCCCACCTTTAATAGAAGCCCACCCTGAGAGGAAGGTTGAAAAATAGAAGCCCATGGGCTTCTATTAGAGGAAATACGGTATTTAGTAATTTTCGTGACTTCGGAAACTCGGAAGTTTAGAAATTCGAAATTGAATTGTAAGATACAAATTGAATTGTAAGATACAGAATTTTCCGATTTTAGACCCAGAAATAATCTCTGAGAAAATATTGTGATAACTCTTTTTGAAATGGCGGGTATTGGAAGCGGAGGCCAGAAGGTTTAGCCCAAACGGGTGCACACCGACATTTGAAAATTGGAAAATTCGGAAGGAAAAATAACCAGAAAGATAACAATTTCTCACATTCAATTAAAACTTTTTTTAAAATTTCCTCAAGTTTTGAGATTCAAACGTTTTGAGTGTAGCCAGGAGATTGTAGCCGCCGACAGGCGGCGGAAATCGACTGGTTTTCAATAAATTTCAAAGTACCGTATTCCCTCTAATCGAACTATTAAACTTGGATTTTGAGCAGAGATGTCCGTATTCCGGATTCCGTGAAAAAAAATTTTCCGGATTTTTCAGAAAATGTGTTAATCTGCATGAATTCTCGGCCGGTATTGAACTTTAGCGACTAAAAATGCGAAAATAATAAAGCGCAAAATGTGTTTTTGACATTTTTTTTTCTGCCCATCGGAGACCTCAAAATTCCGGATTCCGGAAAAATTAGTTTCATACCGGATTCCGGATTCCGTGAAAATTTTATTTCTCCGGTTTCCGGATTTATTTTATTCCGGATTCCGTTTCTCAAAAAAGTCATTCCGGACATCTCTGATTTCGAGCTAGATTTTTTCGGTTCCTTCGAAAAATCCTCCCCCTACAGTAATCTTTTTCATTCTCCAATATTTTCCCTACAGTACTCTTTTTATCATTGTTTCAGTTTATCATGTTCTGCACTTTCTATAAATGATGTTACTCTATTCTTTTCTTTTTGAATTCCTGGATTACGACATCTTCGGATTAAACTGAAATATTGAAAACTTCAACTACACAACTGCCACGTATCACACTCCACCCACTTTTCTTACTGCTCAAAAATGAGCATTAGTAACATCACAAATCAAAATTCTTCTTATTCTTCTTGAATCACCCTCCCTCCATAACAACTACAAATTCACTAGACTTATCTGAATCATAACCGTCTACAGTAAACAAACTGTGATTTCTAGAATTCATTCATTTGAAAATCAAAAGAAAGATGCAAATCGACGATGTCCTCTGGCTTAACATTTCAGCCGCCTGTGCTGTTTCCATCAACTTTCTTCTAATTTTTTTGATTATCAAAAAATCTCCAAAATCCTTGGGATCCTACAAATATCTTATGATTTATATTAACCTCTTCGAATTTACATATGCAATTTTATATTTTGCTGAAAAACCGGTGAGTTTGAGTTGTAAAACCTGTAATAGAATGGCACCCACACTATAAGAAGCCACCCTATACTAGAATTTTGAGCTCAATTATCTCAATTTCTATGAAAAATATCAAAAATGTGTCAACTGATAAAATGCTTATCATGAAATCAAAAATATTTTATCAGTTGACACAGTTTTTGATATCTCTTTCAGAAGTTTAGATAATTGAGCTCAAAGTGAAAATATAGGTGACCTTCTATTAGAGGGTTTACAATTATTTATGTGGGTTTCTGTGCTAGATATCAACATTTTGTCAACTAATAATAATAAAATGTTTGTGATATCATGATAAACAATTTATTAGTCGACAACGTTTTTGATATCTTTCACTGGAATCTAGATAAATTGGCTCAAAGTTAGAGGCCTTTCGATTACAGGTTCCCCAGTAATTGAAATGTTGAAAGATTTTTTTCCAGGATCTATTCACCAAAGACTGTGCATTTTTTCTGATTGTCAATTGGAGAGAATCCATTTTTCCAAAGTTTATCGCATGTCTTCTGGATTGTGAGTTCTCAGAATTGTTCCTTTAAAATCTCAAATAAAAATTACAGTACTCTTCGTCGGATTCTTTGGAATCTCCATTGCAATTCTAGCACTCCATTTCATTTATCGGTTTCTAAGTATCACCAAGTAATCCATTTTCGCTTTATGAATATTTCTCCTCTACAGTACTCTTACAGTAACCGCCATTTAAAATCTTTCGATTCTTGGAAAATCGTGCTTTGGTTCATGATTCCTCTACTGAATGGAGTCTTATTTATGATCACTGGTGGTATAATTCTGTGTGCCGACCAGGAAACGGATAGATTTATGAAGTGAGCGATATTAAAAACAATTAAGTGAAAACAAAGATTTTCCAGGGAGAATTATCAAAGTTTACTGGAAAACGCTACAATACTGGATGATTTGTACTACATGGGTCCGTTTTTCTGGCCAAAACGAGAATATCCGTTGGATGAAATTTATTTCAGTTGGAAGGGTGCTGGAGGATCAGTTATTGTGATGGGGTTAATTGTGAGTTCCTCCTAAAATATTCGAAACTTGAAAATTATCACTGTCGGGAAAAATAATCTATAATGATTTTTTAATATCAATCTAACTTCATGTTATCGAATACTGCTACGAAAAGTCAGTTTTCGGTGTCTGCAAAACAAATTCCAACTTGAACTGAAAATGAGCTCTTTTTTGTAAACTTCCTAGTTTCAACTAAAAAACTGTCCAAAGAAAACACCGTATATTTCCTATAGTAGAAGCCCAACTTAACCATCAAGTTCGAGCTCGATTATCTCGATTCTTGGGAGAGTTATCAAAAAAGTGTGTACTGATAAAACATTGCTAACAATATGTTTAACAATTCTTCAGTAGGCAAATTTTTGAGAACTCTCACAGAAATCGATATAACTGAGATCAAAGTTAACAGTTTGGGAAATCGGCTGGAAATACGGTATGTTGCTTCTAACCGGAAATTTGACCTATTTAGACATACATCAAGAGTTGCCAAACTTCTTAACAGAATTGTAATCTCCTTTAGAATAATTGTTTTCAATTGAAAACTTTCAAATTTGTATTTTTGTTTGGTATACATTTCCTGAAATGAAATACTGTTGACGCTCTAAAAGAATCCGGAATCCGCCAATTTTGAGCTCATATATCTCGGTTACTGTACAAAATAGGAAACAGTAATCCACTGACAAAATGTATATCATAATATCAACAATATTCTGCCAGTTGACCACTTTTCGATATCTTTCACAGGAAATGAGATAAATTAGCTCAAACATAACGGTCTAGAAGCCCTTATACTACAGGTTTTACGATATTTAGAAAATTCCTTTTTTTCAGAGTTTATCAAGTTCAATAATGATATATTTCGGAGTAAAAGGATATCGAAGTATGAACAGATTAATCTCTCAAACGAGTTGCTCGGAAAAGTTCAAAAGTGTCCAAAAACAATTGTTCCACGCCCTCGTTTTCCAAACTCTAATCCCTGTTTTCCTGATGCATATCCCGGCTTCTGCTATTTATATCACTATATTCTTCAACAATTCAACGGAAATCGTAGGTCAAACTCTGAGTTTGACAATTGCAATGTATCCAGCACTCAATCCGCTTCCCACTATTTTTATCGTCAAAAACTACAGAAAAGCGTTGAAAGGTAGAGGAAATTGTGAGGAGGAGGTTTTTCGAATAAATTTGAATTTTCAGATTTCGTCTTGAGAATTAAATACAAAATCCAAAATAAGTCAAGAGTGACTCAACTATCTACAACTGCATATTCTACACAAGTATCCGCTGGAGTTTCTACAAAATAATTCAAAATTAAAACAATATAATTTCATTTTTGAATAATAAAAAATGATTTAATTGTAAAATGGGTTAGAAGACGAGGATGGCTGACTCTGACTGCTATCAGCTGCAAAGTAACGGAAGTTGCTATCTCCAAATTTAACTTTTTTGTTTTCTCGCTTTGTTCTTGCTATATCATCATCTTCTTCCAGTGCTTCCTTGTCTTTGTAGGTTTTGCGATTTTTTTAGAGAAATTAAGTGTCTTCACTAGAATAAAAAGATACTACGAATAAAAACAACAACAAAACTAAAACTATTGAAAAATAGGTCGGCTGAACTTCTCGTCCGAATAGAAGCCCTAAACCAAACAAAACCTGTGTTTTCAGAAGATCTCAGATCTGAGTATGTCTTAGTCTTGGGGAAATTAGGACATTCCCTGATACAACTCCGACAGAGGAGTTGACTATGAGAAGACATCTTTATTCACCTAGCCCATCCATCTTTAATTGATTTGATTCCTGTGGGAAGGAAAAACGTGTATTTCAGTCAATCGATGTCATAACATACACTCATAATTGCACTCTCTGCATCTTTTGGGTCATTTGCCACGTCATAAGATGTCCATTCTTCTAGTATTCCTTTTTTTCTTGTTTAATCGTTTGTCGTTTTCCTCTTCATCCTACCCGTTCTTCTACAATTGCTTTAGTATTTCCAGAATGATTCTATCCAAGTATCCGTATTTGGTCCAACAGGAGATTCTTCACAACATGGAATATTCCGATCTATTTCTACTTTCCTTCGTTTCCAAAAGAATGAAAAAGCTGATCAAACTGTCTCAAACGAAACATTTCAAAAGTATCGGTTCAATCGTGTATGAGACTGATAGAACTGTGCAACCATGTGTGTATATTCCCGAAGAACCATTTAACAAAACGATAATGAGAATCATCAATCACAGGAAGACTAAAAATGATTTTCAGTTGAACGTATGTGGAAAGATTATCAATTTTCGGTGAGTTGTGGTAATCAATGAATCATACAACTATCTTTTTTCAGACTGTGTAAAGAATATCGTAGTGAAAACCCTTATCCGGTGGCATCCTGTAACTCGTCTGAGAAAGAATGTGTGATTCAATCCATTCACAATTATTTTTTGAAATTCTTTGGAAATTCTGTGGAGTATCATTGGAAAGACATTGAACACAACTTGAACCAAAAAGTAGAGCATTATATTCCTATCATTCCACAACTTCAAAATGTATCATTCAGTATTGATATGTACCTCAAATACCAGTTTTCTGACATGGAAAACCTCGAGAACTTTTTCTCATCTTCTCCTGTTTTTAAAGCGATTCGAATGTGGACAGCGAGGTCAGCGGAACTATTCAATCCGGAGTCCAAAATTTATCAGACAGAATGTATTGACATACAACAGCTCAGACACACTTTTCCCGATCTTTTAAGATATTTCCAAGGAAAACAGGCTTTTATAAGAAGCTGTTCATGCGGAGAATTGGATTTGATCGAGTTTGTGAATAAATGGAAATCTGGAAACGGATTTCAAAAGTTGGAATACTTGGAAATGGAAATGATCTGTGATGAAGTTTCCCAAACCCAAGTTTTGAATGGAATCGGGCCAAAATATATCGATGCAACAAAACAACCACCAACGCACTCTGTGCCCAAACTGTAAGTTATTCTTGATTGCCGTCCGTAAACACTCTAATAGAACGTCCGACTAGCTTTCAATTTTAAGCCAATTTATCTCTCCTGTGAAAGATATCAAAGAGGGATCAACTGATAAAATATTGGTGATATTATTTATCAGTTGAAAATTTTTGATATCTTATGCAACTGAGATAAATGAACTCGATGTTTACGGTTATGGTAGCCTTCTAATAAGTACTTATTTTTGAGATATTTATGAAGAAAACAACTATATATTTTAGATTTCGTTGGTATCTTTCCGATCCAAATACGGATCCGATAATCAGTCATTCTTATGTCGTTCGAGAAACAGATAATCGAGTGGCATCTGTTTCGATTCAAGAGAACACTCTCTTTTTTGGAGTATGGGATAAAACAGAGGAAGAGTTTCTGAGAATGGTTAATTGATATGGTTAATCGTTTTTTTCAAAACATCACCTTATTTGTACAGATTTTTGTTATGTACTTTTCAACTTCATTACTTCCTTTGTTTTTGAATTTTCATTTTCTATCCCTACCAGCTCTATGACTTTCAAATAAATATTATAATTGTTTGTAACTATCTTGCACAGGAACCGAGATAAATTACCGTGAGCACTCTAATAGAAGCCCACTCTATACGCGCACTTTGAGCTCAATTATCTCAACTTCTAAAAGAGATATCGGAAATATGATAACTGATAAATTGTTTATCACAATATTTTATTAGTTGAATAGTATTTGATATCTTTTACGGTAAATGAGATACACCAGTCGATTTCCGCCGCCTGTCGGCGGCTACAATCTCCTGGCTACACTCAAAACGTTTGAATCTCAAAACTTGAGGAAATTTTAAAAAAAGTTTTAATTGAATGTGAGAAATTGTTATCTTTCTGGTTATTTTTCCTTCCGAATTTTCCAATTTTCAAATGTCGGTGTGCACCCGTTTGGGCTAAACCTTCTGGCCTCCGCTTCCAATACCCGCCATTTCAAAAAGAGTTATCACAATATTTTCTCAGAGATTATTTCTGGGTCTAAAATCGGAAAATTCTGTATCTTACAATTCAATTTGTATCTTACAATTCAATTTCGAATTTCTAAACTTCCGAGTTTCCGAAGTCACGAAAATTACTAAATACCGTATTTCCTCTAATAGAAGCCCATGGGCTTCTATTTTTCAACCTTCCTCTCAGGGTGGGCTTCTATTAAAGGTGGGCTTCAATTAGAGGGTGGGCTTCAATTTTTCAATTAATAATTTTCGAAAAAAATTTTGTTCAAAAAATGAGAAATTTGACAATTCGGAAGTCAAGAATTCTGAACTTCGGTGTTTTTTTGTAATTCGAAGTTTTAATTCTGCAATTCTCAACTCCGGAATTCCGAATTTATAAAATTCTGAGGTTCCAGAAACTCAAAATTCAAAATTCAGGAATTCTGCAACTCAGAAATTGGGAAATTTTCGGTTTAGAAATTGAGAAATAGAAGCCCATGGGCTTCTATTAGACGGTGGGCTTCAATTTTTCGATGCCCCTCGCGGGGTGGGCTTCTATTAGAGGTGGGCTTCAAATAGAAGTGGGCTTCAAATAGAGGTGGGCTTCCATTAGAGGAAATACGGTATTTAATTTTTTGAATTTCCAAGGTTGCGAAACTACTTATGACTGAATTTTATAAGTTCTGATATCCGGAGTATATGGATTCCCGCTTTTCTAAAGTTCCTAATTTTTGGATATCTAAGTTCAGAATTTTTGTATTTCCTGGTTTCCGAATGTTCCGAATTTCGAAAAATTTCGAAATAACAAAGACAGTCGATTTGCGTTTTTCAGAGACTATCATGCTAGAAAAGTGTTTCAAGTTTTCGAAAATCTGACCGTATGGAATTTGGAAAATTAGTCGAAAAAGTAATGCGCGTTTAGTGCAAACAACTCCCACTTCCAGCTAACTACGTTCTTTAAAAGGGGTCTTTGACCATGTGTTGTTAGAAAGTGGAAGATGATGATGGAGAAAAGCCCAACACAGTATCCAGAATTTCTTGAAACATCGGGAATTCAGAAGTTTCAAGTTTCACAAATTCGACAATCCAAATTTGCAAAAACTTAGAAACTTCGAAATTTGGAAACCTGAAAAGTAGGAAAATCAGAAATTCTGAAAATTTTTTGCAAACTCAGTGAATAAGAATCTCAAAGCGTTTAGAAATTCCAGAATTTGGAAATTCAGAAATTAAGTTAGGAAATTCTTAGAAGTTGAAATCCTGAAAACTCGAGTGATCCAGAAAGCGCGATCTTATGTTCCCTGGAAAACACTTTTTTCCCTGTTTCAGAAATTTTCCCTTTCAATTATTCAAACCCCAGACTAAAATAACGTTTTCACAAAAACATCTTTCTCCCAGAAATAGCGTGGATAAGAAAAAAAAATAGGGGGTTGAGCGGGAATGACGTGAATATAATTTTTGAAAAGTTGCACTGTATGAATAGAAGAACGTCTCCAGAAGACGTCAAACTCAAAATTTCGAAAAGTAAAATAGACGGGCATCATCTCGCTGCTATTTCGGGTTATCTGTAAAAATTTGGGAAATTTTGGTCCGGTAGGAACTTCGCTAGGGTCGCGGAACCGGGAACAAACGGACACACACACACACACACAGAATTTGGTGATTGTTAATAGTAAAGATATATGGGCTCGAATTTGACAGTTCAGAGTTGACCTATTAAAAGAAATATACACTTCTTCAGAAATTCCCCATTTTCAGAGTTTATCCAGTTCAATAATGATATATTTCGGAGTGAAGGGATATCGAAGTATGAACAGATTAATCTCTCAAACGAGTTGCTCGGATAAGTTCAAAAGTGTCCAAAAACAATTGTTCCACGCCCTCGTTTTTCAAACTCTAATCCCTAAAGTCAAGAGTGACTCAACTATCCACAACTGCATATTCTACACAATTATCCGCTGGAGTTTCTACAAAATGATTTATAATTTTATTATTAGAATGAAATGAAATTTTAATTATAAAATTGGTTAGAAGACGAGGATGGCTGACTCTGACTGCTATCAACTGCAAAATAACGGAAGTCGTTTCCTCCAAATTTAACTCTTTTGTTTTCTTTCTTTGTTCTTGCTATATCATCATCCTCTTCCAGTGCTTCCTTGTCTTTTCCCAGCTGAAAATAAAAACTATTTTTCAAAAATGTATTTTTCATGATCCTACATTTTTCTGTCTCAACTGATCCTCATTGAATCTATCACTCTCTTCAGTCGAACAAATCGCTAAAATCCGCCACGAGTATTTAGAGATACTCGAAAAATCGTCGTCTTGAAGAAATGGATCATCCAATTTCCGAGGCAGTTTTTGTTTCTCCAATCGACAGATACAAATCATATTTTTGGCAGAGTCTTCTCCTAGATAATTTCGAAGCGCATCTTGCCACCTGACTCCTTTTTTCGTTGGTGTATCAATCTGAAATGCCGAAATTTTTATCATAATATATCGCTTTCAGGTTACAGGGCGGCGCATATCATGAAACTTGAGTGAAGTGTTCTTAAACGATTGTTTCCTTATGCTCTTAACGAATGATTTTTGAGAAATTTACGACGACTGAAATTCGGACAAAGGCAGGAATCTTAAAAGGCTCTGTATTTTCAATGACTCATACTTTATATCTCGGTAATGATACACAAAAACTGTCAACTACGAAAATGTAGTTTCTCGTTTAAATTTTGAGAATTTTATAAAAGAATTCAGAAAGTTTCACTTCTGAATCCACACGGCTTCATCCAACGAACGACCTACAAGGAAGGCGCTTGCTTGCTCGGACTAAAGTTTGCACTAGTATAAAATTTGAGTGAAGCGTTTTACTGGGCTCAAAGTTGGAGTGTAAAAATTCAAGCATATCACTCGTAAACTGGCAGAGTTTCAATTAATTTGACCAACTTTGAGTTGAATTATCGCTTGTAAATGTTGCTTCATCCCATGAAAACCGCATCGTCATCTTTGGACAATCATAACAATACCTAGATTTGAGGAATCGTTTTGAAAATTTCAGTAGCTTTGAATCAAAATAAATTAACATTTCTACTAATTTTCCCGCTTCAAAAATACCTATATCTAAAATCAAACCCGTTGTTATCAGTCTGGGTAATTATAAGCCACCCTGTACAACATACAATATCAGCCATTGTGACTATTCCGACATCTGAAGAATTGAAAAACGGAGTTCCCATATAGAACGACCACTTGTGACATTTTGTGTTTGGAGTGCAAAGGTCCACAAGGATTCGAGCTTCAGCTAGTGATTCATGAAGACTGATTTGGAATGGAAGAGACTGCAAACTCTTTTCTTTTCCCTGAAATCAATGAATCAGTTAATTTCTCGTTTGATTTCTCGAAAATCAAATCACATACAGTAATCTTGTATCTGACATTCCTCAAATTAGTTGCGGTACTGTAGTTGCACTCATAAGAAACTCCGAGACGTACCATACCAACTTCCGATCTGAAAAAAAAGGATAATTTAAATTTTATATCGTTTCAAATTACGTTTGTAGGATAGCAGCTTCTTTTCTTTGTGTCAGCCAGACGATATACAAATCTTCACTCTCTTGGTTTACGATTAGAACTTGATCTCTCCAATCATATGGCGTCAGTTGTGGAAATGGATCAGTATACATGTTGGTTGGTTGAAGAAGAGCAGCTGGTGGAGGAGCTCTAAAATAATGTCAGTTGGTGATTTTGGTTCCGTAAATCTCGCTTACCTCATATCAACATGTTGAAGTATTGGTGTATCTACGGGGTTCGGAGTAGAAATTTGGGCGTTTTGAAAATAACGAGCAACACTGAAATCTACTTATCAGGTGATTGGAAGCGGTATCACTGTGAGGGTCAATTACCCTACTAGCCTAACAAAACAGCCCCTTTTTTGGCAAGCTTACTTGTAAATCCTGGCGGACCGTTCTAAATTTTATGCGAATTTTATTCGGTTTCGCCGTTTTCTGGTCCAAAAACTTTGACCCTATTCAGAGTGGACGGACGGTCCGTCGACGAGCCGCCAACGGTCCTCCCACGCCCTGCCAGGCCGCCAACGGCCCGCCAGCGGCGACTCGACGGTGTTCACCCGTCCGGCATCTATCAGTTATTCGTCAGCTGCGTTTTGCCTGTATTAGACAATATGAATTGCCAAAATCATAAGCAAAATTGCCATGATTTAGGCAAGTTGTGAAGTCTGTGAGCATTCTTTGATTCAATTAGCCATACTTGGGTCTGATTGACGGAGGAATTTCCGAAAACAAAGATAACAAAGTATACCGTAGTGAAATACATTAGAAAATTGAAAAAATTTTTGAAGAAATGTTAAAACTTCCGAAAAAATAGTTCAAAAAAAACAGCCGCTGCTGAAACAGCAGGCCGGCTCGGATTTTTGCAGGTATGAAATTAACGGATCAAAACCGCCCATCTTAATTTTGTACGAACTCATTAGGATGTTTATTTTCCAACTCACTCGATGACTCCTCCCATATCATATTTTCTATTCTTATCTGCAGCCCTTTTAACATCGACATTTCTCGCTGGTCTCTGAGGCTTCTCCCTTTCCTCTAGAATTTGATTTTCTGCCAATTCCAACTTCCTAGTCAGATCAATGTAGTCTTTTTGCTGTTTGTTTGGATCTATAGGTCCTTTGATTTTTGTCACTTTGAAAAGTTGACTTTTGTTTTGTTCATAGTCCAAATCCTTCCTGTAAACTATCAAATCTTTGTTTCGAAATTCAAAAATAAACTTCTTACACAACAATGAAACTTTTGAATGCGTTCATTTTCTGATTCATTGTCACTTCTGATGAATCGACGAATCCATACCAATCAGCAAATGCCAGTTTCCTATCGAATGTTTTATGTCTCGAATCGGGACTAAATGCGATATAAGATGAAATTTTGAATGTTCCATCTGCTTCTGTAGAAATACAATCCGTTAGCATTGGCTCCTCAATCTTGATATCAGGATTCGAATAAATTCCATTTTTCAATTTTGAATATTTCATATCGAAGACTAGAAACTTTCCTGGTAGTGGCCTAAATATAGAAAAAAAAAGTGTTGAAATTATCAAAACATGCAAAACCAACCGTCGTGAGAATCCCGCATCGTTTGATTCAATTTTCACCCGAATCAGTTGGAAATCTTCTTTTTGATAACATGAAGCTATATTAGAAACTGAATTAAAGTTCAAAACCAAATAACGACGACTCATTTCACAACAATCGAATGGATTCGAACTTCAGAGTGAGCAAGAGAGACGACGGTTACCCAATAGAAGTGATAACAAACTTATAACTTGTGAATGGCCTGGCAAACAAACGATTTTGCCCTTATCAAAAGTTAAACAACGCACTTTTAGGTTCATTTCTATATCAATTCTTGTGTGACAGGAAAATATAAAATTAACAGTTTATTAGCTAAAACAAGTCGTTTTCTTCAAAATAATAAGATCTCAAATAATCATCTCTCCCGGCAATCAGAATCATCTTTCGATTATCATCGTCTTCAATAACTTCCGGCGATGTGAAAACTTCTTTATTTGAAATTGGAAATGCCGCGACATTTTCGAATGATTCGAAGTTACGAAACCTTCCAAAGATCAGCCATCCACTCTTCGAAACCATCATTAGATCTGCATAATTATCAGTTAAATTCAAAACTTTTGGAGTTCTCACAAATGAGATTCCTGGTAAATCGAATCGATAAATAATTGAAATTCGAAGTTTCGGTTTTATATCTAAATCAATGATTTTTCCAGACTGAGTTGCGACAAGAATTTTGTTGGGTCCGATTTTCAATGGAGCACAGAAGCAGTTCTCGTTTTTCAATGATTTCGAATCCTGAAAATTTCTAGAATAGGAACTTCGGGTTTTGAAACTTCGAACCTTCTCTTCTCCAGTATCGGAACTTATAATTGTTAAAACTCCATTCACCGATGTTACCAAAACTGTGTTATCCTCAAGAAACAGTGGTTCCGAGAATATTGGTCCCATCTTTTTTTGTAAAGAAACATGGAGATTAGAATGGTTCTGAACATCGGGAATCTGCGAATTTTCTAAACTTTTATAAATACCGTAATTCTGGAAAATAATCCAGAGGTCGTTGTTGCAAAAACTGAACCATCTGGAGCAATAATAGGTCCAATTGATGTTCCACCTCCATTTGGTTCGATTTTGTGATGGAAGATAGGGGAGAAACTTTCTGGATCAATAGAATGAAAATATCCATCATTGGTTGAGCAGAAAATGAAATTTTCATTGGAAGCGCAAGTGGAACGAACTGCTAAATCTATGACATTCAAGATTTTTCCAGTTTCCAGACATAGGAAAAATAATCCATGACTTTTGGATCCTGAAAAGCTTATTTTATGTATAAAAAATCAATTTTTGTATAAAACGGGTCTTTGGCGGGTCTTCCCAGGTTTTGCTTTAGTCTATTTTAGAATCGATATTTTCAGCGCAAATAGAATGGATACAATAGAACTCGAGAAGTACTTTAAAATGTGACTGTTTGGACTACTGTATCTTGTCTATGAATTATGTTACAGACGAAACGGGCCTGCCGGCCCGGATCAGCCACTTTATGGCTTATAACTTTGTTCATAGACAAGATACAGTTTTTCGAATAATATTGTTTTGTAGTACTCGTCAAGCTCTATCATATGTATTTTAATTAGTCCACAAATATAGATTTTAGTAAAAACTATTCCCCGCGAAGCCCCGTTTTACAAGTACACCTCTCACCAATAACAATTCGCCGATTCGCTAGAATTGGAGCACACTCAAATCGAACTTTACACTCTGTTCTCCATAAACATCGCCCAATTTTTGGATCCATTGCTACAATCACTCCGGAATGAGATGCACAAACTACCAGATCATTTCTATAAATTGAACCGTATTTCAAAATTTTTGATTCCAAGCACTAACCGAATCACTAGAATATTTCCATCTATACATTTTCCCAAATCCACAGACCATTTCATTTTCGGTTGTCGCTTTTTTGATACCCTGATGACTTGTTGATCCGTTTTCTCTTCAATGAAACAAGAAGGGTCTTCAGATGTCCCAAAAGTTTCCAGAACTTTCCGAATCGTTGTGGTGTTGTTCAAAATCTCTCGTGTTACATTCTCCTGATCGTCTCCAAAATACAATGATATCTCAGCTGCCATTAGAGAATTCACACCGATTTCTACGAAACTTTGATCCAGTACCTCATCTAAATCTACTCCAAGTTTTTCCTTCAATAACTTTTTGACCATATTTCTTCTTGACACGCTGCAGAACCGTTCTTCACATATTCTTCTCAACTCGTACTCATCTACTTTGCCACTCGAATTGATAGGAAGACTTTCCACGTGGATTGTTCGAACCATGACAAAAGTCGTATTGTCTAGGGGGACTAGTATCGATGAGACATCATTGCTCGTACTTGGTCCGGTAACAAAAATGACAATGTCTCGATTTTTGTAATGTATTGAGTAGGCCAATTGAGTTGAGGTCGGTTGTTGTTTAAGAATAAGTTCGGTGAGCTGATCTAGACACACTCTGACTCCTCGATGCTTGACCATTCTATCCATCCTTCCAACTAGTCGCAGTTCTCCGTTTTTCGTTTTTCCCACTAGATCTCCCGTTTCGTGTCTTTCCGCCTTATTTCCATTCACATAGCATTGTCGAGGACCACCTGAAACACAAACTTTCTTTTTCTTGTCTTATTGATTTATCCTGCCTAATATTAATTGATTATTGGCATCCACTTCCAGTGTTGTTCCCATAACTTCCTTTCCAATTAACACT
The DNA here is from genome assembly GCA_027920645.1 of Caenorhabditis nigoni. Lineage (NCBI taxonomy): Eukaryota > Metazoa > Nematoda > Chromadorea > Rhabditida > Rhabditidae > Caenorhabditis > Caenorhabditis nigoni. Next base: position 6,738,642 of record CP115866.1, on the reverse strand, counting down.
TCTTCACATCCGATTTCAATTTCAAAATAAGAAGCCCAACAGGAAACTTCTGTAACTCCGTACACATTGAAAATCCGGGTCGTATTGCCAGAACATCGGATAGAATTGATATAATCCAGTGGGAAATGGGATCCTCCGATTAGCAGAATTCGAAGGGATGACGTGGAAGAGAGCAAGCAATCCGGAGATGGGAGCATTTCAAAAACCGTTGGAGTAAACTGGGCAATAGTTGGTTTGAATTGTTCGATGGCTTTTTGCATTCGATGAGGTTCACTTCTGAAGATATCTGGAGTTATGAGTAGCCGGCATCCAACATGGAATGCCATGAATAGTTCCACGATAGATGGATCGAAGAGAAGAGATGTAGAGAAGAGAATTGTGTCAGAAGGTGTCACATCGAAGATGGTGCTGGAATATATTATCTGTAAGCATTGGACTTCAGTTGAAGCTTCAGTTATTACCAAAAATGTTCAATATTCGCTTTGATACATCCGAGCGGGACAGCCACTTGTTTTTTGGTATTTCCAGATGTTCCGCTGGTATTGATAACATAGCAAATCTCATGGCATTCGTTCTCATTCTCTGCTATTCGAGTGACTTCTTTTCCATTGAATACCAAAGTGGTTCTGAATTTTCGATGATTTGAATGGGTTTTGTACATGTAAGCGTTAGATTCGCAGGAAGTGAAAGCAAGTTCCAGTTGAAGACATCTGAAAATAATTTTGGAATTATCTAGAATTGCTCGATACATGGCTTATAAGCCAGCTTACGCAATGATAGCTATCACTACATCGAATCCCCTGTCTATATTGATATAAACCACATCCGACTGCCGTATTTCTTCTTTAGTGATTACTCTGATAACTCTGTTAACCTTTTCTTTTATCTCATCTGCACATAATACGCTTCCGTCTTTAGCGTATATGATTTCAAAGGTTCGGTTGTATTGTACATTCATCTGATTGCTTGGGATTGATTTCAATTTTTCAAATCCGTAGTTGAGGCTGAGAAATGCTTTGAGCACTGTCATATCGCAGATAAAAAGCCTTTATCAAAATCGACACAGAAAAAAAAACAAATAATTGCTTCATAAATAATCATGATTTAATCATAGTGGAGATATTCAAAAAATACAAAAAAGCATAGGTGAGAGTATTGAATAGTTATGACAATCAATAGTTTTGCATCAGGATATCGTTAGTTTGACTTTAAATGCTAAACATCGGAAACTCGGGGCATTTTCTCCTTGATACTTCTTTGCGACGAATCCAGCATTTGCTCCAGTTCGGCAGATAGGACCACTTCACCCAAATTCTCCTTTTCCGAGTTGTAGACGGCGTCGAGTTCATCTCTCTGGAATCACATTAAATAAGTCAATTTTATGATTTTCCGAGGTCTTACCAATTTCTTCTTCGGGAATCTATCAGCAATCACTGTCATTTGCATTTGTTGCCATTGATATTTCTGTCGTTCCGTTTCTGGAAGTCCTCTCCGTATATCGTAGCGATAATCGAGTTCATATGGGATCATTCCTTCCAGCTTCTTGCTCATCTTCACTTCTTTACTCCATTCTTTTTTCTTCGATTCTGCGCCGAACTCTTTTTCTAGCATTTCGAGGGCTTCTTTCTCGAACGTTCTCTCTTCTGATTCAGTCAATTTTCTACCAAACTTCAAATAGTTTACATTGATGAAATCCACCACTGCGCCCCACAGAAGAACAGAATACGAGTCGAAGTAGTCGAAATGGTCGTAAAAATCCATTTGGATATCTTCGAACGATGGTGGTTTCCAGACATTCTGAGCAGATATCCAATCGAGACCACGAATTTCGTCTTGCAGTTCGATGGCTTTGTGAATCATAACGGGCCCAATCTCTGGAAGGTAATCTTTCTGGCAGTATTCTTCCATGTCCAAATGGTTAAATGTTGATTCATTAGCTACATTGGAAATCCGTGGAGTATCAGACCGGAGATCAGAAGTCGGGACGTTGTCGAAGATAGATTTCAAGCGAGGTGCCGGCTGGAAAAATATTACTTTATGATAATATAACAAACTGTAAAAAATACCTTATTGTCAAGTAGAAATCCTGAATCATCAGCGCTATCATTGAACTCCCGAATCAGTGAATCCGATTGCTCATCCTCCAAACTTCTCTCAAATTCATCGTTGTTGGTGAACTTCTTGGTTTCATCTTCTTCGTCTTCCGGATCAATGTAATTCTGACTGTATCCACCAGCATCATAATTTTCTTCAGATGGTTTAGGCGGTGTTGGTGTCTGAATACTCTCGCGAAGCTGTCTCTGTTCTTCTTGCTCTTCCATTTCATGTTCGAATTGAGTTGCATCATGATCACACAAGTTCAATTCTACTTCGGAATCCTCGTTGGTAGGGGGCGATTGATTTGATGAGTGGACTTCAGACTCTGCTGATGGGGAATCTTCTTGAATGATCGGGGGAGGATGAGAAACCTCATTTTCGGTATTGACTTCTACTTCTGCTTCTGCCTCAGGTTCAATCTTCTTTTCAATTGATTCATTATCTTTCTTGATCTTATCTAACAACTGAGATAATCCGGAGGAAAGTCGTCTCGCAGACTCCGGATCTAACGAAACTCGTCCACTTCGTGGGGTTGTCTCTACAGAAGGTTCCGAAGATACCGATGGATAACTGATGTCGGACTTGAAATGACTAAACGAGTCGATTGTCTCTAAACTCTCGTTATGAAGTTGGATACTGTTGAGCATTTCATCTATGTCGAGGATTGTCGGTGTTGTGATTGAAAGAGCTGCCGTTTTCGACGTATCATCACAGGCGGCTCCTGATTGCACTACTGGCTGTTCGATGAAAACGGTTTGCTGTGATGCATCTTCAGAAGGTCTCGGTGGCGTAGTTTGTGACGATGAGTGTCGTTTTTCCAGCGATGATTTCTCTAGCGACGACAGATCAAGTGGTTCAACAACAACCCTTCTCGGGCTAGTTTGAGTCATGGCAACATCAGCCAATCTTGCTGTTACTTGTGTTGCTGCTTCTCTGGTTGGCTGGTTCGGTGGATTACGAGAAGGTTCAGATGACGAGGCTTCGGTAGAATGTTGAGATGGAATAATCTGAAATACAATATTCGAGGGAAACTTTCATGATTTTCAAGGGATACCTTCATAGCGATACTTTTTCGACTCGTGTTGAAAGAGCGATTACTGTTGTTATTCCGATGAAGGGATGCCACATTTTTGAATTTCTCGATTGTAGTCAACATCTTTTTTTGCAACAAGTGCAGCTCTCGTGCAGTTTGAACGTCGAATTCGTGAAACGGAAGTGAGGTCCATCCATCGAGAGATTTCAAAAGTCTCTCGTTATATGGATCGCCCTTGAATGGTCGACTGAAATAAGAAAACTATGCCAAAGAAGTAGATGCGTTTCGAAACGTTACTTAGAGACCAATTGATGAGTAGACAGTTGAACGTCAGTGATTTTTCGAATCCGATCTTTCAAATCACGAACCACTTCTAACTTTTTCTCTCTTTGCTCATTTGTTTCCACCAGCTTTCTGAGGGCATCAGCAGCCATTCTCCTTCGCTTCGCTTCTTCTGCCGCTGGACTCAATGAAGCCAAATTCTGCAAGAACTTTGAAACAAGACTAGTAAAACAGTTGAGCTACAGAAATCAAGGTAACCGGTTTTTTGTGTGCTGGCTTCTGACATATAAAAGTTCACGTTGAAAACGGCGAACTTACCTTCATGCTCTCCAGCTTCGTCATCTGCTTCTCAACGGACACCACAACACGATCCGCATATTGCATATGCATACGATGAGTCGCTACCAATGTATCCACATACGATGTATGAACGGTGGAAGGATCATTGGAGCGAGATGGTCCTGGAGATGATGTTCGTGAGAACAGAGGAATCGAATTTAATTTCTCAATTGGAGCTGGCTGAGAAGAGCTTCGGTTAACAATAACTGTAGTTTCAACTGATGATCGTCGTGCCGATGATCGTGGACTTCTATTATCAGTTCTGGTGGTTTCGGCAATAGCCTGTTTGCGAGCTTCTTCTAATGTGTGACCACTGAGAACGAGGTCATGCATTTTTGTGAAGTTCTCTTCCATTTTCCGACTGAGGCATGTTGTATAGTATGCGTGTTCTTCCGAAGACACTGAAATTTTTACATCTTTTCTGGTTTATTTATTTTTCCTACTATATCTGGGCGGTTTTGTCGATAAAGGTGTGGTGACGTCTGTCTCTCTTTTTTGCCGCCTGTCTTTTTTCGAGGTCGAAGGTGTCACAAATTCGTCTTCTAATCCACTACCGCTCTCGCGTTTCGGAGTGAAATATTGATCACTGCTCGGTGACAATTCTTTTGGTTCTGGAGTCATTGAAAGTGAATTTCGAGCAGATGACGACGCGGAACGTTGTGCAACGCGCATATCTCTCGCTTTCTCTTTGAGCCTTCTGTCTGCGTCGTACCTCTCGTAATCTGCTGCGGTTGGTTGCGGATTAACTGAATCAGAAGAAATTAAGATTCTCAAGCAGGAAAATCGATAAAGTTACCCATGGAAACAAAGCTTGAAGAATGCCCTTCACCTTCCGACATGTTTTCCTTGTTTCTGAAAACTCACATCGATTTATGTACGGGATTCCTTGGTTGCTATGGAGTAATTACCTTATTCGATCGTGATGAATCTGATACTTTTGCTCATAAAGTACACTTTTCGATGGTTTTCCTTCGTTTGTGGAGAGCCACGATCTGAATCCTTTTTTGGCAACAGGAATTTTAGACATTGTGAGAGGTTCAATACATTAATAGTTGGCGCGTCGATAGGAAACTGGCGCGAGAAGACTGCTTTCAAATCTAGAGCCTCCGCGCCGTGCGGTGAGTGTGCAAACACAAGCACATGAAACCTCAGAAAATAAAAATAAGAAAAACACTGTAATTGGCATCAGTTTCACATTATTATGTGTAGGAGCCAAAATGTGCTAAATGAAACAAATATTTATTAAAACTTTGGGGTTCTCAACGGAGAAGTCAAAAAAATATGCAGAAGGGAGCATATAAAACACTATGTATTCTGCAGAGGACAAGAACATGGACCAACAAATGGTTAAACAACGCTTATATATAAAACTAAAAAGGAAATCGTTGTGAAGATACAGATTAAGAATTTCAGGAACATCCGTATCAGGAAGATGGATCGTATTCGTATTCTTCCTCTTCATCACATTCTTCAAAATCTCCAATAACCTCGCAATCTTCAAGCCATGGCCTATCATACAGACCGTATTCGGACTCCTTCATTTTCGATGAGATCACACGAAAGCAAATGTAGCTGACGCCGGTATAGTCGTTGTAATCAAAAACGAGAATGTTTTTTGCTTCATCGATGGTACGAACAAGCACATATTCATCGGTTTGAGAACTGAAACAATATTATTTCGAACAACTAAATACATTGTGAAATTATTACATTACTCTTTTGGACAATTTTTTTGCCAGAACTTCCATTTCTGGTTTGAAGTATCGCTCTGGAACCGAGATAACTACTTTCTTATCGATCTCGATATCCATTGCTAGCCACTTCTGAAAAATGCGGAGAGTTTCATAGTTCGAATCTGAAGAGCTTACCGTAGTGATCATAAAAAGAGCACCAGACAAGTCTACACCTGGCTTATCCAGTTGCAATTGCAAGCACTTGGAGTTGAGAATCTGAAAACATGAAATGTCTGAGGGATCCCAGAAGAGAAGAACACTCACCTTCGGAGCATCAAGGTATTTTTTCGGAGTAAAATGTTTAGTGACTCTCAAAAACACCATGTTCGGATCGACGTTACAGTTTTCAATGAAGAAAAACTGAATTTCGGGGTTTAACACAATCGAGAAAAATGTAGAGATCTTGAAGGGAACAATGTCTTTCAATTCATCCTGTAACTGTTTCATTCCTCCTTCTTTAGCGCCAGGGTACAAGCAAAGCGCTTCAATTTCGCAGAAGTGGAGAATGTTCTTAACAGCAGAGAGAACCAAGTCGAAGGAAGCTTCTGCGTCGTGTTTTCCAGGTTCAGCCCTGAATAAGAAAGTGTTACTGGTGGAGATAACCAACTACATTAATACTGACCAACGTTCTGAACGAATATTGAGCGTCTCTTTCGGATTCTGAGCAACAACACTCATTGTTTGTGAGCCATCCGTGTACGTTAAATGCTCAACTTTAACAAACTTGAAGGCATATGGTTTCGACGAATCAACCAATTTCTTCTCGGCATGACATGTGCTTCGGAGATGAATTCTAAAAATAATACAATCAAAATAGAAATAAATAATACATCCCCACCTTGTCTTGAAATGCATTCTATCGATGCACAACAGCTTTATCTTGTCCGGAAGACAATTCCAGCCGATTGGGGATTTCTTCCTATCTTTCTCTTCTTCCGGAGTGCTCAACAGCTGAGCGACTTCAACCTCGTCGTTATTCCAGACGAATCGTTCAAGTGGCTGAAAATATTGTGTTAAAGCAGTGCTGAGCAATAAAAATTCGAACCGTAGATGGAATAGATTCCGAGCCAGCTGGAAGAACAACGCAGTAAACACCATTTATTCCGATTTTACAGAAAAGTTGACAGTTTCGATTCATTTTGTACACCAGCCACTCGTTTTGGTAGAAACTAAATGCTCATAAAAATTGTGTTCCTTATTGCAATAGTTACCAGTTTCCCTGTGAAGCGATCGAGCTTATAAGATTGGCAAGGCCCACGGGAGTCAAATGGTAGCGAACAAAGATCTCGGTATCGTAGCGGAACGGTTTCAGAAGAATTTTCTGGAAAATTTCGAAAATTTCTAAAACTCACAAATCCAGACAAACCTTTGGAAAGAATTTGAGGTCAATCGGATTTTCAGGGTCCTTGGTGAAAATCGATTGGCGGATATGAACGAAATCCATTTCATCAAAAGGGATGGCTTCAGAGTAGTGGACTCGAACAATGTAGTGCTGTAATTAGAAAATTCTACAATTTTTCGTTCGGTCTATCAAACTGACTCGTTTTTCACAAGGGTACTTCGTGGCTCCTTTCAGAGTGACATGCTTCAAAATGGAGCACTTTGGAATGATATCGTAAAGCACTTGAAGATCAGTTGACTGGTCGAAAAGAATCGAGGCGACTGCGAATTCTGTTTTGTAACTTCTATAGAGATTGAACATTCGGTGTTTGATCCCGAAAAGCCTGAGTTGGTCTACTTGTTTAGAGTCGAGAACATCGAAAAATTCCTTCAGAATCTTACGACAATCTTGGCTCGATTCGGAATCACCTCTGATAATAAAATATTTTCTCTCTAATAGTAAGTAACATCTTTATACCTGCAACAAACGGTTTCTTCATCTCCTTCTTTGGTTTTCAATATCAAAGTTCCTTCGATATCAGACAAGCTGATAAATTTGAATGATTCCGTCTTCGGTACGCTCACGACACTTTTCCCAGTTGATTTCCGAGGCATTTTTTCGTCTTTTCACCTGAGAATCTCAATTTACTTTGAAATGTATGTGTTGGGTGTAAAAAACAAGTACAAAATTAGTCTGAACTGGAAAAATACATTGAAAAACTGAAAACTTTGCCCAACACTTCTTTTCGCATTTGTTCCGCCCATTTCAACTTTAAAGGCGCACAGAATTACTTGCACGGGTCTCGACACAGGGAGTTACTGTAGCGAGGACGTGGCTTTTTTCTGCTCCTCAAATTCCGGTGAAAATTTTTTCCATGAAAAATGGGCGGAGCCTAAATTGCAAGCTGTGCACTGTTTTCCCGCAGTTTTTAACACATTCACATAGAAAAATCGTACGCAGTTTAAATTTAGTCCCCGCCCAATTTCCCCAAAAAAAATTTTTTATGTCGGGAAAATCGCGTTGAGTATTGTCAGTTCAGAAACATAGATTTCAAGAACGCAGAATTCAAGTACCATTCGAATGACAGTGTGCACTTCCTTTTTATTAGTCCAACATTCAGAACAGTTCTAACGATGTTGAATATCAATGCTCTAAAAAAAAGTTCAGAGCCAAGATGGAAACAAACACCATTGGAACGTCGGGATGAAAGAATGGAATCAATGGTTTTGAAAGATCAGGGGAGCTAATAAAATAGAAAACTGCTCTAAATAAAACAATTCAGGTTTCTAGACATTTGACGGTGTAGGGGTGGGGGGACATAAATGACTATAATATCTTGTCTACTGATACAGTTTAAGTTAAATATGAAGAAAAATAAACCAGAACATCACAAAGAAATAATTTGGGTTGAAGAGGAATTGGGGGACGGGGAAAGAAATTTTAAGATATGGGATTGTCAATTGATGGCCAATCAGGCAATCAGTGTTGACAGCAATGCATGGAAATGAACAGGGGAAAGGGGGCCGGTTGATAAATATATGAAAAACAGGCCAAGGTTCTGGGGGATTGAACTCGCAAACGTTTGGAGAAACACATAAGAACAGGGAAGAAATTTTACCAGGAATTTAGAGATTTTTAAAGGGGCTGTGGATGGGTTTGTGGGGAGCAAGGGGTTGGAAAAATTGATTGAACTTATATTTTGTATCAACAGAAAAAAAAATCAATTGGCATATGAAAATGATTGCATGTGGAGAAAAAATTGATATTCTATGAATTCCGAAAAATATCGACGATAGTGATCATCGGGAAAAAGAATAACACGGAGAATGGGAATAGACACCGGAAGGTGGAGCAGAAGATAGAATCACTTCTTCTGGGATGGATTGTACACGATCGGTTCTGAAATACTTTTGTTCGAAAAAGTTCCAGAAGAAACAATGAACTCACTAGCTCCTTTATTTTTGAAATCAGCCCAGCGAGCCTTCCAAACTTTCATAATTTCGTCATCAATAATGTTATTTTCGCTCTTTCCTTCTGCTGGCATCTCTTGAACTTTTTGGTCTCTGAACGAGTTCATGAAATCCTGAGTAGTTATAGAGCGCGGTTGTGACACTGTTGCTCGTTCAATGACAACACTAGATGCCTTCTGCTCTCGTCTGAGCTTGTCTTCTGTAACATGGATTTTTGATATCAACAAAACTCATGAATTTTTACCTGGAGTTTCCTCGTAACCGAACGAAATGTCAGAATCAGCAACGGCGGCAGAAGAAGCAGGAAGTTGCACTGCACTCGACGGGGCTTTGGAAGCAGCATAGGAGCTTTCAGAAGCTTTTTGTTTCAGATCCTGCGAGTTTTGGTGAGCCGCAGGAGATGGTTGATTCATCGTGCTGGTTGGCACCGGAGACATTTCTTGAGCTGGAGTGTTTTCACCAGACGACTTCTTGGCGGCATCAGCGTACGAAAATGTTGATGTCTGAAAAATAAATGAGTATTCATTGACCACGAAGTGTCTGATTACAACGATTGCATTCTCTAAATCACAACTTTTGTCGAGACTCACCGTATTAACAGAGATCGGAGTCTCAAGAGCATCAACGAAAGCTGGGGAGCTTGGAGTTGGATCCTCGATAGACATCTGCTTCTTCTGACTAACAGTACTGATAGGACTCATCACTTTCTTGTGTTTGATATTTTTATGAGTGTCCTTCTTAGTGCTCTCCATAAAGTCGCCAAGTGTCGTGGGATGAGCAGCCGGACGATTGTTCCCGCGTTGATGGTGCTGTTGGTTATTACCCGAAGAAGATGTAACCGAAGGAGTGGTATTGACACGAGCATCTGGTTGAGTATTGCGACGGTTTGGTGGAGAAGAAGAGGAAGCTGTCGAAGACGCAGAAACGTTTTCAGGGATCGACGACTGCTTTTTGTTCTTCTTTTTGTTCTTTCCAACGGTTATGAATTCGTCTTCTTGTTGCTGGAGTTGCTTAGCAAGCGACTCGACGTCTTCATCATCTCTATAGTTATTTGGATCAAGCATCACATTATCAATAATGTCGTCGCGAGATTGACGAGCGTCCACAAACTCAGCCTGAAGCTAATATAACAAATAGAGAATGGCAAGAAACGGTGATAAGCTTACCGGTGGAGTAGACAAACGGCTCGTCGATCCTCCGAGATTTTCTTGAGCTGAAACGTACGACTGATCATCGTCTTCCTCGGATTGCCCGACGCCAGATGAACAACGTTTTCTGAAAAAAAAAAGAGGCTCAACTGAAATTTTTTGGAATCAAAAAGGAAACTTACGTGATTGAAGCAGCCACCGCGACCTCATCCATCTTCTTTTTGGCTGGCTGAACTGGCTTCTTGATCTTGTCAGCTCCGTCGTCTGTGGGGATGGTCTCGTTGTCGGATGGTGGGGAACGAGCAGTCTCTTTAGGAGATGCCTGCTTCTTCTCCTGCTGTTTGTTCTTCTTTCCCCCGTTGTTCCCCTTCTTGTTCTTCTTCTTCGATTCGACAAGATCTGAAACCTCGAGTCCAAGTTCTTTCAAGATTTCCACCAACGAGTGCGATCCAACCCCTGCAAATTACGGCCATGCAAATCACAAAACGGACAGAACGGAAACGATGAAGCTAGAGAGAGAATAACCAACGAGCATCATTTCGTTCAATGTTTTGAAGACTGTGAAAGATGAATTAGCGGAAAAAAAATCAGTTATATAATTTTTGCTAATTCTAGGACGGCAGAGTAACTAAAACTATGGAACTATTGTCTTTAAAACACGATAGTTGAAAAAACGACAACAAGGAAGACACTAAAGCCGAAGATTTCTCGTTTTGCGCAAAACGCGCGCCTCATTCATTAAAAAAACGATTGAGGCCGTGAGAGACGTAGAATGTTCAAGGAGAGAGATGATCTAGGTATCCTGCCGCGCGGAAAAAAATATGACGGTTTCTGCAACGAAATATAACGATGGTCAGTAATGAGCTCTTCGTACCGAAACGATAAGAAGATGTCCGAAATGGAAATGTCGTGTGGGGTCCAAAAATGGGTGAAGAGATTGCATAATTCTACCAGACGCAGAGACAGAGAGAAAGGAAAGATGGAGCAAGGAAGGTCACGAGAAGAGAAGAGAAACGAGAAGCGCAGAGACCATGAGAAGACGTCGTTTGGAAGGGAGCGTCCATACTGCGTGGCGCACCGCGCTTTCGTGGAAACAGAGACAAACAGGGGAGACCAGTGGTCGGAATGAAAAGACTTGGATGCAGATGAACAGAGTCGCTGACGAAAAAGTAAACAAATAGGAGGAGGTTTGGCTTTAGTTATGAGACGCAGGCTTTTTTTTGAAGCTTCGGTTTCTTATCTAAACTAAACTTTTTAGTCTAAACAATTGATAAAACTGCAGTTTGCTTTATTGGAATCGTAATATTTTTTTTCTCATTATGAAGATTATCTGGCACAATACATGTGCAACTACCTCAAGGCAAGATGAACTATTGGGATGTCATGCAGGGAAGTTAAATTTTTTAGAAAAAAAAATAATTCCGACTTCGCAAGCTGAATTTTGAAGATGACTTCAAATTTGAGAAAGTAAAAATAGAAGGAAAGTCCGTTTTGTGCAAGAGCATGCCATAAATGGGGTGGATGGGTGCAGGGTGCAAGAACACAGTTTAAAAAGAAGCTGAATGAAACAACAACTACTCACCCTTGGTGCCAACATCGCACATCTCATCAGAGTCATTTCCAGACTTCTTACTATTTTTGGCTGAAAAAAGAGGTCTAGTGAACACGGAGAAATTTTGTTAAATCAGAAAGCCAGCTAGTAGTTATTGCACTCAGAAAGCTACAAACGGGAAGATCGATCAGGGCAGTTCAGAAAGAAAAGCAGGGGACATCATCTACCTCATATTGTAACATGAGCAGGAAAAGAGTATCTTACGAATTAGTAAAGCAACATATTCAACAGAAGCACTACTTGGGTTGGAAACTAAGCGACAGTAAGTTAGCTCTTCAAATCCTTACCATTGGCTTCGACGGTGTACTCCGAGCTCACGTTCTTCCCATTCTTCTTGTTCTTGCCACCAGCGGTTTTACGACCATTGTCCAGCTGGTTCTTTGGTGGCTCTTCAGGAGCATTGACCTGAAAAATTGAAAATCTTGTTCACGAATTATCATTTCATTTTGGGGCATTCATTTCAGTTCGTTTCAGAAACCAACCTTCCTATACAGCAAGTACAAAAGTTTGTATCCAATCATGATAACTAACAGCACAGGAACCAAGTAATCAACGGGGTTCTTAGAAAACAAGAGGAACCTCAGGTTCATCGAACCTTCTGACGTCTGAAAAGAGCCACCCACCAAACAACGACGTGTCGAGCTATCTTCTGTAGAGAATGCTACATACAGAAAAAATGTAGGAAGAAATAGGAGAACAAATGAGATGACAACGCCATCTTGATATATAATGACGACTTTGGATATGAAAATGGTTTCTAGTTGATGATTAAAAAAAATTATATTCATGAAGCAGCTTTTGTTGTAGCATTGAAGATATCGAACTAGTAATTAGCAGAAAAAAAACAAGGGGTTTCTAATTCATCGTCGTTGGGCAATGGAAAAAAAAGCGCCAGACGCGAACATCTGTTCTTCTGGATTTGAAAATAGTGCACATGGCCTCGAATGAGACGTCTACTGCGAAACGACTCCGCCTTCAATGGAAATCAAGAATCGCGAGGAGAGACGCAGAGAAGAGAGCGCAAAAGGACACCTCCAGACGAGCCTCCTGGAGCTCCACTCGCGTAGGGCTCCCCGTCGCCAACGGAGTCGATTCGAAAATGTGGAAGACAGCGAGCGCGCGGTGGCGGCGGTGTTGTCGTCGACATCGAGAATGAGAGTGCACTACCAAATTGGAATGGAGACGCTGAGACGAAAAGACACATAGTACAAGCGATACCCGTCTCCAACACACTAAAGAAGGAATGCCCGATCTCATTCTATAAGTTAGAAAGAGAATAGGAAGTTAGGCGAGAGTGTGTGTGCTACAAAAAAAAGTTGAGGCCGTGATGCGATTCTCCGAAGATTGTCGAGGAATGTAGGTGAACGAGAAAAAAAAATCACATTGAAAAGGAAAAGAGAGAAGAAGAAGAACATCGCGCTGTTTCTCACATTGCAGGAATACAACAGTGAAATGGAAAAGAGAAGCGATGACTAACATCATCGGTTTGTTTATTTTTTATTTCCTAGACGGTTCGAAAATCGATATACTTCTAATGATCTTCGGTCGTTCAGTAGCTGCTAATCACCTAGAGAGGGCAGAACGAAATGTGGGCTAACTAATCCTCGTGACTTCAGAAGTTATAAATCAAAACATGGTTCCCATAGAAACTACAAATATACGAAGCAGTTTTCTCAAGAAACACACTAAAAGAGATGAGGATATTGGTGCTGAACATGGTTGGCTCATTGCATCATATGGTTGTACAAAAAACCTCTATCGAAACGGCTAGGTTTCTTATCAGTGCTGATAACACTTTTTTGAGAATAATTCGCAAACGATAGCATGGCGACAAAATAACAGGAGCTTCATAACACTACTTCCATGCAAGGCGTTGTGAAACAAAGAAAATGATAACTCATCTGATCAAATAGAGTTTTGTGGAACCTCAATACAAAAATGAAAAAATGCAAGCTGGAAAACATCGCATTCTCGAGTTATTTAAAAAAAGTTCTCAAATGTTACAAATCTTCCAACTTACAGAGAAGATACTCCATGGAGAAAGACCGACAATTTTGCAGAAGTTCAGCTTTTCACTGAATCCAAGGTTTTTAGCACTCAGAAAATGCTTGAGGTAATTAGACTGTGATGGAGCGTTGTTTTTCATTCGAGCCAATGGTTGTTCGAATCCGAGTGAATCTTGTGACGGTAGAACAGCTGTTGAGGGAGTCATATTGAAATGTGTGCTTCGAATCGGGTGGTCCAAGTAGACTTGAATGCCAACTGTGAGCCAAATATTAGTTGAATGTTTAAGATTAAACGAGCAAGTTCAAAGAAAAAGAAGGTAAATTTCGGAGAGGGAATGTGAAGCAGAAAAGTAGTTGACGATACTTGAATAACGACTGATTGCCTGTTTTGGTAAACAGAGTTGAACAACACTATGATTCAAAACGATGAAATTCGCGGGACGAAAAAAGCGCGCGTAAACAAAGTGATCTACTGTCAGGAAAAAATTCAAGTCTAGAAATACGAGAACATTCCGGTCGAATATCTACGACGGACATTGAACAAGATGAACAGAAAGCGTTGAAAAAGGAAGATATGGAAGAAACAAAAAGTAATGCAAATATAATATCTGATAAAATAATGATTTTGCTGACAACATATATTTTTTCCTTCTGAAACGGAACTGAAACGAATACTTTTTTCCCTTGAATTCCCACCAATGAAGAATCATTTTTCTCTTCATCACGGCCAATATCTTTCATCTCTTCTTGCTCCTTCTTCGCCTTTTTCTTGTCTTTGGCCTTCTGCGCCTTGGACTTAGTCTGTCCGGAAGCTTCGTTTTGTTCTGTCACATTGTCTCCAATAGCTGCCTCTTCCGTATCTTTTTTATCATCGTTCTCATTGATATCGTTCCTTTCTTCTCCTTCGATTACACCATTCTCTGCATCGGCGGCTTCCTTCGCTGCTTTAGCTTTCTTAGCAGCAGCTTTCTTAGCCTTCTTCTTGCTGCTAGCACTTTCAGGAGGCGCTTGAGCCTCCACAACGGCCGATGGAATCACAGAAGTAATCGGGGTACCCGATTGAGCGTTCGGCATGTTGAAGTCTGCTGCTGTAGTGTTGTGGAAAGATGGAGCAGTTGTTTGCAACATTATGGTGACTGGCGACTTCTGAGGTGCTGGGCGAGTTGTGATACGCTGGTGATTTTCATTCGAAGAAAAATATTTGCGAGGAATAGCCGGCAGAAGACGACCGTTTGGAGTTAATGTCTGGAAGTGTTGCATTGCGTTCATGCTGACTGGGTTCAATGCTCCCAATTCGCATGAAATGACTGGAGTCAAATTTTGTGAAAACGAAGCAAACTCTCCATGCGACGCTGAAAAGTATTCATGTTGAGACAAAACCAAGACCATCGGGGAGATGAAACTAACCAGGGCCAAGAATGGTATCAAACTTCGAGTACTCATTTAGTCCTTTCTCATGAATGTAGTTCAGTTGCTCATTCTGTAAAATTAAATAAAAATGCAATCATCGTATATCTCACTAACTTCGTCACATCTCACATTCTTTTGGCTGTTCCGAATTCTCTCCGCACTCAAAATATCTTGAGGAAGTGTCGGGTGACCCATTTCCATACGTGAAAATGGATCATGGACACCAATATTAGCGACTCCATTCGTTTCGGGTAATCTGTCGTAATCAGTAACAGGATTGCCACGAATCGGTGAAGTCACATTCATCAGATGAATCGGTTTGTTAGGTGGTTTTCCGATCACAACATCATCGGCTCTGAAAAAAGGAATTTCAGAAAATTCAGAGAATCTTCCAAGTTAGCTATGTTAGTACCCCTCATCGATGAACTCGTCAACGTCGTCGAACTTGACGCTGAAAAAATGGGACGTTTTGAATGAAACTTCGACAAAATGATATGACAAATGTACAACATTCAAAGCGTCCACAAACGGTAGAAAACTCACGAGTCTTTAGTGTTAGCGCCGTTACTAGCGGATTGCCGCTTGGTATTTTCGATGAGACTCATGATGTTGAAGTCCACCTGATTGGAAGAAGACTCGTGTTCCGGGGAGGATGAATCGTTCTTCGGGAATATCTGAACAAAGTTCTATGAATTTCAAGAAAACTTCTGCTAAACGAAAATAACGCGCAATAGTTGATATTTTTGCATCATGCCATGATGATCATTGTTGTGTTAAAAATAAACCAACGAAAGTTACGAAACTGAACACTGGGTAACTACTCTGACAGTTTCATAACTAAATATCAACAACAGGGTTCAAATTGATTGTGTTTACGTTAGCTGAATGGCTACACTTGTGGCGCAAACATGGCAGCAGGAAGGGAGGTTATGTCAACAGGTGAAAAAGAAAAAAAGAAGCAATGATAAGAGATGATGCAATCAGTTAAAAGAACAGTTTGTACAGAGGAATATATGTTAGTATTTTGATAGTCACTATTGGAGAAGTTTTGGTGAAAGAGTTGGAAAAAATAGTTGCACATCAATAGATAGAAGCTGCCTATGCGTCTCAAAAGTCATCATTAGGAGTCGCAACGGAGCGCATTATTTTCAAAAGACTCCATGTCATCGACTTTGTGCCAGAATCAGAGCAGTGAATACTTTTTGAACACGACGTATCCTAATGTGAATGTTAACGAATGCCTGAACGGAGTTGGAAGGAATATTCCTCACGGATGAGCAAACTTCTGATTCAAATCAAAGTTAGAGTACGAATCTCATATATTTTAATGAGGATTCTAAGACTAGCCACTGACCCGTTTCGATGAAGCTGCGTCTTGAAGAACACTCTCAAACGAATCGATGTCCAACTGATTCAGCTCCTCTCCGACGCGTTTCTGGAAAATTTTGAACAGTTTGTATAGTGATTATGTTACCACTTCCTACGAACTTATGAATTTCGCTTATAATCCTAGAGATTCTTTAAAACCAATAAATCGTCCCGCATGTTTCTGGCATGTTGCCTAGGAGACGGAATAACTCATGGAATTAGGAGGAATTTCATAATCATATCGTTTCGGAAATTAGAAACGATGAGGTTAGCACTATTTAATAGCTAAGATGGATGTTTGGAAATGAAAACCTTTATGTTGTTGGCAGTGGTTTCAGATGCGACGACGCCGCTCTCTCCGTTTTGGTTGATCGATGTTTGGCGAGCTGGCACGGCACCACCCTTTTTCATCAACCTGCCCAATGTTTTGGAAGACGTCTTCTGAAAGAAGAACCGCGAAATGAAAAGAACAGATTATGAGATAAATTAACAGAATGGACGCTTACAGGTGGATTCTTCATGGGTGAATCTTCTAATTAAACCCCTCGAATCAAATAACGCGCGAGGAGCGTTTTTCGGAGTCGACAAAATCGGGATAGGAATTGAATTGGCTAGAGACAGGGGCAAGAATAAATGAGGCTCCTTCTTTAAAGGGAGAAGGACAAGCGTGAGAGACGAAGACGAAAGTGAAAACGATGACGGCGGATGCTACTGGGAGAGAGAGAGAGCTCACATGGAGCCAAGAAGCACACATAGTAGATTATTAGAAGAAGGCTGGAGACGACGACAGCTACGGAGAGAAAGGACAGAACTGATTATAAGGTGGTCGTTGCGTAGTGACTGAGCATTGGGGCAAAAAGAAGGAGAGAAGAGGGAGAGAGGTACACGGTGAGAGATCATGTGCTTTTGGCGTCGTCCTCGCCGGCAATGTGCGGAGACACCAACGTCCACCCTGCCGTTGAGACGACGGGATTATGCTTGTCCAGTGGCAAACGCATTAGAAGGTTATTAAACATAGCAAGACAAATGTATTCGAAAAGTGTTTGTTCCCGCATTTGGCGTCTAAACTAAGAAAGTGATTGCGACACTCTGGGTACTTACTAATAGTTAGTTTAGCTGTTTGCTACTAAAACTTTTCAAATAGTTTTTGTAACCTCTACAAAAAACAACCAAACTGTGTGTTTCAAAGTATCCAAGACCAAGAATAAAAAGACTTTAAATTGGCAAATACAACTTTGATCCTAATTATTTCGTAAATCGCAATCCTAATTTCAGATGTGAATTTTATGCTGAACGGATAGAGAATTTGCCAATTCTTCTAATTAGTTCAGAAATTCGAAATGATCTAAAAAACTAGTCTGAAACTACGAAAAAAGGATCGAAAAATTAATCCTATGGGAAATCGGACAAAAAACTGAAACAAAATGTAAAAATGTTGCGTAAAATGTCTGCGTCTCCGATTTTTGCACGGTTTTTTGCGGTCGCAAGCACTATACTTTACGGAGAAATGCAGAGAGATGACGACCGTACCGCCTAGAACCCATTATTACACAAAAGAAAAATTGATGAAAAAACTGATGATGATCTTAAATTATCAAAATTATCGAAATTCGACGAATATTCAAAAATACTCAACAAACTAAAAAACTTCAATAATAATCGTAATAAAATGCATAATGATTTTGACATGGATGGAAGGGGTAGGCACATGAAACAGTTTTTGCGAGACTTCAAAGTTTCATCCAGAAGTCCTAATAATGTGTCTTCAAACTTGTTCACTGGATATCCATGGATCTTCAACCTTCTCCCACAGATTTCATGAATCATCTTGGATCATCATTTAGTCTAACTCCTTCACACCCGATGTAGTAGGCTACTATGTAGTCCTCTTATCATTAGAAAACAAGAAACACGGAACACTAAATAGTCAATTCTACACTCTACTCGCAATCAACACTTCTCTTCTATTCATATTCCTCAAAATCCATGCAGAAAACCATCCAATCTCGTGCTCTGATTTATCACAAATTCGGAGATCCCAGAGAAGTTCTCGAACTGCAAACGATTCAGGTTCCAGCTGAGCCTTCAAAAGGGGAATGCTTAGTACAATGGCTGGCATCTCCTATCAATCCACTTGATATTAACCGAGTTCAAGGAAACTATGCTCTTAAAACAGAACCACCAGTAATTGGAGGAAGTGAAGGGGTTGGAAAAATCATAAAGGTTTTATTATATTCGTTACATTTCAACAGTTTGAAACATTTCAGGCTGGCTCTGGTTCTCGTTTTAAAGTTGGGGATCATGTCACCATATTTTCAGCTGAAACTCCATTTTGGACAGAATACGGTATTGTCGATGATGAAGATTTAGTGCAGCTGGATAATCGAATTCCTTTGGTAAGACTTCGTTTTCTGAGCCTAATCTGTTACCTGATGTCAGGATCTTGCGGCAACTCTCATGATTAATCCTCCAACTGCATGGATAATGCTCCAAAAGTATGTGAAACTGGAGAAAGGAGATTATGTGATTCAAAACTCTGCCAATTCGGGAGTTGGAAGAAGTGTGATTGAATTGTGCAAAGCTTTTGGTTACAAGAGCATTAACGTCGTTAGGAGCAGACCAAATATAGAAGAATTGAAAACGGATTTGTGGAGAATTGGAGCGGATCATGTGTTCACTGAGGAAGAATTCAAGGAAACATCCAAAGAATTTCTAAAGTCTATCAAATCTCGTCCAAAGTTGGCACTAAATGGGGTTGGAGGAAAAAGTGCTTTACAAATTAGTTCCGTTTTGGAGAGAGGAGGAACTTGTGTTACATATGGTAGAAACATATTGAATTCTAAATTGTTCTTATGATTGATTTTCCAGGTGGTATGTCCAAAAAGGCGCATGAATTCACTACATCTGCACTTGTCTTCAATGATATTCAAGTTCGTGGAGTAGCTGTGGGAATGTGGGCAAGAAGAGAAGAGAATCTGGATGAGTGGAATTTTTGCGTTGAGCAGGTTCAGGTGAGATGAACCTTATCTATTATACTGGTACAAGAATAGCTGTGGGAGAGAAACGGCTCTGGGGCAGTTCGCCACCGGACATTTGGCTACCGTGATAATATGGGAAGGTTTTAGACTACAAACATAGTTTTGGGATTTTTAAATATGCATTTTCTGATAGAACACATTTTGAAATTTGAGAAGTTCAAAACAATTTTGGTAGAAATTAAAATTTAGATTTTTTGAATTTCAGAATGTATTGTTTCAGAAAATTCATATTCAAAAATCCTAGAAGTTTTTTTCGTCTGAAACCTATCCATAAGACTGTATTATCAATGTTCATGAGCAAAAAAAACAGAACAGTCAACTTCAAGCCCATATGAGTATCTCGGTTCCTGTGAGAAATATCAAAAATGGCCAACTGACCAATTTTTTGGATATTACGGTAAACAGTTGACTACTTCTTAATATCTTTTACAGGAACCGAGATATATTAGCTCAAAGTTCGCATTTTGGATGGCGTTCTATTAGAGTGGTTACTGTAATTACTTTAGTCTCGGTATATCAGTTTCCGTTTCAGAAACTTGCTGTGGAGGGAAAGCTAACATCAATCCCAATGGAAAAGGTAAGCCTGGCTGATCACAAGAAAGCGATTCAAAAATCAATGGAAGGCAAAAGCATCAAGCAACTTTTCATTATCAACTCTTCAGCCACTTCCCGATTGTAATTTGATATTTTTTAAAATCATGTCCTATCAATAGATTGTGTATGTAAATAAACTTGATCATTGAGCAACACAGAATTATAACTTCTATAGAATCCATGTACTTTGTCATGAAAAACACGTGGTTCTGATTCTTCAGATGACATCTTATCAGTTAACGGCTAAGTAGGTCGAATTGGAAAAAGAGATACTGCTCGTATAAAAGTGTCTGCTAGAGCAGACGGAGGCCTTGTCTGTTAGATTTTATCGTATATGACCGACATCTTGGCAGACTGTGGTGGTGGTAAAATCGTACACTGACTCATTCTGCCCACTTTTTTTGATGCATCAAAGATCTGTTTTGCCTTTTTTTGTAGGTTTTTTAATCGTTGATAGTGCGCTTTGTTTTTGTAGTAGAGACATTTTTGTACGAAAAAAAACGACGATAAATAGAAGCTTAGAAGGTGTGAAAAACAGACTGCAAGCTTGTTTAGTCAGTTAATATTTTTTACGTTTTTGTAGTTCAAAAAACATTTTGTGGTTTGAATTTTTAAAGGCTTGAATTGTTGAATGCATCTGAAAACAGGTTCCTGGATTTTCTGATAATCAGAATTATATTCAACGCATCGAATGCTTAAAAATGAGCATAAACACGACTAGTTTTCGTATTTCTTTGATTTTTCGCAGGGGGACCCAAAAAATTTCGAAAATTTTCAAATTTTACCAAACCTAGTTGTGTTAGAGCTCATTTTGAAGCACTTTTAAAGAAAAATTTAACAATGTCAATTTCATTTTGAAAGGTCTAAGATTTAGAAAGTTTGGCAACTAATCAAGTTCCAAATTTTAGTTTTTTGTCATAACTCGGATAATCTTGTTCCAACTTATTGCAATTTTGGCTCCAACTCTTGGGCTAGATTTGATTTGAAAACTTCCGTTCCTGAAAAAAGAGCCTGATGGGAAACCTAAATACCGTAAAACCTGTAATAGAAGTGCCCCACACTGTCAAACTTGAGCTCAGTTATCTCGGCTCGTTTAAGAGATATCAAACATTTGTCAACTAATAAAATGTTTCTGATATTATGATTAACATTTTGTTAGTTGACTACTTTTTTATATCTTTTACAAGAATCGAGATAAATGGGCTCAAAATCGAAACTTAGAGATCCCGTCTTTCAGATGGTAGCCATCATTATTAGTCTAGAAACCAACGAGATCAAATCACTACATTTTCCTATTTTTATTTCTTTTCCATTTTTCAAGATAAAATATAGTCTATACAACCTAATTGTTTGATTTCTCCAATAAAAAGTTCACTATCACCTTCTCTTTTCTTCTTCTCCTTACATAAATTCCTATATTCCCAACTTTTACCCCTTCTTATCAATCTAATCAGATTTAATCTTATGTTTGAGAAAAGAATAGGTGAAAAGAGGAATCACGTGGTTTTGAGAAGAGAGCTTTTTTGTGATAACTGATAACTGAGAATCAAATCAAAAACTGATAAGAGGTAGAAAAAAATCAGCAGTGTCCTGTTTCAACGACAACTTTCCGTTTTCTCCGTTTTTTCTCTTCATTTTTTTTATGTGAACACATGGTTTATTTTGATTTATTTTCAACGATAAAACCCCCTATCACTTTCAGAGACCTCCCAAAAATGACCCCATCAGTTGATGATAAATCTCTTCCTCCAAATCATAAGGAACTGATGGCGGAAGCTGTCGCAGAAGCATGTCGAGGAGTAGAATGTGGAGATGGAGGACCATTTGGAGCTGTAATTGTGGATAATAAGGGGAATGTGGTTGCCAAGGGACACAACATGGTACTGGTTACCAAGGATCCGACTATGCATGCCGAGATGACAGCGATCAGAAATGCTTGCAAGGCACTGGGAACATTTGATCTCTCCGGGCATACTCTTTACACGTCTTGCTATCCATGTCCGATGTGTATGGGAGCAAGTCTCTGGGCTAGATTTGATGCCATTTATTATGGAGCAACTGCTCAACAGGTTAGACTGGATGATATCATTATCTGAATTCAGTGGCAATCATTTGATCAACGTTGAGCTATGAGTCATAAAGAAAACTACAAAATGCCTTCTTCGAAGACGTGCCTATTTCGCCCGCCCACTTTTGAACCGCCATTCAGCCGCAATTCATCCGTTCAGATTGAAGGAAGGGTTTTTACGTGAAAGAAATCCTTCATTCGCAATAGAACTTGATTTTTAAAACCAGCTTTAAGGGAGACTAAACATAATTCTTAAACTTTTCCAATTTCCAAAAGAAAGGTTTTCGGAAAATTCCAGTGCAGGATGGTGCATAATTTCCCGGACTCCAGTTCAAACTAGTCTTTGGAAAATCATAGAAATACCTAGACTTAAAGTATCGCCTTGAAAATTACAGTAGTTTCGAACCACTAAATTATAGTTCTATCAATCTTTGTCCTTCCAAGATACTTATGACTAAAGATGCACCCATTTTTATCAGTCCTGGTAGTTTTGGGCCGCCCTGTGACTCAGTTCGAGACCTAAACTTTCATTTTTTCTAGGCTGCTGAAATCGGATTCGACGACAAAGCCTTCCACGATTTCCTCAAAGATCCAAAAACCGACGACATCCGAAAATTGGAACATTTGGCAGCCGACAACTACCTTCTTCCATTCCAAATGTGGTCCAACAAACCAGACAAAACCGAGTATTAAGAACTTTTTTATTTCTTGAATAAACTTTTATAAAATAAAATTACATAATTAAAAAGAAGAAAAAATTAGACAGGAGAGGTACACAAATATGTTATGTAGAATATTTCGCATAGAAACAGCATCAGAGAAAGAATAAAGAGAATTTAGGCAACTTTGAGAACCATTTGCTCTGATTTTGTTGCTTTGGGTTCTGATGGATATTGAGATGTACGGTAGCGATTTCCGCCGGCTGGTCGTTCCGTTTCAGCCACTTTCATAAAGTTATCGACCTGAAATTTTTTAAAAATAAGGAAATGAGAGTTAGCTCCTTTAGGAATGACACACTGGCGGAACACAAACGGACAGTGTAGTGTATTTTCCTTTTATTTACCAGATGTGGCTCAAGCTGGTTTACTATTCTATTTTAAATATGTCTCAAAAAGCTGAAAAAGGTGAACAATTCCAAAAATATCAAACACACTTTTTTCCCAATCTCTCACGTTCTCGAGATTTCAATGAGAATGCGACTTGAGCCTAAAGGGGGAGTTTTTAATAAATAAGCTAATTGGAAAAATTGTATTTTTTGTTCGAAATCAGCCAACTTACGATGATAGTGATAGGAAGAGCCAAAACGAGTACTCCACAAGCGATTGCTCCGGTGGCCACGAGTTTTCCAGCTGGAAGAATTTCAGAGTTGTGAACTGGAAACTGGAAAAAGGTCAAACTTACGGACTGTGATGGGTGTTAAGTCACCGTACCCTGAAAAATGAATCCATCAATTGGATTATTGAAATAAATACTGTACACTCTAATACATTAATAGAACGTCCATCCTACCTTACAACTTTGAGCCCATCTATCTCGGTTTCCGTGAAAGATATCAAAAATGTGTCAACTGATAAAATGTTGATAATTTTATGATAAACAATTTATGAGTTAACAGATTTTTGACATCTTTAGCAGGAACCGAGGTAGTTAGGTTCAAAGTAAATAGGTCAGCGCCGACTTTTCAACTTTGAGCTAATTTATATCCGTTCTTGTGAGATAATTAGTAAGCGATCAACTAATTAAATGCTCACAATATTTTGATGAACAATGTGTTAGTTGACAACTTTTTTGTATCTTTAACAGGAACCGAAATAAATTAACTCAAAGTTAGGTGCCCTTCTACTACAGGTTCTACGGTATGCTACACTTCACATCACAACATGTTCATATCTTACCGACTGTAGTCATGGTTACAATACACCTGAACATTTTGAATTAAAAAAATTTCAAATCAAATAGAAAATCAGAATCTCAAAAGTTTGACTCACCACCAACATGCTGCTGGAATAGAATGGAATTTGGATCCGGGCTCGTCCTTCTCAAGAAAATAAACCAAAGTGGAGAAGAAGATGACTCCAGTCATCACAACCATTGCCATCATTCCCAGTTGACGGAAAGAAGCCTAAACGAATTTTGGGGTCTACTACCGTAATCTTCAAAATACCTTCAAAGTTTTTCCGAACATTTGCAATCCACTTGAATACCTTCCTAGTTTCAGAACTCGAATGACTCGAAGAACTCGGAGAATCCTGATCACAAGGAATGCTCCTTTGAGATCTCTCAGCTGCTCCGTAGAGATTCCAAAAATCAGAAGGAGCATTTCAATGAGAAACGGAAGAATCGCCAATAAATCAATAATATTCAGCAGCTGACGGAAAGTTCGACTCCGTTCAGCGCTGACCAACATTTTCAAACCATATTCAATTGAGAACCAAACAATGCAAACGTATTCAATGTATCCCAAAATTGGCATTGGCTCCATTTCCACGTATTCCTCTCCGGTCAGATTATTCTTCTGTTTCGTTGCTACTTGCAGTTCCGGAAGACTTCCCAAAACCAGTCCACTGATTGAAATCAAAACGAAGAATACCGAGAAGACAGCGAAAACCTGTGCCTTTCCAGAACTTGCCGGCTCTTCGATAATATTCCAGATTGTTCTTCGAATCTCACCGAATTTCAAAGTTTTGAACAGATTTGGTTTGTCCTGCTCTTCATGCTCGTCGTCGTCATCGTCCTGAAACTTTTGAAATATAAAATTAAAACTTTTCAAATATTTTTTTACCGGCTGCTGTGCACAACAGCATGATGCCAAATACTCGTCAGGTATGATTCTCCAATATTCCAATTCTTCAATGATGTCCACAGGACACAAATTCGTCGGTTGATGGATGATTCCATTGAGGTAAAACTGATAAACAATATGAAATAAAGCTGGTGGCCGCTCGAAATAAAATTCCGAAGTGGCACTGAAGAAGGCGTCCGCATTGGAATCTGCCACTGATTTGTTGACAAGATCCAGAAGACGTCCTGTAGAAAAATAATCAAATGAGAACGTTCGCGCAAGATATAACTAACCAACACCCCGTTTTCGGATCGTTTCCTTTCGAAGCATGAATCTTTGACCTCCAACATTCAGTTTAATAAATTGCTCACTAATTTCTGTCTCTCCGCAGTACATCTGATAATCGGGCTTCTGAATGCCCATCTCCGTCGCGTCATCCGTCTGAATGGTTCGACGCTCATCTTCCGTGCTTCTGAAAATATTCAGATTTTAGGACTCGATAAGATTTCAGTATTCAGGGTCTAATCTATTTTTCTGTATTTTCTCCCTTCCAAATAAAAAACGCACTGACGTGCATGCCGTCTGTAGTTGATAAAACAGTCGATTGGCAGTCGGAATATGAAAATGATTCCTTTGTGCATTGTGTCGATTCAGGCGGGCAATTCCGTGCGAGGTAGCCATTGCGGCTCCTTGCATTATTGCCGAATTCATGGCTACAGGAAAATTATATGCATTTTTGGAAAATGAAGACGTAGGAAAAAAATCAGGATGGGTAAAGACGGGATACGGTGGCACAGGAACTGAGATAAGAGATTAAAGTCGGAAGTTAGGGGTGGCGTTCTATTAGAGTGTTTACGGTACTCTGTATACAGGAAAATTCTAGGGCACATTCACACCAGATATGTCCGGAATGACTATTTTGAGAAACGGAATCCGGAATCCGGAATGAAATTATCTTCCCGAAATCCGGAATCCGGACAAATGAAAATTTTCCAGAATCCGGAATACGGAACCCTGAGAAAAATATTTTTCACGGAATCCGGAATGAGAGAAAGCACGGAATCCGGAATTGGGAATCGGGAATACGGAAACCGGAATCCGGACAAATGGAAATTTTCCGGAATACGGAATACGGAATCCTGAGAAAAATATTTTCCACGGCCGGAATCCGGAATCCGGTATGAAAAAGAGCACGGAATCCGGAATTCGGAATCTGGAATCCGGACATCTCTGATTCTCACGAAATATTTGATGAAAACTTTAAAAGGTCATTTCTCGAGACATACGCTATCTAATTCTAAGGAATGCGCCATCGTTTTGCCCTATTCTAAAATTCTATTGACTCCCAAAATCAAAAAAGTCTGAACCCATATGACCCTTCTCAATAAGTCGACTTTTGTCTCTCTCCAAGTAAATGAAACGGAAGAAAGTGACGCGAAAAGTGAGTTGAAAAGTGGGTCAGACATTAAATTGAGTCTACAAAAAGTTGTATTTTGAGAAAGCGATGTAGAATACAAATGAAGAATTGAATATGGGGGTGACTAATGGGTAGAAATCATCTGATAGAATCTTTTTGAAAGAATGGGTTCGACGTCTTCTATAATCCATCATTCATCAGAAGTGAAAAGGAAGATAAAGTGCAAAACTGAAGAGGAAACTCTTGTTAATCCCCTTCGTCTCCAAGCAGAATCACCAAAATATTGCAAAGAAGAAGAATGTGTAAAATCTGGCACCGGAAGGTAAGAAGATGTCATTAACTCCCACTCGATTGTCTCCGAAAAGAGTCTCTTATTTTTCCTTTATTTTGTGGTCACTAGAAATGAGTTAGGAGTACAAAATAGACAAAAACAATTAACTTATGGATCTAAACTAAATTTAGAATCCAGCAAAATCCGAATTTCCCATAAAGAAGTGCATGGAAACTCTTCTTTTGGGGGAGACTCTCTCCCATTTCCTGTTTTCTTCCATTCAAAACTTCCGGTCATCAACATTGCTCATTCAATTATCTCTTCTTCTCACTGTACTCCCTATTCTTTTTCGATTCTCTTCTTTTGTATTCTAATCATTTTTTGTATAGAAGAAAATATTTAAATGAGATTTGGCTGTTGATAAAAGAAGTGATAAAGGTAGATGAGGTTTTGTTGGATTAAGGTATTTAGTTTGAATAGAATAATAGGGATTACCCTTAAAATTATAATAGCAATAAATTCACTGGAAGGGGAAGGTTGCATAGAAACGTCACAAAGATCTCGAGATTCAGATGTGAACACTCTAATAGAAGGCCACCCAAAACTACAACTTTGAGCCCATATATCTTGGCCCCTGTAAAAGATATATAAAAGTGGTCAACAGGTAAAATATAAAAAAAATTTACGATGAACAATTAATCAGTTAACAGTTAACTTTTTGATATCTCTCACCGGAATCGAGATTTATGGGCTCAAAGTCGAAGGCTTGATGGCACTCTATGGTTTACGGTCATTTGAAGTGGGACTCCAGCCAGGAATTATTATTCTTTTAACACATCAAAATTAGTACAAAATATTTCGATTCATATAGCAATGAAGAAAATTTTCAAAAAAGTTTAGAAAATCGCGAAAAATCGTTTCAAAAGGCGAAAATTTTGAATTCCATTTCTGGAACTTCTAGAAGGTTCTTTTTTTTTTTGAATTTCCGCCAAAACTGGAAAATCTACTTTTTTCATTTCCAAAACATTTCTAGAGTTGACCTAGTATTTTCCATTTTGGCGGGAATTCAAAAACATATCCAGGACATTCTAGAAGTTTCCAACGGACAAGAATAGAGATTTTTCTGCTTTTTGAGGCAATTTTTCGAGGTTTTGCTATAATTTTTTGGTATTGAATTGCTCAGCTCATCGCGTTG
Source organism: Caenorhabditis nigoni (assembly GCA_027920645.1). Taxonomy (NCBI): domain Eukaryota; kingdom Metazoa; phylum Nematoda; class Chromadorea; order Rhabditida; family Rhabditidae; genus Caenorhabditis; species Caenorhabditis nigoni. Next base: position 6,710,898 of record CP115866.1, on the reverse strand, counting down.
AAAAAAAAACAACCGCATAACAATTTTCAGAAATCAGAACTACATTTTCGGAAATTAGAATTTAAGTCAGTTTCAAATCTAGTTTTATAAAAAGTAGAAAAGTCTTTTTCATTTTTCATGCAAGCCAATGGCTTCTCAATTTTCAACAGGCAACGATCATTGAGACCAGGAGTAACTATAGAAATTACTGCCACAGCTCTACTGTGTCCTATCCCCATTCCTGGATCCTACTGTACTTTCTAATAGATTCTCAAAATGACATGCAAAACGGGAGTCGGAATCAAAATTAAATTCTCACGCCTTCTATATTGGAGACATATGCATGTGATAATGTGCTGGAGACGAAATAAAAAGAAGAAGAGGAAGGAGACTCCAGAGTATGATAAGAAGTCAGACAAGAAAGAAGAAAAGAGGGGATTTGTATGGGGTGTATGGAAAAAAGGGGGAAAAGATGTGGTGTGTTTTTGGTTTTGTGCATAACAAGAAGAAATGACATGAGAAGAAGAAGAAGAATAAGAAGAAAATCTTTCCTCGGATCAGATCCTTCTGTCTCTCTTCCCCTCTTTTTGTCCCCGTTTTGTATTCTTTTCGATAATCGAATAAATGAAAAGAAACAAATAAATTGAATAAGAATGAATGAAAGAGACTTTGGGACATCATTCTGAGAAGGGCAAAATGTTTTTCGTCTCCGTTGCCATGAAACAGAATGCTTCTTATTCTTCTTCTTTTTTATAATAGTCTATATTGTTGCTCATCTTTTTTTCTGATGAGCAATCCTCAAAGTTGTGTTTTGCTGTTTTCATCCGAAAATGACAATTTGGAAAAGCTATACTGCTAGGGAAAAAGGAACTTGAAACTTGAATTTCCGTTAAATTTTGAAATACTGTATTTCCTCTGATAGAAGCACAGCCAAACCGTCAACTTTGAGCTGATATAGCTCATTTCCTGTGAAAGATATCAAAAAGTGGTAAACTGACAAAATGTTTATTATATTATCAATAACATTTGGGTGGTCAACCACTTTTTGATATCTTTTACAGGAATTGAGATAATTGAGCTCAAAGTTGTTGACAGCTTAGGTAGGCTTCTATTAGGAAATACGGGAATTCAATTGTTTTGAAAATTTTAGAAAATGTAGAACCCAAAGAATGGTTCATTTTTGTAGTATAATACTTTTATGTGTTCTTTTTTGAACACAGATTTTTCAAAAGTAAAGTGTGCGGCTTTAATTTCAGTTTTCATTTCAAGTGGATAGTTTAATTTTTGAAAGATTTTTCAAAAACTTTGTCAACTACAATAATTAGGTTATTGATTCATGTTTTAAAAAACCAAGAATCATATCTTCGCAATGCCTTTCATAGAGATATTTTACGGTAAAATCTCCAAATAGAGTTCTACCTAGTGTTAACTTTGAGCTTAATTATCTTGGTCATTATAAAAAAACATAAATATGTCAATTGATAAAATGTTGGTTATAAAATCAGTAAAATTTTATCAGTTGACACATTTTTGATATCTTTCACAGAAATCGAGATAAATCAGCTCGAAGTTGAAAGAAAATGGTAGTGTTCTATTACAGGTTTTACGGTATCTTTTGAAAAATTCAAGTAAACAAGGTTTAGAAAAATGCTTCGAATCAAAAAAATGTTCCACAAAAATCTGCTAGCACTCCAATTTGTTCCCAATCAGACTCGATGAGCAATACTAAATACTGGTCTGAAATGCCAATCCGCTTGTAGGAAAAGCGGATTTCTAAAGATTTTTTCGTGACGGTGGGATGTGTGATTCTGAGCGTCATGGTAATGATGTTTCTTTTACTCAGCAAGATCGATGAATGACTCAATGAGAACTTTGTAATTTAATGTACTTCCAGCTGGGAATTGGACTTGAGTCTGTGATATGATTTTAGAAAAAAAAGGTAGCAAGCTAAAAAAAAAGGTTTTCGAAGATAAGCCAGAGTCAAAAACACTAATTTTAATTCTTGTTTTTTCTTAGAATAGTAACAATTTGTATATCGGTTTTCAGATTACAGAAAATTATAGGATGGACTCTTGTTAGAAAATTAGTATTTTTGATAAATTCTTATGATCCTAAGCTCCCAAATCTGGAATTTCTGGAGCTTTGGACGCTGCATTATATACGGTGGTACCAGGGATGAGAACTCGGAAAATGAGAACTGCTACATATGAGAACTCGTACATATAAGAACTCGTAAAGTACATGCCAAAACAGGGATTTTTTTTTAAAAATCCCAAAGTATTATGAAGAACTAGACCATTTCGAAAATATTTTTCAAAAAAAAAGTTGGATACTGAGCCGGAAATCAGAGCCCGTATACTGAGTTCTCATTTTCCGAGTTCTCATCCCTGGTACCACCTTATATACGAAATCACACTTTTCCTGAAATCCTAGAACCTTAAAACTTGGTGAATACGTTACTGGATAGAGCGGATAGAATCACCTGCCGTTTTCTCTAAAACTCATAAGTTCACATATTGCCTTATTCGTATTCTAACAAGTTTGATATTATTTTGTGTAGCTCAAAACTTGGAGTTAAACAGAAAAGTTATGAAAAAATAGAACGGAAAATAAAATGAACACTTTTCTTTTGATGAGAGAGAAAAGGAGGGAGAGACTTTTCATCTTTAGATCCATTTCCATTTTTTAAAAGAGAATATGAATATGGATGAGCTCTCTTCCTCCTAATAAAAGCGGCAAAACAAGGATGACATGGAGGGAGAAGAAAAGGAGATTCATACTACGTTTTTTTGGTTAATTGGCGATTTTTTGGGGTCAATGTACATTTTTTGCGGATAGAAAGTGTTCTTTTGGAGTGTTCCTTTGCTTTTGTCTAGACACCATGTCATAATTAGGGTAGGAAAGGAACGGATTCTTTTCCCAGGAGTCACTTGATCAGTAACCTTTTTCAAAATTTTTTTGGATTTCGATTGTTTTTAACTTAAAATTCCTGAAATTTAAAAATCTGAAGTTTGCAACGAAAAAATCAGAACGAATTTTGAGAAACACTCTGACAAAATTGGTTTTTACCAGAGATGTCCGGAATGACTTTTTTGAGAAACGAAATCCGGAATCCGGAATACGGACAAATAAAAATTTCACGGAATCCGGAATCCGGAATACGGAATCCAGAATTTTTACGTCCGATGAGCCGAAAAATTTTCAAGAACACATATTTTGCTATATTTTTGCATTGTTAATCGCGGAAGTTTGAAGAAGTCAAAGAATTCCTGCAGATTAACACATTTTCTGAAAAATCAGGAAAAAAATTTTCTCGGAACCAGGAATCCGATATCCGGACGAATGATGATTTTCCGGAATCCGGACAGAAATATTTTTCACGGAATACGGAATCCGGAATCCGGACATCTCTGGTTTTTTGAGATTGGGTAAAATTTAAAAATACGGTATTTAAATACCGTATTCACTTTTATAGAAGCCCACCCGAACCTGCAACTTCGAGCTCAATTATATCAGTTCCTATCAAAGATATCAAAAATGTGTCAACTGATAAAATGTTTTTGATATATTGATAAACAATTTAACAGTTGACCAATTTTTGATATCTTTTACAAGAACCGAGATATATAGGCTCAAATTTAGAAGCTAGGTGCTCTTCTATTACAGGTTTTACGGAACGTCTCATTGATCACATTGAGAGACCTGGATCAAAAAATTTAGTGATTGCATAGAAAAAAAAATTTAGAAAAATGCTATCATTAGCTTTTCAGATTTTTTTTTGCAAAAGTGTATCAATGAAGTTTAACTAACCACAACGGGTCTTTAGAATTTGGAAACCTGAGTTCAAAGAATATAAAACTTTCCGGTTTGATAGAATTTCCAAGATAGATCTCTTTCCGAATGACTAACGATGAACTGCTGAACCTTCTCACATGATGTTCGTTAATACTTACTTTGTTACGAGCCTCTTAGTGATCTCCTTCCACCGATCCTTTTGTTCTCGCTCTTTTTCCCTTCTAGCCGCTTCGATAATTCTTTGCTTCCACATTTTTTTGTTGAAATATCAGACAAAAATCAGAACAATAGAAAGAGGGAGTGGTGACTCGGGAATAGAGAAAGTGCTCCCCTATTCGCTTTTCTCTTTTTCCCATAGCCCCGAAATATAATTGAATGAAGTGGGCGGAGCCTGTTGAAAAGAGGGAGAAGGTGAATTTGTAGGTAAGGAGGGAGAGAAAGTGGAAAATAGCATATTAACACACAAATTGAGTTTTTATTTTTAACACCATTCTGGAGGAAATGTGGAGAGAATGACAACATTTTCCTTTTCCCAATAACTGACCCAGATTAATTGATTTATTCCAAAACACAAACAAATTTTCCAAAATTTTAGAGTTCGCCAAATTTTCAGTACATACCTGTCCAAAATGAGTGAGTTCTGTGATACCATATCGATGTAGTCGAAACTTCCATTATCCTCTGAAACATTCATTTTCCCTTTTTGAGAGAAAGAAATTTGGCTGGCTAACTCGATATGCGCGATTCGGCCCAACATCACTTGAAACAGGTGAAAAAATCAGATTGGCGGATTTTCAGGTTATCACAAAATTGGATTTTCACAAGAAAAGTGAGTAATCAAATTGCACTTTCAAAAAAGGAAAATCTAAAACTCACGACTCTGTTTTAGAGGCGAAGATCGATTGAAGTCGTGGTGTCTTTGGTAAATGATTTGTCCGATTGTCCAAATTCGATCAGCAGATGGATCGAGGGCTGCTAAAAAATAAACGAAAAAAATTTTGAAAATCTTTCGAATACATTCATTTTTTCTTGATTCCAGATGTACCTTCTTTTTTAGGAGTACTCAAAATGTTCATGTAACGAAGTTTTGGGATCATTGTTTTACTGAAAGTTTGATAGCTTAAAATGATGGTTAAAAATTACAAAAGTCAGCAAAAAACAGTCAGCAAGAATGGTTTTAAAATATAAAGAAGCAACAAAGAGAACTGAATACAAGTGACAGTAAACCATAATTGAGCCACCCAAACCGGAAACTTTGAGCGCAATTATCTCGATTCATATAAGAGATATCTAAAATATGTTAACTGATAAACAATATTATGATAAAAAATGTATCAGCTGACAATTTTTTGATATCTTTTACAGGGATCGAGATAATTGGGCTCAAAGTTGAGGGTTTGGGTGGACTTCTATTAGAGGAAATTTAGTTTTTTGGGAGCTTTTCAGAAACTGTCTAACAGAGGAATGACATTTTTGAAAAAAAAAACTGAATCTGGAATATTATATTTTCTCGGATTCCCAAAAAGGGAATCCGGAATCTGGACATCTCTACTGTTTAGATAGGTTGAGAAATGATTACAAATAAAACTTCAAAATCCAGGCCTGGATCAGAATTGTAATTTAAGAAGTTTTAGAATAAATTCAGAATTCAAGTTCTCCTAACTAATAGTAAGACAATGGAATTGGTTCGTTATAAAAAAGATGATCAACTTGAATTTCAGAAACTTCGTTTCTTAAAATCACGTCACCATCCCCAATGTGTATCCTTCTGTGAATCACTTGTTCTTGGCTCAACCCCATCATGTCCTCATGAATGTAAAAAGAACGTTCTTCTCTTCTTAAGAAGTTTCTTTCACATTTTGTTCGATGATCTTTTCAGTATAAGGGTGGGATTATTTATTCTGAACTTTCCTAGAAAGTCTTTCCAAGATCTAAAGAACCGTTTCTTTAATTAGTTTTCAAGATTCCAAACTACAGTAACCCATTCCTCAAAAATTAACCAATCTTTCTGTTGGCTCTTGCTCCAGAATAACATTTTTGTTCAAAAAAACAGGGAAGATGATGACGTGCAGAAAGAATAGTTTCCATTTTCGGAGTGACCAGGGCGATCAAATACATATTATAGTACGTTAGGAGAATCGAAAAATGGGACGAAGAAAAAAAGGGGGATGATGCTAGAGGAGAATAGGAAGAAGCAAATGGAAGATAGAAGAATGGGAAAACGTAACTTTTGGACTTCCTGGTTTAGAAGTCATTATGAGTTTTCAAGTTTTTACAAAAAAATGAGAAAATTGTTTTTCGAAAGAACGGAGGAGAAAAGTCTCGCGACTAAAATGAACATGTTGCTGATACTAATAACAGAAAACATTCTAACCATAAACACTATAATACAATGCCCCCAGACTGTCAGGTTTGAGCCCATATATCTCATTTTCTGTAAAAGATGTCAAAAAGTGTCAACTGGTAAAATATTGGTAAAACTATGATAAACACTTTATCAATTGACAGTTTTTGGTATCTTTCATAAGGACCAAGATAAATTGGCTCAAAGTTGACGGCTTTGGTTGCCTTCTATTAGAGTGTTTAAAGTAAACCATTAGTTCTGCTGTTGGGTTTTGAAACAACCATTTAAAGACCATGGAATAGTTTTGAATGTTTCAGAACAAAATATTTTTATTACTGTAGTTCAACTTTTCAAACCGTTCATTTTCCTAAAGAAGACAGAGCTGAATTCTGGATCTAACTTTAGAACCACTGAATTTCCACATGACTCATTTTTCTCTTAAAAAGATAATGAATACAAAAAACTACTAACTGCAAAAAAAATATAGCTCCCTTGCCATTGTACATTCTCTGGATTTTACAGAACTAACCGATAATTCTTACATACGTCTTCTGAGCTTCAAAGTATACACTTATGCCGTATTTTCTCTGATAGGACTTTAACCTCAATTATCTCGATTCCTATGAAATATATCAAAAATATGTCAACTGATGAAATATTGGTGATATTATGATGTATAATTTAGCAATTGACCAATTTTCGGTATCTTTCACAAGAATCGAGATAATTGAGCTCAAAGTTGGGTGGGCTTCTATCAGAAAAATTACGGTAAGAAATCTTTTTAATACTACACAGGTCGAGTATGTTTCTTCTGACTTACGTTTCATTCTAGCGAATGCTGACAATCCTCCCGCACTGGCTCCATTCGTTCCGTTGGCTTTCCACTTTTTCTTGACCCCAAAATGGGTTGCTTGATGACTGAAATGACATTCTGACGAATGCATTATACACAGAAAATGTTCAGTTTATTCTATTCTGAAGCTCTTTTAAACCTTAGGTTTACCATGGAAACACAACACATTCAATCGTGACGGATTTATGTGAAATCCAAAATTTGACACATTTTTTTGTCTTTTTGCACTCACCTCATAATCGTCCGGTTTTGAGGAACCGGAGGAGCGATTTTGAATTGTTCGGCTGAGTGTCGTGGCACTAGAAAATCGGAAAAGGATCGATATGATTTGGGAGCTGATTTGATAAACAAGAATGAGCAATCAGATTAGAAAATGGGAAATTAGATTGTGTTTCACACCTGGACAATATTGATATAGGGTGAAAGAGTAGGGATAAAAAAGGTTTCCGATTTTCAAGAGGGGTTTGTTTTGCTTATTGTTCTGGTGCGAAGAATCGGAAGGTCCCACAACGACAACTACAGTAACCTAAATATATACTTTTTTTCGAATTTTTTTCTCGTCTGTTACTGACTTTCGTCGATTTTTCTGTTATTTTTCCCCGAAACAATTCTAGAAATTAAACCTTTTGATAGTGGAAAACTTTACGAGGAAATAAATCCGGAAAATAAAAATGTCTGGAAACCTGTATTAGAAGGGCCCATTCCATAGAATGTCCCCTCTAATAGAAGGGCCCTCTGAGAGGGGCTTGGGACAATGCAAGTGTCGTTTAATAGGAATTGGAAATTTCCGTACGTTTTCAGTGAAACATATTCCGGAAATAAGAGGCAGAAATATTGAAAAACTCTTTTTTGCTTGAAAACTTGTCCAGTTTCAATGAAATTTGAACAGGAATTCGCCGAATTTCCTGGTGAAACTTTTCAGAAAAAATGGCCGGCTACAGATTTTACAGTATTCTCAGTTTACGGTAGTTGTCGCTGTGGGACTTTCGGCCCCGGCGTTTCTCTTCCACAGCTGAGATTCTTCGTGCCAGAATAATAACCTACAGTACCCCTTTGCAAGACTAAAAACTGCTTTTAGAAAAAAGAAAAAAACAAAGTGATTCCAACGAAAATAGGACACCTCCTTGCTTTTTGTAGAAAAAAAGAGAAGAGGGCTCTTCTCCTTCTTTCCCGTTTTCAGATGGTTCTTTTCACAGCTCATCCTCAATGCATTTTCAATTAGGCTCCGCCCCTTTCCATTTCTACGACTCGTCGTCCGTTCCGAAACACACAAAATTCATGAAAGTGGGGTCCTCGTTTTAGTGATGGCGCTGAGAATCTGGGAGACGACGAAACATCAAAAAAACATCATTTCTTGGAGATGATCAGGGAGTGGAAAGTGGCTTTTGCAATGTTTTGGGAACATAATCGATAAAGCTTTGATTTTTTATAACGAGGAATTCAGTAACAGTGAAGGTGTAGTAAAGAGCAGAAGAATAAAATGAATTGGAATGCGAAAGGTACAGAAACAAAAGGAAACAATGGAAAGCAGAGTAATTATCGTTTTTTGAACAATAGAAATAAGATCTCAAAAAGTGCAAAAACGTAGTGGGAAGAATCAAACATCTGTACAGCCACTAGGCACTTGTTTCCATTGAATCTGTTGGCAGCATACACTTTTGCGGCACCTTTGCCATTTTCCTCGGTTCCGTCTTGCCGGTTCTCGTGGAGACTACTGTATTCCAATCCACTTTTTTCATGGGCTCTCCAAACTTTCCACGGCACAGCACAACTCCGAGTTCATCTTCTGCGATGGATAGTACGAATTTGTCCTTGATTCCAGCATCTTCACAAACTTTGGCGAGAATGTAGTCGTTCGGTCGGACAAAGTTTTTGAATGGGTCACTCTGAAATGTGATAATTTAGAACTCTTTGCAAATACAAAACCCACCAATTCTGGTTCCAGCGGTCTCAATTTCTTCTTGGGTAACAACGCGGAAAATCTCTTCTTATAGACCTTATCACCGATACTGATAATATCGCATTTTGCGAATCTCAAGCCAACAGCCATTACTTTTGCTGTAACCACGGCTCCGCTGAATGGTAGGAGCTCATTATCCATTTGATCTTCACTTCGTCGTACTTCTATTACTTGAATCAGATTGTCGGATTTCTGAAAGTAACGAGTTCAATGGGTTAAGGATCAATTTTAGCGTATACGCACATCTCTGAATCCGTAAACATTAACGAATCCGGCGATCGATGAGAAGATTCGTCTGTTCGTTTCGTACAAACCATTTCCCATTTTGTAATCGCCTATTCTATCGAGAACTTTGTCTCCTGGAGCTACCAGTGTTCCCGCTATCATTTTTTTCACTGAAACGAGTGCTTTTAGGAGTTATTTTCTTGTAGGGTGAATCGATACTGAAAAATGAGCTAGTGAACATAAATGGCATCTAAAAACTTTCAATCAAAAACAACAAGTTTATTGGAAGTAAACAAAATGAATGAGGTCAAATTGGAAGATAAAATATTGAAGGAAAACAAAAATTTGCATGAAAAAAAACTCAACAATGTGAACAACATAACAATGAGATTTAGGCAGCATCAACAGTGAGATGGTGGAGAGTCTCGGCGACCTCGTCGTAGAGCTCCTGGAAGTCAGCGCTTGGCTTGACGAAGATCAGAATGGATGGACGACGATGACCGACGGCTAGTCCGAGCTGTTCGCGAGATGGAATGTACACGTATGGAATTTCCTTTTCTTCACAGATAGCTGGGATGTGCGAGTAGACGTCGATTGGGGAAACGTTTCCTGAAAAACATATTCGATGAATACAATCACGATAATAGAAATGAGCATACCTGCAAGAATGCAGATTCCTTTTTCGTTTTTGCGCAGCTCCTTTTGGACATCTTTGATACCCTCGCGAAGAGTTTTCTCGCCGGCAGCTGCCTTCTTGATGAGCTTGTACACCTTCTTGGCCAGTTTGCGGTTGGCGAGTGGTTGGGCGATTGGATTTACCTGAAAAATATTCTTTATGTATAAAATGCACTGACATCACAAACATACCAGCTCGCAAAGTGCTTGATACTCATCTTTCTCGGTGGTCAGAGCTGCGACGTCTTCGGTGACCTCTGAAACTGCCGACTCGTTCATTGTCTCGTCAAGATTGCGCTTGCCCATTTTTCCGACTCTGGAAAACAAATAAATTATCGACCATTTTTCAATTTTTTGTCAGAATTAACAGAAAAATCGATGAATATTGATGGTGTCCTATAATGGCTGTTTTGAACAAGAAAAAGCACAGTTGTTTGACATTACTTTATGCACAAATATTTTAGAACCTGCACTAAATAATTTCAGACGTTTCTTTGGACGAAGAATAGGAGAAAACGAGCTAAAAACAAGAGAAAAATAGGTTGATTCGAAATTGAAAAAAAAATTGGGGAAATCTCGATTGGCATTAGAGCGCACTTGCTTTTCGGCAAGAGAGTGTTGCGCGACGGGGAGACGCAGAGTTTGTTGGCGGTAACACAAATAACACTGCAGTGCACTATTAAAATAAATTATTACTTATCGATATTTAAAAAGATGTTTAGTTCACAAATAGGCGAACGATGGAAAAAAAAACTGAACAATTCTAAGAAATCTGAAAAAAAAACAACATAAAAGGACATCAATTTTCCAAAGGAAATCTGAGTCGGCTTTGAAAAAAGCCATTTTACGGATATCCATAGCGACCAGAACTGGAGTGGCTTTGTTGTTTATTTCGAAGCTCGTTTCGGCAGAAATACAGTTGAACAATTTGACTAAATACAAAAAATCGGTAAACTGAAATACAAAACTTGAATTTTGAAGCTTTCAAACGCCTGAAAATAGTCATAGGTATGGAAATATTTGTTTCTTTTCATTTTGGTGAACCACCTATATTTGTTGAGTAAACAATTTAGAATACCCATACTTCCTCTTGTTTTCGTTATTCTTTCTCATCGATTCTCGCCTTCTTGCCAATTGTAAAACAGTTGAATAAATATTGCAAATACTAGCGATTTCTCCCATTCTCATTCGTTTCGTATTGAAGTGTTGATACAATTCAAAATTCAGAAACCCCTGATATATGCGAAGCTTATTCGGAAATTCATCATTTTACCTCATTCTATTCACAGGTCAGTAAAGTGTTATCGTATTCTGAATTTTTTGCAATTTTCAGTTTTCATCATTTTTGTTCTTCATACTCGTTTCGAACAAAAACATAATTGGAGTCTTGGTTTTAGAAAAATGTAAGGTTATCCGGCTCGTCTCGGTTTTTGGGGCCTCAGAGTTTTTTTTTGAAAATTCTAGGATAACAAAAATTCAAAACAAAAACCAAAATTACAAAACATTCCGAAAAATTCGATAATGTCGAAATGTCTAAAACTTCATTGAATTCAGATTAAATATAAGAAAAATATCAAAAAATTCAGAAACGTTGTTTTCCGAGAATTTTCTCTGCTGTATTTTTAATTCCAAGCATTGTCTTTTATTTGGATGCCAGCTCTGTATCCACCCCCGCCAGCTCCGATCCTCCGATTCCACCTCCACCAGCTTTGATTCCATTTCCACCAGCTCCGATCCTCTAATTCCACCTCCACCATCTCTGATTTCACCTCCACCAGCTCCGATCCTCCGATTCCACCTCCACCATCTCTGATTGCACCTCCTCCAGCTTCGATTCCACCTCCTCCAGCTTCGATTCCACCTCCACCAGCTCCGACTCCACCTCCACCAGCTCCGATTCCACCTCCACCAGCTCCGATTCCACCTCCACCAGCTCCGATTCCACCTCCACCAGCTCCGATTCCACCTCCACCAGCTCCGATTCCACTTCCACCAGCTCTGATTCCAATTCCACCAGCTTTGATTCCACCTCCACCATCTCTGATTCCACCTCCACCATCTCTGATTCCACCTCCACCAGCTCCGATTCCACCTCCACCAGCTCTGATCCTCCGATTGCACCTCCTCCAGCTCCGATTGCACCTCCACCAGCTCCGATTCCACCTCCACCAGCTCTGATCCTCCGATTGCACCTCCTCCAGCTCCGATTGCACCTCCACCAGCTCCGATTCCACCTCCACCAGCTCCGATTCCACCTCCACCAGCTCCGATTCCACCTCCACCAGCTCCGATTCCACCTCCACCAGCTCTGATCCTCCGATTGCACCTCCTCCAGCTCCGATTGCACCTCCACCAGCTCCGATTCCACCTCCACCAGCTCCGATTCCACTTCCACCAGCTCTGATTCCAATTCCACCAGCTTTGATTCCACCTCCACCATCTCTGATTCCACCTCCACCATCTCTAATTCCACCTCCTCCAGCTCCGATTGCACCTCCACCAGCTCCGATTACACCTCCACCAGCTCTGATCCTCCGATTGCATCTCCACCATCTCTAATTCCACCTCCTCCAGCTCCGATTGCACCTCCACCAGCTCCGATTCCACCTCCACCAGCTCTGATCCTCCGATTGCACCTCCTCCAGCTCCGATTGCACCTTCACCAGCTCCGATTCCACCTCCACCAGCTCCGATTCCACCTCCACCAGCTCTGATCCTCCGATTGCACCTCCTCCAGCTCCGATTGCACCTCCACCAGCTCCGATTCCACCTCCACCAGCTCCGATTCCACCTCCACCAGCTCCGATTCCACCTCCACCAGCTCTGATCCTCCGATTGCACCTCCTCCAGCTCCGATTCCACCTCCACCAGCTCCGATTCCACCTCCACCAGCTCCGATTCCACCTCCACCAGCTCCGATCCTGCGATTCCACCTCCACCAGCTCCGATCCTCTGATTCCACCTCCACCAGCTCTGATCCTCCGATTGCACCTCCTCCAGCTCCGATTGCACCTCCACCAGCTCCGATTCCACCTCCACCAGCTCCGATTCCACCTCCACCAGCTCCAATCCTGCGATTCCACCTCCACCAGCTCCGATCCTCCGATTCCTCCTCCACCAGCTCCGATCCCACCTCCACCAGCTTCCAGGTCCGGCACCCAGAACTCCGGCTCCCAGGTCACCGGCTCCCAGAGCTCCGGATCCCAGAGCTCCGGATCCCAGAGCTCCGGATCCCAGAGCTCCGGATCCCAGAGCTCCGGATCCCAGAGCTCCGGATCCCAGAGCTCCAGCTCCGGCTCTCCGGCTCTCCAGCTGAAGCTGGAGAACTGACTGATTCTCACTGTTTCTCTCTTCCCTTATATACAAAAAATACAGGGAGATTCTTATCTCTTTGCTCCAATTTTTCACTTTAAAAAAAAAGTTTTTTTTTCCAAAGCGTGAAATTTTTCTTCTTTTCCCACTGAATTTTTTCGATTTTTTTTTCGAATTTTTCACGCGCCCGATGTATTATAATTGCAATCTTTTCTTGTTTTTAATTGTGGTTAGATGGTGTAGTGGTGTACACTGTTGGCTATCAAGCTGAAGGTTTTTGGTTCGACTCCTGCACAGTGCTTTCTTTTTTTTTTTGGTTTTTTGCTTTTTGGGAAAACATATAGAACCAGCAAGCTGGTGCGTGCTTATCCGATTTTTCATTATTTTTTGAAATTCTTCGGGCTTTTTGAAAATTTTGGATTTTGGACTTTTTGATATTCCAAGAATCTTCAAAGGGTCATACAAATTTGAGGACCAAAAAAATCTGAGGAACAAAAAACAGACTACTAGAGCCGGTTCTCCCTACAATCCTGACATATAATTTGAAATATTTCAGAGAATTCAATTCTAAAGGTTCTTCTAAAAAATCTTCCATCAAAGGTTATCTATCCTCAAAACTGGCTACATCTGCTAGATTGGGTATCAATTTTGACAAGACAAACTAAAAAATTTTAACCATTTTTTAGCAAATCACATTTTCGAATTGGTCTCAATCTATGGAATTTCAAAAACCCTCCAACGAAAACCGGCGATTTTTATCGAAGACTCAAATTATCATTTACTGATAAACAATGTTCGAAAATTGATGCCTGGTCTGTTGGATCAGTTTCAAATTTTTGATCGACCAGTGAGAATCTCTAGATACTTATTGATTGAATTTTTCCAGATTTCAGGTATTTCGAGATTCGCAAAAAGTCTTAATCAATGAGAAATGTTGTATTTACGATAATCCGAATCGGTTGAAAAATATTTCCAGTGAATATTTGCATCTGACGGGACAGTTCTATCAGGTGATTATTGATATTTTCGATATTCAAGAGACTTTTTTAGAGTTGGAAGTATTTTGATGGCAATCTTCCCGAAATTCAATCTTTCGTAAAGCCGTCGGGTGATTTCGGACCACTTCCAAAATCAGAAATTGATAATTTTTTGTCAGTGCAGAATCGAAAAAAGTTTTATGAAATTCGAAAATTCCAGAACTTGCATTCACATTAGAAGAACAGATTTTGTGGACGGCGAACACCATTCATCAGATCTCAACTTTACTAGGTCAGCGATGAATTATATTTTAGAAAAAGGTAAATTTCTTTAAACTTTTGGAAACATCAAAGTTGTACAATTTTTTCCAGAGAAACCAAAAAACAGGAGGATGATGACAGTAATTATGGGAGACGATCCAAGTTTTGAAGCAAGTATTTTTGAGAATTCATGGAGGAAGGGATCAGAAATAAAAAACACGGTGGGTAAATTAAAACGTTAGTTTCTGAATTTATAAGTTTTCAGACAAAATATTTTGTATCTGAAAATACTCCATATGATGATTTGGCATATTCAAGATACCATTGTGATACGGTTTTGATAACTGGTTGGTTTTTTTCGTCTAATGTATCCTTGGCACATGAGATTTGAATTTTATAATTTTAGAATTTCAGAATTTAAAAATCTTTAAAATCTGGAATTTTAGAATTTTATGATCCTAAAAATCTAGTTTTAGAATTTTAGTATATTCAAACTTCAGAATTTTAGAATTTTAGAATTTTAGAATTTTAGAATTTTAGAATTTTAGAATTTTAGAATTTTAGAATTTTAGAATTTTAGAATTTTAGAATTTTAGAATTTTAGAATTTTAGAATTTTAGAATTTTAGAATTTTAGAATTTTAGAATTTTAGAATTTTAGAATTTTAGAATTTTAGAATTTTAGAATTTCAGAATTTTCGAATTCTAGAATTTTAAAACTTTAACATTTTCGAATTTTAGCTTTAAAAATTTTTAGCTCCATCTTCAACATTCGGGTGGTGGCTGGGATATTTATCAAAAGGAAACTCGGTGTACTACCAAGATATTCGTTCAACAAACGACGTCAATTATGTAAGTTCCTGAAAAAAAAAAACAAAAAATAAAGTCAAGTTTCCAGAAAAAAGGGATTCTCAACCCGAATGACTTTTTTCCTACTCATTGGAAGGCTATAAAATTGGATGGCGACGGAAAAATTGTTGTGGTTGAACCAATTTAAGTTAGCCAATTCGAATTTTTTGATTTCAATTATTTCTGAACCGGTACAAATAAAAAAAGAATGCTTTCCAAACGCGATCAAACCTGAAACATCACCGAATCAACTTTTTCAGGAAATAACTTTTTTCCTGTTGACCATAAAACTTTAGTACCGTTTCTACTGGTATAAAAGAACCATTCAAGCGCCTCAATCTCCATCAGAAGCTTCTCCTTCTCTTCTTCAACTATGAACGTCTATTCTGTCTTCGTTTTCGCTGTTTTGGCCATCTCATCGGTTTCTGGAATCATCAACATCGGAGGAGGAGGAAAGAAGTGCGGAGGAGGTGGAAACGGATATGGATCCGGAATCATCATCGGAGCTCCAAAGCCAGGAGGAAAGTAATCTGATGTTTTCTTGGAAGTGAATAAAGTATTTGAGTATTTGATGAAGTAGTTGCTCTATACCATGACGGAAAAAATTGACAGAATACTTCTGATATTATGGTTAACAATTCATCAGTTGACAACTTTTTTGTATCTTTGAATCAGAGATAATTTGGCTCAAAGTAGGACAATATGTAATTTATTAGTGAAAAAGGTAAGAACAGAAAATATCTTGAAAACTTCATTTCACTACAAAAAATAATCAATTCACTCAATATCTATACCAAACTGATTCCTCGACGATTCCTCGTGTTCTTCTAAACAACAGATTTCTTGTATTGCTCAATGAAAGCATCATGAGCTTCTTGAACTCCTGCTTCTTCCATCAATCTCTTTTTTCGGAAATAGTTGAGGATCACTTGATGAACGAAGAGGTATTGAGCGTCAGTCTGCAAGAATTGAGTCATGATATTGTCTTAGAATATCAATTACCTGAATAGAATTATTTCTCTGTTCACGGATCTTCACCAGAATCTTGTCGCCATCCTCAATGGTTTGTCCGGAAATCAGTTGATCCATCACGTACTCTAGCATGACTACTGATCCGGTACGACCGATTCCAGCTGAGCAATGAACGACAATTGGTCCTTTGGATGGTCTTGCTTGATCGAGCAATTCAAGAATAGCCATGTCAGCTGCTGGAACTCCACGATCTGGCCAGTCATTCCAGTGATAGTGAGTGGTTTTTAGAGTTTCTCCGCCGGGACCCTCGATCAAAACCTCTGTGGCAACTACCTTTGCTTTGCTCTCAGCTCCACGGAATTGAAACTAAATACAAGATTCTCAATTTTTACGAAGTCCTCTCGGAAATAAACTGTTACCGTATTCGAATATTCAAACTTGACAGTGATCTTCTGCCCGCCTTCCTCAAACTCCAACACATCCTTCTTCTTGTTCGGATAGTACTCATAACACTTCTTGGATCCCTTCTCTAGCAAATTACAGAGCATGAAGATGAATTCAACTTTCTCCTGAAGACACATGAACCAAAAGTCGGCGCACGTCTTCTCCAACGGTGCCTGAGTACAGATGAAGCGTTTTGGATTCGTTGGAACTGCCACGTAGTTCGCGTGGATGTATTCGTGGGGCCATGGAGAAGAGAGTTTGACACGATTGTTGTCCAAGCATCCGACATCCTTGTAGCGATTCTTGCCAGCTTCTTGAGCTTCTTTGAATGCTTTCATCTTTTCGAAATCATTGAAACGTTTCATAGTGGAGAACTCGGCACGAAGACCTTGAGGCATCTTTTCGAGAGTGCGAGCCACAAATTTCAGAATTTGTTTCTTTTGTTGTTTTCTCTCGAT
Organism: Caenorhabditis nigoni; assembly: GCA_027920645.1. Classification (NCBI taxonomy): domain Eukaryota; kingdom Metazoa; phylum Nematoda; class Chromadorea; order Rhabditida; family Rhabditidae; genus Caenorhabditis; species Caenorhabditis nigoni. The sequence continues at coordinate 6,693,795 of CP115866.1, read as the reverse complement.
TGTTGTTGGCTCATCGAGTACCGTCGACTTCTGACTGCGTTCAGTGGTTCCGGTACGTGGACGAGCTCTTGATGTGCGGCGATCTGAAGAAAAATTGGGTTTTAGGAAGAAATGCACAAGTAACGAACTATTTTTCGACATTCCAAATCGCTTCGAATATCTTCAGGAATCGAGAGCTGTGAATGGTTGATAAATTTAGGAATAGTCTTGAGTATCTTTGTTGATGTGTCGAGTCTTTTTTACGATTAGTTGGCAGATAAAATAAAGTAATCATGTCACACGGGGAATTCGGAAACTTGGGAACTTTGTATGATAACTTTTAAAAGAATTCTGACAGGGCAAAATATAAAAAACCATCAAAAAAGGGTCCATGCCTATGTTGGGTTAATGTAACAAATTTTGAACGACCAAGAGGTAGAAAACAGTTTAGAAATTGATTACTACATTCACTGTTTTTCATAAATGGTAGATTGTGTTTCTTCAGAAAATTATAAATTTGACGTCTTCTGATTTTTGCAGTTTTCGTTCTAAAAGAATCTGGTTTCATCGCGCTCCAAGTTTCAAGCTCAAACATCACTGAACCAATGTTCAGTTTCCAAACGCTATCAAACCTGAAACATCACCGAATCAATTTTTTCAGGAAATAACTTTTTCGACCATAAAACTTTAGTACCGTTTCTTCTGGTATAAAAGAACCATTCAAGCACCTCAATGTCCATCAGAAGCTTCCCCTTCTCTTCTTCAACTATGAACGTCTATTCTGTCTTCGTTTTCGCCGTTATGGCCATCTCATCGGTTTCTGGAATCATCAACATCGGAGGAGGAAAGAAGTGTGGAGGAGGCAATGGAGGATATGGATCCGGAATCATCATCGGAGCTCCAAAGCCAGGAGGAAAGTAATTTAATGTTTCCTTGGAAGTGAATAAAGTATTTGAGTATTCGATGAAGTAGTTGTTCTAAACGATGACAAAAAAAAATTTAAGCCGGTTCGTCCCACTCGACTCTTCTCAAAATTCATCATCAGGAAAAGTTCTGAATAATTTCTAATTTCAAGTTCTAACCGAAAGTGTCTTGCCAAAAATTCTTTTTTTCTCTATATTTGTGTATGTGTGTATTTCAATTTCAATTTCAAATTGATGCACTAAACCAGAACTTGCTAAATTTCAATCTTCTTTTTCTCTTCACTCCCTTTTTTCTCTTTTTTCTGAGAGCACCTTCTGCTCATTTCAGGAGGAGGAGGAGAAAAGGGTCAGTTTCTATTTCCTTCTGATTCAAATCTACTTGTTTCCTCTTTTTTTTTTTTCTAAAATCTTGTTTCTTTTTTGTCTTGCATATTTTAGGTACTAGGTTTTTAATGATTGAGTCAGAAATTCTGCAGTCAGGAGGCGGAGCCTACATTGCAAACCTGACATGGTATTTTGGAAACGGTCATAAGAAACATTTCGACAAGTGCAACCGTGCGGCAAAACCGTGCCAGGGTTGCAATTTAGGCTCCGCCCTTTTTTCGGTGAAACTTTTCCAATGGAAAATATTACTCGGGCAATTTTTATTGCTGGAAAAATGGTAGAAAACTCCGAACTTGTATCCGAAACTCTATTTTTGACACTTTGGTTTATGTCTTGTGAATTTTGGTCAGAAATTAAGGGAAGTTTGGCTTTTGGATGGACATTGACCAGGTTTTGGTCAGCACTTGCCCAAAAACGGCTCTACAGCGGGCCATGGCCAGGTTTTGGTTGGCCTTATGAGCGGTCTTGTCGCCGAGAATTATTCTACTTTTCTAGACAAATCAGGGGCAACCCCTGCTAAAGATTCCGGAACCATATGCGATGTCTCCCACAGAACTGCTCCTCCCAAAAAGAACAAATGTCACCATATCTCCCAAAAACGGACCAAAGTTTGTTGTTTGTCTTCTCTCTTTTTTCTTCGTTTTCTTCTTCATCCTCACTTCAAGGTGTATCATCATCTTCATCATCATTTTTAGCAATTCCCTCGAGAGTATTCCAATCGCCAAAAGAGACTTTCTTTCTACTTCTCAACACACCAACGAGATTCGATTCGATTCAAAGAGTTTTCCCTTTTTCTCCAGTTTTCCTCCCGTATGTGTCTGTTTCGAAATGATAGGGGGGTCCCCTTCTTTCCTCCAAATTGCTCATAAACTCTTCTTTTCTCTTTTTCGGGAAATTGGAAAAGAGTCCAGATATATTGAACCAGATAAACGGTTTTGGTTGCGGGCGAAGGAGAAGAGGACCACCGAGAAGAGAGTGTTTTGTGCCTTTCATTTGAATACTGATCCTTCTTTTCCTGAATATTCCGAAAAAGAGAGGATTTTCAAGTTTTTTTTTGTCTTCTTTGCTTTTTTTCCGACAGAACAAAAATAAAAACTTCGGACGGACTTCTTGTCAGATTCTGATGAAATAATGTCGACAAGTCTTCAAACAAAAATTCTTCCTCAAAAGATTTCGAACCAGTTTTTGAATATTCGGAAGTTTTCCAAAAAGATATTCTCAACTAAAGTGAAGGCTTACGGTAAATGAGTTTCTGGATTGTCACTTTTGAGCCCATATATCTCATTTCCTGTAAAAGATATCAAAAAGTGGCCAACAGACAAACTTTGCATTATCATACTAAAAATAGTTTATCAGTTGTCCACATTTTGATATCTTTAACATGAACCAAGATAAATTGGCTCGAAGTGGAAAGTCTATTATATTTTTACGATATCTAAAACGGGTGATCTCAAGGCTGGTAGCTTGACTTTAATATTCTTGAGTTTCAGAAATCGAGAGCTCTAAAATCGTCTAGAATTTTCTGAAAATTTTCATAAAGCTCTGAACTTTTTCTCGGGGGCTACAGGTTTCCGTTTCTGTGAGAATTTAAATTCTCAGCGGGGTAATTTCAGAAGAAGGATACGGTATTTATGATCCGGCTTTTTTACAGATATTTTGATGAATGATGTAGAAAACATTCTTGCTGAAAAAAATAAATATAATTATATAAGTTTTCTCAAGTTTTCACCCAGTTGATAATCATCAAAAACCTTCCCCATAAAAGTTAGCGTTTCCCAATTTTCTATTCTTCTTTGGTTATTTTTTTCAATAAGCATGTTCATTAGAAAGAAATTCATTGACGAAATTCAAGCCTTTGAAATTTCCCACAAAACTAAAAAATTTACATTGCTCTAGCTCAAAGTTAAAGCTAATTGTGTTTCTTTAAACTTTAGAGGAGACACAGAGAAGCTAGAGGACTCTCGCTTCTCTGCGTCTGCTCATTTGTTAGCAATGGCATAGAAAGTGTAAATTTCATTATAAAAGAATTCACTCATAGTAACTTCTGAATGTTTTCAGAAATCGAAAGTGTCTAATTTTTTGTATCCCGCGGAGCACATTCAATTATTATTTCAAAAATAAGCTTCTAGTAACACGCGATCTGAATTGGAATCGCTATCGTAACCCATGATTATTTTTGCCCTATCACGCTATTTTCTTCCACCCATAAGTCAGTTTTTTTCTGACTAACTGTTCCAGCTTTCTGGACCTTCTGAACTCTTCCCCTTTCTAATCTTCTACCAAAAATCGTCGTGTCATTTTTTCAATCCTTTCTTTTTTCCTTTTTTCAAAAATGCCATTCCACCCAGAAATGAGGTATCATAAATTCTCTAAAGAACGTGTTTTGTCCTTTTCTCTTCTTCTTCTTCTACCCCATCTTTCTTTGTCTTTTCATAGAAGGTGGCTCTCCCGGCTCAACAATGTATTCGCTTCAGAGTAAAATGATAATCGATGGGATATCAAGTACCGATTATTCCCCAATGGTCGAGGCAGATCCATGGGATTTGGATCAGTTGCTCAGTGGAGAACAGGTACAGTTTTTTTTTGAATTTGAAGAAACGGGACAAAAAACGACAAAAAGGAAAACTTTAAAAATGGAGCATGTTATGAGTTCCAGAACTTGGAATGTCTTCATACAGCTAAACTTTGATAGTCCGCACTAAGGGGCACCATTAATAGGAGGGCCCCTCTAATAGAAGGGCCTCCTGTAATAGAAGGGCCCCTATCAAAAGGTGTTGTTTGGAATTGAAAATTTCCGTACGTTTTTAATGAAAACTATCCCGGAGATTCCACAATCTAATAGAAGTTTGTTGATAAACTTTTTGTGCTCAAAATTTTGCTCAATTTGGTGAAGTTGATTGATTTTCATTAATATTGAACGGAAGTTTGCCGAGTTCTTCTATGAATTTCTGGAAAAAATGGCCGGAAAAATATAACGGCCCCTCTAATTGAAGGGCCCCTGAAATAGAAGGACCGACCGTTCTAATACAGGTGTTACGGTATTTTCGTTTAGTAACAGAAGGCGAGGATAACTGTCGCTGATTTTTTGCGAATTTTGAAAAAGAAAATTCTGGGCATTTTTTGAAATTGAAAAAAAAATATAATTGAAATCGAAAACTGTGAACACTTATCACAAATGAAAACCGCTACTTACTCAATTTCGAAAAGTGCAAAACTGATCCAATGAAACATCATGCTCCTCCTCCTCTTTATCCTACTCCATTCGATGATCCCAGCCAATTTTCTAAATTCAGTCCCAAAATGAGCCAAAGGCATTCCGTCGAAAGGGATTAATTTGGAAATTGACTCGGAGAGGAGGAGAAGGAAGGACCCATCAAATAAACTTTCAAATTAGACAGTATTAAAGACGAAGAGACGCAGAGTTACTGCAAAAAGTGACAGCTCTCATTTTGGGAAGGGGCTGTTTTTAAAGAATTAGGAGGATCACTATACTGTCTGAGCTCTAACCTGAAAAATGTGAGTTCGAAATAAGTTGAATATTTTTTCAGGTAAACTTTTTCTGGGATCTCAAATCCACCTTTTCAGATTTCAGAGTAATTACAGTAACTTAAATTTATGCAAAAGTTCAAATTCAGCGTTCCATGAATACAGCAAAAATATAGAAGCTGCGAAATGTTCCCTATAAAAATAGGGAGAATTTTTTCTGCACTTTTTCCCCATTTTTCTGTTTTTCTATATTTTTTTCCTTGAAGTTTCAATGTCCGGAATATAAGTGAGTCCGTGTGAAATATCGCCCATTCTGTATCCTTTGGGACTGGTTTTTAGAACAAAAAGAGTCTTTTTGAGCAAAAATGATGATGATGAGCATGTTTCTTTAGAATCAGTCTTCTTCTTCCCACTTCCTTATTTTCTGTATTATTTTCCCGGCTAAAAGCAAAGTTAAAAAATCTCAAAATGCATGTAAGTTTTTTTTTACCGATTTCTGATTTAATCAAAGAAGGAGGGCACACAGAGAAGAAATAAAACCCAATTGGTTTGTTTTTGTTTGTGCAAATTTGATTTGCACCGCCCAGGACAAATCTGCTAAACTCTTGTTCTTGGTTTTTTGTTTGACTGGTCAGTTTGCACCAGAACATATAATGTGTATACTTTTTCAAAAAATTGTTTTTTCTGGTCAGTAAAATTTTGAAGTTTTATAATTATTTATTAGGGGTTTACAAAAATCGGTCAGGAAAAAAACTTGAAGAATCTGATAATAACATTCGGTAGTACGAAAAAAAAACAGTGGATGAGAAACGGCGGTAGCCATCAGAGATGTCCGGATTCCGGATTCCGGAACATTTTCATTTGTCGGGATTCCGGATTCCGGAAAATTAACTTCATTCCGTACTCCGTATTCCGGATTCCGGGTTTTTTTTCATTCCGGATTCCGTATTCCGGATTAAGGAAAATTAGTTTCATTCCGTATTCCGGATTCCGGAAATTTTATATTTGTCCGGATTCCGGATTCCGGAAATTTTATATTTGTCCGAATTCCGGATTCCGGATTCCGAGAAAATTATTTTATTCCCGATTCCGTTTCTCAAAAAAGTCATTCCGGACATCTCTGGTAGCCATGGCCAAAGGTCCCACAACGATAGCTACCGTATCCTGAAAATGTTTTTGTTCGATGAGTTTTTTCTTGATTTTCGGGCGTTTTGAGTCAATTTTTTTCACTATCAAAATTCTTTATTTTCCGATTTTTTGTTGGTGAAAATATTGACGAAAATCATTTAAAACGAGATAATAAATCCTGAAAATAACAACTTTTTAGATTACTGTAGATTTCGTTGTGGGACTTTCGGCCATGTCTTCTTCCAAATTATTTTCTGGCCAATTTTTTTTTGATTTTACGATGAACTTTTTTCAATGATTTTTGTCTGAAAAGCCGTTAAAACCGTTAAGAAAATAGCTACAGGACCGAAGCTCCGTCCACTCTCGAATTTCGGCAGAAACATTTTTTTTTGGAAGAGTAATAAATTCTGAAAAGAAATACTACTAGACTACTGTAGTTGCCGTTGTGGGACCTTCCGATGTTTTGTACAATTTTTTCAAAAATGATCTGAAGCTTCTCCTAACCCCTTTTTTGTAGTTTTATTTCTAGAAACCCTTCTCCTGGAGCCAAGTAAACTGCCAGAAGAACACAAAAGAAAAACTGACTTCATTCATAAAAAAACAGAGTTTCGAATTTTTTCCCTCGAGAATCTTCTTCGTGTTCTTCTTCTATTGTTTCTTCTTTTTTGCTTCTTCTATTTCCAACGATGAAAATTCATCAAATCCACGTCTCCAGGGTGTTGTTATTGTTCAGAAGGAGAAATGGAAGGAAGAAGAAAAGAAAACTCATTTTCGGAAACCGAGAAAAAGAAAGAAGAAGAAGCAATTCGCACCCTTTAGGATGAATGTTTCAACTTTTATGACCTTTTTTTCGACCAGAAACAACCAGAACAAACGTTTCAGAATACGAAACTTTAGTTTAGCTCTCTGTGTCCTTATATCTTTGTAAAAATTTTATGTTATTGTTATGATTCCACTGATTCAGATGCCATTTGTGACTTCTCATCTACCGTATACCCCTGGAAGGGTCGGCATGTTTGCTCGTTCGATGCACCAACATCATCATATGCGAAGAAGACAAGATCAGAATGAAAATGATGTATTTTTAATGAAATAAATTCTAGAAAATTGTTTTTAATCAGATTACCAGGAAACTAGATAATTCATAACATTTAGATTTTTCACCACCCGTACTACAAACTTATCAATTTCTAATTTTCAGATCACACAGCGACCAATGGCCACATGGAAGAGCTATGCCAGAATCATTTTGGCCCATGTCAGTCTTATCGTTTTATCAGTTGTCTATGTTGGATTCGGTGCTTTTCTGTTTTATCAATTGGAGCAACCGAATGAAGTTGAAGTTCGAGCAAGAAATATTGAGAGATTCAATATACACAAAAGGCAAATGATTGATCATTTATGGGAAATGAGAAGCAGTGGAATTGGACAACGTAAGTCGGAGTTTGATGGGTGTGGGAAATTTCTGGGAAAACTGAGCATTTCGTTTTTTGAAAAAATCGTTTACAAAATGTGTAAGGGAAATATCCTTAGGAGATGTGGTAACACAGATAATGGTTTTAAACTGTCGAAACTACTTTTATGATTGGGCAGTTACATAGTGGGGTACAATTATTTGGACTGTTAAAAACGGTTATATCTTTAGACATAAGTATCTTGGAAGCACGAAAATTGGTAAAAATATAGTGTTATGTTTGGTTCAAAGCTATTGAAATTTTCAAAACGATTCCTCAAGTCTAGGTTTTGTTATGATTGTCCAAAGATGAACGGCGTGATGCTTCTTGTGATTTTTATGAGATGAAGCAACTTTGACAAGCGATAACTCAGCTCACCGTTGATAAAATAATTTGATACTTGGCCTGTTTATGGATTAATTTTTTTAATTGTTGTATTCCAAATTTGAGCTAAATACAACGTTTTATTAAAATTCTATGCTAGTAAAAAATGTCCGGGTAATTCTGTGCAGCCTGTACAACTAACAACCTGACAATCATCTTTTACGAAATCTCTAGATACCGTAAACACTCTAATACATAGCCCCTCCTAATTGAACGCCACCCTCTAATAGAACGTTCTCTGAGCGGTGCTCCGAAAAATAGAACGCCACCCTCCAATTGAACGCCACTCTCCAATTGAATGCCACCCCTAATAGAATGTCATCTCCAAAATTGATTAACAACTCGCCAGATTCTTCATTTGTTACTTTTCGAGAGGTTTAGACATTGTGTAGGAAACAATTTTGAAACTTTTTTTCAGATTATTTCAAACTTTTCGCTTTGTTTTTTTTTGCTTTTTACAATTTTTCCGGTAGGGATCATAAAAGAATCTTTGAAATGTTTTTAATGCGAGAAAAAAGTTGGTGTCGAATAATAATATGCCACCCTCTAATTGAATGACACCCTCTAATAGAACGTTCTCCCAGCTATGCATTGAAAAATAGAACGCCATGGCATTGAATTAGAGTTTTTACGGTATACAAGAGATATCAACTTTCAGACGTCGTCGAAGACATGGCTGTGAAATACGTGGATAATGTGACCAGAATTCTATTCGAAGCATTCGACACTCATTGCATCGGAGCAAAACATTTGAGACCTGGTGGTGAGGATGAGGATGTGAGTCTTCATTTGTGTTTGGTTTCAATGCTCACCGTAAACTTTGAGCTCAATAATCTCGGTTCTTTCAGAAGATACCAAAAAGTGGTAAACTGAAAAATATTTATCCTAATGTAACCAACATTTAATAGATGAGCTGAAAGTTTGAGTGACACTTTATTAGGGTGTGACCCAATTTTGAAATATTTTCTATTTTTAGTACAACTGGACGTATATGACCGCTTTGTTCTTCACTACCACCTTGCTCACTACCATTGGATACGGTAACTTGACACCTGTCACTGGAAGAGGAAAATTTCTCTGCATTTTGTATGCACTGTTTGGTGTCCCACTGATTTTAATAACCGTCGCTGATATCGGAAAGTTCTTGTCAGAGAATATTGTTCAGTTGTATACATGGTAAGCATTTTATTTTTGTGAAAAGGAAAACATGAACGTTTAAGGTATCGGAAACTGCGAGAGAAGTGTTCGAAACAAAAGTACAGTGTGATTTCAAACAAGGATGACAAAAATAAAGAGGGAGATTTGAATTTGGTTTGTTGATTCTATATCAATGTGTATTCTTTCAAATTTTATTAAAATTTCAGGATCATTTAGAAAACTACATCTCGATTCCAATATTCCTAATTGTCGCCATTCTTCTGAGCTACATAACATTTGGAGCTGTTGTTCTGAGCATGTGGGAAGGATGGGATTTCTTTTCGGGATTCTATTTCAGTTTTATCACAATGACCACTGTTGGATTCGGAGATATTGTCCCCTTGAAACGAGAATATTATATTTTGGATCTGTGTTATATTATCATAGGATTATCTATTACGTAAGTGAAACTAGAAAAGATGACCTACAAAACTGACAAAAATAATCTTCAGCACCATGTGTATCGATTTGGTGGGTATTCAATACATTCGAAAGATGCATTACTTTGGAAGAGCCATTAAAGTAATTATTCCCATTTTACAAAATATCCAAAATCTAACTTTTAGGACGCTCGATTCGCTCTCGTAAATGTTGGTGGAAAGATGGTCCATGTTCCGGATTTGATGAGATATGCGAGTGTTTTACAACAAAAATATGGACAGAAAAAGACTCATGATACGATTATTGTGAAAGGAGCATATGCTCCGAAGGATTTGAGCAAGATTCGGTGAGAGGATATTGTTTTTTTTTAAAATTCGTTTTTGGTTGAAAATTCTTGCTAAATTTGAATTTGGTGTTATTCTTCGGGTTTCTCAGTAAAAGGAAAGAATGCGTTCCAGCCTAAGCCTATAATTTCAAACAAAACAGCAAAATATTCTGAAAAAATTCCAGTTTAAAAAATACAGAAATTCGCGAAAATCAGCGAAATTCTCACTATTTACGCTGAAATTTTTCCAGTATTTTTTTTGTTTGAAGGAAAAACGGCGTTTGAACTCATATGAAACAGAGAAAACCCGGTTTTGAAAACAATTCCATTAAAAAAGTACTGAGATTCTAACATAATTTTTTAAGATACTTATTTCTCTGTAATTCTAAAAACACAGAACTTCGAATTTCGAGATTTCAAGAAAAAAACATTTAAAAATTTTAACAGTATCGAATTTTCCAGGTTTATCGATTTCGGAGCCTTGGCTTCAATGGAAAGTTGGCAGTCGTTATGGTCCATACTAACAGGAAGGACCCAGGAAGTTCATGTTTAATTCTCCATTTTGTTTTCTTTATTTTCTCAATCGGGTCTCTTTATATTATTATTATTTTTGCAATTTCTTGTTCGTTTCGTTGTCATTCGTGTTTAGTAATAAATAAACAATAAATTCAAATAATTTTCATCAGAATAGGATTCTTCTTCTTCTAATTTTGCAGAATCAATCCAAAAGCATTTTTCTAGTGTAATGTACAACAATTTTGTTCTTTAAAGAGGAGGAAAAAAGGAGATAAACAGGTTATCAGGGTCGTATTTCATAGACAAACTGATATGGGAAACTGAGATGAATGGACGAAATTAAGGTGAAGAATTGTAAGCCAGTGGGTGCAGTGTGTGGGAGTTTTGTGTTTTAGATTTTACACATTACGTCACAGGATCAAAGAGATGAAGCAGAGAAAAAGAACATAATGGTTTTGCAGAGAAACTCAACATATAAAAACTAGGGATACTGTAGAACATAATTCTCGGTAAGGTTATAATGGAAAGGATCCTACAGTATCGGTTAATAAGATATGCAAAGACGTGTTTTTCAGTTGATTTGAACCATTTTCAGGAGCCTGGAAGTCGGCTGTCAGGTTTTCGGTCACTTTGAAAGTTTCGGTGGGTTGAAAACAGAACTAGATTGAAAAATTTGCATTCGCAGGATTTTTCGAAAATTCCCAATATTTCAGCTATTTGCCGATTCCTGAAAGGCACCTATCTTTTTTCAATTTTTTTCAAATTACAAAAACAAGGAAAAGGGGATTCTGCAAAAATCGGCAGATAGCTGAAAACTAGGAATTTTCGAAAAATTCTGTAAATCCAAAGTTTTCAAAGTGATTGGAAACTGGATAGCCGAGCACCAGACACCTGAAAATAGTCAAAATCAACAGAAAAACACGTTTGTGGTATATCTTATTATTTTTTCAAACCGAAATCTCAATCCCTAGATTTTCAAAACCGTTTACCTCAGGCGATTTTATAGTTTACTTGAATCCTTTTTACAAAGTTTAATGTACTAAAAACAACTGTTATTCTTGATTTTACAATACTGACACATTTTCTATATCACAAGACGTCGATTTCGATTTCTGATTACCTAATATTACTTGTCTCCTTTTCAAATTCAACTTGTCCATCACAAGATCTATCTCCTCCTCCTTCCGTTCCCATCTCCAAAAATAGCCGATTTTGACGTCAAACTTTTGATCTTCCTCTCCTCACCTCGAATCGTGTTCTTCAAAGATATACGTCCAACCCAAAAGTTGCCATATCTCTTCTGTCTCATAATCAATCATTTTGTGAATTCACGTACTAGCACACAGTACTTATTCATACACACACACACCCGATCGGTACATCTTCTTTCGTTTCCCCCTGACTCCTCCCCATTTTTTCGTCAAATGGATCAGTTGATTTAGTGTTAAGTGATACACGCTGCTTCTCAATGAGGCTTCTGCTTATCACCTTATCAGAACGGATGCCGTCGTTTTCACTGTATCATTTGTATTGCGTAACCGTCCGCTTGCGCTTTTCTCTTGTTGATTTTCGAACTAAAATATAGGGAATCGAATAGGTTGATCCATAGGTCAGGAGGAGTGTGAGATATAATATATTTCCCATATAATTTTCAAGTGCCGTAAAACTGTATTAGAGGGGCCCCTGAAATCGAAGGATCCCTCTAATTGAAGGGCCCTTTTGCTAAATCACTGATTGATGTGGTCAACTGAGTTCTGTTGTTGGTTCTTGTTTTGATTGAATTCTAGGTGATTTTTTTATTGTAAAGAAATTATTGATGGATTCCCAGTAGAAAATTTCACCAAAAAACGATTTCTCTCTAATAGAAGAGCCCCCTCCTCAGCAGCTTCATGTCGAAATGTTAACAAGTAGTTTTCATTTAAAAAAACCTCTATTAGAATTGACAAAGGCTGCCTTTTTCTTATGTACCGTTTGTTACCGATTGCAAAAAAATAAATCTAAATCTAAAGGATTTCACAAGAAGCGTAGACTACTTAACTGTTGGAGTAAATTAAATATTCACACAAAAAATTGATCCTAATTTCTACGGACTCTAAGAATGCTGTATGTCAGTTCTCAATTGTCGAACTTGTGGTTTCCAGATACCGTAGAACCAACTTTTTCATATCTTTGACAGGAACCGCGAAAAATTAGTTTATGGGGCCCTACTATTACAGGTTTTACGGTAAACCGTTCCTATCCAATCAATTCCCATTAAAATCAAATAGTGTCTAGACACCCAATGCTTTCATTTCATTTTTTCAACTTTTATCAATTTATCAGTTTAATATCACTTCCATATATGATTCCCCCAATCAATCTCTCTAAATCTCCCGTTTCACCTGATCATCACCCAAATTTTTCATTGAGAAGGAGAGGCGAATAAAGCAAAAAAAGATTACAAAAATAGGGGGTGATGATACCTCGTTTTTCTACTTGAGAAATGACTTCATCTTCAACCCGTTTCTCCCTTTTTTTTGAGATAATAAAGAATCGAAAACGAGGAAAGTGATTATTCATTGTTCTCCAATTTTCCCTTTCGTAATATAATTTTTTGTTGTTTCGAAGTTTTGAACACCTTTTTCATCAACAGTATTTCAGAAGTCCCATTTCCTATATCATATCCGGATTCTCCAATTTTCAATGAGATTCGGGTGCTTATGGGCACTCTCATTTGGTGTCCTATTCTCAGTTTTTCTGACGTCATCTGCCTACGAACTCTCCATAAACCATGATGAAGTGACAGATTCTGACAGAAGAGTTCTTTTGGAAATAGCCAGAGCTGTGAAGAGAGTCAAGAGAAATCCATTCGAAACTGAAAGAAGTTCCGATTTGAGGGAAAAAGAATCTGATAGTGGGGATTCGATTTCCGGTGATGATGAGGTAATTGTTTTGGAAAAAACCTGTAATAGAAGGGCATTAACGTTTGAGCCAATTTATCTCGGTTCCTGTCGAAGATATAGGAATTTCAACTGATAAAAATCTGAAAAAAATTGATTCAATCTTAAAGTTTAGGGGCCCTTCTATTACAGGTTTTACAGTATTCTAGTTTTTCAGAGAGAAGAAGGAGGAAATCGCGGAGACAAAATTGAGCACTTTGATGGTGGCAAAGATGATTACTGTGATCGATTCGAGCAGCATTTTCAGTATTTCTGTGTTGGAGAGACTGACAAAACGGATAAGAATGCATACGTCATCAAAAAGTTCTGTCCAAGTTACAAGACGGCTTGCAAACATAAAGCCGTCACATCATCAGTCTCTTTGACTTCCTGGCCCACGGATCCATTCGAGAAAGAAATCACAGTGACGAGTAGACCAGTGTCCGTTGGAAGAGCAAGACCCACTCCCAGAAGACGTTACAGTGATGAAGATTCCGATTCTGCAGAGGACGAGGAGATTTATTATGCAGAATTGAGAGTGAGTTGCACTCGAGTTGGAAAAGATAGTCACATGAATATAAACTTTATTTTCCAGAAAAGATACCCATGCAAACCGGACTGTGATAAGAGAATTTTCGCGCATTGTACAGAGGAATGCAAGTGTGATTATATCTATCCAGTGGTTCAGCGATTCTGTAACCCACCACCAATGCCACTCTTCTTGAATACTTGCAGGTATGATTGAGTAGGTACTGTTTCTAGAAAATTTATTAATTGAAGATTATGGTATCATGGATGTCCGAAGTACGAGAGATACCATTACTCATCTCAATTTGTCTACTCCAAAGCTGAAAAAGGAAAAGTGTTGCGTAAGTTTTATCATCTCAGGAAGTCAAGAGTCAGGCCGCCAGGTTAAAATGGGTTAATGAACGCACCAGGATAATATCAGACATTTTGTGGCCAGAAATTTTAGTGGCCTAGAAAACACAACTTTCAAATGTCACTATGTTAAACTGTCTTAAAAACACACCAGTTATAATCAGATCATTTTTAAGACAAAAAGTTGGTGGCCTAGAAAACCCGACTTGCGAAAGTTAGGCCACTATGTTAATAAGAGCTAGAATTAGGTTAGGTCATTTCTAGATCGTTCGCTACGAGTGCATGGAAAATTCTTCAGATAAAAATGAGGCTTGAATGATAGAAATTAGGCCAATACTTATTTTTTCTAGCCGGAACTCCTGAACAGAGTGCTGTCAATCCTTATGGCCTCCCTCAACCAGCTCCACTTCGAAGAAATCGAGCACTTGCACTGGCTCCTATTCGTCGTCAGAAAAGAGACACCGAGGAAGATTCGGAGTAATTTTCTTTTTTCTTTTCCACGACATAGTTTCAATTTGTATGTGATCCCTAAATTTCAGAAATAATGAAGATTTGGTGGTTCCACCTCCAGTCCCAGAATCTGCTAATGTTCGAGTAGCAAAATCGTCTTCTCCGGAGGAGAAGGAGCACGATAGGTATCTAGTTATTATTTTTGAAGACAACATTTGAGAAAGAGAAAAATTCAGGGAGGAAGTCTCGCTGACTGCTCCACAATCCAGAGCAATTCTTCAAAATTATCAAGAATCGATGAAGAGTAAAGAGAAGAAGAGGAGGTCGAGGAGGAAGAAGCTTCGCAGAAGACGTCGCCATCGTCAACGATACAATTCTGATAAGGATTTCGAGATAAGATCCACTACGGCAAGACCGCCGACGCCCAGAGAGTTGTGGAGGGTTTTGAAGTGAGTGAGACTTTTTTCGCTTCGGAATTTGGAAATTGAAATCTCAAAATCTAATTTACAGACAACTGAACGGTCTGACTTCCGGACCTGGAGCTCTTGGAATAAAAAGTTCTCCAGCTACTCTGAAAGGAGGTAATGATCCAGCTGCCCAAGGAGGACTAGATGGACTTTTGGCTTCTGTAACTCAACCACAAAGAGAAAGAGATGAAACTGCAAGACAATGGGCTGCAGTTGGTGGGTATTATGGATAACAATACTGTCTTTTTTACCATTTATTAACCATTTAACACTATAATCATGTTTTTGTACAATGTTAACCTATTAATAAAGTTTCGTAACACATTTGTCTAATAAACGTCTTTTCTCTAACAAGGCACATAACTCGTTTGACTCATAAGGAAACCTTCAGCAACGGATCCAAAGACACTGACTGAAAACATAGTTCATGCAGTTGCTACTGAAAAAGTAGAGGAGAAAACAGTGAATAAAGAGGAAGAGCAAGAAGAACCAGATTTCAACAGTACGTTCTGTACGTTTTTAGTGTAGATTCGGAGGTAGAAATTTCAGAAATCAAGCCAAGAACATTTTCATCATCAGCAGCGACTACGGCTATAGTAGATGAGACTCCCGGGGAAGCAGTTCCACAAAAGAAGGCATCGAGTGGTAGAGCCAAGTGAGTTTTATTGGAAAACAACATACCGTTACACTTGTAATAGATGGGCTTGGATACTGTCAAGTTTCAGCTCAATTATCTTGCCTGCTGAAAGAGATATCAAAAATGTGTCAACTGATAAAATGTGTATAATATCATGATGAACAATTTATCGGTTGACAACGTTTTTGTATGTTTGACAAGAACCGAGATAAATTGGCTTCAAATTGAGAGTTAGAGGACCTTCTATTACAGGTTTTACGGTCAATAATCGCATTCAAGTATGATTCCAAAAGTTTCTAGATCCACTACTTTGTAAATTGTAGCAAAATAGTGATATTTCCAGAGCTCATCAAGGAAACATCCCAATCCTTCCATCCGACGCAGCATTCGCCGCACGAGGAGGCGGTGATGACACATTCCGTGCATTCGATGGACTTTCCGACAGTCGTGGTCTCGTTCATACCCCTCGGAGTAGATCACCTTTCACAAAACCCGGTCTCTGGGAACCGAATCCAGCCGATCCTCACTCGAGAGATCCAGCCAACAAGTATTGGTATCATCCGGAATCCGTTGGTGTCGATTGGTTGAATGGACAACTTCAGTGGGGAGGACATTGGGCAGTACCGGCTGCTGGAGCAGGAGGAACAGCTGGAATGAGTGCTGTTCATTTCCCGACAATTGGATCTTTCTTGAATATTCCAGACGATTACGATTAGAAAATGGAAAGACTAGGTGCCGATATGCAGAAACATTTGAAATCAGGGATCTTTTATTTATTGAAACTTTTATTTTGTTGTTATATTTTATTATACTTCATTGTTTTCTTTTTAATATATTTGTACATATATGATAATTTCTCCAAAATGATCTAATTTTGTTTGTATCATAAATTGAAATCGAAAAGCTAGTTGCAATTTCTCTGCTCATCTTTTCTCTTATGTCAATAAAACAACTCTTGATTATAATTTTTTCAAGTTTATTGAAATTCAAATCTTATATACAATTAAAGAAAAGTTCAACTCGTAACACACAAAAAGATATTTAGAGATCTACAAAAAATGGTTAAAATAATAAAACAAAAGAGATAATTTAATCGACCTCTTCAACAGTTGGTCCCTGTGAATAGTTGTTTGAATTGAATCCAGAAGATCCAGGATTTCCACATCCAGAAGGCTGTTGTTGCTGTCCAGATTGATGCATTTTGGAGAGAATTGATTGACAGACACTCTTCAATTCCTTATCCTTGGCCTCAATCTCATCCTTTTCAGCCAATTGATTTGAATCCAACCAACGGAGAGTCTCTTCAACAGCTTCTTTTGCACGATTCGAATCTTCAGATGGCAATTTTGATCCGTATTCATCCAGAGCTTGTTTGACTTGGAATGCATATGCCTCCAACTGATTACGAGCCATCACACGTTCTCGTTGTTCTCCATCTTCCTTTTCGAATTGTTTTGCCTCGTTAACCATTCGATCAATGTCTGATTGAGACAATCGTCCTTTCTCATTTCGAATTGTGATCCGATTCGTTTTTCCAGTCGATTTATCCTCAGCCGACACATTCAGAATTCCATTGGCATCGATGTCAAAAGTGACTTCAATCTGAGGAACACCACGTGGAGCTGGTGGAATTCCACTCAATTCGAATGTTCCAAGACGATGGTTTTGATACTTTCGTTTGGTCCTGAGCAGAATTTTTTCCGAATGAATAATTTCGAAAAGTTTCGGTACTATTCTGATACAAAAAATCATATCTGTGGGAGAGAAACGCCAGGCCATGACAGAAGGTACCCCAACGACAACTACCGTAATCTAAAAATGTTTTATTTTCCGGATAGTTTTTTTCTTCGTTTTTCATTGCTTTTCGTCGAGTTTGATGTTATTTTCCTCCTAAAAAGTTGGGAAATTGAAATTTTTAATAGGGAACGAGGCTCGAGAAAGATCCACAACTCCGTTTTTTTTGTATCTGAATAATACAATTCTGTGGGAAATTGAGTTCTTCTGATGTTACAACACCTCGATCCATTGTTCTCAAATTTTCCCATTTCATTGAACCCGGAATTTGGCAATTGGTCAATCCTGAATATTATTTCAAAAAACATTCAATTTCCCTGATTTCCAGTTTCAAGAGCATTCCACAATGGTTTTCAGGTAAACTGCCGACGTCATCACAGAGATCCATCCTAAATTGAAAAGAAGAGAAAAGAAGAAGAAAAACGGAGTCGGTCACGGTGTGAAGACCTTGGTTATATCGCCTAATTGCCACATTTATAGTCGCTTTTCTTGCCGGTTCTCTCTCCGTTTTATGCACTATTAGGGAATGGTAAAACGATTGGCGGAGTGGTGTCTGTTAATGGCTGTTTGGGGCCGCAATAGGCGAGAATCTCGAGAAGATTCGAAAGAGAAAAAACATAGAGATGAGAAAATGGGGATTACAATCAGATGGTTGAATAAAGAACAAACCTAGAAAGTTTGGATTAGACTTTTTATAGAGCCGACATACTTCCGTGATTTGCATTTGAAGTTTGGAAGATATGTAAAGGCTACACCAAAAAAAGAGAATATGGAAAAAAGATAGGCCAACTGAACTGAAGACTTTTAAGTACCACTAGGAATCTGAGATTTTTTCTCTGATTTCAACAAAAAAAAAACAACTCTTGATTATAATTTTTCAAATTTATTGAAAATTGAAATCTTATATACAAATAAAGAAAAGTTCAACTCGTAACATAGAAATGATAATTAGAGATCTACAAAAATAGGTGAAATAGTAACAGAAAAAGACAAATTAATCGACCTCTTCAACAGTTGGTCCCTGTGGATAGTTGTTTGAATTGAATCCAGAAGATCCAGGATTTCCACATCCAGAAGGCTGTTGTTGCTGTCCAGATTGATGCATTTTGGAGAGAATTGATTGACAGACACTCTTCAATTCCTTATCCTTGGCCTCAATCTCATCCTTTTCAGCCAATTGATTTGAATCCAACCAACGGAGAGTCTCTTCAACAGCTTCTTTTGCACGATTCGAATCTTCAGATGGCAATTTTGATCCGTATTCATCCAGAGCTTGTTTGACTTGGAATGCATATGCCTCCAACTGATTACGAGCCATCACACGTTCTCGTTGTTCTCCATCTTCCTTTTCGAATTGTTTTGCCTCGTTAACCATTCGATCAATGTCTGATTGAGACAATCGTCCTTTCTCATTTCGAATTGTGATCCGATTCGTTTTTCCAGTCGATTTATCCTCAGCCGACACATTCAGAATTCCATTGGCATCGATGTCAAAAGTGACTTCAATCTGAGGAACACCACGTGGAGCTGGTGGAATTCCACTCAATTCGAATGTTCCAAGACGATGGTTATCCCGAGTCATCGCACGTTCTCCTTCGTATACTTGAATTGAGACACCTGGTTGATTATCGGCATAAGTAGTGAATGTTTTCGATGCCTTTGTTGGAATTCTGGTGTTTCGATCAATGAGATTGGTCATCACACCACCAGCTGTCTCGATTCCAAGACTCAGTGGAGCAACATCAACCAGCAATACATCTTTGATTGTTTGATCCTTGACTCCAGAAAGTACAGCTGCTTGAACTGCAGCTCCGAATGCAACAGCTTCATCTGGATTGATTGAGCAATTCAGTTCCTTTCCGTTGAAAAAGTCCTTGAGCATCTTCTGAATCTTTGGAACACGAGTGGATCCTCCAACCAAAACGACTTCATCAATCTTGGATTTGTCGAGTTTTGCATCTCGAAGAGCCTTCTCAACTGGTTCAAGAGTTTTTCGGAATAGATCAGCACAGAGTTCCTCGAATCGAGCACGAGTGATCTTTGAGCACAAATCGATTCCTTCGAATAGAGAATCCACTTCAACGGTGGCTTCCGATGAACTAGAAAGTGTTCTCTTGGCACGTTCACAGGCGGTTCGGAGACGTCGGATGGCACGTGGATTTGGTGAGATATCCTTTCCGGTCTTTCTTTTGAATTCATTCATAAAGTGTTGGAGCATTCTTTGATCGAAATCCTCTCCTCCAAGATGAGTATCTCCAGCAGTGGATTTGACTTCGAAGATTGATCCTTCAGCGATTGAAAGGATGGAAACATCAAAAGTACCTCCTCCAAGATCAAAGATCAGTACATTCTTCTCTTCACTGATTCCTTTATCCAATCCATAAGCAAGAGCAGCTGCAGTCGGTTCGTTGATGATTCGGATGGCATTGAGTCCAGCAATGGTAGCTGCATCTTTGGTTGCTTGTCTCTGACTGTCATTGAAGTATGCAGGTACAGTAATCACTGCATCCTTGACTGCATGTCCCAGGTATGTCTCTGCAGTTTCCTTCATTTTCTGAAGTACCATTGCCGAGATTTCTTCTGGATTGAACTGTCTCTTTTCTCCTTTCATTTCCACTTCGATCACTGGTTTTCCTTGTTTTCCTTTGACTCCAAATGGCCAATGTTTGCAGTCTGATTGAACTGTTTCTTCATCAAAACGTCTTCCGATCAATCGTTTTGCATCGAATACTGTATTCTCTGGATTACGAGCTGCTTGATCTTTTGCCGCATCTCCAACCAATCGTTCTGTATCAGTGAATGCAACATATGAAGGTGTTGTTTTGTTTCCTTCTGAGTTGGCAAGGATTTCAACCTGAAAAATGAATTGATTTATTTCTGATTCTTCTTTAAAAAGTTAAAATTAACATGCCTTTCCATTCTGGTAGACTCCAACACATGAATATGTCGTACCGAGGTCGATTCCAATAGCTTTGCACGAAGACATTGTTTGTAGTTTGTAGTAAGAGCAGTAGAATTAGATTCTTCTGAGGGTGACATTCCACTGATTCTACCCAGCTTATATACTTTTCCATCAACACCTTCTGGAACCTTCTGGAACATTCTTGAGCCTCTTTCCTCTTGTTTTCTCTAACGTCTCTTCAAACAAAGACGCGCCCTTCTGCCTTTTCTGTCTGCGTCTCTTCCTTTGCCACACTCTTTTTCTCTTTTCCTTCTCCTTCTTTTCGAATGTTCTAGAATCTTCTCGAACAAACACAACTGGTGAGAAGAAAGACAATGGGAGAAGAAGAGAGTACAGTGAAAGAACCCGCCTTTCAGCTTCTAGAATGTTCCAGAAGGTTCCAGAAGATGTTCATGAAAAAGTATATAAGCCGGGCAGAATCAGTGGAATGTCACCCTCAGAAGAATCTAATTCTACTGCTCTCACTACAAACTACAAACAATGTCTTCGTGCAAAGCTATTGGAATCGACCTCGGTACGACATATTCCTGTGTTGGAGTCTACCAGAATGGAAAGGTATGTTAATTTTAACTTTTTAAAGAAGAATCAGAAATAAATCAATTCATTTTTCAGGTTGAAATCCTTGCCAACTCAGAAGGAAACAAAACAACGCCTTCATATGTTGCATTCACTGATACAGAACGATTGGTTGGAGATGCGGCAAAAGATCAAGCAGCTCGTAATCCAGAGAATACAGTATTCGATGCAAAACGATTGATCGGAAGACGTTTTGATGAAGAAACAGTTCAATCAGACTGCAAACATTGGCCATTTGGAGTCAAAGGAAAACAAGGAAAACCAGTGATCGAAGTGGAAATGAAAGGAGAAAGGAGACAGTTCAATCCAGAAGAAATCTCGGCAATGGTACTTCAGAAAATGAAGGAAACTGCAGAGACATACCTGGGACATGCAGTCAAGGATGCAGTGATTACTGTACCTGCATACTTCAATGACAGTCAGAGACAAGCAACCAAAGATGCAGCTACCATTGCTGGACTCAATGCCATCCGAATCATCAACGAACCGACTGCAGCTGCTCTTGCTTATGGATTGGATAAAGGAATCAGTGAAGAGAAGAATGTACTGATCTTTGATCTTGGAGGAGGTACTTTTGATGTTTCCATCCTTTCAATCGCTGAAGGATCAATCTTCGAAGTCAAATCCACTGCTGGAGATACTCATCTTGGAGGAGAGGATTTCGATCAAAGAATGCTCCAACACTTTATGAATGAATTCAAAAGAAAGACCGGAAAGGATATCTCACCAAATCCACGTGCCATCCGACGTCTCCGAACCGCCTGTGAACGTGCCAAGAGAACACTTTCTAGTTCATCGGAAGCCACCGTTGAAGTGGATTCTCTATTCGAAGGAATCGATTTGTGCTCAAAGATCACTCGTGCTCGATTCGAGGAACTCTGTGCTGATCTATTCCGAAAAACTCTTGAACCAGTTGAGAAGGCTCTTCGAGATGCAAAACTCGACAAATCCAAGATTGATGAAGTCGTTTTGGTTGGAGGATCCACTCGTGTTCCAAAGATTCAGAAGATGCTCAAGGACTTTTTCAACGGAAAGGAACTGAATTGCTCAATCAATCCAGATGAAGCTGTTGCATTCGGAGCTGCAGTTCAAGCAGCTGTACTTTCTGGAGTCAAGGATCAAACAATCAAAGATGTATTGCTGGTTGATGTTGCTCCACTGAGTCTTGGAATCGAGACAGCTGGTGGTGTGATGACCAATCTCATTGATCGAAACACCAGAATTCCAACAAAGGCATCGAAAACATTCACTACTTATGCCGATAATCAACCAGGTGTCTCAATTCAAGTATACGAAGGAGAACGTGCGATGACTCGGGATAACCATCGTCTTGGAACATTCGAATTGAGTGGAATTCCACCAGCTCCACGTGGTGTTCCTCAGATTGAAGTCACTTTTGACATCGATGCCAATGGAATTCTGAATGTGTCGGCTGAGGATAAATCGACTGGAAAAACGAATCGGATCACAATTCGAAATGAGAAAGGACGATTGTCTCAATCAGACATTGATCGAATGGTTAACGAGGCAAAACAATTCGAAAAGGAAGATGGAGAACAACGAGAACGTGTGATGGCTCGTAATCAGTTGGAGGCATATGCATTCCAAGTCAAACAAGCTCTGGATGAATACGGATCAAAATTGCCATCTGAAGATTCGAATCGTGCAAAAGAAGCTGTTGAAGAGACTCTCCGTTGGTTGGATTCAAATCAATTGGCTGAAAAGGATGAGATTGAGGCCAAGGATAAGGAATTGAAGAGTGTCTGTCAATCAATTCTCTCCAAAATGCATCAATCTGGACAGCAACAACAGCCTTCTGGATGTGGAAATCCTGGATCTTCTGGATTCAATTCAAACAACTATCCACAGGGACCAACTGTTGAAGAGGTCGATTAATTTGTCTTTTTCTGTTACTATTTCACCTATTTTTGTAGATCTCTAATTATCATTTCTATGTTACGAGTTGAACTTTTCTTTAATTGTATATAAGATTTGCATTTCAATAAACTTGAAAAATTATAATCAAGAATTGTTTTATTGACATAAGAAAAAAGATGAGAAGAGAAATTGCAACTAGCTTTTCGATTTCAATTTATGATACAAACAAATTAGATCATTTTGGAGAAATTTATCATATATGTACAAATATATTAAAGAGGAAACAATGAAGTATAATAAAATATAACAACAAAATGAAAGTTTCAATAAATAAAAGATCCCTGATTTCAAATGTTTCTGCATATCGGCACCTAGTCTTTCCATTTTCTAATCGTAATCGTCTGGAATATTCAAGAAAGATCTCTAATTATCATTTCTATGTTACGAGTTGAACTTTTCTTTATTTGTATATAAGATTTCAATTTTCAATAAATTTGAAAAATTATAATCAAGAGTTGTTTTTTTTTGTTGAAATCAGAGAAAAAATCTCAGATTCCTAGTGGTACTTAAAAGTCTTCAGTTCAGTTGGCCTATCTTTTTTCCATATTCTCTTTTTTTGGTGTAGCCTTTACATATCTTCCAAACTTCAAATGCAAATCACGGAAGTATGTCGGCTCTATAAAAAGTCTAATCCAAACTTTCTAGGTTTGTTCTTTATTCAACCATCTGATTGTAATCCCCATTTTCTCATCTCTATGTTTTTTCTCTTTCGAATCTTCTCGAGATTCTCGCCTATTGCGGCCCCAAACAGCCATTAACAGACACCACTCCGCCAATCGTTTTACCATTCCCTAATAGTGCATAAAACGGAGAGAGAACCGGCAAGAAAAGCGACTATAAATGTGGCAATTAGGCGATATAACCAAGGTCTTCACACCGTGACCGACTCCGTTTTTCTTCTTCTTTTCTCTTCTTTTCAATTTAGGATGGATCTCTGTGATGACGTCGGCAGTTTACCTGAAAACCATTGTGGAATGCTCTTGAAACTGGAAATCAGGGAAATTGAATGTTTTTTGAAATAATATTCAGGATTGACCAATTGCCAAATTCCGGGTTCAATGAAATGGGAAAATTTGAGAACAATGGATCGAGGTGTTGTAACATCAGAAGAACTCAATTTCCCACAGAATTGTATTATTCAGATACAAAAAAAACGGAGTTGTGGATCTTTCTCGAGCCTCGTTCCCTATTAAAAATTTCAATTTCCCAACTTTTTAGGAGGAAAATAACATCAAACTCGACGAAAAGCAATGAAAAACGAAGAAAAAAACTATCCGGAAAATAAAACATTTTTAGATTACGGTAGTTGTCGTTGGGGTACCTTCTGTCATGGCCTGGCGTTTCTCTCCCACAGATATGATTTTTTGTATCAGAATAGTACCGAAACTTTTCGAAATTATTCATTCGGAAAAAATTCTGCTCAGGACCAAACGAAAGTATCAAAACCATGCCTTGTTGGGTGTATCTTAAAAAACAATTGTTAGTTTTAACGAAAATGGTTTTACTGCTTTTCAAAGCTGGTCATATTCCACTGTTAACGAAAAACCTGTAATCAAAGATCTTTTTAAATCGAAAGGCAGTCCGGAGGTACCGTAAGGCCTGTTATAGAAGGGTCCCCAAACTACTGAATTTGAGCTAATTTTTCTTTTCTCCTCTGCGGGATATCAAAAATGTGTCAACTGATGAAATGTGTATGATATCGTGATGAACAATTTTTCAGTTGACTACTTTTTCATATCTTTTACAGGTAGCGAGATAATTTGGCTAAAACGGAAAGTGCCTATTTACAGGTTTTACGGCATTTTCCGTTTGTTTCCGATTTCCCAAGACACGTTCGTTTTCCCAATTCCAATGATATTATTTTTCGTTGAACTTGTCCCTCGTTGTCAAATGAAAGACATAGGAATAATGAGGCTATAAACGGAATTAGTTGAAAAGTTCATCTCTCTCCATTTCCTTTTCTCTTTCATCTCAAATCGAAACACTAAACTTTTGAATTCAAAAAAAAAAGAAAGATTCAAAAGAGAAAAAGAGAGAAAGAGTATGTTTCTGTATGTCTCTCCATTCAAACAAAACACCTCTTCTTCTTCTCACTCTTTATTTCCCCGTTTTTGTATTATATTCGAATGTGTACACTGTGCACTCACTCACTCATTCATCGCTCTTTTCAATTCGATTCACTCCTTTTTGTCACCACTACCATCCCCATCCAGTCCTTTCGAGACGTTCATCGATCTCTTTTTTCTGCTTCTTTCCGTTTTCATTTACAATAAAAAAAGAAGCACTAGTCAAACAGAAGGAGGTGGAAGATGAATGAGAATGGTGATGGAAAAGAAAGAAGGTAAAGAAGAGACAAGAAGGACGTAAAAAAAGTTGTCTAGACTTATTTTTTGCCGATTCTGATTTTCGATTCCCCAAATGAGTCGAGTGGGGTACCAGGATCCATTCCTCGAGGTCAACCAGAGTTGTTGCGATGGTCCCAGATAGTAACACAGCAGGGATATTCGGAAAGACCTTTTCGGCATTTCGAAGTACCGAGTTTCAAAATTTCAGAATTACGAAATAATCCGATTTTGAAACTTTCGGAATTTCATAGTTTTGGAACTTCGGAATATTCTGATTTTGAAACTTTTGGGATTTCGGATTTTCAGCATTTCGGGAATTTCCGAGGTTTAAAACTATTGAATATTTTATTTTTTAAATTTCTGAGTGTCGAAAATTAAAAATTTAAACATTTCGAAATTTCGGAATATTCCAATTTTGAAAATTTCGGAATTTCGAAATTTCATTATTTCGGAATTTCGGGATATCCTGATTTCGGAAAGTACGAAAAAAACGGAATTTCGGAGTATTCCAAGTTTCACAATCGAAAAAATTTTACAAGTAATTCCGCTCGAGACCCGAAAGGAAACTTTTTGCTACCGTAGTCTAAAAACCTTCGATTCCGAAAAAACTTTGGAAATGTTCCGAAAATATTCGAATGTTTGATCTTCCGAATTCTATTCCGAACATCTGGCAGAGGCTTCTAGAACCTTGTATTTTAGAGAGTTTTAGAAAATTCAAATTCGAAATCTAGAAGATTCTAGGATTACTTGAAAAAAAATTCCGAACATTCCGATACTCCAAAGTTATCAAAATCGGCATATTTCTAATTTTTTAAAACCTAAATTTTCTAAAATTTCAAAATTGGAATAATCCGAACTTCCGAGTTTTTTACATTCAGGATTCTCGGCATTTCTGAAAATTCGGAAAAAAGCATTCCGATCTTCCCTGTAAAGATGTTCAGATCTTATTGAATACCGTGCTCTTTTTTTAAATTTCAAATCCGTAATCTTATTCGAGTAGAAGGTTCTAGAACTAAAAATATAGAATTTCAAAATATTCTAATCTGTAACTTTCATAATTTTTTCCAGAATATTGCTAAATTTCCAATTTTCCCAAACACCGAAAAATTCAAATTCGAACACACACTTTGCTATCAACCTTAACCCATCTCTCCGTCCAAATCCACATCCTTCTTCTTCTTTTTCCTCACCTATCCTTTTTCTTTTCGTCCCCAACACTAATCGGTCCTTTGAATCTTCTTTCTTCCCTTTTTGGAGATGTACTCGTCAATCAAAAACTTATCGACAACTGTGATCGATGAGGGAGGAGTGGGTTGGGAATGGTAGAAGAGAAATCTATCCTTAAGAATAAATGAATCCTTTGAATTGAAATTTCGGAACTTTTTTGTTCTTTTGGGTTGGATATGCCGCTTCGTTTCGGAATAGAGAGATTAGATTATTTTTTTTCGATTTCCAATTTTCTTGCAACCTCCTATTCCATTTTTATGGTCCTGGCCCGATTCTGGAACTTTCCAGGTCTGGATTAGGCTACAGTACCCATCTGGAGGGCTGTCCGTCACGCTTGTTAACTTTAAAACTCCGCCTATCCTTATGCTCCGCCCACTTTTGCAATCGGACAACCCGCTCGCTCTCTCTCTCTCCCTCGTGTCCTTCGACCATTCATTCGAGGGTCTTACCTTCCCGAGAACAACATTTCTCTCTCCTTTCATCTTTTCTCACACCTATTTCTTCTGTTATTCTATATTTCTACTATTCTAAATATTCTGTATATTGGTAAGTTGAAGAGATAAAAGTGAAGCTGAAGAGAGCCGTCTATTGACAGTTCGCTTGTTTCATGTGCTGTCATGGAGTCGCTCTCTTCAGATGATCTGAATCTAGAATGCTATCTTTTCCCCCTTTTTTGAATGATGATAGATGAGCTGATGAATATGTCTAGATATCCATCAGCAGAGAAAAACGACCGAAGAAAAAAAGGAGATGAATCACAAAGAGGAAAAAATGAAACTGCTAAGGCATGACATGTGTGTGAGTGTGTCGGTAAAAAACGCACAAAGAAAAAGAAATTTGAATTCGGAGAAGACCTAAAATATGGAAAAGGAATCGATGGCATTCAAACTTTTTGTCCTTTTGACTTATCGGCCGCTGCCGGCCGTGACTCCAGTCTTGGGTAGGTTATCCTATTCAAAATGCTTCGGCCGACCATGGCACAGCTCTGCTTATCAATTAACTTTTCAATAGAATAGTGGAGCGAAATTGTGGGTAATCTTACAGACAAAGAGGATGCAGACGACTTTGTAACTACGGACCCTAACGGACTTCTGACAGATCAACAGAGGCTCCACAGCGGTTCCTTGGTGGTTGATCGCTATCTTATTGATTTTCGTAGCAGTACATCTTTTGAAAAAAGTATTAAAACGCGAAAATATCAACACTGGATGGTCCTTCATAGTGATGAAATTCTGAAAACTAGTCGACGGACAAAAAACGGATGAACGGCGGCTCATAGGTTGCTCGTCGTCGGGCGATTGGAGGTACATTAGTTCACTATTCGGACTTTTAGTGGACTTCAGAAAATTTTAAATTCTGAGGACTGAACAAATTTTGAAATGAATTCGGATGAATTTTAATTTTAATGAATTCTGAAAATATTTGTTGGCACACAAATACCCGAACTAAAATTTGTACTACTATACAATTTGAGTAGAGCGATATATTCAAATAATTCGTTAGTAAACTAGCAAAGTTTCAAATTATTTAAACAACCTTGAGCTGAGTTATCACTTGCCAAAGTTGCTGTATCACATGAAAATTGCAACGGAGTTCAAAAAAAATTGTTCATCTTTGGACAACCATAACAATACCTAGACTTGAGGAATCGCCTTGAAATTTTCAGTAGCTTTGAATCAAACGTAAAATTATATTTCCACCAATTTTCGTGCTTCCAAGATACTTATGTTGGAAGATATAACCGTTTTTATCAGCTGTAAGTAGAAGTTGTTTTAAATCCCTCAGTTATTCTGATTTTTTTCATGGTTTTCACAAAGTCTGTAGTAAAAATATTTTCAGATATCGGCATTTTTTAGCATTGAAAAAAAATTGAAAATTCATTTTGCACGAGAAGACAAAGAGAAGAAGTGTCGTCCTTGGGGGCCCATCATCTTCATCAGCAGCACACCTTTTCGTTGTTTTCGCAAATTTATTTCACGGTTGATTAACTCATTCATTAGGAGGAAAACGGAGAAGAAGAACTACCAAAAGGAGAAGAAGACGACCTGATTTATATCTGGGAAGAAGAAGAAGAAGACAATGAAAACGATGGAAATGGAAGTGAAGAAGAGAGATTCAAATGGATTTCCAAAGTTTTTATAGTGTCTAGAGGCTAATTAAAAATGGCCTTTAACATTGGTGGAATAGGAAATTTTCGAAATTTCTGTTTTATAGACACTTTCATGGAGCTCAGTAGGCCAATGTTCCCGAAGCGACAACTACAGTAACCAAAAATTATGTGCATTCTCAGAATTCATTTTCTGGGTTTTACTGCTTTTCGTCGATTTTTCTTTTGTTATACCCCAAAAAAGTAGATAATAAACATTTTTGATGACGAAACAAAAGAAATCGAGAGAAGAAATTTTAATAGTAAGTATAAGCATATTTTTAGGTTACGGTAGTTGTCGGCGTTTCTCTTCCACAGCCCAGATTGTTCGTAAATCAAAAGTTCCAAAATTTAGATTTGAAATCTAACACTCTAACTCCAGTTGAAAATCTATGTACGTGCCGAAGTGTACCAAAGGGAACAAGAAAAAAAAGAAGAGAGGTTACGGTACTCAATTAAGAACGGAAACATTTGTCGGCAAGTCTCTCTCTCTCTCTCTCTCTCTCTCCATTTTCCGTTTTCCAAATGTTTGTACAGTTCAATGGAAAGGTGTGAAGTAGATGGAGAGAAACACTCCCTTTTCTTCTTCCATTCATCCATTTTCTTCTTCTTCTTCTACCGTTTTGTATTAATTGAGACATACGGAAAATACAAGGGAATACAAATAAAAGTTATTCTAACATTAGAAACTACATTAGAAAACAGAAGAAGAACATGAAAGAGTATTCTGTTGAAGAAACCTTGATAATGGGATTGGGGGAGCATGATTACCCAGATTAATAAAAACGAGTATATCTTTAGACATTGGTATCTTGGAAGCACGAAAATTGGTAGAAGTATAATATTACGTTTGATTCGAAGCTACTGAAATTTTCAATGCGATTCTTCAACTTTGACAAGAGATAACTCGGTTCAAAGTTGATCAGATAATTTGAAACTTGACCAGATTACTGATGAATTATTCAAATTTTCGATCTCAGAATTTGAGCCCAGTACACCGCTATGCTGAAATTTAATGCTAGTACAAACTTCAGGCCTAGTAGTTAGGTGCCATTCTGTAGGTCATTCGTTGGATGAAGCCGTGCGAATTCAGAACTGAAATTTTCTAATTTAATTCATAAAATGCTCATAATTTAAACAAGAAACTACATTTTCGTAGTTGATTGTCTTTGTGTAGCATTACCGAAATAAAAGTTGTGGCTCATGGAAAATACAGAGCATTTTAGAATTTCGGTTTTTGTTCGAAGTTATAGTAAATTTCTCAATAACTTTTCAGAGCAATGGAATGATTCTGGAATACATTTTCAGGAATCCAAAGTTGGCTGAAAAAATCATTGTTCTTTTTTCAGTTGTGCTGTACAGATTTCAAATTTGGAATTTTCGTTGTTTTGGAGAGAGTCAAACTCATCCACTATTTAAAATTTCGGTCGAAATTTTTCTTCTGAGAAGTTTTTGAAGATTCGAAAAAAATTCTGAACCCCAGATTTTTCAAAGCGATTTTTCCGAAAGCCGGACTAGTTATTTGGCAAGAATTCAATTTTAAAACCGCACTGATTTGATTTTCAAATTTTCAAACTGATTTTAAAGCAGTTCCCTACCCTTTGTTCTCTTCCTTCAGCTCATTTACATTCCTTATGTTTGGATTCCTTTTTTGTTTTTTTTTCCAAAATATTTGGATTCGAAAAGACTCTATTCAGAACCCCTCCAACATCATCGGATGAAATATGTGCATCTTAATTCAGACGACCATTTCCAGTATCCATGGTTTCCCCGAACCCCATATTCAATTCCTCCTTCAGAATTCCCCATTATTATTAAATGTATTTTTTTCTTTTCGATTGCCTCGAATCCAAAGAGAAGTAATCAAAATCTGACACGAAAAAACGAGGAAAAATATTAACCAATCATCTTATTTATTTCATAGAAACACAAGCAGCACAGTCGAGAATGGAATTCATTGGGTTGGGGAAGGGAATTACGGGAAAATTAAAGAATGGTGTTCATATTGGGGTTTTTTGATTTTGAGATATTTATATTCATGGAATTATTAACAAGGAAATGGATTTGGAAAGTGATTTTCCTTTTTTCACTCTTCTCTTTGGAATTCCCCCCGAATTCACTGATAGAACGACACGACGTCTTCTGGAGCTGGAGCGGCGTGGAACGAACGTTTTCCAAAACGAAGTGGTCCAGATGGTCCACGTCGTTTTCCGAAGCGCAGTGGTCCTTGTGGTCCGCCCTTCTTCACATCTGGAATTTTATTCCAAAATTATGGGACGTATGCACATTCCTACTCAAGTTTCAGAAAGTTCATAAGTAACATAAAACTTTAAAAAAATATTCAATTTCATGAAAAAAGTTCAACTCACAGTTGGAGAAATAATCCAGGTCCACAGCCACTGGGATGGTGCCAATCGAATCATCGTAGTCTGAAAATTCGGAAATTTCAGATCAAACTACCTCAAAGGATGACGTATTGCATATTTTAAAATTCATCGAGAATCCCACCCAAACTCAAGAAGACCCACTTCCGATGGGCATATCATTTTTCCATGAATTATTTCGTTCGAAAACTCATGTGAACCTAAAAATTTGGATGCAAACTTTTTATTTTTTGAAACGTTTTTCCGAAATGGTGCATCTATGTAACTTGATACCTTTCCATGTATTTTTTCAATTTTTAATTATTATGTCATTTTAAAAATTGGTCCCCTATAGGTCCCCTAACAGAGCACCTCATGGGAAATTCGTCATACTTTCAAACGGGGCTCTGGCGGGCCATCGGCCATAGTTCCTTTCAAAATCAATATTTAAAGATGACCTAAACTAGATATGATAGAACTCAACGAGCACTACAAAATGGTATTATTTGAAATATTGTATCTTGTTCATGAATGAAGTTATGAGCCATAAAGTGGGTGACCTGGGTGGGGTCGGGCGCCGCCTGTTTTTTTTTGTGTCTGTAACTTTGTTCAGAGACAAGATACAGTTTTGAAAATAGTATTATTTTTTAGTACTTGTCGAGTTCGTTCTATCATAAAAAATTTAGTTGGTCCAAAAAATATTGATTCTAAAAGAAGCTATAGCCGAGTCCGGGAAGGTCCGCCATAGGCCCGCCAAGGACCGACCCGTCACTTTAGAAGACATTCGAAATTTTCAAAATTCTGGTCTCAAGACAACAAGAAAACCTAATTCCGTAATGTATTCTTTTGTTCTATCTTTTTCTCGGCTCGTCATAGTTTTGGATTACTTTTGAGTAAAAAAACAAATGAGCACTTTTTGAGTTTTTATTTTATTTTGGGGTTGTTTTTCTCATGACTTTTTATGCGGGCGGGTGGTGGAGATTTTTGATATTCAGTTTGAATGAAAAATTGATGATTGGGTTCTTCTCTATGATCCTGGAGATTTCGAAAAGTCTGAATTGTGAGATCATCGTGGTCTCTTCTGATGAGTGGGAGACCCATTTTTTATACAAATAAAGTATTTATAGATATAGAAGGAGGAACATGTCAAACATATTTTCTGGTGGTACTTTTTCGTCTGGGTGACGTTTCCTTATTACTCTCCTTATTCTTTAGAAATATACATTTAGATTCCAAAAAAAAGGTTTGTATCCCCCATTCATGGATCCTTAACTTAAATTGCAATGCATAGAAATTGAAACCGCATCTCACGGGGTCCCATGTGTTGCTCATTGGCTTTCATTGGATGACAACTTTTCGAAACTAATCGCCCCCAAACCGCACAACCTTCTTTTTCGAAAAAGTAAAACTATAAAAATCCTTGGGGTGGACCATGTCTGGAAATGACTGAAAATCGATAGAGGAGGAGGAGAAAGGAAGGGAAGATATTGCAAAAACAAAAATAGAAGACCTAGTAGTGACGCATCCTTATAGTTTGGAATTTTACAAATCCAAGTTTGAAATCCCAAATGCGTCATGTTTCAAAATAGACGAATAGAAAAGTTTAATCTCTATTCATTCAGAAGTACTTCTTTGTTTCTTTACAATTTAATCTGAAGTGGAAGTACGCGGAAGAGATTTCTGGAAGATTCTAGAATGATCACTATTTGGACAATGATCAGATTTGCAGAAATTCTTGGGCACTTATGGGATAGATACCGCTCAAGACAGTACCGCTCAAGAAGATATTCAAAAACATGTTTTAGATGATTTTCGGCCATTTTGACCATTTTCCAGAGTCTGGAGCTCGGCTGTCAAGTTTCCA
The DNA here is from genome assembly GCA_027920645.1 of Caenorhabditis nigoni. NCBI lineage: Eukaryota > Metazoa > Nematoda > Chromadorea > Rhabditida > Rhabditidae > Caenorhabditis > Caenorhabditis nigoni. The sequence continues at coordinate 6,661,072 of CP115866.1, read as the reverse complement.
ATCACTTTGAAAATGCTGAAAGGTGTAAAACAGATTTAGATTGGAAACTTTGCATTTACAATTTTCGGAAAACTCTTAATTTTTCAGGTACATGCAGATTCCTAAGGGAGTACAAAAACAGGAAAAACGGGGTGTCCTTCAGAAATCGGCAATTAACTAAAAAACTAGAAGTTCTAAAAAATTCTACGGATTCAAAGTTTTCAATGTAGGTCTGTTTTATAATCTCCAAAATTTTCAAAATTATCAGACACTGAACAGCCGAGCTCCAGGCGGCCTGGGGGCTCGCGGCCGACCGTGGCCGGTCTTGAATCTCACCCATCCCAACCTACAGTACCTGAATACGTGTAAATCTAAAGAATTCAATCTTTCTTCCATTTTTTTTGAAACTCTTCCCCCACTCGAAATTTCCGTTTCCTCCTCCTCCTCCCCATCTTTTGACTCCGTTGATCCGTAAAGAAGGTCTTTTTACTCACCACAGAGTTTGAACCCAAATTTTTTACTACTCTTTCCCCCGATTCTTCCCTCTTTTTTGGGACGACGTTTTGAATGACAAATGGGAACAAGAAAAGGAATTAGAGAAGACAAGAGAGTGATGGAGTTATGGATCATCAGAAGGAGTATACTTTTTGGTGGGGGAAGATTGCGGTGTTGCTGACGTCATCTAGAAGCCCTGTGATTTTCGAAAGGACAAGAAATTTCAACATATAATGACACTCTCTGATGAAAGTTTAAAAAACATCATTCTGATCGAAAATTAGTGGGTTGAAAGATTCGAAACAACATTTTCGAATTCTCGAGAAATGAGAAATTTTTGAAATTGCCAGATGTCGAATTATGTCATTTGTACATTTTTGTCCTTTTCACTGATCAGGTGAGTGGGGGAAGAATTTATGAAATTTGTCACTATACTAAATTCATGGGAATTTGTAGTAGGAGTATAGGATGGAAGAAGAATTATACTTTGTAGGGATTCGTAAAGTGGAGACAAATGGAGATTGAAATAGAATTTTCTAGAAGTCTAGAAGGTTCATAAAGAGGGATACAACTGCTTAGTGGCTGGCCAATAAGTTTGGTGCTAGCGTAGTTAGAGTTAGTTAGCCTAGTTAATTTGGTCCTAGCCGTTTTAAGCTCTAGCCAAAGTTTCACCGTAGCCAATTTCTAACCCCAGCTATAAGTTAGGCCCTAGCTAGCCAAAGTTTGGCAGTAGTCGTTTTTGGCCCTAGCTGCTTTCCAAAATTTGTCCCTAGCCGGTTTTTTGGCTTCAGCCGTTTTTATGGTCCCAGCTGTTTTTGGCCCTATCCAATGTTTGAGCCTAGCTAAAGTGCGGGCCTATCTCAAAGAGTCTGGTTCCAAATGAAGGCACTCAAATTATGACCTAAGCCAATTGACTTTTAAAATGAATATTGGCTTCTAGGCTTTTAGTTCCAGATCTACAACTTGTGTTCCCAACTAGACCCCATAACTACCGTAACCACATTAGCATACCTGCGAACGCTGAAACAGCGAGAACGGCCAAAAAGGCGAATCGGAAAAGTGTGGAGAACTGCATGACGAGGTGTGGTGCCAAGAAGTGATGTGAGTGTGGAAAAAGGAGAAAAGAGACCTTCTTCTTCTTCTTCCAAAAATGAGTGAAGCTGCGCGAGCCCCGAGAGCACAAGAGCTTGGACGAGAAAAAGGGGGCGGGGTTTAAATGCTCCACACTCCGCCCACTTTTTCAGGGTATGTGAGCCTTGAAAATGGAGAAGAAGGAGAGGTACGGAGTACAGAACAAAGTTTGACCTGGTTTTGGGCATAGTTTGAACTCTAGAATTTGAAACAAAGGGATGTGTGGTGCTATTTTTTGGAACTCATTGAACTCTGTCTGGGACAACACAGAATTGAATATTCAGGTTTTGAAAGGTGATACCCTCTATCCATTTCCGCCTACACTGCTCTAAAATCAGAGTCTCTCTTCAGCATAGAAAAGTGTCTTCCAACCTACAGTACCCCTACAGTCAACTTCCTCCTTATTGGATCCTCCTCCCCTCTCCAAAAACTAGGCGCGCTCATCCATAATTGCCCTGGAGTAATTATGTCACTTGAAAAGGTGTTGGATTACGGTAACAATCATCATCATCTCATATTTCAAACGAAACCGGCATATTTTGTGATACAAAATTGACTTTTCCCACTTTTGCAATGAGGTCGGACTCCAATTAACGGAGACAACTAACAAAACTTTTAATAGGAACATATTGAAAGAGGATTGAGGGGATTTTGAGGGGTCCGAATAGCTTTTTTTGTACATAATAAAAGAAGGAATTTTTAGGAAATGAGATGGAAATAAAAATATTTGAATTCATAAACTAAAATTTGAATAGACTAAATTATAATTTCTAAAGTTTTGGCTCCGAGCACAAATCATTTGCCTACATGGAAAAGATTTGACCCGTTTTTGTATGTTTTTCTACTTTGTAAATAAATTCAGCTGATTATTAATGAGAATCGAAAGAAAAGATTAACGAAAACAAGAAAAAACTTGAAATAAGTAGGCAAAAATAAAATAATTCCGAAGTACTGTATCAAAGGCGCATAAATTTATCTGTAAAAACGGTAGCTGTTTTCGCTTCAGGACCGACAATACGCCTTTAAACAACTTTTCGGCTCCGAGCTTTATCGGCTCAGGACAAGAAAAATAATACCATTTTGGAAAAACATTTTTTTAAAGTCGGAGATTTATATCTTTCTGCATTTTATGATTGGACGGCCTGAAGTTAACAAATTCGTTAAATTGGTGGCTAGAACTTTAGAAACTTGAAACAAATTCATATCTTGAAGTAAATGATCATGTTCCATAAAAATAACTCTGACATGGTTAATTTTGGTTAAAAATTACTGAAACATATATTTTTGAGATTGTCTTGAAAAGATCTTCAAAATGAGTATAAGCAAGACTAGTCTTGCTATATTTTCATTTTTGGGAGCCAAATTCAAATTTTAAAGGCGCAAGGATGGGAAATCACCAAGAACGGATGACATTTGAAAGCTCTCGATAAGAAGAATTTGAAAATAAAAGTTTTAGCAATTTTGAACAAAATCTAACCATGTTAGAGAAATTTTTGTGAAACATGATTATGAACTTCGAACGGCAAAATTCTCTGAATTTTTTCAGATTCTTATCGATACATTCACTTTAAAATTCCGGTCCGACTAGAATATTATATCCTCTAAAACTTCGGAAAGTATTCCGTGTGTTTTTCTCAAGATTCTCCTTGTGAATGGATCCGTCGTTTGGTTCATGAATCTGCTGATACAGACTCTTGACGCTCTCCAATGTGACCTGCTTTCTCCAAAGATTCCTTGAGTTCAAAACACAATCTTCTGAAATTCGAATACTCCGTTTTTTGTATCCAATCACCTTCTGCTGCCGTCATGCCATCATAAAACTACAATTTCTTCATATTTTGACCTCGAAGATTTATCACGAATCTTTCGAGAAAAAAGATTTTCAATTTGTCAAAAAGTATGTGATAGAGTCACGAATACATTCTCAGAAGTATAATCTGTCATCGTAAATCAGTGTCAGACGAGTAAATAATTTTGGGTTTTCGTGGGGTTTGGCTCCAAAAGAAAATTATGACGAGTTTCGGAAGAAATCAGAACCAATTGGAGGAAAAGTTTAGGGAGAGAAGAAAATCAAGATTTGAAATGACAGATGCGATTTTTGGATTCATATTTGTTTTCATTTTCAGACACTCATCAATGTTATTTTCAGAGTATGTTTTGGACCAAACTCCGAAAAAATGTTACATTTTAATATTCTCGCAGTTCCCCAATATTTTCAGAATTTTATTTTGCTTGTGGGTGGCCGGATGCCTAAAACTATGGATGACGTAGAATACATATTCTTCCGTGGTTCGGGAAGGTTCTATTTCAGAAAAAAGGGACAGTCAGACAACACATTCAATGTCATAAAGCCTTTATGAGGTGATAAAACGATTCGGGGGAACGAGAAGGAAAAATGCTGAAAATATGAGAAAAATAAGAGAAAGAATGGAAATAACAATTCCGAGGGGAATGATGGAAAATCGTCATGTTTCAGTGAGAAAAAGCAATATCGTTAAGTCGAGGTTCTGCCAGCAAATGTGAAGAGTTCTTTAATAAAAGGGCATTCGTCTGAAAGTTTTTAAATTTTGAATTTTGGAATTCCAGGAAAACAACTTTTTTGCTGCATAAATTAACTTTTATCCGGAATTCCGATAAAATTTTGAAATTCTGTAACCCTGATTTTACGAAATTCAGAAATTTTGAAATTCGGAAATTCTAAAATTCTAAAACTCCGAAATCCCAAAATTCAATATTGTGAATTCAGAATATTGAGAAACCCCGAAATTTAAAAACAACAGTGTTCTGGAATTCCGCTATTTTCAATTAAGAATAGGTAGAAAATTCCGAAATTTTCAAAATAAGAATATTCAGAAATTCCGAAAATGTATAAATGAGAGTTATCCGAAATTCCGAAAAGCTCAAAATCGGGATATTCCAAAACTTCAAAATTTTTTCAGAATCAGAATGTTCAGGAAATTTTTAAAATAGGAATTTTGATATTCCAAAAAACTCCGATAAGGAGATTTCAAGCATCTCTGATCCAAAAATGGAAAATCGAAAAATCACAATTAAAATAAATGACTTTTTTCCCGAACATCCTTTTTAAATCCATTTTTATTACTATCCAGATTGGTGGTTAAAATTGTTCTCCTTATTTTTTCTAATTTTTTCAACTACTGTTCTAATTCATTTTTTCTCTCTTCAATTCTTCTTCTTATTTTCCAATCAATTTATTTTTATAATGAAGGAATTTCTTTCCGTTTCCGTTTTCATGAATTGAACATCTTTCTTTGTTTCTACCACTAAAAAAAACCAAAACCACGCCCTTCATCTCTCCTGTTTTGTTTCCGTTCTCTCTTTCTCTAATCGAATCAAAATTGTTGAATTCGAAAACGACCGATTTTCAGGTATACCATAGAGTAGACATGAGAGTCGTGATCCAATGTGACTTTTCTCTTTTCGGAAAAAAAGTTTTTTGGATCAAAGGTCGCAAATTTGACTTTTTTCATTCCCCTGTGGCGAGTCAACTCTTTCTAGTGATTAAAACCTATATATTTGTAATCACCTAGTAATAAATGATTTCTGTTTGTATTTAGTACGACCTCAAAACCCTAAACAAACAAAAAACCAAATAGAGGAATGGCATTTGAACGACACTTCAAACACAAACACTTTTCTGTTTTCATCTCTATTTCTCTTCACTCTTTTTTCTCTATGAACTGTATTATTCTGGTACAAGAAAATGAAGGTCCCATGACGACAACTACAGTAACCTAAAAATATTTCAATTTTCCGAATTTATTATCTTGATTTTTGTGCATTTTCAGCCAATTTTTTTACTATCAAAACTTTTTTTTTTCGAATTGTTTGGAAAATAACAAAAAACCCGACGAAAATCAGTAAAAAACTAGAAAATAAATTCGAAAAATAAAAATGTTTTTAGGTTAATGTAGTTTTCGTTGTGGGACCTTCGACTACGGCCACCGGCGTTTCTCTTCCAATGTTTTTGTACCAGAATGATAACCTTCAAACAAGAAAGTTCAATTTTTGAAGATCATGATCACTGGGGTGAGTAGATCAAAACAACAAGAGGTGTACACACTAACAAAACTCATGATCCGTTGTTCCTAACTCTTTTCCATCTCAAAATGTTGTAAAGCCTCAATGTAAAGTGTCCGTTGTGTTGAAAACGTTTCCTGGGTCGTGAGAACTTTAACGGGTAGAATATAGGAATTTGCCACTTATTTCTGGATCTTCAAGATTTTTCAATTTCCTATGTTTTGTCTAGACACTTCTTGTTTTGCCCTCTCTCCCCGTCCCTTCCTCTTCACCCTTCACACCTGCTGTTTCTTCTGCTCCATCAACTTGCAACATTCAAATGTTCAATATGTCTGCGTCTCTCGAATCTCCATTCTCTCTTCTTCCGATTTCTCTGATTTTCACCTCTTCATGCACTATCTCTAGATTTTATCATTCTTTTCATCGTCACTAATAGTTTCTTCTCAAGTGATAAATGATGATGACAATTTCCGTTTCTATTGAAGTTCTAAATTAGAACTTCTAATTGTCGTTTTGCAGTTTAAAAATGGAAATATCCGGTCCATTAGTGGACGCCTTCATCTACTACATCACAGTGATTGTCGTCTGTGAAGGAGCTCGCCACGTGGCAGATCGTCTCTTCGACAAAAAAGGAAATGTGCATAGGTTTATCATCGAGTTTCTAGGAACACTTCAAGTCACAACGACGATTTATGAAAATGGTTTGAAATCAGGAATGACCTAAAAAATAAAACTTTCATTTTCAGCCGTCATCGACATCCATCTCGGTCGTCAAGCATTCGCATTCACTCTCTTCAGTATGGGTCTCGTATTTGCACTTTGTAATAGAACCGCATTCTGTAGTCCGTTGGCTCCAATTGAGCAATATCTTTTTGGAAGGCTCAGGTGATTTTTTTCCACTAATTTTTTTTCTAATTTACTAGTTTCTTTTTAGATTGTCAGAACTGATTCAAACTCTTGCCGCTCAATTCTCAGCCGGGTATTTGGCCTTCAGCTTCGCGCGAATCATCTGGCTCCGTGCTTACAATACAACAAATGCTCACTCCAGCATTCTTCGAATGATGGAATCATGTGGATTCAATCATCCAGTAAGTCGGAATCTGAGCAGGAATTTTCGGAAATTAAAAAATTTTAAAATTTCAGAATATACCGATTTTAAGAATTTTATTAAAAATTGGATTTTTCGGGTAATAATTCAATTTTCCCATCGGCAAAAGCGCCAAAAAATGTAAAAAATTGGCAAAAATTTCGAAAATTATAAGAAAAATACACAAAGTAAATCCGCTCGATGCCCGCAAGGAAACTTTTTATGTGCCTCGTTGAAACACTGTTGTCCGGAACAAAAAAAAGAAATATTCCGATAGTTTTCGGAATTCCGAATTCCATTTTTTTCAGTATCCAATCTACTATCATCTGGCATTCGAACTCATCGGAACCTTCATCGTTCGCCATGTTCTTACTCGTGCCACATCTGAATCTCGCGATTCTCGAGTCCGATTCGTGTTCCCTGCACTGTTCATGGCCGCCGTTTTCACTGGAAGTAAAATATTAGACATATTTTGGATCTAATTCCTAAATTTCTAATTTCAGCTGTCACATTCGTCGGAGATCAGGCTCTGGATCCATTGGTCGCTTCGACACTTTTCTATGGATGTCGTGGACTATCATTCGAGAATTTCATGTTGGTTTATTGGGTAAGTCCCTTATATTTCCTCAGAAAACCCAATATTGCTAAAATATTCAGATTGCACCAGCAATCGGATGGATGGCATCTGCTTATTGGGATTCGTTGGGAGAAGAGGATGCCAAGAAGAGAGCAGCTAAAGAGAAGAAGGCAGAAAAGAAACGGGCAAAGAAGAGCGAATAATCTTAGTTTACTTAAATGTTGTTTCTCAGGTTTCCAATTTAATACATGTTTAAATTTTTATTTTGAGCAATTTTTTGAGTCAGCAATATCAAATTATGTGGGGGCCATTTATACAAACAAGGGGAGAACGAGAAAAGATAGAAAGTCTAGTCCATTCGACAGAGAAATAACAAAAGTGTGAGACCATTGAAAAAGAATAACTCCGATGATATAGCTCAGGTTACAAAGTGTGAAGAAAAAAGGTTAGAAAAAAAGAAAACTAAAAAAAAACCGACCAGCGGCAAAATTTCAAACTCGGGATAAGAAACACACACAATAGTACAAGAAGTTGTGAAAACAAAACCTAAATAAAACATTTAATTCATCCATTTAACACAATTCGGAGCTCCGCAAAGACATGGGACCTTATCTGTAGCATCTTCCAGTTCGAATTGATAATCGTAAGTAAGCTGTAAAAAATTTAGTTAACTTCTTCCTAATCGTACATAATGCTGTCTCAAGTGTTTTCCAGTCTATAAAAACGCAGTAGCCGCCTTTTTGAAATTGGTTTTTCAATTCGCACTGCTCCCTTCTTTTCGGAGAAGTACGGCGGGTTATATTGTTAGATAGATATATACAAGGGAGGAAAAACAAAAATAAAATCTTTCCAATTCGGAAAGATTTTAGGGGTCTTTTGAAATAGTATTCTCACCTCTTCGTTTGCGCTTATAGGTCTATTGGCAGTGATGAGAATCTTCTTGTCACGTGCTCCACTGTTTGAATCGAAAAGCATAGTGGTACAATTCGGATCACACGAATGATTGACGTATCGCGCTGGTCCACCCGACATCGTTGCATCAATAACCCATTCCTCGTCGAGCCGGAACATATAGACTCCCCGATTCTGAGCATTGTAGCGCTTTTCACGAACCTCGCACAGTTCCGAACGAATGATTTCTCCCTGAAATTCTTTTTTTAAGATTTGACTAAACGCTTAATCTCACCTTGTATTCAATGATGTACTCTCCCATCGGAATGTCGGTTTTCGCGTACAAGCCTAATCCAGCAATTCGAGATCTAGCAAGATACACTAGCTCTTTCCACTCTCTGCGCATCTTCTGATAAGCTGAATACTGTGCTGCTGTTGCACTTTGAGCGGGCTCAACTCTATGAGAAATGGCACTCAGATCTTGTGGGAATCCGCGAGCTCGAGCAGCCGCTTCTTCTGTATAGTACGATCTTACACCTCTGGTACGTCCACTGTTCGCGGAAGTAAGTGATGTGGATGCTTGACGGGACTGTAGAGTTTCAATTTGACAAGAAGCACTGTCAGTCTTGGTGGGCTGACAAGGTATGATGCCGAGGATTCCGTGATGATTATTCGATGTTCCTCCCATCGGTTGGGGCTTCGCTCTGAAGGTTTGTCCGATCGTTCGACTTCGCGGTTCGGCTCGAGCACATCCCATCGGGTTTTCAGCGAGCGGTAACTCCAAAACCGGGCTATTCTGATGCCTTTGTTGATATGTGAATACCGTGTCGAAACCAGGTAGTGACTCGGTTATTTTTGTTATCGCATTCTCAGTGAGTCCGAACAATGCCTCGCCAGTTATTTGAGAACCGAAGAATCGCAGACGATCTTGTTGTTGTTCTCGAAGCTTCGTCACTTTGTCGAAAATCGGACTCCATGCTTTCGTTGCCGATGTCGCTCGATAGCAAATCGTCGGATCATTCAAACTTCTGACGATGAAAATCGGTTGGTTGTTGCGATCTTCGATTGTGCATTCGAACGTCATGCGCTCTTCACAATTCTTCGGAGACCAGAAGTGACGAGTGACACGATACTTGTTGGGGAAGATGTAGTCCTTGTTGTGGAACCGCTTCAACTGTGTTGGAGTGATCGAACCAAGTTTGTAGAAAGTGAATGATCCCATTTTGAGGCAAAGATTCGATCCATCGGTAAGATCAAACAGACGCATCAACATTTGGTTCTCGTCACGCTTGATAAAGATTTTCCGCATAGCATCGAATCGGGAGCATTGATGATGGACAACTTTTTCGTGAGCTTTACATATGAATGTCTGGAAATTTTTAATTAAAATATGTACTGACAAATAGAAAAATAACGTACCCGATCTTTAATGAAATAACCATTGTTCTGTCGAGCACAAACGAGATGATAATTCATTCCACAGTTTGCCTTATGACATTTAACACTGGCTCCTGGACGTTTGCAGTGATCGCATGCTTGTGTCGCAGCGCGAATCACAGCTCGTTCAACATTCGATAACATTCCATTTTGATGTTCGAATACTTCAGCGCTCCATATTGCACAGTTCACATGTACCCAATAATATTCGGTGAGAGAAACAAGACGACCACATACAGCAGTGTCGCCATCTCCAACACCACCACAGAAAATACAAATACGCTTGTCCAGTTCGTGTTGCGGAAGAGGAACTCCAAACTTCGCCGAGAGAACGCATTGCTGTAAATTGGAAAATATTATTGAATCTGTAGTTGAAAATATTACAAACCTGATGTTGCTGATGAATGCTAACGAATGATTCATAAATTTCTGAGGTGTACTGCTTCCAGTCTGTTCCAGCGGCGACTTGTTGAGCCATCTCGTCTTTCTGTGCATTTGCTGCTCCAATTAACGTTGAAACTTGAACTATCTCGATGAGTTCTTTTCTTCCATCGTCTACCGTTGGGCGGCTTTCCCTTGGAGATATAAGATCAGCGTTCCCAAGAAGAGAAGATGTAGACAATGCAGAAGTCGGAGGCTTCTTCCCTAGGTTCACTGCCTTTACAATGCTATCCGAAAGGATTTGTTTCAGCTTGTTGTATGTTTCCTCGGAGACGTATTTCTCGGCTTCAGCGAGCTCCTCGTGAGTCAGTGCATTTCGTCCAGTTGACATCATATCGTAATAACACTTTTTCGAGCAGAATGATACCATATCATCTCTTTCATCACCTGGTGCTTCTAGAACTCCGAGTTTTCCAACTGATACTCGAACTGTCGGTCCTCCATCTATCATCTTATCACACTGCTTACATTGGTTCTGCTGGGCAACATCCATCACTTCTTTTTTGATTTCTCGGAAAACAGACGCCGGCATTTCTTCATCGTCTTCTTTCTTGATTTCTTTTTCGACCGATGCTGATGGTGCTCTTGATGTGGATGTTGTTTGACGAAATTGTTCAGAAACTTCAGGCTCCGGAGATACACATGCAGGAGAATCAGGTGGAGTGTCTTCCAGTTTATATTGAATCTCATTTTTAAATGACAGAATTTCTCTGAGCTGATCGTTGAGTTTAGGGCACAGATCATTTTTCTCCTCTTCAGTACATTCCTGCTTGATTTCGTGTGTGTTGAAAACTAGCTCAATGGTCACATCTTCTTCAGGTTCTTCTTTGAAATCGCGGAACATTCCTAAATCTGGCTCTATTGGTGGTCCTGCTTCATCCATGTAACGAGCAAGGCATCGTATATGTTCGCGAGAAGTGTGTTTCTTATTGAACAACCGACTGATGACATCGTTCGGATTCAAACACATTTTCTCGTCCATCTCATCTTGAATGACATCGTCTTCAAGTTCTGGCATAGAACTGTTGTGAAGTACATCACACTTAATCCGTGGTTCAACTTGGTACAAATTCACTTCACTGAAAGTGACTGCCTTATCCGTTCTGTCTTCGTTTCCGAAAAATCTCGTTCCGCGTTTCACCATCATTTCTCCAAAACGCCCAATTATAGGTTTTCGTTTGCCCATCAGAAGACTCAACTCTGTCAATCCATGTGTCACGAATTCTGATCCTTGTTTGTTCAAACGTGGCTCTCGTTGCACTTTAGGAATTTCGGGACACAAACGGAACCGCGTTCGCATCGTTTCTATCCAGGCGTCGTGTTCTCCGCCAGTCGGGAACGTCGTTGCAGCTTTTTTCTGTTGCGCACGCTTCTTCTTTGGTTTCGGTCCGTCTTCTGGAAGCTGTGGTGGTTGAGCAGATTGAGGTGTTGGAGGAGGAGGGTGTTGATTCACAGGCGCGCCGAGCTGTGGTATGGGTCCATGAGGGATATGAGAAGGCATAATGAGCCGAGGCGGAACAGGATGACCAAGATGCCCGGGAGCACCAGGAGGGCCTGGAGGACCAGCTGGACCAAGTGGACCAGGCTGACCAAGAGAACCGGGAGGATGACCAGAAGGGCCATGAGCACCAGGATGAGCAGTCGGAACAGAAAGGGCAGGATTGCCCAGAGATCCAGGAAGACCAGATGGACCGGGCGCTCCAGGATGCTGCATCATTCTCTGCATAAACTGTGGCGGCCCGTGAATTTGCTGTTGATGTTCCGGCTTGGGCTCCAGTTTCAAATGAACATCTGTAACCATAGCATCTACGCATGCGTATACATCTTTCAACACTGGATCAGCAATCTGATCGAAACGCACTCCAGCCATCTCTGGTCGGATCTGCTGCCGCATTGGCTGCATTTGCTGCATCTGGAAAATCTTATGGAACTTTAACAATTGTTAATATTTTCACCAGACTCACCATCATTCTGCGATGCAATTCCTGTTGATGCTGATGCTGTTGTTGTTGTATTGTCATCGGAGGTGCTCCAGGCGGTTGTCTTAACATAAATTGTCCTGGTCCAGGTCTCATATGCATCCCTTGCATCTGCATTTGCATCATCTGTTGTTGCTGCTGTTGATGAAGCATGGGAAGGTGAATGGAAGACTGAGTACCAGGTAACTGTGGTGTTGCACCTAATCCGAGTCCCTGTGCCTGGGCTTGTTGAGCTAGCCTGTGTTCCACAGTGGAAGCCCACTGATTGTCTCTAGCCATCGTTTGCTCCATTTCGTGAGGTTTGACATCGGATTCATTACGGAGAATGTGATGAGTGATTTCAAAATCGGACATCGCAGCCTTTCGAGTGTTCAAGTCTCGCCTTGAGTTATCTATTTCCGCTTGAGTAGCCTTTATCTGCTCCGTGAGTTGCAACAGAATTTGTTGATCGTTGTCATTCAAATCGATCGGCCGGCCGTCATAATCAGGGGCTGCTTGTTGAGTTTTCGTCATTTGACGCTTCTTCGCTGCCAAATTTTTCTTTTGCTTACGAGCTTTGGCCAACTGTTCTTCGAGAGACACAATTAACCGTTCACGATCAACTCTCACTCTCTTCATTTCCTGCCATTGATGATAAATATCCAGAGACAAATGACATGTCACATGCACTTTCTTCACTTGCTGAGGTTCGTTTGATGAACCGAAAGAAGTAGACGTCGACGGTTCTCCCGGATTAACCGGAACTTTGAATTCTGTTAAGTTGATTGCAGGAGACTGGTTTGTTGGGCTATCGACCGAGTTTGTACTCTGAACGTTCACTCTGCGTGGGCGAGGCTTAGCACCACTTTTGGTCCGATTATCTCTCGCTCGATTGACGTAGTCTTGCCGTTCTTCAGAGCTCAAATTACGCCATAACTTCTGAATTTGTTTCACACGTTCTGCCCAAACGGGGAATTGCTGCTTCAAATATGCATGCTTTTCGTTGGCATATAAAACTGCAGCAGTCGTCGCCATCAAACCAGCTGGTTCGTCCTCTTCCCAGCGAGCAGCAAACTGATATCGATCAGTAGCATCCGATTGGCTGCCACTCCGAGCAATTGCAGCTCTCACTCCTGGAGCATTTTGAGCGTAATTAGCCGGATTTATTCCGCCCGTGGAAGCACCTTGTTGACCGAAAGATCCTAGTTCACCAGATGTTGAAGGTTTTTGGTCCAAATTGAATGCTGAAATTTTAGAATTAATTTCGTTTGTAGACAATGATATCTTACTCGTAGGGCCATAACTTCCTTCCGGGAGCTCTTCCTTTGGACGCATATCTCCTTGAAGACTATCTTCGAACTCTTCATTAGATTCATCCACATCCATGAGCAGAGAAAAATCCATATCATCCAAATTTATGTCAGTGTCAATGTTCCCAATGTCCATATTTTCCAAGAATTCGTTTTCGTTTATGTCATTTCTCAACATATCATTAGCTTCTTTGCAAAGCGAAAATGTGGAAGGCGGAGGCTCTCTAGTATATGTAATACCAAACTCGGGTAATCCAGGTTCTTCTACAGTGATATCCACTAATGATTTTCCCTCAACTGCTTTGATTCCAAAGAAGGCCTCTTGAATTTGTGATGGATATGCATCTTCCAGTTGAGACCTTCTCGGTTTCCGTGGCCGTTTCTTCTTCGAGTCATCATCGTCCGCGGCAGCAGCAGCTGCCTCTTCCGTCAATGCTTGAAGTCGATGACGAGGAACTTTGGCGTAGAATCCACCGATTCCGATTCTATTCATTCCTCGCCTACCGCTGGGATTCCCACGACCTCTTCCTCTTTGTCCAGTTAGTGGTTGAGAAGTTCCAGGTTCAGCCAGATCTTCTGGAGCAGCATTGTCATCCTCATCTGAAAAAATATTTCCTACAAAGCTCTGATTTCAATTTTCGAACTTACAATGATCAAACGAATCTCGATAGCCAGCTTCAATCATATGATTTTTGAGTACAGACGGCATATATTTCGACTTAAGAATGTTAGCATCTTTAGCAATAGCTACACCATCACAAATTAATGTATCCGAATCGAAGAGAGCATTTGCCTTCTTACTGGGACGACATGATGCACACCTCATCCGATTCTGAGCCGCTTGCTCTAGTTGTTCCTCTGTGTGAAGGTTTTCACATGCTCCGTGTTGCCATCTGAAATGATTCAAATAGAAGAATTCAAGTTTTAAGGAAAAAACTTACTTTTTACACAGACTGCATCTTATGATTTTATCGTTAATTTGGTATCCTCTATTACAACATGGACATACTTGCAAAGAAGCACATGAATGACATAAACCTTTCGGAGTCAGATCATTTCCAGACGTCGCCTTGTGATTGCATCGTCGGCATCTTGAACACCAGTGACATCTCCAAGGTCCCGATGGCACCGATTCCAGTGGCGGCTTCATACAGTAAACGTGATATGAAACATCACATTCGTCGCAGAGCAACAACTTTTCTTCGTCGCCACCGTTTCCACATCCTTCGCATATCGTGCAATCTAGGCATCGCCATCCTCTACTCAAAATCGCCGAATTCATCTGAAAATTAAATAAATCGCAGTTAAGTTTCTGCCTATCTCTAACAACTCACCTTATCATGCAAAGTAACGCAGTATGTATGGTACGTTTGAGAACAGTTTGCGCAAGAAACCATTGATGCTTCAGGACCTTTTCCAATAGAGCCGCATACAAGACACAGTGGCGTCTAAAAATTTTATGGATTTATGTTATCTTCAACCTGAATTCTCTTACCTTCTGCAGAAATTCGTCGTTTTTTCTACACACAACCGGAATTTTGGTGTATTCCACCTCGTCCGACCTAGATGTTCCAGATTGTCTCGAGGTATCATCTTCGAGTAGCGATTCGTCAACTTCTCGAATCGAGTCCATGTTCTGCGGTTGGAAATTGTGTGCTTCCATAGGATCTGGTTCCGGCGCTGGAGTCTGCACTGCAGCTGGCGCCGGAGTGATAGGATTGGGTTGATTTATCATATTGGATGGGAGTGGTACTGCCGGAGCAATTGAAAGGTTCATTGAGTTCGTATTCGCTTGTAAATGCGAGTTTTGTCCCATCACTTGAAGTCCAACAGAGCTCATGTTCATTTGAATCATTTGAGTGTTTCCTGGATGGAACATTGGGAAGCCCATTGGTGCTGTAGATCCGTATTGTACTTGTTGGAGAGCTGTTATTTGTGCTTGCGTAGTACTGTTGCCTCGACCTCTTCCTCTTCCCCGACCGCTACCTTTTCCTGATGCTCGAGTCGTCGTAGTCCCGTTCCCTCGCTTTCCTCGTTTTCCACGAGTCGGTGGAAGTTGTGGAAAATCACCCATAGCTTGAAAATTTGTAGCAGAAAAGAATCCTGTGGGTCCGGGATTCGTTTGACGGCGGGAACCGGATGACTGACCACGGCCCGGTTTTTTCTTCCCGCTTCCTCTTCCACGACCGCGAGAGCTGAAAATTTTAGATCAAAAATTTGACCTATCGGAAAATATAACTTACCTCATTGGAATAAAATCCTCGTCGTAATCCGAAGTTTCCTGATAGAATGGACTACTGTTTCTGTCACTATCATTCGTTGCACCATCACTTATTTCGTCCATAAACTGTGATTGGGTCATCATTTGCTGAACGTGCTGCTGGTGTTGTTGGCTCAAAACGGAACCCGTCGACATTTGAGCGTACATATCCGCTCCAAAATCATTATTCGAAGGGTAACTTGAGGATATAGAGCCTATTGACATTTGAAGAGACATTTGTGGAACCGATGATTCGCTGAACGGTGATAATGGGGGATTGCGTCCACGAGAAGGTGCTGCTGATGCTGAGAGCATAACGTCGCCAGTTAGAGCTTCTCCGCGATGACGGCACGACATGCATACAAAACCGTTCAAGTGTGTAGGTGATGATGAATCGCAAGACAAGTGATAACTCCTAAATACATCATTTTATTTTATGAAAAAATGAGTAAAAAACGTACTTTTGACAGCTGGTGCACTGTCTCGAGTCTGTTGATACCATCCGTTGACACGAACCACAACTCAACGACATTTCGCACTGAAAACTTTTTTTGGATTGGTAAAATACAATTTAAAAAGTTCAAACCTGTCGTGCTATATCCAGCGACATGGTACCAGTATTATTCATTTCCCTGCAGTTTTGGCATACCTCCGTATTGTTAAAAGAGGGGTTACCGCATTCGATACACTGAAAAATCCATTAATTTTTGAGTTTTCTGGGTATAGAGTAAACTTACAATCATTTTTTAAAAATGAAACCCTTCATAAAGCCGTTTTTGTGTAGTTTCTTTGAGATGGCTGGTAGAAGAGATCTGAAAAAGGTTTTAAAATTTTACTTGTATCCCTTTGGCTTTCATATTCAGGTTAAATAGATTAATCAATGAACTTCTGAAGAAATTATTTAAATTTGGGTAGTTGTTCGAATTTCCGCCATTCTGTACAAAAAATGGTCAAAAAAAAGGGCGGGAACTCCTTTTGTATCGATTGTTTGGCATTTTGCCAACTTTTTTGTGTCTGCGTCTCCAGTTGCGAGCTATTCGTGTGTACCCCCTTCAGCACTGGCTCTCACGATGAGAGGGGTTCTACGCACAATTATTTGTCTGCGTCTCTTACTGGAGGGTGGCCAGTGCCTAACACTCTACGGAAAATTGCGGATGTGAAATATTGAGAAAAGAAAAGAATTTTTGAAATATTCTGAAAATTAGCTGAACTTTTCAGCATGTTTGAAAACGAGTGATCAGAATAAAATGTGAATACAATTTCAGAAAAGTCTCACTTGGGGAAGTTTTTATACAAAGGATGGCCGATGAGATCTTCAAGGTTGGAAACATTCAATACTAAAAAGCATAATCTTTAATTTACAGGCTTTCGTCGGTGGGCTCCCGTTCGACGCACTCGAAAGTGATATTGAAACATTGCTAGCTTTCTGCGAGTTCACTCCCGAAGAGGTTGTTCTGAAGCTTTGAACTAAAACAACAACATAATTTTCTAGATTAAAACATTTGAAATCCATTTGGTGCATGATCGAGAAACTGGACAATGTAAAGGTTTCGGCTATGTTACATTCTCTACGGAGCAACAATTGAATACCGCTATCAGTAGTCTCAATGGAGCCGATTTCGAGAAGCGTAAGCTCAAAGTGAACCGTGCTCAACAACGCGATCGTAACGATCGTGGCGGACGAGGAGGTGAGATCATCTTTGTTCAATTTGATAGGTTTTTATGGTATTCATAGCTGTGGTTCCGACTGATTTCGAATTTTTTTAAAACCAAAACGAAGTGGGCGTACCGCAATGATGCCGATTTTTAGGCTTTCGCTTTAAAAAATTGATGATATTTTTCTCCCATCAAAAAAACACAGAAAGCATCAAAACGACTAATCCAAAAACTAAAAAAAAACGATTGCCAGTTTCTAATGTTAGAATTCAATCAGGTGGACGGGGAGGCTTCGGTGGAGATCGTGGAGGCAGAGGAGGCCGTGGAGGTGGTGGAGGAGGATTCCACCGTGGAGGCGGTGGCCGTTTCAACGACGGAGAAGGACGTGGTGGATTCGGCGGTGGATTCGGAAGAGGTAATCGTGGAGGACATCGTCAACGCAAAGAGAGTGATGGTTTCGGAGGAAGTCAGCACGAGGACGGTCATCATCCACGTCAACATCGTCAGTCAGAAGATGGTTTGCTAGAATTTAATTTTCCGTTTTTCGAAACTTCTTATATTCCAGACAGTGGTCCATCTGCTCCACCAGCTGAACGTCCACGTTTCAACTTCAAACCGCGTACCACTGATGCTGCTGAAATCGAAGCTCGCAAGAAACAGGAAGAAGAAGAAACCAAGAGACGACAAGAAAAACTCTTCCAATAGAGTTACCATGAAAAGTCCCCAAAACAGACTTCAAACCAATAGATATGCAATATACCCTCAAGTACATACCAATTGAGATTGCTTTTTAAAAAAATACAGCTCAATAATCAGCAATAGGGAATCATTTGTTCTTTATTCTTTCAAACTTGTCAACCACGGATCACATTGTAAGTTATTCCAATTTTAGCCGGTTGACAGGTATGATTTCAAAAAAAAAATCCACTAGTTTCGAAAAAAAAGTCAAAAACACTCCACTCAGCGTTCCTGTCTCCTTTTTAACTTAAACCATAACCTAGTTCTTTTTTTTCTATCTCTTATTTTTCATGATCACAAAATACCTCAGAAACCCATCCGCATGTTTTGTTCTTCTGTTTTTTCTCGTTATTCCTTGTTATACTATCATTTTTCTTCACTATCAGAAACCCCCTATCTCGCCATGTTTCAAATCCATTTATTCTTATACTTGTTGTTCTGTTGTTTTTTACTAGATCCTTTAGCTAAATAATATCCAAAGTTATTTGAAAAATAATAAACTCGGGAATGTTTTTGTTGTATCTTGGCGGTATGAACGGTTCGTAGTTCCTGATCTTTTTTTAAATAGAATATTCGGTGTCTTTAGACTAGTTCTAAAGTATTTTTAGCCCTGGAGCCATGTCCTCGCCAGCGGATCGAGTCAAAACTTTGCTCGAAGAAGCGATAAAACCAGAGAAACTGGTAAGAACAGTAGTCCGAAATCGCATTCATATTACTTTCTCATAGAACGTCATAGATGAAAGTGGAGGGTGTGAAGGATTCAAGTTCCGAATTCTGATTATCGCTGAAGCGTTCGCAGGAAAAAGAACCCTTCAGAATCATCGGTTTGTACATTTTCAGATATTAAAAAATGTGGTTTATTGTTCAGAATAGTTCAAGAAGCACTGGCTCCGATTATGAAGGAAACACATGCATTGACAATCTGCGCATACGCACCTGAAAAGTGGAATCAGATGACTACAGAGGATCGTGAAGTCGCCGGATGTCTAGACTTGGCCGAAGGGATTTAAATATCGTCATTTAACTTTCTTTCTGTGTTACTTTCCATGTTCAATGTTCTGATAAATTATGATTCTTTTCGTCCATTTTATCCAATATTTGGTTATTATTCACTCATAAATCCAGGACATATATTTTTCAGCATGGTCTCTCTCCTTCTTCCACTCTGTCACTTTCAGGAAATTCAGGCAAAATGTTCATTGCGTGGGCTGTTTCTGCATTTCAGAACAAAACAGCGGACGATGATGACGAAGAATACGTTGAATTCCCAATCGATGTGCGATTGGAACAGAAATTCCATTCTGCGTCGGCACGATTAGTCGAGTTGCGATTTCAGCTCGATAAGAAGATTCTGCTGAAATTTTACGGATTGTACAAACAAGCGACATCGGGGCCTGCAGGTCAGGTGAACTTTAGAAGCCCTACAAATTCCGAGAAAAACTTTTTTGGGAAAATGGGCGGAGCCTTAATCGTCGTATGCAAAATTGCAAAAATACTGTGCGACAAAGCCGTGCGCAAGTTGCAATTCATCTCCGCTCCGCCCATTTTCCCGGAGGAGAGAATTATTTGAACCACAATTTCAGATCCGAAGGACGGACCACACTGGTATGAAACGGAAGCTCGCGTAAAGTTCAACGAATGGCTTGGACATCGAAAAATGAATCGAGCAATTGCAATGGAAAAGTATTGTGAACTGTTGCAAGAAATCGATGATCAATGGAATCCGGATGTCGAGGGTCCCAAACAAACTTGGAACAAAGTTCCCAGTACTATGGAAACAATTGAGCCAGAAATGTTCGATGACGTTGTGGTGAAGACTCCAACTCGATTGGAAACTGAAGAAGAGAAGGAATGGTTCGCGGCGATGAGAGGAAATAATATTCAGGCGATGCAGAAGCTTCTCGATGCGAATCCCGACATTATCGAAGCTAAGGATCAACATCTGGGGGTGAGTCGAAATGTTATGATAAAGTTTATCATCAGTGTTTCAGATGACTGCGTTACTTTGGTCTACTGATCTCGGCTGTGAACGATCTTTCATGTGGCTTCTGGACGAAGGAGCTAATGTGCATGCCGTGGATGAATGCCTTCAGACACCACTTCATTTTGGTAATTTTTCTATATTTTTCTAAACCCAATTTTGAGAATTTCAGCCGCTCAATGTAGTCGTCCGTTCTTTGCCGAACTTCTTCTTCAGGCTGGAGCCAACGTGAATGCACTCGATTCGGACGGTCTGATTCCTGCCGAATGTTGCGTCGACGAGGAACTCAAACAGAAACTGACTCCGTGTCTCGATTAGCTCTCTTCTCCCTCTTGGTTCATGATTCTGAATGTGTAAATATCAAATTTCATTTTTCTCCATCCCCTTTCCCTCTACCACCATCTCCTCCATCTCCATTCATCTCTTTTTCATATCCTTCCCCTCTCAACTTTTGCTTTTTCTTTTTTTTCTTCTTTTTCTACTTTTCGGACCAAACCAATGCTCTTCTCGTGTTACAAATCCGTTTCTCATAGATTCCCTAATTTCAGAACCAACAAACTTATCCTGGTCCCCGTTTTTTATATTTTCCGGCGAAACATTTTATTTTCATGATCTTTAGTGAGTACTTCGAATATGAATTAATGTGATACTTCTTCTCCTTTTCACCCATTTTCTCTTCTCCCACTATGCACATAAATCGGCAGATGAAATTATAAATTCAAATTTTGTATATACTCATCTCCCCCATCCCACGCCGAGAGCCTTAAACTTTCTTCTTCACACTGAAACTTTCTTTTCTTTGTCATTCATTCTGAAAAGAAAAAAGAAACAGAAGAAGATGACAACATATATAAAATCAACAATATAATTCCGAATCGGCACGAATTCCGGAAATTCGCATCACAAATTCTCCTTTTTTCTTAGTCTTGACGTCATTTGTTCTGGAAGTTCTAGGGGAAAAAGAGGAAGAAGAAATAGGATTCGATTAAAAGATGATGAGAAGTGATTAGTATTAAATTCAGCGCAGTAAATAGTTATAGGTCAAATTTTGTTTCTTGAGAAATCAGAAACGATCTTTTTGATTTGGGAAAGTTTCCACTTGCGTTTTTTGTTTTCTGGAATGTTTGGGTTTCGAAATTCGACGTTCTAGAATTTTGAATTCTGAAAAGGCAAACATTCGAACTTTTTTGAATTCTGAAAATGCGAAATTCTGAAAGTTTCGGATTCTGAGATAGCGAATTTCTGGATTTTTCGGATTTTGGGAAGGCGAAGTTTTGGATTTTTAGGATTCTGAAAATGCGAAGTTCGAGAATGCTCGGATTTTGAACATGCGAAATCATGGCATTTTGGGATTTTGATAATTAGAAATTCTAGTATTTTCGGGTTCTGAGGATGCCGAGTTCTGTACCTTTTCGAATTTCGAAAATTTGAAAATATGAAATTTTTAGATTTTCAAAATGCGAAATTCGAGGATTTTTGAATTCTGAAGAAGCGAATTCATGGAATTTTAAGATTCCGAGAATGCGAAATTCTGAAATTTTTAGGATTATGAGAATGCAAGATTCTCGATTTTTTTTTGAAATTTCGAAATTCTGCAGTTTTTGGTTTCTGAAAAGTTCTGAAAATATTGATCCAGTAAAGTTATTATTTCCGAGTCAAGACCTCAATAAATCAAAATTGACTTTATAAATACTTATTTTTATTCTCCGAAAAATTACTTTTCAACCTTTTTTCGGAAAAGAAACGCCCACGACGTCACCCAAATAAAAATAACCATTGACCTCAATAAAAAACCACTCAGCACTTGATGAGCAACAAAAAATGTACTAAAAAGACAGCACCAAACATAGCAAAGAATAATTACACTTCAAGAATTTTCGACAAAAGACGAAGATGAAGCTGAGAGTCTAGCCATCCGAAACTTTGTTATATCCTCTTCTTATGTTTCTTTTCCTCTTCTTCTTCTTCTTGTCTATCCCACCCATCTGAATCCTTTTTTCTTTTCCATAAGCGGTCAGCCGGAGGGAGCCAGAGCCACCGGGACCTTCTCCTCCCTTTCCCCTCTTTGCTCTTCTCATTCATTTTCTTTTTCTATGCTACTTTTTGCTTATCGTGTTTTTTTCTTTTTCATTTTTTCTTTTTTTTTCACTATTTACTCTCCTTTTTTGTACTGAAAATCAGCTGTTGATCGATCATTAATGCCTTGAAATGGAATCATTCATTCTGAGAAACTTCTTCTCTTTGCTGAGCTTTAGCTATCGAGTTTCATAACAAAGTTTTATTCTTTTTTTCATGGATTGTCGATTCGAGAGCAAAGAAAAATGGAATAATTTATAAGTTTGTCTGAACAAATCTCACACATAGTTCCCAATTTTCATTCAATATTCCTATTGAGAGTCTGTTTTCTTTACTTTCAGTCAGCTTCTAGAGTATCCAGGGGAGATAAACGAGTTTATCCCGTAGCCAGTCTCTATTATATTCCTAGTAAAACTTGTTATTGTCTGCCCGTTTTTGAGAAAAATATATAATGGGGTGAGAGGAACGATGGCTGAAATTGCCGGTCAATAAAATTCAAGAGAAGAAAGAAATATAGGATCTTGGCAGATGTTTTTTGTCTAAGTTTTTGTCCAGATTTTTTCAGTTGAGTTACTGTAGTAATCTAACTTCCAGTTACGACGTACGAAATTTTTTGTGTCGTTTCGAAAGGTTTCTATAAATCCGTAACTACAGTAACCTAAAAATATGGTCATTTTCAAGATTTCTTTCTCGTTTTTTACAGATTTTCGTCGACTTAAAAAAAATTCCCCGAAAATATCGGAAAACTAAAATTTCTGAGAGTACTTTCGGAATTGAAAAGTTCTAGAATTCCGCATTCTCAAAATTTAATTACTCCAGAATTTCAAATTTTCAAAGTCGAAAAATTTCAGAATTTCGCATTTTCAGAATCGAAAAATTCTATAATTTTGCATTTCCAAAACCCAAAAATTCCAAAAGTTCGAATTTTCTGTGATGATGTTTTTGAAGACTAAAAAATCATCTTTAGAAGAAATAAATCAAAAAGTTTGTTCAAAAAACCGATTTCTCCAATGTCAAGGACCCTGAATCTGAAAATCTAGAATTCGAGATTACTGTAAGTAAAACAGCCTAAAACCCGATTGGTGCATTTTCCCTTCAAATCAGCGTCTCGAATGTAAAGAAAATATTTTTCTTATCTAGAAAATTCCAAATCTAAAAAGCTAATAGTAAGCCTCAAAATTTGATTTCTTTTGGTCCAAACGATGCTCCGCTCATTTCGCTTTTTCTACCGTACCCCCTTTGCTACAGGAACCCAATTTTCCTATTTTTCAAAAAAAAAATAGAATGACTTTTTTCTAGATCGTATATTTGAAAATTCTATGCACTACTAAATATCGCAACAACCGTATCTTTGCAGTTTTCATGTGAATTCAGATCTTTGAGTCAGAACACCTGACTTAATCTTTCAAAACTGTTCTGCAGATTTTTTTTTTACAAGACGATTACAGAGAAAAAAATTCCAAATCTGGTTTTTCTCAACAAAAACACACTTTCTAACAATTCTTGCTCTTCTCGCCGCAAACATTTTTGATTGACAATTCAAAGAAGAGAGTCGTCCGGATGGGAGATCCACAGAAATCAACCCGCCAGAAAAAAAACGGATAGGCGGTGCGAAATGTCATTCGGACTTTTAGAAAAAAAAAACGGGAAAAGATAAGAGATTCAGAGACGCATGCACACATTCGAACATCGTTTAGTTTCTTCCATCTCCCTCCTACTGACATGTTTTTATTGTTTTTCGGACCAACCCGTCCAACCAACAAACAGCCACCAGCTTCCGAAAATTTTTATTTGAACAGCTTTCTTCGAATTTTATGAGGTTTTTTTTCGGAAAATTGGGAAATTGGTTATTGCGGTTTTCAAAAAAATTTTCACTAGTGTGGGGTTAATCTTTTGCTTTGGTAAATATTTTGATGTTTTATTTTGCTTATTTTCTCACATCTGAAAATTCAGGACTATTATTATTCCATCCTTATATTTCTAAAAAAACGAAACCCTAAAAAAACAACAACTCCTCCTGCAAAATATACTATTCGTTTTTTTTTTCAAATTTTCATCTACTCTCCCACCATCATAGTGACAAAACGTATATTTACTCTCCTTTTCGTAATACTTTTTTCTTTGGTTTTTTTTCCTTTTTTGAATAGCACGTTTTTCTAGGTTTTGAGCAGCATATGAAATATATTGTTTTTTGAATCTGAATTTTCAGTCTAGACATTCTGATGTTTAGTACAATTGTGAAACAATTGATATTATAAGAATCCACTTGAGCCATATCGAATTTCAATTTAATATGCAAATGTCAGATTTAGAAACATTTTAATGATGATAATTCAAGAGAAATGAGATTCGAAAAAGAAAAGAAGAAGGGGGGAAGATTTCTCTCTCTCAGGGGAACAGTTGGTGTGATGGCTTGTTGGCTCTCTTTGCTCTCTCGTTTTCCTTCATTCAGATAGCCTCTGCCAAAAACCGATGACTCAATTTTGATATGATCGATTCATCTCGTTGGGCTCTCTTTTGTTTCTTTTCTTTTGTTTTTCTTGTGGTTTTTCGGAGGAATTGGTGGCAATCATTTTCTCTAATTGCATAGATAATTTTTGATGATGATGTAAATTCGACGATAAAAGCCTTCTGATTCTGATAAATTGAATTTCTAAAAAAACAATTGAATCAGATTATTAGAAGATTAGAAAGACAACCGTTGAGCTCGTTCGGAGATGTTGCTCAAATTTGGAGTATGAAAAATCAAATAATTTATCAGTAAACTGGACAAATTTCAAATTATTCGATCAGTTTTGAGCTGAGTTATCCCTTGTCAGAGTTGCTTCATTTTTGGAAGATCATAAAAATAGCTAGATTTGAGGAATCGTTTTGAAAATCTAAAATTCGATTTCTAAGAATTTTCATGTTTCCAAGATACTTATGACTAAAGATATACCCGTTTTGATCAGTCTGGGTAATTGTATGCCACCCTGCATTTCAATTTCCGAATTATGTTTTTTTTAAATTGAAATCAAAGGTCATCTTTCGAATGATATGCCATAATGACCCAATTCAGCATTTTTACAACAAAAAATCTAAAATAAGTTACAAAAAACACTTTAATTGAATCAATTATTCTAATCTCCTATTTCAAAGAATTGCGTTCTTGTTTTGAATATTTTTTGTCATTCTTACAGGTTTTGATCGGTTATTTTTGAAAGTCACTATTAGACCTGTAACTGTTTCCGGCAGTAACTGAAATCAGGAAGAATTTAAATTCGAATAATTGGAAAGTTAGCTACAGTACTCCATACTCAAATATTCTCTCTTTATAATAGTCCATTTCCGTCGGTACTTTTTTCCTGCTAAGAAGATGAAACCCTGATTTCTGTTAGTTTGTGATAATTCAAGCTTTCCTATAAATCGTTGAGCATTTCCCAATCTGACAGGCGCCCATTCTTTCTCCTAGACCTCACAGGTGCTCAAACATTGTTGTGCAACAACCCAATTGTACAACAATTTTTCTATTTTTTTATTCCAATTTCACAAAACTATTTTCTCGCTCTTCTGATTTTTTTTCGTATTCCCTACACGCTTGCTCCTGATTTCTCAATTATCTTCCTCTCGTATCCTAAACAACATCATCTGAAAAACAAAACAAGATGTGTTATCATAAATAAATAGAAGAATGACGTCTTCTTCTGTTCGTTCCTTCGAAATGAATTCACAAGAAACTTCCTCTCGAATCGAAAAGAAAGAAAGACGCATTTCCTGTTTCCATTCCTTTTTTGACGTCCTATTTTTTTGCTACTGCTCCAGAACCCCGCGGATTTTCTGAAGGCGTCGAAGAAGCGAAGAAATAAAAACAAAACGTTTCAAGATGATGGGGCGGAGTCTTCCTCCATCTTCTTCTTCGAATAATTCATCGCCTCACCACGCAACACCCATTCATTCTTCCAAGAAAAAATCCTTTCGCTCCCGAATTGGTCCCATCTCGCCCCATCTTTTTGGTTTCGGCTTTTATTGGTTTTCATCACGAACGCAATCCATCCTTTCGAATTGTAGCTCTGCAGACCGGAATTTCGACTAGCAAAAAAATTTCAAACTACGGTCGACACCCTCCTAGTCTTTAAAATTTGCCTATACTCCTAGTTTGAATGTTTTCTTTATAGATTACATTCACTATCAGTTCCAGACTTAAAGTTTCTAAATTTTAAAACACATTTCTTCAAAAATATGGGAACACATTTGATAAATCCCTTGAAATGTAAGCTCCAAAACAAGAACAAGCAGTTTCTTATTGTAATAGTGAAACCGCCATCTTTGAGCTTTATTATTTTGTTTACTGTTGGAAATATCAAAAAATAGTCAGTTGACAAAATGTTTATCATAATGTCACCAATATTTTATCAGTTGACAAAGTTTTGATATATTTTACAGGAACCGAGATGATTAAGCTGAAAGTTGACTGTTTGAGTGAGCATCTATCAGAGGAAATACGGTAAGAACCACAACAAGAAAAATGTCTTCTCCAGAGTGTGAAAAAATCAAAGTGATAGTTCTTACAATTTCAATAACTGGAAAAAATCATTCAACAAAAATTTTATATGAAAATGGTTCGATTTTTTATACAATGCTTCGGAGAGGTACTGAATTTTTCGATAAAAATCTGTAAATTTATGTGACCGAGTAGGCTTTTCTAAACTTTCAACTATTCATAAATTTTCTTTAACCGAATAATGATAGCAGGAAGTTTTCTACAAGGCTATTAATTTAAAAAGCCTCGGTTGCACTTCTTAGTTTCTTAAGATACTGTAAACTTTGAGCCAATTTATCTCGTTTTATGTTAAAGATATCAAAAAGCTGTAAGCTATTAATATGTTGGTGATACATTGATAAACATTTTGTCAGTTTACCACTTTTTGATATTTTTTACAGGAAATGAGATATACAGGCTCAAAGTTAACGGTTTGAGTGACATTCTAAATATTAGACGTTTTCCGATAATTGACGTCGTCGAGTTTTGTTGGGGATTTTCAGTTAGTTGGAAGATGTCGGACCTTTTTTTTGAATCAAAGAATATAATTGAAATCATATGCACAGTATTTTTCATGATATCATACGATATAGTTATCTCTGAACATCAAAATCCGAACATTTGAAACTTCTCTCTTTGATTTACAACCCCACCACCACCACCGTCGTCTTCCGGAGACTTACCATTTGTAATGATTAGTGAGAAAAGTGAAAAAAGAATGGCATTAGACTATTGAAAAAAAGGCAGAGAGAACTAATCCGGACAAGAAGAAATTGTTTCTTTCTTGCGGTTTTTCCAACCAATTTCTTTTTTCTCCCCTTCGGTCTTTCCTTTCCTTCTTTCCTCTCATTTTTCGGTTTCATCTCCGTCGTCTTCTTCGGCGTCTTCTTCTTCTTCTTCTTTGCCGCTTCCGAATACATTTCAATTCAATTCCTTCGTCGTCCATTCCGTTGCTCGTCTCGTTTCGTTTTCTTCCATCTTTTAGTGCGGAGCAGTAAAGAATTGTTTAGTGTTAGGCGGTCTTCTGACATTTCACATCGTTGTCGTGTAATTCCGTTTTTTGCTTCATTGATGAGTTGTTTTGGAAGGAAAAGGATCCTTAATGAGGTACGGTAGATGAGAATGATGTTCAGAGGCAGCTACATGTTTTCATTTTTTGAGTCCGGGAAGGCTGGAAGCTTAAATTGTTCCAAATCATCCCTTCTAAAACTTCTCAAATTCAAAAAATATTATTCCTCTTAGAGACCTTAATTATCTTCCAACATAACAAGTTGTTAAACTCCAAACTACCAAATTTTTCTGTGAAACCTTTTTGGAGCTAAAATGGCAACATTCAGAAGTTTTGAAACTTCGGAAACTTTCAAATCATATTTGGATACGTTAAAGTTCAATCTCCATAGAGTTTCAAACCTTGAAAACACACACCAATAGAACGCCACTCCTAACTTTTAACTTTGAACCACTTTATCTCAATTTCTGCGATAGATACCAAAAAGTGGTCAACTAACAAAATATTTTTTATATTATAATGAAACTTTTATTAGTTAACCACTTTTTGATATCTCTCAAAGCGACCGAGATAATTATGATTAAAGTTAAGAGGGTGGTGTAGCTCAGCCAGAAATCGCCTACTTGTCAACTTTGATCCTATTTATTTTGGTTACTGTTGCAGATATTGAAAAGTGTTCAACTGATAAAATGTTTATCATAATATCAGTAACATTTTGTTAGTAAACTGCTTTTTGATATCTCACAAAGCGACCAAGATAGTTATTGTCAAAGTTAAACCGCACTAACTCATCTGACTTTTCAACTTAACCCGATTTATCTCGGTTATTGTTGGAGATATCACAAAGTAGTCTATTAACAAAATGTTTATCATAATATTGTTAACATTTTACCAGTTATCCACTTTTCAATATCTGTTAAAGCGACCGAGATGAATTAGCTGAAAGTTGAAAGTGTTTACGGTATGCTACCATGAAAACAGAAACTAGAAGATATATCAATTTTCACACTATTTTCTATTTTTTTTCTCTAAACCACTCGTTTCTTTTTTCCTGCATTTTTACCGACTCCGGACCTCTTTTTTTCCTCAATTACTCTCCACAATTTTCTGCACTCTTGCACATTTCGTTCCGCAAAATTGCACATAGAAAAAGGGCAGATTTCCCTTTCGATATCCTTCAAATCATACTTCAAGAAGCTTCAAGAACCTAAAATTTTGATTTCCTATACCAAAACCCACCAATTACCTTGTTTTCCTTCTTCTTCTTTCCCCCCATTTTTCTTCTCTCGAATCATGCCAATTTTCCATGCAAATGTCACTTGGTTTCACCGTTGTGTTAGTACACAACACCCAAATTGAGCCAATTATGCTTCCGTTTTGCTCTTTTTCTCCCAACTTTTTACTCAACCTCTCTCTCTCTCTCCGTTTTCTTGTTTTGTTCCCTTTTCAATTCTAAATCTGTTTTTTTCTTTTTCAGATAAATAGGAACGGTGACCAGTATGAGATAAATTGAGAAGGAAAAGAAGCAGAGAAAATCAAAAGATGGTTCAGTTAGATCGGTTCGAAGTAGTTTTCAACAATCCCGAGGAAACCTATTTCGCCGGTCAGGACATTTCGGGAAAAGTGATCATTGAGAATAAGGAGCCGAAAAAAGTGAATGAGATTCTTTTGGAGTTGAAAGGACGTGCCAGAACTTATTGGACCAAACATTCAGGTTAGTTTTCATTTTATTTCTGAATAGGCACCTCTAATGAGTCGGCTCCGTGTCATTTCGAAACTGCGACGCTTCGAAACCAGTCATTTCGAAACCGGTTACTTTGAAACTGGGGAAAAACAGGCCAAAGGATGAATTTTGGACAAAACAAAGTTAGGGTTTCCAAATATGCTTTATCTGATAGAACACTCTAGAAATCCCGAAAAAAAACCACATTTTTTAAAAACAATATTTTTTTGAGTTTCTTCAGTTTCAGAATGCGATCTATCAGAAATATCACATTTGAAAACCCTTAAATTGTTTTTGTGGACTGAAATTTTTCCACGGCTTCGAAATGACCGGTTTCGAAGTGTCGCAGTTTCGAAGTGACGCATGTTTTTAAAACCTGAAATTCGCATTTTTTCGAATCACTCCCCTCTTTCACCAGTGAGTAGCTCTCACATTTTCAAACGGTCCTTTTGAAAATGTTCCCTTGTCATCAATACCGAACATCCTTTTTCCAGGAAAATCTCGAAAACACTGCTCACACTCGGAACCGTACTTCTTGGAACAATTCAACACCGGATACACTCACAAATTCACAGTTGTCAAGGACGGAAAAGAGAAAGAACGAGTTCTTCCAGCTGGCATTCATCAGGTTTGTCATTCAACAATTCAAGAAAACTAGAAAAAACGTTTCAGGTTCCTTTCTCCTACACTCTTCCAAAATCCCTCCCATCTTCATTCGAAGGAGAATTCGGGCACATTCGATACACCTGTAAAGCAATCTGTGAGAGACCGTGGGACTTTGATATTGTCACTCGAAAAGCGTTTACTGTAGTTGGAATTGAGGATATCAACTCGGACTCGAAGGTTTGTGCTTTTTTTTTGTAATTTTTCAGGTGATAAAAACGGGTATATCTTTAGTTATAAGTATCTTGGAAGCACGAAATTTGGTAGAAATATAATGTTTCGTTTGAAGCAAAGCTGCGAAAAATTCAAAGCGATTCATCAAGTCTAGTTATTGTTATGATTGTTCAAAGATGAACGCCGTATTTTTTCTTCTTTTGATTTTCATGAGATGAAGCAATTTGGACAGCCGATAACTCAACGCAAAGTTGATCAAACAATCTGAAATTTGACCAGTTTACTTATGACTTATTTGAATTTTTGTAGTCCAAATTTTAGCCCATTACACCAAATTTTTGCTAGTACAAACTTTAGCCCGGCCGGCAATATACTCTGTAGTCTTGTAATCTTTCAAAAAATTATAATTTTCTTCCAGCTAAACGAACCAATCACATGCATTGAATCGAACCACGCTGTAACATTCTGTTGCCGTTCGACTGGAAGTGTGACTGGTGAAATTCGGATACCAAAGTGTGGATTCACTCCTGGAGAGAAGATTGATGTCAGCTATAAGTCAGTTCCTGTGGATTATCAATCATTTCAATTCCTCATTCTTCTATTTTTCAGAGTGATCAATTTGAGTTCTAAAACACGGAACACGGCACTTCGATTCGTTCAACAAGCCACCTATAAAGCGAAAACATTCGCCGGTCACGAGCACATCAAAACTGTGGTTCGAGTGATTTCGAAAATTGATAAAGGAGAAGTACCAGGGGGAACAACAACCGAATGGCAGGATGAGTCAATTACCATCCCTTCGTTACCTCCGAAGTTGGGAAAATGCAAGATTCTGTCGGTCAATTATGCTGTAGAATTGGAGGTTTGTGACTTTAAAGGAGCACGGGTCCAATTTTTATAAAGTGGGTGGAGCCTAGTCGTGTTTACACTCATTTTGAAGGCCAAACCATGAGCAATTTTTATATTCAATTTTTTCTTGAGTTTGAAGGCAAACTGACTGGGTTACGGTATGCCTTCTGACATTATTTTTATGGGATTGAAAGTTACGAAAGATTGGGGATATAATTTTTGAAGACCAGCTTGTTTTTCATCATTTATCTATGGGGTGCGTTTCTATTGAAAGCGCCCTTCTAATAGAGGCTTTACGGTATTCAAATGTTTAATTTTTTCCAGATTGACCAAACGCTAACCGTTCCTTGTCCAATTGTAATTGGCTCGATTCCCCAGCTCTCTCAACTGTTGATTCATTCGAAGCAGTCTGTTCAAAGTTCTGGAAACGGCTCTCTTCCTAAAAGTTCCATCAAGGACAGCCCACCAAAATGGGATAGTGAGAGTTGTGTGCAGGTAGGATTACGGTAGAATAAAACAAAAATCTAAACAATAAATTTTAGGTGACAATAACAGATGAAAGTGGTCAGTTGGTAGAGGAACTTGGGAACGAGATGGAAGCCTTACTATCGGCTCGAAAACGAGTTCGAATGCCATCATCAATTCTCAGCGAACTGTATCCGACGATGCCCAGCCCGTATTACAAGTAAGACAGTAATTTATTTGTTATTCTGACAGGGAAAATCGGATCTGTGAAGGAGAAACGCCGGTGGGCGTGGCCGACGGTCCCACAACGACCACTACCGTAATCTAGAAACATTTCTATTTTCCAGTTTTTTTTTCATCTTCGATTTTCGTCCCTTTTCCGTCGATTTTTTCCGAATTGGTTGGGTAAAAATAATAGAAGACTCGACGAAAAGCAGTGAAAACCGAGAAATTGCATATGGAAAATAAACATATTTTTAGGTTACGGTACCTGTCGTTGTGGGACCATCGAGAGTTTTTGAACCAGATTAGTATTATCATTTAACTTTGAATTTTCCAGAGAATCGTTCTTTGGCAGCAGTGACATATCAGAGGAGAAGGAGCAAGCACAGTTCGGAGAGATCAATTTCGCACCAAAATATCCGTTTTATACCGATTGATTATCACGTTTCCTTCGTTTTTATCATCCCAGACCGAGTTATTCGAGTTGGGCAGCTTTAATAAATGACTTGCTTTTAAAGTAACTTATTTTTATTTTGAGATGAAACATTGAATGGAAAATTCTAGAACTTTAAATTCGAATAAAGGACAGGGTCTAATCAGACTAGTCATTTCCTCCCAACTTGATAACCTCACGATCTTCAGGACACTCTAGAACCAGCTGAACCATTGACATACCGAAATTCGCAATGAATTCCAGTTCGCCATAGCCGACGGGGCTCTAGATAAGTGTCAAGAATCCAGAAAGTGATTTTATGATTTCTCAAAAAATCTACTAAAATCTAGAGAAGTTAGGGAAGTGAGGGGAGATTCTAGAAGATTCTAGGAGATTCTAGGAGAATTCAAAAGACACAATCTGATCTTCATGACACTCTAGAACCAGCTAAACCATTGACATACCAGAATTCGCAATGAATTCCAGTTCGCCATAGCCGACGGAGCTCTAGATAAGTGTCAAGAATCCAGAAAGTGATTTTATGATTTCTCAAAAAATCTACTAAAATCTAGAGAAGTTAGGGAAGTGAGGGGAGATTCTAGAAGATTCTAGGAGATTCTAGGAGAATTCAAAAGACACAATCTGATCTTCATGACACTCTAGAACCAGCTAAACCATTGACATACCAGAATTCGCAATGAATTCCAGTTCGCCATAGCCGACAAAGCTCTAGATAAGTGTCAAGAATCCAGAAAGTGATTTTATGATTTCTCAAAAAATCTACTAAAATCTAGAGAAGTTAGGGAAGTGAGGGGAGATTCTAGAAGATTCTAGGAGATTCTAGGAGAATTCAAAAGACACAATCTGATCTTCATGACACTCTAGAACCAGCTAAACCATTGACATACCAGAATTCGCAATGAATTCCAGTTCGCCATAGCCGACGGGGCTCTAGATAAGTGTCAAGAATCCAGAAAGTGATTTTATGATTTCTCAAAAAATCTACTAAAATCTAGAGAAGTTAGGGAAGTGAGGGGAGATTCTAGAAGATTCTAGGAGATTCTAGGAGAATTCAAAAGACACAATCTGATCTTCATGACACTCTAGAACCAGCTAAACCATTGACATACCAGAATTCGCAATGAATTCCAGTTCGCCATAGCCGACGGGGCTCTAGATAAGTGTCAAGAATCCAGAAAGTGAATTATGATTTCTCGAAAAATCTACTAAAATCTAGAGAAGTTAGGAGAGTGAGGGGAGATCTAGGCGGTTCTAAGGGATTCTAGAAGATTCTAGACGATTCTAGGAGATGCTAGGAGATTCTGGGAGAATTCAGAAGACTTATTCTAATCAGCTAGAAGGAAGCCCATTTCATTTGGTATCTCTACTTCTCCAAAGAAGGATCATTCTACTTTAAACGTGTTAGCAAAAGATGAGATAAGTACATGTGGCCCTATTTCTTTTCTATACAAGACATAAGCATTTATACCTTTCAAGAAGACATCCGCTATACATTGTTGTCCATCAACGTCGATCGAGTCCACAAACTCGACAGCAGCACCAGGTATGGAGTTGTGCAACCAGCATGTGTACCGTCTGCAGGATCCAGACTCCAGGAACCAAGTGGCATCTCGTCATGACACTTCATCATCAACTCTGAAATATTTCATGAGATTCGAGGCCGAGAACCATTTTGTTTTACCAGTTGTTCATCCAATTTCCAGTCTCCAGTGTACATCCAAAGACGCCACGTGGATTGTTGTCTTGTCATCATCCAGTCTGAAACTATCAACGATATTTTAAATATCCTCTTTGTTTTGGTTACCTGTTGGATTGTCCGCCCTACAGAGTCCCGGTGCAGGGCACTCCAAGGCAGGGGAAGAAGGGAGGGGGAGGGGGAGAGGAGAGGAGTTGTTCCTCGGAGGGTTGATGTTAAGACTGATTGCCTTTGGATCTTTGGATGCACGAAACTATTGAAGGAGGGGGGGGGGGGGGAAGGTCAGTGGAGCATGTTACGGGGTTGAACCAGTGGTCCAGGTCGACACGCGGATAAAATTGTCTTTAACTATTTCTGTGGAATAGTTTCATAAGAAATATGGGTCAAAAGCCTGGAGAACAGTCAACGTGGAAAAAATCTTGAGAATACGTAAATGTATTTGGGTCATGACAAAACACTGAAAATATTGAACGGAAACAAGGCTTTGTTTTGTGGGTAGCAACTTTTCATAATTTTTTGACCCAAATTTAAAACCTATTTTTCTCGAAACTGATCCTCCTTCACAAAATTGAAGAACAGATTCGGAAAGGACGTCTCAGCTTTCGAATGACAGCATAAATTAGTGTCTCGATTAGCAACTACCCCAAAAAACTCCAGCTATGCGAAAGTCTTGATCCAACTCCCCAAACTCAATATACTCTCAAAAATGACTTTATTTTTGTCAAATAAGAAACAGAAATACAAAAAAGGAATCAAGCAGCGACGAGTTTGACATTAACATCAGCACCAGTTGTCTTAATTTGTTTGAATGTTTTTGCCATTTCGATCTCTTTTCCCAACATTTCCGTTGTTATAATCACAAGTTTATCCTCTCTCTTTGCCGATGGTCGATGCGTTATCTGGAAAATTCTAGACGTTCCAATTCGTAAAAATAAGGTAGGGTCTAATCAGACTAATCAAACTATGACTCATTTCCTCCCAACTTGAAATACTCCCGATCTCCGAAATACAGTGTACTTGTTTTTCTGATTCTCTTCAATACTAAAAATCACAAACAAGAGAGAACCTCAAAAAACTTCGTTATCATTCATTTTTCCTAATCACCTGAGCCCAGTATCATTTCTCTGCGTCTCCAAGGAGCACATACTATCTCTTCCTTCATGCGTCAATTGTAAACGGTCATACGGTTTTTGGTGCTTGTTGTTTTGCTTTTAGGCAACGTCTATTTCAATTTTCAATCTATAAATAGAGGTCAACGGAGACACCAGAATTCCAAGATTTTCTCACTCTTTTGTTTCAAGTTTTCAGTCTTAAATTTCAGAATGAAACAGTCTTTGGCAATTTTGGCAGTCCTACTTTTAGCTTTTAGCAGTTTTGGAGAGTGCAAGAAACCAAAGTCCCAGAAAGTCGTACAAAAAGTTGTGTACGTTCAGAAAGTTCCAGCAGCTCCAAAACCGGTAAGACGTACAGTAATCTCAATTTCAAATTTAAAAATGTTCAGTTGACTGAATACGAATTGTGTAAGCAAGAATGCAGAATTCAACGCGATGCGCAATCAACAGCCGATCGTGTTGAGCAGTTGAAGCAAGAGTTGGAAGAAGCTGAGCAATTGCTGAATGACCATGTTAAGAACGTGGATGCCCCACAAATCGCACCGGAAAGAGCCGAAGCTGCCGGTCAGGTTCCAGTTGTTAGAAAAGGTTTTAATGCAACATCGACTCGTAAATAAAGTAGTAAAACTATTTGTAGCCAGCAGATTCGATCACTTGAAAATGGCTGCTAACAAGATTGTTGAGTCGACGAGTGAGCTTAAGAATGCAGTGACAGGAGGAAGCAATGAGGAATAAACATTGGAAATTCTAACTATATGTATAAAATAAATTTATGAAAAAAATTCTGACTTTGTTTAGAGACTTTCTTTAGAGATCATTTAATGAATAGATTAGAGGATACGGGATAAAAAATTTGGATATTAATCATGAATCGAAATCATCATCAGGAGCTCTTCGCTTGAGCATATTCTGGACTTGCTCGGGCCTCAAAACTGATGACTGTGGTGGCTCGATGATACGTGGGGTGTGAGCAACTTGCTGCGTTTCCATTCTGAAAATAAAACTTTTGAAAATTTTCAAAATAACTTATGAAAAACTCACTGTTGACTGTTATCGTCTGCTTTGTATACAAAGTTTTGTTGTAGTTGACAGAATCGATCGTTCGGTAGTTTCAATCCATAGTTGTGTCGTATTTGCGGAAGTGGTTGCTGATTTTTGTCGTTGGCCATTTGTAGAATTTTTTCTCTGTCGGGAGCGTTCGATGAGAGAACGCCGAGCATATCGGCTGCCGTTTGCACGTCTTCTGAATCGATTTTCTGTTTATCGGCGTGTCGTGAGAGTCCACTGGAAACTTGAAGAATCTTCGATGTGACTGCGTATTGAACCTAGAAAATGGATTTAATTAGGTCAACTGTCTATCAGAAACTCACATCCATTAGCATTGAAACAACGCGTGGGTCAAACTCCTCGACTCCACATTCGCCGAGTAAACTCATAATTGCCATAGCTTCTTTACTGAATGTGTCTGGTCCACCTGTTGATAGTTCTGCGTCTTTTTCTCCCGGTTCTGCCATCTCCCTGAAATTCGCTGTTGAAATAATACTATAGTCTGATAAAGATGACCGAAAAGATAGTTTAAAGCATGAGCGAAAAATCAGTTTTTTTGAATAAGTGCATGTGCCTTCAATACGGTAAATACCTTGCAACTATATTATTTTGCATGTTTTTTTCTGTTTAATGAAAAATTCAATAAAAGAGTGATGTGGATCAGACAAAAATTGAATAGTTTCGAGCTACAACATTAAAGGTGCATGCACTTATTTAAAAAAAGACTTTGATATTTCTTCTGGACAGAGGAGACCCTGGTTCTCCGAAATTCAAACTATATTTTTGGTTGCAACGCACACTACGGGAATAATAGTAATTGGATTGACTTTCCGACTTTCATAGATACGATGGATGTGTAGACAATCAATAGCTCAACAGTGAAATCAATAAACACCATTTTTCATTGATTTATTTCGAAGAGTACAAAGTTTGTGTTAAAGGTTTCCTACTGACAATAAATGGAGGCTTCTCTGGTTGTTATGCTTTTGTAAACGGGGAGAATTGTTGGAAAAAATCAGCGAGAAAACAAGAAAAAGACGGAAGCAATTAAAGGAGATACCATGAATAAATAGGAATAATTTTGGGTTGCATTATGATACATTATAGAAGAGTCGAACCAATTACGAGTTCATAACAGCGCGGACAAAATCAGAAATATTCACATTTCCATGGGAATCGTTGTGTCCGGCGAGCAACTGATCGACATCTTCGTCCGAAAGACGCTCTCCTGTAAACATGATTTTTAGCTAATGAAGGTTTTTTTTATTTCATTTGGTATAATTGAGAAATGTAAAAAAAGACCTACCAAGTGTTGTGAGGAGATGACGAAGCTCGGCCACATTGATCATTCCATTTCCTTCTTTGTCAAAATGCGATAATCCTTCCACGAACTCTTCTACAGTGTGCTTCTCGCTAAAAAATGGAATAATTCAATTTTCTTTCTTTTGTTTGTAGGAGAAACTCACCGATTCTTGGAAACAGATTGGAAAATTGGAACAAAGTCCTCGAACGACAAACGAGCTTCTTTATCGAAGGATCCGACACATCGGTGGATTTCAGCCTCGGTTGGATTTTGACCCAAAGCACGGAGAACATCACCGACCTTAAATTATCTATTTTATTTACCCGTTTTGGAAAACATCAATTTACCACTCCACAATGACTTCCGATCATATGGGATTATGTAATTGTTTTCTAACACATTAAATATTTTTAGAAAGGTTGAAATACACATTCTTTATGCCGTTAATAACCCCAATAACAAAAATAAAAATTACCTGCTGAACTGAAATTCGCTCATCGCCCTTGCTATCGAAATAGGCGAAAACTTCACGACAGTCTGCCAAATCGTCCATGTTGCACAACTGAAAATATATGAAAATTGATCGATTCGCAATGGGAACTTGTGATAAAAGAGAATGAGTCAGACGAGAAAGATAGAGAGAGCGTGCGAGAAAGAGAGATGTCATGATCCTGGAATTATCAAAAACCGACAGCGTAGGCGAAAATTGTTTCCAAAACCATGAGTGCTTCGGGCAAAAAAACTTAATGGATGTGAGCCGTACAAAAAAAACGAAACAATTTCACACTTTCTTGTTACCTACGCCTATGAACAGAATGACGATCGATTCCCAAGTTTATTTGAATAGTAGGCACACGAGCGAGACGCGAAACGACCAAAACGGGCTGTTTTCCGCCCGCTTTCCGCGATGACTGTCCTCATCTGTTCCTGGGGATAGTTATGAGAGAGTGTGAAAACTGATGAGACGTAGACAGGTAGTGGGAACACCCGATAGGAAAACGAGGAATCTTGTCATTGTCTTGTTATTCGGAATTCCTTGAAGACTCTCTTCGATTCATTATCGAGATACCTATAGGTTGTGGAGGATATACAAAACAGCGATTCTACAGAGATAATATTACGGAAATGAAGTCTAATAATGAGAAATGGGCCGTTCACAGGAACAAAGAGTCAAGATTTGAAAAAAGAAGAGAAGAGGAGATTGAAAAAACCACATTTTTTGTGGAATAGTTTTGTTGTCGTGTCGAGACCCACAGCCATCGAATAATGTTCCTTTAAAAAATTACTGTAGACATTGAAAAAAAAACTCTTTGGATAGATAACCAGGATCTCCTCAAGATGAGAATTTTGTGGTGAAATTTCCGAAAAGTTTGAATATTTGCAACCACTAAAGAAAGTTTGAACGAAATCATTCTTTGAACTTGTGCTTCTGGTTTAGAGCTATCTGTTTGCACAACATATTTTTCTTTCGAGTTTCGCAACTTTCTACTTCTATCTATTTTTGATACTCGGCTTATTTCGAAACATAATAGGGCTGCTACAGAATGAGATTGAAGAAAAAAAATTTTTTTGGAAAGAAAAAATCCGGAAAAAAATTTTGGCGACAAACGAAAAGGCGCGAATTTCAAACTTACTGGGTTATTGCACAAATGGCGCCAAACATTACGCGCAAGTGCACACAGCATGTGTTTTTTCAGGTTTCGCGACATCGAAAATTCTCGAGAGCGCCTTATTTGGCGGGGATTTCAATCGAGATGTCGCATTCTCTCTCTCACTTCTATAACAATCAGAATGTAGTAGATCCTTCAGTTTGTGCCGAACTTCTCTAGTTTCTCGGCGCACTTCGTTTTTAGGAGCGCTGGTAAACTATCTTCATCACGTGTCTCTTCAGCAATGATTCGATGTTTACCTATTTAATCGTTTCTAAACAAATGCAATTGATTCTTACTCTTATAGTTGGATGTTCGTTCTTCTTCTGTTTTATCATTAATTTGGTTTCAGAATGGACCACGTCGCTCTGCTCAAGCAATTCATTGGCATGTGCCAATCGAATCCGGCAATTCTTCACTCCCCGGAGTTTGGTTTCTTCAGAGACTACCTTGTCTCGTGAGTGTGTTCAATTATTATTCTGATAAAATGGATTTTGCAGTCTTGGAGCCACTCTTCCACCAAAGCCGGAGACTCCAGCTCCGGAAGGAAAATGCCCAATGGGTGGAGATAAAAAAGAAGAGAAGAAGGAAGAGAAGCCTGCTGAGCCAGAAATTCCAAAGCCAGCTGAGATTCCATTCCCAGAAATCGACAATGAGGGAGTTATCGAGCCAGAAGAGGCTGTTGATCTTCCAATGGGAGATTCCAACAAAGCTCCATCTGATGAAGACGTTGAGAAAGCTTCTGAAGAGAGAGGAAAAGCTCAAGAGGCTTTGGGCAACGGAGATTTCGACGCGGCTCTCACCCATTTCACGGCTGCTATTGAAGCCAACCCAGGATCGGCTATGCTCCATGCCAAGAGAGCAAGGTAGCAGAATACTTTTTTCAATAATTTGAAAACTATATTTTCAGTGTGCTCCTCAAATTGAAGCGCCCAATCGCAGCCATCGCTGATTGTGACAAAGCCATCTCGATCAATCCAGACTCTGCTCAAGGATACAAGTTCCGTGGACGCGCCAACCGTCTTCTCGGAAAATGGGTTGAGGCCAAGACCGATTTGGCTACTGCTTGCAAACTCGATTATGATGATGATGCAAACGAGTGGCTCAAAGAGGTTGAACCAAATGTAAGTTTCGTGTCGAAACTTTCGATAAGGATGCGAGAAATATGCTTTATTTACGAGAAGTTCTACAGTATCATTCTTGTCTGAATCATTACAAAAATGACAGTTAGGACCGATAGAAAATTTCGGTCAGATCTAGAAATCATAAATCTACAGTATAGAGAACGGAACACACAGGGATTGGGAGAACAAAATGAGATCAGAAAATCAGTTGTCTTTCTTCACTTTGCGACACAACCGCTTGCCATTCGGACCCATTGGAGCCTTTTCCTTTGGAGGAAGACTCATTGCCTCACGACATGACAAGTAGTAGATGTGGCACTTCTGACCGCTTCCGGCTGAAAACAAATTTTTTAGTTCTAGAAGTGACTCTGAAAAACGCTTACCTCTCCTGGCCATTGTTCCAGAGTGATCTTGTTTAGTTGTTTTTGGTTCAACAGAAGCGTAACAAGATTTACGGTACTTGCAATAACTCTTCTCGGCAACAGACAATGTGATTTCTCTTCCTTCTTGTTCTAAGGTCTCCTTGTCGGTTTGCTTGTGAATCTTGGTGTCTTCTTTCTTCTCTTCCTTGTTCTTCTTCTGTTTTTCTTTTTGCTCTTCTTCCTTATCATCATTGTCATCGTCCTCATCGCTATCTTCTGGCTCCTGATGCTTCTTCTTATTGTGTTTGGATTGATGGTGATGACGATCTTTAGAAGTTTCAACTGGCTTCATCTTTTCTTGAATGTGTGGTTTCTTAAGGTCTTCTTTGTTTTCAGCAGCGTTCTCTTCCTTATCATTGATTCCTTCGGCCTCATAACAAGATTTACGATACTTGCACTTTTGGAATTTCATGTTCTTGGAGTTGGTCTCAATTGTTTCGGAGAGGGTGGGAGCATCGCTCCATTGCTGAATTGTCGGGAGTACTCCACTATCGTAGCATGATCTACGATATTTGCACTCGAGGCGGCGATCAGCTGCATTTGGATCAATCTTCCTTTCAATTTCATCATCATCGTCATCGTCGTCGTCCTCTGCAGAATCGGATTTCACTGTTCTCTTCTGTTCTCTTTCCACAATCTTCTCTCCCACTGGAATATCGTACTTCTCATAGCATGATGGACGATATTTACAGGAAAGCTTTCGATCCGCCATTGCTGCATCTTTATCTTCGATATCTGGAACACCATCACCGTCCGAATCCTTGTGTTTTCCGTAGTTATGATGTTGTTGTGATGGTGGAGCAGCCCAGAAGTGTACAAGGTGCCAAAGTGAGAAGTCATACGGCTCAATGAGTCCCCGCTTTCCAGTCTCATAGCAAGTTTTGCGATATTTGCAATGCAAGCGATGATCACGTTTTGGATCATGCTGGTTGTCGAACTCATTGCCGTCTTTGTCGTCATCGTCATCATCAGAAGCACCCTTTGAGCTCGATGTTTTAACAGACACTTGCGCAGCTGGCTGGTCTGGGACTGCATCGTCGTCGTCATCTTTG
Source organism: Caenorhabditis nigoni (assembly GCA_027920645.1). Taxonomy (NCBI): domain Eukaryota; kingdom Metazoa; phylum Nematoda; class Chromadorea; order Rhabditida; family Rhabditidae; genus Caenorhabditis; species Caenorhabditis nigoni. The sequence goes on along the minus strand of CP115866.1, from coordinate 6,619,531 downwards.
TCATCCTCTTCGGGTTCTGGTTGCTTCTGGCTCTTTTTTGTATGAGTCTTAACTGGCACTGGCACAGGAATCGGAACTGGGACTGGAACGTCGTCGTCGTCTTCTGGATCAACTGGAGTCACTTTCTTCGAGCTCTTCTTGGTCTTTTTAACTGGCTGAGGTTCTGGCTCTTCCTCCTCTTGCTCATCTTCTGGCGCTGGCTCCTTGATCTTCTTTGAACTCTTCTTCTGTTTTTTCACCGGTTCTGGCTCGGGAATATCTTCGACCTCTGGTTCTGGTTCTTTGACTTTCTTCAAGCTTCTCTTACTCTTCTTTTGTTTGGCTGGTTCCGGTTCCGGTTCTGGCTCTCTCTCGTCTTCAGCAGAACTTTCTTGTTGAGTTTCAACTGTATCAACAATCTTTTGCTCTACCACTTCTTCAACGACCTTTTCCACCTTCTTCTTTCCGTGAATCTTCACTGATTTGGGTGCTGGTGCATCTTTTCGGTGTTCTCTGGCATCGGCTATGTCTTGCAACTCCTTTTGGGTCTTCTCAACTTTGTCGTATTTACTAGCTGATCCAGTTGTCATTCCATATCTGGTCATCATTGCACGGCGTTTGTGAAGTCGTCGATGACGTCTTGTTCTTCTCTTTCTGACCTCCTTCTCAATCAATCTCCTCTTCCTGATTGTTTGAACAATATCAGCACTCGAAGATTCACTGATTTCCTGGTAGCAGGATTTACGATACTTGCACAATGTCTTCAGATCTTGAACAGTAGAAGGCACCACAGAACTAACTTCCTTGTTGATGACTTTCTCAATGTGCTCGTCATCGCGGCTAAGATCGGGAAGAACTCCAGTTTCATAACAAGATTTTCGATACTTGCAACGCTCTTGAAGAGTCAGCTTTCTGGTTTCCACGACGTCCGGCATATCCAGAATATCACGGAATGATTCGATGACCAATTCATTCTCGATTTCTGGTTTCTTTCCACTTTCGTAGCATGATTTGCGGTATTTGCAGTAATGCTTCCTTTCCAAGTCTTCCATCTCTGAGAATGGCTTCTGCTCATCTTCATCGTCGTCGTCTTCATTTTTGGATTCAGAGTACAGGAACGGAATTGAGAAGCTAGATTCTTCGATATCAGGAAGCTCTCCAGTTTCATAACAAGTTTTTCTATACTTGCAATCTAACTTCTTCTGCAGCTGATTTTCGATTTCCTGAAGCTTTTTCTCGACAATCAATGACTTTGGCAATGGACGGGTTTTCACTTCTTCTTCTCTCTCCTTGACTCCACTGACAGCCTTCGCGGCAATATCTTTCAGAGTACGTTTTTTTCCTTGTGGCACCTGGAGTTTGGCAGACATAAAACTTCTCTCGCGTTCCTGTTGCTTGTCACTCAATGGAATGTTATGCTCTTTGTAGCAAGCAGTTCGGTACTTGCATACTAGTTTGCGATCTGCAAGATTGACATCATCGTCTTCTGAATCTGGCACTCCGTCCTGGTCAGCATCTTCGGTTTTCTGAAGATGGTGCTGTTGTGTCGCAGGGGCTCTCCAGAAATGGAAAATGTGATCGAATGAGAAGTCATACGGCTCAATGAGTCCCCGCTTTCCAGTCTCATAGCAAGTTTTGCGGTATTTGCAATGAAGGCGATGATCACGTTTTGGGTCATGCTTGTTGTCAAACTCATTGTCATCATCATCATCGTCGTCATCGTCAACCAAGTCCTTTTTTCTTTTTTCAACCGTCTTCATAGATTTTTCAACGATATCTTGAATTTCGTCCTCCAGTTCTTCTTCCATCTGAAAACGAGCTAGATGAAGTCAGAAAATCCAGAAGAACTTACTTTTTTCTTGTCATGTTTCTTGGAAGCCGCACTGACGAGGAAAAACGACGAAGTTGGAACCAAGGAAATTTTCTCGACTAGTGTCTTCTCAATCGAAATTTCAAGCGGGATATCAGCCATAGCCTAAAAACAAAAATGTTTCATTCATGTCGTTGAATTCTTCAAGACCTTATTGCATAGCCAAACGGTATTTTCACTTTCCGATTCGACAGATGAGGTTGCCCAGCAATCAGCGTGTTCTGACCAGTAGGAACTGCTCTTTCCGAATTCAACGACGTAAAGAGCACGTTCAGTTCTGAGCAAGATCTCCAGAGCTTCACGGCCTTCTCCAATCGAATCCTTGGTGAAAGCAACAGTCGAAACATTCTTGTTCAAAGAAACACCGTTGATTTCTTGAATGTTTCCAGTCGTTCCGATCAATGAGTCATTGATGTCATCAGAATTGAAAATGAGAACATCCGACTGTGTTGATTGAACATCTAAAAAACAATCATTTTAATTTTGCTGTTGTTTGTTAGTTTGAGTGGTCTACTAGGCTGTCGAAAAGATTGATTGAGGAGGTATCGCCCTAAACTTTTCGCAGTAGTTTCGTGTTGTGTTGCTCACAGAGCAGGAGTGGGCGGTTTGTAAAACAGATGTGTTATGAGCAAGATCTCTCACAGAGCCTCGTCATTGGTGGGATGAATGTACGGAGAACGCGGCGCGAACAGGAGTTTATAATCAACCACTCACTTTTCAAAATAGACTCCGAAACATAATGACCAAGTAATTCAATCTTGGCGGGATTCTCTTCTCCTGGACCGGTGATAATGATGGTTGGGCCGGCTAAAAGAATTCTCGGATTGGTTATAGTTCTGTGCACTGAATTCCTCACCCAAGCATTTGCTCAAAAAGAGCAATAAGATGAATATAGAATAAAATTTAAACATTTAGTAGGGGATAGCACATAGGTATACAGTATTGATATAGATCAAATAAATGCTGTCGCCACAAGCGGGGCAGCAATTTTATATATCCGTATGATTTCGAGGTGGAGGGAGGGGAGTAAATAATAAAGATTAAAAAAATGTTAGATGTGTTTGGGTTCGCGCAATAGGTTCGTTTTCGAAATTCAGAATAAATAGAGAGAAGGTGGAGAAAGGCGGTGCCGATGGCAGAGGGACCCACCGAGTTGTGATGATGATGTAGGGATAGAGTAGAAGGAGGAAAAATCAGGGAGAGAGGAGAAGAGATATAGAGTTATCTCTGATTCGATACATATGCAGAGAAAAAAGAAGAAGAAGAAGAAGAGCAAGCGTCTTCTTCTCTTTTCTTCCTTGATTTCCTTGTTGCTCTCTCGAGAGAACGCAGCTGTTGTTTCTTTTTACTTTTCGGTTGGATGTATCCTCACACTACACAAAAGCTTTTGGGAGTGACTTTCTCAGTGTATCAGTAAGAATTTCAGACGAATGCCATTTGGTATTGTTAGGTAGTGGTGTCCATTATAATTTCTCAATTGTCACTCATTCACACTGTCAAAAAAGATAGACGATCTGATTTTTTGTTGAAAAAATTAGTACAGTATCCCAGAAACTGCTATCCAAACAGTCAAATTTGAGCCCATATATCTCGTTTTCTGTAGAAGATATCAAAAAGTGGTTAACTGACAAAACGTTCTTGATATTAGAATTAACATTTTGTCAATTGAACACGTTTTGATATCTTCCACAGGAAATGAGGTATATGAGCTTAAAGTTGCCGATTTGGGTGGTACTTTATTAGAGTGTTTACGGTATCTTCTATTTCTCTCTCTCTCTCTCTCTCTCTCTCTCTCTCTCTCTCTCTCTCCTTTTGATCTCTTTGGCAAATCCCATAAAAAAGAGTAATGGCAAGTCAAAGGCCGTTTTCCGTCTCTTTCTCGGCTCTAGATGTTCTTTGCACATATCTCTTTCTTCTCTTCTTTTTCTCGTTTTCTTGTTTATCGAAACGCATCAACGTAACTGCGAAATCTGGTTGAGAAAGAGATATCTTGAGAGTTTCTCAACAAACTGGTCGATGAGATTCAACTGTGAAATTGATTGATAGGGACGGAAATTTGCTGTAAATGAAGTTGATGGAATACACTGAATTTAGCTAGACATGATATAGAAAAATTAGTCGGAAGATTAGACTGTTTGCTCTTTGGTTGCGCAGTGTGTACAAAGATGTAGTTGGAAAAATAAATCTTCGATCGAGAAACATTATCATGAGACTTGACTAATTTTTGTTATCTTAGATTTTCAATAATCTCAAAATATTTTTCTGCTCTTTGAAACTATTTTCTTACGTTTCAGGCTCACAAGATCCAGGAGTACAACCGAGCTGTTGAGCGTCAAAAGACCGAGATCGAGCTTGCCGAGCGCCGCGAACGAGTTCGTCGTGCCCAAGAAGCCAACAGAAAGGCTGCCGAGGAAGAGGCGAAACGCTTCGCAGAGGCTGGTGGCGAGGATGAGTTCCCAGGTGCATTCCCAGGAGGTTTCCCCGGAGGATTCCCAGGAGCCGGTGGAATGCCAGGTGGATTCCCAGGCGCCGGTGGTATGCCAGGAGCTGGAGGTCCAGGAGCCGGAATGGAGGATCTCTTCAGTGATCCAGACATCATGGCCGCCTTCAAAGATCCAGAGGTTATGCCCGCTTTGATGGACATCATGAGCAACCCAGCCAACATCATGAAGTACGCCAACAACCCAAAGATTGCTTCCTTGATCACCAAGTTGCAGTCCAAGGGAGCTGGAAGTAAGTAGATTTGTAGATGTATTCAAGTTGATTCGTGTATTTTCAGTGCCAGGAATGTTCGGTGGAGCACCAGCCGGAGCTGCCGGAGGATGTCAAGATGAGCATTGTGGAGGACCGTGTGGAGGACAACAACCACCACGCAGAGCCCCAGAGCCAGACCTTGATTAAGATTGCCCCGATGATGCCTAAATATTGATGACAGGCCATGTAATATTAAACGATCGATATCATTTATTTGTTTGCAAAAAAATCATTTATTGTCTCCTAAATGAAACCAGATATTTTTCTATTGAATTTGTAGAAAGTTTGTAGCACCGAATGGAGTTGAAATCTCTGATTTTGGTGTGGCAAAAGAGAATTTGTTGGCAGTGTATTCGATATGGCGTCGAAATCGTGGACGTTGCGCCGAACCAACCAGAGCCAGTCTTTTGATGTTTAATTGAGTCAACAGGGAGATAGGGAATAGAGAGAACAGATTGTTGACGATTCCCTGATGAGTGGCTTCCAGCAATTTCTCATCTGTCGTTTCTGTCTTGATATTCCCGATGAGAAGCTTTTTAGTAGCACCTCGTTCCGGAATGAAAATCGGGTCAATTAGTAAATCAGATGGCATATCAGATGGAGGTGAATGATCGAGTTCCTGAAGAAGTTTATGAAGATGGTCTGATGAATAATTCTCGGGATTTCGCATCTGAAAAATTATTGACTTCACAGTAGGATAATTGATTTAGCATACTTTGAGCATCGATTCTAGAGCATTCCCTCCATTCATTGCACACCCACCAATCAGATGTTTGGTTTCGGAGTACGGTAGTTGTACTACTGTAGGTGGTAGTAGTACGGTAGTCTCGAGCTGATTCGGGTCCACAAGACAACACAATTGAGCAGAAGTTCCTAGAATTATATCTGGAAATTTTTAGGCATTATGATATGAAAACTTTTTAAAACTAACAAGCAGTGTTCTCAAAGTATTCGAGTGATGCAACAGATGCTTGAAGGTCACCAGAAGCCACGTGGCACTGGATTTCATTCCAAGTTCCCACGACTTCTGAACAATTCTTTGTGATGTTTGGAAGACGAATCCAATTGGGAATAATTTCATGAATTTCATTCTGCCAAGTGGCCTCTCGAGTACAGTAACCCCAACTACGGGCGTTGTGATGACTGATAAAAGTTGTAGAGTTTTGTGTCAGGTAAGTCAGGAAAAGATCCATAATCGTTCCGCATCGATTGAAATTCTGGAAGCGAGATTTTTTATAAATCTAAAAAATTCGAAACCAATTACCTTTAATAAGTCCTTATCAGAGTGATGAAGCCAAGCCATTGTAACCAAACCAAAACCGGGATGCAATTCACCAGAATTCCATTTTGGAAGAGTCTTCAAGAAATTGGAAGGAGTACTGTAGGTCCAATTATAGAGAGAAGAATGGATTAGAGAATCTGAAAATGGTGTGGGGATACTGTAAAACAGTACTGTCGAATTTGAACTCAATTATCTCAATTTCTATGAGAGATATTAAAAAATTGTCAACTGATAAAATGTTTATCATAAAAGCACCAATTTTTGATTAGTAGACAAATTTTTGACATCTTTGACAAGAATCGAGATAATTGAGCTCAATGCCAAAGTAATTATTGAATCGAAAAACTAACCCAAATCTGCAATGGAATCTTGGTCCCAAAAAACGATTCCATGCATTTGTCCACATGTCCAAATGTCGGAAATTTGAAGATTTTCGTGTTGAATTTGGGATCGGATTTGCTGAAAATGCTACAGATTCAATGGCTCCAAGACAATATAAAATTTTTGTTATCAAATTTTTCTAAAGCTCCAGAAAACGGTCAAAACCAAATGGTCAAATCGTCAAATCGCCTTGCGAATCGATTTAAAGGCGCATAACTTCTTTCAAAATTTAGCTGGATCAATAAAAATTATACCAATGTGTAGGAAATTTTATGAGCTTTCAGATGATGCAAAATTTTCTTTATTTAAAATTTCTGAAGTTATAGAAAATGGTCAAAACCCGAAGGAGAGCCAAATGGCACACCGCCTTGCAAACCAATTTAAAGGCGCATAACTTTTTTGAAAATTTAGCTGGAAAAATGAAAGTTACATCAAATTGTGAAAATTTTTCCGAAATTTCAGAAAACGGTCAAAACCGGATATGTCCGGATTCCGTATTCCGTATTCCGAAAAAATTTCAATCCGGATTTTAAGCATATTTGTTAGATTGCAAGAATTATGTATCTAACTTTGTGTTTTTACAACTTTTCTGCACGTTTGAAGAACTCAAAATTCCGGATTCCGTATTCCAGATTCCGGAAAATTATTTTCATTCAGTATTTCGGATTCCGGGAAAATTGTTATATTCCGGATTCTTGTTTCTCAAAAAAGGCATTCCGGACATCTATGGTCAAAACCCAAAGACTTTTCTCTTCCAGAGCTTTGATTTTTTGTATCAGCATAATAACTCAATGTGGAATACAGTACCTCTAACAATCCCATAACAGTTTTTAATATCAGTTTCGGATTTTGCATTCCATGATCTTCGTTTTCCGTTCCCTCCTTTTCATAAATCTGCTTCATCTCAAAAATCACTCTGAAAACTTTAAACTTCCTAGAATCCAATTCTAGTATCCTCACTCATTCCCTTTTCTTGCACAACACTTTGCTGAAGTTGTACCAATATCGATGCCAACGTGAATCGTCATTTCGCTTCTTCTTCTTCCCCGTAAAAAGAGCAGAAACTGATAACAACGAGTTTTTAGGGGCGAGGTTTCCTGGAATGGGAAGCTTGTAATTTGAGTGATAAGAGAAGGAAAAAACGAGAAAGAAACAGAGAAGGAAAGGAAAAAGAAGTGAGATGATGGAAACAAGAAGACAGAAAATATGGTAATAGAAGTGGTTGACACGGACACAGATTTACATTTTTATGAGGAGACAAACTCGAGTAATACAGTGGGATCCCGAAAGAGAGAGAAAGAAAACCTATATTGATTTTATAGGTACGAGAGTGGTAGTTATTTTAAATGTTACGTCTAATGTAGGTCATGTGGGATTACCGTACACTGGGGATAGAAAGTCCCACAGCGACAACTACCGTAACCTACAAATGATTTTATTTTTATTTTCTCGGTTTTCACTGATTTTTGTCGAGTTTTCTGCTAGTTACGGTAGCTGTCGTTGTGGGACCTTCCGCCACGGCCACCGGCGTTTCTCGTCTACATCTGCTATTTTTTGTACCACCAGTACGATACAGTAATTTCATAAATTGCATAAATTGCTGATATTTCTGAATTTTCAATATTTAAAAAAAATATTTTTTTTTTCAAATTGGACAACTGAAAAAAAAGTTTCTGATTTGACAGGAAATTAAAAAATTTTCTGGAGTCGTCCAATATCTCGATGACGAATACAATCCAAGTATCGTCATCCCACAATATCATCAACTTTGAGCCCATATATCTCATTTTCTGTGAGAGGAGTCAAAAAGTAGTCAACTAAAAAAATATTTGTGATATTATCATAAACATTTTATCAGTTGACAGATTTTTGATATTTTTTACAGGAAATGAGATATATGAGCTCAAAGTTGACGGTTTGGGAATATTCTATTAGAGTGTTTACGGTATGCTTTTGTCATAGGAGGATAGATTTCCATGTTGTTTTCCAAAATCTCGGATTTCATAATATTCCTTTTATTAAAATTCGTCAATTTTTTCTGTTGACTAAACACCAGATTTCCGATCCCCTGATAAACAATTTTGTGATTTCATCACCAAATCTATTTGTATAAAATCTCGCTCCCTTTGCCCCAATCCACATTCTAATCTGAAAATCCCTTCTTCTTGTTTTCTCTGAAACTCCCTCTACTCTTTTTCACTCTATGCCGTTTTTGTCTCCGACCGATTTTTCATCTTTCACCCTTCGTTTTTCACTATCATGCTCCTCCGTCCCCGATAAGCGGCTGGCGGTAGTAGTAACTTTTTAATGACACTGGAGTTTCAGATACTTTTTCGAAAAATATGATTAGAATGGAATGAAGAAACATGGCGTTTCGAAATAAGTGCACATTCTTGGAATGGTTATGGGGTATTTTGATATTAGGGAAAGAGAAGGCTCCAAATTGTTTTGAAGAGAGAATCAAAAAGAAAATTCTGAATTCACTTTGGGAAAGTTCTAGGGACATTTCTTATTTTTTTTGCCGATTTCCAGAATCTTTAAAGAAGTTTTTCGAGCTCTAACATACAATCAAATACTGTTCGGCTCGAAAAAGTTCACTAAAAGAAAAAATGGCTCGGAAATTCCAGAAAAAATGTTAGATGGATTAGGTTATGCCGTCATATTTTCATTTCGATGGGGCATCATAAAAACTGCTCCCAATTCAAAGTTTTTGTTCCTTTTTTTTCTCAATAAAAACCTCTATTTTGATTGACAGAGCTTTTTATTTTCAATGATCTAAAGTGATCCAAAACGAGCATACTAAATAGAATAAAATGGTTTAAAACGAGGTTGGAATGGTCCAAAATTGATCTAAGATAGTACGAAATTAGTCTTAAATAGTTCAGAATCAGTCCAAAATGACCCGAAATCAGTCGAGAATTGTCTGAAATGTTTTAAAAATCATGCGAAATAGGTCCTAAAAGTCCAAAAACAGACGGAAATGGAGCTGGAATGGTCCAAATGACCCAGGCTTTGAATCGTACTGAAGATGTTGAAATTCGGTAATGTGAAATTTAAAATAGGCTAAAATCGAACTGAAAACCATGGTCCCAGAACTCGTCGACCTTAAAAAAAACCCAAAAAACCTTCATTTTGAGACACATCCTTCCGTGTCAACCAAGCCTTCCGCTTGTTTTTTTTTAAATTTTAGAACCCATCTTAAAGACCATGGTCAGTTTTGAGTCACTGTGTATAAACTTATCAGCAAGTTTTTTTTGGTTTCAGAATGACTCATTTTCCAAGTATCGCCTTCTCAAGGCGTTGTAGGCGGATACTTCACATGGTATTTAAGATTGGTGGGGTAGCTGATGGAAGTAGTCTTTTCATTTTGAACATCTCCAAGGTGCTCGCACACTTCAGATATTCCTAAAATTTTCTGGAAATCTCAGCTTCGAGACATTCCGAAAAGGAGAATGTATTCTTGTAAGCCTAAGAAATTTTATTGTCTCGCACAGATCATAGTATTAGTCACAACCTTTCCTATATTTCCAAGAATTGCGATGACATTGAAACGGCTCACTTGCCATCCATGATCATCATTCTTTTCTCTCTCTCTCTCTCTCTCTCTCTCTCTCTCTCTCTCTCTCTCTCTCTCTCTCTCTCTCTCTCTCTCTCTCTTTTCCTCTTAAACTGTGCCTCTGTGACGTGATCATTTTGTGTTTGTACATATAAAGAGAGAGACGACACGTACCTCCAATTCTTAGAACGAGAAGTGGAGTTATCAGTTTTTGCGTTTTTCGACACATATATACATACAAAAGTGTGGCATATTCTCTCACTCTCATTCTCTCTCTTTTTCATTTTGGTGAGCTGGCCCCGTGTTGGCGGCTGATAACACACATATAGTCAGATACTTTGCATTTCGATGCGTTGTCATCATTTCGAATGGCAACATTTGCCTATTCTTTCCCCGCTCTTTAGGCATTTTGTGTTTGCCTATGTTGTTCTCCTAGAAGTTTCTTGAGTTACTAGATGTCAAGTTGCTTTTAGATTCCAAACTTCAACTTAATAGGATTAAAAGTGCACATTCTATATTTTTGATACCATCTCAAACCATTCCCACTTTCTTAATTTCCGTTCTACCTCTACCTTCGGCCCTCATCTGAATTCTTTAAGCCATGGAAGACGAAATCGCCGCCCTCGTTGTCGACAACGGATCCGGAATGTGCAAAGCCGGATTCGCCGGAGACGATGCTCCACGTGCCGTCTTCCCATCCATCGTCGGACGTCCACGTCATCAAGGAGTCATGGTCGGCATGGGACAAAAGGATTCGTACGTCGGAGACGAAGCCCAATCCAAGAGAGGAATCCTCACTCTCAAGTACCCAATTGAGCACGGAATCGTCACCAACTGGGATGATATGGAGAAGATCTGGCATCACACCTTCTACAATGAGCTCAGAATCGCCCCAGAAGAGCATCCAGTCCTTCTCACTGAGGCTCCATTGAACCCAAAGAGCAACAGAGAAAAGATGACACAGATCATGTTCGAGACCTTCAACACCCCAGCCATGTACGTCAACATCCAGGCTGTTCTCTCCCTTTATGCTTCCGGAAGAACCACCGGAATCGTTCTTGATACCGGAGATGGTGTCACCCACACTGTCCCAATCTATGAGGTAAGAGAAATCAAGTCTTTTCGGTCATATATAACCAAAGAACTTTTAGGGATATGCTCTTCCACATGCCATCCAACGTCTTGATCTCGCCGGACGTGACTTGACCGACTACATGATGAAGATCCTCACCGAGCGTGGATACACTTTCACCACCACCGCCGAACGTGAAATCGTTCGTGACATCAAGGAGAAGCTCTGCTATGTTGCCCACGATTTCGAGTCTGAGCTCGCTCAAGCCGCCTCCTCTTCCTCTTTGGAGAAGAGCTACGAACTCCCCGACGGACAAGTCATCACCATCGGAAACGAGAGATTCCGTTGCCCAGAAGTCCTCTTCCAGCCAGCTTTCATCGGAATGGAAGGAGCCGGAATCCACGAGACCACTTACCAATCCATCATGAAGTGCGATGTTGACATCAGAAAGGACCTTTACGCCAACACTGTTCTTTCCGGAGGAACTTCCATGTTCCCAGGAATTGCTGATCGTATGCAGAAGGAGATTCAACATTTGGCACCAAGCACGATGAAGATCAAGATCATCGCCCCACCAGAGCGCAAATACTCCGTCTGGATCGGAGGATCCATCCTTGCTTCCCTCTCCACCTTCCAACAAATGTGGATCTCCAAGCAAGAATACGACGAGTCTGGCCCATCAATTGTCCACCGCAAGTGCTTCTAAATGTCTTATGTATTTTGTATTTTTATTTTTCTTTCTCTCTTTTTCTTCTCAACCAATCCCCAATTCTCTTTTCATGTGTGCCTTCATCATCTAGGCGATTCGACGACGTCTTCCACAAATTTGTCAGAGTATCATCTCGTTCTTTTTTCTTATTTATGGTTTTGTTTACAACAAAATAAATCTTGTTAAAACTGATTTTCTTGAATTTATTGGGTTTTCGAAAATCTCGGAATCGCTTGGGATTTTCAGAAAAAAAGTACATTTAGAAAGTCTAAAAAAGTGTACAGAAAATAATCTGGGAAATTGTCAAGCCTTCAAAGCCTAGAATGATGCCCAAGCAAAAATTATAGACGATCTTACTTGGTGGCCTAACTTTCCCAACGAACATTTTCTAGGCCACCATCCTTTATGTCCTGGAAATGACTTGATATTGGCTAGTGTGTTTTCTAGGTCATGTAACCATGGTGGCCTAACTTTCGAGATTTGAGTTTCTATGACCTAGAAATAGCCTGACATTCACCTGGAGTGTTTTCTAGGCCATGGTGGCCTAATTAATCAATGAGAAGTTATTGTGAATTTGAATACATTCGGATCTACAGCAGTGATGAATTTCTAAACACTTGTAGGTTTTTCATGTTCAAAGATATTTATTGAAATTATATTAAATCCTAAAAATGTATCTCTCTGACTCCCCCTCCACCATATAGGACTTCCAGATGGTTGAGCTCGCCACTTGAACACTTCAGTGAACACTAATTTCCGACTTCCCACCTTATTTTCCCCACTTTCCTTAATCCGTTATGCCAAACCTATTGGAAAAGGAGCACTTTAAATGTAAGTCATACCTATCCCCAATTACACAAAGAACTCCAAGATTTAAGTACGAAAACACACCCGATACCTGACGATCCACCATTTGGCTGAACAGAAAAGCTGGCATCAACTGGCCTACGAGGATCGACTTCGACGGGAAAATCGAAAAATTCCAAAAATATGTAGAAAAAAGTTTTTTCGATGGCATCTGGAACAACTGGAAGCGAGGAAGAAATTCAAGAGATTGAGAGAAAAGAATAAGGATGAGAGTATTTATGTGGCAAAACAATGGTATTATGTATTGAAGAAGCATCCGCTGAAGCCAAGGGTTGAGTGGAGTTTTCAGAGAGCTCATAAGTTTGTGAAGTGGGCTTTTTTTGTTTGGAAACAGTTTGATTTAGGTTGAGCTCAAAGAACGAACGGATTGCTCAAGAACTGGAAGAGTTGATGGATTGTGCAGAGAGATATGCTCTGATCGATCATTTATCCGATGAGTTTCGAAAAAAGGAAAAATATGAGTTGATGAAAGTTAACAGTAAGTTTTGGAAAATATGTAGAGACAAATTTAAGGTCAGTCTTCTTTCAGAAATTGAAAAATTCCACTTGGAAGTCAAAAACAGCCGCGAAATTCTTCTTCGGTCTCAATCGTTAGCAGCCATGAAAATCAGAATTTTCTTTGAGAAACGGTAATCCAAATCCAGATTCTAATTCCATGACATAATTCAGGAAAGGACTAATATTTGATATCAATGAGTTGATTGACCCAGAAGTGGGGAATATACCAATCAAGAAGCTTCGAGAAGCAATTATCACGAAGGTGCTGGAATTTTCACAGGAGATTAATCTGAAGTGAGCTATTCTTCGTTATTTGAAAACCTGGGATTTTAATTTTAGGCTATTGCGAAAGAGTTGGAAGGATGAGAAAAAACGGAATATTGTTCAGAATTGTGTTGTGCAGGAAACAACGAACGCAGCATTCGGAACTATTCAACTTTATTTGAAAACCTTGAGAACCAAGGTATGAAACTGAAAAATAAAACCAAGTTCTAACTTGTGCACAACTAGCCGGACTTAAGTTTGAGCAATCATAACATTTGAGTGAAGCGTTGTACTGGGGAGTTCATCTTGAGGAATAGACTTGAGGGATTGCTTTGAAGATTTCTTTAGCTTTGAATCAAACGTAGAATTTAATTTCTATCAATTTTCGTGCTTCCGAATAACTTGTGTCTAATTGTAAGGATATACCAGTTTTTATCACTTTATATTTTTCAGACATCATTTATCGCTGTGGATTGTATGATCGTGGATCGCAAGCTATGGGTTAATTCAGAACAGATTCGTCTGCTGCTGAAAGAGCCAATCAGTGTGATGTGCTCTTTGGAAAATGTGAGAATGTCTACAGAAGACTGTGAAACGTGGCAAGAAGAAGCCATGATGAGTGTGGATGCTCTTTCCCATGAGCATATTGCTCATCATCCACTTCTGCAACCGTATGCCTTTTTGGTGGATGATTATAAGGTATTCCAGAACAAACCAAGTTTTTTTGGTTAGTACAAATTTCTAGGTCTCACCAAAACTATCCGAAGAGGAAATGATCAAAATGTACGATGACTCAACTCATCTTCAAATTCGTCTAACCAAAGCCGCCAAATGTTTGAGTGTTCGATGTTTTGTCCTCCGTTTGGAAGCGGTGTGGGTTGAGATGGAGCGAAGGATCAGAAGCTTCAGAAATCAGTTGAAAATGGCGATCCGTAGAAAGTTCACAACTCTACTCAACAAACTTTTATATGACTTTCGGAAGTACGATCGAGCCCTCCAGTACAGATCCATCGATCCATCTATGATGCTGAACAACAAGTCACAAGTAGATCTGATGCTTCAAAATGAGACTGGGGACAGTGTTAGACAATTCGTAGATGTTTATGATAAAGTTTTCGAGATTACTCAGGTAACCGGATTACTGTATTTTCAAATTAAGATCTTCTGATTCCAGCATATCTCCCTAGACACTTCTCAAATGGATACACTCCTTCAAATAGCATCATTGAGACTTTCTCTTCCACAGTGCATCAACGATCACGCTCACTTTTTTCAGAAACGAATATCGACCTTTCTTCATTTTGTCAATGTACTGTAAAACCTGTAATAGAAGGACCCTTAAACGTTGAGACACATTATCTCGGTTCCTGTGAAAGCCATAAAGATGTCAACTAACAAATTGTCGTTGATATAATGATAAACAATTTACTAGTTGACAACTTTTTTTATGTCTACGACATGAACCGAGAAAAATTGGCTCAAAGTTAGAGGCCCTTCTATTACAGGTTTTTGTTTGATTTATTCTAGAAAAAGCAAGCAAAAGTGATGACAAGTGTGCAGAAGGCAATGGATAAACTAAAAATCGTTCAAACAATGGGAAATCCGCAAGAAGTGGAGACTTATCTGGCACAAATGATGAAGTTGAGACCGATGTTGGATAGTTTGATAACTGAAATTGAGGATTTGAATAAATTCGAAAAAGCTGTGGATATTCAAGTATCCGATGTCACTAAAATGCGACATTTTGTCGGGGAAATCGAGTCATTGCAAAGTTTATTTGTAGCTACAAGCGGCTATTATAAACATGTCAAGTAGGTTTTTTTATTACGGCTCAGAAGTCGATAAATGGTTTTAGTGCATTTTTCGAATCTCGCCGAACATTGGTGAATATTGATGCGAGCCGGAATTTCATTGAACAATTCACAATTCAGTTGTCAATTTTTGAAAGTTCTTTGACAACTCACAGAGCCGCCAAACATTTCATAGCTTATGTAAGTTTCAGACTCATGATTTACAGTATTCTAGATTTCTAGAACTTGGGTTTCAGGCAAGAAACGAAGTGGATAGTTTCAAAAAGAACTTCTCGGTAGCCGAAGTGATGTCATGTAGAAGATTACTCGACGCTCATTGGTTGAGAATGTCCGAGATTGTAGGTAAGTATTGATTCCCAAATTTCAATAACTGCCAATCACAAAAACATCTTTCCTTAAACTATAAAATTCAATTCTTCAACTTCCAGGATTCGATCTAACTCCATACGCTAACAGTTCGATCGCTCAAATATGCGAACTTGGCCTTGAAGCACATCTCCAACAACTGAAACCGATTGCATTTTCTGCCGAAAGAGAAGCAACTGCAGCTGATCAATTACACGCAATCGTCACTTTTTGGAGTCAGGAACATCTGGAAATGAGGTTTCATTCTCAATGGAAACTATCGTTAGCTGTGAAGCTTCGAGATCTTTATCGTCGAGTTCAGAATGATATCAACACTTTGAAACACATGACAAACGTCGAGCAAATTACGGATGACTCGCTGCCGTAAGTTTTTAGAAGATGCACAATTACCCGGACTGATGAATAGATGGATTATCTCAATTTTCGCATCCAAATTTGAGCCGAGTACAAAGTTTTACTAAAAACTTATGCTAGTACAAACTTTCGTCCGGATAACTAGGGCCACGGTTCATGAAAAAAAAGTATTCCAGACAATGGACTGAATGGACTGCTCGAGCTGAGACGATTCTGAAGGCATGGTGCGAGACGCAGCAGAAATGGATGAGAGTCGCCAATATCTTTGTGACTTGTAGAGATACTTTACAGGTTAAAAATCTGTTCAATGTAACTCAAAAATCAGAAGAATTGTTTACAGAAGGAATATGAATTACTAAGAACTTGTGCCAAATATTTCCTAACCATAGAAAAGAATGTTATCAAAGATGCGACGATTTATCGAGTGATGCAACTACCCCATTTGCCTTGTTGGATTGAGAAAATCCGATCAATGGTTACTGTAATCATTCAAGGAGTCCGTGGACTGCTCGATGGAATGAGAATGATAAATGCGAGATTGTGTCTTTCGTCTGAATTAAGTCTTCTGAATCTTTTCTCAACGACTTCCATCGACTCAAGACTAAAATTACTGCTGAAAGATTGTTTTCCATCGTTGAGAAGATTATGTTTCAATCGAAGAAATCAATTGGAGTTGGTGGATTTGTTGGGGGAGAAGATTACGGTAGATTTGACAAAAGCTGAAATTGAAAATCAAGAACCATGTGAACTGATAAGAAGTATTGAAACGGCATTTGCATCGAAACTGACAGATGTAGGTTTAATAAAATTTCAGAGGAAATTTTAAACTTGTAGATCATAACTTATGAACGTCAAGATCGATTGAAAGCAGCTAGTCGAATTGGAGCAAATGTTGGAGAGTTGATAGAGACGAGGCAGACCTTAGACCCACTGTTTTTGAGCAGAGTGGTAATTTTTTAAAATTCTAAATTTGACAAATATGTTTAAATCCAAACTAATAACATATTTCAGGATAAAACCTACTACGTTCATCATAAACTTGTCAAATTGAGATCGCTGGTTTGATATTAGTTTAGAATAAAAGTTTAGATAGAAATCTAGATAGTTGGATGTTGTGGTGCTCTGAAAATCGGAAATTGAGAAATTCAGGAATTCCGATGTTCTGAAATTCCGAAATTCAAAAATTCGCAAGTTTAGATTCTGAAAACCTGAACTTCTGAAATCCTGCAACTCTGATAATCGGCAATTCTGACGTTCTGAAAATCAGATATTCTGAAGTTCGAAACTCGAAACAGAATTCTGATACTCTGAAATTTTGAAATTCCGAGGTTTTAAATTCTGAAATTCTTAAATTCTGCAAATGAGTATTTCTGAAGTTCTGAGATTTTGGAATTTATGAAATCTGAGAGTATGAACTTCTGAAATTCTGAAATTATGAAACTTTGAAATTCTGAGATTCGGAAATGTTGAATTTCTAAAGTTCTGAAATTCTGAAACTACGGAATTCTGAAGTTTGAAAACTTTGAAATTTTGGAAGTCTGAATGTCTGAAATTTTTTGAAGATTGAAATGGCGAAATTCTGAACTTCAGAGCTTTTGAAACTTTGGAAGTCCGAAGTTCTGAAATTCTAACCCAATTCCTCTACAGTAGATCCAATCGACTCATTTTCAGGAAAAAGCGTACTACATCCAGCACAAAAGTGTGCAACGCCAGTCTTTACTCACTGTCGACTTTGTGTATTCGATTGAAACGAATCGTTTTATTCCAAAAAGTCTAGCTGATAACTGGAGTAGCGGACACATTATTCTGTTGATTGGAGAGATGTGTTCCACTAGGAATTTCGTATTGAAACTCTCAAATTGTTTGTGTTCGAATCTCCGAATCGTCAACTCACACAACCTTCTCGAGTCAGCATTTTTGGAACGACTCACTAAATGTATATCGATGACAAACTGGTTTGTATTATTGGAGAATGTGGATTTGCTGACATCCCAGTTAGTCTTCAATCTATTCAAAATGCTTTCAAATCAAGCAGTTCCGTTTCCAAGATTGTTTCTTTCGTCTACGGAAGAAATCAGGAATCAACTTCCAACAACTATCGCTATCGAGCATTTAAAGGATCATTTGGGAGGCTTTCATGATGTAATCGAACCGTCTCCTGCTTTTAAATTCGATACGGGAACTCCATTATCAAGTGTCAGATCCTCTTCAATTCCAAACGCATCCAAACTCCCAGTCGGATCATCTCTCCAGCCTCCTTCTTCTCCACATTCCGTACTGTTGGAGAAAATCGGAGCAAGGATTCGGAATCGGTTAGTTAAGGGTTCAAATTCCAAAAATCTGCTCGGTGTTTATGAATCTTTTACAACATGGAGGTTGAGACTGACGAGTCTCTTCATGATTAGCATGATTCTCGTCATTGCAGATGTTTAGGTTCTGCTAATGAATTGACTTATATAGCCAGAGGTTCGATAGCAGCCGACAATTCCCGGGTTCCGCCAGTCACTATATCCTGTATAGGGGATGTGAAGAAGGTTTTATGACCAGTGGAATACCGGAAAAGGTTTCTGTTCTCGTGGGAAGAAGGATACATCGCCTTAAAAGTTAACATCAACACCTTACAAACCCATATTTCGATGAAAATTTCAGGATATGCCAGGGATAGCCTATCTGGACACCTCTGAGAATTTTAGAATTTACTCGCCAGTTTCAAACGAGTCACGTTAGTTTCAGTACCAAAAATCAAGGTTTTAGTGCAGAAACAGTGATTTTTACCTCAATTTCTAGAACGTTTCAGAGCATGAAATCTGTTGTATTATATGTACTTAAAAATGAATTTCACATTCCAGACATTTTCTCGAAAATTTGTTCTACTTCGAACTTCTGAAATTGAAATAACGTCTGAAACTGGTTAGCAGATTCAAAAATTTTCAGAAGTGTAGTCAGATCAGGATCTGGTTTTCTTCCGTATAAACCTTTAAAGCCGCATAATTAAATACTCCGTGACCTACACGCGCACGCGTCATCTCGCATAGGCGGTGACACGTTTGAGACGTGGCTTTTCTAGCTAGTTCTTTTTCTGGGCAAGTGCCTCACTCTGGACTGAAGTTGCGGTTCACAGAGGTGACCGTATTCGCTCTTTCCTAGGTTTCATTGTTTTTGAGTCTTTTAGCCAGTGTGCTGTTTTTCCTGTCTTGTCTTTGTGTTCTTTCTGAGTCTGGGACTCTTCTTTGTCTTTTGTGTTTCCGTTCTTTGAATTTGTAATAAACTGGGTTTATTACAAATCGTGTTCTTTATCGTTCTTTATCGCCTTCGTTTTTCACACACCGTCTAGTATAGGTTTGGATAGCGGGTAGTCACTCCTTAGCTGTTCATCCTATTCTAGCACACCGTTTAGTCAAGGTTAGAGCTGCGGGTAGTCACTCCTTAGCGGTTCTTCCTTTTCTTTACGACTTGGGGGCCGAACCAAATTGCCAATTGCTGGAAGGACCGATTGGAGCTTGAAGCCAGGCAGTCCCTGTGCTGATAGTGTCACCAAAGGAGAAGCATCACCAGACGCCACTTGAAGTCAGGTAGTCCCTGTACTGAGAGTATCCAAGGAGGATTTTCGTGGATTTTTCGTGGAAGAAAAGCTGTTTTTCAAGGCAAAACCTTGATTGACAAGTCAATTGTTGGATCCGGAATTTTGATAGATTTCTGTCAATTTTTCGTCTGGAAAATACTTGTTTAGCAAGGCGAAACCTTGATTGATAGTGATTCTGAAAATTGGTTATCGTGGACGATTTCTGGTTTCGACTTTTCACCGATTGCTCATCTTTTCGGATAATCAGTGGATTTCGGGTTTTGCTGATATTTCTGTCGTATATCATCGTCAAATTTTGCTGTCTAGATTGAGAGATTCAGTTGTTCTAGCTAGTACCTATTCAGAATGGGATCGGAAGTTGATGAGAAAGCCAAAAGAGAAGCTGAAGCAGCCATGGATGCTCACAAAAAACAAGAGGAGGAATTCCTGCCGCAAATAGATGAAGGAAGTATTCTTGCTGACAGAGAGCTGAGATTTGAGAAAAATGATCAAATAGAAAAGCAATTTCGATCTGAATTAAAACAGAAAACCAAACTGCCTGAAAAAGATATCACAAAACTTGTAAATCTGGTTTTCGAGCTGGTTGTGGAGAAAGAAACAATAATTGTTAATCGGGAATATCATATCATTAGGTGCATGGAAATAGAAGATCATTTGAGAAGGGAAATATCTAGTTCAAGACATGGAGATGACCATCTTCAGCCAGCTGCATGCCCCACTCAACAAGATCACGGAAAACCTTCCGAAATGGATATTTTCTTGGAGGAAAATGAAATCGGTTCTGTCGAGGAGTTGCAGGAAAAGCTGACCGAGTTGAATAAGTTGAAGCGAGAAGTGAAACTACGTCAAAGTCTGAATATGAGGCCAGAGAAGCTCAAAGTCAACACAAAATCTGATTCTGAGTTTAAGGAAGATTCTAGAGTTTTGGAATCTCTACAGTTGCAAGTCAAGGCGTTGGAGAATGAGAAAAGTCAGCTGGAGGAAGAAAATCGAGTTTTCAGGCTCCATTCTGGAAGAGAAAAAGCTCGGGATTCTTGTTTTGATGACACCATGAAGTTTTCGCCTGTAGAGGAAAAGGAATATGAGGAGAAAGGTCTTGCAAAGCAACAGTATCAGATGAGATGGGATATGGGAAGAGCACCAGAAATGACAATGATTTCAATGATGCAACAGATGCATACAGAAAAAAGTTTGCCAGATCCGCCCAAATACACTGCTGAGGTGAATTCTACTTCTTTGGATGCGTTCACCCGAACATTCAAGATGAAGTACGGTAGATTAACTGATGAGCAGCAAGTGGTGCTACTGGAAGCTAATTTTCTGGATGGAAAAGCGTTGAAGGTCTTCAAAAGTATTGCTGATTATGAGAAAGATTCGTTCGAATCAATTATGGCTGCTATGGCAGATAGATTGAGGGTTTCAGAGATTGATGAATCTCATCGAGCAAAAACTCTCTGGGAGCAACTGCATCGGAAAGAGAATGAGTCTGTGGAAGATTATTGTCTGGGTCTGGATGAACTCGCGAAGCTCGCTTTTGCTGGAATGAGTCCACGACAAGTATCTGCGATGAAAATTGCAAAACTTCTTAACGCAATTGCAAGGAATGAACACATGGCTTCAGCGGTTCAGGATAAGATCGATGATCTCCCTCTAGTTGAGCAGTATGAGGCAGCTAGAAGGAAGGCTATCAGAATGGAACGTGCTATGTTGGAGAGAGAAGAGTTTCGACAGAGAGCTCTCTGTGATGACAGAAAAGGGAATAGGAGTTCGAATAGGGATAATGAGCGATATCAGAAGGATTCTAATCAATCTAAGAATTCTCTGATTCAATCGAATAATAGAAATGGATTCAATTCGCCTAGTCAAAACTACCAAGCAAATCCGTCGAACAAGAATTTTCAGTTTAGTTCGTCAAGCCCTAGCTCACAACCTCCTCATTCCAATAGTATCCATCCGTCAAATCAGCCGAGTAAAACAAATCAGCAAATTCAAGAAAGCAACCTGCCAAATCAATATCAACCCGTTCAGAATGATAACTTGAGAAAAGGAAATGAGAATACGTTGGTATTTCAAGGATGCGCAGAATGTAAGCAAATAGGTGTTCATGTGCCGAGCTGCTCCAAAGCTCCGAAGGGCTCAAACAGATGCTTCATTTGCCAATCTCCAGATCATTATGCTCGAAGTTGTCCCCAGAAAAAAGATGAGAATTCTTCAGCAACTTCTTCTATGAAGAACAATCCCAGTGTTTCAACACTTGAATATGAAGCGAGTAGTTTGGTTTTGAATGAAGTGAATGCTTCTGGAGGCGTTGGAATCTGTCGTAGCAAGCGTGAGAAAGGAAAAATTGCTGGTGTTGATGTTGAGTTGATGATTGACAGTGGAGCATGCATTTCAGTGATGCCAGAAGAAATGTGGAAACGAATCGTTGAAGTGAAAGGAAAGGAATGGGAGAAAAAAGTTGTGAAGGAATATCCTATCAAGGATGTGGTAGCTGCCAATAATGAGCCAATCAAGTTGCTGTTTCAAGTCACTCTTGAGACTTCTATGTGTTCCAAGACTGAGAAAATTCCAATCAGTGTTGCAAAGGTTTCAAGAGATAATGTGATTCTGGGTTTCAATAATTTCGAGGCAATGGGAATTCAGTTGGCTATTGAAATACAACCACGTTGTATTCGAATGATGAATGATGCTATTCTGGCTTCAAAATCTCAACGAATTGTGGAAGTGCAAGTAGCAGGATTTTTCAGTAAGCAGAAGTTGTGTCTAGTGCATCCGTTGATTGATCAGCTTTCGGCAGCAGTTTGCCAGATCAACCAAGAGGGAAAGTCTTTTCTAGTGCTCAGTAATTCTGGAGTGGATACAGTTTTCCTAGAGAAGGATCAAATTATTGCTCACGGAGAAATAAAGGAATTTGAAGTGCAGAAAGATGAAGTTTTCGAGGAATCAGTTTCTAGAAGTACAATGAATGAGAAGAAAAGAAGCGAACCGATCGGTCAGAAAGCTGTCGACATGGTGAGATGTCAAGGTCCCCCGCTGAAGTCGCATGTCAATTCTTCCAGTCTGAATTGTCTTCAAGAAAGAAAGGATTACAAAACTTCTGGAAGTGCCCATGAGCTACTGAATGTTTCCCCTGTACCGGGACTAGAAAAACCGGGAGATGTCGCCGTTGGCGGTGTTGCTAAAACACAGCCTTTTCGTCGTTCAAAGAAAAAGGATCGTCCGGGACGATGTTCAAAAAGTCAATCCGTCAGAGACTGTGATGATGAGCATGTGATTCTGAATCACTCGGGTCATCTGAAGGAATCGCCACGACCAGGATTTCGAGTCGTGCTGAAACCAGGAAAGGATCCAACCGATTTCGTCTTCAACCAAAGAGAAGTACAACCTAAAGGATCAACCCAAAGGATCAAAGGACTCAAGGATCCACCCAATTTCCACCTACAGTATGATCAAGGATCGTCGATGATTCTGCATCCTATGCCAAGTACATCTACATGAAACCAGTTCACCAGAATACATCCGTCAAATATTTCGCTATAATTAATTTTATAATGTTTGTACAATTATCATTTGTTTGTCCATTCTCTTTTTAATTGTTCTTTACTATTTCCATACGATGTCCCACCCCTAAGAATAGATCAATATTATTTTAAGTTAGGTTCGTTCCCTATATTTATTTCTTATTCAATTTTCCCTTATTATTTCTTAATTCCTAGCTAACCACATCTTCTCATAACACCCTTGTTGTGCCGTGTGGAGGAGGGGCTCGGAAAGGACGGAGAAGTCAGATCAGGATCTGGTTTTCTTCCGTATAAACCTTTAAAGCCGCATAATTAAATACTCCGTGACCTACACGCGCACGCGTCATCTCGCATAGGCGGTGACACGTTTGAGACGTGGCTTTTCTAGCTAGTTCTTTTTCTGGGCAAGTGCCTCACTCTGGACTGAAGTTGCGGTTCACAGAGGTGACCGTATTCGCTCTTTCCTAGGTTTCATTGTTTTTGAGTCTTTTAGCCAGTGTGCTGTTTTTCCTGTCTTGTCTTTGTGTTCTTTCTGAGTCTGGGACTCTTCTTTGTCTTTTGTGTTTCCGTTCTTTGAATTTGTAATAAACTGGGTTTATTACAAATCGTGTTCTTTATCGTTCTTTATCGCCTTCGTTTTTCACACACCGTCTAGTATAGGTTTGGATAGCGGGTAGTCACTCCTTAGCTGTTCATCCTATTCTAGCACACCGTTTAGTCAAGGTTAGAGCTGCGGGTAGTCACTCCTTAGCGGTTCTTCCTTTTCTTTACGACTGTGTCTAGACACCTATCCTGAAGTTTTTTTATTCGTAATCTTCCCGATTTCATTCTCTTATTTTTTTCCAGAGAGATATCAGGATGTGTGGGTCCTTTGGCAAAAGAGACTCTGAAAGAAACACTGGATCACTTCGCCGAGAAAGTAGTTTGGATTTACATTGACGTCTTCATTCGAGATCAATTAGTTGTCCATTCTGATGAATTTGCTGCATCTCCATCTGGAATTCTTTTCGAAGTTCTGTCTCCGAATATTCTTCAATCCAATGGTTCGGAAAGTGAGAGAAGTTATCACTCAACCATCTCAACAAATTCCGTATGTATCAACACAATTGTCGTATTCTATGGATTTTCTGAATTCTGGAATATCTTCCCATTCATTTCTCCATTATTCCTGAAGAAAGATGGGTTTTCTGCACAAACTCCTCCATTTCTGACACTGGACGATGGAAGCACATATTGGCCACAAGAGAATGTTCAGTTTTTGATGTGTATTCCAGATGAAGAGGGATTCCATTTGAATACGGTGAAAAAGTTTGATATTCCGTTTCATGTTGTTACGGAGAACCACAAAATGGATGTATCCAGAAGTTGGAGAAAAAATTGGCAGAAGAAATACTCAGAACTTTTCAATGTGAGTTTGAGCTCATAAAATTTAGTTAAGATTTGGGATTTTCAGAAAATCTCTCTGGTTGAAATAATGGATGAGCTGGTAGATCGAATTCTATCCCCGATGTCTTCATACTTCTCCGAAACCTTTCTATGGCCATCCACTCTATTTCAAGTCATTTATCAAGATCTCACAGAAGTAATTCCATTATCACGGACCACTTCTGTAAACGACACTCTTCGGATTACTGTAATTCTTGCAACTGCAAACTATATCTCAATTTTCTCAGATGATCAAAAGAAAGTGGAGACAAAACTAATGAAAGTTTTGGTATCGATACGAGAAAGACTGTCCATTCAGATTCCTGATGATGTCTGTAATTGGAAAATATCGTATCAAGACGCAACGAAGTTAGTGAAATGGGAAGAAGAACCATTTTGTCAAAGCTCTATTGATAAGGATAGTGCTATTGGAAATATTATGATTGTAACTCCTTGCATTGACCGTCTCTTATTCTACAGTATCCGACTGCTCAGTTCTGGTCACAATATTCTGGTCCACGGCCCTCCGTACTCTCGGAAGACAATGTTCGTCAAAATGATATCAAAATATCTGTCTTCTTCTGAAGATGCAAATGTTAAATTCGTTTGGCTGGATGGTAAAAGTCGGGTGGGGAATGATGTGGCCCAGAAAAAGTTTGCGACGATTGTGGAGACATGCGAGAAGGCTCATCAGAGTGAGCAACTGGTGAGCTAATTCAGAAGTTTTAAGTAATTCCAATGTTTAAGTACATTGTGATTGATCGATTCTCGTTTACGGAGCCACTTCTTCCAATTATCGAATTCTTTGTGGATCATAAAACTTACTGGAAAGATGGGAAATTGTGTAAATCGGATTCTCAAATCCGAATGATTATTGTGACAGACGAAGAGGATTACGCATGGCTGTACAAGACAAAAGCTCTCGCATCCACTTTTGTTGGTATCGCAATGCCCCCATCTACGAAGTTCCAAGATCAAAAACCATTGGTTCAAAGTTTAATTGCTGCCAATTTTACAGCGAAGTTTGATTTACCGGGAAAGTCATCCTGCTATTATTGATTTATTTTTCAGATCGTTCAGTTCCGAATACCACCACCATCTGGAATCTTTATCATCTTGCATTGTTGAAATTGTTAAGAAGCCTTATGTTGTTTGTTTGCTTTCAATAAGAACTAAAGTCCATTAAAAATTCCAGAAAAATCTGTCATCCATGGCTCTTGCAACTCGTCTTGCCAAATCATTCTTCTTCGCTTTTCCGGATAATTGTCCGGATCCGAATGCACTTCTTCGATTATTCATTCATGAGTCAGCTCGAGTGATTGGAGATGCCATTGATCCTTCACATCGACCAACGTTTGCTCGACAATTCGAAACTCTGATCGATGAAAATTTCAACACAACCCAACAAGCAATTTTGAAACATATTGCTCAGATTTCGGACAACGAAGAGGACGAAGAAGAAAAGGAAGGAATTGAAAAGAGACTTCCAACGACAATTGATATGTTTGATTTAATATATTCGGAAGTGGATGCACACGATGTTGTCGATGGATTGAGTTATGAACCAGTTGTGGATAGAGTTCAATTTCAGAGAAGTATCGAGAACTTCCTTTTCGAGCATCATAGAAACCATCCAAAAGATAGAATAAGGCTTTTCATCGATTGGGAAACCAGCGGATGGGTTCAAAGAGTGATGAGAGTTATCAGGCAAGCATCTGAGCATATGGTTCTAGTGGCTCCACCGAATAGTGGAAGGACTCAAGTCGTCAAAGCGGCATGTGTAGCTTGTAATGCAACTGTGAGTTATCAAGAGATTGATAAATGATTACCAAGTGCTTTCAGATGATGCATATGCAAGTTGATGCCACCTGCTATGATACATTCATCTCGAGATGGGAATATGCTTTGAGTAGGGCTATCAATATTATAGCCAATACAAATCAGCATGTTGTCATCCTAGTACATCTGGACTTCTGTGTAAGTCTGTCTGTGGATTTACCGTAACACCCGTATTAGAAGCTTTCAAGATTCAGCTCAATTGTCTCAATACCTATGCAAGATATCAAAAGTGTGTTATCTGACAAAATGTTTGTGATATTATGATAAACAATTTATCAGTTGACAACTTTTTCATATCTTTGACAGGAAGAAAGCAAATTTGTCTCAAAGTTGGAAGATAGGGGTCCCTTCTAATACAGGTTTTTTGTAGTCAAAACTTCATTAGAATTGTTTCAGTACGAAAAAGTGGAACCTCGCTGGATGGAACAAATCAAACTTTGGATCGAATGTCCCAATACACAGCATCTAATTTCTGACGAGGTGAGAACTAGATTCTGAAACTAACAAGAACCTGAAAACTCTTCAGCAACTCCACACTATGGGAGAACAGTTGATCGAGTGCGAGAAGAACTTGGCGACCCAAATGCAAACTATTGGATTGAGACTTCCTGGACAGAGAATGTGCAAATATCTTCCTGTGGAAACATTAAAAGAACCACAAGCGCTACGGAAAGTTCTAGAAGCAAGGATTTTTGATGCTCTTCATGTGATGTTTCTTGTGGATCCGCAGTTTAAGAGCGACTTCTCCTGGTGCACTATTTTCCATGTCCCTGTGAGTTTTTTTCCTGACAAGAAGAAGTCTTCTTAAACATTGGAAAGTTTCAGAACATTGATAAGTCAGATTTGATCTCAAAAGTTTCAAAAATTATATCGGATTGCAAAGTTGATGAAGCAACACAAACCATCGTTTCTACATTTTTCATTGGTTAGTTTTCCAGAGATTTTTCCGTTTTTTGGATGAATCACTTTCAGTTAAAAAGTATTTACAAGCTATCGGTATTGCTCTTCCTGGGACTCTATTCAGTCAATTGTTTGAAGTTGCTGACTGTTTTCAAATTGTATTCAGGCAACAAAAAAAGTGAGTTGATTTATAAAATCGTTTATTTCTACGGAATAAGAAAAGAAAGTGTTTACTTTCTGCGGGTTCCGTCCTCGAAGAAGACTCCTCCGTCGATGGCGCAGTACTTTGGACAGATTCCCTTCTCTCCAGCTCCTCCAGCTTGTCCTGGTTGTCCTGGGGCTCCTGGGTTTCCGTCGGATCCTGGTTGTCCTGGGGCTCCGGATGGTCCCTTTGGTCCTGGGGCTCCTGGTTGTCCTGGTCCTCCTGGGGCTCCTGGGGATCCAGCTGGTCCTGGTGGTCCTTGTGGTCCGGCTGGTCCTGGGGCTCCTGGGGTAGACTCAGATTGGGCATCAGCTCCTGGTTGTCCTGGGGCTCCAGCTTGTCCTGGGTTTCCTGGTGCTCCTGGAGCTCCCTTTGGTCCAGCTGGTCCTGGGGCTCCGGCTCCTGATCCTTGTCCTGGGGCTCCTGGAGCTCCGGCATCTCCTTGTGGTCCTGGGGCTCCTGGAGCTCCTGGTGGTCCTTGTGGGCATGGCTTGCATGGTGGTGGGGTGATTGGCTCACATGGTTGTGCTGGTGGGCGTCCTGGGTTTCCTGGAAGTCCAGCGGCTCCTGGACGTCCTGGTCTTCCTGGCTTTCCTGGGGTTCCAGCTGGTCCAGCGGCTCCTGGAAGGCAGCATCCAGAGCAGGATCCTCCTTGAGCTCCTTGGCTTCCCTCGCTGACAGCCTCGTCGGTTCCGTATCCGGCTTGACGGGCGAAACGGGAAGCGTTCTTTGGATTGGCACGGATGTGGTTCACCTCAGCGAAAATGTCACGAGCAGAGTGCTTGCAGAACTTGATCTCATGGTTGATTTGGGTCTTGATTCCGTCAACGTAGTTGTACACCAATGGAAGGGTGATGCACAGCTGAAAAGGTTGAATGAAATCTAGAAAGCTATCAAGCTGTAACTTACGGAGAAGACGGCGACCACGGAGAAGGTGACAGCCGAATAGGCGACAAAGCGGTAAGCTTGAAGACGTTGCTTCTCGTCCATTGCTGAATGAGGTGATCCGACTGATGTTCTCTCACCCTCAACCCGTTCTTTTATACCGCAACGCGCGAAGGTGTAAAATGGAAAAAGAGAGAAGGAAGTTGATATTGTAATAGAAAGGGGGTTGATAGATTTTAAGAAGAGAAAGAATGGCACTTCTTACAAAAAGAGGTCATTACAAACAGTTTAGTGTGATTCTAGAAAGAAGAAGACACAAGGAAATATTTCTGACGGAACACTCAAACAATGCTTTTGAATACGGCGAGTGACCTTCTCAATCAAATAACTGATAAAATCTCATTGTCCATTTTCAGAATAGGTCACCAGAAACCATATAGAGTGTTGCAGGCAGTTGCAAGCATTTTTTTTTTGAATTTATAATGAGGAATTCAGTTATTGATTGAGCTGAAATACTAGAATTTTTAGAAAATTTCCTGAAAAACACTCTGATAGAATTCCACTCAAACCGTCAACTTTGAGCTTGTATAGCTCATTTTCTGTGAAAGATATCAGAAAGCAGTCAACTAATAAAATTTTGCAGATGTCATGATAAACATTTTATCAATAGGCCACTTTTTTATATCTTTCACAGAAAACGAGTTAAATTGGCTATATACAGGTTTATGATAACAAAATCTTTGCAAATCCCGAAAAGAACTCTCCCGCAATTTTATTTTTAGAGAGGTACATGACGATTTCGATTATTTTTCAGTACACTGAGTTGTTCCTGATTCAAAACGTTGAATCTTAAAATGTTTCCTGAACGATTTACTGGTTCATTCGTAACAGTTGTTCTTCTGCTGCTTGTTTGTCCTGTAATATATTTCTTTAAAAGCAATTACATTTGCATCTTCTGTACATTTTTTATTGAAAATGTTGTATTCGCAGAGTTTTTGAAAATCCGTAGTTTTTCAGCGGTTTAAAGGTTTCTGAAAGCCCCCTTCTTTGGCCCGTTTTTTTCTGAAAGCTTGAAAAAACAAGTGTCTTTCATAAATTTGCAAATAGCTGAGAAACTAGAAATTTTCATAAAATTCTGTCGAAGCAATCTTCAATCTATTGTCGGATTTAAAAAAAAGTGGGACCTGAGAATTTGAAAGGCGAAGATTTTTTTGATCTACGAGAAAATGCGGCAAAAACGCAATATTTCTAAAGTTTGCCTCCTGTGAGCTACTTTCGCGATCAAGTTCGGTTTTTTTTAATGAAAAACAGATTCTAGAGATGCTAGCGATCATTTTCATACCAAGAAATCTAAATTTTGTTCAGGAAGTCCCACTAAATTCACAGAAACTAATTTGTTTTTTACAGTATCCGTTTTTGCTCCGCCCCCTCGTAAATCGACACGAGCGGTGCGTCCGCAATTTTCAAGTCCCACTTTTTTTAATCCGACAATAGATCTGCTTTACACTCTCGAAAATTTGGCAAATGATCGGAAACTCGACAGCCAAGATTCAGACTCTTGAAAATTGTCAAAACCAACTGAAAAACAAGATTTTTATATTAGAAAGATTTATTTAAAAAAAAAAGAACATATGAAAGGTGTACTGATTAGCCAGACTTTCGTCTGTTGATCCCTTTCGCCACGTAGAGGCTCAGTACATGAAAGGGAAACAAGGTTTATTTTCCAATGGGATCACCTTCTAAAACCCATAGGGGGTGGAGGGAGGGGTCCTCCACCCTCTAAGAAAAAAACAAGAAGTCACCCGAAAAACCCCTCTTTTCGGAGACCATTGTCGGCTAATTTTCAAAAGCTCCTTCTCCCTGATAAGAAGCTAGATGCATACCGCTTTTTATTGTTGTCTCAATCGTTTTAATCTTTGATAAAATCTTCTGCTACTCGGGGACGTTCAGTGATGAAACACCTAGCCATGAACCCGAACATGGCGACCCTGAGGGCCTTTTAGTACTTCTCTTCGCATCGGACCAATCGACAGAAAAAAGCAAAAGAAACAACAATAAGCAGCGTATGCGAAGAGCTTCTTACCAGAGAGAAGGTGCTTGTGAAAATTATCCAACAATAAAATTCAAAGAGTGAGATTTCACAGAGAACTGGTTTTTTTCAATACGTGGATTTTTTCAACACGGATAGGAGAGGACGTGACCTAATATTAATTGATTTATTAATTTAATGCGCTACGTGAATAAAACAATAAGACAATTTGTAAAGATTGAAAGTTACATATAATTTGACGTGACCTTTTCAAAAAGTGAGGAGCGGAGCAACTAACCATAACATAAGTAGGTCAAATCGCGCCAAATGCCCACCAGCCAGATGTTTGGAGCGCCGGAGCACCGGCGAACCGGCTGGTACAGTTACAATTTTAATCGAGAGTTCAGATTCCGATCAATGCTTTGTTAATGAGAAGAAAATATTTTCGACTCCTATGGCTCCTGACTTTGATTTTTGAAAAGCTAGTATAATTAACCGAACTATTTGGAATTTGAAAGAAAGCAACTATTAATGATGATTTTAAAACATATCAACGATTACTGTACTCTAGTTTTTGCTTTTTTCATCTTCTTAGCAGCTTTTGGGATTCATGAAATTCTGTTGATTTTCTGGAAGGTGATTGAAAAACAAGAAATTGGCAGTGAAATGGTTTTATTGAATACAAAATGACTAGACGATAAAAGACTAGATGGTCTTCCTGAGTGTTTACTTTCTGCGGGTTCCGTCCTCGAAGAAGACTCCTCCGTCGATGGCGCAGTACTTTGGACAGATTCCCTTCTCTCCAGCTCCTCCGGCTTGTCCTGGTTGTCCTGGGGCTCCTGGGTTTCCGTCGGATCCTGGTTGTCCTGGGGCTCCGGATGGTCCCTTTGGTCCTGGGGCTCCTGGTTGTCCTGGTCCTCCTGGGGCTCCTGGGGATCCAGCTGGTCCTGGTGGTCCTTGTGGTCCGGCTGGTCCTGGGGCTCCTGGGGTAGACTCAGATTGGGCATCAGCTCCTGGTTGTCCTGGGGCTCCAGCTTGTCCTGGGTTTCCTGGTGCTCCTGGGGCTCCCTTTGGTCCAGCTGGTCCTGGGGCTCCGGCTCCTGATCCTTGTCCTGGGGCTCCTGGAGCTCCGGCATCTCCTTGTGGTCCTGGGGCTCCTGGAGCTCCTGGTGGTCCTTGTGGGCATGGCTTGCATGGTGGTGGGGTGATTGGCTCACATGGTTGTGCTGGTGGGCGTCCTGGGTTTCCTGGAAGTCCAGCGGCTCCTGGACGTCCTGGTCTTCCTGGCTTTCCTGGGGTTCCAGCTGGTCCGGCGGCTCCTGGAAGGCAACATCCAGAGCAGGATCCTCCTTGGGCTCCTTGGCTTCCTCCGCTGACAGCCTCGTCGGTTCCGTATCCGGCTTGACGGGCGAAACGGGAAGCGTTCTTTGGATTGGCACGGATGTGGTTCACCTCGGCGAAGATATCACGAGCGGAGTGCTTGCAGAACTTGATCTCGTGGTTGATTTGGGTCTTGATTCCGTGGACGTAGTTGTAGACCATTGGGAGAGTGATGCAGAGCTAAAACTGTAGCGATACAACTGCATTGATCATGAATCCAACTTACGGAAAAGACGGCAACAACCGAGAAGGTGACAGCCGAATAGGCGACGAAGCGGTAAGCGTGAAGACGTTGTTGCTCCTCCATTGCGATGAAGAAATGGGGCAAGCAAATGCGCACTTTTCTCGTCCCCTCGTCCCCATTTTATACTCATCCAATTCTCGTTAAACTGTCTTGTTTAAGTTTACACTCAAACTGTAATGGGAGGAGAGTAGCTTAGGTTTTTTGCAGTTTGACGGTGAAATAATTGAGAAGGAGTGTTCAGAAATCGTTTGTTCCTATGCTGTCAAATCGCCTCGTATTATCTGTTTTCATGACGCTGTTTGGCATTGAAACGGGAAGAGATAGTGTTGGGGATTGAGAGGATTAGAGAAAAGAGGAAGTGATAGGGAAGTAGTAGCTATTTGAAAAGAAGATGGCAAGCCAGAGGACACAAGTGACCATGAACTGTTGGGTTGGTTCTGAAGTCTCCCTTTCGTCGTGAAACTGATTGGTTGATAACTTTTAATTGGATTTTACCGTCTCGCTTTGTCTTCTCGAAGTTGAAAAATATTGGAAAATGAAACTGAAACTGAAATAATCACTAATCAGAATTCTTGGAAATTGAAAGAGGAGCCGTCTCTTGTGAAGCAGAAGTGTGCAGAATTAATTTTTCGAGACTCGGAATGCGGAATAAAATATTTTTCGGAATCCAGAAAACGGAATACGGAATCCACACATAGCTGTTTTGAAGTGAACCGTACATGGCGAATGGAATTGGGTAACATTTCTAGAGAATCAATCCAAGTGTAAAGCACATCCATCTTGATTGAAATCACGAAAAAATCAGAGAATATACATTTTTGAGAACTCAGGCTCTGCATTTTCAACAGAAACAGCTATGGAAAAAACGGATCCAGGAACATTTCTCCGGTTTACTGATTATAATTTGTTTGAAATGATCTTGGTAGATTGAGCTCAATTATCTCACAATCAATTTCTGTGATAGATATCAGAAAGTGGCCAACGGACGAAATGTTTTTGATAACAGGAGAAACATTTTCTCAGTTAGTCACATTTATGTACCTTTCACAGAAACCGAGATAAATTGGCACAAAGTGAAAAATTAGGAGGCGCCTCTATTCGAGTGTTTACGGTATCTTTGAATTGATTACTAGTAAACTTGAACAGAAATGAACCATTCGGACGATTTTTTCAATGATTCGAAACTTAAAATTCGATGTTTTAGGTTCATTTGAAATGGTAAGTAATTACCAATAGATTTCCCATTGTTCCCAAAATTCAGTTCAAAATATAGCAGGTTTCAATGTACTCCAAAACTTGTAACAGAAGGGTCCCCACACTGTCAAGTTTGAGATACTTCATCTCGGTTCCTGTGAATGTTATCAAAAATGTGTAAATTGATAAAACACTTCTGATGTTATGATGAACAATTTATCAATTGAGATCTTCTTTCTATCTTTCACAGGAATAGAGATAATTGATCTCAAAGGTAAAAGTTAAAGGGCTCGTCTATTGCAGGTCGGACCCCCACTTTTTAAACGTTTCTTTTCTACAAAGCCTTCTTCATTTAGCTTCCTTCTAACACATCATTTACACAATCGACCCTTGAAACCTCATCAACTTTTCTCTTTTTCTTTAATTTTCTTTGTTTCATTGTCCGTTTAACACATCTTTTCCACTTGAATTATTAGTCTCAACCTTTTCCTCATA
Organism: Caenorhabditis nigoni; assembly: GCA_027920645.1. NCBI lineage: Eukaryota > Metazoa > Nematoda > Chromadorea > Rhabditida > Rhabditidae > Caenorhabditis > Caenorhabditis nigoni. Next base: position 6,586,071 of record CP115866.1, on the reverse strand, counting down.
AACTGAAGTGGATAGAAGAATTCTTGAGTGATTAGCCAATTGCTACCGAAAAGCTACCGAAAAGAAGAGACACTCCCTTTTTCTGTTTTGGCTACTTAACAATCCTTTTCAATGTGTTTTGCAAACCAATGGCATCGACTTTCACTTTACGTACATTACCAGATTCAAACGGAAAACGGAAACACAAAGAAAAGAAATGGCTTCTTTAGATTAGGCTTTGTACGAATTCAAAAAGAAAATAGAGAGATGAAATGAAAAATGTTTATTGTATCTAGAAAACCAAAGAATCTCGCATTTACTTTCTGCGGGTTCCGTCCTCGAAGAAGACTCCTCCGTCGATGGCGCAGTACTTTGGACAGATTCCCTTCTCTCCAGCTCCTCCGGCTTGTCCTGGTTGTCCTGGGGCTCCTGGGTTTCCGTCGGATCCTGGTTGTCCTGGGGCTCCTGATGGTCCCTTTGGTCCTGGGGCTCCTGGTTGTCCTGGTCCTCCTGGGGCTCCTGGGGATCCGGCTGGTCCTGGTGGTCCTTGTGGTCCGGCTGGTCCTGGGGCTCCTGGGGTAGACTCAGATTGGGCATCAGCTCCTGGTTGTCCTGGGGCTCCAGCTTGTCCTGGGTTTCCTGGTGCTCCTGGGGCTCCCTTTGGTCCAGCTGGTCCTGGGGCTCCGGCTCCTGATCCTTGTCCTGGGGCTCCTGGAGCTCCGGCATCTCCTTGTGGTCCTGGGGCTCCTGGAGCTCCTGGTGGTCCTTGTGGGCATGGCTTGCATGGTGGTGGGGTGATTGGCTCACATGGCTGTGCTGGTGGGCGTCCTGGGTTTCCTGGAAGTCCAGCGGCTCCTGGACGTCCTGGTCTTCCTGGTTTTCCTGGGGTTCCAGCTGGTCCGGCGGCTCCTGGAAGGCAGCATCCAGAGCAGGATCCTCCTTGGGCTCCTTGGTTTCCTCCGCTGACAGCCTCGTCGGTTCCGTATCCGGCTTGACGGGCGAAACGGGAAGCGTTCTTTGGATTGGCACGGATGTGGTTCACCTCAGCGAAAATGTCACGAGCAGAGTGCTTGCAGAACTTGATCTCATGGTTGATTTGGGTCTTGATTCCGTCAACATAGTTGTACACCAAAGGGAGAGTGATGCACAGCTGAAAAGTTTGAATGAAATCTGGAAAGTAATTGAATTGTAACTTACAGAGAAGACGGCGACAGTCGAGAAAGTGACTGCCGAGTAGGCAACAAAGCGGTAAGCCTGAAGGCGTTGCTTCTCGTCCATTTCCAGATGAGGTGTCTTTCATGTCGTTGCCATTTTCTTTTATACTCTTATTTTTGTTCCCACCCCTTTTTCTCTTTATACGGTTTTACAACACTCTTTGTGTAACCTCTAACGGCAGAATCTTAATGTGAGAAGTGTCCCTGAAAAATAGAAAAAAAGGAGAAAAAGAAGAAGAAGATAAGCGATCAGATTGAAGAAAAAGTAGTAAACACTTCCGCATTACTCTTACTACATGATACCTACCTGACCGCGGTTTTTTTGTTTTCAGAGAACTGGTAGCAGAAGGCACACGACTGAATGAAGCACTTCATACATGTGATCAAATTGAAAAATTAGCGGAAATCGGGAAAGATGTTAACATTGAAGCAGTTCAGAAAAGGATTGTTGAGAAAGAGGAAATGTTATCGAAGATGAATAAAGAGAGGAATGTGAAAAGTGCACGGATCGAGGTGCTTTCAGAATTGATTACGGTGAAAACGGCGAATTTGGAGACTATGAAAGCAGCAGAAGAAGCATTGAAAACTACGGTAGAGGCAATTGTTTCGGTAAGGAAGTGGAAAAGAAAATTGGGAAATGATGTTCCCATATAATTTTCAGGTAGAACATTCTAATTTTCAAGCTTTTACAAAGTTGTTAAGCTGGAAAAGATACCGTACTTCCTCTAATAAAAGACCACCCGAACGGTCAACTTCCAGCTCAATTATCTCAATTCCTGAGAAAGATATCAAAGTGTGGCCAACTGATAAACTATTGGTGACATTATGATAAGCAATTTTTCGGTTTATAAATTTTAGACATCTTTCACAGGTAATTGAGCTCAAGGTTGACAGTTTGGGTGGACTTCTATCGGAGGAAATACGGAATATTCGTCTTGTTTCTTTTAATCTTTCCCGACATTTTCTGACGAATTTAACACCATCTAGGTTTTTTTCGAATCCCCAAAACTGATTTTTGCCAATAGTAGAAACACAATTTCAATTTTTTATCAGATCACTGCCTGTCTGATAGTTGTTTTTAAAGTTATATTAATCAGTTCCTCAGTAGAAAATTTTAGAATTATTCTGAAGTTATTTCTTCTAGACTGAATGCTTTATTTCATCTAGATATACCTCAAAACCTGTAATACAAGGGCGCGGATTCTGTATCTCCTCTAATGCCCACCCAAACCGTCGACTTTGAGCTCATTTATCTCGGTTTCTTTGGGAGATATGAAATTGTTCTAAACTAATAAAATGTTTATCATTATACCAAAAATATGTTATCCGTTGACTACTTTTTGATATCTTTCACAGGAATCGAAATAATTAAGGTCATAATTGACGGTGAGCTTCTATTAGAGGAAATACGGTCGATTCGGTCAAGGTAGAAGGTTAAGAAGTCCTTTACAGATTCCACAGTGTCTCCCAAAACTTACCTATAAAAATTAATTTTTCCAGGCTCCCCAGGAAGAGTTTCGTAAATGTGTGGAAGAACTTCTCAAATTCTCCAACGCAGATATCAAAACTTTGTCGAAAATCACAAAACCATCCGTCGGAATTCGTCTGTGTTGTGAAATGTTGAGAACAATCTTTGAACCAAATTTTAAGCCAAGTAATCTCTTCAGTCTTTCTCTCCTAATTCTTAATTCATTTTTTTTCAGAGAGACATGCAGCAGAAACTTGGCAAGAGTCGGTGAAATTCGTCAGTGATAAATCGTTTTTCATCAAATTGGCAACCTGCGATGCAGATATTTTGACTGTCGACCAGATGAAGATCTTGAAGAAATACGTGGACAGAGCTGAATTCAATGCGAATAAGATCGAGCATGAATCGGTGGTTTGCGCCTGTCTGTGCAGATGGATTAATGCGTTTTTGGAATTGGCATGGTGACTTTTTCAGGGTATTCTAAATGAAATTGATAGTTTTCAGCACTTTGAGAGTTATGGAAGAGCAAATGGAAGAGATGAAAGAGCTCCGTGAGCAGATTAAGCAGACTGAAGAGAAGTTTGAGAATGAATCCAGTGAATTGCAACAGTTGAAGGTTGATGTGGAGAAGGTATTTTTCTCTGAAAGTATTTTCCCCGACTGTCTTTGAGCCCACTCATCTTTTCCGTCTCCGTCTCTCCTCCCCTTCTTCCCTCTTTTTCTTGCCCCGCCCACTTCACACACAAAACATAGTGGACGGCGGAACCCGCGAGATGTCGGCCGCTCTCCCCATACCCACTATATAAACGCACCCCGTTTTCATAGATCTTGTTCTTCCGAGAACATATACTAAAATTGGAACAATACAGAGAAGATTAGCATGGCCCCTGCGCAAGGATGACACGCAAATTCGTGAAGCGTTCCAAATTTTTTTTGAAATTTGATGTGATGACCTAGATTTCGTAATTTCAGCTAACCAATCTGATTCGTGAAAATGAACAAGTTCTGGCCAATGATCGTCGTCTTTGTGATTACCGATTGAGAAGTGGAGACTTGCTGAACGCGTTGAAGCCACATAGAAAACGATGGAAGTCGCAATTGAAGCAAAACGAGAAGAAACAGAAAGAATTGATTGGAAGCACATTGCTTTTTGCAATTTATAGATCTCATTTATTGTGTCAAGAGAAGTCAATTGCAACGGTTTGTAATTGTGTATTCTACAGTAATATTTAAGAAATATTTTCAGATGTGTACATCGATGTGTACTGCTCATCTAAACTCTGTTTCAGTGTCATTCGATCCTTCTGTAGCAACTCCTTCCAACGTCATCAATAAGATTCTTCGAAATCTAAAAATGTCAAGGAGATTTTGTCTTTTTGTCTCTTCTTCCGACTCTCTTCTCTCGAATCTTCGAGCTGTACTTCCGGGTGCAACGTACCTGGATATGAGTCTGATGACGTGGAAAGATCCTCAAATGGTTTTATCCCTACCGAAGCATGTTTATTCTATTGTACCAACTGTTTTCTTAAATGTTTCTGAGGTTCCACCTCCGGAAATGCACGAGATTCTGATGAAAAGTGAAGAAAAGGAAGTGTGTTATCAGAATAAACCACTCGAGTTGCCAGATGATATTCTATTCGTTTTCGTGGCGAAATCACTTGGACATATTCCAGATCAGATTAGAAAATTGGTAGGGGAACAACATTATTTTGCTGGTATAAAGAATCAGATCTGTGGAAGGTCCCACAACGAAAACTACCGTAACCTAAAAGTATTTTTTCCGCATTTCGTTACTCGTTTTTCGAGTGTTTTCAATCAATTTTTCACTATCAATAGATTTTATGTTTCGGGGAAAAAAACTGAAAACGAAAATCCATGAAAATCGTATTTTAAAAATCCAAAAAGTATTCTAGGTTACTGTAGTTTTCGTTCTGGGACTTTTCGCCACGGCCGAAAGCATTCTCATCAACAGCTCCGACCTTTTTGTACCAACATAAAACTTTCAAAATTTATAAATTCTCATTTCAGATGGAAGTAATAGTGATATCCGGCAGTTTGGATCCCATTGAAGAATTGGATAGGAGTGAAAGGTGAAGGCTTTCAAAACTTTTCGATTCTTATGAACCCGTTTTTTCAGAAACGAACTATCTAGCTTATTGGGAGAATTCACAGCAGCCGACATTCTGGAATCAAAAGAGTTGACTCGGAAAGCAATGCAAACTGCCACAATATAATAAAACTTTATTCACAAGTACTTGAATGATTGAGAATATATAATAAATCAGAATATGAGGATCAGAATGAAAGACAACCTTCCACACAAGAGATAATTAGAGATTCAATAATAACACACATCACTCCGCCATTTCCATGTCTTCGGCATTTTCCTGTTGCTGTTGTTGATCTTCCCACTTCTTCTGACGGCGACGCATTTTCTCCATAGTGCTAGTAACACTGTTGACTGTATCATCGAACATTTTTTGAACCTGAAACTTGAGATATTGAAAAAAAGAATCATGCAACGCAGATTACTATTCCAGTTTCGTCCACAAACTTCTGCACCGAGTTGACCATGGCTTCACCGTCGATTTCTTTCGATGTTCTATCCTGGAACACTTTGTCGAGTTTCGTTATCTGTTTAGCAGTTTCCATAATTGTCGTCAGCGTTCTGTCAATTTCATCACAAACAGCATGGAAATCATTTGTAGCTCGCTTGTACTGTTGTCTATCTTCTTCCTTGATAGCTCCTTCCTCTTTTTGATGCAGCAACTCGGCACCACGCTTGTTCATTTCTACTACAGACATTCTGAGATCCTTTTGTACTAAGTTTCGAACTAAATCCACTGGATCTTGAACCATTCTGATTTGCTCTTCGTTTGGCTTCAATGGCTCCACTTTAGCTGGAGCAGCACTTGCTGGTCCGGCGACAGATCCAGAAGCAGCTGATGGTGGTGGCTGGATGGAAGCAGGTGGTTGCTGGCTGGCTGGAGCCTGCAGAGATCCTGGAGCGAAGGTGGAACCGGGTTGAACTGATGATGGTGCTTGGGCTGAGCCAGGTGGTTGAACAGATCCTGGACCGTAGCCTTGAACGGATTGAGGTCCTCCAGCACCAGTATGTGATAGGGGAGCCCCGAGAGAACCTGGTTGCTGAACTGATCCCGGTTGGTGCATGGATCCTGGAGCAAGAAGTGATCCTGGCTGTTGAATAGATCCAGGAGCAAGCACAGATCCTGGTTGTTGGATGGACCCTGGAGCCAGAAGTGATCCTGGTTGTTGGATGGATCCAGGAGCAAGCACTGACCCAGGTCTTTGAATGCTACCTGGTTGTTGAACAGAGTGGGGACCGCCGTGCCCTCCGGCAATGTGACTTTGTTGAGATCCAGGACGGGAAAGTGGTTGTTGTGGTTGGAGATGATGTGAATATTGCGGTTGGCCTCCTCCCATTTGATCCATTTGATTGCTCGAAGGACCAGTGTGCATGTTTGGTGGAACTGATGCTGGTGGTGCAACAGATCCCGGGCGGGACACATGCGGCGCAGGGAGTGACATTGGTTGCTGAAAAAGATAATTTTCAAGATTTGCTATCAACAGGATAAGAAACCCTTACATTCATTCCCATTTGCTGTTGCATCATTTGTGGCGTTGCTGGATTTCCAGGCGGGATACTTCCCGGTGCTGGATGATGTTGTCCGACGAGTGGTGATCGAGGCTGCATATGTCCTTGTGATTGCAGATGTGGATGCATCTGGAGGTGGGATCCTGGTGACCCTCCGCCTGGATGCTGTTGCATCTGTGGTGTCCGAGAGCGTTGATACGACTGAAAGTCTTGCAAGGAAAGGCCATGTGACCGTCATTTCAATAGTTTTACCTGTTGCTGCTGGGCTTGCTGTTGTTGCAACTGTCTTTGGTGCAATTGCTGTTGTTGAATCTGTTGTTGTCGCATCATTTGTTGTTGTTGTTGCTGCTGCATAATCATCTACAAACTAATTATTCGTCAGAATATTTGAAGAGAAGGTTCAAGACATTACATGTTGCTGTTGAGGAGTTAAGTTCGATGGCGGTCCTTGTCCCGACATTTTGGTTGTTCTCGTAGTTGAACTGAAGTGACAATTATCAAGGTTAATGAGTGAGATGTAATTGCAAAGATAATGAGAGATACAAACTCTAGAAAATTTAAAAATATTGAAAACAAAATTGCAAGCATTTTAATGGCACTTTAGTCATAATTACCGTAATCAATAAAATAGAACCGATAAAGAACATGGTTAGGATATGTGAGAGTTCTTGTGAACCTAGATATTTACAATTAACACTATACAATATACAAAATTGTCAGAATCAGTTAAACCAATGATCCCATTGACATTCCTCTTTCCACTCTGTGACACACTTGAAGCACCAATCCATTCCGCACGATGTGCAGTGGATATGAGCACACCCGCCATTGCGTTCTGTAGCCACGTTGCACTTTGGACATCTTCTGTAAAACAGAATAGAAAATTGAGAATTCAAATCTGTATTACCTGGTAGTCGCTTCAATAGTTGTTCTTGTCAGGTCGTCTTCACTTTGGCAAATACAATCTCTTTCAGTACACTTTCTGCAAAACGTGTAGAAACAATCCGGACATTGCGATCTTCCGTCATCATCGTATGGTTCCCAGAAGAAGCTTTGTCCACACGAAGGATTTGGGCATGTAACACCTTCATCGTCGATTGCAATAAGCCTTTCGGTAGCCTTTCGTTGATACTCACTGTATGAAGATTGACCCATCACATGAAAATGATGAACGTCTTGGACTACTCCTGAAGACTAACTCGACAGTTTAAGATGACTGTAGTTATCACAAAAACATACGATTGCATTCTGGATAAACACAGGAGACGGTGAATCCGTACGGCGGGCGGTTTTTGAAATGGAATTCCTGGAGAGTGCTCAGAAGGTAATCCTAAAAAAATGAACAAATTAAAATGAAGCAATAATCAAATAGTTAATATATATCACATACTTTAAAACAAGACTGGCAGCTGATATGATTACATCCTAGATCAAAAATGATTTTCTCTTTTCCATCACAAATACAGCATTCCGCCATCTGCCAGTTTCCTCGCACATGAGTTAACGCTGCTGCTAAATCATTACAAGTGAGGCATTTGAACTTGAATTCTGCATAAAGTCCAGGTCGACAGCAGTTCTCACATGTCACTGGTATTCTTTTGCTTTTCAGGACGTCCATCCAGTTCTGTGGTTCCGACTTTACCAACACTGAAGTTGACTCGCAGTTCTGACAATAAACGCGAAGTTTTCCTCTTCGAACGTCGTCACAACTTTTGCACCAGACATAAAAACTTCCTAGAATCGAGGAATCAGTTGTTTGAAGCTTTGGACTTGAAGTTGTTGGTGTTTTTACAACAGAATTCGGACGAAGTAACATTATCTGTGTTGCAGGAGTCAGCGACAAATCCTTCATAATTGTTGACTTCGAGAGTTTCTTTCCACAAAACACCACTTCCAACTCTTCACTTGGAATCTTTGTAATCTTTTCTACGCTTTTTGTTAGCTCCAGAATGTTTTCATTGTTGTTAACCTGAGATTGAAACATTGTTATTAGCTCAATATGGAAATTCATACGTTTATTGTATAGTTTCGTCGTTGACCAGTCTTTCTGTCTTGTAAAACGACAGTGACTTCATTTGACATACCTGAAGAAACATTAATATATTTCTTAAACTGAAAAAAGTTGAAATCAAAAAGACATCGAGAGGGACTAGTAATCTGCCGCAAGACCTAGGCCATTGTTGCTGCCGCGCCCCATGGCGAAGCGTTGCGGCCGCGACGCGGCTCTCAAAATTCAGCGAGTTTCAAATCCGGAAAACTGTCTTGCGCAACGTTTTCCACATTTTTCAGCTTGAGTTTGATCGCTGATTGTTGAACCTGTATTTCTAATTGGTTTCTAAATTGCAGAATGAAGTCTAGTACTTCAAAAGAAAAGCTATGCGGCGACAACTCGCGACAAATGTATAATATGATCATCAACTCACAAAAATCGCGATTCGATATTAAGGACATAGGTATGTGGACTTTCTAAATGGATATAGAGACTATTATAGTTTTTAGGAATGTTTCATCTTATTGACGAAATTGAGCGTCTCCGGAAGCTATGGAAAGAGTCAGAAGAGTCGAAGAAACGCCTTAACAGTGAGATGCGAGAGACCGAAGAAGCACTAGCGTATGTCAAACTCAATATTGTTCATACATAATATTTGTTTTTCAGAAAAGCTCGCAAGAAGCTGGCAATGTTTGACATTGATGTGAAAGATACTCAGAAGCACATGCGCGCCTTGATGGAAGAAAATAAGGCGTTGAAGCTGGATCTGAATGTCTACGAGACTCGAGAGAAGCAGCTGAAAGAGGCAATGAAGAATGGCATTTTCAACAGTCTCACCAAAGAGGATCGGGATCAGTTCCAGTTCCTCCACGAACCATTAGTTCGCACATACTCGAAACGGGTACAACAGAGGCATCCCCATTTGATGGAAGAGACACAGGATGAAGATGGCGACAGTGAAGTGGATTACGATGTCACCGGGGATAGTTTCGATGATATGTACGCGTTGAGAAGTGGGAGGGAAGTTAGAAGATCGTCCGCTGCTGGTAACATGGCTGGAACGTCCAAAAGAAGAAGTGCATCAGCTCATGCCACGACTGCTGCTGCCAATTCAAAACGAAGCAGAAGCCGTGTGATGGCTGCGACTATAGACGAGGAGCCAGTAAGTAACTCATTTTTTAGACAATTTTGGTTTCTGCAGTGATGAGAATCATGCTAATCATGAAGAGGCGCGTCCGTCTCAACCCCCATGTTGTAGAAAATGATATCTGAGCAGATAATAATCATCATGACTTGACTATCGTAGTCAGCGACTAGTCTAATAAACAAATAATAAGTTTCAGAACGAAGGAAGCACTCCACCGAAGCGCTATCGCGACGATGGAGCAGTTTCACCATCGCTACACCCAGAAGTTACCACGACAACCACGACTACTACCACCACGACCATTCAGAATTCTAGACAGCCCCGTATATCAGTGCACCGCCAACTCACTAGGAGAAGTCTGAGCGTTGGAAGTGTGCCGTCCTGTGATCATACTCCTGGCCAAACTACGAACAACAACGGAATGGGAATGTCGTCTGCGATTCTGACCAAAAGCACACTCGACATTCGTACATTGAAGCGTGGAACACCTGCATGGACCACTGGAGCCACCCGAGATATCGCCATGAGACCGCATTCGTTCGTGGAAGCAGGAATTAAGGCGGTGAGTTTCAAGATTTAAACTTTGAGCAATAAATGCATCAGAAGTTCTATTATATCTTTGATGATACTTTTTTCAGATGAGAAGATGCGACAAGTGTGGAACTGCACTGAAACTTGCAACTTCGATGAAGTGCAGAGATTGCCATCAAGTGGTTCACAGAAACTGCTGCAGCAAGCTCCATCTTCCATGTATACCTCGTCCAAAAACAATGATGACTCCCAAGTCGGCTGGTCGTGGAGCGAAAACTGGCGCTGGAGAATTCCGTCTGCAAGATTTTTGTACTGCCGCCAAGCCAATGATTCCAGCCGCTGTTATTCATTGTGTTGTCGCTCTCGAAGCTCGCGGTTTGACACAAGAAGGCATTTACCGTGTACCAGGTCAAACGAGAACTGTAGCGTTGCTCCTTGATGAATTGAGATCGAAGACTGTTCCGAATGTAGCACTTCACGATGTCGAAGTGATCACAGACACTCTGAAAAGATTCTTGAGAGATCTTAAGGACCCGCTTATTCCGAGAACATCTCGACAGGAGTTGATCGCCGCTTCGAACTTATATTCTACGGATCCAGACAACGGCAGACTCGCATTGAACCGAGTGATTTGTGAACTCCCTCAGGCGAATCGTGACACTCTGGCTTATCTTTTCATCCATTGGCGGAAAGTGATTGCTCAATGCAGTCGCAACAAGATGAATTGTGAAGCGATGGCTCGGATGGTGGCTCCAGCGGTTATGGGACACCCAATCAAGCAGTCCCAGTCTCAAGCCATAGTTGGTCGTGATATGCAAGATTGTCATAGAGCGATCACAGCTCTCTTCGAATTTGATGATGTAAGCCAGAATCTTTATAATTTTAAATCAACATATTTCTTTTAGGTTTATTGGCAAAGATTCCTCGGAACATCAACTGCTTCGTCGAACCAAATCGAGACAGCTCGTCATGAAAGTGTGGCTCTTTGTGACCGGAGTATTCTGGGACCGGTCACAACGTCTCCGGCCACACCTCTCCTGGCCCGGTCGGCGCTTGCCACGCGGAACCGTGGAGCTCATCTTTTGGGACCAATATTCCACGATTAGCGGAATCGTAAACCGATCTCTTATCGGCGCTATGTTGGTTGGGGGAGGCCACCCTTTTTTGACTTTTTCTGGAATTTCTTGGGCATTAATTCTAAGCTTGTTATAAATATTTTTGAGGTGTCTGGACCTCTAGAAAGTATAAAATAATCTAATAAAATAAAAATTCCTGTTATTTCCATCTCTATTATAGGCTTAGGCTAAAACGCCTTGGCACTTGAAATATGAATATTTGGAATTTTTAAACCGATTCTCGGGTGAGTTTTTCGGAAATGAAACATTCTCAATCAGCATTCTTGATGTATTTTGCATTTTTCATCTATTTTGGCTTTTGTTAGTTGTGGAGCCCAAATTTTTTGAATTTGGCGCCAAAACGCCGGTGTCCCCAGAGAAAGGGGAGCAGGCGTTTTGCCTAAGCCTATAATTTAAAACAAAAAACATCTGAAAAAAGTCTCAGCCAAAAATGTGCGATTTTCACTGATTTGCAAAAGCAAATAACAGGCATTTTCATTTTGCTATATTTTATACTTTCTAGAGGTCCAGACATCTCAAAAATATTTCTAACTTGCTATGAATCAGTGCGCGAGTCAGAAAATGCCGGAAAATTTAAAAAAATAGTGCCCCCAACCAACATAGCACCCCGATCTCTTATCATCCATTTTTATCCAGTACGCTCAAATACCACGACCACTATTATTTGTAACTTATTTCTGAAAACACTGTCGTCTTTCTCGCTGCATCAAAAAAGGCTGTTTCTTTCTCAAAATTATCATAAAACCATTCATAATTCTCAATCGATCGTCGTTCATTCACCCCATCCCCTCCTCTCTCGAGCAGCATACTTGTAAAATAAATGCTTATTAGATTATATATATATATATATATACACACCTGATTTTCTGAAATTTCAGCCACACGTTTTATGCATATTGTTTATGTGTTTGACTTTAATTTAACTCATCCTACAGTATTCTAATAAAGTTAAAACGGAGTGAACACAAGACACCACAAGCCAGCACTTCTCAAAAGAAACGTGCATTTTGACAATGACTCGGATGAAAATAGAGGGGATATGAAAATAAGAGACTCAGAGAAAGCAGCTGCTCTTCTGCATCTTTTTCACAGCAGTTTACTTGTTCTGAATGAAAATTTCAAAACGTTTGGGAAACACTTGCTTTTTGAAATTGAATGTTTAGAAGCAATATTGGCTCTGTTACAGACTTTTTTTTGTGATATTTATCTACTTGATTGATGATTTATTGGGTAATTTAAATTTTTTTCCTTTTATATTCATGTACCACCCGATTCATAATAAAAATAACGGTAAATTTGAGTCTTTTATTTCCGCAAATTCCAAGAAAAATTTATTCATAAATGGTACTGTATTAAAGGCGCATACAAATTTTCATGCATTGGTTTCAACACGACCTTCGACTACTGTAGAACGCCCGCCAGTTTTATTCTTTGAAAATCCGAAACTTCTTCACTTTTTTAGAGTTTTTAAATGTAGGCCTGTTTATATTTCTTGCTAAATCAATCTTGATCTACTTTCGCATTTAATCTTTGAGACTGGACGGCGCGAAGAATCAAACAAACAACAACAAAAGTTTCGATGCCTGCTGTTCTCTCTTGATTTCTTTTTTTTTCATTTTTCAATTAAAGACGACTTTCTTGGTTTCTAAACTGTGTTGATTTTTCAGGAAACAATGGCTCAACGACACGTCAGCGTCGGATGCTTCTCGACGTTCAGCGAGGCAGAAGCGAAGGTACGCCGTTGTTTTCAGTCAGCGAATCGCCTGACTACAGACACAAACTACACGGCACAAATTACTGAAACAAAAGCGAAAAGTGTGAAAATGCTCCAAAAAGAGCACACAACACAAACATAAGCAACAAAATAAGCCTCGTCTAACTGATAACCGTGCCCAACACCACACTCATAGAACCACCCGATTCATAATAAGGACTCAAAACACAGCCAACAATTGTCCTACTTTTTCTCGTTTTTGCTGGTCGTTTTTTCGATTTCCTGCCACAAAACGACACGTTCCTAACAGGGCCCGGTGTGTATACATTTCGGTTTGTTGCAGTCAGTTTGCAGTCAGATACAGAAGCCAGCTATCATTTCTATTAGCCATGGCACCTTTTCCGGTGAGTACCTAACCTTTCTGCGTTCGTGATCTTTGGGTGACGCCACTTCCCATCAGACTGTCTAACATCAAAAACAGTCGAGACGGTGAAAACCACAAAGACTGAGATCAAAATGCTCGTCGCATTCTCAGCCACCACCACCCACCTACAAAAGAGCAAATATGTAATTTTTCGGTGCGAAAGAAAATAAAAAATACAAATATGTATACAAGAAAAAAGGCAAGGAGGAATTCAGTGGGAAGATGTTCTCGGTTCTTTATAAAAGAGTTAATTCGCACCTTGAGGAGATCATTCAGAAGTTGAATCCTAGGATCATATACTTGGGTTTTTAAAAATTTCGTCAAAATTGTTGACTTCGCACTTGTTGCTAGCTTCCTCTAAATGGTTTCTATGTCGCCTCACGGGTCCACCCTTTTCAATTCTTTTTCAACTCCCGCTGCTGCTGTTTATCCTCGAGCTTCCCATTGTATATTGACCGATTTAGTAGGAAATCTACACAAATAAACACTGTGTGTTGTCCCGCCCGCCTTGTGTCGCGCCTTACGACCACCTAGATATTGATAAAAAGAACTGTTATTTCTACTCTTTCCACCTAATCAGTTATCAGAACTACCGATTCTTTTGCAAAAGATGCCTGTAAGTTTCCATTTTCAGTGACCATAGACTGACCAAAAATAGCTTGTGTACTGTATACAGTTTTTGTGCCACCATTGTTATCTATCTGTTCATTTACAAATTGTGTTATCACCTCTCGTGACCAAAGCGTTGCTTCTCCATTTTCTATCTCATCGCCCTCTCTTCATCTTCTTATTGTTCTTCTCGCCTCCTCCTCCTTCATCTTCGACAAACTTTTTTATTATCAATTCGACTCGGTTGGAAATCAAACTGGTCAGGCAAACCATTCTAATACTCTCCTCCTCACCATGAACGTTTCGTTTTCTTCCAACTCTCTTTCGGTTTCAAACTCTAGAAACCGTCTTATTTCGTTTCGCGAAACCGAACAAGGTGACAAAAAAGTAAGTTGGAATTCAAGAAATTTGGGTATTAGACCTAAATTCAAAGTACTCTGATCAAGAGCTCTGATAAGACAATGTGCTAGGCATTGTACTAGCAGTCTAGGTTGAATGGTCATCATGTAGTCTGTATGTTGTGTTCACTGATGATGGATGATAGGATATCTTGTGACCACGTGGCTACAAATATAGTATGTGCTTATTGCACTCGTCGAGACGCAGGGTGATCTGATTGGCGCCGCTTATAAAAGATGCAAGTTCGGAGAGAAGAAGAAGAATTAGTGTTGCATCTTTTTTCCATTTTTCAAAGCGTCATTTCAAACAACTGCCGTGATCTCTCTGGTGTACTATGAGCTCTATTGACCATATGGTCTTGTTGATATTTTCAAATTCGATGGAACTTTGTCACTTTTGATTACTGATCTACCGTAATCAATTGAAAATATTGTTCTATTTTTTACACCTTGTTTATTAGGTTAACCACCTATGTCAACGTCTAGGCGTAATACGGCAAAGTGCGATTTTCAATATGTTTTTGGAAAAGAGTGAATGCATTCATCCAGTTTTTCTTGTTGCCGAATCTCCCCGATAAGTGATATCTATTCTTCCAATCGTACCCCCGGCGACAGCTTCGCAAGGATTCGTTACATCAGAAATCGTTTTTTTTTTCTCACTTCCTATTCAATTTTTCCGAATACCCTTTGACTACAGCTTCTCTCCGTACATAGTTTGAAAAAAGTAACCTTTCTAGAAACATCAGAATGCCCCCACAACCAGTTCATCGTCTTCACTCGCTTGATCATAAACCAGATGAGGTACAAAACAAAGACAATAGATATTAAACACCTGAAAAATCAAATTTTGATTGAGTTCTTCCGTATATTTTGTTTTTTTCAGAGCTCCGAAGAATGGAAGACGTCCACGAAAAGCGAAGCCCTCTCAATCATGGAGGCTGAGTTGGCTGCACTGTTGAACACCTCTCCGGATGCCAAACTCGATAATTACAAAACGGAGCTCTCCGGTTTCCGTAACCTTTTCGCTCGCTTCCTTCGTGCCAAGCCGACAGTCGATTGGTCGAAAATTGAGCCTCTTCCAGAGGGAGCTATTCGTCCGTATAAAAGTGTAAGTGGAGGAACTGACACCTTAAAACCTGTATTAGAAGGGCAGGCCCTTATATTGTTTCAAGCTATCTCCGGAAAGCTCTTCTTATATCGGTTGTACAGTAAACATCGAAAAATTATTAACTTTCTTGTTTCCAGCTGGGAACTGTTTCCGCCAAAGACATCATCGCTGCCCAGCTTCGCAAGCTGGTCGTCGTCAAACTCAACGGAGGTCTTGGAACATCAATGGGATGCAAAGGACCAAAATCGGTTATCTCTGTTCGCAACGACTTGACATTCCTTGACTTGACAATGCAGCAGATTCAGGTGAGCTTTGAGAGTTTTTAGCTTCATGAAAAGTAACTTTTAGACTTTGAACAAGACTTATGGAGTCGACGTTCCTCTTGTGCTCATGAACTCGTTCAACACCAATGAGGACACCAGCAAGGTGCTCAAGAAGTATTCCAATGTCAAGGTGGGTGAATAGCTAATGTTCAATTATCATAACGGCGATCTTCGGATATCGCGCGTTAAAATAATTGCGCTTTATCCGATCTGTCGTAATAGATTTGTCGCAACAAGATTAAGATTATTCAAAGTTGTCTCTTTGCAGGTCTCAGTTCACACTTTCTCCCAATCCCAATATCCTCGCATCAACCGTGAGACTCTTCTCCCGATTGTCAAGTCTCTTGATGGAGATGACAACGAGTGCTGGTACCCACCAGGTCACGGAAACTTCTACGAGGCCTTCCACAACTCTGGACTTCTCGACAAATTCATCGCTGATGGAAAAGAGTACTGCTTCTTGTCCAACATTGACAACATGGGAGCCACCGTGGATCTCTCCATTCTCAACTTTGTGCTCAATCCACAAGCCGAACAAGAGGCTCCAGAATTCTTGATGGAAGTCACTGATAAGACTCGTGCTGATGTCAAGGGAGGAACTCTTATCCAATACGAAGGACGGCTTATGCTTCTCGAGATTGCTCAAGTTCCAAAGGACTACGTTGATGAGTTCAAATCGATCAGCAAATTCCGAATTTTCAATACTAACAATTTGTGGGCCAAACTCAGTGCTATGAAGAGAGTTGTGACTGAAAACAAGCTCGAAATGGAGGTCATTGTTAATCCAAAACATCTTGACCGTGGACTCGATGTCATCCAACTGGAAACGGCTGCCGGAGCTGCCATCAAATCGTTCCGAGGAGCTGTTGGAGTGAATGTGCCACGTTCCCGTTTCTTGCCAGTCAAAAAGACTTCCGATCTTCTTCTCCTGATGTCAAACCTCTACGATATTGATAATGGATCCCTAACCCTATCCCACCAGAGATCATTCCCAACAACTCCACTCGTCAAATTGGGATCTTCATTCGATAAAGTCAAGGACTACTTGGGCCGTTTCAATGGAATTCCAGACTTGCTCGAGTTGGATCATTTGACCGTGTCCGGAGACGTTTGGTTCGGTAAAGATGTATCGTTGAAGGTATGATTCAGAATATGTGTTTGCTTTAAAAATGTTCATTTTGCAGGGTACTGTCATCATTATTGCCAATCATGGTGATCGTATCGACATTCCACCTGGATCCATCCTCGAGAATAAGATCGTCTCCGGAAACCTGCGTATTCTGGAACACTAACTACTTGATAATATTGGCTTTCTCGCTTCTTCTCTCGTTCCCATCCCTGTTTTTGCCTAGTTCTTTTAGCTAATATTTGAATAGTTTACAAAAAGTTTTATTGCATCCTTCTCCCCTTCTCCCCTATTGCATTGCCTCTCTCACCCATACTGGAAAAATTGTATATATTTATTGAAATACGGTGAAATATAGTAACTATAGTATAAACCTTTGCTCCTTTATTGTGTTGTTTTCACTTTCCGGATGTTGAAGGATGCTCTCTGGGAGAGAGCAAATGCACACACTTTTGTCCACCACTGAGCACAGTGAGTCAGTGAGTCAGGAGGATACGAAAGATAGAGAGAGAATGAGTGTGTCGAATGGCTTTTTCTCTGTATTTTCGAAGCTCCGGTCTGTTTGCTTTTTGGACAGGGGAAACAGAGTGGTGGCCCACCAGAGACTATTTTTTGTTCATTTTATGTAAATATCGGTTTTTTTTTCGCATCTCTCGACAGCCCAAAACATCCTGCTATCGCTTGTCAGCTCATCTTCTCAAATTTGAACAGCACATCTTTGAAATTCCGTATTTTTTTAAGTTACAAAACTCGGAGCAGATCCCACAACGACAGCTACAGTAACCTTTGAATTTTTGTATTTGCGGCATAAATGTTTTTAGGTTACTGTAGTTACGTTGTGAAACCGTCGGTCTAGTCCACCGGCGTTTCTCTTCTACGGGTTTTACAAATATGCGCCTTTAATACTTTGAAATTATTTTATTTTTGCCTATTTTTGCTTGTTTTAGTTAAAAATCTTCAGATTCTCATGAGTAATCAGCTGAATTTCCTTATGATGTAGAAAAACTGCCTAAAATGGGTCAGAATAAAATGATTCCGAAGTACTGTACCTTCAAAAAATCTTTCCAAGAAAGAATTATACTCTGAAAAAAAAACCAGTTCCTGGTCTATTTTCATTCAAACTGTCTCGAGATTTTCAATAATATGAATCACTTTTAATAAAACTAAGCACAATGGATTTCGCAACTTTGCAACTTTCTCTTTATATCAGATGATTCATTTTCTGTTTTCTATGTCCCATGTTTCGATTCTCGGCCAACGAACAAACATATAGTCCTAGTCTCCCACAAATAATACGAGAAGTCATCAAGAGATTAGTCAGAATGGGTGGTAATCTTTAAAATATCGTTCGAAATCTCTTCATCATAGTATTAGAGAAAGAAGAAGCGAAGAAGTTTTCCTAGACCTACACAAACAATTATACCGCCACTACTACTACAACAACTTCTACTTCTTCTTCTACTTCTTCTGGCTGGCGAGACGACAACCATTAAGGGCGGTCGTTCCGCCTCTTCCACTGCCTGCGTCTATTATATGTCTTCGATATCTTACCGTTTTCCGTATCTTTTTTTTTTTGCCGCTCTGAACTGGACTAGTGAGAGAGGGGACACCGACACACTATTTACAACCACAATCAGAAATGTATGAGTCACACTTTTGACCCAATGTTTCTCTTGATTAGTGTTGGTGATACATTTTGATATATTTTGGCATTCTTCTCTTTTCTTTCTTTCTTTCAACATTTTTTTTAATGTCAGAATCTTTTTTTTATTAAATAAATCATGTTTTAATTCGTTGAGCTGCGAAATTAAATTTCCCTCTATTTAGTACCGTATGATTAAAGGCGCATAGCCGAAAACATATTTTCTTGTCGAGACACCGAAATGGACAGAGATTCTGTCCCTTTAAATAATCTTCCTTATAAATTTTCATTTATTTTTGATTTAGTTCTGTTCGGATAATGTTCCAATAGCTTTTAAATGTGTCAAATCTTGAATAAAAAAGAATTAGGATTTGATTCCAATTCATTTCGCTACCGGAAAACGTCTTGAGACCGACGTTTCTCTCCCCATTTTTTGTTTCTGTTTCATTCGGTTTTCTGGAGTGTCGGCGCGCGGGAAAGACCTCTCTAGATGTTTGCTGGTTACACCCGTTCCGTTTTCCTCTTTCATTTCCTGCTTACTAAATACCAAAAACAATTTTGTCCTAAATAATATCCCGTAAGACCAAGACTTGCTTGTAAAATGATTTTTACATATGTTTGGCACCAGCATATCAAATTACCTAGTCTTCCACTCATTTTTCAAGTTTTTTTCAAAGTCTTGTTCTGCTTCAACCATCCGAGCTCTCATTTCAGGCGCCTTAAATACACATTCGTCATATCTAAAGCAATCGTAAATCCATCATCCATCTGCATATACCCCTCTAGTGCCCATTTCCTTGACTCATTCTCTTAGTTTTCACCCAAATGTGTCGGTTACACATTACTATGCTTTGTGTTCTTATCGTCAAAAAGTGCCGGGCAGCAAAAAAGTTGTTATAAATGAAATTTCGTCCCGCTCTTCGCACTTCTGTTGGCTGCTCCTCTCGATGAATAGTGTACGAATCTCTTTCATAAATCGCGTTTTTTTTCTTCTTCACATCCTATATTTTTCGATCAGAAACCATATGTACAAAGAATTAGAGAAAAAAAATCATGCATTTGATAACATTTGATAACGAGACTCTTTGCCGGCTCTTTCTTAAGACGTCACTTTATGGAAACCGTTTTCATAACCTCTATATTGATTTTGAAAATTTTCAGATGACTCTCAATTATCACGCACATGGAAAAGAGATTGAAGAATCATATCGTCGTGTTAGTGATAATTCAGATGGTGATAAATGGGTGATTTATGACTATGAAGGCAACTCCAATACGATACGAGTGAAAGAGGAAGGAAGTAAGTGTTGTTTTCTGTTTAATAGGATTAATGAAAAACTATTTTTACAGCTGGTGGTTTGGAAGAGTTTGCCGACAGTTTCAGCTCAGGAAAGCTGCAATTTGGTGTGATTTCCGTAAGACTCAGCAGTGATGTTTTCCCGAAAATTGTTTTAGTTCATTGGGTAAGGAATCCTCACTGAGGATGAAGAGCTTTTGTTTCATTAAACGTTTTTTCAGCAAGGTGAAGGCGTTCCTACTCTCCGCCTGGCTTCTACAACGTCCCACGCTGAAGAGTTTCGTCGATTTCTGAAAACTGTTCACATTGTGCTTCACGCACGCTCGGAAATCGATGTGGAGCCAGAAGCGATTAGAAAAGAGGTTAGGAAACTTCCAGCTGCCAATGCGAGCTCGAACGCAGAGGTGACATACAGTCTGCCTGAGAAAGTGAACTCTGTTTATCAACCGACAAATGCCCAATCAGAATTAAGTGCGACGGCTCGTGAGAACTTCTGGAGCTCGATGAATCAGGAAGAGAAGAAGTGAGTTTTTATTTTACACTTAGAGAAAATAATGAATCAATTCTAGACGGCAAGCAGAAGAGAAGGCATCTCATGCAGAGCAGCTGAAACGTTATGAAGCCGAAAGAGAACGAACGGCTGCGGAAATTCAGAACAAAGCAGATAATTATCAGCCTGAGAAGGTGAATTCGGTTTATAAACCGACGAAACCTCATGTCGAAATGAAGTCTGTGAATCGTGACGAATTCTGGAGTAAAATGAACGAAGAGGAGAAGAAGCGACAGGAAGACGAGAAACTTGCTCGTGAAGAGGCGCAGAAGCAGTATGAAGCTGACAGACAACGCATGGCTTCTGAAATGCACTCAAAGGCGGAAAACTATAAACCTGAAAAAGTCACTTCCGTATATAAACCAACGAAACCACATGTGGAAATCAGTTCATCTGCACGCGAAGAGTTTTGGAATAAGATGAATGAAGAAGAGAAGAAACGACAAGCGGAAGAGAAAGAAGCATACGATTTGAAGCAAAAAGAGTTTGAATCCGATCGAAAACGAATTGCTGATAATCTTCATGAAAAACTTCAATTAAGCGAAAAACCGGCCGTTTCCACAGCTTCTGCGTCTTCTCATATTCCGAATTCGACGTCTTCTACATCAGCAGCCACATCTTCAGGTCTTGTCGGAAGTCGTAAGGAGATGTTCAACTCTAAGCCGTCGGAGCCAATCCTCCCAAAGCCACACGTCAATGGTGGGGGAGCTGCGAAGAAGTGGCCTCCAGTTGGAACAAATCAAGATTCGGTTCCACGAGAGCCAGTGAATCGTGTTGTTGAAGACACGCATCAACCAGAGGAGCCAATGAGCTATCAGCCAGAACCGATGGTGTATAAGCCGGAAGCAATGAGTAAGTTTCTAGTGTTAAACCTGTTATTTTTTAAACGATTTTTTCCAGAACCAGCCACTCACTCCTACGATGCTTATGAAGAGCCACCAGCAGAGCCTGCTCCAGTCTATAAGCCACCTGCATTCATTGCTCCAGTTCCAGTCGTGGCTCCACCGCCTCCAGAGCCAACTCCAACGCATATCGCGTCTCAATATGATGCTCCACCTGCATTTGAACCTGCCACTCCGGCTCCTACACATTACGCGTCTCAATATGATTCTCCACCAGTTCATGAGCCATTTGAACCAATTGTTGCTCCATCCGTAGTCACGGCGCCTTCTCATTATGCCTCCCAATACGATGCCCCTCCAGAGCCAGTGGAATCAGTGCCAGCTCATATTGCCTCTCAATATGATATGCCTCCAGTAATGCCTGCTGAACCAGGTAACAAAGAAATCTAATTAATTAATTATCAATTGTTTCCTTCCAGTTATCGTCCCCAACGTCATCAAGGCTTCATCTCAACCTGCTCCTCCAATCGATCAATACGACTTCCCGCCAGTGACTTCTGAGCAACAAGCACTAGCTCTATGGGATTATCAAGCAGCTGATGATACAGAAATCTCATTTGATCCTGATGATATTATCACTGATGTCGATCAAGTCGACAGCGGGTGGTGGAAAGGAAGAGCCCCGAATGGTCGTGTCGGATTGTTCCCAGCTAATTATGTGAAATTGATTTAAATTGCCCATTCTATCTCGTACTAACTTCTTGTGCAATAATCACTAACTCCCAAAAGACAACAATCCCGCGGTGCCGTCTCTCTCCTTCTCGCTCCCTTTCCTGTACTTTGTCACTTTTTTGTTATAACACCTCCGTTATCATTATATTGTTTGCCTTATTTATTGCATCCAGTTGGATCATAAAAATCTGTGGAATTAACCACCCCTTCATCGTAATAACTTCATTCACAGGACAGAAAAACGGACACAGACGTGTTTCTTCTACACGACCCATAAATGATCAAGGCAAAAAAATATTCTCACTCGAGTATAACTGGGGGATGAAACTAGTTGAATTATGATAAATATCAGTTGGTATATGAAGAAAAAAAAGAATGAATGAATGATGAATTAACCGGAAAATTGATTATGTAACTTCAGTGAGGAGAAGCGGCTATTATGGTGGCGTAATGCATATCGATACAACAGGAAACTGAAGATAGGAAGTTGGCACGAATCCAACTTCTTGGTTTCTCTTCCTGTAACAAAAATATGAAAACTGGAAATGTTTTATAATTCCCTACTTCCTAGCCCTAGTCCAGCCATCTCCATTGTCGGTTTCTTGAACGAAAAGCTCTTCTCCTGGGAGAATAGACATCGTCTCCGCAGAAGACTGTTCGAACTCAAAAAGAACTGTCACTAGGATTTCCGACTTGTCGATTTTCATTGGCGAAGAAATTGAACGGTGTGGTGACGACGTCGCGGATCCTGGCATTTTTCGAATCGCTCCTAAAGTTGGATTTGGTTGAATGATGTATTCTTTTCAACTAGAAACTACCAGAGAATGAAGATCTGAGAACTGGCGACGAAATATCTTTCTTTCGACGGACCGGTGTGTTCGTCGCCGAGAATGGAGCACTTTTCGGGGTCCTTGGTGAGCTGATGATTCGTTTTGGGGTGGTGAGAATCTGTCGGATCTGCAAAATTTATATAAGAACTATCTAGAAATTTCTTCTTCTCACGATGTTTTTGGAAGAGTCGTCGCCTGAAGAACCTCCTCGCTCTCTGATCTGAAACTTGTGATTTCATTTCTAGTCAAATGTAAAGCATACCACTCCATCTTCCAAAGTTTTCGTTGAAGATACATTCGTGGAACATCCTGACATACTTCTTGTTGTATCTGGAGTGTCTCTTCCGCCAAACGACCGCTCAGTTGGTGTACTACCTCAAGCAGATAACTTTATTGTCAATTTCCCTGAATCCAACAAACTTTCTGCACTCGCTTCCAATAGAACATACAACTCTTTCAAATCTTGTATATTCGCGTTCAATGCCTCGATCTTCTTCGCATATGATATCAACGGAGCAGTACAAGCGTCCGGATTTCCATGTTGGGGATTCGCATAGTACGCTTTTTGGAGTCTAGTTATGCCCTCTCTTCCCTGCGTAGCTTGCTCGAGCTCTTTCTCCATGCTCTTAATTTTGGAACGAAGACAGGAAAGTCGGACATGTGCTGGTTTGTTCTTGTCAGCGTACACTTCTCTTGGTGATTCCACTTTTTCTACCTCTTTCTCTTTGATTCCCAAAAAGTTTCGCAGAAGATTTTTCTTGTTAGGACTTTTGAGAATCGGCATCAGAGCACCCTCTGATTTGTGTTTCCCATCGATCGAATCACCAGCACGACTGTCGCAATCTTTAGGATCACCAAGATCTTCAAAGTCGAATGGAGTTGGCTTCTCCATCGTAGCCCTATAATAATCATTCTTATTGGCGCTCAGTTAATACAGAAAGCATACTCGACAGAGTCTAGAACAAGTTGCGAATCGGCTTCTGGTTCAATATTGTTCACGATCTTCTGAGTCTTCTGACGGCAACATCCGATTCCTTCCGAAAGACACTCATCAACAGTTATCAGCTTTTGAAGGACGTGACTCATATCACCGATGCACTCCTTATCCACGGCTTTCAATCTTGAAAATATCACAGGAAGAAGCTCATCGTGATACTTTTTCTGTTCAGAATTTGTAGTGGAAACAGCTTTTGAGTAGTCGCTTTTCGCCTTTTCGCATATTTCGTTACGAGTCTGAAATTCGTATTTAGAGAGAATGATATATCATTCACTGACCATCGCATGTGATCTAGCCTTTTCCAACTCCAGTCTTGAAATCTCCAAGTTTTTATCGGCCTTGTAAAACTTTTGATACGCACTCTCCGCATCTTTATAAGCCCTTCTGTAATGTTTTTGATTTCAACATCCGGATTAATTGAATTTTATTTACGAATATATCTTTCCAGATTTCCACATATCGTTTATGTGATCCTCGAGAATATCATTGATCGTCTTCAAATCGTTTATCGCATTTTTCCGAGAACCTCTGAGCTGGCATGCTTTCGATGAGACATAGGCGACAATGTCTTCTCGAGTACTTTCCGCTGCTGCCTGAAATAAACTGGGTGTGACAAAATAACATTTTTCGGTTTCTACATGATGTTTTCCGGCGATTTGATCCAGCTGGGAGAGAAATGAATTGAACGCGCTGATATAGCTGACACTTTTCAGCACTTCGTCTTCCTCTTCCGTTTTTTTCGCATATTTCTTCGCGAGATTTCTGGAAGAATCTTATTTCTTTCGCAAAGAAGACATTAAAAATACTTTAATTTGGTAGAATACTCTTCTTCGATCGCAGCTTTCTCTTTCGAAAATTGACCGATTTTTTCGAAAAAGTCGATTCCTTTCTGAGTGTACGAGAGGAGAGCGTTTGAAGGTTCCTGAAAGCTAAATGGGTAAACGGACTTGAACAGAAGTGTACCTGAACTGTAAAAAACTTTGAAACAGGAAGCATCATTGGGTTTGAAACATCGGAACGTTTCAGAAGAAGTTTTTTATTTTTGTTTGCGACGTGTGGAAATATAGGTGAAAATATCGTGTCGGTGTCACTAGCACTAAATGATCGATGCGCCTTTAACCTACAGTAGGTCACAAGTTTTTTTTCAAGGACTCAATCAAATAAATAGTTTTTATTCTCTCCAATACAGCAAAGAAATTTAAGAGATAAAAAGGCAAAAAAAGCAAAATAAAGTAAAAATTATGTCGGTACAAAATAGTATCCATCATGACTTATTTCTCGGTTTCCTGAAGTCCCATCTGGAGGTGATTGTTCAAAAAGTTATTTATGTTAATTTTGCCATCGACGACTTCCACTCCGAAAAGAAGATTATCCACTTCTTGATTAGTCATCTTTTCTCCTCCATTCTGAAGCATGCTTTTGAGCTCAACGATCGGTATCTGTCCGTTTCCATCTCGATCGAAATGTGAGAGAAGAGTCTGAAACTCCTTCAGAGTGGTACTCCTTCCACACGCAGCCTCCACTTTCTTGTAGATTGGAATAAACTCCTCAATTGTGATTCGTGCACCTCCAGTTCCCTTCTTGATAACTTCATCAAGAAGGGCTTCCGTTGGATTAAGCATCATTGCTCGTAATGCTGCAGGGAGCTGAAATCGGCAAAGATAATAACTAAAAGTCTCAATACTTTGAGCTTACTTGATTGGCTGCAATTTTACCATCTCCAACGGTATCATGAAAGTGGAAAACATCCTGAACTTCTTCCATCAATGGCGGTGGTGGCATATCTGAAATTTTAGCTGTGAGCTAGAAATAAACGGAAACTGTCTATAAAAAACTGAAGCTGCCTGTCTACATTCGACGGCTCGAATGTTCTGCCCCACAACGATGATTCATTTTTATATAGAAACCGAAAATATCACAAGACTCAGAAACAATACATTGGAACATTTGTGACTCATCTATATGTTTTATTATATGCTTTCCCCAGGAAAATGGAATGTTTCTCAACTGTTTCAATATTGAAGGGACTAACTGGTTAACCGAGGGAAGTATTCTGCTGGTACAAGAAATCGGAGCCGTGGTAGAGGACAACTACCGTAACCTGAAGATGTTTCCATTTTCCGGATTAAATTACTCGATTTCCCTGCATTTTCAGACAATTTTTCACTATATAATATTATAAAACAAACATTTTTTAGGTTACGGTAGTTGTCGTTGATAATTAGTTACCTCATCACTCTTCACAGAGAGCCCGCGTGAACCTTCTCTCTGAAATCGGGAAGCCTGATAACCCTTATCACAGGTTGATCTGCCAAACGACGGCTGGTTTGATAATAAGCTTTCAGTTATTCTGGTACAGTATCCAAGCAACTGCTTCTTCTTCTCTCGCCTGACACCTCTCGAACCACGCAGAGCAACAAAAAATTGGACGATGCTGTACGAATTGATTCTTCTGGGAGTTACGTCAATCTTTCTTCTGGCTGGATGTTCCAAGAAAAAAGCGGCTCCATCGGTAGCCAAGTCTCCTGTGAATCCTCCAAAGGAGGTAGCTGCAAGCACGACGAAGTCTCCAGTGAGCAAGTCTCCGGCAAAGGATAAGGATGACAATGAGACGAAGGATACAGAGGGAGATAAGAAGGATGATGATAAGAAGGATGTAGGGTTAAGGCAGTTTGAATTCAAAAGAGAGATTTTAATTTTAGGATGATGAGAAGAAGGATGATAAGAAGGACAAGGATGACAAGGAAGACAAAAAGAAGGATAAGGAGGACAAAGATGATAAGAAGAAGGACGATAAAAAGAAGTCGGATGAGAAGGACGAGGACAAAAAAGAGGTAAACCAGAAAATATTTTAAATTCTCAAATTTGAATTTTTAAGGATGATGGGGAGAAGAAAAAGGATGATGATGAGAAGGACGATGATAAAAAAGAAGATGATAAGGACGCAAAGGGCAAAAAGAAAGAGGCTCTAAGTATGGTGGATTACTGTAGTTTCCTTAATCATTTTCTGAATTTCAGTTCGTGCCGATCCAACAGAACTCACTTTTGAAACAGCAACCACGAGCCAGAAGAAGCTTCGTTTGAAAAATTTGACGAGCAAGAGATTGATGTTCAAGATTAAGGCATCCACTACTAACGCTTACTTGTGAGTTTTCCCGATATCTCAAAAATTGACGCACTCGTATCTACACAAGAGGGTGGATTTCCTTTATTTTATAGGGTTTTTTTTTGAGACAATATTGTTTTCAAAAGACATTCGCTTCCAAGAGGAATTGAACCCTAGATGCTGAGATTGGGATTCAACAGCTTTATCCACTTTACTATTGAGAGCTACGTGAATTATCCTATCAAATGATTATTATATATTTTCAAAGTTTTTTTCAAGACAAAAAAATAAACAATCACTTGAATTAAAATTTTGAGGAAATATCGCGTGAAGCAATATTTATAAGAGTTTATGGAAAACCGAATCCAGATAGAAATCATACTTGCAACGGGCCGGGCCGGGCCGGGCCGGGCTTTTTTCAGGATTTTCAGGGCCCGGCCCGGCCCGGCCCGTCTCGGCCCGGATTTTCGGAATTTTTTTTTCTGTCTTTAAAAAATTTTTTTGGTGTCAACGGAAAAAAATGGACGATTTTTCTGTCAGGTAAAAAAATTTTCAAGATAAGAGTGCCCACAAAAAATAGTTTTTTCACAGAAAAATTTGAAAAAATTTCTGAAATTTCAAATTTTTTTTCAAACTTGGAGAACCCGGGCCCGCCGGGCCGGGCCGGGCCGAGGAGTCACGGGCCCGGGCCGGGCCCTAAAAATCTTCGGCCCGGCCCGGCCAGGCCCGGGCCCGGCCACGGGCCGGGCCCTGATTTTGCAAGTATGATAGAAATAGAAGCCCGAATTTCAATTTTTACAAGTTTCTTCATGATATATGACCTGAATAAATAGATTATTGACAATACAAATGAATAGATTTTTAGGTACTCTCTGGTTTATGGCAATAAGCCTATTTTTAAGAAAAGCCCATGGGTTTCTATTAGAGAAAATAGGGTCGTTGAATATTCCAGAATTTTCGGAACTGTGAATTTAAAACTCGGCAATTCCTCAAGTTTCGAATTTTCGAATTTCTAAATTTCGAAATTTCAGATTTTTTGCTGTTAGGAATTTTTTGGGAATTTCAAAATTCCTGGAATTTGAATTTCGTGATCCTGGAATCTCAGAACTTCATAAATTCCGAATTTTAGACATTAGAATTCGAGGATGAAAATTTCGAAACACTGAATTTCAGAATTCTTAACTTCCAAATAGTGAAATTTCTGAACTTTTGGATAAAAAATTTTTGAAAATAACACATTGAAAAATAGAAGCCCATCCTGAGGAATTGATTGAAAAATAGAAGCCCATGGGCTTCTATTAAAGGAAATACGGTACGTTCAATAGGTAATTAGAATTCCAGGGTTTTTTAAAGATTTCCTCCAATGTAGGATGCGATTGCTACTTTTTAAGGAATTGCTGAAAGTAAACTTTTAAGGGTTTTTTGCTAAGCCTATTTTTAGGCACATAATTCAGAGGGTACAGCAATTCGGCCTCTGCCTACTTTTTGAGAACTGAAAGTACTTTTAAGGTGAACTTGTACGGGCTTTGTTTTTAGATAACTGCCAGTTTAGGGTACTAAGCATATATTTTAAGATCTGGGAGTACTTTTGAAGGCAAATAGAAGTTTAGGAGGGAATGGGTTGTTTTCCGAGAGTAATTCGTCCTATTTCTCTTTCTATTTTCATAGGGAATAAATTTGAATCCATTCTAACGATTGTGTATCCACGTTTTTTATATTTTATCACCCTCATTTTTAATGTCACGGTAGAAATATAAAATTGTTGTGCCTGAAATCAGATTACAGTAACTAGGGAGAATCACCGTGAAAAATGAAAAATAAAGCAAATCTACCCTATTGTGTAAATAACAGCTCCCCAAAAATTGTAAATTTCAACAAAAAAAATGGTTTAGGATCAATCCGGTATTCGGGAAAATCGAGCCGAACAACTTTGCGGACGTTATGATAACGCATCGACCATCGGCAAAAAGAGAGGATAAACTTGTGATTATAACAACGGAAATGTTGGGAAAAGAAATCGAAATGGCAAAAACATTCAAACAAATTAAAACAACTGGTGCTGATGTTAATGTCAAACTCGTCGCTGCTTGATTCCTTTTTTGCATTACTGTTTCTTATTTTACAAAAATAAAGTCATTTTTTGAGGGTATTGAGTTTGGAGAGAAGACTTTCGTATCTCTGGAATTTTTTGGGACTGTTACTACCCGTGACACTTCAGAGTGGGCCAAAATTATTGCAAGACATTCAAAAGGCTGTGAGTTCTCTGAAAATACCCGGAGAGACTTGAAAATATGTCAATAGTTTCCTGAATACCTGATATCATCAAAGTTGTTAGATACGGTTGCTTTTGTTCCTCACAACGTCCACAAGTCTCTCCAATCAGATACGAGTCTGGCGACAAGGCTGACTATTCGAAATTAGAGAATTAGTGCAAATTTAAATGTGGGTCAAAAAAGGCTGAAAAGTTGCTATCCACAAAACAACGCCTTGTTTCCGTTCAATATTTTCAGTGTTTTCATGACCCATAAACATTTAAGTATTCTCAAGATTTTTTTCACGTGACTGTTCTTCGGGCTTTTGACCCACATTTTTTCTTTGAAAAGTATTCCACCGAAATTGAGACATACAATTTTATCCGCGTGTCGACCTGACCAGGAATTATTTTAACCCCATGACATGCTCCACTGACCTCCCCCCCTCCTTCAATAGTCTCGTGGATCCAAAGATCCGAACACAATCAGTCTTAACATCAACCCTCAGAGGAACAACTTCCTCTCCTCTCCCCTCCTCCTCCCCTCTTCTCCAGCCGTGGAGTACCCTTCACCACGACTCTGTAGGATTGGACCATCCAACAGGTAACCAAAACCCCTCCTTATTTAAAATATCGTTGATAGTTTCCGACTGGATGATGACAAGACAAGACAACATTCCACGTGGCGTGTTTGGATGTACACTGGACTGAGTCTGGAGATTGGATGTCCAACTGGTAAAACAAAATGGTTCTAATCCTCAAATCTCATGAAATCTTTCAGAGCAGATATTGACATGACATGCCGAGATGCCACTTGGATCCTGGACGCGGGATCCTGGAGACGGAGCACATGCTGGTTGCACAACTCCCTGCCTGGTGTTGTCGTTGCGTTTGTGGATTCGATCGACTTTGATGGACAACATCGAATGGAGGATGTCTTCTTGAAAGGTATAAAGGCGTCTGTCTTGTAGATAACAGCAGTAGGGGTACATGTACTTATCTTATATCTTGCTAAGCCAACCAGTGTAGAATGATCCTTTTTTGGAGAAGTAGAGAAATCAAATAAAATTTAGATCCTTTTAGCCGATTAGAATACATTTTCTGAGTTATCCTAGAATCTTCCCTCCCCTTCCTAAGCTTTTCTAGATCCTAGTAGATTCTTTGAGAAATTATTTTTCGTTTTCTGGTTTCTTGACTCTTACCTAGAGCCCCGTCGGCTATGGCGAACTGGAATTTAGTTCCAGTATGTCAATGGTTTAGCTGGTTCTAGCGTGTCATGAGATTAGAAAATGAATTATGAATTCTCCTAGAATCTCCTAGAATCCCCTAGAATCCCCCCCCCCCCTCTCCTTCCTAAGCTTCTCTAGATTTTAGAAGATTCTTTGAGAAATCGTTTTTCATTTTCTGGTTTCTTGACACTTAACTAGAGCCCCGTCGGCTATAGCGAACTGGAATTTAGTTCCAGTATGTCAATGGTTTAGCTGGTTCTAGCGTGTCATGAGATAAGAATATGAATTATGAATTCTCCTAGAATCTCCTAGAATCTTCTAGAATCCCCCCCTCTCCTTCCTAAGCTTCTCTAGATTCTAGAAGATTCTTTGAGAAATCGTTTTTCATTTTCTGGTTTCTTGACACTTACCTAGAGCCCCGTCGGCTATGGCGAACTGGAATTTAGTTCCAGTATGTCAATGGTTTAGCTGGTTCTAGCGTGTCATGAGATTAGAATATGAATTATGAATTCTCCTAGAATCTCCTAGAATCTTCTAGAATCCCCCCCCCCTCTCCTTCCTAAGCTTCTCTAGATTTTAGAAGATTCTTTGAGAAACCGTTATTCATTTTCTGGTTTCTTGACACTTAACTAGAGCCATGTCGGCTATGGCGAACTGGAATTTAGTTCCAGTATGTCAATGGTTTAGCTGGTTCTAGCGTGTCATGAGATTAGAATATGAATTATGAATTCTCCTAGAATCTCCTAGAATCTCCTAGAATCCCCTAGAATCTCCCCCCCCCCTCTCCTAAGCTTCTCTAGATTTTAGAAGATTCTTTGAGAAACCGTTATTCATTTTCTGGTTTCTTGACACTTAACTAGAGCCCCGTCGGCTATGGCGAACTGGAATTTAGTTCCAGTATGTCAATGGTTTAGCTGGTTCTAGCGTGTCATGAGATAAGAATATGAATTATGAATTCTCCTAGAATCTCCTAGAATCTTCTAGAATCCCCCCCCCCTCTCCTAAGCTTCTCTAGATTCTAGAAGATTCTTTGAGAAATCGTTTTTCATTTTCTGGTTTCTTGACACTTACCTAGAGCCCCGTCGGCTATGGCGAACTGGAATTTAGTTCCAGTATGTCAATGGTTTAGCTGGTTCTAGCGTGTCATGAGATAAGAATATGAATTATGAATTCTCCTAGAATCTCCTAGAATCTTCTAGAATCCCCCCCTCTCCTTCCTAAGCTTCTCTAGATTTTAGAAGATTCTTTGAGAAACCGTTATTCATTTTCTGGTTTCTTGACACTTAACTAGAGCCCCGTCGGCTATGGCGAACTGGAATTTAGTTCCAGTATGTCAATGGTTTAGCTGGTTCTAGCGTGTCATGAGATTAGAATATGAATTATGAATTCTCCTAGAATCTCCTAGAATCTTCTAGAATCCCCCCCCCCCCTCTCCTTCCTAAGCTTCTCTAGATTTTAGAAGATTCTTTGAGAAACCGTTATTCATTTTCTGGTTTCTTGACACTTAACTAGAGCCCCGTCGGCTATGGCGAACTGGAATTTAGTTCCAGTATGTCAATGGTTTAGCTGGTTCTAGCGTGTCATGAGATTAGAATATGAATTATGAATTCTCCTAGAATCTCCTAGAATCTCCTAGAATCCCCTAGAATCTCCCCCCTCTCCTAAGCTTCTCTAGATTTTAGAAGATTCTTTGAGAAACCGTTATTCATTTTCTGGTTTCTTGACACTTAACTAGAGCCCCGTCGGCTATGGCGAACTGGAATTTAGTTCCAGTATGTCAATGGTTTAGCTGGTTCTAGCGTGTCATGAGATTAGAATATGAATTATGAATTCTCCTAGAATCTCCTAGAATCTCCTAGAATCCCCTAGAATCTCCCCCCCCCCTCTCCTAAGCTTCTCTAGATTTTAGAAGATTCTTTGAGAAACCGTTATTCATTTTCTGGTTTCTTGACACTTAACTAGAGCCCCGTCGGCTATGGCGAACTGGAATTTAGTTCCAGTATGTCAATGGTTTAGCTGGTTCTAGCGTGTCATGAGATTAGAATATGAATTATGAATTCTCCTAGAATCTCCTAGAATCTTCTAGAATCCCCCCCCCCCTCTCCTTCCTAAGCTTCTCTAGATTTTAGAAGATTCTTTGAGAAACCGTTATTCATTTTCTGGTTTCTTGACACTTAACTAGAGCCCCGTCGGCTATGGCGAACTGGAATTTAGTTCCAGTATGTCAATGGTTTAGCTGGTTCTAGCGTGTCATGAGATTAGAATATGAATTATGAATTCTCCTAGAATCTCATAGAATCTTCTAGAATCCCCCCTCTCCTTCCTAAGCTTCTCTAGATTTTAGAAGATTCTTTGAGAAATCGTTTTTCATTTTCTGGTTTCTTGACACTTAACTAGAGCCCCGTCGGCTATGGCGAACTGGAATTTAGTTCCAGTATGTCAATGGTTTAGCTGGTTCTAGCGTGTCATGAGATTAGAATATGAATTATGAATTCGCCTAGAATCTCCTAGAATCCCCTAGAATCCCCCCCCCCCTCTCCTAAGCTTCTCTAGATTCTAGAAGATTCTTTGAGAAATCGTTTTTCATTTTCTGGTTTCTTGACTCTTACCTAGAACCCCGTCGGCTATGGCGAACTGGAATTTAGTTCCAGTATGTCAATGGTTTAGCTGGTTCTAGCGTGTCATGAGATTAGAATATGAATTATGAATTCTCCTAGAATCCCCTAGAATCTCCTAGAAAAGCCCATAGTACCCTAGAATCTCCTAGCAAAAATGTAAAGAATAGTCATAAATATGTTCGATTTAAGAATCCGAATGACACTGGAGAGGAGATATCGAGTCGCCGTCGTGATGTCAAAACTCTGTGAACTTCATTTTTTGTATTTCATTTCTTTTTGCCTTCTTTTGCCCGTTTTTTAATATTCTCTGTTATGTCCTCGGGTTGTTGGAAGCAGGACACGGACAGTCCGTTATCCGTTGTCCTAAATTTTCATTTATATTTTTTCATATCCGATTTTTCTCTGCGATTTTTATCCCCAATTTTTCACTCCCAATTTTCTGTTCCCAAATATTATTCCCAATTTCCAATTCCCAATTTTGTATTCATAATTTTTCCTTTTTTTTCTTGAATGTCAATGTTATCAATAGACACGGATTACTGTAGTTTCCTTCTTTTGTGTCAAGCTTATCAATTCAAAAAAATTCTGCAACGAGTGAACCACGGTCGCAAGCCACGCCCCCTTCATCGTCTTCAGAAGCACCAAAATCTGAAAAAACCACGGCAACGTCCTGATAAATCATCAAAATCTGGAAAAATGACAAAAAAATATTCAGATCAAAAATGAAATTCAAAATAGAGATGATTTGATTGATTTGTTGTTTTTCACAACGACAACTACCGTAACCTAAAATATCTTTAATTCTAGTTTTCTGTTATTTTCCCGTTTGAAAAAAAAAATTGAGAATGAAGCAATTGACTGAAAACGCACGAAAAAGCGAGATACCAAAACCGGAAATGAAGAATTTTTTTAGGTTACAGTAGTTGTCGAAAACCCGATTTTTTGTACCAGAACAATAGTGGGACCTTTTAAAAACTTTGCTCCATAACATTCTAAACAGATGATAATAGGAGAAGTGATAATCGAAAAATCTACTTCTCATATAAACTTTCCAAATTACTGATCCGAAGAAAAGCTTTAAAAACTCCTCCACTGCTAAGTCCTACAGTAATCTTTGACCAAGATAATTGTGTCTCCTTCGTGTCGAAACACGGTTTCATCCCCATCGTTGGTTCAATTGGTAGCTGTGTCCTCTTGTTTTGTCAACAATCAAAGTGCTAGAGGACACACGACATGAGACACTTTCTCACATTACCATCTATATCTCTTCTTTAGCTTACTTGGCCGATGGGCTCTTCCTCAAGTGGGGGTCACTATATTTATTTACGTCTCTCTTTCTACTCCACACCATCCACTGAGAGGAGCTGCTGACCTTTCTTCTTACCACCTCTCTTTACTCAAAAAACGATCGAATCGGATTTCATTCATTTTTCACAAAAAATTCGATTCAAATGAAAAGTCTTCCTATTGTGTTGACTAAGTCTAGTCAGTAGCAGAATGTATAGCCTAAATCAGATCACTTGTTTTCTGATTGTATACATCCAGGTCACTTTGACTTTTGGAACTATTCCATTATCCGAAGGACTTCATCAGATTTATGCCAGAAATGCTGCAGGTTGGTTTGATTCCAGGATCCTTCCAATAAGCTAAAAAAACAACAATTCAGACGTTAGAAAAATTGGTGATAACTGTACTCGAAATACGGAATGCGTTTCTGGTGCAGTCTGTCTTGGCACCTGTCGATGCAGGAATACACATGTTTCAGTGGAAGATCATTGCTGGAAAAGTGAGTTTCTAATATTAACTCTCATCATTTTTCTGCAATCTATTGTGAGTATGAAATATAGTTTCTGGCTAATTTACAATCAAAACTATCCATGTCGGTTTTCCAAGGGGTTCCGGTTGTCCGTCAACAGTCCGTCGTTCCTCCTTCGGCTACCAGCTAGCAGTCTTTTCAGCTGTCATTCAGCAGTTTATCGACAGTACCCTTCTACTTGTGGAGACAGTTCAGAAGTAGTGTTCAACCTTATTATTTCAGAAGTAGAACCTGGAAACGTCGGGTGCACATTCGATGAGCAATGTGAAGGCGTTTGGCCAATGACAACGTGCCAAAGTGGACAGTGTGCATGTGCAGAAGAAGAAGAACTCATCGAAACACCAGAAGGGAATGTTTGTGTTGTGCCAGGTATAAAAATGACCTCTAAAAATTAACTAGATCTAAAACCCATGATCTGAATTTTCCAGGCAACTGCCCAACTAACAATGTGAATGGAGCTCTGTATGATCGAGCTACACATCGAGTCTCCACATGTCTCACTTTTACGTCCAAAAAGGAAAAGAACACTCAGTTCATCGGTTGTGATGAGTATCCAGAAGTCTACGATTGTATTGCGGGAACATGCTGTCCGACACGTGGAATGACATGCATTCAGCCATTGAGTACTGGAGATACAAAGGATGCGACATCAGTTGAGGATAGGAGATGGTGGTATAATAGTGCAACGGGACAGTGTGCACCGTTCAATTACACTGGAAACGGAGGGAATTCGAATAACTTTTTGACTCAGTCCCAGTGTGAATCTTATTGTGGAGGGAGTAAGTTATTACAATTTTTGCCGTACAGGGTAGTGTTCCCGAGTTTATTTCAACACAAAATCAGTTTTTAAACATTTGCAAAACAATGTCTTATCATTCAGCTCAAAATTAAAATTCTTAAATTCAAAAACTACAGTATCATATTTGTAGGATGCACTCGCGGAGATCCTCTACCTCTCGAAGATTCCATTCTCAATTCCAACGACAACTACTTCTGCAAAATCCACGAATCAGATCGTCAACTGTGTTGTCCTACTCCATCATTCATCTGCAGCAGTTTAGGTGGAGTGAATGTGGACAAAACCACAATGCGACCGTATTCAAATGGATCTCCACGACGTGGAGCTGAAGTGCTTCAAAGATGGTATTGGGATACGAATGAGTTGGCTTGTAAAACATTCAAATATTATGGACAAGGTGGAAATTTCAATAACTTTGGTGATAAGCAAGAATGTATGGATTTGTGTTCATCTCGATTATGTCCACATGGAAACCCTCTTCATGATCCAAGTGATAATGTTCAGAGATGTCAAGGTCAAGAGCAGTGTCCAGAGAGTCACGAATGCAAGAATTCTGTATGCTGTCCTCGCCCAGCCGCCACGTGTCTACAGAGTTTGAAAACTCGAGAGAAGTGTGAACCAGGAGGAACGACAACTAAATGGACATACTCCACAGAGCACAACATGTGCAAGTCAGTGTTGGCTAGTCGATGTTTAATAGGGGACAATCAGTTTGATTCAATGGAAGAATGCCAGACAATCTGTGCAAGTGTACAACAACAACCAAAGTGTCCGATAGGAAGAGCTTACAAGGGATCGGATCAAGTAGTCGTCAGATGTTCTTCTTCAAAACGATGTCCATCAAACTACGAATGCATTTATACAGGATCAGTTCATGCATGCTGTCCTTCCAGAGGTAGAACATCTTTAATTTTGTTGAAAATGTATTATGCCAATTTCAGAATTCACATGTAATCAACAACTTCAGATGGGAACAACATGTGGAATGTCCACTCTTCAGCGTTGGTATTATGATCCATTGCACAATCGATGCAATCAGTTTGAGTATCAAGGATGTAATGGGAATGATAATAATTTTGTGACGAGGTTGGATTGTATCGAAACTTGTCACAGATCGGACTGTCCAGATGGAGGCGAAGCTCTGATTGATTCTAGCAATGGGAGAATTATTGCTTGTGAAAGGAATGATGATTGTCCGAGTACGCATACTTGTACAAGACAGGTTAGATTTTTGAAAAAATGCGGGTTCTGAAGAATCGAAGAGTTTTCAGCTCTATTCCAATCGCACGTCGTGCTGTCCATCTCGTAAATGGATCTGCTCCCATGATGCGAATGAAGGTGTTTCTTGTGGGACGCCTTCTAAACGATTCTATTTTGACGCCAACACAGAAACCTGTCTCCAATTCACCTATCTAGGATGTGCAGGAAATGCCAATAGTTTCTCGAATCGTGTGGCATGTTATCAGTTTTGTCACAGCGCTTGTGAGCTAATTAATTCTAACTTCTAAATTAAAAATGTCTGAATTCCAGCTTGTTCATCATCAGAAGTCGTCTACCAACCATCAAACCTCGATGAACCATTTGACTGCTCCTTGAAAACTTGCCCCAGACATTTTTCATGCGTTAGGAATGTTTGGGATGAAACCAAAAGTGTGTGTTGTGGAAGTCCGAACTTTGGAGTTTGCAGTTCGACTCAACACCCAATGTTGCTTTTCAGCACTCAACAACCTATGTCTTGCACACCGAATACTCAGGTTGGAGGTGTAATGAAAAAACAAATAAACACCAAACTTTATAGAATTCCTGTCCACTGGGCTTCCAATGCACCTACAGTTCCATTCGAATGCTCTATTTCTGTTGTCGTGACATCGAGCGGATTGACAAGTGTCTACAAGGATCGCGGCCAGAAATCTGGCAAAGTACAGCAGAACCCAGAGCGTGTTCCAGGGATTCTCAGTGTCCTTCAACGACTTCTTGTTTCACTCCAACTCCATTTTCATCGGGTCTTTGTTGTGCGAGAATCGATGAAATTTGTCCAGCCACTTTTATTTACGATGAACAAAAATCTTCAGATGGACAGTGTTCACCGTTGGAGAAGAATACTTGTGGAAGAGATGGGTCAGTTGTCGTAAATTTGTTAATTTTCACGATTTGGGCTGAAAACATTGTTTTTCAACCGGTTTACGCCTGGGCTCGAGCTCCTGGCTTCCGTTTAACTTCTAGTTTAAGAATCTCAGATTTTCAGAGTATTCCAAATTTTCTGAATATTTGAACTTCGAAGTTTACGAATTTTCCAAAATTGTAAATTCTGGATTGTTGAATTTTAGAAATTCTGAAATCCGGAATATTTTGCGTTCCCGATTTTCTGAAGTTCCGAATTTCTGGGTATTTGAAGGCTTTCCGAATTGTAGGATTACTAAATTTTCGAAATTTTTGGAATCCGGAAGTTCCGAGTTTTTAATTTTTCAATATTTCGAAACTTCGTAAAATTTTATAATCATACACTGTGTAGCCGAATTATGAATCATTGTGCTAAAGTTCCTATCAAAAATTGGTGTCAATCTCTAATACCGTATAACCTGTATTAGAAAGGCCCCTCTAATAGAAGGCCCTTGGTATCGTGAAACAATAGAAGTATTTTCAGCCAATCCGTATGTCTCTACTCTGACGTCAAGAATCGTTTCGTATGCTGTCGTCGAGAAGCTCGCCAGATCCAAGCACTTGCGAAATGCCCTCCTGGATCGATAATGGAACTCTCGAAAACCTATTGTGATCCAGAAAGTCCCTGTCCGAAAACCCATTTTTGTATGAAAAAGTCAACTGATCGAAAGGGAATCTGCTGCCGCCATCCCAGGTATTTCCTGATAAGGATATTATTCTCATAATCAAAAAAACCACCTGCTCAAAATCAGAGAAAATCAAAATAACAATTACGTAATTTCGGATAATTTTCAGCTTGAAACGAGTGATGCCAATGAAAACTCGAAAACCAGGAACAGCGACTTCAAGGAAACAAACATCCAGATGTAAACGACTACAAAGAAGTATTCTGAATAAATTTTTGGATTTCAGATCGATGTCCAAAGGGAGAGAAACTTTTGAAAATTGATGGTGAGCCGAAGACCTGTGAGGTGGATATTGATTGTCCCGAATTCTACAAATGCACATCTCAAGGAGCATCTCCATCTTATCAATCTGTGTGTTGTGGATTAGATATCACTGAAATCTGCCCCACAAGAGTATACCCTGCTATCCGGGTTCAAAAATGTTCAATG
The DNA here is from genome assembly GCA_027920645.1 of Caenorhabditis nigoni. Taxonomy (NCBI): domain Eukaryota; kingdom Metazoa; phylum Nematoda; class Chromadorea; order Rhabditida; family Rhabditidae; genus Caenorhabditis; species Caenorhabditis nigoni. The sequence continues at coordinate 6,547,304 of CP115866.1, read as the reverse complement.
TGTGCAACTGGATACGAATGTCACAAAAATTACTGTTGCCCCCAGAAAGAGGTTGCTTGTGCCCAGCCAATTCCTGAAATAAATTCCGACGAAGAAACCGAAGATTCTGTGATTCGATTCTACTACGATTCCGAGACAAACACGTGTCACTCATTCATCTATCACCGAGAAGATGCTCAATCATCAACTGCTCAGAATCATTTCTCCGATCATTCCTCTTGTATTGAGATGTGTGTTCATAGTCCAATCAACGAAGAAGATCTCCAATGCCCACATCCATATGTCAATCCTCTGGATCATCCACAAATGTGCATCACCAGTCTTAAGTCTTGTTCTGATTCGGAAACTTGTCTTAAGACAACAACGGGCCGAAACTTTGTCTGTTGTCAACATCCACCGTCATTCCAAATGTTAATGAACAATCTGTGCGGTGCCAGCTATCAGCCAACACTCAATAAGTCTGGAAATCCGATCCGATGCTCATCGAGCAGTCGATGTGCCAGTCGGATTTGTAGACAGAGTCCTGTGCTAAGATACAGTATTTGTTGTCAGAGGAGGATTCCAAAAAGTAGGTTTGGCAGGGGAATGCGGGAAGTGAGGTATAATCCATTTGATACTTCTTAAAATATAATCCTTTTGATCTCTTCCTGGTTGGAACAAGATAAAAAACTCCTAAAAAGATTTTTCTTTTCCAGCTCGCCTACTAATCCGCCCCTTATCCGAAGGGCAGATTAATAAGAAGCCAATATGTAGATCGGAAGCTGAATCAACTATGGGTTCATGCCTGCCAAGTACGTCAGATTCTATTTTAAGAAGTTTAAAATTTGAAAACATTTCCAGGATTGTTCCCAGGTGAAACCGAATGTGAGGTCGACAATCAGTGTGTTTCACCTTCAATATGCATCGAAAAACGTTGCACATGTCCGAATGGAACCGTTCAGTTTCGTAGAATGTGTGGTGAGTCGGTTTTCAAGTTTTGGTTTTTTTTGAGTTTTTGAAAAGTAGATTTTAGTAGATTTCGATACTGTTAATTTAAGAAAAAGTTTTACAAACATGTGGTAGTTTTTTTGATTAGTTTTTTTTGGATTAGTTTCTTTGAGAGAATTACAATATTTTATATTTTGAAGCAGTGTAGCTACCGTAACCATCCTAATACCATTAACTTTGAGCTTACAATTAGATATCTAGTTTCCTGGAAAATATATCAAAAAGTGGTCAACAGACAAAATACTTGTGAAATTATGATAAACATTTTATCAGTTGACTACTATTTGATATCGCTTACAGGAACCGAGATATATGAGCTCAAAGTGGTTGGGTTCCAAAATAATTAATTTGCTATTTTCGGCCAAAATCCTTATTATGGTAGCTTCCTATAAATCCTGACAACTTCCACTATTAGACACACTCGGATTATCTTCAGCCAGATTTTTTTTTTAATATTCGAGAAGTTTTCTTCCCCATCTATCAAAACCTATTTTCAGAATAATCCATATATAATCCGAGTGTGTCAGAAAAAAATCCGAGAACAAAAGAAATTATAGTTCCTCTGAACAAAAAACTTGATTCTAATCATTTCAGCGTCAGTATGTCCACTATTCTACAAAAACCAAAATGGAATCTGCGTATGAGAAGATGATGAAGAAACAAAAGAAGATTCTTTTTCTCATGGATTAGTCTCCGCCCATCACCACCTCTTCCATCTTTTTTTTCTTCAAACGTCATCATCATCTCTAAAAACTTTTTGCATTTTGTTTAAAGAAGAAGAAGAAGAAAGGAAAAGAAAAAGAAGCAAAAAGTGGAAGATTATCTGATTTCTATTTTCACATCACTTCATTTGATTTCTCTTTCTTCTACTTTTTCACGCACTACTCTTGTACTCCCAATGCATTTTACGGGTTTCCGCACGGACTCAATTTTCTTTTTTTTTTTGTCTTACTTACGATATAAACTTCTCACTTTGTCTACTTTTTTTGTTGTTTCCGGAAAAGGAATCTTGATTCAAAACATTGTAAATAGTTTAAATTCAGAATCCATAATACCCGGAATTCGTAAGATTTCATAAAACTCAATGGTCATTTCATAGAGCTCAAAACTAGAAGTTCATAGGGAGCCATTACAAGATATTGATGGATTTTGAAGAATCGGAAATTTTTGAAAAAAGACCTGGCAGGTCTAATTGTAGAATCCGGAAATACAGCAATTGCTCTGAATCTGTTTTTTAAGTTTTACGATCCAAAAATACCAATATCTCAGCATTTCCAATCTTGAAAAGTACAGTTTCCATTAAATTATATTTCGTTAAATTTGGCTTTTCTCCAATTTTTAGTCTCTTTTTTTAAACTGAAACTTAAAAAATTTTTTATAATTTCCATTTGGTTTTTTTGAATAGTTTTCTGAATCTCATAATTTTTAAGAATCTACCAACTACACTAGTTTTTATTTTCGAAAAAAAACCGCACAGTAATTCTGAAGACCACCGTACTACCGTAATCCTTAATCCGTCTACAGTAACCTAAAAGTAGTAATTTTAGGTTGGATAATTTGAAAATTTTCGAGAACTTCAAATTTCGGAAAATCGAAAATCGCTAGAAATCTAGAATTTTCGATTTTCTTTAATTTTTCAAAATTCAATTTTTGCGATTTTGAAAATTTTCTGAATCTCATATTTTTAAAGAATCTACCAACTCCACTAGTTTTTATTTTCGAAAAAAAAGCTTACTACCGCAATCCTAAATCCGTCTACAGTAACCTAAAGATGGTAGTTTTAGCTTGGAAATTTTAGAAATTCAGAAGTTCGAAAATTTTCGAGAATTCCAAATTTTTCAGAAAATCGAAAATCGCTAAAAACCTAGAATTATCAATTATCTTTAACTTCCGAAAATTCAATTTTTGCGATTTGGAGAATTTCAAAATCACAGATTTTTGAGGGTCATTTGTAACGCAGAATGTTCAAATTTAGGCACATTTGAAGCTTATTTTTAGACAATTTTCAGCAAAATAAGTGCCATTAAAACCGTTTTCTTGATACTACCAGCAAAACTAATAGATCACAATTTTACAATCAAGCATACCCTTTTTAGAGTCTGATTAATTTTTTCATAGACTTTTTCAAAGATTTCACTAATATCCATCTAGACCCCCCCCCCCCACATAAATTTTTAATCATTACATCAATTTTCAAATCATCTGAAGCCCCGAAAAAAGCTGATCGTTCAGTAGTCCTCTTTTCTTTCCCAACTTGACTTTAGTTTTTATTTATATCTGTTTTTCTTTGTGTTTTGTGTTTCTTTCGAAAAAAGAATCCCAGAACTTTCTTTATTGGATTCGAAAGGCCTTGATGTAGAAATTAAGAGAAAAAAGGCACATCTTCTCTCAGAATCCCTCATCAAACGAATTCAATCAAGTACGTTCATTTGTTTGTTTTTCAAACATTGGTCCCTCCCCCCTCTCTCTTCCTCTTTTCTCGTAAAACTTTCCATCGTGATCCCTTCGGTTGTTTTGTTTTTCAGCCGTGCCTTGCTCCTTCAGATTCCTTTCCCTATCTCTCGTCATCCGTCTATTTTCCACTTTTCTGTAGTTTTTCAATGTGCCCTTTGTCAGGGAATCTGTCGTTCTTGAAATGCTCCATTTCGTGGGTATTTACGAGAATCGGGTGCCAAAGTCAGATTACTGTAGTTTCCGATAGTAGTCTATAACTGTGAAGGGGGAGGAGCAGCAAAAATAACTGTCTCGATTTTTCTTTGCATATAGACCTATCGAGAAGCTGATCTTGTGAAGCGAGTCTTGAATATGAGCCGCTACCGACTGAGCCATGAGTGTGAAGGTGGATCAGTCACTCTCTTTTAAAGTCCAATCATGTTATCACTTTCCTGAACTAATTGAAAACTTGAAAACTTTAAAAAATGCTTTTGAGTCCCAACCTAGAAATTAGACATTAACTAGTTCAATTGAAAAGAATATTAAGACTAACTATTTCTAGATCCCCCTTGTTTCGGACGTCACGAAAATTAGATCAACATCTCGTAACGTCATCTGTTTTCTTCTGAATCTCAAAAAAGCTTTTTTCATATATTCATTCACTCGTACCCAAACTTCTGAACTTTATCAGACAGCATCGTGATTCTTTTGAGTCACTCTTCGAATAGTAAGTTTATCGAAGCGAAAGCGTAAAAATCTCTAGAAGAAATTCAATCAAACCGAAACCCCCGCAATTTCTATTTTCCTCTCTCTTCTTGAGAAATATCTATTTAGGTACTAATAAAGTTTTCCGAGTAGGAAAGGAAAAATCTAAATTTCCTTCCAAGATAGACTATTTATTTACTTTTCAGGGAAGATATTAAAAAACAAAGTTGTTTTTCGAAATTTCAAAAAAACTACTATTCCATGTAGGAAAAAAGTTTTCAGCTGTCGAACTTCTAGAGGACTATTAAAGATTGGGATTAGCATGTCTGAGATTCTCGAATTCTCAAAATGTAGGTCCCTGAGCAGAATGGGATTTTTGTTACGCTCAAACGACCTTTGAAAAAAAAATTGCAATTTTTTTCTATCGATTTCAAAAATCACAAACTCAGGCTCCGTAGAGGGGAAGAGTGGCCTAACTATCATCATGATTATTCTAGGCCACCGTAGTTGATAGTTCAGAAATGGTGTAATATGCGCCTGATGTGTCTTCTATGCAATTTTAGCATATTGGCCTAACTTTTGCTTGTTCAGTATTCTAGGCCATCATTTCAAATAGACTAGAAATAACATCCAACCATTACTAGGCTATTTTCAATAGTGGCCTTGAAAAATCAAGTTGAAAAAGTTAGGCCACCATGCTAAAATAACCTGGGAAAGTTTGTTCGAAAACCAAATTTTCGTAAGTTTTTTGAGTTATAATTTTTTTGAAATTTACCGTTTTCGAAAAACAGACACTGATCCTAAGAAGTTCCAGATTCTGATCACCCGAAGCTTTGAGAAATTGAGTGATTTTCAGTTTTCACCTAATCTTCAAAGATTCTTTCTCTTTTCTCAATTCCGGGTGGTCATCTATCATGGTCCATCCAGTCATGTCAACCAAAAATCGTCCATTTCCATCATTCTTTATTTTCCCACAACCCAGGGAGGGTGTCAGGAAGAGATTGAGCAAAAATGACAGATGGAACAGAAGAGATTGACATGTTTTTCGTCACTCACCCAAATAAAAAAGATGTTCCCGTTCTTCTCATTCGTTTCATCGCCCCCCCCCCCCCCTATTTCCCGTCTAGACTCATTTCCACCTCCATAAAATTACCATTTCTCTGAAACATGACGTCACTGGCTTTCTGTTTTCCTATTGGGCTCCTGACGACATTTCTCTGTATAGTTTCACCTCCCTCTTCTACCGTTACGCCTTCCGATTCTTCTGAATCTCGTGCCAGAAGACGTCACAGGAGAAACTTCAAGAATAGTATTCACGCTTCAAAAGAAGCATCACAAGAAATATCACGAATTGTTTGTTGGTTTCTGAAATCAGTTAATGCTCATCGAATCGTTATCTTCGTTACCGCTTCACTGACAAATTTTTCATCACGTCTTCTTATTTCGAAGAGAGATATACAGCCTCATTAAAAGACATCACCTGCCTCACTTCCCCCATATTTTCTTCAGATTTTCTTCAGATTTTCAGAAGTATTTTTGGGCTTTTTCAGCTGTTTTTGTTTTGTAGTGCCATAATACAAAATACTATAAATAAGATGGCGGTTCCGTGTAGCTATCTTTATAAGTAGTCGAAAAGATTCTCAAAAGTTTGTATAAAGTATTCAATAGTTCAACAATCTAGAGATTTTAGGGATTGAACGCTTTCCAGGAATTCGTGGACCCAACTTTATGTGACTTTGTAGCCAAAGTTCCCACCGCGATGATGCTAAGTCTCTTCCTTGAACTCTCAAAAGCTCGTTCAACTGATTTTCTGCTAAAAAGGTCAGCACAATTGCTAGGAAATTTCCCAAAGATTACCGACAAAGGAATTTCTTCTAGGCAAAATAATTTCGTCATTTTGGATCTCACTTTGAAAATATGATCGGAGCCTGGTTGATTACCGAGTACGGTAAAACCTGTAATAGAAGAACCATTTAATTGAAGGTGCCCTCTAATAGAAGGGCACTCCAGAGGTACATTGAAACAGTAGAAAGGCCGGCTCTTCTAATGCAGGTCTTACGGTAACTGAATTCAGTTTCAGTCTGATATCACAACAAGACTATATTTTAGAATATTTTTTCTTTGTGAACTCAGTTTTGCTTTGATTCTCACTCTACTGAAAGTTCGCGGAAGACTAAATTCCATGAGAAAATTCCAAAAATAACCTTTAAGGTTTGATATCCTTGTGTGCCTTTAATGATTTTGCTACTGGACCTAAGCTCCGCCCACCTTTGAATTTTCGACCGCATCGCGCATTGAAATTAGACCAGAGTACCATCGTGCCCGCTTTCATGCAGGGGTTTTTCGGAATTTCGAAAAATTCAAATTTTAAAGTAGAAATTCTATTTTCCAATCACAAAACGGCAAAAACTAATGAAAATAGACAGAAATATACAGAGCGAAAAATATCAAAAATGACTCCGTTCGAGACCTGCAAGCAAATTTTGCTTGACATACCGTAGTCCAAAAACACTCTAATTTTGAAACATATGCCAAAATTCCGAAAAAAAAAATCCAAAAAGCTTCGGAAATATTCCGACCGGGATTTCATTCCGAAAATGGTCAGAGTTTTCGAAATTAGGAATTCCATTCCGAACATCCCTGCTTTGACGTTTGCTATCGGGCGCCTCTACCTTCGTCCGCGTGGCTCAGTCGGTAGCGGCGCCGCACCTTCAATATTCGTCCAACAAGTTCAATTCCTCGACAGTAACAGAATTTTGAGACAGTTATTTTTTCATGTCTCCCCATTTTCAATATAATTTTTTCTCTTACAATGCAATCGTAGTAATTTCCGTTGACGTCTTCTTAATTTCCGCTTGTTTCAATACTCGTAACTAACCCACTAATTGTACATTTCCTTGTCTGAATCCCTTTTTTCCCGTCTAGAACACCTGAAAGCTAAAACTGACAAAAAACAAGTATTGAATTACTATTGCTCACTCATTTACTCATCTTTTCGGTGTCTAGTAATTCGTGGTATTCAACCGAAAAATTGAAAGAAGTTGTGTTTTGTTGTGGTTTCAACGATTCCTGAAAACTGGTAACTTTCGGGAAAACAATAATAACTTTGACTAATTGCATAGATGTATTCTGAAAATTTTGATCCAAAGGAAACTCCAAATTTCGTCAAATCGAACGGATTATCATATCAAGGAAGCGGATTAAAAATGTTCGAAAGAGTTTCCAGAAACATCATCCCTCCTTCTTCTAACCTTTTCTCTTTGTGCTCCTCATATTTTCAGATGACGTGACTCTTTGTTTCATTGGCGTAGGAGTCCGGAGGACCACCCCGATTATCCTCTTCATTCTTTTATCGTTTCGTTACTCATTTCACATCTGATTTCTTCCAGCTCATCCCTCTTCCTTCCATTCTCCACGTCATCTGACTCTTCTGTCCAGAAAAACGTTTTTGTCTCTTTCCGACGAACCAAAGTAAAAAAGGGGGTGTTCTGTGTCAATTATTCATAGTTTTATTTCTAACTTTAGCCATTTCTCCTCCTCTCCCACCGAATATGCTCAATTATTATCTGTTTTTCACATTTTATTCTCCATTCTTTTGGAGTCGAATGGCAGAATTTCCCATTTGGTCTGTGACGAAAAATGACATTTTTCTGGAAGTGTGGAACAGCTGAAATTTGAGAGTATTCTGATTTTAGGCTTCTTTTGTTTGGCAAAAAAACATCTAGGAAAACTCCTCTAGAATCTTAAAGTCAGGTTAAACTCGGGAACTATGAGATTTGAAAATTCATTAATCCTAAGATTAAAAAAAAACGTTCCGGGAGCTGATGTTACAAGATTTCAAATTTTGAAAATTCTGAAACCTAGATTGAATTCCCTTTTATGTTTTAGAATTACACATCGTTTTCTAGCTTTGAAAAAAGTGGCTCAGTCGGTAGCCACCAGAGATGTCCGGATTCAGGATTCCGTATTCCGCATTCCGGATTCCGGATTTCATATTTAGGATCCCGGATTCCGTGCTTTTTTCATTCCGGATTCCGTGTTCCGGATTCCGGAAATATTTCATTTGTCCGGATTTCAAGCAATTTTTTTTTTAATTTGCAAGAATTGTCTGACTTTATTGTAATTCCGCGACAAAAAGTGCTAAAATTCTGGATTCGGTATTCCGTATTCTGGATTCCGGGATTTTTTAATTTCCGGTGTCCGTATTCCGGATTCCGCAAAATTAGTTTCATTCCGTATTCCGGGAAATTTTTATTTGTCCGGATGCCGGATTTCGTATTCCGTTTCTCAAAAAAGTCATTCCGGACATCTCTGGTAGCGTTCAACTCTCCTTGAGGCTTATTTCTCCTTTTCTCAATTTGAAATTCTATTTTCTTTTCTAGCCTTAAAAATTATTAAAAGCCTAGTCAAAATATGCATGGATCAATTTTTATGATCGTTTTCATGTGATGTGTGGTATCAAAATTTTCATCTGCCAATTAAAAAGGAACTGCACTGTGTTTTGACCCATTTACTATTATATATGCTAGTCTGGAATCAGTCGGATCTCTGGAAATTCGGAATCTTGGAGCTAAATTTTCAGCTAACTCCTAGTCAGAAGCTTCTCAAAATTTAAATTCAATTCGACTCATATTTAATCGGTTTGAATTCTCAGCTAATACTACACATTTTTGAATCCGTCTTTTCCTACAATTCTTCCGACTAGTATATACTAATGGTACCTGCCGCGTATCGTAGGGATTCTCTAGACTCCAGTGGAACAAAACGGAAACCCTAAACTATAAATTTCTCCATTTTTTTTTGAAAATAGAATTGCATTCCAGACTCATTTAATGGACCCCAAACGTTTCGTCGTCATTAAATAGGTCTCCCCCCAGAACAAAGTATTTCCTTCTTTCTCATTTTTTTCCCACTTTTCTCTTTTTCATTTTCACACAAAAGTTCAACCGGAAATGCAGTCTCAATTTTTGGTTTTTTGTGCTCTTCCGGTGGATATTCAAATAGGATATCCGTTGATTTCCCGATGTGCTCCTTCCGGTTTAAATTCGAAAACTTTTGAAAATTTTCAATTTCAAATTCCATTCTATGAATTTAAGAAGAACGTTTTCTGAAGTCTAGATGAATCATTTTTCGATTAATGTTGATTTTTGTCCTCTCTCCCATCACACCAGAGAACTGGAAAGTGTCCTATCCCAGACGGATGATCCCGAAAAGAAATCCTCTTCCAAGAATCTCGTCAACTAAAGTAAAAAAGAATTAATGATTTTGTCTTAAAATGTCTCTCTTCTTCACTCATATACCATCTTCAAATCAGTACGACTTCAGGATGCCATCACCATTGAACCACGTTATTCTATCCATCATTCTTCTGGGTTCCCACGTGTCTACGACAAAGGTGAGAGCCAACGCCTCCACTTGATCTCTCCGGAGATCAGAAAAAAAATGTTGCCGAACTTTGGAGAAGAGAACAATCTAAAGTTATGGAAAGGGTTCTCAGATTACCAGAATTTAAAAAAACTGAGTTTTCAATATTATGTAGATGGACCTTTTTAAAACTTTGCTGCGTTACGTTCTGGCTCTGCGTCACTTCGAAACCGAGACATTTCGAAACCGGTCGTTTCGAAACCGTGGCAATACAGTCGAATGGATACATTTCCAACCACAAAAAATTGGGTCTTTCAAATATGGTTTTTCTGATAAAACACATTCATTTTTCAAAAAAAAAGGTTTTCTTGAATTTCTTCAATTTTCAGAATGGGTTATATCAGAAAACGCATATTTGAAAACTCCTTAAAATATTGTTTTTGTAGTCTGAAGTTTATCCATTGGCTTGTATTACCACGGTTTCGAAATTACTGATTAAGAAGTGACGCGGAGCATAAGTTCCACATACCGTATTCTCCCCGATAGAAAAAAGAAAAGACGGAATCCGGAATCTGGAATGAAATAAATTTCTTGGAATCCGGAATCCGGAATACGGAATAAAAATAATTTTCCGGAATACAGAATCCTGAATCCGGCCAAATGAAAACTTTCCGGAATCCGGAATACGGAATCCGGACAAAAATATTTTTCACGGAATCCGGAATCCGGGCATCTCTGAAATCCTCCCAAACCGTCAACTTTGAGTTAATCTAAAATTACTTTGAGCCCATCTAAAATTGGTCAATTGATGAAAAATTGATCAAATTATCACCATTATTTTAGCAATTGTAGACTTTTTGATATCTCTCACAGGATTTGGGATACAGTAGATGATACTAGGATAAGTGATAATCGAACTTTCCATATAAACCTTTCAATCCCATATAAACCTTCCAAATTACTGCAGCTCCTACTAATCCAAAAAATAACCATTTACAGGTAGCTGATGTTCCTTCAGTTTGTGATGGTCTAATCGAGCCATCAGTTCTCTCAATCGATAAACCACTCGAGAATATCAAAGCGAATCGAGGCGACAGTATCGTTCTCCGATGTGCATTCTATGCATCTCCCCAGCCATCAATCACTTGGTATCACCGAGGAAAACGTGTTGAATCTCATCCGGCAGCTCAATTCGAAACTCTTCTCTCAGCTACTAATCTCGGACAATCCGTCGTTGAATCCGGTGAGATAATGAATCAGCTTTTTGAAAAATGAAGTTTGAAAGATGATGTCAACCCCAAATTCGAACTTCTTTTTGTTTGTCTATTCAAAAAAAGAATTTGAGAAAGGCTGCAAGCCGAGTAAACAGATGAAGTCACATGAGTGTGAAATAATTAACACCTTCTTTTTCCGAGAATAGCAACGCAACTTTTCAATTTCAGCACTTCGAATCGATTGTTTGGATGAGCGTACAGCTGGGGAATACTTCTGTGAAGCCACGTCTCCATGCACTCAACCAGTTGTCACCTCATCAGTCGTATCCATTAATAAAGGTTCGAAATTATCAATACAGACAAAAAAAATGAGTAATCGTTGTTTTAGCTCCAAAATCAATCACCGGAACGTGCAAGTCACTCCGTCAACCCCTTGAATCACCACCACTGATCTCCGTATTCACTTTGTCTCGCATCGAACTTCCAGGAGGAGTGACTCAATTGGCATGTCGGACACACGGATATCCAGCACCGAAAACAACATGGTACAAGATCGAGGAGGATGAATCTTTGAGTTCCATCGAAGGACAACGGAACTATATGGTTGGTGGCAGAGATGTCAGGATTCCGGATTCCGTATTCCGGATTCCGGAAGTTTTTCATTAATCCGGATTCCGGATTCCGAGAAATTTTTTATTCCGGATTTCAAACAAATGTGTTAATTTGCAAGGATTCTCTGACTTTTTTGAACTTCCGCGACTAAAAATGCAAAAATATAGCACGATATTTTTAGAACATTTCTGCTCATTTCCAGAACTCAAAATTCCGGGTTCCCAGCTTTTTTCTTTTCGGATTCTGGTTTCCGCTTTTCAAAAAAGTCATTCCGGACATCTCTGGTTGGTGGACACAGTCCTGTGTTGACAGGGCAGAGCCGAGTCCATTTCAGACGCGTAGCGTGTCGGCGTCGCGGATTAAGACGCTCAATCGAGAATGACCGTAATACTACAGTAACTATGGCGTTAATCTCGTTGCGAAAGCTTTAAATTAAACTAATGAGAACTGCTGGTTATACTTAAACTGCTGAGAACTGCGGTGCCTTCCACCAACGGAGAAAATTCCACCGGAAAAAGCGAGAGAAAAATATTTTTCAAGTTCCTGAAAAATTAAAAATACAATTATTTCCAGCACCTTCCCAACGGAGATCTTTTGATAGTCGGAGACGAGGAGACCATCTCAGAATCCTTCCGTTGCGTCGCTGAAAACCCACTCGGATCTGCTCATCAAGATGCTTCAGTCATCTACATGCTCGCCTAATTTCTCCATAAATATATCTCCTAAGTTATTTGTCTGCAAATCTGAAACCTTCTTCATTGAACTCTCCCCTAATATTTGTGAATCCAATTTATCTAGCCTTTACTTATCCCCTATTTGAAACTCAAGTTCCCTCTTCCTTCCCAATTCAAAACTCGCATGAATCATGATCCGATCTTCATTGAATGTGTTTATTCGTTCCAGCAAAAAATAAACAATGCGTGCTGTTTGTATTGATTCAGGCTTAGATCGATCAGAAATAAATATATTTACAGCTACTAATTGAACACATCAGTTGTTATCAGGGTGGTTTTACAGTTGTTTGAAGTACTAATATAACAGAAGAAGAGTTAGAAATAAGCAATTGAGATTGATTGTTTTCATGAGATTGGCGAGTAGTCGAAAGCGATTTCGTATTTCTGTTCCGGTTCAGCCGGCAGAAGGGGTTCCTGAGACCAAAGTCCCAAATCAAAGTGCGAATAATCGAGTCCCAGTTCTTGCTGGACTTGATGTGGGCCTATTTTTTTCATTTCCTCCGATCCAAGCCATGGGGAAGCTTTCAGTTCGGAGGCAGTTCCTCTGAAAAAAGAGTGTTTCGATGGCAATTCGAATGAAGTAATTACCTCATTTCAGGATGGTAATTCAGGCAGTTGGAGATGAATTGGTGCATCTCTTGAGAGAATACGCGAGTTAGGTGGTCTGCTGGGCGCATAGCTGAAAACGAATATTGCAAACGGATGACGTGATGTTTGGCAACGTCATCTTATAAAGGCTCTTCACTCACAAATATCAATTCCCATATCTGCATCATCCTCCAAACTTTTCTTATCCACTGGCCTTGGAACTTGTCCATTAACTTTGCGGAACAACATCTCCAAAGGTTCCAGTTCACCAAATGGCATCACTCCGTTTATTGCCTCACAGACGGATATTCCCAGCATATAAATATCAGATTTCGAAGTGTAGCCGTGCATATTCTGGGCGACGACTTCAGGAGCAAGATAGTACATCTGATTTTGAAGATGTGTGTCGTATTCGAAAGCACAGTCCAGATGATGGTTCAATTCAACCATGTAACGGAATCCAGTCAGTTTCACATTACCCGCCGAGTCGAGGAGAATGTGTCTAGGTTTCACATCTCTAAAAAAGGTGAAAAATTGAAAATGGTGTGGGTGAGAATATGTCTAACCTATGAATATATCTTCTCTCGTGTAAATAGTGAAGCCCTTCGAGAACTTGAATAGTGATTCCAGCTATCGCCTTCTCGTTGAGTCCCCACTTTTTGTATTCAAACACAATATCGAAAAGAGATCCTAAATTCATTGCAGGCGTCATTTGATAAATGGACTTTTCGTAGACAAAAGATGCAGTGAGTTCCACAATATTTGGATGTTGCAGTAATCGAAGAAAAGCAGTTTCTTTCTGAAAAAAAACGAGGATGTGCACTGGGATTCTCAAGAAAACTACTAACTGCAATGGCAGCATAATCATCGATATCATCAATGTTGTACTTTTTAATGGCGACAAAGTTTCTCTCCATACTGTGAAGGCTGATTCTCTTTCCCAGATATATTTGCCCACCATTGCAGGCTCCTGGAACGTCAGAATTGTCTTTTCGATCTATTTTTTAATAAATTTACCCATATATCTAATGCATTCATACCCAGAAGGACTCAAGTTGGGGACACCTTCTGGCTCTTCCGTGAACGATGACTGAGATCTATGTTGAATGATTTGAGAGAATGCTGTATTAGGGGATAGAGACGAGGAAGATGGTATAATGGTGGTGTCCGCCATTCCTGGAAGCCGTCGAATGAATCAATACAACACGATGTCGAGGTGCCAAAATAAGAGAACTCTAGGGTGCAGTGACCTAGACACAACTCTTCGAGTATCAACGGCGGGAAGGTTTTATTTTCATAGAAAACGCGAGTGATCCATGGGCAAACGAACACAAAAAGACTAGTGAGAAAATACATAAATAGTGCCTTCGAATTCTAAAACTTACAACATATCAATATTTTAGCAAAAAGATATGAAAACTAGGGGACTGCAAGTGTATGGAAATGTTCAATTAAACGGGGGGAATCAGGGAAAAAGCGAAACGAAAAGAATGGAAATATTATTTTAAGCAAAAAAATTATTTGTGAGAAGCTCTAAAGTGGCACTAGCTTGACTTAAAAATGAAGCCATAACCAGAAGGGGGTTGTGCTTGAATATTTAAATATCGGGCGATACAATAAATACGATGATAAGACAAAACTTCTATTAGGGAGTTAAATTAACCGACGAGCTTAGGCACTGCCATCTATCCGGGGAAAAAAAGAAAATTGTGGTTGAGCTATCCCTCAACGGCTGGGTTGATATGAAGCTGCTGAAGTTCCATATCGACTTGATGAAGCTCGCGGAGCAAGCAATTATTCTTGGTGTAGGGGTCGAGATGGGCCATTTCACTTTCAGCCATTCGCAATTCCATGCGAAGGTGGGCGTTTTCGGCTTCGGAGACGTTTCCTAAACATTCTATGAACTGCTATCAACATCAAAATGAAATACTTACCTTGAGCTTCGCTGAGCCGCTCCTTGACATCCACAATTTTGTCGAGGGAATTCGAAACAACATTTTGTGGATGAGGCACGAGAATTGGTCTGATTGGAGTGAGCAAACCAGTGGCAGTGTCCACAAGCATTGGTTGCCCAGGAGTCGGGGGTGGTGGAACTGATGGATTGAAGCTCTCAGCTGGAACAACTGGAACTTGGACTGGAACAACAGGAACCATGGGCATCACGGGCTGTGGAATTCCAGTTGCTGAAATTAGTAAGGCTAGAAGAAGTAGGAAGTTAGCGATTATAATAATAACAAGACATCAAGGAAATCGTGCAGGGAAAGAAAGGGTTTCCGAGAACATTCGCCACGTGTTTTGAGATTAGAAAAAACATGCAAACCAACTCCACCCACAAGTATGAATAACCGATGTGGCAATCGGCATACAAATACTATCCATCACACTCATCGTACCACAATCAGATTGGACCGTAGCGGGAGCTGCGGAACCAACAGCAGCAATTATCGGTTGTCCGGTTGTTTGATTCGTTAGCGACGGAGCACGAGGACGATTCTGTTGCACCATCTCTCCTATCATTGTCATGGTTTCATCATTCGGCATTGAGGCAAAACTGATTGGAATGGGCGGAAGGTCTATGGTTGGAACAGGTATCATTTGAATTGGAATATGGTCCATTCTGTAATGAGAAATGTTAAGAAAATTCTCGTTTTGATTTTGAAACCTGTCATCAAGAACCGAAGAAGCGACAGTATAAGAAACGTGTCCAATGCCACTGTCTTCAGGCTCATCGTCTTCTTCAGAGGTCTGCAAGCGTTTCAAGATCTCGTTTCTTTTAGCCAGAAGTTGTTCAGCATCAGCGCCAGTTGGTCCCCAACAATTTCCACTGTCAAACATAGGGAACATGTTACCGTCGGTTCTGAAACTGAAATCTGTATCAATTTTGGGAAAATCTTATCCTCACGTTTGCATCCAAATTGTGTGCGGATGTTGACCAGGTGGGGAACCCGCAGGGAAGATCATACTTCCAGTTGGTGACGTGGCAGTCCACATGGCTGGAGGAATTTGAACAGGAACTGATGTAGTCATGGCACCCATTGGAACCGGCGTTTGTGAAGGAGCCATTTGTTGTGGTGGGATCTAAAAACAAATTCTTGATCATTCAGACTATTATATTTTTGAATCACCATGACAACTGGTCCCTGATTCATATGAGTTGGTGATTGCATGATCATAACTCTTTGTGGTGTTCCATTGACAACTGTACCATCAGCAGTCACTACGTTAGCTGCTTGCATAAGAGGGACCGTCCCGTTCTGTGGCACTCCAGCTGGAGGCATCATTTCTGGAGAAAAAGGAAACATCATAGGCATGCATCCTGGACGAGGTGCTGGTAATGGGTTCATTCGTCGTCCTCGAACTCTCATCTGCGGTGGTTGCATTGGTTGAGGATTATAGTATTGCTGTGGTATCTGTTGTGGTCCAGGAGTGAAATGATGGTGCTGTGAAGCGTAGCCCATCCGGTTTGGTGGGATTCCCATTTGATACCGTTTCTGTCGTGGCGTGAATTGCCCCTGTCCTCCTTGTTGCTGTGGTTGTTGCTGCTGCGAAGTTGTTGGCTGTTTGGCATTCGGTGGAGTATGAGACGGTGTATTCTCTCTGACATTTTCTACGGGTTTGTTGAATTCAGTTCTGCTCACAGTTCTCCCATTTTCATCGAGATGAGTGTAGAGGGGATAGAGTGGCGGAGGAGGAGGCATCATTCCTTGTGTCAGCAATGCTCTTCGTTCTTCCTTGGGCATCCTTCTCAAGTCATCGTGAGAACAGTGTAGACGAAGGATCTTCTTGATTTGATACAAACTTTCGGCGACAATCGACATTGTTATGGTTTCCTGATCAATTGTTCCAAAATACTCCAGACAAGGGATCACTTGAGTCAGGAAATTTCGGTATGCAGGTATTTGGACAAACGGAGATTGTGAGTTGAAAAGAGTTTTCAGTTCATCAACACTTTGTTGGTATGTATTCCGCGACTGCAACTTGTCGATAATGGATTGCATATGAGAACGGTGAGACTGATCTGCATACAAAAGAGCTGACCACTGATCGGGACCAATACGGAGTCCTGATTCGAATGCTATTTGCACTATCTGCGAATCATGTTCTCTACGCAAAGCATCATAAGTTCTGAATTCCTCCTTTAACTGCATCAACGACGATTCTCCGTCTCGTTTGAGAACATTGAAGCATGAAGCACGGTAAAGCAGTTGAACCACGTGTCCAACACAAGTTTTCGATACTTGTGGATAGTCGGAGGCAAGAGTTTGCACAACGTACATCACAAGATTCTTCCGAGCTATACACTCTCCAGTCTCCAACGTCATCAGAATCAGACGAAGGACATCATCTTGCATCGCAGGTCCGAGGAACTGACAACCACGAGCTCGCACCGCTGACCATAATTGGCTACTGACATGCGTGTTGCTTTGTATCGATAAAATAATTTCAATCATAACTCGTTCACTGATTCCTCGACACATTTTGAACGTCTTCAGACGACCATCATCTTCTCGCCATTGGTAACAGAGCAGGGCCAGAACTTTTCGTTGGAGTGTTCGGGATATCTCCTGAAAACATGAATTAATTCAAAGGTTAGCGTTTTCACAACTCACTCTGCTGGAGACAGTTCCACCTCGTTCACTATCCGCTTCTCTAAAAAACTTGGCGATCTGGATGGAAAGATGATCGATTCGTTTCTCATCGTCAGTATTTGCTCCAGAAAATATCATGCATTGTTTCCGAGGATAGATGACAGATAGAAGCGCCACGTTGTTGGGGTATTCCGATGGTGGAATGGTTGTCTTCCAATCATCATGAGGACATGGTTTCAATTGGCTTTCTGGTTTTTCAGCACATTTGCGGCATATGACATGACCGCAAATCAAACTCACCGGGAGGAATGATTCGTTAAAATGCTGCAAATTTATTCGTTTTCTGGTGAAGATTAGAAGGGAAACACCTACTTTGTTACAAACCGAACAACACAGAACTTCCTGCCATTGCCCGCCTTGACCCGTTGGTGCCATTTTGTTTGATCACGCAGTGATCAGAAGGTAGTATACACGGTATACACTGAAAGTATGAGCATATTAAAAAACCAGGCCAAACCAAAATCAACACACTGACATGAGATTGTGAGAGCCAATAAAAATAGAGGTTTGAAATCCGTGGAAACCAGCGTTCACATCGAATTCAATCAAGAAATTCTGAAACAATAAGACTGTCTAGATCAAAACTCTAACAAAAAATTGGGATAAGAAGATAGACGATGTGTAAAAAACACATTGATAAATAGAGATAGAAGAAGAATGTATGGAAGTCAATAAACTTTTTTTTCAATGAAAAAATATGAGTAACAAAAAAACAAGGAAGATAACAAACGAGTGCAAAACAAGGATGGGAGAAACCGGATACAAATCAGAAAATAATGCAAAAAGAAAATTCAAAATGTGCTCGTCTGATAGTTGGCAAAACAAGAGAAGTCGTTGGCTAGATTATTGGTGTGCTTCGGTTCGAAACTAGTTCGGTGCATTGCCATGAGACGAGAAGCCTGAAACAGAGATTACAAAGATTATTTCTTCAGTGGAGGCGTAGAGAGATAATCCACTCAGAAAAGAAATAGCGACTTTAATTAAAAGGATTGGAGATTGATGAGCTAGAGAAAATGAACATCTTGAGGAGTTGTTGAAAAATATTAATTTTAGAGCTGTTCGAGTATCAAAGATCGAGAATCATGTGAAATCTATCTCTATTTCTAGGATGCGTGGGAAAAAACTAGCTTCTACAGCTGGCTTGCGGGCGCTGTTTATTGAAAAAATATTATCAGTACAAGAATCGACCCACAACAAAAATAGAAACGAAAAGAATGATTCCGTCATTGAAATATGTCAGTAGGGTGCGTGTCGATATCTTTTACTTCTCAACGGTGCAGGTACTTTTATACCGGTTACTGTTATCAATCAATCGAATCGCATTCTCTAGAAAAGAAATCGAACGATAAATATCTATGTCTTGAGTGTGTTCTTTTTTTCTTAAAAATTTCGGTTTCTCTTTCATTTTTTCATCGAAAAGACGGCGGAAAAGGACTGAAGTTCAAACGTTACTGACATAGTCTTCCATAATTGCGCCCGTACAAAGTATCACTTTCACATTTTCCTTTCCCAGTAAACGAATTGAGTGGGCGGTTTTGATGAGGCATTCAGCTGCCAAGAACGGCGGGTCGGCGATGATCACATCGAATTTTCCAAGAAGTTCAGCAGGCAGTTGCGTTGGTTGTTTGTAGTCGTACAACACAAATTCAGTTGGGAACTTCATACCGAAGCGAGAGTCAAATTCAAATAATGTTAGCTGAATGAGACCTTCTTTGTACTCCTGAAAACGACACGGCTTTCGAAAATTGAACAGAGATGGCACACACCTCTGTTTCATGGAAAAACTTGACTAGCGTTGGAGACGATACGCATCCAATCCTTGCCGGTCTCTCTTCACTTTTCAGTGCGGCTGCGATGCCTTCTCTAACCAACTTCCTGGACGTATCATCATCATACCAAAATTGACTCAATTGCCAATCTTCATCAATTTTCTCAATTTTTCCAGATTTTAATTCTTCATACTTCTGCTGCTGCTCTGCTTGGAACATGGAGAGAGCAGCCAGTGTGTCAGCGGAGAGCTGGGGAATATCTTCATCGTCTGACATACTGAAAGACTGTATGATCATCGATACGAGGAACTATTTCAAGAATTATACGGAGTCATAAGACCGATATATTAATACACAGAACGTTCAATAAGAGAAATATATAACTTTTTCAATAAAACACTTTCTGAAAAAAATTATGGGAACATAAATATTACTCGAGAAAATGCATGAAAAGGTTCAAATGCAGGGGGAAGGGGAAGGGAAAGTTGATTTCAAGTCAAAAATTGAAAGGAAATCAACTGTTACGTACATTTTAATAGTGCATAAATTAAAGGGGGAAGGGGAAAAAGAGATACCTGAAGAAACCCGCAGATGAGAATCAGTCAATTTCATTTTCTCAGTCTGTTTGTAAATTTAAAAAGAAAAAAAAGTTCGAGAACTTCGCCAGACATTAACTGAGAAAAGCAAATTGTACTCATCAGCTTCAGGTACCTTTTTTGAAAGGGGAAGGGGGAAGGAAAAGAAAAGTTAAACTGAATTAAACTAGTTGCTGACGACTGCTCCAATAGTGAAATCCAGCGGATGGCGTGGTGCATTCTCAGCTAATGGTTTCGATAGTATTTTCTTAACCTGAAGAAGTGCAGTGTTGGCTCGTGATTCTTCGTATCCAGGAGCTGTCGTATCTTTTGTCACACTGTCTACATTGTACGGTTTTTTGACGAGAACATGACCCATTACGCGGATATTCTCTCCGGCCCAGTGAGTATCCGCGATTGTGAGTTTGAGTTGGAGATATGCTTGTTGACCATTGATCGGGACATTCGATTTCATCACACTAGGACGCATTTCGCCGAGAGTTTTGACTAATCTATCAGTGGTTTTGTTTCCAGTTAGAGGATTGTTCATTGTAAACTGAGACATTTTCTCAAGGGCGTGTTTTGCACTTTCGTCGACTGGTGGCGACACCACTTGGACCTGAAGAAAGGTAATGCGGAAGAAAATAAAACAAAAAATTTACGTTCTTGAGGTTGTTACTGTTGAATATGCGAATCATTGGTTTGCTGGAAGTGATTTCCTTGGTGTCGAGAACCAGCATCTGAAGCTTTATATACTTGGTTTTGAGTTATTCATATTTAAAAACTATGTCTACAACCAAAAACTAAATAAATTCAAACGAACTGACGTTTCTTGCCTTATCGAAAGAAATAACGATTCCTTCGCTGACCAATCCATTGCCCGTTTCAACTTTCACAGTTGCTCCAACACCCGCATCTGCTTCCTCCACTTTACAAGCAACCATCCTGAAAAAGTGACAAAATCAATAAACACAACGGCAAGGTTAATTATGCGAACGATGAGAAGATGTCGGTCGATACGGCGCACAAAAAAAACTAGAGAAATTCCGCGAGGAACGCGCGCACGCCGCAAATTTGGACACTGCTGCAAACGCGCTCTGTTGAGAACACGGCGCGAGCGCGCTCTTTGTTTGTCGTGATTTCTGGACATGATTAGCGGTAAACCTGGAAATGTACTTGGAACATTTTCACATGGAAAAATATAGAAAAACAAGCTTCTAGTCTTCTTTGTATTTTGAGTAGCTTAAATTGAAAAGGAAAAACAATACTGTAGGGTACTGTAGAAAAAAGAGAACGATCGAAAAATCAGTGTTCTGTTGAAAAGCATTCTTCTCGTATTTTGGAATTTTTCATAAAATTTGGGATAGGTTTAGAAACTTTTAAGGTTTCCATGTCAGATTCTATTTCATTCAAGAAAAAGTCTGGATGTCTAAATTTTCAAATACCGTATGTCCTCTAATAGAAGCCAACCCAAACCGTCAACTTCGAGCTCAATTATCTCGATTCCTGTGAAAGATAATAACAATTTGTCAACTAATAAATTGTTTATCATAATATAATATCACCAACATTTCATCAGTTGACCTATTTTCGATATCTTGCAAAGAACCCAAGAAAAATGAACTAAATTGACAATGTGGAACCCTTCTATTGCAGGTTTGACGGTAATCAAAATTCGAAACTTTCCCTCCGAAATCAGATTCTTCCCTAATAGAATCGCCTTCCTCAAATGTAGTATTTCATTGTCTCAAATACGCAACAACATGTTTCGAGTAATAAATGACCACTGAATCCCCTCATCTCTACTTTACCAAAATTCTTAACCCCAAAAGAGAGTATAATGCGGGGACCAAGCCATATGCAAATCAGTGTCAACTACTTGAGAGTTAAGATGGTCCCCTGTTCTTCGCCGGTCTTCGTCATCTATCATCATCTGCTGCCCCTGCTGCCTCACCCCCCTTCCAAGGACACGAAATGAAAAGTACTAATCATTTAGAGGCGAGGATACCGGATCATCGGAGCATGTCGAGACAACAGAGAACCACACACTTTATGAGCCATCATCCACTTATAAATTGTTCACTTGTACCTCGTGTTAGCTTGCTAAATTAAGATGGAAGAATAAGAAAGTAGAGAAATGGAGATGTAATAAAACTCAATAAGAGTCTTCATTTTCATTTTCAGTCCCTCGAAACAAAATTGTTCTGGAGTCAAGATGTCTTCTTTTCTTTCAAAAAGGTTAAGATAAACTTTTGAGATATCGAATGAGCTAAACTCGATAAATCTCCATGACTCGGTGTATACCAGCTGTCAGAGTATCGCGTAAAAAAGGGTTGAGAGTCGATAAATTCTCGATTTCTTTAGATTGATATCTGGAGTGAGGTTGACATTTTCGCAACTGAATTATAGCTTGTATTACGAAAATTATGTTTTGTTTGCCTACAGTAGTCCAGAAGGTTTTGTAGTCGTGTTCTCAAAGTGATTTTAGGACGCATGAATAATCAGTCAGGTGAAAAAATGCAGTTACCTTTTCAGAGAACGGATTACTGTACTTCTTAAAGACTGTTTCAAACCACCCCCCTTCTTATAGACTGTATCGTATGGGTGTTATAAGATTTGAAAGGATTTTTACCATATAAGTCTGAATTACTCGTTACTTCAAAGGGAATGGTAGGACATCGTAAGCACTCTAATATAAGATCGTCCTATACTTGTAATTTGAGCAAAATTATTTCGGTAACTATAAGAGATATCAAAAATGTGCCGACTGATAAAATGTTGGTGATATTATAAAAAACATTTTATCAGTTGAGAAATTTTTATCATCTCTTATAGAAATTGAGATAATTGAGCTCAAAGTGAAAGTAACCTTTCTCTACTAGAGTGTTTCATGTCGGTATGCATACATCGGAGCTGTGGAAGAGAAAATCTGGCCGCGGTTACGGTCGAATTACTGTAGTAAGCACATACTTTTTAGAAATTTTAGAAATTCTAAAAGTTTGCTTTGAATGCCGATTTGTGATAATTTTTCGAAAAATTTGAACAATTGGTTCTTCAAAATCCGAAGTCTGTTTGTTTCAGCATGAAAAATTTATTTGGTCCAAAATGGAAGGATGAATTTAAAAACGTTGGAAGCAAGAAAAACATCTATAAGCCAGGCAAACGGCTTGCGAAGGCGCTCTACCGTACTTTTGGAATTCACTTTGAAAACCTCTAAAATCTGGAGCGTGAGCTCATCCGCCAATCATTTGTCTGAATAAAAATAATTAACAGAAAAAAGAAGAATGGGTGCATGAAAGAATCTACATAAGAAGGGGGCATTTTTCACCGTCAATTTGTCAGAGATTGTTTGTAGAATGAGAGACGAAAGCAAAAAAGGAATGGCATTTTGTTTCAAAAAGAAAAGAGAATCATGAATCTGTGGAATATGGGGATGGTGAACTTGAAGAGGGACTATTCGAAAAGTTGACAGGCTTAGAATCATCATCATCACTTGACGTATTCTTTGACTTTGAAGAAGAATCATCTGAATGCGGCGATGACGGAGACTTTGGAAGTGCAGGGTTTGGTGGGAGGAATCCAGGGAAACCAAGTGGATTGATAAACGCAGATGCAGCTAGTTGAGCAGGATTTGAGTTACCGCTGAAAATTTTCAGATTGATAATTTATATAATAAATTGGTTTTGTTACCTTGCTCCATTTGGAAATGCTCCAGGGACTCCAGGAGCTCCGAATTGAGTTGCGGTGGCTGATTTGACCCACATTTCATAGGCAAATGGGTTTAACATATAAGCGGCCATTTGAGGAGGAAATGGCCATCCGATACCACCGATACGTTGGCGTTTATCTTTCATTCTCCGATTTTGGAACCATACCTGAAAAGCTAATTTTTAAAAAGGTTTCACTTTTGTGTTTCTTTTTTCACACTAGTCCCAGAAATCATATTGTTTGAGCATGCTCTTCTTTTCTGTGTCTTCAAAAGTATGCCAGTGGGAATCAATTGGATACTCCGAAATCACTCATAACCCTTTTGGCCCTCCGACCCCGACACCCCACCATCCGAGCGCTTTTTCATTTTTCAAGGAGACAGATTGATATGTATGTGTTGTATGTATGTAAAGGAGGAGAAAAAAGACAACGGAAAATACGAGAGACGGGTCTATGTCATGGGAAATGATTTGGCTTTGACTATGAGCGGGAGGGGGAGCCAGAGGCGCTTCAAAAGGATTACGGTAGCAAATTATGAACAAGTTTTTTCTCTGCCCAAAGGAATTGTTCAAGGTTTTGAAGGCTCAAAACTACAGTACTGCTAACCTTAATTGTGCCTTCAGGTAGATTCAATTCAGCTGCCAATTCTCCGCGAGTCTTTCTGCTAACATAGTTCTCTTTAGCGAATTCCCTCTCGAGCCTTCCGATTTGTTCTCTGGAAAACGCCGTTCGATATCGCCGCATTTGTCCATCATCTCGGTTATCTGAAAAAAAAGGAAAATTTTTAAATTAAAATTAAAATTCGTTTCATTCCGGTTCACATGTAGGGATACTAATAATGAAAAACAGGGAAGGATGAGGTGCAGAAGAAGCAATCGAGTAGTAATTTGTGCCGTTTATTGATGAATTCGAGATGAGTTATTGAAGAACGATGAAAACATAATATGTTTTTCGTTTTTAGCAGGAAAATAATACGTTTGTCATCGAGTAGTTTATAAGTTGAAAAAGGAGAAAAATGATGAATTTATAGGATCTCGGGGTTCGTTACATTCGTTACTTTTAGACCCCTCTTCCCAAAACTATAAATGTGAGAGTACATGAAACAAATAACTGTATTTTTTTTTAAGATTTTGTTCATATAAGTCTCTCGAGGATTTTAACTTGTGGGCATACTGTTGGAGGCGCCGCACCGGTACCGGCTGAGCTATGGCAGCGCTGAGGCGGCCGAACGATGGCAAATACCGTAAAACCTGTATTAGAAGGGCCGGTCCTTTTATTTTTGCAAGGCACCTCCGGTGGGCTCTTCAATTAGAGGGATCTCTTTTATTTTTCCGGTCATTTTCTCCGGAAATCTTTTAAAAATTCGACAAACTTTCGTTCAAAATTCACGGAAATCTGTCAATTCCACTAAAATTGAGCCAATTTTTTAAAAATACAAAATAGTGTTTCAAGAAACTTCTTCTAAATTGTGGAACTAGCGGAATATTTTACACAAAAAAAACCGATTGAAATTTTGTAATTTCAATACATATTTTGAGATTTTTTTTTCGTATAAAAGTTGGCACGATAGCTGTTCGCAGAGTCTATTCGCAGGAAATCTCCGAAAAATGTATACCATTAAAACTCAATCTTCCCATATTCAAACCCCCTTTCTGAGTTATCAAATCTCACACCTTTCTCTCTCAACCCCTTTCTCTTTTTTTTCGAAATTCCCCAAATTGGATTGGTTTGTTCCAATTATTAGGTTGGCTAAAAAATAATGCGCGGCGCGTTTGTCGGAACATATTTCTCTATCCAGTGAACATTTCTGCTTCTTCTTTTTTTTATTCGAAAGAACGTTTCTTTGCGCATCGTTTGATATATAATTTTAATTTGTCATATCGCTTTTTCAATAGGGAATTTCGTTTAGAAAATGCCGTTCCAAAAAATGCGCTGGAGAGTACAAATTTGAGTTGATCAAAAATGCCGCGCCAGCTCTTTGTTCTCTCTCAAAAGTATTCAAACATGATTTTCTATAGAAGAATTGATGCCGACGTTGGTTTGAACGTTTTCATAATGACGGTGAAAGCTTGGAAGACCGTGAACACACCGTTCGACCAAAAATCATTGACAGTGAACTTCTGAGAGACGCAAACGGATCGGATCTTTGTCAAACGACTCGAAATCTTGCGAAACCCTTTCTTTGTACTAATGGTACCATTGAAAACCATTTGCACGAATCAGAAAGTCGAACAAGTGCGGAAAGTTTTTCCTACAACAACTTCCTTCCGCGCACTTATCGAAGTTATCCTTCTTTTCTCGAAGAATATCGTTTTTCTTGATTCTTATGTTATGTCGGATGATAGAGTGATTCAATACGATAATAATACTCAAAATAGACAATGGTTGTCCCTCGGAGAACCGGCCAAAACATTTCGAAACGAGAGATACGCGGAAAGAAGGGGATGCTATGTGTATGGTGGTAGAGCAAGGGTCTTGTATATTTTGAAATTCTGGAAAAAGGCCGACAGCCACTACTGAACTCTATCAATGATAATTGGGCCGAATCCAAAAAGTTTCGAGACTTCAAGGTGTGAATACATCAACGACAAAATTCCTTCATGAAAATGCTCGTCCGCATGTGTCAAAAGTCACTCAGCAGTAAATTGAGGAAATGGGTTGGGAAGTTCTCTCTTATCCGCCAAATAGCCCTGATTTGGCACTTTCAGATTTCCGCTAATTCAGATCAATGCGACTCTCATTAGCCGAGAAACACTCCAAAAGCCGCTTCCAGACCGAACAATGGGTAGTCGCCTACTTTGAGTCACAGCCAGTGGAGTTCTTTCACAGCGGAACCCATTTTTTGCGAAGATGTTGGTGACAAGTAGTTGATAATTATGGCGAATAGCTTTTGTATTAATATTGTCTAGTTCCATTTTTATAATAAGTTCAATTGATCACAAAAACGCGCATTATTTTTTAGCCAACCTAATAGATAATTGGGGCTCTCTTTTTTATGACATGTTTAGTGTCCGTGTTTCTCTCGAAAAAGAGAAACTGATTCGACACGCAACACCAATTAACAGCCAGCAGGCACATGGCAACATTAGGTCGATTGAATGTGAGAATAGGTGAAAGAAATCATAGAAAATTGAAAAAATCTGCGCTACAAGGTTTTACGAGGTGTCGCAGACACTCTCTGGAAATAGTAGAACATGTTTCCCTCCTCTACAATCAGCGACCATAAGGCCGATACTTCGCAACTAAAGTGATTGCATGATAATTGACCACTAAACGAGAGAAACACAATTCTACAGTAATCCGTACCCCAAAGCAGGTGAGAAGGAGTTGTAAAACAAAAAGAGAGAACATTTACGATATAATAGCTGAATCGACACACACAGACACCCGCTCTCATTCATACAAACCGCAACATTTAGGTCGTTTATGATGAGCGGTGCGTGACTAAAAGAGAGATCAGAACAAGAATACGATCATGGAAAATTAGAGAGGAAAAGAGCACTGATGCTATTGATAAAGAGTAACATCTGGATAGGAACCTAATTGGTAATTGAGGCGTGGGAAAATACTGTACGCTAATTACCGTATTTGCTCTAATAGTTATCCATGCACCTTGATCTCAATTATCTCGGTTCCTATGAGAGATAACAAAAATCTGACAACTAATAAAATATTTTTGAGAATATGATACACATTTTATCTGTTAACAAAATTGTGATATCTTTTACATGAGCCGAGATATATAAGCTCAAAGTTAATGTATGTGTTGGGCTTCTGCAAGAGCAAGTACGGTAGTAACACCTGCTATTCTGAACGGAGACTTCGGACTCCGGACGGAGACTTCGGATTTAAAGATGAGTAAAAATCGGGAATCTAAATATTCTGGTGAACCGAAAACTTTTAAAATTTCGATATAGCCATTTTCCAGGACCTGTTAATCTGGCTTTAAGGGTTTTGCAAACTTTTGTAAGATTTGAAAAATAGAGTTCCACTTTTTTGTTGACAATTTTTTGTACCTACCGTCTTCAAACAAAAATGAGGCTCTACCAATTTTTCAAAACCTAGAAGAATAATTGGAAGGCTTCTGTCTACGTTTTCAAGTTTCCAAATTTAGCCTTACTATCCAATTACCATATTCAGAAGCCAAATCGACATCCAATCATCTGAAAACTAAAAATTCCCTCCTTCAATAATCCTACACTATATATCTTCTGGAAGCGTGTCAATTTTAATAGGTGCTCATCTCACTTCCATTTCTCAAAATACCAATCTAAACCAGTCGACATCTCACTCTTTTTTCCCCCACGCGCGAATTTCAACCTCAATCAATCTCCTTCAATTTGTCATTTTGGAGCTGTTCCTCTTCTTCTTCTCTTCTCACGCCTACAAGGGGTAATGAGAGGGAAACAAGGAGAGAGGAGCCCCCAAAACGACAAGTATTCTGAATAATTATCTTCTTTCCTCTCCTCCTTCATCTTCATTTTTCTTACCATACGGATGATGACGTCCAGCGGCGGCTGCAGCCACAACTGCTCCCATCGGATCGTGATTCTCGAATGGCGGAGAAAAGGATCGGGATGCTTGGGATGCGGCAACCATCTCAGCTACAACAAGTGATGGGACCTGGAAATGAGAATTAGAATAGTGGAAAAGAAAGGAAGGGAAAAAACGGAAAAGGGAAAGATGGATTTGCATTACGAGAGATGTTTTATGGGTGTCGTAAGTGAGTATCCTAGGATACTGACTAGTCAAATTTTATTGGGGAAAACACAAATATGTCTTGGAATTCTTTGGTTCTTTGTGTTTTGAAAGTTTCAATCATGTTAAGAATCGATTTGAGGATTGAAACTTTCATACAGAAGCAAAAACAGAAATTTAGTTTTTTTCTAGTGAAGACACTTTTCAGGTTTCCATGATAACAATTTTCTGGAAGCCAAACTCTGGATTTTCTACATTTTCCTTCAATAGAAGCAAACTCAACTTTGAGCTCAATTATCTCGATTCCTGTGAAAGATATCAAAAATTTATCAACTGATAAAAGGTTGATGTTATTATCATAAACAATTTATCAGCTAACCAAATGTTGTTATCTTTCCCAGAAATAGAGATAATTGAGCTCAATGTTGAGTGGGCTTCTATTAGAGGAAATGCGGTAAATGTTAAAATTGTTTATCACTACACCGGCAAGATTTAACTGATTACTTTGAACTAGTGTTGAATTCCATGTCGCAAAAGCCCCAGAATTTCTCAAAGTACCAAACTTCATTTAGACTTATGAAAGTATTATGAGAATTAGTTTTGAGCAATATTATGATAACAGAACTTATCAAATCACTCACCTTATTGACTCCAATTAACGACTCGATATCGAAAGCCTGCATAATGATAGCCACGTGTTTTTTGTGTTCTTCTGGGAGCCAAATCTAAGTAATTGAGTGTAGAGTGGACACACAACAATTGAAGAAAATAGGCGGGCTCTCCCTTAGTCTTGGTCAGAAGATTTAGAAGACGTCGGCTGAAGGAGACGGGGGAAAGACTACAGTAGACTCGAGACCACGCCTCCTGGGAGGAACGACTGCTAACCAATTGAGACGGCGTTGGCTGGAAGGGGTTTAATAATTGTTCATTATGAGGTAAGGAAGATTTCTAGGAGCAAGGTGTTTCAAATATTTAGGAAATCGAGCAAGGTAACAAAAGCATTAGCGAGTGTGTATGTAAATAATCATAATCATTTTTAGACGGAACTTCTATTTTATTCTGGTACGAAAAAAATTGGAGTTGTGGAACAGAAGCGCCTGTGGCCGTGGCTGAAGGTCCCACAACGAAAACTACCGTAACTGGAAAATGTTTTCATTTTCCGAATTTATATTTTCTTGAGTTTCACTGTTTTTCGTCGAGCTGTCTGCTTTTTTTCCTGTGAAAAAGTTGACTGAAAACGCACGAAAACCGAAAAATAAATTCAGAAGGCAAAAATATTTCTGGGTTACGGTAGTTGTCGTTCCTCGTCTACCCGCGGTTCTCGCCTGATTTTTGTACCGAAATAAAAAAAAACGTTTTTAAAGTTTCTTCAGGGAAATTTTCAGAATCTTCATAACGAGATGAGCCAATTTTATGCTCCGAATTCAATCAGCTCTCAGTTTTAGAACCATCATTTTAATATTATTTAAAACTTCTTTTAGGTTGAATTCGAAAGCCCATTTCAGGATAAATTGTGGGAAAAAATATAAAAAATTTACTGAAAAAATTCTGCGAAAAAAGAGCTGTAGAACTGGGAAGAATAGCTTCAGAATATCTTGAGAAATTTTTATACAATCCACTGGAATCTCGCAATCAAACCACTTCGGTTGTTTCGATGTTAACAGCTTCAAATACCTAATTTTAGCATCCTGATCGTCGTTCACCAC
This sequence comes from Caenorhabditis nigoni, assembly GCA_027920645.1. Lineage (NCBI taxonomy): Eukaryota > Metazoa > Nematoda > Chromadorea > Rhabditida > Rhabditidae > Caenorhabditis > Caenorhabditis nigoni. The sequence goes on along the minus strand of CP115866.1, from coordinate 6,517,562 downwards.
CCTCATCAAAAGTCATTAATTGACATGACTAAGCAGCTCTTTTATTGTCTTGTATGCATCCCAAAAATGTTGCGAGAGGGGCAGAGAGAGAATGAATGATTCATTCTCAATTTCATTACTTTTTGGTATCGATACACAGACACCAAAAGACAACATAAAAGACAATATATGGAACCCCTACTGAATGAGGTGAGGAATATATAATTGTTCTGTCGGTTCTTAATGATAACAGTATGTTGGTTATTAACAAAACGATTATCCATACATATCCGCGTACCGGAAGAGAGAGGGGAGACATGTACACACCTTTTCCGCTAATAAAATATCAATGTAACACCCTTGGGAAATGGGCGAAAAAGAGACAGATAGAATATGGTAAATGTTAGTGAGGGTAGGCGTGTCTTTCATTAGTCCCTTGAGACAATATACTAGGGGACCTCATCGATATGAATATAACAACGGGTCCGTTTCAAGTTTTGATATACTACATGAGCAAAAAGGGGAATTCGTTATGCAACAGATTGTATCTTTTCAAAATTTATTTAATATGGTTAATATGTAATTGGTATGTGCTGATCTAATAGTAAGAGTTGAATCCCAAATTCTGAAAGCTACAATAAAAAATCTGATAATTGCAATTCTCGGTTAGATCACCTTCAAAGATCTGTGAGCAGTTTGAGGTTGTCAAATTAATTTGTATTATTCTTATCCGGCAGCGACAAACCTTGTGGCCAAAATTTCATTCACAAAATTTCATACAATTGCCGTATTTACAAAAATCGTCGGTCCTGAAGCGAATATTCGAAAGTTCAGAATTTCGAAACAATAGAAGTTCAGAATCTTGTCATTTCAGGAATTCAGGTATTTCAGAATCTAGAATGTTGAAATTTTTATTGAGACGTTTTTAAATTCGGAAATATGGGAATTCAGAAGTTTTGAAAATTCAGTAATCCTGAAATTCAGATACCTGCACATTTGGAACTTCGGAAATTCGGACTTCAGAATTTCAAAAACAAAACTATTGGGAAGCTTCAAAATTTGGAAGTTAAAGTATCTAGAAAGCCGAAAGAAAGCCGTCTGAAAAGGCTTGAACGGGTGGAAACCGTCTTGTAGCCGCCTCGGTGATACGGGCGGGCCGTTGACGGCTTATCGACTGTACTTTTGTTCCGTTCGTTGCTGTGCATATCATCAGTTTTGAACGAAAATTTGCTAGACACGAACATGTTATCCACGAAAGGAACATTTCAAAAAATTTTGAAGATCTCTTTTTCATAATCGAGCAACTCAAACCTCGGATACTTTACCATCATTTGACTATGTTTAAACATGTTTTTGAATGTTAAAAAAGTAGTTTTTCTTGTTGTTGTTGTGATTGTCAGAACTACCGTAATTAGCAAATTATGTTTTTACTTTCTTTTTTTTTCTCGATTGTCTCAGTTTTCCGGCAACTTTCAGATTTTCAACACAAAAATTGGTTTTCAACACAAAAATTTAAGGACCGATAATTTTAGGTTACGGTGGTTTTCGTTACGAGAACCTTTGGCCACGCCCACAAGCTCTTCTCTTCTGTAGCTCCGATGTACTTTGTTCAAAAGAAACTTCTCGTGGTTCTTCCACCTCCTTCAAACTATTTCCATCGTATTCCCACACACAATTTGCACCTTGATAATCCTTTGCGCGCGGTTCACACCAAAACAGTTGTTGATGAGAATATCTCTTACGCCATCAACAACTGTAATCTGCTAGTTTTTATGATATCCTTGTCAAAGCGGCACGGTTATTACAGGTGCAACATTGCTAGTGATCTGTCCGCCGGTGTAAACTCTTTTCCTGCCACTTGTCATTTTCTGGTTGCGTAGTTTGTTGTGACACCACCCCCATCTTCTGACATATCTACGACATGGTAATAAAATGGAACAAAAGGAACGTGCCGCCTGTATGTACCTGGGATATACAGAAGGAGGAGCACAGAGAATTAAGGAACTTTCATGGATTGTTCATGGATTGAGAGAAAGGAATAATACAGTACAAATGGGAAAATATTACATTTGAAAACAATAAATACACCGTATCAGAAAGGATATTGCACAATCAGAAATTGTGAAAAGAGTTTGGATAAAGAATCAAGGAAAACTATGAAGGTTTACACCGTCGTTTTCGGAATGTAAACCAAACTGTCACAATGAAAACGAGCATATTTGTAAGTGTGATGATTGCCATTATCCACAGATTTGTGTTGATGAATGGATATTGAACTGGCTGAAATGTAAGTCGTTAGGTGTATTGAGATGTTCCGGAAATGTTGCATGAGGGTTGAAAATTCCCAACCTACAGGTGGGCAATAAAAATTATCCCAGAAGAAAAGTTCTTTGAAGATTTACGGTATTATCGACTGATATAATCTCTTTTTGAAAGTAGTTTACGATACCGACGATGTTACAATCGGTTGAATAAAATGACATGCTTATGAACTGATAAAAAGTATCGTTCAGAAATTTTATTACAATAAAATTTTAGAAGGAACTTCATAAATATATATATTTTAAAACTAACCTGTTGACATGATGGTTCTTGTTCCAATACAGTAACAGAATCCGTGAAAACATCAATAGTTCCAACTCCATCCGCCAATCTCCTCACCAATTTCCGCCTCCTTTCCGGATGATCGTGATGGTGATGATGATGAGCTCCATCCTCTCCTGGCAACTTCTTACAATTCTGTGGAGGTGTTATCCCTTCACATCCTCCGTCGTATTTCAGACAAAGAGTTATCTGACACTGGAATTGGAGAACCGGTCGATCTGCGTACTTGAACACATGATATGGCTTTGTTGCCAATCGAAGGGACGTATCGTAGTCGGGAGTTGAAAGAAGAACAGCGTCGAGTCCACATCCGTTTGAATCCAATATGTCCACTCGATCTCCATATCCATTATCCACGTAGCAAGAATGTACTAACATTCCGAATGTATCCTTGTCTGCTCCCTCTACTTCAATGCATTCCCATCTATGGTAGACACTTTCTCCAAGCGTCGCAAAACGAACGATTGGACCATCGGGAGCTCCTTTTCGAAGAGTGTATGCGCATTGAGGCATTTGGTAGATTTGCTCGCGGAATACGGTAGTTATCATACTGAAAGTTGTTGAGTAGAGTAAAGTTACATTATAGTAAAGTTACAAGTGAAATTCCTCAAGTTGGGTCCAGAGTCTAATTTGAAAACATGCATTTTTTAATTTTGAGAAATCATAGTAAGAAAAGTTTTTATTTGTGGAAAAATACCGTTTTCACTCTCAAATAAGACCATCCAAACCGTCAATTTTAAGCTCGAATATCTCGATTTTTGTAGAAGATATGAAAAATTTGTAAACTGATAACATGTTTATCATAATATCGTCAATATTTTATCAGTTGACACATTTTTGATATTTATCACAGGAAATGCGATACATGAACTCAAAGTTGACGGTTCAGGAGGACTTGTATTAGAGAAAATAAGGTAAAGAAAAATTCCCAAAGCAATACATTAAAAAAATCCGACTCACCTGACAGACAGCGGTACTGTAACATGCTTATCCGCTTCCATATAGAAACATTGAACCTTCACAGTTTGATCCGTTTTTGTCATGAACAACGAATGAAACATGAATACAATACTCACTTCTACAAAGATTCCCTTAGGGTTCAGCTGAAAACAGTCACACTTTCTTAAATTTACAAAAAAAAACTCACAGATCGATATCGGTGGACATTACAAGCAGAAAATGGAACAGTCAAACCGATGCTTCTCGAATCTGGAAACTTCTCAGGACCGGCTCTGCACTCCTCATCGTGATAGTGGTCCATAACAAACACATTGCCCTCGAATGGTTGTTTTGTTGAGGCTTTCACACCGATTCTATCAGGACCACAGATGATTTCAGGGGTTCCAGGTCCTGAAAATAGATTTTTGGAATTATAACAAATGAGGAAACTCACTGAATTCAGTTTTACACATGCTCCAAGTTAGGGAATCAGCCAATGCTCTATCCAGTTGTTCAAATGATTCAACAGTGAAAACGCGGACAGGATTTCCAGTCATTTGGTGTAACTGATGAACATTGACTAAATTCGTGACTCCAATTGCATAAACCATAACATCTGCGTCTCTTAATAACTGGGATGGTTCGGATACATCATCTTGACTCTGCCCGTCTGTTATCACTATCGCCACTTTTGGAATTCCAGTTCGTGCTCCTTGAAGACCTTTTTCAAGTGTCAGTCGAAGAGCTTGTCCAGTATTTGTGGCACCGCTTTGGTATTCGATTCGTTGGATCGCCCATTCTAACTGAAAAAAGAGTTAGTTTAAGAGTTATAGCAATTTCCTAAAACCAACCTGAGTTGGATGATTGAACTGTCCAAGCGAGAATTCAAGTTTCGGTGTTTCTGCATACTGAATCAATGCCATATGACTTCCCTCTTCAGAAATGTTCAATCGAGAAGCGAGATGCATTGCAAAGGAAAGTTGTTTTTTGAAAGTGTCATCTCCGATTGATCCAGAAGCATCCAGAAGTAGTATTACTTCTACTGCTTTGTGTGTGACGCATTCTTTAATTATTTGAATTTTGTGACTTTTGGATTATGGAAAACATACCATGAATAAGTTCCGAATCAACGAGTCCGTTATCGATTGGGTTTGCCAAGTGGGTGGGAATTAGAGATAGGAGTGTGAGAATCTGGAAAAAATAAGTTTAATCAGAGTCAAATCAGAGTCAAACTTTCAAAAAAAGTTCTCAATAGAACAAAACAGAGAGCCTGTATCAATTTTAGTGTGCTCATAAAATTTCAGAATTATAGAACCGTTTTGGGATGAGATACACACATCCAAAGTTTAAAGCCGCACGCGACGCAACCGCGCCGCGTGGGTCAAATGTTTGAAGGGGTGTTACCCGTTTCAAACTGAAACTAGAGAGTTGAAGTTTTGCGAGGAAACTAATTATGATTACCGTAAAACCTGTAATAGAAGTGCCCCCCTGACTTTCAACTTTGAACTCATTTATCTCGGTTCCTGATAAAGTTATCAGAAATGTGTCAACTGATACATTGACTGAAAATTACTTGAGTGATGTTTAGACCATAATGCAAGAGTTAGACCAGCGAGTTTCAAAAGGTTGTAGCTTGGTTTATACTGGCCGTAAAGTATTGAAGTTACAGATGATAGGCCATTGATTCGAAAAATTTCATGCATTTTAACAAATTTCTAAAAGATGCACTTCAATTACAGGTGTTATTAGGTCACATGTGCTAGAAAATATACAAATTTAAAAGAGAAAAAAAAGGCAAATGAAATTTTCAAGTCATTAAAATCGAGCCACAGGTGAACAGGTAATTTGAGATTCCAGAAAAAAACCAACCGGTATAATGAAGTCATAGCGTGGGATCGGTCTCATCTCATCTCGCAGAGGAGAGAGTTTCTGAAAAATTGAAATCTATAAAAGGCAGAAATTTTCGGATTCAAGATCTTTCTCTCTTGAGCGAGTGATCATTAATTCGTTAGCATTGACAAGGAAGGAGGAAAAAGTGAAAACAAGGCGAATTAAAATTTTGAAACGGGGGGGAGATAAAGAAGTGAAGAGATGACAAGTGAACGGATATGACAAGGGGATGCTTCTTCATCAGCAGCTTCTGGAGGAGAAGAGGACAATCAATCAATAAAACTCGGAAACCAGAAGACGAAGGAAAAACAGGAAAGGGGTGATAAAGTAAGTAATAGTAAGGGGGATACAGTGATAATGGCCTAGTTAAGCAGAGAAAAACTGAACAAGTTTAGTAAACAGATACCAACTGGTCAGAAGACGTTTCGAGAGATTTTTTGGAGACGTTAAGTGTTGGCACTTGCCACGTCATATGTGATCCTAAGAAGTCTTTCCAGTGAAAATTGATGAAAAAGTCATTGACCCGCATTTGTTTGGAATACAATAAAAGAAGAAAAATGGAAGACAATAAAGAAAGTGAAAAATGGATGGGGGAGGAAGAATGATAGAAAAAGGAATTGGGAATTCTCATTAAGAAGAAAACAAGAGACACAAGATATTAAATGATATATAATATCAGTCTTCTTTCGGGGCATTTGCGCTATCCAGATTTATGTAAATGATATAGATCTCCAAATGGTATGAAGAATAGAAGAAGCAGGAGAGATTCTCTTGGATGGAAGACGGCTTATCTTCTCTAATGATAACAACTGAATGCGTTTTCCACTTCTTTTCGAGAATTGATTGTTGGAAGAAGAAGCTGAATTGGATGCCAATGATCTCACATCACAATAGTTTGTACACCAGTTTGTTTGGGGCGGGGACGGGATTTCGTAACTGTTTCGATTATTTCCAATTAGTTGTGTTCTTTGATTCTCGGAATATTCTGAATGAACATCTTGACTTCTTTGAGTTTATAGAAACAAAAGCCAGGAGCTTCTGGGAATTCCAATGGATGAAATCTCATGAGGAACAAGAAGGTATGATATACCGTAAGACCTGTATTAGAAGTGCCCCTTCATTATGATAAGGGATCTTCGGTACGATATTCAGAATCCCTAAAATTTCGATATTTTTCGAAGGGGGATTCCGACCGGAATATGTTACCGTAAAGCGGAAATCGGAGCTGTGGAAGAAAATCCGGAATCCGGTACCCGGACGAAAAATTTTCCGGAAACCGGAATACGGAATCCGGAATATGGAATCCAGGCAAAAATATTCGTCACGGAATCCGGAATGAAAAAAAAACACGGAATCCGGAATCCGGACATCTTTTGAAAGCGAAGTTGTCGAAAATCTATAGTCATCAGAAAATGACCGATACTTTTAGGTTACTGTAGGTTTCGTTACGAGGATCATTGGCCACGCCCAAAAGCTTTCCTCTTCCATAGCTCCGGTTTTTGTGTGTACCAGAGTAATATTTCCGAAGCATTTTTTTTCGGGCTATGAGATTGTCGGACTACGGTACGTCAAAATCAAGGGCGGAAAGTTTGCTTGCAGGTCTCGAGCAGAATAACTTTTTTGGGGTTTTCGAAACCTGTTAGTTATTTTTCGTCGATTTTTGGAAATTTTCGAAGATTCTGAAACTCCCTAATAGAAGTGCCAGTGAAGCATTATCATATGAAATACATATTTATTCAGAGAAAGTCGAAAACTCATCACAATAATACATATAAAACTACACGAGATCATTGGTCATAACTCAATTAATCGGGAGGAAAACGAGCTGGAAAACGGGAAAGAAGAGAAGAGAGGGCAGGCATTTTTACAAGTAACAGTTTTTAGAAGAAGAAAAAAAACGGCTTGGCAGTGTGTGTACAAATAACATTGGGACTATTTTTGAGAAATGACTAGGATCTTCTAACCATGGCGGACTTTTTTGGTGGCATCGATCTCTTGCTTCTTGACTTTCTTGATCTTATTTGTCACTTCAGACATGAGAGAATCCGAGATGGATTCACGGAGATTTTGAGAAACTGGGATTGGAATGATCTGAAATTTAGGAAATGGTTGATTGATATGAGACTTATTATCTTTACCTTTCCATTCTTGAAGCATTGAGATTCTCTGGCCAATTCGCATTTTCCACAGCTGTGTCTGCAGTTCTCTGACATGAAATCAGCTGATTTCCCAGAGCACATCTTATCAGCCTTCCAAGCTACACAGTTAACATGTCTATCAGCACATGAATCAGTTGTGTTGTAGGATGGAGTGCATGCATTACAACTGGCTTGACAGTACTGACTCATGAATTCTGGTTCCCGTTGGCAACCTCCATTCTTTGACCAGGCATCACAGCATGGCATACGGTTGTAGCAGTCAACGAAAAGTGGGGCTGTCATCTTGACCGAAATTCTCTTGACAAGTGGAACACGCTCGACTTTGGTTCCGTTGACGGTCACTTGGGCGGCTAGTTCGAGATCCAAGGTTGAGTTGGAGTGGATACGAGCTCCCTTCATGCGAGCAGCAGCAAAGTTCTGGAATTTTTCAGTTGAAACCTTAATTTGTTTTTTACCAACTTACAGCATTGACACATCTTCCCCACCAGCATCTAGAGGCGTAGCAAGCATCGGCCTGCTCGAATCCACGGCAATTTCCATTCAATCGGATCTTGGAGACACAATGTGGATATCCTCTAGTATCACAGAACAAGTATGGTGATCCGCAGTTTGGTCTCTGATGAGAGCATGTGGCACGTGGAGCATAGCGGTACATTTGATCAGTGTATGAGTTGGAGAGTCCGTCTCTGTTCACCAAATATGGGAAAGGTCTCATTGGAGCGTAACTGAAGTGTTGCCAATTGGCGCATGTTGGGTGATCAGCAGAGTAGGCTTGCTCGCGGAGCCATCTTGGTTGTTGGAGTTGACGCCAGAGTTCCCAGAGATAGTCGACGAAGGAGTGATGCATGAAGAAGATTGGCTCGTTGGCAGAAGTGCTTGGTGGTTTCATATCTCCTCCGATCCAAAGATGAATGTTTGAGTGGGAATACTCGATTGCTCCATAGTTATTTGGATATGGGCAACCTGGAATTTCAATTTTCTTTTTTTTGTTTAGTCCCGTACACATCAAACCAAGTGTAATGGTCATTTCATACACAAATTTACAACACAATCAACATTTTTCTTTTGGCAAACGAACTGGTTTGTGTCCATCGGAACAAAAGAATTGAGACATTTTTGAAGACCTCCATTTCCCCTTTCTTTTTATCAAAAATGTTGATAACTGTGTTGACAAGAAAATGACAACTATTGTGTAAGCGCTTCAAATTCTGTGACATGTCTAGACAAAAAAACCGTTACCTGGTTGTGGTGCAGTGTAGGCCAAAGTGTTTTCGATTGTATTCTGAGCGACGATGGTGTTAACTTGATTCTCATTGAACAGTTGTCCCTCAGCTCCCAAGTTTCTCAAAATTGTGGATCTTCCCTCAATAGTTCTCCAGTAGGCGAATGGTCCAGTGACGACGTTTCCGTAGTAGTCAGTTCCTCCGACAAACAAGTCCGAGAACAAAATGGAATCTCTTGGATCAGGAAGATAAGAATCCATAACAGAGTCCCAGTATGGAATGAACACAAGTGGGTCGACCATACGAAGAGCAATCTCGAATCTCTTAAGATATTCTCTGTGCCATGGAAGGAATCCTGGTCCAGAGTGAGCGCCAGATCCAACTCCAACTTCCAAATGCTGACGGGACAAACGATCGTACTCTCCGTTTCTTTTCAAGGTGTTCAAAGCGTTGTGCCATCTGGCTCTCTCGGCTTCAGACATCATACGGTACTCCTTTCTCCACGACATTTGCAACACAACACCATTCGACAAAACGCATTGTCCGTTTACGTTTCTACCCTGCAAAGATAGTTTGAAACTATTTTTTTTAGAGAGAATCAGACAGTAATAGGATTTTGAAGACACACAGAACATGGCCTTGGAGAGGACTATAGAGAGAAAAAAACTATTTTTTGTGTTTGTTTTTGAATACTTTTTTGAATACGGGGTCAGAATACGGATAATCCCTCAAAGTATTTGACCAACTCTTTTGGTTTCTTGGACCCAGAAGTGTTCTGACTCACATTGAAGAATGGGCACAGGCAGAGAAGAGTCATGCAGTCGTATGGGTGATAGGCGGCTTGTCCACGAGCATTTGCTGGTACTGGAATTGGTTGGAGCCAGTTTGGAACTTGATTTGGGCGGGTTTGACGGACGGATTGGCGGGCCAAACGACGACGGGTGGCGAGGTCCATACGACGAATCTGGGAGATCGAGTTTTTTGAATTAATATAATGATGAAAAGTTCTAAAACTTTTAAGGTGAATTTGACTCGAAACCTCTTAGTCTGAATTGATACCAGTAGGTTTACGCCCCTCCGGGGCTTAACCTCCTGAACTATATGTGTGGGATTTCCTCGCCCTCTCAAATTTTCGAAAAATGGAAAGTTTAGGCATCAACTAACATAAGACACATTTCTGATCTAACTGTCCAGGTTTCAGCTTAATCGGTTCACTTTGAATAGATGTAAAGGCGCGCTACATACACATACAGTAATAATGATGATCTATCAATCTAAATCAAGATACTAGTAAAGCCTCAAACTCACCATCAAACAAGTCTGCTTCAAATGTTTTGGAGCATCTGAGCAATCTCTTGGTGGCTCTCTCCATCTCTTCTGATTTAATCGTTGAATATTCTTATTTGGAATTGCGACTCTTTTTCCTCCGGCTGGCCGTTTTACAGCACTCCCTCCGACCAAATGACCTCCTTTCTTCGTCGTTGATTTCGCACCGAAAACACAAATTATCGCTGTTGCGCATAATAAGAGCGTCAGAATTGGTGTCCACCGCATGGCTGAAAAAAAGAATTCCAGATTTTTTTCCTAGTTTTCACTTTCAGCAAAAAATAAAAAGACAGAACAACATGACAACTGGGGGAGAATTCTCATAAGAGAAGAAAAACATGGTAAAAAGTGAGAAATGAGTTCCCTTTTATTTCCTAGTTTTAGTTCCTTTTTTGTATTCCAGAGAAAAGAAAGAAGACATTTTCAGCAATTTTTAGAGATGAGTCAAGAGAAAATAATAGGGAAAGTATGTGAGAAGCAATTGTAAACGTGATATTCTCTGTTATGAATTTTATGACTTTCAGAAGGTGTCAAGAATCAGAGGGGTCATCTGGAGACTCCTCAACCTTGATTCCCGATTAGTAAGCTTTGAAGCTTTGAAGAATGGAACCTTGAAAGGATCTAAAAATAGGCCAGAGACACTTCTCACATCATACAGAAGCTGAGAAGAGTATTAAGAGTGACCTCTTGTCACGTACTCAATTTCAGAGAATGGAGGTGGAGAATCAGAAGGACATGAACTGGTATTTCTCGAAGAAGAGAGACCATCGCCACCATTGTAAACTCATGGCCTTTAACATGCCAAGAAGACGTCGGGAGGCGAAAAGGAGGGAAATGGGCGGTGCCAAAAAAAAACGAAAAACTGTTGACCTTTCACTCCAAGAGGTGCCAGATTACAATCGAAACGGTTTTTAGGAGGAGGAGGGCGAGAACTTGAAAAACTTGTAAAATTGTCCCAAATTATTGGTGTTTACTCGTTTTGGGCAGGGAGAAGACGGAGATAAAACCAACTTACTACTGAGAAGTTTGTTTGGCGAAAACTGTTTTTTAGGGAAACCTGAGAATCATTAAATGAATGAAAAAACCTGTAAACAAGAATGCCAAAATGATATGGGAGAGAGATAGAGGAACAGGTGATTATGTACTGTAAGAGGAAGAAGAAAAGTCACACTCCTCTTTGAACCTTGCAGAAAAAATATGAGAAGGTTAAGGTTTTGGGTTTGGAGATTTTCTAGGTTTTCTGATCAAAAAAATGGAACAACTAGATTAAAATGTTTGGAAAAAACCGTTTTTTTTTAAAGCTTCCCAAATCCTTAATAATTTTGAACACCTCCTACCGTAAGCACTCTTATAGAACGCCACTCCCAACTTTACACTTTAACCCCATGTATCTCATTTCCTGTGAAAGATATCAAAAAGTGGACAACGGATAAAAAGTTGCTGATACTGTGATAAACATTTTGTTAGTTGATCACTTTTTGATATTTTGTAGAGGAAATGAGATAAATGATCTCAACGTTTGTGTGGTGTTCTATCGGAGTCAAAGTCACTGGAATTTCCGAAAACCTAAAACCTAACGAAACATCTAGAAGAAAAGGTGAACTTGTAAAACAACCTACTTTCAGATAAACTCTCTAAGTTTTTTTGTTGCTCAGAAATTAAATAGGCTAAAGTTGCTACAGTAAGAAATCGTTCGCATTCTAAAATTTTTAAATCTTTCGTTAAATAAAACTTAAAATGTACGGTAATGTGCTGGTTCTAATAACAGGGTTCTCATAAAAAATTGATTTTCAAGACCGGTTCAATATGATTCTCAAAAGTTTAAAATGATCAAGATCAAACCAAAAAAAAAAATTTCAGACAACACTTTACAAAAAAATGTTCAAAAACTTAGAACGATCAGTGGTCAGCAGGCAGGCGAATAGTGACTTCTAGAAGTTCCAACAAAACCGGAACCCCAATAGAGAAGCAGTAAAACAAAACCCAAATGAAGCCATTTTCAGAGAGGCAATGAGTAACCCCAGTGACCCGTGTCCGTGCTTTTATAGTGTCCACCTCTCGATGCTTCGTTGAATTGGTACGTGCCTGTTGGCTACTACAACCTCTCCTCTCGCCTCTCCTCCTACTTTTTCATGTATTACAACAAACACCTTCTACTTCTTCTTCTTCTTCTTCTTTTTCTAGCCGCCGTTGGCCTCCGGCCGGCCATTGTCTTCTTGATGGTGACCCCAGAAGTAAATGAAGAAGAAGAAGCTTCAACTTGTAATGTGAAAAAATGTATGTGTCTTGATGATGAAATTGTAATTTGATGAATACCAAAAGTGACCGGCACTGTTGGGAACCAAAAATCTGGAACTGGACTTTGTAGTCAATTTGGGTTTTCTTTGTAGGAATTCAAAAGTAGAAGCTGGATGGGAAAAAGGAAATTCAGGAGTTTCAAAGTTCGTCCAATCTGAAAAATTAATTCGTCCTTTGGAGGAGCTGTTTCTCTTCAGATGCCGTAAAAGGACCCTGAAAACTCTAAAAAGTCTCTATTATTTCCAAAAGTTCCTTCCAAGATTAAGCTATCGACAAGCTAGTACTCAAGCAAAGTATATTTTACAAAACTTTGAAATGTTTTAGGATTTCAAAAGTAATTGGAATTTACAAAACAAAACAAAATATTCGAACAATCATGGGTGTTTGAAATACCGTATTTCCTCTAATAGAAGCCCTCCGCCGCACCCTCAACTTTTGGTCCATATATCTCGTTTCCTGTGAAAGTTATCGAAAAGTGCTCAACTAACAAAATTTTTATCCTGTTATCATACATATTTTATTCGTTGACCACTTTTGGATATCTTTCACAGAAACCAAGATAATTGAGCGCAAAGTTAAGAAGTCGGCAGCTGCCGCATAGCTCAGTCGACTTTTCAACTTTGAGCCAATATATCTCGTTTCCTGTAAAAGTTATCAAAAAGTGGTCAACTGATGAAATGTTTATCATCATATCAAAAATAGCTTTTCAGTTAACCACTTTTTGATATCTTCAACAGAAAATGAGATATATGGGCTCAAAGTTGAAAGAGACTGTTTCTGGTAAGTATGCTCGGGTATTTCGAATTTTTGTTTTTTGGCACCGGTTATTTTTTTCAGATTTTTTTTCTTTTCGAATGTTTTTAAAAATCCGTATGTTCTTTGGTACTGTAACCATATTCCCTCATTAACCTTTTGTAATGTTCTGAACTCTTGAACTGTATATTTCCATCTTTGTTTTCTTCTAGAATCACTCGATTCTTGGTTTCTTCTTTCTTCCCAAAAAAAACCGCATAATAACAATTCGAACATGCCCATTTTCTTCAACTTTTCCTCTCTTTTCGTTTCCCATTAAAATTCATTTTATTGAGCTGTTTCAACCTGAAAGTGTATTGTGGTAAAGTCAAAGTTTGATGGCCTCTAGTAACTGTGTCCTCATCGTTTTCGGGATGGTTTTTTTTCGAACCAAAACGTACCGAAACAAAAAACAAAACATCAAAAATTCCATTCAAAAATTTCTTCAAATTTAAGTGGAATCGGAAGAAAAAAAAGAAGGAGAAAAAAGTGTGAAACACGGACGGTCAGTTATTAGAAAACAGTAAAAAAGGTGTTTGATTTTTGAACCGTTTTGTTTTTCGATTAGAATAAAAAAGAATGAAACAATCAGAAGGGGAAAGTGGTGTTGAAGTTTGTTTGGGAGAGGAATTAGGGAAAAAAAAGAAAAAAAGTTTACATTTTTGTATTTTGGAATTTGATTGAATATTCCGAAAAGGTGTTGACTAATTTGAGATTGAATTTTAGATTGTAACTTCATTAACTCCCAAAAATGAAAGATGGTTTCCAGGTGTTCAAGGATACTGTAGAATTTTACAACTTTCCTTTTTTTTTTGTAAAAGAAACTAAACACTCTGATAGGAGGCCGTTCAACTTGCACTTTGAGCCAATTTATCTCGGTTCCTGTAAATAATATCAAAAAGTGATCAGCTGGCAATACCTTTATCATAATATCAAAACATTTTGTCAGTTTATCACTTTTTTTTTTTTTTCATTGATATCTGTTACAGAAACAGAGATATACGGTCTGAAAGTTCAAGTATAGGGTGACCTTTTAATAGAGTGTTTACTGTATCCCCTGTATCTTTAAAAAACAAGTTTCTCAAAGAAATCATATTCCAATTTTACAGTATTGTCTTGTTTTTAGGTTCTTTCTGATTTTCTATGATGTCATCTGCGGTGAAAGCTGTAGGAGAACAATCCCTTATGTTCTATATTCCTCCCAAAAACAAATAATCATAAAACATCAAAATTAGAGACTTTTCAGGTTTGTTCCAGGGATGTAGGAATGATCTTTTTGAAACTTTTGGGATTGTCAAAAATTCCGATTTTCGAAAATTGGAACTTCGGAATCTTGACATTTTCGAACATTTGAATTTTTAAGTATTTCAAGCTCCTTTTTTTGACAAAGAGAGTTCGAAAACAAAAAAGAAATTAAAAGTGTTACCGCTCGAAACTCAAAAAGAAAGTTTTCGCCTGCACCTTTGACATGTCGTAGTCCAAAAAGCTGTAAAAACAAGAACTCCAAAAACAAGAATTTTTGGAAATATTCCGATCGGGATCTTCTCCATTCCGAACATCCCTGGGTTTGTATTTTTCCAGGTAAAAGTATTCCTGTGTTTTTTTTTAAATATTTTTTTCTTATCAGAATTTTCCAATTTCCTTCGGCGAGCCCCAACCATTCTCTCGGCTTATACCACCTGAAAACTAGTTTTTGTACAACTTCTTATGAAAATTATCAACCATTTGCCAGTGTAAATTTGAAACATACTGTTTGACCTATACTATAGTCTCCATTCAAAAATTCAAACAACTTCCCATTGTTCCTCTCTCAAGATGACCATCGGATATTTGAACACAAAGGATGACATTTTTCAGAGCCATCAATCTTTTTTGTTTCTCTAGAAGACATCTTCTGACCTTCAATCGTTCCTTCTTTTGTTCTGAATGTTCTTTAATTTTTACACATCTTCTCTCATTTTTAGTGATAAAAGAAGATACGGAACCGAACGCGCCTCCACTGAAGCAGAAGCCGAAACAGAATGGCGAAAAAATTAAGAAATCAAAAAAAATGACAAGACAAAAGAAGAAGAAGAGCCTATTGTGATTGATCGAAATCTGTGAAAACAGAAGTTAAAAGAAGTAATTTCAAGGTGACGCACACTCTCTTCCTCTCGGCCATTGTCCATTGCACGCAAATTACGAGAAAAGGAGAAGCAGAAGAAGAAGAAGAAGATGGAGAATTCCATTGTCAAAGAAACCACAGTGTAATACGGTTTTTTCGGCATGTGTCCACCTGAAAAGAGAGGTGACGGGCAGAGGAAGAGGAAGAAGAACAATGGGGAAGAAGCAGAAAAAGAAGGAGAGACTCAGAATTTTTGCGGTTTTTTGGGTAATTGGACTAGCGATGACAACTTGGTATTGTTTGATTTTCACTGCGAATTTCACCTCCAAGGTCTTCTGAAATTGAACACAATGTTTCCATGCTGAGTGCAGAAATGAAAAGATGAAGAAGCATTGGGATCATTGGGTCTGAAATTGACAAGGGTTCTGAAAGAGTGTGGAACATGAAAAAAGACAACTGTCTTGAAATTGGCTTCGCGTCACTTCGAAACCAGTCATTTCGAAACCGTGGTAATGCAGACGAATGTATAAATTTCAGACTAAATATCTGTAAGTAGACATTCTAAAACCCGGAATATTCATTCAAAAAAAATTGAAAAAATTGAATTTTGAATTTTTTCCTAAATTGTTGATTTTTCCCCCACCGTTTTCTTTAAATTTTTGAATATTTTCCCCTACAGTAATCTTTTTAATTTTCAAAAACAGTATGTACGGTCGTGGTCCATAACATGTTGTCAACATTTTGGTAACTTGTGGATACCATCCCTCCAAACGCCAGCTGGCTGCGAATCAAACTATTACTAGGGGAATTTTTTTTTCATCGATTTTGTCAAAGTCCTTACGCTCCTGATGATGTTGTATATCTTCGAATAACCAATAATCTGATAGAACCAAATCAGGACTACTGCTAATCTTGTCTTAATCTGGTTTTTGTATTATTCACAAATAAAACAAGGGACATTTACTTTCCTTCCATCCTAATATATATTTTCAAAAAGCGAAAAACGAGAAAAAAAGAAAGCACTGGGCGGGAGCCGAACCAAAAACCTTCAGCTCAACAGCCAACAGTGTAGACCACTATACCATCTAACAACAATTGAAGACAAGAAGAGATTACAATTATAATACATCGTGCGCGTGAAAACTTCAAAAAAAAAATCGAAAAAATTCAGTGAAAAGGGAAGAAAAAATTTCACGTTTTGGAAAAAAAAACTTTTTTTAAGTGAAAAATTGGAGCAAAGAGATAAGAATCTCCCCGGATTTTTGCATATAAGGGAAGAGAGAAACAGTGAGAATCAGTCAGTTCTCCGGCTTCAGCTGGAGAGCCGGAGCTGGATCTCTAGGATCCGGAGCTCTGGGAGCCGGTGCCCTGGGAGCCGGTGCCCTGGGAGCCGGTGCCCTGGGAGCAGGAGTCCTGGGGGCGGGACCTGGAGGTGGAGGTAGCATCGGAGTATCGGAGCTGGTGGAGGTGGAATCGGAGGATCGGAGCTGGTGGAGGTGGCATCGGAGGATCGGAGCTGGTGGAGGTGGAATCGGAGGATCGGAGCTGGTGGAGGTGGAATCGGAGGATCGGAGCTGGTGAAGGTGGCATCGGAGGATCGGAGCTGGTGGAGGTGGAATCGGAGGATCGGAGCTGGTGGAGGTGGCATCGGAGGATCGGAGCTGGTGGAGGTGGAATCGGAGGATCGGAGCTGGTGGAGGTGGCATCGGAGGATCGGAGCTGGTGGAGGTGGAATCGGAGGATCGGAGCTGGTGAAGGTGGCATCGGAGGATCGGAGCTGGTGGAGGTGGAATCGGAGGATCGGAGCCGGTGGAGGTGGAATCGGAGGATCGGAGCTGGTGAAGGTGGCATCGGAGGATCGGAGCTGGTGAAGGTGGCATCGGAGGATCGGAGCTGTTGGAGGTGGAATCGGAGGATCAGAGCTGGTGGAGGTGGAGGAGCTGGTGGAGGTGGAATCGGAGGATCGGAGCTGGTGGAGGTGGAGGAGCTGGTGGAGGTGGAATCGGAGGATCGGAGCTGGTGGAGGTGGAATTGGAGGATCGGAGCTGGTGGAGGTGGAATCGGAGGATCGGAGCTGTTGGAGGTGGACTCGGAGGATCAGAGATGGTGGAGGTGGAATCGTAGGATCGGAGCTGGTGGAGGTGGAATCGGCGGATGAGAGCTGGTGGAGGTGGAATCGTAGGATCGGAGCTGGTGGAGGTGGAATCGAAGGATCGGAGCTGGTGGAGGTGGAATCGGAGGATGAGAGCTGGTGGAGGTGGAATCGTAGGATCGAAGCTGGTGAAGGTGGAATCAGAGCTGGAGGAGCTGGTATCGGAGCTGGTATCCAAATTAAAGACTTGGAAATAAGAATACAGCAGAGAAAATTCTAGGAATTCCAGTTTCCAGAAACGGAGCCGCCATTTTCCCACGTTCCGGATAATATTCAGCGTTTTCTTGGCAATGCAACTGAATAAATTGGTATCAGGAATTATGATTTTTTATTTTTAGCTCACTTGATTCATGCTCACAATTGAAAACTTGATCAGGCAACTCTAAAGAATAAGAAATGATGGGAAACGTGGACGGAGAGAAAGAATGTTTTGATTGCCTGAAGATAGCGAACGAACGAAATTTCAGATCTCTAAACTCGGCACTTTGCATTGTCTGTTGTCCCCACGGGGACTGGGCCGAGCCCGGCAGCAGTGCAACGCCGGGACGACCCTTGGAAAGTCGGAGCAAGCCCCGAGTCTTTCCTAGGTTTCAAAAATCATATAACCTTTATTACACTCATTCGAATGTATACCGTAGGTTAATACGATAAGAACAGATACTACACTTTGATCTTAGCTAATAAGCCGAAGAAGCGATGGAGAGACGGCGAGGCGACGGGTGTAGGGGCAACGTGTGTACCGACAAAAACCGGGCTCGCGCCGGCCACTATACCAGTGTGGTTAAGGAGAAGACTCATACCTTTCCCTCTACGAAAACACTCAAAAAATACTTAAAAAATAGGTTTTTAAAAAATTCGATTTTATTGACAGTCGGCAATCAAGAAAAATCATTTATACTCCTTCTCCATTCGCTCCAAATATGACTTTGCATCCTCTGGAATTGCAGCTTTCAAGTCTCCTCCACACATATAACAGTTCTCATTAAGAATCGAAAGTTTACGGAATTCAGAATAAAATCCCGGCATTTCACAGTGTGGACATCTCGAGAAGTCTTCGGTTACAATGTGACGACCCTGAAATCATATTTATTTGAATAAGTGGAACCAAAAGAAATTGATACCGTCAAAATGCAATATGGCACGAGACTTTTGCAATTATCACAACTCATTGCATAATCTGGCATCGGAGCATCACATATTGGACACGGTGAACTTTCTTCTGGAAGGTCTTTCTGATTTCCTCCCTTTCTCACAAGATCCTCAATCTTCTTTCTGTATTTCTCATGAATTTTGGGGCGGAGCTCTGCACTCATTAATTGGGATGCATATTTGTGAGCAGACTTTTTAAGATTCGCTTGAAGACAGATCATAACGGCGCTGGTCAGGATCTGGGAGGTGTCTGGAAACAATCGAATATTGAAGAGACAGAAATCAGAACAACTTACGAGCCGCAAATCTCTGAAGCTCTCCACAAGTTCTAACCATCAAACGAGCAGCCAATAAGTATTCTTTCCGAGGCATCAACAACTTCACAATCAGATAAGAGTGAATCATCATCATGCTCCTATTCATATCCAATGGAATTCTCATCATTTTTGCTCTCAATTGTTGATGCATTTGGAAAAGAAGGTCTCTTGCCTTCCTATACGATCCTTTGGATTGATGAATTTGAGCAACCACAACAGCGGTTTTTGCAGCATCTTGAGTCTTTCCCAGCCCCACATACAAACGGAATAATTCAGCAGGATCTTTTGGATTTCCATCTTCACCCAATAAAAACTTAATCAGTTTATTTGTCAATTGAACATCCTTCGATTTGATTCCACAATCAACAGCCAACGCAACACACTCTTCATCATCTCCATTTTTGAAAAGAAGATTCATTGCTGAAGAATAATGTCCAGCTTGGGTATAGAACTTTGCAGCCATATAGATATCATTCAATTTGTTGTAGTACTCCGCCAGTTCCAGTGATTGACCCAGATTTCCATGTTTTTCAATTGCATTCGCGTATTCTTTGAGAGCATTGTTCTTTTCAGCAAGTTCAAATGCTTCTTGAACACATTGAGACATGACAAGAAACTGGATTGCAGAATTATGATCTCCGAGTTTTACGAAAAACTTTGCGACCAATTTCGCTCCTTCGATGCTTCGACTCTCTCTGACAACTCGAACAGCTTCATCTGGTTCGTTTAAAGGATCCAGAAGAAGACGAACTTGATTATCATAGTCACGCCCTCTTTCGTAGCACTGAAATGAATATATTTTTGGGTATCAAATAAATTATATCCTACTTGAACCGCCACTTTATACTTCTTCTCCTTCTCCATGATCTTTCCATATTGAATATGTATTTTGGGGCTTTTCACTTTTTCTAAAAGTTCTCCAACTTTTGCCCAAGCGTTTGCTTTCAGACAGACTGCAGCTGCACGATCGTAGAAAAGACCTACTTCGTAGAGTTGAGCAGCTTCTGTGAATTGCTGAAATTTCGAAGAAGACTGAAAAGTCTGAATAATTGTTGAGCTGACCTTCATTTGCTCTAAAATAATTGCACAATCTCTCTTGACGACTCTTCCTTCCAACTGTTTTGCCAACTGAACTCCTCTTCTCAAATCTCCTGTTTTTATAGCCATTCGCGCAATTCCAGACTGACAAATCTCGTTGTGTTCTTGAAGTTCGGGTGTGTTGTTTGCATTATCAACAACTCCTTTTTCGTAGTTTGCTAGAGCATTCGCATGGTCTCCACTGAAAGATGATTGGATTACTGTAGGGATTACTGTAGAAAATTGTTTTTGAAAAATTACGTCAATTCCAGCTCCTGGGCATACTCTTTGGATAGGAAAGGGATTTCTTTGGGATCCATCGTTTCAGCTAGAACCAAGGCTTTTGGCCATTCCAGAAGGTCCCGGCGCATCTGAAAGATTCTGGATTGCTAGATGTAAAGGTTCAGGTTCTAATGGGTTCACAGTTTTAATTGTGACAAAAAATTGGTGGATCAAACTTTCCGATATCAAAGTCTTAATCCTCGAAATACCAAAGGTGTCAGGAATGACTTTTTTGAGAAACGGAATCCGGACAAATAAAAATTCACGGAATCCGGAATACGGAATCTGGATAAAAATATTTCACGGATTCCGGAGAGCTCTGCGAAATACTAAAATTTAGTTATTCAGAAGTTCCTTCAGTAATCCTTTTCCATTTTTGACTATTTTTAACTAAAGTAATCCTTATCCTTTTTTTATTCATTTCCTACAATAATCCTTTTGATTTTGATTTTATTTTCCCTACACTAATCATTTTCCATTTTCAATTTTTTTTTTCTACAGTAATCCTTTTGATTTTCGAATATGTAATGATTGAAGATTGATTTAAGAAGTTCTACTCCTAAATTCAGGATTCGTCATTTTCTACTCTCCCCTTACATTCAGAGCTTCAATGGGTCTAGACGAGTCTAAATACATTTGCTCCGCCTCATCATATCTTCTCAAAATTGTATAAATCTGTGCATGAAGCAGATTCTTCTCCTCAATCGCTTCAATCTGTTCCAGAGCCATCACCATTGCCGCATCTCCGATTTCCCGGAAAATTCGAATCGCTGAAAATGGAATCATTACTTATTCCAGGTGCTTTTTGTCATCTATCCGTTATCACATGTATACAGAGTATTACCGAGAAATGAGTCATAACTCTCGCTTTTTGAGTATCAACCAATCAATTTTAGTTCACTCTCTCTTATCAGTTTTCTCTATTTGTACACGATGCACAGTTTTTCGTTTTTGAGCAGTGTCGTCGTCGTTTTTAAAAACTGGAGACAGAAAACATCGATTTTTATTTATTGGTTCTTCAAAAATTGTCTTTGTCAATATTTTCGCTTTTCTATTCTGTTTTTAAGATATGATTTCAGTCTTTTTTTAAAATCTAGGTCAAAACCTTCTTTTCTTTATTTTTTGAAGTATAAATCTAACTATTTCGAAATCATGAACGGAAGAGCAAAATGTGCGATGTCATGAAATTTAAAAATATGAACATTGAAAGCAGTAAACAAAACTTATTTTCAAATTTCATGTCAAGACTTAGAAAGCACATTTTTTGAATTTTAAGCAGAATTTTTACTTTATAAAACATTTTTAAATTTTTCTGAAATTTTGTGACTTTTCGATATCAATTTATTTGAATCATAAACCCTAAATGCACAATTTTGAACAATTTTTCAGCAGATTTTTGGGCATTTTTCTAGGGATTTAAAATAATTAACTTCAGATTTCAAATAGTGGAACCTTGAATCTATCGTGTTCCCTCTAATAGAACGCCCTCCTAACTTCCAACATTTAAGCCAATTTATCTCGATTCCTGGGGAAAGATATCAAAAAGTAGTCAACTGACAAAATGTTTATCATAATATCAGTAATATTTGGCCAGTTGATTATTTTTCGATGTATTTACTAGGAATCGAGATAATTGAGCTCGAAGTGCAAGTATAGCGCGGGCTTCTATTAAAACATACTAATGGAAGCCCACGCTATACATTCACTTTGAGCTCAATTATCTCAGTCCCTGTGAAAGCTATTAAAATTTGTCAACTAATAAAATATTTATCATAATATCAGCAGTAATTTATCAGTTGACACATTTTGGATATCTTTCACAGAAATCGAGATAATTAAGCTCACAGTTGACGGTTCGGGTATGATTCTAGAGGAAATACTGAAAATGTTATCAGTTTTCAGTTTTTGAAGAATCTCGCAGAAACTGATTTTTCAGCTTAAACCAATATAATGTTTTTTTTTTCCAAATAATTTCAAACTAACCCAAAGAAATATCAGAATCCAAAAGTGCCGCCATCGCAAACTGATTCCAATGAGACATATCGCCTGAATGAACGCATATTTTCCAAGCCGTCGTCCATCTGAAACTACCATTCTTTGAATTTTACAAGGTTCTTTCAGAATGATTCGGAATCAACTACTCATAACTGCACTATTTCTAATACCTGTCTATTGGTGTGTAGACGTAATTTTGATCTCTTCAATCGAAATTAGAAATGATGTTGGAAGTATTGACTGTACTAACAGTAAATTAATGGTAACCGATTGTTCTCTTTTATTTGAATTTCCCCGATTTTCCAGATAAACAATCAGAATTTTACTCCAATTTGTGAATTAGGTTATGATAATACCAAAAACATCACTTACATCACACTTGCTTACAATGCATCGAACTCAGTTCAGGAGGGAAATACTACCTATCATCTAGACACTAAAGTGACCGTGCCAGATGGGAATAAAACGAAAACGGATGACTATCAGTATACGGGAGTTTTTGAAGTAGATAAGAATGTGAAACCGAATACGGTAGCTGTGGGATATCTCACTTTGGATAAGTTTACACCTGCTACGACTGCCGCACCCCCATCAACCAAAAAACCAGCGAAGCGAGAAGCTGGATTTCCTCAAGAGCAGTTAGATACTGAGCCAGCTGCATCCCCAGTTTCTAACAAAACAAGTCTTACGGTATTTGAGAAAAAAATCATATTTTCATTTTAAGTGATTGATTTTTACAGATCAACTACATCCACCTAAAATACGAAGAAACCAGCAAACAATCTAACTCGAATGGAGGTGCTGTGGCAGTTGCTATCATTGAAGGAATCGCTTTGATTGCAATTCTGGCTTATATGGGATATAGAACTATGGTTAAACACCGAATGAAGGAATCGTCTATGAATGCGGCAATGTATGGTTTTGATAATAATTCGAGAAGTAAGACTTTTCCAGCAAATTCGTGATGTTTGAACTGATTGTTTAGTAACGGTTCCAGATTCAATTCGAATGAATGACATTCCACCACCTAGAGATCCTACATATGCGACACCTCCACCAGCACCATTCTCACAACAACCACCTGCTCGGAATACGGTAATGACAACTCAAGAGCTTGTTGTTCCACAGACCTCCGCATCGCTTACAGTAAGAGATTCCAAACTTATTTTTAGGGAAATATCAATATTTTCAGAGACCAAATACAACTCCAAACACCACTAGTAATACTACAAACGGACAATTCAATGATCCATTCGACAGTCTCGATAGCTGGTAAAAAAAATAAGCTCTCTCAATGTGAATTAATATAAATATAAATGAACTTCTCTTTCTATTTGATTCGTTTTGTACTTATTCTTACCTGTGCATCAACAAAGATCTTGTTAGAAGTCTTTCAATCACATCATCGGATTTATCAGTAATCACAGATTCGGTTTTATGAGAGTCCAGAAGAACAGAAGACAACTTTCCGTTGCTCACCAGACACGTTACGATTCCTTTGTTCAGGGACAATGGAACATAGGCGTGTGGAAGACGAGTTGCACTGACATAGATAACAGAATCGCCTCGAATATGTTGCTTGCTCAGAAGGAAGACATGAATATTTTGAGAGTCAAATACAGCAAATGTGTTTTTGTCAATTGTGAAAGTTTCCCACATTGCACCTTTGTACTAAAATTTAGATTGGAAATCTGGAAGTGTTCCAGGAAGAGACTTACGTGGGCACTGGACCCAACTGATGGTAGTTTGTAGACTTCATCGTCTACAGCTCTGAAAGTTTGGCTTTTATGGTTCGGAAAGTTTAAAAAGCTTCCATCTATTTCTAGATTGACTACGGTAGGCGAAGCCTTAAAGTACATCAAAATAGATACCAGCTAATACTAAAAAAAATGAAAAAATCTCTTACGAATAAATGAACGCCTCCAATCGATCATCAAAGCAGCAACAAACTACATTTGTTGGATGAGGAAACACGAAACGAACGGGCACAACATGTCGATATTCACTCACAATCGCCCATTCGGAAAGTGAGAAGTACACAATGTAATTATTCTAAAAGGGTTTATTTCGAGTTTTATGTTTATTTTTTTTCCCTGTCTTTTTTTCTTATTTGCTTCTTCTATTTTCAGTTTGTCAGTCTTCTACAGTTTCTGAACTTGCGCGGGAGATATGGTGTTTCTTCTCCTTTTCTGCAAACACGCAGTCTAAAAACTTCAGACGAAAGTTTACTCTTGGTAATTAAATTTTTGAACAAATTCGGCGCATTTTTACTCGTTCCCGCCATTCAACGAAATTTTATATCATTTTTCGATGACACCTTGTTACACCTACAAGTTTCGCTTTCACCTTTCCGCCACTACAGTCACTTTTCTTGTCTTTATCTCGTTTTTTTTTGCTTCGAATTTCTTTCTCTTCCCCGCCGAGACTTCACTTACACTTGTCGTGAATATCAAAAAGTTTTCTGTTAGCGCATAAGCATAAAGTGTCGCATTTCTGTTCGCCTCCGGAAATTCTATCGATTGACTATCCTCAGAGTTCCGAATCTGATGCAAGCGAAGTTTTCCACCGAAATTCACAGCAGCATAATAGTGATTTAACTGAATATTTATGACTGTTGATAAATATTCCACTCGGTTTATTGGCTCGGCATTCATAATTGATGCTGAAAAATTCTATTAATTTTCGGCTATTGTACCGCCTTTTTACGTTTTTCCACAGCAACCTGCGAGGACTGAAGGTTCTGGGCAGCTTGCATTTGAGCTGGGCTTGTGTAATCGTAAAAGAATACAGCATTGTTGTTAGCCACTGCAAGATTCACTGGTCCTAATCCCATGACCGTCGGCTCAATGCCGAGTTCCAATGTGGAAGACCCTTTCTTTTCCACTTCTGCAACCACAGTGACTTGTGTCAGATTCGTAAGATAACAGATCGCATTATTATAAGATGCAGCAAGCGTTGGCATCTTTGTGACGAACACTGATAGAACCCCGGATTGGGAAGACACAGCAACCAATTGACCATCTTCTGTGACTTCGATTTCACTGAGATCTGTGAAAACAGTTTATTTTTCCAAAAATCTTCAAAACTTTTATTACTTTTGTCGGTTTCAATCTCCGTTAACATTGTAACAGTTGTGAGCTCATCCAAATCGCGAACTTTGACCCTAAAATTGATAATACTTTTTTAATCGTACAGTTCAGTGTTACATATTGTCTCCAATTGTCAGCAACTTGTTGAATGAAGTGCTCACTGCGAGCGAAGCAAGATATCCTCGATACTCGAGGAAACTGACGAGCTCAGATCCAATTTCAACTCGATGAGCTGATATGGAAATAATGTATCCGCAGTCGAATCCTATCAGAATGTACCCATCGTTGAACCACTTATACGTATGTATAACTCCGTATTTTTCTTGGAATTGAAGATTCACTGGCTCGTCAAGATTAGTCACATTTGTAAGCATCAGAATCCGCTTCCCAATGACAACGCTCACCTGAATTATCCATTCATCAACTATCTTATTAACCTTCTTTTATCACCATCGTCTGTCCGCCTCCTCCTTTTCGATTCACGGAACCGTAGTCCATCTTTGTCGGTTCCCCGTTTGTCGTTGCTGTACTCACAGTAGTTCCTTCCAAAGTTGTAACTGCAAAATCGACTAATTTATTTCAATTTCCCGTAATCATTTCACCTGTAATTGAGTTATCGTCACTACAGGAAATTATATAATCTTCCGGAGTTACTGTAATCTGAGTTACACTTCTCTGATGTTTCCCCATAACTGCTAGCCTCCGAGACGTTCTATGATTATAGACGACAATATTTCCTGCGTTATTTCCCACTACTAGATGGGGACTTGTGGGAGACCATGCGAGACATGTTGGAAGTTCTCTTGAATGCAGTTGTTACAGTAATCCTTTTTTGAGATACTCACTTTGAAGAAGTTGCACAACTCTCCAGAGTGTCAGTGTTTCTAGAATTCACATCCCAAAGGTAGATGGTCCCTGTGTTGGCTACTGCTATCGCCAGAACATCACCTTCTTTATCCCAAGCAATATCCACGATTCGCCTAATTCAAAACGTACAGAATGTAGCTAAAATGTCTCAATCACTCACCCATTTGGACTCAATGCATCAATTATATTTCCCTTCTTATCGTAGTAAATTACAGTGTTGTTTGCGCTGAAAAAATTTTTTATGTTGCCTGTAATGTTCCTGAAACTTCATTCAAACCATGCAACTGCCAAGGTATGTCCATGAGGTCTCCATCGATGAATTATCGGTCCTGTTCCGTGCTCTTCTTCACCTTTTCGATATTGAAGCTGAGGAGAGGTTAGATTTCTAGAGATATTACAACGATAAAGAGTACACGGAGTTACCTTGAGTGACATAATGCGGATTCCTGAACTAGGTTGGAAGTCAACAAATCGTGAAGATAATACAAAAGCGGATTACGAGTACAATTCGACGATCATGTACTCGCTTGCTGTGAGCACACAACGCGTAAAGCGTATCCATAGCAACCGCGGGGCGGCGCGAGGCACACTCAATTCAGAGAGTATGGGAACAGGAATTGTTATTAAAATAGGAACAAAGAAAGAAAGAAGGAATGTTTATCAGGGGATATATGCAGTATAATCCATGTTACGAGGGAGATCCAGACGACGAGCTGTTTTTCTTCTTGGTTTTCAGATGGGAGAAGGAAGTATGGATTATCATAGCGTGCTCTTTATGGGTAGAAAATTCGTATCATTCTGACAATTTCAGAGTATTATTAGAAATCCTACAAATATTTTGTGCTATTTGGAATTTGCAAACTTCATTTTCCCGGCTTCCGCTACAGAAATTCCCTTTCTCCCGTTCAAATCCCCTAATTTTTCGCACAGTTATCTTTTTGATCTTAATTTTCCTTTTTTCTTCTTCAAAATTCTCTTTTTCAGTCATCCCCGTTCGTCAATCTTCTATCTTCGCCAGCCAGCTTTCTTATTCTCAAAACCGGTCTCAGGTTCCCCACTCCGCAGCAACACTGGCGTCAGATACACAAAATACATCGAATCGCACGACATTTGGTCGACGGCGGGCACCTGTTTCCATTGATTTAGGTGTTCAGGAGCCGGGCGCCAAGAAAGGGTATGTTTTCTTGTAATTTTGTATTTTTCGTCATATTTGTGTTCATAAGCTTTTAATTTTCATTCAAAAAAATTCAAGTGTGTCAATTCTAGGACTCGAGATGATTTTCATTCAGTAGTCACGTGGTTTTTATCTATTAATCAATTCATCAACTAGATAAAACTCTACGATTTATTGTTTTCTAACTAGTAGTCTACTTGCGACCTAACTCGTCTTATTTTCTACTCGTTCTATAGTAAATCTTATCGATTTTTGGATTTTTTCGCCAATTGTCATCATCCCTCTTCAACTCATTTTGCTCAAAGTTCCAGACGACTAACTTTCACGGAAGCAGCCATGTATTCTCTAAAACCGAAAGTTGTCGATTTCGATACAGTTTGGGTGCAGCTTAGACCGGCAATTATCGACATTCTGAACTTGAAGCCGATGTCCAATGTTCATTGGCACCACAAATTCAGGTTTGTTTTTTTTTTCAAAAAATATAAAAACAAAAAGCACATTTCAGTGATGTCTACGACATTTGTGTATCGATTCCAACTCCACTCAGCGAGAGATTATACGGAGAGGTTTATTCAAGGATCTTGGAATGAATCGAATTGAAACATTTCAGGTGAAAGCATGCATAATGCAACATGTAAAAGAAAAACGGCAGCAAATCAATGAAGTTGACCCGGATCGGTTGATTCAAGAATACAACAAAATGTGGGAAGTCTTTCATGAAGGTGCGATTTTCATTCATCGCTTGTTTGGGTATGTGTTCCCCCTGCTTAAACCTGTTAGACTTTTTCTAATTTCAGGTATTTAAACAAACAATTCGTGAAACAAAAGCGATGCACCGATCTGGACAACTTCGCACAGTACGCTGCATTCCTTCAGATTCCAGATGTTAAGGAAATTGGATGTGTGAGTTTTTAAAGTTTTTCATTAAATGTTGACCTAAATATTTATTTCAAAAACTTCAAAAAAATAAATAATTTACAGCTCGCTCTTGAAATTTGGAAAGAGGAGCTCGTCAAAGGTATTCTTCCACAACTTGTACAATTCCTTCTGGTATCGATCGACAGTGATCGTAAGGGGAACTTTCCACAAGAAGCAAATGTCGTTTCGAGTGTAATCAATAGCTTTGTCAAAATGGAGGAAACCGATTTCGACGTAGTACCAGAGACAGGAACGAAGCCCAAGGCACGAGAGTCAATCACTGCGTTCTACGTGGAAAGCATCGAGAAACCGTAAGCCTTTGAAAACCTCAAGTCTAGGCTTAGCTCTCCATTTTCCAGACTTCTCCTTGACACAGAAACATACTATTCCACACTGGCTCAACGGATGCTCTCCGAACTCAGTTGTAGTCAGTACATGGAGCAAGTCATTGTTCTTTTGGAACAGGAAGAATTGCGTGCGAAGAAATATCTTCACGAGTCTTCGGTCTCAAAAATAATTTCCCTGTGTCAACGAGTTATGATCAAGGCGCACAAGGATAAGCTGCATTCCGTGTGTCATGCTTTGATAACTAATGAGGAGAATAAGGATCTTCGCAACATGTATCGTCTTCTCAAACCAATTCAAGCTGGACTCTCAGTTATGGTCAAGGAGTTCGAGGAGTATGTCAAGAAGAAGGGACTCGAGGCGGTTTCTGGACTTACCGGAGAGAATGTTCCTCAACAATTTGTCGAGAACGTTTTGAAAGTGTACAACAAGTTCAACGATATGAAAACCGTTGTGTTTATGGAAGATGGCGAGTTTTCGAGCGGGCTTGATAAGGCTCTTCAAGGAGTTGTAAATTCGAAAGAATTTGGACAGACTGTTCCGAAAGCAAGTGAACGACTTGCTCGATACACCGACAGTTTGTTAAAAAAGTCAACCAAAGGGCTGTCCGAGTCAGATTTGGAAACAAAACTTGGAAACGCAATAGTCATTTTCCGCTACATCGAAGACAAGGATATTTTCCAGAAGTTTTATTCTAAAATGCTTGCCAATCGTCTCATAGCCAGCACTTCGGTTTCAATGGATGCTGAGGAAGTGATGATCAATAAGCTGAAGCAGGCGTGTGGCTACGAATTCACCAGCAAACTCTCTCGTATGTTCACTGACATCGGATTGAGTCAAGAACTGTCCTCCACATTTGACAAACATATCGCTGAAATCAAATCATCCCGACCTGGAACAAAGTTTGTGCCAACCCAGGCTTTGGTACTTCAAGCTGGAAGCTGGCCACTGAATGCACCTCAACTGAGCACCAACACAAACCAACAAACCGCTCTAGACGTCGCCGATTTCCATTTGCCATATGTTCTATTGCCTGTGATTCAAGAGTTTGAAACGTTCTACACTGGAAAACATAATGGCCGCAAACTGACTTGGCTCTACAACATGTCACAAGGAGATGTTCGTCTTACATATCTGGACAAACAGTATGTTGCACAAATGTATGTCTATCAAATGGCAGCAGTTCTTTGCTTTGAACGACGGGATGCGATTTCTGTTAAAGACATTGGAGAAGAGATTGGAGTTTCCGGTGATTATCTTCTCAAGACGCTCCGTACAATTCTCGATGTGTCGATTCTAACCTGTGATGATCAAGCATTGACTACCGATTCTATTGTCCGATTGAACATGTCGATGACCGCAAGACGAATGAAGTTTAGACTACAAGCTCCACAAGTTAACAAAGTTGTTGAAAAGGAACAGGAATCTGTGGCTAACACAGTAAGTTACATTATCCTTTCCATTGGTAGCTGTAGTTTTAAATACACTAGTAGTAAAGAGCTTGCCAGCTAACAACGGTTTATGTTAGTTCCAGGTAACGCAAGACCGCAAATACTACATGGAATGTGCCATAGTCAGAATTATGAAAACTCGGAAGGTGCTGAAACACAATGCTCTTGTCACAGAGGTAAGTTTCTATAAATTATTATTATTTCTCCTAAATCAATCGGTTTTCAGATCATGGACCAGACGAAAGGAAGATTTACTCCAGATGTTCCATTCATCAAGAAGAGTATCGAGGATCTGATAGAAAAGATGTACATCCAGAGAACCGATCAGAATGACGAGTACCAATACCTGGCTTAAAAGTTCTTTTCATTTTTCATCTCTGAAAAGTTCAATAACTATCGTGTCTCCCTTTTTTGTCATTTCTTCTTTGCTCAAAAGTTAACTCAATTGCATCATTTTGAGTTTTACCCTCAATTTCTATCATTATTTATTAGAAGTCTAACTCTCTCCTCAAATGTGCCTAAAATCTTTTATCCTTTTATCTGTAATAGACAGTTTCCCCCTCTTCATTGCGTCTCCATTCGGCCCACATCTTCTTTTTTGTGCCCCCCGGTCCATCTCGAAATGTATATGTACTATATTTGTGTGCGCGTGTTTGCCTGTCTAAATGGTTCTTTGATGAAACTGTGATAAGGTTTTTCATTTCAGGAAAAATCGGATTCCAAATTTTGCTAGGAAAAAATAGAGTCACAACCACCCCCACATATAGACAACGCACAGGTGTATTAGAGAGCGGGAAAAGTGAGAAAAGAGGTGAGAGTGGCGTGTACAGTTTTCGTCCACTTTCCTCTCTGCTTCGTGTTCATCTGCGTCTCTTCTTCCAGCGTTATCTCTTATCAATTTTGCTTTCCGCTCTCAGCACTTTTCGGTCAAACGACAGGCGGTCGAAACAAGAGGGAAAAAGTGAAAAAGAGAGAGAGAGCTATGATGGACAGATTGCCTCGAAAGTACTGACTTTTTTGGGCGCTAGTTTTCGACATACAACACGTTTTCTTGAATTCCTTTTTTCTGTTCAAAAAATCTGTGAATCGACATTTTCAGTTGTTTTTCTTGATATTTAGATCAGTCACTACTTTTCATTTTATTAGGATACAAATAATCGAATCTGGGGAAGAGAAACGCCGGAAGCCGCGGCAGAAGGTCCCACAACGGCAGATACAGTAACCTAAAAATATCATTTTTCGTTATTCACTGATTTTCGTCGATTTTTCTATACTTTTTTCACAAAAAAATTCGAAATCGAAAATGCTTGAAAGTGAAAGAAAACGACTGAGAATAAATCCATAAAATATTTTCGGTTACGGTAAACGTCGTTTTGGGACCTTCGACCACCGGCGATTCTCTTTCACAGCTTCGTTTTTTTCTTTGAACAAAATAATTATATATCTGGAGTTATCCTCGAAAGGGTTACGGTAGTTTAGCTTTATGAGGCTGAATATGCTAAGCTGGATAAATAGAACAATTTTTATTAGAAAAAAATTGCATAATCCTGTAAAATACTAAAAGAAAATTAAGTTTCAAACGATTTCGGAGTCCTTAAACCCAAAAAATATTTGAATTTAACCAAATTTCGCTTTTTTCGAAATCGTTTTCAAATTTCTCAATTCGAAAATTTTTTGTAGCTTCGACGCCGTCAACTTTGAGCTCAGTTATCTCGATTTCTGTCAAAGATATCAATAATTTGTCAACTGATAAAATATTGACGATATTATGATAAACAATTTATCAGTTGACATATTTTTGATATCTCTCACAGAAATTGAGATAATTGAGCTCAAAGTTAAGGGTCTGGCTGGGCGTCTATATATATGGATTTCCTCTAATTATTCAAAGCCAATCTTATAATAATTTCTGAATTTCCAGGATTCAAATAAAACAAAAAATTTCTTGAAATCGACAAGATTCTTTAAATTCAGCTAGAGTGTACTGTAGTGATAACGGTATCGTTAAACATCACCAAATTCCTTATCAGAAGAAAGTTCCAGCTCAAAATACGTAGTTTCTTTTATATTTTAAAGAACCAAGTTTCTAGGTCCTTTTCATCCGAAAGATAGTAGATTGAAGAACAAATGCTAATAAAAAGACAGCCACGTGGTTAGTTCCGGTCCTTTTTAGACCAAAACATGATCATTAATCGATAAAATTGTACATTCAAAGTTTATAGAGGGGGAAATGTTGATTATTGGAATAGGAAAAATAAGGAGAAGAAGGAAAAGAACTAATTCCTGATTGTTTTTCGGTTTTTCAATGGTTCCTGGTCGTCGATCGTTATCCGGGACAAACTGTTCGGGATGGAGAGAATAAAGAAGAAGAAGAAGGGTCACTTTCCATTCTTTCCATTTTTCCCTTTCGGCCAATTCTTCACTTTCCTTCTCGTACATTCTCACAATCCGCGAAATTTCCCTTTCCTCCTATCAGGATTTTCGATTTCTATTTTTCGTTTTTTTAGAAACTTCGGGAAGTTTCTCTTGAATTGGGACCTTCTTTTATTGGTTTTCCCATTTTCTATTTCCAAGATTTTCAGATTTTTTAGGTGTCCTTTTTTTTAGGAAGGAATACTCTTCCAAGCATTCCTTCCGAAACTCAAATCCTTTTCTTCTTGACTTGATTTATTCCCTTTTCCAATTTTTCAAAGTGCTCCTCAGACTCCATCTCTTTCCGAAACGTCCCAAAACTCATTCTCTATTCAATCGTTGCTCTGGAAACTATTCCACTTTTCTCACACACACAAACTTTTTTGTGTTCTTTTTTCTTCTTTCTGAAAAGCTTTCTATTTTCATTCGAATTTTCGGCTTTCGGAAAGTATACTTATTTGATGTAAATCTAGTTCTAAATATAGCAACTCTTAAGATATAACTACAGTAATACTTTTTAGCTACATCTCAAAAACTTTGATTCAGATAATTCTTGAAATTAAAAAAAATCCAAAATTTTCATAAAACCAAAAAAATCTACAGATTCCAAGAATTCCAAAAGTCGGAAATTCCAACAAAAATCAAAATTTCGGAGAAATCCGACAAATCCAGAACATTCCAAAAAATTCAAAAATTCAGAAATATGAAAAATCAGGAATTCCAAAATAGTTCAGAAACTCCGAAAACACAAATATCCATAAATCCAAAAAGTTAAAAAATTCGGAGGTTTCGAAAATTCCAAACTATTCAAAAATTACGAAAAACTCGAAGAATCAGAAAACCTAAAATCGAAAACTCTTTTAAAAAGTCAGAAATTTCAAAACATCCAAAAATCTGAAATTCCAAAAAATTCAGAAATCCAAAAAATCGGAAAATCAGAGACTCCGAAAATTTAAAAAATTCAGAAAATTTCGTAAATTAGGAAATTCCAAAATCCGAAACTTTCAAATTCCGAAACATGCAAAAAAAGCCGAAAAATCCAGAAATTCCAAAAATCCGAAAAATTCGGAAATCCGAAAATCGGAAGTTCCAAAAAAATAGAAATTTCGAAAAATTAAAAAATTCCCAAGAATCGGACCAAACAAAATCCAAACATTCATGAATCCAAAAAAACTGTGATTTCGAAAAAGTTCGGAAACTTCGAAAAGTTTAGAAAATCGGAAAAATCCAGAGATTCTAATAATCCAAAAAACCAACAATTTCCAAAATTCAGAAATTTCAGAGAAAAAAAATCTATATGAGGAAAGTGAATTTCATCTTTCTTTCAAAAAAGTTCCAAATCTCTTGATCTCCATATATACCATTTTTGAATCTTACGATCCCTCTTTTCCCATCCATTTCTCCAATATCATTTGAACCCATTTTCCGTATTCCCCATTCTCATTCAATACTTCATTCACCTGTTCGTTTTCCATGTCACCATCCAATTTCGAATGTATCATCTCTCCTCCTCTCTCATTCACTTTTTCTCTCTCACTTTTTCCTATTCTCCTCCATTTTTCAAAAACCTGGTCTCCAAATGTTTCTTCTACTTCTTCTTCTCTTTTCCACCAACTCATTTTCCCATTTATTTTAACCATACTGTGCTTATGTGCTGCTGCATGTTGTTCATTCATAAATTAGACATTTTCTCTCCGTTTCGAAACCATCTGTTTTCTGTGTTTGTCACCGCTCTCCATGATAAATTGTCATCATCATTCGATGAACTCCCGCGTTTTTCGCTTGCAAAAAAGTTTTGAAAATTGCATAGATGAAAGATGAAAGTTGTTTCTTTTATCATCCGAGAATAATTCTACTTTGGTTTTCATGATAAGCTAGTGTTCGGTATTTTTCAGATATGTCCGAAATGACTTGTTCGAGGAACTGAACCTATAGAATCCAGACATCTCTGTTATTTTTCTCTGTAGACCTTAGTAGCAGGTTCCATTTTAAGAATCTATAATCAAAGGTACTTTATTTATAGGGGAACAAAGGTTCGAAACGGAATACCGAAAACCCTGTAATAGAAGAGCCCTAACTTTGAGCCAAATTTTCTCGGTTCCTCTCGAAGATATCAAAAACTTGTCAACTGATAATTTGCATAATATCAGCAACTTTTTATTAGTTGACAGATTTCTGATATCTTGCATAGAAATTAAGATAATTGAGCTCAAAGTGCAAGTATAAGGTGACCATCGTTCTGCTACTCCAGCTTAGGGTACTGTAGCTCAGCTGATTTGAAATACATCATTCTAATTTTCAAGACACTTTCCGAACTTACTTAGACAATTTTTTTCTTACGTCGGCTTTCCCCCGCCAGTAGCAGGCATTTTCTGCTCAACCGCGGTTCAGCAGCCAATCGTCCGTTCGGGGTAAGAGAGCGGTTTCTGATAAATATTCATAAAACTTATTGTTAGAATTTGATTTCTTTTTGTTAGTTATTTAGAAAAAAAATCTCGAAAAAGTCAGATTTTCCCCGATTTTTGAGAGTTTCGCCGATGGTTCATCGTCGGGCCTTCAGTGGTCTATGAACGGAATTTCGAGAAAACAATTTTTTAATCCTCTCGCATTAAAAATTAAAGCTAATAGGTTCCGAAGTGATGATAACGACGGGACCGTGTCGGTACCGCGAATTCTCAAATTCTCGGATTTTGAGAATCTCTGTAAACTCCCAGAATCCCAGACATCCCAACGCCCACTAACTAGAAAGTAGGACGACAACTCCTTCTTCTGGAATCACAAATACTTTGAGCATTTCCATTTTGGCTCCTCCGCATTCTACCATCATTTGTCTCAAGTTTCATCTCCGCCACACAAACCAGCACCTAGAAAAGAAAATATATATATCTCCGGGTGTAAGACTGACTCTTCTTTTTCTTCACATCCAAAGCCGGAAAACGACGAAGTCGTACACAACCGAAAGAATGTGTTCTTCTTCTTCTTCGGGTTTTTTCGTCTTCTTTTTTTGTTCCCAATATACTGAAGATACTACTGCTACGGGCTGCTCTATTTTTTTGTGCCGCCGCCGGACGCCACTGGACACACCAACTGCTTTATTCTGCCCCCGAACCCTCTCCCGAGCAAAACGGATAAGAAGAGGAGGAAAGAAGATACGAAATATTGAAAAAGAAATAGAGAAAACAGAGAGACTCTTGTTCTCGACTGGCTCGCTAGGGCCGGCTACTAGGGTTCCATTCTCCATGTGGACACTCTCGTTTCTTATTCGTTTTGGAACATTTAGTAATCGGAAGTGAGAGAGAATGAGAGAGAGAGAGAGAGAGAGAGAGAGAGAGAGAGAGAGAGAGAGAGAGAGAGAGAGAGAGAGAGAGAGAGAGAGAGAGGACAAGAGCCTATAGTGGTCCAAACTTTGGCTTCCTGTGTACCTAGGTGTCATATAACTTGAGGTGTTTACAATGAAAAATGTCTCCTTTGAAAAGTATACTAGTCCGATCGTTGAGTTGTGTCCTTTTTAATAGTTCCTAGGGTTACTGTACCTCATTAGATTCCTGACTTTTTTTAAGAAGACCACGAATCTTCGGGATTCCGATAAACTCGAATCTTGAAAGTTTTTAGTTTTCAGATTCTGAGATTTCGAACCTTCGTAAAACTCAAAATTCGAATTTTAGGAAGTTTACATTCGTCAAGTTCTAGAACATCAGAGGACGAAATTCTGAGAATCTTACATTCCGAGATTCCAAGATTCTGAATTCTCTTGAATGCTTTGATACTGACAATTTGGGAATTGAGATTCTAGGATTCTAAGAACCTGAAGATCGTAAAATTTGAAATTCTGCGACTCGAGAACTTTCGAGCTTTGAAGATTTCGACACTTTGAAGTTCCCTAAGGTTCTAAGAATTTGTGAGCCAGAGTCTGTGAAATCTAAATTCTAAACTTCTGAGATTCCGTGTATCAAGTTTTTAGAGTTTTGAGACACTACGATTCTCAGATTCTGTAAGCTTGCCTGAGATTCTGAAATTTTTAGATCCTAGATTTCTGAAATTATTGGCCATGCTGCCAAGTTTGAGCTCAATTATCTCTGCTACTGTGTAAGATTTCAAAATTTTGTCAACTGATAAAATATTTTTGATTTTATGATAAACAATTTAACTTGAAATTCTGAAAAGTCGAGATCCTAGGTTTCTGAAATTTTTGGTTCCTGGAACTCTGGGCTTTTAGAATTCTGGAATTCTCAAAACATCACGACGATTCTGAAAAGCAAAGAATCTAAATTCCTAATAGTTCTCAGATTCTGGAAAAAAAATTCAGGTCCTCAAAAAAAGAAACTCAAAAATTCTGAGAGCCCGGAATCAAGAGCTTTCGTGACGTCATACTTTCTATTCTTGTTCATCAGGATCCTGTCATTTTTTGTTGTGATGAAATCATATTCCCCATCTCGAATTTCTTGGTTTTCGAGACTTGAAAGCTCCACGAGAATTCATACGGATTGGTCATCTTCAATAACTTCTCCTCTACTTCTCCCTTCGAATTACTGTCACCCACATATTGGAACATTCCTAATTTTTTTTTGATTGTAAAAATAGCGAAAGCAATTGGCTCGTCTCCTATTTTTCTCTGCTTCTCTCAATCTCTCGTTCTTCCCATCTCACAATCTGCTTTTGCTCCCGGCCCGCTCCCAAACGTTTGTGCTCTTTTGCTGCAATCTTTTTCGCTCTTTGAAGTGTGTCTCTGGATGAAAAACTCTCGAGTTGACCCCAACAGAGAGGATTCAGTTTGACCTTGTTCACAACGAGCAGGAAATCCTTATGTTTTTTTGTGATTTGCGATCATGTTAACTACTCCTGGTGACTGTATTTTTGAACTTTCAGAGACAGTTTGAAGTCAGGATTCATCTGAAAATATAAATCTTTGAATTTCGAAAAAAAACTGAAAAAGCTAAAAAAATACAAGTCACAGAACCTGCTTTTTTCTCATAGTTGAGCCCTGTCCATAATAAGATTTTTGCTCAGATTCAAAATAGACCGTTTTTTCTGCAGAATTTTTAAAAAACTTGAAAAATTACAAGTTTTTGCTCAGAAAGCGACTTTTTCTGAAATTTCATTCCTCAACTTCTTTTTGAATAATTTGGAAATTAGGTTTTTTTTTGGTTTTTTGAGTTTGTAAGATTCGAATTTTTCAAACTTTTGAATTTTTTCGGCATTTTTTGTTTGAGTTCAATCATCTCGATTTCTGTGAAAGATATCAGCAATTAGTCAATTGATGAATTATTGATCATATTATCACCAATGTTTTTTCAGTTGGCA
Source organism: Caenorhabditis nigoni (assembly GCA_027920645.1). NCBI lineage: Eukaryota > Metazoa > Nematoda > Chromadorea > Rhabditida > Rhabditidae > Caenorhabditis > Caenorhabditis nigoni. The sequence continues at coordinate 6,479,719 of CP115866.1, read as the reverse complement.
TATTTTTGATATCTCTTAGAGGAACCGAGATAGTTGCGCTCAAAATTGACGGTATTTTTTGGCTAATATCAGAGGAAATGCGGTATCTTAAATTCTGAATTTCAAGCCAAACAAATACTTTTTTCCAATTTCCCATTTTTCTATCGTAATCCATTTGTGAACTTTGCCATCATTGTTTCTCTCCCCATGACAGAAAATAAACGAGAATTTTTTATCAAGAGATACTCCCATCTCCCCCATAAAATGTTCTATATCTTTCTGGAAAGTTCCTTTTCTTTTCCCTTTTTTGACTCATACACCCATTTCATCACATTGAATAATTCCACAGAATTCCGAACATTTTTTTGAAACGAGTATCTCTTCTCCATGTCATCCTCACCTAGACTAGTTTCACGCCTAATCCGGTCAGTCTACACCTATTCGGACTTGCCCTTTTTTATGGACACTACTGTACCCTGAAGAGTTCTATGATCTGATTTGTTTCTGAACAAGTTTCTCTTTTTTCTATCAAATTCTTCTCCCCTCTTTCAGTTTTTCTTCTAAAACTATTCCAATAATTTTCCCATCGCTTTACGTTTATTACTTTTTCGAACCACCACCACCACCCACCAAAACCAAATCGTTCGTATTCATTCGTTCAGAAAAAGCGAAAAACGAGAGGAAGAGTGAGGAGGCAAAAGCAGACCCCGAGACTGGTTTATTGCTTCTTCTTCTTCTTTTCTCTTCTTCGTCAATCTCGAGAAAATGGGAATACGAAATGTTGAGAACTGTTTACAGGTTCCCCTTATAGTAGTACTGTAGGCAGAGGGTTCCCTAGCACCGCTTTTGAAAATTCCAGGATTGCCATAAAGTCTTGAATATTTGAAAATTAGAATTCTTCAAGTTTAGGTCCTGATTTCTAGTAATTTAGTACCTTATACTACTGTAGACGGACACTCATGGTACCCCTAGCACCGCTTTGAAATAATCGAGGATTCCCAAAAACTCTTGAAGATTCTGAAGATTTTGCTAAAATCCTAATTTTCAGTAAAGTCCAATTTTAGGGTTTTGGTTCAAGATCTAATTGTGAGCTCTTTCAGCAAAAAATCTGGAAATAATATTTCAAGTTCCGTTTGATGACTTCCGGAAATATCAAACTTTTTTCAAGCGACCTCACGTACACAAAATGAGCTAAAAGGAGAAAAATCTTACTATTAGCTTATCAGTTGTCACACTAAATATTTGTAGGCTATACTTTCTCAGATTTTCCGGAAGATCCTCAAAAATTCCGAAATTCACATTTTTGCTTAATTTTGTACAGTAAATCATGCAGGTCCACATTCAATATACGCATAGAGTTTATAAAATTCCACTGGAAATGTCGGACTGAATTTGTCAAGACTAGAGTTGCTCAATTTTGAATTTTGATTCCACAATTTAAATATTCACATTTTTTCAAATATTGTCATGTTTAGGCTCGTCTTACAACTGCTGCTTAGCCAAGTTGATTGCTCAAACTTTTAACGATAGCAGACAAAAACCGAGAAAGTTACGGCTCTTCCACTAGTTGGGCTAAAGTATAGAGAAGCGAGACACCCTGCGTCTCTAACCTTTATACTCTTTTTGAAGCTCTTACCGAGCCAAATTGAATTAAAATATTATTTTCTGAAATTAAGAAGTTTGAAGGATGTATTGCTCACTTTTTGAACTTTCATATTTGTATAACTTTAAAGGCGCATAAAAGTCGGAATTTTTTCAAGTTTTTACATCAATAACATTTTTGAAAATCCCAATTTTCTAAAATTTCTGATCATGACTTAAAATTTAGTTTTTAACTTCACTCTCTAGTATTTTTTCTGAACTACAAAGTACAAGACAGTTCGACGTCCAAACCGGGGAAAATGTTCTTATCAGTGGTGATAGAGACATCGCCCCATCTAGAATTAAGTTCAGAAAATTTCGATTTTGCCGTATTTTTTACTTATTCTGGCCAACTTTTATATTTCTTTCTGATGTTTCCATCTGAAACAGTCCCCCTTTTATTTGTACACATGTTTGAAAGATCAAAAAGCTCATTCAACTCTAATTTTCAATTTGTGCCAGAATACGAAAAAGAGTCATTTCAAAAGTACAACTGTCCTCATTTCCAGACAGTGCAAATGTATTCCAATTCCAACCAGGGGTATCCCAATTTCTCCTTTTCCCATTTGCTTCCGTTTCTGAATTGTCTTCTCTTTTCATTTTTTACTTCTCCCTTCTTCTTCTTCCATCTTCTTCTTCTTCTTCTTCTTCCCCAACACTATTGTCTGGAGTATCCGGAGCTCACGTACACTATGTCATTGCGTGGTGGAGCAAGGAGAAGCCCAGTAGGCTGCTCGTTTTCGTGTCAGTGTATATGTTTTTCGGAAAGGAGGAAAGGACCTCAAGACGTTTAGATTGCACTAGTACAGTAGGATCCGGAAAGAGAGAGAGAGGTTTTGGAAAAAAAGGAGAGCGGAAAAGTTCGGGAATCAGAAGAAGTCAGGAGTAATACCTCAGTTTTTGGAAGTGTTTCCGGTTTATAGACTCCTCAAAGTTCTGAACTCTTCATAGATGGCGATGCTCTAGAACTCAAATCTTCTAGACGATTCTGAAGTGTTTTGGAAGCTTCTAGATGAATCTGGAAGCTTCTAGATAAATCTGGAAATTTCTATGTGAATCTGGAATTTCCTACAGGTCTCTGAAATCTTTTGCCTGGTGATAACTCTAGAAGTAATTCCAAATTATCGATTTTCAGTCTGAAATCTACAACTCCTGGGTCTAGACTCCACATCTACATCAAACATTCCACTGTTAATCTGAACTGGCAGTTGCCGAATATTCCTCCCTTTTCTTCTTTTTCTTCTTTTCCGGTTTTACTCTTTTTCGTTTTCTTCCCGACTTTCTATTTTTCTATTTTCAGTTTCTTCGGGTCCGACCGTCTTTCAAAAGTAGTACAGCAACCTTTCCTATTTACAGTGCCTAAACTCAGGTGAGCTTTTTTTTCTAATTTCACAAAATTGGACTCCTTAAATCGCGGTGTTTTTGCCAAAACGTCTTGAAAATATAAAGCCGCCCAAACCTTAAACTTTGAGCCCATATATCTCCATTCCTGTTGAAGATACCACAAAATGGTCAACTAACAGAATATTCTTCACAATATCAGCAACGTTTTATCAATTAACTACTTTTTGATATCTTTCACAGGAAATTAGATACATAAGCTCAAAGTTGATGGTAGCGTTCTATCAGAGCGCCTACGTAAAGCTCACTTGTCAGTTTTTCAAGAGAAGAAAATCAGTATCGATTAGTAATTTTTGATTGAAGCCAAAGGAATTCAGAACCCCAACAAAGAATGCTTAAAACCGGTTCTCCATTATTATGAAAACAAACAATTTGAGGTGTTTACAGGTGCAGTCAGCATCAACCCACCGTCCGTCCGTCTGTATTTACCAAAAAAACAAAACAAAAAACTACAAAAAAGAATAGATAAAACATTTGAAACAGAGTTTTAACAAAATAAGAAAAGAAGTTATACAATGGGAAGAAACCAAGAGGGACAGTTCAATGGAGCTGGAAACTCCGAATCCGCAGGTGAGACATCTTTTTTTGATGATTTTGTGTTCCTTGTTATGCTAATCTTCTCCGATTTTTGAATTTCATGTAAATTTTCCACATTGATGTCTAGGATTCTATTTTTCTCTTCTTGATCACTCGTTCTTCTAAACTCTTCATCCTGGTTAATTTCTTGAATCGTTTTATGAGATGAAGCAAAATTGACAAGCGATAGCTCAGCTCAAGGTTGAGAAAATATTTTAAAATTTGGCCAGTTTACAGATGAATTATTTGAATTTCAACACTCCAGTTCTGAGCCAAGTACAGCGCTTCCTTCAAATGTTATGCTAGTACAAACTTTATTCCCGATTTCTCGGATTTTCTGAACACTAACTCGGAGAAATTCTAGCTCATCATAATGTTATGTAAACGTATTTGTCCACATGAATGTTTTATTGCATTACCATATTTCTAATCCATCAGCATACTCTCTAAATCTGCCGTAATACGATATTCCTAATTCTTAATTGGTTCCCAATGTTCTACTTTTTGGGATTTTTCATAAAGTCTGTCATTTTCGGGATTTAGGAATCCTAGATCCTCTCCAAAACCGAAACCTGGAGACTGTTCCTCCGAACATGGGAAAATGAGCAATCAGTTGTCACTCTCACTGTCAGTATCGTTCCCAATCACAGAAAAAACCACCAAGTACGTATGTCTCTTTTTTTTCTCTTCCTCCCAAAAATTTTCCCTCTGTCACTGTGTGTACAAACATGAAAACAGGCAAATATACATCACATGTACCGCCACTACTACCGCGTCGCTGCTGCTGCTTCCATGCCTTTTCGTCGTCTACGTCGTCACAGATTGTCAGACTGTATTTACTGCCTCTGGGGCGCAATCGCCCCGCGCGGTTTTTTGAGCGAACATTTTCTTGGGCATTGGTTTTCTTGAGATTCTTGAGCTTCTCTTTTATGTTTCTTTCTATGCTTGGTTCTGTAGAAATTTCTATAGAAACTAGTTCACAGCTCGAGAAAATTGAATACCAGATCTTCAGATTCAAAAAAGGCTATATTGAAGTTCTGTCTTCTAGTGGCACAACCGTACAAGAACGGTATCATTTTTTAAGAGCGCCAATCATGACCAAATTATAAAGCTTTTCATTTCGGACAGGCTGTCCGAAAACACCCGTCACCGGGCCGTCCGCCGCTGGTCCGCCACCCGCCCGCCACACGTCGACTGGGCGACGGGCGGCTGAAATGCGCCCGAAATCTAAAGCTTAAAATACGAGTTTTCGAGCTTTTTTAAAAGTTTGAAACCCAAAAAATTTCAAAATCTGGAAACCATTTTTTTAGACTACCCAATTTTTTTTTGGAAATTCTCAACAGGCTCAGATCCCCAAACCATTCTTACAACAATAACTCATTATAAGGTCTAGAAACTTAATTATCTTTTTTCCATTCTCCCATGTTTCTCCTTGTTTCCCAAACTATCCGAAACCAGTTCAAATTCATCCGAAGCTTCTTCTTCTTCTACTTTTTCTCTTTTCTGTCGTCTACTATGATGACTGACGACGTTTGCTTTTTTTCTACTACTACTTTTTCTCATTCTTATTCTTATTCTTCTGTATTCACTACTTTTGTATTTCTTCTAGTGTTGGTTCACTAAGTTGTTTACGCAATAATCCTTCGTTTTCGATGACGTCGTAATCGATGACTGTGACGGTTTTCGTTTTTCAACGAAGCCTTCAAGAATCTCCTTTTTTGATTATGATACGAAGAAGTTCTGGATGCTTGACGGGTATACCCATCACATGAATCCTCGCGGCCAACCAATAATAATAATTGGATGAAGATTCCGGTCGGCTAGGTGGCGAATCCGGTTGGAAGGGAGGGATGAGACACGACGAACACAACTTTTCAAATGATTCCAAATAATGTCATCAGTAGGGCGAAGTTTCATCATTCTTAGAAAAGTGCTCTTTTAGAAGACAAACTTTGGTGATTGGTTCAGAGATAAGATCACTCAGTTTGTCTTCATGGGTTTTCACCTTGAAAAATGTTTTGAATTACTTTAGAGATTAATGAGTCAAACGAAACTATCTTGATCGACTAGATTCATTTTTGAAAAGTTGTTATATTTGTTTTATCCTGTTTGGTTCAGATGGTGGCCGTGGCCAAAGGTCCCACAACGACCACTACCGTAATTTAGCTTTTCCGGATTTACTATCTCGAAGTTTTCAGTCAGTTTTTTCACTGTTCAAAATGTGTATTTTCCGTCCGTCTTTTTTGCAGAAAAATAACCGAAAAGCTGAGAAAAAAACCCGGAAATACGAATATTTTTGGGTTACGGTAGTTGTCGTTGTGAGACCTTCGGACACGGCCACCGGCTTTTCTCTTCTACAGCTCCAATTTTTTTTTGAATTTGGCGCCATTTTTCGGATGTCCCAGTGGAAACAAGGCGTTTTAGCCAATAATTTTAAACAAAAAACATAAAAACTTGAAAAAATTCCGGAGGAAAATTGCAAAATTTTTTCTCCGAATTTCTAAGAACTTATTTTTTAAAATTAAAATTATAGGCATAGGCTTAATCTTCTTGTTTCCCATACACTGTGACACCCGCATTTTTGGCGCCAAATTCAAAAATGCCGGTTTGAGTATTACTAGAGCATCTACCGTACTCCTACTGTACGGGTTTCTCCTGACTATACAAGTCTTTCCTGTGCGGAAAGTTCAAGAGAGCGTTCAGGAAACATGCGCATACACACATATTGCAAAAAGTTTCGAAACGAGGGAATTTTTATGATTTTCAGTTCTTTTTCTCTGTCGTATCCAATATACAATATATTCAACGGAACGTTCTTCTCCTTTTCCGTCAACCAACGCTTCGTCGTCGTCATCACATTGCGGTCGAAAGGCGCGGAATTGCGGACGTTGCGCAAACATAATGCACACACAGAGAGACAAACATACAGAAAGAAAAGAAAGTACGGCAAAAATAAAAAGAAGCAAGCGCATTTTTCTCTCTCTTTCTGCCCAAATCATCATCGTCATCATAGAGAGAGAGAAAACTAGTCCTCGAGAAAGGCAAAAAGTCCTCCATTCTCCCAACACTTTCTTTCTGGAACGTTTGAGAAGCACGTCAGGAGTGCAGGCTCCGCCCACTTTAGTCGACATCATTAGTGAACGGCCCAATGCACTTTTACGTTCTTTTTGGGGCAACTTTTCAAGTGGAGAGAAATCTCACTTTCCATCGATGGGCTTTGATTGAATCTAGAGGAAAATCTGAATAGTTTCAGCAATTTTATGACTTAGGGTTCCCATTGATGATGACCCATATGACGTAAATCATGGATTGTTATATAGTGCCCAGTTTCACTTCCGGTATTAATCTTGATTTTTGTTTTTTGTTTTTGGTAGTTTCAGAACTTTCTAGAACCATTCTTAATTGAATTTGAACAAACTTTCAACCTTGAGCTCAATTATCTCAGTTCCTGTAAAAGATAAAAAATTTGTCAATTGATAAAACATTCGTGATATAATGACAAACATTTTATCAGTTGACCCCTTTTTGATATCTTCCCCAGGAATCGAGATAATTGAGCTCAAAGTGCACAATTCGGTTGATAAAATACAGTACTCTGCAAACCAGTTTCTCATCTCATTTTTTGTCTTTTTTTTTAAAGTACATTTTAAATGCTCTTTTTGATATTGAATTTCTATCAAGTTTTCAGAACTTGTTTTTTTTTAATTTGAAAGGGTTAGAATCTCGTGCTTCACAAAAAGTTATACTTTCTTATAAACCGATTCAAAGATTTGGAATTTTTTTTATAATCTGAAACCTGAGCATTACTATAATTTTTTTCTTTAATTATCCTTTGAAAATCCTGTATGAGTGTAATTTTCCACTTTAATTTAGAATACCGTAAGCACTCTAATAGAGTGCCACCCATACTGTTAACTTTAGGCTTTTATATCTCGGTTCCTATCAAAGATACCAAAAAGTTGTCAACTAAAAAAATGTTTATCATAAAATTCAAAATATTTTATCAGTTGACCACTTTTTGCTAGCTTTTAAAGGAACCGAGATAAATTGACTCCAAGTTAAGACGTCGGCAGCTGACCGCCCAGCTCAGCTGACAGGCGCCAAGTTATCAACTTTGAACCCATATATCTCGTTTCATGTAAAAAATACCGAAAAGTTGTCAACTGATATATTGTTCATCATAATATCAACAATATTTTATCAGTTGACAACTTTTTGGCACCTTTCACAGGAATTGAGATAATTGAGCTTAAAGTTGAAAGTTAAATGAGTCGTTCTATTAGAGTGCTTACGATATCTTGGCAGTTGGATCATAACTTTTATACCGAAATCGCTAAAATACATGTAACAATTATTAACTAAAACTCACATTCAACAGAAATTCAAATTTAAAAAGTTTTAATCCATCCATTTTCCTAATACTTTTTGATCCCAAGATTCCTACAGATCCGATCAATTCCTATAGTACTTGAACCCTCTCTAACCAGGATCAAATTTGATCCTCCCGATATCATTATCTCCCTTTCTTGCTCAATTTACAATTCCTCTCCCCCTTATTCCTCCTTCCCCACACCGTTTTTTTCTTTTCGATTTGCTCTTTGTTCACACTTTTCCGTCCGTTTTCACCACACCACTCTAGTCCATCTCCGCCTACCGTCATCATTTTTTTGCTCTGATCTAACAAAAAAAAGCAACTAATTTTTTTCCTGCTCTCTATCTCTCTCTCCCTGTTTTCTCTGGCTCGGCGCCGACCGTTACCCCCAGGATGGTGTCTATCTGTTGACTCAATTGGGGTGGTTTTCGGGTTTGAGTGCCGGTTGGTACCCGTACCATGAGAGAGAGTAACATTTATTGTCATTTTACTCGTTGTTTCTCTGCGTCTCCCCTTGTCTCTAATTTTCAAAGAACAGCAGATAGTGCAATTGGTACACCTGTGGTTTGATTAGAATGTACTTTTTCGAACAAAAAAGACAAAAAAGTCTTGATGGGGTGACACTTTGAACCTTTTTTATTGACATGTGAACGAAGTTTAATAGTTTTTCTGATCAATTCTGATGATACTTTTGTCCTAAAAATGCCATTTCCTTCCTGAGAAGTTTAAACTTTAGTTTCAAATTCAAAATTTACATGAAACTTGTCACATTTCTGTGACTTTTCGGTCATCTGTTACGCCATCTGTCCCCTTTCTCTTTTCTGAATATAAATGAGAGTCAATCGGTGGCAATGGATTTGAGCTGTCTGGAGGGGGAAAGAAATTTCGGAATTCGCAGAGGCGAACACAGTGTGATAATGTATCCTCCACATCCTTTCAACCCCTCGAAAATCTCCCATCTCCTCTCTAGAAGCGAATTCTCTCCCCAGACTTGTTTTCAGTTCACTTGTTGTTGTTGTTGTTGTCGCTTATTTGCTTATCATCTGCCGTCTGTGAGAGCCCAAAAATGGGAAGAGCCTCGTCGAGGGTCGAATAGTTGATTATTGTCATTGTTCTAAATACTACTCAGTCGCTGGCACCTAGAAGCTGTACTATTTTTTTTTCTGAATCTTGAATTCTAGATCTTTGGTTTTCGGAATATATTGACCATCTGAATAGGGTTAAAGTTCTGAAAATATGATTAAAATGTTTTTCGAGTTAACATTGTATAAAAACAGTGACTATTCCTTTTGTATTCATTCTTCTTTTTTTCCTGAATTCTGAATTTTCACCAAAGTCATACGGTTTTGTCGTATAGTAAAATGCATTGTACGCATTAGTGTCTGCAGACTCAATAGAAATAAAATTCTTGGCACAGTGCCAAGTGATTTTTCTAATCTTTTCTTTCAAAGAATTCTTCATTTTCTGTCTTTTCCCTGAATTCCCCTGAATTTCTCTCTTCCCAGTTTCTTTCCCCCACGATTTCCATACTTTTACGGAGGAATAGTACTGTATAAGCTTCATAAGCACTTCTTGCCCTCGTTTTCAATTCATTCGCTATGTGAAGCCGAATCGAGGAGAAGAATAAGCAATTCACCGTCGTCGTTGAATCGCAAGAAGAGACCTGTTCGATAAGCCTCTCTCCCTCTTCTGCCGTCGTTGCATTTTTCCACGTCTTCGATTCGTTTTCTTCCTTGTTTTTCTCGTCTCTCTTCAATACAGTATGCCTTGCCTTCTCATCTGTTAGTCAGCTGACGACGTTGATCGCGCAACCTATTTGACGACTACATTCCATCGCTCGTTTGCTTAGCAGAAGCTTCTTTTTGGTTTCTATCTCTGTCGCTTCCTCTTCCCAACGTAATAATCGATTATAGACAATTTGCTAAAGATGGCGTACTTCTGGAAAAGCCGACAAGGTGAAAGCTAAAATGATGAGATGAGAAAAAAAAAGAGAAAGTTCGTTCGGCTTTGATATGCGAAAGTATCTTATCTCCTATTCACTTCCTTTCTTTTCACTTCCGAAATTTCGTGTTTCTTCCCTGGATACCAACTTTTTAGACCATTCTCATCAGTAGTTCGGAATGCAACAATCCCCTACGAAAACCTTTTCAAATCCGCTTTTCTTATTTGAATGGAATGTAGTAGACATATATTGCACAAACAATGAACTCATGCATCTGCATGTTTGAAAGTTTGCTCCCTTTCTCAGTGTTCAAAGAGAAGATTCTCTTTTCGCTCTCCGCATCGTTCTATTTTCTAATTTCTATTTTCCGGAGGGGCGGCAGGACACGAATAGAAACGGTCGAGTCACGGAGCGACCCCCTGCGCGGATAAAAATAGAATCTGAACTGACGAAAAGAGAAAACCGAGTGGGAGAGAGCGAGAGAGTGAACGGAGAAATGGTAGAAACAACAAACATTCCGCCCCAGGACGCTTGGTTTCCGTGCGCATGCGCCCCTGGACCGTGCTCTGTACCGGAAAGACCGCTCGATTCGTTGCGTTTCGTTGCTATGTTTAGAACCGATCCGAGCTATTTTTAGAGCTCTCCCATCACCCTGCGGCCTGGCTTTTGTTGTCCAACTACGATTTTTTTTCTGGGGTCTTGAAGACTTGCGCGGTGCGCTCTCAGGACCTCTTTTCTATTCACCGACTTATCAGTAGTTTATCAGTCTCCTCGTTTGTCGCAACATTTTTGGGTGTTGAGAATAGAAACGATGGTTAGTGACAGTGGAGGTTGTCATTTGTTTTTGAATCTAATTCGAGTTGTCACTTTTTGAGATTGTTTGACCTTGGTTTGATTGTTTTACCTATTCGATGCATATTTTCCTGTTACTTTTTTTCTTTTTCTAGACTATCAGATTTATTTTCTATTCCGACATAAAAACGGATTTCAATTTTCGAAGTTTTTAAGTTTATTCTGTCAGAATTATGATTATTCGTATAATTCTAAATAGTCAATTCAGGTCGACTTTTCCTGTTACTTTTTTCTATTCCGACACCGAAAATGATTTCAATTTTCAAAATTTCGAAGTTTTTTAAAGATTACTTCTGCCGAATTCGGTAAAAATTGCAAATATTTCAAGAATTCTAGTCAATTTAGGCGGTCTTCAACATTTCGTGCAATACACCGCACGCGATATTGCGTACTTTTGACTACAGTAACTCGCCAAAAAAGTTTTTTTGCTTGCAAATCTTCGAATTTTTTCTCATTTTTCTAGCGATTTGGCTGTAAAACCATATTCTTCCGATCCCTGAATAATAATAAAAATAACAAAATTTTTTGCTTATTCTGTTGATCTAAATATCCAGCCGGTTTATTTGTTTGTTTCTTCGTCTTTTTCTCTTCTCGTATAGTAGTCGTCGACCCAAAAAAGCAGCAGCAGTCGGCGTTCTTTTTTTGCTAGCTTTCGTTTTTTCTTGCCTCGTGTGTGCCACAATAACAACAACAAAAATACACCACATATAGCAGAACTCTTCCTCGTCTCTGGATATTACTTTAGATTCGTCTGGAATCTGCACGAATTTATTTGCAACTTTCTTTTTTTCGTTTCTGAAGTCCTCAGCTTCTATATTTTTTACTCGAATTTGATATTTCTTCCCAACAATGCCATCGAGCACTCTCTTGAAATTAGCCCCGAACACTCATTCGAAATGCAAATTTGAAATGCGAAATCGTAGTAATAGTAGTAGTTTATGTGTTGGAGAAGCTGGGCATCTCCAGTAGTAGGCAGTCAGGCAATTCGGGAGACCCTAGTTCATCTTCTGCTTCTTCCCAGCTTTCTTCTCCTCGATTCCCGGCCGTTTTCCTCGCCATTTGAGTGGTCAGTCAGATGTGTGAGTACTTGTCTCTGCCGTCTCTTCAGGCTTGACCATTCCCTCGCCCCGTCGTGTTCTCTGCGTCTCCTGTCTAGTTAATGTTTCTTCAAGAAGAGAGTGACCACTGGCCTGCCCTGCATACTATTCGAATTCGTGGTTCGTCTGTCTGCTGGGTGGTCGTTCACTTGTTTCTCTGCACTCTCTCAGGTTCACACGCTCTCTGCTGTTTTACTCGTCTCCGGCTCTCCCCTATTGTTAGCTTCCGATCAGCTGTAGCATCGTCGCTCGTTTTCAAAAAGTCTACGAGAGTACAGTATGCCTTGATCCGATTTGTTTTTCGATCAGCTGCTTTTTCCGTAGAATTCCATTCAAATTGGCATCTCATTGGGGTGCGGCAGGTAGAATCAGAAGTAGAAGGCTACATCTAGATCCGGTTTTTGTTAAAGTCATTCTTCGCTGATTCGATTTGTTCGTTTTGGAACAACTTCTTTCCACGTGGCACAAGTTCTGTTTTATGATTCCGAATTCGTACTTTTCATCCTTCTGCCTATTTTCATCCAAATTTTTAGAATTTGGCGCCGAAATGCGGGTGTCTCAATGAAAGGGAATCAAGGCGTTTTTGCCTAAACCTATAATTTTGAACTGAAACAAAAAAATTGAAAAAAATTTTAAGCGAAAAAAGGGAAAATTTCACTGATTTTCGCGAATTTCAGTACTTTTGTGACTGGAATTTTTTTCAATTTTTTTCTTGTTTTTGTCTGAAATTATATGCCTAGACAGAAAGGCCTATATTCCCTTTCACTGGGACATCCGCATTTTGGCGCTAAATTTAAAAAATTGGGTGCATATTCTTGAGATTCTAGCTTCTCTGCCTTGTAGTCCTTCCGATTCTATCCTTGCGGGCCTTCCGGTTGAATCCCATAATAAAACTTTACTATGTACTTCTCACATCGGTGTCAGCCGACCTCGTACCATTATCCTTGAAATATTTCGAAACCATCGCGGTTCCTCACAGAGGGGGGATACAGCCGTTGCGGGATTTACCCAATGTACGTGGTACGGAGACAGGTAGTGAGGGACAAGGAGGTCTCTTTCTCTCTGTTAGCACACAGTCAGTCGGTCGCCCAGGCGGTGCGTGCGCGCACAGGATCCGAGATGGTACCGCAGACGCAGACTAGTAAACGAAGACCATCTCGCGACGAAAACGGTGTTGGCTGGTGGTGCGCGAGGATGGATAGTTGGAATAAGAAGAGAGAATGATGCGTACTATCTTCGGATTCACTTTCTTTTTCTTCTTCATCGTTCTCGTCTCGCAGAAAGACACGGAGGACACATTCCATGATTCTCCTCCTCCATGTTTGTTCCTTTTATTCCTCATTTTCTCATATTTTCTCTCTTTTCCTCAGAACTCCAAAATGAACTACTACCTGAAAAATCGGGATGAGTCATTTTGTACGAGGGTGGTAGTTTTCAGCTTCCTCTTCCTTCTTCTTTCTTTTTTCTTCTTTTTTTCCTTCTTCTTCTTCCTTTTTCTGAATTATAGAGGAAGGAGAAGAAGGAAGAAGCCGTCGTCATGAATGAATAACTCTCTAGTTTCTTTTTTTTATGTTCTTATTCTTTTTTTGTGTGTTCCAAACTTTCTTCCTTGTAATAATGTCTTCCTAATTTCCAGGCTCAAGCAGTTCATCCGGCTGTAGCTCATCGTCGACAGAGCTCTACGATCTTGCCGCAGCGCACGCAGCCCTCATTTCCAGACAACAGCAGATTTCGAATCAAGGTGAGTATTTGAACATTTGCTTTGAAATCAATTATAAAAATGAGCAAAAAGAGATTTGGAAGGAAATTTTGAACATAATAAAATTAATCTTCGAAAAATGGCTTCTTAAAACTTTGAGGAGCGCTCTTGTTCGTAGATCAATTTGCATTTTGAAAACATTGAAGAAATCATTGCTCATCCTTATTTATGTCCTGAAAAAACGTGTCAGAGATCAAGCTTATCAAAATAATTCTAAATACTGTAAAACCTGTAATAGAAGAACCATTTTATCTCGATTCCTGTGAAAGATATCGAAATGTTTTCTACTGATAAATTGTTTATCATAATATCATGAACATTTTATCAGTTGAAACATTTTTGATAACTTCTACTGAAATCGACATAATTGAGCTCAAACTTAAAAGTATGTAGGCCCTTCTATTGCAGGTTTTACGGTATTACTGGAAATAAGAAAAAATGCCATATAAAAATTTTTTAAATGTGTTTGAAACAGTTCAATTTTCCAGGTATCCCTATAATTCCGGAGCACCAATTAGCAGCTGCCGCCGTAGCTCATCACCATCACCAACTACATCCATCGGTCCAGCACCAGCTAGTCGCAGCTCATCACCATCATCATTTGCCACAAGTGGCACATCATCCGGCAATATTACCAAGATCCGACGGTAACTCAGATCTTCTAAAATCTAAAAAATACAAAGAAAATGTTTCAGTGATCCAACAACCGCCCCATTTTGCACTACACCAACATCTACAGAACTTGGTGCAACAGCAGCAGCAGCAACAAGCGCTCCATCATCATCAACAGCTAGTTGGTAAGGTTTTGAACTTGTGAACATACTAGAAACCAAAAAAAAGATTAGTTCTGTCCTTTTCTTCCTGTCGCTCGCAAATTTGATCAGTGCGACCTTCAAAAGTGCGTTAGAACTCTCCACTCTCTTTCCCTTCTTTGCACTATCGTGTTCTTTTTTTCTTCTTCAAAAAAGTAACCATTTGAGTTTGTATTTCTCTAGCTCTCCCTATCTATCTTTCTCCATTAGAACTAAAATTGTTTTCAACGTTCGTTGCTTGTTTTTGTTGTTGTCATTCAGCTTTTTTTTTTCGACCCCCTCGTGAAGCAGAGGACATCTTCTAGAATACTCGGAATCATTTTCTGAATAAGTGCTCGTTCGTGGAATATGAGTCACGTTCCATGTTCTAGCAATTCTGATTTCGGATTCTTAGAATTATATTGCGAAATTCAGCGTCGTCTTGACAACATTATGCGAATTCTAAGATGAGCAATATTTGAATGCATTTGAAATTCTTCTATGACCAGATTCTTTTTTCTTCTCTAATATTTTATTCGATTGATATGTTTGCCCAACCCCGACTAAATCGAATTGCGTCATATAGCATATGTTACTCCAACTATGTTTTCCTTATTTCTAGGTTAGTTCGTCATATGTTAATTTGTGTGCGGAGCAATTTCTCTGTTTTTTATTCGATGTTTGCTTACCGGAAAGAAGGCGTAAACGTCATGAAGAAGCAGCATTAGACGTCAATGAATTCACAGAAACCCACCCATTCAGACTTTTGAAAAAAAAGAGCTAGCTGACTGAATTTTGATCTTCTCTAATGCCTTTTTCTGGTGTCTTAACTTGCAGGTGTTGCCCCCAATGTCTACTTTCAGGGCAATCGCCCTTGAATTGAATATCCTCGTGGGTGATTCAGAAGAGCTCAGAAGAGCTGCTCTGAACTTGTACTATGTGGTTCAAGCTTCTCGGAAGTCGCAGAGAGCAGATATACAAAAAGTGCAAGGGCATTTGAATATATAGGGCGTGGTCCTCCTCCTTCTCCTAGACTTCTTCTTCCATTTTTCCTCCTCCTTCTTTTTCTCGGTCTCATCTTCCTCCTCCTCCAAAAAGGTTCATCGTCTTCTCCCACAGGGGGCAAAAGAAGACCAGTAGAAGTAGTAGTCAGTATCTCTCGCTGCGTCTCTTGGTCCCGCTGGGCTCTCTGTATCCCGCCTCGTCCTCATTGTGTCTGATTCTCTCGGTGTTGGGTAGTGGTGAGAAGAGAGGAACTGCCTGGCATTCAAGGTTAGCCCCACACACAACGGGCCCGCCTTTCCCCTTCTCTGGCCCCCACCACCATCACACCCACATTTTGTCACACAGACTGAGTAACGACGCCTTGTGTGTGTTTAAACCCTCCAAACTAATTTATATATTTTGAAATCTTCATCTCCTTTAAATCGCTTCGTTGACCTCTAAATTATCTTTTAACTTATTTGAAGCTCCTCCTTCCGACAAGATTCAAAACTTTCACGACGAACACTTCTTTCAAAAAATGAGGGATTTATCATATGGTAATCAATAGTTTTTGAAAATAGGTCAAAAATTAGAATTTTCTATGTAGTTTTTCGTTTTTTATTCATTTTTGTGCATTTTGCAGGTGACATGGCTTTGGTATCACATACACACCCGGCAGCCGTCGGCTCGACGACGTGCTACGAGAAAAATCCTCAAAAACAGCAGCAAGTTCCGCAAATTCCCACCCAACCACAGGTTTGTTTATTTTCCAATACAAAATGTTGAATTTTCATAAAAAATACTGATATTTGATAAAAAAGTTAATCAAAAAACGAATTTCTGTTCTGATCCTACTGGTATTCTCTAGTTGATGACACGTACTTTGCCTCCTCCTGTGTCCGGACGCACCAGGCAGCACTCCAAAGTCTTGATGTCCTTTTTTTTATGCGCGTGTTGCACTTTCTCTTATCCTCTCTCTCTCTCGTTTGCACAGTAATGTGATGAGAGGAGGCTCTTAAAGTTTATGACCTTTAAATAGGATTTTTAAAAATGTTGGTTCTGAAAATAGCAAGAATTCGAAAGTTTGGCGCACCCACTGTTTACCAGGAACGGCTACTATGAGTAACGCTCTCCCCGCGAATGGAAAACGGAAGTTCTCTGAAAATCCATGACACATAGACGTTCTCTCTCACTCAGCTGATGATGTTCGGTTCTCAGAAAATGACGCACGTGTGTGTACGCGCGCACATGAAGACGTCGGCGTGTGAGGGAGGGTATTTACGTTGTTGCTTCTTCTTCTTTTTTTGAACCATCAATTGATTCTGAACTCCAAGAAAAGCCCTCGTTAAGGACATTATTTGAACTGGCGGGAGAAGAAAAACATGTTTTTGAAAATCTCGTTCTACGAACTCTTGGAACTCTTAGAGTCCTACTTATCTAGTTCTTGCTCATCAAATGACCCCTCAAAGACGAAGAAATCAGTTGACTTTTTCATGAGACGGTCAGCTGAAAGGGAGCTCCAATCATTTTCGGCACTTGAGACAGCGCACACAGAGCAGGTTCAGGATGATAAGATCAGATGATCAGTCTCCGCTCTCTTCCAAGCATGCTAACCGGCTACACTCTGTGTTTTGCTTTCTTCTCTGGTTCCTCTCTTCTTCTTCTTTTCAATGAAACTCTGCTGGTGGCGCCACCACTGTCGAACCACGGGGAACATTTTTGCCTACGATCCGATTTTGGGTTTATTTTTCCTGCTGGTTCCAGTGGCAACATAATCTTTCGCCACATCTGATTTTGCTTCCTTCTTGTCCTGCTGCTATCGCCTGCTGAACAATATACTACGTATATTTCTATCTCTTTTCACTATTCAAACACGTTTCTACATACACCTCCTCTTGTCTTCAAATTCAGACACCACGTGACTGAATCAGACCCTCGTGCTCCCCGGTCTGCGTCTCGTTTCGATCTAGGTGTACTTTCGCTAACATTAGAACTATTGGCACTGAAGCCATTGTACATTTGTGCTTAAAACAATGATTTTGGTGGCAATTATTGAATCTCTAATCGAATATCTGCGGAAATTCGTTTGGGTAGGATTTTTGAAAAATTTCAAATTTATCTGAAATCCTAACTTCCCATTAATTTGATTTTTCCAGTTTCAGGTGGCACATGTCTCTTCAAATGCCATTTTGGCAGCCG
Source organism: Caenorhabditis nigoni (assembly GCA_027920645.1). Lineage (NCBI taxonomy): Eukaryota > Metazoa > Nematoda > Chromadorea > Rhabditida > Rhabditidae > Caenorhabditis > Caenorhabditis nigoni. The sequence continues at coordinate 6,462,126 of CP115866.1, read as the reverse complement.
CCCAACCATTCTACCCACCTCCAGTACAAGATTCCCAACCAGACAGGCCTATTGGCTATGGTGCATTTGGAGTTGTTTGGTAAGTCATTTTGAAATTTAGGATTATTTCAAATAATCATTTTTATTTCATTTTCAAGAGTTTTTTCCAGGTCAGTCACAGATCCTCGAAGTGGAAAGCGAGTAGCACTGAAGAAGATGCCAAATGTGTTCCAAAATTTGGCTTCGTGTAAACGAGTATTTCGAGAAATCAAGATGCTCTCCTCGTTCCGACATGACAATGTTCTTTCACTGCTAGACATTTTGCAGCCAGCAAATCCGAGCTTCTTTCAAGAATTGTAAGTAATAACAGCTGACAACACACGGGGTGGCTATCGGGGGTAGTAGTTGACCGCTAGGGAGAGAACGTCCGGACACGAAAGTGAAAGTAGTGAAATTAGAAAAGAAAGGAAAAGAGGAAGTGGGCGAGACCAGTCGACGACGACGGTTTATTATAAATGAAAACTTTCGATTATGGGGTCAAAACTAGGTCTCTCACGAGGTTGATCTTCCAAGGGAAATTTAGGATTGACTTTTGGAAATTCTGGAACACAAGGGGGCGCCTATAAGGAGAGTACTGTAGTCTTGTCTATTTTTGTACTCTATATTGTTAAGCATCACACCTTGATACAATTTCGACACACAGGGTTTTGGATGGTACGGCTCTCTGCTGAGCACCACTTGTACCTTTTAGTACCAGATGGCACCTTACCCCCGTCTATACACCACCAAAGATTGATTAGTCACATCAAACCTATTTGCCTATTTTTTGTATTGCCATTGGTGTCTCTTCTGTGTGCGCATATGTATGTTTGTATGTGGTGGCATGGCACTGCCTTACTCGAAGGGCGGAAGGAGGCGATAACGTGTGTCCCACACCCATCATCATCATCAGTATCCTTGGAGTCTCCTCCTCCCTCCTCCCCCTTCTTGTTTTTTATTTCTCAATCACTCGGGTACTGGTACGTTTCGCGCAGGCACAGGCTGTCTGTGCGATATATACTCATCATACTCGTTCCTCCCCTCCCCCAATGACCTTTTGGCGGGGTGAGAGCGGACCGTGTGGCGGGGTGACCGGCCGGGAATAGTGTTGGTGGCAGTCACCCAATGGTACGTGCCCTCGCCCGGGGCGGGAATGCGCGTACTTACTGGGAGGGGAGAGACGCAGACACAGTTTTGGCTGGGGACGACTCTCTGAGACACTGGCAGACACGGGAACAGACGCCACCACCGGGACGGACATCGGGAGCTGTTTTTGTCACATGTGGCTGACCTTAGATTCTTGTTGTGGTGACTGGCATGTGTGTCTTTAAAGAATGTTCGCGCGCGCCGAACGTTTGGGGTCCAAGAGAGTGAAAGTGAGAAGATTAGGGTACGGTATTCGGGGAAAAGAGGAAGGGGAAAAGAAGGAAAGGAATAAAAATTAATTAATTATTTTTCAGATATGTGCTCACCGAGTTAATGCAAAGCGACCTTCACAAGATTATCGTTTCCCCACAAACACTGACAATTGATCATGTCAAAGTTTTTGTATATCAGATTCTCAGAGGTAAAATTAATCAAAAAGTTAAAATTATAACCGTTTATTTTTATAGGATTGAAATATTTGCATACTGCAAACATTCTACATAGAGATATCAAGCCAGGAAACCTTTTGGTCAACAGCAATTGCATTCTTAAAATCTGCGACTTTGGATTGGCTCGAACATGGGATTCACGAGATCGCCTGAACATGACTCATGAAGTTGTCACTCAATACTACAGAGCACCAGAACTTTTGATGGGCGCCAGGAGGTATACGGGAGCCGTTGACATCTGGTCTGTCGGATGCATCTTCGCTGAGCTTCTGCAACGAAAGATCCTGTTCCAAGCCGCTGGACCGATTGAACAGCTTCAGATGATTATTGATCTTCTTGGAACACCATCACAAGAAGCGATGAAATACGCATGCGAGGGAGCCAAGAACCACGTCCTTCGTGCTGGACCACGAGCTCCGAATCTTCAGTCCCTATACAGATTGTCTCAGCAGACAACCGATGATGCAGTGGATCTGTTAGTCAAACTTCTTAAATTCAATCCAGATGAGAGAATCAGCGTAGAAGAAGCACTTCGACATCCATATCTCGAAGAAGGAAGACTCCGTTTCCATTCGTGTATGTGCTCGTGCTGTTATACGAAACCAAATGTGCCATCAAGGATATTCTCGCAAGATTTAGACCCAGCTGTAAGTACATTTTCTGAATACAGTCGTTTCTAATCTATTTCCTTTTTTCAGCACGAGAGCCCATTCGATCCAAAATGGGAGAAAGACATGTCGAGGCTGTCAATGTTCGAACTTCGCGAGAAAATGTACCAATTCGTGATGGATCGACCAGCCCTCTACGGTGTTGCATTGTGCATAAATCCACAGTCAGCGGCCTACAAGAATTTCGCAAGCTCATCAGTAGCGCAGGCGTCAGAACTACCCCCTTCGCCACAGGCGTGGTGACACAACTGACTTTTCTTCGCCTTTTCCTACTCACCTATAACCATTTTCAGTCGCCTTTTTCTTTTTCCTAATGTCCATATACGTTTTTTGGTGTATGTATGTAAGAATTGTCTCTCTCTCTCTCTCCATCACCCTCGTCACCCTATGAGCTTTCTATGTGATTTTCTTGTATGTCTCTTTCTCTCTCTACTCCTTATTTAGTTTCTCGAGTTTTTTGTGATTGTCGCTGGTCGCTTTTGCATCAAAAGTGCTCTACTAACTTTTTCTTCTCATTTTCATCTTTCATTGATTGATTCAAAATGCCAGAGTTCTTTCAAAACTTTCCCCCTTTTTTGGTCGTACACATCGCGGTGAACAAAACAGATTTTTATATATAATTTATCTCTAAACTAACTCAATCAACATCCCTTTACTCTCTTTAAACTGTATTTTTTCATGTTCCATTTTGAACCTCCCCCTCCCTCCCCTCCGAATGCCCAAAAAGTGTCTTTCATTTCAAAACATTGTGCTTGTTTCTCTCTGAAAATATTTTTATCTATATATATATTCTTGAAGGTCCTATTCGAGAAGACCTAAAAGTGCCAATACTACCGAGTTCTTTCAATTTTCACGAAACTTTTCCTCGATTGTTTTCTTCTTACCCAAAACAACAAAATGCTCACTATAAAAAACACTCTTCTCTTTCATTTGTTTTTCAATGACGTCTCGGGTTACTGTAGGATACAGTAATCACTATCGTGCGCCGCCTTTCCATGAATGTGTCAAATGCTCTGGTGATCAGCATTTGATTAGCTTTAAAAGCGCAATGGAGATGTGTGATTGCCAGAACATTTGTCCTGATTTCAAAAATTAGCTTTGAGGATTAGTTTCGCCAAAACCACCCCGCCCCCATCCCCTTTGAACATAATATTTTGACCTATTTCTTTTTCTACCTTTTCAACGGTTTAATAAAAATTTGAAACCCTTAAATTTGTTTGTCGAATTACAAAACATGAAAATTAACAAAAAAGGCATATTTCACACAAAACTTTTGGGCCAACAGAAAGCTGAAAAAAAACATTTTTGTTAGACGGATGATTTCCATAAAAACTTCAATTTTTTTAATTCCGCCAGTTTATTATTCTGGTGCAATAAAATCGGGGCTGTGGAAGAGAAACGCCGGTGGTCGTGGCCGAAGATCCCACAACGAAAACTACAGAAACCTAAAAAATTCATATTCTGCGAATTTATTTTTTCGGTTTTCACTGCTTTTCTTCGAATTTTTTATTATCTTCGACCCAAAAAACTCGAAGAATAATATATTTGACAACGGTGGGCGGAGCTTTGGTCCGGTAGCGGAAACATCTATTATACTTTTTTTTTCAATTCATGCTCCTTTAATACCGTACCTCACATTTATAAATATTCAATTTATTTTAGGCCCACATGTTTGTCTATTTTGTAAGGTAAATAAATTGAAAATTAATAAGAATTAGACAAACATTGACAAAAAAAAGCGAAAAATTAAGGAAAAAGGCAAAAATTAAGTTAATTTCATGGTACGGTATTAAAGGCGCATGCATTAGTTTGTGAAACCGTTGCTGTTTCCGCTAAGCTCCGCCCACCGTTGAATTTCCGGCAGCGACGCGTATTGAAATTATACGCAATAGCCTAAACTAATAGGACTACTGTAGGGAAAAATATTGGAAATTGAAAAGGATTACTGTAGGGAGGATAATTCAGACCAATCAGTATTGTTATTATTAGTGACCTAAAAACTACGAAATCTCAAACACGCGTCAATGATCATCAAGCAGTATCGTTATCCACGAAAACCACCAGTTTCTACAAAAATGAGTGTCGAGGATAAATCTGGAAAAGAACCTGTAAGTGATAGGTCACATTTAAAACGGATTATTGAAATGAGGGATTAATGTAAGGGGAAACAATATAAAAATAAAAAAAATTACTGTAGAAATGAACTTGAAAATGAAAAGGATTACTGTAGGAGAAAATAATCGAAAAGGTGAAAGATTACTGTAGGGAAAACATTTGAAAATGTAAAGGATTACTGTAGTTCTGATTTGAAAATTTCCAGAAAATCAAAAAATCAGATGAGAAAGAACAACCAACACAACAGGATACAAAAAGTGAAACAAGCTCAAAAGACTCTCGAAAAAAGAATAAATCAAAAATAAAAACAGCTGAAAAGATTCCGTCTTCAAGAAGAAATGTCGACGAAAAGAACTTTAAAAAGTCGAAATCTCTGAAAGTTGATGGAAAAGGAACAAAAGAGAAATTGGGAAAAGAGAGATCAAAGGAAATTGAAGAAATGCCGCCGACTGCGAATTCTGCGAAATCTCCGGCGGTGCAAAAGAAGAAAGCAAAGGCTATGGCACCACCGAAAACCAGCCAAACACCGTCAATGACTCCATTGGTTTCAAGTACAGCTCAAAGTTCAAAAGGATCGAATGAAGATGGAAAGGGTCCAGCATTAACACCAACTCCAGATGTTCCACCTGATAAGAAAAGTAAAATAATGGGTGTTATGGATACAAGTGTTGAAACAAAAACAGCAGTTGGAATTGCGAAAAAACCGAAAAAAGAGAAAAAATTGAATAGGAAAACTCATTTGATTTCACATGTTAGACCGGGAGGTGACAAGGCGCTGGAACATGCAAGAAGACGGGAATTCCAGAATGAACTTATCGAATGTGAGTTTACTTTTTATCAATTTCAAAATTCTGAAATTCTGAAGCTCTGAAGTTGTAAGATTCTGGAATCGGAAATTCGGAAAATCTGAAAATCTGAAATTCCGCAAACTCGAAAATCTGAAAATTCGAAATTTTAAGCTTTGAAATACTGAGATTTTTATTTGTCTGAAAATCTCAAATGCTGAAATGTTTTTTTTTAAATAATATATTTTTTTCGAAACTTTGAATTTCCGATTTTTAAAAGTACTAGAGTTTCAGACTGCTCGAAGTTTCTGATTTGAAATTTAAAAATTTTTAGAATTTCAACTGTGCAAAAATTACTTTCTTTGTTCAATTTGAAAAGTTCTGAATTTCAAGAATTTGGAAATTCAGAAATTCAGAAATTTTGAAATTCTGAAAATTTGAAAATCTGAAATTCTGAAAAATTCGAAATTCGTAAATTTCGAAATTTTGAAAGTGTGAGATTCTTAGATTCTGAAATTCTGAAAATTTGAAACTCTGGAGTTCCAACGCCTCGAAACTTTTGAAAGTTTGAGATTCTTTTAGATTCTGCAATTCTGAAATTCTTTAAAAAATTGAAATTCTGAAATTTTGAAATTGCATCACAAAACATTCACATTCTCTCTTTCAACGCGCCCCACCACAACCTCTCTCCTTAACCACATGGGTATAGTGGCTGGCGCGAACCCGGTTTTTGTCGGTACACGCGTTACCCCTACACCCGTCGCCTCGCCGTCTCTCCATCGCTTCTTCGGCTTATTAGCTAAGATCAAAGTGTAGTATCTGTTCTTATCGTATTAACCTACGGTATACACTCGAATGAGTGTAATAAAGGTTATATGATTTTTGGAACCTAGGAAAGACTCGGGGCTTGCTCCGACTTTCCAAGGGTCGTCCCGGCGTTGCACTGCTGCCGGGCTCGGCCCAGTCCCCGTGGGGGCAACAAAAAATTCACAGTGCTTCTGGAAAAATAATTGTCTACAATTCTTGTTCAGAATAACAATAAAATCCAACACATTCTAAACATTCCAGTCGAAACCGGCGAATTCACCTACTTAACGGACCCAACTCGTTATCGTTTTCGATCAACTCCTCCACTGGAACTTGTAATCCAATTTGTCTTTCCATCACTTTTGCTACTTGCTGTTATGCTTGCCACAGTCTCATGCATTATTTTCTTGACAAAAGAATACAGTGTTGAAGTAAGTATCCAATCATGAAACCACAAAAAAATTTGCTCTAATCCAGATGGAATTCGACGATATGAGCTCAGTGACACTGTCTAAATACGACAGTTATCTCGTTGTGAATTCCATGTGAGACTAAAAAGGTTGACAAATAAAATGTGTAATTTTCAGTCACGCCTACATGAATAACGAGACAATTCTTCGAGAATACAACTGCCCTGGATGTATGCATTTGAATCTTCTCGAAAAACCAGAATATTTTAATGATTTTTCAGTGATTCAAGGGCGTTGGAAACCTCTAGAAGAGCAGGAATTTGCATTTATACGGGTTGGCGGAAGAAAAGTAAAGAAGGGAATGAAGGCGTTAACTTATAGATGGGTAAGGTTTCAAGAAGAATCTGAAGAAAAAAATCTTTCAAAATTTCAGATTCCACAAGTCGAAGCAGTTATGAATATGAACTTTGAATGTCCTCCAAGTGCAATTATTGAACTTGAATAGTTTATTGTTTTAAAACTTTTATTCTAGAAAAAACATAAAAAATTTGGGTTCTGAACTATCTGTTGTACTATTGCCACTGCACCACTTATCCGCCTGCTCACTGAGCGGGAGCCAGAAGATACGGATACCTCGAATTCCCTGTATTTGATGTACATTTTTCCTATGTTCACCGTTAGTGTGCACGCAATCCAACACTTTCCACTGTCTGACCGTCTCCACAGTTTGAATTTTTACAGTTCTCACGTTCCCATAATGGTTGCGTAGAATGAACCCATTTGATATATTTGAACCCATTTGATATATTCACCCCCTGGAGACAACTCTAATGTAGGTACTAAGAACACATCTTCAACCAGCTAATCTACCTTTAATCGAGAGTGGTCCCTATGGGATAGATGAGTGAGTGTGTGAATCTGTCACAGTCACCCATTATCGGACTGTCTACATTGTCTGTGTCTTTTGGGTCATCTGCCACGTCATAAGATGATCATTTTTTAGTGTTTGATCGCGTATTTCACCCCTTGGAGACAACTGTCATAGAGGTGCTAAAACGACATCTCCAACCAATTGGTTAATCCGCCTTCAATCGAGGGGTGATCCCTGAGGGGTGGTCCTTGAGAGTTGGTCCCTGTGTGAACCAGTGAAGGTCATACACTCATCATCGTAAGATCTACGTCTTCTGTGTCTTTTGGGTCATCTGCCACGTCATAAGATGCTCCTTTTTCTGTTACTCATTATCTGTTTTGACCGTTTGTAGTTTTCTTGATATTTTTTCTGGTTCTTCTACCATCTGTTTAGCATTTTCATAACTACAGATATGAAATTTTCGAATTTTCCGGAAGTGGTCCAAAATGAGATTTTCGACGACTTGAAAGTTTCGAATCTTAAAATACGAAAACGGTTCCAAAAATACAAAAAAAATTCATCACATCGTCTCATGTCACTAGATTCAACATCATCCGTCAGCTTACTAGGGAACTATCTGGAGTCGTCTCCAAGTTACAATTCGTGACCAATATCATTAGAAAGGCTATAAAATTTTGATTCCGAATATAGTTTCTGTTTTTGCTACACATCAGTGAGCTTCGAGAAATTTCATTCAAAAGTTTAGTACTGAAACTTGCTGATTTCAGTGTTCATACTCTTCTAAAAATTCTCGACAATAAATAGGTCCCTGAATTAATTTTTTACTTATCGTTTTCACACCTTATATCTGCAAACTTATTCGTCCCTGATATTCTAGAATTCTGGGATTCTGAACTTCTGATGGTAAGATTTTGACATTTAGAGATTATGGGAACCAACGTGCATTTCAGCAACAATATATTAGATTTGAAGTTTGAATTGTTTTAGAAGTCACTCGTTCTCATAACGGTTGCATATCCCACCCTTCTGGAGATGTGAACGAGTCACAGTCCTAAAATACACTCATCATCGGATTCTCAATGTCTTCCGCGTCTTTTGAGACTTATTTCCCATTTCATGTTATAAGATGTTCCTTCGTTATTTATAATCTATTTCGATCGTTTCTCGTTTTTCTCATCATTATTCTTGTTCTTCTACAATCTGTTTAACATTTTCAGAACTACAAACAATGAAACTATCGGTTTTTCCTTATGTGGTCCAAAAGGAGATTCTCGAAAATCTGAAAATTTCGGATTTACTTTTGTTGTCGTTTGTCTCCAAAAATATGAAAAAGTTAATCAAATCGTCACAAAAGGCGAGATTCAAACGCATCAGTCATATTATGCACGTTTGCTCTTCTCCGACGGAAAGACGGGCTTATATTCCCAATTTCCCCAACTCGGACACCATCATGAAATTTCCCGTGCGCCGTGACAATAAAAAAACGACTATTTTCCATTGAACGTATCTGGAAAAATGATTGAATTTCGGTAAGTTATGATCAGTAGTCAGTGGAAAACGAATCATTATTTTAGATTATCCGACCAATATCCACCCGATTGTCCTGAGGCATCTTTTAGCCCATGTGACAAAGAATCTGCTATGGAATCTATTCATAATTACTTTTTGGATTTCTTCGGTGATACTGTAGAGCATCAATATGTAGAAAATTACAAGGAATTCATTCCACATCTTCCCAAATTATCACTGTGTATTTTATTTTCGCCGTTGAAACCGGAACGAATTGGAGACATTGAAAACACTGAACATTTTCTCGCCTCGTCTCCTGTTTTGAAACATATAAGTATGAGTGTGGCTGCACCAAAGCTATTCAGTCCAGAATCCAAATTCTGGCAGGCCGAATCCATTACCCTTACACTATACAGTAATACCGTTCCTACTTTTCTACGCCACTTTCAAGGGAGACAGGCATTTGTAACATGCTATAAATGGCAGGATCTGGATTTGATAGCGTTCGTCAATAGATGGAAATCCGGAAAAGGATCTCGAAAGCTGGAAACCTTGAATTTACAATTAATATCTAATGACATCCCTCTGAACGAATTTCTGAATGCACTTGGTGTAAAACGTATTGATGAATCAAAAACACCACCCACTCACACATTGCCCGTAATGTGAGTTATTTTTTAGTAGTTTCAAAATATTAGTTTTTTTGTGATGGCAATGGGATAATCAACAACTTTTCAGGTTCAACTTACTCGATACTGTTCCAATCATCAGTCACTCATACGTCGTTAGGAAAACAGATAATCGTGTGGCATCCGTTTTAATTCGGAACGAATCTTTCTCTTTTGGAGTATGGAAAGAGACGGAGGAAGAGTTTCTGAGAATGGTGAAGTAGTTCCAGGTTAAAAATATTCTCGAACAATTCCAAACGAATACTACACTAATTTTCTTTTTTTTTTTAATCCTCACATGTACCACAAATTATCGCGTTCCTTCGGAACCTATGTATCCCAAGCACTTGATTGTATTGATTGTGTTCTCTTGTTTCTTATTTAATTGTATTTTGACGGGCTCAAAACTTCCACTTTTCCTTTTCTCATTTCAACGTATCCCCATATCACAGAAGTTGAATCTAGTGGATGTACCCCAATTTTTGAATTTCCTACAAGTGCAATTCTTGGACTGGAATAATATTTTTTATTGTCTTTTAATGAATTTTTTATTGACCTCAATTTGAAAAATAATACAAAAAATCACTGAAAAAGGAAGAAGAAGTCATGATGGAACTTTGAAAAATTGCGTAACATTTGATGGAGTTTTTTGTGGGAATTCATGAGAGTTTATGGATTTCTTGGCCCAAAATTTGAAAAAAAATTGGGGGGTGTACTTTTTGAAAGCGAATGGGGGGATAGAACCGGCCTAATTGAAAGTTGATGATAAACTTTTGGGAAGAGTTTTATCAATATTTACAATTTAATTTCAATAGTTGCTGGAGATAACATTTAGGAATAACTGGGGATAAGAGAAAAAGGCAGTGAGGGAAAAATGAAAGAATGAGTAGAGATCTTTAGTCGGATGGATTTAGAACGTTGATTGGATTGGTAGCTGAAAATTGGAGATTTTCATTTTTCGAAATTTTGAATTTTCGACTTTTTGAATTTTCTGAATTTTGGAATTTTTGAATTTTTGAATGTCAAAATCTCAGATTCTGAGAAATTCGTATTTTCAGAATTTCTGAATTTCAGAATTTCAGAATTTCAGAATTTCCGAATTTCAGAATTTCAGAATTTCAGAATTTCAGAATTTCAGAATTTCCGAATTTCAAAATTTCAGAATTTCAGAATTTCAGAATTTCAGAATTTCAGAATTTCAGAATTTCAGAATTTCAGAATTTCAGAATTTCAGAATTTCAGAATTTCAGAATTTCAGAATTTCAGAATTTCAGAATTTCAGAATTTCAGAATTTCAGAATTTCAGAATTTCAGAATTTCAGAATTTCAGAATTTCAGAATTTCAGAATTTCAGAATTTCAGAATTTCAGAATTTCAGAATTTCAGAATTTCAGAATTTCAGAATTTCAGAATTTCTGAATTTCTGAATTTCTGAATTTCTGAATTTCTGAATTTCTGAATTTCTGAATTTCTGAATTTCTGAATTTCTGAATTTCTGAATTTCTGAATTTCTGAATTTCTGAATTTCTGAATTTCTGAATTTCTGAATTTCTGAATTCCAAACTATAAAATTTCTGAATTATAGAATTCCAAATTATAAAATTTCTAACTTTTCGAATTTTCGAGTTTCTGAAATCGGGGTATTTGAGAATTCCAGATTTCGAAAAAAAAGTTTCTGACTTTTCGATATTCTAACATTTTCAAATTCAAATACAGTAATCCCTACAAACTTTTCAATCTAGAAAAATCACTCACAACTTGACGCCTTCTATACGGCTCCTCAATAGTTGGCTGTGGTTCTCTGGGACCCACCACCGGCCGTCCGTTATGATCATAATTGATTGTGATTTCCGAATTAATTTGATATTTTTGTGGAACTGGATTCCCATCTGGACCTCTTTCTCCAGATGACGGTGGAATCACTATGTGTTGAGGTATCGTAATCCCTCCTGATAATGGAAATGACATTTCTTGAGATCCTCCAGAATTCTCCTGTGAATCTTGATGACGACTTCTTCGATCACCTTCTCTCCTACGTGGAACTTCACTTTCTCTATCTTCTCTATCTCTCCTTCTTCGTTCGTTCTCTCGATTATCTCTTTCTCTCTCCTCTCTCTCCCTTTCCCGATCTCTCCTTTCTCGTTCTTTCTCTCTTTCTCTATCCCTCTCTCGATCTCGATCTCTTCCTCGGTCATCCCGTTGTTTCCTGGAAGAACTCCTCTGACTTCCTCCGTGTCTGTGTCTCTTCGATCGTCGTCTCTCTCGGTCTCTATCCAATTCAGAATCATAATTGGTAACAGATTCATCGAATCGAGAACGACTTCTGTGTCTTCGTTTACTACTCGATCGATGACGATGTTGGCGTGTGAAATCAGATGGATCGGATTCTGAAGAATAGTCGTCGTACTCATGACGACTTCTGGATTTTCGACGGCGAGAAGAGGATCTGTGCTTGTCATCCCGATGATCACAATCTCTGTGGGAAACAAGGGTTCCTCCGTGTAGCGATGGTACTGATCGGGAGTGCTAAAAGAATTTTTGTTAAATTTTTCCGACTGGATTTCAAGTTCAATTTAAAAAATAATTACCTGAAGAGTAGTTGGTTGAACCTGTTTGCTCACGGTAATCGGCTCACTTCTTGCCTCATGTCCCCGTTCTGAAAGCATCGCTGAAAATGAGAAACCGTTCGAAACTGAGAGTGCATGCAGTTAGAGGAGGGTGGAAAAGAAAAAGAGAAGAAAAATCAGGATCACACAAAACTTTACCTATCGACTGCTGATCTCGAACCCAGGATCCAACTGGATCGTCGTCGATAACTCGAATGTTCTTGACTTTTGGCTCTAATTGGAATTGAATTTCTTGTGGATCTATTGGATATGGAGTGTTGATTTGTGTCGGTGGAAGAGGAATTGGGGTTTGAGGGACTCCGGCTCGAGAATAACTTGGATATACTGGATACGGTTGAGGTACAATTGCTGAAAAATTAGGAACATATGGGGTGGTCTAGAACTCATAAAAACCGGTATATTTTTATACATACGCATCTTAGAACCACGAAAATTGGTAGGTATATATAATGTAATGTTTGATTCAAAGTTACTGTAATTTTCAAAACGGCCCCTCAAGACTAGATATTGTTATGATTGCTCAACAATGAACGGCGTAAAGTTTCTTGTGGTTTTCATGAGATGAAGGAACTTTGACAAGCGATAACGCAGCTCAAAATTGATCAAATACTTTGAAACTTGGTCAGTTTACTGATGATTTATTCAAATTTTTGCGCCCTGAATTTTAGCCCAGCACAAAGAATGACTTAAATTTGATGTTAGTACAAACTTGAGTCCGGGTAATTATGAGCCACCCTGAAGGTCATTTGTTGGATGAAGTCGTGAGGATTCAGAATTGAAATTGTGTAAACTTCGTTATAAAAACTACAAAACTACATTTTTGTGTAGCATTGCCGAGAAAAGTTATCAACCTGTAAAGAAAAAAAACATACGTTTGTACTTCATTGGAGGGCTCCGATGAACACCATCATCATAAGACTGGAGAAGATCTCTTCTACTATTTCCATTCCGATTGATATTATACCGTACTCCTCGTCGATCTTTTCCTTCATATTCATCTGTAGTTGCATTGATTCTTCTATAGTAAACCATCACAACTACCACACAATAAATCTGAAGACACTCGTTATTTTTTCTATTAGAAATTCAAGAAAAATCTCACATTAATAAAGACTACGATAATTTCGATGATAGTGATAGCCAACCAATAGTCTCTGACATCTCCACACCACCACATTATACAGTATGCCAACGTGGCTAGAATCGAAGAGATCATCGTTGGGAACCATGGCCAGATAAGGTATTTGGACCATGTATGAATACCGTATATCATTGCGGCAGCGGCAAAGACTAGGAAGAATGCGGCGATGAGACAGAGGACTTGGATAACGAATAGTCCTAAAATTTTGGAAATTAGATTTTTGAGTTTTGAAACTTTGGACTTTGGAAAGATTCTTAGGATTTCAGAATTTCAGAATGTTTTAGTCTTTGACAGATAAAAAACATGACACAACTTTCAGAAAGGTTTTAAAAGATCCTGCTGAAAATTTTGGCAGAATTCTAAATTTTTTAGAAATCACATCGAAATTATAGACAGAGTTGAAAAGATTGAAATTTTAGAATTTAAAGAATTTTTTGTCTAGTTTTTGACAGAATTGAATTTTTTTAAAATGCCTTCAAATGAACTTTTTCGAATGCACATAACATGGTTTTGGAAGAAAATATTTCTGAAATCAGATTCAAAAGATTGGATTAAATTGGCTCATAAATTACCGTAAACACTGATAGAATGTCTTCCAAACCTTAAACTTTGAGACCATATATCTCATTTTCAGTAAAATATATCAAAAAGTAGTCAACTAATAAAATATTGCTGATACTGTAACAAACATTTTGTTAGTTGAACAATTTTTGAAATCTGTTACAGGAACCGAGATATACAGGCTCAACGTTAAAAGATGGGAGGGTCGCTCTATTAGAGTGTTTTCAGTAATCTAAAAGAAGTTTGCCTAAATGCATTTTTCATTTGTAAAATTTCACTTTACCTGTATAATATCTCTCTTCAGGAGTCTGCCAATAACTTTCAAAATACGAAGGAATATCAAATCTTCCATACGTATTATAGTTCGGTAACAAAGTGTTTGCCGCTCGATCTCTCTCGTATTTGATCGCCGCCATTTGCCACCCCATTATCCCTAATTGGCCTATCGATGACACCTGGAAACCAGGGATTTTTAAGAAATCGTTTGAAAACTCAAAGACAAACACACATATAAAAATGGGGTGGCAAACAGGCTAACGGCAAACGCTTTGATGTCCTATTTTTCTAGAAACTTTCTAACTGAAAACTTGCCTTCTATAATTGACGCGGTACGTTTAGTGGATGCTCCGACACACGGACAATCCCATTCACATTGTAAATTGGATTGTGCCATTGTGACGGCGCGACAGTGATTGAGAACGCCTGTTTGCCACCCCATCAGAAGAAGTGACGCCAGTGCATACACCTACAATAGAGGGAATATGCTTGCTTTTAACTAAATTTTGAAGTCAATTATTAGATTTTTCAAATTATTTTCGAAGTTTCAGTCTTAAAAAATTATAAAAATGGAATCAAAAAAGGAGTTGTTATTTTGTTCAAGCAGCATACCATAAACACTGTGAAGGAAAGTCACGCAGCTTTGAACCTATATATCTCGGTTACTAAAATAGATATCAAAAAGTGATTAGCTGATAAAATGTTACTGGTATTATGATAAACAATTTGTCAGTTGACCACTTTTTGGTATCTTTTACAGTAATCGAGATATATGGGCTCAAAGTTGAGGTGTTCATTTTATCTAAAAAAACATTTATTACGAAATTTGAATATCTCGTTTATTTTCAGCTTTTTTAAACAAAACCTAAACAAGCTTGTAGATTTTAAATCAGACATGCTGCCACTTTTTTCTAGCTACCGTTGTTTTTGAGATCTGCGCCTTTAAAGTTGGCGCTCCTTCATTCAGGCGCTTCAAAGGTGGCGTGCCAACTTTAAAGGCGCATATCTCAAAAAGTACGGTAGCTAGAAAATAGTTGTCAACTGCATAAAAAACATTGAATTTTTCTGTATGCAGACAAACACTTTTTTCTCTAACTTTACAAAATGTGACTATTATTGAATCTCAAAGTTGATCATTTTCCACTGAAAAGAAGAAATTTCTAGTTCACTTTGATCTGTGATATAAAATTTATGATTCTCAAAGTGCTCGATTCTGAAAGCGAATCTAAAAATCCGGCATCTGTGAAATCTAATAATGTTCAAAAGGTGCAAATCAGTATTTTCAACTTACAAGTGACCATATGCCAATGGTAATTGCAGCATCTTTGCTGCTGCAGCAGCAACATGCTGTTATTCCCATTGAATTGAATTAGAACTTTCTCTCTCTTTTTTTAACCAGGCGAGAAAATCATAGCCTCAATTAGACGGGCTACCGATGATCTGAAATAATTGGAACCTTGAGGTATAAGTTTGCAGAGGCAGAAACGAAAAAAGAAAGGAAGAATAAGAAAATTGTAATTTTTGAACACTTGAAATGTCACATGTACTCAAATTTTCTCCTACGAGCCGTTCGCCCAATGATCGGCGGCAACCGGTGAGCACTTCATTAGTGTGGTGGACACATATATAAGAGTAAATAGAAGCAACACATACAACCAACTGGATCATCGGTTACGCTATGTGCTCACGGAGCCAAAACGAGATCCTAAACAATACTGTTACCAAGGGGGAGAAAATGAAACATTGAAAGAGAGTTTTCAGATGATGCTTAAAAATTGGACGATTTGCTATGGATCAAAGTAGAAAAGTCAAAACTACCGTGAAACCTGTGGAAGAAAGCCCCCCGCACTGTCAACTTTGAGCTAAATTATCTCAATGTCTGTGAAAGATATAAAAAATAGATCAACTGATAAAAATTTCTGATATTTAGATAAACAATTTATCAATTGACAACTTTTTAATATCTTGCACAGGAACCGAGATAAATTGGCTCAAAGTTAAAAGTCAGGTGCCCTGGCTTTTTGAGTTTCATGCAATTTTTCAAATGTAGAATAAAGTCAAGGAAGTAAGCTAGATCATAGCCTAAAAATCTAGAAAGACCTAGAAAAAACTTGGTCGCAAACCAAAATCTAGGTCAAAAATCTTGGCAATTTGGTTAAGAAATAAAAGAATACCGTAGAGACTCTATCGTGATATATCCAAATTGACGAATTTGAGCTCATATATCTCAATTCTTGTGAAAGATATTAAAAATTTGTCAACTGATAAAATATTTATCACAACATCAGAAATATTTTATCAGTTGACAAAATGTTGATATCTCTCATAGCAACCGAGATAATTGACCTCAAAATTGACGGTTCGGATGGGCTTGGAAATACAGTATTTGGATGTTCTGTGTAATAATTGAGCTCAAAATTGACGGCATGGGTGGGTTTCTGTTAGAGGAAAAACGGTAAGAATTTTTGGAATTGTGAGTTTCCGAATGAAAAAAATTGACTCGTGATTTGAAGAGAGAATCGAAAAGTACCATTTTCAAAGTCTGGATTAGCAGCTTCTCAGAAACAATAAAAAACAAAAGAAATATGAAAAAAGAGCAACAGGAGACATACATAGAACGTATGATGTATGAATCATGCGTATTCCCCCGCAGTTCTCATGTGCATACAACCAACAGACTTTACCTCACTTTTCCATCCCCGGAGTCCTCTTTCTTTCTCGCCAAAATGCGAAATTCGTAATATTTGTTGTGTTTCTCTGCTTCTTTGAATGCCTCTCGATTTTCTATACTATTTCCTCTTACAGTGTTTGCTTTCAGAAACAGCCGGGAAACATTGAAGCGAATAAAGGCAGAAGAAGAAAAAGGACAACACAATAACAACATTGAATTTCGCGGATTCAGAAAATGGTTGAGAGAAAGTGGGAGGAGCCAAAAAATAATAGAAAGTCATATTGTTGGAAAGGAGGTAAATAAGAAAATAATCAAGAGCAAACAGGAAGAAGAAAAATAAACTGAAATAGGTGATCAGACAGTTTTATCAGGTGGTCTCTCTATTGGAGTCGGGAAAGTAGTTTTTTCAAAGGGAAAATCAAAAAATTTGAAAAAGGGAGTTGCAGAAGTCTCGGCCGGCGGCTTGTAACTTCTGGTCAGAAATCTATGAGGTTCTATATGACGGATATTGGTCAAGTTCTGATCGTAACTTGTCCAAAAACGGCTGCATAGAAGGCCATGGTTAGGTAGGAAACTGAAATATTACTAGATCGAAACCTTATCACCAGTGTGTCGGAGTTTGGTGGGCTTCCGCAACCATGAGGAGCCGAGGACGCCCAAGTAGTCGCTGAACTAGGATTTGAGATTTCAGGACAGTTTTTTTTATAGAAGCACTGTGAATTGTTTGTTGTCCCCACGGGGACTGGGCCGAGCCCGGCAGCAGTGCAACGCCGGGACGACCCTTGGAAAGTCGGAGCAAGCCCCGAGTCTTTCCTAGGTTCCAAAAATCATATAACCTTTATTACACTCATTCGAGTGTATACCGTAGGTTAATACGATAAGAACAGATACTACACTTTGATCTTAGCTAATAAGCCGAAGAAGCGATGGAGAGACGGCGAGGCGACGGGTGTAGGGGCAACGCGTGTACCGACAAAAACCGGGCTCGCGCCGGCCACTATACCCATGTGGTTAAGGAGAAAACAGGTGGTGGAAGTGAGATAGGTGCATTATGAAAAAGTTATACAAGAAGCAGTTTTACACAGTCATGAGCTGGAAAGCATTGAGAATTATTTTACAGATTTTCAAAAGCATTCAATATCTCAATTTTTTGCAGCCTCAGAAATTAAAGATTTTCGAGTTTCACAGTCTGGAACTTTCACAATGTTGAATTTTCAGAATTACTGAATTATGGTATTACTCTAGTCCAATTTCAATAGGCGTTAGGGTCGATAATTCAAGAAAAAGCGGAGCTTAATTACGGAAGCATAATCTTTAAAGGAGCATGTACATTTTCTTGATTTTCATGAGAAAAAAATTTGAAATCAATGAAAATAACTTTTTTAATAGTTCGACTTTCTGAAAATTGACCTAACAGAACAATTCTGACAAGATGCTTAAAAAGTATAAAAGCTTTTTTTTCTCAAAAAAAGAAATTGCTCACACTCTACAAAAAACTGTTTTTGATATAGAAAATGTATGAGTCAAGACGAACATATAAATGTACCATCTCGTATACTATTGAAAAGATTTCAGTGTTGCAAAAGAAAGTGAGTCATGAGCAATACAGAAAAAATGGAGAACTCCCACGTATGATTCATATTCATAGAGTTTGGAAAGTTAGATGGCTATAAGTGTGAAGAAAATGAAAAAAAAATTGGCAATGATAATAAGCTTATAGAGTCGGAAAACCTGAAAAAATAACGGGAAATCGTTTCTTCTTTTTTTTTTACAGAATGGTTTTCGGACGACGCGGAATGAAAGCGGAGAGGGGATGATAACAGTGATAAAGAAGAGAAAATAGAAAGAAGAGAAAGAGGGAAAAGAGAGAAAAATAGATAGTTTTATGATTGGAATACAAAACGACGAGAATAGAAATGGGAAACATGAGAGCAATTTGAATGGGAGGAGGAAAAGAGAGAGAGAGAGGTGATAACAGAAATGGAGGGATGGTGACGTGGTGATTTGATTAATTTGTTGGGAGATGACCCAAATGTTTCCGGAAGATTTCGGTTTTTTTGGTAATTGCCAGGATTACTGTAGTTCGTTTGATTACGGTATTACATCTGATAGAAGCCTACTGTCAACTTTGAGCTCAATTATCTCGATTCTTATTAAAGACATCAAAATTTCGTCAACTGATAAAATGTTTGTGATATTATGATAAATTATTTATCAGTTGAAAAATTGTTTATATCTTTTACATTAATCGAGATAATTGAGCTCAAAGTTGACGGATTGGGTCGGATTTTATTTGAGAAAATAGAGTATTGAATTTGGGACTGCGAGAGGGAATTTAAAAAATACAGTAATCTCTATTAATCTTCTGATAGCTGCTAATCTGAGAAACACAAAAGAAATTTGCATTTTTTGTTGAAAAATTGAATTTGGAAGCTTCCTATTTTTGGAAGCGCCGATACTTCAAATAACTGAAAACTCTCCGGTTACGATTCTCTGCATGACGATTAAATACTGGACCAGAATTTCTGGAAATTTGATGCGGAATATCAGAAAATTATTTTTTTTTCTAACTTTTCGATTCTTATGAAAAATTCTGATCGAGTTATTGCAAGATACTGTGAAAATGAATATCTTAACCACTCAAATAAAAAGCCTTTCAAAGAGTAAACTTTGAGCCCACATATCTCATTTTCTGTGCAAGATATCAAAAAATGGTCAACTGATGAATTATTTATCATGATATAACCAATAATTTATCAGTTGACATATTTCTGATACATATTTCTTACAGGAACATTGTGAGATAAATTGTCTCAAAGTTAAAAGTGAGAAGAGACATTCTATTCGAGTGTTTACGGTGTGCCGTAAAGAGATAACGGTCTAGCCTGACCGTCAACTTTGAGCCAATTTTTCTCGTATCCTGCAAAAGATATCAAAAATTATCAATTGACAAAATGTTTTTGATGTTATTATAAACATTTTATCAGTTGATGACATTTAGAAATCTTTCTCACAAACCAAGAAAAATTGGATCAATTATGACAGTCAGGATGCTTCTCAATCTCTACTCTAACAGATGTTCCCGTATTTTCAATTTTTCAAAAGTTCAATGAAGGTTCCAAAAAGGAGTCAACAAGTGATAATTTTTTCTGATTTTTTTCAAACCACCCAGCGATGTTTGAAAGATTCAACGATCAAAACGAAACACAAACAATTGAAACAAAATAAATAAAATATTCCGGGGAATAGTACTTTCAAATTATAATGAAAGCACTCTCTCCTCATTTCGTCGTTTGAGCTTCATCTTCTTTTCTCTTTCCGCCAGTATTTACCTGAGGGAGCGTCCTCCGCGCGGAAACCAAGCCGATTGTATCTCGTCATTTCGTCTTCGTTTCGTTTCCTACCTTTTCCCCCTATTTGTTTAGTATGCAAATTTGAGAGCAAACACAAAATGCGAAACATGTGGGAATGAGACAACCCGACTTCGGACGAACGAAACGATGACTCATAGAGAATTTTCGAAATTTTGGGTTACCCCGAAATAGGGATTAAACGGATTTATTAATTTCTATAGAGGAGGAAAAACGGGTCAAGGGTACGGTATCTTCATCGAGTTCGAAGTTCTGGATGGACGACTCTGTTGCAATAACCATTTAATCGTATTTTTAAGATATAATCACTGATAAACTGGAAAAGAATATATTAGGAATTTTAGAGATTTTGATGTCTGGAAAAATTTATTCTAAACGGGGTGTGGTTTTTAAGGAGTTTGAACTTCTACAATGCCATTTTTCAACCTAGAAATGCTATATTGTGATTCTAAAATTTCCTGAAATTTTTGAGAAAAATAAACCTTTTTTTGCCATTTTTTTTTGAAGTTTTCAAACCTTTTTTCTGCTATTTTTGTTTTTCAGCTATTTTTAAAGATTCTTTGGTTTTTTTTTGTTTGTTTGTAAAGAAACTACTGTATACAGGTGGAATTGGTTTTCTACAGTAATCCACAAAACACCGTTCCGCCTAATTTCATTCAGAAAATCTGGACAAGTCGATAAAGAATCTTCAAGAATAGCAGAAAAACCTAAAAAGGTCTAAAAATTTGCGCAAAAATCGAATAAGAATCAGTTTTTGATAATTCAGAGAGACCGAATCTTCGAATTTTAGGTTCCCCCAATTCGGAACTTTTGAAACTCTAAAACACTGAATTTCTGAAATTCTAAAATTCTGTAATTCGGAAATTCTGAAATTCTGAACATCTGCAAAAATTCTATAAATTCATAATTGAAATGTCGAGTATTTACCAGGATTATTCTATCTGATTCCTTTCTGTTTCCGTTGCTTCACACCAAAAAACTCCATAAACCGATTTTTAAACGCCCGCACCGCCTCTCTTCTCCTTAACCGCATAGGTACAGTGGCCGGCGCGAGCCCGGTTTTTGTCGGTACACGCGTTTCCCCTACACCCGTCACCTCGCCGTCTCCCCATCGCTTCTTCGGCTTATTAGCTAAGATCAAAGTGTAGTATCTGTTCTTATCGTATTAACCTACGGTATACACTCGAATGAGTGTAATAAAGGTTATATGATTTTTGGAACCTAGGAAAGACTCGGGGCTTGCTCCGACTTTCCAAGGGTCGTCCCGGCGTTGCACTGCTGCCGGGCTCGGCCCAGTCCCCGTGGGGACAACAAACTATTCATACTGCTTCTATGAGTTCTGAAAGCCTTATTGCTGCGGTGATTTTCGGTCGCGACATGCCATCTCCATGCTGTCGCTAGACATTCTTTTTCTTGGACCACGTTTCCCATCATTTCTTATTCTTTAGAGTTGCCTGATCAAGTTTTCAATTGTGAGCATGAATCAAGTGAGCTAATAATAAAAACTCATAATTTCTGATACCAATTTATTCAGTTGCATTGCCAACAAAACGCTGAATATTATCCGGAACGTGGGAAAATGGCGGCTCCGTTTCTGGAAACCGGAATGATAATAGGATTGAAAAGATCGTTTCAAGTGGAGAAAATGGTCGGAGGCGGAGGATTTGGGCAAATTTATCGAGCTGTTGATTTGGAATCTAAATTGGTGGTGGCTGTGAAAGTGGAACCGAAATCCACGGATCCTGGAAGAATAGTTTTGGAATTGAATATTCTTGTACAACTGGCTCATTCCTCTCATATTCCAAAAGTTTACTACAGTGGAGAAACAGGAGCTTTCAATTTTATAATTATGCAATTACTGGGATCGAATATTGCAGAGCTTAGAAAGTTCCAGAAAACCAGATCATTTTCTGTGGAAACGGTTGGACCAGGGCAACGAATTCAAGCTAAATATTAGTGGTTGCAGACAGCGAGAGTTGGAATCCAGTGTTTGGAAGGATTGAAACAGATTCACACACTTGGATATATTCACCGGTTTGTCTTTTTTTGCACTTTTGGATTACTGTAGATAAATTCAGAGACATAAAACCATCGAATATCTGCGCTGGAATCGGCGAACACAAACGAATTCTGTACATTGTGGATTTCGGAATGGCTCGTAGAATTCGACTTCCAGATGGATCATTCCGTCCTGAACGTCCGTATGCATCATTTCGTGGAACATCCCGATACGTGTCATTGGCTGCTCATGAAAGAAAAGAAACTGGATTCGTTGATGATATCTGGTGTCTATTCTTTTCTCTTCTGGAGTTAGTCGAAGGACTTCCATGGAAAAATATTGCCGATCAGGATCAAGTTTGCTTTGCAAAACGACAATTGTTGGCCAATTTTCAGTCTAGGTAAATATTTTTATCAATTTTAAATCTGTAATAGAAGGACCCCTCTCTGTCAAGATTGAGCTCAATTATCTCGATTCGTGTGAAAGATATCAAAGTTTTGTGAACTGATAAAATGTTTATCATAATATCACCAGCATTTTATGAGCAGATAAAATTTTGATATCTTTTACAGTAACCGAGTTATTCGAGTGTTTGAGGTAACTTGAAATTCGATTTTTCAGAAAAATGGGTCGAAACTTTGAAATGTTTCCTCAAATTCTGGAACATACAAAACGCACAGACATTCCGGATTACGAGCGTTTGAGTGGAATTCTGAAGTCATGTTGTGTCAGTTTCAATGATTTGGAGGAGTTTGAATGGGATGATCATGATGAGCAATACCGATAGAGAGAACTTTTTTGAAGTTAATAAAATTATTATTTTTTGAATTTTTGAATTTATAAATTTTTGAATTCATGAATATTTGAATTTTTGAAATTTTGAAATTTTCGAATTTTGAAATTTTGAAATTTTGAATTCTCGAATTTTTGAATCTCTAAATTTCTGAATTTCAAAAATTTTGAGTTTCAACATTTTCGAAGTTTCGAATGTAGAAATCTCAGGATTTCAGAACTTGGAAATATTCAGAATCTCAAAAATTCGGAATTCGAAAAACTCAGAATTACTGAATTTCAAAATCTCAGAATTTGAGAATTTAAGAATATATGAATTTCAAAAGCTGATTGTGAGAATTTCGGAATTTTCGAATTTTCGCTATTTTCGAACTCCTATTTTTGCAAACTTTTAGAGTTTTCAAGTTTTTGAATTGGTGAAAAAACTGTTTAACTTTTGAATTTGTGTCATAAAACGATACATTTCAAAACTTCATTTTTAGAAATAGATCAGATTCAAGAATACAATTTATCAGGACACTTTCTGAGAGCAACATCCACTTGCTCCTGACCATCCAACTTTGACCCATGCAAATCCAGAATTCGAGACGACAGTTTTGGAGTCAATGTCTGGAAATTTTATTTTCGATTAGAATTTGTGGTCCAGTTTTTATTACCGTTTGAGAAATCGAAAATTTCTCAGCCGGCTGATTGGCTGGAACCGGAATCGTCGATGGAAATTCAATGGTGATATTGAAAACTCCTTTTTTCGTTTCGTCGTTTTCCGATTTCTTAAAATTCACCAAACATTCTTTCAATGCCAAATCAAACTCCTTCGATGCCCCAATGAAGTCATTAGCTGGCTTTGTGACAGTTCTCATTCCGAGTCTTCTGACGAATGTCTCACTGAAATTTCTAGAATACCATCCCTCGCTTAATCCCAAATTCCCACTTTTTCATTGCTCGAAATGTGTCAAGATCGAGTGGAATTGGAATTTCCAGAAGTTCCTTATTGAAAACTCTCTTCAATTTGGAGACGTGATGCGGACGAGGAGGTTGTGAGACACACTGAAAGACGTGAGGATTTTCAGATGAATCGGAAATTCGGATATTCTCACATGAATTGCATCTTGAGCCAGAATAAGATCACTGCGACCATGACGTGGCGATTGGATGGAATCGTAGGAGACAGTTCCAGAAGAAGCACTCACACATGTCACTGGATCAGCATGAAAGTCGATGATGTGCTGAAAATGGGGATCTACTGGATTTTCAGAAATCTAAACAA
Organism: Caenorhabditis nigoni; assembly: GCA_027920645.1. Lineage (NCBI taxonomy): Eukaryota > Metazoa > Nematoda > Chromadorea > Rhabditida > Rhabditidae > Caenorhabditis > Caenorhabditis nigoni. The sequence goes on along the minus strand of CP115866.1, from coordinate 6,437,975 downwards.
ATTTTTATTGAATAAAAATGTTTAAAATTATGTGTTTTGCTAATATTTTCCAGAATTTGAAAATTTCAGAGTTTCAGAATTTCGAAATTTTGATATTTTGTATGAACTTTTTAATTTCCGAGTTTCCGAATTTTAGAATTTTAGAATTTCAGAATTCTAGATTTTCAGAATTTCAGAGTTTCAGAATGTCGGATATTCGGAATTTCAGAATTCTAGAATTTGACTTTTTGAACTTTTGAAATTTAAAATTTTCAAAATTTCCTGAATTCTTCTCGAATTTTTGAATGTCGAATTTTGTGAATTTCTGAATTTTTGAATTTCTGAGTTTTTTTTTTGAGTTTTTGAAAAGTTGGAAATTAAAGTTTTCAAATTTTAAAATTTTTAATTCACAATTCCCAGAATTCCCCAAATTTCAGAATTTCAGAATTTTCGAATTTCTAAAATTTTAATTTTGAATCTACAGAATTCCCATAGTTTCAAAATTCCAGAATTTCAAAAATTTCGAATTTGAAAAGTTCAGAATTTCGGAACTACAGAATTTTAGAATTTTAGATTTTTTTTGAGAATTTTCGAATTTCAGAGTTTTCGGCTTTTTTGAATTTGAGAGTTTCAGATTTTTTGAATTTTTGAACTTTTATATTTTTAAAAGATTTCCGGAAACTTTTCGTCCCCTGTTGAAATCTTTTTCAATGATTTTTTTCCTTCCTTTAAATTTCTAAAGCCCTCAAAAAGAGCAATCTTTTTGAGTGCCAGTATCTTTTCCGACGACCTAAAAAAAGTACAGAAAACCTACAATAAATCTTTGCGCAAGTTTGATGGGTACAATCGTATCCTCCTCGCTGGACATTCTCTAATTGAAAAAACCTTTCAGTTGAAATTGAAAATGAGTTGAAGTTGAAGTTTTTTATTGAAAACTTTAAAATGGACAGATTTCCGTGTGATTAGTGGTGTTTTTAGTGAGTGTGACAGGACAGCGAAAAAATATAGAAACAAGGGGGGAAACTGAAAATCTTGTGAGCCAAGCAGGAATGCATTGAACATGAGAAGGGGAAATGGGAAGGAAGGGACAAACTAGACAGGAATTATTGGAATTTAATCACATTTGGAGTTGTTTTTTTTCTATTCGACAGAAAGAATAATTATCAAGAAAAAAATTATTGTATTACATATTTATGCATCATATGAGTAGTCGGCTTTGTTGTGCATGACGAGCTTGTTATCGACGAAATAGAAGCTGTCAGAACGAGTCTCGTTTGGATTGTTGATCATGTCGTCCACTGGAAAAGAGAGATTAGTCTTTTGAATTGTACTTTTTAGAATAATGACTCACTGAGTTGTTGAGAGAGTTGAGGGAACTCATAGATATGTTCACAGTTGTTACGTGAATTCGGAATACAGAATCCGAATTCAAAGTCGAAACACTTCAGAAGGCGATCTTTGAAGAAGTGACGTTCGATCATTCGGAAGTGATGGATTGGGATGTCTCCCACTTTGAATTCCACAGTTGCTCCGACGGTTTTGAGTTTCAAAAAGTTTGGAGCAAATCGATAACGCACGTATCTTGCCGACTCCTGTGGCGACTCATCATTCTCCTGATCGTTCTCCGGTTTGGCGATCTCAAAAAGCACTTGCTCAGTGTCCAGATCACGGATTTGGAACTTGGTGAACTCGATGTTATAGATGTTTGCAGATGGGGAGCATAGGAATCCTGAATTTAAAAATAAAATAAAATCTAAAAGAAACAAGATAAGAAATACCTTGAGTGATTCCCGGAAGTGCTAAAACATCGTTCGGAGTGATTTGAGCTTTCTTCGCGAGCTCCGATTCCGTCGTAATTCCTTGTTCGGTGCTTGGTGGTGGTCGTGGCATCTGGAAAAGTTCAGGAAATGTTCCGGAGAAGAGAAAAGAGAAGAATGAAATCGGATATCAAGAGTTAGTTGAGCGCTTTCTCTAGTTTTCTAAGTCTCACCTGCGACGGGAAGGTCGCCGAGCCGGGTGGAATCGATTGTTGTTGCTCGGCTTTCATATCGGTTTGGTTGGAAGCGGCTGAAAATGGAAGAAGTGGAAGAAGAAAAGAGAGTGGTGTGACAGGAAAATGGTAATTAGAGGGTGCCAAATAACCAGCTATATTTTGTTTTTCGCGAAAACATTTTTCTAGAAAAATACGGAAATGATATCAGATGAATAACTGGAAAACTGGCATGAAAATTATCAACCTTTTTGAGTACATCTAATCAAAATACACTGTATGCATAAACCTTTTTATTAAAATTCCGGAATTTGTTTTATAAATAAGGCTAATAATTTGAAAAAAGGAACCTGTTGCAAACCGCGGGGTGAATCCCAAAAACGAATGCGTTTTGGTGGAGTGATTGATTTGTATGGAAGAAGAAGAAGAAGAAGACGTGGAATGGAGCTCCAACTGAGCACGACACCGACAGAAAAAAATGAAATGAATGAGGGTCTTCTTCTTCTTCGAATGATTGACAGAAATGGGAAAAAGAGGAAGATTGAGACGAGAGAAAAGGAAGGAGAAAAGAAGAAGAAGAAGACGTCAGAGGGTGGAGAGGAACGAGCGGAAAAGCAGCGGGCGCAAGTCATAGAAGTAGCAGAGCTGGGGAGAAGAAGACACTATCCAAGAAAGGAATGAAGAGAGAGTATGTCAAGAGCAGAGGGTGCAGAGAGATGAATAACAGATGATGAGCCAAGAAGAGTTGAAAAGAGGCGATGAATTTGTCATGTAACTTAATTTGGGTCAATTTGAGAATTATGAATTGAAATCATCTCTAGTTTGGAGTGAATAAGCGGTTTGTTGAAGGAAAACCTGTAATAGAAGTGCCCCAAACTTTGAGCCATTCCATCTCGGTTTTTGTCAAAGATATCATAAAGCGGTCAACTGACAAAATGTTTTTGATGTTATGATAAACATTTTATCAGTTCACTATTTTCAAATACCTTTCACAGGGACCTGGATAAATTGACTCAAAGTGCAAGCAGAGGATCTAAAGGACGTTTGCACTTCGAACCATATTATCTCTGTTCCTGCGGAAGATATATCATGATATCATTAACATTTTATCAGTTGACACATTTTTGATATCTTGCACAACAGAGTTGGGCCCTTCTATTGCAGGTTTTATGGTAACTAGACTAAACTTGCTTCTTTTTTTGGGTGCACCAAGCTGAAGTGAGTCATTCAAACTTGAAAACGGAAGGAGACAATTTGAAAAAGAACAAGTTTGTTTATTTCGAAATCCGAGGGGCTGGTCAAATATTGTGTGAACACTGCTGTTAACTGAACATTTGGAAGATCGGAACTTAAAGAAATAGACAGCCAAATTAAACGAACAGTTTGAGAAAGTTTCACTGAATTGCTACATATAGTTCTCTTCTTCCCACTGACGTCGTATTTTTCATTACCCAAACAAAAAACGTCGTCGAAAACTCCTTTCCCACCGCTTAACCCGTTTTTTTCCTTTTTTTCTTCTTCTAATTGCGTTGTTTGGCGGCTGCCGCCGGAGCTCGAAGAGCACCTGAATACGGCGTTGTCATGGAAATCATAAAGCGGTTTTCCTCTGGCCAATGCTTGATGAGAAAGGAACAAGAGGAAGAAAGCAGAAGTGGAAATAAGAAGAAGAAGAAAAAACAGAAAATGTCAAAATGGTTGAAAGTGGACGAGAGAGACACGAGTGGCTTGTTAAAAAGCGGAAAGCGAGAGAGACGCTCTCCATACTAATTAGGGGGTGGAAATGAATGGACATGTGATGAAGAACAGAATAAAAACATCCGATTTTTTGGTGTCAGAAGAAGAGGAAGAGCTGAATCCTTCCGGCAGGAAAATAAAAAGGGCGGGATGAACTTGTGTTTTCAATTTGTCAAAGAGGAAGGGCATCGTATAAGGAAGTTTATTTCTCAGATCTCATTAGTAGAATTGATCATTTCAGAGATCTTTCAAGAAGAAGTATATAGTTTAAAGCCAGAATCACAAAAAGCACGACAACAGACAAAAAGAGACACTCTGATTCAGAGTCACCACAGCTTCTGCTTCTGTTTTCAGTTGTATTTTCAGCCCCTGATATTCATAACAGGTGCTATTTATATAAAAAAAACTCACTCTCAATTTCAGCATCATTTTTCTCCACATCACGGCTTCCGCCCGTCATTCCGGAATTCTAGAAAAAAAGAAATCGTTCTATAAATGAGTTAATCGAATCAACGCGACGGATTTAGAGCCAAAACCTGCAGCAGTGATTGCACTGATGCGCGAAGTGAGACAGAGAGCACACGGCACGGCTCTCCTCACACGGAGCATAGAATTATGACAGAGAGCATGTATGTATATATAGGCGGAGGAGAGTTTGAAGGCTGGGAAACGAGAGGAAAAAAGAACGGAGGAAAAACACAACACGGCAGCAACAACCAATTTTGGAAACGAGGAGCGAGAGAGAGTGGATTAAGTGAAAAGAAACAATTTATAGAATTAGAAAAAAAAGTGAATTTCAACATGGATATCATCGTACAGAGTATTATTCTGGTACAAAAATAGGAGTTGTGAAAGTTCCCACAGCGATAACTACAGTAACCTCAAAATATTTTCGTTTTGCCGATTTATGTCTTCGATTTCCGTGCGATTTTATTCAATTTTTTCACTATCAATTTGGGAAAAACTAACAGAAGAATAGACGAAAATCCGTGGAACACAAGGAAAATAAATCCAGAAAATAAAAATATATCTAGGTTACTGTAGTTTTCGCTGTGGAACCTTACAACTCTGATTTTTGCACACCAGAATAATATAATGATTGGGTTCATAGCCGAATAGTTTATGATAAAACCGAAATCTAGAATAACCCGAGTAATTAAATTTAGTTCCAATTAGTGATTCCCGTGGATTCCTTCTTTCTCCCGGCTGATTCCCATCTTCTCTCTTGGGTCATCACTGGTACAGAATCTTCTTCTTGAGGACCTAAAGTCAAATCCCAATATCGTTCAGGAGTGTCTGGAAGAGGTTGATGAACATATCGATGACGACTAATCTGAATGGAATCATGAACTTTATCAGATCTGCTCCAGACTAAAAAACCTTATCAATATAATCTTTCTTCTCGCGCTCGTCCATATCTAATCCGTCGTAATATCCACGACAACACTTGCAAGCTGCACCGTGCATCAGATTCTTTCTCATTTCCTTGTTCCTAATTACGTCTCCATCTTTCAATTCCGCTCTTCTTGCCTCGATTCCTCCATTTTCTCGCTCATCTTTGAACTTTTGATCTACGAGTTGTCTCATCATTTCTTCTCGTGCTGAAACGTGCCGTCCGAATTCCTGTCGCTTCTGCTGCTCCTGTCGAAGTGCATGTCGATGTGGTGGTGGCTCTTGTTTCACTTTGATATCTTCATCATCAGTCAAAGTGATAGGAGAGGATGGATATTCAAACTCTGGCTGAAATTTGAACCATTAGTTGAAGATTGATATATTTGATTGAAACCTTTCTGCTACTGCTAGAGCATTTCTGTCGTTTCACTTGCATCAATGGTTCTCGTCTCTGAAAAATTACTGTTCGATTTCAATATTTTTAGAATGTCAAAGTTTGAAATTCAAACTCACCATATCTTGCTCTTTTGAAGAGTCTTTCCTTTTAATCGGATTCGGCTTAACCAGTTCAATGATGGATCTTCCAGCAGGACGTGTTCTTTTCGGTGTCATTTGCGATCTAGCAGGACTTGGAGAAGCAAAGGGAACAGTTTCCATGAGTGAAGATCTATTTGGAGTTGAGCATAAAGTGTCGTCTAGGACTGTTTCGTTGGAGTAGTACGAATTCGGATCGTTGATTGTGATTTTTCTCGCTGGAGATTGGAAAAGTGCGGCTGAAGAGGTTCTCTCCGATCCTTTTCTGATTTTAGAAGACGTTGGCGTTGAATAGGTTTCAGGTACAGTTTCCTTTATTGGAGTAGAGTAAGTGTCATTCAAAAAACTGTCGCTTGCATATGTATCAAAATTACTCGACCTTTTTGGAGATTGAAATGAAGGTCTCGCAGCGTCTTTATCAAAGAATTTGGTTATTTTCGATACTTTGGGACGGCTTCGCACTGGACTCGGCGTTCCAAACGCCAATGAAAGATCCAGTTCATCCACTTCCGCTTTCCTTTTCTCGATCACTTCTTCTCTCTTCTTTTGTTTCACTCTTTCGAAATCCGCTTTTTCCACTTCTAACATTTCAATCGAATCTCTCTTCTTTTTACTTCCTCGTTTTGGCTCGTGAGTGGTATGCAATCCGAATTCTCTGGCTCCTTTATCAACTCTTCGCGCTTTGAACAGGAAATCATCCATTCGAACTTGTTTCGGTCGTTGTTTGCGTTGTTCGAGACGATAGCGCTGGAAAAAAAAATTAATGAAATTCGGAAAACCGTATCTAATAGAAGCCCATTATTTCGATTCCTGTCAATGATATCAAAAATTTGTCAAATGGTGAGATATAGGTGATATTATGATGTTATTTATCAGTTGACAAATGCCTCATATCTTTCACAGGAATTGAGATAAATTGGCGCAAAGTTGACTGGGCTTCTATTACAGTATCAGTACTAACCTTAATGTTGTCTGGTGATAAGAAGTCTTCTTGCAATAACGGACCATCATCATGGATTTTAGTTTTTGTATTGTTGAAAATGGGTGCAAATCCATTATTTTCCGATTTAGGTTTCGTCTTCTTCAACTTTTGTTTTTGAGACGTGGAAGCTACTTCCGGCTGTGAACTTCCCGCTTCTTGCGACGAATGCGTCGATGAAACTGCTGCCAAAATCGATGAATCGTCATAACTTGTGGATGCCAAAACGTCCATAGATGGTTGTGCATAATACTCTGGATCCAGAGCATTGCGTATCGCTCTACTAATAGAGTTAGACTGAAAGAACAGAGCCTTCTATTTGAATTTAAATTTTCTAGCTTACTTCACCACTAGATCTTCTTCTTGGAGCTTCAGCAAATACATCTACCGACTGAGGATCTATCTGATTCCTATAGTAGTTGCTATGTGGCTGGTGAGGCTGAGGAGACGCGAATGGATCGAAACTAGCATTCGGATCTTGATAGTACGGTGAATTTCGATAGTAGCCGCCGCCGTTCATTTTTGCAACTCCTAATAGTTTAGAACGAGTCAAATATATTAAAATTCTTGAAATAAGTAAGTATTTCTCAGATGTATAGTTGACTTCTGAAGCTATTTAGAAGTATAGAAGTACAGAATGACAAAGCTTCACTAGATACGTTAAAATTGATGTAAAAACAATATACAAACATATTTCAAAATCCCCGCCTGAAATTGGGATATTGGAATGAAATGAAATGAGCCGGGAGCTAGGTGTCCACAGGGATACAGAAACTGGTGCAATACAATCATGAGAATGCAGTTAAGGAGATCGAATCACGAAAGACATGAAAGATATGGGACAAGGAATGGACAAAAAAAAGAAGAAGCACCTAGAAAATGCTATAAATATGAAGTTAGAGAAACAAGATCAGTAACGATTATGGAGATCTAGAAGAGTTCAATTCTTGTGGAATGTGAATGTAGAACATCCGATCCGAAGTTGTGCTCCGTCGTTCAGTTTTATGATTCCAGTTTCGACGATCACTCCGGTGTTCTCCTGGTGAGATAGCAACTGATCGGAGTATTTCTGGCACCTGCATTTCATTCCCGAAGGGAGACCTCTTTGTTCTGAAATTAAAATGATGAATTCGAAGAGAATCTGAGATTGAAATAAAAAAACTACCGTATCCCGAGTTACAGTAATCCAAGAAGCATGAAATTTAAAGCAATCGATTTGTCTCATTGAGAGCTTTCAAATGAGTATAATCATGACTAGTTTTGCAGAATTTTTTGGTTTACTGTAATTTGATCTCGAAAATAAGATCTATCATATCTCGAGTTACAGTAAACCTAGAAATATGAAACTAGTACCATTCGAATTGAATTGTCAAGAGCTTTCAAATGAGTATGATCATGGCTAGTTTTGGGAACATTTTGGGTTACTGTAGTTTTCGTGGTGGGATCCAGAAAGAATAAGGAAACGGTTGATTTTTTGATGCGTTCAACAAGCTAAAACGATAGTTTAGTACCTTTTGTTCTCGTTCGTTCTGCAGCCTCCAGCTCGATCAGTCTCGGCCGACGTACAACAATGTCGTCCACAATGACAGTCTCGGTGGCAAGTGTAGTAAGAAAGAATTGGTCCGAGTGATACTCCCGGATGATGTCACAATGATAATCAGCTAGGACGGCACAGAACGAGCGTATCGCCTTATCAGTTCGAATGTGACAATCGTGTGCAGTTCCAAATTTCGTCAAGCATCTTTGAATAGCAATCGGCAAATGATCATCATCAATAACCAGCCGTGCCAGAACACGCTGACTTGGCAGGAAATATCGAGGTTCGAAGGGAATGAGGGAACTTAGTCTCGCTGCCAAAACTTTTTTCTGGAGAGCATCCCACTGCTCAGTTGTCCATGTTTCTAGCGCCTCGTCTCGGAACCTGGAAAACAAACTCAATGGATCTTTGCGGAAAACTAAAACAACAAACTTGAAATAGTTGTCTTTGGCCTTCTCAATCCCGCTCCTCAGCAATATTTTAGCGTACTTCTGACGAGCTGCTTCTACTTCATCTTCAACGGTTTTTGAAGTGGTAGGTGTCGACGGATCTGGAGATTCTGGGCCATCTGAAGATAGCACCATCGAAGCTCTTCTCGAAGGACCACCTCCATCAATACTACTCGCTGCTGAGCTTTCACCCCCTCCTGCTATTCTTCTTCCACCACGGCTGCCTCTTGGTCTGCCACCTCTACCACGACCTCTCGAACCAACAGAAGACGTAGATCCAACTGAACTTCTTCTACTCTTAGAGCCTTCGCCATCGGTTCGGTTCTTCGAGCCTTTCGGTCTTCCTCGCTTTTTGGAAATATCCACAAAATTCTCATATCCATCCGTATCAGGGGGCTTTGGAGATAGGAATTCCGAAGGAGACGGGCTCTCTCTTATGGAATCATCGTCTCGAATGGATTCTTCAGGGTCCTTTATGGATTCTTCGTCAGGGTAGTAGTCTTCTATTGAGAAGGGCATTCTTTGGAAATCAGGCATTGTATCCAACGGTGCGTTTAAACCTATCATTGCATAGCTATGTTCAGAGTACGGTTCATTGATATCCCGATAGAGCACACTTTGAATGTTGTCCTAAAAACGATTTTCTCATTTTTCTTGTTGTCTTTGTTGATTAAAACTCACATGAAGTCTATTCCAGTCAGGAATATATATCAGATTCGTTGTACTTTTGCATTTCCGCATATTATCTGAACCGAAAAACTTGGTCGGTCCTAGCAAATCCAGAGCATCGAAACTGCCACATTTCTCGAAGAATGCAGGTTTTTTGATCTCCTTGAAGCCTCCAAGAGCCAATCTATCTATCATTTCATATGTACTTTCTGTAATTTCAGAAGCTTGTTTTCTCGAAAATTTGAATATTGATTACCTATGATATCCTCCAGAGGTCCGGTGTCATTCTCGTAGGCTGGTGTGATGGTTCTCTCTTCATCTTTTTCTTTTTCTTTTTCCTTCTCTTTTTCTTTCACTTTTTCCTCTTGTTCTTCTTCTACTTTGCTTTCAGGATCTACTATGACGGGATCTACTCTGACGGGCGTTTCAGATCTTGATGGAATATCTGATGCAACAACTGGCTTTTCTTCGTCTGGTTGATTAGAATTATCATCTGGAGAGCGCGAGCTTTCTTCGGCAATCGAGTCTCCCACAATCGAAGAATCGGCAACAGAATCAGGTGTTAAAGACTTCCCGATATCCCTGACGCCTACATGTTTCTCAGTCCATTTTGCAAGAAGTGCCGCGATGGGCTCTTTCGACCATATTGTCATACTTGAAGGAAAATACGAATCGCGTTCCTGAGCAGACTCGAAATGCGTGTTATACGCTAGAAGAACAAAATTTTCAAGTTGATCGGGAATCGGATGATATCTGTAGACTTTCGATATTTCCAGTGCCTCTTTCTGCGAATTCAGAGCAACCTCGCGTAGTGTCTTCTGATTCAGAACGTTCTTAGCGCTTGGTGGAGGTGCACATCGTCTGAAGAACGCTTCCGTGCGGAACGAATTGAATTTCCGATTCTGATGTTCGTTTCCGAAACCAATCAATTGAACAAGTAGCTCAACGTCGGCTTTCAGCTTCTTCCGGTACGTCTTCTCGGCCACGCTTACTATACATTGAATTCCACCACCTCTCACAGTTTCGATTGGATCCAAATCTCGTCGCATCAGTTTTATCAGTTCTGAAAATCACCTTAATCAACAATTTTCTGTTTAAAATCATACCTTTTTCTGAGAAGTTGCTATAAAAATGATGACTTCTGGCTATCATTGCTGTGTGTCTAGTGAAAAAGGACGTTGAAAAATCTATATCTGTGCCGAGCATCTTCTGAGTCAAGTACTCCTTTCGACGTTCACAATCCCGAGGCAAAATGGACATGGTGAGCTCTTCTTTTGTAAACTTCACACTTCTTTGCTTATCCAAATCGTCCAACTGCCCATCTTTCCGTTCGCTTGGAGATGTTTTTCGAAGAGTTTTAGGTAGTTTATCAGATATAGTTTTCAATGAATAAACAGAGATTAGAGATAGAGATTCGTTGTTTTTCTTCTTTCCTCGACCACCTTTCCTTGTTTTTCTACTAATGGGCAGGGATGGAAGAGCATCTGATGAACATGAATCATCATCCGATTCGGGATAGATCACATCGATTTTAGAATCATCGCTTTTCTTTGCCTCCAAACGTAATGGTTCAGTTGCGATACAGAATTTCTCGAATATCTCGAAAAACGGTTCATCTGTTGCGTATTTTTGGTACAGCTTGTCCCTCTCATATCTGTCAGCTATTTCTCCAAGCAACAGACAGTCGATGACGACTTCTGTATGCCTGGGACACATCCAGTAATTCATTCGAGGAATGTTGAGCAGTGGTGGACAGACACATTTCTGATGCCAAATTAGGTCACAAAAATCACAGTTCAGCATGGCTGTCCAGTCATCTTTTCTGGAAATTTTAAACCTTTTGTTTTTTATGTTTATTTTTTAAAAACTCACAGATTGCACTCGGCACAAGTCTCGCCAGTGATTGGAGCTCTTTTCACTTCCATTGAGTCATTCGGATAAAATTCTCTTCCCAGAAGAAACTCGGAAGGAACAATGTTCTGTAATTTCGATCATTAGAAAAAATCCAATTTTATTTATCTCACATTTTGTGCATTAGCTTTCGGCATGGATTGCATAAGAAGCTCGTCAAAGGCAATATCATTATAAGTTTGCCGTTCAGTGGATGGTCCAAAAACAACTTCTCCGTTTGAAATTTGTTCTAGAAGGATCGCATGTTCTTTTTGCTTCGAAGTGTTGTAATGGTACTCAATAGCTTCTCGATTTCTTTCATTTTCGTGTTCAACTCGATGCTGTGCGCTCACAACCGGTGCACATTTTTCCGGAGGAAAGAGGTTAGCGTCCTTCGGCAGATTTTCGCATCTATTGCAGTAATAAGATTCATCGGGAACGTCTGTTGATTCGAAAGCGACACAGGAGAGATGGAAGGAAGCAGGACAGCCTTCACAGCACAATATGTCTCCTCCGGCCTGGAAAAAACTATATATAGTTTTCGTAGCAAATCAAAAAAAAGCTTACTGAGCACATGCCACATAACTGAGCCTCCACCCATTTCCATTCTTCTTCGACCTGTTTTTTCCTTTTCGAAGAACCTGAAAAAATAAATTCATTAGATTCAGGATTCGTCGGCTGAATCTGCTACCTCGAGGAGAGCTTTCTTCTATTATGTGATCGGGGTAGCCACAATGCTTTCGAATTTCCTGAAAAATGTGCAGTTTTCCTTCAGATTTATCGAATTAAAATTTAATTACTGGCAGTAATCCATCGCTCGGATCGTATTTGAGTTTTTTCCGGCCTTCTTTTTCTTTCCTTTGCATACTGAAATCTCAAAATATGATAAAAGGGACTCGACACATATAAAAACTAATGAAAAATGCAATTTTTCAAAGAATTTCGATTTTGAATTCAGCTTTGAATTCAAAAATCCAAAGAAAAAGCGAAGTGCTCAGCAAAAAAATCCGGTGGATCGCGGGTTTATAAGGCTGTTTTCAGGAAACGCTCGTCCACCCGCGTTCTACGACAATAAAAGGGGGCGGAGCGACTGTTTTTACGCTAAACTATGCGCAGGCGGCATACGGAGTGTCGTTGACAAACGCCGGAACTTAGAATTTTTTTCCAAGTGCCCATAATCAACAGCACTTTTTTAAAAATCTAAAAACTTGTTTATGTTCATTTATTTTTCGAAGTTTTTAAGCCACTTTTTTATGATTCCGTTATATCGAAGCCGCGAGACTTCGCAAGTGTGCCGTTCCGTGATTGTATTGTTTCGAAAGTGTGAGAACAAATGTTCTAAACAGCTTAACACAGAAACAGATCTTTTGAAAAATCGGTTGATATCTCAAAAAGCAATACTATTTATTTTGTACACAACTCGCGGGTATCACTTTCGGAATGTCACACTTGCGAAGTGCCTACTTTGGCAGTGTCGCGAAGTCGTTCAATAAGTACATGTTTAAGATTTTGACAATCTTCATCCGATTCACGACAGCGTCAAGAACTTCGAGCATCAAGGATATGAGGAATAACTCGGATTCGTCCAAGCGGCGAGTGGAATGCGACCGCTCTTTTTGGACGCGCTCATTAGGAAAAACTTTGAAAACTAGTGCCTCAATACTAAGTACGGCTTAATTAGCTAAACCTAAGTACGGTGAGTTAATTTTATAATAAACGTTGTGATGATAATGATGATAAGTTTCAGGAATCGACGCTTCGACTTCGAAAAAGCAGGGTCCAATCATCGCTTCTGGGAAACGTGTTCTGTGAGTGACACAGCTAGTCACTTAAACTTTCACCGTTCCGCTTTCAGAAATGACGTCAGAAGCCGAAATTCAATTTTTCATCCGGCGATGACGACGAATTTCGTGCCTGATCAGCTTGAGGTGAACATATAAAAAGTCTCATTCTTATTATTTCGTTTTTACTTTCCAGGACAGCACGCACGAGTTCCACCGAGAAGACTCCAAAGAACGAAGGAATCGACAAAATGGATGGAAAACGGGCAAAAACTGAAGTGAGAAAGGACGATTCCAGAAAGATATGATTCAAATGGCTCACTCAATTTTCCTCATAACTCTATCTTCCCTTTTTTCGTTCTACTGCTTCCCTTATAACCTATTTCCATGTTCCTACAGTTTCTTTTTTACCTCCCTCGCTTTCTATGTCATTTTTTGCTATTTTTATATGAATTCTTGTTACTTTTAACGTTTTTTTTCAATCAAAAATACAAAAATTACGAGCGGGGAAAGTAAAAATCGCAATCGCTAAAAGCGCGCCCTACGGCACTCCGCCGCATTTTTTCAGGGAACGCGGGCGGAAAACGGGTGGAACAATGTGTCACGACCTATCCTCGAGCTATCGACCACCGTTGCGCCCGTTTCCCGCCCGCGATCCCCCGAATTTTTTTGCTGAGTGGGTTTCCCAGACAACCGTCTCTTCATTCCGTGCACTATTTCGCGAGAATTTCGCGTTGGAGCGCATATTCGCAGCTTTCAATTAGCGCGAATTCAAATTTAATTTTTTTATGTTGTGCACTTGGATGATTCTGAAACAAAGTCATGCATCAAGCTAAATCCAGATGTTTAAGCTGGTCCACCTGGTCATTTTAAATTTTTGTTTGTAGTTCTTTCTCCCTGAATTCCCTCTACTATTCCTTTTCGTTGTCTTAAGTAAATCCATTTTTTATCATTCTCTTTGAATATAGAAGGATGTATGAAGTGAATCTCATAAAATGAGATTAGATAAGACATTATTATATTCCTATCTCAAATGAGGCAATCCTTCACAAGAGATACGATAAACTTTAATTTAAAAAATCGGTTCTGATTTTTTTCATGGTTTTAATATAGTTTTTTTTCTAGACTTATTTCAGCAATATTCAAATATTTTCAGTATTATTGGCCGACCATAAAAATGGTCCTCAGCTGAGTCAGCAGGCGGCATTGTAAACCTTTCATGTGATTTACAACCGTTATAGCAATTAGAGAGACAACCTCATCATAAAGGACTTCCGACTCACACTATATTAGATCTACACATGCACTGTACAGTTGTTATGGTATTTGAAATACTCATAAAATCTAATCGAATGTCCCTCAACTTTGAGCCAATTTATCTAGGTTCCTGTTAAGGATTTCAAAAAGCGGTTAACTGTAAAAACACTCATCATGATACCAAAATTATTTTGCCTGTCGACCAATTCATGATATTTCATACAGGGACGAAATAAGTTGGCTCAAAGTTGAAATGTTTATTAGATTGCTTATAGTACTTCTAAGCGTGCAAAGACTATTTCGAAAAGTTAGGCATGCGCCTTTAATTTCACAGTAACCCACCCACCACAAAATTTCCGACGAATTTTTTTCTCTCATGTTTTTGACATAATTGCAAATAAGGTGTTTTTTTCTGTGAATTTTGTAATGAATTGATGTTTATTATGTTATTTTTACCCCATCTCATAATTATCAGTAGTCATTTTTCTCTGTTTTGCCCATACTCTGCCCCTTGTTCTCTCAATTCCATTGTTCTCCCTCACCATCTGCATAGTGTTAATCTGACCATAGTTATGACAAGATAGAGATCTGGCCCACCTTGTCTTGTAATTCCAGAGTCCCGCCCTAATTAGGTGACAACCGCCCCGCCCCCTCCTCCTTTCCTCGTCTCTCATCACTCCTCGTTTTTTTGTTTCTTTCGTTTGTTCGTTCGTTCGTTCTATCCTTCCAAGTGTTACGTTCTTTCATTTTACAGAATCTGTGCAATATGTCTTCCATCGCTTACATGTTCTTGTTGATCCTTCTCAACACAGTTCATGCCGAATTGTGGATGCACGTCAACGTAGTTTCAGTTGAAAGAAAGGCCTGCCCAATTGATGAAACGTCGTGGGGAACTGAAACGAATGGATGTGCGTCGATGAGCTATATGACTCTCGACGAGCGCATCGTCCCACATCACGAACGTCGTTCATCCAGCTTCGAATACGTTAATGGGATTCCTCGACCAACAGTAACACACTGGCCGAAGGGAAGACTTGCTGATTGGATGATATCTATTCAATTCATTTCCGTGGATCCTGTGTACGGATTGGCGAGAACCTGCGATCGATCCGGCTACATCAGAGTTTTCCAAAACGAGACATCGAATTTGAATTTCCAGCCAGAATTCGTAGAAAAAACGTTGCAGGTTTGATTCCCAAGATTGAGTCATTAAAAAAATTTTCAAAAATTTCAGATTCAAGGACAATGCTTCACTGCTACTGTCAAAGTTCAAGCATCATCTGATGTGTGTCCATGGTGTGTTGATGAATCGAAAACAACCACAACCTCCACTACTACTGTATTAACTCCGTCGTCCTCACCAGAAGCACTCTTCTCATTCGATTCAAATAATACTTCTGTACTCATCGCCATGGCTGTTCTTGCCATTTTTTCGTTTTTGGCACTCACCGCCACAACCGCACTTCTGGTAGTCTACATCATCGACAGAAAGAAGCCGGAATTTTTCGATTTACCACCTCCACAGGCTAATAGCACTGTTCTCGCTAGAAGGCAAGATTTCTGTTTCTTTTGAGCTCGAGTTTTTATCAATAATTTTTCAGCGATCAAACCGACATTTTCACATCAAAATCATCGGAACGATGGACAGAATACGGATGTGAAACATGGGCCTCTTTCCAGCCACTCAAAATCTCTCCAAGAGAGACTTGCGTCTATAAAGTAACACAAGAAGACGAAGATGATTCAAGTGATTCTGGAAATGCGTCTCTTTAATAATTTGCCATAGAAATTGCCGTTAAATTCTCGAACTTTTATTGTATTCAACAATCCGAAGGAATCTAAATTTAGATAGTGTTGCCATTGACTCAGATCTCTATAAATATGTACATAATAAGTGTCATATCTTGTGTTATAATGCTGTTCATTTGTTTTATTTCATATTATCAATAAACTACATGTTATTTTGATACTGCATAGAAAGTCTGCAACAGAGAAATTTAGTCTTTCTCACGAATTTTCGAAAGTTCTAAATGATCACTTTCCCACTTTATCCATCATGTAACAACCTGAAATTCGTCTCATGTGCTATAATAAAGTTCATTTGTTTTCATTTTATTATAATAATTTCAATAAACTACATGTAAACTTCGATACCGCATGATATGGGTTCTGTGGCACATGAACTGCCCAATTTATTTGGGGAAATAGCAAAAGGTTAGGTAGTTGGTGCATTAAAACAGTGGTTAACATTTTGGGGAGAAGGTATTGCAGCAAAAAGGGCACATTATGAACAGGCGAGGATACGTCCGAACTGATCCATTGAAATAGTACAAGTTCCATCAGAAACGACCATTCCAGAACGAGAAGTGTGGATGCGCTTGTCTCCTCTTTTCACATAGCACTTGTCTTTGTCCTGAATTCAGAAAATTATAGAAAAAATGATAAAGTTCTTATCACCTGAATCGCCATATCGATGTGGGCACTTCTCAGCTGGGCAGTGAGGTTTGTTGGGTTGACATTCAACTTGATTGGCTTCGCCTCGATTGTCACCTCGCCAGTTTGTGAATTACTTTTTAGGAGCATCCCGTTGATGTGCACGATCAGCGTTCCATCTGGATATTTCTCGTATTTAGCCTTCTGCATGATTGCATCGCACTTCTCATTATTCTGAAAAAGAATGATAGTTACAGCAATCAATCATAGAAAACTATACCACAGCTCCAATATTAGATTCTAAATACATCTGCTGGATTGTATAATCCATGTTTTGAATTGGAAATTCCGGCTTCTCCAGAGCGCTTGCAGAAGGTCCTGACTCGTGAGCACTGCTCAAGAGATACGCTTCTGTTAGGGAATCCATGCTAAACAGAATCCCTTCTGGACCAAGCACAGCCATTCGATCATTGGAATTGAGGAATTTACAATGAACATGCTCCTTTCCATGAACGATTTTCGCGTACTTGTGAAGAATGCTGGATACGGAACCATTCGAATTCACATATGCCATGAAGTCAGTGTTGCAGACGACACGAAAACTACGATCAAGACACAGCTCAACAATCACACCAGCAGCCATCGATATCATCAGAGTTCCTTCTTGTGAGCACAAAAGAAGTGGATACTTGACAATTCCTTGTTCGTTCTTGATTCCACGAATGGGAACTGAGTTCATTGCGAACGGCAAAGGACTGACCCATTGGAACGGTTGCATACTATTTGTGTTGTTGCTGTTTTGACTGTTGTTTGGTGTGGCTCCGTTTCCTAAAGTTGATGGATTTAAGAGGGTTCGATACAACTGAAATTCCCACCTATTGGATTACGGTTAACTTCTTTTTTGGGAGTCACATATCTCGATTTTCCTGGCTTCTGATTTTGATGACCGTTCTTTCTCGCACTGCCATTCTGGTTGTTGTGAGATACGGTATTAACTTGTTGTTTGAACCCAGAGAATGGAATGTGGGCAGGTGGGGAAAATTCGTTGAAAACAGGGTTTGTGATTGAGGGAAGACCACTGAAACAGCTGATCTTTCAGAAAAAGGTTTACTTTTGAGACAGGCACATACGGAGGCAATTCAACAGACATGATAGCAAACGGTGCATTTTTTGAAGTATTCAGTCTCGTAGAGAAAGATGGAGATAGGTTTTTGTGGACAAACGAAGATACATCGCTGAAAATTTAGAAATTTCAGTTAATTTTCGCTTTTCCGATAATCCAACTCACCCCTTCTGGTTGCGCAGAGTCATGTCTGATGGTTGTGTGCCTCTACTGATTCCTCCAGTGTCTGCTGTAAAGCGGTCACCACGTGGAGGTCTGATGACCTTGATGATTTGGAATTTCGAGTGACTTAAATACGTAAAATGGTGAGTTGGAAGCGACAAGATGGATTATATATGACATGAAAATGGGTTGATTATGAGAATCACGAAAACAAAAATATATTCACAGGAGCACGAATTATGAAGACCTCAGTGAAAATATGATGGATACTCTTATTCACAAAGATGAAGTGTATTCCCACTTTTTTGTAACGAGTTTCACTCAATAAGAGTTATTGAATTGTTAAATGTGTAAGAGGAACATGAGAAAACAATAACAATTTATTAACATCCAAAAGCTTTAGTCGAAAAGACCGAATCCCATATCGTCATCAGATTCCTCCTTTGGCTCTTCCTTCTTGGCTGGCTTGCTGTCAGCGGCTGGCGCAGCTCCTCCGGCAGCTGGGGCAGCAGACGAGGCGGCTCCGACTCCTCCAGAAATCTGAAAAGTTATCATAAGTTTCAGAAAAATTAGTTCCCAGTAGCTCTTCCTAGGAGTAGCAAAAGAACTAGTTCTAGTAAACAAAATCCAATGAGTCGCCTGAACTCAACAGCCGACCCCATCTATCGACAAAATCGGCATTTTCGAAAATTTCTAAGCTTCCGCTAGAGTTCGGCATTTTTTCAACCATCTCGTTAAAAAAAAACTTCCTTCCCGGATAGTAACTTACAGTAGCGAGCTTTGCTGATCCTGCAGCAATGAGTTCCTCAATGTTCTTTCCTTCGAGTCCGGAGACAACGAGGTTGACGGATTCGGCATTAGCATCAACTCCAATAGCGCTCAAGATGCTTTTGATGTCATCAGCCTGAAAAATATCTTTCAGTACTGTTATGCGTTAAAAATCCGGTTTTTATTCCCGAATCAAAAAAAAATATTCACCTGTGGGTTGGCGTTTCCTCCGAGGACGGCAAGGAGATAAGCGGAGATGTAACGCATATTACCTGGAAATGTGATTTTTTGAAAATATAACGAGGTTCTGTCGAAAATTAGGAAACGATAAACGAAAATTGTTCATAAAAATTGTAGGAAAAAAAACAATTTTTGAGAAGCGAACGAGCCTCGACCGACGGGCTACTGTAGTTTTACGCGCTGCGAGACCCTCGAGCGGTGAAATGCTGCCTCCCTTTAAACAACCAGGAGATTTTCTGAATTTTTCATCGCCGTTTTCTATCGTTTTTCGATCTAATTTTCGAGTTTCGTCGAGATTTTTTCGCTGTTTTTCACCAGGAATGATCAAATAGAAAAATAGAAACTGATCACTGCAGAACCACCAATGTCAGATTGAACTTTTGGACATTCGTCAGACGACGAATTTCGTCTTCTTCTGTAGCATCACAGTGTAATTGTTTTTTTTCGAATCTCAGTTTTTTTAGATAATCAGTAAAAATAAGAGATGTCATTGCTTTGCAATACTTATGAAACGAGATCTTTTATTGAGAGAAAACGGCACAAGTGAACCAAAACCTATCTCCCAACTGGTATTTAAATACAAAATAGAATAATTTAAAATTGCAATAAATAAACACATAAAGTATACAACAGAGGAACGTTAATCTTTCAGAGCGTCTAATATCCGAAGTCTCGCTTTTTTGCTGACATGAGCGGCAGCTCCTAACAAAGAGGATAGCTGTTTCGACGAATATTCCTGGAAAATTTATGAAATGTTGATATTAATAAAATAGAGTTTCCTCTTACAGAATGCGTTTTTATCCATTGCTCCAATCCGTTTTCTGGCAAATAGTAGGCTTTGATATAACCGTCTACAAAGCCCGCATGAGGGACCGGCTTCACTCCGCATAATGGTTCTAACTGAAATTAGAGGAAATAACTATATGTTTATTTTTACAAAAAGCCTTACCTTTAACAATATATTTTGAAAATCTAATTGCATAAGTGCTCTCCCTTCAGTTGAACATTTACCACCATCTCCATAGCCTTGAACTAATGCCTTGAACGAGTAATAGATGGTTCTGTCCCAGAAAAATCTCTCCATTGAACTCGACAAATTGACGGGTCCACTCTCTTTGATAGTTCTTAATCGAATCGCAAACAGTTCATAGTCTTGTATCAATTGTTCCACATATGGATTATGATCACTTTTCAATTCTCCAATGTCCCATTTCACCGATGAAACGCTCTCTACAAGGCTTTTCAACCGGAGACATCTAGAAGCTGAGGCATCGATGATCAGAGTTTTGGCATCAGCTTGGCAAGGAAGGACTTGAGTATAAAACATGTCAAGCGATATTGAAAGGGAATCTCGGACGTCTTCGAGAAGCAAGGATTCAATAACTGGTCGGATGAGATCTAACTGACGGGCCACGAACTCGCTGAAAGCCTTTCAAAACCTGTTAAAATAAATCAAACACTACTAAACTTACATTGAACTCACTGCAATTATTCGTTCACAAGCTCCATAAAGATTGTCGATAAACGCGATTTGTACAGCTGGAGATAAAGATGGGTAGATCTTGTCACCATTATCTTTTTGAAAGACTTTCCGAAACGGCGAATTCCCTTCCTTGTCTTTTGAGAATTTCTTCGAAATCCCATCTAGACATGTAACTAGTCTCTGGATTCTTCCAACGCATTCAGCACCTTCAGAACCGAAAATGCAGCATATCTGAAAAAGAAAAACATATTTTCTAAACCAGATGGTAGACTTACCGATGCAAAGAAAAATTCGTACAAATCGATTATGGCTGGAGCTGATTTGGAGCAAAGTGTGGGAAGAAGTGCGGTCATACGAAGATATCTTCCGAAAAATCGCAACAGGTTCAGCGCGGTATTGCAGAGATTTGGAAGTGGTCCGCTCACTGGCTCATCTAACGGATCATCCGAAAAGCTCTCTTGTGATTTTAGGTTCTCAGGAGCTGAAGATGTTGAACAGCTTCTTTCATCGGACGACTTCTGACTGTACGAAGACTGAAGACGAGATCGTATGGCAGCTTGGCAAAACGGATTCTGCCAATCGTTTGGGATTAATTCAATGTTATCATGGTCTCCTCTCAGTTCTTCTTTGTTTTTAAAATTGTCAAACTCTTGTCTTGATTCCTTCAGAAATTCGAAATCCTGCAGATCAAAGATTGTGAATTGGAACGGGACTGGACAAAGTGTGAAGGATTCGTTCTCGATGAACATTGACAACTCTTCCATTCTCTCATTATGATATCTATCGAAATATATTTCTATTCTCTTCTCGATCGACTCTGCTAACTTCTGTTGGTCGCAAGCAAAATAAGTTTTTCCTATATTATTGAGTCGATTGATGGAATCCACAATATCCAGAATGTGATCGAATTTCATAGTTCCAAAATCTCGTGATTCGACAAGAGTCAGTAAGCGCTTAGTAGCAGTGAGAAAGATGTCACTTCTTGCCGCTAGCAGGGATTTGTATATTTTTTGAGAAGCATCAGAAGAAGATTCTGAGTTGTGATATTGCAGAACTTTGTGGTATGAGTGGAAACTTCTACACAACACAAATCCCATTTCTCGGAACGTAGTTGAAGCTTGTTCTCCATCTAACTTCAAACAAAGACTTGTATACGTGGCATCATCTTTACGATCTTCTTCTTTCATCTTGTCCATAACTACTGCGGTGGTGGTGGTTTCGATTGCATCAGTGAACACATTCAACAGTTTTTCAGCAACATGATCCGTCTTCTCAAGCATCTCATATGCAGTGAACACGAATCGGTACTTCTCTGAATCAAAAACCACAGCGATCGTGGATAATTGTGTAGCTAATTCCGTTTCTAGCAGTGTGCTCAATTCCACCATTTTTGATAAGATATCGCTGGAAAAGTTTTTAGTTTTTGAAGTGAAAAATATCAACGAATTCTCACTTTACACAGTTGAATTGACCGTAACCAGTGGCTTGGATTTGGGTTTCAATGAGCATTTGGATGGCAAGTGGAAAGTTTCCTTCCTGTATCGTTTCACGAATACGGGTTTCAGCTTCGTGAAACGATTTTATCGTCGTTAAAGTTGTCTTCAATTTGTGCAAAGACGCTTTCTTGTATTCGTTTGCAATGAGTCCCAGACAGGTGCGAGTCTGATCGGTAGCCAGCGCGAGCGCTTTTCGAATTCCTATTATTTCATCTACTACACCGTTGACCTCTTCTCGAATGTTTTCCATTTCACCGACTTGATTTGTGTATGAGGAAGACTTTTGCATAATTAGAGTTGATATCTTTTTGGAAACTACAGTATGTTGAGACTTCAACCGAAACCGTTCTCTTTGAATATCTTCGTAGCACATATCGATGTCGCAGAGTTTCTATAATAAAACTAATTAAGAATATATGGATTTTATGATGTATGATCCACCTTCAGCTCATAATCAATGGCATCGAATTCATCGTTGTCTATAAAATAAGCGGCGTCTATGGAGTCGATAATTTCATTTTCCTCTGATACTTTTGATGTTATATTTCTTTTAGGAGTAGAGTTCTGGGAGACTGTATGACTGGAGACGGCCAATGGAGGAGGCTCATCCGACGTAGAAGGAATGTCGTAAGGGCTCAGAACTCTATCGTTCATAGTTTCTAGCATAACCTGAAACTTGGTAATGTTTTTTGTAATATTTCAAAGATTCATACTTTCACATCTTTACTCGACGAAAACTGCTCTGCTAGTTCGCTGATTCTCCCCGAAATATGCTGTTTGAATCTCTCCATTTTCGCGAATAACTACTGAAAAAATCACGTACAGTATAGTCTTAAAGGCACATACAGTATTATTCGATAAATATATTGAAAAGATGAAGTATTGCCCGAGCTCATTCTGTTTTTTGCTCATAATTTCAAAGTTTTTTTTTCAAGATATTTGAGTGCAGCTTTAAAAAATTGTAGATCTTAATTTCTTCCAAATTATAAAGCCAATTTTTATCCGCTAACCCGCAAAAACCATTAAACGGATAAATCCGATAAATCCGGGAAAAGTGTGCCAGGGTTGCATTTTCTCGCAAAGCGCGCACGCCCTCGCCACTTTGCGAGCACTGCCGCAATTTTCAAATAAATATTTTTGTCCCATTAGTCATCGGTTATGTTTATGCCCGTTTACTCTCGACCTAATTTTCTTCCTTTTCCGGTGAAATGACACATTTTCTTCTTTTTTTATGGAGAGATTGCTGAAAAAATCAGCATACTTTGTCGATAACATCAGTTTTCTATTATCATTTGGAAATTGAGTTTCGTTTCGCAATGATGTGCAAAACTTTTAAACATTGGCAGACTGCCATTCTGATTTTAGAGTGAGGAATATTTTCGATGACTATTCCAACTTCTTGTCTTTGGAAACTTTACTCTATTGGGGTTATTCACCGACATGTAGAGAAATGTAGAGAAATGCAGAGAAAATACGAGAAATTCCGTTTTTTCGCATGCATGCATTACTTTTTTGTGTTTAAAAATTACAAGAAAATACATTTTTATGTCATGAATAACCCCATATCTTGTGTCCCAAACGGATACGGTATCGATCGGTGCTCCTATCTTTCCCTTCTATTTTATATTGTTTACAGCTAAAAACACAGAAGAGATGCACTTTGTAATCGGATAGTGAAAACAGAAAACAGTCAGTTAACGTCCGCAAAATGTCAATCATTTTTTCGGTGAATATCGATTTCTTTGTTGTTCCTCCCTTTTTATCAATTCCCATGTACATAATTTTGTTAGGTCGTCGTTTCGTGGCTACATAATTAGCATTCTCGTTGGTGTACTGATCGATATTCTTTGCAGAGTGTAGCTGTGTACAATCGGCTCAGAGGATTTTCCTCACCCCCTTGACAACATCAACACTAAGGCCAACGCCAAGAAACATCATGTCGACTGAACAAGCAAACGGAAAAGTTATGGAGGAGAAGAAGGACAAAGGTGAGAAAATACTCGACTCTTCGGTTTATTAATAGTTTCGTTTCAGTTGCCGAGGTGACCGAGAAATTGGATAACCTCGCTGTCGACAAAACCAACGAGGCGAACGACAACAAGCCGGCTCGTCGTGGTGGACGCGGATTCCGCGGACGTGGACGCGGCCGCGGAGGTCGCATGGGATACGTCCCAAGACCACCATATGAGGAGCAGGTGAAGCAAATCGAGGAGGACCTGAAGACCAAGAAAGTTCTCGAGAAGGGCGTCAAAGGATACGTCAAATGGTTCTCTGTCCGCGGACGTTATGGATTCGTTGCCCGCGAGAAAGCCGCCGATGAGACCGAAGACTTCTTTGTTCATCAAACCGCTATTTCCAAGTCGAGCACCATCAAGTACTATCTTCGTACTCTTGAGGAGGACGAACCAGTCGTCTTTGACATCGTCGAAGGACGCAAGGGTCCTGAAGCTGCCAACGTAACCGGACCAGATGGCGAGAACGTCCGTGGATCGAGATTCGCTCGATCCCTTCTCACTCGTTGGGGACATCGTGGTGGTGCCAGAGGAGGACGTGCTGGAGGACGCAAGCCACGCGAGAACACTGGTGACGACAAGGAGAAACCAGCTGCTCAGGAAGAGAGGTTTGTCAGAGTTGCAGATTATTTGTATTTACTAACTTAATTTTTTCAGTGGCGATGGGGAGGTTCGCGGAAAGCGCCGTGTTCGTCGTGCTCGTGGAAAGCTCCAGCCAGACGCTGAAAATGGTGAGAAGCCACAAGAGAAGGGAGATGGTGACGCCGCACCAGCGGACGGAGAGAAGAAAGGCCGCCGTCGCAACCGTAACACCAAGGGAAAGAAAGAGGCAGGAGAGGCAACAGAGCAGAAACAAGAAGCTGCCCCAACTAAGGCCTAGGCCGAGTTGTTGACCTACCATCAACTTTTTTTGTTACCTAATTAAACTTTTTTGGATTTTGTCCTTTTGACAATCCCGTTCCCCATTCAAATATGTTCTGCATGGTTCATCAAGATCTGATTTTGTGAACTCATTTATTTTATTAAGTAAAACTTCAAAGAGAAAATTTGCAACATTACAATGTAAGAGGTTACCCGTATTTCGAACGGGAAAACGTTGTGCACAGACTAGAACAAAAATAAGTTAGAGCTTGGAGAAAAAACGAATGCTTTATAGCAAATCATTGAACATTTCATACAGTTACGACAATTCGAATCCTGTTCCTGCATGAATTGCATATCGAAGCTTCTCGAGTAACAGCGACTTTTTATTATAGTTGGGCAACTTCAGCAAATTGAAACAAGTGGACGCAGTGGGTAGACGAGTAGCAGCGGTTCCTTTTCTCAAAGCGAGAAATCCTCGAACAACGCTTCCAAGTGTATCACCTTGATCCTGATCATCCGAGACCTCGACACATCGGATTGAAAAAGGTGGTTCTAGGTATGAAAAACCGAGAACTGGCGGACGAGAGCACGATGTCACAAATTTCAAAAATAGTTTCCGTTCTTCAGAAGTGAATTTGTTTTCAAGAATATCCCAAAGCCACTTAATCAATCGATGGTTTCCATGGAATCCGCCAAAATATTGTACATTGCGTTTTAAATCCGATAGATCGACATCTCTGTAGAATTATTGGATTGAACTATTTTTGCCAAAGGAAAACTCACGAGTTGACTCCACTGATCAAGCATTGTAAGTCGTTTGGTGCAAACAGTGAGAGCCATGATGGTTGAAGAATTGATTGCATCCCACTGACGAACGCTTTACATTGTTCCTGTGTTCTCCGAAATACACGATGATGTGCCATTCGATGGACATAATCGATTCTGGAAAATCGGGTTTAGAGTTTCAGATAACTTCTTCTAATAAACTAACTTGTTCTCATTCGTGACAGGAACCGTTCTTCCGCTGAGGACCAAGTCAACTGTCGAGATTTTATCCATAAAGTCCTCATCAACCGAAAATGTAAGTGAAAGATCCGCCATGTCTCCTTCGTATCTCTTCACAAAAGTTAAGCTGCGATATAGTTCTGGATCAAGTTGACTCAATTCATCAAATGCACATAATCGATGATTTCCGAGAACGGCTGCGAGTAGCACTGGAGCCAATGTCACATCCACGACAATCCCTTCGTAAACTGCTTTTCCCAGCATTCTTCCAACGAATGTGAATAGAGCAAGATGGTCGTCATGGAGAGATGAAGTGGGCGATGGATACAAAACTCCCGTGGAAGTGGTAGAAAAAAGATTCATCTGTGGATCAAATACTTTTTTGAGAGTCATTTCGAGGAATTCCTTGAAAACTCCGTCTTGATCAATTCCAGCTTCGTCCAAGCCTTGCTCGTTGACGAATTTGACACGGATCGTGGATTTCAACTGGTTTAGTGATACCTTCGATAAATGATGAAATCCGTCTTCGATTATTCGATTTCTCTGTACAGTAATCCATGTCTGAGGTTGCGAGTCTCCCTGTATAGTTGCCACTCGATTTTTATCATCTTGAACTTGACGTCGGAATAGAAGCATTCGATCTTTGATTGGAACTAAATGTGCCATTTTTCGCATCATCAACACTCCTTTTCCAGATTTCTTTTCGTACTCAATAGTCAACGACGATGGTTTCACTTCTCTGTAACTAGGTTTAATATTTAGGATCAACCTGTTTCAGACCACATACGAAATTAGCCAAAACTTGGGATCATTGGTGAAAGATCTTCGACTATCTCTTTCGTAGAGAACTGTGAGAAGTGAATGCATACTATGAAAGAGACCAGTACTGTTTGCAGTTGTTTCATCTGAAATATTTCTTTTTAGATATTTAGTTCAGATGTGTTCGTGTACTTACCAACAGCGCCACTCCAGATGGCACGGAAGCAAAATATATTCACATATTTACAAATTGATTCAAGCTCCTTATTAGAAAATGGAGTTCCTTTTTCAAAGATTTCCTCTTCGTCAAGGATTCTGAAATTTCAAACATTTAAAAATGATATCCCTATGGTTACTTACGAAACGATTGCAGATGCAGCATCCACAAATAGACGAAGTGTGGCGGTGTGTGGAGAGTTGGGTCTTTTCAGAGATTGGAGAGAAGCTGCCACGGGTCCCCATTGCTCAGCATTAGAGGAGCTGAACAAGTAGCCACTGGAACTTCCATACTTTTCACCCCATTCTCTCAAATATGACCACAATTGTCTCAATAATTGATCGTCTCTACACAATCCTGATACAATTTCTCCTTTCATATGTACCATTGTACTCAGCGCAGTCATATAGACTTGACACACTATGGCGATAAGGTTTGGTGGTGGTTCACTATCGGATTTCGATGAGGTTACCGAGTCGATAGTGCCACCGAGTTTTCTCCAAAGTTCTGAAATTTAATATATGCAAATCGAAGCTTAATACAACAACTCACTGCTAAACGCGGCACTGATATCTTTCTGATTTTTCGAGACTGACTGATTATCAGAAGGCGTTGAGCATGGGGAAAGAGATTTGTTTTCTATTATTTTCCGGAAGAGACACTTGACCACTCGAGAGCTCCAAAGCATTTTGAGCTGATAAAGAACGTTTTTGAGAGCACCCTCGGTTCGTTTGTCGATTGGAAGAAGGTAATGACCAAATACTGGATGCCAGTACTGTAGGCTGCTTTTCGAGTCACCATGCTTGACTGTGAGCTCAGTGCATCTCGAAAGCATAGTTCCAACTGCCCAAGTCCATTCGTAAATCTTTGTTTGGAGGGTCTGCTCATCAATAAAAGCAAAGTGAACTATGTTGGCCAACATGTTGATCAGAAGTCTCACATCCATTTTACTCTCTATTTCTTCCTGATTTGTTCTCAGCCAGGTGAGCGTTTTTTCAAAACATTGCGTTGTTTTGATTTGCTCAATATTCTGTTGATTTAAGTGAAGCAGAAGAGCTGGACATGTCAATGCCTTCAGAACGAAAGTTGAAAATACTTCAGGTGGTGGATCAATATTATTTGCTTTGATTGGCTTGTAAAGAATGGAAAATTGAGCATTGACCGTTTCCACATTGACAGGTGGTTTATGTCCATTCACAGCAACGAATAGAGAGCTCTGAGAAAATAAAAATGTCTTGTTTGAATACTTTTCATTCTGAAACTTACCACAAACTGCTCATAGTTCCTGTGCTCGTAAAAGACACTCATCATTTTCGAGCATAACCCATTGAGAACCGGATGAACTTGAGGTGCATTTCGAATCAATGGCCATGTTGAACTCGATGAGAATACAATTACAAAATGGATGAGACATTGCCAATGCTTCACATCTGCCGCTTTTTCAGGGTTTAAGGAATTCAGAATTGAAGGAATTTGTGTAAAAATCGAAGTGATCAATGAGGTAGCGTCTTTGATAGTGTCTTTGTTGAGAAAAGCAGCAACGAAACTGACATCTTTCGATGTGGAATCGATTGAGATAATAATATGACGACAGATATTGCAGAGGAGCTGAAATTGAAACTGGTATTCAGTTAATGAGTTTTAAACCGAAAACCTTTATATCGTGTTGTGCTTTTGCTGTCTCTATGACTTTTGGTGTCTTTGAGAGCATCTCTGTGACGGTTAGAAGAGTTTTGTTGTTCTTTTCTAGGCTATCAAAGTCATTGAAGAAGTTTGGTCGGAATAGTCTGAAATAACAGTGTTCCAGGTTCTTTTTGAGTTTCCTTCATTCACTAACTTAATTTTTCCCTTATATTTCTTCCTTGTCAAATATCCTCGAATATACGGCTCCAACTTTTCAGCCAACTCCACTCTTCTCTTTTGTATCTCTTCCCCCTCACGTTCCCTCGCATTCTTCTCGAGCGTTCGCAAAATGTTATCCATTCTTCCCCCTATTAATGTCGTAGTTTCATGCTGGAAATATAAGCATGCTTAGCTCTATAACTACTATCTACCGAGTACAGTAGTTGATAATCGGAAAATTGCACCGAATGCGAGGCAAAAAGGAAATGAAAATACAAATGTTTATTAGGTTTTGTCATTAATCAGCAATTAAACTTGTGATTGGATCCGCGAGCCAGTGTGACGAGAACTACTTGTACTCTGACCACCACCAGATGGCATAGAGTTCATTACGATTGCTTGAGCACGTTCGTCATCTGGAATATTTATGCCACTATTTACTCAAAGTAATACTAAAAACTCACTATGCGCATTCCCTTCACTTGATGCTTTATTACTTTTCCTTAACTTCCTCTTGGCTGCAATCAAATCGATTTGCCGTTTCGTTCTCGGAATTCGAATTCTCATGAAGCAACAAACAATAACAACTGAAAAAATACAATTATTGGGTTAAATAAATTAGAAAACAACTCACTCATTATAAGTAAAACTCCTCCAACCAACGCGATGAGCATCCATAACCGCAATCCTGGTGCCACAAACTGATCCAACGCCGACAAGTGATTGACTTCTTCACTCCCAGTTGGCATACTTTAAGTTTCTTTTTTCTCGGGTGGCAGAAAAGAAATTGAAGAAGAACCGGAAGTTTAAAAGTGGTGTCAGGAAATTGAAATTGTGAATCGAGGCGTTGAAAAATTGGCTCTTGAGGAAAAAAATCAGCTGGAAACTGAGGTTTTTATGGTCCATAAAGTATGGACTTTTTTGCTATTTTCTAAATTGACTTTGAGAAATTAAATACATGCAATATACATTTATTGAATAGAAGAGTGAGGAAAATGGAAACGAGAGAAGATGTTTAAAAATTCTACATATTTTCCCATAGGGAAAAGAACAAGAGAGTGAGGGATGTAGGATATAATGGAACGCAAAACGAAGCGCTGTGCAGATTCTTTATGTCACAGACAGCAATAGGGAAAGAGCAACGGAGGACAGAAGAAGAAGAAGAGATGGAGGAAGGCAACTGAGACAACTCCAACGACCACCGCCAACTTTCTCTCTCTCTCTCCCTTTATTTCTCAGTGGCTCAGTGTAGCAAGAGATGGAAGAAGGATAAAATAGAGGTACGAGAAAGAGATGTGAAAGCAGAGAGACGAGGAGGAGAAGCTACTTACTAGGTCCACAATTATTTAAATTAAACACTAGCCATGCCTCTAAAATCTATTCTTTTCTAGATGTCCCCCGTTGCTCTTCGGAATATTATAACTACAAAAAACAAAAGCACCAAGAATTGAAATACCCGGCCTGCGAGACAAATTATGCTGACAAGAATGAGAAGATTATAATAATGGGGCACTAAAAAATAAGGCAGCGAGGTCTATATACATATACAACTCTAAAAAATAAGAGTATAAATAGAAAAATTATCAGGGGGTGGATTGATAACAAGTCATAACAAACAAGTGTTTTCTCTCGCCTACTACGAACATTGAGTTCCTATAGATTTGGCTGACTCGACAAACGGTCGTTTCGGGAATGCTTTCGCATCGGATACTTTTTTGATGGTCTCACGTTTCTTGTTCAACCATTCCAGGTCCTCGCCAAGATAGGTGAATAGGAATTCGTCGATAGTATCCTTGTAGAATATTTTATCCATCTCGAATCTTAGGTCTTCAGCGATTCGTTCGAGTGGGACGGCGTGCATTTCGATCATTTGTTCGATTTTCTGAAACAAATAAACTTTTTATGAGCTTTTATGTACGAGAAAAGCTTACATCAATGTACCAATGACTAGATACCGTATATTCGTCGGCAACCCTCGACAACCATCCGTTAACTTCATAATCATCTTGTCGATACGTTCGAAGCTGCATCTGTTTTTGATACATATCATTTATCAGTTCGTAGATTCGACTTCCTGGGAAACGGCATCCGGAAGCAACATATCCGAGATCGAGAGGAGGTGAACATTGTAACAGCTCAGAGGTTACTGGATGATTTCCTAATAGCGGACGACCTTCGAGCATAGTTTCCATACTGATTGCAAGAGTTGGAAGCGCTACAGGGATTGTTTCAGCGAGAACAGCGAAGTGGTCATATCGAGACCAGCCAGTCATTATGAGACCCTGTAAAATTTACAGTGTAAAGACAACAATATTTCTATGTGCATTGATTCTATTCCTTACCTCAACTACATTGAAATCCTTGTAGACCATTGTGAACTGTTTGATCCAGGACTCATGATTCTTCACATAGTGATTGGCATTTGTAGAATATCGTGCTGGACCATCGGCTCCTTTCCAAGCAGAACTTCCCCAAACGCTTCCGAAATTCCTGAGAAGCATCCACGTCGATCTGGGGAGATAAATATCGAGATCTTCTGCGTAGTTCCACAGAACAGGCTGAACGAGCTCTGTCAATTTGTAATCTTCAATGTCTGATTCCATTGCACTGGCCATCATGTCATGCCATGCAAGAACTTGGGTTTCTGCATATTTCTCTTTCACAAATCGAGCGGTTCTTGCGATGTGCCATAGCATGAGACGTTCGCGGGAAAATTCTTTCTGAATTCGAGCGACACTTGCATTACAGATACCGATCTGAACAAAAGGCCATACTCAGTCGTAAATTACAATTATGATTACCTGGAAGGCTTCGTCCGCACCGATATGGAAATAAGGCATCCCGTACTTCTTATGGACTTCAGCCACTTCTTCAATCATCTCCTTTATAAGATCCCATGCGTCATCATCCGAAAAGCAAATGACTTGTGGGAACCGTGAGTCTTCCCTGAGATGTGCAAACTGTTCCAACTTCAAAATCCATTCCAAATGACCCATAGTCTGAACCAGGGGGATAATTTGAAGATGGTGCTTTTGAGCTGCTTTCAAAATCCTTTCTACCGTCTCCATACTGTATGCATTTTTGTTCACAGCACCAGAAAGTCGTCCTTTAAACGGGAACATATCTTCCCATTCCAAAAGAATTCCAGTAGCATGAAGTCGATTGAAGAATGCGAAAAGTTCTTCGAAATAGTCGGGTTTGTACGCAGCGCCTTTGAGATCTAAATGAATTATCCGCCTTTGTGGGATGAATTTTCCATCGGGTGTCAGCTTTGGATACTTCTCTCCGTTGATAACAACATTTTCAAATGGTTTTTTGCTGGTTCTCTGTTGTTGCAAGATTTTTCTGGTAACCCATTGTGCATTTTGGTGTTGAGGAACATCCGGAGAGTCCACTCTGGCCGGATCTGGTTGGTCAATTCCATCCTGGTTGTGATTCAGAGATTCCGGATTCGGGCGTAATCGAGGGTCAGCAGCTCCAGCGATGGTATGTACAGGCTGAGCGGGCTGCAAGTTTAAAGGTTTAACTTAAAGTCTATGGAAATTTGTCTCACTTCCGGTACAAATCTCGCATGTGTAGCTGTCGACTTGAATTGTGAGGATGCAAAAAGAAAAATGATTGTGATAACGCAGAGATATGTGAGCCGAACCCATGCAGACCGAGACCGGCGCCCGAAGAAACCTCGCAGCATGGTTATTATTGCACTTGAGGAGGTGGCATAAATCTGAAAAGTTCTATGTCGCCACCACGTATCTAGGTCACACGATAAAGCACTCAAAATCTATGTTCTATGTCTTAACATAGAAAAATAAAAATAAAAACAAAAAACATGCTTGCGCGTTTTCGGTTGAGACCACTAGTCGCCACTGACACACTTCTCGTGGGCTGTCTCGTGTACTCCTCGAGGACAATGAAAAATTCAGCAAAAAATTAGAAAAAAAGAAAACAAAAGGCACTTCAGCGAGACATTGTTACCTCTTATGAATTGTTCAGAAGTTTTTGTTAATGCTCAAGTTTCTGCCTAGCTTTTTCAAAAGTGTGCTAAAACCAGGAAAACCAAGTGCTGAACCTCCGGCTATTTTATGGAAAGATATTTTGGAAGTATGAAATACTGTGTGAAGCTCATGATAAAAAATGAAGACTTTCAGAAAGATCTTGTACCTCGGAAGTATCGCAGAAGTATGCTCCTACCATCGAAGCGCGTCCTTTTTTGGAAAACAGAAGAGCCTGTGAAAGACAAAAGGAAACAAATGCAAGTCGGATTGAACATGATGTTTCAATTTGACTGCGAAAACATTCCTCATATCATAAAAACCCAAAAAGCTTTTGATCAGGAGTTGTCTGTAGCACTACCAAAAGTGGGTTCTAGCTCCGAACACAGTTTCTAGGGTATTACTTCAGATTTCAGCACTTATGAAAAAGAAAGTATTCAAGGACAAAGCAGACACTTCTGAAAACGGTCTCACAATGAAGTTGAGCCCTGAATTCGAAAAGTTGCTACCGGAAACTGCTACAATCCGCACTTTAGCTGACGACGTGAGGATAACATCTCTGCTGATCAATGATTCCCCATTTCAAATCGTTCGGGACGGAATCCCAATCAGTTCCGCTTCAGTTGCTCTCACACCAATTGCCGGTCAATTTTGCATGCCAGCCATTGTCTTTAACATCAAAAGTACACCTGTTCAATGTCATTGGTTCGTGAAAAATGAGGTTCAAAAAGATGTTCCAGTAGGAAAGGAGAAGCCAGGACCAACAAAGAAAGATATAGATTCATTGGAACTCTCGTTTTTGAACGAAGAGAAGAGAGAATACAGTTTGAATGGATACACTTTGAAGCATAAAGGTGAATATTTCAATCCGGATGCAAGCGACGTGGGACGATTAGTTGCAGTTGTCGTCGATACTGGTGCTGACCATCCAGTTTAGTGAGTTTCTAATTTTAAAAAAATTCTAAACAAACGCTTCAATTTCAGTGCAGCAATCAGTTCAAGACCAATCAGTGATCCACTTGAAGAAGTCATCACAGATAGCCAAGTACACTGGTGTAAAGATAATACATTAGGCGAAGATGTGTAAGTTTTCAAAAAAAGTATTTATTTAAAAATAATTTTATACAGAATACGAATCATGGGCTATAACATTCTGGCAGATTTATATTTGAATCTCAACTTGGAGCAGGAAGAACTTTTCTTCAATTACTGTCCGAAAGCATATCAAAGGGTTTTCTATCGGACGCCAATTTTCCTGAAGCAGATTCAAGATTTCATTGATGCTCAAGTTTCTCTGTTTTTCCTCCAAGAAGTCGACATGCGAAGGAATGAGATGTACATTGAACCATTACTAAAAACGCTGAACTACTCTAGTGAAATTTCAAAGAAAGGAGGTCAAATCAGTGAAGGAGTTGCCTTGATCTATGATAACAAACTGTTCAAAATGCTCTACTCAAACTCGTTCAATTTAGCTGGATTAGTTGTTTCTGAAGAGTGTAATTCGGATATTTATAGAATTTTGAAAAGTTCTGAAGAATCTGAAAACCGATTCAACACAAGGCCAACAATTGTGCAGATCGTCGTATTGGAAGAAGTGAAATCAGGAAGACTTCTAGTTTGTGCCAACACTCATTTGCATCATAATCCATTAGATGAGCATGTGAAAGTGTTACAAGCGGTGGTTTGTATCCGAAAGCTAATGGAAGTGTATAACGATGAAAAGAGAAAAGCAGAACCGAATCGGGATATTCGTGTACTTTTTGGAGGCGATTTCAATAGCACACCAGATGGAGCAGTGTTCCAAATGATGTCAAATGTAAAGAAAGTACCTATAATGTTTTATTTATTTTGTATTTTTAGGGATTCTTACCAAAGGAACATGAAGTGTGGAAATGTGACGAAAAAGTAGTTGCTGAAGATATTCAAATCGAGCAGAAGCTGAAGTGTCTCACTGGAACGCCCGAGTACACAAACTATACTTCAGCGAGTAAAAAAGAAGGATTCGTCGGGTGTCTGGATTACATTTGGGGACTTGGTCAGTTTTTGGAAGCCGGAATGTTCGAAATAGGATTTTTAAACTTTTTGAATTTTCCGATTTTCAAACTTTCGGAATTTTCCGATTTTCTAATTTCCGGAATTTTCCGATTTCAAAGTTTTCAACATTTCGAAATTTCGAAAAAATCACATTATCAAAATATCAAAAATTTTCAATTTTCGAAATTTTAGAAAATTCGGTTGTCCAAATTCCAAGTTTCGGAAATTCAGATATTCCGATTTTCAAACTTTCGGAATTTCAAAAATTCCAATGTTTAAATTCCAAAATTCGAAAAACTTCGATTTTTAAAATTTCGGAATTTCGGAATATTCCAGTTTTTAAATGTCGTTCTCGACGAATTATGATTTTCAAATTTCAAAATTTCTTTATTTTCTCAATTTTCAGATGTTGAAACAGTTCGAAATTGTCCGATGCCAGAACATGAGAAAGTAATCCGATACAAAGCCCTTCCATCAGCCATTTCTCCCTCTGATCATCTCCCAGTGATTTGTGATATCAAATTGTGATCGTCAGTCTTGTCATTATTTTTCTTCCGGTTTACTTATGATTTTTCATTTATTTCAATAAAAAAGTTTATCGTTTTCGTTGGATTTCCACCGATTTCATCAGAAGGGGCAATTTTAGGGTCTGGGTAGGAATACATTTGAAGATCTTGAAGGAAGGAGAAAGGGAAGAATTAACGAGAGAGTTTGTTGGGAATATAAACATTATGCAAGACGGTGAGGCAGTTTGAAAAAATTACAAAAAAAAAATACAAATACGACACAGGAGCTGCTAGTGGAAGAACCGGGAAGCATTTAGTTAACGGAAATTTTCAAAAATTCTAGACAAGGAGAAATGGGTGATTCTGGGGATACTGTACTTGGCACTGGCAATTGTCGGTTCGATTGATTCTTGTCCAAATTCCATTGCAAGATTGTGGACCGATAAGTTTCCAGAATCCTTGATCTCCATCGTCCAAGTCAGAAGCACATCTTCCGGTGTTTCTGTGATACGTGGCTTCTGGTTGACATTCTGCACACATAACACTTCCTTCAGTCAATCCTTTGTTCAGAAGACGAGAGACACAGTTACGGTTTACCCATTCAATGGAGTAGTGCACACAGTAGCTGAAATGTAGCATCTCAAAAAGTGTACGATAGAATATTTGAAACTTACAAAGACGCCTTTTTAACTTTATCGGCAATATTCGGAAGGTCCCAGTAAATATTGTTTCTGCCGGTTTTCGCTCTTGTTTGATTGTATTTGTAATCCAGAATCAAAGCGACCGTTGTTATATCTGAATCTTCCATCATGATATTTTGAGGAAAACTTTTGATATTCTAAGAAACTTACCATCAAGCGCCGATTTCTTTGGTTTGCAATCGATGAAACAAGTTTTCATTTCTTTCAATGGTGGACAAGCAGCTCCGCCTCTTTCCGCATGTTGTATAACATGTCTCAATCTTTTTTGAGTTCCAATTCCACATGTCCCATTATCAGCTTTGCATTGAGTCCATTGATCCCAATCAGTGAGAACGCAGTCTCTTGCTGAAATCAACATTGTGTATTTCTTAAATCCTAATTATCTTCCTTATTAATAAAACGCTAGAGGCGTCTGTCCGTCCCGGTGAGGATCTGTCTACTTTTGAAAAAAAATTAAAAAAAAAAATAGATTTACGTGACCTTTAAAAAAAGTGAGTCGCGAAGCGACGAACAGTAAAAGAAAAAGGTTATTTCCAGCTGTTTGAATCGCCGGAGGCGAGGCAAACAGGCTGGTTAAAAAATAAACTTGGAATATTCAACTGTCTTAAAACTTTTAAATTGGGACTTTGATCAAAAAATTTTAATGGATGAAAAAATCCGAAATCCCCGAAAAACGGTGTTGAAAGTTAAAATTTGGGTTTACAATGTGACGAATATGGACGAGGATTTTAATTCCCGCGCAATGAGAAACCTAAGCCCTCTAAGCCACTGTGGAGGACTTATTTATATAGCGAATTTTCCAGATTTTTTGAAAAGATAGAGCTGCACTAACTAGTAAGTGCAGAAGGCTAGAGACGCAGCGTGTCTCTTTGTCTGGCGTCTCTAGCTTTCGAAACTTCAAAATGGGCTTTCTCGGCTCCTAGGAGGGCTAAAATGTAATTTTAAATGGAATTAACGGAAATTTTGTTTATTTTAAGACAATCAACAGGAAATTCAAAAATTCTGAAAGGGAAAATTCTAAAAAATATAGAATAGAAAAAATTGAACCATGCCGAAACGGACCAACAACGGACCAACGCCAGTTAGACGTTTTTCATCAATTGGAAATCATTTTTTCATGCTTTTTGGACAATTGCCATGATTTTCAGAGAGCCTTAAATGAATTTTGGAAAATTTTCTATAATTTTAGAACCAATTTTCATGAATTTCAGCCACTTAAAAATGGGAATCCCGCCAATCCTGGACTAGGAAATCACATAACTTTTCGAACATTTTAATGCATTAAATTTTTTTTTCGAAGTTTCCCTTCAATTTTCATAAAAATTATCAACTCACGAGGGCATACAAATGTATAATCCGAGCAGCAATCCCCCAGAGTCACACAGTGCTCATCACAATAGCATTCACTGACAGAACTTTCCAAATAATACAAGTTATCATTGACTGGTTGAACCCGGCTTTCTTCATAAAGAAGTGGAGAAGAGGTCACTTTCAATGGCATGTATTTGGAAAGCAACGAGTATCTGAAAAGTATTCTTTTGGAAAAGAAAATCGACTTTTTTTGAGTTTTGGACAGAAGACAATGTTAGAGTAAAGAAGTAATCACTTCAAACAACATGAAGTTGCGCAAACCTTTTTTTCTAAATAGAATCTGAAATTTCTAAAAGAAATCTGTTTAGGTTAAAAACAAAAAAAGTGCAAACCGTATTAGAAGATGTCTAGGGGGCTTCTCGCTATACCGCGTAATCTCTTCTGGCGGATTCCTCTGATCCCTCTTTTGTCCGAAAATCAGAGTCAACAAACTGGGAGCAGCAGTGGTCAATGGGATCTCTTTAACAGGTTCTGGTTCTCCATCACCACTTCCAAGTCCTAAATTTTATTTTGATTATTTTTGGTTTCTTTGAAAATTCATCTCAAACCATATCTCTCGTAAACCTTGTCAGCTCCGGATCCTTCCATTTCAATGATGTCTGGAAGTACGAGTTTCCCGATTTTTTGGTCGTTTTCTCCATCGTAAACCTAAAAATTCTAATTTTCTCCTAACGCAACTGAAAATGTAAAGCTACATCTGGAAAAATGAAATCGTATCCATCGCCAGAAGATTCATAGTGAGGGGAGTAGTACTCCTTTTCAACTCTTGTCGGCCGCTGATGGAATGTTTGTGCTTCTTCGTTATGAATTGTGCTGACTGTTGGAAGATGGGAAATTCCATCGTCTACACCCTGAAAATGTGTTGGTCTTTGGAGATTTTAGAGAGTTTTGAGATTTTTGGGATTGGGTGCCATGGTTTGGGAAAACAAACTAATAAGTTGGGCTACATTGTGTTCCTTGCTGTTTTTGTTATCCTACTTACAGTACCAGTCAACAAGATACATAAAAAATGTTTTTCAGATGAATTTTTAGCCGTTTGGACCATTTTCAAGATCTGGAGCTTAACTTTTATGTTTCCGAACACTTCGAAATTTTGGAGGGTGTAAAACGGACATAGAATAAAAAATGTGTATTCTCCAAATTTTTTAGAAAACTCCTAATGTTTCAGCTATTTGTCAATTTCTGAAAGACTTTCACTCTTTCACTACAAAAACCGGCGAAACAGATGTGCGTCAGAAATCAACGAAAAACTAGGAATTTTCAAAAAATTGTGTGACTGCAAACTTTTCAATCTGGGTCTGTTTTACATATTCTATGACATTTTCATAGTCATCCGACACTTGACAGCCAAAATCCAGACTCGTCAGAATCGTCTAAATGGCCAAACATCCAAAATCTACCATAAACCCTGTTCTAGAAGTGCTTCTTAACTTCGAGCCAAATTTTTGCGGTTCCTGTCTAAAATACAGAAAAATTGTTAACTAATAAATTGTTTATCATAATATCACAAACATTTCATCAGTTAACATTTTTTGATGTCTTTCACTGAAACCGAGATAATTAAGCTCAAAGTTGACATTGTGCGGGGCCCTTGTATTACAGGTTAACTGTTCTTTTGGAGGTAGACTGATGCGAGGGAAATTAATTTCTATCATTATTGTATAATCTACTGCAAACATGAAACATGGCTGATTTCTAATCAAAACTTTCAAGATGATTTCCAAGGGGGTTCTATTATCCGTCAACAGTCCGTCGACGGCTTGTGGGTTCTTTTTGGGACTTTTCAGAAAGATTTCAATCTGTTCAACTTCTTATCAAATTCCTATTCTCTCCCACTTTTTACCCATTCAACGAAAATCTTCTTTTCGACTCACTTTGCAAGTATTGTTCCTACCCGTACAACACAATCGCCTCTGATAACATCCAGCACGACAAGTGTACGGTATGGCGAAAAGAATTGAAAGAAAAAGGAATTGGCACATCACCAGAGCATCTGAAAATATAGGTTATTTGAACGAATATACTTGAAAAAATGAAGCAGAATTGGGGGGAACGGGAAAAGTGCTGATGGCATCAAAAAACATAATAATCTGATGTGACAACTTGAACCGGATAATTCGAGTGTCGTGTTTCTTTCTGGAAGAGAATTGGTTTCACATTTTTTGGCGGTGGGAAGGTTATCAAAATTTTTAGAAGGGAATCCGATTAAAATGGGTGTTTTTTCACTGACTTCACACCACTATTAATAAGCTTATGTCATGTCTAATTGTAAGAGTGACCATTGATAGTGTTCGAACTTTGAATTTAAAGGAAGTTTAGGTTTTGGAAAGGTTTGAAAGTTATTTTCGTCTAGGAATATTTGAAAAGTTCAGTAGAATTTTTACCCATTGTCTTCAAGTTTTAGAATCACTGTACCTTGTGGCAGACAATTGATAAAAGTGGGTGTATCTTTTGGTATAAGTTTCTTGGAAGCACGAAAATTGGTAGAAATATAATTTTAGGTTTGATTCAAATTTTCTGGAATTTTCAAAGTGATTCCTCAAATATAGGTATTGATATGATAGTTCAAAGATGAACATCGTTCTGTTTCTTGTGATTTTCATGAGATGAAGCAACTTTGACAAGGGATAACTCAGCTCATAGTTGATCAAATAAGTTGGAATTTGACCAGTTTTCAGATGAAGAACTTGAATTGTCGTACTCCGAATTTGAGCCAAATACAACACTTCAATCAAATTTTATACTAGTGCAAAGTTGAGTTATGTTCCACCCGGTTGATCATTCGTTGGATGAAGCCGTGTGGATTCAGAATTGGAAGTTTTCAAGTTTCGTTATAAAAATTGTATAAATTAAACAAAAAACTACATTTTCCTAGTTGATAGTTTTTGTGTAGCATTCCCAAGAAAAAAGTTATGGTCCATCTAAAATACTGGAAACTTTAGAATTCTGGTTTTTTTTCAATTTGACAAGCGATAAATCAACTCAAATTCGATCAAATAATTTAAAACTTGACTAGTTTACAGATGAAGAACTTGAAGTTTTGTACCTCAAATTTGACCCCAGTACAACGCTTTACTCAAATTTTATGATAGTGTAAACTTTAGTACTGGTAATTATGCGCCATTCTGTAGATTTTGAGAAAAAGAAAATCATAGTAAAGGATAAGGCTCTGGAAAAATTATTATGAAGAAAAGATAAACTAAACTTTCAAATGAGACTTTCTCTAAATTGAAACTTTCAAAATGTGTTTATAAAATCTTAGATATCGCGAACGTATCCATCCATCTGGATATTGTATAAAATTTCGAATACAAACAAAGTTGAAGAACTTGAAATTCAAAAAGAAAGGGGGAAAACAGAATAGAAATGTCTGGAATATGGTCTGTGACATGATAATTATGACCTTTTGCAGAAAACCAGTCATGGTCTACTCAACTTTCGAAATAAAGTGGTTTTAATCACTTTTTGGGGACAAATTATAGGTTTGGGTACTGAAAGAACTTCCAGAAAATTTCAAAACTTTCTGCTAGTTTTCTTATTTGTTTGCCATATCAGGAAGGCCTGTCGGGAGGCCATAAAATGTAGAAAATGTACAGAAAATGCAACCCGAAGATATAATTATTACTGCCTCCTTTTTCTTCACTTCTTCTTCCCGCAATCACTGATAAAACCCAAATTTTATGGGAAGAAAAAGGGTATTACCACCCTTTTTTTCAGAAAAGTCGAAAAAGGTAAAAAGTTGGAAAGTTGGAAGAAGATACCTGTAGAAAGCTTTGAAGCGTGAGACTCGGCCATTTGCATGAAAAAAGAAAGAAGAAGGTGGGAAGAAAATCAGAAAAATAGAAGAAGGAAGAATGCTTTTTATGGCAGCTGCCCTCCAAAAAAAGTTCAGATAGTTTTCCTGCGGGGGTGGAGATGGGAAAATGTGTATTTCAAAGGTCTAAAAATGGAGTTCTGTGTCAACAAGTCTGAAAATGATTCATGGTTCTCGAGATGACCGTTTCTAGAAATTTTGAGAAAACAAAACTGGAGAAGGTTACCGTTTTTTTTCAAATGGAAGCCCACCCAAACCGTCAACTTTGAGCGCAATTATCTCTATTCCTGTGAAAGGTACCAAAAAGTGGTAAACTGACAAAATTTTCATTTTGATGTCAAAAATATTTTGTCAGTTGACTACTTTTTGAAATCTTTCACAGAAATCGAGATAATTGAGCTGAAAGTTGATGGTTTGAATGAGCTTCTGTCAGGGGGAAATACAATATACTCGGCATTTCTATCTCGAAAAAATACAATACGAAACCACTCTACAAAAATGAAAACTTCTGAATTTCAGTTCAACCATTTATTAAATTTTCAAAGCAATCAGCCCCACAATTTTTGAACACACTGACTAGAAACTGATAACTTTGGTTGTTTCAAACTAAGTCGACCAAACCGTCGTTCAGCCGCCAATCGTTCGTTCGGGATTAGAAAAAGGTTTCTGATGAAAATTTGAAAAACGGATTGTTAGAACTCAAATTCTGAACAATTTTGACCAAAATCTCAAATAGTTAAATAGTTCTTCAATATCTTTAGGACTCCTCAATCTGAGGGTTCCCAAAGAACAGAAAAAGATATCGAAATTCTCAAAACGCCATGCCAGATGAAAAATAAACGCTCGGTGACAAATTTTGATGATACTACCACATTCCGTAGAAGGAGAATTCAAATAATTCAAGGCAATCAGTCATGGAACATACAGAATATAGTGTTTCAATAAGGATATCCAGGAAATAATATGTTTGGACAAGGTTGGAAGAGACTTATCTGTCTATTTTTAGATTTATTAAAATTAACTTGAGTTGGTTCTAGAACGTTAAAACACATTTCTTTCAACCTACGATGAAATATTTTCCATCCGGAACTTCCTAAAATTTCACTCACCGAAAATCATTTTTTGCTTTCACCTTCAGCTATCTTAAAATCTCAGAAATTGTAGTGTGAACCACTTAGCCCCCAACCAATCGACCCCTATAACCCAATCTTCCCGCCTACGGCTATTTTTTTGATAAGCGTCGATTTGATTCATCGTTTCTTCTCTAAACATCTTCAACCTATACACTATTTCTGTTCGTTATATCAACAGATATATATCAGAGCAGTTGTTTTAAGAATTCGTAGTTGGCAGGCTAAAACCAGAAAAAAAACGAAGTAAAAAAAATATCGAGCAGAGATGTGTCATGTTATATAGGTCCGAAGATTATAGGAGAATTCAAAAGATAAGAAAAACGAAAGAAGGACTAAAATCCTAAAGTTGCCCCCAGAATTCTATTTGTTGCTTCTTTTTGGGGTCTTCTGATTTGTTGTTGTTGGTTCTGAGAGACAAGATTTCAAAGGAGAAAAAGTTATATATTTGTTGTTTGCCTATTTTTTCGGAATTCGGAACCGAAAAGTGTTTTTTTCGTCAGCAACACAACAGATTTTAGAAAACTCGAATCAGTACTAAAATGATACAATCCATGGATGCTAATGAGAAGAGAGGAGGTCATGACCCTTATTATCATTTGCTTTCAGATAAGGATCTTCCCTTTTCAATTACGTAAGAATACCTTATCGACTATTTTTGATATATTACTCAAAGGTATAAGAAGAATTGATAATGGGACCTTTGGAGTACAAAGTTTTTGATTTTATGAGAATTTCAGACTTCAAGTTTTCGAAAATCGGATATTGTAAATTTCAGGTTCTGGGGGTTTTAGATTCAGTTTTCAATTTTGAAGTTTCGTCTCTAGTATTTTGGTCCTTGGAAAATTCTAAGAATAACAGAAAGTTAAAAAACCCAAAAATTCAAAACATTCCGAATATCCGATAATTTTACAAATTCGAAAACTATTGGATTCAGATTTTTCAAATAAAGAAGATCAGAAAATTTGGAAAAAAATCCTGATTATATTCCTCATATAATCTATTAATTCCTCATACATTTTTAATTCCAAGTATTGCTGTTTTCTGTTGGATATTGTCAAATTTCTGAATTTTTCGAAAGTTGAGATAAATTATTTCTGGAAAATCTGAATTTGAAAACAGTGGATTTTCAAATATAATGGATAATTTGGTCCTTTGGATTTTTATGGCGTTTTGTAAATTCTAGGAATAACATAAATTTCAAAAAATCCCATAACTTCGAAAATTCAAAACTTTCAAAGATAAAAATATCGGATTTTTTAGAATTATGCTAAATTTTTAATTCCAAGCCTTTTTTTATATTTCAAAATTTTATAATTTTGTTCAAACTTTCAAAAATTTCTGATAATTTATATTTGGAAAATATGAATTTAAGAAAAATTTCACATTTTCAAAGTTACCGGATTTTTCCAGATTTTTTGGAGTTTCTTATAGTCGGAAAATTTTCAAAAGACCAGAACCACCGACTAAGAGTTCCTACAAATGAAATAAGTACAACTAGAACCTCAATTCTGATACCGAAGAGTACAACAAATGTTTTGGAAAATGGAGCACTATGCACGCATAACTCATAAAACCTGTAAAAAATGGGTCATGCTTCAAAGACCGAACTGCTGGGAAAACAGAATCTAAAGAAAATGAGAGGGAATAAAATGAACAAGGACACACGAACACAAACACAAACATACACCGAAACAACGACATTATAAGGGTACCTAAATAATTCAGCGGAGCCCTCCTTCTTAAGATTTCGGTATAAGAAAAGGAAGAAGAAGGGGGATAATCTTCAGAAGGAATGACAACTGGTTTCTGGTCTTCACAGTTCTACTCATACATAAAATACTAGTCGATACAGCTGTGCAGTTGTACCATGAGTTGGGGTCAGTCTGACGAAAAATTGTTGTCAAGATTTGGGGATAAAAATTGCACCTGTGAAAAGTAGCAGATACAGCCACAGGTGTTCAAAAAATGGATTTTACAAGTTTTTGGAAGCAAAGAGGAAAGTTGGGGATTACTGGGAATGATCAGTAATACGCGAAAGTCAAAAAGTTTTGGAAAACTGGTAGGGATCGAATCTGATATTAAAATAATAAAACCGGGGAAAGCTATAAGCCGAAAATTGGATAGGT
Organism: Caenorhabditis nigoni; assembly: GCA_027920645.1. Classification (NCBI taxonomy): domain Eukaryota; kingdom Metazoa; phylum Nematoda; class Chromadorea; order Rhabditida; family Rhabditidae; genus Caenorhabditis; species Caenorhabditis nigoni. The sequence continues at coordinate 6,393,703 of CP115866.1, read as the reverse complement.
TTCGGATTATTTCCAATGGGTAGCTACCGTACTCTCCAATAGAGTGCCAATACTACTTCGAGTCCATGTATCTCATTCCCTGCAAAAGATATCAAAAAGTGGTCCACTAACAAAAAATTGTCTATATTATGATAAACATTTTGCTAGTTAATCAATTTTTGATATCTTTTACAGGATTTTACATAATTGAGCTCAAAGATGGAGGTGCACTCTACGGTAGTAGGCTAACTTTGGATATCTATAAAATACAGAAGATTAGGTTGAAAATTTCTAGGTCTACTAAACAAAAATAGAGCTTTGATTTTGTCGTCAGCTAAATATTTCCTCTGAAAATTTTATCTAAATGAGATAAACCACTTGAAAGTGAAACAGCAGAAGCTTTGGCACTCGGTCAGCTTCAAGCGGTATATCTCATTTAGATGAAATTTTAAGAAAAAATGGTCAACTACAAAATTGAAGCTCTATTTTTGTTTAGTATACTCTGAAGTTTTCAGATGAATCGAAACATTTAGAACTAATTTTGTAGAGCTCTAAAGTTCGCCTATTACTGAACAGTACTCCCCAAACCGTCAACTTTGATCCCGAGTTTCTCATTTCTTGTGAAAGATATCCCAAAATTGTCAACTGTTAAAACATTTCTAATATTATGGTAAGCATTTTATCAGTTGACAAATGTTCTGTATCTTTCACAGGAATAAAGATGATTGAGCTCAAAGTTGACGGTTTGGGTGGGCTACTATTAGAGGAATACGGTAGGTAAAATAAATAAAATTTTGCTTCTGTACATTTTCCGTACCTCGAAATTTGGAAATTTCAAGGGCACTACATTTCCGGTACAGTTCGACAAAATAAATCTATCCTTGTCCTTTACAACAAAAAACTGATCCTATCTTTTTTTGAGAGGAATGAAACTGTGGAAACAAAGAGAATTAATCTTTCAGAAAAGTTGTTGGGATCTTTTGGGGGTGTTGGCATTACACTCAAAAACGGATTAGAAATCGTATTGTCACCTATTCTTCTTGATTCTGACAGCTGGCAACATTGGGAAGACCTCATCACTAAAACCCCTAAAACCATTGTTCCGGGGCGTTTCAAGGGAATTGAGGTTTATTGGGTTGTATACATCCCCTTTTTCCCCTGTCTTTGTGTCCTATGGAATTGTTGTGATTGGAAGAAAAGAGGGGGTTAAAATAAGGGTGAAAATGGAGTTGTGATGGCAGAAAATGGACGGGGTGGAAAGTGTCAAAGAGGTAATAAGAGGTATTGTCTTCTTCTTCTTCAGCTTCTGTCAACGGATTGGCAAATAAACCGAAAGATATACTATGTTGACAGAAACGGACTGTTTTCTCCCCTCCAGGGCTAATGGTGTCAATTGCACTTTTGTATGACGGATGATGGTCCTTAAAGTGGCTAGATAATGTACTTCATTAAATACACCTGTCATATCATTAACTTAGTGGTTCCATTGGAAAATAGGAATATCCTAGCGGAGGTGAGAACATCCAAAAGATCGGGGGAGGGCATTCCGAGTTCTTATGTTTCTTGATCTCGAAAACCATTGTTTGCGCACATCCTTCATTTGCAATTGCCGAAAAAAAAAACATTCACTAGTTCGAATGTACTTAGAAATCCCAAAAAACTTTATCCTGAATGAGCAGTGACCTCAATTTTATATCGAATTATCGAGTTGGACAACAGGGCAGCGCACAATTGATAAAACTGTTATCTTTATTGTTAGGCATAAGTATTTTGGAAACATGAAAATTGGTAGAAATATAATTTTAAGTTTGATTCAAAGCTAGTGAAATTTTCAAAACGATTCCTAGAGCCTAGATATTGTCATGATGGTCCAAAGGTAAACGGCGTACTGTTTCCGTTGTGATAAATAAGAGATAAAGCAACTGTGACATGCGATAACTCACCTCAAAGTTTATCAAATAATTCGAAATTTGGCTATCTCTTTGAAAAGCTTTCCATAGTATCCTCACTTTTTAGCTTCCAGATTTTTGATACCGTAAAACCTGTATTAGAAGGTCCCCTTTAATAGAAGAGCCCCTCTAATGGAAGGGCCCTCCGAGAGGGGCTTGGAAAAATAGAAGGGCCCCTTGTAATAGAAGGGTCCTCTGTGAAAAAGGGCCCCCTTCAAAATGTGGTTTGAAATCAGAAAATTTCCGTACTTTCTCAGTGGAAAACATTCCAGAACCTCCACAATTTAATAGAAATTTGTTGTAACTCTATTTTTCGATGAAAACCTTGCTAAATTTTTGTGAATTTGTCAGATTTTCATGGATTTTGAACGAAACTTCGTCGAATTTTTTCGATGTGAAATTTCGGAAAAAACTCGCCGGAAAAATAGAAGGGTCCCTGTAATAGAAAGGCACTCCGGAGGGCTTGGAACAATAGAGCTTCCAATACAGGTCTTACGGTAGATTACGCTGGGTACAGTATCCAAGGATACATGTCCATCTAGCTCTTAATGTACATTGGTTCCAATGATACATAGGATTTTCGGTACAATTGGGAGGAAGAAAACTCTTTTCAATAAGTTTTTACAGACTATTTCAATTATTGCTCAAAATCTTACAATTAGGCTAGTGCGCCCTACATCCCAATCTCTGAACTATGCCACAAGAACTCGGTGTACTCTTGGATCCTAGGCCCTGACACAAAGGGGAACATTGATAAGAATAAATGGAAAAAAGTTAGAGCACCGGTTAAGGGGAATTGCCGAAAAACTGCTGAATGACATCTGAAGAGGAACCTACGGTTCGTCGACGGACCGTTGACAGATAATCGGAACCCTTTTAACAACAGACTTTTAAAGGAAGTATCATGTTCCCAGGGCTATCTAACCTTCTCATTAACTGATAACTTTATCAGTAAGTTCCGAAGAACGGGGTGTCTACAATATTTATTTTAGTGGTCCGAGGAGAACACAGAATTCGCAAGGAGGGGGATCTATAATAGAAGTCATAATAAAAAATTCAAAAAAATATTCAAAGAAGCTAAAGATACTTGTGCATCTCACACACTGTAACAGTGGCGATTTGCCGCTTTTGTGATCTCCTTTTTCTATTTCCGTGAAGAGTACGTTAGAGGGGGAGCATGTTTGATTGCGGCACTTGAGCAGATATGAGAGAGTGCTCAGAAACAACATTTTGTCGTTTTACTGGTTCTGTTTTTACACGAGACAGGTACACATCCCTCGCTTAAAACAATGGATTTTCGAGGATTCGATGGTAAATGGAGAACAAAGAAAAAGTGTGTTCTTTGAGTACTTGGATATGTTCTATTTGTTTCTTTTCCTATTTTTTAGCGGAGATTTTCAAAGATTGACAGTAGCAGTTTGAAAGTCAAAAAATCGGAGCTGTGGAAGAGAAACGCCGGTGGCCATGGCCGAAGATTCCACAACGACAACCACAGTAACCTAAAATTTTCGCACTTTTTTTTCTCGATTACTATAACCCTAGCCTAATTTCAATGTGCGCAATTTTTCAACAGTGGGCGGAGCTTAGGTTGGGTAGCGAAATCTTAGAATGTGTATTTAGAGGAGACGAATTTTATCGATTTCGAACTATATTTTTTATAGAAATCCGACAAATCACAAACAAAGTTATCCAAAGAAATAGTTGAAAAGCCGATAAAATTGAACGAAAAATCGGAAAATACGCCAGAAAATAATTAAGAAAATACATGCTCCTTTAAGGATTTCGCTACCTGTCCTAAGCTCCGCCCACTGTCGAGTTTTCAACAGCAACGCATATTGAAATTAGAACGGAATAATATTGCTTCTCGACAATTTTTTTTGTTGAAGATCTTCAAAAAAAGTCGTAAAATAAAGATGTTCCAAATTAAAAAAATTTCCGGAAAACGGACGAAAAAAGAGAAAAAAAGAAAGTAAAACCTATTTGCTACAGTAGTTCGGCCGTATCAACGACCACAAGATTTTATCTTCCACAGCTTCGATTTTTGCATACCAGCATGATAAAAGAAAAACAAGAAAAAGTTTTGAAAAAAGTATTATTTGGGTAGGCAGATGATACTCACGAAGTGACCGCAGAAACAAAGAAAGTCTCAAATTTCAATGAACATGCTTAGTTTATTATAATACGAATCAACTGAAAATATAGAAAGTTTGTTTTTCTTTCCAGTCTAGCTGATTGTTTAGAATGATATAAAAGAGGTAGAGAGCTCTCCAGAAAACTAGTAGCCGAGCTAAAAATACAGTAATATTTTCAACTTTATGTTTATTTTTAGAAGTTTAGGTGATACGAGAAAATGGGGAGAGCGAACAATATATTCCAGTTCAAGGGTCTCTCTTGAGAATTACCATGTCATTGAAGTTCCAATTGCACTGAACATTTTACTATTTTAAAATGTTGTATAACGATGAATTCAGAACATTTATTTGAAAAATAATGCAAAATTGAATGTTTCAGCAATTAGCTTTTGAATCTGTAAAATTCTGTAAAACGCATCTGTAAAAAGCTTTCGAATCTGTTAAAAAATTCGGTTTTTCATAAACATACCCAATTCGATACCGTACCCGAGAAAAACTCGCCATATGAACATAGTACTCTCAGAGCTTGGAACATATTTAAGATTTGGTTAGATTCATCTTTTTTATAATTAAAAACAGGTGATGTATCGAAGTTTTTTGATGTGGGTATATCATAATTAAAAAACCAGGGAGCTTACACTGAACAAAAGAGAAGTTTACACTGAATAACACCAGATCTACGTTGAAAATTTAAAAATTCCAGATTCATTTTTTGGAATACTGTAAATTCATTCTCAGGATCATGAATATTTGATCCTCCGATTTACCATAATTTCTCTAATAGAAGCCTACCCAAACCGTCGAATTTGAGCTCAATTATTCGAATTTCTATGAATGGTATCAAAATTTTGTCAACTGATAAATTACTTGTCATAATATAACCAATGTTTTATCAGTTGAAACGTTTTTGATATCATTCACAGGAATCGAGATAATTGAGCTCAAAGTTGACGGTTTGATTGGGCTTCTATTAGAGCGAATACGGTGGTTATTGAAAATTGTGTTCTAGAAAATCCCTATTTTTATTGCAGTCTGTTTGTTTTTGTTTTTCTATGCGTGTGGCTCCATCAGTTTTTCACTGATCACATGGATCATTGAATCAAAACTATAAACATTTTATAGGACCTTTGGAAAGCAAATGAATTCAGAATGTGTGGCTCATGAAACTTTTTAAGTGCAGTTTTGATTTTTATCCTTGATCTCTAAAAATCGACAATTCCAGCCTTCGATTTGCTAGTATTTTCTATGTGGGAATCCCTGAAAATCTGCAGCATCAGATCCACTTGAACAGATGTTATCATCTTCGTACCGTGTAACTTATCACGAACTGAACGGCAAAAGGGATAACCAATAGCACTGAAAAAAATGTGTTGAGTTGTTTTTGTTCGACTCAATTCCTCGATTTTCTGTGATCTATTCCTCTTTCTAGAGCAAACACAAACAGCTCAGGATAAAAGAGAATAACACACACTTTACAGATTGGCATGTGGCAACTTCCTTGACCTGGGATTGAGGAAAGACTAAAGTATTTAATATGAAACAGCTGCACCACACCAAGAGAGAAAAAAGAACAATTGTCATTTTTTTCTTTGAAGATTCTGGGAGAAGACTTTGAAGTTAACATGGCAGGTGACGGGGAGATGAAAAGTGGTGTGATTTTATGAATTGGTTCGAATTTGTTCTGTCAGGTTCAAAGGTCGATCACACTTAGGATTTTGAAGAAAAAACTCCTGGAAGTTAGATATCTGTAAAACAGAAGGAAGATTTTCTGTAAATTAGTAAACAATCTCCTAGAACGCCAATTCTCACTCTCGAATTTGAGTCAATTTTTCTCGGTTCCCTTGAAAGATAACAAAATTTTGTCAACTAATAAAATGTTAGTGACATTATGATGAACATTGTATCAGTTGACTACTTTTTGATACATGTCAAAATAAATAAGATATATGGGCTCAAAGTTAACAGCATTGGTGGCACTCTGCGGTATTATGCCAACTTTAGAGCTCTAGCTTCAATTTTGTAGTGGACCATTTTTTTCTGAAAATTGTATTCAAATGAGAAAATTATTCCTAGAAGAAACAATAAAAAAAACTTTTTCGAATTCACAGAATTCAGATTCGAAATAAAAATTTCGGATCGATTTCAATTGGAAATTATTTCAACACAAAACCAGTGTCAGATGGGAAAACCTCTATTACCAGAATTCTTGATTTTCTCATTTTTGTCATCAAATTTGGATCATCTTCAGAACTGGCCACTTCCTTGTTTTATCTCCTGTCGATTTCATAAGAAAAGATTCACGTTATCTCCGATCGCGTCTTATCAGACTTCTCTGATATTATTTGTATGATAAAACAATGACTTTGTGGCCGAATGGCCTAGTGGTATGATTCTCGCTTTGGGTGCGAGAGGTCCCGGGTTCAATCCCCGGTTCGGCCCATTCCTTTTTTTTCGTTGATGGACTATATTTTTTTGCAAATAAGGAAGACATTTTATTTAGATGAACTATGCTCTACGCTTTTTTGGATGATTTGACCTGATCTAAGACAACAGAAACACTAATTGGGAATGCTCATTTATTGAAAAAAAAACAATGAAGAAAGGATCTTATTTTTTGTTCATGTCGAACTTCTCGAACATCTCGTCGATGGTGTAGCAGTATCCGTTGTAGCAGACGGATTGGTAGTCACACTGGGTGCTCGAGCGACAGCGTCTTCCAGCCTCGACGATTGGAGCAGCAATAGCGAGAAGAGCGAGAAGGAGAAGGCCAAGAATATTCATTTGAGAGATGATGGAAAAGTAGAAGATTCCGATGATTTTTGTAACATTTTGAACTGTTTATATAGTGTTCTGATTTGAGCAGAGGAAGGAAAGAAGGGGGGAGAGAAGGCTGAAAACGAATAAAAATTAGCATAATGCATTTCAATGTGGGAGTTTCTTTGTTTTTTTTTGTGATTTTTCTCGGGGTTTCTTGATAAACTGTTATTCGGTGATCAGAAATTGTTCATGATAGAGATAGACAATTAAGAAATTGAGAATATGACCGTAAACACTCTTTTAGGGCACCCAAACTTTGAACCCATGAATCTCAGTTCTGATAAAAGATATTAAAAAGTTGTTAACTGATAAAAGATTTTTGATATTATGATAAACATTTTGCTAATTGACAACTTTTTCATATCTTTCACAAAAACCAAGATAATTGAGCTCAAAGTTGACGATGTGGGTGGCACCCTACGGTAATAGGCCAATTTTGGATTCAAAAAATATATTGTTGATTATATTGGATGAGGCTGGAAAGTTCTAGGTCTATTAAACATAAATAGAGCTTCAAAATTGTAGTTGACAACTTTTCTGTAAAAACTCATCCGAATGAGATATACCGCTTGAAACCAACCAAGTGTCGAATTTTTCAAAAATAGAACTTCGTGCAGAGTCGTTAAACTTTCAAGGAACTTATCTCATGTAGATGAACTTTTACAAAAAAGCGTTTAACTACAAAACTGAAGCTCTATTTTTGTTTAGTCAACCTGAAATTTTTCAATTTTGTCTAACCATAGCTTCTATATTTTTGTAGACATCCAATATTGGGTTATAACTGTAGAGTGCCACCCGAACCGTCAACTTTGAGCCCAAATATCTCATTCTCTGTCAAAGATATGAAGAAGTTGTCAACTGACATATTTTTATAATAATATCAGAAGTGTTTTATCAGTTGAAATTTTTTGATATCTTTCACAGGAACTGAGATAAACTGACTGAAAGTTGAAATTTAAGGGTGGCGTTCTATTAGAGTGTTTACTGTATTTTTCCAGGGTTCCACCCAATAAAAAGATATGGAATACCAAATTTTTTTACAGTTTCCTTTCTCCTGCTTCAGTTTCAAAGTTGTGATCCCCCAACTTTAAATCCTCCTCTCAAAAAGTTGTTTTCTGTTGTTGTCTCTCTTTCTCTCTATCGTTTTCAAATATTTCGTTCGAAAATGAGGACCTAATAGTCGAGTTCCCAACCAGTTGAACATCTGGCATTTACATATGCTTTTCTATTTCTTCACCATCTTCTTCTTTCTTTTTTTCTTGTTTGTTTTCTTCTTCTCCCAACTTTTTCTGTCAGATATCCGTTCTCTGGATACATCTAGTAACCCGACAGAGAGTCTCCTCGCCGATTTTTTTTCATCACTATTTCAATCGGTTTCTCTTCTTCTTTTTCTTCTGTTTTACACTGAAGAAAGAACTCCAGAAACTTCTTTTCCTTCTTCTTCTTCCTCGTTTTATTTTCTTTTCCGTATCTCTCTCAATCTACTGTATCTGTTTTCCAGTGACAACGCAAAGATAAACCGAAAAGAAAAAAAAAAAAAGAGATACGGACAAAATAACTTGAGAGCAAAAGAGAAGAAGAAAAAAAGGATAGAAGGCCATATGTCGAGAAAAGATAAAGATATCGAAAGGATATCGTCTCGACGGGGGCCAGGAGCAGAGTAACACATAGACGTATTGGCATTGTAAAGTGACGCATGAAAGTTGATGAGAGCGAAAGAAGACGAGATGAAGACGTTATGAAGGATCAGGTTGCAAAAAGGTATTTGGAACACGGATTGAGTGAGGAGTTGGGTTACATTTCTGAAGGGAGGAAGCAGATTCAACACCTGAAACACTAATAAGAAACGATCATAATGTATTGAATATTGTGTTGCACATGGGTTATCAGAACTTCAACAGATGATTCTAGAAGTTTTGTTTTCCAGGTGAAAATGTTTCATTTCCTTCTTTTTTTAAACGTCATCTCAATTGGAACCTTTACATTGAAATGAAGTCACTCAGAATCTGTTTATTATGATGCTTCAGAAAGTGGGATCTTGGCAAAGAAACGCCGGTGGTCGTGGCCGAAGTTCCAACAATAGCAACTACCGTAACCTAATTTTTTTTCGCAGAGTTTTTTCTTCGATTTCCGTACGTTTTCAGTCAATTGCGGAAAATAACAGGAAACTAGACGAAGAGCAGTAAAAAAACGAGAAGATAAATGCTGAAAGGTTACTGTAGTTTTCGTTCTGGAACCTTCACGGCTATAGGCGGTTTTCTGTCACAACTTCAATTTTTTGTACCAGAATACTAACATGATTATAGTTTTAACAAATTATTGAGTTTCCCACCGCCCACATGCTATCGGAAACCCAGACTGACTTTAAAAATTTCGTTGCTGATTATCAGTTACTATCATACACTAATTTTTCTCTCGATAACTTGGCGTAAATTCAACGGAATCACTTCAATTCTATTCAAGTTTGAAACTGATTTCTGCTTTAAAAACGGTGCTACAAAAACTAGAATCGAACTTCGTTCATTCCAATAGATCAAACCTGTCAGTTTTTGTTTTTTATCACCTAAATTCATTAAAAATATCTGTGATAAGCTCTTCACACTTCAGAAAAATGACCCAATTTACGTAATAAAGTGCATCGATTTACGTCGTTACTGTCTTGATGATCAATGGTTTGTGACGCAGTCGTCTCGATTTATCAGCTAGCACTTTTTCATCTTCCTTATCACCTCTCCCACCGTCTTCCACCCACAATCTTATGCTGCATTTTATCAATAGTACGTCCCTCTAGCCGTCTTCTGCTAATTTTTTTCTCGAATCTCTTTCCCCGTCCCTCTTGCCATCTTTTCATCAATTGACCTGTGTGCTCAACTTTGATAAATGGCTCCTGTTGGCTCCTCTTTCACTCGCCCAAGACTTTTCTTCTTCTCCTTTTTTTTCAATGATAATCGACTTGTTTTCCCGTTGAAAAAAATAAAGTGAAGTCGACACTCTGGATAGCTCATAAACAGAAAAAAAAAAGTCGGGAGCATAAAAGTTGGGACGAACGGATAAAAAGTACTCGTTTCCCAAGAGCATTCGCGTTTTGAATAAACTACAACATTAGTTTTTGAAAGAGAAATTCTGAAAATTTTCATGGAAAACTGGGAAGTTTCTGTTGTTTTTCGAAAATATTTCTTTGAAAGAATTTACGATTAAAGGCGCATGATCAAAATTTGAGAGCTTGGGTCTCACCACGCTTACAGTATGACACATAAAGACAACGTAGCGTAATCGATGAAAACTCAGTTTTTTCTTCTTCGAATGGAGAACTTTCAGTGTTTTTTTTCAAATTTCAGCTTCTTAAAAAATAATTTTTGCTTAAGCTCATATTATATTAATGCTTTCTCAGTTTTCTATGAAAATCTATCGCCACAAACGCATTTGTCCTTCAGTCAAGAAAAAGTATCTTCTCCCAAACTCTATCGAACTTTTGTTGATTACATGTGTCACCTGTCTTCTCTGCTTTAAAAGCTTCTTGTATTGTCATTTAAAAAATAATATACTCTTCCTTAACGGTTGCACGTGCTGAAAAATGTTCCTGACGACAATCACATGCTCAAAACAATACAATTTTGATCACACGACAGTTCCTAATCAGTCTATTGAATATTAATAACTTCATTGATAACCTACTTCTTGTGATATAAGTATTTTTTCCTCATATCTGGATCTACAATGACCTTTCCTTTAAACTCTCAAATATTTGCAATGCAACTGGGTTCGGTGTGAAAAGAATTGTCGTCATTAGGCGAGTGCAGAAAGGCGAAAACCTTTCGATTTTAACTATGAAGAAATTGAGATAAACCTAGAGATCCGATTTTGTATTGTTTGCCTGCCCAAGATATCTTGGATTTATCAATCATTATTTGTCAACCTGTCGCGGCGGCAGTATGCTGCTCCCACGCCCCGTTTCGATTTCAATCAGAGAGAGTGGCGTAGTTAAAAGCCTGAATATTTCGAAAAATATCTGAGCTGACAGATTTCATTACTTTTCATTGCTTTCCCAACTTTCGACTAGTCTACTGTTGAAATAGGGGAAAAATAACTAGCAGGGAATAGTTGCGAGCTTTTGATCCCTGCCTAGTTAGCGAGACAACCAGAAGCCATTTTTAACCTCACGGTTCATATTCATCCTAATTATGTCATCCTTATCGTAAACTCTATTCTTTCTGAATCTGTACTCTGCTTCACCGGCTCAGTCGGATTTCACGTGAATCTCGAGGATCCGTCTTTTTGTTGTGCCGGTAAGCCCCGCCCCTTCTGCCTACTTGTCTTCTCCCCTAGTCTTGAGCTCATTCAATCACGCCATGACCCCTTCTACCCTCGACAGACGCTCATTGTCCCTGCTTCTCTTCGACTTCTATACTCTTTTCTCTTCTGCATTCATCCTATTCAAAAAGCAAGAGCAAAAAGGGGAGTTTAGACGGATCGAACTTGTTTTTGCTTCCACCAAAAATAAGGATGTTCACTCTAGTTGCAGTTTTGAAAAATTTTAGTATTTGGTTTTTTCTCTTCCCTTCTTATTCTTTTTGCAGTTCTATGTTTCTTCTCCTCAATATATTTTATTGATAATTTGATTACGCACAAAGTTCTCGGGGGTTTCTTTCCAACGCACCGCTAGATGATAATGTTTCAAAGGCACTTGTACAACAGTACATGACAAAGACGGATTATTATCGATCGATTGAATGCAAGAGACTCGGTCGTATGTATTTAGGCACATTAGGAGTCCCGTCACCAGCTGCTTCAATCTATTACTAGGGAGACGTAGAAGAAAAGAGGGGGAGACCGAAGAGGACCTTATCGAACGCTCTCCTCAATGAGTCCACCACCACCGTTCTTTGTTTCTTCATATTTCATGCACTCTATCCTTCTCTCACACACTAATCGATTTATAGACTCCCCATCTGCTCACTTTTCAGCCTCTTTTTCTTTACTACGTAATTTTTTTTTTCGAAGCTGGAAATCAAAAATAGAGAAGAGGTGGCGAAAAACATCCGTTGCTGAAAGTCGTAAGTCTTCGGCTTCTTTTTTTTAGTCCCAAATTTAAGCTTGTTCTGATTGAATGTAATCATCATTTGTCATAGATTCTGGATCAGTATGTTTATAAATCTGATTCTTTGTCATTCAAAACTTGGACCTAAATCCAGTTTTTGTTTGATTTTCAAAAATGATGAGTCGTTTTACTCCCGTTGACAAAGGTTGTTATGATCATTGTCTATTTGCTCTTGCTCTTCACACCGCAGTGTCCCTGCTCTCGAAAAAAACATCACGTCTAGGTGAGTACATGGCCTATATGGAAAACCTTATCAGGAAAAAAAACTCGACTCGTTGTCGATGCAAAATTTTGGGTTTCTTTACTTTCTATGTAGGTCACAAAAATGATGCAGTTTGCGGGTCGTTCTCCTCCTCGTCCGACGCACCTCACAATCCTTGTATGTTCTCGACGTTTCCATTTAACTTCGCTGTCTTTTTTGCGTTCAGTCTCCTGTGCATACATCGTATCCTACGCGCAACTACACTCTCTCTTTTGGTATTACTACACGTCATCGTGCGAGTTATCTGCCTTCCTTACTCTTTCCCAATAGTCTTCTTTTAATTGTGTATCGATTTTGAAAATATATGCACAGATCTCTTTTTTCACCAGTTCTGTCTTCTTTCTCTATTGATTATTCTCCTTTTTAGGCCCGTTTTAGGCACTTTTTTTTCGATATTTCGTTACCGACTCATTTATCAATTTCTCCTCGAGTCTCGAGAACTAGTTGTGTCTAAGTGACGTTGTACTGTGTCAAGAAATGATTGAAATTGATTCCGATCATGCCATTCTTCGCACTCTCCGTTCTATTCTATCTCCAACTAACGCGTCACCCCTCCATCCTTTTTCATGTCTCTCTTGTTCAATTTTTCAAATGATCCACTTTTTGTCTAGGCTGTGCCATCCATAGTAGTGGCATTGCAAATGTCCGAGCAAAAGATGAGTGAGTTTACAAACATAATCGGGGAAGTCAAGTCCCCAAATAATGAAATTTATCCGATGAGCGAGATAAAAATATCAATGTTCAGATTGTGGGTTTGGTGAAATAGTTTTCAATAAGGGAAGATAGGTCAAGATGAATTAACTCGATTTTGTGGGAAATTTTGAATCACTTGGGATTTTTTGATAGTGTATTCTGACAAGATTATGATTTTTAGAAGTCGATAAAGTAAGTCATCTAGTCTGGTGTCAATTCCACTACCATTAATATTCGTTTCTCGTGGGACCATTGTCTGTCTTATTACACACTGGACTAAAGGTCACCGCGGCTGTCGTAACACAAAGTCGATTTTATGTGTTATCTGCTTGATTTTGTTCCGAGCGACGTCCCCGTGCCTTCATCTTTTGAGCAGCGCTTGAGCTCACTCCAGAGAATGGAGCACTGCCGGGTTCCCGGCTCCCCTGGATGTCGTCGATGGATGGCGCGAGAGAAACGACGGGATGCGCTTCTTCCCGCCGAGCTGTCTGTTCCCTCCTTGAATACTATCAAATCTCTTTGATTTTTTCTCTGATCCTCTTCTCCTCAATCGTTATTTCTCGATGTAAAGAGATGTTTTTATTTTCATTCTACTTTACACACCCAGGTCCTGCCTCTGGCATCGCATCAGTAGGCACGGGCTGCTCGGGCTCCTGCCACCGACGGCCCTTCTTCTTCTTCTTGCCTCATCTTTTTTCTTATCATTTTTGCGTTATTTCTTCTTTTCTGCCAGCAGCCACACTTACTCAAATTCTACTTGTTTCAGAAGACACAACTACTTGGGTTACAGCCTCAACATGGAGGACGCGCATTCCAAAGACGCCGATGAGGTAAGGCTATTCATATTTCAGACTCACGGATTCTAAATTGAATTGTTCCAGGTGTGCAAATTCTTCGGGACTGGTCCGGAAGGATTGTCAGAGCAGCAAGTAGAAACGCTGAGGAAGAAATATGGAGAGAATGGTGAGTTTTGATGAAAGTGAAATTAACAAAATTACTTACTAAAAACTGTGTGCTTTTCTTTTAACTTTTTAACATTGGACAACATTATATGCATCTATCTGTTTCAGAAATGCCCGCCGAAGAAGGAAAGTCCCTATGGGAACTTATCCTCGAACAATTCGATGATCTCCTCGTCAAGATTCTCCTCCTCGCCGCCATCATCTCATTTGTCCTTGCCCTCTTTGAAGAACATGAAGATCAAACAGAAGCCGTAACGGCATTCGTAGAACCATTCGTCATTCTCCTTATCCTTATTGCCAATGCTACCGTCGGAGTGTGGCAGGTAAGGAAAAAACAAGAAATCACGAGCGAGAACGCTGCACAGTTGTTTTCTATGTTATAGATCAATCGGGGGAAAGAACTGGGAAATAATGTCTTTTTGACTTGTTTTTGGGTTGATCGCGAGAGATAGGGAAGACCCAACTGCGACACGAAAATAGTGTAACGGGCGGTCCGAAGGGGAAAGGAAAAAAAAAAATGCTCTTTGGGCCAAGTTTTAAAAAGAGAAGAAATTGATGCAGAGAGCTATGTGCGTCATGAGCAGGGCATTCGCGTACGCGAAACTTGATTTTGAGAGAGAAAAAGGGATCCATGAGTGAGTGGCAAATGGCGCGAGAAAAGTGATGGATGAGGTCTTTCAATTGTAACCCCCGATTAAATTAGTCGCCAATTAGCGAGATATTAAAAACCACAAATTATCATGTTCGCTTTTCCAGGAACGAAATGCCGAGTCTGCCATCGAAGCTCTCAAGGAATACGAACCAGAGATGGCCAAAGTGATCCGTTCTGGACATCACGGAATTCAGATGATCCGTGCCAGAGAACTCGTTCCAGGAGATCTCGTTGAAGTATCAGGTAACATCTCGATAATGAATGAATGTAATAATAACTGTTTTCTTTCAGTCGGAGACAAAATCCCAGCCGATCTCCGTCTCGTGAAAATCTACTCCACCACCATCCGAATTGATCAATCCATCCTGACCGGAGAGTCCGTTTCTGTCATCAAGCACACCGACTCCGTCCCAGATCCACGCGCTGTCAACCAAGACAAGAAGAACTGTCTTTTCTCTGGAACTAATGTTGCTTCCGGAAAGGCTCGCGGAATCGTTTTCGGAACTGGTTTGAACACTGAGATCGGAAAGATTCGTACTGAAATGGCTGAGACTGAGAACGACAAGACCCCACTTCAACAAAAGTTGGACGAATTCGGAGAGCAGCTTTCTAAAGTTATCTCTGTGATTTGCGTTGCTGTTTGGGCTATCAACATCGGACACTTCAACGATCCAGCTCACGGAGGATCCTGGGTCAAGGGAGCCATTTACTACTTCAAGATCGCTGTCGCTCTTGCCGTCGCTGCCATTCCAGAAGGACTTCCAGCTGTTATCACCACCTGTCTTGCTCTTGGAACACGTCGTATGGCTAAGAAGAACGCCATCGTCAGATCACTTCCATCTGTTGAAACCCTCGGATGCACATCAGTTATCTGCTCTGATAAGACCGGAACTCTCACCACCAACCAAATGTCCGTCTCCAAGATGTTCATTGCTGGAAAGGAAACAAAAGGAGACCACATCGACTTCACCGAGTTCGCTATCTCTGGATCCACATACGAGCCAGTTGGAAAGATCACCCACAACGGACGTGAAATCAACCCAGGATCTGGTGGAGACTACGAATCGTTGATTGAATTGTCTATGATCTGCGCTATGTGCAATGATTCTTCTGTTGATTACAATGAGTCGAAGAAGCAATACGAGAAGGTCGGAGAAGCAACAGAAACCGCTCTTATCGTTCTTGCCGAAAAGTTGAACGTTTTCAACACATCGAAGGCTGGACTTTCGCCAAAAGAGCTTGGAGGAGTCTGCAATCGTGTCATCCAACAAAAGTGGAAGAAGGAATTCACTCTTGAATTCTCTCGTGATCGTAAATCTATGTCTGCCTACTGTCTCCCAGCCTCCGGAGGAAATGGAGCTAAGATGTTCGTTAAGGGAGCCCCAGAAGGAGTTCTTGGAAGATGCACCCACGTCAGAGTTAACGGACAAAGAGTTCCACTCACCCCAGCCATGACCCAAAAAATTGTTGATCAGTGCGTTCAATATGGAACTGGAAGAGACACTCTTCGTTGCCTCGCTCTCGGAACCATTGACTCCCCAGTCGCCGTTAGCAGCATGAATCTCGAGGACTCCACTCAATTCGTGAAGTACGAGCAAGAAATCACATTCGTCGGAGTCGTTGGAATGCTTGACCCCCCAAGAACTGAGGTTATGGATTCCATCAAGGCTTGCAATCACGCCGGAATCCGTGTCATCATGATCACCGGAGACAATAAGAATACTGCTGAGGCCATCGGAAGAAGAATTGGTCTTTTCGGAGAAAACGAGGACACCACTGGAAAGGCTTACACTGGACGCGAATTCGACGATCTTCCACCAGAGCAACAGTCGGAGGCTTGCCGTAGAGCCAAGCTTTTCGCCCGTGTCGAGCCATCCCACAAGTCCAAGATTGTCGACATTCTGCAATCTCACGGAGAAATCACTGCTATGACCGGAGACGGAGTCAATGACGCCCCAGCTTTGAAGAAGGCCGAAATTGGAATTGCTATGGGATCCGGTACTGCTGTTGCCAAGTCTGCATCTGAAATGGTTCTTGCTGACGATAACTTTGCTTCCATTGTGTCCGCTGTCGAAGAAGGACGTGCCATCTACAACAACATGAAACAATTCATCAGATATCTTATCTCTTCCAACGTCGGAGAAGTCGTTTCCATCTTCATGGTCGCCGCACTCGGAATTCCAGAAGCCCTTATCCCAGTCCAACTCCTTTGGGTTAACTTGGTCACTGACGGTCTTCCAGCTACTGCCCTTGGATTCAACCCACCAGATCTTGACATCATGGACAGACACCCACGTTCAGCTAATGACGGACTCATCTCCGGATGGCTCTTCTTCAGATACCTCGCCGTCGGAAGTATGTTTTGGAAAAAAGCTTCAGTATTAAACAATATCAATTTTCAGCGTATGTCGGAGTTGCCACCGTTGGAGCTTCTATGTGGTGGTTCCTTTTGTACGAGGATGGACCACAAATCACCTATTATCAGCTTACCCACTGGATGAGATGCGAAATCGAGCCAGATAACTTTGCCGATCTTGACTGTGCTGTGTTCGAAGACAACCATCCAAACGCAATGGCCTTGTCTGTTCTTGTCACCATCGAAATGCTCAACGCCATCAACTCGCTGTCCGAGAATCAGTCTCTCTTCGTGATGCCACCATGGAAGAACATCTGGCTAATGGCTGCTATCACCCTTTCCATGTCTCTCCATTTCGTCATTCTCTACGTTGACATCATGGCCACCATCTTCCAGGTTTGTTATTTGAACATCGACAAATAGAATTCAACTTTTTCAGATCACTCCACTCAACTTGGTCGAATGGATCGCCGTGTTGAAGATCTCATTGCCAGTGCTTCTTCTTGATGAAATTCTCAAGTTCATCGCCAGAAATTACATCGATGGTAAGCCGGAAACAACAGGAGCAAAGGCGCGAAGCGCCCTTTCGTTACTTGCCTGGGTGTCCGTTACTCTTGCGTATTTCGCATGGATGCTAGGCCCGTACGCCGAGCTCATCAACCATGCTCTGGTCGGCCCATCCGTCGACCCGTCGAAATTTGACCCGGTTGTCGCTGACAAGTTGCATAACGAATTGTGATTGTTTCTATCTAACCTCCACCCTCTCAAAAACTTGTGATGAATTTTTTTTTCTTCTTTCCTCTAATCGTTTTCCGATGGGCCTTCTCATTTTGCAGTGTGTGAACTGAACCATAATCCTTCGTGTAAACCCTACTTTATAGGATTTTTCCCATTGCTCATTGTACTCGTCAGTCCAAATTCCAAAGACTCCTATTGTATGTCAGATTCCCTATTCAGCTTCCCCTTTTTTTTCAAACCAATTACGGTCACCAATCTTTTCATGAGTTTAGCCAATTCAGAAAATCTCTCGTTTCCCCTTCGTTTAACACCATTTTTCTCATGTTTTTTTTTCTAAATGATTGTTTTTGTTTTTTTCCCCTATTCTATGTCTACCTTCTTGTCCTCTGAAATTCTATGTCTTCCCATAATAATTTATTATTATCTAAATTTGTTGCGTGTGAAAAGGATTTCACAGAATAAAAGTGATCCTATAATATACCAATCTTTTCCGAGTGTCTTTCTTTTCCTAACCCATTTTATCCGATTGTCGTTCAGGAACTTGTCTTCTTCTTCTTCTTTTTACCGAATGGTGTGAAGTCGTTTTCAACAAAATAACACTCGTCCGTCAGTGGAAAGGATCAAAACCAGCTTGGGATTATCTCATTTGGGATTCATGATAAAAATTGGTTAAATTTTTCAGTTGAACCCCAATCCAAGGACAAGCGCGACTAAATCAAAGGAAGAGGGATCACTCACTCGATCAGAGTGAGCAACCACAACTTCCCGCCTGTTCGCCATCATCATCTCATTCTTCTTCTTTCATCATTTTTTTTGTCTCTCTTTCTCATTTTATCTTTTTCTTCTTCTTCTTTTAGTGCGATCGTTTCGTTTTCGAAACAACCTCGAAATCGGAAAGATCTCTTTTAGAGAGCGTTTTCCCGATTCATCTCCTCTTTGCTCAATTCTTTAATTCTACTTTTTTGCTCTTCTTCTTTTTTGTTGACGGTGATCAAATACTTCTTTTTCTTGTTAGAATTTTATACATTTCCTCTAGGATTATTGCAAAAACTTCTAAATTCGTGTACTTTCCTTTTTCTCATTGTAATTTGTTTGTTCTTCTACTTCTTCTCAGTGTGTCGATGGAATAAAAATCTTTAAAATCATAAAAAAGGTATTTATTTGGGTCAAATTTAGGTGAGAAATTGATTTTAAAAAAGTATTTAGGTTTCAAGGAACCACGTCACACGAAAGCTTTGGAATAGTCAATCCAAAATTTTAGCTACACAATTCTTAAGAAGTAGTAATAAATCAAAAATGACCTTAAATGCAATATTCTTCATATCAAATGTTATTCTAACATGTTTTGTTCAAAGTCAAAAGGTTGATTTGAATAGAAAATAGGCAAATTCTGTGTCAATTTTCAGATAAAAAATTCAACTCTGAAACCAACTACTGTAACGGCGACACCTCCTATTACAGCGGCACCGCTTCAGAATGGAGCCTGCAGTGTATGCTTTTTTAGTTTTTCAAAATAGGTACCACAACGACAACTACCGTAATCTGAAAATATTATTATTTTCAGGATTATTTTCTCGTTTTTTACTGTTGTTTTCGTCGGCTTTTCTGTTATTTTTCGCCGAAAAAAGACGGAAATGAAGATTTTTAACAGTGAAAAAACTGACTGAAAACGCACGAGAATCCGGAAAATAAGACGATTTTAGGGTACTGTAGTTGTCGTTGTAGGACTATTACTCTGGAGCAAAAAATCCAAGGTCTCACAACGACAACTACAGTAACCTAAAAATTGTCTAATTTTCCGGATTCACGATTTTCGTGCGTTTTCAGTCAGTTTTTTACAAATAAAAATTTTTATTTTCGGTTTTTTTTGCGAAAAATAACAGAAAAAATGACAAAAAACAGTAAAAAAACGAGAAAAAAACCGGAAAATAAAAATATTTTTGGTCGTCCACAGCTCAAGAAAAGAGTCCTACAACGACAACTACCGTAACCTACAAATGTTTTGATTTTCCGGATTTATTTTTTCGGTTTTTACTGTTTTTTATCGGTTTTTCTTCTATTTTTCGACGAAAAAAGACGGAAATGAAGATTTTTGACAGTGGAAAAATTGACTGAAAATGCACGAGAATCCGGAAAATGAAGCGATTTTTAGGTTACTGTATTTGTCGTTGTGGGACCTTCGGCCACAGCTCCGATTTTTTGTTCCGGAATAATAGTTTCATACGCCCAGAAATCAATTTTCAGCCCACATGTGCATACTGCTTGAATATTCCAAAATCCACTCATATCTATATTGGAGTTTCCATTTTGATTTGTTTCATAATCGGACAAACTATTCACTACTTCTACCTAGAAGAAAAGAAAGGACGAGCATTGAAAAGAGCCACAGAAGATGATAGTAAGCCAGAGCAAGAGCCAGAACAGGTGAAAGAAGAAAAGGATCGACGAGAGAAGCTGGCTTATGGAATATCGACGAATTCGGTATTTAGTCTATTATCTCATATTATCAACTTCCATTTAAGTATATCGTAGAAGAAGGGAAAACGCCAGCTGGACGAGTGACAACAGTTTTAGAAAAACGGCGAGCGTTGGCTCCGCCCATCACACCTGCCTACGGAGCAGCTTCGATGAATGCGTTGTATGAGAGCCGAACGAAAACAGTGCAAAAAGAAGAGGCAATGATATGTCAGGTACAAGTGACAGTTGATAAATGGGGTAGAGGTGCTGAATTGATTTCTCTTATCAATGATACGGATATCTCTCCATCGTTGGTGACAGCTGAAGAAAAAGCAAAATATGCGATGGAATTGGTTCAACAACATGTGGAAAAGATGACAGAACAGAAAGTTTTTCTTCATGGTTATCTGGAAGATCGAACACGATTGTTGAGTGGATCTGAGAATTTGGAATCTGAGATTTTCAGTGAAGTTCGACTAGAACTGAAATTGGAAATGACAGCTCCAGTTCATTTGCTCATGAGTGTGTTCTCTGCGAAAATAGAGCCAACAATTGAGCAACAAAAGACAGCGCCACCGGCTCGAATTTCAGAGTATGTCTCTTAGAATCTCAACTGAAATATTGAACTTTGATGTTTAAAATCTGTTTTATAGGCTCACTTCTGTCCCGAACAAGGAAACACCAAATGTTCCAAAAACACCAAGATCTTTTGTAAGAGGGATTATAACCATTTTAAAATTTACAGTCAATTTTTTCAGAAAAAAGGAAAATCCGCGGTTTCTAGTCTGGAAGAAAAACAGCAAGGATCGAGTTCTCGTCCAGTGAAAGTCACGATTCCAAGTCCTGATAAGATAGAAAGAAGGGGTTCTTCGAAACGAAAAACTGTGAAAAACGAAAAACTGAAAACGAGTGATCTGTCTGATTTGGCACCTCTTCTCCAACAAGTTCAACAGGGATCGACTACGGAAAAACCTCAAAAGGAGAAACAGCGGACACCGAGGGATTCACCAATGCCAAGCACACCAGAAAAACCGTCTTCTGGACAGATGCCGTTGGTGCAGAAGAAGAAGAAAAAGGAATCGTCATCCGGTCAAGGCGGTGGATCGAATTCGCTGCCTAGCTGATTATTGAACTACTATGAAATGATTCATTTTAAAAGGAAGCCATAAATGTGTGAAACTGCGTAGCTGTGCGCACAATAAACAGCAGATCAGAATCGCCGACTAAACCATACATAAAAATGGAACCCGTAAATTATTCACAAAGAAAAATTGGCTCACTTGGGATAAATTAAAATAAATAAGCGGAGGGATAAGACAGGGAGGGTTCGAATAGAAAAGCATGAGGTTGTGAATAAAAAGAAATGTTACATGAAGTGGGTAGACGAAATTAAAGTGGGTGTAGGTGAAAGATCAAACATTTTCAACAGCGGCACGAGTGTTCGAGATGATTTGGGCTAGTTGATCGAGTTTCGCGAGACACTCCGCTTTTTGTGCAGCGCTGGCTTCATTCGACAGAGCAGAAATCGATTCGCGAGATAGCTGAAAATGTTTTTTTTTTATTTTTGAATTTATTCCAGAATGTTCCAAATACCTTTTCGGTCATTTCTTTGAGGTTCCGCAAATGATTCACTGCTAAACGACGATGTTCCAGCTTTTCCGTTTCCAAATCGTATTCATCGTCGGATTTATCGAGACATGGTGGAATGAATAGTTCTTCGTCACGAATTGGAGTCGCTTCTCCACTTCCATCAGTTCCCATCTCTTTGACACTAGAAAACAAACAATTAGCTGCATTAATTAAGATAATGACTACTAACCGATCCGCGTAACGGAGAGTGTTGAGAGTGTGATCGCTGGATGAGATTCCAGGAGATATCATCGAAATCATCACTGTACGCGACTTCTCACCAATAAAACTGTCTCTCAAAACCATCGTCAATTTGGACTGCCTGAACGGGACATGGGAACTGTTGCGAGCCATTCCTCGAATGCATTCCTTCAATGCCAACAGCGATTGGTTGATGTTGGCTCCCTCTTTTCTTGTATCGCGATCACATTCTCGTGTATCCTGTCCTCGTTCGTTTCCAGCCAAATCGATCAACGAGAACTTTCCCCATACTTTCTTTCCTCTGCAAAACATTTGATTAAAAAATTCAATAGTACATTTGAAAGCGTACTGTCGGAGAATAATCTGGAAAATTGCATGGGAACGCGATGAGTTGGCATTGGCTGAAGTGGTTCCAGCGGTACGAACAAGTGTTCCCTTATTGATAAGCTCCAGAACATCACCCTCGTTCATGGCTTGTTCCTCCTTCAATCCCACAACTTGTACTTTCTGCATTTTATCCTCCAAAACTCGCAGCTCGGCTTTTTCGTTGAGTAAATCGAACGTCTGAAAAAGCATTAAAGATAATCAATAGTCTTGAGATATCACAAACCTTGGTTCCATAAATCTCGAAAAATGCACAGTGCACAGAAAGATCTTTTCGGCGGTACTGAGGCTGCTCGAGCATTCGGAAGACATCTCTCGCTGTCAACGCATAAATTCCCATTGCAGCATTCTGTTTCTTTCCCGAAAAGTCACCGCCCATTGTGTGCGTTTTTCCAGACCCGGTTTGACCATAGGCGAAGCATGTGGCATTTCCGTTATCGAAGATTGTCTTCACGAGTGGAGCAGCAGTGAAACTGAAATTTTTAAATGAGAAAGAAGCTGAATACAAGAATCGTAATACCGATAGACGAGTTCATTGTTCGCGTACTCATCGAAAGAGTAGTCAAATCGGAACTTCTGATTGTCTAGATACTTGGTCAAATCGACACGTGTCTGTGGCTGATGGAGAATTGTGATATCTCGAGATGGAATAGTGATGACATCTACTTCGTTCTTCGTAAACTCCTTTTTATTCAGCGGCCGTTTTCGCACACACACCGAAATACGGTTCTCATTCACGCTGTCGAACATACCGAGCGGACGATAGTCAATCTGAAAAACAAACCGATGTGATCTTAATTGTCCCTTTTCGATACGATACCTGAGCTCTGTAATTGCGGATCATCTCGGCAAAAGCGAAATTTGCATTTGAAGGTGAAACTTCCTGTTGAGGATAAGATCTCGGAACATTCTTGGGAGACGGAACACGAGCAACCGGTGATGGAGCTCTTGGCGCATTCATAATGACAGGAGTTGGTGCTGGAGCTGCTACAGGCTGTGGAGCCACAGAGCGTCTGGCTAGCTTCGGAACTTCAACTGGAGCTGGAGGCGCAGCGACCACTGATTGGTTAGCTGTGGAACGAGTCGTCTTCGGAGGAGCGGGCACGGCAAATCTCTCAGCTTTTGGAGACGCTGCACGTCGGGTTGGAGCTGGCTTTTCCGTTGGCGATGGTGCTCGTCTAGCCGGTACTGGCTTCTCTGTCGGAGATGGAGCACGTCTGGCTGGAGCGGGCTTTTCAGGTGGTGATGATGATCGGATAGGAACGTTCTGCATGAAGATTCCGGATTGACGCTTGTTGTTGACTGCAGCGTCTGAAATTTTGTGTTCACATGTTCCTAATAAATTTCTTTTCTAAACTGACTATTTTTCAGATGATCCAACAAAAACGTATCCTCATCTTCTAGCAGCATATTTTGCATAGTATTGTTCATTCTATTCACTGCTGTAGATGTCTGAAGCGTTTTCTGTGGTGGTGGTGGCTGTGGAGGAGCAGGTTTAGGTGTTTGCAAAGTGGGATTCAGCTTGAGCAGTTCGTCCAGCGATGATTCTTTTCCTTTCGTCTCACCCTGGAAACATGAAGAGTACAAAACCACACATTTTTCAACAGTGAGGGGAATGAATGAAATGCATGATTTTTGGTTGCGGTCATAAAAAATGCATGGTTTTCTGATGAGCTTCCTTAGCAGAAGAGAATGGCTAGCATGCTAACGAATTATAGACTTCCCACACACACTCACCTTCTCGTACCATTCAACCATGAACCGGCCGTTTGACTTGACTTCTGCAATGACTGCCCCGTGAATTCGGCCGTCACTCCGTTTGATTTCTACATGCATACCGACCGCAATCATTTTACCTGGAAATAATAAGTGGATTTGTTAATTAGAGCGGAAACAATGGATATAGAGAAATTAAGGATTTATCAGAGACAGACTAGAAGACTGAGGATGTTATGAAATGTCGGACTGGGGGGATTGCTGGAGAAATTGGCGCGAAAATTGCGTTCGAAAGAAGAGAGGAAACGGATGGAAAATGGAAAGTAGGGAGCGGAGAAACGCAGAGACAAGGCGACCGCTCGATGGACAGAGAATGTACGGGAGTCTGGACACACAAAGGAGTGCTTCTGCTAACCGCTTATTGGGGAGACGGAAATATTTCTCTTGTAGCTTCGAATTTTGATTGTTTTAATTTATTCAGAAGATTCTTTTTAGAAGCGGAAAAGTGCGACGTTTGAAAAAATAATCGTGTGAAATTCCGCGGTAAATCCGCGGTAACAGTACGGTAGCTCGGTGCGAGACCAGTTAGCATTTTTGAGTGTGATCCTTTGAATGATTACTGTAGCTCTTATTTTTTTATCACATCTTCGTTCTATTGGGATTCTTAATGAGGTTACTTCTCAGAATCGCTTCTAGAAAAGTTAAATTTCAGCAAAACGGAAGGTTTCGCGGTTTAGTAAGATAATCCTATGATGTAAAAGCAGTGCGTGGAACAAAGAGACGGAGAGAAAACGAAAAGCGATGAACTCCGGAAAAATTCTCTCAAAATCTGAATTTTTAGACGTTCCAGGTCTATTTGCAAAGAAAAATTGAACGAGATCCCGACATAATTCAAAAACATTGGTCACAACGAACTTCAAAGTATTTCTTTGAGATGTCGAATTACGCCATAAAAACTGAACAGTGAAATAGTAGAAGGAAGAAAGATGTAAATGTACTCATGAAAAAGGGGGAATGAAGCAATAAAGTAGAAGATTGGAGAGATAGAGAGAGAGAAGCGCGGTTCCAAATATCTCGTGTTTCGCAATCAAGACTCGCCTCTCCGGGACCAAAAAGAGAGGGCCGGAAGACGTGATGGAGACGAGAAGAAAAATGCAGAGTTGGGACACAGAAGCTCACAAAAGACACGGACAGGGCAGCACATTTTAGTTATGAGCTCTTTTTTTGGTCGGTGGAGGGGAAGTAAGAAAAAAGAAGGATTATGATAGGGCAAACGATGCAGGAGACAATTTTGTGGGTTGGGTGAAGAAAAAAAGAAGTGTGAGAAGGTTTTCTTTTGTTTAGCAAACAGAAAGAATTAAATATAGAAAAAATACAGATTATAGAAATTAGTTTGCCAAAAGAATACAAACTTACGCAATGAGTTACGGCTGGAAATCTCAACCTCAATTTCAGATGAATCGCTTTGAGCTTTCTTTCTAGCTGAATGGTTTGGAGTTTTTGGATGGCTCTTCTTTTCAACTCTCCATGGCTTTTGATTCTTTTCACAAACTTTCTTTTCCCTACAAGATGGGCAGTGCTGCATGTGAGTTAGCTTGTTTCAGTAGGGGAATTTCAGTGAGTCACATCCGGTGAGAACCGTTTTTCCGCCATTAACTGACGTGTTATTTACGTGGAGACTTAGAGAAATATTCAAATCCGAGGCTGACCCAGATCACTAGAATTGTTGAAATTTTGATAAGCTATGTCCAGATGATCGAGAAAGTATTTTTGGTTACAAAGATTAGCTCCAAATTTCTTCAGATTTTTAGTCCTTTCGGCGAGTAAAGCCTGTATTACAAAGGTCTCCCTGATATTGGTGCCTTCTAAATATTAAAGGTGCTCTTTCATCTTTCTGTTTTGATAGAATCTCAATTATACCAATAAATTGTTATTAGAACACCCCCACAATATAATCGTCCTCGTTTAGGGGGTCTTTCGGTGAACATCACTCAATCTGTTCTGAGTCGGCTGAGATCCTAAGGATGGTTGACAGGCAGGGGAGCTCCTAGGTTAGTATGCATACTCCCTAGTGGCTCAGCAGAGATCGTGTGATAGGATCCCCCGAGATAACCGCGGGTACATCCCGGGAATTTTCTGAGCTCTGAACGGCCTGTGTTGCAAAAATATACTAGATCCGAAGTTTTTTCCTCAGCTTTTCCTCAGCTTTTCATCAGCTTTCGTCAGCTTTTCGAGCTTTTCGTCCGTCAGGTCCGTCCGTCAGGTTCGACCGTCAGTTCGGTACGACCGTTTGGCGACGCCACGCGGTCGAAACTGACAAAAAACCCGACGGCCGAACCTGACGGCCGAACCTGACGCACAAACCGGCCAAACCGACGAACCTTACGGACAAACCTGACGGCCGAACCTGACGGCCAAACCTGACGGACGGACCTCACGGACGAACCTGGCGGACGAACCTGGCGGACGGACCTCACGGACGAACCTGACGGACCTACGAACCTTACGGACAAACCGGCCAAGCTGACGAATCTGACGAACTCGATGAAAAACGGTCGAAAAACGGACGAAAAACGGACGTAAAACGGACCAAAAAAGCTGGCGAAAAGCTGACGAAAATTGAACATTTTACCAAAACTATACTTCGGATCTCGTTTTTTTTGGCAACAGGTCGTTCAGAACTGAGAAGACTCCCAGGATGTACCCGCGGTTATCTCGGGGGATCGTATCACACGATCTCTGCTGAGCCACTAGGAAGTATGCATACTAACCTAGGAGCTCCCCTGCCTGTCAACCATCCTTAGGATCACAGCCGATTCAGAAGTGATGTTTGACTCCGGGGGTTCCTATCACACGATCTCTTCTGAATACAAAATTGAAGTTACGGTAAAAGGTAACTTTTCTAGAATAAATATAGATCAGAAACGAAACCGAAAGGTCAAGAAATATCGTAAACTGCTTGAGTACTTTGATCTTTTTTTGGAGGAAAGCGGCATCCCATTCAAAGAAAACGAAATGACGATATTTTCCCCTTATCTTTTTTCCATAAGACCAAAGTTTCCCATGTCTACCAACCAACCCCTGGAAGAACATTTTCATATATTTTTCAGCAGTCAACTCTTCTCTCAAAACCCCGAGAGGACGCATTACTACCGTTTGCCGTTTTAATCCGATTGGATTCTCTTAATTCGGTGTTGTAGAGTAGTTTTTGCTTTTGTTTCCACCCAGCCAAACTTTCCCTCACTGCTTGTTTTAGTGGATTTTTAGTCATTTTTACCGCCAATAAATAAACAATCAACGCCTCGTTTTTTTCAGTTTTCGTTCCATTTTGCTCTCTTATCACTTTCTTGTCGGCTCTTTTTTATTGCTCTTCCAGCCCTTCCTTCTTCATTTATTTTTTATTGTTCCCCTCCTTTCTTTTCCCCTTTTTCGGCCTTTTGCATACTCGTAACTTGCAAGAAATATATGACAGTGTTTATGACCCAAAAATAACATTTTCCGTTTTTCTGGAAGTTAAACAATCTTTGTTTTTGTTTCAAAACTTCAAAAATTGTTTGTAAACACTCAAAATTTGTAATTTTGGACGGAGAGAGAAAGAGTGTCATGTGCATTTTTTTGTCATTTTCAGCATGGGTTGTAAAGAACTGTAGCTCACGAGTTCCATTTTAAAATAACAGTCCAACTGATGTCTGTACAATAAATTGGATTTTTTCTTTTCCTTGAAATTCAGGATTACTGTAGGTCTCTATTCTGAAGGTTCAAAGTTTTCGCTTTAAGTCTTTTTTGTATTCAGAAATTCAGAAATCTTGAAAATCAAAAATTTCTGAATTTCTGATTTTCTGAATTTCTGAATTTCTGAATTTCTGAATTTCTGAATTTCTGAATTTCTGAATTTCTGAATTTCTGAATTTCTGAATTTCTGAATTTCTCTGAATTTCTGAATTTCTGAATTTCTGAATTTCTGAATTTCTGAATTTCTCTGAATTTCTGAATTTCTGAATTTCTGAATTTCTGAATTTCTGAATTTCTGAATTTCTGAATTTCTGAATTTCTGAATTTCTGAATTTCTGAATTTCTGAATTTCTGATTTTCTGAATTTCTGAATTTCTGAATTTCTGATTTTCTGAATTTCTGAATTTCTGAATTTCTGATTTTCTGAATTTCTGATTTTCTGAATTTCTGAATTTCTGAATTTCTGATTTTCTGAATTTCTGAATTTCTGAAAATGTCCCAAAATTGCATACTGTAATTCTCCCAGTTTGCCATAATGCCAATCTAATTGCCTAAATCTTTTGTAACTCGAGTCTGAAAATAAATTATTCTACAGTATCTGTCAAAAACATTAAAATTAGCTTCAATTTCATCTATCCACTGTTTTGCTCCTTTTTTTCCTTCCCAGTCACTATTTTTGTTTTCCCGCTTTCTGAACTCAATTCATTTGTAACTGAACCAATCATATTGATAACAGCTATCTTCTTTTTCTTTTTCTTTTTTGATAATAAATGATGGATTGGTGGAACCTCGATAGTGAACCAAAATTCCCAAAAACTCTTCAAAGAGTACACACTTTTTGGCTGAAAACCTCATCTTATCTTCTTCATTCTTTTCGTTCTCCCAGAAAAAAAAACGAGAAAAAAAGAAGAAAGGAAGGAGGATTTTTGTGTTTATTTATCGGTCAAAAGTTAGGATGAAATCGTCTTCATTGTGATTCATTATCTTCACCAGTTGACAGCTGTTTTGATAAGTTTTTCACCAAGAGATAGAGAGAATTGGGAGAGATCCTGAGTCCATTGGCACAAACTCACTATCAGCCAAGAGATTTCAAACGTTTTTTTTGTTCGAAAAGTTTGAATTTTTTTAAATTTAGTTTTGAAGGATCTGGATTACTGTAATCAAACAGAGATCTCCTGGTTTTCCAATAGTTGGACTTGATCCTCAAATCTTTGAAAAAATATGACGGAATCTCAAGACCCATTTTGCTTTCATTTCATTGTTGCAACTACAGTAATCCTCAATTTTTTTTCAAATTATCAATACTACAGTAATCCTTTCCGTTGTTTTTACCGTAAACATTCTAATAGAACACCTTTTTAAGGCCAACTTTGAGCCGATTTATCTTGGTTCCTGTAAACGATATTAAAAAGTGATCGACTGATAAAATATTGTTGACGTTATGATAAATACTTCATCAGTTGCCAAGTTTTTGATATCTTTGACAGGAATTGAGATAATTGAGCTCAAACTTGACGGTTGAGTGAGCTTCTGATACAGTGTCTCCGGTGTTTTTCGAACTACAGTAATCTTTACAAATAGGAAAAGAAAATCTTACAATTCGATGTTAACCAAAGATGAAGTTCAGAAATTTCCAGATTTAGCCAAAAAAAATTTGGAGATGGTTACGGTAGTTGTATTTTCTTTGAATTTGACGTCTTCTGTTCTTTCAATCACAAAGATCGTGCTAAAACTTTCGCTTTTACCAAAAAATCGGAGCTGTGGAAGACGTGGCTGAAGGTCCCTCAACGACAACTACAGTAACCTAAAAATTATTTGTTCTCTTGATTTCAATTTTTAGGTTACGGTAGTTTTTGTCGTGGGACCTTTAGGCACAAACCACCGGCGATTCTCTTCCACAACTTTGATTTTTTTTGTACCAGACTAATGAACGCATTCTATTTTTTTAGTATTTTCATGTTCTTTGAATTTGACGTCTCCTGTTCTACTGTTACTCCAAAAAACGCGCTAAACGCGCGCCAGCTACTCGGATGAAACAAATAAAGACGAATTTAGTAGAAATATTCGTTATAGTTCATGAACAATTGACCAATTTTATACTGTAAGTCTGAAATTGATCCAATCTGGTTTTTTAAACGAAATTCCAGTTGCTTCCTTTTTCAAAGCGTTCTCTATCTCTCATTTGATTTTTTGGCATCAATTTTCACAATTCTCATAGTCAGAGATGATAAAATCGTTATCAAGTACTTCTCAGACCTTATCAATCTTCAATCATCCCTACTCTCTCTCTCCCTTGTTAATCTCTTCCGACTTTTCTAAAAATCCTCTCTCTTTTGCCCCCAACCAAAGAATAAAACCATCGTCTCATCATTTTTTGTTCATAAAAATTCATTCCCAAGATCAGAAAAACGGATTTTTTTTCTTTTCTTGTGACGCCGTTTTTCTCTTCAAAACGCCAAAGTGTGTAATACTCTCTCTGTTTCTCCATCAATCTTCTTCACAATCTTATTGCTATCAATTTAT
Organism: Caenorhabditis nigoni; assembly: GCA_027920645.1. NCBI lineage: Eukaryota > Metazoa > Nematoda > Chromadorea > Rhabditida > Rhabditidae > Caenorhabditis > Caenorhabditis nigoni. The sequence continues at coordinate 6,363,423 of CP115866.1, read as the reverse complement.
CAAAAATTCACAGTTCTTCGAGAAAAAGAGATGGGAACCCTGATGAATTGAAATACAAGAATTTGCAGGATGTGGTTCGATATCAATCGATTCCACCTTCTCGTTCTCCTCACTTGGCAATTCTCCATATTTTTCGCTTCACAACAAATCTTTCCGATTTTTTCGAATTATGTTCCACAATGGAAATGCGGTTGGTTTAATTTTGAAACATTAAAGGAAAACATGTGAATAGTGCAAAATGACCTAAAAACTTTGGGCTTGAATTTCTATTTTCAGAATTTCCCACTTCCCGAATGTTTTGAATATTCAATTTTCCCATGGTTTTAAATTCTGGATTACTGAATTTTTGAAATTCAGAAATTCAAAATATTTACGTTCCTGAACTTCAGAGATTTAAAAATGTCGGAAACCGTAAAACCCTGGATAGAAGGGCCTCCAAACAGTCAACTTCGAGCTCAATTATCTCGATTTTCGTGAAAGATATGAAAAATCTGTAAACTGATAAAATGTTTGTGATGTTATGATAAACAGTTTATCAGTTGACAACTTTTTGATATCTTTGACAGAAAACGAGCAAAATTGACTCAAAGTTGAAAGTTAGGGGCTCTTCTATTAGAGGTTTACGGTATCTGAATGTTAAGCTTTTTGAATTCCACGATTGAAATCTTAATCTTTGAGTTTTCTGCTTTCCGGAAGTTATTTCTCAATTTTCCAAATTATTTTTCAAATTTCCAAAATTTCTAAATTTTTGAATTTTCTACCTTCAAAATCGCAGTTGTTTTGAATTTCTGAATTTTCAGATGACAAACATTTTGATATTCTGAAATCCAGAATTTTTGAATTCTATATTTTCTGGCTTTTTTGTTATCCAAAATTTTCGAATTCTGGGTTCCTAATTTCCTAAATTTCAAAAACTTTGAGTTTCAGGGTATGTGCATTTCTGAATTTTAGAATTCTGAAATTTTCACAGTCTTCGGTCCTAAATCACATTTGGAAAAAGGGAAGGGCAGAATGACAAAAAACTCATAAGAGAAAAAAGCTCTAAAATCCAACTTTAATGAATCCAGAATTTCAGGAGACAGTGAGCCAACATCAGACTGCGACGTCTACCAAACATGCAAAGCCAACCTAACATTCGTAAATGTGGCATTCAAATCAGCAGCAATGGAATATGACTGGATTTGTGGAAAGTCTGCGTACCTGAAATCTCTTTTCTCTCAAATTCAATTCGCTGGAGTTCTATGTGGAACATTTTCATTTGGAGCAGTTTCAGATGTTGTTGGAAGAAAGCCAGTCGCAGTCTTTGCACTTTCTCTTGGAATCCTTATGAATTTTGTGACAGGATTGGCACCAAATTACCAACTTCTTCTTGGCATCCGATTCTTTTTGGGTCTTTCCGTCGGAGGAACTCTTGTGGTTGTTTGCACATTTGTCATGGAAATGCTCCTTCCGAAACAGAGAATGGCACTTCGAGCATTCTTTAATTGGGTAATTAACTATTTAATTAAGAATATCTCAAATCTCAAATGTTCAGGGAGTAGCTCGTCTAATGATGACCCTGATTGCGATGGCACTTCCAGAATGGAGAATCTCTTCAATCGCATGTGCAATTGCTGCTCTTCCAGCACTTATCATTATTATTTTTGTGTTCCCAGAATCTCCAACTTGGTTACATAACAAGGGAAGACTGGATGAGATGAAGAAAAGTGAGAAGCATATTGCGAAGATGGCTGGAGTACCCTATGTTCCCATTGAGCATCAGAAGATTGAGCATTCCAAGGTGACAGTTGATTTTTTGTCTCAATTAAAGTATAACAAGTGGAAGTTTTGTCAAAATTATCATAAATTTGAAAGTTGAAAAATATTAGTCATCAAATATAGCTTGCAAGTACTATAAATACACTAATATGCGACTCAATCTTGAGCTAAACTAATAGAACGTCTTGTAGAATTCTACCCAATTTGCCTACTGGGACACGATATATCTCAGTTCTTGTAACAGGTATGAAAAAGTAGTAAACTGAAAAAATGTTCACTATAATGTCACAAACATTTTGTTTGTTGACAAATTTTTGATATCTGTTACAGGAACCGAGATAAATGGATTCAAAGTTAAGAGCGAAGGGCGGCGTTCTATGTCAATTTCAGAACTTTTTTGAAAAGAGTTTTAGGAGGGAATATACTTTTTGGGTCTTGATACAACATTCAAAAACTTCTGGACGTATCAGTACTTTTTATGAAGTTTCACAACTTTAAAGACATTTTTAGAATTTTTCAGATATTTGCTTTTTAGGTCTTTTGTCTAGAGAGCATGGTTTTATAATGGAAATTGATAAATCCCTGTTTATTAAGAAAAAAAGAAAATGTATTTATTATTCAGACAGTAATGGAAATGCTCCAAACAAAAGGATTAATGCGTCGTCTGTTCGTTCTCTGGTCCATGTGGTTCGTCGCCTCAATCTGTGGATATGCAACTGATTTGAATTCGAATACAATTTCTGGAGATCTCTTCGTCAATCAAATTCTCTTCTCCATTCTCATCGCAGTTTCTAAAATGATCCTCGTCATTTTCGACACTCATGTGCCCTCGTTCCGTCGCAGAACTCTTCATCAAGGAGCTCAACTTGTTGTCTGCGTATGCTTCCTGATTCTCACTTTCATGACTTTCTATGGATACACTGTGAGTTGAAGAATCTTCCTTGTACAGTACGGGTCATCTAGATATAAAAGCCATTTTGACCATTTCCAAGAGTCTGGAGCTCGGCTCTCCAGTTTCCGATAATTTTGAAAATTATAGAGGGTGTGAAGCAGACCTAGATTTTTAGAAAGTTTCTAGTTTTTCAGCTACATGCCGATTTCTGAAAGACATCTGTTTTCACGTTTTCTGTGAAAAAAACTGGTCAAAAAAGAGGACTTTCAGAAATCGGCATATAGCTGAAAAACTAGACATTTAAAAAAAAATTCTATGAATGCAAAGTTTTCAATCTAGGTTTTGTTTTTCAATTGTTTTACACCACTGTTTTACACCTTACAAAATTTTCAAAATGATCGGAAGCTTGACAGCCGAGCTTCAGGCCCCTGAAAAGTGTCCAAATCAACAGACAATATCAAGTTTTCTATGCAAAATAAAGTTTATTGAAAATGACAAGTGTACTGATTAGCCAGACTTTCGTCTGTTGATCCCTTTCGCCACGTAGAGGCTCAGTACATGAAAGGGAAAAAAGGTTTATTTTCCAATGGGATCACCTTCTAAAACCCATAGGGAGTGGAGGGAGGGGTCCCCCACCACCAACAAAAAAAAACAAGAAGTCACCCGAAAAACCCCTCTTTTCGGAGACCATTGTCGGCTAATTTTCAAAAGCTCCTTCACCCTGATAAGAAGCCACATCGCATACCGCTTTTTATTGTTGTCTCAATTTTTTTAATCTTTGATAAAATCTTCTGCTACTCGGGGACGTTCAGTGATAAACACCTAGCCATGAACCCGAAAACATGGCGACCCTTAGGGCCTTTTAGTACTTTTCTTCGCATCGGACCAATCGACAGAAAAAAGCAAAAGAAACAACAATAAGCAGCGTATGCAAAGAGCTTCTTACCAGAGAGAAGGTGCTTGTGAAAATTATCCAACAATAAAATTCAAAGAGTCTGATTTCACAGAAAACTTTTTTTTTCAATACGTGGAAGTTTTTCTACCGTGGACCAAAAGAGGGGCCGTGACCTTATATTGATTGGTTTTATGATTTATTGCGTTACGTGAATTATATTTTTTGAAAAATAGGTCGGTTAAATTGAGCCGAAGGCGCACCAGCCAACTGTTTGACCAAATAAAAAAAACCGAAAAAAGATTCTTCAGGGTCTCGCCTTCTTGATTGTGAACCTGATCGGAACAGTTTTCATCGAGTATACATGGGATGCTTGCTATCTTTGTGCCGTCGAAAGTATGGAGACCGCTTGCCGTGCATCCGCCACTGGAACATGCTCACTTGTGGCTAGAATCGGAGCTATTCTTGCACCTATGGTGAGTTTTTTGGAGGGAGTATCTCCTTTCAATTTTAAATATATTTTCAGTTAAACTACGCAAATCTCTGGTGGCCTCCATCTGTCTACCTCACTGTTGTACTTCTCGGAACTATCAATCTCATCATCTCATACTTCTTCTTGGTCAGTTTTTGTTTTGTTCAATTTAATTTATCAGTCAGTATTCTCGGTAACTTGTAAAGAGGTGTTATTCTTTTTTCAGGAACTATTTTGAAGATCTGGAAATTTTGAAATTCAGAGTTCTAATTTGGAAGTTCAGAATTTCGGTAATTTCGGACTTCAATATTTCGAAAATTAAGATATTCAGACTTTTGAAGTATCTGATAGTCAGAAATATGGAAGTCCCGAAATTTCGAAAAATATGACGTTCGGAAGTTCTGAGATTAGAAAACTGTAAAATCTGTAATGGATGGGCCTCCCACACTGTCGAGTTTGGGCTCAATTATCTCGGCTCCTATAAGAGATACTGAAAAATTTTTTCTCTTCTATTGCAGGTTTTACGGTATTCAAAAATTTGGAAGCTTGGAAACTATTAAATTTTAAAACTCTGAAAATTGTTCCTGATACAAAATTTTAAGCTTTTCTGAATTTTCGAAATCCCGAAATTTCTAAATCTCAAGTTTTCAAGTTTTGTATTTTCCAAAGTTCTGAGTGTTTGATGTTTTGGGATTCAGATATTCCGATTCTCAGAATTCTGAGATATATGATAATAAGATTTTTTGGAGGTTCAGATATCAGTAAATTCAATGATTCGGAAGTTCGGAAACCTTAAATGCTGAAATTCAGAACTGTGTTCCTGATCCAAAATTTTTGCTTCTCTGAATTTTTGAATTCGTGAATTTCTAAATTCTTAAAATTTCTATTTTTCTGATTTCCCACCTTTCAAACTTCTGATTCTCAAAAATTCTGAAATTCAAATATTCCGATTTTCTGGATTTTCATATATTTAGAATTCAATATTATTAACATCTTCTCTTTCAGGTTGAAACAAAGAATGTCAATCTTGACAACGTGCACATCGACCCGTCATCTGAAGAGGGAACACCAATGATTGACGAGAAACCGTCACAGAAATCAGATCAATAGAAAAGTGCTTTCATTGTACAAAAAACAATTCCAATTTCTTAATTTTTTAAATTGCTTTCTCTTGTTGAATTTACCCCTCTTCCCCGTTTTCTTCTCCGAACTTGCCGAAATTCTAAATGAAATTAATAAAAACGTGAACTCCAAGACTATGTTGCCAGGTACCTGTTGGCTGGAAGATGTTGGGCTGGAAGGCGTCCCAGCCAGGTAGTACAGAAGAGTTTTCTGGAATTTACAATGACGACTGCCTTTGAAATCATCGATCCAAATGAGCCAGTGGATGAGAATAAGCTTCCGAATGGAATGGAAGTCATTCATCATGATGTTAATGGTTAGAAAATTTTGTAAGGTTACTGTAAGAGTCAAATCTTAGCGTTCTCCAATCACTATGTCGATGGGAAATCCTTTGACGATTTGAAAAAGAACAAAGTGGAATCTGGAGCAGGGATTCATTTCGGAGTTGACTTCAAACTTCACCCAGATGGATTGAAGAAGTTGAGTGCTGTTGGACAGGCGATTCAATCCAATAACTGCATTCTTCAACACAATCTCGTTATGTATTCTTTTGTTTATTCAATCACTGTGGTTGGACAGAATGAAAAAGATGGTATTTATAACAAAGGAATACAGTAATCCAGGCTCATATTCAGGATTGTACTGCAAACTGAGTATTGTTCCCGTTGGATACACTTTCAAATATCCGACTGAAATGGTCAAAGGGGGAGTTGCAGTGACCTATAAACCACAGGTTCCAGATTTGGAGAATGTCAAATGGGTTCATAAGGATGGAACGGAAATTGATTTGGTCAGAGAGAACAATGGATTCTACTCTTGTCAATCCATGGTCACTTTGAGTTCTTTTGAGAACTTCACTGAGGTATTCGATAGATAAAACACCAAAAACCATTAACTTAGAGCTCAATTATCTTGATTCCTGTGGAAGATGTCAAAAACTTGTCAACTGATAAACTATTTATCACAACATCAAAAATATTTCATCAGTTGGCACATTTTTGATATCTCTCATAGGAACCAAGTTAAACTGAGTTGAAGTTGAAAAGTCGGCGCCTGGCGGTCGCCAACCTCTTAGCTTTGAGCTCAATTATCTCGGCTCCTGTGAAAGATATCAAAGATCGGTCAACTAATAAATTACTTATCATTATATCACCAATATTTTATCAGTTGACCCATTTTTCATATGTTCCACAGGAACCGAGATAATTGAGCTCAAAGTTGACAGTTTGGTAACATCAACATTTTCAGAATGGAGTCGCCGTTTTGAGAGTTGAAATGACAATTGACAAGGATTATTTTGAAATTGGAGAGTATATTAATTTGAACTTGTGAGTATTCATTCAACTCAAAATCTGAAAAAAAAAACCTAAAATTTCAGGAAAGAAGCTCATGTGGCACCCAGCTCTTATAAGATTCTGGATAAGATTCTGATGGGAGAAAAGGTTCCAAAGAGTGATTGGATTCTGTCAGCTGGCGAAGGCTTCCCAAGGGATTTCCATGTTCATGGACCGGTTCTAGCTGATGCTAGTTTTCCGTTGAGAGTCAGTTAGATACCGTAATACCTGTAATAGAAGGGCCATTTTATCTCGGTTCCTGACAAATATCTGAAAGAATTGTGAGCTGATAAATTTTTTATCATAATATCACAAACATTTTAACAGTTGACACACTTTTGATATCTTTCACAGTAACCGAGATGAATTAGCTCAAAATTGACAGTGTGGGAGCCCTTCTATTACAGGTTTTAGAAACGAATTTACGAACAAAATTTTTCAGGCTGCTGTCACTAGTCATATGAGCATCGGAAAAGAGATCGCCATGATTTCTCATGAGAATCGCTTCATCATCACCAGTCTCAAATCAAAGGATATGCGTGTGGTATGGTTTCAATTCATCTACCGTAAAACCTGCGATAGAAGGGCCCTCACAGTTTGAGCTCAGTTATCTCAGTTCCTGTGAAAGATATCAAAGATGTGTCAACTGATTAAAAATGGCTGATATTGTCATAAATGTTTTATCAGTTGATAACTTTTTTGTATCTTTGACAGAAACCGAGATAAATTGGCTCAAAGATAAAAAATGGGGCCCTTCTATTAGATGTTTTACGGTACCTATATTAGATGTTTTACGGTACCTATCAATCTCATTTCCAGATCCTGACATACATCTACCATCGTCGTTTTGTTCTTCCTGATTTTGATGCTGTCAGTCGTATTGGAAAGATCTTGTCTCTTCTTTTCCGCGATGATATTTTCCAATTCTTTGATAGTTGGAACGTTGAGTTGATCAAGAATTTGAAGAAACTTGATGTAGGGTTTTTCGCAGTTTTTTTCATACGATTTTGCTTATTTTCAGCGCTCTGACACACTGAAAACTGTATCTGAATGTGTGAAAGCGTTGATCTGTGTGACTTGTGCTCCTCAAGGATCTCTCCTCGGAGCATATAATGTTGCTCTGATTGTGGCCGCTGATGCGTGGCAAATGGCTGAAGCAAAGGGAAAGAAAGTGAAAAAAGAGAAAGTGAAAAAGGAGATTGGAGAGTCCTGGCCACTGATTGACGATATTCTGGAGTTGTGGGTTCTCGGAAAATTAAAAAGGAAAAAATACGAAATTTCAGAATCGACGACTTCAAATGCGCGGTTTGTGGAACGGAGAAGATGGAATTTGTTGAGAAACTCGAATCGGAATAATTTAAATTCGTTTTATTATTATTTTAATTATTTGTTGCAAATAAAAATATACCAGTGTGTCAGAATGAATGAAAGAAAAGGGGGTTCTAAAAGAGAAAGACATGTAATGGGGGGGGACGAGAGAAATACAAAGTGGCAAAAATACTAATTTAAAAATTAAATTACGCGGTTTAAAATCACCAAAAAACAAGCAAAACACCAGAAGAATGATACAGTTCAGTCAGAAAAAAATGGGAGAGAAGAGTAAACCCGATTGAGGAATTGAGAAGAAAAACATAGAGAAATAAATAAGGAAATTAAGAAAAGAGAGCAATTAAGAAGGATAATACAGTTCAGGCGTTGTCCTACTTTCACTTTCTCTCCGCTGTGCAGTTGTCATATTCGTCGGATACTTCAATTTCGCTCGCATTGGAATCATTCCAGTTGTATTTGCTACAACTGCTGGAGCCACTCCAAACGTGCTCAATCCTGATGAATCGTGTTCTTCGTATTCTGGAGGACCCGAGAGTCCGGATAATTCTCTTTTTGGACTTCCGGATATTGGTGGAGGAGCACCGAGCGGTCGAGTTTGAGTTCGATTGAATTCCAGAGTGGATAAAGAGAATTCCACATTTGGAGGAGGCATCGTGTATAAATCTGGATTACTCAGATACTGTATAGATGCTGTTCGAGCTGGATTATTGTACTGAGCTTGTAGTTTTTGATCTACCGCCTGGAAATTTGCAAAATTAATATTTGCGTTTCATTTTTGAAATCTTACATCCATATGCTCTTTTGCCTTTTTCGATGATCCGCCACAGTAGAACATCGAAAGTAAAACTGGCAGAATTACCAAACCATGAAGTGCTCCAAGAAGAATAACGAGGATAATGGTTTTCAGGAAACTTCGGAACACATAAGATTCAGCAGATGCCATGAAAGATACACCAATGATCGTAGAAGAAGCAGACATTAAAATTGGAGCACCAACGGCATATAGAGCATTTCTCATCCTCTCCGGTGCATCGATGTTTTCACCCTGGAACCAGTTTTCAGGTTAATTTAAGCGAAGTTGTAGCGAAAAATAAATTTTCTCTCGCTATCTGCGTCTCTCACATTGGTCTGATTAATGATTAGCAGAACAATTGGCCCCTGCTAACTCTAATTTTTCTTATACCAGCCATCTGTTTGCCGCGCATCCGGCGCTTCAATCAACTGGCCTTAAGCGCTATTTAAATAATTTTTTGTATTTTTGCTCAAAGTCAATCAACAATTACTATACCTTCGCAAAGTTGTACGCAAGATGTGCCGCGAAATCAACACAAAATCCAATAGACATGACGATGGTAACCATTGAAATGAAATCCAGACGAACCGACCAGAAGGTCATGAAACCCAGAATTCCAATGTTGATAGAGACGATTGAGAAAGAAACCTGAATTTATACATTACTTTTTTTCTAATTATATGGAAAAGCTACCCAAAGACTAGCTACTGGTTCTGGAATCAGAATTAGAGACACTGCGACGACGGCGACTCCTGCATAGGCAATCGAAGAGAGAGTTCCAGGAAGCACTGCGTTGTATTGCTCAGCGAACTGAAAAAGATTGAGATTATTCAAAAGAAGTCATAGTTCTGAATATGTTAGTTCAAAAATTCAACAATAACAGACATTCAGAAATCATGTGTTCAATATTCTCAGATAACGGCAAATGCTCTAACAGAAGCCCATTCAACCCGTACCCTTTGAGCTCAATTATCTCGATTTCTGTGAAAGATATCAAAATTTTTTCAACTGATAAAATATTTATCAACATATCCCTAACATTTTATCAGTTGACAAAATTTTGATATCTTTCACAGAAATCAAGATGATTGAGCTTAAAGTTAAGAGGCCGGCGAGAGCGTAGCTCTACAAGCCGGCGCCAACTTTTCAACTTCGAGCCAGTTTAACTCGTATGAGATATCAAAAAGTTGTCAACTGATAAAATGTTACTAAAATCATAATAAAAATTTCATCTTGTGACAGATTTTTGTTATCTCTTGTATGAACTGAGATAACCGAAGCGCAAGTATAGGTGTAAGTTTCAATTAACAAAATCGATTTTTAAAGACAGTTTATCTCGGTTCCTATGCAAGATATTAGAAACTTGTCAACTGATAAAATATTTATCAACATATCACAAACATTTTATTAGTGGACAACTTTTTGATACCCTTTACAGGAATCGAGATAATTGGACTCAAAGTTGAGACCCCTTTTTTACAGGTTTTACGATAACTCGATTTTCATCACATAGAGAATCATAAGCTCACCTGAAAGAAGTCAGCATAAACTCCAGTTTGTAGTTCACTAGTTTCCGCTAATTTCCTGAATAATCTCATCGCTCTCGACTGATTTGCCGACCCAACGTGTCTCAACTGAACTGGAATTCTCGATGCTTCCAAATGTTCCCCATCATCCGATAACACAACATCTCTGTTATATTTTGCAAATTGTGGTTGAGACAGAAAAACATTCTTGAGTATATAGACGAAATTTTCCGGAGTTATGAGCAATCCGGCTTGTTTGACAAACGCCAGAAACGTTCGAAGCCATGAGTCACTGCCAGCTGTGAACTCTGTATGTTCGTACAGTTCCACTTCTTTTTCCAGAACATTCCAGATTTTCCGAGGCGCCACATTCACTTCAGACAGGTTGTACATCCAGACGTGAAGTGAGCTACCGTAATCGGAGAAGTACTTCTCTGCCATCATCAGCGTTCTCTTTCCATACGAATTCTCGGGGAGCAAATCGTTGGGCTCTAATCCCAGCTTCACTTTTGTACATCCATAAGAAGCCACTCCCTGAAAAATTAAATTTTTTGAAATGTTAGAAAAACTTAAAAAAGAACATACCAAATAGACACAGAAGCAAGTGAGAATGAAAATCCGAACGAGTGGATTCAGCAAAAAATCCGAATACGTCGTTCGGAAAAACTGAGCGAGCATACTATTCTTCTCGAAACTTCGATCCCCTTTAGCCGCAACTTTCTCCGGAAGAGTCTCTCTTTTCAGTTTATGGAACGTAATACAGTGTCGATTATTAATCTCTCGTCGATTTGTGTAAACCATGACTGCAGCAAAAAATGTCAACTGATAAATATAAGTGAATACAACTGCAGCAACCGCATAAGCACAGAACATTTGGACACTTGGGAACGGAGTTGCACATCCAACTCCAAAGGAAATTAGGTCAGTCAGGGATGTTACAGTAATACTGACTGCTGCATCTGCGAATGTTTCTTCCATTCGATGCTCGAAAGTTTCCGTGGATGATGTGGATCTCCAGGCGGAGAGGAGGATGAAGACGTTGTCGACACCAACAGCTGGAAAAATGATTTTTTTGAGAACATGTACGGTTCTGGTCTAATTTGATGCGTATTGCGGCAGAGAATTCGAGAGTGGGCGGAGTTTAGGTGCAGTAGCAAAATCCTTAAAGGCGCATTTAAAGGAGCATGTACCGCCAAACCTCTATTAGAGGGGTCCTTTCACTATAAAGGCCCTCTCTAATAGAAGGGCCCTCCGAGAGGGGATTGGAAAAAACAGAAGGAAAAAATGTTCGTATTTTTAGTGAAGATTTTCCAAAAATCCTTCAATTTCGCAGAAATTTGTTGCAACTCAATCTTTTGCTCCGAAAATTGATCAATTCTTGTGAAATTGGTAGATTTTGATTAATTTTGAATGAGAATTCGCTTAATATTTCGGTTATAATTTTTCAAGGAAATAACCGGAAATATACAATAGAATGCCAGACCCTTTTTAATACAGGTTTCACAGTACTTTTTCCCTTCCCTAACCAAAATTTTTCGAAAATCGGTGACTGTTGTGTTTTGATTCTTTTTTCTCATCACACCCCGTCTCTGTGCTCCCTTTTTCCAATTGATTGGTTTCAGGAATTAAACACAAAGTTCAAAATGTGCGAACAGGCACACACAAATGCAAATAAAGTCCCTCCTCCCCCACAGGTTCTGCTTTCAATACCATGCGTTTTGTTCTGCTCCTGCTGAGCCGTCCCAAAATATTTGCAAACAGGATTGACTTTCGGACACATACACACATACATATATACAACACTATTCACATTCAGCCTACACACAAACTTCTCGTTTTGAATACACTTACAGAATACAATGAACGGCATCGAGTAGGCAACACTAGTCATTCCATAACCAGCAAGTAACAACAGACCAACTGCTGACGCAATTGCCATTGCTGCTGAGATAACTCCGCCGATAGCAAGCCTAAATATCAAAAAATTAAAGAGAATTCAGAATACAAAAATAACTACCATGGTCTGGAACGTCTCCAAGAAAAGACACAGCAGCAGACAATGGTGTAGATGGACACGCAGACAAAACAAGGGAGAAGCATGCTGAAAATAGTGATAGAATGATAAATTCAAGTTCTAGGATTACTTTATCAGTTGTAATCGATCTCTGGCAGATTCGGCAGCTAGTGTTTCATAAGTCCACCAACTGGCACGAATGATTGGAGAATCATATTGAAGAAGAAAATCCGCTAAACGGACTTCCCATTTCTCAGCAACCCAATCTTCGTCGTCGGATGAATGACGGAGAGCGTAGGGAAGAAGCATCGCTTTTGCTCCTGGAAATTTGGAATCTATAGAAAACTGGGATAATCATTTTGAAATGATTTCAGACATTCCAAGTGATTCGGGTTACATTTCAGATTGGAAAATTGAATTTTTCACAATAGGAACACAGGTAGGAGGGGTTGCCGAACAGCGTACCAACGGCGGCTGAAGATCAAAGTATTGGCTATAATTTTTGTAGCAATTTCTCCCCATTTACAGTACGCAAATTATAGGCAATTCGAAGATCTTCAGCCGCCGATTGTACGCTTCTCGGCAACTCCGCCTTACCTATGAAATGCTGGCTTGGTCCATAAAAAATCTAAAGTATTTTTTTATTGGTTCCAAAAATAGGTTAAATTACATCGGTTGTTGTAAGAAAATTTTCAAAAACTGTCCAAAATTTAACAAAGTTTTAATGAAAAATTTCACCAGCTGAATTATTTCTAAATATCAGAATTTGATACCACATTTCCTCTAAAAAGTTTTCATACTTTCACATTTGGGCTAATTTAAATTATTTCTTGTGAAAGGTACCAAAAAGTGTTCAACTGACAAAATAGTTTTGATATTATAATAAACAGGTTATCAGCTGACAACTTCTGGATATCATTCACAGAAATTGAGATATATGGACTCAAAGTTGAAAGTTCGAATGGCTCTCTATCAATGTGTTTACGGTAAATTGCTTATTTTCGGATGCAGGTATAAATGAAGGAATACGGTAACTTGAATTCTAGTTCAGATTCAGCAATCTTAAGATCCGATTTTCAAGGAACTTAATTGGATAGTTAAAATTAAACTTTAAATTTCTCGAAATGTAATTTTACCTGCAATCCTCTTATCATCATCCAATGTGACACCTCCTAATAAATGTGTCATTCCTCCGCTATCAAATTGAATTGCATCTGATATTTGGGATAACGTCATCTCATCGATCGATCTGAAAATGGGAAATTCCAGAACTTTAAGGACCTTCTAGAGCAAAGTTTACCGATTGAGAAACGATCGATCTGAAACAAGAAGCAGCTTGAAAATTTCGACGAGCGGATTGGAGACGCATATTTCTTCTGGTCTGAAAAATTTAAAAATTTCAAGATGATCCCCCAATCATTCGATCTTTTTCAATGACCCAAAATCTTTGCTATTGGAATTGAGCAAACACAAAAGGCGAGAGATGAATCTATATTTCGATTTTTGACACTTTTGATGGGTCACTCATCTTTTTCCAATCCCCCGATATCTTCTGTTTGTTTCTGACGTAATATTCATTTTCTTTCGAATCGGGGACACGAACTTGTATTGTTTCTCGTCAAATAAGATGGATTATAGACAGAGGAGTTGATACCTTGGGTCAGCGGAAGTGACCATTTAAGATGACACATTTTTTGCACTTTTGGTATAGGACAAACAAAAGAAAAAAAAGTGTGTAAGCGATAGTGTAAAACTACCGGAAGAAGAAAAAGTGACCAACTCGTTCCAATGTTTGCTCTTTTTGTGTAAACTTTAAAGTGTGAGCTTACAGTCAACGTGATTACATGGTTAGGCTTGTTACAGGATATGATCTAAATCAAAAAGCTGAAATTGAAAATTTGAGGCAATCGTAAACTATGGGGAAACAGATTCAGACAAATCTTAAACTGTACGAAGTTACCGTACTCCCTCTAATTCAAGAACCGTTGACTTCAAGCTCAATTATCTCGATTTCTGTCGAAGATATCGAAAATGGGTCACCTGATAAAATGTTTGTGATATTATGATGAACAATTCATTAGTGGAACAATTGTTCATATCTTTGACAGGAATCGAGATAATTGAGATTAAAGTTAACGGTTTGGGTTCGATTAAATGAAACACAGTATTACTGGCTTTCAGAACAATTTTTCATGAAAAGAATTTTGAACCATTTTTTCTTGAGTTTCAGTTTTTTGAAAAAAAAATTAAAGGAGAAATTGCCGGAGAATCAGTCTGGAAAATGATTCGAAAAGTTATCTCGATTCCTGTTAATGATTTTAAAAAAGTGCCCAACTTCCAAAATATTTGTGATATTATTATAAACAGTTTATCAGTTGACAATTTTTTTTTAAATCTTTGACAGGAATCAAGATAAATTGGGTCAAAGTTGAAAGTTCTGGTGCACTTCTATTACGGGTTTTACGGTAAGTATAATTTTGCGGAGAAGTTCAAATTTCACAAACAGAAGCTGATTGAAGTTTGATTTCAATTTTTTTCTATTTTCGTTAACTTTTGAGGATATTCCTGAAAGCGGTTTTTGAAATACCACTGCACGGATTGTTTATGAATCTATCTCTCCCTGAATCCCATTTTTCTAAATCCAGGATACGGATCGGCTAGAAAATTTGTAGGCTACAGACTACAACACTTGCGGTAGATATTCAAATTTCTCCGTCAAGCACAAAATCATCATATCTTCATAATCAGTAACAGAATTTGGACACAAAACACACCATTTCGAACTCTGAACCGTGTTTCTTGAGAGCCCTTGAAGAAAGTTGTTGTGTTGTGCCAACACTCTCACTGTCGCCGATGTTTAATCTTCTGACCTACCGAACCTACTCTCTGATCAATTTAACAAAAGTATTCATCTTCTTTCCCCCTGACCTAGTCAAATATTTTGACCTTCTGGCACCCTCCTAAGATCATCTCAAAAGGTGATAAGTGAGTGTCAATAGATGCTCATCCCGATACGCAACGTTGCAAACTTTTTGCAGAGAGCATTGGCTACCGTAATCTTCCTGCGGAACGCGCCTTGCAACTTTCTTTATTCTACACATCTTCCTTCTCCTAATTCTGAACATCATGGGCCCACCACCACCACCACGCCGGCTTATTTCTATTTGCACCGCGCATTATTTTGTTGCGGTACAAAAGAAAAAGAGCAAGAGAGACATAATACAGATACTACAACTTCTTCTTCCGAAAAAGGGAAAGGAGAGAAAACTATCAAAAGAGTTGTGTCAATGTTACACTTACGTGGTCATATTCGGTGAGAACAACGAGTGAAGAGCCTTCGAGAATTCTGGAGGAATCGGAAATTTCACACATATCGATGGGTAGTTTATACGACGATCGTCCTCGTCTTCTACTGTTAGAGACTGAAAAAAACAAACAATTAATGATTTTTTTCAAAGATTTTTAGATTGGGCTCAAAATTCAAGAGAATACCGTATTTCCTCTAATAGAAGCTAACCCTGACCGTCAACACCAAGCTCGATTATCTCGATTCTTGTGAAAGATATCAAAAATGTGTCAACTGATAAAATGTTTTTGATATTATCATCAACATGTTGCCAGTTGACTACTTTTTGATATCTCTTATAGGATCTGAGATAATTTTGCTCGAAGTTGACGGTTGGGATGGTATTAGAGGAAGTGTGGCAGCTTTTATCATCGAGCCTATATATCTCATTTCCTGTCAAACATATCAAAAATTGTCAACCGACACAACAATTCTGATATTATGATTACCAATTTATCAGTTGACCACTTTTTGATATCTTTAACAGGAACCAAGATAGATTATCTCAAAGTGTAAAGGTTGGGGGCCTTTCTATTAGAGGTTTTACAGTATGTTCAAATACCCTACCTGCACAATACTCCAAAGCTGCATAGCCGCGTGCATCACCAACGGATTCAGAATATCTCCATCTTCTTCTTGATTCGTCACGATGATGTAGCCGGCTCTTCTGATGTCATACCTAGAAACCTTTTGAAAATATTTTAGAGAAAGGGATTTTGAAAAAATGAACTTGCAAAAATCCTGGTCAGACTTTTCACAGATCCAGTTAACTTTTCACATTACCAAATTAAAAAAATCGTACTTTATCAAAAACCGATTTTAAATTTTCCACTGTCTTCTTTTAAAAATTACCGTATTCCCTCTAATAGAACCCCCCCCAAACAACATTTCGCTCAATTATCTAGTTTCCTTCAAAAGATATCAAAAATCTTTCTACTGATAAAATGTTCATAATGATAATAACAACATTTTATCAATTGACAAGTATCTTTCATAGGAGCTAAGATAATTGAGCTCGTAGCTATGAGCTCGGCAACCGCTTAAGCCGGCAGGCGCCGATTTCAAGCCGGTTTAACTCGATGCCTGTGAAAGATATCAAAAAGTGGTCCACTGATAAAATGTTGCTGATATTATAACAAACATTTTATCAGTTGACACATTTTTTATATCTTTTGAAGGAACCGGGATAATTGAGCTATGAGGAGATACGGTAACTCGAAGATAACAAAAGGAGAATTAGAGATTTTTTACAAGCCGATAAACTTTTCATATTGTGGAAATTTCTTCTTCTAAAAATAAGTTTCAACCAATAAAAAGCGAACCTTCTCGTTGCATAAAACGGATCCGAATCATTAATATGAAATAATCGATCCAGTTGATCCAATTCTTTTCTTGCCTGAGCATCTGTAGGTGTATAAAGCTCTAGTTCATCCTTCATAAAAGCCTGTTCATGTCTGAATAATCCAGTCGTCAATGCGGCAGTTATCAGAATCGGAACGATGAAAAATGGGAATGGATGACGGACGACGACGCCAGAATAGGCGCCGAACGCATGTGCGAATCGCCTTTCGATGCAATCAAATCTCATTTTCAGATGTTTTTTATCAACTATTTCTCTTCATTCTATAATCAGGTCGTGCTGAAAAAAGGAAAAGAGATGAGATGTTTGAATGGGACTAGAAACACAAGGATTAGAGAAGTTGGAACAATACGCATAGATTAAAAAATTAAAAGTGACACAGAAGAAGGCAAGCATTGGAGGATAGTCTTCTTCTCAACCCTCTTGTGGGAGCGCGAAAAATGTTTGGAAACAACGCCCGGCTCCCTCCCGATACAAAAGGTTGTTTGGCAGCTCCGCGCGGAAAGGAGAGATTGAAGAGACGCAGAGAGAAACAGAGAGACACGCCCACTTTTAGAAGTTTTGGTTTATATTTGGAAAATGATTCGAAATGGAGAAGATGAGAGGGAGGGGGGATGACAGGTAGGGATGGCAGAGAAGTTAGCTTGGACAGGTTAATAGAGGAGGAAGTTGATTGTTCCGAAAATTGAGTGGACGACGTATTAGGGTACGGTTGGTTGGAAAATGGACAGCTGCTGTTTTTTGATGGTCAGATGTTTTTTGTTCTGGGAGAAATTGGTATTGGAGTTTTGGGATACAGTAGCCAAAACTTTGAATTTCCAAAAAACCTATTCTAGAACGGTTTTATCTGAAAACTTAATTTGTATACTAGATACCGTAAGAACTTAAGAACTCTAATAAAATGCCACCCAAACTTTGAGCCCATATATCTCATTTCCTGTGAAAGATATCAAAAACATGTCAAATGATAAAACGTCTTTCGTTACATCATCCAAACTTTAACAATTGACACATTTTTGATATCTCTTTTAGAGAATGGGATAATTGAACTCGAAAGGTAAGTATGTGGTAGACCTATATTAGAACAGATTACGGTAAAAAGTCCGATCGAATCAAGTCGTTTAGAAAAGTTCAAAAACATCAATAATAAGCAAAAAATACACTGGGGAATTGCAAGTTTTTGATGAGAGATTTATAAACCATGAAGGTTTAGAATTTCAGGAATTCGAAAGGTTTCTTTTCTTTTAAGTTATGATTTTATGAATTTCTCATTCATCGATTTCTGATTAAAATCTTATTAGTCTAAACTTGCAATCATAGTCTTATTCGAAAATTCAACTTTTCAACAATACTTTTTGGAACAATCAGAATTCCTGATTTTCAGATTTTGTTTGTAGTTTGAATTCTTTGAGATCTACAGAGTTTATTATTCGGAGAATGCTTGTTTTTAGATTTAGGAAGTTTTAATTAGGTGTTCTAGTGACTTTTAGAATTCAAGGTATTTTTCAATTACAGAATCGATCCGGAATTTCAGATGTTTCGTTTTCTTTCATTCGGCTAATTCCTTCTCGGAGGTATCAGAATTTCAAAAGTTCAAAAAATATCGGTATGGATTTATGGAGATCTTACTATATAGCACCAAACAGTTTTTGGACTTGTAGTTCGAATAAATAATTAAAGTTTTGAAACCTACGAAGTTTTTGAAAATATCGAAATTTCCTCAAATTATTTGTTTAACTCCCTAACTTTGAGCTAATTTATCTCGGTTCCTGTAACAGATATCAAAAAGTGGTCAACTGATAAAATGTTTATCATAAAATCACAAATATTTTATCTGTAGACACCTTTTTGATACCTTTTACAAAAACCGAGATATATGGGCTCAAAGTTGATGTTTGTGTTTACGGTATTTGAACTGGTATTTTTTTCAAATCTCGAGAATTTATGAAATCTAGGGTTACTAGGATTTTGGAAAACATATTTTTCTGAAGTTTCAGGGTTACTGTATTTGCTCAGACCTCTGCTCACATCATTTTGGTCTTTGTTCAACCTGTAGAAAGTCATTTCAAGGTCAATAGGTAACATGATATGGTTGGTTCCAAAAAGTTCCGAATTGAACTTTTCCACGAGAGAAAAAGAGCTGAACATGCCCTAAGAAAAAGTGGGGAGAAACATAAAAGAAACAGTGAATTCGATTCGAAAGTATCGTTTTCACCTAGTAAGCATTTCTCTGTGATGAGCAAAATGATGCGAGTGAGAATGCGAAATTTGCTCTTCTTCGAGTTTTCAAGAGGTTTCCCTTCTTTTTCCCTTCACCACCACCATCACCGAAAAATTGAGCGTGAACCGAGCACTCAAGAGGAGGAAATAACACAAAAAAAATCGAAGAGATACGAGAGAATGGTCACTTTCGGAAGATGGTTCTCGGGATATAAATAAACAGGCCCGAGAGTGCGAGGGAGAGAAAAAACTGATTTTCAGAGTTTTTTCTTAATAAGACCAAGTTAACGTAAAACCTGTATTACAAGGGCCCCTTTAATTGAAGAGCCCCTCTGAGAACGGCTTGGAAACGTAGTAAGGACCCCTGCAATAGAAGGGCTTCTTTGAAATGCGTTGTTTCAAATCAAAAATTTCAGTACGTCTTCAGTGAAAAATATTCCGGACATTTTACAAAAAACTTGCTTAATTTTAAACGGAAATCCGCCCAATTTTTAAAATTTTTTCAATTTACTGAAATCGGATTTGGGGGCGGGGCCTCGTAAATTGACAAGAACCGCGAAATTTTCCGGTGCCTGCTATGCAGGCAAATACTCATTAGCTTGATGATCTTTTGCTAAATGCTCACTTGCTAAATATGCTCATTAGCTAAACTCGCTCATTTGCTAAAACTGTCTCACTTGCTAAATTTCGTTTGCTAAAATTTGATCATTTGCTAAATGGAGGAATTTTTCAAATTGAAGGCTTAGGCTGAAAATCCTTACCGGAAAACGGGCATTTAAGCCTAAGCCTAAAATTTAAAACAAAAACCAGAATATTCTGTAAAAAATTCAGTCAAAAAGTACTGTAATTCCCTAATAACAGCAAAATTTCCACTTTTTCATTTTTAGCAAATGATCAAATTTTAGCGAATGACATTTAGCAAGTGAGACTATTTTAGCAAATGAGCGAGTTTAGCTAATGAGCATATTTAGCAAGTGAGCATTTAGCAAAAGATCATCAAGCTAATGAGTATTTGCCTGCTATGCACGAAAAATTAGAAACTCCCAGATCTGGACACTTAATGATCGGAACGGTCGAAGTAGACAGGGTGCATCTTTAGAAGATTGGAGGAAAAAAGCCCCAGGGGGGTTGTCAACTGTGCTCATTGCGCTTGTTTGCACTTCGATTTGACACAACACAGCCAAAACATTGTTGTCGTTTGAGGAAGAGAAAAAGAGAAACCGTCTACGGTTTCCGAATGCATTATTTATAACACAAGAATATTGACGACTCCTCACACTTCATAAATAATAATAATAGCAATAATATTAATTGGGTTACAGGAAAGTATAACGTATCAACACAACACCCTTTGTCTTCTCCGAGTCAGTTCCGGCACAGGAATCAGAAGAAAACAGTGGGAACAGACAAAAACAAATGAGGAGCAAGACAAATCAGTTCTCGGGTTTCTCAGGAGGGGAGTTGTGTGAAGGAAGGGAGATCGACATGGATAGTAACACAAGAGAGATTGGTTGTAAAAAACATGAGATTTGAAAAAAAGAGTATTCACAGATTGTAAAAAGTATGGAATATGGAAACATCAATAAATTAAATATGGTAAAGAAAGTTGATTGGATCATATGGTTATTCACTGTTCAAAATCGTACTCGGGGTCCTCCTCCTCCTCCTCTGGTACCTCTTCCATGTCTGCTTCTTCATACACTTCTTCTACTTCCTCTTCCTCCTCTTCTCTTTCGTCTTCTTCCATTTGTTCACCATATTCCGATTCTTCATATGACGGTGTTGGACCACGTTTTCTTCTCGGAGTACGTGCAGCAGAAGTGCTCGGAGTGTCAGCACCGGCTGCAGCCGCCTTTCTTCCTCTTCCCTTTTTCTGCAACTTTTGAAAAGTGGTGAACAGTTTTTACAACAATGCATTTTATTCCAAAAAAGTGAACAGATATCCCAAAATTATTATCTATCCAAAATATGGCTGTCCGGAATATCCTCGCTTCATCTTTCCATCTTTGTTCTCAATGATGACGCTAGATGCAGAATAGAAAGTCAGAATCAGGAAGAAAAAAGTAAGAATAGCTCTCATGGCGCGTTTCAAATGAAAACTGTGGAAAGAGAAGCAAGGATCCCGTTGAAAATCATAAAATTTTATGACATTTCGCAAAAAAAACTACCTACCTTTGCAGCTTGGGGCGCTGCGGTAATATCCTCCTTCCTCAAACCTTCCTCATTGACTTTCTTGATACTGGCGATCAGTTCGCTGCATTGACTCTTGTAGTCTTCGTTCTTCGAAACGCTTTGCATGTGCTCAATCATTTGGACGTACTCTCTGGCCACTTGTGAGTGACACAGGAACTTACTCCAGTGACGCCAGTTATCGTGGAGCTGAAAAAAGAAGATCAGAAAACAAATAAAAATTCAAAATTACCCTGGCCAGACCTCCTTCGTTTTGGGCAAATTTGGCGAGAGCAATAAGCAGATACTTTGGAGCTTCAGTGTCGTTCATACTAAAAAAATAGGTTTATATATGTTCCTTCTACATGATATACTTACTCAATATTCGAGAACTTCAAACAGACTCGATCGATCATCAGATCTGTTGTTCTGGACTTCTCCTTCAGAAGTGCAATCAGGAATCTGAAAATGGCTCTCTCTGGACAGCTACAAATAGAAAATCTCTTACTCAAACACAGTCTTGTACTGCTTCATCGACAGTCTTTCCGAAGTGACCGACAGACGATACAGGAATTCCGGAAGAAGTTGAACGACAGTCTCACTACGTGCATTCAGATCTCTGAAGAGTGACTGTGCCGCTTCTCGTACAGGGCGAGCAGTATCGCAAATGCAACGGGCAGATTCAGAGAGAACTCCGCGTGTCTGGATCATATCGTTGGACATGAGATGGGTGAGAACCAAGAGAGCGGATTCTCGAGCATCTGCTGACTTGTCCTGCGACCTAAAAATATAGATTATAAGTTTTTTTTTTTTCGTCAGGATAAAGGACCACAAACATTTTGAATAGATTTGGAGCATAGAGTTCGAAGATTGTTGGCTGTGCAAAGGCGAAATCACAGCATGAAGCAATCATATTACATCTGATGAGAGAATGGTTCGAATTCACCATTGAGCCGAAGAACGATGGAGCAGCAAACAAAGCGATTTCGCTACTGTAAAAATAAATTTAAAATTTCCAATCAATTTACCGTTAACTCTCACCTGAGTGGCATGAACTTTGCGAAAGCAATCGTCGCTGCTTGTTTGATGCGAGTGGGCATAGTCTTAACTCGCATTCCATATACAACAATTGGTAGTAGTCTTCCGAGAAGCTTGCTTGGAATGAACAGTCTCTTATCACAAAGGAGCTTGACGAAGAAATAATGATCAGTCGTCGCTGCTTGTGTATTGTCTTGTGGGGGAAGTGCGAAAATCGTCTTCTTCTGAGCAATCGACTTCTCCAAGTCAGTCAAGAAACGAACTGACTCTTCTCGTAGTTTGGAATCGTTTTTTTCAGCATCTCTCATTTTCGAAATATATCTGGTGTGAAGACGCGGAATGGTAATTTGGGTGTAGGCATGAACCTGTGAGGCCACTTCTCCGATGAATGCCATGAGCTTCTCCATCACTCGACACCATGTCAAGCCCCAATAGTCTCTGCGTCGGATCGCGGCTTCAGTTTTCATTGGATCGACGACGGGATCTTCTGCTTGCTTGCTATAGAAGAGGAAAAACTCGGAGATTCTCTTAACACGATACAAGAAATGAGAGGCAAGTCTTGGAAGCATGATGTTAGCGTCCATAGAAATGTTGAGCAGAATGTGTACGGTGTAACGAACAACGCCAAACCAATCTCGATCAGGACTGTCATCGGCTTTCACGACTTCTACAAAGTACAATATTCTTAGCTAAAACGAAACCCAGAAAATCTTACCACGGAAGAAGAAATTTTCGATAGACTTGAACAATGAGTCGTCTTGGTGAATTCTGAAGATTGGACGTTTGAAAGCGTCCTCCTCTTTCTCTTGTTCCGTTTGTCCTCCCAAAATAGAAATGATTCGAAGAGCAGCCACAGCAATCTTTGGATCCCCATCTAGCTTTCTCTGAAGTGAGCGAAGTCTACTACGTGCTTCCGGAAGACCTTTCTCGGTTCTTGAAATCGGGAACAATATCTTGAGAGCCACCAATTTGCGATTTTCATTTCCAATGGAAGTGTCTAGAGCGATATGCCAAAGTTTAATTATCACAGAGGTCTCCATTGGCCTTCTCTTTCGTGGTGCTTTATTTTGTTTCTCACAAAGCGAACTTGGCAACTCCCTCGAGGCAAGAAGGTAAATGACTTCTTCAACTGATGCTTGATCTCCTTTTGCCACTCCGTCCATTGCAGACATCAGGTTTTCTACTGTAGATTTGTCTCTTTCAGCTGCTTTTTCGCCTCCCTCCAGTTTGCTGATAAACATATCTTCGGCTGCTTCAATAAGCTCATTGAGGACATCCGCATGTGGTCGCCAGACTAGTGAGCACATCGAACGCATGGCATCATCCGCTCCGGTGATCCCGAACAGTTTACAGCGAGTTAGGAACTTGATTCCCTCTTTAATTTCAGCAGTTTCTCCCATCAAGACACAACGAAGAGCAATAGTCAGAGCTTTCTCAAGTTCAAGTCCAATCAACATTTTGTTGATCAATTGTTGCATTTGCGCTCTCAACTGCTGGACTTTGTGCTTATGATCCCTCGCTTCTTGCTCGTCTTCCAGAAGTTGGTCGTCGTTATTCCGAAGGATTTGGAGCTTGAACTGCTGATAGTCGAGCTTTCCAGATTCATGCACGTGCCTAACTGCTTCATCCAACAATTCCAAGCCATGATCTTGCAAATCATTCCGGCGGGTCGCATTGCTAAAAATGTATTATTTCTGTTGTAACTGTGAAATAAGATTCTTGTTATTTGTAGGTCAACGAATGTTGTCTGAAGAGGTTTAAAAACCTACCACGGGAAGTTTTCTTGAGACGCATAGAAGCGGGCAAGGCCAGCGCCTACTCCAGGACGATCCAAATCCGTTAACAGGATGGCAAGAGGTCTGGAATAGATTCGAAACTGACTACTACGCTTATCTTCAAAAACCCACATTATATCGTCTTTTCTACTGATGGACACTTCTCCTTTGAAAATGCCCGCGAGTTCGTGCCTGATGTCGGTCTTCAGTTGGAAGTCTCTTGCCAAGTATTCGTCTTCTGCTTGCTGAATCGCTCGTGACTTCGGCGTGTTCAGGCGTAGTAGTTCCAGCCGTTTTTCTTGCATCAGATTCACATGCACAGCTTTTGAAAACTGAAAAAACACATAATTATAATTATTTTTGAATAAAATTAAGTACATCGTGTCCATGTCTATTGTTGTCCAAGAAAGAAGTCAAGAATTGGATAGCCGCCTTGCGGACTTGCACTGACTTGTCGTTTAAACGACCAGCAATCAATGTCAGAAATCCTGAACTCTCGAACTCTTCTGGAATGCGCCGATTCTCCATTAGACTGCGAAGAAGTGAGATGGATTTCGTGCGAACATTCGTTCCTTCGTCAATTATATGAGCACATAATCTGGTGAAAATGATTTTTCTTTTGTCGACACGGGTCTTGAATTCTTCACAGAGCTCTTTTGACAAATACGGCGATGCGAACATATCAGCTAGAGCTTGGAGGGTTGCCATCCGAACGTTGACATGTGGATTCTCGAGTAGTCGGACCACATTGTTAACCTCTTGAAGCATCACGTCCGGACAATGCAGTGCGAGCGCCTGGATGATCATGCAGAACGCTTTTGGAGGGGGATGTTCAGCTCGATCGCCAGAGTAGACAGAGCATGCACGTCTTACGCACATCTCCAATAGTGCACGGAGTGGTTCTGAAATGATAAAAATGTTATTGTAACGCTAAAAATAAGTAAAAGCATACGATTGATTCTGTTCTTTCCGGGAGCACTGTTATCTTTCATCATGCGAACGATTGGCTCAATGAATGGAAAGGAACTCGCTGTCTCCAGATATGGCAGGTCGAGTGTATCTCCAAAAATGCTGTTGGCGATATCTGTAATCAAATTAATTGTTTTCAGAAGGCTTTGCCTAAGCCATACAAGGTGCCATTTGGTATTCTGTTGCGAGAACCTTCCATATCTCAAAGTAAGACACAATCCATGCTTGACTTGAACGTGCGGCGTTTTCCGGATCTTCAAGCAATTGAGATACAGTATCCATGAAGCGTCTGAAGTTTAATATTAGGATACGAGAAGCTGATAATCAAAATAATTACGCAATGAAGTCCTTTTCCATGGCGTCTGGTGCGAAGATATATTGAATCGCCTTCTTCTTCAAACCGCCGGCAGTGTCAACGCGGAGCTCGAGAAGTTGAATGAGGCAGCCGATCATCTGGAAAAAAACGATTTAGAAACATAATTGATAATTTCCACAACAAAAAAATACCCGGGTTCTCTGGTAGTTCTTCCAGCGAGCACAGTATTCTGCAGTTTCTTCATCTAGGTCTTTTCTACCACCTCCTCGTTTGCCTTGATTACTTTCAGCGGTTACTTTCGACACATGCAACTGGAGTTGAACGATGAGTTTCGAAGCTAGAATCACAAACATGCTGACAGCATGAATGATTTCAACGTTCGGTTCTGAATCCGCTTTTTTATCGAAGTAGTCCTCGACATTACTGGACACATCACCATACAATTCTTGGAAACCTGAATATGTTATTCGTGTCAGCAGATAAACGCTATATTTCCCTCACATGAAAGAAGATAGTCGACAACTTGGAACCGCTTCCCCCAATTTCTGTAAGTCGATGATCTTCGAGCCATGGAACAGAGATAAGGAAACGCTTTCTCTATTCCTTGCCATTCCGAATGGTCTCCAGAACTCGCGAATTCTTCGATAGCTTGATCGATTTCGTCATCAGGAAGATTCTGATCAGTTTCGGCGATAAGCTCCGCAATAAGCTTGAACTTGCTGAGATTTAATGAAATTATGAATACCGAATATTCGATTCAGAGGTCTTACCTCGACTGTGAAACTGCAAGATCTACTTGCGATGGGGACGGCGGCGCGTCCACTGGCTTTTTATGCTTTTTCGGTGGCATATTATGATCCCTGTGAGAATAAAGTTTATAAAATAAATAGGAAACGAACAAAGGGAAAGAAAGTTGAACGCAAATAAGGAAGTCGAAAGGAATCAACGACAATAGGGGAAAAATTAGAGAAGAATTGAACAGAAATGTATTTACAGAATTCTTTATTGATATCATTATTAAAGTCTGAAAGATTCGATTACAAATTTATCATCAGTGCAACTGTCGGGATCGAATTTTGATTCATACACCTGAATTTTATTATCTCTGCCGCGTACGGCAGCCGGTAGATATCGAGTATTGTGAAATACAAGAAACTCTAATGACATTCGCTCATTGAACTTGTCAGCGATCATTGCAATACCACCAAATCGAGCTCTACTGAAAAATTGATTGACTGTGAAAAAAAAACAAAAACAATACATACGATTCCATTTTGTCTCGTAGAAACTCTCGAATGATGTCGCTATATAGGATGCCTTCTTCATCGTCGCTGAAAAATCAATGGTTCTCTAATGGTTGGTGTGCACGCACGCACGCGCGGCTTAGCATGTCTCGTCGTCTAGCCTCTTCCCCTTTCTATAATTTGATCGATAGACGTTTTTTGTGGGAAGGAGCCTAATTAGAGGTAAAAGGCAATTAGAAGGAGGAAACATAGGGATGTAGGTTACGGTAATTGTCGTTGTGGGACCTTCGGCTGCGGAGTTTCTTTTCCAAATCTAGAAGTTTTACTAGCATAATCATACGTGAGCCATTTTTGGGAAATTTGAGTATTTTGAGATTTTTTTAGGTCGCGAGATTCTCGCGGTAAGAATTGGTGTGTTTTGTTATCAAGCTCGCAAAACGATATTTCCGGAATGCAATTTTTTAAAAATCAAAAACACATAGAGCTCGCAATTTGAACATCTGCTCAAATTTCCTCAATTCTCTATGTCTTCCGACACTTCCTACTAAATTCTGAGCGAACCTAAAACTTGATCTTGATATTCTTAGAACCAAGCACCATTTTTCCTAATTCTGACAATAGCTTAGCTCTTTGAAGAAAATTAACTCACAGAACTCTGGTCGCGATTCCTCTACAAAAATCAGCTTTTACTAAATGTTCGCCATGTCCTGTTGAAACTATTGAAATTGTTCGTTCACTATACAGATCACCAGGCTCCTCATACTGCCTCCTTTCTGACCACGTGCCACTGCCGTAAACACAACTATGACCGAGTCGTCCCGAGTGTTTCAGTACGATTCCACCACTTGAGGTAGCTGATTCGGCTTCCATATTCTGGAAGAAAAGGTTCCAATACGAAAACATGTTTATGTTTTCAACTCACATTTACATTAATTGAAATAGCTCCTACAGTGTCATGTGTGTCATACGGATGTAGCATTCGGTGTAGATATTTTTCATAACTATCTTTTGCTTGATTAGAGATAAGTTCTTCTGGATTGCACGTTGGGAAATCTGAAATTCAACAACTTCAGCCATTTTGAACCGAAAATGTTAAGTTTAAAACGAATCTTACCGTTTCTTACTGCATATTTTTCTGCTCCACGACCAACAAGAATGAGCGGATGGAGTAGATCTCGTTGTTTCCACCAATTATTACTAGCCAAATGTCGAGCAACTTTTGACGGATGAAACACATTCGAAATGGCACCGACCGCACCAAAACTGAAAAAAAAATCTGCATTTTTAGAACAAATGTTTGGTTTTAAAACCTCATATTTTTGGATGACATAAAAGAGGCTTCACATTCAACTTCTTGATCGATAGTCAAATGTGAACCGAATCCACAGTTGAATTTTTCAATTCTTTCAAGATCCTACAATCAAAATTTCGTCAAATTCGGAAGAATGTCATGTCAACTTACTGTTATAGCACTTTCAACTGTGCCAGTGCCACATGCATAACTACAATCTTCGCCAATGCTTGGGTCGAACTTGGCGCATGCACCTATTAAACGAGAAACATTAGAAAAATCGATAAGGTAACTTTTAAACCTCCATGAACAGCAATCACTTGTGTGCACTCTGGTTTGTTTCTAGATCTACTCATTAGTTGCACTTTGAGAGATTTTCTTCGAGAAGAGCTCCACTGAATCTATGTTTCAATATAACTTTGTTGTTGGCGTCCACTAAGACTGGAATGTCGTATTTGAACCTCTGAAATTAGACAATTTTTACTCAGTGATGTAACAAAAAATATGTCTTGAAACGAGGTGCAAAAAAATCGGCAAAAAATCTCACTTCGATCACTTCCGGCGACTCTGCGGCGAGATTTTTCTCAATAATCGCGAAATTTGGATGTTTTTTCAGGTAGTGTTGCAATTGCCTATGAAAATGGATGCACAGCGAGCAGTTTTCAGAAGAAAAAAGCACGAGTTCGACGGGTTTAGACGAAAAAGAGCGCTGCAAAGCACGAGGGAATGTGATCATTTGAATTGCCGTCCTAAATCACATGGCAAAACTAGGCCGCGCGTGACCTGAGCACGAGACTCGGCCATTTTCAACTTCGCGCGCATGTCGCACATCTGAAGAGCGTGTTGTGACCGAGTGTATGGGTGTGTGCACCAGTTGCGCGAGGAGCGAGAGAGCGTTGCGCGAGCGGAGAGTGGGGAGAGTTTCTTTTGGAATTCGAAACGTGAAAGGCGAAGAAAAAGAGAAAAAGTTGAATCTGAAGATTTTCAGAATTTTCTGGGTTGATAAATAGCAGCCATCGTTTTTTCTTTCAGTAAAACTAAGTTTATCATAAGTCCTCCATTCTTCCAATTCTCTGTACTTTTCCCCTAGCATACAAATATCTTGTCCTTCTAGGAATGCTAACCAAACTTCTTCGTACAACTTCTCGTAATCTCACCACTCCTCCTGTGGTTAAAGTCTTGTCTTTAGACGCTCGAGATACACTTATCACACTAAAAGAGAATCCCAGCGTAGTGTATTCTCGGTTTGCCAAAAATGCGGGATTAGAAATTAAATCCGAAGACATTCTCAAAAACTTTCTGAAAAACTATAAAAGGATGTCTGTTGATTCACCGTGTTTTGGATTCAAAGATATCGGAGGAAGGGTCTGGTGGGAGAATTTGGTTGCAGCTACACTTCAGGATGTGAGCTGAATGAATATGAAGAACGTTGTAACTCATATCTTTCAGTGTTCACCATTTTCTGAAAAAGAACTACGCGAACGCATTGCTGGCGATCTCTACAACCACTACTCAACCACAGAACCTTGGAAGCTGGTTGAAGATGATGTAGTGTTTCTTAGTATTACGAAGAACCATCAGAAAAAATTTAGGTTCGGCAATCGCTTCAACGACTCCGTTTGAAAGGCATTATTCTAGTAGTCACCTCGAATTTCGACAGCCGCTTGAAGACTCTTCTCTCCGAGTTCAATTTATCTGATCTCTTTTCGATGATAATTCTATCTGGTGAAATTGGGTTTGAAAAGCCTGATAGCCGAATTTTCCAATTGATTCTCAATCACTTTGATCTTCCTCACCCATCTGAAATCTTGCATATAGGCGATAATTACAAAAACGATTTTGAAGGTGCTAAACGTTTCGGTTGTAGATCTTTATTGTTTGATCCCAATAATTCTTCTTCTCATCTCCAATCGTTTGATCGTATTTCTCGTTTGTCCGATTTACAATTGTACTGAATTCTTCCTAAATAAATTTTTAATTTTTCAGAAAATGGATTTGTTTCGTAAGCCCAAAAAACGAACTGCCCCAACACAGGTTCTTCGAAAGAAAGAGAGCTCTAGCGACGAAGAGCCAGAGGAAAATGTGAAGGATTTGATAGCAAAGCGACGTCGGGCTAATCCAATGATTCAATCGGTAAGTATTTCCTTTTTCTAGTTATAAAAATCAGTTTTTTTTTCAGACGAAGAAAAAAGAAATGAACAATGCTCAAAATTCTGAAGATGATTCAGATGATTCAGATGATGGAAACATTGCAGTGGCAACCCATTCGTTTGCGGCTACAGGAGAAGCTGGACCTTCTGGACCCCTCGATCAAGGAGCAACATCAACCCTTGAGATCGACACAGACTATTCTCGAGACTCTCATGCTCAATTCGAACGCGTTCAACAGCAACTGAAGGAAGGAGTTGAGAAAGATGGAAAGATTCTTTACAAGGGATCCGCTATGTATGGTGCGAAAGAAGCTAAAGATACAGCTAAAGGAAACGCTTCAAGTATGCATAATCGAGTTGGTCCAATTCGAGCTTCCCAGTTTCTTCGTGCAACAGTCCGTTGGGATTTCGCTCCGGATATTTGCAAAGACTACAAGGAAACTGGATTTTGTACATTTGGTGGTAAGTTTTAATCATTTTCTAAACCCCTATTGTTCTCTTTTTCATTCAGATTCCTGCAAATTCGTTCACGATCGCTCGGATTACAAGCACGGATGGGAAATCGACGAAGAGTATGAAGCCGGAAAGTATGGCGTAGAAGATGATGAGGATTATGAAATTCGCGATCAAGACGATGCGTTCCCGGAAGATTGTTTCATTTGCGGCAACCCATTCGTTGATCCCATTGTTACCAAGTGCAAGCACTATTTTTGTACCATGTGTGCATTGAATGCCTTCAAAAAATCATCGAAATGCCCCGTTTGCCATCAGAATACTGAAAAGATTATGAATGCTGCGAAAGACTTGATAAATTTCCTGAAGAGGAAGAAAAAGTTGGAAGCCGAGAAGGAAGCAAAACAAGAAGAAGAAGAGCAGGAAGAAGAAGCATCTGCGCATGAGGGATGTAGCCATAAACACGGAGAAGGTCTGGAAAAGCAAGATGAAGATCCCGAAGGTGGCAATCATGACGAAGCAGACGCTCCCGATGGCGAAGGAACAGATGAAGAACAAGAAATTCAGATGGAAGATGTCGAAGGTCTTGAAGGCGGAGAGAATGATTCCGAAAGCGATGGCGAAGAAACCGAGGATTGATTTGCCTTCTTATTTATTTATCTTGTTTTCAATAAAATTATTTATATTACGGCCTATTTATTTTGAGTATTGCAACAAAACAGTTTCTTGTTTTCGCCCGACTTCCAGATAATTCCGGAACGAAGTTCGGAAAGTTCCGAATTTCTTTTCTTCGAGACTACGGTATACCAAAGGCGCATGCGAAAAATTTCCTTATGGGTCTCGAGCGGAATCCATTTCTTCTCGCAACCTGTTTGTCAATTACCATTTTTCTGGTGCTTTTTTCATTTTTAGGGAAGTGAGATTTCTAAATACTCGAAATTTGAAAATCGGATTGTTGCGATCATCTCTGCTGACTTCTGAACACCTCGTTTTGTCTACCTTACATGTGTTATTTTGCTTTTCGCTTCGAGATATTCCGTGATTCACTTCGGCATACACTTTTCTAACCTTATTCTCCGACAGCAATAACTGGCATGTAAATTCGCAAGCCTGCGCGCGGTTACTCTAAAGTCCCGCCCTTTTTTCTGCGCCGCATCTTGCTTCGAACCCGCAACATTCAAACGCCACTCTCTTCTTCCTCCTCTTGTCGTTTCTGAATTAAATTCGAATTCACAGAGACGAATCGATTGAAAATGTCTGGCAAAGCAAAGAAAGCCAAGATGGACGATCCGGTAAGCCGTTCCCCAAGGAAACTAGAGAAAAAATTTTTTTTCAGAAAGACAATGTCTTCATGGTCGAAAAAGTTCTTGACAAAAGGTCCGGAAAGGCTGGAAGAGAGGAATTTCTGATCCAATGGCAGGTTAGTGAAAGGTTTTTATTCTTATCATAAACTTTTGATTTACAGGGATTCCCAGCATCTGATTCCAGTTGGGAGCCGAGAGAAAATCTCCAATGTATCGATTTGTTGGAAGAATTCGAAAAGGAGTTTGCCAAGGTTTGCAGATGACTCAATTTCGGTTACGAAATAATTACTTTCAGCGCGAGAAGCCGTCACGTAGAAAGCTGAAATCGCCAGAGCGTTCAACTTCAAAACAACAACAGTCGACTTCAAAGCAACAGCCAGCTTCAGAATCACAAGAAACAACTCCAAATGAGGAAGAAGTGTTCACGAAAGACAATTTCTCGCTGCACGGAAAGCAGTTGAAATGCATTGTCGGGATCACAAAAACTCCCGGAGATCTCCACTTTTTGTGCAAGTTCACTGATGACACTGCTAAACTCATTCCAGCCAAGGAAGTCAACAGTCGGTTAGTTCTATTACATTGAGAACACTTGCTCGGCGGGGGCTCCCCTATGATCTTGGCTAGCTTAGAACAATGAATAATTTCAGCTATCCGCAACATGTTATCAAATACTACGAAAGCAAACTTAACGTCGACTACTCTTAGAACTCGGAATCTCTCAATTCGTTAAATACTTGTCGTATTTCATTCCTTGCGTTTTATCATGATGTCCCCAATCAGATGGAGAGGGTTTCCCTAATATATTATTCTCCTACCACCCCCAAACTGAAATCCATTTTGAAAGCTTACAAACAATAAATTATTTCTTAATTTTTCAAAGTGTTCTTTTTTATTTTCCAGGTACCGACCGTTCGTCGACGAGTACGGGAGCTTTCTGAGAAGGCAGATGGATAAAAGACAGAAACGATTTGAGGAAGGGAGAAAAAGAACGGTTGAAATCGATGATGAAGACGACGAATGGCCAGAAATGCCAGAAGGAATTGATATTGTAATAATTGTGCTTCAAAAAAAGGAAAATGAAAAAAAAATCGATTTTTTCAGAACCCTGAACCAGTAGTTCAAAACAGAGAAGTAACCGGATTGCCAGATGGTTTCGGACGCCCTGAAATGGTATATTTATCCCTATTTTAGGTAGAATCCCCTCAAAAAAAAAAACTAATTTCAGCCGATTAGCTCATTGCTACTCGATGATGTTCACATGGAATCAAGTGACAGCTTCCCTCCAGACCCAGTAGATGAACCAATGGGAAGTGGAAGCGTACCGGACCCTTTCATGTCTCTGTTCGACGAGAGCGCGAACAGTAGCCCACCGCGATGTTCGATTGTTGTTGATACGATTCCCAACGACGACGATCTCTTTCCGGGAGCTATCTGAAACATTAATATATTACCTGATCTCGCATTTTAATTGCATTTATGATTCATATAAAGTTCAACAAAGTTGGTACAACAAAAAAGGTGTTTAGAAAGG
This sequence comes from Caenorhabditis nigoni, assembly GCA_027920645.1. Lineage (NCBI taxonomy): Eukaryota > Metazoa > Nematoda > Chromadorea > Rhabditida > Rhabditidae > Caenorhabditis > Caenorhabditis nigoni. The sequence continues at coordinate 6,330,125 of CP115866.1, read as the reverse complement.
AAAACAAAAACACAACAAGGAGAAAAGATAAGACAATTTGAACAACTTGTAACAGCTCAACCCGGTGGAGCAATATGGGAAGAGGGAAAAACAAGTAAAAATGGATAGTTGAATGGTTAACAAATCAAGGCATGGCGTTCTTATTCACTGTCGCTGCTGCTCGACACTTCTTGCTTCACTGCTTTCTTCGACTTCTTCTTTGGAGCCTCTTCCTCCTCTTCATCTTCTTTGTCCTCTTGCTCCTTCTTCGCCTTATCAGTTTGCACGTATTCCTTGGCCCACGATTTTGGGGTGGTGCTGTTTGGCTTTCCAAACTTGTCGAGAAGTCCATCCTTGACCATTTGCTTCTTCTTTGAGGCTACTGGTCCCAGTCCCCACTTTCGTCCATAGACGTCGCGCTCCATGATCACACGTTTCGACTTAGCGACGATTCCATGATCGACTGAAGCAATAGTGGAAGTGCTCATCTGAGCGATAGCGATGCAGATTGCTTCTCCCTTGGTCGTCATGATGACGATCTCCTTTCCAACTTCGATATCGTCATCGTAGCGAAGAATTCCAGGAATGAGGATCTTGGCTCCATAGCAAATTGCGTTAACGCAACTATCCTTCACAACAACTCTTTTGTGCTGTGTGAGAAGAGCTTCAAGTGGACGGACAATGTGTCGCATATAGCTTTCATCCTTTTGGGTGTCCAGCATATACTGAGCGTCGAGGACGTCATGCATAGTGACCATGTTCTCGTTTTCATCACAAATTCCGGATCTGTTTCTTCGAAGTTCCTGCATTTGTCCTCCGCAACCAAGAATGAGACCAAGGTGAACGCAGATTGTACGGACATAGGTTCCAGACTCGCAAATGCAGCTGAAAAACAACATTCGTTTAGATAACTATGAAATGGGAAACTACTTACTTGAAAATTCCCATTTGTTGAGCTGGATCATACTCGATGAATTTGTTTTCGTAGACAGTACGAATACGAAGCTGTCTCTTGACAGCGGAGATCAATGGTGGGCGTTGGAACAAAGCTCCAGTGAGCTTCTCAAGAGCTTGCTTCACCTTGCGCTCATCCTCGACTTCTTCGTGGAGTTTGAAGATACAGATGTATTCTTTACCAGCTCCTTGCTGCGACTTTGCCAATCGGGTTGTGCGATCGATGCAAACGATGAGGCATCCCGAGACTTTTGGATCAAGTGTTCCACTGTGTCCGGTCTTTTCACAGCGAAGAATTCTCTTGATCCAGGAAACGACCTCGTGAGACGATGGATTGGACGGCTTGTCGAGGTTGAAGAATCCAGATGAGATGTAGTTTTTGATATCACGCTTGAGTGGAGAAACTCCTTCAACGTGAGGCGTGTAGTGGTTGGTGCGAACGTTGAGCTTGTCGTAGTTCTAGAATATAAATTTAGGTTTGCAATATACCGGTAAAACAAATACCTTCAGCAAAAGAGGCCATTGAGAGGCATCGAGTTTAGCTGTTTCATTCGATGATGGAAGTTGGAAAGATCCCTTCTGTTGAGCTTCCTGGAAGAAATTCGACTTTATTATTGTTTCAATTCTCAAAAAAAAAAAACTTACGGCAAGCTCGTCACCTTCGAGCTTGGAGCGCTTGTCCTTCTTGCCCATATTGAGATCGTTACTGAAAAAAAAATGTTATTGTTCCATTTTTATGTCCAAAAAGGGGTTTTCAACTGGAGAACTCGCCAAAACACCAATCGATATTTTGAAAATCTACTGGCGCACCTGCACTGGCATTGTGCCAAGGGGTCTTTTCATCGCTGCGTGTGTGCCCCTACTCTTCAACACACAAGGGGCGCTACGAAATCGTTTTTCGAATATTTTTCGTTTTGGCGCGTAAATCGTCGTTTGTGCGCCATTTTTTTCAACACCCATCACCCAGGCTCCAGAATCTGTGTTTTGTCATCATTTTTTCAGTTTTTCATCAGTTCATGTTTTTCTGAAAGATTCTAAGTTTGATATTCTCGATGTCTTTGTGCTCTTCGAATTTCAATATGAGCTCAAGATTTAGTCACGAGACCTCTTTCAGGCTTTCTGAAGTATTTCGCAACAGCTACTGCCAATATTTTTCGTATATTTTCATATTCTTGCTTCTTTTCCTTTTTTCCTGATAATTATTTTCTATCATTTCAGCAATGTCTGGTGGTGACGGCATCCCAACTTTCAAGCTTGTCCTCGTCGGAGATGGAGGTACCGGAAAGACCACTTTCGTTAAGCGTCACTTGACTGGAGAATTCGAGAAGAAGTATGTCGGTAAGTTGAAAGAAATCGTGTTATTTTTTCTAAAAACCTATTTTCAGCTACACTCGGAGTCGAAGTACATCCACTCGTCTTCCACACCAATCGCGGACAAATTCGTTTCAACGTATGGGACACTGCTGGACAGGAAAAGTTCGGTGGTCTTCGTGACGGATACTATATCCAAGGTACTATTTTCAGAAGAGTAAATTTCTAACTACTTTTTTTACAGGTCAGTGCGCCATCATCATGTTCGATGTCACTGCTCGTGTAACCTATAAGAATGTTCCAAACTGGCACCGTGACTTGGCAAGAGTATGCGAAAACATCCCAATTGTTCTCTGCGGAAACAAGGTTCTTATAAAGTCCTGACTTGCTGAAATTAGTTATTTGGTTTCCAGGTTGACGTCAAGGATCGTAAAGTCAAGGCCAAGACTATCACTTTCCACCGAAAGAAGAACCTTCAATACTACGACATTTCCGCCAAGTCCAACTACAACTTCGAAAAGCCATTCCTTTGGCTCGCCAGAAAGCTGCTCGGAGATCCAAATCTCGAGTTCGTTGCCATGCCAGCTTTGGCTCCTCCAGAGGTAAGAAACAACGTGTTCTGAATCGATTCTCAATTTCTTGTTCCAGGTTCAAATGGACCCAGCTATGATTGCCGAATACGAGAAGGATCTGGACAACGCCGCCAAGGCCGATCTTCCGGATGACGACGATGATCTTTAAATATTTTAACCTTTCAACATCCTTGTTTTCAAATCTCACAACCCCTTCCCATCTAAAAATTTACCATTTTATACATTTCATATGCCGATTAATTTCTTAACTTAAAAATAATTAGCATGCCCAACCGGTGTTTTCTACGCACACAACTGGACTGTTTTGAAGGAAGATTGTACATTTGCTGTTTGATCATTGTGCGAATGAATTTAAAGAAATGGTTGGCTGGGCACCCATCAATGTCAATGCTGATTTCATATTTATGTTCGACTAAAAATTTGAAACAACTTGTTAAAATAAACATCAAAGCACCATTTTACAAGAAGTACCGGTAACAAAAAGTGGCAAATGCAATTAATTTACGCAAATTTAAAACACTTCTGATGATTCTGCGGCACCTTAGTCTTGAACAGAATAGAGTCAGCGCGAAATTGGGAGAATCTTAATGGGTTGTATCCGTAAATTTTTGTAAACATCCGTATACATTCATGGCGTTTATCGAAATGAGAGTCTTCTTTGAACAAACTTTCTGTGCATGTTTCACATCTGAAAATAAACAGTATTTTGAAATGATTAATATATTGTCGACTCACTTTAAATTCCATCGGGAAGTAGTTTTTATTGGAGGCTTTCTGGTCAGATGGGAAACTAAAAAGTTCATTGCGATGTCTTCACAGTTCTTGATACTGTCGACGTGTTCACGAATAACCGCAGGCATCTGATAGGTATACGCACTCAAGTAGTTCTGAAAGAAAGCTTTCAATTAGTTCTATAGTTCAGTATAATTCACTTTATGAATGAATGCTGCTCCTGTGAGAATCATACTCATCTGACAAGTATGGTTACTGTTGTAGTACATTGCATCGCCATATCGGGCGTGATAGCGAGCTGGAAACCCAACAATTCTATCTCGATTCTCGCGCCATACTCGAAACGCCAAAACGAATTCTTGTTGGAACAAATCGATATCGTCATCTAACGATAGAACAGCTTCCGTCTCAATTCTGTCCCATGGCACGAATCTGTTGTTCAAACTGTTCTCCGTAACTCGAACGAATTCAACAGGAACATGCAATGACGGCCAACTCTCCGGTGGTTCTCGATGAATGTTATTCCAGACAACCACTACTTTATTGAGGTACGGTAGTTGATGCAGCCGCTCCAGGGCTCCCGCGAGTATCGTATCCCTTTCATATGTCAGCAACACAACTGTGAACTGCTCTCTTTGTCTGTTCCCTCCAAGCGCTTTACTGAATTCTACGCCACTTCCAGGCTCGATGGGTCTAAAGCCACTGCGAGTGTCTTCGTAGAATTCCGATTCTGCTGGAGGCTCCGCCGAGTTGATAATGAATTCTTTCGAACGATGCGGCGAGAAAATAGTGTTCCAAGTGTCGTAGGAATACTGAAAATGATATTTGGATATTCAAATGTAATGGTGACAAATAACCAACTAGCTGGAATTCAGAAAAATTGTAAGCGAAAGAAGTTGATTCCACACGAGATTCCAATGGTCCAAGGAGATATTCATCATCATAATTGGGTTGAACGGGGACCACAGTACCCTTTGGAGGAGTGAATGTTGAATTAAACAAGGGTTTTGCTTGATTTCTCAGACTGGAACGGGTCTCCTTCGTTGGAATAAGCAGCTTGTGGCGAAGAGCTGCTAACAAACTTCGAGCAATAGTTTCTCGATCAGCAAAGTAAGAGTCATAGTAAACTCTTCCCATTCTCCGCATTTCCAGAATATCACTACTCTCAAATGACCTAACGATGAAATGAGCTTCTGGAAGACGAGCAATCGGAAGCCTATAAGTGGCACGTCGCCAGTCAATCAATCCTTGAAAGGGTAGTTGTTGAGTGTTAGACAGAACGACTGGAACGCATCCAACTTCAAGGGAAGTCATGAAATTATCGAGAAAGTCATCAGATTCAAGAATGAAGCAAAACGTAGATGATGCATATATCCGTTTTGTGATTTCTGGTCCACATTTGGTTTTTTCTTGATAACATTTTTGAATGATTCTATTGTGGTTCGCCTTCTTGAAGGATTCCTCTAGAGATGATACATCCAGCATCTTGTGATTGCTTCCAATTACTAGGCCAATTAGATTTTCTCGATAAAGTGGTAGCAAAGGAACTGGCTCGCGTTTCTCTGTATTCCGGATCACTTGTAGAGCAAAATCGAATGAGCTGAAAATTAGAAATTCGTTTAAAAAAGCATAAAGGTTCCTGAAAACTTACCGAAGATGAGATGACTGGACTACTATCGACTTGAGGTCATCTGCAATGCCAAATGATTCTCCAATATTGAATAGGATCTCATTGCTAACTGATTCGGTTGGAAGCACTCCATTTGTTATTCGAATCTTCATACATGCACTATCGGATTCTTCCGTTAAATGTGGAGCGACGTTTCGGAACGCAGCGCTCCACTCTGTTTCTACAGCTCCATTTGTGATTGCTTCTACATAAACTGGCATGAAAGACGTGATAGAACAAAGGCTGTAGTCAATAACACTGTCGAAGTCGAGGGAAGAAGATCGTGGAAGAAGAGTTGTGCTGAAAACTGAGACTTGTTGAGGGAAAAAGGGGGATAAACTAACTCAGACGAATTAACTTGAAGAGGAGAGTATGGTAAGAACACTCTCACATTTTGAATTTCCCTCAGCTCTTCCAGTTGTCTTTGAGCAGCTTCAATTTCGCCTTCTAATGCTGATAATTCCAATTCTATAATTATTTTTGAAAGAGGGATCTGAAATGAACGAATCTCCTTACGTTTTTGAGGAATCAATCTCTGTAGCTCTTCCTGAACGGCTCGTATTTCCTCAATTTTGGTTTGGGACTCAACCAACTCCGAACGGACTGATGCTAATATTCTGTAATGCTACTGGTTGACTTTAGTATCAAATAGCAAAACGCTTACCTTTTCTGTTCTCGAAGAATTCTCCCGACTGAATATCCACTACACGACGCATCGTAATCATCTACATTTTCGATTCTTCTCAAAATCAACAAGGTTTCATGAATCAGTTATTTGAAAGACTTACCCAGTAAGTGCTTGGGGACTCCATGAAGGAGATTGTTCAAAAAATGTCGAGTTATAAATGATAATTGATGAGATCATGAAAATTGCAATCACCAGGAACGCTAACACCCGCAAGGACGATAATGGAAATCTAAATCCTGAAAGAAAGTTGTATTGTTCAACTCTCCCGTTGAATAAAGGACTATTTTACCATTTAATCGGATAGCCATCGATATTACCGGCACGAATTTGAGTTGTAGATGCTCTTGAACATTGGTTTTATTTCCTGAAAAAATGCTTTTTCTGTTCTTCCGAATTATTAAATTTTTAAAATATTTATTTTTATAACCAGACCCTATTTTAATTCAAAAATTGACTCTGGAGTTCTGAGAAAAGTGGCGGAGTAAGGGATTGGAACCTAAATTCTGGGTTTTGCATCCTTTTTCTCATGACCGTATGCAAATGTGCAAAAAAACAGTGCGGCAAAACCGTGCACAGCTTGCAATCCAGGCTTCGACCCCCGACTCCGCCCACTTTTCCCGGGAATTTTTTCCCCGCGGAATATTTTTGAGTTGTAAGTGCGCTCCGTTGCGCGCGTTGCGTATCGCGATGCGTGGCGCCAAAAACCGATTCGAATCGTCACTTTTGAGTCACTTCCGCGGAGAACACTCGTTACCCTTGCGTCTTCCAGTATCGCTGCGTTATCAGACCATTTCTGTTTTCTCTGCTGCGTCCTGTAACACATTTGCTTCACACATTCCAAGTGACCGTTTTTCAGTGTCAGAATGAGAGAAATCGTCCACGTTCAAGCCGGACAGTGCGGAAACCAGATCGGATCCAAGTTCTGGGAAGTCATTTCCGATGAACACGGAATTCAGCCCGATGGAACCTTCAAAGGAGAGAGCGATTTGCAGCTCGAGAGAATCGATGTCTACTACAATGAAGCTAACAGTGAGTCATTGTAGGCGTAACGTGCTCTTCAAATACATGTTTCAGATGGTAAATATGTGCCGCGCGCGGTCCTCGTCGATCTTGAACCAGGAACCATGGATTCTGTCCGATCGGGACCATTCGGACAACTTTTCCGTCCTGACAACTTTGTCTTCGGTCAATCGGGAGCTGGAAACAACTGGGCCAAGGGACATTACACAGAGGGAGCTGAGCTCGTTGACAACGTTCTCGACGTCATCCGCAAGGAGGCTGAGGGATGTGATTGCCTTCAAGGATTCCAGCTGACCCACTCGCTCGGAGGAGGAACCGGATCCGGAATGGGAACCCTTCTCATTTCCAAGATCCGTGAAGAATACCCAGATCGTATCATGTCCTCCTTCTCCGTTGTTCCATCCCCAAAAGTGTCGGACACGGTCGTTGAGCCATATAATGCCACCCTCTCCGTTCACCAGCTTGTCGAGAATACTGATGAAACTTACTGCATCGATAACGAGGCCCTCTACGACATTTGCTACAGAACGCTCAAGCTCACTAACCCAACCTACGGTGACTTGAACCATCTCGTTTCGCTCACAATGTCTGGAGTCACCACATGTCTCCGTTTCCCAGGACAACTCAATGCTGATCTTCGCAAATTGGCAGTTAACATGGTCCCATTCCCACGTCTTCACTTCTTTATGCCAGGTTTCGCTCCACTCTCCGCCAAGGGAACCCAGGCCTACCGCGCCTTGACCGTCGCCGAGCTCACCCAACAGATGTTCGACGCCAAGAACATGATGGCTGCTTGCGATCCAAGACACGGACGGTATCTTACCGTCGCTGCGATGTTCCGCGGTCGTATGTCGATGAGAGTGAGTTAAAGTTCATCAGTAGCATCAGGAGAATCAATTCCCTTGTTTTTTCAGGAAGTCGATGAACAGATGTTGAACGTGCAGAACAAGAACTCTTCGTACTTCGTGGAATGGATCCCGAACAATGTCAAGACTGCTGTCTGCGATATCCCACCACGCGGGCTCAAGATGGCTGCCACATTCGTAGGAAACTCAACCGCGATCCAAGAGCTTTTCAAGCGTATCTCGGAGCAGTTCACCGCCATGTTCCGCAGAAAAGCTTTCCTCCATTGGTACACTGGTGAAGGAATGGACGAGATGGAGTTCACTGAAGCCGAAAGCAACATGAACGACTTGATCTCCGAATACCAACAATACCAAGAAGCCACTGCCGAGGACGAGCCACTCGATGAGTTCGCTGGAGAAGGGGAGACCTACGAGTCGGAGCAGTAATTGCGTTCCACAGAACAACTAAATTATTGTGCCCATTATTGTATTTCCCTGTCTCATGATCTTTTAATTTCGCTCGGTACTGTCCAATAAATTTGCCGAATAAAAGATGCATCTTATAAATTCTCTTCTATTTTCTATTGAAATGTAAAAATCATTAAAACATATTTATTCTAGAAAGAAAAGCAACCGAATCGAAGAATGTTCTAGTTACAGAAAATGAAAGATACTGTCATCAAAGGATCTCTCAAATTGAAGAAGGTGTCCTCTGATGCGCCGAAGAAAGCAAAGAAGAGCAAGCCGACGGTAGATCCTAAACAAGTGGATATGACGATTAGACGGTAAATTAATGATGCATCTGATTTCTAACTGTCTCAGAGATTCCAGAAATGCTTCCGGATCTGGACCACACAAAACCGAAGCCGAGCTTCGGTTCGAAGCAAGAAGGCAGGCGAACATGGTTGGTGATATATCAAACTGATTTTGCAAAATTCGTTGTTTCAGGCCGAGAGAATGTTGAAGAGAGCTGCTGTCAGTCATCGTGAGAAGGTAGAGAAGTTCAACAAGCAAATGGAGGAGATGACCGAATTCAACGACATTCCAAAAGTTTCCTGGACCAAGTAGTCTAAAGGATTTTACAACTCATTGTACATTTTTACTCGACCTGCTCTTTGTGCATAACTGTCAATAAATCATTTCTGTTTCTTTGTATTATTGCTCTTGTTTACAAAGGTTTTATGTTGATACATGGTACTATTTTTGGTGGGTAAGGCGGTCATCAGGAGCATTATAAGCCTGAAAGCTCCAAAATTCCACGTCACTCCCTCTTCTCTCTTGTTCTCGCGTCATATTCGTTGTATTCGCAGTCGCATTGATGTCTGCGTCTCTAACTGCCACTCACTCTCGTTCCCTTCCCTCTTTTCTCGCTCCATTCGTGTCCAAACGGGCTTTTGGCAACAGCTCCGAGAAGGCCACGGCTTCATTGATTAATTTTTTTCTCGAAGCTCAGGTGTCACCTATTTGGGCGTTTTATGTTGATTATGTAATTCCAGAAGTTCTATGAATTTGAAATTCATGAAACCATTATCATGACGTTTCTCTTCTCCATATATTTCAGACCTGAAAATCGATTGACTCTCTTACTCTCTTGACACTTTATCATTTGATTTTGTCCTTGTTATCAGTCGTTTCCACCTCATTTCCGTTTGTTTCAGGGTGCATTAGGGCAGTTTCTTCGTGCCGAATACAGAAAAAATGCTGCGAGGAAAAGTTGATCCGAAAAAGGAGGAGCAGGAGAGACTGCAAGGATTTCTTCTGGAAATGCTGAAAGAGGAGGAGAACAAGTATTGTGCAGATTGTCAAGCGAAGACACCGAGGTAAAGCGATTTATTTTTTAACTTGAGAACTTCTATAAAAATACTGACATTAAAATTACTCCTTACCGTAAGACCTGTATTAGAAGGGCCTTCCGGAGGTTCCTTGAAACGATTGGAGGGCCAGCCCTTCTATGAATGATTTTACGGTATAAAGTTTATTTTCAGATGGGCAGCTTGGAACTTGGGAGTATTTATCTGCATCCGATGTGCTGGAATCCACCGTAATCTCGGAGTTCACATTTCCAAAGTCAGATCCGTTAATCTGGATTCCTGGACACCTGAGCAAGTGCAGACAATGCGTGTGATGGGAAACGAGAAAGCTCGACAGGTCTACGAACACGATCTTCCCGCACAATTCCGCCGCCCGACGAACGATCAGCAAATGGAGCAGTTCATTCGCAGCAAGTATGAACAGAAGCGATACATTCTTCGTGATTTCGTTTACCCTCGAGTGGATGCCAGTGAATTGCCCAAATCATTATCACAGGCTTCGAAGAAAATCGGGACACCAGTAGTGAGCATTGCGACACGTGGGAGCTCAGCAATCACGAGTAATGGTCATGGTTCTTCTGCCTCAGTGAGTTTTATATTCAACTTTATTATATAAGCTTTATAATCTCAAATCATAATGTATTCACAGGCGGCACCATCTCTCCTCGATTTCTCTGATTCGCCTACCACTACTGCTCCAGCTAAGAATTCCGTCAATTTGTTTGATGATTTTGAAGGACTCAATCTGAACAACTCATCCACACCAGCACCACCAGCTCCCGCTGCTGCTGCTAATGACGATTTCGACGATTTTGGTTCATTTGTATCTGCAAATTCACAAGCTGCAGCCCGAAACGCTGGTCTTGGAGGCTTTGCCGATTTTTCGTCTGCTCCGACTACTACTACTGCCACGACAGCAGTCCCATCTTCTTCAGGACTTGACGGTATTTGAGATTTCGATAGAAATCGTTTTCGAAATTATGTTGTTTCAGATTTGACGGCATTGACAACGCCTTCAACCGAAAATGGAGGATCTGAAAATAAGAAAACAAACGCTGACATTCTTTCACTTTTCGGTCCTTCTGGAGGTTCTTCTGCGCCGAACGTGGTTGCTCCAGGTGGTTTTGCTGGATTCGGTCTACAGGCAGCACCACAGCAAACGCAACAGAATGCGTTCGCATCATTTGGAGCTCCGCCGGTTCAACAGACACCTCAATCGCACGATATGTTCGGTGGACTCTCAGGAATAAATTTTGGTGCTCCTGCTGCTGCCCCCGTTCAAATGACAATGCAACACAATCCTCCACAAAGTTTCGGCTCGTCGTTTGCACAAATTCCTTCTTCTCAAAACCAAGGATTTGGAGGAATTAGCTCACCCTCATCGTTCAGTGCGAAGCAGACTCCTACGTCTCCAACAAGCTCCTCACAGGGATTCAGTATTCCAAATAAGTCGAATGCCTTTGCGGATCTGGCCCTTGGCAAGGTATTGATAAAATTGTAATAGCAGATAGCATATAATTCTCGGTTCCAGGTCATGAAGACGAACTACGGACAAAGTGCAATTCACTCTGCTCCAGCACCATCGACAACCGTTAACCAGTCTATTCCAATGTCCACGTCTTCATCTTTTGCCACAACAACAACAGCTGCCAACAATGACCTGTTCGACATGTTTGCTTCTGCACCACCTCCGGTTCCTGTCACCGTCAACTCCTCATCCGGTCTGGATGACCTGCTAGGACTCTAGTCAATTTCTCTTCTCATAACTAGTCTTCTTCCCTGAATTGCATAATGTGACCTGTGATTTTTCTTTTCTTTCTATTCATCTTCTATAGGCATCTTCCTTGTGATAAACATAGTAACTTATTCTCGTCATTTCTATTTGGTTGTGAGCTGATTATTCGCTGACATGATCGCTTTTCAGCATATCCTGACTATGTTTCAAATGTTAGTGAAGAACCCTTTCCCTATTCTTTTTTTGCCCCTGGTTTTTTTCCTGTTTCAGTCAATTTCCCTTCTCTCATACTAATTCGTGCTTAAATAACTCTTTTATTGAATGAAATGTATCGAGATAAGAATGCATGAAAGCTGGAGAAGCAAAAACATACATAAAAAGAACCAGTTTGTTTGGTTTTCTCCTGATGACGTAGTCCAGCAACTTCTGGAGGTTGTACTATGACTGACCGTGGCATTTTGGCTTGTTTGCTGTGGCAGACCGATTCTCGATAGTCTGTAATTGTGTTTTCGCCACTATTCTGAACACAACGACGATCATCATCCAGAATAATAGTGACAAAGAGTGTGTGTGTGGGTGCGCAGACGTTGTTCGCCCTGATTCCGGTAGTTCAGAGAACGGCGAATCAGAGAGGCGCAGATAGCAGACGAATGAGGCGGAATGCGCGAGATAGAATTCTTTCTTGGAGAAGGAAGAAAGCCCACAATTAACAAAAGACTAAAACCAATTTCCTTTTTAGCAATTTATGGAATTCGTCAACAGTATTAAAAAATTTTGCCGAATTATTATTTTTTGAGTGTATTGAATTTTTGAATTCATGTCATAGGTTTTCGCTTCATGTTTGCCATCTGATTGCCATCGAAAACTGTCAATTTTTTTTCAAAACTCTTTTTTTTCATAAATTTGATTACAGTATCCCGTTTAAAGGCGCACAGCAAAAAACTTTTTCGGGTTTCAAAGCGAAAAGCTTTATGGCTTTTTTTATTTCTTTTTTTCTGCGATTTTTTGATATTTCAAAAAGTATTAAATTTCTTGAACTTTTTCGCTTTAAATTCGCATTAGAATGAATCTGATTACCACTGAAAAATCACTGAAAAATCCCATAAATTCAAATGCTCAAATTTTAATTACAGTATCCCGGATTAAAGGCGCTTAGCGGAAAGCTTCCTTGGGTTTCATAACGAAAATCTTGATTGTCTTTTTGAATCAAAAAATTTGCTTTCTTTTTGTTTTTTTTTCTTCATTTTTTCTACAAAATCAGAATTTTAATCGGATTTTTTCTGTAATTTTCATGATATTTGCATTTAAGTATTCGTTTTATTCTCTTTTTGTAGGTGGAAACATATACATTCTTCCTCTGTTGCGAACTAGAAGAATTTAATTATTTTTGTCGAACTGTCATCCTTTGGAGATGCAGTAAAGTGTGATTCATTCACAACGTAAATTTTTCAATCAGGACTCTGTCGAACTTGTAAAGCATTCACAAACCAGCAAGTTTCAGTAGTTTTTCGCCTGCAATCTGCTAAACATTTTTCTTTCTAAAGTTTCAATTTTAAACCCCCCCCCCCCCCCCGAGAATTTCGTAAAAATCACCGGCCACACAAGTCACAAACTACGGGCCACCACCACCACCACCTGCCATCGCCATCACAAAACCAAACGGTACAATAGTAAATAGAAAGAAACTCTTCTTTTTCTGGCGCCTGAGTTTATTTTAGACAACTTGTAAACACAAAAGTGTTCTCTCTATTTGTCATGCTCCTCAAATCGCGTTGGACTACGCTCAGATGTCCAGAGAGACTACAAAATGAGAAAAAATTCCAGAAATTAGGTGTAAGGGATCTATGGATCTTCTAGCACATTTCCGTTTCTTATTTTGACTACCTCCCTCGACTTCCTGTGTTCTTCTGACTCACTTTTCAGGTGGTTCCTTTTTTTTCGCTCTTATCTCTCTGGGTAGCAGTTTGTTTTTATTTTTCGCCTGCTCATCATGTTTTACATTATTTTAGTATTACCAGCCTGTTTGCCGCGCCTCCGGCGCTACAAACAGCTGGGAATAACCTTTTTCTTTTACTGTTCGTCGCTTCGCGACTCACTCTTTTTAAAGGTCACGTGTATCTATATTTTATTTTCAAGCTTTTCAAAAATGTGCGGACAAACTGACAGAGAGAAAGATAGAGAGAGAAAGAGACGCAACTTCATTTATTTATTATAAGAATGATTATAGTAAAAAAAATCGGAGCTGTGGAGGAGAAACGCTGGTAGTCGTGGCCGAAGATCCCACAGGGAAAACTACCGTAACCTAAAAATATTTTAACTTTCCGTATTAATTTTCTCGATTTTCGTGCGATTTCAGTCAATTTTTCCCTATTAGCATTGTTTTATTTTCAAACTTATTTGAGGGAAGAGAACACCCAAACGGCTCACAGTTGAAGAAATTATGAACTTTTAAGGTTCAAAAGTTCTTCACTCATCTAAATTCTTCTCCATCTCTCATCTCTCTCATCTAGATTCAAATGCTTTTATGAGTCCCCTAATATTCCCATGCACAGTTCACTCTTTCCTCTCTATGTGCTCTTTGAGCCGAAACCTTTTCTTCGCGCCCTCCTCTTCTACCCAACCAACCCCATTTACTTTCTGCCTCCTTTGCCCTCTGGTATTTACTCAGACCATCGAAAACGAAAGAAAATCGGAGCGATGGCAGAAAAGTTGTCTCTTCGGTATCCTTGTGATTACTAGCTTCGAAACCTGCGCGCATAGTTTGAATTTTTGTTGTTTTTCAATTTTTCGAAATCGCCTCCTACAGTAATGATTCGTCACTTTTCCCCTTGGGTTTTAATCATGTGTTTATCATTCTGGTACTATGAAAATCAGAGCTGTGGAAGAGAAACGAGGGTGGCCGTTGTCTATGGTCCCACAACGACAACTACCGTAACCTAGAAATATCGTCATTTTCAGAGTTTTTTTTCTCGATTTTGACCAATTTTCGTTGATTTTTCCGTTATTTTTGATAGTGAAACAATTGCCTGAAAACACACGAAAAACGAGAAAAAAACTCTCAAAATTAATATATTTTTGGGTTACTGTAGTTGTCGTTCTAGGACCTTTAGCCATTTTTCTCTTCCACAACTCCGATTGTCATACCAGAATAATATTTAGTTATCGTAGAAACTGTATTAGAAGGGCCCCTCTAGTAGGAAAGTCGTTTTTTTTTATTCTGAATTTCGGATTTTTCTAATTTTGAAAATCTCAGAATTTCGGAACATTCCTATTTGGAAATTTTCAAAATTTTCGGAATTTCGGATAATTCCGAGTTCGAAATTTTCGGAATTTTCCGATTTTTTCAATTCGGAATCTCGTAATTTTCCGATTTTTGAAAATTCGGATTTTCGGAATTTTCCGATTTTAAAATTTTTTAAATTTCTCCCCTCTAATAGAATGACACTTCACAGGTTCCTTGGAACCAATGAAAGGCCTGCCCTTCTAATACAGATCTTACGGTGGTTCTCTCTATGACATCAGAACAATAATACTAAAGCAGTGGATAATAAATAGTTGGCATATTCTCAGAGAAAACATAAGCTTAAGACGTTTAGATACAGAGATAGCGGGGGACACAGGGACACCGAAAAGTACTCGTTTTTGCGCTAGCACGAGATCTTCCGCACCCGCGCAGCAGCATTGCAGCTGTTCATATCCTGAAGCCCCTTTTTTTCTTATTCTCTCTCTCTCATCTCTCCTCAACCGTCTCATTTTCAAACGTCTTCCGGGTAGCTGTGTACGTATGTCTCGACATTTTTCATTTGAAAAAAGGTTGAAAAAAAGAGACCATTTTTGCTGTTGTTGGCTGAATTGGAAACCCCTATCTCTCTCTCGCTTTCCTTTGCATTCCAACACACAGAATGTCTTCTCGAACTATTTGAACTTTCTTTTCTTTTTTTTTGAGGCCTTCGCTGATTCCGAATTTGAACTTGCAATCATGTGCTACTAGTACAGTAACCCAAAATTCTGAAATTTCTGACCCCGTGACCTTGAAAAATCTAGGACAGCAGGGAAGCCACGCAAAGTCTAGGTTTCCTTCAGCCATACTAGAGCCAACTGCCCTTATAGCTACTAGACTTATCTCCGAATCGTGTATGTCTTACTGTAGCTTTTCATTCAACTCAAAAATTCAAAAAAATTCCAGAGAACGCCGCTCGATTTGCAAATCAATGTAGGAAAGTGTGAACGACACTTGAAACGACTCGAAAAACACCCAATTTTTATAAAACTATCCAGCTGTGTATATCGTATTCTCGGTTATCAGAGAATTGTGAATGAGCAAGGTAGGTTGTGAAGAAGAAATCGTTGATTTTTTGGTGAAGACGAAAAATCAAGAAAAAAAAAAGAAAAGAGAAGAGATAGAGATCGCGCAACGACGCTATGTCTCGATCTCCTATTCGGAATATTTTTGAAAAAAAGGGAAAAAATATTCGTTATCGAATTAATCTTTGGTGGACGACATCCATTCAGGACGGAGTCTGACCAGGGATGTTCGGAAATTCTGATTTTGAAAATTTCGGATTTTTCGGAATCTCGGAATTTCCTGATTTTTGAAATTCATTAATTTTGGAATTTTCCGATTTTTTTGAAGTTCCGAATCTCAGAAATTGTGGATTTTCAATAAGTTTGTACTTTTCGGATGTTGGAAAAATCGGAATTTCGTATTTTTCTAGTTTTTTAAAATTACGGAATTTCAGAATTTTTGGAACTTGTAAAAGTTCGGAATCTCAGAATTTTCCGATTTTCAAAGTTTTCGGAATTTTTGGGTTTTTTTTAATTCCGACTTTTCTTATTTTTGGAAATGCGGAATTCCGGAAAAATTCGATTTTGAAAATTTAGGAATTTTCCGATTTTCGAAGTTTTCGGAATTTTTACATTTTTTTGAAAATTCGAAATTTCGGAATTTTCCATTTTTTTTAAATTCGGAATTTTTGGAATTTTCGAAAATTCGGAATTTCGGAATCTCGGATTTATGGAATTTCGGAATATTCCTATTTTAAATTATCGAAATTTTTGGAATTTTTCGAATTTTTGAAAATTCGGAATTTTTAGAATTTTTAGAATTTTTGAAATTTGGAATTTCGGAATTTTTACGATTTCTAAAAATTCGGATATTTCAAATTTTGGAGAATATGAAATTTTTCGGATTCTCCGAATTTTCGGAATTTCAAAATTTCGCAATTCCCGGAATTCCGATTTCCGCTCCAAACATCCCTGGTGTACGACAGTACTCCTATACGAGATTCGGGACTTTAGATGAATTTCTTACTTTCAGAAATCGGTGGGCTCGGACGTGGAGGCGTCAACGTCGAACTCGAGTAGCGCTTTGTACGATACGACAACAACCTCAAAAGGACATCATCGTCGAACGTCTTCATTATGGGTACCTCCAACAAGGTCAGAAAGAATACAGTCAAAGGGTCCCACAACGAAGACTACCGTAACCTTAAATTTTTATATTTTTTCTCGGTTTCTTTTAGGCTACGGTAGTTGTCGTTGTGGGACGTTCGGCCACGGCCACCAGATTTTGCATACCAGCATGATAAAACCTTGTCCTAATTCCAGGCCTATCTTCTCATCACCAACGCAGGTCATCAAAGAGAAAGCCGAGAACGGAGGACGGATTCTGAAATCGCATCCTGTGACACGATGGCTCTTCCCTAGCCAACCGATCCTTCCACAACAACGAATCGTAGTGCCGAACAATCAGAAAGAACCACCTCCACGATATGAGCAACCGAATCGGAGATACTGTGGAAATCGAATATCAACAACCAAGTACAGTGTGCTAACTTTCATTCCGAAGAACTTGTTCGAACAACTTCATCGAGCTGCCAATCTCTATTTCATCTTCATCGTCATTCTCAACATGATCATTGGCGCGTTCGGAAAGTACATTTCGGTCATGCCGATTGCTTTTGTGCTGGGTATAACAGCGATAAAAGACGCTTTCGAAGACTATCGTCGCTACAAATCCGATCAAAAAATCAACCATTCAACGTGTCGTGTGTGGGACGCAAGTCAACAAAGATACCGAAAGCTCGAGTGGCAAAACATCTTGGTTGGCGATTTCGTTCATTTATCCCATGACGAAATAATCCCGGCTGACATCTTACTGTTGCGAAGCAGTGATGTGAACGGAGTTTGCTATGTGGAAACATGTAATTTGGATGGAGAAAGTAACCTGAAACAGAGACAAGCCATCCGGGCAATGGGAAAATATCACAATTCAAATGTGCCGCTGGAATATTCTCCATCAGAGTTCAACTACAGAGTGAGTACTAAAAATTTCGATTTGATGTAATTTTGTCATATTCAGATTGCTTGTGAAGGACCCACTACAGATGTGTACAAGTTCGAAGGAAGATTGGAAGCAATGGAAGGTGGACCACCATTGGCTCGAGAGTTCACCATTCTAGCCAAAGAGAATGTTCTTCTGCGTGGATGTGTTGTTAAGAATACGGATTTCGTCGAGGGTATCGTACTGTATGCTGGAAAGGACACAAAAGCCATGCTGAATAACAGTGGACCGAGATACAAGAGAAGTTCTCTGGAGAAAATGACCAACATTGATATTCTCTGGAGTGTGTGTACCCTTCTCGCCCTTTGTGTTCTTGGAGCAGTTCTATCCGGGGTGTGGCTCAGAAACTACTCGACTCCCTACACGGTTCCTTTCCTCGTCTTCATTCATCCCAATTCTTCGTATCACAACAACAACGATTCACAATACAAGTATAGTCCATCGTACGAGTCTTGGTTCAGTTTCTGGAGCTATATTATTGTGTTACAAGTGAGATTCAAGAGATGATTATTCCTAATTAATTTTGGATATTCAGGTGATGATTCCGATTTCTCTATACGTTTCGATTGAGTTCATCAAGATTTTCCAAGTGTGGTTTATGTCTCAAGATCGTAACATGTACTATGATAAAGTGGACAAACGGCTACAATGCAGAGCACTGAATATCACTGAGGAATTGGGTCAGATACAGTATGTGATGTCTGACAAGACAGGAACATTGACTGAGAATCAGGTGAGAAGCACTTTGCAGATTCCATTCATTAATTTTTCATTTATTTTCAGATGGTGTTCAGAAGATGTTCTGTGAATGGAAGTGATTTTGGAGGAAGGCCTGTTCTAGATGCAGTTGATTCTTCTCTCGAACTAGTAGCCTCGAACCTACGTAGTAACCAACCGACAGAGAAGAAGCTTCAGTTGGCAGCTCTAGCAGAAGCAGCAGCCAACACAGGTCGACTGAGACCTTCTCGAGATCCTGCTCTAGAATCGAAACTCGCTTCAAGCGTTCTGAAGCAGGGAGCTGATATTGATGACCCGGTTTTCGCGTTCTTCCTCACGATGGCCATCTGCAACACTGTCGTGGTTAATGCGAAGCCTCACGAAGATTTGATGGATCCAGATGGAGATATTGTGAATAGTCGATTTGCAACTGAAGAGGACGCACTGTCACCGAAACGGGAAAGTAGTACGGATAGCATAACGGGCAACAAAATGTTGGCTGATGTAGAAGAAGAAAGCTTATCGTCCAACTCGTCGACTCCTGTGATTGCGGAAGAGAAAACAGCAGCAGAGGACGGTTTTGAAGAAATCGAGCTGATTGAATTTCCAGAAGTCATCAAAACAGAAGATACACAGCCTTCTGATAAGGAGATCAATGTAATTGAGAAGAAGGATGAGGAAAAAGAAGGATCGAACAATTACAACGGAGAGAGAAAAGAAGGAAAAGGATTTGTGAGTTAATTATTATTGTATTTTCTGTCAAACATTACCCTTGTTCCAGGGAATTCTCCATCGTCCTTCGATTCTATCAGTTCCGTTTGCCAAGCTAAAAGGAATCAAAAGTCCATTCCGTCGATCGGTGGACAAACGTTCAAGCTCCTCGGACGTCAATGCACCACCCCCACATTCGTTTTACGATTCTGAGTCACCCGATGAATTGGCGCTTGTTGAAGCTGCTAGAGAATATGGCGTCCGGTTGTTGAAACGACGATTTGATGATGTCGTAGTGTACTTACGTCATTCGACCAGAAGCGTCAAATATAAAGTGAGATAAGAGAGGGATGTAATCTATTCTAAATTATGAGTTTAGGTACTCCACACACTGCCATTCGATGCTGATCGGAAAAGAATGTCGGTGATTATTCGCGAGAATACAGGAGCGAAACGGATCATTGTGTTGACTAAAGGCGCAGACGCCACCGTTTTGCCAGTTCTGAGCAATGAATTCTGCACGTCAACAAGAGGAGAAGAAGTGATATTCAAAGCACAAGAACATCTGACGATGTACGCCAAAGAAGGTCTTCGAACCTTGTGTTTATCAATGAGAGTATGGACAGAAGAAGAATATCTTGAATGGAAAGAGAAACACGAAGAGGCTGAGTTGGATGTGGTGGATAAAGAAACACTAGTTGCTGAAAGTATTCTCCGCGCTGAACAAGATTTGGAGCTCTTGGGAGTGACTGCCATTGAGGATAGATTGCAAGATGGAGTGCCAGAATGTATTCATTCGCTTAGAGAAGCTGGTATTAGAGTATGGGTTCTCACTGGAGATAAAATCGAAACAGCTGTGAATATTGCCTATTCATCAAGACTATTTTCTCCATCAATGGATCTACTCAATATTGGAGCGAATGGAGTTCGAGCAGTTTCTGATCTTCTAGGAGAGCATTTGAAACGAATCGCCAGAGCTCAAGAGGTCTCAATCGATGCTACAGATTCATTTGGATTAGTGTTGAACGCGGCGACAATGAGCTACTGTCTGGATCCACATAACATTGATCGGTTTGTGAAACTTCTTCGTGGATGTCGTTCCGTATTGTGTTGCCGTGCGACTCCTCTTCAAAAAGCTCAATTGGTGAACTTGGCGAAAAATCATTTGAAAGGAAAAGTGTTGGCTATTGGAGACGGTGCGAATGATGTCAGCATGATTCAAGGAGCTGATGTTGGAGTTGGTCTCTCAGGACAAGAAGGAATGCAGGCAGTGATGTCTTCTGATTTCGCCATGGCTCGATTCCGATTCCTATCAAATCTTCTACTGGTACATGGACATTGGAACTACTACCGTCTGGCCCAAACGATTTTATATTTCTTCTACAAAAACGCAATGCTGGTTTTCGTCATCTTCTGGTATCAAATATTCAATGGATTCTCAGCTCAAGTTCCGATAGATCCCGTTTATTTGATGGTTTACAATCTCATATTCACTTCGGTTCCTCCACTTCTTTTCGGTTGTCTCGATCAGGACGCAAGTGCAGAATTACTTTTGGACTGTCCCAAGTTATATGGACAAGGACGACTCGGTAAAAGATACCGATGGTATTCGTTCTGGATAAACATGCTGGATGCGATTTGGCAGAGTCTTGTTGTCTATTTTATATGTCACTTTGTGAGTTAGATCGGTTTCTTGAAACGAAAAAAACCTTGCAAAATTTCAGACATATCGTGGAAGCAATGTTGATATGTGGACATTCGGACATCTTCTAGTCACACAACTGATCATCGTCAACACATTCCACTTGGCAATGTTCGTTCAGTACTGGACTTGGCCAATGTTCTGGTCCATGTTCCTTTCCGTTCTTCTCTTCTTCATTTGTGCCCTTCTGTACAATGGATTCGTCACCGCCAACTGGACATGGACCAATGTCAAGGATCCGCCATCTATGGTTTCGCTGAAAGCGTTTTCTAGCCTCGAGTTTTGGATGGCTCTTATTGTGTCCGTGATTCTGTGCCTAGTTCCCAGATATGTCATCACCGCCATCGTCAACACAGTTTCTCCATCAACCACTCTTCGAACAAGACTAGGTGCTGAGGATGGTATCAAGAAGTCTGAATCGAGATTCACTTCATGTGCAGTCGGATGTCTTTCTGCTCCATTCAAGTGCGCCCGACTATGTTGTAAAAAGAAGCCCACAGCTCATGTAAGTACACATACACATTCCCTTTTTGAAATTCAATACTTTTTATTCTTTCAGCTCGAAGAAGTTCACTGAAAAGCATCAAAATCTTCAATCTCCTATCACATTTCCACGCCCCTATATCCACTTTTTTTTCGTTTTGATCCCCAATTTCGCTGTCTCATTCTCATACATCATCATCATCCAAACCTTACGAGTTTTGCCAAATTTGAGCGGGTCTCTGTTCCTAATTGCTCGTTATTTTCGATCGGCTTTAGGTTCAATTTTTGATCAACTGACCACCCCCACCCACCTCGATATCATTTTACTTGCACACGATTGATTTGTACTCGATTGCTCAGTTTTAACACACACCCCCTTACTCTTTGTACAATATCACGACATCCCCGTTCTTCCTGGATATCAGGAAACATCTTTACAGCATCCCAGTACTTTTTTTCCCATAATACGAGGTGTTGAAATTAACATTAGAGATATCTTCTAGAAACTCATTGCTTTTTTAATAAAATTTTATGAAAGTTGTGCTTATTGCATTCTGTGAAGCTTCGCTCACATTGTGGTCATTCTGAATTGATGAATAATGTCAATAAGGATTCAAAAAAGAACATGCGTCTTTGAAAAAATTTAATTTCATCCTGATTTTCCAAAAAATTTTCTTCCGAAGCAGAAATTTTTGAACTACAGTATGTCAAAGACGCACACAAAAAGTTTTCTTGCAGGTTTCGAGCGGAAGTATTTTTGTAATTTTTTCGTTTTGGAAATTTAAATATTTGTCAAATTTTCTCCGTTCTTTTTCCGTTTTTGTGATGGAGATGGGAGCTTTCTATTTTCACATTTGGATTTTAACAATTTCTGAAAATTCCTAGTTTTTGTAATTCCGAACATCCTTGCTCACATGATTTATAATAATAGAAATCAACCTATTTTCAGCTGTTCATTTCAAATAAACAATCAAAAATAGGTTGGCAAGGAGCACGCGATATATTTATTATCAGTCAGTTAGGTTTTTTTTGAAGTCGGTTCTGGAAAAAGTTAAGATTTCAAGGCAACGGGACGGGAAGACCAGTTGTCAGCTGTCTTGCTCTCTCTTCAAAAAGTATAGATATTGTTGAAATTGGAGACTCAGACGTGTCTCGGTCTCTTCTTCCTTCGTATTTGTGACGAGAATCGCGAAGCGCCCGACGAAACAGCTGAGTGGTGGGAACCGAGAGAGTGTTCAACTCGTTAGAGACGCCAGACATCTGTATATTGATTGGGCCGCCCGGGGGCAGACGGCTGGGCAGATGCAGACGAGGTGGAGGCGGACCCTTATTTTTTAGCTTTTGGGAACTTTCTGTAAACTTTCAGAATTTAATTTTTCTTGAATATTGTCTCTAGTGCTTAGGAATGTAGTAGTCGAATTTGCTCTTTGAATTATAATTTCCGATTTTTTCGTTATCTCCGAAATTCGGCCGAAAATATTTTCCTTCCCTCTTTTTTTCTTTTTTTGCACAGTTGCCATTTTTTCCTCTACTTAGCATGAAACGATAAGGCTCTGAAGGCATCAAAAGCAAAATTTTAAATGTTTATTAAATTTTGAAATTTCATCATCTCTTGAATTGGTAATTTATTCAAATAGGAATTTACGGCATGCTTCCTCCTAAATGCCCCTCTTCTTCTTCTTCTTCTTAATTGGCCAATTGAACATTCATTTATCAAAAGTTCTGAACTATTATTTGTTTTGAATAGATCACGAGCAGAGGTGGTTTTTTTCGAACATAAAGAAAACAATTCTCCAGTGGAGAATCTCCACCTAGAATTTTCGAACGAATTTCGTCAGATTGATGCCAAAATTCTCCCCTTCTTGTTGCAACATTCAATTTTCCCATCCTGCCGTTTGCCAATCCAATCTTCTTCGCTCTTTTTTATTTCTTCTTTCTCGCTGCGTTGTTGAGAAGCTCTCCCTCTATTTGCCGCTTCTGTATTTGATCAAGCCTGCCTCCGTCATTGCTCCTTGCTGATGCTGCTCGTCGTCTTTAAACTGATTTCTCCCTTCGACCGGTCCATATGAAACTCAAGCAGAGTGTACTTTCTGTGTCAGCTGTAGTCCATGCGCCACGTGTCTGATCGTACTATGTTCTTCTCTTCCACTTCCTTATCTTTTGTTGCCTGATTCCTAACTTTAAGTCTTGACTTTGTTCTTCACGGTTGATTAGTCATAAAAGGTTTAGGAAGAAAGAATAGGTTTATGACTTAAATAGTGTTTCAAATGTACTTCTTTCCGTCTATACAGTTCACACTCCATAGCACACCCAGACACAACCATCTAGTCTTCAATACGATGACGTGATAAATTCAATGACGATGATCACTGGAGACGAGTTTTTGTTTGGTTTTTCGTCGAATACTCATAACTTCCACAATACCATCTGGTTTAGTGTTCGGTATCACTAAAGTGGGGTTGTTCAGAATGGTCTTTTCAGAATTTTTTAAATTTGAAAAAAATCGGAACTTCATTCTGAAAATTCTCGGAATTTTCAGAGTTCCGAATTCCGTTCCGAACATCTCTGGTATCCCTGGAAAAATAAGAAAATTTTCTTTAAAAGTCTAGCAATTTCGCTTTGTTGACTTTTCTATTTGCTTGACTTCTATGTGATAAGTGTTCTGTTTTGATTCTCTAATCGATTGCAGCAGCTGCTGGTGTAAACGGTTATTTTTGTATTCTCGTCACGGTCACCAACTAAATTGTATCAAGCTGCAACGCGTTTCAACCAGATCAAGGACGTTTTTTGTGTTGTTGTTGCGAAGTTCAGCGTGTCAGTGACATCAGAGGCATTTCCGACTATCTCTCTTCTCTTCGCTATCTTTTTTTCCTCAGTTATGTTTGTGTCTCTACGTGAGAAACTTAAAGAAAAGTTTCCGAGAGAAGTCTCCGATCCGCTGACGCTTCGATCGCCCAGCTGTTCGATGGCGATTCGGACTTTGACCTTCCCATTCTTGGTTCCATCATCACTGATATTCGATTCGCACTTTCGCCCCTCTTATCACACTAGTTTACTTAATTTATTGATCAATAGCGCTACGGAACAAATTCAGAATGATTGATATAGTCATGCTGTAGTGCTACCCACGTTTTTATGGCTGTCGTTCTGATTGGTCTCTATAGGTTAATCAAAAGAAGGAATGAAAGACATGAATCTTGATCAGATCAAACTTTGGAGATCAATCGAACCCCTCCATGTGACTTGTTGTTAGTTATTCTTGCAGGCCTTTTTATCATAACCTTCATCGAAATTCCCATTCACACATTTTTTGAATCTTGATTTTTTAATGTTTTGGCCAGTACCTCACTGGACGAACAACGATCAATCTAATTAAAAATGAGAAAAATGCTTCCTCAAACTTTCTTTTTTGTTGTTTTTTTTTCGTATCCTCCTCCCTCACAGCGCCGCTCAGGTGACACTGAAGTCTCGGAGCCCCTATTACACTTTAACTCCATGCATTCACTTTTTTCTTCTTTCGATTCTATCTATCTCTAACTTCATAATATTTTTACGATGTACTGGTTCAACTTGTTTTCAATTGCAGGAGTCACCAGCAGACACTCAATTCTTGTCACCCAGACTTCGGACGCCTCTTTCATGTATCTTTAAAAAATATTCCGATTCTCTAGACACGCAAATCTAACACAACTTTTTTGAAAATTCCGGTAAACAATCGAAAAATGGTCGCCGGTGTGAGGTTACTCGCATACGGACGGTTAGCAGTCAGAGCAGTTTTCTCAGCAAGTGCTCTTGATCTTGGTAAATTGATTTTTATATCTTGAACTAAAGGACCCAATTGGACAGTTTTATAGGCGCAGCTGTAGGTCCAGAAGCAATCAGTACTGGTAGACGAGGTCTCTCGAGTAGTT
Organism: Caenorhabditis nigoni; assembly: GCA_027920645.1. NCBI lineage: Eukaryota > Metazoa > Nematoda > Chromadorea > Rhabditida > Rhabditidae > Caenorhabditis > Caenorhabditis nigoni. The sequence continues at coordinate 6,304,921 of CP115866.1, read as the reverse complement.
CTTCAAAGTCAGCGAAGCCATCAGCAGAAGGATCATCATCTCCAGCCAGCAGTGCACACGTGGAGAATGTGATTGCCAGCTGCGCAGGATTCCCAAAGGATATGCTCAATGGTCCATCAACAGTACTCGACAAGGGCGTTTATGGTGATGACGCCTGGTTTATTTCAAGATTCAAGAACACATTTGTAGTTGGTAAGTTTTTGAGACCACGAATGCTCCCAAAAAGAAAAAAGGCGGAAGCGTCCCACTCGACTACAGTAGCCCACGGTTCTTGAATTGCAAAAGTGCTAGCCATATTTTTCAAAATCAATTCTCTAGCAATTGTAGCCTGGGTCATTCTCCATCTAAAAAGAAAGTCCAAAATCTTGCATATAGGTGCTGATAAGAACATATTTTGAGCTCGAATAAAAACCAAGGAATCTTTTTTTAATAATGAAAATTTTGGTTTCCAGGAGTAGCTGATGGTGTTGGTGGATGGAGGAAGTATGGAATCGATCCATCTGCATTTTCTCGAAGACTAATGAAAGAGTGTGAGAAACGCGTGCAAGGAGGAGAATTTGATCCAAAAAGGCCCGACTCACTGCTTGATTTTGCATTCAGAGCATCAGCTGAGGCGCCGAGACCTGTTGGTAAGAACCCTACAGACTAATTGATATATATATATACCGTATTTCCTCTAATAGAAGCCCACCTCCAATTGAAGCCCACCTCTAATAGAAGCCCACCCCCTGTGTGTGCAGTTCGGCTTCTCGGTCATTACCGGCACATTTTTTTCTTGATTTTTTGGTAATTTCCGCTAATTCTAGTAGTTTTTAAGGTATTTCATCTCAGTTTAGATCCAAAAACCGTCTAATTTGAGCTCTTTTTCTAATCGACGTCCACCAAAAAAAGGAGGTTGAAAAATAGAAGCCCATGGGCTTCTATTAGAGGAAATACGGTATATTTTCAACTTATATCTTCCAGGATCTTCAACAGCATGCGTTCTTGTTGTTCATCAAGAAAAGTTGTATTCGGCGAATCTTGGAGATTCTGGATTCATGGTCGTTCGAAACGGAAAGGTAACTAATTCCATACAAACCAACATCTAAAATTTCTAATAACTTCTAGGTCATTTCTAAAAGCCGCGAACAAGTGCACTATTTCAATGCTCCATTCCAACTAACACTTCCACCAGAGGGATACCAAGGATTCATTGGAGATAGGGCGGATATGGCTGATAAGGAAGAGATGGATGTGAAGAAAGGAGATATCATTCTCCTGGCCACAGATGGTGTCTGGGACAATTTGAGTGAAAATCAGGTGCTCGACCAGTTGAAGGCGTTGAATGAGGGAAAAGGAAATGTTCAAGAAGTGAGTTTTTAGAGCTCCTGGACGTTTAAGAACCCGAGGTTTCAGAACTATTCTGATTTTGTCCCAGTGGTTTTTGTACACCAAATGAGTATTGTTCATTTCAATCTGTTGTTTTTTCTGCTCTTTCATTCGTTCTAATCTACCGTACTCCAAATAATGATATGTTCGAATTGAAATGAACAATACTCATGTGGTGTGCAAAAACCAATATCCTAAAATGCAGAAAAGTTCTGAAACGTCGGGTTCCGAAACGTCCAGGAGCCGTTTTTAGATCAGAAGTTTCAGAAATAAACATTTATTTTTCAGGTTTGTAATGCTTTGGCTCTCACAGCACGCCGGTTAGCATTCGACTCGAAACACAACAGCCCGTTTGCTATGAAGGCCCGTGAACACGGATTTTTAGCTCCAGGAGGGAAACCGGATGACATCACTCTTGTGCTCCTTCTCATCGCTTAAAAATCTCATTTCTTAAAGTTCTGTTAGATTTAGTTGTTCTCCTTCCTTTGTTTTAAATCATACGGTTTCTTCTCTTCTCATCACCAAATATCAATTTTCTCCTCTTCTCCTGAATCTGTTTCTTGACTCAAATTATGAAATGTATCGTATGTTGTTTTTGAGATCTCTTCTCTCAAGTTCATATTTCTTGTGCTCCCCCTGTTTCTTCTCCTCAAACTGTGCCTTCTCCTATACTTCTTCTCCCAAAAGAGATTTTCTTCTTCCACGCTCTCCCACGTAATCGGAGTATTTTTATAAGGGTCGTGTTTTTTAAATATTTTTCCGGGCAGTCCGTTTTTCACCTACTGCGCTGTAGACGTAATTTCTAGAGTCATTCGTTGTTCGGTTAGTTGAGACTGAGTTTCAATGTTGTTTTGTTGTTTTTTCTGTTTCTCTTATCTTTTTTTACAATTAATTTACTCCCCGTCTCCATGTATTCAACCAACATTCAATGCTTTTCTCTCGTCTTCCGTACAATAAATGTAGTTGAATCATCGATCTTTCCCTCCGTATTGTAGAGAGATACTATTTGATTGGGGGTGAGACCCAGACGAAATAAGACAGTCTCGCCTCCTTCTTCATTCGGTCGCCCTGGTCAGTTTCACACGAAGATGACAATCAATATATTCAAAGCTAGAATCAGGAGTCCAAAGTGATTATTCAGAATTTCCCAGATCATTTTTTTTTCCAATTCTTTCAGAGATGCATTAATACATTTGGCATTTGGCTGTACGATAGGATATCTGATAGGATTTTTGTTAATTTTCGATGGTGATTACGATATTTCAGAGCATATTTCTCTGGTTGGACATGGTGAGATTACTGTATTAGCTTGTAAAATTACAGTATCTTTTTTAGAGAAACCCACACAGAAATCTGAAAACTTCAATCTTCGATGCGTGATCATTATTCATAGAGCTACCCATGTAAGAAAAATTGTGAAACAAAAAAATTAAAAATATTGACCTAAATTTTTAGAAACCAGAGAAAATAATATCAGCATTGAGCGATGGCTACACAAAACATTGTCAGGAGACAATTTATTTTACCAACAATTTAAAGGTTTTTGATAAATTTCAAAGTGAGTATTTTTCAAAGAATTATAATTGACCTGAAAAACGGAGTTATGGAAAAGGAAAGTTTACGGCCGAAGGTCTTACAGCGACAACTACCGTACCCTAAGAATAGTTTTATTTTCGGTGTTTATTTTCTCGATTTACCCTGATTTTCGTTGAATTCTATGTTATGTTTCCCAAAAAAAATCATACATGAGATGATTTGTGAATTTTGAGATGTACTTATATTGCGACCCAAATATTACGAAAACGAACAATATTTTCCAGCTCGAATTTTTACACCATTTTGCTTCACATGCTTGTTTTACCGTAAATACTAAATCGAGAGCTAATTTATCAAAATTTTGAAAATCGATAACTTTTCGCGATCTCAAAAACTGGTTTTTCAAAAACCCAAATTTACAAAAATCAATGATTTATGCAAAAAAGCTTTGATATTTAGTGAAAAAATTGATTGAAATGAACGAAAATTCAGAAAATGCAAACATTTTTAGGTTACTGTAGTTTTCGTTGTGAGACCTTTTTTGTGCCAGAACAACTGAAAAGTTATCAAATTAAATGAGAAGATTTTCCAGAAAACCATACAATGTATTATGTGGACTCGAGTCTCAATCATTTCTATTGGTCCTTCTACCAATATGTTATGGAATTCTCATCAAAAGTTCCCTCTCAATGGACTTTTATTGGAGATGATCAAACTTATTTAATAGTTTCGAATCTTCGAAATGTGCTTCATAATTTTGATTCCGAAAAGCCAGTTGTACTGGGGAAAGTTCGAGATACCAGTACTTTCTTCTCGTGGCTTTTCCCGTTTAGCAGTTTCAAGAAGATTTCTGTTCGTGGTGGAGTGGTGTTTTCGAATTCAGCAATTGACAAACTTTCGGCTTGCAAGTCCGTTATCATTTCAAATGCTTTAAATTAAAATTCAAATTTTCAGAGGATTTTTCTTCGCCCGCGCTTCCGATTACGCTCTTTACGACTGTAGCGATAGTCACAATGTTCAAATCGCTGACCCATTTGATGAAGATGCTCTTCGATTGTTCAATGATCTTCCTCCAAAACAAATAATTGCTCCAGATTCGAAACTTTTCCGGACTAGTTCCATGAAAGGAGGAAAGTGTTCGGATCATGCAATTTCGTTTGGTCAACTTTCCGAGAAGGATATGAGAGTTCTTGAGTATGGAATGACGTTGAAGGTCTTCGGAAGAGGAGGTTTCGAATTGCCCAATTTCCGTCTTATAATTTTTTAATTGCCAGGTCTCGAGACTTCCGAATCGAATGAAACGACTACCACATGACCGAATTCGAACAATTATGGTTGAACTTCTACAGTATTTCAAATCGTGACGTGTCACTTCTTCTCCGGGTTAATTGGAAACTATCGTCTAAAACTGTGATGGGATTTGTATAATATTTAACTTATGAAGTTGTTTTTTTAATATAAAGAAGAGTTTTGAGCTCAAACAAAAAGTGTTATTGATAACTTAACAAAAAGGAGCTACCCTAACTACGAAAATGAAAACAGAAACAGAAAAATGATTTTAAAAAATAAAAATGGATGCTCAAACAATTTCGATAACGGCTCCAGCTTTCTCCAGGATTCCTTTCAACTCTTCAGCTTCGGCTTTTCCGAGATCTTCTTTTACATTGACTGGAGCGGTTTCAACGAACTTCTTGGCTTGAACGAGATTGAGTCCTGGGATGGCATTACGGATCTCCTTGATGATAGCGATCTTTTTCGTGTCATCGAATTTCGTTAGCTTTACGGTGAATGTCATTTTTTGAGGAACATCAGATGCTGCTTCGGCTTCAGCTGAAAAAAACTGATGTGAATGTCAATACACAAACCCAAAATTTACCTTGAGCAGCTGGAGCAGCAGCGGCCGCTGGTGCAAAAGCGGCGGCAGCCATCAATGGCTGATCTGGAATGTTGAGTCGTTTCTTGAGGGCCCAGTTGAGATCGGACACATCAAGCAAGCTGAGATTTGCGATTTCTTCGACCAAAGCGCTCACTTTTGATGAGATTGCTCTATCTTCTGAAGGCAATGCAGCTGGGCTTCCCTCGTTTAATGGAAGGCCTGAAAAACGTCATTTTCCATCCGAATTTTTTATAATCCGAGTTACCTGCAGCTTGAGAATATTTCGCACTGCTTCTGAGAACATTTGAGATCGGTCGGAGTGTTCTGGACAACATATTTACCTGCAATATTTGAATACGTTGGTAAAGTCTGATAAATAATAGCGGCGAAACAAAATTTCGAGAAAAATCGACAAGAAACATGCTATTCCGGAAAGCAATTAAATCTACAGTATGAACTACAGTGTTTCTAGGGTTGATAGCCAAAAACTATCCGGGTCTTGAGCGGAATAGAATTTAGAGACACAAAGAGAAACTGATTCCAAGATTAAAACATCGAGTTTTCAGCTCCAGCAAAGTCGATTTTTCTTTCGAGTTCGGCACAATTTTTCAGAAAATTCAATTTCTTTTCAAGACTCAAAAACAATGAATTTCAGGCTTTTGTGGGTTTCGCAGGTACATTGAAACATTACTATTGGGAATTGAAACTACATTTTGATATAGTTTCGAAAATTCATCAAAGGTGGAATAGCCAGAAGCCGTAATTAAGACCAAAAATAGCTGAAAAAATTTACAATTCATTTTTTGAGGTCTGTTGAAGCTATCGCGCCAGGAACCGTTTGATTGCGCATTGTCTGCGCCTTGACGCATTTGTCGTGCACTCGAGCCGCGATTTTTAGTCGCTGTTGTGTCCTTATCGAATTTCACTTCTATCTCTTCCCTTTTGTGTTGAATAAGTAGGGGAGTTTAACTTTTATCGATCTCTTTCAGTACTTCTCGTTTCCCTCTTGTCTGCTGTATTTTTTTAGTTTTTAAATCGAGTTCAACTTATTTTGATAATTACAGGTAGTTCATGATAAACTGAGGAGCCAGGTCGATTCCATCTGATTCACACATTACTAGCTGAAAAAGGTGGGTATTTTTCAAATTATTTTCAAACCTGGGTCAATGAGAGTGTTCTTATGAGATGTTTTTCGATTACAGTAGTGTTTTTTGCAGTATGGGCACGAACACGGGTCTGGTGATTGCCGGTGTGGCAGGCGCGACGGCGCTCGTCATCTCGGCTGCGGCCGTTCCGTTCGTGGCTCCAGCACTGCGTCGCGTCTGCATTCCGTATGTTCCAGCCACCACTGAACAGCTTGCAAACGTCTCCCGCGCACTAAACTTAGCCACAAAGAACTCAAAAGGCACCCTCATTGATCTAGGATCCGGCGATGGCCGTGTTGTGAGTAGTTTTCTATTTCTTCCAAATTTCAGATGAAATTCGGCGAACAATTAGCCAGCCACTTGACACCCGAGTGGCGAAAACAGTACATTGACTATGAACGGCTTAAAAATCTTTTGTACGATGATATGATGGAGGTGCCAGCGGACGATGATCGTCGAGAAGAACACATTTCTAGACTTGACGAAAAGTTTTTCAATGAATGTGATCAAGAGTTGACTAAAATTAATCTCTTCTTTTCTCAAAAAATCGCTGAAGGACAAGGAAAACATCACGAACTGCAAACAGAACTGCAAGTATTCAAAGATGTACTAGGATCTCGAAGTGAAGCGAGTGGAATCCGTAGAAGATTCGGAGGAAAAGATCGATCTTTTCATAAGGAGACGACCAGAAATGAGCAGCAATTGAAACTCGCATTCTCTGAATTTTATCTCTCTTTGGTTCTGGTTCAAAATTACCAACAATTGAATGCAACAGGATTCCGAAAGATTTTGAAGAAACATGACAAGTTGACTGGAAATGAAAGAGGACTTGACTGGAGAATCAATAAAGTAGAAAAGTCATCCTTCTTCCTGAATCGAGAAATCGAAACTCTGATCACAAATGTAGAAACCAGTGTCATCAATGATTTAGAAGGTGGAAATCGACAGGCTGGAATGAAAAGGCTCAAGGTTGGTGTTTGAAAAAGAAGTAAACATATTCTATGAGGTCGAATTTTCAGGTTCCACCGCTGTCAGAGAAACAGAAACCTCTCACAACCTTCTCTCTTGGACTTTTCATAGGAGCCAGTATTGTTTTGCTCTTGGCGATTATTCTGACATGGATGGCAACTCCGGGTCGACCTCAGGAGCCGAAATGGGTTGCAGTTCGGCTATTCCGAGGACCCTTACTACTCTTCCTTTCAATATTTTTGTGTGGAGTCAACATGGCTGGATGGGCCGCTGCAGGAGTCAATCATGTTCTGATTTTCGAAGTGGACCCTCGAAATCATTTATCCTATCAAACTTTGATGCAAATCGCTTCATTCATGATCATGCTCTGGTCGTTTGCAGTACTGGCCTATCTATATGCTCACATGTTGCACATTCCTCCATTTGCTCCTCCATTAGTACTGATGATCGTTTGTCTCGTCCTCCTGCTCAATCCAATTGCAAAACCGGATTCCGTGTTCCATAGGAATTCTCGGTTCTGGCTCCTCAAACATTGTTACAAGTGCTTCACGTCTCCATTTCATTTTGTCACATTCACTGATTTCTGGCTTGGAGATCAAATGAATTCTCTAACCACTGCTTTCCTGGATTTTCAATACTTCGTTTGCTTCTATGCTACGGAAGTTGACTATTCGAATGGATGGATTGAAGTGAAAGGAATCAATTCAACAACTGGATCCGTGCCATGGGGAAGTGTTGAGTTATCGAATGGAAAGGATCAATGTGCATCTGCCGCCGGGTTACGATCCTTGATGTCTATAATTCCTGCCATGATTCGTTTCCTACAGTGCTTGAGACGTTACCGAGATACAAAACGAGTACATCCTCATCTTGTCAACGCTGGAAAATATTCGACAACATTTTTCGTCGTGGCCTGTGGAGCTCTGAACAAGTACTATGAAGCTAGCGATCCAAACTCTACCTCCATCTTCTTCTACATTTGGATTCTTTCATACATAATGTCATTCACTTACACTTTCCTCTGGGATATTTTCATGGATTGGGGTCTTATTGATCCTCGAGCTCCAAAAGAAGCAAGATTCTTGAGAGAAGAAATGATCTACGGTAGCAAATGGTATTATTATCTGGCTATCGCTCAGGACTTTGTCCTCCGTCTCGCTTGGGTTCTCAACGTGTCACTTGGAGAAGCCTGGACGCTTGATTCTGATTTTTTGACAACCGTCACTGCTCCGTTCGAAGTTTTCAGAAGATTCATTTGGAACTATTTCCGTCTTGAAAACGAGCATGTGAATAATTGTGGACAGTTCCGTGCCGTTAGAGATATCTCCGTTAAACCGATTCGAAAGGGTGATTTGGAATCGCTGCTTTCAAAAATGGATCAAATGGATGGTGTCACTCATCGTGGACACGATCTCATGGAGCGTGTTAAGAAACAGAAGAAGTCGGCGAAGGCTTCAAGACAATTGCTGCGTAAGAATCGCTTCAACCGGTTGATTGCTGCTGCTCCGGTCGTCACTACAACTACCACTTTTATTGATACTTCAAATACTAACACCTAGGAAATTGGAAATTAGCAGGTCACATTGACCGAAATCTGTTTTAGCGTGTGCACGGTTCACTTAACTCTTTCCCCCCTTCTCGGTTATCAATCTGTTTTGACCAATCATTCAGGGTCAACCACCTCTTCTCTAATATTCCCCTTTTGATTCTAATCACATTCCTCCCAATGACAGCTTTAGTGCTCATCCTTGACCCTTTTTTATCTTGTTTCTAGTCATGTTCAGGTTGTTTTTTTAATAAAGTCTATTCAAAGTTTTCCTAATCAAAATGTGTATTTTGCAGTTTCAAAATTTTCAAAATAAATTTTAAATAATCTAACATAAATTTAGCCATAAATATTCTAATATTCCAGGTTCTTCAATGTGCCAAGGAAGGGTACAAAAGTACCGGAGTGGAGCTGAACTCAATTCTCGTCGCCTATTCGAAATACCGTTCTATAAAGGAGGGACTGGGCAAAGAAGCTAGGTAATTAATATTAATTTTTTGAAGACCAAGTTATCTTGAAATTTCAGATTCATGCGAAAAAATATCTTCAAAACTGATCTCAATCCGTACGAAACCGCGGTGATCTTTGGTGCAGAAAGTTTGATGGGAGATTTGGTGCCAAAGTTGAGTGAGATGCGATCCAACACGAATCTTCTTGCTTGTCGATTCCCGCTACCGGAGAATGATGCGTGGAAATTGGAGCATCAAATTGGTGAAGGCATCGATGCTGTATGGGTCTACAAGCGAAATTGAGAGGATGAAGGATTTTTAGAATAATAGATGTTTTGTTATATTTGTTGACTATTTGTTTTTTTTCTTTCTGTCATAAAAACCATAATAAAGGTTTCACAAATTTTCATAATCAGGTTCCGTATACTCGATATTTTTCGATGAATATCCTTTGGAAAATTGGTTTTGAAGTTCAACATGTTTGAAAATTTAGGCCAAAATTTACAGAATGTTTCTAAAAACAGCTACAAGTCTTCTGAATAGTAGTCGTTCCCGTGCCACATACTACCAGCAGAATCGACGATTCCCACCTGCTTTTGTTCGGTTTCTTCAAGAAAAAATTTAATTGAAAAACTGAAAATCAATAATTCAGGCGGTTTCTCCTTCGTTATCCCAGTGCTCATCTCTATCTCGTTTTTGGTCTTTGCTCTTCGGCAATGGTTGCTCCCGTTTTACACTCGGTAAAACGATCTTTTGAATAATTCTTCTGATAATCGCCTTTTTCTTTTTCCAGTGTTATTTATACATGACAATGTCGAAAAACGAGTTTGAACAGTATCGAGTGGAACAGAATGCAGTGGTTTTGGAAAGACAGAAATTCGGAAAGGGACTTTGGTTTCCATTCATGTCGAAAGAAGAGCCGAAACCAACGGAGCCAGCAGCTCAATGATTTATTTTTTATTGTTGTTTTTTAGTTCTAATGAATAGTTTTGGTTATTTTACATTTATTCTCAAAGTATACAATTTGAAAAAAAATCAATTAATTTTCTTGGATTCTCCACTTCTCGCAATTTTGTTATTCGTCGGTCTAATTGCTCTGTAATCAACATCCCAAATGGCATTCTCTGCTCCATCCCAACTATTCGGTCCGTTCAATCTGAAAATGTATGGAACACAAGGACCGAAGTAGACTTTCCAGGCGAGGAACGGTTTCTGGCACCACAACGTCTTCATATCTGGATTACATCCGATCATATCTCCCAGCTCATGCATATAGTTTGCATAGTCCACTTGAATTGTGTGTCTTCGACTATCCACGTATCTCGCTCTCATGATTTCTCTCTTCAGGACAACGTCAGCTTTCATCTGAATAAATTTGTATCATTTTCCGGCAATTTTGTATGTTAAAAATTGTTTGCTTTGTTTTGGTTACTGGACGTTTCAGAACTTTTCTGCGTTTTTGCGTAGTGGTTTTTGCACACAAAATGAGTATTGCTCTATTGCTCTTTTCAATTTTTGTTTTCATGATTTTTTATTCGTTCTACCGTACTTCAAATGATGTGCAAAACCACTATGCAATAATACAGAAACGTTCTGAAACGTCCAGGAACAATTTTTTGCACCAAGTAATATTTATGTTTTTCCCAAAACATTACCTCATCTCTATTTGGCAACGCTCTACCTCCTGCGAAGGTTTCTAAGTAAACTCTAGCTTGCATTTCACTGATTGGCATAATCGATCCAATTGGCTGAATAAGTCCAATTACAGCCAAACTGTTATGATCAGAAGTAGCCAATGGGAACATGTATTTGTAGGCATCAGTCTTATTCTCATTCACAGTCACCAGTTTTCCCCCTTCGATCAAATTGAAATGGAATGAGAATCCAGTGGCGAGAAGTACTTCATCAACTCTTTCTACTACAGATCCATCTTCGAATTCAATTGAATTTCCTTCTCCGAATGATTTGATTCCAGGTTTCACTCGAACTGTTCCACAAGCGATTCGATTTGGCAACTCGTCATTGATTGTGATATGGGCACTAAAAGAAATGTTATTTTCAATGAAAAATTCCAATTTTAAGACTAATTGAACAAACTTCAAAGGATGATGTTTCGGCTTGAGTCCATATCTTTCATGATCAAATCTCAAATTGAGAAGTCTCTCCATATTCCAATTGACGAGTTGGATAGGAATGGTTGTGGATAGGAACATTTGGAACTTTCTGAAAACAGGATTTGAAAATAGTTTTCTGACTCTAAAAAATTTTAATGTATTATCAAGAAAATCCAAAATTCAAAATTTTTTCAAAATTTCAAAATTCTGAAACTCTTAACAATTTTTCCGAAATCTTAGAAACTCAAAATTTCGAGAACTTTTCAGTTTATAATTTTTTGATTCAGAAATTTCTGAAAATTTGAAAAAATCAAAGACTTGGAAGAAAAAACTTTTGACAGTTCAAAATTTCAGAGCTTCCATGAATCCAACCGTAAACACTCTAATTGAACTCCACAATATACTTGCACTTTGAGTCTATGTATCTAGGATCCTGTAACAGACATCAAAAAGTGTTCAACTGACAAAATGTTAATCATAATATCAGTAACATTTTATTAGATGACAACTTTTTGATACCTGTTACAGGAACCGAGATAAATTTACTCAAAGTTGAAAACTCGGTTACTGCCGGCTGAGCTACGCGGTCGGCAGCCGACCTCTCAACTTTAAGCCTATTTATCTCAGTATCTGCAACAGGTATCAAAAAGTTGTCATGCAATAAAATGTTACATATATTGTGATCAACATTTTGTCAGTTGACAACTTTTTCATATCATTCACAGGAACCGAGATAAGTTGACTAAAAGTGCAATTATAAGATGATCTTCTATTAGAGTGTGTTTACAAAGCAAAAACTTAAAAGAATAACTTCGTTTTGAGGAACAGGTTACTGTAGCTCTAGACCAAATATAAATTCAAAACAATTAATAAATTACAGTAAACTCACGAATTGAATGCCATATCAACAGGTTCTCCTCTATCGAACAGTCGATTAAAAACCCAACTTCCTCTTCGAGTTACCAGATAAACCTGCTTAGCAACTCGACTCAATTCAACTGCACAATCTCCACCAGAATTTCCTAATCCAACGACGACGACCACTTTATCTTCATATCCCTTCTGATCCTTGTAGTCATGAGAATGAACAATTCTTCCTTTGAATTTCTCTTGTCCTGGCCATGGATTCGGATGATATGGGATAGCATGATGTCCAGAGCACAACATCACTCCATCGAACACTTTCACATGCTCTTTTCCTTCTCTGAAAAGAAAAAGTAAAAAATCCCAAATTCGAAAACTCTCGAATCTCTAAATCTGGATTTTCTAAATTTTCCGAACATCCAATATTCCTATATTTCCGCTATTCTGACTTTCTGAAACTTTGAAATTCGGAACTTTCTAACTTTGAATTCCGAGATTTCCAAATTTCTGAATTTCGGAATCAAAAATTTCTGAAAAATTATTACCCATCAGTATAGCGAACTTTCCACTTTCCAGTAGTCTCATAATCCTCATTTCTGTCGATTGAAACCACACTGTGATTCAGTTTAATATACTTCATCAGCTCAAAATTCTTCGCGTAATTCTTCAAATATCTACACATTTCTGTGTTATGCATGAAGTTGGCCATAGTGTCCTCTGGTGGAAAATCCGAAAACGCTGTCATTTCTTTCGATGAGTTGATTACGGTAGACTTCATCACAGTCGACACTGAAATCTTATTTTTTTTGAAGATTCATTTTTCAAATGATAGTTACAATCTGTCTGATTTGGTTTGTAGTTCCATAATCCACCGATGTCGTTAGATTTCTCAAAGCAAGTGACTTCGACATTTGGATACAGAAGGGCATGTCTGAAAAAAGAGAAACTTATTTGTCAAATGATAAAAGAGGCAATGAATGAATTCGCTGACCAACTGGTTGTTCATTAAACTGACAAGGACATACAAAAAACACAAAAAAAAGTGATAGAGAATCAGAAAATCAAGTTTAGGGGTTTTTCGGTTTGATCTTTTTTTCGAATAAAAGTGATAAATCTAGTACCTGCCATAGTTTCTTTCAAATCAATATTTGTGAGCCAACTAAAATGGATAAGATAGAACTCAACAAGTACTAAAAATAATATTATTTGAAATACTGTATCATGTCTATGAAGAAAGTTAATTAAGAAAAGAGCCGAAGAATGCGAGGCCCGGGTAGGACAAGCCACTTTATGGCTCATAGCGTTGTTCATAGACAAGGTACAGTATTCCAAGTAATATCATTTTGTAGTGCTTGTCGAGTTCTAGCATATCTATTTGAGTTCGCCCAGAAATATTGAATCTGAAAGAAACTATGAGCCCAAATTTTTCAGGGCCCGGTTTACAAGATAAACAGATTCCATAATATTTTTTTAGCATAGAACATTTTGATATAAAAATTTCATTGTTTGATGAAATTGATTTGCTTAAAGTATTGTTTATCACACATTTTTGACTGAAAATCACGTTTTCTGGCAAGCAGGAAACATGAAAATTCTATCGTAAACAAGGTGAACAGAAAAGTTTTGGTCAACTGTTGGAATGCTCGTTTCAACTCTTTAGAATTGGGTTTTTAGGGATTTTTTGGTTCAAAGTTGAAGAAATAGTCTGGAAAAATATTTTCCAGTTCATTTTATAGCATTTGAATAACTATTTTTCTAGAGATTCGCTCTCAACTTACCGTATTTCCTCTAATAGAAGCCCTCTTAAACCGTCAACTTTAAGCTCAATTGGATTGCTGTAAGGGATATCGAAACTTTGTCAACTAATGAATTAATTATCATAATATCACCAAAATTTTATCAGTTGACAAATCGTTAATATCTTTCATAAGAATCGAGATAATTGAGCTCAAATTTGACGATTTGGGTAGTCTTTTTTTAGAAGAAACATACCTTGCCTAACGTTTTTTTCAAAGAATTCTTACCTAGTTTAAAAACATTTCTAACTACATATTTGGAAACTTTTTCTTATCCAGAAACCTATAATCATATATTCCTACTCACCTGATAGATGGAAGTCCAGAAGCACCAGCCCCTACGACTAGAAGCTGTTTTTTCTCCATTGTGATAAACACAAGAAAGGAATAGAAGACGATAGAAAAATAACTGATCGAATCGGTCACTCCCAGTGTCTTTTATAGGTTTTTTGTGTAGTCGAATTGATATCAAATTGGGTAGACTGACTAGAATGAGAGACCAAATGAGAGATAAGACGCAGAGAAGACTACAGAGGATGGGCACAGGATGGGCAACAATTGTTTTGTTTGGGAAGAGTGTAGCTGATCAGGTTTACTTTTTGGTTGATAGAAGAATTTGGCACGGAGTTGATAGGCAAATATGTACTATAGTTTCTAGAGATCAAGACTAGATTTTCCAATTTTTTGGATTACTGTAGTTTTTTGTTAATTTTTTATTGGAAAAGTAAAAATCAGAAAAAAGTTTCAGAAGAAAGTTTCGAAATTTCAAACAATTCTGAATCTAAATCTGTTCCAGAAGTATCCTAAAATTCACACATTATCATTATCAACAGAAAATAAATAAATTAAAAGACACATTCATTAGTTCAATACACTTAAGGATCCCTTAATCTCCGTCTTCTACTTGATCACTGTCAATGTGGATCTTCCAGCAGCAGCACACACTTCAGCAAGCAATGCATTTGTGAATACAGATGTTAACTGAATCACTTTTTTGGTAATTGGACAACTTGGATTCGGGATCACTTTCTTATGCACATCCACTTTGGCCATTTTCTTCTGTAATTGTTTTGAATTTACCATAAACACTCTAATAGAACACCATCTCGAACTTTTAACTCTGAACTCAATTATCTCGGCTCCTGTGAGAGATATCAAAAAGTTGTCAACTGACAGAATGTTTTTGATGTTATGACAAACATTTTGTCAGTTAATCACTTTTTGATATCTTTCACAGGAATCGAGATAATTGAGCTTAAAGTTGACTGTTTGTTTGAAAGGGGTGGGGCGTTCTATTAGAGTTTTTATGGCAATTTAAAATCCCACTAATTTTTACCTTAATGTAATAGAAGAGTGATGTGTATAATGATGCGTACTGTGTCAATGACTCCACAGACTTCGGGCGTTGTGCACGAAGAGCTTTGACGATTTCATAAAGTGATGGCTCTTCGGCTTTGTTCAATTGGAAAACAGCTACAGATAACGCAATGAAGTATCCGGCTCGACCTGCTCCATGCTTTGACAGTACCATTGCTGATTCGTCTTTTGCCTGAAAAATTTATTTTTTTGAAAAGCCATACTTTCTGGGCCCGAGTTATCCAAGTTTGAAAAAACTGAAATTTCAGAAATTTTCAAAAAACATTTTTGTGAAAAATTATTTTTTTATGACACTCTTATTTCGGAAATTTTTGACAGATAAATCGACCATTCTTTTCTATTGACCGCAACAAATTTTCTGAAAATCCGGGCTTTGAAAATTTTTGAAAAAAAAGGCCCGTTGAAAACAAACTCACCGTTGTCAAAAAGTTCATCAACTCGATGGTCTCTTTAATCACAACTGCCTGCTTTGAATAGACACTTTCGAAATTCCAATTCTTGATCACCGAGATATTACAAATAATAGAATTCGAACATCCTTCAGGCAAAACTTCAATCAGAAATCGATGAACATCTTCACTGGCAGTCTCCACTCTTCGATTATTGACAAACATCGTTCCATGATAGACATGAGATCCACATCGATTTGGAAAGAATTCGATGGATTCTTGATCAGTGATAATTTCAATAAAAGTCACTCTTTTATCAAATATCACTTTCCAGAATGCCTCTTCATTCCCTTTCACTGGAATCTGTCCAGAATAGATATTCTGTTGAAGTGGTACTTGAATCAGACTCATGTTGACGTACACATTCTCAAAAGTGATCAAATTGGAATCTAGAGCTGGATAATCGTCTGTCGATTGATTCAATCCTCCATTCGATTTCCATCGCTTACATTCTGTCTCCACGTTCACTGTCATCATCTGAAGTCGTTCGAATTCCGCCTTCGTCTTCCCAAAATCAACTTTATCAAGCCAAGACTTTGCGGCATCTTCTCCGACCCATTTATCAGTTGTTGATAAGGTGGAATTAGGTGTGACCGTTGAGTGAATTTTGAGTGATGAGTCAACAACAGGAGCCGGAGATCTGACTGAATGCATTTTCGATCCTCTCCCTTTCATTGATGTAGTATCATCCTTTGGGGGTTTGTGACTTCTCGGTTCTTCCTCTCTGGATTTTTTCCCGTGAGCCGGTGGAACTGGGTGATGGTTGTGAGGGCCTGGAGGTGTGTGAAGAATCGCTTCTGGAGGTGTCGCTACATTCAGTGCCCTAAGCTGCTTCTGGAGCTCCATATCGGCAGCATCCGAATCTAACTTTTTCTTCTTCTGATTCTTGCTTTTTCCCTTTTGGATTTTCGACGAAACTGCTGTGGATGGTTGCTCCTTACTTCCCCCATCATTGTCTCTTCGATGACGACGATTTTCCGCTGATTTCTTCTTCGTTGAATCCTTTTCATATGCTGTGCTCGTCGTGTATTCTGATGATGCCCTGCTGTTTTTCTTTTTCGGCTGCCTACTATTTTTTGTTTTAGCACCAGCGTTCTTCTTTGCAAAGCTACTGTAATTTTCTTGAAAGTAATAAAAATTGGGATCGGGAGAAACTCACAACGGTCCCATTCTTGTCTGAATGTTTCTTGTTTATTAGAGAGTGAGAAGCCTGGTTACGAAAGCAAAAGAAACGATTAAATTGAAACTGATATCGTTGGTTTCTGTTGGTATTGGTGGTTTGGAGGTTGAGAGAAGAAGTGGAACACGGTGAGTACCGATTCTTGTATATTTATTAATTAAATTGATTGAAGGACATAGTTTTGGAATTCTGAAATTCTGATATTCTGAAATTCTGAAAATTTGCAATTCTGAAATTCGGAGATGTTGATATTCTGGGATTCTGAATGTCTGGAATTCTGAAGGTTGAGATTCTGAGATTCTGAGATTCTGAAATTTTGAAATTCCGAGAATTTGTAATTCTGAAATTCTTAGTTTCTGCTTTTTTGGAAATTTTGGAAGTCTTCAATTCTGAAATCCTGCGATTCTGAAATTCTAAAATTCTGATATTCTGAGATTTTGAGGTTCTGAGATTCTGGATACCTGAAACTGTGAAGGTTGATATTCTGAGACTTTCAGATTCGGGGAATCTGGAAATTTGGAATTTTGAAATCGCGTAATTCTGAAATTCTAGAATTTCAAGATTCTGAAATTCTGGGTTTCTTTTTTTTCTGAAAATCTTGAAAGTCATCAATTTTGAAATCTTGAGATTCCGAAAATTTGAAATTATGAAATTCTAGAAGTTATGAATGGAATATGGTAGTTAAGGTTGAAAATATCGTCTTTATATCATCTTATTCCTTTTTTCTTTTCCTACATATAAAAAATCCTTCACTTAATCGCTTTTAACGCCCCCACCACACCTTTTCTCCTTAACCACATGGATATAGTGGCCGGCGCGAACCCGGTTTTTGTCGGTACACGCGTTGCCCCTACACCCGTCGCCTCGCCGTCTCTCCATCGCTTCTTCGGCTTATTAGCTAAGATCAAAGTGTAGTATCTGTTCTTATCGTATTAACCTACGGTATACACTCGAATGAGTGTAATAAAGGTTATATGATTTTTGGAACCTAGGAAAGACTCGGGGCTTGCTCCGACTTTCCAAGGGTCGTCCCGGCGTTGCACTGCTGCCGGGCTCGGCCCAGTCCCCGTGGGGACAACAAAAAATAAAAAGTGCATTGGGAAAAGAAAGGTGAATCGTAATTTCGTAAATTTTCAGAATAATGTGTCAGGCTGAAAGAGGAAATGAAAATTTTTCGGGAACAAACATGGGAGTAGTACACCCGTTTAAAATTTCCGCCTACATTGCCACTTTATACAGGCGTTCGAAAATTTTAAAAGCTATAAATTCAAGTTCCTGCCTCTGTTTATCAGAAAGTTTCGTCTACTCCTGCTATTATCCTAGAAGAATTCGGTAGCTTGCAATTCGAATGGGAAGTAAATGAATACAAGAAAACTTGTCAATATTCTGTGTTTGAAGTCTTCTGTCTTTTCCTTTTTTTTCATGAATTCAAGAATCAATGTAAACAGTCAGGTTCATTGTATAAAACACACGCACACACTGATTTTAAACAACCAGAGAGAACAAATTATAAGTTTCAGTTTTTGGACAGCGAGGGGGGAAGCAATATATCATCAGTGGGGTTTTGGAAAATCGGAAATCTTGATTTCTTTTTTCGGGAAAAATAATACAACTGGGATTAAGAGAGGGCATCGGAGACACAAAAAAGCTGCGGAAAAGGGTTACTACGCGATACTCGGCTAAAGATGGAACGGGGTAAAAGCTCAATTCATGGATTCTGGAAAAGAATCAGAGAAACTGCGGCGGCGGGAGGATGAAAAATCAGTGCGCGGATTTTTTGAGAAAGGGAAAAATGAGAGGTATCAACTAAATATATGTACATTTGTTTCTGAGGAAAAATCGGGGGAATGGGTGTTTTATGGGGAGAAAAAGGGAAAAGAAAAGAATCTGAGTAAATCTAGAAAGCGGCTGGGCCGTGATGGTGAGAAAACTTTTTTGGGGAGAAAAATGAAGGGTTCTTCTATTGGGTCCAGCCAACTAGGAGGGAGGAGAGTGGTTGTGGGTGTTGCTAGGCTACGAAAATGGATGGATGGAGGAGAGTATTTTTTGGGCTGAAAAATGAAATAGGGGTTAATGGACCGGGCGAGGTCTGATTGGTGGAGGTGGAATAGTGTAATCAGAAGCAACGATCTGATCCATTTGCATTCTTTGAGTGGAATCCAATGGTCCAAGTGTGGTCATAAGACAGTACCAATTGGCAGCACGGACACGAGTGGCTGCTTGTTGGACAAGACAAAGGATCTCGACAAGGACTCCAGCTTCTGAAAACAATAATTCATTAAAAATGTTCCCTCTCTCTGATAAATTACCTTTCTCCTCGTCATAATGAATTGCTTCTCCTCTCAATTGCTGAAGAATCAGAGCTCTCTCATGAACTCGACTGTGGTATAGGCTTGAGATGGCCTGGAGGAGTTCGGCAAGTGTCTGATGAGCAGCCATTGGCATTAACATTCCAGTGAGTTGTTCCATTTTGGCAAGAAGTGTGCTGATTCTGGCGTGCTCACGGAAGAAGTCCACAACCATACGATCGATTCTGGAAGGAGCAGTTGGAAGTTTTGGAATCGGAAGGCCATTGGATGAAGAGATCTTTTTTCCAAGATTATGACGTGCCAATTCTGCTTCTGTTTGTTTTCTCTCCTTCTCCAGTTGTCTGTATTCATCAGTGACTTCATCTACTTTAGCTTGAAGAACTGCCATGAATGAGTATCGCTGAAAAACTGATTTCGGTGGCCACTGCCGGCTGTTCTGCTGCTGTTGCTGTTGAACTGCCAGTGCTTGTTGCTGCATAATATAGGTCATATCCACTCCTGATGGCTGTGTCTGTTGGCAAGCGGCTAGCTGGTTGCTCAGCACCTGAAGAAGGTCAACGTCTGTTGCGGATGTTTGACGGGTGGTGGTGACAGAAGGCGTGTTCCAGTAGACGTTCTGATTGATTTGAGCTGGTGGAGTGGTACGGGAGACTGGAGCCGGGCGGTGAAGTGGAGCATCATCTTGTGGTAGAGACCATGGTGAGGAGGTGGATGGAGATGCAGAGGTGAAGATCGGATTTGTGGTTGCTGGAGTTGGTGGAGATGTGTTGAGATTGAGACGAAGAAGTTCTTGTAGAAGTGCATAGTCATTTGATTCGCTCTGAACAAATTTCGTAATCAGAAAACTATTAAGTATCTTCCAAAAACTCACCTCTGGCTTCTTTGGTGCTGCCGCGTTCTGAGTCTTAATAAGAGGAGAGGTGACTGGTGGTGGGATGAACCAACTGGAATTCAAGTCCAACTCTGAGCTCTTATTATTGTTGTTGAAAAAGGTTGGAGGATCGATTGGGCTGCTTGGCGTGTCACAAAGAAGACGATGCTCATGATCATCTAATCCAGAAGATGGAGACGTCTGCGGTTGTGATGACGTGGAAGACCGGATGCTGTCTCCGTTGTCAGAGTCATTCTGTAATAGGATATCACATTGTACTTTTGGCCCATTTTCTTTGCTGTTCACTTCTTCGTTTTTCCCCATTTTCCCATCATCATTACATTCATCTCAAAACGAAAAACGGCCCCCTCCGAGTGGAAATTTATGGCCCAGTCGTTTTTGCCCGTCGTCGTGTCACCGACGGACACCGAAGCTCGTAATGAGAAGCAAGGACACCCATCCTTTCAATTCGCGTTTTTTTCGTTTCGTTTCATTTCTTTTGTTGTAAATTAGAGAGTGCGACGTACGACGCTAGGAAGAGATGAAGACAACGATTTATGGCTCCTCTCATCTTCAAGGATGCGTGCGGCGCGGCGAATGAGTCACACAGCTGTCACAGATGCCACGTCATCAAACAGGGTACGGTTTCTAAACGACAGGTGTGCTACGGATATTTGAATCTGAATCATACCGCGCGCCAGCTGTCCTTCAATAACAGGTTTACCTCCCCCTATTCATTATCTGATTCTATGCCGTATACAGTATACCGTAAAAACTCTAATAGAAGGTCACTTTGCCCTTTGAGCTAATTTAATGAAAAGGACAATTTTCCCAGGGAGGGCTTCGAATGATGAACGACAGAACGACACCAAGGGTTGAAGAATACAAAGAATGGGTTTTGATTTTTTGTTTGATAACGGTTTGAAGGGATTACGGTGGCTAGTATAGTGGTGTACTTTGGGTACATATTTTGGGATAAGAACTACAGTAATCCCAAAGAGACATTCCGCAAACCGT
This sequence comes from Caenorhabditis nigoni, assembly GCA_027920645.1. Classification (NCBI taxonomy): domain Eukaryota; kingdom Metazoa; phylum Nematoda; class Chromadorea; order Rhabditida; family Rhabditidae; genus Caenorhabditis; species Caenorhabditis nigoni. The sequence goes on along the minus strand of CP115866.1, from coordinate 6,284,055 downwards.
CAACTTTGATTCCATGTATCTCGTTTCCTGTAAAAGATATGAAAAAGTTGTCTACTGACAAAATGTTTATCATAATATCACATATATTTTATCAGTAGACACATTTTTGATATCTTTTACAGAAGCCGAGATAAATGGTCTTAAAAAGGGCACGTCGGCGCTTACCGGTCGAGCTACGCGATTGGCTGCCGATCTTCTAACTTTGAAACCTTTTATCTCAGTTACTGTAAAAGATACCAAAAAGTGGTCAACTGACTAAATGTTTATTATAATATCAGAAACATTTTGTCAGTTGACCACTTTTTGCTATCTGTTACAGGAACCGTGATAATTAAGCTCAAAGTGCAAGGCTTTAGAGTGTTTACGGTACCTAGTTTTTTCCTAGTTTTTGGAAAACAACGGAATTTGATCTTTTTGAACTCTGAGCCCGGATGACAGTGCCAGGTCGTGAAACCGGTGGTCAACAAAAGAGAGCCTCCAACTACTATTCTCCCACACTATATCTCATCAACAACAACAATGGATTCCAGTGGGGGCATGGATGGGCGGAACTTTAGAGAGGATATGAAGATATAGAGAAGAAGAGAAAGAGGTCCCCTCCTCCCATATCAACAACAACAAAGCCGGTGCCAGGTAGTGGAGATGTTTTTGGCGCCATCTTGTTCTCTGCTCGTCTGGAGAACACCACATTTGCAACAACATGGAGCAAAGAACTGAAAAGAACTACTTCTCTTCTCTTCTCTCTATTTTTTCCTCGTGTGTGGCGGCTCTGCTTGGCGCCGTGCCAGCTCTCTCCGAACTTGGGGCGCGTGCTGCTAAGAGAAAGAAAAGAGACAAGAAAAAACGTCGTCGCGCCGGGAACGAGGCGACACCTCCCTTTGCTTTCAGGGTCATCAAACTTCAAGGTTTGGGTGATGGCGGGGACTGTCCAGAGAAGTTTTTTTTTCATCTTCTGTGTCTCCATAGACCTCCACTACTACCTATATAACCATTCTCTCTATTCTCTCTCTTTTTTTCGCATCGGCCCGTTTTGACTGGTACTGTCGGGTACGCAAATAAAACCGAGCGATGTTATGAGAAAAAGGAAATAAAGAGAGAAAGTTTAAAAAAGAATGGGCTATTGGGGCGAGAAAGAAAAGGAACAGTTGGGTCCTGACTGATAACAGGCCTGCCGCCGTTTGTTTTGTTTCGGAGAGAAAAAAGAGAGAAAGAAGAAAAAGAAGAAGGACATCCCGACGGAAAAAGTGCAAAGCGGAAGTAAAGGTCAAAAATGGAACACCAGGCCTTCTGAAGAGAAGCTTTGATTAAATTTTGCAGAACGAAAAATACCGTAAACACTCTAATAGAAGGGCACTTTATACTTACAATTTAAGCTCAATTATCTCGAATTCTAGAAGAGATATGGAAAATTTTTCAACTGACAAAATGTTTATCATAAAATCACCAAAATTTTATCAATTGACATATTTTTCATATCTCTTCTAGAATTCGAGATAATTGAGCTCAAAGTGCAAGTATCAAACTTAAGAACGTCCTGAGAAAACTCAATTTTGCGAAACTCAGTGTTTCCCAGAACTTAAATTTTTACAGCTTATAGTCTCTAAATTATAAGTATTGTATTTTTTATCGTATTCCTAAGGGCGCCAACTGCAAAATTTCAAAATTTGAAGGAAACTTTTATTTTCCTACAGTAATCTAATTGGATCTTGGCTCTTCAAAAACCGTAAAGCATTAATAGCCCTATTGACCAGTTTGACCTAATTTATCTTGGCTCCTGTGAATGATATCAAAAATTTGTCAACTGATAAAATGTTTGTTATATTATGAGAAACAATTTATTAGTTGACAACTTTTTCATATCTTTGACAGTAATCGAGATAAATTGGCTCAAAGGTGAAAGTTAAGGGAGCCCTTCTGTTAGAGGTTTTACGATATAGGTATTGCGTTTTCTACCGTAATCCTATTTTGTGAGAATTTTTGAAAACTTTTTCTTGTCTACAGTAACCTTATAGCCCAGAAATCTGCCTCTCAATCTAAATGTAATCAATCTACTGCTCAGAAAATCTCTGGTTTTCAATTAATTCCCCCCTCCTGACAACTTCTTCAATCTTCTTCCATCAAACCGGAAAACTCTGTTCCTCTTCTCTTCTTCTGACCACCGGAAGTGAGTGTCTTTTCAGTGAGTCCGATTTGGTGCGCGGGGAGCCAGATGTCGCCCGTCTCTCTCTTCAGATTCCCATCTCGTCGTCAAGGCAGCTGGCTCCCTCTCTTGGTACCAGTTCGTACGCCCCGCTTTTCCGCGTCATTACCAATTCCATCCCCCAAGGCGCCCATTTCAACCGGTGGGACTGGTGGTGTCCGTTTTTCTTTCAAAAGTGCAAACGCATTGAAATTGCACCCTTTACAAGGACACAATGGTCTATAAATCAAGCCCCCCGCGAAAAGCGCCAATTTGAATGCTGGTCACTCGGCCAAAAAATCATCTGCCTTATTCCCCAAACTGACCTGAGAATTGACCCATGAGTAGACACTGTGCCAAGTGTCCGTTCCGTTAGCCCAGGTTGAACCAAAATCGTTCGTGAAGATCGCCTTGCTAGTCGGGTCCATAGTCCGAGCCATTTCTAAAAGTGATAAGGGTTATATATCAGGTGATTAAGAAAAGAAGAAAAAGTAGAGAAAGTGCAAATGTGCCTCCTTGGACCCATAGAGTCGGCACGGTCAAAGAGGAGAAAACGTATAGTGAATGAGAGCAGAAAAAAGAGAGAAAGTATGAATCAGAAACACACCAACAGAAGAAGTTTTAGTATTCATTCATTTCGATGGCGCCAGGAGATGTCGCCAGGAGATGTCGCCAAGCAACTTGAGCCAAAGTTCAATGCCAAAAAAATAGGGACATCCAAAGCAGATTTTTTTGGAATCATATGTCGCGCCCCTTATCACCCGCTCAAAGTTAACCTATTGAGCTGAAACCTGAACAGATAGATTAGAAATTTTTACTAGTTTAGGCCCGAACTTTTCGTTTTTTTTTAAATTTTGATTTTGAAGTCTTCTGGAGACGTTCCTTGGTCTCAATATAGTCAAGGCTGGGTTTGAAAGTATTTTGAAAATAGGGAAATCTGAAGAAGCTCCTGGTAAGAAAGTCCCTATTCCAGAATACAGTACTCTCTAGACAGGACAAGACCTCCCGATAAAAAAGGGCAAACTAGCTATAGAGAGATAAGGGGGCGGAGTCAGGCAGAAGAGTGTATGAGACGAAGAGACGCAGAGAGACGACATTCAGTGTTCCAAGAGTGGAAGAAGAAGCAATTTAATGAGATGGAACGGGAGTGATATATGGAGATGAAGGAGAGAAGAATAGAAAGACGTTGAAATTCGGAATGAATGAGAATCGGAATACCAAAAAAGGGCAAAAGAACAAGAAGTGATGAAAAGAAGAAAACAAACAAGCAGATGAAGAGTAAAAAAAATCAGAAGTTGGAGAATTCGAATATTCAGAAGAAAAGAAGACGTTGGATTCAGAAGACGTTCCTGAAGAATCCTAAAGAAGATCCGAGGCCACCCCCAACACATTCTAAACTCAGCACTTACTGCCTCCCCCAGTTCTTTTTCCCTCTCGTCGTCTAATCGACACTCTCTCACTTTTTCCTCTCGTTTCTCTTGCACCCTCTTTGGGCGCGGCCCTGGGTCGTGGCCGTCGGCGCCCTGGGTAGGCGCCGCCGACTTGCACCCGGACGGAGACGCAAAAAAGTGGGCGGGGCGTACCACCCAGTGACTGGTAGAGCGCTCTTTACGCGCGCCGTCTCGCGTCTCTTCAGGAGCCAAGCAGTGTCTGGCAGTGGGGCGAGAGAGCGTATGAGACGAAGAGATTTAGAGTAGGGGGAACCTTGCAAAAGTGAACAAAAATGAACTGCTGGAGATGGTTTAATTAAGGATTTCATAAATTGATAAGGACTTGATAAAGATGAAGAGTCCAGAACTTTAATTTGAAATGAGGATTTTGAGAAATTTCAAAAAAAATTGAAAGAGAGAGTGAACGTTGGGAATTGAGATTGAGCTACAAAATTGAGGCAATTTTCAATTGGCATAAGAGAGATACCGTAACCCAGAAAACTGTAATTTTTGGAAATTATCACGAACAGTGATAAGAAGGGCCTAAGAATCCTGAGATTGTCTAACAAGGCGGCAAAAAAGAAAAGAGAAGCACGACTGACACACGCACCGAGTTTGTCAGTTTAGTTTCGACTCGGATGATGGAGACGCAGAGAATGGCCAGTGGCCGAACAAACTAAGGAGACGCCGAAAAAAGTGGGAGGGCCAAAGAGAAAAGAGAGAAAAATGAGTGGAGGGAAGAGGAAAAAACACGAAGCAACACATAAAATGTTGCAACATCGGAGCACAAAATAAGGATCCTTGAGGATGCTCCCCATATCAGTTAGAGGAACCTTAATTCGAAATGAATTTGTATTTCATTCTTCTTTCTTGCCGCGCCAAAAGTGGGCGGGGCATCCTTGGAGGGGGCGGAGTCGCTGAAAAAGGAATGAGCCACCTGGCATGAGAAGGGAATGAATGGACAGATGGAAATAATGTCTTTTTCATGAAATGGCCATTTGTTCTAAATCGGGTTGAAATCGTCTTGACCTAGACGACTGGTACCGACTGGCAGGTGTCGGTGGTTTTAAAGGAATTGGAGAATAGAAAAGAAGAAGTTGGAACAGAACGACAGATGTTCCAAGAAAATTTATAGAATTGCACTTTTAGAAGGGGAAGAAATAATAAGAGTTTTTCTGTTTAGAGGACTACGGTAGTTTGAAAATCGCAAAAACTGTAATAGAAGGGCCTGTCAAGTTGGAGCTTAATTATCTCAATTCCTATGCAAGTTATCAAAAATCAGTCAACTGATAAAATATTTGTGAGATTATGATAAACAATTTATTAGTTGACACATTTCTTATTTTTTTTTTTTGACAGGAACCGAGATAAATTGGCTCAAAGTTGAAAGTTATGGGCCCTTTTATTACAGGTCTTACGGTAGGTCGTCTATGCTTAGGAATTTTTAATTTTGGATGTTCGAAATAGAAAAAAAAGAGTCCTAAGAAACCAGTATTCCCATAAAACTTGCAATTCCAAATTTAAGAAAAAAAATTTGGAAACAATATTTTTTCGATTTCAGATTTCCAGACTTTCTTGTTTTTATTTTTTCAAAAAACTTTAATTTTTCAAATTTTCCAGGCTCTCACAATCTGAGAAATTGAACTGCAAGCGTTTTGTTCAGTGGAGCGTGGTTGCAAGGCGGCAAAATATATTTTTGAAAAACTTTGTGCTGAAAAACCGGTTTTCAGCGAAAAAATTTTAATCAATTAAATCGCAAAAAATTATACCAAGAAGAACAATTTTAAAAAGAAAGACAGTTGAAAAAAATGACGAGAAGTGAAAAAAATCGGGTTTCGAAATTGTTAAGAACAGTACACTGGGTTCCAGACTGACTGCCGCCCTGTTATCAGTCAGGGCCCCAGTGTACTGTCCTTTTTCTCATTTTAGCTCATTAATTGAGCAACTTGGGTTGTTGAAAATATTCACAAGTGAGATGGGGTTGCCGAAACGCGTACAAACGGCGGCAAATGGGAAAATTTTGGGACAAAAAGTTGGAAAAAATGACGAGAAGTAAAAAAAAGTCGCTGATAACAGGTTTAATTTTGAAATTTTCAAGAAATTGTGTACTGATAAAAGATAAATAATCAGTACAGCATTGTTCAAAAAATTATGACTGACTCATTTTTTAATCATTTCCGGAAAATGAGCAACTTCTTGTTGGCAGCTCAACTCTGAAACCTACTGTAACCCTTCTTGACTTAGGCCACCCAAACCATCAATTGCGGACCTATATATCTCGATTCCTGTAAACGATATCAAAAAGTGGTAAATTAACAAAATATTTCAGGAATTATAATAAACATTTTGTCACTTGACTACTTTTTTCTACCTATTACAGGAACCGAGATACATGGGCTCAAAGTTTACGGTTTGGGTATTTCTCTTTCGGATTACTGTAGTTCTTATCCCAAAATATGTACCCAAAGTACACCACTATACTAGCCACCGTAATCCCTTCGAACCGTTATCAAACAAAAAATCAAAACCCATTCTTTGTATTCTTCAACCCTTGGTGTCGTTCTGTCGTTCATCATTCGAAGCCCTCCCTGGGAAAATTGTCCTTTTCATTTCCTTCTTTTTTTGCCTCTTTTTTCTTCATCATCTACGTCTTCTTCTTTTTTGTCACAGAGAGAAAAAAAACACTGATGTGGTGTACTCGCATTTCTTTTTGTCGTCTCCGATCTGCAAGGTCGATGAGGATGGCCCTATTCCAAGTCAACCAGTTTGTGTTCATCGAAAAGTGCAAAGTTAGGGTAAACTAAAAAAAGAAGAAGAGAAACGGTTTTCCTCTCTCAACAGGCAAAGCGGCGCCACGACGAGGAGCATGTGTTCGTGAAAAGTTTTTGGGATAAGAGAGAGAATCAGAGGATCAGAGAAAACAAACAAAAACGAAAGGCAACTATTCCAAATGTTGCTCAACTTTTTGATCGGTCAGAGTTGAAAAGAATAGGTTGAACTTTTAATAGTGCACACATGCAATGGTAATGAATAGTGTGAAGCTAAAAAATTTTTTTTTGGAACTGGGACCTGTAGAACTACCGTTACTCAAGTTTGAGCTCGATTATCTCCATTGCCATGCAAGATGTTAAGAAGTTTTCAACTAATAAAATGTTGGTAATATTATGATAGATAATTCATCAATTGACAACTTTTCTATATCTATCACAGGAACCAAGATAAATCGGGTCAAAGTTATAGGTTAGGGGGCCCATAGGAGGTTTACGGTAAGTGAAAGAATTCAAAGTAATATCTTCAGGGAATACTGTATCTGAATGAAAATGAACTTTTTCTCAGAATTAAAACAACTTTTCCAGAATGAATATTTTTAGAATTTCTTGTTGCAGACGCCCAAGAAGTGATCCCAAACTTCCTGCTGTAATATTTTTAAAGAGGGACTCCGACCAAAAAATTTTTTTAATACATCAAACGTTTTAAAAATATGCAGATTTGCATAAAAACAAAGAAAAATTCAAAGAAAGTCGCATAATCTCAAAAAACCGCTCCGAAAAGCGGAAAAATCTCATTTCTCGTCTATTCTGGAAACTTCTGGAAGGTTCTGGATTTTTTAAAATTTCCCGCCAAAACTGAAAACTCTCCGTTTTCTCATTTACGACAGTTTTCTTAAGTTGGTCTAATTTTTCGTTCTCTTTCAAAAAAAGAACCCAAGACCTTCTAGAAGCTTCCAGAAATGGACGAGAACAGAGTTTTTTTCCAGGTTCTGCAGTTCGGAGTTTTTCTAACAAATTTTCTGAAATTGTTTTTACAGATACTGTAGATTCGAAAATTCCAAATCTCGGGAACCATCTGAACAACCGTACACACTAATAGAACGTCACCCAAACAGTCAACGTTGAACCCATTTATCTCACTTTCTGTAAAAGATATAAAAAAGTAGTCAACTGACAAAATATTTATCATAATATCAGCTGCATTTTATCAGTTAATCTATCTATTACTTCTCCATATCTTCCATAGAAAGTGAGATACATGGGCTCAAAGTAGACGGTTCAAATTAGACGGAATGTGCTGTTTCCATAACCATTTTCCACAACTTCACTACAAGTTCATTAATAATCTGTGACACAGATTCCAGTGTTTTGTCTGTGTTCACAACTGAACACATGTAAACAACTGACCACCTCGTTGTCTTCCTTTCTCTCAAAAAACGCTCATTTCGGAAATGACCAATGCGTTTGTCCCGCGTTTTCTATCCCTTCCTTCTTCTCTCAAAACTCTCTCCAACTTATTTTCATGAATTGTTCGCCTAATTATATTGTTGTTAGTCGACATCGGCCGTCAACAAAACCAGCGGCTTCCATATTATTGTTTATCCGTTTTGTCCAAAAAAAAAAAAACTGAAAACGAAGAGCGACAGCTGAGGTTTAAAAGCCTGATTAGGTAATGATCGTGTTAGACATTACCAAGTGAGACAACTCAAAATTTCAAAATTTGAAATTCAAATGAAGAATACCGTATTTCCCCCTAATAGAAGCCAACCTTAATGATCAACTTTGAGCTTGATTATCTCGATTACTGTAAAAGATATCAAAAAATGTTCAACTTTTAAATTACTTATCATAATGTCCACAATATTTTAAAACACAGGAATCCTTTTGTTTTTCTTCAATGCCTTCCCAGACAAAAAAGGAATCTATCGAGAATAAAATAACGAAACATTTCGAAATTCCCTGAAATTTCGTAATATTGGATCTTCTGTGGAGTACTCACACAAGAAGTAAACACATTTATTTTTATGTGTCATCTCTTGCGCGAAAAGGGAAAATACGAACAAAATGCTCATTTATTCAGAATACCGAAGAATCAAGAAACAATGAAGCAGACTTCCACAACCGGGTCTTTGGTGGGTCTTTGGCGGGTCTTGCCATAGTTTCTTTCAGAATCAATATTTTTGGACCAATCAAATTCGATATGATAGAACTTAATTAGTACTGCAAAATGATAATATTTGAATTACTATATCTTGACTATGAACAAAGTTACAAGTCATATGTAGTGGCTGTGCCTCGCCAGGACAGTGCTGCTTTTGAATTATTTTGTCTGTAACTTTCTTTGTAGACAAGATACAATTTTCCAAATAGTACCATTTTGTAGTACTCCTCAAGTTTTATAATATCTGGTTTAGTTGGTCCAAAAATATTCATTCTAAAGGAAACTATAGCAGGAGCCGCCATAGACCAGGTTGACAATAAATCCTTCTTTTCTAGCAGGCTTTTAGGCGAGAATCTGATGTTCCAGACAAAATTTGAAAAGCTCAATTCCATGTTTGAACTCTCTGGTGAACTATGGAAAAGTTTTGAATCTAATTAATTTGTTTCTATTTACTCATATTGACAACAACAAAACTACCGTATTTCCTTTGATAGAAGCCCACCCAAACCGTAAACTTTGAGATAAATTATCACTGTTTCTATAAGAAATATCACAATTTTGTCCACTGATAAAATGTTGGTGATATTATGATAAACATTTTGTCAGTTGACAACTTTTTTGTATCATTTACAGAAGCCGAAATAAATAGGGTTGAAGTTGGCTGTTTGGGTGGGCTTCTATTAGACGAAGTTTTTTTCAGAATGGGTTACTGTGACCCTCTTTCTATGTCTATAAAACTGAACTACAAACAACTAAAAATATCTACAAGAACACATGTTTTATCATGCCTCCATGTCGTTTTTTTCTCCAGAAGTAGCCAATTTTTTAAAGTGCAGAAACAGACACCACCAGGCGACTTTCGTGATCAATGATTCATAACCACCGTCAAGAGTACATTCCTACCAATCAGATAGATTACTAACTAATAAAAAAGTCGTTTCTGATGGTGGTGGTGACCCACACTTCCGTATCATCCATCTGCCTGGCACGGGCCGCAAAGAAATGTATGTCAGAAACAGAGAGTCTCTCCAATAACTATAAATCTGAAAATGTGTGAGCGCGCGTATTTGCACTTTCGTTGGCGCACCCAAAAATCAGGGAACAAGAGAGCACGGAACCATCGGAGAGTTGTTCGGGACACGACCACCCGGCACCGAGTGCCTCGGTTTTTTATGGCGTCGAGAAACAAGAGGAGGATGGTTAGACGCAGATCCTGTGCTCAAAACCATTACATTAAATGAGATTGAGCACACGGCGGCCTTCAGAAGAAACGACCTCCCACGAGAGGACGCTTGAGACATTCTTTCAAAAGGGCAACAAGAACACGAAATGTGTGTAACAGAAGGGACTTTTCTTAATGACTATACGATTCAGCAACAGCAGGAAATGAGATTTTTCAGAGCGATTCTTTTGCAACACAAAGTGCACATCTTTGAGAAGAGGGAAACTATAAAAATGCAATATAGTTTTATTCAATCGGTATGTATAAAGAGGATCACATTCCAAGTCCCCCGGTAACTTCCAGAGTAGTTCCAGTGACATAGGACGACATATCTGATGCTAGAAACAAGACAGCGTTGGCAATTTCCTCTGGTTCTCCGAGTCTCCGCTGTGGAACCATAGAAACCATTGTTTCTAGAACTTTTGGAGGCATCGCTTCTGTCATTGGAGTGCGAATGAATCCGGGCAGAACGGCGTTGACGCGGACATTCTGAAATATTGTGGAATGAAAAAAAAAATAGACAAAAATGTGTATTGTACCTTGGTAGCGAGCTCTCTAGCAGCAGACTTTGTGAATCCGATGACTCCGGCTTTTGTAGCAGCGTAGTTGGTCTGGCCGAAATTTCCGATTTTCCCAACAATTGATGACACATTCACAATGGATAGAGGGGTCTCACTTTTCACCGATTCGCGTGCTACCATTTGAGACATCATAAATATACTGTTCAAGTTGACATTCATCACATCTTGCCACTGCTCTTGACTCATTTTCAGTAAAGTAGAATCCTTGGTAATTCCAGCACAATTGACGAGCACGGAGGGAGAAGTTTTCCAGTTTTTAATAAACTCTCTGAGGCGATTCACATCACTCAACTGGAATTTTGAAAGTTGGCCTTGAAATATGTTGCGTTTTACCTTGCTGACATCAATCTCGAAAGCAGTATGTGAACTTCCAGTTAAGAGCTTTGCTGTGTTTTCTGCAGCTGACTTCTTCAAATCAGCGACAATTAATTTAGCTCCAGACGCAGCAAGCTTTTTACAGATTTCTTGGCCGATTCCAGATCCTCCACCTTAAAAACAAAAGGGATTACAGAAGATTTCGAGAAAAGTGTTACCTGTGACGATAGCCAGTTTTGAAGACAACATGACACCTTAAAAAGAAAAAGAGGAGCATTTCTTGCTCTCAACTCATTTTGAGCAAGTCGAGATAGCCGTGTCGAGACCGCATCTCTTGTAATCCTGTTTCTTTGCAATACCGTAGCTTTTACAAAGTTTGAAGTGATTTGGTCTCGACACGATATTACAGATGTTCAGGCACTCAGGCAGAAATCCAAGACATGATTTTACATATTTTCGCTAAATACCCCATAAGGAGTTCTGAAAACAATAGATTTTCAGAGATTTTTATAAAAACATTCATGAATCCAGAGACTGTGAAAGACGACGAGACGCAGAGTCTTCGCCGGTACGGTGCGCGAAACAGTGCAAACACCATAAGGGCGCGATTTTCAAAAACGGTTCTCAAACGCAACTGTTTCGCGCACTTTTTTTTCAAATGTTTTTTCTCTCTCCTAGATGTACACCATCTAGATGTGGGTGGCATGTCATGTTAGCCACATCTCGGAGACTGTTGTTAAAATTTCTCATAGTTCCTATTACTCCGCTTCAAAGTGTATTTTAGATTTTCAGGCAATGCCATCATTAGCTCTCGGATCAGAAAAAACTGAAAGACGGCGTTCAACGAGAATTTCACGAATGGTTGTACCGGTAGTCAAGAGAACGAATACTCGATCATCAAGATCGTTGCACTTGAAAGGAGCTCCTCAACGACAAGAAGTGTCTGATTCCAGCGCTTCTTCCAGTTCAGGTTCTTCCGATGAAGACGAATATCAGCTAACGAAGAAGGATGTGCAAGACGAAGCCGACGATCTTATGGATTACAAGGAATTTTCTCCTGAAATTGATGAAGACTTTTCTGATAGCCCACCAGCGAGATCTCTTCGGTCAAGAACCAACTCTGATAGTAGTGACAAGGAAAATGGAAGGAGGCGCACGAGGAGTACGAAACGAGCTGCCAACGAGACGCCATCAAAGATTCTTGCTGAAAAACTAAGCAAGACATCCTTGACAACGCCGAAGAAGAGTTCTGCAAGAGACTTGAGATCTGCTAAAACTCCAACTAAACAGAAGAATGAAACTCCTCGGGAAAATGTGCAAAAATCGAGAGGGAGGCCAAGAAAGGTGTTCCTAGAATCAGATGGCGATGATTCAGAAGAGGAAGACGTTTCTAACAAGAGGTGAGATTTTTTCTATGAAACGACGTATACTAAAAATGTTTATAGGAAAAATCAGACCCCAAGAGAGCGATTGACTATGAAGATACCTAAAAATATGATAAAGCCAAGAATAACACCAGTTGTTATAAGCAAAACTCCTGGCGGCACACTTCGAACAAGACGGCGGATGAGACAGAATAGCGAGGAACTGGATGACGTTGTGGATCCACTCGACTCAAATTCTGCGAAAACTCTGAAAGAGCTGGCTAGTCGGTTGCATCTGTCAAAAGTTCCCGAACAACTTCCATGCCGAGAAGCCGAGGCTCGAGAGATTGAAGGTTTTATCCGTGAAGTAATTGATCGGAAACGAGGAGAAAGCTCTGCAATGTATATTAGTGGAGTTCCAGGAACCGGGAAAACAGCTACTGTCAGAGCGGTATATCCTATTTTGATGTTATCTTGGATTGAAAATGGTCTTTTTTCAGGTCGTGAATGCTATGAAAAAGAACGCAAAATGTCCGAAATTCGTTTATGTCGAAGTGAATGCAATGATCTTCAAAAAAACTGTATTCGTTGAGATTCATAATGGGTAAGTTAAAAACCTCTTGGATCTTACTCTAACAAGTATTTTCGTTCAGCATTCAAGAAGAATTCAATATTTCAAAAAAGAGCCAAACCCGCGCAAAGATCTCCGCAAGCACTGCTCGTCAGGAACTGAACGATATATTCAAAAAAGAAGATTCAAAACGCCCTCCCATCGTCATCCTTATCGATGAACTAGACAGTCTCTGTAACCGGAAACAAGACGTTCTTTATGATATTTTCGAATGGACCGCTCTTCCACAATCCAAAGTCACCATTATTGGTATTGCCAACACTTTGGATTTCCCAGAACGAATGCTCTGTCAACGGAATGCTAGTCGTCTCGATAAACGTCGGCTGGTTTTCCAACCGTACCGACATGAGCAAATTCAAGAAATCGTCCGTGCCCGCCTCCAAGGATCCAATTTGGTTGAGAAGAAAGCTGTTGAGTTGGTTGCCAAGAAAATTGCAATGAATACTGGCGATTTGAGACAAGCTCTTGATTTTCTGTGTCGTTCGATTGGAGTAGCTGTAGAGAAGAAGGCTGAAAAGTTAGAGGTTGTTCATGTACTAGAAGCTCAGAAAGCCGTTCTTGAATCTCTGAAATATCGACTTGTGAAGGGTCTCCGACTCCATCAGTTGACTTTATTCCGTGCTGTTGAAAGCTTGGTGAGTACCTAGTTTCTGCTAAATAATAATTTACAATCATTGCTTGCAGACTCGCGAAAACGAAGAAGTGATTTTCGCCGAAATTTACAAGAACTACTGTATCATTTGCTCAGAAGTGTCAGGAATTGAGCCAGCTTCAGATAACTTTGCCTATGGAATGCTCCTCGAACTAGCAACAACTTCGCTGGTGACTCTGGCGAGAGGCGACCATGGAACAATGAATCGACGTGTCAAACTCGGGATGACTACGATGGAAGCTGAAAGAGCGATCAAAGAAGCAACCGAGAAGCATAAATCAATTTATTCAGTTTAGTACTTTTTATATATTCACTATATTTATTATTGCTATGTTTCCCTATAAGGGCTTTCTATTTAGATTTTTTTGGTTTCTTTTTTTTTCAATTTCTCAGAATTACTATACTAAACAAATGTATTCACAAATGAAGAATAAAAACATTGAAATCAGAAACATTCGTATTTTTCAGCAGTTTCGTCTCTGTGGGTTATTACTTCTTTCTTGATTTTCAGAATCTTCCAGATATTTGCGATTTTCAGAAAATGCTCACAGAAACCGAGCAAAGGTCAGTGAAGAAAAATGCTCGACGAGCTCTCGATTTATTAGATGACCAAGTTTTTGGTTTAGGAGAGCAAGAAAGGTGAGAAACGAAAAGTTCGGCCATGGCCGCGGACTAGGTTTCGCAACGCATTTTCGCTTCTGATTTGCCTATTATAATGGATTTACAGACAAATTGAGAACATTGTCTACGATTTTCTTCAATCAAAAGATGGAAAATGCTGTTTGCTCGAAGGTTTGTTTCTCAGAACTTGATTATTATTGATTGATCACCTTTTTTTTCAGGAGAACGGAATTGCGGCCGGGAAAGCACTGTTCGCAAGGTTATGGAAAAATATAAGAAGGAATTACGAGTGATAAATGCTGGATTTGTGGCTGCTGATCCGAATTATCAACAGGAATTGGCCAGAGAAGAGGACAGCGGCTACTCGATATTCTTGGTACGCGACGCTGACAAGCTGATAACTCCTCAACAACAGAAGATCCTTTACACGATGGTCGATAAAGCAACACACTTCTCTTGGCTCGTTTTCTTCTCGATTTCGAGACACGATTTCGCACAAAATCTCCAGAAACAGGCGACTTCTCGTATTCCGAAAGTTCAAGTATCATTCGATACAACTCATAATTACGATGAATACTGTTCTGCAATGACACAATTTTTGATTCCGAAAGGCTCAAAATGTGGTATGAATCATATATTTTTGAATTCCGAATAAGCTTGTGAAACTGCATTTCCAGAGGACGATAAATGCTACAAAAAATTCATCACCAGCCTGAACTTTGAAAAATGGTTGAGACCAGTGTTTCAGGTTCGTTTTTTGCTTGTTCTCCGCACAATATGAATTTCCAGACAAGTCGCTTCGTAGTTCTGAAACAGCTGGCTGCTCAAATTCTAATACTCTTTGGATACTACTGCGAAGAGTGGGAGAGTAGCGAAATCAATAAAATGATCAGCGCGATTGTTGCAAGATCGCTTCCTTCATACAATGAGAAAGTCATAATTCTGAAAGGTTCGATTGATAGGAGAAATTATGATGAAAATGGTCAGCAAAATCCATGAAAATGACCCAAAAAGCTATGAAAAATGATCTAAAATCCATGAAAAATGATCCAAAATTCATGAAAAACGGTCCAAAAAGTCATGAAAAATGGCTCAAAATTCATGGAAAATGACCCAAAACCCATGGAAAATGGCTCAAAATTAATACAACTGTTTAAAAATTACAGATCAAACTCTCCGATCCCAATGTGTCTTCCTGTGTGTATGGAAACTTCTGCAGAACAAGGAATCCGATGGACCGTTGTCTGTTCCAAAAACTTCGTATCGGAATGTGTTTCTCGGTGAGATCGTTTTCCTGTAATAGAAGGGCCCCTAACTTATTGCTTTGAGCTCAATTATCTCGGTTCCTGTCAAAGCTATCGAAAAGTTGTCAGCTGATAAAATGTCTATAATTACATCACAAAAATTTTCTTAGTTGACAAATTTTTCATATCTCTTACAGGAATAGAGATAAATGAGCTTAAATAAATGAGATAAATGAGTTTTACGGTAATAAATGCTTTTAACCTCTCTTTTCTCTACAGAGTTCAAAAAGCTTGTCAACAGTTACTACCCTCCACTGAACGTCAGCAGCGATATTTTTGTGTTCCGTGAATTGGATCATCTCGTGAAGATGGGAGTTTTGAAAGCAGACGAGAGCACGAATGTGACGAACACTTCGTTCAAAAAAGTTTGGACTCAAATCAACGACACTGTCGTGAAGGATACGATTCCGCAACTTCAACTCCCAAGTCGGATTTCCGATTTCTTTGAATCTATTTCGAAATAAAAATGTACAATGAACCTTTCTTATATTTCTGATTGTCTTCTATTTTTATATTAGACATCTCCGCTTTCAATTGCGGTTTCATATTTTGAATTCCAATTCATTCAAAATCACCACCTCTCATTATATAATTAATTTTCCAGATGTCCCACGAATACGACACGGTTGCGCCGCCAAATGCGAAGCGCATGAAGACCGATGCGCATCTAGAAGAGAAGAAAATCTTGTACGTGGTACTCGAAGGATGTAGTCTGGAAACAGCGAAAGTTGGAGGAGAATACGTTATTCTGAGCAGTGATAAGCACGCGAACTTTCTACGAAAATCAAAGAAGGATCCAGCCGACTACCGTCCGGATATTCTGCATCAGTGTCTTCTGAATCTTCTCGACAGCCCGCTGAACAGAGCTGGAAAACTACGAGTCTTCTTCAGAACCAGCAAAAATGTGCTTGTTGATGTGTCACCACAGTGCAGAATCCCAAGAACTTTCGATCGGTTCTGCGGACTCATGGGTTAGTAGTGAATCACCAGTGGTTTAGAGACTTTCTTTTCCATTTCGAAGGTTTTGCCTTTTTTCAGTTCAACTCCTGCACAAGCTATCAATCCGTGCCGCTGAAACTACTCAAAAATTGATGTCGGTCGTCAAAAATCCGGTCTCGAATCATTTGCCAGTCGGCTCGCGTAAAATGCTCATGTCATTCAATGTACCGGAATTGACAATGGCCAATAAGCTTGTCTCTCCAGACACTGACGAGCCACTCGTTCTTGTTATTGGTGGAATCGCAAGAGGGAAGGTACGATAAGATCTCTTTCACACCATCTGTTCATATTATTATTATTATAGATCGTTGTCGATTACACCGACTCGGAGACCAAAATCAGCAACTACCCATTGAGTGCCGCATTGACTTGCGCCAAAGTGACGAGTGGTTTGGAAGAGATTTGGGGAATCATTTAACTTTTTTTCTTTGGTTTTTTTTTCGTTACATTGTTGTCTGTTATTGTTACCCAATAAAGTGCAAAGCTATCAATTTTACTCAATCGGGGCTCATAAATCCAAAAGACCTCCCAGCACCTGCATCTCATTGCCATGAAATGAGACGAATCCGTGATGAATGAGGCGTCGTCTCAGAGAGTAGAAGAAGAAGAAGACACGCAATACAGATTAGGGTCTTCGATTCAAATAATGAGGACCTGATGGAATATGGCACCTTATGTTCACAGACTGTTTGCGGAGCTAGAAGAAGAACAAGGGGAATGTAAACAAAGAACACTGCCTGCCGTCATTGCATTATGTAAGCATTGTTAGGAGGAGGGGGACCTTCTTCGTTTCATTGCCATACACATGAGTCAGTTCAGGTCGGACGAGTCGCAGTAGTGTCTTCACTCTCATTCTGCGTCTCTCCCTAATTCCACGCGCATCGATCGCTGCTGACCGCTCTGCGTCTCTCGTCTTCGCCACACTCTCTCGCTTTCGCTTCACTCTCCGTATGCTTGTGAGACGTTCTGGGAGGCCTTGAGGCCATTGGCTAGCCGTTTCAAACTGTTTAACCCGATGTTTATCCATCTGCGTTTCTCATTTATTCGAACAGTGTCTAGCTCGATTTGGCTGATTTCATTGTTCTGAAGCTTTCCTGCTCATATTTTTTTCTCAATTTTTAAAGTAATTTTCCTTTTCCCTTCGAGCGGAATTCTCAATTTTTCTCATGTTTCGATTATTTCCATCAAATACCATAAGCTCATTTCCGTTCGAAACCGAAACACAATTTGTTGCATGTTCCTTTAAATTACTGTAGTTTTTTTTCTCTATTTTTGCAATAATTATTTCTTTTCAAGCTTTTCCACTCACTTTTTTTCAGATAATTTTACAATTCAGGTTTTCTTTACAATGATCTGAATTTTCTCTGTAAGATTTATCACCTTACCTTCATAAAATATCTTTGAAGTCTCCAATTTTCATTTTACAAGATTTTCAAGTCCAATTTTATTTACATTCCAGTTTTGTTCTTCTAATGCTCGCTTATGAGTTTTTGCGATTTCTAACATCACAAATCTTAGATTTCCGTTCTTAAAATCACGATTTTATCCATTTTAAAGACACAAAAATCCTGTTGCTCTTTTTTATTATTCGTTTCCACAGGAAAACATTTTGATTGGATTGGCTTCCGGATCCTTATGACCTCAAGATTTTAAAACTCAAATCCGTCTTTTTATTCCAAAAATTCAATAATTATCGTGATTTCATTTTGTTTCTCTCTTTTCCCGGTTTTTACATTTTTCGCCGCTGCGCCCATCACGATTCGCATTTAATTAAATTCGACCAAGAACTACAACACACACCCATCTATACTGTTCTCTTCTTTCTTTTAGCAATTATTGAATTTTTTCTCTAATTTTTTCAGCAGAAAAATTTTTTCTTCATTTCAATTCAACTTTTGTTTGCTCAGCTCCTACCGTCAATGCGTTTAGAATCCAATGCGCAACACGATTCCCCCCGAAAAAAAACCTCTGAACATCCTTTTTTCTGTTTGGTTTTTGCTATAGTTTCCTTGTTCTTGTAAATTTTGGCTTGTCGCCTTCTTCATTTTCTCAATACCTTCTCCACTTCCGATCGCAATCGCACCGTCCGTCCGTTTCAACGGAAACAGGCGACGCGTCGCGAAACAAATCGAAACTTTTTAATGACATTATCTCCACTTTCGCCCTGTTGCGTCTTCTTCGGATACAACGCATCTTTAATATGTACAATATGTTGGAATAGTGTCGGCGTAGAAGAAGAAAACGGGAAGAGAGGAAAAGGCAAAGAAAGGAGAAATATATTGGCATCGCCCCAAATATGATATTGGAGATTGAAAGTGAATTGAGGAATATTCAGAATATACAAACCGCAGAAAAATACAGAAACCGCTATTTTGCTGCTTGTAACTTTTTTTTCTCGTTTTTCTGAACAGTTTGAGATTCTGAGAGCGATATTTAGAAAATAGGGATAATACAGTTTTTAATTATGATTTTTTAATGATGATATAGTAAAACCATACATCTAAGATTATCTCTTTTTGGAATTTTTTGCCGAGCAAAGGAAAAATTCAGAGACCGTACGAAAGCGCGAGAAACGCGGCGGCGAGAGAAACGAAAGGGGGAGAAGCGAAAGCGGGAGAAACAAAAGCGGGAGAAACGAAAGCGGGAGAAAGTCCGCATGCGCTATAAATTACGACACATTGCGGAACAACCGTATATTTCATTCAATTTTGGCAAGTAAAAACTTTGGAATAAACTGAATTTTACCCGATTTATGAATGCATAAATGTAAATATTTGGAAAAAAATATGACACATATAAAAATGTTGAATTAATGATTTAATTATTCTGAAAAGATACACATGGGAGGTGTTTGTGATATAATCATGATGGGTTTTCAAACACAAATCATTTTTTTCACATCCATGAACATAATGCTGATAAAGATACGGGAAATTTTCGTATTCTAAGCATTTAGGCCCAGGAAAATAGCTGAAGTTTTACACATTTCCTTATGGTTGTGACACATTGAAAGTCTGCTGATTTTGTGATTTGCGACTCGTTTTTACGTCTTCCTCTAACTCGTTGAATTTTCGGTGTCTGCTTGAAGAAGAAGTAGTTTCTTATTATAGAATCCTGCCAAAATCGACTATCTCAAACATTCTACCATTCAGAAAATTCAGAAAATTTAATTGAAATGTAGTGTAAAAGTTCCGATGTTCCTAAACCAGAACCATAGGGAAGCTACTGAAGCTATTGGAAACAAATTTTTGCACTCACAATATGTTTTATCTACAGAAAACTCGTCGGAAATAGAATTGTTACTTCCAGGTTCATTGAACAGTTCCAATTAAATTTGGTTCTTGCTATGAATCGATATCTGTTCCTTGATGTGAATAAGGTAGCTACCGAAATAAGAGTACCGGATAGAACAAATTAACAATGTGCATATTGTTCAAAACGACAAGTTAAACAATAGAGAACATATTTGGTATATATTTTTCCAAAACTATAATGACATTGAAGGATACCGTATTTCCTCTAATAGAAGCCCACCTCTATTTGAAGCCCACCTCTAATAGAAGCCCACCCTGAGAGAGAGGTTGAAAAATAGAAGCCCATGGGCTTCTATTAGAGGGAATACGGTATGTGTTTTTAACCTACTGAGAAAGGAATGAATTAGTTTAGGAAACACATATATTCACTTTATGAATATCAAGACAATACAATTTGACTTTTTCTTTTATTTTATCTCGAATTAATGCCGAAAAATACATTTTTCAACTAATTTCTTGTTTGCAATTTGAGTGAAATATACTGTTGTTCCGCAATGTGTCGTGATTTATAGCGCATGCAGACTTTCTCCCGCTTTCGTTTCTCCCGCTTTCGTTTCTCCCGCTTTCGCTTCTCCCCCTTTCGTTTCTCTCGCCGCCGCGTTTCTCGCGCTTTCGTACGGTCTCAAAATTCAATATTCGAAGATTTGGAAAATATCTGCAAACACCGAACTCGACGACAGTTTGCGGAATTTTTCAGAGATTACTGTAGGGTAATAACAATTTGCAAAATTCGAGCTGGAAAAATTCTTGATTCTTTCTTTGTTTCCTTCTTCTTTTTTCCGTTATAACTCTTTCTGTCTACAGCAGTTTGCTATTTCAAATTCGAAAAGTGTGACTCCTTTCCTCCCCTACCATGTGTCTCTTGTCTCCCCACCACAAAGAACCATTTTTCATCGCTTAAATCGCTTCTTCCAAAAATCCGTTAACACTTTCACTTCTTTGCAGAGTCTACCATTCGACGATACTCTCCTGGTGAAAACGAGTAGCTGAACAAGAATCACGTAATGGAAAATAGGTTAAGACCAACGAAGTAACTCTAAAAATTGTGAGTTTTGCAAAGAGAAAAGGATGTTAACAAGCTCAATATGATTCCAGTGAATAATGTCAAGAGATTCCCGATATCTATTGGCAGGTGGGAACAACACCTTACACTCGGAACAGATTCGAGCTGAAATACAACGGTTCGAAAGTGTCCATCCGTGCATTTATCAGGTTTGTTTTTTACTTTTTTAAAAGGTATGACCTGCAAAAAACTACAAAAAGGAATAAAACATAGTTGCAAGCGGCATACCGGCTGATAACCTTTCCCTGACAATTTTCGACCAATTTGACAAAAACACATTTTTCGACATGTTATCGAACCGGAATCCGGCTCAAATGGTATAGAAGTGATGGGCCCTGTTGAGATCTATCATTTGGTACCAAAACCGTCTGAATATCTCGTTTTAGAGACAAGTTATCGGCCGGCCCGCAAAAAAACTCGGAGCCTGAACAAAAAATCTAGCTGAAACTTTGGGGGCACTGGAGAGAACTATAGGAAACATATTGCCAAAATTTAGGGTCATACCGTGTAATAGAAGGGCCCCATGCTGTCAAGTTTGAGCTCAATTATCTCGATTCCTATAAAAGATATCGAAAAGTAGTCAACTGATAAAATTTAGATCATATTATGATAAACATTTTATCTGTTAGCAGAATTTTGATATCTTTGTCAGAAACCGAGATAAATTGGCTCAAAGTTGAAAGTCAGGGAGCCTTTCTATTACAGGTTTTACGGTATACCCCCATCACTCTAAAATTCACCCA
The DNA here is from genome assembly GCA_027920645.1 of Caenorhabditis nigoni. Taxonomy (NCBI): domain Eukaryota; kingdom Metazoa; phylum Nematoda; class Chromadorea; order Rhabditida; family Rhabditidae; genus Caenorhabditis; species Caenorhabditis nigoni. The sequence continues at coordinate 6,262,705 of CP115866.1, read as the reverse complement.
TAACTCCCTTATTGAAGGGTAAACCATTATTCCCTCTATTTATTGCGAACACCGTGCCATTTGTCTCTCCATTGTCTGCGTCTCTAATCTCTCTCTGTAGGGGCAGTTAGTTTTTTCGAATTGGTCACACATTCGACCGTATTGTTTTCTCTTCTGTTGTGCTGGTTTTTCATCAAAATACAGATACAGAATCAGTTATGACTAATCAGTTATTCCGGGAACTGAATTTTGATCAGGCAAGTTGAATTATTACAAAAAAAGAAAACTTTTGTTAATTAAAAAAACTTGAAATTCGTTACTTTCCAGATATACGACCTGCTGAATCTTCTACCCGATGGATGTCATGCAATAAGTGAACAAATTCGAGAACAAATTGTTTCTGTCGAAGGTGAGTTTTTTTTTTTGAAATATAAAATATCGCAAAAACCTGTAATAGAAGGGCATCCTGTCTTTCAACTTTGAGCTAATTTATCTCGTTTCTTGTCAACTGATTTTATCTTACATAGAAGCCAAGAAAAATCAGCTCAAACTTGACGGGCCCTTCTAATACAGGTAGAATTTCTGAGTGCTCTTTCTTGGGTAAGTTCTCTAAAGCCACGAATTTGTCATCTAGACGGACATATTCTTGAATTCTCTTTTTTTTCGTGGGCAATTAAAATTTCAACCTCCTCCCAACGAGTGTATCTAGGATAATAGAATCCAATTACAACCTTCCTCTCTCCTCCGAGACATCATCTTTCCCTAATAAGCGCGTACCTCACTCTACCGTCACTCGCTAATTGTAGTTGGCGTTTCTAAGAAACTTCTAAATACTGTCAACCAGCTTCTTCTCCTATATAGACTTCTCAGACGCTTCTTCTCTTACTTTCTTCAGGAACTTTAAAACATTGCTATTGAGTTTAGACATGTTACGAAATGTGTTTCTCTTTGAAAATCAAATATGGAGCTTTCCGGAAATTTAGAAGAAGATATCTGACTCATTTTTCGGTTGAATTAGGTTAGATGTTGCCCTGACTCGACTTGTAGTTTCTACTCTGAATTTCTTCCCCTATTTCTACCACTCTTTTGTCATTTTTTTTGGTAGTTTTGCCTCGTTCCATGTTCCTGCTCTTCAATGAAAAAACCCATGCATTCTGCTCTCTCTCTCTCTTGGCACCACCACCAATACGACACAACGCTAGAGATGCCTCTCCTCTTCTCCTTGTCGTTTTCTCCTCCTTTTCTTTTTTATTTGAATAAAAAATTGGATGGCATTTCGGAGCCCCATCTAACTAACACACACACATTGCTGCTTCACGCATTCCAGCAGCAGCAGGGTCCTCCTCTTCCTCCGCCCACTTTTGTGTTATTTTCCGCCTCAAATAGCATTATTCTGAAGAGACAGAACGAACACTCAGCTACTTAATTTTTCTGTGTGCTTTGAGTGGACCTTCTGTACAGTACCTGTATTTTTCAGTTAATTTTCTGTCATTTCGTCGATTTTCAGGAGTCTTTAGTTCGGCTGTCGGCAAATAGCTGGAAAACTAGGAATTTTCAAAAATTTTTGTGATTCCAAAGTTTTCACTTTAGGTCTTTTGTAGATTTTTAGGCTTAAAAAATCTGAAAATCGCGAAATGTTGAGACTAAAATCTCGAATTATGATATAAACGCAAACTTTCGAGCCGAAATTCCCAAATTGTAACAGCAAAAATTTAAGTTTTGAACCGAAAAGGTCTGAAATTCTGATCTGAAAATCTCGAAATTTGAGATCGAATCACTGTAACTCTCCGTTTAGTCCTAAAACCTGGATAATAGGAAATTAAAAAAGTAATAGAGATCGAGTAGCAGATGCCTTCTAATTAGAGTATGTCTAGCGCTTACAAGTGTCAACCACAAATACTATCTGTTCAGGTTCGCGACGACTTCATTTGAAGACTTTTCCTCCCACTTTTGTATTCCAGTTACCGGAAAACCTCTAATAGAAGGACCCCCAAACTTTTCACTTTGAGTCAATTTTTCTCGGGTCCTGTCAAAGACATCTAAATGTGGTCAACTGATGAAATGTTCAGCATAATATCAGCAACATTTTAACAGTTGACCACTTTTTGATATTTTGCATAGAAACCGAGTTAAATTGGCGCAAATTTGAAAGTTACGGGTGCCTTCTATTACAGGTTCTACGGTATTCAAACCAATCTCCCACCAAGTTTTGCAACATCCCGCTTTCTCCTCTTTCTCTCTCTTTTTGTTTGACCGTCCTGGTAATCCGCTGAGAGAGAGAGTGCGCCGTATGGCTGTCGCCACCGGTTCGAATAATCTGCTCGGTGCACCCGAAAAGAAGAACCTAACCACGATATATAGCATTTTCAAATGAGAATGCCGCTCTCTCGGTGACTCGTTACGCAATTCGCGGTCCTCCATTTCAGAAAAGAGGGGGGCAGCTGTTTTTTTCTTTTTTCGGCGGACCGCCTAGACCATTAAAACAGGCTCACGAGAAGCTGTGAGATGTTATCTGCAAACCACAGTATCCCTAGTAGATGCTCTTCCTTATTTTTTTCCCATTTTCCCAAGTATTTACATTCACATTCTGTTTATCTTCTATGGATGGCGCATTAGATCCTATTTGTTGCCACCACTAGGTATCAAATTTTCCTTTTGATTTAGATTGTACCGAAAGCGTTCAAATAGTATCACTAGGTATATCGTCGGAGCTCCCCCCCCCCCCCCCCCCCCAGCAGCATCGGAAGTCTTGAGTGGGAACAATAAGATGTCGATTGGGGTGAAGTGTGGATTAACACACTTGAGAATAGAGAGAGAATAAAGAGAGAAAATGAAGATGGTCGAAAGTCATATGGTCATTTCTTTGCTCCTTATTCGAACACAAATGCTCGTTCTCATCTCTTTTTTTCAAATGCTCAGTAGTTCTAGCTCATTTCCTCCTATTTTCACTTCATTTTCTTCCGGAGCCACAACACATTCTTGCCCTCGTTCGCACCATAAAATGTGATGGTTCTCTTTAAGGAATTTCGATTTTTCTCGCTTCTTTATTATTGGTGCTGCTGCTCTTCTGGCGCCTTTCACCAAGTTTTGACTCCTCACAAACTTTGAGAAAACGAATGAAGCAACTTTTTGAGTGTTGGGAAAATTGAATTGTGACTGCATGACTTGAGAATAGGGGCCTAATTTATCACTGGCAATGTTTTGTAGCTAAAAAGCTGTGCTAGAATCAGTTCTACAGTAGCCAATATTTTTCCTTCTCAATACATCAGTCCGTAGTTTGACCGAAACATTGACACGGATTGTTGCCGCGATATTTGATCCATCCCCGTCAAGCGAAAGGTCGTAAGAGGTTCCCCTATCGCCAGCCACAACTTTTTTCATCTTCTTCTTCTCACCGATGTCTATTGCTTCTTCAGGATTCCGGGTATCCGATTTCTTCTGAATTTCCACCCCAAGTAAATCTCGAACATCCTCGCCCCGCAAAAAACAAATATTGTTATTTTTCTTAATATGTTTTCGAACAGTTGTGTTCTTTCTGAATCTGTATCCGTGTAGCTCTCTCTCTTTGTCACCCCCGGCTCTTTTTTGTTTGCTCTGCGTATCTTCCCGACTCTTTCTTTTTTGGGAGTTTTCTTTTTTGCACGAAGTGGGTTCCTCTTATGGATCGTCCCCTTCTTGTCAGCAATCATTGTCTGTGTTGTTTTTTCTCGATTTCTCTCCGTGTCATGTTCATCTTCTCGGTAACAAGTTCACCCCTTTTTGTGGTGTCGGTGTTTTTCAAAGAAGGTCATCATTCCTATTTTTCATAGTGAATTTGTTAAGACCATTTCAGAGTTAATTTTACCTTTTTTCGACCTTTTTATGCCTTTCTAGGCTGATTTTGGAATATTTTCAATATATCGTAAAACTGTAATAGAAGGGCCCCCACACCGTCAACGTTAAAACAATTTTTTTCTCGATTCCTGTAAAAGATATCAAAAAGTGGTCTACTGATAAAATGTCGCTGATATTATGATAAACAATCTGTCAGTTGACCACTTTCTGATATCTTTCACAGGAATCGAGATATATGAGCTCAAAGTTGAAAGTCGGGGGCCCTTCTATTACAGGTTTTACGGTATCTTAGGTTATTTTAGACTATTTTTAACCATTTTCAAGGATTTCTAGGCTAATTTTGGGCTATTTACAGTACCTTTTCGAAGATGTATTTATTGTTTCTGGCAGATAAACAGCTGCTTCTTAACAAGAAACCACAGAAACCTGTCACCTCGTCAACTCGTCAATTTTTGCTCTTTCTCTCGCATTCTGCTTATCATATCTATCTTTTTTGCCGGTTCGAACATCCGAAAAGTGTGTAAACTAGTGGCCCGTGAGATAATAAAAAACGCAAATACGACAAAAGAAGCTTGTCGTGCGATTTTTAGTCTTCTTCAAAAGGAACCCTTCCCTTTAAAAAATGCATAGTACTGCTCTGTTTTATCACCTCACCAATCAACCTTTATCATCCGCATTCGTTTGTTTGTTATCGTTCCCCGCCGATAGCAGTAAATACACCACAGTAATCGGATTATTTTAATTTTTGTGTTCTCCTCATTTCCTTGTCTCCGAGTCTTTTTCAAATTCCCAGTAGTTCTAGCTCATTTCCTCTCCTATTTTCACTTCATTTTCCTCTGAAGCCACAACACATTCTTGCCCTCGTTCGCACCATAAAATGTGATGGTTCTCTTTGGGGAATTTCGAATTTTCTCGCTTCTTTATTATTGGTTGCCTGCTCTTCTGGCGCCTTTCACCAAGTTTTGACTCCTCACAAACTTTGAGAAAACGAATGAAGAAACTTTTTGAGTGTTGGGAAAATTGAATTGTGACCGTATAACTTGAGAATAGGGTCCTAATTTATCATCTTTGTATTTTCTGTCTGAAAAAGCATTGCTCGAATCAATTTCTGGATAATCTAGCATCGAATTAGGTCAAATTGCGCCGAAGGCGCACCAGCCAGCTGGCTGGTCTAACAATAAAAATTGCAAGTCAAAGTTTCTCTAGTTCTCTGACTCTCCTGTCTCTCCTGACCAATTCTATTCTCCTTCTTCATATTTCATAGGAAAAGAAGAAGAAGAAGAAGAAGACGTTTTCATATTCTCCATGATTGGCGTCCTCGAATGTATCCGTCTTGTCGATCGTTGCCCTATGATTTGGTTTTCCTCTTTGCCTCATCTTCTGCTTTTTATTCAATTAATTTTGCATTCAGTGCCCCCTCTCAACCCACTTGTTATTCTTTTGCGATCCAACAAGGTCGAATTTTTTTTCGCACAAAAAATCTCATTCGTATTCTGACCCGACAACGAGCCATACGTCCTTGGAGCCTCGTGTCGTTATGATGGATGATCTTCTTCTTGGATGTTCTCTTGCAAGTGTTAGCAGCCATTTGCCAATATCAGATTGCGTTTTCTCGAGAACGATTTGTCATAAATCAGTCGGGCCCGTGTCTTATCTAACGATGCCTAGTGTTCTTTATATTCGCTTTCTATGTATTCTTTTACTGATCAAGTATTCTTCACTTTTCAAAAACTTCTCTTTTCACGAGCCAGGCATCCTTGCTACAATTGAGAACCATTTCAGAGTTAATTTCACCTATTTTTGATCATTTTCAAGCTTTTCTATGCTGATTTTGACCCATTTTCAGCATACATCATTCTGGCGTTTCCTAGCCGACTTTTGACCGGTTTACGTCATTTTAAGCGCTTTTAGGCTATTCTAGACCGTTGTTTTGCCCTTTTAAGCCTGCTTTTGACCTATATCAAGCTTTGGTGCCCATTTTCGAACTGTTTCAAGTATTTGAACCCTTCGGCGTTTCTAGGCTCATTCTGGACTGATTCTGATCATTTTCAGCGAATTTTGATTCATTTGAACACATTTTAGGTTATTTTTGACTATTTTCAACCAGCTTTTTGACCTAGTTTTGACCATTTTCAAGGTTTTCTATACCAATTTGGACTATTTACAGTAATTTTTCTGTGAAGTATGAAGCATAGCATCCTGGTTCTAACATCCCATTCCCACATTGCCTCCCCTGATCATCAGTGTTTCATACTCATTTTCACCGTTTTATCCTCCTCCAAGTAGTGTATCGAAAAGAATCCATTAACTCTTTTTAATGAGGCTGAATCGCTCTCCTCGCGCATTTCACTCAATTGCCCCATCGCTTCTTCTCTGTCTCAGACCCCGAGTTTCCGTTGTGTTTGGTTTTGTAAGAATAGACAAAAAAGCAAAGAAAGAGCGAACGAACGGACACAGTTTTGTAGATGAAGAAGAAGAAGAAGAAGAAGAAGTCGTTTCTTTGCAACCAATAGCGTCTTCTTCTTCTTCTTATTCCCATTTTCTTTTCGCCACCGTTTTCGGCGGCGCCCTGTGAGGGGTCATTTGGAATTTCGATTCCAAGTCGTCCGTTCGTTTCGCCAACACGTTTCGGCACCTACTCTGTCAAGGCGGCAGCCATGACACTTCCCGAAAAAAAAACTGTTCTTTTTTTCACTTTTCTACGATCGCTTGGATCAGATGTGTTTGTTCTTTCCAATCTCCTCTCAATCATTGCTTTTTCGATAATTTCTCTTCGTTCTTTAACTCTTTTTAGCACATTTTGCTCTTCCAGAAAATCTGTCGGTTATGATACACTTGTGACCCCATAGTCTTTGAAAATAATGCCGTTGATTCGAAATTATGACTACTATGATCTCATCGAAGTGGCACCAGGCCCATCCCGACCACCTATGCCAGTAGTATCCAACCATAACTACTTTGGAAGCGCACGACAATCATCGTACTCGGCAGCAGGGTCATCAAAGGGTAAAATATACTATGGAAGGAATGAATGGAGAGGTGGAAATCTGAATTCAACGATACACGATCCAACAGAGTTCGAAGAAATTGTTGATTTAAATGCGAATGATCCTGGAGACGATAAACGAAAAAAGAAGCGATGGAGGGATCTTTTGTTTCCAACAAAAAATCGACACTCTTCTAGAAAAGATAAAGAGAACTCGAATGTGACCGTGACGACGCGAAGTTTGTCCTCCGTCTCCTTCAGATCTGAAAAACCTGAAAGAAGTCGACGAAGAGAGTCTGGATCACTCTCCCGACATCGATATATCCCACCACCACCTCTACCAATGCCCCCACGAAGAGTCATGACGAGCGCATCAATTGGATATTCTGATGATGCGATGACGTCTTCTTCGTCGCACACAACCACAGACTATGACGATATGACTCCCGTTCCATCCTATGTGATTTATCCAGCTTCTTCGATTGCTCATGCAAGACGAAATGGTTCTGCGGTCTATATGGGACCGGGACGAAAAGCCGTTGGAACTAATCCTAAACTCTTCAGGAGTCCTACTTATCATCACGGTTGGTTTGTTTGGGAAAGGAAGAGCATTCAGAAAATCAATTTTTAAAAATTCTAGAATTCAAAAAAATTTTTAACTATTTTTGTTTTTCAGATGCATTTGTCAATTCACATGAATGGACGTTGAGCAGGCTGGTCAGCGAAATGAAACTGGTACGTTTTTTTCTTCTTTATTATGTCCAATAGTCCCACATCTGGGATTCCTGGGTCCAGATCCCCAAGATTTTCATTTCGCACAGTTGAAACCAGTGCCACAAACCCCGCTAAAGTTTGTGCCATTTTACAAGGATTTTTGAAACAGCTAGAGGTTACTGTCGCAATGGTTTTGACTGTTCAACTTGGAAATCTTAGATTTGGACGCGGGATTACTGTACCCCTCACTTTCGGCACTACCAAGCAATATAATACCTAGATTATGACATGTGGTGAATCGTCGCAACCTCATAATATTTGCAGTTTGCTCAAAAGGTGTAGAGTGTATTCTTGGGGGTTATTAGAAGAACCCACGTTACGCAATTCCCTAATCCCCATGTCTTCTCTTCCCATTGTTCTCTTCTTCCCATTGCGTCGGATGGCGGGAAGGTGTTCGTTACAAATAGCCGAGCTAGATAATATCATATTGTTGCCAAGGTCTTCTCACCTCTTTGAGCATCCCGATGGTGTTGACAAATAGATGTGGATCGGATAAGAAGAAGAAGAAGAAAAACAGGTGCCACTTGGCAAACTTCGAAACCATGCTCGGATATTGCTAATCTCTATTGCGTAGGAATACCAGATGTTTCCTTTTTTGTTCGTTAGATTTCTGAAGAGGGTTGTCGTTCTGTGTCACTAGATACAACTAGCTATTATAGGCACCTGCGTACCAGAAAATAGGGTTGTTACATGATGATTTGAAGCATACATGTGGATGGCCGGGCCGGGCCGGGCCGGGCCGGCCCGCTTGCTTCAAAACCCTCGGCCCGGCCCGGCCCGGCCCGCTCGGCCCGCCTAGGACAACTTTTCGAAAAAAAAATTTTCAAATGTGCCAAAATAGTTTCAATAGCACAAATATTAATCCAAATGCATTCAACCATCCGAAAAAGTCAATCTAATTGAATTTTTGGCAAAAAAATCAAACTTGATTAAACCAAGGGTGAAACTTTTTTTTCTAATTACGATCTCAAAACTGTTTTTTTCGACAGCATCGGCCTCTAGTGTGGATTTTCATATGAGAAGAAGAAAATTCATCTTGAAATATGATGATTTTCTATAAAATTTCGAAATTTTCAAAAAGCGGGCCGGCCATGCCCTAATTTTTCCGGCCCGGCCCGGCCCGCTTTCAAAAAAATCTCGGCCCGGCCATGGCCCGGCCCGGCCCGGCCCGGTCCGGCCCGCGGGCCGGCCATCTTTTCCACAAGTATGATTTGAAGTGCCTATGTGGCATTTTTCGAAACAATTTGGAGGTTGTGTATCATGAAAGAATGCTAATTGAGTCGGTATTTTCTCAAAGGGAACACCCGTTACGCAATTCTTCTGTTCTTCTGGAGAAATAGGAAAAAGAAACGCCGGATTTCCTCCCTCTTCTCACTTTCGGCTCTTTGATCTCTCCACTCTCAAAAATCCCATTACAGTACCCCTATACAGTACAAAACCTCAAATTGCTCTATCTCATATAATAAAACTTTATGATCCCTCCCCCAAGATTCAAATTTTTTATGATCACAGTTGTCGCTGCTCTCTTTGCTTTCCTTTTGTTTCATTATTACAAAACACGGACGGGAAGTGGTACTACCCTAGGAACACCTGCGCGTGAAGAGAGGACCTGATACACAAAGCGACGTTCAAATGACCCGTGTGCTACTACTAAATTAAGAAATTAGAGTGATCTTTGGCCTCTTAGCTGGGAAACGGACCACTTGCTAGTTTTTTGAGACCGCCTCCTAAAAAGAGAACAAACAAATGACAAATAGAGGATTCACAAACAGAGGATTGTTTCATCTTGACGCTCTGTGAATGTATTCGATAGAATTTGATATTTTGATCACTGGGATTTTTCTTCAAAATTGAATACTGTAAATTCCTCACCACTTCTCCGAAAGAATCAGACTCTGATAGTTCTTTCATCTGGCCATCTAGTCCCCCAGCTGCTTCTGTCCTTCCTTCTGCCTTATAAGCATATTGCGTGCTCTCTCCCCCACGCAATACTTCTCTTTCTTCTCTGGTATACAACTTTACAATAGCCCTGGTTAGCAGGTGTGGTCAAGAGGCGGAGTCAGCTGTTTGGAGGTGTTGGCTCTCCTTTCTCTCTCCCCCGCTTATCTTGCCGCGCGTTACCATCCTAAGAAGAATGACGGTCCCTATTCTCCTAGACTTCCTTCACTGGTATAAAACATTCGGTCCTTCTTCACCCTTTACTAAACATCCGAAGTGTCATATTGTTAGTATTATGCTTCTGGGAATGAATCCAAAACAATAAAATTTTTTTCGCAGGGAATCGTTGGGACGTCACAATCCGGGAAGACAGCGCTGGTCCACAGATACCTCACTAACACATACACACCAGACGAGAGCCCGGAAGGTAAGTTCCATTAGTTATATGTTCCCAATGATAAGCCTTTCTTACAGGTGGTCGATTCAAGAAAGAAGTTGTGATCGAAGGGCAGAGTCACTTATTAATGATTCGTGACGAAGGACAGCAACACTTGGACGTACAGTTTTGTCAGTGGGTCGACGCCGTCGTCTTCGTCTACAACGTCTGCTCGATTCAAAGTTACGATAGTATCACTGCGTTGGCTCATGAGATGAGCAAATTTAGGAATATCAGTGATCTACCGCTCATTTTGGTTGGAACCAAGGTTAGTTTTGAATCTAGAAGTTTCATATTTCCCATCTCCTTGTTAGTGAAATTAATTGTCCACAGGTGCGTACCATAAGGTACTCTGTCGGATGGTTGACGCAAAAATTAGATAGGATAAGATCTAGGCGAAGTGCTAATCCGGACCAATCTGTCGTAAATTATTTATTATATTCCGTATATATATATATATATATATATATATATATATATATATATATATATATATATATATATATAAAGTATCTGTCTGAATAGTTTTATATAAGATAAAAAAGCTCCTCCTCCCCTCTAAGTTAGAGGCTCTAACAGATCGCTAATTCCAGGATCACGTCTCCGAAAGAAGAGCGCGAGTTATTACTGAAGACGAAGGGCGGCAGTTGGCGGCACAAATGAAGAGGTGCTCGTATTTTGAGACATGCAGTAACGTTGGATCGAATGTTGAACGAGTGTTCAAAGAAGGTAAGTATTGTATAGAGAGCAGCCTAATAAATGGGTCATATAGACAAACACTTTTATCGCCTTTTTTGTGTCATTTATCATTCATTACCCCCCTTTTTTGCACCGTTTCCTCCCACACATTGTGTTCGACAGTGAGTCAGAAAAAGAACGTTGTATTTGTTTCTATATGTTCACCACCCCAAAAAGCCAAGCCCTAGGTTATTTATTACGGTTGCCACTTGAGGTGTGTTGGGTGAAGGTTGCGCCATACCCGATTTAATAGCACGTGCCTCACGTAATAATGGTTCATGGCCCAAAACGGGGGCTATAACTTATGACGTAAGATTAGATTACAATGGTAGAAGACTCCTAGGAGATGACATCCTGTGAAGAATTCAAATTATCATAGAGAGTTGCGTTTGTTTGTAATTGACTTGTTAGAAGTCAAGAAAATAAGTATCGTGGTTGATCAAATACAAATGTTAGGAAAATCTCATAGTAGATTTTAGGCCCATTTTTTGGAACATTTTCCTTTAAATTCAGGAAGATCTAAGTAGCTCCAGTTCCCCCAAAAACAGATGCTTGAAGAGAGCTCTCGTTGACCCTAATTTTCAAGTTCCTCTCTTGTCGGCAGAACACAGATAAAAACCAATCCGCCGACGACGATGAATCTTGACTTTTTCGAGAAATTTATATAAAGTGTTTTGTGTGTGTGTTGAGGAGAGTTGAGTTTTCGAGTAGAACACGAGATGCAAACACCCATCGCGCACCACCGATTGACGAAGTTTACGAAAGCAAATATTGCAATGTTCGTCGGGATGCGATCTTTGGAGAGACAGAAAAAATGTAGAGGAAGGAGTCTCGGTGCCATTTACTATTTTAGATGTGTTCGTTGGTTTTTCAGATAATTTTTAATCCTATTTTTTGTGAAATTTGTTTCCCTTTGAGCCCTGTAGTTGTACTGTCCATGGCCCGTTTTTGTGTGTGAAATGATTATCTCGTCAAGTGATCCGGTTTTGACCACCTACCCCGTCGAACAAAAGATACACGGATGTTGTATATATTTTTCGGTTGGCAAGCCAAAATTTCGAGTAGCCTAGCAAGTGTCATGAAATCGTCACAATTAGCAGCTGCTGCTGCGCCATATCCGATGCTGACCTGCATATCTGACCATGGCGTGGTGAAAAGATGAAGCGAGTAAATAGAAAACGAAATTGAACACAACACCGGGCTACCACTTTTCGCTTTCCATCGTCACCTCTCTCCTCCAAAAGAATTCAGAGAAGCGTGTCAATCCTCTCCTGCCGTAATTGTTCGGTGTGAATATCTGATGCTTCTTCACGCAGCACACCTCTTCATAACTAACCACCACTTCGGTAGTATTCGTTTTCTTCTTTCTAATGCTTGCTTCTTCTTCTTCTCTTTTTTCATTCAACCACCGCATTTTCGTTTTCTGTCAAGTAATCCGATAGAAGAATCCCCGTGGGAATTAGTGTCCTTTTCTTGACTTCCAAATCTCTCGGACAAAGTAGTTTTAGTCTAAAAACGACGAGAAAATCTGAGGAACCTAGTCTCGTCGAGAAGAACACCGTTTTTATCTTATCTCGTTGATGACCCTGAAAACAGTGAATTTTAAATTAATTGGCAGTTCGAGATGGTTATCGTCATCGTCTTATATTTCAAAAAGTGTTGCCTTCCTTCTTGATTCACACTTATTCAATCGCTTTCTTATTACAGCGTGCTGCAAAATCATCCAAAGTCGAATACGATCACAAGTGGGCAACGCGGCCGCCTCCGCCACCACTTCACAAGCCAGAACGCCAACTCCCACGCATTCGGATAGTGGACGAAAAGACTACCAGGATCCACGATACATTTCGAATTCATTTGCGATGCCATCCAACATGCGACCGTCATTCCCCACCAGCAATTCAACGCGACGAAACACGGTTCATCATCGGGAACAACCACCAACATCGAGAACTGCGAGTGAACGATCCATGTCTGCAATGCTCGGTGCTCCGTATGGAAATCGAATGGCGGCTGGTGTATCTCCTTCTGCTAGTCAGAAGTCAGTTCATTCGATTGCCAATGGTTGCTATTCAAGATCCTCGGCGGCTCTGTTGGATTCAGACACTCCAGCCGTCAATTCCTACTTGATCGACTCGATGTCATCCGTCGGAGGAACTCCCTATCAGAATAGTTCGAATCAAGTATCAGCATCCACTTCTCATCTACCAACACCATCATCAACACCCAACACACAGAGAAAGAATAGAAGAATTTCTAATATATTTGTGAGTTATTCAGGGTTTTAGTTTTTGAAGTAACATATGGTTTTCAGAGACAAAAGGATCACCAAGAAGAAAAGTCCAAAATGATTGAATCGTTGAATCTTGGCATTGGACGCGCTATTCCGATCAAGCAAGGGAATCTTTACAAGAAGAGTTCAAAGTCGGCGTTGAATCGGTAAGAATATTTGAAAATTGCTATAGAATAACATTCTAAAAGGAATTTTTTCAGTGAATGGAAGAAGAAGTATGTGTGTCTGTATAACGACGGTCGTCTGACGTACCACAATAATCTGAAGGAGTACATGGACAAGACGGCACATGGAAAAGAAATGGATTTGAAGTTGGCTACTATTCGTATCACTGGACGACTCCATCCACTTCATTCACATCGAGTCGCGAATGCCGGATCATCAACCGAAGGCAGTGGAACGCCTACACTGAAAAGTTACGAACCGAGAAGAAGTGACGTGGGAATGGGAGCCAATTCAGGAGATGGAACGTCGGGTGGTGGATCAGATGATGCGATCAAAGAGAATCAACGACAACAGTTCTCTCCACCGGTGATGCCTCAAACAGTTGCTGGAAAAAAGAAACGGGAATCGAGGAAAATCGGAACGAATTCGAAGCACAATGATGAAGAGGATGAATGTTTCGAAGTGATCAACAATTGTCTGATGAGATGGGAATTTTGTGCTGGATCGTTAGAAGAAAGAGATGAATGGATTCAAGCGATTGGTGGAGAAATCGAGAAATCTCTTGGAAAAGAAGTGGCAAATGCAAAAACGAATAACCGAGCAGTTGCTGATCGTCCGGATATTGCTGCTCTCCGATCCATACCTGGCAATGGAAAATGTGCGGATTGTGGGAATCCAGCCGCTGAATGGGCATCCATCAATCTTGGAATTGTTATTTGTATCGAATGTTCTGGAATCCATCGAAATCTAGGATCTCATATTTCAAAAGTGCGAGGTTTAGAATTGGACCAATGGCCTGTGGAACATTTGGCTGTGATGCAAGCGATAGGAAATGATAAAGCGAACGAGATGTGGGAGCACAAGCTAGCAAACGAAAGGAAGCCGGTGCCTGAGAGTTCTCGAGATGAAAAAGAACGATTCATCGATCGGAAATACGTTCAGAAAGCGTTTCTGAAGCCAATTCCATCTGGCGAATCAGTCACTTCTCAACTAATTTCTGCTGTTTTGGCACGTGATGTGATGTCTCTGAACGTGTTGCTGGCCAACGGATTGACAGTTGATGAGATCAACACGACAACTAAAGATGGGCGGACGGTTCTTCATTTGGCTGCTAGTATCGGCAGTGTCGAATTGGCTCAGCTGCTCATTTGGGTAAATTTATTTTCTGTCGAGATTTTTTTATATTTTCAATTTTTTAGCACAACGCTGATACGCGGATTTTGGACAACAATGGAAGATCATGTTTGTTCTATGCTCGGTCCAACGGATTCAGAGATGTATTTGATATGTTGGTCACTGCTGGTCTCTCTCCTGATTACGGTTTGCCACAAGAGAACAATGACTACTCACAACTTCCCGAGGTAAACATATTTATCATAATAACTGTATTAGAAGGGCGCTTCTATTTGTCTAGCCATTTTTACCAAAAAAGTTCATTGGAGTATTCGGCGAATTCTCGTTCAAAATTCATGAAATTGAAACGTTTTTTTTTTGTCAAAAAACAACAAATTCCTATTATATTGTGGAATTCCCGGAATCATTTATACTGAAAACGTACGGGAATCTTTAATTTCAAACAATTAATTTTGAAGGTGCCCTTCTATTAGAGGGGGGCTTTTTATTTTTCCAAACCCTTTTCGGAGGGACCTTCTATTAGGAGGGGCCTTTCTAATAAAGGTACCCTTCTTTCAGATGGTCCTTCTATTAAAGGGGCCCTTTTATTAGAGAGACCCTTCTATTAAATGGACCTTTTATAAGGGGACCTTTTAATACAGTTTTTACAGTTATTCTCATAATAACACAAATTTCTAAATTTTGGAAAATTTCAGTTCTCTGCAATGGGCTCCACATCGAATCGCGAGTATTCGATTTCTGGAGACGACACCTACTCCCTCCGTCGGATATCCATGGCTCCTCCACAAGTTCCAGCCCGTCGATATCTTCCCCAACAAGCGGAACTTGATGAAACGAGTGTCATTTAAAGATATCCTCTAGTTTTAGTGCATTTCTTGTTCATATCAGCTCCAATTCTCTCTAGTCAATTATCCGCTTAGTTCACTTTTCACCCTTTTTCCATCAGATCTCTTCGTCTCGAGTGTTGCCTTATCCTGCCTTTCAATTTCGCTTCACTTTCTGTCACTTTCCACCTCTCTCATTCTTATTTTTCCGGAAAAGTAACCCTGTCGCTGATCATCCGCATCCTTTTTTTTCTGTCTCTCACTGTTTCATTTTTTTTAATCTTTCTCATCTTTGCATTCGTTATCCGTTTAATATGTAAGAATTATGCTCTTTCCGTGTTTTTTTTTGTGTACAATTTATTATCATGGATCTTTCAATTTGTTTTTATTCAAAAGTAAAATCACAATTTTAAATTTAAAATCATTAAAAATCAGGTCACATTATTATTTTTGAAAAGACAACAAATTCACGACCCAAAACATGAAAATCCACACTTTTTCCTTCAAATTCTTGGATGAGAAACATTCAGTTCCAAAGAAAAAAAATAGTCTCGAGCCAACATTATCATAAAAGATGATGTCTTCGGATGAAACGGACGATGTGCTGCCGAGAGAAGATGAGATGCTGAAAACAAAAAAAGACAAGTACAAAGTGATCGCCCTGCTTGGAAAAGGAGGATACGGAGCAGTCTATTCGGTGCTTCGTCAGAGTGATATGGAGAAGTTCGCGATTAAATGTGAGAAGGCGTCGGCTGGAAAGAAGGTTCTTCTGATGGATTGCAACGTGATGAAAGGCGCCATCCAAATCAAGAGTCGTCATTTTTGTACGGTTTTGGATCGAGCAAACGTCAAGGATCGATTCAATTTTGTTGTGATGAAACTGATCGGAAAGAATTTGTGGGATTTGAGACAAGACCGTCCGGATGGTAGATTCTCGTTGGGTACAGCATTGAAGGCAGCCGCGCAGTGTTTGGTGTCTATCGAACATCTCCATAGTGTGAGTAAAGAAATGGATGGTATTAAATAATAGAGAAATCTGGCTAAAATTTTTTATTTCATCTGCGAAATTTTCTAAAATCCGAAATCTCCCAAAAAAGCCGTCAAAAATTTAAAAAAAGTAGCGAATCGGGACCAGGATTTGAATTCCCGCGCAGTAAGAAACCTAGGCCACAGAGACGGGACGGCTTTTTTCATGACACTTTTTTCCGGATTTTTGCCGCTTTTATCTCCGACCTATTGAAAGAAGCCAACCCGTCGCCATGGCCTAGGTTTCTCACATTGCGGTAGCTCATATCCTCGTCCCTAGTCGTCCCAATTTTAGTAAAAAATTAGAAAATTCAAAAACTCAAAAATTCGAAAAATCAAAAAATCGAATATTTCAAAAATTCAGAAATTCAAAAAATCCTAAATTCAGAAATTCCGAAAACCAGAAATTCAGAAATTCCGAAAATCAGAAATTCGAAAATTCAAAAATTCAAAAATTCGAAAATTCGAAAACTCAAAAATTCGAAAATTCAAAAATTCAAAAATTCTCGAAAATTCAAAAATTCCAAATTCGAAAACTCAAAAATTCTCTAAAATGCGAAAATTCAAAAATTCGAAAATTCAAAAATTCAAAAATTCGAAAATTCGAAAACTCAAAAATTCGAAAATTCAAAAATTCAAAAATTCTCGAAAATTCAAAAATTCCAAAATTCAAAAATTCCAAAATTCGAAAAATCAAATATTCAAAAATTCAGATTTTAAAAATCAACTTCAAAAGCAAAATGTTCCCTTCCAACGGCGGTTTTCGAATATTTTCAGTTTGGCTACCTTCACCGCGACATCAAACCAGGAAATTTCGCAGCTGGAAGAACCGAATCCAACGAGCACCACACAATCTTCATGCTCGACTTTGGTCTCTGTCGTGAGTTCGTGAAACGAGCCGAAGGAAAAGATATGAGAGCTCCACGTGGTACTGCTCCATTCAGAGGAACAACTCGGTATGCTCCACTGGCTGCGATGCTCCAACAGGATCAATCGAGAAAGGATGACATTGAATCGTGGCTGTATATGGTTGTTGAATGGACTTCTGGAGGTCTTCCATGGCGGAAACTGAAGGCTCATGACCGTGACAAAGTGCTCACTTATAAGCAAGATGTGAGAACGAAGCCGGATATTCTGGATGATTTCTTCTATAATTGTCCGAAGAAAGAGTTCAACAGAATTCTGAAGGTTTTTAGATTGTGAGAATCTCCAGAAATATGATTTTTGTTTTGCAGTACGTCGATTCTCTTGGCTACTACGCTGTTCCTGACTACAAGTTCATCTACTACTGTGTTCAACACGCTGCAACTGCCAACAAAATCAAGGATGACGATCCGATCGATTGGGATCCAGAACGCCCGTATTTCGGACCAGTTGAATGTCCAGGAGATGGAAAAGTGATTGATTTGGATGTGGAAGGTGGTGCATCGACCAAAGACTTCTCGAAGAAACAGGCAAAGGAAAAGGATTTGAAGGAGAAGGATAAGAGTGATGAGACTAGAAAGGGCAAGAAGAAATCTGTAGCATCACCGAACAAGGAGAAGACAGAGATCAGGGATGTGAAGAAGTGATATGAAACTATCATTCTTTTGTAATTGAATAAAGTCTTGGTCTTTTTTCGTTGCAGTAATAATAGACATGATAAAGTTTAAAAGTTTTATGGAAACGGTGGAAACAGATAGTTTGGACTCCATTATTTTCTATGGGACTTTGTACAAAAAAAATTGAGAACAAAAAATTGAAGTGAAAAATTGGGAATGAAAAAACAATGGAAATGTAAAATTGGGAATAAAATAATCAAAAAGAAAGATTGGGAATAAAAAACCAAAGCGAAAAGTTTTTTGAATAAAAGAATCGAAGTAACAAATTGGGAATGAAAAAACCGTAGGGAAAATTAAGAAGTTAAAAAAGGAAGTGAAAAATTGTGAACAATAAAATCGAAACGGAAAATTGGGAGTAAAAAATCGGAGTAGAAAATTGGAAATGAAAAATTGGGATTCATAAAAAAATCGAAGTAAAAATTTGGGAATTGAAAAAATGAAAATGAAAATTGGAAAATAAAAAAATCGTAATAAAAAATTGGGAGTAAAAATCGGAGTAGAAAATTGGAAATGAAAAAATCAAATAAAAAATTAAGAAGTTAAAAACAGGAAGTGAAGAATTGGGAAACTTAAAATCGAAACGAAAAATTGAAATGAAAATTGGGAAACAAAAAATCGAAATAAAAATTGGGAGTAAAAAATCAAAGTGAAAAACTTTTTGAATAAAATAATCGAAGTAACACATTGGGAATGAAAAAATTGAAATGAAAAATTGGAATTCATAAAAAAAATTGAAGTGAAAAATTTGCGAATTGAAAAATGAAAACGAAAATTGGGAATGAAAATAATCGAAATAAAAAATTGTGAATTAAAAAATCAAAGTAGAAAATTGGAAATGAAAAAATTGAAACGAAAATTAGGAAACAAAAAAATCGAAATAAAAAATTGGGAGTAACAAATCGGAGTCGAAAATAGGAAATGAAAAAGTCAAAGTGAAAGTGGGTAGGGATGAGAGGATTTAAAACAAATTAAAGATTAAGAAACAGAAACAAGAAAAGTATATACAAGATACAATTTAATTGTGTTGATTAATATCTGATTAGCCTTGAATGGATTCCGTCGTTTTGCCAGAATATTTTGAAAGTCAGAGAAATCTGGAACTACATCACCATTCCCAGAAACTCTTCCTCTGTCTTATCCCACACTCCAAAACAGAACGATTTTCCCTGAATAGAAACAGATGCCACACGATTATCTGTCTTTCTGACGATATATGAGTGGCTGGTAATTGGATCCGTGTTTGGACCGCCTCCATTAAAAAACCTTAAAAAATGATTGATTATTCAAGAGTTATCCCAAAAGAAACAACTATTTTGAAACTATCGAAAATCGAATCAACTTTTTCGTATTTTCGGACACGAATGACAATAGAAGTAAATCCGAAATTTTCAGACTGTCAAAAATCTCCTTTTGTACCAGGTACGGAAAAGTCGATAGTTTCATTGTTGTAGATCTGAAAATGTTGAACAGATTGTAGAAGAACGACGATGAGGAAAGCGTAAACGATCGATATAAAAGAAACAAAGGAGATCTTAGGAGGTGGCAGATGACCCAAAAGTTCTTTAATTCCAGAATTTTATTGTTTTATTGGAATTTTATTGTCCCAAAACTCATGCAAAACTTTAGAATCACAGAATCTGTTTTAAAGACGGATAAAAGTATTGGATTAAAAAATTACAATGAATGACGGCAGACGTCTGCTGGCTAGGAAGACTGTGCAACATATACTTTCCCGTCTGCCATGACCTAACCGTAGTTTGCAGACTAGGCGATATTTAGATGATTTTGTGCGTCAGAATACATGAGAAACATTCGGTCTTGGTCCCAGGGAAAAATAATTGTTTTTTGTTCGATCTTACAAATCATGTAGGATACCAAAAAACGATACCTTTGAATTTATTGATAATAAAAAAAGAAAAGATAAGATTGGAGAAAGGAAATAAACAGACCCCAAGTCAAGAATAGGTTCAAATGTATGTGCAGTGGATTTCCACGAATAAGGGGTAAATGATTTGAAACAAATTGATGGAAGCAATGTAAAAAACAGTTTACAGTTTTCATAACGATATAACAAAAGAAATGACAGGAAATGAAGACTTAACTATAAAAATATCCAAATGAATTATGTAGATTAATATCTGATAAGCCTCGTATGAATACAGTAGTTTTTAGAATACATTAAAATTGGTGAAATCTTGAACTACATCACCAATCTCAGAAACTCTTCCTCCGTCTCTTTCCATACTCCAAAATAGAACCATTTCCTGACGATTGAAACAGATGCCACACGATTATCTGTTTTTCTAACGACATATGAATGACTGATGATTGGATCCGTATTTGGACCAAATCCTATTTTGAGCCTAAAAATATTTTACTGTTCATCAGTTATATAAAAAACATTCATTTTGAAACCACTAAAAAATAACTCACACTTTGGGCAATGTGTGAGTGGGTGGTGTTTTTGATTCATCAATATGTTTTACTCCAAGTGCATTCAGAAATTCGTTCAGAGGGATTTCGTTCGATAATAATGCCATTTTCAAGTGTTCCAACTTTCGACATTCTTCCCCGGATTTCCATCTATTTATAAACTCTATCAAATCCAGAATGTTCCATTCATTGCATGCTAAATGTGCCTGTCTCCCTTGATAATGACGTAAAAAAGCAGAAACGGTTCTGGTGTATAGTGTGAGGGAAATCGATTCTGCCTGATAGAATTTGGACTCGGGACTGAACAGTTCTAATGTATCCAAACTCATATCTATCCATTTCAAAACAGGAGATAAGGCGAGATATTCTTCAATGGGTTTAATATCTCTGATTCTTTTTCCCGTCCAAAACGAAAGACACAATGACAATTTCGGAAGATGTGGAACGAATTCCTTGTAATTTCCTAAGTATTGATACTCAACGGTATCGCCGAAAAAATCCAGAAAATAATAATGCATAGCTTCGATAACAGATTCTTTGTCACATGGGTGAAAATATGCCACAGGATAATAATATTGGTTGTGTAATCTAAAATAATAATTAGTATTCAATTGATTTCTAATTTCAACTCACTGAAAATTCAATACTTTTCCAGATACGTTCAATTGAAAAAATTCATCGTCAGTGTCATAATTACTGCGATCTTTAAACTCCATGATATTGTCCAAACAGGTCATGTAAGGAATACAAACCAGTCTATCGATCCCAAGACAAAATGCATTCAAAATATGACTGATACGTTTGAATCTTGTACTTTGAGACGACTTGATCAACTTTTTCATATTCTTGGAGACAAACGACAGCAAAAGCAGATTCGAAATTTTAAGGTTGTCAAGAATCTCATTTTGGACCACATACGGAAAAATCGATAGTTTCATTTTTTGTAATTCTGAAAATGTTAAACAAATTGTAGAAGAACAAGAACGACGATGAGGAAAGCGTAAACGATCGATATAAAAGAAACAAAGGAGCATCTTAGGAGGTGGCAGATGACCTAAAAGACGCAGACGATATAGACAGTCCGTTGATGAGTGTATGACCTTCACTGGTTCACATAGGGACCACCACCCAGGGACCACCCTTATGGACCACCCCTCGATTAAAGGTGGATTGGTTGGTTGGAGATGTTCTCTTAGCACCTTCATGAAAGTTGTCACGTTGGCTCCTCGAATCTCAAATTCTCAGATTTCCAACATTTAAGAACTCCATCATTTCTTTTGTTCCGGAATTCCTGATATCCAGAATCACAAAATCCCAGGATATCGGAATCTAAAAGTTCTGTGATTCCAGAATTTAATTTTCTCAAAACTCATGAAAAACTAGAATCTCAGAATCTGTTTTAAAGACGGATAAAAGTATTGAGTTAAAAAATGACAATGGTCGAGATTGGAGACGTCTGTTCGCTAGTGAGACTGTGCAACAGATACTTACCCGTCTGCCGTGACCTAGCCGTAGTTTGCATACCAGACAATATTTAGATGATGTCATGTGTCAGAACAGATGAGAACCATTTGGTCTTGGTCCCAGGGAAAAATAATTGTTTTTTGTTCGACACAAATCATGTAGGATACCAAAAAACGATACCTTTGAATTTATTGATAATAAAAAAAGAAAAGATAAGATTGGAGAAAGAAAATGAACAGACTCCAAATCAAGAATAGGTTCTGGTGTACATATATTAATAATTGGATATCTTTGGATAGGGGTGAAGTGGTTTGAAACAAATAGATGGAAATTATGTGAAAAGACAATTTACAGTTTAAACAACAAAATTACAAAAGAAAAGGTAGATCCAGTAGTTAATCTAGAATATCTTGAAGAGCAGAGGAATCTGGAACTACGTCACCATTCTCAGAAACTCTTCCTCCGTCTCATTCCATACTCCAAAACAGAACGTTTTGCCCTGTATAGAAACAGATGCCACACGATTATCTGTCTTTCGAACGACATATGAGTGACTGACGATTGGATCCGTACTCAGACTGTATGCTGATTTAAGCCTAAAAGTATTTGATTAGCCATCAGTTGTATCCCAAAACAAACAACTATTTCGAACTACTAAAAAATAACTCACACTAATTGTAAGGGCAATGTGTGCGTGGGTGGTGTTTTAGTTGCATCGATATGTTTTAGTCCATTCGCATTCAGAACTTTGTATAGGGGGATGTTATCTGAGTGTATTGTTATTTCCAAATGTTCCAACATTTGGTATTCTTCTCCGAATTTCCATCTATTTATGAACTCTATCAAATCCAAAATGCCACATTGATCGCATCTCAAAAATGCCTGTCTTCCTTGAAAGTGGCGTAAAAAAGTGGGAACGGTATTGGAGTATAGCATCAGGCGAACGGATTCTGCTTGATAGAATTTGGATTCATGATTAAATAGTACACCCGTTTCCCAATTCACATGGTTAAAAATAGGAGACGAGGCGAAAAACTTTTCAAGGTCTTCCAGCTCTGCGATTTCAAAGTAAACACGCCCCACAGAAATAGACAATGTTAGGTTGGGAAGGTTTGGGATGAAATTCTCGTCATAATATGTTTCCCATTGATACTCTACAGTATCTCCGAAAAAATCCAGAAAGTAGTTATGAATAGTTTCGATAACAGACTCTTTGTCACTCGGGTGGAAAGACGCCTCCGGATAATTGCAGTTCTTGAATAATCTGAAATAGTGATTTGTTTTCAAGTGATTTCTGAATTCAACTCACCGAAAATCAATTACTTTTCCAGATACGTTCAGTTGAAAGTAGTTGTTCTTTGTTTTCTTGCGGCTCTCGGTAAATTCCATGATAGTATCCAAACTGTATTTGCCGGGAACAGTTACCTTTGGACCGAAACGACAATTTTTGTACATAATATGACTGATATTTTTGAATCTTTCTATTTGGGACGATTTTATCAATTTCTTCATATTTCTGGAGACAAACGACAACAAAAGTAAATTCGAAGTTTTCATGTTGTCAAGTATCTCTTTTTGGACCAGATACGGAGAAGTCGATAGTTTCATTGTTTGTAGTTCTGAAAATGTTGAACAGATTGTAGGAAAACCAAAATATTGATGAGGAAAACGAAACAATCAGAGTGGATAATGAACAACGAAGGAAGGAGAATTTTATAACGTGGCAGATGACCCAACAGGCACAGAAGATATAGACGAGGGACCGATGATGAGTGTATGACCTTCACTGGTTCACACAGGGACCACCCCCCGGGGACCACCCCTCAAGGTACACCTCTCGATCGATTGAAGGTGGATTTGTTGGTTGGAGATGTCTTTTTAGCACCTCTATGAGAGTTGTCTCCAAGAGATGTATACAAATCAAATGGGTTCGTTTTACATGAATATGCAACCGTTACGAGAAGGTTCAAACTCCGAAATAATAAGAACTTCAAATCCAGATGTTTCCATTATTTCATTTGTTCTAGGATTCTGGATATCCTGAATCATAAATCTCCAAAATACCAGTATTCCAGAATTTTGTTGTTTCAGATTCTCTCTAAAACACGGGTAAAGGTATTAGGTTAAAAATGAAAATGAATGACGTCAGACGTCTGCTAGCTAGGATAAGTGGTAATTGCTCTATGGACGATTTCGTGTAGCAGAACACATGAGAAAATGAGGTTTCGAGAACAATTCGATCTCGGTCCCAGGGAAAACAAAAACTCTTGTTCGATATTACAAATCATGATGTGACTTACTATTAGGATGTCAAAAACAGTGCATTCGAATTTATTGATTTAAAAAAAGAATTAGATTGAAGAAAGAAAATACACAGACTCCAAGTCAAGAATATGTTCTAATACATGTGCATTGGATATCCATGGATAGGGGATGTGATTCGAAACAATGTGATGGAAGCAATGTAAAAAAAATAATTTACAGTTAAATGATGATACAGCAAAAGCAAAAGCGAGTAAATAAAGTATTGACACGAAAATATCCAAATGATTAAAATCTGAAGTGCTTTGTATGGATGTAATAGTTTTAAAGGATATTTAAAAATTGGTGAAATCTGGAACTACGTCACCATTTTCAGAAACTCTTCCTCCGTCTCTTTCCATACTCCGAAATAGAACGAATTGCCCAGAATATGGACAGATGCAACACGATTATCTGTTTCTCTAACGACATATGAGCGACTGATAATTGGAAACGTGTTTGGACCAAATCCTATATTGAACCTAAAAAATGATTGATTATTCAACAGTTATCCCAAAATCGAAGAGTAACTCACAGTTTGGGCAATGTGTGAGTGGGTGGTGTTTTCGATTCATCAATACGTTTCACTCCAAGTGCATTCAGAAATCCGTTTCGATAGATGCCATTAGATATCTTTCTTATGTTCAAGTATTCCAACTTTCGAGATCCTTCTCCGGATTTCCATCTATTCATAAATTCAATCAGATCCAGAATGTCCCATGTCTTACAGTATAATAATGCCTGTCTCCCTTGAAAATGACGTAGAAAAGCAGGAACGGTGTTAAAGTTTTGTATAAGGACAATGGATTCTGCCTGATAAAATTTGGACTCCGGACGGAACATTTCTGGTGTCTCCAAATCCATAAATATCCGTTTCAAAACAGGGGACGAGGCGAGAAAATTTTCAATTTTTTTTATGTCTCTAATTGCCTCAGGCTGGTTAGGCCAGTAAGTAACTTTCTCAGTCGAAAACTTGAGGCACAATGATAATTTCGGAAGATGTGGAACGATTTTCAGGTAATCGTCTCTATATAGATACTCCACAGTATAACCGAAAAAATTGAGAAAATAATAATGTATGGCTTCGATAGCAGAATTCCTGTCAGAATCCTTGAGAAAATATACCTGAGGAAAACTGTATCGATAGTGTAATCTGAAATAATATTTAGTTTTCAATTGATTACTAATTTCAACTCACTGAAAATTCAATACTTTTCCAGAGACTTTCAATTGAAAAAATTCATCGTCAGTTTCATAATCGCGGCGCTCTCTAAATTCCATGAGAGGAGAGTCAAACTCGGACACGAAAGGAATATGAACCCGTATAGGATAGCCACGAGAATTATCGTACTCAATTTGACTGATGCTTTTGAATCTCGAAGTTTGAGACGATTTGATCAACTTCTTCATATTTTTGGAAACAAACGACAGCAAAAGTAATTCCGAAATTTCAAGGTTGTCAAAAATCTCATTTTGGACCACATACGGAAAAATCGATAGTTTCATTGTTTGTAATTCTGAGAATGTTAAACAAATTGTCGAAGAACAAGAATGATGATGAGAGAAACGAAAAAGGATTGGAATAGATAGTGAATAACAAAAGAAGGAGAATCTTATGACGTGGCAGATGGCCCAAAAGACACGGACGATGTAGACAGCCCTACAATGAGTGTATGACCTTCACTGGTTCACATAGGGACCACCACCCAGGGACCACCCTTATGGACAACCCCTCGATTAAAGGTGGATTGATTGGTTGGAGATGTTCTCTTAGCACCTTTATGAAAGTTGTCTCTAGGGTGTGAGATACGCAACCGTCACGAGAAAGTACCAACTCTAGAACAATAAACATATCAAATCTAATAATCTGCTGAAATGCACGTTGGCTCCCCGAATCTCAAAGTCTCGGAATTCCGACATTTCCGAACTCCACCATTTCTTTTGTTTGGAATTCCTAATATCCAGAATCACAAAATCCCAGGATCTCAGAATCTCAGAATCCCAGGATCCCGGAATCCAAGAATCTCATAATTCCAGAAATTCCAACACTTCCCACTGGGTGCCTGCCTCAACCTTTCGAATTGTTTTAGATTTCGATTCGCGCGTTCCCATAACGGTTGCAAATCTACGAGTTCATTTGATCCATAGAGGTGCTAAGAACACATATCTCACCAACTAATCCACCTTCAATCATAGGGTGATCCCTGTGGGACAGATGCATGGGTGTGTGAACCAGTCACAGTCCTAACATACACCCATCATCGGACTCTCAACGTCTTCTGTGTCTTTTGGGTCTCATTCCCTAAATCATGTTATAAGATTCTCCTTCTTTTGTTATTCATTATCTACCAGCCTGTTTGCCGCGCCTCCGGCGCTTCAAACGGCTGGCTGGTGCGCCTACGGCGCGTGTTCGTCGCTTTGCTCCTCACTTTTCAAAATCTAATTCAAACCTCTTATTTTTCTTTTCTTCTTTAGACTTGACAATTTTGAAAGTTTTATGATAGATAAAATTTGGTCTGGCTGATTTTTCCTTTGGGAAAGTTCCCTTCTGGGAAAAAACGGAATGACATACAAAGAAGAAAAGAAGAAAAGAAGAGGATAGGCACCACTTCATTTATTTATTATAAGAATGATGATTCCAATCGTTTGTTGTTTTCCTCATTATTACATATTCTTGTATTTGTACAATCTGTTCAACATTTTCAGAACTACAAACAATGAAACTATTGATTTTCCCGTATCTGGTCCAAAAGGAGATCCTGGAAAACATGAAAATTTCGAATCTATTTTTGTTGTCGTTTGTCTCCAAAAGTATGAAAAAGCTGATCAAATCGTCTCAAACAACGAGATTCAAAAGCATCAATCATATTGTGTATGCAAATTCTGGCTGGGCTGGGGCCAATCACCGGGCGGTTTGTATTCCCTTCATGCTCAAGTCGGGGTATATCATGGGATTCATCGAGCTCCGCGAGGAAACGGAAAATGATTATTTCCATTTAAACGTATCTGGAAAAGTTATGGATTTTCGGTTAGTCAGAGCCAGCAACAAATTGAAAGCTAATCATTATTTCAGATTATCCAACAAATGCCATTATCCGAAGGCATATTTCCACCCAAATGACAAAAAAACTGCTATCGAATCTATTCATAATTACTTTCTCGATTTCTTCGGCGATACTGTAGAGTATCTATATATGGACTATTACAAAGAATTCGTTCCACATCTTCCGAAATTATAATTGTGTCTTTCTTTTTGGCCTTATGACGGGGAAAGAATTAGAGATATTAAACCCATAGAAGAATATCTCGCCTCGTATCCTGTTTTGAAATGAATAAATATGAATGTGGATGCACCAGAACTGTTCAGTCCGGAATCCAAATTCTGGCAGGCAGAATCCGTTTCCCTTACACAATACACCAACACCATTCCTGCGTTTCTACGTCATTTTCAAGGGAGACAGACATTTTTAACATGCTATGAATGGAACATTTTCGATTTGATAGCGTTCATGAATAGATGGAAATCCGGGGAAGAATGTCGAAAGTTGGAATACTTGGAAATGGAATTATTATCAAATGACATCCCTCTAACTCAAATTCTGAATGCGAATGGAGTAAAACATATTAATCAAACTAGAACACCACCCACTCACACATTGCCCAGAGTGTGAGTTATTTTTTAGTTATTTCGAAGTAGTTGTTTTTTGGAATAACTGTGGAATAATCAATAATTTTTAGGTTCAAATTAGTATTTGGTCCAAATACGGATCCAATCATCAGTCACTCATATGTCGTTAGAAAAACAGATAATCGTGTTGCATCTGTTTCAATTCAGGACAATTGGTTCTTATTTGGAGTGTGGAAAGAGACGGAGGAAGAGTTTCTGAGAATGGTGACGTAGTTCCAGATTTCTCTGCTCTTTGAAATATTCTTGTACACTATTGGAATCATATAAAGCACATCAGATATCAATCAACATAATTAATTTGATTATTTCCGTGTCAATACTTTATTTACTCACTTTTGCTTTTGTTATATCGTTATGAAAACTGTAAATTGTTTTTTCACATTGTTTCTCTCAATTTTTTCAAATCACTTCGCCCCTATCCGACGCATACAAATTTACTGTAATAACCGAACACCAGTTTTTTTTTGAAAACAATTTCTTCCATTAGTCTTCGTTACATGCAGTACTTTACTCTTCAATCTGATTTTTTTTATTATCAATAAATTGGAATTCATTGTTCTCCGTCTTCCTAAGTCACATCATGAGTTGTAAGATCGAAAAAGAGTTATTTTTTCCCTGGGACCGAGATGGAATGGTTTATCGAAACCTCATATTCTCATGTATTCTGACACACGGAATCGTCTATGGAGCAATTATTACCTAGTTGATACAATAGATTTTTGTTTTGATGAACCAAATACGTTGTCTGTTGCATTTGAAAGACATGAAATTATTGGATCTTAGAAACAAAAAGAAACAGTAACTGTTCACCCAAGTCACCAAAATAGGGTTGGGTCAAGACAGACAGGGGAAAATATCGTAGTTAGTATATTGCACCCGTCTTCTTAGCCGGCAGACGTCTCCAATCTCTACCATTGGTTGTCGTCTTTCATTCCACATCTTGTCTCATTTACAATTCCTTTTTCCTGCTATAATTATGAAAACATTTTGAGACCTAGACTATTTCAAACCTTATGAAGATTAAATTTCCACCGGATATTGTTAATGAGTAAATGGGGGTGGGACGGGGAAGCTCCGGAATGTTAATTTTACAACAAAGTTACAAAAATTGAATATGTTTTCAAAAAACAGATTATGATAACCTGAAGGTTTTCTGCTGTTTTGGGATTCTGATTTCAGGATTCTGAATTCTGAGATTCTGAGATTTTCAGATACTGGAAACTAAAAGAAAATTCAGCAAAAATGTGAATTTGAAGTTTTTATCGTTTTAGAGTTAGCACATTCTCATGACGGCTGCATATTCATGTACAATGAACCCACTTGATTTGTGTACCTCCCCTGGAGCGCAGTGTAGGTGCTAAAAAGACATCTCCCAACCAACTAACCCGTCTTTAATCGAGTGGTGGTCTCTGTGTGAACCAGTGAAGGTCATACATCATCAGACCGTCGTCTGCATCGTCTGTGTCTTTCGGGTCATCTGCCACGTCATAAGATGCTCCTTCCTTCGTTATTCATTATCTCTTTTTATTGTTTCTCGTTTCTCTCATCATTATTCTTGTTCTTCTACAACTTGTTCAACTTTTTCAGAACTACGAACAATGAAACTATCGATTTTTCCGTATGTGGTCCAAAGTGAGATTCTTGACAACCTGAAAATTTCGGATTTACTTTTGTTGTCATTTGTCTCCAAAAATATGAAGAAGTTGATAAAATCGTCTCAAATTGAAAGATTCAAAAGTATCAGGCAGATTGAGTATAGACTTCATGACTATCCTGGACGGGTTCATATTCCCTTCACGCGAAAGTCGGATAATATCATAGAACTTACCGATTGCCGCGAGGAAACAAAAAATGACTATTTTCAATTGAACGTAGCTGGAAAAACTATGGATTTTCGGTGAGTTAGAGTCTGTTATCAATTGGAAACATATCATTATTTTAGATTATCCAACCAATACCAAAATCCTGAGACATATTTTCACCCATGTGACAAAGAATCTGTTATCGAAGCTATGCATTATTATTTTCTGGATTTTTTCGGCGATACTGTAGAGTATCTATATAGAGACGATTACAAAAAATTCGTTCCACGTCTTCCGAAACTATCACTGTGTCTTTCGTTTTGGCCTGATATCGGGACTACAAACATCACAAACATTGAACATTTTCTCGCATCGTCCCCTGTGTTGAAACAGATAGATATGAGTTTGGATACACCAGAAATGTTCAGCCCGGAGTCTAAATTTTATCAGGCAGAATCCGTTATCCTTACACTGTACATCAATACAGTTCCTATATATTTACGTCGTTTTCAAGGAAGACAGGCATTATTAAAATGTAACACATGGGACATTCTGGATCTACTTGAATTCATGAAAAGATGGAAATCCGGAGAAGGATTTCGAAAGTTGGAATACTTGAATATAGGAAAGATACCTAATGATATCCATCGAAACGAATTTCTGAATGCACTTGGAGTACAACATATTGATGAATCCAAAACACCGCCCACTCACACATTGCCCAAACTGTGAGTTACGTTTCGATAGTTTCCAAACAGTTGTTTCTTTTGGGATAACTCTTGAATAATCAATATTTTTAAAGGTTTTATGATGGAGGTGGCCCAAACACAGATCCAATTATCAGTCACTCATATGTCGTTAGAGAAACAGATAATCGTGTGGCATCTGTTTCAATTCAGTACAAATCGTTCTGTTTTGGAGTATGGGATAAGACGGAGGAAGAGTTTCTGAGAATGGTGGTGTAGTTTCAAATTTCTCTGCTCTTCAAGATATTCTAAACACTACTGTATCCATACGAGGAAAATCAGATATGAATCAACATAATTCATTTGGATATTTTCTTGTCAATACTTTGTTTATCGTTATTGAACTGTAAATTGTCGCTTCTATCAATTTGTCTCAAATCACTTCACTCCTATACAACGCATACTAATTTACTGTAATATCCATGTACCATCTTTTTTCGGTAACAGTTGTTTCCATTTGTCTTTGTTACATGCAGTGCTTCATTCTTCAATCTAATCTTTTCTTTTTGTTGTTGTTGTCAATAAATTCGAATGCATTGTTCTTTGTATTATTAACTCGTTACATGATTTATAAGATGTTTTCCCTGACAATGAGACCTGTCTCTCATGTATTCTGTTACACGAAGTTGTCTATGGAGCAATTATTAACTAGTTGATCAAATAGATTCCTGTTTTGTTGAACTCGATGCTCATCCTATTGCACATGAATGACAGTGAATGATTGTTGCCCGAGAGTGTCCAAAAACAAAAGATACAGTAATTGTTCAGCCAAGTCATCAGACTAGGGTCACTACAGACAGGAGAAGGTGTTTTGGCAAGTTTATTGTACTATCTTCTTAGCCAGCAGATTTCTGCCTTCTCAGTCTTTCATTCCAATACTGTTTCATTTACCATCCCTGTTGTCCGCTGGATTTATGCAAACATTTTGAGATCTAGACTATTCAAGCCTTATGAAAATCAGGTGTCCATCCGATTCTTGTTGTGAGATACTGAAATTCCGAGATTTTGAGATCCTGGAATTCAGCGTACCGGAAATTTTGAGATTCTAAGTTACTATGATTTTGCGACGTTGAAGTTCTGGAAACCAACGTGCATTTCAGCAACAATGTAGATTTGAATTTTTTATCGTTTTAGAGTTTGCACATTTTCATATCAGTAGTGTAATTCACAAAGGTAATGTAGGTGCTAATGTAGGTAAGGTAGGTAAGAAGACACCACCAACCAGCTAATCTATCTTTAATCGAGAGCGGTCCCTGTGGGACAGACGAATGAGTGGGTGAACCAGTCACAGTCATAACATACACTCATCATCGGACTGTCTACATCGTCTGTGTCTTTCGGGTCATCTGCCACGTCATAAGATTCTCCTTCTTTTGTTATTCATTATCTATTCCAATCGTTTGTCGTTTCTCTCATCATCATTCTTGTTCTTCTACAATCTGCTCAACATTTTCAGAATTACAAACAATGAAACTATCGATTTTTCCGTATGTGGTCCAAAACGAGATTCTTGACAACCTTAAAATTTCGGAATTACTTTTATTGTCGTTTGTCTCCAAAAATATGAAGAAGCTGATCAAATCGTCTCAAATTACAAGGTTCAAAAGTATTAGTCATATTGTGTATGCAAATGGCTTCACTGAGTTCGAGAGTCCTGTAGTTTATATTCCCTTCACGCCCAAATCGGACAATATCATGGAATTTATCGAGTGCCGCGACGCGGCCCGCGAGGAAACGAATATTCCATATTTTCGATTGAACGTATCTGGAAAAATAATGAATTTTCGGTGAGTTGAAATCAGTAATCAATTGAAAACTAATCATTATTTCAGATTACACCACAAACACCATTATCTGAAGATATACTTTCACCCGAGTGACAAAGAATCTACTATCGAATCTATTCATAACTACTTTCTGGATTTTTTCTGCGATACTGTAGAGTATCAATATGTGGAAAATTACAGGCAATTCATTCCTCATCTATCTAAACTGTCATTGTGCCTTTCTTTTTGGCCTCAGGACTGGGGAAGAATTAGAGATATTAAAAACGTTGAAGAATATCTCGCCTCGTCTCCAGTTTTGAAATGGATGAATATGAGTCTGGATAACCCAGAACTATTCAGCCAGGAGTCCAAATTCTATCAGGCAAAATCCATTTCCCTGAAACTATACTCCAATAACGTTCCTACTTTTTTACGTCACTTTCAAGGGAGACAGGCATTTTTAAGATGCTATAAATGGGACATCCTGGATCTGATCGAGTTCATGAATAAATGGAAATCCGGAGAAGAATGCCGGAAGTTGGAATTCTTGAAAATAACATTAGTGTTTGACAACCCCCCAAACGAACTTTTGAATGCAAATGGAGTAAAACATATCGATGCGACTAAAAAACCACCCACTCACACATTGCCCGTGGTGTGAGTTATTTTTTTGTAGTTTCGAAATAGTTGTTGCTTCTGGGATAACTGAGGAATAATTTCTGGTTTTTTTTCAGGTGTAAATACACATATTTTCCAAATACGACCCCAATCACCAGTCACTCATATGTCGTTAGAATAACAGATAATCGTGTGGCATCTGTTTCTATTCAGGGAAAATCGTTCTGTTTTGGAGTATGGAATAAGACAGAAGAAGAGTTTCTGAGAATGGCAACGTAGTTCCAGATTTCTCTGGTTTTCAAATATTCTAAAACACTACTGGGACCATATAATGCACATCAGATATTAACCAACATAATTCAGTTGGATATTTTCTTGTCAATACTTCATTAACTCCCTTTTGCATTGTTTTTATTTAACTGTAAATTGTTGCTTCTATCAATTTGTCTTAAATCACTTCAACCCTATCCAACGCATTCTTATGTACTGTAATATCCATGTACCATCTTTTTTCGGTAACAGTTATTTCCAATTGTCTTCGTTACGTGAAGTGCTTCACTCTTCAATCTAATCTTTTTTGTCGTTTTCAATAAATTCGAATGCATTGTTCTTTGTATTTTAACTCGTTACATGATTTGTAAGATGTTTTCCCTGGCAATGAGACCCGTTTCCCATGTATTTTGTTCCTGTTCTGTTGAACTCGATATTCATCCTATTGCACACGAATGACGGTTAATGATTGTTGTCCGAGGATCTCATAACACAATAACATACAGCATAGTTGCAAAATCACGGGCCGGCCCGTCGAGAATTTTGGCGGGCCGGGCCGGGCCGGGCCGATGAAGTGCCGGCCCGGCCCGAGGTACCTACAGACGTTGATTTTTTTTGAATTTTTTTCGAAATTTTCGAAATTTTCCCAAAAATTCAGACAAAAATGACCTATTTTTCGACTATATCATACCTTGTTAATTTTGTTGAAAAATGCAACCTTTTTTCCTTTTTAATTCAAAAAATTTCCCAAATTTTCATTGGAAAATTTTCAACAGTGGTAGGCGGGCCGGCCCCGGGCCGGGCCGAGAAAATTTCTCTTCCGGGCCGGCCCGGCCCGTTGCAACTATGACATACAGTAATTGTCCAGGCAAGTCATCAGACTAGGGTTAGGTCACTAAAGACAAATTGAATCTTGGCAAGTACATTTCACCGTCTTACTAGCCAGCAGATATCTGCCTTCCCAGTCTTTCATTCCAATACTGTTTCATTTACCATCCCTTTTGCCTGCTGGACTTATGCAAACATTTTGATATCTAGACTATTTTAGACCTTATGAAAATTAAGTGTCCATCAGATTCTGGTGGTGAGATACTGAAATTCCGAGATTTTGAGATTTTGAGATCCTGGAATTCTGTGTACCTGAAATCCTGAGATTCTAGATTACCATGGTTCCTGAGACTTTGAAGTCCTGGGAACCAACGTGCATTTCAGCAACAATGTAGATTTGAAGTTTTTATCGTTTTTGAGTTTGCAAACTCTCATAACCGTTGCGTATCGATGTAAGACTAATTCATTTGATTTGCCTGGAGAACTCAAATGTAGGTGCTAAGAAGACACATCTGACCAACTAGTCCGCCTTTAATCGAGGGGTGGTCCCTGAGGGGTGGTCCCTGTGTGAACCAGAGGAGGTCATACACTCATCCTCCTACGATCTACGCCTTTGGTGTCTTTTGTGTCATCTGCCACGTCAAAAGATGCACCTTCTTTTGTTATTCATCATCTATTCCAATATTTTGTCGCTTTCCTCATCATCATTCTTGTTCTTCTACAATTTGTTAAACATTTTCAGAACTACAAACAATGAAACTATCGATTTTTCCGTATTTGGTACAAAAGGAGATTCTGGAAAACATTAAAATTTCGAATCTATTTTTGTTGTCGTTTGTCTCCAAAAATATGAAGAAATTGATCAAAACGTCTCAAATTACGAGATTCAATAGTATCAGCCATATTGTCTATGACGCTCCTAAGCGTCCTGTGACCGATAGCTGGTCGGTTTATATTCCCTTCATGCCCAAGTCGGATAATATCATGGAATTTACTGAGCGCCGCGAGGAGACAGAAGATGATTATTTTCAATTGAACGTATCTGGAAAAATAATGGATCTTCGGTAAGTTAGAAACAATATTTAATTGGAAAATATCATTTTTTAGATTATCCAACCAATATCAATATCCAGAGGCATATTTCCATCCAAGTGAAAAAGAATCTGCAATCGAATCCATTCATAATTACTTTCTGGATTTCTTCGGTGATACTGTAGAATATCAGTATGTGGAAAATTACAAGGAATTCATTCCACATTTTCCCAAATTATCATTGTGTCTTTCCTTTTGGCCTGGTAACTTGGGAAGATTTATAAATATTCAACCCATTGAAGAATATCTCGCCTCGTCTCCTGTTTTGAAACGGATATGTATAAGTTTGCAATCACAACAACTATTCCGTCCGGAGTCCAAATTCTATCAGACCGAATCGATTACCCTCACACTATACATCAGACTCGCTCATGATTTTTTACGTCATTTTCAAGGAAGACAGGCATTTTTGAGATGCGATGAATATGACGTTCCAAGTTTTATAGGGTTTATAAATAGATGGAAATCCGGACAGGAATGTGGGAATTTGGAATACTTGAAAATTAAATTAATGCAAAATCGCGGCTTTCGAAACGAACTTCCGAAAGCAAATGGAGTAAAATATATTGATGAATCAAAAACACCACCCACTCACACATTGCCCGTAGTGTGAGTTATTTTTCAGTAATTTTGAAATAGTTGTTTCTTTTGGGATAAATGTGGAATAACCAATCTTTTTATAGGTATAAATACGGGGACTTTCCAAATACGGCACCGATCATCAGTCATTCATATGTCGTTCGAAAAACAGATAATCGTGTGGCATCTGTTGCAATAAATAGAGATAGATTCTATTTTGGAGTATGGGATAAGACGGAAGAAGAGTTTCTGAGAATGGTGACGTAGTTCCAGATTTCTCTGATTTTCAAACTGTTCTGAAAAACTACTGGATCCATACAAGGCATATAATTATCTTAAGATATTAGTCAACATAACATCGCCATGTAAACTTTAATTTTTCACATCGCTTCCATCAATCTGTTTCAAATCACTTCCCCCTATCCGTGGATATCCGATGCACATGCATCAGAACCTATTCTTGAGTTGTGTTTTTTTTTATTCAATCTAATCGTTTTTTTTTAATCAAATAAATTCGAATGTTCGGTGGTACCAGGGATGAGAACTCGGAAAATGAGAACTGCTACAAATGAGAACTGGAATATAAGAACTCAGTTTTCCGGCTCTAATTTCAGGCTCAGAATCCAACCTTTTTTTGAAAAATATTTTAGAAATGGTCTCGTTTTTCACAATACTTCAAGATTTTGCAAAAAAAAATCCGGTTTTGCCATGTACTCTACGAGTTCTTATACGTACGAGTTCTCATATGTAGCAGTTCTCATTTTCCGAGTTCTCATCCCTGGTACCACCGAATGTTCTGTTTTTGACATCCTAATAGTACGTCACATCGCTTCCATCAATTAATTTCGAATCACTTCCCCCTATCCATTGATATAAAATGCATATGCATTAGAACCTATTCTTGGAGTCTGTTTATTTTTTTTTTCAATCTGATCTTTTTTTTTATTCAATAAATTCGAGTGCACTGTTTTTGACATCCTAATAATAAGTCAAATCATGATTTGTGAAATCAAACAGAACAAGAATTGTTTTTCCCCTGGGACGGTTCTCGAAAAATGTTTTCCCTGAGACCCGTTTTTGATGTATGTATTCTGCTAGCCATCAGACGTCCGGCATCATTCATTGCCATTTTTCAACACACAAATTTCATCCGTCTTTTAAAGAGATTCTGAAACAATAAAGTTCTGGAATTCTGGGATTCTGACGTTCTGTAATCCTGGAGATTTGTGATTCAGGATATCAAGAATCCTAGAACAAAGGGAACAATAAAAATCATCTAGATTTGAAGTTCTTATTATTTCGGAGTTTGCACGTTCTCATAACGGTTGCATTTTCTTGTAGAACGACATCTCCAACCAATCAATACACCTTTAATCGATCGAGAGGTTTACCTTGAGGGGTGGTCCCCGGGGGGTGGTGCCTGTGTGAACCAGTGAAGGTTATACACTCATCATCGGACTGTCGTCTATATCTTCTGTGTCTATTGGGTCATCTGCCACATCATAAGATTCTCCTTCCTTCGTTACTCATTGTCCATTCCGATTGTTTTGTTTTCCTCATAATTTTTCTTGTTCTTCTACAACTTTTTCAACATTTTCAGAACTAGAAACAATGAAACTATTGATTTTTCCTCATCTGGTCCATAAGGAGATTTTTGAAAATATGAAAATTTCGGATTTAGTTCTGTTGTCGTTTGTCTCCGAAAATATGAAAAAACGGATCAAATCGTCTCAAATTACAAGGTTCAAAAGTATTAGTCATATTGAGTATGGAACTTATGACTATCCTAGACGCGTTTACTTTCCTTATCAAAATCATGGAATTTATCGTGGAATCCTGGACAATATCATGGAATTTAAAGAGCGCAGCGATAATGAAACTGACAATGAATTTTTTCGAGTGAACGTAGCTGGAAAAATAATGAATTTTCGGTGAGTTGAAATCAGTAATCAATTCACGACCTATCCTTATAATTTTAGATTATCTTATGAACACGATTGTCCTGCTGTATATTTTCACCCATCTGAAAAAGAATCAGCTATCGAATCTATCCATAATTACTTTCTGGATTTCTTTGACAATACTGTAGAGTATCAATGGTATCAATGGATAACAGATGACGAGGATTCCATTCCAAATTTTCACCAATTAGCGTTGAGTATTTCTTTTGATTCTAAAAAATATGGTAGAAGAGACGTTGAGAGCCTGGAAAAGTTTTTCGCCTCGTCTCCTGTTATAAAACGGGTAGATATGCAACTGGATACATCTTATCTATTCCGTCCAGAATCCAAATTCTATCAGGTAGAATCTGTTCACCTGAAACTATACTCCCATGCCGTTCCTACTTTTCTACGTCATTTTCAAGGAAGACAGGCATTTTTAAGTTGCTATTATAAATGGAACATTCTGGATCTGATAGAATTTATGCATAGATGGAAATCCGGGGAAGAATGTCGAAAGTTGGAATACTTGAAAATGGAATTATCTATTAACGAGATCCCTCAAGACCAAATTCTGAATGCACTTGGAGTGAAACATATTGATGAATCAAACACACCACCTACTCACGAATTGCCCCTAGCGTGAGTTATTTTTAGTACATAGTTTTGAAATAGTTGTTTCTTTTGTGATCACTGTATTCAATCATTTTTTAGGTTTTGGTCCGGATTTGATCCAAATACGGATCCAATCGTCAGTCACTCATATGTCGTTCGAAATACAGATAATCGTGTGGCATCTGTTTCTATTCAGAACAATTGGTTCTGTTTTGGAGTATGGAAAGAGACGGAACAAGAGTTTCTGAGAATGGTGACGTAGTTTCAGATTTCTCTGATTTTCAAACTGTTCGGAAAAACTACTGGATCCATACACGGCATATAATTATCTTAAAATATTAGTCAACATAACATCGCAATGTAAAATTTATTTTTTTCACATCGCTTTCATCAATTTGTTTTAATTCAACTCAATTCTATCTAACGCATACTATAATAAACTTTAATTCATTTTTTAAATGTAATTTTCTGCTTTTAAATATCAATAAATATACTTCGTATTCGATTGTCGTTTTCAATTTTAATCGGTCTCAAAATATTTAGTAATCAAAAAATCTCAGAATTTCAGAATTTATCGCTTTCCATCCCTTGAAAAACCCCCTTTTTCAACTCCCACACCACTTCTCTTCTCCTTAACCACACAGGCATAGTGGCCTGCGCGAGCCCGGTTTTTGTCGGTACACGCGTTGCCCCTACCCCCGTCGGCTCGCCGCCTCTCCATCGCTTCTTCGGCTTATTAGCTAAGATCAAAGTGTAGTATCTGTTCTTATCGTATTAACCTACGGTATACACTCGAATGAGTGTAATAAAGGTTATATGATTTTTGGAACCTAGGAAAGACTCGGGGCTTGCTCCGACTTTCCAAGGGTCGTCCCGGCGTTGCACTGCTGCCGGGCTCGGCCCAGTCCCCGTGGGGACAACAAATACCTAATTTTCCATGTTGATGGATGACGTTAGATATTTTGTATTCAGTTTTGAATTGCTCGTTGAGATTGTTTAGAGTTTTCGTTGTTCACTTTCTTACATTTTCAAGTGACAAAGGCACTCCTACATACATATTTCAATTGTCGTGCCACACCAACCATCTTTTGCACTCCATAAATAATTCTACACTTGTTTGTGTTTCCTAGCAACACTCTCACCTTCATTTTCTTTCTTCCTTTTTTGTGCACTGAGCCAGATAGATTACTGTAAACACTCGAATAGAACGTCCCCCTTAACTTTAAACACTTTAAACTTTGAGCCAATTTATCTTTGCTCCTGTGAAAAACTTTCTATTAGAGTGATGGCACACTTAAAAAAAATTGTCCACATTCCAATCGGGTCATCACTCCTGCTGTGTTTTG
This sequence comes from Caenorhabditis nigoni, assembly GCA_027920645.1. Classification (NCBI taxonomy): domain Eukaryota; kingdom Metazoa; phylum Nematoda; class Chromadorea; order Rhabditida; family Rhabditidae; genus Caenorhabditis; species Caenorhabditis nigoni. The sequence continues at coordinate 6,223,489 of CP115866.1, read as the reverse complement.
GTATATGGAATATTCTGATTTTTTCGGAGTTCAATATTTTATGAGGTTACTGTAATTAGTGGTCAGCTTCGATTGAAGGTTTTTTAATAGGATAGTTTTTAAAACAAAGGTGGTAGAGGTCTACCGAAGGTTCCGACTACTACCGTAACCTAAAACATTTTAGTTTTTTTAGAATTTATTGTCTCATTTTTTTCGCTGTTTTTCTACTTTTGTCTAGATTCATGTTATTTTTCCCTGACAAAAACCCGAATAAAAAAATGTTTAACACTTAAAACATGCAAGAAAATCTAGAAAATAAATCTGAAAAATAATTTTTAGGTTACGGTAGTTGTTACTGTGGGGCTCTTCCACAGCAGGTTTTTCTGTCCCAGAATTCTAGTCAGAATAATAATTTCGAGAGATAAAAATAATAAATATAGAAAACCTATTCTTGTAATTAATTGCAAACAATTGTAGATTTAAAAAAAATCAAAATCATAAGAGACTCTAATTCTAAGTTTTCAGGAAACTTAATGTTATGGAAGATATCTTTTATTATTAATAGAGATACAAATACTTTCTCACAACACTAAAAAAGTGAGAAAGATTCTCAAGGAAAGGATGTGTTTTAATAAGATTGTTGACCCAGATTAGCTATTCCCTCCGAAATGAAATCCTTGTTCCATCCAGAATCCGAATCTCTGTTTTTTTCCTTCTTTTTCTTTTCACCTCATATTTCGTTTCTGCCGTAAGTTGATCTCTGATCACCTGGTGAGTTTCTGCCACGTTCTCTTGCTTTACAATCATAGTTTGTCTCTCTCGATGTCTGCGTCTTCCTCTTCCGCCCACTCTCTCGTTGCTCTCTTCTCCTTTTTTTCTTGTTTTTCCTCTCTCTATTTCTGGGGGTTTCCCTTTTATTTTTGCAGTTTTCCAAAATAATTCCCATATAATGACGACGTTCGGGAAAACTATTCTACCGTATCTCTCCTTCACTGCTCTTTCCTCTACTGTTGGTTAGTTTTAAAGCTATAGTTTTTCATTTTTAAACGAATCCTTATCTATTCCTAAAACGTATGCCTAAAACCTTGCAGCCTTCTTCCTATGTGGCCTTCAAATTTGTCACCGCATCAAAACACGTGGATCATCTGAAGGCACAAGTCCCGCACCGTTTCTTCTTTGTTCGTTGTCTCCGTCTCCACCTTCTCACCTCTCAAACCTAAATTCCAGCATTTTTATCGTGCGGTTTATTCATTCAATATGGACTTCTTAAAGATGATGACATTATTACATACACAAACGGAATTGGCTGTTTTTTGCAAGGATGCTATCTGTTGTACTTCTACATAATGACTAGGAACAAGGTATTATATGGGTTCGAAAAATAGGAATTGTGGAATACGTGAAGCAGAGATGTCCGGAATCACTTTTTTGAGCAACGAAATCCGAAATAAAATAACTTTCCCGGAATTCGGAATGAAACTATTTTTCCGGAATCCGGAATTTCGAGGTTCCGATGGGCATGAAAAATGTTAAGAAACACGTTTTGTGAATCCGGAATCCGGACAAATGAAAATTCCCCGGAATCCGGAATACGGAATCCGAACAAAAATATTTCTCACGGAATCCGAAATCCGGACATCTCTGGGATGAAGGTCCCACAACGAAAACTACAGTAACCTAAAAATATTATTAATTTATCAAAATTAAATTTTTTTTTTCGTTTTTTTAACGGATTTCCGGAAATTGCCGTCGATTATCTTATTGTAAGAATCTAATTTTCCTACTTTTTTCGTGAGAAAAAATACAGAAAAATCAAAGAAAATCCGAAAGTAAAAAACGAGAAAACAAATCCTGAAAATATAATTTTTTAGGTTACTGTAGTTGTCGTTGTGGGACCTTCTACCGCCGGCGTTTCTCTTCCACATCTCCGATTTTTGGCGCTTTTGCCTGAGCCTATAAGAATCAGAAATAAGAATATTAGGAAAAAATTTAGTGTGAATTTTAGCGGATTTAAGTACTTTTTCGACCGGAATTTTTTGTTGTTTTGAATTTATAGGCTTTTTGGCTCTAAATTCAATAATTAAACTTTCTGATATTCAGAGATTCCTAAACAAAGTGATCGCTATCGAATTGTGCATCATTGGAATCGTCGTTTATTGGGTTCAACACTCGGCGAATAGTCATTTGACAAAACAAACTTATGTCGGAAACTATTGCATTTTTCTGAATATCTGCAGTGTGGCCGCTCCGTTATTCGATATTGGAAAGGTAACAGCATACTCCTGAATCCCTTTCAGCGTCACAAAATTCTCGTTTTCAGGTTGTCCGGAATAAATCCAGTGAATCTTTGCCTCTCCCACTCTGCATTGCCTGCTTCGTAGTCTGTTTCCAATGGATGTTCTACGGATACATTGTGGATGATATTGTGATACTGGTAAGAGCTCTTAAGTGGATATTCAATTTTAAAATTAAGAAACATTCATTATACAGGATTTAAAAAGATTTCGATATTATGAGCTATTGATCCCGTTGTTGTTTCAGGTTCCAAACGTGATTGCAACTGTGATTTCGATTCTGCAACTTTCACTTTTTGTGATCTATCCGGGTGCTCCGCCAGGAGTTTTCCCTGAGAAATACGAGCACATTTAATCAGCACTCACCACTTCATATCTGCGAATCCTGCATCAATGGCGTTCCATTGAACTGTTGGCTCATTCGCATCAGCTGCTTCTTTTCGGTGCCCATCAGAATGCGTCGAGTCTGAATTATTACATTCTACGAATGTCATATCCTTCTTCGAGATCTCTTTTTTGTGCCTTTCGCCGATAAATTATTTATTTGATAAAATCACTTACCGATACACTTCTACCATCATTCACTCTCATTCGTTTTACTTCAGGAACCTTGAATATTCCGTTTTGATCCTCTTCTGGGATATCAGCTACTGTAGCTTCTCGCTCATTTTCTTGAGGAGTCGGGTTCGGGAACTCTTCCGGCTCAATATATTGCGGAGAGTTGTTTCGTGGACTTATATTGATATCTTGCATAGCTTGATGCATTGAAAACTCCTTCTCTGCTGGTGTTCTTCTCCTAGAATTAATATTTTCTAGTTATAAATAATCACGAAAATTTCTTCTCACTGAATTGGTTCCTCGACTTCCATGATATCTGGATCAGTCTCCATCGGCGCCACAATCATCTCCACCTCTGGCTGAGTCTCTGGTGTCGCTTCTCTCTGCTGTTCACCGCTGCAACACGCAACATTTATTGACACACTTCGCTGCGATACACCCCAGCGCCTCATTGGCTCAGTGGCAGAGCGTCTGTCTAGTAAACAGAAGGTCGCTGGTTCGATTCCAGCATGAGGCACCGAACTTTTTTTCGTTTTATTTTTAAGTCTTACTCTATAATTTCATGATCTCTCCACGAATGATCGGTGACTGGTTGAGTGGTCTTCTCGTGAACTGTTGCAGCAATAAATTTGTTTTTGCTTGGTTGCGAAAGTGACTGGGATTGGGATTGGTGTAGCTCGGAATTCGGAACAGGTCCCCTTTTGCTAGAGCTAGTGATGTCAAAATCATCCACGTTAGATGTTTTTCTCGATTTCTTGGCTGAGATTCTGAAAGAAAGGGATTCCGTAAACTCAGAGTCTGATTTTGGATCGTTACGTTTCAGAAGACTGTCCGTTGATTGTCGTCTCGTGGTGAATCATCGTTTCTTTCTAAAATCAAGAGTATTAGTTTTAATCTAGCAATTAATAAAAAAAAACTCACAACAATCCCTCCATCCAAATCAATTTCATCATCATTGCCCATAGTGGCTAAAGCCAACTCGATGTCAAAATTGGGATGTGCTTCTATCGATAAGATCAATGGTCTCCCAGGGAGATCATAGTAGAGACAAACTTCCGAGCCCAGCTGGTCAGCGAATGTCACAATTGACTGAAAAGTTATAGATTATAAGTTTTCAGTGAATTGATTTTATAAAATAAACATTTATGAAATTTACCATAAATTCCCTCAAAGAGAACGAAAACTCCGCCGGAATTCTAACTTTATGACGGGTAAGCTTATCGATTGTGATTGTTGTCTCTGTCTTGACCTTCTTTCCACCGCCTCGCTGATCGGCCATATTGAACATGGAAACTCCGTCCATTGAGTGATAGTTTCGAATTGTGAGTCCCTCTTCGTTCACTTTCATTGTGACTTCGAGATCTGTTTTCATTTGGGCAAGGATGGGAAGAAGGGTTCTAAAATTAAAGGATAGCGTTAAATCGGATGTTTAAGACTGACTAGGGAGCTATCTGATCATGATTCCGAATTACAATTCATGACCTATATCATTAGAAAGCTTGTAAAATTCTGATTCGGAATATGTTTTCTGTTTTTGCGAAACTTCGGTGAGCTTCGAGAAAGTTAGGTCAAAAGATTTTTAGTTGATTTCTTGGCTTCACTTTGCATTGAAAATCGACGCGAGACACGTTATACCGTGAAACCTGTAATAGAAGGGCTCCCCATGCTGTCAAGTTTGAGCTCAATTATCTCGATTCCTATGAGAGATATCAAAAATGTGTCAACTGACAAAACATTTATGATATTATGATAAACAATTTATTAGTTGACAACTTTCTGATATCTTTCACGGAAACCGAGAAAAGTTGGCTCAAAGATGATAGTTATAGGGCCCTTCTATTACAGGTTTTACGGTATATTCATTTCAAATTTAAGAAGCCAAAAATCGTTTGAAATCAACTGAAAACCATGTTTTGACCTAATTTTCTCGAAGCTCACGGCCGTTTCGGAAAAACAAAAAAGCACATTCAGAATCAGAATTTCATGTGCTTTCTAATGATATAGGTCATGCATTGTAACTTGGAATTATGCTCAGATAGCTCCCTAGTAAGGTACTGACGAGGCGAAAACAACGGTGGTATTTCTGCAGATGGCGCGGTCGTAGGTTGGCTTGTGCAGAATGGATCCCATTTCGCGAAGTTTCGCATGGATTGTACGATCGATATCGTAATTCATTTGAAGCTTGACCATCATCTTCTCGCCTTTCGGATCGATTCGAAACTCACAACCAACGAACGTCTTTTCACCAACAGCCACACCTTTGAAAATTCGCTGAGCCGACTGAAAATTCTGTTTTTGTCCTATTCCGTTTTAATTTCTCAATAGGACCCACTTTCATTGATAGTCTACAAATATTTATGTTCTTATTGTTGATCATTGACACGTCACAAGAATTGAAGAACTCTGGAGCAAAACGGAAAACGCAGAATTTGGACCGGTTGACAATTTTGAAGTATAACCCGGTATCGGAAACTTCGATTAAAACGTCTTCAGAAATTTTGCTTAAAGCAGCGATGCATCTTGACATAACTAAAAATACATAGAATTTCGCAGAAACTGCTTTTGTTTCTTCGCTCACTTTTCAAATTAGATTGGACCACAAATTGAGCGCCTTTCATGTCTTCATGCTGAACCCCCTTCTTTAGGGTCGACGTCGACGATGACGGATCTGCATAAGTATCATGAGTGGCTTGCATTTGAGAGATCTGAAAACTAATACCGATTTAATCACTCAAGTTGCGAAAAAATAATTGAATTAGAAATTTTTCGCGCTCGGACTACACCGCCGATGGCCGAAGATTACAAGTGTCGTGTAGTCCTCTCGGACTATTTTCTTGGAACTTTTTTTTGTTTTGTTTCTGCCTGTTTTCTATTACGCTGCGTCGTCTGATCCGTGCATGATTCTCGTGTTTCCCGCAAGAGAACCGGTCTCGTGAACAGGCGAATGACATGCGAACCAACGATGCGTCATATATCGTTCTCTACACATTTTAACCCCTCTCAGGTATAATACGCCTCCCTTTGTCTGCTCTCTTAAAATCCCATGTCGTCGTCGTTGTGTTGAGGTTTTCGATGTCTCACGAATAAATGTGTCATGTGCTCTATTTTTTCCTCTCCAGTGCTCACAACCGAGGATGTGGCTATCCGTCCTTTCTTCCCCACAAAACGCAATAAATAATGTTGCTCACCCCTAAACCAATTCTTGAGATCTTTTTCTTTCTCTTAGAATTTCGTTGGACCACAAATCAATAAACTTGTCTCTGCGCCTCCTCTGATATTAGTCCCTCCATCAGTGGTCTGTTCAACACTATGTTGCCATTTGACCCTTCAACACCCTTTGTTTGTCCCCTTTTGCCATGATGTCCACTATTTCCCGCTGTTTGCTTTTCCAATTCGACACTTCCAATTGGGATAATTTCATTTCGTTTCGACTTTCAGGCATGTCCTCGACACCTCGTGCTCCACTCATCTTCGTGCTTTTCTCGTTGATTGTGTCAGGTAAAATTCTTGTGATAGATCTTCACCCCCAAGTAAACTCACTTTCTTTCGATTTCAAGTTTTTGGATTTTCATGCATTTTGGACGAAAATTAACCTAATTTTTAAATGAAAATTGTCGGAAAAATAGAAGCCCCCTGTAATTGAAGAGCCCCTCTAATAGAAGGACCCTCCGAAAGCACCTTGGAGCAATTGGAGGGTCGGCCCAATACAAGTCTTACGGTATGTCAGAAAACTATAGATAGTTTTTAAAGGTTAGACTAAACATAAAATGCAACACATTACACACACTTTTTCGTGAGACAAAGAGTGTCTCATGAATAAGCTAAAATCTTGTTTAAACAAGCCGAATCGGATCGGGTGACGTTATGTAATTGAAAATCGTATAGGTGACGATATGAACAGCTTTTTTTCATCAGGCGAGCGGATTGAATAGAAACTGTACTGGTCAATAAGATATACGAAAAAAAATTATACCCTCCAAAATTTTCAAAGTGATCCGACACTTGACAGCCAAGCTCCAGACTCCTGAAAATGATCGAAAGCAGTTGAAAAACGCGTTTTTCCTATAATTATGACCTGCATAAAAATAAAATTTTACAGGATCCTCCCGAACGATTCCATGCCTGGATGGGTGCAAATGCGATCTCTCTGAACATGACCCGGTAATCAGTTGCGATGGATTAGGTCTCGAACGCTTCCCTCTTCCACATTCCTCACCACTCCGCGGATTCCATTACCTTGCACTCACTTGCAACGATCTTGAGACGATTCCAGCTATTAGCATGATCAAGGCCTCGTTCCCAGACCTTCAAGGAATTGATGTACAAGGGAACCCCCGATTGAATTGCACAGCGCTCGCCCATTTGCACACAGAGATTCCAGTTCTTTCGGATTGCGAAGAAGATAAACCTAAACTGCAATGTGATAACCTGGATAAGGTGCGCGCTGCTGCCCTGATTAAAAATTAAGCCTTATCTTTCAGAACTGTGACTGGAAATGTCGTGCGCTAACAAAACTGAAAGAGATGTGGGCTCAATTCAAGGACCTTGTCAACAGAAAAGCCAAAGAATGGCAAGCAGAAGAAACGATTGAGGCAGCGAAGAACTGGTTTAGTGCTCAATTCAAGAAGTTCAAGGTTGCTATCGGAGAGCTTTCCGATTAACTTTCATGTATATTTCTTTTTTGCATTTTCTGCATCTGGCCAAATGTTTTGTACGATGATTCGCATAATTTCTACTCTTGTATCTCACAACCACTTATAGATTACGGTCCCAAAAAAACTTCTATAAATATATTTACCAACGAAATTTATCAACAGAAACAAAAAATTAAGAAGAACCTAAAAAGAGCCTAGATGCTATATTTAACAGATCGTGAGCGGAGGTAGTTGTAGTACTCATCCATGTGATCCCACCCGCTTTTTGGTGCATGTCGTTGTTTATGAGCTGGCGCGGGTCCCTCTTCAAGTCGGACAAAAATGTGAATGTAGCGATATCTGATGGTGTTCCAGTTCTCGTGAGCATGACGACGAGCTCCTAGAAAACATGGATGCATGATTTTCAAGATTCAATATTCAAGTACCTTTCACAATATTCGATTGGACCGGAAACGCGTCGGCAACATACATCTGCGATGGGTATTCAATATGAAACTCATCAGCAGCTCTGGTTTTAGCCTTTTTGAGAGTCTCCATCAATAATGTGCAACCCTTCAACTGCTGCATATCTAACTGTGTGATAGCCTCGTCAACGTTCATTTTCCAAACCAATTGACAGGCGGCCCACATTCTTTTCGGCGAAAAATGAACGGATTCTTTGCAGTGGAACACTTCCTTGGCTTTCGGAAGCCCAGTCTCCGGCACTATATAATTTGGTGGCCAGACAACCTGAATAGAAAAGCATGCGAACATTCTAGTAAACATTTTCTCACTTTATTATAGTACTCCCATTTCTCTGGAGTCATTCCGTATCCCTTCAACGGATCGACAAAGCCCTCTTCCATGTTTGGCTTCTGCTCCAAATCCCATTCTGGTGCGAAGTAGACTTTCGACGATAGTTGCTCATCTTTTTGTAGTTTTGGAATGCGGAGTTTCGAACGCCGTTCCCAAATCTCTTTCGCTGAGAGATCCTCTTTTTTGACTGGAATAGAGAGGACGGCAGAGGATGTGCTGACTGCTCGGCATGCCTCGGTTCCAGATCGAACCAGCACTCGTAGCATTCTGAAGGATTTTTTTTGATGAGAGTACAGAATCGGAGGATGTTCGGAATGGAATTCGGAATTTTTCCGAAGCTTTTTTTTCGGAATTAGAGATTTTTGGACTGCGGAATGTCGCAAAAAAACTGTTTGAGAGCTGAATTTCTTCCGCTTTCAAAATCGTTTTGTTAATTTTTCACCTATGATTTTCAGGGTTTTGTGATGGAAAAATGGAGTTTCTACATTAAAAATTTGAATTTTGAAAAATTCCAAAAATCCGAAAATTTAAAAACCGGTATATTTTGAAATTCCGTAAATTCCGAATTTATAAAAATTGGAAAAATCCCAAAATCTGAAACTTTTGAATTCGAGATTTTCGACATTCCGAAAAACTTCGAATTTTTAGAAATCGGTAAATTCCGAATTTTTCAAAATAGAAACTTTCGACATTCCGAGATATTTCGAATTTTTTGAAATCGGTAAACTCCGAAACTTTGAAAATTCCGAAATTTTCAAAACCGGAAATTTCGACATTCTGAAAAGGGCTTTCCGAACATCACTGGTACAAAATTAATCACTAAAAAAATAATTGAGATCAGAACGACTACAGCCAGACTGATAAAAATGAATCAAACAAAAAAAAAACAAATTTGATATCAAAAAATTCATTCGGAATACAAATGAAAAAAGGAAGCAATGAAAGTTCATTTTTGTGCAGCTTTGAGAGCACTGTCCATCTTCGAACGATGTCTGGTGTGATGTTTGGAGCGGCTCTTCTCTCTTGGCTGACGGACACTTTCAAACTTTTCGACTTGAGCGATCCGCGGAGAATTTGTCTTCTGAGTCGGCGCTTCGTCAGCGAACATTGGAGGATTCATTGCAGATCCTCTTTTCGATGTAGAGTTCGCCTGCTTCTTGAAAATGTCGATGATCTTGAAAACGACGCCTTCAAGCTCTTCCAGAATTGGACCAGCTGCACCGAGCCCTTCACCACCCTGAAAACAAATAAATTGAATTTATTACTGTTTAAGGAAACCACTCACCTTCTCCACTTCCTTGCGATGCCACGCGAGTAGGAGGTAGGCAACTAGACCGAGTAGGATCAGTTCGAGTAGCATAGTGAACACAAGAAAATTAAGAATACATGGATTATTTGAAATTTGAACAAAATGAAAAAAGTTTGAATAGGGCAAAAGTCACGCAGGAGAAGAGGGGAACGTATAAGCATGAGGCAACCGGGGGACAAGTCAATTGGTCTAGAAGAAAAAACCCGTTAAGCTAATCTCAACCGATACAGAGAGCAAAAAAATGGAAAACCTAAACGAAGAGTAAGCTTTGGCACAAAGCAAATGGAGGAGAAAAAATTATCACCGGGGGGAGGAGAGAATAGAATAGAAAATAAAATACATATATTTACAAAAAATCTAACATAGAAAGCGTTATTTGAGGTTACGAAAAAGGCGTTTTCAATTCGAATCAGCAGCCTCTTTTAGAACGGCGGCCAGAGGAGATTCGAAAGATGGATCAAGCTGCGGTTGAGGAGTCGAAGGTTGAGTGTTGTCGGCAGAAGTGGAAAGGGTTCCACGGCCAGATTCTGATGACTGACGAGAGAGAGATACCAGTAAATCAGCAGTTTCTTGTTCTTCTGCGAAGATCTGAAAAATACTCGATAGGAGATCAATAAATGAATTTTCTGAATGTTCTCTTACCGATTCTTTCATTTGTATGTATTCATCCGTTGGGAATATATCGACGGTTTCCTTGATCAGTACCAGCATTTTTTCGAGATCACTGAAAGTTGAATTCTGTTCACCATTTTCTTAAAAACTGTAATAGAAGGGCTCCCCATACTGTCAAGTTTGAGTTCAATTATCTTGATTCCTATGCGAGATATCAAAAATGTGTCAACTGACAAAACACTTCTGATAATATGATAAGCAATTTATTAGTTGACAACTTTTTGATATCTTTCACGGGAACCGAGAAAAAGGACCCTTCTATTACAGGTTTTACGGTACAAAAATTTCAGGAAAATCGTCGAAGGGAAAAAAGTAGAAAAAATACCGGAAAATAAAAATTTTTTCAAACTCACTCATCAGACTTCTTGTCGACACCGGTCAAGTTCTTCACCAGATCTTCCGCCTTCTTTGCAACAGTGACAATCGTCTCGATAGTCCCTTCCAACACATACATTGCTTGATTACATGCTGAGTTCAGTACTGACAGAGGCGGTGCCATATGCCCAGAAGTGTATGCTTCGAACTCGGCCTTCTCCATTTGAAGGCTTTCGTGATTCATGTTTCTCGCGAATTCGAGAGCGCATGAGAGGTTGGTGAAAAAGTATGCTGGAAAAGAGGAAAGCGATAAACAAAGAAGGATTTCGCAAGAAACAAACCAGCTTCTCCACTCATGAGCCGTGCTGGAACCGCGAATCGGGATATGAATTTGACGTTTGATTGGATCAATGGCGGATTTCCACGGAAAAGGATGTATATCAAAGTGGGGAGAAACTCGTCAGCTGATGTCGATGATTCTGAAAAAAAACTTTTTTTTTAAATATTAAAGTGCCGTAAAACCTGTAATAGAAGGGCCCCCACACTGTCAAGTTTGAGCTCAATTATCTCAGCTCCTATAAGAGATATCAAAAAAATGTCAACTGATAACATGTATAGGATATTGTGATAAACAACTTATCAGTTGACAAATTGTTTATATCTTTATCAGGAACGAAGATAAATTGGCTCAAAGTTGAAAATTAGGGGGCCCTTCTATTACAGGTTATACGGTAATAACAAATTCTTACCACTTTCTTTGAGAGCTTCAAATATTGCTTTACAGGAGCGAGTGAGACAGTCGAGTTTCTCAAATGCCGATTTCTTTGCATTGATTTCAATCAATTCAGTGATTGCTTCATCAATTTTATCTCTAACATTTTGCTTCTTGAACACCAACTTTGTCTCCAGAAATCCAGCAGTAACCCAATGAAGCGATCTGATTCTATCCTGTAATGACATATCAGCCACTTCTTCATCGTGACTGGCACAGAAGAACATCGAATAGCAACATGTTGATATATACTTCTCCACTTGGTCCATCACATCTTCTACTTTCACCTTACAATCCGGTGAATTGAAATACGAGTGTACACCAATGCGATCTCCCAGATATTGATAATAACTAATGACGAGATCTGACATATCTTCCGAGTTCAGTCTCATTTCCGAAATCTTGTTCACCGCATTTTTCACCGAGCGTGCGATTTCTTGAGCCATCGCTGTTGACAAATTGGCAACCAGGAAGTCCGAAAACTGCTTACGGGCTTCCAACGAGTCTGGCGATAGGTCGCGTCGTCTGGAATACAATAACTTATTCTGGAAACCCCTTTTCTATGCCTTCTACTATATTATGCATCCTCCCTCCCCATGCAAATTTCCTAGCTTCTCTAGCTTCCTCGTATGTACTTTCAGAATGGGTGTACTTCCATTGTGCTCTTCCAGCTGACTAATACCCCTTTATGTACTTTGAAGTGCACAGTTATACGACATGAAATAGCTTCCGAGAGCTCGCTAGTTCGGGAAACAGCAGTATCGCTCGTCGTGCGTGTGGCCAATTTCCGTCTACTTGTTTTTCCATCTAGGAGCAGAACTAGAAGGAAAAAAAGAACACAAAACTACGACGACTATTCTCAAAACAAGAAAAAAAAAAGAAACGAATAGAGAAGTAGACGATGTCTCGAGAAGATTCTCGCGAATCTATGAACCAATCTATGAGTCAGAGCACACATGGTTCGCCTGTCAGGGGAACTTTCGAAATCGGAAGTTTTTTAGAAATTCTGAGTTTCTGACGCAGGATTACCAAAGTATGTCTCTTTCAAAGATTACATTTCAAGCCTAGCGCAGTTACATGCCCTTGGATTGTAGTTCTAGAGGACTCCTGGGAGAGAAATGCTCATTTGGTATTCGGTCACGCATAGTGAAAGTGCTCAGCTGTGAGCTCAATTAGATGCTAGAACACAAAGTTCTCTATATTTTTTTGCTTCATCCTCGATTCGTATAGAAGAGCCGCAAAGAGCCGCTGGGGTGTGCGTAAATATACAGCTATACGGGGACTTGCACTAGAAAAAACACAACAAGAAGACGAAGTCGGATGCGATACGAAAGACCACAGCAAAAACAACAACAAAGCGAACGAATCAGTGTGTGGAAGGAATTTCAGACTACTCACCGAGTTGGGGTGCTCGAGGGTGATGTAGATGTCGGGGAGCTTGTTCCGCTTTCTGGAAAAGGAAACAAATTTTTAAAACAATTGAAGGATTTTGAGGGATCTAATGAAGTTATTCAGGTGAGACAGAAACCGGAAAATTAGCAAAAAACTCCGCGGAAACTCGAAAAACACTAATCTGGCTGAAACACTGATGAAAACTATATGGAACACATTGTCAAAATTTAGAGTCAAAATACCCACTTTGAAAATATGGTCTGAGATTCCAGCCCTATGTTCTCCATGGCTTTCTCTAGTTTCTTTTTCCGCGGAGTTTTTTTTTTGCTATTTTTCGGGTTTTTTTTGCCTCGCCTGAATAACCCCATAAGATTCTAAAGGGTAAAGCAAGGCATTTTTCAATTAATTCTGTCGACTCACCAGGGATAGGAGACGTTTTGAACAAGTTCTTGATGCCACGAGACTTGCTTTCCGTAGTCGATTTCCTTCTTTCCTGGAACTGATCGAAGCTCAAAAGTGATCTGAAATCAAACATAAATCGAAATGAATTTAAATTCGAAATTCGGAAATTTACTTGTTCTTTGCAAAGTCCTGACTCTTCTTCAACTCGTTCTGATGGGCTCTCCAACACTTTGAACATCGATTCTCCCACTGAGGAGTTCCATAGAATCCACAGCCGTTTACGCATAACTGAAACGCAGAATTCTCATAACACCTAATCTCAGGGATGTGACTCACTAAATCGTTTGCTTTCAAATGCATCTTCGCTTTCTTACTCTCATCCTCCTCTCCATGCTTATCTGACATAACTCTTTGAGTCTGAAAAATGAGAAACTTCCTTGAGATTAAAAATGGGAAGAAAAAAAAATGAAGCAAGAAATTCTATTAGTCAGGGACTTGGAAAATGTGTTGTACCCCCCTCCAGAAGGGGAAGCTTCTGGAGGTTTATGGAAGAGAGGAAACTGGGACGAAACGCTGGTCACAAGTTTTGGTCATCTCTGCGCCTCCTATCTCTAGCGAACCGAAAGCTCCACCCCCTTTTTTGCGCTTTTTTTCGAGTCTAGAAACAGCTGAAAAACGGATAGCTGACTCGTTTTTGAGAGAATGAAAGGAAGGACATTCTCGGAAATCTGATCAACTTTTTTTTGAATGGGTCTGGGAGTTGATTGAGTTTTCCGACACCTAATAAAAAAAAAGGAAAAAAAAAGATTAATCAGAAATGGAAAGCGAAGAATAGCGACAATGAGGAATGAAACGAAGACCAATTAACTGGACAGGATTATATACGAGGAAAAGAAACTGTGGGCGGAGTCACATTCACGACTCGTTTCGTGCGTCGAAGAGAGAGCTCTTTCATATTCACTGGAATCGGATTATGTACGGAAGTGAATAACTAATGCGAGTACGAATCACTAGATATTGGACTTTGCTTCTTCTTCTTCCGAACTACTTGTACTCGGAAAACGATTTTTCAAATACGATTAAACAATCGGTTTGAGAACCGGAAAAACAAAAAGGATAATTCGATTCAGATTGATCTTTGAGAACAACAGCAGGTGGAAAAAAACATGGTTACTCATGAAATTGTTTTTGAACTGCGAACAATGTTTTTTAAACACAAAAAATACAATTTTTATGCATGCATGAACAGGTTTGAAAAACATTACAAACACATTTTTATGTAGTGAATAACCCAAAAGAGCGATTCGAGATCAATGATTTTGGGAACTTCAAAAAGCCTCAATTCGAAAATTATCGGAAAATGCCTTAAAAATGGGTGAAAAATGACTCAAAAATAGAGAAGAAAACGGACTCGAAAACGAATTTTCAATTAAAAAATTGAGGAAAAAACTACAGTAACTTAAAGGAACATGCAGCAAAATTAGTTTGGGTTTCGAGTGGAAATCAGCTTTTGGTATTTGATAGAGACTTTGCGAACAAAGGAACTTGAGAATTCTGCTTAAAAGGGAGGAAAAGAGAATTTAAAATAGAGAAAAAAAATCATGAAAAATATGTAAGCAGACAAGCTCGAAAATAGACATTTATCGCAAAAATCGGATAAAATTTGGCAAAAAGTCGACAAAAACTACAGTAATTCAAAGGAGCATGCAGCGAAATGTGTTTGGGCTTCGAATGGAAATTTTTTTATTGTATTTGAAGAAGACATTTCTTTCAAAATGAAAGAAAAAACTTGAGAATTCAGATGATAATTATAAAAATAATCTCATCTCTGTAATACTAAATTAAAATTATGTGTTTTTGAAATACAAAGCGAAAGAGTCCCACCGAAAGTTTCAGTAATTGTTTTTCTTGCTGAAAAACGTATTACTGTATCTTTTGATATCCCAAAATTTACAAAAACGAAGCATGATTCCGTAAAAGGTTTACGAAATCCAACAGTTGAATAAATATGACAATTGCCCATCCTGGTGGTACGGAAGATGTCTGGCTTGAAAAAACTAGTACTGTAGCTACAGTACTACTAACTTGGAGAATCAAGGAAACCATTAAAAGGATGTTTAATCCTCTTAATCCAAAAGAGATAATTAAAATTTTAATTAAACAATTTTTAAATGTATCTAATTCAATTACCAATTTGTACTAAATAGATCAACAAGGCTGAAAAATATCTTCTAGGTGGCATATGTTCTGGTCAATTAGCAAAAACATGCAGATTTAATCCCCCCATGGGAGAGTCTGAATCATCAGCAGTTTGTCGTCAACTTCCGTGCCTACGGACATCAGAGTGTTTACTCTTGGTTCTCTCGTGACGCTCCCCTCAACCGTTTCCCTCTGCATCACGTTTGAATTGCTGCCCCCAGCTGACTGACTGGTCGGAAATATACTCTGATCAATATCTGTTTTTGTAATGGTAGAATCAATAGGTACTAGTGAAAGTTCTATTGGAAATACCATTGTGACTTTTCTCTCTTCTCTGGTTTTATGAATTTTTAGTTCAACTATTGAACCTAAATGGATGACATATTTTTATTGTAGAATATAATATCTTCTCTATTAATCATAACTCATTTTCCAGTAATGTTTCCATATATTTCATATTCCAGATATGAGTAAAATTTCACAAGCAGCAATTACCCTTGAGCAATCAGGATTCACGATTGCTGACAGAAATGGGTTCAAGATGTTCCAGTTCTTTCCACTTCACTTTAGGATGTACAAAAACAAGGGTAAGATTAAAATGATTCAAACTTTTAATCTAAAATATAATTTTTATTTTTGTAGTTCCTGATGTTGGACCCATCAGAATCGCAAAACAGATGGGATCCTCGAATCTTGTATGTCTTGTACCTGGAGTGAATGGAAACTTTTCTCAAAACAATGTAATCGTTTTCAATGTAGAGGCGAATCGTGGAGTAACAGAAATCACGATTCCTTCAAGATACGGAGCAGTCACAAACATCCATGTCTCTCATAACCGTCTTGCCGTATTCACATGCCAGAGAGTCTATGTCTATAGCTTTCCAAATGATATTCAACAAATTCGATCGGAAGAAATTCGAAGCAACCCAAAAGGAATCTCAGCAATGAGTTACGATCCAACCACGACTTCTTGTTATTTGGCCTATCCTGGATACAAAGAGGGTACTATCCACATCATGAATTTGAACACTCTCACAGCCCGTGAATCAAAATCACCAATTGTAATTGACGCCCATCTCACCGAAGTTGCCCAAGTGGCTCTAAATTGCCAAGGGACTCTTGTTGCATCTGGGTCCATCAAAGGTACTGTAGTTAGAGTGTTCGATGCCAGAACCAAAGGAATGCTCTACGAGCTTCGTCGTGGAACTGTTCAAGCTCATCTTCAATGTATCGCCTTCTCATCTTGCTCTAGTTTCCTGGGAGTTGCAAGTGACAAAGGAACACTTCACATCTTTGGGATTCGGGATGCAGAACCACAAAAGAAGAGGACCATGCTTGAAAGAAACTGTGGAACCAGCAGTATTCTGAGGATTCAACTGGACCGTCAAGTTTTGGCTCTCGGCTTCAGCAAGCGTAAGTTCTCATTTCCCCCTATTCTTTTCAACTAATAAAATAATTCATAAATTCCAGAATCAGCCAGGC
Organism: Caenorhabditis nigoni; assembly: GCA_027920645.1. Taxonomy (NCBI): domain Eukaryota; kingdom Metazoa; phylum Nematoda; class Chromadorea; order Rhabditida; family Rhabditidae; genus Caenorhabditis; species Caenorhabditis nigoni. Next base: position 6,206,665 of record CP115866.1, on the reverse strand, counting down.
ACCTGCCCGGAATTGTAGCCATCTGCTCAGATGGGACCTACTGGAGATACCACTTCAGCAAAGACAATACTTCTGGAAAGTGCACTGCCGTTCTTCCACCATACTTCGAGCAACTACCCGACTTTGCCGAAGATGCTGCATTCTTCCGTACTCCCCTGGATTAAACTGTGCCAATATTTTCAATGATGTTCAAGGTGTCTTTTTCAGCTTCCCCGTTGTATATGTATCTGTACATACATTTTCCCTTATGTCCCTAATCATTTTCTATATATTTAACCTTGTTTCGTTTTGTCAAATATGTAGAAATCCCCCTACCTCTTTCAATTTGAAGTGCCTTTTGATTTTGAAATTATGTACATTCTTGTTGTTCAATTTTTTTGGTTCGAAGAACCCCAAAAAATAAATCACTGTGTTTCAATTCAAAGATTTTGTCGATTTTTATGTTCTTCTGTTCTTTCGGTAAATTACTTCACGAAAAGTTCTCTGGATGAATCAATTTCGGTTAAAAAACCCGGAAAAAACCGAAGAAAATCCGAATTCGCTTTACCGTACATTACATTAAAGGGACATACACTCTCTGATTCAAAGCGAAATTTAACAAAACCCTTCAAAGAATCATACGGTAAATTGTTGGTCTTGCAGCGAACTGTCAAATTTCCTGCAAAAAATTCTTGTTTCAGTCATACATGTCGCGGGCCGGGCCGGGCCGGTGGAGGAATTTTCACTGGCCCGGCCCGGCCCGGCTGGCCCGGGTTTTGAGGCAGAATTTTTCAAGAGTCATTTTTTGAGAGAAAACTGGATTTTTGGGAACATTTCATCAAAAGTTCTTTGTTTTCAGGTTTAAGAAGGGTTATGAGATGAATTTCGTGCTTTAAAATGATTATTTTGACAAAAATTTATTTAAAATTATCAGAAAATTTTTGAAATTTTCGGAACCCAGGGCCGGCGGGCCGGGCCGGGCCGGGATAATTTTTCTCCAGCCCGGCCCGGCCCGGCCCGGCCCGGGCCGGGCCAGGGCTGACCCGGTCCGGGCCGAGATTTAGCAAGTATGGTTTCAGTGCAGTTTTCTAGAAAAGTAAATAGCTATCTTTTTCAAGATTTTTCTAGAAACTTTTTTTAACAGCTCTTTAATATCACAAATAAAGGCGTAATTTTCAGCAGTTGTGTCATTCAAAAGCACAATTAGAAGCACCTCCGTGCTTTTATGGTTCATAAAAAGTTCGAAAATCCAGTTTCGACGAAACAATCCACTTTTATCGACCGAACGCCATACCCGGCAGCACGAAACTATCTCGACGAAATGGCCCCAATCAACGGATTCCACGAGGAGAACGCCGATTCGATTCGTCTTCGTGAATCGTTCCGTGATGAAGTGTCGAAAAGAATGGGTGAATTGTTGCTGAAAGGACAAACCATGCTTGATGAGTACTGCCCAACATGCAGTGTAGGTTTTACAAATGTTAAAAAAGAATTAAGATTGTTTATTTTTCAGGGAATTCTGATGGAAGATCGTACAGGAGTGCGACGCTGTGTAACTTGTGAGCTATTCCAAGAGAAAACGGCTTCCTTGATTGTAGCGGAGATTCCATTGCGTAAGTCATTCATCGAAAAGGTTTTTGTCAAATAACACATCTTTGTTTACAGAAGAAGAAGATTTGGAAGAAGCAGTCAATGAACCACCAGTCCAACATTCAGTTCCTGTGGAGAAGGCAGTCCCAAGGAAAGCAGTTGTTCCGAAGCCAGCTCCTTCTGCTCCTGTTGCTAAAAAATCGAAAAAAGCCACAAGTTCCACGAATGAATGTAATCAATCCGAAGCAATCGAAGCTGCTCGGAATGCTGTGATTCGTAAACTCGAATGGGCAACATCTCAATTGGATTCTGCTGACGACGTGGATAGTGTCTCCGATTTTCTATCTCTTATCCAGAAGTCTGCCGAAACCTTGCAATCTCTTCAAATTTAAATCTCATAATTGCTTAGATTTTTGCTTCGTTTTTTTGCACCGTTGATCTTATTTTGTTATAAATGCTTTATTGCTATGAGATATCTACCTAGCTCCCAGATTCGGCAATCAGTGACGTCATAGAAATATCGATTTCCGAAAGATCTCATATGCAAGCTAATTTTTTAGATGTTCCGATCGCTGCTCAATAATGCCGAAATCAAACCTAATTTACTGTTTCGGAAAGCGAAAATGGCCAAAAAATCAGTAGAAAAATACAAGGCAAAAAAGTGCGTGTCGAAGAATTTTAAGATAAAAAATTTAAAAATTCAGAATCGAGATTCCTGAACTAAAAGGAGAAGCGTTGTTTGGTCTTCATTCGGTTTTAGAAGCGATGCGATCTGGAAAACGAGAATTTCATTCTGTTTATTTGAAGAAGACACTCGAGTACGTTTGGGATATTTGATAGCTTTTTGACTATAATCTGGTTTTAGAAAACGTGCAGAATCCGATGATCGAATCAGAGAAATTCTGGAGAAAATTGAAAATATGGGGATTCGAAAGGAATTGTTAACAGATGATCAACTGGATAGGCTCACTGAATATCAACTACATAACGTAAAATTCATAATTGATCGACACATAGTTTTCGTATTTTAAGGGAATCTGCATGGATGCGAGTGCTCTGAAATTTTCAAGTTTTCAACCTAAAAATGTTTCAATTTTCGTTGATAAAGTTTTGGATCCTGGAAACCTTGGAGCCATCGGAAGGAGTGCGTGGTTTTTCGGAGCTGATGGAATTGGACTTGTCAAGGGAAGAGGGTAATTTTGGACCGGAAAATTTGCGATTTTTTGAAAATTTTCGGAATTTCTGCATACAGTAGTCAAAGGCGCACGCGAAAAGTTTTATTGTAGGTTTTGAGCGGAATTACTTTCAATTTTTTGTAAATTTTACACCAATTTTCGGCTCTTTTGTGATGCGAAAATGAGTTTTCTAAATACTTTGAAATTTGAATGTAAAAAATTCTGAATATTCCGGAATCCCAAAATTTTAAAAATCGGAGTTTTCAAACCTCCTGTTTTTAATTTCTGAACCCCCAAAGCACTTTTCAGACCCAAAAGTATCACTCCTTCGATGATCAAGTCCTCATGTGGAGCTCTCGAACATCTTCCCGTCCAACAATTCGATGGATTTCACGAGTTTCGAGATCAAATCAAATCCAACGGAGGAGAAATCGTTGCCACTTGCGATCCATTAGCAGCTAAAAAAGCCGGAATAACAGTGAAATCATTAGACCAATGGAAGCCCCATAAAACCGTTGGAATTGTGCTGGGAGATGAGGGAGTAGGAATTAGTCGGGGGATTCTGAATCTCTGTGATACAGTGATCTCCATCACTCCAGTCGGCGAACATCAATCAAATGTGACGTCATTGAATGTTTCTGTTGTAGCAGGTAACCCTATAAGCAAAATCCATTCAATATCAAAAATCTATTCCAGGAATTCTCCTTCATCACATTTCGTTACAACACAACCGTACAAATTGAAACAACCGTTTGGAGACGGTGTTCCGAGCCATCATCGGTGTCACGTTTGCACACCTGCTGCTGCTCCCCTGATATTTTTAGTCGGCATGTGTACTATATAATTCGGAGTGACCGCTCTAGGATCCTCATATTCAATTTCGTTATGTTGTTACCTGTTTTATTTTCATTTCTATGCTCATTTGTTTCTGCTGTTGATAATTCAACTGATAATGAACTTTGTTCTAATGGAGTGACACCTGGAAACTGTAGGGAACTGATGCAAATATAATTTGGGATAATTTGAATTTTAGTGTGTCAACTGGTGCCGTCTAGTGGGTATGAGTGTTCCAATTCCAACTCTACAACCAGTTGGTGTGAGAATTTTAATGGAAAATATAGATGTTGTGAGTAAAACATATTTAGATGTTGGAATTTTATTGAAAGGCGCACAGTCGGTCCTGAAGCGGAACCAGTGAAAAATTTCCAAAAAATTTCATGGGTCTCCGATACCGTACTACGTAATTAATTTATTTACTTTACCCCTTTTCTGCTACACTTTAATATAAGGAAATTCAGCTGATTACAAATAAGAATCGGGAGAGAAAAAACGGAAAAGAGTAAAAAATCTAAAGGGATTAGGCAAAAATAAAATAATTTCGAGATACGGTAACCAAGGAATGATTTGACTGTTTTCGCTTCAAGAACAACGATGCGCCTTTAAATAAAATTTCGACCACAAGGTTCATCGTCACCGGACAAGAATTAAAAAAAAAGAAAGATCCCATATTCCAGGCGAAAAATCATTAAACAAATGTAAAGATAGAAGTTCATTCTGTCGACTGACCAAACATTTGTGCAAAAGTAAATCAGACTTTGCGACAATGAAAGCGAAATGTGAAGCCACCTGTGGATTCTGTGGTCTGAAAACTTTTGAAGACGCCGAGAAAACTAGAAAGCGAATGGATGAGTTGGCTAGAGGACAAGAGTGTGATCTACCGAGAAAATGTGTTTTTCCAAGGAACAAAATGTTGAACTCGACTGGAAGTCCCAGACCAACAACGGTTGTTATTGACCCAATAGTTGCGTACAAGTCGAAAATCAATTGGAATGCTACTTCGACAGTAGGGTCTACTAGTATTGCTCCTAATGTAACCCGAGATTACAATTCTACAGATTTTCCGACTTCTGGTAAGAGCTGCAAATCGGAAAAATTTATTTTAACATTTTTAAAAATAATTTTTCAGAGACATCCAATGTTACAAAATTCGATTTGAAAACGATCCTTGTTTCTGCTGGAACACCAAGCCTCACTTCCACAATGCCGCCACAAACCAGAATCCCCAGAAGACGTGAATCTTCAGAAGAGAATTTGAAGACGTTCGCTTCAAGAAGAAGAAATGAAACAACGACGACTTCTATCACTCTTCCAGCATCATTCAATTCCACGACGACCACTATGAGGAAGTTAACACTCGAAGAGTTGAGAGCTACTAAAGTAAGTGGACCTAGAAGAAGGCTTTTAAAATAAAATAATCTTCTTTGGTAGCTGTTACGTAATACCTGTAATAGAAGGGCCTCCACACATTCAAGCTTGAGCTCAATTGTCTCGGCACTTATTAGAGATATCAGAAACATGTAAATTGGCAAAATGTTTCTGATGTTTTAATAAACATTTTGTCAGTTGAGAACTTTTTGATATCTATCACAGAAACCGAGATACATAGAGTTGAAGCTAAGAGATCGAAAGCTGACCGACAGGGGACGACTAGTTAACTTTGAGCTCAATTATCTCGGCTCCTGTGAGAGGTATCAAAAATTTGTCCGCTAATAACATGTTGGTGATTTCATGATGAACATTTTGCCAGTTGACAACATTTTCATATTTTCAACAGGAACTCAGATAAATTTGCTCAAAGTTTAACATCTGAAAGTTACAAGTTAAGGGACCCTTCTTAATAGAAGACAGGTTTTACGGTATCCGTTAGATCATGTGAAAAAACATGAAATTTGAAAAAAATTAATTCAAAACAACTGGCTCTTTCCCCATGATTCAGAAGGTGTTACGTCTTCTGAAGTGGAAACTTAGAAATCCCAATAAAACCATTAAAAAATGTTTTAAGTTTTGAGAGCTATGGCATGTTTATACTCATTTTGAAGCTGACAATGTGATAGTTTAAAAAAGTAAATTTGTTTACAAAATCTAAATCTAACGATAATCTAAAAAGTTATGATGCAAACAAAGTTTTATGTTGAGTTTCCATCTGTTTTCAAATTGTTTTAAAAACTAAAAATCTCCCCTTTTCAGGACACCCTACCAAAAATAACCACTGCCGAACCGAGTGCTCTCACAACTTCCCTTTCAAAGACAGTAATCCAAGGAACCTGTTTCGATGAATACACTTATTGCCGGGAATTCACTTCTCTCTGTTCTCATCCAGCATTCTCTGAAGTCATGGCTTCCCATTGCTCATTGACTTGTGACAGATGTGATGAAGTGGAGAGAGTCGAAGAGGGCTCTGGTAAGAATTTGAAAACTTCGGATCTTCAAAATTCTTAGATGTTTTGTAGAAGACTGCGAGGACATGACACCGGACTGCAACAACTATCGAGATCTTTGCCAACACTCTAGATATAAGACTTTGATGGAAAACTACTGTCCAAAAGCATGTGGTCATTGTATTCCAATGTGTAGGGATCGTCATCAAAAGTGAGCAATTATCCCTAATCAAGTAATTAAAATTAGTATTTCCAGCTGCCCTCAATTCTTCGACGATGGATTCTGCAACGATACGATGTACACCCAGGATGAACGGAAATATCTGTGTGGAGCAACTTGTTTAATGTGCTAATAACAAAAAGCTCTTGTTGTTATTTATTATTGGTTCTACATATTTGTATATAAATTGTTCTACCACTACTATACAATGTCAGGAAAAACAAGAATTATTAACGAAATGCACACAATGAGTCATAACAGGAAAACGGGGCGATTTCTCAAATAATGTGGGTGTGTATTAGGGAAAAACGTAGACTGTTCACTTCCATGTTGGTCTTTTGAAATGCAGAAATTACCGTTTTGCAAGTTTGGCATAGAATCTGAAACTTCAAGGCAACTAATAAGATAATTTTCACGATTTTTGACATGCCGTAACCACTGTAATACGCTAATCTATTTCAATTTTCGACTTAGAGTCAATTTATCTTGGTTCGTGTAAAAGATAACAGAAAAAAGGTAACTGTTAAAATGTTACTGATACTATGATAAACTTTTTGTCAGTTTCACACTTTTTGATATCTTTTGCAGGAATCGAGATATAAGAGCTCAAAGATGATGGTTAGGGTGGGTTTCTATTAGAGGGTTACTGTAACTTCTCTGATTTCCTTCAAATTGAATTACCGAGATAACGGTAAATCAGATTTTATTGATGTTCACAATTCCAAAATCAATCATCTTTAGAATCTTAAAGATCCTAAAGAAGGAAATTCGATTTTGAATTTTTTAAAAGTTTTTGGTTTTTGAATGTTTTGATTCTAGAACTACTGCAGACTCAAAATCTCAAAAAATCAGAAGTCTAGGAAACATTCCATTTTACTTTTTTGAATATGTAATACTTTGAAACCTGTAATAGAATTATCAAGTTTGAGTTCAATTATCTTCATTCCTATGCAAGATATCAAAAATGTGTCAACTGATAAAATACTTCTGATATTTTGGTAAGAAATATATCCGTTGACAACTATAACATGTATTGAGAAAAATTGGTTCAAAGTTAAAAGTTAGGGGACCCTTCTATTATGGTCTTCCCGGTATCCACATTTTCAAAACGGAATTCAGACCAAACTCCATCCAAATTCGTCGATTTGGATTGCAAAAACGTAAATATTTCATCATTAAACCGATGAAGTTTCAAATTATTCTATCAACTTTGAGCTAAGTTATCGTTTGTCAAATTGCTTCATCTCATGAAATCACAAGAAACATTAAACCGTTCATCTTTGGGCAGTCATAGCAGTACCTAGACTTGAGGAATCGCTTTGAAAATTTCAGTAGCTTTGAATCAAATCTAAAATTACATTTCTACCAGTTTTAGTGCTTCCAATGTACTTATGTACAGAGATATACTCGTTTTTATCAGTCTGGCCACTCTGTAGGTTCCTAACCAGTCATTCAAATTCAGATCAAACTGCATTCAAGTTCCATGAAGTATGATTTTCACACAGTGCCGTTTTTTCTCCTCCATCCGACCTCTTATAAGTTCTTCTTCCATTTTTTTCCCACCATCGTCTTGTCCATTTCAATGACCTGCCGCCAGAGGACCGATCCCCTTTTTCTTCTTTTTTCTTCTTCTTTTTCCACTTTTCCTATTTGCATACTTTGGATTATCACACACACTCGACCCGCCTATTCCGCTTTTTTTGAAATCGAGAGCCATTTTTCTTCCCCATTTCCTTTTTCCTCACTTCACTTGCAAAAAACCTGTCTGGTCTCATTTCTTGTCCCATTTCAATTTTCTTGCAAAACCAATGAAACATTGTTTATTGAACAGTAATGGAGGTCCTAGACCCCAATTATAGAATCCCAGGCTTATTAAGTGAGTGAAAATGTCCTCGTGTTTTGGTGTTCCGCATTGTTAGTTTTCGCCTTTCTAAAAGGGTATATGTCTGTCTGTGTATATGTGTTTGATTACTAAATGTTGTGTTCGTTTCAGTGTGAGTCTTTTGGAAACACGGGAGGAGAAAACTGGTGCGAGAAAAGATGGATAAACTTAATTTCGCCGGCAAAGCGAGACGTCGCCCCAAAATTGGCGAGTGTTTGTGTCGTTTTTTTTCTGACAGATCTGACAAGGGAACCTTTTAAGTTGACCTTCTAATTTGCAAAAACTAACTTCACAGGATGAAAGAGCGTCTTTTAAAACATATAAATCCGTTTTCAAAATCTGCTTAAGAGACCTTTAAAGTGCTGAAATTTCAGTTTCAGTACCTAAAAATACCAAAAAAGTACCAAAAAATCAATTTTTTAGTGTAAAGTATGCAATTTTCAAATGTGATTTTCTCCACTCCTAGGAGGTTTTAGACCTTGAAATTTTTTGTGTTATACTTGAAATGAGTTGAAGTTTCTTATTTCAACATTTTTTCTAAAAAAAATTTTTTCAGAAAAGTTTTGGAAAATTTCGAAATTTGCTTAAACTTTGGGTGTGCCCAAGTTTTTAGTTTCGAACATTTTTTTTTAAAACATAATGAAATAAAAAACTTCAACTCATTTCAAGTATAACACAAAAAATTTCAAGTTCTGAAACCTCTTAGAAGTAGAGAAAATCACATTTGAATATTGCATACTTTACACTAAAAAAGTGATTTTTTGGTCCTTTTTTGGTATTTTTTGGTACTGAAACTGAAATTTCAGCACTTTAGAGGTCTCTTAAGCAGATTTTGAAAACGGATTTATATGTTTTAAAGGACGCTCTTTCATCCTGTGAAGTTAGTTTTTGCAAATTAGAAGGTCAACTTAAAAGGTTCCCTTGTGAGCTCACCTCTAAACTTTTTTTTTTCTTTCATTTTTTTGCTTTTTTAACTTTAAAAATCAAAAATCCCGAAGACCGGAACGAAGATGACGTGCGAAGATGTCACGGAAAGTAGGTTTCGATTCAAAAAAAGGTTTTCACTCTCGCCGATTTCCGTTACTTTTGAACTTTCACTTCGTTTGATTTCTATGAGAAGAGGTGAAAAGTTCATAACCACACGGATACATTGGTCAAGAAGGTGTGAGAACTTTTTTTCGATTTTCGAGAAATTCGAAGTTTGACTATGTTTTTGAACCTTCCGCCGAAAATTCGACTTCCAAATTTTTAAGATCATACTCAGATTCTAGATTTTTAAATGTATTTTTTACTTATTCTAATGTTCGGTAGCATTTAAAACCAAACATTTTTCTGGATACTTCTAAAATAATTTGTCAGTTGATTGCAATAGAAAGTCTACCGTTTTTCCTTCCCTTGATTACAGTGAAAGATATCAAAATGTTGTCAACTGATAACATGTTTTTTAAATTATATTAAACATTTTGTCAGTTGATTACTTTTTGATATATGCTACAAGAACCGAGATAAATTGTCTCAAAGTTGACAAGTCGGCGTTTGCTGGCCGAGCAAAGCGATTGGCGGCCGAACTCTCAATTATCTCAAATTCTAGAAAAGATATTGAACATTTGTCAACTGATAAAATGTTTATCACAATATCACCAATATTTTATCAGTTAACAACATTTTGATATTTACTACAGAAATCAAGATAATTAAGCTCAAAATTGGCGGTTTGGATAGGCTTCAATTAGAGTAAAAATTCCGAATCTTCCAATCTCGCAATCCGATCTTTATTCTTTGTTTATAAATGATAATTATGTTTTCCAGAAGAGACTTCTCCAATGAAAATTGAACCCAATTTTCCAGAGAAAAACAACCATCTTCCTTCTTTTCCTTTCACACAATTCCAGAATTGACTCATTCCAGAGAAATCCAATCAATTATAATCTTTTTTAGTTCAAGAACTTTGCGCTAAAAATCAAAAATAGAGTACTTTTAGTATATCTCATAAAATGGGAGAACCCATTCAAAAACTCTGTCCGGAAGGGTTCTAGTGCATTCAATCAGAACAATGCATTCATTCGAGTGCTCTCTTTTTATTTGGTTCTACCTTTTTCTGATTCATTCCTGCTTTTTCGTTTTCTTGTAGTCGTCACACGTCATCTGACGACTGTGAAAGTATGTTATTACTAAAATGAAGAAGTTCGGTTCCCGGTACAAAAATCATGAATTTTGGAATTTTTCGAAATTTCGAGAGGTGTTATGAATTTTTTGTTGGTGAAACAACTTTGATAAGCGATAACTCAGCTCAAAGTTAATGAAATAACTTGAAACTTTGTCAGTTTACTGATGAATTAATTGAGTTTTAGATCTCCAAATTTGAGGTAAATACGCCGGTTTACTCAAATGTTATGCTAGTACAAACTCCAGCCCTGGTAATTTTGCGCCATCTTGTAGGTCATTCGTTAGGTGAAGCCGTGCGGATTCAGAATTGAATTTTTTTCAAATTAATTTTAAAATTCTTATAATTTAAACAAGAAACTACATTTTTGTTGTTGATGGTTTCTCTTTACAAGGGAACCACAATTTTCAGGATATGTTAAGAATATCCTATCTAGACACCCCTCAAAATTTTAGAATCCGCTGGTGAGTTTCAGCCGAGTTATTTCAGTCCGAAGTTTTAGTACTGAATTCCGTTGATTTGCATGCTTTACCACACACTCCATCACCGAAATACCCACAAGAAAAGTTTAGTGAGGGCCGACTATCTAACCGCCTTTTGAACATGGTGGAAATGTCGGCGGGGTGGTGTCGGGGATGTGTGTGGCGCCAGTAGGCACAAGGTGTTGGTTCGAACCCTCTTGTGGTTTTTACTTTTTTTTCGTTTTTTTTCCTGATTATGCCACATCAAACGATCCTTCTGCTGTATTTTTCAAGTTTTTATCGGTTCAAGAGAGTAGATACAAGGTTTGGAAAATTTTTTTTTTCAAAAAATCCAAAAAAAATTTTAAGTGTTCAATCACTGGAATGTAGTAGCTTTTAAGCGTTGTCTTGGGGCCTATACGGACCATGGCTTAATAATGAAGAATGTGAGATCAAGGAATAGATTATCTATTAGTCGTATCATAATATTTTCGAGCGATAATCACTATTTTTCGAAGATTTTTTTTCCAAAAGACAAAAGTTGGATAAAATCTCCCACCCAAATGGTGGACAAAATTCTCAAATTTTTTCAAAAAAATTTTTGCGAAGAAACGTTTGAAATATAAAATTTCATCGGTTTCTTAGCATAACACAACAAATTTCATGTTCAGGAACCTTCTAGGAGCGGAGAAAATCACCACTGAAAATCGCTATTTTTGCACTGAAAATGCGATTTTTGGTACTGAAACTGATATAACTCGGCTGAAACTCACCAGCGGATTCTAAAATTTTCAGAGGTGTCTAGATAGGCTATCCTTTACCTATCATGAAATTTTCATCAAAATCCAAATTGACGAGGTGTTGTGGTTCCCTTGTTAGCATGTCCTAGAAAAAAGTTATGGCTTATTGAAAGTACAGAAAATAGTATGGTTTTGGTTTATGTCCGAGTCCGGTAGTAATAAATTTCTGAAAAAAAAACCTTGGGGTTTTCCAAAGAATACAAAAGGTTTTTGCTGCCTTACTTCCTTTAAATTAAACAATTTTGGTTTGAAATCTCAAGCAAAAATTCGAAACCCACAACTTATGGTTAGGCTAGAACATATTCTGTTACTTTAAAAGCAGAAAGACTTGTAAGATCTCTAGTTCCGTTTCAGTTCTCATTTCCTCATCCCTAGAATTATGGCTACAACCAGTTGTTGAGTCAGCAATGACACTTCTTTTACTGAAATTAGAGATCGAATTCTTAAAAAGTAATGTTCTCTGTGTTAGACGAGGTCATTGATGCGAGTTCAGATTTCTTTTTCGTCATGTAGTAGTCAAATTGCCGACTCTCCTAGATCAATCTCCACGTCACAATGTCCATTGAATTCCTAGTTTTGGCTCCAAGAGCAAAGTCGGCTGCTCAAACATGAGTTTTGAGTCCTTCTCTTGTTTCATATTGTCAATCCCCGCCGGTCGTATCATCTAACAATCTGCCATCTCCCCAGAAATCTATACTATTTCTCCTATTCTTGATGTATTGGCAGGGATCAAAAGTGTTCGGAGTGGAGTAAAAAGATGAAGGAGTTAGAAAAAGCATTTCATTTTCTTTTTTTTTGTTTCTGGTATATGAAGTTCCTCTTTTTCTACTTTTTCTTCTTCCTCTTCTTCTTGTTCTTCTTCCACCGGTGAGTTTCAACACATGTGAAATCGAAGAAGACTCGTGTTGTCTCCGATTTCCGGGATTCCCGTCCCTCTACTCTTTTTTCTTCTTCCATAACGTCTTCTTCTTTTTCTTCTTCTCCATTTTCTTACTATAGTTAAATAAACATTTCTGTGCTTGGGGTCAACTGTTCTCCACTGGAACAGTTACCCTTAACAATATAAGTTCACCCTATACTTGCATTTGAGCTCGATTATCTCAAGATCCCTAAGAGATATCAAAATTTTGTCAACTAATAAAATGTTGGTGATATTTTAATGAACATTTCATCTGTTGAGAAAATCTTTATATCTTTTACTGTAACCAAGATAAATTGGCTCAAAGTTAAGAGGTCGGCAGCCTGCCGGCAAGCGCCGACTTGTCAACTTTGAGATCATTTTTCTCGATTCCTGTGAAAGATATCAAAAAGTAATCAGTTGACAAAATATTTAATAAAACATCAGCAACATTTATTTAGTTGACACATTTTTGATATCTCTAATAATAACCAAGATAAATTGGCTCAAAGTTAAGAGATCGGCAGCCGACTGCGTAGCTCAACGAGCAAAAGCCGGCTTGTCAACTTTGAGACAATTTATCTCAATTCCTGTAAAAGATATCGCACATTTGTCAATTTATAAAATGCTTATCATAATGTCACCAAAACTTTATTTGTTGACTTATTTTTGATATCTTTCACAGAAATTGAGATAATTGAGCTCAACGTATAAGTATAGGGTAGTCTTCCATTAGAGTGTTTACGGTAGTTCTGTTCTATTTTGCTCGGGAATTTTTTTTCAGAAAAACAGGAAATTGAATCTATCGTAATTATTGGGTGTCAGTCCCATCTTTTTTTCCTCCCAAAGCAAAAAAAAAAACTCGAGAGTCACACTATTTTTTCCGCCCTTCCTTGACATCGAATTAGGCACACATAATCGAATCCTAGAAGTTTATTTTTCTTGTGTGTTTCGATTCTTGATCCGCTTTTTCTTCTTCTTTCTTCATCTTTCCCCATTTCCAGGAAGCTGGGACTCCAGCTAGATTTTTTTCATGAACTTCCTTTGATCTTCAATGCCGATACATTGGAAAAACATGATAAATCCCAATGTTCTTGATACTTTTTGTAATATGTCAACTGCTGTTTGAAAACATGTCCTCCAGCAGATTTTTTTTTGAAAAAAAATTCTGAGAAGAGATGTAATGTGATCAAAATCATGACCCAGAAGGTCTGGGCGAGAACCAGATGGATCCAAGTTCTGCGGAAATTAAATTAGGATTGAGATATTTTTTGAGAATATGCGCTACTCGAATAGAGTCAGACATCAAAATATCAACTCGGCTGGCTATAATAGTGATGTATTTTCATAATAGCGTTCTTTTATTTGTGTTTTGAAGCTATAATTATAGAAAACTAGAATGCGCTTGGTGCCGTTCTGTGCTTAGGCAGAAAACTTTTAACTCTGAATAATAGGAATTTCAAAAGATCACAGAAGCTTTTTGAGGATCAGGTATTTGGTTTCTTAGAATTTCTAGTAATGGCATAAAGAAAGCTCTTTGGAACATGACAACTACCGTAAACAATCCGATAGAGTTCCGCTCCAACCGTCAACTTTGAGTTTAATTATCTCGATTCCGTAAAAGATATCAAAAAAGTGTTAACTAATAACTTGTTTATCATAATATCATCAATATTTTATCAGTTGACAAATGTTTGATATCTTTTACAGGAATCGAGATACAGTGCTGGCCATAAATATATGAAAAAAAAAACCAGGTTTTCAATTAATTTAGACCACTTTCAAGAGTCTAGAACTCGGCTATCAAGTGTCCGATAATTTTGAAAATTTTGGAGGTTGTAAACCAGATCTAACTTAAAAACTTTGCCATTACAGAAGTTCTGGAAAAAAGGAGGGGTCCTTCAGAAATCGGGAAAAAGCTGAAAAACTAGGATTTCTTTAAAAATTCTGTGAATGCGTAGGTATTGATCTAGGTCTGCTTTATAACCACAAAACATTTCAAAGTTATCGGGTACTTGGTGGCCGAGCTCTAGACTCCTGAAAATCGTCAAAATCAACAGAAAACGCGTTTCTCCTATATTTATGGCAAGAACTAAGCTTAAAGTTCCTAGTTTGGGAGGGTTTCTATGAGAGGAAATACGGATTCTAAAAATATCGGAGAATTTGCAGAACTTGAAATTTTCTCACTGAAATTCTAGAACTCGAAATCCATTCTTCGCAGAACCACAACTAGACAAGAGTATTTCTATCTGATATCTTATCTAATCCCAACCAACTTTTCATCCTCTGTTAAGTCAATTTCAAAATACAATATAAAATTGAGATGTGGACACATACACTGTGTACTCAGTGATATCGATTCGAGTTGTTTTATCTCTTCCCATCCATCCCCTTTTATTTGTTAACATTTTAATTTTAATCCTTCCTCCCTCATCTGCTTTTCTCAGAGTTTTTTCTCCCCCACCCATATAACATCATCATCATCTCAAATCTCTTTTTTTTTCCTCCTGCACTATACACATATTTCCGAATCCGATTACCACTGAAGAGCTTCTAAACCATTTTCCGTGAGATCGGATGACGTTACCTCCTTCTTCTTTTCAGAAGTTTCTTTTTGACGCCTTCTATTTTTGCATCCATCTTATTTTTCAACGTCTTCTTCTTCTTTTTGCTCCACATTTACTTCTTCCTATTCAACGTCCTATTCATTAGACGGACAAACTTCATCGGGGGCAAAAGGGGGCGGAGTCAACACTCACACTGCAGGCAGGGGGCATTTGCCTCCTCCTTTTCGGATTCTTTTTCACCGAAAATCTTATGGAAGGTTGTCAGTTTTTTTGGGGATGGAAGGGGATAGAACTTGTACTCATCCTGTAATTACAGGGCATTTTAATTTGGAGTAGTTTTTGTGTTTTTTTTGTGTTTTTCTAGAAAAACCGTGTAAAAACTATGTCTCTCAGATAATTTAAAATTTTTCTGAGGTTCGAAAATGTTCACTATTTCCTGATACCAGAATTTCCATATGTTTTGATTTCTATATTTTCGAAAATCCTTATCTGAAAAATATTCAATCTAACTTACCGTAAACTCTCTAATAGTATGTCACCGTCACCGTCAACTTTGAGCCTATTTATCTAGTTTTCTGTAAAAGATATTAAAAAGTGGTCAACTAACAAAATGATTATCATAATATCAGTAACATTTTGTCAGTTGACAAATTTTTGATATCTTTTACAGGAACCCAGATAATTAAGCTCACAGTCGGCGCCTGCTGGCTGAGCCATGGGGCCGGCTGCCGACCTCTCAACTTTCAGTCAAATTATCTTGGTTCCTGTGAAAGGTATCAAAAAGTAGTCAGAAAACGAAATATTTATTGTAATTTGATAAACATTTTTTTAGTTGGCTGCTTTTCGATATCTTTTACAGGAATCGAAATAAATTGAGCTCAAAGTAAACGGTTCGGGTGGGCTTCAATTAGAGTGCGGTATTCAAAATAGCCGTACACTTGAAAGTTCATTTAGTTTTTTATAACAATATCATTTCGAAAAAAAATGATTCCAAATACGCCCTCGTCGTTAACTTCTTAGCTCCTATTCTCTCTGTCCCGTTCCATTTTAGCTACTTTTCTCATTCCAAGTGGTCCCCCTTCGTTTTCCATTCCACTTGAGACTAATTCCCATTTCCTATACAATTCATTCCCACGAAAGAGAGAGCTAGACCACCTACCTCTCCCGTAACTAATAAACCCGAATTTCCATTGTTTCTCGGTTCTTACAAAGTACCTGTTTCCACGGAGACCCCCTCTCTCTCTCTCTCTCTCTCTCTCTCTCTCTCTCTCTCTCTCTCTCTCTCTCTCTCTCTCTCTCTCTCTCTCTCTCTCTCTCTCTCTCTCTCTCTCTCTCTCTCTCTCTCTCTCTCTCTCTCTCTCTCTCTCTCTCTCTCTCTCTCTCTCTCTCTCTCTCTCTCTCTCTCTCTCTCTCTCTCTCTCTCTCTCTCTCTCTCTCTCTCTCTCTCTCTCTCTCTCTCTCTCTCTCTCTCTCTCTCTCTCTCTCTCTCTCTCTCTCTCTCTCTCTCTCTCTCTCTCTCTCTCTCTCTCTCTCTCTCTCTCTCTCTCTCTCTCTCTCTCTCTCTTTCTCTCTCTCTCTCTCTCTCTCTCTCTCTCTCTCTCTCTCTCTCTCTCTCTCTCTCTCTCTCTCTCTCTCTCTCTCTCTCTCTCTCTCTCTCTCTCTCTCTCTCTCTCTCTCTCTCTCTCTCTCTCTCTCTCTCTCTCTCTCTCTCTCTCTCTCTCTCTCTCTCTCTCTCTCTCTCTCTCTCTCTCTCTCTCTCTCTCTCTCTCTCTCTCTCTCTCTCTCTCTCTCTCTCTCTCTCGGTAATATTCCTGTAGGTAAGTAACAACTACTTGTCGTTTCTCTTCATTTTCGTTCATTCAACCGCTTGTTTTCTTTCCACCCTCAAATAATTCATTTTCAAGGTCTTTTTGTTTGATTTTCTGTTATTTTTATTTCCCAATATCTTCCCCACACCCACAATCATTTTTTTTCTTCTAAACTTTTGAGATTTCTTTCCAAAAAAAAAAAATTAAACCACACCAGCTGGCGTCCGCTCCTCCTCCGACGAGAAGAAACTCGTTATCATCCTCTTGAATACTTCAAAAAATATATCTTTTTTTAAACATGCACCACCCGCTTTTATTATTTTTCTCGAAAATTGTGTGAAAAGTGTGTCCAGATGCCATCACTTCGTCACTTTAGACTCGAAGTTCTCAGAAGAAATTCTATATAATTTTTAATGGAACTCTCGAGGATCCAACTGATTCGAATTACGAAGAAAAAAATGTGTGGAGGAGTCTTCTCGAATATTCTAGAATTGTTAAACACCTACTTCCTTTCATTCTGGACGCTTCTCGTTCAAAGATTCTGATTTCAGAATTTCTCAGATTGGCTTCTTTACGAAAATATCCCCCATGATTCTATTAGAAATAAGCTCAATCAGGGAGAAGTACAAACTTACAATTAAGGTTACAATTCGGTTGGTTTGAGATACAACTATTTGAAGTTCTGAAGGCTAGAGACGCAGACAACGAGACACTCTTGCTGTCTGCGTCTCACCAAAATTTTAAATGTCTGTACCTTGGCTTGTAGGCGGCCTAGAAAGTTGGTTTTTGAACAGAAATGTTGGAAAACATTTGGGTTTTTTTGAAATCTCAAAATCACAGAAAAATTATAATCTTTTTTCGAAGCTTTCTACAACTTTTTACATGTCAATAATAAAACTTCGCGGGATGTTCGAAAAGTTGAAAACTTGAAAAAGATGGTTTTTGGAGATAAATAAGGGAATTTTCATGAAATTTCCAAAAACCTAAAATAGAGAGTTTTTCTTTCAAATCGGTCCAGCTACCAGGTTTCCATCTCTCCTATGAGTCGAGATACAGCCATTTGAAGTTCTGGAGACTAGAGACGCAGACGACGAGACACTCTAACTGTTTGCGTCTCTTTCGGCTAGATACCATCTATATGTTCAATTCTGAACTTTCCCTACACCAATTTTCATGCTTATAAAGTGGGAAATTGAACCGTATGTACAATCCTAACCGTTCAATGCAAATCCCTCTCTCCATTCATGATTTCTCTCTGCGCCTCTCTACATTTCATTGTATTTCTCTTTATCCAATTTTCCAGCTCATTGCCTCTATTATCATCTATCATCGTCTTCTTTCTTCTCTTCTCACTTCTTCTTTTTCGGCATATTCCAATCCCAACGTCTTCATTTTCTCCAGATTCTACCAATAATGCACCCATCCGACTGTCTCCTGGCCCTCTCCGCGGTCCTTCTGCTCACTACCGTAGCCCACGTGGCAGCTGTTCGTTGTAAATGCACAAAAGAATCTGAAACAGTGACATGCACCGATGGAGTATGCGATACTGAAAACGGATGTGAGTTATAAGCTATTTCACGTACTACATATAGCCCTTTCCACCTAAATTGGCTCAATCTATTTGTCTTTTCGACCGAACTTCCGGTGCATTTATGAAAAGTCAGAGGAAGGAATAAGAGATCTAAGAATAAGAGGAAATTTTGGGAGAGCATTGGACAACTTGATGGAATTCTTTCGCTTAATGAGGTTCTGGAGAGGGACATTTGTTTGATTGAAATGGTCAAAGAAGATAGGTCAAAGAAACTTTTCGAAAAAACAAAGAAAGTAGGTAAATTAGGTCAGAAAGTTGAATTAGTTTAGACAAGGCGATGTGTCAAATTGAGGGAGAAGGTATGACATTTTTTTGCTAGGGATTTTTGATCGATCTCTGACAGCGACTGGCGCACAATTATCCGTACCGATAAAACCGGGTATATCTTCGGAAATAGGTATCTTGAAAGCACGAAAATTGGTAGAAATAAAATTTTACATTTGATTCAAAGCTACTGAAATTTTCAAAGAGATTCCTTAAGTCTAGGTATTTTTGTGATTGTTCAAAGATAAACATCCTATTTTTTTGTGATTTTCATGAGATGAAGCAATTTTGACAAGCGATAACTCAGCTCAAAGTAGATAAAATAACTTGAAACTTTGTCAGTTTACAGACGAGATAGTTGAATTTTTGTACTCTAAATTTGAGCCAAGTACACCGCTTTACTCAAGTTTTATGCTCGTACAAACTTCAGTCCTGCTCGCGCCACCCTGTAGGTCATTCATTGGATGAAGCCGTGCGGATTCAGAACTGAAGTTTTCTTAATCTTGTTATGAAATGCTTGTTATTTAGATAAAAATCTACATTTTCATAGTTGATAGTTCTTGTTGCCAAGAAAAAATTGTCAAGAAAAATGCCAAGGAAAAGTCATGACTCTTTGAAAATACAGAAAAATGTTCGATTTGTGTTTTGACCGAATTTCGATAAAATTCACCTTTTGAGAAATTACCCCGGGAGTTTTGATCATTTTTCTGACAATTTGAACTTTTAAAAACTTTCATATCATCATCTGAAATTTTATTTAAAGATCTTGAATTTTGGAAGGAAAAAAAGCTAAATTGATATCTCTGACATTGCCTATTTTTTAACTAAAAAAAAAGAATCTTCAAGATATTTGACATATATTTTTTTCAATATTCCAAATTCCCGTTTCCTTTTCCATCTCCCAAACGATCCTCATTAGGCCCATTCTCGTGTCACTCCCCCATTCAATAACTTTTGCATGATGTTCATGTCTGCAAAACAAGTAATTATACTAGGTGTTACTCTCTTCTTCCTCTTCTTCTCCAGATGAATTAACAATGACCCATCCATTCCTTTCCGATCCGTCTGCCACGCACTCGAGATTATTATAAACAAATCCGCTCCTCTCATTTCTGTGCAGTCACCTAAATCCTAAGTGCAGGCATAATACATATACAAACAGAGACAAAATGGATATAGGAGCGGAAGCCACTGGGAGGGGACCTTCTCGAATATCTTAACTTCTTCTTACAGCTTGTCTTATGTTGGATCATCCTACCATGGGTATTCATTACACGTGTCATACAAGAGGATTGAAGGATGGATCTTGCCATAACCGGTAAATGGAAATCGCCATAATCATACGAAAATTAATATTTATTTCAGAACCTCAAAAAGTGGAGTATCTGTGAAAATCTGCGGTTGCAATGCTCCAGACTTTTGCAATTTCTCAATGTGGCCCGACAAGTAAGCAATCTATTTCTGAGAACCTCCTCCCGCAAAATGTCTCCGGATATCAGGTGTCAGATTGCTCACCCGCAGTAATTCTAGACGCGTGAATCGAATCGGAAGACTATGTCTTTAAAGAAATGAAAGATTTTAGAGGATGAAAAAAAATGATGGGAGAGTAACTTGAAACGGAATGAGTCAAAAGGTCGAATTGGTTAAAATTTGACCTAGTTTTCTGACATCATATAAAGTTTGTACTAAGGGTCAAAAAGTGCTCATTTATAATGGCTCGAATTCGAGCTTGAATGTTAAATTTCGGGGGAAAATGTTTGGGAATTTTATAAAAGTTAGAGCATTGAAACATACCGAAAAGCTCAAAAACAGGGAAATATTATTATGGTACCCGTACCGTGGCTGAAGGTCCAACAACGACAACTACAGTAACCTAAAAGTATTGGTATTTTCCGGTCTTTTTTTTCGACTTTTTGGTCAATTTTTCTGTTATTTTTCCCCAAATAAGTAAGAAAATTAAAAAATTTCGGGTGAAAATCGATGAAGAACGGTTAAAAATCGAGAAAATGAATCCAGAAAGTTAAACCAATTTTTGGTTACGGTAGTTTTCGTTAAGGGACCATCGGCCACGGCCGCCGGCGTTCCTCTTCCATAGCTTCTTTTTATATTTCTAAACTACGGTAACCTCAAGAATCTAAAATCTTTTCGTAAGAAAATCGAAGTTTTTTAATTCTTTTTGAAATTTCGCAGAAACGATTTTTGATTAAAAAATATTTTTATTGTCGATTCAAAAATATTGCACACGCGAAACACAAAAATTTGAAAAAATGAGGGGCGGAGCGTCTCCTCCCATTTTTGCAAAACCCACGCACAGTTTTCACGCACAGTAGAAAATTAACGAATTTCCTTCAATTCGGAAGAAATTGGGTTAAAAAATATCAAAAAATCGTGGCAATAAAATAAGCGAAAAACTGTGCGTGGGTTTTGCAAAAATGGGAGGAGACGCTCCGCCTCTCGTTTTTTTGAATTTTTGTGTTTCGCGTGTGCAATATTTTTGAATCGACAATAATTTTATTTTTTCGGAACGTATTTTAAAATAATTTTTTTCCCGCGCTATTTCCGATGGAATGCAGGCACAAAACCGTAAGACAGGGCACTTCAATTTCAAGCTTTCGCGTCGAGACCAACGACAATTTTACTGTAGCAATGCAGTAATTTGCGTTTGAGCGCATTTGGAAGACGTTCCGAAAAGATTTCCCTATGTTCAAAAACCAATTTGATCACAAAAAAAAACAAAAAAACAGGAAATTCGATTTTTTAGATCTGGCCACCACCACCACAAGCATCACCACAAACATCATGATCAGGCACAGGAAGAATCAATTAACTCAGTTTCCCCAATCTCCTCCATTTTCTCCATTTTCGTCTCTTCCATTCTCTATTTTGTTCTTTAAATTAATTTCTGTAGGGATTCTCGAACTAACTTCCGTATTTTTTTTCAGCTCCATCCTTGTGATAATTTTTCAAAAAAAAAACAACCCCATATTCTCTCTTCTCCTCCTCTTTTTCTTCTTTCTTTTCATTTCAGTTTTTCTCTCTCAATTCACTGTTCAAAAGGGTACTTCTTCTTTCTCCGTTTCGCATTATTATTAATTTGAATATTTTTTTTCTTTTAAATAGTATTTGTAATATTTACACTACACATTTATGATAAGACCAATATGAACCTCTAATAAATATCACATATTGTACAGGAAGAATTTACAGAAAAAAAAGGAAAGAAATTAGATTTTGCTCTGTCCCGAATAGTTATCGAATACAATCTCTCTATCCGCCTTGACTCTGTCGTTGACGAACCATTCCCATCGAAGATCAATCAGTGGTTGTTCACAGCAATAACGATACGCAACCTCGGTATCAGATGGGACTGCAACCGTGGAATCAGATGCGTGATCAATGAGAAGAGCTCCAGAATAGATACGAGCAATTGCAAAAGCGATATGACGAGCAACGGTGTCGATTCGAGTCTCTCCTTGAATATTTGAATCACTGGCTTTTACGAGAAGCTTCTGAAGCTCTTTCAGTGCAGATTCCACTGCTTCCTTTGATTTTTGGAGCTTCGCATCGCCAGATTTCGTGTTGGCAAGAAGCTGTTCGACTCGTTTTCCAAATGCCAACAGGATGTTTTCCTTTCCAGAGAATACACGAAGCACGTCCAAAGACAATACATTGGTGGTGCCTTCCCAAATTGGAGTCACTTGAGCATCTCGGAGAATCGTTGGTAATCCGGTGTCTTCCATGTATCCTTGTCCACCAAAACATTCGATTCCTTCTGAAACCAATGGGACCGCCTGTTTTCCGGCGTAAAGTTTGAGGACTGGAGTGATCAGACGGAGCATCATCGCTTCCACGTCACTACTCTTTCCAGCTTCTGAGAGGCCAAGAAGGCGTGCGGATTCGAAAAGAAGGAGCATGGATCCACGGGTTTCTACTTCAAGTTTTGCAATTGTTGAGGTATGAAGTGGCCATTTCGACTGGGTTTGTCCGAAAACCACACGTTTAGTAGAGTAGTCTCTAGCCAGGGAGATTATTCTGGAAAAAATCGAATAAGGGGTAAAATACAGAGTTAATTAATACCTTCTCATATATCCAAGAGATGCAACTGCATTATGAATACGAGTAATATTCAACATATTCGAAATTCCAGCAACTCCACGACCCTGTTCTCCGATTCTTTCTGCAATCGCTCCATCGAGAAGTAGCTCGGCAGTTGGCAACTGTTTGGTTCCCAATTTGTTTTTCAGTCGAACCATTTGAATTCCGTTCAAATTCCCAGCATCATCCCGGATTCTAAGCAAGAACAGTGACAATCCACGGGATCCTTCAACAGCGTTTCCATCGGAATCGACAACTCTAGCCAAAGTCAAAGCGACGTCAGCATCGATGGCACTGCTGAACCATTTGTATCCGTGTAGGCGGTACTGTAAAGCAACTCAGTGAAGCGCGAATGGTCAAATCAAAATCTTACAGTATCCTTATCAACTTGAACTGCATATGTATCACAACCACCGGCTACATCGCTACCTCCTTTCTTCTCAGTCATCCATTGCCCACTTGTCCACGCTTTTGTTGGATCACGGGACCTGAGACGGTCTACAGTTTCAGTAGCGAGTTTATGTTTTCCGTAGAGATTCAGAGAAGTCAACGTTTTCACAGCTCCATCAGTCATTGCCATTGGACACGAAACAAGACCAGCAGATGGGGAGAAAAGGAAAAGTTTGGCAACTTGATGAATGCGACGGACGAAAGGATCCACGTCATTTTCATATCCGATGCTGATGACTCCTTCTTCAGCACAAATCTGCTTCAATTTCGTCCATTCATTGCAAACGATAAGCTTATCGATTCTCTTTCCCCATGCGTCTTGTTGTTCGAGTCTTGGTTGTTCCAGTTCAGCCTGTCTTCCCAGTTGGTCGATTTCAGAAGTGATTCGATCTCCAAACTTTGATAAGTCAGCAGCCACTCTCAGATATTGTGACTCTGGTAGCAACCGTCGAAGTGTGCGATCGAGAATTGGGTCGTCTCTAAAACCAACGTTTGATTCAAATAACTTAATAAGTTTTTTAAAATTTTCTAAATTCGGAATTTTCTGATTTTCAAAATCTCGGAATTTTCGGAATTTTTCAAAATTCAACTTTTAATATGGAAACTCTATTTTCCCATCACTAAAACGACAAAAAGCTGGTGAGAATTGACAGAAATATTTCTCGACAGCGCAAAAAAAATTACAAAAGTAATTCTTTTCGAGACCAGCGAAGGAATTTTTCGCTTGCGCCTTTAACGTACCGTAGTTTGAAAATTTATAATTTCGAAAAAAAAATCTTCGAAATATTCCGAAAACCCCTGTTTTAACTTACTTGTAAGGATTGTGAAGTGTCGGCGCATCTTGATTGAAGCCGCCTGTCTTTGCGTGACTGTATTGGGTGTGTCTGGCGGTAATAGTGGCGTTGGTGGCCGACGAAGAAGACGCCATTCTGAAAAAGGTGTCACAGCTGATTCAGTTGAAACAAAAAATTGGTTTTACCTGACTGCGTGCCGAATTCGATGCATAACTGCGAATGTTGTGGGCGGAGCTTATTCTGATAGAAAAGTCTGTTTATGACCGATAAACGAAAATAATGAACGTGAGACAATCGAAGAACCACTATCAGGAGAAGAGACACAATTTCTCTGCGTCTCCTATATTGTGTTACCCGTAGTCATAAATGTAGTCAGGTCATCCTTTGTTGTTATGAATATTGGCTATAAAATAGAAAAAAAAGTTTTTTGGATTAGTAGAAGTACCATGTAACTTTTAATTTCAGAAAGATTCAAAAATACAGTTGTTTTATGAAACAAGAATATGGAAATTATAACCCAAAGTGTACAAAGTGTAGAGAAAAAAAGGCAAATTATGTGAGCGGGATGAGATTTGACTGGGAGTGGAGGAGGCTTCCAAATGCATATGAATACTGGAATTAGCACAGGATGAAACAGATGAAACAGATAATGTAATATTGACTAGGGCTGTCGATGTGAGAAAGAAATGAAAGAAGAAGGAAAAGCTCATATCACAGAATAGGTTCAGATATAAAGAAAGTCATTGTCGACTGCAACAAGAGTTCAGCTGAGTCTGCGCACGATCGATCAGTTTTATAGGGCCACCTTGGTTTGACGATGAGTTCGTTGCATCTGCCCGGTATTGATGTACTCTGGAAAAATTTGTGATAAGACCATTGAGGTGAAAGTACAAAAACAGTTTTGATAAGAACGCGTAGTCTGCAGACAAAATTATCCGATTTTTTAACGTGCTAGATTAGCTGGCGCGCCTTCGGCGCGTTTTTGTCGCTTCTTTCTTTAAAGGTGCATCGTCGGTACTGAAGCGAAAACAGTGTTTTTTTTTTGAGAAGAATGCATGCGTCTTTGATACCGTAACGCGAAAATACTTACTTTTACCTAGTTTTGGATGTTTTTCTACATTATAAAGAAAATATTATTCATGAGAATCTGTCGAAAATTACGAAAAAGATGAAAATCTGAGGCCCGGGCCAGCTGAGGGAATTAGGCAAAAGTAGAATAATTTCGAGATACGGTATTAAAGGCGCTTGCATTCTCCCAGAACAAGTTTTATTTACTGTTTTCGCTTCAGGACCGACGATGAGGATTTAATCTCATTTTTATTCGTTTTTTCCGTTTTAAAGAAAAAAAACTCACCGCTCATCCGTGATTTTCATATCATTCGTTAGTCGTGTGGCAACTTGCTCGAACAACTGATCCACATTCGTCGCATCGAGAGCAGACGTCTCAAGGAAGTAGTCGAAGTGATTAACCTACAAATTCTCTTCTTTGAAAAACTAAAATAAACAGCGAAAAACATACGTCGGAAAAGTCTCTTCCGATGCGTTCGGGAACTTCTCGCTCATCTCCTTTGTCAACTTTGTTGCCTGCAGACACAGAGAAAAATCAATCGGATCAAAATTTGCATTGCCCACTTACCAACAAGAATTTTTAAAACTCGCCGGTTCGCATAGCTTTCGATTTCTCCTAGCCACTCTGGAAGGCAGTCGAACGAAGGCTGGCATGACACGTCGTAGACTAACACGATGGCATGTGCACTTCTGAAAAATTGGAAGTGGAGGGGAGCTATTTTGAGCTAAAATTGGATCATTTTGGGCTATTTCGGGTTGAATATTATACTATTTTAAGCTTTGTTAAGCGAAAATTGGACAATGTTAAGCCAAAATTGAGCCATTTTGAGCCGGAATAGGACTATTTTGAGCCATTGTAGGCCAAAATTAGGTCACCTTGAGCCATCGAAATTGAACAATTTAAAGGTATTTTACGCTAAAATTGGACCATTCCGGGCTATTAAAAAACCGGAATTAGACTTGTTTATGCCACAATTTGATCCTTTTGAGACGAAACGGAAACATTTTAAGCTTGAATTGGACCATTTTGAGCCACTTTTCACCGAAACTAGACTGTTTTCGGCGAAAATTGAAACATTTTTAGCTGTTTTTAGCCAAAATTGGACCATTTCAAGCTATTTCAAGGGAAATTTGGAACATTTTGAGTTTACCTGTAATAACTCTGCGTTATGGATCTGAACCTTTCTTGACCAGCTGTATCCCAGATTTGAAGCTAAAATATCACTTTTGTTATGAAATCGGTTGCTGTTTATCACTCACTTTTATTTTATCGTTTCCTACTTTTACAGTTTTTATCATGAAATCAACTCCGATGGTTGCACTTTGGCCAGGAGGAAATATACCCTGAAAGTTAACAAATTTTTAGAAGGACATCTAATTAGAAAAATACCTGTGTGAATTTTCTGACTAGACATGTTTTCCCGACTCCCGCATTTCCGACAAGTACCACTTTGAACAGGTACTTGTAATCCTCCATCCAATGATGGCGAGCCTGAAAAAACGGAAGTTTTTTTTGGTTGTTTTCCGTTAGGAAAAGGGTTCTCTGTGAAGAGAAGCGAGGGGTTGAAAGACGTGGCTGGGATTTTTCTTCTCTCGGCCGAAATGCCAAAAAGTACGAGTTAGAGAGAGCTAACGGACTCATAAAGTGGAAAAGCATGCGCGAAAATCGGGACAATTCATATTATAATAATGATGAAAAATAGGGGTCTCTACACACAGACACAGCAACAAAACGAATGTTTGCATAGCCAATTGCGAGACGCTAAATTCTCTCTCTTCGTTCAGAGGCAAAATCGTTCCCGTGCGGGAATGCGCAGCAGTTCTTTTCGGGTGACCATTCGCCACGCCATGGCCTTTCCTTCATTACAATATTGATTGAGCGGATCGGATTCGAATGGATAGGGATGCCGCCGGTGAGAAGGATGATGATGACACACGTATTGCGACGGAGAAATTCAACCGCCGGAGAGATCGCAGTGCGATATGTCAAGAGAAGCAGAGAGAGAATGAGTGTGTGCGGACTGAATACCTGTTATATCTGATGACTTTCGTAACTTTTTTATGACAAAAAATCTTTAAAAGACTTTCTTCTGGAATCGTTTATCTAGAAATCAAGTGAAAGTTGGAGAAAAAGTTATTGAAAAAAGTTTTTTTTTTCAATGGAAAAATGTTGTGAACTACTGTCGTTCTAGGGTCCTATCACGATTGAAACACTCACACTATGCGCCTTTAAAGCATACTGTATTTTTATTTGAAAAAAGGACCGGAAATGTGTCTGCCAAAATTTTTGAAAGAATATTTATCAGGGATGTTCAGAATAGTCTTTTGAAAATTTTCGGAATTTTGAAAAAATATTCCAGTTTAGAAAATTTCGAGAATTCTGAATCAGAATATTCGAGTTTAGCAATTTTGGAAGTTCCTGATGCATAAGCACGAAAAATTAGTGCGAAATTAACAAATAGGTTTTCATAAATCAAGAAAAATAATTAAAAGTCATTCCGCTCGATACCAGTAAGGTGTATTTTTGTGTGCGCCTTTGACATAAAGTAATCAGAAAAGCTCTTATTCTAAATAAAAGAAAAACTGAAATATTTATTCCGGTCGGAATTTTCGGAATTCCGTTCCGAGCATCACTGAAAAAATATCTCGGAGCGAAAAACGAAAATAACACATATAATGTGGAGACGCATACAAACTTTCTCCGCTTCTCCAAATTCTTTTTTTCAAACAACGATAATATCGATAATAGCAAAGATAGATTACTGTAGCATAGATACACATCTATGTCAACTGAGGTTCACCTATTTAGAGGAATTCCAAAGAAAATTAGAGACTTTCCCACATGACCTTGCGTATGCCAAAAGACAACAAAAATCTGAAAATTTATTTTCCGAGAATCACGTTATTTCTGAACAAGAGGCAAGATGGCGGCGAATGATTACAACATGGATGGTAAGTGAATTAGCATCCAACCCGCCCCCTCATTTTGCTTGCCACTAAATTCTGCTCTCTTGCCCACCCAAAAATCTCATGGGTCCACTTGCCAGTTTCCACATGACCGCCGTCAAACTGACAAGTTTTATTTGAACCAAGGAAAAATGTTCCACGTTTCAATTTTCGACTCACCGGACGGGCGTTTGTGTTGTACATCTTCTCCAGTTATAGTTGCAGTTGAAAAGAAAAGTGTCACTTCCTCGATTTTGTTTTGTTTCACTACTTTTTTTCTTGGAAAAGACTCTCTCCGAAGACAAAATTGATGGGAAATCAATGGACAAGTTTAGTAATAGAATAGCGAATAACAAGAAAATGAAGGGGTTGAAAAATGTATATTGGGAGGAGGGGAGTCGATGATAGTTTTCGTTGAAAGGAAAACTAACCAAAGCGATTGCATGAATAGTCTGTGCCCGCTCCGAACGCATAAAAGCTCAGAAAAAATAGGGGGAGAAACGAGAGAGAAGGGGGGTGATTGTGATTGTTATATGTTTCAGTCGAAACGCAACGTCGAATCGAATATACACGACAAAAGGTGATGCGAATCGAACAAATGAATGAGCAACTTCGGAAGCTGACCAAAGCCAATAAAAATAGTGAAGAGAAATTGGAGAGACTCTTGAAAAGGTATTTCAGGAGACTTCAGGGATGCTCGGGATTTCGGAATAATTCATTTTTAAGATTACAGAATTTCTCGTAAAACCGCAAAAAATTTAAAATTGGCAAAAAATGAAAAAAAAAAACGGAATTTTTAACATTTTCGAGATTCTTGTAATTTTTGTAATTTTTGAAATTTTGAATTTTTTGAAATTTTCGGAAATTGTGGAATTCTTAAAATTTTTGTAATTTTTTAAAATTCTCTGAATTTTAGGAATTCTTGTAATTTTCGGGATTTTTGAAATTTTCAGAATTTCGGGATTTTTTTTGGATTTTTCGGAACTTTTGTGATTTTCGGAATTTTCGAATTTTTGAAATTCTTGTAATTTTGTAAATTTTTGGAATTTTTAGGAATTTTTGGAACTTTTGAAATTGTCGGAATTTTCGAATTTTTGAAATTCTTGTAATTTTGTAAATTTTTGGAATTTTTAGGAATTTTTGGAACTTTTGAAATTGTCGGAATTTTTGGAATTTTTGAACTTTCTGGAATTTTTGGAATTTTTGGAATTTTAAAATATTTTGGGATTTTCGGAATGTCCGTTTTCTAGAAAAGACTCATTGGAATTGGATGTGGCAAGACTGGCAGATGCCTCAATGAGAGCTGAACCGGAATTGGGAGCAGAGTTGATGCATTCGATTGAAGAACCAATGGTACCGTATCCTCTAAGCTTTAGCAGCAAATTAGTAGTTTTATAGGAAGTAGATATCTTATATGGGGAAGCACATCGTGAGAAAATGGGTCACTTGAAGGTCCTTTTGAATGAAATCATTGTGAATACAAGTTTCAATGAAAAGGCAATGTGTAAAGAGATTGGACATCAGGAGGCGGAGTTTGAGAATCGATTGAGAGCAGCAATCAAAACAAGGACTTCAATGAGTCTGAAAACTGACGAAGCTCAGAAGCGAAATGAGATGTTGTTGAGAGAACAAGCGAATCTTTATGAAGACGTGCAGGAGATGGAAGCGAATATTGAGAAGTTTGATGCGGCAAGATGGCTTTTGAATGTGGAGAAGAGAAGGTAGGAAAAGTTGTAGGAACATTTTCAAAATGAAAAGTATTTTTTTTTCAGAGTCTCCGACATTTTGGATCGTACCAAAAGAGAGCCAAAATCCGGAATCCCTTATCGCAAACCATACGTTGTAGTTTCGGAAGCTTCGTCACTGGAAGATTTAGTCACGTCTTCTGCTAGTCTGACTCACGATCATTATGCTTCGGATCATCATTTTGATAAGAATGTTCCAGAAATCAATGCAACTGTTAGCTTTAAAGATGTTGTGGAGCCGACTGAAAAAGTGATAATTCACAAAGAAGGATGTCCGAAGAGTAAGAAGAAGTTGTGTCCAATTCCACATTCGAATTCTCTGATCTCTGAAAAGGAGCCAATCCAGCAGAAGCCAGTGTGTCGTATTCATGGAAAATCTGCTTCTCATCTTCCGATCAATGGAATCGACTTGATGGATATGATTGCAAAAACACTGCAAAACGATTCATCTTTCATTGCATCCAACTTTTCCTAACTCGATTTTTTATTTATTTAAAAAATAAATGTGTCAATTTTTAATATCTACCGTAATTGGGAATTGAGAGACGAAATTCAAATCATTTTTATTTTCGAAAGTCATGTTTCTGAGTGAGTTCAAAATCTTAAAAATCTTGAAACTCCAAAATTTCTGATTTTCAGTTGTGGCTGAATTTACTTTTTCTATATTACTTGCTATTCCAATTATTGGCTTATGTTCTACCAGAGCACCCAGAGAATATTCGAAGAAAGAGTTAGCGAAATATTTTTAAAACAAAATTTATTCAAAAAAAAGTTTGCAGAGAACCATCGGAAAAAAGTTCTCCTCGAAATTCATCGCCATCGAGGAGTAGAAGAGCACGACCCTTGGAACCAGAAGGGATGATTCCAGTGGCAGAAGGATCGGAGAAGAATCCAGATGTAGGAGAAACAATCGATGGAAGATCAAAAAAGAGTCAAAAGAGGGTGGAAAGGAGTCAGAAAATGAAGGGATACGTATTGGACAAGGATAAAAGTGTTCGAAGTTTGTAGAAAATTTTTTTTAGAATTCTCATGGGAACCTCACTATTGACTTTGAGCTAATTTATCTCGGTTCCTGCAAAAGGTATAAAAACGTAGTAAACTCATGAATTTTTTATCATAATATCTCCAATATTTAATCAGTTGACAACTTTTTGATATCTTTCACAGAAAATGTAATAGTTGAGTTCAAACCTAAGAGGTCGGCAGCCGACCGCGTAGCTCGACCGGCAAGCGCCGCCATGTCAACTTTGAGCTAATTTATCTCGGTTCCTGTGGAAGGTATAAAAAAAATTGTCAACTAATAAATTGTTTATCATAATACCACCAATATTTTATTAGTTGACCAGCAAGCTGGCGCGCCTCCGGCGCGATTCAATCTATTTTTTGAAATTGTTCGTCGCTTCGTTTCTCACTTTTTCTAAAAGGGTCACGTAAATATATATGTATTTTTCAATTTTTTCAAAAGTTGACAGACGGACACCGGGACGGACAGACGCCTCTAGCGTTTTATTAATAAGGAAGATTACTTTTTGAAATCTCTCATGAGAGCCGAGATAATTGACCTCAAACATGTCAGTGTGGGGGGAAAGGGAGGGGGCCCTTATATTACAGGTTTTACGGTATACCTTTAGGATTAGAAGACAGAAGTAAATATGAAGGAAAAACGAGTGCCAGATACAAAAGAACTGCTGGAACTGATATGAATGGATCCCTGAAAACTGCGAAATCTCCACATAAAGGCAAGAAATCGAAGAAATCGGTTAGAGAAATGAAATCGGACAAATCGAAAAGCTCAAAGAAAGAGAAGAAAAGTGAACAGGAAAAACTGAAATTGGAAAAGAAAAAGTCATCGATTCGTGAGAAAAATAAGAAAATTGAAGTCGAAGAGTACGGTAGAAAGCGGGAAATTTAAATTAAAAATTAATATTTATAGGCCAGATTCCAAAAAGGAGGCTCAAGGAGAGTCTGAAGTGAAGAAGCCGAAGAAATTTCAAAAAATTCGAAAGCCATTCAATAATTTATTCAAGTTAAAGAGGAAACGAGCTAGAAACGATGTCCAGGTGGCAGAGAGGAATGGGACGTGGGCATGATGTGGATCCTTTGAATTTTCTTTTTGACTGGAAATAAAAATATTTGGTCTTGTATTTCTGTGTCATTTGAACTGTTATTAGACTTCAAAAATGAGATCAATAAATAGAATCGAGATGTTTCTGAATGGAACTATTAAGGCTCCGGTGAGAGTTACAGTAGTAATGTTTTGTAGTCCATATGAATTTCCCATTGACTTTGAGCTTCTGAAATTATGAGATTCTGAGATTCTGAGATTTTGAGATTCTGAGATTCTGAGATTCTGAGATTCTGAGATTCTGAGATTCTGAAATTCTGAGATTCTGAAAGTTTCTGAGATTCAGAGATTCTGAGATTCTAAGATTCTGAGATTCCGAAATTCTGAGATTCTTAGAATCTGAAATTCTGAAATTCCGAAATTCTGGAATTCTGAAATTCTGCAATTCTGAATTTCTGAAATTCTCAGATTCTGAGATTTCGAGACTCCGTCCTAAATCTGATATTCAAAATTTCAGTGCCATCTATTTTCCATGGGTCATGATATTCATGCAACTACCGTATTCTTTCTCCGTGTCTCAATTCGAATGGGCTTGCTGACTTCCACTGTGATTTGTCTGGTTTTCTATATTTGTACCTATATTCTGAGTTATTTTCAGTTTCTATTTTTCCTATATTCCAGATCTTCGCCGTCTTCTCAATTACGAAAAATTAGTTCATCAAGCCGAACTGTTCCGTCACAACTGGTGTGAGGAAGTTGAAGATAAAGAGGATCGATTGAATATCCTAGAAGTTTCTGGAACATTTTTTTTTCATTTTCTCAAGTTTGGAATTTCAGAGAAACCGACTGTTTGATACCTCACTCCTCGAAGGGAATATTGATGAACCTGGAACGATCCGAGAGAAATCTCAAGAATCCATAAGAAGTGAAGAAAGACTTCTAGGAGAGGAAAAGGATGGTAAGGCCAGATATTCTGGAATGAATATTTCAGAAGACGTTGGAACTTTTAGAAGAACTCCTCGGACTTTTCCCGCGCGATAAATTGGCAACGTTCCCAACTCCTGTAAGAATGAGATTTGAGCTATATGTGTATGTATAGAAATTGGGAAATTATAATACTTTTAGAATTTTAGGCTGCTGATTTGCACGTTTCCTGTGATCTGGCTAATTCTTCTTTTCGAAATGACTCTTCACACAACTGGACATAATACACGTCATCTTTTTAGTGATGATAACTACGCCTTTGCTTGGATGTATGAGATTCTGAGTGCACATAGAAAATTGATGGATGTTAAAGGTAGAGATTTAAGATTTCAAATTTTTTGAAAAATTCGAAAATTCCGATTCTCACAGAATTCACATTTTCAAAATATTCCGATTTTTAAAAATTCAAATTTTCGGAAAAATCCGATTTTTTCAAAATTCAAATTTTCTGAAAAGTCGGATTTTTTTTCAGAATTCAAATTTTGAACAAGTTCTACTTTTCAAAAATTCAAAATTTCAGATTTTTCGCAGAACTCAAATCTAGAAAATTCCCTTTTTCGAAACTCAAAATTTCGAAAATTTCAATTTTTTCAAATTTGAAATTTCTACAGCTATCCAATTCTCAGAAAATTTGGAGATTTTCAGAATTCAGAATTCCCGAAAATTCGACTTTTCAATAATTCAAAATTTCGAAAAAAAAATCCGATTTTCACAGAATATAAAATTTCCGAATATTATTGATTTTCGCAGAATTCAAAATTTCGGAAATTTAGGATTTTAATAAGAATAATAATATTCTGAAAATTCTGATTTTCACAGTATTTGAACTTTTGAAAAATTCCAGTTTTTCAGAATTCAATTTTTATAAAAATCTTAATCTTTAAAAAGTCTGCAGTTTTTGTAAAAACTTTAAAAAATTTTTATAAATGTTTTCAAATCTGAAAACACTGTTAAACTTCAAAAATTGGATACATCGAGAAGTGTATTTTCCAGATTCGCGTCACAAATGTATGGGAACAATGCGAGATTTAAAATCTGGATTGAGTAGCAGTGTGATGACAATCCTTAAGATCTTCGTATGGGATAGATCTGTTGGTTCCAATATTGTTCCAATCTGTATCTCTATTCTTTCTTTGGGAATTCTCATGGATCTGGGTCTTCAAGGCTTATTCTCATGTCGATTGAACCATCGGGAGAGATATAATAGTGAAAGTGAGCTGCTTTGAAAATTCAAATTTTTGTAATTTTTGTAATTTTTTCAGAACGATACATTTACTTCTACAATGTTGGCAACAAATACTTCATCTCCTTTTTTGTATTTTCTATTTTTCTGGCGATTGCCCTGATGACGGAGCAATTCTTCTGGAAACCGGATAGAAATGGAAGGCTTTCATGAAACTTTTTCTGTTTTTGAAATTTTTATTATGTCAGAATAAAACAAAATCAAGAAAATGGGTATCTTTTTTGGTGAAGTCACTAAATACAATCTCTCATGGCACATGGAATTCACTTGGGTATCATTGCAAGTTTTGGAAAAAAAAGTCAAAAAAGTTAAAGAAATTAAAGATTTACTTATGTTGTCCATCCTTGATATTATCATAGAACAGGTTTCCTCTCTTTGTTTGTTCCAATTCAATCGATTCGAAAAGAGCCTTGAAGTTTCCTGCTCCGAATCCTTGATGGTTTTGTCTTTGGATAATTTCGATGAACAGAGTTGGACGGTCTTGACATGGTTTACTGAAAATTTGAAGGAGATATCCATTCTCATCAAAATCAACCAGAATGTGAAGTTTTTGAAGTCGATCCATATCTTCTTTGATTGTCATTGAAGACTCTGACAATCGTTGTCTCAAATTATCATAATAACTGGATGGAATAGACAGGAATTCACATCCACGGGCTCTGAGAGCTTCGATTGCAGTGATGATATCACTGGTGTTAAGAGCAATATGTTGCACTCCAGATCCTCCGTAATAATCAACGTATTCTTGAATTTGAGAAACCGCTTTCTTATCAGAAGACGCTGGCTCATTGATTGGCATCTTGATGGTCTCTTCGAAGTTAGTGACAACAATCGAACGAAGAGCGGAATATTCGGTATGGATCATCGAATCGTCAACAGACCAGAATCTATGGAACTTGAGAATATTCTCATACCACTCGACAGCTGGTGCCATCTGAAGATCTGGCTGATTTCCGACACAATGATCGAGGAAGTTCAATCCGACACGTGGCAAAGAATGGAAGAATGTTGGGGGCATTGGGTGGGGTTTGAAGCCAGGGAGGAAGGCTCCTTTGTACTTTTTGCGTTCCAGAAGTGTGTGATCGGTTTCTCCATACTGC
The DNA here is from genome assembly GCA_027920645.1 of Caenorhabditis nigoni. NCBI lineage: Eukaryota > Metazoa > Nematoda > Chromadorea > Rhabditida > Rhabditidae > Caenorhabditis > Caenorhabditis nigoni. The sequence continues at coordinate 6,171,558 of CP115866.1, read as the reverse complement.
AAAAAGACAAAAAAATCAACTTCTTATCAGTTAAAGGTTATTTTGCAAACACTATCTGGAAACATTTTTTCGGAACATGCATACGTGCTGAGTGTCTGTTGGCCGTCAGTTTTAGGTTGACCATTTGTGTCTTTAATTTGCTTCAATTTTGTTTTAGAAGTTGACTGATTAAAATATGGCCTAACTTTTCAACTTGTGACCTAAGAAGTGTCCCCCTGGGTGTGACCTAGAACCCCGAAACTCGTGGCCTAACTTTTCCAAACGTGGCCTAGATATCCAAAAAGTCTCATTTTACAATTCAGTACTCTAGAACCTAACCTTCGAACATCGTCTGGCCTAGAATTGGCTTAAACATTTTTGATACATTTTTGTTTTTTTCATAGTTTGCATATTTTTCAAAGTTTTGATATCAACGTTCTAGAGTCTTTTTCAGCTCATCCAAAGCTTCAAAATAAGCCCAAACACGACTATATTCTGGAATTTTTTGGGTTACTGTAATTTTCGTGGTAGGACCCAAAAATTTCCGTTCATTAAAATAGAGACTTGTTTATGCTCATTTTGAAGCTCTTGACAAGCTAAGCGTGAAAACGAATAATTCAGCTCATTTTCAGCATATTTTCAGACAAAAAAAAAATCAAGTAGCAGAATGAGATTTCAAGAAGTTTTTGACCCATTTCGCAGAGCTAATGAACCTCGTGTTCTAGACAGCGTTTTCAGAAGTTTTATAAACCCTTACCGTTCTCAACGTGGCGAATCTGACAGATCCATTCTCATCTGATTCCTCAGTGATATCTCTGACAATTGTGGCTCCAGCAGCCTTTGCATGTGCCACAATAGAATCAAGATCCTCAACTTCAAAGCAAACATCCTTGACTCCATCTCCATGCTGAACCAAATGCTCTCCCAATTCTTTATTATCTGGCAGGAGAGCAGATTCGAACACGAAAATAATCTTATCTTGTTTGACAGCGTGTTGAGCGGTGATTCTGGAGCCAGTCTCCAATCCCTTGTACACGAATGGCTCGAATCCGAAATTGGCACAGTACCAGTAGGCGGCCTAAAAGAATTGAGAGATTAGATAAAATATTATGAGAGTTTAGCAAATTACCTGTTTAGCATTACCAACGACAAATCGAACATGGTCGAAGGCGACGAAAGTTCCAATATCTGGCTTCTCTCCTCGGTCGAATGTAGTCATTTTGAATTTGTCTGAAACTGGTTTTAAATTATGAAAGGGGTATTGAAGAAGTGAGGAGGAAAAAAAGAAACTAAAGAAAAAAGTTTGGAAAGCAATTGGGGAGAATATCAAGCGACCCATTCTCTGGTCTTTTTATAGTGTCAAGTAACAGTCGGATCGGCACGAAAAATTCGTCGACAAACTGAAAACAGTCGACGTCGAAAGGGGCGGTAGAGGGGCGGAGCCAACAGAGAGGGACACGTGACCACTGCCGAACCAAAAATAGTGATGCAACAATCGAGAAATCTAGAGACAGTGAGAAGACGGACTGATAACGCACGTGGGGTTCTATGAGCGTTTCGTTGAAAAATGAGGAGGACGCAGCAATGGCGACGAAATGGTGTCTTTGAAGATCGGAAGACCTGATTTAGAAGCCACGTCATCTGATAAGAATAGGACCGTGGGAATGGAAGAAGTTCTTGGCGTACTGTTGGAGTCTGTAGTGTGTAATGATGTCTTGATTTATGATCTCGTTTTGATCCGTTATCATGTAAAATGGAAAACAATTCCGTCGGGTACAGAAAACGGATTTAGAAGATAAAAATGATTGATTTGTCAGATAGTTTTATTGGGTCAGAAATTTCAAACTTTTCGGAAATTCGGAAATTCAGAAATCCTGAGATCCTGAGATTATGAGATTCTGAAATTTTGAAATTCTGAGGTTCTGAGATTATGAGATTCTGAAATCTTGAAATTCTGAGATTCTGAAATTCTGAGATTCTGAAATTCTGAGATTCTGAGATTCTGAGATTCTGAGATTCTGAGATTCTGAGATTCTGAGATTCTGAGATTCTGAGATTCTGAGATTCTGAGATTCTGAGATTCTGAGATTCTGAGATTCTGAGATTCTGAGATTCTGAGATTCTGAGATTCTGAGATTCTGAGATTCTGAGATTCTGAGATTCTGAGATTCTGAGATTCCGAGATTCTGAAGTTCTGAAGTTCCGAGATTCTGAGATTCTGAAATTTTTAAATTCAAAAGTTTGGAAATTCCGAGATTCTGAGATTCTGAAGTTCTGAGATTCTGAGATTTTGAGATTTTGAGATTCTGAAATTCTGAGATTCTGAGATTCTGAGATTCTGAGATTCTGAGATTCTGAGATTCTGAGATTCTGAGATTCTGAGATTCTGAGATTCTGAGATTCTGAGATTCTGAGATTCTGAGATTCTGAGATTCTGAGATTCTGAGATTCTGAGATTCTGAGATTCTGAGATTCTGAGATTCTGAGATTCTGAGATTCTGAGATTCTGAGATTCTGAGATTCTGAGATTCTGAGATTCTGAGATTCTGAGATTCTGAGATTCTGAGATTCTGAGATTCTGAGATTCTGAGATTCTGAGATTCTGAGATTCTGAGATTCTGAGATTCTGAGATTCTGAGATTCTGAGATTCTGAGATTCTGAGATTCTGAGATTCTGAGATTCTGAGATTCTGAGATTCTGAGATTCTGAGATTCTGAGATTCTGAGATTCTGAGATTCTGAGATTCTGAGATTCTGAGATTCTGAGATTCAGAGATTCTGAGATTCTGAGATTCTGAGATTCTGAGATTCTGAGATTCTGAGATTCTGAGATTCTGAGATTCTGAGATTCTGAGATTCTGAGATTCTGAGATTCTGAGATTCTGAGATTCTGAGATTCTGAGATTCTGAGATTCTGAAATTCAGAAATTCAAAAATTCAAAAATTCAAAAATGCAGAAATTCAGAAATTCAGAAACTCGGGAATACAGAAATTCGGGGATTCGGAAACTCGGGAATTCAGAAGTTCAAAAACTCAAAAAATCCGAAATTTAAAATTATCGGAAATTTCAGCTCAATATTTTCAGGAGTTTTCTGAATTATCGGACAATTAAATTTTTCAAGATTATAGTGTTACAGTAACTCTATGATTTTTGTAAAGTAGAAAATCCAATGATTTCGAGAAAAAAAAATGTCCATGTCCCTCTCCCTTTAATGAGTTCAAATTCTTGCAGATGTTGTTTTTCTATCCAATGCCCTGTACTTTTGAAATTGTTAACTCCTCTTTAGACTCAATTTTCCTGAATAGTTTGTTGATACGTGCAGATAGTGATGTCCTGTAATCTGACGCTCTTCCGATTGTCCATTCCATCATTCTGATCAACTGTTGCTTCCTCGACCCGCCTCTTTCTTTCGCCGTTTTCTCCTTCTTTTGCAACAAACAACACGTCGCATCTTCTCTTATCACTAAACCTCGATTCCATTTTTTCTTTGTCTAATTGCCTGAATCTCCAAATTATTTCGTCGCCTTATTTTTGAGTTTCATGTCAATTAACAGTGTAGGAGGGAGAATGAGAATTGGACTATAAGCATCATAAATGACTTTCAGGTTGACAAAACGACACGAGGTCAAGAGGAACCAAAGGAATGGGGGAGAGATGATAATGATATGGGGGATCTTTTGGTGATAAGAGTGCGGTGATTTATGGTGACAATTGGAACGGCTATGGGGAGAAAAATAAAAAAGGGAGACTGATGAAATCTAGACTAAAGATGATGACTGCGGAATGAGGGTTCAGAGAATTATGAAAATATAATTTTCAAAAAATTTTCAGAATAGTTTTATACACTAATCAAATGTTCAGCAAGAAAGCAATTTTGAGGAAGTGTTGGAACATAAATTTTATGTAGAATTTTTCCTGGACCAATTATTTATAGGATGTTTTGACTTTTCAATGGGAAATATCGTCCACTGGTAAAGTATGGTAATGAAATATTTGATTTTTTCCAAATCCGGTAATCCGGTAAATATAAAACATTCTAAAAATCGTAAAAGTTGTATAGTAGAAGAACATCTGCTCTCCAAAAGTTCAGCAATTTTCTAAGTTTCTTTGAACAGCTGTGCCTGGAATAAATTGTCTGGGTTCTCAAAAAGGAAGAAATTTATGACTAATTTTAAGTTTCGATCCAAATTGGAATTCACAAAATGTCAGCTGAAAATGTTATTTCACAAAATTTTGATATTCAATTGAATTTACAATTTCTTTGAAAATCAGTATATCCTAGGTTGATCGAATACCGAAAAAGACCGCTTTTGACTTCCGACCAAGATCTGACCATGGCCCGCTATAGAGCCGTTTTTGGGCGAATTCCGACTAGAAGCTCTGTCCCATATCCGCTCAAATTCTGGGATACTTCAAGATTATCTTTGAAGTTTCCCTTTCTCTGATAGTTCCTCACATCTTGTTCAGAACCTGCTTCATCAAATACACATTCAAACTCTGCCACGTGTTTATTGTTCTCGACAAAGAAGAAATCTGTGGGAAATGGAAAATGGTTGCGAAGAAGAATGGAGATACAAAAAAAAATAAATAAGCGGTACTGGGGAAATCAAAAGTTGTGTGAAGAAGAAAATGGTACCCAAATGTGTGCACTAAAGAATTTTTGTGTTGTTTTCTTTTGTTTTTATTAGCAGAAGATCATCGAAAGAAGAGTGTCAGTGTCTATGAGTAGATTCGTCGGTTGGAGCCATATCTGAAGAAGAATATTCTATTTAGAAGAATGAGTTTTGGAATGCGTGAGATTTCTTAATTCACTTTGGATTCACTTTTGGTGCTTGAGAAATGAAACGTCAAAAGAATGATGAATGAGAAGAGGTCTTCAATCTTCTGAAGACGTCATCCTTTTTGTTATTTCCCTTCACCTACCGTATCCTTCTAAGAGGGTCCATAAATCTCTTTTGGATGCCAGCGTCGTTGGATTGAAGAAGCTCTTCAAGGAACACTGAAACGAGTTGATTAAGTTTCGCCCACGTCTTCTGAAAACTCACGTTGTCCTCTCTTGAGTGGTGGTTCACGGATTCGTACCAATGGAACCGTCTGTTTAGCAGCGGATGGATAAACGAGTTCTCCTCGTTTGAAGTCACCGCTTCTCTTTTTCAATGGTGGCTCTTTGATGAGCCGAGGGATGCTCATTGGATCAACACCTCGTTTGTCACGGAAGGCGTCAGAAGAGGTGGATTCCAGAAGATCGACGTCGTCTTGAAAATCCAGGGGACCCAACTCGAGAACCAAAGCAGTCGCAGTCGGCTGCTCGATCAGTTCGGTACGGGTGAGCCGCATTCCGAATCCGATCGAGAACAGACTGAACAACGAAACCAAGAGCATCTGAAGCAAAAAAATATGTCAGATTCAGAAAAGTAGGAAGTTCGAAACTGCGACACTTCGAAACCAGTTTTTTTCCATAAATTTTTTTTGAATTTTTCGTATTTCAGAATTCAAATCCTTTTGTCTGTATTAACGCGGTTTCGGAATGACTGGTTTCGAAGTGTCGCAGTGACGAGGAGCCAGAAAATCGAGCGAAGAGAAATAAAGAGAGAAAAATAAAAAGAACATGGAAATGACGGGATGTTGGAAAATATGTATGATGTTGATGAAGATGTCAAATGCCAAATCTAAAAATGAAAAACGAGGTCGAATGACAAAGTAATCGGATCCAGAAGTCTGATGCAGATCAAACCACCCCACCCTCATTCAAATTCAAAAAAAAGGAGCCCCCAGCTGTTTGTTGTGTGGGGTGCGAAGATGCAAAACTGCGGCAGAGACTGAAGAGCTCGAAATTTGAGACTTGGTGGAAAAAGACTGGACTCCTAGGCTCCGCCCACTTTCCTCCTCCCTCCTCCAAAAGAGCACTTGACAATAAAACAGGGGGAAGAAGGGGAGGAGAGAGAATCTGAAGAAAAGGAAAAGAAGAACAAATTGAGAGATCCGATGAAATATAAATGAATACGTTCAAACTGCACAGAATGGCTCCGGATGGTACCCCGGAAATTCTGAAACACAGGTTCTTTTTGCTGAAGGGATTTTCATCGGCAATGTGAGAAAATGTGACGAAGGGGAAACCTGAAAAAAGGGGTTTTCCATTTGAAGGACACCTTCCAAGAAAAGAGTTGAAGTGGAATGATTCTTAGAGGATGGTCAGTTCAAGTTAGAGAGCAGAAAATTAGGATTCTTGGAAATATTGAATTAAAAATTAGAGTTTTCAAACGATGTCAAACAGATAAATCCAAAATATTAGTAAAGCTTTCCAGTTTTAAAAAAAACGCTCAATTGGCGAAGATATACTCTAATATAAGGACATCGGACCCCTCAACTCTTAAGCTCATATAACTCAGTTCCTCGGGAAGATATCAAAAAGGTGCCAACTAATAAAATATAGCTGATATCATGAAAAACATTTTGTCAGTTGACCAATTTTTTATATATTTTACAGGAACCGAGTTATATGGGCTCAAAGTTGGTGGTTTGGCCCACTAGAGTTTTACGGTATTTTTCTTACCGTAATTCTTTTGCCCGCCTGCTACAGAGGCGTTGCTCCATAAGACAAAATAATACGCTAACAGCTCTTACACGCGTGGCGCAAGTGGGTAAGCTCTCGACTAGTGTTCGGAAGGTCAGGAGTTCAATCCCCCACTGATAGTTTATCGTTTTTGTTTCTTTCGATATTCAAGATTTGGAGCTCGGAAATTTGAAAGGGCTAACAGTGAGCCGTCAGAGGCTAGCTCCGCGATAACACATTCAGTTAAAAGGGCTGAAACTGTGAAAAGCACTTTTCCGAAAACATACAATAGTTCTCAAAACAAAAAAAGAAGCTCAGGATGTATAAGAAACTGATTTTTCTAACATGTTTCGGAACTCAAGGAAATGAAATGACTAAAAAATAAAGTGACAAGTACAGACTAATATCTCAATTTAAAAAGAAAGAAAAAGGAAATGAAAAAAAAGTTCCAGACTAAAATGTTAATGAGCTTTTTTTCTTCCTTTTTATATGGAATAAAACCAATTATGATGTGATGGATGGAACGACGAGGTCATTTAGATTCTAATGACAAACATCACAAAAATATGACGCCTACATCAATCGCACTGTTCCTCAAGAGGCTTTGAAAACAACAATGACACTTATTAGCGTTTTGGAGTTCTTAGTTAGAAATCAGCTTGTAATTTAGTATTTCTAGGGTAAAGCAATTACAATGCGAGCTGGGATATTATCAGTATTCAAATTATTTAGGTCGAAATTCGAAAAAATCCCTCATGTGTGAGCGAAAAGAAAAAAGAGTAAAAATTAAAAAATAATAATAGTAGTGGCCGGAAATTGGTAGTAGACAGAGAGGGGGGAAAACCGAAATTGGTGGGTCTTCGGGGTGGTTTTTTTTCTCCGTTTTTATATGGACGAGAAGATTCTGTATACGACGACGTGCTCACCTATTCAGAAGGTCCCGAGAGGTTCTATTGAATTGACGACGTCATGGTGTCGAAGATTAATGTCGGAGGAGTGTGAAGAAAGAAGAAAAAAGAAAGATGAATAGTGATTGGATCTTTTAAAATAATGAATGAAAAATACTATTTTGAGTATAACGAAAACCGGGAAGTTAATTTTTAGTGGATGACTGGTTTCCTGGATACCTACCCAACCAACTCCACTCTTTATATTCCTTTCGTAATCTAATGACGTTTAGAGATGTCTACCCTTTTTCTCTTTATTATGTTAACACTTTGTTTTGTTTCGATTCTTTTTTGACGTATCAATGAATTGAAAACTGATGTCTTTGAAGCATGAAACATAGGGATTAAGCTTAATTATGAGTCAACGAAGGGGATTCAATCTAGGAAGTTCGTTTTGTTGGTCGCTGTAGCTACCGTAATCTAAAAACAAAAGTTATATGATTTCAATGAAAACTTGTAATGTTCTCAATGCGACTTGAGCCAAAAAATCAGAATCGAGTTTGCTTTTGAAAACGGGCTGAAATTCGTTCCAGAAGCACCATCTATTACGGTAAACTTGTGACAGTAATCCTCGGTTCAAACTTTGAAAGCAGTTTCAAAATGAGCCAAAACACGGCTAGTTTCCCTCAAAATTGGGTCACACCACGAAAACTACAGTAATCCCAAAAGTTATCGGAATCTAATCGAGCTTATGCTCATTTTAGAGCTTTCGGCGAGTGGAACAAGAATTGAGAAGTTTCATTGCGGAATTTCAAAAATCTGGCGAATTCTGAGCAATTTTAGATTTCCCGGAATTTTTTCTCTGAAAATTGCTCACAATCTTCGAGAACTTGACTTTTGGAAACCGCTGACGATTTTCATTTGTTTTCCAGATTTTTATAATTACTTCCGTTCTTTTTTTTCACACGAGTAGAAGAACAGAGAATTTTGAAAAAAACAATGAAAAACAAATTTTTCCTTGCGGGATTACTGTAATTGGAGTCTTTTGTCTTCATTTGATGTAGAGGAATACTGTAATTCGGTTGAAAACCATTTTGAAAGTTGCAATTTTGTTCCAAGGAAGTTTGGAATGACCTTTTCGGATTTTTTTCGGATTTTTAACAATACCGATTTTGAAATTTTAGATTTTCTGAATTTCTGAATTTCTGAATTTCTGAATTTCTGAATTTCTGAATTTCTGATTTTCTGAATTTTTGAATTTCTGAATTTCTGAATTTCTGAATTTCCAAATTTCTGAATTTCTGAATTTCCGGTTTCAAAATTTTGGGAATTTCGAAAGATTCCGATTTTTAAAATCTCGGAACTTCGCAAAAGTGGTCATCACAAAATGTGCGAAAAATTGATGCAAAATTAACAAACACATTTCAAAGCGAAAAAAAATATTAAAAGTTATTCCACTCGAGATTGATATACCGTAGTCCCGCATTTGATATACCGTAGTCCAAAAACGCGATTTCCGGAAAAAAGCTACCGAAATAATCCGGTCGGAATTTTCCGGAATTTTCAAAATTCGGAGTACTGTAAGTTGTGTGAAACTTTTTTTGAAAATTGCAAGATTGCTCCCAAAATGCCCTGAACTTTCAATGTTTCAAAAATAGAAAATTGGACAGATGTTCCAAAATCGAAGAGTTCATAAAACCAGATTCATGACTCAGAACACAAAAAACCGAAGGAAACTCCTCGGAAACAGGTGCCAATCATCGAAAAGTATCCAGAGGAAACACGTCAGATACCCCAACAAAGGTTCTATGGGATCCCCAAAACATAAATGCTAAAACATGTTTTCTGTGAAACTCTCCGGTTACGAATGCGTGGGAATAGACGCCATTTAGTAGTACTACTACGAATTAGGTCAAATTCTGTGGTGACACCCGGACCGTGAGAATCGAAAAGAGCAGAATTTTTGATTTCTGCAAGTTCGTTTTCGAAGACTACTGTAGTCTTTGAATGTCATGATTCTGAGAATTCAGAAATAAAATTTCCTTGTCTGGTTTTTTCCTTTGTTAGCTAACAATATTATTTTATGATATAACAATCATAATGAACACGAAAGCAGTTTTTATTGGTTGAGGACCAAAATTATGGAATCTAAAAATATCCGACCTAATTTCCCTAGCTCGATCAAAAAACGATAATTCTTCCAACAACGACATCTGACAGCCGGAAGTATAGAAATAGAATTCGATTGTGTATCTTTTAAAGGTACCCAAACGTCCCCTCTCAAGCTCCGCCCCTTCTTAAACTTTTGACCTACGGACAAAGTGTCTCGTCGTCACACAAACATACCAATTATTTTGTCTACGTAGTAGAAGTAGTCTTGGCAATTTTGGAGAATTCAAAGGGAACGGATTTGGGTTAGGGACCTGAATAATTGAATTTCTAAAGGAAACACGTGCTGCGCCGTTTCTCTTGGAAATTCAAGGTAACCGGATTTAGGTACTTCCAGAAACAAGGAATATTTAAAAAGCACAGGACAAAGGTGCTTTGGAACAACTACGTCACATCCGGCTTGTAAATATATTGCATCTGTTCGTTTTTGGTGCATATTCTTTTCAAAGAGCTTGTTTTCAGAGGAATGAGGGGAACAGGGAAGTGGACATGTGATGCAATCTTTCCCTGGAAACTGTTTATTGAGGGAATCCGACTAGGTCTGGAAATGCTCACTGAGTGTTCGGACCTGATCGGAGACACTGTAGTTACTATTAGAGAAGATGAAACTCTTTTATGGTAGATACCATAATCTCGGATACACGTTCTGGGATGTTCGGAATGGCCTTATTTTTGAACTTCGGAATCTTTGGAATTTTCCCGAATTCAATTTTTGAAGTAGAAATTTTACTTTCCCATCACAAAAGCGCTAAAAATTGGTGAAAAATTGACAGGCGGATTTCGAAAACGCTGAAAAAATTCAAAATAATTCCGCTCGAGACCCACAGGGAAACTTCTCGCTTGCGCATCTGACATACCGTAATCCCGAAAGGTCTAATTCCGAAAAAAAATGAGCTTCGAATAATGTTCCTGCCCGAATTTTTGGATTTTTAGAATTCAGAGATTTTACCGTAAAAGTTCTGAAAGAATGTCGTCGAAAACTTTCAAATCAATTATCTTGACAAAACCAAAATCCTAAGGTTTCCTGTGTTTTCAATGGACCATAACTTTTTTCTTAGCAATGCTGCACAAGAACTATCAACTACGAAAATGTAGTTTCTTGTTTGATTTATAAGAATTTTATAACAACACTTGAAAACTTTCGATTCTGAATCCACACAGCTTCATCCAACGAATGACCAACCGGATGGCGCAGAATCACCCCGAATTGAGTTTGAACTAGCATAAAAGTTGAGTAAAGCGTTACACTGTGCTCAAATTTGATGTACAAAAGTTCAAGTAGTTTATCAGCACCCTGGCCAAGTTTCAAATTATTTTATCAATCTCGAGCTGAGTTATCGCTTGTCAAAGTTGTTTCATCTCATGAAAATCGAAATATTACCCCGTTCCTCTTTGGACAATCATAACAATACCTAGATTGGAGGAATCGTTTTGAAAATTTCGGTAGCTTTGAATTAAACGTAAAATTATATTTCTACCAATTCCCGCGCTTCCAAGATACCTATGTCCAAAGTTATACCCGTTTTTTCAATCCGGGTAATTGCGCACCACCCTGTATTAGTGCATTTTCTGCAATATTGTTTTCTCTACAATCAGACTCCGTGACAGTTTAAGAGATTAATGTAGATTTTGTCGCAATCTGGCAAGCAAAAATGAAGACAACATCTTCAACATTCCTTCGAACTCCCTATCAATTTCCTTATCCTCCACATTCTCATCCACTTCTAAACATCTTCTAGTTTTCTAGAGAAATTTGATATTTTACAACTCGTGTTCTGAAGCACCCCCCCCCCTTCCAAATCCCATTCATGAGGATTACTGTAAGTGTCTCTCACTTTTTGGTGGGCCTGATTTCTTCTCGAAAAGCACACAAAAAAGAAACGTAAATCCCCGAATCAAACTACAAGCAGATAATGTGACGACTACGTTTGTATAAGAGGAGATCCGTTGCAAAAAATGGAAACAAACAAAAAAAAATGAAAGAAAACGAGAAAAAAGAGATGAAACAAATTTGGGAGGGTGTGAGAGAACGACGCATCAGATTACTCTGGTGTTGGTCCTCGATCTTCGCACTGATAGACGAATGGGACATCCTCTCCGTCATTTCCGAGTGGATGAGCTCAGCGAACTTTTTGAGACGTTGTTTTGAATTTAAGGGGAAGATGATAAGAAACTGTCATTTTGAGAAATGGGGTTCTGAGAAGTCGAAGAGAAGGGATGATGGAATAAACAAATAAGATAGGATGTTTGAGATAAGAACTCTAGAAGAATCTACGCTCTAAACCATCTAAAACTAACAAGGGAAGTGCTTTCAGACGGGGGTTGAGAATTTGCTGAAAATTTTAGTACTTATAGTTTAAGACAAACTTCTACACAATTTCAGAAATATCTAGTCCCCGGATTCACCAAGAAGCTGAAAATCTTCGTCTGAAAATTTTCGGGACTTTGAGAGCCCTTATTCGTTTTCTATTGGAGCATGTTCGAAAGTACGTTTGCACAACATTTCAGCAAATTCTCAAAGGACCTTTAAGAACGTTCCCTTTTAAGATCAGGAACTAGATCTCACCAAATCTTGATCTTAATTTTGAAGTTTCAAACCCCTTTATTTAGGATTCTGTTACTGTGCAGCTTCAAGGTCTAAAAAAACTAAAAATCGAATTACGAAATTTTTGTTGATGCTGTAGCTAGTCTAAAGTTCTGACATCAATCTGAAATGTCTCCAGTTTTAATGCCATTTGCCAATTTCCTGTTGACATTTCCACTTTGGAATTTATCACCTGGTGTTCAAAAAACTTCCGTTCCTCTCTGAACAGAACTTCTAGTTCCTAGCCTACAAAAATGTTTCTTTGAGCTCACAAAAATGTCACTGATTATCATGCAGTTTGTTTCGCTGAAACAACAAAAAGTAAAAACAAAAAGATGACGCGAGGTCTCCAGAATTGAATTTGTAACATAATTAGTCAAATGTCGGAGCAGAAGTACGACAACGGGCGGTGCATTTAAATATGCAAGAAATTGGTGGAGATGTATTCAAATGACTTCTTAAGACCAACAACAAGTTAAGACGTCGTTTTGGTGTCTATCAGTGATTTCTTTGTGTAGGCGTCACATGCAACAGAATGCCCTGAAGGCGAAGGATTCTGAAGGGAGATTTCTGGAGATTTCCAGAGAGGGAGGGGAGATAATCCGGTTCACTAAATTTTGGTTAAATTGGGTCCGAAATAGAAATGGGGAACACGGAAGTGGTGGACATAAGAGAGAGATGCAAAAAGTATTTTTGGAGAAAAAATGGGAGGAAGTCAAACTTTTCTCCAGGGATCGGGGAGAGATCAGAAAATGATTAAAGAGATGGGCAGGGGTAAAAAATTATCAGAGAGACAATCTAGATGAATGAGTTGACGTCAGGATTTTGGGAACATGGAAAAATGGTAAAGCTGAATCAAAGAGAAGGAAACATGGAAACCGAGACTTGAAATTTTAAGGGGCAAGATTGAGATTTGGGAATCCAAAAACGCTTTAAAGGAGAGATAGGAGACTTTTTGGAGATCTAGCTTCGCCCGTGTGGCTCAGTTGGTAGCGGCGCGGCACCTCCAGCATTGGATCCACAAGTTCAATTCTTTGAGGGGCGAATATGAACGGAATTCTGAGGAAATTGTTTTTTAATGGCCTCACACTTTTATATTATAGACCATAATAAAAATTATGGATTTTCGAACCGACAAAACCGATAGTTACCGTAATTGATCTACCACGCTTACACTTTGAGCTCAATTATCTCGGTTCCTGTAAAAGCTATCAAAAATCTGTCAACTGACAAAATATTGGTGATGTTCTGAGAAACATTTTTTCAGTTGACAAATTTTTGATAACTCTCATAGGAGCCGAGATAATTGAGCTCAAAGTTGACAGCGGTTTCGGTGGGCTTCAATAAGAGGAAATACGGTACATACTTTTTGGACTAAATTATCTCGGTTTCTATAAGAGTTATCGCAAAAGTGAACACTGATAAAACATTGCTAACATGATGACAAACATTTTATCAGTTGATAGATTTTTGTTATCTCTCATAGGAGCCGAGATAATTAAGCTCGAAGTGCAAGAATACTTCTCGGAGGAGCCAGGGTGCCAACTTTAAAAGCGCATAACTCGAAAAATATAAAACCTAGCAAAAATTTGTCAGTAAGCAAAATGTATAAAATCTTATTCTCCATATTTTTTAAGTTAAGCGCTTTCTCTGATTTTTGAAAGTAAACGAGATAACTTGCCTTAAAGTTAACTTCATGTTTATCTTTTTCAAAGGTTTTCAAAGCCATAAAATTTTTTAGAGAATTTACGAACTATTACTACAGTACTCGAATCTCAAATATTGTGAATAAAATTCCAAACATCGATGGTTCTTTAAAAAGCGACGACGCTTCTTTACGAAAATCTATTCATGAAGTAGGCGTGGGAAAGGAGATAAACTACGAAAAGTAATCCCCGAATTGCAGGATTTAGTAGTGGCACAACTGTCTGTATGCTCTCTATTTTCAGAGTAAACGCCTTATAAAAATTTCATCGGCCACTGATCCGCTCTCCCACTCAAAATGAAGACGTTCGGTGTTTTTTTCGACGTCATCTGAGTTTCAGAAATCTGGAGGTGGGAGAGGTATTTACAATTTTATGTGTATGAAAGTAATATTGTAGGTGGTAGTTTTTAGAATTACTAAAAGTCGTACTCGAATTCTAAAAAGTGTGCCAAACAGAAGACAGAGAACAAAATACATTTGTGTGTTGGGCGGGAGATTTAAATAATCCAAACGATTGGGGCAACCCAGTAGTTTTATAGAGGACCTCGTGGTTCCGAAACTACTCTGTCGTCATCCATCTGGAGAGAATAGAGAAAATTGGGTCTGACGTGGATTGAAATGACTCCGTTTCAGATTTATGGGTCAGACTATATTTGGAAGACAAGAAGAAGGACGTAATTTGAAAATAAATGGGATGTTCCGGGATATTTTTGGAAGAGGATTTGTGTTTCTTGTTTTTGGAGGTGGTGTTGAAATTATATGGTGAGAGGAAATAGTCAAAAATAGATATCGTAGCTGTTTCTTGTTTTTTTTTTTTCATTGTGATTGACTATCTCGATGTTCTATGTGAAAATTCGTACTGACTGAGAAAGTAGAATTATCGCGAATTTTCTGGAATATTTCATAGGATTATCGAATTTATTATGTGAGCGTAGAAAACTGATTTATTGAAAAACAATGTCATCCTGTGATATGTAATGTGCTCTGTGATATGTGATATGTAATAATGTGACATGTGATAATGAGATATGGTTAGTACTGAGGATTACGGTAGTTAAGAACACGATTATGCTTAACCAAGTGAGGAGTACTGTAATCTATAGTACCAATTTTTTATACAGCAACTTTCAAAATCAAAGTTGAAGTAGTTAAAAATTTACTGAAGACCAAAGTTTTGAAAAATACAAGATGGCGTATAATTGCCAGGACTAAAGTTTGTATCAAATTTGAGAGAAGCGCCGTACTGGGCTCAAAATTGAAGTGCGAAATTGCCAATAACTCATCGGTGAAATGGAAAAGTTTCAAATTATTTGATCAACTTTGAGCTGAGTTATCGCTTATGAAAATTGAAAAAACCGAAAACCTACAGTTTCCTGTCTTTCCTGTCAATGAACCATAACTTTTTTCTTGACAACGCTACTCAAAAACAATCAACTAGGAAAATGTAGTTTTTTGTTTAATTTATAAGAATCTTTACTATTAACAATCACCAAATTCTGTGTGTGTGTGTGTGTGTCCGTTTGTTCCCGGTTCCGCGACCCTAGCGAAGTTCCTACCGGACCAAAATTTCCCAAATTTTTACAGATAACCCGAAATAGCAGCGAGATGATGCCCGTCTATTTTACTTTTCGAAATTTTGAGTTTGACGTCTTCTGGAGACGTTCTTCTATTCATACAGTGCAACTTTTCAAAAATTATATTCACGTCATTCCCGCTCAACCCCCTATTTTTTTTTCTTATCCACGCTATTTCTGGGAGAAAGATGTTTTTGTGAAAACGTTATTTTAGTCTGGGGTTTGAATAATTGAAAGGGAAAATTTCTGAAACAGGGAAAAAAGTGTTTTCCAGGGAACATAAGATCGCGCTTTCTGGATCACTCGAGTTTTCAGGATTTCAACTTCTAAGAATTTCCTAACTTAATTTCTGAATTTCCAAATTCTGGAATTTCTAAACGCTTTGAGATTCTTATTCACTGAGTTTGCAAAAAATTTTCAGAATTTCTGATTTTCCTACTTTTCAGGTTTCCAAATTTCGAAGTTTCTAAGTTTTTGCAAATTTGGATTGTCGAATTTGTGAAACTTGAAACTTCTGAATTCCCGATGTTTCAAGAAATTCTGGATACTGTGTTGGGCTTTTCTCCATCATCATCTTCCACTTTCTAACAACACATGGTCAAAGACCCCTTTTAAAGAACGTAGTTAGCTGGAAGTGGGAGTTGTTTGCACTAAACGCGCATTACTTTTTCGACTAATTTTCCAAATTCCATACGGTCAGATTTTCGAAAACTTGAAACACTTTTCTAGCATGATAGTCTCTGAAAAACGCAAATCGACTGTCTTTGTTATTTCGAAATTTTTCGAAATTCGGAACATTCGGAAACCAGGAAATACAAAAATTCTGAACTTAGATATCCAAAAATTAGGAACTTTAGAAAAGCGGGAATCCATATACTCCGGATATCAGAACTTATAAAATTCAGTCATAAGTAGTTTCGCAACCTTGGAAATTCAAAAAATTAAATACCGTATTTCCTCTAATGGAAGCCCACCTCTATTTGAAGCCCACTTCTATTTGAAGCCCACCTCTAATAGAAGCCCACCCCGCGAGGGGCATCGAAAAATTGAAGCCCACCGTCTAATAGAAGCCCATGGGCTTCTATTTCTCAATTTCTAAACCGAAAATTTCCCAATTTCTGAGTTGCAGAATTCCTGAATTTTGAATTTTGAGTTTCTGGAACCTCAGAATTTTATAAATTCGGAATTCCGGAGTTGAGAATTGCAGAATTAAAACTTCGAATTACAAAAAAACACCGAAGTTCAGAATTCTTGACTTCCGAATTGTCAAATTTCTCATTTTTTGAACAAAATTTTTTTCGAAAATTATTAATTGAAAAATTGAAGCCCACCCTCTAATTGAAGCCCACCTTTAATAGAAGCCCACCCTGAGAGGAAGGTTGAAAAATAGAAGCCCATGGGCTTCTATTAGAGGAAATACGGTATTTAGTAATTTTCGTGACTTCGGAAACTCGGAAGTTTAGAAATTCGAAATTGAATTGTAAGATACAAATTGAATTGTAAGATACAGAATTTTCCGATTTTAGACCCAGAAATAATCTCTGAGAAAATATTGTGATAACTCTTTTTGAAATGGCGGGTATTGGAAGCGGAGGCCAGAAGGTTTAGCCCAAACGGGTGCACACCGACATTTGAAAATTGGAAAATTCGGAAGGAAAAATAACCAGAAAGATAACAATTTCTCACATTCAATTAAAACTTTTTTTAAAATTTCCTCAAGTTTTGAGATTCAAACGTTTTGAGTGTAGCCAGGAGATTGTAGCCGCCGACAGGCGGCGGAAATCGACTGGTTTTATAACAAAACTTGAAAAGTTTCAATTCCGAATTCACACGGCTTCATCCAACGAATGACCAACCGGGTGGCACATAACTACCAGGACTCAAGTTTGCACTAGCCTAAAATTTGAGTAATGCATTGTACTAGGCTCAAAACTAGAATACAAAAATTCAAATAATTTATCTGTAAACCGTCCAAGTTTCTAATTATTTGATCGACTTTGAGCTGCGTTATCGCTTGCCAAAGTTAGTCCATCTCATGAAAATCACAAGGAACATTAGGTCGTTCACCTTTGGACAATCATAACAATACCTAGACTTGAGGAATTGCTTTGAAAATATCAGTAGCTTTGAATCAAACGTAAAGTTATATTTCTACCAATTTTCGTGCTTCCAAGGCACTTCTGTCTAAAGATATACCCGTTATATCAGCAAGGGTAGTTGTGCCACCCTTTTCTGATAGTAAGGTTATGCTTTCAAATGTTAAAATTAATAAATTTGTAAAATGATTTGCTAAAAAGATTTTTGCCGCTATTTTTTTGGACAACATTTTTTGTTTTTATTCCTTTAGTAATGCTATGCGATATACAACAAACCTAATTTAATGATTCTTGAGGTTTCCTAGAAAACCAACCGCGAACGCCAGGAATTCAATTGCAAAACCAAAGAAAATAGGACCAGTGACACTCTAAAAACTCCAGGGAGTCACTAAAAAAGTATACTGGTATAGTAGTGACCAGCCGGAAACTATGTACAACGGATTGTTTCGTTTCGTTCCTTTGTGCATCGTAAATTGTGTCCATTTCGGCGCATGTGGTCCTCCTCGTACATAAATTAAGTGTGTGGACGGCTCTGCAAAAATCCGAACGAATTCGAATCTCTTTTTTATTTATTTATTCGGCCGAAAAGTCACTACTCCTGCATTCGTAACGAATTACGAGGTCGATCGAGTTCGTCGAGCACCCCGAAATACGTCATAAGGGTTTCGAAATAAGATTCAAGCTGCAAAGTCTGGGTCATCCGAATGGAATAATCGGGTTGGCGACCACCTCGCGGGAAACTTCTGAACGTCGCTTTGTGGTGACCCTGAGTCATTCTCCTTCTTCTTCTTCTTCGTATTTCTTGATCACGAGCAGAAAACTCTCGGGGATATACGTACACACACAAGACCACCAACTACTACGAATCACCAAAAATGAATATGAAATTTTTATGACAGCCCCCCAGCAGCAGGCAGGCAGGCAGACAACAAAACATGACGTCGTGTTTTATTTAGAGCAAGAGCATTAAAATTGGGATGATGGTCAGGGATCGAAAGGGCACATAAACATATGTAGTCTTCCAGAAAAATAAATACAGTAAAACATGTACAATAGGGCCCCTAACTTTTAATTGTAATCCAATTTATCTCAGTTCTTGTCTAAGATATCAGAAAGTTGCCAACTGATAAATTGTTTAAAAAAATATCGCAACATTTTATCAGTTGACAATTTTTTCACATCTTTGACAGGAACGGAGAAAAATTAGCTCAAAGTTTACAATTTTATGGCACATCTATCACAGGTGTTACAGTGATAATGAATTTCAAAGAAATGGTAACATTGGGAAGATAGTGATCATCTTGAAAAATAGCAAAAAAATGCTCTGCTTCAGTATAAATCTCGGATCATCTGGATTTCTGGATATTCCTTTAAAGATTAATGAAAAGGAAGTCTTTGAGAATTTCCAAGTAGAGGAATTTATTTATTCTTGAGAAATTTATTCAGCTCATTGTAATAATCCCAAACTTTCAGAGAAACCTGAAAAAAGATGAAGTGAATGTTCAGAAACTATCTCCTGCTGGACCTGTAAAAGCTTGTATAAAGTTTAGGAACAATTATTTTCGAAATTAAGAAGTACTATGGAAATTCAGATTTCTCACACAGAGCAATTTCTACCGATTCTATAAAACGAAATATGTATCCAGGTGTCATATTGAAGAAGTTCATGTCAAAAATATTTGAGTTCTATGTGGAAAGTTTCACCAATCGATCCAAAGAAGACTTGGCAACTTCTGGTTGGTGGTCGGCCAGATTCCGGATAAGGCCGTTAAGCAAGAAGACCAAACTCTGACAAACTTATGACAACGTTCCGACCTGATAGTATTTCAACTTTCAAATTGCGACCGAAGTCTGACCATTGCCCTCTACACAGCTGTTTTTGGCCAAGCTCTGAGCAGAACCTTCCCTAAATTCGTACAAAAGACGATCACCTGAGGACGTCGACCGAATTAAACTAGTCGAATCAAAAACACCACGATTTAGAATGGCAAAGAGAGTTATGAACGCCACAATTTTTTTATTAAGATTTCATTTATTTATTTCTTCAATTACTTTATTTTTTCTTAACCAGATTTTGCAAAATTTTTCTATGTAGGTCGCCAGTAAAGTTTTTCGAGATTCAATACAGGAACAGTCGTTCATTTCCTAAACCATTAATAATGGTCCATCAACGAATTCAAGACGCAACCGGAAGGATCACCGAGGAAAACAAGAACAACAAAGAAGATGAGCTGAAGTTGCGCGGACAGTGGACGGACACTGGACGGACGGACAACGGGCATCCAAAAATGGCCTGACAACGGACAACGGAACATTTTTTGAAACAGGAACAAACAGGTGCGGATTAGCGATGGAAAGAAAACGGAGTCATCGAAGACAGTCTTTTGAGACGGAAAATGTGCACTTCAATTTTTCTGGTAAACGGACGGACAAAAGATGTCTACGGACGGACACCGGACAGAATATTTCCACGGACGACGGACAACGGACAGCCAAAAATGGCTGGATAGAGAACCACCGAAGAAGAAGAAGGAGCGCGCAAGAAATAAAAAAAGAGAGAAATCACAAAAAAAAAGTTCACGAAGTTCTCGACGTTTGCCATGATGCCGCATGATGCCGATTCAAAATCTCGTGACGTTCGTTATCTGAAAATTTCATATTTTAAAATTTTCGAATTAGAAAAAAGTTATCCTTTGAGAATTTTTTAAATTCTACCAGCCTGTTTGCCGCGCCTCCGGCGCTACAAACAGCTGGAAATAACCTTTTTCTTTACTGTTTGTCGCTTCGCGACTACTCACTCTTTTTTAAAGGTCACGTGAATTGTATTTTATTTTCCAGCTTTTCAAAAGTTGCGGACAAATCCACAGAAAGATAGAGAAACAAAAAGACGCAACTTCATTTATTTATTATAAGAATGATTTTTTAAATTCTTAAATTAAGAATCAAAAATTCACGTGAAATATACAATTTTCACGAATATTTTTTTTTCTTCCAAACATTCGAAAAAGGAATTCGGCCACTCAACATTTTCAAAAGTAGAAAAAAGTCACAAAAAAGTTAGAAGATCACGTAAAAATCGAAAAATATAGTGGCACACAAAAATTTCTTTTTGAAAACTCATTTTTTCGAAAATTTTGAAAAATTTTAATTTTTGACTTTTTAATTTTTGATTTGAATTCTCTAATTTTCAAATTCCCATTTTCTCACCTTTCCTTTTTTCGCTACTCCTTGTCGTTTGGATTCGTCCACTCCTTCCTATCCTGCAAACCTCCACGGTAGCTGCCCTCGAATTGCTCGAAGTCGTCGCCAAGCAACTCCGAGAACTAGAAATACTGATTGTTTTTTTTTGTGAATCTTGGAATCTTGGAAAATTTTTGTATCAATGTTTTTTTGAAATAGAAATTTTGTAGTTTGCTAATTGCCCACGAAAAATTTCCAGAATTTGTTTATCAGAAGTTTAGAAAATGAAAGTTTTCAACCCAAAAACCAGAAAAACAATGTCCCGAGAAAGTTTCAAAATTTTGCAAATTCCCGTTTCCTCACCTTTAAACTCCTATCATCTGGATTCAAGTGCGACCAACTGTCCTCGAAGTCTTCAAAATTGATCCATCCCAACACCAAGCTCCTCTTCCTGGAATTTGAAAGTTGAAAACTAAATACTCTTCGCCCATTTTCTCACCTTTCATTCCATTCTGCTAACTCTGCTAGCTGGTTCCAAATCATTCCAATCCTGAAGACATCGCTGGAAGTCCTGGAAGTTGCTCTATCACGGATACATAAAGAAGCTCCTGAAATTAGAACGTTGAAACAAATTCTGAAAATTCCCAATTCCTCACGTATTCCGCTTCCTCTGCCAATTGAATCCATATCTTGCCAATTCTGGAAACATCCCAGAGAGTCGTAGAAGTTGTTGAAGTCCTGGAAGTAGAAGTCTTCAAAGTTGATTCGTCCCGAACACCAAGCAGCTCCTGATAATTGAACGTTGGAAACTTTAACAATGCCCATTTCCTCACCTTTGATTATGTTTCCTTGCCAATAAAACATCCCTCGGAGTCATGGAAGTTGCTGGAGGTACCTAAAAGCGCCTGCAATATCCTGCAACTTGAACGTTACAGACTGAGTACTGATTTTCTCCTATTTTCCCCATATCCTGGACCTTGGCCTCTCTTCGTGAGGCTTTCACGGAGGTCACGTTAAATTATAAAACAAACGAATTTTCGTGAAAAATAAAATTTGACCTAATTTTTTTTCTCATGTTCTTTTTAGATTGTTTTCGATCTAGTTCAAAGTTGAAAATTGTATTTTTAAACCTCAATTCTGTATATCTTTTAGGACCAAACAAGAAATCGCTGAATGCTTTTTCGTGACAAGTTTTATTCATTTGTTTGAGTTATGGAACCTTGAAAGTTGTCTGAAAATACCGCAAGCACTCTGATAAAAGGCCGCCCAATGCTTGCACTTTAAGCTCAATCATCTCGGTTTCTATAAGAGATATCAGAAAGTGATTAACTATAAAAATGTTGTTGATATCATAATGAGTAATTTATCAGTTGACCGCATTTTGATATCTTTGACAGGAATCGAGATAATTTTGCTCAATGGTTTGAGTGGACTTCAATTAATGGGAATACGGTAGTTTGGAACTTTGAAAGACGTCCGAAAAAAAATAGTGGTTTGTAGAAGAGTTAGATGCTCATGACAGAGCTAATCATAACAATGTGAAAATTTAGTCTTAAATTATCCGTTCTAAATATATGTTGTTGAAATTGTTCTGGTTCTTACAATTTCAGAATGTTGATATTGTTCGGAACTCCTTGTGAAGTTTTCCAATCACTATATTATCAAATTTAAAACAATTTATACAATAGAAACAAGATAGTACAATTAAATAAGAATTTATTTGAGCAATAAGGCATCTGTGCAATTATCTAGACATCCGTAATAAAACCAATCAAAACGTTGTATGGGTTTGAAAGAGATATAAAAGTGTTCGAGATTAATGAAGTTCTGGAGCATCGCAACGGTCGCCTTCATGCTCCGAAATGTATGGAAGACGTTTGGATTTGTACAGGAGCATCAACCAAAACACGATGTTGAATACGATAAACTGAAAGTTTGAGATGTCAGAGAATTCTGAATGTTTAGAAATTTCTTACCACGATAGGAAAAGCGGCACGACTGACGATGTCAATGTGACTGTGACTGACACAGAAACGATTCGGTTGTTTGATGACTGCAATGATTGAGGTGGGAGCAGCGTTGCATGTGCATTCTGCGAGACGGACATCTGGAAGTTTGGAAATCGGGATAAATATTTTTATTCAACCAATTTCCGAGTTGCTAATTTTGAGCTCATATATCTCGGTTTTTGTAAAAGATATCAAAAAGTGATCAACTAACAAAATGTTATGATATTATGGTAAACATGTTGTTAGTTTACAGATTTTCAATATCTTTCACAGACACCGAGATAAATGGTCTCAAAGGTCAGAGGTCAGCAGCCGACAGCGTAGCTCGGCTAGCAAGCGCCGACTTGTCAACTTTGAGCTCATATATCTCGATTCCTGTGAAAGATATCAAAATTGTGTCAACTGATAAAATGTAGATGATATTATGATAAACATTTTGTTAGTTGACAATTTTTTGATATCTTTCACATGAACCGAGATATATACGCTCAAAGTTAAAAGTCGGCGCCTGCCGAATCAGCTACGCGGTCGGCTGCCGACTTCCTAACTTTGAGCCAATTTATCTTGGTTCTTGTAACAGATATCGAAAAATGGTAAACTATTAAAATGTTAATCATAATATCAATAACATTTTTTAGTTGATCATTTTTTGATATCTTTTACAGTAACCGAGATAAATGTGCTCAAAGTTTACGGTTTGGGTGGCCTTCTAATGAAGTGTTTACGTAGTAGCTTCGAGTTTCGTAGTTGCTTCGACATGTATTGAAAAAAATCTTTCTATGAAACCAGTTTTTTCTAACCTATCACAATCCTTACCATGAAGAATATCCGGAGTGGGCGGAGCCGGTTTGTGCTCCATCTTCTTTTCTCGCCTCCGACGATCCTCGTTCTTCTTCTTGGAGTATGCAACACACGCGTATTCAATCAACGCAAGAATCACTAAAAGATAGCAGAAGCCAAGAAAAACATCAACAGCTTTAACATAAGCAACTGGAGGTAGACGTCGATTGGTTCCTGTCATCAGATGAGTCTCAGTGAGAACCGTCATCGTGCCGATGAGAGTACGAGAGGGCGCCGAGTCACGATTGATCCAGAATGAGATCTGAAACTCAGGAATTGGGGTGGAATGGATGGGGAGGTATCATACCCATGATAAAACAACGACCAGACTGGCAGGAAAAAATATTTGAAGAAAGTAGAAGCCGCTGTCGCGATCAAATATGAAACTAACCCGTAGACGGGAGTATGTCCCTGAAAAAACTATTTTTGGCTTTAAAATGATTTGAAAGTTATGTATTTTCAAAAAATCACTCCGAAATAATTCAAAAAAATCCACAATCCGCGAAAAACACCAAAAATGTGTCGAGGAGTGACGAAAATTCAAATACCCGCGCAGTGAGAAACCTCGGCCACGGCAGAGGCCCGGTTTTTTTTTGTAGCACACAGTGGTTTTGAACGTTTTTTGCCGGAGATAAAAATGGAAAAAAAACCAGAAAAATTGGAATGAAATTTGACAAGAATTTGGGAAATTCAAAAATTCAAAAATTCCAAAAATTCAAAAATTCAAAAATTCAAAAATTCAAAAATTCAAAATTCGAAAATTCGAAAATTCAAAAATTAAAAAATTCAAAAAATCAAAAATTCAAAAATTCAAATTTTGAAAAAATGACCTTGATTTCTCACTGCGCGGGAATTCAAATCCTCGTCTCTATTGATCTCCTTTTTCATATTTAACGGTGTTTTCCGGGAATTTCAGACTAAATAAAACTTCATATCAGGAAACACACATAACTTTTCAAGTATTTTCAATCATTAATTCGATTAAAAAAATTGGTCCCCCTTTAAAAAATCCCTAAACTAACCCGATGAAGTGCTGGCAAGTGTCCGTTTCTGGCATATTTTCGTAAACTGATAGCTCGACAATTCGATGTTTGCGTCGGCTTTCACCGCTGACGCACAATTCGGCTCCTTCGAAGTACACCAATTGTACTCGATCTCGGCCGTTGAATATGCATCTGAAGACGATTTGATTTTGTTTGGGATGAGCAATATCTGACACATTTTGTAAGCAGCAAATATCTAAACTATATGAGCAAAGAGAAAGAATTACGACTAGTTTTTTCATAAGGAAAAAGCAGCACAACGACTATACAAAAAGACAGCCAAATATGGCACAATAAGAGAAAATTTGGAAAAACACGGCACCGGACGAAATCATGTGTACAAATGAAAGCTTCTTAAAAAATGAGGAAGAAAAAGTTATATACAGAAATGGTTGGGACAAAATGACATGCTTTCGGGGGGAATGAGAGAATATATCTATGCTGGCAGACACACAAACAGAGAAGATCACATGGGTTTTTTTGATGATGTGGAAATTTGGACGTCATCTTGGGCTGAGGTTATTCTGGAAGTTTCTGGGAAATAGGGGGGTTGCACTGCAAATCCAAAAACATGCCCGAGAAGAAACAACAAGCCGATTGCACGTTTAGGGAAGGTAACAACGAGAAAGGCGATTTAAAAAAGAGTGAGAAAAAAGTGAAAGATAGTTCTTTTTTGTGTTGGAATGGCGGGAATATAAGAGGGAGGTAGTCACCAGTGGATGTGCTGCCACTTGTCGTTTTCCTGGATCTTGTCCGATGAGTTTAGACTCAGATATTTCATGTACAACCAGTAGACGACTGAAAAGAAATGAAGAATAGAGAAAGATAGAGAAAAGGGACAGACCATTGAAGACGGAGAAAGATAGTGGGAAACAATATCGACTCAATTTGTCGATTTTTGCAGGCGTCCATCGTTGGCAGCATGTTTTTGAAGCCTGAAAAGGAAAGGAGTTTTTGAGCTAACTTTTGAAAGATATGCTGGTTTCATAGCCTTGGTTTCTCAGGCTATCAACTTTGTAGTTCTATATTTATCTGTGATTTTGTATTCCCGAACCTTACACAACACATTTCAGTAAATGTCCAAAGTCATACCTCTCTACAAATCTCTAGCCTTCTGACTTTAAAATTACAGCATAGGGCCGCGCATAGTTGACCCGCACTCAATTTTGAACAAGTATGAAAATTGAGTAAAACAGTGTACTCGGCTCATGTTTAGATTGCAAAAACTTGAATAATTCATCAGTAAAGTCGTCAAATTTCAAACTATCAACTTTAAGCTAACCTATAAGTTCGAACGAGCATAAAACTTGAGCAAAGCGTTGTCCTAGGCTCAAAAATGGAGAACAGAAATTCAAATAATTCATCAGTAAACTGACAAAGTTTCCAGTCGTTTGATCTACCTTGAGCTGAGTTATGGCTTGTCAAAGTTGCTTCATCTTATGAGAATCACAAGAAGCATTACGCCGTTCATCTTTGGACAATCATAACTATACCTAGACTTGAGGAATCGCTTTGAAAATTTTAGTAGCTTTGAATCTAACGTAAAATTATATTCCTGCCAATTTTCGTGGGTCCAAGACATTTAAGTCAAAAGATATACCCGTTTTTATCAGTCCGAGTCATTCTGAGCCACCATGTACAGTAAACTACAAACTTGATGAAAACGGATGCTGGACTATTTGCTTTCTAATTTTTTATTTGTCCAAAATTACTCTATTGGCCCTTCTCCCACCCTCACCTTTTTGGGTCGTGCAAATGGAGCTGGCCACAGTGTATGTGCTCCATCTGTCACTAGACGTGGATGTTGCATCATTGGAATCGTCCTACAGTCACAATTTTCAGGAATCTCCATTAGTGGATTCTGAAAACTTATTTCTTTCAACTTTTTCCATTTTCTTTGAACCCTTACCATTGAAGAATTATGACCGGCAAAGTACAAATCAGCCTGGAAAAATGAAATATTATTTTACTATTCTCTATTTCAAAATAAGCCAAATCTACTGTGGAACACCACACTCTGAAAAGCCGGTGGAAAAATACACACACTCTAATACATTTTGTGGTTCTTTTCTATATGAAGTGCTTAACTCTGTTTCTTTACAACACGACATTTACAAGGCGGGAGAGAGATTTGCGGCTTGTACCTGTACATAGCTCTTGGCAGGTGTCGAGTTTTGCGACATTAATGTCATTTCGTATGACTATAAAAAGGAGAAAAAGAAAATAAAATGATTTTGAGATTTAATTTTTTGATTCACTCACATTGTTATTGGCTGCTTTCGGACTTGCATTGAACATTGGCATCTCGTTTCGTTGTTGTTGTTCTGCTGCTTTCCTCCGCTTTTCCCGTCGAAGCACCAGTCGCTTGTTCATATAGGAGACAATGGCATACTCCAGAAGAGAAGCAAAAACCATCACGAAACTAAGTATAGTAATTAATTAATTAATCGATTATCTACCCCTACCAAAAATTAAGAAACACATCCAATCCTTTCACATAGGACACTTTTGGCATCGAATTGTTTGTAGTTGTAATCAAAGTGGTCATAGTGAGCACAGTTGTAACTCCCAGACCCACACGAGCTGGGGAAGCTTCTCGATTCAGCCAGAATGAAACCCATGAGATGGTGACGATCAGAATCGATGGGATTACGATGTTCATGGTGTAGAAACCCATGTTTCGGACTAGAATCACTTCGAGAGCCAGGCGAACGTATTTTCCTGAAAATGAGGATTACCGTAAGTTGGGTAATAGAATCAGTTTGAACTCAACTATCTCGATTCATATAAGAGATGTCAAAAAATTTTCAACTGATAAAATTGCCGGCCGAGCTATGCGGCAGCTTGCCTGCCGAGCTAAGCGGCGGCTATTTGCCTATTAACTTTGATCTAATTTATCTCAATTCCTCTAACAGATATCAAAAAGTGGCAAACTAATAAAATATTACTGATATTGTGATAAGCGTTTTGTCAGTTAACTACTTTTTGATATCTGTTACAGTAACCGAGATAAATTGGCTTTCTGTTAAGAGGTCGGCAGGCGCCGACCTCTCAACTTTGAGTTCAGTTATCTCGATTCCTGCGAACGATATCAAAAATTAGTCAACGGATAAATTTTTTATCATAGTGTCAAAAACATTTTGTTAGTTGACCACTTTTTGATATCTTTAACAGTAACCGAGATACATTGGTTCTAAGTGAACAGGTCGGTAGCCATCCGCTTAGCTCGGCCGGCAGGCACCGACTTGTCAACTTTCAGGTAATTTTTCTAGGGTTCCTGTCAAAGATATGAAATAGTTGTCAACCAATAAATTGTTTGTCATAATATCAAAAAAATTTTGTCAGTTGGTCATTTTTTCATACCTTTTATGGGAATCGAGATAATTGAGCTCAAAGTTAAAAGTTCTTGTGAGCTTAGAGGAAGAAGTGTGTCTCCTGCTTTAAAAGCGCATAACTAGCATTGGAATAAGTGTAGAAAATTGACTTTTAGCGCATTTTGAAGATAAAAATTTGCTTCATAATTATAACAAATCTCTAAAAACTGACCGATTTTTAAAGAAATTATTATCAAAGCTATTAGATATTGGAAAATCCACAGATTCTTAACTCACCTGAAGACGTCTCGGCTTTTGTCGTATTCACAAAATACAGTGTTGGCTGAAACTGTGGCAATTGGAATGTATCGAATTTCACAGCCGTTGTCTCCAAATCCGTTCGCTTTTTTCCCCAGTAGTAGTCGATATCTTTTGTCTGGTACCCGTCTGTAAATGGGCTTTTTCGAAGAAGCTCTCGGGCTCTCTCTCAGCTGAAGAAGAGATATCTAAGTGGGTTAGACGCGCGGCCATCGAGAAGATTTTCAGATATGGAATGCACAAAGAAAGTGTGGTGTGTGTTTGGTGGAAGGGTGGTGAATGTACAATGAAACGAGAGAACTTTTCGGAGTACGGTTTTCAAAAACTTTTGGAACGAAAAAGGAGGCAAAAGGAGAGGAAGGGATTTAGAGTATTTGACTGTTCCGTTGCTGCTCCTCAATCTGGCTCAGACGAATGAAATAGGCCCAGTAGCCAACGTTGAAAAGAACGAAAATCTGAAAATGAGAGACGGACGGTACAAAGAGACAGTTGTGCGGTTACAGAAGGAAACAAGGATCGTGAGTATTTGTCAATGTTCGATGGGCGGAGCCATCTCCAGAATCTTCCGAAATCGTCGTCAGGTATGATGGCAGCTGAAAATCATGAAAACGACATCTGATTGGATGTCTTACACATATAGAATCTCACTCTGATATAAAAATACAGATGCTTGTGAGTTACTCCTCCCGAGCATTGGAGTCAATTCATTAGGCACTGCATCCTCATTCTGTAAAACATGCGAAGAATGTTAGTAGACAAGAATGCACAACATACTGCAAATATAATTGTACGCTGAGATTCCGGAATATAAAGATTCGAAGTTCGATCCGTGGAAGAGTAAAACGGGCGGTAGGTGGTGTTGTTGAAGTAGGAAGGTACTGATAGGGTTCGTTTCGGAGGTGCTTCGATTTGTGGAAGAGGTGTTAACATTCTGAAATATTGAGGTTACGGTAGATAGGAGGTGCAGAGGAGGTACCTGGACTCTTTACGGGCTCTCACTAGTTTCATTCGTTTGCTGATATAACCGACGGCAGCGTATTCCAGAAGTGAGCAAAATACCATCATGAAACAGACGCCTGGAAAAGTAGAAAGATTAATAATGACTGAATTGATTTTGTTTAATTTTGTTCATTGTCGAAATTTGAGAGACAGGGGATTACTGTAGCTCCTCTCAAAATTAGCAGCATACAGGGTGGCGCATAATTACCCGGAGAAAAGTTTGTATTTTCAACGGACCTTATTTTTTTTTCTTGGCAATCCTACGCAAAAACTGTTAACTACGAAAATGTAGCGTCTTGTTTGAATTTTAATAATTCACTCACAAATTTTGAAAATTCTCAATTCTGAATCCGCACGGCTTCATCCAACAAATGGCCTACACGGTTGTGCTATAATACCCGGACTAAAGTTTGAACGAGCATAAAATTTGTGTCAAGCGTTGTACTGAGTTCAAATTTGGAGTGTAAAAATTTGAATAATTCATCAGTAAACTGACAAAGTTTCAAAATATTTTATCATTTTTGAGCTGAGTTATCGCTTTAAAAGTTGCTTTATCTCATGAAAATCACACGAAATATTACCCCGTTCGTCTTTGAAAAATCCTAACAATACCTAGACTTGAGGAATCGCTTAGAAAATTTATGAAGCTTTGAATGAAACAGAGAATTATAATTCTACCAATTTTCTTGCTTCCGAGATATTCATGTCTAGAGATATACCCAGTCTTATATGTCCGGGTAATTGTGCGCCACCCTGTAAACCATGTCCCGTCCTCGATCCTAAAGCTACCGTACTCAATTTTCCTATTCTTCTTGCTAATTAACTTCTTTACCAGTCCCTGTCCCTCACTGACACTTCAGTTCAAATCGTTAAGTTTTATTGGTATGTCGTCAGTGTGTGGTGACATGTGCGCGCGTTTTTAGTTGGCAACAAATCGCCGAAAGCACATGTCATCGAGAAACGAATCTCTTTTTCCACAGCTTTACTATCCTCAAGCTTCTTCTTCTTCTTCTTTTCATTCTTCTTCCAATTTGACGTAATATTGTCCCCCCGGCAATTTGCCAGCCCAATAGATTGATGACAACGACTCTGCGACTCCTACCCTCATGGCTCTATCTCTCTTGTGAAACAAGTGTGTAAAAGAAACGACCCGGAGTGATAAAAGAGAAAAAAGATGGATGTATCGACACCCCGATTGCAACAATTTGTCGCGATGAGACCCCCACGCAATATACATAGGTGAGAAGAAGAAGATAATTGAATTGAAATTGGATGAGGGAAGATCAGAAATCTATTTGACCTATATCAGCTGACTCACCTAGAAAAATATCGATACTCTTCACATATGACACTTTCGGCATCGCACTCTGCAAAAAATATATTGATGTTGGGGAATTTGGTAATTTCAATATACATTTGTCATGGTCATCAGTGTGGTCATCGTGAGCACAGTGGTCACTCCAAGAGCAACTCGAGCCGGTGTGGCATCTCGACTGAGCCAGAAAGAAACCCAGGATATGACGACGATAAGGACAGATGGAAGATAGATTTGGATGATGTAGAAACCAATGTTTCGTTTGAACAGAAAGAACCAACACAGGCGGGAGTATTCACCTAGAAACGGGGCCAATCAGGAGAATCAGGAAATTATACAGTGCGTTGCAGGTTCTTACGTCCACTCATGTTCAGGGTCATAACTTTTGAACCGTTCAAGTAATCAATATAATCTTTTCAAAATCGGATTTGGGACCACAAATTACATCTAGTGGCCAATTTCTGTATCGAAACCTTAAAAATTACTCGAGTTATCTGGAAAAGGGTGAAAATGTGCCATTTGCAGCCGTTGCAGGTTTATACGTCCACTCCAAAGATCGGTAGATCATGATCTCCAGCAAAGACGGTGGGGTCCAATTTTGATTCTGTACATCGGAAATCACTGTAAAAAGCTGTTTTCATTACGGATTCCCCTTTTCTTCGACTTTTTATCATGTCATGGGATCTTTTGCCGACTGATGCTGGAAATGCTTCAACCGGTGCAGTTAGAGCAGCTAGATGGACCAAAAAAGCTATCAGAAAGCAACTAAATTATTCACAATGTCATACTGACTGTTTTCTCATCCAAAAATTAACGAAAAAAGACAGGATCAGCTCAAATCCTGCACTCAAGGTCTCAACGATCTACCATTACTGTCGTTTTGAACTCTTTGAAGTCGTGTAACGGTATCAACCAGTACCTGCCATTTGAAGTCATTGAATGTACAGGTTAAATATGTATTGAGGATGATTCAAACATCAAAAGAACAGTCATGCTCCCAGCTCCGAGACCTACCTCTCATCACAAAGTACGATGTCTCGACTTCGCCTAATAGTGCATCGGACCCAACTGGGGGGAGGTGTTAAAGTGTAACATTATCTGCGAAAATAACTTTAATTTAAATGTTTTTCATTCCTAAAAAAATTTCTGACGAAATTATCACCGTTTATACCTCCCCCCAGTTGGGTCCGATGCACTTTTAGGCGAAGTCGAGACATCGTACTTTGTGATGAGAGGTAGGTCTCGGAGCTGGGAGCATGACTGTTCTTTTGATGTTTGAATCATCCTCAATACATATTTAACCTGTACATTCAATGACTTCAAATGGCAGGTACTGGTTGATACCGTTACACGACTTCAAAGAGTTCAAAACGACAGTAATGGTAGATCGTTGAGACCTTGAGTGCAGGATTTGAGCTGATCCTGTCTTTTTTCGTTAATTTTTGGATGAGAAAACAGTCAGTATGACATTGTGAATAATTTAGTTGCTTTCTGATAGCTTTTTTGGTCCATCTAGCTGCTCTAACTGCACCGGTTGAAGCATTTCCAGCATCAGTCGGCAAAAGATCCCATGACATGATAAAAAGTCGAAGAAAAGGGGAATCCGTAATGAAAACAGCTTTTTACAGTGATTTCCGATGTACAGAATCAAAATTGGACCCCACCGTCTTTGCTGGAGATCATGATCTACCGATCTTTGGAGTGGACGTATAAACTTGCAACGGCTGCAAATGGCACATTTTCACCCTTTTCCAGATAACTCGAGTAATTTTCAAGGTTTCGATACAGAAATTGGCCACTAGATGTAATTTGTGGTCCCAAATCCGATTTTGAAAAGATTAGATTGATTACTTGAACGGTTCAAAAGTTATGACCCTGAACATGAGTGGACGTAAGAACCTGCAACGCACTGTATCTACTTGCACTTTGAGTCAATTTATCTCGGTTTCTTCAACAGATAACAAAAACTGGTCCACTGATAAAATGTTTGACATAATATCACCAGCATTTCATCAATTTACTTCTTTTTGATATTTTTTACTGTAACCGAGGTAAATGCCCTGAAGTTTGACAAGTCGGCGCTTGCCGGCCAAGCTAGGCGGATGGCTGCCGAACTGTTAACTTTGAGCCAACTTATCTCGGTTATGGTGACAGATATCAAAAAGTAGTTAACTGACAAAACGTGTTTCATATTACCAGCAACATTTTGTCAGTTGGCCATTTCTTGGAATCTGTTACAGGAATCGAGATATATAGACTCCAAGTTGACAAGTCTGCGCTTGCCTGCCGAGCTACAGCGGTCGGCTACCGACCTCTTAACTTTGGCCCAATTTCCCTCGGTTCCTATAACAGATATCAAAAACTGCTCAATTGATAAAATGTTACTGATATTAAAATTAACATTTTGCTAGTTAACAACTTTTTGATATCTTTAACAGAAATCGAAATAATCGAGCTCAAAGTGCAAGTACAGGGTGGCTTTTTATGAGAGGGTTTACTGTATCTCTGGAGTACAATAGTTTTTGCTACAGTGCAACCTAATATCATCTAATTGGCTTAAAAAGATTTTTTGGATGACTTTCTAGATCTTCATTTTTGGAATTAGTTTTAATCAAAAATCAGTGTCAAATCAAATCAGTTACTTCTAAAACCAACCTGAGCTCAATTTCTGCGTCTGATTGACAACTTTGATCGATTGCAAAACGAATTGCGGTAACTCATACGACTCCGTTGACACTGACTTCTTCTCGTGTGAAACGTATACAATGTCCAGGATACTGTAGCCGTCTGAAAGCACGCAAAGCGACACGTCACCCACCACGAAGAAGTCGGTTAGAGAGAGTCGGCAAGCGCACTCAGTTAACTTTTTTAAAAAGATTCTCATGCGCTGATATAGTTTCGGGAAGGTTTCGAAAAATCAGTTAAAGAATCAGCTTTTGATTTCTTGCGATGGGTTAACGATAGGGTTACAAAATATAGTTACAGTTTGTTAGTTCCATTTTGGATGCAAGAACGCTCCATTGAACATAATTGGGCATGAACCGAAAATTGGCATTAACCGAAAACCAGCAACCAAATGGTTAGATATATCAAATGAAATATTGAAAATTCGTGCACATACGGAAACAAAACTCACCTGCTGATATATTCTGATTCCAGCTTCTAGATGAAATTTTAAAATGAAATTACAATTGAAACATTGGGAGGATGAGAACAATATGAGGAGAGAGAGGAACAATAGAAAAATGGAGGGAATGAAAGAGATGAATACAGATTTCTTGTCTTTATTCAAGTTTCAAAAAAATAACCAAATAGAAGAGGAGGAGGAGGAATAAAAAGGAACCTGTGCAATCGACCCTTCTTGTTTTCTTAATTCTCTGGCTACAAACGGCACGCCTACCCCACGACTATTGTTGAAAAACACACTCGATAATAGAAAAAATGGTTTCTTGAAGAATACTTACAGCTTTCGATTTCCAGTTTGCAATGTTGAGAGTCCATTGGGAAGAGTTTCAGATCCATTGGACATGTAGCGGTTACTGTTAATCTGGAAAATGAAAATTTTGAAATGCCAGAAAGCTGGGAATTAGAATTTTGGTTTATTAAGAATATTTCAGATATGAACAGTCTAAAAATGATACTGTAGCTTCTTCAAAAACAGAAAATTTACCCTAAAACCTGTAATTGGAGGACCCAACTTTGAGCCCATATATCTCGGTTCCTGTCAAAGATATAAAAAAAGTTGTCAACAAATAAATTGTTCATCATAACATCACAAATATTTTATCAGTTGACACATTTTTGGCATCTTTCAGAAGAATCGAGATATAAGGGCTTAAAGTTAAGAGATCGGCAGCCGACAGTCGGCAGCCGACAGTCGGCAGCGCCAGCTTGTCAACTTGGAGTTCAAATATCTCGGCTCTTGTAACAGATATCAGAATGTAGTCAACTGATAAAATATTGCTGGTATTATGGACAACATTTTATTAGTTGACAACTTTTTGATTGCTGTTATAGAAATCAAGATAAATTGGCTTGGAGTTGAAAAATCGGTGACCGCCAGAGTGTGCTCGGCTGCCGACCTCCTAACTTTGAAGCCATGTATCTCGGTTCCTGTTAAAGATATCAAAACGCTGTCAACTAATAAATTATTTATCATAATATCACAAATATTTTATTGGTTGACACATTTTTTGTATCTTGCACAGAAGCCAAGAAAAATCAGCTTGAAATTGACAATCGAGCCAGTTCAAACTACGTCCCTCGTTTCACCCCTTTCTCTACTCCAGAACACATTTGGCAACTTTCATGAAATCATTCATAAACCATTTCAATAATCCTTCTTTTTCTCTCTCTTCTGACCACTTCTTGCCACTACTCGCTCGTAAAAAGTAGCCGTAAAAATGAAACATCATCTAATCCTTTGTGGTCCCTTTTTCTTTTTTTTTCGTACTGCTCCCCTTGAATGGGTGGTATTAGAGAGTGCTATCAAGATGGTGGCCACTAAGAGATTATTTTCAGATTTTTCTTCTTTTTTTTCCTTATTCTCTCTTTTAGTCCCTTTCCTGATTACCTTTGACTAGTATAAACCGTTCCATCACTGTCAATTCGAAGAAATGAGTTGTGGGTTGTTGCCAAATGGAAGAATGATTTTTTCTCGTTTGGAAAGAAGGTGTCAGGTTTCCAGAGTTTATCCAAATAATCAACTCCTACAGTCAACGAATCGATTTCTTTGGATAATCCCAAATCGAGACTTCCGAATGCTAATCGAGGATCCTGCCATGTTTGACGCATATAGAAGTCTAGTGTGAAATCCTGAAAAAAAATTTTCTGGAATTTTAAATTTTTCAATAAACGGGGATACTGTATTTCCTCTAGTAGAAATTCGTCCTATCAAATTTGAGGGGCTTGACGGCCGAGCTACGCGATCGGAAGCCGACCTCTTAACTTTGAGCCCATATATCTCGGCTCCCGTAACAGATATCGAAAAGTTGTCAACTGATAAAACATTTATCGTATTATCAGTAACATATTTTTAATTAGCTACTTTTGTTATCTTTTACAAAAACCGAGATAAAGTGGCTTAAAGTTAAAAAGTCGAACTGCTGGCTGAGCTACGCTGTCGGCAGCCGACTTCTTAACTTCAAGCCCATATATCTCGGTTTCTAGGAGAGATATCAATAAGTGGTTAACTGATAAAATATTGCTCATATTATGATAAATAATTTATCAGTTGATAATTTTTTGGTATCTTTCACAGAAATCGAGATAATGGAGGTCAAAGTAGACTGATTGGCACTGGCACAAAGTAGCACTCTATTTGAGTGTTTACGGTATCTGTCCAATTTGATTTTCCTTTTTTGCTTTTTCTTTAAATTATATTTTTCCTACTAAAAAATTTCGGACCCCATGTTTTTCTTTATGAATAAAAATGGGAAGAATCTCATTGTTATGAACACAAAGGAAACAATAAAAACTACATAATGTGCTTGTTTTGGTGTATGCCTTTCCAACAGATTTTAAGAGATTTTTTCTCTTGAAAAATGTTTTTTTTTCTGAAATCCAAACTTATAAACAAAAAATTTGAATTCTAGAAATCAGGCAAATATTAATTCAAAATTCAAATTGAACTGTGGTGTTGATTGGAACAAATCTAATACATATACCGTATTTCCTATAATAGAAGCCCATTTTGAGCTCAATTATCTCAGTTCCTGAGAAAGATCTAAAAAATTTGTCAACTGATAAAACGTTTCTCATGGTGTAACCAACATTTTATCAGTTGACAAGTTTTTGATATCGTTCACAGGAATCGAGAAAATTGAGCTCAAATTTTATGGCTTGGGTGGACTTCTCCGAAGTGCGAGATTACTGTAGATTACTGTAGAAATGCCCTTTCTCAATCCCAATTCCAAACTCCTTTCTTACCATATCTACTTCTGAAACGGCTGAAATTGACGAGACGTGTATCGTGATTCCTACATCGACTGGCTTTTCTCCATACCTGAATTCCCAAAATTTCTTTTTCAAATTCCCCCGCTTTTTTAATCAATTACCTGGGTCGTAATCTTTTATCATAAGTTGTTCGATTTGTTAACCGATCAAGAACTGATGATAGAAGTGCAGTGTTGATATGTGAGTCCCTGCAAAAAAGAGATATCTCTTGAGTAGAAGTGCATTTTGCAGCCAACCGAATCGGGTTGGAAGCTATCTCCCAAAATTGTCTTTTTTTTCTCTTAAATTCAATTTCTACAATTTCTACCGCCACCACCAACGTTTTTTCGTTTCGTTTCGTTGCGTCAAATAGGAGAAAGGTGTTACAAGAAAACGGAACGACATGAGAGTGAAATTGACAATTTCTATCTTGTCAGTTGGCGGAAATTGGATTTGATGACGCTCTGGTGTTGGTGGTTGGGATGTAATAGAATTTCTCTTTTAAGAGAAACAAGATACATGTTCTTTTTTTTTATTTTTTTTTCCTTCTTATTTAATTTTAGGAAAAGTCACTGGGGAGGAAAAAATGGGGGAATGGACTTTTGGAAGAGGAGAAGGGCAAACTCAATTTTCAGTAGTTTTTTTCTGATCAATTTGAAATAAATGGATTGGTGACGAAAGTTCTCTATTTATGATAGTTGAGAGCAAATAGGGTTGGAAAATTTCCAATCGAAGTTTTCACAGAATTTCGATTCGTCCTGTTTCCTCTGATAGAAGCCCACCCAAACCGCTATCTTTGAGCTCAATTATCTCGGTTCTTTTTAAAGATATGAGAATTGGATGAACTAATAAAATAATGGTAATATTACGATAAACAAATTATCAGTTGAAAAGTTTTTCAAATCTTTCTTAGGAATTGAGATAACTGAGCTCAACGTTAAGACGTCGTCAGCCGACCGAGTAGCACAGCTGGCAGGAGCCGACTTTTCTAATTTGAAGCTAGTTTATCTTGGTTCCTGTGAAAGATATCAACAATTCGCTAACTGATAAAATTTTGGTGACATTATGATGAATAATTTTCCAGTTAATACATTTCTAATACCTTTCATAGGAATCGAGATAATTGAGTTCAAAGTTGACGGCTTGGCTGAGCTTCTACTGGACAAAACTGAAGTTTTTGTATTTCTAATTTACAGCAGATAATATGAAAAAAGGTTTGAAATATCGCCTATTCGGAATTTTGACATTTCTATCAAAAAAGAATTTAGAAATTTGAAAATTGAAAATCATATTTTGGTGTAGAATTTTCAGACTTTTTCAGTTACATACACGGTGGCTCATAATTACCCGGAGTCAAGTTTGAACAAGCATAAATTTTGAGTAAAGCGGTGTACATGGCTCAAATTTTGAGTGCCAAAATTCGAATAATTCAGCAGTAAACTGGCAAAGTTTCAAGCTATTTTAACTATTTTCCGCTGAGTTATCACTTGTCAAAGTAGCTCCATGTGATGAAAATCAAAAAAAGTGTGCAAGAAAAATTAGGTCGTTTATCTTTGGGCAATCATAACAATACCTAGACTTGAAGAATCGCTTTGAAAATTTTAGTAGCTTTGAATCAAAAATAAAATTGTATTTCTACCAATTTTCGTGCTTCCAAGATATTTATGTCTTGAGGTACACCTGTTTTTACCAGTCTGGGTAATTTTGAGCCACTCTGTATGTCAGATTCCGAAGAAGACCCTGCGTACGCTTCTTTAATTCGGAATTTTTCTAGATCTTTCACAATCTCCCAAATACCCGAATAACCCGAAAAGTGTAAACTTACTCATCCTGACACAGTACGACGTGTAGACAAACTTGTGCAGTGAGCAAGACGACGAATATTAAAGGCCGTGCCATCTGGATACCTTCGGATCGGTGTTGTGGTCTTCAACAACTACTGCTGCAGAACAAGAAGAAGATGAAGATCATAATCCGGAGTTGATAGGGAGCGAAACGGGAGGGCTGTCTCTCTTGAAGAGATAGAGATAGAGGTGGTGACAACTAGATGAGTAGAAGGGGAGGCCCCCGGGAGCAAGAAAAGATGTAAAACACGCACAAGTTGAGCCAACACGGGAGAACACGGTGCGG
The DNA here is from genome assembly GCA_027920645.1 of Caenorhabditis nigoni. Taxonomy (NCBI): domain Eukaryota; kingdom Metazoa; phylum Nematoda; class Chromadorea; order Rhabditida; family Rhabditidae; genus Caenorhabditis; species Caenorhabditis nigoni. Next base: position 6,132,928 of record CP115866.1, on the reverse strand, counting down.
CGCTGACGGGTAGAGAAGTCGCCAGAAAGTGATTGAGATGATGATGATACGTGGAGAGAGGGAGAGGGAGCCAGGAGCCCAACTGTTCGCGGGAGCGAGAGAGGAGAGAGAAGAGGACCCTCTGGAATGGATTTGAGATAAGAGATGGTCAAGGGAAGCGAAAAAAAAAGATATAAACATTCGGAGGGGAAAGGGCGAGAAAAGATCAAGCACGTCATCCGAAGAGAGAGACTTGGAGGAGCACGCGATTGAACTGGGAGCGGGGCATTGAGATTGAGATCAGTGATTGGTGGAATGAGATTGAGATAAGTAAAGTACAAGAAAAAAAGTACAAAGAGTGGCTTGATTAATGGTTGGGAATCAGATGGTTATCTGGATCAAAAACAGCTGGAGTTCAGACAAGTTCCCTTGAAGTCTGCTCCTTGTAAGGGGTATCATATAAAAATCAACTGATAAGATTCATGTTATTAATTGGATTTTTTGACATCACAATAACAAACCAATTTAATTCTGTGTCTCAGTTCCCTCTAATAGACCGGCTCCTCTACAAATACCGTAGTTTTCTAATAGAAACCTGTCCAAACCGTCAACTTTGAACCTATTTATATCGGCTCCTGTAAAAGATATCGAGAATGTGTCGACTGATAAAATATTTTTGATATCATGACAAACATTTTGGTAGTTGACAACTTTTTGATATATGTTACACTAACCGAGATATATTCTCTCAAAGTTAAGAAGTCGGCAGGCGACCGAGTAGCGCCGACTTGTCAACTTGGAGCCCATATATCTCGGTTGATATAAAAGATATCAAAAATGTATCAACTGATAAAATGTAGGTGATATTTTGATTAACATTTTATTAGTTGGCACATTTTTGATATCTTTGATATGAACTGAGATATATAATCTCAAAGTTGTTAGAAGTTCCGCCAAGCCGTCAAATTTGAGTAAATTTATCTCAATTCCTGTAAAAGATATCAAAATGTTGTCAACTGATAAAATGTAGGTAATATTATAATAAACATTTTATCAGTTGACAACTTTTTCATATCTCTTATAGAAATTGAGATAATTTAGTTCAAAATAGGGATATATCCATGCCTCTCTTTAAGAACGAACACTGTAACTACAGTAATCCCAATAAAACAAAAAAGAGGAATTTTTTTGGAACCAAACTTTTTGGTCTATTCATTTTCCGACCAATTTTGTTAGAATAAGGAACTACTAAACCTGGAAAAAAACTACATATTCCATTCCACTTGCTGTCAATGACAGCCAACATTTCAAAATCAGAGAATTGGTTTAAAAGAGAAGAAGGAAATAGGGATACATAGATTCTAATTTATGGATTTAAGACTCAGAACCTCAGAATCTCATAATCTTAGAATCTCAAGAATTCAGAATCTCAAATTTTCAAAATCTCAAAATCTCAGAATCTCAGAATTTCAGAACTTCGAAATTTTCAGAATCTAAAAATTAAAAAATGCATTAAAATTCGACTTTTCGAAATTTCTCTCTCCGTCTCGTTACACGACACCTGTATCGGATTTCCCGAGACGATACGAAATGACATGAGAGAAAATAAAAATGATATTCGATACAGAAAATGGGACCCAGCCAGACTCTTCGAAGCTTCTAGTGTTTCGAAAAGAGTGAAAATCTTTGAAGAAGAAGAATTGAAGGAAAAAAGTGAGGTGTCGTTTGGCTTGTTCGTAATTATAATACAATAAAAAAGGTGATAAAAAAGAGTGGGTCAGTTGTCACCACAGAAAAAAAAGAAGGGAAAAAATAGAAGATTTCAGAATGAAAGAGAAGAAAAAAAGGGGGCGGGGCTTAGGTGGAAGCATCTGGAGTTCATTTAGGTTTTCCGGCGGTGATCTCTAAGTTTAATCGTTTCGGGTCACTGAATCTTAATCCAGATTTTGAAATAGAAGAAAAAATAGATCAAAGAATCAAAGCTCTTCCAAATTCCCCAAAAAAAAATTCTGAAACTCTCTGAAATTCAATCTCCCAAATGAACTTACATACCAATCCACACATCTGCATCCATCTCATCTATCTTTTCTTTTTGTTTTTTTCTTTCATTTTGCTCTCAAAGAGCAAAAGTTCTGGCTCTAATTTCCGGTGGATCCATCCACTCATCTCTTGCACATCTATCTTTTCTCTGATTCACCCCAGAAACATTCTATATACTTTCTTTTCTTTCTGTGCACCATACAACAACCAACACATACACACTTACAATAAATAATCACAATAAATTACAAGGCTACCGTATAAATTAGGGGTTTTTTTTTCTGGGAATAGGAAGGGACCGGAATATTATTTAACAAGAAAAAAAGGGAAGAGAAGAACATTTTAGGAAAAATAGAAAGGAGCTGAATTTGAAAGATAGAAGGTCCAAGAAAAAACGGGAACAAAAAAGAGGGGCGGGGCTCTGAGAGCCGATGATGATGACTCCGCCCCCATTTTCTGGGGAGAGGGGTTGCAAAAAAAATCGAGAAAAAGAAGAAAAGACCAGTATGGTTCGGAGCAGCTGCAGCAGGGCGTCTTTTAATCCGAGGTGCGTCCGAGACGTGTAAGCTGAAAAAAGAATACATAATTATTCAAAAAGTTCCGGGGATGGAGGCTCGGGAAAGACAGAGATGTTCTTTGTTAGCGAGAATAACTCCAAAAAAACATTTCTGAAGAGATAAAAGAATGAACGATGCGCTGGAGAAGAAAAAGAAGAGGAACGAGTTGGGGGATGCTAAAATGGGAAAAAAAAAGAATGTTGGACTTTTTGTGATCCGATGCTCGAAGACTCAGATGGCGTAGTAGCAGAGCTTCAGATTTCAACAAGGTCATTATTCCTTGACCAGAGCATGTACTTCTTGCGCTCTAAAAAAGAAATGCGCCTAATATTTCGAAGTTTGAGCTCCTGAAAAAGGGAAATGAGCCGAACTGGTTTTTGATACGACCCACTTTTTCCAGCCGAGCAACTCGTACTTCCGCATCAGAACTATTGAAAAAATTGAAGCTTTGTGCTTCGGAAAGACTTTGGACAAAAAAAAAAGTGAAAAAGGAAGACCATCTTGTGATGGGTGTACTTCATAAGCACCAGGTCCAGAAGAAGATGCGAAGAAGACGGACAAAAATACAAAGTAGAAGACGACGACGATGAAGAAGAAGAAGCTCAACGAGTGAAGAAGAAGAAGAAGAAGAAAAGGATGGGCGCAACCGGGCGGTGCGGGTGCGGAGAAGGACAGATTGTGCAAGTGTATGCCGTTGGTCCGAAGGAGAGAAGGAAAAAAAATGCTCCGCACTGAGTGATTCAAGCACTAGTGGGGGATGATGAGTAAAGTGGACTAAAACTATTTGGAGAAGAGAGAAGAGTAAACCTAGTTTAAAAATAAGACACAAGCACACGTGGTTCCCAGACGAAACACCAGAGTTGAGGATCCATCATGCTTCTCTCACAGTCATTCTGAAATCCCTGGCGCAATCATAGTTCAAACCACTAGAAAAGGATTTTTGTAGACCTTTTTTGGAAAAAAAAACTCGATTGTTTCCGCAAATAGGTTGTTCTCAGCTGTGCGGCTGAATATGTTCCCAGCTATTTTGCCCTGCGGCGGCGCCCCGTTTCACTTCTTCACAGCTCTCCAGTCGTTCACGAGTCATTAAATTTCTGAATTCAAAAAGTCCCGCCGTCATCTTCATGTCTTTTTGGATCAACTCAGAAACACGGGACCCAGGAAACGTACTCTCTGGATTGACGCAAACGGCAGGAGAGAATACGAGAACCATTAAAACGGCTCATTCTTACGATGATGAAACGGTGGTCCTCCGAAAGTATTCCCCGATTGAAAAACGGAAGCTAAATGACGCATTTGAGAAGCAAAAAAAAGAACAAGATCAACCAAATATTCCACCTAATTCCATCCAAAGCCCATTATCAACACGAATGTGACCTTTTCGTGAAACACTCAACAGATTGGATTGGATTGGTAGGACGACGACGACGACGAAGAAAGGCTCCATAAACCTACGGTATGTCCTTTTTTCGTCTAATCGACTAATCTGCCAAATGCATTTTCGTTTCTGCCGCGCCAGAATTCAACACAAAGAGAATATGCAAATTACGAGAGGTTCTTGTTAATTGGCTTCAGACGGCGATCAAGATTCTCCAAAAAGAGGATTACGAGCATCCGTCGTAGTTCATCAAGCTCCTTGTTTTTCCTTTCAATACCAGATATTTTCAGACATTTTCAGCCAAATCAGTAATTAAGCACATTCCAGTTTTCTCCCACCCGATCCGTTTGTTGCTGCTTCCTCAAAAACAATTTTCCAGAGAATTGAGGCCAGCAGCAATAGTAGTGGTAGTCATCTCTATGAAGACAATGAACATCACGTGATAATCACGAATGGGAGGTCTTCTCGAGTGGGGGGCCCATCCCCTTACTATTCTTTGCTTCTACTCCTCCCTCACTTTCCAAACAAAGTAGGAGTAAGAAGAAGAAAAAGGAAGAAGAAGGAGAAGAAGCAGCAAAAAAGAAGTGTCTGCTCTTGTTCTCCACAGGGCGGCGCGGTTTCTTCGGGTCGTCCAGAAACTACTTTCTATCCTTTTTCAGGCCACCGCGAAACGAAAGAATCCACAAAATATTTCTTTTCACACTTACAAAATGTCGCAACAAAAAATTTAACAGAGAGGATACAAATGAAGAGAAGAGGAAGAAGGAAGAAAGAATGCGATAATGATGACGAGCTGAATCACGTCATCGAGCGGAGAAAGCTGACGGAGAACTTCTGCGGAAGAAGACCCCGATCTGTGGAGAACTGTTTCCTTATCAAAGAATTATTTGACTTATAACGCCTGGAACGACTGAATTCCCGGGAAAATCTCGCGATTCCTTTTGAATACTAGCAAAAAACAAAAACGAAGAAATTTGAATTATAAACGACTTCTTGGAACCATCACATTTCTATATCTCATTGTCTTAAAAATAATAAAATGGTGGCTGGGAAAAAAGGGACTCAATAAAAACCATATTTTCGAGACCAAAAAAAAACGGAATGACTTTGTTGGTGTGCCATAATTTTTTAGACAAAAAGCAACGATGGCATTCTGGAATCCAAAAAAAAGTAGAATGGAACTCAATAACCCAATACTGCTAAACAATGAGACTAGACTAGAAAAAACTCGAACAAAAAAATGAAACAAGGGGCCTGTGAGGAAAGTTGTCGGCGACACAAAGACGGATGTGTTTTGTCAGTCAGTGTGGAATGTTCGTCTCATTCGACTGCTCCTTCCTTTCCGAACCCAGAGCAGCGACTCGTCGACTGGATTTTGGTCGGCGTCCCCAGAGGAGGAGTGTGGCGCCCACTCTGACTGCTAACACGTCGTCCGATGCTGATGGACGATGTGTCCGGACGGACATGACCACGCGGAGTGGAGTGAACTACCAGAGTCCGTCGAAGAGAGAGTCATAAAGAGAACTTGATTATTTGATTTCTTCTGTTTCTCTTTTTCTCAAAATTTCGCTGAGATTCTCTGCCAGAGAAGATGATTTTTTGCAGAAAACTAACTTCGACGTCATTCTTTCGCCCATCCTTCCTGTTCTAGCTGCACATCTTAAGATTAATTGAGCAAAGAAACTAGAAGAAACATAATTGCTCTTATTCTGCGCTATTCTGGAGATAGAGAGGAACTTCTAGCAGTCAGGAAGGAAAAGGGAGGTCGTTACAAAAGTCATAAAATAGGACCGGAGTCCTAGAGACGGGATTCTGAATGTGTATACAGATAACAACCACCTTTGCCAGGGTTCAATTGCTTCCCGGGTGAACATATATGGCTTACTTAAAAATCAAGGCCCGGTAAAAATGTTTTTTGATGGAGAACGGTTCTTGGCAAGCTTATTATTCGACGGAAAATCGTTGCCGAAGCGGGCCAGGCCCCGCAACTTCTAAAGAAAACCAGGCCAATTGCAAGTGCGCAAATAAGGCATCCATAGGACTTGGACTCTATCCAAATAGTTCATTCCACTTTCGAAAACACGCATTCCAAACATCACATCAAATCAGACGACAAATCGAGTGGGAAACTTGTCAACTGTCATCACTCTAAACACGGTCTCAAGGGATTTGGTAGGACTACATTTTTAAGATGAAGAGAAGAACACGGGAATAAAAAGTGGGGAATAAAAATGTAGACGATTGAAGAGGGAAGATCCCCCAATTGGATTTTCCATTTACAGCGGCTACGACAGCCGTTGTTTAGATATCATGTTCCGGAAACAAAAATGTGTTTGAACTTATTCCTCTAGCATTCTTTAGTCATTCAGACAAAAAAAGGGGCGAAACCAGCATATTCCACAGGGGGTCAGTTCTGCGGTCGAACGGCGTTGATTCATTGAGGCCACGAGGGCAAAAGAGGCTTGTGGGTGAGGTCAAAAGTTACTGCATAAATTCGGTTATGATAATAAGTAGAGAGGCGGCGGCGGAAGATGACGATGTAATAAAAAAGTGCGCTGAACATCCTGGAGGCGGCATTTTTTATAATCAAGTTTTTGCTAAGGCATTCTTTTTGCTTTATGTTACAGATCATTGCCGCAGTTTTTTGGCTCATGTTGACAATCTCGTTCGCTCATCCTTTTCTCACCGCGCGCACGGCGCGCCGTTCTAATTTGATTCGCATTGGTTATGGAGGAAAAGGAAAGAGCAGAAGGAGTCGTCGACAAAAAAAACTACGGTGAATGGTGAAGAGTGTGGAGATGGGGATGCGTTGGAAATCAAATCAAGTCAGTTCTGCGTCAGAAAAAAAGCAGGCAGAGAGAAAGAGAAAATTCCCCAGGAAGCACCGAGAGTCAACAAGGGCAAAAAGCTATGAGAAAGGGACGAACCTGGTCGCAGAATTGAGTTGGGTTGACAAGTTCTGTACATCCATACGTTACTCGCATTAGGTTCTTGTTTTTCCCTGGAAAAAACGATAATTGGGTGAAAAGAAAGAAAGAAAAAATACCGTAATCTACGAGATTCTGATATTCTACATAATTTCCTCCACCCACAACAAAGAGAACGATATCTTGAGCTGCTTGCTGTCGAGCCAATGCGATCGTTCTGAAAGAAAACTTTGAGTATAGTATTCAGCTAAAGATTAAAACAAACTCTTTAGTCGGCTGATGCATCAACTTTGGGTCGAAGAAGCAATACGTCTCATCAATGTCAGGCGCTTGCGATGATCCTCCCATCATTTGATTGATTCCAACTGCCGATATTCCAGCAGATGATGGAGGCGTGTTGAGTGTGTCAACCAGTTTAGTAAGTGGAAGATGGTGTGCTTTTGGAACAAGATTCTTGACTCCTTCCATGACGAATTTCGATCCATGGTTTAGTAATTTATTGAACATTCCTATTGTTTTTGTTCCAGCTCCTTGATGTTCTTCCGTGTGAGATGAACTGGCTAAACGAGAACCGAGTTGGGAAATCGATCTGAACATGGTCTGATAAGTAATTTTACAAAGAACTTCGACATACTTGAGCTTTTGTACATGTTTCAATGCTGATTCTTCAATTCCTTTCTCACGGAGCAAGCTCATCATCTCCTCGTAGCCCTTCTGATTCACAGTTTCTTGACATAGGAAGGCGATAATCAGTACACGGAGAACGTCTTCCTGATTACTAATGCTTCCAAGAAATTGTGTTACGGGTTGGTCTATAAAGTATTTTTGATTTAATTCACAGATCTCAAACTTTAATTTTAACTTACCGAGTGGAGAATGTTGCAACAGTTTTTGCTCAAGTTCAAACAACACATCCAACTTTCTTTCTTTAATCACATCAAGCAGAGTAGTGGCAACATTTGTGTGCAAGTCAATAAGTCGCTTAGCTTCGAGCAATTGGGGAAGACTAGTAACAGTAGATCCAAGTTTAGCAGTAGTATCGGCGAGAAGAGTCGTCATGGCTTCGTCAGCAGCATCACTTTCTCCACTCATACCCATCGCCTGCTTCAACCGTTTTATCTCTTCTTCACTACTTCTGTAAGCATCCAGGTCTCCTTGAACAGCCTCAGCCACAGCTGGGAATGCACTTCCTTTGTGATTCTTCCATAGTTTATCCGTTCCTCCGGTTCCCATATCGTATTCCTTCTTTTTACCAGAATTGGTAATTGTTACACGATTTTGGTCGAGTTCCTAAAAACGTTTTATGTATTTCTTTGGCTGTGAAAAACTATAATACTCACCAATACATCGTGCATCAGGGCTTGATAGGTCCACGTGTGATGAAGCATTGTTGCAAGGTCGGCACCCCGATCCCCAATCACCATAAGTGGACGAGTTGTTTGTAGGAGACCCATCCGAACACCATCCATTGTGAACAAGTTATTACGGGAGTCTCTCAGATTATCCCTAAGTTTTTGATCTAGCCTCTGTAGGAATATAATTTATTATTCGTCTCAATTCAATGATAATACCTTTGCAACCATTTCTGCTGCATTTCCTTTCGGGCATCTGATAATTGGGACGATTCCCATTGTAGCACAAACTGCAAACAAACCATCGGCAACTGAATCGAGCATAGCGTTGACGACAACTTCAGATGTTCCTGGTGAGTTCATTGAGAAATAGGAGAAAGTGCTATTCTCGTTGTAGCGACGGAGAACAAAAAGATCATCTTCCAGGGAGATGAAATTGAGGTATTGATCTACTACCTTCTGGACTTGAGCAACAGCTCCACCATGTACAGCTGCAGAGGCAAGAGATTCCAATCGAGGACGAGCAAGTGGAGAAATGAAATTGCAGTAGAATGAATCATACATTGCTTTTTTCAGATCCTCACTCATCAAGTCAATGTTTTCATCAGTGGGAGATACAAAATAAACAGCTGGAACATCAGTGAGTGGCTCACGACGAGCTCCGAGCAGCCTGAAACAAATTTGAAGTTTTTTTTTTGAAAATTTTGAAAAATAACTTACAGATGAAGTGTGACTCCGAGATCTCTGAGTTGTTTGACTGGAAGAAGTGGAGAGATAATATCTTGAGCAGCCTTGTCGAGAACCAAAATCTTCCACACCTACAAATAGACAACATAACTTCAAAAATCTCACAGATTAGAGAATTACAGGTTCTTTTACTCCTGAGCTGACAACTGGCTCATTTAAGTTGATCATGGTCCGCAAGGCGACTGAAAAATAGGTATTTTATTGAGATTTGTAATCAGTAACCCACCAATTTGTCGCGTTCTTACGCTTTCTAGCTCGGCCGGCATTTTTTGTGAGGACCTAATTTCTGGATATCTTCTATTTATCTTCATCCTGAATCTCTTGTGGATTTACGGCCACGTCGTGAAAAAATCAGGAAAGCGTCGACTGGACGGTGCTGGCGTCTTTTTCGGTGCTTGACACGGTTTACGGCTTTTGGAGGGTGTTTGAACAAATTTGGTCTGAAAGCATGACAAGACTTTTGGAAAAGAACTTGGAAAACGAGAAACAAAAATTCAAGACGAAAAAAAAACTGAAAATTCTGAAAATCTGCAAATGTTCGTCAAATGTAGTGTTTGATCTGCACAGCGCCCGGTGCGCGGTTTTCCAGAATTGTCTCGATGATCTCGAAAACACTGTAAACAAGTAAACAAATAAACAAGTAAACAAGATCAAGCTCCACACAATGTAGGAGTATAAAAGGCGGGAGATTTCGCCATTTCTCCAGACGATTTCATTTTCCTCTCATTTAACAACTACTACTCAACCATGTCCATCTGCCCATACACCGGTCGCCCAATGGGACTCTTCCGCGAGTTCGAGCCAATGATGCCATACTGGGCCCAGCGCATGAACATGCTCAACAACTTCAACAACATCGTGCCACAACAGCTCAACGAGGTCGAGGACAACGACAACAAGTTCGCCGTCAAGCTCGATGTCGCTGCTTTCAAGCCAGAGGAGTTGAAGGTCAACCTTGAGGGCAACATTCTCACCATCGAGGGACACCACGAGGTCAAGACTGAGCACGGATACAGCAAGAGGTAATTCAAAAGCTAATTGATCAGTTCTTCTTCTAAAATTGCATTTTCAGATCCTTCACTCGCCAGTTCACTCTCCCAAAGAACGTCGACTTGGCTCACATCCACACCGCCATCAACAAGGACGGACAGATGACCATCGATGTTCCAAAGACTGGAACTCACTCGAACATCCGTGCCATTCCAATCCACACCACTCAAGGCCATGCTGTCACTCAGGGCAACAAACCAACCAACACCACCACCACCACCGGAAAGCACTAATTGCCCCCTCTAGATTGTACATTGAAAGCATCCGAATAAAAATGTCTCATGCAGAAATTGTTGTTCTTTCTTTTACTTTCAGAAATAGTTCTTCCTCCGCGATCTTCTTTGTTGGTCTTTCTTGCTCTCTCCGATGCGGAGTTCTCCTTGATTTCGAGTATGCTTCTGTCATATCTCGAAACGAAACGTTCTTCGAAACTAATTTAAGAAATCATCAAAACTTTATTTTCAAACATTGACAAAGTATTCAGAACAGTTAACCTCCATGAAGAGTGGAGACAAAAGTAATCGTATCACCCGCCTCGATTGTGGTATCGTATTCAGATAGAAGACCAGTGTCTGTGTCGTTGATCAGTGTAATCACTCCATGTGCAACTTCACTAGCATCTTCGTTTAACAGCATGTTGATCCTGTGTACATCTGTTACGAGATTGTCCCTCACAAATTTGAGAACATCCCGTAGAGTTGAGTCTGAAATAGGTTGTTCGATTATTAGGACTTTATCTGATAAATTACCTGCAGGGATTTGCACTTTTTGAACTTTTGCTTTTACTAGAAACTCAGCTCCACCTGAGAAATCGATAGTTACTGGAATTGTGCTGGCCATCTAGAAATTCGTGATGATAACTGCTTTGAAACGAGTGCGAAAATATATAACTTTCTGTCTTGTCCGAGTGGAGTACACGACTGAAAACAGCTGATGCGCTCCATTGACACGCACGAGGGATAAGAGACAGCAGAGAATCCGTGTTCATGACGTGTTCTCATGAAGGAACGGATGGCTTTTCGAGGTGTCTAACCTCCGCCAGTGTGATGAAATTTCATAAATAAGTAAAAAAAAACATAAATCTGTAATTCTAGTTTTCCAGAATGACATCAAAAGGCGCAGCGGATGATCTATTCGGAGGACTCAGTGACAGCGATAACAGTGATAACGAAAACGAGGTTGAAAATGAGAAATCCAATGTGGCTATTCTTCAAGACTTGGAAATGAGGTAATTTTCTACTGAATTGGCCTTCCTTGAAGATTTTCACAACTGTAGCAGTGAGGATGAACAGCCGGTCGAACTGTCTCCAAACCACAGCATGGAGTCAGTCTCTCAAGAAGACTTCCAAGAACAAAATGTAGGATATAATTTAAAAAATTAAAGAAAAAACAAAATGTTAATTTTTTAGGCTGTCTCTAATCAATCGGAAAATGGATATTCGAGCAGCGCGCCTACGGTATCCAGCTCTTCAAGTTTCTCTTCATACTATAATGAACCAATTGCTACGAATGAAACAACAAAGTCTCCTGATCGAAACTATGACACACTCGACGTCGGCGATCCCTACCTAGACGAAACTCAACAAATGGAAATCGATACAAACGCTAATTTGGTTCAACCAACAAACAATTCGAGCTATCAAACTCCTCAAATAGAAAACGCTTCAATGTTCTCATCTAACAAATCTCGATTGGAGCATAAAGCAGCCACCACAAGACGTGGATCTTCTTTTACTGATAAGGTTAGACATCTTCTGATGACAATTCTTTCTAAAAGTGTTTTCAGAGTCTAGAACAGAATACTGTTGATACTGGTGTCAAGGAGGAAGTCATCATTGCACGAGAACTTCTTATAGCGAATTTAACAAGAGAACAACTGGACCGCTACGAAGCTTTCAGAAAGTAAACATAAGTTTCAATTAAAAGTAGAGAAATCAATCTATTTAGATCCAAGTTCCGAAGACAACCAATCAAAAACATTATCACTGAAGTGACTGGATCTGCTCCAACGGAGACTGTGGCTCTTGCTATTTCCGCACTAGCAAAGGTTTGTTATATATAAACTTATCAATTCAAACACCTTTTCGTTATAGATGTTCATTGGTGAGATAGTTGAAGAAGCAGTGGAAATAAGGGATGCTTCGAATGAAGGAAACAAGCCTATTCAGCCACACCATGTCAATACTGCATTCAAAAAACTGTACCAGGAAGGCAAACTCTGGCCGCCGTATGGGCAGAAGTATTAAATTCATCGTTGTTAAATAGATCTCTTTTTGGTCGGGTTTTATAGCTTCAATTCCAGTTTTCTTGTTGTTTTTAATAAAGGTCTCAATTGTTGATGAATTGTTTGTTTCTACTAAAATGTTATCCAACATTATCAAATATCTTCCCAATCTCACTATAAATGCTTTCTATGAGCTATACTATTTATAATTATATCCTTAAGGATGTCCGATCACCATGTCCACATCCCTCCTCCTCAGTTTTCCACCTATGCCACAGTAATTGACCCGCCAAGACAAGTCACTGCGACACATCCAGAGGAAATGATGCCTGATCCAGTTCCACCAAATCCGGCGGCTGATATTGAGGAAATCACCCCCGCACCATCCTCGACTCCAGTTCGTGTACCGTATCCTACCGCAGCACCAACAGTTCCACCACCTATCCCATCAGCACCTGAACCATCCTCTACAGTACCGAAGAAAATGGCTTTGGCACCATCCTCGAATAAAACCTATAAGCAAAAACGAACATTCAAGGTAATAGGACCATTTTCAAATTGATCTATAGTTGGTACTGTATTCTCTCATTTTCAGGTTATAATAGTCGGAAACGCTGCAGTTGGCAAGACATGTCTGTCATTCAGATTCTGTTGCGGACGATTTCCAGAGCACACAGAAGCCACCATTGGAGTAGACTTCAGGGAGAGAAGTTGTGTGATCGAGAACGAACTTCTACGTGTGCAACTATGGGACACAGCTGGGCAGGAACGGTACCGCCAGTCGATCGTTGCTCACTATTATCGTAATGTGAACGCTGTAGTTTTTGTTTATGATGTGACATGGTAGGAATTTCGGAGCTTATTTTCAAGACAAAATTTGAATTTATAGTCGCGAATCGTTCAATGACTTGGCTCTGTGGATCAAAGAATGTGAAAAACATGGATTGGTAGGCGATAGTGAAGTTCCTCGTATTCTGATTGGCAATAAGTGTGATGTGGAATGTCCGAATCGAGTGTCAACAGATGAAGCACAGGTATTCCAACAATTTTAAATCAAATCAAAGTCAAAATTTTCTTTCCAGATGTTCGCCGACCGCAACAATATGGCGTTGTTTGAGACATCTGCCAAAGCTGCTTCTGAAGCCGATCACGTCGAGTCGATCTTCCTGACTCTTCTTCATAAACTTCAGGCGAGCAAACCGATGCACGTCCAATCACAAGATGAAAGGCAACAAAAGGAACAGGAGCGTCTGATTCTGAAAGCTAATGAAGCTGGGAACGTTGACGAAGAAGGCTTCTGTTGCTGACGGGCGGGAATTCAAATGGGTTTTTTGTTGTGCAAGCATTTCCTAACTTTTCCACCTACTAACTGGGTTCTTTGTGTGTAAAAACCTCTTTCCTTTTTTTTCAAAATCATTTATTGTCAATGTAATTAAATAGTAAAAATAAATAAGTCGGAAGCAAGAAGATGTTCAATAAATTATAATACTACGATAACGATAAAAGCAGCACCATAGGCAACATGAAAGAGCGTGGCAGGAGAGAAAAGGGTTCGAGGACTTGTCACGGTGGAAGGTAAGGATGATGAGAATAGGTTATAGAATGGGGTCCCTGAGAGATTTTTTGTATTAGATATTTCTGTATTATTAGCGTCTTTGTTGTCCATAAACTGGTCCCGGATAGAACATGTATGGCGATGGCTGGACGTATGGACGCCATTGAGCACCTTCCTCATAATGGAAGGCTTGAGGACGTGGATTTGATGGACCAGAATGATTCTGCCGACGCATACTTCCCGGTTGTTGACGACGTGGAGATGTTGAGCGGGATGATGATACCACTCTCTGGAGAGAATTTATAGAAATTGTTCTCAGAGTCTTTTTTTTTCCGGAACGTTTTTCAAAATATTGTTTTTTTCCCGCGTCTTTTTTTTTCAAATTTAAAGCTTTTCCGTTCACTTGGTTCGAACTACTGTGATATGCAGTTGCGCTTTAATGAGAAAGTGACGTGGCGTAGATTTAGGTCCGTAAAAAATTCAAAAATATAACTGAAAATCGCGAAAAATTTGAATTTTCACCGGCCTAAAACTTCATCACATCAATTTCTCATTAAAGCGCAACAGCATACCGCGGGAATTCGAACCCTGTTACTGTAGTACTACGGTCATTCTCCACACGTTTCGAACTGCTGTGGTACGCGGATGCGCTCTAATGAGAGAGGGCGTGAAAAAAGTGGAAAACGAGAATAAATATTTAGCGAACACGCCGCTTCTCATTCGAATGCAACCGCATACCCCAGCAGATCGGTCCATGTGGATCGCATTTGAGCGCATTTACAAGATGTTCCAAAAAACACTGTGAAAATTTATGTAGTTACCGGACTTGGAAGATCCTCATAAATCTCGCTATCCCTGCTAACAGCTCTCCGTTGTCGTCTTCTTCTGGATTCTCGTTCTCTATCTCTTCTTGGTGTTCCATCGGTTTCCGATGCACCAACTGATGATTCACTATGCCTTCTATGTCTTCTTGATTCTCTTTTCATTTCTCCTCTTGATGCATACTCAGCCTGTCCGTAAATCGAGTTGACTGGTGGAGCAGCAATCGCGAGGTAGTGTGGTGGTGGAGCGTTCATGAGTGGTTTGGGAACTGTGTATGTGTAGGATGGATGATGATAAAGACCTTCTGGATGGACAGCTCGACCTCCAGTTGGAATATAATAGATTGAAGATTCGTCATCCATGTCGCAGCACAATTCAGCACAGCTCAGGGAGGAGCAGGAGAATCCGAAGCGTTCGGAGAAAGCAAGCATCATGCTGGAAAGTCAATATGTTTAGAAATGAAGGATTATGAATGTCTCACTTTGGCAAGAAGAAGAGGTAGTGGATTAATGAAGCAGTCGCATTCAAAACCACAATTTTGAAGAGATGATGGACGACTGGAACATCCACGTAGAGCAGTGGAAGGAAGGTGAGAACAGGGACGATGCAAGCAAAAAGAACTGGGATCAGAGTGGCCTGAAAGATGTTGAACTTTTGAAGTGTTTGTTTGA
Organism: Caenorhabditis nigoni; assembly: GCA_027920645.1. Taxonomy (NCBI): domain Eukaryota; kingdom Metazoa; phylum Nematoda; class Chromadorea; order Rhabditida; family Rhabditidae; genus Caenorhabditis; species Caenorhabditis nigoni. The sequence goes on along the minus strand of CP115866.1, from coordinate 6,117,626 downwards.
TTCTCGATTCCTACCTGGAAAGTGTACTGAATTCTAACTCCAGCACGAATCTGAGACTTCCCGGACATGGAGTAGCTGTAGCAGAATGCCATTACGATAACGCAAGTCAACGCGTTTCCGGCGAGAGCCATGGTCAAAGTAACAATGTTCATTGGGACGGACCAGTAGTAGGCGTAGCCAACGGTCTCACCGAGAACTAAAAGAACGTTGAAACTACATTAATCCAAAAAGCATGCTTAAATACCTGCGATGGAAGTGATAAGGAGCATGACAGTGAGAGCTGGTTGACCCAGAAGGAGCAACGAAACAATGAAGAGCATCACAATAGCAACTCCGAATGCAACCATTCCAGAAGTGAAGACACTGATGTCGTGACGAAGGGACATTGATGCTGGGATATCAACGGAAAGTGGGATTCCTTTAGCAGCGGCTTTCTTTAGGATCATGTCAACGAAGGAAGTTCTGAATCTCCATTTTTAGAATTTTCTGTTTAAAAAGAAACAAAAACCTCTCGGCGAATCCCTTTGCAGTCAACTCCAAGTACATTCTCGATTTGATAATTTGGGTTTGGAATCGGTCCATAACAATATCGGAAGTGTATTTTCGATAAGTTTCGGATGGAAGAAAAACGAGATTGACGACTGGCACGAAGGTGTCCTGAATAAAAGAAAAAGGGAATATAATATTCGGGAAGAAAAAAGAGAAAAAGAAGAGAGGGTTGTCAATGGAGACGTTTAAACTCACCGGATTCACATCATAAATGCTCGCTTTTTCGAATTTCGCGAATTCCGCTAGCCAGTTGACAGCTCGGGTGGCGTATCCTTCGGCCTGGAAAATTTGGAAAATAACTGTAAAACCTAGAGCACCCATTTTTGAAATTTGAGCCAATTTATCTTGGTTCCTGTAACAGATATCAAAAAGTGGTCAACTAACCAAGTATTTTCGATATTATAATTAACATTTCATCAATTGACCACATTTTGATATCTTTTACAAGAAAAGAGATAAATAGGCTCAAAGTAGCAAGGTCAGCAGCCGACCCTCGGGTAGCACGGCCGGCAAGCGAGGACATGTTAACTTTGAACCCATGTATCTCGGTTCCTGTCAAAGATATAAAAACGTTTCAACTGATAAATTGTCTATAATAATAGTGCAAACATTTTATCAGTTGACATATATTTGATATCTTGCATGGGAGTCGAGATAATTGAGTTTAAATATGTGGGGTCCTTCTATAACGGTAGGTCAAGTTCGAGGAAATAGAAACTCACAATAGCAAAATCCATAATATCAAAAATACTATTCTGAACATCATGGTCGTGGTACTCAATACTGTTTTCGATGGTTAATTCCACGAATTGAGTTGTCTTCCCGAATTGATCTCTGTATTGCTCAATGAATGATTTCTCTGATGATCCGGATGGAAGGAAATATTCTTCTTTGATATCAATTCCTGTGTTGTAGAACCCATAAATGGCGAAGAAGACATAGGCGGTACAAAGAACAAGAATCGGGTATCTAATCTTTGGACTGATCACAAATGCTCCGACGGCTCTGGAAGCACACGGACGGGAATCCAGAAGACGATCATGGAGAGAGAAAAGAGACGCAGAGTCGAATGAAGCGAGTTGAGGAGCAGTGAAGTGGGTGTCTCCGGTTTTGAAAATTTGATACCATTTCACTCCACGGGCTTCACGACTTCCACCGACGAATACGAACACCGAGATGAAGCTGAAACTTTTGGATTTTTCAAATTTTATGTTGTCAAAAGACTAGGTCATACCAGACAGTGAAAACCAAAAGAATGGCAACCGAAGAAGCGATTCCAAGGAACGAGGATACCATATGACCATTCTGAATAGCTGCTCCCATTGCAACTGGAAAAAAAGAGGAACATATTTTTAAAGAGATTTCTGAAACTAACGGAATGTCAGGACAATGACAACTGCACTGGCAGCGATTCCGGGACCATCATGAGCAAGAATGAACGCAATTTTTTCAGTGGGGTGGACAGCCGCCGAGGAGTATCGAGACCAGCTGAAGTGCAATTGGAACAACCACAGGAGACCAATACCTAGAAATCAGGAAAATTGATAATTTCGAACTACAGTAATCCGAGGAGTTTCTTTCAAGGGGTGACAAAAATTCTGGTTCTAGTCGGTTATTTTGGTCCAGAATCTCGTAATTTCAGAATCTCTAAATTTCACGATTTCCGAATATAGATATCTGGTTTTCAGAATTTCAGAACCTCAGAATCTCAGAATCTCAGAATCTCAGGATCTCGGAATCTCAGAATCTCAGAAAACCAAGAATTTCAGAACCTCAGAATCTCAGAAACTCAGAATCTCAGAATCTCAGAATCTCAGAATTACAGCTTCTAAAAATATTAGTCTTATGGTTAGAACTTTTCGAAAATTTTAGGAGTATCATAAAATCCAAAACTCCAAAAATAATCCAAAATTTTCAAAAACCCCGATAATTTTAAAAATTTAAAAATTGCATTAAATTCGAAAAACAATAATTTTTCTACAATTTTCTTCTTCTATATTTTTAATTCCAAGTATTGTCCTTTTTTTTGGATTTTTTCCAAATTTCTGAATTTTTTCAAAATTCTGTTTTCTTTTGAAAATTCTGATGTTTTCTTGGGAAATCTGAATTTCATACAATTTTTGAATTTTTAAAATTACCAGATTTTCCGAAAATTTTCGAAAATTTTGAGTTTCGAGATTTTTTGAAATTTTCCAAAACATGAATCTAAAACTTCTTCAATTCTGTGGACCTGTGAATTTTCAAACAAAGCTAAATTTCAAATCCAATGATCAAAACTAGCCATACAAAAAATATATAAAGCGAAAATACTGTTTTGAGTTTCTCTCTTCCGCACAAAAGTTTGATTCCATATTTATGGTATCAATGTATTCAGTTAAACAGAATCAGTTTTGAACAAACAAATATTTCTGGGAAAACAGGAAACTTCGTTTTTAAAACCAAGAATTTTATATTTTGTGAGGGTCTGGGGTTTTTTTCGACATACGAAATTTATTTGGGGTCATTAAAATGGAAGTAATAGCACTAAAAACTGACTAGTGAGCTATAAACTTTTGCCTCTGGACTCTCTTCTTTTCTCAAAGATTTATGAAATAAGAGATGAAAGTCAGAAAATATACGATAATTGGTCTCGGATTCCTTCTCCTAGAGAGGCTCCTCTTCTTCTGAATACTTAAGAAGACGTTGTTAGGGGAAAAGAAGAATAAATAATTCAAGGAGAAACTTACCAATGGTGACGAAACAAATGGGATAAACCAATGGATCAACAGGAAGATTTCTGTAGAATTGCATCGAAAGACCTGCAACAAGGATTTATGAATTGGAAGGAAGAAGAAGAAAAAACAGAGAAAGAACCGGGGACAAGGATTATATTTCAAAATTTCAAGATTTGAATAATATTAATCCGAAAAATTTGAATCCAAAATTAGCGGAATAATTGTTGTTAGAAGTAAGGCTTCTTCTTCTTCTTCCCTCCCCTTTTCTTCGTCATACCTGTGATTGAAACGGCGGATATCGTGATGAATATCATGATGCCAAGACATGGCTTCGACTGAAATACAACGAAAATAGAACGGTTTGAAGGATAGCCAGAAAATATTCTACCTGATAGGCATTGATTCCAAAAGATCCAAAGAGGCAGAACACAAAAAGGATGATGAAGCAGAATTGAAGACACCTGGAACAGGGAAAAAACATTGTGGGTGCAGAAGACCCGAGTGCTCATTGAGGAGCAAAAAAGGATTTCTTTTTACTAGAAGTCTACAGACATCAATAACTTCGGATGGAAGATAAACAGAGTGATATATATTCAAAGAACACCTGAAGACGTCAATTGAATGCGTCAGAATTTTTGTTTCTGGATATGAGATTGAGGTCAGAATGGAAATTTGGAATCTGAATGTAAAGCTTCCTGATCAGAAGGGTTTCATAATGGATCAATGAATTGCATCACAAAACCAAAAATAACGCAAAGCCGAGTGAAGATTCCTAGCAGTGATGGGAGGAAACCCATTTTCTCAAAATCCGGAAAACGGTAACGGAATTGTCAACGTCTTGAAACGGAAATTGAATCGAAAATAAACTGCCGAGTCAACTCGCACTAGGTAATGCTTAACGTCCAGATTTGCATCACTTTTTTGAGCCAGTTTTAATGAAGTGTTTTCCTTTTTTACTATCGTACTTTCTCTAATAGAAGCCAATCCAAATCGTCCTCTTTGAGCCCGATTATCTCAATTCCCATAAAAGATATCAAACATTTGTCAACTAACAAAATGTTATTCATTAAATTATCAAGATTTTATCAGTTGCTCACTTTGAGATATGTTTTACGGGATCGAGATAAATTGGCTCAAAGTTGACGGCTCTGATGGGCTTCTATTAGAGAGGATATGGTAATTTTTTCGGAAAACGGAAACGGAAATTCCTCCAATCACTGATTCCTAGTTTTAATAAAAATCCTATTCTCCCCTTCTCGGAAATATCTTACCAATACTGATCCTTCAACGAAGAAACGACAGCATCTTTGAATGTTTCTGGAGACCAAGACATCAGAGAAATATTCGAAGCAGCTGTCAACTTCGTTTGCTCCTCAAAATGCCTGTGCCAAAAGTTGTGTTCTTTTCCAGTCAGATCGTTCTTCAGCTCAAAGTTCATCAAAAGAGAAGTGGCTTTGGAAATGGCTCCATCTGTATCCGTCTCTACTCCTCCGATAGATGCACCCAAATAGACACGTGTCAAGTTGGTAGAATCTTTGCTCATGCTCACAAAAGTCTCTGGATAAGTCAGAGCAACTTGTGGACTCTTTTTGATAATTCTATCAACCATATCCTTATCAGTCTCGCATTCCAAAGAGCATTGGACCATGAATTCTCGTTTTTCAACGGGGAAATGATCCAACTTTTTCTTCAAAGCTGTGTATGCTAGAACTGCATCTTTCCGAAGGATTGTATCTCTTGACGTCCTGAAAATCTCTATGTACATAAATATCATATCGATCTTTTCTTCCTCTTACATTGTCTTGAGAAGCACCGCAAAATGATTGTTGTCTCGCCATTTCATGCACGAAAATGCGGGATTCGAAGAATTAAACTCTTGGTTTTTAGGCGTAATTCCTATTCCATTGCTGATGACGTCACTGTCGGATCCGAGAATATGCGTAAATGGAAGATCGATGAAGATCTGATCCTTGTGTAGGGATGGGAGAATAAAGGCACTGGCGAAGCAGGCAAGAGCGACGAAAATTGAAAATAATTTGTGGTTAGCAATGAATTTTCCGAGTGTCCAGAATGCTCGTCGGAGAATTGCTTCTGCGAATCGGAGCATTCTGATTCTGAAGACTCCTTGAGTGTAAGCACCGACTGGTTGTTTAACAGCAGATAAATCAATTTGTTGGACATATGTGGCCATTTGCATTTCATTCGTGATTCGTCGGACCTGAAATTATATAACTTTTGGTTTTGGTTTTTGTATAAATTTGTCAAGTTAGAGTTATATTTTCTTGGCTCCTGTGCAAGATAGCAAAAATGTGTCAACTGATAAAAAACTTTTGATATTATAATAGACATTTTATCAATTGACAACTTCTTTATATCTTTGTCAGGAAACAAGATACATTGGTTCAAAATTAAAAATTAGGAGCCCTTCTATTACAGGTTTTAAAAGGAAGATCTAACAAATCTAGAAAAGTATGAGCATGGAACTTTGTCTGTGTATTTCCAATGTTTTATCTTATTCAATTTGATGAGACATAGTGCTAGAGTTGAAAATTTTGATTTCATTCTCCAGTTTAAAAAGATAGCTCTTGAGATTTAACTTTGAGTTGCGTCGACTCCAAGTAGCATATCTCATATGGATAAAATTGTACTAAAAACTTTTCAACTGCAAAAATAAAGATCTTCATATGTTTAAATTTTTCTGAAATTTTTTAAAAAGTTGAACCACTTTGACCTACTTTTGTAGACCCCGAAACTTAAGAGTTCCAATAAAAAATGTCAAAATATATAACGTACCCCAAGCCGTCAACTGTGAGCTCAATTATCTTGATTCCTGTAAAAGATATCAAAAATTTGTCAACGGATAAATTACTTATCATGATAAGAGCAATATTTTATCAGTTAACCATTTTTTGATATCTGTTACTGGAACCGAGATAAATGGGCTCAAATGTAAAAGTTAAGGGGCTCTTCTATTACAGGTTTTGCGGTACCTCATTTATGTAACTAAAATTTTTTCAACTGCAAAAAGAAAGCTCTCATTTTGTTTAGTAATTTCTGATATTTTTAAACTGTTGAACAGCTCTGACCTACTTTTGTATATCCTGAAAATGAAGAGTTTCCATGAAACTGTCAAATTTTGTCGACATTTTAATAAGAGCTCCCGACCAAATTTACAATTTTTGATATTTTCAAATATCCAGTATTTCAAAATTTCACAATTCAAATTATCAGAGCCTTCTTACCAACGCCTTCTCCGCTTTCCGATCCCTCCGATCCAACGTAGTCGTCGTTGACGGCGGCTCTTCCACATAACTGGTTCGTTCGCCTAGGGATGGATGTGTTGTGTGATTACTCTCCTCCTTTTTCATTTCGTCTTCTTTCACTCGTTTCTCTTCCAACTCCTTCCTCTCTTTTTCCATACGTTCCTTTTGTCTTTTCTCCTTCTCTTCTCTCTGAAATTCTCTTTTTTGGTATACTGTATCTTAAATTCATGAGTTATACTTTCAGAGTAGACACTCTCGTAGGTTCTCTTGTTGGGGCGGCTACTGTAGATGTGGATGAATAATTGTTATTTGTACTTGCTCTTGGCTCCTCTTCGTCAGCACTGCTCTCCGGAGGAGGTACCGATGGAGGCGGAACTGACTGAAAGTGTAGAATAATGATGATTGATCTATTTGATCTCCCCCAAAAAGCCTGTATTTTTCCGAACACTTTCTTTATATTTCAGTTTTTCTTCTTCTTATTTCCTATATTATTTCCCTCTGTACCGCCTATCATCAAGGATTACGAACAGTTATAAACGAGAGAGAGAGGGAATTTCGGAAAAGAAGAATAGTGTGTGAGACACTGATTAAATGATCTTGACCCCATTTAAACGGAGGGAACAGAGTGATAAACAGATGGGTGGTAGGAGGAGAGGGAGAAGAAGATTTTGTAACTTTTCGGAAATATGTACATTCGGAAGAGATGATATCAAGATAAGTTCATATGAATGGATAAGGAAGCGAATGTTTGAAATGGGAGAACTTGAAGAAAAAAAAGATGAAAAGGTTGCCGACTATGGGGTAGTAGTAAAAATCTAACTGGAACGGAATTCAATTGTATTTTTAATTGATCATTAGGGCAGATGAGAAGTTTTTTCTATCAAATAGTTGTCTAGAGAATGATCAATTGTAAAATTGAGTAGCCACCCTATACTCGCACTTTGAGCCAATTTATCTCGGTTCTCGTGACAGATATCAAAAATAAGTTTACTAACAAAATGTTTTTGATATTATAATAAGCATTTTGTCAGTTGACAATTTTTGATACCTATTAAAGGGACCGAAATATATAGGTTTAAAGTTAACAAGTCGGCAGCCGACCTCGTAGCTCGGCCGGCAACCACCTACTTATTAACTTTGAGGTAATTTATCTCGGTTCTTGTAACAGATATGGAAAAGTGGTCAACTGACAAAATGTTTATTATAACATCAAAAATATTTTATCAGTTGACTACTTTTTGATATCTTTTACAAGGACCGAGATAAATTGGCTCGAAGTACAAGAATATGGTTGCCTTCCATTATGGTGTTTATGGTAGTTTTTCAACCAAAGCGGAACTTCAAGGTCTAAAAAAATACTGATGAAATTTCAGGATGTATTTAAAGAAATAGAATTAAAAAAAAACGGAAAATCCGGAAAAAAAATAAAAAATTCAAATTTGTGAAATGTTTTACAAATTCCTAAATTACAGATTCTAGTGTTTGCATGTTTGAATTTGCAATTTTCTTTAATGAAAAAAAAAAAGAAAATGAACAATTAAAATATTAAACTTATTTCAGATGGTTCCAGGATTTCTTAATTGAAGGATAATCGATAATTTCCCCTAATAGAAGCCCACCCAAACCTTTAATTTTGAGCTTAATTATCTCGATTCCTGTGAAAGATACCAAAAATTTGTCAACTGATAAATTGTTTATCATAATATCACCAATATTTTATTAGTTGACCACTTTTTTATATCTTTTCCAGGAATCGAGATAATTGAGTTTGAACCTGACAGTATAGGTAGTTTGGCCTGAATTACTGAAATTGTGTCTTTTTGAGCTCAAAATCGACGGTTTCGAATATGCTTCTATTAGAAAAAATACGGTAGTAATTCAGCATGAAGGACATCTCACAAATTATGACATATGAAAAGTGAATACAGGAAATCAGGAAATACTAAAGATAGAAAACTTCCAATCCAACTTGTTAAGTTTCCAATTAGATCTCTGTTCTCGAGAAAGAAAAAGGAAATTAGAGCAATCAGGCGGAGTGACACAACGGGATATCATGTTAGTAGTATGAAGAAAGGGAGAACATCGGCATAAAAAAGAAACAACACGTTTTCATTGAAGGTGTCATCATCCCCAAATCGTTCCCTTTTTCTTCTTCGGAGATAGTTTTGCCCTTTTGAAACCCTTCTGCCTCTTTCTCTATATTCGCATATAAACTAAACCAGCTAGAAAAAAGAAGGAAAAGTGCAAAACGCGACGAATGTCTACATGGATATGATAGTGACACGGGGGTGGCGATAAAAAAACAAGAAGTGAAGAGAGGAGAAAAGTGGAAAACGACCGGACGGATTCAATGACTTTTGACGGAAAAAAAAGATATAGGAGGAGGAGGAGTCTTCTATCGTGGGAAAAAAAATGATTTCCGAGATTTTTTTGAGGAGTGTGCATGGATTGATAAAAACCTACAGGAAAAGGTCTACAGGAATTGATTTACTGATAAAAAAGGTTTCAAAGAAAGGAAAGTGTTTGGGAACCAAAGTTGATGTGATTTGGAAAGTACATACAAGGAAGGAGGAACAGGAATTCAGGGTTTTGAAATTACTCGAATTTGAGAAACCTAGTTATTATGACGAAGTATTTAATTTAATTTTAGAATGAAAATGTAATTTTTGCTCATTGTATTGGCCCCGGGACATTTCGGTAAGAAAATTGGAGGCTTCGAAAATGATGTTTTTCTGATAAAACACAACCTAAAATTCAAAAAATCCAAAATGAATATTCTGAAAAATTTTGAAAAATTAAAATCTGGAGCTTTTTGAATTTCAGAATGCAAAATGCCCGGGAGACATTCAAGTCATTTATGTGGTGTAAATTCAATTTAAACAATTCTAGAAAGGACTATCCAGAAATTTGAGGAACTTTCAAAAAAATATAGAGATTTTTGACAATTTTGTCTAGTCGATGCTAATTTAGTTATGAACTTTTGCTAGTTCGGATTTAGGGTTCACCTAGAAGTATGGTGGTTTTAAAACTTTGGTCAAATTCAAACATTCTCAAAGCTACAACAAGATATTGTGAAAAATTTTTAATTCGGTTAAACCTGAGAATCCAATTTTTGTAAACGACATCAAAATTTCAGTTATTCAGTCCAAACTACACTATCAAGTTTGAGCTCAATTATCTCGATTCTTGTAAAATATATCAAAATTTTCTCAATTGATAAAATATTGGTGATATTGTGATAAAAATTTTATCAGTTGACATCTTTTTGATATCTTTCGCAAAAACGGAGATAAATTGGCTCAAAGTTAAGAGGTCGGCAGCTCTCGCTTTTTCAACTTTGAGCCAATTTATCTCGGTTTCTGTATTAGATATCAAAAAACTGTCAACTCATGAAATAATTATCGCAATATCACCAATATTTTATCAGTTGACACATTTTTCATATCTGTTAGAGAAATTGAGATACATGAGCTCAAAGTTGATGGTTTGTGTGGGTTCCTATTATAGGAAATACGGCACACCAAAACAAATAAATCTTCCTAATACTTCCATAAAAAATAGGATAACTCACAGGTGCCGATCCAGTGGAGGCTTTTCTCTGAAACCTGATTGCGGCTGGACTTTGTCGTGAACAGGGATCCGGCGCCGATGAGGCACCAGAAGCGCCGAAGTAAGAGGACATCTCCTGGAAAAATGACCGATTGGCGGTAGGGGCTTTTGAAGATATAGCGAACAGGGAGGGCCTAATGAATTATTTGAATGTTCCCATGCAGATAAAACAAAAAAAAGAAAGGTGGGAAGTAGAATAAAGAGAAAATGGAGATAGGGGAAATATCAAAGAGAGATGATTCATAAAAGACTATGTGAACGAATTCTGAGGAGAGGTAGAAAAAAAGATGAAGAAGAAGTAGTTAAACAGTAAATGTTGCCACGTCGTCAATCAAATGATAAGAAGTGAAGGAAGGTGGCTGGTACCGAAATGAACAAACGAATACAGAAGGTTTCGGAATACCAAGAAAGAGACAAAAGTGATAAACAATATGATAAATATGGGATACAGAGATACAGAGAAGAGGGCAAGTACAATTGATAAAATTGTAACATACGGGGGTCGAAATACGGACGGCGGATATGTTGAATAATTGACCTAAATACTACTGTTTGGACGTCGGGGAGTCTTATTCTTCTTCTTTTCGTTCGTTCGTTTCACACTGATAATATTCCCTTTTGCGGGCGGATATGATTGACAAATGATGTTCAATGGAATGCCATATCTCAATAACCATCTCCCCTTCTCAAATTCGAAAATTCTTCCCTCAACTGTTTTCATGTCAGAGTGATTGATCAATCAAAATGTTATCTGGGTATTCAATCTGAACACCTTTAAGAAGAGGACGATGGAAAAAATGAGTTAATTGAGGGCATGAGAGGATTAGGTTTGATCAAATTCACACAAGTTTTCAAGTGGGGGGACAAGAAGAGGAAGAATTATAAGTGTTTTATTGTGAGAAATTGGGAAGAAGGTGAGAAAATATAAGAGTTTTCGGATTTCGAAAAGTTCAATGAGTTCAGAAGTTTTGTTTGGGAAGTACAGACTAACTTTTAACTTTAAGCCTATTTATCTCGGTTCCTGTCAAAGATATAAAAGAATTATCAACTGATAAAATGTTTATCATAATCTCACAAGCATTTTATCAGTTGACACATTTTTGATATTTTGCATAGGTGCCGAGATAATTAAGCTCAAACTTGACAATGTGGGTCTCTTCTGCCAAAGGTCTTACGGTACTCAGTAAAACTGTAAAACTTCAAACATTTTATACGGTTCAGTGAGATTTGTCTAGAAAAAATTGACGAAAATCGTAGCTGTCCATAGGATTTCAAATTTGTTAAAATATAATTTAGTTCTGTCTGGATGGCTTCCAAGGTTACAGTATTTCCTTTAGCAGAAGCCCACCCAAACCGTCTACTTTGAGCTCAATTATCTCGGTTCCCGTCAAAGATATAAAAAAGTTGTCAACTGATAAATTGTTCATCATAATATCACAAACATTTTATTAGTTAACACATTCTTGATATCTGGCATAGGAGCCGAGATAATTAAGCTCAAACTTGACAGTATGTGGCTCATCTATTACAGGTTTTACGTTATTCAGTGGAGCTATAAAATTTCAAGAATTTTTGACAATTTAGTGAGATTTTTCTAGCAAAAAAAATTGGCAAAAATTTAGTTGTCTTTATGTTATTCTGTCTCGTTTAGGCTTCTAAGATTACTGTTTTATTTGGAAGTTGCTAAATTTCAGAAAAAGAAATGGCATTAGGAAATCGAAGGTCTAAAACAGATTATTACTGTAACCACTCTAACAGAAGGCTACCTAGCCCTTTGAGCTCAATTATCTCAATTTAACAAAAATCTGTCAATTGATAAAATGTTTGTTATAATATCCCCAACATCTTATCAGTTGACACATTTCCAATATCTCTTATATAAATTTAGATAATTGAGGTCAATTAGCAAGTATAGGGTGAACAATTATTTTAAAATCAGCAGGAAAATTCTATTGTTGAGAAATTAATTGATATAAAAATTGTATCAGTGGACAGTTTTTGAAAGATTTCAAACAAAAATTGAGATACCGAAAACCTGTAATAGAAGGATCCCCATCCTGTCAAGTTTGAGCTCAATTATCTCAATTCCCATGCAAGATATCAAAAATGTGTCAACTGATGAATCACTTCTGATATAATGAGAAACAATTTATCAGTTGACAACTTTTTCATATCTTTGACAGGAACCGAGATAAGCTGGCTCAACGCTGGTGGCCCTTCTATTACAGGTTTACGGTAATCAAACTAACGGTAGCCTACGACCGGTCAACTAGAGGAATTACTGTAGAGGAGAAGCAAAAACAACTGTTTGTAAAAGAGACTACCGTATCATTTCAAGAAAAAGCTAATATCCGAAAATAGCCCATCTCTCGGGTATTAAATGATCATTTTGTTCCGTTTTTCGTAGATGCTTTTCGTCCTTCGGAAATCCATCGGAATGCGAAGGCGATTATGAGATGCAAATCAAGAACAGCAGCAAGTGATAAATAAACGAATGTAATTGTGCGTATTTCGTGAATGAACACGGAACGATTTCTACGATTTCCGACGGTGTCTCGTCCAATTGGTTGAACAACGGACGACGGCAGGTGGGGGTAAAAGATAAAAAGAGAAGAAGAGGTCATAATATCATGTGTTAATTGCAATATTCGAGAAATTAGGAAAAGAGAAAAAGAAGGAATGAACACACGAAACTGTCACAATTATCTTTGTCTTACCTCCCAGTTTTCTGATGAAGACGATGATTCTAATGTTGAGTCCATTTTGGGTGCGGAAAATTCTGAAAAATTGGAACTTTAAATAGATAAAAGTTGTAAATTAATACATAGAAAAGAAACATCAACCAGAGAACGGAACTTTTTTGAATATTTTTGAGCACTCTTTCAGAGAAGCAGCCTCAACCACACTACCGTATTTCCTCTAATAGATGCCGCTTAAATTTCGAGCTCATGTATCTCGACTCCTGCGAAAGTTATCAAAATATTGTTAACTAATAAAATATTTATCAAAATATCGCCCATATTCCATCAGTTGATTACTTTTTGATATTTTTTACAGGAACCGAGATAAATTGGCTCAAATTTAGGGGCTCGAGTGGCGTGCTATTTATCTTTACTGTTGCCGGATTACTGCAGGTTACTGTAAGTCTCGTTTCCAGTGTTATGTCATTTTGAAAAATAAGAGTTCTGCCAGAAAAACACTGTGGCTATTCAGAATACCGTATTTCCTCTAGTAGAAGTATATTTTTCTATTCAGTTATTGCAGAAATATCTACAGTAATCCGGCAATCTTTGCTTTTTAAAAAATTTCTGGTGACTTCAGTTTTTGGTAATTACCTGAGAAGGAGGTTGAAAAATAGAAGTTCATGTGCTTCAATTAGAGAAAACACGGTATTCAAAAATTGAAAAGTTTAGGAATTCAAAATTCGGAACTTCGAAATGTTAGAAATTCAGAATTTGAAAATTTGAAAATATCAGAAATTCAGAAAATATGAAAATATGAAAATATTTGACAACATCTGGAATTCAGAAATTTGGAACTTTTGATAGTTTTTGACCAATTTCTAGACAAATTTTAAGTTGAAGTCGAAAACTGGGTTATGTTAAAATCAAAAATCTTCAAAAGTACCCAAGCTTATAAACCAATCTGGAACTGTATTAAAACCATAAAGCAGCAACAACATATTCCGAAGATGATAGCAAATCAGCATAAAAATAACAAAAGCTATGAAAACTGGTTGCACTTTAAACACATTGGACGGGGTGTGGAATTGGAGAAGGATGCCGAAGATGAAGAAGAAGACAACAAAAAACAACATTCGAGTGGACACTCCCTCGTTTTCCTCCGATACACGGAAACTACTATTATCATTTCGGGGTCAATCGCTAATTGTGAACACTTTCGCTTGACTGAGATCCTTTTGTAATGAACTGGTGTATGAGTCTTCGACGGCAACGACTGAAAATAACTGAATAGCTAGAAGTCTCTGATAAAAGATAAGTAGAATGAACAACAGAGAAACTAGGACTGATATTTTCAAATCACTGAATTAATCATACTTAAGGCATCAGTTGAAAGAACCAAAATGTGAATTTTGAAAATGCCGAAATTCTGAAACTCAGAAATTCAAGAATTCTGATATCCTGAGATTCTGAAATTCTGAAATGCACATTTTCATAACAGTATCTGTTCAGCCAAGTCATCAAACTAGGGTCACTACAGACAGGAGAAGGTATCTTGGCTAGTATATTGCACCGTCCTAACCAACGTCTCGAATCTCTGCCATTCATTGTCATCTTTCATTCCATATTTTGTTTCACCTAACATACCTTTTGCCTGCTGTGTTTATGCAAACATTTTGAGATCTAGACTATTTCATACCTTATTAAAACTAAGCAATCGTGAGATATTGTTCAAGAGCGATGTGCGCGCCCGTGGAGCGCCCAGAATGTTAATTTTACAAAGAAGTAACAGAAATCGTATACGTTGTTTAATTTGATTATAAGAATCTAAGGTTTTCTGGTGTATTGGGATTCTGATTTCAGGATTCTGAACTCTGGGATTCTGAGGTTTTCAGAAACTGGAAACAGAAAGAAATTTCAGCAACAATGTGAATTTAAAGTTTTTATCGTTTTAGAGTTTGCACATATTCATGTACAATGAACCCATCTGATTTCTGAACCTTCCTTGGAGGAAACTCTCATAGAGGTGCTAATTGTATAAGAAAATATCTCCCAACCAACTAGTCCGCCTTTAATCGAGGGGTGGTCCTGAGGGGTGATCCCTGTGTGAACCAGTGAAGGGCATACACACATCATCGTACGATCTACGTCTTCTGTGCCTTTTGGGTCATCTGCCACGTCATAAAATTCTCCTTCCTTCGTTATTCATTATCTATTCCAATCGTTTGTCGTTTCTCTCATCATCAATATTTTTCTTCTACAATCTATTCAACATTTTCAGAACTACAAACAATGAAACTATCGATTTTTCCGTATGTGGTCCAAAAGGAGATTCTTGACAACCTGAAAACTTCGAATCTATTTTTGTTATCGTTTGTCTCCAAAAATATGAAAAAGTTGATCAAATCGTCTCAAATTAAGAGATTCAAAAGCATCAGTCATATTGTGTATGCAAAGTCTGGCTGGGCTGGGGCCAATCACCGGGCGGTTTGTATTCCCTTCTTTTTGTCCTGGTATCGACATCAAAAACATTGAAGAATACCTCGCCACGTTTCCTGTCTTGAAACATATAAGTATGGATTTGGATAAACCAGAAATATTCTGTCCGGAGTCCAAATTCTGGCAGGCAGAATCCATTGACCTTACACTGTGCATCAACACTGTTCCTGTCTTTTTACGTAATTTTCAAGGGAGACAGGCATTTTTAAGATGCTATGATAGGAACACTCTGGATCTGATAGAGTTTATGAATAGATGGAAATCCGGAGAACAATGTCAGAAGTTGGAATACTTGCAAATAGGAATTGAGTTTAACAACCTCCCAAACGATCTTTTGAATGAAAATGGAGTGAAACATATCGATGCAATTAAAACACCACCCACTCACACATTGCCCAAACTGTGAGTTATTTTTTAGCAATTTCTAAATAGTTGTTCATTCTGGGATAACTGATGAATGATCGTTGTTCAGGTCTAAAACCGAATATGTTCCAAATACGACTCCAATCAACAGTCACTCATATATCGTTAGAGAAACAGATAATCGTGTGGCATCTGTTTCTATTCAAGACAAATCGTTCTGTTTTGGAGTATGGGATAAGACGGAGGAAGAGTTTCTGAGAATGGTGAAGTAGTTCCATGGATCCATACAAGGCATATAATTTTTCTAATCAACATAATGCATGTGCATATTTTCTCTTTAATCATCTATTTATTGTTATTTTTTGTGTTATATTGTTTTGGAACTTTAAATTGTATTTCACATCGTTTCCATAAATTTCTAATTGATTACCTCACTCCTACCAAAGGCATACTAATGTGCTACATTAACTTTTTTCAAATCCTTCCATTAAATTTAATTTTATGCACAATCTTTTTTTTGCATTCTTTGGTCTAATCTTTTCTCATAACTTAACAAACTCAAATGAATTGCTTTACCTAAAATCTTGTTCTCGAAAAATCATCAATGATTGCGGCGTTCTTTTACAGGTGGTGTTATATTACAGTTTTCCCTACCAAAATTTATTTTGGAACTAATTTTTCTGGATTAATCAAGTTTGATATGATAGCTCGACGAGTACTACAAAAATATACTTCGATCGAAGAGGTCCTTCTAACCAGGTTTCCCGGCAAATTACATTCTGAAGTGACCCAATTATTTTCATAAAAATTTTTTCATCAATACTTTCGATTCTTGTTTTATCAATTTCTTGTACATATCCACAACATTCACACTTTTTTTTCGCACTCCCAAGAGTATTTCACAACCTTTTTCCCCTCTTTACAATTCTCTGGCGAAAAAAGGCACAAAAGGGAAACTATGTGCGGCAGACTTGCGGAAACCCCGTGCACGGCATTGCAAATGGGCGCGTCCTCTCAATCCCGACGGAAATCGGCTGCGTCATTCGTGTTGCTGTGTTTGTGTCCTCTCCGTTCAGTGTACTCTCTCGTTTCCCGCGTTCGTTCAAATTCATCAATTTCTTGTGATCCTCTTTATCGCTCGAATTTTTTCCTCTCCAATCATCAAGTTTTCGGTTCCAGTAATTGATGCATATTGTGTCCCGGAATTTCGAAAATTAAACCTTTTCCTTCTCGTAGTCCGGTACTGTGAATGCTCCTGTCTCTTCGATTGATTTTTATGTTTCTGTAGCAAAAATTGAAACATTTTTTAGTCTGTTCAAAAAATGTAACATTTATCCCATAAAGGATTAGTGGAATCGAATTCTGGCTTGCATGAAACTTTAGAAAAACCATTATTCTCAATCCTTTTTTCACTATTACTTGCAATCAATCTCTTATTTCTCCTTTTTCCACTAGGTTTCATAATTTGAATCTTTCCAGGTACATTTCTCCTGTACCCAGACTGTGTTTTTGACTGCTGCAACGAAGGCAGATTTTTTAAATTCATTTTATTTGCATCCAACTTGCGAATAGAAATGGTGAGTCGTTGAATTAGATGAAGTATGAACGGAATTAACTATTTAGGCATCCGAAACGGGTCAGAAGGGAGGAACGGATTGCAATATCATGTATGCTGTTAACGATATGGTAGGACGCGTTGTCTTGATCAACACTACGGATAACAAACGCTGGTCGGGAGTTCTAAGTGCAATTTCCCCTGAGGTAACAATAAGAAAATCCTTTTTTTCTACATAATTCCTGTTTCAGTTCGAATTCGGAGTGGAGCTCGTTGTTGAAGTCACAAAGGAAAACGAGAACCATTTGCTCCGGCAAGAGAAGGATGTCACCGAGAAAATGATATTCAAGTTCGACGACATTGTAGACTTTGCATATATCACCGAAGAAGACAAAAAGAATCAGTTTGGTGAGTATTTACGCCAAACGTTGTCCAGAAAATGATTCTTTTTTGCAGTCAGCAAATTCGCTACCGATCGCCAATACCACGGAGACGTTGTGAATGAAAACGAAGAACTTCAGGCGTGGAACGGAGGAGACGACGAAGAAGGTATCGGAGAGTCGATTGAAGATGATATCGATGTGAGTTCATCGAAAGAGAGATACTAGTTGATAAATAAGTAACTTTCTAGAGTGGACCTCAAAGCTCGCGACGTAATAATCATAATAATGGAGCATCTGG
Organism: Caenorhabditis nigoni; assembly: GCA_027920645.1. NCBI lineage: Eukaryota > Metazoa > Nematoda > Chromadorea > Rhabditida > Rhabditidae > Caenorhabditis > Caenorhabditis nigoni. The sequence goes on along the minus strand of CP115866.1, from coordinate 6,099,712 downwards.
GTGGTCAGTTAATGAGATGTTTGCCGTGAATGAGAAGTTAAAGGTGGTTTCAACATTTAAGGAAGATATGACCCAATACACAACGTAAGTAGTTTTATTGTTCCAGTTTTCTTCAACTATTGCTGTTTCAGAGTTGATGCTGTAGGTACAGAAGAAGATCGTGCTCGAGCAGAACGAATTGCTCGGGAAATCGAGTCGAATACATCCTCGAAGTTCATGGCGAACCTTGAGAATGACGACGATGAACGGGATTTGGACAAATCTACACGTCAAGACGAGTTTGAGAATGGAAACCAGAGAGGTAACAAAAGGTAATTGATTTGATAAGACACTCCGGAACGCGATCTATATGATTTTTGTTCCAGAAACATCTACAATCAGGCACCACAGCAACGGCGGAATCCGAACATCACACCGAATGGACAACCTGTTAACCGGCGAGCAGAAGCATTGCGTGGAGATCGTCGCAATAGCGGTGGTTCTTCAGCAAATAACAGTCGTTACGGTGCACAAGCTTCAACACAGAACTACCAGCCACCACAACAGCAAGGACAGAAGAGTGGAAGTCACAACAACCGGCGCCAAAACGACGACTACCGCGAGAACGGTGAGGAGTTTTTTAAAGTACACCGTCCCTGTCAGATGCTTATCTACTCTCCAACGCCAACAACCTCGTCCTTTCTCGTTCTCATAATATCCGTTTTTCTCCTCTCTCGGGTTTCTTTTCTCTTTCGTTCCATCTTTTTTTTTGAGTATTCTTTTGTCTTGACCCATTTCGCATGACATAATGCGCCCCGCTAACCATTGATGCAACCGTTTTCCTCGTTCGTCTGCAAACAACAAATTGGATGGTTTCATCGTCACTCTCTGTCGGCCGCCTTTTTCGTCGAACTTCTCAGCTGATTTATGGAGGTTGCGAGAAAGAAGTAATCATTCAAAATAAGATTTACGGTGGTTCTTTCAGTGAATATGCTCCTAGCAACTGCGTCTCTCTACACTTTCTTGTAATTTTGAGACTGATTCATCGGATGCAAGCCTATTGCGTCCTCCCCCACTTCTACTCTTATCACAGTTGGTTTTTCTCCTCGAAACCGTGTCTATACCAATCGATAGGGTTGGACGCAACTTTCTCTCTTTCTCTTTTTTCCTTTCCCTGATTGTCCAAGGTGCTGCAACAACGAAACACGTCATCGTGCATCGGTTCGTCCCGCCTGCCATAGTTTTCATACTTATTCGCTGTTTTTCCGGTGGCTCTCTCTTGTCCTCTCCATCCCACTTGTTTGCTATTTTCTCATTCTATCAGTGACTATTTTTTTACTGTGTTGTCTACGTCTCTCTCCATGAAACGCCGATCGTGTACTGGAGGTGGTCAGCTCGACTTTCCTCTATCTGAATATTGTTCTCGAATTTTGCTGATCTGTCGCTAGATAACTGTCTAACACTTTCTCGTTTTTTTTTGTGCCACATTCCTCACCCTTCCTCGAATCGCCAACTTGAATTCCGACGATTCCTATCAATTTCGAAAGCAAAAAGTATTTCGAAACAGTCCCTTGCTGCGCCTATTGACTCCCTCAAAACCTCCACCTACATGTCCTCTTCATCAGTGATCTATTCTTGAATTAGAATGAGCAATACCGTCAGCTTTCTCTACCCCCTAAAAAATGAGTCACTTCCAATCACCCACACACTTATCATGCCATCAATAACTAAAAATAATAATTTTCAGACTGGCAGATGGCCAAGGGGAAGGGCCAGAACCAGGGACAGGATCATTCGTTCCGTCAACAACAGAAGCAGATGTTGGATCCAAGACCTACCGTCAAACAACCGGAAGGTGAGAAGGGTCAAGGTTCTGGATCTCGTGTTACGGAGCTGAAAAACTGGGGCAATGAATTCTCGATTGCTACTTCCCCAAAAGAGCAATCTCCAGCTCCAGGATCTACTCCGCCAGTGTCTCAAGGAAACTCGGGTAGCGCTTGGAACCGTGGTCCACCAAGTTCTCTAGTCACCAAGGGAGCATCAACAGCGACTCCACCGTCTGCAGAGAAAGAAACCGTTGAAAAAACAGTTCCACAGACGAAAGGTGAGATAATAGTGGAGTGATTTTTTTCCAAGACTAAAACAATTCTTCAGAAGAGTTACCATCGACAAGTGCCGAAGGACAGACAGAGACAGATGGAAGACCTGACGAAACAGACAATGTATCCGTTACTGGTCGCTCTGAAACTTCATCAGTCTCGAAATCACAGTTTTTCAAGTTCAACATAAATGCCCCAGAATTCAAGCCACGTGCAGCACCGTCCACCCCTACCCCCAGTACTCCAACTGGACCAGGTCCACAAGCTGTCGCTCCGGTCCAACAACAGCAATTCATCACTCAAGGTTTGTGAGACGAATGAGTCCTTGAAGTTGATTTGATAAACGTTTCAGAATATCAACAACATCCTGGTTTGATCCCTCAAGGACCTCCACCAGGACAGCAAATGAACATGCAAGGAGGAATGATGCCACACGTGCCACCAGGCGGCGTTCCTCATAACCAAGGACAAGCAATCATGATGTGGCCACAAGGTCAACAAAGATATCAACAGAATCAGCAGTTTGTTCAGGTTCCAGGAGTTCCAGGACCAATATATGGATCTGTATCCACGGCTCCTATGCAAGTGAACCAACAGGGTGCCCAGAATCAACAGATGCCACCAAATGCGGGAGCTGGTGCTCAGAATGATGGCAGACAAGGAAACCAGCAAGGACGACGCGGAGACGGGGAATTCCGTGAGCCACAGCCACTGTTCTATCCACAGTATAGCCAGGCAGGACAGATGATGCCAGTTCCACAGCAATTCTACCAATACCAAGGAGGCGCGCCACAGCAACAGTATCAGATGAAGGTTGTGCCACAAATGCAGCAAGCACCACAAGGCCAATATCAGCAAGGATATCAACGAAATCCAGCCTACATGGGAGGACAACAAAGGTATCAAGGCCCTCCTCCACAACAGGCACATCAGTTTGCTGGCGAGCACGGTGGACCACAATCGCATCCAAATAGTCAACCAAATACACCAGGGCCACGTGGAGAGATGAATGGGCAGAAGATGCAGCCACAACCAGCACAACCACAGGTGATTTTTTGTTGATTATTCTAATTTGGCATGTTACCTTTGCTTTGACACTTTCCTATTCCTATGATAGCTTTTCAATATTGTGACCGTGACAGTTTCAGAACAATAACAATGGAGTACAACGCGAAACAGAAGCTGGGAGCAGCGCCAGTATCAGCGGATCTGCTAGTTCCCAATCTGGACAACGAAGTGGATCTCCACAGACCAACAATACTAGTGGTCCACCGCAACAACAGCAGCAGCATTCACAACAACAAATGCAGCAACAACCACCGCCACAGCATCAACAAGGGCCTCATGGAGGACACGGAGTACAACAACATGCAGTTCTACCACCACACATGCAGCAACCTCAGATGGTCGGAGTAGCCAATCCAATGTACATTCATCAGATGCACGCTGCTCCGATGCAATATTATCAACAGCAGGCATGTTTTAATCGTTAACTTTCGGTTACTTCGGCCAATTTCTATCTTATTTTGGTTTGCAACTAAATACGCTTTCCACACTCTAGCTCTCCAAAAAAAAGAAACCTAACTAAATAAATTCCAGCCAATGTACTACGGTATGATGCAAGTGCCACAGATGCAGCAAATGCCTAATCAACATGGTAAAACTATAGTAAAACTGTTCCAAAACGAAACAATTCAAATTTGCAGTTCAACCAAGCTTGATGGGAGAACGTGCTGATACAGGTTATCCGCAGAATAACTTTTTCGATTACCGTACGATGCCCAACTACCAGCAACAACAACAACAGCACCAAATGCATGGAGGACACATGCCTCCTCGCCAAAACTCCATTCCCCAACAGTTTGGCGGAAATCAAGGTAATTGAAATTAGAGAAGAGCTGTGCTTTGACTGTTCATGAAGTTTTGAAGGTGTAAATCCCTCCACCCAACAAGCTCCACCTCCTGCTCCACAACTACAGCAGCAGGGCGGTCCACCACCACCAAGGGAGCAGCAACCACCACCCCAACAACAGCCTCAAAGTCCACAGTAATCTGTGCTGCCTCTTTTTCTTCATCTGCACTATTCAGTGCTCATATATATCTTTATTTATTATAATTCTCTCATATATCTTTTTTTGCTTCCGTTTCTCCCTCTTTCTACTCTCCTTTTCCCTTTGTTTCTACAAGCTACGGCATTCCTGTGAATCCAGCTTTTATATATATACTTTTTTGCATCGCGTTTGATACGTTTCTGAAACATGAGTTTCCCTTCAAGTACTCTCTTTTTCTTAATTTATTCCTGATGCCGCCTCTTCTGAAACTAAAAAAAACCCTGTAAACGGAAGCTCTTCTCTCCGTATAGTCATAAAAATGAGACCTGAATTGTGATGCTAGTTTTAGATTCTGCGACTGTCTCCTGATCACCACCTCTTCTATATTTTCTAGTAATCGGTTTGAGGTCTCGGTGAAGTTCGCAACCCCTTTTTTATTACTTGTAGTGTCACTGTTTGGTTGCAGTCTTTTCTAAAAATGCTCTGAACTTGTACACAGCGACGAATCTTCTCGTCGTTTCTCTTCTTCCCCCCTGCACCCCTTATTCGCGCTGAAGTCACACATCGTTTCCAATCACGATGGTGATTTCTTTTTTTTTCTTTTTTGAGCAAGCAGTCACTTTTGATTCAATGACTACTACAGTCATTAAAAGCACCTGAACAAAAATTGTAGTTGGCCTATTTAATTATGAAATCAATTCTCCCCCTTTTTTTCTCACTCCAATCTTTTCTTTTCGCTTCCCACTGCTTCTCCCCTTTTAATACCATCAGATACGCACCGATCTACTCATCTTTTAGTGAATATTCTGATGTAATGAAGTGCCCGTAATGCTCAAATTTGTTTATATTTATTGGTTATCAAAACATTTTTAGCAGTTCAAAATTTTCTTCTGAAATTCGGCAGGATCAAAGTAAGGCCAGATCTTCTTCGCCATCTGACCATGGGTTCCAGGTTTGTAATCGTTCGCACCTCGCTTCTCACTGATCTCCAACGCAGTCAACATCTCCTCTCCACCTCCTCTGGACAGTTCCCACTCGAAACGACCAAAGTGCGAACCTCGAATTCTCTTGAATCCCATGTTGCATTCACACCATAACCCATAATAATCAGGACGTCTCGAGAAGCTAAGACCTTCCAGGTACTTATAGATATTGGCGAATTCTTTAGGACATCCTTTCAACAGAACTTCCAACGGACATGCCAATTTTGCATCCTGAATCTCTTTCTCGTCTGTCAGACGACGCCACGGTAATCCACAGTGCAGTTCAATCAACATATAGAGCCACGACCAGAGATCATCAACGCGTCCTTGCTCTTTTCGTTCATGAACATTTATGCTACAGTATCGAGGAGTTCCTCGGAAGAGTTGATCACCGGGGCGTGGTTTGCGGATCGTAGTTTTCCCGTCTTGTTTGGTTGTAGTGAATTTTCGAACCATTCCTGGAAAAAAATATTGGGAAAAATGACACACAAAACACATTCTGAAATTGTTTACCATAATCGATGAGATAGACATTTTTAGTATCGAATCCATGAGTTCCAGTGACACAGTTTCCCGGTTTGATGTCTCGATGAACGTAACCGATTTCATGGATCTAGAATCTTCGTCTCTTTTTTGTATGCTTTTCTTTGTAATTTACCTGTTTGATTGCATATAGAGATGACATTGCCAGACGGAGAGTGGTCTGTTCACAAAGTTTCGATATATTCGCTTCTCTTTTATGAGCCATCAAGTCCTTGCCCAGCATCGTCATAACCATAAAAGCATAGTTTGATCTAGTGCCCGAATCCAGAAGTCTAGCACATGAAGGCATCTTTGTCAGTTCTTTGAGAACCAACGCTTCCAGTTTCAACACCCCTCCATCGCTGATATCGGCTTCTACTTTCATTGCGGCGTATGTTTGGAAACGAGTCAGGTCTCGAACCTTAAACACTGCCCCCATTCCACCCTCTCCGAGCTTTTCAACCACTTTCCATCGTTTAGTAATTTGCTATATTTTGACACCTTTTTTACTCAATTTCTGTTACTAAATACCTTTCCAGGGACGATTGATTGAATGTCATCCATTTCGTCTTCGACAAACGAAACCGAATTCTGTTCGAGTAGAGAAATGCCGTAAAGAAATGCGTTTTTATTTATTTTTTGTTCATTTTTTGAAGCAATTTCTATTTTATGTATACGTTTTCCGTCTTTGACATATAAAAATCTGATCAAAAATTTTCTTCCTCAAGTACAGTAATCTTAAAGGTGCAAGGGAGATAATTTTCCTCGAGTTTCGACACGAAATCTCATTTTTGCTCTTTTTTTGTTTTTTTTTAAGCGACAACTTTTGTAAAACTTTTGTAAAATTGTAATATACTGTAATGACATATTTTAATACGATATTCGTCTTCTGACAACGTTCAACGGTTTCAAATATCTAAAATTTTCATCAAAATTCCTCGAGTACAGTAGTCAAAGGTGCATGGAATTTGCACGCTTTTGAGTCTCTCCACGAAAGCTATCGACTGGCGCGAACTTTTGTTTCAATATTCGCATTTGTTCATTGTTTGTTTCACTTTTCCTACTTTTGCGCTTTCCTTTGGTGATTGTTTCACAACATTTTTTGCGACATAAATTTTCGAATAATTGAACACATCATTTTTAAGTTTGAACAAACATTGCTACTCATATAGTTTCATTCCTCATTACTATTGCTCCCTGTCCCACCCAACAAAATACATCGATCACTTTCCCCTTTTCATATGACTTCTTGCACTATGAAGGTCCCGTGTACTCTAGAATATGACTCGAGATTGAAAGCATTGAGCCAGTTGCCCCATCAACGTCGTTCTCTCCGCGAGAGCCGTTCCCCCGACGTCTCTTCACACTCTTGTTGTGTCTGCCTCTCTTTAACTGCATTCTTACTACTGCAATAGGCGGTTTCTTTCCGGAAAAGTCAGTTTCATGGCCGAATTTGGAGACTTCGGAAAGGTTTTGTTGGCCCCTTGATTACCTTCTGAATTGCAACACCCATATTACTCACCTAGGTCATTTTTCGGCAATTCTTATCACCTTTCCTTATCATTGATGAGTTTGCCGCTGTGATTTTGCCTTTTGAAGTTTTCTTTCTAGTTTCTAAGCTCGAAACGTTGTGTAAATAGTTCTATTTGGGAAAAACTATACACTTATAAAAAATTGCTGTTTTAATTAGCTCTTCTCTACTTTCACGAACTTACCATCAATTTGAACCTAGAATTTATCCTTTCGCCTAGCCTACAACCATGGTTCCGCCTCGTATTCCTCAGCGAACTGAGAGAGACGAACTACTCCTCTCTCCGATCTCGATTCGTTTCTAAATTCCGTTGTTCTCTTTTTCATTTCGCTACCTCCGCTTCTCAACATTGCCGTTCTGCTACACATGATGATTTCGGCTTGGAGCGCGCTTGCATTTGTTCTTCGTCCCCGCTTTGATACTATTTTATATCAATGTATTGTGAAATGTTCTCTAATTTCAATCAAGGAAGACGATTGATTAATATATATAATAAACGAAAAAATTCAGGCTATCAGCCGTCAAATGTTTCTAGATTGAGTTTAAATAGGTCGACACTTAACCGAAGAAGCACTCAATTCTCATATTCTCTGTCGTTGTATTTTCTTTCTCTTAATTCAATTAAATTCGCGAACCTTCGATAGTTTCAGAATGGACCGCAGGGCGCCGGTGGACTCACAGGATGTGTGGAATAAACTTCAGAATGGACTGGATATCGCTTACCGCAGAGAATATCTATCTCCAAAACAATATATGTCACTTTATACGTAAGTGTTGAGCTGCTTGTATTGGATAATGAACTCTAACAATTTTGCAGATATGTCTATGACTACTGCACCTCAATCACATTGTCCACAAGTCGTCGAGAAGGAGATGAGCGAATCAATGCAAATGAAACGGTCAACCCGAATCGCGTCACTGGAGCTGACTTCGTTGGGCACGAAATGTATCAGAAAGTGGAAGAATACGTTAGCGCGTACGTCATCGCTGTTCGAGAAAAAGGCGCCGAATTATCCGGTGAGGATCTTCTCAAATTCTACACAACGGAATGGGAGAATTTCCGAATTTCCTCAAAAGTGATGGATGGAATTTTCGCCTATTTGAATCGCCACTGGATCAGAAGAGAGCTCGACGAAGGTCATGAGAACATTTTTATGGTCTACACACTTGCCTTGGTCGTCTGGAAACGTAACTTGTTCAACGAGCTCAGAGACAAGGTTATCGACGCGATGCTCGAGCTGATTCGGGCGGAAAGAACTGGATCCACAATCACCAGCCGCTACATTTCTGGAGTTGTCGAGTGTCTCGTTGAATTGGGAATCGACGACACAGAAGGAGAGAATAAGAAAGACGCTGAAGCAAAGAAGTTGATGGTCTACAAAGAGTGCTTCGAAGCCCGATTTTTGGAAGCCACTCGGGAGTTTTACGCACAAGAGGCTGCAAATTTCCTTGGCAACGAAGGCACAGTGACCGACTACATGATCAAAGTCGAGACTCGCCTTCAACAAGAAGATGACAGATGTGCTCTCTACCTCAACTCATCTACGAAACAGACACTCGCAGGATGCGTGGAATCTGTCCTGATTGCTAATCAGCTCGAGTTCTTCCAAAGCCATTTTGGGCACCTTTTAGTGGAGAAGCAAGACGACGATCTGTCCAGGATGTTCAAGTTGTGCGACAGAGTGCCAAATGGGTTGGATCAGCTGAGACTTTCTCTCGAAAGACACATCACCAAGGAAGGACACGAAGCTCTGGAACGAGTCGCTCAGGAGGCCAGTAATGATGCCAAGCTGTATGTGAAGACGCTTTTGGAAGTTCACCAAAGATATCAAGTACTCGTCAATCGGTCGTTCAAGAACGAGCCTGGGTTCATGCAGTCTCTCGATAAGGCTGCCACCGCCTTCATCAATGCTAACGCTGTGACCAGACGTGCGCCACCAAATGCTCAATTGACGAAATCTGCCGAACTTCTAGCCAGATATTGCGATCAGCTTCTCAGGAAAAGCTCAAAGAATCCAGATGAAGCTGAACTGGAAGATCTTCTCACCAAAGTCGTAAGTTTAGAAGATATTTCTAGAGAGAACCGATCTTAAACTTGTCAATTTTTTCAGATGATCGTATTCAAATACATCGAAGATAAGGACGTGTTTTCCAAGTTCTACACCAAGATGTTCAGTAAAAGGCTCATCACAGATCTCTCCGCAAGTGATGAGTCTGAAGCCAGTTTCATTTCAAAGCTGAAAAGCATGTGTGGATACGAGTACACGGCTCGTTTGTCGAAAATGGTCAACGATACACAAGTCAGCAAGGATCTGACCGCAGAATTCAAGGAGAAGAAGTCGCACCTGCTCGGGGAGAAACCAATCGAGTTCAATGTGCTCGTTCTCAGCTCTGGATCCTGGCCGACATTCCCGAACAGTACTCTGACGCTCCCACATCAGTTGTCAAGCACCATCGACGTCTTCGGCCAATATTACAATGAGAAATTCAACGGTCGTCGCTTAACATGGGTTTACTCTCAATCTCGTGGAGAGGTGACATCCTCAGCGTTCTCAAAGAAATACGTATTCACTGTAAGTTTTCAATAATATTTGGCGAAACTTAAAATATGCCAATTTCCAGGTCACAACTGCTCAAATGTGTACACTTCTCTTGTTCAACGAGCAAGCCAGCTTCACCGTTCAACAAATCTCTGAAGCTACCGGAATGGAAGGAAAGACTTGTGCAGTCATCGCTGGATCTCTCATCAAAAACCTGGTTTTGAAGTCCGATGCACCTCTGGAAGGTGAAGAGATTCCAATGACTGCTGTCGTCAGTCTGAATGATTCCTACACCAACAAAAAAGTTCGTGTGGATTTGTCGAAGATGAGCTTGAAACAAGAGGCAGTTCGTGATACTGAAGTCGTTCAGAAGAATGCTGAGGAAGACAGAAAGAGCTTGATTAGCGTAAGTTGATTCTTGTTATCATTATTCCAATAAACTATTGTTTACAGGCATGCATCGTGAGAATCATGAAGACCCGCAAGCGTGTTCCTCATAGTCAACTGATAAGTGAGGTAAGATTTCGATTATAATTGTTGCTTATTATATCATCATAAATATTTTCCAGGTCATCACGCAGCTGACAGGAAGATTCAAGCCAAAGGTTGACGTCATCAAGAGATGTATTGGTTCCCTCATCGAAAAAGAGTACATGCTTCGGGTAGAAGGACAAAAGGATGTATATGATTACATGGCTTAGATTTCAAGCCAAGGATCTCTCTGATATAATGTATACTTTCTCTTCATATCTCGCTATGATTTATGTCCTTGAACCCAGTAAATTTACTGTACCTGTTCCCCTCTCTCAGCATTTTAGGTGATACAAAAGTCAGAATCCCCGATTATTCTGTTGTTTTTTCACACACAAAAATACCCTTTTCTGGTCCTATTTTTTCCCCTTTTGTACAATATTTCTTTTTAGACTTTTTTTGTGGATCAACTAAAATTACTGATTTTCAATGCAGCATGTTATCGTATTCTAGCCAACTCGATAACACTGCCTTCTTCTTTATTTTCGACCACTGATCGTCTTCTTTTCTTTTATCGAAGCGGGTCCTCTCCTGACTTCATTTTTTTTTCCCTTGCTCTCTTTTTCCGTAAATGATGTTGGATTTAAATAAATGTGTCTACAAACACAAAAGCCGTATACTCGGTCCTCGATTTTTCGGGGAACACAGGAAACCTCTTTTTCTAAGAAAACTTCTTTTCAGTGGTGTGTCTTCCAGATGAGAAAGGGTAAGTGTCCACTTCTAGAGAAGGTCAACCGAACAAAAAAAATCGATGACGAATTATTACAACATTTGGAGAGAAAAGTGCCTGCTCTGTCTGACCTCCTGTTCGCCAGATGCCCTTTTCTCTAGCATCTCTCGGATTAGCACATTATTTCGAAGAGCAGAGGATCTTCTTCTTTGCCTCAGTTGTCGTTACTATTCGCAATCAACCTATTATTTTTCAGGAAAATTAATAAAAATCAAATGCAAAAATAGTATTCATGAATCTCTACTCTATTTCTATTATTCTTCTTCTTCCACTCTTCTTCGGATCCACTTTTTGTCTGTTTCCTGGTGCTGAACCAGATGAAGGAGACGTTCGTCATCTGTATCCGCCTGTCTATATTGGTGTGGGGCTAGGAGAACATGCACATGCGATTCCGTATCTTTTGGGGTGGCTAGAGAATTTGGATTATCCGAAGGATCGAATTAGGCTGGAATTGTTTATTCTGAATAAAGAAGATGCAACTATTCATCAAGTGAAATGGTAATTTTATTATAATTTTTAGTTATTCTAATGATAAAAAAAACGGAGGTGTGGCCGATGGTCCCACAACGACAACTACAGTAAGCAAAAATATTGTTACCGCAAAACCTGTAATAGAAGGGCCCCTGACTTTCAACTTTGAGTCTATTTATCTCGGTTCCTGATAAAGATATAAAAACTTTGTCAACTGATAAATTGGTTATCATAATATCACAAACATTTTATCAGTTGATACACTTTTTATATCTTTCATAGGAATCGAGACAATTGAGCTCAAACTTGACAGTATTGGGGCTCTTCTATTACAGGTTTTACGGTATATGCATGACTTTTCGTCTTGATCTTCGTGCATTTTCATTCAACTTTTCAGCTATCAAAAATGTTTGTTTTCCGACTTTTTCGGGGATTGACAACTCAGAAAACCGGAACATTTTTCAAATTATTTTTTCCCGCGCATTTTTCGATGGAACTCAGCAATTCGATTTGAACTTTTTTCGTGTAAATGCGCTCAAATGCGAATACCGTAAAACTACAGTAAATTGGCTTTGGTCTCGACGCGAAAGCTTCAAATTGAACTGTCGAGTCTTACGGTTTTGTGCATGCATTTCATCGAAAAAAAGTTTTTTTTTGAAAAACGTCCCGGAAAAAGCCGCAACACCTGTAATAGTAGGCCCCCCGCACAGTCAATTTTGAGTTTATTTATCTCGGTTACTGTAAGAGATATCAAAAATGTTTCAACTGATGAAATATTGCTGATATTATGATTAACAATGTATCAGTTGACCACTTTTTGATACCTCTTACAGTAACCAAGATAAATGAACTCAAACTTGACTGTGTGGGGGCCCTTCTATTACAGGTTTTACGGTAATTGTGAAAAAATTGACTGAAAACGAATAAAAGCTGGGAAAATAAATGCGGAAAATTGTTTTTAGGTTACTGTAGTTGTCGTTGTGGGACCTTCGGCAACGGTCACCGACTTTCCTCTTCTACAGCTCAGATATTTTGTACCAGAATAATAGTGTTAAAAATTCCAACTTCTATAGGTGGATCGACTCTACAAAACAATATTTCAAATCCGTAAAAGTCACTGAAGACTCTGAAAATTGGATGGAATCTGCACTTCGTAATGGACGCCTTCAGAAATCTGAACGGTGTCTTTTGCTTTCCGGGGATACTGTACCCACTGAAGTGAACATGATTCAGGTTTGTCTCTCATTCCAACAAACATAAAAAAGTGTTTGATTTAGCTCTTATCCAATGAAAAAAGCCACGTGGTGGTGTCTCCTCTTTTCCGATCAATCGATGACTCTTTCAATATCGAAGAGCCATCTGAAAGTCTTCTGGAAAGGAAAAATGTGCGAGAAGAAATCCTATCATTTGCACTTCCAATTGTTATTAATCTAGTTTCAATGGATTCTTCTTATCTGACTTTTGATAAAAACAATCTACCGTATTACGAAGGAGCAGATGATCCAACTGAAGTCTTCGTAACTTCTGCCAAGACTATGGGCATTTCATTATGGGCTGATAATCAAGTCAATTATGGAATTTTTGTGAATCCCGAACTAGATATTGATGATAGAAGGAACACAATTCGTTATCATATTGCTGATATGATAGCAGACGAAAAACCACTTCCGTTTGTGTCCAGAAGTGTGAGACCATGGCAACCAGAAGCCACTAAACAAGGAGTTGATAAGTGAGTGTTAAGGAGTTTGGTGCTAGAAAAAAAAGAATTCAGGATCTATCTTATCAATTTGAAACGAAGATCGGAACGTTTGGATCGAATGCAAAAGATTTTCGATCTCCTAGGAATTGAATATTCGTTGTTAGAAGCAACCGATGGACAAAAACTGGAAGAACTTCCTGATGATTTGAAAAACTATCACATTTTGGACGGTTATTTAGATCCAATCACAAAGAGACCAATGAAAAATGGAGAGATCGGATGCTTCTTGAGTCATTATAGGTATTTTTTTCAAATCTTGACACAGATAAGGCGGGGTTGCCAAAAAACGTACAAAGGGCGGTTGAAGACAAAATGGGGCAAATTTGTAAGATTGTGAACTTTGAGCCCATTTATCTAAGCTCCTGTCGACGATACGAAAAAGTTGTCTACTGATAAATTGTTTCAGAATATCACAAACATTTTATCAGGTGACATATTTTGGATATCTTGCACGTCTTGCACAGGAATTGAGATAATTAAGCTCGAAGTTTGCTTGGAGCGGTCTTTTATTTTTTGGATTCATTTTTTAATTTTCAAAAAAAAATATGAAAAAACATAGTTTTTTTCATTATGTTCCGATTACCAATAATTGTCTATCAATATTTGACCCGATTTTTTCCCATTTGGTTTAAGAAGCAAGTTGCAGTCAACTCTTGAACTTTGGCCGCCATTGGTACGCCTTTTGGCAACCTCGCCTTAAAAGTTGAAACAGTATTTTTTACAAAAATCTAGAGAAAAGTCAAATTCCAATTGTCTTTTTTCTTCAGAATCTGGCAAGACGTCGTCAAAAACAAATATGAAAAAGTGATCGTATTCGAAGATGATCTTCGATTTTCACATGATGGATTGACCAGAGTCAGGGAAGTTTTACAAGATCTTGGTGCTTCTGGGAAAGAATGGGATTTGATTTATTTGGGAAGAAAGAAACAATCGGATAACGAGGAGTTGTGGATTCCATACCATCGACATTTGTCATCTGTGGAGTATTCTTATTGGACTCTTGGATACATGTTATCTCTCCGTGGTGCTGAAAAACTATTGGCTTCAGAGCCATTGAACAAAATGGTTCCAGTGGATGAATATCTGCCGATTATGTTTGATAAACACCCAAACGAGGTAAGCTATATTTTTGAAGAAACTCTGATTTTAAACTTTCATTTTCCAGGATTGGTCATCTCAATTTGAAAATCGAAATCTCAACGCCTTCACTCTGTATCCATTGGTAGTGTTCCCTCAAAGATATACCAATCAGCCAGGATATATTTCGGATACTGAAGACTCTGTTATCGTGACAACAAAGCCCAAAAATACTGAATTATAGCCAACTCGTTAGTTCCTAACTTATTTATTTTACTTGTTTCCTCTGTCCAAAGTGCCTTTCATCTAACAAACATGTTCGGTTTTCTTGAAGTGAGTATCTCGCTAGTTTTACTTATTTTTTGTTGTTTCTAATGAATAAAACTGTTTCATTAACATCAATTTAAGAACCAATGCATAAAAAATGAGGAAAAGAGCTAGAAAAAGACTGCGCAATTCGCCCTCCCACTTTCTTCTAGGTCAGCCGCTAATCAGCCGCTATTAATCCGTTTGAATTGGGAGAGGGATTTTTTAGTGAAATAAAGTATGGATACTTATTAGGACTTGATTTCTAAGAAACTGGGTAAAAATCCTGAATTTTTTTGCCATTAATGAGTTATTGGTGTGAATCAAAATTCCGGCAAAAAAACCTAAAAAACAAGCCTATGATTGTCGGAAATCATGCACTGTTTCAACTGGGTTGTTGGATTCTACTAAAGATTTTGACAAACGAAAACTTTAGAAGTTAGTACAAATACCGTAAAAACTGTAATATAACGCCACCTGTATTAGAAGGCCCCCTCTAATACAACGCCACCCTGATGAGGTCATTAGAGGTAGCAAAACAAAATTTTAATGGTTTATTAACAAAGTAATAGTGGAATCTAGAAATTTCGCACTCTTTTTCATTTTGGTACCCTTCTAAATAAATCAAAATCAATTTTTGTTACATCGAATTAACCCAAAACACCCCATTGAAAAATAAAGCGCCATGGCGCTATATTACAGGTTTTACGGAATGTTAAATTCCTGTAGAGCTTCACAACATTACAACATTCATGTGTAAAACATTGCCAAAGTCATCTTCACAAAAAGTTCTTTATTAGAGAAAACCGTGGTTAACAAAACAAGAAGAAACTCATATGAACATGTGAATAAATTTACCAAACTTAAAGTTTACTATTGGATTTTTTTGGTTTCGTTTTCACTCATCCTCCACATCGTCCTCATCCTCAATATCATCCTCATCCTCCATATCTGATAGTGAGAAAATAATCATATCTTGGTGTAGCATTGTGAAATTGACAGTGCAATTATATTCCTGATTATGGAGTCTGCAGATCTTCCCAGAAAAATTCTCCGGTCTGAAATAATAGCGCTGGTTTGCATGGTTGAATGTCCTGCGTTTTAGACGTAAGGATAGGTCTTCCTGGCTGATAATACGCAATGGGTGGGTAGTGAGTGAAGGAAGTTCAGGGATTAGATGCGAATAGAATTCCTGTCTCTCGCATGGAAAAAGTTGAATATCTATGTTCAAATTGTGGAAGTCTCCTTTGAAGATGTTTTCGAATAGACGATGAACGATTACATGAAGTGGAGCTTGGAACATATCGTAATTCCAATGAGAGAATTTAATCGAAATTGTGTCAGTCCGAAAAATCCTTCTAACATTGGTCACAAAGTTTTGATATCTATCCTTTCGGCGTTTCCTATGCAATGTTGAGCCCGCTAGGAGCGTTGACAATTCGAAAGAATCTGACAAATCGATATCCACTTTTTGCGTTTTGATGTTCAGATTCGACGCGGTGACAGTGTCATATTGGTTATGGAAACGGAATTTTGTGAGCCAATTTTTCCGAGTCCAATTTCCCAATTGTACATCTTGGCGAGTTTTGTACACAGCCTTCAGAATTACATGATTGACATTCCATCTTGCAAGCATCAGATCCAAAATTTCCCTTGGCATCGGCATAGTGCTAGTTTTCTTTCGAGGTGGATCTCTCTTCTTTCTATTTTCCGATATATTGAGTTGGAGAGTGTGACAAGATATACTGGAGGAAATCATTCGATTGGTAGCATCCAGGCAGGCTTCCTTAGTTTCCGAAGAGTCCACACATAAATTGGCCATGTCATCCAGAAGACTGAAAATAATTCGATTTTTTAACAGTAAAAAGGACAAAGAAACTCTTACTAGTCAGAAATAATCAGCTTTTCGAAATCCCGCGAAATGTTCGGTTGTGTAATATAATTCAGTTGAACTGGTCCGTATATTGGGCACAGATTGGCTATTTCCAGACAATGTGAACATCCAGGATGACATATATCATCCATTCCAATAAAAGTTTGAATTTCGGATTCTGAAAAAAATATGTTCATCTGAAACTTTTGCTACAAGCTCACTGTTATTTCCAATCAATGTTCCAATCACCTTATCATGGATAGGTCGATGAAGGGTCACATTCAACCTGGATAGATTCTTTAGTCTGATTTCTCGTACTTTGACTTGAGCAACGTTTTTCAGGAATCTGCAAGATTTTTCTTTGAGTCTTGCAACCGAGTTGGCCACTTTTTGATATTTTTCCCTCGGAGTCAAGAAAAAATAGCTCAAACTTGACAGAGCAGAGACCCTTCTGTTACAGGTTCCACAGTACTTTTTCGCACAAAACTGAACAACAACTACTTCATACACCACCTTTAGAAAAATGTTTGTGATACTCACCTGAATAATTTCCCCAAATGTTTCACTTTCACTTCTTCAAAGTTAACATACAATTCTCTTCTTATGTTGAATGGGTTCAATTTTTGCATTTCCGTAAGGATCGAATTCTCCTCAGCTCCGTCGTCATATTCAAGTTTTATAGATTTATACTTTTCTCGAATTTTTCCATCAACGGCGTGACGGAATGTTTTGTTGACTAGCTGAAAATGTTTATCTGGTTATGTTCTGCTTGAAAAAAAGAAAACTTACTCGATAATCCAGGTTATAGATTATAAAATCCTCTAGAACATAGTCCAAAATGTGATTCACAAAGTAGGAATTATTGAAGACATTTTTGATCAATTCTTCGTTTTCAGAAGGTTCCATTTTACCTGAAGACAAGATGATTAATGTCAGATCAATAGAAGTGGTGAACAGTATGGCAACCGCAACACTAGTCTTCTTGCTAATAATAACAAGAGACTGTGAGACAAAACATGCCATTCTACTCCTAGTTAGAAAGAGTGTGCTAATACAAGAGAGGGTAGAGAAAAGGGCATCTGGTCAACAGGAGAACAGACAGCGCAGGCAGCAATTCTTTTCAAATGTTGGTAACCATTCGTCATCGATTTTTTTTGGTTTGGTTGACCTTCACTAGAAGTGAGCAACCACCTGTTTTATACTTGAAAAGTCAGGGTCCGGCCCAGTGGACCCGAGTTATCAAATTCGAAAAGTTATGAAATTTCAGACATGTTTCAATTTTTTCTGACTAATACAGCTTTTCATTATATCCGGTTTTAGGTAGAAAAGTTGTTTTTTTAATGACCCCAAAATGTTTTGAAAAGACAGGGAAAAATTACTAAAAACCCGGGCCAAAAGGCCGCTGCAAGTATGACCAATTCTTTGGCTTCAGAACCATTAAAGAAGATGGTTCCGGTGAATGAATATCTTCCGATTATGTTTGATAACACCCAAATCAGGTAAGCTATATTTTTTCAAAGAAGGCTCTGATTCAAAGTTTCATTTTCCAGGATTGGTCTTCTCAATTTGAACATCGGAGCCTCAATGCCTTCACTCTTTATCCATTGGTAGTCTTCCCTCAAAGATACACCAATCAGTCGGGATACGTTACGGACCCTAAAGACCCTGTTATTGTGACACCAAATCCCAAAAACACTGAATTATAGGTTGCCAACTCGTTGGTTCCCTAACTTATTTATTTTCCTCTGTTCCCCCTGTCCATCTATGAACATGTTCGGTTTTCTTGAAGTGAGTATCTCGCTAGTTTTACTTATTTTTTCAATAAACATATTTTTTCTTAACTTTCATCGATTAACAAATTCATAGAAAAAAGTACCCATCTAGAGTTCTCTATTTCAAATTCCAGGACCATCTGAATAAAATAAAAGTGAATCTTAAAAAAGAGTGGCAAGGTATGGGATGTGTCCAATCGAAAATTCCCGATATAAAAGGAGAAGGATACCATTTGAAAGTAAAGAAGACGGTGGCAGTTGGAGGATCAGCGAAGATCATGGAAGTGGATCCAGGAGGGGGAAAAGAGACAATGATAGTGAAGAAAATGGTGGCGTTTTCGAAACGAGAAGAAGAACGGATTCTTCAAGAGGTGAAGAGAATCAAAAATCTAAAAAAAATAAATTGAAAAAGTTTCAGATTGACCTGTACAAAAAGCTAGAAAACAACAAATTTGTGATAGATCTGGAAGCTCACATCGTTGAGGATATCAACCACTACCTACTCTTCAAACGATATTCCACTAACTTTTTGGATTATTTGGAGACCCTAAAAACTAGAACAACTGTGGATGAGTTGAAGCACTTGAAATATTTCTCTGGAATCGTTTTGGCAATTGAAGAGCTACACAGTTTTGAGTATGCTCATTTGGATATCAAGCCTGCCAATATTCTGAAGTCTGGAGATGAAATTAGGATGATTGATTTTGGTTCAGCAACCAAGTAAGGGATCTGAAACATCAAGAAGTTAAAAATAACATATTCAGAATGCCAATTGAAATTAAAACATCAGCTGATCATCATAAACACAAAGAGGATGCAGAGGAGCTGTGTAGTATGATGTACAGAGCTCCAGAACTTTTCAATTGTGAAATCGGGGCGACATTGACTACAAAAGTGGATGTTTGGGTAATCAATAAATACTAGGAGTTCATTGAATCTGGATTTTCAGGCTCTGGGAGTTTGTCTCTATGAGTTTATGTTTCTTGAAAATCCATTCAATAAAATCTACGAGCAAGGAGGAAGTATTGCGTTGGCCACACAGAGTCCGCACATGATAAAATGGCCAGAAGAGTGAGTTGAAAAATTTCAATGGTGTTTTTAAGACAGTTGTCTTTAAAAATTTCCCAGAAAAAAAATCTGGAAAAAGCTAGAAAAAGCCTTTTTCGTCCGCCCACTTTTGAGCCGCCATTCAGCAGCTTGTCATCCGTTCAAGTTAAAATATAGATTTTTAGGTATGAATTTGCATGTAGATTTGATTTTCAAGAAGCTAGGCATAAATCCAAACATTTCCCAATTATCGAATTTAATTGTTTAAAAACATTCCGCGCCCCTAGAGGAAGAGGAGGCGGAAGATAGCAGAATATCCTCAAACCGTAAGCTTTAAGCCGATATATCTCGGTTCCTCCGAAAGATTTCAAAAAGTAAACAACTAACAAAATGTTTATCATAATATAAAAAACGTTTCATTAGTTGACAACTTTTTGATATCTTTTACAAGGTCCGAGATAAATGACCTTAAAATTCTACGCAGAATGGCGTTCTACTAGAGCCTTTACAATATATGGAATGCCGTAAGCAGAGTAACTTTTGAATTTCAAGTTCCAAACCTACCATACAATAGTAATTGACACCCACACAAGCACGTCTCCACCTGAAATTAATCCTCTCCGACTGATAGTCGAATCACGTTTCCCCCTTTTCTGTCATGAGTTAGCTTCTTCTTTTTCCATGCATCATCAGGAAAAATGTGTGTGGGCAACATTTAGGTCACATGGCCAAAAAAGATGACAAAGTACTACTTCTGTTCGACCAAAAAGATTAATAAAGTTCAAAGTTTTTCAGAAGATCTGTGAGTCAGAAAACCATCGCTCTCATTAAATCAATTCTCATTGTGGACCCAGAGCAACGACCAACAATAACAGAACTGAGAGAAAAGGTGGAGGAATTGTTGGAGAACTGGAACAAGCCGGAGAATTCAGAAGGTGTTCTGGAAGTTTCTGAACCAGTGGTGCCTGAAAGAGAAATAACAGATGAGGAGTTCGACTTGGCCATGCGACAAGATTAAAGAGACGAAGAATTAGGAAATATGATACTTGAATTATAGTATGAGCTTTAATTTATTGTGTTCTGTAAATATCAACATTACTTTTTTTGAAATATAAACAAGCCCTCATGATGTCTGTTTCATTCCACTAATAAACTGTTTTGTGATAAGAGAGACGTTTTTATCAATAAAAGACAGAGTTATCAACCATTTGGAAGGCATTCACACATTTCGTACAATGACCGTCGCTGCTGACCACTGCTCTAAAATCGTAAAGTTGGATGTGGGTGGAAAGATTTTCAAGACTTCGATTTCCACTTTAACCAAACATGATTCTATGTTGAAGACAATGTTCCTGACCAGGATTCCGGTATGCTTAAATTTTCGTTTTGCCACTTCTAAAACTTATTTTTCAAAATTCCAGGTTGTCAAAGATGAGGATGGATGCATATTCATTGATAGAGATTCCCAACACTTCCGTCTTATTCTGAATTTCCTGAGGGATGGAGAAATGGCTCTACCGGATTCTGATCGAGAAGTCAAGGAAGTTCTCGCGGAGGCCAAATTTTTCCTGCTGGATCCTTTAATTGAACTATGCGAAGAGCGATTGGAAACATCGTTTAGCCCGTATTACCGAGTGGTTTCTACAGTTTTGGAAGCCAGGAAGTACATTTTTGCAACTGATAAGGTTGATAAAACTTTTCCCTTTCCTTGAAAACCATCCTATTTCAGCCAGTGGTTGTGCTGAGACTTCCTGCTCATATTGCAACCAATGGAAGCCAGTGTTACTATTTCAGTGAATCTAAATTTAGAAGTTATGCAGAACAACACTACAAATCTGTGATATTTGTTCTGAGTAAGCCCTTTCTCTAATTTCCATATATTTTTTTTTGATTTCAGTCACTGAACCTGAGTTCCACGAAGATTGCTCATGGACGTTCTTCTTGAAGACAAAGAAACTGACGGCAAGAATAAAGGGACCAATGGATGATAATCTTTTAGAGGATCTTTTCCGCGAGTTGCTGATTGATGTAGCTGGAAGAAAGCGAACTGATAGCCAGCAAAGCGAATAACTTTTTTTTGTAAATATTGTTGTTTAATAGGGATTTTATTTTTCATTCAGAATGAAATGTACATAATAAATATTCTTTATTGGGAAGATGTAGTTGTTGATCTATCAAAATTGAATTTCAGAACTTTTTTCATAATTCCAGATTTTCGGATTTTTCGATTTTCAGAACTCCAAATTTTGAGAATTTCAGAAAATCAGAATCTCAGAATTTCATAGTCTCCGATTTTCAAAACTCCAGATTTTCAGAATTTAAGAATTTTAAAATTTCAGATTTTTGGAAGTTCAAAATTTCAAAATTTTCCGAATTTTAGAGTTTCGGAATATTAGAATTCTAGAAAATCAGAATTTCAGATTTTCCTTTTTTCCTTGTTCCAGGTTTTCAAAATTTCGGATTTTCAGAAATTCAGATTCTTAGGCGCTTTCAAAACCTCAGAATTTCATAATTTTGAAATTTCAGATTTCTTAGAATTTCAGATTTTTAGAATCTCATTTTTAGAATTTTATTTTTAGTACGACACTCCGCAATCCCGCTTGCGCGCGTTGTTTACCGTAAATCTACAAGAATTAATTTCACCGAAAAATAGCCAATTTCTCGACTGTTTTCTGCTGTTTACAATGATTTTTATGACTTTTCTCCGGAAACTTTTTCTCAAATAACACTTTATCATTATCGTCAGTTTTTTAGAATATCTTCTGAATCCCTGTTTCTGCTGAAATTTGAAAGTTAACATCGATCAACATCTCAAATTAATTTTCTAAAAGATATTTAGAATTTTTTTCTGAAAGAAATACTGCAAATAGAATCAACTTTGGCTTTTTTGTTTCGCACAGTTTGAGTCGCATTTCGACACAAATTTGCGAAATAATTTAGTTTTTCTGGGCAAAAAACTTCTCGCTCCGTTTGCATGAAGCATAGAAAAGAGACGGCGAGAGAGCGCAGAACAATTTTGATGACATTTTGCGGTAAATTCAAGAAGAATACACTAAATATGTTTCTCGAAATTCTTCTTGCTTTTTTGACGAATCCTGTGATTCCCGTCGTTGTTTCTCCTAGTCCAATTGTTGTTTTTTGCAGGATGACTTCCCAGGAAGCTGGAACTCCAATGGAGTCATCTTCATCGACCTCAATAGAAACATCTGAAGACAGTAAGTTCTAAATCTATAATGGATTTTCGATAGAATATATTTTTGCAGTCCAACGAATTCTATTCCGGCTAGTCCGTGCGGATACCGATGGCAAACTACAAGCAGTTACAGATCGCTACTTATGCGATGTGATCGAACTCGCAGCTCAGAAGGAAGAGCATCGTCAATTGGTGGTAAATTTTCTATTCTGAAGCTTTTAATTCTTTAAATAAACAATTTTAGACTGCTGAATTCCTGTCACCATTCAACAAAATGGTCCGAAGCAACTTAGCCATCCGCCTGCCAGTTGTTCGTCTTTTGCAACTGTTTCAAGGAAATTGTGCTCTATCTTCGGTCAGGAATCATATTCATAATTCTCAATCTTGAAAATTTTCGTTTTTCAGAATTTCAGTCTGATTTATCTCAAATTCGCGAAAGATCGACTCGAAGCAGCTGAGCAATTGGAAGTTCTTCCTGCCTACTTGAGATCGTTCAGTAAAAAACCAACGGATCTCAATTACATTTATGAGTAAGTTGATTTTTCCTTCTGTTTCTATCTCAATTGTTTCAATTTACAGTATATTCTCGTTGTGTCTTCCTGGACTTTTTCGATTGGCAGAGATGGAAAAGAAACATTGGCCCAACCTTGATATGACATCTGGAGATGTTGAAATTCTAGCTAGATGCTTTGAGGCAGTTTTGGTTTTCAATGAAACCAGCAGGTATGATTTTTAGTAGGATTTCTTCAATCAGTAGTATAATTTTAAGAGAAAGAATCACCAACGCACTCGCAGGACGTTTGCAGCTGAAGGATAATGGCCTCTGTCTGGCTGAATTCGTTCAAATTGCCCGAAAAGTTTTCCCAGAACAACTGAATTTGACAGAGACCAAGATGATGATTCTGAAGGTTCTAGGCAAAGAACTGCTCGATGATAAGATTGCTTTCCCAATTTTTGTTGTGGCAAGAGAATCGAAACTCAACGAGTTAGTTTTATGATCAGTGAATTCATAATCAATGCCTGTTTGACTTTTTCAGAGTGGATGATCTGGCTGAAAATCTACTCAAAAAGATTCCAACGGAAAAATTGGTGAATGAGAGAAGCGTAGTCGACAAGTTGATGTATTTGTATCTGGGATCTGAAACTTTCATGAAGAAGCCAGCGGATCCTTTGCTACTGGTCCAACAGGGTCCACCAGCCGTTCAACAAGCAGTTCTGTCATATCTGATAAAATCCACAGAAGTTCTAACTGCGATCACCAGCAACGTCAAGATTTGCCTCTTTGGTTGTGAGAGTATACATGCACGAGTTCAAACAGCTGCAATGAACTTCTTCAATCACTGTGCCGAGAAGATGCCGGATAGATATCTGAAGCCGTTTGCCGACAAAATGTTCAAAACGCTCCGCAAGCTTTCTTCCTCAGATTCAATAGTAAGTTGTAATTCCAGTTGACTGATAAAATTATGAATATTTCAGACCACTCTCGCACTATGTGGAACCTATCGTTGTCTGGCAGTGATTGGGAAACGAACACCAAGTTTAGTTCTGGACGATGCTGCAGTTATCACGAAGATGTTCGAAGTTCTCTCTACAGTAAGACAACTTATCGAAATGAACAAAATAACATTTTTCTTTGTTTGCAGGAAAGTGTTGAGGATGTCTCGAGTGCAATCGTTTCTTGCCTCACGACGTGGCTTCCTTTGTTCTTGGAATCTGAGAAAGCGGAACTTCGTACAAGACTCAGGGAATTCATCAGCGAATACATCAATTCCGAGTCTCCAAACTGCCGTTTAGCTGCCTTGAAATACGCGGAAGCTCTAATAGGAGAGAATGACATAAATCTACGCTGGATTCTCATTCAATCGGCTGGTGACCAAAGAGATTCTATCCGATCAGAAGCACTCAGACAACTCGAAAAGTCGCTCCAGAAACCAACTCCTCCTCCTTCTGTGATCATTGGAGCTCTGTGGAGTAGTCTTCACAAGGATTATCGCCGCGCAGCCAATGAGACAACGAACACGACAGTGAACACCTACAACAGTTTGGTTCATCAAATTGTGAGTTCTCCCGTTAAGTATCACAAAAATTTGTTTTTCTGAAATTCAGGCATCGAAATATCTCTACGCTGTATTCGAAACGATTGTGATGAAAGAGGCTGCTCACCTTCGGATCGTAGAAGGAGATGATCATTGGATGACAGTGGCTCCACGCATTGTCCAATTGCTACACGGCGTTGAAAACATCGAGATGATTGAGAAGGCAACAGAGTTGGCTTTGTATGCGACTGTGGAATCTACAGATGTCCATCTCTTCCGAATCGCTTCATGCTTCCTTGCTGCCTTCCGATCCTCCTCAAAAGAAGCGGTATCGACTCGCTTCCAATTCGCCGTTCCATCGTGTGTACTGAAACTTCGAGACTCAACCAGAATGGAGTTTTCTACTACCGTGGCGTATCTTCTCTCGGCACTCATTCATGATGATCAGGCCGCAAGATTGGAGCTGTTCAACACTTCTAAACTACAACTGAAAGAAAAAGAGATTCCCGGACTTGCATTCACTTGTGCATCGATGCTCACTCCTCTTCTGGGTGCACAGTTCATTCCGCCAGTAATGCCGTCGGAATTCATTAAAGACGTCTTCTTACCGCTCATCAAAAATGGATTTCAACGACCTACGTCCACTCTTGAATCGACACTTGGTGCACTAGTCTTTTTGCTGCATGCAAACCCAACCGCATTGGATCGGAAGACCCATAAAGAAGTTATGGATGATTTGATTGTGAACTGTGAGAAGATAGCAGTTTCAAGGCAAGATTCGTTCAGTCAGAAGACACGTGGATTCTGTGCGAAAGTTATTGGTTTATTCAGTGGAGACGTAGAGAACGATGAATCAAATTTCGAGCAGTCTAGAGAGAGTTTGGTCAGAATTGGATCCGGTCCGCCACAACAAGAACTTCAATTGATTGTTGGCGAGGCAATCGTAGATTGTATTCTTGGACGATGGGCGATTTCCAAAAGAGACTATTACTTGCTAGGAGGGGATACTTTGACGCTGGCGGAAAGAATGCAAACTCAAGCTCAAGTCAAAGAAGTGAACGAACGACTTTTCACATTTATCATAGAAATTCTGGCTGATGTGAGTTAAATGGATTCATTTAAATCTTCACATTTTTTGTTGTTTCAGAGAAAGACGAATGCCAATCGACACATCCGCAAAGCAGAGCTCATTTGGCTGCTCATCGTTGTTCAGAGCTTCTCCGTCCTTGAAGCTGACGTTCTGAAGAATGCTCAACTTCTAGGAGCTATTCAGAATGCTTTCACGGATGGTCTCGCTGAAAATAACGAGTTCTCACAAGACATTTCAGCCAAAGGAATGGGAATTGTCTATGGTTTGGCGGATGGATCATTGAAGATGGAGCTGGTTGAATCTCTCATGGATACACTCTTCGAAGAACGCCCAGGCATTTGTTTGTTCAATGCAGGACATCCTCGTTATTCAACAGGCTTTTTCATGAATAGTCACATGTTCAAAATTGCTGGCTTTTTGAAATACGCCAAGGACACCGGAATACAATTATCGCCACGGACATGCCTCCTGATTCGAGAACGTCTACCACCGAGTTTTTGGAATTTGTTGCCAGCTACAAGTTTACAGGGACCACCTGCAGACGCGTCTACAAGACTAACAAAAGTTCATTCAGCACTCGTTCAAACGAAAATTATGTCTGAAATGGGTATTATCCCGATATTGGAAACAATCATCTTATCAAAGAACCAGAGCGAATGGTACGCCGCACTGAACCGTCTTAATAAAATTACACTACTCGAAATAGATGTCAAAAGACCAGGAAAAACTTTCATTAAGTAACTACCAATCTGCGATTAATCATATAAGTTTAATTATTTCAGGGCAACGTATATTATCCAAGGAAATCGTTTCGGAGAAATGATTTATCTTACAAGAAGGTCTTCCATTTATAAGTTCCAAAAACTATTTTCGATTCTTTACGAAAATTGTGATGCTCGTCGATTAAAAATGATTCCAGTCGTTCTATATATGGACCAATTGGAAATGAAGAGCAAAGACGAATATGCCTACATGCTTCGATTCCGAAATATAGTTCATGCCCGAATCTGTTTAGGAATGAAATCAGAAATCTTCTCGAAAATGTCCGGAATTCATCAAATTCCTTCTCTTCTAATCCGTCAAAGTTCTTCACGCTCGGCAAACATCGTCTTAGATTTTGAAGGACGGCAGCTTAGAGCCGAGTTTACAAGAATCGACACAAAGACGTTTTTTGAATTTGTTGATCACTGGAAATCAGGAAGAAAATTTGAAAGGCTTGAAAGACTAGAATTAGTATGTCGTTTCGCTGGATTTAAGGATCGAGTTATTTACGATGGAATTGGAGCGAAGCTTTTGAACCAAGAGAAACAGCCACCTGCTCATACAATTTCAAAAAGGTAAGTTAAATTTTAACATTTTCGAACTACCGTAAAACCTCTAATAGAACGACACCCAGATCGTCCACTTTGAGCCGATATATCTCACTTCTTTTGAAAGATTTCAAAAAGTGGTTAACTAGTAAAATGTTTATCAGGATATCAGCAACATTTTACTAGTTAGCCACTTTTTGATATCTTTCCCAGAAAATAAGATGTATAGGCTCAAAGTGGACGATCCGAGTGTCGTTCTATTAGAGGTTTTACGGTATTTCTTCTTTTAGTATAGCTAAAAATTTATTCATCGTTTCTTAGTTTTCCAGATAATAAATTCACGGAGCCAATTGTCAGCCAATACTACGTTGTCCGGCAAACGGATGGACACGTCGCCTCCGTTTTGATCACCCAAGATGCTATCAAATTTGGAGTTTGGGATAGGACGGAAGAGAGGTTCCTGCAATTAGCGGATTTGAAAGTATTCAACGACAAACTCGCACTATTCAACCTAAAATGCCCGGATAACGAACGAATCGTTGAGAAATGTAGGTGCAATTTTTGAATTTTGCCAATCAACGTGTCCTATTTTCAGTGAAAGAATTGTGTCAATCGTTTCGCAAAACGAGCGATGACATTTGCCATGATATCGTTTCTGTGATGAACAACGATGGAAAGTCAGTTATCGACAGAAACATCCTTGCGAAACTGGAAGAACAATACGAATCAGTATTCGCAAAACTCAAAGGACATTTTCTAGAGTTCTCTCCTATCCCGAATTCTCAGGCTGTTGAAAAGTTCCTCAAACGTTCCGATCCAGCACTCGTTGTCAAGCCGATTCGAGGAAGGAGATTCCGAGAAGAAGTAAGGACAGGAGCCGCCAAACACGATGACAAAGTCAAAATTGTCTCGAAACTCCCGAGCAGTTTCTACGGTGGTGACAAGTCGTCGATGGTGATTGATGGTTCGTTTTTTTCCAAAGGCAATCGTTTAAAATAAGGATCTTTCAGCGAAATCCACGAGGATGTCGGAGTTTGCAAAACGGCTGCAAGCTACAAATGAGGAAATCACCGAATGGGGAAATCCTCTGGCTCTTTCAGTGGATTTCGTGTACACTTATGGCCAGATTGTTCACGATGACACCAGAGACAACGAGAAGTTTGGAGAGAATTCAGTGGCTTTGATGATCAACGACGAAGACGGAACGATGATTCGGCTGAATTTCAGTAAAGTCACAGAGGACGTCACTCTGTTTCCCGGACAAATTATCGCTGTTCGTGGAACCAATGAGACTGGTGAAGAGTTGCAAGTTGATCGGATTTTCACACCCAAAGCACTGCCAGTGAATCCTGTGGAAACTGATATCACAAGTAAGAGCACGAATCTTCGATTGGCTATAATTAAATTTCGTTTTTCAGAAGACATCTGGTTTGCCTGTGGTCCTTACACAGCAATGGATAACTGTGGATACGAGCAACTCTGTGAATTACTGGATAAAGCGATTGCTGAAAAGCCAGATATCCTTATCCTAGCTGGACCATTTGTAGATAGAAAGAACACGTTTCTGAACAAGCCAACCTTGACAATCACCTATGATAATCTGATGGAAGATCTCCTCTGTAAAATTAAAGAAAAGCTTGTGAAGTGAGTGAATTCATATCATTATATAAAACATAGCTCAACGTTCATTTTCAGTACGAAAACCGAAGTGATCATCCAGCCAAGCTCATCTCGGGACCTATGCACTCCATCTGTTTTCCCAAGTCCAGCATTCCGATTCAAGAGCCGAAAACTGGATATGATCAAGAAGGAACTTCACTTCGTTCCAGATCCCTGCATTTTCCGCATTGGCCAGAATGGCGTTGATATGGCAGTGACGAGCAGTGAGCCGATTCAAGGATTGAGCAATTCGGAATTCCATCGATCTATCAACCAGGAAAACAGTGATCGTATCGCTCGACTCTGCAGTCATTTGCTCACTCAACAGTCGCTGTATCCACTGGAACCAACCGAGATTCCATCGTCGTTGGGTGATCTTCTGGAAGTTTGCCAGCTCACTTCTACTCCACACATTGCATTCGTACCATCCCAACTACCTGCTTCGGCTGAAATAGTCAATGGAAGTGTCTTCATAAATTCATCGACACTTGCCAAGGGTCCAACTGGAAACTATGTGAAAATGTCAATCAACCTGAAAGCAGGACAGTTGAGCCCATTCGAAACGATTGCGGATTATGCTAACATTCGAATCATGAAAATCTAACATATTTATTTATTATTTTTGAACTAATTTTTGAAGTTTCCAACTGTGAAATAAAAGTTGTCGACTTTAATTCAAGTAATACTGATTTATAGATCGATACTCATGGTATATAAACAATTATGCAAAGAAAAGGCACAACATAAAGCAAAGAGAACAACCTGGTTGTGCAATAATTTACGGTAGAGATCCGCTAATTGGGGAGGAGCGGAAACGGTTTTTTTGGATTTTCAACGGGAACCCGTTTGTGGGGAAATAAAACTTTAAAAAATTCAAAACATATCTACTACTGTATATTATTTGGGAGAATGAAATCAAATTATTGGAGAAAAATACCGTAAAACCTGTAATAGAATTGCCCCCAGACTTTTAACTTTGAGCTCAGTTATCTCAGCTCCTATAAGAGATATACAAAATGTGTCAACTGATAAATTGTTCATCATATTATGACAAATAACTTATCAGTTGACACATTCTTGATATCTCTTGTAGCAGCTGAGATAACTGAGCTCAAAGTTGACAGTGGGGGTGGCACTTCTATTACAGGATTTACGGTAAGTGTCAAATATTGTCGAATTTAAACAAGTGGGACCTGAGAATTTGAAAGGCGCAGCTTTTTTTATTCACAAAAAAGTGCGACAAAAACGTAATATTTCAGATTTTTGGCTCGTTCGAGCTACTTTCGCAATTAAGTTCGGTTTGTCGATGAAAAACAGATTCTAGAGATGCTAGCGATCATTTTCATATCAAGTAATCTAACGTTTGTCCTGAAAATCCCACTGAATTCACAGAAATAAGTTTCGTTTACCATTTTAGTGATTTTGAGGCTAGGTCTCGAAAATTGATCGGGATCCCGCTCGCGAAATTTTCCAGGTCCCCCTTTTTTTTCGACAAAATAACCGTAACTGGCTTGTTTGGGAATACGGTCGTCAAGTAAGTGAAAAATGTTGAAAGATGTTTTTAGACCGTTTTATTGATATTACGCCTAGAAAAAGCCTTGAAAAAAAGCTAGGAAAATGCATTTTTGCTCATCCGTTTTTGAACAGCCCTTCATCCGCTATTCGTCCGTTCAAATTGAGAGAGGGATTTTAGTGAAATTAAGTGTGAATTCTTATTAGGAACAGATTAAAAAAATACATAAATTTTTCAATTTCAAAAGTTTTTTTTTTTGAAAAAATTTGTGCCAGGAGGGGAGAGGAGATGGAAAGTCACTGAGAAACCATTGATCATGAGATGGGATTTTTAAGGAATGTGTGATTTTCAAGAGCATTTTTAAACAATATTCTACCCAAAAAAAGTATAAAAAAGATACGAAAGGCATCCCTCCCGTCTACGATCAGCTCAGGCTTCATTCAGCCGCTACTCATCCGTTCAAATTAGGAGACGGTTTTTAGTGAAATAAAGTATGAATTCTAATTAAGACTTAATTTTTAAGACAATGAACATAATCTTAAAATTTTCCAATTATCGAATTTGATAATTTTTAAAAATTTCGTGCTACTATGAGAAGAGGAAGTAGCAGAATGTCCCCAAACCGCAAACTTTGAGCTTATATATCGCATTTTCTGTGAAAGATTTTGATAAGTTATCAACTAACAAAACGTTTTTCATAATATCAAAAATATTTCATTAGTTGACAACTTTTTGATATCTTCTACAGGAAACGAGATATGCCAGCTCAAAGTTGAAATGTCGCCTGCAGCCGGATGAGCCAAGCGGTCGGCTACTGACCTCTTACTATTAGCTCTAAGCCCATTTATATCATTTCCTGTGAAAAATATCAAGAAGTGGTAAACAAACAAAATGTTTATTATACTGTCACCGAAATGTGAGAATAACGGCAAAAGATCGAAAGATAGCATTAATAGCAAAAGAAGGACCATCTTATGGCGTGACAGATGACCCAAAAGACACAGAAGACGTAGAGAGTCTGATGATGAGTGTCGCTCAATTAAAGGCGGATTAGTTGTTTAGATATGTCTTCTTAGCACCTACATTAGAGTTGTCTCCAAGCGTGGTAAGGTACACAAATCAAATTAATTCGTTTTAGAACAATACGCAACCGTTCTGAAAATTTGCAAACTCTAAAACAAAAGAAACTTTAAAGCTACATTGTTGCTGAAATGCACGTTGGTTCCCAGAACTTCAAAGTCTCAGAATCGTAGAAATCTAAAATCTCAGAACTTCAGGTATGTAGAATTCCAGATCTCAAAATCTCAGAATTTCATTTTCTAAAACGGATGGACACTTAACTTTCATAAGGTTTAAAATAGTCTAGATCTCAAAATGTTTGTATAAATACAGCAGGTAAAAGGGATGGTAAATGAAACAGTATTGGAAAGAAAGATGACAACAAATGACCGATATTGGAGACGTCTGTTGGTTTGGAAGACGGTGCAATGTACTTGCCACGATACATTCTCTTTTCTTTTTCTTCTCTTCTCCTGTCTGTTGTCTAATGTCAGCAGACGTCTACCTTCTCAGTCTTTCTTTCCAATACTGTTTCATTTACCATCCCTCTTACCTGCTGCATTTATACAAACATTTTGAGGTCTAGACTATTTTAAACCTAAAAGAAAATTATGTGTCCATCCGTTTCTGGTTATGAGATACTGAAATTCTGAGATTTTGAGATCTGGAATTCTACATACCTGAAGTTCTGAGATTTTGGATTTCTACGATTCTGAGACTTTGAAGTTCTGGGAACCAACGTGCATTTCAGCAACAATGTAGCTTTAAAGTTTCTTTTGTTTTAGAGTTTGCAAATTTTCAGAACGGTTGCGTATTGTTCTAAAACGAATTAATTTGATTTGTGTACCTTACCACGCTTGGAGACAACTCTAATGTAGGTGCTAAGAAGACATATCTAAACAACTAATCCGCCTTTAATTGAGCGACACTCATCATCAGACTCTCTACGTCTTCTGTGTCTTTTGGGTCATCTGTCACGCCATAAGATGGTCCTTCTTTTGCTATTAATGCTATCTTTCGATCTTTTGCCGTTATTCTCACATTTCGGTGACAGTATAATAAACATTTTGTTTGTTTACCACTTCTTGATATTTTTCACAGGAAATGATATAAATGGGCTTAGAGCTAATAGTAAGAGGTCAGTAGCCGACCGCTTGGCTCATCCGGCTGCAGGCGACATTTCAACTTTGAGCTGGCATATCTCGTTTCCTGTAGAAGATATCAAAAAGTTGTCAACTAATGAAATATTTTTGATATTATGAAAAACGTTTTGTTAGTTGATAACTTATCAAAATCTTTCACAGAAAATGCGATATATAAGCTCAAAGTTTGCGGTTTGGGGACATTCTGCTACTTCCTCTTCTCATAGTAGCACGAAATTTTTAAAAATTATCAAATTCGATAATTGGAAAATTTTAAGATTATGTTCATTGTCTTAAAAATTAAGTCTTAATTAGAATTCATACTTTATTTCACTAAAAACCGTCTCCTAATTTGAACGGATGAGTAGCGGCTGAATGAAGCCTGAGCTGATCGTAGACGGGAGGGATGCCTTTCGTATCTTTTTTATACTTTTTTTGGGTAGAATATTGTTTAAAAATGCTCTTGAAAATCACACATTCCTTAAAAATCCCATCTCATGATCAATGGTTTCTCAGTGACTTTCCATCTCCTCTCCCCTCCTGGCACAAATTTTTTCAAAAAAAAAAACTTTTGAAATTGAAAAATTTATGTATTTTTTTAATCTGTTCCTAATAAGAATTCACACTTAATTTCACTAAAATCCCTCTCTCAATTTGAACGGACGAATAGCGGATGAAGGGCTGTTCAAAAACGGATGAGCAAAAATGCATTTTCCTAGCTTTTTTTCAAGGCTTTTTCTAGGCGTAATATCAATAAAACGGTCTAAAAACATCTTTCAACATTTTTCACTTACTTTTCTACCCATTTTATCATTTGTGGACTCTGTGTCGCAAACGCAACACTTCCTCCTTGCTCGTAGATTTTATTGAATGGGTTTTCGAGAAACATGAACTCATCGAGACAAACTCCCAGAGCCTGAAAATCAAAAATGCATTTCTAGAGTTATTCGGTTACCACAACACCCACTTTTGTAGTCAATTTTGCACCAATTTCTCTGTACATCATACTACACAGTTATTCTGCATCCTCTTTGTGTTTATGATGATCAGCTGATGTCATAATTTCAATTGGCGTCCTGAAAATGTTTTTTTTAAAAACTGAATAATTGTTTTAGATCTCCTTAATTCATAGCTGCACCGAAATCAATCATCCCAATTTCATCTCCAGACTTTAGAATATTCGCAGGCTTGATATCCAAATGAGCATACTCCAAACTGTGAAGCTCTTCAATTGCCAAAACGATTCCAGAGAAATATTTCAAGTGCTTCAACTCATCCACACTTGTTTTAGTTTTTAGTGTCTCCAAATAATCCAAAAAGTTAGTCGAATATCGTTTGAAGCGTAAGTAGTGGTTGACATCCTCAACGATATGAGCTTCCAGATCTATCACAAATTTGTTGTTTTCTAGTTTTTTTGTACAAGTCAATCTGGAACTTTTTCGATTGATTTTTTAGAATTTTGATTATGTACCTCTTGAAGAATCCGTTCTTCTTCTCGTTTCGAAAACGCCACCATTTTCTTCACTATCATTGTCTCTTTTCCCCCCTCCTGGATCCACTTCCATGATCTTTGCTGATCCTCCAACTGCCACC
Source organism: Caenorhabditis nigoni (assembly GCA_027920645.1). Classification (NCBI taxonomy): domain Eukaryota; kingdom Metazoa; phylum Nematoda; class Chromadorea; order Rhabditida; family Rhabditidae; genus Caenorhabditis; species Caenorhabditis nigoni. The sequence continues at coordinate 6,065,846 of CP115866.1, read as the reverse complement.
GTCTTCTTCACTTTCAAATGGTATCCTTCTTCTTTAGATTTAGATTTAGATTTAGATTTATTTATTTGCAGACGGTGACATACATATAAGAAAACATAAGAGAGAGGCAGCCCCCTCACGAGGAGCGCCTACTAATGGAAAAAGAATGAAGGGAACAATATACAGTAGAGAACATGAGATTAAAAATTGAGGGATGTGATACAAATTGAGGAATGTGATTAGCAACGAGTAATAGAAATAGAAAATCAATAGGATTTTCAAACTTTGAGGAGGTAAGGAATTGGGTAATATTGGCATGGCAGATATGGCATTCCACATTGGGATGGGGGATGCAAAAAATAACTGATATGGGGATTTAGGCAGACTAAAGCCATGGGTCGACGGGTGGAATTAGATAGGCGGAAAAATGATTCAGGGTGGGGAATGTAGGAAGTAAGGTTGATTATTTTGTACAAGGCATTAATTGGGATTTAAGGCGTCTATGACGGATAGAGACAAAGTTGAGTAATTGGAGTCTGGACAAATAAGAGGCACCGGGGGAAGATGAAAATGATATGTTACAGAGTTGAAGGATTGTTTGAGAGAAGAAACGAAGGAGGGACTCCAGTTTTTTAGACAGTTTGGAATCGGGAGGAGAAGAAAATATGACCGAACAATATTCTAGATGAGGCAAGACGTAGCATTTGAATAGGACAAGGTAGAATTCTGGGGGTTTAGAGTTAAATGCTTTGAGGAGTTGTGTTCACCGGGGAAGGGCAAGGGAGGAGACACGATTAATATGACCTGAGAATTTGAGATTACAGTCTGTTAACAAGCCAAGGTCACGAATGGGGGAGGATTCGGTAATAGAGAGGCCATCAATTGTATAGGGGTGAGAGGGATGGTTGGGGCCAAGACGGAGAAGAGAAGTTTTGGCATGTGCCAGGGGAAGAAGGTTAGATTTCCCCCAGGCACCAATATGGTCAATATCCGATTGAATGGAGGAAAGATCGTGGGAGAAAATTTTAATATCGTCGGTAAAACAGGAAAAATGTAAGTTGGGGGGAAGGGAAAGGAGAAGATCATTGATAAATACCAGTCGATTTCCGCCGCCTGTCGGCGACTACAATTTCCTGGCTTCACTTAAAACGTCTGCATCTCAAAACCGGAGGGAAACCGAAGATGAAGTTTTAGTTGACTGCGGCACTTTTAAACTTTTTTAAATTGACAATTAGAAGTTCCAAAAGTCAGAAAAACGAATACTGAAGTTTGAAAACTTGAAAAAGTGAGAAAATAAAAATTTGAAAATTCAGAACCTGAACTACATTCTGAAGATAGAAATGCATGCATTGCAATTTTTGAATTCTTCCAAACTCAGCAACAATAAAATATTTCTGATGTTTGAAAAGTTAAAATTGAGAAACCGAGAAATTGTCAACTTTCTGAAACCCGGTGATTTTTTTGAATATCCGAATTTCCAAGTTTTGGATTTCCCAAAAGTTTCAAACGGTTTTTTCGGAAATTGCATCGATTTCCTAATTTTTAAGATTTCTGGAATTTCTGAATTCCGGACGTCCGAAAATTTGAAGGTTCGTAAATCCAATAAGTCTCGAAATCCGAATTCGGAATTTGGAATTTTAAAATATTCAAACATAAATTCAGATATTTGGATATCGAAAATTAGTAGTAAAAAAGAACTGTAAAATCCTAGAAACACTTCAAAATGCCAAAATTGAATAATTTGGAAAATCAGAAATCTAGTTCATTAACTTTGAAAAATTCAGAAACTTTTAAAGCTAGAATAAAGGTATAACACGAGATTCTTTAAGAATTAGTCTAATTAGAATTAGTCTAATTAGTCTATTATTTGCGACGAGCTTTTAGGTTACAGAACAAGGGACAAAGAACATAAGATAGATAACGGAATTAAGGTCTTGAGTTGGCTCGCTGGTAGATTATATAGGAGATCTTGGAGATGACGTGATAGGGGCGAGGCTTCGGCTGGATTGTTCTCCGGCCGTAGAGAGCTTAGCAGCAGGCGAGACGGAGAGGCGGCGGTCTTCCGGCGAGCCAGTAAGAAAGATATGATTAATCTGTCAGGAATGCTCTAATGAGAGAGACAAGGGAAACGAAGGATCCCCAGAGTCTGCCATGGACAAAGTCTAAAGAGCTTTCTGTATCCCATGATTTATCAAAGATGATGCAACACTTTAAGACTTAGCAATGTTATGACTCATCCGGATGGAATCCGGATGAACTTTGAAAATTCCCAACTAAGGGGTATAGAACCCCTTACACTAGTAATTCGGAAACGCAGCTATTCTAAACTTAGGCAGAAGTTCAATTTCTGAAACTGAATATTCGGAAATTCTCGGATTTTATGAATGCTGAAGTTAGGAAATTTGGAAATCTCGAAATTACGAAATTATCAAACTCCTAACTCGGAATTTTCTGTAATTCGGATTTCCGAATTTTTGGATCAACCTTTTTTCGTTCTTTCGGAATTTTCGTATTTTAGATATCAAAGTTTTGAATGGGTCAATTCAAAGTATTTCAAGAATTCTATTTTTTTTTAATATAAAAGTTTGACAACTCTGAATTTCAGAGAATTCAGATTCCAAGTTCAGAAATACAGTAATTTGGAAAATCGGAAAGTTGAAAACTCTCATATATTTAGAACTCGAAGTCCAGGCTAACCCGACATTCTAGAAAACTTCGAAACCAAATTACAACAAAAATCGCAAAATCAGTAAAATCAATCGTAGCTTTTGAGCAATTTGGAAATTCAGAAAGCCCAGACAATTCAAGCAATTCAGAAAGCGCACTCGTATTTTTCTTCTCATTCTCAGTTCCCCCCGCTTACTCAGTTTTTCCCTTTCTTTGAACTTCAGAACCCAGAATGGAAAAATATTTCCACAAAATCACCTTTTTGCTAGATATAACCTTCGCTAGGTTACGCTAATCGGGAACACCAGACACACTCACAGACAGAATTTAGTGATTGTTAATAGTAAAGATGATGAAGAGTAGGGGGCCAGCTACCGTGCCTTGGGGAACACCAGAGGGAATAGGGTGAGAAAGATGCTCAATGAAATTGTTGATTTTGACAGAGAAGGAGCGGTTTGTGAGGAAGTCCTGGAACCAGGAGATGAGGAGGGGTTGAACACCAAAATTTGCCAATTTGGCTAGAAGGAGGGCATGAGATACTTGATCAAAAGCCTTGCAAAAATCAAAATATACAACGTCTAGGGTTTTATGACGGGCCAGGATAATTTTATAACGGGAAATTGAATGTATTAGGGCGTTTGTACAGGAACGATATGCCACTAACTCTTCTCTGAAAACAGTTATAGCCATCGGAAACCAAAATTTGATTTTTCGGTGATTTTCTTTGATAAATCTCAAAATAGAGTGATAAGTGCACCGGAATTGCTTTTAAATAACGTATTGTTGTTGATAATGTTTAAGCTAGCAAAGAAAACAGAACTTCAAAAAAACTGATATCCAAAAAATAGTTTTGAAAATTTTCAGTAGTCAAAAAAATCAACATTTTGTCGAAATTCGTTGTTCCGGTCCTAGAATTCTTTGGTCAGGACACAACGTTCTAGAGTAAAATTTTATGAGAAACTCGAATCTGCAAAAAAAAACTGTGGAAAAGCCTATGCATGATAACAAAAAAATGGAAAATTCGCAAAATTTTTAAAAATCATATGTTTTTTATTGGAAGATGAGACCCTTATTTTTTGGTCTCAACATAAAAAATGCTTGAAATAAAAAAATATTTATACTCCAAAAAAGATTTCGTTTCTATCTCAAAAAAGAAAAAAAGTTTATTTTTTGGTCGACTGATTATGAAGATCGGATCAAAGTGGGCGGAGCCTATTAACTGTATGCAATACCAACTCATTTTAAATAGATTGATTTTTTTGTACATAAGACAGTTGGTCGATGCTCGAAAACTACAGAGAATGCGTGTTAATCCCTCTCACCCTACTATCCCCTGTGTTAGCTCTCTTAGTACTCATAACCTACCTGACCCTGATTTCTTTGCCCCCTAGGTAATTGAATCTGTTTTGTCCAAGTTACCACCCTGCCGTGGCTTCTCACTTCACCCCGTAAATTATTTTGTCATAAAAAATGCTCTACCTCACTTGCACATTCCCTCTCTATCATTTCCCAAGAATCCTATACCAAGTCCCATGTTCTTCTTGCCTTTAAACATGCAGTTGTTGTTCCAATTCCCAAAAAAGGCAGTCCCTCCCTACCCGAAAATTATCGGTCTGTATCATTAACCGACCCTTTTGCTCAATTCTTCGAGCGCATCATTTGTAACAGAATCAAATCTGACCTTGCCCACAAATTCAGCCCCTATCAAAATGGCTTCTTGGCATATCGTTCCTGTACAAACGCCCTAATACACTCAATTTCCCGTTATAAAATTATCCTGGTCCGTCATAAAACCCTAGACGTTGTATATTTTGATTTTTGCAAGGCTTTTGATCAAGTATCTCATGCCCTCCTTCTAGCCAAATTGGCAAATTTTGGTGTTCAACCCCTCCTCATCTCCTGGTTCCAGGACTTCCTCACAAACCGCTCCTTCTCTGTCAAAATCAACAATTTCATTGAGCATCTTTCTCACCCTATTCCCTCTGGTGTTCCCCAAGGCACGGTAGCTGGCCCCCTACTCTTCATCATCTTTACTATTAACAATCACTAAATTCTGTCTGTGAGTGTGTCTGGTGTTCCCGATTAGCGTAACCTAGCGAAGGATATATCTAGCAAAAAGGTGATTTTGTGGAAATATTTTTCCATTCTGGGTTCTGAAGTTCAAAGAAAGGGAAAAACTGAGTAAGCGGGGGGAACTGAGAATGAGAAGAAAAATACGAGTGCGCTTTCTGAATTGCTTGAATTGTCTGGGCTTTCTGAATTTCCAAATTGCTCAAAAGCTACGATTGATTTTACTGATTTTGCGATTTTTGTTGTAATTTGGTTTCGAAGTTTTCTAGAATGTCGGGTTAGCCTGGACTTCGAGTTCTAAATATATGAGAGTTTTCAACTTTCCGATTTTCCAAATTACTGTATTTCTGAACTTGGAATCTGAATTCTCTGAAATTCAGAGTTGTCAAACTTTTATATTAAAAAAAAATAGAATTCTTGAAATACTTTGAATTGACCCATTCAAAACTTTGATATCTAAAATACGAAAATTCCGAAAGAACGAAAAAAGGTTGATCCAAAAATTCGGAAATCCGAATTACAGAAAATTCCGAGTTAGGAGTTTGATAATTTCGTAATTTCGAGATTTCCAAATTTCCTAACTTCAGCATTCATAAAATCCGAGAATTTCCGAATATTCAGTTTCAGAAATTGAACTTCTGCCTAAGTTTAGAATAGCTGCGTTTCCGAATTACTAGTGTAAGGGGTTCTATACCCCTTAGTTGGGAATTTTCAAAGTTCATCCGGATTCCATCCGGATGAGTCATAACATTGCTAAGTCTTAAAGTGTTGCATCATCTTTGATAAATCATGGGATACAGAAAGCTCTTTAGACTTTGTCCATGGCAGACTCTGGGGATCCTTCGTTTCCCTTGTCTCTCTCATTAGAGCATTCCTGACAGATTAATCATATCTTTCTTACTGGCTCGCCGGAAGACCGCCGCCTCTCCGTCTCGCCTGCTGCTAAGCTCTCTACGGCCGGAGAACAATCCAGCCGAAGCCTCGCCCCTATCACGTCATCTCCAAGATCTCCTATATAATCTACCAGCGAGCCAACTCAAGACCTTAATTCCGTTATCTATCTTATGTTCTTTGTCCCTTGTTCTGTAACCTAAAAGCTCGTCGCAAATAATAGACTAATTAGACTAATTCTAATTAGACTAATTCTTAAAGAATCTCGTGTTATACCTTTATTCTAGCTTTAAAAGTTTCTGAATTTTTCAAAGTTAATGAACTAGATTTCTGATTTTCCAAATTATTCAATTTTGGCATTTTGAAGTGTTTCTAGGATTTTACAGTTCTTTTTTACTACTAATTTTCGATATCCAAATATCTGAATTTATGTTTGAATATTTTAAAATTCCAAATTCCGAATTCGGATTTCGAGACTTATTGGATTTACGAACCTTCAAATTTTCGGACGTCCGGAATTCAGAAATTCCAGAAATCTTAAAAATTCAGAAATCGATGCAATTTCCGAAAAAACCGTTTGAAACTTTTGGGAAATCCAAAACTTGGAAATTCGGATATTCAAAAAAATCACCGGGTTTCAGAAAGTTGACAATTTCTCGGTTTCTCAATTTTAACTTTTCAAACATCAGAAATATTTTATTGTTGCTGAGTTTGGAAGAATTCAAAAATTGCAATGCATGCATTTCTATCTTCAGAATGTAGTTCAGGTTCTGAATTTTCAAATTTTTATTTTCTCACTTTTTCAAGTTTTCAAACTTCAGTATTCGTTTTTCTGACTTTTGGAACTTCTAATTGTCAATTTAAAAAAGTTTAAAAGTGCCGCAGTCAACTAAAACTTCATCTTCGGTTTCCCTCCGGTTTTGAGATGCAGACGTTTTAAGTGAAGCCAGGAAATTGTAGTCGCCGACAGGCGGCGGAAATCGACTGGTATTTATCAATGATCTTCTCCTTTCCCTTCCCCCCAACTTACATTTTTCCTGTTTTACCGACGATATTAAAATTTTCTCCCACGATCTTTCCTCCATTCAATCGGATATTGACCATATTGGTGCCTGGGGGAAATCTAACCTTCTTCCCCTGGCACATGCCAAAACTTCTCTTCTCCGTCTTGGCCCCAACCATCCCTCTCACCCCTATACAATTGATGGCCTCTCTATTACCGAATCCTCCCCCATTCGTGACCTTGGCTTGTTAACAGACTGTAATCTCAAATTCTCAGGTCATATTAATCGTGTCTCCTCCCTTGCCCTTCCCCGGTGAACACAACTCCTCAAAGCATTTAACTCTAAACCCCCAGAATTCTACCTTGTCCTATTCAAATGCTACGTCTTGCCTCATCTAGAATATTGTTCGGTCATATTTTCTTCTCCTCCCGATTCCAAACTGTCTAAAAAACTGGAGTCCCTCCTTCGTTTCTTCTCTCAAACAATCCTTCAACTCTGTAACATATCATTTTCATCTTCCCCCGGTGCCTCTTATTTGTCCAGACTCCAATTACTCAACTTTGTCTCTATCCGTCATAGACGCCTTAAATCCCAATTAATGCCTTGTACAAAATAATCAACCTTACTTCCTACATTCCCCACCCTGAATCATTTTTCCGCCTATCTAATTCCACCCGTCGACCCATGGCTTTAGTCTGCCTAAATCCCCATATCAGTTATTTTTTGCATCCCCCATCCCAATGTGGAATGCCATATCTGCCATGCCAATATTACCCAATTCCTTACCTCCTCAAAGTTTGAAAATCCTATTGATTTTCTATTTCTATTACTCGTTGCTAATCACATTCCTCAATTTGTATCACATCCCTCAATTTTTAATCTCATGTTCTCTACTGTATATTGTTCCCTTCATTCTTTTTCCATTAGTAGGCGCTCCTCGTGAGGGGGCTGCCTCTCTCTTATGTTTTCTTATATGTATGTCACCGTCTGCAAATAAATAAATCTAAATCTAAATCTAAATCTAAAGAAGAAGGATACCATTTGAAAGTGAAGAAGACGGTGGCAGTTGGAGGATCAGCAAAGATCATGGAAGTGGATCCAGGAGGGGGAAAAGAGACAATGATAGTGAAGAAAATGGTGGCGTTTTCGAAACGAGAAGAAGAACGGATTCTTCAAGAGGTACATAATCAAAATTCTAAAAAATCAATCGAAAAAGTTCCAGATTGACTTGTACAAAAAAACTAGAAAACAACAAATTTGTGATAGATCTGGAAGCTCATATCGTTGAGGATGTCAACCACTACTTACGCTTCAAACGATATTCGACTAACTTTTTGGATTATTTGGAGACACTAAAAACTAAAACAAGTGTGGATGAGTTGAAGCACTTGAAATATTTCTCTGGAATCGTTTTGGCAATTGAAGAGCTTCACAGTTTGGAGTATGCTCATTTGGATATCAAGCCTGCGAATATTCTAAAGTCTGGAGATGAAATTGGGATGATTGATTTCGGTGCAGCTATGAATTAAGGAGATCTAAAACAATTATTCAGTTTTTAAAAAAAACATTTTCAGGACGCCAATTGAAATTATGACATCAGCTGATCATCATAAACACAAAGAGGATGCAGAATAACTGTGTAGTATGATGTACAGAGAAATTGGTGCAAAATTGACTACAAAAGTGGGTGTTGTGGTAACCGAATAACTCTAGAAATGCATTTTTGATTTTCAGGCTCTGGGAGTTTGTCTCGATGAGTTCATGTTTCTCGAAAACCCATTCAATAAAATCTACGAGCAAGGAGGAAGTGTTGCGTTTGCGACACAGAGTCCACAAATGATAAAATGGGTAGAAAAGTAAGTGAAAAATGTTGAAAGATGTTTTTAGACCGTTTTATTGATATTACGCCTAGAAAAAGCCTTGAAAAAAAGCTAGGAAAATGCATTTTTGCTCATCCGTTTTTGAACAGCCCTTCATCCGCTATTCGTCCGTTCAAATTGAGAGAGGGATTTTAGTGAAATTAAGTGTGAATTCTTATTAGGAACAGATTAAAAAAATACATAAATTTTTCAATTTCAAAAGTTTTTTTTTTTGAAAAAATTTGTGCCAGGAGGGGAGAGGAGATGGAAAGTCACTGAGAAACCATTGATCATGAGATGGGATTTTTAAGGAATGTGTGATTTTCAAGAGCATTTTTAAACAATATTCTACCCAAAAAAAGTATAAAAAAGATACGAAAGGCATCCCTCCCGTCTACGATCAGCTCAGGCTTCATTCAGCCGCTACTCATCCGTTCAAATTAGGAGACGGTTTTTAGTGAAATAAAGTATGAATTCTAATTAAGACTTAATTTTTAAGACAATGAACATAATCTTAAAATTTTCCAATTATCGAATTTGATAATTTTTAAAAATTTCGTGCTACTATGAGAAGAGGAAGTAGCAGAATGTCCCCAAACCGCAAACTTTGAGCTTATATATCGCATTTTCTGTGAAAGATTTTGATAAGTTATCAACTAACAAAACGTTTTTCATAATATCAAAAATATTTCATTAGTTGACAACTTTTTGATATCTTCTACAGGAAACGAGATATGCCAGCTCAAAGTTGAAATGTCGCCTGCAGCCGGATGAGCCAAGCGGTCGGCTACTGACCTCTTACTATTAGCTCTAAGCCCATTTATATCATTTCCTGTGAAAAATATCAAGAAGTGGTAAACAAACAAAATGTTTATTATACTGTCACCGAAATGTGAGAATAACGGCAAAAGATCGAAAGATAGCATTAATAGCAAAAGAAGGACCATCTTATGGCGTGACAGATGACCCAAAAGACACAGAAGACGTAGAGAGTCTGATGATGAGTGTCGCTCAATTAAAGGCGGATTAGTTGTTTAGATATGTCTTCTTAGCACCTACATTAGAGTTGTCTCCAAGCGTGGTAAGGTACACAAATCAAATTAATTCGTTTTAGAACAATACGCAACCGTTCTGAAAATTTGCAAACTCTAAAACAAAAGAAACTTTAAAGCTACATTGTTGCTGAAATGCACGTTGGTTCCCAGAACTTCAAAGTCTCAGAATCGTAGAAATCTAAAATCTCAGAACTTCAGGTATGTAGAATTCCAGATCTCAAAATCTCAGAATTTCATTTTCTAAAACGGATGGACACTTAACTTTCATAAGGTTTAAAATAGTCTAGATCTCAAAATGTTTGTATAAATACAGCAGGTAAAAGGGATGGTAAATGAAACAGTATTGGAAAGAAAGATGACAACAAATGACCGATATTGGAGACGTCTGTTGGTTTGGAAGACGGTGCAATGTACTTGCCACGATACATTCTCTTTTCTTTTTCTTCTCTTCTCCTGTCTGTTGTCTAATGTCAGCAGACGTCTACCTTCTCAGTCTTTCTTTCCAATACTGTTTCATTTACCATCCCTCTTACCTGCTGCATTTATACAAACATTTTGAGGTCTAGACTATTTTAAACCTAAAAGAAAATTATGTGTCCATCCGTTTCTGGTTATGAGATACTGAAATTCTGAGATTTTGAGATCTGGAATTCTACATACCTGAAGTTCTGAGATTTTGGATTTCTACGATTCTGAGACTTTGAAGTTCTGGGAACCAACGTGCATTTCAGCAACAATGTAGCTTTGAAGTTTTTTTCGTTTTAGAGTTTGCAAATTTTCAGAACGGTCGTACAATTCACAAAGGTAAATTAGGTGCTAAGAAGACACCTCCAACCAGCTAATCCGCCTTCAATCGAGGGGTGGTCCCTGTGGGAGAGACGAATGAGCGTGTGAACCAGTCACAGTCATAACATACGTTCATCATCGGACTGTCTACATCGTCTGTGTCTTTCGGGTCATCTGCCACGTCATAAGATGCTCCTTCTTTTGTTATTCATTATCTATTCCAATCGTTTGTCGTTTCTCTCATCATCATTCTTGTTCTTCTACAATCTGATCAACATTTTCAGAATTACAAACAATGAAACTATCGATTTTTCCGTATCTGGTTCAAAATGAGATTCTTGACAACCTTAAAATTTCGGAATTACTTATGTTGTCGTTTGTCTCCAAAAATATGAAGAAGCTGATCAAATCGTCTCAAATTACAAGATTCAAAAGTATCAGACATATTGAGTACGACAATGCTGGCAATCCTGGACGGGTTCATATTCCTTTTATGCTCAACCCCGAATATCGTATCATGGAGTTTAGAGAGCGCCGCGATTATGAAACTGAGGACGAATTTTTTCAATTGAACGTATCTGGAAAAGTATTGAATTTTCAGTGAGTTGAAATTAGTAATCAATCGAAAACTAGTTATTATTTCAGATTACACTATCGATACTATTTCCCTCAGGTATATTTTCTCGAGAGTGACAAGGATTCTGCTATCGAAGCTATGCATCATTACTTCCTGGATTTTTTCGGCGATACTGTAGAATATCTATATAGAGACGTTTACAAGAAATTCGTTCCACATCTTCCGAAGTTATCATTGTGTCTTTTGTTTTGGCCTGATAACGGGACTACAGACATCAAAAACATTGAAAATTTTCTCGCATCGTCCCCTGTTTTGAAACAGATAGATATGAACTTGGATACACCAGAACAATTCAGTCCGGAGTCTAAATTTTATCAGGCAGAATCCGTTATCCTTACACTGTACATCAAAACTGTTTCTGACTTTTTACGTCATTTTCAAGGGAGACAGGCATTATTAGAATGTAATACATGTGACATTCTGGATCTGATAGAATTTATGAATAGATGGAAATCCGGAGAAGGATCTCGAATGTTGGAATACTTGAATATAAGAAAGACATCTAATGGCATCCATCGAAACGGATTTCTGAATGCACTTAGAGTAAAAAATATTGATGAATCAAAAACACCACCCACTCATACATTGCCCAAACTGTGAGTTAATTTTTAATAGTTTCGAATTAGTTGTTTCTTCTGGGATAACTGTGGAATCATCAATTATTTTAAAGGTTTAATGCCGGATATGGTCTGAACACGGATCCAATCATCAGTCACTCATATGTCGTTAGAGAAACAGATAATCGTGTGGCATCTGTTTCTATTCAGGGCCAATCGTTCTGTTTTGGAGTATGGAATAAGACGGAGGAAGAGTTTCTGAGAATGGTGACGTAGTTCCAGGTTTCTCCACTTTTCATTATATTCTAAAACCTATACATACAAGGCACATCAGCACGGCCTCGCGGAGAGGAACCTCAAAAAATCCAAGATGGCCCCACGTACTTACAAGTTGGCGCCACGTACTTTAAATGACCGAGAAAATTTGACTTTTTTTGAAAAATACAATGCGTAAATGAGAGACACAGAGAAGCATAGAGAAAACCGCGACGCGGAACCGTTACGCGTTCAAATAGGCAAGTTGCCAATTTTTATTCCGCGAGGCCGTGCATCAGATATTAATCAAAATAATTCATTTAGATATTTTTTTGTTAATACAGTACCCCAACTTTTTTGTAAATATTGTTGTTTAATAGGGATTTTATTTTTCATTCAGAATGAAATGTACATAATAAACATTCTTTATTGGGAGATGTATTTGTTGATCTATCAAAATCGAATTTCAGAATTTTTTCATTATTCCAGATTTTCAGAAATGCAGAACTTCAGAATTTCAGAATTTCAGATTTTCATAACTTCAGATTTTTAAAAATTCGGTTTTCCAAATCTCAGAATTTCAGATTTTCCGATTTTCATAACTCCAAATTTGGAGAACTTCAGAAAATCTGACATTCAGGTTTACAGATTTTCGTATTTTTATAACTCCACATTTTTAGAATTTCTTTCATAGATTCAGATTTTTAGACTTTTGAAATCTCAAAATATCATAATTTCGAAATTTCATTTTTTTACTTTCAGATTTTTAGAATTTCATAATCTCAGAATCCTAGAAAATCAGAAAAAGAAATTAATTTCTGAATCTCAGAATTTCAGAATTTCCTTTTTTCCATGTTCCAGGTTTTAAAAGTTTCTGATTTTCAGAAGTTCAGATTCTTAGACTTTCAAAACCTCAGAATTTTATAATTTTGAAATTTCAGATTTTTTAGAATTTCAGACTTTTAGAATTAACTTTTAGTACGACACTCCGCAATCCCGGTTGCGCGCATTGTTTACCGTAAATCCACATGAATTGATTTCAACGATTTTTCAGCCAATTTCTCGACGTTTTTCAGCTGTTTACAATGATTTTTACGACTTTTCTCTGGAAACGTTTTCTCAAATAACAGTTTATCATTATCGTCAGGTTTTTAGAATATCTTCTAAATCTCTGTTTCTGCTGGAATTTGAAATTTAACATCGATCAGCATCTCAAATTAATTTTCTAAAAATTATATGCAAAAAATGCATAAATATGTAAATAGCATTTTTTCTGGAAGAAATACTGCAAATAGAATTCACTTTTGCTTTTTTGTTTCGCACAGTTTGAGTCGAATTTCGACACAAATTTGCGAAATAATTTAGTTTTTCTGGGCAAAAAACTTCTCGCTCCGTTTGCATGAAGCATAGAAAAGAGACGGCGAGAGAGCGCAGAACATTTTTGATGACATTTTGCGGTAAATTCAAGAAGAATACTCGGAATGTGTTTCTCGAAATTCTTCTTGCTTTTTTTGACGAATCCTGTGATTCCCGTCGTTGTTTCTCCTAGTCCAATTGTTGTTTTTTGCAGGATGACTTCCCAGGAAGCTGGAACTCCAATGGAGTCATCTTCAACGACCTCAATAGAAACATCTGAAGACAGTAAGTTCTAAATTTGTGATGGATTTTCGATAGAATATATTTTTGCAGTTCAAAGAATCCTTTTTCGGCTGGTCCGTGCGGATACCGATGCCAAACTACAAGCAGTTACAGATCGCTATCTGTGTGATGTGATCGAACTGGCTGCTCAGAAGGAAGAGCATCGTCAATTAGTGGTAAATTTTCTATTCTGAAGCTTTTAATTCTTTAAATAAACAATTTTAGACTGCTGAATTCCTGTCACCATTCAACAAAATGGTCCGAAGCAACTTAGCCATCCGCCTGCCAGTTGTTCGTCTTCTCCAGTTGTTCCAAGGAAATTGTGCTCTATCTTCGGTGAGCAATCATGTTCATAATTTTCAATTTTGAAAATTTTGTTTTTTCAGAATTTCAGTCTGATTTATCTCAAATTTGCGAAAGATAGGCTTGTAGCAGCAGAGCAATTGGAAGTTCTTCCTGCCTACTTGAGATCATTCAGTAAGAAACCAACGGATCTCAATTACATTTATGAGTAAGTTGATTTTTCCTTCTGTTTCTATCTCAATTGTTTCAATTTACAGTATATTCTCGTTGTGTCTTCCTGGACTTTTTCGATTGGCAGAGATGGAAAAGAAACATTGGCCCAACCTTGATATGACATCGGGAGATGTTGAAATTCTAGCTAGATGCTTTGAGGCAGTTTTGGTTTTCAATGAAACCAGCAGGTATGATTTTTAATAGGATTTTGTCAATCAGTATTATCATTTTCAGAGAAAGAATCTCCAACGCACTCGCAGGACGTTTGCAGCTGAAGGATAATGGCCTCTGTCTCGCTGAATTCGTTCAAATTGCCCGAAAAGTGTACCCAGAACAACTGAATTTAACAGAGACCAAGATGATGATCCTGAAAGTTCTAGGCAAGGAACTGCTCGATGATAAGATTGCTTTCCCAATTTTTGTTGTGGCCAGAGGATCGAAACTGAACGAGTTAGTTTTATGACGTTTGAATATACCTATTTTATCTATTCAGAGTGGATGATCTGGCTGAAAATCTTATCAAAAAGATTCCAACGGAAAAATTGGTGAATGAGAGAAGCGTAGTCGACCAGTTGATGTATTTATATCTGGGATCTGAAACTTTCATGAAGAAGCCAACAGATCCTTTGCTACTAGTCCAACAGGGTCCACCAGCAGTTCAGCAAGCGGTTCTGTCATATCTGACTAAGTCTACAGAAGTGCTAACTGCGATCACCAGCAACGTCAAGATTTGCCTCTTTGGTTGTGAGAGTATACACGCACGAGTTCAAGCAGCTGCAATGAACTTCTTCAATCACTGTGCCGAGAAGATGCCGGATAGATACCTGAAGCCGTTTGCCGAAAAAATGTTCAAAACGCTCCGCAAACTTTCTTCCTCAGATTCAATCGTAAGTTGTAATACCAATTGACTGATAGAATAATGAATAATTCAGACCACTCTCGCATTGTGTGGAACATATCGTTGTCTGGCAGTGATCGGGAAACGAACACCAAGTTTAGTTCTGGACGATGCTGCAGTTATCACGAAGATGTTCGAAGTTCTCTCTACAGTAAGACAACTTATCGAAATGAACAAACTAGCGTTTTTTTTTCTTCCCAGGAATCTGTTGAGGATGTCTCGAGTGCAATCGTTTCTTGCCTAACGACGTGGCTTCCTTTGTTCTTGGAATCTGAGAAAGCGGAACTTCGTACAAGACTCCGGGAGTTTATCAGCGAATACATCAATTCCGAGTCTCCAAACTGCCGTTTAGCTGCCTTGAAATACGCGGAAGCTCTAATAGGAGAGAATGACATAAATCTACGCTGGATTCTCATTCAATCGGCTGGTGACCAAAGAGATTCTATCCGATCAGAAGCGCTCAGACAACTCGAAAAGTCGCTCCAGAAACCAACTCCTCCTCCTTCTGTGATCATTGGAGCACTATGGAGTAGTCTTCACAAGGATTATCGCCGCGCAGCCAATGAGACAACGAACACGACAGTGAACACCTACAACAGTTTGGTTCATCAAATTGTGAGTTCTCCCGTTAAGTATCGCAAAAATTATGTTTTTTTCTGAATTTCAGGCATCGAAATATCTTTACGCGGTATTCGAAACGATTGTGATGAAAGAGCCAGCTCACCTTCGGATCGTAGAAGGAGATGATCATTGGATGACAGTGACTCCACGCATAGTTCAATTGCTACACGGCGTTGAAAACATCGACATGATTGAGAAAGCAACAGAGTTGGCATTGCATGCGACTGTGGAATCTACAGATGTCCATCTCTTCCGAATCGCTTCATGCTTCCTTGCTGCCTTCCGATCCTCCTCAAAAGAAGCGGTATCGACTCGCTTCCAATTCGCCGTTCCATCGTGTGTACTGAAACTTCGAGACTCAACCAGGATGGAGTTTTCTACTACGTTGGCGTATCTTCTCTCGGCACTCATTCATGATGATCAGGCCGCAAGATTGGAGATGTTCAACACTTCTAAACAACAACTGAAAGAAAAAGAGATTCCGGGGCTTGCATTCACTTGTGCATCGATGCTCACTCCTCTTCTGGGTGCCCAGTTCCTCCCGCCAGTAATGCCGTCGGATTTCATTAAAGACGTCTTCTTACCGCTCATAAAAAATGGATTCCAACGACCGACGTCAACTCTTGAATCGACGCTTGGAGCACTTGTCTTCTTGCTGCAAGCAAACCCAACCGCATTGGCTCGGAAGACCCATAAAGAAGTTATGGATGATTTGATTGTGAACTGTGAAAAGATAGCAGTTTCAAGGCAAGATTCGTTCAGTCAGAAGACACGTGGTTTCTGCGCGAAAGTTATTGGTTTACTCAGTGGAGATGTAGATCTTGAGGAATCCAATTTCGAGCAGTCTAGAGAGAGTTTGGTCAGAATTGGATCCGGTCCGCCACAACAAGAACTACAATTGATTGTTGGCGAGGCAATCGTAGATTGTATTCTTGGAAGATGGGCGATTTCCAAAAGAGACTATTACTTGCTAGGAGGGGATACTTTGACGCTGGCGGAGAGAATGCAAACTCAAGCACAAGTCAAAGAAGTGAACGAACGACTAGTCACTTTTATCACAGAGATTCTGGCGGATGTGAGTTGAATAGATTCAAATATCTTCGAATTCTTTTGTTGCAGAAAAAGACGAATGCCAATCAACACGCCCGCAAAGCAGAGCTCATTTGGCTGCTCATCGTCGTTCAGAGCTTCTCCGTCCTGAAAGCTGACGTTCTGAAGAATGCTCAAATTCTAGGAGCTGTTCAGAATGCTTTCACGGACGGTCTCACTGAAAACGACGAGTTCTCACAAGACATTTCAGCCAAAGGAATGGGAATTGTCTATGGTTTGGCAGATGGATCATTGAAGAAGGGACTGGTTGAATCGCTCATGGATACACTCTCCGAAGGAAAGAGATCGGAAACTAAGGTTGAAGGCGAGACGCAGCTCTTTGCAGCAGGCCAATTGGGATCGACTCCCACCGGGTGAGAATTTCCAAAACTTCATATCTATAAGAATTCGTTTTTCAGAGGAAAATTGACGACATACCAAGAACTGCTAACGCTTGCTTCTGATCTCAACCAGCCAGATCTGGTCTACAAATTCATGCAGCTTGCTCGTCATAACGCCACGTGGAATTCCAAAATGGGCGCAGCACATGGATTCGGAGCACTTTTGGAAAATGCAAAGGAGGAGATTGAGCCCTATTTCAAGCAACTAGTACCAAAGTTATTCAGGTATTCGAGAATGTCAAGGATCAATTATCAAATTCGAAAATTTTCAGGTTCCGATACGATCCGGATATCAAAGTACAAAGTTCAATGAAATCTATCTGGGGAATCTTGACAGCTGATCGGAAGAATGTCGTTGATGAATTCGCAAATGAAATCGCCAAAGAGTTGTTACCAGCGTTGACGGATAGAGAATATCGCGTCCGAGAGTCATCGTGCCTTGCATTGTCTGATTTACTCCGAGGACATGACACCGAAGAAATGCACAAGTTGATTCCAGAGTACTTGGAATCAGTTCTCAGAGTTCGAGACGATGTCAAAGAGTCGGTGAGAGAAGCGGCCAACAGAGCAGCTGACGCGATTTCCAAATTGATTATTCGTCTTGGATCATCGAATAATTTGGAGAAATCCAATCGTTTCCTCTCTATCGCTCTTCCGGCGTTGATCGATCGAGGAATCTTGAAAGCTACTGTGAAGGGAAATCGACTTTTCTGCTTGAGTGTGGTATTGGAGTTGACAAAACACGCAGGGAAACAACTCAAGCCTTATATCGCTGAGTTGATTCCAATGCTGATGGATGCAGTTAGTGAGAATGAAACACCTCTTCTGAACTATATCGCGGCAAGAGCGGACACTCAACAAATTGAAATGTTGGATGATGCGAGAGCAAGTATGGCTAAAGCCTCTCCGATGGTCACTGCTGTTAATGATCTTCTTCCACATATCGATTCCCAAATTCTCATTGACATGACTCCTAAAATCGCTGACACTCTTCGCTCATCCGTCGGAACCTCTACTCGCTCTTCGGCTGCTGACTTTGTTTCACAATTGGCTCTTCGTGCTCCTCAACTCATGTATGATCACACTGCTCAGGCAGACAAACTGTTTGGAGCACTGATTCCCGGTGTTCGAGATCGAAACCCTTCGATTCGTAAACAGTTTGCCAATGCAATGTCCTACTTGGCAAAGTTCACTTCGCAGAATCAGATGAAGAAGCTGATCAAGACAGTTGTTGCGGATTTATTAGGAAGCGATGGTAATATTATATCTCTCCAAAAATCGACATTATAATTTTTAATTTCCAGAAGAATTGAAAGTCTCCAGTTGCCACGTCATCAGCAATTTGGCAGAGAATGCAGCAGAAATTCTGAAAGGCTACACATCCCAAATCGTTCCATATGTACTACTGGAGAAGTGCAGAGAAGTTCCAAAAGGTGACGAGCCAGCTAGATTGAAACAGGAGAGATGGAATGAAGTCTGGTCTGAGCTTGTACCATCCACAAGTGCTGCTGCTCGCCTCTACAAGACGGAGATTCTAGATCTAGCACTGGATTTAGTGACAAATAGTGAAGTATGGTCAGTGAGAAAGCAAGCTGCTGTGATGGTTGGAGTACTTTTTGATAGTTTGAAAGAGGATGCAGGAATCGAGTTGGCCAGTAAGTTTACAAGTGTATTTTGTCTTTCATCAGGTGCAAATTTTCAGAACAAGCCGCGTTCTGCCTCCTCCGTAATCTAAACGGAAGAATCTGGGATGGCAAAGTTGAAGTGTTGAAATCACTTTCGAACTCGTTTGAAGCAGGTGGAATCAACTTCCAAACTAATTTACAACCGGAGGAAGCCCAAGAAATTGTTCAAGTTTTACGAAGAGAATCATCAAAAAAGAACGCGGATTACGCCTGCGCAGGTCTTGCAACATTGGCTTCGTGGTCGGTGATCACTGAAGATGTGGATTCTGGAAACTGGTTGGCACAGAAAGTCGCTGAAAATATTGAAAAATTAACGGGAGCTAGAAACGATGATTCTGACGATGATATGGAGGGAATTTCAAATTTGGAGAAAGAAATCCGAGTTTCTCAGCTGGTTACCCTCAATGTCACTGCTTTGGCGAAGTCTTTGAGAACCTTCCAAACCGAGGAGCAAGCTGAGAAGTCGCTGAATCAAGTCGCTGATTATGTCAAGAACAGTTCGATTGCCTGGAAATCGAAACAATTCCTATTCATTGAATTGGTCAAAACTATCGAAAAGTGGCAACCTCGTCAAGCTGTGAACGCTCGAAAACTAGTTGAAAATCTGTTGGAGCAAGCTGATGAGTTATGTGATCAGCAAAAGCCAACAGTCGCTGCTGATGCATTACTGGTGGTACTTCGGATGCAAGACAGACACCAAATGTTCGGAGTCGATTGGAAATCTGTGATAGATCGGGTTGATCGAGGCACTGCCGGAACAGCTACCGGTCTAGGCAGTCGATTCGAAATGAAAATGGAGACTTCCTAATTTTTGTATATGTGTTTTTTGTATATCACATTTATTTTGCCTGTTGCTTGAATAAATGAATTAATTATTGAGTTACTGAATTAAAAATCATCGTTTGATAAAAGATATAGATATTTTTATGTCCCATATTTGACTGATATCTGCATTTGGAAGAAGTTGGTTTTACGAAATTGCGTTTTTTTCAATGGGAGAATTTTCAAAAATCGACTTCGGTGTTTGCGGTCTGTCGTGAAATGTAGCGCTTGCGGCTGTAGGCCAAGATTTTCGTACGGTGGACGCACCCGCCGCGGCAAGACTCTTTTTCGAAATTGAATGTGGTCTCATCGATTAATCCTAGAATCCAAATTGTATTGAAAGACTTTTTGTAATTTTGCAATATTCAGTCACTCCATGAACATTCTCTTTCAGTCGCAATTCGTTTCTTATTCTCTCATCAACCCCCTTGATTTTTGTAGGATTCATGTCGTCGAATAACTTCTTTGAATCCGGAGAACGGGTTCGGATCGCTCATCAGGGTAATCCGCAATCATCTAGCTTACAAGCAGATATGGATGCTAAGAAAGCTATTCTTTCCCAAAATGTAAGGTTTTCGTATTTCGTTTTTTTCCCAAAATAAAACAACCATTTCAGATTAATGGATCACTGAATCACACGACTGCTAGACCTCCGAGAACTACCGGTGCTGGCATAAGTTATGGCGGTAAGTGGACTAACTTATTATACGTTAATCAATCTAATCTGTTTCAGAGAAGAAGCCGAAAAAGCAGAAAGGAAGTGATGACGATGATGAGGATTATATAGACGAAGAGATTCCAACGGAAGATGAAGAGGATTTCGAAATGAACGAGGAGGATGATGATGACGATTATGAAGAGGAAACTTCAAGGAAAAGAAAGACTCCTGGAAAGTGAGTATTGAGAGATTATTGACACCAGTCAAGGAATTTCTTTTTTTCAGAAAGAAGCAAGCTGCTCCTAGGGAAACCTACCGAAGATCCGATTCCGAAACCCCTGAGCCAGAAATGAAACGAGTCAGAACGCTTTCAGATTCAAGTGACGACGAATGGATAACCAAGCCACGCTTCAACGGTTCTGTGTCTCCCAAAAATGTGATGAGAACACAAGTGGCGAAACGTTCGGCGGCTTCCAAGCGCAAAATTATAATAGACGATGAAAGTGATGACGATTTCATCAACGACGACGACGCGTCTGAAAAAGGATCAGGGAAGAACTCGGGAGACGCATCGGAAAAGGGATCGGATGAGGAAGGATCCGATGGTGAAAGGATAACTATGAAACAAGGTCAATCACTGAAGGCGGCTGTTGAAAACACTCAAAAGCAAGCGAGAAAGAAAGTGGAGTCAGATGAAGACTGGGAAGAAGATGAAGACGATGTCAATGCTGACGGAGATGAAACGCCTTCAGATGACAGTGATGTAAGAATCGAAATCTTGCTCTATGTTATTGTGATGTTTTTTTTTCAGATTGAGGAACGTCGTGCCAAACGAGGAGAGACGAAAAATCAGAAGGAATGCAGAGAGTTTTTCAATAAAGCCTCAAAAGAGATTCTTCTCCAACAAGCTCGTGTCAACGATAAAATCGCAGATTTCTTCATTGCTAACCGCCCATTTGATGCTTACAATGGAATGGTCCAAACTATGAAAGGGGTCACAAGAGGGATCAACGCAATTGAAGCCTATATGGAGTATCTGGAAAAGCGAGGAATCCTGTCTCGAATTCTTGAAGACTGTAAAGATCACGCGAAACAAGTGTCCAAAGACTTTGAACGTTATACAGAGGGTCCTTTGGATCTACCGCTTCTTAAAGAAGGATGTACTCTTCACGAGTATCAAAAAGTTGGAGTCAAATGGCTCATTATGATGAATCAAAAAGAGCTGAATGCCATTCTTGGAGATGAAATGGGTCTCGGTAAAACCATTCAAATTGTCGCATTCCTGTCGTATCTCAAACAAACCGGAAAGCACGGACCACATCTTATCGTTGTTCCTTCTTCTACCATTGAGAATTGGATTGGAGAGTTTCACAAGTGGTGTCCCAGTATCAAGTTGCTCACTTACTACGGCACGCAAGATGAGAGAAAGCACCTCCGCCACCGAGTGAAGAAGCAGAAGGATAATGTAAGTGGGGAGAGAGAATGCAAGAGGCCCGCGTGGCGCAGTCGGTTGTGCGCATTGTTTGTAGGAGAGCGACGCGAGTTCAATCCCATTATCTTTCCATCAGCCGATTTTGAAGTCTCTGATGGCTTAGAATGGGAGATATTATCAGGTTGAATCTGATAAATGATCCATCAGCCCTAGTTTGTTGCATCACTTCATTCTACCGACAGATTTTTTGAAATATCTTTTTTCCAGATCGATGTGATTCTCACAACATACAACATGGTTACCTCCAAATCTGACGACAAGAAGTTCTTCAAGAATTTCTCATTGAACTACGTGATTTACGACGAAGGACACATGCTCAAGAACTGTGATTCCGATCGTTACAAAGGATTGATGAAAGTGAAGGGAAAGAGGAAAATTCTGTTGACTGGAACGCCACTTCAAAACAATCTCATTGAGTTAATCTCTCTTATGTACTTTGTATTGTTCAAAGTATTCAACAAGTATTGTGAAGATATCACCCATCTGCTACAACATTTCAAGCAACTCGGTCCTGCTCTTGAGTCAAAGGACAAGGCGATGTATCAGCAAGACAGAATTGAAGAAGCAAAGTCTATTCTGCAACCATACATTCTTCGTCGTCTTAAGAATCAGGTACTCACCAGTCTTCCTACAAAGTCGGAACAAATCATAGAAGTGGATATGAAAAAGACGCAGAAACAGTTGTACGATGACATCGTCGATGTGTAAGTTATCCTATTAATAAACGCTTTCATCATATTTCTAATTGATTCAGACTCCAACGATCTGAAGAATCCGGAGATTCGTACGGTTCGCTGATGAGACTTCGTCAAGCTGCCAATCATCCATTGCTTCGTCGTTTGGAATATACCGAGCAGAAGTTGGATAAGATTGCCAAGCAATTATGTCTGCGAGAAAAGTCGTATGCCGATAAGAAATGGCAGCATGTGTCCGAAGATCTCGCCTGGTTATCAGATATCAAGATTCACCAGCTATGCGAGCGTTTCCGTTGTACCAGCAAATTCCTACTAAACGAAGAATTGGCGTTGAACAGTGGGAAATGTGAGCAGCTCGACAAAATGCTTCCAGAAATTCAAAAGAAAGGAGACAAGGTGCTGATATTCTCCCAATTCACATCTATGCTGGACATCTTGGAAGTGTACCTCAACATTCGTGGCTATTCATACAAACGGCTAGATGGTCAAACACCTGTTCTGGACAGACAAGAAATGATCAACGAGTTCAATTTATCTAAAGATCTCTTTGTTTTCCTCCTTTCCACGAAAGCCGGAGGACTCGGTATCAATTTGACTTCTGCCAATCACATCATCATCCACGATATCGACTTCAATCCGTACAACGATAAGCAAGCCGAAGATCGTTGCCATCGAATGGGACAGGAGAAACCAGTCCATGTCACCCGTTTGGTCAGCAAGTGCACTGTTGAAATCGGAATGCTCGCGTTAGCCAAAAAGAAGTTGCAGCTGGAAAAGCAAGTTACAGACGGAGTCAAAGGGCAGCTTGATGAAGGTGAGCTAGATTACATTATAAAGTAAACCGTTCAAAAATATGTTTCAGATGCACTTCGAGAGCTCAGAGAAGAAGAAGGTGGTGACAAGATCGAAGGAAGAGATTTGAGCAAGCTCTTGTCGTCAGCCATCAATGGGCGATATGACGATGTGGATGATTCTGGAGATTCGAATCAAGGAGTTGACGACAAAAAAGAAGTTCCAGAAGGTTCCAAAATGGAGCAGGATGAATCCAACAAGCCTTGCACATCAGCTTAATCACATCTTTTTAATTTATTTTGTCATATATTTTCAACAAAACCCCGGAGTACCAAGTTTTTTCTTGTTGTAAGATCTCTCCTATATCTCATTGCACCACCGGATCGACTTTAACGCTTGTTCTCTATAATTCCATTCATCCCAACTTTACAGAATTTTCAAATTCTCTTTTTTATTTCTTTTTCGTATTTCAATTTTTATCCTTTTTCTGTTCTAAAGCCCCAAACTATCTCTCTAAATATGTTTTATTTAAATTTAGCATTGTCTTGTATCTTAATGGACGAATTTGGCATGCTTGTGTTCAATGAATATGATTCTGTATCCCCTTTTTCCAAGCTATTTCTAG
The DNA here is from genome assembly GCA_027920645.1 of Caenorhabditis nigoni. Taxonomy (NCBI): domain Eukaryota; kingdom Metazoa; phylum Nematoda; class Chromadorea; order Rhabditida; family Rhabditidae; genus Caenorhabditis; species Caenorhabditis nigoni. The sequence continues at coordinate 6,042,154 of CP115866.1, read as the reverse complement.
ATCGTGTTTCACTTCAGCGTTTATATTCTCTCCTAATTTTTAAAAAATTGTATCAATCATTATTTTCAGATGGGAAAGCTCGAGGACATCTGTGATCGATATTTGAGCAGAAGAGACGAACAGAAGAAGGTTATTGAAGCTGTCAATCGATGTTTGAGCAAAGGTTACGACTACGAGAAGCTGCGAGAACGTGTTCAAGATGCAGTTGAAGATTCGCATAAAGCCTCAAAAGTCACTTCAGCTATTTGTGACTACTATCCGCAGTTGAGGAAGAGAACTAGAAACGATCGAGACGAGGACAGAGACAGAGATAGAAAAAGAGATCGGGTGGATGATAGAAATGGAGATAGGAGAGATCGTGACAGGGACAGAGAGAGGGAAAGAGATCGTGAGAGCTCCAGAAGAGTCGAAAGACCTCCAGAAGCCCCAACTAAAGAGATGCCGAAATCCGAAGAAGCAAAAGGGCCTGGAGGAAACTCGTCGGTTGAAGAACAACTGAGGGCAAAGGAAATGATGTACAAGGCTCAGCAAGAAATCGAAGAGAAGAAACGTAAGATGGCTTTGGCTGCTGGAACGCTTCCACCCAAAACTGCAACTTCTCAGGCACCCGTTCAGGCTGCTGCTGGGAGTAAATCGATAGCTCTTGACAAGGATGAGGCGACAATGTTTGTGACTTACTCCATGGACAAGAAAACTCGAATGGAACAGCTGAAAGCAAAGTTAGCTAAAGCTCCGGTTCTGGCCAAGCTTGATGCTCTTGTCGCCAACGCACCCGCTGGTGTCATGGCCCCGTTGCCGGAAGCTGTTCAACAAGTTGAGAAGAAAGTCCAGCAACAAATTACAAAAGAAGCCAAGGAACCAGAGAAACTTATCGAGTATCTCGATCCACGAATCTCTGCCAAAACTGCCGATCGTCGAAGACGCGGATTCAACTTCCATGAAAAAGGAGAATTCGAAAAATTGGCCAACAAGCAGAGAGCTATGGCGAAGCTCGAACGTCTTCAGAATGAAGTATCTTCTGCCGCACAATCCACTGGAATTTCGTCAGCTGTTAAGCTGGCGATGGTTACGCCTACTGGAACTGCGAAGATTGAAAATGGAGTTCCGGATATCGAGTGGTGGGACATGTTGGTTCTCGACAAAGTGAAGTAAGTTTCGTTCAAAAAATTGAATTCAGAATTCCTGAATCTTTTAAACTAGTTGTTTTTTTTCAGTTACGATGAGATCCCTGAAGAAGATGACGTGGAGAGGTATTCGCTAACGATTTCTGAACTTGTGGAGCATCCAATTTCAATGCGAGCTCCAACTGAACCACTCACTCAACAATATCTCAAGGTCTATCTGACTACCAAGGAAAAGAAGAAGATTCGTCGTCAGAATAGAAAGGAAGTGTTGAAAGAGAAGACAGAGAAGATTCGACTCGGACTGGAGAAGGCACCGGAGCCCAAAGTAAAGATTAGTAACCTGATGAGAGTTCTCGGAAACGACGCGATCCAAGATCCAACGAAGATGGAAGCACATGTCAGGAAACAGATGGCTGAGCGATTGAAGAAACACGAGACGCTGAATGCCGAGAGAAAGCTTACAGAGGATCAAAAGAGAGCAAAGAAGACAAAGAAACTATCGGAGGATACTTCGATTGCAGTCAATGTGGCTGTTTACAGGTAAGAAACACGATGCTCACAGTTTCTTTGAAATCAGTTCTCTTTTCAGAGTGAAGTCGTTAGCTGCGCTAAACAAGAAGTTCAAAGTGGAGACAAACGCAAAGCAATTGCAGATGACTGGAGCTGTTATGATGCACAAGGCTCAGAATGTGGTTGTTGTGGAAGGTGGTCCGAAGCAGCAGAAGTTTTACAAGAATCTAATGTTAAATCGAATCAAATGGGCGGATGAGATTATTGGGCAGAAGAAAGAAGCGGAGAAGGACGCGCCAGGAGAGAGGAATCTTTGTGAAATGGTAGGTTTCTTATCTCACAAATCAGGAGAGAAAATTTAATTTTTCTAGGTCGCGACTCATTTTTTCTAAGTCATGATCCAATTTTTTCTAGGTCATGACCTAATTTTTTCTAGGTCATGACCCAATTTTTTCTAGGTCATGACCCAATTTTTTCTAGTTCATGACCCAATTTTTTATAGGATTTTTTAGGTCATGACACAATTTTTTAGGTCATGACTCAAATTTTCTAGGTCATGACCCATTTTTTCTAGGTCATAACCCAATTATTTCTAGGTCATGACCCAATTTTTTCTAGGTCATGATTCAATCTTTTTAGGTCATGACTCAAATTTTCTAGGTCATGACCCAATTTTTCTAGGTCATGATCCAATTTTTTATAGGTTTTTCTAGGTCATGACCTAATTTTTTCTAGGTCATGACCCAAAATCTCTAGGTCATGACCCAATTTTTCTAGGCCATGACCCAATTTCTCTAGGTCTTCTAATTCTCTTTTTTTTCAGATCTGGGAAGGACAAGTGAAACGAAGAAACTTCCGCGACTTCACAGTGCACACTGCAACACTTGAGAAACAAGCTCGCGAGTTCTTCGAGAAACACGGAGTCGCTCAATATTGGGATCTCTGCTACAGTACGACGGTGTTGTTGGAAGGACAAGACATTCTGCCGACCGCCTAACTTTTTTTTTATAATTTATTTGTTTTTGGTTCTGTATAAATGAACTATTCTCTTTGAACTGTTTTTCCTGATCTGATTTTTATTGCTTGAAGTAGATTCTAGAAATACATCTAGAAATAGTTTTTTATGGAATAATCAAGGAAAAAAAACATTTCAGATGGACGAAGACGAAGAGAAATTAGAGGAAGCAGTAAAGTTGATGGAAAATCAATTAAAAGCGAAAAAGGCGATTCTACAGGAAGTTTTAGAGACCGTTGAGACTGAAAAGGATAAAAAGACAAGCACAAAAAGAAGAAAATATATTCGAGATGTAACTTTTTTTCTGAAAATCGCAGAAAAAATAATAAGAATAATAATTCAGATTCTCAATTGTGAAGTCACATTTCCCTCCACCGCAAATGATATATTTTCAATTGATCCCATCGATTCGTTTCGTTTCGAACACCACGTCGTCGCTAGATTCTCCATCAGAAGCCACGTATCAGAAGGAGATTTGTAACTTGATTCTAGAGAAAAAAAGAGAATTCGAGGGTTTTTTTGCAGATTGGTTACTGTAACAAGTTGCGCAAGTTCAGTTCGATGGATTCTGTTTGACACTGAATCTTCTACTGAGCCGTGTTCCGTTATAGGGTATTTAATTTGTTAAAATTAGGGAGAATTAAAAATTTGTAAGGATATGAAAATTGTAACTTTTTTTAAAAATTCGATTTTCGCCGATTTTTGTAAATTTTGGCTTAAAAATTCCCAATTTTTGCAAATTTTGGCTTGAAAAATAGCCAATTTTTACAAAATTTGGTTTTAAGAATTTCCAATTTTCATAAATTTTGGCTCGAAAATTTCCAATCTTCACAAATTTTCGTGCTTTATAAATTCCGAATTCTCACAATTTTTTGCTCAAAAATTCCCAGTTTTTATAAATTTTGACTTTTAAAATTCCCAATTTTTTTCCAATTTCGGATTTTTTTTCCTAATTTTTCGAATTACACAAAGTTTTTTCTCTATTTTCAGTTCTAACAATTCTGGAATCCTTTGCGTTGTCATCCCATTCTCGGACCTCTTCCAAGACGACAAATTGTTTCTGAATATTCATGGAAAAATCACTCAGAAAATGAGTAAAATGTAAATGAAAATACTCTCAAAACATAACCAATTATCTTCCTTTTTCCAGATTCACTTTCCCATTTTATTCCATAATTGAGAAAAATCAAAATCCAACAGCTCCTCGAGAAGCTGTCACTTCCGCATCATTATCTCTGTCAGAAGCATCGGAGGAGTTCGATTTGAGATCCATCGAATTTATGGATGAGAAAAGTATAATAACAGTTTGTTACAGTAAAAAAATCGATTTTTTTCAGAAGCTATCCGTCTCGTTCAATCGATTTTCCTGCTTTTCAGTCAATTGGAAATTGAAAACGCTGATTTCGAATTCTCGACTTTCCGACGCCATTTTCCGGGTTTTCTGGAGAATGATTTTGATACGTGGCGTTTGTATGTGGGTACGGATCGATTTGATGGAGTTCTGGTTTACACAAAAACAGAAGACGATTCGACGAAGAATCTAGTGATTGGGAGAACTGCATCGACTTGTTTTAAATTTATGAATGCTCTAAATGCCAAATGTTGAATGAATTTGAATTGAATGGAAAAAGAATTTGTTCATTCACAGATCCACCGCAATAGGGAAACAGGAAAAACCAGGAGAAAAACTAAACAACACAGAGGGGAACTACACAGGGCGAGAAGAACTGATACGGGGTGAAAGATGCTATGAGAATAGGCGGCGATACCTGTAGACAAGGAAAAATAGAAATCAAACAAGAGAGAAAGTTAAAGTAATATAACAATTATTGCTTTCCGCGACCTTCTTCCTCGAACAAATGGAGTACCAGAGACGGCTGATTCCTCTTCATCTCGTTACTCTTTTTCACTGCCGCTGGGGTGGGCCTTTTGATCTTTTGTCCAGTGATAACTCGTTTTACTTCCTCAGCCGACAATGTTTCGTATTCTAGAAGAGCCTCTGCGAGAAGTTGATGCTCTTTCTGGAAAGTTATAGTTCTTAATGACTGGTTCTTCTTCATTTCTCAGAATCCGGACAAAAATATTTTTCACGGAATCCGAAATTAAACCATTTTTTCCGGAATCCGGAATAAAATAATTTCCACGGAATCGGGAATTAAACAATTTTTCCCGAATCCGGAATGAAAACAAATCTCGGAATCCGGAATCAGGACAAATGAACATTATCCGATATCCGGAATCCGGACAAAGATATTTTTCACGGAATTCGGAACTAAACAACTTTTTTCCGGAATCCGGAATAAAATATTTCTCCCGGAATCCGGAATTAAACAATTTTCCCGGAATCCGGAATAAAATAATTTTCCCGGAATCAGGTCAAATGAACATTTTCCGTAATCCGGAATAAAACTTTTTTTCACGGAAGCCGGAATCCGGAATTTTAAGTTCAGAATTCGTGCAGATTAACACATTTTCTCGGAATCCGGAAAAAAAATATTTTTCACGATCGGGAATCCGGACATCTTTGTTACATACCTTCTTTGTCGTGAGAATATCCTTTGCTCGCTTGTAGCTCTCTTGAAGAACACGATTGATTTCTCCATCGATGAGTTCTGCTGTTTGTGGTGACAAATCTGACACCTTCACCAGAGCACTATCCTTATCGTCAGCAGTGTAGTCGCGCAATCCCACCTGAAATCTTTCAATGAACTAAGCTGAACCATCAGACACTGATAACCTTATCACTCATTCCAAAAACTTTAACCATTTGTACAGCCAACTGCGTAGCCTTGCTCAGATCGTCTGCAGCTCCCGTTGTCACTTTATCATCTCCAAAAATGAGTTCTTCAGCTACACGTCCACCCATCATCACATCGAGAGTAGCCAACATCTGAGCCTTCGTCAACTGATAACTATCCTTCTCGGGAAGCATTGCAGTGTGTCCCAGTGATTGTCCACGTGGAATGATGGTTACCTTATGCAACGGAGTAGCATCTTTGGTGTACAGAGAGACCAATGTGTGTCCAGCTTCGTGATAAGCCGTATTTCTGTTAGCTTCCTCATCAGGAATCCGTCCTCCAGTACGTGCAGGTCCCATCAAAACACGATCACGAGCCTCATCGAGATACGCCATTGTCACTTCAACGGCATTGTCTGTTGCGGCTTTCAGAGCAGCTTGATTGACCATATTTTCAATATCTGCTCCAGTGAATCCCGTAGATCCCTTGGCAAGAATTTTTGGGTCGATAGCTCCGGAGTGTACAATTTTTGACAGGTAGAAATTGAAAATATCGACACGTCCAGCAAGGTCTGGTTTTGGGACAGTGACACGGACATCGAAACGACCTGGACGGAGAAGTGCCTTGTCAAGATCATCGACACGATTTGTGGCAGCAATTACAATGATTCCTTCGTTTCGAGTGAAGCCGTCCATCTCACTGAGCAGCTGATTAATGGTCTGATTGGCATAAGGATGAATGGAATTAGAAACACGCTTGGATCCGACAGAATCGATTTCATCAATGAAAATGATGCAAGGAGCACGGGCTTTCGCCTTGTCGAACAGATCTCTGACGCGACGAGCTCCTTGTCCAACCAACACTTCATCGAATTCTGATCCAGCGGTATGGAAGAATGGAACTTGTGCTTCTCCAGCAATCGCTCTTGCCAGCAACGTCTTTCCTGTTCCTGGTGGACCAACAAGCAGGACTCCTTTCGGTAGACGTCCGCCAAGTCTAGAGTACTTCTCTGGATCTTTCAAATAGTCTACAATCTCCTCGACTTCCAGCTTTGCCTCATCCATCTGAATTGATTTATGAAGACTTCACTGACTATTAAGTGAAACTTACTCCTCTAACGTCTTCAAAAGTGACCTGCACGTCTTCTGGATTGACTTCCTGCGGATTCGAGAAGAACAATGAGCCAATTTGTCGATCGCCTACACGCACACGAATTCCTTTAGGGGAGGACAAATGAGTGAGTCTCATCTTTGTGTTAACTACTCTCCCACTAGGAGAAGCCTAGATAAGATTAAAAATAAACTCACTTCCAGTTAGATAACCAAAGAAAATGCAGAAGACCAAGAAGATATAGAAACGAGTCAATGTGTTCGACTTCTTAGCATCTTTTCCAGCTCCAGTGGTACCATTTGACAGAAGACCTTTTACGAAACCATCCTGAACATGAAATAGATGATTGCACTAAAGTTTATGCTACCGTATAAGTTCTTTGTTGTCCTTCTGGCAGCTTTTTGAGATCCGCTTCATACTGACTCCACTTCTCCACACCTCCTTCCGTGGCTTTCGTCTTTTTTCCAACAAGTAGATCCGAGAAAAATGTCAACGGCGATTTCGGCTCGTCTGGTGTTGTTTTGCCGGCACTTCCCACACCAAATGTCTGCTTTCTAGTTCTGAATCCACGACGCTGGATGTCTTTAAAATGATTATTTCGATATGATGGGAAACTGAATCACTTACAAAAAGACGCTGTTGATGGCACTATCCGGACGACTGCGTCATCATAATTTATGGAGATCTCTGACTTTTTGACCACTCGTCTTGATATCATACTGTCTAGAAATAAGGGATATTTATGGAAGGCTTCTAACATCTCTAATAGAAGGGCCCCTGGAGACAATTTTCCTCGGTTCTTGTAAACTTATGAAGTGTTTTGTCCGTTTGATATCTTGCATAGGAATTCAGATAAATGAGCGCAAAGTTTTGGAGCCTTTCTATTACAGATTTTCCAGTATTTCAAAAATTACCTCGGAGGATATCGTTCATTTGGTTGATTGTGGCAGGCGATGCCGATCCAAACTGTCTCCATACTGATTGGTAGATTCTGGAGAGGGATGTGGCAGTTGCCTCGATGTTCAAAGGCTTTCGACTGATTCCTGAATACAAAAATATACTGTAAAACCTGTAATAGAAGGGCTCCCGCACAGTCAAGTTCGAGTTCACTTATCTCGCTTACTGTAAGAGATATCAAAAAGTTGTGAACTGATAAATTGTTTATCATAATATCAGGAATGTTTTATCAGTTGACACACTTTAGATATCTCTTACAGTAACCGAGATAACTGAATTCAAACTTGACTGTGCGGGGGGGGGGGCTCTTTTATTACAGGTTTTACGGTATGTTCTATCATTTATTTTTAACGGCAATGCTAATCGTATAAACCACGAAACTACCCTTTTTTCCATCACAAATTTATGTGTGAAATTTCTCATGCATTTTTATTGCATCAGCAAAAGTCATGATGAAAAAAAGCTCAACAAATCTCCAATGATAACCCACAATTTTTAGTTTTTTTCAGGTTAATCAAACGAAAATATGGGAAAATTCGGTTATACCCCCCCACGAGATTAGGTCCCCCCACCACCTGGAATAACCCCCCACTCAACTGAAAAGTGGGGGGGTCATAAAGGTGGGGGCTCAAAAGGACATGATTCGGTGGGGGGTTATTCCGGAGACCGAATGGTCCCCCCACCGTTGATTTGGGGGGTTTAATTGGAATCCTTGGCAAACTTCGGTTTAGGCCCCCCAATTTATTGTATTAGGGCCCCCCAAACGAAGACTATGGCACGTCCCCCCACCCAAACGCTTACCTCGAAATAACCAATCACATGGGGGGTCTTATTAGAATAGAGGGGTGGTTTATTGAAATCTTAGGAATAGGTAGCGGTGGATTCAAACGACTGAATTTAGGTAAGAATGAACTTTTCTAGGTAAAAAATGTACTTTCCCGCCCAAATTTGGCTGCGTACGTTTAATACTCAGCCAAGTAAAAACAATATTATAACCCCCCACCCGGGGTGGGGTGACATATTGGAATGATGGGGGTCTTTATTGGAATCTTTTTGGTTTCCGCCCGTTTTTGCCTAAGCCTATTTTTTAGTTGATGAGGGTGGGTGGTTATAATGAGATGTGGGGGGTACTGTTGCTATCTTGAATTCCTGTTGGTGGGGGGCTTTTCCAACGTCTTCTCCAGGGGGGTCAAAACCGAATAGGTAGGGGGGTTAAAATGGAATATTCCCGAAAATATTACCATTTCGATTTCGCAGCAATCCAGTGTTTTGGAGAAGACCGCCGATGTTAAGGTTGACTGCCTGCATGCACGTATTTATCTGGAAGATTGCTACTAGATAAAATTCTTCTTAGAAATTCAACGATAAAGCATCGTCAAGAATCGGAAATCCAGTAAAATTGAGCATGATTCACACTTCAAGAAGGTCTGGCTCTAGAGAGAAAACGGGCAAAGCTGGTCGACCAGCCAGGCTATCAGAGCGCACTTTCTGCGCGAAATGACGCAAACCGCGACGCCGCCGCTCGCCATTAGGAAATATTGGATTCAGGTCGCATGTGACTGAATTTTCAAAACACTCATTTTTTTCTTGTTCAATTTCATATTTCTTTCAAAAATGACAATGCATACACACGGGTGACGACCGGCATTTTTAGTTTAGTACAATACAGAAATCAATAGTGTAAACCAGAGAGGGAGTTTCAAAAATTGGAGTTTATGATTAAAAAAAAACAAAAGGAGGTGTAACGATGTGCATGGTTAAGGGGGGCCGAGTGTGAAGAGGTGATTTTTGGATGAACTTCTAGAGAAAAGATATACGTGAGAACAACAAATCAACAGTGGCAAAGTGTGAAAATTGGATGGGAAAAAAACAACTTGACATATACTGAGAAAAGTGACGAAAATTTTTAAGACAGAAAGAGAGAGCGAGAGCTAGAATGAGTTGAGATTCGGGGATATTCACCGGCAAAACCGTCGTTAAAAACGGAACCGGGAACGTATTGTGACGAAATCAAGCTAAGAGAGAGGTTTTCATTTTAATATACAAATCAGAGTTCGTCAAGTAAGAATAATGGGCGTTATCGCTGAAACTAGAGATCGTTTTTAGATGAGAGGGAGAGATGAAACAGAGATTCAGCATTCATGTGTATGGGTGAAAATCGGGGGGAAATGAAATGAGTCGAACTGCATTCACAGATGGCATATAATGACACTATTTAGATGACTGGGAGCTGTGGTTGTTGAGGAAATCCCGTTGTTCGTACGGTTTTTCAACGGATGCGTAGAGGCGCGAAGAGGTAGCATTACTCTCGAACGCAGCCATATCGAATGGAGGAAAACCATCCATATCCAAATCTTCATTGAATGGATTATGAGCTGGTGTGGCGGCGGCTGATTTGTTCTGACGGTTTCGAGTCTTCTTATCCGTCGTTTGTTGCTGAAAAAAAGCGAAAACAGGATTAAAATAGGGAATATAAAAATTATTCTTACAATAATCCTTTGTCGCTCAGCGTGCATCAGCTTGTGATGTTGTTTAGCGTTTGTGAGGAACAAATCATCAGGAGCCGAACTTGAGCTCGGAACATCGTCCCAATAATCATCCGGTATTTTGTACCACACAGGGACAGCGATGTTCTGAAATCGAGCATTTTAAGATCACTGGGAAGAATAGAAAACTAACAGCATATGCAACTTTGTTCGGCAGCTGCTTAACGCATATATCTTCGTGCAACTCGTCGAATAAGTAATCTACATAAATTCCTAGATCCCTAGCATTCGCTCTTCCATGTCTTCTTCTTGATGCTGCCGGTCTTCCACGAGATCTTTTCTTCGTTTCCGCCTTCGGTTCAACTTCTTCCTGTTCTTCATCATCACTCGCCTCTCCCATCGACTCTCGTTCCTTCTTTCTACCCGTATTTTTCCTAAACGCAGATTTTGAATTTTTTTCTCTTTTTTTTTCAAAACTCACTTTACTGTCGTATACTGTTCTGCTGTCTTTCGGTAGTCCCTCTCGAAATGAATCGACTTGCCGTGTTTTTTGCGAATCGCGTTCGAAGGTGCTGTTGAAAGCCGATGCATGTATGCCATTTGACGATCCTCGATAGTATTAACTGCAACAAAAACCAATTGAAAATGTCTAATTTGAAAAAAAGAAAACTTACAATCAGAAGAAAGAATGAATTCCATCGGATCAAGAGAGGATAGCTCATTCACCCGCTTCATGCCTTCACCAGCTTTGTACTCTTCATAATCGTACTCAGTGATCTCTCGAGTTTCTCCATTTGTTAGATGAGGAATCGAGCTATGCTGTGCAATAGCTACCCATTTATCGCTAGGCGACATAGAAGACTTTACGACTGATCCTGCATTCTGCGTTTTTTGAATTATTGACTCACTGAAAAATTACTAATTTATTTTTTATTTTTTTAAACTCAAAACTCACCTAAAAACATCTTCATGTAGTTCTCTCTTTGTCCAAGACTGAATTGGCATTGCTCTTGCACATCCGAATTTATGAGGAGTTGCTCTTCGTAGCGTAGATTTATCGTAGAGAAAATACATTCCATTTAGTTGTCTTCTACGACGGGGTATCATCTCCTCTCCAACAAATCGCACACCAGAAGAACTGTTCATCACGGTTTGTTGAGATTCTAGCATTCCTAACAGCGCAGTCTTTTCTTCGAGCAAAGTTTCCGTTCTCGCTAACATTCCAGCATATCTCATCCGTTTAGGAATCCACCGAGGAGCACTGTTCACACTTTTTCTGTCGCGTGAATCCGGACCTACATCTTCTTCTAAATCGTCTTCAAGATCACTGATGTCAGTGAGTTCATCAGTATTGACGTGTCGTGATCTCTTCAAATTAGCGTCTTTAATTTTTTCCTTCATCAAATGTTCGGATCTGTCTGATTCAGGACTACACTCCAGCATGTTTTGCATAGCACACGGCATTCCTTCATTCGCCAAAGTTCCTCGGTGCTTCCTCAACAAAATTGAAGTCTGTGTATGTGATAGACCTTCGGTTTGTGGCAACAAATGTACATAATCAGGTCCTCGAGACTTTGTTATCCGGTCTACCAGTGCTCGTCGTCTGACCAATTCGTGTTCTTTCCGTACTCCACTCGGCGATGCCATTGCACTAGGCGGCCTACTGGACTGTCCTCCAACCGAGATGTTGGGTGAGCGAACAGATGATGAAGTACTCCTTTGAGCAGCCAGCGGATGAGACGTCTTATTTCCTTTTTGCATCGAACGACCGAATCCGGGTGGGTAGTCGGTAGACGATTTTCGTCTGAAATTAAAATGTGAAAAAAAACCGTTCAAGAAAGTTTTACATACGGAAATCCGTTTTGCAAATTTCCTGCAGGACTGAGAAGAACTTGCGTATTCGTACTGCTCGGAGGACCCATGATTACTTGAGCTGGGTTGGAAGAAGTGCTCGGTCGTTGAGGAATTCGAATAGAAGGATGTTGGAATGTCTTCTTTTCATTATTCGAACCATTGCTAGACGACTCAGGATCTTGTGAGTTTGAATTGTTCTAAAACATGATGTCTGACGAAAATATGTATTATTATAAATAGAAATACTTACCGAGTCTGCTTTTGAACAATTGTTCACATTAATGTGAAGTGGAGGGAGCGTTTGATTGGAAGAAACCTCATTCGGTGCAGGATTTGATGTTTTCACTGGTAGAATAGATTCTGGAGCTGCATTCGTGGTCGGTACAGTGACAGGTAATGGCTTTGTATGAGGTTCCGATGCAGCCGCAACAGCCTGAAGATTGAATTTGATAATAAAAAATATTAATTAAAATAATGCCTACTTCTACTTCTCGCTCATCATCAAACGTATGGGGGTCTTCAATGTACTGCGAGATTCCGTTGGGAGGTGTTTCCTGCGACAGTCCATTGAAACCCGAACGATCATGTTCCATACCAGGGAACGAGGAAAGTGAGGCTGGAATTATGCCGGCCTTTACCACCATACAATTTGATGGACTCGAAGATAGAGTTTTTGGACTGAGGTTCTCCTTCAATACTACGATGAAGATAATTTCTTTTATTCCATATTCAACCAACCTGTTCTTTGCGAACACTCATACATCATTTGATGGGATTCCCATCAATTTGTGAAGAGATACAGGCCCGAATCAACTGCTATACTCCTGCAAATTTCCAATTTTAGTTTAGTTTTATCTTTTGTTAAATGAAATAGGAAAATAAAGAGACAGAGAGTAACTGTAAGGTGATATTTTGTTTGTTTACTCACTAGAATTTTCATAAATAAACAAACATCTACACAGAGCTCAGCTAGTTGTGCTTTTTAGAGTTATCGCCGTAATTATTATAAAAGTAAAATTGTAAATCACTAATCAAATGATGCAAAAGAACGGCTCCACTCGGATAAAGGTAACAATCAAGAAACTAATTAAAAATCAAGAAACTGTGAAAAAGGTTTTGCTTCAAAGGAGAAAAAACCATCTCGGATCGATTCTTGCCCATTCAAAGCGACGAGAACGAACAAAGATACCTCAATATGCTGCTGGCAACATGCCAACTCGCTGGTGGTGTATTTCGAAAAAAAAGCGGCAAAGAGGAGGGAGAGAGTGGCCGGCAACGAAGAGAAAGTGGAGAACACATTCCACCGCGAGACGGCTGACAACGAGTCCGCAAGTGCGAAAGACTGCGCACGCGCGAGAGTCGCAGGGTGGGTGAGAAATTTATGGGTCTCGCACCGAAAAGAGTCACCCGGGTGTCGATTTACGGAGAGTGTTGCCGCGAAACAATCCGCAATCATTTGAAATTGAATATTTCTGTTTGCACTGCTTTTCCTCTTCTAATCTTTTTTATTTTTCTGCCAGTCAGGATAAATAGTTGGTATTACAATAAATAACAATCAGAAAATTCAACTTTTCTCAAGTTTCAGAATGGTTATGGAGGATCTCACGAACGTCGATCGGACCCGAAAATACATTTCGGATGGCTTGCAAGCTGTCAAAATGACTTTCGTGCAAGACATCAACGAAATAAACACCGCACCTCGCTATTCTCCGGATATGGTCTATCAACACTTCGGTGAAGAAGAAACAATCTATGGATACGCTGATTTAGAAGTGACAATTCACCACTCTGCTCAAACCCTCTACAGTTATATCAACATTTGTTACTCGAGCAAAGCCAAGAACGACAACGGGCTTGAAGCGGACGATATTGAAGATAAGCTCGTGCACATCGATGTCAGACCCAATGTGCTTGTTACCGAGAAAGGGGCATTTAATCAGAAGCTGATCAGTCAGAAGAGTTTCCAGCCATATGGAGAGATGGTGCACAAGTTCCAGAGCAAAGGAAAAAATTTTGAAGTCTACAGAGTCACTGAGCAATCGGAAGATTTCAATTTGTTCCTCGAAAGAATCCAGACACTTGGAATGTTGTATGTTGTTTTAATGCCATGTTTTAATTTTGAATAATCGCTAATTTCAGCTTCATTGAGTGCTGCTCGCTTACCGATAACACCGAAGAAAACTGGCTTCATTATTTCATGTTAGTTTCCCAATCAAGTCATAACTATCAACTGATTTGTTTTTCTAGATATGAAAGGTGCGATACAGGAGACGGAGACGGAAGCACTATTGCAAAAGTTGCTGGGTTCGCCACTCTCTACAAGTTCTACAACTATTTCGAGAAAGTTCGTCCACGCATTGCTCAAATGCTCCTGCTTCCACAGTACAGAAAATCCGGAATTGGTGCACAATTCATGGAATCCTTCCTTCGTGATCTTCGAGCCACTCCAGAAGTATTCGATGTGACTGTGGAAGCACCTGGTGACCAGTTCACCTTCCTGCGCGACTACGTGGATTGCATCAATTGCATGAATCTTCCAGAATTCTCTCCCGAAAATCTCAAAAATGGATTCTCCGACAAAATGCGCATGGCAGCGCTTGACAAGCTAAAGATCTCGAAAGCGCAATCGCGAAGAGTTTACGAAATTCTTCGTTTCCGCCAGACGAACAAAAAAGATAAGGAAGAGCTGAAAGCTCAAAGAATCGACGTTAAAAGACGCCTCTACGCACCAATGAAGAGATCGGAACGCGATTGGAAGCGTTTGAATCTGGCGTTGACCCAGGAGGAACTTCGGCAAGCTGCGTGTGGAGAAATGGACGAGGAGACCAAGTTCTCCACTCTCACTCAAATGTACGACAGACTCATGGAATCCTACCAAAAGACTATTGATCGCATCGAAGCTCACCCCAAAATTTTCTAACTCATTAAATGAACTACCTATTTTTGACTTTGATTTTGACTATGTCTTTTATGCATCTAATGTGAATGATTTTTGAAATTTCAACATAAATTTGTGAATCGCCTGTACAAGAGTGTTGAATGTTTTAGTAGTTCGAAACTTGGTGTTCATATTTAGTCTTGACTCACCGAGAGTTGTTTCTCATCTTCGCTACAGAATGGAAGAATTCTCGTTTCCATTCCAACCATACGACATCCAACTTCGTCTAATGCGAGAAATCCGAGATTGCATTGAAGACGGAAAAGTTGGAATTTTCGAGTCGCCAACTGGAACTGGCAAGTCATTGAGTGTTCTGTGCTCAACGTTGACATGGCTGGAAAATGAGGAAAATCGTATTGAAACAGAGCTAAACGAAAAGTTGAAGAAAATTCAAGCGGACATTGCGGAGAGTAAAAAGAGCGGTGCTTCTTGGGAAGAATCGCTCAAGTTGTCATTAGAAGCGGAAAAGGAAGAGAGTGAAGTAATGGAAAAGATTGAGAAGAGAAAAAGGTTGATTTTGTGTGAATAATGAAATTCTAATTATGTGAAATTGATTCAGATTAACAACCAGAATCGATCTGGCAAAACAGGGAATGGTTGACGTTTCTAGGAAGAGAAAAGCGCCAGCAAGAGACGCAGACTTTGCGCTCGCAGATGATGAACCGAAGGATGTGAGTGATAATATACACAGTATGACAGGGAAACAAGACTATTTTCAGGAAGCAGCGCCATCTGAAGAATATCATTCCGATGGAGAATCTGGGTCGAAACTACGTCAAGATGATGAAGAGGAGGAGGAGGAGGCTCCCAAATGTTTGAAAGTAACAAAAACTCTGAAATCGGCGCCCAACAAAGAATAATATATTCAGATTTTCTATGCCTCCCGAACTCATTCTCAACTGGAACAACTTGTCGATGAACTTGCGAAAACTAGATTTCAGCCGCGAGTTGTTACATGTAGTTCCAGAGGTAACCTATGTGTGAATGAGGAAGTGAAGAAACTAAAGCTGAACCATTTAATCAATGAAAAGTGCATGGAACTGAGGAAAAACGGAACATCCTCCGATAAAGATAAAAAGCAGAAGACTGAAAATGGAGGAGAGAAGAAGAAGAAATCTTGCTCGAAATCCTGCGAATTCTATAGCTCTACACAAATTGAAGATTTGGTTAATGGTGTGTTGGCAAATAAGCTGAAAACCACTCTTCAAGTGTCAAAAGAAGGGGTTTCTTCTAAAGGATGTCCATACTTTGCCTCCAGAAAAGCAGTTCCCCAGTGTCAATTGGTTTTGCTGCCATACCAAGTTCTTCTCCATGAAGGAACCCGAAATGCGTGGGGAATCGATTTGAAAGATAATGTGATTGTGTTGGATGAAGCTCACAATGTCTTAACAACCATTAGTATGTTCAATCTCTAATAATAATCTGTGAAA
Source organism: Caenorhabditis nigoni (assembly GCA_027920645.1). NCBI lineage: Eukaryota > Metazoa > Nematoda > Chromadorea > Rhabditida > Rhabditidae > Caenorhabditis > Caenorhabditis nigoni. The sequence continues at coordinate 6,025,992 of CP115866.1, read as the reverse complement.
AATATGAATTTCAGATAGCTTGTATTCTGCTGAAATCTCTGAAAAGTCGTTGTCCCTCGCCCTCCGACTGATTCGAGAATACAATGCTAAATACAAACTCCGCTTGAAAGCCAAAAATCTACTGTATATGAAACAACTGGAACAGCTCACCAGCAAGATGCTCATTTTCCTCAACAGCCAATCCAAAGAAGACGTTATGACCATGGCTCAGCTGTCTAGAAATTTGAATATCCTGGAGCTCAATCTGTTCAAATTAGCCACTTATATTGAAAAGTCTGACTTGTGCAAAAAGTTTCATGGATTTTACCTGCAATCGATGCGAGCGTCAATTGTAAGAGATCTTCAAGTAGCTATTCTTTTTCTATCAAAGATTTTTTTTCAGGATTTGAAGAAGGAGAACGAAAAACCAAAGCTAACTGGAATTCAAAAGTTGATGGTTAAAAAAGAAGAAGCGGAGAAGATAAAAGCGGAGGAACCCCCAGAAGAAGTTAGACCACAAATAACAGTTTCATCTCCACTTTTCTCGCTGAAATCATTTATTGATGCCTTGACAAACAAATGTGAAGATGGACGAATTCTGATCGATAAGACTAAGGATCCAAAGTATCGATACATTCTCCTGAACCCTGCTGATCGTTTGGCAGAAGTTGTGAAAGCATGTCGAGCTACTGTACTTGTTGGTGGAACCATGGAACCATCCGAACTTCTCGTTGAAACTCTTTCTCGTGGATCCGTTGGTCCTGATGCCATTCGTCGATTCTCTTGTGCTCATGTCATTGATGACTCCCAGCTTTTAGCAGTTATGATTCAAAAGACAGTGGATGGAAAACCGTTCCAATTGACCTACAAAACTCGGCAGAATCCAGAGACGCTGAAATCGATAGGAAGAACTGTTCAAGTACTATCTCAACACATTCCCAATGGTGTTGTTATATTCGTGCCTTCTTATGAAATCCTTTCCGATTTGATCAAGAAAATGAGAGAGACAAAAATCATGGAGCAGATTGAGGTGGCTTAGAACTTCATTGATTTAAAATTTCATTGATGTTTCTAAATTTGATTTTTACAGAGAAAGAAAAGTGTATTCGCTGAAACGCGCCAATCATCTTCAACTATGCTATCCGACTACAGTACCGCTGCCAAGTCATCGAGAGGAGCAATTCTGTTTGCTGTGATGGGTGGAAAAATGAGTGAAGGCATCAACTTCTCAGACGAATTAGGTCGCGCTGTAATCGTCATTGGACTACCGTATCCTAACAAAACTGGCGTGGAACTCCGAGAAAGAATGAGATTCCTGGACTCTCAAATGGCTAATGGAGGGAATATGCTGTATGAATCGATGTGCATGCACTCTGTAAACCAGTCCATCGGAAGAGCTATCCGACACAGGAAAGATTATGCTGCCGTCTACCTGTTTGATGATAGATACGCTTTGGAGTCCACAAAAAGCAAACTATCGGCGTGGATCGGGGATCGGACACAGAGGAATTTGGGATTCCCGGAAATTATTCAGAAGTCTAACGCATTCTTCAAAGCTAATGGAGGATCCAGTTAAATACTCTTTTTCAAAACTTTCATTTTTAACTTTGAAACACTTTTTAACGTTTACACTGATCAATAAAAACTATTCCAAGTTTCACCATCACAGCTCTGAGTCGCCTGCAAATATGATTAGGTTTAAGCTGAGCTTCCTCTTTTGCCCGCCACCGCGCGTTGACATGCGGAGACTCCTCTCTACCCTCTTCTTTTTGCTCCTCCTTTTTGCTCAAAACGGGAGAAGAGAAGAGACACTAAAAAGAGAGAAGAAGAAGAATCGATGGGGAGGTTGTGCTGCTGCGAGGAGAGCACATGGCACTGCTAATATAGATGTCGTCCGTCTGTTTTGTCGTCGTTTGTTTCCTCCTTTTTCTTCTTCGTTTTCTGTGTCCCACACATTACCTGAAATTGATGGATGGGGCGAGAATTTGATTAATGACATTCCATCGGAAGTATTTTTGGATGGGTGTGTTTTAACGGGTGTGTTTTGAAAGAGGGCGTGGAGAAATAAGGATGAATGCTATGGATACTGTAGCCGAGTGTATAACATTCTAGAATTTGAGGTATTAATTAAAATCCTTAAAATTTAATGAAGGTTTCACTCGGCTCATTCGAACTGATTGCGAGGTTATTATGCTGGTACAAAAAACCGGAAGGGAAAAGCTCGTGGCCAAAGGTCTCACAACGACAACTACCGTAACATAAAACATTTTAGGTTTCCTGATTTGTTTCCTTGATTTTCGTGCGTTTTCAGTCAATTTTTTACGATTAAACTTTGATTTTATGACATTTTCGTCGATTTTTCTGTTAGTTTTCACAAACAAATCGGAAAATTAATATGGAAAAACTGACCGAAAACGTACTAGAAATCTAGAGAAAAACGAAGAAAATGAGGTCCCACAACTACAACTACAGTAACCTAGAAATATGTTTATTGATTTACTTTTTTCGATTTTCGTGGGTTTTCAGTATATTTTTCACTCGAAGTTTTTAATTTTCAGACATTTTTGCCGATTTTTCTGTTATTTTCCTCTAAAAAATCAGGAAAGTTCAAGTTTTTGACAGTAGAAAATTGCCTGAAAACGTACGAAATACTCAGAACACAAAACATTTTTCGGTTACGGTAGTTTTCGTTGTGAGACCTTCGGCCACCGGTGTATCTCTTCCACAGCTTCGATTTTTATAACAGCATATTGAAGAAAAAACGCCGAAATCGCTTCAGATTCCTGTCTCAAAAATTCCAAAAAAAAATCAGAAGATTCTGAATAATTTTTTTCTCTATTTTCCGGAAAATTGTCTCTCTCATTTTTCAGCAGAACACTTCACCTTTCTTCCCTCCCTTTCTATGAATTTTCGAGTAGTTTTTCTTCCTTCCTTTTCTCATTTTCTCTTCACCCATCAAACCTTTCGATTTCATTTTGGGACCCTCATCTTGTTTTTTTTTCATTTCAAAGTTGTGACACTCTTTAAATTCTATTCTGTTTTTCTGTTTTTTTTTCTGCCAAATTTCTTCCCAAAGTCATCTTTCCGGTGTGTGAGAGAAAATGTTTGTCTCACTCTTTCATGTTTTTTTGCTGTGAGCTTCAAAGATTTGTTTATTTCTTTTTTGTGCTTATTTTATATGTGGAGGGACGACTAATGATGAGAGATGAGCGGGGAGGAGGAGGAGCAAATCTCGTGAAAACGAGATGAAAAATAATGAATCGAAATTTTGAGAGAGCACTTGGATTAGATGATCTTTGTTGAGTTTATTAGTGGGATTCCTAACACAAAATACAAATTTAGGTTTGCACTTTTTACTAATTTTCAAGCAGAGATGGAAGGATTTTAAAATTCCGTAAGGCTTTAATTTTGAAGTTCTATAGACCATGGGATTCTGAAATTTTAAGATCTTTAAACCTTTAGAAATTGGTATCCTGTAACCTGGTTTTTTGAGAGTTTGATGTGATTTTTTTGAAAAGTTATTTTTTTGAGTTTCTACGATCACCATAAATCCTGCAATAGAAAGGCCCTGAACACTCTGAAAACTCAATATAAAACTTTTAGAGTTCCAGATGCTCAGACTTCCAGAAATATTAAATTTCAATAATCATCAAAAAGTTTAACATCTTGAAAATTTTATTTTCTTTCTGACTGTGAGATTAAGAGATTCTGGGATTCCCTAATTCTGCAAGTTTCAAAATATAGAGATTAAAAAATATGAGGATCTAAGATTTCGATAACTAAAGATTTTCAAATTTTCAGACACAAATCCAGGTAGTTTCGGAAATCCGTTTTGTCCAATTTTGATTTATCGAAAATTCCAGATACTGTATTTGCTCTCATAGAAGCTCACCTTATGTGCACTTTCAATTATCTCGGTTCCTGTGAAAGATATCCAAAATGTGTTAACTGATAAAATGTTGCTGACATTATGGTAAACAATTTATCAGTTGACAACTTTTTTATATTTTTGACAGGAAGCGAGAAAAAATGGCTCAAATAAAAAGGTCGGCATCCGAACGGTTAGCTCTTCCGGCAAGCGCCGACTTGTAAAAATTGAGCTCAATTATGTCGACTTCTGTGAAAAATATCAAAAATGTGTCAACTGAGAAAACACTGCTGATAATATGATAAACAATTTATCAGTTGACAACTTCTTGATATCTTCCACAGGAACCAAGAAAAATTGGCTCAAAGTTAGGTGCCCTTCTATCACAGGTTTTACATTGTATCGCTTTTAAGACTAAACCTCAATAAAACACCAATTTATGTAAGTTCATACGTCATTCCAGTGAACCATGAAACTCTCTTTTCCCTCTCCCGTTTTCTCTTTTTTATGATGGTTTCCAATCCACTGACCAAGAAGAGAAATAATTCATATATTTTCTCCAAAAAGACTTCTCTTATAATCCCCCTGTCTTTTTTTTGGTAACAAACTTCGGAATTCAACACCATCTGTTTATCCATACCCCTTCCCCGACGTCTTCTTCTTCCTCAAAAAGTTCATCGTGGATTCTTGCAGAAAGTGGCAGAAAGTTGAATGCAGACAATTAGGCGTGGCGCTGCTCCAACAGATTCGATCCCTCCTTCTTTTTCTTCTCCTTCGTTCTCCGTATTCACGGACCTTCTTCTTCTTTTTCGTTTTCCTCAACTTATTCTTCTTCGTTTTTCTTTCTTCTTACTCATTCCTTCCTCTTTTTGGGTCATTTCTCTCTCTCTCTTCTCTCTTCTACTTTTACTCATAATAATCATGCCAATTCAAGAAGTAACTGGCACAAGAAGATAGCGAAAAGAGTAAGCATCTCTGAAAGAAGGAAAAGAAACAAAATTAATTAAAATTTGGGTGTGGGAAATAGAAGAAGATGAAGAGGGAGAAGAGGCGGTGGCCTCTGAATAAGCTACACTATTTGTAAACATATATTTCTATTTTGGAGTGTGGGAGTATGTTTTGCTGCTTTCCCACACACAAACTACTGAATTTTCTACTGATTCTGAAACGAAAAAGTGTATTTATTTCGAATCTTTTTGATGCGCGAAATTCGAATCTCAAATTTAGTGCTTGTCAGAATGATATACCGTAAGACCTGTAATAGAAGAGAAAAAACAACTTTTTAAAAAGTTGTTTTTTTTTCAATTTTCAAGGTACCGTATTTTCTCCAATATAAGCCCACCCGAACCGTCAACTTTGAGCTCAATTATCTCGACTCCTAGGCAAGATATAAAAATTTGTTGACTGATAAAATGATTGTAATATTATGATAAACATTTTGCCAGTTGACAACTTTTGGATATCTTTGACAGGAACCGAGATAAGTTGGCTCAAAGTTGAAAGTTAGGGGCCCTTCTATTACAGGTTCTACAGTAAGCATTGGGATAGGACTCAAGGGTTTAGACAGCCTCAAACTCAAAGATTTTTCAATTTTAAAATTTTACTTTGACTGATTGAAATCAGTGCTCCAAAAATGGTTTCCAACATCTTTCAAGTTCCAAATCATTTGTATTTTTGGAGCTCATGACAACTATCTTTTCAGAAGCTCATGCTATGATTCTAGTATTTTTATATACCCTAAAACCTGTATTAGAAGTGCAGGGCCCTTTATTACAGACGTCATTCCATCGGGGGGGGGGGGGGGGATTCTATTTTTCGGATCATTTTTCCCAAAAATTTTCATTAAAAATTGAAAAACTGTAGTTCAAAATTCATGAAAGTCTTCTAATTTCACCGAAACTGAGCAAGTTTTTGAGCAAAAAACGTTTTCAACATTTTTTGGGAACTTGTGGAATAATTTCAAAAAAAATCAATTTAGAGGGGAACCTCTATTACATGAGTCCTACATTTTTCGAGCCCCTCTCGTATGTCCTTTTAATAGAGAGGCCCTTCTGATACAGGTTTCACGGTATTGGATTACCAAGATTTTCAAATTTAGAGGTTGTGAGATTCTGAGGTGAGACTCGGGTATTCAAATAATCAGATAATCAGAAAATTTGTCAGTTTCGAGATTTCGATTTCTGAGAAATTCAATACTACAATTTTTTTTGTCTAACACCTTCTAACTTTTGAACGAAAGTCTCAGATCGATTGCACTGATTTCAACTGTGCGAATCAAAAACCTTGGTTATCTGGACTTCGTTTTGGACTGTTTTTTGGGCCCAGAAATCCCAGATTTGGGAATTTTGGACGCGGCATAGTCTTCGAATCAAATTCAACGGATACCATAATGTGTATTTTCCCCATGCTTACCAGAGATGTCCGGAATGACTGTTTTGAACAACGAAATACGGAATCCGGACAAAAAAATTTTCCGGAATCCGGAATACGGAGTCCGGCCTCCGGAACAAAAAAAACACGGAATCCGGAATCCTCCGGAATACGGATCCCGGATTCCGGACATCTCTGATGCTTGCTCGACTTCGAGACTTCCTAAACCCCATAGATTTGTTCTTTCTCGCTCTTTCCGTTTTTCTAGCTCTAATAGTATGATCGTGGGAAAATCTTTTCTTCTTCTTTTCTTTTCTTTCCAACTCTTGACTCTTTTTACTCTTATTTTGAAGTTCCCCCCCCCCCCGTCGCCAAGTTTCACTCCCTCCCCCCCCCCCCTTCTCCCTACCTAGTGCAAATACTGTTCTTTTCTTTTCTTTATCTCTCTTTTTATTTATCATTTATATTACATGTTCTTCCTATTAATCCCTTTCTCTTTTCTATATTTCGAGTAATTCAGATGAATGGGAGGCCGAATGGGCGTGGTCAGACGTGGCAGTGACGTCACGTCGCACGTCTCCAGCTCCGGAAAATCTGGAGCCGCACCGTGTCTTCAGCACTTTTCAATCATCCGGAGCATCGGGCGAGGAGCATTTGGAAAAGTTTGTATTGTGCAGGAAAGGAAGACGAAAAAGTATTTCGCGCTGAAATATATGAACAAACGGAGGTGTATCGAGAAGGGAGTGGCTGCCAATGTAATCAGAGAGCTCACATTGCTCAGCAAAATATCACATCCTTTTATTGTGAATCTATGGTACACATTCCAGGTATTTTGAAAGTTAACTCTATGTTTTAATTGATTAGCCATTTTAGGATCCAGACTACATGTATATGGTGTCTGATTTGTTACTTGGAGGAGATCTGAGATATCATTTGAGTCAACAGGGAAAGTTCGCTGAAGATCGGTTAGTAGTCTTATGATCATTTGATATAACGATCTCCCCAAATCTCTTGTTATTTCTTTTTCTTTTCAGGGCCAAATTGTATTTATGTGAGATTTGTTTGGCTGTGGAGTACTTACACGAGATGAAAATAGTGCATCGAGACATCAAACCAGAGAACATTTTGCTCGATGAACAAGGACACGCCCACTTGACGGATTTAAATCTAGCGACTCAGTTGGCAGACGATCAATTGGCAACGTCGTATTCCGGGACGAGACCGTATATGGCACCGGAGATATATGCAACGTATTTAGAATTGGAAGATGGTTATGATAGTCGAGTGGATTGGTGGGCGTTGGGAGTTTGTTACTATGAAATGCTTCGTGGAAGGACACCGTTTGAATTTAGTTCAAGGACCAAACCAGAAGAGGTGGGGATGGAAATAATTATGAAGTTTGAAGAAATTTAAAAAGTGGCGGAAGTAAAACTTCCTGATGTTTCAATAATTTAGAGTGCTTCAATCAATACCGCTGACAATGAAGATTCAGGCACTTAATTTTGAAAAATCTTGAGTTTTGCAGAGCTTGAAGATTCAAATTCCCTTTTTTTTACAGAACTTGGAAGTTTTGCAAAAAAATTTAGGCTTTTAAATACAGCATACCCTGTGTAATAGAAGGGCTTCCTAACTTTTAACTTTGAGCCAATTTATCTCGATTCCTGTGAAAGATATCAAGAAGTTGTCAACTGAAAAGTTGTTTATCATAATATCAGAAGTCTGTTTTTAGTTGACAAACTTTTGGTAACTTCGTAGGAGCCTGGAAAAATCAGTTCAAACTTTACAGTGTATGGGTCCTTCTATTACAGGTACCGTAATTGCCTATGGTTAGTTCAAAAAAATTGAGTGAAAACTTAAAAGGGGCGGAGTCTAATCTACAGTATACTCCTCAGTAGCGAATTTTCAAATTGATAATAACCAAACCAACTTTCAGGCCTACGTAGCGTTTCGGGATGCCTCGATTCCCTATCCTGCTCACTGGCCAACTGATCTCATCCATTTTATCAATACTATGCTGAAATTCGACAAAGAAAAACGTCTAGTCGGACTGGAAGCAATCAAAAAGCATGCATACACAGAACGAATAGATTTCAAAAGCGTTTTCGAAAGGTTAGCAATAAGATCAACTTCCTTCTTCTACATTTTTAATTCGTTTCAGAAAGCCAGCACCAGTATTTATTCCATGTAAAGAGGGTCTCAACTGTGATCCCATGTATGAACTTGAGGAGCGAATTCTCGTTTCAACACCGATTCATCGACGAAGAACTAATCATAATAATAGCTCGGGACGAAGCTCCAGTGAGCCACAAAATGCAGCGTTGGTTGAGGTGTCCAAGGTTTGTTAACAAGGGGAAAAGGAGCTATGAAAATTTCAAGAAATTTTGAATTCTAAAGTTTTGATCTCCTGAAATCTTAAATTCATTCTGAAGCCTTGTAGTAGTTCCGAAAACCGTAAAATCTCTAGAAAAAGTTTTACTCTGTCTGTCAACTTTGAGTCATATTTTCTCGGTTCCTGTAAATGATATCAAAAATCTGTAAACTAGCAAAATATTGTTGACACTATGATAAACAATTTATCAGTTCACAACTTTTCGATATCTTTCACAGAAATTGAGATAATTCACTTTAAAAGTTGACGGTCAGGATTTTTTTAAACCATACAAAAAACTTTGAATTCTGAAATTATAATGTGCGAAAATGTTCTGTTTTTAGACCACTCCAAATCTGGTATTTCTCTCAAACTTATTCCAAATCTATTTCAAAACAAAAACTTTGATTCAACTCCTAAATTTTCCAATTTTCAGGCATTCATCGACTTCTCTCGTCACAACATGAAAATCGAACCAAACGGAGTTTTTAGATCCAATTAGTTCTCGTTTTCCTGTTTTCTCTTTTCTTTCAATTTCTATTCCATAACACTGATACGGTTCGAAGAAAATAATTGTTGACTACAAAAAAGTAATAATAAAGAACGTTCATTTTACATGATTCCCCTCATTTCTCGTCCTGTTCATCAATTTCCGGTCTCTATGTTGGAGCAAATATTTGCACTGATGAATCACTGGAGAGCAGGAGCACAGGACAATTAGACAATTGGACTACCTTTTCTTCATTTGTCTTCCTTAGAACAATTCATTCATTTCTTATTCTTGATTTTCAGAGAACTCCTGTCTGGAAAAAAGGGAGAAGAAACCACCGAAATCTTTTTAGAAGTTAAAAACAATATTTTTTATATATCTAGCAGTTTATTCTTCTCATTTCCCTTCTTTTCTTTAAGTTAAATGTTTACAATTTTCTGGATTTTTCGTTCAGAAGATCAGAAGTCCTCCCTAAAAATGACGTCGTTCATTGTCAGATGACGTGGCGCGAGAAACAGAATCGATACAATTTTTAAGAACTATGAGAACTACTGACGCATTGAAATATGGGAAATAGAAGAACAAACATTCTTCTTCTCAAGCTTCTTGGTGATTCAGATTTTTGTTTTCTTTTCCATAATTCTGGATTTTCGGAAAGTTTTTTGGAAATTTGAAGATTTTTTGCTATTCTGAAATCAGTGTTTCCTGATTTCAATTCAATATAAAATTCCTAGAAAAGTGTCGAAATCCGAAAAAATTGTGAAACTTTATGATCTCCGTATTTCTTACTATTGGAAGTTGTGAACTTGTAAAATTTATAAACTAAAAAAAATATTTTCAATTCAGCAATTTTAAGATTCCAGAAGTAAAAAGTTGCGAGAATCTGAAGTTCGGAATGTCTCCGATTTTCTGGTTACTATTTTTTTTTGAGATCCTGATTTTTTTTTAAACTTCAATTTTAAAAATCAAAACTCAAAGTGTTGCCAGGTTGTTCTTCAAAATTTCCAGAGGACTTCTTCTGATTGTGAGACGTATACCAAAAAACCTTTATTAGAAGGGCCCCCACAATGTTAAGCTTCAACTAATTTATCTTGGCTCCTGTTCAAGATATCAAAAATATGTTAAATAATAAAATTTTTTTAGTATTATGATAAACAATTTATCAGTTGACAACTTTTTTATATCTTTCACAGGAACCAAGATGAATCGGCTCAAAGTTGAAAGTTAGGCAATCGTTCTATTACGGGTTTTGTGGTATTCTAATTTTTGAAATTTCGCTCCTCATTCTTTCCCAGGACTACGAAAACATCATTCTCATAACCTACAAAAATAATTTCTTTGATCCAACTGGTACCTTGGGCGTGGGAAGAATGTATTCTCATGGACTTGTGCACGCATTCATTCTTCTCTCTCTCTGAAAGGATTTTTCAAAAATAGAAGTTTTAGGATTATGAACTAGATATAGAAAATTTATTCAAAAATATAATCCAGAGATTATCAAACAGCGTAGGTTAATCAGGAAGTATATATCCGATATGTTCCTCATCCTGTTGACTTTTGGCCTGCCTGCCGAATTTTGCCAACATCTTTCTCTCTTTTTTAAACAGTTGAAATCTGATCCCAAACAGACGAAAAAATCAAACAGTTTCGTTTCGTATTTGCTCTACTCTAACAGTTCTGTTCCCTTCAACTCGCTTCCTTTTTATTGCTTTTCTAAAATCCCATAGATGATTTACAAACTTCTTGCGATTTGTATTTTCGATTTACTTTTTTCGAAAATTCCCACGATGAAGAGAAGATAAAGGCAAATACACAGATATTCTTTACTTCTGATTTTCCAGAAAAAGATCAAGAATGCGCGTCCTTCTTGTTTGCTCTTTTTTCGAGATAAAAAGCTATTTTCCTCTGATTGCTTCCGGGTTTTTTTCATAATAATTTTTTATTTTCCTGTTACATATTTTCTAGGAATTTTCCTTGGAAATACATTTTTTAAAATCCTAAAATTAGAAAAACCGCATCGAAAAACGAAGTTGGCCGTTAGCTTGAGTTTTCTAGTCCCTGGCGGCCGGAGTCACTTGAAAAATTTGAGATTTTAAGTATTTACCTTTTTTCAGTGTTTTCTTCAGATATTTTCTCATTTTTCAGTTTTGATTTTCTTAGTTATTCTTTCAGAACATCTCAAGAAATTTGACAAACCCTGGAAAATTAAAAAAAAAAACACCGAAAATCCAGCAAAACCGAGATATTATAAAATTAAATCAAAAACTCTGCCAGGAAACATTTCTATAATTTATACCCAGGATTTTTGATTACGGTAGTTTTTGAAATCAATGGGAACTCTGGAAAAGTAGAAATGTGCAAAATTGAATTTTTTTTTTGAAAATTCCCACACTCGCTAATTTTTAATCCAATCTTTTTCACATGTGAGACAACCAGCCCCAAATTTTAGAGCACTCTAAAGAATGAGAAATCTATTTTCTACAAACAGACAAGAAGACACTGATGTCACCAGACGAACCCTCATGTATTTTTAATATATTTGGAAGTCATTGACTCATTTCAACAAGAATTTTGAGAAGAAATTCATGGATCCAAATTTTTAGTAGTTTTAAATCTTGAGGTGTTATTCTGAAACAAAAATTCGAGCTATGGAAGAGAAATGTCGGTGGCCGCGGCCGAAGGTCCCACAACGACAGCTACAGTAATCTAAAATATTTTTATTTTCCGGATGTATTATCTTGTTACTGTACTTTTCGCTGTGAAACCTTCAGAAAAATTCAGAAAATTGTTCAATGATTCCGATCCCAAAATCAGATAGTTCTTCTAGCTACAGTAATCCCTAACCTATTTCTGAATTGAAATCAAGTTCAATCGCTCTTTGGAGTTTCTTTGAATAGTCACTACAATTTTTTGTGATTTCTCTGAAAATCCAAAAATTGAATTATCCAGTTCATCAATTGTACTTGTTTGTCGAAATACCCCAACATTGTATCCATATCTAATTGACTCTATTTTGCTTTTATTCTCTGAAAAACCTCTGAAAGTTATTTTGATTTCCATATATGGAAAATCACATTTTTCTTCCCACATTTCTTTCGAAAGCTTTCTCATCCACATTTTTTCCCATTCTGCAAGTATCAAAATACATATAAACTGAGCGAGGGATAGAGGAAAAAAACAACTAGGATTATTGGAAAAAATATGAATCACTTTTTCCCCGTTCGGTTCTTTTTTTTGCCTCCAAACCCTAGAATGAATTCTTGTCTGGAATTTTCCGGAAATTTCGAAAAATTTCTGTTATCACCAGACAATGAATAACTTGAACTTAACTCTATGAATATTCTGAATTTCTGAATTTCTGAATTTCTGAATTTCTGAATTTCTGAATTTCTGAATTTCTGAATTTCTGAATTTCTGAATTTCTGAATTTCTGAATTTCTGAATTTCTGAATTTCTGAATTTCTGAATTTCTGAATTTCTGAATTTCTGAATTTCTGAATTTCTGAATTTCTGAATTTCTGAATTTCTGAATTTCTGAATTTCTGAATTTCTGAATTTCTGAATTTCTGAATTTCTGAATTTCTGAATTTCTGAATTTCTGAATTTCTGAATTTTTGAATTTCTGAATTTCTGAATTTCTGAATTTCCCAAGTTCTGAATTTCTGAATTTCTGAATTTCTGAATTTCTGAATTTCTGAGTTTCCGAATTTCTGAATTTCAAAAAGATTCCAAATTAAGCCGGAAATCTCCCTTATCATGAGTCCAAAATCCTCAAATTCCCCGAATTGAAAATTAAGATTTATAATCTCTATCATCTGAAATCGGAAGCCGTTTAACATCTAATTTCCCTTCCCACCTCATCAAACATGTTTATACTAGAATTTTAAATCCTTTTTCCTCATTTGCTCTTTTTTTTCTATTTCTGGAATGTTTGAAGAGAAGATTTTTCGTGGGAATACTTTCATCTTCGGATTATCCTGTTTTGTTTGTCAAAGAAAATTTCGAAATTGTAGTTATTTCTGATCTTACATTCCTAGAAAAAATGATGAAGTCTTTCTTTATAAATATAATTTTTGAACGATGGTGATAGACTGAGAAACCTAAAATTTACAGAGTCGGAATTTTGTGTCAAAGGTTTTTTTTTGAAAACCAAAATGCTAACATTTTCTCATATTTTCAATGAGTCTTAACTTTTTTCTTGGGCATGCTACACAAAAACTATCAACTATTAGGTTGGAAACTAAGTCTTTGTGCACTTTTGTTTTCCTCGTTTCTCATAACTGAGCTACAACAGTAACATGTGTGTAACCGGATATGGTATATCAAATGATAAGGTTGTTCACAATAACCATCATTCGCCCTGCTCTCATTCCGCTTGCTAACGGGGATCCCTTTTTGACACCCACTGTTTTTGAGTGAAATTTCTGTATATTGTTTACCTTTATTTCTAACCTGAAAGTATCCGATATTCATCACCTTGGAAGTTAACAAAGACAATGCCCCCATAGAATCACCGTTGCAAATTGGCTTGGCAAGTTAGAGAACCAGGACTTTTCAATGAAAAATAAAACTTGTCCCGGCAAACCAGTCCTTCACGATTCAGACCAGCTGAGAGATCTAGTAGAACGGGACCTTTTCCAATCTACCCGTGAAATGTCAATCTCTTTAGCGACAACTCATACCACTATCGAAAATGGATTGTTAAAGTTGGGAAAGACAGAAAAACTTGGTCGGCGGATACCGCACCATTTTGACAGGTTTTGATGTTCAGCGGCGAGTGGGTATGAGCATGCATCTTCTTACTGTACACGGGAACTTTGAGCGGCTGAATTATATTATCACCCGGAATAAGAAGAGGGTCAAATGTACTAGCTATTGTAGAAGAGCCCAATGGATTGGCTTTGATATACAGCCAGTAGACGTCATCAAACAGGAATTTCACCCAAAAGCAATGAATGTCAAAAGGGGCATCCCGTTAGCAAACGGAATGAGAGCAGGACAAATGATGGTTATTGTGAACAACCTTATCATCTTATATATTATGTCCGGTTACACACATGTTACTGTTGTAGCTCAGTTATGAGAAACGAGGAAAACAAAAGTGCACAAAGACTTAGTTTCCAACCTAATACAAAAATATCGATTCTTCTTTAAATTATAAGAATCTTATAACAAATCTTAGAATATTCCGATTCCGAATCCGCACGGTTTCATCCAACGAATGACCTACAGTGTTGCGCATTGTTACCTGCACTTAAGTTTGTACTAGCATAAAATTTGTGTAGAACGTTGTATTGGGCTCAAATTTGAATTGCATAAATTCAAATAATTCGTCAGTAAACTGCCCGAATTTCAAATTATTCTATCAACTTGGAGCTGAGTTATCACTTTTCAAAGTTGCTTCACCTCATGAAAATCACAAGAATCATTACGCCGTTAATTTTTGGACAATCATAAAAATACCTAGATTTGAGGAATCACTTTGAAATTTTCAAACGTAAAATTATATTTTCACTATTTTTTGTGCTTTCAGGATACTTATTTCCAAAGATATACCCATTGTTATCAGTCAAGGTGGTTGTGCGCCACCCCTCTCAATCTATGTAATCTGAACATTGCTAATCCTAGCAATAAATGTGAAATCAAATATAAGGAATCTGTTTGTCACATTAGTATCCTAAAAAACTAAAGATCACAAGAGAACTGTTGTGTATGTGAGGAACCCCAAACGATAATAATCTCGGCAAGAAATTCCTCATTAAAAATGTTTTTGGTCAGAGTTTTTCGACGCACCCGAATCCTTTGGATTCCGAATGATTATTGATCATTTTCCCAGGATTTTATGACTTGAGTCAAAAATCGTGAAAAGAAAAGTTTTTTGAATAACCTTTGAGATGAAAAAATGAACCTTTTCATCGAGTACGGTCTATGGATAATCCTATTTCTTCCCACCCCCACCTCATCATATTCCATCCGTCCATATAACTTCTAATCCTCTTTTCTTCCTCACTCTTCTCTCTTTTTTCTCACTTATATTCCTCTATTATCCTCCTTCAACCACCTCACTACTCATCAATCTTCATTCTTTTACTGGCCCCCAAATTGCCAATCGTTAGATTCCTAAAAGTTTTTATTCCCTTCTTCGAATTACCCCCATCACCATATGTTGCTAATGATTATGAGTTTTTGATTCATCCAATATGATTCAGTGTTTTTATTTTATTTCTGTGGAGGATTCTTACTATTAGGAGAATAAAAACCATGATTTAAAAAATCATTTTCAGTGTTTTTGTGAAGGATTCTTAAGAAAATGTATGTTATGATGTCCATTTTTCTGTTTTTTGCTCATGAATCTGATGAAAAATTCTGAGGTACTTTTCCACTTGACCAGGAAAAACGGAAGAAGGCGGAAAAATGCGTAAGAAGTGTTCTATGAGATTTTGTGAATTCCTAGTAGATAAAAACGAATCTTAGAAGTTCAGTTGGCGAAATTTCGATCAAAATTTCTGATTTTTAATTTTTAAATAAATTCAGAAGTTCAGAATCTTTTAGCTTTGAATTTTCAGAAAACAGAAATTCCCACAAATTTGATTTTTCCGATTTCAGAAATTCAGAAATTCAGAAATTCAGAAATTCAGAAATTCAGAAATTCAGAAATTCAGAAATTCAGAAATTCAGAAATTCAGAAATTCAGAAATTCAGAAATTCAGAAATTCAGAAATTCAGAAATTCAGAAATTCAGAAATTCAGAAATTCAGAAATTCAGAAATTCAGAAATTCAGAAATTCAGAAATTCAGAAATTCAGAAATTCAGAAATTCAGAAATTCAGAAATTCAGAAATTCAGAAATTCAGAAATTCAGAAATTCAGAAATTCAGAAATTCAGAAATTCAGAAATTCAGAAATTCAGAAATTCAGAAATTCAGAAATTCAGAAATTCAGAAATTCAGAAATTCAGAAATTCAGAAATTCAGAAATTCAGAAATTCAGAAATTCAGAAATTCAGAAATTCAGAAATTCAGAAATTCAGAAATTCAGAAATTCAGAAATTCAGAAATTCAGAAATTCAGAAATTCAGAAATTCAGAAATTCAGAAATTCAGAAATTCAGAAACTTTGAATTTTGAAGTTCCAGAAAATTCTGGATCAGTAAAGTTTTGATTTTTTCAATTTTTATTTTCAGAAACTTCTCTTCTCTGAAAATTGTGAAAATCTGAAAAACCAATAATTTTGAAAAATTCCTACAAAAACTACAAAATCTGAAATTACAGTAATCTCAGATTTTTGAATATTACAAAAAATGTATTTACAGAAATTTATTTAAATCTTGTTTTTTGTATTTTTCAATGTTTCCAGAATTTTAAAAAATTCAGAACCAAAATTTTCAAAAAGTTCGATATCTTCACCATGGCCCAAACGGATTTGAAACTTTTTTGGCAACCCAACATCATTTTTTCACAAATATTTTTTATTTTCCAAATTTTTATTTTAACTATGTAACTATGTTACAAAATACTTTCCGCTGAACTAACAAACCAAAAATACAACTTTTGCAAGCTTTTGTATATTTGCAAAGCTATGGAATTCATCATCATGGATCTCATAGATTAATGTGATGAAAAATATTATTTTCAACATTTTTCACATTTCAATAGAATAGAATCACAAGTTGTTGATTTCGAACAAAAATGTGTTTCTTGCTTCGGGGTGTAATACAAAAGGGAATGCATGTCAATCATCAAATGTGTCCTTTCTCGGTCTCCGTCTCTTTTATATTTCCTTTCCTCCTCCACAAGTGATTCATCTTTATCAAAAAAAATGTATCTTTGGAGAGTTATATTATACCCACGAGTTCATTTTCACTTCTGAATAGCTTCCTGGATTATCGCCATTTTTTGTCCTTTCTCTCTTTTTACTATAATCTCCCCCCCCCCCCCTCTTGTCTAGATTTCTCGAGTTCATAACTAAAAACACTACCAAGTGACTGACGGCACCTTTAGCTCAGTTAGTTACGCGTGCGTTTTCGTTCAACAACTTGCGGGTTCAAATCTTTCGAGTCAAATTTTGTTTTGAAATTTTCGATTCCAGTTCTTTGTGATGTCCTAATCCCTTCAAGTGAATTGAGCCCATATAATAAACAGATGACTCGCTTTCTTTCCGGAGTCTAACGATCATCATATTCTGTTTCCGCCACGTCATCCTCCCCATGTAAACTTGATTTGTCTTGTTTGAGGGCAAGAAAGAACACAGTCGGTGTAAAGTGAAAATACCTTCTTTCATTTGATTCGCTTTCATCTACTTCATTTGTCTTTTCTAGACAATTCATTCTGTTGGTTTTCAGAAAAATGGATACAGTGGTGCCTGCTCCGAATGCCGCTACAATTGAAAATGGGACAGCTAACAGTGGATATTTCACACCAAAAGGATATCTCAATCAAAATATTGTCAAGGAGTGAGTTTTATGAAAAAAGTGTTCAACTAACAAAAAATTATTTATCATAACATCACTGATATTTTATTAGTTGACGACTTCTTGATATCTTCTGCAGTAATCGAGATAATTGAGCTCAAAGTTGACGGTTTATGGTAGGCTTCTATCAGAGTAGATACGGTAGTTCCCGTTTAGTGAAAGTTCAGAATGAACAAGTTTTTTTTCCAATAGACCGAAACAGTTCAAACCGTATCGAATCATTGATTTTCGTTCTAGGTCACTATCCAGATTTTTCGCTTTCCTGAACCCTAAATTCTTCTGATATGAATCATCTCTAAATTCCTCAACTCCAACTCTTTGCAGAGCCGAAGCAGTACGAGAAAAACGAATCGAAAGTCCACGATTCTCGACGACGTCATCAGAATACAATGTTCCAGTGTCTCCATCGTCTCGATTTCCTTCCTCGTCTCCACTTATCGTCATCAGGTAACTCATATACTTTTTAAAAGGAACTTCTATTATTAGAAAGTTGAGGAGTCATTTCTTTTGGTTGACTGTATTTTTAGTGAATTTGAAAAAAATGGTTTAGAAAACACAACCAGGTTAATATCTGACTATTTCTTGGTTATTTGCCATGGTGCCCTAGAAAACTCAACTTGCAAAAGTTAGGCCATCATGTTAAAATGGCCTAGAATACACAGCAGGTTAATATCAGGCCATTTCTAGGTCATAAAAGCGGGTGGTCTAGAAAAATTATTTTAAGAAAGTTAGGCCATCATGTGAAAATTGCCTAGAAAACGAACCAGGTTAATATCAGGGTGTTTCTAGGCTATTGACCACGATGGCCTAGAAAACGCAACTGGCAAAAGTTAGGCCACCAAGATCCTAGAAAATACACCCTGTGAATTGCAGATTATTTCTAGACCATAAAAATGGGTGGCCTAGAAAAATCATGTCGAGAAAGTTAGGTCATACACTGATCGGGAGGATAACCCTCACCCAAAAATGTTAACAAAATCAGATGATAAAAAAACGGTGTTAATATATACTAGAATTCCGATTCAGTTTTCATATTTTTAGTCGACTTGATTCGACCCAATAATTTCAAAAATTTTCAGCCCTCCAAAAGATGACGCCACTCCGATTACTGTACTTCCAACAGCAGTCCGTGCCATGCCAGATACCCATCACAGAAGTCTTATAGTCGCCATAATCGCTGCTCTCCTTGTTTTCACCGCCGTTGTCTTCATGCTCCTTCTTGTCATTTTTTCTTAAATTTAATTTCTTAAATTTTTGAAAAAAAAAAATCATTTCCTCATTCGTCACATGGCCAAATTAGTCCATTCTTGTTGCTTTAAATTACCCCCGGAACATATTTTTTGTCGTTTTTGTCCCTCGTTTTTGAATACTTTACGGTGTACTTTTGTCGTGCTCAATCCCAGAATTAATAATTATGAAGAATAAACCAATTTCTTTTTTAAAGAAAAAACAGAAGACACAATGGGATGAAAGGAACAAGTTGACTAGAAAACACACATACACACGAAGGTGCCCAAAAATGATTTGAAAAACCAAGCGAATTACATGTAAAACTCTGACGATTCCCGTAGATAAAAAAAACATAAACATATCCAATTTTAAGCTAATTTTTAAAAAAATTTAAAAAAAAACAAAGAGAGTTGAAGGAAAGAAATGCGAGTGAGGAGGCGGCAAAAAGGAGGGATGGAAAACAGTCATGGAATGTTTTTTTGACGGAGAGAGAGAAAGAGAGCCCAAAGAAAAAGAGAAAAAACGGATTTGGTCAATTACACAGGAAGTTAGAAGCTGGAAGAAAGGAACAATTGATCACCCGGTATGCAAAAAAAAAGGTCAAAAACTAACAAGTGAGACTAGAAGAGGAAAGGGGAAAAAAGAGATAATAAATTAGACTGGAAGCTCCGGTCGCTCTCGGAATGCATCGTCTTGACCACGTTCAGACCGAGAAATTGAGTATGCCGTATGGATGATGGTGTCGTTTTTGGGCACGCGGATGGCACGATCGATACCTGGAAAATCGAATTTTTTAATTGTGCTATTTCAATATTTCGATTTTCAGGTTTTCCAAAATTCAAAGTTTCAGATATTTGAACTTCGTTAAGAATTTCAGAATTTTACAAATTCAGAGTTTTCCAGCCAACTCAGAAGCATTATTTTGGAATCCTGTGATCAGTCTCTTTAGATATTAAAATTTTTGAATATCAGGATTTCTGAATTTCAGAGTTTTCGAGCCAACTCAAAATCCTAAAGTGTTGGAATCTTGGGATAATATATTTTGAGTATTGAAAAATGTAGATTTTCAGAGTTTCAGAATCTCAGAATCTCAGAATCTTAGAATCTCAGAATCTCAGAATCTCAGAATCTCAGAATTTCAGAATCTCAGAATCTCAGAATCTCAGAATCTCAGAATCTCAGAATCTCAAAATCCCAGAATTTCAGAATTTCAGAACCTCAGAATCCCAGAATTTCAGAATCTCAGAATCTCAGAATCTCAGAATCTCATAATCTCAGAATCTCAGAATCTCAGAATCTCAAAATCCCAGAATTTCAGAATTTCAGAACCTCAGAATCCCAGAATTTCAGAATCTCAGAATCTCAGAATCTCAGAATCTCAGAATCTCAGAATCTCAAAATCCCAGAATTTCAGAATTTCAGAACCTCAGAATCCCAGAATTTCAGAATCTCAGAATCTCAGAATCTCAGAATCTCAGAATCTCAGAATCTCAGAATCTCAGAATCTCAGAATCTCAGAATCTCAGAATCTCAGAATCTCAGAATCTCAGAATCTCAGAATCTCAGAATCTCAGAATCTCAGAATCTCAGAATCTCAGAATCTCAGAATCTCAGAATCTCAGAATCTCAGAATCTCAGAATCTCAGAATCTCAGAATCTCAGAATCTCAGAATCTCAGAATCTCAGAATCTCAGAATCTCAGAATCTCAGAATCTCAGAATCTCAGAATCTCAGAATCTCAGAATCTCAGAATCTCAGAATCTCAGAATCTCAGAATCTCAGAATCTCAGAATCTCAGAATCTCAGAATCTCAGAATCTCAGAATCTCAGAATCTCAGAATCTCAGAATCTCAGAATCTCAGAATCTCAGAATCTCAGAATCTCAGAATCTCAGAATCTCAGAATCTCAGAATCTCAGAATCTCAGAATCTCAAAATCCCAGAATTTCAGAATTTCAGAACCTCAGAATCCCAGAATTTCAGAATCTCAGAATCTCAGAATCTCAGAATCTCAGAATCTCAGAATCCCAGAATTTCAGAACCTCAGAATCCCAGAATTTCAGAATCTCAGAATTTCAGAATCTCAGAATCTCAGAATCTCAGAACTTTCGATTTTCAGGTTTCCAAATTTTTACATTTTCAGATTTTCGGACTTTCAGAATTTCAGAATTTTAGATTTTCAAAAATTTTGAATTTCAGAATTTTAGATTTTGAGAAGTTTCGAATTTTCTGAATTTCGAAAATTCTGAAAAAACCTTCAATTTTTCCACTTTTTCAAAATCCCCCAATTACTCACCAAATGGCTTCAAATGGTAGATGAGATACTCGAGAACATACATCAAGTTCGGGCTGACGTAGTGGAAGGAGACGGCATAATCTGAAAAAATGAGTGAGCAAATAGAGCATCAAGCCGAAAACAATTGATCTTTCCTTTTCGTTTGTTGACATGGTCGTCAAGAGAGAAAGAGCAAAAGAAGAAGAATAAGATCAGCATCATAAAAAAAAGTAAGAACTAACCAGAGCAGCATGTCGGTCCTTGATCCATTGGATAGTACGTATACTGCCAGAACCAGAACTTCGGATCCACGTGGCCCGGTGATAGATGATGTTCCGGAACAAATGGCATGAATCTGAATGAATTCAAAATTAGAGTTTTTGAAAATTGGATATCCCAAAAACCTGTGATGTCCATCTGCATCTCTTGAATCTCCAGCCTTCACTCCAACTTTCTCCAAACATTTTCCCATTTCTGCATCCTCGGCTCCTCCGTGATTCTGAGAGCATAAGGACTTGTCAGGAAGTGCCACTTCAATGAATCTGAAATTTTCCATCTTTAAGTACTTTGATATTTCCATTTTTCTTACTTCTTAAGAGCCTCTCTACTCAGTACATATCCTGCACCTCCACTATGATAACCTCCTTGTGTGAATGGTTTGAATTTGCATCCGAAATGAATTGGCTCATCCGGAGAATGAGCCAAAAGCATAAACCTGAGATTTTCCATCACCACATAAGTATCGTCATCGGCCTTCAGGAACCAATCGAAATCGTTCAGATGATGATCATAGATGTATTTGAAGGCTCCTTTTGTTTTTGCCCATAAATAGTCTCGACCTTCGGATACATTTAGATTGATGGCTGGAAGTTCCGCGTCCTCTTCAGATGACATGAACACGTATCTGCAAATTCAGGAATTTGGAGAGGGATCTAGAAATCGCAGTCTCTGCTAAATTTCCAAAGTTTTAAAAACTTCGACAACTAAAATCGAAGCAATGGAAGAGAAATACCGGTGGCCGTGGTCGAGGCCCCACAACGACAACTACAGTAACCTAAATATATTTTTATATTCAGAATTTATTTTCGTCGTTTTTTGTCATTTTTCCCTGAATACATAAATCAAAAATTATAAACTTTGATTGTGAAAAAAATTGACTGTAATCGCGCAGAAATCGAGAAAACGAATCCGGAAAATTAAATTATTCGTAGGTTACGGTAGTTGCCGTTACGGGACCTTCGGTCACGGCCACCAGAGAGGTCCGGAATGACTTTTGAAAACCGGAATCCGGAATCCGGAAAAATAAAAATTTCCTGGAATCCGGAATTTTAAGTTCTTCAAATGGGCAGAAAATTTCTAAAAACACATGTCTTGCTATGTTTTTTGCAGTTTTAGTCGCGGAAGTTCAAAAAAGTCAGATAATTCTAGCAATTTAACAAATATGCTTAAAATCTGGATTGAAATTTTTTTCTCGGAATCTGGAATCTGGAATCCGGACAAAAACATTTTTCACGGAATCCGGAATCCGGAACGAAAAAAAGCACGGAATACGGAATACGGAATCCGGACATCTCTGCCACCAGTGCCACAGTTCCGAATTTTTTGTACCCCAATAATATGATCCAAATAGTCTCTGAGACTGATGGAATACTGTAACTGCGGCATTCCAAAAGGGTTTTTGAAGACCTTATTTGTAAAACAGTTTCCCTAATTTTCATATTTCAGTCATGAAAAACTCACTTATTACATCTCTTCGCCCATGTGGCTTTGACATGTTTCGCTCGTTTTTCATGATTCTGTTTTCCAGTGAGAATCCAACAGAATACTCGAACCTTCTTTGCCACCTCATCTGCGATTACACTCTCTCCATCATGACTATGTGATGAGTCGTTCGAATGGAATTGAACGGGTGCGAAGTTGGCATGATGGTCGTCCACTTCTTCGTCACCGTGCTGTAAAATTCTCGTTATTGCTCAGCATTTAATGCTACTGTATTTCCAACCATCCACTTTGAGCCAGAGATGTCCGGATTCCGGATTCCGTCCGTTTTTTCATTCAGGATTCCGTATTCCGGATTCCGGAAAAATATTTTTATTTCATATTCCGGATTCCGAATTTCGAAAAAATTATATTTGTCCGGATTCCAGATTCCGGATTCCGAGAAAATTAATTTTATTCCTGATTCCGTTTCTCGAAAAGTCATTCCGGACATCTCTGCTTTGCACACAATTATCTCAATTCCTGTGAAAGATATCAAAAAATTGTCAACTGATAAAATGTTGGTGATATTATAATAAACATTTTATCATTTGACAGACTTTTGATATCTCAAACAGGAATTGAGATAATTGAGCTCAAATTGACAGTTCTGGCTGGCTTCTATTAGAGGGAATACGGTATTTTGCTTTTTGTTTTTTACAGTAGCCATGGCTTGAAAAAAATACTTGCCCGATACTTTCTCAAAGAAGACCAAAAGTCCCACTAACCATTTAAAGCCGATTTTGACTCTAAAAATCGGGATTTTCAGTCATTTTCAGACCCAAAACCCTCTAAAGTGGGCTGTTTTGAAGCTGAAATTGGCTGAAAATAGTCCGAAAATGTCTAAAATCGGTTTGAAAGTGGCTGAAATTGGCACCTGAAAGTGGACCTACAGTACCAATGAAAATTTTGATTTCTAAGCTTTCTGAAGTTCTAGAATTTTCCATTGATTTTAAGCCATTTTTCTATGAGTTTTGGACTATTTTAGACGATTTTCCCACTAACCGGATCATTTCCATGTGCATGATCGTGCTCTTCCAGCTGTGGATCATTGCGGTTCGCTCTGATGATTGCTATCCGAGATGCTGCATCATAGGCTGACTGAAAACTTGATTTTTTGATAAAATCCAAAAAACTAGCTCACATTTCCCGATTGAGAGACAATCGACAGTGTCAAGCCGAGAAGTACGCCAAGTGCCACGTAGGCGATGGGAGAAACTCGAGGCCAATTTGCCATTCTATCAGCACATCTGAAGATTGAGAAGCTTTTTGAGAAGGGGTGTCTGATTGTGGCAAAACGATAATATAGGTCAAAAAAAATGTTAATGAGACAGAATGCCAGATGTGCCACGTGGCAGCCAACATTGATAAAACTGTCGAGTGGCCAAAACAATAAGGTCATTTATGTGGAATGTACAATTTTAAATGGGTGACACAGATTACTGTACTTTTTAAAGTTTTCAGGAATTATAAAAACTAATTAGAAATTCGGAATTAATTAGAAAATTATCAAGCTAATTAGAAATTCGAAACATATGAAACTTTATATGAGCGAAAATTCAGTTTACCAGGTCGATGAGATTAGAAAACGATATGTGTGAAAACCAAAAAAAAAAGTAAAAACTACGATTTCGGCCAAGAGATGACCCTGAAGAAAAATAGAAAAAGGTTTTTTTCTTCCTCTTTTTTTGTGATGAGATGTGTGAATAGAAAACGAATGGAAAAATGACAAAAGATGTGGATGGAAGGGAAGGTATATGTTTTGAATACAGTGACAAAGTGCCACGTATTGATGTTGATTGGAAACCCCAAAAAGAGAGAGAGAAAGTAGGGGAAATGGGGAGGGTTGTACCGAAAATATGGAAATTCGAATGGAGAGGAAGAGGAAGAGGGAGGGAGGGAGCTGTGGCAATGAGTAGAGAAATAGCGTGAAAAATGAAGAGAGTGGGTAGAGAAATGAAATGAAGGGAGCAGGAGAGATGGAGAAGCGCAGAGATATTGGGAAGAAGAAGTGAAAAATAAGAAGAAGAAGGAAGAGAAGAAGGAAGAAGAGGAACAACTGAGTTTAGATATGTATATAATGGGAATGTTTAAATTTTGAGGAGACCCAAGGATCTGGTCACAAGAGGAGAATCAGAAAATGAAAGATAGTGGGAATTTTTTTTCAAATTTTCAGCATTAAAAATACAGAGGCAGGAGCCTTAAAAATCATAGTCTTGGATGTCGTAATTCAAATCAAATATTAAAGAAAGGAAAATTAGAATTCTGACTAACAAATTCCGAAAATTCCATAAGGTCATTTATATTTTTCTTTTGTTAGAGAACTACAGTTTTTAAAAAGCTAAAAGAAATCGAAAATTTTCAGAAGATTACTGTATTCATCAAAACTAGAGCTTTCTGGCACTGCTGAATCTGAATTTTATAGTATAACCTGAATTTTGAGAATAGGAATAACTAGAAATCCAACTAACAGTTTCCAAAGATTTCAGAAGGAAACTCATAAATTTCTTTTTGGGAACTACAGTTATTTTTGAGAGTTAGATGAAATTTGAAAATTTCGGAAGATTACTGTATTTATCTATGAAAAGTTTACGATTTTTATAAGACTTTTTAGGAATTCAAAACACAGAAATGTTGGCGAGACCCACTGAATACCGTAAGCACTTTAATCGAAGGCTACTCTACTTTAAGCTCAATTATCTCGATTCTTATGAAAGATATCAAAATTTTGTTAACTAATGAAATGCTTGTGATACCATGATAAATATTTTGTCAGTTGATCTGTTGCTGGTATCTTTTACAGGCAAAGAGATAAATTAACTCCAAGCTAATAGGTCGGCAGCCGACCGCAGCCGACTTTCCGACTTTGAGCCAATTTATCTTGCTTTCTCAATTAGATATGAAAAAGTTGCAACTAATAAAATATTGATAATTTTACGATAAATAATTTATCAGTAGACAAAATTTTGATATCATTCACAGGAATCGAGATATTTAACCTCAAAATTATCAGTGTGTTGGACCTTCTATTACAGGTTTTACGGTAAACTAAATACAAAAAATGTACAAAACAGAACAAAAAAGTAACAAAAAGTTTTTTATATCTGAGAGAGAGAGGAAGAGAAAGAAAGTCAGTTGTGCACTGCACATCTGGACCCCCCACCCCTCGTAAATTCTCTAACTCTCTCTGATCTCTACACTATTTCTCTATGATGCAGAAGTCTGGACCCGTAGTATAAACAAAAAAAGTTTTGTGGAGGAGACGTGGAAATGACAGGAAAAAAGAGAGAGAAAGAGAAAGAGAGGATGAGAATGGCAAAGCTTACATTAGATTTGAAATGGAATAAGATAAAACGATGTTGTAGTCGTCGGAAAAATAAGAAATCGTCGGGGATGTGTGTCTGTTTCTCTTTTCTCGAATCAAAAGCATCGCCCTCTCATCAAATCGTTTCTCTTTTTCGCCTATTTCTTTCCCGACGGAAAATGACATTTTTGGAAACGAAAAGCTGCTTTCTTATTGTCTCTCTGGGTGTCTCTGTTTCTCTAGTTACCCTCTATCATCGAGAAATTGATATGTATTGATCAGGATTGTTGCTTGTTTGAGTTAGAGACACTTTTTGAACTTTTGGAGAAATACGAGAATACCGTAAAAACTCTAATAGAAGGTAAGCCAAACCGCCAACATGGAGCCCATATATCTCGGTTCCTGTACTAGATATCAGAAGTCTGTCAACAAATAAAATATTGGTGATATTCTGGTAAACAATTTATCTGTTGACTACTTTTTTGTATCTTCCACATGAATCTAGATAATAGAGCTCAGAGTTGAAATACGGCAATCTCATCGTTCGAGATCTTTTGGTTTCTTGAACTGGACAAAAATGGAAAGAAAAAACTTGATTGTGAATAAAACTTTTGGCAAATACAAACAAAAAGTGTCTAGCAACAATGGAAAAGAAAACAGAAAACATTCGTTCTAAAAAAACTGAATAGGCTTTGAAAATCTGAAAAAAAGAAAAAATAATTCAGATTTTCTTTTAGCTGAATCAGAACTTTAAAATGAAATATTGAAAATGGGAGATAAAATTTTTTATGATCGAAAAGTTAAGAAAACATTCTGAAGGAGTTATACCGTAATTCATCTAAAAATCGACATTAATTGACATCTATTTACCGTATAACCTGTAACAGAAACCCACCCAAAATATCAACTTTAAGCTCGATTATCTCGATTCGTGGGAAAGATATCAAAAATTTGTCAACTAATAAATTGTTTGGGATGTTATGATAAACAAATTATCAGTGCACATCTTTTTCATATCTTTCACAAGAACTGAGATATATTGCCTCAAAGTTAAAAATTAAAAGTTAGGGGCTTTTTTTTAGGTTTTACGGTAGTTTGGTTTTTTGAAGAGGTATCAAAAAACGGTTAATTATAAAATTATTTCGAAAGACTATATATTTTTTAGAACCTATTAGACAGGAATAAATAAAAATTACAGAAACGGTTCTGAAATTCTGGTACAAAGAGACTCATTACACCAGAACACACCATCAAAAAGAGCACCCAAAAGTGCAAAAAAAGATACGGTTGGAACACGAAAGTGTCAAATTTCCTGGACTCTTCCGTCATTTCGAAGAAACAAAAAGTGATGACGAGAACCTCCTCCCAAAATGAAAAAAGTAGTACTCTGGACTGTTTGCCAAATCAAATAATTCTTGTTCTAATACTCTTGTGTTTGCCGAAAAGTATTCGCACTTACTCAAGAAAAAGAATACATATGGTTTTGTTGGAGAGCGGTTTCAGTGAGCAAAGTTACAAAATTTTGTTCCGGGAGTTCAAATAAATATAATTCCTCCAAAAATAGAAGTCAGATGAAAACTATAGAAAATAGAGTGGAAAACCCTAACCATCAACATTAAGCTCAATTATCTCAATTTCTATGAAAGATGTCAAAAACTTGTCAACGGATAAAATATTGTTGATATAATGATAAAGAATTTACTAGTTGACAATTTTTTGTATCTTTCACAGGAATCGAGATAATTGAGCTCAAAGCTAAGGGCTTTTTGGTGTATCTCCAAAAATAAAAGCACTTCTTCCGAAAATTGTAAAAATGTGTGACTTTTGAAATTTTAATGATTTCAAAGTATAAATTAAAACAGAAAAATCGTAATATTCTATTGAACCACAAAATAGTAAATTCTAAAAGCTGCACACTTCGTACAGTGGTAACAGAAATATTGGAATGACACTGAAATGATCCAAGTGCCCATTCTATAGACTGTATGCACAGCTGGACACCGAAAATTGAAACGTGGCCAAAAGTCTCTGCCTCCTACACTTTGCCTACTCTAATCCGCTCAAAATTTGACCTTCTTCTTCTCTTTTTTTTTAGTCGCTGTCATATCCAATTGCCACGTCACACATCTCATAAACAAGGTCTTCTTTCAATTTCTCAGTTGGAAAAAAATGTAGGAATTAGTGTCCGGAAGAAATGGCAGACATGCCAAGGACAAATTTATGTATATGAGAGAGATTCGGAAAAGAGGGAAAAAACTAACTGACAGTCATATATCTCGCCATCGCTCACAAAAGAGAAGAGGAGGATGGTTTCGATTTCAATAATCGCATATAATTGCGCTACCGGGTTCCCCAGTTTTTTTGGCTGTCGACATTGAATTGTTACCGATTGATGACGGGCGGTACGCGAGACGACTGACGTGGCATCTGTTTAGGATATGAGAGAGATAGAAAAGGACTCGAGGACGAGTCCGCACGAATCAGTTAGTGATTTGTACAAGCTTGTCTCGACCCTCTTACGCAATGGTCAAACTGAACCAATATTAGAAAACGAGCAAGACTTATGATATTTCGGGAAACAGAGAGAGGAACGGAAATAAGTACAAGTTGCGAAAAATAGTTTTTTGAAAGTCAAGTTCAACAATTTTGAGGAGAGGATTATAGGGTCAAACTGTAATGAGCCAATTTATCTCGGTTCCTGTCAAAGATATCAAAAGGTTGTCAACTAATATCTGTTTGTCATAATATCATACAAATTTTATCAGTTGACACAAATTTTTTGATATCTCGAGCAAAAACTGAGATAACTGAACTCAAACTTGACAGTGTGCGGGCCCTTTCTATTAGAGGAAATACGGTAGCTTGGATCCTGTAGGGCTTTAATTTTCACGGTTTTGGCTGGTTTTATGAGCAACCTGAAGCTACAGAAACAATTGGGTAAACTTTAAAATTCAGTTTTTGGGACTTTTCATTTGGAAGAAATTTCACTAAACATTTCTCAGCTAGAGAATCAAGTTCTACTTACCCTAAACACTTGAAAAAAGTCTGAAACTGTCTAAAACGACCTGAAATTTCTAAAAATCTGTCATAATTCAAAGTTAACTTAATATGGGCCAAAATCGGAAAATAGGGGAAAAACTGCCTAAATTCGAAATCAGCCAGTAATAGTTTAAAATGAACCAAATTTAATGAAAACTGGTTCATTTCGGCTCAAATTCGGCCCGAACCGGCAAAAAATGATTGAAAAATAGTAACTAAAAATTGTAATTCATCTTAAAATGAGCTAAAACGGCTAAGAATCACTCTGAATTCTTAATTTTTGCACTCCAAATTTTGGGTCGAGTTGAGCCTAGATTGGCTTTAAAATTGGCTGAATTGGATAGAACCATTTCTAAAAAAATTACAGATTAATCAGACGAACAAGGAACCACACAGACAAACCAGCCTTTTTCAATTGTATATTTTCTATCAAAATTTTCAGAAATCAAGAAAACGAGAAGTCTTTCGGAAGAGCTAGAGTAAAAAGAGTAGACTATTTTTACCTGGAGGATTACCTCTCCTCCTAAAAGAAAAAAAAACAAAAGGAGTGGATTGCACAAACAGAAAACTGTGAACAGTCGACACATCCGGAGGTTTTGCCAAAAAAAAAGAAGACACATGACGTGATGGTGCTGATCATCATTTGAATAATATTATCGATTTAGGACGAGAACTGATAAGAGAGTTTGGTATCAGTTAGGGTGTGGTCACTATATGTGCAAATATATACATAGTAAAGAGTATTTAGTTGATTTAAAGTCTCCATTTTAGTGGTGCATATTTGGAGAGAGAAAAGGCCTTTTGTTACTTTTGCAAACACCCGGAAAAAAGATCGAAACGTGGAACATGGACGAATAAAGGTGTGCAAATACAGTGATTGTAAAACGGCGAAAAACGAAACAAACGGAAAAAGAGAGAAATGGGAGAGAGGGAGAGAAAGATGCTTTACGAGTAGCTTTGCGCAACACCAAGAACCCCCACTTTTTAATAGTTCTCGATTGTTTCGATTTTTGCAGAAAAAAAAGTTTTGGATATTAAAAAAGAAATTGAGGTCAGAATTGGACGGGATCTGGGAAACATTAAGAATTCTCACAAACTGAAATTACGGGTTCTTCCGAAATCTAGCAAAAACTAATGTTTCTATTTAAATTAATCCAATTTTTAAAAAGGCAGATTATTCCAGATTCTAATGGTCCATACATTTTTCGGTCTTTTGAAAATTCTAGGATATCAGAAAATCCAACAAAAAAAACCAAAAACCAGGATACCGAGAAATTTGATAAGTTCAAATTTCAAAATTTTCCAAGAGTGTGAATTGCTGAGAATCTAGGAACCTGGAATTCCAAATTTTTAAGATTCTAAAATCTGAAATTCTGTAACCCGGAATTATTGGTAAGCTGATTTCAAAACCTAAATTTGAACCTATCTTGAATTTTAGACTCGCAAATACAGAAAGTTCTGAAGTTCCTTACAATTACATTTCAAAAGAAAAATTTTGGAAATTTGAAAAAATGACAGAGAAATTTTTTAAATTTTGAAATTATCGGATTTTTTCGGATTTTTCTGGAATTTCTGATGTTCTTAGAACTTTCGAAGAACTAGAAATTCTGAAATAACTAGACTTTAAACTGCACAAAATGGCAATACACCTCCTATATTCTCACTTTTGTATCAACAAAATTAACTATTTACAATAAGAGTTTACCTCTAAAAACCAGAAGTTATAATATGAATATCAGAGTTGCACGGACAGGGAATTTTTTTTAAACGGACAACGGACACGGACAACGGACAAAATATTTTTTCACACGGACAACGGACAGCGGACAACGGACAAAAACATTTTTTGACGGACAGCGGACACGGACAACGGACAGCTAAAAATGTCCGGACAACGGACAACGGACAACGGACACCGGACGAAATTTTTCAAAAGCGACAAGTTTTTGCTGAAAAAATAGAATTTAACTATGGAAATAGCGGTGGAAAACAAAAACAGAGCTCATATACCACTTTTTACAGATTTCTTAAACGGAAAATTTGACTTTACATTTTTCTGGTAAACGGACGGACAACGACAATTTCTACGGACAACGGACACCGGACACCGGACAGAAAATTTTTTCCACGGACAGCGGACACGGACAACGGACAGCCAAAAATGGCCGGACAACGGACAACGGACAACGGACACCGGACTGTCCGTGCAACTCTGATGAATATGTACATGACCTTTGAATTAACTAAATCATCTGGAGAGAATAAATTGTTAAACACTAAACAGTTTCGATGATTTGAAGTGGTTATGTACGAGTGTAAAACATTGTTTTCTCATGTTCAAGTGGTTTTTTTTGACAAGAATGAAAAAGAAGAAAAGGAGAGAGAGTCAACTTCTAAAAAGGAAAAGCTTCTTGATTTTTTTTGATGTAATGAGAATAGATCATGAATAAAAAAGTTTTTGAAGGGATGAGAATTAAAGACTCCAGAATCCTTTTTTTAAAATTTCTAGATTTCAAAAAACATTCAAGACCTAGGATTTCCAAGAATTTTTTTTTAATTCTCAAAGTTTCAGGTGTCGAAAATTTTTCTGATTTTCAGATTTTGATCTTTCGAAAATTTCAAAATTTATGGACTTCAAAATTTAAAGTCTATGAAAAATGTCTGAAATATCAGATTTGATAGTTTTTTTTTGGATTTTTACAATGGCAAATTTTTATTTTTGAATTTCTGACAAAAATAATTTGGAGTACACTAAAAGTTCGAAATCTACAATTTTCCAGATTTTCGAATTTTCTAATTATGGATTTTTAAATTCGAAATTAAGAAAAACGAACTTTAAAATATCAGATTCAAAATTTTTTGCTATTTTTATAATCTCTGATTTGAAAATTAAAAAAAAAATTAAAGATTATTTCCCAGCCTTCTTCTAGAATTTTTCAATAAAGTCTAAATTTAGATTTTCAGGTCTCAAAATAATACAATTTGGCGAACTTCTTAATATTCGTAAACAAATGTATTTAATTTTTGAACTAAAACTATTTTTATCTGTCTAGAACAATCTAGATATAGAAACAGAATCTACCCATTCGGAAACATATGAAAGTGTTCCTCGAAAAAAGAAACATACAACACAAATGTTGCCGATGTAAGCATCGCATCTCATAAATGCCATAAAAATCGGAAAAGGAGAAATAAAACGGTCACTAAGGACAACTGAGCGAGTATCTACGATACGAATGGGCATTCTCCCTCCTTCTTTTGGCTAACCAAGTCGTATAGAAAAGAAGAATAAGAAAAGGAAAAGGTAGAGATGAGAACGAAAAAAAATTGAAGGATTCACCGAGGAAGCAGGTGGCCGGCTAATTGATCCTTCAAATAGCCGGTTTACAGGTTTCCATTTAATGCACCAAAAAACGGATGAAGTGAGACGCTTTGAGACGGAAAAAGAGAAAGAAGAAGGAAATGGAGATCGTGGGAAAGTGAATCCAAATTGTACATATGGATCAAATCACCTTTTCTCACATTTCCAAATGTGAGGTCAAATGCGTTGGGGGATTTGAGGTGAAAGGTATCTGTAGTATGAAACCGAGGAGAACAAAAAGAACATTCGGACGTTTTTTGGACATTTAATCCAGTCGGTGTAGTGTCTGCATGATATCCAGTCGGTGAGAGAGATCAAAGAATATATTATGGAGATATAAAACACTCCTAAAAGGATTTGTGTAGGAAAAGACTGGTCCATTGACTTTTTTCGGCCTTTAACTCAAGGAATATCAAAATTTCAGAAAAAAAATTTCCAAAAATTCGATAAATTCGAATATTCAAAACCTTCCTTAAATTCAGATTTTCCAAAATCACCATTTTACCTGTTATGTTCTACTCAAAGTATTACCATTTTTTGTTTCCGAATTTCTGATTTTTTCTTTTTGGAAAACCTGAAGTTGAAGAAGTTTCTGAATTTTCAAAAGTGGGATTTTTCGGACTTTTTCCAATTTTGGATATTTTGGAAATCATGAAATTCCTAGGATTTTTCAATGACCAGAAAAATTGTAAGAACCCCTAGAGCTGAATTTTGTGGTTAACAAGTAAGAGTTGCCCCAGTTAAAGTAAGAATTGCTCCAGTTTGCCGTCTTTGCAACATTACCAAATAATGAAACTGTTTTTAACAACTTTTGAAAAGATCCCCAAAGTTACAAAATTCAAAGGAAACGGTCCATTAGTGATATTTTTATTATCGTATTTACTCTAGTAGAAGCCTACTCAAACGGTAAACTTTGAGCCTTCAAACCTCATTTTCTGTAAGAGATATCAAAATTTTGTCAACTGATAAATTACTTATCATAATATCACCAATATTTTATCAGTTGACATATTTTTGATATTTCTTATAGAAGTAGAGATAATTTAGTTCAAAGTGCAATGGTTTTCTATTGGACTGTTTACGGTTTGCAACATTTTCTGGACCTTTTGTTCTCTATTTTTCGGTCCGTTGACCTAAATTGAATATTGAGGTCAATTCAAAAAATTCTAGATTTTCAATCTATTAAAGAAATTCAGGAAACAGAGGAACATGACAATTGGTAACAAATCCATGTCCTCTTCTATATTTCTCTCAATCCACTTGAGAGGTCAAATAAATGAATGCCTGTTGTTCCCAAAAGAGCCTTCTTTCCTCCACTCTCATTTAGCTCATAAAACCATCTGCGTCTCTTTTTCTCGGTGAAACGGAACGCAAATATTCTCTCAACAATATACCACATTTTTATTGTTTCAATCGAATTGTATTCTTTTTTGCGGAGGGGAAGAAGAATTAATAACTAAATTGGAACTAATAAGAAAATCAAATTTATATGTAGAAGTTTTTTGTGGGGGAGGAGTAACTGGAAACTAACCGAGAAATATGGGGGAAGAAGAAATGGAAATGATATTTTTTGAGATCTTTGAAAACTAGATTAAAATACAATAATACACATTGGGAGAAATGATACCGGTAACAAGAAAAAAAAAGAAAAAAATCGATGATTCCTCTCTATTTGAGGTGTTGCACCAGGTTCTGCAAACATTTGACATGGGTCCGGGCAGAAGAGAGAAGACGTGAACAATCGTGTCTTTCGGCCATTTCTGTAGAAGAAAGAAGAGGTAAACAAATGTTGGAAAGAAAAGAGATGCGACTTTGTAGTTCGAATTTTGTTTTGAAAATGACCAATTTCCTTTAATAGCAGCCCACCCAACTTTGAACTCAATTATCTTAATTCGTGTAAACGATAGCAAAAATTTGTCAACTGATAAATTGTTTATCATAACATCACCAATATTTCATTAATTGACCACTTTTTGATATATTTTTCAACAAACGAGATAATCCCGTTCAAAGAAAAAGGTGGCGCTTTGCCGGATGAGCTCTGTGCCGGCTGACGACATGTTAACTTTGATCTAATTTATCTCGATTCCTATGAAAGATATCAAAATTTTGTCAATTAATAAATTGTTTATCTTAATATCACAAATATTTTATCAGTTGACAAATTTTGGATATCTTTCACAGGAATCGAGATAATCGAGCTCAAAGTTGACAATTTTCGTGGGCTTTATTTAAGGAACTACAGTAACTCTAGGTTCTCTAGAAACCTCCACTCCCTTACCATTAAAAAACTTGATCATATCAGTGTAGTCAAAGTTGTTGGTGATAAGGACATCATGATAATTTGTGATCGTAGCGAGACCAAAAAAGATCGAGAAGTCGTTGGTAATTCGAAGACGTTGTGCTGCCCAGATGACTTCCCAAACTTTGTAAGTGCATTCGTATGAAAGTTCTGAAATAAATATTTCTGTTGGATCGTGATAATTCTATTTTATGTATACCTCTCTTGAAATCCAGTAAGAACCATCGGAATGCAAATGACAGTGCTTGTGCGTAGTCGATGTCAGCAATCAGTCCATAGATTTGAGGGTCCACAACCTGAAATCTTTTTCATGAAGCCTGAAGTTTCATAGTTAGCTCACCTGAATCAAAGATCTCAAGTTAAGGAGACACTTTGACATTCCTGGTCTCTGTGGGAATTTCCCACGTTGGCGGATCATTAGAATTGAGAAGCATTCGAGAGTCAGCGCTTCTGAAAGGTAATCTTATCACTTATCAATGCCCAAAAGTTCCCTTACCATCTTCAAAAGTGACCAGAAGTGGTGCAAGCAGGTCACACATTCCCTGGGTATATCCTTCTTCGAGATTTCGACGGACGTAGGTGTACATGACTCGTCTGAAAATGTTCTGGTAATATTTTAAGCTTCCTGACTACCGTACCTCAAGCTCTCCAAATTGTCTTTGTTCGAGAAGAACATGAGATTCCTATCACATCTCTCTACATCCTTGTCTATTCTGTGAAGATTTGCGCGGAACAAAGAAATTAAATTTTCCCGATCATAGTGTTGAGAGCATGTTGGCTCATTGGGATCCTCGAAAACTTCACAAGACTCTTCTCGAACTGGAGATCCAGCTCTTCGGGCTCGAGCAGCTCGGAACGCCTCCTCGTCACGTCTTCTGACTTCTGCTTCAAGGACTCTCCATTCTTCGATCTTTAAAATTCAAATTTCATTCATAAAAACGTCGAATTCAACTCTTACATCTTCCCAATACTGTTTCGTAAACTGCTCAAATCTTCCCTCCGGATACTCATTCCACTCAAATAATCCAAGCAGATACGGCCATGCCATCCTTCGGATCTCTTTCGAATTCACTCCTTCAATCCCTCGCCAGTATACTCTTTTCAAAAATTCCTCCTCGTTTTCTTTCTGAAAAAATTTTTTATCAAATTTTTCATTAGAGGAGATTTATTTTCTTACTGTAGGCTCCGCACGACACTGCTTCCAGAATTTCTCATCCACCGGATCACAATCATCATCACAGATTAGAGTTTTTGTGTCTACCAAATGTAACAAATGAGTTCTGATGGTTCGTAAATGACGGACATAGGTGAGCCATCCGTAGAATGCGCGAGCCATTATTTGGTTTCGCATCGATTGGCAAGCCTTGCCGATTTGGAAACTGAAAAGGGGCGGGGCTTGAGAATTTAAAGGAACATGTGGAATCTCACTTGACGATACTGTCCACATTATCCACAATGTATGGGGAGTTGGGAAGGGAGACACTGAAAATGCGCTCTATTGAGAATTTTTCAATATTTTGGGAATTTTGGCTCTAGTCGGTCATTTTGGTCCTTGAATTTTTTTGGCATTTTGAAAATTCCAGGAATCTCACTATCAGAGATTCAGCTTTTCCAAAGAGAAAATATCAGAAAACTCAGATGCAAAAACATTTTTCCAGAGTTTTCTCTTTTATATTTTTGATTCCGAGTATTTCCTTTTTTTTTTTGAACATTTCGATATTCTTGAACTTTCTAAACTTTAACTTTATTAAATCTGAATTTAATGAAGTTTTAGAATTTTCGAAATTATCGGATTATTTGGAATTTTTTGTATTTTTGGGTTTTTGATGTTTCTGGCACTCTTAGAATTTTCGGAGAAAGGTCCGAAATAACCGGGTCAAGTCGATTAAAAAGTTAATTTTTAGTTCAAAATGATTCACAGGAAAGAAAAAAGTTATTTAATCTCTAAAATTTGTAGAATCTAAAATTTTGGATTACTATCTCCCTAGTAACTAGCTCTTCTCTTTTTAAATGTTCCGGGAAACGTTGGAATCCAGTTTCAAAAATATATATACCGTACCACCAACTTTGAATCAATATATCTCGAGTACTGTGAGAGATATCAATAATTTGTTAACTAATAAAATATTTTTGATTTTATGATAAACATTTTGTCAGTTAATCACTTTTTGATATCATTCACAGGAACCGAGATAACTAGGCTAGAAATTTTGAACTCCTTTCTTACCAATTATCATGCATCGGTGGAATCGGTGACGGAGCCAACGGGTCCTCAATATCCTCTGGTGCCGGTTCAATTCCAGAAGTCCTAACCAACCGGAACACGTAGTCAAGCATAGCGGGATTTGCAACTGCCGTTGATCTCTTTCGTAGGCGAGGCAGAATTTTCTCTGAAATGCATTCACCTGTTCAGCACATTGGTCCCTAGGGTGGAAATCAGGTGGAAAAATAATTTGATATGAAAACGAATGAGTTGCTATGGAAACCGGAGAAGAAGGAATACCTTTTGTCAAATTGGTCCATAAAGGAGGATCAAGTCGTAGGAGAGGAGCCAGACCAGTTTCCAACGAAGAAAGGAATGCAATTGAATGCTGTCCAGCTGGTAATTGAAATGGAGCAGATTGTACACCTTCACAATTCACAAAAGTGAGACAAGTCGGGGATGATTCATCCTTTTGGTGTAGATGAATGTAGATGATGTCTTGCATTTCAATATTTATTGTATTCTTCCAGAAATTTGTAAATTCTCCATTGTTGGAGTGTCCTGAAGAGGGCTGGGAACTGGCGTGCATAAGCTGGTTGGGGACCCATTTTAGGGTGAGATTTCCGTCGTAGAACTTTTGAAGTGACATGTATCCTGGAAAAGTTGAGAAGTTCTAGGAATTCTTAAGTTTAAAAAAGGCTCACCCTTCGCAAAATCTCCTCCATTCATCGCCACACAAACATTATTTTTTCCATAGAGAAGTGTCGATTTGCAGCTATGATGAAGAGAAAATACGTAGTCTCGACTAACTGATCCATTACGCTCTACAGATGCAGCTATGCTTGATACTTGGCGCGTTATCTGGAAAATAGAGATAAGATTCAGAATATTTTGAATTCAGAGTTTCAGTTTTGGCTCCGGGACATTTCGCCACCGTCCTGGAGCCAATTTTGTAAAAACTCAGCATGCTAGAAGTCATTCTGGTTTGAACCAAAACATTTTATCGAACGAGCGGAAAGTTCCAAAAAGAATCTGAAAACTAATGTAAGCTACTGTATGACACAAAAATAAAACCAAATACAAAAAATTTGTTCACGATTTTTCGTAGTTAGTTCAGTCTCTGGAATAATCCATACGTTTTTCTAGTGTCTCTCTTCTCAAAAACCAATAAAAAACCAACCGATAATGGAGGTCTTGAACCACCGACTCCAGAAGTGGATCCAGAATTTTCTCCATTCCTAGCTCTAGATGCGCCTTCAACCAACTCTTCAGCAGTTGCTTCTTGCTCAGTTCGACTGCTCATTCTTCGATATGTTACCATACACGGAGCCACTGGAAAAACAAGAAAATCTGAATTTGTTTTCTGATTTTCGTAAAATGAAGGGTTTCGGTTTAGGCAAATCCTCCTATCCTTCGTCGAAATTTTTCGCCGGCAAAACAAGAAAAAATTTAAATGTAAAACTAGTTTTAGGGGAGGAAAGGAAATGAAGAAATGAGCAGCAGCAGCACAAGCGCCTCTATTTTGCTCATCATACGAATTCTAGAAATGAAAAGCAAAATGAAAAAAAAAGAAGAAGAAGGGAATCGATCTATATAGATATGGAGATGCATATATAGATGCTAAAAGGGGCAATATTCATTAGTGAGTATATGTATAATAGAAGAAGAGAAGCAGATGAGAAGAAGAATTCGAAGGATTCTGCTTCTTCTCTCCATTAGAAGAGAGAAATAAGAGAAGAAAACTCGATTAGTCTGTAAACAGACGGAGCATCGGCAGATGAGGCTCCTCTCTTTTTTTCAAATTAACTTAAAAACTGATGAGCACTATTCTGGAAAAAATAGGAGGCAAAGAAGGGTTGAGCAAACATTATCTTTGTAGGGTTGACAAATCTAAAGTTACCGTAAAACCTGTATTAGAAGGACCCCTCTGAAAGATTCTTGGAAAACTAAAAGGGCTCCTGTGATAGAAGAGCCCCCTCAAGAATCATGTTGTTTGAATTTTAAATTTCCCTGAAATTAAAAAAAAATTTTTTTTGCTCAAACATTTTTTCAATATTGGTGGAATTGGTGAATTTTCATGCACTTTGAACTAGAATTTAACGAATTTCTTCTTGAAAATTTTCGGGAAAAAAATGACTGGAAAAGTATAAGGGGCCGTAAAAATATACCGTAAAGCCTGTAATAGAAGCGCCCCCATACTGTCAACTTCGATCTTTTATATCTCGATTCCTGTAAAAGATATCAAAAAGTTGTCAACTGATAAAATGTTACTGATATTATGGTAAAGATTTTATGAATTGACCACTTTTTGATATCTTTGTCAGGGACCGAGATACATAAGCTCAAAGTTGAAAGTTAGGGGGCCCTTCTAATACATGTTCTACGGTAACAGTGAAAAAAATCTTTTTTAAAAACTGACTGAAAAAGTTCTAACTAACAAAAAACAGAATCTTCTGAAAATCCAAAAAACCAGAAAATTCCAAATCTAAATCCTTATCAGCAGAATGATGTTATTTGTGAACTTTGAGTTTTTATAAGGATTCCTATTCTAAAAGTTTCAGATTAATGGCGTCATTTTTAAGGATGAGCAATTTTCAGATATCAAGAAACGTTGTTTTTCAGAAAAGGACAACTTTCCGCGTCATTGAGAGAGAGAGAGAGAGAGAGAGAGAGAGAGAGAGAGAGAGAGAGAGAGAGAGAGAGAGAGAGAGAGAGAGAGAAGAGAGAGAGAGAAAAAAGAAAGCATTTGTAGCTGCCTGAAAACTTTGACCTAATTCTTCTATATTTAACCAAAAAGGTCTTTAACCGGAAAATAGCAATAAAAATGGAAGTGAGCAGTCGTTTTCTTTCCAAAACCATGAAGGGAAGGACGTAATTCTCTATTTATGAGCATTTTCACACGGTGGTGGTTTGTTTTGTTTTTCGTTTCTCTCTCGGGAAAAAAAAACGATTGGGAGTGAACAAATTTACATTTTTTAGCTAGGTGTTTGATGTGCTCTTTCAGCAAAAAAAAGGATGTCAAATTAGGAGAAAAAGAGTTCAAAGACCGGATGTGTACGTCTTCATGTCGATCCATATAATAATAAATGTCACATAAATCACGTGAATGACGGAAGGTAAAAGCATTTTTTCCTCTGCTCCTCGCCTTCTTTTTTTGCTCTCCAGGCAGTGACTCAGGAAGAGAGAGAGAGAGAGAGAGAGAGAGAGAGAGAGAGAGAGAGAGAGAGAGAGAGAGAAAGTGAGAGACAACAGAGACACAGAGACAGAATTACATGGAGCCGTGGAAAATGAGGGGCTCTTTTCTGGTGCAGCTCAGGCTTCATCTTCTCGTTTGGATTCATGCTTTCTTCTTCTCTTTTTTTTCTTCTTTTTCGTGTTTTCTGTCTTCACGTCTACGTCTTATCTTCTCTTGTTTTCTACTTAT
The DNA here is from genome assembly GCA_027920645.1 of Caenorhabditis nigoni. Taxonomy (NCBI): domain Eukaryota; kingdom Metazoa; phylum Nematoda; class Chromadorea; order Rhabditida; family Rhabditidae; genus Caenorhabditis; species Caenorhabditis nigoni. Next base: position 5,985,553 of record CP115866.1, on the reverse strand, counting down.
TTGGTCCTCTACACCATCTTCAACGGAGAAAAGATAAAAGAAGAAGAGAAACTAATCAAGAATTAGCAAAAAACTTGAAACTTTCTCGAAGAGTGACTTACAAAGAAGTGTGGCTACTAATCGTCCTTTTACTGGATCCATAAGAAGGGCGGTGCTATCGTAGTAGCGACGGACGCTGGAAAAAATTATAGTCGTATAGGAATATTTTTGTAGTTTTTTGTTGGTGTCTGGAGTATGAGATTTTTGGACATTCTGCACAAAATATGCTGGGGGTTTTGAGTATTGAAGTCAAGATTTTGAGGGCCTTTCATAGCGTCCACTGTGATCGAAAGGCCCTGTACTTTGAACTTTGAGCCAATTTATCTCGGTTCCTGTGAAAGATATGAAAAAGTTGTAAACTAATAAATTGTTTATCATCATATCATCAACATTTTATCAGTTGACACATTTTGTATATCTTGCACAGGAGTCGAGATAATTTAGTTCAAAGTTGACAGTGTGGGGCCCTTCTATTACAGGTTTTACGGAATTTGGATGAGTAAGAAGACAGCTTTAACGACCTAAAAACATGTTCCAGAATTTATATATTTCTCTGATGATTTCAGAGTTTAGTTCACCTAGTTTCATTCTAATGAGATGTGCCATTAATTACCAAAATAGCCAGAAATGCAAAAATTAACACTGAAACGAGATTTGTGTCACTTTAAGGCTCCTTATCTCGTTTTGGTGGATTTATACAAAAAAGTTGAAAAGCTCTAGTATAAACTGAAAATTACAGATAAATCGAACAATTCCGGACCGAATTCAAACGTGTATATTTTATACTGAATTAGTCAAACCATGATGTAGTTTTTTTTTTTGGTACTGTAATTCCTCAGGGACTTCTTTGAATAAATTTTAATTTTGTCAAGGATACTGTAATCTTCTCATACAAATCGAACTAATCATGATTACTTTTGGCCTTCAAAATTCTACGGTATGTAAAACCTGTAACAGGAGGGTCCCACTGTCACTGTTAATTTTGAGTCAAATTTTCTTGGCTCCTATGCAAGATATCAAGAATATGTCAACTGATAAAACACTTTTGATACTATGATATAAAATTTTTCAGTATACAACTTCTTAACAGGAACCGAGAAAAATTAGCTCAAAATTGAAAATTAAGAAAGCCTTCTATTTCAGGATTTACGGTATTTCAAAACCATCGTTTCTATGGTTGCTCACCTTTTAGAGTCAATAAAATGATTGATAATAATGGGCAATGATTTCATATACAACGCCTCGCGAATCCATATTAAATGCACCGGAATCACACTCGTATGATGCTCTTCGATCGTTTTTGTCTGCTCCAGAACCTGTTGTGCCGACCCGTTTGATTTGGCAATTATTTGAAGAAGAGACATCGATGACGGACTGTTGAAAAGAGTTAGAAGACGTCGACGAAGACCATCCATAAGGCAAGCGTCGACGGCGACTGAAGTATATTTAATTAAGCATTTAGGATTTTAGAATTTTAGAATTTCAGAATGTTTCCTAATTGTATACTTACCACAAAGAGAAGTGACATATGGTGAATTAAGATTCAAATACTTTTTTGCACCATGCTCTGCCATTATGTTTTTGATCTGAAAATGAGTTTTTGTTTTTCTGAAAGCCATTTTAGGATGTTTTTCAAAATTATTTTTCAAAAAGAAAAAAATAAGTAGAACCTCAATTTTGAGTTTGGTCAGCAAAACTTCCTTGTGTTGCGTGGGCTGGTCGGGTTCTGATTCCTCCACAGCACACACACTTCCGTTTCTTGTCATTCGTTCGCACCCCTCATCGTGTCTGAAATTAATAAGTTGAAGATGGGAATGTTCTTAAACAGATGATGTTCGTCGATTGGGTTGGAGAGGAAGAAGATGTAAAGTTTAATCATAGAGTACATGGGTGTAGTTTCCTTTTTTTCGGCAATTTCCTTAACACAATATGATTGGTGGCTCAGAGATCGAATGAATGAAAAATTTTATAATATTGGAGTATATAGATGCTCTAGAAATCATCGGGAGCTGGAAATGCATTTGGAGAATTCTAAGATTCTTCAAATTCAATTTTTGCAACATTTTAGTATTCAAAAGGAAGCATATCGGGAAGCATAAAATCGGGAAACTTATGGGCAAAAAATCAGGAAACTTATGGGCAAAAACTGTGAAAACTGTAGTTTTTTTTTGGAGAAAAATACAATACCACCTTGACTGTAACTATTTTTTTCGAAATTTGACCGGAAAATTAAAAAAACGCTTTCTGAAGATCAATCAAAAGTTTCTGAAGATAAAATTGAAGTTATTGTTATCTACAGTTACCGTAAACCTTGTAATAAAAGGGCCCCACACTGTCAAGTTTGAAATCAATTATCTCAATTCCTATCAAAGATATCAAAATTGTGTCGACTGATAAAATATTGGTGATATTATGATAAATAGTTTATCAGTTAACATATTGTTGGTATCTTTCACAGGAAACGAGATAAATGAGTTCAAAGTCGCCGGTTCGGATGGGCTATTAGAGGAAATATGGTACCTTGAAATTGAAAAAAGATAACTTTTCAAAAAGTTTTTCTACAGTTTCTTAAGATAAAATTACGTTTGTTGTTGCCTACAATTATACATATGCGCTTAAAACTTATCAAAAAGATATCAATTTTATCCTTAATTGCAAATGGCCTGCTCCTATCCGTTTCAATCAAGCCATGTTTTAGGAGTTGGTTTTCTACTACTCCTGAGCTTGCTACCTTCTAATCAGTTAAAATAACTTCAACTCACTTCTCAACCCAAAGATCTGTCTTATAATTGTTGTTATCACTTAAACCATTGATCCAATCCACCACAGATGATCGTCTCCCATCTGTTGATCTTCTCTCCAGTGTTGGTTTCTTAGCCTTCCACACATCCGCCGACGAGTGTCGAAACATTTGCATTTTGATGTTTCTTCTTCTGTTTCTGTTGTTGATTTAAAATTATAGAGAGCAAAAAGAGAAGACGGAGGTGTGTATATGGGAAAAAGGGCGGAGAATTCACTCCTCCTCCTCCCAAAAAATGGATAATTGGGGTGTTCGATGAAGAGAGAGAACGACGTCAACTAAGGAAGAGAAGATTGGGGGAAGGAGAAGAAGAAGAAGGAAAATCAACATTTATATCTCAGACAAATGCTCAGCGACAGGAGTGGAGAAAACAGGAAAAAAGACAGGATGAGTCAGAAAAAAAGAAGAATAAAGAGAATAAAAAAGAAGAAGTTTATAATAAAACAGAGAGAATGTGGAAGAACTCGGGCAGAACGGAGAGGAAACTTGTGATTCAGAGAATTAGTGGTTGTCACAAATTGAGCACAATTCGATTATTATGGATCAAAGAGTTTTGAACTCTTAAACTGTGAAAAATAATGATTTCAGAGTTTCGGAGTTTGAGAATTTCAGAATTTCGAATCTTAAAAAAGATCTCCTCTTATAATCTTAGAACCTTATTGTTAGCACCTTAGAATCTTAGAATCTTAGAATCTCAGAATCTCAGAATCTCATAATCTCAGAATCTAGAATCTCAGAATCTCAGAATCTCAGAATCTCATAATCTCAGAATCTAGAATCTCAGAATCTCAGAATCTCAGAATCTCAGGATCTCAGAATCTCAGAATCTCAGAATCTCAGGATCTCAGAATCTCAGAATCTCAGAATTTCAGAATTTCAGAATTTCAGAATTTTAGAACTTCTGAATCTAAGGATCTTAGAATCTAAGGATCTTAGAATCTTAGAATCTTAGAATTTCAGATTTTCGAAATTCCTGAATTTCTGATTTTCGGAACTTCAGAATTTCAGAAATTCGGAAATGCAGAAAGTTCCAAAATTTAACATTTTTTTAAAAACTACTCATTTTCAGCAAAATTCCAAAAAAAAACTCCGAAAAAAATCGCATAAAGCTAGTCTTTGTATTCAGTTGGTTGAAATTTTGAAAAAAAAGGAAATTTTCGAAAATTGGCAAATACATTCATTTCTATTTTTCCAACCATTAGTCTTGATTTCCATTTTTTGAAAAATAACCAAACAGGATCAAATTTCAATTTTCCAATTTTCAGACTAGCTTTAAAAAATGATCCAGAAGGACTAGAAGCTCGAAAGAAAACATTTCAAAAAAAAAAGATAGCCACCGTCTTCTAAAAAAATTGAAAATGAAATCGACATGAATATTCAGTAGTTTTTAGAGAGACTGAGCAATGGAAGAAGAAGAAGCGAAAGACCATTCATCGTAGATCGCAAAAAAGGAAGAAAAAAGAGACGAGATACATAATTAAAATGAACTACCCCCCGACAAAAACGATGTCTAGTTCTGGCGGCTCTCAGGGCAATCAAATTTGTTTTTTGATTTGCTTTTTTTTCTTCATTGGTCGTGAGATTTTTTAAACGAAAAAGTATGAGTAGGGAAGATGGGTTCCACCTGTTTCCTTATGGGAAAACCATTCAAGCAAAAAAACGCAAAGAGAACATTTTTTGAGCTGAAAAACAGAAAGAGGGAGGAGTTGAAGAGTAGGAGGAACATGGAAAAAAAGACAAGATGTTTTTAGGACACTTGGACTTGTCGCGTTAAGATGGAACGAATGGGAATTTTGAATGACTGGAAAATATGAAAAAGAGCCTTTTTCTTGGGTCGGGAGTTCAGAAATCGAAAACTTGGTTACAATTTGAAAACTTCAAACTATCCAAAGATTTTTGCACTTGAGCAGCTACACTATTTTTTTTAATTTTCAATTTGAAACCTTGCTTTTCAAGAAATTTTAAATTTTAAGGTTTGTCAAGAACCTTAAAAGGAGCTCCAACAAGCCTAAGTTTGATGAAATTTGAATTTGAAAAGGTCCCACCACGAGAATTGGAGAATTAACCGAAGCTAAGCTTGTTTAGGCTCATTTTGAAGCTTTTATCATGACAAGCTCAAAACCAAAAATATTCAGCGATTTGAAACAAAACAGGCCAATTTATAGCCAATAAGGCAAGAGACACAGAGGGTGAATTACCGTAATTGCTCTAATAGCAATCCACCCAGACCGTCAACTTTGAGCTCAATTATCTCGACTGCTATGAGAGATATCAGAAATTTGTCAACTGATAAATTTTTTATCAAAGTATCACCAATATTTTATCAGTTGACAAAACTTTGATATCTCTTACTAAAAATGAGATAATATGGGCACAAAGCGGACGGTTAGGTTGAGCTTCTTTGAGGAAACACGGTGGCTAGTTTTGCTCCCATTTAGTTGAAAGTTGAAATTTTCAATTTTTCAGATCAAGAGCTTCAAAATAAGTATAAATATGGCTATGTAGGTTTGTTCAAACCTTCAAAATTTGGGTCCCACCACGGAATCTCTAATTTTTGCAATTTAAGGCTCGTTTTGTAAACATGGAAATAGTTTTCTAATTGCTCTGAAACATGCCTCTAGCTATTCCAAACAGAACACTGTAATCTGAATCTACATTCTAAATAAGACAAAAAATTTGCATTTTGAATTCTCATTTAATCCTTTTCTCATATCCTCCAAATCCCATATTATTTCAAACTATTCTATTCTACTATAATAAATGTCATTCTTGATCTACCATCAATCCACTTTTGAACATTTTAATACGCTCCTATGACTCTGAGAAAGAAACCTCATAAAAATGTCAGGCACCGAACTGAAAGGATTCGTTGGATTAGGAAGAAAAAAGAAGAAGAAGCACTCAGAAGTCACACTTGACTCCGTTTAATGTGTTCAATGTTCCAGAAAAAACGATTTAGTGACTGACTGACACGTCATCTATTGACTTCCGGTTTCAATTTTTTGAGGGCTCGATTTTTGGAAAAGTGGGTCTGGGAAAAAGGAATAGAGGTGAAGAACATGATCACCCAGACTGATAAAAATGGAAATATCTTTAGTCATAAGTGTCTTGGAAGCACGAAAATTGATAGGAATATAAATTTAAGTTTGATTCAAGACTACTGAAATTTTCAAAGCGATTACTCAAGCCTAGGTATTGTTCTAACGGCGCAAACAATGTTTCGTTGTGATTTTCAAGAGATAAAGCAACTTTGACAAGCGATAACTCAGCTCAAAATTGATCAAAATATTTGAAACTTTGTCATTTTACTGATGAGTTATTCGAATTTTTTCACTCTAAGTTTAAGCCCAGTACAACGCTTCTCTCAAATGTTATGCTAGTACAAACTTGAGTCCGGGTAGTTATGCGCGAACCTGTAGGTCATTCGTTGGATGAAGCCGTGCGGATTCAGAATTGAAATTTTTGCAATTTGTTATAAAACTCTTATAACTTAAACAAGGAACTACACTTTTGTTGTTAACAGTTTTTGTGTAGCATGCCTAAGCAAAAATTTATGCCTTCTTGAAAATATAGAAAACTTTAGGATTTTGGTTTTTGTCCGAATTTCAGAAAAAAAACCTTGGATTTTTTTTCTGAGGTGTGTTTCTAAAGGATCATATGGTTTTGAAAACTTCATGAAAGTTTGAATTAAATTAAGTAAACTTTAAAAATAACGATATTTTATGTTTCATATTCTCTAAACTTCTGATATTCCGGGCCTAGTTTTGTAGGTTCCAGAAAATCGTAAATTAAAATTACCTTTAAAAGTAATAAAAAATGAGAAAATTACCATAATTTCCTGCTCCTCAGAACAGAAAAACAAACTAAAGTAATGTTTGTTATTGCAATAAAAAAGGCGCAGAGGGATATGAAAAATGGAAGAAAAAAGAAAAAAACATGGTGGCCGATGAATGATGAAGAGTACAAGAAAAAGAAAGAAAAACAGATTCTGAAGACGAACTGAATAGGGATTTAAACATAATAATAATAAAAAGGATAGGAAGAAAAAAAAATTTAAAAAGAAAAAATGGATAAGTTCATGTTGGGTAACAACTGCTCAAAACCTAATAAATGCACCTGTTCTCTTTTTTCTTTTTCTTTTCCATTCTCAACCAACCACTCAGCTGTTTTCCACTTATTCTCCGATCAAACAACTTTGAATGGGAAGTTTTTGAGTGAGTCATTTAGGAAAAAATGAGAAAAAATATTCTAAGAAAACTTTTGTGTCCAGGCTCATCCATTAGTTCTTGGAAGATTTGAAAAGAAGGCGCAATAAAGGAAGAAAAGAGAATGTTCGAGAAGCATTCTTAAGAAAAAAAGATGAAGAAGTCCTTGAGGGTTACTGTAGAATATAATGGAGGTGTTTGTGGATTGTCTCCAGATTGTCTCCTACTGTACCAATGACGATATCTTGTATAGTTCTCGTTTACGCACCTAAATTAATTGAAGTCACAAAATGAGAAAAAACAGAAAGTCCAAGAATTCAGAATACATTTTGGATAGCCAAGAACTCAAGGAACACCCTTAAAAGGTTTCGGACACGAGTTTCCAATTGATTTCCAGAAACCAATGTTCTGAAAACAAGTATATTTACTAGGGGTGTAACTTTAATTGAATGTATTTTTGGAACGTAGTGACTGGCACTATAGAATTCTGTTGTCACTTTTTGAATTTTGTGGCTAAAAGGTAGGGTTACTGGAATAAACCAGAAATTCTGAATTTCTAAACTTCGGAATTTCCGAATGTCTGAATTTTTGAATTCCCGAGATTCTGAACTCCCGAATTTCACGATTTCCTGGTTTCCCAATGTCATGGTTTCGAAATTTCTGAATTTCTGAATTTCTGAATTTCTGAATTTCTAAGGAATACTATAAACCGAATTGGAGCTCAGGATAAAAAAAGAAGGCGGGAAAAAAACCAAAAGAATTAAAAAATAGCGGAATTCGGGTTGTGTTCTTCTTCTTCTTTTTTCTCGTCTCCGTGGACCTCCATACCCCCCAACAACCCCTATTTTTTCGTTTTTCTAAAAACAATAATGCAAAGAATTGAATAGAGAAGATGAAAAAAAAACAGAAAAAAAGAAAAGAAAAGAAGCAACAAACAGACAATTTTGAAAATAAAGAAGACAAAAAAAGGTTTTTTTTCGGGAAATTCGAGTAGAGAGAGCAAAAAAAAGTCCAATTTGAGTGACAGGTCGGATTAGAATCAAGAAATTGGAAAACGAGAGAAAAAGAGTCTGGAATCAAAAATGAAACAAAGTTCAGAGATGAACATTCGGAATTCATTATTTTTGCAGTTTTTGTGTAATTTTTGTGCAATGTAATGAGCAGAAAACGTATAAATTAGGACATTTTGAGTTAATGAATTCATGTTCTGGTTACGGTAGATAGGCATCTTTAGATTGGTTCATAACTCGACTAAAAATTGGTACTTTGCAATCCCGTCCAATTCCGAAGGTTTGCCAAATATACATATAGAGGTACCGTAAAACTACCGTAAACCTTTAACTTTTAATTTTGAGTCGACTTATCCAGGTTCCTGTTAAAGATACAAAAAAGTTGTCAACTGATAATTTGTTCATCATGATATCAGCAACATTTTATCGTTGACACATTTTTGATAACTTGCATGGGACCCAAGAAAAATGAACTCAAATTTTACCATGTGAGGACCTTCGATTAAAGGCTTTACGGTAATCTCTCCTGTCAATTCAAAAAACCCAAATCACAAGAAAAGGAGCCGAAAGTTCAAATCCAAATTGTTTGAAAAAATTTGGGCTTAAACGCTTTTTAACTGGTCGCAGGCCTAAAAATGAACTTCTTGGGAATTCAAGCAATTACCTCTAAAAGCGGTATAGGAAGTAAACTGTAAACAGTAAACCGTCAACTTTGAGCCAAGTTATCTCATTTCCTGTTGAAGATATCAAAACATTGTCAACTGATAAAATAGTTGTGATAAAAAATAAACATTTTGTCAGTTAATCACTTTTTGATATCTTTTAAAGGAGTCCAGATAAATTGTTTCAAAGCTGAGAAGGCGGTGTTTGCCAGTTTAACGGCTGTCTACATCTTAACTTCAAGCTAATTTATCTCAATTCCTGTAAAAGAAATCAAAAAGTAATTAACTGATGAAATAGTCATCATAAAATAATTAACATTTTGTCAGTTAATCACTTTTTGATACTTCTAGCAGGGTTCGAGATAAATTGATTTAAAGTTTAAGACGACGCTTGTCGGTTGAGCTACGCGGCGGCTGCTAGACTCTTAACTTCAAGCCAATTTGTCTCATTTTCCAGGGAAGATATTAAAAAGTTCTCAACTGATAGAATACTTGTCACAAAATAATAAACATTTTATTAGTTGATCACTTTTTGATATCTTTCGTCGGAGCCAAGATATTTAAGCTCAAAGTTGACGGTTGATAGGGATTCTATTAGAGTGTCAGGAAATAAAATGAATAGCAAACGACTCGAAATTTCAGAACATCAAACTTCTGTGTAGGATATTTGTTACTTTTTTGTTCTACCTTTTAATCTTTACAGCTCAGTATGCAACAAAGTTTGAAGGATTATCTTCAGATTATCCAGGGAAACAAAGACCCAAAAAAAACAGGAAAAACAATTTCAAATCCATCCCACCAACTCAATTCTCTAAATCTCCAGAATTTCAACCAATGTAAATCGACAGAGAGAAACAAAAAAAAAAGAGTTTTTGGGGGTGTATCTCTCTCTTCGAAAAGCACCATAGTCCTCTTGATGAGAAAAAAGGACATAGAAGCTGAAAAAACAAGAGTGGTATGAAGATGAGGAGGAAAAAGAGATGAGTAGGAGAAGAAGAAGAAGAGTCACATCATCTTTTTATTCGTCCATCCCTCGCTCGCCTTGTTGACTTATCTAATCAAACCGCTTCTTTCTCTCGGGCCTGTCACGTCCATCACTTTTTTCTAGCTTCCTTCCAGTCAACAATCTAATCGGTTCCTTTTTTAGAGGAACACCCCACTTCTTCGTATTTTTTAGGAGCTTTATATGTACTCGGAAAGTCAAAAAAGACAAATTGTCAAGATCCAATTTCAATGTGTGGGTGGACGAGATTCAGAAGATCAACTGGAAAAAGATCTTGTGCATGGACCGAAAGTGACAGTGAAAAAGATATACAGTAATTCCTCTAATAGAATAGAGCCCGCCCAAAGCGTTGAATACGACCTCACTTATCTCGGTTCCTGTGAAAGATATCGAAACTTAGTCAACTGATAAATTGTTTATCATAATACCAAAAACTTTTTATCAGTTGACAAATTTTTGATACCTTTCCCAGGAATTGGTATATTTGAGCTCAAACTTAAGAGTGTGGGGGCCCTTCTATTACAGGATTCACGGTAATTTTTATTGCTTCTTGCAGGCGAAAATTCGAGGGTGGGCGGAGCTTAGGTTTGGTAGCAAAATTCTTAAAGGCACATTTCAAAGAGCATGTACTTTTTTAATTATCTTCTGGTCTACTTTTTTCGGGAATTTTCGTTGTTTTTGTGCAGTTTTTGCGGTTTTCCGGATTTTGTTAAAACAATAGTTCACAGTAGATGAGATTTATCGAGAAATCGGAAACAAAATTCTGCATTTTTTGCGATTTTTCGGAATTCTATGAAAGAATAGTTCAAGGTGGATGAAAATCTTTAAAAAATCGAATAAAATAACCCAAAAAATAAGGAAACTACATGATCCTTTAAATTCGTCTTTAAGGATTTCGCTACCGGAGCTAAGCTCCGCCCACCCTCAAATTTAGACCAGAATAATAACTAGAGAAGTACATGATCTCTCCTAATGGGATAACAACCTTCTCACGAAGTATGACAACACGAAATATGAGAAAATATTGTTTATGTTTACACTGATTTTGGGAAAGTGAGCCGCAAATGAGTGGGGGTGTCTGGATAATTAGTACATGACGTGTGTACAAAGAAGAGTGGGTGGAAATTGGGGGAAAAAGAAGAGAAAGAAGAAGAAAGGCAATCGGACGAATATACAATTATAGGGGGTGGAGCTGGAAATATGGGAAGGGGATTTTCGAAGAAATAATAATAGGGGATGGAATTTTGAAAGAAAAAAGAGGAGAGGGTTCCTGGAAAATAAGAAAAAGGGGTTCTTGGAATTTGAAAAAAGAAAAGGCGATGGGAAATTTTGGAAAATCTGAAAAATCTGGAGTTTGAGTTTTTCGTTTCGAATTTCAAAGATCCAGGTGTAGGAAACAGTCGATTCTTTGTTTAATATTGTTCTGGTACGAAAAGGTGGCCCGTGGCCGAAAATCCCACAACGACAACTACCGTAACCTAAAAATTTTATTCGATTTTCAGGCATTTTCAGCCAATTCGTTCAACGTTCATTATATTTTTTTCGAATTTTCTTATAAAAAAATAACAGAAAAACCGACAGAAAAGCAAAAAAAATGGAGAAAATTAACCCGAAAGAGTAACATCCCATAATACCTGTAATAGAAGGGCCCCTGACTTTCATCTTTGAGCTCATTTATCTCAGTTCCTGTGAAAGATATCAAAAAAAAATGATCAACTGACAAAATGTGAATCATAATATCACAAACATTTTATCAGTTTACACATTTCATATATCTTTCATATGAACCGAGATAATTGTGCTCAAACTTGACAGTATGGAGGCCTTTCTATTACAGGTTTTACGGTAGGTTACGGTAGTTGTCGTTGTAGGATCTTCGGCTATGGCCAACGCCGTTTCTCTTCAATAGCTCCGATTTTTGATCCAAAATAATATTTTTCCATTCAGTTACCTACCGTAATCCATATACTGAAATCTACAGTAACCAGACTTTTATAAATACAGAGCCTTGGAAAATTGACTGTTCCTATTCGGAACTTCCGAATAACAATGTTTTTTTGGTTTCTGGGAATTGTGAACCTTCACAATGAACACTTTCTGATATCGCTCATAACTAAAACCTCTTGAAACAATGGTCAATTTATCGCTAAATAAAATCAGTAATCTTTTTCACATAGTTTGGGAATCTAGAAAAAAAACCCAAAAGATCTTTGAACGAAAAAAACCTTTTTGGAATACATAGATTCGAGAAGGTCTGCTCGTGCCTATCGAACCGAAAGAAAATGATCTATCACTTGGGTTTTTGATGCTCGGTGAGAGAGAAGAAGAGTTCTGAAGATAGACACCATGACGAAAACTAATTTTCGAACCCTCGAAACCGAATTTTCGGAGGTCAAAACGAATAAGTGTCGGGTTGTCATCTGGAGAGAGAGAAGAGTCGGTGGGTTTTTTCCTCATCTTCTTTTTCCGTTTCACTTCTGTTTCGTCTTCTTTTTTTCCACACGTTTGTTGCACCGCACTCACTCCACACTCAATTTAGTAAATTGCGGAAATTGTGAGTGTATGTGTTGCTTATGTCTTTTCCTGGACTCAAAAAATAGAAAAAAAAGAGCATTGGGTGAGGAGCACACCGTCGCGTCATCCACTCATAATTTGAAAACGCATCACTGAACAACGAATAGGTGAAAGAGCAGGATAAAGAGGAAGTTGGAGTTGGAAAGAAGAAGTTGGGTTCGGGGAACTAAACTCGGAGAAAAATTCGAAACATCTGAAAACTGGGAGGAAACAGCGATTGACTAAAACAAGGTAATCAAATCTCAATGTATTTTTTCGTTTTTGCTAGAATTGTCTCATTTGACTTTTGTCCGTTTTTGATTTGCTTCTTCCCTGAATAACCCCATTGGTATGTTTCAGAGTTGTCAGGAAGTGTCATTTCTGAACTCGGTAGTCGGAACTCAGGTAGTTTGGAAAACCTTTCTGAGCCATGCCTAAGCCATAAATAAACTAAAAAAGGTGCCCGATTAGCCACGGCTGAAAAAAGTTTAGAAAGGGCTTAGAATAGTTTTGTCGTTGCTTAGAAAAGTTTATTCATTGCTCGAAAAAGTTTGAAAGTGCTAATAATAGTTTTACTGTTGCTTAAAAAGGTTTATTCGTTGCTTCAAAAAGTTAGAGAAGGGCTTTAAAAAGTTTTTTTGATACTTAAAAGGGTTTATTCGTTGCTTAATATTTTTGTTTGACTGCTAAAAAAAGTTTTATCGTTTCTACAAAAGGTATCAAATATTGATTTCTTGAAGACGGATTTTCAGAGAATACATTTATTAGGTTAAAAGAAATGAATGGAAAAAACAGGAAACATTAAACTGAAGAATAATCTCGGCCTCGAAACATCTTTGAACCACCGATTATTACAGTTGTTGTCAGATCAATATTTCCTCCTGTAATTATATGAATTTTTAGGAATAGCTATTATGAGCCAAAACTTACTGATATTGATAATGTTCTCTTCTGATTGATAGTGTCCTTGGAGCGGGTTCATATGATCACGATCTTGATCGAGCCTTCCTAAATTTGAAGTAACACGAATTTCCAAACTGTCGCTTCGGAAGTTTGAAGTTTCTTCTTGTCTGAAGTAAAAACATTTGGACTCAAACTGACGAGCCGTCGGCTTTATCACACCGATCACTCCGTCCTGACGACAGGTCTGAATACCCATTTAATGATTCATCATGACGCTTTTCCGATGATAGCTCTTGAGCAATCCATTACGATTCCAGAAGATTGGAATTTGGATCTTCTATAAAAAGCCTTTTATGACTTTCTAATACATGGAAACGAACAAATAAGTAAAAAATGAAAACAAATTAGGTAAAATAATTAAAAAACAGAATAAATATTTCGAAAAGCCAGAAAAGTTTTAATAAGGCTCAAAAAGGTTTGAAAAGTTTAAATATGACTGAAAAAGGTTTAGCTGTGGCTTTAAAAAGTTTTAGTTTTGAGCGCAGCTGGATAAAGTTTAGAAGTTGCTTAAAAAGGTTTAGAAAGTTTGAAAGTGGCTTGAAAAAGTTTATCCGCGGACTTTTTGCTTAAAAAGGTTTCAGAATTTCTCAAGTGTAGCTCAGAAAGGTTTTCCGATTTACCTGAGAAGTACATTTGTTAAAATTTAATTTTCGAATAAGTTTTCCAGCTAGGCATGTTTCCTTTCAGGCAATGTGTCCTCTGAGTCGAACACGAAGTACCCTTTGAGGAAATAATTGAATATTTACCTTCTTTCTATTATCGCTGTCTGAGAAAAAAAAGATAAGATAAATAGTATTTTTTGCAGTCAGAATATGCTCTCAACCTTTTTTTTCTCAGACAAGAATAATATCTATCTTATCTATCTTATCTTATCTGTTATCTGAAAATAGATAACTTATTATATAAAGCGGCACAATTCTAGTAAAGAGCGTCTCTAGTAGGTGAACGATCCTCTAGAAAATGAGTATTCGCTATAAATCCCGAAACCATTTTTTTCCGTCTTTCAATCGTTGTTGCAGTATTTGATGTGCATTATCTTTTTTAATCCCGAAATTTCACAAAAACCTAATTTTAAACTCCCGCGATGTGTAGTGATTGCGGCAAACCGCAGACAATACACCAGATGTTACGCAACATTGTCTGCGTCTCTCCTCCACATCATTGAGCTTGCAGGTTCTCCTAGTCATACCGTACTTCAGACAAAGTCAGCTTTGTCAAACATTCCATTTTTTCGTGAAAAATTATCTTTTTTCATGAAATTTCAGTTGCGATAAATACAAAGTTTTTTTTGGTTATACAGGGCTGAAGTCCCCACTATAAAACACAATTTTTAAACTGCAAATCCCTTCCGATTCTCCAAAGAAAAGCGATTTGTGTGTCACCTTTCAATCTTTTTATTGAAAAGAAAATGTCGACAAAACAATATTGGATTTTCATTCAGTTCGCTTTATCAACAATTTCTTTTGTCTGCAGCTTTGCTACTCGCAAACTTGTTATCAAACCGTACTACTGCAGCTGCTTCTTCATTCCCTTTGTCTGTTGTTATCTTCATTCTTATCTTTATAACTTTCAAAGCTTCCCTCTTACCACTTTATTCTTTTAACATCGTACTAGTCTCTTTTTGTGTTTCAGAGAAAAATGAACTCGCTCACCGAAATCAGTCGGAATGGTGCCATGAAAAGAAATCTGCTTCGTTTGATGCTCAAAGCCGGAGTCTTCAAATTTGGAGAATTCCAGCTCAAGTCAGGCCAAATCTCTCCAATTTACATTGATCTCCGCGAATGCATCGGATATCCAAAATTGCTGGTGAGTTTTATCAATAAAGTTGTCAAAAAAGCTCAAATCTTCAGAGGCTCATCTCGGAAGCGTTGTCAGTGTTGATCCAAAAGAGTGGCGTGGAGTACTCAGGTGTCCTTGGAGTCCCATACGCTGCTCTACCGTACGCAACCTTCGCCGCTGGTGAATTCCTCGAAAAACCACTTCTGATTGTGCGGAAAGAAGCAAAAGCGTATGGAACGAAGAAGCTGATCGAGGGACCCTACCAGCCTGATGATCAATTGGTCATTATTGAAGATGTTGTGACAACTGGAGCAAGTATTTTAGAAGTCGTTGGAACATTGAAGGCGGAATCACTGGTCTCAAACAATGTCTTCTGTATTCTCGATAGAGAGCAAGGAGGTGCTTATAAGCTTTACGAGGCAGGAGTCAACCTTCACAGCCTTCTGGACATGAAGACAGTTCTCACTTTCCTTTATTCCGTCGGAGCCATCACTGAAGAGCAGTGGAATGATATCTTTGTGGTTAGATCTCTTTAAATCAGTTCAGAGAATATGTTTACTTCTTCCAGGCACTCAACCTCAATTTCATGGCACCTCTCAAGTTGTCGATTGACACGGAGCTTGAAGATTTGAACAGTCTCCCATACGTCGATTGTTCTCGTACTCCACTGAATGAACGCGAATCGCTCACCGAATCTCCACTCAACAAGAAGATTATTTCGTTGATGAAAAACAAGAAATCCAATTTGTGTCTTGCTATAGATTATACCACAACAGAGCAAGTGCTTCAAATGGTCGAGCTAGCTGGTCCATTCGTTTTGGCCATCAAGTTGCACGCCGATGCTATAACCGATTTCAACGAGGAGTTCACCAAGAAGCTGGTGACCATGGCCAATGACATAAACTTTATCATTTTCGAGGATAGAAAGTTTGGAGACACAGGAAACACGAATCTCCTCCAGTTGAGCGGAGCACAAAAGATTGCGAGCTGGGCTGATGTGGTAACAGTTCATGCGGTTCAAGGAAACGATAGCATCGGAGGAGTCTTCAGAAAGCTGGCACTGGATCCAGCTTACAGACTGTCTGGAGTGCTTCTCATCGCCCAATTGAGTACCAAGGGATCACTGACCGCATTGCCGGGATACACAGAAAGCGCCGTAGAAATCGCCAATAACAACAGAGACGTCGTTTCGGGATTCATCGCTCAAACCAGAGTTTCCGCTTGCTCGGATCTCTTGAATTGGACTCCCGGCGTCAATCTTGATGCCAAAACCGACTCTGCCGGTCAGCAATGGAGAGGGGTGGATCAGGCGATCGACATTCAACAGAACGATATAGTCATCGTCGGAAGAGGTGTCACATCGTCGAGTGAGCCGGTGCAGCAGTTGAAGAGGTTGGAAATAGTTTTCTAGAATTATCTGAAATTTTTCTTTTTTACAGATATCGACAAATCGCATGGGATGCTCTCACCAAGAACGACACCTCCATTCACTGAGAACCTCCTGATTGAAAGAAGAACAATTGCAATTGTTTGTAAAACTCGTATTACATGTTGATTTTTTTGGTTAATTTTCTTTTTTTTTCCATTTTTTATGACTCTTGTAACATAAATTATTCTCTCTTCTTCAAAATTTCAAACTAGCGAAATTTTTTATCAACTTTTATGTTCAGTAAATCAAGAAATCAGCGATCGCGTGCTCGCACTCGACTGATAACGAAATCGGAGCTCTCTAAACTTCTTTCGATGAAAAATGACATCTGATGTGTGAACGGGAAGGGGGGTGTATTCTAGAATGTCCTTTGATCTTTGTCTATTTAAGAAGTCGGAGGAATCGGAAAGTTTCCTTATCATCACATTTCTAGCCTCTCTTCCTTTCCAATTTTCGAATTTAAGAAAAAAAATGAATTTTAAGAATGGCACGTCTTCTACCTTGTCTCTTCCTCGTTCTTCTCGCCGTTGCTCCATTCCTTGCTTCGCCACAAACAAATCCATTGAACTTGAAAAAGCATCATGGAGTTTTCTGTGATGTCTGCAAGGCACTTGTCGATGTAAGAGCAAATTAGGAGTTTCGATTTTCCATTATTTCTCTTCAGGGAGGAGAGAAAGTCGGAGACGATGATCTCGACGCATGGCTCGATGTGAACATTGGAACTCTTTGCTGGACGATGCTTCTTCCACTTCACCACGAATGCGAGGAAGAGTTGAAGAAGGTTAAGAAGGAGTTGAAGAAGGACATTGAGAACAAGGAGACACCAGAGAAGGCTTGCAAGGATGTCGATTTGTGTTAGATTGTAATTAAACTACGAATAAAGCTCAACCTAAAACAACAATGATTAAATAATTTCATCATAAGATTCTCGGTTCAACAACAACAAAAATAACGACGAAATTAGTTTTAGGTGTGGACAGTAGAGTTATAAAAAAGAAAATAAAAAGAGCGGAAACATGTGTGTGAGAGTTTTGGGTAAGAGGCAGTATGTGTCTAGTTTTTGCGCGAATTCTCACCTAAAGTGAGAAATTTGAGAAGCGAGCTAGAAAAAAGAAAACTGCCAGCATGTTTCGAAACCAGACACAATATATTTTCTGGAGAGGTAATAACGTTAAGAAGGGGTTTGATGGGGAGGTTCGGAGGGAAAAGAGAGGGTGAACTTATAACAGAAAACGGGGAATTTAATCGTCTCTGCGCACATTAGAAAATTGTCAGGATAAAATAAGAGAGGCGATGATGAAAGTGATCATTTACAGCGGGGTTTCTTAAAGTGGGGAAGAGCACCAAATAGCACTTGACACGTGTTTGAATGAGGAGAAGATGTACGACACAAACAGCCTTATGGCATTACTGAACTGTGCAGCATCCGCGCATGAATCTGACTTGTCGGCGACGAATGGCTCCAGACTGTAATGATTCAGAGAATAGTCATAAAAAACATCCATCAACCTACCCCTTGAGATGGTGGTCTAGCTTCAAGTACCATGTGAGGTAGTTCTTCGTTTCTACTCAACACGACAACATCTTCATCCTTCTCGTCAACACTATCAGTTCGAGCGATTGGGACCGCCTTTTCGGTTGACACAGCTTGCAGAGCTGCAATCCGATCTTTGATAGAAGCGCCTGCGTCGATCGGCTCTCGTTTTCCTTTGGCATCCAATTCGACGTTAACCACTACAGTCTTCGCCTTCTGCTCATCCTTTGGCGTTGACAACTGTTCAGCGCTGTGCGAAACTTTCATAGACTTTTCGATCATAGTCATTGGTTCAGCTTCGTCTTCACTGCAGAGAGAGTACGGAACATCGGCATCGCTCTGAAAATACAATGAAAAAACCGCTAAAACTTTTATTGTTACCTCGACGGAGTCGGTTCTCTTTCTCAAATCATCGACAGCCTTAGCAGATGGAGATTCGATTACTGTGATGATCTCTGATGAAGCAGGCCCACTTCCGTTGCTGCCAACAGTTTTGAGCTGGAAGCCATCAGTATCTTTGACACCAAGCTGAAAACAACACTTTAAGATGCTAAAGGAGAGACAGTGTACCTCTGCAAAAAGATCTTCATTGTGCTTGGTCTTCGCATCGAAATATTCGCGATCCAACGACGACATCGACGACTGTTCTTTTGCACAGAAAGCGTTTTCAGTTTCTTCTGTGGTTGTGTTGGCGGTTGCCGGCGCTGCAGCAGGCTTCTCTTTATGTTTAGCTTCTTGTTCAGCAACGAATTCTGCCAGCTGCTCTTTGCCGTTTGCAATTATGCTACTGTGAGTAGAAGTGCTTCTGAATATGACGTTTGTGACTTCAGCCTCTTCATGCTCTTCTGGTTTTGTTGACGAAAACACTTGATCTATTTTGTTCTGATTCTCTTGAATTTCTTCCAAAACTTGAGCGTAAATTGACTTCGAAGGCGAACCATCTCCTCTAGCTTTGTGTTCGGCAAAGTTGACAGCTGTATCGAACTTCTCGATCAGCTTCTTGATTGGTGGCCCAGTGGACACATCTTCAGCCACCACAGTTGTTCTCTCGGCGGGCACTGGAGGCGAAGAAACTTTGCGCGGCGTCGCGTGCACTTTCGCCTTTTCGGAGGCGTTTCTGAAATGGAAAGTGTTGGGGAAGATCATGACCGTAGATTGTGAGAATAGCCGTTGAGAATCGGTTCGAAACGAGAAGCATAAGAAAACTCACTGTGCTTCAGGAACAGTCGTGTTGGCGTGCGAAACTGATTCGAAAACAGCTTCGAAAGCAGCAGTGATGGATTCTGTCATCACGATTGGTGCGACATATGAAGTTTCAGCAGCCTTGAAGTTGTTCTCCACAGTAGCTTTTTCGACAACCATAACATCTGTGACTAGTGCTCCATCAATATTATCACTTCCTGCAGCAATTCTCTGCTCGACTTCGAAGACATCATCATCTAACTCCATTTTGGTTTTACCATCGATTTCATCTTTGTCGATTTGGGCTCCTACTGGAGACGAATTGTCAGACCGAGCCTATAGTGTATATTTTCTAATAAAAATTTCAGAGGATTGTCTTCAAACTCACATCACGTCCAGACACCCATCCTTCGTCATCAGTCATAGAGGATTGCTGTACGAGAGACCGCTGAGATGGAGAGTTGTCAGACTTGCTAAGATCTGATGTTGGTCCACCAGTTTTGTCATCACAATCTGTCGAAATAGCAATCGACTTCTCTTCCGATCTAGCTGGGGAGACAGATTCCGAGTGAATTGGAGAAGCAGTGGTTTGTGTGGCGACATCGCTTTCCATAGAAGTAGACATCAGTGGTGGAATTTCGTCGTATTCGTATTGATATTGCTCAGGATCCGCAATCAGGCGGAATCTACACATCATACTTCCATCCATTGAAACCATGAAGCGTTTGACTTTGGGAAGCTCGAACACTTCTCTTCTATAATTAGAAAAAAGTTAGAGATTTCTTAAATCGCAAAGTTCCTTACTTTGTGAGATTTTTGACAGAGAAAAGAGCATTGAGCTCGTCGGCTGTAAGTTGGCGTTGGGTTTCCTTATGGTACACTTTTCTGAGATCATGCCAAGTGAACTCGTGACCGTTCTTTCCCAATCGAGAAACGGCTGCCAGGAAAGCGCCGAAGCCATCCTGAAAGAATTGAATGTTGATAAGAAAACCAAATAGGAGAAAACTCACAACGTGCGGCAGGAACTTGATCGAGGTTGTCGATTGTGCTCGATTCTTCTTGCTACCGACCGAAGCAGTGCTTTTGTTTCGTTTAGCGATCCTTCCACGCGCCATTGGGATGCTGAATGAAAGATATGAAATCGAAAAAATGAGCCTATAGGAGGATCGAGACTAATGACAGGTGCAAAGCAGCCGGCGACTGTACCAGCCAGCACAATATCGAAAAAAGTTTTTTTTTCTTGAAAAGGAATCTAAAACATCTGTCATCAGCTCAACGCCCAAAGAATGCATATCGGTTTTCCTATCTTCCCACACACTCGTGAAAAGAGAAGGCGTTAAAAAACAGTGACGGAATGGAAGGCAATAACACATTTAATCGAGTGCAATTTCGCATGCTCCTCACCTTTGCGTATCCGTCATTGTCGTTGATATAACTGCTGCTAAATTATGTAACAAAGTATTCGTTCACAACTCTGAAAAAGAACAAAAAAATTCAACAAAAAATACAAGCGGAAACGGAAGAAGCAAGGTATCTGATTTCAATTGAGTAATATAATAGGAGAAACCACTAAAATTATAATCTTTGAAGTTTTTCAATGGAGGGATCGAATACACGATGCGAGAGCGGTCTCTCAGAAGAATGGTGGCTAGATTTTGCGGTGAAGATAACCCAAAATGTGGAACAGTGCGAAAACAGGCGCGTGTTTCGGTCGATGTCCGATTTCAACAGCTGTTAGGGGACTTTTACATGGGGAAAAGTCATGAAAATTACAGAGAAGTTTCGAATTTTCAGCGAAAAGCAACAAAAACTAGGTTGAGCAAAATTCAAAATAGGCGGTGCAATTGAGAAGTGTGTGAACACCGCTACGCCATAAGGAACCAAGAATTAAGTACAGTAATCTCAAGTTTATTTTTCCATTTCTCTTGCATGCAGCCAGCGGAAATGAAAAAAAAACATATGAAAATATTGAAATTATGTCATTCTTGAAGAAAAAAGATAATGTGGAAACAAAAAGCCGGTAGTCGTGGTCATAGGTCCAAAAATGAAAACTGCGGTAACCTCAATTTTTCCGAATTGTTTTTAATGGCTTTCGAAGATTATCATGCAGTTTCTGTCAAACAGAACGAAAAAAAAATTTATGAGGGAAAAATTGCTGGAAAAGCGGGAAAAAAACGAAAGAAAAAATCGGGAAAATCAGTATTTCCCAGGTTACTGTAGTTTTCGTTTTGGGATCTGAGGCCAAGATCACCGGCCTTCACAGACGATTTGAAGTGGTGAAATGGGGAAATCTGTGAAACACGCTTGAACTCACTAAACCCACTGTTAACCGGGTGGGGTGAAACAAATGATTGAAAAGTTCCTTAATCCGCTAAACAAACATCTCGGGCGCTACTGAACAAGCATGAACATTGTTATACTGATTGCTAAAAACTCCACCTTCACAGTTTTCATGCATTTCACTCTCAATTTGAGTTTTGAAAAATGGGATTTTTAAATAAATATTTCAATTAGTTTTCATTCAAAACATCCAGGCAATTAGTGAAGAAACATCAATACACAAGATTCGAAAAATGAAGAGATGGAATGTGTCAATCGCAACGAGTAACTTGTAAAAGTTATCTCGAAATAACTCATCCATCTCGCACTACCGTTTGTTCTCTTTATGAGACAAACGAATCTCAAGTGGGCAAGAAGAAGAAGAAGCACTTTTGAAACAACTGAACTAACTGATCGAACATGGGCCCTTTCGACTATACACACGTAAAATCGGTCGGGCGGTACCTAGAGGGAGCGTGTTATGCAAATCCGCGCACACTTCAAACTCGGCTTTGACCATAAACACATTGATAATCAGCCGACAGATAGAGACAAACTGTATGAGCACCTGTGGGAAAAGGGAGAGAAAAAGAACGAAAGTCTAGGGAGAAAATGAATGGGCGCTCGGAGAGTGACTGGTGGTACAGTTGCGAGAAGGACGGTGACGCATCATTTGTGTAATTTTATGAGCACGTCATCAAATAATGATTGAAGAAGATTTGAATTCAAAAAGATGTGTGTAATGTGTACCGACTCTGTGCCGGGGACTTCAAAGAAGCCGACAAGGCAGAACTTTGGAGATTTGAATTTTCGGACAGTTCAATAGTGATTTTTGAGAGTAAATGTAGAGGTTTATTGAAGAAGAAGTTACAAGATAATCAGGGGAATCAAGAAGCTTTATTTCTCATAAAAATCAAAATAAATAGAGATGTCAGTTTTGAAGTCGGAAGTGTGATGTGAATTTCCATTCTCGGAAGTCGGAAAGCTATGCGCACGTTATTCATTGTTTCTTTCTTTTCTTTCAAAATTTGATTTCGGTCATTTGGTAAAAGGGGGACGTTCAGTGGTAAACACCTAGCCATGAACCCCAAACAATGGCGACCCTTAGGGCCTTTTAGTACTTTTTTTACTTCAATGACGTCAATCAGTCTTTCAAAAGAAGAAGAAATGACAATGAGCAGCGCATGCATAGCTTCCGAGCACCCGTCCTCCAGCCATCATCCAGTGTTGCTGACATATTCCGTGATCCGACCAGACTGGCTGCTCTCCTGCTTGCCCATTTGCAGAAGATCCACCGGTCATCATCATTAAGCTTCCATACATTGGATCATGAACAGCACACGAACGGCTTTCGAGCAACCAACTTCCAGGCATCGTCCCGTGTCTCTTGATCTCCTGTCGCATCCCATGATCGGACCAGATTGGTTGCACTTGTGGTTTCCTCTTTGGTGAAGATGCATCCCAGATGCCCTGGAAGCTCGTTACAACTCTGACTTCTCGTTGATTTCTCCAGCTTATATAGCACCTGTAGATCAGATCTGAAGATAAGATAAGAAAAAAGTTCACGAAAGTAGTGAAAATTCAAGTGAAAATTCAAAATAATTGAATTTTAAAAATATTTTTTTCCGCCAAAACAAAAATAGTAGATTTACGTACTGTAGTTTTTATGTGTTTTCAAGACTAGCGTCCTCGGCCTACGGCCGACTCCGCTAGGCGCGACTATACCGCGCATAGCAGAGTCAGTGTCTTAAAAATATGTAAACCTCCGAATCTCGGAATGTCAGAATCTCAAAACCTGAAAACCTCAAAATCTCAGAATCTCAGAATTTCCGACTTCGGAGACAGAAAACTTCCGACTTCCGACTTCACAACTCACTTCCTGACATCTCTATTTTTCATGTTCTTATCATTTATCTATCTTTAGTTCAGGGGCTTCTATTAAAGGAAATACAGTACTTAATATCCCTAGCTCTATCCATTCATCTGAAAATATGGAATTTTTCGAGTCTCATTCCTTTCCCTCCCCTTTCTTCACAGTGGTGCTTGGTTTTCTGTGATGTCCGTTGGGCCTCCATTTGTAGCTGGAACACACGTGGCAATGTAACAACTTGATGTGCATAAGATAACTTCGTTGTCGCATTAACACGCATGGTCTGCCCATTAGCACGTATCTGAAATATAATCAAAGTTATGCATCTGTATGTTAGCACCTTTTCAGAACCATGCGATCGGCGAAACTGAAGGACCAGGACGAAAGGTGTTGGAAGTGTGTGTTTGTTATAACCTTGTGAATTTGTAATCATGATCATGACAAGTAGAGCAGATCATCTAATATCGCCATGGATACTGTAGTTTTCGTAATTCTTGCGTGAAAGGAATCACAAGTAAGCGCATCCGTAAGAAAAGGGCCGCCTTCCTCTTGGTTATCATAGTCTTCCTTTGGATAACATCTCCGTTGACAACTCAATCAATCAGCTCGTGGTGTACACGATGACGCAAATAGGACCAACCGGAACGGATATCTTTTGTTGGTTCATGATATCAGATACAGTAAACACTCTAATAGAATGACCCAATAACTTGGAGCCAATTAATCTCAGATACTGTAACAGATATCGAAAAGTGATCAACTAATGAAATATTGGTGATATTAAAATGACATTTTTGTTAGTTAACAAATTTTTGATATCTTTCACAGGAAATGAGATATTTGAGCTAAAAGTAGTGTGCTTCGAATTCTTCAGAGTCATAGATTCTCTTCCGGTGTTGCTGGATTATAACAAGATACCGTAACCCAAACAGAAGTATTACAAATTTGATCTAGTTCATGAACTTCCCCCTTCCTCTCGAATGATACTCCATCACAGTATTATGTCATCAAAGAGCCGCTACTAGTCTCTTCTACCAACTGACCGACGTCCGTTTGATGTCCGTTGGCCACCCGTTTGATGTAACAGACTGTTCTTTTCACGATATTCCGAAAGTTTCGTATGGTCTAAAAAGCTCTTTCTAAATGTATTTTTAAAAAATTTTACAAAAACAACATCCGCTATCGAACGCTTCTTTCATCGTACCGCTAATGTGTCAGTACAGTACTCTCTATCTTATCTGAAAACCCCTTTGTATTTCGTTTATCTAATATTTTGACATTTGCAAAATCCCCTTTGTCCAAATCTTCAGATATTCTATTTTATCGCTTATCTCTATTGTTTCCACAACAACCCAATCCAACTTGATTTGTATATGGACTCTATAAAACGGTGTTTATGACTTTTTGAGTAGACGACCACCATCATATCGTCTTGCCTACGGTAGTTTATCACTGATAGATAGGGGATAAAAAGATAAATCATTCAATCGCATACCCTCACTTTTACAACTTCTCGGTAGTTTGGATCCGGGAAAGTTTTGGAAACTATGGGCAAGGCAAAAAATACCGTAAACTCTCTAATAGAAGGGAACAACTTTGATCCCATATATCTCGGTTCCTATGAAAGATATTAAAATGAGGTAAATGGACAAAATGTTTGTTATATTAAGATACACATTTTGTCAGTTGACAACTTTTTATTATCTTTTACAGGAATCGAGATATATGGGCTCAAAGTTGGAAGTTCGGGCGGCCTTCGTTGGTTCTGACCTTTTTCGGGAGTCTGAAGCCCTGCTTTCAAGTGTTGGATTACTGTGAAAATTTGGAAGGTTATAAAACAGACCTATTTTGGAAACGTAGCATTTACAGAATTTTTCGAAAATTCCTAGTTTTTCAGTTATTTGCCGATTTCTGAAGGACACCTACTTTTTCACGTCTTCAGGTCTTCAGTTTGTCATCTTACTGTTTTTCGTATATCGTAAAACCTGTATTAGAAGGGCCCCTTTAATAGAAGAACCCCTCTAATAGAAGGGCCCTCCAAGAGGAGTTTGGAAAAATAGAAGGGCCCTCTGTGAAAAAGGACCCCCTTCGAAATGTGTTTTAAAATCAGAAAATTTCGGTACTTTTCCAGTGGAAAATATTTCGGAAACTCAACATTTTAATAGAAATTTGTTGAAACTCTATTTTTCGATGAAAATATTGACAAACTTTCATGAAATTTGAACGAAACTTTGTCGAATTTCTCAAGGAAATTTTTCGGGAAAAATGGCCGGAAAAATAAAGGAGCCCCTCTAATTGTAGGGCTCCTGTAATAGAAGGCCCCTCCGGAGATACCTTGGAACAATAGAAGGGCCGGCCCTTCTAATACAGGTTTTACGGGAGCTTGCTAAAGTAATCACCGCAACATTGGCAAATCAGATTAAAATGAACACAGAGGACTAATTAATTAACTCAAGTCTCCAAAAAAAATTTCGAACTTCTAAAGTTGACACTTTCATCCCAAAAAATGTCAGTTTCCCGCGAACTTTCTAAAAATCCCACCTATCAGACACTATTCCAGTATTGTGTCTACCACCTCTACGCCTAGATGAGATACGGTATCCACGCGTCTCCTCCCTCTTGTAGGCGTGGCCAAGACGACGATGGACCACCACCACCTCCACCATTCTCCGGATTGCGCTACGCTCCTACTTTTCTCACTTTTCCTCTATTCGACATAACTTTCTTAACTTTCTCAAACTATTGATTTCAGATTCGTCATGTCTGATCAGGTTCAAGTCACCCTTCGAGAAGATCAAGACCGTGTGTGGAGACTTCTTCATTCTCAACAAAATGAGATGATTGTGACTAAGTCAGGCAGGAAGATGTTCCCAAAATTGGAATATTCAGTTCGTGGGCTGGCACCAAACAAGCTCTACGCAATGATGATTCATCTGGAGCACTCGGACGATTGCCGATACAAGTTCACCAATGGGGAATGGATCAAATCAGGAAAAGCCGAGCCACATAAAGAGCCAAAAAAGTTATGGCACCCTGATGGGGTTCGGAGTGGCAGAGATTGGATGGCTACTCCTGTCTGTTTTGATAGGGTCAAAATAACAAATACCAGTGATTCTATCAATGCCTCCATGATCTTTCTACACTCAATGCACAAATATTGCCCGGTGCTCTCAATCTTCGAAAGTCAATCTGAAACTCCCATGTCAATTCCACAGCCATCCACTCGTCTTGTCACTTCTGTTCGATTCGACTACACGGCATTCATCGCTGTTACAGCGTACCAGGTAATAACATCTAGATAACTTTGTTTCTCGCATTAGCACGTGTCCGAATTAGCACATGTCCCCAACTTTATCATCATCCTCATCTCAATATTCACACCTTTACAGAACGAAGCCGTCATCAAACTCAAAGTCCAATACAATCCATTCGCGAAGGGATTCAGAGAAGGAGGACAAGGAGAGCGTAAAAGAGAATCTCCATCTACAGATGAGTCAACTGGAGAGGAAAGTTCCTCTCCGAAACCTAAAAAGTCAAATAAATCTTCTTCTGTTTCCCCTCCAATTGGAGCTCCAATACTTCCAAGATTCCAATTACCTCAATTTCCCACCCCTGTCATGAATCCATATCTTTATTCTCTTCCATTTTTCCCTCATTTCCCTCCTGGACAACTTTCATCCAATCCATTCCCATTTCCAGTTTTTCCATTTTTATCCCAACTTCCATTTCCCATCCAACCTCCGGTTGAGAAAAAGCCCAAGGAAGAGAATGAGCCAGAGATCGATGATGTTTGAAATTCCTGTTATTGCTAATAATTTCTAGTTCGGGTCCATGATTCTTCACTTGTATTTTCACTGAGTTCTTGTCATAATATTAAAGCAACTTTTGTAAATAAAAAATACTGATTTTAAGATTTTCTTTTTTGTTTTTGTCTAATATCAGCAGATGGTTTTCGGAAGATAAAATTGTCAAAATATAGATAACTTTGTCGGTACCAGAGTCAATCAACCAAACAGCAGGAAGTCTGTCTTATCCTGACAACCGGAAAGGACAAAAAGAGCGAAAATGTCTATGTTTGATAGAATCAGTGGCCTGGTCCATTGGATCAAGAGGAAAATTTTGGAATTTAGGACATTTACATTTTCTTTTAAGTGCAGCTACTGTATTGATCAATATACACCTTATGTATTTTTTTTCATTCTTCAGGAAAAATTCCAAAGATTACCGTACATATTTTCAAAAGAAGCCCACCCCAACCACCGTCAACTTCAAACTCAATTATATTTGAGATAATTGAGCTCAAAGTTACCTTGTTTCGGTGGGTTTGTATTAGAGGACCTACGATCAACTTTGAATTCAATTATCTCGATTCCTGTTAAAGATACAAAAAAGTTGTCAACTGATAAAATATAGGTGGCATTATGATAAGTGATTTATTAGTGGACAAAATTTTAATTGCTTCCACAGAATTCGAGATAACTGAGCTAAAAGTTGACAGCTGGCTCCTGTTTCTGGTGTACGGTATCTGGTTTGGGGGGGGGGGTTCATTTTCTTATTTTTCTTTTTTCTAAAATTTTCGATAAACCGACCAAATCTGAATATTCGACTCTAATGTTCCATAACACTTGCAAATTCTGACAATCCGCCTGAACAATTCTAGCTCTCTCAAACTGCATATATCCTCTTTCTCTTTCCTAATCTCTACAAACATTGGTCGTATATGATACGGTATATCTCTATTACCATGCCAATTACTACTAATAGTGTACAGTAACTGTCCTTTATCCCCTCTCTTTTCTTATTCTCCGATGATCACCCTACTTATGTAACCACATAAAACGTGCCGCCTGCCAGTGCGCCAGACACCGTACCGCTGCTCATTTTTACAGCCGACGTGGTAGTGTGTCTCCGAGGAACTTGGGAGTTTATGATGTAACATGGAACAGACTTCGTTTCCGGGGAGGGACTCACGCAATACCGACAAATGGGTGACACGTGGCTCTTCGGAGGATATACCCTTTGAAGTCGTCTGGGAATTTCAGAAGTCGTTCATGCAATCCACGTAGCTGGAGAAATCGCTAAGGGGGTCTTTGGAACCGTCTTACCCGTCTTATACAAAATATGTATATTTGACCAGGATTTCCAAATTGGTATAGAATTCTGAAAGTTTTATGTTCTCTCTAATCTCTTTTTTGTGCTAATCTGGGTAATTCGCCGGACCTAACTAGCAATACAATGGACCATGACTAATAGAATGAGAGACATTAGAATAGGTGTGAACTCGCACCTTTTGACCATTTGTATTCCGATCCATCATCCAAAAAGTGTGGTCCCAACTAACAGATTTTGTCTTGGTTTGAATACAAAAGAAACTAATAGGTGATAGTGTTTTGATCTTGCCGATCGTTGGAAAACAAATTGAGGTGTCGATGGTTCACACTTGGGGGGACCATGTGCCGAGAGGGGCAAAAATTGGGATTGAAAATACAGTAGTAGGGAAGAGGGGGCCAAATTTGGAAGCTTGTGAATTTAAAGATGATACGTACAGTACCGGGAGAATGGGCATTAATTTAACCTTTGAAAAAAGTCAAATTTAAATGTCAAAAAAGTCTAAAAAATTTTGTGGATGAAACTAAAATTTTTGAAGTTCGTTTAACAAAAAGAGACCTTCAATTTTGTGATTGACAACTTTTTTGGAAAAATTCATCCAGATTAGATATATCGCTTGAAAATGTCATGACTCTGAACAATAGTGTTTCTGGAAATTTCTGCACTTGATTGGTCACAAATTCCTCTTAAGAGACCTCTCATTATCAAGTTTGAGCTCAATTACCTTGGTTCCTGCGAAAGACGTAAAAAATGGGTCAACTAATAAAATATTGGTGATATTATGATAAGCAATTTATCAGTTGATAAATTTCTGTTACCTTTCACATGAACCAAGATAAATTGGCTCAAAGTTAACAGGGGCCCTTCATTTACAGGTGTTACAGTACCCAAAATCCATATCTTTTACCGTTTCCAATCTTCAGTTATCTGTGTGATTGTAAAACTTATCACTTCTCCACCATCAGTTTCTTCCCAACAACCACAGGATAGGAAACAGTCATAAACCCGGGTCTATTTATCGTCTCAAGATCTGATTTAGGGTCATCAAGTTGTAAAATTTGTCAGTTATGAAAGGAATAAAAAACAAAACCGCAAAGCGTTTTCTGGGAAATCTCGATTCTGTCCCTTTAAAGGGTTTATGGTTATTATGGCAGCGTGGAAAGATGTCAAAACAAGCATGCCAAGAGAGATGTTTTGGGCATGGAAGGGATGTAAAAGGTTTAGAAGATCAGTTGACTGAAAAACGTTTGAGTACTAGTCGTGTAGATTTCTAAGGTACTGTAGTGTCCGTACTCCGTCCTATTGCGTGCAAGGAATCACAAGCAAGCGCATCCGTAAGAAAAGGACCACCTTCCTTTTGGTTATCATCGTCTTCTTCCTTTGGATAAAATCTCCGATGACAACTCAATCAATCTGCTCATGGTGTGTCTTATGACGCAATCAGAATCGACCGGAACGGATTACTTATTTGTTGTTTTAGATTACCATCGGCAAATTTTTTGGCCCATGTGTCCCTACTTGGGGCACGTGTGCGGTGCTCCAAGAGCATTATGAGCAGAGAACTGTTCCCTAGCGCCAAAAGTTGGTTAGTACCAGGATGCAGAGATAGCAAATGAAAAAAACCCTTCAAAATCTTCAGTTCAATTTCAAGCAGGGTATTAGAATAGAACAAAAAAAGTTATGAGGATATGGGTACAAAAAAGAAAGAGCCTATCAGCATAACAGCAAAAATGCATACTACCGCAACCCAAAAATTGATTGAAAGATTAAATAATGGAATCTATTCATGACAGTCCGGATCAAAGCATCGTCACCGTCCCATCAATTTTTGTTGAATGACCATAATTCACACCTTTACCGAGATCCTTGATTCGTATAATGAGTGAATTGCCGTATTTCATCCAATAGAAGCCCACCCCAACTAAGGTGAACTTTGAACTCAATTATCTCAATTCCTGTTGTAGATATCAAAATTTTGTCAACTGATAAAATATTGATGAAGTTTTGATAAACAATTCATCAGTTAATAAATTTTTGATATCTGGCACAGGAATCGAGATAATTGCGCTCGAATACTGAATAACAATTTTGTAGGTTTTCAAAGTTTTCGCAATAGCTTCACTTTGGGAAATTCTTAACCCATAGACCAAATTAGGTTGTCAAATTTGGTGGGATACTATTAGGAGTAGGATTAGGCATTGCTGAAACCGTTTTCAGCGCTTTCAAAAAAACCTTTTGCAGTTTTTCAGCTAATGCTCAAAGGACCTTCTAATATCTTTCCATTGATTGATCTACCCGAATCTAAAAATTTTCAGAAAGTTATCTATCCTTTCACATGTGTAAATCGAGCTGTAAATCCTTATCTAACCTAGTTTTATTCCTTTGTTTACGGCTATCTTAAAATTAGATAAATGAACTAATAACAATAAACATCTGAAGTCATGAAAAACCATGTGAAGAAACAGTTCTCCGGGCAAGAAGGTCGGTTTGAATTTAAAGAACTGGCACCTATTGTACTGTCACGAATCACATCGGTCATGATCCATTGTTTCGATGCACGTGTCTCTTCAGTTTTAGTTAGATCCGCTAGATTAGCGGACCTAATTAAATATTATGAAAAAATATATAACTTTCAGCATTATTTTGGGGGTCAGATCCCCTACGACCAGTTCCGTGATTTCAAAATTTCTCATAAAATATTGATGATATTCTGATAAAAATTTTATCAATTGACAAATTTTTGATATCGTCCACAGGAATCGAGATAATTAAGCTCAAAATAACCTTGTTACAGAGGGATTCTATTAGAGGAAATACGGTATTACCGTAACCCAACTACCGATTTTTAAGATTGAAGAGTGTAATTTTGGACCGCATGCCCCAGTCTATAAAACATGAGTTTTTCTTGGTCCTGAGTTCTCATGAACATCTGACAGATTCGGCAATCTGAAAGAACCGATCAGAATCTTCACGCCAGGGACAAATCAGCAGGAAGTCTCTTAATCCCTTTTCGGGACAAAAAATCAGTTAAAAGATGTTTCTAGATATCACAGCAGGATACTGAGCATGAAGATTCCCGACACCGTACTCATGCCGGATTCAAAGATAAAGATCATGAAACGGTAGCTGAGAGTTTAGCACTACCAGAACAATCAGAATCTCAAGAATCGGATCCAGATGACGTGATCTATATAAACTTTAAACTAATAACCATAGAAATTTGTAATACCCTCCACTAACACAAACGGCATCCGATATATGGACTCCTGTGAGCTGATGATGTAACACGTTTCTCACTTTCAGAAGTCGTTCGCGCAATCTCCGATTCCACGTGGCGGAAGAAAAGGGATTCTTTGAAGACGTCAGGGATTTGATTTGGCAAGAATTTTTGAAACCACGGAACTGGTTTTAGGGGATCTGGTCCCAAAATAATTCTGAAAGTTATATATTTTTATAACCTTTAGTTAGGTCCGCTAATCTAGCGGATCTAACTATAACTGAAGAGACACATGCATCTAAACAATGGACCATGACCGATGTGTTTCGTGACAGTACAATAGGTGTCAGTTCTTTAAACTCAAACCGACCCAGATTAACACCCCATGGCCTAGGGGGCATTCTAGCCTGGAGAACTGTTTCTTCACATAGTTTTTCTTCTGACTTCAGATGTTTATTGTTATTAGTTCGTTTATCTAGTTTTAAGATAGCCGTAAACAAAGGAATAAAACTAGGTTAGATAAGGATTTACAGCTCGATTTACACATGTGAAACGATAGATAACTTTCTGAAAATTGATAGGTTCAGATAGATCAAACAAGGGACATTTTTTAGATAGTCAGAATTAGCTGAAAAATTGTCATAAGGTTCTTTTGAAAGCGCTGAAAACCGTTTCAGCAATGCCTAATTTGGTCTCCGGGTTAAGAAATTCTTGTTGAAAAAATTGTTGAGCAGTTTTCGAGCTCAATTATCTTGATTCCTGTGACAGATATCAAAAATTTGTCAACTGATAAAATATTTGTGATATTATTATAAAAAATTTATTAGTTGACAAATGTTCGATACCTTCCACAAGAATCGAGATAATTGAGCTCAAAGTTAACGGCTTGGGTTACACTCGATAAGAGAAAATGCGGTAGGGAAAATGCGTACCCAAACTAATCAAAAATTTTCAGACGAAAGATAATTCTCGAAAACTCTTCAAAAATCTGCTTTTTTGACTAGCTTGATCGATTTGAAAATCCCAAAAAACATGTCTGGAACAAAACTTTTGGACCAGGTAGATCAAATAAAAAAATTCCGGGAAAAATCACAGTTTTTGGAGTAGATCAAATTTCTTCTCATTCTGCACTTTTTCAATTTCTGATTTTTGTTTGCGATTCGATTTTCTTATTTTCATGTGTATTTATCCTTTGCTATTTTATTCTTATGTCGAGTTTATAAAACGATGTTTATGATTTTCTGACGACGGCCAAATTGCCTTCTTATCCTTGATTCCCTGATTATTAATCAATTTTCTAAGATAGATTCGAAATTATAGATTCTAGCAGATTTCAACAGGATACATTCCTGAAGTAGTTCTCTTTCTCAGAATTGTTACAATCCTTGAAAAGCTCACCTAAACCGCCAACTTTGAGCTCAATTATCTCGCTCCCCTCCCAAGATATAAAAACATTTCAACTGGTAAATTTTTCATCGTACAATCACCAATCTTTTATCAATTAACATATTCTTGATATCTTTCTTAGGAACCGACTTAATTGAGCTAAAAATTGACGGGATCGGTACGCTTCTAGTAAACGGGATACGGTATACTACTTTTTAATTTTCCTCTATCATTTTTCCGACATCCCAGGCTCCTAACTAGGTATACTGTAGGATTACGGTAGATTTTACCGCTTTTGATCTATCCTTTTTCTTCAGTATCTTGCCAGACCACACCCCTTTTGACCACCGAGACGCTGGTTCACCACCCAGACGCTGGACCACCAAGAGGCGGGGGGCGGGGCTTGGAGGATGGGTGTCGACCGATTCGCACTTTTATGCCTTCCATAGAACTTATTCATTCATTCATTATCTTATTTATTTTTACCATTCTCCTTTTTCCATTCTCTTCTTCATTCTAATCAATTTCTCCAAGAGCAATCTTCATTGACTTATCGTATAACCTTTGGTAGAAGGGCCCCTCAATTTTGAGCCAAATTTCCTCAGTTCCTGTAGAAGATAGCAAAAATATGTCAACTGATAAAATGTTTATCATAAAATCATAAACATTTTATTAGTTGACAGTTTTTTGATATCTCTCATAGCAACCGAGATAATTTAGCTCAAACTTGAAAGTGTGTGAGCTCTTCTATTAGTGGTTTTCTAGTAGTTTTTTCTCTGCTTCTGATTCCTTTTCAGTCTCTAACTCAACCTCTATATCTTTTTCATTCCAGAGAAATACAACAATGTCGTGCCCAGTTACCGTAACCATCTCCCCGACCCAAGACGCTCTATGGAAGCTCTTCCACACAGAAGTCAACGAGATGATTGTGACAAGAGCAGGAAGGAACTTTTTCCCAAAGATGGAGTACACCGTCAGCGGGCTGAATCCCATTAAGATGTACGCCATCATGGTTCAGATGGAACTTGTCGGTGATAACCGTTACAAATATTCGAATGGACAATGGGCGGTGTCTGGAAAAGCAGACTATCAGCATGAAGTGTCCAAGAAGACGTGGCACGCAGATGGCGTTCGAACTGGAAAGTGAGTTTGAATAGAGAGGAAGTTTCAGATTAATAAAGTGCATTTTCAGAGAATGGATGGAGTCTATGATCAGCTTCGATCGCCTCAAGATCACCAATAATTTGAAAGCAACTGGCGCAGCAATGGTTGGTTTTCTAGATGTTCATTCACTAAATTCAATAAAAATATTTCAGATTCCTCTTCATTCCATGCACAAGTACGTTCCAGTGCTCACCATCTACGAGGCTCCATCGCAAAGCCCATTCTGTCCAAGCACCTCCAGCCAACCATTGGTGACTGTCAAGATTCCATATACAGAGTTCATCGCTGTCACTGCTTATCAGGTAAGAAACGCTTTACAGTAAAACTTGTAATAGAAGGGCCCTATATCAATTCCTATGCAAGATATGAAAAGTGTGTCAACTAACGAAATACTTCTGATAAAATGATAAGCAATTTATCAATTGGAAACTTTTTATATCTTTGACAGGTATGGACTCAAAGTTAAAAAGGGCCCTTCTATTGCAGGTTTCACGGTACCTATGCTAAAGTGATCCCTCAGACCCTATTTCTTCTATTTCCAGAACCAAAAGATCGTCACCATGAAGATTGAGCACAACTCCTACGCAAAAGGATTCCGGAAGGACAATAAGGAGAACAGAAAGAGAAGATCCTCCTCAATTTTGGATTACTCAACCGACGAGAGCACATCCAAGTCTTCCTCCCCAAAATGTCCAAGAATCACCCCATCACCACCAGAGATTCAAGCAGCAATGAACTTCCAACCGACTCCAGCTACTCAACTGCCATTCAACCCGTTCCTTTTCCCATTCAACAACTTGTTGGCTTCTGGAGCTTTGCCATTCCCGATGTTCTCATTTGGATTCCCTCCAATTAATCAACTCACCACCGTTCCACTTCCAAATGATTCTGATGAGGAAGCGTCGGTGATGAAGATCAAGCTGCCAGAGATTAAAGAAGAGACCACGGAAACGAACATTGATATTGTCAACTGATCATATTTTATATATTTTTATTGCCACTGAGATTGTTTTAAAAAACGGGATACACATTGTATTACACACAACCCATGTCATTTTTTGTTCTTCTCCAAAAAAGCTAATAATAATTGTACACTAGAAAATGATGAAATTTTTGAATATTAATAAAGCATTTGTTTTTTAATCCATTTTCTTTTTGAAGACGTTCATCAGGATACAGAAGATAAGAGAAAGTGGAAGAGAGCTTCCGAGAAGGAGTTGTGTGAACAGGGTCCTGTAGGATAGAATTGTCTGCAAAAAATATTTAGAGAGTTAAAAGACTTTCAAGTACCGTAGGATTAGGAATGCAGGTTCCGGATTTTGAATTGTCGGGTCCCCACATACAAACAGAGTGTCTTCCTTCTTGTTTCACGCATTCACTGAAATTTTTCAAGAAATACGGAAAGATATGGGAGCAAAAAAACTTACGGTATTTCCTCTAATAGAAGCCTACCCGAACCGTCAACTATGAGCTCAATTATCTCGGTTGCTATAAGTGATATCAAAATTTTGTCAACTGATAAATTGACTATCATAATATCACCAATGTTTTATTAATTGACAAAACTTTGATATCTTTCACAGGAACCGAGATAAATTGGTTCTAAGTTAAGAGGTCGACAGCCGACAGCTGAGCTCAGCAGAGAAGCGACTAATAAACTTTGAGCCCATATATCTCGATTACTGTGAAAGATATTGAAAACTTTTCAACTGATAAAATTTTCATCGTAGTATCACCTAGATTTTATCAGTTGAAAAAATATTGACATCTTTGACAGGAACCGAGAAAATTGAGCTCAAAGTGGACGGTTTGAGTGGGCTTCTATTAGAGGTAATACCTCCTATCAAATTCCATTTCACTCACTAATTATTAAAACAAGCCGTTCTATTTTCTCCATTCGAAAGTTCTTCATAATCGGTCTCCCCTAAAACTACCACATTTCGAGCCAACGTATCACAGAATGAGTATGGAATACGTCGAAGTGGCTGACTTGGATCACATGGAATACCAGTTTCGTATGTAGTCTGGTATCGGAGAGGTTCTCCTTTTTTCTCCGGCAGTGAAACTTAAACACAGAAATTTTTAATTTTTTTTCTCAAGAGAACAGCTCTACCGGCTGGACAGCAATGACCATGAAGACACGTGGCATTCACACCTATCTTCGGGCAAATTCCAGATGATGGGATGTTTTCGTTGTAGGAAATACATTTTTCTTCCATGAAAGGGTATGTGATGCCATCTGGGCATCGGATGCTTCTGTCGTTGTATTGATCTGAAATTCTCTAAAACGAAAATACCGTAATTTTTTTGATAGAAGGGCACCTGCACTTGTAACTTTGAGCCAATTTATCTCGGTTTGTGTAACAGATATCAAAAAGTGGTCAACTGACAAAATGTTTTTGATATTATGCTGAACATTTTATTTGTTGACCCATTTTTGATATCTTTCACAGGAACCGAGATAAGCTGATTGAAAGTTACAAGTTAGGGGTTTTTCTTTTACAGGTTTAGCTCTTCGTAGCTGTTCTTTTCTATCGAGATAAAAAAAGCTTCTGGATTTTATGAAAACTTTCCTTTGCGGTTAACAGATTCATGTCTAGCAGGCTTTCGCTTGAAAAGCTTTGGTCCGTCGACAAGCCGTTAATGGCCCGTCCGCATCGACAAGGCGGCGGAAAGACGGTGTTCACCCGTCGCATCAACAGCCGACACCTAGCAGTTATAAGCCAGTTTTGATAGGTTTCAAAACCCTAGTGAAAAATTTGAGCTCTTACCAGAACAACAAAGTTTTGTAGTATCATCACACCATTCCTCCGATTCATGGAAATCAGTGAAACAGTCCGAATTTTCAAAACAACGTTCCAGTGGATCGATTATTTCTCCATGTAGACATCTTCCTCCAATTGGCTCTGAAATTAATTTGTACATTGATCTGCCAAAGTTTCAAGTTACCGTAAACACTCTATAAAAAGTCACACTTTGAGGCCATATATATGAGTTCCTGTGAAAGATGCCAAAA
This sequence comes from Caenorhabditis nigoni, assembly GCA_027920645.1. NCBI lineage: Eukaryota > Metazoa > Nematoda > Chromadorea > Rhabditida > Rhabditidae > Caenorhabditis > Caenorhabditis nigoni. The sequence continues at coordinate 5,948,313 of CP115866.1, read as the reverse complement.
CGTTATCAACTGACAAAATTCTTTTGATATTATAATGAACATTTTGCCAGTTGACTACTTTTTTATATCTTTCACAGGATCCGAGGTATATGAGCTCCAAGGGTTACCTTCTATTTGACTGTTTACAGTAAATCTTGTCCCACCTGAACAACAAGTTTCAATTTGTCGACTCTTCCGCTCTAATCCATTTTTAAAATAACTCAGCCTGAATTCTTCGGATGTTGTGTAATTTTTACAGATCGATTTGTGATTTGGCACCGCTACGGCTGAGTTATGAGAAGCAGCTCTGCCTCGTGAGCAAATCGCTACTGAAATCAAGAACTACTGTATCTCAGATGAACATTCGCCAACCTTTTCCACAGAATCCCTGAATGAGAGAGTTAGAATTTGGAATCAAACAGACTTCATCCTTTCCACAGGATCTAAAGCTTGTGCATCGACGAAAACCAATTTCAGCTGGCTCCGCAATCAATTTTATATTGTTTTGAATTATTGGGACTGGAAGAAAAATCTCATTAGATTACTCAAATTTCTAACTAACTCGGAATACAAAAAGAACCTTCTTTTGTTGAGTTCTCGCCCAAAAACCTATCACAAAAAGTATTTCGGTCATTTTCCAGACACCATCTGTTATTCGAGCAACTCATTTTATCTGGAATTTCTTAACATTTCAAATCGGAAGCCTCATTTAGAAGGGCCCCACACTTGAGCTCGATTATCTCAATTCCTATGCACGATATCAAAAATGTGTCAACTAATAAATTATTTATCATAATACCATCAATATTTTATCAGTTGATAACTTTTCTGTACCTTTGACGGGAATCGAGATAAATAGACTTAAAGTTAGGGGCCTTTCTATTAAAGGGTTTACGGTACATGATGGCTGAGGATGCGACAAGTTTTTCCCGAAAAATTCATTCAATTCGCTGTAAAATTTGCTGAATTTTTGTGGTTCTGAAAACAATATAGTTTTTCAAAAAAATTGGTATTTTCTTATTTACTAGACAATGTCGTCTGGACTAGAAGAAGAAGAAGAAACAAGAGTGTCATCCGGAGAATGCGTGTTCGTATCATCGCTAGTGTTAACACTTCCTCTTCATGCATCGTAACCAAACGTCACTTGACTCTTCACCCAAATAGTTCATGGTCACGATGGAAAAATAGAAGAAATCAAGGTTTTTTGAAATATTTATTGAGAAGAAAAGAGAAACAAGAATCTAGCTAGAAGTCTAGCACTTCTCCTTGTCTTTAGCCGACAGAATATCGAGAGTCACATAGGTCATATCATAGGTTCCTCCGATCTTTTCCTTTGGAACGACGAATTCCGAGATACGTTTGCATCCAGCCTTCTTGACGTTGCAGTTGTGGGTGATGATGAGGTATGGGTTGATGGAAGTGATCTCATCATCCGAACCGGAGACGGAGAACTCTCCTTCTTTGCTGGAGGTCATCGAAGCGAGCTTGTCATCGGGGTCAACTGAAAACACGATTTTTCCAGACCGTTTTTAAGCGCTTTTTTTCGATGGAAGTCACTGAGTAACTTTCGCGTCGAGACTAACGCGTTTAACTACGGTATTCAAAATTTTAGCGTTAGAGCGCAAATAGAGTTTGAAAGAATTCAAAAGGCACGACATCGCAAACACTTTTTTGGCGCAGAATTTGGATTTCAAAACGTTTTTGAATGTTAAAGCGTCTTAAACTTATAGCGTTACTCAGCTGACGACCGCTACGCCGACACGCGACGCTTCCGAAATCGGCTCCGAGGTTCTCTTCCGTAATGGGCTATAAACTCACGAGTATCTCTCTCCCAGAGTGTGACTTCGGCTTGAATTCTCTTCTTATTACAGATTGTCGTTCCCTTGACAGTAATCGTTTGTTTCTTGGCTTCGACGAAGGCGATCGCCAGGAGAACGAAAGAAGTGAATAGAAGAGCACGCATGGTTACCTAACTATCTGCTTTTCGACCTCTTTTTATATAACCTAGATGTGGGCGGAGCCTATTTTCTATTGTGAAGGCGTCGCGAGAGATGAAACGATAAGTTTTCTTTCATTTTACACTCTAAACAAAACAAAACACTGGCGAGAATAGATGGACACAACAAGGTCATTTCTCAAAATGAAGAGAGACCAGCCATTGATCGAAGTCTTGATACCCAAGCAGAAGGCATGATGCCTGCCACGTCAGTTCCGTCATGAATCAGACTGAATTACTGGGATGACGTGAGAGGAGAAAACCGGATACATCCCCTGGCTACGGCTATTATCAAAATTGTTGGTTTATTTTGGAAAGTGAAAAAAAATGAGAGGTAACCGTTTTTAAATAAATACTTACAAAGTGTTCAAAGTGAAATGCGGGGGGACCGATAGTCGAGTACAATGAGACCAAGGGACATGAAAAGAGATAGAGAGAATTAAATTATTATGCCAGGGAGATTTCAGGGGGAGGAGAAGAAAAGAAAATGAGATTCAGTAGGGAGTATAGGGAGAAAGGGAAAGGAAAATACATCTTATTTACAGATACCGGGGAAAGAAAACGACTACTTGAAGCTGAATATTATCCGACCACACACAATCACTGCGATGACGCTGGCTCCGATGATGGACCAACTCTTGAGCCGTTTCCCTTCTTCAGCGTCCTTTTCTTTCTCGTAGTCTTCTTTCATTTGTTGTCCGAGCTTCATGAAATCCGCCTGAAACAAAGAAAAATGAATAAATATTCGAAAATTCTCCATCTGTCCACTACTGTTGTTCTTTCCCTACTATCTCCCCTACTCTTCACTTTCTCGCCAACCCTGTAATTATCGGATCAGGGACACCTCGAAGTGGTGTCTTCTCCTGCTGAGTCAAGAGCCCTTATTGGGCACCGATATTGACTGCTAATGTTTATGCAAATATCTCCTTACCCAGCTACGATTGTGTTCTTTCCACGACTGTCGGATTCTCGTTTTGATGAACAGCGATGTGTACATAAGAAGGTTTCGCACTTGCCCTTGTAGCTCAGCAGACTCCATCATTCTGGCAGCGACCATTCCTCCGAAGGAAATTAGACCTATCTGAAAATATGACACTCGTATTACTTATGAATACCAACTGAAATATCAACTTACCAAACGTCCGTAAGACATTGGACAGGGTGTGTTTGGTGAATTTCCAACAGTCTGCACCACTTCTTGATACAATGAAAAACTGATTTTTGGAACTGCAAGTAGTTGTTCAGAGAAGTTTTCGAACATCTCCATGTGTCTTTTTTCAAAAATCGTTCCCAATGATCTCATCATCTCATGCTCTTTTTGGACTCCATCGGGTAATGCAGGCGCATCATACCAATCTAGACCATTTTGTGCTATGCGATATGTGAAATAGTCAACCTGAAATACACATTTCAACACCTTAACACTTTCAAAGCAAATTCTTACAACAAATCCTTGAATGTTGAACCGAGGCTCTTCCCAATCATAAATTCTGGTTGAATCTCCAATTGACATCCTTCTAGTTGGCGTGCTAGGAGTCGGTGATTCCGGTATAGTCTGCATTCCGAAGTTGTTCGGCTCTGCGTCTTTTGTTGATAAGAACTCTCTCATTTCACTTGTGGCCATTGTCCTCCGTCGGAACGTATTCTGCGACGAGTTTGCCATATCCATCGAATCGACCATTGCATCGCGTGTCATCGATCTAAAATTTTTATTCGTTTAAAAATATACATTTGAAAAGGAAACGATAATTCTACGGAAGAAAAAAGAGCAACGGTGGTAAATCGACGGATGGGCGGCTACGACGGAACGGGTGGTACAAGGGGCAGAGTGGATTTATGAACACCTAAGAATACGGAGTGAACGATCGCGCGTAAAGGGGTGAGACGAGAAAAAAAGAAAAGAAAAGTGGGCGGAGTTTGTTGCCTAAGCAGTCTTGACGGCCTTGCTCTTGTTCTGGCAAGAGTTGATGACAATGGCGAGAGCAATGACAGCTGAGACTCCGAATACCAACCATCCAGACTTGTAAACCTGAGAAAAATAGGTGTCCGAAGTTATGAAACTAAAAAATACCTGTCCGATGTTGTCAACTCCCTTTGCCAAGTCGAATCCAAGGAACCGAATACCGTTAAGAGTATGGAAGATGATTGGGAATGCGATGATGTACTAAAGTTACAATTTCAAAATAACAAACTAAAATAAAACTATAAACGATACCTTGAAGACAGCGGTAACAGCACATGGCAGATTCCATCCACGGATGTACTCGACGAAGGTGGTGAAATCAAGTGGAAGAACGGCGAATCCGAGTCCACCGACAAGAAGAGTTCCGGCCATCACGCACCCACTGATTCTGTGGAATCCAGAAAGCATCCAGGTGAGTTGTGGCTGGTAGATGGTGAGATGTGGAGCGATTGGGCGTTTCATGCCTCTCTGCTTCACGAGGTATTCCCATCCGAACTTTTGGATTGGAGTCTTTGCCTCCGACTGAAAACTAGGAATTACAGAGTTTAGAATTATTCCAACATGATTTTTTTGTTGGAAAGACAACGATTCTTATGATCGATTTTTGTGTGTCCTTTGCTCGAGCAGGATCCGCATATTTTAACCGGCAACTTTCAGTTTTCAATGATTTTTTTTCGAGCATTTCACATGAATCCTGAATGGATGCAAAGATTTTAAACAGCTTTTGTTGTTTATTTCCTATTTTGAAAGTTTTAAAACCAGAAATTATCAAATACAAACCTTGGTGATTACAGATGTTCCGAACGAACGGGAAATCGCCGATCTGGCTCCCAAGCGGCAAAGAATCGAAGTTGGAATGTTGATCATCCTGAAAACTGACTTTTTTTCTTATCAGGGTCAAATATATGCATCTGATAAACAAGGCGGTGCACTTCAAAACATGTGTTGCTTTTTGTTAGAAAACGCACGCAGCCTCGCACAAGAAACGCGTCAACTGCGCGCATCGTTTGAAGTAATGCGTCAGTAGGCTTTATAGGCGCATGTTGCATTTTTGGAAATAAAAATCTGAAGATTTTGTAGAGAACCAAGTTTGTTGAAAATAGTTTTGAGAAAATCAGATCTAAAGTATTATTTTTCGAAGGATCGGTCCCTAGCCTTAAGGTTTTCAGCGTTTCCAGTTTTTTTATGGTTTTCGTATCATATTTTTTGTGTTTCAATTCGCCCTGTCTTCATTGAACTTTGTTTTTCTGAGAAATCACTTCTAGTGGTATCGGTTCACTATGTTTTCAGATGACAAAAGAAATTCCGCATATACAGGACCAATCAACACCGTGGCTCAAGCTGCTTGTTGAGTTTGGATTCCAAAACCAGCCATTCCTTCTCGGAAGTCAAAGTACATCTTCTTGGTTGGCTAGGAGAGAATGGGTGCTTCCAGATGGTCGCCCGAATAAGGAATATCTCAAAAAGTCTTATGGAAACGCAATAGTTCCGATTCTAGTGAATGGGACGAATTACGAATCAACTACATTGACAGAATTCCTAGAAAATATGGGTGATCCGAAAGTCTACCTAAAAGACTGGCATTTTCAAAATGAGTGAGATATTTCCGATCAATGCTTCCTCTGAATAAATATATTCAGATTCGGAACTTCTATGTACACTCTGAATCCATTCTTTTCTCGAGATTTTGTGAATTGTGAGAAATGGACAACAAATAAAGAGGAGAATCCCTTCGGCGACGACTACAGATTTGTCTATATCGGAGCTGCTGGATCATGGACCAAATTTCATGCTGATGTTGTTTGTTCGTACAGCTGGTCTGCTAACATTTGTGGTCGTAAGAAATGGTTTATGATGTCTCCGGGTAGCGAGGAAGTGTTCAAATCTAGCTCAACGGATTCGGGTTATGTAGAGGATATTCGGGAATATCCGGAACTTTTCGAGCAAGCCAACCTTATCACTTTTATTCAAGAACCCGGAGAAATCGTCTTTGTTCCCTCGAACTGGTGGCATCAAGTTCATAATCTAGTAGGAGCAGAAACCACTGTAGATAAATATGATACTTGAGTTTCAGGAAGACACAATTTCCATTAATCATAACTGGATGAACAGCACAAATTTGAGTTTGGTTCGAGATTTTTTAAACAAGAGGGAGGAAGATGTTAGAAACGAATTGAGCGACTGTGTCGACTCGTTTACGAAAGAAGAATTTGAAGAGAAAGTAGAGGATATTCTATATGCAGATGCTAGACTCAACAAATCGAAATTCCTCAAATTGTGTGAACTTGTAAAAGAATCCAGGGCTGACAAAAATGATGATTACGTTTGTGAAAGTCATGGATTAGAACTGTATGTCTGAAATTCCTTTTCCCCCTCATCTTTACTTTTTTTTACAGTTGGAAGTGCATTTCCTCTCCTGATTGTTATCCTTCTATCACCTCGATCTGCTCTTGTTCTACTTCTTTCTGTGAAAAGTGCTCTAATTTTATCAAACAACTCGAATATTCTATCGTTTCTCGATTTCTAGGTTTATCTTTATTTGTTTGTGAAAATTAATATATTTTAAATTTCAGATGTTCACAGAGAGTCAGCTATCAACACTGTATGATTGTGCAACGACATCAACACGACTCCCAAATGACTTTGCTGATGATGAAAAGGATTTGAAGACGATAATTCGATACGGTAGGGCTTTTAACATAGAACCTCATTTAAATTATCCTAATTTTCAGGCGAATTGTTCAAGGCGTGTCATTCCTCCAATTCCATCGATTATATACAGAAGGCAGAAGATGTCACAGAGGAAGAAAAAGTTGAGCTGAAGAAGACGGTTACACAGAAACTAGCAAATGCTTCGAGCAGTGAAGATGAGATTCCTTGGAATGTGAACATAGTAATCGGGAATTCTCATGTGGCAAAGAGTCTTCGGCCTATTATCGACATCAAAATGCCAACTGGAGAAACCTTTGAATTCGATATCGATTCGTTTGCTCAGTTCCGCCAACAACTTGCTCAAACTGTTTTGGTCGTCAATCCACAAGAATGAGCAGTGATTTTATTTATTAGAAGCAATAAAAGTTTTTGTAAATTCTTAATTTTTTGTAGTTCGCTTATTTTTGAGGGAGCGAAAAACATTTTAGGAACCATTCAGTGGTGTTCGGAGCTGAAAATTCCGAAAAACTCCGAACATTTTCAGCATATTTCCGGACTATTTTTTCATTTGAAAAGAACTGGATTGCGGTTTTTGTGATACACCGTATTTATTTTGCCCAATGCATCGGCAGACATGAAAATTTCTGTTTTTGTTGGAACATATAACACGAAGGATACGTTGTCAGGTTGACATGAAAATGAATCAGATCTAATGAGGATATTCATGACATTGAGTGCTTTTAAACCTTTGTATGCATTCATCGGTTTAAAATCACTTTTTATATCATGAATAACCTAATAAAGGGTATGGTGAAATAACAAGGGTGCGTTAGATTAAAATGAAGCAGAACATATTTCTGTTAGAAAACAAATCCTAGTGACTAGATGCTGTTATTCAGTCCTTCGACTAGAAATAACAAAAATGTATCGTTGTCAATTATTTACAAAGAATGTAGAGATGGACGAGGAAGCCGTAGATGACAAGACCAAGAACCCCATAGGAGTAGTTTCGATTCCGAGAAAGAAGAATCACGAGTTGACGAACAGCTGGGTCCATCGAAGGAAACAGTGTATCCTAAAATATAATCTTGGGTTATGTATTCGTTAAGACACCTTACAATACGGTGTGCATTTCCGTGAGCCTGATCTGCTTGAACTTGATTAACTTCAGTTTGATCCGAACGGACCATGGTGTGACTTTGAAGCTCACTAATCTGTGTCTCACATTCTGCTAGTTTCTGTTTAGCATCAATGAGTTCGTTAACAAGCCCAGTCCGTTCCTCAGCATTCTCAACCTGGATGTCCTTGTTGATTTTTTCCAAATCGGCAACTCTGAAATCAAATTTACCAACCGTCTCGAGGTAGTCAACTTACACTTCCTTCAACCGAGTTGATTTCGCCAGTTCCGCGTCCAGCTCGATATTTTTCTGCTGTAGCTCATCTGTCTGCTGTTGGAGCTGAACAATTCTGGAAATTTAATCTGTTTATTGATGATATCTGCTTCATCTTACTTTTTCTCAAGACAATCAGTTTTTTCAGTGCTAAGTTGAAGCAATGCCATCGTCGAAGAAAGTTCATCCTCCAAACGCTTGTTTTGAGCCTTTGCGGCAGTTTGGATGACTTCCAAGCGGTTTTCTAGTTGAAGAACTCTGAAAAAAATCATCGAATCTGGAACATGAGAAAAAAAGTAACTAACTTGTCCTTCTTTGGAGACAAAGCGTCTTGGAGTTGTTTGTGGATTTTTGCCATCTCAGTCTCCGAATTTTGTTGCTTCAGAGCCAATTCATGTCTTTCTTTGGTTAGATGTTCGACCTCTGTCTGCCTGTCTTCAGCCAAAAGCTTGAAACTTTCAACCTGAGATTCCAGTGATGCTTTCTCGGCAACCATTTTCATAAGGTCGTTCTCCTTCTGTTGAACCTTTTCTTGTGTTTCCAATAAGGTCTTTTCTTTTTCCACCTTCAACTCCTCTATCGTGATCTCTTTCTCCTTCAAGCGCCGCACTTTTTCAGAAGACTCCTCAGTTTTTTCTTCCAACCTCTTCCCGAGGATTTCGAACTTAGCTTTCTCCGACTGCAACAATTTTTCGTACTCCTTCTCTTTTTGATCGAATTGTCTGAGCAGATCTTCTACAGCTTTATCTCTTGAAGAAGATAGACTTTCAATCTTAAGATCCTGTGCCATAATTTGAGTTCGTAGAGCTTCGGCTTCATTCGCAAGTTGATGGTTTATTTTCGCCAGACCTGATTCTGTTTCTTTTCTCGATTCCTCAAACTCCTTCAGTTTTTTCGTTAGACGTTCTGTTTCTTCCAGCAACTTCTGTTTCTCTTCCATGGTACTCGAGAGCACTCCTTCAACTTTCATCTTGCCTTCTTCGATTTCCTGACTTAACTTCTGTTGTTGGTCTAACTTTTCCTGAATCGTTTTCAACTGAGCATCGAGTGACTTGATCTTATCCGAAAGCTCACAGCTCTTCACTTCAGCATCAGAAATGAAAGCATCTTGTTGTTTCTTGTGCGATTCTTGAAGAGCAATTTTCTCCATTAGTTCGGAGACTTCCTTTTCGAGTCTATTACTTTCGGCATCATATTTCTGCTTGAGTTCTTCAGTATGTGCGTTAAGTTTGCAATTGAGCTCTTGCTGGACTTCCAGAGCAGCGTCGGAAGAACCGAGTTTCTCGTGGACGGCTGACAGTTCCTCTTCACACCGTTTCAGTTGTAAATCTGAAGATCGTTGTAGCTCAGCCAATCTAGACTCCATTGTCGAAACCCTGCAATTCAGTTAATTATTTGAGAACACCTAACCTAGGACTTACTGTTTCTGGGACTTGATGTGTTCCTGTTCACAACCTTTGATTTTGGATTTGTAAGCAACAACCGTCCGATGGAGATCAAGGTTTTCCTCTTCTTTCTGGACGAGCTGTTTCGAAACTTCACAAAGTTTGTTCTCATTGCTTTCCAAAGTAGACTTCAAAGCTTTGATAGAATCTTCGAGCGAATCGAGTGCTTCAGAATTGACGGAAACCATACTTTCGTTGCTAGCAGAATGGGTGGAATGGTTCAGTTTTTCTTCTAGAGCTTTGCTGTGATCAAGAAGATCAGAATTTTTAGCCAGAAGGTTTTTCAATCTTTTTAATGAATGATCTTTGTCCTTCTTCAGCTTTCTGTTGGCTTTCTTCAAAGCATTCAACTCTTCTTGGAATTTTTCTCTCTCTTCCTTCATAATCTTGCCATCTTCGCTTCTTTGGGCATCATGTTCGCTAATAGTTTCGAGGAGACTAGTGTTCTGTTTGAGAAGCTTCTGGTAGGCAACATCCTTTCCTTCGAGAGCGGCCGACTGGAAAACTTGCTTTCGTTGTTCTTTTTTGAAATTTTCGCGAAGTTGTGTTACAGCGCTGACCAAGTTGATGCTACCATCGAATTGAAACTCTTCTTGCAAATCTTTAACCAATGAATCTTCTGAATTTTCCTGGTTCGACAACTGATCTTCAGCTAATTTCATCTTCGGTTTGTACTTTTCCTGAAGCTCCAGAATGGCTTCTTTTGCAAGGACACATGCTGCGTGATCATTTTCTTCAAGCTTTTTGATGTACTTTCGGCAAGCCTCCTCGTTATCCCGATAATGTTTAACATCAGCTTTTGAAGAAGCCAGCTGTTGTTGGAGCTCTTTGATTTTCTCGTTTGATTCAACTAGATTTTTCTTGACCTCGTCAAAATCTTTCTTGATAAGTTGGACTCCGTTATTGATTCTGTCATAGCGAGTTTCCAGCTTCTCGCGATCGGATACCAGCTGATGTATGGAATGTGAGAAGTCTTCATTTTGCTTCATCATAGCTGCTTTCAAAGACGATATCTCTTGCTGCGCTTGCTCGAGCTTGTCAGACGTTTCCTTTTGCAAGTGAACGCTTTGAAGCATATCTTTTTCCTGTCTCACGAATCGTTCTTTTACAGTTTCAAGATCGGAGCAAGCAGTCCTATAGGAAGACTTGTGAGTTTGAATATCTGATTGAAGAGTTTCAACAGTTTGACTGGCACTCATCAAAGATGTCTTCAACTCTCCGATAACCGCTTCAGATGTTTGACGTCCTTCTTCGAGAGTTCTATTGGTTTGATCGAGATTATCTTCAAGTGACTTGACTTCGGCTGAAATTCTCATGTGAAATATCTTACAGAATATCATTTGATTACCTTCCAGTCGAACGGCGCGGTTTTCCGTATCATTCAATTGGTCTGCAAGCTTCTCGCGTTCCTTTACTAGATCGTCATTTTGTTTTGTGACTCGATCTAACTCTTCAATGATATTGGTGCAGTTGTGACCATTCGCAGGTTCGGAGAAGTTATCTTCGCGAATTGCGAACAACGAATCACCATCCTGAACAGAAAATTAATTATGTGAAAAATCAAATGAGCTTACTCCACTGTGGTCAGACGGTGCAGCTGCCTTCAATGTCTTGATGAGCTGTTTCGCCACGATCAGTTCGGCGTCTTTCTTTTCCAGTGTGGAATAGAGCCTTGCCACATCTTTGTGTGTATCTGTCATAATTTAACTTTCTTTTTCAATGTCAAAAACAAGATCTTACGAGGACTTGAGCCTGATGTTACAAACTCTCGCAACTGGGATGACAATGCTTCGAATTCGACTTGGTGGCTGTCGTTCGATGATGATCGCCCGTCACTTTCTATGATCGTGGACGCATTCAGAGATTGACTGCCGTGCTGAATTTAAAGGAATCATGAGAATGTCATAGGCTGCAATAGTAAATACTCACCTTTAGAAGCTTCGTCTTGTTCTTACGACCCATGACTGACTCGATTTGTCGAGCAATATTATTACCTGCAAAATATATTATATATTTTTCTGAAAATCTTGTGAAAAAAAAATCAAAATTGCATTCGCATTTACATAAAGAATTTTCATAAAGATTCAATTAGGCCGGCAAAACTGAAAGGCGCGGTGGTTTTTTTCTTGTCGCGACGATTGTCGTCGCGAGACCTGCCTACAGTAACCCAGCGGGGGAGTTTGAATATAATTTTTCATGACAAAATGGGCGAATTTGGCTTTGAAGAGCTGAAAAAGCGAAAAATAAAAAATGTAATAACGAAGATTTGGAAAAAAGAAATCTGAAAATTTAGGTAAAGAGTTTCCGGTTATTTATTCGATGTTCGTTTTACGAAACATCACATATCGTCTTATTTTCCTGTCATCTAACGAAGGACTTCCAAAAATCCTCATTTGAAACCTTGCACGCTTTTTCCTGCTTTCGTTTTTACACTTTCGTTTCTACCCAACTCTTAAGGCTTCCCTGTGATCCATATTTCATTATATTGAATGAAGTTCTATATTTGTCATATGCACTATGTTCTCGGATATCATTCATTAGGAACAATGGATAACATGCCTATACAACAGATAAAAATCCTAGGGAGACCGTAGTTTAATAGAGATACTTAGTTCTACAAAAAAGCGATGACATCAGACAGGGGAGGATTGCATTTAAATTGATATACTTATGAAGAGAAATAGTTAATCCTAATAATGATGACATGCTTGGAGACATTTGACACGGACCAGGTATTTGAGTTGAACTTGATCGACATCATACACAATGTATCTGTAATTACAGCTGTAATGTAGGTGCTTTATATTTGAGAAGTATTTATCTTGAACATACTCGTTATAAAGCAGTGGGAAGTGGACTCCATGCTTCCCAGCAAGTTGAACATGCGTTGGACCTTTTGGAACGACATAGCCGTCTGCATGATTGTAATCTCCAATCGGATTGGGACATTCACGACCTATTCCTGAAAAGAAAGGATAGAGGAAAATGCTTTGACTATTTGTTCGCAAATTTTCAATTATTTTTGTTATAGTTACCTTTAACAGATGATGTTACTTTGGGCAGCGTATTCTTCGTCACCGATACTGCATCCATTTTCTCCGCCATATTACCAAGAGCCACATCACAGAGCAAAAGATATGCTTCGTCTTTCGAAGCGTTCTGAATAGTTCTGAATACTGTACTTTCACCTCCTCCATCCCATCTGTGATTTCTGAACAACCAACCACATATTGTCATTTTTCGGAATTTCGATTATTCTGGAAAGAAAAAAACATGAAGACCTGCCATGGCATGCCACGCCAGTTTACCTCGGTCGCCACTCACATGACAGTTTCTAAACAACACAAAACATTTACTCAGGGGCAACTTAAGTTTCACTATTTGTCCAATGAATCCTCCCTTTTTTCCCTTTTTATATGTATTTCACAAGATGCTCCTCAACCCCATCCACCACCTCATCTTCCAATTGTCTTATATTCTCTCATTTCGCAATTTCTCGCTCATTTTTTCGAACACCTTTTTCCCAACGGTTCTATTTGATGACTCATGTTTTTTTTTTCTTTTCTTCTTCTCTTCTTTTTTGTTTCCACTCAAAACAGTGCGTATTTAACCGAGACACCAAACGAGAGTTGCTGTCATCTCGCAAGGCACTCAGATCTCTCCCGCCCCTCTTATATGTGCTCAATTTTAACATTTTTCAATTTATCAGCGAGTTTTTTGTCGCAACAATTTCTTGCTTTTTCAGAAACTTCAAAATGTCTCTTCGCAAATTTATCACTTCCGGAATTCAAGATGTTCTGGTGAGTTTTCTACAGTACTTTAAAGGCGCACACGAAAAGTTTATTGTGGGTCTCGAGCGGAATTACGTGTAATTTTTTTTTCCGGATTTTTTCTTTTTTTTCCGGATAAAAAAAATAGCCAAAAGAAAAACGGAAAGCGAGAAAACGATTATGTATTAAGGCTTGAATCAATTCGAATTTCAAATAAATACTTTCGACAATTTGAACAGAAAAGGATAATCCCAGATTTTGTTTCCGGTCGCTTTTTCACTCCTTTTTCACTTTAAAAACATGACAAACCGTTGTTTAGACTGTCATTTGCTTTTCTTTTTTTTTTTGAAAAAAAACCTCTTATTGCTATTATCATTCCCTTATCATTTTAAAGACACAGCGCCGCCGGAAACCCAGTTCAGTAAATTCGATATCTTTTTTCTATATTTTTGTGTGAGTCAGACGCAATTTGTATGTTTGTTCTTCTTCGATTTGTACACATACACATTCTCCCTCTCGCTTTCCGATCTCTTCTTTTTTCGCTTTCTTCTGTCCAGCCAGGCTTCCTGCGATATCGAAGAACACGTGTACGGAGAGCTCTCTCTAGAGAGCACCTCTGCTCATCTCGAGTTGTCTGCGTCTCTTTAGGTTTATCATCTCTCTAGGGCGCCTTCCCAGCAATCTGTTTTTGATTATTTATTCATGAAGCCATTTATTTTCAGGATAGCAAACTCGGCGGACTTTCTGGAAACAAACAACAGCAACAACAGCAGTGCAACAATTCTTCATCGTCTTTGAATTCAAATCATCAACCCCAGCAAGATTATAATATGAATCCTGGAGGTTTGAAGCTCAACCAACCAGTCAAAATCTAAAATTCGTGTTTCAGGCTACCCAAATCAACCATACGGAAACGCTGGCTATGGAGGAATGCCACCACAACAGCCAGGATATGGAAACGCTGGATACGACCCATACGGGCAAGGTCAAGCACCGTATCCTGGAGGTGGAGGAGGACAACCTCCATATCCGGGAGGCAACCAAGGCGGATATCCAGGTCAAGGAGGTCCGGGATACCCACAACCACCACAGTATGGATTCGCTGGAAACCAAGGGGGATACCCACCACAGCCACAGCCAGGATATCCACAACAGCATCATAACCAACAACCATCCTATCCACCGCAACAGAGTTATCAACAGGGAGGGCCACAAGGCGGACCACAAGGCGGATTCTTCCCGAATCAAGGATACGGACAACCAGGTATGACTCATCATATACGTCACCACACAAAACAACACAAACTTCTGTCCCATCATTCCTATTTCAATTGCGTTACGAAATGGTTAGAGAGAATAGGCGGAGAGAGAATGAGAGAGAAAAAAGAAAAGGATGGGTTGAGGATAGTAGGAGGAGGAGGGCGTAAATATGAAAAACCTGTTCATTCTAGTACTATTGGTTTGCACTAGTTTCCGTTTTATGAGCAATCTCTCGATTTTAAGTAAAATGCTTATCGCATTTTGTATGATAAGAATTCAGTTCAACTCTGAAAAGTATCGGAGACATTCTAACTATTGAGAAAGCTTAATGTAGGGATTTTTTGAATTTTGGAAATTTTTCAGAATGTCGAAAATTCCAATTTTCAAAATTTCGGAATATTCCCATTTCGAAAACTGCGAAAATTTGGAATTTCCGAATATTCCGACTTTGAAAAATCCGGAATTTCGGAGTTTCTGAGTCTTCGGAATTTTGTTAAAAATTCAAATTTCTAGTTACAAATCTCGTTTTCCCATTTCAAAAGCAACAAAAATTGAAAAAAAATATCTCGAAAACCCGAAAAAAGTAATATAAATCATTCCAGTCGAGACCCGGAAAGAAACTTTTCGTGTGCGCCTTTGAAAATACCGTAGTCCGAAAATCTCTAAATTCCGAAAAAATCAAACTTTTATAAATCACTCTTCCAGTGAAAAAAGGCATTTTTGTTTGGTTAGCTTTTTCCTGCATATTCGAGGTTCTCTCCCAGTTTTTTTTTTCATTTTTTCAAACCTTTCCTTACAAAATAAACATGGATTATCACGTAGAGCCTCTCTCCTACAGTTCAATCTCTCTCAGCCACTTCATGTTACCTGAACTCTGCGCCTCTCTCTCTCTCTCTCTCTCTCTCTCTCTCTCTCTCTCTCTCTCTCTCTCTCTCTCATATTGTTTATCCCTCCTTTGATTGATCAAATAGTTCTCGATATATTGTCCTTCCCCTTTCCAAGGTCATCAATCATTGACCAAGTTTCCACTTATTCTAATCCCTTAATTCCCACAATTTCGTTTTCAGTAATGATCGGAACGCCTTCGCTCTTCCCGGTTCCCGGATTCAATGCCAACGCCGATGCGGAAGTTCTTCGAAAAGCAATGAAAGGATTGGGATGTAACAACTCCAAAGTGATCAGTGTTCTGTGTCAAAGAACTAACGGACAGCGACAAGAAATCTCGAAAGCGTTCAAAGTGATGTATGGAAAAGACTTGATCAAAGAGTTAAAAGGAGAGCTTCATGGAGACTTCGAAGATCTCATTTTGGCTCTGATGGATGCTCCAGCTATCTACGATGCCAAGCAATTGTACAAGGCCATGGATGGATTGGGAACCAAAGAATCTGTTCTGATAGAGATCATGACATCCAGAACAAACGCTCAAATTCAACAAGTCCGTGATGCTTACAAAATGTTGTACAAGAAGGATTTGGAGCGAGACTTGATCGGAGAAACTAGCGGACACTTCAAACGTCTTCTTGTTTCTCTGTGTGCCGGTGGACGTGATGAGTCGAATCAAACGGATCCTCTCCGTGCCAACCAAGATGCTCGCCGCCTCTATCAAGCTGGAGAGAAGCGGCTGGGAACTGATGAATCCACATTCAATGCTATTCTGGCTAGTCAAAATTTCAATCAACTTCGAATGGTTTTCGAGGAATACCAAAAAGTGTCAAATCATTCGATCGAGAAAGCCGTCGAAGCTGAATTCAGTGGTGATGTCCGAGATGGTCTTCTAGCTGTGATCGCTGTAGTTCGCAATCGTCCAGCATACTTTGCCAAGCTTCTTCACGATAGTATGAAAGGTAATTCACTCAAACTCTTCAATTATTCAAATTTTCCAATATTTCCAGGACTCGGAACCCGCGACAACGACTTGATCCGTTTGTGTGTCACTCGCGCTGAATACGATATGGCTGACATTCGAAACATGTTCCAAAGCCTCTACCGTACTTCCCTCGAGAATATGATCAAGGGAGACTGCTCCGGTGCTTACAAAGAAGGACTCATCGCTTTGGTCAATGGAAATCGTGGATGATTATTCTAACCTTCTCTCTAATATCAATTAATCTTCCCTTGATGTCGCTTACAACTTTAAAACACTTGCAATCTCAATTTGTATTTATGTGCATCACACAAATTTTTTCTGCAAAAACAATATAATAATACGCATAAATTTTAATTTCAATAAAGAAAGAAAATAACAAAAAAAAACGATAAATTGAATAAGAAAAGTTTATACACACGATGTAATTGATATCAATGTTTTGTCCCGCATTTGGTTTGGAGATGTACAAGTATTATTCACAGAAACTGGGGCTAGTGGTGATCGACGTTCGACTCGGACAGGACGCGTCGTTCGGTGGTTAGTGAGACCGATTCTTGATCGTCGAGGTTCAGAAGTCCGGACTTGTTGGCATTATCAGTGATTTGCCGCAATTGATTTCCGTCTTTGCTCCTCATTGCCTTCATTATATCATCCAGAAGCTTCTGCCGCTCCTTATTTCGCCTGAGAAGGTAGTCATGCCGATCCTTCACTATATTGTATGCCTTTATCATTTTCTCCGCAGTCAATCTCTCGTAAGCACGCTTCTTCTTTTCCTCTTTTTTGAAGACTTGCACATCTTCTTCCATTTCAGCGATTTTCCTACGGTATTCTTCTTCCTTTCTCTTCAAAGAATTCGTCAACTCCTCCACATCAGCTTCAAGCTCGTCAGTTCTGTTGAGCTTGTCTCGAGCGTGCCTGGAAAATGAAAAATTTAGAATTAATTTTCAAAATCAATAGGTATTCCTACTTTTGCACAATATGCTCAGCTCTCTCCAACCGCTCTCGAAGACTTCTCTCGTTCCGTTCACTCTCTGCATTATCCTCATTTCGAAGCTCCACTAGCCGTTCATATTCCTCCCGCAACTCCTCTTTCTCCCGTTCTTCTAGCTCATACTGCTCCTTGAACTGATTAGCAATGTATACATGTTGCTCGACGAGTGATCTTTCCTGAGCTAGATCTCTTCTCAACTCTTCGATATCATCTCTCAGCTTCTGTTCGTTTCGATGATTCTTTCTATTCATTTCACTTCGAACAGATTCAAATCTCTCCTCCAACGTTGTCGTCACATCCACAATATTCTTATTGAGCGATTTCCATAATCGTTTGATTTTTTGATCGCTTTCTTCACTATCTGCCAGGAGGGAATTTAGAAGTTCAGCTAGCTTTTTGAATGTTTCTGATGCATAATGAAGAGGAGACGCTTGCAAATCGCCTGACATATCATCAACATGTTGCTCCTGCACGACTTGTTTCAGCTGCTCTACCGTATTCTTGATTTTCTCTTCAAGGCGTATCAAATGCGCAGGGATGGCGTCTTCGGAAACAAGGGACACTTCCGGACTTTGTTGAACGTAGGAGACTACAGGTTGAGGTTCTTCTTCTTCTGTCTGTATTTCCTGATTTCGTCTGGATACCGAAATCGTCTGTCCTGGATACGTCTCAAGCTCCAACAACCGAACCCGCAGGTGTTCGATTTGCTGATCTCTAACAAAAATGTCACTTTCGTATTGGGCATTCGCATGTCCTCTGAACTCTTCAAATTCGGCTCTCAGCTCCTCATAAGCTCTTTCTATAGTCGTTAACGCCGACGTTTTTTCTTGAACTGTTTGAAGAGCAGTTTCCAGGTTGGATCTTAAAACCGTATCTTCCTCTTTCAAACGCTCCAACTCGGTTCTCGCAGCGGATTCTGATCGGATGTAACCTTCGAGTTTAGCTTCCAGTTCTCCTTCTTTTTTCAGCGCCTTCTCCAGTTTTTCATCAGACAGCTTTTCTCTGTTCACCGTCTCATTGAGCTCATTTTTCAACTGAACCATTTCCTCACTGTCTCGAGAAAGATGTTGTACTTGTTGTCGAAGGTGATCGATCTCGAGTTTCCCCTTCTTCAATTCTTCCAGCAACTCGTTTGAATCGTGTTTCTCGTCGAGCAACTGAAAAGTAATTTTCATTGAGAATAATTATTAGGATAAAGTCTTTACCTTTCGATTTTGAGCTTCAAGCTGGCCAATTTCTGTTTCCAAATGCTCTCTTCGGCGCTTCTCTTCTACAATTTGGTCTTTTTTCTGCGTCAGCTGAGTCTCGCAGTTACGAAAATTGGCTGTCAAAACGTCAACTTCTGATTTTAAGTTCAGTTCACTGTCGAGAAGAACTTGTTGAGCTTGTTTCAGGTACTGTAAATATGATTCATAAATATCTATATTTTGGTGAATTCCAAAACACCCTCCCCCCTCCCAGTACCTCATTTTCTTTCTGCAGACTTTTGTTTTCCGATTGTACTGACTCTAGCTTCTCCAAGGCTTCCGTCTCCTTTCTCCACGCACTTTCAACGTCTTCATCTAGCTTTTCAATCAATCCTTTGTGATTCTTTGTCATCTCCTCAATCTTTTTCTCCAACTGCTGCTTCACATCCTTCTCCTCCTCAATTGCCTTCTCCAGCTCATCAATTTTCATCTGCATCCTTTTCAGATTCTCTTCGAGCTCCTCATTCTGTTTGGCTATGTGTTCCCCATGAACTTTCATTTCGTCGAGCTCAAACTCATGAGTATTTTTGTCATCAAGAAGTCGTCGGTTTTCAGCCTCCACCTCGTCAAATTCCTTTCGCTTTTTATTCAAACGAGCTTGGAGCTCTTCAATTTTCTTCTCAAACCGTTTCAATTGTTCTTGACTGGATTTCAGCTTCTTTTCAAGATCCGCTCTCAATTTCTGTTCATCTTTTTCAAACTTTGCTTTCGTTTGCTCATAATCAAACAATCTAGTCTCCAAGTCGCTTTTCTTCTTTTCTATCACTTCAATTTCCGATTGTAGTTGATCCACTTCCTGAAACAAAACTTTATGCTCGAAGAAAACTTTAAAAACGAACAATTTGTAAATTCGCATTCACAACGTTAACATGAGTATCTGTTTCCGTTTGAACATCTGCATCGATTTTATCTGTGTCGACTTGTATCGTAGCAGTCGCTGTGAACACTTTGACAGGCGGCTTGCAATCACTTATCATCATCTGAAACCACTTAGTTTTCAAAAGAAACTGAAAGCTTAAAGCCAGGTTATCCACGTACGTTCTCCATTTTCGCTTCAATCATCGTCCGTTCGTCCTCGTTTTTGATGAATGAAAGCAGCTCTTTCTTGATTTTCTCACTGGATTTTAATTGGTGACTGCTAGGTGTGGAATCCATATCTTCATCATTCAACTTCAATTTTGGAATCACTGGAATCACATTTCCTCCAGCCATCGATCTGTCCATATCTATCCGTCTAGAGTCTTCCCGTAGAGAGTAATTCTCCTCGCGGAGAGATTCATTTTCCCCACGAAGCGATTCGTTCTCGTCGCGAAGCAATACATTCTCGCGAGCCCTTTTCTTCAACTCTTTCGACGCTGATAATATGCTTTTGACCCCGTCTGAAGGGAACGATATTTGGTAGAAATGTTGGGGAACAATACCAAGAACGTAATTCGAATCATTCTCTACGGTAATTGAATCTGAACCAGTTGACTCGATGATAGACAGTTCTGGTTGAAACTTTGTGAAGTGTTCCCTCCTCGATCGGCTTATATTCCCTCTGATAGGCGTCGATGTCAACTTGTTTTCACTGTTTTCATCTGGAGAACTGTCTAGCGGCGATCCAGATCGAGACTGAAATCATTGACTTGTTTTTTTAAATGTTCTGAATATGAGTTGCTTACCGTGGATGGAATATCATCACGAGGAGTCGGGTACCCACTGTCCGTGGGCGGCGCTTCAGACTTTTTCATAAGTCACTCTTTCTTATAAATACCGATTTTATAAACTGGAAAATATACTTATTGAAAGATACAGATTCATAGAATATAAATAACACAGTGAATTCAAAGTTCGAGCTCGATTTTTTTGAGAAACCTAGGTGGTGTAAACACCATGACGCCAATTTGCACACTGACGGATTCTGGAGGCGAAAACGGGCCGTCTTTCAGAGACGGCGTTATTGTTATTTTTTGAACGAATGAGGAAGCTTTTCGCGATTTACACCAAAAATTCATGAAGAAGATCAGAGATTTATAATTTGAAAAATTGGAAAAACTAATGCAAACCGCACTCCTGTGCAACTTTGCGTAACGGTGTTCAACTTTTTCTTTGTAAATTTATTTTCCGATGTTTATGCAAAACTTCAAATCGACTGTCAAACTGCTTGTGCTAAACAACAACTTCACAAAACGAGAGAAACAAGCGAATCGATCGATGCGTTGGCTGTTTGCAGGCACTTTCCGAGAAGGCGTATGCGAGAGAAGACTGAAGACACACCAGAAAAATATGAGAACTTGTGTTGAATTAAAACTTTTACTACACGAAAAATTCACATAAATACATGCACACTATGATAAACAAAAGAAAAGATAAGAAAAATGTTATAATATTTAAAGCATTCTTGTCAAGAATTATCAACTGAGCTCGATTGGTTTGGAACGAAAGACACAATATATGGAGAATCTGCTTCTATTAATAAATTTTCACTGATCTTTATAGATCAGTATTCGTACTCTCCGAACTCGTCATCCTGTACTGAATCGGCTCTGCAAATAAATATATTGAATTTGTTTTGTAGATGATTTAATGTATGTCCCCAGTGAAGTAAAAATTTCATAGATTTATTAGCGAGTTCATTTAATAGTGTAGATGAAAGATCAAATATAAGAATGTGTTCATCAACAAGAACGGGATGGGTGAAGCGTTTAAAGCGGGATTAGTGTGTGGCAATTATGGTTTGAGTAGATCATGCACTGGATGAGAAAGGGATCAGATCCCAGGACAAAGGGTATACAATCGAGTGTTCAAAAATGTACACGTGGATTGAGGGATGTTACATGATACTTGCGAGAAGCTCCTAAGAAGCAGGGGAATGAGGGAAAAGGAAGGACGACACAACACCTACTGCTTCGGCCGTGGTGGCTGTGAAGACTGGAATACAGATGAAGACGCCATCAGATTTTGGATGTACTGTCCCAGAACTTGATTCTCTGATCGTAGCTTCAGACTTTCCTCCTTCACCGATTCAACACGTTGTGAGAGATCTGAAACATTTAGAAAACTTTGTTTTGAGCTTTCTCTTTGGAAAGACTCACCATCAAGTGTGTTCTGAAGCTCGAGAACTTGAGTGATAAGTCTCGCTTTCTCTTCTGGATCCTCTGGTGGCTCTTCTTTTGGCAATGGTTGTGCCGCTCTTGGAGTCTTTCCGCCACTGATGATTGTCACAGTGTCATCTAAAAAACGTCTTGCTCAGAATCTTGACTGTCAATCATCTCTTACCGTCATCAGCGAGCGGAATGTCATCTTGTTCAGTTTTCTGGCTCATCGTAAAGTTAGTTGTAAAAAGAATTAAGGGATATACTGGCCGGTCCGAGAAAAGGGTTACTACGAAGCGCAGAGTGTCCGGAGAAGAGGAAATCGATAAAACCGATGGGAAAGCGAGAGACGCAGAGAATCGCCAGCTTGGCATTGCAATTGCGCCCTGTCTTCTCTTTTTGTCGACGTTTTGCCAAATTTCATCCATTTTTTTCCGGTTTTTCACATCTAAAACCGATCTAATTCTATAATAATTCTAGCCATGATCAGCGACGTTCAACTCGGAATCTGTGCTAACATTCTCGGAATTGCGATGCTCATGCTCGTCGTCCTTTTCCACTACTTGAGCGCCAACCAGAAGAACAAGTAACTCGGAAGGTTTGTGCGTCTTATTTTATTCTTTCTGCTCTCATGACAGGTTTTCAGATTTCCATTCAACTTCAAGCACCTCAAATGTGATACCAAAAATTGTCAATTAATTATTTATTGTCTTCATTTTCTTTTGGATGGGTTGAATCAGTTTTAAGTAAACTTCATTAATAAATTATTCTGTTAAATAACCCAATTTCGTTATTTCAATTTGTGGTGTTTCTTTCACCTCTTATATCACTGATTATCTTGAAGAAGGAACTGTATAGGATATTTATAATTATGTTCAGAACTGATGAGCTCACAGCCACGCGCTACTGGAGTTCAACCCGGCCCTTCGTTCAGCCCCACGACATCTCCAATTTCTCAACGAAATTTTCGATACGAGCCAGCGAGAAGCGGTTATACATCTCCTGGAGGGTACTCTACTTATTCGACCAGGTAGGCTTGAGTCTAAAATTGGACCTCTGGAAATAAAGTATGATTTCAGTACTACTGCTGACCGTGTCGGTTGTCTAACAGCAGTGAGGATGTCCGCATTCGCAAAGCTGTCCCGATTCACACGACGTCTTGTACATATCAGACAAATGGATTTCGAGTTTGCTCTCTGGCAAATGCTATATCTCCTTATTCAACCCTCCAAAGTTTATAAAAATTTTATTTATAGAAAGCGTAAGTGTTTCATGGTTCTTTTTCCCCTCCAATTTGTGTCTGTTTCCAGGTACCAAAGACCAATTTGCAAGAGATGATCCAGCATTCTTAGTGCTGCTGTCTCTTTCACTTTTGTTTTCTTCCATTTTCTACGCATATGCACTTGGCTTGTCTAAAACTGGCTTCTTCACTTTCTTCCTCTGGTCCGTTTTCGTTGACTGTATTGCTGTTGGAGTTGTGATCGCTACCATTCTTTGGTGGGTATCGAACAGGTTTCTACGGAAAGTTCGAGACCAAGACGTCGAATGGGGATACTGTTTCGATGTGCATCTAAACGCATTCTTCCCAATGCTCATTCTTCTTCATGTGATTGTTCCAATCCTTTATCCAAGTGAGTTCAAATCGTACCAAATACTCATAAGGAAGACGAATATTTCAGCATTAATCGATTCACCGTCGTTTTTGTCAGTGTTCCTTGGGAATACGTTCTGGTTCCTTGCAGCCTGCTATTACGTCTACATCACATTCCTCGGCTACACAGCTCTTCCAATTCTACACAAGACCCAATACTTCTTATATCCCATTTCCTTTATTTTCATGTTCTTTGTCGCCACTCTCACCGCAGGCTGGAACATTTCCAAAACCGCCCTCTACTTTTATCATTCCCGTGCCGAACCTCATAAGTTTGCTCCCCAACATAATGGCTTGTAGATTTTTGTTTTTTTTTTTGTGTTTGTAAATTGTAGATGATAGACGGAATGGTGACTGAAAACTAAATCCCTATTGCATGGTGTGCCGAGCTATATAACCGATTGAGTGTATGTGTGTTATACGTGTCCTTCTTTTCTTGTGTGTGCTTTTTTGATATTATAATGATAACTTATTCGTTTTGACTGAAATAAATAAAAGAAACCTCAAAACCCCAAAAAAGTGTAGTCGGTTGCGAAGTGACCGCGATCTTCAAACCAAACTTCCGCTCTGATAAGAGAGTTTTCTTCCTTTGTGGGAAACAACGTCATTATTTTAGTCCCCCATTGATGCTTATCAAAAATGGTGGTTTTCTAGTTCTTAAATTAGTGAGAAAAATCGTTCAACGAAGTTCGTTCAAATTGAACAAACATTTGAGGAAAAAAGTAGAGAGAAAAGTGGGCGGAGCCATTCCTCAGCCTATACTATACGTCACTTTTCGAGTGGACAACAATTGTCTTTTTTTTCTAAAGAGCATCTCTTTTTCCTCAGCCATGATATGCCATCTAATCAGTGATTAGACAAAACATTGGTTTCACTTTTTGCGGAAACTGAGGAAATAATCTGTGTGTCTAATTAGTGGTTCTGATGACTCGACTGCGTCTAAAAATGTTTGTTCAGAAGATGTAATATTTCGTGAGATGTCTTCTGAATTATTCATTTACTATGAGAAAAATTATCATTTTTGTATTATTAAAAGTTTCGTAACTTCCTGCCAAGGATACGGTAACTTCTAACTGGTAGTCAATTAAATGGTCTTCCAATTGCATGATTTGATGAAAAATGTTTTACAAATTTGTCTGTTAATCAATTCCGGTGATTGGCTTTTGTTTCCTGCCTCTCGAGGTTACTGTAGTTCAGAAATTTCAAACCACTACCCGAAAAACAGACAAAACCATAAAGTGGCTCGGATCAGCCACTTTATAGGTTATAAGTTTGTTCATAGACAAGATACAGCTTTCCAAATAGTATTGTTTAGCAGCACATATCGAGTTCTATTGTATTCAAATTAGTTGGTTTAAAAACATTGATTTTAAAAGAAACTATGGTTGGGCCCGCGAAGGCAAGCCAGAGCTCCCAAGTAGGCTATTTTGCTCGAGTTCCAGGAAACTTCAAAAAAGAGCTACAAAAAAGTTATTAACTGGAAAATTGTATAACACATCTGAAACTTTTGATGTCCAAATTTTGAACAAAAAAGACTAATGATAAAGTAGAGAAATCAAACACCCAATAGATGACCAAGTTTTGTTGGGTTACCTTAAGCTATTAACTTTGAGCTAATTTATCTCGATTCATATGCAAGATATCAAAAAGGTGTCAATTAATAAATTGTTTATCATAATATCCGAAGTGTTTTGTCAGTTGACCACTTTTTGATTTCTTTTACAAGAACTCAGATAAATTGGCTCAAAGTTAACATGTCGGCAGCTGACCGCGTAGCTCACCCGGCAGGCGCCTACTTTTTAGCTTTAGCTAATTTGTCATGGTTCCTGTGAAAGATAACAAAAAGTTGTCAACTAACAAAATATTGTTAGTATTCTGAATAAAATTTTTTCAGTTTACTACTTTTTGATATCTTTTATAGGAATCCGGATAAATTGACTCAAAGACAAGGGGTCAGGAGCCGAAAGCATAGCTGCTCAGCCAACTTTGTAACTTAAAGCCATTTTATCTCCACTTCTGTAACCGATATCAAAAAGTGGTTAACTAACAAAATATTTCAGATGTTGCAATCAAAATTTTTTAGTTTACCACTTTTTCATATCTTTTACAGGAAATGAGATACATGGGCTCAAAGTTAACAGTGAGGTGCGGTGTTCCATTAGAGTGGTTTTTTTTGCTCAGAAATACCACAATCTTTGCAATTATTGTTGTTTTGTACATCTCATATCCACGGACAGTAGTCACTTTTCTTCGGATGAAGATCAAATTAGTCATCATTTTTTGCGCATCTACTAGGATGAGTAACGTTTTCGTTGTTTTTGCTGGGAAACCCCAAAGCTCCGCCCACTCGAATCTATACATAAGTTACTCGATTCGAACTCTATTACAAAAAAAAGAATCGCAAAAAAAGCGTACGGTACCGTCTTGCCAATCGTCGTCTTCTTTCTCTTTTCATCATTTTGATTTATACATTTTCAGCCAACCTGATCATTGAAGATGTCGAACAACTTGAATGATATTATGGAGGTTTTGGAGCACAACGCAGGGAGATTGGTAAGAAAAATCAAAAATAGGAATTGATATAAAATTTCAAAATTTCAGACCGAAAACGATAGAAATATTCCCGAAGAGGATGAAGCTGTGATTCGATCGTCCGCATGGTCCCAGTACCCTCCAATAATCCCAACAGAAGATTCAGCGATGAGACTTCAGATGCAGAATAATCAAGTCCACATTGAATATCCACTAATTTCGGAAAAGCTGAACACAAGTGAGTTTTCTGGTGTCTCCGCCCTCTTCTAGATTCACTTAGACTGAGGAATCACTAAGGATGAGCAAGGAGGAAGAGGCATTAGAAAAGGAGGGTCAGTTGTAGATTAATTATTTCGTGTCAGTTTAGAACTCTACGAAATGCGTCGTCGATCCGCGACTCATTCAGAAGACGTCCGACGGTCGTTGACGTCTCCAGAAGTCAACAATGCACCAGCAGACTATCATTACAGTTATGATCAGGACAGTGAGTCAGATAGAAATCAAAAATCATAATATTTTTTGGATATATCATTTTGATTTTCAGAATTTTCCTATTGTAAACAAAAACAATCCCTTTGTATTTAAATTTTCAATTTTTATTTTCAGTTTCCCTCGGAATGAACCAGATGTCTATCAATCAGCACCCAGTGCCCCTTCTGAAGGATTCAGATGGTGAGTACAACTTAAAAAAAAATTATTCCTCAGCAAAAAAAAACCAGACTCAATTTTGCAAAATAATTGTTAGGTTGTCTGCGTCTCACTGATAGCTGCTGACTCATAAGGAATCTTGGAAGTTGAGTAAAAATGAGTGACTAATGATGAACATCGGAAACAATTATTGTTCTGATATCTTTAGTGATAAGAATATAGGTTTCCGGTCGAGCAAGATAAATTTCAGATAAGAGAGCTCAGAGCAAAAAGGTTCAAATTAAGATCAGTTTTTTGAAAGAAAAATTGTAGAAGTTTCTGTTAGGACTCGAACTTTCGTGTAGAGCTGATATATTTATCTGCAAATAAGGTACTGTAACTCTCTGTATTTTTGTCTGAATCACAAAGTTTGGTAAATTTTGAACTTGTTGCGTTAAGAGCTTCAAAACTAGTGTAAACATGTCCATGCGCCTTTAAATTCAAAAAATTTGCATTGAAGGCGCAACATAGGTTCGAAAATTAAAATTATCGAAAGTAGGTCATGACTATACATTTCAAAGCTCTAAACCTGAGAAATCTAAATCTGATCACAAAATTAAAATTAAACGGAAAAAAGATAGGCTACAAAGCTTCTAGTCCCAGAAGTGAAGGTTTTACAAAATTGAATCTACTGTAACTTAAGCGACATTTGTCCAGTCGTTAAAATTTTTGTATAGTTGAGCTTAGCATAAAAAGAACTTTGAAACAACTATAATAATGACTAGAATTCTCGAATATCGATTTTTGGGTTTTTTGGGTCCATGTGCCTTTAAGCTCAAAAATCAGAAATCAAAATTTAAGACTGTTTCATGATTATACAAATTTTGAAGCTTGAAAAATTTAGCATTACGCAACAATACAAACGATAGAAGAAATCCTGAAAATGAAACTGTTTTTGGGTTACGGTAGTTGTCGTTGTGGGACCTTCGGCCACGGCCACCGACGTTTCTCTTCCACTGCTCCCATTTTTAAAAGCATAATAGGTCACTCATTCACCACAACTACAGTACTCTTTCCGCATTTTTTCGTTATCAACTAGAAAACTCATCATGCGTCTCTATTTCCGATGGAGTCTGATAATTGACAAAAAAAGGTTTTTTTTTCTTCAACTTTACTATTTTTTCAGATTCCTCAACGCATTCTTCTTCATCCTCTGACGACAGCGGATCGGAATACACACCTTCTCCATACGGTAAGGCCTTGAAGGTCTCCATAGAAACTGAAAAAGGGTTTTTCAGCCAACAGTCGAACGCCCAGTGAATCTCCATGCCTTCCTACTGATATCGAAACCCGGAGATTATCGAAAACTCAGAAGAGAAATATGTCGAAAAGGGAGTTAGAGGAAAGAAGAAAAGAGGCGAACAAGAAGAACAGTAAGAATTATAACAAGAATAAGAAGCAAAAAGAAGCCGAGCTGCAAAAAGACTATGAACGAAGAAGAGTTGAATTCGTACAACTGAAAACAGAGGAAAAGAAGATCAAGAACATGCTCAAGGACTGCTACTTGTTCACAGGAACTGTTGTTTTAATCCCGGAGAATCAAGGAGTTCCAACTATAATGGACCAAACAACTTTGTACAATAGAATTCGGGAAATCAATTTGGAAAGTGACGGAAGAAAGCATAATTGTGAGAACTTGAAAAGGCTATCTGATACCTATCAGAACAAGATGAAAACTCATACTGTAGCAGATAACGATATCAAACTCAAGAAATCAAATATAAATACCTATGGATCTCGAAAGTCCAGAGCATTGCATTCTATGAATATCGCTCACTGGGAGTTCAAACTTGCTGAACTCGAATTTGATAAGCAGAAACTGATGTACAGAACTAACCTGATGAAAATGGTCAAGAGACAGGTTAGTAGGAACAAAAAGAAACGATTCCTAAACAAAATGTATTTTTCAGATGTCTGAAATCTTCAACTTCCGAAACGCTGGACCAGATTATGTAACTCTTCCTCAAGAACAGCAGATTCTCTTCGATGAGCTCTGTGATACATTGAGAAGTAACTCACCGATGAACGCGGATCCGTATCAACTCCAATGATCTACTTTCTACTTCTCCTATACCTCACTTTCCAACATTCCTACTTACACTTTAATAGAAGGTCACCCTTTGAGCCCATATATCTGGGTTCCAGTGAATGATATCAAAAAATTGTCAACTGACAAAATGCTTATCATAATATCACAAACATTTTGTTGGTCGATTTTTTTTTGATATATTTCACAAAAACCGAGATAAATTGACTCGAAGGAAGGAGGTCGGCGCCTTGAGCTATGCGGTCGGCAAGCGACCACTTAACTTTGAGCCCATTTATCTCGGTTCTTGTGAAAAATATCAAAAATAGGTTAACTGATAAAATATTGCTGGTAATATCAAACACATTTTGCCAGTTGACAACTTTTTTATATCTGTTACAGGAACCGAGATATATAGGCGCAAAGTTAAGAGGTCTGCGCATGCCGGCAGAGGCCGGCGGGCGATCTCTTAACTTTGAGCCAATTTATCTTGGTCCCTGCAAAAGATGCTAAAAAGTGATAAACTAACAAAATGTTTATCACAATCTGATAAATATTTTGTCAATTAAACACTTTTTGGTATCTTTCACATTAACCGAGATAAATTGGCTCAACGTGCAAGCATACGGTGGCCTTCTATTAGAGTGTTTGCGATATTTATTTTTTGTGATATTTTTCATTACAATTTGGCCATGTTCTCTATTGAGAAAACTTCACTTATTTTGTCTAGTCACTACTATCCATCTGTAATAAGAATCTAATCTAATAACTGCTGCCCTAATAAACTACTTCATTCAAGATTGTGTTGACCTTTCAAAAAATCAGAATCGGCGATCTACAAAGATTGTTTCTAAAAGATTAAGATCTTCATCTGAAGTTAAGGACATTCTAACTCAGATTGAACTTATGATTCGTAATAGTCTGGTTATTATTTCAAAATTCTGTGTCTTTTTGCTAATAATATTCATATTTTTTAATTGGTTGATTAGAAAAGCTGATTATGACTTAATTATAGTTTCATTGGATTCGAAAAAGGTAAGATTTGAAACTGTAAGTCCCTAGAAAGGTTACTAAAAAGTTCAGAAACATCTTGATCAAACCAGTTAGTTGGTTTTACGAGTACAGTCTGGCAAAGCGTCATTAAATCATGTGAAAGAAAAAGAAGAGAGACGATACAAAGATCAGAAGAGACGAAACTGTATCGTCTTGATTTATGACAGATCGTTATGTTGCGCGTGAAATATTACTCAATTAGTTTTTGAGACAATTTGAGAAACCAATTAAGCGAATTGGGTTCTTGGGTTACTGTAGTTCAATGTGGAATCAAGAAATCAAAAAATTGATGCAGAATCGAACTGCAAAATTCGGAATGCAAGTTCAATTCTCGCACCAAAAATTGAGTAATCTGCAACTTTATGTTTTCTCTGATAGTTCTTTTGTTTCAGACTTTGAAAATCTCAGAATATCAGAATTGAAAACATCCAGAATTTCCTGATTTTCGAGTTTTTTAAAAATCGCAGTCATATTCGAAACATACCGTAAAACCTGTAATAGATGGGCCCCTAACTTTAAACTTTGAGCCAATTTTATAGGTTTCTGTTAAAGATATAAGAAAGTTGATAACTAACCAAATGTCCACTATTTTATCACTAACATCAGTTGACAACGATTTGATATCGCTTATAGGAATCTAGATAATTAAGCTCAAACTTTACAGTGTGGGGCCCTTCTATTTGAGGTTTTACGGTATTCTTAAAACCTTAAAATCTCAGAGTTTCAATTGAACAGCATTTCAAATATATCGAGATCGAGCTTAGTCTCGAGTCCCCATGTTGATGGATTTACCGAAAAACCTTTTATAAAAGGGCCCCCACAATGTTCCGTTTGAGCTTAATTATCTCGATTCCTGTGAAAGATATCGAAAATGTGTCAATTGATAAAATGTTTGTGATATTATGATAAACATTTTATCAGTTAACAACTTTTGTATATCTTTAACAGGAAACGAGATAAATTGGCTCAAAGTTAAAAGTAAAAAAAAAAAACATTCTCAATTTTTCCCAGGTCACATCTCCTCAATGCATTCTATTCCTTGAACCCCTATCTATTCCTTATCCAGCCCTTCTGATTGATAACCACGTGCTACAATTCCTTCATAACGAACAATGTGAAAAACACGATCCAATGCTGAAAATCAAGGTATGTACAATAACCACCAAAACTTCCGGGACGATCATATGTTTTTGTTCTATTCAGGTGGCGATTGATAGCAAGTACAAGAAGAAAAGAGATAATGAGTCACTTCTTTTTTTCGAATTTTTTGAGATGAACAATCGAACAAACAAAGACTATTTGCAGTTTTCTACGCAGCCGACGAGAGTGATTCCAAAGTGAGGGATCGAATGAAACTTACATTCCAGGAGAAAAAAGTTTTCAGAAACTTTGAAACGTATTCCATTGGAAACCTATCTATTCCTACAAACATCCCAATGTTCCTGGAAATGTGGAAACGAGCAGTTCTCTTAAAGTGTTTAAACTTGCCAGTTCGAAGGAATAGAACAAAGGTAACAGAGGAAGTAGAATGATGTCAGTTGTAATGAGCAATTTTTGAAAAATAACACAGACTCAACAACCAAACCACGGAAAAGAAGCGGCAGGGAAATTGGCAGAGTTTAGGGATGTTTTGTTGAAATTTAATATGTTTTCGTTTTTGAATGGAGGTACTTTATTAGGTAAGCACAGAATCAAAGACTCAGAAAAACAAGGTAAGGATTATAGGTTGGTACAGAGAATGTGGAATCATTCCTCACACTGGGGACATGGATATCGCAGTTTTTTCTAAACATTTTCGTCCGGAATTGGTAGATTTTTTGCAGTCAAGATCTTCCCCTTTTAGATTATTGAGGAGGATCGGAAGGGTAATTTAAATATTTTAGCTTGGAAGTTTTTTCCTCAACAGGATACAGCAAATTAGGTCGTGACCTAGAAAAAATTAGGCTGTGACCTAGAAAAAATTAGGTCATGACCTAGAAAAAATTAGGTCGTGACCTAGAAAAAATTGGGTCATGACCTAGAAAAAATTAGGTCGTGACCTAGAAAAAATTAGGTCGTGACCTAGAAAAATTAGGTCGTGACCTAGAAAAAATTAGGTCGTGACTTAGAAAAAATTAGGCTGTGACCTAGAAAAAAATTAGGTCATGACCTAGAAAAAATTAGGTCGTGACCTAGAAAAAATTAGGTCATGACCTAGAAAAAATTGGGCCATGACCTAGAAAAAATTAGGTCGTGACCTAGAAAAATTAGGTCGTGACCTAG
The DNA here is from genome assembly GCA_027920645.1 of Caenorhabditis nigoni. NCBI lineage: Eukaryota > Metazoa > Nematoda > Chromadorea > Rhabditida > Rhabditidae > Caenorhabditis > Caenorhabditis nigoni. The sequence goes on along the minus strand of CP115866.1, from coordinate 5,916,464 downwards.
AAAAAATTAGGTCGTGACCTAGGAAAGTTAGGTCGTGACCTAGAAAAAATTAGGTCGTGACCTAGAGAAAATGAGGTCGTGAGATATCGAAAAGTGGTCAATTAACAGAAAATTATTGGTATCACAATTAACACTTTGACACATTTTTTCTAGATAAACGACTCGTTTGAATTGACAATCACGTCGAAAGTTAGCTATCCGATGAATACGGACCTTTTTGTGATGTATGAGGAGAAAAATAAGGATGGAAGTGTTATGAATTGGGTTGGAGGAGCAAGTAAGTAATTATCAATGGTTGAATTTTCAGAAAATGATTTAAGGAAACTGATAAGAACGTCACTTAAAAGATCAGTGTTTAGCTTGAAATACCGTATTTCCTCCAATAGAAGCACATCCAAGCCATCAACTTTGAGCTCAAATATCTCGATTCCTGTGAAAGATATCAAAACTTTGTCAACTGATAAATTATTTATCATAAAATCATCAGTATTTTAGTAGTTGACAAAATTTTGATATCTTTTACAGGAATCGAGGTAGAAGAGATCAAAATTACCAGCTTGGGTTGGCTTTTTATGTAATAGAGGAAATACCTAGATTAAAAAATCTGGACCTCAAAAAATTAGAATAAAATTATCATTTTTCCAGGCAACGCTCAAAAGTTCAAATATACATATCCAGAATACGATCCTTGGTGTGCTGCCGATCTTTACGGATATCTATTCTGGGTGACATGCTCTCCTCAAAAAATGCTTATTGTAAGAAACACACACCATTAAGTTCAAATCACTTTATTTTTTGCAGTTTGAATACGGTAATTTATGGTACGAAGATGTTCCAAGTTCCGATTACAATTGGAAGTCATCGGCAAACAATGTACAAAAGAACGGATTTTGGAAAGAGGAAGAGTTGAAACAAGTTTATGTGATGTATTAATTGATTGAATGTGAATTGTGAGAGCATAAAACGTGACTAGCTTGAAGTGGAAATTGGACAGAAAAGAGAAAATGAGTAAGAGAAAAGAAGAAATAACATCTGAAGACGTCAGAGAATTTGGGTTAGAAAATGTTATGACGACATGGCCATCAGTCAAAAAAATTCGAAAAAAATGCTCGCTGAAGGAAGGGGACACTTACAGAGAGATCGATCAGAGTGGAAGGAAGCTGGGAATATGCATAAATAATGTTTAAAAAAATTAGGTCAATCACCTAAACTTCAGGTCTATCCGTTTTCAGATTCTTTTGCGATGGTTCTTCTGGAACAACTTCTAAATTTCCGCCGACGGCTTGCGTCTCGTTTGATACACCATCTTCGGATGGTGAAACCTCGTTGTCTGTTTTGCTGCACGCCTTCATTTCTGAAGAGTTCACTCGTTCTTCTTCCATTCTGAAATTCATGATTGAAATATGACTATTATGAAATCCGTAGTTTTTTTAATACCGTAATCCCCAAAAACTCACTTTGCATAGTTGGTATCAGTGCTGCGACTCCTTGTTCTTTTCGACAAACTTCTGACCATGGTTGCTGAAAATTATCTCATTCTGACTATGAGTCATCCCATCAAATCAAACCATTCAAAAGAAGCAAACAACACAAAAACTGAGGAATAAATGAGCAATAAACAAAACATAAACAAAGGAAAACGAAGAAGTTAGTAGGAACCAAGGGAGGGTTTATTAAAAGTTATCATCAGAAAGTTTGTGTCAAGCAACGTACACATTCGTCGCACGAATTCGTTGAACGTCTCCTCCTTTTCTGGCTCACGAGCCCATGGCTGAAAGAGTGAAATTTTTATTGAAATTTAATTGATAAATTGAATTAAAATTTTGAAAAAGGAAAACAGGAACATACCAGAACGTCTCCTTTAGCAAAGACCAGGAAGAAGATGATTCCGCAAATGTCGATGGACATAGCCAATAGGAACACCCATTTCCAGCCATCAGGATTCTATAAAAATGTTTGACTGTAACATAAATTTTGATATTCTGGAGAATTCTATAATTAAAAAGAAAATTGAGTTAACGGTAAGATGGAGTCTCAGATCCCTGCTATATTTTTCTTTCTTGAAATCTGAGGTTTAAGTTACTTAACTTTGATTTTTCAGATTCTTGATTTTAAGCGTCTTTTTTTAGTTCAAATCCCTTCATATCCAATCTGTTCGCTTTATAAAAATCCTTATCAGTTTGATCATAAATTTCTCTCCGAAACAATAAAACAAACTGAATCAAACTACCCACGCTCTCTGATCATTAGATTTTCTGTTCTAGCCTCGAAAAATCTTAAGAAAACAACAATTTTTTTTCTCATTGATACCGTTCGATTCGCCAGACAAGCACCCATTAAAGTTTCAAACATCACCGAAAAGGAAGTACTTTTCATACTTTCAAAGTCTTTCCTACAGTAATCCTCACCTCAAAAGTCATCGAATTTGTGGCGATTCCTCCAACTCCTGCTATCGCTCCTAATCCATTGGAAATTCCCATCAGAATCGGAGCATATCTTGGAGCAATATCGAAATGATTGACGTTGAATCCAGAAAGAACTGCTCCTGCTCCAGAGCAAGCGATGATTAAACAAGTTACAGCAATAACAGGGTCTCTGATGAAAGCCAAACATCCCAACATGATAGCTTCGACTCCGAATCCAAACGTGTTCACAGACTTGCGGACGGCTTCAGTGCTCATTTTTCCAGAAGATCGGAGGTAATCAGAGAGTTGACCAGAGGAGAGAGTGACAATACACATTCCGAGTTGGGGGAAAATTGCAATGAGACCACTCTGAAAATATATAACTTTTTAGAAAATCATACTTGAAAAACGGGACCTGTCGTAGTTTCTTTCAGGAACTCAATTTTTAGACCAGTTAGAATAGCTTCGATATAACTTAATAAGTACTACAAAATGATACTACTTGGAATACTGCATCTTGTCTATGAGCAAAGCTATCAAAATCCAAAAAATATATACCGCGTAGCTGAAATGGTTTTTGACCCGTAACTTTGTTTAAACCATTCATAAAATAGTTGCATAAAACCTACATTTTTGATATCAATGTGAAGAACATCCTTCATATATGTTAGCTGGTTTCCGAGGAGCAAGAAGAAACTCCATGAACGACAGAAAGAGCAAATGATGATTGCCCAGACAGCAGTAGAAGTCATCATGTCCCGCCATGGCAATGTAGTTAGCTGGAATACAAGTTTCAATTCAAACCCAAAACTTTTTTCTGGACTCACTGTCATATTCTTAACAGCTACTGTTCCAACTTTTTCAGTGATAAACTTTTTCTCATCCTCAGCAATGTATCTATGAGTTGCCGGACTATCACCTGCCACATACATCCATGCAAATGCCCAGATGATTCCTAGAACTCCGAAAACGTGGAATGGAGCACTCCAATGGAAATGAGAAACGAGATAAGCGGATGCTGGTAGCCCAACCATAACTCCAATTGATGCTCCTGTGAATGTAGTCGTCGCCAGCTTTGATCTCTCAAGAGGCGGCGCCCAGAACTTCCAAACTCCGTGCATAGCTGGATAACAGACACCAAGAGCAAGTCCTTGAGCTGTTTGAATACACATGACGAAGATATCAGTGAATGGATGGAATTTCAGAGAAACTGCAGTTAGAATATTGAGAATAGCGGCTACGAGAATTCCTAGCATGAAGAGTTTATTGGGGGCGAATTTGGCAGCAAGGACTCCAGCGGGAATTTGAGAGGCAGCGTAGCCATAGAAGAAAGAGGACTCCATCATTCCAACTTCAGTACCCGTCCAGAAAAATTCTTTTTCCTGAAAAACAAGAATTTTAAAAAACTACCGTTTTTTTCGTATAGCTGAAATGAGATTGCTGAAATGTATTTGCTCTAATTGAAGCCCAACCAACACCGTCAACTTTGGACTCAATTATCTCGGTCCCGGTGAGTGATATCAAAAACTTATTAATTGATAAAATATTTATCATGATATTGCCAATATTTTATCAATTGACAAAATTTTGAAATCTCTAACAGAAATTGAGATAATTGAGCTCAAAGTTGCGGTATCCAAACTTTTTGGAAACCCAAGGCTCGAAATTCTGGAATCCAGAAAATTGATATTTCGAAACTCAGAATTTCAGATGGTAAAAAGATATGGACTTTACTTTTCGATTTTTTTCAAACTATGAAATACAGAGATTGCAAAACACGAAGTTTCTGGATTCCAGGATTTCGAGCCTAGTAGTTCTAAAAAATTCTGGATACTGTAACTTTGATTTTAATTATCTCAGTTCCCATCAGAGATAATAAAAATATGTCAACTGATAAATTATTTATCATAATATCACCAATATTTTACCAGTTTACAAAATTTTGATATCTTTCATAGGAATCGAGATAATTGAGCTCAAAGTTGGCGGCATCTATTAGTGGAATTACGGCAGTGAGAAATGTATTTTCGAAAACATCAAATAATTTTGAAATATTTTTGACTGTCAATAAAACCAAAACTTACATGTACTTCTCCATAAGCATCCGTAAAATTGTTAACCATTCGATTCTTCGCCACACCGAAATTCGATCGAATTCCAAAAGAAATTGCAAAACCTATATGTGCCAAAAAGGCAATCTGCCATCGAACTTTTTTCAGGAAGAATTTATTCTAAAAAAATATATCTTCAATTTTTAAGTTCTTCTTTAAAACTCACATCTTCTTGAAGTGTGTGAAGCTGTTCTCGATGTTCCCACGTCTTCGATGAGAACGTTCTTCGGAGAGTGTCCGAGATGGCTGACGCCGATTTTTTGAGTGTTCTACTCGCCATTATGGGGGTAGACGATATACTTTGAGATGATTAGAATGTTGATAGAATGTCTGGAAAAATAAAGGAAATAAATGAATAAAGATTGGAATGTGGATACACATATAAAAAATCGAACTTTTTTGTGTAGTTGATAAAAGCAGGCGGATAACACACAAAACGATAAAAATTGGGGATGAAAAGGAGAGGATGCGGAGAGATGAAAAGGAGGGAACAAGTTTCGGGCCGGGCCGAAAAGGGAAGAAATGATATTGGTTCGTATGACAACGAAAAACCGAATCGATTCAGCTGATAATTTTCTCTTATCTTTTTTCGCCCCTAAATCTCCCCCGCCTGATCAGTGAAATATCGGGGAGAGAAGAAGTACAGTAAAATGAGAAAACGAATGAGATGAAACTGATAGGTTAGTCTCTCTCTCTTAAGATCAATGAATTTTTTGACTGTTCCACCCCTTTCTTTCTTTGAAATGGAAACCTTATCACAGTCACACGGCGGTGATGAAAGTCGCAACTTTTCGGACTTGTGTTGGGCTAATTGAGAGGAAGGAAATGACGATTTGTTCTAGATTGTTCTAGATTAGAAAAGTAAGCTAGATGACGAGATTTGCCAAAGTAGAAGCTAGTTAACTTTTGGTCAGAAGTTGGCCCAAAAACGGCTGTAGAGCAAGCCATGGTCAGATTTTGGTAGGAAGTTATAAGTTGGAATACTATTGGGTCGAAATTATGAATTTGTGTGATTTTTGTCGGCATCCGTATTAAACACCCAGAATTTTAAAATCAGATCATAACTATATTAGAACTCTGAGATTCGAAAACTTCTTAATTTATGATTTTTCAAAAGTTCGGAATTTCTTAAATTCGAATCTGAAAAACTTGTCAATAATAGGAGATTCTCAAATTCGAAATTTCTGGATCTTGTATTTCAAACATCAAAGTTTCAGATTGAATATAACTTGACAGATTTTTTTCGAACTATGACACACAGAAATTGCAAAGTTCGGAGTTTCTGGATTCCAGGATTTTGAGCCTTGGTGTTCCGAAAAATTCTGAATAACACTTTTATTTGGAGAAATGGAGATTCACTTGGTGGAAGTTTTTGGAATTTCACTACATTAAGAAATAGGATTCACCTATATGATCAGAGAGAGAGCAAAGATTCCAATAAGTTTTGTGTCTCTATTTTCTCAAAAAAAGTTTTTTTAGGTCCGATGACTTGACTTTTAAATAATTTTTTAACCTGAATTAAAACGTATTTTTTACATATTTGTTTGTCATGTGCTTATTTTCTAGGTTCGACGGTATAACCTACCGTATTTCCTCTATTGAAGTCTAACCAAACTGTCGATTTTAAGCTCAATTATCGAAAATCTGTGTCAAAGATATCAAAAATTTGTCAACCGATAAAATATTGTCGATATTATGATAAGTAATTTATCAGTTGAATAGTTTTTTATATCATTCACATGAATTGACATAAATAAGCTTAAAGTTGACGGTTCAGGCGGTCTTCTGTTAGAGGAAATACGGTTACAAAAAACTCCCAAAACAACCCATTTTATGAGTATTTGAATAAAAGAAGCGACTGTATTATGTGATCATGACTACAATCGTCACGGCACTGGGAATATAAAATGAACTATTCTCATTTTCTGAGAGTGGGTGGAGACCCCAAAAGAGAAAGAAGCAATTAACTGAACAGAAAAAGGACACTTATAGTGGGGACACTACACACCGTAAACAAAATATTCATTTAATTGGGATCATTTCTTTTTTACCATTCTCCTGTTTCTTATATATTTGGATCAGATATCAGGAAAAGGATGAGCAATTTGTGAATAGGTCGGAAATCAAGCCAATTCCAATTTCATGGACAATGACGTCAGTGCAAACGAGAAATATGAATACGGACAACTGTGAACTTCTTCATAAAAGTCTCTAGTATGGTCAACCAGTAATATTTTTTTGGGAAAGAAAAGATAAAGATGAGAAGATACTGTATTCTTATCAGTGATAAGTTATCACACACTGATTGTCTTTTTTGAAAAACAAAATAGATCTTCAAAAATATTCGGAAGAAGTGCAAGAAAAGTTTGATTGAGAAAACACACGGAGACGAAGAAATGTCTCGTCGACATAATTTGATAAAAATTTACAAAAATGAGAAATGGAAAGCAATGATAGACTAGTTAACTTTTTGCATTTATCTGAGCATAGATGAACATTTTTTATTGCAAAATATGATTTTTCACTAGAATTCTTAATTTTCAAAATTTTTCATTGTTTCCAGAATACCGTAAAACCTGTATTAGAAGAGCGGGCTCTTCTGATGTTCAAAGGTACCTCTGGAGGGCCCATCTATTAGAGTGCTCTTCAATTCGAGGGGGGCCCTTCTATTTTTCCGGCAACTTTTTTCGAAATGTTTTAACAAAAAAATGGCGAATTATCATTCAAAAATTTCTTTAAAAATCTGTCAATCTGACCGAAATTAAGCAAATTTTTAACAACAAAATCAGTGTTTCAACCAATTTCTGAAAAATTATGGAATTTCCTGAATATTTTTCACTGGAAACGCAAGAAATTTTTAATTTGAAACAACACATTTGGAAGGGGCCTTTCTATTACAGGGATCCTTCTATTTTTCCAAGCTCCTCTATAAGGGGCCCTTTTATTAGAGGCGACCTTCTTATAAAGGGACCCTTCTAATACAGGTCTTACGGTACCCTAGCCACCCTGTACTCTCACTTTGAGCGTTTCACAAAATTACAGTAGTCCAACTGTTGACAAAAATTAAACATACTCAGCCCAGGCTTTTCAAAAAGCTTCCAGACCTTTCGAAATTTCCACTTCCTGCTTTTCTATTCTGTGATTACATAAAATCATAAACAAAAAGTGAAACAAAATAGTTCAGAAAGGGACATCTGAAGACACTAGAAATAAAAAAAAAACGAAGAAATATACTGATAAGAAAGGTACAGTTGAACAATGAGAGAAAAGACACTTCTAGAAACCAGAATTCGTTTGGACAATGAATTCGGCGAAAAGAGACAGAGAGAGAGAGAGAGAGGTACTGTAGAAAGAGTAGCCAGGCCGTTCTTTTTTGATTCGAGAAAAAAAATGAACTATGTAAAAATCAACTCACAAGAGAAAAAAAAACAGTTATGTGATTCGAGAAGAAGAAGACGTTGACACGGGAAGAAGACGTGAAAAAAAGAATAAGATGAGAATGAAATGAAGGCAGAAAAAATCAGAAGGGAGAGCGGGAACAGTAGGAGTTTATATTTGCCTGAAAAGGGGAAAAGTGTGACGTATACGTTGGAAACCTATCAAATTTACAGAAGGCCCCCTTTTTCTTTTTCAGATAAAAAGTATTTTTTTTGAAGAAAATATAATAGAAAAGGGAAAGTTTTTTAGGAGAATGAGAAGGACGACGGACAACAAAGAATGTTGTAGTACGCACCACAATGATCAATAGTAAATATTTTTTTAGCAAAGTTTCTAAATTTTCAGATGGGAAAATCAAGAAAAATGTTTCAGAAATCATGATGCAAAATTAATTAGAACCGTATTTCTAGGAGGCCACTCGAACCATCAACTTTGAGCTCAATTATCTCATTTACTCAAAAAGGTAGCAAAAATTTGTCAACAGATAATGTATTTATCATAATATCACCAACATTTTGTTAGTTGACCGATTTTTGATATCTCTCATAGGAGCCGAGATAATTAAGCTCATGGGCTTCTTGTTGAGGAAATATGGCAATCTTTGGAAACTTTTTTGTGAAAGTCTTGAAGAGAATAAAATCATTTTGAAACGAAAATTTTAAAATCTAACGTCTTCTATTAGAATTTCAAAATTCTGGAATCCGGAAAATCAAAAACAGGGGCTTCAAAAAAGATAAGAGATAATTTTGAACAGTTACCAAATGAAACTTTCGAAAACTTTTCTTGCAAAATATTTCAGATTTTTCGAGAACCATTCTGAAACAAAACATGATAACAGATCACTGATATCAATCCAACAATGTTGAAATTGATCTCTGATGATTCTACCCCCATCCATAGGACAACCCCCTTTTTTGAAGTTCATATGATTTTTAAATCTGGTTTTTTTGTCAAGTTCGAAAGTCAAAATCACAAAGTTGAAATGAAATTTGGAATTATGAGATTCAGTGTTTTTGGAGGTTTTAAGTTCTAAGCTTCCAAGATTCTGAAATACCAAAAGTCTGGTTTTTTCTGGATTTCTAGATGGTTTACCAGGTCAATCTTTTTTCTGTTAGAGAGCTGTGTTCAGTGTCTATTAGATCGTAGATTTTCAAATTTCAATCTCACTTCATGTTGGAGAAACGACGATTCTTTTGGTCCTTATCCGACTGCACAAAGGCAGCATGATTTTATTTAAAATTTTATTTGGTCGTCAAACACCTGGTATTCACAAACAAATGGTGGATCTATATAAGGGACATGTTCCGTCATTGTCTACAAATTTTGTTGGGTTCGAAAATTTCCACCCGGGAGAGTTCAGTTCGAAAGATTCCAACGACCCAATGAGTTGCATTTCGATCGACTGCTGAAAGTGGTGAAGGCGGATCTATTTCAAACCACTTGTAAAAAGTCAAAGGCATTGTCCGTTAGTCAAACAAGTATTGTGTATGGCTTGAAGTCTCTTGGCAACTTCAAGAACTGGGTCGATTTTTATCCCATGCTCAGAAGGACTACGACATGGATTTCCATGTGGATATGAGCCTGTTTTTCTTATCATTTCTTCATACGTTTAGTTGGGCGGGGGATCTAATGACCGTAGATGAGAAGTGGGTGAGCTACTCTAACCATGTGCGGAAGAGGCAGTTGATTAAGAAAGAAGACCTAGCTCTGGACGTTCCGAAACCAAAATTTCACGTGAAATTGGGTATGTTCTAGGTTTGATGGTCTGGCCAAAGAATGGTGAGTGGGAATTTTTAGATTAAAGTACCATTATAACCGCCGCATTGTATAGTTCCTAATTAGAGAAATTGATTCTGGCAGTCGGACCGGAACAAGGAGAAAAGCCCAAGCTTCACTTCCAGCACCCCAGTGCGAGATCCCCCGTGACTAGAGGTATCAGCCAAGAACTCATGTTGTTTGGCTGAACTATTCTTTCGTATTCACCGTGTTTTCCAAATTTTACCCTGTCGGATAAATGGTCACTTGGGGCTCTTAAACGTCATCTTGATAGAAAATACTCCAAGTGAAAAGATCATGTAAAAAAGGAGTTGACCCACGTTTTCAATCGCGGCGCTCCTCTTTCTAGGCCTATGAAATCAGGAAATCACCGGAGCGTTACCAGGCAGCTATCAATGCTCATGGACACTACTTTCATTTATCTAGTCCCCTCAGCTTTAAGAAAAATTTTATCAAAAATATTGCCAAAAAAGAAAGAAACTTTCTGTTCAACCTAATATAAGAATCATAACTATAGATTTTTTCACCCTTGGAAAATTCTTAGAATGTGAAAAGTTCCAAAAAACAGAAATCCAAAATAATTCAAAAAATAGGAATTTCAACAAAATGAAAATTTTGAAAATATCCGAAAAAAAAGACAATACTTGGAAAACAATGTCAACACTGGGATTCTGATATTCCTAGAATTTTCTAAAACAGTTCTAAGGACCAGAATGAGATTCTGAGATTCTGAGATCCTGAGATTCTGAGATTCTGAGATTCTGAGATTCGGAGATTCTGAGATTATGAGATTCTGAGATTCTGAGATCCTGAGATTCTGAGATTCTGAGATTCTGAGATTCGGAGATTCTGAGATTATGAGATTCTGAGATTCTGAGATTCTGAGATTCTGAGATTCTGAGATTCTGAGATTCTGAGATTCTGAGATTCTGAGATTCTGAGATTCTGAGATTCTGAGATTCTGAGATTCTGAGATTCTGAGATTCTGAGATTCTGAGATTCTGAGATTCTGAGATTCTGAGATTCTGAGGTTCTGAGATTCTGAGATTCTGAGATTCTGAGATTCTGAGATTCTGAGATTCTGAGATTCTGAGATTCTGAGATTCTGAGATTCTGAGATTCTGAGATTCTGAGATTCTGAGATTCTGAGAAAACTAGGTGATGACGTATCAGCTATAAACTACAGTAATCTACAAATAGTCATCTTTATAATAGCAAAAACAACTTTAAGATAGATTCCAGATCTTTAAATCTTTAAAAACCACAAAAAAGGGATTCCCCGACCTTAAGAAAACAGGTCACACCCAATTAAATATGACCTTATTTGCTGTCTGAAAAACAAAAGAAGAGAAACAAGTAAATAAAAAAAAACTAGAATGAAATATATATCACATGAAATTGTCTTTACAGCACAAATAACGACTATTTTTAGAGAAGGATCAAGATGACAAAAACAAAGATGAAAAAACCAAAAAAAATGTTTCTTTTTCTCTAATTTTGATTGACATTGCATGAGACATAACCTTCGAAAAACGCGCATGCATGTAACTTCTTCTTTTGATATCTTCTTTCTTTATCATACACAGTTCTCAATCTTACTAAGAACTAGTTTCTCTAAAGATATGTATTTATTTTAATCAGTGCCTAATTATCAGCAATTATCAGTAAGAAAAGACACGTGGAAAGAAAACCGGAGGAATGAATCATAGACCGCACGTATTGTGTCCCTCCAAAGTACGGGATCATCCTCATAAATTATGCGGAATTCTTCTTCTAAATGATAGGCAGTGATAATAGAATTTCAGTGACAAACGGTGATAAATCACAGAGAAGAAAGTGGTCATTATTACAGTACAGGGGTCATCAAATGAACTTAAAGTTTTTATTTTGTGAGATTCCAAATAGGACAAAGAAGCGCGAAATTTTAGTTTACAACAGAGGAAATCGGGGTGAAAACTTTCAAAGATAACCGGTGATTGTAAAAATTGAAACTACACAAGATAATTGATCTATCCATATGGATTTTCATCTCTCAAATATCATATTGCGAACCGTTCAAAGAAAAGGGTGGAAAAGATGAGATATTATGCAGATATCTGTGGAAGGATGGGCGGTTCCTCCGGGATTTATTAGAGAGAAGAGGGGTAGAGAGAAGAATATGATAATTGCATCATTTTGTTCCAGTTCGAGGTTTCTTGAGGGAATATGGAAGTGTTTGGAAACTTTTCTTAATGATATTTTTGTCGTCGTTAGGAGCATGGATCTTCGGAACGGAATTCGGAATTTCGAAAATTCTGGAAAAATTCATAATGGTATTCCGGTCGGAACATTTTCGAACTTTTTTTTTCGGAATGAGCGCGTTTTACTACAATTTCAAAATTCATGAGAAATATTCCCATTCCCGGAATCCCGAAAATTTCATTTTTCATATTTCAAAGTTCCGAAATTCCCAAAATTTGAAATTCAGAATTTTAGACATTCCGAAAAAAAAAATCCGAAAAAGCCCTTCCGAACATCTCAGGTTGAGTGAAAGCTTCCCATGTTTTGATGTTCCAAAGTTTTTGAAATTTTAAGAAATCGGGAACATTTGGAAAAATCCCAGAATCTTAAAAATTCTAAAAAGTTTCAAAAGTCGGTTGAAAATTCAAGTTCCCTAAAATTAATATATTTTTACAGAGTCTCAGAATTTCAGGATTTCAAAAGTTCAGAATTTCAGAAGTTCTTATTTTCAGAATTTCGGAATTTCAGAATATCAGAGTTCCAAAATTTCAGAATTTCAAATTTTCAGAGTTTCCAATACTCAGATTTCAGAATTTTAGAATTTCTAAATCTCAAACTTTCAGATTTCCCAAACCTCGAAATTTCCATTGTTATTGTTAGAATGACTATCAAAGTATCGGAATTTCAGAATAACGGATTTTAGGAATTTCAAAGTTCCAGAGATTCAGACTTCCAAGCTTCAATGTGTGAAGTTGTAAACATTCAGTTTCTCCTTTTCCCTAAAAATTAATAATCTGACAGTAAGTTTCCTCTTGAATTCCCACATTGGTCAACGAAACTGTTCTCTTGAGGGAAAAGTAAGTTGTAAACCATTCTTCCCTTCCTGTTCCGGAACATCTTCCCATCGTTTCACTGTATTTCCCTTCTCGAGGTCAATTTGTGTCGTAAAATAGAAAAGTGATCTTTAATGAACAGTCGGGCACTTGGAAAGACAAAGACGGATAATAAATCATTGTGCTGTATTCTTCTCCCTGTTTGATTTTAATGAGAATCGAATTCTTTTTGATTACTCAGAGTTTTTTTTCCTTCTAGAAAATTGTGAAGTCTTGATTCGTGGGAGGGGCCAGTACAATGTGTGGGAATGATGTCTGGAATAAGGAAATGACCGAAACGGACTTCATGGCGGAAAAATGTTGACATGTGTGAAAACGGTTCAATAAACATGCATGATGCATAATCATATCCGGAACAAATTGAACCAGGAACCAGTTACCAAGCTGAAAATCATATCACAAGAAGAAGAAGATCCTGAAGCTAAACCTTTTGAACATTTCAAATTCTAGAATCTAATCATTGCGCACAATTACCCGGACTGATGAAAACGAGTATATCTTTGGAGTCAGGTATCTTGGAAGCACGAAAATTGGTAAAAATATAGCTTTACGTTCGATTAAAAGCTGCTGAAATTTTTAAAGCGATTCCTTAAGTCTAGGTATAGTTATGATTGTCCAAAGATGAACGGCGTATTGTTTCCTTGTGATTCTCATGAGATGATGCAAATTTGACAAGCGATAACTCAGCTAAAAGTTTATCAGATATATTGAAACTTGACCAGTTTATTGATGGATTATTTGAATTTCAGCAATCCAAATTTGAGTACAGTACAACGCTCCACTCAATTTTTATGCTAGTACAAACTTGAGTGTGGGTAATTATTCGCTACTCTGTAGGTTATTCGTTGGATGAAGCCGTGCGGATTCAGAATCGAGTTTTTGAAAATTTTGTTATAAAGTTCATATAATTCAAACATGGAACTACATTTTTGTAATTGATAGTTTTTGTGTAGAGTTGCCAAGAAAAAAGTTATGAGTCATTAAAAATGCAGACCATTTTAGGCTTGCAGGTTTTGTCCGAATTGTAGTCGTCGTAAATTTCTGAAAAAGAAAACCTTGGATTTTTATCTTTCCAAGCACAGAGTTAATTAAATAATTTGAAAATTTTTGCAGGTTTACTGGTGATTTCTATAAATTTTTGTACTCCAGAAAATTCTGAAGTTCAACAAATTCTAAAAATTTTTTTTTTTGAAAAATCAAGTTTTGAAATCCTTTTTTGGTTTTCCACCTTTTTTTCAAACGGCCTTTCTTTTTTTTCAACACATTTTGTCATAGTTGTAATCCTAATATCTGCTGATATTCCTCCAATGACGTTTTGTGATGTAACGGAAAATCTGGAAACTTGTACATATTTCCAGACTCGAGAGTCACAAATTTTCTGCTTGAAACAACTTTTGCAACATTTTTAGAAACTGTGATCAACATGCTTGACTTCATCCAAATTGTACCAAGTAGTACCGAGTTACAAATGACTCATTTGGAAAAATCATCAGGATCATTTAAAAAAAAAAAGCACCTAAAATTAATTGGGCTTATTGTTGTACGTATAACAATCAGGGTAGCATTGAAAAAGTCCATCTGGTCTACTATTTAAGATGTCTATCAGATGATGCTGCAAAGAAAAGTATTCTTTCGTATTCTGGCCAACATCATAATTCATTCTAGTTCAATGAGTTCTGTCTGATTCGGAAAATTTGGACTTATTACCTATCCATGCAGACATTACTTCCCAGGCACCCAATCATTTGCTAACTCATTCTATCAACAAGGAAATTCAAAGACTTCAAGAATGTCTTCTTTCTTCCAACATCCCGAAAATGCTTATCTCCCAATTGGCCAATTTCCAGAGTATCAAAAGTTTGTCTATAATTTCGATTACATCACAATTGTCTCTATTCTCACTTTTATTTTCTTCATGCCTTCTGTGTATTCATTTGTCCAGATGACTATATTCTATGAGAAAAATGTTTCTCGAAACTTCTCGAAAGAAATTCATCCATTCGTTTTCAAAACATTTTTGCATATGCAAGGATGTGGTATCATTTATACAATCCTGGATTTCTTTCTCTACCGTATTCCCAGCACTTCGATTGTCACTTCCTATTTTTCTACGATCAGAGGAGATAGTATCATAAGATATGTGGTTGCTGTTTTCTATGGATTCGATTATCTTTCTCAGCTGTTCACTGTCCTTTTTTGTTTCATTCGAGTTTTGGTTTTGTATAATCCGAGAAAGCATTTGGAGGTGAGCTATTTTTTATGAAGTTTTAGATATCTGAAATGTATACTGTTTCTTTCTTTTTTGCGTTTTTTTCTTGGTTTTTGAGATAGATTTTGAAAAAAAAACATTATTAAAAAACAACATGTCAATGTCTATATCTATACCCGTATAACAGACCGTTAAATTTTGAATGAAAAATTAGGAATCCTTGAATTAAAAGAAAGCTTTTGAATAATTTTATACCATTATATCAATTTTGGATTTAGACAGTTTCAGACAAATTGAAATATTATTGATTTTATAAGCTACCGTAAAACCTGTAATAGAAGGGTCCCCACACTGAACTGTTAAGTTTAAGCTCAATTATCTCGGCTCCTATTCCTAGCCAATTTTTTCTCTCAGATTTGCAAATGGATTTTTGTGATCTGGTCCATCACTTCCTACGTTCTCAGTTTTGTTGCCTCGATTCCGCATATCACGAATGAAGCAATGGGTCTTCAATTGGATATTCCTTTTCAATACGGTTCAATGTTCCTGACTACAACATTTGCCTATGGGAACGTGAGTTTGTGTTAAAACTATCGTAGACAACTGAACTCTTGAAATTGGATTTTCATGGTTGACAAGACTTATTGAAATTTGAACTAGCATTGAATTAAACTTCCGCAAAAACCGGAAGCTTAAGAAATGAGTATATCTGTGTGTCTGTCTAAATTTCTAGCTTTCAACAAACTTCCTAAGGTTCAGGGGCTCCAAACAATAGGAGGCTTCATATTCTCGTTTCTGGTCACAATTGCAATTGTTGTCATGACTTCCATGATGATGAAAAAATTGAAAGGCTTGAAATTTATGTAAGTTTTAAAATTGTTTTTTTAATCACATACTTTAATCACATGTATATTTTCCAGGACCCGAAACTCAGCTCGTAAAGCAAAATCAGAAACTACTCTCACTATCACAATGTTCGTGATCTTGATTCCAGCCCTACTCACTCAAGTTTTAGCTGTATGGACCTGAAATTTGGAAACAATATAATCAAATCATTTTTTTCAGTTTTCGAGTATATTTGCAAATCAGTTCGCTGGATATCTCATCTTGATCCGTCCGATTCTCCTGGATTGTCGTGTGAATATTGTATCTTGCTATTTCTACTGGACATATCCTTACTTCCGAAAGAACACAGTTTCTCATTCAGTCACAGTTCGCTCGCTGAGCAGCAATGTGGTACCCTGACTTACTTGAATCAATTTGAATTGTTTAATTTTTGTTTTTAAAAGCACTTTATAAATTAAACTGATTCCAGAAGTTTTTTTCTCAATAAATAATTTTTCAGTTAACATAAGATTATAACATTCAAATTTTTTACCTCTAATAGAGTTCCACCCCAGATGTACATTATCGACCGCTTTTTTTTTCAAGGTACAGACTTTCCCAGTGGAAAATTGACAAATTTAGGTGTATCAATAAGCACTTACAATTCGCACTCATCATTTTCATACGAAATTTTCAGATGTTCTTTCTAAAAAAGTTGAAATTACACAAAATTATAGAGCAAAAACTTTTCAAAACAAAACAGATCGCATAAAACTTTGTAGAATGGCTTTCTTTTGCAAATGTGAGCGGTAATTTCAAAGTTTCCTGGGAATCATTTAAAGAGCTGTTAACTATAAAAATAATATTTCTATATTTGGTGCATAATCTCTAGAAATTTCAGCGATCGTTCAGACATCCAAGGTGTTGGCCATCTATACTAAAACGTTCATTTAGAAATTTTCTCTCTGTACAGGATAAACTGCAAACAATGTAGTTGTTCCGGTAGTCGTCCTGGAATCTGTACTATCATAGTCTTGCTCTTTTTCACAATCCTTGTATTTCTTGACCCAGCTGCTTGGGATTCTTTCAATTATATTTTTTAGCCTCTCCGTGATTAATGGCCCGTCTATTTCTATAACACACATGGACCACATAACGATCCTACGTCTTCTACGTCATCGCACATCTACAGTTTGCTCCTGGGAATACTGTAGACTTCTCGCATAACCAGGTGGGGTATGTACCAGGTGGGACATGCCCCGCCCACTGTACAGGAAAGGGAGGGATACATTCATGACTTCCCTCATTCATTCATCATCGTATTTTGAGTTGACCATTCCTTCCTCTTCTCTGATTCTTCATTTCCTTGGTAATAGATATCTTTTGAATCTCAAGTGTCTCTTCCTGCATGTCTTTCCTCAAAGATATTTATATTTTTCCATAAAAATTATCTTTGTATTTCAGATCTTCTCCAACTATGTCTTCTTTTCCTACCTCCACCATCTCGGCGACTCTGACTCCTGAGTATGACGCACTCTGGCATAAACTCCATCCTCTGCCACACGAAATGATGGTATCTGTTCCTGGTCGCCATGTTTTCCCGTTATTGGAGTATCACTTGACTGGCATGAATCCAGACAAAAAGTACACAGCTTCGATTCACTTTGAACGCGTTGACGACAAGAAGATGAGATTATCTACTAATACTAGGGGAGTGTACAGGGAACAGATTTCCAAAGAAAAGAAGGAAGCGCCACGGAAGGTTCAACACAAGGCAGGAGCAAGGCTGGGTTCTAAATGGATGGCCTCGCGTATTAATTTCGATTTTGTCAAAATCACAAGTAGAAAGGATAGAGAAGACAAAGATAGATCAATCATCTATCTTCCTTCGCAACACAGATTCTTGCCAGTGTTGACTATCACCGAAGTGGGAAAATCGAGCTGTGAGATCCGCCTCCCACACACCCAATTTCTCACATCCACAGTGTACCAAGTAAGATTTTTCATTTACAAATCAAAAACAAGTAATTTATTATTACAGATTCGAAAAGTTTGCGATATCAAGACCAACTCAAACAAGCGTGCCAAAGCGGTCAGGGACCGTCGTGACTGGATTGACCGAGAGCTGGAGAAAAGCAGAAAGAAAGCTCCAGCTCAAGATACATCCGTCTCGGAAGCGTCAGATTCTGTTGCGTCAAACTCGATTCCGAACTCGATTCCAAACTTACCAGCCATTGATCATGCTATCCCATCCGCCGATCTTTCCACTCAAGTTCCAACTCCACCTGTTGTCATGAATACTCTTTCTATCCCATCTGCCGGTGTCACTCAAACTCCACCTTCATCGGCCATCCCAGCAGCTTATCCTGTCCCACCAGCCGATCCTTTGAATGGCTACTCTGCGATCGAATGGATGAACTCTTTCCTAATGAAGAATCAAAATCTTCTGACTTCTATGGGATTCCAATTCCCAACCATCCCATTTGTGCCTTCCCCGACGAACCCACCACCAACTTCTGCCATGTCTCAACCAACCCCGACCGAAGTTCCAGTAAAAACTCAAGTTGCTGATAAGGTCATCAAACAAGAAGTTGTATGAATCTAAAACTCCCAGTTTTCTTTTATGGTTCCATCTCTCTGTCTTCTCTTTTACCTGTCTTCCCATATACTCCCCGATCTCTCTCTCTCTCTTTTTTTTTTTGTTCTCATACCGAAATTGAAATTCACATCACTCTATCCATCTATGACATGATTTTACCTTTCTTTTTCGTTTTCATTCCATCTTTACTATTAACAATCACAAAATTCTGTGTGTGTGTCCGTCTGTTCCCGTATTACCTGCCCTAGCGAAGTCCAGAATGGACCAAAATTTCCCAAATTTTCACAGATGACCCGAAATAGCAGCGAGATGATGCCCGACCCTTTCTTTGAGTTTGACGTCTTCTGGAGACGTTCTTCTACTTTTACAGTGCAAATTTTTAAAAATTGTATTCACGTCATTCCCGCTCAACCCCCTATTTTTTTTCTCATCCACACTATTTCTGGGAGAAAAGCGATTTTGTGGAAACGTTATTTTAGTCTGGGTTTTGAATATTTGAAAGGAAAACATTCTGATACAAGAGGAAAAAAGAGAATGCGATTAACAATACGAGTTATTGATATATTTGTTGACTATTTTAATTTTCGAAACTTTAAAAAATTCGAGTTTGCAAACTTTTTTTTTGAAAATTTGAGGACTCCAGAAGTTTTTTAACTGATTGTTTTCCAACATTTTCGAATTTCTGCCTTCCCCTTTTTTTTTGCCTTACCCCCTCCCCCATGTTTTTGATTCTTCAAAATTCCGAAGTTCCGTAAATGGAACATTTTAAAAAGTTTTCCGGGTAAAAGCCGAACCCCCGAAAGAAGGGAATACGGAAATTCTAAGGGTGAGACAGAAGGTCCAACTGTCCTGTCGGTATAGAATCTCTCAATATCTAAGTTTTTGAGTTTCCGAACTTTCGACTTTCTGAAGTTTTTCAGAAATTTCAAATTTTCTGATTTCGTATTTTTCGAAAAAAAAACGTTCAGGAACTCAGAAATTCGGAAACTCGGCAGAATTGGGAGATCGGGACGTAGGAACATTGATTATTCAGAAAATCAGTAAATCCGGAAGTTAGAAATATTAGAAATTCAGATAATCTATAATAGAATAGGAGATTCAGAAAATCAAAATCTTAAAAGTTTAAAAACTTTCAAATTCCATGATTCGGATATTAGCCAGAGCTATGTTTGAACATTTCAGCCCGGACAGGCGCGAACCTAACTTTTTTTAGAGGTTTGGAACTTTCGGAAACCGGAAATTTTGGAAATTCAGTAATCCTGATATACCGAAATTTTGATATCGAAACATTTGGAATTTCGGGCAACCGATGATTCACACACTACGGTTTTGGAATTTTACAAATTCACACTTCAAGAGTTTGGAAAATTAGAAAATTAGAAAAACCAAACATTCAGAAATTTCGCCAAAAATTGTTTTGGTGACTTCGAAAACTCCGAACTTTTAAAATAAAAGTTTCGTTTGTAAGATACAGTAAGCGGGAGCCAGGAGGTTGAGCCCCCGTCAGGGGGCGTAAACCGACTGGTCAATAAATTAATCATAAACTTTGAATTTTTTGTTTTTTTTCGTCGCTCAGGATCTTTTTGGTTTTCTACCCCTGTAGATTTTCTGTACTAATTAGCTTGAACATTTCTGGATCTTAAGCTTGCTATCTTGTAGATCTCTACGATTGGAGATCCATGATTCCATTTGAATGGTTCGAAAACTTCCAGACGCATAAGAACAGTATTTATCGTTCAATAGTTCATTGATTTCACTTGTTCATAATTCATCTTAAAAAATATTTGGGTGTCAGAACAATACAGAAGAAATTGTCGGATGATTTAAATATTTTCTTGTTTGCGAAAACTAATTTAGCTTCAGAGAGACCCCGCAAATTCTGGGGAAGAAATTTCCCGGGGAAAAAATCCTCATAAAAGTGGGCGGAGTCCGGGAGCAGAGCCCAAATTGAAACCCAAGTACGGATTTTCTCGGAGCCGTATCCAACTGTGTTAAAAACCATGCGGCAAAACCGTGCCAGGGTTGCAATTTAGGCTCTGCCCCGACTCCGCCCACTTTTCCCAAGAAATGTTTTCCCCTGAAAATTTCTTCCGCAGAATTTCTGTGGGTTCTCTAAAAGGAGACCCCGCAAATTTCGGGGAAAAAATTTCCGAAGAAAAGTGGGCGGAGTCAGGGGCGGAGCCTAAATTGCAATCCCCTGAAAATTTCTTCTCCAGAATTTGCGGGGTCACCTTCTGAAAGTGGAGAAAAATGCAAGCGCGCGCTACTGCGCACCCGGAAATTCGCGCGCGAAAACAGATTTCAATGGGAAAGTGTTTTCAGCTCATTTGCCATGATTTTCAACTCATTCAAGATAATCGTTTCTTAATGTTCTCACTGTATTCACCGGTTTCAATGATTTTCTCACTTCCTGTCATCGTTTCATGACGATTTTCCCACTTTTTTCCAGCTCTGTACCATGGACAATCAAAGAAAGAAGCGAAACTCGATTCTCAAAGTTCGCCAAGAAACGAACTTAATGGATGTGCTGGAGGATACAACGGTGGCGACGTCAAGCAGTGCGACGAATCGACGCGTCAGCTTTCATCAGTTGAAACAAGTCAAGTAAGCTGAAAATTTGGTTTTTTTGGAATTTTTCAAATTCAAGGAAAATGCACTTTTTTCGTCCCTAGAAACCTCAAAAATCAAAATTTCCAGAAATTATGATCGTGCTGGAGGACAAATCATCGATGCGACGCCCATCAAGGAGAAGGCATACGATACGATGAGCTCGGACGGGAATTCCACGTATGTATTGATTTAAAAAAATCAGGTTTTCAATAGAAAATCTTGAATTTTGAGAAGAAAGAAAAGAAAAAATAGCAGCTTTGATGATTTTTCAGCTAAAAATGATTTCCAGCCAAAATTTCCAAATTTTTCGTTGCAGGTCGCACACGACTCGTCTCGACATGGATATCACTGGATTAGGCACGCCAGTCACTCCGAAGACGCCAGCTCCATTCAACGGATCCATGGATATGTCAATGGAGAATCAGGACGAAACCGCACGTCTCTTCGATATCACAAGAGACAAAACCATCTGTGTATACGAGAAAACCGTCGAGACGACGACCAAAATTGTGGAGAGAGTTGTGAGAGTTCCAGAAGGTTCTTCAGGAGCCAACGATGACACTTTGGCACTGTTCAATGAGACTAATCGAGCTGAGGTGGATATGTCGATCGATGGAGCGTTGAAGGTCGATGATACGGTGAGAGAATGAGCGAAAAAGCTGAAAATTCAAGTTAGAAATCTGAAAAAAGGCTAAATTTAAATTTGACAATCTGAACGGAAATTTTGACTGAAAAGCGCGTAAAATGAAAAATGGTCCAAAAATCATGGAAAATCACTCAAAACTCATGGAAAATTACTCAAAACTCATGAAAAATGACCCAGAAATCGTGAAAAATGACTCAAAAATCATGAAAAATGACCCAAAAATCATGAAAAATGACAGAAATCATGAAAAAAAAATTTTCCGGATTTTTTTTTTCAAAATTCTCCAATTTTCCAGATTTCCGTGTTCAACCAAACGAACGTCGAACCGGTTGATATGGATATCACCGTTCAGAAGCCGCTCGACGACACAATGGGCGTCTTCAGAAGTCCAGCGATTCCAGCGTCTTCAAGAATTCAGAAGACGTTCTCAGATTCTCAGGATATGTCGATGGATATGGATATCACCAGCAACGAAACGATGGCCGCATTCAAATCTCCAAAAATTATGTCTTCTGGCCTCGTCGACGCCGTCAAGGACGCAGATGGCATGGATTTGACGGGGCTTGTGAATACTAGAGCCGAAGACGTCGCAGATGACACCATGGCGGTGTTCAGAACACCAACAAGGGCTCAGACGACGATTCAGAAGACTTCAGGAGAGATTTCAGAATCCGTTGACATGGAGATGACGGGAATCGAGAATTCTGACGTCCCAGATGACACGATGGCGGTGTTCAAAACGCCAACAAGAGCTCAGATGACCATTCAGAAGACGTCAGGAGAGATTCCAGAATCCGTAGACATGGAGATGACGTTGCAAAACGAGACGCTGGCGTTGGTTCAGCCAGTTTCAGCTGTCAAGGATAATTCTGATGACGTGGCAATGGATATAACTCAACAAACACTGGTCGGAGCTTCAGATGACACGATGGCGGTTTTCAAGAGTCCAGCAGCAGAGAAAAAGGTGAAAATGAAAATTTTGAGCTAAAAATTGACTGAAAACCACTGGAGAAATGGCGATTCAAGCTGAAACTGGGAAGTTTGGCTGCAAAATCATTTTTTCAAAAATTTCAGACTCCCGCCAAACCACTATTCGACGACAGCATGGAAATCGAGTCTACGATCGTTCGTCCAGATGACGTGACGTCTTCTGAAATTGCTCAGCCCAAAAATCCTGAAAATCACAGCTCCATGATGATGATGTCGATGGCGTCGGAAGTTTCAGAGGACGTCGTGGTTCAGAAGACGTCAGAATCTCTTCAACAGAGTTCTATGATGATGTCGACGACGATCACAGAAGACGTGACAGCTTCTAAAAACCCAGAATCCTCCATGATTTCGGAAGTTCAGAAGATCCCAGAAGTTGTTCAGGAGACGTCAAATGCTGTAGAAGATATTCAGAAGGCGCCAGAAACTCCAGAAGACGTTAGTATGGAAATCACGTCAGAAGTCGTCGAAGGTGAACGCGGAACGATGTATCAGATGTCTATGATGGATATGGATAGTCTTCAGAAGACGTCGTTGGCATCTCCAAAGATTCAGATGACGTCGTTCACCGATACTTCTGAAAAAATGGGTGGAGCTTCGGAAACTTCGATGATCCAAACGATGATGATCGAAGCGTCAGAATCAATGGAATGTTCAGAAGCTCCAGAAGATGTTACCGTTTCTCCAGAAGGCCTGACGATGGCTCCAGAAGACGTCACTGTCGCTTCTAATGTCTCTCGAATCGTCTCAGTATCTTCGATCTCCAGAAGACGTCGTTCTCAACTTCAGGAGTCGTTGCATCGTGAATCGCCACGTCGCATGGCACTTGAAAAGAATCTGTCGATGATGAGTCAAATGGGCGGAGCTTCAGAAGCGTTGGCTGATTTCCGTCAGAATAAGCTGAACAATCAGACGACGTTGTTGAATGATAGTGTGAATACAACAATCGGGGCGAATACAAGTGGATCGATTGGAAGAGACATTTTCAAGATGGTAAGGCTGAAAATTCTGGAATTTTCAAGACAAAAAGTCAATTCATTCTTTCCAGAACACCTCAATCCGTTCGCCAGCTCATCGCAGCAGCACCGCGCCATCTTCAATGGTCTCGAAGACCCTTCCAGAATCTCCGAAATTCCACGTCACCCCATTCGACGCCGCCATCGTCAATGTCATCTATCTGACTCCAGAAGACGCCGAGACACAGGAGCCAATTCCAGAAGCATTTGAATTCGAGAAAGTTCTCTCTGCGGAAGAATCAAACGTTCATAAGGAAATCGACACCGCTAATTGGTCAATTAGCGGTGCAATTAAGTCGAATCTGGATGCGGAAGTGATGAACATCGCTCGTGGACAAGCGGAAATGAAATTTT
Source organism: Caenorhabditis nigoni (assembly GCA_027920645.1). Lineage (NCBI taxonomy): Eukaryota > Metazoa > Nematoda > Chromadorea > Rhabditida > Rhabditidae > Caenorhabditis > Caenorhabditis nigoni. Next base: position 5,892,375 of record CP115866.1, on the reverse strand, counting down.
TGGAGCTTCGTGGCGAATTTGCAAAAGAGCGCAATGTGGAGATTGCTCAGAAGAATCAAGAGCTGGAATCTCAGAATTTGGAATTGGCTGAAAAAATGAGAGATTCCCAAAATCTTCCAGAACTTCAAAAGCAGATCGAAGAGCTTCAAAAACCGCAATTTTCGTTGGAGGAAGCGGAAAGAATCGAGAATGAATACCACGAGACGAAAGTGGCGTTGCTGAGAGCTCAAGCAGCAAGTATTCGACGTCAACACGAACTTCAAATGGCGATTCGAGAGGAGAGACGTCGATTGATTCAGGAGATTGAGGAGAAGGACGAATTGTTGGCACGGTTGGAAGAAGAGGATCGAAAGAAGAGGGAGGAGATGGTGGAGAGAGTTAGAGATGTGATGAGAGCATAGGAAAATGGTCAGTTTTGTGAAGAGAAATTGGGTAAATTTGACGAATTTTGGGTTGAATATGACAGAAAGCAACTGATTTTGGCTCTAGAAAACGCTCGAATTTGACTGAAATCGGAGAATTTCGAACGAAAATTTTTTTATTTTTCATTTTTCTCAATTTTTTCAGAGTCCAATCCCCCTTCGACTTCGTCTCCAAGTGGTCTACTCGCTGCAAAGAATAGAAAAATCATGTCAAATAATTCGTTTTTTTTCAAATTTATTTTAAAATTCAAAATTTCCCTCCTTTAACTGATTTTTTTGATTGATCAATTCGATCGGTTTACTTATCAATTGATTTCCACTGATTTTTATTGTAAAACTAGGAATCCCTCCCGTTTTTTGAAACTATCACTGATGAAATAAAAGAAGTGAACATTGAGATTCAAAATTTCGATTTTTTCGGAATTTTTTATCAGTTTCCAATTTTCTAGGTCTTTTCTTACTTTTCAGGTGTTTCTTGCAGTTTTTTACAGCATCAGGACGAATTCATTTTTTTCAAAATTAACATTCGAAAGCAATTGTTTAATTAAAAATCACAAGAAGAAAAAGCAGAAAAAACAGGAACCCAGCCAAAAAATGACAAAAATGGAAACAGAAAATGGACGGGGGACTATCAGAAAGAAATGACCGGTTCTTGAAGAGGATCTGATGGAAAAAAGAGACAAGAGTTTACAGATTTTTCGGAAAAAAAAGGTTTCAGAGAAGGGTGATGACATGGCTTGTTTAGAAAACGGAGGGGGCAAGTGGGAAGCTCTGAGAAAATGAAAAGGTAAGGAAGGATGTGAAGAAGATGATAATTGTGGGGAGAAAATTTTCAAAAAATCAATCACAATCCATCATATCATCGTCATCGAATTCGTGTTTTGGTTGTCGATACGAAGTGAATGGATTGGAAGAAGAGGATGATGAGCATGTGGAATGGTTGGAATGGAGAAGGGATGGTGGAGCATCGTTTGGTATTCCTGGCACTGGAAATTTTAGATATTTAGCCAAATATAAAGGTGATAGGCAACCAGAATCATCCAGAATCTCAAAGTTACAGTAATGGAAAAAAAATACCGTAGCTCCCTAATAGTTTCCTCTAATAGAGGTCCACCTTAACCGTCAACATTGAGCTCAATTATCTCGATTCCTGTGATCAAAATATCAAAATTTTGTAAACTGGTAGAATATTGGTGATATTATAATGAAACTTTGAAATCTACCCGAGTTATCTGGAAAAGTCTGAAAATATGCCTTTTGCAACCGTTGCAAGTTTATACGTCCACTCCAAAGATCAGTAGATCATGACCTCCAGCGAAGGCGGAGGTGTCCAATTTTCATTCTTCCTTCTTGGAAACGGGTTTGGAAGATGTAAAAAAAGGATTTATTGAAAAAAAAATAATTTCAAACATGAACATATCAACAAAAATTATGAAAAATGACAAGTTTCAAAAGTGTACTGATTAGCCAGACGTTTCCGTCTGTTGATCCCTTTCGCCACGTAGAGGCTCAGTACATGAAAGGGAAAATGGGTTTTCACCGGGGGGAAAACACCAACACAAAACCCCTGTCTCAGAAGAGACAGTTTTCTAATTTTCAATAGTTCTTTTTCCCTGCTAAAAAGCTATACGATCGCTATTTATTGTCTTTGTTCATTTGTTTCTTTTTTCTTTGATTGGGTCTTTTGCAAAAGGGGAAACGTTCAGTGAAAATGAATTCACCTAGCCATGAACCACCAAACATGGCGACCCGTTAGGGTCTTCTGTAACTTTATTCGCATCCGGCCAATCGAAAGAAAAAAGCAAATGAAACAATAAACAGCTTGCGCAGGGAGATTCAGAGCAGTCAAAAAGTGCTAGTGAAAATTATCGAACTAATTCAAAAAGTGGGATTTCCTAAAAGAATGTTTTTTTTGAATACGTGGAACTTTTCAACGTGGACAGAGGTAGCGGAGCTACCTAATATTGATTGATATCATCTATATTCAATTTTCGAGCTTTTAAACTTTTCACACGTTACGCAATATACTTTTAAATCAATCAATATTAGGTCACGCCCCCTACCTTGGAAAAATTCCACGTATTCAAAAAAACGATTCTTTGAGAAATCCCAGTTTTCGAATTAGTTTGATAATTTTCACTAGCACTTTTTGACTGCTCTGAAGCTCCCTGCGTAAGCTGTTTGTTGTTTCATTTGCCTTTTTTCTTTCGATTGGTCGGATGCGAATAAAGTTACAGAAGACCCTAACGGGTCGCCATGTTTGGTGGTTCATGGCTAGGTGAATTCATTTTCACTGAACGTTTCCCCTTTTGCAAAAGACCCAATCAAAGAAAAAAGAAACAAATGAACAAAAACAATAAATAGCGATCGTATAGCTTTTTAGCAGGGAAAAAGAACTATTGAAAATTAGAAAACTGTCTCTTCTGAGACAGGGGTTTTGTGTTGGTGTTTTCCCCCCGGTGAAAAACCATTTTCCCTTTCATGTACTGAGCCTCTACGTGGCGAAAGGAATCAACAGACGAAACGTCTGGCTAATCAGTACACTTTTGAAACTTGTCATTTTTCATAATTTTTGTTGATGTGTTCAGGAATATTTATTTTTGAAATTATTTTTTTTTCAATAAATCCCTTTTTTAATATCTTCCATTCTTTTTCTCTTGACTGGTCTTTGGAGTGGACGTATTAATTTGCAACGGTTGCAAAAGGCATATTTTCAGACTTTTCCAGACAACTCGGGTAGTTTTCAAGATTTCATTACAAAAATTGTCCACTAGATTTAGTTTGTTGTCCCGAACCCGATTTTCAAAAAATTAGGCCGATACCTCTAACAGCTGTCAAGTTATGACCCTAAACATGGGTATTGTTGTTGCTCCCCTCACACTCCTAAATATAAATTCAATTTTTCACAGCTGACCAACAATCCCCCAAGAGAATTATACCTTCAGAATAAACAAGAACTCACCAATAGATGTCTCCTCTTCTTCCAGTACGTATCCATTATTGTATTCATCACTTCTAGCGACTGAAGAATGAGAATCAGAAGAGACGATTGAATCTGGAAAGCATTTTTGAAGATTTTAGAATAATTTCATATTTTAATTCTAACTTCGAAAAGCGTCTTCTTCATTTACAAAACGATGGGGAGTATGACGGGCCGATGGTGGGAGGGATACAGATAGTGATTGGCTGAAATACTTGAGATAGTAACTTTAAGAAACTTCTTACCAACCCCTTATTATAATTTGTCAGCGAATTACTCCTTTTCCGTTTTGAGTGTAAATTTGAATAAACTCTTGATTGTCGTCGAGAACCACTTGCCGAATGCCTATGAGATGGGATTGGTTGTTGACGGAACATTATAGCATCCAAAGAAGAGCTGGCACATAGTGGAGGAGGTGGACGAGAGGAATCAGCTGTTACTGTTGATGATGTTTGACTTCCGACGATTTCACTGGAACAAGAGCACGCGTTCATGGCAGATGCAGTGATTTCGTCGGGTCGTGGGGCTGAAGACGTGGAAGTTTCCAGTTGGCAGAGATCCAAAGCAGCGATGGTATCACGATGGTGAAGGTCTTGAATGCGATTCTCGTCTGGGCGGAGGACTATATCTTCCACAGCACGCTGGAAATCATAGATTTTCTAGATCAACCTATCATAAAACCTCTAATACAGAGTTGCTCCCATCGTTGAGCCAATTTATCTTGGTTCTATGTATTAGAGGTATCAAAAATTTGTCAGCTGATAAAATGTTTAGCACAATGTGAGAATTATTTTGTCAGTCACCACTTTTTCATATCATATACAGGGACCGAGAAAAATGATTTCAAAGTTTAGGGTGCACTCCTGTACTTGAAGGATCCCTCAACTTTGGCACAATATATTTTTGGTTCCTTCGAAAGATATGGAAAAGTGGTAAACTAACAAAATGCTTAGCACAAGGCCATAAACATTTTGTCCGTTTACCACTTTTTGATATCTTCCCCGGAAAGCGAGATAAATAGGCTCCACGTTGAGGGGTATTCAAGATTTTATGACAACTTTTCAATTTTTGGCAAATCAGCCAGTTTGCTCAAAACGGCGAGTGTCAAAATTTTTTTGAAAACGAATGTTTTTAACTTTCTAAAATTTTTTTGAAAGTATGTTTGGAGTATATAAAAACTCAAAAGACTTATTATTACTGTAAATTCTCCAATAGAAGCCCATACAAACCGTTAACTTTAAGCTCAATTAACTTGATTTCTGTGGAAGATATCAAAAAATTGTCAATTGATAAATAGTTTATCGTAATATCAAAAATATTTTATCAGTTGAGATGGTTTTAATATCTTCTACAGGAATTGAGATAATTGAGCTCAAAGTTGACGGCTTGGGTGGGCTTCTATCAGAGGAAGTACGGCGTTATATATTTTTAAGCGGTGCTCAGCTTTTTTTAGTTATAAAGTTTCAGCTTGTACGATTCTGAGAATCTAGAATCTCAGATTCCAGCAGTGCTCAAAGATCAAATCCACGATTTCCTTTTGAGGCAAAACAACTCACTTTAAGATCATTGCACCGCATGGATTGTGTCGACGTTGCCCAAAAATTGCTACCCGAACCGAATCCAGAAGCCGTCGTGTAGACGTGCGTCTCCGAAGAGTTCGCGACCGTCGTGCTGATTGCCGTTGTCGTCGTTTTGACTGTTTCTTGTCCAGAAACGGACAAAAGAAGTGAAGAGATCAAATTTCCGAGAACGAATGAGTCAATTTGCCTACTTGAGAGTCGGTTGTTTTTTGTTCTGTCTCTCTGAAAAAATGCTTGATTTTTCTTTTTTTTTTTTGAGATAGTGAAGAAGAGAAGAAAACGAATTGTGGGTGGAAAACAAGACACTCAATTTGGTGTGTGTGGGGGAGCTCAGAATTTATATCAAAAATAGGGGAAAAAAAAAGAAGAAAAACAAGGTGCGCGTTCTTGCTCAGTTAGAGATCTAATTGTCAGTGTCATTGTTAATTGAAAAAAAATAGAAAAAAGAAAGAATTCTGAAGAGAAGGAGCATAGGAGCAGACAGAAGAAAAAGTGTCCAAGTGGTCCCAGAGAAAACAAGTATCTTCTCTCTGCGTCTCTCAATCTCTCTCATGGTTTTTCTCTACGTCTCTCTTCTTCCTACGGTATTTCTTTTCCGGAGCAAGAGGAAAACAAAAATGATAAATGATCAACACAGAAAAGTTTTGGTGTTGTGAAAGCAGGAGCTCTCAGTGTGGGTCATTTTGCGAACTTTGGAACTTTTTTTGGGGAAAAGAAAACGAAAATTCAAGTTTTGTTTTGTGTGTTTTTTTGAAAAAAAAAATGAATCATGAGCTGGTACGATTTTAGTAAAAACAAAAGAAGGAAAAGAAGAAGAAGGAGATCAAACTACGGTTTTATAGAAAGTTGTAAAAATAAAAATAATATAAAGATGAGAAAACGGAAAAGATAAATTTTAAAACTGTTGAAAAGAAATTCAGGAAAAATCCGGAAAATTGGAGAAAAAAATCCATAGGGAAGCACTTTTTTCAGCTTATACAAAAATTAGAATAAAAATTTCGAAATTAAACATTTTTGGAAATTCAGTATTTCAGAATTTTGAAATTCCAGAATTTCGGAATTTCAGAATCTCGAATTTCAAAACTTTCAGAAATTTCCAGAGTCTCAGAATCTCAGAATTTCACTAATTTTCCGAATTTTAGAAATCTTCGGAATTTCCGAACTTCGAAATCCCAAAACCTCAGAATCTCGGAGTCTCAGAATCTCAGAATCTCAGGATCTCAGAAGTTCAGGATCTCAGAATCTCAGAATCTCAGAATCTCAGAATCTGAGATTCTCAGAATCTCAGAATCTCAGAATCTCAAAATATCAGAATCTCAGAATTTCAGAATTTCAGAATTTCAGAATTTCAGAATTTCAGAATTTCAGAATTTCGAGATTTCAGAATTTCAGAGTTTCAGAATTTCGGAATTTCAGAATTTCAGAATTTCGGGATTTCAGAATTTCAGAATCTCAAAATCCCAGAATCTCAGAATCTCAGAATCTCAGAATTTCAGAATTTCGAGATTTCAGAATTTCAGAGTTTCAGAATTTCGGAATTTCAGAATTTCAGAATTTCGGGATTTCAGAATTTCAGAATCTCAAAATCCCAGAATCTCAGAATCTCAGAATCTCAGAATCTCAGAATCTCATAATCTCAGAATCTCAGAATCTCAGAATCTCAGAATCTCAGAATCTCAGAATTTCAGATTCCAGAATTTCGGAATTTCAGAATGTCAGAATTTCGGAAAATTAGAAACTATTTTCAAAATAAAATCTACATAAACATTAATTCAAACAAGAGTTTTCCGGGTTTCCTTTTCTAATTCTGTGTGGGAAAAAGGCCTTACCTGAAAGAAGAAAAAGGCAACCGGAGCGGAAGGAAAATGAGTGAAAAGAGTGAAAAGACAGGTGCTCTTTGGCTCCGAGAGAGAGTTGGAAACGAGTCATAACTCTTTGAGATGAAGAAGAAGAAGAGATTGCTCAGTGACATCTTATCACTCAGTGAATGTTCATTTGACAGAAAAGAAGAAGAAGCTCATCTTTTCTTCTTCTTCTCATTTCCTGTGTCAGCCCAACACTGCACTTTTCTTAATTTCCTCTCTCCCGTTTGGTATTGTAATGGGACTACTACGAAGACGACGACAAAGAGGAGCCGAGAAAATAAGAGAAAAAATAAATAGATATGGAGAAGCAGCACATAGCTCAACGACGTCATCAACTTGTGCCAAAACGACATCTCTTTTCTTTTTTTTTCTTCTTCGACTTCTGGAGACATGTTCCCCTCTTATCCTTGTGTCTATTTATGGAGAGAGATACAGGGAAATATCAGAAAAATCGAGGAAGCGTAGAGATAAAGAGATTTACAGTTTCAGCGAATTGGAAAAAAAATCGGAGACATGATAATTTGATATTCTGAAGTTCTATAATATAAAATTTAAGATTCTGAGATTCTACAATTCGAAGCTTCACGATTCAGAGCTTCGGAGATTTCGAAACTTTATGAGTCTGAGTTTCTGAGGATTTTGAGTTTCGAATTACAATAAACTTCTTACAATCTCGAATTCTTGATTCGTATTTTCGTAATTTTGGAATCTTTTGGAAATCGAAACTCCTGAAATCTCGGAATTACGGAGCGCAACATTTCTAGCTTTCAGGAGATTTAGAAAATCGATTTTTTCTTTGAGATTTCAAGATACTGAAATCCTGAGATTCTGGGATTTCAAGATTCTGAGATTCTGAGATTCTGAGATTCTGAGATTCTGAGATTATCAGATTCTGAGATTCTAAGATTATCAGATTTGGAAATTCTGAGATTCTGAGAATTTGAACCCTCAAATTCTCAAATCTCAAGATTTTTAGAAATTTGAAAACATTAACTTGAAATGCACAAAAATGAGATTAAATACATTTGAGACGATTTGAACAGGACTAATTTTCAAAATGGGAAGGAAAATTCTGGAATTCTTGCATATCTGGAACTCTAATGGACTATCCTGATCTTCAGATTTCTTCCAAAAGACAGAGAATTTGCTTTAGAATCCTTTAACTACAGATCGTAGATCTTGAACTCTACTACCTTAATTTCCAGATTTTTTTTCTAAAAAAGCAGATTTCACTACAGTATACGTTTCAGTTAAAAGCAATTGCATAAGCTTCACCAAAAACCTGCACCATGTGATTCCTGAATCCTTTTGGATTCAGTGTGAGAAAAAGAGACAAAGTGCGCCTTGTTTGGAGACTTGGTGATCGTGAAAACGAAGAAGAAGGCGATGGTGTGTGTGTATGCCTATGCTGCTCCAAAAGAGAGCTTGGGTGAGAAAAAGAGAAGAATCCAGAAATGGTGGAAGGGGCGGCTGAAGGGGAGGGTGAATAGAATAGAGTGATGGAGAAACGAGACACGATGACAACTATAGAATTCTCATTAAGACACACACACAGAGCCACACCACTACTGACCCCTTCTTCTTCGTATGTGTGTTTCGGAGAAGAAGGAAAAGAAGAAATGGAGCAACAAAAATAAAAAATAGAGGGGATAAAAAAAGAAGAACGTCTGAGGTGAAGCGATAAAACTGGGATCGAATTAAGTAGAGAGATAAGAGACGCAGAGAGGTGCTCACTTGATTACTAATAGGATCAGCTGGAAGCAGATATGAAGGCGTATTCAAGAACTTTGATATCTTAAGATTAGCAACAAATTTTTGTGATTTGTCAGGCGGAAGTTTGGAGATAAGAAAGCAAAGTTTAATGTTATAATGTGTAGTAGCGATATTAGAGATCGTGGTTAGGGCAGAATTTTTAGGAGAAGTCAGAAAAATTAAAAAAATCGGAGAATTGGAAGGAGTCAGAATCTTTGATTCTGAGGTTCACACTTAAAATCTTTTGGATTGAAAAATTAAAAAAAATTATTTAGGGTCGAGGGAATTTCAAAATTTCAAAATTTATTAGATGTCCAAAATCAGATTACTCCAAAATTTCAGTATCATTCGCAAGTTAGAAAATGTGAAAATTCAGAAGTTCAAAAATTCAGAAATTCAAAAATTCAAAAGTCGAAAAAACCAAAAATTCGAAAATCCGACATTATAAAATTCGAAAATTTAAAACTTCGAAGTTCCTCAAACTCAACAAATAAAAAAACTCAGAAATTTAGAAATTTAGAAATTCAGAAGTTCTAAAACTCGAAAAATCAGAAATTCAAAAGTCAGAAAAAGTTCGGTAAATCCGACATTATAAAATTCGAACAATCAAAATTTCGAAGTTCCGAAAATTAAAAAAAGAAAGAAATTAGTAATTTGAAAATTCAAAACTCAAAAATTTGAAAATTCTAAAATTCAGAAATTCAGTTTTATACCACTCTATGTTTAGAATCACTCCGAAACATCTAGAATATTTGCTGAAAACCTAATTTCAAAATATCCCCAAAGTCAGGTAGCATTCAAAATATCTACATTACCAAAGTGAACAGAAAATGAACTCAATTGAAAATTAGAGCCATTTATCCTGCTTGCTCTGTCCCTCCCACATTAAAAGAACACTCATTCATTCGTTCAAAACTAATCAATCTCTATTAACAAGTGAAACCTGATATTGAACGAATTGAAGAAATGTGCTGTGAATAGTAGTATTCCGAAAACGGAAGCAACTTGACTTGATAGTCACTTCAAAACGGGGGATGAGCAAAAGCGGAAAATGGATAAAGATAGAGAAAATAACAAGATAGAACTACATTATTTGTTTGAACAGTGTGAATTAATCAGATAAGAACCAAAAGTTGTAAACAAGGGCCAAAAAATGCCTCAACTTTGTACTAGAATAAAAAAATTCGTTTAAAGCAGTGAGCTGAGCTCAAATTTGGAGCACAAAAATTATAATAATTCATCAGTAAACTGACCAAATTTCCAACTATTTTATCAACTTTGAGCTGAGTTATCGCTTGTCAAAGTTGCTTCACCTCATGAAAATCACAACGAACATTCCGCCGTTCATCTTTGGACGATCATAACAAAACCTAGACTTGAGGAATCGCTTTGAAAATTTTATTAGCTTTGAATCAAACATAAAAATATATTCATACCAACTTTCGTGCTTCCAGGCAACTGATGTCTAAAGATATACCCGTTTTTATCTATGTGCCACCCTGTAAATCTACGGAATCATATTTACAAACTTTCTTCAAAACCCCCATGATCCCTAATTTCAGATTTCAAAACATTAACCTCACATCTGGCTTCTCATCATTTATCTGACGAAAAAGATAATAAAAAGTGCATTGGATGCTGCTGCGATACGATGATTAGCAACCATGACAACCAATGGGAAAATAGGGATTTCGAAGCGAACGAAGCGTGCTCTTTGAGAATAGAAAGAGAGATGAGAAAAGAAGATGTTGGGGGATTTATTTGAAAAAAAGAGAGATTAAATGACGATTTCTGAATCCCAATGTTCATTAATCCATCATGATAAAGTGAAATTTTTTTTAGGAGATTGGGAAAAGATGAGGGCTTTGGAGGATAAATTGAGGGAGGGGGATAATGGAAAATAATGATGCTGAAAAGCTAATTTTTAGTTGAATCAGAATCCTATTAGATGTTGGATTCAAAGGAATTAAAAGTCAGCTTAGTAAAAATACTGTATCAAACTGAATGATACAAAATTTTGGCATTTGATCTGAAAAGTTATGTACCGTCGTTTCTCTGAATGAAACTCAACCAAACTATCAACTTTGAACTTAATTATCTCGATTCCTGTGAGAGGCATCAAAATGTTGTCAACTGATAAAAATATTATTGTCATATAGCCAATATTTTATCAGTTGACAAGTTTTTGATATCTTTCACAGGAATCGAGATAATTGAGCTCAAATATGACGCTTTGAGTGGGCTTCTATTAGAGAAAATACCGTAGTCAGTAATCTGAAATCATGATTTTTCAGGAATTTCACAGAAAATGCCGAAATAATGTAAGCTTAATTTTCAGATGAGCAAGTTTGAAATATCTTCCAAGTAGCGAAGCAGATCGGGTTTCTAGAAAAAGGAGTCAGGAATTTTGAAAAAAAAATCATATCACCTGTCACATAAAGCAGTGACAAAGAAGTCTGAAACGTATTTTTAATCATTCTAGAAACCAATCGAGTCTGATTTGACTTGTTTTCCGGCCACCTGCTCCGAGTTTTATAAATTACAAGATTAGAAAACATGGCTATTGATTGGGTATGTGGTTTTAAAAGAATGAAACGGTAATATACCGAAAATCGTATAATAAAAGGTTCCCCACACAGTCAAGTTTGGGCTCAATTGCTATGAGAGGTATCAAAAAGTGGTCCACTGATAAATTGTTTATCACAATATCAAAAGTGATTTGTTAGTTGACACAGTTTTGATATCGGGCACAGGAGCCAAGAAAAATCAACTCATACTGAAAACGAACTGATTCGGGATTTCGAAAAAACCCCTAAGCGAAAAAGCACATAACTAAATTTTGAAAGGACTTCGAAACTGCAACAATATCTGCAACAAAAGTCCAGAAGAGCACCATAAAAGCCAAAAATACTCGCTTTTCTATCTTTTCGAAACGTCTCAAGGGACTTGAGAGGAGACCGAATCAGAATCAACTCATTTCAATTCCATCGTCCTCCTTTTCTTTCCCATTTCATCTCATTAATTATTGAAGAGCATCCCACACGAGTCAATGTCACGCGTCTTCTGGAATTCCCTCTTTTTTCCTTCGCCTTCGGAAGGACGACGTCTTCTTTTCACTCAAAAAGCTCCCTGTCCGTCCGTCACACACAAATTTAATCAGCCTAATGAAAAAAAGAAGAAGGAAAGAAGAATTTTCTTAAGTATTTTTGTGTCAAAAGGGTGTATTTTTTTTTTATGGAAAAGTGCCAATGGTCAATGAACTCGTGAGAAAGGAAAAGAGCAAATAGGATGTTTACTTCCAATTAGAACTAGGGACTGTTTTTTGTAGGCATGGTCTCAAAAATCGAAAATAAGAAACCCCATGACTTTTTGATTGCTAATTTCTCAATATTTTCAATTGATGCATTGATATTCGAACTGATAAAAACGGGTATATATTTAGACATGAGTACCTTGGGAGCACGAAAATTGATAGAAATATATTTTTCCGTTTGATTCAAAGCTACTGAAATTTTCAAACCTATTCCCCAAGTATAGGTATTGTTATGATTGTCCAAAGATGAACATCCTAATGTTTATTTTTGGTTTTCATGAGATGCAGCAACTTTGACAAGTGATAACTCAGTTCAAAGTTGATCAAATAATTTAAAACTTGGTCAGTTTGCAGACGAATTATTTGAATTATGGCACTCCAAATATATGTCCAGTTCAACTCTTTACTTAAGTTTTATGCTAGTACAAACTTTAGACCGGGAAATTATCGCTGTTCAAAATGTTCTACTCTTGGTTAGAATATTCTTGTGTTTTGAAAAAGTTTTAAATAAGTTTAAATTATTCCCGATTTTCCAGGAAATCTTCAGTTGTACTAAACGAATTTAGAGTCTCTTCTTGTTCGCGGTGACTGTTTTGTGCAAGTTTGTTTGGAAAAAATTTTGAAAGTGATGCTAATTTTCAATTCTATAATTTCCGTGAAATATGTACTAGGAAGGCTCCCACACTGTCCACTTTCAGCTCAATTATTCAGTTCCCATTAAAGATATCAAAAATATGTCAACTGATAAAATGTTTGGGATACTATGATAAGCAATTTATCAGTTGACAGCTTTATGATATCTTGGATAGGAACCGAGAAAATTGATCTCAAAAATAACGGAAAACTCTATTCTAGCTCAGTATTTTTGCAAAGTTCCTACTACCGTAAAACCTGCATTAGAAAGGTCCCTTTTATAAAAGGGTCCCTCTAATAGAAAAACCCTCCGAGGGAGGCTTGGGAAAATAGAAGGGCCCCCGTAATAGAAGGGCCCTCTGTGAAAAAGGACCTTCCTTCAAAATGTGTTTAGAAATCAGAGAATTTTTCAATGAAAAATATTCCGGAAACTCCACAATTTAATAAAAATTTGATGACACTCTTTTTTTCGATAAATCTTGCTAAATTTTGGTGAAATTGGCAGATTTCAATACATTTTGCACGAAAATTCGTCGAAGTTTTCGATTCAAAATTTCGGGAAAAAACTGGCCGGAAAAATAGAACGGCTCCTGTAATTGAAGGGCCCTCTGGAGGTACCTTGGAACAATAGAAGGGCCGGCCTTTCTAATACAGGTTTTACGGTAATTGGTCAAAAATTTCAACTAGCCAAATTAAAAATTCAATTTTGATTCTTTTTTTTGTACTGTTTTCCAGAAGCTGTGCTGACTTAGAATATATGGTGAGAATATCAAGCAGGCTGTTGCATGAAAGTAATATAGGGCAAAAAGGAAAAAAGGGAAAGTAAAAAATCTTCGAAAAGGAGAAAAGTGAAAGAAGGACAAATAGAAAAACCCCTCCGTGTCAGTCCTACTAGTGAAGGAAAGAAGAGAAGTATGGGGTGAGAGAGAAAGAAGTATTTGAATATTATGCAACTAAAAATTTTTTTTTGGAGAAACATTGGAGAGAAGAAGAGCAGAATAAAAAATGACATAAAACACAGAAACTAGTTGTTGCGCTGGTTTTCGAAAGTTGTTCGAACTGATAGTTCGTTTTAAAGATTTCATGATTTCGTAATATAAGGAAGAATGACAAGAATGGAGAAGTTTAGAGGATGAATAGAAGACAGATTTGATGTTTCACAAGGGACATCTTGTCTAAAAAAAAGAGAGAGAGAGAAGTATCTGTCAAAAAGTGGATTCTTTTAAACTTGCTGAATATCAAAGCTTTTTGGAACTTTGCAATTTGAAAAGGGGTTTTTATGGATAAAAATAACCAATACAATTTGATACATTTTCCACTAAAAACAATTTTTATACCTCGAAAACTGAGCGAGTTACATGGATTTCAACTGTTGCTGAGGCTTAGAAAATTTTTTAGTTTGTAGTGCAAAACTTCAATGCGTCCAAAGTCGGCTCAATTTCATTATTTTTTGCTGATTTTCATTTTGAGAAATTTAGTATTTAAAAATCACTCAAAATTTCTGCCATTTTAAGCTAAAAATCATTGAAAACGGATAAAAATGAGCCCAGTTACAGCAATTTGAAGTTTTCCTGAGGCTAACACTACGAACTACAAAACTCACTTAGCCTCCGGAAAACTTCAAATCGCTGAAAGTCGGAAAATCGCTGAAAGTTTCATTCGTTTTCGTTGATTTTTTCGCAAAATATGTGAAATTTTGAGAATTGGTAGTCCCAGAGTAACATGTTTAGAATTTTCAATGAAAAATTGAAAAATAGAGGGGTTTTGGTCGAATTCTGGCAATTGGGAATAGAATATTTTTTGGTCTTTCAAGAATTTCACAACAAAGAAAAAATGTCGTAGAAAACAAAGTAAAAAACAAAAAAAAGTGAAGGCTAGGGCCAGAAAGAAAAAAGACCATCGAACGGGCGGTACAAAGGACATTAATTCGGAAGCAGTGTTGCGGAATGCATTGGGATGGCTGACGACGACACGGTTCAGAGATGATGGCGATGATCAAAAGTTTATTATTAGTTTTTATTATGAAAATATGTAGAGAGATCCGTTTTTTTTTGGTTCAAGGCAACTTTGGAATTTTTCAGAATGAACTATTATAGTTTGAAGTTATTTGTACACAATCTTCCATTTCGGAGGTTGCTCACATTCCGGAATATTGTCCGGACACAAGCGATTGAAAGTTGCTGGAATCGGGAATCCAAGGATCTCACGATCCTCCTGGATTCTGAATGTGAACGTGGATTCGTAGCTTCCGATGAAATGAGCAGCATGGGCGCAGAGATACTGGAAATATCATGGGTTACTGTAGATTATTTGAATTTTTGGAAAGAAGATTCAGAAGTTTGAAAAGGAGTGGAATTGAAAGGAACTTTTTCAAATTAAAAAAATCAAATTTTCTTGATTAGTTTAAAGTAGGTTTTTTAATTCTTCGAGTATTGAACCACCGTATTTCCTCTAATAAAAACCCACTCAGTACCAGAATTTTGAGCTCAATTAACTCGGTTCCTAGGAGAGATATCAAAAACCTGTCAACTGATAAAATATTGGTGATATTATGATAAATAATTTATCAGTTGACAATTTTTTGATACTTTTTACAGAAATAGAGATAATTGAGCTCAAAATTGGTAGCTTGGTTGGGCTTCTTTTAGAGCAGATGCAGAATAACTTTTCAATTTAGAAAAAAGCCTACCTGATCAATTATTGCAATTTGTCCATCATTATATTTCTGTGTATCCGTAAAACGAAAAACTTGCAATCCCTTTCTCAAATACGATTTCAGCTCATTGAGCTCCTCTTCCGGAGCATCTGTTGCCAAGTAGATCCGATTCAATTTCAACTTCTCACATAACTTTTCCAAAATCTCAGCAGTTCCTTTTATAGATGGTAACTGATCCTGTCTAGCATATAAAAAGTCTCTCCTTCTCCAATGAATTCCCAAATATGGACCTCCTTTTGCAGTCCGTTTTGCTCTCTCTTTTCTCCAATCTGGAACCATCTCCGTATCGTCGTTCTCGTCATCAGAATCCAAATATTTATCCCTGAAGACGTTGGCAGCCTCCACCAAATCCTTGCTATACCGCATACTTCTTCTCGCTTTCCAATAATTCACATCTCCAAAATTTTCATGAAGAATTGTTTCTGCTCTATCCACCATCACAGAAGTCATACTGGAGAAGTTGGAATGCGTCAGAAGATCTTTCAAGGTTCCAGAATCTCCTTGAATTGAGATGCATTTGAAATTACTTGCCCGCACATCTTCGTAAGAATAGAACCATCCTCTCCTAAACATTTTTAGAATAGATAACACTTTGAAAAATAGAATTTACCATTTGGAATCTTTTTCTTTTTTGTAATGCGAGTCTGCTGGTGGAAGACACTTCCGCTCGTCAAACTTTCTTACATACTCCGTGCCCCATCCTTCTTCATAATGTTGCAGATAGATTACTTGATCGATTGGTCGGTTTTCTGATTCTCAAAAGAAAACAAGTTTCACAAAGATTCAAAATAAATCTGGAATTCTTACCATCTAGAAAATCTTCGAATTCCATCACTGGAATAAACCGATTCAAACTTTCTATATCGAAAAAAAGTCTCCATGAAAGTGCGACTTGCATCCGTTGCCAATGATGAAGACGTCCCCACGGCGGCAGTACCAGAATCCAATTTTCTCCAGATTCCCGAAGCAATCTTACTGTATTTGCAACCCGCATGTAGACATCTCTTCTCAAATTGAATCCTTCTCCGAAATTCACATCGTACAGTAAGAATTTCTTCTCGGTGGCGATTGAATATTTATTGGAATCTACATGGGATACTGTATGATGGTGGTCATCTTTAGATCCAAAAGCTACAGTAGATCCTAATACCAGTAACAGGAAGGGTAAATGCATATATAGTCTGAAAAGTTAAAATAAGTAATATTCTGGTATAAATGTTGGCGCTGTGGAAGAGCCGGTTGGGGGGGCAGAAGGTCCCACAACGACAACTACCGTAACCTAAAATTACTTTTATTCTCAGAATTTTTTTCGTTTCTCACTGATTTTCTTCTGTTTTTCTGTTGTTTTTTACCCCTTATAGTGAACAATTGACTAAAAATGCACGAAAATCGAACAAAATGGATCCGGAAAATAAAAATGTTTTTTAGGTTACTGTAGTTTTCTTTGTGGGACTTTCAGCTCCGTTGTTTTTGAAACCAGAATAATACTTTTACCCGATTTGACAGATTTTTACACAACAAATTCTTGTTTCCAGCTCACAGACCATTTACATTTGAATAGCACCTCCCCTCCATTCAGATATTTATCAGGAATGTTCCGATTCAACAACAAAACTGAAACTCTTTGTAAGTGCGAAAGGTTTTATTATATCTTTCATGTTACCCAAAAATTCACTTTTTCGAGAGAAAAAAACTATATCAGTGGCTGCCGAATATTACAAAGGATATGAGGGTGTCTGGGGTTTTGCAAATTATTAAAGTGCGACTAGAACATTTTTGTTGTGAAACTGACGAAGAAAAAATGAATGAGGAAGATCATTGAATGTGTGTTGGTGGTAGAGGAAGCCGCATCTGGGCGAAAATTGCAACGGGAAAGAAAAGCTGGGGTGGGGAAGGTGTGTTGTGACAGGAAGATAATAAAGCATTTGGACACAGAAAAGGAGAAAGAACTAATTTGTAGAGGAATTTACAGAATTTAACACGAATATTCACATTGATGGGTTTTTATAGCAACTATTTGAATTTGAATCCAGACGTTCCGGACTTCGACGTTGTCATTCCATTGGAAGAAGGTTGCTGGTGATGGCTCGTACTCAGTTGTTGCTGACCAAGGAAGAAATTCTGGTCGGAGAGATCATTGTTGTAACTAGAGACCGCTGAAAATCGAACTTTTTTGTTTCAAAGTTTCTATAAATTCTCTTACATTGTGAAATTGTTCTCGGTTGATTAGCCATTTTGCTATATATCTCTTTGGCCGTTTTCATGTGTTGGATCCAGCTGAAGCAGAAAAATATCAATGATATTTGATAATTCAAATGACTCACTTTCTCCAGTCTAGTGTACTCGTCACCGAGAAATGATAATCCAGAGGTTTGCTAATGATGCGGAAGATGCTGAATTATCAAAATTTGAGAAATCTATAAAACTTTCGAATAACTCACTTCTTTTTAGACGTCTTCAAATCAGTAGAATCCGATATTGTAGCTTTTATTAAATTTATCACCATTTCAGGTCGTTTCACATATTGATTCGAGCAGAGAAGTAGGTAGTGACCTCGTAAACACAGCCAAATTTTCGGCCACTTGTTTGTAAATTCATTTGCACTGAGTTCCGCCGGAGTTTTCCTTCTTCGTACCCATCCTTCGAAAGTAACCTTCATTCCCGCGTAGGCAGCTGTGATGGGAGAGCTGGGAAGGTCATCAGGGTTTGGTGACCAATCTGATTGACTTGTACTCATTTGGAACTTTCCGAATGGAGCCGGACTGTTAACACTGTTCATGGAAGATGTTGAAGGGCTGGGTAGTACACTGGCAAACGTGGCTTCGTCGACAGAAGATGTCATTCGACTGGAAAGAAATGTTTGAATAGTTGGAATCTGAGCAAATATTTTACCCTGCAACTGGTAGAAACCTTGGCGAATCGAGGCTGAATGCAGAAACATTCGAATCGCCAACAGCACGAAAACTGGGCGCAGCGAATTCTTGGTACGGTGCTTTCCAGTCATCATCAGACAATTTCGCTTCAGGGAGGTTCAATACTTTTAGCTCGTCTTTGTTCACTTCTTGGATTTGTGCGAATTCCGTGGGACCTAGAAATATGTACTTCAATTGTTTGAACTCCTTCAAAAAACTCTCACATTTCACATTAAATGTTAGCTGATCGTTAACAACGTCATCTTCGATGTCAGTAACTAGTTTGTTATCAATAAAACTTCGAACATAACCATCCGGTTGGTGTCGCATCGTGCGAGTTCTTTTCGCGATACGTGGCATCAGAGCCTCTTCTTCTCCGTCGATGTCTCTTACGAATTCGTGAACATCCCAATCGTCGACATCTTCGTCTATTAAAGCGTCATCCATATTTTTCCGTTCTTTTCGTGGACACGCGGACGCTATGGAGGATCTTCTTATCAAGCGACGGCTGGTCCTACTGGAACAGATAATGTCTTAAATTTAGGAGAATTTAATCAGTTTACCTCTTCTTTTCATTTTCCTTGATAATTTCCGAAATTCCATGACAACTCCGATGCCTTTTCAAAGGTTCAGATTGTCCAAACGGATCGTAATCATCTGTGGAATATGTCTTTGCTGCCTGGCTGGATGGAGCAAGAGCTCGTACAGCAAGTTTCGATTGCTTCGGTAGTTGTGGTTCTCGAGGTCTTCGTTTTATTACAAGTGATAATTCAGTTACATCAGATGCTCCTATTCGTTGAACAACACTTGTTAAATCCCATCCGACCACAGTTCTTCCATTAATCATCAGAATCTCATCTCCAGCGTCAATTTTCGTACAAGCATCTGCTGGTGATCCTTCTTTGATTTCACTAACAACATGGACCCCGCGGAATGATGATTGGATATTCAGACCCCAATTGATGTTGCCGGATCTTCTTCGAAGTTGAGCAGTCTCCACAAAGGAGGCATACAGAACCAGCGGATCTTCACAGTCGACTATTTTGTTTGCATCATATGCAAGTTCTTTGCTCATCTATAAGTTGAAAATTCGAAGAAATTCCAAAAGAAAAAATACTCACTCTAACAATCTGACTTCCAGTTTCAAATAGTGCTTTCGGTTGAACATTTACATTCCGCAATAGATTCCACATAAAGTCTGAGATACTATTCCGAATAGCTCGGAAATCCTCTTCCTCGTCGAATGGCGTACGATCAAGCCAGAAAACAAGACGTTTCGTGTGCTCGGAGAGTTGCAGAACCGCATTTGAAACTCCATTCAGGATATTGACGATTTCAGCACGACGGATAGCTTTTTCTCGCATTCGCATTGCTGATTTCATGGTACGTTCGAGATAGTAGCAGGATGTTTTGACTTGTTGAGCCAGTCGTTGTAAATTCTCTTTCTCCGACTCATAACACTAAAAATTTCAGTTTTATTTTTCTCAAAACCGTTTCCGAATAGACTTACAAAGTAGAGAAGAAGAGACACTGCTTGAAGAATGGTTTTTCGAGCACCAAGCGCCGAAATACCCATCTTTTTAAGAGAATCGTCATCCAGTGCTTCTAGCTGTTTTCCACATTTTATTTCATCTCGAATCAAGCCTAGATAGGGATTCATTTGATCTCCGAGACCTGAAAATTTCAATAAGAATCATTTACAACAAAAACTCAGATACCTTCGATCCATCTTGCAATTTCTTTTCCTCTCCACTGTTCGATACACCTGGCGAACGAGAATTGAGGTTCATAGCTGACCGAGAGCATAGGACTGCCCGCTCGAAGGCCTGATGAAACTGAATATATGTCATTTTTAGCTAAATTCAGATTTTCAGCGATTATATCAACCTTGTTTGTATGAATTATTGCGTAAACTCAAGTGGCGGGTTAGTTTGGACATGCTTTTAGCGATGTGAAGTGGGTTAAGAAATGGTAAAATTTTGAAAAACTAAACTCGCGCTGCCCAACTACAGTAATCCATACAAAATTCGCAATCCTTTTTTCCGAATTGAATTCGTTCGAAAAATGAAAAAATGCCTTTTTACCTGCACTTATTGCCGATGAGATTCCCAAAGCTTGTTTAGCTTCAAGTGGTGTCGACGGAAATCCCATTGTGGTTGAGAACATATTCACACTCGCAGAATTCAACACATTATGTTAGTTTGGCCGCGAACACAGCTGAAAACTATATTAGAGTTTGATTAATTAACAAATGAGTCAATGCCATTAAGAATGAGTCATTTTGCTAGATTCGAAATGTTTCCCTGTGTTCTGACCTGTTTTTTTCGCTGTCAGTTGAACAGTAAAGTCAAAATGTTAATTACAGTAGCAACAAAACTTTTCTGAAAAGGAGCATTACTAAACTTATTGACCGGGTCCTATAATGACGCCAGTGTACTCCTCTCGGAAAAGCTTGTGGCCGTATGACCGCGCCTTTTCTTCTTCCATGTCGATTTACGGGAGGTTTCAACATAAAAACTTCCTCTCTTTTTCTACATTTCGTGGCAAGATGACTCTTTAGAACATTAGAATATGACTTTTGTGAGTGTTGATTGAAAAATCTAGATTCTTATTTCAGATCCAATGGATGAAGACAACGCAAATGAAATATTCAAAGCGTTCACGAAGCAGAACATCGAATATGATTTATCTGGCTCGGCTACCGTATGTTATAAATCGAAAACATACTCCGCGAAGGTATAATTCTTACCCTTTCACTTCTTATAAATCAACATTTTCAATTAAGGTTCTTCTCCATGGCAACGTTCTCTGTGTCTCCGAGTCTAGCGGGACAGAAGAGGTCGCCGCTTGTGAACCACTTATTTTCATACTTGAGAGAGTAGTAATCAAGAAGTTAGAGGACAACGTAGGTTTTTTGAGATGAGAACTAGCAGTGTATAAATAGATATTTCAGCCAGGAGCATCATCAAAATATTCATTCGTTCTGACATTCAGCGACGAAACAGAAAATCTGGAATTTGGAGTCGAAAGCGAAGAGACAAAAGAGCAGTGGATGATAAAAGTAAGTCAGAACGCACTTTTTTTTCAGAAACATATTTTGTTTCCAGCTCGCCACGTGCTCTCATCAGATGGCTCGAGCGGAACTTGATGAAGTAGCCTATAAATTTTACACAATGTCACCCTCTGCGTCCAGTGAATCGGATGGAGTCATCGATCCAAAAACGTCATCTTTCCAAAGTTTCTACCAAACTGCACCGCTCAGAATTGCCCACAATTTCGCTATAACTCAACAAAACAATTTGCCAGCTCGAAGGGTGACAGTTGAAGAGTGTATGAGCGAAACAAAGTTGTCACTTATCCTACCAAAAGAGATAATCAAGTTGAATAGGAAGAAAATTTCAGAGTGAGCTCAAAGTGACCGAAATTAGTAGGAAGAATTGAATTTTCAGATTCTCTGGATTACTGGAAAGTCGGCTAAGGGTGTGGCCCCAATCATCAGTTAGCTGGCTGCATGAAGTGATAAGACAACTGCGAGAAATGTCGGAGACCTATGAGCAATGCTTCGAATTTGTTGACAACTATTCTGTAAGTTTTTTTCTTTCTCGAATATAATTATTCTATTTTATTAGTTTAGGGACCACACTTCCGGAAGTCAACTGAAAAACACCGAGTAGCGTTTGGATTGGTACCTACAAATCTTCATATTCATTCCTATGACATCAATTCGAATGACAAGCGAGATTTTATCACAGCTGGAACAGCTTCTGCAATTCCTTATCGATACAATGTAATGGAGAAATTTTACATAAATTTACTGAATGTGTCGTTTACAGAACGGGGGACTTGCCAAACTGTACACCCTGCTAGACGTTGAACCTTATAACTTCGATTATACATTCTGGAACAAACGCCAAACGCTTCTAGATTTGAAAAAGACGATAGGAGAATTAAGTCATAAAATTGAGAAGGAATGGAAAATCGCAAAATTCGGAAGTCCAGACAAAATATGCTTGCAAGTTCATGCTGGCATTAAACAAGTGTACGAAGGACTCAAAGATGTTCTCTCCACTTTGCCGGATATAGAGCACTGTTCTGATATTCTACTAGAAGAGGAGAAGAAACGATTAGATGCCGGAGGAAAAATGCCAGAAACCAGAGTCTACGACAATATTCAAAATCAAATTGACCGTATTGACGCAATGATTGTTAGTCTGAACACGAAAATCGCGGTGATTGACACTTTGAATGAGGAACCACATGAAAGAGAAGCTTGCGAGAAGAATACTCGGCAGGCCGTCTCCACGTGTCTCGACATTCTGTTAGCTCTGGCCGACTCGATTCTAGAATCTCAGTTGTTTTCTCTGGTGAAGGCACTGCAGAAACCATCAATTGCTCATGCATATTTCCATATTATGATTCGAACGGACTTTGTTCTATCTCAAGCTATTACGATTGCATCGACAGCAATTTTGAATCGAATCCAGAAGAAGGAAATTCCATTCACAGATGGTTGGTTTTAGTCGTAATTCTTGTTTATCAGTTTTTCTTGTTGCAGATTTTCTTCTAGTAATATTCTCATTCCTGAGCGCATATGGAGATGAAAGAGGGATGATCGAGGATGCAGTCGAAGCGTGGAAGGCTCTAGAACAACGAGTTCGTTTCCGTCTGGTTCGTGCTCCGTCAGCCGTCTGCCGAACGTGTATTCCAATGGTGCAAGGGACAAGAAGTGCTCTCAAGGTAGCTATCCCTCTACCTCATGAGTATTTCGATTCACTACCTGACCATATCAAATGGACCTCCGAATTCACTGTGGTCACCGCATACTTCAATATTGGAGTCAATCACGAAGCAACATTTGGACAATCATTCGGAGGAATCGCTCTGGAAAGTTCTGTCAATCAAGATGCTGCAGAAAAGCTGAATATGTTTGCCAACCGTGCTGAAGCCAGTCAACGTGCCAGAGAAGCTGTGATGGAGGTGGTTAATGAAGTTTCCACGGAACCATCTCGCAAGAATCTCAATGTTTTCGATTGGGTGATGACTGCGTGTGAGCAGTTGGGTGGTGAAGCTGTCATCTCTTGTAAAAGTGGAAAAGATCGGACGGGGATGGCTTCGACGCTAGAGCTAGGGAGAGTACTTCGAGAGACATGTGGCTTCAACACAACGCAGGTTTGTTTGGGAGGGGGGTGGGTGTGTGTTGAATATAACGAAAACGAAACTAATGAAATTCTATTTTTTAGATCTCTGAAGTTGTGAACTCTCTTCGAAAAGATGGAGTTCGTCGTGAGAATTGTCGAAAGAATGTAGGCAAACCAGTCTATTCATTCAGTCCTTTCCAAATGCATTTTCTTCCGAAAGTCTTCCGACCTCCATCCGGTACATATGCGAAAGGAGTTGCTAGTTAATAATAAAAATAATAACGTGTATTTATGATTAATAATGTTTAATAAGTTAGAAGATATTTTTCTATTCTTGATGTTATACTCCTTTTATTTATAATTGCAGTTCTTTCCCCCCATTTGTCACATTTCCCCCAACCACGGTTCCCCCATTTTTGACCAATTTCTCTTTACATATTCCATCTCACACACTCGTCGATAGATACTTTTTCCCCATATCTTTCCCCGGTAATAATGTGATGATTGTTTGAAATGTATTACTGATGCCAGTTAGAGTTTATATAAATTCCTGCTCCCTTTTTCTCTGTGCTCTCGAGTTTACACCTTGTTACTATGGCAACCTGTCACACGCGCCTCGCTGCTCCGCGAGCCGTCTTCATTCATACACTCAACATGGAGCGAGTGAATGGAGAAGATATTTGGCAGGATCGCGAAATTCGTTTCGATGTGGATCATAAGTTAGTTTGAAAAACTGGAAATTAGAATCTAAAAATCCTTCCAGACTTCTTCGTATGATCAATGGAGAAGTGCAAATTGCGAAAGTGGAGAATGTGGAAGACACGAAAGGAAACAATGGGGATAAAGGTGAATCAATTTAGGGTTTCAATTCAAAACTAAGTCGTTTCAGGGGTCATTCGAGTTACCAATCTTCGTCTGATCTGGTACGCAATGAGCATGCCACGCATCAACATCACTATTGGGTGGAATACGATTACTGGAACACAATCGAAAACATCGACATCGGTAAAATATCATTCTGGTCTCACAGCGACAACTACAGTAACCTGAAAATATTTTATTGGGAAAATTCGGTTATACCCCCCCACGAGATTAGGTCCCCCCACCACCTGGAATAACCCCCCACTCAACTGAAAAGTGGGGGGGTCATAAAGGTGGGGGCTCAAAAGGACATGATTCGGTGGGGGGTTATTCCGGAGTCCGAATAGTCCCCCCACCGTTGATTTGGGGGGTTTAATTGGAATCCTTGGCAAACTTCGGTTTAGGCCCCCCAATATATTTTATTAGAGCCCCCCAAACGAAGACTATGGCACATACCCCCACCCAAACGCTTACCTCGAATAAGCCAACCACATGGGGGGTCTTATTAGAATAGAGGGGTGCTTTATTGAAATCTTAGGAATAGGTCGCGGTCGATTCAAACGACTGAATTTAGGTAAGAATGAACTTTCCTAGGTAAAAAATGAACTTTCCCGCCCAAATTTGGCTGCGTACGTTTAATACTCAGCCAAGTAAAAACAATATTATAACCCCCCACCCGGGGTGGGGTAACATATTGGAATGATGGGGGTCTTTATTGGAATCTTTTTGACTTCCGCCCGTTTTTGCCTAAGCCTATTTTTTAGTTGATGAGAGTGGGTGGTTATAATAAGATGTGGGGGGTACTGTTGCTATCTTGAATTCCTGTTGGTGGGGGGCTTTCCCAACGTCTTCTCCAGGGGGGTCAAAACCGAATAGGTAGGGGGGTTAAAATGGAATATTCCCATTTTATTTTTCGTATCGAGTTTCTCGTTCATTTTTCACTGATTTTCATCGAGTTGTTTTCTGCGAGTTTTCCCCAAACAAGTCGGAGAATTAAAACTTTTGATGATGACTGAAAACGCACGAAAATTAAGAAAAAAACATAAAATAAAAGTATTTTTAGGTTACTGTAGTTGTGGGGCCTTCTGCAGCTCCGATTTTCTTGAACCAGAATATTCCCAAAATCTGTGCAAAACAATAGAAAACTGATAATCTTCCAGTTGGCAACCAGAAATCGTGGAGGAAGTAACGAAGCGATCTACGTTCTAGCCAAAGTCTCCTCTTCAACAACAAAATTTGAATTCATTTTCACCACAACCAACACTACGGCTCATACGAAACTTTTCACGACGATCGCTTCTATAAATCGTGCTTACGAAACGACCAAAATGTACCGTGAGCTCAAAATGAGAGGAATTTTCATTAGAAACGACGGAACACTGAAAATTCTTCCACAAGAAAATATTGTGGAGAATGTCCCTGGTGTATGGAATCTCTCTACGGAAACTGTAAGTTCTAAATAAACTTTTTTATTTTAAATCACTTTTCCCAGGGAAGCCTTGGAGTGTTCGTCATCACCAACATCCGTGTCGTTTGGTATGCTGAAATGAACGTTGGCTACAATGTATCCGTTCCATACTTGACTCTCTATTCCGCCAGAATTCGAGAATCAAAGTTTGGAATGGCTCTGGTTCTGGAGACAACTTCTAGCAGTGGAGAATACGTTTTGGGATTCAAAGTGGACCCGACAGAGAAGTTGCAGGGACTATTGAAGAGCATCCAGTCTCTTCATAAGGCACACCTTCTGAGACCGATTTTCGGAGTACAGTATGTCAAGGAAAAAGCAGAGGTATTAAAAAAGACTTCTGGAAAATCAATCAAAATAAAAAATTCCGTTTCAGAAGTCAGAAGCTCGTCAAATCAAAGAAGACGAAGATGTAACAGACGTCATTGACAACAACGAAGATGATGTAGAAATCGAGAAGGACATCCGTCCGGACCCATTTGCGGCGTATTTTGATGGGCAGCACAGTGTCACTGATGAAAAACGACTTCCAGTACTGAATCAGGAAATTGGATTGGCCATGGAACCGATTCGCAACGGATTCACTCTTAAAGACTTGTGGGCGATTCATATTGATGGATAAATTGTATTGATACTCTGAATAAAGTGCACATATGTTTTTATTTTTATTTCTTTTTCAAAGCTTTCCTCGCTCATATGCGTGTTTAGATATCTAGCTTTTAGTGACTTTTTTGACTACTGTAGTTTGAAAGAAAGATATCATAATATGACTTTTTATGAGCCGATTTCGAAGTCCTACAAAAGGATTTCAAGTTTTTTTTTTCATTTGCCTGAAAATTTAAGAGTACACCAAACAAAATAAGAGCTTCATTTTTGTAGTTAACAATTTCTTTGTGAGTACTGTAGTTTTTGAGATATGCGTCTTTTAAGACTGGGTGTCTGCGTGTCGCCTCTCTCGGTGATCAAGCATCTCGTCTTTAAAAGCGCATATCTCAAAAATCAAGATAGGTGCAAAAAAGTGGCCAGTAACAGAAATAAAGCGCGGGTTTTGTTTAGTAGGCTCTTAAATTATCAGACTAATTGAGAAAACTTGAAATGCTTTTGTAATACTTCAAAGTTAACTATTTCCTCTAATAGAACCCGCCCTACATTTTGAGCTCAATTATCTCGGTTCTTTAAAAAGATATCAAAATGTTGTCAACTGATAAAATGTTCTTTGTAAATTTATCGACATTTTATCAGTAGACATAATTTTTGATTTCTACCGCGGGAAACGAGATATTTGAGCTTAAAGTTGACGGTTTCGGCAGGAGAAATACGGTACTTCCAAAAATCAAAATTGTTCATTTATGACGAAAAATTCCAGAAAATGTCCGAACTTTGTGATTCTCTCTCGGTTGTGTTTACGGATTCACCGAAAATCGAGGATCATCTATTCGCCAAAGCGATTCGTTGGGCTGACCAAAATCCAGAAGATGTAGTTTTTTGGGCAAGGAAAAACGCGTTAGAAAGGTTCGAAACACACTTTGCCTATTTTTATAAATACTATATATTTAGAATCCCAGATGTAGACGTTGACTGGTCAACAAAGATCCGTGCTCTTCGAAGAATTCGCTTCGGTTACAATCGCAAAAATCTGGTACTCGGATGCATTAACGAAGCGATCAAGTCAAGTATGGATTCTGAAATTGCCGCGATTTTTTGCACTTTGAAGATTCCGAAGACGTGCTCAGAGATGGGATCTCTTCTAGCCGCGCTTGCTTCTTTTTGTAATGGAAATGGTGGAAGAGCGGTGGTAGTGATTGATTTGAAAGAAGATAATGAGGTAGGCTACACAGATGAATCTACAAACTACAAAATATTAATTTAGATTGATGAAGGAGAAGAAGAAGAGGCAGAGGAAACTGATCCTTTTGAGAATTCCGATTTTCTGGCAGAAGAAGAACAAAAGGCAGGAGAAGTATTTAAGGAGGAGAAAGTTGAAGAAGAGAAATCAGAGAAAGAAAAAGAAGAATTTCTGAAGAAGCTGAAAATGGTTTCCAGAATGTACACGAACAATGTGCTGAATTTCAATGGAGATGGATTTTCAAAATGTGCCTAATTCTTGCTTTTTTTTGTATATTTTTGTTAATTACTTTTATTATTAATTTTTCTGTTATTAATGAAAAAATGAATCCATATTATTCTTCCCCCTCTCCTTGCTCCTGCTCCCGTTCCTCTTGTTTCTGTAGCCACTTTCTCCTCAGAATCTTGATTTGTGTCTTTGAGAACTTCTGTCTTCTGGAGCAAGGATGAAGAGTGCATTGAGCATCACATGGATTCGGGGTGTACGGAGCACAACAGCAGTAGCATTTTCCACTGATACTGATGCAATTCAGAGGCTTCAAAGCCCACACTTGGTCACGAATGTTTGGAGGAACTAGGGCTCCGAGAAAGTCGACGGCAGTTGTGTGTCTGGAAAATAGAATAGGAGATTCCTAAAAAATTAGTTAAAAATACAGTAATCTACAGTAAACTTTTGGCTCTTTATGATTTAACGGGGGTTTAAACAATTAACGGGGGTTTAAAATATTAACGGGGGTTAAAATAATTAACGGGGGTTTTGAGAATTAACGGGGGTTTAAATATTAGACGGGGGTTTTCAAAAAGTGTCAGGACCATGTTTGGGGAAGTCCCCAAAATGTTCCAAAGTGCTACATTTTCTTGTTTTTTGCTTATTTCAGTTGATTTTTTCATTTTTCAAATCAATTTTTTCCTTTTCCTCTCTTCTTTCATATTTTAAAAGTTTGGCACCGCCTTTCCTTCTCTCAGGCATAATGTTTCTTTCTGGAGCCTGGTACCACCCTGTCTTCTCACAGGCCCCAAGTTTCGTTTTGGAGCCTGGAACCGACTTTGCTTCCCGATTTAAAACCCGTTTCACAGCAAACTGTGTATCATTCTCATTGTTTATTTCCCTGATTCCTAAACCATTATCAGATTTTGGATTTCCGAATTTTTGGATTTCAGGATTTCAGGATATTGGATTCCCGGGCTCCCGGATTTCCACACTTGGTTCGATTGCTCGTTCGATTGCTCAAACAAGAAATGTAGCACTTTGGAACATTTTGGGGACTTCCCCAAACATGGTCCTGACACTTTTTGAAAACCCCCGTCTAATATTTAAACCCCCGTTAATTCTCAAAACCCCCGTTAAATCATAAAGAGCCAAACTTTTTATAGTTTTCATAAAGGATTAATTCAAAGTCGAATCGAATCTACCGTATGTCCCCTCATAGAAGAATTCCATCGAAATCATCATCTTTGAGCGCAATTATCTCGATTACTGTGAAAGATACCAAAAACTTTTCAACTGATAAATTATTTACCATAATTTTGCCAATGTTTTATCACTTGACACATTTTTAATGTCTCTTACAGGACTCGAGATAATTGAGCTCAAAGTATTTAGAGAAAACACGGTAGATTCCAAAAATTTTAGAAGTCTTGATTTCACGAACCATATCTTTCTGAAGCCAAATTTTACGAGAATAACAACTACTATAAAAACAAACTTCTAGTTTTGTTTTAATTTCTCAGAAATTTTCAACTCGAACTAACTAGTTTTAACTACTTTTGTAGGCACTCATCGAAGGTGCAAAAAAAATGAAAGCGTAACCTATGTGTGCATTTTGAGCTCAATTATCTCGGTTTCTTCATGAGATATCAACAATTTGTCAACTGATGAAATGTTTATCATAAAATTATGAATATTTTACTAATTGACAACTTTTCAATATCTATTGAAGGAACCGAGTTAATTGAGCTCAAAGTTGATGAGTCGTAGTTTATCGGCTGAACTACGCGGTCGGTCACCTACCTATTAACTTTGAGCTCAATTATCTCAGTTCCTGTGAAAAACAATTAAAAATCTGTCAACTAATAAAATATTAATGATTTTATGATGAACATTTTATCAGTTGACAACTTTTTTATATCTTTTGAAGGAATTGAGATAGTTGAGCTCAAAGTGCAAGATGTGCTTCTTTTAGAGCACTCATGATACTTCCAAAATCAAGACTTTCATTTCTGGATGAAAATTGAAGGCATTAACTCTGTCATTAACAAATGTATGCTTTTAAAAAATGGCATAAAGTTACCTTGGTGGCCAAACTTTGCACAATCCCGAATCTTCATCATATGCCTGTGGAGTCATTGCACATGCCTGTTTCTCGGTCGGAAGATCACAAATCCGGTCGACGACTCCGAACGAATTGCCACTAAATTGTATGTTTACTGTCAGTTTTCACACATTCTTTTCTCTTTTTTTCACTCCCCGCCAATTATTTTTTTTTTCATACCCAGCGACATAATCACATCGCGGCGAACATGCCACTTGAACGTTGCACATTCCACACGCGGTTGCCGATTTGTTGAACAGTTCGGCGTAGTCCATTACTTTCTGAACAATCGGATTCCCGATTCCAGTGATTAGAGACATGTAACGGTTTTGGTAGCATTGTTGAGGCAGGTTTCGCCAGAATGAACGGTCTGATGTGCTGAAAAAAAAAAGGCTTTTTCAAAAGTGTTTTCTGATATATGAAGTCGAGATGTTTCCTAATAAATCGAAAATGATATTGTGCTGCTTTTGTGATTTTTCAAGGTCAAAAACCTACTTTTGTCATGTGAAAGAATTGATAAAGTATCATCTTTAAAGATACTAAAGAAATCGGGTTTTTGGAAATGTATTACGATCATTGAAGTTTTTGAAAAATTATTTTATGGGGCAGCAGTCATGAAATCAGTAGCAGTAAGCTGATAAGGACCAAAACACTGAACAGAATACTGGAACAGCAATTTTCGAAATTCTATTTTCTCCAAATAGCTCTTTAAAATAATTTTGAAATTGAATGAAATTCATAACGAAAGCCGGAAATCTACCTTTTCTTGGATTTTGTGAACTTTACATTTTGGAAAGAAACATCTGTTCTTTTTAGGTCGATTCAGAATTCTTGTAAAAATTAGCAGTGCAAACAAAAAATAAACAGAATCTGGAAGTTCTTTTAATAACCTATCCGTTGAACAAATTGTATAAACAAACTTCATTATTACCGTATTTCATCTAACAAAAGTCTAAAAAAACGGTCAACTTTGAGCTGAATTATCTTGATTCCTGTGAAAGATATAAAAAATTTGTCTATTCACAAATTGTTTGTCATAAAATAACCAATATTTTATTAGTTGACAACTTTTTGCTAACTTTTCCAGAAATCAAGATAACTGAGCTCAAAGTTGATGGTTAGGAGCTTCTATTAGAACAGAGGGGGCAATCCAAAAATTACCTGAAACAGGGTCCATATTCACTCCAATCATGACAGTTTGAAGTTTTTCCAGCTTGAGAAACTGAAGAAAATGCGGATGCCAAAAAAGCGTCAGCTGTGGGTGGACCCACAAACGAGACGATAGCTGAGAATACTAGAAAAATTAGAGCCATCGGGGGCAGTTGTATTTGTGATCTGTTTCGGGAATTGATACGGGTCAGTTGATAAGAGAGAGACGGGATGATGAAAATTCTGCGCAGAGGGGGTGAAAGTTGAGAAGGCGTAACAACAGTCCTTTCTCTTCTTCAAATAACCGGAATCCATGGATCCTCGGGATAAAAAATATAGGAAGCGGCGAGAGTGTGAAAGAGAAATCAACTACTGAACATACAGTCGTTACTATATATTTTATTTGAAAAAGAAGAGAAAGAAAACATTTTTACAAATAGATTCAGTAAAAATATATTCAAAACATTTATAATTAGAAGGAATATGCATTGCTCATGTTGCGATCAGCAATTTCCTCTTCGAGCATTCGGATACGGCGTTCGTGTTGGCGAAGAACGGCTTTCATTTTCATCAGATCATCGAGAAGCTCGTCCATGTTTTGTGGAACGTGCTGGAAAAATTGAGAAGTTGAAGGGAGGAATTAGATCTTCCCAGCAAGAATTGTTATTGGAAATTAAATTGTTGGTTGATTAGATAAGTTAGAGAAGAGGATGAGAACCTTTTAGTTTCGTATGTTCAGAATTGTCAGGAATTCAGAAAATTTTGATTTTCGAAAATTCTTTGCTCGAAAGATTCCCAGGCTTTTCAAATTTTCTTATTTTCATATTAGATTTTTGGATTAGAAAAATTATTCGACTGAAGCCAAAGTTATCCGTTTTCCTCTAATAGAAGCCCACGCAATTGGTCAAATTTGAGCTCAATTATCTCGTTTCTTGTGAAAGATGTCAAAAATTTGTCAACTGATAAAATGTTGGTTATATCATGATAAACGATTTACCAGTTGACAACTTTTTGATATCTTCCACGGGAACCGAGATAGTTGAGCTCAAAGTTGACGCTTCGGGCTTCTATAAGAAGAATTACTGTAGTTTCAAAAGTTTGTTGAATTATATTTTTTCACAAATTTTAACTTCAAATTAGTAGTCTTCCATTAGGTCAGTTTTCTAATAACTATGTCAAAAACCACGTGCCCCCACTTCCGACGAAACACTGCCACGTGGCGACGCAGAAGCTCTAGCTGCCTGTGGTGGCGGAGCGAGGGTATCCTCTTCGGCCGTTCTCGATTGATCTCTTTTGATTCTCTCCAATTCAGCAGCGGCTCTTTTCTGCCCAGGAGTCTGACCACCACCTCCTGGCTCATCACGAGCAGCACGAGATTTTAGGGTTACCTGTAATATTAGGGTCAGTGAGAAAGTGAAGGGATAGAGATGGAGGAGGGGTGTGCAGGGTTATATAGGAAGATCCTTATGAATACTTACCGCTTGTTTCGGTTTCATTGGATCTGGACCTTTTTCTTCTTTTGGTGGAATCTCGGTTCGAGATGCTCTTGATGATGCTGGTCTACTTGGTGGTGCTTCTCTCATTGGGACAATTCCCATATCTTCGTCGACGACAGGACGAGGTCTTGGAGATGCGGATGGACGTGGAGATGGTTGTTGGGAGGATGGTGGTCGTTCGGCATAAGATTGGGTCGGGGCGGATTCGGCACTGAAAAAGAGTTTTGAGATTTATAGATGAGGACAAGATAATTTTGGAGAACTTACGCAGTTGGTGCCAATGTGCTCAAAATGTTCGCCTTCTTGGCAACTTGAACTTTTGGCTTTGCTGCTGCAGCTGCAGCTGCGGCATTCACTGGTTGACGGTTTGGAGCGGCATTCATTCCTGAACAAAAAAAAAGCAAACTCGAGTAAAATGACCCAAAACGAACCCTCCATAAACTCTTCGGCAGTGAGAGCTGGAATTGTTGATCTGGTATCCGGGTAGAGATCGTGCTGGAATTTTTAATTAGGTAGGTCAGTCATTTTTCAAAAGTTACCTGGAACAAATCAGATTTTCTTGGAACAAAGAACTGAAGAATGTCCACCACTCCTTTGGTGGTCAATTTATAGATTCTGTTGATTTCATTCTCTTCAGATGACATTCCACGTTTCGATTGGAATCCAATGGCTCTCTGTGGTTCATTTGTGGTATAGGTATTGATGTAATGGACGAATGGAGCCTCGTTATTCACTTCATAGTATCGAATGGCACAATCTCCTTTTCCAATCAAATACACAAGGCCAGAATCTTCATCATAAAATGGGAAGAGTACTCCATTTGAAGTGTCCAGTTCTTCTTCAACAATCGGAGTGGAAAGGTCTTCTGGAGAGCGGAGAGCATAAAGTCTTTCGGATCTTTTTGTAAATCCAGTGGTCATGATAAGACCATCTTTCACAAAGATCGCTCTCTGTGGTTTGACACCTTCGTGTCCGGTTCCTTCGTGAAGAACTTCTCCGGTATGGGAATCGAGGATACGGATCTTCTTGTCTTTGCAAGTGGTTACAAATTGACTTCCATCGTAATTAAAGTTAATACTCCAGATTTGATCTGGATGACCGGAGATTTCGAGAAGAGCTTCTCCGGTTCCAACATTCCACATGAACATCACATTCTCACCGCCTGAAAATGTATTTTTCAAAAATAAATGTCAGAATCTCAAAATCTCAGAAACTCAGAATCTCAGAATCTCAGAATCTCAGAATCTCAGAATCTCAGAATCTCAGAATCTCAGAATCTCAGAATCTCAGAATCTCAGAATCTCAGAATCTCAGAATCTCAGAATCTCAGAATCTCAGAATCTCAGAATCTCAGAATCTCAGGATCTCAGAATCTCAGAATCTCAGAATCTCAGGATCTCAGAATCTCAGAATCTCAGAATCTCAGAATCTCAGAATCTCAGAATCTCAGAATCTCAGAATCTCAGAATCTCAGAATCTCAGAATCTCTGAATCTCAGAATCTCAGAATCTCAGAATCTCAGAATCTCAGAATCTCAGAATCTCAGAATCTCAGAATTTCAGGATCTCAGAATCTCAGAATCTCAGAATCTCAGAATCTCAGAATCTCAGAATCTCAGAATCTCAGAATCTCAGAATCTCAGAATCTCAGAATTTCAGAATTTCAGAATTTCAGAATTTCAGAATTCCAGAGTCTCAGAATTTCAGAATTTCAGAATCTCAGAATCTCAGAATCTCAGAATCTCAGAATCTCAGAATCTCAGAATCTCAGAATCTCAGGATCTCAGAAACTCAAAATTTCAGAATTTCAAAATCTCAGGATCTTAAAAGTTCGAAATTACAAAGTTTCAGAATTTCAGACATTCAAAATTTCAAAAAATTGCTGAATTTCAGATTTTTTTTTTCGAAATTTCAAATATTCACAAAATTTTCAGAATTTCGAAAATTCCAAATCTCAGAATTTCAGGTTTTCTCAGATTTTTAGACTTTCAATATTTCAGAAATTCGGATTTTCCCATTTTCAAAATTTTTTTCGAATTTCAGATATCTAGAATCTCAAAAACTCAGATTTTCGGAATTTCGGGATTTCAGAATTTCACACTTTTACACTTCCAAAATTTCACATTTTCAAAATTTCAAAGTTTCAAATTTTTGAAATTCAGAGTTTCAGAATTTCAGGATCTCAGAATCTCAAAATCTCAGATTCTCAGAATCTTAGAACCTCAGTATCTTAGAATCTCAAATTCTCAGGATTTCAGAATTTCATAATTTTAGATTCAAATTTTCCAAAATCCCCATGAATTACCAGCAGTAAGAAGAACATTATTGGCGACCGGATGCCATGCAATGGTATTAACTCTCTTCTGATGTCCAGTCAGCTCAACAGCTGGCTCCGAGAGATTTCTGCTCAATCCTCGATCCGGAATCACCCACACTTTACAAGTCGTATCTTCGGAACACGACGCAATCACATTGTCATTGAATGGACTCCATGCAACTTCGAGGCACGGAGCTTTGTGAGCATCAACAAATGGGTAGTCCTTGTCAATACGGCCAATCTGAAGAGATTATCATCAATAATGTTCACTTTTTTGTGTTCAATGACCCCTTAGATAACAGGTGTTGTGGCGAAAAGAAGACAAAAATAAGAAGAAGAATAACAAGCACACATGTCGTTAGTGGAAACATATGTGGGAGTAAAAGATTAGAAATGGATACCTTATTGACTGGAATAACCATGAATGGACCACCGGCACCACGATTGATGAAGGCGATGAATTTGGGATTGACATCGCAGAACAGAGAGTCCCAAGTGATTTCTGTTACCTGGAAATGTTAAAATTTGAATTTAAACATCTTATATCTATTGACTGGAATCTTGGTTAAAATTAAATTTGGGATGTATTTCAATAAAAATAATTTTTGATCTAATTTTCAAAATTTTGCTATAAAAGTCAATCAGAAACTGTGGAGATCGTTGTTCAGTTTCTCTTGAAATTTGAATAAAAATCCGTCCACTTTGAGCCAAATTATCTAGGTTTCTGTACCAGATATCAAAAGTTGGTCAACAGACAAAATGTTAAAAATAATATAAAATTAAAAATACTTTGTTAGTCGACTACTTTTTGGTAGCTTTTACAGGAAAAAAGATATATAAACTCAAAGTTAAGAGGCCTGGAGCTCAGCTGGCAAGCTCCCACTATTCAACTTTGAGCCCGTATATCTCACTTCCTGTGAAAGATATCAAAAATTGGTCAAGTGACAAAATACTTTTCATAGTATGATGAACATTTTGTCAGTTGGCCACTTTTTGATATCTTTTACAGGAGAAGAGATATAAAAACTCAAAGTTCAGAGGTTTGAAGCGCAGCTGCCAAGCTATTAAACTTTGAGCCCGTATATCTCATTTCCCGTAAAAGATATCATAAAGTTGTCAACTGGTAAATTGTCAATCAAAATGTCACACACATTTTATCAGTTGACAAAATTTTGATTTCTTTCACAAGAAATGAGCTATAGCAGCTCAAAGTATACGGTGTAGGTGT
Source organism: Caenorhabditis nigoni (assembly GCA_027920645.1). Classification (NCBI taxonomy): domain Eukaryota; kingdom Metazoa; phylum Nematoda; class Chromadorea; order Rhabditida; family Rhabditidae; genus Caenorhabditis; species Caenorhabditis nigoni. The sequence continues at coordinate 5,856,392 of CP115866.1, read as the reverse complement.
CGTTCTATTGCGGTGTTTACGGTAAGTTCATTTGAAGATAGACCATGTGAATGTTTGTTTTAGTACATACTCAAAACGATAAACGATTTGAATTCAATAAAAACTATTTTAGTTTTATCAACGTTCCAGAATGCATCTAATTTCATTAGGCGGCATTAAGCGAATTACTGTAGTTTTTGAAATTTTAGGTTCTATTCAGAATGCATATGCTTTTCAAGAATGTCAACCATCAAATACTTTTTCTGGAATCAAACTTTTGAATTTTTGTCGTTACCCAATAATTTTAGAATTTTTTCCAGTTTAAATTCCATCCGATTCTCTTCTAAAGTTCAATTCGAACTAACATACCCTAATATCAGACATGCAACTTTCATGTTTGACTGGCTTACAGAATACATGCCGAAATTTACTCTGTCTCACAATTTGAGCCATTTTCCCAACCTGAAAATAATTCAAAATTCAAGATCGAAATTCGAATATTGCAACTTCCAGTTCGAAATTTTCGAAAAAAAAAAGATAAAATATAACGAAACGACAAGAGAGAGTGTGAGGAGTAAATATGCAAGGATTTGCGGGTGCCCGAGATGCTCTCTCTCCCGCGGGCAGCGCCTCCTGCTGCTGCTCTACGCCCCAACTCTCTCTCCGAGCTTCCGATGCTCTCTTTCCCTTCAGTTGCCCCCATCTCCTTCCCGTGTTACACTGCTTTTTTTGTTGGCTCCCGTCGGCAGATTTCAACTGTCGTCTGCGTATATTACGTCTAGATATATATTGTTTAGTTGAAATCCTCAATTCCTCCCGGGAGAAGCTTTGGCAAATCCATTGATAACGAGAGGGGAGAGCCTGAAGAGAACACCCACTGACATAAACACACAGAGAAACTGGAAAGTGCACGAACGCAGGAGGGATCCTTGACGTTGCGAAATGTGAAGCGTGTGAAGTAAAACCAGTTTCCCACCTAGCTAAACTTTCGAGTAAACTATTCTTTCTTATTGTTTCTTCTATTTATTTACTGTGATGGCTCCTGTTTGCGAGTACGGTGCGACAATGGAAACGCGCTCGGTTGCGAATATCATAACGCGCGAAATTTGAGAGTTTGAACACAAGACGCCCGCTCGTTTCGTTTTTGTTTGCTGATTTTATTGTCGGCTCATCACATTTTTATCGATTTCTTGTCATAAAATGGCGTTCGAGCTCGATTTAGAAGACTTCAACGACCAACTCGCACTATTCAACCTAAAATGCCCGGATAACGAACAAATTGTTGAGAAATGTAGGTGTGATTTTTGAAATTTGCCAGTCATCGTGTCCTATTTTCAGTGGAAGAATTGTGTCAATCGTTTCGCAAAACGAGCGATGACATTTGCAATGATATCGTTTCTGTGATGAACAACGATGGAAAGTCAGTTATCGACAGAAACATCCTTGCGAAACTGGAAGAAAGATTCGAAGCGGAAACCAAGAAGGCTATAAACACACCAAGATCCATGAAGAAACCTGTGAAATCAGTGTATGTGATTCAATGTTTTGCTAAAATTGCATTAATTATTCGATTTTCAGGCGAATGCCGCTTTCCGAGAGAAGCGAATTCATCTTGAGCGGAGGTCCAGGCGACGATGAGAAGCCACATCACATGTCGAATACGGCATTCACGAAACTCGAAGGACACTTTCTAGAGTTCTCGCCCTTCCCGAATTCCCCGGCTAATGAGAAGTTCTTGAAGCGGTCCGAGCCAGGACTCGTTGTCAGTACGATGCGAGGAAGAAAGTTCCAGGATAAAGGATTGAAGGGAGGCGCCAAACACGATGATAAAGTCAAAATTGTCTCGAAACTCCCGAACAATTTTTACGGAGGTGACAAGTCGTCAATGGTGATTGATGCAAAATCCACGAGGATGTCGGAGTTTGCAAAACGGCTGCAAGCTACGAATGAGGAAATCGCCGACTGGGGAAATCCTCTGGCTCCTTCAGTGGATTTCGTGTACACTTACGGCCAGATTGTTCACGACGACACCAGAGATAACGAGAAGTTTGGAGAGAATTCTGTGGCTTTGATGATCAACGACGAAGACGGAACGATGATTCGGCTGAATTTCAGTAAAGTCACAGAGGACGTCACTCTGTTTCCCGGACAAATTATCGCTGTTCGTGGAACCAATGAGACTGGTGAAGAGTTGCAAGTTGATCGGATCTTCACACCCAAAGCACTGCCAGTGAACCCTGTGGAAACTGATATTACAAGTAAGAACAGGAATCTTCTATTTTTCTATAATTGAACCAATTTTTTTCAGAAGACATCTGGTTTGCCTGTGGTCCTTACACAGCAATGGATAACTGTGGATACGAGCATCTCTGTGAATTACTGGATCAAGTGGTTGCCGAAAAGCCAGATATTCTCGTCTTGGCTGGACCATTTGTAGATAGAAAGAACACGTTCCTGAACAAGCCGAATTTGACAATCACCTATGATAACCTGATGGAAGATCTTCTCTGTAAAATTAAAGAAAAGCTTGTGAAGTGAGTGAATTCATATCATCGTATAATACATAGCTCAACGTTCATTTTAAGTACAAAAACCGAAGTGATCATCCAGCCAAGCTCATCTCGGGATCTATGCACTCCATCAGTTTTCCCAAGTCCAGCATTCCGATTCAAGAGCCGAAAACTGGATATGATCAAGAAGGAACTTCACTTCGTTCCAGATCCCTGCATTGTCCGCATTGGTCAGAATGGCGTCGACATGGCAGTGACGAGCAGTGAGCCGATTCAAGGATTGAGCAATTCCGAATTCCATCGATCCATCAACCAGGAAAACAGTGATCGTATCGCTCGACTCTGCAGTCATTTGCTCACTCAACAGTCGCTGTATCCACTGGAACCAACAGAGATTCCATCGTCGTTGGGTGATCTTCTGGAAGTCTGCCAGCTCACTTCTACTCCACACATTGTCTTCGCACCAACCAAACTCGCTTCTTCGGCCAAGAAAGTGAATGGAAGCGTCTTCATAAATTCATCGACACTTGCCAAGGGTCCAACTGGAAACTATGTGAAAATGTCAATCAACCTGAACGCAGGAGAGTTGGGCCCATTCGAAACGATCGCGGATTATGCTAACATTCAAATTATGAAAATCTAACATTTTGATTTCTTATTTTTGGCATATATTTTTTCCCTTTTATTTTTGAATTTTCCAACTGTGAATAAAATTTTTGACTTTAATTCAAGTAATACTGATTTATAGATCGATAATCCATTGTATGTACAAAAACAATTATGCAGAGAAAAGGCACAACATAAAGCAAAGAGAACAACCTGATTGTGCAATAATTTACGGTAGAGATGCGCTAATTGCGGGGGAGCGAAAACAGTTTTTTTTTTGGATTTTCAACGAGAACCCGTTTGTGGGGAAATGAAACTGGTATATAATAGATCTACTACCGTATATTATTTGGAGGGAATGGAGACAAGAAAATTAAATCATCTTTGGAGGGAAAAAAGTTATCACATGTGACCGTAACTGGCATGTATGATGGCTTGTTCGGGAAGACGATCGTCGTTAACAACAAGGTGAAGAGCAGTATGACAATGACTGTCGACGGTTTGTATCGAGCCTGAAAACCACATTTTCCGATTATTTATTTGTCAAAATCGTTTTCTATGGTAATGTTCTCTAGAGCGCATACATTTAAGCGCACGACATCGCAGAAGGGAACCCCGTAGCGACTCAGCAAGGCTTGAGACACTTTAATTTTCAAAACAAGTTTTGAAAGTTTTAAACTTGCGCGCAGCCAAAATTTGTGACAAGAAAGTGCAACGAAGCGCATTTGTTTCGGGTGCCCGTTCGCGATGTCGTGTAACCGTTTGGCGGAAAAGCGTTAATTATTCAGAAAATTAGTGAGCCACGAAGACGATGAGAGTTAGCACAAGCAAACTCTCCTACCACTCTTCTTCTAAACGTCTCTTCTGATAAGTGGCTCAGGTTCATCGGCTCCTCTGGCTGCTAATTTTTGCTTTCGCCGCCTTGCGTTCCGACGCCATGCACCCTTTCCTACAGTAATATACTAGCCGAAAGTTATAGATAAGAAATATTTCGAAAATCACTAACCAGCGTTATCCAGGTCAGATGGGCGGTATGTCATATAACCGATGATTGTGGCGAGGATAGAAAGGAGTTTGCAGACAATGGCTGAAAGTTGAATTTTGAAAAAAAGAGATCTTCGATTCAGTTTACCTAGTCCAGTGATTGTCCAACTAAGTTTGAAAGGATCATAAACAAGACATGAAGTGGCTTTTCCACAACTCTCTCCCCATTCCAAACATGCTGTATCGATAATGACACCGAATAAAATTCCACCAGGAATGAATCCCAAGAGGCGAACAAAAGTCCAATTGATACCGAGAGCTAGGGTTCTTTGATCGAATGGAACTACTCGGAGCATAATCTGTTGAGTGGGGATTCCAGAAGCAAAACTAGCAACAACAGTGACGAAAAGTGTAACCATTAGAATATACTCTCTATAGCCACAATCTTGATGACAGTATCCTTGATTCAATACCTCTGGATGCTCTTTGATTCCATGAATCAGATTGTGGAATGTACTATTTGAAGTCAGACATCCACAACCAGACCATTCCGTTGATCCCTGCAAAGTTAATTTAGTTGTTTTTCATTCTTCTTTATTCTCTCTAATTTACCTGATTCTTTGTCATTCCTGTGCATCCAGCGTGGCATGCCGAGTAGTACATGTGTCCTGTGTTTCGATCACAAACTGGATTCCACTCCATTTTACAGTGACATTCTGAGTTGCATCTGGAGGAAATGCTGAAGTCGTGCGACTTCTCGATGCTTCTGGAATCAAGGTACAGTAATCTCTAAATTTCGGGTTCGAACTTTTTTCAGAAACTTATTTGAATAAATAAGGTACTGTTAACTTTGAGCTCAAATATCTCGGTTCCTTCAAAAGATATCAGAAAATGTTCAACTGATAAATTATTTATCATAATACCATCAATATTTTATCAGTTGGCAAACTTTTGATCTCTCATAGGAATTGAGATAATTTAGCTCAAAGTTGATGGTTTGTGTGAGCTCCTACTAGAAGAAATACGGTAGATTCCAATTTTTTTGTCAAAAAAATCAAAGACCAGAAAAATCACTTCAAATCAATTCGTTTTTAAAAGTTCCCTTTTCATACCAAACTTCAACACTACAGTAATCCTAGGAATCCAATAAACTACAGTAGCTTCTTACAGTAAACTTACAAATCTTCATATCCCAAATTGATCCCAACAAACTCTCTTTGTGGACAATGACTCAACAATCCAGTTGTGAAAATCAAGGCTACCACATGGCACACAACAATCATCTTGAGCATCCCTCCGACCTAAAAATGTATTTCCTTTTGTTTTTGTCATTTTTTGATTCCCATCGTTTCTTCAGAAAACTCAAATTGACCTTTTTCCGTCATCTCTGCCACTTGACAAGTTTTTTGAAGACAAATTTTTGTTCTCTCTCTTTAAGTTTTTTTGTCCGTTTTAATGGAATAATTAGATTTGAGTAGAGACACAACCACAGAATTAAATGCATTGGTTTGGTGATGATGGGGGAAAAAAGAGGATCAAATTTAGTGTTGAGAGACAAAAAAAGACCATGTGATTGAGAACATAAAAGAGAAAAGAAAACAAAATAGCGATTTTGAATGTTCTTTGCGCTTTTCTCTTATCAAGTTTTTATCGGGAAAATACCGTAAAACCTGTAATAGAAGGGCCAACTTTGAGCTCATTTATCTCGGCTTCTATGATAGATATCAAAAATGTGTCAACTGATAAAGTATTTGTGATATTTTGATAAACAATTTATCAGTTGACCGCTTTATTCTATCTTTAACAGGAACCGAGAAAAATTGGCTCAAAGTTGAAAGTTAAGCTACTATTACAGGTTTTACGACATGGTGCTAAAAATTTCAAAAAAAATGCTACCTGAAGTTTCAGCTGGCGAATAATTGTTCCTCCAACCATTACTCCGGTAGCTGCGGCGAAAATTACAACGGCTGAAAATTGAAAAAATTAAAATGCCTGATTCCTGTTGAATAAAAACTTACATGAAAGATAAGAAGCCAGAGTTGGATTCGTGGACAGCAACGTCTCCAGAATTTTAGGCATGAATGCAGCAAAGCCGTTGATAATGATGGATTCGAAAATTCCAACAAAGATGCAGACAAGGAAAGTTGGATTGGAGAGGATTTTCTGGAAATTTTCAAAATTTTTGATAAATAGATTTTGATTCTTCTGATTATTTGCTGCTGACCCTAACTTTCAACGTTGAGTCAATTTTTCTCGGTTCCTGTAATAGATACCAGAAAGTTGCCAACTGATAAATTGTTTATCGCAATATCAAAGACATTTTATCAGTTGAGGAATTTTTGTTATCTTTCATATAAGAAAAGAAAAGTTAGCTCAACCGTAACAATGTTGGGGCCCTTCTATTGCAGGTGTTGCGGTACACTTGGATAAAAAATGCTCACCCAAACACAAGCTGGCAATTTTGTCAAATCTCTTGGCGCTTTTGCATTAACATCTCCATTAGCTGCATGACACTGATTTACATCTTTGGCTCGATGTCTCTTTGCTTCTGGAAGTTCCCGAGCGAATGCCAGAATAGGGAATGCAATCATCAGAGCCGAAATCGACGAGATTATAAATCCGACCCACCAAGCACCAACCCATCTTGGATCGGATCTCTCCATTGGGATTCTAAAATTCACACTATGAAATATAGAATCCAATAAAAAGCTTACGTATCAACTCGATCGAAATCATCATAAAGATTCAAAAGAAATCCTCCTGCGAAAACTCCGATAACTGGACCAAAAGAAGTTAGAACTGCATGAATAGCGAGATACACTGGTGACGCCTTCTGAGATACATTCTCATCCATATAAGTGGTTCCAATGGAGAAAAGTGGAGTCGATCCGACGCCATGAAGTGTTTGTCCCAAAATGAACATCCAAAAGTATGGATTAAACCAAGAGGAATGAGGTTTTCCAGCACATTCTGGGTCATCTCTGTTTGTACATTGTCCGAAATCAGTTTGATTAGCTAGAGAGTTGCCGTCTGGATGGTAGATATCAACCATCCAGTGAGGAAGAGCACAAATCAAAGATCCCAGAGCCATGATCACACCACCCCAACCGATCCAACGTCCTTTGTGTCCGTTGTTTCCCCAGTGACAAACTGGAAAAACGACTAGGAGAACTGCAAAGTCATACCAACTAGAAATGATTCCGGTGTGGGTACTGGAAAAATTATGATAGGAAAATGTTTAGTCTTTGAAAATTCTAACCTTGTCATTTTGAATCTTCTCTCCAATGTAGATAAGCCAACAGGAAAAATGGCATTTACAACGAAACTCTGAAATGAACAACTCTTTACTAACAGAAAAAATGTCATAGTATCATACGTTTGAGCTAATTTATCTCGGTTCCTGTCAAAGATATAAGAAAGTTGTCAACTGATAAATTATTTATCCTAATATCCCCAATATTTTATCAGTTGATAAATTTTAGATACCTTTCATAGGAATCGAGATAATTGAGCTCAAACTTGACAGTGTGGGAGCCTTTCTATTAAAGAATTCCAAATTTTCTAAGGATCTGAAGTTCTGAAATTCTTTCTGAGATTCTGAGATTCCGAAATTCCGAAATTCTGAGATTCTGAGATTCTAAGATTCTGAGATTCTAAGATTCTGAGATTCTAAGATTCTGAGATTCTAAGATTCTGAGATTCTGGGATTCTAAGATTCTGAGATTCTAAGATTCTGAGATTCTGAGATTTTGAGATTCTGAAATTTCGAGATTCTGAGATTCTGAGATTCTAAGATTCTGAGATTCTGAGATTCTAAGCTTCTGAGATTCTAAGATTCTGAGATTCTGGGATTCTAAGATTCTGAAATTCTGAAATTCTGAGATTCTGAGATTCTGAAATTCTGAAATTCTGAGATTCTGAGATTCTGAAATTCTGAGATTCTGAGATTCTGAAATTCTGAGATTCTGAGATTCTGAGATTCTGAGATTCTGAGATTCTGAAATTCTGAGATTCTGAGATTCTGAGATTCTGAGATTCTGAGATTCTGAAATTCTGAGATTCTGAAATTCTGAAATTCTGAAATTCTGAGATTCTGAGATTCTGAGATTCTGAAATTCTGAGATTCTGAGATTCTGCGATTCTGAAATTCTGAGATTCTGAGATTCTGAGATTCTGAGATTCTGAGATTCTGAGATTCTGAGATTCTGAAAAAAAAGATTCCCAGTAAAAAAACCCCTCTTTACCTGAATAAAAGCGCATATTCCAAGAACTAACAGCAAACATTTGGCATTATGGAATCCCTGAAGCCATCTGGGAGTACAGGCTCCATATCCACACAATAACTTCTCCGCATCATCCTCATCCTCGATTTTGTGTTTTAAATTCTCGCCGGGCTCCTCGAAATCATGCACATTGTGCTTCTCCATCTGGAATTACTTGAAAATTCTTTCTTTTTTTCAAAAAAAATGAAACAGGAACAAAAATTTGAGACACAATAATGTGTTTGTTATGATGGGATTGGCAGGCGGGAAGAGGGAATTAAAAAGGTGTTCTAGTCATCATAAAAAGGTTGGAAATTGAAATTCAATTTGTTATTCAAATAGAGTAGGTGCAACCTAGCAGTACAGAAAAAAGGAGAAGAAGAAGAGATTCTGAATTTGAGGGGGGTTGGAAAAAAAAGTGAAAATGACAAAAAGTTATCACAAGTTGATGGGCAGAAAAAGGAGAAAGAGAGAGAGGCGGAGTAGAATGTTCGCAATGGCGTTGTCGACTGATGGAGAGAAAGAGAAGAAGAAGAAGTTATTTCAAAGATTCGTGGCTTGTTATGGGTACGAGAAATAAATAGAGAAGAAGAAGGCGAAAAATGTGGTGTAATTAGTGTTGATGAGTTGATGAGGTCCTCTTTTAAAAACGATTATGGGAAAAAGAGATCATCCTAAAAGATCAGAATACCAAATTGGTGATTTTTGAAGATTCCAGAAAATTATTGTGAAGATTAGCCTGAATTACAGACCCCTGACTAATATGACCTGAACACATCAACATGTAAAAATGTTGATAACGTGTACATAGTTCTGTAATTGAGACTAGGAGTAATCAATCATTCAAAACAAGACATCTGAAAAAATGTGTTTTGGACGGCGGAAAATTTTTGTACTTGACAATTCAACTTTCTACAATGTTAAAGCCCTAGTTTGGAATTTTTTTTGTGGTTTTTTAAATGATGGTGACTTTTTTAACGGTGATCAAACACTTCAATACCTAAAATACCCATTTCGGCTATCGTACTTTCGCCAACCCAAACCGTCAACTTTGTGCTCGATTATCTTCATTTCTGGGAGAGATATCAAAAATTTCACAACGGATAAAATGATCGTGATAATATGATGCACATTTTGTCAGTTTTAACATTTTTGACATCTCTTGCAGGATCCGAGATAATTGAGTCACAAAGTTAATTTATAAAGTAGGCCTCGATCAGAGGAAATAAGAAACCCATTTTGGCTAAATTGAAAAATCTTCCGTAGAAAAACTAATCGGTTTTAGGATACTTTTGAAACCAGACCCTTTTCATTTTCATTTTCGAAAATCTTAAATTTTTCGAAATTCGAATGAATAAAAAATCTGTGGTTTCACAGGTTACTGTACTGAAACTTTCCTTGTGTTGGTCCTTTCCTAAAATTTCCATGAAAAAAAACTGTTTTCGAAATTCCGTTCAGCTACATGCTGTGTGAACACCAGAGATGTCCGGATTCCGGCTTCCGGATTCCATGCTTTATTTCATTCCGGATTCCGTGAAAAACATTTTTGTCCGGATTCCGTATTCCGGATTCCGGAAAAGTTTCATTTGCCCGGATTCCGAGAAAATTATTTTGTTCCGGATTCCGGATTCCGTTTCTCAAAAGAGTCATTCCAGACATCTCTGGTGAACACTAACCGCTGCACACCGTGACGTCAGAATTCATACTGTAATTCGAAATAGAACTTCAAAAAATGTTCTGTCCTTCTGGAATCTTCGATCTCTCGCGAAAATTCTTTTGTCTAGACATAAAAAGACATAGTTAAATCCCCTTCAACTTGACTGATATGATTTGTGAAAACCGGGAAGTTAGGGGGCGCAGAACAGGTATTTCTCATTCAGTGTTCTTCCAAAAAAAAAAACACATAATCATCGTCGTCTTTAACCTTTTTCTCTTATTTTTCGAAAATCGAGGCTAATTGCTAGAAAAATAAAAGGGGATTTGATCAAATCGGAAAAGGACACAAAAAGAGAGGCATCCAAAATGTGACATTATTTATTCGAAAAGTTGGTCTTGAGAAGACATTGAACTTAGTTTTATGGCCACTAAAAGAGTGTTTTTGTATACTTTTAATGAAAGTTCAACTTCGGGTGGGGACCGGAAAATGACGATAATGGAGAAATCACGTTTTGTTTGGGTAGACATGGATATATTTTTGGGAAGAGGGGGAGAAGAACATCCGAAATGATCAAGAATATAAATCACTGGAAGAATTGAAATATAATTATGTGGATGTTTCAAGTTTTTTGATCTGTAAAGAGGAGAAAGGGAGGGAAAGGGAATACGGTAATCTGGGAAATAATAAGGGATTTTTAAAAATATAATTTTAGCTGATTGAGTTTGGAGTATAGGATTGGAGGATTCCAGACTTTGAACAAGTGAATAAAAAATTATACCTGAATTTCAATTTTTCAGTATACAAATACTTCAGAAGATTCCTGAATTTTTCAGAACTTGAATCATTTTGAAACAAGTTATGGCTCTATTTTTGATTTCAGCCGAAGTTCATATCAGAATCTCAGAATCTCGGAATTTCAGAATCTCAGAATTTCAGAATCTCAGAATCTCAAAATCTCAGAATCTCAGAATCTCAGAATCTCAAAATCTCAGAATCTCAGAATCTCAGAATCTCAGAATCTCAGAATCTCAGAATCTCAGAATCTCAGAATCTCAGAATCTCAGAATCTCAGAATCTCAGAATCTCAAAATCTCAGAATCTCGGAATTTCAGAATCTCAGAATCTCAGTATCTCAGAATCTCAGAATCTCAGAATCTCAGAGTCTCAGAATCTCAAAATCTCAGAATCTCGGAATTTCAGAATTTCAAAATTTCAGAATCTCAGAATTTCAGAATTTCGGTATTTTAGAACCTCAGAATTACAAAACTTCGGAATCTCGGAACTTCAGAACTTCTGAACTTCAAAATTTCAGAATTTCGGACAAAATCCAAGTTTGGGATTTCACTTTTGGGGTTGGGTTTTGGAAGTTGAAGTAGAAAATTTAAAAAAGAAAAACATTCAAATTTTAGTAAGTCTTAAACCCCAAGTTTCGTTTTTTACATATAAAGATTAAAACTGAAGAAGAAGAAAAAATTGTTTCCAAAAAATCAAAGTCATTTTTTCGCTCAAGAGGTTATCTTAAGTACTCTACAAAACTACACAGGAAATGGAAACATCCTATCGATCAAAAAAGGTTGGACAGAAAAAACGAGAAAAAGTGGAAACTTGACAGTGATTCACGTAGAGAAAAACGAAGTGATTACCTAGAAGATATATTATCTCTTCTTTTTTCTCTATTTCAAAATATCCTATTCTTCGATTTCATTCAATTCAGTAGTATCTGTGTGTGGTCTTCTCTACAAAACTTTTATCATCATCATCAAAACGACCGACTAGGTCTTTTTTGCGCGGTACATTATCTTTTTTTCTCTTCTCTATGTCAAAATATTCTTCTACAATCCATCATATTCCCAAGTACATTTATTTGGGAATGTTTTCCTTTTTTTTTGGAACTTGATCTCAATGATTTTAGAGAAAACGGTTTTGGAGTAGTCACATGGAAACCAGGTGGAAGAAAAAAGGAGATAATTCGAAGATTGTTCAAAAGGGAAAAAAAATACAAAAGAGGTATTCTGAAAAGGACTTTTATAGGTAACTAGAAATCCTGGAACGGGGAAGTGCACTTTGAAAAACACTTGAAACATTTCTAATAATCGAATCATTTTTTGAGGAATGTCATCCTAACAACCCTCTCTACCTACAATTTATTTTGTATGGACTAATTAAGATAATTTTGGAAATGTGGGTGAGTGATGAGATCACTGAAATTGATGATTTTGGGATTATTGGGGTTGTTGTTTTTTGATTTTATTGTCATCGTGTTAGAGTGGGAAAATATGTTTTTGGGCGGAGTCATATAATGATTAGTCAGAGTGGCTAGGTTATCTTTGAGACGTCTCCATAGATGGTGGTCAAGAATCAGGTAATTTGGAATAGTGAAAAATAGTAGATTTCTGAAAAAACGATTTTTAAAAATTGAAAACAAAAATTTTTCTATCATTCTGGTATCAAACTGACAAGGAACATTGCAAATTTAGCAAATCGAAAAAGAGAGGAAAAAAGTTCAATTTGGATTACTGTAGAACATTAAATGGTCTTTGCAATTTTTCAATTTTCAGATTTTCAGACTTTTTCTCAGAATCTCAGAATCTCAGAATCTCAGAATCTCAGAATCTTAGAATCTCAGAATCTCAGAATCTCAGAATCTCAGAATCTCAGAATCTCGAAATTTCAGAATCTCAAAATCTCAGAATCTCAAAATCTCAGAATCTCAGAGTCTCAGAATCTTAGAATCTCAGAATCTCAGAATCTCAGAATCTCAGAATCTCAGAATCTCAGAATCTCAGAATCTCAGAATCTCAGAATCTCAGAATCTCGAAATTTCAGAATCTCAAAATCTCAGAATCTCAGAATCTCAGAATCTCAGAATCCCAGAATCTCAGAATCCCAGAATCTCGAAATTTCAGAATCTCAAAATCTCAGAATCTCAGAATCTCAGAATCTCAGAATCTCAGAATCTCAGAATCTCAGAATCTCAGAATCTCGAAATTTCAGAATCTCAAAATCTCAGAATCTCAAAATCTCAGAATCTCAGAGTCTCAGAATCTTAGAATCTCAGAATCTCAGAATCTCAGAATCTCAGAATCTCAGAATCTCAGAATCTCAGAATCTCGAAATTTCAGAATCTCAAAATCTCAGAATCTCAGAATCTCAGAATCTCAGAATCTCAGAATCTCAGAAAGAATTTCAGAAAATTTTAGAATCTTGGAAATTTGGAATCTTGGAATTCTTCAATAGCAAAGGCTCCCACACTGTCAAGTGTGAGCTTAATTATCTCGATTCCTATGAAATATACCAAAAATAGTGTGGGAGCCTTTCTATTACAGGTTTTACGGTAATAGTAAAAACTGTTCCACAAAAAAGGCAATTTGGATAGTTCAAGGGCAAGTGATCAGAATCAAACAAAACCGAGAAAACACTATTTTCTTGTATCCTCCATTTTCCATCTAAATACATCCAACAATTTAACGGTTTTACACTGTCCCTATACCACTTTGAAGTTGTTTCAATTTGGGTCGATAAAAAATAAATGGGAGACACGGAAAGTTAAAAAAAAGGGCTACAATTACTTTAGCGAATAATCAGAGAAATGGGTTTATGCGTCGTCGTCCCTCATCTAAAAAAAAATGATTAAATTGAAACAAAAAAGAAAGTGAGTGATGACATGGTCAACCAGAGGGTGTCATTGTTAACAAGTGAGAAAAAATGAAATGGAGGGGGACCGCGAAACGAGTTTTGCTTTCTGATTACAGCTTCTTTTTTTTGATAGGCGAGACAACAAAACTGTTTTTGACAACACAGAAAAAAATTAATGAGAACGAATTGATTTTTAGGAGAAGACACAAGAAGACGTCGTTAAAATTTCTGACGAGAGAACGGAAACGATTTTTGGTGTGGTCAAGTTTTCCGTTTTTTTTTATCGTGAAATTGAATCTTCTAGAGGAACCGCGAACAAACCGCCGGGTTTAGCAGGTTATCTGATTGATTTTTGAGGTTTTTTTAACACAGAAAAATAGGTTTAACCGAAAGATTTATTGGTTAGAAATGGTTAATTCGTTATTCTGGTGCTAAAAATCGGAGATCCCACAATGACAACTATATGTTCATTTTCATTTCAATTTTCATTTCAATCATTTTCAATATGTTCATTTTCAGCACGTACTGTATTTTCGTCCGTTTTCAGTGATTCTTTCACTAATAGAATTGTCTTTTTTCCGACTTGCTTGGGAAAAAATTAACATACCGTAAAACCTGTATTAGAAGGGACCCTTCAATAGAAGGGCCCCTCTAATAGCAGGGCCCCTTGAGAGGGGTTAAGAAAAATAGAAGGGCCCCTGTAATAGAAGGGTCCCAGTAATAGAAGAGCCCTCTGTAAAGAAGGACCCTCTTCAAAATATGTTTTGAAATTATAAAATTTCCGTACGCTTTCAGTGAAAAATGTTCATAAACATTTTATGAAAAAAAATGTTCATAAACATTTTAAATGTTGATAAACATTTTATCAGTTGTCAACTTTCTTATATCTTTTACAGTAACCGAGATAAATTGGCTCAAAGTTGAGAATTAGGGGGCTCTTCTATTAGAGGTTGCACGATATTTATTTTAGTCATTTTTCAAATTAATAAATGGTTGCCGCAATCATTGAGATGAGATACACTTTCAAATTTCGAAGCATCCCTCTGACCTAGAATTTACGGATTACTGAAGAGGACTACTGTAGTTTTCTACGTGTCTATTTCCGTGGAAGCGAATTCCATCCTAACAAAAATTTTTGAACGAAAATCTGATAACGCAAAGAAAAAAAAGTTATTATTACTTCCCCATTGGGAAATACATTCATTCCCAACGAATCATAACAAAATCGCATCAAGAAGCTCAGCTGAATTGAACACGATTTCAGAATGAAAGTGGGTTTTCGGAATTCCAGCGAATTCCCCTTCAAATAAGTAATTCCAGTTGGAAGCCTCTTCTTCGCCATCGAATTATGTCATCTTTCATCTGCTCCATTTCTTCAATTTCTTCATTTTTCTCGCTGTCATTCTGTTGTCTGGATGCAGCAAGAAGAAGTCAAAGACGAGTAAGGAAATGAGCAAAAAGAGTCAAGAGAGCTCAGCTCCAGCGAAATCTGTTCAACAAGAAATTCCTGAGCCACCGAAACCAGCCGAGCCGGAGACTCCGAAAAAGGAGGAAGCTCCGCCACCACCGGCTGAGAAACCAGCTGAGAAGCCAAAAGAAGAATCAAAGAAAGAGGAGAAACCAAAAGACAAGTCCAAAAAGTCAAATAAGAAATCCAAAAAGTCACAGAAGTCGAAGAAAGATGGAGAGGAGAAGAAGGATGGAGTAAGATTTTGATAATAATAATTTGAGAGAAAAAATTGAAAACCTTCAGGAAGACAATGGGTACGAGAACTGTGCTGATATGACTCCGGATGAGTTGAAGAAGATCGCCGAGCAAGCTGATACCAAGAAGTAGAAGTTAAGAATGCGATCTTTCTTTTTCTTCTTTTTTATTGGTTCTCAATGAAGATTTATGTCGAAATTTTTTTTGATATTATCAAGGCTGATTTTTGAATAGTTTTGGAACCAGTCGGTTTGAGCCCCCTGCCGGGGGCTCAACCTCCTGGCTTTTGTATACTGTTTTTTTTTCAGAAATTCCCACCTTCCGTGTGTCCGAAAATATTTATTTTAAAACTTTCGATTTTCCTTATATAGGAATTCATATACCACATTTTCTCTAATAGACGCTCACATCTATTTGAAAACCAACTCTAATATTTGAAGAACGCCTCTTATAGCTCAAACTGGCTGTGTATCTTTTTTTTGTTGGTGATAACCGAAAACCTTCAATTGAAGTGCTTTCTTCATTAGAAGTGCACCCTGAAAAGGGGATTGAAAAATAGAATCCCTTGGGCCTTTATTAGAGAAAATGCGGTAACTGAAATTAAACCGTATTTCTGAATTCCCGACTATCTTGAAATCGGAAAGTCTGAATCGACAATTTTCTGAATAAAAAACGAATATCTCGAACTTCGAACAAAGATTCCTCAGGTAATTTTAAGGGAGTTACCCGACCAATTCGGGGCATCTCGCATTCGGGAGTTACCCGGTATGAAAGGTTAGTGGGAGCGAATTAAGTGGGAGCGGCTATAGGGGGAAATCCTGTCCTCCCCTACCGTGTAACATCCGAATGCGATGGGTAACTATTAAAACCTTCGGCTGACTTCCATATTTCGGAGAGTTACCCGAGATTTTAGGGCGCCTCTCATATACTCATGAGAGACGCCCCGAATTCTCGGGTAACTCCCCGAGAATCACCTGAGTTATTTAAATCTGAGTTTCTCCATTCTCGGGGTTCCTAAATTTTCCGATTTTCCCGACCTTTTGAATTCCAAGATGGCTAAACCTTTGAAACCGTAAAATCCAGATCACTTCAATCCCTAAGTTTCCGAAGATCTGAATTTTTGGATATCCGATGTTTTTGTTTTCCTAGATTTTCCAATTTCTGATTCTTAGGGGTTTCTGAAATCCTGAAATTAAAAAAACCCACACAAATGCCTACTTCTAAGCCTTTGTTTGTGGATCATCTTGAAAATAATGGGAAGAGATTACAGTACCTGTATACTTGTAGAGAAAGCTTCTCATTTTTTCAAGCTTAATAGGGGATTACTTTGAGTATTCAAAAAATCGGAGGCTGGTGTTAGGTGGCTGTATTTCCTGGGTACTCGCTTAGAAACCCCGTAATCGTTTAGTCTATAATTTTCTGGGATTTCTAAAGTTTTCTAAAATGCTCTGGATTCTGAAGAATTTTCCAGAATTTCCTAGAATGTTTTTGAATTTTATGAAATTTTATGAAATGTTGTAGAATGTTCTTCTGGTAGTTTCTAGAAAGTTCTGGAATTGTTTTGAAAATAACAGGATTGTTCTGAAAATATCTCGAATACCGTAAAACTAAAAACCCCTAAAACCTGTTAGAATGAATGGAATGGCTACTGTGAAAAAGGATCTCCCTTCAAAATGTGTTTTGAAATCAAAAATTTCCGTACTTTTTCAGTGGAAAATATTCCGGGAACTCCAAAACTTAATACAATGTTGTTAAAACTTTGTTTTTCAATGAAAATCTTGCTAAATTTTGGGGAAATTGGCAGATTTTCATAAATTTGGAACGAAACCTCGCCGAATGTTTTGATGCTAAACTTCGGAAAAACTGGCCGGAAAAATAGAAGGGCTCCTTCTATTGAAGGGCCCTCCGGAGATACCCTGGAACAATAGAAAGGCCGGCCCTTCTAATACAGGTTTTACGGAATTCTAAAATTTTCTAGAATGTTCTGCGGTTTTTTGGATTATTTTTCGGAATTTTCACAAATCGTCTAGGATATTTTGGAATTTTCTGGGATATTCTGGTATTTTCTGAAATGTTCTGGAAATTTCTACAATGTTCTAGAACTTCCTGAATTTTTGTTTAATTTTCTGGAGCTTCCTGGAAATTTATGGAACTTTCTAGAATTTTCTAGAATGTTCTGAAATATTACACAAAATTCTAGATCATGCTTCGATTTCTGAGTTGATTCTTTTCGAAAAAATTGTGTAACTTTTTAGATCTTTTTCAAACGCTCTTGGAAAATTTTCCTCTTACAAAATGTTGGTTCTAGAAAACTGTATAATGTCCCAAAATTCTCTAGAAACATTTAATAACACTGTAATCAGAAGAAAAAGTTACTATGACCCATTTCCAGTAGGCCACAGGATTGAAAATTGAGTGATTCGCAAAAAAAAAAATTTCAAAATTTTTTTCAGTTTTCAAGATTTGTTCTCAATTGTACGTAAGCAGCACATAGATAAGCCTAAAAACCGTTTCGCAGAATTTCCTGAAGTTTTAGTGAGTTTGAGCATAATTTTGAAAATTTCGATTCTCAATCCTATAGGTTTCCTATAAGCTAGAAGGCCCAGGACACCATGGACATGAAGCGCTCGGTAGTCCATGACTACATACCACATACCACTATAGGAGTCCCATGTCCCTTGGAGTTATTCAAGTGAATGTTCGGGACGGACACACACACAGAAAAGTTTCCTTAGTAAGAAGTAGATACTTTCAATCCTTCTCTTTTTCGAATAGTTTCTTTCTACAGTAATCCTTCCTATTTTCGAATATTTACCCCCCACAGTAATCCTTCAAATTTTCAAATTGTTTCGCCTACAGTAACCCTCCACATTTTTCGTTTTTACATTTTTATTTTCGAAACGTTCAACCTACATTAATCCTTCCCCTTTTCAAATATTTTCCCCTACAGTAATCCTCCACATTTTCGAATGTTGTCCCCCTACAGTAATCCTTCTCATTTTCGAAAAATTTCCCCTACAGTAATCCTTCCCACTTTCGAACACAACAGAAAAAACACACAATTTTCAAAAATCAATCATTTATTTCATGGCTTCTCTTGGCCTGTTAGTAATCTCAATTCGAATAGATCATCTACTTTTTCTCTTCTCCATTGCCGTCTCCCAAAATATCACTGGCTTGACGAGCAACTGTTTTAGTCTGAAACTTCCATTCTAATTGTTTAAATTAGGCAAAAAAACAAACATGACTAGTAGTGTTAGCACTTGAAAGATTCCATTCCGAACTCTTCTCCCACAGCTTCTGTCCCTTGAAACAGAATCCAGTGATCTCGACTTCCGGTTGTTTTTCAGCCAACAACATGAAGTTGACATTCAGATGAAGACGTTTCTTGTCAATCAACATGGTCAATTGAACCTCTTCTTTGAATGCACGTTGGCCAGAATTGATGGATGTAGATTGGACAGGAGCAGAGTCTTCGGACACTTTGATTGGGGTCATTTCCAGTGTTTGATGGGTTTCCTTTACTGAAATATTCACAAATTTAACAAAATCAGAATTTTAAAACACATTAGTAATTAACTCACCTGCACTCAATGTAACCAAACTCTGATTGTTGAGTGGTCTCTTCATATTCGGAGTCGCCGGAGACACAGATCTCGATCTCTTTCCCAGTTTCACCTTCTCCTCTTTCACCGTCTCTTCCTTCTTCTCATTGATTTCAGCTGGTTTCCCATCTTCTTCCCGTACTTCTCTAGTCACTTTCGTCTCCTTAACACGACGAATTCCTTGTGGTGACGTGGAATCTTTTGCAGTCATGTAGGTCGAGTTGGCACTTCCAGTCGTCGGATACAAATAGACTGAGGAGTTACCGGGGGATGTTGGCGGTTTCGCACTGATCATTGAGCTAGCAGCTTCTTGTTTTCTTGTCTCTTCTTTCTTCTTCATTTCAATCATCAATGCCAAGTTTCTAGAAGCTGATGATGACTTTTTGGAAGTCAAACTTTTATCCAGGTCAACTTCAGTGTCACTGTGTTTTTCCTCTTTCGTGAGGGGAACAGCAGGTCCACGGCGATTCTTCTCTGGAGTCACTTGGGGTGATTTGCCTTTTGAATCAAGAATGGAAGATGAATTCAAAGGAGCGGATGGACTTTTTGGAGTGGAAGTAGCCTCTGGGAACGAATGATAAAACGAAGAATGGTTGAAAGTTGAATCTTTCGATTTGATTGGCTCTTCATCTGGACGTGTTAGTTTCTTAGAAGATTGTCTATCCGGGCTCTTCGATGTTGCCGAAGACTTTTTGGCCAACGCCTTCTGAATTGCCTTATGCCTCTTGGCTCTGGAACGAGATCTTCTGGAGCTGGCGGAGGAATTGCTGGTGGAAGAAGTGTTTGCGGAAGAAGTACTTCCAGAGGAAACAGTAGAAGATTTAAGCTCACTTCCAGAAGGTTTCGGATTCTGAACAATTTGGGAAACTTGAACTCCAGGTGTCTCGTTCTTCTTATTCTCCTTCTCATCATCGAAAACGAATCGAACCTCTCGGTATTCCGATTGCTCTTCTCCAAATGATCCAACCTCATGATCCCACATGGTTTGCATTGCTGCCGAACTGGTGTGGAAGATATCCAGTCTGAGAATTTCAAGAATACCGTAAAAAATGTATTAGAAGGGTCGGTCCTTCTATTTTTCCCAGAATCCGGAAGGTTCTTCTATTACAGGGGCCCTTCAATTAGAGGAGGCCCTTTTATTTTTCCGGCGAGTTTTTTTCCGAAATTTAGCATCGAAAAATTCAACGAAGTTTCGTTTAAAATTCGTGAAAATCTGCCAATTTCACCAAAATTTAGCAAGATTTTCGTCGAAAAACAAAGTTTCAACAAATTTCAATTATATTGTCAAGTTCCCGGAATATTTTCCACTGGAAAAGTACGAAAATTTTCTGATTTTAAAACACATTTTGAAGGGGTTCTTTATTCACGAAGGGTCTTTTATTATGGGGGCCCTTCTATTAAAGGGGCCCATCCAATACAGGTTTTACGGTATGTAAATTTTGGGATATTTTTTTCGAATTCCGTACCCGATATTCTTGCTGTCAAACTTGATGACTTCCTTGAAACCAGATGTTTTTGTTGGATCGAAAGTGGCCTTTATTGCGTTGACGGTGCAATTTCTGCAATTAATAACAGAAAGTTAATTTCAAAAAAAAATGATATACCCAATCACATTCGAATCCTTCAATCCAATTTTGAAATTTTCAGAACGGCTATAGTTCTGATTGACGACTGAAACCGTTTCAGAACATGTCACATTCAAAAAGCCTTCGATTGATTTCCCTTGATCTCCGATAATCTTTGTCTTACAGATACTGTGATAACTCTTCTCCTCGGTGATCTTTGACGATTTTCCATTTCGAACTTTTATCACATTCTGCACAGAATGAATGTAGACTCCTTTAGCAGAATAGTAAATTTTCAATTGGAAATCTTCATCCGGTTCGTCATCGGATGACTTCACAAGATCCTTTGAAGAACGAGAAGTTCCAACGTATTCAGCTTCAACCATCTCTGCATACAACTTCTTTCTGTCATCATGTGACAATTTGTGAGACGTCAGAAGAATTTTTGTGACAAATTGAACTGTCTTCTTCTCACTAGCACCAGTCACTTGTTGTTCTGTGAGAATGAAGAGAGGAGATGGAAGTTGAATGCATTCTGGTGGAGCTGTTCCTTTTCTTCCGACGATGCTTCGTTGGCAAAGATGAGTTGGAAGACGGAGAGAATGGGTTAGGTCATCCTTCGGGAGTTTTGGAAGCGAAGAATCGGGAGCACTCTGAAATTTTTTAAATTTTTATCATCGTTCGGAAATGAGAAATCATATCAATATCAATAGATGTCCGGAATCTGAAATCCGGAATAAAACAATTTTCCCAGAATCCGGAATCCGGGATCCGGACAATAACAAATTTCACGGAATCCGGATTCCGGAATGACACCAATTTTTCAGGAATCCGGAATGAAAAAAAGCACGGAACCCGGAATTTTGAGGTCTCCGATGGGCCAGAAAAAAAACTTTAAAGGGGGCGTCCGGTAATTCAAGAATTTTTGAGATTTTTATATCAATCGATCCAGAATTTTGAGTCGGGAAGAAAACTCTCTTGGCCGATGGTCCGAAAATCACTCGTTTTTAAGATATATGTCAAAAACAGGTCAAAAAAATGAACGTAGAGGGTGCAGATTAGGGAGCTCGACAAGAGGCAGAATCCTTGAGGGTGCACGTAAATAAATGAATAAAAACGTGAATTCTTTTTATCGGGGGTTTTCATGCTCAAAACTGTACTAAATGTACTAAAGGAAACAAACCCCGATAAAAAGAATTCACGTTTTTATTCATTTATTTACGTGCACCCTCAAGGATTCTGCCTCTTGTCGAGCTCCCTAATCTGCACCCTCTACGTTCATTTTTTTGACCTGTTTTTGACATATATCTTGAGAACGAGTGATTTTCGGACCATCGGCCAAGAGAGTTTTTTTCCCGACCCAAAATTCTGGATCGATTGATATAAAAATCTCAAAAATTTTTGAATTACCGGACGCCCCCTTTAAAAACACACAATCCGGAATCCGGAATCCGGAATCCGGAATACGGAATCCGGAATACGGCATCCGGAATCCGGAATCCGGAATCCGGAATCCGGAAAGAAAGACAACGGAATATGGAATCCGGAAAACGGAATCTGGAATCCGGAATCTGGAATCCGGAATCCGGAATCCGGAAAACGGAATCTGAAATCCGGAATCCGGAATCCGGCATCCGGAAAGCGAAATCCGGAATCCGGCATCCGGAAAACGGAATCCGGAATACGGAATCCGAAATACGGAATCCGGAATCCGGACAACGGAATCTGGAATCCGGAATCCGGAATCCGGAATCCGGAATCCGGAATCCGGAATCCGGAATCCGGAATCCGGAATCCGGAATACGGCATCCCGAAGTCTCTGATCAATACCCCTTTCTGATCCTTGACAATCAGTTTCTCTCTTGAGACCTTTTTTGGAGATCTTCTGGAAGTGGAGAGCGAGCGGGAACGAGAACGTGTGGTAGGTCTGGCACTTCTGGAACGGTTGCGAGGAGTCGAACGAGCACGTCCTCTGCTGCGGCTTCTAGAGCGTCCACGGGAGGTGCTTCGTCTAGTTGGACCTCTGGAACGGCTTCTTGAACGGCTTCTAGAAGACGCAGTGGATTGAGAAGAGCGGATAGCGTTGTTGACGATCGCTTGACGACGGAGATCCACGGATCCACGACGTGGACGTTTCGGCGCTTCTACTTCACTGATGATTGTGATTTTTCTCTTCGTGTCTTTTTCCAGATTGATTGTGATTTGACCCGGTTGATCAGGAGCGGTGACGTAGAGAGTATCATCTTCACTCATCGGAGCATCCTCGTCATACTTCTAAATATTAGAGAATCAGAGAACTTTGGTGATCAGATCCAAAAAATACCTTTCTACTTGGGCGGTTGTTCTCCATGTTTTCGAGTGAATCGAGTTTCGATTGCTTGACGAATTGTTGTTTTTAGACTGATTGGATTAGAAGAGGATTTTTTAATTTGAGTGGAATCTTTAAAATTTAGGTTTCCAGAGAATAGGAGAGTCACGCTAAATTGTGAGTTTAGTTTTGAGTTTGGAGAATGCATTTGAGCCAAAGTGGGACACCAATGAGCTCATATGATGAGAGAGTAGTGTTCTCCTATGGAACTAGAGAACATTTCATGGAGATTGTTGAAAATATGTATAAAACGGGATTTCTTTTCAAATAATTCCTTCATCTATCGCAAAAATAGAAACGTCCCTTAATTGTTAAGGTTGAGCCAATTTATCTCGGTTCCTGTCAAAGTTATAAAAAAGTTGTCAACTGATAAATTGTTTATCATAATGTCGCAAGCATTTCATCAGTCACTGAAGAATACAAAAAGTAGTGTATCGGGACTTATTGAAAATCAAAAAAAAAATATTAAAGCACAGTAAAGAATGAGTAGATAAAAAATGACAAGTAAAAATGACAAGTGTTCAGCTTTGTGTAATTGAGTACCATTTGCTGATGTTTGGATATCATATATAATTTTCAACTAATCCATGAGTCTCAGAAACTCCTCTTCCGTTTTATCCCATACTCCAAAACTGAGCTCATTTCTATGAATCGAAACAGATGCCACTCGATTATCGGTTTCTCTAACGACATATGTTTGACTGATGATTGGATCCGTATATGGTTTACAATCCCCGGTTATGAATCTGAAAAGGAATGATTAATCCTCGGCTATCCCAAAAGAAGAACTACCGTTAAACCTGTATTAGAAGGGCCCCCAACATTGTCAAGTTTGAGTTAACTTTTCTTGGTTTTGCTATCAAAAATGTGCCATCTGACAAAACCCTTCTGAAGTTATCATAAGCAATTGATATGTTCACAACTTTTTTTATATCTTTACCAGCAACTGAGGAAAATTGGCTCAAAATTGAAAGTTAGGTGCTTCATTTAAATACAGGTTACAGTATTCCAAAAACGATGAAAACAAACTCACACTTTCGGCAATGTGTGCGTTGGTGGTTGTTTTGTTGCATCAATATATTTTACTCCAATTGCATTCAGAATTCCCTCCCGTGGCGCTCTGAAGTTGCTCGTGATTCTAATTTTAATGTACTCCAACTTTTGAAATGCTTCTCCTGATTTCCATCTTTTCACAAACTCTATCAGTTCTAGGTCTTCACATTTAGCGAAACTCAAAAATGCCTGTCTTCCTTGAAAGTGACGAAGAACGGCAGGAAAATGGGGGTCGTGTTGTATGGTTCGAATATACTCTGCCTGATAGAATTTGGATTCCGGACTTAAACGTTTTTTTGTTCCACAAACATGCATTTGAATCCTTTTCAAAACAGGAGTTGAGGATAAAAAGTCTTCAAAACTTTTCATGTCATGCAACACCGATAGATTGAACGTAACACACACTGATAAGTGGGGAAGTTTTGGGATTAAATGCGCATAGTAGTTTGTATCCCATTGATAGTCCACAGAATCACCGAAAAAGTCAAGCAAATAATAATGAATATATTTTAGAACAGATTCTTGATCCATCTTGTCAAAAGATGCCTCTGGAAAATCGTACAGACGATATCTGCCTTTGTCGGGTAATCTAAAATAATGATACTTTTATGATCATTTTCAAAATGTAACTCACCGAAAATCCATTTCGTTTCCGGAAACGTTCAATTGGAAATACTCATTTTTAGCTTCCTTGCGGCGCTCGATAAATTCCTTAAGATGTTCCGGCATGGGGAAAGGAATAACAACGGCACGGTTATCTTGAAAAGGATAGTAGCCATACACAATACGATTGATGGTTTTGAATCTTGGGATTTGAGACAATTTGATCGTCTTTTTCATATTTTTGGAGAGAAAAGACACCAAAAATATATCCAACATTTCCATGTTATCGAATATCTCCGTTTGAACCAAAAATGGGAATTTCGATAGTTTCATTATTTTCAGTTCTGTAAAAATAATCAGATTGTTGAAGAACAAGAATGAGCAAGTAGCAAAAAATCGATATGAAAAATTTGAATAACAGAAGAAGGACCATCTTCTGTTTTGGCAAATGCCCCGAAAGATACAGAAAATAAAGAGGCAGGCGTGTACGGAGAACAGGCGGCCTTGGCAACGGGCGTAGCAACGGACATAGCAACGGACAGTAGTCCGCAAGGACTGTCTGTGCATCTGTGATGTAGAGGTCCAGATTATTACTTCAGGTCTTGACCTTGACTGGTTATCCATCTGTCTCACAGGGACCAACCCTCGATTGAAGATGGATTATTTTATGGAGAAAGCACCCTCAACTTTGGCTGCCACTTTGGCCAGTATATGAAAAATAGAACCGTACTTGTATAGACGATGAAAATCATTGACCAAGACGAAGAACGTCTTCTGACTGGGCAGACGACATAGTAGATACACTCCCCAATCTGACGTGATCTGACCCCATTTTGATGCATTAGTGAGCCATTAAAATGTCTAAAACGATATTACTTTTGGAAAAACCTAATAATTCTATCCGGTGCATTGAACGACACACCATATATCAGGCTTTTCAGTGTTTTCAGGTTCCAAAACGTCGGGAATAAATGGGTCTTCAAGTAGTCAAGTCATCAGGAATTTCTTCCTCTGTTTCATTTTTGCTCGTTTGAAAAACTATTTGATATCAAAGAAGAATGAAAAAGAAATGTATCAAGATTTATTGAAAACTCAGAAAATGACAAAAAATTAGCTTGATATCAAATAAATATGAACAAATTTTCAAAAGTTTCTGTGTTATTGATTATTGGACATCAATAAGATTGCTGATTTTTGGATATCTTCTGATTTGCGACTAATCCATGAGTCTCAGAAACTCCTCTTCCGTTTTATTCCACACTCCAAACCGCACAAAGCACGATATAATCGTTCTCTGAATTGAAATAGATGCCACAAAGTTATCGGTTTCTCTAACGACGTATGCATGACTGATGATTGGATCCGTATATGGTTTACAATCATTGTACCTGAAAAATAATTCTTACTCCTCAGCTATACCAAAATAAAACTATTCCGAAAATATTAAAAACTGACTCACACTTTTGGCAATGTGTGCGTTGGTGGTTGCTTTGTTGCCTCAATATATTTTACTCCAATTGCGTTTAAAATTCCGTCCTGTGGCTCTCTGAAGCTGCTCTTTATTCTAATTATCATGTATTCCAACTTTTGAAACGCTTCTCCCGATTTCCATCTTTTCACAAACTCAATAAAATCTAGGTCTTCCCATTTACGGATACTTAGCAACGCCTGTCTTCCTTGAAAATGGCGTAAAACAGCAGGAAAAGCGGAGCTGGTTTGAGAAATTCGAATGGATTCTGCCTGATAGAATTTGGATTCCCGAATTACTAGTTCTCTTGCCCCGCCTACACTCATTTTAATATGTTTCAAAACAGGAGTTGAGGAGAGAACGTCTTCAAATCTTCTCATGTCTGCCCATGGATTAACAGTAAGACACACTGATAAATGGGGAAGTTGTGGAATTGAATACTGCTTATCGTAAGTTGTACTCAATTGATAGTCCACAGAATCGCCGCCAAAAAAATCGAGCAAATAATAATGAATAGATTCGAGAACAGATTCTTGGTCACTCTTGTCAAAACATGCAGCAGGAAAATCGCCTTTGTCGGGTAATCTGAATTAAGGCTTCTTTTATGATTGATTGCTCAGTGTAACTTACCGAAAATCCGTATTTTTTCCGGATACGTTCAATTTAAAATAACCATTTTCAGCGTCCTTAATGCCGTCCGATTTCGGCTTGAAAGGAACAACAATCGCCCGGTTATCATTTATAAAAAGATAATTTTCATACACAATACGATTGATGCTTTTGAATCTTGGGACTTGAGACAATTTCATCAACTTTTTCATATTTTTGGAAACGAAAGACAACAAAAATATATTCAACATTTCCATGTTGTCAAATATCTCTATTTGGACCAAACTCGGAAGTTTTGATAGTTTCATTATTTGTAGTTCTGAAAATGTTAAACAGATTGTAAGAGAACAATAACGAGAAAACGGTAGGCGATCGATATGAAGAATATGAATAGAAAAAGAAAGGACGTCTTATGACGTGGCAAATGACTCGAAAGAAACAGAAGACAAAGAGGCAGACATTTACGGAGAACAGGCAGTAATGGCTACGGGTAACAGGCAATCAACGGACAATAGTCCGCGAGGACTTTACAGTCCTTCCCTAGTTGTTCGTGTGCAACATTGTCCGTACTGTATTTAAAAAAAATCTATTGGCCATCAACTAGGTGGTAATTGTGCCATAGACGATTTTTTGTGACAGAATACATGAGAAGATGATGAATCGAGAAACAGTCAGTCTTGCTCGCAGGGATATTACAATGAGACAAATCTGATCGTCTTCAAGACGTACATGAAGGTATTCAGGTGTCATCTGTCACATCATCAGATGTCTTACGAATAGTTTATCTGATACAAAAAACACTGCATTGGAATTTATTAAAATAAAAAAAAGAATCTAACATATTTCAAAATGAAGCCATAAAAAATAAATTTTTAAAAAATTAAAACTAAAGGAAACAATTGTACAAATGAAGGAAAACAATGTAGAAAACAATTTACAGATTATTTATATAACAATATTACAAAACAAAGTGAGGGAGGGCTTGACAAGAAAAAATCTACATTTTTGAGATATCTTGATAAATATCTGATAAAGTTTGTATGGATCGAGTAGTCGAATATGGAACTATTCCACAATGCTCAAAAACTCCTCCTCTGTTTTATCCCAAACTCCAAAACTGAGCTCATTTCTCTGAATTGAAACAGACGCCACACGGTTATCTGTTTCTCTAACAACATATGCGTGACTGGTGATTGGATCCGTGTTCGGTTTTAAACGAAAATCAAAGTACCTGAAAAATAAGTTAATAAAAACCAATCCACTGAATAGGGACTTAGATGCGAGGTTGGTACCAAGCTATACCGAAAAAGAAATATTTCAAAAAATAGAAAAAAAACTACTTACAGTTTTGGCAAAGTATGCGCTGGTGGTTTTTTTGTTGCATCAATATATTTTATTCCAATTGCATTCAGAACTTGGTTCTCGGGGACATGATGACTATCTATGATAATCTTCAAGTATTCCAGTTTTTGAAACGCTTGGCCATATTTCCATCGATTTATGAGCTCGATCAAATGCGAAGTTTCGCAGATATTGCATCTTAAAAACGCCTGTCTTCCTTGAAAATGGCGTAAATTAGCAGGAAAAATGTGGTTGCCTTGTCTGATTTCAACAGATCCGGCCTTATAGAATTTCGATTCCGGACTTAGTGTTTCAGCTGACCCCAAATAGCTCAATTTAATATGTGTCATAAGGGGAGATGACGAAAGGACGTTTTCCAGCTCTTGCTTAGCTGCTTTATTATCCTCATACCTCCAAAAGTCAAGAACCAATGATAATTTTTTCACTTGCGGAAAAAAAGAAGTATATCTGTTTATTATCCATTGATACTCCACACAATCGCCAAAGAAATCCAGAAAATAATAATGGATAGATTTGTAAACGGATTCTTTGTTACAAAAATTGAATGACATGATTGAAGGACAATCGCAAGAGAGGCATCTGAATGAAAAACTTTAATTTTGTGATTCATTGCTGATAATCACTTACTTGAAATCAATTTTCTTGTCATATTTGTTCAACAGAAAATGATTTTCCTTCCCCTTATAGATGACGAAAGTGACCATAATGACGTCTCTACCGGATTCAGAGGGAATATAAATTATTCGTTGATCCTGATCTACATAGTCATACACAATACTCCTGATGCTCTTGAATCTAGTGGCTTGGGACGATTTGATGACATTTTTCATTTTTTTGGAAACGAAAGACAACCAAAATAGGTCCGAAGTTTGCATGTTGTCAAGGATTTCCTTTTGAACCACATATGGAGCTTTGAAT
The DNA here is from genome assembly GCA_027920645.1 of Caenorhabditis nigoni. Classification (NCBI taxonomy): domain Eukaryota; kingdom Metazoa; phylum Nematoda; class Chromadorea; order Rhabditida; family Rhabditidae; genus Caenorhabditis; species Caenorhabditis nigoni. The sequence continues at coordinate 5,827,502 of CP115866.1, read as the reverse complement.
AGTTTCATAATGTGTAGTTCTGAAAACGTTGAACAGATGGTAGAAGAACAAGAACAATGACGAGGAAGATGACAAACGATCGCACAAAGAATAAGAACAATGAAGAAGGGACACCCGATGACGTGGCAGATGATCAAAAAGACGCAGGAGGCGTAGAGCAGAGAGACACGGACATGAGAACGGACAACTACCCGCAAGGTAGAGTAATTGTTCCATAGACAATTTCGTATGACAGATTACTTGAGAAGATGATGAATCGAGAACCAGTCAGTCTTGGTCCCAGGGATAATAAAAAGAGACAAATCTGTCCGTCTTCGCACATGGAGTAATTCTGGTGTGAATCTAGTCAGACCTTTTTCTTCTTGGTCACCCATTGTCGTGAGACAGGAGTGTTGGGACATATGGTTCCTTTGTATCCGACCACTTCTTTCTGCATTGAGGTTGATGACGCCATCATGTCCCCGACACCCAGAGGGGCATGTTTGTCCTCCCGTCATCGGACCATCGATTACCTTTCTTCTGCATTGCCACCATTTTTTCGCATACAGGCAACATGATGGCCCAGACTCTCCTGTTACCTGACAGTCTTGTTTTTTTCGAGAACGTTCATTGTGAATTTTTCAGAAAATCCTACATTTTGAATCTCGAATTCTGTCCCAAAACCTCCAATTTTCTATTAGGTTTGAATGATTTCTTCCCCACTGCTGCTTTTCATCTTCTCCTTCTTCTCTGTTTCCCTTTGATACCGACGATCCCCTTTGTTGGTATTAGTCCGCCTCCGCCTTACCCGAATATCTGGGCGGGGCACTGGTAGTCCCTGTGAGGACCGAAGAGGTCAGTCAGGATGCGAGTCTTTCATTCCTCTCCTCATACCATTTTCTGGGTTTATACGCACTCTTCTCTGTTATTTTTTTTCTTGAGATAACTGTGACTTTTTAAGATGTCTTCTGGTTCAATCAATTCAGCCCCAGATTTGCCGATTCTTTTTTCGGAAGATCTCACAGCAAACCGCCAGTTTAACAGGTGGAGAAATGGCTGGTCTGCTCAAATTGGAAATCTCTCTCTTGAACAAGTTGATGCTTTGAAGAGCAAGTTCGCTATCAACCGATATCTTACTGTACCAGATCAAGAACAACTGGCTGAAAGCATCAATTTGAGGGTGCATCAGGTTTGTTCTTTAGAATTTGAGCCAATTAGTTTCTGGTCAAGAGAACCCTTCTAACTTTATCGAATTCAGGTACGAATGTGGTTCCGAAGAGAACGAGATGTCCACAGACGACTGAAGAAGAAGAAGGAGAAGAAGAAGAAGGATATTATCCAAGGGGGGAATCATCCAAACAAAGACGATAGTGATCCTGATGGAGATGATGATGAAAGCTGCGCTCAAAGTATTGCTTTTGCTCAACCAACCACTTCTTACAGCCCGCGGAAGTATATGTATCGGACCAGTAAATGTGAGTTTTTTAAATTTCTAGTCAATGATGAATCCCAACTTTTCTCGCTTCTATTTTCAATTGTCATTTTGCTAGAAACCTCATCCAACACACAGAAGCTCGAGTCAATTAAATTCACATTCAGTTTTTTTATCTCTGTCCATATTCGTCCATCAGTTTGCTATATTATCACTTCCATATCACAGATACCCAACACCTCTCTCCTCCAAATACTCTGAAGAAAAAGTTCGCTGCCAGCATGCACCTTTCTATGTCGTCTCGGGAACACATGACTGAAAGCGTTGATTTCACGCCAAAACAGGTTCGTAGTTGAGCAGTAGAAACTTTATAATTCTGCGAATTCAGGTGAAAATCTCTGTCGGAAGTCAACAATCCAATTCCTGTAAGGGACTTCAGCAATTGTCGATTTACGAGACTTCAGGAGCATCACAATGTATTTCCTAGTTTCACCTGGCTTGTAAAATACCTACCCCTACATTGAAACCCCCCCCCTTGAATTGAAGTTTTGTACCCCAAAATTGTTGCAACTTTGTACCCCAGAATGTTGTCCATCATCAGATCTCCTTCTATTATTTTATGCTTTTATGAGATATCAAAAATTTGTCAACTTTCGAAATATTGGTGATAATGTGATAAACAGTTTATCAGTTTACAAATTTTGGATATTTGTTATAGGAACCGAGATAATTGAGCTCAAAGTTTATAGTTTGGGTAAGCTTTAGAGCTTTGGATAAGAGCAAATGAGATATGGTTCTACAAAAGCGATACAGACTTTTTTGATTCTTTTGAAAATTTTGGAATATAATAATGGAACATGAAGCTTCATTTTCATAGTTTACCAGTTTTCTGTAGGTACTGTAGCTTTTGAGATATGTGCTATCTCCAGAACCATACTTGCGACCGGGACTTCGCGGGCCCTGTCATAGTTTCTTTTAGAATCAATCTTTGTAGACCAACTAAATCAGACATGATAGAACTCGGCGAGTGCTACAAGATGGTAATATTTGGAGAACTGTGTCTTGTCTATAAACAAAGTTACAAGCGAAACAAACAGGCCCGGCCCACGATAGCTGGCCCGGCCAGTTTATGACTTACCAGCCTGTTTGCTGCGCCTCCGGCGCCTCAAACGGCTGGCTGGTGAGCCTACGGCGCGAGATCGTCGCTTCGCTCCTCTAATTTCCTTCTTCATTTGTTCTTCAGATTTGCCAACGCTAAAACTCTATGATAGATCAAATTTGCCTTGCAGGTTTTTCCTCTAGGAAAGTTGCCTCCTAGGAAAAAACGGACAGACAAACAAAGAAGAAAAGAAGAGGATAGACACCTCTCCATTTATTTATTATAAGAATGATACCTAACTTTGTTCATAGATAAGACACTTTTTTCCAAATAGTATCATTTTGTAGTAACCTTCTTTTTATGTTCTACATTTTCGTAAAAAACAAAGAATTATCTCTTTCAAAACATGATCTGATTCAGATACTGGTCAATATCATGACATCCAAATCAATCAATCATTGATCTTTTTGAAAATCTTGTCAACGGACAAGGATCTCACGACATGCAAAGCTTCTTTCACTGATATCATTTATCAGCACAAAAGGGCTTCCTGTTAAAAATTTTGTAATGGTCTAAAAATCCCTTGTTACTCGAATCCCCATAATAATCAGTTCCACTGTTTGTTGTCGGATTCCTTAGAGCCATGACGTGCCATTCTTTCTGAACTTTGCCCCAAGAGTCATGGAATACCATTTGCTCATGGGACATGTTGACTTCAGGAGATCAAGATTCTAATCCTCCAACCACACTACAGTCTCTAAATCCTGAATCATTCCAGATTCCAATGTTGTCTTCCCATCACCCACTTCTGTACAAGCTCGACACATCGATCTCCATTGTCTCTAAATCAATTTCTTATCATTTCTCAGCATTTCCTCAAGCCCCGCCCACATTCCGTTCATCCCATGTCAGTATATAACCCTTTTTCATGTACACCAAAGTCAGGATTATATCGTATTCTTGCTTTTTTGAGTGCCCTTCCCATTTTGACCTTGAGTTTAGAGAATAAACCTATTTCGTATGCACGAACTCTTATTCCATTCAGCTAGTTTTTAAAATCAAAACCTCTTCTTATTATCCCAGTACAGTAAAAACGATCAATCAACCTAGATTTCTATCTATTCTTTCTATAGGTATACCCGACAAGCTTAAAATTTACATTTCTCAAGTCTTATGTTCAAAGTTTTCAATTGCATCCATTGTTTTCAATTTCTCCTATAAAATCTAGAAAAGCTATCTTTCTTATATATAAAACGCTAGAGGAGTCTGTCCGTCCTCATGTCCATCTGTCAACTTTTGAAAAACTTGAAAAATAAATATAGATGTACGTGACCCTTTGAGAGAAAAAAGGGGCGGAGCGCTCAACCAGTAAAAAACTAGGTCAAAATGGGCCCAAGTACATTGTTGGACAAGTTTCGTTCCGTTTAACCGTAAAGCTCCAGCCTCTCACACATCCACTTTGAGCTCAATTATCTCGGTTCCTATAAGAGAGATCAAAAATATATCAACTGATAAAATATTGGTGATATTATGTTGAATAGTTTACCAGCTGACATTTTTTTTTGAATAGGAATTAATTATTGAATAAATTAAAGACCAAGGCTGTCGAATTTGGGCCGAGGCATTTTTAGTTCTGGTACTTTTGAAATAGGTAGGATTCGGCGGCCTAGCGGCCCTGATAGTTTTTGGCTGGCTGAGCTTTTTTTCGAAAGAACGGACTGATTGGTCCACGATAACATACCGACGGCCTCAATCACGTGCGGCCGCGGCCGGTCGCGGCCCTGTTTTCGACAGCCTTGTTAAAGACTAATCTCTAATCTGAATCTAACTCGTTGCATTCAGTTTAGCTTGTACTTCGTTGTTTTTTGAATTCCGAAAATGATTTCTTGAACTATGTGCTGACTTGAATACAAAACATTAACATTTATTTTCCTCGATCTTTGTCCTCCGAGAAGAGTCATGCAGGAAACATTCGCGTCTCTCAAAAACACCCACACTATACCGATCTGCAAGATGTCTTCTTTGAGAGAGCTGCGGTGATATAAAAACTGCAAGCATACGAAACATCTGAATCACTTGTGACAATAAACTTCTTTCCCAAAACACCACCTCTTTCCCAAAACACCAACGACGATGTTTTTGCAGAGAAGAAAATATCACATTCTGTATGAATAGAACTGTAAAACAGTTTATGAAAAATTTGTATTCTCTATAAAACTGTTTTCATTTATCTGAAACCAATTCGAACATTTCAGGTTGCAAAGCTGATACCATTGATACTATTTAATTGTCTCTCCTCATCATTTTTGTCATGCTCCTACTTCAGTGATCAACGACAATAGATTGTTCGTCAACTATCTAACAGTAATTAACAATAATTGTCTGTTAATTATGTAATAGTTTATGGTAATTTTCATTTTATTTTCTCATAAATTTCCATACAAACGAAAAGTAGATTTGAAATTCCGCCCTTATTCCCCACCCCTGGCCTAGGAAACCGGTGGCCGGCGATGCATGGCCGAGTTCATTTCTGCGGAAAATTTGCCTTCGCAGTGTAAACGTTTATCGATTTTGCGGTCGTCGGCGGCGATTCGGTTAAAATTTCCGTTTTTAATGTGTCTAATTAATGAACATAAAAATTATTTAATTGTTTTTATTGCAGATGAGCAAGGATGCATCCATCAATTGGATGTACGAAGGTGCAAAAGGAAATGTGCATCGAGAAGATTATCTGCTGGGAAAGAAAGTATGAAGCCTAAATATTAACTTTATTCATTTCAAATTATTTTTTCAGGTGGACAAAAATTTCGAAAAGTACTCGGATGTGGTGAATGCTCAGAAGGCGGATGCCATCGACTCGATTGTAAGCACCAGGTAATTGAAAATATGCATAACTGTATCTTTAAGTAATTTTCAGAACAGTGTTCAATACCGGACAGTCCACTGGCTTGAAAACTTCTTCTCTTCAAAAGGACATCATTAAATCAGAAGACCCATTTGTTGCTGTCAGGGTCCGTGAGGAGACGAAGAGACGAGAGCTGATGGATAATCCATTAATGAAGGCTAGACTCCAGAACATGTTAAAAAGTATGATGACTTCAAAAAGCGAGAAGAAAAAAGACAAAAAGAGCAAGAAGGACAAATCGAAGAAGAAACACAAGAAGAGATCGAGAAGTTCTTCAAGTTCTAGTAGTGAAGACGATGCTCAAAGATCGAGAAAGGAACGAAAAGTGTCACCGTCTCCTAAACGGAAAAGGAAAACCAGTGAGAGGAGTGAGGAGACAAGAACTGTCAGAAGAAGAGATTCCAGCGATGATCCAAGAAAGAGGTCCAGGTCTAATGAAAAAAGAAGGCGTGACCGACGAGAATCGCCGTCTCCAATTAGAAAACGGTCACGATCGAGAAGTTTGAGGAGAAGCCGATCACCAAGAAGAAATAGATCGAGATCTAGAAGCGTTGAACGAAATAGAAAAGTATCAAGATCTCCCAGACGAAACAGGTCAAGGTCCAGAAGTCCTCTAAAAACTCGTAAGGCATCGAGGTCTCCGAGACGAAATAGATCGCGTTCTCGAAGTGCTGAGAGAGCTCGGAAACAGTCACCGAAACGGCAGAGATCGAGAAGTGCAGACAGAACCCACCGCTCTTCACAACGATCGCGAGACGATAGGTAAGAATTTTTAAAGCGTTTGGTTTTGTCATTCTCTTTATTTGTTAATGTTTTCAGAAAGGAACGCCGCAAATCAGACTCCAGGTCCGAATCTCCTGCCAAACAGTCATCTTCCAATGGTAAATCTTCGAGACAATTTGACTCGCATGTTCCAGAACATTTTCAGAAGAACGCATCTGTAGGTTTTTGATTTTAAGTTAGGTGATGAAATGTGAATTTTCAGAGATCAGATTCTGAGTCAGACCATGAAAGGCGGAGCAGGCGAAGAAGCGAAGAAGAAGATTCAAAGAAAAAATCGTATGGATTAGTGGAGGTATGGAGGTAAATATTTTGACACTTTTGAACATAGATTTTGCAGATGAGAAAACGAACATCCGAAGAGCGCGAAATCGCAGCGAGAGGACCAAGCAAGGAGTACAAACTCATCAAGATTCCAACAGGACGTGGTACCAACAATCCTTCGAGTAAGCGAGAGCCCAGAAGAGTGTTGACTGACGAAGAAAAGGCTGCTCGATTGGCCGAAATGCAGGCGAACGTGAAATGGAGAGACGATGTCCGAACTAGCAATGTCGCGAAGGGGCGAGTTGAAGACGAAGAGGAGAAGGAAGAAGCCGAAAAAAACGGATACGCTCCTTCGTTCATAAGGTACGTTGAAGAGTAGTAGACGCAGCATTCCTCGTTTCTTTGAGCCTCCTTAAATATCTTATTTCTTCTTCCAGAAACCAGATGCGTAATGCTTGCGACGACATGACCGTGGAGAAACGATTGCAAAGCAACAAAAAGGGTGTTCAACGCGCTCCCGGGTACATGGATCGAAGTTTTGCAAGAAAATGATTGTTTTCTATCTTAATGTTATTTGTTCATAAAGTTGTTGCTCTTTTTTCCATAATTTTGTATATCACTGCGGTTTAATACCAATTCCTTTATCTATTCAATCCGTTCTTCATCAATTTTATTCAATTTAAAATCTAGAAAATGTACAATGGTGGATTCGGTAACCAACCTGGCTTTAGCATTCAAAATTATGCACCCGTCGATCCAATGGGTTAAGTTTTAGAATGTTCATATTCCTATCTGCAACAGTTAGTGTTCTTACAGCCGGAATACCTGGATTCCAAGCACCTGCCCCAGTTCAACCTCCACAGCTTCAACATCAAGCACCGGGACCGTCTGCTTCGTCCAGTGCTGGGGCTCCTGTCCGTACGTCACAGGCTACTAGTGGGACAGCCAACACTGTAGCAAAAGATGTGAGTGTAATAGTTGAATGCAAACATTGCAATATAAACATCTTCAGGTTCGTGGAACAAGACACTACAGTACGGAAGAAATGAGAAGAGATCTCGATAATAGTGTGCCTTATATACCGACTCCCATCAATGTAAGCGTTTTTCAATTATCTTTTTTCCCTTCTAATATGTGAATGGTCCTCCGGTTATGCACTATCCTCACTCTTTTATGTCTGTTAATTCACAATACGTGTTGTATAATTTAATCGCCAAGGCACCTATATTGTTCACAAAACTGAGCAAGTGATTTGCGTCAGCGAGTGTGGGATACAGTGCCAGTACCTAATGGACTTCCATTCACTTCCCATTTCTTTAAACAACAAACCAGTGTCGCTTATTCCGTGTGGTCTTCTTCAGAATCCGCCTGTCGGTGTGGGCAGTTTGGAGTCGCAGCGAAGGCAAGCTGCACCACAACAACAAGTTTCCGGACATCCTGCTGCTTCGGCTGATTCGCAGAGGCGGACTAATCAACAACCGCCACAGTATGATGCTCGAATAGATATACGAACTTTACATATGATGCCAAATCAAAATCATCAAGTTACACCTGTTCGTCCACAACACCCAGGACAAGGAATCCCAGACCCTCGTATGCTTCCTCCAATGCCAGCACAAGTACTAACTCAAACAATTCTAGCGAACATGGCAAGGCTCCCGATGCCTCCGGTTCAAGTGAACGCTCCTCTGCCACCAACGCTTCCCGCTCAGCATGCTCAACGACCGCCGATTCTATTGCCTCCTCCGCCAGAAGGAACAACACGAGTTCAAGAATATCCAGACATTTGTGTGTTCAATGAAGGGCATCCTCGTTACTCAACAGATCTTTTAATGAATAGTCACATGTTCAAAATTGTGGATTTTGTGAGCTACGCTATGAACACCGGAATACAACTTTCGCAACGGACATGTCATCTGATTCGAGAACGTCTACCACCGAGTCGTCGGGATATTTTGCCAGCTACCGGTTTACAGGGACCACCTGCAGCTCCAAACGTTGTTCCCCCACAGGATAATCGAGTTATGCCACCAGGACATAATGTGCAACCATCACGACCTCCTTTTCCAAATGTAGCGAATCTTTCTGTACCACCACTTCCTGTTCCTCCACAGCTGCGCAGCCCGAATCAACAATTGATTCCTCAACATCCCCCACCCGGGGTCCTGATGATCCCTCCGAACGCTCATCAGCATCAGGTGCAGCCTGGGAATATGAATCCAGCAGCGACTCAGGAGCAGATACTACAATGGAATAGACAACAACAGTTTCATCAACTTCAGCAGCGCCAACATCAGCTAATCCAGGAGCAACAGCAGCTCCAACAGCAGCAACAGCAGAATCTACAACGTCAGCAGCAGCAACAGCAACAACAGTTCCAACAGCAGAATCTACAACTCCAGCAACAACAGCTCCAACAGCAACAGCAACAAAGGGCACAAGTGCCGCCAGCTACTCAGCAGTCTCAGAATCTTCCATCTCATTTTCCACAATCTGTACTAGACCAGCAAAGGATAGCGCCACAACAACAACCAACGGCGCCTCACCAAATTCAGAATCATCAACAACAACACCAACATCATATGCAGCAACTTCAACAGCATCAACAGTTTCAGCAACATCAAATTCTTCATCAAATGCAACACCAACAGCACCAACTACATCTCCAGCAACAGCAACGTGCCGAACTTCAGCAACAGCAACGTCAGGTGCAACAGAAACAAGGATCGTCCTCTAATCCTCAACCAACTGAACCATCCCTTCCTCCAACGTCGAACGCAGTTTTTTCAAGCAGCGATACACAGAGTTCAGTGGCTGACGCCCCGCATTTTATAGCGGCGGATGATGCGGCTCCACCTTGTGCTTACAGTCCGACTTCATCCCCGCCTCTTACTGCTTCTCCAGAGGAAACAGTCGAGGTTAAACCGACTATTCCTGTGCGAGAAAAACCACCGAAAAAGAAGCGTATAGGTAAGTTATTCAACTAAAAAAAGACATTCAACACGGTTTTCTTCCAGAAGTTGTAACGCTGGACGACGATCCCCCAGCACGAATCAAGCAGGAACCTGTGGAAGAAGTGTCGTCAACGTCTGATGCCCAGCGTAAGGGTGTTTCTCCAGTAAGAAATACCAACATCAAACAAGAGGAGGATAACACCGTGCCAGATGCACCAACAAAGGAACCTCATCAACAGCCGAACAACCCAGCAACATCAGCGGTTTCCGTCAAACCAGAACCTGTGGAGGAAGCAAGGCCGACTGCAGTCGCTCAGAAGCCTAATACAGAAGCTCGAGCATCTGATCTAGGACCTGATGTCAATCAAGAGATCGATCGTAGAGCGAAAATTCAAGTGCAGGAAATGTTAGGAAAACTCATGAAGGTAAACCCAGAGCTGGCAAAACTCATCAAGGAAAACCCAGAGATGGCACAACTCATCGAGGAAAACCCAGAGCTGGCAAATGATTGCAAATCTGTTCAAGAATCAGTAGTCAGTACAAGCTTGCCAGCAATTTCAAACCCTGTGAGATCACGTTCTTCATCAGAAGGTTCGGATGACATTATTACTTTACGGAAAAAGAAGAAGGTCGACGACGTAAAGGAAGAGGAGTCAGATGACAATGAGGACATATCAGACGGATCTCCTCAACCATCCACTAGCGCTGGGCCTTCTCGTATAAACGATGCACCAAAAAACCAAAACAGTAGACCAGAAAAGAGAAATGTTACTTTTGAAGAATCCGATGACGATATGCTACTAATACAGAAGAAAAAGAAACGAGGTAGTCGAAGATCTTCCGAGGAGTCCGAGGAATGGAGAGGTGATGGCCGTCATACCGTGAGCTCAGAGGAAGAAGAAGAAGAAGAAGTAGAAGAAGAAGATTGGGAAGACAGCAGATTTGTTGTAGATGACGAGGAGGATTCAGAAGTGGAGGAAGACGAAATCGATGATGAGGGGAACTTGGCAGACTTTGTTGTGGAAGATGACTTCATTGAAATGGAAGAAGATAGTTCTGAAGACGAAAGAAGACGAAATACGAGGGAGAAAAAGGAATCAAGACGTAGTAGCAAACAAGCTACGAAACGTCGAACGCCAGTAAGAGAAAGTGCAAAAAGACATTCACCAAAACCATCGGAAAGAGCAGGAAATGTAAGGAAGTCGAAGAGTACCGAAGAAAGAAGAAGAAGAAGATCCACAGAAGATACACCGCCACCATCAGCTCCTCCGATGTCAGAAGAAAGACGAAAAATGTTGAAAAGACAAGAAAGGATGCATAAAGCTGAAGAAAGACGACTTGGAAAACAGCTGGAAAAGAAGGCGCGGCTCAGTGAGGCTCATGCATTAGTAAGTCGCCGTGTACTTCGCAGTTCGGCATCGCGAGGTGTTACTGATTAACTTCTGATTTCTACCATATCAGCATGTCAACTGATTTGACGTGTCGGGTGCACAACCAATATTGTCCTCAAAACGTTCGACTTGGTTTTGCTCTATTCTGCTTGTACAAATATACTCAAACCATTAATCAAATGCCATTTTATGACCCCTTCTGGCAATTCTTCGATTTTAAGGTGGTTTGAAGCATTAACCGTTTGTGTGACTTCTGTGACGGCCCCACCCGATGAAGGATTTAAAAAATGAAATAAGTATCGTTTTGCAGAAAGATCAGAAGTTCAACAACCTCCATAGAGGAAGGAATGAGCAGAGAAAAGAAGTTCCAGCTCCACTGAATGTAACACAATCATCTATAGTGAATGGAATCAGAAATGAATGGTTTCAGAAACGTACAACATCGGCCGTGTCTTCTGATAACGATGATGGGGATGGTGTGCATGTTCCAGCCAAAAGAATGGCGCATGCAAACTCAGTGCCAGGACCTTCAAGAGATCGTCCTATGTCATCGCAACCTGTTCGCCGCAATCATCCGAATCAAAATGATCTCGAAGGGAGACGTTATGCAGAAGCTGATGAGAAGAAGAAAAAACTTCAGGAGGAGTATGCAAAGTTGAAAGCGAAGGTATACACTCGTCGGTTCAAAATATTCCAGTAACTTGCAAATTGTAGAAGTATCCAACTGGAGGAGAAGAGCAACGTATCAAAGAACTTCAAAAACTGTTGAAAGTGTCTCGTCCGTTGCCGCCAACGCCATCGTCATTAGCATCGTCGTCAACCGTGAAAAAAGTGACGATAAAACAAGAAATTAGAAGTCCGGTTAAGAAAGCTCCAATGCTGCCACCAGCACCGAAATATCTAGATCCAACGAAGGGAAGAGTGAGTTTCACTTCAAAAATTCCATTGGTTATAATAAAAAAGTGATTGCAGGCGTTTCTGAATACTAGGAAACAAGTTATTGAAAAGATCTATAAGGATCTTGTAAACGGAGAAAGAGCCAACCCAGAAACCGAAGCGCAAAGAATCGAGCTGGAACTCGCGACCGCGAATCCTAATGATGAGAAGAAATACATCAATTCGTGCGCAACGCGGCGAATGCAATTGCAGAGAGAAAGTACTTCTGGAATTATTGAGGTCAACAAAAATGGTTCGTCTTTTTTTTTGCTTTCATATGCTGGTATGCGAATATCGAAGATGTGGAAGAGAAAATCTGGTGGCTACGGCCACGACCATACATAGATAATGGTCCGAATTTTTTTTGTTTACGGTAGTTTTCGTTACGAGAGCCATTGGCCACGCCCACAAGCGTTTCTCTTCCAGGTCTTCGATGTTTTGTATCAGATTAATGATGCAATTTTGAATCAGAGATGGTGGTGAATTCAGTACTTAAAAAAGGAAACATAAGGACTGCGCACTAAAGATGAGCTCTTCAAAAAAAAGTATTTTTGTGCACATGTGAGTGCCAGTCAAAAATGTCTCGCTCCTCTTCTACGTGCTTTCTTTTTCCGCGCTTGGCAACCGGCTGTCGTCTTCTTCTTCTTTTCATTCAATATCACAACAGCCTTGAATGCTGCCTCCAGCAAAATAGCGACATTTTCTTTTCCGTTTTTCGCGTCGTTTTTCGGCTGCCCTTATATACCAGACTGCGTCACTCGAAATTTTTTGGTTTTAGAACGTTGTCGCACTTTCTCTCTCGTCTAATCAAGCATAAGGAAACTACCGAAGACGAGTGTCTCGCATGACTTCCTAGGTTCTGTTACTCCGTTAGTATCTAAAGTGAAACGACGGCATCACGATTTCATCTCACACATCAATCGATAATGCATCTGTTCTTGGCAAGGTGCGCATGCCATTAGACAGTCGATAAATGGGTCAGCACACCTTCACCCCACTCGGCTCCCTCTGTCTCTTCGGACTGCGGACTCTCTCTTGCTATTTTCTCTGTGTCTGCCAATCTATACAGTACCGCACCAAGACGCGCCCCCTCTAGTCTTCTTCTTCTTCTTCTTCTTCTTCTTCTCATTATTCTTGTGGGTCGCACAGCTCAATAGCCGTACCATTTCGCATTGAACGCGTTTCTCGACATGTGCTTTCTTCAATTGATTTCTTCTTTCTTAAAAAACACTTTTCAAAAACTGACACATTTCAATCATTCTCTTAACCCCATGGACATATATGAACTTTCGCACGCGACTCTAAAGCCATGTGATCAAATACATCGGTTGTATAGATAGTTCCTTATCGATTCTTCTCATACCATTCGTTTTTTGTGCCTGCTTTTTTCCAATGCTTTTTGATGCATTTCTTGGCGAGGCAACTGATAAGACACCAGTATGTGTTTTTGTTTATTGACTGCCTTCACCAGTCACTTCAACCTGGTTTTTTCAGTTTGACTAAATTTCCTGCTTGGCGCGTTTTTTCGAAATTGTTCGCACCCATCGCGCACTCCTCTTCGTCGTTTCTCTCTTTCATCATCGTCATTTCGTCCTTCCTCAGAACCTCTCTTTACGAATGTGCACCGTTTGCAGATAGTGGGTACCGACCTATGTAATGTATTATTCCCCGGGGTCACCACCCTATGGGAACTATAACCATCCGATGGTGACCGTGGCTGCTCCACAACCGTTAACACCAGAATACGGTTACGCTTCATATCACTATGCGCCACAATATCAGGAGCCAGCCTTCATGCCTTATTATGTCAGCCCGGTGCAATCGGTGCCATATTATAGTACAGCTTATCCGAACAATTCGTATCCGTCACCACCGATTCAAACGTCCTATTCACCTCAGTATATGTATCAACAAAACTCACCACCAACTCCACAACAAAGTTTGAGAGTTCCTTTAAGAAGCAAGTGGAAATTGAATTCAATCTTTTCTCAAATGTGTTTATAAAATTGTAATTTTCAGCTGTCTCTCATGATAAAATCCTGTCTGGTGCTCCGAAGGAGAACTGCCTCGTCGCTAAAGGAAGAAAAGTACATGTCGATCATCGGACGATGACAATGGAACAACTTCAACCATTTCTCATCCCATTCAAAATGACCAACGCTGAATTGGAAACCAACGCGTATCCTATGTTCAGAGAAGGCTCAAGAACAGCATCTATTGCGGAAACAACCTATACTCTCAACAAGAAAATGTTCCTGGATGATTTTGATATGAAGCGCACTTGCAGTAGATGTCAAAAGGAATTCAAATTGAGACCAGATGGGACGATGGTTCGTGAGAAGGACATATGCCGGTATCACCATCGAGGAACTAACAGAAACGGAAAGAGAGGTGCGTTTAAGATCGGAATGGATTATTTTTATTTCAATTGTTCTCTACAGATACTTTCCAAAAGCGTTACACCTGCTGCAACGAGGAATACAATAGCACACCGGGATGCAAGTTCAGCGATGTTCATGTCTTCGATCAATTGTTCAAAAAAGAGCTCGCAACGTTCTACGCTACTCCTCGTCCAACATCAGCCAACGATCCCAGATCCAACAAAGCCTATGCTCTTGATTGTGAAATGGTCTACACAGTGGCTGGGCCCGCACTGGCTCGCTTGACCATGGTTGACATGTATAAAAATATGGTCCTGGATCTTTTCATAAAACCACCAACTGAAGTTCTCGATCCCAATACTGAGTTTTCTGGTTTGACAATGGAGACTATTAATAACGCGAAGGATACGATGGCATCGGTAAGTTCACCCGGATTGTGAGCAATTTATGATTAGCTTTGTTTCAGTGCCATCAAAAACTATTCAAATTTGTCAACTCCGAAACTATTTTAATCGGACACTCACTCGAATCGGATTTGAAAGCGATGCGAATCGTGCACACCAACGTTATTGATACGGCAATCTTGTTCCGATCATCTGGTGATTTCAAAGTCGCACTCAAAAACCTGTCTGCAAAGCTGCTTCATAAAAATATTCAAGGCGATAACGAAGATGCAGTTGGACACGACTCTCTGGAAGATGCTGGTACCTGCGTCGATCTCATTTTCTATGGGCTTAAGAATCCAGAATCGGTTGTCATAAGAAAATAATCTGCTTTGATTTTTCTTGTCTGAAATATATTTAGAATCTCACCCCACACTACGTTCGATTGCCTACCTACTACTACTCGAACCATAAGAATCTCTGTTATTAATTTTTTTTTCTCTCCTGCTTATTTTTTTCCATGCTTTTTGCCTCAGAATTAATTACCCCCGGCGCCCAATTATTATTGTAATAATGTGTACCTTTATCCATTCTGAAACAACCCCCATCGTTTTGTTGTTCTCTAGTTTAATATAGCTTTAGCTGCGATTCGAATGCCCATCCTCTTGAAAAAAAAATCCCGAAAAAATAAAAGTTCTTCGAGAAACCTCTTTATTGTGAGCTTATTTCCTTCCAATGGTTGCCAAAAGCCGGATCGCTTTTTGAAAATTGAAAAAAAAAACCCAAGAAGACTAAACGGAGAAAATTCAGAATATGTCAAAATTAATCGGGAAGATATCTAGAATACCGAAGGTTTTATACGAGCATAAGAAGAAAACGATCTTCTTCTCGTTCCTCGGATACCTCGGAGCCGATTGGGTATACAGATGGGATCGGAATCAAGGAATCAGGAAGTATTATGCAGAAATCGCTGTCAAATACGGACAAAAAACCGTTTCTCGTTAGTGAACACACTCGAAAATCCGTTTTTATCAGAGTATTTTCAGCTGATGATAAACCAAAACGAGTTTTCGTTCTAGTCAATGTCGAAGGAAATTCCAGAAGCTGCTTCGACGCTTTCAATAAGAATGCTTTACCTCTTTTCCTGTTGTCGGGAGTACAAGTAGACGTTGTTAAGGTGAATCAGAAGAATTATTACTCGAATTTCGATTTATTTTAGGCAGATAATGAAGCACAACTAGAAGCATTGGCTGGAGCAGTGGACCTTCAAGAAGCTGACGTTTTATACGTGGTTGGAGGCGACGGAACAATCGGAAAAGTTGTAACTGGAATCTTCAGAAATCGAGAAAAAGCTCAATTGCCAGTTGGCTTCTATCCCGGCGGATACGATAATCTGTGGCTGAAACGAATGCTTCCGTCGGTTTTCGAAAAGTCCGAAGACGTTCGTCACGCGTGTGAGGCTGCCATGGCTGTTATTGAGGATCAGAAGCAATCGGTGTACGCCTTCGAGCTGACCACAGAAGAATCACAAGTCGCTCCAGAATATGGGCTTGGAGACGTGAGTGCCGGATGGTTTAGACAGTGCGAGGATACGCGGAAGAAGTTTTGGTACTTCTCGATCGCCAAACGACGATGGGCATACTTCTGGGAGATGCTCAAACGATCACCAAGTCCTATCGAATGCCACGTGGAATACGAAGAGACATGTTCAGGATGTGAGAAGTGTCGACCTAAACCGATCATTCAAGCACCAACGTGGAGATGGTGGCATGTGTTGACAGGGACACCGAAGTACAAGAACAATGATGGTAATTATTTGAATTGATATACATATAGTCATTCTTCCGAAAATCACAGCCAATTTATTACGCCCACAAAGGAATACTGTAGCATGTGACTTTCCTGACTTTCAGCACAAAAAGATTACACTGGAATCATCAACGAGAAGTGTGGGGAGAAACATGAAATCGAGGCGAAAGGAGTGGAGTTGTTGGTGGAGAATGAGCAGATGACGGATTACTCTCAATTGCGTTTCCGGATGGGCGGCAAGGATTACGGACGGTTCGGTGTGATATCGGATGGATGGAAGAGGTGTTCGGAAGACGTGGTTGGAAGAAGTACTGATAAGGATTTCTACAGCACTGACTTCTTAGCCAACGCAGTTTCGTTCAAAATTTCTTCACTGCCGGTGAGTGATTTATCGATTTTTTCCAGAATAATTCCGGTTGAGCCTATGCTAATTATTTACTTCCAGTCCTACATCCATCGTCTCTATATCTCGAGTAACCCGACGCCAAAAGACGCAGAGCTCACTGATAGAAAAATCACAATTCGTGGCACTCAAAAGAAGCTCGACATCTTCCTTCCCACTGGAATTCGCATGGAGTTATAACCAAATTTTAGTAGATTAGGATTTTTTATAGTAGATAATTGATGTTTTTGTTGGCTTTTTTATTGTTTTTTGCTTCTTTTTATATTAGAGATAAAGTTTTGTTTATATTCTTAACATCAGAAGAACAGAGTCGTCTCCTCGAAACTGTTTATTTGAATATATCGAATAGCAGCATCGTTATAAACACAGAAAGCCCCCGAAAATCGATAATATTCTAAATCCTAGGTTCTTATGACCGAGGTGGAGTTCGAATGGAATGAATCTAAACTTCGATTATTGTCTGATATTCTGTCGAAAAATGAAAATCTTCAAAAATATGTGAAACTAGAATCGATTGAATTAGAGACAAAAACAAGATCATTCACAGACGATTCCGATAAAGATGGTGTGGAAGAGGAGTTTCAGAGATTGTAGGTTTTTTTTTTGTATTTGAGAATACTGGGGGCCGAAGGTCCCACAACGACAACTACCGTAACCTAATTTTTTGTCATTTTCTGGGGTCAGTTTATCGCTTTTTGTGCGTTTTCACTGAAACTTTTCAGTCAAAATTTCGTTTTTTATTTGGAGAAAATTAACAGAAAAATCTACCACAATTATTGAAAATCGAGAAAAAATACCCAGACAAAACAGTTTTAGGTTACGGTAGTTATCGTTTTGGGTCCTTCGGCCACAACCAGGCCATATTCTTTTTTTCAGACTTAACAACTCCTTCGATCCTTTAATGGATTATAAAGAACACCAAAGAGTGAAAGAAGAAGTTCCATCTCCGAAAAAAGAACAATTTCAATGGCTACCCAGTTGGAAACGAGTCGCTGAAAAATTAGCAATTTCCTATGTTGATGTAAAAATTAAGAAACGTAATTATAAGCTAAATATACTGAATTTTAAGAAAACCTCCAACATAATCATATTCCGTCGCCTCCAAGTCCTTTCAAATGTGCTTCCTATTCTGGTGATTGCTCACAGTAGTCCTCGGAATGTTATCATTATTTACGGAAAAAGAAGGAACTCGAAACAAGAAGTTGATTTACAAACTGTTCTTCGTCACTCCTACAGTAATATTCCAGATGGAAGTTTGCAGGTGAGTCGGCAATATCCTGTTCTATCTCCATCCTGGTTTTCAGACAATACACTTTCTCACTAAGAATCTTCTGGACCTGTATTCCCAATTGTTTTCAAGACAAATTGCTCCTTCCTTCAAAACGAAACACTTTCGATGCCTACCATCCCTCTGGCTACAGTACGACATTCTTGGACCGATTCTGGATAAAGTAGAAGGCGTTCCAAAACCTGATATGTAACTTAAGTTCCACGTTTCTTTCCTTAAATAGAATCTATCTTCCAGAATTGATGTACCACTGGACGAGGCAACTGCTAATTGGGTTCATCGAAAATGGGACAACTATCAATACCTGACCTACCTGAACAGGATAACTGGGCGAGTTAGACAAGAGGTTCACAATCATCCGATCTTCCCATGGGTGTGTGATTTCTCATCGCAGAATTCTGGATTCCGACCATTGAACCGGACTAAATATCGGTTGTGTAAAGGAGACGATCAGTTGAGAGAAATGTATTCTCGAGAGCCATCCCATCATGTTCCAGAGCTTCTTTCTGATATTGGCTATATGGTTTACCGTGCTCGAGTGGAGCCGAAAGAGAATCTCTGTCGACACGTTCGCCGAAAATGGGTTCCAGAAGAGTATCCATCCACGATGAGTAGAATGTTCCAGTGGACTCCAGACGAGTGTATCCCAGAATTCTATGATGATCCATCAGTTTTCAGTAAGACAGATTTAGTATTATTGACATATATTTAGGCATGTTTTCCAGCTTCTCGTCATGCGGATATGTCGGATTTACAATACCCAGAGTTTGTGTCTTCCCCACAAGAATTCATAAAATGGCATCGTGAAATGCTGGAACACGAGGAGGTTTCTATGAATCTCCACAGATGGATCGATTTGGTTTTTGG
Organism: Caenorhabditis nigoni; assembly: GCA_027920645.1. Taxonomy (NCBI): domain Eukaryota; kingdom Metazoa; phylum Nematoda; class Chromadorea; order Rhabditida; family Rhabditidae; genus Caenorhabditis; species Caenorhabditis nigoni. The sequence goes on along the minus strand of CP115866.1, from coordinate 5,808,631 downwards.
GTTTACTGTGAATAAAAGAAAAAAAAACAGGTCTTTTTTCAATTCATTTGGTTTCAGCTCTCAATCGAAAACAGCAAAAATTCCCTGAATCTCCATCTCTGCTTCGTTGAGAAAAATCGACGTAGATTAAGGACCAATGGAATGGTTCAGTTGTTCACGAGACCACATCCGTCAAGAATGCCATTGAATTATGTAAGCGTCTCAGTTTCAAAGCTATAATAAAATGTTATTTCAAAGGATCCGAAATCGGATTCTTATTATCTTCAAATGGATTCATTTGGTTATGGAATGGAGAAACAAGCAAAGGATTTAAAAGAAGAGGGAGAAATCGATGAAGAGAGTCATCAACAGATATTTCAAAAAATCAAGAAAATCCGAGTGAGACTTTTTAAGTTTTGATCAATTCTTCTCGTTTATTTTACAGCGGCTGCGTCATAAAACATACTTCTCATCTATGGTATCCTTAATAGAAGTGATTGCTCAGATAGTAGTGGCTCCTCATTTAGCCGGAAGATTCGATGATCCAGATCATATTCGCCACTGTCTTCGTCAATTTTCATATCGTGTACCTGTGAACTATCGGAAACTTTTCGATTTCCTGTTGAATCCGAAACAAGACTTTCCGGATTGTGACGAGTTTTCATTTTTTGTCAGCGTCTGTCTAAATATTCCAACTACGATTTCAAATTTCTCAGAAGAATTCGCGAAATGTGTATCACTGCACTCGCTGAGAAAATTGGATGTGATTCCTCCTTTTTGTAAGTGGTTCAGTTCTGAAAAACATTGAGCCTATTTTTCCAGCAAAACGCGCCCAGTTGCTTCTTATCAAAGAGCTGGACAGCCTTAAAAAGTCCATCCGTCTTTGCGATCATATGGAAACATGTGTAGTTGCGGCATTCCGACAATTATTAGAAGACGAAGAAGCTTGTATTCAAGCAGTTCATAAATTAATGCCAGTTATCACACGAAGTTTGAGTCAATCTGCATTAGAGGATCTGATCAATCCAATGATAGAGTTGATACAATGTGAAACTTCAGTAAAGGTAAAATTTGAGTTATCTAGATTACGGAAAATGAATATTTCCAGCTTCTCGATCGTCGCTTCCTGATGCACGTGTCCATTTGTTATGGAACCCACACTTTCTTGGATCTCTTCCTTCCTCCAATCGTTGAAGCATGCGCTTCTTTGAATCCTGATAGATCTGTGGTAGCAAAAGAAAGCATAATGTGGTTAGCAAAACGGTATGGACCTGTGATATGTGCCAAATTCATCTCATCCAACGTCCTTCGAATCATGGCTAGTTGCTACGAAGGATTCGAATTAGTAGGACTGGATCAGTCACCAAAAGTAGGTCATTTAGTTAAATTTTAATAACAAAAACAAGAAATTTCAGTCTGTGTTCGGAGTAGTCCTTCAAGGTGACGAAACATGCTCTCGAATTGAATCCCTACTCTCTGAGATCGTGTTGACCTACAGTGTTACATTCATCACTGTTCAATTCCTCCCATTCTGTGTTGACCTGATTGAGCAGTTCCATAAACGTCCGTCTGTTCAACTCGAGCCTGGATTGGTTTCCGTTTTTCGAATAGTTGAACTCTCAATACGGTCCATGTCAGATCATCAACTCATGAATTATTTAGAGGTACTTTAAATATGCCTAATATTTCTAAAACTGCGTCATTCAGGAATTCATCATTCAAAAAGTGATCTATCGAGTGCTCACGATCCTTCTCGATTCAAGCTTCCAGTTCTCCACAACGAGAGTTCGCAACATTATAATCTGCAAGGTCTGTCAGTTACTTCACTCGATTACCCAGAAAATTGGAACCGAGAACACAAGGATCTACGCCAGCCAACCATTCAAGCTGATTTTCTCGACGTTCAGTGAGATTTACGATACGAATGAAGAGCTGAGAATCATACTCAGAAAACGATCCCCCGAAAATACCCTATATGAAGTTCCTCTTTTCATGGTAGAAGACGTCGTTGACAAATTCGCCAGAGAGTGGGGAGTTCCATTCTTGTCTTCTTTTTGTGACGATCCTGCATTCCTCATTCCATTCGTTTCGAATGCAGCTTCATCATCACCGAATATGCCAATCGCACACTCACCACCATCCACGTTCGCAGCTTACTCTCTAGGAGGCATGTCTTCTGGAAATCGACTGTTCTCTTTGTCGGCGTCGAGTCCAGTTAATTCTGTGAACAGTTTAGGAGGATTGAGGTACAGTAGGCAAATACTCATTAGCTTGATGATCTTTTGCTAAATGCTCACTTGCTAAATATGATCATTAGCTAAACTCGCTCATTTGCTAAAACTGTCTCACTTGCTAAATTTCATTTGCTAAATTTTGATCATTTGCTAAATAGAGGACTTGTTCAAATTGAAGGCTTAGGCTAAGAATGCTTACCGGAAAACAAGCATTTAAGCCTAAGCCTAAAATTTAAAACAAAAACCAGAATATTCTGTAAAAAATTCAGTCAAAAAGTACTGTAATTCCCAAATAACAGCAAAATTTCCACTTTTTCATTTTTAGCAAATGATCAAATTTTAGCAAATGAAATTTAGCAAGTGAGACTATTTTAGCAAATGAGCGAGTTTAGCTAATGATCATATTTAGCAAGTGAGCATTTAGCAAAAGATCATCAAGCTAATGAGTATTTGCCGGTACAGTAACCCCCGCTTCGTTGTAATTAGAATTTTTTCAGTCTTTGTGATTCCGGATCATTGAGCTCTGTCTGGTGTGCTAGAATTTCTGCGGCTGTTTGTGGAGTAGAGTAAGTGACAATACCTATTTCACTTGATTACGGTAAGTCATTTTGTAGCAATTATCGTTTTGACCACCTCTCGCTGTGTAACTTCACCGGACATCAAGAACGAATCAGAAGACTTGCAGCGATTTCCAATGAGAATTCTTTCGTATCAGCATCCTCCGATAAAACAGTCAAGTACTTGATCCTAAGAACCTAACCCAAAACTATAGTTTATTTTCAGACTATGGTCCATAAAACCAGAACAAGACGAGATCGGATGCCAATGGACGTATCAAAATCACAATCGATCTGTTCATGACGTGGCGATTCTTGCGGATAACTCGATTGCTTCTACTGATGGCTCACTTCATGTGTGGGATCCATTTCGGACTACACTACTGGCACAACTCGAATGGGATTCATCGAAAGAAGGAAATGGAGGGAATATAATGAGAATTGAGAATGTGGATAGACATATTCTGGCGGCAATTTGCAGTCTACACTCAACAGTAAAACTGTTTGATAGTCGAGTTGGTGGATGGACGTGCGAGCTGAAAGTGTCTCCTGGACCAGGGCTAACTAGGTCACTAACAGTTAGAGATAATGGTTGGTTCTTTTTTTTAAATAGAAGTTCCATCAATTAAAAACTTCAGGAAACAAAATGGCAGTGGCACTTTCAAACGGAACTCTCGCGATTCTTGATGCACGAAACGGAAAGATCAACGCTTTGGCGCAAACGAATTCCACGCACACCGTCTCGGTTTGTCATCGTTTTTGAAAGATAACATATTCCGAAGTCGGAATAAAATATGTAGTCGTCTTCTGAGGTTATCATTGCGCCCCGAATTTTAAATTCAAGGTGGTGGCAGAAACGGGCACTTCTTGTTTCGTTGTTCGCGTTTGTTTTAATGGTTCCTGAGATGGCATATGGAGATAAAATATCGTCGCGGGGATGGGTCATAATTAGATGGTTTCAGTGTAATTGGACATAGGGAAATCCCAATCATAAAAACAGTATTGTTTTAGTGGTTGGATTGGTAATTGGAAATCACAAATTCAAAAAATTGGGATCAATTGAGAAAGCTATTTTCTTACAACTTTAAGTTGTCGTAACAGCTCAACATGCTCTAGCAATTTGAGCTCAATTATCACTTGCAATTTGAGCTCAATTATCTCGGTTCCTTCGAAAGATATCAAAAATGTGTAAACTGATAAGATGTTGATAAATTCACAAAGAGCATTTTATCAGAAGGAAGAATTAAGATATCTTTCGCAGGAACCGAGATAATTGAGCTCAAACTTGACAAAGTTCAAATTACCGTAAATGCTCTAATAGAAGCTTACCCTATACGTGTACTTTGAGCTCGACTATCTCGGTTCCTATAAGATATATCTAAAATCTGTCAACTAATAAAATGCTTATGAATGTATCACCAGTATTTTACCAGTTGACAACTTTTTGATATCTTTTGCAGAAACCGAGATGATTGAGCTCAAATTAGACAATTGCAGTAATTTTTTTGCTTTTTATGGACTTAAAATAAATTAATAATAAAGCTTCATTATCTTTTAGGTTAATTGGCTCTCCGATACCCGCCTACTTGTATGTGATGCCGACGAATGTGGTGTTATCCTTGAAACCAATCCCCGTGCGCATATCGTTCGAAAACTACAAGATCCTGTAACAGCTGCGGTTATAACGGACAACTCGCTGGTCACTCTTCAGAATGGTTCGATGCTCAGGTAATGCGACAGTTAACCCCTAACACCCTGCCTAAAAAAACTAATTACAGAGTGTATCGAAATAGTGGAGAGCTTCAAATAGAGACGAAGATCCGGCCCGACGAGTTACCAGGCACTCCCACCGCCGTTTTGCCCCTCCCACTCAATTGCTCTTATTTGATAGGCTCGAGTCACGGAGCCATTCGTCTAATGTGTTGAGATATGTATATTTGTAAATAGGTTTTGTATTCTTCATGTATACACTTTTCATTCAAACATATCATTATTTTCTACTTCTGTGATTTGTCTACTTCTTATAATCTGTGATAATTTTCTCTCTTTTTGAGCTTTTCATTCCTCATAAAGTAAATAATGTATTATTTGACAAAGTGTTCTTCTTCTTGTTCACACGAGAGTCGTTTGGGTGAAAAAAAAGAAGAAGAACCGAAACACAAACAGTAATAAACTGAATGTGAAGTTTGAGACCATTTTCTTTCTCTAAAGCCTTTTTGAAATCCTTCCAACAACACGAAGATCTTCCGATTATGTGGGAGTCCTAATCTAAATCCGGCCTTTCCCATATATTTATAGAACTGATATCATCTCAAAAATAGAATGCAAAAACGTGCGAATTGAGGTCAGAAGATTGATCCGGAAGCTCTTATAATCCGGTCTAATCTCTTACTAGGAGGTGACATTAACAATTTGAGATTACGTGGTATTTACAAAACGAACCAGGTCTTGTTTTGGAAAATTTTGGATCGGGAAGGAGCATGAGGTATTCAGAATTCTAGAAAAATAAACTATGATGATGATCTCATGTTTATAAATATGCAGTTTTGACAGATTTGGAGAAACTTTTGGTTTTTTGAATATCTTCAAAAAATCTGGTTTTGATTTTCTTCTTTTAAAAATTGCATTCTTTAGATTTTTTTAAATTCGAATTTCTAAGATTTAGCAAAACTAATATTCCGAAAAGTTAGTACTTTCTGGAACATACCGTAAACACTCTACTAGAAGGCCAACCTACATTTACTTCGAGTTTAATTATCTCGATTCCTGTCTTAGATATCAAAAATGTGTCAACTGATAAAATGTTGGTGATATTATGGTAAACATTTTATCAGTTAACAAGTTTTTGTTATCTTTCACAGGAATTGAGATAATTGAGTTTAAAGTTGATAGAACGGCTGGGCTTCTATTACAGGGCCTCTTTTTATAACTTTTTTCTGAGCTATTGTCGAATTAGAAAAACTGGGACCTGGAAAATTTTCCGGCTTCCCTGTCGATTTTCGAGGAAATTTAATAAAATTAATATTCGGAGAGTTAGGAACTTTATGGAGCAGAAGGTAAAAAATTTCTTAAAGCTTTTTTAAATTTCAGCCAAAATCTGAAATTTTCGAACAGTTTTAGCCCTCTAGTAAGGGGTCCTACGGTTTTGAGACTCTAGTTTTCTGAAGTTTCAATGTTCTGGGATTCCGAGTTTATGAGTTCCGAGGATTCCAAGATTCGGAGACTATTAAGATACTACAAAATATGATTTTCTGATTTTTTGGCACTCTAATAAAATAAATCCTATCACCTCTCGGAGAACTATCCGTTCTTCTTCTCCTCAATTTCATATGTCTCTAGGCACTAAAAAAAAGTTTTGAAGAGTATCCTCTGAGTTTTGTGTGTATGTGCCTGGGCGGTCGCTTCTTCTTCTTCTTTTTTTCTCCTGTGCCCCGAAAGAGAAGAGTCGAGGGGGCAGTTGTCTGTTGAGAGTTACCTACTATCTTTCCCTCTCTTTCTCTTATCACATATCCATTAAACCCCTGATCTATCTCACCATTTGTCTGTCATTTTCTTTTTTCTTTCTTTTTCCCCGTGGGGCCAAGAGCTCCCTTCCTCGTTTCCTTATCATTTTTCTGTTATATAGTTCCTTTTTTGGAAAACCTGCAAAGAAGAATCACCCCCAGGAACGCCTACATATGAGTGTGATATCAATTTGTAGTTGTATTTTGGCTTCAGTTTTGGAGTCCACCCCTTCTATCAACCCATATAAATAAGGGGGTCTTTTTGTTTATACCTTTATCCGGCAACACCTGAATTTCACAAAACGTTTTCATCTTCCTCTTGAATGCACAATTCAATTTTTCTTATTTTTCATTTTGGATTCATGTTGTAAGCTCTTTTGATTTTTGAGAGGCTTGGTTTTGAAATCATTAACATAGCATGCCAAATAAGAAACAAGTTTGACATGGAAAACAAGATTTCAACGCCATAAAACCTGTAATAGAAGAGCCCATTGAATTTATACTTTGAGCCAATTTTTCCCCTTTCCTGTTAAAGATATAAAAAAGTTGTTAACTAATAAATTGTTTATCATAATAGCATAAAGATTTTATCAGTTTACACATTTCAATTATTATTATTAACCCCTCCGTTACAGTAATCAGCTATGACTACCTATATCAGTTCCAAAGAATCATCACATTTAATTCTTAGTCATCCTTTCCTTTTGTCTTTTCATTTTTTCTATCAAAAAAATCAGACTTCCGCTTTATTCATCCTTTTTCCATTTGTTCAAATTCAGATCTTTGAGTTTTTTTCAGGAAATTTTATAATTTATAAATGGGATATCATTCTGGTTGAAACGGTCTGTTGAAAACTGGTTCAAATTCATGATTTTGGTTTTGAAACTATACTGGATTTTACGAAGAAGGTGGTCTACCGTAAACACTCTAACAGAACGTCATTCTAAATTTTGAGTCAATTAATCTCGGTCCCTGTGAAAGATATCAAAAAATGGTCAACTGATAAAATGTTTATCATAATATCAGCAACATTTTATCAGTTGATCACTTTTTGATATCTTTTACAGGAAACATGATATATGGGCTCAAAGTGGGGGAGGGGGCATGCTATTGGAGTGTATTACGGTATTTTATAAGCCAGTTTTAAAGTTACTCGATGATCGAGTCTTTGAATTTTTTCGATTTCAAAGATAAAAATTTCCAGATTTCAAACCCACGGATTTTGAATTTTTCAGGATAAAGCGTTGATCCGAGATACGGTAGATGAAAAAAAATCTGTGACCATTGAACATTTTTGGCCTGTGAATAAGCCTTATCATCCCACATAGCCCATACTGAAAAAATAAGCAGAGATCATCTGAATTCCAAATGTATCCTCTTAGAAATTCTTATTTCAAGAAATGTTTTTTTTTCTAGAATTTGGCTGGAGAGACACCAATGCCCTTCTTCTAGTCTTCCAATGTTCAGGAACTGAGTCAGGGATCTCTCTTTTGCAAAGGAATTAGTAATCTGATAGTGAGAACATATGACTGGTGCAAAAATTAATAAAAAATTAATCCAGGCGGAACACCAGAATACGTAGGACGTCCGGCTAGGTCATAAGGATTTATTGAACCTTGGAACTTTGAATGAAAGAAGGAATATATTGTAGAATTCTGATTTTTTCACATAAATGATTTGTTTTCATTAATCTGGAATAAAAATCTGATAATTTTCAAATCCTTTTTCCAAGCGCATGTACCGTAAAACCTGTAATAGAAGGCCCCCCACACTGTCAAGTTTGAGCTCAATTATCTCAATTCCTATGCAAGCTATCAAAAATCTGTCAACTGATAAAACATTGGTGATATTACAACAAACAATTTATCAATTGACAACTTTTTGATATCTTTAACAGGAAGAGAGATAAATTGGCTCAAAATTAAGGGGCCCTTCTATTACAGGTTTTCTGTTGTTTTCCAGCCCCTTCAAGTCCATAAAAGCACCTACAAGTCTTTGCTCTTTTGCCCTCTCTATCTCCCCCTCTTATACTTGGTAATAAAATCATAAATTATGAGTATATTCCATTTGTCATAACTCCATTTTCCTCTTGAAGACGTAGCCTTTTTTTCCACTTCCAAAAAAACTTTTTCTATCCTCGGAATCTATAAATCAGTAGGCTTCGAAGAATTCAAGTACTTTTTGAGAAAAAAAAAACTTTTTTGTCTGGTTTCATTCTGAATTTTCAGAATACACTCCCACGCTTTTTAATTCGACTAATGAGATGAATTTTTTAGTGATAAGCAAAAAAAAGAGCATGTGAAAAGTTTAGACTGAAAATTATGAAAGAATTTTCCAAGTTTTTTTTGTCTGTAATTTTTTTTGAGATTCTGATACACTTTGGTTCTTTCGTTCTAACTCTGAAAATTTCTGAAAGTTTTAACGTTAGAGATTCTGATTTTTAGATTCTGAAATTCTGAATCTAGAAGATTCCATAATTTCCAGATTTTGGAAATTCGGTATTACAAAGATCACAAATTTTCTGATAAAAAACCATTTCAAAATCTAGATTCTGAGATTCTGAGATTCTGAGATTCTGAGATTTCGGAGATTCTGAGATTCTGAGACTCTGAGATTTTAGTCTTCGGAAATTCTGAGATTCTGAATCTAGAAGATTCCAAAATTTCCAAATTCTGGAAATTCTAGTTTGATTCTACCAAACCAAACTTCACCGACTCTCCAAAATCTAGCCAGCCATATGTACAGAAGATGACGTACTAAATAGGATCACGCATGTATATTTTTATGTCATAAACCAAAAAAACAACTGATTGAAACAGTGACGGCCGAAAGTTGATCCTCCCCTCCCGCTTACAGATGACGTCCTTTCCCTTTTCGTTTTCAATATCCATCCCAATTCTTTTATTCAAGAACTCATTTCTCTTTTCTCTTCTTCTTCTTTTTCAAAACCAAATCCACATAAAACACATCCTATTGGTTCATGCTCTTCACTTTTGATTCTTCATTTCGGTCGTCAAAACTGAGGAGTCGTTAAATGAAAATCAAGAGAAATAGGAAGAAGAAAAACGAATCGTTTGATTCCCAATTTTCCCCCAATTTCTATTTTCGTTCTTCTTTTCTGGTACAAAAAGAAGAAGAGTGATGGCAGGAAATTGTCGGGTTCCCAAATTGCACATTTTAAGGACTACAGTAGTTCTGAAGAGATGACGTGGCTTTTTGTACTTCGTCTCCCACTCAGAAAAAAGTTCTGGCACAGAAAAAAGAAGAAGATAATTGAATTGATTTCTGAAGAAGAGATTCAAGTACACCAGATGGCAGGCTTCGAAGAGAAGCACCTGTGGTGGGAGAAAAATGAGCAGAGTTTTCTCCCTTTTTCCATGAACAATTTTTAAAGATTTTGCATTTTCTCCAAGAGCTCCTCCATTCAATTTCACCTGTTTTCTTTGGCAGAATTCGAAATTTGCTCCAAAAATTTGACGAAATCTCAAAACACACTTTTAGTACATGTGGTCGAAGATTTGGTTTTTTGAATAACTTTTAAACTTTTTTTGATGTTAGAAACTTATGGAAACCTAAATATTAACTTGAAAATGTTTTTGAGCCATAATTTTGGGTTTCAAATGTGATAGAAAGTTTCCTGAGAACTTCATAAAGTTTGAAATAATTACTGTATAATTAGGAAATTCAGAATTGTCATTGTACTTTCAGTACAAAACTTTTGTGATCAAACAAAGGCTTTGAAATACCGTAAAACCTGTAATAGAAGGGCCCTTTTACGTTTTAACTGCTAGCAAATGTATCTCGGTTCCTTTTGAAGATATCAAAAAGTAGTCAACTGATAAATTGTTTATCATAACAGCAGGAACATTTTGTTAGTTTAACACTTTTTGATACCTTTTACAGAAAATGAGATATATGAGCTCAAAGTGACGGACCATGCATTTTTGATACCATTTGAGATTTTTGATTCACATTTTTTAGATAATGAACTTCGAAAATTCCGGGAGATTAGAGCTTCTGAATTTCCAACGTTCAGGATTTTCTACTTTAAAAGTTTCAAATCATACAGTTTTGAGTCTAGAGTCTTTCTCGTAGCAATAAAAATTATTATCACTCAGTAATCTATAATTGCGTTAATTATCCCGGTGAGGAAGCGTCCCATGAAGCCAAGAAAAGTCAGAAATTCAATGTGTTAAAATCAAAAAGAACCAGGTTTCGAGCTCTTCTAGGAGCCGAGATACGGAGCTTTGAAGTTTTTTTCAGGTTAGAGACGCAGCGTGTCTCGTCGTCTGCGTCTCTAGCCTCCTAAACCTTCTGACCTTCAGATGATTACCTATATCACTCCTAGAGAAGCTTAAAAGGCAAACAAGCTAAGGTATTCCTAACAAAAACCGGTCAAATTTGACAACTGACAACCCAGATGCAGCTGTTTGAAGTTTAGAAGAGACGCAGACAGTTAGAGTGTCTCGTCGTCTGCGTCTCTAACCTAGATTTCAAACTTCACTCCAACTTTTTTTTCTCTAGAAACTATTCCTGTCTTCTTCCAAAAATGATGAATATACATTTCGTGAAACAAATCTTTAATTCATTCTCCTCATCTCTCAATCTTAAATATTCTAGCATCATTCATTCCCTCCTCCTGCAAAACTTCTTTCGTTCTAGCTAACTTTTCCTTCAATGGATTTTTGATCTGAAAAGTCTGAAAATGGTGTGGGAACGGCGGATTTGAGGGAAAGTTCAGATCCTTTTCCCATCTCATTTTTCTTCTTTTCTTAATCCTTTTTTTTTCTTTTTTGATTACTTCTTCTTTTTTTCTTTTTTCCAATCCCACCCATGAACTTGACCCCCATTTTTTACTCTGAAAAAGGAAAAAGATTTCTGTTTTGGATTTGTTTCTATGGTGTCAGATTGAATACTAGCTCTTTCTCTCTCTCCCATTTTGCTCCACTTTATGTAGTTGTTGGGTTGTTTGGAAGAAAAAAGAAGAAGAAGGAAGAGGTGCATAAAAAAAGAAAAAAAGAAAGGATGAAAAGAACGCATTGAGAACATAAAAACCCAAAAATGAGTGAGTATTGGAGTTGAAGAGACGCAGAGATGGGTTGCCACTCCGAGTGGGATCAAAATTGGCCGTGGATCACTTTTGATTTATGAACATTTGAGGAAACATTTTTGAGGAGGGTCCGCCGAGAAAATGTATAGAACTCTGACTCATCGGGTTCACCCACCTGGAAGCTTGGAAGAAAACGTTTCGTTTACGAAATCCTTCCATATGGGGTCCGATTCGGTAAAGATCAGAGATGTCCGATTTTTGTCCGATTAGGGATTCCGTATTCCGCGAATTTTAATGATTTTTGTTCAAAGATTCCGAGAAAACGATTCGATTTTTACAAAGATTCTGAAATTCTGAAATTTCGAAAGTACAAAGATCTAAAGTTCTGAAATTTCTGAAATTCTGAAATTCTGAAATTCTGAAATTCTGAAATTCTGAAATTCTGAAATTCTGAAATTCTGAAATTCTGAAATTCTAAAATTCTAAAATTCTGAAATTCTAAAATTCTAAAATTCTAAAATTCTAAAATTCTAAAATTCTAAGATTCTGAGATTCTGAAATTCTGAAATTCTGAAATCCTGAAATTCTGAAATCCTGAAATTCTGAAATTCTGAAATTCTGAAATTCTGAAATTCTGAAATTCTGAAATTCTGAAATTCTGAAATTCTGAAATTCTAAAACTTTGAAATTCTAAAACTTTGAAATTCGAAAACTTTGAAATTCTAAAAGTTACTGCAATTTGAAGCGTCTTCTTTCTTTAAATTTGAGATTTTTAAGTTTCAGGTTTTCTATTTCAATACTTGGTCTCTTTTAAAATAACTCCCTTTCTAGAAAACTACCTTCAATCATCAATGAATTCAGAATGATCAAATCCAAATATCCTTGAAAAGCTCAACAAATCCTCTTCCAAAAAAAGTTCCAAAACTCTATCAAATCCTGATTCATCCTTTTTTCAGTCTTTTATCTTTAGACTTTCCCAGACCAGCCCACATTATTCCATGATCTATATACACTCCCAATCACGTCATTTCAAGATAAAACAGAACTTGTACGTCAATGAATATTCTCAAGTGAGTACCACCTGCTTTTAGAAAAACGATCAGTGTCTGAAAAAGTTTTCAGATTCAGGACTTACAGAAAAATTCATTTTTTTAACAGATTTTGATACCTGAAGTATCCTTTTCAATTTCCGTTTTCCCCTTCTTTTTCACACGTTTTTCATTCATTCAATTTCCTTTTCCGAACACATGTCTCTATTAATCTGCACATCATTTTTCCCAAAAGCTCCTAATCTTCTATTTAATCCTTCTCATAAACGATTTTGATCAGTCCGCGATGAGGCTCAAAAGTTGGGACATTATGAGAAATGCGGGGGAAATTTGAAATTTTCAACATTTTTGCATCCTTTGGAAACTATAAATTATACTTTGTTGTTGAGTTTTATGTCTTGTGATTTTGAATGTTTTGATAATTGCCCTACTGTAGTTGGATACTCAATCAAAACATATCAAGACTCTTTTTGCTTTTTTTCTTTACCTCTTCTCAGAGATTGCGAAATGTGGGCGGAGCATATCCTTTGAAGGGGTGGGAAGTGGGCGGTACTTTTCTCATGAGTCTTGCTTCTTTCCATCCATTTTTTTCATTTTACATTCTTTTGTCTCTAAACCTTATATCATTTTCAGGCAATTCTCAAAATGTCTGCCACGGAAAATGTGTCTCCGGAGAACTCTTCTTCAAACGACGATTCTACACAACGACGACGATCGACTACTGTAATCATGACGATGAATGTGACAATGCCAGCAGAGGGATCAGATGGACTCAAAAGGAATGAATCGATGCGAAGAAGACTGTCAAAACAGAATGCGACGATTGAAGAGGTATGAATAAATATAAAGCTTTGAAAATCATATCGTCACTTTTTGAATATGAGTCAGAAGACTGAGCCGATTTAAGGCTAGAGATAAATGAGTCTAGATATCTCACTTCAGTTTGAATACCTCATAGAATCTATTTAATTTTATTCCTGATTTTTCTAGTACTCCTGAGAATCAGCCACCATGATTGTAAGTTACCTGAACACCGTACAAGCTGTATTAAAAAGGCCCCTTAACTTTTAACTTTGAGCCAACTTATCTCAGTTCTTGTCAAAGATATTACAAAGTGGTCAACTGATAAATTGTGTATCATAATATTACAAACATTTTATCAGTTGATCACTTTTTGATATCTCTTGCAGAAACCGAGATAATTGAGCTCAAAGTGAAGTTTCTGTCTTGGCATGGAAATCCTATATGTCCACTTTGAGCTCATACAGCTCGGTTCCTGTAAAAGATATCAAAAAGTAAACAATTGATGAAATGTTTATGATAATATCAAAAACATATTGTTAGTTAATTACTTTTCGATATCTTTCACAGGAAATTATATAATTGAGCTCAAAGTCAAGAGCTCGGCAGGCGCGCACACAGATCTGCCGGAAAGAGTCACCATTCAGCTCAATTATCTCGATTTTTAATAAAGATATAAAAAAGTGATTTACTTACAAAATACTTACCACATTATCACAAACATTTTATCAGTTGATACCTTTTTGATATCTCTTACAGAAACCGAGATATTTGAGCTCAAAGTTTATGGCTTGGCGCCCCTATTTTAAAATCTTTACCAAAATCTGTGAAACTAATAGAGAAACAGTAAATCTTTTCAACCAAATCGGCTTCTATTCCAGCCAATGTCTCATCTCTCACTCTCTGATGGTCCATCGCCAAGCCCAGAAACTACCGTACCATGCATTGAGGAACATCCAGAAGAGGGAAAAGAGGATTCCGATGAGAAACAAACTAAAAGCAACAACGATGGAACTAAACTCCTTCCACCGGGTCATGCTCAGAAGAAACTATGGGCAACTTCAAAGTCATTAAGCCGAGAATCAACTGGAACGGAATACTCGGATAGGAGTGGAACGGATCTTCGCAGTTTCGTAGATCGCACGCTTCATAAGAGTGAGGAGGATAGAAAACAGATTTTAGAGTTTGAGCAGGAACTCAAGGATCTTGTAATGGATGAGAGTGTTCAATCGAAGAAGTTTGAACTTCCATCATCCTATCATCGGATGCTCCTTCACAGATGTGCTGCGTTGTTCGGGTTGGATCATAATGTGACTAACAAGTTGACAGAAATTGTTGTCAATAAGTCGGAGAGAACTAAAATGTAATGGAATATTTGAAAGTTTCAGCTAACCTAGAAACGTTTTCAGACCAGAAGAGAACTTTGCTGATTTCATTCGACATAACAACTACTCGGAGGATCGGTTACGACGACAAAACACTGGAGGATCTTCCCGAAAAGAGTTGCATCATATGGAGTCATTTGGAGAACAAAACAGTCAGTATGGAAGTCAAGCAAGTCTCAATCACGATTTGCTCATGATGCGCCGAGCTCAGTCATTCGATGTGGCTCAAGTAGGCGGTAGTCCAGTCATGCAGTCTCCCAGTCCACGTGGACTTCCGATGAGACAACACTCACTGAACTGTCAACCACACCAACAGATGGTTGGGTCTCCTGTCAGTTCTGGAGGCCATCATGGCCATCAATGGGCTCCCCAAAGATCTTTCGATTTCTCAAACAACAGTTATTTGTGCACTTCCAAACATCCCATGATGCGGGTAAGTAACCGCATGTCATTTTGACATTACGAATATTTCCTAAATGCCATGTTTTCTCGAAATTGATGTCATAAACTTCGAGAAAATTGCTCTCAAACCTAGCAATTTTTATGTTTTTTGGTTTTACAATTAAAGTTTATGCAAACGTTATCCTACTGTACTCTTCAAACATCAACATTAACCTAACATTTAAGAAAGCCGAGAGTTTCGGTGGAATGGCAAATGGGCATGGTTACTGTGAGCCAATGGTATGTCAGACCCCACCATCAGTTATGGTCCATCATCACCACCATCACGCCCATTCTCATGTTCATCAGCAGCCACATGAATCCAACTACACTGCATACCACCAGATGTACGATGAGATGCCAATGGGATCTCCGAACTACGCAGAGTCGGGAATGTGCTCTCCTGGGGGAACCTATTACGAATATGTTCCCGTTCAACAGCCTCCTCCACCAATTCAATACACTCGTCCGATCCGTTACATGTCGCATGACTATCATCAAAGAAGACCACAATCTGCTTCATACACGTTATACACACCACAGCCATATACTTCGTACCAACCACAAATGGTTCACCCCGAAGTCGAGGTCATAGTTGACCCGGTTCAATCACAACCATTCCCACCAATTGAGCAATTTGTTCTTCCGCCAGTTGAACAACAACAACAAGGATACTCGTCAAGTCATCAAGCGAAAACTGCTAACAGCTTCATCAAGGTAAGTGTGTCGAAAGATAATGATGATAGTCGTTGAAAATAGAGCATTGATTCAGGCGAGCATTGACGGTGGGTACGGAAGTATGAATCAAGAGACGGATAGTTCTGGAAACGCTGAGAAAGTGGAAGACGTCTCATCGCAATAATTTCAATATTTTGAATAAACATTCCCCTTTATCTCTCTTTTTCTATCGCTTCTATTTTCCTTATTTTCATCCAGACCCCTCTCTAGAAACCGCTGTAGAATGTGATAAACACGATATCGCCAAAAAATCCGAAAACCGCGGAATTTAATGATTATGAACAAGATTCAAAGTAAAGCTTTACTTTGCAGCTCTAGTCAACCTGTAGAAACATTTTTCCCGTTTCCTCTCCCCATCTCATTCATTTTTCTTCTGACTTTATTCATGTGTTGTCGTTTCCCCAATTTCTCATATTTGTAAATTTTCTATCTGAAAATAAAGCTTTTTGGATAAATACAAACTGTTTATGATTGTGCTGAAAATGTATCGCTTTCAAAACTCCAATTCGACAGTATGGCGACAAGCATATTCGGCGCGGGACCTTGCGTTCTTTGAGGTGTCCCGACAGGGTGGTGGAAAGTGATATGTAAGCGGCGCCAAAACTGTTTCAGTTCATTTCCTCACTTCAAATCACTCGAAAAGGATGTCGGACGTTGCCATCGCCGAAGCTCCAGTTGCTGTTGCTCCGAAAGCTGCCAGAGGAGGCCCAAGAAAGACGAAGAATGCGAACACTCCAAAATCGCCAAAGTCACCAAAGTCGCCAGCCGCGAGAGCTGGAAAGACGGCAAAAGCTGCCCAGGTGAGCTGTTTATATTTGGAATTGTGTTTTTAAAATTGTTATTTACAGACTGCTGCTGCCAACAAGATCCCAAAAGTGAAGAAGGTGAAAGTTGTCGCTGATCATCCAGCATATCTGGATATGGTCACGGCTGCTATCGCTGAAATTAATGAGAGAAAGGGTGCCTCTCACCAGGCTATCCTCAAGACCATCTCGAAGAACCACAATCTCATCAACATGGCCAACACTGAAAAGAGTGTCCGCAGTCGCCTTGCTATCGCTCTCAAGAAGGGAATTGCTGCTGGAACTCTTCTCCAAGTCACTGGAAACGGTGCCAACGGAAGATTCAAGCTGCAGAAAGCCGGCACCAAGGCTGCCAAAACTTCAGCTGAGCCATCGACTCCAAAGTCTACTAAGAAACCAGTATGTGCTCAAAAGTATTGAATCATATGAACACAATTTAAATTCAGGCTGCCGCTGTTACTCCATCCAGCGAGAAGAAACCAAAGTCGCCAGTCGCTGCCAAGCCAGTTGCCAAGAAGAGCGTCAAGTCTCCAGCCGCTAAGAAGACCACTAAGGCTCCAGCAGCCAAGAAGACTACCACCAAGAAAGCTACCGCCTAAATCTCACCTCTTGCTGTTACATCTTATTTTACGAGCTTTCTTTGTTATTGCAGCCTTTGTTCCATGTTTATCTAGGCCTGCAACAATTTTTTTTGCTGTAAATACCAGCTGGTAGTAAAAACAACCCCCGCTCTCATAGTATACTTGAAGCCCATTTGTCCTCGTATCACTAATAAATCGATACAATAAATATTTAACCGCTTCAGTTCGTTTCTATTCCTACTTCAGGTCGTCAGTTGCAAAATTGTCCTAAATTTAGGATTCGATATTTATTTTGAAAAACTGCTTCTCGCGCGCGGTCTAGTTTTCGGGGAAGTTCGGCCAGCCTCCTCGGAGTCTTCGCGGACTTCTTTTTGAAGAAACAATTGGAGCTGTTATTCCGAATAACTTCTTGTTTTCATTTGACAATTCATTAATTTCTTACAGCGGTCTGCCAAAAATGTCGGTGAACGTTCGCCTGGTAAAACGAACAACCGATGAACCGAAGAAGAAAGAACCAGAAGTGAAAATGACAGAAAAATCGGTCCAGCTCTTAGAGGGAATCTCAAAAATGGATGCACCCGAGGTAAATTTAATTCAAATGCTCTCGAGAATCTCCACCTCACTTTTCAGAAACTTTTTGCTCTTGAAGACAAAATCTCGATGGAACTCACACATGATAAGTTATTCGACGAGTTCAATGAAGACTACACATCCCTAAAAACGGCATTAGAGGACTACATGGATGGAAAAGTTTGTAAAGTCTATTACTGAAATGCTCAATAAACATTTTTCAGCCAACAACCACTGCGGCAATCGCCAGGATTGCTCGATTGCGTCGAAACACCCGGCTATGCCATTACGCGACCGCTCAAATGAGAAAAGAAGTTTCAGAACGGATGGATCTCGTCGATGCGAAGCTTTTACAACTCCAAAATGTCACTAGCGAAGTTCAACACATTCAAAAAGAGATCGATCGTTGTCTAGACTTCAGCGCCGGTGATGAGGAACTTGAGCTGATTCCAGTTGAAGAATTCTACGCAGAGGCCCCTGAAACGATTTCCAAAGCTGAAGAAACGATGGGCAATGAGCATGAGCAGTATTTAGCAAGATTGAAATATGAGGATAATCAAAGAAGAGAGTTAGTGAAACCAGTTAGAAATTTTGATGATTAATCCTTTGATTTTCAGTCTATTGTCTACTCTCAATGAATTAGAAGGGCGTCGTAACGTTCTGCAAAGTGATATTCGAGGAAAAGAAGTTCGCATTCAAGGACTGAAACCAAAACTTGACGATCTTGCCAAAATGGTCGAACCAGTGTTCGACACAGTTGGTGCAAAGTTCAAAGACCTTACCATAGACGCGGAGCAGCGGAAGATGTCGTTAAGTCTTCCGGCTCCACTTGCAGTTGCTCATATCCATGCGACAGCTTACAAAGAGATTCACGATGATAAGTTGTTTGAATTCAGTATCGCTGGTAACAATGAGACCACAAAGCCAACGAAAGAAGATGGAGAAACGAAAAGAAGACGAAAAGAGGATGAAACAATACAAGAGAAGATCAATGAAATGGCTTCGAAGATTCTGGATGTCCATCCGATGAGTCTCAACCTGGATATTGAGTGTTCCAATGATTTGAAGATCACGATGTCGATTCAATACCTGACTGAATTGAAGCTAACCACGGCTAAATGGAGCATTCACCCTGATTCCAAGGCAAAGAAGTCGATCTTGTTTAGCGCTGATTCTTTGATGTCTGATTTATTCGAAGACGATTCCGGAGACAAATGCCCCAGTAAAGTTGGAGATTTGAAGAGCGAGCATCTGAAGTGAGTAGTTCTTCTTCTGTTGGTCATCAATAATTTCATTCTTACAGACTAAATTTCAACTCAAATGCGAAAACGATTGGAAAACCATTCAAGTTTATCCAGGAGTTGAGTGGCACTGGAGAAGCGGAAGGAGTCGCTGTAACAGAGCATCTACGGAAGATTATAAAATCGGTCAGACAAAGGGTCTCAGATCGATGTGTGTTGGATGGGATTATTCGTAATTTGGAAGCAAAGAAAACAGATGACTTGGATTGCGGAGAAGATGTCAAAATCAGTTCATTTAAGAATTGTGAGGATGAGGCTTTTATTGCTTCGATACCGGCGTCTCTGTCAGAAGAAATCGCAAAATCTTCTGCATCCGATCGTTTCTCATACAAAATTGAAATTGTGGATAGTGAAAACAAACAGTTGGTTTTTTCTTTTTAAGCATGAAGCAGTCCACCTATTTCAGCCTCACCGCATTCTTATCAATCCCTTGCGACTACCCGAGAAATCCTGTTCTGTTTGCGATCAGTGCTCCAGAAGACGCTAATCCAGAAACTGTAAAGGTAAGCGCAGTGGTTACGGATGAAGTATTTAGGTCTTATCAAAATTTCAGGAAATCGAGGATCGTCTAAACAACGAATCATTCTATGTGGACAATGCGAACAGTCTCAAAGAACAATTGAATATTCTTTTGAAGCATGTCAATCTTTCCTAATTCTTTGATCTCTCTCTTTCTCTGTTCATCTTTCATCATCTTTCAGTAAACTATTTACTTTTATTTCTATGTTTTCATATATTTGTTGGTTGAATTAAATCCAACTATCTCTGATTCAAAATTGGATCCAGAAACAAGTCGAATGTTTCAGATAAAATGGGAGGAGTCACTTCAAAAGTAAACGTCGACGTTGTTCAAGAACAGGTGAGATATAAACGCAGAAAATCTCTTTCAAAATAATTTGTATTAGGTGAAAAAAGATCCAGTAGTAATGTACACGAAAAACTCTTGTGCATTCTGCAACAAAGCCAAGGATCTGTTTTCCGATGTGAGAGTTTCGTATAAAGAGGTGAATCTGGACAGTTTGAAAGAGGCTCAACCACAGGATTACCTTGGAATTGTGAACGGACTCGTCTATACTACGCGACAGACAAGTGTGCCTCAGGTTTTTGTTAAATTAAAGTTTTCCATAAAACATGGTATTTTTCAGATTTTCATCTGCGGTCGATTCGTCGGTGGTTTCACAGAACTCGAAGCACTCCGCAACGCTGGTCATCTTTTCGAAGCGATCGCTCAGTGCACCGGAGAAAACGCACCACAAGAATAATTGTTCATATATTCTATTCGTCTTTAACTTCTACCTCTAACCCTCTGCCATAAACTTGTGAATTTTGAGATCAAATTTCAAAAAGAAACATTCATTCAGGAGATAAAAGAAAAAATAGATCACTGTCCGACTGCTGTGTTGTAGTCCTTGACAAACTTTTCATACTTTGCAACGTTCTCTGGAGTCAGAAGAGACGCATACTTCTCCTTGTACTTGTCCAAAAAGTAGTTGAGCATCACACGATGAATGTACAAGTACTGAAGGTCGTTTTGAATCGAGTAGGCACGCTGATCGCGGAGTTGTTTGACAAGATCCGGCATCGGAGGACACTGCTTGTTCTCGGCGATTTTCTCTGTAAAATGGGGGTTATTTAGGCTGAAATTGGGAAAAAAATTAACCAAGAATATACTCGATTGCGACAATAGTTCCAGTACGTCCGATTCCAGCCGAACAATGAACAACAATTGGAACTCTGGATCCACGAACCGCTGAGAGCAACTCCAAACTGGTCAACTTGCATGGTGGAACTCCGCGATCCGGCCAGTCTGTCCAATGAAGATGACGAACCGACATAGTCTGTCCACCAAAAGAGACATTCAGCATGGTCACCTGAATCTCTCCATCTCTCTCCATTGGCTTTGTTCCCGACATGTTCTCCACAACAACACCAGACTTGAATTCTTTCTTCTCTCCCTGAGCACCCGGCCAATACTGAGCACACTTCAGTTTTCCAGTTTCGACAGTCTTGCACAGCATCACGATCTGTTCCACCTTATTCTGAATGACCATCCACCAAAAGTCCTCGCAAGTGTGATCCAATGGACCTTGGCAGCAGATGAATCTTTTCTCGGGATACATTGGACATCCGACGTAGTTGGCATGGATGTAAGTACTTGGAGAAGGAGGCTCCAATTTGACAATGCATTGATCTTGGCATGGAACATCTTGGTAGCTGAAGTGTTAAAATTAACTATGCCTTTAAAAGAGAAATGAACCGATTTTTGGTGATATTGATATCGGTAGAATGATTAGCATTGAAGACATTCTGGGTCATATCACTGCGAACGTATTTTGCAAGACCCCGAAATTCTTCTCGAAGCTTCTCGACTCCAAAATCCAAGGCTCGAAGCACCCATTCCTGAACGATCGGATGAGCTTGTGGGGGTGCTGGAGTCATATTGGTCTTGTTCGTCGGATCCGCTTCTTCCACCTTCTTCTTCTCTTTCTTGATTCTTTTCGATCCATCAGCTCCTTTTTTCTTGGTTGGTGGCGGCGCTTCTGTTGCAGCTGTCGCTTTCTTTCCCTTCTTTATTCCAAGAACCATTCCAGCTTGAGCTCTCGGCGCCTCTTCTTCTACACTTTGCATTGCTTCGGTTGAAATTCTCGAATCTTCTTTTGACTTCTTAGTTTCGAAATCGATTATGGAATCGTGGATTCAAGCCAAGCCTCCATATTTATAGGGATTTCTTATCTTGCGAAGGGATCTAATGGGGTTAACTGGCAAAAAAACCCAAAAAAAAGGCAGATAACTAATGTAAGCTAAAACTCGAAATATCCGCTTTAAAAATATACACCTCTTTACAATTATGACATGAGCGGGGAGCTTGAACTTTTGGAAAATATATATTTTTAAAAACTTTTTTTCAGATATCTGATGAACTTGTCATCTATTTCAGATATTCGTATTATCAGCAATATTGTCTTGTCATCATATTCCTTTTTGGGTAATAGAGCCATAATTATTAGGGTCCATTAATGATGATTTGAAAAATGATGACTATAAAAAGGTATATAAGGCTCCAGATCTACCGGGTCCTCACAGAAGTCACTCTTCTCATCCCGCTCTTTGCTACTATGGCTACTCCAAACTCTGCCGTTCTCCAGAGAGTTTTCAAGTTAGTCTCTCGTCTTCGTGCTGCTCGGAAGCTCAATTCCACTTTTGAGGAGCTTCTGGAGATTGATATTTCTCAAGATGTCTGCAATTACTTCAATATCAAGGATCTTGTTGAACCATATCTTCACAACATTGACCTCAAGAAGAAAGCCAATCGTCTATTGAAGAAAATCGAAAGAGCATCTCCAGCCGAACCTAATACCAGGAAAAGACCATATACCGAAAACGAAGGAATCGAATTTGGAAGAAAGAGAACGTCACCAATGCTAGCTGTTCCAAAACAACGTGCACTTACCGCCATAGCTGTCCGATCGAACTCCAGAATCCCAATGAAACCCATCAACGGAAATTCAATTCAGATGAACCGCTACGAAGAGGATCGCCGTCAAAAGATCTTGAAAATTCAACAGATGAAACAAGTGGGAGAGGAGAAACGAATGGAAAACCTCAACGTTTTCAAAATGGCTCGACTTCAACGAATCCAGGAAGCGCAGATGCAGAAGGAGAATGCAGGATTTCAGGAACCACCCCGGAAGAGAAAAGTCGATTTCAAGTTTGTAGGATATTGAAACTAATTTCCAGGTTTAATGATATTTATTTTTACTAATCATCATAATTATTCTTTCTCTTAATGTATTTCCTTTGATTCAATAAATACATAATTTATAGAACTTTCTTTTCAAAATCTTCATTCATATACAAACCGCATCTACAGGTTCTTGATATCTCTCGATTTTTCAGAATCTAAAAAAATCTTGTCCATTCACACTGAATTTTATAAAAGATCATTTGGAATTCAAAAACAAATGTTTAAGGTAACTTTTTGTACAAGTTCAACCGAATTGAGGAAAGTTTCTAAAAATTTGGAATCCTTCTTGATCGTTGTCCTTATTTCGTGAGGTTTAAGGATTAAAGGATTCTAAAGGTTTCTAATTCTTTAGAAAATCAAAAATACGAATTTTCGATAATCAGAAGTTTCGGAAATTTCGAAAAATTCAAAAAATATATACAAATATCAGAAAATTCTATCAATATTTCTAAACTGCGCCGTAATTTTTAGCTTTAAAATAACGAAACTGCCAAAACTCGTCAGCGCGAAGATTGTAGCTACGGTAAACGCTCTAATAGAAGGCCACCCGAACCGCCAACTTTGAGCTTATATATTTTGGTTCCTGTAAAAGCTGTAAAAAGTAGTCAACTAACAAAATGTGCATCATAACATTAAAAATATTTTGTCAGTTGACTACGTTTTGATATCTTTTACCATAATCGATATATAAAAGTTCAAACTTGACGGATCGGTTCCCCTGCTGGTAAAATTATACCGTGCGTATTTTTATAAATTTTGGAATTTTTTTGAACTAGTACAGAAACTTCTTCAACTACAAAATTAAAGTTTTATTTTAAATTGGTATTCTTTGAAAATTTCAGAAGAAACCTCCTCGGAACCACTTTCTTGAACTCTCCTTCCAGACCCAGCTTGTCAGGCGTCGTTCTCCACTTTTCCAATATTCCTAATACGATATGAAATCATTTATAAATTCCAGTTCTTCCTATTCCAAAAATCATTTGTCTGTCTTCTTTTTTTGTTGCTTCTCTCCGATTTCTTGTTGACATTTTTCTCTCATCTCTCTCTCTCTCTATTCTCACTTGCATATTTTAACACAACACATGTGTATTTTCATTTTCCTTCTTTTTCTCTTCATAGCTTTTCGCTATTTCGTCCCCTAGTCTCCCCCTTTTTCCCCTGCCATCCGAAAATTTCTTTTTTTTTTTAGTTGTTGCCTTCTCACTTTGTATAGTTGTCTATTACTTCTTCTTCTTCTTTTCCAGAGAAAGTAATGGAATCACAACAAGTGACTCTACTTTCAATTGAAACTGTTCTCAAGTTTACTCCAATTGAAAAACTTTGGCAGATGAGAATGGAGAATCCAGTTTTAAAAGAAATTTCCGATAAAGCCCCATTTGATGAGATGAGGTTTGAAGATTATCAAAGATTACTGTAGAAAGTTGATTTTTCAGAAAATGGATAATCGACGCAATCATCATAACAGACGACAGAATAGCTAGCAGAAGAGCAGAAGATTTTTTCGCAGAGCTGAAGTTTGTGAGTATCTTTTTAAGATTGTACCACTTGAATATTTTTCTTCAGATTCAAATCAAGGGAAGTAGACAAACCAGATGGCTTTCACCTAAATTTCTTCAACTGGCTACATCTTCTGAAACTCTGAATAATTCTGTTCTTCCTGTTGCAAAAACGTTTTGTAAAGAAATCCTATCTGTAAGTTTTTTTTAAATTTTTTTCCGAAACTTTTTTTGAAAACTCAATTACTTTCAGATTGATATATCAGAAATGAATGAGGAGTTTCTGGAATCTATTTTCCAGTTGTTCCCATTTTGTTCAGAATTAGGAGCAGTGAGGTAAGCATGCGAACTTTAATATATCAGAATATGGATTTTACAGCATGCACATTAAAAATTTGAAGGAAAATTCATTGCTAGAATGTGTGAAGTGGCTGAAGAAGGCGGATATTAAAAGTGGAATATGTATGAGGTAGTTTTTCAAATTCGTTGTATTATAAACTTTGAGTCAATTTGTCTCGATTCCTTAAAAAGATATAAAAATATCTATTGTCGACTGATAAATTGTTTATCATAATATCAACAACATTTTGATAGTTAGCCAATTTTGAACATCTGTTACAGGGAATGATTTAAATTGGCTCAAAACTAACTGGCTCTGAAATTCGTAAAGTTTGAAACACAGTTTTTTTTTCAGCTTGAGTTCGAGCGCTGAAATCACTCCGAGATTTATTGAAGATTTCTTCACAATTCCTTCTCACGAAAAAACCGCTGTTATGTTTAGACAATTAGACGATTCCGAAATTTCCACTAATAAACGAGCAGCGATTCTTCGATTCTTCTCGGTACGTATTAAACAAGGCCTTGCGCTTTGAGCTCAAGTATCTCAACTTTCAATATAGATATCAAAGATATGTCAACTGATAAAATTTTGACAATATTATGGCAAACGTTTCATCAGTTGACAGATTTTTGTTATCACTTATAGCAATTGAGATAATAGAGCTCGAAATACAGTCATCTTGGTTACCGTATTTCCTCTAATAGAAGCCCGCCCTCTAATAATAGCCCACGAGCTTCTATTAGAGAAAATAGGATAATTCAAAATTCCAGAAATTTTGGAACTGTGATTTCAGAACTCGACAATTTCTAAATTTATGAATATTAAACTTTTTTCCGGAGTTTCAGAATTCCTGAATTTTGAATTTTGAGGTTCTGGTATCTCAGAATTTCATAAATTAGGAATTTCGGCATTTAGCATTGCAGAACGAAAATTTCGAATTTTCCTCAGCACTGAATTTCAGAATTCTTAACTTCACAAAGGTCAATTTTCCGAATTTCTGAATAAAAAAATTTGGAAAATAAATAATTGTAAAAAAGAAGCCCACAATCTAATTGAGCTAGCCCATGGGCTTCTTTTAGAAGGAATACGGTAACCTTCTGTATTTTAATGTTTACGGTACTTTCAATTCTCATTTCAGCTTCCCGATTGGAAAGTTCCCGCTCGTTATTTGACAATTGAACAAATGGACAAAGAGTCAACTGAATTAATATTTGGCGAACTAGAAAATCTATATCCAAATGGAGGCGTCTTCTATGAGAATGGCGCAAAAGCTTTTCATATCAGCGGACCAACACCGATGAGTATAGCACAATTGGAAATTCGCAAAATGGTTTGAGATAATGTATAATTTGCACGGTGTGTCAGATCAACTGGTCGAAAATCGCGCCCCAGAAAACCTTTAGGCCAGGCGAAATTTATGAAATTTAAAGTTGACGTGGATGACCTACATATATTTTTAATCAACGCATTGCAACTCGCGATTTTTTCGATTTTTTCGCCCAACGTTTAAAAGTTTGATCCTCAGCCAGCCACGTTGCGCAGTGATTTTTCACGTTCGCTGGGGCGCGTTTTTCGACCAGGCTTCCTGACACAGCGTGAATTTGTTTTTTGTTGTGTATTTTTATATATTTCATTTTTCAAATATCTGTTTTCCCTTCCTCATCCATCACATCCGTTCTAGCCCCAATTTTTTTCAATTTCCGCAATTTTCATTTTATGTCTTTCACTATTTTTCCTGTTCTTTCTACTAACTTTTTCTCTATTTTTTCAGTCAATAAACCTTTTTTTCTGAAAGCACTTTCTGAAGTTTGTTCAATTTTTTTTGTTTCTAATAATCTTCAAAGTTCATCATTCCTAGGAGACATCCCAAAATCCAAAAACCAGTACATTTTCTTTTTCCAGACAAATTTCGAAGTGTAGGTGGAAGAGATCTTATGACTATGAATCAGATTGAGTCTTAGACTTTGATATCTTGAAATTTCAGTCTCCGGAGAATTATTCTAAGGATTCGTCTGAAACAGAAATCTGAAAATACAACTTTTGTGATGTCTGACTTTGTAAAAAATGTAAATAGCTCAATTACAAAGTTGGGTCAACATGTTTTTTGTTTATTAATGTGAAAAAGAGTTTCCGTTTTGGGATGTTTCATTGTTCTTGGAACTTCCCTTTTTCCTGAAATCAAGAATGCCTTTATTTCAGAACTTCATAAAACTTAAATTTTTTGTCATTCTCGATTTATTTCATATTATAACTGTAAAACCTGTGATTAAGGGCTCACACCAGAGATGTCCGGATTCCGGATTCCGTATTCCGTATTCCGTATTCCGGATTCCGGATTCCGTATTCCGGATTCCGGATTCTGTGTTTTTTTTTCGTTCCGGATTCCGAATTTTTTCTTCCGTATTCCGGATTCCGGAAAATTTTCCTTCCTCAGAATTCTGGATTCCGTGATTTTTTCATTCCGGATTCCGAAAAAATCTGTTTCATTCCTGATTCCGGATGCCGTGAAATTTTTACTTTTCGGGATTCCGGATTCCGTTTCTCAAAAAAGCCATTCCGGACATCTCTGGCCCACACACTGTCATATTTGAGCTCTTTTTTCTTGGCTCTTGTAAAAGATATCAAAAAATTTGCAACTGATAAAATGTTTGTGATATTATGATAAACAATTTATCAGTTGACAACTTTTTTACATCTTTCACAGGAATCGAGATAAATTGGCTCAAAGTTAAAAGTTAAAGGGCCCTTCTATTACAGATTTTCCGGCAGACAAATATATATTATCATTCAACAAACAACAAAAAAAAAATCATATTCATAAAATTTTCATTAAAATCATAATACATTTTCAAAAAAATGTGTGATTGACGAGTTTATTGTGCTTGATGAGAAGAAGAAGGATTCAAGCAGATTCAGGCCTTCTTCGGTTTGACAGTTCTCTTGGTTGGAGCCTTCTTGCTTTTGGCTTTGGTTGAGTTTTTGGTGGATTTCGAGGAAGTTGACTGGGTGGTAGATTTGGTGCTTTTAGTGGATTTCGAAGCACGTTTAGAGGATTTGGAAGATTTCGAGTTGGATTTGGAGGTTGATTTGGACTGAAAAAAAGGTTCAACATATTTAATTGAATATCTTGAATTACCGCTTTCTTCGGAGCAGTTTTTGAAGCAGCCCTTGGAGCAGCGTCTCTCGGAGCACGATGAGATTTTGAAGATTTATTGGCAACCTTGAACATTCCACGAGCACCGACTCCAGACACTAAAATCAGAGATCCATCGGCAAGTCCTTTCTTGAGAGCAGTTAGAATTCTGGTACGGGCGGCTTTGCCATCACAAAAGTATCTGGAGGCAATATATCTGTTAATCACAAAATTCGATGCTCCTTTTCTATCTTGCAAGTCCTTGATGGCTGTGTAAACCATGACAGAATATGTGGGGTGCTTCGGAACTTTGGATTTCTGAACTCTCGGAAGGTTGGTGCTCTGAACAATTGTGAAAGTTATATGCAAAAGTTTTGATCCGATTTTTTTTTACCTTCGCCGACTTAGTAGACGTTCCGGATTGTGGAGCCGTTATCTTAGCGGATCTTGATCTCTTTGAGAGGATTGGTGCACCAGCAACATCAGCTGGTGTAGCAACATCAGCTATTTTTCTTGCGGATCTTGATCTCATGGAGAGGGTCGTTACACCAACAGCAACATCAGCCATTTTTCTAGCGTGAAGGGTAGTGTCTTTGTGAATTGCTGTCTCTGTGAATCTCTTTTCAACTGGTGCAGGTTGTGAAAAATGACAAAATTAGGATAAGGGGCACGTGGGTAACGATTTAGCAAGAAGAAAAGATCCAGCAATCTAAAAGAGGTCACGAGGAAGGATCCATCTAAAGGTGTACTTTTATAAGTGTCTGGAGTTCTGACTATTAGACGAAAGTTTTTAGATTTTGATTCTGTGATATTCTGAAATTCCGAAGTTATGGAATTCTAAGATGAGATTCTGAGGTTCTGAGATTCTGAGGTTCTGAGATTCTGAGATTCTGAGATTCTGAGATTCTGAGATTCTGAGATTCTGAGATTCTGAGATTCTGAGATTCTGAGATTCTGAGATTCTGAGATTCTGAGATTCTGAGATTCTGAGATTCTGAGATTCTGAGATTCTGAGATTCTGAGATTCTGAGATTCTGAGATTCTGAGATTCTGAGATTCTGAGATTCTGAGATTCTGAGATTCTGAGATTCTGAGATTCTGAGATTCTGAGATTCTGAGATTCTGAGATTCTGAGATTCTGAGAATCTGAGAACCTTGAATTCTGGAATTCCAAAACTCTAGGATTCTAAAGTTCTGAAATTCTGAGATTCTGAGATTCTGAGATTCTGAAATTCTGAAATTCTGAGATTCTGAGATTCTGAGAATCTGAGAACCTTGAATTCTGGAATTCCAAAACTCTAGGATTCTAAAGTTCTGAAATTCTGAAATTCTGAGATTCTGAGATTCTGAGATTCTGAGATTCTGAGATTCTGAGATTCTGAGATTCTGAGATTCTGAGATTCTGAGATTCTGAGATTCTGAGATTCTGAGATTCTGAGATTCTGAGATTCTGAGATTCTGAGATTCTGAGATTCTGAGATTCTGAGATTCTGAGATTCTGAGATTCTGAGATTCTGAGATTCTGAGATTCTGAGATTCTGAGATTCTGAGATTCTGAGATTCTGAGATTCTGAGATTCTGAGATTCTGAGATTCTGAGATTCTGAGATTCTGAGATTCTGAGATTCTGAGATTCTGAGATTCTGAGATTCTGAGATTCTGAAGTTCTGAACTTCAAGTTTTAAGATTCTGAGATTCTGAGCTTCTGAAAATTTTCTAAAACAATGAATAACATCATTTTAGCTTCTCCGAAACTAGAATCGAAGCACAAAAAGCATCGCAATGATTAACATATTCTTGAAGGAGTTCCCAACAGAGCATTGGTCACTTCGAAATCTCATTTTCCAAGTCTCCAATTGGTTGTCTTCTTCTTCTTTTTTATCTCCAACACACAGAAGGGAATTCATTTCTCTCCTTTCCTCCATTCGTAACTCTATAGCTTCTCCTTTCTCGCCCATTTTAGTTCATCCCCCTCCTCCAATTCTTTCGTCTCAATTATTCATTCGTTTCGTGTGAACTAGTCTATCACTATTCCCTTTTTCTATCGAAAACAGACATCACAAGGGGCTCCTCTAAGGAAACCTTTTTAGGAAGTGACAAAATGAAATTTCGTGTGGTCAATTCAACGAAAACTCCCATCGACTTTTCTACTTAAATACTAAAAAGATTACAATTCTGTTGAACATTTGTAGCTGAAAATTGTAGACTACAATGCATTCCTTAAAGGAGGCCAGACATCAAAAAAAAAAAGTTTTCCTGATATTTTGCATAGAGAACCCCCATGAGGGGTTGAACTCATGACAGGCAGCTCAGGGGTACAGCGCCGCTACCGGCTGAGCTACGGGGGCGCAAACGCGGCTGACCACCAATGGCCTACATAAGCGCGGCGCGATGATCTCGCCCCGAGAAAACCCCGTAGACTTTCGTGTCTGGCCTCCTTTAAAGAAAAATAAATAAATCAGCTGTTTCTGTTTATTTCACATTTTCTGTCACATTACTTCCAAGAATATGAAATAGGACCTTATTAACGTTTCTTCCTCTATTCCTATAATGAGTTTCAGTGTTTTCTATGCAGCGGTCTTCTATATTTTTTTCGTTGACCAGTTTAATGAAAAATATAATTATAAACTGAATTTCATAACTTGTGAGTTAGGTGGTCAGATGAAATTTTTTAATTTTAAACATGAATTTTTAGTACTGTTTGCCTTCCGAAAATTTCAAAACTACCATAATTGCTGTAATAGAAGCCCACCCCGACAGTTAACTTTGAGCTCAATTTTGTCGATTTCTGGAATAGATATCAAAAACATGTCACCTGATAAAATGTTTGTGATATTGTAATAAATAATTTATTAGTTGACAAATTTTTGATATCTTTCACAGAAATCGAGACAATTGAGGCTCAAGACAGTTAGGGCGACTTTCAGCGCTTTGGTGTGGCATCCCTAATGTTTTGCGATTTCGAAACTTGAATTTTGATTTTTTCTTGGCAAGAGCGTTTATAAAACGTTTAAGAATCTCGCTTTCTAAAAATCTCATAGTTAAAGTTGAGTTTTCATAACATTTCAGAGGACTGCAGTATTCAAATCTTGAAGTCTGAAATTTCTGAAATTTTAGATTTTTGCAGATTTAAAATATTTCAAATTTGTTAGTAACATGGAATGACTTGAAAGTTCTGAAGTTCTAAAATCTCCAAGTTGCCAGAGTTTTCAAATTCGATAATTACATATGCATCGTATGGCCACAGTAAAACCTGTAATAGAAGGGCTCGTCCACTTTGAACCCGTATATCTGATTTTCTATAAAAGATAGGCAAACGTTGTCAACTAATGAATTGTTTTTCATAATATCATTAACATTTTATCAGTTGACACATTTTCGATATCTTTTATAGGAGCCGAGATAGTTGAGCTCAAAATTGACAGTGCGGGGGTCCTTCTATCACATTCCTCATTTCATTTTTGGCCCTGTTCCAAACACTCCCTAACCCATTTTTGGTTATTTTTTAGTCCCCATGGGTTCGACTTTTCATTTTCACTCTTCTCTTTTCCTTCTTTTTTTTTTGGTTTTTGACCCATTTCTAAACCCATAACTCGCCATCAGCGGTCCCTTTTGTCATGTGATCTTCACCCTCTTAAAATAACTTTTTTCTTTTCCAGTCATCTCTTTTTTTTTCTTCTCGTCATTCATTCACATTAACTAATCCTTTTTTGTCATCTCCAGCTCCACTTTAGATTTCAAATTGGCTTCTTCTACTGCGATTCCTCTCCCTTCGTTCTTCCTTATGACCCACACCACGGATTATTCTTCGCCCGAAACAAAACAGAAGGAAAATAAAACGAAAATCGTCACTAATCTTCTCTAAATTGTATGTACCCGGTCTTCTCTCCTTTACTATGATTTTTGCCCTCCCTTGAATTCTTTAGCACCGAAAAACTGTCCCGCCTCCTTCGTTCTTGGGTCGCTCTTCCTTTCAGAAAGCCGCCGGTCGGTGTCAGTATCTAATGTAAATCCACAAGCCATTAGTTCGAATGAACCCGTGGTGTAGCGGTTAACACATTTAGCTTTTGTCAGTGATACGCGGGTTCGAGTCCTGCAGGCGTCAATTGTTTTTTAAACTTTTTTTTGAAGAGTTGCCCTTCTTGTTGACTGTTTTCAATAAGAAAAAAAGAGAAAGGAAGATACTAGGTTTTTTCTTCGTTTCCTGTTGTCAGCATACGTTTTATTTGACTCTCCGAGTTTTGTGGAAAATTCTGAATTCGTGAATTTTGCTTCATCTTGTTTGCACACCAACAGAAAAAAGTATTGTACAAGTTTGTTTTGAATTTTTGAATAACTTATTTGAAATCTACAGT
Source organism: Caenorhabditis nigoni (assembly GCA_027920645.1). Taxonomy (NCBI): domain Eukaryota; kingdom Metazoa; phylum Nematoda; class Chromadorea; order Rhabditida; family Rhabditidae; genus Caenorhabditis; species Caenorhabditis nigoni. The sequence goes on along the minus strand of CP115866.1, from coordinate 5,776,571 downwards.
ATCCCATTATTGTTTTTTCCTCAAATCTCAATGTTTTCCTAACCAACTTTTATTGCTTTTCTCTATCTTCTAAATTCCTATCTAATTGAATTTTCAGCTAACATTTTTTCTTTGGGGATTATCGACCAACTTTATTTATCAATATATTTTTTAGTTCTTGATCTCATAAACTGAAGCTCCTCCAAAAGTTGCTCACTTCTTTTGTGAGAGCATTTTCACTTGTTTTCTTTGTGGTCTTTTAGATTTTCTAGCTTTTTTTGTCGCAAATTTTACTGAAAATATGAGATTTTCAGTGTTCAAAAAATCCTGAAATTTTGAGACTCTGATTCTGAAGATACGATGATTAGGAAAGATCCGGGGATTCTGAAAGATTTTGAGATTCTGAAATTCTGAAAATCCGAATTTCAAAAATTTTGTGAAATTCTGAAATTCTAACATTCCGAAACTTTGAGATTCTAAAATTCTGAAGTTAACAGATTTTGAAAACCTGATGTTGTGAAATTTCAAGATTTTGAGATTCTGAGATTCTGAGATTCTGAGATTCTGAGATTCTGAGATTCTGAGATTCTGAGATTCTGAGATTCTGAGATTCTGAGATTCTGAGATTCTGAGATTCTGAGATTCTGAGATTCTGAGATTCTGAGATTCTGAGATTCTGAGATTCTGAGATTCTGATGTTTTCGATTCTGAAGGCATCTGACATTCCAAAGGATTCTGAAATTCCTAAGCATGACATTCCTGCATAACTTTAGCATTCCTACAAACTACAAAATACACATCATAAACATTCCGTTGTTTCTCTATTTGCTCTTCTCTCTGCCTCTCAACAACTGTTTTGAACCTGTCTATTTTTTCTTCTCTTTCTTTATACATTTTATCTCTTATCATTGTAATTTTCAGACGAAAGAATGAACTCATCTCACTTTTACTATTCCACAAATGCAACATTCGTCGGCTCTTCCTCTGGATTCCACCAGATTCTTGCAATCACTCTAATGACAATAAAAGTACTTCTGAATTCAGTTGGCCTACTTTTAAACTGTCTTTTACTTTATATGATAATTCAAAACTATCAAAAACTTCATAAAACATTCAGCATCCTTTTGACTTATACTCTTATAAACGATTGTTTAATTTCAGTTACTCTTCTATTAACAATTAAAAGGTTAGTTTTTTTTTATGATGTTTTGTTTCGATGATCTCTATGTATCAAATTCCAGAATAATTCAATGTCATGAGACCCTTGCAATGGTCTTCTTCGGTCCATGCACCCTAATTTCCACGTCATTCTGCCATGCTCTCGATGCAGTTCATCTCCATGCTCTTCAGAATTGGATCTTATCTCAGATTCTTCTAATTGGTTTTCGAACTGCAATGTTATCATCTGCTCAATCGTTTCTTTCGGTTAAACGGACAATATTCTTCTGTCTGTTGGCATGGACACCGGGTTTGGTTTCTTTGGTGAGTAGATTTAGAGGGTAACTCTGACCAAAAATTTAATTGCATTGAATTATTTCAAAAGTTGAAGTAAAACCTGTAATAGAAGGGCCCCCCCCCCCAGTCTGTCAAGTTTAACTTCAATTAGCTCGGATCCTATAAGAGATAAGAAAAAATTTTCACCTGATATAATGTTTATGATATTATGATAAGCAATTTAACAGTTGACAAAATTTTTATATCTTTACCCGGAACCGAGATAAATTGGCTCGAAGTTGAAAATTAGGAGGCCCTTCTATTACAGGTTTTACGGTATTTCAATGCAAAAAAATTGGTCGGAGTCACTTATTCTTTCTGTTAAAACCTCTAATTTCAATTTTCAGGTCCTCCACGTCACCTATAAATTCTCCCGTCCACATCTTCTGGAACTTATTCACAGATGCTACGACGAAAACTTTTCCTTCACTTCCAGTTTGTTTCCCTTTCTTCCTTTAACCCAACTTTATTTCATTTACAGTAAGTGGTTACGAATCCTTCTACAATTCTCCCCTTCCATTCACAATATTCATGTTACTGGTCCCAAACATTCCTCATTATTTCCTGGTCTATTGCTTCCGACACAAACAAAATCATGATCTGAAACGGCGAACAATGTCAATGACCACACTAAAAATGCATACAACTCTTCGAAAAGTGTCCACAATGAAAGCATTCCTTCCTCTATTCCTTCTTGCCGATGTTCTTATTTATTTCTTCTGCCAGCTAGAATTCCTACCTCCTCAATTCATCGAGTACTTTCTAGGTTTATTCTTTTTTTGATAATTAAAGTAATGACCGAATTTTTAAAGGTACGATCTCGAGTTCCATCAACATTCTAAATCCAGTAATCGCAATGTGTTGCTTCAGACCGTATCGAAAAATGATCAAGGAGTATTATCGACTCATTATATCGTAAGTTTGAGGATCAGTTTGAAAATAATAAAGTTTTAAAATAATTTCAGAAAATTCTCTTCCCATCCAAAAGTTATGTTCTTGGAAGGAAGCTCCGATGAAGTTGTTAATTTGTGAATAGTTTCGAATAAACGGGTTGTTTGAAAAATATTTTAATGCTCATTATTTTTCTTCTTGTTTCCAATCTCGATGAATAAAAAATTTACATTATTTTGATAGTTTATTTGAGTTTCAGTTGTCAAAAAATATAAAACAAAGAGGTTGGATCAGTATCTCAGTTCAATTTACAAACGGCTGCTTCCAGCCCAGATCAGCCATCCTGGAAGCTTGACCCAGTTTGGAACCAAACTGGCGGTGGTGTTCCATCCCAAGTGTTTGAGAATGAAGCTGACAGAACGAAGATTTGGTGGTTTCAATCCTGAATTATTTTTCAATTTAAATATCCGATTAGATCCAATCAAACTTACCATCAATGTCAACGAATCCATACTCTCTTCCCAAATCCTCAGTGATCAGAATTCGGCCAGTTTTGTCCATTTTACGAGGATCAGATGCCAGTGAGACGACTGCTCTTCCTGGATACTCAACAGTTTCTCCGTTAGCAAAGACCTCGGCATTCTTGATTTCAGCTCTTGGAGTTCCATCTGGATTTTTGAACATCTTGTCGACAAGTTCAGTTCTAACGGCTCCTGGCCAAATTGAAACGACGCAAATGTTCTTTTTCTGAAATCCAAAATAATTCTGATTATATGTTTCCGTAAACTTACAGCCAATTCAACAGCAGTATCAGCTGATAATCTATCCAAAGCTTGTTTTCCAACTCCATAGGCAACATTGAACAGATAACGAAGACCTCCTCCAGATGAGACATTCACAATGAGTCCCTTGTTACGTGGGACCATCAAACGGGCGGCGTAGACCGTACAGAAATAGTGATTGCGGAGACCAACGTTGTTGATGGTGTCCCAAATGTACGGATCCGTCTCGTAGAATGGTTTTCCCATGTTCTCAGAAATCGCCTGAATCGAAATATCCCTATAGTTTCCGACTATTCATCATCCACCTACCGTAACACCTTGATAAGCATTGTTAACCAGGATATCGAGTTGTCCTTGATGATCCTTCTCGATAACATCGAAAAAGTTCTTGACTTCTTCCATATTCTGATGATCCACAAATCTAGCGATTCCCTTTCCGCCTCGTTTGGTAATCTCTTCAGCAGTGGCTTCCAGTCCAGTTAGCCCAACTTTACTGTTCAAACTCTCTTCTGGCTTACGGCCAGTGATGTACACAGTGGCACCAGCTTCTCCGAGTTGAAGAGCGATTCCACGTCCTAAAAAAATCGTCTTGAGATTAAGAGGGAAGGAAATTGAGCCTACCGATTCCACGAGAGGCTCCAGTGACGATAGCTATTTGTCCGGCGAGAGACATTGCTGGCTGAAAAGAGAAAAATAAAGTTTGCTTGAAGTTGTTAGGTTATAACCGTCAAGAGAAAAATTCAAACGAAAATGTCAAAATTGCAGCTGCTCAGAAGAAAAAGGAAACTCATAGATCTGCCAGTGCTGCTCAGATTATATACTCTTCTGATTCTTCGAACCTGTTCTTTGACTGTCAATCGACTTTTTGATTTTAGATGTTAAAAATCCTTATCAGAAACGGAGAGTGATGGGTCGCGTACAGACACAAAAAAGACGAAAACATTGGTTAGGGTGGCATTGGTATCTCGCAAAAAAAAGAAAGAAGAAAATAGTAAACAAGAGAACAAGAGACGGGGCAAGCGCGGGAATATAAACTGCTGGCCAGTCGACTAGAATGTACCCATTTTGTGCCGAACACTAGTGATTTTGATGACAATTGGAGTCACGGTGTAGGCTTGATGATGTCGGAGATTGTTAAAGTTACATCAATATTTTCTCTTTTTTTCTTCTTCTTAAGATTGTCTATTTGAAATTGACAGGGATTTGATCGCCGACAACGTCCCGAATCGAATGTTTGATCACATAATTTCAGTGCAATGTGTTATTTATTCAATTTGCACCGCTTCTTTGTGTGCACCTATCAATCAATCAGCGACTTCTGAAACACGCTGCTTGCTCTCCGTTTTTTTTGTTATCACGATTTCTGCTGCCGCTCATTAAGATGTTTTTGTATCACACTCAGTGTGACGATGTAACGAGTTTTTGTAAGAAGAAATATTGGAAAGGAGAGAACTCGAGATTCATGTTGAATGAAAAAAATATGATGTGGGGGGTGTGTCTGGGGGAGAAAAATAAATATACGTATTATACAAAATTGTTCAGTTTGAAAATTCTTTGGGATGGTGGCTGGAAATTCAGAAAAAAAATCGGAAAAGAGAATGTTTTCACATAGTAGAGGGAACTGGGAAAATTACGGGAAAAATAGACATGAGGTTAGAATTAAAATGAACACCCAATTGCACTTTATTCCGTGAAAGGCGAAGGGGTTTTAGTGTTCCATGCTTCCATCGTCTTCTTCCTCAACATCCAAATCAGCATGCATTTTGAGAGCAGCTCCCTCGTTGTAGTGTGCGCGGCGCTTCTTTTCGAAATCACGACGATGTTCTGAACAAATTTTGAAATTAATTCGATATCGAAAACTTTAAGTTACCTTTCTGCTCCTCTGTAAGATCTCCTTCGTCTTCAGAATCTTCAGCTGACGAGAGCGACTTCACAGACTGAAAACAGGGAAGTTAGTGAAAGTGGAAACATAGAAATTTGCAAAACCTCTGGATGAGCAAGTCCCTCGGCGACCTTCTCTGGATCGACTGCGTTTCCAAGAGAGACTCTTCTTGGACGAGTAGAAGGAACTCCAAGACCCTCATCGCCTTCACTTTCCCCATCCGAATGATGATATGGCGTTTTTGGCTCGTCAATCTGAACACGTCAATGATGTATGTCGCACTTGGAAAACGAATTACCTTCATGCTACCGTAGTCTTTGTCAGCTGGATGATAAGTGGCGAGAATATTCATCTCGTCAAAGTGCGCTCGCCCGTCTTTGCCCTCCAGCGATGAGTCTTGCTTCATCTTCAGAATGCTCTTCTTTGGCTTTCTCTTCAAAAACTCGGCTGGATCGTCGAGACAAATCTTTCCATCAGCTGTCAGTTTGACGTCGTCTGCAGATGCGGAAGGCGAAGACATTTTTCTGAAAATTATAGGTTGTGTTGTTTGAAAAATGAATTCGTGGAGAAAGAGGAAAAGAATATGTGCACCGGGTAAAGTAAAAAACTAGTTGTCGTTAAAGAATGTCTCTTGGAAAAAGAGTAAAAGAGGAGTTGCAACATAGAGAAGAATTAATTAGAAAACGGGGGAGCAGCGGACGGAGTAGTAGAAGAGCGGCTCTTCTGAACAAAGACGCTTCTTTGGCCGAAGACGTGATTGTTGTGTGCTTCTCGCAAACGAGCTACCAGCAGATCCCTCATGATTAATGGCTATTCTCCGTCCACTCGTGGAAGTATTCCTATTTTTTGGACAATTTTTTTTTTCGCTCAAAGTCTATAGTTGAATCACAACAGCTACATAAAAGGCTTCTTCCAACTAATAAAAAAGAAGTGAGAATAGAAAAACAACTGAAAATGTTAGACAAACTACCGATTTGTTTACAGGAAGTGTGTAGAAGAAGCAACTCTAAGAGTAACGAGTCCACAAACTTAAGAAGAGGGACAGAAGACGACGTAGTGGGTGGCCGAGAAGAGCTTTCGGACTAGCGAAGAGCAATAATGCAATTGGCGCCTCTTGATGTCTGCACATGCGCGCGCTTCTACTTTCAGCCACTTGTGTCTTCTTCGGCGGCTCACTACGCAGACACGCGTTCAATCGAAAAAAAAGCAAAGGACGGCAAAAAGAGAAGAAGAGGAATTCGGAGTCCCACTAGAGAAAGAAGCTGTCGCGTGACCTAAAGTGAAATTGATAGGGAGCCTTGACTTCACTACAAACCGACGGCATCTGCAGCCGCAAAGGGTCAGTTATAAGTCCAAATGTCTGATGGCAAAAATGACATCACAGTCCGCCCGATTTTCGCCTGTGTTGACAGACAGAACTGTTTAGCGTTTTGCCTCGGAAACAGGACTTGTTTGCTGTGTCACATCCTTCTTTTCATCTATCAACGAGAAAAAAGTTTGAAGTCAAGCAGTCTCCAGAATATCGACACTCCTTGATCACTGATCCTTGATATAAGACTTCCTAAGGGAAGTTGCTCAGTCTACACTCGTCAAAGATTATTACGAGCCTAAACTACTAGCAAGACAGAGTGAAGAAGAAGCAGAATCATTGAATACACGGGATGTTTTCGTCTAAAAAAGGCAGACCTGAGGAACTTTTTCACGAATATTTTGAAAAATAAGCAAGGCGGATGAAATATGTGATTGTGGCATCCTTGGAATAACATCGCAATACAGAGAAGTCTAAGGAAATAACACTATGATAATGAAGATCAAACGGAATCCGATTTGGGGAGCTTAGCAATATCGAAAATTTTACCAAAATTAGAAACATCAAATAGCTGAAGTAACAGAAAGAGGAAAAAAACATTGCAATCGACGAATGTTCAGTTGAAAGAAGGGTTAATTCGATGATTTGTTGATGAACAGCGCCATCATGTCGAATTATTGTTCGGCTTTGTGTGTCGCACTAGTTTCGCAGAACGACGCGAAAAGGTTTCATAAATATCGATTTCGGGAAACAAAAACAAGATTTATGACATTTGATCATAATTAGATGCTTTTTGATAGAGACATTCTGAGAACTAACTATCAATATTTAGACCTTTTCTGGCAGAGATGAGAGAAAACTGCAAAAACTATTTATAAAAATGGGTTTTGTTTGAATAGAACAGGTTGACCCGCAAGAGTTACAGTAAGCTTAAAGGCGCATTGCTTCATTATTTTTAAAGGTTATCGATAGGAAAACGAAAGCATAAGAAACGAAAACAGCTCTCACGAGCAGATTCTATGTTGTGGTTTAGAAAACAAACAAGAATAATAAGGTCTTCTTATTTTGGAAGAAGAAATACATTCGAAACTATTGAATACTTCTCGACCAACACAAAGAAACGAGGAACTTGTTGAGGACGCCAAAAAAAAAAGAAAAATTGCAGAGGACGAGGCAAAAGAGAGTTGGAGGAGGGGAGGCAAGTTGAAGCCAATAAATCGAATTTTTTGTTTTTATCATCATTGAAAAACAAGGAAAAAAAATACAACGAAGAGCGAAGACACAAGAAGAGACTACGGACGAAGATGACCGCAAACGAAAAATTGAGCAACCAGTGAAATTTGCGAGAGATCAAATCGGGCGCAGAGGGTGCAGACATACAGAGAGAAAGAGAAGTATAGAGAACGGGATGAGAGTGCGCGTGACAATTCTTCAACGGCATAACTTTTTTCAAAGTGAAATGTGGACAAAAATAAACAATTCAGAGATTAATATGGTGACCTAGAAAGAGTGTGATCACTTGTGTCTGCTGGTGAATAATTCACATGAGCAGTAGTAAATAGAAGGATCTTTTCCCGACACTTCAGCTGCGGAAACAATTAGGATTCTACGGTATTCTTTGGAATGGCGCAATTACGCGGAGCTGCAAAGGGGTGACTAGAAACAAAAACATTTATTATTCTCAAGGATCATCTTCAAAAACCTAAATTTACTCACAAGTACTTACTAAACAATCGAATGACCTAAAATAATGGTATATATATACGAATACAACAGACAGGGAGATTAAAAAGCTCGAAAATGAGAAATTCAGTTGCACAGAAGACCTTCGAAATAGACAAAAAAATTGAAAGCTGGAGCAAACAAAAATGGCTGGTTGAGAAAGGGGAAAAAAGAAGAAGAATGTGAGAGAAAACACATTTGGAACGAAGAAAACGGAGCGGAACGAAGAAGAAGAACACGAATGGAATCAGAAAAGGAAAAGAGGAGTTAGAAACAAGGAAATATCACAATGGGATGGTGAGAATGTGTAGAGAAAAGTATACCAGGGAATCAAGGAAACGGGGAATGAGCATTAGAAGAAAAGAGAGGAAGAAAGAATAACAGTATGACGGTAGGAAAAAGCAGAAATATACGCAGTTACACAGTGGTAATGTATTTATATTTGAATCTATCTATTTTCAGAGGCCAATATCTGCTGGTGTCCAGTCTCTCACGCCGACTGCCTCATCGAGTCCCAGCAAAGTTCCAAGAAACGATGGATTCAACTCGCTTCCGTAACGAGTTTTCAGTTGTTCCGGACACGACCCTTTCATCAGTTTATGCATTCCCATTTGTGAAATCGCATGGTAATGAACGAATGCAGCAAGAACGACGAAAGTGTGGAACAATTGATGTGATTGGAACTGAAAATTTTTGATTTATAATAAATTGATAAAATGATATCTTTCACTAACCCATATGTCACATTTCCCGGGAAAGCACCTCTCAGGAACTCTTGTAGCGTAGAGAGTCGCTCCACCTATATACATTGCACCCATTATGAGCATCAAATGGACTTGTGATTCTTCAATCATATAATCGACACCATCGACTATCAACAAGTGGAATGCAGGAACTACAGCCGAGAGACCCATTGCTATGAACACTGCAGCTCTAACTGGTCGAAATTTGGGCTCCGCAAATTTATCCCATAATGAGACAACCATGGCGGCGATTCCGAGAATAATAATCATCGCATTGTAGATGATCATAGGTTGTGGTCGACAGTAGAACGCAAAGTAGATCCATGGAACGAAAGATCCAACAATCAATAAGGAGATTCCAGTGTAATCGAGTTTACTGAACAGTTTACTCATTTCGATCGAGTGGCAAGCGACAGTATGGAATAGGAATGACATTCCGAGACATATCACAGCACCGAGGAAGAATGCAGAGTATATCAATTTCTCGATCCATTGCATCTGATCATGAGGCCTTGTCAAAAACCATAGACCAATTCCAAAGAACGCGACACATCCGTACATGTGTGTCCAGATATTTCCAGTTTCCGTATGAAGAGCAAAGATACTTTTGAAGCAGCTGCTGAATGAAGGAAGTGGAGGACGGTGTCCGGTACGAAGATACTCGTTGTCTTGAAGCCATTCCGGGAGTGTTTCGAAATTCGTTGCTTTCCAACGAGCTTCCCAGAACTGAAAAATGTTGGTTATTATTTCTAAATGAAATCTATAACTAACCCTCTTGAGGACAGCTCTTGACCCTTCTCCAGTTTCGCTGGGAATGATGACTTCTTCTTCATTGATCTCTACTTCTAACTCATCATCGTCATCCGAATGCTCCAGATGAATCTCAGCATCATGACCAGCCGTGACAAATCTCAATTGCTTTTGTGGTACTCCTGGTTCATCTGTTCGTCGCTGTGGATGCAATTTGTACTTGACAATTCGTCGTCGATGTTGGTTTCCTCCTTCTTCATGATTATCATGGATTACCGCGACAGTCATTTTCTCTCCTTTTGCATTTGGCATGCTCCATGCGCGACGATGACCTTTCTTGAAAGTAGATACACCACTAGTAGAAGTCGAAGTTGAAGGACCATCTCCACCTTCGATTTCAATGCCTAAAGTTGGAGTCATTGAAGAAAGGGGAAAAGAAGAAAGTGGAACGAATACTCCCTCTCTTCCCACTCGGAAGACAATAAATAACTGGGCGAGTGCATTCCTGTCAGTTCCCATCAACTTGATTAATTCAAAAAGTGGAAGTTCGCCTTCTCACAAAACGAAAAACGTACCTTCGAGCACGGTGGCCAGCCTATTCTGTCTAGTGGCATACATCGATTCGTCTCTTTGCTGATTCGCGGGTTGTTCAACGACTTTACTATGACGAACGATAATCTCGAAGCGCTGACCATCAGCTGGTTGAGTGTTTGGGCTGCAATAGTGATAAGTGATAAAAACAGAAGAAAATTAACTCACAATTCGACATCTACTTGATCAACAATCACATTTTGATTCTCAAGTGTTGTTGCCTGTTGGAGCGGTCCGTCGGTGATAATGTTTTCCGCTTCCCGGAGCACGTCCTGAATTTGTTGTTTTTGAGTTTGAAACGCACATGATGAACTTTTGCTCAATTCTGATAGTGAGTTCATTACGAAGAAAATGGGTCAACTATTATGCCCGCAGTCAAAATCGATAATATGCAAATTTAGTTTAAAACATACAGTGACACTTCGTAATGGGCTCTGTAGATCGCTGCTATTCCGGTTCTCCATTATCAGCTGATCATCGTCCAATACCATAACCATATCCGTCTGAAATACACCCAAGTGAGTCATCAGTCTTTGTCTTTTCTAGGTTTTCTGATTGTTCACGCCAAACACTCACCTCGTCGAACGAATTTCGGTTGCCTTTTTGCAGAAGCTTCTGCGATTCAGCAGGAGTCGCCGATTCTAAATCATCCTCGTCCATTTTTATACTGAAAGCAAAAGATATTAAAAATTTTATCGGATGTAAACAGAGAGAGGAAGAGGAATGAACGGCTGCTGCCACGAAAAATGAAAAGGGAGAGATATGAAAGAATCGATCGGGGTTCAGAAAAAGAACAGGAGCGAAGACAGAAATATCGATTTTCCGGGTGGTTGACTTAGTGCACACCAGGTGCAAAGTTTCTGTTGATTCTTCTTTGGCTCCGAGAAGCACAAAAAAAAGAAGCTGAAGATGAACGAGATCTCGTGCTGGAAGAAAGCAACAGAGCGCATTTGTCTTCTTCCCGTTTCTTCGTGTCTTCTCCCGAAGTACTCTCGTCAAGATGACACGGCTTCATTTGGGAGTTTGAAAGAGAATGAATAAGAGGGGCGAGAGAGGGAGAGGGAGGGAGAAAGAGAGGAGAAATCACTATGCAAACAAAAAAGGAGAGAAAAAACACAAATACTCTGAAAATTGTATTATGATTCGTCTTTCTGTGTTTTCATTTTTATTATTAACTTTCGAAATTTGCAAAAAAAATATTGAGAAAAGGTTTTTTTCGAAAAGGAAAATACAGTTCCTTTCGGGGTACAGGGAGTAGTTAGCGACCATGCACCTTTAAAAAGATACTGTAGTTGGAAATTCTAATTTTTCAGAGGCCGTATGCAAGAAAGCGGAAAACCGTTTTCCGGTTTTTGGAAAATGATTTTCTGAAGGGCTGGCAAGAATTTTTCGAAGTGATTATATGCATTTTTAGTCATTTTTATGCCCAGAATCCATTTTTAAATCGAAAAAACTATTTTCAGAATTTCAGAAAATCATTTTCCAAACATCGGAAAACGGTTTTCCACTTTCTTGCATACGGCCTCAGATTTCCGTTGTTTATTTTTGTTCGCTTTGAATCAGAACTTGTTTGATTTAATGAAAATGCTCAATGATTTTATTCAAATGCAGGAAAAAAGGTATTTACAGCTAAATATAGAAAATGAGAAGATTGGAATGCGAAATACAGAGAAATTTTGATAAAGGTATACAAGGAAAAGGGAAATACATTTCGAAATTTTTGTTAAACACATGAATACATAAAATAAATAGTTAAATGACAGACTTCATCAAAATATTCCTTTATAAAGTTTATTTAGTTTTCTTGTCCTCCTCTGCCTCTTCATCGTTCGAATCACTCTCAGATCCAGAAGCAGCTGGTCCTTCTGAATCAGTGTCTCCACTTCTTCCCGGAAGATTTTTATCCATTTGACAAAGCAATTCAAACGAGAATTCTACGAATCTTTCCATAATTTTATCACCTGAAAATTCAAAATTATCTTTGGAGTATTCATATTGCTCACAAACCTGTATCAGCTGTATTGAAAAGCTCCACTTCTGTGATTTGTTTTGATCCCAGAATTTTCAAACGCTTCAGAAGTGTTCGAGCCACTTTATTAAATGCAGCTGGTCCATCATCACTGCTACCAAATCCAACAATCGAGAATCGAATCTTTTCGAAATTCGCCTTTTTTCGAAGCTTCGAATCGGCCGCCAAGTCTTCCAGCCACTCCAAAAACCATTCAGACGAGGGAATTGGCTGTCCACCAGCCGTAGTCTCGGCGATGAATATACAGAATCCTTTGAATTCCATCAAATCCTTGACGTTCAGAGAGTCGGACCACCAAAGCTTCGGCTGCCGAACCATTTCTTCGCTGAGTTTTTCATGGATAACTGTTGCCCACGGAGACGCAGTTCCATCCTCTTTTCCGAGAGCTATGACGACGGCTTCTGACTGTGCGAGCTCTTCAGCTAATTGTTGTGCCTCTTTCTTCTGAAGCAGATAATTATAAAACTATATTTAGAGCCTAAAAATGTTTACTTTTGCGTATTTCTCATAGTAGGAATGGCAATAGTGATAAAGTAGATAGACGAGTCCTGGCATTATCACTCCTAGCGCTGCTGTAATGTACAAAAGTATCTCATCCTTTCCTTCCAGGTACTCTTCTAGCCATGACATCGGCTCCTTGTTACTACGTGGGCTCCCTTCGTGACGAAGTGGTGGTACTTGATAGGCCATCTGAATTTTTGAATCTAGATATTTGTAACATCATGGAAACCCATACCAACACGACACAACAACACATGCAACCATACAGCAAGCATCTAGAAAGTTTGAAAATATGAAGAAATTCACAGCAAAAACAAGAAAGGAGATAGAAAGACTGGATAGAAGACACCAGTATGCAATTCAAATGAGATATGCCAAATACAGTATTTTTATTAGGAATAATGAAATGCAAAACGAAAAAAAAAACACTAACAATAATAACAACTAAAACCTTTCTGGAATTAAAGCTCTTTTCTACTGTACAACTTCGTATATTTAACGGAGTCTAATTATTCTATACAAACACGTTGAGAAGATAGGGTCTAGCACACTGGAACAAATCGAGATCTGGGTCAAGCGATCTTCCGAATCCTTCCAGAACCATCACTGAGAGAATCACTGTGGTGAACGCCGAGTCAAGTTCTACTTTGTGCTCCGCGACGATTGTGAACATTTCGGAGAGGAGTGCCGAGATGTTCAGCTGGAAATCATAGGGATATTGTACTGAAAAAAAATCTACAAACCGTTCTCAGACTCTTCTCACTTCTCGCCTTCAACACTAGCTTTTCCACTTGTCGACAGAATCGTTCTGGATCTTTGCATTGTTGAAACGGGGATTGGGTCAGAAGCAGTTTTCCAACCTCATATCCACGTTTTTCGACTACACTTCGGAAGAGAGACTTTAGATTATGAAGATTTTTCTCGGTTTCTGATATGGCGATTCCTGTATCTAGAAGAACGAGAGTTGGTTCATCTTCGAGGTCTGGCGAGTCGGTAAATCGAATTTTTGGCGCGGATCTCCAGTTTACCAGTGAACGGAACCAATCAAACCCTCTCTTCATAATACCATCTGCTTTTGGAGCTTTGTGAACGCCTCTCAAATTGTTTTCACTGTCATTAAAACGGATCAGAATGTTTCCAGGATGCAAATCTCCATGGACAAAGTTATCAACGAAAATCATTTTGAGTAGAGCTCTGGCTCCCATTAGTGCGATTCGACGACGAACTGCGACAGATTGTCTGGCCGTTAGCTGAAACTAGGGGAATCTTTAAAGGCTGTAATTTCAGAAGTCCTTACCTCTGGTTGACCTTCTTCGGCTACCAATTTGTTGATATAAATTCCTTCTTCGAAAGTCTCCACAATCGCTTTTTTGGTGTAACCGAGAACAATAGGAAATCGGATTCCAGTTTCCTTCGAGTGGAAATTTTCAGAAAACTTTTTCAATGCTTTCGCCTCGTTACTCAAATCAACTTGTCTCCTGAGAACCATCTCGAACTGTTCCAATGCTCCTTGTGGATCTAAATACCAAAGAGAGGGAACAATCTGTTGCATGATCCATGCTCCGCTTCGAAGAATCGATAGATCCAGTTCGATTTGTTGATCTACATTCTTATCAGCTACTTTGATAGCGATTCTCTGTGTTGCTCTTCCTTCCAATTCTGGAATCTTTCGGCCTGTGGCCTTTTGAAATTCTTCCACATCAATGACACCTCGATACACTTGAGCAATACATCCAGATCCAATTGAATATGGTTCAATTTCCAAGAACACTCGATCACCGTGATTCCTCATGAATCTTTTTCCGAACACTTCATTGATAATCTTCTTTTTATCACGGAAGAACCGTTTGTTTTTCGTTTGAATGTGCAGAACGGAGAGCTGAAAATAAATTATATTTTTTTATGAGAAAATTCTGAAAAACTGTGCTAACCCTATCACAAAATTTCTTGCTGAAAATATCCCTCCGAGTGCTCGCCCATTGTCCCAACTTGATAAATGTTGGTCCAGAGTTCTGAACAGACCAAAGCAGTATTCTCCACCAAACGTTCTCAAATGCTTCGATTTTCGTTAGTGGATATGTGATGAGAAGTGGAGAGAATCGAAGGAACAATCCGATGCACCTGAAATATTAATTTTCTCGGAAAATCAAACTTTGTCATGTTTTCTCACCTCAAAATCTTTCTCAACGTTGAATATGTCACCGATACCAGAGTGATAGGCAAACTGATAATTCCAACTGCAGTCGATTTTTCAGGAACGATTTTCTGAATAAAAATATGATTTTTTAGAATAAAAGTACAGTAACTAACTTTCTGCGGAACCAGAAGCCACGGATCATGCTGGTCGGCTTCACATCTCAGCGTACGAAGTCTACATATTGATACGGTTCCAAGTCCTAGCCCAATAGCTATATTCCGAGGAGATACCCGACTACGTACCCAACATCTGTATATTAAAAGTCTAGTGGAGATGGGAATCATCTGAAAGAAACCGGTTTGAAAATAAGAATTAAAGAATTATTCACAATAAAATGGATCAGAAATCACCATGTGTTTGAGAGAAGACTAGCATCAGAAATAGAAAAAAAATTACATTATATTTACAAAGTAGATTAAAAACATTGAGCAATAAAATAAAAAGGCAACTGTTTGGTAAAATATCACATGTAAAGATACCCTTAACAAAAAATGGCTAGAAAATGTAATATAAACAGAATTGAAAAATAACAACAATTACAATACGAACAAATTACATAAATATATCTAGAACCATTTTCGTCCATTGGTTAGTGGATTGTTTGGATCATACTGTTTCGGGGGCTTGTACATTTTCTGAAAAAAAGTGAAATTGAAAAAAATACATTCTTTAGCAAATAAATAACATACCTGTCCCTTTTCGATCCTATTAAAATGTTTGGGTTGCATTCTATCTACAGGTGGGATGCGTCTGATTCGTGTCTGCATTTTCAGCGTTCCCCACGATCGGTGAGCAACATCCGAATAGCGAATAATCAAGTCTCTGATGTGATTCAGTGCTTCTTGCTTCTTCGCCGGCAACTTTGCCTTGAGCTTATTGTAGTCTTGTTTCGCGATACGCTTCAGGCATTTGTTAATCGTTCGCCTGATTTTCCATTTCTTCGCTCCAAGAGCCCGCTTCTCCCGAGCGAATACTATATCAAAGTTGATGCGAGTTTGTCGAAGTTTGGCTATAATCATGTCTCGCATAGCTCTCGTCAAAAATACTCGTTTCCTCTTCCTCTTCTTCGTTCTCGTCGTCCTACGATAGGCTTTCTCGAGTTTCAAACTTTTCTTATATCTCAAAGGTTTTTCGTATTCGGTCTGCGAAGTTGTCGAGCACTCTGAACCCTGATCCGATTCAGAATCAGAATCACGTCTCAGCCGAACGGTTTTAGTGTTTCTCAGGAAGTCAATCATCATTTGCGGATCTTTTGGAGTTTGTCTCCTATGCTCTTCCAAGCTGACTTTTTCTTTACTCCAGTTTCTCGGATGGATTCTAGAATCGACCAATTCTCCAAACGTGATTAGCTTCGTATTGTACAGGAATCGGTTAGTGGATGGTTTCTGAAAACAGATTGAAATGTACCATAAATCGAAAATTCTGCTCTTACCATATGGAAAGTTCCTCGAACTTTGGTCAGCATCATGTCCAGTAACGGTCTGTTCTTTCCATGTAATGTCAGCAAATGCTCAAATCGCTGTTGTCCTCTTTCGAAATCCGCCAGATTCGGTGCAAATTTGAACAATGCCTTTTGAGCAATTTCGAACAACATCTTAGCCATAATACGACGCCGTTGGAAGTCCGTATCTTCATACAAACTTCTGAGCCATTGAATTTCCTCATCACAGCTCTCTAACTCAGCTTCCGTAGTGTTGGCAACATCTGGTTGGATGAGTTCTGTACTTGCCAACAGTGGGAACTTGTCCACTTTGTTCTCTTCCTCCTCATCGGGAAGTGACGATTTGATGCTTCGAGTGTAGTCGTAGCCTCCAAAATAGTTAGCTGTGAAGTAGGGAATCTTTCCAGTAGCCAGTTGAATGAGTGTGTCTTTCACAACTTGTCTGCTTCGCGGATCCAAGTGAGCTGAAAATTGAAATTGTGAGAAAAAAATTGGAGAAGGAGAAAAAAGAACATACGAGAGTCCTCGTTACAGAACTTGCTCACAGCTGCATCGAGACTATCAAACAGGGATGCACTTGGAACATCCGATCGGTCCACCACTGAAAAATTCAAATCAATTTGTTTCAAGATTAGTTCACCTACGCTGGAATTCAGTTGGATCTTTCGACATAAGAGAATCAAATCGCTTCATGCGATAGTGTTGATGGGCATAGTTGACAATCATTCTAGCCTTATGAAGGTACTCTTTCACGGGATCGTGTTTCCGGACAACCGGAGTTCTCGCACAAGCCTGATCATTCTCAAACTTCCAGACATGGTACCAAGAATCGTAGATCGGCTTGAATATCATTTTGTAGGTACCAAGTTTGTGTGCTGGTGGTGGTGGCAATCGAATCATAGTCTGAAATAAAACGCATTATGATAATTGCTCCGTAATTACTCCACATTATGTGAACCACATACATCTAGAGCTCGAACGCCTTCATCTCTTCGAATCATCAACCAGTCTTCTCTCGTGTGTTCTTCAATGAAGAAACTTGTGAATTGGGAAGCATGCGCAAACTTGAGATCCTCGTTTAGTACAGGAATCACTGGACACTGTGCGTAGACCTCCATGTCAATTTTGTACTTCTCAATCCATTCAGACAACTCGTATTGGGAACTGGAAGAAAAATATTAATTGAGCTGAACCCCTATAAAAAAGTTTACTTTTCAACCATCAACTTCCTCAAATACGATACACGATTGTGTGCTGGCTTCGATAGATCTTCAGGAGACACCACACGACAGTCGAATGGTTTCAGTTCAGAATCCACTACAACGATGATGAGACATCTTTGGAACACTTCCAGAATCGTTCCCCGATCTCGTTCTTCTTGTTGGAAGTACTTCCCTAGCAACTCTTCTTGACACTCCTCTCTGCATCTTCGTAGCAACCGTTCTCTCATGACCAGCTTATTGAATGAGAATGGGCATTCACTGACTTCGATTATTTGTCTCCATTTGTTGAACTCGAGATTTGTGTCATAATTATCTTCAAAGAACTGTTCTGGTGTGAAGAGGAAGACACATGTTGGAATTCTTCTTCTTGATTCTAGTTCTCGTTGCTGAAAGATGGGTTGGGTGAATTTGAGTTCAAAATTTAGGTCACTTACGAAATAGAGCTCATGTTTTGAAACATGTCTTATCGACGAATAACTTTGAGCATCATCATCAATTCCTGAATTGTCTGCCAATCCGTATATTTCATCGCTGAAATCTCTTTCAATACTGTCCGCAATATCACTGGCATCTTCCGTTAGAGATTCCACTTCTGCTTGGCATTCCTCCATCTCGATATTGAACATTTGGTTATCAAGACCAACTGGAAGCCCACACTTCTCCAGAACATCGTGAGTTGACAATCCTACTCTATCATATATTACATGGGTTGGCTCGTCTTTGAACTCCTGCTTTTCTGAGATAACATCCCACCATGTTTCATTGGTCCGACTCTTTTCCCTGTGTTCTTCCGATGCCAATACAACAAAATTATGAATTTTTCTCTCCATATCTTCCACTGCCCATCTGCCTTCTCTTTCCTTTCGTTCCCATTCTTCTAGCTTCTTCTTACAAATTTCCTCGGCTTTTTTCTGTTGTTTTTCTGCCTGTAGAATCTTTAATTTATCGTAGACAGCTGAATAGTGAGACATCATTTCCTTATTGGCTTTTCCAACTTTAGCACTGTTTCTTCTGGTAGAATAGTGAGCGTATTCGGGATTGGAATCAGATGAATTCGGATGCTCATCTGGTGAAATTTTTATGAATTCTGCAGGTAAATCCACTGGTTCAGTATTTGGAGAGCACTGATCATCTTCTTCGTTTTCAGACACCGATTCGATTGAAAGACTAGAAAGAAGGTTCCGCTTCTTCTTTTTCACTCTTTCCTTCTTTTCCTTCTTATTTGAACAATTGGTATTTCTCTCATCATACTTTTCGTGGTACCAGTCGATGATACCCAGTCCTGCATAATATTTTTTCGAATCCATATAAGGCGTTCCATGAAAAAGTGTCTCGATGTCATCCACATATTCTGTCACAAGATCAACCACTTCATTGAGCAAATATGTGACCTCGAGCTGGTTGTAAGTCTCTCTGGCGAGTTGAATCGAATGTCTCCTATAGTAGTTGGCAACATCTATAGAGTTGTCCAGGATAAAATCATTTTCCTCGTTGGCTAAAACGAACTGCTCCAGAGTTTGAAACGAATTCAACCACCACAGCTTATAAAAAGATCGAAGGCTTTCATGGGGAACACTGAGATTCGTTGTTCCAAATCGCCTGGCAATGTAGGTGAACGCATATCGAAGGTTGTGATTCTCCAAAGCCTCCTTCCCGATGAGGGTCAATTTATAAGCTCCTTCCTTCCCAAAGAAAAGCTCATACTTTTGAATTGGTGATAGCATTTTGCAAGTTTCATCGAATCGTTTTTCCGAATGATAACAGCTCTCTCCTTCGCGTTGGAACATCAAAAAATTGATCATTTTGCATTCAAGACTTGTATGGTCAATAGGGATGATATCCGCAATCATGTTATCTTCTTCACATCTATTCTCATACTCTTCCTTCATTGTCTTTTCCAATCGATTGCTGACCCTACGAAGCTCACAACTATGCATGAATGAAATGGCACTGCTCAAGTCCTCGTTCAAGGAGTAGGGTTCTGGAGCGTAGCTGTGATCCAGAGCATATTGCTTGAAATATCCTCGGACTTGTTCCATGTCTTTTCTCCTTTTATATCTCTTTCCAATCAGCTCTCGATCTCTCTGGACTTCCATTTTTGCCAACGCATCCCTTACTTTACCATCAGCATTACCAATATCTCTGGGATCAGGTCGCTTTTCGAAGAATCTCACTCGTTTTCCCTTTTTCACCGACTTCCTTTCCTCTAGTTTCTTTTCAAATCTATGCACGACTTCCTCATCCGACGATTCATCTGATGGCAGATTCTCCAGCTTCACCAAGTGTAACGGTCGTCCAAGAGAACCTTTCATTCTTTCTCTCAAAACCAGATGTTCATCCACATAATCTCTATTGATCAATCTGTTCAGAACATCGTCGGTATCATCATTGAACCACGTGGCAATGCTTGAGTCGTCGGAATACTCCCATTCTTCATCAGAATTTGGAGCAGCATTCATTCGATCCTCGAAGATTTTTTGAAGCTTTCCAGCGACAGCAAGCAAGTTGGGTTGTTTTGAGTATGTATTTTTCGACTTCTCTTTTCTTGGTCTCTCGTCACCTTTATCATAATCATCTTCATCAGAGGAGGAATTGTAACGGAACACAGGAGGAGAACGATTTTGCTTCTTTCTTGGAACCAGAGGTGACTGCTCACAGAACGCTGGCGGTGGGCATGGCACTCTTTTTGAGAAATTCTTCTTCAACCTGAAAAAAAGCTTTGGGTTTTGAGACATTATCGAAATTCAACATACAACTTTCTAGTGAGACGTGACTTCTTCAGAACCGTTTTTCTCGCAAATAAAAGATCGTATTGATACACCATCCACTTTCGAACTTCATGTTCAACCATCAGTCTTCCCTAAATTAGTAATTGAATTATATCTAGATCTTCTTCCTTCCATATACTCACCAATTCAAGAACTCTCCTAGCGACGAAAATCTTTTTCCTCAATTCTGGCTTATGGTGTTTCTTCATAATGGTCATCTTATTCTGTTCGTGTCGTTCGAAATCTCCTAGCTTATCCTTATAAATGCCATCATAATAATCCGCGAGTATATCCTTCTGGCACTTTTCCCATAGCGCTTTTTGGATACCAGTCAGTTCTTTGAGTCTTGGTGGTTCAGGTTTATTCTTTTCGAGTTCTTCTAAAAGTCGTGCGGTTTCTTCTGCCAGTGCAATTGCTTCTGCTTCTGCTTCAGCTGCTGCTTGGGCTACTGTAGCTTCGGTAGCTTCGACGGCTTCTTCCACTTCGTCTTCTTCGTCTTTAACTTCTTCTGAGCCTTCCTCTTTTCCTTCATCCTTCACCTCCTCCTTCATTCCGTCCTGATCTTCTTCTTCCAGTTTTACTTCATTTTTCATTTCCAGTCCAATATCCTGTTCAACCTCTTCTTTCACTTCTTCCTCTACACTTTCCGTTCTCATTTTTCTCCAAATTTCCAAATTCACTTCTTTTCTGACTTCCTCGCTTTTCTCAATTCTCTCTGCCACTTTTTCTTTTATTCCGTCTATTTTTTCTACTGTTCCTTCTTCAGTTCCTCCTTCTTTTGAACTGTTTCCTTCTTCTTTTCCGTTTTCTTCGACTTTTCCTTCCTCTACTTTTCCTTCTTCCTTTCTTTCCTGTTCTTCTTTTTCGCGTTTCTCTTCCTCTTTTCTTTCTTCTTCCCGCTGCTTTTTCGTCTTACGAAGCACACCAAGAGTATGTGGGATATCCGTTTGCTCCTCAACAATCGTCTCCAGCTTACGACGGTGTTCAACAATCGTTTTATCGTATATTTTGAAGTTTCGGGAAAGCACTGAAAATTGATTTTTGAATAAGAAAGTACAAACGACTAATTTCTTACTATCTTTGTATTCCTGAGCTCTCTGAAGCTTCGAATCAAACTTCTTGAACGCTGGCAACTGGCGCAGCTTTTCCGTCTGAAAATGATTGTTGTAAATTCCGGAATCTAGAACTTTATCTTACAGTAATCTCAATGTGATTCGCTTGTTTGTCAACATGATACGTCCTTCGGAATGTGAACTTTCTTCTCAGATGAGACTTCATCTCAATCATTTTCTTGGAAACCATGGGTTGGACAGTCACATAATGGGTTCCAGTGTCGAATTGGCATATTGGGAATGATTGATTTTGATCAGCTGTGTACAGAAGTTTATCATGAGGATTAACTCGAAAGCTGCTTTCAGACAAATCCACATAGCGAGACTCGTTTACCATCTTCTCCAAACGCATTTGCCACTCTCGATTTTGCACTTTTCTAGTTCTATCCTGGACACTAATCAAGTCTTCCCGCTTTCTCCTCTTCGTATATGTCAGCTTTATATCATAGGTCCGAGAGTTTCGAGCCGCATTCCTCAGCATTTTCTTTGTAAAGTAGTTCGTGTCATCCACCATATCCAAGCGATCTTCCGATAACGGTGGAACAACTACAGTATCCGATGTTTCGATGTGAAGAGGGATATTGCCAAACAAATCCCAATAACGATTCGCGGCTTTCTTCTCCTCAATAGACCAATGTGGATTGTTCACTACTAGTGTATCCATAGCTTCCTCCATCACGCCTGCTGGATCGTCCATTTCATTGATACACGATCTCAAATGCACCCAATCGTAATCCAGTAGAGCTTGTTTCACCTGTGGCGCCTCATCCCGAAGCAGTTGTTGCTTGATTTTTGTAGCGATGCTGAAAGAATTAATTTGAAAGAGTAACACATTCAAAAGCTTACGATGAAGCGAAGAATCGGAATCTAAAGTCCCTGAAGTGGCCTCTGCATACTTTTCGTCTTTTGGCTTGAAAGTTCTTCCATAGCTCGTAAACTTCTTTCAACACGAACTGGTTCCTATTTTTAAGCATATCGTTCCATTCGATAAAGTAGAATATTTTTATGAACTGAATTAGATACTTCGCAGTTTTCCTTGCAATTGTGAGGCTGTTTTGGTATACACTCAGATAAGCCAACTGAAAAGCTGCACACGGTTCATCGAATGATTTGACGAAAATAACTTGGTCACTCCTGAAGTACATCAGTTGATTCAAAATTGTTACTTTCTGATAACTCACCTTGATTTGACCCATTCCAAGTATTCTCTTTCGAATCGTTTCTCTTCTTTCGCATGCTTGCACACGTGGCAGACTTCCTTCTCTTTGACGAATCTTTCAAAATCCGAATGATCAGTTTCAAGGATCGAGGGATCTTCCATCTTCAAGTTCTGAAAAAAAAATTAACCTAATTGATAATCAGCGGAAACTAGACTCTTACCTCTACTGCCTTCTTCATTCGCGCTTCATAGTCTTCCGTTGTGAATTTACCACGTTTGGCGGATAGTAAGCTATTAGGTTTTGGAGGAATCGACACTTGTAACTTGGCTCTTCGCTTCCGCTTCTCCAGAGCTTTCATCGCAGATGTATGTCTAGTGAGAAGAGCTTTCCGTTCTTCTTCTGCTTCGCGTTCTTTCTGTTCAGATTCTTCTTTTGCCAGTTTATCTAATTCTTTCTTCTCCTCCACATCTTCTTCTTGCTCACTTTTCATTCTGCTCTGATACTGTTCTTCAGTTTCCCACGGATGTTTTGAAGTGACGGGTCGTGGAATATCCTCAACTAATGGGAAGAATGGTTCTTCTTCCTCTTCTTCATCGGGAGCTTCCTCATCACTTAACTCTTCGTTTGCTTCAGATTCATCAGCGTCTTCTTCATCGTCCGTGGAGAATAGTTCCTCGTCGTCGCTGTCTTCTAAAGGCTCTCCGGCAGGTGTTGGCGGTCGAACCTGCAAAAATAATTTTATCAGTGTTATCAGAACAGTGTTTGAAATAGCCCAGCTCAACTATTGCTCACCGAAGAATATGCAGTTGGGGTTCTATCTTTAATCATGAAAAGACTGTTTGTTTGAGATGTGCCAGAGATATCATCAGCTACATAAGTTGAAAACGGTGAGCAATGTGAGAAAAATGATTTCGGTGCATTTGTCTGCTTGGATTTCTGTTGGTTCCCATTGTTAGCCGTTGTTGTGCAATGTTCAAAAAGCGGATTCGCTGCATTTGTTCTAGTTTGCTGCTGATCCCCAATTCGGGTAGCCCCTTTGATAGCAGATGTGCGCAATTCGAAAAGTGGGTTGACTGCATTTGAAGCACCACCTCCAGGTATTGGGCTGTCAGATGTTGAAGGGGTCTCAAACAAGTGTAGAAGCTCCGGCGGGATAGGAGGAGGATTATCTTTCAAACGAAAGTTGACGATTTGGATTGGCTGATTCGCATCTAGCTCAGGAGGATACTTGTGTGGATATTCATACGAATTTTTGTAGAAATTCCGATAATCATCCGAGCCTTTACACTGATTTCGTACTGGATTCTGCACTTTCGTACTGTGTTCTGAAGGCGTTTCCAATGTTTCATCAAATTGTTCTTCTTCACTCTCAGTTTGTAGAGATGACGATGATGGCGAAGAAGAAGGACAGCGGAAAGTATAAGAACGGGGGAAAGAATCGTAGAGTGGAATGGCAGGAATAGTATTTCTAGATGGTCCATGAGAACAATTCGCCGCAGCAGGTGCGCAAATGAAGTAGGTACTGTTGCCATGGCCATGTGCACTTTCAGTTGAATGAGTTACTTGACTGCTTACCTTATCCCACTTGTTCATTTTATACACAACTTTTGAGGATGGCTGAAATGATGTGTGTCAAATTATAGATTAAATTCCACGACTTACACTTTCCGTCTTCAAATAGAGGTCTCCAGTGGCAAGTGGAGTTTGGAGACGTTCTTCTGGCATTGCTGACAACTCTTCATGCGACGTTGAATCTGATGAACAGTCTTCTGATTCATCCTTCTTGATTGCTGCTTGTGGATGGAATAGGTCAGATTCAGAAGATCCAGAAGATCTCGTGGATCCAGAAAAGCATGAATCCGATGAGTCAGATGAAACCATAAACTCATCAGGTGATAGCTCTTCGGAAGTCGTGGATCCTCCAATCATTTTGCTATATATCATGCTGATTTCCTTCTTCCTCTTTTTCGCTTTTCTCTTCTTCAGGTCGCGTTTGGACTGAAAAAAAGACACATGAAACAGGGGATCGAGAAACTAAAAATTTAAAATGTACCATGCTCAAAATCATTCGTGCCTTCTCTCCAAAACTCAAAACTGGCTTCGGAACGCTGACGTCTTCTTCCTTTTCTGACGCTGTCGTTGTCTCTTCTTCAACTGATGGCTTTTCACAAAACAAATCTTCTTCTTTTTCGAGTTCTTCACCACTTTCCAAAAACTTGGGGTTTGCTAACCGTTCGAAACCATTTTTCACAGCAGCTGTTAACGTTGGAGATGTGACTCGATCATTTTCATTTTTAGCTCTTTGTCGAAAGAATTCCATTTGGTACGGCTGAAGACCAATGGGACCAAGTGACTCGATGTAGTCGTCACGGTCGAGATCGGCATCATTGAAAAGAACACCATCGTCAAAAAACACTAGATTCTCTTCGTCGTCTTCTTCCACGTCGTCTACTTCTTCTTCTTCTTCCAGCGATGATGGCAATGACGGAGAACGTTCTTGATGTACGTCTGATGTTGTGGAATACTCCAGATCTTCGTCTATTCCACCAGAATCGTTTCTGGTTAACGTGATTCTGTCCTTCTGAACCTCACGAGAATCTGATGACTCTTCACTAGTGCCATCGGATTGCTCATCACTCAGAATCTCATCTTCCTCATCAGTAAGACCTTCGGTTTCTTCGTCACTGATACTCTCGGCGTCCCAGAATTCTTCACATGCTTCCTCCACGTAGTTCTCATAGTCTTCCCAGTTAGCCTCTGCCTCTTTTTCATCGTAAATCTCTGATTTTTCATAAACAGTTTTCTCGTCATCTGTCTCCTCGTCCTCTTCTCGAATATTCGCTAATCCCCATTTCGAACACACTTCCGGCTCTTCTCGTTTCGGCCAGTTGTCTTCTTTCAGCGAAGGGTCCAGGTATTCACAAACTTTTTGCTCCATAAACTCATCAGGCTCTTCTTCTTTAAATTTCTTCTTCTTGAGCTGTCCTTCCTGGATTCCCAGAATCTCTTTTCGCTTTTTGGCTTGCCTCGCATCGTTGCTTTTCAGTAATATTCGAAGTGTTTCTTGTTCTTTTTCTTTCAATATATCTCTCGGAACTTCTGGAGTCGGTTTTTTAACTGAAGGTTGGTTCTCTTTATCCAAAGGAATGGATGAGTCCAATTCCTTCTTTCGTGCTCTTTTCAATCGAACCAGATATTGAGACCATTCTGAGTGCATTCCTTCGTTTGGTAACTCGTCGTACTTCCGCCTAATTCGATGACCTCCAGGCGACCATTCCACTTCTTCTTCTGCGCTTATTTCGGAATCCGTATCGAGACGAGAAGCATCGACTCCTGAAGTGAATTTTTGAGTATATGGCTCCACTTTTCAAAATTCAAAATTCAAAAAAAAAACTCACTATTAGTCTCTGGCTCTTTTTCCGAGTCAACATCATCCGAATCATCAGTGTCATAATCCGAGAACTTGCGATGATCCCTCATAATCTCGTCATTTCCAATGAACGTCCGATCCATGTCTGGCCATGTATTTTTTCCACAAGTACAGGGACATCCAACGAAAGCGCAGGTGTTTTCCTTTTTGAACCATTCGTAGGCATGATCAGCGTGCATGCAATGACCGCAAACATGACACTGGAATGTCATTCCGACAATTGAAAAACGGCTGAAAAAAATTAGAAATTATATATGAAAAAGGATTACTGTAGCTTCACAAACCAAAGAGTACAATCTGCTTGTGCCAGTGCTTCACACTTCGTGCACCGTCCGTTAACAATCATAGCATCACAATCAGCATGAGCTAACTGGATTGTTGTGTTTTCTCGAGACACAGAACTGATACTGTCCAATGTACAGTACTTTCGAATCTTCGCCATTACTAGAAACAACTCCAGGCTGTAGAGCATCTCTGGAAATAATATCGGTTTGGATTACAATCAATATAAATAGATTACAAACCCATATAACACTTGATCCATCCATTAATGGTATAATGATCGACGGCGTCTAGAAGTCGCTTTCCACAAACCATGGAAACTGTCGCACACGTTTGCATGTCTCCCTGCTCTGCATGGTAGAGAAGGAGACGATAGATTTCGAGCATTGGAGACCATTCTTGGAAATCTGCTTCATTCTCTTCCAGTTCTCGCTGAAGTTGTTCGTATTCCTCAGCATCTGAAAAACGTTACTTCTTTCTAATTATAATTGAAAAACCTCTTCTTACTTCTTGGTTGCTTTCTAGCTTTGCAAAAGAATCTCCGCTCCTTCTCTTCATCGCGCAACTCGTAGGCTTCTGGACCAAGACCCATGAATTCGTTGACATGAATCGTTTCTCTATAATTGTTTATGAAGTGAAATTTGAGAAATCAAAAAGCAAAAAAATCTTACAGATTTCCACCCTTGAAATTCTGTTCTCCTGCTCCAAAATAGAAATCGGTGGCGATGGCTTTCTTCTTTTTCCGCTTCTTATTCTTATTCAGAATATCGAAATTCGGTGCCATTTTATCCTGGTCTTCATTTTGATTGTTCTCTCCGTCGCCTAATTGCTCACTATCTGATTCATCGTCAGATTCAGAGGAACTTGAGAATCTCAAGAAAGCGGTGACATGTTGCGTATTCTCCAGTCGTTGACTGACTTGCTTCTTGACGTCATCTCTATAGTGATCATTCAGATTCGCCAACCATCTTCTGCCTTCTTCAGCGAGCTCCTTCTTTCGGCTGAAATTGTTTTTCAAAAATCAAGTTGTCTTCCGATTATCATAATCACTTACATTGCCCATGCTCTAACGATCCTGGCTTTCTCTTCGGCAGTCTTTCTATCATACTCCTCTTGAATCTTCGCTTGCTCACAGAGCGCTTCAACAAGCCTCCATGTCTGTGCAACGTGTTCTAGGCCATTCTTTCGGGCTACCTTTGCATTCGTCTCACATAACTGCGTTATCTCAACACCTCCAATAATATATTTTTGAGCAATTTGGTGGAATGTTGTCGGCGGTAGACTGTGTGTTAGCGCTTCCGGAACTCCAAATCCTATTAAACTTTTGATGGGCTTCTGGAAGGATTCGTAAGGAATCTGATGGATGGATTTCTTTCCGTTGGCAGCTGCATTTCTTGATACCATCTCTGCCTCATTCTTAGCATGGATTTCGGAATTAACAGCCAGACCCATAGTTCCATCGGGAGTGATATCGAAGGCAACATCACAGGCGAATGAAATCGGCGCCTAAATAATTGTTGTTTGTTATTTCTACTCGATAAAGAAACAGTAATTTCTGAACAACTAACAGAAACCAAAGAACACTCACATGACCCGAATCAATGTTATGGAGAACTACAAGTCCGTCTTTTCCACAAGTCATAAACACATCGAAATCATTACTAGGCCAACATGCATCAGTTACTGCATCTCGATGTTCATCATAGGTGACGTAGGGAAGATAGGGTCTTCTGACGTCCCAAACGTGTACGGAAGTCTCGTTGACACTGGCACAAGTAGCCAAATGGTACGGTTTGTCTGGACGCCAAGCTAATCTACCTAATGGAGCAGTAGTCTCCACAACAGATACACGAACTAGTTCTGGTCCTGTCCATTCCCAGATCTGAAAATTGTTTTTTTTTTGGTGTGAATACTAAATAGGAGCTTACCGTCAAAACTATAATAGAAGGCCCCTCCCCCCACTAACATTCAACTTTCAGCCAATTTATCTCGTTTCCTGTTAGAGATATTCAAAACATGGCAACTGATAAATTGTTTATCACAATATCACAATACTTTTATCAGTTGATAGATTTCTGATATCTCTTATAGAACCGAGATAATTGAGCTCAAACTTGACAGTGTAGGGGCCCTTCTATTACAGGTTTTACAGTAAGCTGTCTGTTAATTTTTGCTACTTTTTTGCGTTTTTGTGATGGGAAAGTGAAATCCCGAAATTCCGGAATACCTCAATTTTCCAAATCGGAATAATCCGAATATTGAAACTCGGAATTTTCACAAAAAAACTCGGAAAAAACTCAAAAAACACCTACTTTCACCATTTTATCTCTTCCACCTCCAGTGGCGATAAGCCTTCGATTGTGTGGATTCATGGACATTGTCGAGACAAACGAGCGATGAGCGACTTTCTCGAAGATCCATCTGAAAATGATAACTTTTCGTAAAATGAGCAAAGGCTGCTGGATGAATGAAGTTCCTGGTGCACTACTTCTTGCAAATTGAGTTCCCCTAAAGAGCCAGAAAGAGCATCGAATTATGACTTAGTTGTGTCCATCCGCATGACAAAGAAGAGGGGACAGAAGGCAAAAGAGGAAGGAAATGGGGCAGAAGAAAGGGGAGGAGGAGGGGAAGGTTTGTTTAAAATTGTAGTGCTGGATCTCTTCATTTCGGAAAAGGCATATAAAAAACGAATTGGATTATATATGCAGATATAATATGGAGCTCTTTTTTTGATATATTACGGAATTTGAAAAAAAAACTGACACTAGGCAGATGGAGAGACAGATGTTGTGTGAATTTATAGGCAGAAATTGGATTAATTTTCTTTTTATGGGCTTTTCTGGCCGGAAAATGAGATTAAATTTTTTAATCTAAAAATGTGGTTTCTGGGAATTTTTAGTATGTTTTTAATCAATCCGAACCTTTTAGTTTGTCTTAAATCCCACAATCGAAGAACTCCACCATCATCTCCAGTGAAAAAATAATCTTCACATCCTTGATCCTTGCTCATCGCGATATCCCGAATCGATTCACAGTTTCTGTCACTAAAAAACTCAATTTTTCTGATATTCTTATATTTTTCAAGCTTTTCCTTACCATTTAAAAGTGAGCTGATGGCTATCCTTGACTCGCATATCATATGATCTTACTGTACAATCACGAGATCCAGAAACGAGAATATAGGGAGCGGTGGCGTGCCAATCGAGACATGTCGCCGACCTTTCATGAGCTTTGAACACAGATTCTGAAAGGAATTTTTGTTTTATATCATGTAAGAAAATTTTTTGAACGCACTGTTTCTCCTAGAAATATTCCAACATACTATCGACCCGTTTGAAGATGTTGTGGCTATGTACTGATCTGAAAATAACGAAATTTTCAATTTAAAGTCTATTCGCTTCTTTTCCAAACCATAAAGTTGATTCCATTTTACATTTTGTGCAGAGTAGAGAATATTGACTTTTCCTTTCCGATAAACTCTCATATCGAGATCTTTGACGATTGAAGGTGCTTCGAAATCGCCGGATCCATGTTTTTGAATTTTTATGACTTGAAGAACTAAAAATGTATAAATTTATAGGTTTTAAAAGCAATTTTTCCAAATTTAACTAACCGCCTCGAATTCCCGACACCACTACACGATCTTTTTCCCGATTCAGACTCATGGCGTCCACTGGTTCGAACAAATCAATAACTCGTTTGTTTTCAGGTGTTGGATCCTATAATTCAGACTAATAAATATTAAAACAATCAAAAATTAAACCCTTACCTCGCCATCGAGACGATTTTTGCCATAATCGGCGAACAGGATTTCCGACGACGCTTTCTTTTGCACATTTCCCGGACTTGGCTTTTGCATAAACTGAAAAAAATATTTTTTATCTATTTTTTTTTATTCAGTTTTTTTTTTCTATAAATATCTTGTTTTGCAGAAAATCTTGCAAAAAAAATCCTCGAGAGTACAAAATCAATTGCGCTGCACTGACATGTGTTAGAGAGAAGAGGCGCAGACAAACACTATGCAACATTTGCGCGGGAGTTCAAATAAGAGCACCCCAACACTAGTGTTTCATCATAGAATGGTTGCTGATAAGAACCGAATAGGAATTTCTCGCTCATGCTTAACCAAATATTGGGAAGAAAAAAGTAGAAAAACACATTGCAAGAAGAACTGTTACCTTTCCTGCCGAAAACATAGTTGATTCAATACAATTTGCACTAGTTTTGGGTAGAAATTATAAATCGAAACTGGAATACTAAATTGAGAAGTTGGAAACCTACTGATAACGAGCGACAGGCAACACAGAGTTTCTACGATAAACTACTCGCTTCTAATGGCAATCATCAATATTTGGATTTTTCCTCTTCTGATTTCTCTATATTCAATTATATGTCTTCTGGTTTGGTATGGATATTGAATTCCAGAAATTGAACTTTCATTAAGAAATTTCAGTGTTATACTATCGATTACTTCTAAACATTTTCCGGGTCATTGGCCGTATTTGAGGTTTGAATTGAAATTTTTGCTAATTATTGGGTAGTTTTTCAGCGATTTTGCCAAATACATCCCCGCTAAAAATACCTATACTATTATGACAAATCACATTCTTCTTCTCCGTAAGAAAATTGCAAAAAATGTAAAAAAAATCAGTCAAATAAGTTTTCAGTTTCTGTATGGATGTATCTGAAATATCGAGAATTGAAATCATATTTCCGGCAAGCTAACATTTCTGCACTTTATGTCAAAGCGAGCAGAACGAACTTGTTAATTGGGCTCGCTGCATTGACATCTTATCAATTGGCAGTTAACTTTCCGGTAATTATTATTTTGGTACAAATTATTGGGGCTGTGGAAGACGAACGGCGGTGGCGGTGGCCGAAGCTACTACAACGGCAATTACAGTAACCTAAAAGAATTTCTATTTTTCAGGATTCATTCTCTCGTTTTTCACAGATTTTTTAGTTATTTTTCCACACCCAAGTCAAAATTTTTTATGATGAGATAATTGACGCATCAAATTCGAGAGAATAAATCCTGAAAAGCAGCATATTTCAGGTTACTGTAGTTGTTGCTGTGTGGATCTTCGGCCACGGCCACCGGCGTTTCTCTTCCATCGCCCTGATTTTTGCATACCAGCATAATACTGATAAAGTCCTATTAACATAACCTTATTTTAGGCTACAAAAATCAACCATGTGGCTCTAGTAGGTAACAAAGTTGCTCTGGTTCTAGCCAACATCTACATTTGGTGTCATGCATTCCTTTCACTCAAAATCCAAGATGCCAATGTTCCCAGATGCATTCTCTTCCTCATTAGAATCTGTCTAGCATTTGTAGTCTTTTCTTTGGCAGCTGCCAGTAAGTTTTTGTGATCAATTCCTCTTATTTCTCATTATATTTTTCCAGTGATCCAAGCCAATTGGGTACCAGACCCAGCCAAACAATACGTCGCAATTGATGCTATCTATGAGTGGTGTTGCTATTTTGCCTTTTCCGTTTTCCTTTTAACTGATTCCTACGAGTTCCGGTTTATGGTATTTAAACCTCCAAAACTCATCATTCGAGGATGTACCGGATACAACGAGAGAGTCTTCGAATCTAGCGATGTATCGGAAGACGAAGATACTTTACCACCTCTTTCTCAAAGATACGTCAACTAGACCTATATTCTTTTGCCGTTTTTGTTGTATACGTGATCTCATACTTTTCGGTAGTTTTTTCTAGGTTGCCAGGCAACACACGTGGCTCTTATGAATGTGTTTAAAATTAACGGTACTCAAATAAACAACTGTTGAACCGAAATGTCCGAAGCACTACCAAGAGAACAGGTAAAGCAATTGATAACCAATTTTTTTTCCAATTTGCAATCACATGTTAAGCAGCTAGCCTAACTAGCAGGTCGGCTTTCATCCGCCAGTAGCACGCCCTCCTATTCTCAGCCACCATTCAGCCGCCAATGGTCCGTTCGAAATTAGAGAGAGCTTTCGGATAGAAATTCATATAACATATTGTTAGAATTTGACTTCTCAATTATTAAGTTTCAAAAATTTCTACTTTCCCTAATTTTCGAGCGGCCCGCCAACGGATCATCTACGAGCTATCTTCAGCCGCGATTCGTCCGTTTGTGCCACACCTGAGGCCGGATAGACTCCGCTTGCCCCCGCTATTGGGACTCATCGCTTTAATTGCAATTGTTTCTGACCCAGATCCCAATTTCTGAATATCAATATCAAATTTAGGGAATTGCTGTCTTAAAAAATGAAAATTTTCTCCTCCCAACCCGCCTAATCCCTTCTACAAAAGATCTAGAAGAAGATCTGAGCGATGTGTCTCTAGAAGAAGGAATCGTTGAAGAAGAGGATATTGATGAATTGATCAAAATAGAGCTAGAACTAATAAAACGAGACGAGCCAGAGAAACAGAGACACCAACAGAAATCGACAACCCTCGGAGCATTAGATCATTTGGCAGATGGATTGGGATACGATATCGATGGAAGAGATCGTCCGGATGATGCTCTATTTGAGTCGATAAACGAGGCAGCAGCATTCTCTCCGTTGATTTTCTGTGGCGAATCTCATGAAATGGAGTGCATTGCTCTTTGGGATTATTTCGGAGGAAATGGTTATGATGATTTGAATGTTCATGCTGGAGATTTGATCAATGTGGTTGCAGAGGAATATCAGTACAGAGACAAATTTGCAACTAAAATCTTGATAAAATACACTTTAGAGTCCGAGTTATCGATCAGAACACCTACATGAGACTGCCATTCCAATGGTCTTTGGGTCGATGGATGACTGAAAGGAATGTAAATCCTTATCTGGGTTTAATTCCTTCTCATTACATTGTCTCCAAACAATTCTATGATGGTCTGATAACCTTTTCATAACGAGATCATAATCAGGTCTTTTCCAGAGCACCCTCTTCTGTTCCAGTGGCCTGTATGGTATCATGGAAGTGCAGAAGTACACGAAGTGGTTCACAAATTGTATAGCGATCGGTCAGCTCTGTGTCCTGGATTGTTCGGAATTTTCTCTCCTGCATGGCTCAATATCGATTTGGATGAGCATCGTTGTTATTTTCTGGTGATTCTGATTGAGAGAGATAAGAAACATGATGATGAGTTGAAGCAATTGATTGAGATTGAGAGAGGAAGTGAGTTATTTGAAAATTTGAAGGATCACTGTAGGTAAAAATATTCGAAAATTAAGAGGATTAATGTAGGTGAAACTGTTTGAAAATTTGAAGGATTACTGTAGGAAAAATATTCGAAAATGGGAAGGATTACGAAAATATAGAAAAATGGTCAGCTCATAAAGAGCTCTATTCTTTTTCTGAAATTTTGAAACAATCTGGTAAGTCCGACTTACTTTTTAGATCACCAAATTTATTAGGTTTTAGATGAAAAAATTTCAAAACTATATTTTTGTCTGAAACAGCTCTCAGATGTGATTCAAACTCTCAACAATCTGCTATAAATTATTCTAGACTATGGAATCATGGTGAATGCAATCAACCACTTCTTCGGAGAGATGATTCCTGAAAACTCTCAGCCAGAAAAGTCGGCAAAAGTTCAGTACATTGAATTCATGTCGGAAATAGAGACGACCCCATTTGAACCAGCGGTAAGAACTGAGAAAAAAAAATATTTTTGGAATTTGAAAGTTCTAAAAAATTGGTTTTTTGAGGGATTTAATCAAATCATTCGAAAGACCCATAAATCCTTGTAGGTTGTCCCAATCCATCGTTCCTCTCTTGGTCACTACGAATTAATGGGAGAAAGATACGAGACTCTCTACGATCTGGTCCATCACCTATCCACCCACCGTTCTGCACTCCCTCACAAACTAGTATACTGTAGATCTTCTCCTCTCGTTGTTGGACAGAATGTTGTTCCACCTCCAACTCTTCGATTCCGAAAAGACTTGCGATGTCAACCAATGATAACTGAGCAATGGGCTGCAACTCATTTTGATGAGGTGACACGAAGATTCGAAGGAAGTGAGAAGACACTTTTTGCCACAAAAACACTCTTCGACGTTGGAAAACCGAGTCATAAGGTAATGGAAGGACAACTGAGTCTTCGAGAATCTGAAAAGGAAATCATGGCTTCGTATCTTGCAAAACTCGACATACCAAGATCTCCATCAGAAGAGAAAGTTAGTGCTGGAAAGAAGAAATATCCACCTCACGAGACCTCAATTCGAATAAACTCTCCGTTTTATATCGACTTGAAGCAGATAGTGAGTCGTTCCTCTTCTGAATTCTGCTCCCCAATCTTCTAAATTCACTTTTTTATTAGGAATCCGAGAGAGATTCGCTTGGAAAAGGAGCATTTGGGCAAGTGAATAAAGGGAAATTGGTTCGAAACTCGGGCGAAAAAGTTCCGGTAGCTGTGAAAAAGTTGCAGTTGAGAGAGAATGAGAAGGATGAGAGAAATCCTGCATTCACTGAAATGGAGATTCTGGAGGTTTGAGTAATTTCAAATTTTGTCAAAAATAGAATTTTTCAGATGGTATCCCATCCGAACATTGTAACTTATTACGGTTTCTCAATGATGTGTAGTGGGATGAATGGGGTTTCCGGTGGAATCCAGCTCTTTTTGATTTTTGAATTGATGGATGCTTCGTTGGATAAGTTCATCGAGAAGACAGATGCGATGCTTTCGGAAAACGAACGACTGGATATTTTGGCTCAAATCTGTAGAGGAATGAGTTTCTTGCATACTCGAACACCGCCAGTGGTTCATGGGGATCTTGCGGCAAGAAATGTTCTCATCAAAAAACATCCGGTTTATACCAAAAAGTAAATTACAGTAGTAGATTAGATACTATTTTGCCGATTTCTGAGAAAGAGTTATATATGTTTTAATTGATCTGAAAATTATCAATTTTTGTAGTGAACGATAAATGTAGTTATTTTAAAAAACGGATCCTCTTGAAGGTTACTCTCAAAAGTTTCTTTAAATTCGCATAACTCAAAAAATACGGTATCTAGAAAAAAATAGTCAATTACAAAATTAAAGTTCTCTTTTTGTTTTGTATTTCCAAAAAATGTAAAACTAATCCAACAACTGTGAGTTTATTTTGTAGGGACTTTGAGTGGACCAAAATTGGCGTCTTGAATAAATGGGACATTCACATTCGAACGAAATTAGCTCAATTTAGCTCAAAGTTAGGAGGCTCTTCTATTACAAGTTTACGGGTCCAAAACTATTTTTTTGAAAATGCAAAATACACTGTCAAGAAATGTATGTCTTATTGAAAATTTTTTTATAAAAACTTTCAAATTTTACTGACAAAAAATAATTCAGAACATTTGTAACTTTTCAGAAATTATTAAGCTGAAATGATCAAAAATTTTTTTATTCCAGACACATCTGCAAAATCACTGATTTGGGTTTGGCAAAAACATGTCTCGATGAACTCCATACAGACTACGATGATCCACAAAAAGTGCCATTCAAATGGTTGCCTCCAGAAGTGCTCTCGACGAGAACTCTATCTTTACAAACGGATATCTGGGCATTTGGAATCACTTGCTTCGAAGTGTGTAGCAAGATGGGAGAGCCATATGGATGTATTCAAGCATCGAATCTTTATCAGTACTTGAATGATGGATATCGTCACGATATATTGAAGGATATGTCGGCTACTATCTACGATATTGCCTTGGATTGTATGAGACATTATCCATCTGATAGACCATGCTTTGAGTAAGAAACGTATCCTGTTAGTATTCTGTAAAGATATTTTCAGAGAATTAGTTGATCGATTCCTGGATCACATGATTGAAACTGAAGGAGAGGATGATGTGAAACGAAAGGAACGGGAAAAGATTACGGCGGAGAAGAATCGAAAGGAGAGAATGAGAAAGAATCATGACAAATTGCATCAATGAGTGTATTAAAGAAGACAGTATCATATTTAAATGTTTATTTATTGAATTGAGCAAAAAAATTTTTACAAATATAAATAAATTATGTCGTTTAGTTTTGGATATTCAGTGTGATTCGTTCAATGAGAAAACTTGACAGAAATGATTTTCTTTGCGAACTGCACAGTTTTTAGTTCCAGCTGGTGCGGAATAGGCGGTCAATCCGTGAGTGCACATGACAAAGTATTCATCAGAATTGAGTGATGAACGGACGGAGAGTAGAGAATCAGACGGTGTGGCTTTCATGTTCTGGAAAAAGTTTGATTTTGAAACGGAAAAGTTTCTAGAAGCTACATTTATCAGATAGTAGAAAACCTGTAATAGAAGGGCCACCACATTTTTGGGTTGGAGTTAATTGTCAGCTGATAAAATTTTTGTGATATTATGATGAACAATTCATCAGTTGACATTTTTTTCGTATCTTTGACAGAAACCCAGAAAATTTGGCTTCAAGTAGGAAGTGTGGGGGCGGTTCTCTGACTTGTGGTGGTTTGGAATGGGAACTTCAAAAAAGTTGAAGTCAAAGCTACACGTTATCTGCTTTTTGAAAGTATCTCACCTTCTCCAAAACACTCTTCAAATTCTCATTGTTACACTCCAAAACACTATCCATATTGATAATTCCTTCGACAGCTGGCTCTCCTTCAACTGATCTCTTCTTCCTTCCGCATCCACATCCGCACATTGGTGGAGGTGGTGGTGGAGGTGGAAGTGCTGGAGCACATGGTGGTGGTGGTGGAGCACAACACATTGGTGGAGGTGGTGGAGGAGGAGCCCCGCATCCACAAGCTGGAGGTGGTGGGGGTGGTGGAGCCCCACATCCGCATCCACCACCACCGCCTCCGCCAGCCATTGGGAAGAGGAAGGCAGATGAGGAGGCGATGAAGATGGAGAGGAGAGTGAAGCGAAGCATTTTGGTTCTGAAGATGGGGATAATGACTCTTTTATAGGAGGGAACGGAAAACGAGGAGGTTGTAAATATTTATTGTTGGATGGTCAAAAGAAGAAAAAGAAGAAGAAGACGACGATGTTCTAATTATTGCCACGTCATCTGACAGTTAACAGTTGAAAAGGAATCAGAAACCACTGGAACTGATGGACTTGAAGATCCTAGCCCGCTTCTTTTATACCGTCATTCAGAATCCCGTTCCGTCTGGAACTGAGAGTATGCATAATATAATTTAGCCACTTTACCCGTTTTGTTATGTCATCCTGTTTAGTTTTTCCTCTTTTGATTCCTCACATTGCGAATTAGGTCAGTCTACTGTTGTTACCACGTAACATCCGAAAGAAGAACAAGAACCATATCAGCATTGTAATGGCATTAAGTTTGTATTAGTGTTGGAAGTATTGCTCCTGAACTAGATTTTCTGGTTCCTAAAGATAGGATTGAAAGGAGAGATGGGATTTCGAAGACGCTGGAAACTTCTGGCAAATGAACAATCTACAGTATCGATGTAGTTTCAGATGTAATTTTATCAGCATTAAAGGTTTTATAACAAACCTATATCATTGTATTTGTAGATCTGATTTTTATCAATTTTTTTCGATAATTTCTGACTTTTTTGGGACCACAAGTTCAGCTGCTCGAGTGGCTTATATTCACGAAAATTCAATTTTTTTAAACTTTAGGTCGTGATTTTAAATTTTAAAATCTTCTAGGTCACTATCAAATTGTTTGTTTTTTCTAATTTTTTAGGTAACGGCCTAATTTTTAAAAAATTAACTAGATCCTGACCCAGTTTTTGAATTTTCCAGGTCATGACCTAATTTTTTGGGTGTTTCAAGGTCATGACCTAACGTTTAAATTCTTCAGGTAACGACCTACTTATTGGATTTTTCTAGGTCACGGCCTAATTTTTTGGATCTTCATTCCTAGGTCATGTCCTATCTTTTTTTTGGATTTTCTGGGTCACGACCTAATTATTTCAATTTCCTTTGTCATGACCTATTTTTGTAGGCTACGGTTTTTTTTTCAAATTTTGATTTCTAGGTCATGACCAAGTTTTTTTTTCTGTTTTTTTTTTCCGTTACCTAACTTTTAAAATCGTCTAGGTCACGATCAAAATTTTTTTTTCTAATTTTAGATGTCACGACCTATTTTTGCGGATTTTCATTTCTAGGTCATGACCTAATTTTTGAACTTTTCCAGGTCACGACCTGAATTTTAAAGAACTTTAAGGTCATGATCTAGTTTTTAATGTCTTCCACTGGACTTCCAGATTGAACATTTTTGAAATTGATTATTTCAGAGCAACCGCAATGATGAATTCAGACTCATTACCTCTCCAAGTGTGTCATAGAAAATTTCAACTTTTATTAATATGTCGTCATTGAGAATCAATTGTATAATAGATAAGAGAAAGCTTTACAGTAGATATTTTGTGAAAAGACTAGCAAAAAGTATCAAAAAGAAAGCGTCATGGTTTCCAGCAGACCCAGTTGTGGTGGCTATGGCAGTAGTAGTGGTTACAGTTGTAGACGGCGGTGGTTGTGTACTCGAAGTGATTGGATATAATTCTCCGGCTGAAAATTTGAATAAGCAGAGTTTCATGATCTCTCACTTACTAAATACGAAATATTGGAAATACAGTGTTCCAGGCGTTCCAGAAGTGGCATTGACGACGAGTGATTTTGAGACCAAATTAGAGGAAAGCTGTCCATGAACCATTTTGTTGTCAGCACCAAAACACATTGTGTAATTTGCATCACCCTTGATAACGTTGTTAAAAATTATGCAAGCAGGGTAATCCAGATCTACGTACGCCTAAAAATACAGTATCAGTTATATAATCTTTTCTATAATTAGTCAGTTACCAAGACACCCGAATATCCCTTTCTAGTAGGATCAGTGGCAAAATTCACAGTTGGATTCCTCCAAACGTCATTCAGAATGTATACTCCGGTTGTGTTGGCTGAAGTGGTGTTGTGAACTTGTTCGTCGTCTGCAAATAAGAATTCAAACTTCAGAAATGCAAAGAAACAAACTTACTAAAAGTGCTATCCATATTCAAACTGAATGGCCCACCAGCAGTTATGTACCAGTAAGGAAGATTGATTTGCATCGGTTCTACAGAGTCAAAGAATATCATGTTTGTGTGGGGGCGTCCATTATCATCATAGAAGTCAAATGGCTGTGGGTTCTCGAAAAATTGATTGTCAGTGAAAGTTTTCCAATTGTCTCCAGGAATTCCATAGTGGAAGTTTATTGGGTTGCTCTGAATGAATTAAGATCATTACTAATAACATTCATCAGATTCTGTATGTGCGTATGTATGTAGCGCGCCTTTACACCCATTCAAAGTTAACTGATTGAGCTGAAATCTGGACAGATAGATCAGAAATGTGTCTTAGTTGATGCCCGAACTTTCCGTTTTTCGAAATTTTTATTTTGACGTCTTCTTCCTTGGTTTCACCACAATGAACCGTGTTTAGGCGTAAACCGACTGCTTTTATTAAAATTCGAATAAGCTTTCCATCTTCAGCGGGCCGTCCGAAAACACTCCATAGGGTAACAGGCCGCCCGCCACCCGCCCTATTCGCCCGAAATATTACTTCTAAATATGACTCACTCTAAATTGCTGAACCTCCGTTACATAAGTGGTTTTCTCTGGAGCAAAATATGAAGGGAAATCATCTTTGTATTGGGTGTTGAGGATTACTGTAGTAGTACTGTCACCATTTCGATTCAATGCTTGCGGCCTGTTTACCACTTTCACATCGAATGTGTTATCTGAAAAAAATTTACCGTAAAACCTGTATTAGAAGAGCCAGCCCTTCTATTGTTCCAAGGTCTTTCATTACACGCTCCCTTCAATTAGAGCTTCTTTTTGCAAATTGTTTATCGAAAAATTTGACTAATTTTTGATCAAAATTATGAAGGGCTATCAATTTCACCAAAATTGAAAAAAAATTATCGAAAAAAAGATTAACAAATTTCTATCAAATGGTGGAATCCTCGGAATGTTTTTCACTGGAAACGTACGGAAATTTTGAATTTCAAATCACATATTGAAAGGAGAAATTCTTTACAAGGGTCACTTCTATTACAGGGGCACCTTCTATTTTTTCAAGCCTCTCTCGGAGGGCCCTCCTATTAGAGGAGCCCTTCTATGAAAGGGGCCCTTCTATTAGAGGGGCCGTTCTATCAAAGGGGCCCTTCTAATACAGGTTTCACGGTATATCAATATACTCAAAGGAAATCTGTACCATTTGCTTGAATTGCAGTTGTAACATATAAATATCCTGTGAGTTTTGTAGCAGTAGCGTCAAGAAGATTCGACTGGATAGTCAGTTGATTTGAAAGGATTTTCACACTCTTTCCATCAATCAGCTGATCTAGGCTGGAAATTTTGTTTTTTTTTTGAATTTCTTAAATTTGGAATTTGTTTAATCCAGCTGAGGCATATATCTTACCTTACAGTGGTAGTCCCTGTGGTAATGGTTATCTTTTGTAACTGCGCTGAATCGTCATTTGAAGCCAAGTACAGATTTCCTCCCACCTGAAAAAAATTCCAATAGAAATCTAGAGTTCTATTGAAATCAACTTACTTCTACATTAACATTATTTGGTGAATTCCCACCACTCTGTCGACTGAGCAATATAATTTGGGGATCCGCAGAGGCAATGCCAAAAAGTAACACAAAAAGAAAAATATTCATTCAAAACTGATACGGAAGAGGAAAAGGAGGCAACGTTTCTTATAGTTAGAAAACTGATAAGGCTGGAAAAAAGAACCGCAAACAGAAATGACGAGCATACAACTTTAATGGATGTGTAATAAAAGAAATCACTGGGTTGAGTCAGTTCGAATGTTGAACTCTCATATGATCCTGAATGATGTCAAGGTAGGATTCTGTGTGAATCAGAGTTGTCCGGATTCCGTCTTCCGGATTCTGTGTGTTTTTTTTAATTTCGGGCTCCGAGAAGAATCTTACCGGATTCTGGGAATTTTTAACTAATCTGAACACCACATTCCAAGTTCCAAAAAATGTTTAATACACACTGAGGTGTTCCGTATTTCGGATTCCGTTTTTTGAAGAAGTCGTTCCGGAAACCTGGGCTGTGAATACTCGATAAAAAATGCCCTTGTGTGCACTGTGCAGACTCGTGAAGACCTGAAAGGAACCTGAATTTCAATACAATCGAATTGATGAGAAAGGTTTCTTTGTTATCATCGAGTTCAGAAGTTTAAGATTAAACTTCAGCATCAAAAAATTTCAATGCGACATGAATTTCCAAACAATCTGATTTTTATTAGATCTAGAATACCGTTAAACTTGTAATAGAAGAGCCCCTACATAGAACACCGAGGAAATATTTCAGCTTTCTCAGAGCTGTAAAATTTCAGAACAAACCGAACTTTGAGCCTATGTATCTCATTTCCTGTAAAAGAGATCATAAAGAGGTCAACTGATAAAATATTGATAACATTGTGATAAATAATATATCAATTGACAAATTTTGATACCTTTCACAGGAACTGAGATAAATTGCCTCAGAGTTGACAACTCGGCACCGCTTTCCGGCTGAGCTTCGCTATGGGCCTCCCACCTTTTAACTTTGAGCCAATTTATACCATTTCCTATGCGAGTTACCAAAATGTGTCAACTGATAAAATGTTTGTAGTGTTATGATAAACAATTTATTAGTTGACTACTTTTTATATCTTAGACAAGAACCGAGATAAATGAGCTCAAAGTTGAAAGTCCTCTCTTTATAGCGCCAGTACTCATTCCGTATTCTGAATTTTTTGCCCTGAAAAAACAGTCCAAATTTTCTCAATCTGTCGAAAAATTTCAGAGTATACTAAACAAAAATAGAGCTTCATTTTTGTAACTGACAACTTTTTTCTAGCAACATCAGTTTTTGAGCTATGCTCCTTTAAAGTGAAGGGCACAAAGACAGTCTCAACTCTCATTTCAAAGCGGCGTATCTCATCAGAAAGAAATTTGGCAAAAAAGTTGTAAACTAGAAAAATGAACGTTTATTTTTGTTTAGTCTACTCTGAAAATTTCAGAACAATTGGAATATTTTGAAACACTTTTG
This sequence comes from Caenorhabditis nigoni, assembly GCA_027920645.1. Lineage (NCBI taxonomy): Eukaryota > Metazoa > Nematoda > Chromadorea > Rhabditida > Rhabditidae > Caenorhabditis > Caenorhabditis nigoni. Next base: position 5,734,296 of record CP115866.1, on the reverse strand, counting down.
TAAGACTTTGAAGTTGACTTTTTTGTTTTGCATTGGAGGCACGATACGATTTTTTTTACAAAGAATTGTGAGAAAACGAACCAGCTATTCAATGTATGTATTTTTATTGTTTTTAGTTTTCAAAAAAACTGCTAAACCTAATAAAAAAAGAAAAAAGAAATGGGACGTATTATATGAGGAAACCACATTATGTACATGACAGAATTCGATTCATAATACTTTTTTCAGGAGAGTCCAGAATGAATTTTAGAAAAAAAATGGGGGCGTTTTTGTGTGAATTTTCTGTGAATGAAAGAGCAAGTTTTGGGAATTAAGTATAGATAAATAACTAGAAGAAGAGAGACAGAAAATGGGATAGAAAAGAAGGAAAAGACATGATGGGATTTGGGAAAGGTAGAACGGGAAAAAAAACGGATGAATGAGGAAAATGATACCCAAAAAAAACAGAAAAAATGAAAAAAAAATGACTAGAACAGATTGTAAATATTGGATTTTTAGAAATAGGTTTTAAGCCGCAACTGTCACTGTTGTTGGTGATGTTGGAGGAGTTGTTACAGTTCGGCATTTTAGTTCTCCATCCTCATGAACCTGAAAAAAATTGGGATGAATATGGCTAGAATATTTCCTTTTCTGTTCAAAATTTCAGATTCTTTTAGACAAAAACATAAGCTAAAAATAAAGTAATTTCACTGTGGACCTTTCTTTGAAAAGTTGAAACATATCAATAATAGACGTAGCTCTCACACTATCAAGTTTGAGTTCAATTATCTCAATTCTTGTGCGAGATATCAAAAATGTGCCAACTGATGAAATGCTTCTAATACGATGATAAACAATTTATCAGTTGACAACTATTTAATATCAATTACAGGAACCGAGATAAGCTGGCTCAAAGCTACTACCGTAAAACCTGTATGAGAAGAGCCCCTAACTTTTAATTTTGAGCCAAATTTTCTCGGTTCCTGTCGAGGATATGAGAAAGGTGACAACTGATAAACTCATTATCATAATATCACAAACATTTTATTGGTTGTCACAGTTTTCATATCTTGCATATGAACCGAGATAATTGAGCTCAACATTGGCAGTGTGGCCCTTCTATTGCAGGTTTTACGGTAGTTAAGATGCCCTGCTGTCAGAGTGTTTACGGTAACACTTTGGCTACCGTAATCTAAAGCTACAACTTGAATCAATTCAAAAATCGCTTACCTCCACAATATGTTCATCTCCATTTTCTACTGTTTTTGTTACAATTTTCTTTCCATCTACAACTTTTGTCGACGTCGAAGTCTTTCTTACTGTCGCATTCTTTCCTGGTTCTGTTGGACTTGAGAATCGGATTACAGTGGAGAACGAGCTGAAATTAATTCATAACCTCCCATATATTCTGAAATATCTCTCTCACTTCTTATCGTCTCTCTCCTTGTTCTTGTTCTCGTCGTAGAAAATGTGAACTCTGCTTGACGGGAACCGATGATAGTGATGTTTAGTCGAGAAATCCGCGGATCTCGGTGGATTCTTGAATGCGTACGAATCGACGTCGGGAAATGTGAAAGCGTCGTCGAAGAACACATTCTCGAATGGATCCCGGTTGCCGAAGAATTCGCGAAAAATATCGAATGGCGAGCGGAACATGTCGTGACTGTGCATTCGGTGCATTCCTGGAGTACTACGGCGACGATGAAGACCTGGATTCTCTGATCGATCGAGGTCGGCGCGTTTCTTTTCTGAAAGAAGAGACATGATTGACCCATACAGCATAGGCTATTCTAGAGCTCTGTAAATTCCAGATAGCATTGGATTTTACCAAAAAACCTGTAATAGAAGGTTTCTCTAACTTTTCACTTTGAGTCAATTATCTCTATTCCAGTAGAAGATATTCAAAAGTTGTCAACTAATAATTTTTTTTTCATAACATCCAAAATACTTCGTCAGTTGAAAAAACTTTAATATCTCTCACAGGAATCGGGATAAATGAGCTCAAATTTTACGGTTTCGGTGGGCTTTATTAGAGGGAATATGATAGTTTCTTTGAAGAACTAGGAATCCCACGGAATTCGGAATTTATTTTACTGTAGTTTATGTGGTAGAACCAGTAGCCTAACGTAGATTATGCTTCTAGATAGACATCCCGAATAATTGACAAATGCATAAAACTAAAGATCGTATCCTCCTTGGACTTTTGAAATTTTGTCTAGACTCACTAAAATTGGAAAAAATGGCATCCAAAAAAGATTTATCGTCCAACAATTCAGCTGTGTTTTTTTGGGGAAGAACTAGAAATTTCGGAACATTTGAAAAATCTATCTAATTGACACAGAAATGATTAATGACTCTCAGGAAACTATGAATTCTGGGGATCAGAGACCTCAAGGTTCTGAGATTCTGAGATTCTGAAATTCTGAGATTCTAATATTCTGAGATTCTGAGATTCTGAGATTCTGAGATTCTAAAATTCTGAGATTCTGAGAATCTGAGGACCCGAGACTCTGAGATTCTGAGATTCTAAGATTCTGAGATTCTGAGATTCTGTGATTCTGAGATTCTGAGATTCTGAGATTCTGAGATTCTGAAATTCTGGAATTCTGAAGTTCTGAAACTGGGAAATCTGAGTTGAGCGATTGCAAAATTGACAGTAATCCTGACAGAAGTTTGACTTAAAAACCGGAAATTGTGAAATTTCGCCATTTTGGAGTCCTGGGATTTAGAATTCGGCATTTCAACGTTTCAATTTAGAAAAAAAAATCAATTTCAATTTTTGATAAAAATCGTTTTTATCACTTTTCTATTTGCACTTCTTCATGTGCACTTTTGATCCCTCTATTTGCCAACTTAATGATACCAAAATTTCAAAACACTTCTTCCCTTCTGTTCTTTAGTCCTGTCCCTTCTTCTTCTTCCCTATATTTCAACAACTAATTGGCAAACTTCTCAAGAGCAGGTGCTTCAAAAAAAGAGATCAAGAAGACACTGATTGTTACACAACAATATACACACTAGTTTACACTTTTTCTCTGCACTCTCTTGTTTTTCAGTGATCTTTTTTGTTGGAAAATTTCAAGAAAGTGTTAAAATAATTTTGTGGTCTCGGTGTATAGTAGTGAACTTCAATTTTTTTGGTTAAGTAGGTCAACAAAATGTGATCATAATAATAAAAATTACATGTTCATCCCCAATGTTTTTGCCTGTTTTTTTTTGTATTTGCTATCGCTATCCGCTAGTTCATTCACCAAAAAAAAAACAGGAAGTGTCGGTAAATAAACAAAAAATTGTCTCTGCTTTTGTTTTTGGTTCTCTTTCACTTTCTTTCCGGAAAACATGAAATTTCAACAAAACTATAGAAAAATTAACGACTCTGTACTGTAGTTGATAACTTTTTCTTTTTTTGCTTAATGGCAAAATTTTATGATTCCCAGAAAAAAGAAAAGAAAAGAAAAATACTCACTATCGGTCAAAATTTCGTAGGCTTGGGCGATTTTCTTGAATTTCTGCTCGGCTTCTTCTTTCGATTTGTCGTCTGTGTGCTTGTCGGGATGCCATTTCAGAGCCAATTTTCGGTAGCTGAAAATTTTGAATTTTTTGTGTGGATTTACGAAGGATTTTATTAATTTTTTGGGCTCATATAGATGTGTAGGTTTAAAAGAAGTGCTCCTTCTTTTTACCGTAACACCTGTAATGGAAGGACCCTCACCTTTTAACTTTGGACCAATTTTTCTCGGTTCCTGTAAAAGATATCAAAAAATTATCAACTGGTAAACTGTTTATCATAATATCAGGAGTGTTTTGTCAGTTGACACTTTTTTGCTATCTTGCATAGGAACTGAGATAATCGAGCTTAAATTTGAGAGTGAAATTCCATATAGTTGGAAAAGCAATAATCTTCCATTACAGATGTTACGATATTTGACAATTTTATGGTACTTTACCTTTTCCAACTCTTCTGTTCAGGCCAGCTAGGAATTTTCAGACAATGTGTACATAAACTTTTTGGGAAAATTTTGTGCAATCAAAAATGATATAAAAAGCATACTTTTTTGATCACTATGCAAACTTTCAAATACTTATGTATTCGGTATTTTAGGAATCAAAATTTCAAAGTCATGCATTTCCAATTTTGGCACCTTTGGGATCGAAAATTTCAGAAACGTTTCAGAAAACTCACGCCTTCTTAATTTCAACATCATCTGAAGTGGATGAGATTCCGAGCGTCGTATATGGTGAATCCTCTCTCGGCGCCATTTTTTAAACCGAATGAACCGCCTGGAAAAGAGTACGTTTTTGCACAAAGAAGGTGGCAAAAAAACAGAGTAGCGGAAGAGAGAGAAGGATAAGCTTTAAGGACAACAGAAATGGAGATTTTTGAAAAAAGGGGGAAGAAGAGGAATAGAGGGAGACAGTAACCCGAAAAAGTGAAGTAACACATAGAGTAAAAGTTTCTCCCGTCGTCGACACGAGAAAAACCGGTCGATTATTTATGCACAGCCATGGGGAACTACCCCCTATTTACTGACACTTTATGTTTCTACCTGGAAAGCAAAAAAACGAGAATACTGGGTCATTGGGAAACCTGATGCTCACTTTTTTAGTCGTATATATGTCTATTGACATAGACTTTGGGGTCGTAAAGTCTAGAAAATTTTATAGCTCGCCAAAAGTTGTTCCATAAAATGTTGTTCCATAAAAAGTGTACACATTTTATATATGGTAATTGACGAAAAAAATCTAACATGCATTTTTTTTAGTTTACAGCAAACAACTCTTGTTGAGAGCCAAATAATATTTTTTTGTAAACATCGGAGGAGGAGCAATTTTGATAAGAAGCGAATTCGAATTTTCGATCAAAGTCTGTTCTGGTGGATGGGTTTCAACGAAACGAGATAATTAATTGAAATTAAATAGATAAGAGAAATTTTGATGGTTTGGTGAAGAACAGTTTGAAAAAGTAAATAGGTAAAAGAGGCGAAAAATCGGAGTGAGAAATGGGGTTCCGAGAAGAAAAAGAGAAAAATGTCGAAAAAAAAATTAAGTCTCGGAGAGGGTTTAAAATGATAGTGAGGTAAGCTATTACTTAACCTTTTCGGTCAGTGTGTTTTGGTCTCTTTCTGGAATTTCGGGAATTTTTTTGAAATTTAATATTTTTGGACTGGCTCCAGATCTGGGGTTCATAAGTAGCGAAATTTCGTAATTAAGTCTTTTTTGTACACTATTAATAGGCTTGCATGACTTTGAAATCTATGATTAGATTTCTGAAAATTTTGAATTTCAGGTTTTAATTTTCAAGTTTCCTGATTCAATTTTTGGTCTAGTTTTTGGTCTAATTTTGAATTTTTTGCCTCTAATTTTTTAGCCTCATTTTTTGGTCTAATTTTTAACCTAATTTTGAGATTTCTGGTCTATTTTTTGGGTCTAATTTTTGGTCTAATTCTGAATTTTTTGTTTGATTTTTAGGCTAATTTTTAGATCTATTGTTTTCTCAAATTTCGATTTTTGGCCTAATTTGTCTAACGTTTGGTCTTTTTAGGTCCAATTTTTAGGTATATTTTTAGGTCACATTTTTGGCCAAGTTTCGGTTTTTTGGCCTAGTTTTTGGCCTAATTTTTGACCTAATTTTTTGGTCTAGTTTTGAATTTTTTTTGTCGAATTTTTGGTTTGATTTGGTCTAATTTTTTAAGGTCTAAATTTATAAAAATCAATTTCTAGGAATCCCCAAAAAAAGTAATAGAATACAAAAGTTCAATTTAACACAGTAACTTCTTTTTCAAAATGTTGCGGAGGTGTTCGTCTATGTTGGACGAATCCCAAAAGTCAATAGTGTAGACTTTCTATATCAAAATTTCAAAGTATGAAGTGCAAGTTTCATAGAAAGTGAAAATTTTTTGAAAGTTTCAAAAATATGAAACAGGGGGTTTCCCTCATTTTGGGAGTCATTAATTTCTAATCAGCTGGCGAATGAGTGGGCGAGACTGTCTTAAAAAATATGACGTGGCGCCAAGGAGCTGATTACAGGTCTAAAATAGGCTCACGAGGTCGACCTTTTTTGGTGGCATGACCCCCTTAACCTAGATTGGTACTAACCTTGAGTACCGGTCAGGGGGGAAATTGGTCAGAGAAAAAAGAAAAAGAAAGGAAGTTTTAATTCAGGGACAAAATTGCCACAAAAGAAGAAGAAGAAGAAGAGGTTTAGGGGCAACTGGAAGTCAAACTGATTGAGAAATGGGTCTATAAATTAATGAACAGAAACAAAAGAAAGTCTTCATCTTCTTCTCCGACTACGCTTGAGTAGAAAAAGAAGAAGAAGAGAGTGTGTGTTTCGTCGAAGAAAACACGATTGCCGTTTTCTCCTGAGAGAGCGATCAGGGGGGAGAAATAGTGGGTGATTTGAAGAGATTTAGACACATTACAGCAGAAACATGGAAAGATTTGGAAGCCAATTTTCGTACTTGAAAGGGGGGTCACTCGCTGATTATGATGGGAATGAGAAATGAATTATAGCAGAGAGAGTGGCTGGAATATTGAAAAGTGTAAAATGAAGAATTATATATGAGGGGACAGATGTCCGGCATAGATATTATTATTATTATGATTCTCGCTTTCTCTCTCTTTGTTCGCTTTAAAAACTTTTCGACTACATCTGGCCAATTATTCTCCCCCGGCCCCGTTCATGTGACGAGGGGAAGACCCCCGAAGCTTAATTGCTTTCATGCTTCTCTTCTGGTGACGTTGAAAAAGCAGGAAAAAGCCTAAATGTAAAATTATCCCAACTCTCTACAAAAACTCTAGGTCAGGTCAGTCAATCTACAAGTGTGAGAGAAATACATAATAATTGCCGATTCCTTTGAGGTCAAAAGGAAGTCATTGTGTACTAAACCCGACAAAATTGAGGAGAAAAAAACGTCACAAGGGAACCATGTTTAGGCGTCGTCTCAGAATTTTTTCTAAATTTGTTCATTTATAGTTTCGAATACGGGCTTTCTCGTGATGTATTTGGTTTTCTGCGCAAATTTCTAGAAGTCGAGAAAATTCCGTCTGAAAATATGCTGTTTTTTTGCTCTCCTCCTTCCCTTCTATTTTTCCCCCTTTCTTCTATGCATTCTCCACTGTGGAGAAACCGAGCAACAGTGGCCGAGTGGATAGTGGGGATGAATAGTAATCACAACTTTGGGGTTCGATTCCCTCCTTGTCCATTTTCTTTTTTCTTCTTTTTCTTTGATGTTGGAGGAATGCTTTGCATTTTTCGAAAATCAAAATTATGTTTTCTCTATTATTTGAGTAGGAAAAAAGCTCGAAAAAGAATTTATTGAAAAATTCATGTTGGACTTGTTTCGAAAAATATCCTATAAACAGTCAAAATGTCAGTCGAAATCCCCCGATTTGACCATATTGGTTGCTGAACAGTGATAAATCTGTCAAGGAGTATGTAAATCTATGTTTTCACTAGGTTTGAGTTCTATTGGCTGATTTTCGAAGGACTACCATTCATTGAAGTTTCGGAAGAAGTCTGTTATTTGGGATTTCAAGATGGTTATAGGCTACAGAATCTCGTGAAAATACTCATTTTTTCATTTCTATGTGTTTAGAATTCATTTTATCACATTAAAAAAAATTTCGAAAAATTGTAAAATTTGGCAAAGGGGGGTACCCATGGCAACTTTTTTTCAAAAAAATTTTTTTTTGAAAAATGAGGAAACTTTGTCAGATTGTAGAGAAACTTCTAAAATTACGATCCACACTCAAAAAATGCCGAAAAACTCATATTAACCGTTTCAAAAACTCACTCCAAAAGTGAGAAATTAGCACTGAAATCACTTAAAAAGCCCATAACTCGATTTCTAGAAATTTGCGCAGAAAACCAAATATACCACGAGAAAGCCCGTATTTGAAACTATAAATGAGCAAATTTAGAAAAAATTCTGAGATGACGCCTAAACATGGTTCCCTTGTCAGATCCTATCGGAACAGCTGTTTGTATGTATTTGAGAAAGAGTGTCTACCGCAAACTGACCTCTAAAACTTCGTTTTCCGCAATTCGAAGAAAAAGTTCTGATTCATCTAATAGATACCAGGATGGCCTTTTCTGGGAGTTTTGAGTCATAGAGTAGAGATGAGCGTCATAAAAAAGATGTCATGGAAAAGGAAAATGATAAATAGGTTTGGGTAAACATTAGAGAACCTTCTAGAACTTGAATTTTGGTTCTGATCCTTTAAAAATTTTAGAATTCCTATAGGACTACAGTTTGTAAAAATACCGTATTTCGGTTTCTAGTAATCCCACAATTTTGAAACTAATACCATTGGACTCGGCTCGCTGCGAGCTCAAATGAGTATACTCATGACTAGTTTTGGAAAACATTTCGGATTACTGTAGTTCGACCTCTTCACCGAAACTGCCGTATCTCTAGTTACAGTAACCACAGAAACATGAAACTTATTTGGTTCGACGTGACTCGCTGTGAGCTTTCAGATGAGTATAATCATGACTAGACTTACTTGATAATTTTTTTTGGATTACTGTAGTTCGGCCTCTCACCTAAAACAACCGTATCTCGGTCTACAGTGCTCCTAGGACTATAAAACTAGTACCATTCGACTCGGCTTGTTGTGAGCTTTCCAATGAATATAATCATGACTAGTTTTGAAAGCAAACTCCGGATTACTGTAACTAGGGACCTATCTGAGTATGATTCCAAGTTACACTTCATGACCTATATCATTAGAAAGCCCATAAAATTCTGATTCTGAATATTTTTTCTGTTTTTGCGAAACGACGATGAGCTTCGAGAAAATTGGGTCGAAAGATAGTTTTCAGTTGATTTTAGTACTGAAATCTGCATTGAAAATCGACGCGCGACACGTGATATGTATTTTTACAATTTCAAGGGCCAAACACAGCCTAAAATCAACTGAAAATTATCTTTCGACCCAATTTTCTCGAAGCTCACCGCCGTTTCGCAAAAACAGAAAACATATTCAGAATCAGAATTTTATGGGCTTTCTAATGATATAGGTCATGAATAGTAACTCGGAATCATGCTCAGATAGGTCCCTGGTAAGTCAAAATCTCTCGATTCTGCAAATTTTGGCTCTAAAATTTAAAAAATTGGAAACAATTAAATTCGTCTAAAGACGGAATTCTGAAATTCTGAAGATTTGATTTAGAAACCGAATTTTTTCCAAAAATTTCAGAACGATTCCAGACCAGACTTGACCTACTATTATAGATTCGAAAAAGTTAAAATTCGACTGAAAAAGTTAAAAATCGCTACTACCCTAGGGTAACCAATTTTATGTTCTCCTCCCTTTAAAAAAGTGAAAGCAAGTAACATAATTCCTGTTCGTTTCTCTCTATGAATTCACACGAACTTTGATCGGAATAAGCACCCCATTCCCACTATATAAAAAATTGTTGCGTTGTGTATATACAACACAATCTCCGAAAATATATATATATATACTAGGCATAAAATATAATACTAATAATACTGGACGTCCGTCCCTCTCTGCATAACTGATATTTTTCTTCTTCCTATACACATATGGTTAGAATCTTCTTCAGTTTCGGTTTTTGCCGCGCGTGTGTTCCGCATGAACGAAGAGAAAGAAGCAAACAGTTTGGCGTTTTTCCGCAAGCAGACGAAAGAAAAGTACATAAAAGCGAAGAAGATTCGAGAACAAACAGACTTGGAATGTTGCCAAGTTTTTTGTTTAAAAGGAAAGAATTCAGAAAAAAAGCAGGGTCCATCAGAATAAAATTGGGGATGCGAAGGTGTCATTGAATTCAAGGTCATTTTCTAAAGACGTGTGTGTGTGGGAGGGATGAAGGCGGTGTCAATCCAATCTGTCATGGAGAAGACAGGGTTGGACCGCAGAGGAGAAAAACAGGAAGGAACTAGGACGACCCGCCATCCGACTAGGAAAGTGGTACCACCTGGAGCATCCCATTTCGAAACCATAGGAATACGGTATGACGTGGCAGCAGTCTCGGAGGCAAACGGTCAATATAGGAAATGACGTTCGTGTTTGTGGTCATAAGATGGATTAGAACCCAAGCGCACCAATGTGGACATTATGACGAAGAAATTAGAGAAAGAAACTGCTAAACGAGGATTCCAGAAGAAGCATGACGAAGAATGGAAAGTTTTGGGTTACTGTAGAAAACACCGAGAAGATTTTTCAGCTTTTTTAGAACTGTAAAATTTCAGAACCAACTGCCAACTTTGAGCACATATATCTCATTTTCTATGGGAGATATCAAAAAGCGGCCAACTGATAAAATATTGGTGGTATTATGATAAACAATTTATCAGTTGACAAATTTTTGATATCTGTTTCGGGAATCGAGATAATTCAGCTCAAAGTTGACAAGTTGGCGCTTCCCGACTGGGCCGCCGATCTCTTAACTTTGAGCCCATATATCTCATTTTCTATGAGAGATATCAAAAAGAGGTCAACTGATAAAATATTGATGGTATTACGATGAATAGTTTATCAATTGACAAAATTTTGATACCTTTCACAGGAACTGAGATAAATTGTCTCAAGTTTGACAAGTCAGCGCATTGCCGGCTGAGCTGCGTGGGCTGCCGACCTCTTAAGTTTGAGCCAATTTATCTCGATTCCTCTAAAAGATATCAAAAATTTGTCAACTAACAAAATATTGGGGGTTTTATGGTTAACAATTTATCAGTTGGCAAGTTTTTGATAACTTTTACAGAAGTCGAGATAATTGAGCTTGGTTCGGGTAAGCTTCTTTTGCTCAAAAATAGGTCTTTGACATAGAATCGATTCGCAAAAAAACCAAAATGTTTAAAATCAAAAACTGGAACATGATCTCCACCTAAAAAGCTTTTTCGTCGGTGAAAAGTACCGAGACACTCTTCTCAATATGTACCGTTATTCAATTGGAAACTGTTCATGACCCACTCAAACCCACTCTCTTTTTCCTTTTTCCTTATTTTCTTCTGACCGGTTCTCAAGTATCATTCTTCTGAATTAATATAATGGACAATAGAGGGAAAAAAGTCATGACCCCAGAAAATTGGGAGGAAAAATGTGAATCTGAATATTGTTCGTCCGGAAGTTATAAGGTGTAAGGCGACGACGTGGAACGGGGTGGGAGGGACTAAAAGAAGAACTAATCGGATTTTTTGGGGCGTAGTACGCCCCATGGAAACTGGATACTGCGCGGTAAACTTGACGTTTGCACTTTTTTTTTGGTCTGTCCGCGCCTCAGGAACCATATTTTTTCGGGGTTTCCGTTTGGCTAACTAACTGTACAGTAGTACGAAAATGTGTATAAATTTTGGCGCGAAAAAAATGACGAAGAGAGAAATATGAGACTGGTCAAGGGTGTGTCCAGAAGTTTAGTATAGTGTCATAAATTTCAACTAGGTCTTCTTTTTCAACTTTTTGCAAAGAATTGAAAGAATGCAAATAAATTGATGAACTGCAGACAGATATCTAGTTTTTGATTGGAGCTGACGAAAAAGTTTGAACTTTTTAAACGATTGGAAACTTTTGGAAAAACTGGATTCTAGGAAATTAAAATTCAGAGTTTTCTGAACTTTGGATTGCAAATTTAGCTAGAAAAACATTGATTTTGAGAGAAGTTGTGAGCGAAAAAAGGCCTAATTTTCTTCAAAATCAACATTTTTGGATGGTTCAAAGTGAAAGTGTGGGAAAATGATAAAAATTGCAAAATCGTTTTAAAAAAAGTTTAAGGTTTACATTTTCCAATTGGAATCATGCAAAAATGCTGATTTTGAGACAGTTTTACCTGTATCTTCTTTCAAAATCGACATTTTTGGACGAATTTCAGATTTTCAGAACTTCAAAATGTCAGATTCTCAAAATTTCAGAATTCCAGAGTTTCAGAATCTCAGAATCTCAGAATCTCAAAATCTCAGAATCTCAGAATCTCAGAATCTCAGAATCTCAGAATCTCAGAATCTCAGAATCTCAGAATCTCAGAATCTCAGAATCTCAGAATCTCAGAATCTCAGAATCTCAGAATCTCAGAATTTCAGAGTTTCCAAATTTTAGAACATCAGAATTTCTGAATATTTAAACCTTAAAAAGTTGGATTTTCAGATTTCGATCTACCAATTGAATTTCCTACGCTGAACTTCAGTAAGTACAAAAAATATGGAGATTATCTGGATCATCGTTCAATAACACCTGAGACCAAAAATTTTGAAAATTCAAATTTTCAAGAATATAAGACAGGAACTCTGGGCATATGATCTAACTGAATACCAATGAAAAAACTCTCGAAAAAGAAAGTTCTAGAAGTTCAAAATATGTTTACTTCACACAAAAAAAAATCGAACAGTTCTTGTTATTTCCCTAGCCAGGAGGTCATGCGATCCCTAAAAAATCCGAACAGTCAATAAACATATTCCGAAGAAAAAAGGGCTTCTTTTCATTGAAACAAGAAACAACTAGACGTCACTTGTGAAATGAGAGACCTCACCCGACAAAAAGGGAATACAAAAAAGGGAAAGAAACAACCGTAACTACCACCACACAGAGAGAGAAACCGCAAAAAGATTACAGGTTTCGGACTGTTTGGTATGAAAAAAAAGAATGGAAAAGAAGAGAGAATGGGAAGAAGAATATTCAAGAAGAAGGTAAAAGAAGAAGAAGAAGCCAGGCGGTTCCTAACGCCTTGTTTCTCTTTTTCTTCTCCCTCCTTCAAGCGCTTAGCACCGGACGGCCGCTCGTGCGTGAGCGCCGCATGGGAGCTAGATAGCGTGTGAGATGAAGAGACGCAGACAGCGGAGCCACGCCCACTGACCGGACGGAACGGCACATGCTTCTTGAAACGGTATACGCTCCCCCCGTATAAACCGCACACGCACACTTTTTTCTGATTGCTCATTCTCTCGGCAGATGCCTTTTTTGCTCTTTTTTTTTGCTCCGAACAGATGGAATCATCGTATTACGTGTGGCACTTGCGCAGCAACCAAGGAAGAACTTTCTAGAAAGAGAAAAGGTGTGGCTGATAAAGAAGAAGATGGGGAAGACGTTCAAATGAACTATGACTACTCCATATATAGAAAATGAAGTGTCAGTTTGATAGAGAAGAGACATCAATCAAAAAAAGATGACAGTTTTTGAAACGTTCAGAAATCTTACACTTTCGTTCTCTCTGGGAAGCTTAAAAGTCAAGATTTCTCAACTTTTCTAGAATATTTTGGAATCTGAATTTCTTAAAATCGTAAAATCTTGTAGTCTCATAATTCTAATCTTATTGTTAGAACCCTACTACCGTATCTTATCGAATGGAAGCCCACCCAACTTCGAGCTCAATTATCTCGATTCCTGTGATAGATATCAAAAATTTGTCAACTGATAAAATATTGGTGATATTGTGATATATAATTTATTAGTTGACCAAGTTTTGATATCTCTCACAGGAATCGAGATAATACGGCTCAAAGTTGACGGTTTGGGTGGGCTTCTATTAGAGGGAATACGGTATTTCAGAACTTCTGAAACTCTGCTAAATTATGAAAGTTTTTTGGGAGTTTTAAAAATTTACAAAAATTGTTTAACTTTCTTTCAAAAAGTCTTTTAAAAACTTCTCTGAACCTAGAAAAAAAGATCCTAGAGCATGTTTGAACCTTGCCTCATCTTCTTTTTTTCTCATCCGAGCCGCCCGTAAAACTTTGCCATTTTTACATCTACAATCTGAGAGTGTTTGATAGATATATGATAGTGCTTGACGGGGGGAGGATTGGAAGGGGTTGAATGATGATTCCTCGTAATCACCCGAGAGATGTCTCAGGGGCTGTTCGTTTTCTCTTTCTCAACATGTTTCTGCAAAAGAGATACGTCTTATCCCCAACTGCTTGGTGAAAAGCGAAGAACGAAAAACAAGAGAGAAAGTCGGATCATCGTGTCTTGAGAACGACTAGTGAGAACAAATTAGAAGGATTTGGAAACAAAAAAAAAAGAAGAAGAAGAAGCAGGTGAGAAGAGAAACATTGGAGGGAAGATCAAGGGAGCAGGTGTACTGTAGGTCTAGATGGAATAAGATTGATGGAGGGATGATTCAGGTGAATATTCAAATTTTGATTTGAATATTTTAGCGTATTCTGAGAGCAGGTGTTAGAATAGGAAGGATACTGTCGTTTTGGATGTATAGTAGAAGATTGATGAGGCTCACAATCAGGTGTGGCAGGTGAATGGAAAATTGGATTCGTTTGAAAATTTGAAAAATTCGAAAAATTAAAGATTCTGACATTCCAAGATTCTAAGATTCCAAGATTCTAAGATTCTAAGATTTCAAGATTCCAAGATTCTAAAATTCTAAAATTCTGAGATCCTTAGATTCTGAGATTCTGAGATTCTCAAGTTCTCAGGTTCTCAGATTTTGAGATTCTGAGATTCTGAGATTCTCATATTCTCAGATTCTCATATTCTCAGATTCTCAGATTCTCAGATTCTGAGATTCTGAAATTCTGAGATTCTGAGATTCTGAGATTCTGAGATTCTGATATTCTGAGATTCTGAGATTCTGAGATTCTGAGATTCTGAGATTCTGAGATTCTGAGATTCTGAGATTCTGAGATTCTGAGATTCTGAGATTCTGAGATTCTGAGATTCTGAGATTCTGAGATTCTGAGATTCTGAGATTCTGAGATTCTGAGATTCTGAGATTCTGAGATTCTGAGATTCTGAGATTCTGAGATTCTGAGATTCCGAGATTCTGAGATTCTGAGATTCTGAGAATCTCAGATTCCCAGATTCTAAGAGTTTAAGATTCTTACAAAAGAATACAAAATTCCAAACTCCAGCAACCACATGACCTTCTAAATTCTGTCAGCTCCAAAATCAACTGAACTTGCACGCATCCTTCCCTTCTTCTTTTTCGTTCCTCAATTCAATTACATAATCGTGTATCACTTTTTGTGCTTCTCGTTTTTTCCTCCTATACTAAAAAAGTCAAAAAAAAGAGACCAAAATTGGTGTCAAACACAAAACAACAACAAAAATATTATCCACCAGAGAGATCTTTTTTCCCAAAAAACTACTAAAAACTACTATTTCTTGGACTCAAAAAGTGTCGCCGATCTTCTTCGGAAAAGAAAAAAAAAATACGATTTTCAGGAAATTTTGAAATTTGAATAGTTTTAAGATGAAAAAGAAGAAGAAGAATGAGATGATCGGAAAACAATCACAGCGGGAAGGGAATCAGTTATCAAGGAAAATGAAATAAAAGTGAAAAGACGACGAAGAAGAAGAAGATGCAAATTGCACAAATGCGTGTGTATCTGATCGTGAGGAAGAGAAGGGGATAATCAACAGCTGATAGGAATTGAGCTCAAGAAGAAGAAATTGAGAAGAAAGAAATGAAGATTATAGGCGTTTTAAAGAAAAGAAGAAGATGAGGATCGGGTGGAAATTGGGTTCATGACATCGGGGGAAACATAGAGAAGGCTCTAGAAACCGTGGGGAAGAGGGTCAAGAAGTTCTAGATATTTTCAAAAATTGAATACCCTTCCTAGAATTATATTAACTCGAAATTCTTTAAAATTTATGAACACTGAAGTTTCCAAACTCTCGCGAGTCGACTTTTGTATTTTACTGTTCGTCGCATTTCAAAAGGTGACCTCCAATTGTATTTGATTTTCAGGCTCTTCAAAAATGTATTAGTTTTTTTTTTCAATATTCACGTTACGAAATAAATAAAAAAGTTAATAAATATTAGGTCACGCCCCCCCCCCTCCTTCTGCCTACGTTTCAAAAATTCCACATATTGGAAAAAAGCAGTTCCTTGTGAATTTACACTCTCTCAACTTTATTACTCGTTGGATAATTCCCATTGGCACTTTTTCACTGGTAAGAAGTTCTTTGCACGCTGCTTGTTGGTAGTTTCTTGTCTTTCGATTGGTGAAAATGCGAACAAAGTTAAGACCCCCAGGGTCGTCATGTTTGGTGGTTCATGGCTAGGTGTTTATCACTGAACGTATCCCCTTTCAAAAATGATCCAATCAAAGATTCAAAAAAAGAAACATCAATGAGTAGTGTTGGCATAGAGACTTCTGCCACTGAAGAATTACTAATGGAAATTTTCTCAACGGTAATTGGGCCTAGGAGCCCATCAGGGGTTTTTGGTTGGTGTTTTCCCCCCGGTGAAAAACCATTTTCCCTTTCATGTACTGAGCCTCTACGTGGCGAAAGGGATCAACAGACGGAAACGTCTGGCTAATCAGTACACTATTGAACTCTGTGTTTTTTTTGAAATAAATTTTTAATTTCCATAAAAAAGTGTTTTTCTACCAGCAAGCTGGTGCGCCTTCGGCGCGATTTAATCTAGTTTTCACTGGCTCGTCGCTCCACTCCTAGTATATTCTTAAATGGTCACGTAAATTTATATCAATTTTCAAGCTTTTCAAATGTCGACAGAGTGACATCGGGACGGACAGACGCCTCTAGCGTTTTATTAATAAGGAAGATACTGTGTAATGTTTTAAGAATGATCAGAATCTCAATATTTAAGAATTTAAGAGTTCGAGAACTTGAAAGCTTGCTAATTTCAGAACTTTTAGATTTTCTGAAATTCAGAATTTCAGAATTTCAGAGTTGGAGAATTTCAGAATTTCGGAATTTCAGAATCTGAGAATCTGAGACTCTCAGAAACTCAGAATCTCAGAACCTTGGAAACTTGGAATTTCAGAATTTCAGAATCTTAGAATCTCAAAATCTCAAAATCTCAGAATCTCAGAATCTCAGAATCTCATGATCTCAGAACCTCAGAATCCCAGAATCTCAGAATCCCAGAATCTCCGAATCTCAGAATCTCATAATCTCATAATCTCAGAATCTTAAAATCTTAGAATTTCAGAATTTCAGAATCTCAGATCTTTAGATATTCGAATTTCAGATTTAAAAATTTTTAAAGTTCAGAATTTCAGGTTTTCCGAATTTCAGAATTATAGAATTTTAGAATCTCAGAATCTCAGAATCTCAGAATCTCAGAACTTCAGAATCTCAAAACTTCAAAATCTCAGAATATGAAATTTTCAGAATCTTAGAATCTCAAAATTTCAGAATTTCAGATTTTCAGAGTTTCAGAATTTAACAACTTTAGATTTTCAGATTTCAGAACATAGGAATTTCAGGATTTTGGAATCTCGAATTTTTAAAATTCAATTGCTCAAAAAAGAACTAAAATGTGTTTGAAAATTCAAGTTTTCTTCTCTTTTCAGACACTCCCCAAGACCTTCAAAAAGTGCAAAAGGCTGGACCAAAAGGGGCTTAATTTCCTCAGAAAGTAAAAATAAACGAATTCTTTTTTCCTTTATCTGATTTTAACGTCTACAACTTCTTGGGGCAAAAATATGGGAAGTTTCAGATTTTGAACTTCTCTAAAATTCCCAAAAGGGATTTTGAGATTCAAGTTTTGGGGTGCCTGAACGGATTGGTCCGGGTGGTCACCTGATTTTTCGAATTTCAAAAGGATTCAAAAAAGTGCAAAATCTGAAGAAGAGAAAGAAGAAAAAGAAGAAGAAGAGATGTCTCTTCAGAATAGAAAAAGAAATCGTTAAACTCGAAAAGCAAAAGTGCATTCTTCCTTCGAGAATGGACCAATATACACTCTCTCATCAAAAAACATTGAACGGGTGGACAAGAAGACAGCACACTCACTCTCGTAAAGTGACCACATCAAAAAATAGAAGAAGGAAAAGAGAAATAAGAAGAAGAAGAAGAAGAAGAAGAAAAAATCGTATAGATGTCTTCTAAATGTCAGAAAAAAAAACATATCGAGACGAGGAAGCACAGAGGAAGTAAAAAAAAAAGAAGGAGAAGGGCTACTCAAGTGTCTCGTCCGGAAATGGGAAAGGGAGTGGTCAAATCTGGAAGTGTGGAAAAATTTTTGAGAGAGGGGGGGGGGGCAAGTTTTGATAACCGAAAATCAGAAAAAAGGGCTGGGTTCTGGAATTCGGGGTATGCAAGATAAGAGAGAAATGAGGTCAGTGTTCAGAATATTCAGAATATTTTCGTTGAAATATGTTTTGCAGAAATATTATTTTGGTATGAAAAAATCAGAGTTGTGGAAGAGAAACTGCGGTGGTCGTGGTCGAAGGTCTCACAACGACTACTACAGTAACCTAAGCTTTCGAGTCGAGACCAGAGATGTCCTGAATGACTTTTTTGAGAAACGGAAACCGGAATAAAATAATTTTCCCGGAATCCGGAAAACTAAAAATTTCACGGAATCCGGAATCTGGAATCCTGAATGAGACTAATTCTTCCGGAATCCGGAATGGAAATTTTTTCGCAATCCGGACAAATGAAAATTTTCCGGAATCCGGAATGCGGAATCCGGACAAAAATATTTTTCACGGAATCCGGAATACGGAATCCGGAATACGGAATCCGGAATCCGGAATCCAGAAACCGGAATACGGAATCCGGAATACGGAATCCGGAATCCGGAATACGGAATCCGGAATCCGGAATACGGAATCCGGAATACGGAATCCGGAATCCGGAATACGGAATACGGAATCCGGAATACAGAATCCGGAAGTCGGAATACGGAATCCGGAAGTCGGAATCCGGAATCTGGAATAAGGAATTCAGAATCCGGACATCTCTGGTCGAGACCAACATTTTTTTTACTACGGTATTTTAAAATTTCGCGTTTGAGCGCATTTGCTTCATGTCCTAGAAAATTCCGAAAAATATTTTTTTGGAAAAGTGGGCGGAGCTTAAATTGCAAACTGCGCATGGTTTTGCCGCATAGTTTCCTTGCACATTTGCATGAGAAAAACCTTGCCAGGCTTGCAGTTTAGGCTCCGCTCACTTTCCTACCCGAAAACCCAAACTTCTAGGTCAGCAGGCCTCAATGCCCTTTTGCAGGATATGTCCCATGATCTTTAAACTTCCTTTTTCTCCTATTCCAGCGAAAAGACGTCCTCGTGACCATTTGAAGCTTTTTGATACTCAATAGGCAACAAAAAGCAGAAGTTTGCGAGATGTGATGTCAGGAAAAAAACAAAGTCGCCATTCCAAAATGGTTCCCTTGAGATTCCAAAATTTTCATATGATTATGCAATGATTTGAAAAAAAGGGGTTGTCAGAGACTTCATTTACAAATTCTTTTACCATTTTTTTAGGAGGGCACACTTAAAAAAAACAAAAACGATGACCCGCATATAGGTCAACAAAAACTCATAAAAAATATGTGGTAATGAAACAGAGAAAAGAGCGAGAAATTAGAAGATTTGAATAGATTGAAATGGAGTGAAATTGTACTTTGTACACATTTGAGAGTGCAGTGATATCGTGTCAGAGGGATTTAGAGAAATTTATGTATCTAGTTACTTGCTCGTCATGACAACGAATTAGTAAAGTCTTTGTAATTAAAGGATTATGTGGAACCCAGTAGTTAAAAAAAATTATTCTGAGCAATTGTCGGGATGTGTTTGTCGTGGACAGGGGTAGAGTAGAAAACAATGGGAGGTGGTCTATGTATAGAAAGTGAGATGCGAGAGGAGACAAAGATCTTGGAGATTCTATCAGCATTCTTCCGATGCTCCTAACACTGCTGGCTGTTGCTCATCCTGGACTTTAGCCTTCATTTTTTGGCGCATCTGGGCTCGCATTTCCGCTCTTCTTTGTTCGGCGAGTGCTTTCTGAAAAACGGTTAATGATCAGTTGCTCTATAAATATATTTTTATATTTTCCCAGAAAACGTAGTTTTCCCATGCATGACTACATTCCTTCCCACCCCCCTCCCTCAAGCGACGAATGGATTTACCTGCTCCGCTAATTTCTTTTTGGTCTCTTCTGATACAATTGGAGCAACCTTCTTCGCCGTCACCGGTCTTGGTTTTGGAGCTTTTATTGTCGTATCAGCGGCGTCTACTTCTTCCTCGACTGCATTTGGATCCCAGTTGGAGGCACGATACCTTTCGACTTTCGAGAACTCTTTTAAGATTCCTTTCAGTTCCATATCGATCGTCATCCAGAATCCTTCCAAATCCTGAACAGTTACTGGCATCGGATCATCCGGGATGGGGTTCTAAAAACGCAAAGAATTCATTCAATTACTCGATAAATCAAAAAACAAAAAATGAAGCTTACAAGATTCTTATCGATTAACTCATTAAATTTCGAGAACTTCTTCCGCACTAGAAGATGTGCATTTCCATGCGCAGCTCTTAACGAATCCGCACACTTTTCGGGATAATCATCAGCATGCTCAAGATCTTTGCTCGCCGCATCCATCTTCGTCTGTAACTCTGCCTTCATTCTATCGTGAAGACTTCTGAATTCATGTCCATCCGATGGTGTAGACGTCGTCACTTCATCTTCTCTGGCATCCTTCAGAATTTCAACGTTTCGTTTGGAGCTGGCTGGAGACGATCCGGATATTCCACTATCACTTTCAGCGTCTGTTGAAATTTGAAGGCTCGGAATTTTCGTGGCTTCTTTTTCCTCTTTTTCCTCATCGTTTCCATTGGCGTCCTTCTTCAAATCAATCTCATCAAACAGCTGGAAACATTGAAATTATAAAACATTCTTATCACCAATAAAAAATTACCGGCTGCTGATTGATAATAAACTTGTGCGGCTCGATATTCTCCACACCTTCTTTCTCGTTCTTATGAGCACTACACAAATCCAACTGGTCGAATTTGCTTATGAGATCCCGAATAGGTCCGGGCGTCGAGACATGATTGCCCATCTCGTTTTGAAGAAG
This sequence comes from Caenorhabditis nigoni, assembly GCA_027920645.1. Taxonomy (NCBI): domain Eukaryota; kingdom Metazoa; phylum Nematoda; class Chromadorea; order Rhabditida; family Rhabditidae; genus Caenorhabditis; species Caenorhabditis nigoni. Next base: position 5,713,580 of record CP115866.1, on the reverse strand, counting down.
TGTGTTGATTCGATTGTTGTGTAGCGGAGCGGTCGGTGTGTGGCTTCAAAAAAACGGATCATAATCAAGATTAATAGAAACTGGTTGGGTGGAATCTACTCAAAAAATGTGCGGTGATTCACAAATTTCAGAAATACTTCTATAAGGTTATCAGCAAAAATGTGGAATGATTCGTACTGGGGAGGTGGAAAAAGATAGAGGAGGAAGAGGGTAAAAAAAGAATTCGGGAAACAAAGGACGGGCATTTGTAGAGGGAGTAGAGGAGGAGAGAGAAACAACAGGCGGTGGTGGTAGTGGTCATCTTGAAGAAGACGAGATGAAAAATATATCCATCATCACTATTATGATACATTTGTTCAGGTAAACGGCTGGCTTTTCCCTGGCTTATGGAGGAAGTCAACATATAAGATTGTAGGGAACGCGGGTGCGGAAATTGACTAAAAGCGCGAATTGGTGAGGATAAAGAGAGAGGGCAAACAACGGACACGCTTATCATGAAAAGCCCCGAAATCGTGCTGGGATCCGAGGCGATATCCTTTCACGAGTGTTGCCAAATCGTTTCTCGGCAAAACCCTTGGAGGAAATCAAAAAAGAGAAAAAAGGAATCACCACTCCCTTATTACTGAATGCAGGTCGTCGTCGTCCAAAAGAAGGGGCCTGCCATAAACGTACGATTGAACGATTTTCACTAAAGCGTTCGGGTTGATATTTGTCCTAACACAAGACCCACACACACTAGTGCAAACACTAACATGGCCCACTGCTGCTGAGACTGACCAGCATAGTTATTAATCTGACGGGTGTAATCCTATTGTAGAAGTGAAAATTCGGACAACTTTTCGGGAGGAAACAAGACTCGGAAGAGAGAGAAGAAAGAGAAATTCAACACCAGTAGAAGAAATCTACTGAGATTAGCATCTAGATCGGTTCGTGTGTGAAAGGGTCACCGATTCGGTTGTCTCGGGATTAAGTGCCTCCGGAGGGGTTATCTCGAAATAATCATCATCATAAATTAGGAGACATCAGAACGAGAAATTGGAAGAATGAATAAGAAAATGAACTATGGATGAATGAAGAAATGTGGAAATTCCACAATGGAATTGGAAGAAATCGGAATTAACCAAACCACCTGTGAGTGAAGGAAAAGGTCGAACTCACAAGAAGAAAGTCAGAGAAGACAGTAATTTATCTGCTAGTAGTGGTGAGGGAAAAATCATTGTATATATGGCAGGGGCCAAAACCCAAACACAGCCATTCATTCTTAGGGAGGAAATGGATTTATTGGAATCTGACTTTGATTGGCTTCGTTTCGAATCAAATGGAAGAAAAGATGACGGCAACCAGTAGAGAAGGAAGAAGAAGAGGAAGAAGGAATGGAATGAAAGAGAAAATATGTGAAGGAGGAAGAAGAAGAAGAAGAAGACGAGAAATTGCAGAAAATAAGCATTGCTACTGTACAAATGGGAGTGACCATTGAAAAACCGTTAACAGGGTATAAACCTAATTCCATTCCAACAACCCAAAACCAAAAGTTGAATGATACCTTCGCGCAAGGGGGTTCAGTGTAAAAATGCGCCACAGAAAACAACAGGTGTGAATAGCCAGGCGGTCCTCATTGATGTGGAACCAACCTAAACTCCTCTGAATTGTTCAATTTTCGATTGCTTGACGATTCAAGCTTGACGTTATTCATGAATAAACGACGAGAAGGAAAGAAGAGGTCCACTCGTGTCACATTCTGTGTTCTTCTGTTCTCTTGAGAAGATGAATAATTAGAGTGACACATGGAGTAAAAGTGGGTGCTGCTCTCGAAACAACATCATACTGGCACAAGAAGAGAAGAAAAAGGAGAAGAAATCGGATATGGTCCAAGAGGAGTCTCGCAGTAGGAGATGACACGCATTAAAAAAACGGACACGCATCGGATCGGATGAAAAAGATTGTAAAACAGTTGCGGAGGGAAAAGAGAGGCGTCGAATTGTCACACTAATCCTCAAACAGGTTCTTGTATTCCATACATTCTTCTAGTTTCACAACTTTCAAGAAGACAGCTGAAAGCGCATGCTTCAGGGGACCTACGGCAATTATTTTCACGCCCATTGAAGGAGGCAGCGAATCTCAGCGACCAAGTGGGTGCAACCCAAAAGTATACAAAAAAGGCAGAAAGAGATTGGGTGGTGTGGAAGAGAGAAGGAGCGGGGGTGGTCAACCGAGGTAATTGTGTCTCAGGGACCCTGTTCGTTTTACGCTTCAGTGTGTGTTTGTGTGTTCGCACTTGTGCGCCAATCTGTCATTGTCGCCGACGTCTCCGGAGGCAAACACACCCATCGAGAAGGAGTGCCTCTCTCATTCTTTACATTCAATTTCGCTTATCAAATTACAATTGATACTGCGGTAACCGAACGCCCGCGCGTCTCCGTTTCGTTCTTGCCGGTGATACCGTATGTCTCTTTGATGACGCAGAGAGAGTAGTACTTGATAAGACAAAAAGAACCAACCATTCAATTTCGGACGTTTTCGATTCACTCGTCTGTGTGCTGGGCAATGGACTACCGAATCCAGGCGCTGGTTTCCTCTCTTGTGGCTGTGAGAACATTCTGGCACGCCTGCAATAATTGATCCAATATCAATTATATGTATATTTAATTAGTTTGAATTTTTGTATGACACCCCAAAAATGAGCTACTTCCGTTAATTGAAGTAATCTATGAATGTCTAACCTTTCCACAAGACTTTCTCCAAGAACCACTGGAACTTTGGGTGTTAAATCGGCTTTTGGTGATCTGGAACTGAAACTTTATTAAAAAGTTCATTTTCTGACTCTACCTTGTATACCCATTCAAAGCACATGAGATTCTGAGATAGCTCGGTGTTCGATTTACTTCTGGGAAATCAGAAGTACCCGACGATAGATCGTTCTCCGACATGAAAGCGCGCGGAGATTTTTCACCGAATCCAAATGGTTCATTGAGTGGAGCACATGACTGAAAAACGTTTGCACTAGGACACAGATGTATAGCAGCTGTGGGGGACTTACATGGGTATCACGAGAGGTTACAAAACGTAGGTCTGTCTCGGATTGTGCTCCAGTGGGTAGTTGGGGCGCCAAACCTCTACTGCTGGCAGTTGTCTTTGTGGAGATGGCATGGAGGTCATGTTCAGACGTCGTTTTGTCTGTAATTGGTTTTACAATACAAACAGAAGAAGAGGGATTGTTGTGCTTAGTAATGCATGATGCTTTTTATGTCGATCTAGTTGATATTGGGAAAAGGGGCAAAGCAAACTTACTTGACAGACCATTTGTCGAAGCATCCAGACTGTCAGTTGAGGCGCCTCGAGAAGATGACGTGGACTGTAAAGTTTTCGAGCTCATATTATGTGTGAGAACCTAGGAAACTGGCAAGGAGGCAGTTTCTTTTTGGGTCGAGTTCACGTTCTATTTTCACGTTTTTTCACGCACCTTGAACCTTCCTGTCGCTCGAAGTGTCGAAAATCTGTTGAGGAGGCGTCGAGCAGGTGACATTCTGGCTTCTTCAACCAGAAAATTTGCGGCCGCTTCTGTAACTGTAGGAGTTGTTTTATGTGTTCAGATTTTTTTATTTCCGATTACCTCGATGGGAGGTTTCTGATGATCGACGATTATTCGCCGATTTTATGTTCCCGTCGCTTTTTGAAGAAGGCACTTGTTTAGTGGTTTCATTTGTTCTGAGAAAAGTTCGTTTTCTGTTACGATCTTGAGTTATCTTCTACTCACTCCTTACTCCTATCCACATCGGCTCCACGACTTTTGCTCCGGCTTAACCTGCCCAAAAAGCTACCAATAACCGTCTTCTTCGGTTTACCTCTAGCTTCTCTATCCGTCATGGTGCTAAATACTAGAATTGTTAGTTTCAGGGGGAAAAGTTATGTTTCAAGTTGAAAGTATAATAGATTCTCGCAAAGAAACTAGAAGAGATCCGAAAAGAAGAAAAAGAAGAAAAGATGAAGTGGGGCTATAAAGTGTTTTTATTACCGTGTCTTACACTACTTGTCTCCACCAAAAAGCGAAACTCAAGCAGGGAAACAATATAAAAAAGGAGCACAGAATGCCTGCGGCAGATGAATTGGCATAATAAAATATTGAAAGGGGGAAGAAAGCAACAATTGAGTGACATCAAAACATTCGGAGCGAACTCGATTATATGAATAAAAAACAAATGGGATAGAAGAGATTAGACAAATGTACACATTTGAGGTTTTAGGAAAAGGAGTTCGACGTTTTGTATGCTTTTGTGTTTGGAAGGGAAAGAGAATGGGATGAATGAGTGAGAGAGGGACGAACATAAATGAACAAGTTTTGCATTTTAAATTAGGTGACCTGTCATAAAAGCGTGGGAATAATGGTAGAACTTGGTTCCTGAATACGAGAAATATAGTTGAGAGAATATGGAATGGAAAATAAATTTAAGTATACATGGGTTTGAAATGAAATGACACATTTAGTCGCTGTCAGATGAGGATGACGAGTCATCCTTTCCATTCTTCTCCTCGCCATCTTCTTCTTCTTCTACTTTTGGCTTCTTGGCTGATGGGCCTTCAGAAGCATCGTCTTCGTCGGATTCGTCGTCTTTCACTTCTTCTTTAAGCCTCTGTCTTTCCTAGAAACATTTAAGATTACCTAATGTAACATGGACAAAAACCTTACCAGCCATTCGCTTCTTCTCTTCTTCATTTCAGCTTCAGCTTCTTCCCTCATATCTGGAGCCATATCACTTGTACCGATGATGTGTTTTGTGAGGAACTTGGCCATTCCGAAACCCTTGAAACGGTTCTTATTGAAAATCGAGCGCATCACATCGTCGCAAATAATAAACTGTCCGTTTTTGGGATCTTTCAAGTTGTTAGCTTTAATATAATCCCATAAAACTTTCACGACGTCGCATCGTTTCATCCATTGGTCTTTAGTGATTTGTTGCAGCTCGGTGCTAATATAGCAGAGTTTGGTCATTGGACCGAATTTTCCAGACATGTCAGCATTTGGATCTTTGACTTTGGTCGATTTTTTGACGAATCTTCCTCCGGCCGAGGTACGAATCGACTTCAAGGCATCCGAAGCAGCAGCACGCCTTGTTGACTTGATGTTCGAGGCCATGTCTGTCTCCTCTTTTGTAGCTCTCTTTTTCGGAACAGGGTCATCAACTTCGTCATCATCACTTTCCTCCTTTACTTCTTTCTTAACATCCTTTGTTTCCTTTTTATCTTCGCCGTCGCTATCATCTCCACTCTCATCAGAACTATCAGAACTTTCATCTTCCTGGTTTTTCTTCGCGATTTCCGCAAGCACCATTTTCTTCAGTTGTGATTTGAATGAGTCGAAGCTGGTGTTGAAGCGGTTCTGAACAGTAATAATAAATCAAAATTTTGAAATCAGTCACTCACATTCATGTGTCTAATAATATCTACGATGGTCAAATCATTGAAGCCAGGCTTGCGGACCAAAAGAGCAATCTCCTCCTCAGCAACCTGAAAATAAATTTGGTAAACATGTTTTTGATTTCATTTGATTACCTCCTTGTCCATCGGGAAAGGAGAAATCGGATCCACAACAGCCATGACGACGAGACTTTTCTTCAAGTTTGATTTGACCCGAAAGCGATCTGAAAGTTAGTAAAAATCGATAATACATAGGCTAATGAGGTAATTAATTTAGAGAAGAGCATGTGCTTCATGTAATTTATGATTTCATACCAAATAAGTTGTGGAAATATTCTAATGATTTAGAAGACCGAAATTTTGAGAGTAGGCTTGAAATTTCTTCACAATTTTCAAAGGCCCGCCTTCAGAACGCGTCACAGAGCTACATTAAAGGGAAGGCTACGGTCAATCACAATGCGTGCACTGTGTTTGCGGACTTGCGTACCGTACCTGGATTTATAATGCTACGCATAAAGTGAGCAAATTTGCTAGCAAAGAGCCACATTTTTTTATAAGCAACAGCTTATTCAATTAGATTTAACCTTGTAATTTTTTATTCGGTCAATTCAAATATTTTATAACAAAACTTGCAAAGCGAAAATTCTTTCGGGATACTGTAGAGTATCGTTGCGAGACTATTTCAATTACCGTAGGTAATTAAAGGGACATATAGTTCTCCAACCTTGCAACTGTAATCAGAATAGTCTCGAAACGATTTCAAAATTCTGAAATTTTTGATTCCCTCCCATTGCGAAACTCGGCGCAATAAACACTTTATCATCGAAATTCGTTGATTCCGTTGTGTTAAATACATATTGGTTACAGCACTAACATAACTTCATTCCAGATGTCAAAAGTCGAAGATCCGGTAACGATTGTGCAAGAAACTCCCAGTCCGCTGAAACCGGTAGGTTTTACGCCGACTGCAACTGGAGGAAAGTTCGGTGCAGCTTCTGCGTAAGTTACTTGTTAAAATTCTCAAATATAACAATTAACGTTCCTTTAGTATCAAATCAACTCCCAAGAAGCAACAACCGTACATCAACAAAACTCAGTATAGTCCGCAAGTTAATAAGAATCCAAGAAAAATTTTCGCCGAGTACATTTCAAAAGAGGACTCTGATGCAGGCATCAAGGATAGCTCTATGTTCCGTGGTGTTTTAAGGATAAACCCGAAAAATTATCAAGAATGTTTTTTGGATCATCCGAAAGGTTCATCGTATCCGGACGTTCTAGTACTTGGCCAAGATCGTAATAGAGCGATGCAGGGAGATGTAGTGATTGTGAAACTGAAACCGAAGGAAGAGTGGCTGGTAAGACTTATTTCGAGTTATCAGAAAATCATTCACTATTTTCCAGGTTAACTACGTGGAGTATGTTAAGTGGTGGGGACAGAATAAGACGGAAACAAGGAATTTGGGAAAAACCGACAATAATACAAACAAGTCAGAGAAAAGATGTCTTCGTGATGAGATCAATGATAACGGAGTGGGAGTTGATGAAGTACCAGAAAAATGTTTGATTACTGTCGGAGCCATCGTCAGAATCGATGAGAAGAAGCATTTCCGAGTGGCAGCAGGAAAACTTCAACTGATGCCGAACGCTGCGAATCCCAATGTTCTGTTCGTCGCCACCGACTCCAAAGTTCCGAGAATTTTGATTCCAAAATCTGAAGTGGATCAGGAGTTCTTCTCTCGGCCGAAAGATTTCGAAAGGTTCCTGTACACTGCACAAATTCTCGACTGGCGAGCTGAATCGATTTACGCTGATGGAAGACTAATCAAGTTGTTAGGAATGTCAGGAGAAATCGAAACGGAAACCGAAAAAATCCTTTTCGAACATCAAATTGATCATAGCGATTTCAGTGATGAGTGCATTGCATCTCTCCCTCTCACCACCGCGGAAGCATGGAAGATTCCAGATTCAGAATTCAATTATCGTCGTGACTTCAGAGACGATATCGTTTTCACGATCGACCCCAAAACCGCTCGAGATCTTGACGATGCCCTTCATGCGAAACATATCGACGATTGTGATGGGAAAGGAACTCCCGGAATCGAAGTCGGTGTACACATTGCCGATGTTTCTTACTTCCTGAAAGAAGGAACTGAACTTGATAAATGGGCATCTCAACGTGGAAACAGTACATATCTCTCACAAATTGTGATTCCGATGCTGCCCCGAATTCTTTGCGAACAACTTTGTTCCCTCAATTCCGGAGTTGATCGTCTTGCGTTCTCAACAGTGTTCAAGATGAATTATGAAGCAGAGCTCAAGGATGTTTGGTTCGGACGAACGATTATCCGATCCCGCGTTAAACTGGCCTACGAACACGCTCAAGACTTCATTGAGAACCCAGAAAAAGACTTCACCGTTGAAGAACTACCCGAAATTTCCGACGGAAATACACCATCAGAAATTAAAGAAAAGACGTTGATGCTGCATAGAATTGCGCAGCTTCTGAGACAAAAAAGAGAGGATTCAGGAGCATTAAGAATTGAGCTACCAAAGCTGAAGTTTGTGATGGATGAGGACAAACGACCTCAAGGAGTATCCATATATGAAGTGATTTTGTTATCTTTCTTTCAAATAACGGATTTATAAAATTGCAGGTAAAAGACTCAAACAAGCTAGTGGAAGAGTTCATGCTTTTGGCAAACATGGAAGTTGCCAAGAAGATTGCAACTCATTTTCCAGATACTGCCCTTCTTCGAAACCACCCACCACCCAAAGCAAAAATGATAGAGGATGCTGTGGAACAGTGCAAAAGAATTGGATTCCAACTGGATGGAAAGAGTTCTGCTATGATATCAACCTCACTTCGGAAGTATCAAGGAAAATCTCGTCTCGATATGTGCATCCGTCAAGTTATCTCCTCATTAACCATCAAACCAATGCAGCAAGCGAAGTACTTCTGCACGCATGAGGAGAAGTTGGAATTCTACCATCATTATGCATTGAACGTCGACCACTACACTCATTTCACATCTCCAATTCGACGTTATCCGGATGTCATTGTTCATCGCCAGCTGGCTGCTTCGCTAGGTTACGATGAAAAGAGTGAGAGGAAACCTGAAGAGATAAAAAATATTGTAAGGAGTTAAGATTCATTGATGATCTTTAAAATTAAATGATTTAGTGCATCCGTTGTAACGATACCAAGCAAGCATCCAAAGAAGCATCTGAAGAGTCCGCGATGCTCTACTTTGGAGTTTTCATCCATTCAACGGGTAAAATGAATTGCCAAGCTGTGGTTCTTGGAGTGATGGATCTTTCATTCGACGTGCTGATTGTCGACTATGGTGTAGTGAAGAGAGTTTATGTTGATGTAAGCTCAATGTCTTTTATATTTAATCAACTTTCTTTATTTCAGAAAATGAAGAGAGAGTACGTCAAGCAGGATGAGCAATTAGTTCTGTACTGGCCAGCTGATCCAAATGCCGAAAATGGAAACCAGGAAGAGTTCTCAACACCAATTCAAATGTGCAGTGTGGTTACTGTACTTTTGATGCCTGTGAAAGAAGTCGAGGTGTCCGCAATAATACTTCGTCCAACACTTGATCAACGGAAAATTCTCAAGTCCACACTCAAGGATATGAAGTCTACGGGCTCTACAATTCTTGAGTAGCCGTCGTTTCTTTATATATGCATTGATCTCTCTTGTTTCCGGTTAATATTATAGAAATCGTTTGGAGAATGAAAAAATATTTATTGCTATCAAATCTATCCCGAGCAATATCAATATTTGACAAGTTTCAACGGTTGGTGGCACACAAAAAGGGAAAAAAGGAACCTAGTGGAACAGTAAGATGCTAATGATGCAAAAGATTAAAAATCATGATGTGATTATAACGAAACTATTTCTCAAGCATGCTGTTTCCCCAAATAGTATACTCATTGTTGGAGACAGGTTTCGCAGTGTGATTGAACAGTTGGCTGTTGATTCGGAGACGATCGCACACTCTAAGGAATACGTCCATATTGGTTTCCGTGATGTTACCGTGAACGTTCAGAAAACGGAGTGACGCCTTGTTGTTCAGGTGTCTGAAAATCGCATTAACCTATTTTCCCATAAATCTCTTATCTAAACGCACATAAGCATGTTCGGATCGATTCCATAGCAGCGATTGATCGAAAGTTGAGTCAGGTGTGGAAAATAAGCAATCACAGTGGCGATTGATGCATCAGTTAACTCTCCACTGTCTGATAAATCGAGATCCATCACTTCATCGGCTTTCTGGGATAGAATATCAATATCTGAAATTTGCACTATTCGTTTATGTTGAAGTTCTTCCCACTTACGTTCGCCATTCAATCCATATCCACGAACCGATCCGGAAAGGTTCAACTTTCGAATGTTCCCTGTGATGTTGTGAACAATGACATCGAGAGCCACCCTATCAAGTTCGCACCAGGACGCATTGAATTGCTCAAGTTTAGTGCAGTTTTGAACGATCATTCTGGCGCCTTCCACACTGATTCCTCTAGTCATGGATATGTCTAGTTCGAGGAGATCGCGATTGGCAGCAATGCATCTGGCCACTTCATTGCTCAAAATGTTTCCTTCGATCGACAAGCATTGAAGTTTGACGCATGGCTTTAAGATGATAAGGAGTTGACGTTCAGTGAGATTGGCACGAGAAAGATCCAAGAACTCGAGACGACATTGACTGTGCATGGTTTTGGCGTACAAGCGAATGTTAACGCGAGAAATCGGATCTGCCTTCGCACCAGCCAGACGGAGAACACGGATTTTTCGTTTCATCAATCCAGCTATTGTCTGTTCAAAAAAATCGCGCGGGTGAACGCGTCGAAATGTCTGCGTCTCTACAGCGCCTCTACAGGTTTGGGCACTCTCTACACGTTTTTCCACCCGTTCACCCGTGCGATTGTTTTGAATGGACAATAACGCCAACTCTGAGACTGGACGCTCCATGACATCAGTGGTAAGCCAGTTCTTCGATTTAGTTCCGATCGCATAGAAACTCTTGCACACAGCCATTACAGCAAGAAGATCTCGTTTTCGCAAATTGGAGAAGATAACATCGATCACTTCTTCCGGAACCTTGTACTTTCGGAAGGGATCTTCGAGACTACGGAATCCTTTTCTTCTGATTGGTAGAGTGATCACTCCCTTTTTCGGAACATCGTTCAAGTTTATCGATTTGAGTCTAGCTGAGCTGAAAGCTTAAAAATTAAAAAACAACTTTTCAAAGTTTTCTAATCACTTTTTGGACACCGAAAGCCTGATCGACTTCTTTGGATACTGATTATAGCATGGAAAAACGGGAACGGACTCGTCAGCGAATACTGCAAGAAAATTATATAATCAGAAAATGCATTCTTGGTGCCGAACCTCTATCCGCGTCGTTTTCCTCATCTGAATCCGCTTGCTCGTCAAGACTTGCAGGAAGTCGTCCGATAACGCGAGACATTTGCGGTGGTTAATATGATAGAGAGTCTGACTTCCCGACCTTTTCCGCCAGCGCTCCCCTCCCGAATGTTTGTTTTGTTTGATTTTCCATTCGAATCATTTGGCGGGCGCGGAAGTGTTTTTCGAACTTGGCGCGGTTTGTCTCCATGCACGCGCGCTCCACCGCTCTTGCAAAATTTTGAACTTTTTCTCGAATTTTTCTTTTTCGCTGTTGCCCTGCAAATCAGATTTTCTCCTGATTCAGCTTACCCGAAATTTTAAGTATTTAGCACTAGCGACACCTGAATTTCAAAATTTCAATAAAATTCTGCGTATATCGATTTTTCTAGCAAATCTATGTTCCAGAGGGATTTCGAAACAAATGAGTCAACATTTTCGCACTATATTCCGGCGCGATTTTTTCTTCTGATAGTATTCTTGCCGGTTATTGTTACAGCTTCCTTACGAAAGAAATTAAATTTTTTTTGTGAATATGATTTTATTAGGTTTAAACTTTATTTTGGAATTTCGTGAATCATTCTGTTGAATTTGAAATTATTCGGTTTTCTTTCTGGTTGAGCTTCGTTTTTTGGTGCCATTTCGTTATTTTGGTTACGACGGTTATATCTCCAGGAGAGGGGATCTGAAATCTCTTACATATTTTTCTATACAATTGGTCATATTTCACCAATTTGTTGCATAGTGACTGTAACATCCTGAGCAGCTACATGCTCCGCAGTACTGTTCAGCCCTATTGAACGATTAGCGTAGAGATTGATCTCATTGAAAATGTAATCATCGGTGAATTCATCAGGAACTCCTCTTTTTCGTTTAGTTGATTCCTCCGGCAAATTTGTCACTACTACATCAGTTTGTTGAGCTTAAATATTGAATTTTAGCCGCTTTATTTATAACCAAAAACATACGCATATTTATCAGTTCACCTCTTTGTATAGCTTCAATCAATGCATCTAAATCTAGATCCCCATCTCCCTGAGCTTCTCGCAAGGCTCTCTCCTTTCGAAGTCTTTCTTTCAGACGTTTAATCTGTTATTAGAGTGAAGTGAGAGAAAATGCACATCACACACACAGCCACAAACCTGCTCAGCACGTCGGCGTCTGCTCTCCTTGTCTATTTCCTCCTCGCGCTTGCCGTCTGCCCATTTATTGAAACTGAATGTATTGAATACATTCGCACCATCTCCCATTGCCAAGTATAGGTCGAAGGGCTCGAAAAAATGAAATGAATATGTCTGCTCTAAGTTAAGAGAGGACGAAACACATAGAAACCAAAAGCTCGAAGTGTCCTTTGTCTTGAATATTTCATTGAAACCATTGACGTTGGTTGCTGTAGTTTCTTTACAACCACCAGAGGAGCAGAGTGCATTTATTATTTAGTGAGCAGGATTATTCAGTACATATGTTTTTTTTAATTTTATCATTAGGTGTATTGATCTGCCCGAACATAATCTCCTTACTTCCAGTTTTTACGTCTTTCCAGTTCCAGTTCTACATGGTGTTTATGTTTTCTCTCCTAATACATTTTTTTTCAAAATCATGTTCTGTTTCTTTCTTCTCTCTTTCAATGTTTTTTTTATGTGCGCCAACCACGTCCAGTACACCGAACCCGACGACAAATCAATAGAGGCTCTTGCACTGCCGCTGGTGGCGGATTGTGCTAGCGAGATGGCCGCGCTCTGCTTCTCTGCGCCTTCTCTTTTACTTCTCTTCCATGCTGATTTCATATGCGAGCGCCATGTTGAGTGATTTCCTAACATGTTATGACAACAAACTGCAACGGGATGTTTTTGGAGTTCTTTTTGGTTTAGACTCGTAATTGTTTGCTGAGAAGGAGCGGAGTTCCCTCGATCAATAATCGTCTACTTCAATTATCCTTTTTGTCTGCGTCTCGTTCTCTCTTGAATGATACTTCCTGATAATCCCTTCTTCTTCTTCCCTCCTGGTGAATACGGATACTAATAAGATATATTTTTCTGAGCAAGAGGATTATCACTGGAAAACAATCAATTCGCTAATCTGATGCAGTTCTTTTTTTCATTTTTTACCCTCGTCACTATAAAAATTTCTGTCTTGATCCATTTTCCTCCTTCTTTCACAATCATATTTTTAGCCTTCCACTCAACAACAATGTCGGTTGCTGACGAGACTACGGACGACTCACTCTACCCGATCGCTGTTCTTATCGATGAGCTTCGTAACGAAGACGTGACTCTTCGTCTCAACAGCATTCGTAAACTGTCCACAATTGCCCTGGCTCTCGGAGTGGAGCGTACTCGCAATGAACTCATCCAATTCTTGACTGACACTATCTATGACGAGGATGAGGTTCTTCTTGTTCTTGCTGAGCAACTTGGAAATTTCACACCATTGGTAATTTTGAGCATATAGATTTGTTTTGTAGATGCTCGTTTCAGGTCGGAGGGCCAGATCATGTTCACTGTCTTCTTATGCCGCTCGAAAACTTGGCTACCGTAGAGGAAACCGTCGTCCGCGATAAGGCCGTTGAAAGTCTTCGCAAGATTGCTGACAAGCACAGCTCTGCATCTTTGGAAGAGCACTTCGTTCCAATGCTCAAACGTCTTGCCACTGGAGATTGGTTCACCTCCCGCACCTCTGCATGCGGACTCTTCTCCGTCGTCTACCCCCGCGTGAGCCCAGCAATCAAGTCGGAACTCAAAAGGTATACATTCAAACCAATACAATATTTTTAACATATAGGAATAATTTTTAGTATGTTCCGTACTCTCTGCCGTGACGACACTCCAATGGTTCGTCGTGCTGCTGCTGCCAAGCTTGGAGAGTTCGCGAAGGTTTTCGAAAAGACCGCTGTCGTTGATGGACTCCACTCCAGTCTCACCGATCTCCACGTCGACGAACAAGACTCTGTCCGACTTCTCACAGTCGAGTCAGCTATTGCTTTTGGAACTCTCCTCGACAAGCCAAGCAAGAAGAAGCTCATCGAGCCAGTTCTCGTCGAACTATTCGATGACAAATCGTGGAGAGTCCGCTACATGGTTGCGGAGAAGCTTATTGAGATCCAAAACGTCCTCGGAGAAGAAATGGATGCCAACCATCTTGTCCAATTGTACACCAACCTTCTTAAAGATCCAGAAGGAGAGGTCAGATGTGCTGCCACTCAACGTCTTCAAGAATTCGCCCAAAATTTGCCAGAAGATAAGCGCCAGACTATCATCTGCACTCAGTTGCTTGCCGTGGCAAAGGAACTTGTCACCGATGGAAACCAATTGGTCAAGTCTGAGCTGGCTGGTGTCATAATGGGACTTGCTCCACTGATTGGAAAAGAGCAAACCGTTTCCGAGCTTCTCCCTATCTACATGCAGCTCCTCAACGATCAGACTCCAGAAGTTCGTCTCAACATAATTTCTAGCTTGGACAAAGTCAACGAGGTGATTGGTGCAGCACAATTGTCTACTTCTCTGCTCCCAGCCATCGTTGGATTGGCCGAAGACGGAAAGTGGAGAGTCAGATTGGCTATCGTTCAATTCATGCCACTTCTCGCTTCTCAATTGGGACAAGAGTTCTTCGATGAGAAGCTATTGCCTCTTTGCTTGAACTGGCTCACCGACCACGGTAATTTAGTTTGTATTCGTATGTATTAAAAATCGAAAATTTTTCAGTTTTCTCGATCCGAGAGGCTTCCACTCTCATCATGAAGGAGTTGACACAGAAGTTCGGAGGACAATGGGCTAGCACAAATATCCTTCCAAAGATGCAGAAGCTTCAAAAAGACACAAACTACTTGCAAAGAATGACTTGCCTTTTCTGCTTGAACACCCTCAGTGAAGCTATGACACAGGAACAGATCCTCAAGGAAATTATGCCAATTGTGAAAGACGTAAGCGCACAGTTAAAAGTCGGTTTCTATATTTGAATGCTTTTCAGCTCGTGGAAGACGATGTACCAAATGTCAGATTCAATGCAGCCAAGAGTTTGAAGCGGATCGGAAAGAACCTTACTGCCAAGTGAGTGCGAATTCTGATATTTTCATAATTTTTCAACATTTTTCAGCACGCTAACATCTGAAGTAAAGCCACTCCTCGAGAAGCTTGGAAAGGATTCCGATTTCGACGTTCGATACTTTGCAGAGGAAGCCAGAAATGGTTTGTTGTATTTTTAAGAAAATATTATTTCAATAAACAAGTTTCAGGTCTCGGCTTGTAATCGAACATATCACTAGTCAAATTGGAATCTCCTAAAGTCTCCCCTTTTCTCATATTTCCCTCGACTTGCTTCATATATTTTCTTCCGTTTCTTTCTCAATTATATTCTTCTTGAGCACAAATAATCTTCGAGGGGTGTCATCCTCGTCCAATTCCCTCCCCCTTTTTTTTCGAATTCATTCATTCATGTGTAAATGTTAGTCCGGCATCTATGGCACAACTCTTTATTGTAGTTCTAACAGTGAAATCTCTATTAATTTATACGCTATCTCTTTTCCTTTTTTTCACCGTCTTCCTACTTCCTCTTCTCCTCGTCTCCATTCTCTTCATAACATGAAACCACCATTCAAACTCTTCCGATTGAATCCTTTTGCAAAATAAATGATCATTGTCAAAATAGTATTCAAATTGGTTTCAGAAGGCTTTAGAATCAATGTTGTTGTTGAAGTCTATTAGAATATTTTTGTGACGTTCTGGGAAAGGAAAAAAAAAATAGAATTTTGGTTTTTGCAGTGGATATGTTAAAAGAATGACACTTGTTCTCTATCTCCTAATCGTGTCATACCTGCAATCAGTGTCAACAACTGCCGGTATATTCGACCTTGCAGAATACCGACGGGTCTCTTATGACGCCAATATCGGAGAAGATTTTCTGTGGTTCGCTCCAGATCTAGACATTCGTGATGTAACGACGAGAAATATTGACGAGCTTGAAAAGCGAATAGCGGAAAATATTCCTGACGAATCACTTCCCAATTATGTGTTTGTTACGAGTAAAGGAGGCCAGAAGTTTGCATGCTCTCTGCCGGATGTTGAGGATTTGAAGGTGAGACCGGTTGATAAGGTTGATAAAATCTGTGAAGGGAAATTTGTCTGAAACCAAAACATTTTTAGAAACCAAAGCCTCCGAGAAGCAGTAAGAATCCAAAGATCTACGGAGACGCACTAGCAGCCAGTTTTTACATCGAAAAGTGTATAAAGCTTCGTGGCAATCACTGGTGGTCTTACATTCTCTGTAGAGGGAATCTGGTGGAGCAAGTACATGGAGAACGTAAGCTTATAAGCTAGCTAATACTTTGTTTTCAAGTAATCATTTTCTAGGTGGACAGGAAGGCTACGTCAAGAACATTTTAGGAATCTTTGATGGAAACCTGACAATGCCTTCTTATCAAGAATCCACCGAAGACCGTCTTCTTTACGTTGAAGAATCATACAGCAGTGGAACATTCTGCGATCTAGATGATTATCGAGAGCCGAGGTCTACTACAGTTAGGGTGAGACCATTTGAAACCCCCTTGAAAGAACCCAGAAAAAAGATTTCAGTACGAGTGTGATCCGCAATTAAGCACTAATGAAGCATTACTGTCGTCCGTGGTGGAAGTGAGACCTTGTCAGTATCTGATGACTGTGAAAGTTGGAACTCTATGTCACTATCCGGAGTTTCTGCCAACAAACCAAGCAAACTCCAAGAGCATCGGATGCCAGCCATATATGACTAGGAAGGATGTGAGAGAACTTCTGGAAAGACAACTGGAAGAGAAGAAAAAGAAGGAAGAGGCCAAACGACACATCGCTGATGCTAGAATTGAATTCAACAGTGCACTTGAAAAGTACGTCGCAATGTCGAAATCTGCTCGGAAAATGAATAACGATGATGACATGAAGAAGACCAACGCAGAAATGGATTATAACGCAGCTCACTTCAATTTGCTTGTGGCGAATTTGGAAGCCGAAGGAGAGCCACTCTCCAAAAAGAAGCTTGACACCATGTGGAAACTATTCACCAGCACTGATATCAGTGATTTTATGTTTTATTGTAAGTTATTTAGTTGGAGATGTATATTCATACAAGCAAACTAGATTTTCAGCGCACTATGATTCGATAAAAGACGAGAATCGCGGTAACTTATGGCATTATTTTCATGATCCACTGTGGCCAAAAGACTACTTCCCAAAGGATATCACTTATGTTGCTATTCAAAATGCATACATAGATGAAGTGACTTTGAATCTACAAAGCTCCTACGAGTATGATTACGATAAACGCGGTGTTGTTGAAGGAATTTCAAAGTTCTTGAAAACTGGAAAAATCGAATTGGAAACGAATGCGGTGATTCCTGCAATGGAAGTTTTCGAAGAAATTGTCGATATGAGTGTCGATTTCGCACACAATCGATACCCGTGGCTTCATTCTTTTCATCTAGCATTTCTAGACGACAGAGATGAACCTGATGTTTTTGAAAATTTGCTAAATTCTATCATAAATCCTAAGAAAGGGCTGGAATACTTTACATTAGGACGTTTGGCGTAAGAAGTTGATGTTTAGGGCTAAAAGAAACAAACTAAATTGGATTACAGAAGAGGAACAGTTTCTCTGATGTTCGATGATATTTGGTCTGATCTGTTGGATATCAGCAAGAATGGAGAGAAAAGCAAAGTTCTGAATGTGGATTCGTCAAGATATAAAGCAATATATCAAGGACTCAAGATTGAGCCAATTCCGGCAAATCGACAAATAAAGAAAGGAGAACATACATTGAAGTACAATATAAGTGTGGTGGAGGAAGACACTGGAATTGATATGGAACTCGAGTATATGCGTCTTCTAACACCGCTTTATAAATTGTTGAGTGTAAGGAAATTATTTGAAGCATTTCTGTCAAGCAATTTGGGTGATTTCAGATCAGCTGGTTCCGACGTGAGAATCCGTATTACTTCCATGTGAGTCCGGTTTCGGAAGCTTATCTGAAAAAAGTTGGTAGTGAGGATTACATATTCCATAAAAATTTGGCACGAGATATGTCATATTTCGCTGGAATGCTGAGCTACATTACATTGAAAAGAGTTTCAGAGTGAGTATACCGTGTTTTGGATTCCGGGTTCCAATAAACTTCTTTTTTAGATTTGAAGCATGGAGAGATGGAAAGAAGAGCAAACTAATATCAGCAGATCAGCTGGAATCTTATTTGATGACTAGACCTTTGAAATTGCTCCCAGAGGCTGTAGAAGTCAGTTACCGAACTAATTTTAAAAGATTAACAAAAAAGAATTTGGTGTTTAGGCTGCAGAATTTGCGTTGTACTATGATGTCGGTCCTGACGTTGTTAAAACAGCTAAGCAGAATATATGGATGAGAAAGATTGAGAAGTACACAACGAGCTTCTGGATCAAGGATCACAAACTCCGGAAACAAGCTCAATCGATGCAATCAATGATGAAAGATCTTCTATCTGTCAAAGATGATAGTGCAGCTTTTGTGTCTCTCGGTGGAAAAACTGGGTCACAAAAGAAAAAGAAGAAGGAGCTTATAGATGAGAAAATGTTGAATAAAATGCTGTCGATGGATTCCTTAGACGACTTGGAGGGTGAGCGATTAATCTTTAGAAGTTATGAAAAGCAAAATATTTTTAATAGATGTGATAGAGAATCTGAAAGAACTCGCGACGTCTGCTACATCAGATGATGATTTCTCTGATTTGGACGAGATGGAACATGTACTTGATCTGCTCGAAAAAGCAGGACTTAGCAAGAAAACGGATGTACAAATCAAACTGTTTGATGCAGATGGCAACGAGATTCAAAGCGAGGAACTTGATGCAGTTGCCCGAAGTATTCTCGATTCCAGCGACTCGGTGAATCGTTTCAAAGATATTGAAAAGGCGTACAATCGGAAGCTTGGGAAAGATTCTGAAGAGGAGGAGGAAGAAGACGATTGATCATTACGTGTTTTGTTGTTTTAAATCTAGTCATGTAAAATTGTTAAATACGGTTCAACTTGTAGTGTGTGCTTGTTCCCTGTCAATTTTTCACTTTTTTTCTGTCCGTAAAAAAGCTTTAATTTCATTCCATTACAATCAACCATCATTGATTTTCCTGTTCATATAAATTTATGGGTTTTTTTTATTCTATCGCTGATTTTTTTTTCATTCTTTGGGTTACTGACCATACTGTATCTAACTCTATCTTCCCTTTGTCCGTCCTCCCATATCTAACCTCTCCCAACATTTAGAAATTGATGAATTGGGTCCTGATTACGGTTGCAGTTATGGCTTCCCAGCTCACTGCAGAGCCGACTGTTGTTGTGGTTGGAGGTGGACTGGCTGGACTGTCAGCTTCACTTGAAATCATCAACGAAGGTGGAAAAGTGATTCTTGTGGAAGGAGAAAGTAACACTGGTGGAAACTCTGCCAAGGTAAAATTCCTTTGATAAGATTCGGAATATATTCTTCTGTTCTGTAGGCATCCAGTGGTATCAATGGAGCTGGCACTGATACACAGGAAAAGCTTGGAATTCAAGATTCACCGGAATTACTCATGAAGGATACGTTGAGTGCTGGTGATGATGAGAATGATAAGAAGTTGGTGAAGGTACTAGCTGAGAATTCAGTTGCTGCCGTGGAGTTCTTGAGAAGTGTGGGAGTCGACCTAACCGATGTTAATCTTTGTGGAGGACACTCTGTCCCTCGTACTCACTGGATCCCGTCACCAAAAGAAGGAAGACCCATTCCAGCTGGTTTCGAAATTATGAAGAGACTCAGAGCCAAGTTGAACGAGTTGCAAGAGCAGAAACCAGAACAGTTCCGTCTTTTGACTCAAACTAAAATGGTCGATATTATTAGAGAATCTGGAAAAGTTGTGGGTGTTGAGGTGGAGTCCGCCGATGGAGAGAAATCGAAAATCAATGGAGATGCTGTCATCCTAGCAACTGGTGGATTCTCAGCTGACCAAGACGGGCTTCTTAAGGAGTTTGGAGCACAAACTCTCGGATTCCCATCTACCAACGGAGCGTTTGCCAAGGGAGAAGGTGTGAAAATTGCACGTAAACTCGGTGCTAAACTCATTGGAATGGAAAGAATCCAAATCCATCCAACTGCCTTTGTGGATCCGAAGGAGCCAGCTGCAGGAACTAAATTCCTTGCCGCTGAAGCCCTCCGCGGGAAAGGAGCTCTTTTGATTAACTCAGAAGGAAAGAGATTTGGAAACGAACTTGGAAGACGTGACTACTTCACTGGACGCATTCAAGAGCACGCTAAACCAATCGAAGAGAGTTTCCAAGGAGGATCAGCTGGCAGAAATGCAGCAATTATGCTCATGAGCGAAAAGACTATCGATGCTTTCGGAAGACCAGCATTCAACTTCTACGCGATTGTCAAAAAGTTCTTCAGTGAGTTTCTAGAAGTGATGATAACAAAAATAACAAATTTTATTCCAGAAAAGTATGAGAACCATCAAGAACTGGCAAAGGCATTAGGTGTAGATGATACTGTAATCAAAGCAACTCTAGATGAGTACCAAGAGATTTTCGATGGTAAAAAAGAGGATCCATGGGGAAAGAAGGTTATCTATCCTGTAATGATTATTTCATTTCAAATTATCTTTTAGGTGTTCCCAGTTGCTGCCATCTCTCCAAACGAGCCAATCTACGCTGCTATTGTGGTTCCAGCCATTCACTACACCATGGGTGGCTTGCAAATCGATGAGAATTCTCGTGTGATTGATGAGCAAGGAAAACCAATCATAGGACTTTATGCGGCTGGAGAGGTCACTGGTGGAGTCCATGGCTCTAACCGTCTCGGTGGAAATTCCCTCTTGGAATGCGTTGTCTTCGGTCGTATTGCTGGACATTCCGGAATCAATGCTTCCAAAACTCGCACTGAGCTCTGAGCTCTTTTCTTTTCTTTTTTCTTCTTTTCATTTTTTTCTTATGAATACCCACTCCAAAATTCTTGCGATATCTTATTGTGGATCACTTCTACAATACACTCATTTAATTCAGTTCTTTCCTCCTCTCTCCACTTCCCAGGTACTGTAGAATGATCCACATTTCCCCCCAAGAATTTACTGGTTTCTTTGTTTTTGAACACTTTTCTATTTTAGCATCATTGTGATAATAAGCATTTTTATGGGTTGGGTCGTCGCTTTTTCTTTATCTCTTTTTCGTGTATAGTCGTAATCCTTTTTGTGTAGCCAGCAAGTCGGTAATAAATGTTGTTTTTTCAGATGATCAACGATGAAGCATTCGATGACCAGCAGCCGGCCGATGAGGTAACCGCTGCCACGATGCGGAGACTTGCCTTCGAGAAAATGGACGATGATTACTATCTGGGTGGAGCTGTTGGAGAAGAGGTGTTCGATTCGGATGATGAAGTCAGGTAAGAGATCAAAATAACACGAAAGAGATATATCCTTTATGTTTGAAATATTTTCTTATCACTATTGCATCGCATAACTAACATTAAAAAAGCAATATTTATGATAGAGTAGGATTCTTGAATGCGTCGCTATCAAGAGAAAAAGAAGAAGAAAGAATTTGGGAATCACCCTTGTCCTTATATGTTTTTTATGCCCTCCCATTCATCAAATAGTTCCGAGACGAGGGGAGGTTTTGATAGGCGTTTAAAGCGCGTTTAGAAAATGTGTGAAAAGAAGATAAGATGATAGGCGGTGCCTTCTCGGATGACGTGGCGACGGACAAAGAAGAGATCAGAAAACCAAAACACACAACGGACACCTGTACTTTTTTTTCTAATAATCTCTTATCAATTGCAGCTCGGATGATGAGGTGAAGACACAGTTGCGCAAACTGGCTGGGATCGAGAAGGAAGTGACGCAGGACGCATTCGGGAGACGCAGAAGACGTTCGGAGTTCGAAGATGAGATGGATGATGAGCTGGATAGAAGTATCACGGAATACGCCAATGAACATCTGGGCATCAAACCGAAGGTAGTGGAGATTGACGATGGTCCGAAGCAGGCTGCAATTGAGATGAAAAAGAAAAAGGAAGAAGTTCTGAATCCGGAATACGAAGAGGAGTGCCGAAAAGCGGATGAGAAGTGGCGTCAGGAGACGGATGATGTTGAGAGAAAAATGGCAGCTCTGGAGCTCCTCCCATATGACGTGGATCTTACTGATAGTGAAGTTGACCCAGAAATGCCAGCTGCAGTGCTCAAAAACAAGAGTGGACAAGCAATCAAGCTGGTTTACAGTTGCAAGAACGGAGAGACTTTTGATGTGGAGACTAGAAGGAAGCAACAGAAAGAACGACGTCTTCGCATCGCCGCGTCACGTCTTCCGGAAAAGCAACGACGGGAGAACATGATTCAGACAGTTGTAGACACCTACACTTCTAATGATGTGGAAAGCAAGGATCGCCCGGTAAAGAAGAAGTATCAGGAAGATGCGAAAGCTTCTCAACCACTGGCGTCGATTCTGAAAAAAGGAAAGTCGCCGAAGAAAATGAAACACGAGGAGGAAGAGAGAGTGAACATGGAAGTTGATGATGATGCTATCAAGGAGGAAAGTAATCCAATCAAACGAGCTGCAATGGAACGGTTGAAAGAGATTGAGAAGAATGATGAACTCTTGTACGATGATCAGGAAGACGATGATAATGAGAAATGGGTCAGAGAGCACAGAAAGATTACTAGAGGGCAAGAAGTGCCTGACGGTGAAGCAGATGGTGTGCTTTCTTGTCCTGGTTGTATGGTCGAACTCACCAGAGACTGTCAGCGTCATGAAATTTATAAAACTCAATACAGGTGGGTGACACAATTTCTTAATTAAATAGCTTCCTAATTTATTCCTTTTGTAGAGCCATGTTTGTCTCGAATTGCCAGCTGGATGGTGAAAAGGTGGCTGTTGAGAAGACCGGAAAGGAGAAGAGACGAGACCGGCAGAAGGCCAAAAAATCAGGAAAAGTGAGTTTCCTTCTCAAAAGTCAAATCCACCTGTCCATTTTTTACAGGCAGATGGGCCGGTGCTACCCGAGGATATGTACACTCAGGTGAAATGTTCTTCCTGTGGTACGATTGTGGCAATGATGGATTCGGACGAGGTCTACCACTTTTTCAATGTGCTCGCTGGTTATTCTTGATTCACTTCTTTGTTAAATTCTTATATATTTATAGATCTCGTTCCCATATATTGATGTTCGGTTTTCTTCTTTTTTCTTTGTTGAGTGAATGATTTTTAAATGACTGATATCGAAATGTTGCTAGTACTAGGGACATTTGTTCGATCAGAAATCGGGCAT
Organism: Caenorhabditis nigoni; assembly: GCA_027920645.1. NCBI lineage: Eukaryota > Metazoa > Nematoda > Chromadorea > Rhabditida > Rhabditidae > Caenorhabditis > Caenorhabditis nigoni. Next base: position 5,690,478 of record CP115866.1, on the reverse strand, counting down.
CTTCGTTGTTTCCGATTAGCAAGATTAGAAAAGATAGAGAGAAACGTCTTCTATCTCTCTGTTTGGAAAAAAAGGTTTACAAGAAAACGAAACAAACGATTCCACAGTCAACAAAGAATGAGACAAGAGCGAAGGAGAGATACGAGTGCCTGCGCGTCACTTCCGATGCGGAAAGCCATCTCGACATTCCGATGTTCTGAAGGACGTTATCTTTTTATCATTACGTAGCTGTTTCTTCTGAATTTTGTGATTTTTAAAAGCAATTTTGCTCATATTTCTTAACGAGCTCGACGGGCGCTTCTGCTGAAAAATTTCATTGTTCAACGGTGTTTTTCCTGGGAGCGTCTTGAAACTGCGCTCAAATGCGAATTACCGTAATGCTACAGTAACATTATCGTTGGTCTCGACACGAAAGCTTCAACTGAACTGCCGAGTCTTACAGTTTTGTGCCTGCATTCAATCGGAAAAAACGCGAGAATTTAGAAATGTTCCGGAAAAATCACCGTCATTTTTTCTTGTTTTATTATTTACTCCTAAATCCCTTCTTATCTTTTGATAATTAATATTCTTCCGCCTTTATATCCAACTGGTTATATCTCACTTTTCGGGGTCACCCCATGTGATAATACATAACCTCTTCTTTATCTCTTCAGCTTTACTTATTTCGTCACTTCCGTTGCGTGTTCTGATCGTCGTTCCTCAGTTTCACGTGATGCTGCTTCAGCTTCAGATGATTCTGTCACTTACCGTTCCGTATTCATACATCATCTTGAAATCTTGTTGTCTCCTTCTTAATAGTCAACGCCGCACCCCAAAAAATTCCTAAATATTTTTGATGATGTCTCTTTCACCGGGTGCGCGACCAAATCTCAAATATCTCTTCTTCTATGCACTTCGAAAGCCTCCTCCTCTCGGAAACAGAAAAAAAGAGACTCGATCATCTCTCGGTCGGTCGCGTCCGTGGTCAGAAGACAAGGTCGCCGTCGACCTGATCTCTCGAGATTTGCACCACAGCTTGTCAATTAGGTAATGCGTTGATGTGAAGAAAGGGGAGGAGAGAAAAGAGATTTGTTTGAAATGTCGAATTGATAACGCTCTTTTTTTTTCAAACGAAAAAAAAATAATTAGAAGCGAAAAACAAGTTAGTTAGGATGAGATGACAAGACTACGAAAATATGTGTATATGGAGATCGTGGGAGATTCGAAACTAGTGGTTTTCTGTAAATTTGTTTGTCCAGAATCGTTGCAGGGTTAGAGTTTTGAACTTCTCCAAGAACCCTGAAATCTTTTCTCTGGGGTGGTTTGTGAATTTCGGACTACTGTAATCGAACTTTTCGGGATCCTGAGGTGTTATACTGAAGAGCTGGTGAATATCTTGTAATAGGAAACACACTAGGTGAATATTAGGATATTTTTAGGTTATATCATAGCGGCCTAGCAAATGCAAATTGCAAAAGTTAGGCCACTATGGTAAATGACCTAGACACTAGACCAGGTTAATATCAAGCCATTTCTAGGTCATTTACAATGGTGGATTAAAAACGCAACGTGCAAAAGTTAGGCCATCATGTTAAAACCAAAATTTCTTTTACTTTCTCTACAAGCCGTAATCGAAAAAGCTCTACCCATGTGGGAGATTGTTGGCTACTGTAGCTACCGTAATCTTCAAGCAGTTCTCTTTTGAGGTAAATTATCTCGGGTCCTAGCAGGGATATCAAAAAATGATCAACTAAGAAAATGTTTTTGATATTCTGATAAACAATTTATCAGTTGACAACTTTTCAATATCTTTAACAGGAACCGAGATAAATTTGCTCAAAGTGGAAAGTTATCTAATTTTTCGATGATCTGTCTCGGAACACTGATCCATTCCCTATTCAGAATATCTCCTTTTCTATGAATCAGAATCTTCTTGATATCTGACTAACAAGAAACAACGACAAGATGATAAATGCCACATCATAGTTTATTCAATTTTCGCAATAATGATCCTTATGTCCTCCCGAAAAGTCATTAAAGGAAATGACAAATGGCCGTGTCATGCTGACATCCTTTTCTACCCATCATACCTAAATCCATCGTTTCTTCTTCTAATTCAAATTAAGTGTTTTCATGAGTCATAAGTGAACTTTTTTTACAAGTTTACTTTATCTCTTCTTTTGAGATGTTTGATGAGTGAAACGGGAGAGAGACGAACGGTTTGATGCGATGATTTGCAGAAACCGAACAGAAGAGAGAGAAAGAAAAAAGAAGATATGAATGAACGTACAAGAAGAAGAAGAAGACGGAAATGGGTGTGAGAAGAGAAAAAAACTGATTAGAGACAGCTGAAGTAAACGGAAACTATTAGAAAGTTTTTGTTGGTTTTTTGGTTTTGGTCATGAAGATTATAGCTTTCGACAGGAGATGAAAACACAGATAATCATGGTTTGCGTCACAATTCACCGAGATGTTTCGAAATCTACAAAAGCTACCCAAAGTTTTTCTATCGGTCTGAAATTTTACCACCATATAAAACAAAATTTGAACGACATTTTCTTAGTTGACAACTTTTTGAAAAAATGTACTCAAATGACAGGACTGTCAAATTAAGATACCGTAAACAATCTAATAGAACCCACCCAAATCGTCAACTTTGAGCTCAGTAATCTCGGCTCCTATGAGAGATATCAAAAAGTGGCCAACTGACAAAATGTTGGTGATATTATGATAGACATTTTGTCAGTTGACTACTTTTTGATATCTGTCACAGGAGAAGAGATATATGTTAAGTTAAAAATGAGGGTAATTCTGTTATAGTTATTCAGCAGAAAAATGACATGAGTACTCGGGCGGTGATGGAAACTTCTGGTTGAAGGTTGATCAGATTCCAGATAGGACTGCTAAGATTACGGTAGATACAGTGACAAGGTTCCGACCTAGTAGCATATCAACTTCCAACTTCCGGCGTAAATCTGACCATGGCCCGCTATACAGCCGTTTTTGAGCAATTTCCGACCAGAACCTGACCAATATCCGTCCAAAAGCCGAGCCTCGACGAGGAAAAGCAGCCAATTAGTTCAAGGTTTTTGAAGTAGAAGTTTGTATCCGAAATCTTTATTTTTATGGTGCGCTTCTAAAGCTTTCTTTGCGGATTCTGAAGTTCCGAGAACACCTTGATAGTTCCAGAATACATTTTGGAGTTTAACCAGAAGCTGAAAAAATAGATAAGACGGTAAGACAAGATACACTATAGATCCACAGAATAGCTGGGAATCTGTTCAGATTACTGTACAACACGTCTCAGGAAATTCAATGATCATCCAATTGAAACAAGCATACTTGACCGAAAATGTTCTTATAGCAAACATCAGATTCATTTTTCGTTCACTCTAGTTTGAAGTTGTTATAAAACCCAATTTGAGCTTCTCTTTTCTTCCAACTTCCCAAAAAACTGAGAATATCAATGGTATTTTGATCCCAACGGAGTAGGATTCGTAGTTGTGAGTAATGAACATTCTAAAATCAAAATTCAATGTGTGTCTTCTCCTCCTCCTCCGAATAAAAAAATACAAAGAACAAGTTTCGGAAGTTGTACTTTTCCAACTTTTCATCATTTTTCAATTGAGGTTGACTCACAAAAAATACTGTAGGCGTTTTGCACTTTGAGATCAAGACGAGCAACCTTGAAGAATTGGAAAAAAAAATAGGAACACAAAGTGCAAATCACTTCTCTGTTTACATTATCTCTCTTTTTTGAAACATTCCCAAAATCCAATTTTTCAAGTCCGAATCGTACTTTTCCGACAGGCGCCACCAACATCAGCTGCGTTATCATTTAATCTGATTTTTTTATTTCTTCGTGTTCGTGTAATCCAATCAAAAGGGATAAGAATGATGTGATGAGATGAGAGGGACGAGAGAATTACGACCAACTTGAAAACTTGGTTTTCAAGGTCAATCAGGAAGAGGAACATCTTTTTTTGACCGTCTGAGGAAGAGACCGGAAACATGAGAAATGCTTCAGAATCCACTTGAAAGTATTCTATGGTCGAAAAGTCTGTGTCTAGGACTGTGAGAGAGGACCAAAACACGAAACTAGGGCTCTTATGAAAAAATGAAACTTCGAATTTTGAGAGAAACAATAAAAATCCGCATTCCTGAGATATCTTTTTGGGATCTTTCCCGGGCGTGGTATCCGTTCCCTCAAATGCAAAAAAGTTATGAATAAAAACACTGGAATTCGGAAGAAACGGCAACATTCCGAAGATCTTGTCGACCGCGGTTATAAAAGGCGATTGAAAGATCAGAGAAGAGCGAATTTTCAGGATTGTGTGTTTTTTTTTTAATTCTTAGTATTTTAGGTTTTTCAAGTTTGTGAGAAATTTTCTTCTTGAACATTCATACCGTATTCCCCCTAATAGACGCTCACGCAACCGCCAGCTTTGAGCTCAATTATCTTCATTCCTGTTAGAGATATCAAAATTCTGTCAACTTACAAAATGTTAATCAAAAAGTGACAAATGTTTTATCAGTTGAATACTTTTTGATATCTTTTACAGGAAATGAGAGATATGGGCTCAAAGTTGACAGTATTTGGGTGGCACGTTTAAGGTAAGTGGAAGAGCTTGTCGACCTTACTAGTACTCTGAACTTTCAAAACCTTGACGTTTTCAGAAGATAGTCTCTAGAATTCCACATTTGCTTTTTCAGAATATTAAAACTATTTTCTCCAGGAGTACTGTAGAAGTGAGGAAGACCAAAAAATCACATTGGCATTTTTCTTGTAGTTCAAAAAAGTTAAAACGAATAGACACCTCAAAATGAGTTTTATTCTTTCATTTTAAAGGAGGGTTACTGTATTTTAGATTGTACTCATCCGTTTGAAATTTCGTAATGAGCTAGAAAAAGAAGGTTTAGAATTTGAAAAAGGAACATTTCCAAATAGAAACTCCTACTGTAAATGCTCTAATAGAAGCTCACCCTATACGCACATTTCAAGCTCAATTATCTTGGTTCTCTCAGCATATATCTAACGATGGTCAACTGACAAAATATTTATCATAATATTACCAACATTTTATCAGTTGACCAATTTTTGATATCTTCCATGGCAACCGAGGTAATTGAGCTCAAAGTGCATGTATACGGTGAGATGCTATTAGTGCATTTAAGGTATTTTCCACTACACAAGGACTTTATGGACTCGGCCTTTGTTAGAAATTCGGATCTAGAAACTTCCGATCCATCCAGAAAGTCATGTGACATAATACATCTGCCATTTGAATTCACACCGTTTTGTTTGTTCAAACCTTTCTCCCACCTCCACCTAATCACCACTTTCTTTTCCACTTTCTCAACCCGAAATGGATCAAGATGAAAGGTTCAGATGCCGACGACGGCGTTGTCATCAGGTGAATGCCAATCGTCGTTAAATCCGAAAAGAATCAGAAGCATTCGCGGAATTCGGAAGCTGTTAAAAATCCGTCGCTGGTGGTGGTGGTGGAGGTCTCCGTGGTTGCTCTGCAACAGAGTCGTAAATCACCTGTGCGTGGGAGGTCTTCTTCATCTTTCTTCTTTTTCTTATCCAATCTTCCACTAACGTCTTCTGGCCCGCCTCAACGAAGGGGGCTGGCCTCCCCCTCCCCCATTAAATTTGAATAAATAGGGTTGTCGTCACCAAAGAGTGAGGACTTCTGAATTCTCTCCAATTTCGGTCAGCTGTCCTCTTTTTCCATCGAGAGTCATCGTCCCAGGTTAACTAGATGCAGCAGGTGGGAGGGGAAGGTTTCGAATTAGAATTCTATTCCTCTTTTTTGCCTCCCGACGACGCTCCAAAAGATTCATTGACTAGATTGGAAATTGAGGAGGAGGAGGAGAGGGAATTTATGTTCGGCCCCACTTTGCCTAATATGGGAAAGACCTCGAATTAGTAATGTAGTCTTTTCATTTCAAAACTTAATAGAGACCGTTTTTGAAAATTGGTTTTGAAATAGTTAGGATAGGGGAATTCCGTCTTTTTGGATTTTCTAGAAACTTTTTCCTGAATAATCCTACCGTATTTCCTCTAATAGTTGCTCACACAACCATTAGCTTTAAGCTCAATTATCTCCATTCCTGTTAGAGATATCAAAAATTTGTCAATGAGTGAATTGTTAATCATAGTATCACTGATATTTTATCTGTTGAGCATTTTTAGATATCTTCTACAGGAGTCGAGATAATAGAGCTCAAAGTTGATGGTTTTCGTGGGCTTCAATTAAAGGAAGTACGGTTTTCAATTCTTACCATAAGCTCTGCATTATGTTTGCTTGGCGAATTCTGCAGTTTTTCCATTAATCCAAAGATTCAGAACCGTCTTAATTTCGTTTTTTGGTGTGAAAAAAGTGTATGGATACTGTAGTTGAGTAATTGGAATTTGAGGAACATACCAACTTTTGATCATAAAAATTGTGTTTCTGCCTGTAACTTTTACATTCAACAGTTCGAATTGTTGAATACCTGGAATATTTTTTTTTAATCCAAAAATTCAGTTTTCTGCATTCTCGCTAGAACTGAAGTTTCTCGATCAACATGCAAACTTGTGTCCTTTAAGGTGCGCACTCAAAAATCATGATTTCATTTTATTTGTTGCAAATTCAAATTCCTGCAAATTTTGAGATTCTCTACTTTCCTAATTAGTGAATTTAGGTCATTTTCGAAATCCCGCCTTCTCAAACTTTGCTCCTTCCCAACTTCAATTTCATTTTTCCCGTATTCCTAGGCTCCGCCCCCTAATTTCTCCTCCTGTCCTTTCCGTCTCAATTGAATTAGCCTCTTTTGTCCGAAGTCTCCTGTTTTTCTAGTTCAGACTTAATAGAAGTTCAATTGTACCATTACCATATAAAAACTTTATTTTACTACTACTACTGTCTCGATGAATCGTCTATCCGTGCAGATATCTCAATTAGAGAGAAAAAGGACGAAAGGAGACATCAAGTTTCGGGCAAAGATTAAAGAAACTTTTTTCTTTGATTTTCCCATCTTTCGGGAAAAGGAGAAGACGTGATAAAAATGGAGAGTGGCCACACACACATAGCACTTAAAAAGTTCTTTACCGTTTTTTTGTTTTTCCCTTTTTTTCCCAAAATCTTCTTTTATCCAAATAATCATTACCGACAACAGTTTCCGGTGTCGCGAAACAGAATCTCTCATTCAGCCAGTCTCATCAGAATGTTCGCTTGTTCAACTAATCACCGCCCGTGTTTCTCATCTATCCCCCACCTCCTCCCATCACGACGTCGGCCGCCGCGCCTTCTCCCTAAATCCGCCGCCTGATTTGGCTCCGCCCACTTTCTTCAACTCTCCTCGTCGTCGCCAGAATGTCTGTCCCACCGAGATGACACTCCTACTTGTCTTTCGTTTGCAACGTTATAGTGCTTAAGAAGTTTATTTTTTGCTTAGTCTTCAAGTTACAGTACTCTCTCTAATCTTTATACTTGTTCATAATCATCCATTCCGGATCTTCTTCTACCTTCAATACTTTATAACTTACTTTGGCATACAATAACTATAACCATACTGTACTTTTCTAAGTTTGAAACTCTGAATACAACATATCGGTCCTTAAGGTACATTACGCGTACCGTCCATCTTTTTTCATTTCATTTCAATTGGCTGGTTTCTTTTCGGAGCGCCTAATCAGCGCACACTGTGTGTGTCCATCCGATTGATACAAAGTTTTTGTCTCTTTTTTGTCCATTGATGACAACGTATCTCTATCCTATCCCATCCTCCTCTTCCTCCCCCATCCGTATCTCCCCCCATTTATCATGCCTTTTTCGTTTTTGCAACATACAACTCGATTCTAAAGGTTGGACATTCTTTTCTTGTGATATGCTCATCTGAGTAGCTCAGATTCAAACCTCTAAACGAAAAATTTTCAGATAGCAAAGTTTCGACGACTCTGGGTTACACACGTCACATGGCAAAATGAACTGCCTGACGCTTCTCGCTCTTCTGGTTCCGGCACTCGCGTACAATGTTCCACATGGCTTCCTCACAGGTAGATCGCGACTTTTTTCATTGTTTGAGCATCGGCTCATCCGCAATGAAATTAGTTTCTTTTTGTCCCATAATTCAAGATTCAGGCTACTGTAGTTCATGCGGTGGAAGCAAAGTCTTCCGTATTCCCACGCCCACCAAACCCGTCATCTTTTAGCGCAATTATCTCAGTTCTTATCAGAGATATTGAAAAGTTGTCAACTAATAAATTGTTTATCATAATAACACAAACGTTTTATCAGTTGACAAGTTGTTGATATATTTCACAGGAATCGAGATAATCGAGCTCAAAGTTAATGATTTGGCTTCTATTACAGTACTCTCTTTGAAGAACCAGTAGTCCCGCGAAATTCGAAATTTAGGTTACTGTAGTTTATGAAATGGAGCCAGTCCTCCGATAGCCTTAGGTCATGATCCTAGATAGCCGTTCAGACTATTTTGCAATTTGATAAAATTGCAGGTCAAGCCGTAACTTCACACTCTGGCCCCAATGATCTCGACAATGATGCATCAGAGCTTCAACACGATAGTAATGATGAAGTGAAACGAGAGAAACGTGGCTATTTCTTCCCTTCAAATTTCCAAAACGACGGCGGTCTTCTGGCTCGATCGGAGCATCCGAACGAGTATCTTAAGAAATGGATTGTTCATGAGCACAATCGGTATCGGCGAATGGTAAGTTGAATACTTATGAAATGAAGGCCTGTCCGAGCCCAAATATGATTAATTGCAATTTAGCTGTTGGAAGACTAGAGTGTTTCGAAAGATTCTGGATGAATCAGAAATTGATGATTCATAGATCTTGAACTTTCCAAGAAGAGGCTGAGTCATATCAAGTTCCTAATTGAGTAAAAGAATTTTGAGGAGTTTTCTGAATCACTGAGGAATAGTTGAAAAATGTTAGAATCTCAGAATCTCAGAGTTTCTGAATCTCAAAATCTCAGGTTCTCAACATCTCAGAATCTCAGAATCTCAGAATCTCAGAATCTCAGAATCTCAGAATCTCAGAATCTCAGAATCTCAGAATCTCAGAATCTCAGAATCTCAGAATCTCAGAATCTCAGAATCTCAGAATCTCAGAAACTCAGAATCTCAGAATCTCAGAATCTCAGAATCTCAGAATCTCAGAATCTCAGAATCTCAGAATCTCAGAATCTCAAAATCTCAGAATCTCAGAATCTCAGAATCTCAGAATCTCAGAATTTCAGAATCTCAGAACCTCGGAATCTCAGAACCTCAGAATCTCAGAATCTCAGATTCTTAATTTCTGAATCTTTCCAGGTACCAGCATCTGATATGAACATGCTCTATTGGTCCGAGGAGTTGGCTGCATCTGCCCAACGTCACGCCGACACTTGTGACTTCCGTCACTCACGTGGACGTATCAACGTCGGTGAGAACATCTGGGCGGCACCTTACAGTAATTACTCGGACTCCATCTCAATCTGGTTTAACGAGGTTAGTCAACATTCCTATAATTACCAACAATCTCTCAATTACAGGTCCACAATCCAAGATGTGGATGCAATCATGCCTACAAACACTGCTGCGGTCACTACGTTCAGGTTCTCTTAATCACCCAATTTTTCAATTATTCCTTTTTTGGCTAATCCAAACAACTGTGTATTCTTCAGGTCGTCTGGGCTAAGACCAATCTCGTCGGCTGTGGATTCTCTCGTTGTCGTGACGTGCAAGGCGTCTGGGGACGTGGACATCGAAACGTCTTCGTGTGCCACTACAATCCGCAAGGAAATACGGTATTCGTCACAGCGCGAGGACAGCTTTATGCGGTTCGTTGTCCCCTGTCCTACGTTTTCATCAAATTCATTCTGAGTTTAAGTTCTACTAACAGTCGCTTCGCCTAATTCGAGTGCAGTGAATTTGGTTTTGTGTCGTCCATGATTTTCGGAATTCTCTAGAAAAAGTTGCAGTGAAATTTGCCACTTTTTTTTGGCACTAGCTTATCTTTAAATCGCCGACCTAGATTTTCGGTCCTCTGATTTCTGTTCCATGTATAACCCTTTTCTTATTCCTTATTAACCCTCTCTTCATCCCTCCTTTATTCCAGATGCCAGCCTTCACCTGGGCTTCCGGAGACACTGGACGTTGCTCGAACTGCCCAGCAAATGCTCCAGCCTGTTATCAAGGTCTTTGTTATATGCCAAAGAATTATGACCACACAACGACCACAACCACTCCATCTACAACGACTACAACAGAAGAGCCAACATCGACTTGTGCTCCAGATGAGGATGTGGATCCGAATGACGCCGAGGCTGAGGGCGCTGAAAATGATGATCAGTTCCGATTGAGAGCTTGAATGTTTTCTTGAGTAAAGATCATCTTTCTGTACATTGAATCCCTCATTTTTCTTCTTTCCCCTTCACACCTCCCCCCACTCCAATAACCGATGAACTATGGATTGTTTTACCGACGGGTGCACTGCCGCTGCATTATTATTTATTCGAGATTTCTAAACTGACTAATTGAATAAATGAGTACAACTTTGATTTTTTTTTCGCACTTGATGAAGACACAGAACGAGTTAAGTCAACATTTTTTGGAATTTGAGATTAAAATTTGACTTTTCGGCACTCATCTAGAATCACGGAACGAAAAAAAAATCACGGAACGAAAAATCACGGAACGAAAACTTTGGGTAATCCAAAAATTGATATCTTCTTTACTTTGACAAGTAGTATCCCAAATACTAACTTTGGCATCAATTTTACTTTGCACAAAACCCAAAAGTATACTAAAAAAAGGGTATATCAATTTTTTGAGATACGCTAGTTAACAGGTTACATAGGACCTGTAGAACATCTGAAAATTCAGTTTAGAGCTACATTGAGCAGTTATTAAGCTTGCTGACATTTTAGGGTGTTCCAGGTAAGAGAAGCATGGCGTTTCAGCCTAAGCCTGTGATTGAAAAAAGCTTCCTCAATCCAAAAATATCATCCAATTTTTTAAAAATGAAAAATCCGAGGCAAGAAATTTCGTGCCAAGATTTCTACTCAGTTAGGCCCAAGAATATTCTTATTCCGGACCTACATTTTGTTCCAAGAAGACTAATTTTGAATTAGAGAAGATTTCTTCAATTATAGGCTTAGGCTGAATCATCGTGTTTCGTTCATGTGGGACACCCAAAAAACGACGGCAATGTCAATAACTCCGCTCGTTTCAGCCTTTAATCTTACTCTCATATGTCCCATGATCCTCAGAACATCTGGGAAAGGTCCTATGTAACCTATTAACCATGTACACTATCAACTAGTGTACCTTAAGGACTCAATATAATGTAATGTCAAGGTTAGATCTCAGGATAGTACTTGAATGAAGGTCCTAACAATTTTCAGATTACCCAAAATTTTCGTTCCGTGATTTTATTTTTCGTTCCGTGATTTTATTTTTCGTTCCGGGATTTTTTTTCGTTCCGTGATTTTTTCGTTCCGTGATGTTTTGTTCCGTGATTTTTTTTTCGTTTGCAGTTCGGTTTTGCAGTTAGACGGATCCGCGGAAAAATTGACTGAAAATTCAACAAATTCTAAAAATTTCTAGTCGTCCGTTATTTGGGATTTTTTCCGGACTTAAAAAACAAATTTGTCCGTACGGAAAACGGAAGCCGGAAGACGGAACGAAAAAACCACTGTAGACGGAAAACGAAATTCAGCTCAACACTGAAGGACACGTATAGGGTAGGCTTCTTGAGCATTTTCAAGCTTTTACAGACATGAAAAAAATTAAAAGGCATGAAAAACAACTTTATTATGCGTCAAGGACATTTAAAAAAAGTTAACAAGAAGTGAGTTTTGAAGCCGGAAGCGGCCATTCTTGGAAGTCGGAAGTCGGAAGTCGAAAAGCCATGCGTACGCTACTCATTGTTTCTTTCTTTTCTTTGAAAAATTGATTTCGGTCATTTGGTAAAAGGGGGACGTTCAGTGATAAACACCTAGCCATGAACCCCAAACAATGGCGACCCTTAGGGCCTTTTAGTACTTTTTTTACTTCAATGACGTCGATCAGTCTTCCAAGAAAAGAAATAGCAATGAGTAGCATCCGTCCAGCATCCAACATCCAAAATCCAACTTCGTCCTCCTTGCCCATCTGTTGTAGTTCCCAGTGATCGTTGTCGAGAAGTGAGTCGTCTTCGTAGAAGTCGTCGGATCCGTTCCATCCCAGCTGCCCTGGAACCACGTTGCAACTTGGACTCCTCATCGACTCCTTGGTCCGACTTCTCGTTGATTTCTCCAGCTTATATAGCACCTGTAGATCAGATCTAAAGATAAGATAAGAAAAGAGTTCATGATAAAAGTCAACACGCAAAAATGTTGAAAATTCGCTTTCTTAGAATCCCAGAATTTCAAAGAAAATTATTTTAACGTGGAGGTATAGCGTGGCGTCCTATTGAAAAAAAACGCCTTTTTCTGAACACAAAAAAATCCAACACTGTTTTGAAACGGAAAAAAATTCGGCACCAACCAGTTAGTTCCGATTTTTGCTATTACAAAATCTGCAGTTCTAAATCTTGTGTGAACATTCGCCGATAGTTTCGAACGTTCTATCACTTGTGAGTCTAAAATAAAATTTTCAAATTTTCATTTGTTATATTTTCAGACTAAACGATAAGAACTATGAAAAAAGTAACACCGACGAAGAACGATAGTAAACGCAGAACTGGAGCCAATGGAACTACTGATGAAGCTGCTTCGAAGCAGACAAGAAGAAGGAGATCAAGAGCTTCGAAAGCAGTAGGGAAGCGAGGAGAGAAGCTGGACCAAGAGAGAACCGATGTGTCTTATAGGAAGAAAAAGAAGGATCCAACGAAGAAAGCATCCAAAGCTGGAGTGAGTTTTTAAAAATCCATGGATATTCAAAAAATACAAATTTCAGTCTCATGCGGCTACTCCGATCGGAAAGTCCCCCCAACTCGTTCAGCCACCAACTCCACCTCCAAAAGCTGATAAGAATGAGAAGGTCGATACAAGCAACACTGTCACCACCGACGAAGCGATCACTGGTGGAACTACATCGCTGAGTACCGTATCCACCGTATCCACTACTCTATCCACGGATCTTCCACCTCAGACTCCACCCAAGGTCACTGGATCTACACGGAAAACGAAAATGATGGAAAACGAAAAACCGTCTATCAAAGCTGAGAAATGGGGAGGTGAGACTGCAGCGAAAGCGTGGATGGAGAAGACTGAATTTTCAAAAGTGAAGGCGGACTTTGAAAAAATCAACTTGATGGCTGTGAATGTAGATAAGGATTGCAAGAAATGGAAGGCAAACTCAAAATGGAACCAATCGGAAGACTATCCAGCATTGGACTCGAATCTAGTCAAAGTGGAAGATGTATACGTGAATATGAGTCAGATAGACTTCCCATCTACCCGCAGTGTTCTTATGGGACAGATCCCAAAGAAAGATTCGGAAGAAGCCTTCTGGAAAGTTGTATTTGAAAAACGAATCCTCCTGATCCATGTCATAGTCGGAAGCAATGATTCCTTCGATTTTTTCCCTCAGAAGGCTGATGAGTACCGATACTATGGATCAATGTTTATCAATAACCGACGGGTCGAGAATCTTGAAGAAAAAGACATCTGTCGTTTCCACATTGAAGTTTTGCCATCAGGATGTTCCAACTCTATCGTATCCACGATTACTGTAATCAAGAACTGGCAAATCGATACTGTCCATCCAAAGCATTCGGTAGTTGTGAAGGAGACGTTTGAGTTGACCAAATACATGGCTGGAGCCACGGCTGAGGATACAGCACTCGTCGTTTCCCGTCATGGAGCCGGTCGTGCTGGATTCTTCCTCTCCTTGTGGATGGCTATAAACAAATTCGATGCAAAGAATGAACCATGTATAGCGGATATTGTTAAAACAATCCGTGTTCAACGTCCGAAAGCAGTGGAGACTCTCACTCAGTATGCATCATTGTACATCACTCTGTTCTATTTTATCAAGGTTGAATATTTGAAAATTTCAATTCCCAAAAAAAATACATTTTTTCAGCGAAAGATCGTGAAGAAGGATGCTGATAAAAAGTCCGACTGTCAAAAAAATCCAACTGTCAAAAAATCTGTTGAGTTGAGCCAGAACTTTGCGAGTGCTCTTCTCGCGGATCAGAGTGTGATTGGGACGACTACAATGCTGACTCTAGCTCCATCAGCTATTCCGCCAACAACTCCAGCAATCCAAGGATCATCGGCTGTTCAAGGATCCGCAGTCACGACAGTTTCGGGCCAGAAATGATAGAACTCTTCTTTTTCATTTAGTTTCAATAAAGCATATGTTTGAGAGCTTTAAAAATATGAAATCTAAAGATTGGAAAATCATTTTTGGATCCTAATAAAGTTATCTTAATTTGAAGACTTTGAAAATTTGTGTCCCCAACTTGATCGAATTTCAGATGACTTTTTTGTCTAGAATTCCAGAGTCTCGAAACTTCAAAATCTCAAAACTTCAAAATCTCAGAATCTCAGAATTTCAGAATTTCAGAATCCCATAATCTTAGAATCTCAGAATCTCAGAATCTCAGAATCTCAGAATCTCAGAATCTCAGAATCTCAGAACCTCAGAATCTCAGAATTTCAGAATCCCAGAATCTTAGAATCTCAGAATCTCAGAATCTCAGAATCTCAGAACCTCAGAATCTCAGAATTTCAGAATCTCAAAATCTCAGAATCTCAGAATTTCAGAATTTCAGAATCCCATAATCTTAGAATCTCAGAATCTTAGAATCTCAGAATCCCAGAATCTTAGAATATCAGAATTTCAGAAACCCAGAATTTCAGAATCCCTTAATCTCAGAATCTCAGAATCTCAGAATCTCAGAATCTCAGAACCTCAGAATCTCAGAATCTCAGAATTTCAGAATCTCAGAATTTCAGAATCCCAAAATCTTAGAATCCCAGAATCTCAGAATCTCAGAATCTCAGAATCTCAGAATCTCAGAATCTCAGAATTTCAGAATCCCAGAATCTTAGAATCTCAGAATCTCAGAATCTCAGAATCTCAGAACCTCAGAATCTCAGAATTTCAGAATCTCAAAATCTCAGAATCTCAGAATTTCAGAATTTCAGAATCCTATAATCTTAGAATCTCAGAATCTCAGAATCTCAGAATCACCAACAACTTTGGTAGCCTAAAGAGTTCATATTTGGAAAATTAGGTCATCATGTTGAATGAAAACACAGAAAACTAAAAAATATTCCAAATCTGGTTTAGTGCATCATTTCTTGAAAATTTCAGATTCCAGACAATATTTTTTCCATGCGAAATTTCGATATTTTTCTATTTAAAAAAATTCTTTTCATGTTCAGTTTATGTCACCACGACACTTGAAGCATCACGCCGTTTCTATTTCTTGAATCCACAAAATTTCAAAATCTCTGACGCCAAATCGTTATTTCGAATCAGTTGATCAACAAAAGTACTCAAATATCTCGCAAAAAATGGGATGCTGTCAGTCGAAAAAAGCCAGAGATCAGCAGAATACTCGCAGGGAACCAGTGGTAAACCGTATGGTTTCAATTAAACTGCAAAATATGGATTTTCAGCCACGCCACTATCCGAAAGGTCCACCCCCCAGTTATGAGCAGACAGTGAAGAACAAGCCAGCTAGAAGATCAAGTGTAGAGGAAGCGAAAATTCAGAATGAGAAGAATAGAGAAAAAGAGGAAGCGATGATGAGGCAAGAAGAGCAAAAAGAGCAAAAGGAGGATCCGAAACCGGAGAAGGAAGAGAAGGTTGTTGAGAAGTCAGTGGATAATCAAGAGAAAGATGCTGAAGATGCTCCGAATCCTTCTCCGGCTCCAGCTGCTCCTTCAGCATCAAAAGACACAAAATCAACTTCGGAGCCAAAACAAAAGAGTCGTGAGCACTCGAAGAATCAGCCACCTCCACCGCCTCCTCCCCAACGACGTCCACCGCCTCCGCCACGTCATCGTCCACCACCACCTCCCGGATATCGTCCTCCACCTCCACCTTCATACTATCCTCCACCACCTCCTCCAGTCATTGTCGGACCACCGCCAGTTATCATGAGTCCATATCCATATTACTACGATACAGTAGTCTTCGATCCGTTCTATGATGGATTCTATGGAGGATACGGTTGTGATGGATACGATTTTGGATTCTATTATTGATTGTTTTTTTTCTCTTTTTTGATCTTTTGAAAATGAAGATTTGCAAAAATGGTTTATCATGTCAGCAGTGAGAAATATAAAATTTACCGTAGTTACTGTAATAGAACGCCACTCGGACCGTCCACTTTGAGCCTATATATCTCATTTCTTCTGAAAGATATTGAAAAGTTGTCAACTGATAAAATTTTTATCATAATATCAGCCACATTTTATTTGTTAGACACTTTTTGATATCTCTCACAGAAAATGAGATACATGGGCTCAAGTTTAACTATTCGGGTGCCGTTCTATTAGAGTGTTTGCGGTATAGTTCGACCTAAAATAGTTTTATTTTATTTGAGCTATACAAATAATAAACATAAAAATTTTTATAAATGCAATAAAATCACGAAACAGTCTTTCCGAGCAGCTTGGAAGAACTCCAGCGAGAAATTATATCTCTTATGCGGAGGGCAATGGTGATATATCCATCAATCATTTTATCAACTATGAAAATATTCGAAAATGGAAAGATTACTGTAAAGAAAAAATATACAAAAATAGCAAGTATTACTGTAGTGGAAAATATTCGAAAATGGAAGGGGTTACTGTAGGGAATGTATCCGAAAATGGAAGGGGTTACTGTAGATGAAAATATTCGAAAAGGGAAAGGATTACGGTAAGACAACAAAATTTCGAAAATTGAAAGGATTACTGTAGGTTATGCTCTCTGAAAAGGATTACGGATTACTGTACTGTTAAACTGGGTCTTTCGTAACTTCATGGTCTTTCGTAACTTCATCATATCACGTGATCCCTTTTTTCTTCCGTTTCCCTTATCTTTGTTCTAGATCTAGCTCCCCTTGCTTCCCAACATGACTCTTCCAGTCAGAATCTTCAATACTCACTTTTCTACTAACTCCTTCAACTAACCCCCACCACTAAACCAACATGTACTATCGTCCACCAGTAAGTTTGCTTCTCCCTCTAAACCCCTTAAAGATCCTCAAGGAATTCCAAGTCCCAAATTTCCAGACCGTCATTTCCTCTGTTCCATGTGTCACTCCAATGGTAACCCCAGCTGTCGTCGCGACTCCAATGGTAACTCCTGTCGTGGCGGCTCCGATGATGGCAACTCCAGTCGTGTCTCCTGTCGTCACCCCGGTTGTCGCTACTCCAATGGTCGCTCCAATGGCTCCAGCATATGCTGCTCCGTGTGCTCCATTCGGAGGAGTCAGATACTTTTGAGAACTTTTGATTTATAGAGAAAATAAAAGATTTTAAGATTTGTTGTTTGATTTTTTTTATATGAATGGCTTTAGATGTAATAAAGAACTGCAAAGTCAAATTCAGAAATTCAGAAAATCGGAAGTTGAAAATTTTCAGGAATTCAGTATTTTATAAATCTTAAAATTGAGAAATCTAGAAATCCAGAAGTTTGCATTAGGGCGTTCGACAATCTTCTAATTCAGAAATTGGAATTCATGAACCCCCAAATCGGAATAATTGAATTTCTGAATTTACGAATTTCTACCTTTCTGTAACTTTCGATTTTTCGAATTTCAAAGATCAACTTTTATTTATGGCTCATAGAAATTGTTCTAAACGTGTCAAATTTTTCTTGTCCCATTTTCATATCATCTCCTTCTTTGCTCATCGTCTGATTCCGATCTCACCCCAATTTCCATTTATATTTTTATCCTTCTCAAAAACTACAAACGTTTTCAAAAGCTACTCAAAATGTGTTGTGATTGTCTCAAAAGTTGTTGTGACAAGCTAATGGGAAAACCTCCAGCTCCACCTAAAAATGTATCCCAATTCGTCCATCCAGTCCCTAAACATTATTTTTAAGGCAGCCGGACCAGTGACGAATCAACCTGGGAAACCTGGTACCAGTCCCGGAGCGTCATCGACAGCTGAAACGCCTGCACAGGCTCCGCCCCCTACTCCTCTGAAGAGAGGTTGTTGCGATAAGATCATGGGAAAGCCTCCAAAGCAACCACCTAATAATGTAGGCCTTGTACTGATAGGAATTTTCAATTGATTAACATTTCCAGGGAAATAAACCAGTCACCAATCAACCTGGCAAGCCTCCGGGAACTCCTGGAACCCCTGGAGCCCCCGGAACTCCCGGAGCAACCCCCGGAAAGGATACTCCTGGAGCTGCCACGCCTGCAGGCGGTGCTCCAAATGCTGCAGCACCACCACCAGCAACAGCAGCAGCCGCGGGAGCAACAAAGCCTTCAACTGCCGCTCAACCAGCTCCAGCTGCTGCAGGAGCCCCGGCTGCAGGTGCCCCGGCTGCAGCTCCCGTGGCGGCAGGTGCTGCAGCAGCTGCGCCAGTTGCAGGTGCTCCGGCTGCAGCTGCCCCAGTGGCTGCAGGAGCTCCAGTGGCTGCAGGTGCTGCTGTGGCCGCAGGAGCACCAGCAGTAGCTGCAGCGCCTGCAGCCGTTGCTGCTGCTCCAGTTGCCGGTGTTGCTGCTGCTCCGGCGGTTGCCGCTGCTCCAGTGGTAGCTGCTGCTCCAGCAGTGGCTGCTGCACCTGTCGTGGCTGCTGCACCAGTGGTCGCTGCCGCTCCTGTCGTTGCCGCCCCGATGGTCACCCCGATGGTTGTTGGAGCTCCGATGATGTATGCCTCACCGATGGTTGCTGCTCCTGGACCTGTGGTGATTATGTAATTGAACTTGGATTCTTTTTTTATGAATCAAATGAAACATTTTATGAACTTTCAAAAATCAACAATATCAGGTCAACAAAAAACAAACAACAAAAATTAGTAAACTCTCTTGGAAGCCCTTGTAATCGTAGACAAGAACTTCTTGTATCTCGTTCTTTCGACCGCTGGCAGATTAGTTGCGAGAAGACCGGATGCGTTTTTATCAGCCAATGAATGAAGTTTCGACATGGCCAACAGACTGTCCGATCCATAGAAAACAGCGTCTCCGATGATAGAAGCCGCTAGCTGAAAATAAACCCAATTTTTACTGGAATCTTCTTAGAATTACTGACCATTGAGAAATACGACTCATTTCGTTTCATTCCATCAACCAATCGAGCAACATCCTGACTCAATTTGTGACGACGAAGAATGAATCCCTTTTCGATTTCAACGCTAAGTGTCCGCGAAGCTACAGCGTTCAAACTATTCCTCACAAACTTCTGACTGTTCTTCAATACTTGACAGTAAAATTGACAGTAGAGTGCTGTATAAGATTTGATGATTGAATTCTTCGCCGACTTCATTGCCACATCCAAAAAGTCAATCATTTCCACGAGCACTGCGAACCAAGATTCATCACTCTTTTCTGTTCCAGGAGTTCTATCGAAATCTGTCCATCCATCGGCAGCAATTCGGGAGAATACAACTTGAAGAGCCAGTGATTCTAGTGTGCTTCCTCCATACATTTCAATGAGAAGTTTGAATAGTTTCATCTCGCTCAAACTTTCTCCGCCCGGAAGCTCTTCAACAAACTTGACAACAGCATCGAATACTTCTTTCTTCGTCTCCGCAACATGAACTCCTTCTAATAATTCAATTGATTCGTCAACCGATAGATCCGATGACTCGAGTTTTTCAATGACTTCTGCTGCTGTTCTGTTCGCAAACTTCTTTGAGGCATTCTTCTCGTCAACTGATTTCTTAACACTTTTCAGAACCTTTTCAACGGTGTTATTCAATCCTTTGGCTCCTTTTACTAGCCTATCGAGTGCATTCATTGGAACGTTCTTCAAGATTTCGCCACCAACATTCCATGCTTTTTCGTCTTCGAAAACCATCGCAATATTAAAAGCAAGGATCGAGAGAGCAGCCAGATAGTTGCTATCGTATGATTTGTCAGCAACGGAGAGGGTAAAATCTAGAAAATCCGCTAATTTCTTCGCATTTCTGCTAGAAACATTTCGACGGCTTTCGATTTCGGAGATCGTAGAAAGGTACTTTGCCAATTCTTTCATCCTGAAAATACAGTATATAATGAATGAAAATATGTGACATGAGCTTACTTCAAAGAGTCGAAGTCATCAATTGAGACTATATCGGCATCGGTAGCTTCAAAGAAGCATCGGAAGGCAACAGTCACTGCTTGATAGATAACAGGTGTTATTTGAACTTCAGAGGTGCTTAAGCGATTCGATAGAGACATCAACTGAAAATGAATCGGTATTTTAAATAGGCTTTCTAAGGAATATACCTGATTCGACTGTAAACCAGACTCGATAGATTTCGCAAGCAATTGAACACAGTTTGATTGATGAAGTGTGTTGCTAAAGAACTCCAAGTGGTTGGTGTATATTTTTGAGAGCTAAAACATAAGGATGAGATTTTTGTGAACAATTCAATTTCTTACTAATTGCAGCTGGTTTTCAGGAATTTCGTTTTCCAAAGAAAGCGACTTTTGCAAAGATTCGTCTCCAGTCAAAGAACTAATCATCATCATTCCGTAGTCTTTCTTCATCGACTTTTCCACAAGCACTACTTTATTCCAGTACTCGGAAATATCTTCCGATTCTGAATTACCATCTCCATATGCATTTTCAGCCAAGACCAGTGAAATTAATGCGTAAGCGAGAGCCAAAGAATCAGCTGAAATTCCCAACACTACAAACTTCTTCGCATTCAACACAAACCTCGACGATTTTCATTCCACGACTTCTGAATAGCCAATGGCAGGCCTGATTTGATTTCTTGCAACAGTTTGCCAAATCCATGACCGAGAAGGTTTGATGAGTTGATGAACTCGGTGGCGATCAGAATTTCGCTTCTGGAAAAAAATCTCTATAGAAAAGGGATATGGTTCTTTGCAACATACAACGATCCTGACTCATTTAGATTATTCTGAATCAACTTCCAACAAGCAATGGCGGAATCGATTCCAAGGATAGAAAAATGTTTCCGGAAAATCGATAGGAATGCTTCCTCGATATGAGCTTCAGATTTCTGAAACGTTTAATCGGTAAAAATACTAGAAGTCTGTATTTTTTAACGCACTTTCTCTTTGCAAATCTTCAGTGTAACCTCAAGAATCGCTTGCGGACGACGAGATGCTTGAATTTTATCCAGTAGATCTTGAGCCGACTTGTTGTCACCTTTAAAAATTAAAATTAATTTATTGAATATAAAAATCGAAAAATTTCTTACTGATTAAAGCGAGAGCAATCGGTTTCTCGATGTTTTCTTCTGGTTTTTGAGAATATGCACCGATCGCATCTTTCAGAGCTGTCGTCAGCTTTCGTCGCTTCTTTTCTGGAGCATCTCCCATCTAAAATTTTTTATTTTTCATGAAAACTGAAGTTTTTCGCGAATTCATACGGACAAAGACTTTTTAGTTAGGGGAATTCAGGAAAAAAAAGAAAATCTGCGATGTTTGCAAATGACGCTCCATTGAGAAAAAATTTTGGCGGCTGGTTAAAATGCGAGAACTCTCGGTTCTAGGGCTGGAAATACGACGGAATATGATAGAATAACATCTGAAAAGCAACATAAAAATCTTCATAGGCCTCAGTAACTTTATTTTTCGGTATGTAACGGCAAAATAGAAGCAAGCAATATACATGTTGAACATAAACGAAAATAGTTGTGCGAAAGAATGTGAGGTGATAAAATATGGGCGGGAGTGGGGAAATATATAAAAATGGTGGTTAGTTGAAGAAATATTCAACAAGAGAGAACTGTGGTTATTTTTATACATATACAATGATACAGATTAGTGAGTTTTACTACTTGAATTTTTCTTATTTTAATCACTATACTGGTACTCATCGAATGACCGGAGGTATGAAATGAGATCTTCAACTGGCGGGACCCCGTCTTTCAGGGGAATCATATCTTTCTCGACTTCAAATTCGACTAATTCAGCTGGCTCTTCCACGATGAGCACTCTCCGATTCATGCATCTGACTGTCTGTTCCAATTCGATAAACTGAAAAAGCTTTGTGAGCGAGGAGCAAAGGAGCGAAGAGCAACTCACTTTGATTCTGGAACCTCTCGAGTTCGAATTGTTCGCATATGTGATTTGCACTTGCACATGGCGTTTTCCTTCCACAGAGCATGTAATTGAAGCCGTCGAAGCAACCAGGTCGCCGTGCTCGTCGAGATCTGGCTCTAGTTCTCCGTATTCTTTGCAGTTTTTCGTTTGGAGGCGGCGAGTGGTTTTCTGCAAATTCCAATTGTGGGAAAGCCCCATTCCGAATGAACTCTTACTCTGTTACCACCGGGTGGAGTTATCGATGCGGTGATTATCTCATCGGAAATCTGGAACCCTTCATTCTGCACCACCATGTTCTCCAACAGTTCGTACAGAACGTGGAACGGCATCACAGTCGTCGTCCGTATCGCGAATCTCGCGAGGCTCTGGCCCGTTTCTTTTGGCTCGGATAGGAGTGATTTCTGAAAAAAAAAATATTGAAATGCATGTTAAATAACCGGATGAATTCACCAGAATAAGCTCCGGAAGATCATCAATAGGGAGTTGTCGGCACTGCATCGCAAAGAAGTATGGCCGGTGATTAGGATGAAGCAGAACGTATTCGACGAGTTCTTTCTCCGAGTCGCGCGAAGTATGGAACCAACGTGTCATGAAATAGTCGTGCTTCTCAGTGCGCAATGTTTCAACTGGTGTTTTCTGTAGAATATTGAGCACCTTAGCAGCTTCATCTCGGATTATTGGTTGTCTTTTGACGATTAGTTTCGGTGTCTCGTCGATTCGATGCACAGACTGATAGTTCTCATCTTCGACGAGCTCCACATCTTCTCCATTCCCTTCGATGAGGTCCTCGTTGTGCAATGCGCGTTTCGGCTGGAGCACCGAGCAACCAGCGCGCACTGTTTCCAGCTCTTCGCGTTTCACTTCTTCCGTGTTTGGAATGTATCGTGTGACAAGCATGTCGCGGAGCACAGATCGTGGCAACGATGCCATTCTGGAATAGAGAGAGGATTGGTGAATTGAAAAAAGTTCAAAATAGCTTTGATATGACAGAGAAACATGAAAAAAAAGTAAAGTTTTCCCGCAATTCGCAAAACAAAAACTACAGTAATCTGCAAAGTCGTTGTGAGACCTGAAGAAAATTTTGTTATTTTTTCCTTGAAAAATAACCGCCAATTAACAGAAATTCAAATTGTTTTTCTTTTTTTGATGAATTGTTTTCATTAAAATCATATGAATTATTCAAGTTTTCATAAAAATAATCTAAAAACTGCATATTTCCAGAATATGAAGACAGTCATCGTCACTTTTCTCATCACAATCATCGCGCTGGCCCAAGGATCATTCTTAAAAGGTAAATCGCAGTTTTGAGATTGAAATGTTGAATATTGGTGTTTTTCAGATTGTACTAACGCATCCGACGGTCTCTATGCAATTGGTGCATGCGAGCCACAGTTTCTGACGTGCTCCGGTGGAATAGCTCGAGTAATGGACTGTCCGGCTGATCTCGCGTATCATGAGAGTGAAGAGATTTGCGATTGGAAGCACAACATCGCGGGTTGTCGCGTCGAAACCGAACGGACCGGAGAAGAATACGCATCTGGAGGATCATCTGGAGATGCTAGTGGAGACGATTCCGAAGATGCTTCTGGAGACGCTTCTGGAGACGCTTCTGGCGACGGATCAGGCAGTGTGAGCGAGGAGGAAAGTGGTTCTGAAATCGAGACATCCGGCGATGAAGTGTTAGAAAATGGTTGGTTTCTTCCTTCATTTTATAATTCATATTTCAATGTTTCCTTTTTCCAGTTTGCGAATCTCGAGAAGATGGTGTCTACACATCGGAAGTCTGCGCTAGCGCCTACTTCATCTGTACCTCGAATTCTCCTCGCTTCCTTGTCTGCACAACACCGCTTTACTACGATTCAAATGGGCAGAAATGCAACTGGGTGGATTCTATCAAGGAGTGTGGAAAGGGGCCAACAACAACAACGACAGTAGAAGAAATCACGTCAGGATATAGAGCTTACGGAGAAGAATCGTCTGGAGAAGAAGAAGGAAGCGGACTTTTGTCGCAGTCTTGTGATGGAGTCGCAGATGGTATCTACCCAATCAGCGAGTGCTCAACAAACTTCCTCACTTGTTCCGGAGGTATTCCCCGTGTCATGGACTGCCCATCTTCACTCTTCTTCAATCCATCTCTTCAAGTTTGCGATTGGCAAAGAAACGTTGTTGGATGTTCCGGAGTCGAGGCGCCAAGACCAACTTGCGAACAGAATGGATATTTCTCGTATGGCAAATGCTCCTCCTCGTTCACCGCTTGTACAAATGGACGTGCGATTGTAATGTTCTGCCCCAGCGGACTGAAATTCTCTCAAAGCACCCAAATGTGCGATTATGAGCGCAATGTGTCGGAATGTGATGTCGAGTCATCAGGAGAACCACTAGAGGAGGAGAGTTCTGGATATTCCGGATATGGAGAACCAGACTCCAAGCTGACTCCATGTGTGAACATGGAGAATGGTCTCTATGCTCTCGAGTGTACTCCACGAGTATTGTCTTGCCAAGACGGAAAGGAAGAGATCTTTGAATGTCCATCGAACCTAGTTTTCAACGAGAAGTCGCTCATTTGTGATTATCCGGAAACATCCCAAAAATGTCAACTTGAAGGTACCCGTCTGATATCTCATAAGCTTCCTCTAATCAGCATTTTTTCAGACACGTTGTTGATTCGTGATGCGCCAATGGCTACCTACGACTGCGAAGTCGATGGACTCTTCTCGAACGCTCTGTGCTCTCGTGAATACCACAAATGTTCCGATGGTCAGCTCATCAAACATCAATGCGCTGAGCCGAACTCAGTCTTCTCGGCTGTCGACGGAGAATGTGTCGATTTCTCAACTCTCTCTCAATGCCACTAATTTACTTACAATTATTCATGTATATATGATTTTTAGTTTTCAGTATCTCACATGTCTGTCTATATATTCATTTCGATATTCTCTGTAAAATGTACTGCTCGCCGTTCATAAAGTGATTCTTGCGCTTTTAATTGTAACCATTAAAGTTGACCTTCCCCTCCCCTCTCTCCACAATTGAGTGATGGTCTTGTCACTCGGCTGCTGCGTCTCCGGCCATCAGGTAGGCTCCAGACAGCTGGAACGGACCTTCCACGTCAGCTGTCGTCTTTACTACTCTTCCTTCATCAAGTTGGGGGCGCCCAGCCAATACTACGCATTGATTGGTCACTTTTGCCTTGCTCATTGGCCTTTATCACATCTTCTATCCGCCCTCACCATCGAGTTATCAGTTCTGGAAATGTTTTTCTTCTTGTCCCATCTGACATTTTTTAGTAGTAGTCTTCGGAATTCTTGTGACGTCATAGTGATCTTCTGGTTCTATGTACACACGAGTGACCATAGCCTGTCAAGCTCATTTATTGTGAATCTAGCACCAGAGACAAAGATTTCAATCATCTTGAAAATCCAATTTCAGATTTTTTCTTGTTGATTGATTCGAATCTATTTTCAGAATCTTCCCCCAAAAACTTTTCGGCAAAGTGTGCTGATTTGCTTTTTTTTTCTCAAAAAAAAGTTTCTGAAAATCTAGAAACCAATTTTTTTTATTTTTGAGACTTTTCAGTTTCAGCATTTTATAGAAAATCTATGAATCTTGATAATTCGAAGAACCCAACAATTATCATCTTTCTTTAAAATTCTAAAATCCTAAATTTCTAAATTTCTAAAACTCTAAAACTCTAAAATTCTAAAATTCTAAAATTCTAAAATTCTAAAATTCTAAAATTCTAAAATTCTAAAATTCTAAAATTATAAAATTATAAAATTATAAAATTCTAAAATTCTAAAATTCAGAAATCTAGAAATTCAGAAATCTAGAAATTCAGAAATTCAGAAATTCAGAAATCTAGAAATTCAGAAATTCAGAAATTCAGAAATTCAGAAATTCAGAAATTCGGAAATTCAGAAATTCAGAAATTCAGTTCTGAGATTCTGAGATTCTGAATTTCCGAGGTTCTGAGATTCTGAATTTCCGAGATTCTGAGATTCTGAATTTCCGAGACTCTGAGATTCTGAGATTCTGAATTTCCGAGATTCTGAGATTCTGAATTTCCGAGACTCTGAGATTCTGAATTTCCGAGATTCTGAGATTCTGAATTTCCGAGACTCTGAGATTCTGAGATTCTGTATTTCCGAGATTCTCAGATTCTGAAATTCTGAAATTCTGAGCAATCGAAACATTTTTTAAGAGTATCGTATCCCCAATAAGCCTGGTTTTGTCCCAAGATCAAAAAGTTAACTCTCGTTTTTTCTTCTCTTCCCTAGGTTTCCCTTCTCCAATCTCTTCTTTATCTTCTTCTTTTCTCACAACAAAGAAGAGTCAATTACACCTGGCAATATTGCTTCTCTCTCTTTTCAAAGTTCAATTCATACTTCTTCTTTTTCTTCTTTCTGTTCCTCTGAGTCTCGATAGAAACAACAGATGACAACAGAGCATTTCAGAGAAGGATTTTTTCGAGCTCAAAGTTTCAAACTGCTACCTTGCCTCGGGCTCTGGAGCCCTCTCTGATTTCCACTATATTTTCCTTTTTCTCTCCCCGCAACTTTTCGATGCTCAACCCGAACGATGCCGATGACTCGGATAGTTCAACCGACACGCCACCGCCGCCCGTCATCGCCGTGCCAAGACCCAAACGATCGGCTACCGTATCCCCAAGCACTAGGAACTCTTTCTATAACTCAAGGTTGGTATCTACCGTGAAGCCACTAATAAAAGGGCTCCCATCCTGTCAACTTTGAGCTCATATATCTCATTTGCTGTGAAAGATATAAAGGATCTGTCGCCTGATAAAATGTTTGTGATATTATGATAAACAATTTATCAGTTGACAACTTTTTTTATATCTTTCATAGGAACCCAGATAAAGTGGCTCGAATTTAAACGTTATAGGGACCTTCTATTACAGGTTTTTACAGTATATAATTTTTTACTTTATAAACTCATTTTTTCAGAAGACGTAGTGATGCAAATCTAAACTTTTTCAACGAGAGAGAACGTCAACGTGAGAGACGCAGAAGTATGGTCAGAGCCAGTCGGGAACGAAGTGAAACTAGAAGAGCATCTCAGCAAAATCTGAGAAAAACTAACAGTGAGCCTAATGTGGATATGCCATCTGTAATAGGATTCTAGAAATTTATGATTTCTGAAATTCCGAATTCCAGATAGATGTTGAGGCTCTTCAGAAGTTGTTACTGTCTCTACCAAAGTTTGCATCGAAATCAAGATCAAGAGTTGTGAGTTCTTTTTTACAGTAACCCAAGTACCGTATTTCCTCTTTTGCGCGCCAATTTCGTGCTCACTTATCTCGATTCCTGTAAACGACATAAAACATTTTCAAATGATTAAATTATTCTGATAATATGATAAATAATTTTCCAGTTGACAAATTTTTGATACCCTTCAGAATCGAGATATTTGAGCTCAAAGTTGACGGATTGGGTGGGCTTCTATTAGAGGATATACGGTAGTCCGAAAAATAGGCTCAACCTGCTCACGAATTCCAACTAAAAACGGTTTGAATTTCCAAAGTCACAATTCCAGAATCACCTTCACGATTCGGATTCGGGTGGTGAAATGACAACAGAAATTGAAGAATTAAAAGACGCGGCAAAAAGTATTCAATCCCTTCAAAGAGTTCTTGCCTACCCATCCCAAGTATCTTCTGATCGTGGAGGCAATCGTTGTCTTCTTCCAACTGTAGATCCGATTGAGTCGTGTCTAGAATCTTCAGTATTCTCCGATGTTGACGACGTCTCACTGGCCACAGACACCACCGATGGAGGCCGTCGTTCTGGGATTTCAACTCGGTTGGGTCATCCACGTGGCGTTATGCAATTCATACCTTCTATCAGAAATGACCAATTCGTCCCGACTTCTGAGATTCGACGAAATTCGATTTCCAGGAAGTCATCGGTTCCAGATGGTTTCATGAGCAGTGAAATGCAATCAGATCCAGTTCCAAATGTTAGGAATAGGTGGGGAAACTCGACAACTAGAAATATTCTGAATTTCAATTTCAGAAGACGTGGAATCGTAGATGAGATGTTCTCTTCATCGACATCACTCATGGTAGATCGCCCTTCTGAAACTCTAGCCGGTGTGAATCGATTTGCAAAACTTTTGGATACATTCCGAAGTCGACCTACTTCCCCAGAACAGCATCCTTCAATTTCCTGGAATCCATATGTGTATTCAGATGGAGGAGAAACTGCTCTAGAGTCTTGTGGAATGGAAGACTCTCTTCATGAAGCTGATATTTTATTATGGAAGAAGAGGAGTAGAGCCAGTTTAAGAAGGCATTATAGTGTACGGCACTTGACAGCCAGAGAGCTTTTGGATACAGAAAAATCGTTTGTGGAAGGCTTAGAGTTTTTGGTTACGGTATGGGTTAACCTAATTTTCCTCTTTTGGTCTGTAGTTCCAAATTATAGAAATACATGCGACCTCTTCGTCAGCCCCTTGAATGCACTTTGATCGAAGCGAGTCTTGTCGACAAAATCTTCTACCGTATTCCGGAAATTCTGGCACATCATCAAGTTCTTCTGACGACGTTGAGTCAACGGATAGAGCAGTGGCATAAGGATGCCATCATTGGAGATGTTCTATTGGCTCATGTGGGTTTTATAGTTTTTTTTTTAAAGTTGAAATTCTCATTTTCAGTTCTCCAAGCAATCAATGATTGAGACTTATATCGCGTTTGTTGATAATTTCAAGTTTGCGAAAGCAGCAATATCCCAAGCAAGACAGAAGCATGCATTTGAAAAATATTATAGTGTAAGTTAATGAGGTGCTCAATTATCCGGACTGATAAAAATTGGTATATCTTTGGACATAAGTATCTTGGAAGCACGAAATTTGGTAGAAATATAACTTCATGTTTGATTCGAAGCTACTAAAATTTTCAAAGCGATTCCTCAAGGATAGGTAATGTTTTGATTGTCCGAAGAAGGGTGTACTACTTCTTCCCCTTCGTGCATAGCAACTTTGACAAGCGATAACTCAGCTCAAAATTGATCAAATAAGTTGCAATTTGATTAGTTCACTGATAAATTATTTGACTTTCTGTGGTCCAAATTTGAGCTCAGTGCAACGCTTTACTCAAGTGTTAGGCCAGTACAAACTCGAGTCCCTGTATTTATGTAGGCCATTCGTTGGATGAAGCCGTGCGAAGTCAGAATGGAAACTGTTCTAACTTTGTTATAAAATTCTTATATTTCAAAAAAGAATCTACATTTTCGTAGTTGAATGTTTCTGTGTAGCATTGCCAAGAAAAAAGTTATGCCTCATTGAAAATACTAGACATTTTAGGATTTTGGTTTTTTTTTCTTGGAATTTCAGTCGTAGGGAAATTTCCTATGAAGAGCATCTCAGTCCAACTCAAATTTTATTCTAGTACAAACGTTGGTCCGGGTAATAATGTTGAAAAAAATCAGATACCCATTTTTCCCTATTTTTCTATTTCAGAGATGCTGCCGAGATCATCCGAATAAATTGGACTTGGACGCTCTCCTGATCTCTCCAATCCAACGGGTTCCCAGATACGAGTTGATCGTGAAACAAATGCTGAAACATACTCCAGTAGAACACGAAGACCGTGAACGTCTTCAAAGGGCTCAACGTCATATTCACTGTTTGGCAGTTGCCATAAATCAACATAAAGATGGAAGTGAGCAAATGGAACAGAGGTTGAGAGAAATCGAAGCGATAGTTGATGGACTAGACGACGTGGGTTTTGATTGAAATTTTTCGATCTTCTGATCTACGAAACAATATTCTGAATATTACAGTTGGTGACAAAAGAGAGGACCCTTCTCCGACATGACATCATCACTTTGAAAGGGACAGACAGAGAACGATGTATTTTTATGCTCTCTGATCTTTTACTGGTGACCAGTGTCAAAAAGAAAGCCAAAGTTATGTACAATAAATTGACGTAAGGATCTGAAAAAGAAAAGAAGAGGTCGAGATTCTGAATATTTAGATCTCAATCTATGGATTTTCTGGAGAGCAATAGATTCAAACTTTTGTTCAAAGTCGCTTTGGAAGACGTTCAGATATCGAAGGACACACTTTCTCAATTGGAAACTGTCGAGAGGAAGTTGGAATCTTCTAGAGAGGATGATCGAGTTTTGAAGAAGATGTCACAGTTGTGTTCTCTATTGAAGTGTGAGAAGAAGGTAAGACTTTATGTATTTCTAAAAATAAATACTCGTATTCAAACTAAAAATCGGGATGCGAACAATATCCAATCGGGCTTTGTCCGGATACTGTAAGGTTACGGTATGTGCCGCAACAGCTAACAGATCCAATATTGTCACCAGAGAATGGGAGACCTTTTGTAAAGTATTGCCAGTAGCAAGGTGCTGCCATATCAGAATCAGCTAGACGAATGAGAGAAGTGATTGTGGATAGTGTTCCTCCAATGATTCCGAATATTAGAACAGCAGCGTTCAAGGCAAGAATTGGCTTAGGAGTTAGACGGAGGATTCTGGAATGTTTCGTTTAAAATTTCTGACATCTTCTTCATGCTCTCACTCTTTGAAAGTGACTCTCTCATGATGCGGTTCTGCGACATCTTCGTTTTTCTCATTTTCCTGAAGCCAAATGACTTCTTGAGTTCTGATAGAGAGATAGAAGATTGGAGGTAGAATTAGGGTCATAAGAACCATAGTGGATGCTCCTATCTGCAAAACTTGTAATCATTTCTGAATTGACCGAGTAGTTGAAACCGTACCAGATCAAGAACAGGTCCAAAATGTGGAATAGAGAGTCCAATGAAGATGACGAACCAGAAAAGCACCGTACGAACCAGGAATCGTTTTATTCCAAATTCTGAAAAGATTTGGTTTTATTTTTAAAATCTAGAATATTTTAAGAATTCCAACAATTCAGAAGATTTCGAAAATACAGAAATTTCAAAAAAAAACTCAGAAATTCCAAAAATCCGAAATTCAGAAATTCCGAAATTCGTAAACTTTGAACATTCAAAAAGTTCCAAAAATTCCGAAAATTCGGAATTTCCAAAAATTCCAGAAAATCTAAAATTTCCAAAGTTCGGAAAATTCAAAAAAAAATACAAAAAATTCAAAGACTTTGTTGTAGATTCCAAAAATCCAAAATTTCGAAAATTCGGAAATTTCAAAAGTTCGAAAGTTTCAAAAATTCCAAAGAATACAAGAATTCCATCAGTTCAGAAATTCAGAAAATTTCGAAAATTCAGAAATTTCGAAAAATTCAGAAATTCCAAAAAACCCAAAATCCAAAATTCTAAAAATTCTAAAAATTTCAAAAATTAAAATATTGTAATCCAAAAATTCCAAAAAATACTAAATTTTCCAAATGTTCAGAAATTTCTAAAATTCCAAAGAATCCAAAATTTCAAAAATTCAGAAATTTCGAAAATTCGAAGTTTCTAAAATTAAAAAACCGAAATTTCAATAATCCAAAAACCTTCAAAAATTCCACAAATTCAAGAATTTCAGAAATTCCAAAAAAATCCAATAGTCGAAAAACATAAAAAAAACTCCATCTCGAAACTTACTATGTGGTACTTTGAGTAACGCCTCAACTTGTTGAATCGGTGGTGACATAACAATAACAATTGTAGTGATAACGTGAACAGCAATCATCAGATTCACAGTCTGTTGAATCCATTTGATTTGTAGCGAAGGAATGATAGCTTCCCCAACTGTGCTACCGTAAACGAAATATCCACCAACAGCAATGCAAAGATACAAGCATGTGCAGACTAGAAAAGCCAGATAAAATCCCAAAAGAATAGAATCTGGTTACTCACAAATTATAGCTAAAACCACAGAATGCACGAAATGAGCTGGCTTTCTCATATCGTGTTGAATCGTTGGAAGTGTTGCATGACCTCCGAAAGCGAACACAAATGTTCCGAACGCCATGAAAGCCTTCAGAAGATTCGGCTCCTCATGTGGAACATCTTGAGAGCAAACTGGTGCATCATGAGCCAATCCTATAACCACGAGAATCACTGCTAATGTACTGGAGCCTGCGGAAAACAGAGCAGCTTGCCAGAAATGCATTGGTGATGGGAGCATTGTGGCTGGCCAGACAGCAAGTCCAACGATGAGAATTAGATAACATTGGTTGATATCTAGAGAGAAGAAGAAGTGCAGGAGAATGGAGAGATTCTTGGCGGCAAGGAGAACTAAAACGGTGGCGAATCCGATTTGAGTGATACAGATCATGAAGGCGATGAAGGACCTCATTTTACGACCAATCGTTCTGTACGCCATTTCTCCATACGGCTTGCGGCAGCTGGAAATAGTTTTTTTTTGGAAATTCTAAGCTTCAGAATTTAAGGTAGACTTTGAACCTTTTCAATATTCCCCTTTTATACAGTATAGCTAAAGAAGTTCCTTGATTTTCTGACAGAAACAAAAAACTTTGAGGCCCGAACTATCTACCCAAACCGTCAACTTTAGGCTTAAATATCTCATTTCCTGTGAAAGATATAAAAAAGTGAGAAACTAACAAAATATTCACCATAATATCAAAAATATTTTGTCAGTTGACCATTTTCTGATATCCTCGACAGGGACCGAGAAAAATAGTCTCAAAGTCAAAAGTTAAGGGGCCCTTGTATTACAGGGTTATACCGTATATTTTGAATTCTTTGAGGTTGGTGTCCACTACAAGAATGATGTTTATTTTATAGCTCATATTTCCCGAAACTTTCAGAATAGACAAAAATTTTATAATTACTTTTGTAGTCATGTTTCACTGCCAATATCCAAAAGTCTACTTGTCGTCGATAGGTCAACAGAGATGCGAAGTAATGTTTATCACATTAACCTTCCAAACTAGGACACAAAGCGGAACTATTTTTTTGGACTGATAACTTCTTCTTATCTCCCCTCCTTCAAAAAACAAGTAAACCCACTGATCTCCTCTATACTCTGGCCACCGATTTTGCATGATTTTCCAAGTCCAACACAGCTCGAGAGCTGTATAAAGTGAGAATCCAGAACATAGGAGAAGAAGAATCAATCCAGGAATCAGACCCATGGATGTGAGAGCATAGGAAAGAGCAATCATTCCACCTCCAGCAGTCTCTCCGATAATAAAAATTGCCGCGATTATCCATCCAATTCCTTTTTCGTTTATATGAGATGTGGGACCATCTTTCTGGAATTTTTTTTTGTCAAAACTGAATTTATTTGAATAGTAATGCTTTTGATCAAGATACAGTATGCCCTCTTATTGACAACCGAGCCTATTCTTACGTTTTGAGCTCAATGAGCTCGATTTTTTATAGTTTGAAATTGAATCCATATATCTCGGTTCCTGTAAAACATATCAAAAAATGGTCAACTGACAAAATAATTATCTAAATATCAGCAACATTTTATTAGTTGACCACTTTTTGATATCTTTTCCATGAACTGAGATATATGGGCTCAAAGTTAGCGGTTTGGGCGTCCTTCTTGCACTCCAAGTGCAAGAAGAGGGCTGACGTTCTTTCGGTGGAAATACAGTAGTTTCAATTAGAAATACCCCGTTTTTTGAATATTTTCAGTTACTGTATTCTACAGTAATCCTCATTTTTTATTTGAAAAAAAACTCACATCAGTCGTCGACCAGACTCTACTCAATCCCATTCCTGCTATACTTTTTGGTTCAATACTGAAATTTTTGACAAAAAATATAAACAAAGATAAAAATACAGTTCCTCCCGACTTAAAAAAACAATCAAACAAAGTGTAAAAAAGCAAGAAAACAATATCAAAATGATGTATATGTTTTGTCTAAGACATCAACACATGACACCTTCTGAAAAATTAACGTCTTCTGATTCTGAACTGGGTGGAAACAATGACAAAAAGTTTTTTTGAGTCACGTTTTGACATGGAAAGGGCATGGAATCGGAGAAGATTTGCATGAATATGAATAGGAAAAAAATTTTGGGTAAGAGAGAAAATTCAAAAAAGAGAAGAAGAGATAGAGAAGAGGAACAAGATGAATCGAGTGTAATGTTGTGATTTCCAAAGTTGATATGATAAAAGTAACGAAACGAAAAAGATGAAGATGAAACCGGTTTACAGATTCTGATGGAGATGTTGGAGACGATGGAGACGGATAACTCGATGAACATTCGAGAGCTCACGGAAAAGATGAGCAATGATCCAGACTTGAGTGCAGTCCATTTGGATGTTCTAACCTCGTAAGCCCATTGTCTATTTGTTCAAAAAAACATAACCGGTTTTGCCAACACAGAAATGGATTCGAACCGTTTGTTTTGGAATTTCCGAATGCGGAAAAACGAAGTGTTTGGGAGGCAACGTTCAAAGACGCAAAGACGACATTGGCAAAACATTTGGTTGCGGCACCGAGTTGTAGTTTGAAGACTATTATTGCTCATCAGACAAGGCCTGGATTACAGGTAAATTGAATTTCATTTTTTTTTTTGAAAAAGAAATTGAAGGATCACCATATACAGTGCCAGTAAATAAAACGGCGTTTTCAGTTGATTTTCAGCATTTTCAGGAGTCTAGAGCTCGTTCGTCCGGTGTCGGATCATTTTGAAAACTTTGGAGAGCCTAAAACAGACCTAGATTGAAATTTTTGAATTTACAGAATTTTTTGAAATTTTTTAGTTTTTCAGCTATTTGCCGAATTCTGAGGAACACCCCTATTTTTCCTGTTTTGGAACTGAAAACGTAAGAACAAAGCAGGTTTCTCACAGACAACGGCAAACAGCTGAAAAATTAGGAATTTTCAAAAAATTCTGTAAATTCAAGTTTTCAATCTAGGTCTGTTTTATCCCCTCCAAAATTTTCTAAGTGATCGGAGGCTTGACAATTTAGCTCCAGATTCCTGAAAATGCCGAAAATCAACTGAGAGACGCGTTTTTGTGAATCTTATTGACCGTTACTGGATGCACATGATAAGAAAGATAGAAGATGTTTTGAGAACATACACACATGCAAAACATAATTCTGAAAATCGTTTTGTTTTATTTCAAAATCAAAATCTGAAAAAATCCTACTCAACGTTAAACAATTCCTTCTGTATTTGAAAGAGCAAAGTTTAGAACATTTTTTAGTGTCGAATTCTTAAAACTTTTCAAAAATTATAGTTTTTCTAAATTTCCTTTTTCTGAGTATTTCTTAATCTAATAATTTTCAGCTATGCACCGCTACAGTAGTTCCCGGAAAACGCGTGGACAGTACCCCGTTCCTTTGGGTATGTGCCAGTGATAAATTTAGCGGACAGGTGGCTGTGATGGCGTTGGATTCTGGAGAAATCACAATTGAAAGCTGTTCGGCGATTGGGAATGCAGCAGTGACTGCAATGTGTACAGTACCACCACCGATGTAAGTTTTGGGTTTTCAAATCAGAATTTCGATATTCCAAATTTTCGAATTTTTAGGAAACCCCGAAAACGAAAGATCAAATCGCAAAAATCTTTGGAACAAATGCAAAATGAGACAATAATGGATATCAATAGCAGTGGATCAGATTCAGAATCATCTTCTGATGAAGGATCTTCTACCGCCGGACAGACAACTGTATGGATTGGAAACGACGATGGAGAAGTGTTCGTAGTGAATTCCACTGAAAGAATACGATCCAGAACAAGAGATCGGTTGGCTAGACTTCGGAATAGTATCACATCGATTTGTGCAGCAAATGGGAATGTTTTAGTGGCAACTTCATATTCAAATCAAGTTCAACTATTGCTATTCCGGCCAGGATCAGATGGCAATTGGGATTTGGATAATCCACAAACAGTTGGACATGTTTGTCAGGCACCTATTACTAATATGCAACAAATTGGAAGACGAGTTATTATAGCCAGTGGAAATTCGTTACATTCATATTTCATAGATACTGGGAAGTTTCAGGTGAGTGATCTTAGACTACCTAAAACCTCTAATAGAAGGACATCCATAATGTAAAGTTTGAGCCAAATTATCTTGGCTCCTGTGCAAGATATCAAAAAAGGGTCAACTGATAAAATGTTTGTGATAATATAATAAACAGTTTATCAGTTAACACCTATTTTATATCTTTGACAGGAACCGAGATAAATGGGCTCGAAGTGAAAAGTTAGGGATCTTTCTATTACTGGTTCTACGGTGTTTTTTCTTTCTAAAACTAGAACTTTTCCAAAACTATTCTGGTTTCAGCCACCTGTAGAAATCCTTCCCTCATCTGACGTCATCACTTTGATGAATGTAACCGGTCAATATGTATTCCTAAGCGGCCGAAAATCTACAGAAATTTTCGTAATCGATGTCTTCGAACTATCAGTTCTGAACAATTTCAATATTGCATCATTCGTTCGTTCTCAACTGCTAGGAAGGGAGCATATTTTTCGAGAACATAAAATGGGCTGTCTTCGAGTATCCTGTCTAACAGTAGCTCGTCATAATCTGTGGATTGGTACATCAGCTGGATTCGTTTTATCCACTTCTGTCCAATCAGCAAAGTCCAACCCAACTCCTGATCTTCGAGGTACGTTTTTTGAAAGTTATGTAGGATATGAGGTTTTGAAAATTTTCAGTTTGTGAAATCGGTCACAGTGGTCCGTGCCGAATCCTGCTGCCCATTCAAACTCCAGCACATTCCAATCATTCTTCTCGGAAACAGAAACGAAGTAGTTTGAATGTTCCGTCGCAGCAATCTACACAGGTTTGTCAATTTGACAGTTTGAGAATACCGGCAAACCTGTGATAGAAGAGCCCCCTAACTTTTGACTTTGATCGTATTTATCTGGGTTCCTGTGAAAGATATAGGAAAGTTGTTAACTGATAAATTGCTTATCATAAAAATAACAAATATTTTATCAGTTCACCAATTTTTGAAATCTATCATAGAAAACGAGATAATTGGGTTCAAGCTTGGCAAGGTGGGAGCCCTCCTATTACAGGTTTTTGTACATGGGACTTATTGATTTTTAAAAACATTTCAATTGGGCTATTGCATAGTGAATGAAATCTTGGAAATAAAAAAAACATTTCAGCAACTATTGGTCAGTTGCGGAGAAGGTTTAGACGATGGAACAGCCACCCAAGACCCATCTACAGATTCAATCAATCATCTGATTTTCTGGAAATGCTCATGAACCTCTCATTCTGTAAACTTCTGTTTTGTCTTTTCAAATAAATGTATTTATTACTGCTAGCTCAATTGAAAAATATGAACAAATTCAAAAAGATGCACCAAGAATCCAATTTTAGCGATTTTTCAAGACATCAGTGAATCTGATTTCCTTGAATTTTTGAAAATTTAACCGAAATCAATTTTTATAAAATTTTTATTCGTCTATTCAAAATCTAAACATTTCTAAAAGAGCAGAAACCGTTTGGATCCAATTCGGATGTTAGATTTCGATAAGTTCCACAACAATCAATAGTTCCATTCGGAGCTGAAAACGAAAGACCAGACTGGAAATATTGAATGTAGCATGGAGGCGGAAGAGAAGAATCTAAAAATGTTCGAATCGCTGATATCGTGGAAATGATGGCTGCCAGCAGACCAAATGCTGAAAAAACGGAATCCAATTATATCAGTTTTTAGAAGACTTACTCATGGAAACAATGTTAAAAATCAGAATATGCTTGGGTGTCGTTTGGAAAATTCTGAATATTTTCGGTATCGATTTCCCGAGTTAAATTATTTTGGCTCACTCTTTAAAACTCGGGAGCTCCGTCCTCTTTTTATTCAATTTCCATTTCTCCCTGAAAGTCCTCAATGACAAGTAGAATGCGGATGGTAGAATCATTGCAATCAGAGAATTCACAGAGGCACCGAGCTGAAATTTTAGGATCTTAATTTTGAAAAATAATAAAAATCTCACCAAATTTATCATTGGTCCAAAATGTGGGAATGTGAGAGCTGTCAAGGTAACAAGGAAGAAGACAATAGTTCTGAGGAAGAATCTTTTCAAGTTGAATTCTGAAAAATATTAACTTTTGAATTTCATCCCAAAACATTTTGGTGAGACTTGCCTGTTGGTATTTTAGCCATTCTTTCAAACATCTGAAAAGCTGGTGATGAGGCAATCACAATTGTAGATGCCACGTGGATTGCGAACATTAGATTAATCTGAAAATAAGATGAGCCTTGAAATAAAATGGCAACTTACCAATTGCTGAAAAGTGGTGTTTTGGATAGACGATATAATGGAATCTCCAATTGAGCTACCGTATACAAAATAGCCTAGATAAGATACAACCATATAATATACTGAAATGATTCCCCATGTGAGCATCAGAGAATAAGAAAATTGATTAGGATGTTTCATATCATGCTGACAAGTTGGAAACGACGGATGAGCTGCGTAGGCGAAAACCATTGATCCATACGACATAAACGCTTTGAATACACTGGCAGGTTCATAAGGTACATCCTTACTGCAAACAGGAGCATCCTGAATCACTCCAATCACTATCAGAACCACTGCAGCCCAGCTGGAGGCAGTAGAGATCCATGCGATTTGCCAGAAGTTCTCAGGACTTCGAAGCATTATTGATGGCCAGACAAGGACAGCAACAATGACAATAAGATAACACTGACTGATATCCATTGCCAGGAAAAAATGGAAAAGGACGGATGCATTTTTGGCAGCAAGGAGTAGAAGGACAACGGTGTATCCTAGTTCCGAGAAGCATACCATGATTTCTATTGCGTGTCGAGCAATAGGTCCATAGGAACGTAATGCAATCGCACCATATGGATTTTGGCATCTGTAAAATGTTTTTGGAAGTCTAAACTACGAAGTTTGTGTTTTTCAAAAGAGCCTTATTGACCAAAAGTATATTTTAACAATTTTAGTTAGTTAAAGATTTAACAAACGACACACATACTGTAAACAGTACTAAACACTCCAATAGAATTTACTTTAAGCCAATTTATCTCAGTTCCTGTGAAAAATACAAAGATGTGGTCAACGGATAAAATGTTTATCGTAGTATTAGTGAAATTTTATCAGTTGACTACTTCTTGATATATTTAATATTAATAGAGATAATTGAGCTCAAAGTTGATGGTAAATGGTTTACGGGGAAAGTTACTTTTTACCCAGAATTA
The DNA here is from genome assembly GCA_027920645.1 of Caenorhabditis nigoni. Lineage (NCBI taxonomy): Eukaryota > Metazoa > Nematoda > Chromadorea > Rhabditida > Rhabditidae > Caenorhabditis > Caenorhabditis nigoni. The sequence continues at coordinate 5,651,255 of CP115866.1, read as the reverse complement.
CACAACTGTTAATTTATAAATTCCGGTCCTAATGGTTCATTTCTTTTTTATACAAAAATTTTCAAGTTACAAATATGAAATGATAGATTTTTTTAAATATTTCCTGATACTTTCGAAAAATTTGAACAACCCTATTTTTGTAATTTCCTGTACACTCTCAAGTTTGAGCTCAATTATACCAAGTCTTATGAAAGATATCAAAAACTTGTCATCTGAAAAAACCCTGCTGATATTATGATAAACAATTTATCAATTGACACCTTTTTGATATCTTTAACAGGAACCAAGATGAATTGGCTCACAGTTAAAGATTTGGGAGCCCTTCTATAATAGGTATTATTTTTTATATTTTTTTAAAAATAATTTTTCGCTTTTTTCTATAATTTATACTTACATATTCCGATATTCAGGCCATATTTCCTGCAACATCAACCACATCCATCCTAATTGTAGACCCGTGTTTAATGAGAATCCCGCACAAATTATAGTCAAAAGTGTACCGATTTCAACTCCTGAAATTGTTTTTAATCTACTGGAAAATTTTTGATTTCCAAGGTTCATTATTGTCTATTTTACACTGTCTGTGTAGAAGATAGACCAAGGTCAACAACTAGGACTATTTTTCTCCTTCTTCTTCCTCTTAAAAAAATAGAACAAAGGTTTTTTTTTTGAAAAATAGGAAGTTTCAAAAATTACCCATAACAGAAAAGGCCATTGGCATTGCTAGCATTCCAGCTCCAGCCGAATGACCAATCAAGAATAATGAAGCTTTTGGCCATCCCATTCCTCCGGAATGCACTCCATTCTTGGACTGAACAATGTACTGATTTTTCGAAAATCCTCCAGAGTTTACTTACTTTTCTCCCGGAATCAGTTTCAAATGGATGAATCATATCTGGAGAATACATGATAGGGGAATTATTGTCTTTGAATCGAGAAAACTGTGTGCGGTCTACTATCATCAACCTGTCAACATCTTCTTTTTGTTTATCAAAAAGTGATGTGTGGTTCTTCTTGAATCACGAATCATAAAGTTTCTTTTTTGTTTTTATTATTGGGTGGGGTTCATAGAAATTTGCATGATTTTTCATCTCTCTGCTGAGCGAGTTCCGTAGAAGAGTAACGGTTGCCGCTTCATGGAAAGAAAGTTTTCATTTGAATGGGGCATGAGCCAAAAATTTTTTGATATTTTTTCATATGAGCAAATAAAGCAGATTTCATTTTGTTACAGTTTTATTCTAATCACAGAGCAGTTCCTCTTCGAAAACTCTATTTGTACTCCCGCTAAAAAAATTTCGCAACGACACTCCGCCCAAACGACGCGCATGTTGTTCACCGTAAATCGACAAGGATTTTTCTGATTTTTTCTTTTTTCAGAATTAATTCTCTATATTAATCGAGATGCTCCGTAATACTTATTCTTTTGTTACAAAAGCAACTCGCCAAATCCAGGTAATGATCTAAATACTGACGAAAAGAATCACAATCCCCGTTTTTTCAGTTATCAGCCGCCTCTTCATCTGTCTCTTTCAATGGAGTGATTCCAACGGAGAAAATCGAGAAACGATACACATTGAGCAGTGGACCAGGCGGCCAAAATGTGCAGAAAAATGCCACCAAGGTAGAGATCCGATTCAAAGTTAGTGAGGCAGAGTGGTTATCCGATTCGCTGAAGAATTCCATTGAGGAGAAGCTGTCACATCGAATTAACTCTGCTGGAGAGGTTTGTTATTTTTGAGACTTTTTCATTGAAAACGACGATTCCTCGATTTCAGCTCATCATCGACAGTGACAGAACACGAGAACGCCATCTGAACGTTGCCGATTGCTTCGATAAGTTGAGATCTGCCATCTACGCCATTGAAAAGGAGCAAGGAAAGCGACAGACTACCGAAGAAGACGAAAAGATTTTGAGAGAGGTGCGAACTGATGTAACTATTTCCAGAGTGCAACTTATATTTTCAGAGAGCAGCAGTGGCCACACAGCATCGTCTATTCGAAAAGCGGAGAACGAGTGAGAAGAAGGCGTCGAGAAGAGCCGCAGTAGAGCTATAATCTCCGATTTTCTTTCTTGTTTATGTGTTATTTCCTAAAGTAGATATAGGTTTCCGTTGTTTTTTTTCTTGTTATTGAGATTAATACACATATTTCTTTCTTTGTGCTCATTCTATTTATCCGCCCACTCAAACACCCAACTGTATTACCCATCATCAGGTGATTTGAGAGGAAATGGTTCAAACGAATGTGCGCGCGAGAGAGTGTTCGACCCGAAGAGAGAATTAACGCCCAAACGAACGCATATAAACCTCTTCTTATTTGCCAGGTCCACAAAGAGAAACAAGGCCTCCTCATCACGTGGGGTGCACTGATTCCATGTTGAGACAAAATGCCTGTCAGGACACACCGAATTATAGTTTCAATCCTTGAAATCCTTTGTTTGAAGCTAATGATTCATCCCGGGGCTCTTTTTCTTCTATTCTCGAAAAAAAGAACCGCCCTTTTCCTCTTCATAATCCTCTCTCTGATCATCATTATCCGGTCTGTTTCGTCTCGTTTCCATAGCTTCTATGAATGTATTTGGGCTCAAAGAGTCTAGAAATTCAAAAAAATAGCTCTTATTATAACATTCCCCAGAATTAGATTGGCTCAATTATACTAGTCACAAGAATTCGGAAAAGCGGGGGAAGAAAGGACTAACGACCTCCATAATCCATCTTTTCTGAAAAATTGTGTGTTGGAATTCAATTTCGGGAGACATTTCTTGTTTTTTTGAACTCAAAAAAAAAAAGCAAATCAGATCTGAATCTCAAGTAGGCAAGGATTCATTAGGAATCCTGAGAACCCGAAATGAAAAAAAAGCGGAAGATTCGAAATGAATTTCAATGCAAACAAACCTTCTACTTTTTAGAAGAAATTTTCTCTTTTTGCTCTTTTTGTAGGTCAGTTTCCAATCAAAACGATACGGTCATTTCGCCCATCTGTTCCCTGTTTGAACATACATCTGTCTCTGTCCATCTGCCACAGAATGTGCATAATTTGGAATCGCCAGTTTCCTTGATTCTCATTTTCTAAGAATCTCAAAATTAATAAGCTCCGTTCTTCTTCTCCTCCTTTTTCTATAACATGTAAATAGCCTAGTGGTCTTTTATCTACCACAAGACTGCTTCAAAGGACTCTTCTGTCAAATTCACTTAAATTTTCATTTCATCTTCTTTCTTTTTTTGTTCCGTTTTCATGTTCTTCTCTCTCCTACTGGCACGAGCGTGCCATGTGACCGGCCATGTGATTGTTCGAGTAAACAGTACCTGCCAGAACTTCTAAAAATCATCGTCTAACTGTATTCCCTACATATCATTCATCTCATGTTACAGAAAAAGAAGCAAGATGAGCTTCTTCCTCTTTTGATTGACGTCTTCTGAAATCTCCCAGACGACTCTAATCTCGAATACAAGACGACCACGACGACAAGGATGAGCCAAGACGAGAACGAAGAGAGTGGTGAGTGATGAGACGACACACTCGGCTATTTTCTGATGTTTTCCCCTATCGCACTTGCTCTTCTTGAGCTGCATACCAAAGCACTCATCTCTGATGTCTTCTAGAGGAATTTTTTTCGGTGAGAAATTCGGGAAGCCTGTGAATTTCTGATTAGAAGTCACGCGATTTTCAGATATTCCCCTTTTCAGAAATGATTCATGGCTTGCACTAACAAGAATCCATCCACAACGCATAATTTATATTATTTGTATTAAGCATATTCTATTTAAGGCTGTCTCAATCTGACTCTCTTTAGAAGTTTGACCTTGCGATACTCCTTCAGAAGAACATGTTCTCTAAATGTCAGCTTACCCTTCCCTTCAGAAAACATTTAGCATGTATTATTCACTCTCTCAAAGTTTTCTTTTTTTTTTGCTTTTGCTTTCAACCTAATACCTATTTGAACAAGGAAGTTTTCTCTGGAGAAGAAAAACGCATAGAATCAAATAACAATTAGGCGACACACAAGATGTTCGGAATATTCTTCTAGAATCTTGAGTTGTTTTTCTTCCTGCTTGAAAATGAAAAAAAAAACTGTTTGGGAAATTCCAAAACTCGCAAACGAACAAAGTCGCTGCGAGACCATTCGATATAATTTTCGAATGCGCCTTTGGGTTACGGTAGAATTGTACATTTTCGTCACTCATTTCCTTTCAAATTATTGTTTTCTTCAGTTTCGCTTCTAACTTTCGAAACTAGGAAGTAGAATTTTCGATTTACCTTGCTGCCAGCGACCACCTTCTCTAGAAAATATTTGTCCCTGAAACCTTCACCACCTGGCGCGGAAACATACGCATACAGCAGCTTTGTTGCTTCGTGTCGTCATCTGACGAAACGAAACACTATTTTCTCTCAAAAATAAGCGTACCGGGCGGTACGCACGTTCCAGTTTTTGCCCTTTTGCCTTCTGTATCCGCCATCTTCTACCCCACCGTTTTGTATATTGCGTCTGACGGGTGACAATTATCGCACACACAAAAACATGTGACCACATGACTGTGCTGATAAGAAGCTTCTCGGAATGACACGATGAGCGGGCTTGATAAGACGCATTCACGAGATCAACAATATTGATGTGCGAATTGTATTTTGGTACACCACCACCTAAATTCTAGTCTCCCCTATTGTTCTGAAAGCCTTTTAGTTATTTCTATTATCTAGAATTGCGAATGCAATCTTCTTTCTTTTTTCTGCTTTTCCTTTGTCTGCTTTGTTTCACACTAGATGCACAATCAGATGTCGTTGAAAAACGCTTGAAATCAGCGCGGTGGGAGCTGTGTTGTCCTTTGTAGAGAGTAGAGATTCAGAGTCTCCAGGGACAACATAGATCAGTGAAATCGGCGAGACAACCGAGAAGAAAGATAACAAGAGTTATGAGGAGACGAGAAAATGGCCGGCCAGCCAGCAGCCGAGCGGACGGACTGGCTGGCAAGACCGAAAGTGTTTTGAGTGTGAGAGAGGGAGAATGCTGGGAGAGACACGAGGGCGAAGCGCGGCGTGAGACGGAAAGAAACGACGACAAGTCCAGCACGGGGCAGTCGCTGGTGCGAAGGTCTCCTTCGGGTTTTGTGTGCGCGTCCCGCATTTCAATGGACATTTCGGGTCAGGAAGACGAAACGGTATAAACTCGTCCTTCTGTGTCTTACTGTCTCGATCAACACCCCCTTTTGTTCTACTTTTCAAGAGCTCTCGAAGCAGTCTGCATTGTTTGCACATCAACTTATTTAGGTTTCGCAGTATCCTCAATCTATTGATCTTCTCTCATCCTGAAAACTCACTAAAACTTACTTCTCAGGAGAGATGCTTTACAAGAGCCTAAAAATGAATGTTTTGAATTTCTTTTTTTCTTCGAATTCACAATTCCTGATATCTAGACGTTCCTAGAAGCGACCCAGTTCCGAAAACATCTCTTCTTTCCAATTCTTGTGAGCCCACTAGTCCTACTTTTAAAATTGAAATTCGAGCTCCTTGGTAGTTTCTTTTCATCTTGGAGTCGGTTTCACAAAGCTGTTTGAAGGATATGGGATTTCCAGCACTCTCATCCAGTTGTATTTAACTCAAAAAAGTATAAGTCTCTATTATTCTGATTATAGGCAGTCATTGTGATTCAAAATAGATGATTTCCTGCAATAAATAACACTTCGCAGTTGTAATCCGCGCTGATACTTCCCGCTGAGATAATTGGCCCGCGCCTTTGAACCCGCTGTAAGATTCTCGAATTGTTTATGCGACTTTCTTGGCTTCCTCAATGTATTAGTTTATTTTCTTCCAAACACATTTGACATTATGGCGCGTCCAAAGTTCTCAAATCTGGGATTTCTGGGCCCAGAAAGCAGTCCAAAGTGACGCCCAGATTCCCAAGATTTCCAATTGGTCAAAATTTGAACCAGTGCCACTTTTAACATTTTTATTGCATCAAAATGTGCAGAAAAGCATGTAGATTTATATAAAAATAATGAAAACTTCAAAAAATAATTCCTTCATCGAGAAAAACGCAGGGGCTTTTATCCGAAAAAAATCCATTTTTTCCGATGCGTTTTTCTCGATGAAGGAATTATTTTTTGAAGTTTTCATTATTTTTATATAAATCTCCATGCTTTTCTGCACATTTTGATGCAATAAAAATGTTAAAAGTCGCACTGGTTCAAATTTTGACCAATTGGAAATCTTGGGAATCTGGGCGTCACTTTGGACTGCTTTCTGGGCCCAGAAATCCCAGATTTGAGAACTTTGGACGCGCCATTAAATATGACTTCACTGAAAACATTAATCTTGTGATGCTTGTGATCATGATCGCTCGCTCAAAAAACTTTCATTTTCCCCCGCTCCCGTCTCATCCGTTTTCCCGCGCCACCTGCGTCTCTTAGCACTTTTGACAGAGAATTGCGTACAGAAAAAGTTTCGAAATATAACGTAGTGTCGGGTGATACGAGAACATTCTTTTTCGAAATGTTTCTATGCTGAATAGAAGTTTCTGCATTAATAGCTCCATTCTGCTGAGTTAGCATTCGTGCCCTTCCACACTTTTACTCCCCTGTGCAGCCATGAGAAGAATAAAATTCAGTGAGTTTCGTGTGTCACCATTTGCGCTTGACTGATTTCCTTTTACACTCAAGTCTTTTTTTTCTTTATAAGCCATGTTTCAATTTCAGGGTTGACTAGCGGCTCCTCGGCTGCGGCGGGAAAGCTGATGCAAGATGGGATCTCCTCGACGCAGTTGCTCCAAATGTTGCTGCAAAGAGAGAAACTTCTTTATCAGGTAATTCGATTTTGCTCGTTTTCGATCTCACGTCTTCAATTTTCAGAACTACCCGCTAAGTCTGGCCCAGGGCGAGGGTATGATCGGTTGGAAAGACCGGAACCGTGAGTGTGCTTGGCTGTGCACTGCTACGAGAAGACTTGGATTAGACAGCGATAGCACGTCGTTGGCTGTTTCCATTTTCGATCGAGTAGTCACTAGCGTCAGGATTCCCAGCAAGTATGTCAACTGCGTTGCTGTCGGAAGTCTGAGCATAGCCAAGAAGCTCCTCGAAGATCACGAAGAAGATGCTCCAGTCTTCTTGAATCGCCTGCGTACTGAGTACAGCTCACAAGAACTGAAACGCATGGAGATCAAGATTCTAGAAGTTCTTCAATGGGACGCCAACCTTCCGCACCTTTATCGCATCGTTGAATGTCTCCTGTCGGAACTTGGAGCAAGTTTCCTCATGCCGTCCATCAAGTGAGCTTATAATTGAACATTCCGTTATTTACCTGTCTATTTTCAGGAAGCATCTGGAGTTTTTGCTTTGTGACTCCGTATTGACATCTAACTTCCGCTGGAGTGTGCTCGCCATCTGCACCGTGTCACTTCTCGTCGAAGCCACCAACAAACATTGGCAACATCCGATCAGTGCACTGGCTCGTGCCTGCAAGGTTTGCAGACAAAAGTCGAAACTTCATTTGGTTTATTTTCATATATTTCAGATCTCCATGAGCGAAATCAACCGATGCCGTACGAAGGTTTCCAGCCTTTGGTCTCGCCACATGCTGCCGATGCCATCGACATTCCATCTGCTTGCCGACCTCGACGATCAAGACAGTGATTTGGACAGCGATTCGATGCACACCTACAACCGATCATCCATTCTCCCGGCCCCCTCTTCTGACGCCCCCGAGTATATCACCTCGCCGGCCCCCCGGGCACTTCAACCTACTCCGTGTTAATCCGTACAATCCACCATCAATCTGTTTTATAACAGTGTCCCCCCATTAGCACTGATTCATCCAGCCAAAAGAAACATCCAATGTGTTGGCATAAATATTCTTTTTCTATTTTCCTTCTTTCTTTCTTCGTTTCCAAACATTTAGAAAGAGAAGAACGCCATTTGTTAATATCTTCATACATCCGCGATTTGTCTGCCGTGCTTCATCGCTAACTTCGGCTTCATTCCTTCCCCCATTTCCCATTTCTTCTCATCGAGCTGGTTCTCTACTTTCTAGGTAAATACATGGTTCCAGCGAGTTGTAATTACAATCCCCTTCCTTTTTCTATTCACTTCTCACACCCCCACACTTCCACCCAATTTCAAAGCGGCAGGACCGCGACAGATATTCCCACTCCCGATGATTAATCACTTTATTCATCTCAATTTTTCTATTCACACCAAGGTAGAAACTGTCGTCTAGCCGTTTTCCCCCATCCATCCCCCATCCCTTTTCTCCTTTCATACTAATACAAGTTCCATATTTACTCTGTCAAATTTCTGTAGTCGAGACACCGTCTATTGAATTCCCACCCCCATTTTATCATTTCCTCGCGAAGCCTATAGTTCATAAATGCCACCATGTTTTGAAGAAGTAAGCTTCAAACTGTGGATTAATGAAGATAATGTTTGAATAAAATGTTAATGTTAATCACTTGTTTTTGTAACTTTATTTCTTGCCCAGGCTTCTTTTGTTTTGTTAATCTGATTCGAGTTTTTGGGTGACGTGCTTCTTCTACTTCTTCTTTTTTCCCGATGTACTTCTACAGCACACATATCGTTGTCCACTGGCCGAATACTGGCAGAACGAGTTCGTTGGGCATGTTGAAACCAAGCAATTGATAGGTTGATTTGTGTTGTCAAGTTGAACGGTTTGCCCCGCGGAGCAGAGGTTCGCAGTTGACGTCGTTTGACAGAATCCGTTGACGTTGTTGGTTCCAGACGGACACTGACAGAACGAACTCATGCATTGGGAATTGCCAAGGCATTGATGAGTGATGACACACTGGGAGCCAATGGAGACGGTGTTGTAGCATTGGCCGTTGTAGGAAATCTAAAAAGAAAAGACAAAAATTATTAAAGAAGTTAATGAAACTCACTTGATTGGAATTACAGTTACCAGAAGATCCTCCTTGACAGAATCCATTCACATTGTTGGATCCAGACGGACACGAACAAATGGAGTTCAAGCACTGAGAGTTTCCAAGACACTGCTGTGTGATGGTGCATCTGTTTCCAATGGAAATCGTGTTGTAGCATTGACCATTGTATAGAATCTGCAGAGAGATAAGTTAGGCGTGAGGCTTCAGTAAATATAGAAAGCACCTGGTTAGTTCCACACTGACCATTGGATCCTTGACAGAATCCATTGACATTGGAAGATCCAGATGGACATTGGCAGAAGGAATTGAGGCATTGGGAGTTGCCAAGGCATTGCTGGGTGATGATACATTGCGATCCAATAGATACAGTGTTGTAGCATTGGCCATTGTAGGAAACCTTAACTTCGGTAATGTCTGGCGCCAAGTTTGTTGCCGTGAAACCTGTAATAGAAGGGCCCCCACACTGTCAAGTTTGAGCTAATTTTTTTCTCGGTTTCTATTTGAGGAGTTAGGGGGCCCTTCTATTACAGGTTTTACGGAAATTTATGTTACTTGATTAGAGTTGCAGTTTGTATTTGTTCCTCCTTGACAGAACCCATTAACATTGGTTGCTCCATTCGTACATTGACAGAACGAATTCATACATTGGGAGTTGCCCAGACACTGTTGGGTGATGACACATTGTGATCCGATAGAGACAGTGTTGTAGCATTGGCCGTTGTAGGAAATCTATATTCGGATATTTTGAAAGTTTTTTAACGAAAGAACACTAACCTGGTTTGAATTACAATTCACACCAGTGCCTCCTTGGCAGTTTCCATTAACATTTGTTGCTCCATTTGTGCATTGACAGAAGGAATTGATGCATTGAGAGTTTCCAAGACACTGTTGAGTAATCATGCATTGGGATCCGATGGGTACGGTATTGTAGCACTGACCATTATAGGAAATCTAAATTCTTGATATTTACCCTCCACCCACACATCAAAATCCGACCTACCTGATTGTTTTGACATCCCCCGTTGTTATTGTTTGATGTGCATACTCCATTGACCAATTGAGTTCCTTGTGGACACTGACAGAATCCATTCGTGCATTGAGAATTCGAGAGACACTGTTGGGAGCCGGTGCACTGTGACCCGACAGACACATAGTTATAGCATTGGTTAGAGATGCACACCTGTGCAAAAGATCATAGAGTTGGGGAACATGAATTCTTCACCCACCTGATTTTGGTTGCATTGGATATTGCAGAATGACGAGACGCAGATGTTGTTTGTACAGACGGCTTGATTGAGGCACTGTTGGGAGAAGGAGCACGATCCGCCGACTTGCACTGTGTTGTAGCACAAACCGTTGATGGCGACTTGGTTGGAATTGCAAGAGGTTGAGGAGGAACTGATACAGTATCCGTACATGGCTGTGGAGCCAGTTTGACATCTACAGGTTCCCGAATTACAGATAGCTCCACCCACACACTGTTGGTTGGCGATGCAGGTCTCTCCGACGATTGATAAAAGAACGCATTGATTGTTGATAAGAGTTTGGGTGTTTTGGCAGTTTCCATTGGAGAATGGTACACAGTATCCATAGACAAGTTGACTAGAAAAATTTTGTTGGAACCATCCCGTTTCCTTTGATGGAAGTCCACCCAAACCGTCAACTTTAAGCTCAATTATCTCGATTCCTGTGAAAGATATATAAAATGTGTCAACTGATAAATTATTCACCATATTATCAACAATATTTTATCAGTTGACTAGTTTTTCATATCTTTCACATGAGTCGAGATAATTGAGCCCAAAGTGGACGCTATTCAAAGCAACTTTGTGCTGTTTGAAGCTATTTTAAAGCTAATCCAGACCAATTTTAGATAATTTTAGACCTACTATGGGACGTTTGAGACCAATTTCAATCAACTAGTATTGGCATAATTTTAGGTGTTTTTTTTAATTTTAGGCTATTACCTACGATTTTTCGGATATTTTCGACTCAAAATCGAAAACTTTTTAAAAAGACTCTGACTCCATTTTCCCTTTTCTGTTCTCTTTGAACATGGAAACTTACTAATTACTGTTACAACTGCAAACTCCATTATTGCATAACGAATTATCGATGCATTGAGAAGATGTGACACAAGACTGTCCTGGTGAAGCCAGTGTGATACACTGAGAGTTATAAGAAACAGTTCCAAGTTGACAATTCAATCCGTTACTGATAACACACTGTTGATTGACATTCACATATCCACTGATGCATTGACACATTCCATTCTGGCATTGAGATCCTCCCGTACATTGCTGAGTCATTTGACATGCGGATCCGATGTTAACTGAGTTGTAACATTGCCCATTAACGAGCACTTGCCCTGTTAGGCATCCATTGTTTCCAGAGTTGCTGCAGGAATCTGAAATTATCAATGAAATAATGAAATTATCCAATTAACAAACTTGAATTGGTATTTGGGCAACACACTCCATTATTACACTGGTATCCAGATGCGCAGTTAGAGTTGGTCGAGCAAGATACAACTTGTCCGGACGCTGATATTTGAGGGCTGGAGTTGGCTCCACATTCTGAATTTTATAGTGTTTCTTTGAAATTGCAGAAGAAGATCTTACGTGTATTCGTTGAGTAGCAGCAAATGTAGTTGTTGTAGCTGGAGGCGTACTGGCAAAGAGTTCCAAAGCGGGACGATCCAGAATAGCAACTACAGGAATCTTGAGGCGTGCATGTCTGGAGAAAAAAGCAAAGTAAATTTAAAATAAGGCAGGAATTAGGGCTAGAAAAAGGAATTACCAATGGCTGATTGAAGTTGTTGTTTGAGAAAAATGGAGTCAAGCCAGGTGGGCATTGGGATAGCACTGAAATTCAAAAAAAATGGATTTAAAAACATGCTGAAGAAATTCCAAAATATTATTGTTTTTGGGTTCAAAACTTTTAATGTTGTTTCAGAAAAATGATGAAACCCCAAGGGCATTTCTCAGAAGTTGACTAAAATATCGACCAAAATCCAAACCCCAAAATGATCTGTATTTTCAATGAGTTATAACTTTTTTCTCGGCATTGCTACACAAAAACTGATAACTACAAAAATGTAGTTTCTTTTCTAAATTTTAAGCATTTTAAAACAATATTCAGTAAATTTTAATTCTAAATCCGGACGACTTCCTCCAATGAGCGACCTACAGGGTGGCACAATAACTACCCGAACTCAAGTTTGTACTAGCATAATATTTGAGTGAATTGTTGTACTGGGCTCAAATTTGGAGTGTAAAAATTCCAATAATTCATCAGTAAACTGGCCAAGTTTCAAATTATTTGTTGAGCTTTGAGCTGAGTTATCGCTTGTCAAAGTTGCTGCATCTCATGAAAATCACAGCGGCGTGCAAGTTCATCTTTGGACAATCATAACAGTACCAAGACTTGAGGAATCGTTTTGAAAATTTCAGTAGCTTCGAATCAAACCTAAAATTATATTTCTACCAGTTTTCGTGCTTCCATGAGATTTATATCTAAAGATGTACCCGTGTTTATCAGCAATAGTAGTTGTGCGCCACCCTATACACAGACAACCGAGTTGTTTCTATCGTAGTGAACCGATTTTTGTCTAATCTTAGTTATTATTTTTCTAAATTTTTGCTCTTTTGTGACCTGATTCACGCTTCAGATTTCTAGAAAAAAGACCAACCTGCTATCACCAAAAATTGCACAAGAAAAAACAGTCGAATCATGGATCTTTTTGGGCACAAGAGGGGAATCGGTTTGCGCCAACAGTGAAGAAATCTTTTTCAATCAGACCCCGACATCCCCTCGGGTTTTTTTGCTTTATTTGGACACCTGCAATTCGGTTTTTTTCGCGAAATTTCCCCATGTGTTGAAAGTCTGTGAAAGAGAGGGGATAGGTCATAAAACATGGAACAAAATACGGAAAATTTATTTATATAAATACAAATAAAAAGTTATTTGCAAGTTATGTACAGGAGATTGGAGTCAAAAATATTATTTCACCGGAGGATTTTCCACTAACAGACATTCTATACAAGCCGACAGTTGCTCGTAGGTAATTTTTGTCACTTTTTGATCTGGAATTGACCCAAATTAGAGGAAAAATCGATAATCGACAAACCAACCCTTTTGGTATCCGTTTATATGCGATTGTACCAGAACTGGACGAAAATCTGAGAATCCCAAATTCATATTGATTTCTTCTGGAGACTCTGCAGCCAACTTTCGTAAATGAGTCTTCATTTGAACTGCATCATTATCTCTTCCCAGAAGATTCTTTCGGAACATTTCAACAAGTCTTCTCTGATGATTCATTGTTGTTGGCACTGATTCTTTATCAGTGATAACCATGATTCGATGAATTTGATTTAAAATGGTCAAAACTGGATCTTGGATTTGTCGAAGAGCATTACTGCTGACAGTTAAGCCATCCGACTGCTTTGTTACTTTTAGTTCTGTGGATGAGGATGATCTTGCTGGATGTTCACTGGAGCATGTTTGCACACGACGCCGATTTGGAATAGCGGATGGAGCTGACGGGAACATCATACTGTACTTATCATTTGTGATTCTAGGAAGAGTGATAATGTTGGAGAATGGCATACGGGGAGTTTCTCCAGCAGACATTGAATGGTTTCGGCCTGAAAATCAGGAACTACAAGAAAGTTTTTGGTAAACTTTTGGTGTTTGAAAAAGTAGTTGTCATTTTTTCGTTTAGTCTGAAAAATTCAGTGATTATAAAACACATATAAAACTTTATTTTTGTAGTTGACAACTCTTTCCTAGCGACTGTAGTTTTTGAGTTGTGCGCCTTTAAAGACTGCGCATATCTCGAAAGCCAAAAGAACTACAAAAAAGTTATCAACTACAAAATAGAGTTCGATAATTGATTTATAGTCGTAAAAATTATAACTAAACGGGCAAGTACTTTTTCAAAAACTCAAAGTTGACTATTTTCAACTAAAATAGTCGTTTTGGGATAGAATATTGGCAAACAGTGTTTAAACTTAAACCATACTTGCAAAATCAGGGTCCGGACCGCGGCCCTGTCAATTCTGAAGAAAACCCGGCCCGGTCCGGCCCGTTGCAAGTATGACTTGAACCTTATTTCAAATAGAAAATTTCAAAGTAACATTATAAAAGCTTACGCGGAGCAGGATTGATTGGTGGTAACAACCCGGTTTGAGCAATTTTTGGTCTTCCAGGTCTCTTATAAGAACTGGTACTTGAGTTTAGCGAAGAAGGCGAATCATCTGTGAACTTCGAATTATTATTATAATTTGAGAAAGACGCAGTCATATCAGAAGTCGTTGCTTGTTGTCTTGCCACATCATCTAAATACTCCAGAAGTCGAGATCCACACATTCCAGACACCTTTAGGATATCTGGTCGCTCAGCTTGATCGGGTGCTAGACAAGAAGTAATCAAAGATTTCAAGTCTTCACTCCACATTTCATCTAATTCATCGTATTTGGCTTCAACTATTTGCATGGCTAGAGTCAGCATGTTAGTTGAATGAAATGCCGGTTTTAAATGACACATTTCATATACACAACACCCTGAAAAGTTCAAAAAGTTCTGGAAATTATCTAAAAGTTTCTTACCAAAAGACCAAATATCAGCTTTCTCTCCATACGGTAAGTTTTGCACGATTTCAGGACAACTGTAAATAATAGTACCCGCTGCTGATTTTAAATATTCTGGTCCTTTTTGTTTGGCAAGACCAAAATCAGTGATTACGACTCGTTCATCTGTTGTCATCATGATGTTGTTGGGTTTCAGATCTCGATGAACGATTTGCTTTTCTTTGTGAAGGTATCGAAGGGCCAGCATCATCTGGAATAACGTTTTATTTGAAGGAGGATTTTTTTGCAATGCTTTTTTGTAATGCTTTTTTGCATTAAAATGTTCCCAAAGTTATGAATTTTCATATTACCAAAATTCAGAAAAATTCAAAACCCAAAACCCTGCATTGAATTTTCAGAGCCACTGCCAGGGATGTTCGGAATTTAGGAATTTCGCAAAATTCCGATTTCAAAATTTTCGGAATTTCGGAATCTCGGAATTTCCCGATTTTGAAAAAATTGGAATTTCGGAATATTCCGATATTAAAATTTTCGGAATTTCGGAAATTTCGGAATTTTTTTTAATTCGAATTTTATAGCGGAAATTTCATTTTACCATCACAAAAACTCAAGAATCTTTCGAAAATTGATAGAAAGATTCCGAAAGCGCAAAAAATATCGAAATTAATTTTGTTCGAGACCCGCAGATGAATTTTTTCTGGCATACTGTAGTCGAAAAAATTTTAATTCCGAAAAAAAATGCTTTGGTAAAATTCCGGTGGGAATTTAATTCGGAAAACAACTTTTCGGAAATATTTCGACCGTAATTTCCGAAAATGGTCGAAATTTTCTGAATTTTCGGAATTCCTAATCCGTTCCGAACATCCCTGGCCACTTCTCACCTGCACAACAACCGCCCATATTTTCTTCTCCTCAAAATTGCTCTTCTTCTCTTTCATCGTTATAATCAAATCGCGAAGAGAACTTCCTTGAATCAAATCCATCACAATATAAAGTCTATGATTCTCCACGAAAATTCTCCGATACCGAACTATATTGGGATGCCTCAACTGCTGCTTGATAATCTTCACTTCGCTTATCATATCTCCAAAACTTTTATCCGATTCTCGATCACTGTTAAGATTCGTCATGAATATTTCTTTTAGTGCAAACAACTTTGCAGGGTTCTCAGAGTGACTTTGTGCCTTTTTTCGGACAGTGTACACACAACCGAATGCTCCAGCTCCCAACTGATCCAGAAGTTCATACTCGCCGACTTCACCAACCGCTTGTCTTCTTTCGTTCACTGCTTCCCAGTCTTTCATAATGTCAATGTTATCTTCCTGGAAAAATCAATGCTTTGAAAGAAGTTTAGACATTCCCGAACTCACAATTAGAGTATCATACATTCTCGCAATCTCATCATAGTCTGTCAATAAACTATTGTAATTCCCGACATCCACAAATTTCTCAAAAATCTCTAACGGCAAAACCTTCTTCAACAATTGTCTAGACCTTTCGAAAGTGTACATCAACCTCAGAACTCGGAAAATAGAACATTGAAGTAACAACCAAGAATCTATCGGCTCCTCAGTAACGACTTGTTTCCGAATCGCTAGCAATTTTCCCAGAATATAAACTCCATTTGCATTTGACATCATCTGTTGATTACTACTTTGTTGTGCCAATTGAGCCAACAGAGCAGTCAATCCATTGAGCATTGACACCCAGTCTGCGACTGCTTTTCCAGGTGGTTTTGGATTTGAGATAGCAGAGAAAATGAGACTAATTCCTCCAAGCTGAGCAATCTCTAGAGACGTTTCGTGTTGTTCCGCCAATTGAGCAAGTGTCCAGGCGACGTGCCATTGAAGTCGTGAGTTTTTGATGGAGAGGAGACCTAGAAGGGTGGGGACACCGTCGTAGATTCGGATTTGTTCACGGGCTTGCTCTTCGAACGATAATATTCGGAGAAGGCTTACACAGAGTCTGAAGTTTGAGGTTGTAAAAGTAGATCAGAATTTTTAAACTCTCACTTTTGTGTCAGAATATCTCCATCTGGAATCAACTGAAGACATACATCAATGGTATTTGATTCACACAAATTCGCTCTACAGACGTTTGACCAATCCGACAACCGTCCAAGAATCTGAAATTATATTTATTTTTGGAGAAACCAGTTTTTAAAATACCTCCAATGAATGCTGAAGAACCGTCATCTGTCTCGTGGCCAACAACATCAGAACTCCAACTTCTAGATTACAATCCACAAACTTTTGGGCATTCTCCCCGTTATCGATTAGTTTTTGGGTTACATCTGAAATATTACAATTGACTAGAAGTAAGAAGATTCAGTTCTTACTCAAGCAGTTGACAATGGTTACGTTCCAATCGTGTTCACTTCGAAGAAATCGAGAAGCGATGAATCGGAAAGTCTTAAGCAAAAATGTAAGTTCTAGGAAACATGATAAGGTGGTACCTGAACAAAATCCGAATATTGATTGACTGAATGAAACGTGGCAATTCGGGATTTGTCTCGAAAAAGTGTTCGAGCCAGTCGGAAGATCAGGAATATCCATTTCTTTGCAGGTCGGCTCCCGATGAACTCTCTGGAAAAATGTCTTGAAGTAAATGAACAATTTCAATATTAGACATCTTTTAGGTTCTCCAGAAGACGCAAATTTTCTTTCATAGCAAAAGTTAGCGGCTTTTTTCCCAGAGTTTAAAATTCGAATTTCAGACAAAACCAGGATCCTGAAACAATCTGTGTTTTCAATGACTCAGAAATTTTTTCTTAGCAATGCTACATAAAAACTATCGACTACAAAAATGTAGTTTTCGGTTCAAAATATAATAGTTGTATACAAAAATTCAGAAAATTGCAATTCTGAATCCGCACAGCTTCATCCAACGAATGACCTACAGAGTGGCCCTTTATGACCCGACCCCAAGTTTACACTAGCATAACATTTGAGTGAAGAGTTGTACTGGGCTCAAATTTGAATTTCCAAGATACAAATCACTCGTCAGTAAACTGACCAAGTTTCAAATAATTTTATTGATTTTGAGATGAGTTATCGCTTGTCAAAGTTGCTTCATCTTATGATAATCACAAGAAACATTGCGCCGTTCATCTTTGAATAATCATAACAATACCTAGACTCTAGGAATAGCTTTGAAAATTTCAGTAGCTTTGAATCAAGCGTAAAATTATAATTCTACTAAATTTTGTGCTTTCAAGGTATTTGTGTCTAGAGATAAACCCGTTTTTATCAGTACTGGTAGTTATGCGCCACCCGGTGTAGCTAATAATCGGATTGTGTTTGCTAAGCAAATTACATGTTTCCTTTTCTACTATAAGATATGTATATTACAAAAACAATGACCTACTTGCTACATATCCGATTTCTGATAAGGTTTGTGCATAACTGATGAAGTGATAAGCTGTCTAGCCGATTCTCTTGTTGATCCTCTCTGAAATAATTCTGGCTTATAAAACCTCTTAAATCCAATAGCTTACAAAAATCTTGTCAACAGTTCACATTCGTTTCTCGAAAAGTATGGTTCACCAAGTTTGGAAACTGATAGAGATTCGAGAAGGAGATGATCTTCGTCTTCATCCATAATCACCTCATAATCTGAAAGATCAATAAAGGAAAAGAGATTCAGAGAGAGGGCACAAATTGCTATGCACGTTTTTATGTCGAAATTCAAGGAAGGAAAAGAAGAAAAAGAAGAAGAAGAGAAGCAGGAAAAGAGGAAAAGGAAGGGGGCCAAAGCATGCATCTCCCCTGACAACTTGAGAATATGAGAGCAAAGAAAAAAGAGAAAAACGGCTGTGTTGCTCTTTTTGAGCAGGCTAGCCTAGCAGATGGAAAAATATATATAAGGGAAAAGGTGTGAGAGAGAAACAGAAATCTCTCGAAGTAATTCAATTGTTAACCCAACCGAAAGGATAAACACAGATTGACGTATGTTTCAGTTGGGAAAATCACAGGAAATGAGCAGGTTTCGACAGGATTCTGACGCAGATTTCATGGTTGATGAAAGGTTGAGAAACCTGACAATAATCAGTGACGGATTTAGAGTAGTTTTTGGTTAAAAATAGTTTGTGAACTAGGAAAAAAGAAACATCAGAAAACGTTGTGATGTTTCTTATGATAAATTGAGATGATGTGAATTTTGAATGATGTGAGATTTCGGTTCAATGAATTACATGTTTCGATAATACGCTGAATGTCGCTAAATGTCCCAATAATGACGCAAATTGAAGCTTCCATCTTTGAACCGAAAAAGATTTTGAAGGTTGAAATCGGGTATCTCATAGCTCAATGTTTTGTTGAGCATCTTATCTGGAACTCGATCGTAAACCGCTTTTTTGAAATTAGACGACCTTCATAGACTAGACTGACTATGAGAAAAACTAACTGACAAATTAGTGATAAGTTCTCGTTGACAGGTGATTTGATTTTGAATGAGCATGTTTCAGATTTTCAAAAAGTGAGGGGTTTTTCAGGGTCAATAAAACATGTAATTTTTAGTATCTGGAGATTTTTATAACTCAAAAGAACCGCAAGCTCGGAAGTGGCGCTAAGCATAACTCAGTGTTAATTCTAGTCGTTTTGGATTTTTTTTGGTTTAAGAAGACCATACAGATGACCTTTCCCAAAAGTGTTCAACTACATTTTTGCAAATATAAAAGTTTTCAGTTTCAATCCTATGTGTGCAAGCTTACAAGCTTATGAGCATACAGGCATAGAAAACCAATTCGATAAAACCCAACTGAACAGCGAAAAAACAAAGTTTCTGAAGTTTATGATTGATTTATTGATGAATATTTTTAAAAATCAGTAAAATTATTCCATAGATGGATGGAGTGACACATTTTTCAATTTTGGTGTAAGATTCAAAAAGAGAGAAAGAGATCGGTGTGTATGGGAAGACAGGTTAAAGAAAAGACAGAGAGATGGGATGGAGAGAGTTTTGGGATCACAGAATTGTATTATTGGAGCATTGAAAGGAAGTAGGGAGAATTTAGGATTCAGACATTAACTTCTTCTTTGATGACCTTATCGACAACTGCGGTCTTTACTTCATCGTCCGGTTGTGTGGGCTGAGAGTCTGGAGAGATGGAAGATGTTGGAGTGTGCTGTGCAAACGACGTTGAAGGCACATACGGAAATGGGATGATTGGGAATTGAAGTCCCATTGCAGCCAAAAGGTATGGATTGTTCACTGGGTTCAACCATGGGATGGCGGTGAAGGCATTCAATGGATTGGCTGGCGGGACGTCTTGGACTGTTGGCATGGTCGATGAATTTGGAGTTTGAGTGGAGAGGCCGGCAGATGGGAATGGAAGAGTACTCATGAGAGCCGGATCAATGACTGGTGGGTTTGGAATCGAGTTTGGGACGACAGGAACCGAAGCTTCTTTTCTGCTTTTCTTGGTAGGTGGGCTTGTGGCCGACGTCTCAACAGCTCGGAGACGACGGCGATCCCCTCTATTGGATTTGGCATATTCATTTGAATCGGTCTTGATCTTGTTAACTTCATCAATCTGAAAATTTAAAGAATTACTTTTTGTTGATCTGTATATCTTTAAACTTACGTGATACAAAGTGGCTGTGATGAAAATTGTATGAGGAAGCCGGATCTCGTAGCTCGATCCTCCCTCTTCGGTGATGGTCAACACTGGCAAGTATCTGTGCTGAGCATGAAGATGGACCTGAAACACTCAAAATACAGTTTACTCTTTTCACAAAGAAACTTACAATGGAGCTATCATCGTCTTCTCTAGTCTTTTTATTTGAAATTCGGACGTCTTCGAAATTAACTGGGGAGGCCATCCATTTAGAGCCCAACTTTGCTCCAGACTTATGTTGAACCTTCCGTGGCGCTTCCTTCTTTTCTTGGGATACCGACTCGACGTACTTTCCCTTACAGAATCTCAGCTTTTTGTCGTCGACGTATTCAAAGTGAACCGAAGTTGTGTACATTTTGTCTGGATTCATGCCAGTGCACTGATACTCCAAAAGCGGATAGACACGACGACCAACGGAAGTTAAAATCATTTCATGTTGAAGAGGATGAAGCTTATGCCAGAGTGCATCATATTCTGGAGTCAGATTCGCCGAAATGGTGGACGTAGGAGAAGAAGTCATAGTTGGAGAAGATCTGAAATATGGAGAGAGTTGGTATGGAAAACTATAAAGATCTACGAAGGAAGAAAGGCAGGAAGACGATTCTAAAAGTATCAATCCCCGAAAGGAAGAAAAAAGAAGAATCAGAAAGTAGGAGAGAGAGGAAAGGATGGTAAACTTAAAATAAGATGATGAATGAATTAGGAAAGTCGTGGATGTATGATTTCCGACACTGTGGGCGGGGCAAGAGGGACCCCACCTGGTGTGGGCGGAGTTTACAGTATTCCCAGGAGCAAAGTGTGGATTTGCGATGACGTAAATGATATGCGAGGACCTATATGATCGTGCTATTAACTGTCAATATGTGTAAAAATTGTTATATACAGACGGGTCAGTTGAACCATAAAGTTCGAGAGCCTTTACGAATAGCTCCGTCGAGAAATTCAAGAATAATGACAGTATAAAGGAACATGATGATGCCTTTAGGTGCGAGGACGACTTCCGTAGAAATTGCAGCACGAAATGCAAACATTTCTAAATTTTATACATCGTTTCTTAAATTTTCATATTTTAGTGTCTACGGTATATCGAACTGAAAACCAGCGTTCGTCGATTTTCAAGTCTGTCTGAAAGGCAAAAATTTAATGTTTCCAGCTTAATGATTTGTTTTTTTTGGGAGTTCCATTGTTGGGGTTTCCATTAGTTCTTGATTTCATAAAATCTGTCCCGTTGATGATTTAGTATCTAAATTATTCCAAATTTAGTGGTTTTCAATCATTGGAGTTAACTTTGCTCGAGTTCGATTGACGATCAGTTATTGATACCATTTTGTGCGCTGCTTATGTCAAATTTACACTATGATATTGTGTCTGGAATAATTAGATCATTTTATAGTTGAACGTTGTAATGTATTTTATATTGTCTGATTTGATCATATTGACATCACTTGACCCATAATTGAACCCTGTAACTGACTTCCTTTACACATTCATTGATCCACGTGTATTGATACACCCGCCCTAATTTCGTCTCCTGTAATTACCCTTCTCTCTTCACATGTTCAATCTTCTTGAATTTGGTATGTGTGTCAATGTGCACTTGCGAGGATGTACCAAGTTTAGGTTTGTTATGGAACGGAAAATACAGTACCCCAGTTTATAAAACATAGGGTTAAAACGGAGTCTGTAAAAAAAAAGTCAACAGTCGGCTCTCCTTTGATACAGTATCCCGGGAGAAAAGTTGCGGTATTCAGAAAGAAGTTCGACAATTAAAGGCGTGTGAAACATGCCGACAGTGTATTGAATGACATTATAAGGACAGGTTAGATAAGATTCACCCGACAGGGATCTTGTGATTGGTCGGAAGGATGGGATCTAAGTTTCAGAGGTGTCGGAACCGTCAGTGATAGCATACTCTGATCTTCAAAATGGAAAGTTTGATCGGAAACTATGGTTTGTTGGGAATCTGAATCATGACACAATACACTTCATACTCAATTCTTCTCTGTAGTTATTAAAAAGTCGTATTTCACTGGTTTCTGTGAATTCGCAATCACTCTAGTGTGAGCCGGCCCACATAGTCTGGACACATGCAAATAATAATACGGTCCGTTCTTCTTCTGATGAATCCCTGGAGCAAGGCTTCGGGACTCCGCACGAGGGTCCGCAGACCGTTGCTATTTCAGGATCAGATTGAGGATGTACGAATGGCATAATTAACTAAAGCATTGGAGAGAGAGAGAGAGAGAGAGAGAGAGAGAGAGAGAGAGAGAGAGAGAGAGAGAGAGAGAGAGAGAAAGTTGTGTAAAGTTCTGAAAACCACACCTGAAAATGGGGTTCATCGAACCCTGCCATAATTTGTTCAGGATAAATATTTTTAAAACAACTAAACGGGATATGGTAGTACTTGACGAGCACTACAAAATGATACTCTTTTTTGAAACAATCTCGACAGGCGTCGGCAACTCTTGGTCGGAGGTTGGACATATTCCTGATAACATTCCTACTAAATCCGACAGAACGTCTGACGAGGTTCTGACCTAGTAGTGCTTCAAATTTCACCTTCCGACTGAAATCTGATCGTGGCCCGCTATAAAACCGTTTTTGGGCAACCTGGCCAAGATCCTCAACACGACAGCTGAGTCAAAATGCAGTTTTTCAAATAGCATGATTTTTTTGTAATCATTGAGTTATATTAGGTTGGCTAATAAGTCTTTGTGCACTTTTGTTTTCCTCATTTCTCTGAACGGAGCTAGAACAGTAAAATGTGTCTAACCGGATATGGTATATAAGATTATAAGGTTGTTCACAATAACCGTCATTTGCCCTGCTTCCATCCCGCTTGCAAACGGGATACCCATTTTCATACCCACTGTTTTTGGGTGAAATTTCTGTACATTGTTTATATTTATTTCTAACCGGAAATTATCCGATATTCATCACCACCTGGTGGAAGTTTACAAAGATAATGTCCCCATAGAAACACCGTTGTAAATTGGGTTGGCAAGTTCAAGAACCAGGACTTTTCAATGAAAAATGAAACTTGTCCCGGAAAACCAGTCCTTCAAGATTCAGGCAATCTGAGAGATCTAGTAGGACGGGACCCTTTCCACTCTATCCGTGAAATGTCAATCACTTTAGGGACAACCCATACCACTATTGAAAAGGGATTGTCAAAGTTGGGAAAGACAGAAAAACTTGGACGGCGGATACCTTACCGTTTTGACTAGTTCTGATGTTCAGCGGCGAGTGGACATGAGCATGCAACTTCTTACTCTACTCGGGAACTTTAAGCGGCTGAATTATATTTTCACCTTGGATAAGAAGAGGGACATGTATACTAACCATCACAGAAAAGCCCAATGTCTTGACTTCGTTAAACGGCCAGTAGACGTCATCAAAGAGGAATTTCTCCCAAAAACAGTAGGTATGAGAAGGGGCATTCCGTTCACAAGCGGAATGAGAGCAGGGCAAATGATGGTTATTGTGAACAACCTTATGACCTTATATATCATAGCCAGTTACACACATGTTACTGTTCTAGCTCAGTTAAGAGAAACGAGGAAAACAAAAGTGCACAAAGACTTATTAGCCAACCTAATATAATATGTTTATTTTGTCAAAAATGTTAATCCTAAGAGAAACAATGACAGGGTCCGCTAGGTGCCCGTTTTTGGTCCGTTTTCAACTATCCTGAATACTGTCCAAAAGGGTGAAAAATATTTTCGATGCTAAAAAGGACAAAGCAAGAAACAAGCAATACAAAAAAGTTATTCCCTTTATTCAATCCCAAAGAAGTTCAAATTCCTGGCCAGTTGCACTGAGCATGATACTCAGCCAAGTTCGTCTTGTAGACACCTCCAACAGACTTCAAATGGATATCAATCGTGTATGTATTGCGAGGATGGCGCGCCAAATGATGTGGTTCAATAATCGCTACTTCTGTTTTGACGTCTTCTTCGTTGACAAATTCGGATTTTTTCACCAAAATACGAAGCATCCGTTGGTCATGGAAGCTACTGTACATGGTAGCAGCGAAGTCTGAAACTTAATTAAATTAGACACATTTTAATGAGAAACTTCAACCTCGATCATAGGTTCCACGGCACGCGGTGAGGCTGAAGTCGTCTGTTAGATGACTGAGCACGGCTTCTTTGTCTTTGAAGTTGATGGCTTTAATCAGGGAAAGAAGGAAATTGACGGCTATTTTTCCTGCGTTGTCTAGGTCCTCAAATCTTGGGGAGTCATCTTTTCTGATATAGCGAATTGTGTCTCTTCCCTTTTGCCATTCTTCAGGAACAAACAGGACTTCTTGATACTTTCCGAACATATTGAAGTCTGTATGTGTGCTAATGTATCCTGGAGAAGAAACGTAGGCAGATGTAACCGTTCCTTTAGGAATAGCTCGTTTGGACATTCTTAGAAGATAATCTATGAATTCTTCTGAAAATATATTAAGGTACAGTTTCCCCAGATTCCCTGTTTCACCTTTATCCAATCTTCTTCCTTTACCATCCCAGAAGAACTCTTTATGGAGACAATCCGCAATGGCAGTTCGATTCTTAGCCATCACAGCATTGCTCAGCTCATCGAGAACACTTTGAGCACGCACTTCGGATCCATCATTAACGCGAATTACAAGTTCGGTTGAGAGGAAATGATAAGGGTGGTTAAAAGGAGCAAGGTTCGCATTTTCCGCTAGTCCAATGAGTCGAAAATTGAACTAAAGTCTGATTTGAAGAAGATTATTGCTACAAGTTTTATCTTCGAATTTCATCTTCCCTAATTTTTTAGATTTGGAAAAATGTGGTCCAATAAAAAATGTTCGCATGGCTTTTTTTCTTGAAATACTAATATTTGTAGGTGAGCAGAGGAGTTGACGTTCTGAAATTGTCACCCTCCTGATTTGTTCTCCTGAACTGTAGTTTGTTGAAAATCCCTTACAGTAATCCTCCACATTTCCGAATATTCCCCCTACAGTAATCCTTCCCATTCGCAAAGACTTTTCCCTACAGTAATCCTTCACATTTTCAAATGTTTTATCCTTCAGTAATTCTTCAAATTTTTGAATATTTTTCCCTACAGTAACCCTCCCCATTCTATAAGACTTTCTCTACAGTAATATCCCACAGTTTTGAATATTTTCTCCTACAGTAATCCTTCAAATTTGCGATTATTTCCTCGCCGCAGTAATACGCAGTAATTAGGGAATATATTTCCCTACAGTAACCGTTTCAATTTTTGACTATGGACGGCTTCAATTTGCAAGCATGCCTAGAAAAGCAAATCAAAAAACAAAGATTTTGAATTTTATAATTGATTTATTAATGAAGAGAAAACAAACAAAGAACGGTTATATCATGTCATAGATGGAACGAATGATGCATTTTTCAAATTTTGGTGTGAGATCGAAAAAAGAGAGACAGAGAGATCGGTGTGCATGAGAAGTCGGGTTAAAGAAAAGACAGAGAGATGGGATGATGAGAGTTTTGGGATCACACAATCGTATTATTAAAGCATTATTAAATTAAGAAATTGGAGAATTTTGGATTCACACATCGACCTCTTCTTTGATGACCTTATCGATAACTGCAGTCTTTACTGGATCTTCCGATTGTGTGGGCTGAGAGTCTGGAGAGATGGAAGATGTTGGAGTGAGCGGCGAATACGGCTTTGAAGGCAAATACGGGAATGGGATGGTTGGGAACTGAAGTCCCATTGCAGCCAACAGATATGGATTGTTCATTGGGTTCAACCATGGGATGGCGGTGAAGGCATTCAATGGATTGGCTGGTGGAACGTCTTGGACTGCTGGCATGACCGTTGGAGCTTGAGTGAAGAGACCGGCAGCGGGGAATGGAAGAGTACTCAAGATAGCAGGATCAATGGATGTTGAGTTTGGAATCGAGTTTCGGACAACAGGAACTGAAGCTTCTGGGACGGCTTCTTTTTGAGCTGGAGTTTCCTTTCTGCTTTTCTTGGTTGGAGGACTGGTGGCTGATGACTCGAGAGCACGGGGACGACGGCGATCCTCTCTATTCGACTTGGCATATTCGTTTGATTCGGTCTTGATCTTGCAAACTTCATCAATCTACAATAATACTTTATTTTTCATTGATCTGTATATCTTAAAACTTACATGATACAAAGTTGCTGTGATGAAAATGGTGTGTGGGATTCTGATCTCGTAGCTCGATCCTCCCTCTTCGGTGATAGTCAACACTGGCAAGTATCTGTGCTGAGCATGAAGATGGACCTGAAACACTCAAAATACAATTTACACTTTTCACAAAGAAACTTACAATGGAGCTATCATCGTCTTCTCTTGTCTTTTTATTTGAAATTCGGACGTCTTCGAAATTCACTGGGGAGGCCATCCATTTAGAGCCCAACTTTGCTCCAGACTTATGTTGAACCTTCCGTGGTGCTTCCTTCTTTTCTTGGGATACCGACTCGACGTACTTTCCCTTACAGAATCTCAGTTTTTTGTCGTCGACGTATTCAAAGTGGACCGAAGTTGTGTACATTTTATCTGGATTCATGCCAGTGCACTGATACTCCAAAAGGGGATAGACACGACGACCAACGCCAGTTATAATCATTTCGTGTTGAAGAGGATGGAGCTTATGCCAGAGTGCGTCATACTCTGGAGTCAGATTCGCCGAGATGGTGGAGGTAGGAGAAGAAGACATAGTTGGAGAAGATCTGAAATGTATAAAGAATTAGAAAAGTTACAAAAAACTAATAAGATTATTGAAGAAAGAAAGACAGGAAGAGACACTTGAGATTTGAAAGACAGCGATTACCAAAGAAAGGAAGGATCAGAAAATAGGAGAAAGAGGAAGAGATAGTCAACTCAAAATGAAATGATGAGTGAATGAGGAAAGTCGTGAATGTATCAATCCTAACACAGTGGGCGGGGCAAGAGGGACCCCACCTGATTTGGGCGGAGTTTACAGTATTCCCAGGAGCAAAGTTCGGATGTACGATGACGTTGAGGAAGGTACTTTGTGCGGTCAATGAGGGTGGGTTATGGTGGTGCCTTTGATGATGACTATGAATATGGAAGCAAGAGGGGAAACATAAAAATCACGATGAAATTACAAAAAATTATAGAGAGACTGAAGAGCAATGGGGGTGCAATATTTGTAAAACATGTTTAAAAAAATTGGCAAGGAGCAAGGGGATGAGCATACAAGTGCCAGGACTGAGGGACCAGCGTCCAACTCGTTTAAAAATCAAAAAGTTCAGCAATTCAAAAATACAGTGCAAAGCTTCAAACTTGACGAAAAACTCTCCCACAATTAAACAGTCATCTTTGAACCAGTGTTTCTCATCTCCTGTGAAAGATTGTTGATGAAAAATCCGTCAAACCAAATTTGATCTACTATAAAATTATGGCAGGTCTGAATCACATTTCACTTGGGTTCAAGCGAGGGGGTCAGGAAGCGCGCCTCAGTAAATTTAGGAAAAATTCTAAATTCGCTGAAGAAATAGATCATGATCTAGATCAAACCCGCGTCCACTTTAAAATTATTAAATTTCTTCTGGCCTACGAGTTTGCTGGAGCACCTTTTTTGACCAGCTCGCTTGAACCCAAGTGACTGAAAACAGGTGACCAAGTGACTGAGGAGGAAACTCTTTTGAACTGATTTTTTCAAGTTTTACTGTTGCTAGGATTCAGACTTCTGATATTCTCGAATTGTACCAGGGTCGAGTCAAAAGGAGACATTCTCCGTTCCGGCCTGGCCCTGCGGGTTGACCAAAAAGATTGGTTGGAAAATACACCGGACCGGAATTTGACAAGTATGGCTACTAGTCCCTGGAAAGAGTCTGTGGTATTTCTTAAAATTTGAATGTTGTGTATGTATTCGAAACATGCTAATGGAGTCCAGTTTGCCAGAATACATCCTATTGACAGCATTTGACCTGTAATTAAACCCTGAAAATGGCTCTACATAATCATTGATCCACGTGTTTCATTCACATCTTCAATCTTTTTGGGTTTCATGTGTGCCAATTAGCACCTATTGGGATGTACCAACTTTAGATTTATTATGGAACCGAAAACACAATCCCCCAGTTTATAAACCAATTTAATAAGAGTTAAACATAACAACGGAGTCGGTAAAAGTCAAACGGCGGCTCTCCTTTGAAACAGATTCCCCGGAGCCAAGATGCGGTATTCAGAAAGAGATTCGACAATTGGAGGCGTGTGAAACATGCCGACAGTGTCTAGAATAACGTTATACTGACAGGTTAGATAAGATCCACGCGACAAGGATCTTGTAATTAGTCGGAAGAATGGGATCTAAGTTTCAGAGGTGTCGGAACCGTTAGTGGTAGTATCCGCTGAACACTAAAATGATTCGTTCGATTTGAAAATTATGGTTTGTTAGGAACCTGAGTCTTGACTTGCACAGTGTTGTAATAACATTTTGGTTTTTTTCCTAAAATCTTCTATGAAAGGGAGGAAGCAATATTTATGAGCTACACTGTATTGCAACTCAAATAATTTTGATAAACTTTTTTTAATGAATGGTCCCACAATTTATGACATACATTCTATTTTTATAAAAAGCAGCTCATACTCTATAAAAAGCAGCTCATACTTCAGTGAAATCTGAAAAAAAAAACCCTCCTTTCGCTGATTCCTGTGAATTCACAATCACTCTAGTTCGAGCCGGTTCACATAGTTACGACACAGTCTGAACATGCGAATCATAGTAAAATCCATTTTTATTGTGATGAATCCCTGGAACTACGTTTTGGGACGCCGTTAGTCCGCAGACCGGTGTTGTTTGAAATATGCCGACAGTGGTTGAATTGACAGGAGACAGACAAGGACGGGCCGTTGACAGACTGTCGACGGACACAAATGGGAAAACCGTCTGAAAAGTGAATTCGGCTAAAACACAAATTTTCATACTTCCGCTAGAGTACAGAATAAGGAGATAAGTTAATATTCATAACAACACAAGACCTCGAAAAATACATAGATTGATGAAAGACGGATGAAGGACAGTTGAAGAGTCGACTGAGTGTTGTTTCTTCCTTTGAGTTCATACAGTATTCTGTCAATGTTCTCAGATGTACATGTGAAATCAGTGCAGGAATTCGGTGTTCAATAGGATCAGGAATATCATTGTCAATTCCGAAGGAATCTCCAAAGCAGTCTCCAAGTAATTCCGTTTTTTGCCGATTTTTGGAAAAAAATTTGTTTAGAACGCAGTTGAGAGGATTTCAGTATCCTCCACATTGAATTGCTCATTTTTTCTGCTTTTTAAAAACTTTGTATACTGGAAACACTAATAGAACGCCACCTAAACCGTTAACGTTGAGCCAATATATCTCATTTCCTGCAAAAGATATCAAAAAGGTTAACTAATAAAATGTTGCTAACAACCTGATAAACATTTTGTTAGTTGACCAATTTTTCATATCTTTAACAGGAAACGAGATATGCGGGATCAAAGTTAGATGACATTCTATTAGACTGATTACGGTAATCTGAATCTCTTCGAACATAACTGACTAATTGTTTAATTACCCCTTTTATTTCCACTAAAACTGTGCATCCAACTCTCTTAATTCAAAACATTATCTTTCATCGAAAAATTGGTTTATTACAATCCAGAGAAAAGATACAAAAAGCAAAAAACGATGAATTGAATTTTTTGGTTGAAATTTTTTATTGAAGCTGTTCCATCTGCTTTATTTCTTTTTTCAAAAAAAAAAAAAATAAAACAGAAGAGACTTCTGAATGTGGACCGAGAAAAAAGAAGGTGGGATTTCTATGTGGTGAAAACAGAAAGTTGGATGCACACCCTTTTTTCAGTTCAAAGAGAAATTTTTAAAAAAATAGGAAGAGAATAAGAATAGACCACTAAACGATGCATTTATAAACAAGAAATAGAGAAGACATCCGAAGAAATTTTTTGGGTGGTGGGAATCAGAAAAAACGGTTTGAAGTAAAAAAATTATATAGAAATGATGGTGTGGAGTGGGAATGCACAATGTGCAAAGAAAAAGGGATTGATGGGGGGAGATGATGAAGAATTAGGATCTACTCTTGGTCTGGGAATGGTCCGGCCAAAACCTTCTTGATGAAATCTGAAAACGAATCGGTTAAGACTCAGAATACAGAATACAATATCTTACCCTCGTACTTGACCATGCCCTCTCCGTCTTCAACTCCCTTGAGGAGCTCATCAGCCTCATCAGCAGTGAGTCTCTCTCCGAGTGCCAAAAGGATGTGTCTGAGTTCGGCGGCCAAGATCTTTCCGGTCTCTTCCTTGTCGAACACCTTGAGTCCCTCGAAGAAGTCAGCATAAGTTCCTTGCTCCTGCAATTATAGACACATTTCATTTCAATCCATTCACCCCGTTAGTACATTTTCTATCTTTTTCCCCCATCTCAAAAGTTTTGCCAACACGATCGGCTTCTTTCTTTATTACACTGTGCCGCCGATTCTCGGAGCAGTCTCTCTCCCACACATCAAACGGGATCTCTCTCTCTCTTTTTCTCTCTCATTCTAAAGATTATTGATTCATTGGAGAAGAGAGCGGGGATGAGCAACGCGGAGAAAGATGAAGATGATACCATGTGCCGTTTGGGATAAGAAACAGATAGAGACAAGAAAAAAACAAGATGAGCGATGTTCGTAGAAGAGAGAGCCACGTCATCAGATGTTGGTATTGATGGATCTCATGAATTTCAAAAAGTCTATTTGTCGAAAATATCGATTTCTTCCAAAAATCTTCCGAAAATAGATCTTCCCAAAATCAGAAAAATTGAATTTTCAGAATGGTGGGTTACTGTAGAACCTTTTAGGACAAGCTCCCGAAAATTGTGTAAAATGGAAATTTTTACAGTAACCCAGAGAGTCTTAAGCTAGCAAATATCAAAGTAGGAAAATTCTAGACATAAAGTCAGACAACCAACCATAGTATGAAGCCAACTACAGTAAGAAAGTTAAACAACCAACTACAGTAATCTTATTAGGTCAGAAACTGATTTCTACAGTATCTATTGTATCTACTAAAAATGAAAATAACGAAAAATAAAAGTGATGCAAACTGAGCAATCTATTTTGATGGACCAATATAAAAAAGGCAAGCTAAACTGTCTAACTGAACTACAGTAATCTTGACATAATGTATTCTTCTCATAGCTACAGTAACCGGGAAGTTTGAAATTCCAAATTCAGTTACATTAATCTAATAAACTGATCTTAAATCTACAGTAACTGGAAGGTGCCATAGCTACACTAATCTGAAAATTTCCGTCAGGTTATAAGAAATTTTAAACTGTCAAATCAGGCTACAGTAATCCTGAAATACTATATTACATGGGCATTCCGCAATCCAACAAGACGATCTCAAAGCTTCAGAAACCAAAAAGTTTAAGCTGTCGAAATAAGCTACAGTAATCCAAAAAGCTGAATAGCTACTGTAGCCGGAAAATATAAACTTTCAAACTAAGCTACAGTAATCATGAAAAGATATATGACATGCTCATTTCATAGCTACAGTAACCGGAAAGTTCAAACTGTCAAAATAAGCTGTAGTATTCTAACAAGCTCATCTTATAATACAGTAACCTGAAGGCTTCAGCCAGATTAGCATGGCAGAGATTGTAACCTAACAAACTATCCCATTAAACTTCAAATGGCTTAAAATAGTTCCAGTGATTTTTCCTACTTACAAGAAGTTTTTGATTCTCTAAAAATCTAATATTTGCTTACTCCGAGATATCCTTACGTAAGTAGCTCGCACTATTTGATTATCACTTGGCGCGCTATCTCTCTCTCTCTCAATCCCAAAAAACGAAATTTACAAAAAGCGAACGAACCTTTTCCTTGGAGAGTTGCTCGTAGATTGGGAGCCACTCCTCGAAGGTGATTCTCTTCTCACCCTTGCGCTTGAATTCCTGTCCGGAGGCCTTCACGACCATAGCCTGAGTTGGCTTGAGTCCGGCGGCGCGGGCGACATCTCCGATTTGGGTTCCGTCGATCTTTCCGTCGAGTTCCTCGTCGTAGAGGTTGAAGATCTCCTTGAGAACGTCTACAAAACGGAAGACGTGGAGGAAAAAGAGAAGAAGAAGAAGGAAATAGGATGTTTAGATTCTATGGCTTGATTTCGAAGCTCAAAAGAAGCAGACCTAGGAGCTTGGTGAAACATTATTCAGATTCTGTGACTCCATTCTCAAGAGAAGAAGCATGAAAATTCAATTCAGAATCTAAGATAGAACGAAACACACCGAATATGGGGGACCACATCAAAAATTCTAATTCTAGACTCACCTTGCGATGGAGCTGGCATTATGTGATGTGTGAGTGTTTGGTGGGGGACTCGGTGATGAGGAAAGAAGTGAGAGTGAAGAAGAGAAGCGACGGCGGGGCCACCCTAAGTGTACACTGTGGAGGAAGCTCCTGCCTTCAAGATGGGGGCGGATGGGCGGGATCTCTCCCGCGGGAGCACACTATCTCCCCGGCTCCCGATCTTGAGGGAGAGCGCGAAGAAAGTTGGGGGGATGTAAAGCCTCCGAGGATCCGAGGTAGGGTGGGATAGCGTGCGATTCGAGGAGAGAGCGAGTATTCCGATTCGAAGAGAGAGTAGATGAGAGATACGGTAGTTTCAATGAGACGGCAGAGAGTGGCAAGTATAGAGGTTTTTTGTGGAAGAGTTGCAAGAGGTAAAGTTCTGGTTTTTAGAAAGTTTATATGAAAAATGACTAAAAAGATGGGTCAAGATTAGAAAAGGAAACAACAGAAAATTCCAGAAGTCTGGAATCGAAGCGAGTATATATGAATATTAATGGGGGCAGAACAATTTGAAAATGTTTAAAATGTTTAACAATGGGGGATCAACAAAAACAAAAAAAACAATTACAATAACGAAATGAAGTGAATGAAGTGCTACTCGGTGTATCTGGCCAAATCGAGACGTGGCACGATATTCATGGATTGGAGCTCTTGGAAGAGCAGTTTGCAGGCATATGGAATCTTGATGTTGGCCATGGACTTGCTGGAACGACACTTTTGACACCATCCTTTGGATCCGATCACTCCGCAACCAGTACAGACATCAACCTGAAAGAATTCCCTATTTAGGAGATCTTTGTGTTTTGACCCATTCATTTTTTTCCCAGAAGTTCAGTTCATTTTTCTCTCTCGACGCGAACCCGATTAATTCGTTGTAAACGCATGTCTCTCTGTTTCTCTACTATTATTTTTCCGACGATCTTACTCGGATATTTCTCCCTCTCTCTCCCCACCGCGTGCCACTTCAATCGCACATTTTCTCGGCATTCCACTCCTGGGAGCACAAAAAGCGCAGAGCACCCACTGATGCTGCTACTGCTCCTCTCCTTCTTCTTCTTCTTCCTCCTCAGTTTTTCTTCTTCTTCTCCTTCTTCTTCTCTGCCAAAGATTTTACTCGAAAAGATCCAGGAAGAAAGAGTGATCGGAAGAGACGCAGACTGACTAGTCGTTGGGGGATATACACTGGCGAAATGGCAATCAAGAAGAGATCAGCTAGCTGTCTCGTGTATCTTCTACCTTAGCACTACTCTCTTTCGCATGCCGATTTTTCTTCCGTTGACTATTTTCTGGGGCAAAAAAGTAGAAGAAGAGGAAAAAGATGATGATGAAAATGAAGCAAAGGGACTTGCTGCATCAGATAAATGGCTCGACAGATAGAAGGGTCAAGTAGTGATAACACTGGCACCGCTGTGTGAGATTGGAACCTCAGATGAGTGTTTATTAGGCTCCTCTTTTCGACTCTACTCATATGAGGAATTATAATTGAGGCACTTTGTCCTATAAGTCCGCTCTGGAAGAACGATGAAATCGTAACCATACAGTTACAGCTGTTATCAGTGCTAGATTTGCCAACTGCAGATAAGGGATTCCTGGAAAAGAGAGAGGACGAGCAAAGTCTACCCACGCAGTAACAACCTCGGCACAGTCTCTCGCGCGGTGGGAGAAGCCCTCGCAACAGTTTCGCTCCTCTTTTCAAAAATCCACTTGAGTGTTACGCTTGCGGCTAGGGCGACCTAGTGTAATGATGAGCAAAAATTGCGCACATTGGAAACAGCGACGAACAAAAAAACCTCAATGGGGATAAGAGGGGCGAAAGATCGGAATAGTACCTTGAACTCATCGGACGACACCATAAGTCGTTCGATCAGCAGCATCGATGCTCCGTATGCAATCAGACAATCTCTTTCCATTTCTCCAAGACGCAGACCTCCTTCTCTGGATCTTCCTTCAGTTGGTTGACGAGTGAGCGCGGCTCTGGAAATTCAAACTTTTCGAACAAGAAACTACAGTCACAATAACATACCTAGGACCTCTAGCACGAGCATGCATCTTATCCAACACCATATGCTTCAACTTTTGGTAGTAGATGGGTCCGAAATAGATGTACGCAGACAGTGGTTGACCTGTGATTCCACTAGTCAACATATCCTTTCCCATATAATTGTATCCTCTGGCGGCCAATTCTTCGCAAACATCCTTTACTTGATCTCCTCCGAACGCGGTTCCATAATGATAGGTTCCATTCATGACTCCTGCTTTTCCAGACAACAACTCCATCAGTTTACCCACTGTCATTCGAGATGGATATCCATGAGGATTCATAATCATATCAGGGACCATTCCAAGATCATTGAACGGCATATCTTCTTGCTGAGCAATCAGTCCACAAACTCCTTTCTGACCATGTCTTGATGAGAACTTGTCTCCAAGCTCCGGTCTTCGAGTCTGTCTCAGCAATACTTTGAAAAGATGAGCTTCGTCTTCATTGTAAGTGAGCAACACGCGCTCAGCATACGATGGAGTTGGAGTTTTGTAGGTGATAGAAACGTCTTTGTAAGCCACATCACGTCCAGCAATTCCAATAGTATTAGCAGAAGCAGCAGATCCACTCTCTGCACTGACTACTGGCATATATTTGTTGATGATCGTTTGCTTCGGAAGAATACGTGCTCCAGTGAACACGATACCTTCTTGGTCCAAGTTTTTATGCTTGAAAATCGGTTTTAAGGTAACAGAATCAACCGCGGGACCCAGAAGACGATCGTATGTCTGATTCGGGTATTTCTTGGCAGTTCCTTTCACATGTTTATACACCAGACAACGACCATATCCACGATCCAAAGATGCTTTGTTAAGAACCAGAGCGTCTTCAATATCGTATCCACTATATGACATGACCGCAATGATTCCGTTGGCACCAGCGGGAAGTTTCTCAAAGTTGGTCAACTCAATAGTCTGAAAATCTTAGTTTTTAGAAAAATAATTAAAAACTTTAAAAGCTAACCTTCGACTTGACAAGTGGCCTCTGTGGATAGCATAACAAGTACATAATGGAATCGATTCTCTTCTGTTGATTGTACGCAATCGTTCCCATTGCTTGCTTACCCATAGCACATTGATACGTGTTACGAGGAGACTGGTTATGGTGAGGATATGGAATAAGACCTGCACAAACTCCCAAAAGTGTGAATGGTTCAATTTCCAAATGTGTCGTCTCCGCTCCGATTTTGTTTTCATAAACAGCGATTAGAGCATCGTTCATCTCATTTACATCCAGGTATTCAACGATTCCATCATCTACAAAATCTTCGAAAATCCGTTTTCCCTCTTTCAGCTCTTGAACGTGTGTCTCAGTGAGCATTGGCTTTCCATGTCGGACAATGATATAAGGACGGCACAGACGACCACCATCAGAGGAGATGAACACGGAACGGTTGGTCATAGATCGGGAGACAGAAACGAACTCAGAGAGTAGACCACTTCTGAAACACATTTTTGTAATGATGCCAGGGAATTATAGATGTTTTACCTTCTCAAATCTCTGACCGCTTTCACCACTCTTTCCGGGTCGACAGCTGTTCCAATGAGAACTCCGTTTAAGAAGATCAATGTGTTCTCCCTGAAGCATAATGATGAGCAATATAGTAATCATTACTTTACTTACGGTTTGTTGACATGAGAGAAATGAACATTATGCAAATCTTCCACTCCCGAGTTCAACAACAGCCGAAGAACTGGCTTCTCATCCGAATCCGTGGTGATGTGACTGATAAGGGCAAGATTTTTGACGAGACCGCAAGCTTCTCCTTCAGGAGTGTCACTTGGACACAACATTCCCCACTGAGACGGTTGTAGAGAGCGTGGGCCGGAAACTTTGCGAGTCTTTTCGAATGTAGAGTTGATTCTGGTCATCATTCCGAGGGCCGAGATGTAGGATAGCCGACTGAGAACCTGTGTGACTCCAAGACGTTCCATACGGAATCTTTTGATGATCCAATTTCCTGTTGACATTGCATTGACTATGGTATTAGTGATCATATCTTGACGCATATGCTTCACTATATCCAACGGAGCAGCCATGGTCTTCATAAGCGCATTGTCCGCTATTCTCTTCAATTCTGAGTTGAATCGTTTGAAGACGTCTTCAAAGAGAAGTGCCAACAGAGATCCTGCTAATTCAAGACGTTTGTTTCCATAGAAATCCCTATCATCAAGTTCATTCTCTCCCATTTCCGTCTGAATCAATCGCCTTGTCATCTGACCCAAATAAATCGCCTTCATTTTGAAATTTCCATCTGGACAAGCGATATGCGTGATCATCGAGTTGGATAGGAAATCAACAGCTTCGTGCTCTTTCGGCGCAGTCAAGACGCTCACAGAAGTTCCTGGTAGTGATCCGAATGGTGTGAATTTGCGTGCCTTTACTTTGGATGTGACATAAGCCAGAGCTTGTTGTTGAGTGTACACTCCAGCGTTGATGCATTCTTCGAGAGTTTGAGCGAACGCAGAAACGTACTTCTCTTCGTGTCCAATCGTGCTGACAATGTCGAAATCAGACTCGACGCCCATGGCCTGAAAAAAATTTAAATTATGTGATAAATAAAAAACAGTTACCTTGAAAATAATCGAAACTGGGACATCATCGGTGAGCTGATTGTGACGAACCGAGTATTTTCCTTTCTTCACAGTCACATAAGTTTTACTTTTTCTTTCAGAAGTGGATGACAATACTTCACACTGCAATTCCTTGCTAGAGTTTCTTCCAACCATGATACGATTTTTTGACAATTGCTCTTGGATCAGGATCACTTTCTCACTTCCTTTTACGACGAAATAACCTCCTGGATCATGTGGGCATTCTTGAACTCGTGCGAGCTCTTCTTCTGCGAGATCTCGTAAGATGCATTTGCTGGAACGAAGCATGATTGGCATTCGACCAATGACGAGATCCTTCTTGTACACTTTTTGACTTCCACGAGTATATTCAATGTCAACGGAGATGGGAGCAGAATAGGTCATATCGCGAAGACGGCATTCTTGTGGAGTGATTTTGTCATGTATCATGTTGAGTCCTTCTTCACAGCTTGGCTTCCCTACTCGGATATCTAGGTATTTCAGATAGAAATTTGGATTCGCGTCCGAAGAGATTCTCTGGTTGGACAGCATGATATTTCGAATTTCCACATTGACAAAGTGATCGAAACTGACCAAATGCTGCTTTACAAGACCTCGAACCTTTAGGAAAGCAGGAACCAATAGCCATTTATCCTTTAACGGAAGGCATTTCTGATCTTTGCCACTTTCTGATTTGTTACGAGATAGGCCGTTTGCTTGGCCGGAAGCCATCTGAAAGTGGAAAATTCAGTTAAA
Organism: Caenorhabditis nigoni; assembly: GCA_027920645.1. NCBI lineage: Eukaryota > Metazoa > Nematoda > Chromadorea > Rhabditida > Rhabditidae > Caenorhabditis > Caenorhabditis nigoni. The sequence goes on along the minus strand of CP115866.1, from coordinate 5,613,468 downwards.
AAGATTCTGAAAATCAACAATCAAAGACGATATTTAACAGAACTAAAACAGAGAATTGAATGAAGAATCCAGAAAAAAAAAGAAAAAAAAACTTTATGAGCAAAACGGCTATTCACACGGTGAATGATAAAAGAAAAGGCACAGTTTATAGCACACCCGGAAGCATAAATCATAACTAAAATTTATAAATACATTGGTTCCTATTATAATCTCTATTTTTCTATTATATGCTTTAAAGCTTCAGATCCGAATTGTTTGGTAGTGGGGAGAAGTAGTGGTCGATCACAGACTCCTTGACATCTGCCAATGTAGCTGGGTTCCACTTTGGATTGCGGTCTTTGTCGATGAGAACTGAAATCAAAACTATTTCCAGGGCTTTGAGAGATATAACTCACTTGCTCTGCAACCCTCATGGAAGTCCTTGTCAGCGAGGAATCTTTGGGTCAGACGATACTCCATAGTGAAGATTTTGGCGTAATTCATCTTGCTTCCCTCTGTGATTTGGCGATGAGTAACCTTGAGAGACGTTGGGCTCATCTTTCCGAGGATGGCAGTTTGTTTTTTGGCCCATTCACTTCCATCTTTATCAAGACTGGATAAAATGTCTTCGACACTTCGGGCTCCGAATGCGTCTCTGATCTGAGATAGATTTTTGGAAAGGCTGAACTCTGGAATTTTCTTGGGCTCGAATGATCGGATGACTTCATCCACAGAATTCTCATTCACGTCTTTCATACTGACAAGTTCTTTCTCCAACTTTGCGAGTTGTGCGGATTCGACGAAATGAGTAGCAAGTCCGGCATGGAAGGCGTCAGCCCCGAGAAGTCGATAACCAGTAAGAGCCAAGTACATTCCCAGGTTTCCTTTAAGCCGGGAGAGGAAATAGGATCCACCGACATCTGGGAACAGACCGAGAGCGGTTTCTGGCATGGCAAGCATAGTTTTCTCGGTGGCGACACGGAATCTTCCGTTGACAGAAAGACCACATCCCTAAAACCTTGTCAATTATGATTTGAACAATACAAGAGAAATACTTACTCCTCCCATGACAATTCCATCAATCAGGCAAACATACTGCTTGTTGAAAGTACCGATGAGATGATTCAAAATGTACTCCTCTCGGAAGAAGTCTTTATGCATTGTGCAGTCTTTCCCACTTTCGGCATCTTTGAAAGAACGGACGACAGCTAGAACATCTCCACCAGCACAGAAGGCTTTCTCTCCAGAGCCTTTCAGAATCACTAAATCCACGTCAGAAGATGAATTCCACTCCTGAAGTTTCGGGTAGAACTCGCGAACCATACTCAAGTTGAGAGCGTTCAAAGCCTTTGGTCTATTGAGTGTCACTACTTTCTTCGATCCATGACAATCGACCAGAATTTCTGAGCGAACTGTTGAACTCATTGAGAAGGACATCTTTTGACAGAGATCCTGGAAAAATAAATTTTCGATCATACGAAAATTTTAATTAGAACGTTAGTTTTCAAACAATAAAATCAAATGTAAACCTTGGCATTGAGTCCGCGGAAGAGTGCGGGCAAGTTTCGGACAGAACTTCCCATGTCTCTGAAAATAAGGCCAATCAGAAATGGAAAATAATAATAATAACGAATAGCGAAAAGTGTCAGTTTTTATAGGATGAGAGAGATACATCAATGATCAAAAAACGAATAATGCACTTTGAAATTTTGTTCGGTCATAACAACAGCTGGTCTGAACTTTTTTCGAATTCTATTAGCATAACTTCTAAATTAAAAAATCTCAATTAATAAATACAAAACTTTACAATTAAAAAAGTATTATTCAATTTTAAAAGCAAATTCAGTTTTCAGTTGAAAAAAAAAAGTGGGCGTGTCTAGAAAATGCAACCTGCGGCATGCCTTTTCGCAATTGCGCCGCATGCCTCTGCGAAAAAGTTCTTTTTCCTTTCCATGCAAAGTGCTGAAATTTTGCGCAATCTGCTTATTTTCCATAATTTTTTCGATTTCTCAATCACATATTTTTTTTCAATTCATAGCACTTTTCCATCAACATCAATTTTCAGAAATCTCCGCTCAAAATGGGTTCATCTGCACAAGAATGTGGCTGCAAAGGAGCTCGCTTCTGTGCATTGTGTGAAACAACAGAAAGAGTCAGAAAGTTACGAGTAGAAGAAGATAAGCACACCAGTTATAAGGTTTTATTGAAAATATGTTCTAAAAAGGGATAAATGAATTTAGGTTTTCGTGTACGTTCCTGCTCGTCAGCTTGCCATCCCAACTGATAACCTGAATTCGAAATCATCACTTCAAGAAATCATCGATGGTATTAGCTTCTGAAAAATGCATTTTGTAATGTTTTTATTTCAGAAACCGATGCATGTCACTCAACATCTGCTGAAAATGCAATCAAAATCGACGGGCTAACTCTAATCCACGATTTCTTAACAGAGGCCGAGGAATCTGAAGTTCTAGAAATGATAGACACAGTTGAATGGGTTCAATCACAAAGTGGCAGAAGAAAGCAAGTAAGAAAATTTTAAACAATTCAATATTGTAAATATTTCTGAAAGTTCAGGATTACGGACCAAAAGTGAATTTCAAGCACAAAAAGGTGAAGACTGATTCGTTCGTCGGAATGCCAGAATACGCTGATATGTTGCTGAACAAGATGAGCGAATATGATGTGACGAAGTTGGGAAACTATCAGCCCTTCGAAATGTGCAATTTGGAATACGAGGAAGTGAAGAAAAGTGCAATTGAAATGCATCAAGACGATATGTGGATTTGGGGTAACCGACTGATAAGGTATGTTGAATCCTTTCTGTATTTCTCACGATTGTTCCTTTTTCTAGTATAAATCTGATCAACGGATCGGTGATGACACTATCCAACGACTCGAAAGAATCCCTGTGCTACGTTTACATGCCACATCGTTCGTTAATCTGTATGGCTGACGAATGCAGATACGAGTGGAAGCATGGTGTACTGGCTCATCACATCAGAGGTCGAAGAATAGCGTTAACGATGCGTGAAGCGGGCAAAGACTTCCAGGAAGGCGGAGAGTTATACGAGAAGTACGGTGCTGAACTCATTCGTCTGGGAAACATTCGAGTACCACTCAACAAAACTTCCGCGTGATTTAATTGAATAATTCTCTGTTGTTATTCCTTGTTACCTTTTTTTTAAATTGAAGTCATTTTTGTGTGTCTGGTTCCCGTTCAGGTGCAAAGTAATTATGATGAAAACACAAAACATTGGTCGAAAATCGTTCCTGTCTAATTGGGGTGACGAGAGAGCCAAACGAACATAGATCATCGGACAAAACAGGAGAACCATGTGATTACTGGGAAAGATAAGAGAGGAACAGGAGCAACCCCGTAGTTTGATGATCGACCGATTGTCAGCTACAATCTGGAATAAAACGCAGCGTGCGGAAAGTCACACACATCAACAATTTGAATTCTCAAACAAAGAATAGAGTCTGTAGTTTAATTTTACTCCCAGATTACCATCTTTCTTTTACCTGTTTACCTATAGTTTGGTATACCACGAGGCCATTCTAAAAATGGACCTTTTTCTATGAAAATAGTAAAAGGAAAGTGATCGATGATCTCGATTCGAAATTGTTTACAGAATGAAAGTGTCAAAACGAGATCAGGGTGTGTGAAACTGGTTTCGAATACAGTAGGAGGGTGTGAAAGTGTTTTGTTGCCTTCTGCGAACTTTTAGCTGGAATATCGGTCGGTTATTACCGTAAAACCTGTATTCGAAGTTCATTTTTTGTTTAAAAGTGAAAATTTCCATATGTTTTCGGTGAAAAACATCCCGAAAATCCCTTAAATAAAAAATTTCGGAAAAAATGGCCTGTAAGGGCCCTCCGGACTCCGGAGGTACCCTGGAACAATAGAAGGGTCGGCTCGTCTAATACAGGGTTTCCGGTATATTTAAAACGGTTGTGTCTTGTAAATGCGCTCTAACGCGAATAACCGTAATACTACGCTCCATCGGAAAAAACCTGGGAAAAATTATTTCAAAAAAACTCTCGGAAAAAACACCGCGCGATGGTCCCACAACTCCGACTACAGTAACCTAGAAATATTTTAATTTTCCGGATTAATTTTCTAGATTTTCGTGCGTTTTCTGTCATTTTTCACTTTTGAAAATTTTCATTTTTCGATTTGAAAAAATAACAGAATTCTGGTTACTGTAGTTGTCGTCGTGGGATCTCCGGCCACGACCACCGACCTTCTTCTTCTTCCATGGCTCCGATTTTTGTGTACCAGAACAATGAGTCCCCCTACGTATCGCTCCAGTTGATCGATCAGATGTGTCCCCCCTCAGACACTGTGTGCACACTCAATGCATTCGCAGTGTTGCTGAACGTCGTCTGGGTAATCTGTCTCCTCGAGAGTGTAGAAGGTCTCTTTGATTTTTATTCATCGGTACCTAGATAAGATATTGCTTCACAAGGAATTGGTTTTAAACAACTGAGCAAACTACTACAGTACTCCTATTGTTGAAATTTCTGACAAACGATAAGATAATAGCACTATCATAGTTCTTTGATCACGATACAGATCGATGTCTGATCGTTCCTTGATGTTTCCTTCTTTCCATATATTCAACGTGATTTCTTCTTCTTCCAACCATCCCAAAATCAAAAAGCACACAAAGTACTTTTTCCCCCATCAACTACTCTTTCCCATCTGTCTGTTTCTCTCTGTGAATCTCATCTCTCTCCCCTTCAATCCTTTCCCATCTGTCTTATCTCTGTCACCTCGTGGTTCTCTGCGTCTCTTCCTCTCCCACACTATTTCCCCCCGGGGTTGTTGTTCTACAGTTTGTGTCGTCTAAACTCCGCCCCTGTCCCCTCCTACCTTCTCACGTATTTTTTTTCTCGATCACCCACTGTTCATTGTCCACCATCCACATTCGTTTCAGTCGACAACGATGTTATGCTTCTTCTGCCATCCCTTCTTCCCTTTTTCCTCTAATTCTTCTTCTTTTTTTTCCTTCTCCGGACAGGTCCATCCGTACGTATATGGAAGATGTTATCTTCTCCGAGAGATCTTCTTCAGTCCGGGTCACTCTATTTCCTTTTTCTTTTTTCGTTTTGTTTGAATTTCGAATACAGTTTCATTTTTTAGAACTCTCTCCCTACCTCATCGGAAAACATGTGCGACGAAGCCACTCGTCTTGCCAAGATCGGTCGCCTGGAGTACGAGCTGATTCGTCGTCACGACGCGCCAAACTGTGACGACCAGACCAAATTCGAATGTGATCTCGAATTGGCTCGATACCAAGTCATCCGCAGTCAACTTGCCTTGGTAAGATAATCCGGAAGGGCGCCTTGGGCTTTCAAAAGTACTTTTTTTTCAGAAAAACGTCTACAACGAGGAGTTCGTGACTCCAGCCAAGCTCCGATACCTTCGCGATGATCTCGAAGCAGCCGAGGAGCATCTCAAGAAGCTTCTCGAACTTTCCCATTGACACCCGATCTGTGAATGATCGAATCCCCCTCCCCCCTGTACATACAATTTTAACATGTTTTTGTTCAAAAATGATAAAACATTTTTATTTGATTTGATTTCACTGTAAATAACAACATGGAATGATAAAGAAATGGGAATGGGAATGTGGGAAATGGCACTGGAATGTAGATTTTTGACTAGAATGTATATAAAGGAAAGAATTTTCTGCTGGAAATAAAATTAGAATCTTGTCACAATTAGCTCATCATTGACATCCGAATCTGTGTCAGAGTCGAAATAGGTTTTCGGAGGTGGTGGAAGAATCAGAATAGGCTCTTTTTGCATCTGAAAGTGTATAGATTACCAAATGTTTGTTCCCATTTTTCTTTTCTCTCTAAATCTCTCTTCCGATCAGCTGCTACCTATGAGTTGTTTGTCCTAGATCTCGTGATATTTATATCAATCCAGGCACCAAACAAAAAGTTTTTTGAAAGAACAACTTTTCCAAATCGAAGGTGGGAGGAAGTGAAAAAAAAAACATATTTGACCCCCTAACTTTGAACTTTGAGCCAATGTGTCTCGGTTCCTGTCAAAGATATCAAAAAGTTGTCAACTAATAAAATATTGCTCAATTTATCACCAACATTTCATTAGCCAAAAACTTTTTTATATCTCTTACAGGAACCGAGATAAATAGGCTCAAAATTAGCAAGTCAGTGCCTGCCGGCTGAGCTACGCGGTGGGTTCCTCTCAACCGACCTCTCAACTTTGAGCCCAAATTTCTCTGTCCCTTGGAAAGATATAGAAATTATGTAAACTGATAAAATATCGATCATTTTATCAGCAACAATTTATTTGTTTACATAAGTTTGATATCTTTCACAGGTACCGAGATATATGGGCTCAAAGTTAGAAGGTTGCAGCCGAGCTCAGCAGGCGACTTGCCACTTTTGAGCCAGTTTATCTCGGTTCCTGGCAAAGATATAAAAAATCTGTCAATTGATAAATTGTTTATCATAATATCAAAAACATTTTATTAGTTGACAATTTTTTGATATAGTAATCGAGATAATTGAGCTCAAACATGACAGTGTGGGGATCCTTCTATGTATTACAGTTTCAATCAAAAACTAAACTAAAGTGTTACCTCTTCTTCCTTTTGCACTTTGTCCTTGTCCTTCTCTTTTTCTTCTTCTTTTTCTTCTTTTTCTATTTCTGAATCCACCAACACCGTTTTCGTCGCCTCTGTCATCTCGATCACTTCAAACTCCTCCCCAATCACGTTTTCTCTTTTTATCTCTTCTGCAACAATACTTTCGTCGCCGAGTGTCGGTTCCGTTGAGACCTGCAAAAAAAGAACAACTGATTGTTGACTTTTTGGTGTCTGGTGGTTTGCTTGTGATTTTTCTGCTGTAAAACCTGTAATAGAAGGGCCACCATACCGTCAACTTTGAGCTCAATTATCGAAATTCCTGTGAAAGATATCAAAAATGTGTTAATTGATAAATGTTTTTTGTAATATCGAAAATTTTGTCAGTTGACCTATTTTTGATATCTTTTTTAGGAACCGAGATAAATTGGCTCAAAGTTGGAAGTTAGTGTAGTCATTAACACATCTATAGAATACCCTCAAAGCTTTGAGCCCATATATCTCATTTACTGTCAAAGATACAAAAAAGTCGTCAATTGATAAATTCTTTATCATAATATCATGAATGTTTTGTCAGCTGACACATTTTTGATATCTTGCATAAGAACTGATTGTGAGATAATTGAGTACAAACTCAACAGGCACTTCTGCTTACCGTCTTCCTTGTTCTTGGTTTTGGAACTGGCACAAACTGCTCATCCACTTCCTCGGTCTTCTTCAACACTTCAATAGGATCCTCCTCGACAGCAGACAGAACACTCGAAACTGCATCAGATCTAGAAGACGTGGTGGAGACATCAGTGAATTCAGAAGACACTGTCATCCTTCCAATCGATCCCGGCATGGTTGCAGATTTGACTTTCTTATCAAACAAGAATCTTTGCATAACTGGCGACTCCTCGCTTAAACGAAGATCCATTGCGTTCTGTTTGGACAGCTTCCCGAGTCCTTTTGGTTCGAAAACTGGAGCATCGAAACTTGGAGCATCATAAGAAGGAGGTGGACGATTTGGAGGCATACTAACTGGACGGGATGCATTGAAGGCTGGGATAGAAGGCGCCTGGATGGTAGGAGAAGAAAGTGCTTCTGGAGGAAGACGTGGAGCTGGACCCTTCTTTTTTCTCAATCTCACAGTTTCTGGTTCCACTCCCAACTCGTACTTTTCTACTAAATGTTTCATAAACACCCGATCTTTTTCATGAGCAAGAGTTGGATATCCAGATTCATCGGTACTGATTGTTGATAATTGTTCTCTATCATCATCATCCAAATCATCCAACCAATCATCCAATTCATCTAGAATCTTCTTTCCTTGTGCAGAAGTACTTCTTACAGTAGACATATAGTTTCCATCGGGACTTCCTGGCGAAAGAATCGGAGTCTCCACTTTAGCTCTTGGAATCGCCAATGGCCGGTGCAACGGGGAAAGTGTTTTGAGGGGTGATGGGTTCTGCATGACCGGGATACAATCATCCAATCCAAAACTGAATCCACCCAAGTCGCCTGGTCTTTCGATCACCATGGAGTACGGTTTTGGAGGCTCAATTCTGTCAGGTGTGTGGATTTTTGGTGATGGAAGCGGCTCGGAGACTTGTGAGCTCTTGGAGATAGATCTGAAAACCACTGGTGGATCTGGATTGGCTTCAAAGTCATCTTCGGAGAACAGATTAGGCTTGCTTGCTCTGAAAAAATATTTTTTTAATGTATACATACTCTCCAAAAATGTTAACTCACTGTGACGGAGGCGTTGGAGGTGGCGGAGCTTTATAGGATTTCTTGCTCAGTCTTGGTGGAGCAACATTCATGTATCGATGGGATGTCGGTTGGTTCTCGTATCCTCTCACCACTTCATGATCTTCAGAGTTTGGAGAGGCTGGGAAGGCATCATCTAGACCGACTCTCTGGAATCGAGCCATGTTCTAGAGTGAGTGTTGGTGACCCACGAAAACTAACAAGTGAAGGGGGGAAACTGATAACAAATTTTTTATGAATCATTGAAATTTTATGAGGATTACTAAATTTCGACATTTACGATACACTAACTTGTTGCCTGTTAGAGAGCTGGACGGATGTGAAGGGCGGTGCACAATTATCCGAACTGATAAAATTCGGTGTATTTTGAGAATCATGTATCTTGGAAACACCGATATTGGTAGAAAATATAATTTCAAGTTTGATTCAAAGCTTCTGAACTTTTTAAAGCGATTCCTCAAGTCTAGGTATTGTTAGAATTGCCCAAAGATGAACCGTGTATGTTTCTTTGTGATTTTCATGAGATGCAGCAACTTTGACAAGCGATAACTCAGCTCCAAGTTGATGAAATAATTTGAAACTTTGCCAGTTTACTGATGAATTATCCAAATTGTTGTACTCCAAATTTGAGCCCAGTACAACGCCTTAGTCAAGTTTTGTGCTAGTGCAAACTTCAGTCCGGATAACTATGCGCGACCATGTACATAGGTCATTTGTTGGATGAAGCCGTGCGGATTCAGAATTGAATTTTTTAAAAGTTGTTCTTGATTTTCTCATAATTCAAATTACAAGCTACATTTTGGAAGTTGAAAGTTTTTGTGTGACATTGCCAGGAAAAAAGTTATGGATCACTAAAAATGTAAGCATTTTTAGATTATGGTTTCTTTTTCCGGATTTCCACTGTATTGAAATTTTTCAAAAAACATTAGATTTGTAGATTTGTACCTCTTTCTGTTGCGACCGCAGTGTACTATTGGAGGAAGATGGTTTCATGTAGTAACTTCTGAAAATGATGTTTTCCTGTTAGAGAATTCCTTTTGCTTCTCCCTACCCTTCATTAACCGTTTCGAGAACATTGTCACTTCTCCGAAGATTTTCAATTTCCGATGCCCCCATTGGACTAACATGTGCCAAATGCCTAAATTTATTTTTGAAACAAATAACCTATTTTTGGAATACAAACCTAAAGTCCGAAGGTAACGAGATCATAGATTTATCCAAGTGCTTTTGCTGGTTCTTCGGTGGCAAAAGGGGCAAGTCGTTGGGCATTTTGCCTCACAATCAGCTTCTGAAAAAAGATGATAATTCAAAAAAAGGGGTGAAAAAGAAAAATCAATGTGGTCATACCGAAAAAAGTTGTTGCAAAAACTGTCGAGAACAGGGAGAGAGAGAAAGAGAGAGAGAGAGGGACAGATAGTGTCCAACCCGATAACAACGTGTAAGCAGTGTAGGTGATAAGGGGAAGGAGAAGAATATATTATTAGACTGACTCATACGGACTCCCGACAAAAACACATTGAAAAAAAGTACCTGAATGAGATAGAGATAGATTGAGAGGTTTAGAAAGGGAAAGAAGAGAAAACATGTGTCGTTTTGATGAGTAATCTTCTTGCTTCGAGGGCAAACTGGGTCGGGTTTTATATATGAATGTTTGGGTGTTAGTTAGCATAAAAGAGAAAACTTCTGAACTGATTTCGTAATATGGGAAGGATTATTTTACCAAGATTTTTTGTTCTTTGTGTTTTTGGAATTTTCCGGTGATTCTTACTTCCTGAAGGATTGAATTGTGTTCACATTTTTAGGAGTACACTTTTATGAGAAGGATCTGCAAAATACGATTCTGATTTCGAAAATTTTCAAGCTCTCCAAATTTCCACACCATGTTATCAAATTTTTTTTTTTTAATTTTAATATTGTTTGTAAAAATAGGAAGACATTTAAAAAAATGAATGTCTCGAAATTCCGTATAAGTCTCCTTGAGAAGTTGAACTTGTCGGACCACAGCTGGAGAGACCGCGACTCCCAACAGTGGGTTAGGGGAGTCTAAACGCCCATTTTTCCTTGGATATTTGTTTCAGAACAACTACAAAATCAATCTCTAACAATACATTTTTCAAATTTTTATCAGAAACCTTTCTCTCATCCTGAACGGACCAATGGCGGCTGAACGGTGGCTGAGTAAAAACGGGCGTGCTGTTGGAGGGGGAAAGTCGACATACCGTAAACCTGTGTTAGAAGAGACCCTGTAATAAAATGGCCCCCTGTAAAGCTGGATCCCCTCCAAATGTGCCTTGAAATTAAAAAAAAATTATCGTACATTTTCAGCGAAAAATAATCTCTCGCTTTTTGAATTAGTTGAATTTTGATCAGATGCCACTCTCCTTACTTCTGGACCACCTAATTAGTGTTTCAGATGTCCTCAGATTCTGAACAAGCATTCAAATGTCTTTATTTCTTTATTCAAAAAAATTTCAAAAATCTAAAAGCAAATACTTTAGTTTATAAAGCTGCTTAAAAGTTCTTTTCAATATAAAGCAAATTGAACTAAAAAATCGACTAAATTGATTGAATATCATCCAAAATCCCAATGGCTCTTCTCAGAATCTCCTCTGCCTTTTCCTCCTTCTCTTTTGGATCATCTTCTGGATCCAATGTGGTGTCCTTGTACATTTTGTAATAATACGACAAACTGAACAGTGACGTGGCATTCACAAAGTTAAAATGATCGGAATAGGATTGGAGAAGTTGTTCGAAGGTGAAAGGAATCGAGTCAGAAGAGAACTGGTTTTGGAAGACGTCGTAGTATTTGTGGAGGTATCTGGAATTTTGAAAAATGAGTTTTGAAAGTTGTTTTTTAATACCTCTCTGTATTTTCTTTTCTATCCTTTACAGACAATCCGAGGCAGAAAATTCTGATGATGTCAAAAGTTACAGCTCCTTTTGAGATGTGCTGGAAGTCGATGAATGCTTGGATCTGAAAAAATTGAATTTTGGAATATCTGGAATATATGAAAAATACATTTCCAGTTGTCTTGTTCCACAAAACATTAGAGGTGTTCAGATCATTATGGCAGATTACAAATGGCATATTTCTTTTTGAATTCAAGTTATCCGAATTTTGAACAGAGTCATCATCGAAGGCGTGCTTGACCGCTTGGATTCTTCCTGACAACTTTTCAGGACACAGAGTTTCGAAATCCAGAGTGTCGTTGTACTGAAAAGTTGAAAATCATAGAGCTCATAAATCTTGAAAACTCACCAGCATTCGCATCCAAGCCGCATCATACAAGTCGTTGTTATATTTTTCTAAAGGAATCCCATCTTTGATGGTTTTAGCATGAAATTGAGCAAGAGCACTCATCAATTGAAGAGTTTGGCTGTCGTTGAATCCGGGAACAAAGTCGATAGAAGCACCGATTCCAGAGAAATCTTCACACACTAATCCAGCCATTTCTTCGTTTTCCAGAGACTCTCCGTAATAGAATCTAGGAATTGGGAAACCGGGAAATTCGGCATTTTTGAAATCCTTGTAAAATTTCACTTCTCGCTGAAAATAGGTTTAGGAATAGGTTTCTGGTTGTTCTTACCTCAGTGAGAGCTATCAGAATCTTGGTATTCTCCTCAGCATTATCTGGGTCACAAGCTAGATTGACGGCAGAAATACGTGGAATCTGGATTGGAATCAAAAATTTTTCAGAATTACAGTTTTTCCACAAACCTTCACAAAAAGCGGTGAAATAATCTTGTCTGAATACTTTTCCGATTTCGGTGTAACCAGAATTTGATAGCATTCGGACCAGAAACTTCTCGAGTTTTCCAGAGGCTTTATGACAATGTTGAACTAAAAATAGTGGGCTACAGTAATTCCCGAAAAGGAGAAAGGCAAAGTAACTACAGTAGTTTCTCTAATAGCTGCACTATGTGGCACTTTGAGCTCAATTATCTCGGTTTCTGTAAAAGATGTGAAAAAGTTGTCAACTGATGAAATATTAGTGATATTATGTTTAAAAATTTATCAGTTGACAGATTTTCGATATTTCTTACAGGAACCGAGTTATTTGAGCTCAAAGTGGACATATTGGGTGGGCTTCTTATAGAGAAAATACGGTATACTATTATTCTGGTACCAAAAAATTAGAACTATGGAAGAGAAAAGCTTGTCGCATAGCTGAAAGTCATTCAGCGAGAACTACAGTTACCTAAAAATATTTCTATTTCTCGATTTATTTTCTCGATTTTCATGCGTTTTCAGACAGTTTTTTCACTGTCCGAACTCTTTATATTGCGACTTTTCTGGATGAAAATGACAGAAAATCGACGAAAAGCAGTGGAAAATGATGAAAAACAAATTTTTGGAATACGGTAGTTGTCGTTGTGGGACCTTCGGCTACGGCTACCAGATTTTCTCTATTCCACAGCATCAAAAATAATAACGACACTTACATTTTCGAATGGATCCGGAACATCTTTAAAAATAAACTTCACAATCTTCGGAACGACTTCTGCAACCTCTGACATTTTTCTGAAAATTTCGGTTTCAGAAGTGACAGACCTAAACGATTTCCTGTATAGAATTAGCATAAAACCACGGTCAGAGAGATTATGTGTCTGTTCACTTTCTAGTTTTTGTGATGTATGAGAAAGAGAAACTATTGAAAAAATCGACCAGGAAGAAAAAGTTGTGCTGGTTGAAAGAAAATGTATACTCTTGGACAGACTAAACCCCATCATTTTTTCTTATCATATTCAGACAAGAAAGGGAAAGTTTTGACAACGATCGGGGACGAAAAAAAATATATATTGGATGAAATTGTATGATATTTCAAATCAATGTGTTCTTGTAGGGTGTACGATTGACGATTCCCAACCCTGATTATATCACTTCATCCGTCAAGAAAACTATTCAAGCGGATTACATTTGCGATGAATCTTTAATTATCGAATGAAAAAAGAAGCATCTGTTCACAGGTGTTTGAAGTATTAGTTGCTTTTGTTTATGTAACATTATGTTCGGTTCATTATTCTTTTTGCTTTTTTCTCATTTTCTCGAAAAATAATAAAATATTTTTTCAAAAAGTACATTTCGTGTCGAGACAATTTAAAATTGGAAGCTATGCGCCTTTAAGTTACGGTAGTGAAGAAAAAATTGATCGCAACAAATTCGCAGTTTCTCTCGAATCGAATTTATATTTTGCACCAAGGACGATAAAGATTTTGCGACAAAAACCATCAAAATATCGACCAAGTTATGGCGAATCAAGGCGTAAGTTATACATAGACAAAACAAAGAGAACAAAGGCATACAAACGTTGGGGCGTTGTTCTCGGCGCGAAAGTTGCAAAATTTGAAATATCGGGAGATTCAAGTATGGTTCGTTTTCTCGCCAGAACTATGTTGTTTTTATCGTATTGTTCTATCGTTATACTTATCGCAGGACCATGAACAACAATTGATAACGCAATACAATGTGATTATCGTCTCCGGAGATATGATAAAAAATGAAACCAATGGGTAGACTGTAAAGCTTTTTTGTTAAATTTTATGAGTTACACTATTTCGAATCTTGTTGAATAATCTAAAAAAGTAGCCTTCCTCCTTTTTTTTCTCCTCGACTGCCAAGAGTAGGCTATCAGACAGTTGTTTTTTTTCCTTCAGGTGCTGCGTCTCTTCCATTGGTATACTATTTCTCCCCGCTCCCTCTTTTTCAAAAGCAACCATTTGACCCAAAGTGCAGTGTCCTCAAAACTTCTGATGGTCACTTTTCTTTTTGTTCTGAATCGGCTCCAGTTTTGTTGAAAATTACAAATATTATAGATACTATGACCCATACCAATTGAACAATGACGAAAACTAAAAAGGTATCGTCGTATTTTCAACCACATGGGCTCCCACTTTCTTTATTATTATCCAATGATGGGTTTACTTTCAGGCACGCCAACGAGAGCTCAACGAAGACTCACTGGATGACCTCTTCAACGATTCCGAGAGCATTTCTCTTCTGCCGATCCAATGTAAAATTCCTATTCTGAATAAGTTAAGACCATCTTATTCCAGCTCTCCCACAAGAGAAACCTACATCATCACGACACGAAAGACACCGAATTCAGGAAGTAACACATCTGGATGAGGATGTACCTGTTGTTTCGAGTTTGCCAAACAGCACCTTCATGTGCAGAGATGATGCTCGCTTCGGAGACTATGAAAGTAACAAAGAGGAAAAGGATATCATTTTCAGGTAGATATTCGTAGCTAATCTCCGTGTATAATTGTGTAAAATTGCAGAGAAGACTTGGATTCGTATACTGACTTCGATTCCAGCAGCATTTTCGAACCAGAAGACATTCCTCTTACACCATTTGAACTTCTGTATGAGCCTCGAGAAGCTTGTTACTGGAACGCTCAACTTTTTGCCGAATTTGAAAGTGGAAGTCGTGAACTAGAAAGATTCATGGACCAGCACGATCTAGCCAGAGCTTCAAATGCGTCGAGGAGAATCACCAAGGCAGAAAGTGTGAAAGCAGTGCTCCCAAGATTCAGTGCTGCTGAGATCAAGAGTCGTATGGAGAATAGAGACATCAAAGATTTATTTGGATACTTTGTCATGCTTCCTCATCCATTTTCCAAGTCTATTAAAAGCCGGGACGAGTGAGTTACTTTATCTAGCGAAAATTCACTTCCAGAAGAGTTCTTCCAGAAGGAAAATCGATCTCATGGGCAAGTATAGCGAATATGTCCAAGATTTCAATTATGCCAACCGTCCCGGAAGCCACGCGATGGCTAAGCATGTGGCAATTCAGAATAAACTCATTGAACTCCAAGCTTTCTTGGACGATCCGGAAGGGCGTCCGCCACCGGCTCCTGAAATAAATGTGCCTGTTAGAAGAATTGGACCAAGCAAAAGACCAAAACCAGTCATCCTAATAGACGAGTCATCCCAGCAGCGACGGGTTGTGATTCCTGATGACGAGCTAGTTATTTCTGTTAATACCCAGGAACAACAGCCTAGTACCAGCGAAGTGATTATCGATGAAGAAGATGTCCGAATTCCGAAGAAAGTTCGGAAAGAACGGCGTTCCAGTGATGATCAACCTCCAGGGGTAACTCGAAAAGTTCGTAGCATTGATCCAAGCTGTGAGAGGGAGATTCTTCTTCGCCAACAACGGAAAGAAGCAGCAATGAGGCGTGAGGCAGAGCATTTTGAGAATCAAAAAAGGATGAACGAAGAACACGAAAGACAAGTTGTTGCTGAACGCGATGAGTATCTACGGCGAAGAAAAGAAATGGATAGAATGCGAGCTGAACGGATCAGAGAACAAGAACAGCATGAAGAGGAACTCCGGCAAGAACGAATTAAGAAGGCTGAAGCGCATAAAAAAGCAATGGAGGCTGCAGAAGCGATGAGAATAAAACGAGAAGAAGAAAAGAAACAACGGGATCTAGACGAAGAACTGGAAAGGCTGAAACATCGACTCGATATTGAAGCTAGAGAGCAAGAGGAGAGGAAGGCCGCAGAGAAGAAATTACCGTAAGTGTATATGGGTGAAATATTGTTTTCCCCATAATTTCTACAAGGATCTTACTACGTGGGTATCTCAAGTTCCCATAAAACAACGAAAAACAGTAATCGTTTCGAGACCCATTTTAAGTTTAATGCATAGTTTCCTTCAAAGATACTGTAGCGGACATTATTTCTATTCCAATTCTCTTTTCTTGACATATTTACATTCCTTTTCAGAGCTCCTGAGCCTATCGATTTCACCAGTTTTCAATGCTTGCGAGTCAAAATGCCGAATGATTGGTCGAAGCGCAAAGGTACACCAGGCTGTATCATTCTTGTTCGGCGCCGATGAGCCTTTTGGCAGAATTTTTGTTTAAAGGCGCATAGCCGGTCCTGAAGAGTTA
This sequence comes from Caenorhabditis nigoni, assembly GCA_027920645.1. Taxonomy (NCBI): domain Eukaryota; kingdom Metazoa; phylum Nematoda; class Chromadorea; order Rhabditida; family Rhabditidae; genus Caenorhabditis; species Caenorhabditis nigoni. The sequence goes on along the minus strand of CP115866.1, from coordinate 5,597,212 downwards.
ACGACTACAGATTTTACAAATAACTACATGCGCCTTTAATACAGTACTTCGGAATTTTTAAATTTGACCCATTTTAGGCAGTTTATCTTCTTTATAAAAAATTCAGCTGATTATTCATGAGAATCTGAAAAAATTTTGACGAAAACAAGCAACAATCTGAAGGAAATAGGCAAATTTTTGAAAAATCCGAAGTACTGTATTAAAGGCGCATGCAGTTACTTGTAAAAACCGTAGTTGTTTCCTCGAGAGCACACCAACTGGGAGGAAAACAAAAAGTGGGAAGAACCATCTGGGAGGAAAAATGGGCGGAGTCTAATTTGCAACCCTGGCACGGTTTTGCCGCACGGTTTATTTTTAATATTTGGTGCCTAATCATGAAAAAAGCCGCGCGGCAAAACCGTGCCAGGGTTGCAAATTAAGCTCCGCCCCCGACTCCGCCCATTTTTCCTCCCAGATGGTTCTTCCCACTTTTTTTTTTCCTCCCAATTGGTGTGCTCTCGTTTCCTCTTTAGGACCGACCATGCGCCTTTAAACAAAAAGCCGGCCACAAGGCTCATCGGCGCCGAACAAGAATAATATCATTGTTACCTAATCACATTGATTTCTAGATGCGTACTATAATCGCTATGAGTGGCCATCCGACGCAGCGCAACGAGAGATCGAAAGAATGAGCATTCCGAGAGGAACTGATCAGGGATTCATCAACATTCCATGGCAAGACTACGCCGGCACCAGACTGATTCCTCTGTTCTTACCACCTTCGTATGCTCAAAGATCCGTTTCTTCTTCTAATTTGTCGTCTGCGCGGAGCCCGGCTTTACCGATCACTCCGGTTTACATTCCAGGAGACACCCAACTTCTTGATAAACTAGTTTCTGAAATCAAAGAGTTGATGGGACCTGCTCGAAAAAATATCGCGAATCATATCTCTTTGAGTAAGAGAGTTTTGTTTTTAAAAAAATCTATCATAATTTTTCTAATTTTTAGCCGCCGGCGAAGTCGACTATCAAAAAATTCCTCTACACAAGCTGCGAAGTTGTTTCGTGTACCCATTTTTCCTCTCCGAAGGTCTCTACTGGCCTCTGTTCTTCATGTTAGATGACACTGCAACTGCAAACCATGTCGAAGCTCTCACTGTATGCAACACGTTCTCTGGGAGACATGCATCGAAATATCTCCTGACTACCACAGCTGAGGACGACAATGCTGCGAAGAAGTTCGAGTCGACTTATCACGATTGCGCCGGACCCTGGCACGAGTATTCTCAAAAACCAGGACGATTCAGCCAACGAATCGGCTACAAAGCACATTTAAGAAGTTCGACGTTGAGTTTCGAAGAGGAGAGAGATCGGGCCAGAAAGAAATTGAACAAAGATTTTGACGACGAAAGGAGAGAAGAGGATGAACTTGAGCATATGATGGAAGACTTCAGACGTCGAAAGGATGACAATAGAAACGAATTGAGAAAACACATCACTTTGCATTTGCGTCAGCTCGTTAAAGACGCTCGTCTTGATGTGTTCTCCTTGAAAGAAACATTTAGTGATTACGACAGAAACGTTGTGAATCATCCGGGAACCCGTACGACACCAATCGAATACTGGTGGCACATTCATGGCTACCGACTATTCCTGAAAACAAGAGACGAGGAGTATGGGACGTTCATGCATCGTGCATGTGCCGACTATGAGAGATTGTTGGAACGAAAAGAGTCGCCTGGTGCGACGGCGTATAAATTCAGCGAATGGGCATTCACACCCATGCTTGCTTCTCTTCATTATCAGGTTAAGAAATTTTAAGGTACTGAGTTCAATTTTGATTTTTTCAGAGCAAATACGCCCCGTATGATGTGTTCTCTTCCAAAGATATGAAGGTTTTGGCTGATAGGTACAAACAGTACAATGGGCTACTCAAGGAGAAGAAGTTTCATTTCGACAAATTGTTTGAGATCTGCAAATTAACGGATCTCGACAAGAGGCAGTGGACGATTCTCAACGATCAATTAGTCTCCCATTTCCGGCAGTTCCGTAAGTTGTTGTCGATTTTCCATTCTTACAAGTATCCGTTGTATTTTTCAGCCGCCATTTTCACTTTGATTTTCAATACAAACGGAGAGCTCATTCATCGAGTAGACGATGTTACCGAAAATGTGATGACGACGGTTTTCAAGGATCGAAACAACTTGTGGAATTCCGGAAGACAGTCTGCCACATGAATAGATACATCTTCTTAATCACTTTTCATAATTTTCACTTTATTTGCCTGCCATCCCGTTACGTGTCATCTCTTATATCATCTCTTTTACAGTGTTTTGTAATCCCGTTCACTTCCCCTTCTTGCTCACCCAACTTCCCTGTTTTCAACAAGTAAAAGATTACGGTTTTATTAGGTTTTTTAAAAAAAGGCAGGAAACAATGATAAGGGGAAAAAGGTTCGGTGGTGTTCGTATTTATATGTCCCGTCAGTAAGCGAACGCTAGAAATTTAAATACAGAAAAAATGAAGTAAATGGTGGTGAGGTGGTGATGGGTGTGGATTCAAAGAAAGATGTGAAATAAGGAAAGGCAATTTCTAGGCGAAACAAATGAAAATACATTAAAAAAGGGAAAGAGAGAATTGCAGAGAATTATTAATGAAATGGCTCATAATCTGACGCATTCGATCAGAGTGGATTCCGATGAAGATTTCTGAATCGGAGACAATTTTTAAGGGGAGTATTTAGAAAAATGTAAAAAAGGATGAGAGAACACGCATTTGAAAGAAAACGGTGAAAATGAGCAGATGTGAATGTCACAACATGATGAAATTTGAGGTTTTTAGACAGTTTTCACAGGGTTTTTTACTCACTACGTGTGCAAATGCGCTTTAATGAGAGGTGCCGTGGCAATTTTCGAATTCTTCGCCACGTCACTTTCTCAATAAAGCACATTTGCATACGTAGGGAAAAACCTGCGAGTTTTCAGAAGAAAGAAAAATTACTGAAAATTATTAGTGAAATGGATTGAGAATAGAAAACACACAAGCACAACAAACACGCCTTGTGATGGTAGTCCGATTAATAGTGCCCTGCATATGCGTACCGCTGAAAAGAGAGAAGAAGCCAGTTGCAGATGTATTTTAGAAGATTATTCATTAAAACACACCGTCTGATTAGTATACCCGTTGTTAATGAAACTCGGCGGAGACTGTCGTTCTTGTGTTGAAAGACGAGCTGGTGAATGATTGGAGAGCGGAATGTTCCAGTAGCTTCCGTACTGGGACACCTTTCCTGCCTTAAACGGGATTAGATCTTATTAGAAGAAGAGCACACGACACACTTTGTTAAAAAGGAGATACACCTCAAAAAAAAAACTAAAAGCTAACCTGTTGACCGGAAAGAGTAGCAGGTTGTCCGCCGAGTCGTGCCGCCCTTTCTAAATGATCCTCATACGTGGATTCCTTTCGCTTTGACTCGTATGCCGTCGGACGGACACCATAGGAGACGCCGTACATGGCGCGGAGTTGAGACGATTCTCGAGAGCTATTCCGTCGTCTATAACAAACGTAAGCACCGATGCAAACTAGGATTACCATCCAGGCAAGGATTATGCTAACTGGTAGGAGGATGGCCATCTCTGGAAATTAATATGTTGTATCTAAGGATCCTATTAAAAACAACTCACTTGACTGCTCCTCTGCATGACCCACATTCACTGTTTGCTCATTCCTCTGTTTTGGTAGTTGTGAGTTGACAACCACTGATGGTTGCTGCACGATCCTCCGTTGTGTGATCTCCATCTGTGGCGGTCGTGGCTTCTGAGTCGTCGTGAACACAAATATCGATGGAGGTACTTCTGTGCTTCTCGCTTCTGTAGTTGCCATTGTAGTCGTGGTTGTGGTTGGAGCCATTGTTGTAGATGTTGTTGCAGTTGTAGTAGTTGTGGTTGTAGTCTCTTCTTCTTCAGAAGTTTCCACGACATGAGCATCTCCAACAAGGTCTTCTGGTGGTGGCGTCATGTCTGGTCGTTTCTTCGTTGTTCGGAACTGAAAACGAACAAAAAACATAAATCAGTTTAGGCCAAAAAAAACTCTAACCGCATTATCCAAAGATTCCAGGTCATCAGTAAAGTTGACAGCTTCAAATGGTGACTCCTCATTTTCTGACATATCCTCATCGATTGGAGAATGAGCTGGAGCAAGAGTGGTTGGTCGAGAAGACGTCGTGAATTCTGTCGATGTGGACACTTCTTCTTTTAATGGCTGAAAATTTCGAAAGTTACGGCATACTGTAATTCTAAATGCAAAAACTTACAGTTTTGATAGAAAAGTCTGGAAGGGGTCTTTGTGTTGACTTTTGAGAAGAGCCGTTTCGTTGATTTGGACGGAAGAGTTCTGGTTGAACAGTGACAAATGGTGGGAATGTGACTTCGAAAGCATCTGGCCCAACTTCAAAGTCTTCATCCGAAAGGGATACAATTGGACGATGTGGAGTACTGGAGAAGTTTGGACGAGGTCTAGTCGTAGCCTTCGTAGTTGGTCGCTTTGGTTGATTAGCAATCGGGGCACTTGTTACAGTAAGAACATTGTTCGAATTTCTTCCTCTCGTTACAGTACCACCACCTCGAACCAGAGTTGGCACGATGGTCTCTGATGGCTGATCAATCAAGAATGCTCCTGGAGATGGAAGTGTCAAGTCTTCCTTCTTCTCCTCTAGAAGTTTCGAAGGGAGTCTTGGTGCTGTACTCAACAGATGGTCGCAATATGGAGGAACTTGAATTGGTTGAGCACATGGCATGAGTTGAGGCTTATCAATACGGTAAAGCCAGGTTCCTGGTTGTTTAATGTTACTGTTCTTGGCTAATTGGGCAATAGCCTCAGTCCCGGATGCTGGTAGAAGAATAGAGGAAGAAGCGTCGGAGGAAAGGATTCCAGCTTCTGCTCCGCTTGCCCATGGGAGATCTCGATACATTAGTTCGACGAATGTCATCTTTTCCTTTCTAGCACCAGATCCGTCGATTAAAAGAGCTTGGAATGTGTTGCCTTTCTGAAAAACAACTAGATTTTTGAAAAAATAATATTAACCACAATTACTCACCGCCTGTCTTCCATCAGTCACATTTGAAAAAGTTACAACCAGCGCACTCTTCGCTTCGAATGTCGGATCATTATAATTCTCAGCAATCGTCCTTGTAACCCTTCTCAGAACCTCCACATCATCCACCTCTTCTACACTAACAGCTCCATTTCTCGACAAGTCGATTGGTCCGAAGAATGGAGCAATTCCAACCAATTGCATATCTTCTAATCTACCTCCATCTCGATTAACTTCATTGACAGCAATCAATCCTGTTGATGTCACTGTTAATTTCTCGGTATTCTCTCCAAAGATTTTCATTGGTTTCTTCAAATTCCATTCCATTTTTGAGTTCTTCTTTCGTGGAAGTTGATGATGTGTATCGTATTGGAAGAGGAATGATTGGGAACAATCATTCTGTCCATCTCCACTGAATCCCTCTTTACACATGCAGAAGTATCTTCCAGGAGTGTTAGTACACACTGCATTTTTATGACATATCGTTGAGTTGGCTCTGCATTCATCGACGTCTTCACAATTGTTATAACCATCTCCCTTGTATCCATTCAAACACTGGCAACGTTGAATCGGCTCACCACAACGATCATAATCATTGAATGAGAGAGCATTGGATGCACATTGGGTCTTCGTTGCACACTTCTCTTGTCTGGTTTGACAGGCGACGCCGTCCCAACAAGTGGCACATCCACGTGGACAATCTCCAGAAATTGGGTGGCATGTTCCTTCTGAGCAATGGCAACAGTAGGCGCAGTCTGGTCCCCATTCACCGTTGGAGCATTCTGGAAATATGGCATACAATTCGACAGTATAGTTTATTGCAAAGTGTAGTTTTTTGTTTACTTTATAAGAATTTTAAAACATAGTTTCGAATTTTCCAATTCTGAATCCGCGCGGCTTCATCCAACAAATGACCTACCGGATAATTGACTAAAGTTTCTACTAGCATAAAATTTGAGTCAGGCTCTCTACTGGGCTCAAATTTGAAGTGCAAAAATTCAAATAACTCATGAGTAAATTGACCAAGTTTCAAATTTTTCCATCAACCTTGAGCTGAGTTATCACTTGTCGAAGTTGTTTCCTCTTGAAAATCACAGCATGAAACACTACGTTTTTCATTTTTGGATTATCGTAACAACCCCTAGACCTGAGGAATCGGTTTGAAAATTACAGAAGCTTCGAATCAAATTAAAATCTATATTTCTACCATTTTTCGTGCTTCCAAGATACTCATTTCTAAAGATATATCCCCTTTTATCAACCCTAGTGACTTCTTATCTCCTCCATTCTCCCTTACCTTGATCACAAGTGTCTCCCTTGATTCCAGATTTACAACTGATAACTCTCAAATCCGACAGCTCGAACATCCATTCTCCGGGAATTCCAGTGTTACCGTACTCCTCCAAATACATGATGTTTGGGGTTCCAGAAGTGGGAAGTTTGAAGTGATTTGTTGCATCACCAGCATTGAATCCAGCCTGAAAACATAGCAAAATTTTGATCCCCGACACTTTCAACATTCCATAAATCATAATTATTTTGAGGGAGAAATATTTCTTTTTGCGCGTTTCTTCCGTTTCCGCCGCCCGCGAGATTCAGGTTAAATCAGATGAAAATCGGACGGCGAAAAGAGGGGAAAAGACAATTGGAAAAAGTGATTACATCTGTCTAATCTCGATTTATGTTTCCCCTTATTATTTATCTGGAATCCCAAATCTTAATTATAACTTGTCCAAATACAAACCTCGGCGCCTTGTGTCCATCCGATGTTACTGTAGATGAAGTTGGCAAATGTTCCATTGGCAGTGATGAAAATTGCAGCTTGGAATGTGTTGGTGTTCTGAATTAAAATTGTTTTTCAGATAAAACTGTTATAGTGGCCACGGCCGACCGCGGTCGGCCGTGACTTATGCTTTGGGTGGGTTGCCATGGACCAATCAGTCGTGGCACAGCCTTGGCTATGCTTTTCACTCACTTCTTCTGGAAGAGCCGCCGTATTCAATGGCTGCATTTTGTCCCAAGTGATAATCAAAGCAGACTTCACTTTCACATTCTTATCATACTGATAACGGATTTCCGATTGTCCACGCTCCAAAACTCTTCCCTCTGAAACAAGACATTCATATTCTAGTGTCTTCTGATCTCCAACTCACTTGTCACCTCTCGATAGTACACTTTTCCTCCGTTCCTCAAATCATTTCGATTCCAGAATGGCGCCAAGAATCGCGTAGATCCCGGAAGAATTCCGGATTTGTAGGATCTAGAGCTAGCTTCGAAACCGACGGCTCCGTTGGAGAGAACCTTTAATTAGCAAAATTTCAAGATTAAAAGAAAATTGAATTCTTACATAGATAGTTTTATAATCGGAACCGAAGAACTGAAGTGGGTGCACCAAGTCGAGCTTCTTGCCAACGTCCAGTGCTTGAGGGAGTTCTTCATCGCCAGCAGATGCTCCATAATCAAAAAGACGACTGGAGAATAGGGGAGCGGTTACCTGGAAAATGTTTGTCCGTTAGTTGAAAATCAAATGAGTTGAAAGCTGATCTGATGTACTTGAATTCTAGGACTAGCGAATTCTATGCAATGACGAAGAAGACCATTTTGAAAGCTCTAGGTGATTCTAGAACTTCGATCCTACCTAAACCAAGAAATCAAAAATCGCCAGGAAATTTGAAAGACAACCAAATCCCCTTTTTTGTTGAATTTTAATGTGGAAAAAAGTTATGCGAAACATCTCCACAAAAAGAGAAAACGGGCCTAAAACGGACCTCTGACGGGACCTGTCATATTATCCTTCAGATTTGTAATTTTTGTACCAAATAATGATGAGGTAGCAAATAGTGACCGTTCTAAACTAAATTTTGTTTAAATTTACTTTCTCAAATTGAACTTTTCGGTTTGAAAAAATGCTAACAAAAGCTGATCAAATGTGAAAACGGGTTTAAAAAGGGCGAACTGGCGGGCCTTGCCAAAGTTTTCTTTTAGGTCTGAAATTTTTGAAATAATTGAATTTAGTTCAATAGAGCTGAAGAAGTACTACAAAATGATGCAATTTGTGATACTGTAGCTTGTTTATGAACGAAGTGTTGGGTCAAAACCATCCGAGCTTTACATTTGATTTTTTTGGTGTTTGATAACTTTGCTAATAGACAAGGTACAGTTTTCCAAATAATATCATTTTGTTGTACTCGTTGAGCTCTATCCTGTCTAACTGAGTAATAGTGATCCTAACAGAAATTATGGCAGAGTTGACCAGGGTTTTTTCAAGTCAGTAGGTAACCGATTTATTATTTTCAATTACTGAAGGGATCTATTTCCTTGTGCCTGTTTGAGCATTTTCCTCCCATTAACCCATTGACACCCATTCAAAAGACACCAACGTGTAATACATCACCTCCATCCCTAATCCGTGTCCTCTCTTCCGATTGCCGTATCGAAAAACGGCAGGTGTCATGAAAGAGAGAAGAGGAAAAGACCGGTAATTGTCATTAGAATCGGTTGCCCATCTGTGCAAACAGACACCACGGCACTGTCCGGCTCTTGGTCAACAGGAAATCGGGTAAGGATATATGTCCAAAAAGACAAAAAAAAATACAAAAAAAGATATGACCTTGTCTGTCTCCGTTAAACAAACCGAATAAAAGAAAAGAAAAGCTCACTTGAATACTAATTTCTTTTGGTTGAATCTGCCGACCTCGTCTCGATTTGACGGATTGAAACGCGTCGAGTTGATCCCATTTCTCATCGATTCGAAGACGAGCCGCTATCCGTTCGGGATCGAATTTCATACATTCTACTGATAGAATTAGTAGAATTAGGGGTGGCAGTGCCCCCAGCAGGGCATGCCTGTGCATCAGATATTCTGAAAATTTTAAATAAAATACAAAAAAATAAAAAAAGACGGGTGGGCTAAAGAAAAAGGGAGACTGTCTGTCTCGAAATGAGAAAAAGCTTGGTCAAGATCTGGAGATTATACAAAATGGAAATAAAAAAGAGAAACGGAGATGAAAAAATGTGATTACTGTTGGTACCAAATGACTATGCAGCTAGGATACTAAAAACGCCCGGAGAAAGTAGTAGATAAACAAACGGTTTTTTTCGAGGAAGAGAAAAAAGAAAGTGAAAAAAAAGAGAAAGCATAAGCAATGGACACCCTCTACAGTCGGGGTTGGAAGTTTTCGGTTTCCGGAGAGATGGTGGCTGGAACCGGATTCTGATTCTAGAAGACGTGGGGGAAGGGGAGAATGTGATTTGAAGAGAAAGGAGTCGTGGTGAAAAGGGAGAGCTGGAAGTGAATGGGGTCATGGATTCCAAAGAATGGCTCCGAAATGAAAACAAATTGCTCAAAAAAAAAATTAAAATGAGCAGTTTAAACTTTGATAACGAGAAACATCTTGAACAAAGAAACGGAAACCGATAACTTTGGAAATTAGGAAAATCAGAACTTCCAGATAATCCTGATTTGAATAAATTAGATTTCCAGAAAATGCGAAATTTTTGAAAATTCTAAGAAATTCCAAAAATACGAGAATTTCGAAAAATCCGAAGTTTGGAAATTCAAAATTTCCAGAAAAAATTTTAAATTGGAAAATTCGAAAATTTGAAAAACTAGTCTTTCAGAAAGTTCAGATTTTGAGAAGATAGATTTCTAAAAACTAAAATTATAGAAAAAGTTCAGAAATTCGAAAAATATAATTTTTTATTTATTTTCTGAATGTTTCTATTGCTTCGAAACTTTTTAATTTTCTGGAAATGTTATTGTTTATTTTGAATACGGAAATACGGAAATTAAAAAATCAGAAGTTTCGGAAAATCAGAAACTTGGAAAATCAGGATTTCCAGAAAATTCTGTTTAAAAAAAATTCGATTTCAGAAAATCCAACATTTTCGAATTTTTCGAGAAATTCAGAAATTCAAAAATTTCCGAAAACTCATAAATTCCAACATATCATACATTTCGAAAAAAAAACAAAAATCTGGAAATTCAAAAATTCCAGGGAATTCTGAATAATTCCGAATTTCCAAGAATTCTCAAAAAAAATTCTCAAAATCCAAAAACAATTAATAATAATAAAAACTATATGAAAAATCTGAACGAAATGCTCTCAACTATTTTAAATTTTAAATTCTCATGGCCTATGGACGAAAAATGAAATAAAACTAATAAATCATATCCCTCCCACAACCACGGGATACCTATTCAAATGAGAGGGATTAACTCAATGTGCACCGTTATTCAAACCATTTCTATACCGGATGGTAACAGTTGGAGAGCGGTGAAAACAAGAAGAAATAGAAGGTAGAAGGGGTCTTAAGGAAGAAACAAAGAGCAGACACCGAGAGAATGTGTTTTAGGGGATGAAGGTCATTTGAGGTTGGTCCGTACGGGGGAACATAAAGGCTATTCCCTTTCTCGGATACGATAATTATCGGCTTGAGGGTAGCAGTATTTTTTTTGGATCTGAGGGATTTAGGTAGAATTTTTTATAGGACTAGGTTAAACTGGAAGACTAGGAATTACATAAACGACTGAATTTACAGGGTGATGCTTGATTACCCGGACTAAAGTTTGAACTAGTGTAACATTTGAGTCAAGAGTTGTACTGGGTTCAAATTTGGAGTGCAAAATTCAAAAAATTGATCAGGAAATTGGGCGAGTTTCAAGTAGCTATATCAACTTTGCGCTGAATTATCGCTTGTCAACGTTTCTTGTTCTCATGAAAATCACAACAGAAACATTATGCCATTGATCTTTGCACAATCATAATAATACCTAGACTTGAGGAATCGCTTTTAAAATTTTATTAGCTTCGAATCAAACGGGAAATTATATTTCTACCAATTTTTGGGCTTCCAAGACACTTATGTTTAAAGATATGACCATTTTTATCAGTTCGGGTAATTTTGCGTCATCCTGTAGCTATGAAAATTGAATGAATCCATCAACTTATCAACGAAAAATTGGAAAAAATATTCTTTTTACAGTAATCAACTTTGCTTCGAACAACTCGAAATATGTAAGTTAAGAATGCGATATTTTAAAATATGCTAATTTTCAGACCTAAAAGTTCATTTTCTTAAAATCCGTTGCCAAGGCACTCGGACGGTTTTATACATCCCCAGGGATGTTTGGAACAGCTTTTCCAGAATTTTAGGAAAACTCCGAGTTTCAAAATTTCGGAATTTTGGAAATTTGAAATATCATGATGTAACAGTTTTTGTACTTTCGGAATTCCGATCGGAACATCTCTGGATATCCCCGAGTAAAGAAAATTGGAATTCAAAAGATACGAATTTTATATTAGACTTATTTTATAAGAAACTTGAACTCAAGGAATATCTTGAAAGGAAGGATTCTAGTCAGAGAATCAGTAGCAAAAACTCCACATTCCTGAAGACTTTTTCTCAAAAAGACAAGGTCCAGAATTCAAAAAAAATGCCTATTCTTAATCTCACACCTAAAATTCTTCACTAGAACAACTGATGCTTCATGCATATTAACAGAGCAAGCACGATGACAATCGATTTCATGAGCATACATATTTGTTGAAACAGAGAGAGAAACGGAATGAGGTATGATCCGTTGAGAGGGGGGTCCCCCTTCGCCCGGTACCCACTGTTTGCACTCAAATTGGTTCCCCGACGGTGTACAAGAAGGGACGACGACCTTCTTGAAAACTAAAGGAGTTGCCATCTTTTGTTTCAAAGAAGGTGCTAAACGAAGAGAGTGCCAGACACGAGTCTAGTATGTACTAGTTCGGAGCGGAAAAGGATACCGTAAGAATGGGGTGAAGAATACTTTGGAAACAGAAATGAGGTACGAGGGATGGAAAGCTGACAATCAGACGAAAAAAAAGCGAACATGCTAAAAGGCGGATAATGAAGAAAGGATGAGGAAGAATAACAAGATTATATGTCGCCAGAATGTCTTCTGAATGCTTTCTTTATACACATAACAACCACAACATAACATCACAAAACACCTCATTGTATACAAGATTACCATTCGTAGCTTATATGGAAAAAGGACCTGATTATGACGAAGCATGGGAAACTACTCAGAATTGAGTGGACGACGGGTTATATGAATGAATGGATGGACACATACTATTGTATGGGAATTGTCATGGTCAGAAAGTTGGACACTTGAAACGATAAAGGTGCAGAAATGGAGGTTTCGTGCATAGAGAACTTGGAATTTCAAGAATGAATTTATTTAGAATGTTTCTGGAGAAGACGTTTTCTTCAATTTTCTGAAAATTATATTACAAAATTTCCTCTTAAAAGAGCACCTTTCGATGTTAAAAAAATTTGAAGGAAAAATAATGTTTTAGACATTTTCTTAGATTTTGGATTTCCCAAAACTTGTACGCTTTTGAAATTTTCAGGGATTTTTCAATTTCAGAGTATCGACTATTTGGAATTTTCGCATTTCTTTTCGAATTTCTGGTTTTCAATATTTTTTGGATTTCTAATTTTCAGAATTCAGAATTTTTCCAGATTTTCGGACTTTTGAGTTTCGAAATTTCAGAACTTTAAGATTTCTAAAGTTTAATTTTAAGGTTTCTAAAGCTTTGATTTTTAGATGTCGCTCTTGGATTTTCGGATTTTTCATTTTTGAATTTTCGAGTCTTCATATATTATGCTTCTGAAATCCCAAAAAATTCCCAAAAACCCGAAAATTCCGGAAAATTCAAAAAGCAAAAAAAAAAAATTTGAAAAATCTGAAAATTCCAAAAAAATATAAAAAAATCGAAAAATTCTGAATATTGTTTCCGTTAGCTGAATTTGCCTAAATGGAATACCTTTTTGTCCAGAATTTTAATAATGGTCTAAATTGTGATAATATTTTATTTCAAATTGGCTCTTCAGGTATTCGAAAAAAAAAGTTAAAGCTTATCTGAGAATTCGGTACTATCTTGATCTAGGAAAACATACCTACTCTTCACCGTGAACACAGAACACTGTCTTAACTTTGAGCTAATTTATCTCAGTTCCTGTGAAATATATCAAAAAGAGGTTAACTGACAAAATGTGTATCATAAAATCCAAAATATTTTGTTAGTTGGCCAAATTTTCATATCTTTCAGAGAAACCTAGATATATTGGCTTAAATTTAAGAGCTATGGGAACGTTCTATTAGAGTGTTTACGGTAACTCAGAAATTTGATCCAAATTAATTCATAGAGATTCCTGGATCCAGGAAGTACCAGAACACATGCCCTCAAAACACAATGTTATCTTAGCTAATCCAATTATTTTAGGCATCACCTCCCCCTCCAAAAAGTGAACGGATGGAGGGATAACCCGAAGTGAAAGTGACAGACAATTAATCACCCGGGGCGGTGACGGCATATCTTCGCTAATCAAGTGTGATAAAATGTGATAAGATGATAAGCGAAACAAAAAACTATTGGAAAAAAGAGCAATTGATGGCAATCGAGGTGAGACGCGAAAACATACACTGACAGGGGGTGGTAAAGGGTAATGGAAAGTGAAAAAGAACATGAAAATGGAGGGCAATTAGAGGGGAAATGAGAGACAACATAGGTTAAAACCATTTACCATTTACCACGATTTACTTCGAAACAAGACAAAAAACGAACGGCTTTTGGGAAAATATGAGAAGACGAACTGTCAAAGTACGGTATATGGATTGAAAAGTATGTATAGGGGAAAGTGAGGATAATGAATAAATAAAACGGCACCGGTATGGAGAAAATAACACTTGAGACTGCTGGTTGGGGGCTCAGATTTCAAGAAGATACATGGAAAAGTTTGATGAGAAAAGTGGGTGAGAAGAAGGAACGTGGCAAAACGGGAATAAAAGGAAAACGATGAGGATATGGAGAAAGGGCGGTATGTTATGATGACCAAATAAGAATAAGAAGAAGAATGGAGATGAAAAAAGTAGATATGCATAAATAAGAGAGAGATTTGAGCTGTTGCTGGACGACAATCGGAAAGAAAAGAGATGGATATTCATCTGACGCACCACCCCCCCTCCGACGAAATTTCAACACCATTGGAATGTAAGAAAAACGGAGAAGAGGGAGAAGGGACTGGAACGGGTTTGGAAATATTTAGGAATCTCCGATGGTATTAATAAGAAGCTTAAGATTTCGGTAGCAGTACTAGAACTGACTGTTCATAGCCATAAATTTGAGAAACGGATTGCAGTGAACGTATGATGATTCAGCCCAATACGGCAAACAGTTAGAATTAAAAAACAAAGATTCATTTTTTAAGGGTCTGAAACAATAATTCCTAGCCGTACTGTGCTGAAAATTGGCGAGCTAATACCGTAAAACCTGTAATAGAAGGGCACCGCACATCGTCAAGTTTGAGCTCAATTATCTCAATTTCTGTGACAGATTTCAAAAATGTGTCAACTGATAAAACACTTCTGATATTAAGATACACATTTTATCAGTTGATAACTTTTTTATATCTTTAGCAGGGACCGAGATTAGCTGGCTCAAAGTTAAAAGTTATGGATTAAGTTTTACGGTATTACTGCATGGTACTTCATCTGGAGTTTTACAGAAAATCCTGACTAAAAAGAATTATTTATCATTGTAGTTAATCTTTTTCTACAAAAACACCTGAAAAGGAAATATTCACTTTGAACTGGTATGACTTTGGTACAAAATGGTCGACTTTGAAAATGGCCAATACTCAAATAGAACGTCACTCAAACCGTCAATTTTGAGCCGATGTATCTCATTTACTGTAAAAGATAAAAAAGAGTTGTTAACTAACAAAATGTTCATCATAACATCAGCAACATTTTATCAGTTAACCACTTTTTTATATCTTTCACAAAAAATGAGATAAATGGGCTCAAAGTTTGCCCCCCCCCCCTTCTTTTCAGGCGTGAAGCCGGCGACCGCTGGCGCTTACCAAACAAGTGCCACTTTTGACTCAATTTATCTCATTCCCTGTAAAAGTTATCAAAAAGTTGTCAACTGACGAAGTGTTTATCATAATATCAGCAACATTTTATCAGTGAACCACTTTTCAATATATTTTACAGAAAATGAGATGCATGGGCTTAAAGTTGACGGTTTGGGTGATGTTCTATTGGAGTGGTTACGGTAAATGGAATTCGAGAAGTGTGCAATTAGAAAATTAAAAAAGCTAAAAGGTTTCATAAAAAACAGCATAACAATTTTTTAACAAAATTTATATCACTATAACAATCAGATTCTGTACAATTGACACAGCTATCTTTTATCTGAAAGACAAAGAAGGTAATCACTTCAGGAAGTGAAGAACTCTTCTCAAGAATCTGAACCATGACCAAAAGAAGAAGAAGAAGAAAAAGAAAAAGAAGAAGCAGAAGTTACTGTTTTCCATCGTTTTCCCAATGAATACCCGGATAGGGTTATGGAAAAGATCCCCCCGACTGGATGTGATATGAATCACATACAAGTGTTCTTGAAACGAAACCAGCGGCACTGACGACGCCAATTTGAATTGAATGTGATGGAAAACAATGAAGTGAACAGAAGAAAAAGAACTGAAGGGACGGGACGAAGATATGGAAACCATAATAGGGAGGAAAACGGTCATTCGGGAATTCCTAAAACACAAGTAGCCCACACTTATGACTAATCCACAAGCCACTTAAAAATCGATGAGTAGAAGAACAAGTTGCTTTGTGTCAAAAAGAAGAAGAAGTCAAAAAGTTTTTGGAAGAAGAAGAACAACGAGCTGACGTCGTCGTCATCGACCCGAAGACATCGACCCCCAGCGACCAGCCACAGCATCAATTATAATTCGGAGAAGGGACGGAGAAGCATTTTTCGAGAAGGTCATGCCATATGTACATACTTATACCATTATTTATGGAAACACACCTCTTTTTCTCATTGAGAATCAGATCCCACCCATTATTACATTTTCGAAATTGCGACTCCTTGAGAAGAACTGACCGTCAAAAATCTCCTCTGAACACCAGCAAATTGAGAGGAAAAACGAGAGGAGGAGGACAACGGAAATTGAGAAGAGGGGAACAGTTTTTTGGTGACAATGGAATGGGTAAGTGGTTTTTGGGTAGGGTCTCGGAGTATCCAAGGTCTTTTTGAGGGTGAGCAATATAAGGAAGTATTCTGTGTTCTGGATAGATGGGATGATGATGAGCAATGAAAAGTACCAGATATGGTACAATTATTGACAGCCATGTCTGAATTAGCACATTCCGAAATTCTAAAAATTCAAAAATTTGAAAATTCGAGAATTCGAAAATTGAAAAAAGCCGAATTCCAGGAATTCAGAAACTCGGGAATTCTGAAAGTTCAAAAAACTAAAACTTCTAAAGTTCCAAATTCGGAATTTCGAAAATTAAGAAGTTGAGAAAATCAGGTATCCTGATATTCGGAAATTCGGACATTCGAGAAATTAAGGATACAGGAATTCAAGAATTCAGGAACTTAAAAAATTCAGAAACTCAGAAATTCAAAGACTCCGAGATTCAAAAACTCAGAAATTCCAAATTTCAGAGATTCAGAATTTCTGGAATTCAGAAATTCCAAATTTCAGAGATTCATAATTTCTCGGAATTCAGAAATTCAGAAATTCGCAGTTTTGAAAATTTAGAGATTGGGAAATTCATAAAGTCTGAAGAAATTCTGAATTTCTGAATTTCTGTCTCTCAGAATATCAGAATTCCTGAATTTCTGAAATTTCAGTTTTTTGAACTTCTGAGTTGTTGAGTTTTTTGGAATTTTTGAATCTCTCTGAATCTCAGAAATTTAGAAATTCAAAATTTCAGAATTTCGAAATTCCAGATATTCAAGAGATTCAAAAATTCCAAAAAACTCAAAAACTCGAAAGTTCGAAAATTCGAGTACTCAGAAATTTCGAATTTCCCGCCAAACCAATTCCTAGCATCACTGTCGACTGGAGTTTTTTTACAGAATTATCTAAAAAAATACGAAACACTTCAAATTCAAATGAAAGTTTACATTTGTACAAAACCTCCCTTAAGAGGTTCAGAGTAGATGCCGAAGCTAAAAATCTTGAAATTAGGAAATGAGCCTTTTCTAGAAAACTAACTTTTAGGTAAAAATGTTCATCAAGCTTAAAACCCCAAAAACTCTCAAATACTTTTTGCTAACTTCTCCGACTTCAGAATCTCAACGAAACAGAAAACGATGCAAAGTGAAAAGAATGCGCGAACATATGATTTGACTTTTGCCTGCCAGCCTTTCTAGGAAAAAGTTTTAAAACAAACAATGGCATTCGCTTTCTTGGTAATAACCTGGTTTTCTCTCTAGTTTTTGGTAATATGCAAAACGAACAGAATTCTGAAGAAGAAGAAGGAAGAAGCACGGAATACGATCAAGTCTGAGAATCCCAAAGTGAAACGTCGAAAAGTACAACCGATATGAAGAAAAGAAGGCGTTTCCTTCTCTAACCACATTTTGTTCGGTACGTGAAGCTGTAACGCCGTCGTCCGAAAGTAAACGTGCCGTAGTAGGTGTATAATCATGGGTTACTGTAGTTTTCCGCAGATTTCCCAGACGTTTTCGCTGCTGCTTCGGCAAATCATTTTTTAGGCAACATTGCCGAGATGCTTTCAGGCGGAAGTAGCAATTTCAAGTACAAATGATGACGTGGCAACTGGTAAGCTTTCAGAAGAATAGGAAACATACAGAAAAACCAAAAAACAAAACAAAAACATGACAGTTTTTTTTGTCTTCTGCCGTCGAAAACCGAACATATCCAAAAGACAAAAGCTAATCGACTCCAAACCCACGAAATAGTATGGAAGACAGAGAGAATTAGACAACGACCAGTTGTCAGAGGAGGCATCAGAAGGCACTTGGAAGTGAGAAGTAGAAGAAGCCGCTAGAGGAAGACAGTCTCAGCAGCAGCGTGAATTAGAATAATGATGCCGGGGGCTGTTGTGGGTGCGAACGAAACAAAAAACGACTCCTCGATCGATGACCGAACTAATTGTGAAACAGTGCGGTGTTGCAACATATGCTTCGAGGAAGAAGAAGGGGGAGAAGCATCGGGAGAAGGTAATTTGGTTGATGATTTGAGGGAAAACGAAGGACAGAGAACAGACGGATTCAGACGAGGACGGATGAATTCAATTAGAATGAATCACTGATAAAAGTACGACGACTGATTGGGAGGTTCAAAGATCTTCAGGGTTCTGAGAGATCAGAATCCAATGCCGTCGGATTCCAGGGATCCTGAATTTCTAGATCTTGAAGAAGCTTTGAAATTCTGATTGTGAGAATCCGAGAAGTTTGTCTGTTTGAAAAGTCTCAGAATTCGAGATTTCACTAGATTGTGAAATTCGAAATATAGAGTTCTGGAGGTTTTGAAAATTTTCTAGCTTATAATTCTTCTATTAGGTTGGCTAATAAGTTTCTTTCGATTTTGGTGACATTTTTGCTCATAGTTTTCTCAGAGTGGAGGGGACTAGATTGATGAAAGTAATGTCCATGAACATTGTTAGTTGTCTGGCAACGCTCCGGTAACTTCTTCATTCTATCGGCCCAGAACGACGAGGGCTGCGATCGGAAAAGGGAGTGGACTCCTTTTTGGAGTCATCTTTTCAATCGAAGTATTTTCTATCAAGATGGTGCTTTAGAGCTTTGAACGACCATTCATCCGAAAGGCCAAGGTCTGGAAAATGCGATGGGTGCAAAAGAATAGTCCAACCAAACTACATGAGTTTTTGGCTGATGCCTCTGGTGACAAACGACATCGCACTGTCGTGCTGGAAGTAAACCTCTGTCTTTTCTCCTTGTTTCGATTCGACTGCCAAATTCAATTTTTTAGATTATGAACTATGAATGACGGCCATTATATTGGTACATTCATCTAAAAGTTCCCAGTCTCCATTTTTATGACATACCATCAAACACATAGCATACCCTTTTTCCTGGGAAATTAAGGTTCCGACACGTCCAGAGCTAGCTGTTCTTTGGCAATCAACTGACCCTTCCGCATATTATTAGAGTAACTTATCCACTTTTAATCTACAATAGTTAGATCATTCAGCGAACTGAACGTGCGAAGATATGATAGGAGAAAAATGTCCATGTCTACACGGCGATCAATATCGTCGTCCTTCCAAGCTTAGGTTACGGACCGACCAAATTTTTGACACCGCCAAGAGACCTCAATCCGATCACAATACTTGGTTGACTAACTGACAAAGTCTTTGACATTTTACAAAAGGTTTGAAGCGGATCGGTTACAATAGGATTCTTCCATAGGTCCAAGTGCGACTTCCGGGCCGAGCTTCGTCTTTCAGTTCTAAATTATTGGCATCAAATCGATCGGCTCCATGCTTGATGGTAGGAGTAGTAAGAGATCCCTCTCTAACTATTTCTCTCATTTTTTTGTGGATAACATGTCTCGTTCGCCCAGGAAGAAATAAAAAGAAAATGACCTTTTGAAAGAGCTGACGGTAAGGACCGAAAGCAAGCGCCATGATCGCGAACCACAAGAAGGAGGAACAAGACAAAGTGTGTACAGAAAGTCCATGAGATACTCTATCTAACAAAAAACATGCACCAAGAAATATAGCCCCACTGGCCAGATATGAATCTTCAAAGTTGAGCATTCAAAATCGAAAGAAACTTATTAGCCAACCTAATAAGTTCTGGTATTTTTGTAGATCTTTAATTTTCCGTATGATATCGTCATACACATGATGGCATACACCGTAAACTCTCTAATAGAAGAGCACCTATTTGTAAACTTTGAGCTTATATATCTCGGTTCCTGTAAAATACATTAAAAAGTGATTAACTGACAAAATATTTTTGATTTTATGATATACATTTTGTCAGTTGACAACTTTTTGGTATCTTATACAGGAAATGAGATAGATGAGCTCAAAATTGGCGGGTCGGATGGCTGTCTATTAGAGTGTTTACGGTAATTACCTGGACTGAAATTTGTGCTAGCATAACATGTGAGTGAGGCGTTGTACTGAGCTCAAATGTGGAGTGCGAAAAACCGAATAGCTCATCAGTAAACAGGCCAAGTTTCAAACGATTCGATCAAGTTTGAGCTGAGTTATCGCTTGTCAAAGTTGCTTCATCTTATGAAAATCACTAGAAACATTACGACGTTCATCTTTGGACCATCGTAACAAAACCTAGACTTGAGCAATCGCTTTGAAAATTACAGTATCTTTGAATCAAAAATGTAATTGTATTTCTACCAATTTTCGTGCTTCCAAGATAATTATGTCTGAAGATATACCCGTTTTCATCAGACAGGATAATTGTGCCCCGCCCTGCATATTGAGATATTCGAAAATCACTGCACAAAATTTCATCTCTAAATGTAGCTCTGAAACTGTGATCTTTTCAAAAAGGATTTCCGAAAAATCCGGGACTACCAAACTTTCAGTTTTCGCTGAAAAGAGAATGCTAAAATAGGTTGAGTGGATGAGTGTAGAGAGAGGACGAGAGTCGGTTGGTTATATTCAAAAGCAAAATGAGACGGGGGTCGTAGTGGGGGAATGGAATGGATTGGATTGAGTAGTAGTTGGGATGAGTAAGAGAAAAAAAAACACAAGGTCAGCTGCATTTCGAAGTAAGAAGAAACAGAAGAAGAGGAAGAAGAAGAAGAAGAAGTTGGAGAAGGGTAAGAAGCGAGGAAGAAAAGGGAAGAAGGCCTACTTATTCATGTCGAGGACGATGATCTCTCGAAAGTACACAAGAAGACACTTTGGATTGAACCGTTTCCTTCATCATTTCGGAAATTAGTGGTGTACCACACCACAGAATTTTAGATTTCCATAAATTTCAGAGTTTAAGAATTTTTGAAATCTTTGATTCTTGAATTCTTCCTGGAATCTCAAAGTCTTCAGAAAAAATCTCTAAGTCTGTAGTTTCACAAAGAAACTGTATGAGATTAAAAATCCGATGGCAGAACCAAAAAGAAGGAAAAAGAAGGAAAAGCCCTGGGTGTGACTACTCAGGTAGGCAGTGCCACTACAAAAACTCAGCGGGTGGTGGATTGCGAGAAATGGAAATTCAGATTATTAGTTTAAAATGAAACAGCCAGACAGGAGAGGAGGAGAACTGTCAAGTTTCCAATTAAACAAGAGACTAAATGAAAAATATACTGTAATTGACTGGATTCAAGGTTTCGCTAAAAAACTACCTAGTAGTGATTCTGGAGAAAATAATTAGTTCTATGTGATTCGGCAAGAAGGGAGTTTAATATGAACAATCGAAATGGTAACTTGAACTTGCAAGAAACATACCGTAAAACCTGTAATAGAGGGGTTCCACACACTGTCAAGTTTGAGCTAATTTTTCTTGGCTCCTATACAAGATATCTAAAATGTGTCAACTGATAAAAGATTAATGGCATTATGATGAACAATTTATCAGCTGGCAACTTTTTATCTGTGACTGGAATCTACATAAATTGGCTCAAAGTTATAGGCCTTCCAATACAGGCTTTAAGGTAATTCTGACAATAGAAACGATGACAATATTGGAAATTGCGAGAAAAATATTAAAATTGTGTCTCCGGCTGAGCTACAATTGGGAAGTTGGCTATAAGACTTAACTGTTCGAGAAAAAAAGCAAAGTTATTGAAGTCCTGCGAAAACATCAATATTCAGAATCCCAAAAACCGTACACCTTTTTAGTCTGAATAATCCTTAACAATTACAAGATTTCCCTTGTGTGGATCTTATCTAATTTGTCAGTCTAATGTTATTCTAGACATTGGCGGCATGTTTCACATGCCTCTAACTGTCGGATCTCTTTCTGAAAACCGCAACTTTGCTCCCGGGATACTGTATCAAAAGAAAGCCGCCTGATGACTTTTACAGATCTTATAATCGGTATGTTTAACTCTCTGTATTAAAAACTGGGGTACTGTATTTTAGGTTACAGAAACTTGGTACATCCCAGCAGATGAACATTGACACACATTTAATTCGAAAATATTGAATAGGTGAAGACGGCTAATTGGCAAAGGGAGACGAAATTAAGGCAGATGTATCTATACACGTGGATCAATGAATATGTACAGTCATTCTCAGGATTCAATTATGGGTCGAGTGCTGTCAATAAGATGTCTTCTGGCAAACTGAACTCTATAAGCATGTTTCGAATAGTCATAACTTTCGACTAGAATACCACAGAATTGTTACAGGGACAATATCATAGTGGCGATTCAAAAATATCAGCAGTCTGAATCCAACCAGCAACTGATCGGCAACAGAACCGAAAAGTGAACTCTAAAATCTGAAAAAGTGAAAAGGACACAAAGTCAGCAACAGTAAAATTCGATTTTCGTACTCAGCCCATACTGAAAGCCCTACAAATCAAGAATACCGTAAAATATCTAACAGAGTTGCACCTTGTCGCTCCGTTACACACTTTCTGTCACTAATCTGAAAACTAATTTTGATCTATAAAAATTATATAAACAATTTTCGAATTTTGATTCATGCCTGACGGACCCAAACATGTCATGACAGATCAAATTAGGTCTTTTCAAGAACCGTTTCAGAAAGGCTCCTCAGCTTTGTTATATATTTTTCAATCTTTTTGTTCTTCATAGTTCCAGTGATCATCAAAAGCACCATCATTGACATAATCCACCCTCATTGATCGCACAAATTACCTTCCTCAACGTCATCGCACATCCGCACTTTGCTCCTGGGAATACTGTAAACTCCGCCCAAATCAGGTGGGGTCCCTCTTGCCACGCCCACGGTATCGGAATTCACACGTTCATGACTTCCCTAATTCATTCATCATCTCGTCTTGAGTGGACCATCGTTTCTCTTTTCTGATTCTTCCTGTTTGTTGTTTCTTTTGATTATCGACATTTTTGGAATTGTCTTCCTGCCTTTCTTTTTTCAAGGATCTTTATACTTTTCCATAACAATTGTTTTATATTCCAGATCTTCTCCAACTATGTCTTCTTCTCCTACATCCGCAATTTCGGCGAGTCTGACTCCTGAGTATGACGTACTCTGGCATAAGCTTCATCCTCTTCAACATGAAATGATTTTAACTTCTGTTGGTCGTCGTGTTTATCCGCTTCTGGAGTATCAGTTCAATGGCTTGAATCCAGACAAAATGTACACAACTTCGGTTCACTTTGAATACGTCGACGACAAAAAGTTGAGATTCTGTAAGGGAAAGTACGTCGAGTCGGTATCACAAGAAAAGAAGGAAGCACCACGGAAAGTTCAACATAAGTCAGGAGCAAAGTTGGGCTCTAAATGGATGGCCTCCCCAGTTAATTTCGAAGACGTTCGAATTTCAAATAAAAAGACAAGAGAAGACGATGATAGCTCCATTGTAAGTTTCTTTGTGAAGAGAAGAAATTGTATATTGAGTGTTTCAGGTCCATCTTCATGCTCAGCACAGATACTTGCCAGTGTTGACTATCACCGAAGAGGGAGGATCGAGCTACGAGATCCGGCTTCCTCATACTATTTTCATCACAGCCACTTTGTATCATGTAAGTTTTAAGATATACAGGTCAACGAAACATAATCCATTAAATTTTCAGATTGATGGAGTTTGCAAGATCAAGACCGAATCAAACGAATATGCCAAATCGAATAGAGAGGATCGTCGTCGTTCCCGAGCTGTCGAGTCGTCGGCCGCCAGTCCTCTTACCAAGAGAATCAGACAGGAAACTGCAGTTCAAGGAGAAGCCGTCCCTGAAGCTTCAGATGCTGTCGTCCCAAATTCGATTCCAAACCCTCCAGTCATTGATCCTGCTCTCATGAGTACTCTTCCATTCCCATCCGCCGGACTTTCCACTCAAACTCCAACTTCATCGGCCATGCCAACGGTCCAAGACGTCCCACCAGCTAATCCATTGAATGCCTTTTCCGCGATCCCATGGTTGAACCCACTCCACAATCCATATCTGTTGGCTGCAATGGGACTCCAATTCCCAACCATCCCATTCCCGTATTTACCATCAACGTCGTTTGCACAGCACACTCTAACTTCTACCATCTCTCCAGACTCTCAGCCCACACAAACAGAAGATCCAGTAAAGACTGCAGTTATCGACAAGGTCATCAAAGAAGAGGTTGATGTGTGAATCCAAAATTCTTCATATTTCCTTTTGATGCTTTAATTATGCCATTCTGTGATCCCAAAACTCTCCATCCCATCTCTCTGTCTTTTCTTTAACCTGTCTGTCCATACACACCGATCTCTCTCTCTCTCTCTCTCTCTCTTTTTTTTTTAATCTCACACCAAATTTGAAAAATTCATCACTCCTTACATCCATCGACATGATTGTACCGTTCTTTCGTGTTTTCGCTTCATTAATAAATCAATCATAAACTTCAAGTCCTTGTTAAATTTTGTAAAACTTTTTGTTAATTAGAAATTTATATAACTAACTTGACACGAGAACAAAAGAAATTGCATATAATTAATAAGGTGCAAATAATAATTGAAAAGAAACATTAGAGGAGGACTTCTTTGTATACAACATTATGGATTATTCCGGAAGGTGCATGAACTTTGATCCCTTCCTTGCTAGTAGTTCTTGAGAAAGCCACGTAGAGCCTTCCATGGCTAAATATCGGTTCCTCCAGGTGTAGACCAATCTTCTCGAAAGTTTGTCCTTGCGACTTGTTCACCGTCATCGCAAAGGACAGACGAACGGGAAACTGTAGACCACTCATCACAAATGGAAAATTCTTCTCGTAATTCAGTTTGATTCGAGGTATCAAAACCATTTGACCTTGGCGAGCTCCTCCAACGAATCGACACTGAAGCCCTCGATCTCCCATTTGAACGACCACGAACCGAGTGCCATTACACATGGAATTTTTGACGTCAAGATTCCGAAGTAGCATAATTATTGCTCCTTCCTGAAAATAAAGATTATAGTTTTGTATTTCTAGGTAAAAATTACTTTAAGATTCAGAACGTGTGGTGGCATTCCTGAAGGCGTCGTCCTATTGAGGAACTCCGTTGTGAAATTCATGGAATCTGAGACTATTGGCTTGCCATCTTTGTCTGAAATCTCATCCATGGATGTGTAGATTCTCGATTGCCCTGGCATCTTGTCGAGAACCTTGTTGTTCAATTCGAGAGCTTCCTTGTTCCGTGGTGCCAGAATCGCTACTTTCGCCAGTTTTGCGACGTTTCCTGATGTGAGCAGATCTCCAAACACAGCTTCAGCCGAATATCCAGTAGTCTCCAAGCCTTCTGGAATGTGCATCTCTCCAGTGGGTGGTGCTCCAACGTTCCCATCACCAATATCCAACAGCTCTTTTTTCCACTCTTATGCGGCTCCTTTCACTCTCATGTTTGCGGTCAGATGGAACACTTGGAACTCCTTCCAGAGAGGAGATCTGTTGATACAGTTTGCGATCTGTGCATCTGTTCCTCCTTTATCCATGACGGGGAGCACCTGGCGGAAGCCCCCTCCGAGAACCACAACTTTTCCTCAAAAAGCACGATTCACCTGTGCTATTTCTCTGAAAAGAGTGTCCACCGTTTCCAGTGCTGCTTTTGGACTCATCGGTGCTTCGTCCCATAGAATGAGAGAGACTCCAGACAGCCATTTTGCAAAGTCGGATCTTGGGTTGATTCTTGATGTTCGACATCCATTGTTGATATCCAGCTTGCATACCGAGGCGACAGTTCGTCCATTTGGAAGTAGGGAAGCAGCGATTCCAACCCATGCCATGGGTAGGATCATCTTCTTCTCTCCCATCAAAATGTTCCCAAGTGTATTGTAAACGAAATTCTTGCCGCTTCCTCCTGGTCCATCAAGGAAGTACAGGCCACCGTCAGAATCCAAGATAGCTTCGACCGTATCTTTTTTGCTCTGGATTCAGTTGACTCCTTATCTCCTCTTCTTGCACTCCCCCACGTTGACAACGTGTCCATACTGTTGCACTCTTGTGTAGATGCATCTAATCCACTTTTGAAGATCTTCATTCATCGTCTCCATCCTCTCCGCCATGTCAAAATACGGCAGAGAATGTGACTCGGCATCCGACTGCCCTCGATGACGGAAGTCTTCGGAGAGTTCGTTTAAAAATCTGAAGATTAAGAGTAGAATAGAATATAGAACTGGAAATCTCACTTAGTCCACAATGCTTCACAATCGTCGATGGTTTCGATCTTCTCAAAAGTCTGCCCCTGCGATTTGTTGACCGTCATCGCAAAAGACAGACGGATGGAGAATTGAAGTCGGCTCATGATGAAGTCGTAGTTGAGTTTGATTCTAGGAATCAAAACCATTTGTCCTTGGCGGGCTCCTCCAACGAATCGGCACTGTATCACTCTGCCTCTTACTTGAACGACGGCAAAGCCATTACTGTATTCCAAAAATTATAAAGACTGACACGCCTATCTAACTCAGCACCGGCCAGGAGAAAAACCACGTCCTCTGACGTGGCACTGCCTGTGTGCGCTAGGGCACGTCTGCACGCGTAGGTCACGGAGATAATCCGAAAAGGAATATTTGTTTACACGGAAGAAAAACCAGATCTCGATCTGACTGATGTGAGGAAAATTAGCTTCTGTCTTCATTATCTTCATAATATTTACGGAAAGTCACAGAGCTGGTAGGGATAGAAAATAAACGTTCAAAAAAGAAGCAAGGAAGATGACAAAAACATAACAACAAACTGTATAAATAAGGTGATGTTAGAAAAACCAATGAACAATCAATTAACCATCCTCAGAAACTCTTGCTCCGTTTTATCCCATACTCCAAAATAGAGAGTGTTATTTCGAACCAAAATTGATGCCACTCGATTATCTGATTCTCGAACGACGTAGAAATGACTGATGATTGGAACCGTTTTTTGATTAGAAGCATACCAATCGTACCTGAAAGATGATGGCTTACTTCAGAGCTATACCAAAAAAAACTACCGTAAAACCTGTAATAGATATTTCAAAATATTCAAGAATAACTTACACTTTGGGAACCTGGTGCCTAGGTGGTTGTTTTGTTGCATCTATATATTTCGGCCCGATACCATTCAAAATTAGGTTTTCGGGAACATCATGGCAAACTATTTTCATTTCCAAGTATTCCAGCTTTCGAAATCCTTCTCCGGATTTCCATTTGTTCACGAACTCGATCAAGTCCAATATTTTGCACCGACCGCATGAAATAAATGCCTGTTTTCCTTGGAAATATTTCAAAAGATCGGGAAAAGTGTGTCTGAGTTGTTGTACTTCAATAGATTCTGTCTGATAAAATTTGGATTCCGGATTGAACGGATCCAATGACTTCGTTGTCCACAGTTTAAGCGACTTCAAAACAGGAGATGATGAGAAAAAGTTTTCGAGGTTTCTCATGTGAGCAAAGTCGCGAATGAGATACAAACTAAGGCTGAAGGATACGTTTTGAAGTTTCGGGATGGTAGGTATATAGTAATTGCTGAAGTCTTGTACTCTCCAATGATATTCCACAGAACTTCCAAATAAGTTTAAAAAATGATTATGAATGGAGTTGATGACACATTGTTTTTCAGCTGGGTGAAAGGATGCCACAGGATAAGGACCATTACGATTTTCTGTAAACAATCTGAAAAATATAGTTTAAAGATTTATTGATGTTCGTAACTAACCGAAAGCCAATTATCCTTCCACATACGTTCAACTGAAAATTATATTTTGCCTTCTTGTGCTTGACGATTTTTATAATCGTTTTGTTAAAAGGTTTGTCGGGAATATGCACACATGGTTGCTCCGTTCTATCATTCTGGTACACAATTGAACCGATACATTTGAATCTGTTCATTTGGGACGATTGGATTAGTTTTTTCATTCTTTTGGAAACGAAGGAAAGTAGAAATAGGTCGGAATATTCCATGTTGTGAAGTATCTCCTGTTGGACCAAATACGGATATTTGGATAGAATCATTCTGGAAAAGTTGAAGGAACTGTAGAGTAACGGGTAGGATGATGCGGAAAACGGCAAACGATTGGAACAACGCATGAGAACTAAAGAAGGGACATCTAATGATGTGACAGAAGACGTAGAGAGCGCAACTATGAGTGAATCTCATTACTTTGATTGATTAACACACACGTTCTTCTTTCCCACAGGAATCAAATCAATTAAAGATGGGGTAGTTGAATTTAGACGAAGCTAACCGATCAAACTCTTAGTAGGAAGCGAGTACCGTGGGCAGAGATGGCGTTACATAGAGGAACAGTCAAAGAAAAATAGTGAGAGGAGTAGTGTTGTGGAATAATAAGATTCATAGGACGACGAGGCGAGGTAGAATATTTGACATGTGCACCTAGATTAGGAAAGTAGGCGGCGCCATTCAGT
This sequence comes from Caenorhabditis nigoni, assembly GCA_027920645.1. Lineage (NCBI taxonomy): Eukaryota > Metazoa > Nematoda > Chromadorea > Rhabditida > Rhabditidae > Caenorhabditis > Caenorhabditis nigoni. The sequence goes on along the minus strand of CP115866.1, from coordinate 5,568,844 downwards.
AATTGGGGGAACAAAACTAATAATTGGGAGAACAGAACGTTTCAGCGAATGAATGTAGAATTCGGGAGATTTAGATCTACATGATTGAAGGAGTTGTTTGGAACGGAGTAGGAACAGGTATGATTATCAGGAAAACGACAAACGATTGGAACAATACATGAAGGGACATCTAATGATGTGACAGAAGACGTAAAGAGCACAATTATAAGTGAATCTTACGACCTTGATTGATTAACACACGCGTTCTTCTTCCCCACAGGAAATAAATCAATGAAAGCTGGACTAGTTGAACAGAGATCTCTTCTTACTGCCTCTTGTGTTATATGGGAATACTCTATTATCCCTAAACCTCAGACATACTTAGATCTTCTAAAAATGAAGATGTAGATGAACATGAAATACAGTAAAACTTGTAATGTCAAGTTTGAGCCCAATTATCTCAATTCCTAGGCAAGATATCAAATGCAACAAATGACAAAAACTTCTGGTGTTATGATAAACAACTTAATCAGTTCACAACTTTACTGTATCTCTGACAGGAACCGAGAAAAATTGGGAGAAAGTTTGAAGTTAGGGGGCTTTGGGTATAATTTTGGTATTCACGAACGAGGGGGAATTCATGTCAGCATTTTTATCAAGAATTCGACAAAAATACAAGGTATAGATTTTGAAAAGACAATGAAGAGACAGTTCAAAAATATGAAACTAAAAAATATAATTGCACACCGAAACAGTATTTCCTCTTCCATTCTTCCTACTGGAAGATTAGGCGGCAGGCTTGTGAGAATAAAGAATACAAAGGAGGTCAGTGGTCCACCCAAGCCCTGTTCCATCTCCCAGTAGGAAGAAAGCATCACTATTCCCCCTCGTATCGATTTACTGTGCACACCATGAAATTCTATTTACCCTTTCACCCAGTTTCAGTACTCCTATTCAATCTTTGTCTATTCATTCCACTTTCATTCTCCGATACATCGCCTGAACCCTACGGCGTCCCATTTTTATTGGATTATTCCTAGTACCAGTTGATTTTTATTCTGTTGACAAACCCATGTGACCATGGAAAGGTTTGCCAACTTAACGGTATTCTGAGGATCTCTCAGGCTCAGCCCACTTCGCTTAATCCTCAGAAACCTCTTTATTACAACATTATTCCCATCATTTTCCCTTGTTTTCTATTTTCCGTTACATAAATCCATATTCAAATTCCCGCGCATTTGGCAAGCGCGCCCTACCGCACGCCGCACGGGTCTCGCCACGATTTCGAACGGACACACATTCTCCCACACGCACACTTCAGTCGTCTTGCTGCTGGCCTAAAATGCCAGTTGTAATGCTTGTCCGCTGAAGAGTGTGTTGTTGTGTTTCTCATCAACTTCACGACTCAAAGGACCGCTACTTCTCCATGGCTTTTTATACATTTTTTGCCCTTTATTTTTTATCTGCCAAATAAATTGGTCACTGATACTTTTGTTTATTTTCGTCACATCGCTTATCTCTCGCTTCTTGTCCCACTTCGCTGCTCTACAGACATTCTAGGTTCCACTTTGATTCCGTTCCCTTTTGTCCGCTTATTCGCTTTTCCACACTGACTTGTGTAGCTTTATTCCCTCAGAGTGCTCTTGGGGAATCCAACACTCCCCTTATGAGAGCTCTCGACATGGTGCATTCGAACCGTTCATTTTCGGAGACATCTGAAGATGATAGGCCTCCTTTGAGACAGAAAATATGCGTAAATTGGCCTAAAATGCTAATTTATCGATTTTTTGACACTCAATTGAGAAAAAGAACCTGTGTTGGACCTTGTCAGTGTATATTAGCTATGGACTCTCTTAAAATTATTTTTTCTCGAATCTCTACTTCCTTTTATGTCTGTAATTGCCGTGTTGTGTACTTTTCCGTTTAATTTCTCTCTTTTTCTCGCGTTTTAGAGCTTTCGGACCGCTAGATTGACTAAATCCGGTGGAATGTTAGCCGTTAAGACGGAGGTCGCTGAGTTTTGGTGTCGAGACGCATTTCGGAGTGATAATATAGGACTTCGGTTCTCTCCGAAATCTGTGAATCGATTTCCATGGTCATAAGTCGTTCCTGCCACTCTTATACGCGAAGTCTGTGGAAATAGTGACCGCAAGCTACTAGAAGAAGGAGAAAAACGGCAGGCAGGGAGCCTAATTAGCTGTGACAGGCCAAAAACCTAGAAATCGGCAGGCAGGGAGCCAAAAATGCCGAAAACAGGTCAAAAATCACCAATTTCACTCAATTTCAGCCGGCAGGGTGCCGAAACACGCTGAAATAGGGCTAAAAACCAATAAAATCGCTATAAAATGCTATAATTCGATGATTTATGCTGAAAATTCCATCTGAAATCGTCCAAATTACCCCTTCCGTCGATAATTTCGAAGAAATTCCTCGAAATTCGCTAAGAAAATTAATTTATTTTGCGCGTCGGACTACGGTAGTTGGCGCGTTTGCGGACAAACACTCTGCGGACTCTCGCGAATTCGAAAGCGATTGCATCATTTTTTTAGGCCAGTCGCCTATTTTTAGCGATTTCTTCCGTATTTTTCGTCTAATTTCCGTAAAATTTTCTCATTTTATGAATAAATTTACAGAAAATCGACCAAGAAGACCGCTGACGACGCTGAAAATGATCTCCAACCGCTCCAAATCGGAAAATTCGCCGATGAAAGGCTCGTCGAAGAAGAGATGACCGCTCACAAAGTCCTGGACCGCTCAACACGATTGAGGTTAGTTATTTTCAGCCAGAAATACGTCAAAAACCTGAAATTATAGTCAAAAACCCAGAAAATTGGCCGAATTTCGTGAAAATTATCGAAATTCAGTGCTAATTTTCTACTAAACTTTGTCGGAACTCAGTAATTTGTCGACATAATAGTGTATAGTTACCTAAAATACCCAAAAACACTCGAAATATCGGAAATTTGTAAAAAATCGATAATCCGGCAGCCATCGATCATATTAACATTTTCTGTCTTCCAGGACAACTCCGAGCAAGTACAGACCGCTTCTATCGCCGAAATGGCCTCTTCAACCTCGAATATCTTCCACAACACCGAAGAAAGAGCAATGACCGCTGAAGAGGAAGAGGAGAAGACCGCTGGAGATAGAAGAGGTAGACAACCAACATACGAATTCACGCCGAAATGTCCTAGAAGAATGGCTCGAAAAACTCGGATTATTGGAATTTTGCAAAAATCGATAATACGGAATATTGTAGATTTTTTCTGAACGATTAGCAAATGGGAAACTGTCGGTCTTTGAGCAATTTTGTTATTCCTGGCTTCTCAAGCCTCGAATACCGCTATACAGCGGCGAAATTCCAGAGATATCTAATTTCCCGGGTTTAATCTCCAGAAATTTGGCTGGATAGTGCAAGCGCGCCCCACGGAGCGCGTCGCGTGTCGCGACGCGGTCGCCCTAGATTTTCGAGACTTTTCGAAGCTTTTCGAAACTCGAAGATGGACGTGAGACCGAGCACAATCTGACATATTTCTCTCCGGATTGACTCTTAAGTTAATATAGGAAAAAATCGATAATTATGAAAAAATCTGACCGAAAAATCTAATATTTTCCGTTTTTCAGTCCGATCGGGAGCAAAGCCAGACCTCTGAAGTCGAAGTGACCGCTTCTTCATCTAACGGAGACTTCAACATCGTCACCAAAGTCCGCTAGAAGACCGAAGATGAGAAGACCGGCGAAGCTCAGAGAGGTAAAAATCAATAACCGGATGACTAAGAACTCTGAAATTCCAGAGCGAGACTCCACTCTCTATCAGCATCTTATGAACACCCACACAGTATCACAGCTGTGACGCCATCTGATGGAAAGAGCTCTACAACACTCCGGTTAGAAGATACCATACAAATCTCAGCATAATTAATCAATATTCCAGAGACCGCTTCATCAGCCGACGTCTTCTCAAATTCATCGAAGATCACGATAAAACCAGTGCTGATGATGAGACCGCTGAGGAAAAAGTAGGTAACAACAAGACAGCTCCAAAGTGAAGTCAATAAGTCTCATTTCTAGCAGAAAATCCTGTTCTCCACTCACTAGTAAGGAGAATCGACACGCGGACCACAACTCCGATTCGAAACAAGACTTTGCTCATCGGACCGCCAGCTAGAAACCAGTATCCTTTTCTACCAACACAAGAGGTTAGTGAATGAAAATCGATAAAATTGCCAAAATTGATTACAAATTTCGTGTATACCGCTGACTATGAACTAAAACTCTTGTCTTTCAGAGCTACGAGCCAACTGGAAGACAGGCAAAAAGGCCTCTACAAGCAGCACTCTTCAAACCAGCAGAAAGACCGCTGATAAATCCAACGATTGAAAGAAGAGACGACCGCTGCTAGAAAAGGTACACGAATGGCATAATAATCAATTGCAATAATTCTAATTCTTCTACAGATAGTCTGATAAACCGCTGATGAAGGTCAACACGAAGCCAACTGCGAGCTCAACGAAACCACTGACCGCTATCAACACTGGTCGAACCTCCAGCAAAACAACAACAGCAGAGTTAGGACTTCACAAGCCTAAATCAGAGGTAAGAAAATCAAAGCAGAGAATACAATCTGACAACACCAGTATTTCAGTGAGGCACATGTCGGGAACTACCAGACCGCTCAAAGCTCTACCACTTCCGGAAGGATGGACAGAATGGAGACGGCTTCAGAAAAACTACGCCCGCTACCCTCGCATCGAACTGCTGTTCAATATAATTATTCACATTCTCTCTGTACAATACTCTAAAACACCGATTGTCTTAAACGTTACTAAATAAAATTAGTATGAAATAAATTGATTACTTATGTGTAGAAAAGATTCTCTGTGACTGACATAAACCTATAAAACCTAGTCATATCACTCGTTCAAGCAAAGTTCAGCAAAGTGCATAAGCATTACAAAAACGACTACTGCTTCAGTAACACTTTCAGTACTAAGCAACACTTATTCACATGGATCCGTGAAACTACTGGGATAATACTGCGCCAGTAGTGAAGCAGTGAATAAGAACAATCATTATCGCTCTTAAGTCCGCTCCCTGCCTAAGCTAGGTCTCTTACATCTAAAGAGTCCGCTGTTCACAGCTTCGCAGCATGAGCTCCGATAGATTGTTAATGGAAAAGTCCACTAAGCAAAAGTCTCTCGTATTGTGTGTAACAGGAGACTGACCGCTTACTTCCAGACACAGCAGTATCCCTACATCGTTGAAGTATCCGAGCATCCAACGATCTAAACAGAGAAATATTCTATAGACTAGGCTGTAATTACAACTGTTGAATTGACCGCATTCTCGGAGATATTCTTCATAGTGACTACTGTTGAAACGTCGAAGTGCTCTCTTTTCCCCTGGAAATAACCACAACGATTAGACCGCTCTACCAGCATTTTAGGACACTATTGTATCAACAGGAATTGGTAACTCTATGTTGAACCCTTGTCCGGTGACCAACTTGTTGTGACGACAGCCGTAAGGAACTGCAGTGGTGGTTCCCTGCGGACAAATCGCTTCAGGATGGACACCAGTGATGAGCGGCAACGACACTTCCGATACTAGATGACCGGATGACGATTCGGAAATCAATATAAGTCCATTAAAAAAGTGCCGTACTATAGAAGAGAATCTGGGACAGTGGAGACTTCGTTGAATGGTACATTCACATGGATGGAATCGTGAGATACACAACGACGTCGATTATATCGATTGCATAAAATCTTATGTCAATCTAGCACCTATAAATATTTTCCACGTGACCTGGCATAGTTCTGATCCATGAACACGTTGCCACGTTCTCGTGCATACAAGCCCCAAAACTTGAATCCTATGCAAAACTGTGTACTGTTATCACATCACAGACGCAGAACAATATTGATACTGAATATACAACTATAATAAACTTGGCTTATATGAGAAGAAAATACTACAATAATTGCTAGAGAAAAGAAACCGAAAATCGTTATTCCTAGCCTTAAACGACCCAGTGTAGTTGTACGTTAGCTCCATCACGATGACGGCTCTAGATGTGTATCCCATTCTAGGCTAGATGTGTCCGAGTAGACATCTAGGCCGGGTCGGTCGAATTCGATGCCGGCGCCTGGGCTTAGGACCCCAGCGTGAGGTCAACATTCCTATACAGATTTCGCGGATCTAGGGAATTGAGATAGCGTACAGTACACTCGCTCGAGAATACCATCTGTTAACCCTCACCTCTCTAAGGTGAACCTATCATCTCTCTAAGATGAACCCTTCATTCATCTAAAATGAAGTCTATCAAAGTCCTGAGAATCCCCATACAACCGCCGCCACCCTAAGGTCAATCGCGTTGTCGGGACATCAGGCTACGTGACCTCCAAAGGTGCCTATCTAACGCATTAGGAAGAGGAAACGTATCCGAGCACACATAGGAAAACTCAGACACCTATGAGCACATCAACTCATCTATACCAGACCTATCACATCATCTATCAACTCTTCTATCTATTCCGTAGAATTGTTCCTAAAATCTATTCGTTACAGTTAACCTGGGACTTTTGTCGATCATCGACCGCGCTCAAAGGATTATGTCTGAGAAAAGCAACAATGCTGATCTCTCTCCAGAAGAAGATCGAGGTCTCGTGGAACCGAGTCGTCCACCTGTACCTCCTACGGAGACCCCTCTCCACGACTCTCGTAATAAAGCCGAGAAACTTGTGTCTATCAAACTCAAGATTACCGGACCGCTAAAAAGCAAAATCACTAACAGAGTGAAAATTGCTAGGGCATCGATCTCCGCTATGATCGAGCTCAACGAGCGCACCGTAAAGGACCAAGGTTCTGCGGATGAGTCTCAAGACAGAACTACCGTTCTCAAAGCTCAACAAGACCTCTATTTTATAGAAGCCTTGCCTGAACTCATCTCAAGAACTATGGAAATTTCGGAAATCGCTCAACACGAGGACTCCCTCCAGCTTCAAGAAGAAGTGACCGAGCATTACCAAGAGAGACAAGCCGGCGATGTTAGCCTAAAACTCTCAGAAGAGATCAAGTCAGTGACCGCTACACTTCTTGAATTTGGAATTGAAATCCCCGACTACGAGCCTACCACGGACGACATTCGGAAGGCCACGAGGCCCGCTCATGAAGAGCAGGAGTACATGGTAATGGACAACCCGGTGTCTACATCTCGGGTTCCGACCGCTCCACCATCTGGCTCATCAGAAAGCTTCCGAGGATCAGGAATATCTAGCATGCTCTACGACGAGAGCCAAATGAACACCTTAACGGCAATCCACAACAACCATGCTCAGATCCTCATTGACGAACTCGTACGTGACAAGGCAGCAGCCGCTGAAAGAGATCGCGCTCGACTACAAGAAATTCGACAATTGACCGAGCAAGTGGCTCAGCTGAGTGAACAACACGTTCAAAGAAACTCCCTGTATAACGAACTGAACAGGACCGCTACAACTCAGCAACGGGTTATGGTGAACGCGAGGACTTGTCTAGAGTCCGCTGTCGAGACACCGATTCTCACCAGCAATCGTACGACCGCTACCGCACCAAGACCACCAATGGAACAAGCCACAACCGCTCCAGCCAATGAAGCGACTGCTGTGATCTCCAGTAAGCAACCAGACCTCTCATCAGACCAATATACCAATATCATGAATGCCATCAATAACATCCAGGCACGGATCGATAACGACCAGAGACCGTATGCCGGTGCCAATGAGACAAACAGTGGACGAAGAGAGAACACTCGAGACTCTCAACCAGACATCAGAATCCCATCCAGGAACCAACACAGACCGCCAAGCAGGCAATCAAAGATCGATTACAGTGAAGACTCAGATCTGGAGTCTAGCCTCTTCAGTGACGGCGAGCAAGCTCGTATAGTCTACAGTGGCAGTGGAGACAACTACGGTCAACGTCGCCATTAGCGACACCAACCAGAGACCGCTAGAGACCAGACACGTACATCAAACGAACCAAAGCTTGCAACGGTGCTCTCACTACTACCAAAGTTCGATGGGTCCGGTGACTGGGAAGAGTTTAGAGATACATTCCAGGCCGACGTTTTGAGCAGAGACGATATCCGAACTAATCAAACGCACAACATTTTAGAAGAACACCTAACCGGTAATGCCGAATGGTGTGTTGCGATTTCTAAGGATCACACGGCAACGATTAAAGCTCTCGGTAACTTAACACGAGCGCTCGACCGCTAACTAAGTCAATGAGATACCGATGACCACTTCAATCAACTACACCAATGGTAAGACATTCGGTGTAAAGAACAGATCGAAGACCAACGTCCAAGTCAGAATCTTTTTCGCGAAAGAAGCAACAAAAACTATTCAAGTAATCACAACGTCACCATGGCAGGTACAGAGCATTTTTCAGCACTAAATGAAAGCTCGCCGATGACCGCTACCGCTATTCTATTCTACTCTATTCTATTCTAATGTTCGATTACGACTTGAAGCTTTCCGAAAAAGAAACTACTTCAGCTTCCATTGTTCTTACTAACCATTGTGCTGCCACTGCTCAATCTAGCTGAGATATGATGTCCACAGAATTCCTCGACCGCTATATCAACTATCTGTCTCGATCAGGACCTTATCAAGTTACCTATACCAAGGATAAACTTATTCAAAATTCACGCCTTTCCTTCATCTGTACCGCTACGGTAGATGGGAAGAGACTCCTTGGACTTGTACTTCACTTTTGTTTATTTCCAGACAAGCCAATAAACTGGTATGGGAGAAACCAAGAGAGATCTTAATTCGAATCCAAGGATTCTGTGATAATACATCATATCAATCTATACTCCTAAATTACGATCTGGAGACAGGAACAGACCGCCTTCATCCTTTACTATGAACTCTAATATGCTACCAGAAACCTCGCGTTCCCGCTTAATGAGAACAAGACGAGGTTGTCAGACAACTTTACGTTAGCATTCAAATGCTTATGAGGTCTACCTGTCACACTCCAGAAAGGCAACAACCAACTGCCACAGTATTCAAAGATCATACAACTTCTACGTGCATTCCGCTTCATTACAAGCAAGACATGGCAATCTGATATCATGCAAATGTTCACTCAATACAACTGTAGTTTTCATCAGCAGAGCGTGGCCAGACTGTTAATCCTACCTGAACACAACGCTGAGTTAGAGCCCATGGACTTGTCAATTCCGAACAACCTAATACACGAATGGCAGCTGGGAACAATCCGAAAAAGACGGAAAAATCCATCCAACTCGAGTCAATTTTGTAGAGGAGTAATCTACACCAGAACCGTTTGTCAACTCGTACATCTAAAAACAAAAACCACTGAATCACCCTTCCAATAAAGGAAAACACGAGCCAAAATTGACAGACCGCTCCAGATATACCACTGAGCTATTCCCAGCCAAGACCATGCCCAATACCATTGAAGCAGAGAAGAATACCACAAAACGTAGTACCGCCGACTCTACATCGGACCTAGAAACCAATGGCAAAGAAAGAAAAGAAAAGAGGAATATGATTACAATCTTCAAATGAGCAGATCAACATTGATCCACTATACAAGGACACCAACACAGTTGTACTTGACTACGGACAACTCAGATCTCTCAGAACTCAGATGCTCATAAAATACTCTTTCAACCTGTTTTTTCTTCCAACCAAATCATACAATACACACGAGCTAAGACCGCTCACAAAGCTGTGGTAGCTTTTTTTTCCGTTCTCCATACGTTCAGCAGAACCACGAACATGAGTCAGAATTCTAGCCAAAACATTCACAAATTCAAGTACCGATTCTAATCAACTAGATCGTCATATCCCGTGAATAATAACAACAGTGACTACTCGACAGTGTTCTAAACCCCTGAACCGCAGACTACTTCTGATAATGATGACACGTCAAAACGGCACATAAAATCTCTAGTATTTCCACAAAAAGCTAGAAAGCCAGCTCATATCTTACCAGTCTCTTACGATCACTTTGCCACATCCGTGGCAGGGATGTCAGCAAGTGAAACCAACTTTAAGAATGGCGAGAGAAAGTGAATAACATCAAATACATCATATCAGAATACCAGGCATCATCTAAACATCAGTACTTCGTGCCCCTTGAAAGAAAATCCACTGAACCACCCACTACTTAAAGAGGATCAGCCGAGTACTGACACATCCGGACCGCTTCTAAGAACTACCACTAAATTTCTTGATTCTGGTATCCGCCATGAAACCACAGATATGTCTGAGTTTGCACAACATTATTAGAACGTTTTTTACTACCACTCCCATACAGTATACGAGTCCCATACACTCAAAACTAGACATACCAGGATGATCATAGATAAACAAGGATGAGGAGGAACACGAGTTCTCGATCATAGTAGCATATATTCAACCACTTTTCATATGTATGTCAAGTGAACACATTTGACGGGATGTGCCAGAGAAAACGTTCAGCGTAACTCTAAAGCCGAGCCCAATTTCTATGCACCCACTGACCGCTGAATCTCTGTCACCCCCCGCCCCCCGGGAATGTTGACAAACCCATGTGACCATGGAAAGGTTTGCCAACTTAACGGTATTCTGAGGATCTCTCAGGCTCAGCCCACTTCGCTTAATCCTCAGAAACCTCTTTATTACAACATTATTCCCATCATTTTCCCTTGTTTTCTATTTTCCGTTACATAAATCCATATTCAAATTCCCGCGCATTTGGCAAGCGCGCCCTACCGCACGCCGCACGGGTCTCGCCACGATTTCGAACGGACACACATTCTCCCACACGCACACTTCAGTCGTCTTGCTGCTGGCCTAAAATGCCAGTTGTAATGCTTGTCCGCTGAAGAGTGTGTTGTTGTGTTTCTCATCAACTTCACGACTCAAAGGACCGCTACTTCTCCATGGCTTTTTATACATTTTTTGCCCTTTATTTTTTATCTGCCAAATAAATTGGTCACTGATACTTTTGTTTATTTTCGTCACATCGCTTATCTCTCGCTTCTTGTCCCACTTCGCTGCTCTACAGACATTCTAGGTTCCACTTTGATTCCGTTCCCTTTTGTCCGCTTATTCGCTTTTCCACACTGACTTGTGTAGCTTTATTCCCTCAGAGTGCTCTTGGGGAATCCAACACTCCCCTTATGAGAGCTCTCGACATATTCCCATAGTGTTTTCGGGGATTTTCAAAATGTTTCACGAGCTCGAAAAGAATGAACCAATAGAACGAATAGGTCGGATTCGGCGAGGAATGACTATTTTTATAATGTTCGGAATACTGTACTGTGTTGTGGAAATTGTAATCTCAGTCACATTGAAACCGGAATCGGCTGTGAGTTTTTTTTCAGCTGTTTCAATAAATTCTAGAATTCTGTGAAATTAGGTAAAATTTGAATGATTGCATAGAATTCATAGGAAAAATAACAAAAAATAGAGTTGCTTTTTTTTGAAATCTGAATTATGAGCTTTATTTTTTTGACTTTCAACGTTTTTCTTGGTTTAGGAAGAATTCATTATCGCAAAAATTACCATACAATGCAATGGTTTCTGTTCTATGACAGAAATTAGATTATAATATACGGCTTTTGTTTTCAGAGTCGCCATATCATCAGCTACTTGTTCAGATTGATTCTCTCGTTTTTGATTTCTTATTTCGGGATTGAAGCATTTCTCACAACGGCTATTCGATATAATTGGTTAACTGTTCCGGCTGGAATATTTGCCACGGTTACGGTATATATTTTGCTGAAAATCGGAAATATAGTAAGGCAATTTACTCTTTTTGTAAATTCCCTTTTCATTTAATTTTTCAGGGGTACGATCGTTGTTACATACTTTGGAGCATATGCATTTATTGGGGACTTTTAGAGCTTTATATCCTTTGGAAAACTGAAAACAGTTTAGTACACGGACCTCATATAGAGCAACATTTTCGAAGAATGCAGAGAACTGAAGAACAAGTTAATCCCAAATTTGGAGCGATACAGTAATGTTGGACGCATAGTTTGATATTTGAATTTTGTTCGTCATTTGTATAAGTACTTCGCTTGTTCAAATAAATAAACGATTTTCCCTTCTACAATTGTTTTACCGAATATAAGTCTTAAACCAGACAACACATTTGTTTTAAAATGTTCTGAGTATGCCTTCGTCTTGTGGGAAATAGGAATTCCCAACTTCGACAGAGGAGCTAAGAAGACATCTCTATTCAACTAGCCCATATTTAATTGATTTAATTCCTGTGGGAAAGAAAAGCGTGCGGTTCAATCAATCAAGGTCATAACACCCACTCATAGTTGCACTCTCTGCATCTTTTGGGTCATTTGCCACGAATAAGGTGTCCCTTCTTTAGTATTCCTTTTTTGCCCAGTCGTTTGCCGTTTTTTCATCGTCCTATCCGTTCCTCTAGAATTCCTTCAATTTTTCCAGAATGATTCTATCGAAATACCCGTATTTGGTCCAACAGGAAATACTTCACAACATGGAATATCCCGATCTATTTCTATTTTCCTTTGTTTCCAAAAGAATGAAAAAACTAATCCAATCGTCCCAAATGAACAGATTCAAAAGAATCGGTTCAATTGTGTACCATGTTGATAAAACTGTGCAACCATTAGTTTATATTGCCCGCGAACTCTGTAACATACCGATAATGAGAATTGTCGAGCACAAGGAGACTAAACATGATTTTCAGTTAAACTTATACAGTGCGCGTCATAATTATAGGACACCCCTCCCAAATGAGTGTTCTGAAAAAACCAAAAAAGATAGCTAAATTCTGTAAACGCAGTTTGATTCAGCGTGTAGAAAAACCTATGTCCACCAAATTTCAAATCAATTGAGCCATTTTCATGCTCACAGTGCTGAAAAATCACTTTTTAGGCCGCGTCATAATTATAGGACACCCCTGGAAAATGAAAAATCTCACGATTTTTAGGGAAAAAAATTCAAAATTTTCTGTTGAAAATTGTCAAAATAGTCTCAAAACAGCCTATTTTTACAATATAAACAATCATTGATCCCTCTATTCAAGTTTCAGAAAAAATTATTTTCAGACATTTTTGTCATTTTTTGGGTTTTTGGAATAAATCGTGAATAACTTTGCTCATTGGTAAGCTTTCCGGCTAAAATTTGTAGGAAACATTTTTCCAGTGATTTGGATCGTATACTAATTGTTGTTATGATATTCTGAGCTGTTGTTTCCATTTTAAGCAAAACTAAAACTTCTAAAACTGAACTTAAAATTCGGCGAATCTGATTATGGTGAAAAACTTGATTTGGTACCTGAAAGTTCTCATTCTGTACTAATCCTCAACTTCAGTGGCATTTTTAATGGCTTAGAAAGTCTTTCGAACATTATTTACCGCGTTCAAAAATTTTCGATCCCGCAATATTTTTTCAGTTCAAAACTTGAGCTCACTTTTGAGCTGTCAAAGCTTAAAATGCCTTGAACACTGGAAACTTGATCATGACCACTCTCAAAATGTTTCCTACAAATTTCAGCCGGAAAGCTTACTAATGAGCAAAGTTATTCACGATTTATTCCAAAAACCCAAAAAATGACAAAAATGTCTGAAAATAATTTTTTCTGAAACTTGAATAGAGGGATCAATGATTGTTCATATTGTAAAAATAGGCTGTTTTGAGACTATTTTGACAATTTTCCACAAAAAATTTTGAATTTTTTTTCCCTAAAAATCTTGAGATTTTTCATTTTCCAGGGGTGTCCTATAATTATGACGCGGCCTAAAAAGTGATTTTTCAGCCCTGTGAGCATAAAAATGGCTCAATTGTTCTGACATGTTGTAGACGTAGGTTTTTCCACACGCTGAATCGAACTGCGTTTACAGAATTTAGCTATCTTTTTTGGTTTTTTCAGAACACTCATTTGGGAGGGGTGTCCTATAATTATGACGCGCACTGTATGGAAAAATGATCGATTTTCGGTGAGTTACGATCAACAATAAATGGTAAAACTATAATTTTTTCAGATTCTTCACAGAATATCATTATCCTTATCCGGTCGCATATTTTCACCCGCCTGAAAAAGAATGTGTGATCCAATCCATTCACAAGTATTTTTTGGAATTCTTCGGAAGTTCTGTGGAATATAATTGGAAAGATATTGGCCAAAACTTGGACGGAAAAGTGCAGCATTATATTCCTGTCATTCCACAACTTCGAAACGCATCATTCAGTATTGATATGTACTTCAACGACGAGTTTTCTGACATGAAAAACCTCGAGAACTTTTTCTCGTCATCTCCTGTTTTAAAAGCGTTTCAAATGAACGCTACGAGGCCAACGGAACTATTCAATCCGGAATCTAAATTTTATCAGACAGAATCTATAGAAATACAACAATTCAGACACACTTTTCCCAATCTTTTGAGTCATTTCCAAGGAAAACAAGCCTTTATTTTATGCGGTCGATGCGAAATATTAGATTTGATTGCGTTTGTGGACAAGTGGAAATCAGGAGAAGGATTTCGAAATCTGGAATACTTGGAAATGAAAGTAGTTTTCCGAGAAGTTTCCCAAAACCAAATTTTGAATGGAATCGGGTCAAGATATATCGATGCATCGAAACAACCACCAACGCACTCTGTTCCCAAATTGTAAGTTATTTCCGTCCGTGAAAACTCTAATAGAACGTCCCCCTAGCTTTCAACTCTAAGCCAATTTATCTCGGCTCCTGTGAAAGATATCAAAGTGCGATCAACGTATAAAATATTGGTGATATTATGATTCCTAATTTATCAATTGACAGTTTTTCGATATCTTATGCAGGAACTGATTGTGAGATAAATGAACTCGAAGTTTACGGTTAAGGTAGCTTTACTAAGCTTTATAAGTACACATTTTTTGAGATATTTCTGAAGTAAGCATATATATATTTTTCAGATTCCGTTGGTATGTTTCCAATCCGAATACGGATCCAATCGTCAGTCATTCTTATGTCGTTCGAGAATCCGATAATCGAGTTGCATCTGTTTCGATTCAAGAGAACACTTTCTTTTTTGGAGTATGGAATAAAACGGAGCAAGAGTTTCTGAGGATGGTTAATTGATTGTTCATTGGTTTTTCTAACATCACCTTATTTATACAGTTTTTTGTTATGTACTTGTCATCTTCCTTGATTCTTTTTTTGAACATTTATTTTCTATCCCTACCAGCTCTATGACTTTCAAATAAATATTATATCAACACAAATAAATTGGCATTGCCGAAAAACTGCTAAATGGCAGCTGAAAAGGTTCAGATTGATACTCTCGTTTCTAATTTCTTATTTCGGGATTGAAGCAGTTATTACAACGGCTGTTCGATACAATTGGCTAACTATTCCAGCTGGAATACTCGCCACTGTTAATGTATATATTTTGCTGAAAATCGGAAATATTGTAAGTCAATTTACTCATTTTTTCGATTGACATTTCATTCAATTTTTCAGGGGTACGATCGTTGTTACATACTTTGGAGCATATGCATTTATTGGGGACTTTTAGAACTTTGGATCCTTTGGAAAACTAATGAAGGTTCAGGACACGGACCTCATATAGAGCAACATTTTCGAAGAATACAGAGAACTGGAGAACCAAATAATTCAAAATGGGAGCGGTACAGTAATAATAGTTTAAATAATAGTCGCATAGTTTAATTGCCCGCGGTATGTCCGGGGTATCAGGTTCCTGTGATAAAATAGAAGAAAATCAACAAGAAATGTATACAAATCAGTTTATTATGAACAAATTAGTAAGAAACAACAAGAAAAAGCTTAGAATTTAAGCAAACTCACTTAAAATCCTTAAAAAGAGTCTCTAGCAAACTACGAGCCAAATCAAAACTCGCAATCACTCAAAACTAAAATTTAAACAGAGAGTGCGCGCCGAGCGGGATAGCGGAGTGTCGTTGCGTGGTTAGAGAGAACCTTTAGAAAGGGTTAGAGGGCAACAGGGGTAGATGCACCCGGCAACTTCCCCCTCCTCTAAAAATCCGGACCCCTGACCGGAGCAAGGTATGACTCTCGCCACGACTAACATTCTTCTCCGACCCATACACTCTTTGCTAACTCACCTCACCTACTCAAACTCACAAACTACAACAGAAACTACAGTTCTTAACCTAAACTACTAAACCCTAAACTACTACAAAACCCTAGACTAGTTATAACAAAACACAAAAAGAAACATTTAAATCCCAAAAATGTCCTTATTACTGTTCGGACTTGGTCTGCTTGCTCCGTGCCTCCTCCGACATCTCCTTCAGTCGCCTCACACACGGATGACCTTCTGCTGCCTGCTCCAGATATCGCACCAGCGATCCTTTCGACTCATACGTATCCGTTGATGTCCCAATGAGCGGCATCTTTGGCTTTCCGACCTCCTTCTTCGGATTGATTAGCTTTACGTTGTTCAACGTCTTCAGCTTCTTTCTCCACTCATCTGTCACCTCATCAACATCCTTCAGCACACAATCCATATTGAATGGCATCATTGTGACTTCTCGGCCCTCTTTGTCCAACTTCTCGATCATCTCATAGATCCTTTGGTTGACCTTCTTGTCCTTTGTGACTCTCCAAAGCCATAGCACATTCTTCACATCCTTCCACTCGTACTTCTCAATGAAATCGCTTCCATGCGAATTCCGAACTTCCAGAATGTTTCTTTTTCCCGAGATTTTCAATCTTGGCGAAACTATCACTGCTGGCTCTTTGATGATTGTCTTCTTTGGCTTGATCTCACTCTTCAGCGCCAATCTGATCTTCACCGCTGCTTCTTCCCATTCTCCGCTTGCACCTTCCTTCATCATTGCCTCTGTCACTTCTGGACACACCTTGGCGAACTTCCGCAACGCTTCCTCCTTTTCAACCGTAGTCACTCGTGCCTGGAATTCTTTGGAATATTTTAACAAATCCCATTTCTCCGAATGCGCACCTTTTGCCTTCGCCATCAGCACCACTCCGAGTTGTTGCACACTTGAACACTCGTTGCCGCCTTCTCTGACTGTGCACTTTCCTCTCTGACATCCGCATCCATTTTCCATCAGCTTCCTGCAAAAATAATTGTTTTCAACAACATTTTCCTCAGTCATGATATGATTAACTGTCGCGCTACTTCTCTCACACTTCGCACGCTCAGCTTTTTTCTCCCATTTCGCTTTTGGACCTTTTCCCACTTTCTTTACGCGCTCTTCTTGCTTCACCTTCCATGCCAATTCCACCCCGATGCTTTCGAAAGCATTCGTTCCCAACAAGAGGATTTCAGTTTTGTCTTCCACCAGTTGGAACCACACTTTAGCTTCGTTTCCTCCTCAGGTAAACGATTCGGAATTAGATCTGAGTTCGTTCGGAATTAGATCGAATAACTCGAAATTCTGAATTAGATCTGAGTTAGCTCCGAATTAGATCTGGGCTAGATCTAATACCGAAGTCGCCACGAGAAATGCGCCATCAATGACTCAGCTGCCGCGGATGAATTGTTTTGTTTTTGTTATTTACCTAAATTTTTTCGTCAAGAAAATGGGGTTTTCTTTCATCTTTTCGCCGTTTTTACTCTATTATCGTTTTTTATAATTCCTGAAACATATTTTCATGTGTTGTGCGCGTTTTTTGCAAAATTCGAAGTTAATTTTTCAGGAACCGCCGAATATTCAAAGTTTAATTTATAAGTATATTACACGATTTCTATTGAAGACAGTAATTCAATGAATTGACAAAAATACGACGATTTCGATGATTTGAAATTCGGAGAGAACTCTGCAGGTAAGATAATTTTTGTTTTTTTCAGCTCAAAGAATTACGTAAAAAGGATGCAAGGGATCACCGAAAAAAACAAGAACAAAATTAATGATAATTTGCTCCGATAGTGAGCTCAATTTACACAAGTCCAGATAGTCTTACTTCCGGAAACTGTCTCTTGCCGTGAGCAGGTTAGTTTTCGAAAGTCTGGTGGACAAAGAAATATGCGTGAAATTGCAGGCTCTCAACCAAATGGACCATGACCCGATTAAAACGATTCAAAAGTTTGGGATTTGTTTTATAAAATGACTGCTCTAATGAATTTATTTGGATTTGTGAAGTTTTGAGTAAGGAAATTATATTCAAATGGCTCATGTAAGTTTATTATCGACATCACAAAACCAAAAAACTTATTTTTTTTCAGTTAAATCGGCATTGATTTCATAAAGAATATCCATCTTATCTACAACCGGAAACTATGATAAACAAGAGAATTTTCAAATTCGAAAATATGGAGGAGCGGAAAAATTCGAATTGGGATTTTTCATAAATTTTTTCACTTTTTCTTATTTCATAGTTCCCATTATTCTCGCCGATCTCATTGTTTTCTTTTTTTGCTGATCCCATTCATTCATTTGTATCACACCCCTAATTTTTGTTTTTTTTCCTATTTCAAAATTTCGATCAATGTTTCTCTCTTTTTCATACTTGTTCTGTTTCCTTTTTAAATAAATTTCCTTATAATTAAAGCGAATGGTGTTGATAAGAAAACAAAATTTGAATAGCGCGCACTACGATGCTCCGAAATCCCGCTTGTCTGTTCGGAATTAGATCTAATTCGTTCGGAGTTCATTCGGTGTTCGTTCGGAATTAGATCAGCTAAATTCTGTATTAGATCTTGCCACTTCTATTTACGAATGAACTCAGATCTAATTCCGAATAAAGTCAGATCTAATTCAGAATCGTTTACCTGAGTCTCACCATGATTGGAATCTTGAGTTGTCCTTTCACTGGCATATTCTTCCCTGACGTATTTCTCACGACGAATGCTGGCTTCGCCAGTACTTCGACCTTACGTCTCCAGCTCTCACACCCTTTCTTCAGTGCATCCCACACTCTTGTCGACATGACCGATACTTCTGCGCCACTGTCGATAACCATTATGCGCTTCTGACCCAACAACTCTACTTGTTCCCTCATTTTCGCGCCTACACCACTTCCTGTTCCATCCGTTTCAATGTGGTGAATCACCTTCGCATCGCAATCCCTAGCTATATGCCCAATCCCTTGGCATTTATAGCACCTGATTGACGATCTTCTCTGCTCATCGCTCTCACTACTTTTCCCATGGTTACTGTCTTCTGATCCTTCCTTCTTCTCGTCGGACTTTTCCTGCCTTGCTGCCTTGTTTTGCTCCTTTTTCCAGCTATTCTCCTTCTTTTCTTCTCGCTCCGATTTTCCGAGTCCTTGATTTCTTTTGTCTTCGTTCTCCTGCTGAAGAACGACATCCTTAAGGAACTCGTACTGATCCTTTTTCGCCACTTCATATCGCTTCATCGTCATCAGCTTTTGCATCGTTGGATCATCCCTCAGCGCCTTCATCAATTTCGTGACTCGCAGCTGTGAAAGTGTCTCCTCGTCCAAATGTGGAAACGCCCTCTTTGACCACTTTTCCACGTCCATCAAGAACTCCCACATCTGCTGCTTCGGTTTTCGCTTCAGCTCTTCAAACTCGTTTAGAGCTTCCACTTCTCGATCTCCCTGCCTTTTCCTCAACTTCTCTTCAAACTCCTTGAACAACGAATCAATCGATCGATTAAATCGATTTTTTAGCGTTTTGAACAAAGTTCTCGCGTCTCCTTTCAGGAATTTGTCTTCAAGAATCGCCACCATATCGGCATCTTGCTCAGTGACCGATTTGTACTTGAGGAGGAACGATCTCTTGAATTCTTTGACATCTCCCTTTCCGTCGAACTTCTCTGGCTCTGGCAATGCAGATGCTCTGAGCATCTTGCTCAAGCACTCCACAACCATTTGCGAACCACCTTGCGACCTTCGCGAACTCCGCACACTGTCACTCTCCCACTTCTTTCTCTCGCTAACTCGAACACTTCCTTCCGGCAAATCACTCACACCGCTCTTCACTTCCCAATTCTTCACCTTCACGCGCCAGTCTTCACTTCTTTCATCCTTCAGGGCACAATTCTTATAAAAAGACTCACCGGTCTTTTTCTCCTTCCTCTCATCGTGCCAATCCACTGATGAACCCTTCGAACTCCTCGACGGCGATCTCCTTGCATGAACCTGAGTTTTCTCTTTGTTTCCTGACAATTTTTCTCTCTTCTTACCTTCAGCGTGTTCCCATTGGTTCCTCCATCTTTCCGACGCCTTTCTCTCCACTTCCAGCGATTTCTCCAGCGTTCCGATCGTTTCTTCTGCCTTCTCGACGGCTTTCCAAGCTTCTTCAAGCTTCTCCGCCAACTGATCCTTTGCTCGCCTCGTTTTCGCCAGTTCTTCGTCGATCTCTGCTTTCTCTCTTCGCCAGCCGTCCTGCAACAATTTCCAATGGTTATTAAGCTCTGCTGACTCAATATTTTTCGCGCTCGCTGTCAAATTATCCGATAAGACCGCATCCCGCAAGTCTTCCAATTTTTCCAGCCCGTTTTCTCGCATAATACGCATCACAACGCGCTCCCATTTTCCGTTGCCTAGCTCGTTATAGCGCTTCAGTAGTTCGTCGCAAAACTCTCTCACTGGCTTCACAATCACATCTTTTTGCCTTCCGGAACAATTGCTGTACACATCTAGCTGCGCACACACACTCTCCACGACCTTCTCACTGGTTCCGATGAAATCTCCGTAACCTTTGACTAGCATCTTCCGCTCTCTCAGCGTTACCTTATTCTGCATCACTTCGGACCAGCTTTCCATCGACGGCGTCTTCACGGCACTTTTCTTGTCCTCCAGCGGCTTGCTCTTGCTGCTTCTCGCCTTGCTCCCGATCGCTGACATCTCCAAGCCTGAAAACGAATCTTTCCTTCAAAAGAATGTTGGGCTTTTGTTGATTCTTCACGAAAATCGCGTCCTTTCGACAGGTCTTCACCTAATCGAACTTCTTCGCTCGGTTTCACCTGCACGAAGGTCCTCTCTTCGCAAATTTCCGCGGCCTTCACCGACAGAAATTTGTGTACAAAATCACAGAAATTTTCACCGTTAGTTCCTTCAAACTTCCGGCCAAAACCACTGCGAAAAACGAACAAATTTCACCACAATTCTCACACCGGTTCCTTCAAACTCTGGTGAAAATTGCAGCGAAAAATACGAAAAATTTCGCAACAACTCTCTCACCAGCTCCTTCAAGCTCTGGAGAAAATTGAGGCGAAAACAACGAAAAAGAGGAGAAAGAACGGATAAACAATAAAAAGACGGTTCGGCCCCCAAATTGCCCGCGGTATGTCCGGGGTATCAGGTTCCTGTGATAAAATAGAAGAAAATCAACAAGAAATGTATACAAATCAGTTTATT
Source organism: Caenorhabditis nigoni (assembly GCA_027920645.1). Lineage (NCBI taxonomy): Eukaryota > Metazoa > Nematoda > Chromadorea > Rhabditida > Rhabditidae > Caenorhabditis > Caenorhabditis nigoni. The sequence continues at coordinate 5,547,562 of CP115866.1, read as the reverse complement.
ATGAACAAATTAGTAAGAAACAACAAGAAAAAGCTTAGAATTTAAGCAAACTCACTTAAAATCCTTAAAAAGAGTCTCTAGCAAACTACGAGCCAAATCAAAACTCGCAATCACTCAAAACTAAAATTTAAACAGAGAGTGCGCGCCGAGCGGGATAGCGGAGTGTCGTTGCGTGGTTAGAGAGAACCTTTAGAAAGGGTTAGAGGGCAACAGGGGTAGATGCACCCGGCAACTGTTTGATATTTGAATTTTGTTAGTCATTTATAAGTACTTCGAATGTTTAAGGAAATAAACTTACTTTTACAATTGTTTAAAACAAGACAACAAAAATTTGAGAGCTATACTCAATTCTAAAAATTTCGTATTCTTTTTTAAATAATTTATGTATAATCCTCTCTTCCATTTTCTATCTCTTCTATCATTGCTCATTCCTAACACCCCCGCTCTCACTGTACATTACACCCTCGACTATCTCTCACGCCATCCAACGCTCTCTCCCCATGACGCATTCGTCCCAATGCCTTTAAGCTCCACCCCCAACGATCTGACGACCAGCTTCCATCATTCCATCTCGCATTGTTATATTTGTCCCAACCGAAGAAAGTCGCCTGAGACTGTCCTCCACTTTTCCCCTCTTTTTTGTTTCTTTCTCTCATTACTTTTGTTACTTGTTATCTTTGTATACTTTGTTAACTCTTTATTGTACCAGCCTGTTTGCCGCGCCTCCGGCGCTTCAAACGGCCGGCTGGTGCGCCTACGGCGCGAGATCGTCGCTCCGTCCCTCTATTTGAATACCTTCTTTTTTCCTATTGCTCTCAGACTTGAATACGTTAAAATTTTTTATGATAGATCAAATTTGGTCTGGGGGATGTTTCTTTGGGAAAGTTCCCCTCTGGGAAAAAACGGAATGACATACAAAGAAGAGGATAGACACCATTCCATTTATTTATTATAAGAATGACGATAAAGGTTTAATTACCCAATTTTGAGATATCTACAATTGTCATCGTGACGAGGAAAGCATTCTACCACACCTCAGCTGGAATTGTCCTAGGACGAGGACAGCTACCACACCGACCACCATTCACATTTCAGTTTAAGAGCATAATCTTTAAAAGTGTATCAATGAAACGTAATTCTACAGTAAACACGAACATTCAGGCTCTGCCGATCTTTTGTCAGGTAGATATCTTTTTCTGGATTGAATGGTGCTGACTCTGACTCTGTATGCACAGAATCAGTCGGCTATCGATCGGCCGGCTAAAATTTCTCGGCCGAACAGAACCCCTAAACCAGACAATACCTTTGTTTTTAGAGGATTTGAGTATGTCTTATGTTAGTCTTGGGGCAATTAGGACATTCCCCTATGGTACAACTTCGATAGGGGGCTAAGAAGACATCTCTTTTCAACTAGCCAATCTTTAATTGATTGGATCCCTGTGGGAAGAAAAAACGTGTGCTTCAATCAATCAAGGTCACAACATACACTCATAATTGCGCTCTCTACGTCTTCTGCATCTTTTGGGTCATTTGGTTAACATTAATCAATCACACACAATCAATGATTGCACTCCTTGCATCTTTTAGGTCATTTGCCACATCATACGGTGTCCCTTCTTCAGTATTCTCTTTTTGTTCCATCGTTCGTCGTTTCCCTGATCATCCTACCCGTTCCTCTACAACTTCTTCATACATTTCAGAATGATTCTATCGAAATATCCGTATTTGGTCCAACAGGAGATACTTCACAACATGGAATATACTGATCTATTTCTACTTTCCTTCGTTTCCGAAAGAATGAAAAAACTAATCAAATCATCCCAAATGAACAGATTCAAAAGTATCGGTTCAATTGTGTACCATGTTGATAAAACTGTGCAACCATGTGTGTATATTCACGAAGGACCATTTAACAAAACGATAATAAGAATACTCAAGCAGAAAAAGACGGAAAATGATTTTCAGTTGAACGTATGTGGAAAGATTATCAATTTTCGGTGAGTTATGATAATCAATGAATCATACAACTATCTTTTTTTCAGACTACGTAAAGAAACTCGTAATGAAAATTCTTATCCGGTGGCATCCTGTGACTTGTCTGAAAAGGAATGTGCCATCCAATCCATTCATAATTATTTTTTGGAATTCTTTGGAAGTTCTGTGCAGTATCATTGGAAGCAAAACTTGAACCAAAAAGAGGAGTATTATATTCCTGCCATTCCACAATTTCAAAACGCATCATTCAGTATTGAAATGTATCTTAAATGTGGTTTTGCTGACATGAAAAACCTGGAGAACTTTTTCTCGTCATCTCCTGTTTTCAAAGCGATTCGAATGAACGCTACGAGGTCAAAGGAACCATTCAATCCGAAGTCCAAATTTTATCAGACAGAATCCATTGAATCACAACAGGAGAAACACACTTTTCCCGATCTTTTGAGATATTTCCAAGGAAAACAGGCCTTTATAAGATGCGGTCGATGCGAAATATTGAATTTGATCGAGTTCGTGAATAAATGGAAATCCGGAGAAGGATTTCAAAAACTGGAATACTTGGAAATGAGAATATGTTATCACGAAGTATCCCAAACCCAAGTTTTGAATGGAATCGGGCCAAAATATATCGATGCATCGAAACAGCCACCAACGCACTCTGTGCCCAAACTGTAAGTTATTCTTAAATAACGTCCTGTAACACTCTAATAGAACGTCCTCTCAGAAACTGAGATTAATAAACTCGAAGTTTACGGTTAGGGTAGCCTTCTAATAAGTACTTATTTTTTGAGATATTTCTGAAGTAAGCATATATATATATATATATATATATATATATATATATATATATATATATATATATATGTTTCAGATTTCGTTGTTATGTTTCTGATCAAAATACGTATCCAATCATCAGTCATTCTTATGTCGTTCGAGAATCGGATAATCGAGTGGCATCTGTTTCGATTCAAGAGACAACTTTCTTTTTTGGAGTATGGAATAAAACGGAGGAAGAGTTTCTGAGGATGGCGAATTGATTGTTCATTGACTTTTATTCCAAAACATATTCTTATTTTTATAGTTTTTTGTTATGTACTTGTAATTTTCATTGCTTCTTTTTTTTGAATTTTTATTTTCTATCCCTACCAGTGATGGGAGGAAACGCATTTTTCCGAAATACGGAAAACGGAAAACGGAAACGGAAACGGAAATATAATTTCACTTTTACGGAAACGGAAACGTAAATTTTTTTCCGCGGAAACGGAAACGGGAAGAAATATTCAAAAATCGGGCGGAAAACGGAAAACGGAAAACGGAAAACGGAAAACTAAAACGGAAACGGAAAATTCTATTTTTCGTCTATTTTTCAGGATTTTTTTTTCCCTTCAAACATAAAAATATACACTTTTAACGTTTAAAGACCATATTTTCATCACTTTCTATGCTTTTTTTCAAGCCAATTTCAGTTTGATGTTCTCGTTGTTTTTTACATTTTTTTCCGTTTCCGCTGTAAAAAATGGCGGGTTTTAAGGAAAACGGAAACGGAAACGTAAACTTTTTCCGCGGAAACGGAAACGGAAAAAAATCTCTGAAATCCGGGCGGAAAACGGAAAACGGAAACGGAAACGGAAATTCCTCCCATCACTGATCCCTACCAGCTCCTTGACTTTCAAATAAATATTATGAATGTTTGTAACGCAAGAGATATTAACACAAGTAAATTGGCATTGCCGAAAAACTGCCAAATGGCATCTGAAAAGGCGCAAGCTGGTGTTTGACTGTTACTTGGCAGCCCAAGGAGAACCGACGGGCCGTCGACGGACTGGCGACGGATCATCGGAGCCCCTCGAGAAATGGGTTAAAAATTGAGTGACGTGGCAGAATAACTAAAAACGATATGAGGACGAGAGTAGTTGAAAATTTTTTCAGAATTTTTAAAGTAAATTGTACTGTAGCAATATTTGGCTGTACTTTCGTTTGTTTGTGCCTGAAAAAATGCTCAAAAAGAAAACTACAGTAAGGATGTAACTTCTGGTTAAGGGGTCATTGAGACCGATATTGGTCAGGTTCTAGTCGGAATTTTTGAATATCGTCATTCTTTCAGGAATTCTAAATTTACATCTACTCATTACATCTGTTGTAACCATAAAACCACTAAACTTTACAGTATACCCTTAAAAGATACGGGTCTCGCTAGTCTCGTTATTTACAGATCATATGGTTAATTCTCATGATTCCTCTTGATCCTTCATTTATACACAGATTCCTCTTTTCAAACTTTTCGAAATATTTTCGAAACATTTCTCTTGTCATTTTATGTCAGCAATTATCTTCCTCCCAGACCATCTATGGCTAACCCTAACTCTACATTGTCATCATTGTTTATGATCTTCTTCACCTCCTAACTCTAATTACTGCAGTATTGTGTATTCCTGTCACTTCCGGTATCTACGACCACCTGGCAATATCCCCTATTCCAGGTACTATTTCCCAGAGGGTATACAATATTGTTTTGACTAAGCCACGCCCCCTGCGACCCGCCCTCCTGATCTACATAACCTCAATCTCATTTCAGTCTCTTCTGAATCTTTTGTATTCGCAATGTCGTCTCTTCTGCTCTTCATCTGCCTATTCTCCATGGCTACTGCCGACCAATTCTGGGTGACTACTGTACTTTCTGAATTCAAAGTTCGTGATCAGTGTGCCGAGTTCTGGAGTCAATCCTCTGCGTGTTCCACTCCATTGTTACGCATCTCTACAAACATCAATCAGCCCTCTCAATTTGCTTCTCGGACATGGAAAATTAATGACACTCGCAACTCTGTAAGTCTTTTTTTTCAAGGTTTTTCTATTATCAAAGACATTATTTTTCTGAGAACTGAAATTTCGACATTTTTGCTATAATTAAATTCAAAACATCTCCTTTTTTTTTCAGACCGAAACCCCATCATTCATCAGTCAATGGCATGGATCAGCAGATTCGATTCGAGTTTCAATCCAAATCGAAGGAAGTAACCCACTGAATCCATTCGGTCTTGTTGCAAAATGTGATGAAGGATTCCATCCGAAAGTTATCTTCAACCAATCCTCTGATAATGTTATGGAACGTCTTTCAACCCGTGTCATCGCTATTAATTCTCAGTGTTTCACCGCCAAAGTTCTCTTGAAAGTGGATACAGTATGCCCATACTGTCCAACAACAACCACACCTCTTCCGGTAAATTCTTTTATATTTTATTCCATAAAATAATTAACCATCCTTTTTTCAGACTACTCTTGCTCCAGAGTCTTTCATCTATACTCATCGAGCGTCAATCCTGGTTATTCTTCTTTTCATTATCTTCACAATCGTCTCGGTCACTATCTTCATGTGTACATTGAATCGTTTCATTCAAAGAAGACGTGGATTCAAGACTTGTCCATCTCTGGAATCTGGAATTTCAACAATCTCTCCAATGACCGATTCAACCATCACTTCCATTGAGAATAAGAAGAAGGAATTCTTTGATTTCTTCGCTTTGATGCCACCAGCCATCGATTACGAAGAATTCGATTTGGATGTCTCAATTGATAGCAGAACACTTCCACGTCTCGGATCTCTTGTCTACGAATACTACCCAAGTAATCTCGATGTCAGTGTTTCCGATCCAGTCTTTGTTTAATTTTCTTTCTTTAATTATTTTATTTCTAACTCCTTTAACCTTTTTCTATGCTTAATATTCTTTCCTGTGTCAATTCTGTATGTTGTGATCTCTGTGATTCTTTCATTCTCCTGTACATTTCCCTTCCTGTCAGTTGTTGTTCTTATTTTATCTTTTTTTTCAGTATTTCAAGTTAAATAAAATTGTAGAAAATCAGAAACTTTTTAGAAACTTTTTCAACTTTTAAAGGAGCCGAGACAGCAAATATTTTGGGGGACAGTTTGGGGGACGAAATCGCACCGCGCTTATGTATGCCATCGGTCGTCGGCCGCGTTCGCGCTCCCGTAGCTCAGCCGGTAGCGGCGCTGCACCCCTGAGCTGCATGTCATGAGTTCAACCCCTCATGGGGGTGCTCTAGCCAAAATATCAGGAAAACTTTTCTTTTAATGTCTCGCCTCCTTTAATGAGCCATTCAAAAAAGAAATCAGCATTTATTTTCAAAGAAAGGCAATATGAGGCACTTCTAGGACAGTTCTAGACACATATTTCAAATAGAAATTTTCAGGAAAAACAGGAATAAAGCATTGATATAATGTACCACAGGAATTTGATGATGACAAAATTCAATTATGTGAATAATCGATGCAAATAAAAAGTGAGATCTAGAAAAGTTTGTTTTGAGTTTGAGGAAATGGAAAATAAAGAAACCGGTTGAATGAGAAAAGAGATTTAAAGGGGGCGTCCACTATTTCCAAAATTTTTGAGATTTTTATATCAATCGATGCAGAATTTTGGGTCGGGAAGAAAACTCTCTTGGAAGATAGTCCGAAAATCGCTCGTTCTCAAGATATTTGTAAAAAACCGGTCAAAAAAATCAACGTAGAGGGTGCAGATTAGGGAGCGTGAATTATTTTCCTAAATCTGCACCCTCTACGTTGATTTTTTTGACCGGTTTTTTACAAATATCTTGAGAACGAGCGATTTTCGGACTATCTTCCAAGAGAGTTTTCTTCCCGACCCAAAATTCTGCATCGATTGATATAAAAATCTCAAAAATTTTGGAAATAGTGGACGCCCCCTTTAAGGGAATAAAAACTAGCTTATTGTCTAGCTGACTCGACTTTTGGCTGCATTGCTTCGTCGACTTTCAGCGTCAAACCCGAGAGATTCATCTCGATGCACTTGATTTCTGGGCGGTCCACTCTGAAAAAATATTTTAAAGGAACTGCTTTTTGAAAATTTGCAGAATTTCTCTTCAAAAATCATTTTTCTCAAGATTCCTCGTTCCTCTCTCTCACTCTCTTTCTCTCTCCCGCTAGACTCCGCCCACTTCACACACAAAACATAGCGGGCGGCGGAACCCGTGAAGTGTCGGCCGCTGCTTTTCTATAAGTTTCGGCGGCGCGCTCTCTCTGTCTACCTTACTCGAATAACCCGTCGATGAAGACTACTAAATGACGAATCCTAATAGCCCAATGGGTTTCATTGCGGATATGAGGCATTTGTCTGAGCGGGCCTAAATAAAAAAGGAATTTTGGAACTTACTTGCTATTATTGTTAGATGTTGCTGGAGGAGAGTTAGGAGGTGGAACATAGGTTGGATCTTTCACAGAAGAGCTTTTCCTTCTATCACGAATACTGGATTGAGCACTCAACTTGTTCCTGAATTGAAAATCAGTCTTCTAGAATATTTCGAATTTTAGTTACCTGAAGGGATTTCCAAATCTCTTCCGATGACCCATTGCTTTCACTAGAATTAGAGTATCCAGTCGTGGTATCACTCGTACACAATTTTCGATTTCTTCCTCCGTTACAGTAACCAGATGACAATTCTCTTGTTCCGAAGACATTGGTACTGTACCACCACGCGTCACCCATGTGTGAACCTTCACCTCGTGGAGCATCAACCGATGACCCGGATCTTTCTTAAGCATTCCGAGGATCAAATCTTGAAGTGCTTCACTGAGAACAGGTGCTTCCGGGAAAATTATTGGATCGTTTTTGATCTTTTTGTGCAAGGCAATAATGTAATTATCCACAAATGGAACCTGAAAACTTGAATTAGCTAAAAGGTCTCAAATAGAAAAAGAAACCGTACAGTTCCAATAACAAAAGCGTATAAAGTGATTCCTAGTGACCAGATGTCTTGCGCACGACCCGAATAAAAATGATTAGCTCCTTCCGTCAATGCTTCTGGAGCCATGAATGCTGGAGTTCCGGCTGTTCCAGATAAGAAGGCATCGATGCCTTCGAATTCACAGGAAACTCCAAAATCAGCAATCTAGAAAATATCCTACTTTAAATTTTTTTTCCTGAAACTTCTCGAACCTTTACTTGACCTATATCACTGAGCAGGAGATTCGATGGTTTGATATCTCGGTGAACAATTTTTTGATAGTGTACTAAAAATATTTTTCAGATTCTACAGTAATCCATTACTAGACTTACAGTACTCCAAACCACATAACGTATCTCGGAAATAGCTCCACGCTGTATCCTCGTCCAGTGGTTTGTCTGTTGGGATTTCCAGAATAGATCCTTTTTCCACAAACTCGAAGACCATGTACAGATAATTGTCGTTTGGGTCGTCCAGAACCTAAAAATTGAGATTTAAAATTAAAAAAGAAGAATTTTGAATTACCTCCACAAGTTTGACAACATTCGGATGCGATAACTTTTTCAGAATGGCAATTTCTTTTTGTACCAATTGAAGAGGATTTTTGAGAACCGACGGTGCTGCATTCTCTTTGTTTCGTCGTGGTGGTGGTTGTCGAAAACAGGCGAAATTTTTCAAAAGCTTCATTTTATCCAAAACTTTCAACGCGTAGAGATTTTTGTCCTCTTCGTTGTAGGCGAGTTTGACGATGCCATATGAGCCCTGGAAGAGTTTAAATTTGGGAAATAGGAATTTTGGAAGTTTGAAAAAAAATTCCAGAAAAAAATCCCAGAACATAAAGTCTAAAAGTACGGTGCTGAAAGTTTCAGTGAAAAATTGCAAAATTTACAATTAGTGATTTCAATTTTTTCCACTAGAAAAATATTACTCTGGTACGAAAAAATCGGAGCAGTGGAAGAGAAACGGCAGTGGTCATGGCCGAAGACACCACAACGACAACTACCGTAACCATATGAAATTGACTGCGTAAATCGAAAAAAAACGGGTTTTGATTACTGTAGGTTACTGTGGATTACTGTAGAAAACCAATTCCCTTCTGTTGCTTTTTTGTCTTCATTTTGACGTAATTTTGGTTGCAAAAAAAACTTCAAAATACATAGTTTCTACGGTAATCTACAGTAATCTAGAGTATTCAAACACCGTTCCATCAAATTTCAGATAAAAAAACTGGAAAAAATTGGAAAAATAGCCGAAAAAAAACCAAAAAAGGTCTAAAAATTTTGCGAAAAATCGAAGACAAGATTAACTGTAAAAAAATTTCTCTATTCATTTTTTTGCTTTTCGTGCAGTTTCCGTCAATTTTTCAATTTCACTATCCATAACTTCAATTTTCCTACTTTTCTGAAGAAAAATAACGGAAAACTTGACGAAAAGCAAGGAAAATCGAGAAAATAGTTCTTTAAAATAAATTTATTGTTAGGTTACGGTAGTTGTCGTTGGAGGTCCTTCAGCTCCGATTTCTTTGTACCATACTATTGAAAATTTTCTATAAAAATTCAGAACAATCAATTACACTTTTAGAGCTCCAAAATCAGAAATTCTACACTGAGCAATCCAGAAAACCATTATTTTTGCTGCGACATAAATTTTAACCAAAATTTGAAAATTAGCCAAAGAAATGATAATTCCTAGTGTATTTTCAATAACCCCTTTAGTTAAAAAACCACATTTTTTCAATAAATGAAATATAAAATTTCGGGAACTTTCTACAAAAATATCACTAACCTGTCCGATTTCCTCCATTAGCCTGTATTGATTGAGTTGTATATAACTCTCGGATCGCTGCTGTGACACCGACTGAAATGAAAAATGCATTTTATTAGTGAGAAGAATCATTTTCGGATGGGAGTGAATCTCCGTTCCAACTTTATGGCTTCTTCTTCTTCTTTTCAAGAGAACATATTTTGAAAAACAAATTGACACTCCTACTAGAAGATATAGAAGAAACTGAAAGGGGACCCAAATGGAATAAACTGCAAAAGAAGGAGAAGAAGAAAGTTTAGGGGTTTTTTGGAGAGAAAATGGGATGTGAGGTGGAAAAAGGGAAGAGAAAACGACTTCCGTTCTTTCTGAACATATGTTGCTCTTAGCGAGGGATAAGTGAATCTATTGGGGGAGATTAGTCCATTGCTTCCGCTTCTTTTTGCTCTTTTTTGCTCAGAGAACTAATAGGGATTCGAGGAAATTCTGATTAGAGATGAATCATTTGTCTGAGCCATAACGTTTCATTGATGTTTAGCTTAGCAGGTTGTAATAAATAAATAAAAGTTGACATTCTGAGATTCTGAAATTCTGAGATTCTGAGATGCGGAATTTCTGAGATTCGGAAATTCTGAGATTCTGAGATTCTGAGATTATGAGATTCTGAGATTCTGAGATTCTGAGATTCTGAGATTCTGAGATTATGAGATTCTGAGATTCTGAGATTCTGAGATTCTGAGATTCTGAGATTCTAAAACTAAAAATCTAAGATGAGAAAACTAATTTTCAGCTAAAAATTAAAAATTTAAAAAGTTATAAAATTCTCAAATTCAAAAGTTTCCGAAATACACGGAAACGCGTTACTAAGCTATCCATCATTATTCATATGACGGACTGAGGCCCCCGAAAGAAACGGGCTTGTCCAAAAATTTGAAATTCAGAAAAATAAATGTGTCACACACGTCACTCATATGGTTTTTTGAGTGTTTGGATTTACTGGAGAAGCAAATGTGAAGAAATAAATAAACGGCTTCTGTTTACAGATGAAAAAATAAAATGATTTTGATTTTGGGGAAAGAAGGAATGAAGAAGAAGAAGATTTTTTTTCAGAAAATATAATAAAAGGGGATCAGTTGTTCAAAGGGATTCAAATGGGTATTATGGGTTACTAAATAGTAATTTGGATTAGAAAAAAATAGAACACATTTCAGAATTACAGAATTTCAGAATTTCAGAATCCCAGAATCTCGGAATCTCAAAATTTCAGAATTTCAGAATTTCAGAATTTCAGAATTTCAGAATTACAGAATTACAGAATTTCAGAATTTCAGAATCCCAGAATCTCGGAATCTCAAAATTTCAGAATTTCAGAATTTCAGAATTTCAGAATTTCAGAATTTCAGAATTTCAGAATTTCAGAATTTCAGAATTTCAGAATTTCAGAATTTCAGAATTTCAGAATTTCAGAATTTCAGAATTTCAGAATTTCAGAATTTCAGAATTTTAGAATTTCAGAATTTCAGAATCTCAGAATTTCGTAATCTCAAAATTTCAAAAATTCGTAATCTCAAAATTTCAGAATCTCAGAATCTCAGAATCTCAGAATCTCAGAATCCCAGAATCTCAGAATCTCAGAATCTTAGAATCTCAAAATTTTAGAATTTCGCTATCTGCAAATATATTAATTGGGTCCAAGAGATAAATTATTCTGGTCCAAAGAACTCAAAATTCCTAAATCCTTGATCCAGATTCAATATTTCCTAGATTCAATTTTCTTCTTTTTCCAAAAACCAATTTGTCCTTTTTTTCTCCAAAAAACCTGATCTTACAAATCTCATATTTTTCCAATCTCCAACAACGTCATAGTTCGTGAGAAAAACACTAATTTAGTACTCTCTTAGTTTCCCAATCAACTTGAATTTTTACTCTTATTGCTCCGCGGAGCTCCGTGCTATTATCAAGAGAAAAAACTAAAAGAAAAACACAAACTGTGTCTGATAAGTGATAAGACCTGTAATTAAGACAACTGAAAATAGAAAATTGGTGTTTGAGAGAATAGAATTCTTAAGAATTGGAAAAACAAATGAAACGCGGAAGTTTTGAAGAGATAAGTGATCATTTGGAAGTCTAATGGATCAGCTATCAACTACAGTAATCCCAAAACTTGGGATTTGCACAGATTATGGTACATGACAGTTCTCTAAAATCCGGAATCGTCAGAATCTCAGAATAATTGCATCGTAAATCTTTAAAATGTCCGGGATATCCCAGGCCACCGTTCAGAATCGCAGAATCGCAGAATCTCAGAATCTCAGAATCTCAGAATCTCAGAATCTCAGAATCTCAGAATCTCAGAATATCAGAATATCAGAATCTCAGAACCTCAGAACCTCAGAATTTTAGATTTTAAGAATTTCGAAATTTCAGAAATACAGAATTTCAGATATTCAATTTTCAGAATTTCAGAATACCTTGAAACATCGGGGTCTTAGAATATACAAATTTCAGAATCTCAGAATCTCCGAATCTCAGAATTTCAGAATCTCAGAATTTCAGAATTCCAGAATATTAGATTTTCAGTTTCTTGAAACATCCGGTTCTAATACAAACAGAAACGGCTACAGTAACCCATCAACAAAAATTTTTTCAATTATTGTTTTTAAGAAACCTCTCGATTACTGTAGTTTCTAGAATGATTAGAAAAAACTGAGAGTTTAGGTCAAAATCACATTTCAAAATATAAAAACCCGAAAAATTCCTTACCTTGACATATCTGGTCGGCCTTGACAAATTTGGTGACATGGTGGCGGCGAGCTGAAAAAAAAGCAAAAATATATAAAAATGAATTCAGCGAAGTGGTTTTTTTATTCTTCAGGAAAAAGAAGGACCCCGTATATTCCCGAATGCGTTTTTTGATATATAAAAATATATATGGGACGCCCTTCTTCTTCTTCTCCGAGTCGACGTTTCGATTTATGCAACCTCGTAAAAAAAAAGAAAAAAAAGAGAAGAAGAAGAAGGCGTCAACGCCTTCTAGCCCTTTTTTCTCATTATTCTAGACCCACTTCAAGACCCATTACAGTAAGATTTAACGATTCTGGAGGCGTTGAGTGATGACGTTGGATAGATTCAGATGAATTGGATGAAGAAGGGATGAAAAGATCAGAAGAGGATCAGAAGGTAGAGAGGAAATGTTGCAAAACTTTGTGATCTTGGTTCCTGGACATTGTTACACTGGAGGAGAGAGATAGAAATAGAAATGAGGGAGAGCAGTTTGGGATAAGATGATGATGATGGAAGAAGAAGAAGAAGAGGAAAATTGAAATGACACCATTGAGATGTTGAAAAGAAGAAGAAGAAGAAGAGCACTTGGCTTTTATTGCAGATAAAGAAGAAGAAGGTCCTTCTTCTTCTTTTTTTTCTCCTTGATTTTTCTGATTGAACCTATTCAGAATTGAGGTGAGAAAAGGATGGAAATGGAACATGATGATCAGGAAAAAAATGATGTTATAATTTTAAAGTGGAACTTTGGAAGCATTTTTGGCTTAAAAATAAGTTAGTGTCATCCAGAAAAATGGGTTTCAAAGTTTTTTTTTCCTTTTGCTGAGCATTTTCCATTAAAATATCCTAGTTTTAAATAGGTTGGGAGGGCTCCAGGGATGTTCGGAACGGGATTAGGAAATCGCAAAAATCTGACATTCGGAAATATTGAAAAACCCAAATGTTGAAAATCGGAATTTTCTGAAATTTTGAAATTCTGAAATTCCGAAATTAAAAAAATGCGAAATTTTTAAAAAATCGGAGTTTTTTGAAATTCCGAAATTCAGAAATCTCGAAATTTAGAAAATCGGAATTTTCTGAAACTACAAAATCCAACAAAAGTCCTGCGTAATTCTGGTATTCCGGAATTTTAAAATCGGAATTTTTCGAAATTCCGACGTTCCGAATTTTAGAAACTCTGAATTTTTCTGGAATACCGAAATTTGTAAAATCGGAATTTTCTGAAATTTCGACATTCATAAAAACAGATTTTTTTCTGAAATCCCGAAATCCCCGAAAATGGTATTCTGACTTTCGAAAATGGTATTTTGACTTTCAAAAATGGCATTTTGACTAATTTTGTTTTTCTCTCAAATTCCAAAAAAATAAATTTTCAAAAAAATAAGTTTTGAAATCCAAATTTTTGTGTTCTCTGTCAGAGAATTACCTAAAAAAAAAAGAAGAAGATAAATGAAAAAAAGTGATTTCCTATTTTTCAAAAAGCAAGCAGAAAGTATTAGGCAAAAGCTCAAGTACCCAATTCTTCTCTCTTCAATCTGATTTTTGTCTTTTTTTTTTTCAAAAATGGAGTGTCTGAATTGTGCTCTACGGCACTACAGACGAATCCAGGTATTAAGCTACAGTAATCAATTGAAATGAAAGCTGAAGGAAACCAGGGACGTTCGGAATGGCCATTTCGGAATTTCTGAATATTCCGATTTTGGAATTTTCGGAATTTTGTTAATTGTAAAAATAGGAATTTTTGTTCTTCCGGAATCCAAAAATCTCTAATTTCGAAAAAAACCGCATAGGAAATAATCCTACCGGAATTTCTTTCCGAGAAGGGTCGGAGTTTTCGAAATCCTGAGTTCCGGTCTAAAAATTCCGGTAATGAAAAACTGAAAATTTCGAAAAATTCGGACTAGACGACTTCAAAATAGTAAAGAAGTGTCGCCAGAAGACGTTCGTATGTTTTTTTGTTTCGTCCGAGTGGTTCATGTTCATCATTGAGAAAGAGAGCAGCTCCAAAGTGAGAAAGGGGTGTCTGGGGTGTATTCCTATTCTACACAAAAAAATAAGAAGAAGAAATAAGGAAAGTGTCGAGGCACTCCCCTATGCCAGTTCATTCGAAATCATACTCCCCGGGGAACAATTCACCGCCATTATGAGGCATCGAACTTAAAAGTGTCCAGCTATTTGAAGACCGAAAATGTGAGAAAAAACGGAAAGTTTTTTGGAGACGAAAAAGGAGAACAAGAAAAGGATAAACTAAGATTTTGATGCTGAAAGTATTGCAAACACAGCATAATGACAGGGTACTGAAAAGGGTGATGCTGGAGTGAGAGTGTCAAATGGGTGGGTTGTTTTGGGTTACGGTAGTTAAAAAATTATCGACAAGGTGTCTACGCGAGGAGCGCTATGGTCCAAAAATTGGAGAAAAGCGTCCCGAATCACTGGAAATCTGGATTATGTCCAATCGAAAGGTGTCCTTACTCTTGCCCAACTTTCGCCAAATTCTAGTCCAGCAATCTTTCCAAATCAAGGCAAATTATCCGATTTATGGGAAACAGAGCTTCGGATTCTTTGATTTGTTTTCAAGTCACCGGATTGTTTTTGAAGCTTTTTTTGGGAAAGAAAGTCTGCGCAGAATATATTGAGATTTTTGGAGTACGGTCTAGCAAAGGCGCATGCCACAAGTTTCTTTCCGGGTTTTGAGCGGAATTACTTGCATTTTTTTGGGTTTTCGAATCTTTTTGTCAAATTTTCACTAATTTTTCGCACTTTTGCGATCGGAAATTCCGGAAATCCTGAACTTTCAAAATTTTGAATTTTCAAATTTAAATTTCCAAAATTCAAAACTTTCAAAATCGGAATATTCCGAAGTTCCAATATTCTGAAATTTCGAACTTTGGAATATTCCGAAATTCCGAATTTTCCAAATTTCTGAAATTTCGAATTTTGGAAATCGGAATTTTGGACATTCCGAAAACTTCCAAAGAGACCATTCCAAAAATCCTCAATATTTACCGTAAAACATGTAATAGAAGAGTCCCTAACTTTTCAACTTTGAGCCAAATTATCTAGATTCCTGTCAAAAATATCAAAAATATCAATTGATAAAATATTCATCATAATATCCTATACATTTTATCAGTTGACACATTTTAGATATCTCCTATAGGAACTGAGATAATTGAGCTCAAACTTAACAGTGTGGGGGCCCTTCTATTACAGGTTTTACGGTATGTAGGTTATTGTGTTCTTCAAATTTATTATCTGAGGCTCATTGGATAGGTTGCTCCATGTAATTCAGTTTTTATAAATTAGAATTTCCAAATCTGATGTTTCAACTTTGTTTTCTTTTTGCAAAAAAGTTTTAAGACTCCTCCGGGAAGTTTTTGATGGTTTTATGAAGTCTGGTTATTAGAATTTCAAAAACCAAGGATCAAAAATTTTCGGAGATAAAAAGAGTTCCAGAAAATCAACCAAGGAGCTAAATTGATATTCCAAGTGAACAAAAATGCCAAACGGTTTTCCAAAAATACGAAAAAAGTGAAATCATCGAAGTACTGGGAAACCATCACATTGGGGGATAAGAACATGGATAATAACAGAAAACCCCCGATTTTCAAAAAAAGAAACAACTGGAAGTTTCCCTTTGCCATCAAAGAAAAAAGAGTAAAACTGAAAAAAGATATGATTTCCAAAATTAGAAGAATTCTTAAAATCACTCAATGATAACAAAAAGTCTAGGAATTTTTCTCAATTCTCCTGATAAAAAATTTTCTAGTTTCATAAAAACAAAATCCCCTATTTTTTTCCCACATGATAGCGAGAATCATGTGGAGGCGGTTATGGCCTAATTATCTCTATTTTTGAGGATCTCTTCTATTTTCTCCAGGGAGATTCATAATTTGTTTTTATGATGAAAACTAAAAACAGTGAGAATCATCTAAACATGACGTAAGTAGGAACCGATTAACACATTTTTTGGGGGAAGGGGGGAGAGGAAGGAAGGAAGTCGAACATGTTTTTAATCAGGTAAGAAGGGATTGAGATTTTTATACTTTACAGTAATCCAGAAACGCATGTACAGATAAAACATATAAGATTACCCTATACTTGCACTTTGAGCTCAGTTATCTCAATTTCTATGAAAGATAACAAAAGTCTGTCAATTGATAAATTGTTTCTCATAATATCACCAACATTTTATCAGTTGACAGATTTTTGAAATCTCTCATAGGAACCGAGATAATTGAGCTCAAAGTTGATGGTTTGAGTGGGCTTCTAGTAGAAAAAATACGGTAATTCAACTTCCCTGTAATCCAGAAAAAAAATGTTCGAATTCCGTGTTTTTTTTTCATTCCAGGTTCCGGATTCCGGAAAACTTTCATTTGTCCGGATTTCAGATTCCGGATTTTGAGAAATTTTTTATTCCGGATTTTGAACAAATTTATTGTTAATTTGCCAGAATCCTATGACTTTTTTGAACTTCCTCACGACATATGTTTTTAGAACTTTTCTGCCCATTTGGAGAACTCAATATTCCGGATTCCGGAAAATTAGTTTGATTCCGGATTCCGGATTTCGTGTTTTTATTTTTCCGGATTCCGTGAAAATTATTTTAGTATGGGTTCCGTTTCTCAAAAATCCATTCCGGACATCACTGTCAAATACCCAAATAAATGTTTCTTCAATTAATGCATGCTTTTTGATTACTGTAGATTACTTTTTTGATTACTGAAGATGCCCAAAATGTTGCCAAACAGTATTTTGCTTTTTTTCTACTTTCTGGAAAATCAATGAAATGATCAATAAGAAATGGAAAATCAACGACAAGCCGGCTAAAGTTGAGGAATTTCGGAATCAATAAATTACTAAAAGTTGGGCTACAGTAATCAAAGGCGCATAGACTATCAAGAAATATATTTTGCGATTGAAGTGGTTTCATCGCCGCTTGGGTTTTGAAGTTCCAATAGGCATTGGCTAATTTCCGAAATTTCCATATTTCCATTTGGCTTATTTCCAAAAAATTGGTCATCTACAAAATTCATAAATATTTCTGTTTGTTAATTCTTAAAATCTAGGCTGTAGCTCTTCGTTTGGAGCACTAAATTCTCTTCAAAATTTCCTAACCACATTCCTCACTCAAATTGACCAGATCCCCTTCAAAACTCACATTATTACTAGAATGTGGTCCAGCTTCATCATCCTCCTGTACAGCTCTCGCCCTGACAAGCCTCCTGACTCCAGTGGTATCTGATTGCTGTCGAACCATGGAAGCAGCCGATAGAAGTGACCTCCTATCCACCGTTCCAGTCGTCGTCATCACATTCGTTTGAGAAGAAGGTCCAGGCGAATCGTCGGATGTATCGCCGACCATCCTGAAAGAAAGAAATGTTGAGAAATGAAGATGTTGAAGAAGAGAATGGTGGGCGATGTGGAGGGATTTTCGGGGGATTTTCTGGGAAAGGAGATCCACCGGGATCCTGTCAAAATACCACAAAATAAGAAGATTTTGGAGAAAGGATCCACCTCGCCTTTTTTTCTGGATTGCAAAGAATTTTTCAAGAGTTTTAAGAATTTTTTTAAAAAGATGGATGGATTATAAAGTATCATTTTTCTATTTTCAGAGTTTTTAGGAGTTAGGGTGTGCATTCTGACGTGATGGTGTACAGTGTTCAGTGTTCGAGGTCCCACAAATTTCGAAAAAAAATGTCAAGGAAAAAATGGGCGGAGTCCGAGGGCGGAGCCTAAGTTGCAAGCTGTACACGGTTTCGCCGTACGCTTTTTCTCACTACCACATTCAAATTAGTAAAAAACTATGCTGCAAAACCGTGCGCAGCTTGCAATTTAAGCTCCGCCCACTTTTCCGAAAAAATTTTCACTCGGAATTTGTAGGCATTCATAATCGTTAAATTTCAAACCAAATCATGAAAATTTCCAAATTCAGAACTTCAGAAAATCTAAAAATTCGAAATTTTCAGTTTCAGCAAAAAAATTCTCAAAAATTGATCAATAAATTCAAATTCTACAAATTGCTTGTTCAGCAAAAATGGAAATTTCAGACAAACAACATTTATGTCCTTGACAGATATGCTATTATTAAAACTAGAGATACATATCCCTTTCAAAAACTACAAAAACTGCAAAAAATACATTTTCAAACATCTCTCCAAAGAAGGATCTGAAAAAAATGGGGAAAAAAGAAGGAAAAAACCGGAGAAAAAAGGAGAAACTGGTGAATGAATGAATTAAATAGTGAATGAAACTGGCTGGAGAGCCCCTTTCCCCGCCCGAATGGACCAAAAAGAAAGAAAAAAGAGGCAACAGAAACTATAAATTATTCAAAAGTCTTTCCCCATTTTTGCCCGAGTGAGAGAGCTTTGATGAAAAAAAAACTGAACTGAAAAAAAAATTTGCTTGAGTTTAGGTTTGAAAAAAATTAAGAAGATTTATAGAGCAAAACCAGCAAAAAGAGTTCTCTTCTGACGAAAATCCGAGATAGATGGAATGGCCGGGGGGATGAAGAGAAAAGAAAAGAAGACGGAAATTCGATTTCAGTTAGTCAGTCAAGTGGAAAATATGTGTATGGAATGGGCGAATGTGTGTGTTGGAATGTATGTGGTCTTTTGGGATTCTTTAAAAAATATATAATCTTGGAAAATTTTGATTTTTAAAGATGTTGGGGTGTATTGAAACCTGGGTGGTTTTAAAAATTAAAAAAAGGTAGGTAAGATAGCAAACTCCTTACCGGAGCATGCATTTTCGTAATTTTTTTGGTCCATTATTTTCAATTTTTCGATTACTGTATTTCTTCTAATAGAAGCCCATGGGCATTTTTCAATCTCTTTCTCAGGGTGGGCTTCTACTTTTCAATGACTTTTTTCAAAAAAAGTTTATTTTTCAGACTTTCAGAAATTTGCCCATTCGGATGTTAAGAATTCTGAAATTTTACATTTTGGAAAATTTGAAATTTTCATTCTGTAGTTCTAAATTACGAATTTATGAGATTCTGAGATCCCAAGATCACAAAATTCAAAACTCAGGGACACTGAAATTCCGAAAAAAATACGCTAAAAGTCTGAAAATCTGATATTTCGAAATTTAGAGTATTTATAGAAAATTCAGAAATTCAGAAATTGTAAAACCACTGTTTCAAAAATTATAGAATTTTATATTAGAGGGTGGGCTTCTATTAGAGGTGGGCTTCTATTAGAGGAAATACGGTAATTCCCTCGATTTTGAACTTTTTTTCAAACAAAAAATCCGAAAATCCCAGAACGAATTGCATCAAAAAATCCTCTGAGAATTTTTGAAAATTCGATAAAATAGACCCGAAAATAATTACCGAACACACATGATCCTTTAAATGCGCCTTTAAGGATTTCGCTACCGGACCTAATAGTAAGCTCCGCCTATTTTTAGCCGCACAATTGAAATTAGGCCAGAGTATTAGATAATCAGCAAATTTATGACCAAAAAAGACTAAATCTCATAGAAAAGCAGATTTTATAAATTCTTTAGTACTATTTTATTTATAGAAACCAAACCTAGCTAGACTCACTAGTCTAGACTTTCTCACGATCTATGTGTCACTCTTTCTGGAACTTTCTATAAAATAAAAATATTTTAAAGTTTTTTAAAAAGAATCCTCCGAAGGCTGTGGAAATTCTGTGAATTCAGATGCCTTGTTTTTTTTCTAGATTGCAGAACAGGTGAATTTTTCTGAGGGTGATATTTTGTGGCATTTTCATTAAAAAGGTTTAGCATTTTAGTTTTTTTTCAGATGGTTTATTTTTTCGGAGTTTCTGCTTTAAAAAGGTTAGCTGGAAATTTAAGATAAGCTAAAGTTACAGTACTACAACATTACAAACCAAAACTAGTTTCAGCTAGTATTGATTTCAAAAAAAAATCTCAAAAAATGAGCTCCATGAATCCGTGGTCTGTTACATTAACACACATGTAGGTCTATCCGGTTTATTGCACACAAAATACATGGATTTGCAAGAGAAACGGAGAGAAATGAAAGAAAAAAAACGACATCTCGTGAGAGAGAGAAAAAGAAAAAGCAATATAAAAAAGTCAGGTGTCCAGATATCTGACTAGATCAATCTGGAAGAAGAAAGTGGAAAAGAGAGAAAATTTGGGACAAGAATTGATTAAATATATGCATGTGTAACCCCAAAAAGATTCGATTAGAAATTGCCTGGGTTTTATGTTGATTAGTTTTTTTTTCCTCTGAGCTTTGGAGGGACTTGAAATCACTATTTGGGGGTTTAAAAAGTTAAAAAAAGAAGAAGAAAAAATATAACGACACTATGGAGATTGAACCTTCGACCTGCAAATCCAAAACCAGGCGCGTTACCGCTTGCGCCATGACAGTCACACTTTGACAGGCGACAACTTGTCAACTATGAATGTGGGCAAAAACAAAAGTGTGTGGGTTTCTCAGGATGACTTCTCCTTCTTTCGAGGGTTAATTGGAAGTTTGGCGTCAGAAGAATAATGAGAAAAATGAATGACGAGAATAAAGGAGGATGACGTCGATCTGACGACAAACGAAGTGGAGAGCGAACAACCTAATTATGTTAATTGGGGGTCCATGATATGGGGAAAATAGATTTTTTGGATTTTTGATGCAAGAAGAAAAGAGCAGTGAATTGGAAAATATTTGTATGGTTAAGGAAGTTTCAGATGACTTCCATATTTGCAGAAATACAAAGATTCGGATGACTGGGATTCTGGGAAAGTGATGTGTTTAGAAGAAAAATTGATAAATAGAGGATTCAGAAATTCAGATTTTTGATATCTCTTATAAGAATTGATATAATTGAGCCAAAAATGAAAATATAGGGTGCCCTTCTATTAGAGTTTTTACTTTTCAAAATTGTGCTAATAAGTTTATTTATTCATCATAAGAATGATCAAGAAATTAGTAACATCAATTTTTGTGATTTTTGCCAAACCAAGCCACCGTAAACACTCTAATAGAATGTCACCCGAATCGTCAAATTTGAGCTCATGTATCTCATTTTCTGTGAGAGATATCAGAAAGTAATTACCGTAAAACCTGTAATATAGCGCCATGGCGTTCTATTTTTCAAAGGGGTGTTTTGGGTTGATGCGAGATAACAAACATTGATTTTTTACTTATTTAACAGGGTACCAAAATGAAAAAATGGTGAGAAATTTCTAGATTTCACTATTACTGTGTTAATTAAGCACATAATCTTTGTTTTGCTACCTCCAATCACCTTATCAAGGTGGCGTTATATTAGAGGGGGTCTTCTAATACAGGTGGCGTTATATTACAGTTTTTACGGTAACTAATCAAATGTTGCTGATATCATGATACACATTTTATTAGTTGACAACTTTTTGATAGCTTTTAGAAGAATCGAGATATATTTCAAAAGAAGTGAGATATGTTCTATTTGAGTGTTTACGGTAAATTCTCTCAACTTCGAAAAAATACAGTTTTGCAGAGCTTGTAAAAAATACTATTTTTTTTTCAAGAAATAGGCAAAAAAAATTTAACAAATTGGATAAAAAATAATTTTTAAAATTTTGAAATTCAAAAAAAGTTCTCAAAAATCTGAATTCATAGTTTGTGTTATTAATTATGGGGAATTTAGATTTTTTAGTAATTATGGGGAAACTTCTCCGAAAAAGATTGTTCCGGAATCTACAAATTTCCAACAAAACACAAAAGTTCTTTTCTCCGGAAGAATCTCAAATTTGATTAGTTTCCGAGTGGATGAAGAACAAAAGAACAGAATAAAAAAGAGAGAGAAAAAAGGTACAGAAAACTGAAATAATGGAGAATGAGGAGGAAAAGAAGGTGGTTGCACATAGAAAAAAAAAACAAAAAAAAAAGGAAAAAAATTGGATACAAGTGATCCTGAGCGAAGAAAATGAATGAAGGAAAAAGGCCTGGGCGAAGAAGAAGAAGGACAAGCGCATTTGTTTCGTTTTTCGTCACATGTACATGCTCTTTTTCTGTGTGTTAGAAGGCTAAAAAGGGTGGAGGGCACACTCCTTCTGCCAATGACACTACTCTCGTAGCCCCCGTTTCTCGTTTTTCCAACCAAAAAGGCAATTCGAATGAAAAGAAAAACCGAAACGACGGAGCAAGAGAAACGAAAGAGTGTGGCGAAGACGTGCGAGACACAGACGGAATTAGAAAAAGCTTGATGAGAGAGTGTGATGTGACGAGGAGACGCAGAGATGTGAAGATGTAGAACGAGAAGAGAAAAAATGGAAAGAGCAACTGCCTTGAACGGAATACTGCTACCTGGAGAGAAAAAAAGAAAAAAAAGACATATAAAATGTATCAGTTTTTTTTCTTCTTGATACAAAATTAGAAAAAGGGCAAATGACCTTTTTGCATAGTTCAATGAGTTCATGAATTCTTGTAAGATCCGGGAAGAGTTCAGAAGGCAGACAACAAAAGAGATTGGAAAATGAACACACAAAATAAGTCTGGGAATTTGTATATTTTTTGAATTTTGTTTTTAATACAAATTTGTGAATCTTCTTCAAAAAATCGTTTAGACATTCAGAATCTTTTAAACTGGGTGCTTCCAAATTGCATGGTTACATTTTTGAATAGTTTCATGGACCAGAAATTTTGAAATTCAGTTTTTGTAACCACTACCGTATTTGCTCTTACAGACATCCTGTATGTGCAGCTCTATTATCTCAGTTCCTATGAGAGATATCAAAAAGTGGTCCACTGATAAAATGTTGGTGATATTATGGTAAACATTTTATCAGTATAGAACTTTTTGATATCTTTTACAGGAACCGAGATAATCGAGCTCAATGTTAACAAGCCCCTTGTCGGCTGAGCTATACGGTTGGCTACCGACCTGTTAACTTTAAGCTGAATTATCTCTGTTCTTATGAGAGTTATCAATAAATTGTTTACTGATAAAAAATTTGTGATGTTATGTTGAACATTTTATTAGTTGACCACTTTTTGATATCTTTCAAAGGAACCGAGATAATTGAGCTCAAAGTTAACACGCACCTTGTCGGCTGAGCTATGCGGTTGGCTACCGACCTGTTAACTTTGAGCTCAATTATTTCGGTTGTTATGAGAGATATCAATAAATAATCTACAGATAAAATGTTGGTGATATTATGATAAACATTTTATCAGTTGCCAACTTTTTGATATCTTTTATAAGAACCGAGCTAATTGAGCTCAAAGTAAATCATGTTGGTTTCAAAAATGAAACTTTCAGATAGAGTAAAACTTTGAAATTCATGAAAATTTAAAACATTTCTTCTTAGCTTATAGTTTCTCTAAAAAGGACATTTCCAAATGAACCAATTACGCCCAATTAAATTGCCACAAAAATGTCCGAATGCATTTTAAATTAGCTTTTAATTCGAAAATGGAACTTCCTCATCTATTTTTGGGAACAAAGTTGATTGTTTTTAAAGTTGAAAAGTACCAGAAAAATTGAAATTTTGGAAAAAGTCATAAATCTCAAATCTTCCTAAAAATGATTTTTCGAAAATCTCCAAAAAATCCAGAATTTCAATATTAATGGATTTTTTTTCTGGCGCAATTCAAAAATACTTTAAATCAGTTTCAGAAAATATCAAGCCCGGAAAAAATTCCAGATGTTTTTTGTTTCAAAAATCTGTGAACTTTAAACTACACACTTTCTTCTGAAATCAGACATCAGAATATCAAAAACATGGACCTATTTTTAAAATTCCAGATACCACGCCACTTTTCTAGTTTGTGTTTCGGATTTTGCATTGCAAATCCTAAAGTCAGATTACACAAACTGAATCCAGGATTTCAAAGATTTTTGGGGGTTTTAGTTTACCAGAATTTACATATTTCAATTTCCGTGATTGGTATGGAATTTCAGAAATCTTGATTAAAATATGACTAATGTAAGAAGGAATAAGGAAAAGAAGTGCACATTATTTTGTAGTTGACTGGGGAAAAAAGAGGAAGAGAAAAACGGGAGAAAGCCCCCAATTATATTATATTATGGTGCATCTTTACACAAAAATGCAGACAATCAAGGATTATCCAGAGTGGATTAAATAGATGAAGAAGAAGAAAAAGAAGAGAAGAAGTCGAGAAAAAAGAAGAATGAATGAAAAAACGCCACGGGCGATCGGAACAAAAAGTGTATAGGTTCTCTGATGATGACTCTTTTCCCGTACTTTTTTGACGACTTTTCGCACTTTTAGAGAAAAGAGCAGGAAGAAATGAATATATAGAAAGTGTGGTTGTTTTAGAATTTTTGAGAGAAAATTCAGCTTCTTCTGGTACTGGGGACATTTATTTAAAAAAATTTTCTGAACTTTTGTTTTTTTTTAAACAGAAGCCCACCCAAGCCATCAACTTTGAGGGCAATTATCTCAGTTCCTTCAAAAGATATGAAAAAGTAGTCAACTGATAAAATGTTGGTGATATTATGATAAGCATTTTCTTAGTTGACACATTTTTGATATCGTGCATTAGAACTGTGATAAATGAGCTCAAAGTTGACTGTTTGGGGGAATTTCTATTAAAGGATTCCAAGAATCCAAAATTTTCTGAAATTCTGAAATTATTTCTGAGATTCTGAGATTCTGAGATTCTGAGATTCTGAGATTCTGAGATTCTGAGATTCTGAGATTCTGAGATTCTGAGATTCTGAGATTCTGAGATTCTGAGATTCTGAGATTCTGAGATTCTGAGATTCTGAGATTCTGAGATTCTGAGATTCTGAGATTCTGAGATTCTGAGATTCTGAGATTCTGAGATTCTGAGATTCTGAGATTCTGAGATTCTGAGATTCTGAGATTCTGAGATTCTGAGATTTTGAGATTCTGAGATTCTGAGATTCTGAGATTCTGAGATTCGGAAATTCTGAGATCCTGAGATTCTCTGAAAGTGTTGAAAATAATTCAGGTTTTCGAAGATTTTTGAATCCCCAGATACAGTAATCGTGAATAGGAAACTTTGTACAGTATCCTTGAAGTCTTGCAACAAGATCCTTTAAAAAATCCACTTTTCTTAAAAGAAAGAACTTAATCCCTCCAGATTTATATGGACTAGAAAATTCACACTCGGCGGTCAGCCAGCGTATACCACTTCGCTTTTTTTAAGCAGTTTTCGTCATTTGAGGATTTTTTTGTTGAATTTTTACTTTTTTAAAAATTCAATCTACATGATTTTTTGCGCAAAAAAAATCACTCAAATATTCCACCGTACACCACCTTTAAAATCCAGAGATCAGATTGAGAAAATCCTTCGAAATCCAAAAAAATGTATAGGCAAAAGGTGCTACGTAGTTTCTGATTTTCCAGGAATTCATACATTTGTGATTGAGAAAATACAATTTTCAAAATCAGATTTTTCCAGAATTACATTTTTTGCAATTGCATTTATTTTTTGACACAGAATGATTGTTTTTCAGGGAAATTCGAGTTTTGAAGGCCCAGAATCTTTTAATTCGAGGATTTCTAGAGCGAGAAACTTCGGAATCCTAAAACTTCGTGGATTCTGGAATGCTTGGAACATCAGATTTCAAAGTTTCTGGATCTCAAACTATGAAAATTCCAGAAATCGATTATTTTGATTCTTAGAACTATCAGAACCTTTTGGAAATACGAAGTTTCAGTATTCTAGAGCCTCTAGTTTTCAGATATTCAGAATTTTTAAATAAAAAAAACTCAGAAATTCCATCCTAATCCCACATTCTTGGAAACTTCTATTTCTTTGATCCATGTCTTACAAAAAAGAAAGAAAAAAAAAAGTTTGAAGAATACATTTTTTTCATATTCGGAACACTTTTTGTCTTCCTCCAAAAACCTTTTCTAATCCCTTTTTTGCTTAAATCATAGACTTGTTTTCTTTCCTTTTTCCATTTTCTTTTTTTCATTTTTCTTGACGAATTTCGTTTTTGAGCTGGAAAACTAAAAAAGGTTTCATTTGATCCATAGATTTTGGAAAATGTGAACAAGGGTCAAAAAGTCAAATTTTGGGGATTAAGGCTAGCAGAAGACGTTCAATTGTAATGTTATTCTGGTTTTCAGAAGATTAGCATTTGATAAAAAATTATAGGGTTGGTAGGTGGTGTTCCTGATCAGGGTGTGCGGAATGAAATTTCGGAATTCCGAAAGTTTTTGAAACATTTAAAAATCCGAGACTATTGTGAATAGTTCGAGTGGTATTGGAATTTTCAGATATTTGAAAAAAAATTGAAAATATGGAAAAAAAGTGAGATACAACGATTTTCAGATATTAACATTTTTTAATAGAAGTAAATTCAAAACTTCTAAACTGATGGTTTTGGAATCTGGAGCTCTAAGTTTCGACGGTGCTGAAAATTCTAAATTTTGAACTTCTGAGGTCTCCGTTGAAACTCCGTTGTTGGGAGAGTCTTAGATTCCTGAGAATTCTAAATTTTCAGAGGTTTCTTTCAGGATTTCGAAACTTGGAGAATCTGAATTTCCTAAACTTAAAATGCGAAAGTCAAGGTTTTTACAATTCTTAGGATTCGAGAATCATTAATTCATGAGGTTCATGATGTAAATCATGAGGTTTTGTAATTCTAAAGTTTCGAAATTTCGACATATGTTCAATGGATTACCGTAAGACCAGTAATAGAACTATCCAACGCTGTCAAGTTTGAGCTCCATTATCTCGTTTCCAATAAGAGATATCAAAAATTAATCAACTGATAAAATGTTTGTAATATTATGATAAACAATTTATTAGTTGACAACTTTTTTATATCTTTGACAGGAAATAAGATATATGAGCTCGAAGTTGACAGTGTGGGGGGGGGGCCTTCTATTAGAGGTTTAGGGTAATTACGGTTAACAGAGACACGCCTATTGTTAGAAATTTCAGATTGGGATTCATTTTTATAACAAAGTATGTAATTTTAAAGACATGAATACCGTAAAACCTGTATTACAAGGGCCGGCCCTTCTATTGTACCTCCGGAGGGCCCTTCTATTACAGGGGCTCTTCTATTTTTCCGGTCATTTTTCTTGAAATTTTTCATTGAAACATTCGACGAAATTTCACTCAAAACTTTATCAATTTTACCGAAATTGAGCAAGTTTTTCAACAAAATAAAAGTGTTTCAGCAAATTCATTATGGAATTTCCAGAATATTTTTCACTGAAAACTTTTTATTACGGGGGCCCTTCTATTACAGGGAACCCTTCTGTTTTCCAAACCCCTCTTGGAGGGACCTTATATTTGAGAAGCCCTTCTAATAGAGGTTTTACGGTAAATGACACACAAAGGGTATGAAAACTGAAACATGGGAACTCGATATCTAGAATGCTCCTTATTTCAAACAAGAACTTACCATTCATTCCATTGCCTCAAATGTGAGATAACGTTTTCCGGAATACTGGGAATCGTCAAAGAGTATCGGGCAAACGTATTCTTCATTATTTCTGAAAATAATGAAAACTTTTTCCTGGGATGACACTGGAGAGTCAGTCTCGAAAACTCAGAAGAAAGGAGTGAAAAGAGCGAAAATGGGAAAAAATGGAAGAGGAAAAAATGGGAGATGAAAACAACAACAAAAAGAACAACAGAAGGCAAAAAAAGAAGGGAAAGGCTGGAGGGATAAAAAGAGGAAAAAAGCGAGTCCGGTGCTGTTTGGTATGGCCAATTTTCGAGAGGGTTTTCCTTCTCTTCAAAAGTCTCTTTTCTCTTCTTCTTCTTCTCCTTTTTTTCTGGAAGAACTGCTGACATGGTAATTGACGGGAATGAGGAAGAGGAACCTTCTTCCCAGAAGAAACACATTTAAAAATAAACTTTTTTTATGGATCAATGCATTTCCCGGTTTTTTCTCGGTGAGAAAAAGCCGGAATAAGAAGTCGTATTGAAGGAAAAAAGAGAGAAAGAAAGACGAAAAATCTTTGAAAAATGTATTGCACTTTAATACTAGGTGTGCTACGTAATTCTCGTGCTTGATCTTCTGGATGGATGGAGTACAAATTGTTTGAGAATCTGAAGAAAGTGGAAATTGTTTTGGAACTTGGAAATTTTGGCAGAGGATATAGATTGGGTAGAGACAGATAAAATGAAACATTTTTGGATATTTTGGAATTTTTCAAAATTTTTGAGTTTTCGGAAACATTTTCTGGATTTTTTGGGATTTCAGGGATTTTTTTTAAATTTTTAGATTTTTCAAACTTTGAAACGATTTTTGAATTTCAGAACGTTCTGAAATTTCAGATCTTTTGGATCTTTTTGGAATTCAAGATTTTCAGAATTTTTGGATTTCAGGATTTTTTGAATTTTCAAGCTTTTTCGTTGAATTTCAGATTTTCAGAATTTCATTTCAAATTTTCAAAATTGCAAAGTCTCAGAATCTCAGAATCTCAGAATCTCAGAATCTCAGAATCTCAGAATCTCAGAATCTCAGAATCTCAGAATCTCAGAATCTCAGAATCTCAGAATCTCAGAATCTCAGAATCTCAGAATCTCAGAATCTAAGAATCTCAGAATCTCAGAATCTCAGAATTTCAGAATTTCAGAATCTCAGAATCTCAGAATTCCAGGATCTCGGAATCTCGGAATCTCGGAATCTTGGAATCTCGGAATCTCAGAATCTCAGAATTCCAGAATCTCAGAATCTCAGAATCTCAGAATCTCAGAATCTCAGAATCTCAGAATTCCAGAATTTCGAAATTTCAGAGTTTCTGAATATTTAAAATCATTCTCAACCAAAATTTCGGCCAAAAACTAAATAATTTTAAAACTTTGAACCTAATCGTTCCGACTAATTTCGGTTTTCCTTCCAAAAAACTAATTTAAAAACAAAAGATCAACTTTTGTTTTCGAAGGAAACTTTGAAAAAGAAAATTGCCACTAAAAAGTGAGATGGGAGAAGAGAAAACGAACAATTGTTGTGGATAGAAGTGCAATTAAGATATCGTTTAAATGAGAAAATTAACGAAAACTGAGCAATTTGAAGAATAGAGTTATTCGTTTTTATTGGAAATGAAGTTTTCTATGAGAATGAAAATGAAAATGATTCTTGAGCTATAGAAATCTGAAAATCTGGAAATCTTGGAACTGGAAACTCTCACACTTTCAAAACTAGTAAAAAAACGAATCTGAGAATTTGCAAATCTTCTAATCAACGTATTTCGGAATTCAGGAATCTTGAAACCTCAGAATGTTCACTGATATCGTATTGAAACTTTTAAATTCTGAAAAGTATATTTTCCCAAGCCCTTCTCAGAGAGCCCTTATATTAGAGGAGTCCTTCTATTGAAAGAGCCCTTATAATACAGGTTTAAAGGTTATCACATAATTGTGGATTTTCGAAAGCTTAAAAATCTGAATTTTTGAATTTTCTGAACTTCAGAGACTATGTAAATGCCAAGATGTACAAATAAAAAAATTTTAAAACTTCAAAATCTCAGACTCTTGGAACAGATTTTCATAAATAATCTTTCTTATATATAAAACGCTAGAGGCGTCTGTCCGTCCCGGTGTCCGTCTGTGGACTTTTGAAAAACGTGGACAATAAATATAGGTTTACGTGAACCTTTTTAAAAAATTAGGAGCAGAGCGACTAATCAGTAAAAAAATTGATTAAAACGCGCCGAAGGCGCACCAGCCTGCTGGTTTAACAATAATCCTACCTAAAAATCACCCACTTTGTAACCATCTAGTCTAAAAAGAATGGCAAAAACGAGATGGCGTTTCTCCAAACTCATAAAAATTGTATTGTTTTTGGGTGGTCCCAACAAGAAAATGAAGGAAAAAAACTGAAAAGAGACATCTTGAAAACCGAGACTCAAGACCCCATTTCCTTTTTTTTTCTGGCCAATCCAAAGTGGGAAAAGCGTCTCTTGGACACTGAAAAAAAAACATCGGTGAGTTCGAATTTCGGGAATTTCTAGACAAGAAACAGAAGAAAAAGAAGAGACTGCTCCTCAACAAAAAAAGAGATTCTTCTCTTAAGAAAAGACTTCTCGGAGAGACCCCAATCGAATTCGTTCGCACGCTTCTCAATTTGACACACAAAACATCGACTGAATTCTTGAAAGATGAAGAGATCAAAAAGATTGAGAGACGCAGAGAAATAGAGAGCAACATGCCAAATATGATTGATGTACAAGACATGGGCCGAAAAAAACCAAGAAGAAAAACGAACCAAATTGCGTTTACTTCTCTTCGCTGAGAATAGATATATCGGGTCCTTTTTTTCGTCCACTCCACTTCGTTTTTTTTTGAATTTTCGTTGACGGATTTTGAAATTGACAACAAAATTTGTCTGCTTTCATGTAGAGAATACATTTTGTGTTAAAAACAGGCTCTTTCAGAATCTGGAAGCCTTGAAAAAAATTCAGGTTTTCGACCCTTTAAACCTGTATTAGAAGGGCCCCGGTGATAGAAGGGCCCTCCGGAGGTACCTTGGAAAAATAAAAGGGCCGGCCCTTCTAATACAGGTTTTACGGTATACAATGAATGAAATATCCTGGAACTTTTGAAATTTTCAGATTTATCCAGACTTCCAGAATTACATAATTGATTAGAATTTTTGAGTCAGCTTATTTGAAGATTGGTACTTTTTTTCAGTTGTCAGTTGGTTAGTCTTATTTTAAATTTAAACACAAATAATCTGGCTTGTTTATCAATTTGAAAATAGTTTTGCGATCCTTGCTTTCAGAGGATCTCAGTAGTCTAATTTTGGGTAAAACAGGTCATTCCCTTACCAGAAAACTCTAACAGAAGGGTAAAAATGTTCATCTTCCTTATATATAGAAAGCTAGAAGCGTCTGTTGGTCCTCGTGTCCGTCTGTAGACTTTTGGGTTTTCAAATAAGAGTGGTTTTTCAGCAAAACTGAACTCGGGACCTTCCGAACCACACTGCGCACGTACACACCAGAGATTTCAGGGATTCCGACTTCCGACTTCCTACTTCCGAATTCCGGGCATTTTTTCACTTCCGACTTCCTAGTTCAAAATTTTACTTCTGACTTCCGAAAATGAAATTTTACTTCCGACTTCCGACTTCCGAGTTCAAAAAGTTTCCGTCCTGACATCTCTGGGACACACCTGAAGCGCCTGAGGCGCAGCAAACAGACGGCTGGTATAAAACAATCCCCCTCGTCCATATGGTCATCTGCACTCCCATTTGCACTCTTTGTATCGATGGGGTCATCTGCCACGTCATAACATTCCCCTCCTTTCGTTTGCCAAAATTTCTGAACACCATTCTTGTACTCCTTTAATATATATTCAAACCACCTATTATGATTCTATCCAAATATCCGTTTTTGGTCCAAAAGGAGATATTCCACAACATGAAATATTCCGAACTATTTATGCTTTCATTCGTCTCGAAAAATATGAAGAAATTGATTAAATTGTCCCAAGAGAAGAGATTCAAAAGTATCGGTTCAGTTCGATATGACTATGATGGAGCAGATGAGATAAGGGTTCATGTTTACTACGGAGACGTTAAGGAAATGATAACGAAAACCGAAAAACACAACGAGGCTAAAAGTGTTAGAAAGAGTTTTCAGTTAAATGTATCTGGAAAGATGATCGATTTTCGGTGAGCCATGATGATCATTGTTCCACAAAATGCCTAAATTTCAGATTTTTGAGACCCAGGAGCCGCTATGTTCATCCTATAGCTTCTTATCAGCAGCCATCTGAAAAAGAAACTGCAATCCAATCTATCCATAACTATTTATTTGACTTTTATGGTGATTCGGTGGAGTATAACTGGCTAACAACAGCCAGTGAATGGCTAGGAAGGTCGTCTATTCCTACCCTTCCACAAATCCAAAATCTATCATTCTGTGTGGATATAAATCTGTTTCCGGAGACCAATTATGCGGAAATGGAACGCCTTGAAAACTTTTTCTCGTCATCCCCTGTTTTGAAATCAGTTAGAATGGTCGCAGTGACGAATCAATCATTCCCTTCAAAATCTAAATTATATCAGGCAGAATCAGTGGAAATAAGGCAAGAAGAAATCATTGATACTTGTATTTTACGCGATTTCCAAGGAAGACAGGCATTTCTGAGATGCGGAGAAGTCAGCACTTCGGTGTTGGTTGAGTTTTTGAACAGATGGAAATCCGGAGAAGCATTTAAAAAGCTGGAATATTTGAAAGTTATAATGGATCCGATTTCTCCCGGGGACCGCATTTTCAATGGAATTGTGTTAAGTTATATTGATGCAACAAAACAACCGCCAATACACACTTTACCGAAAGTGTAAGTTGTTTTTTTAGGTAATAACTTTGAAACAATCAATAATCGTTCAGATTCAATTGGCAATATTATACAAAATCAAATACGGATCCAATCACCAGTCACACATATGTCGTTAGAGAAGCTGATAATCGTGTGGCATCTATTTTGGTTCAGGAGAAGGCGTTCAGTTTTGGAGTATGGAATAAGACAGAGGAAGAGTTTTTGAAGATGGTGGAATAGTTACGAATTGGAAGACTTCTAAAGTTTCATCTAAATCATTTAGCTATCTATTGAGCCCTTGTCATTTTTTATTGCTTCGTTTTTAATTTTTTATGAATTTGTTATATTTTTTGGATAATTAGGAGTAATTGGAAGCTTGTATAAATATCACATTTTGAAATCATGCTTTCCCATGGCTTCTTTGATATTTCCTTTCCAAATTTTGAGAAAACTAGGTAATGGTGTACAGTTCCCAGATTTCAAAAACGTCGATTTTGAGCCGACCTCAATAGCCGATATCAATTTCAAACTTGTGGCCTAGAAACCCAAAATTTGAGGAAACTAGGTTATGGTGTACATGGTTCAAAAAAGCATAATTTCAGAGTTCAGGAGCAGTTCTTATATTTTGAAAATGTCGATTTTGAGCCGAATCATACCAAGTTTTGTTTGGTTTCTGTGTGGATATGCGGCTGTACAGGTCATTCATAGAGGTGCTAAGAGTATAAAACAATTCCCCTCGTTCATATGTCAAGGTCATCTGCACTCCCATTTGCACTCTTTGTATCGACAGGGTCGTCTGCCACGACGTAACATTCCCCTTCTTCAGTTTGCCAAAATTTCTGACTACCATTCTTGTACTTCTTCAAATCGCCTAATATGATTCTATCCAAATATCCGTTTGTGGTTCAAAAGGAGATACTACACAACATGAAATATTCCGATCTATTTATGCTCTCATTTGTCTCTAAAGATTTGAATGAACTGATCAAATCGTGTCATAAGAAGACATTCAAAAGTATCAGATCAATTGAATACGTCAATGATAGAGCGAAGAACACTTGTGCGGTGTATATTTTCGACGGACGGAAACCGAAGAATTCCGAAAAACCGTCCAAATTAGACGACGACATGATAGTGAGACTTGTCGAGCAAGACGACTCAAAATCTGGTTCATTTCAGTTTAATTTTAGGTGAGTCACATTGCACTATGAATTATTACAACATAATCATTATTCCAGAGTATCCGACGATTACAAATATCCTGTAGTATTCTATGATCATTCAGACAAAGAATGTGTATTCCAATCGATTCATAACCACTTTCTTGATTTGTTTGGAAATTCGATAGAGTATACTTGGAAAGAATCACTCTGGATGGAGTCTCAAGGGTTCTCCACTCCTGTCATTCCAAATCTGAAAAATGTATCATTGCGTGTCGCTATGGATCTCGATGAACTTGTTGGAGATTTTAGCGAACTTGAAGACTTCTTCTCCTCATCTTCTGTTTTTAAAACGATTCATTTGGCCGTAAGGAGGGATATGGAATCATTGAACCCGGAATCCAAATTCTATCAGGCAGAATCTATTCGTATTCGTATGCACCTAGTCGACGGTCCGGACTTTTTACGTCACTTCCGGGGAAGACATATTGGTTTAGACTGTAGGAGATATGAAGAATCGAATTTGCTAGACTTTGTGAATAGATGGAAATCAGGAGAAGCGTTTCAAAATCTGGAATATGCACAAATTAAAATCATGAATGACAATCAATTTCTGAACCGGATTCTGGAAGAAATTGGAGCGAATTTCATTGATGCAAATAGACAACCACCAACATACACTGTGCTTCATAAGTAAGTTACTTTTTTGACTTTCTCCAAAATAGACAATATTTCTTTTTAGTCTCTCTTGGCCAGATAGAAACGTAACAGAGTTTGAATTGACTAGCCACACATATGTCGTTAGAGCAACTGATAATCGAGTGGCATCTGTCCAGATTGTGGATCATAAGCTCATTTTTGGAGTATGGAACAAAACAGAGGAGGAGTTTTTGAAGATGGTGGAATAGTTACGAATTTGCTATCAATTGAGCTCTTGTCATTGTTCCTTGCATCGCTTCTTTAATTTATTCATTACATTCTTTTTTGTATTCCTGTAAAAATTCACATGATCTGAAAATGTTTTATAGTCATACCGTAAAACCTGTAATAACAGGGCCCTCTAATTTTCAACTTTGAGCCAATTTATCTCGGTTCCTGATGAAGATCTAAAAAATTTGTCAACTGATAAATTGTTTATCATAACATCCTATACATTTTATCAGTTGACAAATTTTTGATATCTCTTAGAGGAGCTGAGATAATTGAGCTCAAACTTGACATTGTGGAGGCCCTTCTATTACAGGTTTTACGGTATTTCATCACCTCGTTGTATAACTTTTGTATTCTGAATAAACTCTCTTCACTTGTTTTTCTGATATTTCCTTCCAAATTGTGAGAAAACTAGGCCATGGTGTACAGTTCCCATATTTCAAACATTTCGATTTTGAGCCGAGTTATATCAATTTTAAACTTGCGACCTAGAAACCCAAGTTCTGAGAAAACTAGGTTATGGTGTACATGATTCTAAAGAGCATGATTTCATAGTTCGGGAGCAGTTTTTAGATTTTGAAAATGTCGATTTTGAGCCGAATTATATCAAATTTTGTTTGGTGTCCTACAGAACCCCATATTGTTTTACCTAGTCCTTCGAGTTTCTATAGTATAAGTTTATCCATTTTGTCTAGAAGAGCTTGGAATAGTTCAGAATGCCACATTTCGCATCCAGGTACTCAAAGATTCAGAATTCTTGAGACTCCCGAATTTCAAGATTCGAAGAATTGGCAAATCCGAAATTTCGTTACGATCCAATCTTTCGAAAATCAATTTTTCCTGAAACTTCAAACTTCAAAACTGCAAAAAAAACAAGAGATTTTTATTTGCAATAAATAAGAAAATTTACAGAGAATCTTTGATAAATTATACAGATGATGTGATGATGGAGACTACTTGAAAATCACAGATCGAAAACATAGAGTAGGACGAAAAAAAGAAGTTTCTCTGAGGTATTTGACTGATGATTTTAGAGATCTTTTGAATGACAGAAAACAGTTTTAAACAACCTGTGAAAGAGAAGAAAAGAACGATGAGGAGCAGTTTCTAAATCCTAGAAAAAATATAACCGGTTCCAAAAAAAAAAGAAGGGGGAGAACGTGACGGACAGGTAAAATGTGTGGTAATATACATAGACTTGATTATTTGATGCCTAGATTGAGAAGCAAAGAATCAGACGAAATCAGTTTCTAGAAAGCTCCAGCTGGCGTTGGAGTTGATGATCTGGAATTGAAGTCTTGTGCTTCGGCAGCCTCTTTTTCTTGTTTTTTGAGCTCTTCGAACTCGGCTCTTGTCATGAGCATCTGCTTTTCGACACTGAACACTTGTTCTGGCTCTGGTTTGTATTCCAGAAACTCCTCGTAAGCTTCTTTGACTGGTACATCTGGAGCGTCGCCGTGAATGACTCCTGGAAATAAGGGGGAAATGAGAATCTGTTAGAAGTCATTCAAAGCTACAGTAAACCTTAAAGTAAAAAAGTACGGTTTTTGAAACTACAGTATCTCCAGAAACGATTATTTTTGAAACTATTGTAAGCGAAAAGTACAGTGGAGGCTACAGAATACAGTAACATAGGGAAACTGTCGTAGTCCTGAATCTATCTTAACTTTCAAAATACAGTAATCTACTATAAGGCTTCTAGTCGGTCAAGAAATGTAACCGACCGACCGCCGATCGACTTGGCCGATCGGTCGGCGCGCCGACTGAATTCGTGCAATTGCGCGTCAAGTGTTTGCGTACGCACCATTAAAATTAAAAAAAAAATCAAAATTGCGTCTTAAACGCGTTCTGTGATGTTGAAGCGCAAATTCGTGAATTTGGTAAGCTCGGTCGGCGGTCGGTCGGTCTGCTAAATTTCGAGGCAGAATGGAAACCTTACAGTAAACTTACAAAACTACCGTATCTCCAGAAACGTCAATCCATGACAGTTTTGAAACTACTACAGTAAATTTGTGGCTACAGAAACACATGCACACCAAAACTAAGGTAATCCCGAACCTATCTTAACTGTCAAAATACAATAGTTTACAGTAATCCTTACCTTCTTCAGTACAGATCGGGATGGTCGGCGGTGGTGGATTATCATCGTCCATTGGATCCGCCGACGGATGTGGATACTTGCCCGGAAAGTCATGATAAACCTCAAGTGGATCACTAACTTCCAATGGATTACTCTCATCGTCTCCACTATGATATCCTTCTGAACGCCCTCTGGCGGCCATTGTATGAAGCCAAAGCTGATTGAATGCACAACCAGCAGTGATTCTTGAATCTGCATCCACATCCCACATATCCTCAGCCACTCTAGCGAACAAGCTCATCAATTCATGCGAAAGAACGGATGGTCGCCATTTTGGACGCATTTTATTTGTGATCACATGGATTCTGACATCCTGAACTTTTGTGTTCTGAAGTTCTGGATACGGTTGCTGGTATTCTGGAGATTCTGAAGGCAGAAGTTTTGTCCGATTGATGGTTTCCCACATCACAAGTGACATTGAATACACATCCATTGCTTTGAATGCAGTTGTTGAGAATCCGGTTGAAGCAGCGAGCATCTCTGGAGCCATGTATCTGGTCGTTCCAACTTGTCCAAGTAAATCACTTCTTGCAACTCCTGTCTTTTCGTAAATTCTGGCATATCCAAAGTCTGTGATACAAGCGGTGAAGTCAGATCGGACCAGAATGTTTCGAGATTTGATGTCTCTGAAAAAAAACGTTTCTTTAGTCCCCCGTCTTCTTGATTTTCATTATCCTCGGGCAAAAAAGGATTTCAGAGGATCAAAAGAACTTTCCTAATCCCAGAATCCATTAGTCAAAAAAGGGCTAAGTGATTTCAAACAGAATAGAAAAGCAAAAAGTATGAGATCAGTCATTTTTCATTGCAGATGAGGACTTAAAAATTTGTGTATAGTGTGTTGCGTGTGAGAGAGATAAATACTTCCTTATGCGATAGAAAAAAGAAAGAGGGTGAAAAATTAGGATTATAAGGCAGAAACTCTAATGAGTTGGGAGCTCAGAATCTGTGTGTGAGTTTCGTTACGTCCGAATGAATTTTCTAGCAAATTTTCGAATGAGATTTCGATAGATGTCCAAAATCACACACTCCGATTTCATGTGAGGAATATAGTGATTTTTCTAGGCGACCAGGAATAGTCTAATATCTAACGGGTGTATTTTCTAGGTCATTTAACATGATGGTCTAACTTTTTCAAGTTCTTTTTTCTAGGCCACTGATTTTCATTGCCTGAAAATAAGATGATATTTCTGGTGGATTTTCTAGGCCATTTTGTTATGCTGGCCTAACTTTCGCAAGTTGAGTTTTCTAGACCACCAACCTTTTTGGTTGCAAAATGACCTGATATTCAGTTGGTGTGATTACTGGGCCCGATTAACATGATGGCCTAATTTGTGCAAGTTGAGTTTTCTAGGCCACCACCTCAAAACGGCCTAAAAACCTTACCAAATGAGTACCACTCCATTTCTAGGTCATTTTATCATTGCGGCCTAGAAAACTTGACTTGCAAAAGTTAGGCCACCATGTTAAAAGGCCTAGAACGTTTGCGTTTTAGAAAAATCGTTCGAATGAATTTTCAAAAAATTTTTTGAGAATAAAAAATTCTAGAGAATCTTTGAAAATCTGAAAATTTGAAAATTCTGCAATTCTAGAACTAACTGAAACTATTAGAATCTTCCCAGTTTATCCCTAATCTTCTCCTTACCTGTGAATGATTGGTTTCTTCGGAATCTTGAAGAAGCACGGTCTGTCGTCGTGTAAGAATTGGAGACCATCAAGCATCGTGAGAATAAGCCTAATGCACAATGTTGGATTGATAATGTTGTGCTTCAGCATTTCATAAAGACTGAGTCTCTCCTGGAACTCCGTCACAATCCAATACTCATCTCCGATCCTCTCTGCACAAACGAACGGAACAATCGCCGAATACCATTTTCCATAAGAGTGTAGTTCCTCGAAAATCTTCTTCTCAGCTTCATAATCCCTCCGGTTGACCTCCATGATTTTCTTCACCGCCACGATTTTCACCTCTCCCGAGTCACTAACCCATTTCCCGCGGTAAACTTTTCCGAAGCTGCCGAAACCGATTCGCTGCAAAAAAAAAACGAAACGGATGAGAAAAAGCAGTTGGTGTCTGACGTCAAGAATGTGTGGGAAATCACGGGAAGTGGGGCTTTCCGGGTTGGTTGAAAAAAAAAACTAAGTGTTCGGAGTTCAAAAGATTTCCTGAACACTTGAACTCTTTAACTGTTAGGTTGGTTTTCAATAGAACGCCACCCAAACCGTCAACTTCCAGCCCATATAACTCGTTTCTTGTGAAAGATATCGAAAAGTGGTTCACTGGCAAAATATTTTTGATACTATGATAAACATTTTATCAGTTACCAACTTTTTGCTACCTTTCACATGAGATAAGATACACGGGTTCAAAGTTACAATTAGTTCACTTTTTTTCAGACTTACCACAAAATCAGTGATTGGCAATTCTTTCGGAGTCTCAACCATCTCGAATGACTCACGATCCACGAGCGGCCGATTTCCGTTCTCCATTGCATTCGTTTTCTCCTAAAAAACCATATTTTCAAAAATCTACAGTAATCCCAACAACGCTTACCATATCTTTATATTTCTTCTTAATCTTTCCACAACTCGTATACAAGAAGCAGGCGAGTCCAAGAACACCCGCAACGATAATAATCACGCCCAGGCAGATTAAAAGCTGGATATAGCCAGCTTGTTGAACTGCAAAATTCGAAACATTGCTTTCAGAAAGTTGCAATGGCAAACGCGCTCTATTGATAGACAGAAATCAGTTAAAAGTATTGGAGGCCGCAGGCTTGTAAACGCGCTCTACCGTAATCAATTTCTGGGAAGAATTTCTAGGAAGAATACCGAAATATACGGTAGAGGACGTCTGCAAGCCGTCTGATTTTCTAAATTTAATCAATTAGTAACCCCTGAAACATGCCCTCAATAAAGCGCGTTTCCCGAAATGTTAGTTTTCCCGATGGGTACGATAGAGCGCATTTTCCCACATGATTCAAAAAGAATGTACCTAGTTGTTGTAAAAATGTGGGCGGTGGACGCGGCGTTGGAAACAAGATGTTCCTGGTTTCCTCGGATTCTGAAATAATTCCCATCGTGTGTGCATTCGGTTTTATTCAGTTTGTTGCTTTGTGCGGTGTGAAAAAAATGGAGAAATTATAGAACAGAACAAAAAGTGGAAAACCATTGCAGTGGGTGAAAACAGAGATACGGTGAAAAAAATCCTAATGACCAAGCATGCGTATTTTTACACAAAAAGAGATAAAGCTGGTGGTGGCAAGGGAAAAGAGTATAGAAACAGAAGAAAAGGGATTACAGTAGTCTTTCTGGGAAAGCAGCAAAAAGTTGGGTAGAAAGAAATAGGTGGTGGGTGGTGAGGTGCGGTGTTTCTGTGCTCACTGACCCTTTAAGACGTCTGGATTCAGATGATGGAGGTCGCCCATTGTATTGCAATTGTTTGTTGTACAACAACACGTGGCAATTGTGTTGCGAGTTAGGCGAGATTGTTTGCACTGAAATTTGAGGTATCTGCTAAGCATTCAGGTACAAATTCGATAACTACCGTAACCTAAAAATATTCTTCCCCTGTTTATTTTCTCGTTTTTCACTGCTTTTCGTCAATATTTCTGTCATTTTCTCTGACTTTTTAAAGCCCTCTAAGGTTTTTCAACGATTTTCAAAGATTCTTTTTGAATTTTTCCGGTTTTTTTTCTGTCTGAAATTCGATGGAACGGTGTTTGATTACTGTAGATTACTGTGGAAAGGTAAGTTCCGTTCGTAGTAGTTTTTTTCATGCAATTTCAGACAACAAAACCGGAAAAATCGAAAA
This sequence comes from Caenorhabditis nigoni, assembly GCA_027920645.1. Classification (NCBI taxonomy): domain Eukaryota; kingdom Metazoa; phylum Nematoda; class Chromadorea; order Rhabditida; family Rhabditidae; genus Caenorhabditis; species Caenorhabditis nigoni. Next base: position 5,507,027 of record CP115866.1, on the reverse strand, counting down.
AGAACCTTCAAAAAAAGCTGAAAAACCGAAAAAGGTCTAAAAATTTTCGAAGAAAAAATCACATTTTTCTCACGATTTTCGTGCAGTTTCCTTCAATTTTAATCACTATCAAAAACTTTGATTGCGACTTTTTTGGGGAAAATGCTTTGGGGAAAATAACTGAAAACTCTACGAAAATCAGTAAGAATCGAGAAAATAAATCCTGAAAAAAACCCTTTAGATTACGGTAGTTGTCGATGCGGTTTAGCAATCTTCCCCGATTTTTTGGTTGCGATTTTTAGCCACGCTATTATAGGTTGTTTTGCATATCATCAGAAAGCCCAGAAAATTTCCTTCAATACTATATCCTTTTTATATTGCTAGGTAGAGTTTGAAGCAAGTTATGTGCCTTTAAAGTCTGTTATCCAGAGAGGAAGAGGCGTCTCGCGGTCTGCGATCTCTCATACAACACCTTCTCTCGTAAATCAATAAGCCTACCAATGTTGGATGATTACAATCAGCGACTTCCGCTGACTGAAAACTCATGCATCCCAACGTTTTGACTGTTGCAGCCTCGACTGGCCAGTGCTTCTCGCTCGAGTTGGTCTAAAAAAATTTTTGTATAATTTTCTCTTAATTTCATTAGAGCGCATTTTCATTCTTTGTACTCGGGTGTCCACTTTCAATGAACCCCCGTTTTTTGTATCAAGTTACATATATGGAAATTTCTAGAGTTTCTCCGCCCGGTCATCCGTTTCCCTCGATTCTTGAAACATAATTTTTGATGTTTATGACATATTAGATTATTGTTGGCCATGAAAATTGTTTCTAAAGCCCTCTTGTGACCTCCCTTTTGAAATCTCTCTTTATCCTCCTCGATTTCTCATCTAATCCCTTGTTTCAAAACTATTATTATCCTGATAATGTATTATCAACTGCTAATAGGATTGCTAATCTGAAAAGAGCAATAACAAAATGTTGTTATTCAGAATTCAACTACAGAATCTTATGAAGAAAGTCAAAAGTCAGATGCTCTCTTCCTTCCCCTCATAGTCAGCGTCATTCATGAATAACAAAACAATATAAAAAAAGATGATTGCATACTTCGTGAATAGAAATGAAACACATACCACAAGATCCTTTGGAAAATCGAAAACTGCAACGCATCCTATGAATCTCAAATGGCCAGAAGGGCGGCAGGTGAGAGTGGTGACGTTGCATTTTCCTTGTTCTCTACAGACAACTTCATCGTAGTGCTGGAAAATTTTCACATTTTAACAGAAACAACCAAAGTCTAACGCTTCTATTCGAAATTTAGCCGACCAGCCGACCGCCGACCGCATTTTTGCATTTGCGCGTCAACATGCCAGTGTTTGCGTACGCAGCTATTAAATAGTGTGTCGTAAAGTAAAATGCTGCGTACGCAAACACTCTCTGTCATTTTGACGCGCAAATTCGCTCAGCTCGGTCGGCGGTCGCCGATTTATGGCCGACTGAAATGTAAGACCAGTCCGCGACATTTATTCTACTAGTTCTGATCCTGATCATTTGAAAAACAATTATAGTGACATTTGTAGAACTTGTTTACGAGAAAAAATGATTATAGGTGTACTACTATTTGTGTGTCCTGGCACCACTACTGTTCAAAAACGTCACTCGAAACGAAAAAAAGAAATGCAAATTTTTGAAAATGACATCAATCAAAGTTGTCAAGGACCACAGTAGCCATGCCTACCTGACATTCAAGAGTTGGTCCGTCTTCTTCTTCATCTTCTTCAAAGTTCGGAACCTCTTTCTTTTGAATCACTGAAGCCTGCAATGGTTCTGGCAGCTCGAACTTTTGTGTAGTTGTCACTAGATCTGGCATCAGTGGACGAGGATTACTCGCCATCATTTTGCCGGTTTGGTTGTCTTGTTGTACGTCGACTCGGCTGATCACATTGTTTAGCCACTGAAAGTTCGAAACTCGTAAAAATATGACGCGTAAAGGATGTAAAGACTACCGAATTTTGAAGATTTCAGCTAGAAACGTACCGCCTGTCGTAGTTTCTTTTAGAATAAATATTTTCAGACCAACTAAATTAGATAGGATAGAACATGACAAGCACTACAAAATGATGCTATTTGGGATACTGTAGCTTGTCTATGAACAAATTTACCGAACGCCGCATATCTGGGATAGGACCAGTAGTGTTGTTCATATACAAGCTGCAGTACCCCAACTAGCATCATTTTGTAGCACTCATCGAGTTCTATCACATTCAATTTAGTTGGTCCTAAATAATTGATTCTACAAAGAAATTATGGCAGATTTACAAGTATCAGCTAGAAGTAGTTTGAATCGGGGTTCATTAAAATAGGAATCAACATTATCTAATTAGCCTGAAGACCGTTGAATTCGTTAATCAAGAAATGGTACTTTCTGGCATATTTGAACCCTGATTTTAACTATTAAAAAACTGCAATTTTCTTCTGAAATCATCAAAATAAGATAAATTTTATTCTCCCGGAAGGATCAGCAGCACTTCTACATATTTATAGTCTACACCGTGTCTTACTATCTGGTATACCAAAGTAAGATACTCACGTGAAGCTCAGCTTGCTCCGCTTGGAGCCGTTCGTTACGCACCTCGACTGGAACTGGCTCTTGTCTTGAGACAGAAGCGATATCATCGGCAATGATTACATGGACCAGGGCGAGAAATACGAATAGGCTTCTCCGCCACTTGAGTTTAACTGTACCCCTTTCGACCATCACTGAAAATGGAAAACATTTTGAAACTGTTGCAGGAAATGTAGTTGGAAGAAGAAGAAGAAATGAGTTGGTGACGAGTGGGGGAAATGAGAGAATAGAGAGTATGAGAGGAGAAGGAAGAAAGGGATCAATATTTATTTGGGTTCTCCTTATCACTTGTTCTGAAATGCATCTTGTTGCATCTAGATAGAGGAATAGAGGCTGAACCCATGAACACTGCACTGAATGCATGCTGCTCTCGCTGCTCTTTTATCGGGGAGGGCCAAGTGGGCGGAGCCTAGAGTCAAGCTTTCGTGAGGAGGACTTCTGAACGGAAAGGGGCGGAGCTTAGAGGAAGAGAGTAGAAGAAGAAGAACATCTGCTTGGACCATTGTGTTTGTTGGGAAGAAGAAGAGAAGGTAATTAAGATAATTGGGATGAGGGGATGATGATGTAATTTAGAGGAGTGGAAAATTATGAAAATGAGGAAGATCTAGGTCAAAAGTCGAGCTGGATTAATAAATGGGGGCAAACAGGTGGTCCCACAACGACAACTACCGTAACCTGAAATGTGTTGGTTTCCAGAATTTGTTTTCTTAGTTTTCGTTTTCAGCAAATTTTTTCCGGCCTTTTTTGAGGAAAACTAACAGAAAAATCGAGAAAAAATTCATCCTTTCTTCGATTTTTCGCAAAAAATGTTAGACCTTTCCAGTGTTTTCAGCTATTTTCGAAGATTCTTTTCCGATTTTTCCGGTTTTTGTTGTCTGAAACATGATGTACCGGTGCTTGATTACTGTAGATTACTGTAGTTTTTTTTTCGCAACCAAAATCACGTTTATATCTGCCTTTTGACGTGATTGTGTTTGCAGTAAAAACCACAAAAGGAAATAAGGTTTCTACAGTATTCTACAGTAATCAAGCATCGTTCCATCGAATTTCAGACAGAAAAAAACCGGGAAAATCGAAAAAGAACCTTTGAAAATAGCTGAAAACCTAAAAAGGCATACAAATTTTGAGAAAAATCGAAGAAAAATTCAGTTGGTTCATCGAAAATTCGCGGATTTTCAGATAAATATTTCTACAGTATACTGTTCAATAGTATACCCGTTTCTACAGTATACCCGTAGTTTCTACAGTATACCCGTAGTTTCTACAGTATATCCATAGCCTAACTTTCCTAGCTTCCTCAAAACATATACAAAGTTCAAAATTCCAAAAATAAATCCTTCACTTTCCTTTCCAGGCACCACCCCCTCGTGTCCTTGTTCCAGGTACCGATTTGGGCGGAATATGTTTTCTTTTAATCAAAAAAGCGCGGCATAGGACTTTTTGCCCAGAAAATCGAAACATAGAAAAAACTGGGAATGAGAAAATTGTTGAGTCGAAAGTTTCCGAGGTTTCCGATGTGAGTGGGAAAATTAGTACTTTTTTTGGGTACTGGCAGTTCCAGGTACGAAGATTAAGTATAGAATAAATGGCGGGAAAAAATGGAAATGGAAAATTGGATAGGAGATTAGCAATATCCGAAAAAAGGGGATTGATGTAGTCCTTCAAAATACTGGAGGTGGGATAAAGCTAATCCGACTAAAAAAGTGACGGATGGGAAGATTAGGAACAAAACTCTAACAAACTACAGTAGTCATTTAATAAATATTAATTTTGAAAAAAAAGGTTAGATGCTAATCCCACAATTGGTTCTACCGTAATCCATTACATTATAATTATTTCTCTGAATTCTAAGTTTGTGGAAAACTTCGAATTTTTCAATTTTTTGAATTTTCAAATTTGTAGGAATTCTAAATATCTGAATTTTCCCATTTTTCGAGATTCACTTTCTAAAGTTCTTAAATTCTAAATTATGCTTTTTGAATTTCCTGAAGTCCAAGAGTCCGATTTCTTGGATTCCGTAGAAATTCAATTTTCTCAGTTTTTCGAAAATTTTTAATTTTTCGAATTTCCGAATTTTTAGGAATTCTAAATTGCTGAATTCTTCAATTTCTTGAGATTCTAAGGTTTTAAGATTCTAAGATTCTACGATTCTAAGATCCTGAGATTCTGAGATTCTGAGATTCTGAGATTCTGAGATTCTAAGATTCTGAGATTCTAAGATTCTGAGATTCTGAGATTCTCTGATTCTGAGATTCTGAGATTCTGAGATTCTGAGATTCTGAGATTCTGAGATTCTGAGATTCTGAGATTCTGAGATTCTGAGATTCTGAGATTCTGGGATTCTGAGATTCTGAGATTCTGAGATTCTGAGATTCTGAGATTCTGAGATTCTGAAATCCTAAAATTCTGAATTTCTGAAATTCTGAGATTCTGAAATACTGAAATACTGAGATTCTAATATTCTGAGATTCTGAGATTCTGAGATTCTGAGATTCTGAGATTCTGAGATTCTGAGATTCTGAGATTCTGAGATTCTGAGATTCTGGGATTCTGAGATTCTGAGATTCTGAGATTCTGAGATTCTGAGATTGTGAGATTCTGAAATACTGAAATACTGAGATTCTAATATTCTGAGATTCTAATATTCTGAGATTCTGAGATTCTGAGATTCTGAGATTCTGAGATTCTGAGATTCTGAGATTCTGAGATTCTGAGATTCTGAGATTCTGAGATTCTGAGATTCTGAGATTCTGAGATTCTGAGATTCTGAGATTCTGAGATTCTGAGATTCTGAGATTCTGAGATTCTGAGATTCTGAGATTCTGAGATTCTGAGATTCTGAGATTCTGAGATTCTGAGATTCTGAGATTCTGAGATTCTGAGATTCTGAGATTCTGAGATTCTGAGATTCTGAGATTCTGAGATTCTGAGATTCTGAGATTCTGGGATTCTGAGATTCTGAGATTCTGAGATTCTGAGATTCTGAGATTCTGAGATTCTGAGATTCTGGGATTCTGAGATTCTGAGATTCTGAGATTCTGAGATTCTGAGATTCTGAGATTCTGAAATCCTAAAATTCTGAATTTCTGAAATTCTGAGATTCTGAAATACTGAAATACTGAGATTCTAATATTCTGAGATCCTGAGCTTCTAAGATTCTGAGATTCTGAGATTCTGAGATTCTTCTAAGTTGTGTTTTCTGGATTTCCAAAAGTCGTCCGATTCATTGAATTTGGTAAAATTTCAGGGTTTTAAGGTTTTGAAAATTTCCGATTTTTTTTTGAATTTTTGAGTTTTTAGGAATTCTAGATTTCTGAATTTTCGCGACGATTCTCTGAGAATCCTAATATAAGAACTGCCTAGGATTTTGGCTACAGTAATCCATATGACCGAATAATGCTCTTTTATGCATCTACCGTAATCCAACGTCTTCTCCACCACACTCTCTAATTGCCACCACTAAACGTTACTGCTCCATTTCCTAAATGTACATCCTCCGAAAGAAAATTGAGCATCCACTTTCTGCTCAATCTGCTCTTCCCCCATTTACCTTCACGTCATCTAACATAGATGTCATTTTCCTCTTTTCAGGTGAATTTACATTTTCAAGTGTCACATTGAATTTCTTTTTCAAGAAAAAACAAAGAACTAAAAATTGTTGGAATAAGAGCAAAAGGACTTCGACAACATTTCTGTGGGGAGTAAACAACTCTAGAAATGAGATTTTCGGGGTTGCCAAACAACCAAACAAGATTTTTTTTCTGCAAGAAGGAATATGTGAGAAACTTTTTCCCTCTGTGGGAGAGAACTACATGTGACATATGGCACACCAAAACCAAATTTCTTGAGCTCTTTCAGGCATAAAACCATGGGAAAAAATTCTAGAGTTGATAGATTCTAATTAGATGTTTTAGGGACGAATAAAAAGTTTGTTTGTTGGCTATAACATCAAACATCTGAAAACAAAAATTTGGAGAAAATTCGGGTAAAGGTTGCGTACCTTTTTAGAAGAAGATATAAATCGGAAGTGAGATTGAAACAAATTTGTTGGTCGGAAAAAAAAAGAAAAAAAGAGAGAAAAATATTCGGAGAGGGGAGTGGTTTCGGAGAAGATGTTGCGTAAAAGATTCAGAAGATTGATAAGAACACAGTGAAGAAGTTATTTGATATGGGATGATTGTTGTAAAAGACCACCAATAGAGAAGATAGAATAGTCAAGAAGGCTAAAAGTACCATTTTAGACACTTACAGTATCCTTCTTCAAAATCCAGATTGGCTAAAAAAGTACAGTACCCTTTCTAGAAGCTTCTCGGAAAAAAGATCGCGTGCCCAGAGAGCATCCGGAAGTTTGACATTTAAAGACTGGGGCATTAATTAATGCTGGGTAATGGGCTTGTACTTTTCTAGGACTAGACTTTCTAGAAGATGGGACAAAGCGGAAGGAAGCTACAGTAATCCCCTAGAGATTTATTTTGGTTTGGACTCCGAACATCGGAGTTGCAGAAGAAGGGGAGCTATTAGAAAGTTTTGGAATTTCCCGTGGTTCAAAAAACTGAAGCAAGTTAAAATTATCGTTTTTGAGGAAAAATTACAGTAATCCAATATTTTACCTATTAATAAAAGGTCAACTGACAGCAACATGATGTACTTCTTCTAATAGGAACCCATCTAAACCATCAACTTTGAGTTCAATTATCTCAATTTCTGTAAAAGATATCAAAAAACGGTCAACTGAAAAATATTGGTATTACTATGATAAGCATTTTATCAGTTAACTAATTCTTGATATCTTTTACAGGAAGAAAGATAATTGAGCTCAAAGTTGACTGCTAGGGTAGGCTCCAGAAACCAGATAAAAGGAATGCAGGCCTATTTTGATTACTGTAGTTTTGAATCAGTTTTTGACCTTCTACGTTTCTTATCACAAGATATCTTTTCTATTCTTATGATAAAAGTGCTAGAAGCTGTAAACGGCTTCTTCTTCTTCAAAACAAGAAGACTATTTTTGAACACGTGGATACCAGTGTGTACGTGAGAAGTGGAAGAAGAAGAGGGATATGGAGAGAGAAGGAGAAGAGGAATTTTTGCAGCGGCTTTTATGAACGGATCAGAGAAAATATATGAAGAGAAGGAGATGTTTATAAAACCAAAGATTGAAAAGGTGTTTTAGGGAAGCTACAGTAACCCCGGAAATAGACTTCCGGATTACTGTAGAATGAGAAAAAATTGAGGTTCTGGGTAGAGTGTTTTCTAATCAAAAATAATTTCAACAAATCCAAATCCAGAATGCTTTGAATTGACAAAAGTCACACTACACTAATCCTCTAAAAGTATTCGTGCACTTTTGAACAAATTTTTTTTCAAGCACGTCAGAAAACATCCAATTGAGGGACTGGATCTAGAAAAATGGATTTTTAGATTTTTTTCCTAAAATTATGAGGTCAGTATGATTTAGGGAATCTGAAAAAAGGCATTCAATATGAGCCGAAAAGTCTAAAAATTTTCAGGTAAAAAAATCAGAAAATGAGCTTGAAGTTTCTGACTCTCGAGAAGCCCGCCGTCAATTTTGAGCTGAATTATCTCGGTTCCTGTGAAAGATATCAAATTTTTGTCAACTGATAAAATATTGGTGGCATTATGATAAATAATTTATCAGTTTATAGATTTTCGATACCTTTGATTGGAATTGAGATAATTGAGTTCAAAGTTGACGGTTTCTATTAGAGCAAATACGGTATAAGTGGTGAGGCTCATTTTGTTCTAAGCGGCATACCTTGCTTGGATGAACTCTTACAGAAAATTTGTCAATTTTAGAATTGAAATTCTGTTTTGCTTTAGTATACGTACAAACTTTCAGATCTATCTGGTCAAATCTGATACCCTAAAACCTGTAATAGAAGTGCCCCCACACTGTCAAGTTTGAGCCCATATATCTCATTTTCTGTCAAAGATAAAAAAGTTGTCAACTGATAAAATGTTGGTGATATTATGATAAACAATTTATCAGTTGACAAATTTTTGATATCTTTGACAGGAATCGAGATAATTGAGCTTAAAGTTATCAGGATGGTAGCCGACCGCGCAGCTTAGACGACAAGGCTGACTTGTCAACTTTGAGCCAACTTATCTCGACTCCTGTAAGAGATATCAAAAATATGAAAACTGATAAAATGTTTGTGATATTATGATAAACAATCGATCAGTTGACAACTTTTTCATATCTCTGAAAGGAGCTGAGAAAAATTGGCTCAAAGTAAAAGAATAGGAGGGGTGGGTTGGTGGGGAGTCTATTACAGATATTAAGGTAGTGTTTAGAATCCCAAAAAAGGTACGGTAAAAATGAAAATCAAAGATAAGATTGCTGATGACACGGAGAATATGGAAGAATCAAACTACAATAATTAGTATAAAAGAAGATGACCGGTAGGTAGAAACAGGAAAGAAAAGAAGAAGACGGCGATTTGAGATGACGGAAAAGAGAATAAGAAATGAGAAGAAATAAGAAGAAGAAGAGGAAGGAAACAACATTAAACAGGTAGGTTTTGGTGATCGGTTCTCGAGGTCAAACAGTATTTGAAAGAAAAAAAGGACAAGAAAAAAAGAGGTATTTACTTTTGTTCATCCAATTTAACCTCGCATCGCCGTGAGAGGAAACGAGGAAGAGAAAAAGAAGAAGGATAAGAAAATAGGCAAAAATAGAGAAGGACATCAAAAAATTACTTGAAATTTTGTTGACAGAAAATAAGAAATAGAGGTTCGAATTAGTTGGAAATCATTAGAACCGGTCAATTTTTTGGAATTGAAAAATGAGAAAAAAAAGAGGAAAGAGAGTCAGGAACTGGGTATAGAATCAGCTGCTCGAATGGAAAAAAATGATAAAGTAAACAAAAAAAACGATAATAGCGAAAAAATGATCTGGAAAGAATAATAGATTATGAAGTTATTTATAGAATTTAGAAAAGTGAAAAATAAATAAATATCCGGATTTGTTAAAAAAGGAATGGAATTTTTAAAAAGTTTTTAGAGTCTAGTTTGGAATAAAAGAAGCGACAAAAAAGTTCAATAATCTGGCAAAGAAGAGGCGGATATTGAAAAAAAAAATGAAAAAATGCTGAGGAATGAGAAAAGAAGTAAAGTACAGGAAAAATATTATTTTAAAAATTTCAGAGATAAAGAAGGAAAAAGAACAATAAGGGAAAAAGAGAAAATTAATTTTAACATGTTCGGGATTTTAACATTTTTAGGATTTCAGAATTTTAGTAGTTTCGAAGTTTTCTGAATTTCTGAATTTCTGAATTTCTGAATTTCTGAATTTCTGAATTTCTGAATTTCTGAATTTCTGAATTTCTGAATTTCTGAATTTCTGAATTTCTGAATTTCTTAATTTCTGAATTTCTGAATTTCTGAATTTCTGGATTTCTTAATTTCTGAATTTCTGAATTTCTGAATTTCTGAATTTCTGAATTTCTGAATTTCTGAATTTCTGAATTTCTGAATTTCTGAATTTCTGAATTTCCGAATTTCTGAATTTCTGAATTTCTGAATTTCTGAATTTCCGAATTTCTGAATTTCTTAATTTCTGAATTTCTGGATTTCTGAATTTCTGAATTCCTGAATTCCTGAATTCCTGAATTCCTGAATTTCAAATTTGCAAGCAGAAATTTCAAAAAGTTACGCAAATCATAATGGTGTACCTAACAATTTCAAACGGTTTTTATCAGTAAAAATTTTTGAAAAAACACACATCGCACTACGAAATATCGAAAAAAGATAAGCAATTTTAATGATTGAAGTTGAATCACAAGTGACGTACGAAGAGGAATAGAACGATATCAACAAATCGAATAGGGGGAATATTCCATTTTAACCCCCTACCTATTCGGTTTTGACCCCCCTGGAGAAGACGTTGGAAAAGCCCCCCACCAACAGGAATTCAAGATAGCAACAGTACCCCCCACATCTCATTAAACCACCCACCCTCATCAACTAAAAAATAGGCTTAGGCAAAAACGGGCGGAAGTCAAAAAGATTCCAATAAAGACCCCCATCATTCCAATATGTCACCCCATCTTGGGTGGGGGGCTATAATATTGTTTTTACTTGGCTGAGTATTAAACGTACGCAGCCGAATTTGGGCGGGAAAGTTCATTTTTTACCTAGAAAAGTTCATTCTTACCTAAATTCAGTCGTTCGAATCGACCCCGACCTATTCCTAAGATTTCAATAAACCACCCCTCTATTCCAATAAGACCCCCCATGTGATTGGCTAATTCGAGGTAAGCGTTTGGGTGGGGGGATGTGCCATAGTCTTCGTTTGGGGGGCTCTAATAAAATATATTGGGGGGCCTAAACCGAAGTTTGCCAAGGATTCCAATTAAACCCCCCAAATCAACGGTGGGGGGACCATTCGGACTCCGGAATAACCCCCCACCGAATCATGTCCTTTTGAGCCCCCACCTTTATGACCCCACACTTTTCAGTTGAGTGGGGGGTTATTCCAGGTGGTGGGGGGACCTAATCTCGTGGGGGGGTATAACCGAATTTTCCCCGAATAGGATATAAAATTTGAAAAAAAAAACAGAGTTCAATACAAAAAATCTGAAAAATCAGAAATTTTAAGTGCTAGAAAAAGAGAGAATCAGAAATTTAGTCATCAAAGAAAAGGGTAAAATAATGTCAAGCTTAGTGCAGAATCAGAAGGAAAATCCTGCATGACGTAAAGGACCACACAGGCAGAAAACAGTGAAAACAATTGAATCCCTCGAAAGAAATCAAGAATCACTTCTTTCTGCAAGATGAAGATGTCAAGTAGGTCATTTTTTGCAAATGGCCTCTGTGAAGAAACATTAGGAAGAAAATAGGAAAGGAAGGACGAGTAAATGACAGTTTGGTGAAATATGATGATGATTGTTTAGTAAACGACACAAAGGAACAGCTGCACTGGCACCAGAGAGCACCCCGGGGGTGGAGCAAAGCTAAAAGCAGAACGGACAGGAAGATTTGTTGTAGTGTTGCTAGGGAAGTGACCAGGTGTGGAGTTGAACCAGCTACCCGGCGGCCTGGTTGAGTGGGGGACAGCGCCTCTACCAAGGAAGCTAGCGGGGGCAATAACTGTTAAGGAAGCGTAAGGCGTATAAGAAAGGGAGCAGCGCGGGGAAAAACAGGAAAAACGGTATCCGAGGAAATTTGATGTGTGGAAAACACGAAAACAGTTACGGCGGGTACAAAACCATAAAAAGGAAGAAAGAAGGACGGGCCTAGAGAACGGAGTACTTAGAATTCGGAATGGTATGGGTGTCCTTCTCCCTCTCTCTTCTCTTTTCGCGCATTTTCCACAGCCCACGGTGCGCGCTTCTCTAATCATTTAGTCGATGTGCCCGGGCATTGTGAGCTGTTGTGTGTTCGGGTCGCAAAAGAAGAGAAGAAAGAGTGCTTCTCTTGAAGAGAGTATTCCAACCACGCGGTAGTGTCTGCGTCTCTCGCTCTCTCGCCCCCAACGGCTTTGCCTGATGCTGCCGCTGTCCGTTTGGCTGTATATTCAGTTCCTTCTTTTTCTTTTTCTCTCTTCCTCTCTCTTCAATGTTCCGTTTACTCTCTATCTCTCTATTTCTCGTTCCTCTATAATATCTTCTATGCTTTCTGTCACCAACTTTTCTCGTCTTCTCCTATCTCTCTCTCTCTTTTTCCCACACCCGTTCGATTTTTGCAGATGACTGAATTTCAGAGCGAGGTGAGGGAGCACCACCACCCACGTGAGGTGTGGTCGAATGGTGGAGCGAAAATTTCAGAAGGGTTTTTGGACGGAAATTTGTTAGATTTTCAGTTCCTGGTTTTGAAAATACGTCAGGATTCTAATCTTTGAGACTTGGTGTTTGTCAAATTAATTTTGGTCATAATAGATTTTAATTAACCACTAAAAGGTTATTTTAATTAATTATTAATTAAAGAAACGCATAATTGGTGACTTTTAGATTTCAAGAAAATGCTGAAATTTTTTGAAATATTTTTCTGAAAGATTTTTTTCAGGATCGAATTTTGAAATTTTAGTGAGAATAGCTAACTTCAAGAGTCTAAAAATGAATTATATTCATTGAAATGGTACAAAAAGTCAGAGCCAGAAGGGATTTCAGAATCCCAGAATCACAGAATCACAGAATCACAGAATATCAGAATTCCAGAATCTCAGGATCCCAGAATCTCAGAATCTCAGAAATTCAGAATTACAGAATCTCAGAATCTCAGAATCCCAGAATCTCAGAATCCCAAACTCTCAGAATCTCAGAATCCCAGAATCTCAGAATGTCAGGATCTCAGAATTTGTAAACCTTGGAATCTCAAAATTACGGAATCCTTATCGGCAAAAGGTCCCACAACGACAACTACCGTAAATTAAAAATATTTTCTTTTCTTGTTCTTTTTTCTCGCTTTTACTGTTTATAGGTTACTGTGGTTGTTTATAGGTTACTGTAGCTGTTCATATGTTACTTTTGAATTTATAGGTTACGGAAGTTTTCGCTGTGAAACCTTCGGCTTCGTCCACCGGTGTTTCTTTTACACAGCCACGATTTGTTCTATCAGAATAATGTTGTGTTTTTTTGAATGCTTGAAAAACTTTTTTTTCATGAATCCCAATCTTTATCCGATTTTCTTGAACCCTGGATTTGATATTTCAAAGCCTAATTCCTTGATTTTTGGGAATCCCAAATTAGGATCACACATCGGCGCCACCAAGTCCAATTGCTCGATTTAAAAACCAAATCAAGGTCAACGCATGTCGATTCCTTATAGCTATCGCCCTGTTTTCAAATTAGGTAACTAATTTTCGCGCGGACAGGCGAAGAGATCTATCTCGAAGAAATCTCCGATACACTTTTTGAGATAGAATCTGGAAAGTATAGTATAAAAAATCGGACCGTATAAGGAAAGACGGATGGTTTGAAGAAGATGGAAAAGGAAGAAAAGGATACCGGAAAATTTAACTTACATGAAAAAAACGCAAAAGGGACTAACAGTAAATGGTTGGGGAATGAGAGGGAATAGAGAAAAAAGGGAGGAGGAAAACAAAAACATCCGAATTGGTAAATAGAAAAAGAGATTGTTGGAAGCATAAAGGACAGAATTTATCATTTCAGAAGCTACATTTTCAGAAAAACAAAAAAAATGGTTCAATGTGATTCAAATGAGTTTGAGCTTTTAGAAGACCGAGTACTTTGATTTGAAGATTTCTAGGAATTCCAGAGAGATTTGCAGAATTTTGTTTTTCAAATTTCCAGACACAGCGAACAAGTTCGAAGTAAAAAATAACCAAAAAACCTACAGAAACCCTTCAAGATATTATAATTGAACTAGAAGGGCTCCTAGCTTTTAACTTTGATCCGATATATCTCGGTTCCTGTCAAAGCTATAAGGAAGTTGTCAACTGATAAAATATAGGTGATATAGTGATAAACATTTTGTTAGTTGACTACTTTTTGATATCTCTTATAGGCGTCGAGATAAATTGACTTAAAGTTGCCAAGTCAGCTCTTGTCGGCTGTCGGCTACCAACCTCTGAAATTTAAATTATCTCGATTCCTATGAAAGATTAAAAAAAAATTTGTCAACTGATAAAATTTTTATCATAATTTCATCTATAATTTATCAGTTGACAACTTTTTTATATCTTTGACAGGAATCGAGATAATTGAGCTCAATGTTAAGAGGTTGGTAGCCGAATGCGCAGCTTAGCCGACAAGAGCTGACTTGTCAACTTTGAACTCAATTATCTCGGTTCCAATGAGAGATATTAAAAATGTGTCAATTATTAAAATGTTTATCATATATCATCTATAATTTATCAGTTGACAACTTCCGTATATCTTTGACAGGAACCAAGATAATCGAGCTCAAAGTTAACAGTTTGGGGCTCCTTCTGAATATTAGGGGTTTAATGGTAAAAAGTGTTAGAAATTGCTCAATTTACATTTCTAACGCATTTTCGAAGAATTATAAGGATAGTTGTTTTCCCATATTTTATTTGTCTGAAACCTCAAATGCTCATGGATTTTGCTATTCGCATGCATTCCTTGCTGTTTCGTTCTTGCACTTTTACACTATCTTCCTCTTCTTTTTCTTCTTTTTCTTATTCATCCCACCAAACAACTTTTTCATTTTGTTAAAAGGGTTCTTCTTACTCCAGTGTAATACATCTCTAACCACCCAGTGTGCAGTAAAAAACTCAAAAACCTGAGCAGCGCTTTGAGCTCAAAGAATGAGTGATGGTTTGCACAAGGGAGGAACAAGAAGAAGCGGTCGATTTGGAGGACAAACAATCAAAACACAACTACCTCGGGAATAAGGTCAAACTCATTGTAGTCGCAATGAACACAAAGTGCTTTTTGAAGTGTAAGAGAATCAAAACATGTTTTTTGGAGGAAAGGGTTTGGAGAGAATGGAAAATTTATTATCGCTTTAATTAGAAGAATTTGGAGATTCGGAATATTGGGATTCCGACGAATTTAAATAGGATTTTTCTGAATTCAAAGAGATGTTTTGGTTCCAAAACGAGGACGTGATTCCTGCAAATTTTCTTGTCAAAATGTCCACACTACAGTTAACACATTAGCACATGGATCTTGATTTTCGTGCCAAGTCAAGATGAACCAAAAACTGCTTTTTGAGAAAAACATTTTTCAGATCATTTTTCTGATCAAGATGAGCCAAAACTTTGATGTAGCGTGATTAAGTAGGTCATTGCACACACCTGCACAAAAATGACAAAAATGGGATACTAAAAAATGAGAAGTCTTTTGAGGGGTTGTGAAATATTGAAATCATTTCGGGATTTCAGAATCTTTGAGGATCTCAAAGTATCAGAATCTCAGGATCTCAGGATCTCAGAATTTCAGATTTTCAGAATTTCAAAATTCCAGAATTTTCAGGATTTTCAGGATTTTAGAATTTCATAAATCAAGATTTCAGAATTTCAGAACTTCAGCATCTTAGAATCTCAGAATCTTAGAATTTCAGAATCTCAGAATCTCAGAATCTCAGAATCTCAGAATCTCAGAATCTCAGAATCTCAGAATCTCAGAATCTCAGAATCTCAGAATCTCAGAATCTCAGAATCTCAGAATCTCAGAATCTCAGAATCTCCGAATCTCAGAATCTCAGAATCTCTGAATCTCTGAATCTCAGAATCTCAGAATCTCAGAATCTCAGAATCTCAGAATCTCAGAATCTCAGAATCTCAGAATCTCAGAATCTCAGAATTTCAGAATCTGAGAATCTCATAATCCCAGAATTTCAGAATCCTATAATTTTTTTTTCCTAGTTATACCAAAATTTCACAATTCCTCAGAATTTACAATTTTCTGAACATTACATATTTCATAATCCGAATAGCTAAATTTTTCGACCCATATTTCTATTTTTCACCAAAAGTCTATTTCCCAAGAAAGATTTTTAATGCTATTTTTTTCTCTTGTGACTCAATGCCCTTATTCTTTTCATAGAACATTCTTCGAAATGCAGCTGTGATTTGTACCTTCTGGTACTTCCTTACACGAAAAAATAGTTCACTTGTTTCAAAAAGATTCGAGAACAGAGCACTAGCAGCTGCTGTTCAAACAGAAGTAGAATCCAAAAGAAGGTTTAAATTAGAGGCAGATGGACATTTACGGAAAAGGACACGATATATTACGGAAGGGATTACAAAAAAGAGATAATTGGAGAGTCATATGAAAGAGGGACCTGTTAGGGTAATTAGACAACAGGTGAGGGTGAAGAATTCATGGAAAGGGACATCTGAAGATGCAAATTTATGTATGGGGACCACATACAGTACCCGTCAATAAGATATACAAAAAGGAATTCATGATTTTTTTTCCAGTTTCCAGATATGCACTTTTAAAGTTATCGGAAAGTTTAATTGGAAAAATAGAAAAATCTAGATGGTATCACAACGACAACTACCGTGATCTGAGAAACGAGGAAAAGGTTACGGTAGTTGTCGTTGTGAGACAATCTAGATTTTTTTTATTTTTTCAATTAAACTTTTTGTAGCTCAATTTTTTAGCTTCAATGCTTCTGGGGATATGAACCTTTAAAAATTGTCTCAGAATCTCAGAATCTCAGAATCAACTCACTTTGAAAATTTTGGAGATTATGAAACAGACGTAGATTAAAAACTAACACGGTCACCGGCGTTTCTTTCCCATAGCTTATAAAATCTACTGTAGTTTACTGCATGACTAATCTTTCTCATAATTTTCATGCAAATCGTACCTAATTAGAATCAAACACCATTATAATGAAACCTGCAAAAAATTAAAACCAGTGTACCAAAATATGTCAGAAACATACTTTCAGCTTGACTTGGCACACAAATTATGACAAATATGTATTCTGACATGTTTACTCTGGTGAGTAAAAAAATTCTATTTTGGTTTTTATAAACTTTCATCGAGCAGATGTTTTACATCAATTTGCTTGAATGCATTCAGTTCAATGAATCGTACGTCAGCGTGGTAGAATTTAGTTTCATCATGATCTTAAAAAAGACAGATGAGTATTCAGAATTTCAGATTACCCCGGAATTCCAAAAACTAGAAATGTTCGAATCTTGGTACCTCAGGATTTTGGAGCTCAAAATCTCAGAATCTCAGAATCTCAGAATCTCAGAATCCCAGAATCTAAGAATCTCAGAATCTCAGAATCTCAGAATTTCAGATTCTAACACTTCTTCAGGATGCAAAAATCTCAAGATCCCAAGATCCCAAAACCTCAAAAGCTATGTTTCGAGGTTACTGTATCTCATTTTCCAGTGACTTTTCTCACAATCAGATTTCTCATTGTCAGATATGCGTGACCCAATAAAAAAAAAGTTTCCTGAAGCAAAACCATAATCCAATTTTGAATTCCCGCGTATCCTATTTCCTCCAAATCAGGCTAGATCCTTATCTTTCTGCATAAAAGGAGCCGATTTCGTCAGATCTCGTCATCTTGGAACCAAACTCCAACGATCGACGTTATCAACATCTTGTGATGGCGCCGAAACCCAATCCACCGCCGAAAGAGGACACGTGGGCGTTCCAGCCGATCGGATCGCCGTTCCCACCGAGTCCAGTCAAATGTATGGGGGAGCAAAATATGTATGTCGCCCTCTGGTACAAACACGGAAAGCCAATTCATGGACGCTCATGGAACAACGGAGGAGTCGTCGAGTGTTCGTTCCCGTACAAGGAGGCTGAACTGACCACCAAGCAACAATTGGAGGGACAGATTCAGGTGCTTCAGTACGTTGGAGACCACAACAACCAAGGTGAGAATTGAGTTTGGGAATCTATAGAATCTAAAAAGGAGATTTTCAGGTTTCTGGTACGAATGGATCAAGTACAAGGATCGCATTGAGAAGCTCGACGACAAGCATCAACTCGTCCGTTGTGGAGACTCTTTCCCAATCTTCTGGAAGAGAAAGGAAGGAAATCTTCTCGGCTACGTTGACAACAAAACCGAGGAAGCTTGGTTCTCATTCAATGGAAAAGTTATCAAGCAGATGGGACCTCAGCTCAATGAGATGTTCATCATCACTCGCAACTGCATTGGTGGACCACCACATTGCGAATGTGACAACTGTCCGAAGCCACCGCCACCACCACCAATCCCACCACCGGGCCCACCACCTCCACGTGTCATGCACGACGAATGGATCGATATTCGCGAGGGAGATCCGTTCCCGACTCGCAAGTTGGTTCAGGCGTTGGACAAGACTTTGGATACGCTTCCTGGCGTCAATCCGGATCAGTATGTCGCTTTGTGGTACATGCAAGGAGAGCCAGTTATGGGTCGTGTGTGGAACGAGAATGGAAAGGTTTGTACGGGCTAACTGGGATCCATATGGTACCATAGCACCATGGTACCATAGCAGGTACCATAGCGGGTACTATAATTTTGGAACCATAGTTAACTATACCTTTGTGCACCATAGGGTTTGGATACGGCACCCTAAATTGCTAATTTTATCTCCTAACTGGACCCTAACTGTTCAGGTTATTGTAAGATGTGTAGAATTTGCCATGGGCTTCAGTACCATACTTTTTTAAACAATACTTCAGTGCCGGTTGAATTCACAGCGTCCATAATTTCCATACATGTTACTACCATAAATTTGAGCTGTCTACCATAATTTGGGAACCATAATTTGGAAACCATAATTTGTGAACCATAATTTACTAAAATACAATTTCTTGCAGGTTGCTGCCAACTTCTCCTGGTTCAATAACGAGTACAGTAAGAACGTTGGTTCGATCCAATTGCTTGTTCGTCTTGGACCACATGTCGTTGGATACGAATACGGATGGATTCCATTCCCAGAAGCCGCCACATTCGAGGAAGGAAAGACCTGGAAGCCAGTCCACGTGAACAACCACAAGGGAGACATCTCCGTTGGAGTTGTTAATCTTGCCGGTGGAAAGCAGATCCTGGCCAAGGTGGATGTTCGTAACGAATCGTACGGATACGGATACGGTGGAAAGGAAGTGTCTGCCCGTGGTCCGGCATGTGCATCGAGTGTCACTGTGCTCTGTCGCAAGGCTTTGCCAGGATACAAGCTCGATGGATAAGTGTCCATGCGACGACGAGATCAAACAGAGAGACGTTCATCACCCCCAATCGAAGCCACACATGATTACTCTTTTTTGAGTTTTTCTGATGTTTTAAGTAAAGAGTTCGAGAAAATTCGTTGTTGTTTTTTGTTTCTTTTTTCAGATCGATGATTTTTTGATTTTTTGAGTTTTTGAGTTCCTGAAATTTTGATTCCTAAAATTTTTGAATTCCTGAATTCTTAGATTTCCGAGTTTTAGAATTCAGAATTTCTGAATTTCTGAATTTCTGAATTTCTGAATTTCTGAATTTCTGAATTTCTGAATTTTTGAATTTTTGAATTTCTGAATTTCTGAATTTTTGAATTTCTGAATTTCTGAATTTCTGAATTTCTGAATTTCTGAATTTCTGAATTTCTGAATTTCCGAGGACCTGAATTGCCAAGTTTCTGAAACTACTGTATAAATGAACTTTTGACTTTTCCGATGAAAATAAGAAAGATTTGCAAAAGACACAAAAAATTGTCCAATGAAACACATGATCTCACATGATGTATCACTGAACTGTGATGGTGGTTTTTCTCGTAGCTTTCTTGGTTTTTGAGATTTTGACCTACAAAGATTGGGCACCTAGATATCTTCCCCGCTCCGGTAGAAATTATACAAATTTAAAAATTTAAAAATTCCGAAATTCCGAATTTTCAAAAACACTAGGTTTCAAAGTATCAAACATTTTAAAACTCGGCAATAAACTTGAAGTTTTGCAAGTTTTACCACAATTTTTACAGTTTCCCCAATAAACTTTTCTTCGGGGTTGGGGTATAAAAACCTCGCTCTTCGTCACCTAGAGCATCAGATCTTTTCTGAACGTCTTCTATTCAACTATGAATGTTTACTCTGTCTTCGTCTTCGCCATTTTGGCCGTCTCTTCCGTTTCCGGAATCATCAACATCGGAGGTGGAAAGAAGTGTGGAGGATATAGCAATGGAGGATATGGATCCGGAATCATCATTGGAGCTCCAAAGCCAGGAGGAAAGTAATTTGATGTTTCCATGGAAGTGAATAAAGTATTTGAGAATTTCGATT
Source organism: Caenorhabditis nigoni (assembly GCA_027920645.1). Classification (NCBI taxonomy): domain Eukaryota; kingdom Metazoa; phylum Nematoda; class Chromadorea; order Rhabditida; family Rhabditidae; genus Caenorhabditis; species Caenorhabditis nigoni. The sequence goes on along the minus strand of CP115866.1, from coordinate 5,486,759 downwards.
TTCTTTTTTTTTTTTTGAAGGATATTTATTGCACTATTGGAAAGTTTCAAATTCTTGAAGTTTCCAATAATCTTAGATTTTCTGAGTCCCCCAAACTTCGAATTTCAAATTTTTCCAGCTTTCAATGATGATTTTCAGCGTTCACTAATTCCTAATTTTTCGCTTGATTCTGTGAAAAAAATTCCAAAAAAATTGCTGATTTCTGTTAGTAGCAATCTGGGAATTTAGCTGTTTTTCTACCTGAAATCACCTCAAAATATTCTCCTCCGAAATATATAGAACCTGGTGTGTTTTCTAGGCCATTTTGACATGGTGGCCTAACTTTTTCGTTTTCTAGGCCACCATAGTAAATTTGCCGAAAAAACGCACCAGTAAATGCCAGGTCATTTCTAGGCCATAAGGGTCGATGGCCTAGAAAACTGAGCTTGAAAAAGTTAGGCCGCCATGTTAAATGATCAAGAAAACACCAGATTTGTCAGGAAGTGAAATTTTGGAACTCGGAACTCGGAAGTCGGAAGCAATTTTTTTAATTAGGAAGTCGGAATTCCTGACATCTCTGGAAAACACCAGATGCATGTCAGGCCATTTTAAACCCGAAAAAGTGGTGGCCTAGAAAATTCAAAATGCGAAAGTTAGGCCACCAAGTTAAATGACAAAAAACACAGGGGCGTTAGTCCGTTTCTCGACCATCACCTACGGTGGCCTAAAAAGCATGTTTAGAAAGTTAGGCCACTCTATTCCTAAAAAGTCTTGCTGCCTACATACCTTCCGGATATCCTCCACTTTACCAGACATCTGTCTCCCAATACTCCTGTGTCCCTTTAGTTGTTCTCACCGTAATCTACCCAGTTCGATTACATAACTGTTACTTCCTGACACCTGCACCCTAATATCTCTAATTATCCATTTATTTTTTGTTGATCTTAAAAAGAGCAGGTAAAATGTTCTACATATAGGGGAGGAAATGACAGAAAGCAGAAAAAAAGCAATATATATACAGGAAGCAATTAGAATAATCTGTCGGCGATTTCAAAGATGACGTCACGTCCGTAGATGACGTCATCAAGAGTTGTCAGTTGACTGCAAACGACCATACGGAGGAAATAAGTTCCATGGACGGTGGATGGGACCAGATGAATACGACGGTCGTCGTTGATCGCATTGCACAGTTTTTCGTTGTCAGCGTTGGTGGACTGAAAATTTTGGATTTAAATTTTTAGAGGATTCTTTGGCCACTCACATTCTTCAATCTGAAACAGGTCAATCCGAGGTGTTGGGGAACAAAGTGCTCGAATTTTCCATTCTCCAAAATCAACTTTGCAAATTCGGCAGCCAAAAGTTCGGTCTAAAAGTTTGAATCATTTTCTCATCCTGATATTTTTAATGCTTTACTCACTCTTCTCAAATACTCTCGAATCTTATCAACTCCCATGTTTCTCAAAACGAACCAGATCTTCAAGGATCGGAATCGGCGACCAAGGGCCACTTGCAAGTGCTGAAAACGCTTTCAAAATATTTCTCAACTTTGTATCTCTCACTCTATAATCCGCAGCAGTTGACTGGTACTCGTGAGCCAGATAGATAGCGTCTACATTGAAGTATCTAGAGACATGAGTTCCATTTTTGAAAAACATCGGTGAGCAATCAAAGTTTATCATTCCAGCCTTGTGTAGATTGAAGTTGAAGGAATCGACGTATTCCATTCCACGTGTCAAATACTTGAATTCGTCGCATAAAGCAAAGGTTCCAGCATAGGCAGCATCCACATGGAGGTATAATCCCTCTTCAACACATACTGGTCCTAGTTCGTCGATTTGATCTACTCCACAAGAACAAGTGGTTCCCACGGTGGCCAGGAATATGAATGGGATGTAGCCGCGAGCACGGTCTTCCTTGATAGCATTCTGAAGGGTCTCCTTGGTGACCCCATAGTTTCCTAGAAATCCGCGAGTAGCTTTAAGCTTACGAAGACGTACTGCTGAGAGCATCGCTCCCTTTTCAACAGAAGAATGAGCTTGGTCAGAACAATACATGACGAATCTTTCGAAGACAGCTGGGTCATGGAAGTATGGAGCAATTATTCCAGATGCTTCGTCATCAATCTGAAAAAGTTTGAATAAAAAAAATCAGTATTTTCGGATTTGTTAGATGTTGTGATAGGGTACTATAAGGTATCAGACAATCAATCACCATTACAACAACAAAAATCGCAACTTACAGTAACCGAAGCTGGGGAAACCAATGTCTACAAAGCGTTACACTTTTTTAACTCTTTTTAACAAGCTATAATTACCATGAACAATCCAGAGATGTCCGGATTCCTTTTTTTTTCATTCCAGATTCCGTGAAAAATATTTTTGTCCGGATTCCGTGTTTTTTTTTTCATTCCGGATTTCATGAAAAATATTTTACTCCGGGTTCCGCATTCCTGATTCAGGGAAAATTTTCATTTGTCCGGATTCCGGATTCCGAGAAGATTTTTTATTCCGGATTTTTCAGAAAATGTTGTTTATTCCGGATTTTTCAGAAAGTCTCAAAATTCCGAATTCTGTATTCCGGATTCCGGATTCCCGGATTTTTTCATTCCGGATTCCGGAAAAATTGTTACATTCCGGATTCCGTGAACTTTTTATTCGTCCGGATTCCGGGTTCCGGGAAAATTATTTTATTCTGGATTCCGGATTCCGGACCCCGTTTCTCAAAAAAAGTCATTCCGGACATCTCTGGAACAATCTAATAGAAATTCACCCTGTACTTGCACTTTGAGCTCAAATATCTCAATTTTTGTAAAAGTGATCAAAAATATGTCAACTAATAAAATGTTAGTGATATTATGACAAACTTTTTATCAGTGACAGATTTTTATCGCTTTTACAAAAATTGAGATATTTCAAATTGGGTCTTCTACTAGAATCAAACTTTCGGACTATTTCACTAACCTTATTGACTTTGACTCGATCAAAAATTCCCTTGAGAGTTTTTCCAACTCCAGTCTCCGATACCCATTTCATGAACGTTGGTTCCGATTTAATTCTCTCCACATGCGACGCTCTTGCAGCCATGATTGCAATCATGGTACTATCCGAAGCAGTGCTCTGAATGATTCCACATCCTGGTCCATCATGAGAATTCTTGAAATGCTCTGGTAATCCCATCAAATCGACAACCCAATCCAACGACGACATCTCCAATTCGGTCATTGATGGACACGATTTCCAGGTGAAGCCGATTCCTGCGATTCCACCGGAAAGGATGTCTGCCATGATTGATTGATAGCTGAGACCAGTTGGAAAATAGGCAAAGAAATGAGGATGATGCCAGTGAGTGGCTCCGTTGAGGACTACATTCTCGATGTCGTCAAAGATTTTGGACCAGTCTTCCGGGGAAGATGGGGCTTGGGCAGGGACCTGAGAAAATGTAATTTAGAAGCAACATAATTGAATCGTCAGAAAAAAAGGGGGATTGGACTCAAAAAATACGGTAGTTCACTACGGTAGTACGGTAGTTTGCTACGGTAGTATGGCAGTTCGCTACGGTAGTTCGCTCTTGCGCCTTTAATTGCGTCTTCAACGGGAACCTCGCTCTCAACTTAAATCATAAAAGTAAGACCTAAAATGTTACTTACCAACTCGTTAATATACCCTGGTTTGATTGCTGGAAGTGGTTTTCGATCACGAATCCCATCCCAATAATCCGCGACGAAATCAATCATCTTCTTTCCTTCCTCTCTGAACTTTTCCGAATCCATTTTTGACCAATTTCTTGATTCAGATGGCGAAGTTGTAAAGCTGAAAGTTAAAGTAGGTATATGCCTAGAGGTAGAAAGCGAGTATCCCACGGCTCCCTTGGGGAAAATAAGGAGAAGAGAATAATGTCGGAAAAAGCGAAGAGAAGGAGAAGAAGAGAAATACTATGGGAACCGCACATTTCCGATACCTATTCATCTGAAGAGACAGAAGGAGGAGACGTCTCTCATCCGGAAATGGGCGTCGCAAAGAGAAAAGAAATAGAGAATGGGTCGCTCCAAAAGGATACGTTTGATGGATTCGAGAATGGACAGGAGAATTGAATGAATATTTTTTGGAAGGATCTCTTTTTGGAGCTCAAATAGAAAACCAAAAAAAATCAAATCTGAAAAAAAAATCATGCTTCTTGCAAGTATGCGAAAAAGTGCACTAAACAATAAAGTGGTGGGGGAAAATAACGAAAAAAAAAGACCAATTTTTATCAGTTTGTTATCAACTTGGTTGTTTGAATGATACGATTTTCTTTTTCCACAAGTACCAGGAAATTATTGAAACCGAATTTTTTCAAAATGGAAAAATGCTATTTTGCACCTATCATGAGAATTTTGTGATCGTTATTAAGTAGTTTGTGCCGAAACTTGTAGTACTCCGAACTGAATCGGTTTTGCAAATGCAAAAAAGTAGGAGAAGAAAAGATGAAGGTCAATTTATATCAAAAACTGGTTAAAAGGGCGTATCATTGATAAAGAAACGTTGGTTAGTTTCTGATCTCATGCAAGAAGAAGGTTACTGTACATATTTATAAAGTTCAAGTTGTTCAATGTGCCGCCTACTGGGTGGTATAAGAAAACTGAATCCAATCAACGTAAAAATTCTCACGATGGGTGAAGTTGAGAAATATTGAAATTTTTTCTCCAATCAGAAATTTTTGTTTGAAGGTACAAGGGACATGAAAAAGTAATTTTCTCGAAATTTCGTTTCAGAAAGTCCTCAAAAATATCCTGTTGAAGCTCCTTTCAAGAAGCTGTCTGCTTGTGAATTAACAACAATTTTTTGACTTCCAGAAATGTTTTCTAGGAACTTCGACGCTCAAGTTAACTGACATCTCTATTGTTTTCAGATCGAATTTTGGAAATTTAAGATTCTACAGAAGATGTGGTGATTGGTCCAACCAATGAAAAATTAGCCAAAACAATTAAAACAGCAGTTCACAAAAGTAAAACTCCTGAAGTAGAGCTCCAAGAGTAGAGCACAAAAGTAGAGCACCTGTAATAGAAGGGCCCCTAACTTTTAATTTTGAGCTCAAATATCTCATTTCCTGTCAAAGATATCGCCTACAGGTTTTACGGTTTTGGTTCAAATGAGGTGTGCCGCTTGAAAGAAGAAAAAAATACCAAGATAGCTTAATAGTTTTTTGAAAAAATTTAAATAACATTATCTTCAGTCACTGACGGTATACGGTAGCTCAAAATGTATCGTACCGTAAATGCTTTTAGAAGCATACATGCACTTTGAGCTCAATTATCTCGGTTCTCTCAAAAGATGTCCAAAAGCTGTCAACTAATAAAATATTTCTCGTAAATGGAACAATATTTTATTAGTTGACCAATTTTCGATAACTTTCAGAAGAACCAAGATAACTAAGCTCAATGTGTACGTATAGGGTGAGCTCCTAATTGAGCATTTACGGTACCAGAATTCTAGAGAACCTCAGAATTCGACGTCTTCTGATAAGTGTATAGTCAGAAGAATCAAAGGAATAAGAAAGCCCAGTCTTCCAGAATATAAACTGAATAATAAATGATATTCTTTCTTCTCATTCTCAACCTCTCCCTTCCCCCAAAAAACCTTCCAGAAGATCATTAATTGAATGCAAACAAACGCCGTCTAACCGGTTGGGGAGATTCCGGAATGAATCGGGTGATGTGGCTTTTTTTTGAAGAGGACAAGGTCCGCCAAGGGCACATAAACAATCAGAGAGCACACTTTGATAATCAGTTATCAACTATCTATATAGGCATAGTCAATCAGTGATAACGAACACTTTTTCCACACTTTTCGGGTTTCGGTTTGCCATCATCAGCATGTTTTATTTGTTTCAGTTTTCTTACTTTTTTCTGATTATTGATTTCCTTTCAGCCATGGCATTCTCATTCTTGGTGGCTTTTGGCCTGGGCGCTGTCGCGTATCTAGTTCTGCATTTCCTCTTCCGACCAGATCCATTGAAACTTCTAAACATTTATGGGCAGCCTGGAAAATGGTACTTCTTGAAGTTCCATCTGATGAGATTCATTATTGATCGTCGTCAAAAGAAATCGAAGAAGGGGAACGCTTCTGAATCCAAAGAGAATTTGATGAATTCCCAATGGGGAGGTGATGGTGGAGAGAGGGATATCGAGGAGATGGAGAAGAAACATGATATGAAACAGGTATTAAAGATTCTGGAAGATGTTGAAATTTAAGTTACGGAAGTCCCTCAATGTTGTACCAGTTGATTGAAAATCTGAATTGAGCACTGACTAATAGGGTGTTCGTATTCCCTCTAATAGAAGAGCTTCCAAACTTTCAGCTTTCAGCTCAATTATCTCGGTTTCTGTAAGAGATATCAAAAATGTTTCAACTGATAAATTATTTATCACAATATCACCAATATTTTAACAATTGACAGGGTTTTTTATCTTTCATAGGAACCGAGATAATTGAGCTTAAACTTAACGGTTTCGGGAGGGCTTGTATTATTAGAGTTACGGTAGGCACTGACTAACAGGATACGAGTTAGATAGAAAGAATACAATTTCTTTTTAGTTCAAAACATTTTTCTACCATTTTTCAAAGTCAGTAACAATTCCAGAATCTTACGGAATCCAATATCCATGGGAGCCCAGTTACTGTATTTCTTCTAAAAGCCCTCGAAATAGTCAACTTTGAGCTCAATTATCTCGGTTTCTGTAGAAGATATCAAAAAGTGACCAATTAGCAAAATATTGTTGATATTATGATAAACATTTTATAGGTTGATCCCTTTTTGATACCTCTTATAAGAACCGAGATACTTAGGCTCAAAGTCCCTACACAAAGCTACAGTAACCCATTTTCCAGGAATGGTCCGCCGATGCCGTCTTCTTCGACGCCTCCAACCGTTACGGCTGGTATTTCACACTTGGGACCGCCCAAAGACCAAACGACATCATCAATTTGTTTTTCATTCTTCGCATCCCAGGAGTCGGCACTTTTGTCAATGAAGAACTTCACACCGATACCAATGTCAAGGTAGCGAAACTCTTATACGAGTCGTCAACTTTGAACTCAATTATCTCCGTTCCTATAAGAGAAATCAACATTTTGTCAACTGATCAAATATTAGTGATTTTATGGTGAAAATTTTGTCCGTTGACAACTTTTTGATATCTTACACAAGAAATGAGAGAAATTGGCTCAAAGTTAGAAGGTCATCAATCGATCGTGTAGCTTATGTAAGCATGCAAGCGCAGACTTGTGAACTTTAAGACGATTTATCTCGGTTCCTGTAAAAGATATAAAAATTCTGTCAACTGTTAAAATGTTGCTGACAATCTATTAAACATTTTATCAGTTGACAACTTTTTGATATCTTACACAGGAACCGAGATAAATTGACTCAAAGGACACATCAGTTTTTTTTCGAATTTCAGAGCATCCACTGTTCCGAAAAGGAATGGAAGACTGAAAGTGGTTTCATCGTGTCTTGCATCGAACCAATGAAAAAGTGGAGAATTCGATTCAACGGAAAACTTGCATCGTCTCCCGGAAAAGTGAATTTTGTGGTCAGAATTCAGAAAAAAAGCGTTTAAAAAATCGATTTTTTTTTAGAAAAATGGAGCTGAAAAAATGAAGGATGATGTCAAGATTTTCGATGCAAACTTTGATTTGACATGGACAAATTTCGGTATGTTTTGGAAAAAAATGTTTTTGAAAAGAGCGATTTTCCAGGAGCCCAATTTGATTTCGACAAGCAATGCTCGCCAACAGCGATCGCTCATTCGCTAGCTATCGAACCATGGAGCAGAGGATTATTCGACAAAATGAGAGCTTCTCATCAGACACATTACGAGCAATTCGGAAAACTTGTTGGTGATGTAAAAATCGGAACTCATGAGACAAAGGGAGTCAGAATGACAAGTATGAGAGATCATACGATCGCTGGATATCGTAGATGGTCCGATATTCGAAGATACATCATGATGATTTACCATTTGGAAGATGGAACATGCATCCACACGTCGGTTATCTCAATGCCAGAAACTGTGTTCAGCCATCTCGAGTTCGGATACATTGTTACACCGTAAGGATTCCTAAGGCTCATGGCTTTGACTTTAGGTTTCACGTAGTTTTCAGACGCGAGGGATTGCGTCGCGGTCGCCGTTGAAATTTCTTCAGATTTGAACTGCGACCGCGACCGCTCGCGTCTAAAGAAAAGGGGAAGTCTAAACTCAAATCCATGTGCCTGGTTTTACCGCCGTGCTAAGGAATTTTGAGGTATCTCGTATTTTTTTCCAGAAGCGGCGAGACAAAATCCGTTGATCGTGTCCATTTCTCCCTCCCAAATCATGGAGAAGACCGCGATTTCCCCAACGACTTCCACTATTCCTTCGAAGTCGATGGCAAAACTCACTATGCTGATGTACATATCAAAGAGGCAGTATCTTTCAAAATGGGGTTGGATCAAGCTTGTCAGGTCAATGAGGGAATGGCCGAGTACGTGGTGGATGGAAAGAAGGGATGGGGATTCGCAGAAGTCGAATATCGCATTCAGCCTTATTAACTTACTTTTTCCTACTTTATTTTCTAGTTCTCATTAAAACGAATAAAAGCGAACTAACAGCATTTTAAAACAGTGGAGGGGTACAGAACAATAAAAAGAAAGAGAGCTACACAACAATTGAGCAGGCGGTATACAGAAATATATAAAAAAAACAGGAAATCTTTATCTCTATCCGCTGGCCTTTATCCGCTGGCTTCTCCAGAGATCCTCGATATGAGAGACTGCACAAGTCCCTGAACCACTTGATCGATTGGAATCTGGAACAAGAATATAAGGTTTTGAAACCCCGCGTTTTTGAAAGTTCACCTCTTTTTTACGAGATCTCAAAGTCATCTCAGTTGATGATCTTGGTGGAATTCCATCAGCTGGTTTCACTTTCTTCGGTCGTCCTCTTTTACGTGGACCAGTAGTTGGAGCAGCAGCTTGCTCCTCCTTCTTTGTTTCCTTTTTAGGTGGAACATACGTCAGTGGCCCAGAAGAAGTTGTAGCAGCTGCTTCAGATGTAGTAGCAGCATCTTTCTTCTTCAATACTGGAATCACAGCCATTCTTGGGAGTGGATATGGGGCGTGAGCTGTACGCAGAATTCTTGGATTCTGAATGGAAGTCCAACGGAGTACTCCTTTCTTCAGCGGTGGTACTGTAAGATCTGCAGGAGAAGTAGAAGTTTCCGTGGATTGCAAGCTGGTGGATGGTTGATAGTTGGTGAGTGGATGATGTCTTTTCTCCTCTTCCTCGTCCACTTTTTCCACCGGAGGTCGACCGATTCGAGGCAACGGAGGAGGACCTTGAGCACTTGTTGTTCCTTTATTAGCTGCGTTTTGCTTTTTCGCAGAATAATAATGGGTCAACACATGAGGAGTCTTCATTGTTTGTCCGAAGAACTTCTCATTCTCGAAGGTAGATTTCAAGGAGGCCAGTTCGTTTTTCTGGAAAAATAAAGACAGTTCGATAAAACTTGGTTTTGAGTGTTCACTCACCGAAACTCCAATCCGATCCGCACATCTCGGTACAATCGACAAATTGGCGATTTCAATGCAACGACGAACCGTTGCACTACAGAATCCTGTCATCTGAGCTGTCACCTCATCTGGCTTTTGCCACACCGTTCCTGTTGCTCGATCTCCGAGCTTTTTCGAATACTCTCGATTCCATACGGCTGTTCTCGCAATCATGACACGTGTCTGATCGCACAAGTGTGCTCGAACAGAGATCACAGTTGAGTCATCGACAAATTTGAATGAAGACATATCAACTGGACTTCTGTCGCGACACCGAACACATCTTCCACGAGCGTCTTTGTGAAATGCTCCTGGCTTCTGTAAGAAAAACCTTATAAGTTTATTGAAAACACAACTAAAACTTACATTCACATTTGAATACAGAGTCATCGGCGCCTTGTCAGTGTACGCTGGAATTTGAACGCTTCTTGGAGCACAAGTGAAGTTTTTGGTTGTCGATTTGGAACTGTCGACCTTCCTTATAACTGCATTTCGGGTCATTCCCAACGCCTCCTTTTTTCGTTCCATTATGGATTTCGAAAGTGGAAGAACAGGTCCTGGCTCGTTCGACTTTAGAGACTGCGGTGCATCGAGGAGGCTGAAATATTTTGAAATTAGTTTCTCAAATTGATAAAAATTCAGGAATACCCCAATCGCGGCTCAATACTGTCCTCCTCGGGTTTCTTCTCCCGAATTTGATTCTCTGTGGTTTGTGGTTCGAGTCGTGGAGGTGGTGTCATATTGTGGGCATAACGCAAGCTCGACGGATCGTCGTCCTCCGAATCATAGCCTCGACGATTGTCTGGAAAAAGGAAACATTATATTTAGGTCAAACATTCAGTTGCTTACCTCGCTTAGATTTCGATCCAAATCTAGATCTGAGCGAACTCTGTGGCGGTAGATCTGGTGGGTTTGCTGAATCACTGACGTCTAGCAACAATCTGAAACAACACGATGAATTTTTAGTTTCACAAATTCAGCCTTACGTAGATTCATCTTCATCAAGACCGACTACATCAACTTCTGCATCAGAATCGGAAGACACTGAATCCTTTTTCGCTGTTTCTGAAGTGGGAGAAACTGGAGAGCCAGAGACTCTCTTAGTAGCAGCCGACACATGATTGGAGGCATCGTAAGGCTTAGTTTTAGCCCGATTCGCTTGGTGTATGACGTATACTTCTGAAACAAAGTGAATCGATGAGTGCTATGAGCTTTAATAAAACCTACTTCGCTTTAGAGGAGCTGGAGCAGAAACCACTTTGCTGAGCACAGGCGGAGGTGGTGGAGGTGTAGTGGGAGGTGGAGGACGAATGGATTCGCCGAATGACGCCCATCCGAGATGAGCTGTTGGTTCGTAACCATCGGGCGAAGACAACGGTTCATCGTCATCATCGACTATGAGAAGGTCGTCAACTTTGAAAGTTTTCCGAGGACGAGATGTTGAGTCAGGCGGAGATGTTGAATCGTTTTTATTGGGAGACATGTGCTCTTCATCTTTTTTGGTATCTCCTTCTGCGAGTTTTGATGCTGGGAACTTGAACGCCGCCTTCTCCTCGTCAGTCATGAAAGCGAATGACAATGGTGATATTGGTGCGGCAGAATCTGTTGTCTGAGATTGATTTAGCAATTTTTTTGCTAAATCATTCATTCTGAAAAAAATCAGCTCAATGAAAATCTGAGAGAGCAAAAAATAGTGAAAAAAAGGCATTATAAAAATTGCAAAAAATTTATTTTGTTGTTTCAGTAATTTTGGGCGGGGAAGACATTGAAAACGAATAAATAAATGAATAAACCGAAAACAAAAAACAAGAAAATTGTAAAATTTATTAGATTACTGTAGTAATTGGTCTCGAAACGATTTCAATTCTTTGTTCACTTTGCGTATTGTGCAGACTGACTGCTTACCGTAACCTCTGAAAAAATCAATTTGGTTGAAAAAAAAAGATTTTATGTGCATTTTAATGAAAAAAAACGAGTTTTTGAAACAAAAACCTATGAAAAAAGGGAAAACTTTTGAGGAAAAATCCTTTTTTAGAATGCGAACCGAGTATTTCGGTTTCGGAAAAATAGTTTTCGAATTTCAGGAATCTGGAAACATTTTTTACATCAAAATTATCAATAATTCATGAATACATACATTTTAAGCAAACATGAGAAATAACATACACTTTTTTGTGTTTTTCGAGTGTTGTACTTCTATTTTGCGGAGCTCCGAAGTTTCGAGTGTGCTTCTGAATATTACAGAATTTACAGTATTCCTTTGTGAACTAAAAAATCTCTAGAAATTGGATTTTATCTGAAATATTGTTATCTTTCACTGTAAAATGTTGGGTTTCCTATCGTATTTTTCTCTCCTCTGTGCTATTTTTCTCCGAAGTTTTCCATGGATGTCAGGACATCATACGAGACGTCACAGAATTCCCATTCACGATACATCTTCTTTGAAGAGACGCAGACCAGGCAGGCAGTAAACATAAGTGGGCGGCCTAGTGTCCCGACCCCCAGCCACCAGCCACTACCCCCCTGTCTCGTCCTCGCTCTAACGACCTTTTTCTTTCGTTTCGCTCCGTTTTCTTTCGAATATCGACCGCTTCGCATGCCTGTTCCGTTGCGGTTTCTGAAGCGTTTCGGTTGCGTCGCGGTTCCCGGCTCCGCCCCTCTTTCGAGTCTCGGTCTGTGTGTGTCTATCACCTGACCAACGATCGTATTGTACTTGCTTCACTTTTAGTATAGTACTGTTGATCAGAAAATGGTATGTAGTTGGGGACGCCGCAACTGGAATGCTCCAAGGAACCGTAACAGTCGGAACATAGGATCACACTGAACTTTTCTAGATTAGGTGGAATTCATTTCAGGACTCTTTGAATACCAATTCAGATGACCGACAGGAGGAGGCACGTCTCCGAAAGTTTTCAAATTGCTGGAATCAAAAATAACATGACCAGTAAGCACATTGATAGAAGTTACCTTAAAACATAGAAAATAGATAAATGAGCCTGGAAAAAAAGCATTGACAAATCTAGTGAAACTATCAGGCATCTATTCCAGGTGTTGCTTCGAATTCTCAAAATGTCCAAAGACCCAATACAGGACTTCAACAGCCGTTTGTCCGTGAAGAAGCACCTGGAAAAACAACCCAATACACCCTTGTAAGCTAGCTCTATTAACTAGAATCGTGTCAACCCTAAGAATTTTCAGCTCCAGCTAATTAATATGGTCCGAGAAAATCCCATACTTTATGATGAGGAAATGCAAGCTTCTATACCAGATTCGCAGTTGAAAGTTCAGAAAAGAGAGATATGGGATCGGATACGAAATGATATTGTCTGGCAGGACGTTTCGCTTGTTCAAGAAGTTTGGTGTGATCTACTAGACCAGTATTCCAGAAAATCTATCGATATGTCCGATAGCTTGGTTGATGCAATGCGATGGACAGACTCAATTATCAAAAAGAAAGGTTAGTTTTCAAATAAAATGTTTTTACAAAAACTACAGTAACCTAAAAACAATCCTGATTACTGTAGTTGTTGCTGTGGAAGTTTCGGCCACGGCCACCAGCGTTTCTCTTCTACAGCTTTGATGTTTTGTTCCAGAATAATACCATCAATTCACAACTGTTTTTATTTCAGGAGAATCACGCCCGCCTTCTCAGATGAATCCTTTATCATCCGGACTCGAAAAAGACTTTTATAACGATGTCCCACTGGCTGATGATGTTCTTGAGCCTGGACCGTCGCCCACGATGAAGTATGATTATGTTGTTATCCAACCACCATCAATAGGACATGTCCGGACAAGCACACACCAACCAGTTCAGCCATCCCAAAGCAACACTCAGTATCCCCAGAAAAGGAGGTCACCGTCTCCAAGGGAAACTGAAGCAATTGTGCGATCGTATCCTCTTGATTACCCGAAAAGGATAAATGTAAGTTATATAACTAGTTATCAATGAGGCAAAGTTGCCCTAGAGGGAGAGAGGAAAGTGAGTCGGCGGCTGGCGATTGGCGGCCGCCTCTCGCACACTCACATATACTCCCTCTCGTTTCCCTCTCTGGTGATGCACGCATGGCCGACTGGCTAGCAGCCGCGCTTGCGAAACTAGCGTCGCAGGTTCGATCCTCGCTTCGTGATGCATTACACTTTGAAATTTACATTGTGTGCGCGACTCATGAAGCAATATCAATATCTGCAGTATCTGCTCATTCGCCGAGTCGTAGTTGATGAGCTCGTAGTCCGATAACATTTTTCTATTTTTTCAGCATCGAATACCAAGCCAACAAGAGCATAAGTTGGCGACGCCAGTGAAAAAGGAGCCGGGTGCGATGAACAACAATAGGCAATCTTTAGTAGTTGAAGGCGATCCGACGGCCTATGGGAACTCGAATACAAAAATGTACAAAGTTATTAGAAACTCTACACATCAAGCGACTGTTCATGTGACACCCAATCGAAGAATACATCAAATTGTAAGTTGAAGTCTTAAAAAGAGCAAATAGAGCTAAAAACTGTGGTTTTTCGAAGATTTGCAACCAATTTTTGATTATTTTTTCCTTTATTTTCATGAAAATCTACAAAAAGATCTGCGCTTTTTGCTGAATACAAAAGTTTTAAAGCAACAGAACCGCTTTGTGAAGAAAGGTCCCACAACGAAAACCGTACCCTCGAAATATTTTTCAGCTTTCTCGAGTTTTTCTTCTCACTTTTTACTGCTTTTCGGTAACGAATTTTCGATAGAAGACGATTTTTCCTTGTCCGCAAAAAAACTTTCTCGAAAATCAAACTAATTTTTTCCCTTCTTTTCAAAATAAATTGTGTTTTCAGCCACACGAATCGAGCAACATTGGATACGACACCATGCCAGACCAAATCATTGAGCCGTAAGTTTTATAATTTTACCTCTAAATATATGTTTTCATATAAAATTTTACAGACCAACTCATTCCGAACCTCCGAGAAAGAAAATTATGATAGACGCTCGACAGCGAAGCAACACAGTGGCCGGTCCAAGCTCTTCGCGAATGCCAGCCACTCATTCTGGCCCAATTCAAAATGTGAAGATGATTAACAGTAGTGGTCCGCTTGTAGAGGAAGACATCATTATGGGTGAAAGTCGAGAAATTAAAATAGGCCCTTCCGGTCTCATAATGACGTCACAACACACTTCCAGTGCTGGAGATCTCGAAATGGATCCATCTTCGTCGGACGATCAGATGCATCATTATCATCATCAAGATATTGAAGATGGAGGAGTCGTTGACGATATTGAACAGCAAATTGTTGTTACGAGCGGACCGAACAACGAAATTTCAATGCAATATAACGAAGATGTCGCCTTTCAGCAGCATATAAACAGTATATTGAACAGGCTGAGTGATGAAGATGTAGGTTTTTTTCTGTGCTTTTATTCAAGTGAAAACAAACGGTTTCAGAAGACCTTAATGAAGTTCAACATGCAAAAAATTATTCTCGATGCAAAGTTCGGACCGGGAACCGCGAGAAACATACTGAAAGAGGACGATTTATTGGAAATTGTAGAGTCACAAGTGGAAATCGATGTGGATCATGTGTCGAATGAAGATCAGATTTAGTCATTTTTGTTCCGGAAAATTGTATTAAAAATTTTTATTTTCTTAATTATTTTTCTTTTCAGCTGTACTTTTCTTATTCTTGAATTCAGTGTAAATTCTTATTATTTATTTAGATGTAACATCTTGTTCTTAAATCATCACAGGTTTCTTGATCCAAAGTCTAATATATTTGAATTTTCGCTACGGTGCTTTCTGTTTCAGTGTCTGAATTTCAGATAAAAGGGTCAATGCCACGAGAGGATAGTACCAAAGATGCGGAAAAAGAGAAAGTGATGCGGTCGCGACGAGGCACAGTCGACACTGAGCTCAGCGCCCTGAATGCTCTCCAGAGCTCTCTGGACGTGGATGATGCTCCGTATCGAGCGCGTCTTTATCAGTTGTTCGGCCATATTGAGAAGGAATTCGATACGTTGTATGCGGAAAATTGTGCCCGTTAGTTTTTCTCTTCCAATCAAGAGTTTCGATAAATAATTGTTTTTTGCTTCCAATCATATCAAGTTTCAGTACGCGCTCGAATCGTCCAACTGACACAAACCGAGGGTGAGGCGGCGGCGAATGTGGTGACACAAGAAGTATTCGGTGTGCAGGAGCCAGGTGCCAAATCAAGTCGAAAAGCTATCCAGATGGGGCAGAAGCTCCGGACAGCGCTTCGAGGCCCTCCAGTCTTCCGTGATGGCTCCAAATTCCGTCTCAGTCGATATCTCGAAGGACACAAAGATGGTGTTTGGCACGTGGCTGCTGATTCAGCAAGAAACATCTGTGCCAGTGCCAGTGCTGATCAAACCGCCCGAGTATGGTCTTTAGAGAGTGGAGCATGTCTAGCCACGTATTTGGGTCATACTGGAAGTGTCAATTGTGTAGCTATCTCTTCAACCTGCGCAGTTGACCATTCTGAAGGATCTGGGATAGCTGCAGGTCTTCTACTTGCAACCGCCAGCGGTGATGAGTCTACTCATATTTGGAAAGTTCCCAGCAACAATGGTAATTTTGAACAACTCTTTTCTGTTTAAAAAATCGATTCATTCAGCACCACTCGAGCAGAACAGCTCAGAGGAGGAAGAAGAGAATCATGGTGGAAATCGGGACCCGAACAATATTCTGGGTCTGGAGCACAACAAGAGAAATAACGAGACTAACGAGAAATCCGATGGTCACCGGATTCGTGTGCCAGTCATTCGACTGACCGGTCATCGAGCCCCGGTGATTTGCTGTGAATGGCTTGCTGGTGGACAACAGATGGTTACTGCTTCCTGGGATCGAACGGCGAACATTTGGGATGTGGAGAAAGGAGAAGTGGTTAATATATTGAGTGGTAAGTGCTTTCCTAAATGATTCCAAAAGTTTCTGTTATTGTTGTCCGAAAAATTAGAGTTAGAGAGTATTTTTGCAGTTTGTATACGGTAGGTACCCTGAAGCCTAAATATCACATATTCGGTGGGGACGCAGAGAGATTTTTTGAAAAACTGTCTGCGTCTCAACTCTAATTTTTTCGGGAAACAATAATATTGCTTGACTTATTGTTTTAGGTCATGAAAGTGAGCTGAACCACTGCAGCACTCATCCCAACCACAAGCTCGTGCTCACTTCCTCCAAAGACTCTACATTCCGTCTCTGGGACTTCAGAGAGTCCATTCAGTCCGTTGCAGTATTCCAAGGACACCAAGACTCAGTTACCTCTGTCAGCTTCAACACCGACTATCGAATAGTGTCATCTAGTGACGACGCCACTGTCAAAATATGGGATCTCCGAAATATGCGCACCCCTCTTGCCACAATCCGTCTATCATCTCCCGCCAATCGTGTCGCTGTTAGCAAAACGCACGCCGTGGTTGCTATTCCACAGGACAATCGCCATGTCAGAATCTATGATCTCAATGGAAATCGGCTCCCAAGAATGCCGAATCGTCGATGCCACGAACGAATGGTGACGTGTTGTGCTTGGCTTGATGAGCATCCGGCGAACAATCTGCTCACATCTGGTTTCGATCGAATGGTGGCCGCTTGGAAAGTCAACACAACAACGTCTTCGTAAACTTGTATTTATTTTGCCATCCCCCGATGCTTTTTTTAATAGTTTCTGACACATTCCAGTTTATTCACATGTAAAATTTTTTGAAATAGCATACAGCTACAGAGTACAGAGTGAGTTTTTTTTTGAGAATTGTAAAAGCTTGTAAAATAATAAAAGTACATAAAGTTAGGTAACTAGATTATACAAGAATGCATGAAAACACCGTACAAGAAAAAGAAACACTGAGAGTTTCAAATTGAGAAGCTTAGACCAAGGCTATTCCTTCAAATTCATCACTTTCGGGTTCAAACGATCCGATGGTGTTCCATAAGCGTTTTCCGCCTCGATTCCATCAAGATCTCCAGTTTGGAGCTGTCCAAACTCGAAAGTTCCATTTTTCATAGCATCCAACCTTCTATCAATTTCATGGATCATCGCGTCTAACTCGGCTGGTGTCTTCTTGGATTCTCCACCTGGAAGTCTTGAAATCGCTTCGGACGCCAGAAGAGCAGCTGTTGCAGATGGGGGAGTTGTCTTGCCATTCGTAAGACTTGGCAGGAAATCTGCACCGAATGGATCTGCAATTTAGGAAATTTCAAATTTGCCCATCAATTGATAGATCTTACTGTATTCTTCTTCCGCGACACTCTTCTTTTCTCCAGCTCTTGGATCGAACGAGTCATCGAAAACATTGCTTGGCGTCTTCTTCACTTCTCCAAGATCCAACCCTTCCAACTGTCCAGCTGTAGAATTCTTCGGTGACACAAAATTCCGACGTGGCGCCACTGGAGGAGGTGGAGCTATCGCAGTGGGAGGCGTCATCGAAGCAGGAGGACGTGGTGGAGGCATGGAAGGTGCTGGTCCTGACGGTGACGTGGACGCCGGACTTGTAGAAGATGGGGTTCCATTGGAAGATGTGGAAATTGGTGGAAGTCTTGGTGCCATTTCAGTTGGAACTCCTTCATCGTGACGTGGCATAGAATAGATATTAGAGGCAACACTTGGAGGAGGTCCTTGGGGCATCGGAGATAGAGGGAGAGCTGGAGGAGCAGCTGACGGATGAGGAGGGATACTCTGAAATTAGATTTAATTGTAAATACAGTATCCCCATGCATCTTACATAGTCATTCGGGAGAGCTCTACCATTCGCAGCTGCTCTGCTGCTATTCTGTACTTCTTGTAGGAGAGTTGCCAGTTTCTGATTCTCACATTCTAGCTCTGCGATTCGTTTTTGTAACAAGTACGTGTTTTTCTCGTTCTCCAGAGAAGCACGATTCTTGTCGAGGAATCGTTTGTAGGCCAAATCGAATGCCTCTCCGATGGTGCAGGTGATAGCTTCGGCCAGTTTTTCAGAAGTGAACGCGTAGCAGAAGTGCTTCCCATCGTCACCACGAGCGATGAATGAGAACATTCGTTTATCCTGAAAGAAATGAAAAGTTGTAGTTTGTAGTTTTGGACCAAAATCTTGGTATATAGTACCGGTCAATAAGATATACAAAAGCGTATTTTTCAGTTGATTTTCGGT
Organism: Caenorhabditis nigoni; assembly: GCA_027920645.1. Lineage (NCBI taxonomy): Eukaryota > Metazoa > Nematoda > Chromadorea > Rhabditida > Rhabditidae > Caenorhabditis > Caenorhabditis nigoni. The sequence continues at coordinate 5,468,089 of CP115866.1, read as the reverse complement.
CATTTTGAAATCAACTAAAAAAACAGGTTTTGTATACGGTAAAACCTGTAATATAAGGGCCCCTGACGTTCAACTTTAAGCTCATTTATCATGGTCCCTGACAAAGATATTAAAAAATTGTCAACTGATAAAATTTTTCTCAGAATGCCAGCAACATTTTATCAGTTGGCAAAACTTTGATATCTTTTACTGGAACCGAGATAAATTGTCTCAAAGTTGATAAGTCTGCGCTTGCAGGCTGAGCTAGACGGTCGCCTGAAGACCTTCTAGCTTTAAGCCAATTTATCTCGGTTTTCATAAAAGATATCAAGAAGTTGTCAACTGACGAAATGTTAATCATAATATCAGAACAATTTTATCAATTGACATATTTTTGATATCACTCGTAGGAATCGAGATAATTGAGCTCAAACCTGACAGTATGGGGGCCCTTCTATTACTGTTTTTACGGTATCTTATTGGTTCTGTAAGTTTCAAAAAAGCTTACATCCTTATCATCTGCACAAAATGATATCCTTGGCAATTGGAATTGATACATCATCGTTTTCGTTTTCGCATCATCCACTCTCACATAATCAATGGATATTTTAATCTCCACTTTTTGAAGTTTCGCCGTCTCTCTCGTCTGTTCAGATCTCTTCAGATCCCGCTGAAACCGTATCGCATGAATCGCCTCACGAGCCACAGCTGTTCCATTCTCCTTCGCTGTTTCAACGCATCCAAGAAATCGGGCACCATATTCAACATGACCGTTTATCAAGAAATCTGAAACAATTTATTTTAAACAATACAAAATCAATGATTCTAAAATACCTGGAGGATGGATCCATGTTCTTCCAGTGCCTCCTCGATATTTCGCATTGTTTCCGCTGGTTGATTGCGCAGAAGAGCCTTCTCCACTTCCGCCAACAATGCCTGACACCGACCGCTTGAATGTCTTATAAATGTCTTTGGCCATCTGGAACACAATTCTTCCAAAATTTTTCAAAAAATGGGGGAAAAAGTTTCGAGGATGAGCAAACTGTGTAAACATAAAGAAAAGAAAAATCGAAAAGAAAAAGAGAGAAACCGAGAGAGGCGGGTTTCAACGAATTGATAAAAAAGCGATGAGTCATCACCGAAAAGTCTCTGCGAGAGGGTGGATTGATTGAGGACCGGAAGGTCCAATGAGTCAGTATACTGTATAGAGTCCGGGCCAATTATTAGAATAAACAATGCTCTATACTAATGAAGTTGGTATTCTCAGTCGGCGGTCCGAACGCAAACACAAATAAACCTTTTTCGAGTAAGTATAAGAGAAGTGAGAGAGCACATTGGGTTGAGAGACGCAGACAGACAGCGGAAGCTTTTGTATTACGGACGACAGGTAATAGAAAATTCCAGGAAAAACTGGATTTTCTTTTTAGTATTGGAATGTCCGAAATGTCTGAAAAAAGTTTCGCACTGAAAATAAAAAATAAAGAAATCACATGATTGCACTCAGAAACTTGTGATCATCACATCAGAGATTTTCAAGAGAGAAAAACGAATTTTTTTGTCATTTTTTTTTTCAAATTCACCGATTTTTCAGGGTTTTTAATGCAAAAAATCAAATCAAATAAACAAAAAATATTGGGAGCGAGGTGAGTTCAGTAGCGGATAGCCTCTCTCTCGTCAACTAGGCTGACAATAGTGGTCAAGGCCAACCAGGAGACACAATTAATCGGTGTGGAGACCCAGATCTATCTTTCGTCCCGATTGGGGGAGCGGTCTTGTTGTTTTTTTTTTCATCAGTGCGTCGGTTCAACAATTTCGATCGGATGCCAAATTTTAAGAATAAAAATCAAATATAATCGAGGATTTTCTGGGAAAATAACAGTTTTCAACCTCATTCGTCAATTCATTCATTTTTATCCCAACCGTGCAAACAAAGAACGCTACTCTAATTAAAAATAAAATAATGGATAAGACGAACACAGGAAAAACGTTTTTTCTAAACACTTCTTCGATAAGAAAAAGAGAGGCGATGGACGAACGGCGAAAAGTACATAAGGAAATTAAAAAATGGGCGATTCGAACGTTGACTATTTGGATCATTTGAAATACGCTCTTCTTCTCTTTTCTGCTTACAATCTCCACCATGACATACCGGCACGAACATGGGCGTAGTTCGGGAAGGCTTCCGTGCGACCTAGAATGTAATTGTGGTTTTTTATATGTCACTGCTTCGGATAGTTTCAAAATAATAACAACTTACCAACTCCAACAGCAGCAAGATCACGATCGTAAACGTGTCGGGAAATAGCCTCGCGAACAACTCCTGCATCAATCTTTTGAATTTGAGCCTCAAGCTCGGACAGTTGTCTGAGATTTCCGGTGTAAAGAAGCTGAAAGAAAAATTAATTTAAAGTTATTTTTTCCGAAAAGCATACTTCTTTAGCATTGAATCCAGCCTTTTGGGTGTTCGTTTCCAGATTCTGGTACAAGGATGTTCTCAATTTGTTCTTGGCCATGGCGACCTCCTCATCAGTGGTAGAAGAAGCCAAGTGTTTCCATTCGTGAGCAACAGACTTCATGATTCCACTGGTGTCGTTCAAGTCGTGGGCGTCAGCGACGAAATAGATTCCGAACAATCCAGTATCTCTAGAAACAAATATTTTTAGTTTAGCCGATCAAATTTCAAAGTTACTTGTAGTTGATGTTGAAATGTTGGAGGTTTTGAAGTCCGTGGTCATGCCCGATCTTTTGGACGAGTCTGGATGGGGCAGTTCTGGAAGTGGCATGAGTCACATCCCATTGTCCTAAAAAGATACAGTTCAGCAAGTTTCACAATCATTTTTTGAAGAGAGACTTACCGATGAATTGATTAGCGACTTGAAGGGCAAGAGCGTCCTTGTGGGCATATCCGACTCCCTCAACAGCGAAAGCAGCATACATGTGTGGAACATTGTCGTTGCGGTATCTGTATTCGGATCCGGTGAATCTGGTTCCGTCGACTTGTGGAACTTTTCTTGGGTACTCGTTGCTGAGGTCTCCGAAGTACTTCTCAGCAAGGTTCGAGACGTTGGAGACTCCTCCTCCGACAGCGGAAAGAACCATGCGAACTGGTCTGTAATGGTCCTCTTGCCACTCTTTGAGTTGTTGAGCGGTGATGGTCTGAAACACCAAATCTAGAACAGTTTTTCGTTAAAATGCTTACTGGAATGCTAGCGCTGGTTCCGAGAACGCTGTGGGCAAGTGGGGTTCCTTGATAAGCAGCGGCGTGGAGCATATCGAAGAGAACGAGTTGGTGGTGGTTATCAGAGGCATCAAGTTCCTTCAAGATATTTGCTCGTTCCGAGTCAATTGTGGAAGCATCAAGCTTGCTGTTACGAAGAACATCAGCGAGAATGTCGACAACTGTTTGAATCACTCAATTATGATTTTTCGAAAAAACAAAATTCGATACCTTTCTCGACGTCTTGAGCTCCAGTTTGAACGAATACAGCAGTCTGATCTCTCTCGGTGAAGGAGTTAAGCTTGGCTCCGATAGCGTTAAGCTCAGACTCAAGAGCAGCGGCAGCTCTCTTTCCGGTTCCTTTGTGAATAAGACGCTCAAGGAAATGAGCTGTTCCGTTGTTCTTCTCGTTTTCAAAGCGAGATCCGGTCTCAATCCAAACTCCAACCTTAATTGGAATAGTTTTTTTAAATTTTTAATCTGACTCAAAACTTACGGTAGCGGTGGCAGTTCCGTTATCTTCGGTGACAACACGGAATCCGTTCTTCAAAGTAGTGACTTCAGCTTGTGGAGCGTTGGCAAGAACATCTTTCACCGAGACGGCGGAAGAAGCATTGCGAACCTGAAAACTTCAATTTTGTGCTTTCAGACAATTTTCGGAGATTGATAAAAGATTTTTTGAATTAATTTGTACTGAAACTCATTTCAGATTGTTTTTTCTTTAATATTACCTGGCTGTTGAGAGCCGGACGAAGTGCAGAGCTGACGGCGAGACGGAGAGCCATTCCCCTTGAGTTTTCCCTTGTTCTCTAAAAAATGATCCGATTGAATTACATATTGATCGATGCAGAAAAAATTGGAGATTTTTATTAAAACAAAATTGATTTTTGAAAACCCAATTTCAGATTTAAAAATTACAGAAAACAGTGTATTTCCATGAAGCCGCCCAGTAATTGAGAGACGCAGACGGCGGAATCGCGGCGAGACCAGCTCTTTGGATTAAAGGCGCACCGTAAATACTACCCAAAGAAGTTCGAAATTAAAATTTTGGAATTCAGTGTTCGGACCCATATTTCAAGATTTGTTTCTCAAATTGTTTAGAATTGTTAAAGATTTCTTGTTATCTGGTAATGTTCGTCTCGTATCGAAAGATTTCGAAAATATGACGAACTAAGTGGGTTTGGAAAACCTTGATCTATGTTCTTATGTTTAATTCGAATTATTTGACCGCTTTTTGTTTGCGTTGGCGTCTAGTTTTTCGAATATTTTCGAACTGTCCGACTATATAACTAAATTTAGGGGCTTGTGATGTCGTCAAGACACCGATTGGATTTGGACGGCAGCGGACGCGGAGACAGGAGAAGGTCTCGTTCACCTAAAAAACGCTCTAGATCCCGCTCTCCTCATCGACACTCATCCCCGGACCGACAACGACAAACAGGCGCGATTGGAAACATGAAGGTAAGCAATAGCTTCGAATCGAAACCATCAAGCAATGATGTTCAGGTTCAAATCAATCCCTACAACAGTCAACCCTACAGCAACCGGTATTGGACCATTTGGGAGAAACGGAGTCAGTTGCCAGTTTGGGAGTACAAAGAAAAGTTCATGGAGTTGTTGCGGACCAATCAGTGCATCACTTTGGTAGGAGAAACTGGATCTGGAAAAACTACTCAAATTCCGCAATGGGCAGTTGAATTCATGAAGCAGCAACAGCAAGGACTACCACCAAGTCAAGCCAAACTCGTCGCCTGTACCCAACCAAGACGTGTGGCAGCAATGAGTGTCGCAACAAGAGTAGCTGAAGAAATGGATGTGGTTCTCGGTCAAGAAGTTGGTTACAGTATTCGTTTCGAAGACTGTATCAGTGAAAGAACAGTGCTAAAATATTGTACTGATGGTATGCTGTTAAGAGAAGCGATGAATAGTCCACTGCTCGATCGTTACAAAGTTTTGATTCTCGACGAAGCTCACGAACGTACACTAGCCACTGATATCCTTATGGGATTGATCAAAGAAATCGTGAAGAATCGAGCGGATATTAAAGTCGTAATCATGTCTGCCACTTTGGACGCTGGAAAGTTCCAAAGATATTTCGAGGATTGTCCGTTGCTCAGTGTTCCTGGTAGAACTTTCCCCGTCGAAATTTTCTTCACACCAAATGCCGAGAAAGATTATCTGGAAGCTGCCATTCGTACTGTCATCCAAATTCACATGTGCGAAGAAACCGAAGGAGATATTCTACTGTTCCTGACTGGTCAAGAAGAAATCGAAGAAGCGTGCAAGAGGATTGATCGAGAAATCACAAACCTGGGATCAGATATTGGAGCTCTCAGTTGCATTCCTCTGTATTCCACACTGCCTCCAGCTGCCCAGCAACGGATCTTCGAACCAGCTCCACCAAACCGTCCAAACGGAGCCATCAGTCGGAAATGTGTCGTTTCGACTAATATCGCCGAAACATCTTTGACCATCGATGGAGTTGTTTTCGTTATTGATCCAGGATTCTCCAAACAGAAAGTCTACAATCCAAGAATTCGTGTTGAGTCTCTCCTCGTTTGTCCCATTTCAAAAGCATCGGCTATGCAAAGAGCAGGACGTGCTGGAAGAACAAAACCCGGAAAGTGCTTCAGACTTTACACCGAAGCTGCATATGGCTCTGAAATGCAAGATCAAACATATCCTGAGATTTTGAGATCTAATCTTGGCTCTGTTGTACTTCAACTGAAAAAGCTTGGAACAGAAGATCTTGTCCACTTTGATTTTATGGATCCACCAGCACCAGAAACTCTAATGAGAGCATTGGAATTGCTCAACTATCTTCAAGCCATCAACGACGACGGAGAACTGACTGAACTCGGAAGTTTGATGGCTGAGTTCCCTCTAGACCCTCAACTTGCAAAGATGCTTATCACATCGACGGAATTGAATTGCTCGAACGAGATTCTATCGATCACAGCTATGTTGTCAGTTCCACAGTGCTTCGTTCGTCCAAACGAAATGAAGAAGGAAGCCGATGAAGCGAAAGCTCGTTTCGCTCACATCGACGGAGATCATTTGACACTTTTGAATGTTTATCATGCTTTCAAGCAAAGTGAGTTGAAATTCGATTTTCAATATTCTAGTTTGATTCTTTCAGACCAAGAAGATCCTCAATGGTGTTATCAAAACTTCATCAACTACAGAACAATGAAAACCGCGGACACTGTTCGCACACAGTTGGCTAGAGTTATGGATAAATTCAATTTGCGCCGAGTGTCAACGGATTTCAAGTCTCGTGACTACTACCTCAACATCAGAAAAGCACTTGTCGCTGGATTCTTCATGCAAGTGGCTCATCTGGAGAGAAGTGGACACTACGTCACTGTGAAAGACAACCAACTTGTGAACCTTCACCCTTCAACCGTCTTGGATCACAAGCCAGAATGGGCACTCTACAATGAATTCGTGCTAACTACGAAGAATTTCATCAGAACCGTGACGGATGTGCGTCCAGAATGGCTTCTACAAATCGCTCCGCAATACTACGATCTCGCCAATTTCCCCGATGGAGATACCAAGAGAAAATTGACAACTGTGATGCAAACACTGCAGCGTAACTCAGGCAGAGGATATTGATCTCAACAATTTTACCCAGTTTATTTTTCATCATCCCCGTTTATTTTTTTCATGATTGTTTCTATTTATTATTGTTGTTATTTCTTTTTGACTCCTCTCTATCTCATTCTGTCCTATCTTAGTCCACCAATTAAATATTAATCGACTCTCAACATCCAAAATTCAAAATACTTTATTTTACAAACGAAAAAGAAAACCACTCGGGATCCAAAAAAACAATTCAACAAAAAAGAGCGATATTTAAAAATAGGTTACTCGTATTTACCAGCTATTCTACTCCTTTATTTTTTTCTTTCTCCTCCTCTTCTTCTTCCTCTTCGAAGGTAGTACCATCAGGACCATCATCAAAGTGTCCTTCTTGTTCCAGCCACTCTTCCAACTGAAATTCCACATCCGAATCTTCGTCATCCTCATAATCACTTCCATCGTCAAATGCTAACTCGAAAAGGTCATCATGCTCATCGTCATCGTCGTAAAAGTGGTGCACGCCTTCGAAAAGTCGACCGGAGCATGTGCCATCTCCTTGAAAATGCTGATACGGATCCTCCTTACTAAGCACTGCAGTGCACAGCCAACAGAAGTACGTGTCGCATTTTGTACAATGCATTTTATGGCATCCTTCGTTCTTCTCAATGCTCACAGCACACTTCGGACATGGCTTAGAATTTGAATCCAACCATTCTTCATTCAAAAACCGTTCAACAAGAGCTGCCACGTTTTTCTCTCCTCCAAACTGTCGACACATATCAGCTTTAACATCCGCATCTCCTTCTTGCCACTGCTTAACCAGCCTCTCCTTATCTCCCTTCTTCCATTTACATCCCGATATTCCATGGAATGTCTGTTTACACAGATTACAAAATGAGAATTGACAGTAGGAGCATTCGGCAAGATTTCGTTGTCTGTCCGTCACATATGCCACTTTTTGACAGTTTTCTCTGGGACACTCCACACTGTCGTCCATTTCGCGAATGGCCTTTTCAACGAGGACTTCTTCATATCTGGAAATTTTCAAATTTTCACATGATTTTCAGTGTTTTTTTAAGGGTTTTCCGAGATTTTCCGGGAGAAAAATTTGCAGAAAACTTGAAAAACCTGAAAATAACCTTTCAAAAAAGCGGACATTAGAAAAACTCACTTTGAATAAAGCTCATCTCCGAGTGCTTCTTTCACAATGCTTTGTGAAGCTTCACTTTTGCATCCTTCCGCCAGACATTGCATTGCTTTTGACTGAAAAACTAAGCTAATCGATTTTTTAATCATTATCCGAACATACCACAACTCCCTTGGCTACCGATCGATAGTAGTCAAATATGCAGGATTTACAAAAAACATGAGCGCAGGGTTGGAATTTTATGCAATTCAATCCCATTAGACTGTCGTAGCAAACCTGGAAAAAAGTTTTCAATTTTTGAGCAAATTGAAAAAAGGAACTGCAAACCTCACAATCGAAAAGTGTGTTCACAAAATGCTCCTCTGCCGCTTCTTCTCCTTTCCCGAGCAATTTCTTTTTCAGTGATTCGATAGATATTTCACCATTTTTACATGCCTCATTGAGGTTTATCGTCCTAGTTGGCATTTGATCTATCTGAAATCAATTTCGAATTAAACCTGAATAACTTCGAAACCCACCAAATCAATGATGCCTTGATAGCAGAGATAAAGAACTCCCATCATCAGGTTCTCCTCGCAAATTTTGGATAATTCTGATTCACACATTTTCCGCTGTTCCTGATTCATCCAATCACTTTCCAACTCCAATTTGGGTGATGACACTGATGGGTAATCTTTGGGAAGTTGGAATTTCAGTCTAACAGGAGGGAGGATGTCAAGGGATACAGAGAATTCATCGCCGGATTCTGAAGTTCCAGTCAGCGTCACCTTTGGATTGGATATCGAATCGAATCCTACCTAGAAAGAAAAATAATTCAGAAATTAGCGTTTTTCAAAAATCACCTCAATCGTTCCCTCAATTTCCGCATTTTCATCCGTCCAATCACTCGTTTTTTTCAGTTTATTCTCTCTGAGCACACTTTCTAACGCTTCTAACTCGAATAATTGTGTCTCACGGTCATCATCTGCCATCTGAAAATTGGAAAATTCGATAAATAAGAATTAGAAGCCAAAATTGTATTTATAACAAGCGAAAAGCTGAAATTTAAAGAAAAACAGCGTATTTTTGAGAAATCTTCGCAATTCCTACTTTTTCTTATTGCTAATTATCACAAAACATAATCAATAGGACAGAATCACGAGTGCCACCTATGTTCAGGGCGAAAAAATAGCGGAAAACTTTTCTATTTACAGGTTAGAGGGCAATAGACATAACGCAAACAGAAGAGACGCAGGCATTCTGATGGCGCTGAAGTCGCGCTTTATCGAACAAAAAAGAAGGAAGTTTCGCTTTGATAATGGCTCATTTCCTGTCAGTCTTGTTATCAATTATAAAAATCGAAACAAATGAAGAATTTCAGAGAAATATTTAAAAAGTTTCGAATTGTGCAGATTGTGAAATTTTGCAACTATTGGAAAGGAGGGGAGATTGCGCAACATGACATGAACATAGACATTTAGTGATTTAGATCACATTTCTGGTTTTTAGAAGCAAATCGGGTTGTTATTCTGTTATGAAAAAACCGGAGCTGTGGAATAGGAAAGCTTGTGGCCGTGGTCGAAGATACGACAACTACCGTAACATGGAAACTTTTGGGATTATTTAATCATTAGCTGCTTTTCGACGATTTTTAACTGCTTTTCGACGATTTTCCTGCAATTTTTTCTGCAGTTTCGCACAAACAAGTCGGATGAGAAAATGTTTTAATAATAGAAACACTTCTGGAAAAGAGAGCAAGCCCGAGAAGAATCTTTTTCAGGTTACGGTAGATTCAGTGCTCTGTGAAAGTGACTGGATGTTTCTTGTTCAACTTGTCTAAATGTTTTAACGTAAACCAAGTGAAAGTCTTCTTTATGTAGTTGATCAACTCAGGTTTTTGAGATACAGTCAACTTTGAGCCCTTATATCTCATTTCCTGTAAAAGATATCCAAAAATGGTCAACTGACAAAATGCTAATCACAATATCAGCAACATTTCATCTGTTGACTACTTTTTGATGTTTTTCACAGGAACCGAGATAATTGGTCTCAAAGTTGACGATTTTTGTAGGTTTCTATTAGGAGGAATACGGTAATACAAGATCACCAAACCGTCAACTTCAAGCCTATTTATCTCATTTCCTGTTAAAGATATCAAAAAGACATTAACATATAAAATGTTTACCATAATATCAAAAGTAATTTGTCAGTTGACCACTTTCCGATATCTTTTACAGGAATCGAGAAAATCGGGCCCGAAGTTTGGGTTGGTTTCTATTAGAATGTTTTCGTTATTTATCCTTTTAATCGCAAAATTTTATCACTTTTTATCAGTATACTGTACATTTCTATTTGTATGGTATATGATGTTTCACCCAGAATTTCATTTCAGACACTGATCTTTGAATCTTTTCCCCCTGATCAGTCCAATCGTGATCCAACTGCCTAGACTTCTGCAAAAAGCGTCATGTCGTCACGTCTTGTCATCCTTCCGCTGATATGCACTTTCGTGTAAACGTTTCGCCGGAAGCGGTTAGGTTTAGAGGTCGCGACCGCTTAGAGAGGAGCTATCCGTCAAAATCGTGTGAGTCCGCCCTCCGAGTCTCACCTACAGAAAAGGGCTCTCCTTTTATTTACTAACCCAAACAGTACGCGGAGAGAGAAAGCAGGGACAGTCCGAAACTGACCAGCAGCTCTCATTTTGTGCTCTTTTCACTGTCCACTTTACTCTCTCAAAACACTATCCCAACCAAAATGAGGCATATTCTGTTGCTCTCGATTCTATCTGCGGTTAACGCCTTCTATTACAAACGAACAATGTACGGAGATGCGAATGAAAATGGGGGAATGGCTACTCCAGATTATGTGAATGCTTATTATGTTAGTTTGATTGAGATCTAGAGATCAAAAAATCATTTCTTGGAATTCAGGGATTCCCATCTGTTCCACCACCACAAGAGCCACGTAGGCGACCATCGTTCAACATGTACCCACCACAAGGATACTTCCGTAGAGAGCATCCATTTGATTTTGGACCATTCGGTTATGCTAATTCAAGGTTTGTAACGATCATTGTTTTTGCAAAGGAACTACAGTAAACCCCTGTATTAGAAGAACCCCTATTTGTAGACTTTGAGCTCAATTATCTTGATTTCTGTGGAAGATATTAAAAATGTGTCAACTGATAAAATGTTTATCATAACATCAAAAATATTTTGTTAGTTGACACCTTTTTGATATCTTCCATAGGAACCGAGATAAATTGATTTATAGGGCGCATATAAAGACTAAACTTTGTTTCAATCTATCTTAGTTCCTATAAGAGATATCAAAATGTAGTCAACTGATAAAATATATCTGATATTATGATGAACATTTTATTAGTTGACTACTTTTTGATATCTCTTACAAGAAGTGAGATATATGAGCTTAAAGTTGAGGGTTCTTTGGGGAAGTTCTTTCAGAGTGTTTACGGTAGTTCCCTGTGTCACCGTCAACTTTGAGCCGATTTATCTCAGTTCCTGGAAAAGATATCAAAAAGTGTTTAACTGATAAAATGTTTATCATAATATATCTAATATTTTGTCAGTTGACAACTTTTTGATATCTTCTACAGGAACTGAGATAATTGGACTCAAAGTTGAAACTACTGAGCCTTTTTTTGTAGCGAAACATAATTTTTTCATATTTTCATTTTTTGGAGACTGTAGCACACAGCACAGTTATGCTTTTAAAAATCCTGAAAATTCTCCAAAACATTTCCTTTTACAGAGCCGGAGATGCCAACATGGGTGAGGAGAAAACCGATCGTGAACTGGCCATGAAGAACGCTAAGCCAGGATTCTGGAGACAAAGAGAAACAATGGAAAGAATCAGAAAGATTATTGATGGACAAAGAATGAATATGGAGCAGAAGCATATGCAAATCAGAAGAGTATTGTCAAATGGAGAGGAAGAAATGAGAGTGAGTTGCGGATTCAAGAATCAGAAGTATAGGAATTTTTGCAGTCCAAATTTGCGGATCTCCACAAAAGATTGATAATGAAAAACAACAAAATGGCGTCTTCCACTTCTGTTCCAGAGTTGAGCAAACAAGCGAAGAAACTCGAGAAGGAGGTCAAAAAAGTGATGGAGAATAAGAAAATGAGTGTGGAGAAGAAGCAGGAAAAGTTGGACAAGCTTATGCTAAAAGCTCCAGAATCTGTGAAAAACGAGTTGAATGCTATTAACGACTCTGAGTGAGCTGATCCTCTACAGTACCCTGAAAATCGATTAACGTTCAGATCCTCTGCTCCACTTCCAGTCCCAGTTGCTCTCCCATACCCAGCTCCAGGACAACAAGAGGCTCTCAATCGCGCTAATCCATCAATGGCTTCTCAATCCGAAGTCATGAATCGTGTTCAACAGACACAGGCAGTCGTTGAAGCTCGACAGATCAGAGTTTCCGAGGATGGAAAGACCGTCGAATTCTAACTTTCTTAAAACATCAAATCATTTAATCTCCCAGTGATATTTATATCTGCGTCTCTCAACTGCCCAAACTCTTTCCTCTGTGCTCTTTGTTCGTATTTTTCTGAATTCCCAAAAAGACCATTCGAAGCGGCTAGCTATCTGACTATTATTTTTCTCTTCAAGTGATTTCAGCTCGCCGTTTGCTCACCTGCTCAGTTCGCCCCCTTCTGTATATAATTTATTCATATCAGCTCAGAATCCCAATGTTTTTTCTGGGTTCTAAATAAAGATTTTTATCGGGAAGGAGAGTTATATCAAACATCATCTATTATGGGGAAAAACCTGTATTAGAAGATCCAGGCTTTCTATTTTTCGGAAGTTGAATTTCTAAATTTCTGAATTTCTAAAATTTTGAATTTCTAATTTTTGGATTTTTGGATTTCCGAATTTCTGAATTTCTGAATTTCTGAATTTCTGAATTTCTAAAATTTTGAATTTCTAATTTTTGGATTTTGAATTTCTGAATTTCTGAATTTCTGAATTTCTGAATTTCTGAATTTCTGAATTTCTGAATTTCTGAATTTCTGAATTTCTGAATTTCTGAATTTCTGAATTTCTGAATTTCTGAATTTCTGAATTTCTGAATTTCTGAATTTCTGAATTTCTGAATTTCTGAATTTCTGAATTTCTGAATTTCTGAATTTCTGAATTTCTGAATTTCTGAATTTCTGAATTTCTGAATTTCAATTTATTGTAGCCTTTCTCTGAATGCTCTTCTATTAGAGGTGTTCTTCCATTAGAGGGGTCTTCGAGATGCTCTTGTAATACAGGTTTTGCGGTATTTTGGGCGAAATCATTTTATTGGCTGGCTATACACTTCTTGAAGTTTACTAGATATTTATCGAGACCGTAATGAAATTTTCAGACTCCCGAATTCAAATTTTTCATTGCTCATTCGAGTTGTCTTGTACAGATCAAACATTAAGAATATCTAAATCTTGAGATATCCAATTCCAAATTTCTAGATTCTTCTAACAATACTTGTATACAACTTCAGAGTAAGTCTTACTATTCATTCAAATATCAAATTTCACCAAATTTTCCAAAAATTCAAGACAACTTCCATTTAATTCTGTCTTGTTCATCTATGCTCCTCCAACACACAACTCCTCCCCCAGGAACCAGCTCAACATACAGGTGTAACATTATTTAGAACATCCAAATATTTGCTCACTCAAACTTTTTTAGCACCCACCGCCAAAGAGACTCATTGTGTCAACTACTACTACTTGAATAAATATAGTAGTAAAAAGTAGGAAACCAGTTGTTTCGGTTTTAGTATAAAATGCCAACCGATTCTCATTTCCACCATCGAACTTTTCAAGTCTCGCTTCAATTCTATTCAGTATGTTCGCCAAGTGGTAAGCTTTCCTTTCATTGCTCATTCCATTGCTCATTCTAAAATTTCAGCTTCGCCGCCGTCCTCCTCTGCGCCATGATCATCGGAACCCAGCAACAAGTCGTTGTTCCAGCCTACTCTGCCGCCTACGTCCCATCTGCTTATGCCTATCCATCGGTATACTCTCCATACGTTGCTGCTGCCGCCTATCCATCCGTCTGGGCCTGGGGATCCAACAAGAACAAGGAAGACGGTGCTCCACGAGCCTTCGCCAGACCATCTGCTCTTCTCAACAGCCAGAAGCCAGCAACCAGCGCTTGAAAAGTTCCAACAACTGACGAAACGTCTTTTTGTAAATTTTGCAAAACGATACCCAATTCTTTCATTTTTGCAATAAAATTGCTTTTTTACAAATTCATGTCTTGTTGCATTAAAAAAAACAGAATCCCCAAACTTATTAGGGGCATATCAGTGGATCCAATGAATAGAAAGGTACACCTGATTCCAGAACAGTTTTCAAATTTTACTAATTGGACCGGTAATCGTTAATTGTCCGTTTAGAGTTCGGGGATTCTGAGATTCTAGAATCTCAGAATCTCAGAATCTCAGAATCTCAGAATCTCAGAATCTCAGAATCTCAGAATCTCTGAATCTCAGAATCTCAGAATCTCAGAATCTCAGAATCTCAGAATCTCAGAATCTCAGAATCTCAGAATCTCAGAATCTCAGAATCTCAGAATCTCAGAATCTCAGAATCTCAGAATCTCAGAATCTCAGAATCTCAGAATCTCAGAATTTCCGAATTTCCGAATTTCCGAATTTCAGAATCTTAAAATCTCAGAACCCCGAATCTCAGAGTTTCGGAATCTTGGATTCTCAGGATTTTAGAATCTTCGTACCTCAGAATATTGGAATCTCAGAATCTTGAAATCTCATTGTCAGAGTCTCAGAATCTTGGAATCTCAGAATTAGAAACTACAGTAATCCGACGGAAATTTACTATTCCCGGTTTGATGAAAAATATGTTTTTCTGAGATTCCAATATTCTGAGGTTCGAAGATTCTAAAATCCTGAGAATCCAAGATTTTGACATTCTAAGGTTCCGAAATTTTGAGGTTCGGGGATTCTGAGATTTGGAGATTTTTAGATTTTGATGTTCCGAATTTCGGGGTATTTTGAGAATCGGAAATTCTAATATCCTTAGATTCACAGAATCCGAATATCTGAAATTCTGAGATTCGGGGATCTTGAGATTTTGAGATACTTATTTTCCCAAAATTAAAATTTTTCTAGATATTCAGTAAATTCTTTATTTCTGACAAAAACTTTTTTTTCAAAATTTCCGAAATATCAGAATATTCTAAACGTTCCTTCCAAAACCCTACAGTATCCCCACATTTTGTTGGAGGAGTCTAAAATATTATTTTTCAGTGAAAAATGGTCAATTTTGAGCTCCTACAAGAGTGATTCCGGATTTTTCAACTTGTCTGAAATTCTCAGAGAATACAAAACAAAAATAGAGCTTCAATTCTGTAGTTGACAACTTTTTTGTGAAAATTTATTGAAAACAGATATCCATCTTTAAACCAATAAAGTCCCATTTTTCTATCTTCAATTTTCCCTCTTGAATTTTTATCGATTGGCTTTTTTTCCGTTATTACTTTATTAATCAAATAGATCACATAAATATAAACAAAGAATTAAAAGAAGGTAATTACATATAAAAGAAAAATAAAAGAGCAATTAAAATGCAATTTAAGAGCAATTAAGTGTGATTTATTTGAACCATTTGCCCATTTTTTTGACTTTGTTTGGATTTTCCATCTTCTTCTCATTCTTCTCCTTCTTGTTCTTCTTATTCCTGAAAGATAATTTTGGAAAATTTTTCAAAAAAAAGGAAAATTTTTCTAAAAATTGTCACTCACTTTTTCTTTTCCTCATTCTTCATCCAAGCTTTCTTCTCTTCAGCTTGTTTGGCACTGAAAAAAATTTCTAAAGATTTTTCAAAAAAAAAGTTGCTCACCTTCCCATTCTTTCCTTCTGTTTGTCTGGGTGGTCCGGGCTGAAATTTGAATTTACGAATTTGATTTTTAGGATAGAATTTTGAGTCAAATTTCAAAAGTTGAAGAAGTTGTTGGAATTGAACATACAATTTTAAAAAATTGATAAAAAATCTTACGATTTGAGGAAAAAGAAGTCGCGTTTGTACATTATATTGCAAATTGTCTCGGAAATCGCGAAGAGGATCCAAAACGTGACCCATCCGACAGTGAAATACCTGAAAAAAAATTGAAATCAAATTTTTGATGAAATCTTGGTTTGAAAATTTTCAAAAATTCAGAATCTCAGAACCTCAGAATCTCAGACATTCAGAATCTCAGAATCTCAGACATTCCGAATCTCAGAATATCTCAGAATCTCAGAATCTCAGAATCTCAGAATCTCAGAATCTCAGAATCTCAGAATCTCAGAATCTCAGAATCTCAGAATCTCAGAATCTCAGAATCTCAGAATCTCAGAAACTCAGAATCTCAGAAACTCAGAATCTCAGAAACTCAGAATCTCAGAATCTCAGAATCTCAGAATCTCAGAATCTCAGAATCTCAGAATCTCAGAATCTCAGAATCTCAGAATCTCAGAATCTCAGAATCTCAGAATCTCAGAATCTCAGAATCTCAGAATCTCAGAATCTCAAAATCTCAGAATCTCAAAATCTCAGAATCTCAGAATCTCAAAATCTCAAAATCTCAGAAATTCAAAACTCCAAAATTCCACAATTCCCCAGCGACTTACCAACTAATATTCCAGATCAATTCTTCGGCCTCGTCTGTGTTGAGCCAATCCCAGAAATTCATCGGTTCCTCTTCAACCTTACTCGAATCCATTGAATAACTCTCCGTTGTTCCCTTCCTTTCAGCGTCTTTCTCATCAATGAAACTCTTCAGAAAATCCACCAGCATCTGTTTGGTTGTCTCCAACGAATTCTTGACTTCGAACGCCTTCAGATGGTACTTAAATCTCATATCCAAATGAGAAATACTCGAAAAATCCGTTGCGAGGCTTTTAAGTTTGGTATCCTTTGAAGTAGAAAACTTATTGGCTAGATTCGGAATGTTATCGTCCTTGATGTCAGTTTGATTTTTCAGTTGTGACAAGGAGTTTAAAATTGATTGAATATGAGAAATCGATTCAATGTTCTTTTTCTTCAAAACTTTCCGAATCTCTCCAATTGAAGTTGTAGCAAGCTTCATCTTATTGATTAATGCATTAGCATCAGTTGGTTTCAATCCGAGGAGCTTCAAACGTTGTGCATCAGTATCCAAATCAATAACCGATTTTATTGATTTTTCCGCTTTCAAAACTGATTCAATGGCTCGTAGAGCTGCCACACTCCCTCCGATCACTTTTGAATGAGTTCCTACTTCCTTGAAATAGTTTGAATTCATCAATTTCTGAGATTCCTTGGACACTTTCGCATTCTTCACTTTCTTAATCACTTCTTGGAAATTTTTTCGGATTTCGAGCAAATTTGAGATGAAATTGGTGGCGTTCTGAAAAAAACAGATGATTAAATATATAAATTTTACAAAGTGTTTCAGAAATTTTCAACTTTTTTTTTGAAATCTTCAGAAAATATAAAACAAAAATAGAGCTTCAATTTTGTAGTTGACAACTTTTTCGTAGAAATTCATCCAAAAGAGAAAAATTCCTCTTGAAACCAGCTGCGACAATTTTTGGTTTGAAATTTAAAGCTGCACTTCGAGCTCAATTATCTCAGTTCCCATGAGAGATATCAAAATTTTGTCAACTGAAAAAATGTTTTTAATATTATGATAAACATTTTATCAGTTGATCACTTTTTCACAACTTTTACAGGGACCGAGATATATGATCTCAAAGTTATGGTTTGGTTGGCCTTCTATTAGATTTTTTTCCAAAAAATATTACAAGTGAAATTTTGTCTTTCACTTTGAAATGTGGCATTTTTCAAAATCTGGAATCACCACGTATTTTTTGGGATTTATTTTTCAAAAATCAGTACTGCAAAAATATTCTAAAAAGGTAGCTGAAATTATAATTCTTGACCTTAATTTTTTTGGAATTTATCTTTTTTTTTCTCTTTCAGATATTTAAGATTATTTTTGTTGCAATTTTTTCGAAAAGTTAATTTTGAAGACCTACAAAAATGGTTCAGAATTTTTCAACTTGTCTGAAAATTTTAGAATATACAAAACAAAAATAGAGCTTTAATTTTGTTGTTGATAACTTTTTTGTGAAAATTCATCTAAAGGAGAAATGGCTCTTGAAACCAACTGCGACATTTTTAGGCTTGAATTTTTTTAGAAATTTTCACGAAACACGATAAGATGTTTTGAGATGCATAATTCTCATTTCGGCAATAATTTAAGCAATTTTGGACAGGCAAAAAAGTTTTCGATTACAAAAACTTTTTAGGACTTCAAAGTTGTGATTTTTTTTTGAAACAGTGAAAAAGAAAAACTAACCGTAAACTCCTTTTCCTGTTTCATCAAACCATCCAATTGATCAACAAATTTGAAAATTTCTTTTAGATTAACAACAGACGTTTCCTTGATGCAATTCAGAGCTTCATACACATTTGTTCCTTCGAAAACTTTTGAAACCGTTTGGATCACGTTGAAGTCAATATTAGGTTTTGCCAGGATCAAATTCTTCTTGGGCACACCATCAAATTGTTTGACAATCTTTTGAAGTTTCTCAACCAGTTTGTGATTACTTTCGAGTTCACGAGCCTTGTCCCACATCCTCAATGAATCGTTTCGTATCGCGTTCAAAGATTCAATGGTTGTCTTGATCTTTTCAGAAACCGTTATGATATTTTTCTGATCTTTTTTGATGAGAACATCCATTAACTGGGAAAATGGTTTCACATTTTCAACAACGTCTCCAGAAAATTTCACAACTACTTTCAGCATGGTTTGATTCGGTGACTTTTGGATCGCATGGAGCTGCTTGATGCACGTAGAGATTTCTTCAAATGGATTTGTGGCATTCTTGACTTTTGATCCGATTTGATGTACATCATTGATTTTTCTCGCGAGAGCCAGAATCGTTTTCTTCTCGTTTTTGTTATCCGATTGTTTTAGTGGAATGAGAGAATCCAATGAAGATACGAATGGCTTCAAACTCACAAGACCATCTCTCAAACTCGTGGGATCCAGATCCGAAAGAACATTTCGTCGAAACCATGGATTCTCAAAATCACTCCAAACATTGGTCAAATCTTTGTATCCAAGCAGACCACGAGTTATCACTTTTTCGTCATATTTGAGATCGGTTGAATTGAGGAAAGTCGATGTTTGAACAAGGTGTTCAATTGATTCGGAATACTGTAGAAGTTGATTGATTGCTTCTTTGATTTTACTTGTATTCTTGCTGGCCAGTTCATTTTGGAATGGTTTGAGCTTCTTGAAGGTTTCGCTGTATTTCTCGGCAATTTCAGCTGCTTTCTCCAGGTTTTGAAGATCCTTCGTCGGCGATGTTAAATTCAAGAATTCTCCGAATTGTATTTTATAATCCACGACCTTATTTATTTGGGTTTGTACGCGTGTCAAATTACTCCAAAGATCAGTCAGGACTTGTACTGCTTCATTCTTCTCCTTCTTATTCAAATCCTTTCCAGCAGTTTTTCTGATTTTCCGAAGCAGTTCCATTGTCGTTTTCAAGTCTCCTACTCCTAGCATCCCATCACTTGATTTTTTTGATTCTTCAATAATTTTAGTTGTTTTTTTGAAGTGTGCAGTCAGATCTTTGATGGCTCCTGGCTTCAAATATGTCTGATTCCCTTTCATATCCAGAAGCATCTTGATGGCTCCAATTAGCTTTTTTCTATCTTTCACTCGTGCTGGAATCTTGCTCAGTGATCCATTGAACTTTTCCAAATTGTCAGAAAGAGAGCCATAATCATGATCCAAGAGGTCTTTGGCAACAGAAGGCGATACGCTCAGAAACTCAGCGGTGACATCTTGCACAATCGATTTTTCGGAATAAATCCCATTATGGATGGATATGGCCGCAGAGATACGAGCCAAACTGGCTGATTTCTCGATGATTGGGGAGAGAACGGAATCTGGAAAAATTCAGAATTTTTTTCGATAAATTTATTTTGAAAGGCTTACCGTTTGTCCCTGCTAAGGATACCCACGCAAGGGAAATCGATAGAATCAGAAATATCTGACGAATCATGACTTCTGAAAGAAATGAAAATTTGAGTCTTGAAAATCCAAAAAAAAATTACCAGGATATTTGATTAGAACGGAAAGCGTGCTTTTTGGTTTCGGTTTAAATTTGGTTTGAATTTCGAAGCGTTTTGCTCTGAAAAATTGATGTTCGAATTGATTACTGAAAATGTGAAAACTCACTTTGAGAGGTAAAAAAACGTATGTCTACGATTGAAATATGTGGAATGCCGAACAATTTTGATGACTTTAGCGGAAGCCACGTCACACACGTGGATTCCACGTTTTTCAAGTTCACGTATTTTTTGAGATTTTGCGTTCTACCGTGGACAACGCTTAACGCCACTCTGCGTGCAGCGGTCGTCCTCACCCTTATGTTTACCATCGGCGCCCGCTCCTCCTTTGCCCGCGTAGCTCAGTCGGTAGCGGCGCCGCACCCTCAATACTCACCCCGACAAGTTCAACTCCTCGAGGGGCACATTTAAACGGAATTTGGGGAACATTGTTTTTTTTCTTTTTTTTTCATGTTCCCCCACCTTTTACAGAGAGAATGAATTGAGGTTTCACATCAGTTTTTATTGATTCTGGAGAGTTTGAAGAATATTCTGGAAATTGGGAAATATCTAATCTTATAAAAATCATTCTGTTTCAAGGAACTCGTTTTTTTGTTGAAAAAATCGAGAATTCCAATGAAAATAATTGTATGAATACATGAAACTCCGAACAACTACAGTAACCCTTTAAAAAAATTCTCTAAATTAAAAAATTATTCGGAATTTCCAAAATTTCCGGAAATTTTTTGAAATAAAACACTCATATTTCCTGTTTCTGTTTCTAATTTTTGATTTTTTAAAACCATTATGTTTCTTTTGTCTACTGATCGAGATTCTGAGATTCTGACTATGAGCGTCGAAAACTACAGTAATCCGAAAAATAGTTTTCTACATTTTTGCGTGTAGACATTGTTTGGAGTTTTCGAATTTTCTCATCTGACATAAATCTAATGTTTTCGGTTTGATGGAAAAAAAAGAAGTTTAAAAAATACATTTATTTTGAATTCCCGCGTGCTACTTTCATGAACTATTTTCTTATCTTATCTTCAGATCTCATCTGCAGGTGCTATATAAGCTGGAGAATTCAACGAGAATTCGGACCGAGGAGTCGATGAGGAGTCCAAGCTGTAACGATCTTCCAGGGCAGCTGGGATGGTTCAATCGACGGGAGGTCAACGAGGATCAACGATGGGCAGACAGGAGAGCAACCAAAATGGTTCGATCAAGGAACCGAGGAACACGGGGATCCAATGGATGGCAGCTCAACGAGGATGACCGGTGGATCTTCTGCAAATGGTCAAGCAGGAGAGCAGCCAATCTGGTTGGATCACGGAATCTGTCAGCAACACATGATGATGGCTGGAGGACGGATGCTCGGAAGCAATGCATGCGCTACTCATTGCTATTTCATTTTTTTAGAAGACTGATTGACGTCATTAAAGTAAAAAAAGTACTAAAAGGCCCTAAGGGTCGCCATTGTTTGGGGTTCATGGCTAGGTGTTTATCACTGAACGTCCCCCTTTTACCAAATGACCGAAATCAATTTTTTGAAGGGAATGAAATAGCAATGAATAGCGTACGCATAGCTTTCTGACTTTCGACTTTCGAGAATGGCCGACTTCAAAAATTGCTTCCTGAAAACTCTATTTACAATGTTCTGATCTTTTAAAATTCTTATAATAAATGAATGAAGTTGATTCTCTTTTTTCGTATATTTTATCACTGAAAAATTATCAGTTATACACTCATTGAGTCCAATTAGTTTTCCGACTTTTGAAAGAAAAAACGTCCGAACAATGAAAGTTTACATCCCACTTCCGACTTCAAAACTCACTCCATCACTCCTGATACAGAATTATTCTTCTTTTTCTCTTTTTCTCTCTCATATCCCTAACCAAAATGTTTTTTTTTCAAACTTTTTATCATGATTTTTTAGCTTATCCATTCTTTTATATGGCGTTGATGAGAATAACACTTTTTCACAAATTCACATTTTCTTGCATGAAAGACAGAATCCACAATTTCAGGAATCTACAAATCTGTTGATTCGGTTCCCTCAGAATCCGTGAAATTCGCAGAATTCGTGACTTCCTCACCTAAAACATGATTTTCCAAAATCCTGTCGTTTTATGATGCTCTCGAGTATTCTGAATGCAATCGTGGGAGAGCCACTAAGCTTCTTTAGCAGAACTTTTAGCTCCAGAAGTTTCTCAGCTACTCCTGTCAGAAAAAAGAACAAGATATCAGGTGATCTTGTTAGACATCAATAAAAAACAAGTGCTCCGTGTTTCTTTCCAAGTTCTTTTAGTGTTTTTCCCGGAGTGCTTCTTTCATTTTGTACAATCTTATGAAACTTATCTTATACAATTATTATGGTTCATGTTTTCACTTTACTCCTGAATCTTCAGACTAGCTAAATCGTTATCATTGTTTCTGAGATCCTATCTTTTAAGTATCCCTTTTCTTCTCAAAAAAAATACTATTCTGGAAACACCGGTGGCCGTGGCCGAAGATCCCACAAGGACAACTACCGTAACCTGAAAATATTTATTTTATTTTTTAGCTTATTTTCAGGATACGGTAAATGATTCAATGAAATTCCTGTATGCACGATCGTTCGAAGTGCCTGTCAGAAAGCGCGCCTCAACGAATTTCGCAAAACTTCTAAATTGGCTGCCGAGTCTCGTTGGCTGAGGATCAAACTTTTAGACGATGAGCGATAAACAGATCAAATCCTGGAAAACTTTAAAATTATAGATTTCTTCTAGCCTACGAGTTAGCTGGGGCGTCTTTTCTGACCCGCTCCCTTGGATCCAAGTGATGTATGTTCTGCTAGCTGCAGATCGGGTCATTTTTGATCTACCCAATTGTGAAAAAAACCAATAACCACCTGTTTCTGATGACCCAGATTCCTGATCCGTTTTTCCAGATCATTTGCAACAGATCGCCAGTCAGGTGACGCCCCATGTAGGAAATCAATCAAGCTCCGATGTTCACGAATCGCCGTGCTCGCCGAGCGTTTTTTGATGTCCCAGTCACTTTTGTCTCCTTCCCACGAGACGATGAATGACAATCAGAAAACATTCTTGGAGACAAGAGAAAAACTGAAAACATGTCACAACCAGATTCTCAATAGGAAGAAGGAGAAGAACGGACGAAGAAGGGGGAAAACAAACACTCATTTGGTATTCGGGTGAATTCTGGCATCTGAAGGCTCTTTCCTGCGGGATAATAATCCTTGTAGTAGGGGGGAAAGAACCACTCATTTCTCCTCCCTTTTTGCCTTTTCTTCTTCCTCTTCTTTTTAATCTAAGTCATTCTTCATTTTTCGACCCGTACAAGAGAGAAAAAAAAAGAGTTTTGTTTTCGAGTCATACGAAGAGATTTTGGAGTAGAAGGCAAAGCCAATGTCATATTTCATTTTGAACAAAATCTTGTCTTCATTTTTCACTTTATTCTCTTCCTTAAAAGTTTAAATTCTGAAGTTAAAGATTTCCTGGTTTCCTGTACCTTCAAGAATTCTGCTGAATTTTTTCTGAATTTTTTTTCGGTTTCAGGAAATTCTCACATTTTGAAAAATAAGTTTCTAAAAGGCTTTGTTATTCCCAAAATTTTGAGTTATTTGAAAATCCTTTCCCAAACTTATTTTTCGAAAATTTTCTTCTCCTTTTCCATATTCAGCCTTCTCCAGATTTTGTATCATCTTAGTCCAAAATGTTTGAATGTGGACCAATAATATCTTAAATAATTGGAAAATCCTTTCCCAAGCTTTTTTTTTTCAAAAATTCTTCTTCTCCATATTCAACCTTCTCCAGATTTTGGATGGACCATGTTCCAACTTGGAAAATTTTGTCCAAACATTTTTTAAATTTATTCAAAATCCTTTCCCAAACTTATTTTTGGAAAATTTGCTTCTTCTTCTTCTCCATATTCAGCCTTCTCCAGATTTTGGACCATCTTAGTCCAAATTTTTAAAATCTAGACCAAAAATATCTTAAATAATTTCAAAATTCTTTTCCAAACTTTTTCTTTTCAAAATTTTCTTCTTTTTTTTCCATATTTCGCCTTCTCCAGATTTAGGATGTTCCCTAGTCCAAAGTTTCTGAATGTGGACCACAAATATTTTGATTTATATGAAAATCCTTTCCCAAACATTTTTTTTCAAAATTTCTTCTTCTTCTTCTTTATATTCAGTCTTCTCCAGATTTTGGATGGACCTGGTCCAAAATTTTTGAATGTGGACCACAACTATTTTGAATTATTTGAGAATCCTTTCCCAAACTTTTTTTGCAAAAATTTCTTTTTCTTCTTCTTCTCCATATTCTGCCTTTTCCAGATTTCGATCGTCCAAGTCAATTTTTTTCTTGATTTTCAGTGTTTTTTTTTCAGATTCTAGTTGATTTTTCTCCCAAAAAATCTCGATAAACTTGGAAAACTATTCATATTCCAGATTCTGAACTTTGTCAAATCAAGAACTTTTAAAAAATTCTGAAGGATTTTGAAATTTTGATGCTCCAAAAATTCCAAATTTTCAAATTTTAGATTTTGGAATTTTGAACTCCAAAACCTTTGTGCTCCATATTAAAGAACTATGAAGATAATCGAATTTTCTATAAATCATAGACAAGAATGATTAAGTAGGTTCTTCCCCAGATTTCCCATGAATCACACCGCCCATCCTCTCATCATTTTTCCTCCTCTTCTCCCATATTCTTTCCTATTCTTCTTCCTCATTATTTTCCGCCATCAGACATTCCAAAGAGTCTTCTTAAGTTCTTTTCAGTGCCGAGAACACAACTTGCTCCCCATTTTCTCCATTTTATTACGGTAATTTAGAAGAGAAAAGAATGTGCTCTTTTCTTCTCATTTTCGGGTTGTAAAAACATTTGAACTTTTCTCTTTTTTCTTCTTCTTGTTCTTCTTGTTTTCTATTGTGTGACAGGTGTGTTTACGAGAATCTGCTCTCGTGACTTTTTTAGATTCATCCAGACATAAAGCACTTCTTCTTCTTCATCATAATTTCTTCTTCTTCCCCAAAAAAGTGCAGAATCTGCAGGAATATTGTGTTTTGAAGAGTGAAGACCTGCCAGTCTTTTTCTTCTTCTCTTCCACCCCCATCTCCTTCTTCTTCTTCTTGCTCCTCAACTAATTTTTTCCTGCCCGGGAGCTCCCTCTTGCTCCCGTGCTATCCTCATTTCTTTTTTCTCTAATTCCTTCAGATTCCTATCCACTCTTCTTCTTCTTTTCACTGATTTTCAGTGTAGTTGTAACAATTCGTTTTGCTTCTTCTTCTTCTTCTATTCCCCCCTTCTCGCCTGTCGTCGGCTGGAGAAAGATGAGTCTTGAGATGTGTGCCACCCGCAGTTTTTCAAAATAACCTCACTCATATCATAATAATAACACTTCATAGGTTTTTCGGTTCCTGATTCTTTGTTTCTTTTTCTTGAAAGTTGCCAAAATGGGTTTGAAATAAGACTGTAAACACTAGTATTAGGCCACCCAATACGTTCATTTCGAGCTCAATTATCTCGATTCCTATAAAAGATATTAAAAAGTGGTCAACTGATAAAATGTTAATCATAATATCACCTAAATTTTATCTGTTCACCAATTTTTGATATCTTTCATGGCAACTGAGATAGCTAAGGTCAAGTTTAAAGATGTCCTTAAATCTGTTATCTTTCTAATATGTCTTTTTGAAACTTTCTGAACACCAAAATCGTTGTCAGAAAGGACTATATAAAATTCTTCAAAGTGTCCGATTTTCAGAAAAAAAAAACTCAAAATCTTGGTATTTAAAAATTCGAGGTCCTTTTTTTCCTTTTTTTTCTGTTACATGATATCCCCAATTTCAGTAAAACTACTGTAACTCAGTCAATTTTGGTCCCAGCGGACCGAAAACTAGCCTATTGAATTTGAAATGTTGAGAGCTTTAAAATGAGTATAAACACGCACAGAATCTGAAATTTTCGAAAATTTCGATTTTTGGGTCTCAAGCGAAAAACTTAGTTTTTGTAAAACTACTATAACTTTGTTCATATTCATGCTACTTTTATAAAAACCAGTGTAAAATTTGTGTCATTTTGAAAGCTTCAAAATGAGCATAAACAGACACCACAATCTGAAAATTTTGAAACTTTCCCTTTTTGGGTCCCACCACGATATCTTTAATTACAGTAAATCCACCGTAACTCGGTTGGTTTTGATCCTAGAAAATTGAAATTACTACCAATTGATTTGGTTTAAAACGGGCTTCAATGTTTTCTTTTGATTCCAAGAAAGACTTTTGAGACTATAGTTTTTGTAATCTCGAAAACCTGAAATCTATAATTTTGAATTTTTTAGAATTTCAGAAACTCTAACTCGTCGTTTTGTATTCTTTGAATAGCTCAGAACTTTGAAACTTTCAACTCCTCCTCCGTCATTTCAATTAATTTTCAAACTTCTAGACTACATAATGATTATGCACTTCTTCTTTTTTCTCTTCAATTATTTAGCTAATTAAATGTTTCGAAAAAACGTTTCCAGGGATGCTAGCCACGCTGATCCTTCTTCTCGTCTATCAAGTTACAGTAATCTTTGCCTCCCAATGGACGTCTTCCCAATTTCCGGACCTTCGTGGTCCTACAGTCAATCAGTGTGTGGCAGTTTTGCCACGAAACAAGCAGCAATTGTATGTTTGTGACCCAGATCACATGCTCAATAATACACAAGGTTAGTTCATAAAAAACTTCCTCTTGTCCTCATATTTCTTCTTCTTTTCATTATTTTCTTCTTCTTAAAGAACAAAGACTTGTTCGAGAAAAAAAGCACAACAGCATAGTAATAAAAAGAAGAAGAAGAAGAATAGGAAAAAACACATTAAAAGAACATGTGGCACTTGAGTGTGTTTTAGATGAAAGTTTAAGAATGAGCAATTTTTTGCAGCGATGCAATTGAACATTCAATTACAAGAATTGGCAGTTGGAACGCCTTGTCATTGTCAGAGGAGATCACAGTGTACGACTGGAATTGAAGGTACCGTGAAAATTCGATTAGCTGAGCAATCCTTAAAAATTCAAAATTCTTACCAAAAATTTCAGTGAAAGTTCTAATGGTAATTTTCATAATACATTTGACTATGTAATGCTTGTACTTGAATTCCCGATTTCAGAATTGTCCACTTCTCGCCTCTTTAAAATTCTGAATTCTTTAAAATTGAGAATCACAATTTTTCGAGTTTCCCAAAATTTTCGAAAATCTGAAATTCGGAAGTTTGAAGATACTGAATTTCCAAAACTTCTGGTTCCCGAAGTTTAATTCCAAAATTCCAGAATTCCAAAATTCCAGAATTTCAGAATCTCAGAATCTCAGAATCTCAGAATCGCAGAATCTCAGAATCTCAGAATCTCAGAATCTCAGAATCTCAGAATCTCAGAATCTCAGAATCGCAGAATCTCAGAATCTCAGAATCTCAGAATCTCAGAATTTCTGAATTTCTGAGTTTCTGAAATTCAGAATCTCAGAATCTCAGAATCTCAGAATCTCAGAATCTCAGAATCTCAGAATCTCAGAATCTCAGAATCTCAGAATCTCAGAATCTCAGAATCACCGAAATATTTGAATTTCTGAATTTCGGAAGCTCCAAATTTTGTATATCCGAGTTTCGGGCTTACGAAATTTAGTTAATACTGAACTTTCTAAATTTCTGGTTTCCGAAGTTCCGAATTTCTGAATGTTCGAATTTTCCAAAATTCTACAATTTCAAATTTTTCAAAGTTTCGGATTTTCAAGATAGCTAAATTTTCAATGTTCTTAAGTTCGGAATATTTGAATTCCCGGATTTCTGTATTCTTCGATATCCAAGTTTTTAATTCCTGGAAACTACTACCCTACTACCGTAATCCCATCAATATATTTTCAGGAAGTGGCGGAAAAGAAGGCCTCCACGGATTCATTGTCTCCATCGCCATCGTTAAAAACCTATACATGCACATGCACTCACCAAGTGACACGTAAGTTCTTCATGGAAAAACAACCTAATTCAAGGGACCTTTTGTTTGTCTAGTTCCGGAATAAGCCTGTGAGAATCAACCAAGGAAAAATAATAACCAAAAAACATTTCCCAGGTCACCAGATCCTTTTGTTTTCCCTAGGTTTTAGGTTCTTCGAGAAACAAAAAAAAAGAAAAAGAAAGATTTATTTTCCGAGTAGATCAAAAGTTCAATAATTCAGACACTTTCCGTAGTAGAAGCTGAAATTATCAAAATTTAAAAAACCTAAAAATCAATAATCCTCACTTCCACAAGCTTCGCGATAGTTCTCCTCCCAATCGTAAGCTTCTCGCAATGATTTTCCACCGGTCATTTCCTGAAATTTGAATTACCTCCAAAATTTTTTTGAAAAAAAAATCACCGAAAGAAGAGCTTGCAATGAAGAATGATCGGGCTCATCATCGGAACGAAGACTGAAAATGGCTCCACAGAAAACCGAGAAGTACGGTCCGGTTAGAAGAAGAAATGGTGAATTTGGAGCGTGCTAAAAATCAAGACTACAGTAATCCCCCAACTTCCAAACTCACAAAATCCAATTTCGCTTGTTTGATATCCTCGACACAGACCAGCTTCCATGGCAAGTTCACCAGCAACAACTCAGCTCCAGAATACGCCATTGACACAAAATCATCCGATGGAACTTGCTCTTTTCCATCGTGAACTCGAGCTGAAGAGTAGCGGAGAGTGCCACGGAATCCTGGACGATGACGTGCCTTCCGACGAGTTCCATCCGGATTCTTGTATCTTCGAACCATACCGTAGTCGACGAGTTTTAGAACGTGGCGAGTCTAGAAGCAAGGAGATTACTAGAATACTATAAAACCAGTATTAGAAGGGCAGGTCGTTCTTGTATTGTTCCAAGCCCCTGCCGTAGGGCCCTTCTGTTAGAGGGGCCCTTCTAATACAGGTCTTACGGTACGCAAGAAGTCCCATTCTCACATTCTGAGTGATTCCAAAACACATATTAGCTGGTTTCACATCTCGATGAATGTATCCAAGAGAATGAACATCACGAAGAGCCGCGATCCCTTGGATCATGATTCGTGCTACCGTAGTCGGACCCAACCGTCTTGCCGGACTTCGTTTCTTCAAATCTCCAATATTGGGTCCCAATAGTTGCATGACTGAAGACACATGTTTGGTCTTTAAGACCCTACGATCTATACCTATAAAATTCAAATGTTCCGTGTGTCCCGAAGCGCACATGATCGGAACATGAGGTCTTCCTTGAAGACGATACAGAATCTTCTGCTCCAGGAGCATTCGTTTTCCGGTTCTCCCGTTTCTCACAATTGGCTCGATTTTGATGACGACGTCTTCGGGAAACGTGGCGTCGGAGCCATAGTAGATTTGACCGTAACCCCCTCGTCCAATAAGGCCCTGAATCATACAGTACTGGAAAAGCAACTATGACCGTTACCTTGACTAGAAATTTTCCACGAAACAGCTCCTCGTTCTGAAGATACTCACTTCCGTTTCGATCCTTTAAAATTGGCACGTACGATTTCACTTTTGGAATTGCGATTCCGTCTTTGAGTACACTGAAAACGATTTTGTCTTGAAATTTCCCACATAGTCACAATTTAAACTCACAGTGTCTCATCATTATTCTCCACAAAAGTTTCCATTTGATTTAACTGTTTGAAACTGTCTCTTTCTGAAAAGAAAAATGGTTGATGCCACAGTTTTGCCCAGTGCCATACTCTGCTACTCCCGTGACCTCTTTTTTATGTTACTCTTTTTTCAGGCAACTCACCGAGCGAGCCGAGGCGTTTTGTCGAGCTCTGGAGGGTCGATGGGCTCTTGGAGATTGTGGAAATTCGGTTATTGTTTTTGTATGGCAACATTATAAAAAGATGGTGATCTGGCCTGCGAGACTAGCCGAAAAATACATAACATCGGAGGAGAGGAAGGCAATACTCACAAAAGTCAACGATTACGCACAAACTGATGATTGGTTTCCAGCTCTTTCTACGATAATCAGTGAGAATTTGGCAAAATGGATATCATTTAAAATCGGGAAAATTTTTCAGAAGAAATATCAAATGAGCTGAATGGTCCACCAGAGCCAAGATTCGACACAGGAACACTATCACTGTTGTTATCAGTTGGGTTAGCAGTTGGTTTAACACTTTTTATCACATGTGAGTTTTGTATTTTTCATTGGGAAACTCCGTAAGAACCGTAAAACCTCTAATAGAAGGGCCTCCGTACTGTCAAGTTTGATCTCAATTATCTCAGTTCCTGCCAAAGATCTGAAAAAGTTGTCAACTGATACATTTTTTATCATAATATCAGAAATTTTTTGCCAGCTGACAGCTTTTTGATAACTTTGACAGGAACCGAGAAAAATTGACTCAAAGTTAATAGTGGAGGGGCCCTTCTATAACATGTTTTACGGTATCTTGAAAACGTTATAGTTGATAGGTAGAATAACGAAAATCTTATTTTTTAGAAAAGTTTTAGAAAAACTCATGAAACCCATGAAAATTGTCATTTTCGGCGGTAGTTGGAAAATCCTAAATCTGCAGTGGTACTAAATCTAGGGATCCGTTTAAGTAGGTGACTCCTCCTGGGAATTTCGAAAACAAAGAAACTAAAGTTTGTACTTGCGTAAATTTTGAGTAAAGCGTTGTACTGAGCTCAAATTTGGTGTACAAAAATTCTAATAGGTCATCAGTAAACTGGCCAAGTTTCAAAATATTTGATTAACTTCAAGCTGAGTTATGGCTTGTCAAGGTTGTGCATCTCATGGAAATCACAAGAAACTTTACGCCGTTCCTCTTTGTACAACTATAACAATACCTAGACTTGAGGAATTTCACTGAAAATTTCAGTAGCTTTGAATCAAACGTAAAACTATATCTCTACCAATTTTCGTTCTTCCAAGTTCCTTATGTATAAAGATGTACCCGTATTTATTAGTTTGGGTGATTGGGCGCCACCCTGCATCTCAATAACTGTAAATGCTCTTTTTTCAGGTTGCGTGTGCGCATTCCGATGCTGTGGAAACGTCAAAACACGAGAACGACGAAAGAGTGTGGAACGAGCGATGGACAATTTGAGGAACAGCGTCATTCGACGAGGCAGTCAGTTTCGCAGGTTTGATTGTCAGTGTATTCCCATGCTGTGTACCTCCCAGGTGTCCACTTTAACACATGGAGAATCTACTCACAATCATTACTCATTTTGTTTTTTTTTTTTGGGATCTTGAAATTGAGAGTTTTGAACTTATCGTGGTTTTTTCTTTTTTGAGTTCCCCCCACTAGAGTTTCTGATCCTCTTTTTGCTAGTGTTTTGTTCGAAATCCCTTCAAAATCTCTTATTTTTCAGATCCATAAGCCGTTCTCCAAGAATCATCAACGACGAAAAAGACGTGTTCTTCGGTGATGCGACTCGTGTCTAATATTATTCTTCTTACATAAACGGGTCATCTTGTTCCGTTGCTCACCGGCTTCTCCCAGGGATATACAATGTTGTTTCTCATTTTTGTACTTTTATTTTGTGTTTTTTTGCTTCTCTTTGTCAATGATTTTCACTTATTTTGTTGTCATTCCCATTCGCATTTTCACTGGTTTCCAGTGTGTTTTTTTTTGTTTTAATAAATGACTTATTTGGAAGAGATGCTTCATGATGGAGGACATTTGAATAATCGAAATAAAAAGAAAAACTTCGGTTAAGAATATCGTACAAAACCGTATCACTTTTGGGAGTTCAGACCTAATAGTATTTCAAAATCTGTGGCCCGCTAAACAGCCGCTTTTGGGCAAGTTCCGACCATATCATGGCCAGTGTCAGTCCAAAAGCTTAAGCTTAAACTTGACAGCTAATTCAGAACATTTGAAATATGCACAAAGTCGTTTTTTAGTTTTTACATGTTTTTAATTTTAAACTTAAATACTGATAAGTGATAGAATGAAAATAACAATTGACAGGGAGGGAAAATTACAGGAGAATCAAAAGAATCACAGAGATCACAACATACAGAATTGGCACAGGAAATGATATTGAGCATAGAAATAGATTAAAGGAGTTAGAACTAAAATAATTAAGGAAAGAAAATCAAACAAAGACTGGATCGGAAACACTGACATCGAGATTACTTGGGTAGTATTCGTAGACAAGGGATCCGAGACGTGGAAGTGTTCTGCTATCAATGGAGACATCCAAATCGAATTCTTCGTAATCGATGGCTGGTGGCATCAAAGCAAAGAAATCAAAGAATTCCGTCTTCTTATTCTCAATGGAAATGATGGTTGAATCGGTCATTGGAGAGATTGTAGAGATTCCAGATTCCAGAGATGGACAAGTCTTGAATCCACGTCTTCTTTGAATGAAACGATTCAATGTACACATGAAGATAGTGACAGAGACGACTGCGAAGGCAATGAGAAGAAGAAGAACCACGATTGACTCTCGATGAGTATAGATGAAGGACTCTGGAGCGAGAGTAGTCTGAAAATAATGAATGGATAACTATTATTTCAATAATAAAACAAAAGAACTTACCGGAAGAGGTGTGGTTGTTGTTGGACAGTATGGGCATACTGTATCCACTTTCAATAGAACTTTGGCGGTGAAACACTGGGAATTGATGATGACGACTCTGGTTGAAAGACGTTCCATGATATTATCAGATGTTTGATTGAAGACAACTTTCGGATGGAATCCTTCATCGCATTTTGCGACAAGACCGAATGGATTCAGTGGATTACTTCCTTCGATTTGCATAAAAACTCGAATCGAATCAGCTGATCCATGCCATTGGCTGATGAATGATGGGGTTTCGGTCTGAAAAATCAAGATGTTCAAGTTTTAGTTATAGGAAAAATGACAAAATTAGAAAAAAAAACCTTGAAGAAAATAACTTACCGAGTTGCGAGTGTCATTAATTTTCCATGTCCGAGAAGCAAATTGAGTCGGCTGATTGATGTTTGTGGAGATTCGTACTAATGGAGTGGAACACGCAGAGGATTGACTCCAGAACTCGGCACACTGATCGCGAACTTTGAATTCAGAAAGTACAGTAGTCACCCAGAATTGATCGGCAGCAGCCATGGAGAATAGGCAGATGAAGAACAGAACAGAAGACGACATTGCGAATAGTCAGTAGACTGAAATGAGAATGAGAATTGAGGTTGTGTGGATTAGGAAGGGGCGGGTCGAAAGGGGGCGTGGCTTAGCCGATATTGTGCCCTCCGGGAAAGAGTATCTGGGATATTACCAGGTGGGAGTTAGATAACGGAAGTGAAGGAGTACACATAATACTAGTGTATTTTGAGTCCAGATGTGAAGAAGATCATAAAAAATGATGAGAATGTTGACGTATGCGAATTAGTGGTTATCTGGGGGAAAAAGAGGAGCTAGTAGTAGAAAATCTAGATAGGCCCAGTAAAAGAATAGGGTGCACTGTAAATCTGGACCAAGAAAATCTAGGGGTTATAGAGGCGGATGTAATGAGTAGTTGTAACTTTAGGACCATAGATAAACAGATAGTCAGATAATCTAGAACTAAAACTGAACAAAGTGTACCAAATACTGTATACTGTGCACGAGATTTGCTGTCACCTCTTACTGTAGATATACTGTAGATGGATCTCATCCACTATTTTATCATAACACTAACATATTTGGCTCACAAAACGAGCAACAAAAAAAAACACATTAACATTAATGAACCCAAACCAAACGAATAAATGACCTGCTCTGTCTCTTTTGTTACCCCCTACCCCCATCACATAGTATTCTGATACCATATTATTCCAATTAGGTGATCAATCATTCATACAATGCCCTTTTCTTTATGCATCCAGAGAGAGGAACCCCAACAAGTCGAATCTTCTTGAATCATCTTGACTTTTGCACATCCATCACCTCCTTTTTGACACCTTCGTTTTGACGGCGATTCCTTGCTCTCACACTTTCGATCATTCGCGATGACACACACGCTTTTGGCGGCGACGGACCGACAAAAAACTATCTTCAAGGTAATAAAATAGGTGTTATCTTTTATCTTTTGTTATCATAACTTTTGAAACGAATAGAAGACGTGGGAAAAATCGAAGAGGGGTGAGATATCAAATCGTCATCATGAATCTGGTGCGCAACAAAATTTATTGAATCCGTTTGTCATTATTTATGAGTTGAGTTGATGAAAAAAAGGAAGAAGATTAAGATCGGCAGTTGTTGGCATTTTTGCTATTATTCTGGGACACAAACATCGGGAAGTTCCCACAACGACAACTACCGTAACCTAAAAATGTTTTCATTTTCCGGATTTTATATCTCTCTTTTCCAGAGATGTCCGGATTCCGGATTCCGGCCTTTTTTCCGGATTCCGGATTCCGTGAAAAATGTTTTTTTCCGGATTACGTATTCCGGATTCCGGAAATTTTTCATTTGTCCGGATTCCGGATTCCGAGAAAATGTTTCATTCCGGATTTTAAACATTTTTGTTAATTTACAAGAATTCTCAGAACTTTTTGGAAATTTCGCAACTAAACAGGCAAAAATGTAGCACAATATATGTTTTTAGAGCTTTTCTTACCGTTCGGAGAACTGAAAATTCCAAATTCCGTATTCCGGATTCCGGACTTTTTTTCATTCCGGATTCCGTATTCCGGATTCCGGAGAATTAGTTTCATTCCGGATTCCGGATTCCGGATTCCGTGAAATTTTTATTCGTCCGGATTCCGGATTCCGGATTCAGAGAAAATTAATTTATTCCGGATTCCGGATTCCGTTTCTCAAAAAATTCATTCCGGACATCTCTGCTCTTTTCGCTGTTTTTCGCCGAGTTTCCTTGTATCAAAGACGCAGATAGAAATAACATTTTCTTGAAAAAATATTTCTAGGTTACGGTAGTTATCGCTGTGAGACCTTTACACATGACATATATTTTGACCTCTAATTGACCTGCACCTGCCCATCATGCTTGTCACATCACACATCAATTCCAGGTGGGATACCGGAAGTAAACGTCTTCAGATACTTTCCCAAAAGTTAGGTTTATATATTGGTCTTGTGGGAAATATAGAAAATGCATCGTAATCTATTTTATGAGAAAATAAAGAGGTAAATAAGAGATCTAGGGATAATTATAATTTTCTAGTCATCATCAATCACCCAAAATAAGGATTAAACATTGTTTGAGTGGGATATGTTGAATCTACTGCAAAACACCAGGGACATGCTCGCTGCTCTCGTGTACGGTACTCATCGCCTGCAAAACTCATTCGTCATCTGGATCAAGCGATCAAAATGCACCTGGTCTTCTGAATTGATTCTTATACCAATCTCCTCTACCAGCATAATAGTTGTGGTAAAGTGAGGGAACTGGATTGTTTTCAGGTTTTAGGTCTGGAAAAATATCGAAATTTGAGTTACCGCGAAGAATTGGGTCGAAATCTGTAAACACCGCGGCGCGAAAATGCACGCGGTGAACATTTTCAGGTTTTAATTTTTCGAAATTTGAGTTGCCGCGAAGAATTGGGTCGAAATCTGTAAACACCGCGGCGCGAAAATGCACGCGCTGAAGATTTTCAAATTTTTTATTCGAGAAGTGGGTCAAAATTTGCTTTTTTCGAGCGTGTTGAGCTAAATCAATCCGAATTGGATCGTGGAAATGGCTCAGCGCTTCTTTTTTCTTTTTTTTTCTTTTGCCTGACCTTTTTTTCGCTTTTCCTGTCTCTTAAGCCAAAACTCACATTGCCCTTTTGTCTCTCCGACCTGATAAGGTCCCACAATATTTCTTCTCGACGTCGGCCCGACATTCACACCAAATAGTGTGTGCTGCAAACGAAATAAACTTTAAAATTTTATTGAAAGACCTAAAATTTAATACCCGCAGTTTTATGAGGTCATCTGCGACCGAAGCTCTCGACCCGATGTCCACACCTGCTCCCTGACTATCCCACTCAACCAAGCCGCCTCTAAAAGATTTCCGGGATTTTAAAATAGGTTTTTTTTGCTAAAATTAGATACCTGTTATGCTTCCAAACTTGAAATATTTTATCTCGAGTACCCACTTCTAACGCTCCATCATCCCTCGTGACGTCTACAGTTGCTCCAATACTCCGACCGATTTCTGTATCCTCATTTATCAGAGGCAACTTGTGCGCTCTCAACAACCGAATATCCACACCATTGTGATAGCCATAAGTGGCTCCTTTTCGATTCGTCAGTCCGATTCTCTCTTCTTTCAAAACCTGAACTCGTGGACCCAGACAGATATTCTCTCTGATTCCCGGTGTCAAACAAGTTATAGTTGATCTAAATATTGTCGTTTTTCGTTTTTTTTTCTAACCTATTTACCTCAAAGTAAACGGAATATCAATACCATCTTTGGTCGCGAGAGCTGCTTGTCTTTTCAACCGAATGAATTCAGAATTGGCCGAATAAAAGAATATAATCAGAAAGAAGTATAGCGAAGACATTGTTCTAATGGTGATGATACCGAAAAACAGAATTGCGTAACAAAAATTTCGAAAGCGAATTTTGCTTATCCTTGGAAACAGGTTTCCCTCTGTATCCTAATCTCCACATGTTTTTTGTATCGTATCCAAGTGATAAAGGTCATTTCCTGACCACTAAGTACTCATCCACTTGTTCTCTTCTCAGCCATCGTCCGGTCATTATTTGTTTCTGGTTCGATTCCCTCCCTCATCCGCCCTCAATCCGCTTTTCTGTTGACCTTCGGAGGAAGCCGTTTCATCGTTCGGTGTCATCAGAAGAGTCTAGGTTTGCTGCTGCTGCCGAACATCGTTTCCGCATCGCATTAAGTGTCACACATATGTTTCTTTCTGTGAGAAGGCGACGAAGTTTTTATTGGGTGGTGCAAACTTTTTCTTTCTCGGTGCCAATTTGAAATGCATTTTTCGTACTCTTTTTCTATGCGTGTTGAGGTCTTTTTCATACTTGCCAGCGGGGAGCTGATGTCTTCGCTCTAAAGCTCTAACTTGACAAAAAGCAGAAAAAATGCTTGAATGACAAAAAATCTGCTTTTTTGTAAAAAAAATTGTCATTCAAACTCAGCTTGCAGCATTTTATCGCACCGGAATCCTGCTCGAATGACATAGGCGTGATTGGCCCTGTCGAAATCTATCATTTGATACCAAAACCGTCCGAATATCTCGTTTTAAAGACAAGTTATCAGCTGGCCCGCTATAATCTTTTTTCTCTTCCTTTGAAGCTTTGAACTCCGCACCCTTGTTTGCTGGTAACCTCTTCCTCGAAGCTAATCCTCTAGGAACACCTTGCCTAGTTTTTTAGTTTTCATCGTTGCTTTTCGCATCATCATCATCATCATCTACACTTTGCGCGCGCGGGTCATTTGGCCCTCAAGTAACGGATGGTTTGGCCATAAAAGTACCGAGCAAGGTCAGAAAGGGTCGTCCATGTCTCTACACAAACACTGTCTCTATTGGACCTCAATTGACAAAAGATGGAAGGGAACGCGCAGTTTGGCACCTTTCTGACGTTTTCTCGCCTCAAGATTTTTGACAAGGCTGGTAAAACTCACTGTTTTTATCCCAAGTCTCGCGGCGCGCAACCCGCCAATCTGTTGCGCCAGCCCCACTTCATATCACTTATTGACACGACTATAATTTGTCATATATTTCGTTCTTCTTCTCAACCAACCCCTCATGAATTATGTGCACCAAGTTGTCCTGGCATATGCAATGAAGAGCCAATGCGTCTTACCCAAACATATGCCGAATGACTCAATCAGTTTTTTCTTCTTTTTTTTTTGCTTTCTCCCTGCTAATTTGAATGGTCTTGTGACATTTTTCGAAAGTTTATTCTGTGTTGTACTAGCTTTCCCCTACGGTATTCTCCATATTCTTCTTTGTAGCCTATGCTCATTGACTCTCCAGGAAACCTCTTCATTACACTTGACAAATTAACCAAGTGGATGGGAAGATTCTCTTTTAAAAATTTGTAATTCGATCTCTCACATCTTCCATTTCAAGAAGACGACACCTCTTCCTTATTTGTTCGGAATCTATCTCTTTATTTTCCAATTTCTTGGCTATTTCTTTCTTGCTCCTCAATTGATTTCTTGCAGATAAAAAAGGACGCAAAGCAAATAGGTGCGAAACGAAACGAAGTGCTCTGATCGGTTAGTTACTTTCTATCACCTCTTTCCCACTCTTTAATTAACCCCCACCTATAATGCTCACTGTCCCAGGTGGATCGCTCATGTCAGCTTCATCAACATCATCGTCGACGGGCTGCTCACAAGAAGACGGCGCAGACCCTCCCAGGAAAAACAGTGACGACGTCGCCGGAGAGTCAACGTTGAAGAAGCGAATGCAGCAGTATGGAGCCGTTGGTGCTTATGCGAATTCAACGATTTCGACGCTAGACAGGGTGAGTTTTGATTATTTGCATGATTCGATCCAAAATTTTGAATTTGGCGCCATTATTCGGATGACCCAGTGGAAAGAAAACAAGGCGGTCTTGTCTAAGTCTATAATTTTAAGCCAAAAAAGTACTGAAATTGGCAAGAACACCTTGTTTCCCTTGCACTGTGACATCCGAAGAATGGCGCCAAATTCAAAAATTTGGGTATTTCCTCAATACAGCGCAACAGCATACCACATTAGTTCGAACCCCATAATTTTTCCAACATAAAAAAATAAGCTATTTTCTATTTTCAGAGCCAGTACCAATGTCTCCCCCTGAATGGAACTCGTCGAGTCACCGTTCAATTTGGCCGTATGAAAATTGTGGTGCCTTGGAAAGAATCAGTGAGTTTCCCTTATCTTGAAGCTCATAAACTTCTCAAATTCAGGATCAAACAGTGGGACAATTAGCCGAAGCGGCGCTGATCCGGTACAAAAAGGCAAAGGGATTAGTGAGTTTTTCGACCTTATCAAAGTTTCCTTATCAGTTGTGGTGGTCATCTTGGTTCCCATGATTTACGGGCGCTCCATTTCCCATGATGGAAAAAGGGAAAATCAACATTCCCGGTGTTTTCCTATTACATTCCATCCCGAAAACTATGGGTTAATTCGACTGAGAACAAGGACAAAACTATGCGCATCAGCGGCGTATACGGTCTTTTCCGTTCTTCTCCCTTCTCGTTCAGAGACAAGCCAGAGGGACACAAACAGTAGTTTTCCCTGTGGTTGTTGGCACATTGTCAATAATACATTTTTCTTCCCCCTAGTTTCTTGTGACTGTCAAAACTCTTTTTTTCCTTTTCTCTCGATCTATCTTTTCCCTTCCCAACAAAATTTGAGGCAATTTTGCCTGCTCTTTCTGGCTCTTTTAATCCCTGAAATGAGTGTGTTGTAGTGAATAAAAGTGAATTTGACTTTAATCGGCGTACATCGCCGCGAAATTCCGGATGAAGGCCGGCTGTATTCGCAATATAAACGGATTGATTTCGATGCGCTTCGTAGATTTTTGTTTATATAACACCACACGAATTCGGATTTTCGTACAAATCCAACTTTTCGCAGTACATTTTTTCTGGCCTTTTCAAGAGGCCTTCTTATGAAGATGAGATTGTTGTGGTGGCCTTCTCCTCTCCCAGCAACTTGATCTGATAAGATTTTGGCATCACACATTTGTCTTCTTTGATTTAGATTTATTCACAAAATCCAAGTTGGATTATCCAACTAGCTTTCCTAATTTAGACACCAAGTGAGGAATGCGGTGGTGGGTTGACACTGACTCATTGATATATTACTATGGTTGGGTAGTTGTGTTATGATAGGAAACGCGGCGCCTCTGACCGCCCTTGGAACGTAGCTGAAATTTTCAAGAGCATCTGGCTTTGAGTGTTTTGTCTCTTGCTCCGCGGCTCTTGAAATAAAAAAGCCATAACACATTCCCTTGCCATTTGTCATAACATGACATATCTCATGCTATCCCATCTACAAATATTATAGTTTTTTTCTCGTCGTTTAGAGAAAGCAGCAGCAGCAGCAGCTGCAACTGATAAACAGCATCATCATGTTGTTCACACAAACAAAGTGTACAAAAACTTTTTGACTTGAACATCTTCAGGAGACCCGCAGACGGTAAAAGAAAGACACGGTTCTGAAGAGATGCCTCTATCTCTCCATATGTGTTTCCTCTCTCCATTATTTGTCGTTCGCGATTTGCCGTGTCTTTTTCCCCCTCCTCTTCTGCCGCTCCTTTTCTTTATCATTCCGATGATGATGATGATGATCTACCCCGTGTCTTTTCGCAACCTCCCGATCTTACTTGTAGGAAGGTTTGTAGAAGAGGAGAGAGAGCACATAGGGAGTGAGTCATTCTTTCCTTTTGTGTGCATCACAAGTTCCCACGACTTATTCGCCCGCTGTAGTACAATCGGTTTTATAGCTCAATAGGAAGAGGAGTACTGTAACATACCCATTTGGTGATATCAGTATTATCTGATAGAAAGAGCATTCCTATTCTCTTATGTTTGCAAATCTAATTTTAGGTGCATTTCTTCTTCCCCCACACCCTTTCCTAGTTAAACATCTGACCCCTCAATTCCTCAAAATTTCGAACATCTGTGATTTCCCACCAGGCACCAGTGGAGTCCATTTGAACTTGAAACTTCTGGATTCTCTCGTTTCGATATTGGAATATATATATATATATATATATATATATATATATATATATATATATATATATATATATATATATATATATATATATATATATATTATATATATATTTTTGTACACATTATTGACGATTGTATTTAAAGGGGGCGTCCACTAATTCCAAAATTTTTGAGATTTTTATATCAATCGATGCAGAATTTTGGGTCGGGAAGAAATCTCTCTTGGACGATGGTCCGAAAATCACTCGTTTTTAAGATATATGTCAAAAACAGGTCAAAAAAAATGAACGTAGAGGGTGCAGATTAGGGAGCGTGAATATATTCTCTCTAATCTGCACCCTCTACGTTCATTTTTTTGACCTGTTTTTGACATATATCTAAAAAACGAGTGATTTTCGGACCATCGTCCAAGAGAGTTTTCTTCCCGACCCAAAATTCTGCATCGATTGATATAAAAATCTCAAACATTTTGGAATTAGTGGACGCCCCCTTTAATACGATTATTTTTCTAGTAGATCGAGGAGACTCTCCTACTACCAAAAACGAGTTTCGGTGTGTATGTTTGTTTACTCGAACCTGACAATCATCGAAAAACCGAAGATTGATCTATTTTCAATGAAGTGTGTGAACTGCAAACCCTGTAATAGAAGGGCCCCCACACTGTCATTTTCTAGCTCAATTATCTCAGTTTCTGTAAAAGATATGGAAGATGAGTCAACTAATAAATTGTCTATCATGATAAAGAAAGCATTTTATCAGTTGACACCGTTTTGATATCTTTTACAGGAACCGAGATAAGTTGGCTCGAAGCTAGGTGCCCCTCTATTACAAGTTTTACGGTAGAAATTGAGATAATTGAGCTCAAAATGCAGGTAAAGGGCCTACCTCTGACAGAGGGAATGCGGTAGAAAACCCCAATTTGTCGGCTTATCTGTACAAATTACAAGGCTTTACAACGTTCTTCTAGCAACATCTGCCATTTCCCTGCTCCTCTCGACCCTCATTCTCTACCTTTCATCTCTCCTCACAGACATTGTTCATCATAAGAAGAAAAAAGAGACCTCCCTCCCTTTTCCTCTTTTTTCACCTGCGCAGGTGCATGAACAGAAATTGGAAATAGTGTGGCTGGTTGAAGAGACTCAGATGAATTGGCGCGCAGGAGAGTGACCATGCTCTCTTTTATACCGAAAGGAAGACACCACCCGACCCTCCAAAAGAAGGAAACTAACACCCAAGTATTTGTTATAGTATTTGATTAATCACGGTTGGATTGGTATTCTTCCCTCTATTCTTTACTCGGCTCATTATCGTCGTTTGCTCTCCCTCTCTACCCTTACATTATTTGGCAAGGTGTCCTTTTCTTCCCCATCTCTATACCTACATTTCCGTTTTGCTCTCTGTCCTCCCTCTATGGTATTTTGCTCTTTCTATCTCGTACTTTTTAGTTTCGCAATACTTCTCTCTCTGTAAGGCCTGAAACTCAGACTGAAAACTTCCAGCATCAAAACAGATGCATAACGGTCGTAGTCGATATGATTCGTCCGTAGTTCCGCCACCGCCACCCTATCATTATAATCATGTGCACACGCCGCCGGCACGAGTTGTTCAGCAGCAGAGGGTCCGGGATCCTCTTCCAGTTTATTCACCCAATATGACCACCACAAATGACAATGTTACGGTTAGTATCTATTTTTGTCCCTTTTCAGACAGCTAACGAACGAATTCGAGTACTCCGTCTGGAATGCGAATCAGATCATGGTGTTCTGGATATGGATGATGTGTTGGAAGAAGTTTTTGATTTGTATAATGATCAGGTTTGGAGTCACTTGAATCTAAAGAAGAAATTCGATACATGGAATTTAATTTCTCCTTGAAACACTCATTTTTGCAGATACTAGCCATAACCGATGAAGCAAATGGAGGTTCAACGACTCCGACATATTCACAAATCCAGAAACAACATCAACATCACTATGCACAACCACTACCGTATTCTAGGAAAATAATGGAAGGACCGCCGACGCCAATAGCCAGTGCATTCGGTAAGTTCTTTATCTTTGATAAGGTTGAACCTGTAATAGAAGGTCCTCAACATTGTAACGTTTGAGTTAAATTATCTCGATTCCTATAAAATATGTCAAAAAGTGTCAACTGACAAATTGTTTTCGATTTTATGATG
This sequence comes from Caenorhabditis nigoni, assembly GCA_027920645.1. Lineage (NCBI taxonomy): Eukaryota > Metazoa > Nematoda > Chromadorea > Rhabditida > Rhabditidae > Caenorhabditis > Caenorhabditis nigoni. Next base: position 5,425,274 of record CP115866.1, on the reverse strand, counting down.
AAGAATTTATCAGTTGACGAATTTTTAATGTCCTTCACAGGAACCGAGAAAAATGGGCTCAAAGTTAGGGGATCTTCTAATAGAGGTTTTAAAGATGACAAAACTGCAACCATATTTGCAGGAAGTGTGTCTGTGAATCACCAAGCTCCTCATCGATCCGCTTCTCCTTACAATGTAGGATTTGCTCGAGGCAACCCACCAAAAGATCGTCGGGATTCGGTTGTCGAAGTGAGCGGATTCGAGAATCTCGCTCAATCAGGACTCCGAGTGTCAGTGTCCACACCAACTGGCAAATCACTCAACGAACCGATTCTCCGATCTTCATTGAGAACAGAAGCATCTGGAAGTAGAGCTGACGATACGCCAGTGAAGCAGTCGAGAGTGACACTGAGTCCAGAAGTGGAGAAAAAACTTGCCGAGCAAGAAGGAGCGGAGAGAAGGAGTGAGCGGAAGAAGTATGAGAAGAATCCGGGACGATTCAATAGAGGATCAGATCGAAAGTCTAGAATCACTGATGCACATCTGGAGGCTAGAGATCGAATTGCGGATCATCTGGAGAGTCAAGTAGACGAAAAGAGCAATCCATCTTCAAGAGCAACGATAGAACAGGGACCTTTACCTGGAACTACACTTGTCACATTTGCCCCACCAGCCGGAGAAATGGGAATTGAAGTGAACGCGGTTTTCGACGAATCTCCAGAGATGCCTAGTACATCAGAACTTTCGAAACTGAGCTCTATTCAAGTGATGAAGATTGAAGAAGGTGGAAGAGTTGGAAAAGACGGACGTATTCGAGTTGGAGATTTGATTGTGGCAATCGATGGGAAGAGTGTGGATCAAATGTCAATCATCAGAGCTCGTGCTTCGATTTCGGAGTTGGCAAACCTCGATCGGCCCGTAACTCTTGTTATCAATCGTTCGTTGGACTCTTTCCTGGATCAAGAATCTGCGAAGCCCATTCAATCGGCTCTCCAACAAGCTAACACACAATACATAGGACATACCACTGTGGTTGAATTGGTTAAAAGTAAGTTTTCAATAAATTTTGTCTTTGAATGCTTTATGCTCTTTTTTTTCAGGTGCCAAAGGATTCGGTTTCACTGTCACTGGTCGACAAACGGCGAAGAATGAGAGTTTATTCTACATAGGAACAGTTAAGCCGTATGGAGTTGCTCTTGGTCATTTGAAATCTGGGGATCGCCTTCTCGAAATCAACGGAGTACCTACCGGACAATTCACACAATCCGAAATTGTTGATAAGCTGAAAGAGACAATGGTTGGTGAGAAAATCAAGTTCCTGGTGTCGAGAGTGTCTCAAACGAATAATGCGGCGATGAATTCTTCGATGTCATCTGAAAATAAGGAGAACGAGGGAACGCCAAAAGTTGAAGAAGAGAAGAAGAGTGAGATTCCACCTCCTCCACAGAAACTCCCACTGCCGGCTCTGATGACACCTCCAGTACCAAAAGAAACTCCTACAATTTCTCCTTCTTCTCATCAACGCTTTGAGATTGTGATTCCATTCATCAATGGATCTAGTTCTGCTGGATTGGGAGTGAGTTTGAAGGCCAGAGTTTCCAAAAAGTCGAATGGATCCAAAGTGGACTGTGGAATCTTCATCAAGAATGTGATGCATGGCGGAGCTGCGTTCAAGGAAGGAGGTCTTCGAGTTAATGATCGGATTATTGGAGTGGAAGATATCAACTTCGAGTCACTCAGCAATTTGGAAGCTCAAGATGCGTTGTCCAAGAAGCTGAAGGAGGTGTCAACGGTGAGATCCAGTGTGACATTGACGATTCTTCGAGATAACGAATATCTCCCTGGTCACATCACACGTGATCTTTCGAGGATCACCGTGGATGCGTCGTCGCCATCCCCTTCGTCTAGGATGTCATCTCACACGGCTCCAGACTCTCTGCTCCAGTCTCCACACACTCGAGCAACATCTTCGAGTGGAGCAGATTCCTCGCACTCCAGGCAGTCATCTTCGTCATCAGCGATGCCTGCTCCTGTGCGAGTACCGACCGAGCGGGACTCGATAGTCTCGGATTCGACTCGCCACGATGAGTCAGAACTCCCGGACAACGATCCGTTCAACCGAGAAGCTCCAGGAAGGAAGAGTTTGAGCGAAAAGCGAGGATTGGGAGCAGCGGCGGATCCACAGCATATAAAGCTGTTCCAGGAGATCAAGCACCAAAGGCAGAATAGTGGTGAGTTACTTTGAAACGTTTAAAACGAGTGTTTCTATTTCTTCTCCTTATTTTCTTTTTGCTTTGTTCTCACGCTCCTCCCCTTTTCAGCTCCCACCTCGTCCACTCAAAAAAGGAGCAAGTCGCAGCCCCGCTCCCTCTCCCAGAGGAACCACCGTAGCCCTATGAAGCTCCTGGATCTTCCTCAGGCTCAAGCGGCAGCAGCTGCGGCAGCTCAACAACAGGCTGCTGATGATTCTGGTTGGTATTTGGCTTAACCCTCTTCTGCTTTCTTGGCATGATTTTACCGGGCTTCTCATCCTAATTTTGTATTTTTGTAATTTATAATCCATTACGGCCTTACATACAGTACAATACAATAATAAACTAATCAGAGACACACAGAAAAAAACACACAAAAAAGAACAATATAAAAATCTAGGTCATGACCTGGAATTTGTTAGGTCAGGATTTTTTTTTAGGTCTTGACCTAAATTTTTTAGGTCGTGACCTCGATTTTTGAGTCATGACCTAAATTTTTTGGGTCACGACCTGGATTTTTTAGGTCGTGACCTGGATTTTTAGGTCATGACCTAAATTTTTTAGGTCCTGACCTAGATTTTTTAGGTCATTCCCTAAATTTTTTAGGTCCTGACCTGGATAAATTAGGTCAAAGTTGGGAATGTGGGGGCCTTCTATAACAGATTTTATGCCTATAAATTCCTTCTAAACGCCTCTACGAACTTTTCTGATTTTCCAGACATGCTCAATCGACGATCGCAGAGCATGGAGAGTATCAACAGGCCAGTGGAGAGCATTCTCAGAGGAACTGGTCAGATCCACTCTGCCTCCAAAGTGCAATTTGCCACAAAAACGAGCGATCAGCAGCATCCATTTCCACCAGGAGCCGCTCTTCTTCGATTGAAAAATGAGGAGAGCCGATCCAGAGACAAGTCAAGAAGGAAGAGTATGGGAAAGTGAGTTTTGGATTACTGTAGAAGTTGTCACTAACGAATCTAAAGCCCTTTCAGTGCGATGAGAAACTTCTTTGGATTCGGAAGCAAGTCGAGGGATGCCTCCCCTGAGAAGTCTGTGGAGCTGAGATCCGTGGAAAGGCCAAAGTCGATCGGAGAAGAAAGAAAAGAGCAGAACCCAGTGCCACCTCCACCACCACCACACGGAGCAAGACGAGGAAGTGGCGGAAACAACGTTTTTGTGGACTATGGAGAGCCGTATGGACTCATTCCACAGTACCCACACAATACGGTATGTTTCTAAAATAGATCTTAGCTAATAAGTTTAATAAAAACTAATCATAATAAATCGTAATATTGTTACATGTCTGTTTGGTTTTTATTAATGAAATTCTAGAATGTGTATCTAAAAATCCGTTACAGTCACAAATTATGGCTTCCAATGCCCCAGAAGGAATCCGGCTGATTTCTTACACCAAGAATTCGTCGCCACCTCCAGCGGCAGGTCCTGCTACTTCGCCTCAAACAGTTCATCTTGGAAACTCGAAATTCTATTCGAGCTATCGAGAACCGTCGATTACCCAACGACCTAGGTACTAACGATGATGCTCACCGATTCCGACTCCCCCGACTGTCACCCTTCGTTTCATCAACTGTGTGTCTTGTGTTTTGTCCCATGTCCTTGTCTCTGAATTTCCACTAACCTTCAATCCTACTCACCAAATCTATACCCCAACTATGATTTCCTTTAATGAACGTCCTCATTCCAGACTTCCGGATATGAGTCGTACGCCGACTCTGAGATCTACGACCGGTATGCAGCCCATCGCTATTATCCACGAGGGGGCGTCGACGAAGACGACTACATCTTCAGGCAACAGAGCGGTTCCTCGATTGGCCCATCGTCCTATGTCAACTATGGACTACCAGCGTGAGTATCACAGTATCGATTAGTTATGCCAATCAAATCCCAGACGTTACAGATCTCATGCGTACCATGTCGATGCCAGAGTACCATCCAAAGCCAGCGGAAGTGTCTCGAAAACCGCGATGCGTCGTGTATATCCCGCCGACTATCCCGACGACGAGCCCAACTATCAGCACGTCGCCCAGGGTTCCCGCCACCAAGCTGGGAGGAGCGCCGACAACTACCACCACATGTTCAACTCGTGGTTCGCGTACACTGGCGGCGGGGCAGTCGGTGCCGCACCTGTCATCAAGTCGGCCTATGGATCATCGCCGGTCAGGATCGCAGCAGCGTCGGCCATTGAACGAGGCGAATCGTTCGCCGCTGAATCCGGTGGTAGTGCGTCGGCCGCGCCCACTGACCGTCGGGGAAGAAGCACTTCTGGCGGAGCCATTGCACCGGGACCATCATCCGGTTTCCATTCCACGAAGGAGAAGTATGCGGATGCTCGATATGGGAAGTTCAACGGTGGCTCGACCCGACTCTTTATTCCTCGACACGGAGGCGGGCTCAGCGCAGCGGCGTTTGCCACCAACTTCGGCGGTTCTGAGGGATACGAAACGCGTGGAGGATCCAGCTCGCCGAGTCAATACCGCCGTCGAGACCAGGGACCGTCTCATCGTTTTCCCCAGTACTAGGTAAGTCTTTGTTTTTTATAAATCAGAATAAATAATTTCTGCGTTTTCAGGTTCCCTATTGCTGCATCCTCCATGCGTGTTTCATCTGCCGCAAAACCACTCCAGAATTCTGTAAATCTTCGATCTGTACCAAATAATAAAGTTAACGATTCATCAGCCAACGAGCGAATCTCATTAAGGTTTGTTTTTCTTGATTCCTTGCCCAGCGTTGTTTGAAAATCTACTTTTCCAGAGCCAGAAAGAAGCTTCATCGAGAAGCAGTAACTAGGAGCGAGTTCTTCTTGCCGTCGTATTCAAATGAGAATATCAAGCTGTTCAACAGCCTCCTACCGCCATCCACGTCATCCATAATGAAAACCACACCTTCGCCGATCACAAACGACTCAGTTCCTCCCACCCGAAAACTTTAATTTTAGAGTCTCCTACCTAATTTAACCCGCCAGATATATCTAAACTCACACAGCCCTTTTAAATACCGGTTCACCTAATTCTATGTGTTCATGCCATCATCATCATCCCGTAAATCAGAGCTACACTCGTTGTTTCAAGGTGCCCCAGAAGAGAAAATATATGTTCCCTGTTGAATAGTATCTGTGATGTATTGTTTTCAAAACCCCTATATTGTTGTATTTAGTAGCTTCCCCCTCCCCTTCTTCCTGTTCATTTTTCTTTTCTTGTTTTATTATAACGAATGTGCTGCAGATTGATATTTATCAAAACTAAATAAATCTGGTGAATTTAAATAAGTTAAAATTAGTATATTTAAATACTGACTCGATTTACACAAGTAAATATTTTCAGAGTTATAGAATCGACTTCCACATGATATAGGCATCGGGTGGTTCACATCGTTGGTAGTACTTCGGCACCGTGCTCGTTATGATGAATCCTCGGTTTTTATAAAACTTTATCGCTTTTTTGTTGGAAGTCTGAACATGGAGCATCGCATTTACAAGATTCAGTGATTTGCATTTCTGTTCGACGAAATTCATCAGAAATGATCCGATTCCAGATTCTCGATGTCGAGGATGTACTGAAAATAAGAGAACTTTAATACGGCTGAAAGTCCCACAACGAAAACTACAGTAACATGTAAAGTTTATTTTCAAGTTATTTTCTGCTTTTTCTCGAATTTTCTTTAATTTTTCACTAAAAAAAACGCAAGAAAAGCGAGAAATTAACCCGGAAAAATATTGGGGGAGGGGGGGGGTTACTGTAGTTGTCGTTGTGTGCATGCACCGTGACGCAATATTGCGGACCGGGCGGCTCAAGCTCCGATGTTTTCGAAAAAACACTTTTTTGCTTGATTCACAGAATGAAAAATAAAATAAAACAAACCTCCAAAACTTCTGATGTATAGCACTAATCCAGATTCAAAATTTTCCGGTTTGACAGCCACAATCGCAATAGCTTCTCCATTTTTGACGATTACTCCGACTAGGTCGTTTTCCAAACACTCTTGATAGAACTTATCGCTGTACGAAACAGGAAATATGCTTGCGACAAGCGTTCGAACAGTTTTCAGGTTTTCAGCAGTCACCGGTTCCAGCTGGAGTTGGAGTTGTTCGTCTCCTGATACTTCTTTTTCCTCCATCCAGCTGAAACTTTGGGAATGAAACTGAATCAAGACCTTTCTCAAAAATATGCATAGCCTTTCAACTATTATTTTTATAAAGACAAAGTTGGTTGATTAAAAAAAGCAGTTTATTAAAAATATATTCACATGACTTTCACTGTTTTGGTTCGAATATACAGATGCATTTGTTATAGAATTGTTTTGGAAAAGAAAATTGCGGAATTATTCGAAAAATTAATCACGATTCTGGTTGAAGACCCGTCCGGAACTTGAAGTGAAGACTGGTGGAGGTGGTAGAGAGTACAAATCGAGTGGTTTCCGTTCCGTCGCTGGTCGTGCAGGAGTTCTTGATGGAGTTTTTGTTGGAGCGGGTCGGCTGGCTTTATTCCTTGCTGGAGTCTCTTCATCGTCTAGTTCATCGAATTGTAATCGTCGTCTCTCGTCGGAGATATTCACCATTGATATGTCTGAAAATCAAAAGTATTGGTTAAAATTCAATTAAACAAAAAAATAATTCAGTTACCATGTCCGTTCAACAGCGAGTCATCCAAACTGAAAGACTCAGTCTTTGGCACGTTTTCTTTCTTTTCCTTCCTTGTCGACATTAAAAGTGATGTGTACGTCGGAGGCTTCATGACAGAATCGATGGCAGGTTGTGGTCGTTGAGAAACAGTTTCCCGCATCACTCTTGTAAAATAAGTCGGTTCCACAGGAATTTGTTTTTTGATTTCTGTGGGAACTGCGAAAACTGGCACATCTGCGGGAGCTACTGGATTCAAAAAATCGATCTTTCCTTTCTTGAGAAGGTCATTCCGTTCTGAATAATAACAAAAATACAACAAATACAATTTTTACAACCTACCATTCGTTTCTTCGATAGCTTTGTCAAATTTTGTATTCAAAGTCTGTAGTTTTCCGGCAAGCGCACATTTCTTCTGTTTTAACTGCAATTGGAGGTTGAGAATCTCCAAATGGTCCTTTAAATACGATTCTAATCCTTCGCTTAGTCCCGCTACAGTTTGAACATCGATTTCGGCTAACTTCTGTAAGAAAACAAACATTTTAAAAACTTTTACTTCAATTTTACCTGATATTGCGATAAAGTCAGTGTTTGGAGTAAATCTGGTGATTGATCGCTTCGAATATTCTCGAACTTGGCAGAAAAATGATTTAGAATATGATTCAACGTTTGGTCGGTCATTTTTACTTTTTCTGTAAAAAATACTCTAAAAATTCATGCAGAAACCAGGCGAAAAAATCGAAGAATCATTGAAATTCAAAGATTCCCGCCGTGCGTGCTTGGCTGCGTAAATCGACACAAGCGCAATTGCGCTCCGTGGTGTTTTTGCTGAGTAGCGACTCGTTTGTATGCTTTAACAGGATACGCAACGGATGTACTTCTGCTTGTAATTTTCTATGATTTTCCAGCTTTTTTCCCATTTTTTGAAATTTTTTTCGTGGTCTTCGAAATTGAAACTATTTTTCGGACTTTCTAATATCCTTCAGTTTACAGGTAAACATCAAGGACTCTTGCTAGCAACAACAATGTCTGACGCAGGAGGGTACGTATTTTCTGTCTCAAACTTTAGCACATAAATACGGAGAATTTCGTAGTCGATATTTTCTAGTCGTAGTGTGCGATATAAACCGTTCTACTGCCACACGGGTACTGGCCTTGAAGCTGTATCGGTTCCAAAGTTGTTCGAACAATTCATTAGAAAATACTGCTACATGCATCAAAAAGTGGAAATTGAGTGATTTTGAATGTTTCATTTACAGAGATGTTCAAGTGGCTCCAGCCGCCATCGCCCAGGGACCAATGGACAAGGAACAGGCCTTGAGAGCAGTCCTTCGTGCCGCCCATCACGCCGATGGACTCGCTAAGGGACTCCATGAGACCTGCAAGGCTCTTGACAAGTGAGTTTTGATTTAACCGTAGTGATATTCTGATTAGTTCCACTTGTTATCTAGAAATCATGAGTTGTAGTTACTTTATGATACAAATAGGTGGTATAATGATTGTTCCTCTGCCACACGTGTACTGGCTTTATGCTGTATGAGTTCCAAAGATCTACGAACAATTTTTCAGGCGTGAGGCTCACTTCTGCGTTCTCGCCGAGAACTGCGACGAGGAGCAATACGTCAAGCTCGTCGAGACCCTCTGCGCCGAGCACCAGATCCCACTCATCAAGGTCGCCGATAAGAAGATCATCGGAGAGTATTGCGGACTCTGCAAGTACGATAAGGAAGGAAAGGCCCGCAAGGTCGTCGGATGCTCCTCCGCTGTTGTCACCAGCTGGGGAAATGAAGAGCAAGGACGCGCCATCCTTACCGACTACTTCAACTCCAAGAACTAACTTGTTTGTTGTTCCAATAAATTGTTATTGTTCCCTGTCTGTACCATCAACATATCAATCATTCTAATACATATTGTTAGGTCAACAAAGTATTGAAAAGAGATCGTGGGAAAATTATTCCGTTGGAAGTTAGTCGATTTCCGTATCCACTTTCCGAATTTGTGTTCTCTGTTGCCAACATCGAAACGATCGATATCGTTTCGGAAAATCGTGGCGCGCAAGAGAGATTCAGGCTTTTCATTGGATGGGCAGTAATGCTGATCCATATCGCTTCGTTTCGCGATTTCTTTGCGTTATTTGCCCACCTTCGTCCTGTTGCAAATGACCGCTGCACAAATTCATTCTGATTGCAGTTCGTCTATGCTGCCGCGTCATATCAAAGATGACGTTGAGCCGATTCATCTACTAGGGTTCAATATAGCTAGAAAGTAAGGACTAATTGAAGACGTCGCAATTGCAAAATCTCCAGATTTCCAGACCAAAATGGCTTCAATTTGTGCTTCTTTCAGGAGCCATATTCATTTTGTATGTAGGATACGGGTATATGCAAGTGGGTTTTTGGCAGGATGGTCCTTTCAAAATATTTGTATCTTCAGGAACTAATATTCAAACTTCCGGGAATGAAACCATTCGGATGGACACTAACACTTATTCAATTCGTAATTTATAGTGGATGTGGTTATGCAGAATGTGCGGTTTGGCATAATACAAAGCGAATGATTCCATGGAGAATCTACGGAGTCATCGCATTCTTCACAGTTGCCACAATGGGTCTTTCCAACGCTTCAGTCGGATATCTCAATTATCCAACTCAAGTAATTTTCAAGTGCTGCAAACTGATTCCAGTTCTGATTGGCGGTATTTTGATTCAAGGAAAACGCTACGGTTGGATCGATATCAGTGCAGCGGTTCTCATGAGTTTAGGTAAGAATCCTACCGCAAAATTGATGTTTTATTGATTTTCTTTCTTAGGAATCATCATGTTCACTTTGGCTGATAACAAAGTCTCCCCAAACTTCGATTCTCGAGGCTATATCATGATCAGTGGAGCGCTATTAGCAGACGCTGTGATTGGAAATATTCAAGAGAAGAATATGAAGAAATATGGAGGATCTAGTAATGAAGTGGTAATGAATCCGTTTTAAACAACTAAATAACCAGCTAAATTCATATTTCCAGGTACTGTACTCCTATGGAATTGGCTCTGCATTCATTTTCACCTACGTCGTCCTTTCTGGAGAAATCTTCAGCGCTATCCCATTCTTCCTCGAAAACTCTTGGAAAACCTTTGGATACGCGTTGATCTTCTCATTTCTGGGATACCTCGGAGTCAATGTAGTATTGACCCATATTAAAGTTTTCGGAGCTCTGGTAGCGGTTACTGTAACAACTCTTCGCAAAGCGCTCACTATCATTTTATCATTTTTGCTCTTCTCAAAACCGTTTACAATCGAATATGTCTATGCTGGATCCGTTGTGATGCTGGCGATTTATTTGAACTTGTACAGTAAGAACAAAGCGTCATGGGACCATATGATAAGGAGATTCGTGGCACGAGCAATGGGATATCATGCAGTGGCAACGAAAAAGGATCCGATGATGGTGTAATTGTGGATTATTTTATTAATTAATCTCTTTGTAAACATAGTTTTATCTATTTGGGATCGGGTATAATGCTTGCTTTTACTGTGATATTTAGTATTTTCAATTTTTTTTTTACAAATAATTTATTTGAATTCAATTGTCTTTTTAAATCCATTCCATAAAAAGGAACAAAGTTGATATATTTACAAAAGAAATGGGGGAACGTTTTCAAAATAATGGGCAAAAATAAGTGGGTTTTTGGGGACGGACATAGTATCTACCCGCGGCAGAAGCTCTGCGGATTTTCAGAAGATGAAGGAGTGCGACGACGACAAAATATAGAATGAGGAAGATGTTGTAAAGCTGAACGAGAAGAAGAACAAAAAAAGAAAATTAGAGAGAAATTAATCAGAATCAGCAGGAGACGAAGGGCGTGGAGTTCGAGGCATCTCAAGAGCAGATGGGATGTCGAGTGGGGTTTCGCAAGGATGTACGACGATGGTTGGGGTTAATTCATCTCCGTTGTGAACTTCGTATCTAGAAAAATGTCGATTTTACAGTCTCTTTCTTCTGTTTCAGCGATTCCATAAAATAATTTACCGATTTTCCGCGCCGCAGTCTTGCGCCGACTTTAGCCCCGCCCACTTTTTCGCGCCAGCTCAAGATTTGGGGAGAAAATGAGCATTGAAAATAGGTTCTAACTCGAGAATGAATGAATATTTTTGAAAGAAATTTTGGAAATGAGCTAATTAGAAAAGGAGGATTTGTATAAATACAGGAAATTCCAGAAAAAAAAAAGTTGTAACTCTTAAAATTTCAATTTTTTCAAAATCTCACTTCTCATCGATTGCAAACGATGCCAAACGAGCCATTAAATCAAAATTACACACGACTGGAGGCATATCTTTGGTCTGTTCCCATCCGACTGGTGGTGAGCATGGTGGAGAAATCAAAAACTGTTTTTCAAGTGGCGGTGGTGAGAGCATTTGTGAATTAGCACTCATGTAGATCCTTTGAGCGAAGAAGGCTTTCAATTCGTGTCCCTTGAAAGAGAAACCTTGGACGATGAGTTTGGCGGCGGTGGCGTTTTCAGGGGAGCTGAAAATAAGGGGTTTATTTTCTCTTTTTTTTACCGGAAAAGGGCGATTTTGACTCACGAGAAGATTACTCGGACTCGTCGGAAGCTTCGCAGGAAATCGAAATGGATGTCTTTCTCAATTTGTGTGAATAGTGCCTTGAAGTTTGCTTTGTCTTCTTTGTGATCGAATACCTGAAAAAATAATTTTTTCAAAAAAATTTCGTTTAAATATGACCCTCGAGGAGTTGAACTTGGGGGCTCATCGCTTTGAGGTGCCGCACCACTACCGACTGAGCCACGCGGGCGAATCGATAGATGGCAACAAATGGCATACAAAAGGGAAATCATTTGGAAAAAAAGAACTCACGTCTTCTGGACACTGGGTGACAATGATAGCATTCGGGAGATCATCTTTACTGGAAACTGTGCTGATCAACTGTCCATTGGCAACAGATTTTGTTGATTTTTCCGAGTTATCAGCGACCATTTTTTGTTGAGATTTTGTGTGAAAATGAAGAAAATGAACTGAATAAGAAGGCGTCTGAAATGAATAAAAACATTTTTCTCTATCTTCTTTGTCGTGGGCGGCGTTAACGGAAATCGGTTGCCGGAGGGCACAATTTCGAAAAAAAAAGAAGCGAGAAAGAATCACATGGATTTTCGAGAATATCTGAAAACCCCCGCAAAAACAAGTATGACGGTGTGAGAAACAAAATTCAGAAGAATTCAGAATAAAATAAAAATCGATCAAATAGAAAAAAGAGAATTAGAGAGAAAAAGAGAAGAAGAAGAACGATACCTTTTTGTTTCGGAAGGGGGGATTTGTGTGTCGTCTACCCACGTCATCAGGGGAATTCTGAATTCTGTGAGGCTCAAAAATGACTGATGACATGGGTGGAGGAGGAACAGGAAAAACATCATAATAAATAAATTCCTTAAAAAATTCAATTTATAAATTTCAGAATTTTAGTAATTAATAAAGAAAAAAATTCTGAATTTCTGAATTTCTGAATTTCTGAATTTCTGAATTTCTGAATTTCTGAATTTCTGAATTTCTGAATTTCTGAATTTCTGAATTTCTGAATTTCTGAATTTCTGAATTTCTGAATTTCTGAATTTCTGAATTTCTGAATTTCTGAATTTTCTAGAATTTCAGAATTTTCTGAATTACTGAATTTAGGATTCCTTAGAATTTTGGGAGAAATTGAAAATTTCAGAAATTCCGAAATTCAAAATTTAAGAAATCGAGAAATTTGGAAATTAATTTCTGATTTGAGAAAAGATGTTTCCAGAATAATGCGATTATGTCATTTTCTAAAACAAGGGTTTCGAAATTCACCGGAAATTGGAAAACGGAAAGAAAAAGAAGAAGAAGCAAAATTGTGAAATCTAGAAAAATGAGTAATTCTCCTTCTTCTTATTCTTCTATTATACTAACAAATTGTGTTCTCTTCTTCTGATCCGCGCGGAAAAAAAACGAAAGAACCCGACCACCAGAAACTAGACGGTTTTTCGGAGAGAAAAAAAACTGTCCCCATGATGTCATTGTTTGTATAGCGTGATGGTTTTCCGAGGAGGAACAGTCAAAGAAGACGAAGAATATGATGATGATGATGCCGATGGCAAATTGTGACGTGGCTTTTGGAGGAAATGGAAGAAGGAGTGGTTTGGGATTATGAGAAAAAGGCTCTTTGGTTTTTTACTTGGTTTTTTACAAAGAATTTTTGAATTTTCACAAAATGTTTGGGGATAAAATTACTGAATTCGAAAAATCTACTATCAAGTTGAAGCTCAATTATCTCGATTCCTGTCAAAGATATAAAAAAGTCTTTCATAGGAATCGAGATAATGGAGCTCAAAACGTACAGTGTGGGGGGCCCTTCTATTACAGGTTTTAAGGTACGCAGTTTATAGCCAATTGTTAAGTCTCCAGCCGCCGTTTGTACGTTTTTTGGCAACACTTTTTTGCCTGTGATATCCAAAATACATATAGACATTTTCCAAGAAAAGTATTGTTTTGCATTTGCCTAACATTCATAAAATATTTCTTACCCGACTATAGTGGAACTAGATATTTTTGACAAATACAAAAATTCAGAAATTGTATACTAAAAAAATTGGGAACTGATTCCTGGAAAAAATTGGTCGGGCATTTGGGAAGAAAATTCCTAACTTCGAAAAATGTACTGTAAAGTTTGAGCTCAATTTTCTCAATTTCTATGAGAGATATCAAAAAGTTGTCAACTGATAAAATGTTTGTGATATTATGATAAACAAATTATCAGTTGACAAACTTTCAATATCTTTCACAGGAATCGAGATAATTGAGCTCACAGTTTGACAGTTTGGGTGCCCTTCTATTAGAGTTTTTACGGCATCAAAAATGTGTCGACTGGTAAAACTTCTATTGGGCTTCTATTAAAGAAGTTACAGTATTTTCTGAAAATAAGTTTCCATTTTTAGAACATTCTAGACGCTGTTCAAACATTCTCTTCTCTATTTTTGGAAACTATATTCATGTCATAAAGCTGAAAATACGACATAAATAAAACTAAACATTTCCATAACCTATCGACCTCATCTCTCTTCTTTTTCCCCTCCTTTTGACGCAGTTTCAGCGGTCAAACCGGGAAAATGCAAATATGAGAAAAAAAGAAGAAGAAGAAGAAGAAAAAGAGGAAAAAGGAGAAGAAATTTGAATATATGATACGAAAAAAAGAGATCGAATGAGGTTACGTACGCCGACGAGGAGTCTCTGAACTCTGTGAGCAACCAACTGGAAAAAGAAATCGGTCAAAGAGATTTTTTGAGAGAATTTTTGGGACCTAAGGAGGTGAGAAAAGAAAAAGAAGAAGAGGCGGATGAGTTCTGGGGAAAAGAAGAAGAAGAAGAAAAAGAAGAAGAAGAACAGAAGAGCAAATGGAGACAAAAATAGAAGAAGAAGAAGAAGAAATTTGAGATCACGTGGAGAAGAAGGATATGTTTTGACACAAGGTGGTGTTGTATTCGACACCTTCTTAATCGAAAAAAGAGATTCTGTATACCGTATTTTGTCTAATAAAGGCCCACCAAAACCGCAAACTTTGAGCTCAATTATCTTGGCTCCTGTTAGAGATATCAAAATTTTGTCAACTGATAAAGTATTGGTGATATTATGATAAACAATACATCAGTTGACAGATTTTTGATAATTTTCACCGGAATCGAGATAATTGAGCTTAAACTTCACAGTGTGGGGCCCTTCTATTACAGGTTTTATGTTTATTTCAATATTTTCTTTTGAGGCCAAAATTTGATGAAAAACAAGTTGAAATTATGAGAATTTTGATACATTTTCAAAACTGAATTTCTGAATTTCTGAATTTCTGAATTTCTGAATTTCTGAATTTCTGAATTTCTGAATTTCTGAATTTCTGAATTTCTGAATTTCTGAATTTCTGAATTTCTGAATTTCTGAATTTCTGAATTTCTGAATTTCTGAATTTCTGAATTTCTGAATTTCTGAATTTCTGAATTTCTGAATTTCTGAATTTCTGAATTTCTGAATTTCTGAATTTCTGAATTTCTGAATTTCTGAATTTCTGAATTTCTGAATTTCTGAATTTCTGAATTTCTGAATTTCTGAATTTCTGAATTTCTGAATTTCTGAATTTCTGAATTTCTGAATTTCTGAATTTCTGAATTTCTGAATTTCTGAATTTCTGAATTTCTGAATTTCTGAATTTCTGAATTTCTGAATTTCTGAATTTCTGAATTTCTGAATTTCTGAATTTCTGAATTTCTGAATTTCTGAATTTCTGAATTTCTGAATTTCTGAATTTCTGAATTTCTGAATTTCTGAATTTCTGAATTTCTGAATTTCTGAATTTCTGAATTTCTGAATTTCTGAATTTCTGAATTTCTGAATTTCTGAATTTCTGAATTTCTGAATTTCTGAATTTCTGAATTTCTGAATTTCTGAATTTCTGAATTTCTGAATTTCTGAATTTCTGAATTTCTGAATTTCTGAATTTCTGAATTTCTGAATTTCTGAATTTCTGAATTTCTGAATTTCTGATTTAAAAAAAATTTCAGCCTCAAAAATCAACTCCATAAATATGCAGCCCTATTGATTCAGATGATCCGTGACGCCAGAAAATCCGATTTTCAGAAATTCTAAAACTTGTGAAAATAACACAAAGATTAGAAGTTGAAATCGGATACAGAAAGGGGATTTCCTCGAAAAATACTTTTTTAAAGAAAAAAATCTTTGGCGAGAGTAAACTTTACAACATTCTGAAGTGAGGGAACCTTTGATTTTTTCTTCTTCTTCTTTTGTCTATTTTTTACAAGAAAAACGAAGAAAAGAAAGGGATTTTCGTTTTTCGAGAGTACTCATAAAGGGGAGAAGAGAGAGCTCATGACGCAGTTCTTTTTGCTCACTTCAATAGTTTTTTTTCTTTTTTAAACCTCTTCTTTTTCTTCTTCTTTTTACTTCCCAAATACCGGTGGATTTTGTGTGTCAACACTGGAAAAAAACGCAATAAAAAACCGATAGGAGGCCAGAGAGACCAGAAAAAAGGCGAAAAAAACAAGAAAAACATTCCAAAGATTCATCTTTGAGCTCATAGGTTGAGCATTGAACAGCACGAAAGGCACGAAGGAGGACCGGAAAAAAAAGGAGAGAAGACGTCAAAATGGTGTTGGATAAAAGTGTCAAAATTCTTCGGGTTTTTTCATTTGGTTTTAAGAATTACTCAAATTTTCTTTATCGTTTTCCAAAAACTATAAATTCTAGAATATTCCAAAAATCCGGAATTCGAAAACTCCAAAAATCAAAAATTCTAGAAAATTCAGAAAATCTGGAATTCAGAAAACATCGAAATTTTAGATTTTTCGGCATTTTCTACGTACTTAAAAATTCCAAAAATTCTAGAGAATTCCAAAAAATTCAGACACCCGAAAGTTTCCTTTTAAAAATCCCATTAAATGTTCAACTTTTAGGAAAAACCGAAAATCATAAAATCAGATTTTAAAAAAGAAAATAGAACTCAGAAATTGTAGAGAATTCAAAAACTGGATTACCCGAAAATCCCAAAATTCTAGAATATTCCAAAAATCAAAATATCAGAAATTCGAAACTCGGAAACTTTTTGAAAAACTCATAAATTTCAGAAATTCAGAGATTCAGAGGTTCTGAGATTCTGAGATTCTGAGATTCTGAGATTCTGAGATTTTGAAATTTTAACATTCTGCCATTCTGAAAATCTGAACTTCAGAACTTTGGAAATTATAATAAATTGACTTTTCAAAAAAATTAAAACTTCCAAAAGTTTCATATTTTCTGAGGTACACTATCACCCTATCAATTTGGTCTTCCCCCATAAAACTCTATCATATTTCTTATCATCCAATTTGTCTGCATTTTTCTCATTTAGGTCAGAATCGACTTTTCAGAATCGATGATTTTTATTTCGATGACATATGAAAAGTTGCTCAATGTAGTCCGGAAATTAAGAGTTCAAGAATCGGGGGGAATCGGCACTGTTAATCCTATTTAATTTTTATTTGTTTCAATTTGCGTACTGATGTACGGCGGGAGATGAACAAACTAGACGATTTTTTTTCAAATCAAATTTTGTTTGTTAAAAGTTTTGCAGGAGAAGAGGAAGAAGAGAAATCCAGCAGAAAAACTAATCTGCCAAGTTTGAGCTTAATTATCTCAATTCCTATAAGAGATACCAAAATGTTGTCAACTGATAAAATGTTATTGATATTCTGATAAACAATTTATCAGTTGATCGATATTTTGTATAGGAATCGAGATAATTGAGTTCGAAGTGGATGGTTTTAGTGGTCTTCTATTAGAGTGTTTACGGTATCAAAAATGTGTCGACTGACAAAAGATAAATCGAATCAAATCAGAGGCCGTATTCATGAACGTTTTCCTTGGAAAACGCATTTTCTGTGGAAAATGTTTTCTTTAGGAAAATTAAAGCGTTTTCTTTCGAAAAAATCTAGCGCTAAATTATTTTCCTACAAGGAAAATATAGATTTTCGTATTCATGAAAAATATTTTTCTCTCGGAAAACGATTTTCTTTCACTGATTTATTTTCTGTGCGTGGGGGTAGGAAAATCGAGTTTTCTTTTCGAATTTGCTTTTTAAACTTGAAATTTTCTCTTGAAATAACAGGACCCTGAGACTTTTATCCTTTTGTTAGTTGTTCAAACTAGAGGAAAAATTACAAAACTTGTTTCATGTCATTTACAGTACACGCTCTAATATAAAACCTGTCTCAAAGTTTGTCATTTTTAGTTACAAGATGTACGCGATGATTCACATGATGTATATCTCTAGCGAATAATATGAAAAATTGGTTGACTACAGAAATATGTCAGCATACTTGATTTTTAGCCTCTGAAATTTTTTTGCCAAATGGAATATCACAAAGTACTTATTCAGACACTCGAAATTCCCAATTCATTTTTTAAAGGAGCCCAGACACGAAAGTCTACGGAGTTTCTTTGGAGATTGGGTATGCATTCTGACGTGACGGTGTACAACGCTTAATGCCACTCTGCGTACAGTTGTCGTCCTCACCTTTATGTATGCAATCGGGCGTGCGCTTTCTCTTTGTCCGCGTAGCTCAGTCGGTAGCGGCGCCGCACCCTCAATCTTCACCCCCACAAGTTCAACTCCTCGAGGGGCATATTTGAACGGAATTTCGAGAACATTATTTTTTTTCATGTCCCCCCTCCTTTAAAGACTATTTGGAAGGAGTTAGTCAAATTTTTGACAGGGGGAATAGACTGTTCAAAGTAGTTCAAATATTTTAAAGTTATTTTCTAAAACTTATTTTTTGAAAATCATATTGTAGTTTCAACGTAAGAGAAGTATTTTCCCCAGAAAACGTTTTCCTCTGGAAAATATTTTGGTGAATACGGGAAATACAGCAAGAAAATATTTTCCAAAGAAAATAGAAGGAAATCAATGGAAATCAGAGAAAGTAGTAGTAGCGTGGAAAAAAGAATTGATAAAATCAGTTATATTTGAGTGGAAAATGGTTTTCTCGCAGAAAAATTTCATGAATACGAAACCCCTTGGAAAAACATTTTCTTTTGCTATTTTCCCAAAAGAAAACGTTCATGAATACGGCCTCAGATTGAATAATTCACATTAAAGAGCCCTTCTATCACAGGCTTTATGGTATTTCCAGTTTTCAAAAACATTGGAAAGCTTGCAAAAACGATTTACAAGATTTTGCAAAAATCTGGCCACATGTGAAAATCATGTGACAGAGATTTTTCCAGAACTAATCAAATTTTTTTCGACCTGTTGACATTCTATTAGAGTCCATACATCTTCATGTGAGCATCACATGAAGACAAGATTTCTAGAAATTTTCGAAATTCGGATATTTGAAAATTCAGAATATTGGAAATTCGGAACTTCAGAAATTCGGAAATTCAGAAATTCAGAAATTCCGAAATTAAGAAATTCCGAAATTGAGAAATTGAGAAATTGAGAAATTGAGAAATTGAGAAATTCAGAAATTCAGAAATTCCGAAATTCAGAAATTCAGAAATTCAGAAATTCAGAAATTCAGAAATTCAGAAATCTAGAAATTTCTAAATTTTGAGCCATACAGCATGTGAGCTTCACATGATTGAACGTAAACTTGAAAAGGATCGGGAAAAGGATTTTCCCATTATTAAAAATCGGCTGACACGATTTCAAAACAGGTCAGATGACAGGAAAAAACAAGTAGCACAAAAAAAAGAAAAAAAACCACAGGTGAATAGACAGGACTCCTGACGGTCTCTTTCTATTTTTGACTCTCGTTCGGATACTATTTCCGAGAGAAAAGGTTTTTTTCGTCGGGGTGTGGGTAACTTTGGGAGGGGAAGAAGGGATAATGAAAAAGAGAGAAAAGAGAGAGAGAAAAGATTGACGAAATATGTAAATAGAGAAGAGACACAAGTTGAGCCAGTAGTCGGTGACACAGAGAGAGATGGAGCATTGGAGAGACGCAGAGAAACAAGGGCATCGGCAAAGACGTAAGAAGAGGAGCGTATCGACGTCACGGACAGAGGACATAGGAGGAGAAGAACGGGGTGGGGGAAAATAGAGAAAAGATGTGGTTTGATTGAAAAGAAAACCGAAAAATCTTCCTCCTCGTATCACAGTTCAAGTACTTTCTAACACCAACGCATTGTTCAAAGTGAGAGAGAGGATTTGAGCAGAGAACTATGACTAATTGTTGTTGTTTTTGGACTTTTTAGAGTCACAAGAATGGAAAATTCTGGAAAGTTCTAGTCGAAAAAGTTTTGAAAACAAATTTCAGGAATTTGAAAATTCGGAATTTCAGAAATCCAGAAATTCAGAAATTCAGAAATTGAGGAATCGAGAAATTCAGAAATTCAGAAATTCAGAAATTCAAAATTCAGAAATTCGGAATTCAGAAATTCAGAAATTCAGAAATTCAAAATTCAGAAATTAAAAAGTTCAAAATTCAGTAATTCAGAAATATAGAAATTCGGAATTCAGAAATTCAAAATTCAGAAATTCAAAAGTTCAAAATTCAGAATTTCAGAAAATTCAGAAATTCAAAAAACTCAGAAATTTAGAAATTCTATTAAAAAATTATTTTTAGGTTACTGTAGTTTTCGTTGTGGGACATTTGGCTTTTCTCTATTCTGACCTTTCGACTCCACTCTTCCGCCCACCAAGATCTCGTTCCCACGCTTTGCAAAATCCTTTTGGACTTGGTTTCGCCTTCTTTCTTTTGGCGTCACTGCGAACATGAATTATTGAAAAATATGAAAATAGAAGTAGTCGTCGTCCACCGCGAGAAGAGGCTCACATATAAGAATGTGGCTGAGCAATCTCATTAAATAGGCGAGCTCTCCGAGCACCAGAACCAAAAATAAGGGCGGGAATACGTATTCAATGCTTGCTAAATGCCGGCTTGGCTTGGCTCGATATGAAAATTCATTGGCTGGGAAGGGAAAATCCGGAACTTTTTTTGAATTTAAAAAAAAAAGTATTTTCTTATCAAAGTCTGGAAAAACGGTGCACATATTGATACAATAAATTGAAAACATTTTGTTTTGTTTAATATTTCCGGGAATATTTGGAATTCCTGAAATTCCGGACCTTTTTCGGATTTAGAACTTTTTTTTTCGGGAATTTATAATAACTACAGTATGTCAAAGGCGCATACGAAAAGTTTTCTTGCGGGTCTCGAGCGGAATTTATTTTCATAGTTCTTTTTTTTTTGCTTTTTCGAAATACTTTTTCAGTTTTTAACCTAATTTTTGCGTTTTTGTGAATTTTTAAAGGATTTCGGCATTCTGAAAATCCTAGGTTTCGTTGAAAATTCTCGAAAATTGATTTTTCGCTCAAAAATCCTTTTTTTACGAAATTTGTGAGCCAATGAAAAACTTAAAATTAGCCCAAACGGGTCCGCTACATGCATAAAAAGCGGGGAGTATTAGATGGAGCCCCAATGAATGAGAGAAAAGGGAAAGAGCGCGTTCAGGAAATGCGTCGACGACTCCAAAATAGCCACCGTCTTTACTATTTTTAGCTTGCAAACCGGGGAGTGGCCCAGAATGCTTCCTTGATGATTACAACATGACGCGAGGGCTATATATCCCCCGTCCACATGAGTAAATCGTTTATTCTTTGCAGAAGCAAGTACAAAAAAGAAGATGGCAGGCAATATATATAAATAAAATGTATAAAAATATGAAGGTGAATAAATGAAAAATACAATGGGTTAGAATATAGAATTTTTATGTTCACATCGGGACAACGTAGTTTCCAGGGAAGAGGCCTGTCACACCATCAAGCACTCCTTCGTACCAGTCGTCGTCATTTTTCTTTAGCACGTACACAATGGCGTTTTCTCGAAGTGTCAACTCGTCTTCTTTCTGAGCGTCGTAGTCGTAAAGGACCCGTACTGAAATATAACGTTAAGTAATTGGAGAACGAAGCAAATACTCAAACCTTTTTCTAAATACTCATTTGGCATCCAACCAGCACTGGTATCGAATAAACTAGGCGGTTGGCTTGATGTATAGGATTCCGTTCTGTTAA
The DNA here is from genome assembly GCA_027920645.1 of Caenorhabditis nigoni. Classification (NCBI taxonomy): domain Eukaryota; kingdom Metazoa; phylum Nematoda; class Chromadorea; order Rhabditida; family Rhabditidae; genus Caenorhabditis; species Caenorhabditis nigoni. Next base: position 5,403,829 of record CP115866.1, on the reverse strand, counting down.
AAACTCCGTATGCTGAAGATCCTCCAACGGATTCTGGAGGTGGTGGCAGGTCATCCATATCATCTTGAGTGGATAATTGACTCGACATGGGATTCAACATTGATGGGGGTGGTGGTGGAAGATCATTTCTCGTGACTGTAGGCTTCCTGATAGTCCCGTAACTTTGTTGTTGTTGCATTTGTTGTTGATATTGCTGCTGTTGTTGCTGCTGCTGAACAACACTTCCAGGCGCCACGTATCCATTGTAGTGCAAGGAAGAAAGTTGAGGTGGCGGCAGTGGGAATGTAGGAGATTCGGGACCACCGGTGCTACTTTGGGCCGATGAAAGTCTTGGAACAGAAATCGCAGCCATTCCATCTGTTCGATTTCCAGCTCGTATTGTTCCGTATCTGTCTTGCTGATAAATCGAATTGTAGTCGGATGATCCGTGCTGACTTCCGCTTCCTCCTCCACTCATATGCTCACCAAACTCCGAGCCGTGGCTGATTTGTCGAGTCATTCGAGACTCCGATGTCATCTTAATCGGATTATATTAATATTTATTATCACGAAATTCCGTTACCTGGGGAAGCCGATAGTCAGATGGGGCAATCGAGGGAGCGTATGGTCTTGAAGCTCTTCCAAGAGTTGCAGTTCGTTCACCAGCATAGCTTCCATAGGCAGGAGAATCATTATACAGTTGGCTATGAGCAGATGGATTAGAGGAGGATACCGCTGAAGCCGCTCGGGATATGGTGTTTCCACTGCGAGAAGGTTCGGATATTCTTACGCCATGCCCAATTCCATCGAGACATGAGAAATCGATTGGTGTGCGTTGATATCTGATTTTGGGTTCTTGCACAGCTGGAGCGATGATTTTCGGTTGCTTGAACAGAGTTTTGTTGCATGTCAAAGCTCCGATTTCTCGCCGGGCAAGCTTTTCCTTGTGTACATCCACTACTTGATTAACATATTGCACTTGATTGACCAATGAGTCGATTTTGTCTGTTTGTAGAGCAAGCATATCATTCAAATCCCTAAAAACAATTTGATAGAAGTTGTCCGATTATATTATTTCTTACGTTGCCATTTTGTTGATCTGATATGCAAGACTAGCCAGAGATTGAATTGCATACTGTTTTGTCTCGTCCAGTGCATGTTGCTGATTCTGAAATTTCAGTATATTTTATTTTGGAAAAAAAATCGTATCACTCACATTTGATGTTACATAATTATTCTTCAAATATGCCGCAACATTGGCTAAATTCGAGTGACTTGTTTCTAGTTGATTTCTATGATCCGGAATCCGCCTCTCAATCAGTTCTTGAAGATCAGGTACACTCATGCCACCTTCAGCATGATGGAGCATCTGAAATTTTTCGAAATTTAATGCAGAATTTTCCTTGATTTCGAGTTGAAATTGAAAGAATTTTTGAAGAATAATATGAATCACTGGAGGAGGCGGAGTCTATCAAAACGCAAGGCGCGGCAGCCCTTTCCGCAAACACCGCGCGCACTTTCGTCGTTCTGTTTTTTTCCGCATTTTAGCTCACCAATTTCAGCTCCACAATCAATAAACATTCATTAACCGCAATCATGAACGCCAACGAGATGCTCGCCCAAATAGCCGGGATTTCTGCGCAAACAGAGGTTGGTATTCAAATTCGCTTTTTCGTAAAAAAAAAGAAAATTTGTTTCAGGTCACTGAGCAAACTGAAGTGTACGACGAAAATTCTCGTTACGAAGAAGAAATAAGCTACGATGACCTGGACCCGGAACCGTACGAAACTATCGCTCGAGAGACTACTCCACCGGACAACTCTAGACGCAGGCCAGGAAGAGTTGCTCAGAGAGAGCTGGAAGGTCTTCAGTTCCAGAATCCGGGTGGCAAAATCGCGAAGCCAGACACAGCGGATATCTATAACACGAACCGTGCTCGCCGAAACCATGTCAATCTGTCGAAACCAACGCAAGAAGTCAAAGAGAAGGCACTTCACCATGACGCTAACGGAAAACTATCAAGCACAGTGAGAGGAGAGACTTCGGTTATTGATCTCTGCGATTGCTTAGACGCCAAGTGTGAAGGATGCCAGTGGCCATGCAAAACATGCAGTTGTACGTTTGATTAATGAAAAATTGGCAAAAAAATACATTTTTCAGCTCGCAAATGCCTTATCGGATGCCGCACTAATCGTCGAGAGATGGCTGCCAAATGCGAGGAGATGTTCACAGTGGAAGGAGCTTCGAGCCACGTTGTCGCTGTCAACGCCTACTTCCCGATTCAAATCAAGGATTGATAAATATTCGTTACTTATGCTTTTATGGGTCTCTTGTGCTGTATCTCTCCCTCGTAAATACTAAAATTCACCACTAAATACCATAAATTTTGTCGAATCCATTGTTTTAGGGTCATATTGTTCCACAGGTAATTCTTCCTGTTTAAATACCTTATCTTTGAATTTTAGCTTTTTCATTCAATCAACTATTTCTTATTCAGAAATGTCGTCATACGCTCTTTATCGAGGAACAACACTGGGACAAGCGCTGGACCAGACGCTAAACGACATGGAAGCCGATGGTCTTCTTCCAAAGTCGCTTGTCTCGAAAGTGTTGATGCAATTCGACAAAAGTATGAATAAGCAGATTTCGAGACTTCCCAAAGAGAAGATGAACTTCTGTGCGACACAACTTCTCACTTATCGTTATTGCGATAATGTCTGGACATTTATTCTCAACAATGTCAATTTGAAAGACCCGCAAAGATCGTTTGACGAGCCAATCGAGAAGTGAGTGTAGCTCTCTTTATAGTTTTTGAATTTATTTTTTTCAGACTCAAAATTGTTGCTTGCGACGGTCGACAAACCAGTCTGCTCCAGACACTCGGGCAAGGACCATCGAAACGAGTCGCGCGAGCTGCCGGAGACGATGAGGACGATGATAGCGACTAGAATCTTTTATCATGACTCAATTGTTAACTTTAATTCTAGATTCTCTCTCATTTCCACTTGATAGATCTCCTAAGCTGTCACAGCATAACCCCCATCCTCTCTCTTTACCGTGTAGAATAACTTTGTACTTGATTTAAACAAAAAACAATTTATTCGTTGGAAAAACAACTAAATTTGAAAAACATTAGGTGGAATAGCAACTTTCACACAAGTTCCTTCGAATACAAATCGATGGAGAATCGCAGGAAACTAGCTTTTCACACTTTTTGCACGGTTTCTCGTCTATTATGTGCTTTTGTAAATGGGCCACGAAACTCTGGGTAGATGAAAAGTTAGATTTCATGCACAGGTGGCACTTGATGCGCGCTTTTCGTGACAATGATTTTCGATGAGGCTGCTTATTGTGAGCAACCGGCTCTTCTTCTTCTTCCTCCTCTTGTGGATCTTGTGGATATCCCACCTGATCGGTAGCGGCTCCTTCCAGAACGTAATCCTGAAAATAAGGCATTAATAAGGATCAAGTGTTATGAAGTTTTATATAAATTACCGTCTCAATGACTTCTTCTGAAATCGGATTCTCAAAGTTTTCATATAATATGATTGGTGGTTCTTCATCTTTCGTCGCCACTCCTTCTCCCGGACGAACCATGGAATTCCATTCTAACGACTCGCCAGCAGTATCCATGTATTCAACTCCTTGGTATGCATTGTTGTCCTCGTTTTGGCCAGGAACCGGACGCCACATTGACCTGGAAATTGTTATAGCATTCGAGAATAATCTACAAAGCGGCTTACTTCGAGTCATAAACATTATGAGGTCTACAAGCGAAATGATGCCCATTGAATGGATCTCCACTGCTCAAAAACTTGTATCCATCTAGATGAATCGTTCGGATTACGTCTCGAATTCCACTCTCTGTTTTTGATTTCCGACAATTTAGACAAGCGTAGAATTTGGTGTTATTCAATCCATAGCGATTGAAATGGAATTCGTAGTATAAATGGGGTTGAGCAACAGGAGTCAGAATGGCTACCTCATGAACTTTTCTCGTTTTATGCTTGTTGAATGGCATTCGATAGCGTATTCTGTATCCCGCCGATGAGGCTATTTCTTGACTTAGCTTCATTTTCATTGATGGTTCCCATGGAAAGGGTTCAGACAGTCCGGGACGTCGATGGCGATATTTTGGAAGAGCCGTCTTTTTCCAACAGATTTTATCATCCATCTGGAAAGTTATAATTGAAATAACAAGGCAATTTATAATTCTTTTAGATGCCTACCATAATAAAAGCATCCGATGAGAAATGATAACAACAGATATATGATTCATGAGAGGAGTTTAGCACACTAGATGGTAGCCGGAAGAAATGAAGCCATTGAACACGAAGCTCTTCCGATTTTGGCCATGTGAAAAGTCGAATCTTCTCGGATTGAGTTCGCTGACAAACGATACACGAGGCACTTGAGCCAATCATGTTTCGAATTCCTGGAAGTATTGAAATTAGGGGAAAAACTAACCTAAAATTGTTGTCTTACTTTTATCCATTTCAATTTTCTGCTGATCGCTTCCTTCTCCATAAATTTCATGGTAAACCAGGTCTGGAAGAATTCTCATTAGCACTTTAAAAATCAATTTTTCCTCACCTTCCATTTCGTTCTCATAATAAACCTTGCCATCTTCAAGGATATTGTAGGAATTGTCTACTGGTTCAGTATTATGCGGGTAGACTTCTAAAAGCTAACAAAATATAAGAAAATTCCAGAAAATCGATTGAAAACCTTCATAATCGATTTGCAAGGGCAATTCCATTTGATTGCTGGTTGTGGGCACTTGTTCCGTGATGTACTGCGGTTGAAAATGATCGTCTTCTTTGGCGTACAACGTTTGTTGTTGGGGAAAATGCTCAACGTCTTCTTCTTCGTCTTCCATTTGCTCATATTCCGAAGAATCGCGGTCTTCTTCATCGTGGTCGATTCTCTGTTAAAGGATTTTGTTATTTTAGTTTCACAGGGAGAGACTCACTTTACTCATGGCTTCATCTGTTTTTTTTTTACTGAAATTACATCATATTTTCTTCACATAAGTTCAAACCGTTTTTTTTAAAGTAAAGAGGTTTCGAAACCAAATACATAAGAGAAACGAAAAGAAATAACATTTATTAATTTAATTAGCGAAATGATTGCTCCGGAATGTTCCATCTCTCTGGAATTCGTTAATCATTTAAAGGCAATCAAAAATACCATAAATTAATAAAATCTTTATGTACATTATACATAATTAAACATATTTAAATATCACAATATTACAATTATCCGTAGGCAGGCGTTGTGCTGTACTGTAGTTCTACAACCTCGTCTCCGGTGGTTTTCACTGCGTAACATCGTGCTAGCACCTGAAATAATATTTGAATCAGCTCAAGAAGCATCTAAAATGCAACTCACTTCGAAAGTTGAGTCTAGAGACGGTGCGAAAGTTGTGTCAATGTATAGGAAGAGCGAGTCGTGTAGAGTTAGATTCAGCATTTTTCGAAGAACCTAAAAATTTTTCTTTGGTCAGAAATTATCAGTAACTTAGCTTACTTTTGTTAGCGATGCCAATGTGTCCGATGCTTTCACCACAAGCTTTTTGTTCTTGAGAACTGGCGCGTCCCCGATGTTCTTCAGTTTGACGGTAATCTTCTTTGGCTTTGGAGCTGATTCACTTGCTGTTACTGATTCCATTTTCTGAAAGAAAAAACTCATCGATTTTAGCGAATTAGGTGCAAAAATCTATTGCAAAAACGGGGAAAAAAATTGCACGAAAATTAGCGAAAAATACAGTAATTAAAGGACAACAATTGACAAATGTGAATAGGCTACCGTAACGAAAACCGTACTCAAAAAAAATAGCGGGAGTTTGAAATTGGTTTGCTATAAAGAAGAAACTGACATGATTCGGACTGTAATCACCACAAAAATAACAACTAAATAGAGATAAAGAAAAAAAAACATTTCTGCTTTCTTCGACAAAGAAAGAAACGAAAAAGAGAAAAAATACAATAGTTAAAAGAACACAAGTAAAAAATATTGGTTGACTCCCGTAACGAAAACCGTACTCCCAAAAAATAGCGGGAATTTGAATTCAGATTGCTTCAGAGAACTACATAACCCGAGCTACGATTACCACAAAACTAACAATTAAAAAGAGCTCAAACATGACATAAATAAGGCAATCTCGCTTTCTTCGAGTACTCGTTGGCGCGTTTGTCGTGTTGGACGAAGAAGAAGAAGACAGAGACGCAGACGGTTAGACACAATGAGGGGTGCGCAGAAGTTGATAACCCTGGCTGGTCAATATATCCACACCATATATTTCTTCACTGAAATTCCTTCTAAGATCTCTTCTAGAATGAGAGAATAGAGATATGAGTAATTTTCTTGGCAGACTTCGTAGGAAAAAAGACAAAGAGCCAAATGGTTAGTTGATGAATCAACTCTCAATTAAGAGAGAAGACGAGAGATCAATAAGAATTCTGAATATCCAGGTCAACCATCCACGTCTTCAGATGTGAACTATCAGAATGGAAATGCTCATCGAGATTCATTGAGTAACGATCATATTTTTATTCCAACTACAAGAAAAGCTTCATTATCAGTTCCAGAGCCATCTGCTGATATTGGTAAGTCTGTTGATAAGGTTTTTAAAAACTGCGTCTGCAAAATTCTAATCATTGATCAGCAGGTTCTCAGGGTGAATGGCTTTTATGGGTTCTGAAACTTGAAGTTCGCAAAATCAGAAAAAAAACCATTTTCAAAGAATCTAATATTCTGGTACCGAAAAAACAGTTCCCGAAGATCTCTGTGTTAATTTTACAGGTTTATTTTTGCGATTTTTTACTCATTTTCCTGTTACATTCCCCAAAAAAGTAGAAAAATTATAGTTTTCGTTAGTGAAGGAAGACTCGAAATTTTCTTAAAATCATATGAAGTGTAAATTTTCCAGAAACATGTTAAATTGAATTTTTCAAAAAACGCCGGCAAACTTTTTTTTTCAATTTTGGATTTTTCGAAGAACACAGTCTACCATATTTTCTTTTCTGCCATTTTAGCCCGATTTTTTGCGCCACAAAAATACCGTAAAACCCTGTAATAGAAGGGCTCCCAAATGGTCAAGTTTGAGTTCAATTATCTCGGTCCCTGTCGAAGATAGAAAAAAAATGTCAACTGATAAATTGTTTATCACAATGTCACCAACATTTTATCAGTTGACAAAATTTTGATATCTTTTATGGCAACAGAGATAATAGAGCTCAAACTACACATCAAGAAATTGGAATTTTTTTTGAAACTAACTTTTCCAAAATCCAAAAATTCTGATTTGCAGGCAGCGGTTCTGATCACGAAGGAATCCAAGTGAAACAAAAACCCCAATTGGCATCTTCTCTGGATCGATTGCTCACCGATTCATCAGCTCTTTCCTACTTCATACAGTACCTTGATTCCACCGACAAACTAAATTTAATCAAGTTTTGGATGCACGTAGAGGGGTTTAAGTCAAGCTTTTCAGAGGAAATTCAGGCAGCTCAGGAGTGTAAGTTTTGAATTTCTAGAAAGTTTCATTCTGTTAAATTTTTTAGTGTCCCTCCGAGATGCCAAAAGTATATATGACAAATATGTGGACGATGGATCAACCAGCTCTTTGGCTCTTCCACGAAAAATCAAACAGATTGTAGATGGTTCGAAATTTAAAAAAATATCTCTAAACCTTTAAAAACCCAAATTTCAGATAATCTAGCTATGGTTCCACTCCAGAAATCCTGTTTCAATGAAGCCCAGTCCTTCGTAAAATCACTTTTCGAATATCGATATTTTGACGAATTCCAAAACAGTGTGTACTACAAAAAACACGAATTGGAAGTGTTATCGGATGGATGTAGTCTAGGAGACATCCTAAAAGTTCAACCACTGCTTCTTTCTTTTTTGGAATTTATTAAAGAGAAAGAGGATCATGATATGGTTCAATTTCTACTCGGATGCGATAGTTTTGAGGCGAATTTAGATTTGATGGAGGATTCTGAAGCACTTGGAGATGCGATGGCTCTTTATGAAAAGTATTTCTCGATGCAGGCAACTAATATGATCGATTTGGGCGGGGCGATTCGAGCAGAAATCGAATCTTTGATTTGTGAAGAATCGGGAAGACCTAATAGGAAAGCATTTCGAACTGCAAAGACTGCCTGCTTTTTTAGGTTACATGATGTGAGTTGAAACATTTTTATTATAAAATTGAGTCGAGAAAACTAATTGGACTTTATGGAGAATGGGGAATATGTATCTGTAAGGTAGAAATAGGTCACTTGAACGTTGAACTCTACCAGCCTGTTTGCCGCGCCTCCGGCGCTTCAAACGGCTGGCTGGTGCGCCTACGGCGCGAGATCGGCGCTTCGCGCCTCTACTTTGAATCTCTACTATTTTTCTCATTGTTCAGACTTGCTTACCCCTAAATATTTATAATGGATGAAATTTGACCTGGCGGATTTTCCCTTTGGGAAACGTCCCCTCTGGGAAAAAACGGAATGACATACAAAGAAGAAAAGAAGAGGATAGACACCACTCCATTTATTTATTATAAGAATGATTATCTCGGTTCCCATGAAAGATATCAAAATATTGTCAACTAATAACATTTTGGTGATGTTATGATAAACAATTTATCAGTTAAAAATTTTCTTGTATCTTTTGAAAGAACGGAGATAAATGAACTCAAATTTGAGTGGCTACCGTAGGTTCCAATTTTTGGTCATTCGTTGGAGTTTAATTTATTCCGCTAATGTCAGCAATCTTAATTAATTATTCTAAAAATATAATTAACCAAGTTTTGAATTATTACTGTAAGAAATTTCGTAACGATTGAACCACTTTGGGCTCTTTTACAGGTGCTCAAACATTACCAAAATTGTTCGTTTTCACAGAAAAACAACGGGAGCCCACCCAAACCGTCAGCTTTGAGATCCACTATCTCGATTCCTGGGACAGATATTAAAACATTCCAACTAATCAAGTGTTTATCAGAATATCAGAAATGTTTTTTCTGCTGACAGATTTTTGATATCTTTTACAGGAATCGAGATAATTGAGCTAAGCGAAGTGAACGGTTTGCATGGGCTTCTATAGAGAAAATACGTTTTTTTTTTTGAAAATTCTGTACTATTAGGTTGGTTACGGTAGTTGTAGGACCTTCGATAGCGGCCACCGGCGTTTCTCTTCCATTATTTTTAACGAAATCTAGAATTTTTCCCCTGAATGATCAACGAACGTTTTTTGACTAAAATGCATCTTTCCGTATTTCCATTCGAAACTTTAACTTTGTAGTTTTACAAACACTACGATATTACTGTGGTTTGTGACCAGTACCTCCCCATAAGTTAAACAAATAGATAGCTCTTTTTTCCTAGCATCGCTGGGGTTTTCAAATAAAGAATAGGGAAGTGAATCACGAATCAAGCATCGTCTTTATTGGTCTTTTTTAAGTATTTGAAAGTTTTAGTTTTTGAACAGTTTTGAAAAAAAACTTAGGATCCCTAGATTTCTCTTATTTTCTCAAAATGCTTTTTGAAAAAAAAGTAGACTGGAGATTGATAGATTTTGAAATTGGATTTTCTTATTGAAAATTCATTGAATCATTTTTTTTTCTTTCCGACTAAATTAATGCGTTTTTGCAGAAAACGGAGAGAAAATGCATTTTGGAAGTGATAGATTTCCGTTTAAAAGCTTCGAATTTTTTTTTCAATTTACTGAAAACCACACAATAAAACTAACGAATATTTAGGTGTTTTACCAAATCTGCTTTAAAACTACCGTACTTTCTCTCGTATACTTTCACCCAAACCGTTAACTTTGAGCTGAATTATCTTGGTTTCTGTGAAAGATAACAAAAGTTTGTCGATTAATAAAATATTGATAATTTTATGATTAACATTTTATCAGTTAACAGAATGTTGATATCATTCACAGGATTAGAGATAATTGAGCTCAAAGTTGGTGGTATATTTTTCGATGAAAACGAACAATTTTGGTGATGTTTGAGCACCTGCCGAAGAGCCCAAAGTGATCGTTGGTCAATCGTTACGAAATTTTTTACAGTAATGCTTCAAAGCTTGGTTGATTTTTTTTTTGAAAATAGTTAATCGAGATTGCTGAAATTAGATGAATAACTTAAACTTCAATGATTGACCAAAATTGAATGCGATCCAAACCGCCAACTTTGAGCTTATATTTTTCGGTTCTTGTGAAAGATATCAAAAATGTGTCAACTGATAAAATATTTTTCATAATATCACAAACATTTTATCAGTTAACAAACTTTTGAAATATTTTATAGTAGATGTGATAGTTGAGCTCAAAGTTGGCGTTATGGATGGGCTAATCTTCGAGGAAGTATGAAAATTTATTGAAGATTTTTTTGAATATCTTTGCTAGAAATCGACAGATTAAGTTAAGCTTTCTTTGTTATTCTTCTAATTTCAATTAATTTTTCGAAAGGATTTCCCCGAAAAGTTTCAAGATTTTTTTGAAGTCGGTATATCAAAGTTTTCTGGGATATTCTAAGATTTACTCCCATTTTCTCAGACAGAAATTCCCCAAATTAAAAGAGCTTCAGATTCTGAAAAATTAATTTTCTGAAAAATATTTTCATATTTCAAAGAATTCGAATAGAAATTCTCCAATTTTAGTATTCTGTAAGACTTGTAACAGAATGACCCTCAAACTGTCAAGTTTGAACATCAATTATCTCGGTTCCTATGAAAGATATTAGAAATTTGTCAACTGATAAATTGTTTATCACAATGTCAAGAACATTATGTTAGTTGATAACTTTTTGATATCTTTTACAGGAATCGAGATATATGAGCTTAAAGTTTACAGTTTGGATGGTCTTCTATTAAAGCGTTACAGTATGAAAAAGTGTCAAAATTATCATCTATTTAAACGAATTCAGTTAGAAAATTTCCGATTTTTATTCATGTTTTGTTTTCGTTGAACCTTTTTCATAGCTGCCCATCTCACTAGCCATCACAGCCAAGTCACGTTGTTCGTTCGCAAAGGAAGCCCTCTCCTCATAAAATCTGTCCCCTTCTCAAACTGAAAAATCTTTTTGTAAACAGAACAAGAACATCTCTCTCCCTCTGTCTACCGTTCCTTTTAATTTTCAGAAATATCTATCGGATTTTCTGAAAACTCCCTTTTACCACAACTACCTCTCCGAACTACAATCTATGATTGATTTCACTGTGGAACTACCTCGAAAAGTCAGAAATCGAAAAACAAGTTCATCGGACGTCGCCTCTTCGACAGACTCGCTAACACACGCATTCTCACGACATTTAGAAGTTTTGGAGAAGAAAATGAATGTTAAAGATGAGCAACAAACGCCTACTGGCTCGCCGAGTCCATCAAAAAGAAGCACTCCGAGGAGTAGTCGGCTGGCGGAAATTGATGAAATGGGAAGGTATCATGCTCTTTACGATGATACACATTCACAGGCTCCACAGAAACCAATGAGGTTTGTTTTTTTAAATTTTTTTTAAACCGCATCGAAAAAGCGAAGAGGTATCTAGTGGCCGGGTGGCCGAGTGTGGGTTTTCTAGTCCGCCGTCAGCGGGCGGAAATTCGAATTTTTAATGGCTTTTTGTTCGAATTCCAACCGTTTTTTCACGGAAAAACTCGTTTTTTTTCCGCACAAATATCTGAAAAAATTGAATTTTTCCGACGAAAATCTAAATTTTCACTGTTTTAGTCGGAAAATTTAACTTTTTTCTGATATTTTTTGCAAAAAAATATTGTAGAGAAGCCAATAAAATCGAAAAATTCCGCAAGAAAACAGTTGGAAGTCGAAAAAACTTTGAAATATTCGAAAAACGAAATCTTCCCGCGCTGGCCGGGGACTAGGAAACGCACACTCGGCCAGCCGGCCACCAGATACAACTTTGTTTTTTCGATGCTGTGTCTCTCATTTTGTAATTTTTTTTGAACTTTTTATTCAGTTTTATGGGAATCTACATAGATTTCCGTATAAAACAAACCCATAAATTTTGAGAAACTTTATTCTTAAATTTCAGAATACGAACCACTCTTCGCAAATATCTCGATAAAAATTACCTAAAAGAAGAGGAAATCGCTGAAGAAGTCGCCCGAACGATAATTCGAGATATGCAAGAAATGGTTGCCTCCTCGGATCCCCCGAGCTCACCTACTTCTTTTTGACTCCTCCCCCAAAATAAGCTCAAATTCCATATTTTCGCATAATTGATACCTTGATACGCGGTTGTTTGCCTTTTTCCCCCATTTTATGTATTTCTTTTTTTTTGTGTCTAGAAGTTTTTTTGTAAGTAGTAAATTTATATTTCAATCAGAGGTTCTATTCATAAAGACATGATGATATTATAGATGAGATGATAATGATAATGGTACAATTTAAGATCTTCTAACGACGATAACTTCTTTCACGACTTCTGCTTCGATTACGACGATGACGATCGCGAGAACGAGATCTGGAGCGGTGGTGATGCCTTCTGGACTTTTTGCGATCGCTGGATCTTGATCTGCTTCTCGAACGACGTCTGGATCGGCTTCGTTTTCGGTGTTTCTTTCTATCTCTTTCTCTATCCACTTCTGCTGCTTCCTTTTTCTCTTCTTCCGGATGAAACCCAGATTCCGAGAGAACACTATTAATCTTGCTGTTGATAATATCATCCAGCGATTTTTTCTCTCTTGAAACCTCTGCATAAGAACTATGCTCGACTGATCTTCTTCCAGACAACGATTCAGATATTCTCTCGGCTTTCCTTCTGGTTTCTTCTTCCAGCTTGGCTCGCTCCTCGTCTTCTTGTTGCTTTCTCACTTTTTTCTCTTGCAACAACTTCTCCATGAAAATTCTCGCCCGTTCCTTTCGGTCCACTTGTGTTTGTGTATTTCCTGACAGTGTTGGAGGTGGAGGTGGCGGTGGAAGACCTTCAAACTCTTCAGAAGGACCAGCCATTCCAGAATCATCCATATCTGGATCAAATCGAAAACTTGATTCATCTTTGGTACCATTCAATGAGAACGAAACTGGTTTAAAATTGTCCAAATTCTGGAGGTTCGCGGGTGTAGAGGCGCTTTTTGGGAGCTGAAAAAATTTCGGTCTAGAAGGCAAACTACCTTGAAACATACCATAGAAATAGGATCAAAAACGCCTGGTTCTGTTAAAGAATCATCAGCAACACGACTAGTTTCCAGAAGTCTTCTACGTTGTCTCCGATTCAATGGTGGTTCGGGAGGTGCCGAAATGTTCAAGCTCATGAGACTAGATGGTCCAGGAGAGCTGACGGTGGATGGTGGCAGAAGATCAGTGGACATCAGTGGAACCGGAGAGCCGAGAATGTTTGGAGAAGGATAAGAGGATTGCTCTTGAGGATGATACATGCGCCATTGATGCATACGAACCTGAAGAATATCAAAACTGAACGGTTTAAAACATCTTGCTCACTAACTTTATGATGGTAATACGAGTAATAAGGGCTGTGAGGATCCATAAAATGAAGTTGAAGATCTTTCCGAGCTGCTAGAGAAGTTTCTATCTCTGCGCCTTTCTGGGCTACTGTCTCTGCATAACTGTTCAGAATAGGTTCCAGATCGGGAGTCGGTGGAATCATTGGACGTGGGCCGACCCAAGGACATCTTTTCCCGTAGAACGATGTATACCACTCGCGGTAGTCAGGATCATCCAAGCGTTCATCTCTGAAACTATTTTTGGATGATATGGGATATAATTGAGCGAATTCTTACGGATCATCATCTTCTTCCTTTTTCGGATCCTCAATACCATGTTTAACGTCTTCTATGCCTGCTGCTTGCCTGGTGACATGTGCTAAGTTTTTGAAAAGAGCTGCATAAACATCGTTGCGTTGAGAAAAATCTCCGGCCGGTTTTAAATTCATCGGAGGTGGTTTCTCTGGTTCCACTGGCTTCTTTCTAGGGCCAATTGCTGATGGATTTTCCGGGGATGCAGGTCTTTTCGAGCTGCCTGACAGTAGAGACGGATGAAGTTCGCAATCCGAATCCGAATCGTCGGAATCTGATCCTGAACCATGAGCTGCTGCAATGGCGGCGAGGGAACTTGAAACAGCTGGTTTCGAATTGGATGAAACCTTTTTCGCTAGCTTTTTCGGTCGTTTGCCAAGCTCTGGCGTATACTTCTTCTCACGAATCAGTTTTTGGAGGTATTTGTAAAATGGATTCAGCTTATTATCAAACTCCAGAAAACCGAATTGCTCAGCATTGTTTCGTTGTTTTGCCTTGATCACAATCTCCATTTGAGTACCATTAGCGACAATGAAGGCGGCGGTTTTCTCAATAATATGATGCAGTTTCATGTTTGGTGGTAATTCGAGCCCGACGGGAAATTTTATTCCTTCTGGTGGTTCGAAAGGTTCGTCACTTTCGCTGTCACTTTCTGGCTCTTTCACAGTCCCTGTTCCATAATCAAATCCGATCGCACTCCGTTGCTCTTTCCGCCTTCTCTCTTCTTCTTCCTCCTGCTCTCCTACAAATTTATTCTTGAAAGCTATTCAAAAAGTATATCTCACTCTGTATATCGGTATGCATATCCTGATAACGTTCTTCTTCACACATATCCTCTTCGATAGCTTCAGTCTCACAATGCTCGGGTGGTATGGAACTTCTTGTGATCGCTATGTCCAGAGACGGCAATAGGAGTCTACAGTCATACCTGAAAATATAGAGGTCATGACATTGATTTTCCCCTCCTTTCACTGTATTATTTGAACTGTCTCGTTTCATTTTTCAGGATGGACTCACGCTTATTTCACATTTTGGATGATGGACCAGCCGTTGACCTAAAAATAAAATATGTCTTATTGAAACGACAAGGAATTGAAGTTGGGGCAGATATTGACAGATAAATGATAAAAGCCTAAACTAGAATATCAGACAGGGCTTGAAACACACAGTTATGGAAGTGTGAAACAAATGAAACCATGATGGTCAGCTTGGGATTCTGAAATCTTATTTCAAAGATGATAAAAATTGTTCCTAACAGAGAATTTTCCCCCAAACTCACCGAGACTCCATAGTTGATCGTATGCAGGTTCTGACGAAAATCGAATTGATTTCTGCTGGTTATCAACACTTCATCAACGTTCCGTTGTGCCAGACATTTATGTTAAGTGGAAAAATCCCTACCTATCCACGCGATTTTCAGAGTCTCCAAGACATGGAACCATATGCCGTTCTTCTGCGATGTGCTCTGATTGATAGTCATTTGGGAAGATTGTGGAAGCATAACCGAATACGAGAAGATCTTTGTAGTCCTAAATTCTGAACATTCAGGACCAGCAAGACTTCGTTTTACTCACGCCTTCAGCATTATTGTCGCTGATCTGATTTCGACGATTCCAACTCCCCATCTCTAAACAAGAGAACTAATTCTTTTCCGGATAAACAACTAATTTCTCCGTCATCGTTCTCCAAATTATTCTATTTGCGAGATTTAAATACTCTGACGACCCAAACATGTGTTTTGTATTATTCGTTACTATAAACATTGCAAACACAGTTAATATTCATTTGTAACAACAAAAATAACAGCTTAAGCGATAGATCCAGCATTAGCGGCGATTCTTGGCCAGAGATCAGCGCATTCCTTGGCGACTGGTCCGGTGATGGCGGATCCCTTCATTTCTCCCTTGTTGTTGACGATAACTCCTGCGTTGTCCTCGAAGTAGATGAAAGTACCGTCCTTTCTGCGGAACTGCTTGCGCTGTCTGATGACGACTCCTTGGAGAACTGAAAAATATAATTTAAAACGAGAATCCATGTTTTATAAAAAAGCATTTTCGCTTAAATTATGCAAATCAAAAAATCTAATTCATAAGAAGTTTTTTTTTAAAAAATCTATACACTAATACCAAACACTTACCCTTCTTTCTGAGCTCTGGCTTTCCCTTCTTGACGGAGCAGACGAACATGTCTCCAACTCCAGCACTTGGAAGTCTGTTGAGACGTCCACGGATTCCGTAGACGGAGATGACGAACAAGTTCTTGGCTCCGGTGTTGTCGGCACAGTTCATGACAGCTCCGACTGGGAGACCAAGGGAAATGCGGAATTTGGCTCCGGAAGCTCCTCCACGTCCTCTCTTCGACATTTTACCTGCGAAAAAAAAAAGATTTTTATCAGAATTACGGGTAACAAAATTGCGAGAAAAACAACGGTGAAGAGGAAAAAATAGGACAAAAGTTTTAGAAAAACGATCTTTCGGATATCTGTAAAAAATCTCAAATAACTAACTTATAGGAACAGATACAATATTTTCCTTGTAGGGTTACTTTATTCCGGCGCCAACACATTTTTGAAGGAAAAATCGTCAAAAACCCAAAAAAAATTGGGGAAAAATTAGCAAGCGACAAAGAGAGACAAGAGACGCAATGTTTAAGCGTATGATACTCAGCCAACAATTTGCTGCGCCGACTTCGCTGCGAGACCCAACGGGTTGGGGGAGATTTACGGAGACCATCGATTTTTTTTTCTTTATTTTTTTCCACAAATTTTAGATTGAATTTGTTATTTTCTCGAAACTTTTTTAAAATTTCCAATAGTTTTAATTCTTATCTGGCCCTGTCTTTCATTTTTCTCTTCGAAAGTTTTCGAAATCGTTGCGAAATGTTCTTCTTGAAGTTAGATTTTGTTCTGACAATAATTTTCATTAGTACTTTTTCCAATGTTCTTCAACGATTCATTTCAACAAGCTTTATTTGTGAACGATAACAACTACAATTCATTTTTAACAATCTCAGCAATAGGTTCTGGGCTCTGAACGTTTGCTTCTTTAATTTGTCCCGAGAGGGTAATAAGTGTTTCTCTCAATAATGCGTTATCAGATCTCATTTGCATGATGTAGAAGAATTGGAAGATTAAAAATAGGAAAAGTACGAGAATAATCAATGGAGCATTGAAGTTGATTCCTCCAATTGAAAATCTGTCTTTCCGGTTCTCTTGTAGTTGCTGTTGTTGGAGTAGGAAGCTCGATCTTCTTTCTTCTGGCTGATCAAGTTTGACATTTTCTGATAGTTTGCATTTGAATTTGAATTCTGCTTTATTTATTGCGTTTTTGAACTGATCCGAAAAGCTGTCAAGATCTGTTGAGGAAGATTCCATTGTGAGAAGTAAGAACTTTTCTTTGCTCCATGAATGACGATATTCTGTAAAAACACCATTGGAAGTATGTGAATTTCTACCGTTTAAGTCTTACCATACTGCAAATAAACTCGGATTATTTCAGTAGTTCCAGGCTGAACGATCCCTGAACTTGGACGAACGCGGAATTTTTCCGGCGAAGTTGTTTTGAATTTGAACATGGTGGGGGTTTCAGATGACTGATTCTTAACAAGGACCACATCGAGAAGATCGTTTTCACCATCAACTTTTTCGAGTCGCAACTCATCTCTAGGCCTGAAAGATAGTATATCCGTGGCTGTTATTTTGAGCTTTCTGGCAGAACTTACGTTATTGACACAAAATCGTTAGATGACCAGTCGTCACTTGGTGCGTTAACTCGGTTCTCGATAAGTGGTCGCAGCGATGGTGGGATGTGTGATTTTCTGCCTTTTGGTCCACGACTTGATCGTCGAGACAGAGATGGTGCTCTTTTAGTTACTGATTCTTCATCGAATTTGACATTCTGAAGTTTGATAATTTTTCTGATTCGTAACCTACGTATAAGTTATTCATCCAGCATTATTGTTTTAACTGGATTTATCAGAAAATCTAATAACTTACTCTTTTTTGAAACGATGAGAAATCGAATTCAGTAACATTGTTATTCGTAGTATCGTCGATAGAATGCATTCGTTGCTGTAGTAGTTTTGGTGAAGGTTTTGGAGGTGGTGGCGGCGGAAGGCATTTGGCAAGCTCGTCCATCGTGAATTTGAAAGTATCCTTCAAAAAAACTTGATGAAAGTAAGAGTAGCGGAGCTGGTCAGAAAGGCGGCCGGAGAGCGAGCCAATTGTTACAACACGAAAAGAGAGAGTTCATTTTCCGTATCGCCAGCGGGGTTCAACGCAAGTAGTGTTAAACACAAGTGGCCCCCAGTCCTCCAGCACAAGATGATGGAAAAGATTTCATGGAAACACCACTCTGGTGATGAATGTACACGGACGGGTGAAATGTGAAAAGAAAAGAGGAGCAAAATGTCTTACGGTGCCTCCTTGATGCTCCAACAGATGACTTTTTGGTACGTAATGAGTGACACTGAGCTTGGTGACAAATGTGAGTAAGTCGTGTCGCTGATTCGTCGCAGCTGAAGAAGACTCGAGCCAGGATCCGATTACCTGAAACATTTTATGAGAAATAGAAGAAGAGCAGAAGAGAATCTGTATGAATATCATTTTTTGAAAAATGTTTGCGGGTATTTTAAAGATGAGCTCACTTTCCAAGAAGCATTCAGGATTGCTGGATTGTCAAAGATTAGAATAGATTCAATCGCATTGGGATAGTAGTACTTTGAAGAGTGGATTATGAACTTCATTGCGTCGAAACTCTGAAATCAACTTTCCAAGACATCTTCAGTTGCTTTCTATTTACCATATTCTTGAGTCCAGTACCACTCATATCTATAAAGATGGTGAGAGGTTGACATCCCTTATACTCCATATAATGACGCTCCATCCAAAATGTAAACAGCTTTTCGAAGCCGTCATCGCCATTTTTGTATTTGCTCATCATGATCCATACTAGAAAAGGAATATGGAAACCTCATAATACACTTATCCCTCACATATATGTCGGTTTTGCAAATCCTTTCCGTGAAGATACATTAGTTGATTATCTAGTAGTGGTTTCAAAGATAGAAGACTGATTCCTAAATATTACTGGATAAACCTGTTTAACTGATTTCATTTACTCACTATCTACATCGAAATTCTTTCTCCACTTTAAGCATTCTAAAATAATAGCGTACGCTATATCTACATCATAATTGACTGATCCTAGAAATCGGTCCAGCCACCAGTCCTCGTGACGTATTCTATGAATATCTTCGGCACAGTGCTTTGCAGAAGCTATCGGATCCTGAGATTTTGATTAGTCTTTTTCAGAAAAATCAGTACTTTTATGATAGAAGTGCTATCTCACTTGTAATATTCTCGATCTCAATTCCTGTACTGCTAGAACATTCGTCGGATCTGTGAATGTCGAACTTCGTCTTCGAAATATTCGCGAGTTAGCAATATCATACACCATCTGAAACTCACGATGGTGTTATATCTTTCTTAACGATGCAAAAATAATGATACGAAAAAATAGAGCACAGAGAGCAATGGCTGAAGCACCACTGCTCGCAAAAATGAGCAGAAGTCAGTAACAACTGCCACAGAAAACAAAAAGAAAGAGAGAGGGAACGGAATTGGTTTCGATTTAAAATTCATCGAAACCCTAAATTGAAAAAAAGAAACTAGAACTTTGATTCTTAGACAGCAATTTCTAGATGTAGCTCAGGATAGGTGGTTAGATCATTGGAACTTCAAAAAGTGATGTTTTTTGTCCGAATGTAAGTACTACTCACCTTTCTCAAGAGAGCAGAAACGAAAAAAAAGAAGAAAGTATTTCTGAGTACCTGTAAAATGAGGAGAAAGAAAAAGTAAATAGGAACGATATGAATGGTGCGGGCGGATAAATGAATGAGCTTTGTGAGTTTTGTGAGTTCTTCTCGTTTCTCCTCCCTTTCCGTGAGTGCCGATCTCGCTTTTTGTGTTTTCTCCTATCTCTAAATCTAAACCCTGAGCTTCTGTTTTCTTCTTCTTCAAGCAAGCATATTGAACTCATCAAGAGTTTTATTCTGATGCCACAAAATATACTGCAACATTCGTACAATCCAAGAATTCTGTCTTGCAAATTGGATCTTTGTTATAACTTGTGATCATTCAAAACCGATGCATCTCGACCAGGAAATCATTGTTATAACATGGAAGCAGTTTGATACGGTAACCTGGAAGTCCGATCCACAAAAAATGCAACGCGTCCAAGAAGACCAGTTTATGCCGACCGCCCGTGTCTTGTCTCCTCCGCGCTTTTCAATTTTCGTTCAGCGCAGCAGTGTTTCCTCGTTGCCGCCTGTTGAATGCGAGTTGTCTACGTTGCTGCCAATTTTTGATCATTATCTTAGTACCTTATAGTTTTCTCTTCGTTTGTTATCATCTTGTTTTCGCTCACCACATTCATAGACAGAATTGTTAAAAACAGACGAATTCGATAACCTCTTTCTTGATCTAAATGGAAATTGAATTTGTGAAAATTGATTTTATTTGAAAACAAGTTATTCTGAAAGAAGCCTAGTACAGGTGAAAACAGCTTTTCAATTATGTTTTCGACTTTATCGCTCTATTTTCCTCTTCTCACTTCTCCTACTTGATTTATAACACACTTAATTTTTTCAGAAGCGGTAAAAACCTGTGTAACACGAAGGAAAGCATGAACATCGAGAATCAGGATGCTTTCTTCCAGTGGCTCTGTGATGAGCTGACCCCAATGTAAGTAAAATTTACTATTTGCCAAAGTATTCAAATTTCTTTTCAGTGCCGATGCCGATCCAATTGCTCTGGCAAAATATGTGCTCGCATTGGTAAAAAAGCCCGATAAGGGTCAAGAAGAGCTGAAAGAGTTCACCAAGGAGCAGTTGAATGTCTTTTTACAAGATCGTGAGTTCCATTGTACTATATATGCGAAATTAAATTACTCGAAATTACAGACACTGCTCCATTTGTTGATAAATTGTTCGATGCGCTGACCAGCAAGAGTTATTTACCTGCGGAAAGTGCGAAACCTGCCCAGGCTGCTCCCAAGCAAACATCGCCACCCAAGGAAGAGGCATCAAAACCAGACTCTGCTCGCCAGTCGTCTCCCTCATCTGGAGTTCAGAAGCCGAGCAGTTCGTCGTCTTCTTCGAAAAGTGACAACAAACCAGCGCGCAAACGGATAAGCCCACCACCATCGGAAAATCGCGAAAAGGAGAAATCAGCTCGCGACAAGGAAAGACGTCGTTCTCGCTCTCCGCGCGATCGTCGTGGTCGTCAGGCTCCATCATCACGTAGTGGACGAGCTTCATCAAATGATCGAGATCGCGAACGTCACCGACGACGATCACGTTCAAGATCGAGGTAAGTAGGCGTTTCAGTTCATGCTGTTTTAGAAATTGTGTTAATAGATAGTAACATTCCTGTGTGTATAACCACAAGTACGGTATTGTAACAGAATAACAATTACAGATCATCAAGTGGCTCACGGACACCTCCATACAAATCCAGTAGATCTAGCCGTCGCCGGTGCAAAGACTTCGAGGAGCGTGGATATTGCATTCGTGGTGATCAATGCCCTTACTACCATGGTCGCGATCCTGTAGTCGTCGATGAAAACGCTCTCAGTTCTATGGTCCCAATCCCCTCTGCTCCTCCTAATTTCTCGTATGTCTTACGCTTTCCGAATACTAATCTTACTCTCACTTTCACGAAAAATCAACGTTACCAAGTTTCAGCCTACCACCACCCGGATACAACGCGATCAATCCACCTCCACCTGGCGTCGTCGTGTCTGCTGGAGAGTACAACCCAGAGACTCCTGCTTTGACAAACTACAGTATGCCACCACCACCGATTCCGGGTACTATCCCTGGAACCATTCCAGGAGGATGGTCTCAGCAGCTTCCAGCTGTTCCTCAATACGTACCACAACCGGTGACAAATTTTTCGCAACCACCACCATCAACCGGCGGTGCTGTACCTATTGTTCCGCAACAACCAGGCTCTTTCCGTGGAGGAATTCGTGGAAGAGGTGCTCCGAGAGGCCGAGGAAGTTTCACTCGTGGAGGTTTCGCTGGCAATATCAACAGAGAAAACTGCACTCTACAAGTGGCGAAGATTCCAGCTGAAATGAATAACATCGCTAAGCTCAATGAACATTTTGCCACTTTTGGAGTAGTAGACAACATACAAGTTCGATACAACGGAGAAATAGACGCCGCACTCGTAACATACGCATCTAAGCATGACGCTTACAAAGCTTACAAGTCACCAGCTCCCGTCCTCAACAACCGGTTTATTAAAGTGTTTTGGCACAACCCAGGAGGTGAAGGAACCGATGGTGCAGCTTCGAAGCCGAATGCTCCAGCATCTCCACCGAAGCCAACGGAACGTCCTAAAATTGCAACCGTGCAAGAATCGAAATTTGTCAACGTAGCAGCTCTCAATCACAGGAAGCAGCTTCAAGAGGCGAAGGAGAAATTGACACACGAGAAGAGCTTGTTATCGGCACTTGTAGCAGCTCAGAATCAACACAACGTAATTCTTGATAAATGGTTGGCCAGACAGAAAGAGCTACTTATCAAAGCAAGAACTTCTCCTGACGAAGCTGAAAGGAAGAACGCTACTAAGTTGGTGAAGCATCTGCATAAGAAAGTCAAAGCATGCAAAGAAGAAATAGATTCGATCCTTTTGAAAATTTCTGAAAAGTCAATGCTGGTGGATGAAATAGTTGCCCAGATCGAATCTCTGAAAAATCCGAACAAGTTTGAAGACCCGAGCAGGAAAAGAAAAGCAGCGAGTGATGGGGAGGAACCACAGAGCAAGTTGAATAGCATCGTCGTCGTCAAACATGTGAAGGTATAGTTAGAGCTTCAAGAATCAGAAACTATTCAAATGAATCTTTGTAGGAAGAGTTGGTTACCGACTTGATGGCTCATATGGAGAAATTCGGAGAAGTTTTCGATCATAGTGTGAAAGCCGAAGATGATGGTCTTATGACTGCCGTCTTTCCATTCAGAAAGACTGCTGATGCCCTGAAGGTAAGCGAATTTCTCATTTATCGAAAATAATTTTTATATTCAGGTGATGGAAGAAGGAAAAGTGCTCAATGGAGTCGATCTGGATATGGAGTTGAAGACCGAGAAGATCGAGGAAATTCCTTCAACAGATACAAACATGTCGGCTGACCAGTTGCTCGCTGCTATTCCGAGCAGTCTTGAGGTAACGACGAGTTTTTCTATAATTTCTTAACAATGTTTTTTCTTTCAGTCGGACGAGGACGATGACCTTCTAAATGACTAGAATAGTTTCAGTTTAATCGATCTCAATTTAGTTTCTTGGTGATCTGACTCGTTGGTTTTAAAAAATTGGTTTTTAATATCTGGTAAGTACTCCCCAAAACTTCAAGATTACCTCAAACAACAATTGTTATTGCCTTATTTCTATTGTACTTTCAATATTTATCATCTTTGTTCTTATCTCTTTCTTGTCTTTTCAAATTTATCTGTATCGCCCTTTTGGCATTTAATCTTGTGATTTTCTTTCTTTCTTATTGTAAACTATCTTCTTAAACACCCAACTCGTAGTTTTGAAGCTTCCAGAGTTGGCTGTGTAAGAAGTCAGTTGTTCTTTCCCATTTGTTCCGTTTCATTATTTTATTATTTCTTTTTTCATAATTATGCGAAAGCCAGAAAAAAAGAATCGAAAAGAGAGAAAAATGACTCCACCAAATGAGAGAAAATAAAGTGAAAAAGATTGGCTGTAAAAATCTCAGAAAAAAAAAAACAGAAAACGGGCCATTAAAAAGCATATCAACAGCATTAAAAAACAGGTCAAAAAGAGCCCGAGTAATAATAACGAGAATCTCATATATTTATTAAAAGACAGGTTTTAAAACAATCACGAAAACGGGTTTCTTTTTCTATAGCCGTAAATTGCCAAAACCAATAAAAGATTTATTTTTTATCTGTGTTCTTTTTTTTACATTTTTCTTTGTTGTTCGATTATGATGACGTTTGAATCGTCTCCACTTTTATCTTGTATTGCCCTTTGAATTTTTGAATTTTTGACTTTTAAAGTTTCCTTTTTTTTAACGTCTCTTTCATAAAAATCATATTTTAGAGTTTTTTCGATTATTTGATTGCCACAGTTCCCGCGGCCGGTTCTCTGTTGCTTTTTTTCTAGCCGGCCGTTGGCTGCAGCCAGCAGAACGCGCGCCACATTATATGCCACGTTCCCATCCAAAATTTGAAACAGTTCTCCTTTATTCACTGTCTTTTTCAGCTAGTCTCTTCTTTTTGCATCACTTCTGCTCCTAAAAGTGAAAACATTCCGCAAACTTCGAGACAGAACAAAATACATCAGTTGACCTGAAGGTTGAATGTTCTCTCTTATCAAAAAAGTTGTCTTTCTTTTCAACTTGAGTCTCAAGCGGCAGTTCTTCTATCACCCCAAAGTTTCTTTTTCTGATTGATTGGAAGTGCAGATGACGTGGCAACTGATGTACTTCATTTCAACACTCCAATCCGTTCTCTGTGTGTGTTCCTGCACTAGAGCGGACACATAATACTGACGGTCTCTTGTCCTTTCTGTTCTTTCTCTCTTACTCTCTTTCTCTTCTCCTCATCCTATCTCTGCTTCTTCTTCTCCCTTCTCCACTCTTTCGACCGCTCCGCGACGCACGCGCCGCGCTCAACGAAAAAGAGAAAAGCAGAGCGAGATAGAGACTGCTGCGTTGGTGACACGTCTGTCGGTGTAGCCACTGCTTCTCTGGTGGAGATTCTCGCTCCTCCAGCGCCTGTTATAGATATCCATCTCACTTCCACGTTCTCCTCTCTCGATATATTTTCTTTCTCCTTTTTTCGCCGTAGTCATCGTCGACGACGTACTTTTCCCCCGGTATCGCGCATTGGCGGCGGCTTTTCACGTTTTGACTCATTTTCCACGAGGATTATTGATTCAGTTCCTACATTTTTGTTTGTCCCTTCTCCGCTTCACTGGTTCCTAACCGGATGTATTTAACAAAACATCTGGAAAAAGCACAATATCACCTATATTTTTTCAGAATGGGAAACGTGTTCGGCAGCTTGTTTAAAGGCCTTTTCGGCAAGAAAGAGATGCGCATCCTGATGGTCGGATTGGATGCTGCCGGTAAGACGACTATCCTCTACAAGCTCAAGCTCGGAGAGATCGTTACCACAATTCCAACTATCGGTGAGTCACTGTTCTTGCGAAATTCTTTAACTTGAAAAGTTTAGGATTCAATGTGGAAACTGTTGAGTACAAGAACATCTCATTCACCGTCTGGGATGTCGGAGGTCAGGACAAGATCCGTCCACTCTGGAGGCATTATTTCCAAAACACACAAGGACTCATCTTCGTCGTCGACTCGAACGATCGTGAGCGTGTCGGAGAAGCTCGTGAGGAGTTGATGCGCATGCTTGCTGAGGATGAGCTTCGTGATGCCGTTCTCTTGGTCTTCGCCAACAAACAGGATCTTCCACAAGCCATGAACGCCGCCGAAGTCACCGATAAACTTGGACTCCACTCGCTCAGAAACCGGTCATGGTACATTCAGGTGAGCTTTATTTTCAGCATTTTCAGCTATCAATTACTAAAGTCTTAAACATCTGATTCCAATTTATCCTTTACAGGCCACATGCGCAACATCCGGAGACGGTCTGTATGAAGGACTCGATTGGCTCAGCAACCAGCTCAAGAATCGATCTTAAATCACTCTCATGGTTTTGACGAATAAACAGCAATATTTTTCCTTTTTTAATAGTTTATCGTCTCTTTCTTCTCATACAATTCACTCTCTCCGTTCTCTTTGTTCTTCCTTTTCTCTCTCCCTCTCCCTCTCTTTATCTTTCCTATTAGGCTTTTTAATTTGATCACCACCACCACTTTCTTCTACTTTTTCCTCCCCACCCATTCGTTTCGTTTCTTTTCTCTCCAAAAAAGATCGACCGTTTTTTATTCTTATCCGATTACATTTGGAACCGCATCTGACGGGAATAATATGTAACTTATTCATTGTACCCCCTAGCTCCGCCCTCCGTTCCCCACCCAATACTTCCCAGAAACAGTGTCGCGAGAAGAAGTGTGAACGTGTGAAGGTGATGGTAATATTGCTACTACTACACCACAAGTTTCTCCCTTTCTCTCTTGTTGAACAGTTATATTCCTTCTTGTGATTTTTGCTTCACCGCACCACACCCCAGACAAATCTCCCCATCCCCAACCTTCTTCATTCGTTTGAAATTCAAAGCTTTTTCTTTTCTCTCCCCTCAATTCGCTTCTTTTTCGTATCCGAACACTGTTTTTTGCTTTCTTTTTTTCTTTCTCTCTCGTATTATGGTACCGTATTCATTCATCTTTCAATGGAGTAAATTATTATGTTATCAACTCGGAAAACATTTGAGCGAAGGCATATCTTCTCTCTGCGGTGGTCAATTATTTATTGCTAGGAAGGAGTTGCGTCATTAGATATTCTGCTCTCCCTACTGCGGGATGAACGAATTCTATTCAATAATCGTCGACCGAGAACCCACCGTTTATATGATTATATGGACGGATTAACCCCGAAAGCATCCATCATTGCGTTCGCAGTTGTCAGACTAGATTTTTGAACCGATAAGAGATTGATGAATGTATTTTTGTTGAATTTTTTGAATTTGCGCTTTAAAACAGTAGATCTTAGGCTGTAAAAGCTGAAAATTTCCAGCAGAAAATTGAAAAAAAAGAAAATTTTTGCTGAAACTCCGCGAAAAACTAATCGTTCGAGACCCAATTAGCAATTTGATAATGTACCTTTAAGCTATGGTAGTTTCTAGAACATTCTATGATAATTTGATCTCCTTGTTTTTATTCATTTTTCTCCTTTCAAAACAAAAATTGCGAGTACATTCTCAAAATTAGGGAGAAATATACTCTTTTTTCCATTTTTTTTTATCCTTTTTCATCGAAAATTGCAAATCACAGTGCTTCTTGCATCGTCTCCGTAACGAAACCCGACCTGTCATGCCGATAAGTTGCCTCAGCAGACAATATCTGCTCGCCAGATCTCCTTTCCCACTCCTTCTGAATACCTCCTTCTGTCAATCATCAGGTTTTATAGATTTTTTCGATACAAAACTTTTCTGCCGTTTTTCGATTCACTCTCCAGATTGTCGCCTCAAGTAAGCGTCAAGGTTTAGTCCGCCCTCCTCCTACTTCAGTCGTTCGAAAATTTGAATGTGATGAGGAGAAGAGGAGGAAGAAGAACGCAGCCAATTTCCTGTCCATCTGCTTTTCCGAGCAGCAACCATCTGCCTGACACTCGGAATAGGTGGTGGTACTAGACATTAATAATAAGGTTGTTGCTTTTTCAAACACGGAAGTTCTCTTTTTCTGAATTCTTATCATTGGCTTCGTGACATGGATCGTTAATTATATGTTGCACATTTGAATGCGTTTATCCTCTGGTCTCTTCTGTCCATTCAATATTTGAGATGGGGGATATCTGAGCGGATTATTGCGCAATTCGCACTGCGTCTAATGCAATCCGATCTTCCACCAGTCTTCGTTTATTTTTCGCTTGTTTCTCTCATGCAAACGAGTTCGCTTCTAATAAAGTCAGCACTTTGGTTTTCTTGTTTTGAGCATTCGTTTTTGCAATTTGAACGCGGCTTTTCGTCGCGAAACC
This sequence comes from Caenorhabditis nigoni, assembly GCA_027920645.1. Classification (NCBI taxonomy): domain Eukaryota; kingdom Metazoa; phylum Nematoda; class Chromadorea; order Rhabditida; family Rhabditidae; genus Caenorhabditis; species Caenorhabditis nigoni. The sequence continues at coordinate 5,376,386 of CP115866.1, read as the reverse complement.
CGCGGCGCCTGGAACACCGTGCTCACCGAGACGATTCGAAAATTGTAACTTTGCATAAAAATTCTGTTCAATAACAGAAGCATGAAAACCGTTATTGGTGCTATTAAGGGAAGTGAAGTGGTACTCGAGTACTCGAAGACGATGGTCGAGAGTGGACATTGGAATTTGAATGCCTTTTCTTTGAAATACGAATGAAAAGAAAATTATTCTCTGCGAGCCTTGAAAGTTCTAAAAATGGCATCTAATTAGTCTTGTTTTCACTCATAGCTTGCTTCCCCAATTACTGATTCCCTTCCTCCTCACTCTTCGCTTTCTCATTATACACTCGCCTCTCTGGGTTAATTCGATACAATTCAAATCGTATGCGCTGGCCCTTGAATTCAATTTCAAATTCCCCCCGACCCATTCATTCCCCTGCTGCCGTTGGTGACTGTGTGGGTGAACACGAATGGTGCAGAAGAGGAGAGAGTCCACATTGCGTCACACCTCGCGTCTCTTCGTCTGTCACACTATTTTCCGCACCGTTTCTCATACGGGGCCACCTTTTCTTCAGTCATCCATTCACCCCCGGTTGGTGGTGCCCCGTTTTTGTTCTGTTTGTCCTGTTGGTGTGGTGTACTACAACACATTTTCAAACCCCACCACCCTCTCCTTCTCCAATTTTCTCACCTTTTCCCAAGAAACGATTGGCTCTAATTATCGCTTTTGTGCCCAATTAGCCGTGGGATTCTTTTCTGTGGACGTTTTTGTAACTGTGTCAAACACTTTCGAATTGTTTGGCCTGGGAAAAAGTCTTTTTATGGGTGATTTTCCGTTTAACTTCGCCAGGTGCTAGCATATGGAGGCAGATGTGTTTTATTAGAGGCGTAACAGGTGCGATTATTTGCATTTTTTTTGCTTCTGTTGCAAGTGTTTAACCTAAAAAACCGAAAAAAACAGTCAAAAACGATCAAAAACGGTGCTCGTTTTCTACAAATTCCTGAAAACTCGGAATACGGTTTTTTCGTGGCGAGACCCATGAGCCGTACCGACCGATGCGCCTTTTAATTTTCGTCATGTTTTTCAATGTTTTTCTCTCCTAATTTTGAGTTTCCGGGCCTATTTTATCCGTTCTCCTGTGTAATTCGATGTCAGTTCAAATCTTCTAACAATTGTTATCGTTCTTTTTCAATCAAACCATGTATTTTATGACGAAAAACGTATTTATCACCCCTCCTTTACTGCCTAGTTAAGTTGAGAATCGTTTGTTTTCTCTGTGACAAATCTTATCCGAATAGCGAAGCTTTTGGTTTGTCACACTTTTCCATAATATCGTTTAAAGGCACAGACCATTTAGGGACGAATAAGTCTCACCACGATTAGCGCGCGGGGGTGACCGCCGCCCGTTTACAGATCATTCTACTTTTTCCACATAAAAAGCAAATTATGTCGTTCTTTTTCTGTAGTTTTAGTCCTTTTTTATAGCACAGGATCAGAGAAAACGAATTCTTCATGACACTAGGTGAAGAGAAGAATCAATTTTCTTCGCAACATGACACGCCTGATGAGTTAATAATGTGGTCGGTTGATTGATTACTAATGCCTGTCGTCGTAGGTCATCAAACCAGTGTGCATATACTGCGAACAGGTGCACATTATTCGAGTGGTTTCTCTTTTTACTTCTTCATTTTTTGTTTCTCTTCGAAAGTAACCCGAAAGTTGCTGACTGCTTCTCTTCTATACTCGCGTCCATCGACCATAAATCTTGACGTACCAAACCCCATTGCATTTTGATTTATCTACCTCTGCAACTCTCCTTTTTGTCGTTTTTTCATTCGTTACTTTTGTTCTGACCTGTTTTGTAACGAAAAAAGGCTTTAAAAGCATATTTATCTTCTGAAAATGTTGAAAATTGTTCTCCCTCCTTCTTTTCGAATTCAAAACTAAATCGTTCGCGCCTTTCGTTTTCCTCTTCCATGTTCCTGTGTACTCCTCTCGGAGGAACTTCTGGAGTCGTATTTCCCTTCTTATCAGCTTCATTCTCTCACCATTTTTGATAATTTTGATATCGAAAAGTGCCTTTTTTAGTAAGTATTGCGAAGATCGATGAACAACTCTTATTCAAAAGTTCCTTCCGGTTGTTTTTTGTTCATCTATGTTGATCTTATTCTTATTCTTTTGCTATTTGAACAGCATTCAAGTGTCCGTTCGTCTCTCTGACACCCCCCACCGAGTGTGTGGCCACATGAACTGATTTATTGGTCCACTTGGGACAATTTGCATTCATTACCCCCTATCGATCCCTCTTTCTTTCTCTTGTTTTTGTGTCTGCGAATTTTTTTTTGAAAAACTTCAAATTTCAGGAGAAACGAAGACGACACTCAGACAATCGTCACAAATGGAGGAGCGAGGCCCAGATATAGGTGAGTGGACTCTTCAGAAAGGGTGTGAAATAGCACTCAAGATGTGTAAACAATGAGAATGTCAACTTGACAATGTGTATTTGTTCGTTTATTCACAGTTGAATTCCCATGAAATCAAATGAAATGAAATTTGAATTCTGATTACAGAAGAGTACGGCTCCCAACCATGCACTCCGCTCTCATTCGACCCAATGCTACCATCGACATCACGAGTGGCGACTCCAGTGAGACCATCGTCTACGATGTCTGCTCGCCAAGCTCCCGGTTAGTTTTCATTAACGTTTTTTTGGCAATTAATGAGAATTCATCTTTTTGATACTTAAAAACAGAGGTCGCCTCTTATCACTTTCGAATTCCTTTTTTTGTGTCTCGTGTGTTCTTGCATCTCCCGAAACTCCCACTTTTCAGCGTCTCCCTTCCGAGCACAGCCACAGAACATGGAGCTATCGAATTCACGGGTTCATGAGCTTCGAGAAGTAGCTGCTGGAAAAAGATTGCGTACGAATGACTGGATGCAAGGCTACATTCCTCCGAATCCCCAGCAACAACAATTTCAACGACCGCCCAGTATGGTGAGTTTGGTGGCTCGAATTTCAGAATGAGACTTTCCAATTTTTCAGATTGGCTCGACAGTTTCGAACATGTCAAATTTGTCGCATATGACCAAGTTCTCTGCACTGTCGGTTAACACGGAATGCGGACACTTCGACAATTGGATTTATCAGTCCCAACCAGCCCTGTCGAAGGTGTCACACTCATCAGTGGAGAACCAAGACCCGATGAAGAGAAGAGAACGGATGAGCATTCCGGAAATCGAACAAAGCCTGGCATCGTATGTCATGAGTGATCAAGTTGCTGCTATTCGAGAACTGGAGCCACTTGCGAAGGCAGAAGCACTTGAGACGACTTATGACAAAACTGATTTGGCACCAATTATCAATGCCCTCTTCGAGGTCTTGGTTCCGAGACCACAAGAAAACGAGAACGTGATCCGTAAAGTATTCGAAATACTCCATCGCGCTGCAGTACCAAAGCATGTGAGAACGACGGAAAAGATTTTCCACCAGCTCAATTTAGAGCTGATGAACCCAAATTCGAAGCACAGTTTTCAAGTGCCAAGACCGTACAGCATCTACGAGTTGGTGATTGAGAGAGCCTCACGCTTGGACACAGCTTACGATCAAGCCGCAATGCTTCTTCTGGCTCAAATATGCTGTAAACCGTTTTTCATGAAGTACGTGTTCTCTGACAATCAACAATCCCCTGGTCACAAACGTCTCCATGAAGTGGTTATGAGATTCGCCATAAAGAACTTGCAACAACAAGAAACAAAGCGAAAGAGCAAAGGATTCAGCGTATCCATCATCAAGAACCTATCTCGGAGGAACCGTTCGATATGGAGAATTGTTTATGAGCTGCATGTCATTCCAATCTTTCGGGACATCATCAAGGATGAGTACAGCGACGAAGATCTCCTCTGGCCAACTATGCAAGCATTAACCATGTTCTGCTCGAACGAAATAGTTGGAGAGGACTTTGTGAAGTTGGGTGGTGCCCAGCATTTGTGTAGTCTCCTGTCTCATGGATCCACTCGACTACTTCACGAACTGTTGGCTTGCATGCAGAAGTTATCATTGATCAAAGCGATTGAACAGCAAGATATGGAAGATTCAATTCGATGGGTGATACAGCTGGTTGGATCGGATGATGCGACGATCGTGGAGCGATCAACAGGAGTGCTCCGGAATATTGGACAGCCCAACAAGCAGAACAAGGTCGTCATGGTGCGCAACGGAGTGACCGCCCACGCGATAGCGGTTTTGCGGACCTCGATGCGTTTCCAGCAAAGTAAGGGTTTCTTTTTATTTTGTAAGTGAATCAATTCATTTTTTAGCGAACGCTGCGAAACATCAGATCTTGTCGATCTATGAGAATTGCCTTTCGATTCTCAACAACGTCACAAAGATGGCTAAGGATGATAACGTGGACTCTGCGATTCAGGCGTGCCGGATGATAAGTGAGAATCCGGATGCTGCATGTGTCTTGCTATATTTCTTCGGTGTCGGAGCTCCAAAATGCAGGAAGCTCGCCGTAAACGTCATGAAGCGGGTCATCGAGAACGTTCCAGCGTTTGCCGAACCGTTCGTTGATCTCACCGGAACGACCGGGGAAACGCTGCCGATTCTATTGTTGCAGAGGGCATATGAGAGTTTGGGTGAATGGCGGACAGCGGTGAGTTCATTTAGTTTTTGTTTCACTTTACAAAAAACGGTATTCAGGTCGTGGAAGTTATGCGAGCCGCACCAAACTCTGCTGAATTCAGAGTTGCCAATGAGAAGCGGCAAGATCATGAGGATATAGTGTGGAAGTCGGTCAGCCTCGTATCGAATCTCTGCCGAAACGGAAATCCACGATTCTTCGAGAGAGTTAAAGTGGAGATGCTGTGAGTTGTTTTCTTGAGTCTTTTGAAAATTTGAATGTAATTATTTTTCAGCTATACCCGTCCAACGAATCCCTTCACTTCGCTTTTGCCGGAAATGAGCGACGTCATTCTCTACGAATGGCTCGACTTCATCCTAGCCATCTGCGGTACCGAGTGGTCACTACAGAACTGCCTCATGTACCACTTCCTGAAGCAAGCGAAAATCACACACGAATACTTGCTCCACTATCGTCGGCCGAACCCTCAGATCTGTAAGTGATTCATAGAAAAACGTTCCGTTATCAGTGGGATTTCTATCATAACTTTCAGGCGACAAGATCAATAATATCATCGAGACCGGCATGAGACAGCAACAACAACACAACCAGCTGGAGCAAATGGCAATGATGCATGCTCAGCAGCAGCAACAACAGCTACCAATGTGATGAGAGATTACGAGTTGACGTATCCCGTGTGACGATTCCCATATGATCTTTCTCATCCCATACCCTTCCGTCATAGCTCCTTTTCAGCACATATAATCATTTCATTTTGTTTCACCACCTAGCTTCAAATTGTACTATTTGCTCATTCCAATCAGTATTAGGAACATATCTCGAACACCTTCTCTTTGCTATTTCTCTCGCTCTTTTTTCCCCAAGAATCTTTCCCCATCTAAAACTTTCATATTCCTTCTTCCAAGTACACATCTCTCATCGATTTCGTGTTGTATCAGTATAGAAGTTAAACTTGTTATTTTTTGTCAATTTGATAACGGGCCGTATTTTTCTTTTCTCTCTTTCTTTCGTGTAAAATGAAACATTTATTTAAGTTCAGATTTAGATATATCTTAACGACCAGCAACAACGAGTCGAAAATATATGATAGCATATGTGAGACAGAGAGTTATATAGAGAAGAAAAAGTGTTATCCGACCAGCATCTGCTTCTTTTTCAGCTTCTTTGATCAACACGACGAGGTAGATGATAGCAGTGACAAACTGGAAAAGGAAAGAAGAATCGTAAAAAAGAAGAAGAAGAAGGAAAAGGAATTCTCACCCAGAAAATTAATTGAATCAAATAGTGAACGAAAACGGCAAAAATATCGGGGAGGCAGATGATAAAAAGGGAAAGAACAACGATAATTGTCTGAAGATTCAAGGTGTTCAGAGTGTCGGAAAACTTAAAAATCACCTCAAAAATGTAATAGAATTTGACAGAAAGTGAAATGATAACAAGACATAAATGAATTAAAGCAAGCATGATGAACCAGAATTTGATTGGCATACAAATGCACGAACTATCCGGATCGGCTGCGAAGTCTCCGCCGGTTCGAGCTCTGCCACGTGGCGAGAACATGTGGCTGAAAAAGACTGGGGAAGGGAAATGGGGAAACGAATATTCATTTTGGAAGAGAACTAACTTCACAGCTGGATGATATTGATTTTCAGTCATCGATATATAATAAATGAGAATTCGAGATAAATGAGATTTCGAGGTTTTGTGATGAGTGAAGAATGTGATTTGCTTGCTGGAATATGCTGGAAAAATGGAAAATAGGACAAGAAGCTGAACAACTGATTCAAGAGATGAAGTTTTTTCATGTCGCTTCATGGATTTTCGAAGAATTTTTTCTGAAAAATACCGTATTCCCTCTAACAGAACGTCCACCACTCCCAACCGCAGACTTTGAGCCTGTATGTCTTGGTTCCTGTAGAAGATATCAAAAGGTGGTCAACTGATGAAATATTGCTGATAGTCTGATTAACATTTTATTAGTTAACCAGTTTTTGATATCTTTTACAGGAACCGGGATACACGAGCTCAAGGTTAATAGTTAAGGGGGGGGGGCATTCTTTTACATGTTTTACGGTACGGTACACTAGGTTAGGAATCCAAAAATGCAAGAATTGGGTTCACCAAATGGAAGAACCAGTGTTATATTTTCTAAATCAGTTTTCGAATCTTGGAAACATCAATTTTGAAGCTATTAAAGATCATTTGGCCCAGAAGAACGAGGTTTGAAAGACTGGACCCGGCCAACTTTGACGCGACTTATCTCGGTTACTGTAAGAGATATCGAAAATTGGTCAACTGACAAAATATGTCAAATTTTATGATAAACATTTTGTCAATTTATTATTTTTTGATATTTCCCACGGGAATCGAGATAAATAGAGTCAAAGTTAAGAGGTCGGCGCTTGCCGCCTGAGCTACACGGTCGGCTGCTGACTTCTCAACTGTGACCCTATCTATCTCGGTTATTGTGAAAGATATCAAAAATTGATCAATTAATAAAATTTTGCTAATAATCTTATTAACATTTTATCAGTGAATTACTTTTTGATAGCTTTTAAAGGAAATGAGATACATGAGCTCAAAGTTGACGGTTGGGTGTGCTTCTGAATTATATATTAGGTTGGCTAATAAGTTTCTTTCGATTTTGGTGACATTTTTGATCATAGTTTTCTCAGAGCGGAGGGGTCTAGATTAATGAAAGTAATGTCCATAAACATCGATATTGTCTGTTCAAAAAAATCGCGCGGGTGAACGCGTCGAAATGTCTGCGTCTCTACAGCGCCTCTACAGGTTTGGGCACTCTCTACACGTTTTTCCACCCGTTCACCCGTGCGATTGTTTTGAATGGACAATAGTTGTCTGACAACGCTCCGGTAACTTTTTGATTCTATCGGCTCAGGACGAGGAAAGCTGCGATTGGAAAAGTGAGTGAACTCCTTTTTGAAGTCATCTTTTCAATCGAAGTCTTTTCTATCAAGATGGTGCTTTAGAGCTTCGAACGACCATTTATCCAAAAGGGCAAGGTCCGGAAAATACGATGGGTGCAAAAAAATAGTTGAGCCAAACGACATGAGGTTTTGGCTGATGCCTCTTCTGACAGGAGTTATCGCACTGTCGTGCTGAAAGTAAACCTCTGTCTTTTCTCCTTGTTTCGATTCGACTGCCGAATTCAAATTTTCTAATTATAAACTATGAATGGCGGCCATTATATAGGTACATTCATCTAAAAGTTCCCAGTCTCCATTCCTTTGACAGACCATCAAACACACAGCATACCCGTTTGCACTGAAAATTTAGGTTACGAGACGCCCAGAGCTAGCTGTTCTTTGGCAATCAACTGACCCTTCCGCATATTGTTAGAGTAGCTTACCCACTGCTCATCTACAGTAATTAGATCATTCACCCAACTGAACGTGTCAAGAAATGATAGGAGAAACATGCACATGTCTACATGGCGATCCATATCGTCGTCCTTCCAAGCTTAGGTTACGGACCGACCAAATTTTTGGCACCGCCAAGAGACCTCAATCCGATCACAATACTTGGTTGACTAACTGACAATGCCTTTGACATTTTACAACTGGTTTGAAGCGGATCGGTTTCAGTAGTATTCTTCAATAGGTCCAAGTGCGACTTCCGGACCGAGCTCAGTCTTTCAGTTTTAAATTTTTGGCTTCAAATCGTTCGGCCCCATGCTTGATGGTAGAAATAGTAAGAGGTCCCTTCCTATCTATTTATTTCATTTTCTTGTGGATAACATGTCTCGCTTACCCAGGAAGACATAAAAACAAAATGGCATTTTGAAAGAGTTGACGGTAACGACCGAAAGCAAGCGAGATGCTCGCGAACCACAAGAAGAAGAAACAAGACAAAATGTGTACAGAAAGTCCATGAGATACTCTATCTAACAAAAAAACATGCACCAAGAAATATAGTCCCACTGGTCAGATATGAATCTTCAAAGTTGAGCATTCAAAATCGAAAGAAACTTATTAGCCAACCTAATAATTTAATCTGGTTTTTGATTGATATCTTTTGAACAATTTGAATAAAATGAACAACAATTTACTGTATTTTTTGATACTCTATATCAACAATTTTTTCCCAAAGATTGAAAATTTCCAAAAAGAACTTCGAGGTCCTTTTCTTGTTCATATAAAAATCGGTCAGAAAAAGTATATTCTTTATTCAGAGAAATTGAGCAGAGAGAGTTATAAAGACAATGAAATACTCCTATGCAGCCACTGCAATAATATTCTCATCTCCACGATTCTGATAGTAGTAGTAGAGCATTCGGAACATCAGAATACAAACGCAAATCGCCAAGAAAAATTCGACGGTTCCCAGAACTATTGCACATGTACAACGGGTGCGCCATGTCCGATCAAATTCGTTGTCACGCGTATAGTGGCTACTCTTCCACATTGCCGCTTGAATGACAGTGACAAGTGCAAAAATGGTAAAAGCCACCCAGACACAAAAGTTGATAGCGAAGTTGATGATATTGGAAAAGTACTCGGGAAGGAAGATGATGAGACCCATGAAGAGCGTGGAAAATGTCTGAAAATGATTCTAGAATTTCCTCTCTAATAATCTCTAAAAGCTCACTAGCCAGACAAAAGAGCTCCACCAAGTGGATAGAATCCAATTGAGAATGGCGACAACGACAAGTGTTGCTGCGATCCCTAGCATCACGAATTTCGTTGCACAACATGGAAAGAGCATCTCATCCGGCTCGGCAGCCCATTCGAATCCAGCAGACTGACGTGGTGGCTCTTCTTCTGTTTCATCTTTCATTTGCGATTCGTTCCGATATCTCATCTGGAATTTTACGGAAAATTGAACTTCAGAATCTCAGAATCTCAGAATCTCAGAATCTCAGAATCTCAGAATCTCAGAATCTCAGAATCTCAGAATCTCAGAATCTCAGAATCTCAGAATCTCAGAATCTCAGAATCTCAGAATCTCAGAATCTCAGAATCTCAGAATCTCAGAATCTCAGAATCTCAGAATCTCAGAATCTCAGAATCTCAGAATCTCAGAATCTCAGAATCTCAGAATCTCAGAATCTCAGAATCTCAGAATCTCAGAATCTCAGAATCTCAGAATCTCAGAATCTCAGAATCTCAGAATCTCAGAATCTCAGAATCTCAGAATCTCAGAATCTCAGAATCTCAGAATCTCAGAATCTCAGAATCTCAGAATCTCAGAATCTCAGAATCTCAGAATCTCAGAATCTCAGAATCTCAGAATCTCAGAATCTCAGAATCTCAGAATCTCAGAATCTCAGAATCTCAGAATCTCAGAATCTCAGAATCTCAGAATCTCAGAATCTCAGAATCTCAGAATCTCAGAATCTCAGAATCTCAGAATCTCAGAATCTCAGAATCTCAGAATCTCAGAATCTCAGAATCTCAGAATCTCAGAATCTCAGAATCTCAGAATCTCAGAATCTCAGAATCTCAGAATCTCAGAATCTCAGAATCTCAGAATCTCAGAATCTCAGAATCTCAGAATCTCAGAATCTCAGAATCTCAGAATCTCAGAATCTCAGAATCTCAGAATCTCAGAATCTCAGAATCTCAGAATCTCAGAATCTCAGAATCTCAAAAACTCTGTGATATGCGGATGCGCTCTAATGAGAATGGCCTCTTCATATTAGAGCGCATCTGCATACCCCAGCTGTTCGAGCTCTGTGCTATACTCTTGCTTTTTTCACGTGGATTATTTTTTCAAAATTTCCACAAGAAAGCTACAGTAATCCCCCCACCCGCAAAAGTCGCTCACTTCGGATTCTAAATCCATACAAACGATACTGTTGATTTCCATGACACGAGTGATAAATGAGCTGTAATCATATTCCCTGATCCCTTGTTGACAATTGACATCGAAAAAACTAGGAGAGCTGGTCACGTTCGGTTACCATGTCCATAAAACATTTTCTCCCAATTTTTCTCCTCTTATCAGTCGTCACCTCCCTCGCCACTTATCACTACTAAACCTTTCACAGATTATTTTTTTGCCTCATTTTTGTGTATTCTGAATGTCTTTTTCTTCTCCGGATCCATTCGATGAGTGTCCCGGATACTATCTTCCGGATTTCGCTCCTTTCAAAAAATGCAAAAATATTTCGCATTTCTGTGCACATGCTAAAGATGTCTATACTATTGAGATGCTCCTAAGATGGGCGATTTTTGTAATTCCATGCTGTTTATGCTTTTTTGCTTTACTTTTGAATATTTATATATTTTGGGTACTGATTCCAAGTTTAAGAAAAATGACTGACAGGTAGGCATTTTGCAGTCTGAAACTGGTCTAATTTTTAGAGAAAAAAGTTTCCAGAGCCAAGAAGAAATATGTGTTCATTTTGAGTCGTGCAATATCTTCTACAATGTCGACTATTTCTATATTCCTACTTCCAACAATGATATTCTTGACACATTTTAATTTTTGGGTCATTGCTTTTTTTATAATTTTTGAAATGCTCAGTTTTTTATCGTTTTTGGGTGAGTTTTAGATTTGATTTTTTTCCCCTTATAAACTGTAAAACCTGTATAAGAAGAGGCCCTCAAATAGAAGGGCCCCCTAAAGCATGTGTTGTTAGAAATTTGAAAAATTCCAATTTTATTGAAATTGATAGATTTTCATTCGGATTTTCAGAATCTCAGAATCTCAGAATCTGAAAATCTCAGAATCTGAGAGTCTGAGAATCTCAGAATCTCAGAATCCCAGAATCTGAAACTCTCCAAAAATTGGCATGAAAAATGTAAGGGCCCCTGCAATAGAAGGGCACTCCAGAGGTATCTTGGAACAATGGAAGGGCCGGCTCTTCTAAAAGAGGTTCTACGGTACTCCAAGGGAAATTCTGGTTTACAGAATGTCTGAAACTAAAACTTTTTCACATTAAAAAAATCCAAAATTCTAATTGAAAATTATTTTCAGGCGGAATAGCTGGAACAACGCTTACAATTTATGTAGCCGTCGTCCATCCAGTTTACTATCAAAGAGAAATGTCTCTTCGAAAATGTGTCACGATACTTCTCGTATTTTGGATTTGTGCAGTTATTGTGGCAGTAGGTTTTTCAAATTGAAAATTTAGACCATTTTTCTGAAATCTACATTATATACAGTGGCGAACGTTAGTGAGTGTCCCTCTATACTTTTGTTCATAACTTCGCTCAAACTTGCCCAATAATTAAAAACTTTTTTGTTAAATGTAGCTGAATTTCCGGCAAAACGTTATATAAGTTTTTTGAAAATCAATCAATTTTCGTGTCTTCTGAATCTTCACAGACGTGACGAAAACTGCAGAAGCAAAAAAAAATTTTTCGTCAGAATTTTTTTGAAGATTGGTTTTGTGTGGAAAAATGTTTGGTGTAGATCAAATATATACGAAAAAAAGTTTGAAGCGGTTTGGAACACTTGCTCTTGAGATATGCTCACTGGAGCATAAATGGTACGGTTCAGGAGTTTAGCTATAACTCGGTTTAAAATGATCCAAATTCGTTCAAATTTTGAGAAAATGTGTGTCTGTAATTGTTTTACAATATACATACAAAACTTTGTATTTTGGGAATAAAAAATTTTTTCATAATACATAGCCTCTCTTCGCTACATAAAAATGAAAAAATTATGAAAAAATTTTTCTTCCCAAAATACAAAGTTTTGTATGTATATTATAGAGCAATTCAAGACACACATTCTGTCAAAATTTGAACAAATTTGGATCGCTTCAAACCGAGTTATAGCCAAACTCCTGAACCGTACCATTTATGCTCCAGTGAGCATATCTCAAGAGCAAGTGTTCCAAACCGCTTCAAACTTTTTTTCGTATATATTTGATCTACACCAAACATTTTTCCACACAAAACCAATCTTCAAAAAAATTCTGACGGAAAATTATTTTTTGCTTCTGGAGTCATCGTCACGTCTGTAAAGATTCTGAAGACACGAAAATTGGATGAATTCCAAAAAACTTTTACAACGTTTTGTTGAAAACCCAGCTACATTTAACAAAAAAGTTTTCAATGATGGGACAAGTTTGAGCAGAGTTATGAACAAAAGTATAGAGTGACACTCACTAACGTTCGCCACTGTACTCTAATGGAATGACTCTCAACTTTGAGCTATCTTATCTCGTTTTCTGTAAAAGATATCAAAAAGTGGTCAACTGATAAAATGTTAACGATGTTATGATAAACAATTTGTCAGTAAAATCGAGATATAAGAGCTCAAAGTAACCAGTTTTAAAAATACACAGGTTGGATGTGGTATCGTTGAAGCAGCATTTGTTGGGAAATACACTCCATTCATGTGTGACTACTCGAGTTGTGCCGAACCTGTTTTGATATTTGGAAGTACTAAAAAACACAAAAAGCACAAAATTAAAGCTCATTATTTTTCTAGTTGTTTGTATTTCAATTGCATTCATATTGTGCCTCGGAACACAATTTTTTGTAATTTTTTCGTTATGGAGACACGAAAGAAAATCAAAGAAGCGAGGGGATTATTCCAGTCATCAGAAGGCGATGACTGGAGTGAAACGGAAGTTATTCGGAGGATTTTTTGTTTTTGGGACCATGGCAATTTTTGAAATTGCTTCTGCAATTATGCTGGTGAATAGTGTTGGTTCACAGGATCAAGGTTGGTTTTCCAACTACCGCAAACCCTGTAATAGAAGGGCCCCTAACTTTTAACTTTGTGCCAATTTATCTCGGCTCCTCTCAAAGATATAAAAAAGTTGTCAACTAATAATATGTTTATCATAATAGTACAAACATTTCATCAGTTGACACATTTTTGATATCTTGCATAGAAATCGAGATAATTGAGCTCAAAGTGCAAGTGTAGACTGGCCTTCTGTTAAAGTGCTTACGATACTTTCTAAGACTCCAAAGCTGGTCTTTTCAACTAAAACTCGTGCCATTTCGAACTTGAAATAATTAAAATTCAAGTTGAAAACCGACTTTTTTCAGAAAGAAAAATATTGAAAAATTTTCCAGATTCCGATGCATGTGACATGTTAGAATCCAGTGGATCTCGTCTACAATTTGTTATATCATGCGTTATTTTGACACTTTTATGGACGATTGGTCTTTTCTTCGATCCAATTTTTACATTAACATTTGATCCGTTGTTTTCGGAAACTGTGACTCGTCATGTAAGTTTTTATGGGCGGTATTTCTCAAAACATCAACTTTGAGCTCAATTATCTCTATTCCTGTAAACGATATAAAAACTTTGTCAACTAATTAATTGTTCATCATAATATCATCTATATTTATCAGTTGACAAAATTTTGATACCTTTTACAGAAATTGAGATAATTGAGCTCAAAGTTGACAGAGTTTTTGAGTCTAAAAATTTAATCTTCATAAAAATAAAGCAAAATAAATGTTCAGTACTCGATAATGAAGTCAAGAATTTCCCGAAAGCGACGGAAAGAAGAAAATTTGGTTATCAGTGATTCATAAAACGACCCGCATCGTTTTATTGATTAGAAATTCCACAAATCACCGGCAACGAATTGTTTGAAAATTGCACTCTTCGATTCTCAATTGAGCATGTCTACAAGAACTGTACAAACACAACCAATCAATGTGAGCTTATTCAGGTATGAATCAGAAATTCTAAAACTAAAATTGGACTTCAAAACTTTAACTTTTCAGGATCTCTAATATTTTCAATTTTGGTGCCGAACGTTTTCAAAAATTGAAACTACAGTAACTGAAACAATTTTCATTCAATTCGAAAATTTCAGATTGGCTTGTTTTGAGATTCGAAATGAGCACGACTAGGCTCCGCCCATTTAAATGTTTAGTCCCTATAAAATATATCAATTTAAACGATTTTCCCGAGATAACAAAATTATTGGAATTTCAATAAAGATTGATTTATTCAAACACAAAAAGAATACAGTGATCATTAAACAGACAGAATTGTTAAGAGTCTCATTTTAGAGCAAATACAACGAATAAAAAAGTACGAGGAAAATTGATTATTTTTGGGATATTACATAGTTCGGAATAACAGATGATGGGTAACAGATAACTAGGCTTCAAATTAAGATAATCCATGAGTTGTGGTACAGTTTTATGGTAATTTGAATGATCTCACAAAACCATCATAACAAAATGATCAATATCGAAATTAATGACTGCCTTCACACCGTCCTTCCGCTGGATACTGTAGCCATGATCGAAATGAAAATCTTCCTCATCATCACTGAAAAAATAACATTATAGAAATACAGTAATCTTAAATAATTTGAAACAGCCACAATTACAGTAAACCAAAAAACAAACCTCAAGCGATAATCTCCCACTACGTTTTTTTCAACAACTTCCAACTGTTTCTCGAAATTTTCAAAACTTCTATCATTTTCGAATTCCAAATATAGAAGTGTCAATCTGGGTGAGCCACCGGCAAGCCAGTATCGTATGAATGTATATAAATCAGAGACGGAGAGTCTGGAATCTCTAACGACAATGCGAATTGCATCGAAATTGATTAAATTGTTAAGAGTGACCCAGTGTCCTCCATCAGGGATGTACAACTCTTTCATTGGTCCCAGATTTCCGTCGAATCGGAAAGTATTGGAAACAACGTCGTCGATATTATAATAGTCTGAAGCACGGGCGTTTCTGTAAACACTATTATCATTTGGGAAGGACTTTCTGGGAGCTATTACCTAAGAGCATAATCAATTGCTGCATCTCCATACCAATCAATAATGTATGGGATCTTCCTGAAAACAAAATGAGCCAACGCCTTTTCCTGCCATCCGTTGATCCAACCGATTGTCCAAATACCGTTTCTATCAATGTCTAATCCGTAAACATTAATATTAAATAGATTAGTGACATATTGCACAATTAATTTTGACCCCATCACACGATCTTCAAAATAGAACTCTAGAAATTCCGTATTACGCTCTATCTTGCCGGCAAACGATTTCCAAACAGAGCTATATGGTTGCAAAGATAAGACAGTCATCCGCTTCTCGTCGTCTTTTGATGTCACAATATCGACTTTCCCACAACACTCATGATTTGACATGATTAGTTTCCATTCCAATGGTTTCCTGCGTTGATAATGATTTTTAAGAAGACGATTCATGTTGTTCGAGCAGAAAGATGCATTCACTCTGAAAATGATTTAATCTTGAAATGTTGAAGTTCGGGAATTGGATATTCCGAAACTAAGAAATTTGGTAATTTTACAATTATTGAGTTCGGAAGTTCGGAAATTTGACAAATAGGAAATTCGGAAAATCTAGATTGGGAAATCCATTCAGGTTCATTCAGATTTCAAAAGCTCGCAAATTTCAAATATCAGATATTCGCCGAAGGTGTGTTTTAGAATTTCCGAGTTTGCGATTGCAGAATTTCGAAAATTCAGTACTCAGTAGTTTAGGAATTTTTAAGATGTGTTAGTTCAAAACTCAAAATTCAAGTGTAAAATACAGTAAGCGGAAGCCAGGTTATTGTTCAAAATAAAAAAAAAAACTTACATTTCATTTGGTTCCAATATATTGATTATTTCTGAGAGCACGACGAATGGAGTATTGAGAATTGGGAAAGGCATTAGAAGAGGGAATGAATTGGATTGGGGAATCGCGAGACAGGTAGAATGATGATGGTTCGTGAGAGAGAAAGTGGGCGGGAGGGAAGAACGGATGTTAAGAAGGGATCAGAATCAATGGGTAACTGAAGACTCCTACGTCGTAGTTGCCTACGGAGTCTACGACATACATAGGTGAAGAGAAGAAGAAGACGTCATCAATCTATCTGCAAATGGAAGTTATAATACATGCTAATTGCACAATACAGGAGGGGTACAGGGAAAATAGTTTGAATTTTCAAAAGCTATAAATCGAGATTAGGCATCAGCTTTTACGGAGTAGGTCTCAATTACCCGGACTAAAGTTTGCACTAGAATTAAATCTGAGTAAAGCGTTGTAGTGGTCTTAAATTTGGAGTGCAAAAATTCAAATAAGTCATGAGTAAACTATCCAATTTTGAAATAACTTGATCACTTTGAGCTGAGTTATCACTTGTCAAAGTTGCTAACATCTCATGAAAATCACAAGAAACATTATATCAATTTAAAAACTCATAACAATACCTAGACTTGAGGGAGAGGAAAAAGAAATTCGGCGAGTACTATGAAGTATAAGAAGAAGTGATAAAAACGGGACAATCCGCAATAGTGGTTCTATTTTTGGCCATTCCAGATTGTTCAGCTCATCATTAACGCGTTGTGTTGGGAACTTTATTGACCAGAAAAGTCTGGGCGACTCTAAAAATCGTCGGTGAAAAGTCAAGCAAGTCGAGGTGCCAACTTTCATAGAAATTCTAGAAGTTTTCCATGCAACGTACAATTCTGAACTTTTTTGATTCACGAAAATGGAGATCACATTGAATATAACAGGATTCTCAGAAACTAATTGTTCTCTGTTCTACGTTGCGGCTGTTTTACCATAGAGCCTGTAAAAGATAAACAACTGACCGTGTAACTTTAAGACAATTTATCTCGGTTCTTGTCAAGGATATGAAAACGTTATCAACTGATAAATTGTTTCTCATAATTTCATAAGTGTTTTATCAGTTGATACATTTTTCATATCTTGCATAGAAATTGAGGTAATTGAGCTCAAACATGACAGTGTCGGGCCTTTCTATGATAGGGTTTACGGTATTTTTGGCATGGTTATCACCAATGGTTATCAAAGAAATCGTGAAGTCAAAAATCAAAAAAGTTCAGAATTGTATGTTGCCTGGGAAACTTCTAGAATTTCTGTGGTAGGCACGCTAACTGACTTGGCAAGCCGTTGTGATTTTCATGAGATGTTAGCAACTTTGAAAAGTGATAACTCAGCTCAAAGTGATCAAGTTATTTCAAAATTGGATAGTTTACTCATGACTTATTTGAATTTTTGCACTCCAAATTTAAGACCACTACAACGCTTTACTCAGATTTAATTCTAGTGCAAACTTTAGTCCGGGTAATTGAGACCTACTCCGTAAAAGCTGATGCCTAATCTCGATTTATAGCTTTTGAAAATTCAAACTATTTTCCCTGTACCCCTCCTGTTTTATTCAATTAGCATGTATTATAACCTCATTTGCAGATAAATTGATGACGTATTCTTCTTCTTTTCACCTATTTATGTCGTAGACGTCGTAGGCACCTACGACGTAGGTGTCTTCAGTTACCCATTGATTCTGCTCCCTTCTTCACATCCGTTCTCCCCTCCCGCCCACTTTCTTTCTTACGAACCATCATCATTCTATCTGTCTCGCATTTCCCAATCCAATTCATTCCCTCTTCTAATGCCTTTCCCAATTCTCAAAACCCCATTCGTTGTGCTCTCAGAAATAATCAATATATTGGAACCGAATGAAATGTAAGTTTGTGTATATTTCGAATATTTCTAATTTAGAGGTCCCAAGAAAAAATAATGGTCCGATATTTGAAAAACGCATAGATGTTGGAATAATTTTCCAAATATCAGACCTCTATTTTTTCTTGGGACCTCTAAACCTTTTCGGTACTTCTAATTTGTTTTCGGTCCTCTATTTTATTTTGGGACCTATAATTTTTTTTGGAGCTTCAAAAATTTTTTGGGTCATTTAAACTAAAAAAGATCTTTGAATAATAACTAATAGTGAATAATTGAATTTTTTTTTCGAAGGTTAAAGTCTGAACGAAACTCATTTTCAGAGTTACTGCATCTTTCTGCTCGAAGAACATGAATAGTTTTCTTAAAAATCATTATCAACGTAGGAAACCATTGGAATGGAAACTAATTATGTCACATCTTTGGTATCGTGGAAAAGTCGACATTGTGACATCTAAAGATGACGAGAAGCGGATGACTGTCATATCTTTGCAACCATATCGCATTGACCGCTCACCGCTTGAAAGTAAGATAAAGTTTAATACAGAATTTCTAGAGCTATATTTCGAAAGTCGTGAGATGGGGTCAAAAATGATTGTGGAATATGTCACTGATCTATTTAGTATTGGTGTTTACGGATTAGATATTGATAGAACCGGTATTTGGACAATCGATTGGATCAACAAATGCCAGGAGAAGATGCTTGTTCGTTTTGATTTTTATAAGTACCCAAACATGATTAATTGGGGTGGAGATGCAGCAATTGATTATGCGCTTAGGTAACAGTTCCTGGAAAGCCCCCACTCCCAAATGATAATAGTGTTTACAGAAATGCACGTGCTTCAGACTATTATAATCTCGGGGACACTGTTTCCGATACTTTCCGATTCGACGGAAAAATGGGTCCAATGAAAGAGTTGTACTTCCCTGTAAGAGGACACTGGGTCACTCTTAACAATTTAATCAATTTCGATGCAAGTCACATTGTCGTCAGAGGGTCCAGACTCTCTGTCACTGATTTATATTCGTTCATAAGACACTGGTGTGCTGGTGGCTCACCCAGATTGACGTTTCTAAAATTGGAATTCGAAATTGAAACAGATTTTGAAAATTTCGAGGAACAATTGGAAGTTGTTGAAACAAACGTAGTCGGAGATTATCGCTTAAGGTTTGTTTCTTGGGTTACTGTAACTTTGGTTGTTTCAAGTTATTTAAGATTACTGTATTTCTTTAATATTTTTTTTTCAGTGATAGAAAAGCAGATTATCATTTTGAACATGGCTACAGTATCCAGCGGAACGACGGTGTGAAGGCAGTCATTGATTTCGATATTGATCATTTAGTTATGATGGTTTTTTCGGATGAATCAAATTACCGTAAAACCTGTACCACAACTCAATGATTATTTTAATTGGAAGCCTAGTTATCTGTTACCTGTCATCAGTCGTTCAGAACTATGTAACATCCCAAAATAATCAATTTTTCTTATACTTTTTTGTCCGTTAAATTTACTTTGATACGAGGTCTTGATTCTGTCTATTTAATAATCACTGTATTTTTTGTGTTTGAATAAATCAATTTTTATTCCAATAGTTGTGTTATCTCGGGAAATCGTTCAAAGTGCAAAAGTCAAAAGGGGCTACAAATCAGAGTGGGAGCCTAGTCTTGCTCATTTTGAAGCTTACAACAGTCAAATGCGGTGCAATCTAAAATTTTCAAATTGGATGAAAATTAATCATGTTACGGTAGTTTCCATTTTTGAGAAAATTTGACAGGAAAATTGAAAATACCATAACTTTGTGAGTTTTCCTCCAACTTGAAAAATATGATTTTTTTGCATTTTTGTTGTTGTGATCTTCAAAATGAGTACAAACATTACTATATTCGGGTAAAATCAGGCGCCGCCCTTTCCTTAGCGATTGAAGGTACCGTAAGTCCCAAACCGTCAACTTTGAGCTCAATTATCTTGATGCATGTGAAAGATATGAAAACTTTGTTAAATGAAAAAATATTTATCACATAATCACCACTAATTCATCAGTTGCCAGATTTTCGATATCTTTTACAAAAACCGAGATAATTGAGCTCAAAGTTGACGATTTGGCTAGCATTCTATTAGAAGAAAGTAGGGTAAAGTTTTCGAGTCTAAAAATTTAATATTTGTAAAAATTTCCCGAAGGCAGCAGAAAGAAGAAAACATGGTTATCAGTGATTCATAAACACCCCGCAGCATGTTTTATTGATTAGAAATTCCACAAATGACCAGCGACGATATTTTTGAAAATTGTACTCATCGATTTCCAATCGAACATGTTTACAAGAACTGTACAAACACAACCAATCAATGTGAGCTTATCCAGGTAAGAATTAGAAATTCTGACGTTTGAAATTTGAAGTTTTTGAGAATCTCTACTCTGCCAGAATGGTTTTCCATTGGTTGAATTTATATTTATCCACTTTTTGTTTTGTGGTTTCTGCTATTTTGAACATTTACTGCTTGTTCACAACGGTGTATATTTTTCACAATTTGAGTGATGAGTGAGTTTTAAAATTTTGATTCCCGACAGAAAACTTCAATTTCAGAATCCGAAAACACTACGTTTTCGTTCTCAGTCGATTCCTCTCTTCTATTTTTGCTGTTGTTTCCCTTTTAACAATGGAAAAAGTGTTATATCTTGAAACTTCTCCAGTCTCTTTCACTTTTTATGCCATCGGATTCTCAGTTTACAATTTTAGCATGGACAGTTTGTTATGTAATTTTTTCAACATTTTTTGATAGTCATACTAAAATTTTCCAATTCTAGTGTCCTATATAATGATCTCCTTGATAACCTATTTTGGTGTGGTGCATCCTGGATTCTACCGTAACAATATCACACTTCGTTCCCTTTATATTACGCTAGGATTCATTTGGATTGGGTCCTTATCAATTGCGGTGAGTTATTGGAAAAAACCTAATATAAGGCGACTCTATACTGGAACTTTGAGCTCAATTATCTCAATTGCTAAGAGAGGTAACAGAAATCTGTCAACTGATAAACTGTTGATTGCAATATTGCAAACATTTTATCAGTTGACACATTTTTTATATCTCTTATAAAAATTGAGATAATGGAGCTTAAAATTCAAGTACAGGGTGGGCTAGTGCTTCCGGTCCCTCAATATTAAAATCTTCAATTAAGATCCCGTTGAGCCTCTATCAATCAGCTATTAATGCTCCAGGACCTATTGAATGTGATCTCCATTATTGTGCAAAAGTTGTTGAATGGATAACTTGTAAGAAGAAATTTCTAAAAGTGAATATTCAGAATTTTTATGATTTCCAGTCTCATTCGTATGCTTAGCTTTATCTTTGACTATCCTGCTGACTGCATTTGTTTTGGTTTCGTTGTATTGGTACCATTTTAAAGCTAAAAAGGTAAAACAAAACTAAAAATTTCCGTTTGCCTAATTTGAATTTTTCAGAACGGCATCGAAATTCCGAAAGTGACAGCTCGTGCCCGTATCCGGTTGACCTGGACATTCTTCGCTTTGATTGTTTTTTCTATCGTTGAATTGTTTCCAGAAGGAATCGTCATTGTATCAGACCAGTGTAATGACAAAAAAATGTCTCTGAAAATTTAGATTTTTTAGTTTTAAAACTTTTCAGATGACCTGAACACATGCGAAAGTTTTTATGCAGCTGATAAGCTTCTAGTTCAAACTATAGTGAATTCTTTGGAAACATTTATGGGGTGAGCATTGTTTTTCTTACTGCCTCAATGAGGGGGATAGGAGATTTTTCGCATTTTTCGAATTTCGAGATATTCATTTTTCTTGTCCCCCACCTTTAAGGAAAAAGTTTTTTTTTCAGATCCGTTGTATTTATGGCCGACCCAATAATGAATATATTTTTTGATAAAAACATATCTCAAACTGTAAAGCTACAGGTAAATTTTCAAAACTACCGTAAAACCTGTATTAGAAGGGCCCCCGTAATAGAAGCGCCCTCCGAGAGGGGCTCGGAAAAATAGAAGGGACCCCTGTAATAGAAGGGCACAATTTAAGAGAAATTTTTTGAAACTCTATTTTTTTTTGAAAATCTTGCTGAATTTTGGTGAAATTGCCAGATTTTCATAAATTTTGAACAAAACGTCGTCAAATTTTTCATGCAAAATTTTTGAAAAAACTGGCCGGAATAATAGAAGGGCCCCTTTTAATTGAGGGCCCTCCGGAGGAACCCTGGAACAATAGAAGGGCCGGCCCTTCTAATACAGGTTTTACGGTAACTATCCAAACTTCATTTCCAGTTAACCTGGATTAAAAAGAAATTATCAATGTCTCCACCTAAAAAATGATGCGAGTCGCCCTGTTATCAAGAAACCAAAAATTTGCTATTATCAGTCGACACATCATGAAAATGGTTTATTGCATTATATTGATTTTGTCTCTTCGGAATGACACAAATTAGCGGTATATTCGCAAATTGTACAAGTCATGTTTCATTTGAACCGAAATATGAGAAATGTGAAAATGCAACGGATCCATGTGTGCTGATAGAGGTGAGTCTGATTCTTGAAAAATAGTTTAAGAAAAAATAATACTTTCAGGACCTGTCCACATGTCATGCGATTCGAAAATGGATGGGGTTTTATATTCCATCAGTGATATGTTTTCTGGCGGTTTTAATAGATTTATACTGCTTGTTTATAACGATTCTGCTGCTACGGACCCTTAATGAACAGTAAGCTTTTAACAAACTTTTAAAAAGAAACTCTGAAAATTTCAGAACCAAGAAACGATACGTTTTCGTGGTGGTTCGTTTGTCATCTGCAATTCTTGTGGCTCTTTGTATAGTGATTATTCAATCAACCGATTTTTGGGATGCACCATTTCAAGACTCTTTTGCCTTTTATGCGATATTTTTTGTTGTCTACGATTTTAGTATTTTCAGTTTATTGGGTAAGCTATAGGCTGACGGCTCGTAACTTGTGGTAGGAGATTGATGAAATCTTGACCAGGTTTTGGTCGGAAATCGCCCAAAACCGACTCCATAGCGGGTCATGGACGGACCAATCTCTGACCAGATTTTGCCATGCCCGAGAGGAAAAAAACCATAATTTCCGATGTTCAGGATCCTTCACCGGAGTAGCTGTTATCACATATTTTGGAGTGATGCGCCCATTATTCTACAGGGATCGATTGACTGTAAAAGTCATGTATACGTTGGCGGCTGGAATTTGTATTTTTGCTGCTTGTGTTTCGGTAAGTCATAGTTTATATGTTTGCACCCTATACGAGCCCTTTGAGCTCAATCATCTCAGTTCCTAGGAGATATATTAAAAAGTTGTCCGCTAGTGAAATGTTTATGATAATATGATAAACGTTTTATCAGTTGATAACTTTATTGTATCTTTTACAGGAAACTAGATGAATTGGCTCAAAAATAAAAGTTAGTAGATCCTTCTATTACAGGTATTAGGATTTTTCAGTCCGCGTAGCAATCCAGAAAGTTCTTCGAAAATAAATCGATCTAACTTGTTCCGGAACACCGATCTTTTTTCCAGATCCCAATGGGATTGTTCCAAGCAGCAGACGCCGTGGATGGACCAATCAGTTGTGACAGTTCCAGTTGTCAAATTATTGTCAAATGGTTGTTGTGTAAGTTTTTCTTGGAATTGGAACATTTAGATTCATTGAAGATATCAAATTTTAGGGTTTTTGCTGGAATTCAAGATTTTGATGTCCTGAATTTTCTTTTTGATTTTCAGTTAGTGTGTCCTGTGTGATCCTAATTGGTGCCACCTCCACTCTCCTATTCGTTACCGTATCTCTCTATTGGCACAGCTACAAATCCAGGAAAATGGGAAATATAACATCATCTCCCTCGGAACACGGAAGAGCTCGATTGGCTTGGACATGTGCGGTTTTGATTATTTTGAGTTCTGTGGAGCTGATCCCAACTGGACTCTTATTGGCTTATGGCAACTGTTAGTGAGTAGAAAAAAGTCGCGGAGAGAAAATTGGATTTTCCAGTGTCGACATCTGATGATTGTGATGATTTCTATCGAGCTGATCAGTTGATAGTGCCAACTGTGATATCGTGTACGGAAACTGTTTTAGGGTGAGGATTAATTCTGACAAATGGGGAAATTCCACAGAAATCAAAATTATTCATTTCAGATCAATAACCTTCCTACTGGACCCTTTTATCAACTTCTTTTTCGATCGACACATTTCAAAATACATTGCTCAGCAGGTACAGTAAAACCTTTAATAGAAGGGTCCCACAAGTTTGAGCTCAATTATCTTGGTTCGTATAGGAGATGTCTAACATTTGTCAACTGATAAAATGTTTGTGATATTATGATAAACAATTTTTTAGTTGACTACTTCTTTTTATCCTAAACAGGAACCGAGATAATTTTGTTCAAAGTTAGGTGCCCTTCTATTACAGGTTTTAAGCTGATTCAAAATTTCAATAAATCACCAAATTTCAGATAAAATCAGTGAGAAACAAGTTATTCTCACCAAAAGAGGAAACAGTGATGACTAGCGAAAAAGTGTGATACCTAAGGTAATTCCTTACACAAACAATTTCTTAAGAAATTTTTTTAGAAAGAAAAATTCTCATTGACACCCTTTTTTCTCCCCAAATGACTCACCAACCAGCTTCGATTTTTGCAAACTGTTCCAGATATTATGGTGAATTAGAAGATGTGTTCCAAGTTTGTGTCAATTCAACTAATCCGTGTCAATCTATGGAGGTAAAGCCTCAGATTCGTATTTTCAGAAAACCTGAAAATTTGACTTTCAGAGAATAGAAACAGCCATAACAATTTCCAATGTGGATTACTACTCATCGCTGGTGCTATTCTCTATAGCTGGTCTTATGAATATCTATTGTCTTTTTGTACTTTTGCCACTTTATCGAAAATTACAAAACGATTCAAAAAAGAAGTATATATTTCTTATCACTAGATGTATAGCTGGATTGCTTGCTGCATGTGCGTGGCTTCTGATTCAGTGTATATATCTGAAATCCATTGCTCCAGCGAATGGAATTGTTCCTGGATATGTGTTAGCATTGGTTTTGTATATTGGAAGTATTTATGTTTTATTAGGTGAGTGGGGTTTTGAAAAATTGAAAAAAAATTCACGGAAACCTAGATTTCCATTTTTAGGTCGTGACCTAGATTTCGAATTTTAGGTCATGACATAGATTTCAATTTTAGGTCATGACCTAGATTTCGATTTTTAGGTCATGACCAAGATTTCAATTTTTAAGTCATGACCTAGATTTCATTTCTTAGGTCGTGACCTAGATTTCAATTTTTGGTCATGACCTAGATTTCAGTTTTTAGGTCATGACCTAGATTTCAATTTTTAGGTCATGGCCTAGATTTCAATTTTTAGGCCGTGACCTAGATTTCAATTTTTAGGTCATGACCTAGATTTCGATTTTAGGTCATGACCCAGATTTCAATAATTAAGTCATGACCTAGTTTTCAATTTTCAGGTCGTGACCTAGATTTCCGATTTTGAGGACGTGACCTAGATTTCAATTTTTTAGGTCATGACCTAGATTTCAGTTTTTAGGTCGTGACCTAGATTTCAATTTTTAGGTTATGCCCTAGGTTTCAGTTTTTAGGTCATGACCTAGATTTCAGTTTTTAGGCCGTGACCTAGATTTCAATTTTTAGGTCATGACCTAGATTTCAGTTTTTAGGTTGTGACCTAGATTTCAATTTTTAGGCCGTGACCTAGATTTCAATTTTCAGGTTCCTATGTCTCAATGGCTGGTATACTGTACCTTGGAGTTTTGAAACCAATCATTTTCAATCAGTATCTCACTTTACAAGTTGTGTATATAGCGGTGTGTATTATATTCTTTATTGCTATTGTATTATCGGTAAATTTCTGACAATGAGGAAAAATTCAATGAAAATTGAATTTCTACAGATCCCACTTGCCATTTTCCAAGCCTCCATTGCCATTCCAGTCAGTATTAAATGCACCGACAAGTCATGCAATCCACTGGTAACTCTTATTCATTGTAAGTTTTTTTTCTATATGGAATTTAAGATGCTGTAAACCCTCTAATAGAAGGTCATCCGATACTTGCACTTTGAGCTCAATTATTTCTGATCATATGAGAGATATCAAAAATCTGTCAACTGATAAACTATTGATGATATACTGATAACCAATTTATCAGTAGAATATTTTTGATATCTTTCATAGCAACCGAGATAATTTAGCTCAAACTTGAAAGTGTGAGGGCCTTTCTAATACAGGTTTTACGGTAGATTTTAAATGTTCAGTTCGTGACCTAGATTTTGATTATTAGGTCATGACCTAGATTTCAATTCTTAGGTCATGACCTAGAAGTATAAGGTGACCTTCTATTAGAGTGTTTACGGTAACAATACCCGATTATTCCAGTCTTTCTCGTCACTGGATCTCTTGTGATCACCAACATCATCCTCTCATTTGTTCTGATCTCTCTTCTGCGACATCGAAAAGTGTTCATGAAGCTGGACACCGAATCCAACGCCTCTCTAAATTCAGCAATACGTCTTCTAGCTTGGACACTTTTCGCAGTAATCCTTATTTCTATTGGAGAAGTGATCCCTTTCGTTTTCATGGAGATTAGAAGGCATGGTAATTGAGGATCGAAAATTATTGGAGGATCTAAAATTTCCGAATTTCAGCCGGCACAATAACCGGATGTTACTGGTTCTACCATGCCAGTGAAATCATCAGTGAAGCCTCATTCGCCCTAATTGAATCATCCATCTGGAGTGTTGCCTTGATTATGGACCCACTTATAAATGTGATCTTGGATAAGACGGTGTCAAGGCAAGCGAAAAATCAGGTTGGTTTTAAAAAAATAGTCAAACTTTCAAAACCAAAACCTCAAAAACCTGCAAAATTTGAAAAAAATCAAAAATCCAGAAAAAAAAACAACATATTTCCGATATTTTTTGAATTTTTTATGTGAAATGGTATTCAATAAGTTTGTCGTGCGGTCGGCTGTCGGTCGGCGGTCGGCCGGCGGTCGATCAGCGGTCGGTCGGTGGTTGGCCGGCGGTCGGTCGGTGATTGGTCGGAGGTTGGTCGGCGGTCGGTCGGAAAAAAAAAACAAATTTTCAAACTCAAAATTCTCGAATAGACATTTCAAAAGAAACATTTTCAGGTCCGATCTATGAAAAACCAGTGTTTTCGACTAGCCCAAACAATAACTGGACATTTTTCACGGAAAAAGAAAATAGAGGAAGAAAAAGAAGTCTGTCAGGAACAAACGACACAGACCGAGCTAATTTTTCCACCTCGTCCAGAACAATTAATAAATATTTAAATCATCTTTTTTTCGATCAGTACCTAAAACACTCTTTCAAATAATTCCCTAGACAAACACTCCGTTTTATAAGTTCTATCATTTTTTCTGTCCATGACAATTTTCCTTTTCCATTTATGACTCAACCTTCAATTTTCTCAAATTGCTCCAAACACTATGATTGGGAAATCGTTTTCGAGTACTGTACCAATGCGACGAATCCCTGTAAATCTGTTCAGGTACCCTTTTTCCTTTTTAAAGCCTATTTTCCAAATTTCAGACGAAATTTTCAAAATTCCAGCAAATCGAAACCTCCATTATCATCGCCTACGTCGATTATTACTCATCTGTCACCTTATTCTCCATAGCTGGTCTTATAAATATCTACTGTCTTCTTATAATCATCCCTTTGTACCGAAAAATGCAAGACGGCACAAAAAAGAAGTATATATTTCTTATCACTAGATGTATAGCTGGATTGCTTGCTTCATGTGCCTGGCTTCTGATTCAATGCATTTATTTGAGATTTATTGCTCCGACATCTGGAAATTTTCCGTATTATGTGTTGGCGTTGGCTTTGTATATTGGAAGTACTTATGTGCTACTGGGTATGGTTTTGAATTTAATGGATTTTTAGAATCAGCAGGTTAATGGCTTTGGAATGAGTATAATTATGGTTAGGTCAGAGACACAGTGTGTCTGGTTTCTCTGGAACTCTAGCCTTTTTATCAATTGGCTGTACCTTTATTGGTTTCGGTCAATTTAACGGAAATTTGAACTAAAATTTCAAGAAAAAATATTTTGGAAGCCGAGTAAGCTAGTTCAAATAGTGAAATTATTCTGTAAAAATTTGAGAATTTCTTCTTTGAAAAATGAAGAATTGGAAAAAAGATTTCCAGGTTCTTATGTCGGAATGGCTTGGATACTGTATCTGGGAGTAATAAACCCTATTGCTTTCAATCAACACCTCAAATTACGAACTGTTTATATAGCAGTTTGTGTGATTTTTCTGACCGCAATCGTTTTATCAGTAAGTTCCAGTATATATCGTAAAACCTGTAATAGAAGGGCTCCCACACTGTTCAGTTGAAGTTCAGTTATCTCAACTCCTATGCAAGATATCAAAAATCTGTCAACAGACAAAACACTTCTGATATTACGACAAACAATTTATTAGTTGGCAACTTTTTTATATCTTTGACAGTAACCGAGAAAAATTGGCTCAGAGTTGAGGGGTCCTTCTATTATAGATTTTATGGTACCTGAAATATGAAAAAATCTTTCCAGATCCCTCTTGCCACTCTCCAGGCAGCAATTCCTATTCCCACCGCTTCTGTTAAATGCACTGGCCAATCGTGTGCTCCTTTAATTATCCTAATCAACAGTAAGCTTATTGCCTCAAAACCCTTCTAAAATAAATTTTCAGTGATCCTCGTAAGCGGATCTCTTGTCATCACTATCATCTCCTTGTCTTTTGTTTTGATCTCTTTGAAACGGCATCGGAAACAATTCAAAAAATTGGATACCGTATCCAATTTATCACTGAATTCAGCACTACGCCTACTATCCTGGACACTATTCGCCGTGATTTTAATATCGGTTGCAGAGATTATTCCTTTTGTGTTCATGGAATACAAAAAACATCGTAAGCCGAAGAAAATCAAAATTTCAAACAAAAAAAAAACATAATTTCAGAAAGACCAACAAGTGGATGCCAATGGTTCAATCATGCTAGTAGACTGATTAGTGAGGCTTCATTTGCCCTAATTGAATCATCCATCTGGAGTGTTGCCTTAATTATTGACCCACTTACGAACGTTATTCTGGATACCACGGTTTCTAATCAAGCCACAAATCAGGTATAACATTCATAGTTTCTGATTAATTAACTTTTTAAACAATTTAGGTGAAATGGGCTCGAAAAAGTTTTGTTGGATTGGCGAGAAAGATGACGGGGAAGTTTTCGAGGAGAAGAATAACAAATGGGAAGGAAACAAAAATCTGTCAGGAAGAGCAAATTATCCAACTTGATACAATATCTTCTGTGTCATAGTAGAAAAGAAAGCTTTTTTTCCAAAGCATATAAATTATCTAAAAATAAATTTCTGATTTTCATTATACTGTTCCCTTCAATCGTTTATTATCTCGTGCAATTAGCATGTATTATGACCCCTATTTGCTGACAGATTGATGTCATCTTCTTTTTCTTCTCTTCGTTGTCGGACCACAGGCGGTGCATCTCAAAAGAGTACATCTGTAGAGACACGTCTTCTCGACACCTTCCTTTCCTCGCCGACCCGACAGGAGACTTTCGGAGGGGACGAGATGAAAGAGAAGTTAAAAGGATATGATCCCGACGCAATAGATAGGATGAGATGATGAGGATTTTGGAGCTTCTTGAAATGTTAAAATTCTTGTAAATATAAAGGTAAAACAAGGAATCAGGGAAAAAAACTAATTTATTTTTTCAGAAGAATTCATAGACTATCTTCTAAAATTCTCCGAACGGACCACTCCCAAAGGAACAATCATAAATGTATATGATTCTTCACCAGAACTTTATGCAAATGCGGAGTTAAATTTCGACGGAATATATCGAACTGTTAAATTTGAGCCTAAGGAAGGACAAGAAGGAAGATACGTTATCTCGTGGATAGCTAAACACTGGTTCTTTCAAGGATATGACAAACTTGAAAAGAAAAAACAAACCGCTGTTGATTTCCTTATTTCCCTTATCAAAGCCATCAGCTACAAAGACAGAGACGCCGTGCTCAGTCATATGACTGGCAACTTCAGTCTCACTGCATGCCGTGGAACCTATGATCGAGGTTAGGATTTTTTCTCAAAATTTCTCTGATTTCATTAATTTTTAGATTATGCTGCTACTATGTACAGCAGTTTCCGTGAAGGAAGACTCATCGACGTTAAGATTTACAACATTGAATTTATTAACGGAGAAGACGTCAAAATAACGATGGAAACTCATGAACCAGAAAATTCGCAACTACGCCTACGCAGTCCATACAATATCGATGTTTATTTGAAATCTCTCGGAGGTGTCTACAAGATGGATTTGGTCGAGTATCATGCTCCGTGTGCTTGGCAGGGAATCTGAACTGTTTTGAAATTGAAAAATAGAAAAAAAATAAAATATTTTTTGGTCCGCCTGTATTCTTCCCGTTTCAATTATTTCAGAAAATCCACGGAAAACGGAAGGCGGAAGACGGAGAATCGAGTAATTAAAATTAGAAATTTTGAATTGGACAATGCTTTAGATTCGAATTTTTGCATCGTTTAGCGGTTAGACGGATCCGCAGAAAATTTTTTGAAAAAGTTGACTGAAAATTCAAGAAATTCTAAAAAATTCTAGTTTTCCGTTATTTGGAATTTTTCCTGGCTTTACGGAAGACGGAAGACGCAATTCCGCTCAACACTGGTAACTGTGTAACTATCTACATACCGTATTTCCTCTAATAGAAGCCCATGGGCTTTTTCTCAATTTTTAAATTTTGCAATTTCAGATCTACAGAGTTCCTGAATATTGAATTCTGAAATTCTTGAATCTCGGAATTGCAAAAATTCAGAAATTTGGAGATTAGAATTGCAGAATGAAAACTTCAAATTGAAAAAAAAAAACTGAATTTCTGAATTCTTAACTTCCGAATTGTCAAATTTCTGATTTTTTGAACAACAATTTTCTTAAAAATTAATCGTTGAAAAATAGAGGCCCACCCTCTAATTGAAGCCCACCTCTAATAGAAGCCCACCCTGAGAGAGAGGTTGAAAAATAGAAGCCCATGGGCTTCTATTAGAGGAAATACGGTATATTGTATTCTGGTACTGTCAGTCTTCTTCAATTACTGTCGACTTTGAAAAGTGTCTTTTTTTAGATTTCTAGATTATCTAGATTCGCAGAAGAAAGTTCACAGTTTAGTGTGTCGGGATATATAAAGTAGAAAAAGGGACCTAAAATTCATTGTTATCCGTTGCACGTTGATGTTTTTTTCGCTTCGATTTTTAGAGTCGCCCAGTTTTTTATGGGCAAAAAAGTTATCTGTAATAGATAATCTATGAAGATAAACCACTATAAAAGGAGCTCATCACAATAAACTAGACAGTTCAGTTTTCAACTCCTTGGAGCACTGAAACATGCGAACTGCTCTCCTCTTGGCTGCTCTCACCACCCTCTGCTACGGATACATCGATCTGCAATTCGTTGTAAGCGATGGATCAGAAGTCATAGCACAACGTGTTCTCGATGAGCTTACTGATGCTGTGATGGCTAGAAATAGAACTGCTATTGGAGATTGTCTCAGCGATACATTCGGCTTCTCTGGTAAAGTGAGAGTGTTGAAGAAAGGTAAAATAGGAAACCAGGAAAAAAAGTTTAATTATTTTCCTTCAGAAGAATTCATAGACTATATTCTGAGAATATCCAAACGAATCACTCCCAAAGGAACAGTCATGTCTACATTTGGAAGGTCTCCTCCGATGATTATTACACATACGGACTTCAATTTCATCGGAAAATATCGAAGAGTCGATTTTACACCGAAGAACGGACTAAAAGGAGGAGGAAGATACGTTATCTCGAATATATTAAAAGATTCGGACTTTGACGGATATTATGAACTTGAAAAGAAAGAACAGGGAGCCGTTGATTTCATTCTTTCCCTGATGAAAGCCATCTGCTTCAGGGACAGAGACGCCGTGCTCAGTCATATGACTGACGACTTCAAACTCACTGCCTGCCGCGGAACCTATGATCGAGGTAACAGTTTCCAGAATCTTTTTCTGAACCAAGAATAACTTTCAGATCGGATCGCTGATATTTACAGTGGTTTCCGACATCCAAGATTGTTCAAAGTTTGGATCGAGAGTTTTGAATTTGTGAACGGAGAAGACGTCAAAATCAAGTTACACATTTCTGAACCTGTGAATCATGATATAGGAATTCTCCCTCGGAATCCATACACAATCGATCTCCATTTGAAGTCTGTCGGAGGTGTTTACAAGACAAACTTGATCGAGTATCATACCGAATGTGATTGGCCTGGACTGTGAACTGTTTTGAGATCGAAAAATAGAAAAATAAAATGTTTTTTTTTTGATTCGATTGTATGCTTCCCATTTTGTTCAGCTAATTATGTAATTATCCATAGTATAATCCTGCTACTGTCAATCTTCTTTAACCTTTGCCGATTTAGAATCCTTTTCGCTATCTTTGCTCCTGGGATTTCTTTTCAAGATGAGCCGCCATGTTTTTGTGTTAGACTCCTATATTATCTAGATCCGCAAAAGAGAGATCACACTCTAGTGTATCGAAACGGGAGACCTGAAATGCACCCATTGCACGTTGAGGTTTTTTCGCTTCCATTTTTAGAGTCGCCCAGTTTTTTATGGGCAAAAAAGTTATCAATAGTTAAGATGTTAAGATGATCTACGAAGATAAACCACTATAAAAGTTGCTCACAAAACTAAACTACACAGTTCAGTTTTCAACTCCTCGGAGCATTGAAACATGCGAACCGCTCTCTTCTTGGCTGCTTTCATCAACGTCTGCTTCTCGTACGACCGGTACGGACCCATACACCTAACAATTCAAGTGAACGATGGATCAGAAGTCCCAACACAACTTGTACTCGATCAGCTAAGCAATGCTGTGATGGCTAAAAATAGAGCCGCTATTGCGGATTGTCTCAGCGACCGATTCGTCTGGCATGCCACAGGGAGAGATTTGAAAAAAGGTAAAATAAGGAAGCAGGAAAAAACGTAAATTCTTTTTTTTCAGAAGAATTCATAGATTATCTTCTAGAATTCTCCAAACGGATGACTCCCAAAGGAACAGTCACATCTGTATATTCATCGTCAGAATCCGTTTCTGCAAAAGCGGACTTAATTTTTGACGGAATATATCGAACGGTTAGATTTGAGGAAGGACACGAAGGAAGATACTATATCTTGGATATAATTCAAGAATGGTACTTTATGTCATATTATAAACTTGAAAAGAAAAAACAAGTTGCTGTTGATTTCCTTCTTTCTCTGATCAAAGCCATCAGTTAAAAAGACAAAGACGCCGTACTCAGTCATATGACTGACGACTTCGAACTCACTGCATACCGTGGAACCTATGACCGAGGTTAGAATTTTTTTTCTCAAAATTTCTCTGATTTCATTAATTTTTAGATTTTGCGGCTACTATGTACAGTAGTTTCCATGATGGAAGAATCATCGACGTTAAGATTGACAGCATTGATTTCGTTAACGGAGAAGACGTCAACATAACGGTGGAAACTCATGAACCAGAACATTCGCAACCCGCCCTACGCAATCCATACAAAATAGATGTTCATTTAAAATCTCTCGGAGGTGTGTACAAGATGGATTCGATCGAGTATCATGCTCAATGTGATTGGCCGGGAATCTGAACTATTTTGAAATTGAAAAATAGAAAAATAAAATGTTTTGAAACGATTTTATTTTTTCCCATTTTGTTTAGCTAATTACGTAATTATCTATAGTATAATCCTGCTACTGTCAATCTTCTTTTATCATTGTCGACTTAGAATCCTTTTCGGTGTCCCGCCACATTGCTCTAGGGATAACCTTTTAAGAAAGGCCGTCTGTTGTGTTATACATGTGTGCAGGGGTTGACCTAGATTATCTAGATAAGTTGAAGACATTTCACACTTTAGTGTATCGGGATTGAACAAAGGGACCTAAAACATTGTTCTGTATTATTTCAAGTGTTGACATGATTACCACCAATTTGTGAAGTTTACCCAAAAACGGCTGCATAGCGGGCCATGAGATTTTGGTAGAAAGTTGAATTTTGAAATCCTACAAGATCTGAACCTCGTTATGTTAGTCGGAGTTTGGTCGGCTTAAGTAGCGGTCTGATCCGCTCTGACCCTCCGGTAGGTAGGTAGGTACCACTGGTATGGCGGAGTTTCCAAGTTAGGAGTTTCCAGGTATGGCGGAGTTTTCAATGTCAATGGCGGAGTTTCCAAATTTTATATGCTAGGAAAAATTTTTTATTACTTCGGTTCCTTGTCTTGCGATTCGATCTTCCCCTATTTTGCGAATCTTAGGTCACATGCAGGGCTGGGAAAAATGAACGCCGGCGGCGCGGCGGCGGAAAAACGGCGGCAAAATTTCGGCGTTTCGCCGGCTGCCGGCTGCGACGACTCGGCTGTCGCCGGCGAACGGCGGCGGCCGCCGGCGTTTTTATGCGTACTACGGTAGAAAAAAAGTTGTGCAGTCTGCATTTGTTCGTTTCCACACCTTTTTATATTCTCTTTTTGGCTAATTTTTGTCATTTCTGCCAAAACAATTGCCTTTTTTTTCAATAAAAATGGGAGAAATCACAAAAATTATGCTCTGAAAGTCATTAGTAGAATTGTGGAACGCATTAGAGCTCGAAAAGTGAATGAAAAGTCAAAGTATTTCAAAAAAAGGGAATAAAATGATTTCATCGTTGATCTGCTTGAAAAAATGTCATCTTGTCACAAACGAATCATAATCAAGATTATGGAATGCACAAAATTTGTTTCAAGTTTTTTCGTCGATTTTCAAACTCAATGTTTTGCTTTGTATAGTTTAATAAGCTCAATACGGATAGCACCGGTCCGATGAGACAGGAAAATATCAAAAAAGCCTAAGTTTTCTATCTCATATCTCGAATATCTCCCTGATTTCATTTTTTAATGCTGAAAATTAATTCGCACCCACAGCATGAACGCCGGCGTCGCCGCGGCGCGGCTGTGTGTTGAAAACGCCGTGTTTCGCCGCCGTTTTTCGGCTGCGCTGTGAGACGGCGGAAAGCCGGCGATCGCCGGCGTTTTCCCAGCCCTGGTCACATGTCATTTTCCTGTCACCTTATACATCGTCAAGTTGTTTAAGACATATCTTGTTGTATCCCGCAACTTTCCTCCTGGCATTTTTCTTAAAAGGAGAGCCGCCAGCTGTCTATTCTGTTGTTGATGTACTAACCTAATTGTAAGTACTTATCCCTAATACGATTCTCACGGCAGTGATGGGAGAATTCAAGAATTAAAGATTGGCACTGTATCCTGAATGTTCTCATGAATTTTTTTTTCCAAAAAACTTGGTAGCCTTGGATTTCTGTTAAGCTCATAGGAAACAGTCAACTTGGTACATCGGCAGGTGCTAACTAACACACAGTGAACTCTAAATTACTGGCAAGGTGAAGAGACATCAGTGAGGTGAGACAGGGATGAACGACAAGTGTGAACACAAGAGGATCAATGATTATGTCATGGAAGTTTTATTGGGGTCAATTACGTCATATGACTTTTATAGAATAGCAATGAGGGCTTTGGGAGCTGGAAATTTTGGAGATATTTTGGTTATAATCATTCAGAGATGTATCTGGGGTGATTTTTCATGAAGCTGGGTCCAAGGGAAGGCCGACCGCACGCCTTTTGATAGTTGTACTTCGGGACACGGCGGCCTTGCCGTCCTAATGGTTTCTGGGTCGTTGACCGTATTTGGAAAGATCGGACTGATTGGTTCATATACGCCATCGAAAATCCTCGGAGTTCTTTATTTTGAGCTTGAAGGATTTCGATAACTCTAGAATTGTTTCTATTTTTCAAATCATTCTATTTTTAATAGACATGAAAAGGATACATTTTCCACCACAATTCAGTATGGAACGAGCTAGAACTGCAAAAATTGTATTACTTGCTTTGTTTTTTTAGGCGAATGTTGTTCAAAAATTCTTCCATTTTCAGCAGGTCTGAAGAAGTCATTGATATTCGTGAAGATACTGAACTATCAAACTCTGGACTACAGTAATCCTAGCGCGCCTACGCTCCTCTTTCTAATTCTCCGAATACCGTATCCTTAAATATTGCCGATATTATGGAGAATAATTTATCAGTTTACAGTATTTTTATATCTTGTATTGGAATCGAGATACTTGAGCTCAAATGGATGGTTTGGGCCGATCACTGAAGATACGGTACATTATTGCACTTCAATTTGACCCAATTGTTCATTTCGTTTCCTCTGACTTTTCAAATTCGTCACTGTTAACCCTATCCTCCTTCTATCCAAACCCACACCGCTGACCTAATTCGCTCTCGTTTCGCCACTTTGCTCCTGGGAATCATGCCACCCTCCGCACGCCTAGTCGGTAGATCAGACACCTCATGCCCCGCCCACAAGGCGGGACCACAGGTGTGCGCTCTTTGGTGTCTGTCCCTCATTCATTCATTATCTCATTTTTAGTTTGTCCTCATTTCCCTCTCTCTCCTGTCTTCTAAATGGATTTGTGTATCTTCGAATACTCCAATTCCTAAGATGCTTATTGATTTTCCGTTTCTTCCATCTTCCAGAACAGTTTCCCGTAATCCCCAAATAATTATTTTTCAGTTCTACACCAAATATGGTCTCCGCGTGCTTATCTTCCAGAGTCAATCCCCATTGGCTGAATCTTCATCAAATGCAGCATGAGATGGTTGTGACTGTTGGCGGTCGTCGTGTCTTCCCAATTTTGGAATACCAGCTTAAGAATCTGAATCCAGCGTCCATGTACAAACTCACTGTTCACTTTGAACATGTGGATAATATGAGACTAAGACAGTGCAATGGAAAATGGTCCGAGACGATTTCCACCGAAAAGAAAGAGGCTCCAAGAAAGGTTTCACATAAGTCGGGGGTCAAGGAAGGAGCCAAATGGATGGCAGAGCCAGTCAACTTTGAAGACATCCGGATTACCAATCGCAAGACCTTGGAGGATAAATCTGGTTCTATTGTAAGTTTTTTTCTTGTTTTATTTTTTCAAATTGTACTTTTTCTCTTTTCAGGTCCATCTTCACACACAGCACAGATATCTTCCAGTGCTCATCGTGACTGAAATTGAAAGTGGAGCGCAGCAGGAATTCAGAATCCCACACACTGTTTTTATTACAGTGACGACCTATAGAGTAAGGATCTAACTAATTATAAAACCATTTTATCGTTTTTTTCAGAACCAAAACGTCAATCAATACAAGATCAACATCAACGAGTATTCCAAGAACAACCGTCGTCAGAGCATCGAGCAAAAAGAGAATCAAGTGCCGGAATCTACCTCAACATCTCCAATGGATATTTTCCAACTATCTCTTCAAGCTTTAATGTTGTCTAATCTTTCCCAAACTGTTCCAAATTATCCATCTGTCATGACTCCACCTACCCCATCTACAAGCCCTCTTAGCATAGCTTCTATCCTTGAGCCAACTCCTCCAACGCCTTCCCCTAAACTTTGGAATCCATACTTCCTTGCTGGATTAGGACTTCCTCTCCCAACTCTTCCAACCCTTCCATTCAGTTTGTCCACCAACCCATCTGATCTTCCATTCCCCCACTCCGCTCCTCTGACACCGCCAAGTCTTCCTTCACCACCAATCTAACTCTTCCTTCTTCTTCTTTCCTCCCCCACCGGTTTGTTTCGGTGCCCCTCTTATTATTCCAGTCGTTTCTCAAACTACCGATCTCTCCTTCTGCTCATAATCATGTCATTTCAAAGTTTCTCTGTTTTCAAATTTTTTTAATTTTAATAAATTCTCAATGTTTAAGACTGTTCATTTCATTCGTTCTTCTGGGGTTTCAATCGTCGTTGTAACTTCAATATCTACCGAAACCAACACAAAAAACTGGGTCGACTGAGAAACTTCTTTAAATTTGCGTGAGCCTCTCAACTACCTAACAGCTAGTGGCTTCCACGATTCCCAACGGAACCCCGAAAAAAAGGATCCCAAAAAAATTAGTTTTCAAATTTTTGGTTCCTAACTGAAATAACACTGAATATTGGCAAAAGGCTTCAGGTGAATTGTAAGCACTATTCATTATTTCTGAGCGTACCCACATAAGCTTCTTCTCAGAGCAATGAGTCAGAAACGTACTCATGAGCAGACACTGGCCAAAGAACCCTGGTATCATGGATTGTTGCCACGCGAGGATATGAAAGTGCTGCTGACACAGCGTGGCGATTTTCTCGTTCGATTCACTGATCCGAAAGTCGGGGAACCTAGAAAATTTGTTCTTTCGATTTATGTGGGCGTGGCTGATGAGGTGGGTAGATTATCCTTCGAATAATGAGGTTAAAATTCGTTTTATTTTTTCAGATACGCCATTATGTCATTCAAGAATATGAGAATAAGTTCGCTGTTGACGCCAAATGGTTTGCATCGATACCGGATCTTCTGAACTACCACCATCGGACCAAAGAACCAGTTGCTATTGGGGTAGGTGTCTGAAACCATGGAAACCTAGAAATCTGAACAAAAGTCTAATTTTCCAGTGTGCAGAATCAGTATTGATTCGTCCAATTGGTCGTGAACCATGGGAAAAGCAGCATTCTGATGTGACATTGATTCGAAAACTCGGAGAAGGAGCATTTGGAGAAGTTCAGTTAGGAGAGATTCGTATCGGGAATACTGTCAAAAAAGCGGCAATAAAACTGGCAAAACTGGAAGCTTTAACGAAGGAACAAATCAAGGAAATCATGCACGAAGCGAGGTTGATGAGAAAGTTCAACCATCCGAACGTCGTCACTTTTTACGGAGTCGCCGCCGGACAAGAACCGTTGATGGTGATTATGGAATTGGCTGAAAACGGAGCACTCGATTCATATCTCAAAAAGCATGCTGGCAATCTCTCGATGTCAAAAAAGAATGATATGGTTCTGCAAGCAGCTCTGGGTCTTGAATACCTTCATTATCTTCAAATCATCCATCGAGACATTGCTTCGAGAAATTGCCTTTATGGTCATGGACAGGTCAAGATTTCAGACTTTGGAATGTCGAGAGAGGGATCCAGTTATCGGTTGAATCCTCATAAAAAGTTGGATTTTCCAAAAAGTCTTAGCAAGTATCATCCTTTTTTAGAGTTCCAATCAGATGGTTGGCTCCAGAAGTTCCACGTACTGGATTCTACACTCCAAAAACTGACGTCTTCGCATATGGAATCATGTGTTGGGAAGTGTATCATGATGGGACAGAACCGTATCCCGGGATGAAGGTTGCTGAGGTATTGCCACGTGTTCAAGAGGGATATCGGATGCCATTCGACGCAAAGGTGACCGCTGCAGTCGTCAAATATATCACTGTAAGTTTTGGTTTTCTCTTTTTGGAATTTCAGACTTTTTTCTTCTTCTTAGGAGCGCATCTGTGCTAGCACTGAACAAGAACGTGTCACAATGTCTGATGTAGTCCGGGAACTACCGAATCTGGATGGATTTGAGCAGGCTCCGGCATCCAACAGCTACTTTGAACTACCAGGACACAAGACACCAAAAGAAGAAGTTCAAGGATCGAAGCAAGCGCCAATTGGGAATATTCTACCGTATCCATCTCAGCCAGTGGTCACTCCAACTGCTTTTCTGAACAACAATGTGCTCCAAACTCCCACTCGTGTTCTAGAGAGACAGGAACCAACGTTGGAGCAACGGAAATCAATTTCGAATAGTACGGAAGACGGGAAGTGAGTTTTTGTAGATGTTTTGAGAGAAGTTTATTATTGAAAAATGGATTTACAGCAGAAAGAACAAAAAACCAGTCCGCACCCGGATGACAAGTTTCGGAAACTTCCGTACGAATCAACCAACCGGAACAACCAAATCTCAATCCATGTCGGTGGCCACAAGTGCTCAGGCGAATGCAAAAGTGAGTAAAACACAATTTTTGAATATTTTTGAAATTTCGAGTTTTTCAGAAAAAGAAGAACAAACAACAAACAACTTCGTCATCTTCTGTCGACGCTCCATCGTCAGCCGGATTCTCAATGCTGAGCATTTTTCAGCGAAAGAAACCGGATAAGAGCGACACGAAGAAGACAGAAGACTAAATAAGAACTTGAGATGATTCTTCTTTTTTTTTTGAATAAATAAATTCATGAATTATTTCTTTATTTATAAGTTTCTGGAATTCTGAACAGTAGATTAAAAGAACTTTGAAGCCCAAAAGTATGTAAATCTGTAATCTAGAAAGTCTTGAAGCTCGGAATCATAAAAGCCAGAATGCCAGAAATCTGGGGTTCAATCAACTTATGAAAAGTTGTCCTTTCACTATTTTTAGACGTTTTCCCTTCAACTGCCACTTCGATCTGTCAGCCCAAATTTATAATTTTCATCCCAATATTCAGGGATTCCGAATAGAAACAAGGGCCATATGGAAGAGGCAAAAAAGAGAAAAAATCCTTCCAACAGTGACATGTGAAATGGATAAACTCGGCTGTTGGCTTGCAACTTCTGGCCGGAAGTTAAGGGGGGTTCGGCTTTTGGACGGATCTTGGTCAGATTTTGGTCAGAAGCTGCCGACTGGAAGCAGTAGGGCGGAAAATGGTCGGATTTTAGCCGGAATTTGAAGGCGCTGCTTCTATAGAGGTCGGAAGCTGGCCAGTAGTTGGTCGGATCTTGGTCGGCTTCCCACAATGTCTTTGCCGGAATCTGACCAAGCTCCGGCCAGAAGTAACCGATGACACCTGAGAAGATTCAAGAGGAATTCAGAGAATAGTAATTCAAAAATTGAGAAACTTCGGTCTATCTCTTCCTCTCCGCTTGTCTTCTCCTTCTTCCCCTTCTTCTCTTTCATTAACGTCCTTCTTCCCCTCCTTCTTTTCGAATTCAAAGCACGCGCCTTCTCCATCTGCGCCTTCTGGTTGCCATGGTGATTCTAATACACCACTTCTTTTAACTCCCCTATTGCTACCTCAATTTAAAACTAAAAATGGATCCCGACATGGAAAACGAGCGAATCGAAGATCGCAAAAAGTGGGGACACAAAGATGTGGAGCACTGGAGAGCTGTGTCCAATGTGCATTATTATACAAGGTTAGCTCAATTATATTTTCTGTATGCATCAAATTATTTTTCCCAGA
This sequence comes from Caenorhabditis nigoni, assembly GCA_027920645.1. Classification (NCBI taxonomy): domain Eukaryota; kingdom Metazoa; phylum Nematoda; class Chromadorea; order Rhabditida; family Rhabditidae; genus Caenorhabditis; species Caenorhabditis nigoni. The sequence continues at coordinate 5,335,153 of CP115866.1, read as the reverse complement.
GAAGGCTTCTATGGAACAGCAATATTGGTTTGTGATGGAAGGCTGGCTACAATTCAAGACGTTCCATTGGCGATTTTGAAAGGAGTTTGTCTGGTTCTTTTAGGGAAAATTCCAGAGGCAATTCGTCATTTGGAAGCATTTTCTAACGACCAAAATTTTTCTCTGGGAGCACTTCATGCACTAAAATGGGCTCATGCAAGTGCCTTCAATCCGGGTGAGCATTTTAGAAATGTTAACATTTTTCAATGTGCCATTTTCAGACAGTAAATCTATCGTTGAAATTGAGGCAGAAATTTCAAAAACTGCAAGAAACGAAAAGACGCCTTACACTTCGTATGCATCGGCGGCAGAGGTGAGTGTTCATGGATTTAGATCTTTTCATGCAAAATCTTTAGGTCCTCTACTTTGCCGGGGAGTATCAAAAAGCAAAGCAAAATCTGGACATTGCTGGGAAGAGAGCAACGGAAAAGCATGCGAAATATTATTGTTTGATGGGTTGGATTGATTTGGGTTTGGGCAAAAAACAGAAGTCAACTCAGGAATTGTTCGAAAAAGCTGGAGGACAGGAATTTCCCGATGGGTGAGTTCTGGTTTATAATTTGCCTAGCTATTCTGAAAACCGTTACAGTACATAAAACAAAAATTGAGCTCCTCTCTTACTCGGCGATTACATACATTTGCGATGTACATATCCAATGTGACTTAGGACTACAGGCTGTAAAAATTTGATATTGCTAAACTTCAGAAATTTAGAAAGTCTGAAACTCAGAAACTGGAAGTCGGAAGTTTGAAAATTTAGGAATTCAAAATTTCCGGATATTGAAAATCCAAAATTTAGAAATTCAGTAATTCAAATATTCCGGGATTTCAGAATTTGAGAAATTCAGTCATTTCGAAATACAAACGTAATGGGAGTTCGGGAGATTTGAGAAACACGGGTAATGCGAAAATTCGAGAACATGAGATCTTGAATTTCAAAAAAAAATTTCAAAATTTAGCAAAAGCAAACTCGAAACCTTAGAACTTCAGAAGATTGTGATTTCAGGTTTCCTGTTATCACGAAATTTGGAAATTCAGAAACTTTGAAGTTGAGAAATTTAGAAATTTTGAAAAGGCGAAAATGTGAAAATTCGGAACTTTCGGAATCCAGACATTTCAAAAATCCAGTAATCCTAAAATTTTGATATCCAGTAATTATAGGAAATTCAACATTTCGGAAATATGAATACTGCGAAAATTGAGGACTCGGATACTCGGAAATTCTGAAATTAGGAATTCAAATTTAAGATACTGTAAACGGAAGCCAAGGGGTTCGCCCCGCCAGAGACTGGTTTCGAAACTAGTCCCATTTTTAAGATGTTTGAAGAAAATATCTTCATTTTTCCAGAAACATCGGTCGTTGCAAGATCCTTGAAGGTCATCACTCTGCACCTGAAATGAGAGTTGCCGCGAATGAATTAGCCATCTCCACAATTCATTTCCTCCCCGGACACATTGAGAAGGCAAAAGCTCTGATAATGTTAAGAGACTGGAATGGAGTGATGGATTGTATTGTGAATGCCGATCAACAAGAAGGATCTAATCCGTATATTGAGATTCTACGAACCACTCACGGCATCTGCTTCGCTGGAGAAGTATCTCAATTGAATCGAACTCTTCAGCTTCTTTTGAAAAGTTTGGATGACAATGAATCAACTAATCACGCTCTTTATGCGAAAATCACCAAATTGATTGTATCGATTAGTGGGAAAAATGAGAAAATTTTGAGATATGCGAGGTACTACACAATTGCATACAAGAGTTGAATAAAAAACTTGAAATTCCAGAGACTTCTTGATCCGCGCTCTGAAGCTATCTCGGAAGCCCGACTACGTGGCTCTTTCTCTCCGAATCGCATTTGGATTAGGAGATGCTAGAGAGGTTTCTGTACTTTCCCAAGAGTTGATTGCATTGGATTGTGAGGATCCTTATGCCATTTTATCATCGGTCACATCTATGTTGATGGTCAGTCGAGTTTCTGATGCCAGGGCTCAATTCGATATTATGCCAGCAGCCCATCCGAAGCTGTTGGAGTCACCGGTAAGTATTTTGTGGAGCATTTCTATTTAAAAGGGATGTACGGTGAAATTTTTATTTTCTTTCATTTTGTGCAAAACATCAAGAAAAATCATTCACGAGAAAAACGCATCGATTTTTTTCAATTTCAGGTCATGACCTAGATTTCGATTTTTAGGTCATGACCTGAATTTCAATTTTGGGTCATGACTTGGTTTTAATTTTTAGGTCATCCCCTATATTTCAATTTTTAGGTCATGACCTAGATCTTAATTTTAGATCATGACCTGGATTTCAATTTTTAGGTCATAACCTAGATTTCAATTTTTAGGTCATGACCTAGGTTTCAAATTTTAGGTCATGGCCTAGATTTCGAATTTTAGACCGTGACCTAGATTTTTATTATTATCACCACCTTCAAAACTTTCCTTTTTGTTTACAATGGTTTTGCAGTTCTACTACCTAATCGCCTCAGTACTTGCCAAACACAGTAAGGACAAATCATTCGAAAACTTCCGTCAACACATTGAAAATCTAATTGAAATGCTTCGAAATCAATTGCAATCCTTCCCATTTGGCATCGACTATCTTCTGTTATTCAGTTCGGATCTTTTATATTTTGCCATCGAACAGTGCTTCGATTTCTATCCATTGGTTCCAATGAAGGCTCCAGATGACACGATGAAGCTAACTTCAAAGATGCTCCAGATGATTTATGATGTTGCACCTGGTCTGGCTCATTGTGCATTGCAATTGGCGAGAAATTGCTATTTGGTTTCGAATACAAATGCAGCTGAAAAATGGATTTATAAGGCGCTGGAGAAGGATGACTCGTTGGCGGATGCTCATATTCTAAGAGCACAATTGATTCTGGATAGAGGTGGAAAGATTCAAGATGCTGATGATGCTCTGGTTACTGGATTGAATTTCAATTTCAAATTAAGAGAGACCTCACTTTATCATTTGATAAAATCGAAAACTTTCAAGAAGAGAAATGAGAATGATGAAGCGATAAAAACACTGAAAATGGCACTGCAAATTCCGAAAAAGGAGGTGTCGAACAATTTATTTGTACCCAAAGAATCTGCAGACACACATAAGATTTCAGTGCAATTGGAATTGATTGATACGTTACAGCAAACGAAAAGAATTGTAAGCAGACCATTTTTTTGTAGTTCTACAGTAACCAATTTTCAGCAAGACGCAGAAGACACAATGGCAGATGCAATGGCTGAATGGGCGGGACAACCGGAGCAAGATCAACTTGTGATTGCTCAGGCTCAATTGTATCTAACCAAAGGACATACTGAAAAAGCATTGGCGATTCTGAGAAAAATTCAACCAGGACAATCGAATTTCCATTTATCCCGAATTCGAATGGCGGAAATTTATTTAGAAGAGAAGAAGGATAAGAGAATGTTCGCAGCTTGTTACAGGTCTGAAATTCCGAAAACTGAAAATTATGCAAAAAAAAAGTTAAAATCTGAAACACTGATATTTAGAAATTCTGAAATCCCAAATTTCTAAAATTCGAAATTTCTAAAATTCGAAATTTCTAAAATTCGAAAATTCGAAAAGTTTAAAATTCTAAAATTCTGAAATTCTAAAATTCTAAAATTCTGAAATTCTAAAATTCTGAAATTCTAAAATTCTGAAATTCTGAAATTCTGAAATTCTGAAATTCTGAAATTCTGAAATTCTGAAATTCTGAAATTCCGAAAAAATAAAATTTTGAAATTCTGAAATTCAGAAATTCTGAAATTCTGAAATTCTGAAATTCCGAAACTCAGAAATTCAGAAATTCTAAAATTCAGAAATTCAGAAATTCAGAAATTCAGAAATTCAGAAATTCAGAAATTCAGAAATTCAGAAATTCAGAAATTCAGAAATTCAGAAATTCAGAAATTCTGAAATTCTGAAATTCTGAAATTCTGAAATTCCGAAATTCTGAAATTCTGAAATTCTGAAATTCTGAAATTCTGAAATTCGGAAATTCTGAAACTTTGAAAATCTGAAATTCTGAAATCCTGAAATTCTGAAATTCTGAAATGCAGAAATTTCGATATTCTGAAATTCGGAAACTCTAGAATTCGGAAGTTCTCAAATTCTGAAATCATAAATTTATGAAATTCGGAAGTTTTGTAATTCTGAACTTCTGAAATTCTAAAATTTATAAATTTTTTTTCAGAGAACTTCTAAAAGTTGAACCAACTCCCGGATCCTATTCCCTTCTCGGAGATGCATTTATGAAAGTTCAGGAGCCAGAGGACGCCATAAATTTCTACGAACAAGCTCTGAAAATGCAATCAAAAGATGTGCAATTGGCTGAAAAGATTGGCGAAGCCTATGTGATGGCTCATCTTTATTCGAAAGCTGTCAACTTCTATGAGTCTTCTATGAATATTTATAAGGATAAGAATATGCGGCTGAAGTTGGCAAATCTGTTGTTGAGGTTGAAGAATTATGAAAAGTGCGAAAAGGTTCTACGAGCTCCATTGGAACGGGAACCGGAGCCATCGGATACCGAAACTATTCAAACGCATATTCAGTTTTTGTTGCTTTTGGCAGAGTGTCATGAGATGGGTGAGAATATTCCAGAAGCCATGAAAGATTTTGAAAAGTTCGTTTTCCTTTTTTGTCTGTGTACCCGGATGTCTCTGTTGTAAAAGTTTGCCGAGCACCGTATGCCCTTTAATACTCAGAGGCCCAAACCAAGCCACCAACTTTGAGTTCAATTATCTCGGTTCCTGTGGAAGATATCAAAAATGTGTCAACTGGTAAATTGTTTATCATAATATCACCAATATTTTAACAGTAAACATATTTTTGCTATCTTTCACAGGAACCAAGATAATTAGGCTCGCAATTGGCGGTTCGAGTTGGTTTCTGTAAGCTCAAATACGGTATCTGGCTACTTTTAGAAATTTGAACGAATTTCAATAACTAAATTCCAAGGAAGACAAACTAATCGAATTTTAAAAAATATCAATTTTAGGGCCAAAAGTCTCCACAATAAAATCCAAGACAAAACCAACACGACAGGTCTCCGAAAAGAAGGTGCCAGAATTTGTAACCTCCAAGCTGAACTCTATTATCGTCGTCATGAATTTCCGCCAGCCATCGAAGTGTGCAAACAAGCTTTACAGTTTTATGAGACAGATCTCAAATCGAATCTTTTGTTGAGCAGAATTTATAAAGACGAAAACAAATGGACATTGGTCCTGCAGCCGTGTCAGGCTGTCCTTCAAGTCGATCCTCATAATGATGAAGCTAACTTGGTAAGCTTCGAAGGAGGGAAATATGATATTTTTGGATATCTTTCGGAGTTACGGTATGCATTCTGACGTAATGGTTTAGCTGTTAATTACCACATTGTTCGGCAGTCGCTGGTACTTCCAGTGTTGGGTACACTAGTCCTCTAGGAACCTACAAGAATGGAGTGCCGAGAAAAATTTTTTATTTGCCCCAATTTTGAATAATATTTTGACCCCCTCTATTTCCAGATCCTAGCGGACTTCTACTACATCAAAAGCGAGGCTGATCATGCTATGACCAGCTATATCACTTTGCTGAATAAAAATCCTCGTAAGATTTTTAGTCTGTCTGTGTATCTGTATATCCTATTTTCAGTCCACTGGCATGCTCTATTCCGAGTCGTTGAGTTGTATTGTCGAAAGGGAGAACACCATAAAGCCGACGAATTTTTGAAGTTAGTTTTTTCTTTTAAAAAATCCGCTAATTCAGAAATCTTAAGCTCCGCCCGAGATGCGAATCCTCGATGTGTAACCGAAGCTGGATACAGTGTGTGCCGTGGACGATTCGAATGGTATACTGGTGATCAATCTCAAGCACTCCGATGTTATTCGAGGGCTAAAGACTCTCCAAATGTTGTATGGAGAGAGAAGGCGTTGTACGCAATTATCGATATTTGTTTGAATCCGGAAAATGAGAAGATTCTTGATGCGGATAGTGTGGAGAATGCGGAGCAGAAGTAGGTCGAATGAGTGAATGTGATGAAACCATTCAAAAAAAAAAACGAAGCAAATCGTCATAAAAATGAGAAAATAGAAAATAGGGAAATACTTTTCAAAGTAGGCTCAAAAGATACGGTAGTTTGCTCTTGCGCCTTTAAGAAAAAATTCAGGAAATTCAAGAATTGATTAGATTTTGAATCACAAACAAACTTCCAGAACCACTGAAGAAGCAGCGGATCAGCAGAGCACTGCACAAGTGTACCTAGATCTTCTTGGGAAAATTGGACCAACTGAACGCTATCGACTGGCGCAAAACTTCGTTAGAATGCATACAACAGACAAAAACACAATCATGGCAACAATCGACGAATTCAACAAAATGGCATACGCTGCTGACAAATCAATTATCAGTGTGGCGGCAATTTATGGAATCGCCAAAGGTTATTGGCTTCTGAAAAAGCAGCAACCAGCGAAGCAATTATTGAAATCTTTGCATGGAAGAGTTTGGAATTTCGACGATGCGGAGTACTTGGAAAAGTGTTGGCTTCTGATGGCTGAGATTTATGTGGGTGCGTCGAAATGGGAACAGGCTGGAACGTATTTGGATCAAGTGCTGAAGTACAATTGTAACAGTTTGAGAGCCTTCGAATTGTATGGACAAGCAAAAGAGAAGGAGCAAAAGTATGTGGAAGCGAGCAAGATTTATGAGAAGGCATTCAATACGACCAATCAGAAAAGTTGCAGTTTTGGTAAGAAGATTTCACAAAACAATATTCAAGGATGAATTTTTCGATTTTTCATGACCTAGATTTCAATTTTCAGGTCATGGCCTAAATTTCCATTTTTAGGTCATGACCTAGATTCCAATTGTCAGGTTATGACCTAGGTTTCGATTATTAGATCATGACCTAGATTTTAATTACTAGGTCACTACCGAGATTCCAATTTTTAGGCCATGGCCTAGATTGTTAATTTTAGGTCATGAACTAGATTTAAATTTTTAGGCCATGCCCTAGATTTCAATTTTCAGGTCGTGACCTAGTTTTCTGTTTTTAGGTCACGACCTAGATTTCGATTTTTAGGCCGTGACCTAGATTTAAATTTCTAGATCATGACATAGTTTTCAATTTCTAGATCATGACCTAGTTTTCCACTTGTAGGTCATGACCAAAATTTCAACTTCTAGGTCATGACCTAGATTTTCATTTTTAGGTCATAACCCAAATTCCAATTTTCAGGTCATGACCTAGATTTTGATTTTTAGGTCATGATCTAGATTTCAATTTTTAGGTCATGACCTAATTTTTCATTTTTAAGTCATGCCCTAGTTTTAATTTTTTTTTAAATTTCAGGCTACAAACTCGCATTCACTCTTCTGAAAACTCGTCGGCTGTTTCTTTGCATTGAAACTTGTCAGAAAGTTCTCGATATAAATCCACAGTACCCAAAGATTCAGAGAGAAATTATGGATAAGGCAAGAGGAATGATCAGGACTACTTGAATGGTTTTTTGAATTTTTTGTGCAGTTTTGTAAACAACAATAAAGTTTTTTACTTATTTTTCGAGTCTTCTTTTTAAGTGTTCCATTTTCCCCTCCCACTCAGGTCAGAGACTACTTCCATAGGTTTCAAACTTTGTGCTCTGACCCAATTTTTCTTCTCTGACTTCTCTGCACTCTCTTCTATTTCTTATCCATTGGGGATCTCTGTTTTTCCACCCGAGTACTTTCCTGCGTCTCTCTGATCTTCACAATCTCTAGCTTTTGCCACTTGGCTCAAGAGTTTGAAATCATATTGACTTGTCTCAAAAGATAACCCCCCTTTCCCCTCTTTCAAATCCTCAGATTTTCTATTTATCAAATTGGAACACTTTTTCCTCAAATTTTCTTTCATTTTATTTAGAAAGTACCAGATTTGATCCGCCTGTTAATCCAGGGCTTTCCTCATTTTTCTCTGTAAAATCTGTCACTCTTAAGTGGATTTTTTGTGGAAAAGAGCGAGAAGCAACTACGCACCTATTCGGAGGAAAAATGTACAACACACAGACAACATTCCCTTGTTTGAATACACTTTTTTCTTGCAAAAAAAGGGTTTTTTTACCGGCACAGTGATTTTTGGAAAAAGATTTGTCTGTGTTGCTTAGAAAAATCCAATTTTTTAAAATCCAGAATGTGATTGAGACCTTGTTCAGTTTCTTTTTGAATTTTCGAATACCCTTCGATTTCCCTAATCTTTTGAATTTTGAACTTACTCCCTCTCGACTTTCTAGAAGTGTTTTCTAGAGCTGTTATTGATTTTTGGTGATAACTCTGTGTAAATTTTTCAGGGTTTTTTCATCGAGTTACCACATAACCTGTAACAAAAAGGCTTCTAACTTTGAGACTGTATATCTCGGTTCCCGTAAAAGGTATCAAAATTTACTCAACTGATAAAATATTGGTGATATTATAACAAATATTTTATCAGTTGACATATTTTTGATATCTTGCAAAGGAACTGGGATAATTGAGCTCAAAGTTAAGAGGTCGCCTGACGACCGCGTAGCTCGTCAAGCACCGGCTTTGCAACTTTGAGCTCAATTATCTCGATGTTTGTAAGAGATAACAAAAATCTGTCAATTATGAAAAATATATTATCAGTTTGTACAATTTTGATATCTTGTACAGGAATTGGGATGATTGAGCTTAAAGATAACGGTTTGGGTGAGCTTCTATTACATGTTTTAAAAAACTCCCTTGCTGATTAAGTGACCAAAATCTTTTAGATTAGTTTTTTCAAACATTTGGAGTTGGTTTTCAAAGTCCCAAAAATCAAAATTTTGCAGTTTTTAAAACGGTGGTACTGTAGCTGAACTTTTTGTTTAGTTATCTGTCTTTGACTCATATTCAGCTCCTCGGTTTTTCATAGATCCTATCTGTTCTTTCTCCATAATGACGTGGAGAACATCCATGCGTTAGGGGTGATGGAAGAGGCGGAAAGCGGTTTCGGTAAACATCCGCGCCAGTCGATAATGAGCAAAAAAAGTGACGTGGCATGTACTGAAAAAATGAGCAATCGAGTGGAGTGGGATAAATGAGATGGGAGGAGGAGCATCGGCATGCAAAAAGACAATTGTTGAGCCATTTGGGATTTTCTCATTATCATTGCTCATAGTCAGCTCAGATTTTCGAATCCGAACTTTATTATTTAAGATTTAGATGGATACATTGCCATTTTCAGTGGCTCCAATTTTATTATTTTCTGTGCTTAAACCTAACTAGAAATCTTTCATAAAACCTGTAAAGGGCATCCTAACCTTTAACTTTGATCCAATTTATCTCATTTTCTGTAAGAGATATCAAAAAATGTTTAACTGATAAATTATTTATCACAATACTACCAATATTCTATTAGTTGACAGATTTTTGATATCTCTGATAGGAACCGACATAATTGAGCTCAAAGTGCAAGTATAGTGTGGGCTTTTACTAGAGAAGTTTCGGTAGTTTTCTTTCTTTGACACTGGCTAGAATCTCGACACAAACCTAAAAAGTAGCCTACAATTTATCAGTTTTGCGGAAATTCAAAAAATCACAAATCAAACAAGATCACTACCAAAACTCCAATCCCTGTCTGGTCTATCAAGACTATCTAAGCAAACATATATTTTTGTGTCTTTTGAAGATCATTTCATTTTTTTTTCTAGAATGTTTCCACTTGTATTTTGGTGCTTTCCCCATCCTAATCCAATTTATCTCTTTTGTTTGCAAACTTCTCTCCCCGATTTATACTTTTTCGTATTTGTTCTGTGCAAAAGATACTTGTGAATGAATTACCCACCTCTCTTAGGATGATCAGTACAAAACACCAACGCCCAGTTTTCTAAACTATATTCTCTTACTTTTCGTGTCTTGTCTTTGACATTTTGAAAATTTAAAACTTTTTTAGCGAAATCTTCCAATACTCTCACTCGAACAACTACTCAAACGACCATCATGTATACCTGTGGAAATCGAAAAGTGATCCCGAATATGCCGGATTTGATTCTTCGTAAAATTTTCGATCAGTATGATTATCCGGTTTTGTGCAAAATGGAGCGAGTTTGCAAACGATGGATGAATATTATTAGTACCAAGTTTCGGAAGGAGATTCATGAAGTTTCCATTGAAAGGGTAAGCGTTTTTTTCTAAACTCTGATTGGATTATGATTGAATTTTTCATAACATTTTTTGTCTGAAAAAATTTCATAAGCTTGAATTCTCAAGTTCTATTTTTAACAGAACACACAGTTACCGTATTTTCCTTAACAGAAGCCATGCACTTTGAGCTCAGTTATCTCGGTTCATTTGAGAGATGTCAAAAATGTTCAACTGATATATTGTTTATCATAATATCACCAATATTTTATCAGTTGACTAATTTTTTATATCTCTCATAGAAACCGAGATAATTAAAATTAAAGTGCACATATACCGAAAACTCTCTAAGAGAACGCCACCCAAAGCATCAATTTTGAGCCCATGTATCTTATTTTTTGTAAGAGATATCAAAAAATGGCCAACTGATAAAATGTTTATCATAATATCACCAATAATTTATCAGTTGAAACTTTTTTTGATATTTCTTATAGGAACCGAGATAATTGAGCTCAAAGCTGGTATTGGAGAAAATACCCTATTACTCGTCTGACGGCGAAAATACAGTTTAAAGGCGCATCGATGGTCCAACAGCGGGAAATTTATTGAATAAGTGCATGCGACACCGTACGTCACAATTGATCTATTTTGATATTTTTCGGCTGTTAAAGAGAATTTGATTAAAGATTCATGAGAACCAGACAAAAATTGATAATTTTAAATGAGCAAAAATGAACGAAAACAGCCAAAAACATAAGAATTTTAAAATACGGTATTATAGCCACATGCTTTTTCTCCAAAAAAAATTATCAAAAATTAATTTTGCAGCTCGGCTCTATGTTTCCTCAAGCCCATCAATGCGTTCCTTTCCGTCGTTTATCCATCAGCTGCCCATCCGATTCGCATGATTTCCTAGCTGGCGTATTCCGTCGAAGCCGTCTCTCGTTTATGAAAATGACGACGGACCTGAATTTCCTTGCTGGAATCGATCAGATCCATGTTACCAAAGACAATGGACGCCGCTATTTTTCGAATGTTGAAGATCTTTGGCTTCTGATTATCCACCCAAGCGACGACGTTACTCAACGATTCCTCAGTATTGAGGGTACCCTTTTTAGCGTATGTTGCCTCCTATAGTAATTTTTGAAAGCTACAGTAACCATATTTCTAGGAACTACAACAACTTACCCTTCAAGTCCATGTCGACCCTCGTAACTATAAAAACGTTGGAGAAATTGTGAAAAGTTTCATCCTTCGTTACCCGAAATCGAATATCAATTTGGAGTTGCATGCCGAGAAATCGATGCACATTTTGAATCAGATCAGTGTTCTTCCCTCGTTGCCATTGTACAAAATCAAATTGATTTGTACTGATTTCGATCAACCACAACTCAGATTGGATCAATTGTACGCCGTTATGAGGGAGCAAAATATTCAAGCAAAGAATATTACGATGAGGTGAGAATGAATTTCGTTTTATGTTTATTCTTTCTGAAATTTTTCAGAGACTGGTCTCTATTCGCTGACGGCACGACTCCAGTCTCCTACAATCCATTGGACACATTCAGAATCTCTTCGTGTTCCATTGAAACTGTCGATAATCTAGTTCGAAGTCTCCAAATGACAGCTTCTCAATCTACTCAACCAGAAGGCGTTCCACCGGCAAAAAAGAAGAAAGTGGTTAAGAAGAAAAAGGAAACAGAAGTCGTGACTGAAGAAGGATTGGTTCCAAAACCAAAAAAGAAGATTGTGAAGAAAGTAGTGAAGAAAAAGAAACCAGTTGCATTCATCAAAAAGCTGGAAGTGGCTGGGCAGTGTACACTTCATGGACTCACTTTCTTACAGGTAAGGATTTCCTGAATTCTAGATTTTCAGATGCTCAGAATTTTCTAGATTCTAATTTTGAAAAAACCAAATTCAAAAAAATTCAATCAAGTGTCTAAAAATTTTCAAATTCAACAAAAAGTTAAATTTTCAGCAAAAAGCGCACACCGAACTGGAACGACGTCTGACAACTGTGATTCCCGAATTGGACGTAGACTGTAGTGAAATTTATTATTGCTGGTAGAATTTGAACTTTTGCAGCTTTTTTTTCGGAATTTCTCCCAGATTTATATCTATTTTTGTTTGTATTTGTCAATGAGCACACTTCCGGGTGATTAGGATTTTGAGACATTTATTTGGAAATAAACCATTTTATTTTTTATTTGGATTTTTAGAAATTTTTTGGAAGAAAAAAAATATAAATTTGGAATCTGAAAGTATCCAAATCTCATAATGAGTATGTTGCATTTATAAGAAATCATTCCAATTTCGAAAAATTAAATTTTCGAAGATCACAAAATTCCGAGTTTGAAGCTATCAGAATTTCGAAGTTTATCGGAATGTCGAAAATTCCCAATTTTAAAATGTAAAAGTTTCGGATTTTGAATAATTTCGATTTCGAAAATTACTGAATTTTGGAGTTTCTCGGAACGTTTAAAATTCAAAATTTTGAAGTTTGTGAATTTCGATTTTCCGGAATATCCCGATTTCGAAAATAACAGAATTCCGGAACATTCCGATTTTGAAAATATCAGAATTTTGAAGTGTGTGAATTTCGGTCTTCCGGGATATACCGATTTCAAAAATTACAGCATTTTGAAATTCCGGAAAATTCCGATTTTGAAAGTTCCAGGAATTCAGAAGTTCTTCGGAATCCTACTGTCCTATCACAAAAACCAGCAAAATTGACTAATAGATTTCGAAAACGCAAAAAATCTGTTAAAATAAAATCCGCTTGAGACCCAGAAGGGAACCTTGTGCCTTTGACATACCGTAGTACAAAAATCAATTTAAAAAATCTTCGGAATATTTCGGAAGTATTTCCGAATCCCGTTCTGAACATCCCTGATACCACTGTCGCGAATATGATTTCAAAAAAGTAAATTTCTAACACCTTTTTTTAACTGATAACGTTCCCCTGATTCATCCCTGTTTTTCCCTGTTATCAACTGAATCTCCAGACATACAAAAGAAGAGGTCACTTCGATTTATCAATCATCTTTTCTTCACACATCCCAAAAGTGTTAACATCCCATCCTCATTTCGGCGCCGGCTTCCTTTTTTTCCGAATCCTCACAACTTTTTATTCGGTTTTCGTCTCATCCACCGTATCGGTTTTCCTTGTATCAATACGATTGATAACACAGTTATTTTCTCACTCTGTTTTGTTTCTGGACTTTTGTTTTTTAAGAATAAAAGAGAGAGAGAGAGAGAGAGAGAGAGAGAGAGAGAGAGAGAGAGAGAGAGAGAGGGTGTTGCGCCATACCTGTTCCTTTGATCTTTCTGGATCGGTTATATTTCTTTTTTTTAGAAAAAAAATACGAGTTGTCACAAAGCTTGAAGTCAAAAACGGCGGAAACGGAAACACATAGATTGACAGAAAACTAGTACGTGTATAAGTGCCATTTCTTTTCCGGATCTTTTCACAAAGATTACTGTAGTTGTTTCAAACGCTACTTTCTAGCAGTTGAAGAACACTCTCTTTGAAGTTTTAGCTTCCCCATAATTGTAGGTTTCCCACTAAAATTTCATATATGAAACCTTAGAAGTTCCCGACTACTATTCTACTAATTCCCGTGCTACTATCATTCTACTCATTACTCTTTTCACATAGAAGATTAACCTGGGGACACACAGAAGACACTACTGATTGCATAGGACAAACAGCGGCAAGGAACACGTGTTTATAAGGGTGAAAGCGGATGGAAGAGTACTTATTAGGATAACTGAAGACTGTCAAAGCAAATTTGAAGAAGAGCAGAAGAGGAGGGGAAGGGTGTGGAGGTGATATCAAGTGGTGCCATTGAATACGTATACATTGACTACTGTCAAGAACACGATAAGTGACAGCAAGTGATTATAAACACTTTCATATAATCAATAAAGGTTACTGTAGAATTTTTCTAACTTTACGGTGGCGCATAATTACCCGAACTGATAACACAACCTTATTTCCGCTAAAGTCTTTCGAAAATTCCCAAAATATTAGGCTAAAAGATAAAATCACTATTTTCTGCACCTTGTCAATCTTCACCGTTTTGCATTCTGACAATGATGGATTAGCGGAAATTAGGTGGGAGATAGATTTTTTGGTTTATGCATTTCCGGGCAGATTTTTCTCTATTTTCCACTATTAGCTAGCGCTGAAAATTGCAAATTTTAGAGTTTTCCATTAATTTTGAAGATCACCCTTTGATCTTTATAATCCACCCTTGTAGAAAATTTTCCATTCTTCAGGTCAGAAAATTTAATAACCCCAAAAAACCACAAACTAATAAAATTGTATTAATTATTCATTTCATTTTTATGTTGTTTTACAGTGAGCCCAATAAGATGAGGAATAATTCATTAATTAGGTCAAATAATTGAAATAGTAGCAAATAAGAAAGACTTGAAATCGGCCCGTGTAGCGAATGAGAAAAATGAGAAACGATTTTAAAAAAAAAGGAAGAGTCATGAGTTCGGTTCAGCTAACAAATCCAGCACTCCGAATCCACTTTTCTTCGGAATCTCTGGAATTTTGAGATTCAGAGGCTCTGGTTGAATAGGTCCATATGAAGAGAATAGTGCCAATTGCCATTGAGCCATCAATTCGTTGGAAATATTTGGTAAAATCGAAGGTTGATCCATTTCTTCTGAAGAAGGTTCCACGGTTTCTTGTTTCTTCAAAACTCGACTTCTTCGCTTTTTCTCTTCAAGATTTTGTTTCCGGAAACCCTTTGCAAATGGGTTGTTGGCGATTTTCTTGGCGGTTACCTGAAAGTTTGAAATTTAGGAAAAGATTTTAAAACTTGAATATGTAGTACCTCTATATTCTGATAAGCTGTCACTGCAATAAAATCGGTGTGATCGAATACGAAACTTTTGACAGTTGAGAAGATTGGATTGCCGAAACTGTCGCATCGGACAATGTGGAATCGGGGAACGTAACGGTGCATTGAGTTGAGGAAGATCTGGAATAAGCAATTTACTTTAGTTTTAAATTAGCGTCGTTCAAAAAAAAACTCATGAAAATGACCAAAAAGTTTCAATTTAACTCAAAAAATGACCCTAAACCCAAGCCCCCAGATTACTGTAGCCCATATTCTGTGCAGATAAAGAGACAATGTACTAGATATTACGAAAAAAGCGGCGAATATGTATTTTTACTGAACAATGACAAAAAACTTTTTCATTTAAAATTCAAATTTAGTTGTACAACCCTGTTCATCCTCTTGATGTTTGCACATCAAATTACAGTAGTCCAAGCGCTCCAAAATTGATTTTTGGGGTGAAAAACGCTGAAAACATCGATTTTCGCAGTTTCAGACACTAAAAAGTCGAGTTTTCAGCCCGATTTTTAGCACAGTCGAAATTCGAACATAACTTTAAAGTACGATCTCTTCAAACTTGTCCATCTCTTTTAGATGTGTTTGTACAATGATGTTATTTACTACAAAAATGCAGTTCAATGCTTTTTAAATACCGTAAACACTCTAATACAACGCCACCCGGACCATCCTTGTTTGAGGCTATATATCTCACTTCTTTTGAAAGAAATCAAAAAGTTGTTAATTGATAAAATGTTTATCATAAAATCAGTAAAATTTTTTTAGTTGACCACTTTTTGATATCTCTCACAGGAAATGAGATACACAGGCTCAATTTTAATGATTCGGGTGACGTTCGAATGGAGTGTTTACGGTAATCTCTAGAAATTTCAGACGAATTTTTGAACTTCCAGATACTTTTGTAGACCCTTAAGACTAGCAATTCCCATTTTGAACTGTTCAAGGTATCCACTTCCCAGGGGTAAAAAATATATAATCACAAAAACTCACATGTCCATCAGCATTCATCAGATCATTCGATAATTTGAGCATCTTGAAACAAGCTCCATCTTTCATCCAGTCCTCACCAGTCTTGGGAGATCCCGGATGCATAACTGGTGCTCTAATCGGTTGAATATCTCCTTTTCCAGCCACTTCCCACTTTCCATTAGTAAATTTATAACGAAAACGATCATATTGAACCATTTCCAACATCATGATGTACTTGCTCTCCCAATCCAAACCGTATAATTTCGTTCGAATCATTGGGAACATTCTTCTGGAAACAAATCAAATTAGAAAAAAAATCAGCTTAGTTTAAAGGATATTTCTAACCTTCCTTTTTTGGTAATCACCATTTCCGTTCCTTTCACCGAAAATTCTTTCCACAAATCCTGTCCCTCTAGTTCGGCATTTGGGTTATCATCAACTGATTTTTCATCATTTTGAATAAATAAAGCAAGATTTGATAATAATATGGACATAACAGGAAATATATCGAGAGAAGAATTGAGTCGTTGTGGACGGGGACAAACCGAATACGTGCGACAGCTCGGCTCCGCCCACTTGACCACTCGGTAAGTGGGCGGAGTTTAGGTGTTATTTTTGACAGGAAGTGAGAAAGGGATGCGTTTTGTTGGTTTAAGGGATTACGGTAGGGATAATGAGACTTCAAAAAATTCATGGTTATAAAAATTTGGTCTGCCAACTTTAAGCCCATATATCTAAGTTCCTGTAAAAGATATCAAAAAGTGGCTAACTGATAAAATGTAACTGATAATATGATAAACATTTTGTTAGTTGATTACTTTTTGTTATCTTTTACGGAAAATGAGATACAGGGGCTCAAAGTTGAAAGATGTAGTAGTGTTCTAACAGAAGTGACTTTCAACTTTGTGACAATTTATCCCGGTTCCTCTGAAAGATATCAAAACTTTGCTAACTAATAAAATGTTTTTGATATTATAATGAACATTTTGTTAGTTAATCACTTTTTGATATCTGTTACAAGAAGCGAGATAATTGAGCTCAATGTGAAAGTGTATAGGGTTCAACTTTGATTTGCAATAAACCATGATCTGATGTTTTTGAATCTTCTCGAACGTTTCTCATATTTTGTTCCTGGATTTTAAAAAGTTTAATTAAATTTGCAAAAGTCGTAAAATGTTGTTGTCCTCCTCCTCCAGCCAATTTCCTCCTTTTTACTATATTTTATGAGTCATAATCAATGGAAACTATAGTTTTTTGGCTAAAGAAGCGGAAATGAGAATTCATTAAAGGAGGCCAGACATAAAAAAAAAAGTTTCCCTTATATTTTGCCTAGAGAAGCCCCATGAGGGGTTGAACTCATGACAGGAAGCTCAGGGGTACAGCGCCGCTACCGGCTGAGCTACGGGGGCGCAAACGCGGCTGATGACCAATGGCCTACATAAGCGCGGCGCGATTTCGTCCCCCAAACTGTCCCCCAAAATTTTTGCTGTCTCGCCTCCTTTAAGTTGTATACACTGGCTCTTTCCGGCACAGTACTACAACTACACACACAGATAAACATCGAATTGGTCACACCTCGTCAGTTTTCATAAGATGGTATCTTTCGTGGGATACGGTGGCGGTAATTGTGACGGAAGAGGAGGAAATGGGTAAGAAACAATAATTTGCAAGGGGGATAATAGCTATTGGTAAGATCAAGATAGGAAGTTTGGGAATTCTACGAATCTTCTTTGGGAATTCTACGAAGCGGGATGTTGAAAAACGAATCCAGAAGACGTCAAGCTGAAATAAACTCGAATAGCTGCAGTTTTAACTGATAATCTTTCAGTGTGATAAAGTATACGAAAAAAGAGAATCAACTTCATTCATTATTATAATAAGAATTATTATAAGAATTTTAAAAGATCAGAACATTGAAAATAGAGATTTCAGGAAGCGATTTTTGAAGTGGGAAGCGGCCATTCTCGGAAGTCGGAAGTCGGAAAGCTATGCGTACGCTATTTATTGCTATTTCATTTTCTTCAAAAATTTTATTTCGGTCATTTGGTAAAAGGGGGACGTTCAGTGATAAACACCTAGCCATGAACCCCAAACAATGGCAACCCTTAGGGCCTTTTAGTACTTTTTTTACTTCAATGACGTCAATCAGTCTTCCAAAAAAAAGAAATAGCAATGAGTAGCGCAACCGAAGCTTCCTGGCAGTGGGCAGCATCCAACTCTGTCCAGCATCCGACATCCGAAGCCATTTGTTGTCGTTGCCAGTGATACTCGTCGAGAAGTGAGCTGTCTTCGTAGAATTGGTCGGATCCCTTCCATCCCAGCTGCCCTGGAACCACGTTGCAACTCGGACTCCTCTTCGACTCCTCGGTCCGACTTCTCGTTGATTTCTACAGCTTATATAGCCCCTGTAGATCAGATCTGAAGATAAGATAAGAAAAAAGTTCACGAGAGTTCTCAACACGAGAAAATTCAAAACAATTGATTTTTAAAATTTTTTTTCCATCAAACCGAAAATATTAGATTTATGTCACATGAGAAATTTCAAAATCTCCAATATTTTTGCTGTCTCACCTCCATTAAGTGTTGTTTCCATAGAAAGTTCGTGTTTATATTTTTCACAGAATTTCCCAGCTTCAAAGTTTTATAAACCTCTAAAAGAAGCTCCGCCCCCTTTGAGCTTAATTTTTAAAGTTGAAAATCGGTTTTTAGGGGTTCATTATTTCGACACCCGTTAACCCTCTTATTGTTAGTTTATTCTAAACTCTCTCTGGTGTCAAAATAAATGGCCTGCACGTAATCGGACACTGTTGTTGAATGAGTATTACGTAAGAAGGGAAACGATAAAGTGCTAAACAAAAGTAGGGGGTTAGCACTATGAGGGAGTGAGGAGGTTAGATGTCTTGTTTAGACAGGAACGGGGATTTGTAATACAGACATTCGATAATTTTGGCATTATCTGAATCTTTGGAATTTTTGAATTTCTTAGAATTGCTGAATTGGTTCTATGAATTATTGAGTTTCCTTGAATATCTGAAATTTTTAAACTTTTTGAATTTTCTCAAAATTATTCAAAATGTGATAGAGAAAATCGCATACTAGCTACAGTACAGTAGCTACAGTAGTCCTTTTGATTTTCGAATGTATTCCCTTATCCTTTTCCTTTTTCTAAGATTCTGAGATTCCAAGAATCTCAGGTTCCAGATTTTAAGATTCCAAGATTCCAAAATTCTGTGATTCCAGGATTCTGAGATTCTGAGATTCTGAGATTCTGAGATTCTGAGATTCAGAGATTCTGAGATTCTGAGATTCTGAAATATTCAAAAAATGAAAAAAATCTGTAATTCTGGAATTCAAAAAATACAAAAATTAATTTTTAAAAAATCTGAAAATCTGAAAAAAATTCAGAATTTTATGAAAAAAAAAATAAATATTTAAAATTTTCCACGTGTTGATTGAACTGATTACAGTCGAAAACTACAGTAATCCGAAAAAATTCAACAATTTTGCGTGTCGACTTTTATCATGAACTCTCTTCTTATCTTATCTTCAGATCTGATCTACAGGTGCTATATAAGCTGGAGAAATCAACGAGAAGTCGGACCGAGGAGTCGATGAGGAGTCCGAGTTGCAACGTGGTTCCAGGGCAGCTGGGATGGTTCAATCGACGGGAGCTCAACGATGATCAAGGATTCAATTGGGCAAGCAGGAGAGCAGTCAATCTGGTTGGATCCCGGAATGTGTCAGCAACACAGGATGGTCTAGAGGACGGATGCTCGGAAGCTACGCATGCGCTACTCAATGCCATTCATTTTTTAGAAGACTGATTAACGTCATTGAAGTAAAAAAAGTACTAGAAGGCCCTCAGGGTCGCCATTGTTTGGGGTTCATGGCTAGGTGTTTATCACTGAACGTCCCCCTTTTACCAAATGACCGAAATCAATTTTTAAAAGAAAATGAAAAAGCAATGAACAGCGTGCGCATAGCTTTCCGACTCCCGACTTCCGAGATTGGCAGCTTCCGACTTCAAAAATCGTTTCCTGAAATCTATATTTTCAATGTTCTCATCTTTTTTCTTAATATAAATGAATGAAGTTGTATCTCTTTCTCTGTTTGTTTGTTTGTAACTTTGTCCACACATTCTTGAAAAGCTTGAAAAATGAATATAAATTGAATAGTAAAAGAATATGTTAAATTGATATGTTAAATTAACGCACTAGTTTTTCTTATTTTTCAGTTTTCTATGCCACGGAGTTCTTCTTTTCATTTTCTGCACCTCATGAAGTTTGTTTGCCCTACCAGCACGTTATCGCTCATACTTACGTAATAGTTATCCAACTACAGTGTCTCATTACCCCCTCTCCCCTACTCTCCATACAAATTGTGTAACTCGATATCCACGTGTCAACTGACCTACTGATTTTGAGGATTATCTCCATTTTATATCCGTTTACGGGGTTAGGAAATCAGCGGGAGGTGGTTGTTTATATAAGGATAAACGGAAGGATTATGGGGCTGACCCGAAAGGTAGTGTGAAATTAAATAAGCATTTTCATCAACACCTGACCTAAACACTCTAATAGAAGGGCACCTAAAACGTTAACTTTAAGCACATATATCCTATTCTCTGTAAAAGATATCAAAAGGTGGTCCATTGACAAAATGTTTATCATAATATCAGCAACATTTTATCAGTTGAGAAGATTTTGATATCTTTTACACGAAATGAGATATATAGGCTCAACGTTAAAAGTATTGGGTGGCCTTCTATCAGAGTGTTTACGGTATATTGCATTCTTTCGTAATAATTCTAGTAATCTCAAATTTCCCCACCATCATTCTCGTTAATGAGCCATAACCTGTGATTAACAGGGTAAACTGTGTTTTTTTTTGTAATTTGAGATACCGATCCATTTGTTCATTAAATACATCTATTGGTGTGGTCAATTAAGGAAGTGATGCTATTATAGTAATTGTTTGGGGTTATGAACCTATCTTTTGAAATACAGTAGGACAAAAATATTATTTTGAAACAGTTCCCGGTGAAGAGAAAAGAAATTAGATATATTTACCGAAAAGTAAGCTATAAACTATATCATAATTGGCAAGGGATATTCAAACTGAATTTTTAGAATCAACTCCATAAGCGGAAAGTTTGAAAATGGTTTATTGAAATCATAAACAAAAAGCAACAGTTTTCAATTATGTAGTACTCCGAATTCTCCAAACAAGAGCAATAAGACCAAACACTATCCAGAAAACTAAAATTGCTCCGACCGCTACAAAATCGATCCAGAAATGATCGACATCAAAATCTTGATCTTCTATTAATTTTAATCCAGTTGAACACTCCATATTCATAGCAGACGTCATGATTGAAGTTTGATTACAACCTGGTTAAAAATATTATAGGAAAACTAAATTTTGTTTTAAAACCACCTTCAATGACTCCATGATCCTTGAAAAGAGCAATCATATTAGCCTCAAATGCATAGTGATACCAGGAAACATAGCTCAATGGTTTGTAATAAATTGGTATCGCTTTGACAGTAATCAGAAATCCACCAAAAACCATAACGGGAACTGATATCAATGGGGCAACTGTCAATGAGATTGTCACATTTCCGCATAGAGAAACTACGGCATGGGCTAAACAATCTTAAATGAGAAGGGTACTGAAAATTGAGAATCTTACAAAGTGAAGTGATAATCATGGACATAGCGATACACATTGTTAGGAAAGTAGACATTCCGATGATAGTGACTGGAAGACCAGTCATTAAATAGATAATCGAGAAGAAGATGATCGGGTAGAATAGATGGAGGAGAGACTGGAAGTTTTAGATTTCAGCAAACTGTCAACTTTGAGCTCATATAACTCGGTAGCTATAAAAGATATCAAAAAGTTGTCAACTAACAAAATGTTTATAATTATATCAGAAACATTTTATTAGTTGACCACTATTTTCTATCTTTTACATGAATCGAGATATAAGAGCTCAAAGTTGACAACTTACATCAGTGAATGATCTCGCCATGAAGTAGGCACTGGGAGAGTACATATTCGATTGATATTCCCTCACAACAACTGCATAGTCTTCCCAGAATGACTGAAAATTATTGCTTAAAATTAAACTCAATTGAGGAGCTCATTTACAATAAGACTGGGCATCATGTAAAGAATATTGTTCATCTGGAGAGTCGCAAAAATGACGCCTTTGATGCCAAGAAGATTGTCTCGGTTGATTGGAATTTGAAGATATACCATTCCGAGAAACCAGGAAACTAGCTGAAAATATATTTCTAAATTATTCCGATGATTTGTATATGCCTACCACTGTCAAAATCAATCGTGCCAGAATATATTTCTTCCTTCTGGTTATTTGAACTAATCCTCTACCAATCAAAGCGAAAAATTGAAAACACCAACTCCGATGAATTTTCTTTCTCAAGTTTTCATCTTTTGATTTCTGGTACCTAACTGATTCCGATAGTGTCAGACGATCTTTGGATAGTTGGGTTTTTAGAATTTTCTGCATCCTAGCCTCATAATCCGCTTGCTGCTCACGAACATTTCTGGACAGAACCCGGATAAAATGGTCGCTGACACTGGCATGATCTGGGACTGGTGATCCTAGCTTTACCAAAAACGCCTCCACATTTTTGGTTCGACCTTCGAAGGCGACTTTTCCTTGACAAAGAACCACTAGTCGATCAGCCATCTGATATACCCATGTGCTGGGTTGATGAATAGTGCAGATCACGATCTTTCCTTCTTTGGCAAGATCTTTGAGACATTTCATAACTTGATGAGACATGAAAGAGTCTAGTCCTGATGTTGGCTCATCGCAGAATAAGACTGGAGGATCTGTGAGGATCTGAAAAGTAGGTAGTGTGTCGGAATCCGGAATATGGATTTCCAGAATCTCAGGATCTCAGAATCTCAGAATCTCAGAATCTCAGAATCTCAGAACCTCAGAATCTCCGAATCTCAGAATCTCAGAATCTCAGAATCTCAGAATCTCAGAATCTCAGAATCTCAGAACCTCAGAATCTCCGAATCTCAGAATCTCAGAATCTCAGAATCTCAGAATCTCAGAATCTCAGAATCTCAGAATCTCAGAACCTCAGAATCTCCGAATCTCAGAATCTCAGAATCTTAGAATCTCAGAATCTCAGAATCTCAGAATCTCAGAATCTCAGAATCTCAGAACCTCAGAATCTCCGAATCTCAGAATCTCAGAATCTCAGAATCTCAGAATCTCAGAATCTCAGAATCTCAGAATCTCAGAATCTCAGAATCTCAGAATCTCAGAACCTCAGAATCTCAGAATCTCAGAAAAGCGGAATACGGAATCGGAATTTGGAATCTGGAATTCAGAATTCAAAATTCAGAACCTAGAATCAAGAATCCAGAATTCAGAATCCAGAATCCAGAATCCAGAAGAATCTCGGAATCTGAGAATCTGAGAATCTGAGAATCTCAAAATCCCAGAATCTCAGAATCTCAGAATATCAGAATCTCAGAATCGCAGAATCTGAGAACCTTAGAATCTGGAATCTGGAACCTGGAATCTGAGAATCCGAAATTCGGAAATCTCTGGTTTCTATTAATTCTAACCTCACAAGCAATCGTCAATCTCTTCTTCTCCCCTCTCGATATTCCCTTCTCCTTTACTGATCCAACTCGAGTATTCTCACAATTCTTCAATCCAAAAGTCGTCAGCATACTCTCAACTAAATTCTCTCTTTTCTTCTTGCTCAACCTCTCCGGACTTCTCATTTTGACAGCAAAATGAAGAACTTCTGAAACTGTTTGACTTGCCATGAACACGTCTTCTTGTTGAACATAAGCGCTGAGTTGTTTCATTTCTGAAGACGTCATCTTGCGTCTGGAAGTCTTTCCTAGTTTTTGGGTTAAAATTTGATTTTAAAGAGGACTCCGACCTAATTGTAAGTTTCTTTTATGTTTTTCGGTTTAAAATGCTTCCAAAGTTATATATTTTCGTAATATTAATCCAAAATTTTCCGAAAAATATTGAAATATTTTAATGCAAAAAAAAAGTTACAAAATTGAACAAAAAATTACCCATTCAAAGAGATCTCTCCATTCGTTCTCAAACTTCCCTTGTTTCTTCCGGTTAGAACATTCAAAAGTGTCGTTTTACCAGCACCCGATGAGCCCATTATAAATGTCAACTCTCCACCGAACGCATGCCCACTTACTAAAAACCAAATGCATTAAGAAATTTTCATTCTTATCCATACTATCATCCAGAATCGTTCTTTCCACCCGTTTCTTCTTCATCTCTTCTACCGTAATCCCTTTCCATCTCAACACTCGATCCCTCTTTCTCCGCCCTTCTGAACTCTTTTCCCTCTTTTTCTTATCCTTCCCAATATCTTCTAAAGCCTTAAAATCTTCTGCAACTGTGTAAGTTTGTGTGGAATCAACTCGGAATCTGTTCTGAGCCTCTTCCAAATCATCTTCTACAATCTGTGCGTGTACATTTTCATTCGGAACGTACGGCTTCAGAAGTGGCTCTTTCGGCAGTTCGATTCTCTCTTTATCCGTAGATTTGGGTAGCGATTTTTCAGTTTCCACTTGTGTACGATCCGATTTATAATCTTCGCTCAAAGGTTGGGTGTTTTGCTGGAAATAGGCGGGGGCGTTGATTGCTGGCGCGGCGCCTAGTTACCTCTTGTGGCTCGCTAAGCGCGTCGTCAGGCGTCAGAACATCATGGCTCATTTTTTTAGGGTTACAAGGGACCTAAACAACCGTCCGAGCCTCCAAGATCCCACGCTGTTCTTACACGTCATTCACGCAAACGGAAAAATGCATTAAAATTCATCCGGTACGTTGAAAAGTGAAATAGGTGGGAAAGGAATTGAGGTTGACTAGCAAGTGAAGAAAATATGTACAAAGGGGGAGAGGGAAAAGTGAACATATTAGGAAACCAGAAACGAATAGAATCATCATAGAATTTTTGTCAAGGAAAGGGAGTAGGAATAAATGGCCAGCATGCTTGAGCTATAATATTATTTGTTTCAAAGTATATAAGAATATTATTTGACATCTTTTCTTTCGTAGAACAGAAGATATGCACCTTGCTTGTCGACTTCTTCTTCAGATACTTCCTGAAAACAAAAGAAGTAGTATGAGAACTTTCGAAAAATCAACGTACTCTAACGGAACAATCATTTAGAAGCAACCATTTGTCCTCGTTACTTTTCGCATATGCGATGAAGTGACCACATGACAATTGACCATAGTGATTCTGAAATTCAATAATTTAAAAAAAATTCAAAATTTCCAATAGAAACTCACAGCAAGTGCAATACATTCATAAGTATTACCATCCGGTTTATCAACAAATGGAGCCGGATCGAAATGTTTCAGTGGGAAGTTAACTGTTCTCTTACACTTGCCCATTCTACCTTGCTCACGAAGAAACTCGAATCGTTTCAGGTGAATGATCTGGAAAATACACTTTTTCGACAAGTAATTCTTCCATTTCTCCTACCAGATATTTAGGCAGCTTCCATATTGTTATAACCTTGTCTCTAGTTGTCTTCTTTTCACATCGATCACATTGAATCGCGGCGTCGAGTGTCTCCGGACAAGAGAACTTCTCAATGCAGTGCTCAAGAGAACTAGGTGCAAAGTGCCTTGACCATGTTTCAGCAACAGATGGATCATCTTCACATGCTTGTTCTTCGGAATGGTTGTATCGAAGATAGAGAGCAATCGGGAACCAATCCACGGCAATTGGACTGTTTGCAGGAATGAAAACTTTGTTATCATCGGGTCGAATTGGACAACCTCTACAGAATCTGAGTGCCGGACATTGTCCACACCATTCATAATTCTGATCGACGAGACACAAGGTGAATGGGAAGCCGGATGCATCATCTTCACATGGATCGTGAGCTCTGCTCGAGAAGGAATTCACAGAATGTTCCATAAATCGATGCATTTGATACATGACGTCTTCGTAGAGCTTCTTTCCTGTCACATGTTCATCTAGGCCAACAATCAAAGGTAGTCCAAATCGGGAAACTATAAAGCCTGCGGTGGATCCGAGAATATGAGGTTCGTGGTTATACTGTAACTTCCTATGCATCGCCACTCTCCACTCATCTTCTCCTGTACTTTCTGGTAACTCCAGTGCATAAAGTCGAGCACCAGATGGGAAAGAGCTCAGAGGAAGTTCATCTCTCAAGTTCGAACTTCGATGGTTAGGTGATCGACTCATCAATGTTCCTTTACTTGACATGCATTGAATCGTGATATGTGACATTGATATTCCACTGGAAGCTGCTACCACTTCTCGAAGATGTCCGATTTTGGAGTCACGAGATAGTCTGAAACCATATCGACGAGGAATCCTACCATCTCTGTGGACGACTGAAAACATCAGATTGATATAAGCTTCTAAATAAAATCTTACCAATAACTTGATACAAATCGACATCTTCAAACCCAATTGGCAGCGAAAGTGAAGTAAATGGCTCAAAGACGCTTGAACTAGATTGACATGTTCTGCAGACTAAACGAGAGCGTAGCTGTCCGGTGAAGAGTTGTGTGACCAGAGATTCGTTCTGTTTTTCGTACTCGGTCCATGATCTTTCAGCTTTCTCCTCGTCCGTTTCTTCTTTTTCATGATTTTCTTCTTCTTTCTTGGGTTCTATTGCAGGTGGTGGAGGATGAAGAGTTTTATTGGCTTCATACATTGAAGTATGAAGCTGATCGAGAAGGAATGCGACGAACTCTTGACAGTCGTGTTGCTCACTACACTCGAACATATCTGAATTCATTCGGATGGCGTCATTGAAATCATTCGGAGCGATATTCTTCTTCTTCGCTGCCCACATCTCTCTCAACAGTTTCGCATACTCAATCGTTGTCTCCACAGCATCCCTCCTTTTTGTATTCGCCTTCTTCAACTCATCCAAATGCTCATCTTCCAGCAAGTATTGTGTCAATGGAGACACTCTCGCGAGACACTGAATTCCAGCGTTTCGATAGCAGAAGTTACCGTAGTTCACGAGACCAACAGCTCCTGGACGACCTGTATCTTTCTGGGGTTGCAGACATGATTTTGCGAAATGGATTACCTGACAACTGTGCATTTGAAGAGGATAGTGTGGAAGCAGCAGTGATTTGTTTCCCGGAAAGAGAAGCTCTCAATTCCTCTGGCCAAACTCCGGTTCCTCTTTCTCGGACTTCTAGAAGCAGTTTCATTTTATTCACTTTCTTTGTCTTCCCAAGTGCCGTATATAGTTGGTGTAAGTTTTGATTTCCATCATCCAGAAGAACATTTCCTTCCTCATTCTCTTTGACCACTTGCCATAAACGTGCATCCCCATCTCCCAATCGTAGTTCTGTCTTACACAAAGCCAAAAGTTCATCCACTGTCATGCTTCGAGATACTTGTGCACACGCCCATGGTGTCAATGATCGAGGGGTGGTTTCCGTTCCATCGTGGCTTTTCTTGCGATCATGACCAAGGAAGAGAATCTCCAACGGGTAGAGTTCAAGAGAGGGTTTGTTGTCTTCAAAGAATTCGCCATCCAGATACTTCCGAGTGAATTGAGAATCCACTGTTAACGCACACCCGTGCCATCGCAGCCAAGCTCTCCATAGTGGAACAGGCACACGGATATAATCAGCAGGAAGTAGGTCTGGCTTGAGGCGAGCAGATTCGGCAGAGATACAAGCAACCTGAAGCAACTTTTCGATCGATGTATGCAGCGTGTTGGGTTTAGCAAACTCACTCTACTGGTCCAACTGTCTTCTCTTGTTCCTTTGATTCCTGAATTGTCAATAGGATTTGGAGTTTTCTCAGCTTCTAGTAATGTTCGATATTCAGAATGCCATCCAGATGCAACAATATTCCATTCAGACAGTGGCAGTTCCGATGCACGAGACTCAAATTCATTGACAATTTGGAGTTCCATCTTCTTGGATTCAGGCCTCAGACCGAGACAGATGTGTCCGATTTGAAGAGCCATTGAGTAGTATTTAGCGATGTATTTTTCGTTCTCCTGCGCCCATATTCCAAAATCCACCAATGCCGCTTTCCCATTCGCTGATTTCGTTACAGTTTGGTGCTCCACAGGTACTCCCAAATCTGCATACATGTTCGAGAGCTCTTCATCGGAGAGCAGCTTGTCGCAATCTACATCCCAGATTCTTGCGAGTTCTTGAATTCAAAATCAAAAATTAACTTTTCAATTGTTTAGATTCAATTCTTACGGGATATTCTTCCAGGATGGGGACCTCTACAAAGCGCAGAAAGTGTGCAAACGAGTTCCCTGAAGTCAATTTGACAATCACGATTCTCATCGAAAACGGCGAATAGTCTTTCGGCATAAGTGTCCGGGAAACATCCTCCGAGTGCTTGTTTCCACTTCTCTACGTTCAATTTGCAGACTGCGCGGTCACTGATCGTAGCGAAAACCTTCTCCAACTCTATCACTTCTTTTACAGATACTGAAATTTTAGCTTTTCAAAAAAAAGTCTTTAGTTAGTAAGAACTTACAATGAGTCACATAAGACATCACTTCATAAAACGAGATGTAGGAGTCGTTGAGTGGAATCGTGAGCTTCGGCGGGCTCAATCCCCACGAAGCGAATTCATGATATTCTTCGATGAATCCTAGAAGAAAAAAAAAAGAATTCGTTGAAAAATTCAGAAATCCCTTACTCGATTGCACTTCTTCTACTCTACATAATCCGACGAGCGAGGATAGGAGATTATCGAATGAAATTGTTTCGGCACCATGAGAGAAGAAGCTGAACAGAAGTCGTCGTTTGTCTTCTGGAATTTGTGCTCCTCCGAGGACATGATAGCAGAATTCCTGAATTTTTATGATATCGAAAAAACTAAAATTGAAATTCTTACATCGTAGTTGATACATCCATTCTTGAATCTCTGGAACGCCTGCCGAATCCGTCGATACTCTTCTTCGGATACTGAAATTTTGATCATAATAATTTCAAAAATTGCTTTTCAGTTTTACTATGAGTTCTGGCGTCTTCTGCACTAATTATCGGAGCAATCGCATTCGAGCGTCCAGTCAGTATTGTGTTACCCATACTGGTTATGTCATTTCAATATTGTCTAAATAGAAAAAATGTGTGAAACAAATAGTTTTTGGGTTATTCGTAATATGAATCGTAACAAGTTAGCAAAGCTGGTTTGTACATAAAAGCCAGGAAAAGGCCACGAAATTGCGGGAAAATAGAGACGAAGCGAGCTGTCCAAAGTCGGCTGCGCAGCGAGAGAGTGTGCTAAAGGCAGAGACGCAGAGCAACCGTGATGTAGTGTTGTAAGCGCGCTCCGATGCCAATTTTGGAATTCCCTCGTTCCGTCTTTTTTCGAAGTTTGAATTTTTTCGTTTCCTAATCAGCCGCCAAGTCGTTTGTCTCATTTTTCTTCAATTTTGTTGAATAACTGGCTGAAAGTCTGTCTTTTTTTCTAATTTTCGATGTCCGATTGTTACTCATTGAGCTAATTCTTTCAGCCGAAATGTTTGGCCAGAACAAGTCATTCGGTTCTTCGAGTTTTGGATCCAATACCGGGAGTGGACTCTTCGGGCAAAATAATCAAAACAAAGGCCTGTTCGGGCAAAATACAAACCAGCAAACCACCTCTTCTAATTTATTCGGAAATGCGCAGAAGCCCGCTGGCTCACTTTTCGGCAATACTACAAACAACACATCCAATCTTTTCGGTTAGAATAGATTTTCTCGAATTACGCAAAAAAATTCTTTCAGGATCTCCACAAACCCAAAGCAACCAAAGTTCACTATTTGGGGGCCAGAGCAATGCCAACAGATCTCTATTCGGAGGAGCTTCAACGACTACAGCACAAAATAGTAGCTCTTTGTTCGGTGGCAATACAACAGGCAATGCAGGAACTTCGAGTATTTTTGGTTCCAGCAACAACGCATCGTCTGGTGGAGGTCTTTTTGGAGGTTAGTTTCAAACTAAAAATAGTCTTAACATTTATATTTTCCTCAGCTACAGGATCAGCAGTAACCGGTACAACAGTCAAGTTCGATCCACCTATTAATTCGGATACTATGATGCGGAACGGAACAACTCAAAACATATCCACAAAACACATGTGCATCTCCGCAATGAATAAGTATATCGATAAGAGTATGGATGAGTTGCGAGTGGAGGACTACATGGCCAACCGAAAAACTCCGGCCGCAGGAACCACGACAACTGGTAGCAATTTGTTTGGCGGTTCCAACACAACCACAAATCAAGCTGGTGGGTTGTTCGGAAACAACACCCAACAAAAAACTGGTCTGTTCGGATCAACGTCTACTTCATCTCCGTTTGGTGCAAATAACAACACCACAACTACTGGATCAGGACTTTTCGGAAGTAACGCGAACACTTCTACAGCAAGCAACTCGTTGTTCGGAAGCAAGCCGGCTGGTACTTCTCTTTTCGGAAACAGCAACACAGGTAAGATTTAAAACCATCAAAATGTATAATCAAAGAATTAGCCACTACAGGAGGATCGACATTTGGTCAAACCACAGGATCGTCTTTGTTCGGGAATCAGCAGCAACAGGGCGCATCCACTTCTTTATTCGGGCAGCCTCAACAGCAGCAACAGGCCGGAGGATCGCTCTTTGGCAACTCTAATACAACCACCGGCGGTAGTCTATTCGGACAGAACACGCAACAGCAACAGCAATCAAGTGGATTCAACTTCGGCGGCGGTAATACGGTAAGATTTTATTCTTCTACATAACTGAAAAATATTCAATGATTTAGCAGACAACAAACAACGCTTTCGGCCAACCCGCTAGTACCGGAGGAAGTTTATTCGGAAACACAGCAACGGCCAACACTGGTGGTTCCTTGTTTGGATCGAAACCAGCCACAAGCACAGGATTCAACTTTGGCGGCAGTCAACCAACTACTACGAATGCATTTGGTTCCACGAATAACACTGGTGGTGGTCTGTTCGGAAACAATGCTGCCAAGCCAGGAGGCCTTTTCGGTTCAACTACTACTGGCACTACCGGAGGTGGTCTTTTCGGCTCGCAACCTCAAGCCACATCGGGAGGCCTTTTCGGTTCAAACGCCCAAACCACGCAACCACTAAACAGTGGATTTGGAAATGTGGCTCAACCACAAGTCGTTGTTCAACAACAAGTTGCGCCAATTCCTGTCATTGGAGTTACAGCTGATGTTTTGCAAATGCAGGCAAACATGAAGTCGTTGCAGTCACAGTTGACTTATGCCCCATATGGAGATTCTTCGCTTCTCAAGTACAACAACAGTGAAACAAGCGCAAAAGACTCACCAATGAGCGCCCAACAACGCCAACTTCGTCTCCTTGCAGCCAAGAAAGGATCTCTTCTGTCTCCAAGTCAAGAGTCGTCATTCATCGTTCCTCCTATCAGCAAGGTCATGAGTGATTTATCTCCAGCACTATCCAGAACTTCTGAGGTGACGAAGGATCTCAACTATACCTCCAAAGAAGCTCCACCATCTCTTGGAAGAGGGCTCAGAAACAGTACATTCAATCCAAATCACTCTGTGGCCAATCAGAGCGTTCATGAGTCCAGTGCTCTAAACAGAACAATCGATTCTACATTGGATGCATCAATTAATGGAACTGGAAACCGGCTGGGAATTAGAGGATCGACCAGAAAGTCGAATTTGAAACAATTGGATTTGTCTGTTCTTGGTGATTCTTCCAGAAACGGATCTATCGGCAGAGATTCCCGTGTCGCCGACCCAGATGCATTGCCAAGAATCTCTGAAAACGAGAGAAGAAGCGACATCGTCACATCAACCCCATCTGTTGATCCAGTGCAAGCTGTCATGCAGCGTCATCAGGATAGGAACAGAGATCCACCATCGTTGAATCTGGATACAACTTGCGATGAGCACACTGGCTTGGAACCAGTTTCCACGGCAAGCTCTGCCACCTCTGTGGTTTCAACGCCATCCGAGGAGAACTCCACCGACAACTCTGCAGCTGGAGTGAAACTCAGCAAACCAGATTATTTCTCACTCCCAACTATCAACGAGATGAAGTCAATGGTGAAGAATGGACGTGTTGTTCTGGAAGATGGATTGACCATTGGAAGATCATCGTATGGAAGTGTCTACTGGCCCGGCAAGCTGGAACTCAAAGATCTTGTTCTTGACGAGGTCGTCGTGTTCCGTCATCGCGAAGTTACTGTCTATCCGAATGAAGAGATGAAACCCGAAGAAGGACAAGAGTTGAATAGACCAGCCGAAGTGACATTGGAAAGAATCTGGTACACGGACAAGAAAACTAAAAAGGAAGTTCGTGATGTTGTGAAACTAGCTGAAGTTGGATGGAGAGAACATCTCGAAAGACAAACGATTCGCATGGGAGCATCGTTCAAGGACTATCGTGCAGAGACTGGAAGCTGGGTGTTCCGCGTAGAACACTTCAGTAAATATGGATTGGCTGATGATGATGACGAACCGATGGAAGTCGCTCCTCCACAAGGCCAAAAGGCTTCTGCTCCACTTCAAACGGTGAGTTTTTTAAATCCTAAACTTCAATTCTAACTGTATTACAAATTTCAGCTCGACATGAACACCTCTGTAAGAGACGTCAATAATCAAGTGCAAAGAAAGAAAATCCATCTGACACCGGATGCTGCTCAACAACGAGAGGTCCGTTTTTAAGTATTCATTTCTCACTCATCGTGTTTCGTGTTTCCTTTCTCTGTCTAATTTTTCCTATTCCTCTCTGAATTTCACTTCAATTGTTACTTATCATTTCATTTCACACTCTGCTTGCCAATACCATCGAAGGCAGGCTGATATTCCAAGAATCATCTTATTTAATTTTCTGCAGTTTTACGCAATAAACTTGTTCTTCAGAAGCCCTAACATGGTATTGGCAAACAGCACAATGCACTAGTTGAATGCACACTTCTTTTTCTTTCCAGACTGTTCTTGAAATTGTACCAGCTCCTGTTCCATTGGGAGATGTGGTTACCATTGTCCGCCGTAGAAATGTCCCTGGACTCGGTGGTGGTGGTGCCGATATCGGTCGGGAAGAGAACAACATTTCAACAATGACAAATGAGTTCGAGGATGATGAGTCGTTGATTCTAGAAGAGGGTCAACAGCCAGAGAAAAAGCCGAAACTCGAGTTGCTCAACGATTTGGAATACGAGAGTAGTCGATTCATTCGTAACATGCAAGAGCTCAAAGTGATGCCAAAACCAAGAGAACCCGCACATCAATTCAATGGTGGTAGTCGGGAAACCAAAATGATTGGATACGGAAAAAGTAAATTGATAGATTTGGCTGTTGTGAAAGGAAGAAACTCTCGGATCGGCTGGAGTGAGACTGGAAGTCTTGTTTGGTCTTCCCAACCGGTTCACAATGAAATTCTTTTCGGAACGATTGATAGAGCGTCTGATGTTAATGAGGTAAGACTTGCACCGTAAAGGGGTCTTACGAGTCCACACAGTCACAAAACAATAATATAAATTTTCAGGATACATTAATCTCAATGCTCGACGTCAATATTGATCATGCAGAGACCGCCCGAAAAGGTCCGTCATCTCAATGTTCCGAAGCTACCGTCTCCGCGCTCACTTCCACATTCGCCACCTACACCGACACCTACTCTCAAATGTTCAGGCAATATATTGAGATTGCTCAATCCGGTGGATATGATGGTCATGTCTCTGTTTGGAAGCTTCTGCTGGCCTTGTTCCCAGCTGAACGTCAAGAAGGATGGTCTTTCGAACGAGGAGAGCAGATTTCAGAGTGGCTCAAGAATGAGGCTATCAAGAATGCTCCAGAAGAGAGAGGCGTGTCTCGTGACTCCCCATCGACTGCTGTATGGAATCAGATTTGTGTTGGAGACGTGGAGAAGGCGTTCCAGTTGGCAATCGACACCAATCAACCTCAACTTGCCTCCATCCTTCAATCCTCGATTGTCTGCCCGGAGGCCACGATTCATTGTTTCAAGGCGCAAATCGAGAACTGGAAGAAGTGTGATATCCTTCATTTGATCCCAAAATCAACTCTCAAATGTTACATCTTGATGGCCGGATTATCCCATTATGAATGGACTCACGAAGGACAATCCCATTCAATCAACTGCATGGAAGGTCTCAGCTGGATTCAAGCTCTCGGTCTTCATTTATGGTATCTCCGCCAATGGGGTGGACTCGAGGAGGCATATGATGCTTATCAGAAGGACGTCAACGCCGAACGCGCAGCTTCGAATCGTGGTGATCTGTACGGAGAGCTCATCAAGTTGGCTTGTGAATCTCAACACTCTGTGGAAGTCGTTCTTGACTGTGCTGCTGGAGAAAACCCACACGATCATTTCCTTCAATGGCACGTCTGGAGTGTTCTTCATTCTGTTGGCTTCAGAACCATGTCGAAAACGGCGGAAACTCGACTCCATAGAGGCTACGCTGCTCAATTGGAAGCGCTGAAGCTGAATAACTATGCAATGTTCATTCTTCAACATATCGATGACGACGAAGAGTGAGTTTGAACGGGAAATGTGATGAAATAAAGAATCAAATGTTACAGACGAGCAACTGCAGTTCGTTCTCTTCTGAATCGCTTTGGCTGCTTTGGCGTCAACTACCCCTTTGAAGGAATCTCGGGACAGTTCGATATTCCACCCGAGTGGATTGCAGAGGCTCAATTCTCAATCGCCAAGGCTGATAACGATGCCACCCAGCTTTTCGAATTGGCTGTTGCTGCCAAAAACTATACGGAGATGCGACGATTGTTCGTTGATGAAATCGCACCAACTGCTGTAGTAGCTGGTGATAACGAAGCTCTGAAATCAGCGTGTATCCTGCTTCATCCTTTCGAGAACCAGATTCCAGAATGGGGAGCTACAGGAATGGTGTACATCGACTACTGTCGCCTAGTTGATATGATCGAGAATGAGGTGGACGAACAACACATGCAAGAGACACTGGAGAGCCTTGAAACCCGACTTCACGCACCTACATTCAGCAAGAACCCTATCCAAAAGTAAGCGGAGAGAGTCTAGTTTCCATAACATGACACATTTTCAGAATTTCTCTACAAACCATCGGACGCCTTCTCTTCGAATACCGTGCCGACAAGAACACCCTCCCAGAATGGACAAAACTTCTCGGACATCGTCAACTATTCAAAATTTTCCGCGATCGTTCCTCGTGGGGCATCGAGCGCTTCACCATTGACTTTGATTAGATTTTTTATGTCCTTTCTTTTTTTAATTTTTAAAACCCCCCTATCCTGTTTCCATCCCTCCTAATTATATTCACAATTTGTTTTCCATGTCTTCTCCTTTCTTCCTCCCCGTTCGTCTTTTTCTTACTATTTATGATATATGAATGTTTTCAACGAGTGAATAGAAATCAGGTTCATTGAGATCAGTGTCTCAGCCCACCGAACGATGATAAATGAAAAGTGTGAAACAAGAGAGAAAATAAGATAAGTTAAAAATGGGTATTTAGATATTCAACAGAAACATTTAGAATCCGGCATAATCTTGTTGCTTGGCCAGCTCGAGAAGCATCGGGTCGTCGAAGAACTTGTTGACAGAAACGTCTTCGGAAAGACCTTTACGTCTTCTGGTTTTGATCATGAATTCTCTGGCGAGATGGGGAGTCGGCTGCACATCCAATGTCTTAATGATGATTGACTTGTCAAGCGGGTCTCCTGGAACGAGTTGCCAATGATGGAATGCTGACATGCAGAATGCTTGTCCCTGGGTGTGAATACGAAGATCTGTCTCGAATCCGAACGAGTCCATAACTGGAATGTAGGCCTGAAAAAAAGAAACACTTAGAAAACTTACATTATCACTGAATACTTACGCTGATTGTGTACATTGGTGATCCTGGCATCGGAGCATCTGTGGTGACGTGACCACGTCGTTTGGCAAGCACTGTGTAGACGGCGGCAACGCAATCAGCAGGTGCAACAACTTCGACGGAATAGTATGGCTCCATTAGCCTAGGTGTAGCCATCAGGAATGCAGAGTATGCGCAACGACGGGCAGTTGGAATCATTTGACCACCTCCACGATATAGTGGCTCAGATGCGATCGTGGCATCCAGAAGTTTGAATTTCACTTGACGGATTGCTGAAAATTAGATAATATCATTACTAATAACAAACACCAAATTCTGTCTGTGAGGATGTATGTCGCGTTACTGTTGACCTACTCAACGTTAACCATTTGAGATGAAATTTATATGGATGAATCGGACATTTTTATGAGATGCTGTCCGACCCTTTCTATTTTCGAAATTGTTTCTCACGTCTTCTGGAGACGTTCTTCTTCTTTTTCAGTACAAATTTTCTATTGAATTTTTGAGGCAATATTCACGTCGTTTCCGTCTAAACTCCCAGTTTTTTTTGTTATCCGCATTTCTTTGAAAAAGAGGGAGTGTTTGCATGAAATAGATTTTCAGTATGGGTTTTGAAGTTTGAAGGGAAAGGGCTGGAATAGCTGGAAAAATGAGAATGATGAAGAAAACGTGCTTTCAGGATTCGGAATTTCCTTGACTCTGAATTTAAACCATAATTTCTCTGGATTTACGAATTCGGCAAAATAAAAATTGTTGATATTATGAACTTAAATAATTTGGGTTTTAAAACATTTCGGTTTTTTTTCTAAAATCCGGTCTTCGAATCCCAAAAATATGAGTGTTTTCGAATTTTTGAATTTCTGAACATTTAAACTGAAATCTCCTAATTTCTGATTTTGAAAATGCAAAAAATTTTGGAACTTCAGAAATTCTCAAACCTTAATTTTTGGAAAAGCTGAAAATTCAGAATTTACCAGTTATAGAAACATGGGTTTAAGAATATTCGAATTCAGAAAATCGATATCCTTCAGTTTCTGGATTTCCGACTTTCCGAATTCCTAATTTCGAATTTCTTGCATTTCTAATTATCCGAATTTCTCTGTTGCTATGATTTTTTTACAATGCTTTCCAATGCAAATTTTAGAATTTCCGAATTTCGATAACTTTGAATTTTGTTAAATATCGAAATTCCGAATTCCGTAGTTCGAGACTATAAATTTCGGATTCTTCACAAATCCGAAGTTCTGAATTTCCGGGCTTCAGATTTTTTGATTTGTAGAAAATCCAGAATTATTGAACCTTCAAATGAATATCTACATTT
Source organism: Caenorhabditis nigoni (assembly GCA_027920645.1). NCBI lineage: Eukaryota > Metazoa > Nematoda > Chromadorea > Rhabditida > Rhabditidae > Caenorhabditis > Caenorhabditis nigoni. Next base: position 5,297,978 of record CP115866.1, on the reverse strand, counting down.
CCGAAATGAAGAATATGAGGATATCAGTTTGAAATTTGAGAAAATAAGAGTGAGAATTGGGAATTTTAGAAGTTTCCTTTCGGATGTTGTTTTAGTTTCATCACAGTTCCGCTCATATTTCAAAAAAGTCGAGATCTTTTCTATTTGATTCCGGGTATTGTAAGCGGGAGCCAGACGGTTTAGCCCCGGAGGGGCGTAAACCGTCTGGTTTAGAAACAAATTTTAGAACAAAATTCTTACGTTCTTCACAGAGGGGACCTTCTCTGGTGGCCCATTGGAATCCTTGAACCAACGACTCTCTGACAGTCGATAGAAGATGTTTGTCGACTTCTGATGGTAATGTGTCGTCGAGAAGAATGTTGGGACCTGTCGTGTCGGGACCAAACGCCCAGATGGAACGAGCCGCGAGCAGATCCCAATTGTATTTGGTTTGGAAGAATTCTCCTAGACGCCGTCGGTTCCAGCCAATTTGGACAACCTCGTTCTCGATGTCTTCGTCCAATTGTTTTTCTAATGGCTCGGCCATCATTGTGATCTTGTTCCTGAAAAAATAAACATAATATTCTGATTAATTCATTAATTGCACTCACTTCTTGTTTGGTGTCTCTGCGAAGCACTTCAGTGTACTTGTTTCGATGACTGTTTCATTGAATGTCACCACTGGATCTGCCACCTTGATATCAATTTCTGAGAAGACTTTTCTCATGTCGTGCATAACACAATCCATGTACAACTCTCCAGTTCCGAGAAGAACATGCTCTCCGGATTCTTCGACTCGTGTTGTCAGCAATGGATACGACTTGTTCACTTTTCTCAATCCATCCAACATCTTCGGCAGTTCTGATGGATTGATCGGTTCAACAGCCAGCTTGACACAACTGCGAGTGTTGAATTTCAGTGGCCGGAAGATGTAAACGTCGTCCTCGTACTCCAGTTCAGCGATCGTGGCGGTTTTCACAATTGGTTGATCGATTCCTTCGATTAAAACCCAGCAACCAGCTGGAACCCGCGAGACTTCGATTTGGTACCGGGCAACGTGCACGAACAGTCGTCCCACTGTCATTCGTCGACAATCTTCTTCATCTTGGATACTGTAGTTTTCTCCAAGGACACGAACGTCTGAGTTGGCTTCCAATGTTCCACTCATAACTCTTCCGAACACTCGGAACTGAGTGGCATCGGCAACTGGATAGTTCTTCGTGGTGTGTACCATCAACGGTCCTTCGGCATTACATTTGTGCATCTCGATAGCCAGTTGAGAATCAGCTGGACCCAAATACGTTTGTTCAACCTTTGTTTTCGCATTCTCCAGCGGCGACTTGATGTTCTGAACAACCAAATCGACGAATGCGCTGAAATCTCCAAAGAATCTCTTGCAAATAAGAGCGATCAACGGTCGGACGTTCATCTTTTGCTCCTCTTTGGACAAACGAATTCCCAGCTCAGCCATGACATCCGGCAAACATGTGTCGACATCTCCGACAACTTGCGAAAAGATTTTGTACATCGGCTCCAGAATGTACTGCACGAATGTTCGTGGTGCTTCATGAGTTGGAGCCTTCTTCACAAACTTTCGGGTCTTCTTATCCAGATAGATATCTCCCCAGAGGCGACGAGCAAACTCCTTTGAATTGAATGAATCACCTGTAAAAAGTAATTGAAAATCAAAAATTAGTTGCTGATCCTTACCATGCTGTTTGGCGTAGATGTTCGCGAATGAGAGGAGTGAGAAGCACACGTTGTAACGTCCGGATGCGAAGATGACGTTGCCGTTCAAAGGCGAGAGTACTGGAACGTCTTCTTCAGCAAACGTGCTGAGAATATTGTTCACTTGGTCGATGATGAGACGAAGTTTGAAGTAGGCATCTGCAGGTGGCAGCTTCAATTCCAACAGAAGACGATCGATCTTCGAGATACAGAGTGTCACTGATAGTCGTTCTTGGATAGCATGACGAATCGCTCTTTCCGTGTTCATCATGACTCCTTCATGAGCGTCAACCAGGATGACGACTCCATCCGACAAGCGGTACGCAGCAGTCATTTCATCGGAGAAGTTAACGTGTCCCGGAGTGTCGATAACGTTTAGCAAGTAGCTTTTGCTGCGACTATCCTGAGCTACAATGCTTACTGGTTGCGACTTGATCGAGCATCCTCTCTGCTGTTCGATGAAAAGAGTGTCGGTAAAACGAGTGTCTGCGTCTTCGGCTCTGTAGAATTCTGGATGTGTCTGCTCCATTAGACAATCCAAGAACGTCGTCTTTCCGTGATGCAAATGACCAGCAATGGCGACGTTTCTCATGATGTGAGGGCAATCCATCAAGTCCGCGAGATACTCCTTTTTGTAGACGGTCTCTGGGAGTCGGTGTTCCGCAGCTTGGAACTTCTTTTTTGAGACTGGCTTGACAATAGGCTCAGTCAGAGGTTGAGCATCCTCTTCCTGCACCAACGTCTCGACACCTTCTCCGTACACTTCCAGTGCAGAAGCGTAGTACTTCTTGTCTTCGTGGAGAACCACTTGGTTCTGTGGAATCTCTTCCGCCTCATCCTCCTCCATTCGATCGGGTTCCTCGTCTTCATCAGCATCGCTACGATCGTCGTCTTCAACGTTATCGTCCATATCCCCTACATCGTCGTCCGAGTCCAACTCGGGACCGATGTAGTTACCGAACTCGTCGTAGAGATCAGAATCCATCGTTTGAGGATGTTTGGTCTAAAATCACAATTTACAAATCACGAAGATTGATGAGCCGTGTTTAGGAACGAAATATAGGAATTCTGTCCTAAAAGGAGCGATATAAGTCAATGAAAGAGAAATATTTAAGGAGAACAAACAGTTTACAACTAAAATATCTAGTCGAAAATTGGTAATCGAGAGCTACTCAGGAAATCAATGTACAGTCGCATTTTCAGGGTTCCATACCCGTTTTCGAAAATCGCTCTTCGATGTGAACAGTGGAGCGCCGTTACTCAATCAATTGAAAGATGGGAAAAGGCATGGAAAGAGCTTGATTTTCAGACAAAAATTGCAGCGCAGAAAATAAAAAGCAGCTCTTGACACTCTACATGCAAAAACTAGAACAAAAGGCAGAAGATAATGCTGAAAAAGCCTCTTCGAGCTAATTTTTGCGCGTAAGATTAGTTGTCGGGTCCGCAGTGTGCACACAAAGCATCGAATTCGGCGCCAATCGAAAATTCAAACTTTTTTCCTTGTCTCGTTATTTTTAATTCTAGTCCACTAGCATCCACAATGCCTAGCCCGTTCCGTGAGCTTCATAACAACAGTAATACATCGGCATCATCATATGAGTAAGTTTAATCTCAAACTTCAGCCGGTCTATGTGATTTCTCTTCCAGAACCGCGTGGAGTAGTAGTTTCAGTAACAGAAAGTCAATTAACAATGATAGCAACCTGAGTATGCAACCAATTGTGAGTTTTGCATGTCTTAAATGAGAAATCAATGATATTATTTCCAGAAAGATGAACCAGAAGTAGATCTAGATGAAAGCATTTCAAACTTAGAAAACAATATTTCAATGATGTCCGTAAGCTCTCCAATCTCCCCGGGATATCGAACTCCAGCTAGGAAACCGGCAAGACAAGCTCCAATGACACCAGGAGAACGGATTTTGCAAAAAGTGAAAACGCCACAAGAGAAGGAGCTTTTCAAGGAGCTCTACCCTGAAATGTTCCAGGATGCCTCACAGCCACCACCACAAAAACCTAAAAATATTAAGAAAGAACTGGTACTTTGTCTATAACTAACATGTTCTTTTTTATTTGAATTTTCTACAGAAAACCGAGCCAATGACTGACGATGAAGATGCTAACAAGGAAAATCGACCTCCTTGGGGAGCAGAGAAGGAAGCCAAAAAGCAAAGATCTAGGAGAATCGTAATTTCTTCGGAGTCAGAGGATGAGGGAGAATTCGATGATTGTAATAATTCCGCAGTTTCGGAACAAATACATTTTTCTATTGTTTCAGATCTCAAGAATCTCCGCAAAGAGCCGTTATCTGAACCGCCAAAAGCTGAACGAAAAACCCGAACCACCCAGAAGAAATTCGTGGTAGAAGATGACTACATCAGTGAAGAGGATTCAGATGGAAGTTCCGATGCTTCTGAAGAAGAAGAAGTGTCTGATGAGGAGTTCAGAGAATCCAGTCCAGAAATCTTTGTGCCAAAAACGAAGAGCAAGAAGAAGCGGCCTTCAGATGACGAAGAATGGTTCTTGGTGTCACTCACGGAAAATTACTCCGGCGAAATGTTTGTTTAATTTATTTCAGTATTGCACACATCCGCTATTTTCAGTCATGACGATGCGAAAGTCTACGTCAAAGAAGGTGCTCTTCGTATGAAGAAGCATCGGGAATCTCTACTGACTCGTCTTCAAGACATACTTCTTCGCCGAATCTTCTCAGCCATCCCATCTGACGAGCTTGTTGTTACATGGAATCCACGTCTTCGAAAATCAGCAGGCCAGTGTCGTAATCATCGTAACGGAAACAGTACCGTCGAGATGTCTCCAGTAGTTTGTACAACAGCTGAACGAGTGCGAGACACTTTTATTCATGAGATGTGTCATGCGGCTGTGTGGGTAGTCGACAAACTGCACAAAGAAGGACATGGTCCTGGTTGGAAACGATGGGGAGCTCGATGCTCGTCTACCTTCAAGTCATTACCGTTTATCGAAAGATGTCATTCTTATGAGATTGAGGCCAAGTTCTACTACGTTTGTGAGAACGAAGAATGTACTGTTGAGTGAGTTGTGTTATTGAGAAGTCGCGTTGTGGATGACAATTTTTTTGCAGAATAAAACGACAGTCAAAATCTCTGGATACTTCTAAAAAGGCTTGTGGAAAATGTCTCGGCCGCTTCATTCTCTATCGCCACTGCCGCAAAACCAATTCGAGAATCCGTATCGAAGACCCGAACAGGAACAAATCTGTACCAGCTCGTGCCTCGAAACCAACACCCTCACCTCCAGCCGTCCGTCGTAACTTCACGAAGCATCCAGAAGGATTCCGAGAATTCTCTGAGAAGCACTACTGGGACTACAGTGATGCTGGGCTGAAGCATTCCGAAGTTATCGAGATACTCTTGAAAGAATTCAATGAACGGAATAAGAAATGTTAGACCAAGTCTCTATAATTTGTACCATGCAATTCTCTGCATTCATTTATTTTTAACACTATCATCGCTGCTCTCACAGAGTCAACTATTCTAGCCGGGATATTCTTTTTCTTTAATTCTATTGTTTGTATGATTTCATTTCAAAACGAGTCAATAAATAACTATTCATTTCACCTCCATTAGACACTTCTTGGTAGGGGTTTTTTAAGGAAAATAAATTATGTTCGTTGCAATTGGAAAGAGCAGAGAGGCTAAGATAAATTAATTTAAGAAGTGTGTAGGAGAATAAGGGGAAGAGAAAAGTGTCTTACAGTAAAAATACTAGAATCAGGAGAGACTCGTAATTCGTTCGAAAATGTTGTTTGGGGGACTTCTTTTGGAATATAAATATTATAAAAATTAAAGAAGCAATCAAAAAAAGAGAGAATCAGAGTTTTGGGTGGGGAAAGAAGAAAACGAAGAGACCTCGTATTCGGGACACAGAAATTGGAAAATAATTGGTCTATAACATCAAACCAGAACTTTGAATGGGGAAGAAAAATATCGAATCGAAAAGAGAGAAAGAGATTGGATCACAAAGTGAACTGGCCGGAAAAAGAAACAAAGCAAAAATACAAATGGATAAAAGAATTGGGGGTTAAGGCAACGGCTCCACATAATTCGAGGGAATGAGACCAGTTTTGCCGTTGAGTGTCCCCACTAGCCAACCATCTTCGTTTGATTCATACACTGAAAAGTTAGAATTAATAGTAAGATATGTGAACTGTTTATTACTGTACTCTGAGTCAGAGTCTCTGACGGCGATGCGTCCGAAAATACAGTTTAAAGGCGCATCGTCAGTCTAACAGCGAACGAGAAAGTGAAATTTTTCTATTAAGTGCATGCGCCATTAATACCGTATCTCAGAATTATTTGATTTTTGCATATTAAACAGCCAAAAATGGGCCAAAATGCGGTATGAAAGGCGCGCGCACTTAGGCTTAGGAACATGACTTTTCGTGGCTAAAACCAACGATGCGCCTTTAAACTGTATTTTCGACAGCATTGCCGTCAGACTATAGTAATACTGTTACAGTACCATTGGTGATAATCTGTCCTGGCTCGAACGAGAGTTCTGAATGATGATCTGGTGTGCAGGCATACAGCGTTTTAACACGTCGGCTGAAAATTTTTCAGACTTCTTATAGTTAATAGAATCCTCGGATGCTTCTGTGTTACTGTCTGTGTGTTGCGATATGCTCATGCCACGTCACGTTTGAATATCTAAAGGATATTGTCACATGACGATAGGTGGTGGTTGTAAGAGAGATGATAGTGAAAGAAAAAGAATGGAAAGAGAAAAAAGAAATAGAGCTACTTATATCATATCAATGCGGGGTGGGGTCTTCTAGTGATACCTCAAATACTTATACGTCGGTCCCATCGGCGACGAAGAGGAGTTGTTCAATGTGCCACGTAGATAGTTCTGTCGTGTCAGCGAGGTGAACGATGTCTCCACAACGCCTGTAGTATCGACAGTAGTGCACGATATCGATGAGGTGAGTTTGGATCTAAAGGAATAGTAGAAAGAAAAGGGATAGAGAGAAAATAGATAGGGATCCCTAGAAGAAGGGACGGGAAAAGAACAGAAAACCAGAACAAGAGAGACGAATCAAAAAAGCACGACAAGCAGAGAACGAAACCATGCACAAGGGACAAGCAGGGGGATCAAAGGAGAAAAAGGAACTCACGAGTCAGCGGGGATCCGATTGTAGGTGGAAGCGTAGGAGACACTATACTTGGCTGAAAATCATAACTTCCTAATTTCCTTCATTTCAATTCAAACCTACGTTTTACATTAGATTTCTCAAATACATCTGGAGCAGCAACGACTGTCGCCGTCGATTCATCACCTACTGAACCTAGTGATCCTAACGAATTCAACGAATCTGAACTGTTTCTCTCCTTTTTGGATACTTCATCAATCTCCTCTATACTCCCACTGGCTAGTGGTGCGACTGTCGTTGGAGACGTCAGTGGAGACTTGTCTGCATCATTGGAGAAGTCCGACAATTGAGACACATCGAATCCGGCGCCGTATCGAGCGATTTCAGATGGAAACATTGCGTCGCGCTTCTGCATGCCACGTGAATACGAGCTGGATACCACCTGGGTGCTTCTGACGATTTTCGATCCAGATCCTGGTGTTTTAGGTGAACGTGAACGATGAGTAATCGGGGATTGAACAGACGTACCGAAAGATCGTGTTGCCAATGGACGTCCGTTGTCGTTGACATTGTGATGATCAGGCTTCGGTGGAACTGCCGATCCGAAACTTGACTTTGGCTTCGTTTTGAAGATCTTGTCATAGTTCGAAATCAACACTTCCACCACCACATTGCAAAACTTGATATCCATGATAGCAGCCACCGTCTCCTCTTTCGGACGCAACAACGTCGGTCCAAAGCACACACCCAAGTTGCTCACAGTCATCAGATTCTCGTTGGATAGATCGGCGACACGTGTCAGATGACGTACAACGGTCTCCAACATTCGAAGATGTTGTGGTGGTAGTTGATGAACATAGAAGTGGATATGATCAATGCGCATAGTGGCGTCACCCATCTTTGCCGCGTTTATGAATACATTGTGCAGCTCAAACGTCATCAGAGGTTCCGGGAGATTCCTGGAAAAGTTGTGTCTTGGTTTCTTAATTTCTGAATCAAATAGGACTTACCTCAAAAACGTCTTTACTGCACTACTAATCGTCTTCGTCTCCCATTCCTCATCTCTCAAATTCAAACCGCCCTTCTCGCTGGCTTTTCTCCTATCCAACCCCAACTGCATCAGTTTCTGCACCTTCGACGTCACACCACAATTCCGATAGACGCCCTGCTCATGAATGCCGCTCTCCTCGAGAATGTCGATGCATTGCTGTACAAACTCGAATCCAATGTCATCCAGTTGTGCTGGAAAAAAAAGAAAATTCTTGCTATTTTTTTGGCTCCACACATCAATTAGGGATCTCTCCCTCTTTGTCTCTTTTTTGGACAACGACAACGCTGCCGTTTGTTTTCGCCGCTTTTTCTATGAATTTCGGGAAGAATTTCGAGGAGAAGAACGAGCTATTATTCTGCTAAATACAAAAATTTAGAGCTACCGTAACCTAGAAAACATCTGTATTTTCCGGATTTTAACAGCGAAACTTCTAGGTTATGGTAAATGGTCTTACAATAAGCTCCAATGTTTTTCGCTAACAGAATCCTATCTTACCGTTACAATTATCGACTACAAATCCTGGCAAAAACGCCGACGCCTTATGAAACGAGCGTAAGCCATCGGTGATATTGAATTTACGGGGCGAGGAAATCGCCTGCTGATGGTGTTGAGCCATAGCGAAGATTGGCTGCGAGTTGTCGCCAAACGATGAACTTCGTTGCTTTTCGTACACACTCATCCTCTTTTTCTCCTCTTTCGTCTGATTACTTAATGGATGAGGTGTGGAGGAAGAAGAAGAAGAAGAAGAATACAAAGAATACGAGGAAGCCGAAGAAGGGGAAAGAAGGAAAAAGTTGGAGAAGAACATTTTAGGAATATGCTTGAAAATCTGAAGTCTAGGGATCTTAAATGAACCTAAATCATTCCTATTCTCTGATTCCTTATAAAAAGATTGATTAGAAACTCCGCCCTACTGATCATTCAACGCGTCTCTCTGGGGACCAATTCAAATCGGGGGTGTAAAGTGAAAAGAAACACAGAAGACACCAACAACGTCTTCTAAAACGTCTTCTAAAAAAGGAAACTTCTTTAGGAATTGCCCTCGGAAATCGTTTTGGAAATCCTCAAGATTCTTCTGATTCCAATCACGCGATGTACGCGTGAAAAGTTAATGAATCTGGTGGTGGTGTGCTTCTCAAGAGTTGAAAGGAGGCGGAGCCAAAAAAGTGGGCGGGACTTTGCGGAAAAAAATCAAAGAGCATCATAATACACCTAGAAAAGCAGCCGATCCATAGAGCATGAGAATGGAATGGAATGGATGGACAAAAAATTGTGTAGGAGGGGAGAGGAGGAATAAATGGAGGGGAATATAGGAATAGAAGAAGAGACAAGGATGGACGATGGGGGCCCGTTTATGAAATTTTGTGGTGCTGGACGGACTGGTAGTAGCTTTTTGAAGCTTTTTGAGGAGCGGGGGGTTCGGAGGTAATCAAGCGGAACGAAGAGAAATGCAAGGCTCCAGAACGTTTCAGAACCCGACGTTTCGGAACCACGACGTTTCAGAACCCGACGTTTCGGAACCACGACGTTTCAGAACCCGACGTTTCGGAACCACGACGTTTCAGAATTTTTCTTGATTTTTTGTATAGTAGTTTTCGCTCACCAAGTGAGTATTGCTCATTTCAATTCTGTGTTTTTACTGCTTTTTTGTTCATTCTCATCTACCGTACTCCAAATAATGATAGGTTGAAACTGGGAATCTCTCAAAAAATAGAAAAAATTGAAATTTTCAAAAAACGATGTCTAGAAGTACACTAAAAACATACTTTTAGTAATGACATCGTTTTTGGAAAGTTCAAATTTTTCGTTTTTTTTTTGAGAGTTCCGAGTTCGAACCTATCATTATTCGGAGTACGGTAGATAAGAATGAATGAAAAAGCAGAAAAAAAACACAAAATTGAGATGAGCAATGCTCATTTGGTGTGCAAAAACCACTTGGCAAAAATGCAGAAAAGTTCTGAAACGTCGGGTTCGGAAACATCAGTTTCTGAACTGTCGGGTTCTGAAACGTCGTGGTTCCAAAACGTCGGGTTCTGAAACGTCCCGGAGCCAAATGCAAATGCTAATGATTCCAAAAAGGTCCGGTCAGTAACCGCGCCCCAATCTCCCTGAAGCTTGATTTCCGACCAGCCCTTCTAGAATCCTTCATTGATTCTTTATGAATTCAGAATTTTCGAGAAATTCTCGAAATTCGTAGTCCGTCTAGACACATCTACATTTCCAGAAAAAAATCCTCTAAAAACAAGAATTCTAATGAACCAACAAGGCTGAGAGAGGGAGCCAGAGAACAAAGATTATGTACTCTCCGCGATTGGCTGAAATTCACACAAATTTCAGTTAATTTTCTCTTCCACTCTCCATCAACAAAATGAGCGAAAATTCTGGAGGCGGGATGGATTCGATTTAATCCATCCACCCGCGTCTTGTCAGAACAATAGAATCAACACAATCCATCACGAGATAGGTAATCTTCGATGGGGATTTATAATATATCAGAAGAAACACAAAATGACGCCAAGATTCTTGAAGAAACATGATCTGTTAAAGTCTGAAGAAGGTGTCAAGAAATTTCCCCAGGGACACAAGAAAAAACCCAATTGAGCTGGAGCTGAGCTGTTTCTTCTTCGAGTCGAAATAACGAAAACAAAGAGCACATAGATAGGAAAAGAAGGGGGCGGAGCCTAGGGGGGACCGAATGAATTAATGTTTGATGAGAAGACCAAGATGGGTTGATCTTGGTGGGGATGAGGAGAAGCAAAGGTCATTCCGGAGAGCTGGGAAGGGCTAACAATAAGAACCGAGAATATCGATTTTTCGGGCTTCCTAGTTCCCGAACATGATATTTCTCAGAAGACATATTCTTCTATAGTAACTTCACGCCTTTCTTTTTTCCTGTCGCCTTTTTCTTCTTCTTCTGTGAGCAAAGTCTATTCTGCTTCTTCTTCTTCTTTCTACATTCTTCCGAATGACGTCAACCGGGTCGTGCCGCAGAATTGAGCTGATTCTGAGCTGTTTTGTGTGTCTTCCCGTTTTTCTTCTTCTTCGTTTGTTTATCTCTTCCAGATGCAATTTCTCTTCCGTCGCGCCTCTTATTCCTCTTCTTCGGTTTCAAAACACTTTTCTCTTTTTTTTTCAGGGCTATCCATGTGTGAGGATATGCATCGAAATTTCCAAGGAACATCCATTATTATTAGTCGCATCCATCGCTTCATTTCAAGGGGGTTGGGAGCTGATCCTTTTTTTTTCTAGATCATGAGAAGGAGAAGGAATTTAATTAAATATGCTCTCTTTTTTGGGAGAAGGGAAACGTGTGAATCAGCAAAATGAACTTCTGGGTCAAAACGAAAAGGGTCGTTATTGGGAGGAAAAACAATGAGAAACGCTACTCTCTTGCAAAAAGTCACATTTTTGCACGAAGCCTTTTGGAAAAAAAGAAGAAGAAGGGGGTTGTGACCGAACTATATGACGTTCGTGGTGGGAGTAGGGCTTCTGGAACATCGCGAGCGGAGGCGTTCCAAATGGAATGAGATTAATAAGGAAAAGGAAGTTCGGGCGAAAAATGAATCAGCATTCAGATTTGATAGAAATAGAAGGGACTCAGAAGAGTCCTAGGAACGGGAAACTTAAAAACGAATATTGGAGGTTCCTGTAACCCGACGTTTCAGAACCACGACGTTTCAGAATCACGACGTTTCCGAACCCGACGTTTCGAAACCACGACGTTTCAGAATCCGACGTTTCCGAACCACGACGCTTCAGAATCCGACGTTTCCGAACCACGACGCTTCAGAATCCGACGTTTCAGAATCACGACGTTTCAGAACTCGACATTTCAGAACCCGACGTTTCGGAACCACGACGTTTCGGAACCCGACGTTTCAGAACCACGACGTTTCGGAACCCGACGTTTCAGAACCACGGCGTTTCAGAACTGTTCTGCTTTTTTTATTCGTTCTCATCTACCGTACTTCAAATATTGATTCTGAAATGTCGGGTTCGGGTTCTGAAATGTCGCGTTATGAAACGTCGTGGTTCCAAAACGTCGGGTTCTGATACATCCAGAAGCCATATTGGAAAGTCAGCAAACGAGAATCGTTAAGACGAAAACCCTTCTATAAAAGCCCACCTAAACCATTAATTTTGAGCGGTTCAGGAGGGTTTGTATTAGAGGAAGTACGGTAGATTCACTGACTTTAAAGACCAAAATCCAAAAGCTGAATATTCAAAATTACGAAAATTCAGGTAGCTCAAAATTGTATGATTACAGATTCTCAAAACCTTCTAAACAGTCACAACCTGTGTGGACCATCAACAAGAAAAGTGTAGCGTCTAGACAGAGAAAGAAAGAAGGCTACTTCCGTTAAATAGAGAAAACGTCATTTTCTCTCACTTCGCCTTCTTCGTTATTCATTTTTGTGTTGTTGGCGCTTCTTCTTCTTCTTCTTTCTTCCTCCAATCACCTGACCTAATTTGGCATTCCGTGACTTTCCCCAGCTCTCAGAAATCTTCTCGTCACTCTCCCACACCGGCTCACGGGAAGAAGAAGAAAGTCGAAGAGCACAGGGTTCTATTTATGGGGTTGGTGAAGAAAATCGACTAAAAAAAAGAGACAACAACACTGGTCCAGAGTCTTCGGGTCAGATTTTTCCAAAAAACACTTTTTTATCGAAAATCCAAATCTCTTTTTGTTGTTTGAGAGAGAGAGAGGAAAAAAGGCCGATGGGAACTTCGGAAGGTTGTGGTTCTGCTCTTCAACCTACTATCAATCTTCATCAGATCAACATCTGATTCCGATGATCAAAGTGTTCACGTGGATATGGGAAAATCTGGGAGTCTTGGAAGATATGGATACTCGGGGAAAAGGGGCGGAGCTTTTTTAAGGGGGGGGGCGGTCAAATTTCAACTAGAAAAGGTGGATATGAAGGGACTACAAAAAATAGATGGCGTGTGGGGAGATTCTGCGGAAAATGGAAGTCACATCAAAGCACAGAAAAAAATGTATTCAGAAGTGAAGTGGACGAGTATGGAAATTGTTATGGCGCGTCCAAATTTCCGAGATATGGAATTTCTGGACCCATAAGGTAGCTCAAAGTGTTGCCCAGATTCTCAAGATTCCCACTTTGCACAGTTCAAACCAGAGCTACAGTACCAAAGATGTCCGAAATGACATTTTTGAGAAACGGAATCCGGAATCCGGAATAAAATAGTTTTCCCGGAATCCATAATCCGGAATGAAAAAATCCAGAACCAGGAATTTTGAGGTCTCCGATGGGCAGAAGAAAAAAAATGTAAAAAACACATTTTGTGCTTTATTTTTGCATTTTCAGTCGCTGAAGTTCAAAAACGGCGGAGAATTTATGCAGATTAACACATTTTCTGAAAAATTCGGAATAAAAATTTTTCCGGAATCCGGAATACGGAATACGAACAAAAATATTTTTCAAGGAATTCGGAATCCGGACATCTCTGTACAGTACACTCATTTCTCAGACTGTGGTTCTATCAGAAATGATAATAAAACCAAGATCCAAGCCCCTGGATTTCTGTAGTTCCGATTCTGTGCAAACACCGATGTGCGGCAATTCAAATTTCGTCGTAAAATCTGGTACATTCAAGGTATCTCGGTGTTTGCACAGAAATTAAACTACAGTAATCCAAGCGCTTTAAAATCGATTTTCTAAGTTTTAGACAGAACCACCGCCTGAGAAAAGAACACCAGTAGAACCTATACAGCTGAAAAAAAGTGAACTCGAAAAAAAGTGAGAAAATTTGTAGTCGTCAAAAGCAGTTCGACACGAAAATTGGTGTTGAACCGCCGCCGAAAGGGGTCGACGAAGAAGGAAAAGACATAGAGGGGTGGGGAAGGCGCCGAAAAAAGGATTACTGATATACTAGGGACCACTACTGCCGCTGCTGCTTCTGCTGAGTTTGCCGCTTCTGGGGCGACAAACGATTCACGGAAACGGGGCGACAGAAGCAGCAGCAGTTGGAGGAGAAGAAGAAGAAGAGCTGGAACTCAAAACAACAGAGGAAAGAAGAATTCTTCTCATTCTGACTCTTTCATGGTTTTTTCCCTTCTCAACGAGGAGGCGAGAAGAGGAAAAGATAAATGTATTCGGCTCGCAATTGGAGCCCCCACCAGTTTTGTATTTGGCGGCGGATAGCAAAAACAGGAAAACAGTGTGGGCGTCGTCGTCGTCGTGTCCAATAGAGACACACAAATTTTTGTGAAATCGGTAGAGACTCACTCTTTTGGTATGTGGAACACGACGGATTCTCGCCAGCTGTGTAGGAGTTCTGTTTGGCACCGTCCATCGCGTCGATCCATTCACAGAGATCTTTCTCGGAGAGCGCTTGCATCGTCATCACGTCGTTCTTCTCTTCCACACAGACGTCAAAGCAGAATCTGAAGAATGATTTTTTGGTTACTAACGGTTGGTAAGGAGAAGGTGGAGAGAGGATATCTAGAATTGATAGTTTTGGCTTTAGCAGATGACCAGCGTTTTAATAAATATTTTGTGAATGTCGCTACCGTAAGACCTGTATTAGAAAGGCCCCCACTCAAGTAATGATAAGATGAAGGCTAAGCTGGAGGAGATTAAGGTAAGCAATGGTTCTGGGTTACTGTAGGCTCGTTGGAGATTCAAAATGACGCTAGATTGATCTGGGATCCGTTTAGGTTTGGAATTATATAGGTACAGTAATCCCAGAGCTTCAAAATGACGCCAAAATGAGCCAGAATGGTTCTTGATTTTTGTGGTTTTTAGTACCGTAAACCCTGTATTAGAAGGGCCCCTACCCTGTCAAGTTTGAGCTCTATTATCTCGATTCCTATGTAAAATATCAAAATTCTGTCAACTGAGAAAACATTTGTGATATTGTGATAAACAATTTATCAGTTGACAGCTTTCTTACACCTTTGACAGGAACCGAGAAAACTTGGATCCAAGTTGAAAATATGGTGAGCCTCCTATTACAGGTTTGACAGGTAATAGATTTTCAAGGATAACTCGGGAGAACTTCAGTTTCAGAAGCGTTCAGGCTCTAAATATAAGAGGGGTGAAATTTCAAAAGTTTCACGTTTGAGCGAAAATAATCAACAAAGGGAAATATTATGAGAATTTACACATTAAAAACTCGGATTTCAGAAACGTCATTTTTATGTGGGAATTTTCTTGTTTTTCTCAGAAAATGTAGCGTAAAAATATATCTTCATGAAATCTGGGTTTTTATGAAAAATCCACATTTTATTCATTTATTTTTTAACGTTTTAATTGAAATTAAAGAACAAAAACACAGAATCGTTCACGGGAATTCACTTGTGAGAGAAAAATAAGACGCGAAAATTAAATCCTAGAATCGTTCTGCAGAACGAAAATGTGAATAACGCAGTTTTGAATAGAAAAAACGAATTTCAATTTTTTCTGCGTAAGCACAGTATTTTTCAAAAAAATTGTTTTGAAACTCCAAACGTGAAACTTTTGAAATTCGATCTCTCTTATATCGAGCCACGAGTGTGATTTTCAGCCGAATTTTAAGCTTTAAAAAACTCAAAAAATCACTTTTTTCTGCGAAAATTTCTATACGTTTGCAGCTAATGATTGTTGAAACAAAAGGCGAAAAGTATGTGGAGGAGCATGTGCAAAAGATCTCGCTTCGAGATTCGTCCATTTCCGTGTGTGTGTGTGTTTGGTGCAGTGCAAAAACTTTTTTGTTCGCGATCCCTGGAGATTCCAGATTTCTTCTCCCCTCCTCCTGCTCTTTCTCTCCCTCTCGTTTCAAATTTATGAGACGAATTCCATCATTTTTGTTGTTTTTCGCGCCTCCTCATCTCCCCCTCCTTCATCGAATGAGCAACAGGAATTTTTAGGAATTTCTAAATTTTTTCAGACCAAAGAATGCTCTCACCTCTTATCAATACTGTCTACCGATCTTCTCGAGCACGACTTGAATTTGAACGTCGCCGTTTGTGCTACTGCACTCTTCATGTCGGTTTTTGTTGCCGAATTCGCGCTGACCATCGTGAAGATTCGGGTTTCTCGTGAATAGACACAGTAATACTTGGTCCATCTACCAAGCAGTACATCTCGTCCGATTGTCTCTGAAAAATAGAAAGATAATTTAAAAATAAGTGGAAAGGCGTCCAGGCAAATACTGTAAACCTGTATTAGAAGGGCCCCTCTAATTGAAGGGCCCCTGTAATAGAAGGGCCAGTCCTTCTAACACATGTTTTACGGTATTTACGGTCTCCTCGGGGATTACGGTAGAAGGTGGTCCCCAATACTTTAAGAAAAAGATACTTGTTCATAATTACAATAGGGAGAATTCAGAATCTTTGGCGACTTGGAATTCTGGAAATTTCAGAAAGCGACGATCATCCGAGTCAGATACCGAGAGCCATAGTGACAAAGTCTAGAATCTGAGAATTTCAGCTATATCGAGGGGCTTTAAAAAACCAAAAAAACAGAGATTCGGAAATAATATTTTTTCACTTTTACAGATTTTTTAATTGGAAATTTTTCATCCAAATAAAGGAATCTTACTGGGAATTTTGCTCTTCTCCTGCATGTACACATATCCCTGCTTAATCGAAGGCGTCGGTCGTCGCTCTTCAGATCCAGGCTGGAAATTTCAGGTTAGGGAATTGCCGTAAAACCTGTAATAGAAGGGCCCTCTAACTCCCAACTTTGAGCTCATATATCTCGATTCCTGTGAAAGATATCAAAAAGTGGTGAACTGATAAATTGTTCATCATAGTATCACAAACATTTTAATAGTTGACACATTTTTGATATCTTTTACGGGAACCGAGATAAATTGTCTTAAAGTTCACAGTGTGGGGGCTCTTCTATTACAGGTTTTAAGGTAATTCTAGAAACTGACTTTTGTGTGAGAAGCTAGCAATTTTCGCTTCAGCTCCTCAGCTTCCGCATTCGTTGCCATGTAGTTTTCTTTTGTCTGAAGAAGTGAACATTTTCGGGAGGAAGGGTTTTATAAAATTTTACCTTGAGAACTTTAGTTTGTACATTGTCTAAAAAGGGTTTGAAGTCTTGATGAATTACACTACCTGGAAAATATTGATTTTTCAAGAAGGTTTTGCAGCAAAAAATTCTCACCAACATGGAAAAACGATAACCAAGAATATACATATGAACCTAGCGTTTCAACGAATTCGAATCGCATTCGCTCTTGAACCGATTGCACTTCTGCCACATACTGTAACAATAATTTGTATTTTTAAAATAAAATTTCAAGTAACCTGAAGCGAAGCTTGAAAGAAATTCTTCTGCTGCGTCTCCAATTGAGCATCGGCCGCTCGAAAATCGTTATTCCGAAGTGTGCTCAGATGGAGGTGTTTTTCGAGTGTCGAGTAGAACTTGCTGCTCTCCTTATCATATTTATTCTTCTCTTCTTTCAAAGTTTTACCAATCGCTTCTGTTCGAAACTTCTTGATTGGTTCTAGGTAACTTTCTTCGGCTTGGCCAACAAGTTTCATACGTTCATCTTCGACTTGGTTGATAAGGCTGGCGAATTCTTTGAGGCATGTTGCTGAAAGAATAGAGGGGTTAAGTCTGGATTACTGTAGTGTTTTAGGCAGTTTTCAGAAATCAGACGGTGGCCGTTGCCGATGATCTCACAACGACAACTACAGTAACCTAAAACTACTTTGATTTTCCGGATGTATTTTCTCGTTTTTCAAGGATTTTCGAAGATTTTTAATATTTTAACCCCAATCAAGTCGGAGACAATTTTTTTTCATAGTTGTGGTAGACAAATTCATTGAAAACACTCAGAAATCTAGATAAAAATTCCGGAAAATGAGCAAATTTTCAGGTTACTGTAGCTGTCGTTTTGAGACCTTTGACCACGGCTACCGGCGTATCTGACAGATGTCATCGATTTTTTGTACCAGATTTATAGAGTTTTCTGACAATTTCCGTTTTTAGAGTTTTCAGATTTGTGTTTTCTAGGTCATGACCCAATTTTTGGGATTTTTGGAAAAAAAATTTAGAAAAACGGATCTGAGACTGTCCAATATGGAATTTCGAGGTTTTTTAGAGGATGACGTCGCCCCAGAAGACGTCAAATTTAGAAAAACAAATCATGATGGAACATCAATAATAGATATAGCCTTTTTGTGATGTTTTTTGGAATTAGATATAATAAAACCTCTAATAGAACGCCCACCCCCAGACCCTCAACTTTGATCTCAATTATTTCGATTCCTGTGAGAGGTATTGAAAATCTTTCAACTGATAAATTACTTATCATATTATCACCAATATTTTATCAATTGACAGAGTTTTGATATTTCTTAAAGGAGCCGAGATAATAGAGCTCAAAGTTGAGGCTTTGGGTGGGCTTCTAGTAGAGGAATACGGTAGTTTTTTGTTGAAAATTTTGCAACTCTCAATTAACTTTTTTCTTATTTCCCAGTTCTGACTCTTCAAATTCTTTCTCACCAATGAACCGCTCGTCATCTGTCTGATTCGTTCCAACAGTTTCAATTTTAAACTCGCTGAGCGTCTTCGCAAATGCCCGTTGTGCAGTTGAGAGCTCTGAAACAAGACTTCCGTTTAGTTACTGATTCCACGCGAGGCCAGTCTTCCACAGCTAGAGCTAAAAACAAAATGCTCACTTTTTGTGCACGCAATCAGATCCTTGCACTGATTCTCAATGAGTTTGATGTTCTTGAACGCGTCGTCCAG
Organism: Caenorhabditis nigoni; assembly: GCA_027920645.1. Classification (NCBI taxonomy): domain Eukaryota; kingdom Metazoa; phylum Nematoda; class Chromadorea; order Rhabditida; family Rhabditidae; genus Caenorhabditis; species Caenorhabditis nigoni. Next base: position 5,279,382 of record CP115866.1, on the reverse strand, counting down.
TGCCACTTCATGATCGTGCAAGTTCTGCCGGAACCACGGCGAATCCGATATCGAATCCGAGAATTCGAGCGCCCGTAACACCATTTGCGCTCGTTTCTCTCGTTTCTAAGCCGTCCCGAGACTACCTATTCGTCTACTGGACTGCTGGGAGATGTTCTGGAAAATTCTTCTTTTTGAAAAAAAAAAAGGATCTAGATCAAACAAATCGAAGGAAGGAGAAGAGCATCACGAGATAGAGATGGATGAATGGACAAACAAGAAATTCTTATTTCAAGAAAATTCTTTTTCTGAAAACGCACTGCACAGGATAAGAAGGATGAGGAGTAAAGCTATGACGATTAAAAAGAAGAAGAAGAAAAAAGAAAAAAGAAGAAGAAGAAGAAGGACAAAACTCGGAGAAGATATGATGATGAGGAGAAGAAGAAGAAGAAGAGGAAACTTGATACTTGAGGAGTAGAGGAAAGAAGGAAAAGAAGAAGAAGGGTGACGAATCTTTTGAGTATCCTATATATCTGCTACATGATTCTAATAAGTAGAGGAGATGGATTGCTCAGCTTAGAAGAACCGTATATGCAACACGGTTTGACCTATTTCTTCACCCTATCGTCGCCGGGAATCAACACATCCGGAGGAATCGGCGTGACAAATAAGAAGAAGAAGATAAGAATCACGATGGATACCTAACGATGCGTGATACTTCTTCTTCGCCGTCGTCGTCTTCAGAATCTCTTCTGGAGCAACAAGTTCGAGGCCTCGCGGCACGTCGAAAACACGGAGGCAACCGAGCGGAAACAATTTTCGAAGAGAGCTCTAACCCGACTCATAAAGAAGAAGAAGAAGCGAGGAGCAGTAGCTTCTTGTGTTGCTTCTTCTTCTTCTTATGCTCCAGAAGACACCAAGTAAGTTCTTCTTCATGTGCTCCAGAAGACCATAATGATAAGGATTGCTTTTTAAAAAAGTAGAAGAATGGAAAGAAAAGAAGTAGAAGAAGAAGTAGAAGAAGAAGAAGGAGAAATGTTGGAGCCTCCCCGGCAAAAATAACCGAATTTGTATAGGAGCCGAAACAAAGTTATCGCGTTATTTGTGTTGTGGCCTAGAGGGGAGAAGGCTCCGAAATTCGTCATTTTTCTAGCTTTTTGCTCCAGAAGACGTTGTCAAAGATGCCACGACTCTTGCCGTCTGGAATTTGTCTCGATCCGACGATCGAGAAACGACCAAGACGACAATGTCGACGACAACGGCGATGGGGATGCAGCAATGCGGAAAAGAACAATTCTCCGGGGGGAATGAGTATATATGGGGAAGAAGGCCAGAAGGAGAAGAAGAAGAAGAATAAGCAAAGAAGGGTGGAGAAGAAGAAGAAGCAGTCCTTCTTCTTCTTTGCTCCGCTCTTCTCGTAGCATACAAACACTCTGAAGATATCTAAAAGAAACACTTGACAACACTTCTTCTTCGACTTCAGAAGTTCTGATTCTGAACATCATCGATATAGCGTCAGAATCTTCTATTAGTCATGAAGGGGGGAGATGGATGAAGACGATGGCCGACGAAGGAATAGAAGGAGCAGGAGAAGAAGAAGAAGAAGTTGACGACGTCACATGCGGAAGAGATGGGTCCGAGGAAAAAATTGAAGAGAAAGAGATGTGAAAAAAAGAAGAAGAAGAAGAGAAGAAGTAACAAATGGGAACGATGAGCAATGTTTCAACAGGACTAGGAATTTTAGAGCTCAAAAAGTCGGCCGCTATTATTCTTGTACCGAAAAATCGAAAGTCCCACAACGGCAACTACCGTAATCTACAATTCCGGGTTTTCAGACGTTTTGAAACTATCAAAAAATCTTATTTTCAGAGGTAAAATAACAGGAAAACCGATGATGAAATCTGGAAAATATAACTATTTTTAGGTTACGGTAGTTTTCGTTGTGGGACCGTCGGCTTAAAAATAGTTATATTTCTCAATTTTCATCGGGTTTTCTGTCATTTTTCCTCAAAAAATCAAATTTTTTGGTAGTTACAAAAATGTCTGAATAACCAAAATTGTAGATTACGGTAGCTGTCGTTGTGGGACCTTCGACCGCCGGCGTTTCTCGTTCCACAGATACTAGTTGTTTGTACCAGAATAATAATAATAAATCGAGGATTCTCCGACCCATAGGCGAAAGAAATCAAAAACAATGGCATCATTCAATGAATACAGAAGCCACGCCCCCCTTTTTCCCCCGGATATGACTCATAATCGATTGTTTCAATTGGTTTTCAGTCTTTTTTTTCCACGAAGAGAAAGCAAACTAAGATCCGATTATGAAACATTTTTGGGGAAAATGACACAGGACCTTCATCAATCTGCGTCACACAAAAGTGCGCCAGAGAGAAAGAGAGACCTGCTGATGAAGTGGTCCGATAACGATGATGATGTTGGGGAAAATATGTAGAAAAGGAAGAAGAAGAAGAAGACGTTGAAATCAGAAGACTCAGAAGTTTTTTTTGCTGTTTCAACCTGAATGACCATCACGTGTTGTGGAAAAGAGCGATAAGGTTGGGCGCAAAGTGCACAGAGGGGAAAGGGGATGGGCGTGGTGTCAATTGCAACGAAAAAAATGTTTAAAAGAAGCAAGAGGATGAATGTCTTAAGAATTTACTTATTCACTAATCAAATAAAAATTTGGGTCAGAGGCATTTTTTCCTACAAAAAAATGTTGAAACAATTAGAACTGAGCTGGCTGTGAGCAGTTAAAGTTAGTCATAATGAACAGGGATGTTCGCAGCGAAATTCCGAGAATTCAGACAATTTTTTCAACAAAATTTCGATCAGAAAATTTTGATTTTTTCTGAAAAAAAAGATTTTTGAACTACAGTATCTCAAAGGCGCACACGGAAAGTTTGCTCGCGGGTCTCGAGCGGAATGAATTTTATAGTTTTTTTGGGGCTTTCGAAATCTGTTTCTCAAATTTTCACCAATTTTTAAAGATTTCAAGATGGGAAATTTTGATTTTTACTGTAAAAATTTGAATTTTGCAAGATTCAGAAATTCCAAAATTTTGAAATTCTGAAAATCGGAATATTCCAAGATTCCGAATTTTTGAAAAATTTCAAAAAACGAAAAATTCCAAAATTTTCAAAAATCGAAAATGGAATTTTAGACATTCTGAAAGAATGCGAATTTTTGAAAATCGGAAAATACTGAAATTTTGAAAGTGGGAATTTTCGGCATTCCGAAAAAATGCGAATTTTCGAGAATCGGAATTTTCGAAATTGTCAAAAAACGAAAATTTCCAAAAATCGAAAAAATCTGAATTTTTGAAAATCGGAATTTTTGCCTATTCCGAACAGCTGAATTCAGAAGTCCTGAACACATTTTGGGTTCATAATTCAATTTTTTGTAAAACGACATCGCAACAAAAAGAGGATTTTGAAAACATCCGAGCTCTCGACGAACACCAGTACCGACAACTTTTACACATCAAACAACCGTTTTTTAGCGCGAAAAAAACGGTAAGCCTCCTGTTTGATGTGTTCGGAGCAAAAGAGCACATCCTCTCGCCGATGGTGCCATAGAAAGAACAATGGTATAGCGGGATCGGTTGGAAATGGAAGGAAGAGGGGACGACCCAGAAACGTAAACATTTCGATTCGTGCCGTTCTTCTCTTCTTCTTCTTGTTAGTCGAGTATTCAGGAGAAGGCATCGAACATGCAAATGTACACACACACATCGGAATGATGACGTTCAGAATATTTTTTTGCGTTTCGAGGAAGAAGAGGAAAAAGAAAATTCTTCTTTTCATCTTTCCAGCCTCCGCAATATATATTTCTCTCTTTTTTTCCATTCAACACAACGGAAAGTGCACTTTGCCATGCCTCTCCACACGAAACTTATTTTCCAATCAGAGTTGTTTTTTTCATATTCTTTATGCAAGAAAAATTCATCAGAGACAGTTTTTAATATGGTCATCCTACTGTAGGAGTCATAAAAAATTTAAAAATTAGAAAAATCTCCGGTAGAAGGATCAGTGAATAAGGACGGTGATTGCTGACAGTTGAACTATTGAACAAAATAGTTTTTCAAATTCGATCCTTGAAGATTAAACCAGTTTCAGCAGAACGTCACAACGACCATAGGGCCATGGCATGGCCTAGAAAAAAAATCAGCTAGGCCGTGTGCGCGCGAAACGGCGAGATTTAAACGAGGCGACGAAAAGAGAGAGGTACAGGGACGTCGGCGGTGTTGGTGGTCAGTTGTTGGTGACAAGACTCTCTACGACGGCGACACTGATGGACATACATAACAAGTTGACAAATGGCGACTTGTCAGCAAAAAAAAAAAGAGAAAACGAGGCGCAGACGTGGGCTCTCAGAGCCCGGGCAGTATGCGAAAACAAACAATTGGGGGCTCTTTTTCGAGAAGAGAAGAGGCAGAGTCGAATTTTTAGGATGATGAGAAGAAGAAGAAGACGACGCAAAAAAATTGAAAAAAAAAGAAAAGAAAGTATAGGGAAGGAGACAGAAGAAGGCGCAGACAGTTCGACAGGCTCAATAGTTCAGCTGTATGGTGTTGGGTGCGAGCTGCAGCTGCTGATAAACGGTCTGCGGTGACAAGGGAATGAACAGCAGGGTCGAAAGTGATCAAACAAACTATCGGGGGAAAAAGAAATAGAGAAATATGTCAAGAAAGCTGCTTTCCTATATCCTATACAGATTATAACTACCCATCTGATCTGATTGGGTTTTCCACGTTTCGTCTTTAACGGCATCGGGTGTTGACTCAATGCCGACGCGAAAGTGATAAAACTTTTATCGGTTTATCGTCGCAAAACACAAAATTGTCTAGTAGTTTTCAAAATAGTTGAGCAAAAAAATTGGAAAAAAACATACTTGTAACGGGCCGGGCCGGGCCGGGCTTTTTGCGGAATTTCAAGGCCCGGGCCCGGCCCGGCGGGCCCGTCATTTCACTAGTTTTGAAATTTTCAAAAAAACACATAAGGGGGGACCCTTATGTGATTTTTTTCGATCAAAAATTTTTTTCGAGTTTTTTCTATCTTTTGTGATCAGACATACAAACAATCCAAAAAACGAAAAAAAAATGGAGAAAATTATATTTTGGCTCAAAATTTGGCTCAAAAATACAGGTTTTTTTTCTACCGGGCCCTCCGGGCCGGGCCCGGGCCTTGAAAATTTCCTCAGGCCCGGCCCGGCCCGGCCCGGCCCGGAATTTTACAAGTATGGAAAAAAAGTTCTGCAAAAATAGTTAACTCCGTAAATCTACATAGAAAACGGCTCTTTACCGTACTTTTAGTAAATTTGTAAAACTCTCGCAACGAATTAAAAATATTCTCGGTGTCCCTTTAAATTGTACTACGGTTTTGCAAGCAAGAATTTTGAATTTTATTATCAAAAATTTAGGAAACTAGGCTCTCCTGAATTCAAATAATCGCAGTTTTCCGAATCTAATTCTGAAGATCACGGTCATTAAGAAGCAAAGCTTATCTAAAGTCCAAAAAAAGCTCCAGATGTCGCAAGAAAAACGCGTGGGGCGTGGCGCTGGAGATGATGAACAAGAAAGACTCGATGGCTGGAAAAATATAGTTCCAGCTAGTGAAACGCAGACTGACATGCAAAAAAGGGGAGGGCTTCGAGGGCTCGCACAGAATCAATGGAATGCAACAACGCGACGTTGTGATGAGAGGAAGAAGTGCGTGTTTTAAGATTTTGGATGCTATACTTTTTATATAGTAGTAAGATGTATCAAAGCAAACATTCCAATCTCGATGGAGTAATCAAACCCCACGCGACATGGAACACTTGAAAATTTAGGTCAAAGCGATCAGTTAGAGACGAGGATCACCATCCCACAGCAGGTTTTATCAGAAAAAAAAACGGTAAAAAATGCTATAAAACGACGAACATAGTGAGAGATGTAATACAGTTGAAATAGACACATTGAACACCGTCCGAAAATGACATAATAAGGCCAAACCTTCTCTGCGTCTCTCTTATCTCTACACTATCTCCATAAACTTCTTGTTTCGGGACGAATAGAGAGAAATGGAATTGAAGAGTAGGCGCCAAACGGTTAGGATGATTTCACTATGTGTGTACTGGTTTTTCGAGAAGAAGAGGTATAGGCTAATACCCCCTCCGCGATTCACCTGAAACGACCCCTCCTCCGATCATTATATCGGATTTATGAACATAGAGTAAAGGAGGTGGAGAATAAAAAAGAAGAGGAAATGATCATCGTGTGTAAACAATGAGTGGAAAAGGGACACAAACTAGATGGTATAGCAGTCCTTTTTTTTGCTGTGTTCGGTTTTAGAGAGATCATAGAGGTAGAGAGTGTGCTGGAAGTGAATAGGATTATAGGATACTTTCGGTGAATTCCGTCTAACTGTTTTCCTATTATTTGTCCCAATAAGTGTTAAGTTTTTAACTGATTGGAAGCTTTTGGTCCTGGTGTTTCATTTTTGATTTTGGGTCGGAAACCCCTGAGATAATTCTAGAATCGCCGAATCTCAAAATTACGGAACCCAAAAGTTTCTAAATCTGAACCCAACGTTTGTAAAAATCATAATTTCATAAGTTTCAGACTCTTGGAACCTGAATCACTCATTACCAGGATACCGTATTTCCTCTAATATATGCCCACCAAAATCGTCAACTTTAAACTCAATTATCTCGATTCCTATGAGAGCTATCAAAATTTTGTCAGTTAATTAAATGTTAGTGTTATTATGATAAGCAATCTATTAGTTGACGAGCTTTTTGTATCTTTCATAAGAGTCGAGATAATTGTGCTCAAAGTTGACGGCCATGTAGCCATTCTATTAGAGGTTTAACGGTATATCAGAACTTCAGTGTCTTCCCAAACCTTGAGATCTATCAGAATCATAATCCAAGAATCCCAGAAACTTAAAAACTCTAAAAAAACTGATTATTTTATTATATTTTGGAAGCCTCAGAACCTCTAAGAATCTCTAAAAAATTTCAGAATCTAATAATCTGATAATCATTATTTTTAAGAAACATCTTACTATTAACATTTTATCAAAAATTATGTCATCAGGAGTATTAGAATTTTTGAGCCTGGAAAACCAAGATTTCAAATCAGATATTTCGAAATTCCCTGATCAACAAATCCTTGAAAACTAAAATCCGTAAAGTGCGAATTTCCTGAAATTACGAAAGTCTGTAATTTTCAAATTTTGCGGTTCTGAAATGTCAAAATTCTGAAGTTCTGAAGTTATAAATGCTGAAATTCTGAAATTCTGAATTTCTGAAATTGAACATTCGAAAAACTGAGCTTCTTCAGATGTCTTATGTTCTCAGAATCACAGAATTTCAACGTTTTTCAGAATTTGAGAACTCTCTAAAAGTGTGGTTTCAAACTTTTACAACTTCTTTAAAATGAATTCTAAAAATCTAACGTTTCAAAATCGAAGTTTCAAAAAAAAATCGGTAAATTTAAAAAATTGAGCATCAAAATCTGAAAAAAAATTGTCCTGAAATCTTTCATAGCCTTAATGTTTCAAAATTCCATTGAAATTCTGAAAACTTTCAAACCTGAAAATTTTTTGTTTTCAGAAACGCATAATCTGGTTCATTTCCCCTAATAGTAGCTCACCCAAACCGTCAACTTTGAGCTCATTTATCTCGATTCCTGTGAAAGATATTCAATTATTGTTAACTGATAAAATACTGGAGATGTTATGATAAACAATTTATCAGTTGATCACTTTTCGATATCTTTGACAGAAACCGAGATAATTGAGCTTAAAGTTGACGGCTTGGGTGAACTTCTTTTGCGGTATTTTTGAATCTCTGAATCTTAAAAAACCTTCAGAGATTCAGAATTTCAGAATCCTGTCTCAGCATCTTTTATTATTCTAGTCTTATGAAAAGTGTACTGTAGTTTTTGCTCTCAGACTTTATCCACGTGCATATCACCTCCTTCCACCATCCTACAAACAAAAAAGCCCCCAAGATCCATGATGATCATGCTGACTACTTCAAAAGATGATCCTTTTCTCCTTCTGCCTCCATGACTATCAATTTCCATCCGAATGCTCTCTATTCTTTCATTTGATCACTCATTTAATTTCTTTTTCTTCTCTCAAATATTTGTTTCCGCGCGGCCACTTGGCGCCGGCGTCATTCCGCGTCGTTTGCCACCAACGAATCTCTCCCTTTTCCTTCTTTTTCTTCTCTTTTCTTCGACCCAAAAATTCCAATTTTTATTGCCCGAATAACCCTTTTTTTGGGTTGAAATCAATGAATAGGTTGGGAGAAAGGAATTAATTGCAAAGTGTAAAAGAATCGGTGAAATCACCTGGGAATCGTCGTTCTTCTCCAATTTCTTCCTTGTTTGCACATCTCGTTTCCCTTCTTTTTTCTACAAATTTCCATTGTTTTGGCCCCCTTTTTTGTGCCATCCAATTCTCACGGACAGACAGACAGAAAAGAGCCTGTTTGGATAGTCATTCGGCATTGTTTTACCCCCTATTCGATTCAATTGTCTTTTCTATCCGTCGTTCCGCTTGTTCGTTTACTTCTGTTGCTCTTCCCGCACGCAGAGCATTTCCTCATAGCGCTTCTGACGTGTCATACCATTCTACAGTTTTCTGTTTCTGGATGAATTCTTATGTTGTCTTTAAAAGGTCTGTATTTCAGTGGACGCGTTCAATTCTAATAACTACCGTATTCCATCTAATTGAAGTCCTACCGTACCGTCAACTTTGAGCTCAATTACCTCGATTCCCATGAGAGATATCAAAAATCTGTCAACTCATAAAATATTGCTGAAATTATGATAAATATTTTGTCAGTTGATCACTTTTTGATATCTTTTGAAAGAACCAAGAGAATTGAGCTCAAAGTTAGCAGGCTGGTAGCAGACAGCGTAGCTCAGCCGACAAGTGCCGACTTGTCACTTTGAGCTCAAATATCATGGTTCGCATGAGAGATGTCAAAAACCTGACAACTGATACAATATTAGTGAAAGTGTGATAAATATTTTGTTAGTTAATTAATTTTTGATATCTTTTGAAGGAACCGAGATAAATGAGCCCAAAGTAGGGAGAGCTTCTATTAGTGGAAATATGATATTTATTTCGAAAAATGCTAAATATTCCAATTCAACTTTTTTTTTCAGAAATTCTTCTAACTAGCTGTAAACTTAATTGCTAAACTTTGGAAATTTTGAAAAATTGAAATCTTGAGATTCTAAGCTTTGAAGGTTTAGATGGATTTTCAGATTTCCAGAGTTGATAATCCTCTGGTTCATTGGCCATATAGAATTTAGACTTTTTATCATATCAGGATAAAAATAACAAACTAAACGAGATTACAGTAATTTTTCCCATTGTTTTCAGCTTCCAGATTCTACTGAAATGTTAAGTAATACCAAAAAACCTGTAATAGTAGGGCCTTACACTTGTCAAGTTTGAGCTTCATTATCTCGGTTCATGTGAAAGATATCAAAAAGTAGTCAATTAATAAAATATAGCTGTTATTATGTTAAACAGTTTATCAGTTTAACGCTTCTTGATACCTTTCACAGAAACCGAGAAAAATTAGCTCAAAATTGACAGTTGTGGGGGCACTTCTATTACAGGTTTAACGGTACCCATCTTTAAACAATACTGTGTCGTGTGATCTATTAATTCGTATTATCTAAATTACATGATTACACTCTTAATCAGTCCCAGTTTGTTTTTTGAACACCCCCAAATCTACTAATTCTTTAATTTTTTTTGCCTCTCCGTCTTATGCTTTATGGAACCACTCCCTGTCAGAAGAAGCCTAATTAAAAAATTCACGGATATCTTTTGCCGAAAAAGGAGAAAAGAAGCTATTTATTATCTTCGTTTTCCTGTTCATTAGAATAGAAAGAAAGAAGGAATCCATAAATTTAATTTCTCTTCCCTCCTTTTTTGATTTTATCCCTCTTCTCTCTCCTCCAAAGACCACACCCAATAGAAATTCATATCAAATCAAACTCCTCCTTCTTCCATTTTTCCCCTCCGAAAAATTCAAAAACGAATTTCTCTTTCTTGAAGTCTCCTTTTTAATGGAGACGAATTATATTGAGAAGAAAGAAGAACTGTTTGATTTCGGTTTATTGAAAGATATTTTTTTATGTTCTATTTGGAATTGTGAGTCAGTCCCTCTTTTGAAATTTTAGATTTGAATTTTTATTTTGTTTGAGCTTTCCAAAAAACCGTATTTTCTTTAATAGAAACTCAACATATATGCGTTTTTGAGCTGAATTTTCTCGGTTCCTAAAAAAGATATCAAAAATCTGTCAACAGATAAAACATTGGTCATGTTATGATAAACAATTTATTAGTTAACCACTTTTTGATATCTTCTACAAAAACTAAGATAAATTGGCTCAAAGTTAACAGGCTGGTAGCGACCGGTACAATAGAAGCTCGCCCTGTACGTGTCTTTGAGCTGAATTATTTCGGTTCCTGTAAAAGATATCAAAAAGTAACCAACTGACAATATCTTTATCATGATATCACCAATATTTTATCAGTAGACAGGTTTTTGATATCTTCTATATGAAATGAGATAATTGAGCTCAAAGTTGAAAGTCGCAGCCTGATTAACAGAATCTTAAAACTTGAAATCCGAAAATTGCGAAAATCCTGAAATTCTACAATTCTGAAATTCTGAAATCCCGAAAGTTTAAAAGTCCGAAATAACGATCTTTGTGAACTTTTCTGAAATTTAGAAATTCTGAGATTCTGATATTTTAGAATTATAAAGTTCTGAAAGTCGAAAAATCTAAAATTCTGAAATTCTGAAATTCCAAAATTCTCAAGTTTTGAGATTCTGAAATTCTGTAATTCTACAATTTTGAAGCTCTAAGCTTCTGAAATTCTCAAGTTCTGAGATTCTGAAATTCTGAAATTTAGAAATCCCGAAAGTCTGAAATTCTGAAATTCTGAGATTCTGAGATTCTGAGATTCTGAAATTCTAGAGCTCCGAAGTTTTGGGATTCTGAGGTTCTGAAATTCTGAAACTTCGGAAGAAATTTCGAATCTCTGAAATTCCCAGATTTTTAGATCCTGATAATCACCGAATTCTTTCCCGACCCCTAGAGCCTAATTATTCCATTCCCCAATCCAATTTTACTTCCATATGTTACCTTTGGGGCGCATTCTCTTTGATCTCTACCTTTTTATATTCAAAAAAAAGACCCCATGTCTCCCAGTCACCCTCCTGTTTGTTGGCTGTGTTATGTCGTGACCGGTCCACAAACCATTCCCATCTGTTTTCTATCCGAAACCACCTGCCCTTTTTTCTTTTCCATTCTCTCTAATTATAATACCTGGTCATTCGGAATCGGACCGAAAGCAGCCCAGAATCTCATTCATTTTGGATTCATTTCTCTCTCTTTTCTCTCTCTACCTACTCATTTACCCGCATAAATTGGATTGCTGGTGTCTGTCTGCGACTGTTTTTTAACCCTTCTGGGTCCAGGAATATTTATTGCTTTTTTTTTTTTGAATAAGGCTTCATTAGAATTGGTTCAAGTAGGGTCTTGTAGGCTTTCGGCTCATTAGAAGAGAGTGGAGAGGTACAGGATTACCAGGCTTCTCGAACCTTCTGTCCGGAAAATGGAGCTTTGGGATTCAGGGAATCTGGAGTAGATGAATGCTCTGACTGAGATTCTGAGATTCTAAGATTCTGAGATTCTGAGATTCTGAGATTCTTAGAGATTCTGAGATTTTGAGATTCTGAGATTCTGAGATTCTGAGATTCTGAGATTCTGAGATTCTGAGATTCTGAGATTCTGAGATTCTGAGATTCTGAGATTTCGGGTTTCTGAGATTCTAAAGTTCTAAGAACCTAGCTACTCCTTATCCCGTCGAATCTTATATTTTTCTAAAAATACCTACGAATTGGAAAGTTCCTTAAAAAATCCTAAAAAGCTCTTGATATCTAAAAGAATACATTCAAAAATGGTCAACTAACAAAGCGCTCATCATAATACCAAAAATATGTTTACAGTTCACCGTTTTTAATATCTTTCACAGGAACCGAGATCTATAGGATCAAAGTTGGAGGTCTGGGTGTTACGGTATTTTTTTCTACCATGGGTTTCTATGATCTCACTATTCATTCAACTAGTAAATACACGTGGTTGTTATATTATTTCTTGACACAGAGTTTCTACTATTCTTCAACATCTCTGCGTCTCTCCACTACTCCATACTATTTCCATGTCCTCTCCAAAACTTATTTACCATTTGTTTTCACAGTCATCCCACCATCATTTGCACTCAACAATTTCGCGCACAGTCTGTTCCTTTATTATTGGTACCTCCGCCTCCTTTTCTTCCTTCCCACCCACTCAATTTCCGTTTCGAGGGTCCCTACTTCTAATTTCTCTGATCCTCTTCACCTTCCTATACTATTTTTCTGACCTTCTCCTATAACCACCCGCCTGTCTCCCCTCACACATCTTTCATTTTGTTTCCACCCCTTTCAAGGCCATTTTTTGACTGATCCCTTCTCTGCGTCTCTTCATTCCGAATGATCTCTAATCAGTGTGAACCGTTCCACTTGATTCGATTAACTCGGCCAAGTTGTCTTTATTCCTTTTCTCCTCATGTTCGTTTATTCTTATTATGATATATTTATCTTGTCTAATTTCTCCTAATTCCGACTTATAACTCTTTCTTCCGGTTGTTTCGAAATTTATGTTACTTGTTCAGCTGCTTTTATGTTTATTCAACTGTTTTATCCACTAAATTTGCAGAAACGAACGATTATTCCCCCGGTGAGCGAGGGCTCGCCGAGCAACAATTTTAACATCTGAAATTGGATATTTAGAGAAAAGTGAGTTTTTTGGTTATGAAATCTAGTTCTGGCATGTTACTTCTGGTTCAGAATATTTATAGGAATAGGATTTCATAATTTTTTGTTTCTTAAATGAAATCTGGAGAGAAAGTTCTTGAAATTGGACTCCAAAGCTCGGGAAATTTTCTGGAAAGTTTTTTAATATTTATTTTCGCTTTTTTTTCAGATTTAGATCAATTTACCAGCAAAACGCACTAAAAATCAAACTTCTACGACAACTTTGAGCCAAGTTATGGCGATTTGAAGTTTCGGGTCAGAGACGCAGCGTGTCTCGTTTCTCTGCGTCTCTAACCCAGATTTTTGAAATCGCCATAACTTGGCTTGGAACTGTCGTAAAAGGATCATTTTTTGAGTATTTTAACGGAATTTTTTTGTATTTTCAGAAAATTCAATTTGTTGTTAATTGTTGTAGTTTTAATTTTTCTAAAAACCGCAAAAAATTATTTAAAACACTCCAAAATTGAATAATTTAAGATAATTCTGAGTTTTCGAGAATTTAATAAAACGGAATTCTAAAACTTTCCAGAATTTTGTATCTGAAAATTTAGTAATCTAAAACTATCAAATTCTCATATCCTCAAACTTTTTGAATTCGAAAATTTCGGAACTTCTGATTTAGGGAATCTCAGAATCTCCAAATCACAGAAAAAAGTGGAGAATTTAGAAATTTCAAACTTTTTGATGATTTTTAAGATACAATATTTCTAAGAATCTGGGCATCTGGTGTTCTAGAAATTCTGAAGTTCAGAATTTTTAAATTTCAGAATTCCTGAATTTGATTTTCAACCCTCTCTTTGACCACAAACAGTTTTCATTCCTATTTCTTTCCAAAACAATCATTTCTTCCTCTTTTTCTTCTTCTTCTTCTTTTCCATCTAAAAGTCATCAGTCATCGTTGTCGTTTTGCCCGGTGATTATATCACCTCGCTTATCATCTTATCACCCCGTTCTTCATACCCTCCTCAGCAAAAAAAAAAATCAAATACAATTTTTGGACACATTCAAGTTTGTATGTACAACACAAAAATACACACAAAACACGGTCGTAAAATATAGGTTGGTGTGAACTTTCTTCTGAAAATATGAACGAGAAATAGAAGATGAGAGATAGAGAGGATTAGAGAAAAATAGGAAAATTATTGATAAGGGACTGGAAATTGGAGGGCAGCAGCTGATACTATCAGCACACCATTCGCCTCTCTCTAGTGTCCATTTTGTGGTGCTCTTCGATATTTTCTTCCATTTTCTTGAGTATTCCGAGTTATAACAATTCCTAAATACTTCCAAAAATGAGTAGCGACGAGGAAGAAGGTTCTGGAGCTCCTGAAACCAAAGATGTGAGTTTCTGGAATAAAAAAACCTAATGAAAATGGAAGAGCACATAAACACAGAAATGTGTCTTTTGCACAAAATGATGGACACAGAATATGAAAGTTTTTGTTCTGGAAAATGAAATTATTGGGTTGCGTCATATTAGGAGAGGCTATTTCAGTTATGTAGGTAATTAAATTTGAAAACAGAAATTTAAAAATTGGGATTTAAAGGTTTCTAATAGTTTCCGACGATTCTGGAAGTTTAAAATGTTTTTTTTTGAGATTCAACTAGATTCTGAGATTCTAAGGTTTTGAGTTCTAAGATTTTGAGATTCTGAGATTCAAAAAGTGAAAAAAAAGCAAAACATTATCATAAAAAGAATTCTAGAAAAATTAACATTTGGAATGCTCTGAATTTTTTGAATTTGAATTTTTCAAAACTCATTTTTAATCGAATTTTTAAATTTACAAGGTTTTCTGGTTCCGAATTGATTGTGAACCTCTTTCAAGAATCTCAGAATCTCAGAATCTCAGAATCTCAGAATCTCAGAATCTCAGAATCTCAGAATCTCAGAATCTCAGAATCTCAGAATCTCAGAATCTCAGAATCTCAGAATCTCAGAATCTCAGAATCTCAGAATCTCAGAATCTCAGAATCTCAGAATCTCAGAATCTCAGAATCTCAGAATCTCAGAATCTCAGAATCTCAGAATCTCAGAATCTCAGAATCTCAGAATCTCAGAATCTCAGAATCTCAGAATCTCAGAATCTCAGAATCTCAGAATCTCAGAATCTCAGAATCTCAGAATCTCAGAATCTCAGAATCTCAGAATCTCAGAATCTCAGAATCTCAGAATCTCAGAATCTCAGAATCTCAGAATCTCAGAATCTCAGAATCTCAGAATCTCAGAATCTCAGAATCTCAGAATCTCAGAATCTCAGAATCTCAGAATCTCAGAATCTCAGAATCTCAGAATCTCAGAATCTCAGAATCTCAGAATCTCAGAATCTCAGAATCTCAGAATCTCAGAATCTCAGAATCTCAGAATCTCAGAATCTCAGAATCTCAGAATCTCAGAATCTCAGAATCTCAGAATCTCAGAATCTCAGAATCTCAGAATCTCAGAATCTCAGAATCTCAGAATCTCAGAACCTTAAAATTCTCTTTTCTCTCCTCCGAATTTCAGGATCCCAAAACCTCAGAATTGCAAAATCTACAAATCGATTTCTTCTTCTGATCTCTGTATTTTGATTTTTTTTTCTCTGTGTGTCTTGTACCTACAAGAGTACTTCACCTAAAAAAAAACAAATAATCAAAAGCAACCCCTCTTCCAACTCCTATACCGATATCATAATGCGTCATCCAAACTTTTACCTATGCATCTCTTTTTCTTCTTTCGCCGCTATACGGCCGAGTCGGTGTGCTCTTTTCCCAGTGGTCAGAAGGAACATCTGGCACCTATTCGTTCGAATGATTTCGGAACAACAGATGTTCCACATGTTTCTTTTTATTTCCATCTGATCGATTCTTCTTCCTCCATCCACGTGGCAAAAAGAATAATTCAGATTCCTCTACCAAAACAGACAACAAACACACCGGTGTACCAAACCTCAAGTTAATAATATACGCATCCCTTCTCTGCGTCTCTCTATCTCTCCCACTCTCTCTGCTTCTCCTTCTCATCTCTTTTTATTTACGTTTGCTCTTCGTCCCTCTCTCTGTCTCTCTTTCGAAAACCGTAACCGGCAATACAGAGAGTGAGATAGTACTGAGCTATAGAAGAGACGCAGACATTAAGGTACCGGGCAACCAGCCGGCTCGCACCAAACCGTTGAAAAGAGCCAAATTATTATTCTGTATTCCTGTGGAGCTTTAATTTTAGCTTCCATGATTTGGTAAGATACAGTAATACCTTTACCAGGAGCAAAGTAGAAAATATCAAAACCATTTTGATCAGTTTTTTCTGTAGAAATCAATTTCGAAAGCTCAAAGTAGTCCAACTAGATCCTTACGACCCAAAAATTAATTTTTAAACAACAGCTTTAATATTTTCAGCCAAAAAAAAAACAAAATTCATTTCCAGATGTCCTGGATGTTACGAAGTCTGTCCGCCAGATTCTCACGGAATCGAACGCAGCCACAACAGAAGAATCAGTCACAGGATGCCAGTTTCGATACGAAAAAGTTTGTACAGTGCAAGGTGCTTCTACTGGATGGAGCCCATTTGAATATTGTCGTACCGGTGAGATTTTTTGAATTTTTTTTAGAGAGGAGTTCAATAGAAACCCATTCTATACGCGCATTTTGAGCTTAATTATCTCGATTTCTGTGAAAGATATTAATAAGATGTTAACTTTAAACAACAACTTCTCGGTTCCTGTCAAAGACATAAAAAAGTTGTAAACTGATAAATTGTTTATCATATTATCAAAAAGATAATATCAGTTGATACATTTTTAATATCTTGCATAGGAATCGAGATAATTGAGCTCAAAATATATAGGTTGGAGGTATTTCAGGTTTTACGGTTACTGACTGTAATAAAATGTAGCCGAAAAGTTATTTTCATGATTTTTCAAACTTTTAACTTTCAGAGAAACGCAATAGGAAGTGAATTACACGAAGAGGTCTTCTACTCATTGGACCTAGAAGAGCGAGATTATTTTGGGCTTCAATTCACAGATCAGTTCAATGTTCAGGTATTTGTATATTTGAATTGAATTTATGAAAACCTTTGTTTTCAGCACTGGCTAGATCCATGCAAAAAAGTGGCTAAACAGGTAGCCATCGGTCCTCCTTTCACTCTTCGATTCCGGGTGAAATTCTTCACTTCTGAGCCATCGAGTAACTTGAAAGAGGAACTGACAAGATATCAATTCTTTCTGCAAATCAAACAAGACATTTCTTCTGGACGACTTCAATGTCCACATCCATTGGGAATCGAATTGGCTGCATTGGCATTGCAGTGTAAGATTTTTATAGAGATACCATAGTTCCACTAATTGGAGCCAACCTGTACGTTTCCTTTGAGCCGATTTATCTCTGTTCGTGTGAAAGATATCAAAAAGTAGTCAACTGATAAAATATTGTCGATATTATGATTAACATTTTGTCAGTTGTACACATTTTGATATCTTTCACAGAAATCGAGATAATTGAGCTCAAAGGTAACAGGTCGGTAGCCATCCGCGTGGCTCAGCCGACAAAGGCCGACTTGCCAATTTTGAACCGATTTATCTCAGTTCCTGTGAAAAATATCAAAAAGTGGTCAACTGACAAAATGTTTACCATACTATCAAAACCATGTTATCAGTTAATCACTTATTGATATCTTTAATAGGAACCGAGATGAATTGGCTCAAAGTTAAAAGACTTTGTGTTATTGTATTAGAGTTTATGATAGCTGCTGCTTTTTAAAAATTCTTGAACTTTCTGAGAATTTTAAACTTCAAAATTAGCATAACTTTTCTTTTTTTCAGCAGAACTAGGAGACTACAATCCAGAACAACATACTGCTCTCTTCATCTCAGAATTCCGATTTCATCCGGAGCAAGATGAAAAAATGGAAATCGAGATATTGGAGAAGTACAAGGCGTGTCGGTGAGCGATTTTTAACATTTTTTTTGGATTTGATTTACCGAAAAACTTGTAATAGAATGGCTCTAATACTGTCAAATTTTAGCTGAATCATCTCAATTCCTATGCAAGTTATCAAAAATGTGTCAACTGATAAAACCTTTTTGATAATATGATAAGCAATTTATCAGTTGACAACTTTTTGATATCTTTGGCAGGAATCGAGAAAAATAGATCAAAGTTAAAAGTGAGGGGACTCTCCTTATATAGATTTTACGGTAGATTTGACCCAAATTCTTAAATCCCCATTTTCAGTGGGCAAACTCCTGCTCAAGCGGAGTTGAACTACCTAAACAAGGCACGTTGGATTGAAATGTATGGAGTGGATATGCACATTGTCGAGGGAAAAGATGGGAATACGTATCGATTGGGATTGACCCCACAGGGAATGTTGGTGTTCGATGGACCACAGAAAATTGGATTGTTCTTATGGGAGAAACTTCAGAAGTTGGATTTTAAGAATAAGAAAATCACATTGGTGGTGGAGGAGGATGCGGATCAATCGGTGAGTTTTAAGATTTCGAGGACCTGAAATATTAAAAATTCTGAACTGCCAAAAAAATTTGGATCAATTCTTTGTTGAATTAAAATCTTCCAACTAATGACTTCTTTCCAGAACAATGGACAAATCCAACTTCACACTTTTGTCTTCCACCTAACGTCTGAAAAAGCAGCCAAACATTTTTGGAAATGTGCAATCGAACAGCACGCCTTCTTCCGGTTGAAATCCCGTCCAGTTCAACCGAATCGAAAAATGCAATTCTTCCGATTAGGAAGCACATTTAAGTATAGAGGACGGACTGAATACGAAACTATTCATAAGGAAGGAGCAAGATTATCCAGAAGACAATCTTGTAGTTTTGAAAGAAGACCATCGCAGAGATATGGTCCAAGGCAGAGTCATGTGACTAATGCACAAATGAGGGATGCTAAACGGCAGGAGATGAGGCAACAGGTAACGATAACTTTTTTGAATTTCAAATCCAATAAAAACTACCGTACCGGGCAAAAAAGATATCATACATACTTAAATCCTGTAATAGAAGCGACCCCAAGCTTTTAACTTTGAGCTCAATTATCTCGATTCCTGAGAAAGATATCCAAAATCTGTCAACTGATAAAATATTGGTGATATTATAATAAAAATTTTGCCAGTTGATTACTTTTTGATATCTTTCACAGAAATCGAGATAATCGAGCTCAAAGTTTACGAGTCGGGTGAGCTACGCGGTCGGCTACGGATCTGTTAACTTTGAGCACAATAAACTTGATTCCTGTAAAAAATATCAAAAAGTGACACACTAACAAAATTTTTATCATAATATCAGCAAGTTTTTAGTAGTTGACATATTTTTGATATCTTTTACAAAAAATGAGATATAAGGGTTCAAAGTTGACAGGTTGGGTGGCACTCTAATATAATGTTTACAGGACTTTCTCAATGAAAGAGCGCATAACTCAAAAACTGCGGTAGTTAGAAAAAAGTTTTCAATTACAAAATGAAAGCTATAAACTTGTTCAGTACACTCTGAAATTTTTAGTCAAATTTAACATTTTTCGAATACTTTTGTAGGACTTCAAAATTGTCTATTCCCGATCAAACAGTCAAATTACGATGTCTTTTTATCTGATGTATACTCGAAAAACATTGGATTTCCAGATTCTGGAGCAACAACGAGCCAACGAACACCAGCAACAACAGCAAAGATCCCATGCCCAGTCGGACCCTCTTCCACCTCTTCCTCCAGTATCAAACCTTCCAATCCCATCATCTCCAAATCTCAAAAAACCATTGATCAACAATAATAATCCATTCATCGGTGACCCATCCATCCCATCCTCTTCATCCTCTTCATCCCCATCCCACGTCACAAAAATCACCGTTGGAACTATCGGAGCACCTGAAACGTCTCCATCATCATCTTATATTCCACGTCCAGTTGTCTCTGGATCCTCCTCATTCTCCCATCCACCACCACTTCCAGCTCATCAATCTTCATCGAAAATTCCCAGAATGAGCAGTTCGACAGACCCCAGAAAGTATTCACAACCACCACAGCCAGCTGTCCGGATGCAGAATCATTTTGATGTGAGTTTCAGGAACTTTTCGAATAGATTAAGAAAAAAAGATTTCAGGATTCTCGAAAATTCTCGCAAAACGGATGTGCAATACCATCACGAATCGTACCACCAATGCAGCATCAACGAAGGATTGTCACTGATTTTTAATGTATTTAAAAGCATATTCTTTTGTGTGTTTCAGCCAATTTTTCATTAAATGAAAGTTTCTTTTTTCTTTTCAAGTATCTTTTTTAAATTTTCAGCATTAATATTATTCTGGTCTGATGTAATGTGCGTTGCGGCCGGGAATCCGAGGGTGGGCGGAGCTTAAGACTAGGAGCGAAATCCTCGAAGGCGCATTTAAAGGAGCATGTATATATTATATGTCATATTTTTCCGATTTTTTGCTGAACTTCGTCTTTAACTTTTTCGTCTTGAAAATCGGAAAAAAAATCACCAAAAACCGCATCAAGAAAACGGATTTTTTTT
This sequence comes from Caenorhabditis nigoni, assembly GCA_027920645.1. Lineage (NCBI taxonomy): Eukaryota > Metazoa > Nematoda > Chromadorea > Rhabditida > Rhabditidae > Caenorhabditis > Caenorhabditis nigoni. The sequence goes on along the minus strand of CP115866.1, from coordinate 5,259,018 downwards.
CTCGAATTTCATCGATTTTGGACTTGTTTAAAACGAAAAACCTGAAATTGCAAAAAAATGGGAAATTTTTTTAACTTAAAGACAAATTGTATCGGTTTTTCAATAATTTTCACTGTTTTTATGTGATTTTCTGCAATTTTTCCGATTTTTTGTTTTTATAAAAATATTTTAAAAGTCCAATGAAATCAACAAAAACTCAAGAAACTACCATAAGATTTTTCCGATTTTTGTGTTAAAAAAGGTGGAAAATCGGCAAAATTCGTTGAAAAATCGATAAGTATTCCTGAAAATATTGCGAAAATGCCTTTGAGGATTTCGCTACTGGACCTAAGCTCCGCCCACTCTCGAATTTCCGGCCGCAAGGCGCATTGAAATTAGACCAGACTATCAGCAATAATTACCGAGCATAAAATAGTTTATTAGTAGGACGAAAAAACAGTACCGAACAATAGTAAAAGACAAATAAATTGAAATTTTTAAAAATGCAATTTTTTAATTGGAAAAGTGAACATGTTCAGCTATGGGAAGGGTTGATCGGTGCGGTGAAAGCTTCGGCAGTCATTGGACGGTTGCTGAAAATAATTTTTATTTAATTATTAAAATGAGGGGTACGGTAGTTTGGTTAGTTTCGGATTTCTGGTTAATTGGTGGTGAATTGGTTTGGTTACTGTATGTTGAGAATTGCAGTTTTTCAAAATCTAATTATTCGAAATTTCGTAGTATGTCTGTCTGTTTGTATATGTATCCGAATGTCTGTGGGGTTAGTTGCACACCATGCCACCAAATCTCTCTTATCGGCACCTTGTCCCCCATTTATTATTTTTCTTATCAATTGATTACGTCTGCTTGGATCCGCCAAACTTCTCTCCAGAATCAGTCGTCAAACATCCGGCTCCCAATCCGAATCCGACTCCCTTTGGTCCGAATTTCCGGCCGTGACACTGTTTGCAGTAGAGTTCGGCCTCATGAGGAGCAACCGTACACGAATCGAGAAGCTTGTTGCACATGTCTGAATTCAGAAGAAGACGTGGGGAATTTTGAAAAAGAGAAAAACGAAAAGAGATGTTTTGTGGCTCTGCGTTGGGAGGACAATGTTAGTTGCACGGGAGGACAAACAGACATACAGACAGATAAAAAATAAAAAGGATTGTTTTACGAACGTCATATCAACTTCTGTATTTCCAAATTGTTCTCCAGTATCCATTGTGAGAGATCCCGCTCCGATTCCGAATCCGACACCCTGGAAGGTTTTTTAGTAATATTTTTTAGGAATTTCGATAAAAAAGTATTCAGAATCGACTAATTTAGACTAGATATCATATCATATTTGATCCATTGCCATAAATTGAAGAAAATGTGATTTTTATAAATTTGAAAAATTTTAGATAATACCAAAAATGATGAACTTTTTTGTAGTTTGTAATTTTTTACAAAAATACCTATTTCTCTAATAGAAGCCCACCCAACATGTTCACTTTGAGCTCAATTATCTCGGTTCTTATAAGAGATATCAAAAGTCTGTCAACTGATAAAATGTTTCTGATATTATGATACACAATTTACTAATTGATATTATTTTGCCATCTTCAACAGGAATCGAGATAATTGAGTTCAAAATTGACGGTTCGGGTGAGCTTCTATTAGTAGAAATACGTTTGATGGTCTAATTTCAATGCCCGGAAATTGGAGAGTGTGCGGAGCTTAGGTCCAAAAGAATCGAAAGGTCTGAAAGGCGCATTTAAAGAAGCATGTATTTTTGTAATTGTTTTCTGGCTTATTTTATAGATTTTTCAAAAATTCTCATTGCTCTCATGCATTTTTTTTTGCGATTTGTCAGATTACGGTTCAAAAATATCGCAAAATCGATAGAATTCTTCGGAAAATTGATTTAAAAAATGGACCAGAAAATAATCACAAAAATAAATTCTCCTTTAAATGCGCCTTCAAGTATTGGACCAAAGCTCCGCCCACTCTCCAGTTTCAAATCGGATACCGTAAATGCTCTACTAGAAGCCCCCTCTACTTGAGCTCAATTATCTCGGTTCCTATGAGGGATATCAAAAATTTGTCAACTGTTAAAATATTGGTGATATTTTTATAAATAATTTATCAATTGACAACTTTTTGGTATCGTTCACAGGAATCGAGGTAATCGAGCTCAAAGTTAAAGAGTTGGATTAGAGCAAATACGGTAGTTCTTTTGTACAGAAACTTTAAAAATTTGACTCATTTTTCTCAATAACATCTTATCAATAATTCAACCCTGATCCTTACCTTTGGTCCATATCGCCTACAATGGCACTGCTTGCAGAAAAGTTGGGCCTGATGCTCACAGCAAGACATTGAATCCAATAATTTGTTACACATACCTAAATTAGGACAAAAAGAAGTACAAAGAAGCATAGGGACAAGGACAAAAGCACAAAGGACAAGAATATAAACAGAGCCTTTTTTCTCTTTCGTTTTTCCAGAATTTATAAAACTCACTGCACTTGAAGCAGAATTTGTGCCATTTGTATCCGCCGGCACTCATCTCCTCAGCAGCGTACACACTTTTGCCGCATTTCGGGCACTTTGGATGCTCCACAGGCTTGAATGGCATTCTGGAATTTTCCGATATACAGAAGAATCCAAAAAAGTAGGAAGAAGAGAAAATATGAAGACGTGGAAGGAGAAATGGTGAGTCAGTTATGGGCGGAGTCCCTTGATGTTTCGTCACTTTTTTGTTACGAAGAAAACTATGAGGAAGATTTTAGAAGAAGAAGAAGAGGAAGGGATAGGGGCAAGTGTTAGAATCTGGTGGACATATGGCTAAAACCACGTCATTTCTCTTTTGAAATAGGCTTCTAGTTTATTGGGGTGTATAAAAAGTGATTCCAGAAAAATCCTATATCTGAAGCCACAGCAACCGTCAATTTCAGGCTCAATTATCTCGTTTCCTGTAACAGAAAACCAAAACATGTCAACTGATAATATGTTTATTATAATATTGGCAACATTTTATCAGTAGACTACTTTTTGATATCTTTTACAGGAAATGAGATATATAAACTCAAAGTTGTGGGCTTCTATTCGACGAAATACGGTAAGTTTTAAGGTTCAAAATACAAAAACGGTATACAAAATTGACAAAATGTGATGAAACTTGATACATATAACATTTCAAAAAGGTCCATCTGAAAATGCCAAAATGAACCACTTCTAGAATGCACAACGTAGCTTATGAGATCGATGTTTTTTACGAAAAAAAAGTGGTTCCAAAATATTTTTTGTATTGAAACTTCCGAAGTTTTGGAACGACCGATTTCTTCTCACCCAAATCCGTCTAATTCATTGTCATCAAAATGTTTTCATTAAAATAAAAAAAAAGAATTTTTTGAAACAAATTTGGGACTTTTTGGAGAAATAACATGCCGTATATGCTCTCATAGAAGCCCGCCCAAACTACCAACTTTGAGCTCAATTGTCTCGGTTTGTGTGAAAGATATTAAAATTTTGTCAACTGATAAATGGTTTATCACAATATCACCATCATTTTGTCAGTTGACAATTTTTTGATATCTTTCCTTGCAACCGAGATAATTAAGCTTAAAGCTAACAGGTCGGTAGCTAACAGCGTAGCTCAGCCGACTTTTCAATTTTGAGCTCAATCATCTCGAATCCTGTAAAAGATAGAAAAATTTTGTCAACTGATAAACTGTTTATCACAATATCACCAACATTTTATCAGTTTACTACTTTTTGATATCTCTCCTAGGAGCCGAGATAATTGAGCTCAAAGTTGGTTGGCGGTGGGCTTCTATTAGAGAAATACTGTAGTAACCCATTTGCTAACTTAAAGAAACCTGATATTTAAGTTGACTAACAATAAGAAAGCATTTTGAAAACTACAAACAGTTCTTGGCTTTTGTTAGTTCTTAACTTCAGACTCCCCCTAAATGTTTGAAATATGTATACGGTATTTACTTTTTGGATCAGGAAATCTTTCTTTCCTTCTAATCAAACATCAAGAAATCAGCCGAACTTTCCATCTTATTAATGCATGTTAATAATCTTCTGGAAAATTCTTTTTGAAAAGAGAAATGAACAAACTAAGAGCTAAGAGAGAGCATATGTACAACACACAGGCCTATTTGTTCTATTTATTATTTCAGAAAGGCGCTTTTCGGAGGCGGAGGACAAGGGGGAAAAGAAAACTAACAAAAATGGAACCGCCCATATTTCTTTTTCGTTTCGGTACATTTTTAATCATCGAATAAGAAATGGAAAAAGAAAAAACAAAAGGAATTGTATTGTGGGGCTTTTTAATAGAAAATTTTATTGTATTTTCTTTTGATGATACAAAAAAGGGGAAGAATTGTTTTTGGAATGACGAATCTGGAAAAAGTAGAAAGGATTTTTGTGTGGGAGGAAGAATGGAATCGGAAGCTTCGGAAAGTATTGAAAAGAAAAGGGAAAGTTCTAGAATCATGATTTTAAAAATTCTGACCCCCCTCAGAATCTCAGAATCTCAGAATCTCAGAATCTCGGAATCTCAGAATCTCAGAATCTCAGAATCTCAGCATCTCGGAATCTCAGAATCTCAGAATCTCAGAATCTCAGAATCTCAGAATCTCAGAATCTCAGAATCTCAGAATCTCAGAATCTCAGGATCTCAGAATCTCAGAATCTCAGAATCTCAGAATCTCAGAATCTCAGAATCTCAGAATCTCAGAATCTCAGAATGTCTGAATTTTAGGATTACAGAATTTTAGAATTTCTGAATTTCTGAATTTTAGGATTTCAGAATTTCAAAACTTCTGAAATCCAGAATTTCGGGATTTCCGAATTTTCGAATTTCAAAATCTAACGATTCTAAATTCTGGAACTTTTGAAATCCAATGGCACACAATTGACGCTCTCCTTGGGTATTTAAAAGAGTACGAAGTGATTTGGAAGTAGCGAAATGTGAAATGAGGGATAGAAAATAGAGGACAGTTGGTAGATTTTACACAAAAGTAAGAGAAGAGCCTATGAGTAAGGGGGCGAAGGAGAAGGAAAAGAAGAAGAAGGTGACGAACGGATGGATGTGGAAATCAAAGAAGAAGAAAAATAACAACTGACAAATGGAGTCAACTTTAAGAGAGAAAATAACAATTCTGGAAGTTTTGTGGTTATAGTTTAAAGATGCATCTAGAGAAAACAAAGAGTTCCATGATTTTAGAATTCCAGAATCTCGGAATTTCAAAGTTTCAGAATCTCAAAACTCAAGAATCTCAAAATTCAGAAATCTCAAAACACTAAATTCTCAAATTTTCCGAATTTCAGAATTTCAAAGTTCAATTATCTCAAATTCTTAGAACTCCAGAATTAAAAAATTTCAAAGTTCCCTGTCCTCAGAATTTGCAGATTTACAGATTCCCAGAATTTCCAAATCTCAGAATCTTAGAATCTCAGAATTTCCAAATCTCAGAATCTCAGAATTTTACAATCCCGGAACCTGGGTATACGAAAATCTCCAAATCTAACTATAAGGGTCTCATAATTCGAATTCCAGGATTTCACAAATTTCACAAATTTCAGAATTTTCGAATCTCAGAATCTCAGAATCTCAGAATCTCAGAATCTCAGAATCTCAGAATCTCAGAATCCAGAATCTCAGAATTTCAGAAGCTCAGAATCTCAGAATCTCAGAATCTCAGAATCTCAGAATCTCAGAAGCTCAGAATCTCACAGTTTCAGATTCTCAGAATCTCAGAATCTCAGAACCTAAGAATCTCAGAACCTCAGAATCTAAAAACTACAGAATTCTTGATTTTTCGAATCTCAGAACTCCTAAATTTCAGAAAATCAGAATCTTTGAACCTTAAAATCTTAGGGTTAAAGAATTTCAGGATTTCAGAATTCCATACATCCGGAATGATATTTTTGAATCCCGGAATTCCCGAATCCCAGAATATCAGGTTTTTTCCCTATTCCAGAATTTCAGAATCTCAGAATCTTGGAATCTTGGAATCTTGGAATCTTGGAATCTTGGAATCTTGGAACCTGGGATCTCAGAATCTCAGAATCTCAAAATCCTCAAATCTCAGAATCTTGGAACAAAACGACCTCGGATTTAGTGACCGCTCGAAAAACCAATTGTAAAGTAAAACTCTCCCAAACGTTTGGGGTTAGGAACTCCCAAAAGTAAAAGTGTAAAGTCGAAAAGGTCCATTCCCATCAATTGTGTACAACTTTTCGGGTAGGTCACACAAAAATGTAATAAAAGCGGAAGAGAGAAGAGAGGGTCAAATCCACACACAGTCTGGTTCCAATTAGTGAATATTCGGAGATATCTGATATCTTTGTGTCTCTCGATTTATCATAATATATCAGGAAGAGGGAAAAAGGGAACATTCCATTTAAATTCAGGAAGAAGAACAAGGCGACAAAGTACAGAAGGGAAGCCAATTGATCGGAAAGGTTTTGGGGAAAAAGGGAAACGACCGAAGAAGAAAATTCGAGAAAATGTGCTCGGGACGGAAAATGGCACTGTTTGTGTACGGGGGAAGAGAGAAAATGGGAGATTTTTGGAGGAGAAAAAGAAGACAAACAGAAAAGTTTGAAGGAGGAAAGAGACTGGATTATCCCCGACGGGTTGCACTCAAAAATCACCAATCAAAAAACAACACAAATCGAGTGCACCCGGCGATTTCCAGAGAGTGACCAGAAAGAATGCATCAAGACATCCGGATAAACCAAAGTACAGACATCTCCATAACTTTAAACTTTGAGGCAATTTATCTCGGCTCCTGTTAAAGATATAAAAAAGTTGCCAACTGATAAATTATTTTTCATAACATCACAAAAGTTTTATCAGTTGAAAAATTTTTGATATCTTTTCACAGAAATCGAGACAAACTATTTTGAACTTAAGAATGTGGGCCCTTCTATTGCAGGTATTACGGTATTCAGAGCTTTTTAAATATCTTATTTGTCTTAATAGAAGCCATTATAACCTCAAGAACCGCCCTAAGAACCCCATCTTTTAAATTAGCTAAAAATTGCTCAAACTTGAAAACTAGTGTTCAAAGGCTCATAGAACCTTGAAAAATGAAAATCGTGTAACCTAGGCATGTTTGAGTTTATTTCAAAGCCCTTTTCAAGCTAATCACATTAATGTTTGTAAGAAAGTAAAATTACAAATGGAAAATTTGAATTTGGCGCGTTGAAAGCTTTAGAATGAGCCTAATCATGACTTAATTTTATCGAAATGATAATTTTAGATGAAAAATCCACAGCTAGTCATTTTTTCAGTGTTTTTTGAAGCTCCAAAATGTAGAAAACATCAATATTGAAGTTAACTACAGTAATCTCAATATAGAACTATTCAAAAAACGATTACAAGTGATACGAGATCAACTCTAACTTTGAACTTAATTCTCTCAGTTTCTATAAGAGTTATCAAAAATCTGTCAACTGATAAAATATTGGTGATATTATGATAAACAGTTTATCAGTTGACAAATTTTTTACATCTCTCAGAAGAACCGAGATAATTGAGCTCAAAGTTAACAGGTCCGTAGCCGATCACGTAGCTCAGTCGACAAGTGACGGCATGCCAACTTCAAGCTTAATTATCTCGGTTTCTTTGAGATATATCAAAAACTTGTAAACTGATAAAATATTGATGATATTATGGCTAAAATTTTATCAGTTGAACGTTTTTTGATATCTCTCGTAGGAATCGAGATAATTGAGCCTAAAGTTAACGGTTTGGATGTGCTTCTATAGAAGCCATTACGGTAGCCGGACATTAATTTTCAAAAAAAAAGCAATTTGTTGAGTTTAAAAAAATAATTTTATTCACAACGAAAAAAAAGCAATTTCAAAAAAAAACGTATTTAATAGAAATCTGAAAATGATATAGAAACTGTTATCACAAAATGGTTTTCAACTGAAAATAGCGATGATGGTTAGAGTTATCTATACACGTTTGTGATCCCACACTGACCCGAATAGCTAGCAAAAAACTGCAAAATAAAAACTGAAAAAAAATAAAATAAGAGAAGCCTAAATTACGGTAATTAAGCGAAATTAAATTTTGATTCTAATTGAACTCGAAATCTCTGAAACAATCCATTCGTTTTCGATCTTCGATTGATAGTTTCTCGTTGGAGATTCCTCGTCCGTAGACGAGAAATTCGAAATATTTATATGAGACGAATTCGAATCCAATCGGTTGGCTCATCGAGTGTTCGTGAGCCACAATGAAGTTGTGCTGGAAAATGAAAGAGGGTGGACTAGATTTTGAATTTTGGAGATTTCTAGGCCAGGATGATGGGCCTTACTGTAATGCGGTTATTCAGAGAGAATCACAATCAGCTTATTGCTGCGGCAGCCAAAAATACTGTAGTTTTCTAGGCCACTTGCTTGTCTGAGTGGACTCCACGGGCTAGAAAGCGAGAAGCGATTTACGAGCTAAAAGTTAAAGGCGCATGGTATTTTCTGCAAGGGTGTCGCTTGGCTGGCCGTGTAGTCCACGTGGACTAGCAATTGGCCTAGAAAACTCCGGCCGCGGTCGCAACAAATTACTGGTTTTGCTTCGCTCTACATAACCGCATTAGTCTAGCAAAATTTCCTAAAATTTCTAACTCACTTGTTCAATTTTCGAAGATGACACAAGTACAGTATGAATTACAATATGATGTGCAGTTAGTGAATGAATAAACAGTCGAGTGCCGCATGATGTCTTTGATACCCTGGTTCGAAGTCCCAAAACACTTCTATCATTGAGTCCTGTATGCCAATTCTCTATAGTTCCCACTAGATCTACAGCTCCATTTCCCTTCTCTTCGTAAATCGATAAACGATCGTCGGCGAATCCAACTAGAAGAAATCCTTCTGTTCTTTCCATTGACGTCACGGAAGATGACAGTTTCAGAAGTTGCATTCGTTCACTTTTCAGCTTTTTCTGTTGATGACGATCCAGATCATTCCAGATTTGAAGTGTCTTCGCGCAGCTCACATAGCACCCCATTGGACGACCGTGGAAGCAGATCATCTGAATTTTTAGGTTTCAATAATTTAAAATTTTAAGATGTCAGGGATGTTCGGAATAGACTTTTCGAAGTTTCTCGGAAAGTCGAAAATTGCAAGTTTCGAAACTTTTGAGTTTCGGAATCTCGGAATTCTGTTCCGAACATCTCTGGAAGATGTGACCTACATTCTGTACACTAAATAGCGGTTCGATCTGTGCGATGAACTTTTCGGTGACAGTGAAATCGTGTTGTCCAGTGAGAAGTGCGACGTAGGTTCGGATGGCTTTATCTGAGAATCCGACGGCGTAGCGAAGTTTGCACGGAAGTTGACGGTACTGCATACTTGGATCCAGGCTGACGTTCAGGACTTCTATAGGATGACCGTTTTCATCTTCAGCTCGGGATTCACCAAGATCGTGAAGACCGATAAGACTTTCTAAAAAAGTTATGGAAATTGGGTGGGATTTGGGATTTTCCGTCGTCTGGAAGGATAAAAACAAAAAAAAGTTCAGAGCCTTACCTTCAGCATACTGTAACGCTTTCAATCTGACAAAAGTGTCACTGGCAACAACAGCAAAAGCTCCACGCTCATCCACAGAAAACGGAGTGACTGCAATGGAATGAGCTCCTCCTGTATGATGTGTCACACGATGCCATCTATCCTGATCCTTCTCCGAAACGACGACTTCTGCATCAGTACAATGAAGAGCGAGGAGGGATTCTCCGGTGGCCAGAAGTTTGATACAATTGACAGCTCCAGATGAAATTGGATGGGCTAACATACTGCTGGCAACTACGAAATGCTCGTAGTTGGAGGCAAAGTCGAAGGAGAGATGGAGAAGTCCACCGGTTACACTTCCAAGTATCTGAAAAGTTCAAAAATTTGGAACTTTGAAAAATCGGAATCTTAAAAATTCGGATATTCAGAAAAATTCGAAAATTTAGAAGTTCAAAAATTCAGAAAGTCAGATATAGAAAAATTCAAAATATAACAGAATTTTTAGTAACGATTTTCAGATGTATTTTGTCTCAAATTTTGGAAGTTGCCTTACCATTTGATGCGGTTCTATAAGAATCGATGAGATACTGTCAAATGCCGGGATTTGTAGTTGATTTCCAGCGTCCAAGTAGCGTTTTTCGCTGAAAATTAGAACCTTCAATAATACCGTATTCCAAATATAGGTCAGCAATTAATGAAAAAACCCGTGCTAGATTGGAATGGGAAGGAATAACTTAATGATAGAGGTGGGATAAAAATAGCATGTCAGTTCAATTTTCCTACCCTTTGCCTGCTTTTGAACGATTTCTGAAAGGTTTTTAAAGTTTTTGGAGTCTTGGTGACTGCAAATGATTAAAGATCACACCTATAAAAGTATATTGGGAAGACGGCATTCTGATCAGCTACGTAGACGCCTTCTGCAGACTTCATGGCACATGCGGCGGTGAGACACGTGGCAAATGAGGCGTCCAGGGAGATGGAGGCGACTCTGGAATTGGGATTTTTATTTAGATAGTGTAGTTTTTGTTTCATAAAACAAGACGGAATTATTTTTAGAATTATAGAAAGAAGGTACTAAAAATATAGTGGTTTGAAGCTACCGTATTCCCTCTAATATAAGCCTACCCAAATCGTCAACTTGGAGCTCAGTTATCTCGATTCCTGTGAGAGATATCAAAATTTTGACAACTGATGAATTATTTATCATAAAATCACCAATATTTCATCAGTTGGCACATTTTTGTTATCTCGCATAGGAACCGAGACAATTGAGCTCAAAGTTGACAAGTCGGCTTTTGTCGGCTGAGCTACGCGGTTGGCTCCTATTATAGGGAAAACGGAATTTTAGCAAAAGAGTACGGTATTTTTGGGGAAGATAATCTGAAAAAGCGGTACGATTGTTTGATTAGCCTGCAAATAAAGGAAGGCGGAACTCGTTTTTTTTAATATTCAAAATACTGTACAATTGTATACAAAGTTTAATTGTTTTCAAGACTTCAAAGCTTTCCAATTTTTTGGTTGCAATTTGAAATTACCGCAACTCGGTCAGTTTTCAGCTAAATCTAATAAAGACAAATCTACTGAATCTGGACCAAACAGAGCTTCAAAATAAGCCTAAACATGATTGAATTCGGTCAAGGGACCCAAATTTTTTATTTAAATTTTGAATATCAACCGATAATTGGCAGGTTCATACTCAATTTGAAGCTCTCAACTAGAGAAATTCAACTGAAAATATCCCACACACCTCTTCCCCTTTCTCGGATAAATAGCCAATGTAGTCAGTCCAGAAAGACAATACAAAGTGATATCTCTGCTCTGTGAATCCAAAACAAAATGAGTGAACACATCCTTTTTGTCTCCTCGATGCTCGAATATATTCTGACTAATGATCAATCTCATATCCTTCGCAATCTCAGAACATCCATTCAATTGATCGATAATCTGATCGATTTTATTTCCCCATTCGTCAGAGTGTTTTTTGATTTGATCACTATTCACTTTGGCTATCAATTCATCCACCACCATTCGTTTTTCCTCTACTGCAATCCAACTTTTCCCGATTAAATTCTGATTTCCAGTCTTCTGGACTTCATCGCAGAGTTGTTCCAATTTCTCCAATTCTTCTAGTTGATCTACGAGAAGTGCGATCATTTGCTCGATTTGTTCATTCATGTCCATATAGGATTTTATGATAGTGATCAGTTTTCGAAGCGAGATTAGGCGTTGGGATACTCGTTCACATCGGATCTGAAATTATTTTTGGTCATTCGTCGTATTTGCTCACACACTTTGGCTCAAATATCTCGGTTCCTATAAGAGATATCAAAAAATTGTTAACTAATAAAATGTTGGTGATAATATTATCAGCATTTTATGAGTTAACAGATTTTTGATATCTCTCATAAGAACCGCGATAATTGAGCTCAAAATAGTCGGTCCTAGTCTTCTGAGCTACGCGGTCGGCTACCGACCTGTCATCTTTGAGCTGAATTATCTCCGTTTCTATAAAATATCTTAAATTTTTGTTAACTGATAAAATATTGGTGATAACATTATAAACATTTTATCAGTTTACCACATTTTGATATATTTCGAAAGAACCGAGATAATTGAGCTCGAAGTTAACAGGTCGGTTGCCGAGCGCGTTATTCAGCAGGACGACTTGTCAACTTTAAGCCAATTTATCTCGGTTCCTGTAAAAGATAGAAAAATTTTGTTAACTAATGAAATGTTGGTGATAATATGATAAACACTTTATTAATTGACAGATTTTTAATACCTATTACAAGACTCGAGATAATTGAGCTTGAAATAGACTAGTCGGCTCTTGAGCTACGCGGTCGGCTAAACAAACTTTCAGCCTTATTATCTCGGTTCTTTTGAAATATACCAAAAAGTAATTAACTGATAAAACGTTTATCATAATATCACCAATATTTTATCAGTTTAAAATTTTTGATATCTTTTACAGGAATCGAGATAATTGAGCTTGAAATGGGTGAGCTTCTATTAGAGCATATATGGTGGGTTTTATAACTCAAAATGCTCACCGACTGATTTTTAAAATCAACTTTAAGTTTTGCGAAATCCTCGGTTGCCGTATCTCCTTCCACGACTTCCTCCTCCGAAACCAACTTATCCGATAGACACTTTGACGTCGTCAGCATATCTTCTCTTCTCTGTTTTTCAGTATCTTCAAACTTCTGAATCCTTCCAATCTCCTCGAAAACAACATCCAACAGAACACTCAAATTATTACGATTCACTGCGACTCGTTTCACCAAAAGCATATCATCGTATTGCTCATGAACCACTCCAACTCTTACGAATCCATCGTAATATGCCACGTGGAGAAGTCCAGAATCTCTCCAGAGTAGGCCACTGGTAATGGGACGGCTGGAATTATATGTAGTTTGAATTATAATCCTTCAGATTACAGTAACTCACTTGCATCGGAATGCTTGAATACACTGAAAGTGGTCGGATGTTTGTGCACAAAATGAGTAATGATACAAACCGGTTTCCAGGAGAAATACCAGAAGAAGCTGAAAAACTCTTTTTTTTTAATATTACAGCAATCTTCTCCCTGGCTCACCTCGGTGTTCGAATGCTTCTCTGCATTAACAGCCACAATTTTTCCAGGAAGTTTCAGAATTCGACTTTTTGAAACTGTGGAACTTTCGAATAGCTCAACAGATTGAACAATCGACACGTGGTAATCTCCATTGACGATGACGTCTTCAGTTCCTTCGATTGGTTGAATCAGGCGGACGACGTCGTTCGAACCGAACACCACTACATTGGTTACTCGGACTGGAAGACCAGTGTGTTGGGATCTTTCCAGTTCCAGAGCATGGATTACTTCCAGGTCACCACCGCATCCTGAGAACAACGAAGAATTATCATACACTTTAACACCGTATACTTTACACTTTGAGCTCAATAACCTCGGTTCCTATGCAAGTTATCAAAAATCTGTGAACCAACAAATTAATATCCATAACATCAACACTTTTTGTCAGCTGATCACTTTTTGAAATATTTTAAAAGAACCGAGATAATTGAGCTCAAAGTGAACGGGTTGGTAGCCGACTGTCAGCCGACTTGTCAACTTTGAGCTCAATTATCTCGATTCAGTTGCAAGATATCAACAAGTGGTAAGCTGATAAAATGTTGGTGATAATATGATAAAAAATTTTATTAGTTGACAAAATTTTGATATCTCGCATGAAAACCGAGATAATAGAGCCCGAAGTGCAAGTATATGGTGTGCTTCTAATAGGGTTTTTAAGGAAATATTTCTGGATTCTAATAACAATTCGTAGCTACTTTTTGGAATTTCTCTAACTTTGAGATTTTTGAAGCTTCCGAAATTTCGAATAATTTTAGAAGACGTACCCGAAAGAAGGCGTCCATCGTCCTGGTGTCGAAATAGAGCGCCTCGAACCCGATAGGATGGGTGTTCCAGGGCGTACCCTGTCATGGATCTGAAAAACTTTTTAGATTTCATTTTGGACAAAAAAATCGGAAGGTCCCAAAAAACGAAAACTACCGTAACCTAAAAATATGTTTATTTCCAGGATTCCTTTTCTAGTTGTTCACAGCTTTTCCCCAGGAAAAAGTCGGAAAACGGAAAACTTTGAAACTGAAAATGCACTAAAATCGAGAAAAATAACCCACTAAAACCCACTGAAATCGAGAAAATCAATTCGGACAAAATATTTTTAGGTTACGGTAGTTTTCGTTGTGGGACCTTTGTACCAGAATAATACAGAGGACGCTCCAAACTACAGAAATTGAAAACTCACCTTTGTTGAAAATCTTGATGCGAAGTTGTAGATTCAATCATACCCTGAATATTCAGACTTACAAGTACTACTAGCAAAACGATATAATACGTTGTAATTGGCCAAAAAGAGACAAGGGGGATAACTACAGCATAATAGGGGGAATGTCGAAAAGAATTACGATCAGAGTGATCGGAACAGTTACGGACAGGAAGAGAGGAAAAGACACAAGAATTGTATAAAGTTTTGGTGTAGCTTCTGACTAATTTAGGCAGAAAAAAAGAAGAAGAAATGTATATATTGTCTCTGAACACTGTGTTCTTTCGAAACTTTTTTGGGCTTATCAGTGATAGCGAAAAAAGAGACGACATAGAGACACTTATCAAGTTGACAGTGTGAATAAACTGTTTACCGTTTTGATTATAAATGAAAAAGGTTGTTTGGCCTAGAAATTACAATACAGGAAAGTTAGGCCTTGGAAAATAAAAAAGTACACAAAATGACTAAATTCTGATCCTTATCGTTTTTGTGTTTTTCGAGAAGATCTTCATCTTTTAGATTCGAATTATGTCATCATCTCTATTTCTCTTTACGCTTATTTACAATCCATGGACTGAATCAACAATATGTACTATGTATTTGATTATGTGTAAGAAACTAGTAGAATCAAGCTTTGTCAATTTTGGAAAGTGCAAAACAACCAATTCATAGTATTCCGAACCCCGGAAAACCAATTTAAAAATTAACTTCTGAAAATTTCAGCGAAATTTGAAAATTTAGAAATTCAGAAATTCAGAAAATCAGAAATTCAGAAATTCGGAAATTCCGAAATTCAGAAAATCAGAAATTCAGAAATTCGGAAATTCCGAAATTCAGAAAATCAGAAATTCAGCAATTCAGAAATTCAGAAATTCAGAAATTCAGAAATTCAGAAATTCAGAAATTCAGAAATTCAGAAATTCAGAAATTCAGAAATTCAGAAATTCAGAAATTCAGAAATTCAGAAATTCAGAAATTCAGAAATTCAGAAATTCAGAAATTCAGAAATTCAGAAATTCAGAAATTCAGAAATTCAGAAATTCAGAAATTCAGAAATTCAGAAATTCAGAAATTCAGAAATTCAGGCATTGAGAGATTCAGGAATTCAGAAATTCAGGCATTGAGAGATTCAGGAATTCAGAAATTCAGGCATTGAGAGATTCAGGAATTCAGAAATTCAGGCATTGAGAGATTCAGGAATTCAGAGATTCAGGAATTCAGAGATACAGTAATCCTACAAAAACACAAACTTTTAACCTACATTAACCCCTATTTAGCAATTGCTCTCATAACTATTCTTCCAATCGTTCTCTATCAAAAAAAATAACAACAAAAATCACAAAAAGAGAGAGAGAGTCTAGACAAATTGAGTGATTGCTTGGAAAAGAAGGAAAACACGGAATGCGAACAAGAACAATAAGAAACAACCTTCGGAAAGAAAAAGATCTTCTTCTTCTTCTTCATTCCGAAAAGAAAGAAGAGAATTAGAGAAAAGAGAAAAAGAAGAGGAAGATCGGCGTTTTTGAGCTCTCTTCTTTCGACGGGAAAAACGAACACGAAGCATCAGAAGGAAGCGAGAGAGTACTCGGATCAGAGAGGTATCAGACACGCAGATAGTGTTCGGGGTCGAGAATTGATTTTTGAATCTCACAAAACACAACAAGCAATACTATGGGTACGGGGGGCAACCAAAATATGGAGAAGTATAGGAAATAGTGTAGAAGATGAAGAGACATCAGAGAACACACACTATATTTGCAATGTAATTGACAATTTTTTTAGTGAGAAAAGAAGAAGGAGAACTGTTGAGTGGTTGGGGTTATCAGAAATGGGTATCAGAGAAAAAAGAAGAAAAAGAAGAGGAAGAGAAAAAGTTGGCGGATTTATGACCGGTAAGAAGAAGAAGGAGAAAAAGAAGAATAGGTTGGAAAACGATGGGAAGAGAATGATGATGACCGTATTTGTGACTGATTGATGGCCAAATCAAAAGAAGAAGGTAATGGGATTTTCGGGGGAAGGAATGGGTGGAATTTTTGAAAACAAATTCGGGAATTTTCAAGGTAAACAGTTTGGATTGAAACCCTGTTTCTTTCGGGTTACTGTACTTATAGTATGTTCATTAAAAAATCTTCAAAAGATCTGAAATTCAGAAGTTCAGGAATTCAGAAGTTCAGGAATTCAGAAATTCAGAAATTCAGAAGTTCAGAAATTCAGAAATTCAGAAATTCAGAAGTTCAGAAATTCAGAAATTCAGAAATTCAGAAATTCAGAAGTTCAGAAATTCAGAAATTCAGAAATTCAGAAATTCAGAAATTCAGAAATTCAGAAATTCAGAAATTCAGAAATTCAGAAATTCAGAAATTCAGAAATTCAGAAATTCAGAAGTTCAGAAATTCAGAAATTCAGAAGTTCAGAAATTCAGAAATTCAGAAGTTCAGAAATTCAGAAATTGAGAAATTGAGAAATTCAGAAATTCAGAAGTTCAGAAATTGAGAAATTGAGAAATTCAGAAGTTCTGAAATTCAGAAATTCAGAAGTTCAGAAATTCAGAAATTCAGAAATTCAGAAGTTCAAAAATTCAGAAGTTCAGGAATTCAGAAGTTCAGAAATTGAGAAATTGAGAAATTCAGAAATTCAGAAGTTCAGAAATTGAGAAATTCAGAAATTCAGAAGTTCTGAAATTCAGAAATTCAGAAGTTCAGAAATTCAGAAATTCAGAAATTCAGAAGTTCAGAAATTCAGAAGTTCAGGAATTCAGAAGTTCAGAAATTCAGAAATTCAGAAGTTCAGAAATTCAGAAATTCAGAAATTCAGAAGTTCAGAAATTCAGAGATTCAGAAATTCAGAAGTTCAGAAATTGAGAAATTCAGAAATTGAGAAATTCAGAAGTTCAGAAATTCAGAAATTCAGAAATTCAGAAGTTCAGAAATTCAGAAATTCAGAAATTCAGAAGTTCTGAAATTCAGAAATTCAGAAATTCAGAAGTTCAGAAATTCAGAAATTCAGAAGTTCAGAAATTCAGAAATTCAGAAATTCAGAAGTTCAGAAATTGAGAAATTCAGAAATTCAGAAATTCAGAAATTCAGAAGTTCAGAAATTCAGAAATTCAGAAATTCAGAAATTCAGAAATTCAGAAATTCAGAAATTCAGAAATTCAGAAGTTCAGAAATTGAGAAATTCAGAAATTCAGAAGTTCTGAAATTCAGAAATTCAGAAGTTCAGAAATTCAGAAATTCAGAAATTCAGAAGTTCAGAAATTCAGAAGTTCAGGAATTCAGAAGTTCAGAAATTCAGAAATTCAGAAGTTCAGAAATTCAGAAATTCAGAAATTCAGAAATTCAGAAATTCAGAAATTCAGAAATTCAGAAGTTCAGAAATTCAGAAATTCAGAAATTCAGAAATTCAGAAATTCAGAAATTCAGAAATTCAGAAGTTCAGAAATTCAGAAATTCAGAAGTTCAGAAATTCAGAAATTCAGAAATTCAGAAGTTCAGAAATTCAGAAATTCAGAAATTCAGAAGTTCAGAAATTGAGAAATTCAGAAATTCAGAAATTCAGAAGTTCAGAAATTGAGAAATTCAGAAATTCAGAAGTTCAGAAATTGAGAAATTCAGAAGTTCAGAAATTCAGAAATTCAGAAATTCAGAAGTTCAGAAATTCAGAAATTCAGAAGTTCAGAAATTGAGAAATTCAGAAATTCAGAAGTTCAGAAATTCAGAAATTCAGAAGTTCAGAAATTCAGAAATTCAGAAGTTCAGAAATTGAGAAATTCAGAAATTCAGAAATTCAGAAGTTCAGAAATTGAGAAATTCAGAAATTCAGAAATTCAGAAGTTCAGAAATTCAGAAATTCAGAAATTCAGAAATTCAGAAGTTCAGAAATTCAGAAATTCAGAAGTTCAGAAGTTCAGAAATTGAGAAATTCAGAAGTTCAGAAATTCAGAAATTCAGAAATTCAGAAGTTCAGAAATTCAGAAATTCAGAAGTTCAGAAATTCAGAAATTCAGAAGTTCAGAAATTCAGAAATTCAGAAATTCAGAAGTTCAGAAATTCAGAAATTCAGAAATTCAGAAGTTCAGAAATTGAGAAATTCAGAAATTCAGAAATTCAGAAATTCAGAAATTCAGAAGTTCAGAAATTCAGAAATTCAGAAATTCAGAAATTCAGAAATTCAGAAATTCAGAAATTCAGAAGTTCAGAAATTCAGAAATTCAGAAATTCAGAAATTCAGAAATTCAGAAATTCAGAAATTCAGAAATTCAGAAGTTCAGAAATTCAGAAATTCAGAAATTCAGAAATTCAGAAATTCAGAAGTTCAGAAATTCAGAAATTCGGAAATTCTAAAACTCTAAAATTCTAAAACTCTACAATTCTATAATTCTGAAAAAATTTATTGGAAAAAGGTAAAATCGGATCAGTATGAAAATTTAACATCCTCAACATTTTCGAATTTCGGAAAACTACAGTAATCCAAAAAGCTCCTTCACTATGTTCACAAAAAAAGTACTTTCTCTTTTCCTTCCCCTTTTCAACCACATAAAACCTTTGAAAAACTGGAAAAAAACACATTTCCTATGAGAATCCTCCTACACCTTCTTCCCCTTCTTTTTTCAAATAAAGCGATAAAGCTATTGTGATTCTTTTTTTATAAGCTTCCGCCAGATGGTTAAGAATTTGTTTTATTGAAAAAAAAAAAGATATGAAGCAGAGATGACGAAATGTAAACGATATGTGTTCGATTTGCTAAAGTGAAAGCGAATCTAATTTGCATTATTATGATTTGGGTGATATGTGGAAAAGGGGTGTGGAAGAGAAACGACGGTGGCTGCGGCCGAAGGTCCCACAACGAAAACTACAATAACCTAAAATTTATTCTTTTTCTGTATTACTCAGATCTAATGCGTTCCGGCCGAACTAGCGGTCGGAGCTTAGGTCCGGTAGCAAAATCTTAAAAGCGCATTTTATTTTCTGGCCAATTTTTTTTCGATTTTTCGATAATTTTTCATTGTTCTTATGCGATTTGTGGTGAATTGTTGTTTAAAAAACAGCCCAAATCAATGAAATTTCCTGAAAAATCGAAAAAAATTGTTCCAAAGTGATTTTTTGTCTTTTTTCCAATTTTTGCGAGAAAAAATGTCAAAAATCGACGAAGAATAGATCAAGAAATAACTACGAAAAATAAATGCTCTTTTAACGATTTTTCTGGGACCTAAGCTCCGCCCATCGTCGAGATAACGCGCATTGAAATAGGACGAGAGTGATAAGAAATCCAAAAATTATAATTATTTTAGGTTACGGTAGTTTTCGTTGTGGGACCTTCGGCAGCAGCCACAACTTCAATTTTTCAGTTAAAACTACCAAGAAAACCAGAAAATTAAAAACAACAAATAGACCTATTATCTATTTCTTGAGTGACAAAGTGAACCAATTGAAAAGATAAGTGAGAAGCGAGCGATCCGATAACATTTTTCTCTCACAATATCTCTCTACTTTTTTCTCATCAATGTCATCTCACACTTTGTACTTTTCCCCATCATCCGAAAGTCTCTATCAATCATAATTTTACTATGTTGTACACGTGGCACTTTAGCGGAATTTGTTGAGCGAAAACAGGTGGATAAACAAAATCATGAAGAAGATGGAGTGGATTTTTGTCGTCCCGAAAGAGTGCTCTCTTTGCCTCTTTCCCGCAATTCCCAATGTTTCTTTCATTACGACAAAGCACAGTAAAAGATAAGAGGAGATAACGGGAGATCAGTGGGCACGCAGAGTTATGATCGATTGATCATCATAGATGATGAGCCAACCGGATGTGAATTTTCGGAAAGTTTAGGGGAAAATTCGGAAAAAAGGACATTACAACACAAATTTATCCTGCACATACGATTTATTACAACAAAATGATGATGATTGCTCGGAATGGAGGGGGTCATTTTATTCACAGAATTCATCGTCTTGTTTCAGGTTTAAAGAAGAGAATAGAGAGAAAAATGCAAAGAAAAGGAGAGAAGGAACGGTTGTTCTTGTTCTTAAAACGTTTTAGATATGAAAGGAACCAACAGGAAAGAAAGAAGAAGAAGGAAAATTAGAATAGAAAAAAGCTTAACCAATGGTGTCTTTGGGGTGAGATGAGAGGGGAAGAACAGAGATAATCTGAAAATGAACGAGATTTATAAATTGAGAAAGAATTATGGGGTCGAGTGGGAAATCATTGACGAATACATTTCACAGAATATTATGTTCACATGTTTTTCCGAACACTGTCGAAGTGCTCGTGATGGATTGGCTATCGATATCATCAGTTGTTGGTGGCCCGTCGCGTTCGGTTTGCTCTACGGATTCCTTCAGTCGATTGTACTCCTTTTGTAGAAGACTGACGTTGGTAGGCGTTAGACCAGCCAGAATACACTTTCCGTTCTTTCTCCAACGTTTGACGTTACACATTATACTATCGAGCATCGTGAAAATCGCATCGATAGTTGCTGGCGAATCCCATTCGTCTTCGGATTGACAGAACGTTGGATAGATGAGCATTGTCGATAGATCACGACCAGTTGAAATCTTCTTCCATTCCTCTATTGACTTGCACAATCCGTTACGCACGTTGCGGAGAAGATCAGAATTTGGATCGGCTGAAATAAAGATAATTTTGCAGCGCGAAGTTTGAAATACTTCAATCTTACAGTTGGATATTATAGAATCATTGGGCCCTCTAACAGTTTGTTCTGGTATCAAGAAGACGAGATCTGGTTCGCAGTCGGTAACAGATCCACAACGATCCGGGCGGTAGTTGGCGCGAATTTCGTCTTTCACCATCTTCTTTATCCTATCGTCGACAAAAGTGGCAGCAGTTGAGGAAACTGAAAAAATGTAGTTTTTCGCATTTGATTGCTAACTGTTCACTTACATGGAGAGCCGTCGGCTTTGACATCAACAGCCACAACGTCAAAATTCAGAAGTTCGTTTTCAGAAATGCAGTCGGTGGAAGAGTCGGCGTCCTCTTCTTTTTTCTTCATTTGCTCGACTTTCATTCTCAAAAGATCTTCTGCTGGAATCTCGGAGATGATGATCCGATCTAGAAGGCGACGAGAACGTTCTGAACAAAATTATTGAATGAATTGAAGAAATGTTATCCTAGAAAACAAACCTCGCTTGTTTTGATCATCTCTCTTCGACCCAGATCTCGATATACTCTGCCCATTTCGAGATCCGATAGTTCCGTACCCTTGATCCGAAACACCGCTGGCTATGCTTCCAATTCCGGAAGAAATCGAAGAGTATCCAGTCAAAGTACTGCGACGGGATTGGCTGTGCGGACCAATCAAGTCATCATCCTTATTCGTAGAAGTGGAACTTCTTCGGAACACAGACGAGAGACGTTGAGTGAGATTTGAAGTGGATGGCGCCTTCTTCCGAATTTTCGGTTTCTGCTGAGATTCTGTCGACGCCACGCTCGTCATCGATACATTCGTGGCAGAAGCCGAAGCCGACGTCATACCTCCGGCAGCGAAAGAGCAGTCGTTTGTGAAGGAGACAATCGATGCACGGCGTTCGTGGGAAGTAGAAGACGTTGGACCATGGAAGACGTCACTCAATCTTCGTTCCCTATCTTTTGGGTTGAAGATTTTCCGGAAGATTGAGCTCTTGCGCCCCTAAAACGAAGAAAAATCGTTGAAGCCTCTATAATCTGAAAACTCACAATACTCTGCCCGCTGCAAGATGTTACTGAAGCTGTTGAAAGACGAGATATTGAAGCACTCCCTTCATCTGCTGAATCGTCATGGGACGTTATATTCCCGTCGAAAAACTCTTTGGCTGCTCCAAATTGCTCACCACTTTCTTCTTCTTCCGCGATCGGCGCACTCATTCTTATCTAAATTTATTCTGAAATTTATATAAGCTTGACTTATATTTAACAAACCGTTGCAGTTGTTATGACTCCACCAGCCGCTTCTTCCTCTTCTGGAACATCTTCCATGCTCTTCGTCGACAGATTTCTCTTCTGAATAGCCATACGCATTGAACGACGCATGGGAGTACTTCCAGCTTCAAGTTTCGAATTCGGTAAACGACGGGCGCTGTTACAGAGAGATCGGAACAGTGAATGCTGTGTGTCGTCGTCATCAGCGTCGCCTGGAACACTTCGGGTCGACATCCGGAGGCCATTGCGTTGGAGAGGATTTCGGCTTGGAGTGCAAAAAACAGACGTTGAGCCGATTGAAATAGCATCTTCATCGATAGCATGATTTGATCCGATGGTGTCAACAGACATATGAGAGGAAATCTGAAGAAAATATGAGTGAAAATTGAATCTTTTTTGATTTAACTTACAGATATAGAGTCCTCCATCTTATTCGTTGATTCACTTTTCGATCCTCCAACTGTCGGCATCACAAATACATCTTGTTTTTCATCAGAATCGAGTGGCGGAACGGGTGTGAACGAATCTCGATTGACGAATGATCGGAGTTGCGCATTTTTGGCAATATTCGGAACAAGAGTGCTCGGGCCTGATTCCACAGAAGTAACACTCGACTCGCTTTTGATTGATAACTGCGTGTCGTTGGCTATCGTCTCAAGCTTCGATGTTGATGGGCCTCTGTTCAACGTCTTCAATGACGCTGTGCTCTTCACTTTGTTGATGATTCCTTTGAGAAACGAGCCTCGTCGATTCTCAACTTGTTCCTGAAACAAAGATTTTGATTAAGTGAACTAAAAAATAGTTAAGAACCTCATGATGCCAATTAGTCTTCTCTTTTTTCGACTTGTGATCCGCTTCATCTCTTGCGCAGAGGTCGATCTGCAAAATGTTAGTTCATTGGGGAAATTTTCGACGACAAACTCACATGAATGTCACTTTTTCGCTTTTTCGGTGCTGACATTCTGAAAATAAAAAAGGGTTTATAGGCGAAAACAGAGAAAACTGTTTTGATTCGAACTACGCGCTAATACTCAACGGTGCGGGCGTTTGTTAGGCCGTGCGGACAAAAAACTAGTCCGCAGGAGGGTAAGGCAACGAAAGTGCAGCCGAAGGTCTGGTAGACGAACAGAAAAACCCAATTTTTAGCAAGAAATACGAATATTTTTCTTTACAATGAGCAAGAAAGACAGTCATAACTTCTTTTCCGAACAAAAACCTACATTTCTTTGAGAGCATGCAAATCAAATGAGTTCGTCGTCTTTGCCGGGCGATGGCTCGACGGATTTGAGCCTGTACTTATTCCAGAACGGCCGGAAAACAAACTCGCTTGAGCAGCTGGCGAAACAAACAGCGAAAAATCGATTAAAACATTTGAATGGTACAGTAATCCCTCAATCGTTGCGAGACCCGTTCTCTGTCGGCTGTGATGTTTCTTTAGTTTTCGTGCTATAACCCTTTGATTTTTATAATCCGTGCGCCTTTAATTAATTTTTTTGCATTTTCCGATTTCGTCTGTTCTTCCTCGAGAAATTTCTCTGGTAAAAGTGATTTTTCATGTTAACAGCTTCATTCCTATATTAAAATTCAGAAAACAAGACCTTTATTTTATTTTTTAAGTATAGCTTCACTTTTAGTCATTACTATCCGGACACTTTGTAGCTTATATCTTTTCCTTTTTCTTCTCTGCTCTCCTCCTTCCTTCGCTCTCTACACACACAACCACATTGAGGTCGCTGTATATAAAAAGAGACGCGACGCGTCGCTCTGCGCTGCGTTCGCCCCTATGCGTCCCTTCTTCATCGATTCGTTCTTCTTCGTTGCCCCCTCCTTTTCGTAGAGCTATTTGTATTCATTAGAGATTTGACATTTTACAGAGAAACATCCAAAGAAGTTCTCTCATAATGAGTGGAAGAAGAGATAACCGTCGTTCGAACGGAGGACGTGA
Organism: Caenorhabditis nigoni; assembly: GCA_027920645.1. Classification (NCBI taxonomy): domain Eukaryota; kingdom Metazoa; phylum Nematoda; class Chromadorea; order Rhabditida; family Rhabditidae; genus Caenorhabditis; species Caenorhabditis nigoni. The sequence continues at coordinate 5,234,823 of CP115866.1, read as the reverse complement.
TGACGGAAGAGACCACCAGAAGCGTGGAGGAGGAGATGACAAGTGAGTTTCTTTTCCAATGAGTCGGTAATATCCAATCTCATGTTTTCAGACGTAGTGGTGGTGGCGGAAGCAGCTCTCGTAGTGGAGGCGGCGGCGGTGGAAGCCGAGGTGGAGCTGAACGCGGAATCGCACCGGCTCAACAGCCATATGAGAGCAGTAGTCATAGAAGCGGCGGTGGCGGTGGAGGTTCTGGAAGAAACAACGGAGCCGCTTTCAACGGTGCCGCATTCTCGGAATCCCAGCTGATGGACGAGGTGCCGAAGAAGAAGTTCACCGGAAGATGCCGTCTTTTCGTCGGAAATCTGCCGAATGAAGTTAAAGAAGCTGAGCTTAAGGAGTTGTTCTCTCCACATGGAGATATCGCTGAGTGCTATCTCTCTGGAAAAGGATTCGCGTTCTTGAGACTGGTTGGTTTATACCTTCTGTGATTATTCGTTTTATCGTGTTTAGTATTATTTACTGTTTGAGCTACTAATTATCGCAAAACCGAAGTTGTCCAGAGCTGAAAAGACTGTCTGTGGACTGAAATTGGCTGCTATGTGGACTGTTCAAATGCTGACTGTAATGGACTTTCAAACTTCATAATGTATTCTATCTATCATTACTCCCAAACTATGTGCCATTTACATCTAACTGTTACTGCTGGACTCTTGAAAAGAATGTACTCATGTCTAGGCTCTGACAACTTCGGTGGCGCGTATTCAGATTGGTCAGTTCACATTATCGACTACTGGCCACATCATGACTTCCGTTCGGTCGGGAGATTCAGCCGACCGACCAATCGGTCAGATCGGTCGGTTGGATCAGCGTTCGGTCGGCGGTCGCACACATGAAAGAATTTTGGAAATTTCATCCTTTTTTCGAATCAGAAACTATCATTTTGCGAGCTAAATTGCAAAAACCCCATTTTCGAATTATAAAAATATCTCAAAAAACCCCAAAAATCTCATGTATGGGTGGTCGCCGATTTTCGACCGACCGAAAATTGTGATTAAAACCTTAAAGCGCAATTTTCAAAACTTGGAACGTTAATGTATGTCTTCCTACTTTCTAAGACCTCCTTATAGCTCTGAAAATCGCTTAGTTTAGTTCGAATTAGCGGAAATTTCGTTTTTTTGTATAGTTTGAGAGATTTTCAGGAGTTACTGCTTTGTCATTTCCTACTTTTTACGCTCATTTCATTGTATCATCTACTATTTTGCCTACATCTCATTTTTACTTAACAGGATACTCGTGCTCATGCTGAAAGTGCCAAGGAAGCCATCGACGGTCGTATCATACATGGCCGTCAAGTACGTGTTCGTTTTGCTGTTCACGGAGCGGCGATTAGAGTCAAAGAACTCTCGCCAACCGTCTCCAACGAGATGCTCTATCACGCGTTCTCACACTTTGGAGACGTCGAAAGAGCCGTTCATATTGTCGATGAGAAGGGAAGACCGACGGGAGAAGGAATCGTCGAGTTCGAGAGAAAACCGAATTGTAACGAAGCGATGGCGGCGATCCGTGAAAAAGTGTTCCTTCTGACTGCGTGAGTAAGCTGAGAAAGTGGCTGGTTTGCTTCGTAACGATTGATCTACGACAGGACGTGAGGGAGTGAAGCGCGAATGGGGGAAGACAGTGTCGCAGTGTGCATGACAGTTGAATTGAAATGATTAGTATCTATTCGGATCTTGGAACAGTTCGCTGAAAAGAGTCCCACTTTTCATATGATTTCAAAAACTTTACGATTTGAAGTGGTAGTTCCCAATGCTGTCGGAAGCAGAGCCGCGGTCGGCCACAGCCCGGGCTGTGGGTAGGTTGCCGTGGATCCAGCTGTCTTTCGGAAAAAAGATCAGCCACCCAGAATCTTCCAGGACTGCTAGGACGCTAAATTCTACTTATCAAGAAGTGTTCTAATCAAAAAGCCGCGGTCTGTTTTCGACAGTCTTGGTAGTTCCTGCAATGTCTCTCCCGGGACATCCAGCTATTTATAAAGAGATTTTGAAGTTTTTACGATCTGTCAACACTTCAATCTGCGCTAGCTTATTTTGTTTTGGGGGAAATTAATCATCTCGCGCACTATTCTGTTGTCTTCTTTTCTAAACTGTTTCATTTTGTATAGGAGCCCAAAACCGCTAATTTGTGAAGTGTTGGAGCCAAGAGACGAAGACGATGGACTGGCTGAGAGAATGATCCCACGAACACCGGGGCTCTCAAAGTAAGTTTTGGACTGTAGGGAACTTTTTTTGAGACTTTTAAAACTATGTTATCCAGGTTAATTGGACCAGATATAAATTCTATTTTATCTAGAAAAAAATGTGGATTATCAGAATTGGTTCCTGATTTCATGATGAGATCTTCATTTTCTCGATCGAACTATAGAAACTTCATGCAAGGTTCATTTTTAGACAGATTTAAAACCTGAAATTTAACTTCAAAAAGCATCAGCTTTCTTTTTTTTTTGAATGAGAAAAACTGATTTGGCTGATCCAGTAATGATACATTCAGAATAGTCATCTTATCCAGATGCTCTAGACTCCTAAACACCCTCTATCTATAATCAAAACACCGAAATTTCGTAATCTAGGGAACGTGAGCTCGGACCTCGGTTCCCCGCTCAAAACAGCTTCGAGTATGTGTACGGAATGAAATGGAAGGAACTGTACGATGTGGAGCAGAAACGTCGTGCAGCACTCGATGAAGAGCTTCGTGACTCGCGTCGTCGACTGGAAGCCGACATGGAACTCGCTTATCAGGACTATCAAGCTCAAATGCTTCGTGAAGGTTACATGTTGTTTTATATATTCTTCTTCTTTTTGGTTTTTGCGTATGAGTTTCCTGAATTGGACTGGGGATAGGGCTCAAGGCCAGGAAATGGTTTTTGTGATTCATTTATTTGTGGGTCTGGTAGAACTCATGGAGTCCTATAAAGTGGGTAAAACTCGATTTAAAAAAATCGTTCTTGAACTCCTTTAGGTAATTTGAAAGGATTTTGTACAAAAAAGTGACCGCGTTGATAAGTAAAATCACTTTTCCACTACTCACTCACTAGGAGGTTTTGGAAGACCATGCTCTTTATTTTTTATATTCCGTAAAACCTGTGATAGAAGGGCACGGTCAAACTTGAGCCAATTTATCTCGGATCCTGTCAAAGATATGAAAAAGTTGTCAACTGAAAATTTGCTTATCATGATATCACAAACATGTTATCAGTTGGCATAACTTTGATATCTCTTTTTTTGCCCTAATATTACAGGTTTTACTGTAGATCACATTCTGTTGAAGTTCAAAAAGTGATTTCTCGTACAATGATTCTTTGAGCAGTACCTTAAAAACTGAATTAAAAGGACTCCTTGGATTGACGTGAATTTTGCTGAAATTGAAAGAAAATCATGAATTATGAACGACAATTCAGTCCGCCTCTAATTGAAAGGTTTCTGCAATTGAACGGCCGGTCTTTCTAATACAGGTTTAGATACTTGCCCCTAGTAGAGCTAAGGAAACTTGAGAAAGAAGGCTTGTGAAGAATACCTCATACCACTACTACACATTATTCTGTCTATCTTCTCTATCACATTCCACTTCAATACTTTATTCTCTAATTTCAGACCTCCAACGTCGCCAACAAGAGCTAGAGCGTCTCGAGGCTGCTCGCCGTGAACGAATGCGCGGAATCGGTGGACCACCACAAGGAATGCCAGGAGGAATGCCACCACCAGTTCAACCATTCCACGGACAAGGCGGTTTCATGGCCGGCGGACCACCAGGAGGACCACCGCCATTCCAACAACAATTCCAGCAGCCACCACAAGGAATGTTCCCGCCTGGAGTTCCACCACCGCTGATGGGAAGTGCCGGAGATTTGAGAGGAGACTTGAGAGGAGATCTGAGAGGCGATTTGAGAGGAGCGCCTCCAGGAGGACCACCACAAGGAATGCCTGGAGGACCGGGAGGACCCGGAGGCATTCTTCAGAATCCACACGGTAGAAGTAATATGATAGAAGGAGTTCAACGATTGCTGCAGATTTTCAAGAGTGATAATGGACCACCAGGAATGCGTAAGTTTGATTTGTTGATTTGATTTCGAATTTCTAAATATTCGGATTTTCAGCTGGCCGTGACTTCCCACCACAACAAGGACCACCAGGAGGAATGTTCGGAGGAGGAGGTGGAGGACCATACGGAGACGGAGGCTTCCCACCAGAGAAGAAGCAACGTCGATGATTTATACCTTTACACACAATAATAACTTATATTTCCGTTCTTTTAATCCATATATGGATCCATACTTGATCCTTTGAAGTTTTAAAATCCTTTATTGTCTAGAAGTGGGTGTGTTTTCTCGTATTTTCCCTTCCCACTTTGGATCTCGCTATCTTACCCATTGTTTAAATGTAACTTATAAATTCCGTAATATAGTCTATATCTTCATTCTATACACATACATACTAGCGAATTGGGGCCTTTTAAAGGCCAAATTTGAACGGGGATTAGTAGAGTTTATCTGTTTTGAATCGAGTGGGCACTTTGTGAACAAAAAAGCATTCGGTGGGGAACAAATGACCGGTGATGACAAGGGGCGAGTAGGGGGTGGTTCAAGTAGGAAAACAAAATAGTGGAATTGCAGATAGAAATTGGGTAAAACGAAACATGATAAGTGCAATGTTGTCTGTTTCACTCGCCAGCGAGACAGTAGGGGGAGAAGGAATAGAACATGAAAATTGTAAGGAGAAATGCTAATGATGAAGATAAAGTTAGTGGGTGGAGTTGATGACGTCGACAATCTTCTGAGCCACGTTGAGAGTTGGATCGTGAATCAGCACGATGTCGTAGACTTCCTCGTAGTGTTGGAGAGCGGCAGTGTCATCGAGCTGAAAATTTCAGAATATATATTTTTGCATAAATTGCTTTTTTCCTTTGTTTCTAGCATTTAAAAACCCTAAAATTCGCAGAAAATGGCTCCCTAAAAATTTGCCGATTTTCCACGCGGCAGTCTTGCGCCAACTTGGCCCCGCCCACTTTTCCGCGCCGCGCAATTTTGGTGGAAAACGAGAAGCAAAAAGGAGCTAAAAATGAGCTGTAACTCGGAAATTGATGAATTTTTTGGGAAAAACTTGATTGAAAAAATGTTGTGACCCCTATGCAAATTTTTTTCTAGAAAACTAACCGATCCATTGTAGTATCCGACTTTAAGAGTTGGTCCATCGCGCTCAACTCCAACGTCCATATGAATATCTCCCATGGAGTCTCCGAGAAGAATGACATTGACTCTTCCGTTGATCTCGTGGAAGAATGGAGCCTCTTTTTGAATCACCGACGAATTCTTGCAGAAAGTGTGGATCAATGGCTCCGAGAATGCGCACGCCTTCTCATCCTCATCGAACAAAATCATGTTGGAAATGAAATGAGTGTTGCGTGGAATGGCTCCAAGCTTTTGCTCCAAGAAGTACTCAATAATGTTTCCGATTCCAGCACTGAAGATGACCAATGGGATGTTATGGGCGTCCAGGGATTGAATAAAGTCCTCAGCTCCATCCTTGAAAACGATACGCGATTGACGAACGAAATCCTGAATGGTGTGTTTCGAGAACTTCTCATTGACAATCAACGAGTGAGATGTTCCCCACCACTTCTCCATATGCGGGATCTTCTCCTCCATTGTTAGTTTTGGACAAAACTCAATTGGATAGTATTTGTTCTTCAAGTCGACGAATTTTTGTCCGAGTTCTGGCTTGAGTCGCATCACATTGTCATCGAAAACTCCGTGAGTCGTCGAGAGACGTTCTCCACTCTCATTGGCGAATCGAGATAATGTGTAGTCGAAATCACTGATCACCACTGTCTTTCCAGCTCCTCCGACCACCATTTTGCGCAGTTTGGCTGCGACAGTAGTTGGATCCGAGCACACAATGCTCTCCTGTCCCAGCAGCCAGCTCATCAGAAGAGGCACGGCATCTGTCTTCTTCAGTTGTTCGATGCATTCAGCTTCGGCGATAGCTGCAGCGGCGTTGACGATCTCAGAGGCTTTGAACATGGCGGCGAACGGTGGAGAGTCTAGTGAAGTCGGTGTGTCAGTGAGCGTCTCGGCTGAAAAATTGAACGTTTTTTGATTAGAACTGATAAGAGCGACTGGGCTGATAGTAAGTGCAATATTGATAAGAAGGTCGGACTAACTTACTAGATTTAGCGGTATTCATAGTATATGACAAGTTAGACAATTTTTTATTACAAAGTACTTTTTATAACAAAGGTCTATTTGGTTTAAATACAGTCTCATTTCAAGTTTTCAAGTGCCTATGGAGTAGTCTATGAATGGGCAAAAAAAGTTTTTCGAAAACTTGAAAAAAAGGACAAGTGGCGAAAAATGGGGATGATTTTTGAGGTCATTTCTTTGGTCAAACGACCAATTCGATTCCGGTGAATAGAGCTACTATATATGGAGAAAATCACGAGTTTTCTTTTCGAAAAATCCCATAAAGATCACATGGCAAACAAGACGAAACTTAGAAGAAGAAGAAGAAGAAGAAGAAAGAAAGAGTTTTCCTATCGAATCTTGAGAACTTTATAGTTAACGCTAGGCTCCGCCCATTTTGCAGCGTTCCCCTGCGAAGATAGAGAGAAAGAGAAAAGAGATTTATGGCGTTTTTTTCGAGACAGTATCTCTGGCAGTCTTGTCACCGACAGAGAGAGTGTAACTGGGGAAAGGTTAAAACTGGAAGTTAGGTGTGCCGCCCCGCCGAGAGACAGACAGACGAAAGCTTTTTGGCAAAGAAAAAGTGATATGGGTAACTGGTCGCCAGGCTCGTCCTTTTATTCGGATCGGGGGTTGGACTTCGGAGTCAGTAACAGATAAATCAGTAGGAGTGATAAGAAGAGCGCCACTGTACTTTTTCGTCGCCATATTCAGTTTTACGATCGGTGGGGCTCTTTGTCCTGTCATATTTCGAACTGATAGCCGTTTAGATGGCAGGGCAGACAAAGAGAATTTTGCCACTGATAATAAAAATAGCCGGAGAGTTGGTTGGAAGTGTTTCAAAGTTTCCAATTTCTTTACTTTACGATTCGATTACTGATCAAAAGTACACTATTTATGATCCCAGCGACCCAGCAGTTCAGTTCAAAGCTTTCGCCTAGTATTACGGTAATTCGCATTTGAGCGCATTTACTGGAAGATGAGTCACTAGATCGGCTAAGGGGGCGTGAAGGATTTCCATTTATACGTCATCAAGAATGACTAATAGCAACCAGACCATGAAATACTTACAAGAATATAACGAGAAGAATTGTCCCATATTGTCGAGTGGCTAGGAAAAATAATAATAATCTCAGAGTCCTAGATTTTTTATATATCTCAAAAGATGACGACGACGACGCAAGCAATAAATAAAATTGGAATTTATCTAGGACACAAATTTTCAGAAAGAAGGACTTCCGGGTTTCCTAGACTCACAGATTCCCAACAATCCCGAGCCGACAAGCCGCCGACGTCATCTGGAATCAGATAACCCGTCTAGGAACTCTTGTATTCCACTCACCTTGAATCGGCAAACTTCCAGACATGTTTTGACGAGAAGAAGAATGGAGTAGGAGCACAGATGACAGCAACAAAAAGAAGAAAAAAGTTTTTGGACGAAAAAAAAATGCGAAAAGAGAGAAGCAATGTGTCAAAGGGAGAAGAACTAGGGACTATGGGGGCTCATTGAAAGGAGAGAGATAGCGTTAAACCGTAGAGGATTCGCAGAGAAAATGTGAAAATTTTTGGAGAGAACTGAAGAGGAAAGAAAGAGGAAAGGCATGGATCAACGATAGGATACTTGTTGAGGCAGCCCGAGAGGAAGCAGGAAGAGGGTTATTTGGTTTTCAGTCTCGAGTAGCTAAGATCAAAGTTGAAAGATATGAGGCACAGATGTTCGGAATTGAACGAGAACACTTTCGAAAATACAAAAAAACATCGCGAAAATTCATGAAATCGGAAAAATTCTACTTCCACTCGATACCCTGGACCAAATTTGCGGACATGCGCCTTTGAACTACTGTAGTTTTTCAAAAAATTTTGAAAAAAAAAGGAAATTTTGGGATTTTGAAAAAATGTTCTGATGTTTTTCGAATGAAAAGCAAGGAATCTGAACGATTTTCAACAAAATCTACATTGAAAAACACCTTTCGATATAAAAACAAACACTTTCTGGTTGAAAATTGAAAAAATCGAAAAATTCATATTTCCACTCGAGACCCTAGAGCCTATTTGCAGGGATGCGCCTTTGAACTACTGTAGTTTTTTAAGAATTGAAATATTGTATTTTGGGGCGATTGTCAACAAAATCAACACTAAAAAACAATTTTTGATGAATGATGATTAAAAAAACCAGTTTTTGCTGTTTTCCTGACATAGGAATATTATAGACAATTTTCGAAAAAGAATTCAGCCAGCTTTCAAGAAAAAAACCTCGTGCGCTAGACATGTGTCGTAACCTGAATAGCCACGAGACGCATCTCAAGACAAAGATCATCAGTTCAGGCTTTTATGCAAGTTTTCTTATCGGAATCCAGTAACCTCTATTACAGCAATAACTTTTAATGAGTTTCTAAACTGTCACATTGAATTTGAGCACGACGAATTTCGAATTTCAGCGAAATTAGTTAGAATTTCCAAGAATTAGCTAGAATATTACAATTTGAAATTGTATTCTGACCTTTACAGCAGACATTCAAGCACTTTGTAACCTTGACGTCATCTAACTTTCACTAAATTATAAGATCTACGATTTATATATTACCTTGCAACTGTAATCTTGATTGACGACTTTCAAATCTTCTTCCATTAGCGAAAATGCACCTTCCTAACCTTGAAACTCGACTCATCGACCCGTTTAGAAGGCCTGAAAAAGAATGCATAAATCGATAAAAAAGAAGAGAATCTGAAAAGAAAACAACTGAACCAAAAAGAATAGAAAAAAGAAGAGGAGCGGAACTTTGGCAGACATATGACGAGGATGGAACGAGGGAAAAGAGATAGACAGCTGAGAGCGGTTCGGAACTGAACAAACATATAAATCAAAGATGTGAGAAAATGGATGTCCTTCTGCGGACACATCTCTTAATGATCTATGATCGAACTATGTCATGTTATCACATGCATCAGTGCCTCCAATGCCTATTATACGTTCATTCGGTGTCGTTTCTCGATTCATTCATTATCAACCGACTAGGTTAGTTGTTTTGTTTTTATTTGAAATTGGTTTTGTACTTGTTAGATTCGAAATTCATCGTAGAAATTGAAAAATTAGGTCACTTGCTGAGCAAACGGACGCATTCAGTAGAAAAATGCGAAAAATCGAAGTGCTTGTTCTCTGAATTTTTCGCTTACGCGCAAAGTATGCACACACTCTCACGGCAGAATGCAGACAATAGGTTATCAACTGATTTTTTAATGACTTCTAGCGCCTTTCCGCCTTCCAAAACCTAGTTAGCAGCATGAAAATAACAAAATTACGTACCTCAACCCCTCCTTAACGAAAAAAAAACTCCGAAAATGATGCGTTTTTTACCTCAAACTAACAGACTACTCCTTCCAAGTGCATCCTCAACAGCTTGCGGTGTTAACCAACTTAGAATGACGAGTGGAAGTGCTGTAACATCTGCCTCTCGTTACGAAGAAGCTGTTCGTCTTCTCAATAGTCTACAGTCAAATGCGGCGACGATCAAGAAACTAAGAGGACAAAGAGAGAATCTGCAAGCGATGAATCTTCCACAATGCAGAAAATATCTGGAATCGTTGAAAATCTCTGATAACGACCTGAATGCGTTGAATATAATTCATGTGAGCGGTACGAAAGGTAAAGGAAGCACTTGTGCTTATGCGGAAGCCATTCTGAGACACCAGGGACTCAAAACTGGACTTTACACTTCACCACATCTGGTTCATGTTAGAGAACGAATTCGGATTGATGGAGATCCAGTGGATGAGAAGACGTTTGCAGAGGAGTTCTTCCATGGTTTGATTTTTCAAAAATTTCGAGTTCAAAGTAATGTTTTCAGTATACGACATCATCAAGAAGGAGCACAGTGAGAACATGCCGGCCTATTTCAAATTCTTGACTCTTCTCGCCTTTCGAATTTTCATAAAAATGAATGTTCAAGTTGTGATTCTCGAAGTGGGAATCGGAGGAGAATATGATTGTACTAATGTCATTGAACAACCAAAAGTTTGTGGAGTCACTACTCTCGACTACGATCATATCTCTATACTCGGCTCAAAGCTATCGGAAATCGCGTGGCACAAGGCGGGAATTTTCAAGAAAGGCGTGCCGGCAATCTACTCGCCGACTACTCCGGAAGCTGAAGAGGTATTGGGTCTTACCAAGCATTTTGTCTCTTGCCGAGTAGAAAAGTCAAGAATTTATGTCTTGAATGAATTCGATTATTTTCAAATTTCAACAACACGCCACGTTTTCAGGTTCTGCTATCTCGAGCAGCTGACAAGTCAACCTCAATCTACGAAGCTCCACCTGTATCCGCCTATCATTTCGCTCGTCAGATATCACCTGGAATTAGCGGAGTCCATCAATTTTCTAACATTTCGCTGGCCCTTCAACTAGTTCGTGTATGGTCAGAGAAGTTTCATTTCTCGTTGCCGGGAATTGAAAAAGGGCAAGCTGGAAAAGGATTCGATGTTCCATTGTGGATGTGTGATGCGATAGAATCGTGTCGCTGGCCGGGAAGAAGTCAAGTAGTGACTACTGAAAGAAACATCACGTATCTTCTAGATGGGGCACATACTCCGAAAAGTATGGAGGCATGTTCAGAATGGGCTGCAGAAGAAATTGCTCATTTGAAGAAGGGAAAGGTTAAGAAGATTCTACTATTCCAATGCACAGCTGATAGATGTCCATCTACATTGATTCAGTATTTGAAAGTATGTCATGGAGCTAAGAATCAGTCACTATAAACTACATTTTCAGCCTCTCGGAATCTCTCAAATTGTCTCTTGCCCTACTCAACTCTACTCATGCATTGATAAATCTGCCGACTCCACCAATTTGAATGCTTCTAGAGATGAGCAAATGAACAAGGCTCAGCAATGCGTGAAGTCTTGGAAAGAGTCAATGGATCACAAAGTTTCTGAAGATCAAATGAAAGTGTTCGGTTGTATATCCACTGCTTTTGAATTCATCGAGAATGAGGCGTCATCTCAAGAGGTTCTGGTTATAGTCACTGGAAGTCTCCATCTTGTTGGCGGTGTGCTTAACTTAATTTCTAATAAGACTCATAAAAAATTGGTTTAGGTTATTTTATAGTTTGTTGAGTTTCTGTTGTTGTAAATATCTTTTTTCTAGTTTTCTAGTTTTGCAATTCTGGTTCGGTCATCTGTGTTCTTTTCTATTTCATACATGTCTTCTCGCCCACTCTTTTTGCTCAGTTGAATTAATAAAACGGTTGTTGGTTCAGATCATTCGTTGTTTTTTTTTTCAAATTTGAATCCGTTTACGAGCAGCTTTTATTTTTGAGATAGATCGTCGGAATTCTGAGTTTCAAGAGCTCGGAATTTTTAGAATTTTCTAAAAGTTTAAGTTTTAAGGTAGAAATTCTACTTTGCGATCATAAAACCGCGAAAAATTGGTGAAAAATTGACAAAAAATTTCGAAATCCCCGAAGGAAATATTGAAAAGAATTCCGCTCGAGACCCGCAAGAAAATTTTTCGCATGCCCCTTTGACATACTGTAGTATCTAAAGGTGGTGTGCGGTGAAAAATTTTATTGCTTTATTTGGTGCAGAAATCCATGTAGATTCCCATAAAAACAAAGAAAAAATTCAAAAAAAATTCCGTCATTGAGAAAAACGGCATCGAAATGTCAAAGTTGTATCTGGTGGCCGCCGGCCGAGTTTGAGTTTTCTAGTCCATTTGCCGGTAAAAGCGCGCGTAATTCGAATTTTTATTTCTTTTTAGTGTTTTCTCTGATGTTTTTTAAAGATTTCAAAATGTTTTTGTTAGTTTCCTCAGAGGTGTATAAAAAAACCTGACAAAAATCAGAGAAAACACTGAAAATCAATAAAAGTTCGATTTTCGCGCGCTTTTACCGGCAAATGGACTGGAAAACTCAAACTCGGCCGGCGGCCACCAGATACAACTTTGACATTTCGATGCCGTTTTTTTCAATGAAGGAATTTTTTTTGAATTTTTTCTTTGTTTTTATGGGAATCTACATGGATTTTTGCACCAAATAAAGCAATGAAATTTTTCACCGCACACCACCTTAATTTCGCAAAAAAACTTCGGATTTTCCATCCGAAAATGGTCGGAATCTCTGATTTTTTATAACCTGAACCTCAAAACAAATAAAAAAGTGTTTTAAGAATGCTGCGACAGTGGTGGCTTCGTGGAGCTACTGCATGCTCCCAATTCTCGCGAGCACATTCGGGATGCAGTACATCTTCTAAACCAAAAAGATCGATTCCTGAAGACGGTCTCCAGTTATCCGATTTCATTAAAGAAGGAACAAAAAAGCAACGAATGAAACAAATCATCCCCTCTATAGAAGACACAAAAGAATACCTGAATCCAGAAGATTTGAGAGGAAACGGAAGAACAGTTTGCTATGTGACATACGGTTGTCAAATGAATGTTAGTGATATGGAAATCGTCAGGTCTATCATGACACAGTATGGATTTGTGGAGACTGAGAAAAAGGAAAAAGCAGATGTCGTTCTATTGATGACGTGCTCTATTCGAGATGGAGCGGAGAAAAAAGTTTGGAATCAGTTGAAATTGATTAGGTCGAATTCGGTGAATAAGTCGCAGATTGTCGGAGTTCTGGGTTAGATTTGACAAATTAAAAAACAATTAAAATTAGAAAATTTATAGGTTGTATGGCTGAAAGAGTGCGGCACGACTTATTGGCAAAACGGAATTTGGTGAACATTGTCGCCGGTAAGTCAGATGGTCCCACAACGACAACTACCGTAATCTAAAAGCGTTTTTTTTTTCGGATTTATTGTATTTCAAGTTTCGTGTGTTTCAGTCAATTTTTTCACTATTTATGGGAGAAATGACGGAAAACTCGAAGAAAATCAGTGAAAAACACTACAATCTAAAAGTATTTTCAGGTTACTGTCGTTGTCGGCCACGGCCACAGCTCCAAGGACATCTAAACTTCAATTTTCCAGGTCCCGATTCCTACCGGGATCTTCCCCGGCTCGTTGCTGTCGCCGCTGGTGGCTCTAACGCCATCAATGTCCAGCTCTCTCTTGATGAAACGTACGCAGATGTTCAACCGATTCGAGTGGATGCAGCCACAAAAACTGCTTTCATGTGAGTCAACAAAGACTTGAATTTACCGTGAAACCTGTCCAGTTTGAGCTCAATTATCTCAGCTCCTACAAGAGATACCAAAAAAGTGTCAACTGATAAATTGTTTATCATAATATCCTATACATTTTATCAGTTGACACATTTCTGATATCTCTAATAGGAGCTGAGAAAATTGATCTCAAACTTGACAGTGTGTTGGCCCTTCTATTACAGGTTTTACGGTAATCAACTCTTCCATTTTCAGCTCCATTATGCGTGGATGCGATAACATGTGCACCTACTGCGTTGTTCCATTCACCAGAGGACGTGAACGAAGTCGTCCCATCGAATCGATCGTTGACGAAGTTCGTCGGCTAAGAGATGACGGATACAAACAGATCACCCTTCTCGGTCAGAATGTGAATAGCTATCGAGACTTGACGATGTCTCCATCGACGTCTTCAGAAGATAGGGTACCTGGGTTTAAAACTGTTTATAAGTAGGTTCCACCTGTGAGCCCAGCCACATAAATAATTTCAGACCGAAAACCGGTGGATTGACATTCACAAGTCTCCTCGAACAAGTGTCCGATGCTGCTCCAGAAGTTCGCTTTCGATTCACATCACCCCATCCAAAAGACTTTCCAATGCAGCTAATCGAATTGATCGCATCTCGTACGAATCTGTGCAAACAGCTACATCTGCCAGCACAAAGCGGAGACGATGACACGTTGGAACGAATGGGAAGAGGATATACAAGAGATTTGTACCTTCGATTAGTGGATGATATTCGAAAGATTCTACCAAGTAGGACGAACAAAGATTTATATGCGTTTAAAGAGATGTAATTCCAGACGTCTTCTTGACTAGCGATTTCATCGCGGGATTCTGTGGAGAAACTGAGCAAGCGCATCAGAATACACTTTCATTGATTCGACAAGTCGGCTACTCGTTCTGCTTTGTATTTCCTTACAGTATGAGAGGAGTAAGTCTCTTGGAAAACCAATCTCCTTCAAAATTTCTCATTTTTCAGAAGACTCGAGCACATCACAGACTAGCAGATGACGTTCCAGAAGAGGTGAAAGCACAGCGACATCTGGATTTGACGACAGTGTTCCGAGAAGAAGCTCTCAAACTTAATCAATCACTTGTTGGAACAGAACATATTGTTTTACGAGAAGGAGTGAGCAGAAATATTTAGTTTTAGCTAGATTTTCAAAGTTATGCTTTTCAGACATCGCGAAGAGATGCAACGTATTCATATGGAAGGATTGATGGTGGTGTCAAAACAGTGTTCCCTAATCCAGAAGACATTGTGAAACCGGGACAATATGCCAAAGTTTTGATCACCGAAGCGAATTCGCAGACGTTAAGAGCACAACTGATTGGAGAAGCGAATATCTGAACATGTTTTCATTCTTGTTTGTAGTATTTAGGTTCAATTTGTTTTTTGTTGTTGTTAGAATAAAACCTTTTTTACAAGAAAATTACTTTATTCAGAGCTCGTTCAGATAAATACAAATATTCCGAGAGGAATACGGAATAAATAATGGTTACTTGAATTGAACAGAGATCGGGGAGGGAACAAGTTGGGTGAATGAATTTACATATCTCCTCCACGAAGACGGAGAACGAGATGAAGGGTCGACTCCTTTTGGATGTTGTAGTCGGACAAAGTGCGTCCGTCCTCGAGCTGCTTTCCAGCGAAGATCAAGCGCTGCTGGTCTGGTGGGATTCCTTCCTTGTCTTGGATTTTGGCCTTGACATTCTCGATGGTGTCAGAAGCCTCGACTTCCAAGGTGATGGTCTTTCCGGTAAGAGTCTTGACAAAGATCTGCATACCTCCACGGAGACGAAGAACGAGATGGAGTGTTGACTCCTTTTGGATGTTGTAGTCGGAGAGAGTGCGACCATCCTCGAGTTGCTTTCCTGAAAAAAATAAAATTAGAATTCAAAGTGTTTCATTTTGTAACGTACCAGCAAAGATCAATCTTTGTTGATCTGGTGGGATTCCTTCCTTGTCCTGGATCTTGGCCTTGACATTCTCAATGGTGTCCGAAGCTTCGACTTCCAAAGTGATGGTCTTTCCGGTAAGCGTCTTGACGAAGATCTGCATACCTCCACGGAGACGAAGGACAAGATGGAGCGTCGACTCCTTTTGGATGTTGTAATCCGACAGAGTTCTACCATCTTCCAATTGCTTCCCGGCGAAGATGAGTCTTTGTTGGTCTGGTGGGATTCCTTCCTTATCCTGGATCTTGGCCTTAACGTTTTCGATGGTGTCAGAAGCTTCGACCTCGAGAGTGATGGTCTTTCCAGTCAGAGTCTTGACGAAGATCTGCATTCCTCCTCTGAGACGGAGCACCAAGTGGAGAGTGGACTCCTTCTGGATGTTGTAGTCGGACAAGGTACGTCCATCCTCAAGCTGCTTTCCAGCGAAGATCAATCGTTGCTGATCTGGCGGGATTCCTTCCTTGTCTTGGATTTTGGCTTTGACATTCTCAATGGTGTCCGAAGCTTCGACTTCCAAAGTGATGGTCTTTCCGGTAAGCGTCTTGACGAAGATCTGCATACCTCCACGGAGACGAAGAACGAGATGGAGAGTAGACTCCTTCTGGATGTTGTAATCGGAAAGAGTACGTCCATCCTCGAGTTGCTTTCCGGCGAAGATGAGTCTCTGCTGGTCTGGTGGAATTCCCTCCTTGTCTTGAATCTTGGCTTTGACATTCTCGATGGTGTCAGAAGCTTCGACCTCGAGAGTGATGGTCTTTCCAGTCAGAGTCTTGACGAAGATCTGCATTCCTCCTCTGAGGCGGAGAACCAAGTGAAGAGTCGATTCCTTCTGGATGTTGTAGTCCGAGAGGGTACGTCCATCCTCAAGCTGTTTTCCTGAAATTTTATGATTAATACTTGCTACTTCGATTTTACAACTTACCAGCGAAGATGAGTCTCTGCTGGTCTGGTGGAATTCCCTCCTTGTCCTGGATCTTGGCTTTGACATTCTCAATGGTGTCCGAAGCTTCAACTTCGAGGGTGATCGTCTTTCCGGTCAACGTCTTGACGAAGATCTGCATTCCTCCTCTGAGACGGAGCACCAAATGGAGAGTGGACTCCTTCTGGATGTTGTAGTCCGAAAGAGTTCTTCCATCCTCCAGCTGCTTTCCGGCGAAGATGAGTCTCTGCTGATCTGGTGGGATTCCCTCCTTGTCTTGGATCTTGGCTTTGACATTCTCGATTGTGTCAGAAGCTTCCACTTCCAAAGTGATGGTCTTTCCGGTGAGGGTCTTGACGAAGATTTGCATACCTCCACGAAGACGAAGAACGAGGTGAAGAGTAGACTCCTTCTGGATGTTGTAGTCCGAGAGGGTACGACCATCCTCAAGCTGCTTCCCGGCGAAGATCAATCTTTGCTGATCTGGTGGAATTCCTTCCTTGTCCTGGATCTTGGCTTTGACGTTTTCAATAGTGTCCGAGGCTTCAACCTCTAGAGTGATAGTCTTTCCAGTAAGAGTTTTCACGAAAATCTGCATTCCTCCGCGAAGACGGAGAACCAAATGAAGAGTCGACTCCTTCTGAATGTTGTAGTCGGACAAAGTGCGACCGTCCTCAAGCTGCTTTCCTGAAAAGAGAAAAATTAGTATTCGAGTTTCATGAAAATGCATCTGTCAACTTACCGGCAAAGATCAATCGTTGCTGATCTGGTGGGATTCCTTCCTTGTCTTGGATCTTAGCCTTGACATTCTCAATGGTGTCGGAGGCTTCGACTTCGAGTGTGATGGTTTTTCCAGTGAGTGTCTTGACGAAGATCTGCATTCCTCCTCTGAGGCGGAGAACCAAGTGAAGAGTCGATTCCTTCTGGATGTTGTAGTCCGAGAGGGTACGTCCATCCTCAAGCTGCTTTCCGGCGAAGATGAGTCTCTGCTGATCTGGTGGGATTCCCTCCTTGTCTTGAATCTTGGCCTTGACATTCTCAATGGTATCGGAAGCCTCGACCTCCAAAGTGATGGTCTTTCCAGTGAGTGTCTTGACGAAGATTTGCATTCCTCCTCTGAGACGGAGCACCAAGTGGAGAGTGGACTCCTTCTGGATGTTGTAGTCCGAAAGAGTTCTTCCGTCCTCAAGCTGCTTTCCGGCGAAGATGAGTCTCTGCTGGTCTGGTGGGATTCCTTCCTTGTCTTGGATTTTGGCTTTGACATTCTCGATGGTATCGGAAGCCTCCACCTCCAGGGTGATAGTTTTTCCTGTCAACGTTTTGACGAAGATTTGCATGATTGCTGAAAAATGAGTTGAATGAATGAAAGAGTGCGAGATTTTATATAAGATGACGAAGTGGAAGAATGTTCGAGAGCATTGCGAAATTTTTCGAAAATCAATTCAGACCGGGAAAAAAATAACTTTAGTGACTCAGCATTACTGAGAAGCTAAATCATACAAAGTGAGAAACTTTAATGGGAAGGGGAAAGACAAAGGAAGAGATGAGCTAATCTAGGAGATGATTCGGGCAAGGAGAGGAGAGGTGGCACGCGAGCGGCGCGTTCTGGACGACTGAAGCGAATGACTGCTGCCTGGTCGGCGATCAATAGTACCACAGCGCGCGCGCGGAGACCCCGCCTCTCATGTGTCATGGTCGGAGACGCAGAGACTCAGCTGATGTTCTCGTTTCTCTCACCAAAAAAGTGAGCAATGATAGGGAACTGCGGTATGATGCGGAACGAGACAGAACTACGGGGGAAGCGAGATTTCAATCGATAGGAAATTCTGATTCTGGAAAGTTCCAGAAGTCAGCTACTCACCTTTCTCTCGTTGGCAGTCAAGAGTGAGGGTGATGAAAGTTTTCGATGCGCGTACACGCAGCAATAATACCAGCTAAAGCGAGAGCGTTGACTGAAATTTAGAATTAGGGCAATCGATAACTGGGACAAAAATGTTAGCGAGCGCACGTTTGTTTTCGGTGGTGGATGACCGAATGAAGAGGAGTCGCGTATTATACCCAACCAGTGAGGAAGGATGAGGAAAGGGAGGGGGGAGGGGGCAGTCGATATGACCGACTCAGCAAGCAGGCAAATCGCACAAAAAGAACATTCTAGAGCGCGCTGTGTAGGGAAGAGAGGAGGGCAGGAGTGTTATGAAAGAAGAGGACACATTGTGTGCTGGGAGGAAGCGAGAATCGATTGTGTGTTCTTTCCCTGCCTAACATGAAACGATGAAGGGCGACCAGTTTCTTTTGCTTCTCAAATGAAAGCGATACTAGATGACACTTTTGGTTACATCTTTGAGAAGCAAAGTGAATTTCTTTATGTTGCAATAAATGATGAAATACTAGAAAGAGACAACAGTTGGCATGTTCAGATGTTCTCAATAACAGCTGATGAGCTATCACAGGGAAGATCTCTCGGCCAAGGACACCTGAGTAATGGACCAATTGTTCTGATTCTGCCCCAACACACACGCCTAGACTAGGGCAGCGTACTAATAGACGAACGAGCGTCTCGCGAGGGAAAGTGCATGACAGATGGACGCAGACGAAAGTGCACCAGTTCAAAAATCATGTGATGAGATAGAGAAAGCGATCAATGTCGTGTGCGAGGGGATTAGCAAAGGATCGACGAAAAGGAGAAGTGGAAAACTCCTTTGCAGAGCTCTCGCGAGTGCGGCAAAAATCGATGAAAATTAGGCTGAAGCGCATAGCCAACACTGTTGCCTAGCGACAAGAAACGTTTCTGTGCGGAAAGCGCGCAGAATTCATACAGACAAACCGTAGAGGATAACAGGCCCCAAGGACAGAACTGCGAGGAAAAATCGAAACAATCGAGAATAGAATAGCAGGGAGAGAGAGTAAAACGAAGAGAGGAGTAAAGGGGGTCACCACCCATTGGCGGAGAAAACGAGAAGAATGAGCCGAGTTGCCAAGAAAACGCGCACGCGAACGCTCGTTTGCCGCGTGCGCGTGCGTTTCGTTGCGAGACCCAGCGCGTCTTATGATGTATGCTCCTTTAAAATACTGTCTCGCGATTGATTTCGACATTTTCGAAAACCTCGAGCTCGATCGAGAAGGGTTTCAGAACCTCGTAAAAAGAAAAAAAGAAAAAGAAAGTAGTTTTTCCAAAAATTGAGTCATGCAGTTTTAAAGAACTGTTCCCACTTCAATCGAAACATTACACAACACTGAACTTCTCCTTTAATCATCATTATGATGTTTGAGTGTGTTAGGAAACGAACAACACGTGAGGAATCAAACCTTGTGATAAGAGGAGTGACCAAACGAAAAGCGCGCTCGATGAAAATGAATTTTGACAAAACAACAAGCTCGGTGAGCATACCAAGAAGAAGGCTCTTTTTTCGGTAAGAGCTCCTTTATCGAAAAAGTCTTGTTTTTGTTATTCTTTCAAAGAATCGAGAGGGGACTAAAAAGGAAGAAAAAGACATGACGAGTGTTTTTGTGCGGTGGTTTTCGAAATTTTTAGTTAGTCGGGGAAAGAGGAAAAGGCGAAAACAAAATGAGAGAATGACAGCACCTGGCCTGGCGGTACCAGGTGCGGTTGATGGTTATGAAAAATAGAATAGAAGAAATGCGAATTTCCAGTTTGAAAAAACGCACTATGATTTGAATTACAAAATACGTCGGATGGTTATCTAGAAGTTTATAGATGACGACTGAGAAATTTCAGATGATTTCATAATATCTGATAACCACGTCATAACTATTTTGCTGAGCGAACTTCGCTCTCTGATACATTGTTATCACTTGAATTGTATAAGAGCTATCGTTTCGAAAAAAAACACAAACTGGGACGCGGCGACACACACAACGCAAACATGTTTTTTAGTGCGGAAAGTACGGAAAGAGGTGTTTGTTGAGAAGTGAAAGAAGACAGATATAATCTTGAAAAATTGACGATCATGATGATGCAAGCACGGAAGGGAACTGGTTTGGATGAGAGAGAACGGGGTAGAAAAGAAAGAGAAAAGGGTCATGTGAGAAGAGAAAATGGAATTGAAAAAGGGACGCAAGAGTGTATAATAGGGGTAACAAAGGAAGATAATTATGTTGAAAGGTTTTGGAAATTAGTGTAAAAATGAATGACGAACACAGGGAAGGGGAAGCTGGAGAAAAAGCGTAAAGCATTCTTGAACATTTTGCATGAACCTTCTGAAGGGATTCTGGATGGATTCAACGAAACTGTTGTTTTCCTCGGTTTTCGTCGATTTATCTAGTTTTTAAAGCAAAAAAGAAGTTTTAAAGGGTTATT
This sequence comes from Caenorhabditis nigoni, assembly GCA_027920645.1. NCBI lineage: Eukaryota > Metazoa > Nematoda > Chromadorea > Rhabditida > Rhabditidae > Caenorhabditis > Caenorhabditis nigoni. The sequence continues at coordinate 5,214,264 of CP115866.1, read as the reverse complement.
CAGGTGAGGCGAAAAATCCGGGAAAAAACCTTCGAAAATAGCACAAAAAACTCCGCGAAAGCTCGAAGAAAAAACCAAACTGGCTGAAAATTTGGGGGAAAATGGAGAAAATTATACGGAGAATATTGCCGAAAATTGGAATGAAAATGTCTACTTCGAAAATTTGTCTGGAATTTAAGACAATTTTCAGTCAGATTGGTGATTTTTTGCCGAGTTTTTTGCTATTTTTAGGTTTTTCCCCTATAATAGCGAAATAATTGATTGAAAACGTACGGAAATCGCGAAAAAAAACTTCAGAGAACAATACATTCGGGTTACGGTAGTTGTCGTTGTGGGACCTTCCGACACAGTCACCGTACCAGCATAGTAGCTTTATCTCCTGCTTATCCACGTGGCCAGCTATCATTAACCCTCATCTCTACACTTCCCCGCTATAAATTCCAGTCAAATCCGACTAACAAAACCAGTTTGAATCGAAAATCGTCTCTATCATAAAAGATGATGTCTTCGGATGAAACAGACGATGTGCTCCCAAGAGATGAAGAGATGCTGAAAACGAAGAAAGACAAGTACAAAGTGATCGCGTTGCTCGGAAAAGGAGGTTACGGAGCAGTGTACTCGGTGCTCCGTCAAAGTGATTCGGAGAAGTTCGCCATCAAGTGTGAGAAGGCGGCTGCAGCGAAGAAAGTGCTTCTGATGGATTGTAATGTGATGAAAGGAGCCACCCAAATCAAGAGCCGTCATTTTTGTACTGTTCTGGATCGAGCTAATGTCAAGGATCGATTCAATTTTATTGTGATGAAGTTGATCGGAAAGAATTTGTGGGATTTGAGACAGGACCGTCCGGATGGAAGATTCTCGTTGGGTACTGCTCTGAAGACTGCCGCTCAATGTCTGGTGTCTATTGAACATCTTCATAGTGTATGTTGAATTCACCATTGCTCAGCCGAATGTCTTTTTTAGTTCGGCTACCTTCATCGTGACATCAAACCGGGAAACTTCGCAGCTGGAAGAACAGAATCCAACGAGCACCATACGATCTTCATGCTCGACTTCGGCCTCTGCCGCGAATTCGTCAAAAGAGCTGAAGGAAAAGATATGAGAGCTCCACGTGCGACTGCTCCATTCCGAGGTACCACTCGATATGCTCCATTGGCAGCCATGCTCCAACAGGATCAATCAAGAAAGGATGATATTGAATCATGGCTGTATATGGTGGTTGAATGGACTTCTGGAGGTCTTCCATGGCGGAAATTGAAGGCATCGGATCGCGATAAAGTTTTAGTTTATAAAAACGAAGTGAGAAGTAAGCCGGATATTCAGGATGATTTCTTCTATAATTGTCCTAAAAAGGAGTTTGGGAGAATTTTGAAGGTGAGATTCGAAAATCTGGATTCCGATAGATATGAGTTATTTTTAGTACATCGACACCCTCGGCTACTACGCTGTCCCTGACTACAAGTTCATCTACTACTGTGTCCAACACGCTGCCACTGCCAACAAAATCAAGGATAACGAACCGATCGATTGGGATCCCGACCGCCCATATTTTGGACCGATCGAGTGTCCGGGAGATGGAAAAGTGATTGATTTGGATGTGGAAGGTGGTGCATCAACAAAGGACTTCTCGAAGCGAAATGCAAAAGAAAAGGAGCAAAAGGAGAAGGAAAAGGATCAGAGTGATGAGACCAGAAAAGGGAAGAAGAAGAATGTGACGGCGTCACCCAACAAGGAGAAGACAGAGATTAAAGATGTCAAGAAATGAAAGAGAACTCTGAATTCTTTGAAAAATGAATTGTTTGAATTTATATATATTTTTTTTGTTTTTCGTGACGTCTTCATGTGGGATTAACCAGATTTAGATTGGATAAGAGAGATTGGTGACGTCGGGTTTGGGATTGTGACCTCACATTTTCATATTTCATACCTTCAAATTCCTCCAGAATTTGGGAATCTTAGAATTCGGAGAAAATTGATCCAAATTTTCATAAAACATTGGTTAGCAGATTTCAAATTCTCAGCTCGGAATACAGCAAAGTGGGTCTGAATAGAGCTCGTTTCAAAGCTCACAACCTGGGAAATTCAAATTTCCAATTTTCATACATTCAAATGCGATAATATTGTCATTATGGGTCTATCAAAACTTTGGCGGAAATTTCAAAAGCTTGTAACTTTTCCAGACTTATTGAACTTATGTTTGACAATAAAATTGGTTTCCGTTCGTTGTCAGCTTTGTAATGAGTATAATCACGCTTGAGTGTCCTCAATTTCAGTTTTTTTTGGGTGCGTTGCGGTCGTGCGGCGCAGTTGATAGGTCAAAACTCACATTTGAGCAAAGTGGGTCATGATGGGGCTCGTTTTGAAGCACGCAATCTGAGAAACTCGAATTTTCAACTTTGAAAGTCGAAATAGGATAATATTCCCATTATAGAACTATCAAAACCCTGGGTGAACAAGAAAATCCTCATATATCAGATTTTTTCATTATCTCTGGTTTTCCGAGTTTTCACACTATCAGGTTCAGATTCAGAAGATTCATCGTGGCTTCGAAATCCGCTCAGAAAGCTTCAGACTCTCTCGCGAAAAACCAATTTCCGGTTTCGAGAAAACCACTCATCCATGCGCCTATAATAAATCCTACTCCAACTCCATTCATTTTTCAATTTCCTCTCGAAAACTTATTTTCCTTTCTTTTTTCATTCTTTATACAATATGCCAAATCGTGTCAAATATTACGAAAAACTGCGAGAGAAGCGTCGTTTGGCACGCGAACGAGCCAAAAAGATTCAAGAAGAAAGGAAAAGAGCAAGAGAAGTGAAAGAAGAGAAATGGACGACACGAAATGAATTCGAGCTGATTTCCGAGCATCGACAGATACAGAGAAAGGCTTATATAGCAAAAATTAGGTATGGACATTTTGGAATATTTCTTAATTGTAAGATATGCGTCTTTAAAATTAGGGTACCACTCTCTCTCTCTCTTTCTCTCCGTTCATGGGAGCGCGCGTATAATCTTTGAAGTCGTATATCTTTAAAACTACGATAGCTAGGAAAGAGATGCCAACTACAAAAATGAAGCCCTTAATTTGTTTGATATACTCAGCAATTTTCAGACAAATTGAAGAATTCTGAACTACTTTTGTAGTGCTCCGAATTTCACAATTGTAGAAACTCTTATTGTGTGCTCTCGAAGTTATCAATTTTGAGATCAAATATCTCGATTCCTGTGTAAGATATCAAAAAGCGGTAAACTGACAAAATGTTTATTATAATATTGAAAAAATGTTGATAGTTGACCAAATTTTGATATCTTTTACAGTAACCGAAATAAATTGATTCAAAGTTGAGTAGGCGCCGCTTGCAGGCTGAGATACGCGGCGGCTGCCGACCTCTTGAATTCAAGCCAATTTATTTCATTTCATATGAAAGATATCGGAAAGTGGTTAACTGATAAAACGTTTATCATATCAAATACATTTTTGTAGTTGACAACTTTTTTTATATCTTTCACAGAAGTTGAGATAATTGGGCTCAAACTGGACAGTGTGGAGCTCCGTCTATGTATTACAAGTCTTACGGTATCTATGTTTTCAGAAAAGAGAGCCAGGAGATGCTGGAAATGGCAGTGGCTCGGGTGAAATCTCATGAGGAGCGAGAGAATATGATAGAAAAAGAAATAGAAGAAGAGGTGGAGACAATAAGAAGCTTTATAAATGAGGTCAGGGATTCGGAAGTCAACTTTTACAATTTCGAAATATTACAGCAATGCGAGTATTACGATGAAATCCATAAGCAAATTTCTCCACCCAAAGAGAGAAGTGTAGAATTGATTGCTGCGGAGATCGAGAAGGAATTGGAGGAAGTAGATCTTTCAGAATTTTAAAATCTAGAAACTTGAAGATCCAGGAATTACGATTTTCAGATCTACGAAGTTTTCTCTAGTGTCTTTGATTTTGACCCCAAGATGCCCGAAGATATTTCAGTCAAAGAAGACGATGATCAAATTTTTGCGGTGTGTCTCAATTCCTTTTTAGTCTAAAATTTCCATAAAAACTCCAGAAAGAAATCGCTCAACTCGAAAAGGAATTTGAGGCGAACACTCTAAAAGCTGAGGAGTTGGAGAAGGAAATCGCCCAATCCAAAATCCAAATCGAAACCGAAAATGTGAAATTCGCGGCGATCGAACAAGAAAAAGCAATAGAGATCGTCCATTTGGAGAAACAAATCAAAAATATGGAGGCGAAATTGGATTTTATAAAACAGGATCCGGTTGAGGTGGAGGAGGTATTATGAGGGAAAGACAATGTGTTAAAATTTGAAACAAAAAAACAAGATTTGTAGATTGAAAAGCTGAAAAATCGTGTGGAAGAAGAGACGCAGAGAAACACAGAATATGCAGAATCATTGAAGTATATCAAGGAGATGATAAAGATAAAGAAAGCGGAGAAGGAGGAGAAGAAGAGGCAAAAAATGGAGAATCTGGGGAAGAAATGAGAAGATTTTACTTTGAAATGTTATGAATAAAGCCTTTTTTTCTGGAAAATTCTTCAATTTTTTTTAGAAAAAAGCAAATTACCGTAAAGGGCCACACCCTGTCAACTTTGAGCCAATTTATCTCGATTCCTGTGAAAGATACCAAAAACTTGTCAACTAATAAAATGTTGAAAATCTTATGATAAACAATTCAGCAGTTGTCAACTTTTCGATATCTTTTACATAAACCAAGATAAATTGGCTCAAAGATAGAGCGCCCTTCTATCACAGGCTTTACGGTAAGCTTCATTGTGTTAATTAACAATTCTCTAGTTACCTGATAGTCTAATTTCTGGAAAAAATATGAATTATCTATTTCGATTCAAAAGTGCAAAAAATCAAGTTCTGTAAACGGGACTTGGCATCGAGCCAAAATCAAACGCGTCATTCCGCGCATAACTGCGCAGCGACTCGAGGGAGGAGGATACGGAGTACTTGTGCGGCAGAGCGCAATTGCAGCCTAGCAAGAAGGAATTCGAAAAACATCAGGTTAACTGTTCTATTATATCTTTTTAAATGTGTTTTTTAACTTGAATTTTATTCTTAATTTTATATTACTTTTAAACCTGTAATAGAAGACCCCCCTAAACGTAAAACTTCGAGCCAATTTATCTCGTTTCCTGTCAAAAATATGAAAGAGTTGTCAACTGATGAATGATCATCATTCTTATAATAAATAACTGATGAGGTGTCTATTTTCTTCTTTTCTTCTTTGTTTGTCTGTCCGTTTTTTCACAGGCGGCAACTTTCCTAGAGGAAAAACCCGCCAGACAAATTTGATCTATCATAGCGTTTTAGCGTTGACAAGTCTGAAGAACAAATGAAGAAGGAAATTAGAGGAGCGAAGCGACGTTCTCGCGCCGTAGGCGCACCAGCCAGCCGTTTGAGGCGCCGGAGGCTTTAGACCAGTTAACACATTTTTCATATTTTGTTTAGAAATTGAGATAATTGAGCTCAAATTTGACAGGCCATTCTATTACTGGTTTTTCAGTATTTGATTTTAAATTTCGGGTTATTTTTTTCTCTTCATTTTGCGATCTTCTACTTATTTTTCATTTGTAAAACGCTAATTTTTTTTCCAATTTCAGAAAACAAACTACTCTTCAAAACATGAGCAACGGACAGGCTCCAGGATCCGCTCCAGAAGCTCCATCGACTTCCTTCATCGTCGAATCTTCAGACGGAATGAAGTTCGTCATCACTGAATCTGCTGCCAACCAGTCTGTGACGATGAAGGATCTCATTGGAACCATCGGAACCATCGGATCCAACACCGCCCTTCCATTCAAAAATATCGACGGGGCCACGATGAAACTGATTGTTGAATGGTGCGAACACCATAAAGATGAGGAGGTCTGGAGCTACAATTATGATGCTCCGATTGGAATGACTCTACCAGCGTGGGATAAGGAGTTCCTGGAAAAAATGGAGGATGAGGACTTCGAGAAGTTCATAAGGGCCGCGAACTACTTGAGTATCAAAAAGCTTGTGACCTTCTGCTGCAAGAAGATCCAGATGATTATCAAGGATAAAAAGCCGGCGCAATTGAGGGAAATATTCATGATTCCAACCGATGAGGAGGACGAGGCATTGGAAAAGAAACGTCGAGAAGAGTCGGAGAAGAAAGAGGAGGAGGAAAAATCGAAATAATTTCATGACAATTTGGTGTTATGCTATTTTAAGTATTTTTCTCTGCATTTCTTCTCTTGCTTTTCTTTGTACTGCCATTTGCATCGTATTATCATGACAAAGATTCTCTGATTGTGAGCAATAAATCAATTGAATGTTTTTTCAAATGTTATTTTCTGGAGGTCAATTTCAGGATTATCCGAGCAATCGTATTTTTGAAAGCAAGTTACAGATTCTTCAAGAAAAAACCCATCAATTTTCAGACATGATTTTCAGATGCTTACCAAAGTGGTTAAACATTTTCAAATTTTTTTGGAAATTTTTAGATTACACCAAGCAAACATTGAGCTTCATTTTTGTAGTTGACAGCTTTTTTCTAGCTACTGTAGTTTTTGAGGTATGCGCCGTTCAAAGTAGGGTACCCCCTCCCCCTGTTGTGAGCGCGCGCATAATCTTTCAAGGCGCATATCTCAAAAACTACAGTAGCTAGAGAAAAGTTGCCAACTACAAAAAAGAAAATCTATTTATGGTTGATGATTATCCGGTTAATAACGTTTTCTAAATACCGTAGTTCTGAAGATATGCTTCTTTAAAGATAGGGTGCCCCTCTCCTCACTCTGCTCCTCAGGTTGTGCGCGCATGATCTTTAAAGCCGCATATCTCAAAAACTACGACAGCTAGAAAAACGTTGTCAACTACAAAATTGAATGTCTACTTATGATTAATATTGTTCTAGTTGACCACTATTTTTTGGCTTCCGTAGTTTTTGAGATATGTGCCTTTACAGATTTCCACTGTTCCTCAGGTTGTGAGCGCGCGCATGATCTTTAAAGGCGCATATCTCAAAAACTACGGTTGCTAGAAAAAAGTTGTCAATTACAAAAATGAATGTCTATTTATGATTGATATTTTTCTAATTGACAACTTTTTCTAGCTACTGTAGTTTTTCAGCTATGAGCTTTCAAAGTTGGCATATCTTAAAATGATGATTTTTGGGACATATCAGGCGGATCCGTGCTCAATTGTTGCTTATTTTTGTAGTTTTTGTGGTTTCTGAATTTAAAGGCCTGCTTTTTTTACTCTATCTGTCATGAAAATCACAATTTTCATATTGCAAAATTTCCAATTCATTCCATCAAAATCTTTTAAAAATCGAAATTCATGAAAATCATAAACTACATATCAAAAAAAGACAATTCAATAGCAGAGTGGGAGGGAGAGGGATGAATGGAAAACTTGAAAAATTACAAAAAAAGAAATCAATAAACATTTTCCTCTTCGAAATAAGTGACATCCATTGGGCATTGTTGTGCAAAGTGAGAGTTGCCCTGTTGAGTGAAAAATTACATAAAAATTGAGCGATTTTTTTGGTTTTGATAACGAGAAAATGCGATGAAAAGTGACTGGGGGAGAATTGATATGGCGGACTTTTTTGGGTTTTTTTTTATATTACAAAGGACAAGTGGAAGTGGTTCAGAGACAAATTCTAGAGCCTAGAAACTAGAGCTCAATTATCTCAATACCTATGAAAGATATGAAAAACTTGTCAACTGATAAAATATTTATCACAATATGAGCAACATTTTATCAGTTGACAACTTTTTGATATCTTTCAAAAGAACGGAGATAATTAAGCTCAAAGTTGACTATTAGAGAAAATACAGTAACCGAAAGAACACTAAAATGTAGTTCTTGAATTTTCGCCTCTGAACAGAACCACCACAAACCAAGAGACATCAGAAGACACAAAAGAAAAAATGCAAAAAGAAGAGCAAAAAGAGCAAAAAAAGAAAGAAGAAGAATTCAAAAGAATTAGGCAGGAGTCAATGCATACGTATTATTGTAACACTTATGACAGAATGGACGACGGTCGACTTCCTTGAATGTTCCTTTCGTCAATTGATGATTACAGTATGAGCATCTAAAGTGCTCCGGATGGAATTTCCGTCCCATCGCCGCCACACACCGCCCGTTGATGGCTCCACGACACTGTGAGCAGATGGATCCACGTGTCTCATGGTAGTGTCTCTCACACAGAGGAGTTCCGTTGTGCTCGAAGAAGTTTCCACCGTTGAAACCAACTCCGCAGTGCTGAAATGAGCAATCGACATATATTTAGGGGAGAAAGGACACGTGGCAAGACACTTCAAAACTGAAGCTAGAAAATTGAAGCTATAAAGGGAATAAATTCATGCTTAACTGAATTATAGTTAAGGATGCTAACATTATCTACAGTCCCAAAAATAATAAATTCTATAGGATAGTTTCCGGAAAATTCCATTTTCGACGAAGACTTTTCAAAAGCTTTTATGTTTTCTGGCTTGGTAAAAAAGGCAAAAAGGATTTCAACTTGATGGGAATCGAACTCGGGTGCTGAGATTGGTAGTCAAGCTCGCTAGCCACTAGGCTAACACGGCGGCAGAGAGCTGACGCTCAAAGAGTTGGTAGAAAAGGTGCGAAAAAGAAGATACGACCCGGGCTCGAATCCGAGAATTTCCAATTTGGGGACTAAATTTTGAAAAGTTAGAAACCTTAAAATCTCAAAACCTTCTATGCTCATGTTTAGAAGCCACAAATTTAGAAATACACTGTTTAAGCCACTCTGCACACTGTCAAAAAATGGATCAATCATTCTATCATCATTACAAGAAAAAAGAACAAATAGGGTAAGGAAAAGAGAAACGAAAAGACGAATATAGATAGACACCGGACATAAACATACCGCACATTCGGTTTTCGATGGTTTCTTTAATTTTTGGATTTCTTTTTTTTTTCTGGAGACGAATTTCTGAATTCAAAAGGGGTACCTGGCAAACGAAGCAGTCTGGATGCCAATGAGTTCCGAGAGCCGTGATGAAGTTTGAGGTGATTGGTTGGGAGCATCCATTGCATTTCGGGGCGAACAGGCGGAAGAAATCACGTTTGCAGTAGGTTTGTCCGTTCTGGAATTTTTTCGATGGCTATCTTGGAGCTTTGAATGTTAACGACTCCTCTTATATAAACCCACAATATATGCTCATTTTGAGCTCGATTATCTCGATTCCTGTAAAAGATACAAAACAGTTGTCAACTGAAAAATTGTTCACCATAATATAACAAACATGTTGTCAGTTGACAACTTTTTTGTATCTTTTACAGAAACCGAGATAAATTGGCTAAAATTTGAATAGGGGTTTTTTATCACAGGTTCAACGGTGATAACACTTTTCCAGGTTGTTGTTATGCTTTTCAATGTTTTCAAAGAATTTTCAAAGACTATTATTTAAAAATCTCTTGTTTTGAATCGAAAATCGTAAATTTCTAATCTCTCCTCACTTAACATTTTATCCAGATCTTCATTAAAAAAAACGAACCCTCTCATGGAATCCGTCTTCTCCGAATGGTTGGTTGCACTCGGCGCAGGTGAAGCATTCAATATGGAAATTCTTGTTCATCACATTCACACATCTCTGAAAATATTTTTGTTTACTTCAGATTCAGTTTTGGGTCTTGTTTTAGGTCCAAAGTCGCCCGAACCATACTTGGAAACTGGGCCCGTGCGGACCTTTGCAGTTCCAGTCATGGTTCCTTTTGGAATCAAGTTTTTTAGATCAACTAATTCGGATGTGATAGAACTTGAAGAGCTCTACAAAATGATACTATTTAGAATATTGTAGCTTGTTCATTACAAAAGTTACAGACAAAACAAACTGAAAGGCGCTGCTAAGGCCGCCCCAGCCATTTTATGGCTTATAACTTTGTTCATAGACAAGACACAGTTTTGCAAATAATATAATTTTGTAGTACTTTTCAAGTTCTGTCATATCCAATTTATGTGGTTCAAAAATTTTCATTCTGAAAGAAACTATGGCAGGATCCGCAGAGGCCCGCCAAAGAATGTTTTTACAGTATTGTCCAAACCGATATTTTTGTGATTTTTTTTTCGAAATCTAAAAGAAACCTTACATCAGTAATAGCACGATGACATCCTTGACACTTTGGACTGAATTGGTTATGGTAGTCTTCTTCGCAGAATGCACGTCCGTTTCTCTCGAAAAACGGACGTTGGCCGAGTTCAGTTCCACATTCACAGCAAGTGTAGTGCTCCGGATGCCACATTTTTCCCAAAGCGATCACGACCTGGAAAAATAAGGATAAAAAAGTGGATTAAAATGGTTTCATCTCTTCAAACGCCCTGATTTAAAGCCCCTAATTCGGACAATCCTTATAACCTGTAATACATAAAAAAGGTTCTACACTGCCAACTTCGAGCTTAATTATCTCGGTTCCTATGAAAGATATGGAACATCTGTTAATTAACGAAATATTGCTGACATTAGGATGAATAATTTATCAGTTGACTGCTTTTTTATATCTTTGACAGGAATCGAGATAATTGAGCTCAAACTTAACATTGTAGGAACCCGTCTATTACAGGCTTAACGGTAATTTTCTCCAAATTAAAACCCTACCTGTCCAATAATTGGTTTTCCACACGCGGCACAATCTCCTTTTGGGATCGTATTCACTCCGTGCTTAGAGCTCAATTCCCCATTCATCGTTCCGATCATCGAGTCCGAATGCAGTGGGTCTCTCGATGGAGACCGTCCGTTCGATCTCTGCAAAACGTATTCATTTTATGATTTCCTTTTTCGAATATGAAGTTTTATGACGTTTGTCCGTTGTGATACCTAAAATGGCCCAGGTTTTATTTGTCAACACAACAATAAAATGCTGAAGATTGGATTGGAAGAATTGTGTATTCTGGAGCAATGGTGGAAGAGAAAATGTTTGCAAAATCATAGTTAGAAAGCTTACTAAGAAGTAGAGTAAATTTGAAAAGAAATTGGTTGAGTGATCAGAAATCTTTTATAAAAAGTTTAATAACCGTAAAACCTGTAATAGAAGAGTCCCCTAACTTTCTACTTTGAGCCAATTTTTCTCGATTCCTGTAAAAGTTATCGAAAAGGTTTTAACTGATAAAACATTGGTGATTTTATGATGAACATTTTTTTATTTGACAAATTTCTTATATCTTTTACAGGAATTGAGATAATTGAGCTTAAAACCAAAGGTCCGGATGAGCTTCTATTAGAGAAAATACGGTACTTCCGAATCTCAAAAAGCCACCAGAATTCGAAAAATGATTTTTAACACATCATTGGAGTATGAGATTTTTTAATTTCAAAGTCTTGAAAATCTACAAAAAATCTCTGAGTTATTCAGAATTCGAAATATGCGAAGTTAAACTTTTAGGGACCGGAAAGTTTGAGATTTTTCTGGAAATCCACTTTCTGACTAAAACTCTTTGAAACTCAAATTTTATCTGGCTTGGTAAAAAGAGCAAAAAAGATTTCGACTTGATGAGAATTGAACTCGGGTGCTGAGATTGGTAGTCTAGCTCGTTAGCCACTAGGCTAAGCGGGCGGGAGAGAACGGCGGTTTGGAGAGTTGGTACAAGAGAGTGTGAAAAAGGAGATTTTCATGAGATCGGCCTGTCTCGAATTCTAGGATTTCAACTAGGTAAAATGTCTGAAAATCTCAAATTTTCCGATCCCCTATTTTTTATACCATTCTGAAATTTCGAAATCCTCTCGAAGAATATCATCAAAACAAACTTTTCCATTCTTTTTTTCTAGAAAATCCATTCGTAACTTTTTTCTTTCCCACATGACCAAATCCTATTTCTTCAAAACTCAAAAACCATCCTTTTTTCCCTCCAAACTGTCTCTTTTCTTCCTCTACCTTCATTTACACCCCCGCGTTTTTGCGTTGGGAGCTCTTTTCGTTAACTAAAGAGTCGTTTTGTTTGTTTTCTCTCTGCGTCTCTTCATCTCACACACTATTTCGCCTACCACGTAGCTTCTCCGGGGCGAGAAACAGAGAGGAGAAAGGTAAAATAAAAGAAGATTTTACAAACAAAATTCCCTTTTTCTTCTGCTACTGGCATCATCTCATAGAGGTGTGCGGCGCTTCCTTACTATGTTGTAAATGACAAAAAAAATTGAAAGCAAATAGTAAAAAGAAGGAACGAAAAATTGGAAAAGAAGAAGAAGAAGAGTTTCATGGTCATCTGAATTTTATGGGGGTTTGAAACCAGAAGACACTTCTTGTGCATTTCGGATTAATGGAATCCAGAGATGGGAAACATGGACAGAAGGATGAGCAATACTATGCAAATCAAACGGATGTCGTTGTTTTGGAATTTTCATGGGAAGTTGAAAAAGGGGCGGAGCTAGTTTTATGGACCTTTTCATGGTTTTTGGGGGAATTGAGAATGAGAGAAAGAGACAAGTGGATTTGGAGATTTTAGAGTTTCAATTTCAGAGGTTTCGAAAAATTTGAGATTCAGGTATCCAGTCGGAGATTTCGAGATTTGGAATAAGCCAAGAATAGACTAAAGTTAGCTGAAATGGGCCAAAAATGAGCAATGAACTGTCCTAAAATAGTTCAAATTTCGTAAAAATGAGTTAAAATCGGTCAAAAATTGACGAATTATCGAAATTTCAGAATTTCAGAATTTCAGAATCTCAGAATCTCAGAATCTCAGAATCTCAGAATCTCAGAATCTCAGAATCTCAGAATCTCAGAATCTCAGAATCTCAGAATCTCAGAATCTCAGAATCTCAGAATCTCAGAATCTCAGAATCTCAGAATTTGAAAATATCAGAATCTCAGAATTGGAAAATATCAGAATCTCAGAATCTCAGAATCTCAGAATTTGAAAATATCAGAATCTCAGAATTGGAAAATATCAGAATCTCAGGATCTCAGAATCTCAGAATCTCAGGATCTCAGAATCTCAGAATCTCAGAATCTCAGAATTTGAAAATATCAGAATTTCAGAATTTCAGAATTTAAGAATCTCAGAATTTCAGAAGTTCAGAATTTCAGAATTTCAGAATTTCAGAATTTCAGAATTTCAGAATTTCAGAATTTCAGAATTTCAGAATCTCATGATTTCAGAACGTCAGAATTCCAGAATCTGAGAATCACAGAACCTCACAATCAGAATCACAGAATATCGAAACTTGAGAATTTCCAAAATTCCAAAAATTCCAAGATTCTAAAATTCTAAAATCTAAAAATCTAAAATTCTAGAGTTCTAAAAATTCGAGAAGTCGAAAAGTCAAAACCCCGAAAAATTAAATACGATCAGTTTTATTTTTTTCGTTTCGATTTCCAGAACTTCGACACTTCAGAATTTCAGAAATTAGAATTTAAAATTTCCGAATTTTTGAGGTTTGACGTTTATGAAATCAGGAGTATTCTGATAGCAACTTTTTAGTTCTTTTTCAAATAATTCACTTTTTTCGAAATTTGCGAAACTTTTCAATTTCGAAGATTCCAGGTCTCGACACGAACGAATGTCTTTCAGATTTCAAGTTTTAATTTTAATTTTCAAAAAAAACTCACGATATCAGAATAGGAGTGTGCTTGGCTTGGTGGTCCGAGTGACTTGCGAGAACTATAAACAGAATGATGATGTTGTTGTTGATTATGGGTCTGTTGGGCATAATTAGGACCATTGTAATGGTCAAGCCTTTGTTGGAGTTCGCGCATCATCTCGAGCCGATAGGGGGGACGGTGGGAAAAGTGATAAGAAGAGATTTTGGGTTTTTTTGGGGGGAAGTAGGTACTCCCGCCCTTTCTCTACTACTCTGAATCTCTATTTTTTTGACAAACAATGGGAAGATAGATCTTCTCTCTCTCTCTCTCTCTCTCTCTCTCTCTCTCTCTCTCTCTCTCTCTCTCTCTCTCTCTCTCTCTCTCTCTCTTCCGAAATGATTTGCGACACACGGGAGCAGGAGTCTCTTCTTGCTCCCCGGGAATGTTGTAGCAGTAATATGCGTGTTTTAGGCTCCCCGTGTGTGTTATTAGTCGTTTTTGCTGCTCAGAATTTGTGTTTGTGTGAGAGATTAGGAGACGCAGAGAGATGGATGGCACACGGGAGCAGCGGAGGACAAGTAAATGTACCTATGACCCTGGAACCGCAAAAATGTTCTTGAGGCAAGAGAGGAAGCGCGGAGAGCAAAAAAAATACTGGGGGATTTGAAGAATAGGCTTGACCATTTGAAGCAGACTTGTTGGAAATCTTTAAAACTGGGGTTCTGGAACTTTGGAAAATCTAGATTTCGGATCCCGGATTTCTCAATGCCTGGATTTCTGGATTTCTGGATTCCTGGATTCCTGGATTCCTGGATTCCTGGATTCCTGGATTCCTGGATACCTGGATTCCTGGATTCCTGGATTCCTGGATTCCTGGATTCCTGGATTCCTGGATTCCTGGATTCCTGGATTCCTGGATTCCCAGATTTCTGGATTCCTGAATTCTTAGATTCTTGGACACCTGGATTCTTGAATTCCTTGATTTCCGGATCTTAAGATTTTTGAATATCAAGATTTCTGAATTCCTTGCATCCTGGATACTTGGATTCCCGGATTTATGAATTCTGGATTCTTGAATTTTTGGAGCCTTGAATTCCTAGATTGTTAGAATTCAAAATTTCTGGATTTCTGGATTCCTGGATTCCTTACTTCTTGGATTCCTGGATTTCTGGATTTCTGGATTTATTTGATTCTTGAATTCTACAATTTGAATATTTCAAGACATTGACATTCAGGGATTCTCAGATTTCGTGATTGCTATGTTTTTAGTATGATTCCTAAATTCCTGGATTGTTTCGATCAGTCAACAAAGCAGAAATTTCAGAATCACACAGTGAATTACAGACCTTTGTGGTCTGGAAACAGTTATTTAGAAATAAAATTAAAATTTTCTCAGAACAATTCGAAAAAGGTGCGAAAACTCGAATATCAGTCTGCAAAAACCTGAAAATTGCAAAGAAAAACTGGCCAAAATGGTCGAAAAATGTAAGTTTGGCTTCTAAAAGCTTAAAAATGGGATGTTTCAGAAATTCGAAGTGTTCATAGCTTCGAAATTCAAAAAAGTTTAAATTCGAAACTTCCTAAAATTCAGAATTCCGTATTATATTTATTAGAAACCAGAACTTTTCCAGAGGCAACCCTAAAATTCAGAAATTCGCCGTCGTTTTCAAATTCCCATTTTAATCTCACATAAGTTTTTTTCAAATTTCCAGCAAGTCTGGACCCCAAGTTTTCAAATTTGACACAATGGTTAGTTTCAGCAAAATTCAAACAAAAAACAATGTGTTACCTGCTCGCTTGAATGGGTTCCTCGACTTGAGACAAAAGACTCTGAACACTGGGACGAGAGGAACGACGAGAATAGACGGGTTGGTTAGGTTCTGGTCCATTCTCTACAATAAAAAACAGACAATGAATGAAACTAGACAAAACAAACCATAAATTCTTTCAGGGCTCTTTGAATATTCTCTCCCTTCTGATGCTCTTCTTTTGTAATTTGACACATTTCCGTTACTGAAAAACCAAATCACACCGGTTAGGTTAGGTTAGAACATTTAGGTTAGAACATGAATAAGATTTAATTGAATAATTACCTTTGAGACTCCATAGTTCTTTGAAGATCATAAGAATCTCCTCCAAAATCATCACGACTCTGGGAACGACGGTCGCTGATATGAGCTCTGCGGAGGACTTCAGTTGTGTGCTGGAGGTCCGAAAGAAGGGCTTCTGAAAAAGGATTTAGGTGGTTTGAATTGTAAAAAATAAAAAATTTGGTTTTGAATTTTTCTATTAGTTCTATCAGGGGAAAATTGAAGGTTTTTGGCATTGGTCGAATTTGGAAAATCTCAAAAAGCAGACCAATTTTAATGGACTTTTTCAAAGATTTCGAAGTTCACCCAGACCGTTATTTTTTAGCTCAATTATCCTGGTTCCTATGGAAGATATCAAAAACTTGTCAACTGATAAAATGTTTATCATATTATCACCAATATTTTATCAGTTAACAAATTTTCGATATCTTCTGAAAAAACCGAGATAATTGAGCTCAAAGTTGATGGTTTAGATTCAATTACAGAAAATACGGAATACTCTAAAGTGTTCCTATTTCAAAGTTATGGGATTTTATTGGGTAGCTACTAATAGTCATTCACAACCAACTAAATCCCAAAACCCATAAAATTCCCAAATGATTTCCTTTCCATGAATAGAATTCTAAAGAATTTCAAAATTACTCCACGCTTCCATGATTTTCCCTACTCTTCTTTTCAATAATTTTCCAATTCTTTTCGTTTACCTAGAGCCGGTTTAACCGCATCGGCGAAACGATCGTCGCTTGGCATTTTACTGGAAAAAATAAGGGAAAAATATAAAAATATGAAAACAGAAGGGTCCTTGTGGTCTTGAAGAAGTGCCAAAAATATGTGTGAAGAAAAGAGGGTACTAAAAGAGAAAAAAGAAGAGGAAAAAAGGAAAAAAAAAGAAAGAGAAAAAGATTTATGGAGATGACAAAAAATAGAGGAGTATGGAGGCATCTGGAGACATGAAAAAATGAAGAATGCTCTTTTTTTTTAGAAAAAAAAACGGAGACTTTGAACTTTAAAAGATCTTTAGGAGATAAGGATCATGGTTAGGATGCAGAAGCTTCTTTTTGGAAGATTTTGGAGGGTTTGAAAAAATAAAAGTTCAGTTTTTGAAATCGGAAAAAGGACAAATTATAAAGTCTCTAGAGAATCAGAAAATACAGATTTCAGAGTTTGGAAGATTTCAGAAAATTCAAGATTCGAAATTTGTAAATCCGAAATCCAATAATCCCAAGATCAGGAGTTCCAAGAAATTAAAAAAATTTTCAAAGCCACCAAAAAACAAAACATTCGAAAATCGGATATTCAAAAACTCAAAAATCGAGAAAATAAGAATTTTAGAAATTCCGAAAAATTATAGATTTAGTGAATTTTTGAGAAATTTTTCTGGAAACATTTCAATTCTTAAATCTTACGAATTTTGAACATCAAGAATCATTTTACACGGAACTAGAAGATTTTTTACAGAATTAATTAGACTAATTAGGTGCTTAATCTAATTACTTTGTGGTTAGATTCCCTAATTAGTTGTTCTTTATTCAAAGAAACATGCAAGAACAGAAGCTGATTTCTGGTTTGCACATTAAAAAATAATAAAATATCTATTCTATAATTAATGGAAATTGAATTCAGAATTGCTAATTTTTTTCAGATTATGAACCCAAAATTTTCATTTTCTGTTCTAAAATTGTCTTCTCCAAAACATTCCACAACGAAAACAACAACAGAATAAAAACAAGGAACCACTCTTCTTCTTCTTTTCTCGAAATCTAGACCCTTAATCTTGAGAGTTTAGGTTTTTCAAAAAAAAAAGATAGAAGAAATAGCTTGTAAGATGAAGAGACTTGGAGAAAAGAAAAGACACATAAACGACACATAGTGGCAAAAAAGAGCGCCAGTTTTTGTTTTTGAATTTTCGGAAAAGAAGAAGAGAAGGAATCGGAGAAGAAGAAGAAGAAGAAGAAGACACACCCCTTGGACGCCAGAAGGGGGGAATTGAATTCTGAGATTTTAAAGGAAAAAAAGAGAACATGAATAGGAATTTGGTGGATAGGAGAGATGTTCGGAATAGACAGTATTGGATAGTAAAACAGAAAAAATGGAGAGGAAAAGCCAAATGCCCATCCAAACCGTCAACTTTGAGCTCAATTATCTCGATTCCTGTAATAGATATCAAAAATATGTCAACTGATAAAACACTCGTGATATTATGATAAACATTTCATTAGTTGACGGATTTTTGATATATCTCACATTAACCGAGATAATGGAGTTCAAAGCGCACCTATAAGGTGGGCTTCTATGAGAGCAAACACAGAAAAGGGAAAATCCAAATTTCGAGGAATTCGAAGGTTAAAATTTGATCAATTTTCATAAAGACAGATTTTTAAACCAAATTATTTTATCTGAATTGACTCTCACGAGCATGGGAAACTACGCGATTGAGAAATACGGTATTTTCTGTAATCGAAGCCCACCTGTTACATGCACTTTGAGCTCAATTATCTCGATTCCTGTGGAAGGTATCAAAAACTAATCAACTGATATCATGTTACTCATAATATCACCAACATTTTATCAGTTAACAAATTTTTATATCTCTCAAAGGAATTGAGATAATTGAGCTTAAAGATAACGGCTTGGGCGGGGGTCTATAAGAGGCAATACGGTTTTTTTATCGGTAAAATTATTTTTCATAAAGTGAGAATTAGTTCGATTTTTGCAGAGTTTTATGTCTGGGAAAGAAAACTTGAGGCTAGCTAAAATAGTTTATGAGAGCCTTGAAGAAACCAACAGAGAAAAAAAAAGCTAAAACGAGTTTCACTTGAAACCTAGAAACTCAACAAATATCACATAGTTTATCTCCAATTTTCTATATCTCCTAACTGATAAAAAACCAAAAGCTCTCGTTGAAAAATGTACAAAAAACGCGTCAAGGGTTTGCGAGGAATGTTGCATGTGCTTACTACTCCTCCTCTTTTGATGACAAGTTTCTTTGCCGACGGGGGGGATATAAATATAGATTTGGGGGTAGAAAAGAGAGATATAGAGATAGAGAGATTTAGAAGAAAACGGTAATCCAAATAAAACAAGCGAAGGGTTTCAAGTAGTCGAGAAGTCGAGAAGACGAAAAAAAAAAGTTGCATCAAGAAAAAGAGAGGGATCAATAGGAAAAAGTGATTGGAAGAATAGAGGAAGGAGAAGGGATGAAATCACAGCTGTTCGTGTTGCTAAACAGACAGAAATGTGGCATCATGAGAAGAAGAAGAAGTGATAGAGAAGAAGAAAAAGAAGAAGAAGGTGGGCGGAAACGATCAGAGATTTTGAGAAATGTGGATGAAATTGAAAGAGAGATAGGCATGATAGGATACATATAGTTCTCAGGAAAGAGCAAAGGAAAGGAAAGCTTTAAATACAGATTACTGTATTTCCTTTAATAGAACGCCATTGTTCTACTTTGTCTGTGACCTGAATTACGGTAACACCTGCAATAGAATGGCCCTTAACTATCAACTTTAAGCTCAATTAACTCGGTTCCTGTGAGAGATATAAAAAAGTTGTCAACTGATAAATTGTTTATAATAATATCAGAAGTGTTTTATCAGTTGACACATTTTTGATATCTTTTATGGGAGTTGAGATAATTCAGCTCAAACTTGAAATTGTGGGAGCTCTTCTATTAGAGGTTTTACGGTATCTCGATTTTTTGTATGAGATATTAGTTGATCATGATATCAACCACATTTTTAATGATTCACGAAATTTTATAGCTTTTTACAGATATTGTGGTCTTTAATTTCAAAATGCAAGTATTGGGGTGGCGTTCTACTAGAGAAAGTACGGTATTTTAGACACTAGCTCACAAACAGTATCATCTTTAACCAAAAAAAGATATCTGAAAATTAAAATTCCTATGAAGATTTCAGTTTTCGTAACTGTAATTCTAAATAGATTTAGTAATAGATGGAAGTAGCCAGAGAAATGGTAGTTGAAAGACCTCCACACTTTGAGCTCAATTATCTCAATTCCTCTGCAAGATATCAAAAATGTGTCAACTTACAAAACACTCTTGATATTATGATAAACAATTTATCAGTTGACAACTTTCTGATATATTTTGCAGGAACCGAGAAGAATCGGCTTTAAGTTAAAAGTTTGAGCCCCTTCTGTTACAACTTTTACATTCCAAAACTTTTAGGTCACTGTTAACAGTTTTTGAATAATTATTGACTGGATTTCCAAAAAAAAAACTATCCACTTTTTAAAAATTTTTAATTCAAAAAATGCCTTTTGGAGTCTATCCACAGAGATATTATGTAAGTGAGGGCATGGAGACAGATGGTTAGAAGTGGAGGAGGACACACACTTTGGAATGAGAAAAAGATATCAAATATCAGGTTACATTCCACTAGATGGGACCAGAGGGAGAAAAGGTGCCCATGAATTCTTGTGTTTTCTGAGAAAGGAAAGGATGGAGAGGTCAAAGGTCTCATTTGAGGTTCTAGGAGACATAATTGAAGATAAAACTTTTTGGAATCCCAGCCAAATTGAAGTTTCTAGACTACAAAAAGTTCAAAGTTTCTTTTTTCCTAGAATTTTTAAAGAATAAAATCTATCAATTTCCAAAAATGGATGACTTCGAAGATCCCGTAAAACCTGGATTAAACGGGCCCCTACACTATTAAGTTTGAGCTAATTTGTCTCGGTTTCTGTGAAAGATATCAAAAAATTGTCAACTGATAAAATGTTACTGATATCATGATAAACATTTTATCAGTTGACTACTTTTTGATATTTCTCACTGGAATTGAGAAAAATTGGCTCAAAGTAAACGTACAGGGTGGGCTTCTTTTAGAGCATTTAAGGTAGACGACTTTGGAGTTATTTGAAGGTTTTGCAGGTTTTTCGGTATTTTTTCTGCAGTTTTGGCCAAAGCTCATTTACAGGATTTTTTCGGTTAAATTTCAAAACTAAAAACTCACCCAGTCGATCCACTGCTGTTGTCATCCTCTCCGTCGTATTGCTTCTTTGTTTCTGGAAAAGGCGAATAAAATTCAAATGGATTTCAATTCCACAAAAAAACGATCTTGTCCTTGGAGAATCCCAAGGAACACACACTGCTTCATATTGTAATTATACCGACACGGATGAGTGGAAAAAACCAAGGAAAATGGGTTAAAAACGAAAAAGAAGAGAATGAATATACCGTGGGAAGCTTCTAGGACACACCAAAAAAGAACTCAAAGGAGGAAAAAAAGAGGGTAACGCATCAGAAAAAGAGAGTGGAGAGAGAAAAGAGAGTGCACATTATAATGATGTCGACGTCATACAGTACCTGATGACCCCCCTCTTTTCTCCGCGTCTCTTCTCTAGCTTATACTATTTCTCTCTGCTCTCATGCCATTCAAATGGTCAGCAGAAAGGATAGAGACGGATGAGGAAGAAGGGGTTATCTTGATGAAAGAGGTGGTTCTACGGGAGGTGGTAAAAAAACAAAACCCTACTGATGAATCATTTTGGAAGGAGAGAGTATAGAGGAGGAAGATACGCAGAGAGGGAGGGGTAGAAGAAGAAGTTTATGTTTTCTACTGTTAGTTGGTGGCAGAATAAACATTTGTATATATACATTTATATAATTGGAACTGAAAAAAAGGGCGAGAAAAAAAAAAGATTGATGGTTAGGTTGGAGTAACAAACTAGTTCGAGTTATGGAAGAATCATAAAAATGGTATAAAGTTTCGGATTTTTTAGGTACTCAAAACTTTCAGAAACTCGATTTTATAAGTATTGTTTTCCAAATTACCAGAAAATTGACTATAACCTGACTGAAAACCACCCAATCTAGATGAAACTTTGATTTTTGAGCTTTGTTCGTCTAGAGCATCAAAATGAGTATAATCATGCTTAGTCTCATAAAATTTTGAGTTTTGGGTTAGAGACGCAGTGTGTCTGGCTTCTCCGATTCTAGCCTCGTTAACAAATATGGTCGTAACTTGCCTCGTTTTGGTAATTTTCGAGAAATTCAAAAATATTTGAGTTTGGCAAGTCATGAGCTACAAAATGGATGTATAAACATGACCAAATTTGAAGGTTTTTCAAATTCCAAATTTTCAAAGAAAAAAACCATAACTGAAAAATTCCAAGGTAGCAGAAAAATTACTGTAACTTGGCTGAAATTCACCCAATCGGGATGAAACTTTGATTTTTGAGCTCTGTGTGTTTAGAGCGTCAGAATGAGTATACTCATGACTATATTCCATTAAGTTTAAAATTTGAGTTTAACGGCTCATTTGAGGAAAGTAGATCATGATTATGCTCATTTTGAAGCTGAAGACTAGCTTAGTATGAAAATCAAAGTTTCATTAAAATTGAACACATTTCGGTAAAATTATGGTTATTTCTTCAAAAACTTTGGATTTTTAAGTTTATTCGAAAAGTTAAACTTTTAAAATATGGTCATGTTTATACTCATTTTGAAGCTCTTGACTTCCCAAACTCAAATGATTTCGAATTTTGAAAAAATAACCAAAACGAGCCAAGTTACGACCCTATTTGTATAAAAGGCTAGAATCAGAGAAGCCAGACACACTGCGTCTCTGACCCAAAACTCAAATTTTTTGGACCATCACCATGAGTATACTCATTTTAAAGCTCTCGACGCACCAAGTTCACAAATCAAAGTTTCATCTAGATTGGGTGGTTTTCAGTCAAGTTATAGTCAATTTTTTGGAAATCAGGGAAAAAAATTAAGGGCAATAATATCCGAATTTCAAAATTTCAGGAGCTCCAAATCAAGGAGTCTCTTACAAGTTTTCCAATTTTCCGAATTTCCAAAATTTTCCGAAAACCTATTTCAGATTCTTAACTTTTGGGAAATCTTGAAAATCTCCAAAATTTCGAAATTTTTCCCTAAATTTCGGAAACTGACCATCATAAAACCCACGACCATCATAACATATTTGAGAGAGAGGGGAAAACACCCATAAAAATTGATATTCTCTCTTCTTCTTCTCCCTTTTTGTCCATTCAAATTCGTTCCGTCTGTTGTCCGGTTTTGTTCATTTTTGGAGAGACTAGAATCATGACGCCGCGCGTTCCCCAGAGAATTTTGTAATATTTTATGAGTTTTTTCGCTTTCACAACGAAAAAAGAGGAATCTGTTGTCAGTTTTCCCAATAAAACCAATTTTTCCGTTCATTTTCTTTGTTCCGTAAAAAGCTGATTTGAATTTAGCGCCGAAATGTCGGTGTACCGTAGTCCGAAATACACTTTGGAAGGCAATTCGCGGCGAGACCCGCCGCAAATAAAAAACGATTTTCGTAATTAATTTTGAAAAAAAAAACAATATTCTTAATCCTTTTTCAGGTTATTATAGTTAAAAAAGGGTATAATAAAAAAAGGAAGAGTCAATACACTTGAAAATGTGAGAAAAAGGTTTCGAAAAAAGCCCTCGAGCCTGCAAAAAAAATGATTCGAGGAGAGTGGTGGTGGAGGTGTTTATTTTCTCAGTGACTCATCTAAAAAAGGGCAAAAAAACGGAATCTTCTTTTTCGAACGACTACAGTTGTATTCAGTAGGTCTCTGGCTCTTTTAAAAGTGCATTTACACAAATCGGAAGTGTCAGAGCAAAGAAGAAGAAGAAGACGAAACTTCTTCCCGGAAATATCTTCGGAAGGAGCGGGCAGACAAATTGAATCAACTATACCAAAAAAGAAGATTTCAGAAGATGGAGAATAAGAAAAAGAAGAACAAACAAAAAGTGTTATTTTCTCCACGAGGAATCGATTCTGACATTTTTTGAGTTTTTTTTTTCTGGAGTGATGAATAAGTAATAAGAAAAGAGGAATAGAGATAAAGAAGAAGTACAAAACAGGAAGAAGAGTGAGTAGTAAGTAGTAATTGTAGGTCATCCGATAAGAGATAAAGGAAGTTTGGGGGGATGAAACGGGATGTTCATCCTTGAAGCTGTAGTGGTCTCCTGAAAAAATGTTTCCAAGAAAAATTTAGAATTTACAAAATACCATAAATCACATAAAACAGTTTATATATGGTCCATGAATCGGTTTAGGTTCGGGTACATAAAAGAATAATGGTTAGAATTATTTAAAACTGGTTACATTTTTGGTAAAACGAAAAGTGTGGTGAGATGTTGACCAAATGGAACAGTGAAAACTTTGATAAATTATTGAGGTGTGATTGATTTGGGGCGAGAATCCGAAATTGGAAAGTGAGAGATTATGCAACAGGAATGGGAAAATAAATATATAAAAAAAGAAAATAGGAAATTGTTATAATTATTTCTTCGCTGGAGCACTCGCTTTATCGCCAAACTCGATTTGACACAAACGGCATGAGTACTCATCATCAGGAGCTTTCTCGAGAGGCGGATTGAGACAATAGAGATGGTATCCACGGTCGCAGTCATCACAGAAGAGTAATTTATCCTGAAAATAACCAAATTTAAAGGGAAATTTAATATTAAAAAAAAATCAAAACTCACATCGTTTTCACTGGTTCCACAAATGGTGCAACTCTTGCACTCGAGACACTGCCACCCGCTTCTTTTAATAATCATGGTTACGTTTTGATTGAAGCTCATACACGACGGATGACCAGACCGTCCACAATCATGACAACTAACGAGGTCTTCGGGCAGACGAGAGTTTTTGTTCATGTAGCTTGTTCCATTACAGAAATCACAGTTAGTAGAGATATCGACACTAGGAGAGAGTACTGAAAATTATTCCTGATATTAGAAGAACCTAGAAACACTATAAAACTTACGAGAATCCAACGAATTACTAGTTTTTCTATCGTGCAAGTAGGATTGATGGTAGCTCAGACCCGCGAGGCTCTTGTATTTCGCGTCGCATTCTGAAACGAATAATTATGATTCAGAGATCTTGAAAAGTCACAGAATTTAAGCTGCCAGGAACACTCAAACATGCTAATTTCTCATTTGTGCTTATTTTTTTCTCTAGTTATTTTAAAAATTAACTTCCTCTCGATCGACCCCTTTCGCGCGAGACAGAGACACCAGTGCTGGGTTGTCAACGGATTTTTAAAGGATCCCTCTCGCTCAAATTTTAATTTTTACAGAGGGATGAGACGCTAGGAGGGGAGAGGATGAAAGGATGAGAATCAGAAGACATTGTCTAGAAGATAACGTAACTTAGAAGTGCAATATCAAACATTCTACCTACCACGAGCACTATTGAATCTAATTGTAAGTTAGAAAAGTGAAACCACGATACATCTACTATATATTTATACTGTATTTCCTCTCAAAGCAGCCGAAAGAGGCTATCAACTTTGAGCTCAATTATCTCGATTTCTGTAAGCGATATCAAAAATCTGTTAACTGATAAATTATCTATCCTGTTATATCCAATATTTTATCAGCTGACAAATTTTAGATAGCTTTCACAGAAATCGAGATAATAAGAGCTGAAGCTTTGGATGTTCGATCAGAGAAAATATGTATATTTTAATGACTAGTAACATTTTTGTTTCATGCAACAAATTCAATATAAGCTCATGCAAAACATTGATGTCTCTTCTTCTGCGAAGTGAGGAAGCTCAGTATTGTCAAAATCAAAAAAAAAGACATGATGGTGGTGTTCCCGGTAACTGACATGCTGTGGAAGACAAAAATTCTTTCGAATGAGAAAAAAGGTGCTAGAAAAGGACAAGGAGAGATAGTATTCTCCGACGATTGGGTATAGGCGAGAGGAATCCTTCCGAATCCGTACAACCACTCACTGTCACACTGATGCATCTTCTCTTCCGGCTCCTCAAATTTCACTTCTTTAACTGTGCGGGACGGGGTCGATCGGGAGGCTGATGAACGAGTTGTTGGTACCTAAAGAGAAATGCTGAAATATGCAAGCGGGCCTCTGACTTACCTTCTTGCGAGATGAAGAATGTCCCTTTTGGTTGGTATTCATATGCCCCTTGCGGCGTTTTCCACGCGTCGACCATTCGTCTTCATCAGACCCGAACTCATCAGGAGAGAGCTCATCATCCAGGACATAGTCCTCACGATACTCATCCTTGATTTGGGTTTGACGAGACGGTCTGGCGCTTGTTGAATCATTTGAGTTATCCGAAACACTTTCTGCAAATCGAACTAAACAAACTAACAGAGCATGTCCCGCAGTGAATAGCTCTTACCCATGGTACTGGTTGGAGCTTGTGGAGTAAGATGATCGATGGCAACTTGAATCGAAGGATTTTCTCTCAAGAACATGTTCATCTCAATCGCATCCGATGGTTGATGCGATTTGCTCTTCTTCCATCGCTCGGTAGAAAACTGCATGACACAGTTTGGATCATTCGAAGAGTACGCATGATCGGCTGTACGAGTGGCGAAACGAGCTTCTCGTTGAGCCGTGGCAGTTTGATGCTCATAGTAGGGGAAACGCAATCTGCAACTTTTAAGGGCTACACAACACTTTAATTTTCAATTGAATATTCCTTGTTTAAAAGTAACTTTTAATCCCTTTTCCTCAAACTTACCGTTTCTTGCGATCCTCCATTTGCCGACTGTTCCATTTGATGCAGTTCCGCATCAGGTCCATATATCCGTTTTCCGAGATCATTGTCTGAAAGATTAGCTGTCGTGTTTTATTTTTAAACGTTTTGATGTCTCAAATAAAGCTGTCCGGCGAAAACAAATACGGAAACAAAGCGACTCAATGCTGGATCGATACGCAGGACTCGAGCCGACTTTTTGCCAGCGGCCGCAAACACGGCGACGCAAATCTGCAGACAATACAGCGTGGACTCGTTGGCTTCAGGACCTTTAGTTCCCCATTTCTCCCTCATTTCCGGCCTAATATTCATAAAATCTTCGAAATTCCGGGTCAAAATATTGTATATTTTATCTTGTTTCTTATGAAATTACATTTGTCATAAGTTAAAACCGATAACGCCCAAGAAACCCACGATCCTCGTCTCAGGTTCAAAATTTGTTTTTCCTATTTTTGAGTATTTTCTGCCATAACCTTGTTTCCAACAAGGATACCTATTATTTTTGGCCGGTTTGCCTAACACTCTTTCTTCCGGAAAGCCACATAGAAGAAATTAGCATATCTAAACTCCCACGTGGCACTTCTGCCAGACAGCTATAGCTCTAGCACACTCTCCTTCTTCCCATGTCTCTCACCGTTACTGCCTTTCACACCATACCTTTTCTTCTATATTTTTCGGTTTCCTGGAAAAATTTTCCTTCATTTTATAACCATTCTCTTTTCCTTCTCTTCCCACCAGGCTATGACTGCCCATTTGTTATCGTTTCGCAAACAACTTGACCTCGATAACGGAGGTGTTTTGTTGGTTATCGATGCATTATTACCGATTTCTCGTTTCTACCCGTTTCCACTTATTTTTCTCAAAAAAAAAAACATCCTTAATTGTGCAGGGTCACCATGAACGTCTTCCGTATAGCGGCTGATATGGCGCACTTGCTTGCGATCATCATTCTCCTGCTCAAAATCTGGAAGAGCAGATCGTGCTCCGGAATCTCGGCTCGTTCGCAGATTCTGTTCGCTATCGTGTTCACTGCTCGCTACTTGGATCTTTTCACCACCTACATTTCGCTTTACAATACGTTCATGAAGGTATTACCTGGTGTTTGATTGACTAATATGTATAAACACACTTGTTTTTCAGATCACTTTCCTTGTTGCCACCTACGCTACCGTGTACTTCATCTTCTTCAAGTTCCGTTCAACCTATATGCGCGAGTCGGACACTTTCCGCGTTGAGCTTCTTATCATCCCATCTGCGATTCTGGCTTTCCTCATCAATCACGACTATGCTCCATTCGAACTCCTCTGGACTTTCTCCATTTACTTGGAAGCTGTTGCTATCCTTCCACAGCTCTTCCTTCTCCAGTCTACTGGTTCCGCTGAGGTAAGGGATTGTCTCTGAATAGTATTCTCTGGTATTGAGCATTATGAGATAATTGCGACTCAGAATGAGATGCATGCATACGAAATATTTGCCCTCCATCGAATTTCGAATTGGTGGTCATCAGTTTAATGTTGCCTTGTTGTCTGAAGAGACGCAGAAGACGTTAGACTAGCACTTGAACCACCCTCTCTCTTATGTTTCTATTTGTCATTCTTGCAGGTCATCACTGCTCACTACTTGTTCGCTCTTGGCTCTTACCGTGGTCTCTACATCTTGAACTGGATCTACCGTTACTACACCGAGGAATACTTCGACCCAATCGTTGTCGTCGCCGGAATCGTCCAAACTGTTCTCTATGCCGATTTCTTCTATCTCTACGTCACCCGCGTTGTCCAAACCCGCAAGGGACTGGAGCTTCCGATCTAAACGAACGATTTCCTATTTATTATCTGGCGTTTTTCCTACTACGAGGTTATATTAATCTGATGGAGTAGATGATTTTACAAAAATTGTAGTCAGCTACTCATTTTTTTTTGGTTTTTTTTTGTTTTGGGAGATGATAAACGAGTGAGCCAGCAGCCAACATCCTTTTAATTTATTTCCGTGTGTGATATTATTTATGGGGATTACCAGAAATTTCCGATGTTTCTTTAATAGAGGTTTTAATGTATAAATAATGAAGTTCTTGTTTAAATACTTGGTTTCGCAATTTGACTATTTCATAACCTCAAGCTTTGAGAACCGGTTCATTGCCCGTTTTATGTCGGATCTCAAAATTTTAAGTTAACTTATTAAATTCCATTTTTCAGGAAAAAAAGTTCTTTGGAAAGGGTTCATCAATTCGAAAAAGTATTTCGAGAACGATGTCAGCTAACGCTAATTGGGATGACAGCGGTTAGTCTTTTCCAGAACATTTTAGGATTAGGATGAGCAAGACGATTTACCTAAAATTTGCAATGAGTAATGCTACCATAAACCGATTTTCATTCTTTTCAGACAGCGAAAACGAGAACGTGGTTGTCGAGGAAAAGCCGGTGATTCTACCTCGCGCCCGGCAGCCTTCGATAGCGAAAAGTTTGGAGAAAGTGCAAATTCTCGAGAACAGTGTCGCCGGATCGGAGAAGAACGCTTCGGACGACGACTCGGATACTAACTCAGTTATATCCGATGATATGGATGGTATTGGAGAAGACAACGAAGTGTTGAACTTTTCGCTAGATCAGCTCCAAATGCTCAAAAGAAATCTTGCTCAATTCCCATGCAGCTACAAGAATATTATCAGCGAATTCGCTGATGTGGAAATTTTCCTTATTTCTATCGATTCCCTCGTCGTGGAGTGTGCTGCTCACAGCTACCATAACTGGGATGTGGCCGGACAGTCATTGGTCCTCAACAAGCAAATCGACAGATTCCTCCAACAATTCGTGGATATTGGAGGACGTTTCAAGCTCATTGTCTTCTCCGACTTGACAGCTCAATTCGCGAAGGATACCACACTTTCTTTCGCCAGATCGGCTGCTTTGGCTCACCTCGGCAATGGTCCATACGCAAGAGATCTCCTTTTCTTCACGAACCCAACTGATCCAGAATGGGATAAACTTCTGAATGATCTGACGCCGTCTTTCCTTATGATCTCAACTGACAATGTGACGCCGAATGTGTGTGCAACACCTGAGATCGACTTGACAAGGCAATTCGAGACTATTGGTAAGTGAATAATATCAATTTCTGTCGTTTTACAAGACGTAATTTCAGCATTCGATGTGCTCACTCGATCGATGTCAGTTGTTCTTCTGCATTCAATCAAAGTCAACTTCGTCTCCGTGGAAGCTTACTACATTCAGCCACGTCTTGTCATTGCTCCAGATTGGCCGGCTTTCCTCGCTGCTCATTGGGACAATAATGGGACACTGCTCCGTAATCATCTCAGCAAGGAGATCAAGTTCAATCAATTCGAAACCCCAGCTGATCTCTGGGTGAAGATTATCACCGATGCTAAAGCCACCGGAAAAGGATCGGACACTTTTGACACTCTGGCTGCCGCCGTTATTCTTTCTTCATTGATTTGTAGTAGAAGAGGAGCTCATAGAGTTTATTATCCAGCTCGTGAGGATGCGAAACGAGGATTGAACGTTATCAGAGATAGAAGATTGATCCTCAATGCCGCTGTTGTGCTTTTGGATAAGGCTGATCATGCGGTAAATATCAATGACCTTGAAAAAATTATAGTTTTTGTTTTTAGAACTCAAAAATCGATCTCAGTGATTTGTGGGATGGACGTATGGTTTATTCGATTTTCGACGAGCTTTCTGCTAATCAGTCAGTCCTTCCATATCGTCTTCAAGAAGATTTCGCCAAATATCATCAAAAGGCCGGACTCTCTGTTCCACTTGCAACTGATACCAATGAGAAGCTCTTTGACCCACTGCCAGAAATCACGAATCCACTTCTTGACTTGCCAGTTCTCTACAGTGTTACTTCTCCAATGATCAAGAGATTTGTCCCTGAAATTGAGAAAATGACTTCTCAAAATGCAGTAGAAGAGGGATCAGTGCAAGATTACGCTGATTATTTGAAAGAAACTTCACAGTGGAGATTGAAGCCAATTGAAGAGACATATGCACAAAAGGAAGAGAAAATCGAGGATGCTTGGCAGCTGAAGAAAGCCAATCGTTCGAAACAATTCTTGATGAGATGGTACGAGCTCTTTGCCAACTCCCTCGAAGGTCGTGGTTCCAACCTTTTGGTCGATTTCTCTCGAGTTCCAAAAGGATTCGCAATCGCCGAGGAAGAAGTTGTCGATGACAAGAAGACTGGAAAAGGAGGCTGGAGTGGTCAAAAGCAACAGAAACCAGGAGCCGGTGGTAAGAAAGGAGCCGTGAAAGAAGCAGGAAAATCGAAGAAGGATCTGATTTTGGAAGCGAACAAGAAGGCCAAAGATCAGAAAGTGGCAGACAGTGAAAAGGTGAAGATCAAGTACGGATGTCAGCAAGGAAAAGAGGCGGTTCTCTTCTTGAACAACCTCTACTCTTCCCTCGACCTTCCAGAGTCAAGAGCTCTTTGCGTTTATGAAATCGTTGTTCGCGAAGGAAGAACGATGTTCGATCAACACCAAGGCTCTGACAAGCAAGAAATAAGAAGAAACGTCGCGGTTGATTTTGTCGGTCATCTGAAAGATTGCTTCGTGAAGCATTGGGAGCACTTGGAGCCAAAACAAAAAGAGCAAGTGGTTGATTTGTGGGTGTCACTCGGTTTCGATGCACCAGCAGGATCCAAACCATCTTCCGAAGCCAAGCAGAAGAAGCTCAATCTTGGAATCAACATGGTCTACTATCAGCTCCAATACGGAGGAGAGCTCATCGATATTCAATCTGATCCGAAGAAAGACGATCGTGTGAGTGGATTCGCTCCAGATGGATGGCAAAGGAAAATGCTTGACTCTGTTGATCGTGGAAACTCGGCTCTCATCATTGCTCCCACCTCTGCTGGTAAGACATTCGTTTCCTACTACTGTATCGAGAAGGTCCTCCGTGCTAGTGACAACGATGTCGTCGTTTATGTGGCTCCATCGAAAGCTCTTATCAATCAGGTTAGTCTAAATAGTCTCCAAGCTTCAACTCATTCATTAATCATTGCAGGTGTGTGGATCCGTCTACGCTCGTTTCCGTAACAAGTCGATGAGACGAGGATTATCACTCTTCGGTACACTTACTCAAGAGTACTCGCAGAACGCCATGCAATGCCAAGTGCTCGTCACTGTTCCAGAGTGCCTCCAGGAGCTGATGCTCTCAAGAACGCCAGCAGTACAGAAGTTTGTGTCCCATATCAAATACGTTGTGTTTGACGAAGTTCATTCTATTGGGTAAGAAAGCTTTTCGTCCAAATTGAATTACATTCCTTTTGGTTTTCAGAGCTTCCGAAGAATCGCACATCTGGGAACAACTTCTCCTTCTCATTCAATGCCCATTCCTCGCGTTGTCTGCTACCATCGGAAACGCCAATAAACTGCACGAATGGCTCGATTCGAGTGAACAAGCGAAGACATCTGGAAAGCGAAAGGTCGAGCTTATCAACTATGGCGAGAGATATTCCGAGTTGGAGTTGTCGATTCTCAACATCAACGATCCATACGGAGAAGACGACGGTGTTGTGCACAAGAAGGCCGGAGAAAATGCCGTGATCCCATTGATGCCATACGGAGTGTACATGCCAGAGAAGCTTCGAATGTTCTCAATTCCAGAAGATCAGCAGTTGACTGCCAGACAGATTCTCCATCTTTACAACATGATGGCTGAGGTAGATGCTGCTTCCAAGAAGGAGTTCGAGCCGTGCAAGTTCTTCGGTCAACATGGAACGAAAGCAGTTTGGATTTCAAGATCAGAGCTTAGAAGATTGGAAAATGCGCTCAAGGAACGCTTCATGGAGTGGCTGAGCACTGATGAACAGAAGATCAATTCTATTTTGAAGATTCTCAAAGAGCCAGTCAATACTCAGCTCACCTACAGAGCTCGTCCGTTCAACAAGGAGAAAGTTGCTAACGACTACATCGTGACACTTGTCGACAATTTGAAGGAGAAGGGAGAACTTCCAGCTATTTGCTTCAACGACGATCGTCACGTCTGCGAGAAACTCGCTCAAACCTTAGCCGATGAGCTCCAGCGACGAGAGTTGGAGTACATGGAGACTGATGAGTTCAAGAACAAGTATATGATCAAGGATGAGAATAAGCTTGTGAAGCTTGCCAAGAGAAAGAGAGATGACGCCGATAAGAAGAAGAAGGGAGACAAGGATGAGGATGCTGGTCCAGAAAAGGAGGACGATGAGATGGATGTGCTTGCTATGAAGAAGGCTAGACTGGCGAGAGCTCTGGAAAGATTCAAGCTTCGTGGAAGAAACGGAGGAGATCCAGATATATACGCCAAGATGATAGAGAGAATGGAGAAGAGTGCGAAGCATCGTGAGAGCACTCAATTACTCTTCAAGCTCTTCGAACGTGGAATCGGTTTCCATCATGCTGGAATGAACAATGTCGAAAGAGGAGCTGTCGAAGTGTTGTTCCGTTCTGGAAATCTCGCCATTCTCTTCTCTACCTCAACACTTTCTCTCGGAGTGAACATGCCTTGTAAGACAGTCATGTTCGGAGTGGATACTCTTCAGCTCACACCGCTTCTCTACCGTCAAATGTCTGGTCGTGCTGGACGTCGTGGTTTCGATCATTCCGGAAACGTCATCTTCATGAGTGTACCAACTAGGTAATTTATTCATACTTCCTGTTTTTTCCTTGAAAGTCAAATTTCAGCAAAATCCGTCGTCTTTTGACTGCTTCCCTTTCAAACCTGCAAGGAAATCCACCGTTCACCGTCATATTCCTTCTCCGCCTGTTCGCTTATGTCCATCAACAAGATATTATGAATGAGGAAGGACAGAAGGTGTCTACTATGAAGCAACGTGCTTTCGCTGCCAAGTCACTCCTGGAGCACTCCTTCAGTGTACATACCCGTCGTGAAGCCAAAGATGGAGTCCTACAGAAGCAACTTCGCATGTTCTCCGCGTTCTCCTTCCAGCTGCTCCGTCATCTCCAGCTGCTCTCTCCGTTTGGAGAAGGAAAGAACTTTGCCGAGCTTGCTATTCACTCCCAGAACGGATCATCCGGAACTCTTCTCTTCATTTACCTTATGCAGAAGAAGTGCTTCCATCAGTTGCTGAAGAAGTGCGCAAGTGCGGATGAAGCACAACTCGTGATGCTTGAAGTGCTAGCAAACCTCTTCACCAACGTTCGCATGTCTCCATTCCACGAGAGAAATGATAATCTGGAGAATGTTCATGTTAACCTCCGTGGCTTGCCATCGATTTTGGTTCCATATGTTGAGGAGTACAATAAGACTGTTGGTGGTCTCTACAAGCGATTCATGGCAGCTTCTTCCAAGGATGGAAGCCTTTTGGTAAGATTCCTAATTCATCAGAATAGGCACATTAAAAGTTTTTTTCAGGACCCAACATTCACAGTGAGCGGAAAACTTGACAGCGAGAGTGTCTCTCTGACTGAAGATTTCCTCGTTACTCCACTCTTCGATCAGTATTCGCACGATGAATCATTCCTCCCAGTGATTGATACCAACAAGAAGGATCATCGTGGACGTAAGATTCAACGCAACGCCTACGCCTACGACTTCTACGTTCACGGATCCCGTCAACTCCTTCTCGAAGTCAACGGTTTGCATGTCAACGTTGCCTGGTTCTTGCTCCACGACTTTGCGGTGAGTTTCCACCTGTCTCTTTTCCCTTTTCAATTATTGCATTACATTTTTCAGTCTATACTCGAACGTCTCGCTGTCGGAGTCCACAACATGGCTCGCCCACAAGACCCACTTGTCTTGGTTCTTGAAGATCTGTCGAAGAATTACGACGAGAAGTTCCGCAAAGCATTCGGAATGCGTTCTCGCGATTAATATATCTTCCTATCCCATTTATTCACTTTGTTTTCTTTTTTCATTTATATCGTATGCTTCATTTTTGTAGTAGCCCCCTATTCTTCTCTCAGCTCTTGACTGGTGGCTTTCAGTTTTGGAAATACCCCCCGGTTACTCTTATTCGGCATTCTATAGAAATTCCACCTCAATTTCCATCATTGTTAAACCTGTTATTATCCTAACTATTATGTTTCCCTGTCTCTTTGTTGCTTTTTTTCTATATTTTCTAATAAGTATCTTTTAAAATTCTCGTTTATCCTCCTTTTTCTCTTCCTTACAAAGTGTTTCTTCGTCAATATAGTGCATGAGTAGTAAGTAAGGTGTCCAAGAGCAACCACCTAGCGCTTCACTTTTCCCATTCTATTCTTCTTCTCCTCCTCCTACTTCTCCTCCTCCCGTTTCGCTCTTTGCTACATTTATACCACGTATTATAAAACATTCGTATCATGAAGTGAATCGGGAAGAGCGAGAGGAGCGATGCGAGAGAGGTGGGAGAGCATCAGCAGGGAGAGAGACACAGAAACCGAGTGGTACGGTGTGTGTGCTTGCGGTGCCACGTCAGTCAGGCAGGGACGATTTTTGCCGAATATAAAAATATTATGTATGGAAAAAAAGGGGGCGGTATATAGCGAAAGGAAAAAGGGACAAAAAGGAAAAACGGGCATTCAATATATATTTTCGCATACAAACATACATTCGACTTTTGTAATGATATTTCATATTATTGCTTTTTCATGGAAAATCGTTTGCTAGTATCTACATCCCTTTCGTGTTAAGACCATTCTTCAAGCTACAGTAACCTTTTTTGGGAACTTTTTAGGGCCCTACAAAACTAGGTCAAAATCTTGCTAATTTTCTGAAATTTTCAGAATATATTAAGCAAAAAAATAGCTTCATTTTTGTAGTTGATCACTTTTTTGTAGCTTCATTGGTTTTGGAGTTATGCGCCTTTAAAGATTGCGCACTCCTTCTTATTTGCTTGCTTTCTTTTGCTTTTTTGCAAAGAGGCGCCTTATTTTTAAATTAGCATATCTCGAAAGCTACGGTAGCTACAAAAAAGTTGTCAACTACAAAAATAAAGCTCTATTTTCGTTCTTCATTTTTCTGTACTTTTTAGGAATATTAAGAAATTTTAACCTGCTTTTGTAGGTGCCTAAAGTTTGCTATTGAAAAAATCACAGAAACTATGGTTAGAATCGAAAAATGAAGCCTAAATTTTTATGGGCCCGGTTTTCGATTACTCTGAAAATGTTGAAATCAATATAATTGTTTCCTTTTCCAGAAAATTCCATCCTTTTTGAGAGGGAAAGAAATAATATTTTTCAAATTATATGCTGACCAGCCTGTTTGCCTCGCCTCCGGCGATTCAAACAGCTGGAATTAATCTTTTCCATGTACTGTTCGTCGCTTCGCGACTCACTTTTTTTAAAGGTCACGCAAATCTATTTTTTTTAAATTTTTTTCAAAAGTTGACAGACGGACATGAGGACGGACAGACGCCTCTAGCGTTTTATATATTACCAGCAAGCTGGTGCGCCTTCGGCGCGATTTAACCTAGTTTTTTTACTGGTTTGTCACTCAGTTTTTTACTTTTTCTTGGAGGGTCACGTAAATAAACTTATTTTTCAAAACTTTCAAAAGTTGACAGACGGACATTAGGACGGACAGACGCCTCTAGCGTTTTATATATAAGGAAGATATGCTGATTTATGTGAGAACCTGAAAAAATCGGAATATATAAGGCAAGTATACAGTAATTTTATGAATTTCAAAGTTTTTTTTTTCCTATTCTGTAAATTTCGTTCCATTTGAAACAAAATGCCAGGAAATGGGAATACCGTATTCCCTCTAATAGAAGCGCACCAGGACCATCAACTTTAAGCTCAATTATCTCGGTTACTGTAAGAGATAGCACAAAATTGCCAACTGATAAAATAATTGCGATAATATGATCAACATTTTATTAGTTTACAACTTTTTTGTATCTTTCATAGAAACCGATATAAATTAGCTAAAAGTGGAAAAAGCGGCGCTTGCCGGCTAAGCTAAGCGGTCCGCTGCCGACTTTGTTACTTTGACTCAAGTTATCTCGAATCCTATGAAAGATATCAGAAAGTAGTCAATTGATAAAATATCGTAATATCCTATACATTTTATCAGTTGACAGATTTTTGATATTTCCTATGGTAACCGAGATAATTGGGATCAAAGTGGACGTATAGAATGTGGGCTTCTACTAGAGAACGCGCTGCGCAGTTGAAAAAATTCCTGGAGAGTGTGTTAGAAAATTGACCTATTATTTTATCACAAATGTACTTTTAAGCATCTAGTGACTTCCCGAATCATAATGCCCCACGTCACTTTCTCTCTGAAATTTTAGAATTATGAAATTTCTCTTTCTCAAAAAAAAAGCGATTTTTCGTCTCCCGAATTTTCTTTTTTCAGATTCCCATAGCCATAAAACTGTTTGCATCATTCTTCCCACCTTCTATTCCATTCACTTCTTCTTCTTCTTCCCAGGGAAATTCCAAATCTTCTCTATTCTTCATATTTCTCGAAACCAAACTAAAATGAGAACACCCTAATCTCATATTAGGTGTTCCCCATTCGTTTCCCATTCCGGCTTGATAAACTCTCTAATTATATTTCCCTCAAGTTTCTCTGCGTCTCCACGCTCTCTTTGTTTCTCTCTATGGAAACCAAAAGTGGGCGTGGCCTAAGAATAGGAGAAGAAGAAGGTGCTCATTTGTGTGCCCTTTCAAGAAGACTGCTGACCAGTTTTGCTCTTGAAAAGAATTTTTGTGCTTAATATTTTCTTATCAAACTGCTGATAACGGGTGGAGCGCTCATTTTCACTTTTCTATTTTGCAACTTTCTCACTTTTCAGCTGAAATTTTTTTTAAATTAAGAAATTAAATTGAATTTTTTCAGGTAATTATTCCTATCGAATTTCAAAGAATCCGTTGAAAATGGATTTTTGTTGTTCGGGAGAGGTAAGGGATTACTGTAACTAGCCTCCAAATTTCCAAAATTTTCGTTTCAGTCTGAAATCTAGTCAAGAAGCTCATCAATATGGTTTATTTGCCTCTTCTCCTCCAGTCAATTTGCTACTATTCGGAAGCCTAGTTTTTCGGCGAAAATGAAGAATCCCAAATTGATTTTGAAGACGTCAAAAGGGCCTATTTGGTGAAGCGGTTCTACCCCAATTTTTTTTTAAATTTTTCATTGATGATGGAGTCATTATAAGGATGTGCAATGGTATCCGGAAACAGTGTCGCCGCGCCATATTACATTAATTTCCGAATTGAAGGAAAACAAATCCCCCATTTATCCCCCCAAAACTTGACGACTGTTCCTGGACACACCCTTCTCCTCTCAATTTTTTCTTTTTTTAAACTTTTTTTTTACTTTTTAAATTTCGCGGTTATTCAGAGGGAAGCAAAATCACTGCGGTACTATCAGGCAAATGGATTTGGATTTAGATTTGCCGCTTCCTTCAAACGCGAGCGGTTGCGTCGCGGTTGCAGTAAAATCTGAAAAAATGTTTAACTGCAACCGCGACGCAACCGCTCGCGGCAAAGGAAATCGTGAAAGCTAAATTCAAATCCATGTGCCTGATTTCACCGCCGCGACAGCGGAGTTTTCTAGGTCATTCGCTTGTCCACGTGGACTCCACAGCCTGCCAAGCAAAACTTGCAGGAAATTCCCTGCGCCTTCAACTTTTGAGCTAGTAAATCGCTTCGAAACTAGAAGCGCAAGCAAGAGTATCGCTTGGATGGCCGTGGAGTCCACGTGGACAAGCAGTTGACCTAGAAAACTCTGTTGCTCCCCTCTGAATAACCGTTTATAAGCACTCGAAGCCATCAAAGCAAAACTGTGATAATGTGTTGTACATAATTCTTTTCCCCCTTCATTCCCCCTCTTGTATGTCCCCTTCCTTGAAATTTTCTCTTTCTTAAAATGATGATATTGCATTCTCTTATAATTTCGTGCCACTTTCTCTCACTCTCTGCATTCAACCCCCCATCTGACCATCTTATCATAATGCAAAACGCCCCAAAAAGAAGTGATAATAAATAGTTGTGAGTTTGAAAATGAACAAACAGAAAAAAAATGTATTCATGCTATATGGACAAAGAATCATGGGACATGAGAAAATGAGACATCATTAAAAAAAAATTACATAAATCATTCACTTTCTGAAGATTGCGAATGAGAAAGATTCGAATGTTCGGAGAGAGTTTTGACCATTCTTGGGGAGAGCATTGGAATGTATTCACGAGGAATCAACCAGGTTGAGAGATTGAAAAGATCCAAAAAGACTTTGTAGCGATCGCTGACTGTTGAGCGGAGATACATGTATCCGGAAGAGCCACCAGTTCCTTGTTTGGCTCCCAGCATTCTTTGAACCAGGAGAACGTGGTTGTCTGGAATTTTTTAGAGTATTTGAAGGGTTTCTCATATTTTCAAAGATTTCAGAGTTAATGAATTTTTGCAAGGTTCAGACTGAATGGCTCTATAAGAAGCACACCCAATACTTTAAAAATTTGAGCCCCATTATCTCGGTTCCTGTGAAAGATATCAAAAAATTGTCAACTGATAAATTGTTGATCATATTATCAGTAATATTTTACTAGTTGACAAAATTTTGATATCTCTTATAGGAGTCGAGATAATTGAGCTCAAAGTTGACGGGTTGGGTGGGCTTGGGATAAAAGGTCTCAAAAAGAAAATCTGAAAATCTAAAATTTTAGTCAATGATTTCGAAGCTTCAGGAATTGAAAATGGGAGATTTCGGTTCTTTTTTAGATTCCTACCTAATTGAAAACATTATTTCAGGATCTGGTAATATCGAAATTCCAGGAAATTAAAAGCTTCAATTTCAGAAAGTATGTGATTTCAAATTGTGAAATTTCAAATTACGAAAAAAAGTTTTTCGAAAAAATTCAACTTTCAAGATTCTCAGAATTTGAATATTCTGAGAACCGGTGTCTTTTAGAATAGGAGACCTCTCTAAAATTGCAAAAGTTCAGAATCTCAGAATCTTGTAAAGTTAAAATACCGTAAAACCTGTAATAGATGGGCCCCTAGCTTCAAATTTTGTCCCAATTTATCTCGCTTCCTGTGAAAGATATCGAAAATCTGTCAATGGAAAAATATTAGTGATAGCATGATACAAATTTTATCAGTTGACAAAGTTTTAATTTATTTTTTTGAAGCCGAGATAAATTAGCTCAAACTTGAAAGTATGGGGGCCCTTCTACAGGTTTAGCGGTAATGAGCCTAAAACTTACATCTCCATTTGGTGAACAAACTGTCGATATCCATAAGGAATGTCAGAATCTGGTACGGTTGTGAAAAACGTGGCATATCACGATAGAAGTAGATCATCATGGCTCCCTTGGTAGCGTCATGGGACAGAAGACGGTTTCCTAAATAGATAGAAATTTAAAATACCATACTTCTTCTCATAGAAGCCAAACTCTCAACCTTGAGCTCCATTATCTCGGTTCCCATGAGAGATATTAGAAATTGGTCAACTGATAAAATATTTATCATTATATCACCTATATTTTATCAGTTGATAAGTTTTTGATATCTTTCACAAGAATTGAGATATCGAAGCTTAAAGTTGATGGTATCCTTTCCCATTACCATTTCTGATATGTTGCTCATGTTGACGTGGATCCAGAATTGACTGGAAAGCATCCGAAGTTTTGCTGTACTCGGCGCGGAGTTGCTTTTTGATCTCCTCAGTGTTTGATGGGTCCTGCAAGAAATGGTTTCCATTGGAAACAAGAGAGCTTTTTGACATTTGGGGACACATAAAATAGACGAATGACGGATGCGACTTTTTGTGAAACTTTGGAAGAGAAAGGAACTTTTTATGCAAAAGGGACAACGAATCCAAAGAACTTACCTCAGCTTGCTTGGCCAAATCACGGAGATACTTGTTCACCGAACTCTCATACTTGCTCCAGAATCCCTCGTCTTCTGAAGTTGACTTCAATCCTGGAGTTCTCTCCAACCAACTTTCGATTAAAGTCAGAAGACTTTTCTCCTCTTCTGTCGTATTCAACGCCTTCAGATCCTCATCGTTGAACACATTCTTGTAGTGTTGAGCGTTGTACTGAAATCATATACTGATGAGAATTCCCCTAAAGACTCCAGAATCCTCTTACCTTGATTCTTCTCTCTTGCTTTACACCCAACTTATTCTCCAGAATACGAAACTGGAGCGACTGGAAGCCGGAAGCCGGCGTCAAATATTTTCTGAAATCCACGAAGTCCAAGGGACTCATCGTATCCAAAAGTGTGATTTGTTCTGTCAAAAGGCTGAGAATTTTGACGATTCGATCCAGTCCGGACACAATTTTTAACGTTTTTGTTTCATCGACAATCTAGAAAATAAGGAATTTAGAAGTTTCCAGAAAAAAGAGGAATTACAGTATTATTAAGGAGTTTTCTAACGATATCCAAATCGAAGATAATCTGTTTGAACCAAAGTTCGTGAGCTTGATGGATGACAATAAAGAGATGTTCGTCATCGACACGTTGACCGTCGGCTTCTGATTTCAGTTTTTGTGCTGTCAGGATTTTGTCAAGCTGAAAAATAAGATAAATGTTGAGTTTCAGAGAATTTCAAAAAATCCGCAATTGAACTTTTTTGTTAACTGTTAGGATTTCAGTTACCGCAAATTCTCACATTGAAGGCCGCGAACTTTAAGCTCAATTATCTCAATTCTTTTAAGAGATATCACAATTTGTAAACTGATAAAATACTCTCCATAAAATTCAAAATATTATATTAGTTAGCAACTTTTTGATATCTCTCACAGGGACCGAGATAATTGGGCTCAAAATGCAGTGGTATTATTAAACGACACCACCTTAACTTTAAATTTTGAGCTCAAATATCTCAATTCCTATAAGAGATATCAAAAACTTGCAAACTGATAAAATGTTGCTAATTTTACAAAAAATACTTTAGCAGTTTGCTACTTTTTAATGTTTTGCAAAAGGTCTGAGATATATAGGCCCAAAGTTTACAAGTCAGCTCTTGTCGGCTGAGCTACGCGATCGGCCACCAACCTCTTAACTTGAGCCCATATGTCTCGGTTCCTGAAAAAGATATCGAAAAGTGATAAACTGATAAAATATTGCTAATATTCTGAAAAATAATTTATCGGTTAACGGATTTTTCCATCGTTGACAGGAACCGAGATAATCGAGCTCAAAGTGCGCGTACAGAACAAATACGGTATTAGGTTCGAAGTTCGCCGACCTCAGAATTTCCTTATTTTCCAACTAACCTGTAAATACTCCGGATAAGTTTGTCCAAATCCCATTTCCACTTTGTTCACACCCTGCTGACATTCCTCTCCTCCTTCCATGAACGTGACTCGATGAGGCAGTGGATCCCCTCCATTCATATACGGACACGCCATGCTGGAATTCTGAGAACAAAATCCGAATTGATACTTTCTAGTACAGTATACAAAAAAAGGCAGACACAAAAAAGAGCGACGGCCTAGACACATTGGGCCGCTGTAAAACACAGAAGAAGACGGCGTCGGTCATCGACAAAGACGGACGGTCTGATAATGGTTGAGAAGGCGTCGGAAGACGGGGGGGAGAAGAGATAAGGAAAAAGTCAGAAAGGGACGAAAACGCAGACGATGGGGGTATCCATTTCGCCGCCGTGTAGATTCACTTCATTTCAAGGAAACAAACACTTGGAGTGTATGGTGTCGTAATCATATTATCACTTGACGAATTCACGTGTTCAGATGCTTCGCTTTTTTCGATGATGGGCGTTGGCATCAGGGGTTCCCCCGTTGAGTACAGTAGTCTTAAAGACTTGAATTTTTCATCTTCTTCTCCAAAACCTACAGTAGCGAGCAAAATTATCAAACCTCACATTTTTGCATCATCCAAACCGTCCACTTTGAGCTCATATATCTCGATTCCTGTAAAAGATATCAAAATTTTGTCAACTGATAAAATATTGAAAATTTTATGATTAATATTTTATCAGTTGAAAACTTTTTGATATCTCTTACAGTAATCGAGATAATTGAGCTCAAAGTTAAAGGTTAGGAGTGGTGCTCTAGTAGGTTGGATGGCCTGAAAAAAAGGTTGAAGCTGTCCTATCGTCCTGAAATAATTAAAAACATTGAACAAAGATTTTTGTAATTGGCAGTTTTTTGAAACTACTCCAGCTTGAGAGATATGCATTTTCATATACGCAGCTCCAAGCGAACAGATAGCACAGACAACCTCATGTTTAAAGGCGCATATCTTTAAAACTACAGTAGTTGCAAAAATAGTTTCTACTGCAAAAATGAAGTCCAGTTTCTGTTTAATGCTAACTCAGAATTTCAAAAAGTTTGAGCAACTGGATCATACTTTTGTAGGACTTCAAAGTTGTCTACCGTATCCCCTCTAAAAGAAGCTCGCAGGAATAGTCAAGTTTGAGCTCAATTATCTTGGTTCCTATAGGAGATATCAAAAACCTGCCAACTGATAAATTGTTTATCATAATTTCACCAAAATTTTATCAGTAGACAAAAATTAGATATCTTTAATTTCCACCGAGATAACTGAGCTCAAAGTCATCAATATGAAATTTATTAAATGTGATGTTTTTCGTCTGATACGGTAGAAATGTTTGCTGCATTTCATCAAACTGTTTGTTACAAACTACAAAAAAAACGGAAATCCGTTAAACCAAAAAATATGATATCTGCAAGATTGCGCGAAATTCCACACCGGTACAAAATACATA
Source organism: Caenorhabditis nigoni (assembly GCA_027920645.1). Taxonomy (NCBI): domain Eukaryota; kingdom Metazoa; phylum Nematoda; class Chromadorea; order Rhabditida; family Rhabditidae; genus Caenorhabditis; species Caenorhabditis nigoni. The sequence continues at coordinate 5,171,480 of CP115866.1, read as the reverse complement.
CGGATGACGTCGTCAGTGTTATTTCTCGACCAAGAAGTCGTCGAAACGACGAAAACACGTGGATAGGTGTAGAGAATAATAATAAGGATGACAACTACTACAACGTACGAAAAAAGGAATTCCAAGAAGAACGATTCAAAAGATCAGAATGGAGATTCTATGTAGAACCTCATATCGCATTAGCTCTAATAGAAGCACACCCAAACTTTGATCTCAATTATCTCGAATCCTGTGAAATATTTCGAAAATTGATAAACAGATAAAATATTTGTTATATTATGATAAACATTTTATCAGTTGACCAATTTTTGTTACCACTGACAGGAACCGAGATAATTAAGCTAGAAATGAGGTGGGCTTCAGTTATTACTGGATTAAAAGATGACAATTCTGAAACTTCAAGGAAATTCAAAAAGGCTGAAACCCAGAAATAATGAAATTCGAAGATTCTGAAAAACAAAAAAATCTAGAAATCCGACACATCTTCTGAATCCACCTTCTGCTGGGTCCAAAGAAATCAGCCTCCATCAATCAGTGATCTTTTCCCTTTCTTTTTTGTCACGTACTTTCCTTTTCCGGTCATCATCGTTCATTTATTCCTTATTCATCCATCACAACGTCTTCTTCCTCTTCTTCCTCTGACAATATGTCATATCGATCGACTGAAAAGATCAGCACACGTGATAAGCGAATCCGCCACAGGTTTATCTCTCTGACTTACAAGAAAAAAAAGAAGATTGGGTACGTTGTAATTGCCACCGCATCGCCTATCAATTTCTTGCAGATCAAAAGAAAACTTCATATTCTTCTTCTTATCCTTCTGCAGACGATGTCTTCTCTCTTTTCGATCGTTCAGAGATCTGGCAACTGAATGTTTGATCTCGGAGACAGCTGACGACGAAATGGAGAAGAAGAAGAGTATAGGAGATCAGTTCGGGGAATCCCATGCTACTGTACCTTTGGTACGAACTCTGATGGGAGAACCAGTTTGGAGACGGATGATTTAATGATTTATGGGAACAGTTGATTCAGATGACAGAAGCATGATTTTCTAGTTTGAACGTCATCACTTTTTTTGATCTGTTACACACTTTGTGTTGTGAACTTTCAGAAAATTTTGATTTCTGAAAGTTCTTCGTTCCGCACGGTGTTTTCTTCGAGATGTCGTGTTTTTCTTATTAATTTTGGACGTCTTTCAAGATTCCAAACTATTCTATCTCCGTATCTCCTTTCATAGAAGTCCACTCACACTATCAACCTTGTGCTCAGTTATCTCGATTCCTCTGAAATATATCAAAATTCGGCTAACTGATAAATTATTCATTATAATATCAACAACATTTTGTCAATCGACCACTTTTTGATATCTCTTATAGCAACCGAGATAATTGAGCTTGAAGTGCAGGCATAGGGTGTTTCAGAAGTTTTTCAAGGTTCCATAACCCAAACTACATTTGAACAATTTTCAAGAATCTACAAATTGTCATAAAAAAAAAGCATTCAGCGATTTTATTGTTTGAATCCGCAAATATACAAAATTAAGGTTAAAAATACAAAATTTTTACTTCCACCTAGATCGAATAGAATACAGTGCGTTTCACATTTATACGGTCACCCTAATTTTGAAGTATAACTGGAGAACCGTTAATGATAGGTTTCCGGGGACTTAAAAATCAGATGTAGGGCCTCAAATTACATACCCATACACCTTTTCACTTTGATACCAACAAAACTGGCAAAATTAGATCACTTTGACTGAAAAATGGCTCTCTGCGTTGCGTTTCATATTTATACGGTCACCTCCGAGGAAATAAGAAAATTTGACAATTTGACATTAAGTGGCAGCATCATTCGGAGTGAAAACATCAAAAACACGATTTGGCATAGATCGGAAAAAATTTGGAATGTAGTGCTGGTCCTGATCTGATCTTCATTTCCGGATCGGAACCTTCGTGTGGTGTGCTTTTTCTGGGGCTGGCTATCTCAAAATGGCACTTTTCTCTGATCGTATGAACTTCGGGGATTATCAAAAAGGGTTTGAGGATCATGCCCTCTATTTTTCCCGTCGATTCCATCATCGTAAGATCATTTCCCAGTGAGAGAATGCCCTCAGTCGTCTCATCTGATCCATTTAGCATGGTTCCGACCCGAAAAATCGAAGTTGTGCTACGGCTTATCATCTCTCCGGGATGGAATTTCATGGAGAACCTGTCAGGTAAGTATTTACCGCCATTGCAGAAAGTTCAGGACCGGCTGGATGCTCAGGAACGCGATCGTTGTCGAAGGTTCCGATCCGGAAATGAAGATCAGATCAGGACCAGCACTACATTCCAAATTTTTTCCGATCTATGCCAAATCGTGTTTTTGATGTTTTCACTCCGAATGATGCTGCCACTTAATGTCAAATTGTCAAATTTTCTTATTTCCTCGGAGGTGACCGTATAAATATGAAACGCAACGCAGAGAGCCATTTTTCAGTCAAAGTGATCTAATTTTGCCAGTTTTGTTGGTATCAAAGTGAAAAGTTGTATGGGTATGTAATTTGAGGCCCTACATCTGATTTTTAAGTTCCCGGAAACCTATCATTAACGGTTCTCCAGTTATACTTCAAAATTGGGGTGACCGTATAAATGTGAAACGCACTGTATTAGAAAAAGTTGGGTCAAATTATATTTTTCGTTTGAAAAGGGCTTGGTTTTGTAATATAATGTGACCTCCGTGGAGAACCTAAAGAAGAGGTAGAAGGTCGAGGATTTGGAAAAGAAGGGGAAAATCAGTACTCAGTTTGTAACGTTCAAGTTGCAGGATATTGCAGGAGCCTTTAGGTACATCCGTGGTGCAGCAACTTCCAGGACCCCGACTTCCAGAACTGCAAGGGAGATTTTATTGACAAGAAAGGTGAGGGAATGGGCATTGGTAAAGTTTCCAACTTTTAATTTTCAGGAGCTGCTTGGTGTTCGGGGTGAATCAACTTCGAAGATTTCCACTCCCAGGACTCCCAGGGATTCTTCCAGGATTGGCAAGATATGAATCCAATTGGAAGAGGTAGCGGAATAGGTGAGGAATTAGGACCTTTTCGAATTTTGTTTCCAATGTTTGAATTTCAGGAGCTTCTTGGTGTCTCCGGGATACAACAATTTCCAGGACATCGACTTCCAGGACTGCAACAATTTCTAGGACACCGTTTCCAGGATTGGCAAGATATGGATCCAGAGGTAGCGGAATAGAATGAAAGGTGAGGAAATGGTCAAGAGTATTTATTTTCAACTTTCTAGTTCCAGAAGGATTGCCCGCCAGGACTCGAATCGAGAGGACAGGATGTACAGGAGGAGGAGGAAAGTACAGCATTGTGAGGAAACGGACATAAAAAGGAAAGGTGAGGAAATGGGCATTTCAAAACTAGAGAATTTTCAACACTTTGAGATTGTCAAAAATTAAAAATTTTCAAAAACTTCGAAAATTTTGAGTTCGTGAAAGTTGTCGAAAAATATTTTCAAGAATTCTCAAAATTTCAAGTATTTTCAAAGTTCAAAAAAAAAAATTATAATTCGAAAATTTTCAAAAATGAAATTTTCAGATAACGAACGTCAAGAGATTTCGAGTCGACATCATTCGGTCCAAACTATCGATAACTTCGCGAACTCTTTATTTTTGATTCTTCTCTTTTTATTTCTTGTGCGCTCCTTCTGTAACGTTCAAGTTGCAGGATATTGCAGGAGCTTTTAGGTACCTCCATGGTGCAGCAACTTCCAGGACTCCGAGGGATATTGTAAAGGCAAGAAAGCAAAGGTGAGGGAATGGGCATTGTTAAAGTTTCCAACGTTCAATTACCAGGAGCTGCTTGGTGTTCGGGATGAATCAACTTCGAAGACTTCTACTTCCAGGACTTCAACAACTTCCACGACTCCAAGGGATGTTTCCAGGACTGGCAAGATATGGATTCAATTGGCAGAGGAAGCGGAATACGTGAGGAATTGTAAATTTTCAGAATTTGTTTCCAACGTTCTAATTTCAGGAGCTTCTTGGTGTATCCGTGATAGAGCAACTTCCAGGACTTCCAGCAATGACTTCAGGATTGGAATGATTTGGAACCAGCTAGCAGAGTTAGCAGAATGGAATGAAAGGTGAGAAAATGGGCGAAGAGTATTTAGTTTGCAACTTTCAAATTCCAGGAGGAGGAGCTTGGATGGATCAATTTTTAAGACTACGAGGACAGTTGGTCGCACTTGAATCCAGATGAAAGGTGAGGAAACGGGAACTTGCAAAATTTTGAAACTTTCTCGGGACATTGTTTTTCTGGTTTTTGGGTTGAAAACTTTCATTTTCTAAACTTTTGATAAACAAATTCTGGAAAATTTTCGTGGGCAATTAGCAAACTACAAAATTTCTATTTCAAAAAAACATTGATACAAAAATGTTGGCAAAGTCCAAGATTCACAAAAAAAAAACAATCAGTATTTCTAGTTCCAGGAGCTGCTTGGCGACGACTTCGAGCAATTCGAAGACAGCTACCGTGGAGGTTTCCTGGATTGGCAGGATGGGAGTAGCGAAAAAAAGGAAAGGTGAGGAAATGGGAATTTGAAAATTAGAGAATTCAAATAAAAAAAATTAAAAGTCAAAAATTAAAATTTTTCAAAATTTTCGAAAAAATGAGTTTTCAAAAAGAAATTTTTGTGTGCCACTATACTTTTCGATTTTTACGTGATCTTCTAACTTTTTTGTGACATTTTTCTACTTTTGAAAATGTTGAGTGGCCGAATTCCTTTTTCGAATGTTTGGAAGAAAAAAAATATTCGTGAAAATTGTATATTTCACGTGAATTTTTGATTCTTAATTTAAGAATTTGAAAAATAGAATTTAAAAAATTCACGAATTTTCAAAGGATAACTTTTTTCTAATTCGAAAATTTTAAAATATGAAATTTTCAGATAACGAACGCCAAGAGATTTCGAGTCGACATCATTCGGTCCAAACTTCGAGAACTTCACGAACTCTTTATTTTTTTTATTTTCTCGTTTTTATTTCTTGCGCGCTCCTTCGTCGGTGGTTTTCTGTCTGACCATTTTTGGCTGTCCGTCGTTCGTGTCCGTCGTCCGTGGAAATTGTTTTAGTCTGTCCGTTAAAAAATGTCACTGTCCGTGGAACTCGGCCTCTTTTTTTGTTCTAGTTTTTCGTGGTTCTTGTGTCTTGGATTCGTTGTTTGACAATTAGCAATGGTTTAAAACGTATGGCCGTTTGCTGTGTTAATTCTTGAAAGAAGTTTCTAGCGATCTGGAGAAAATTTTTTCAATCTGGCTGAGAAAAAATAAAGTAATGGAAGAAAATAAATTAATTTCGAAAATCGCAAGAACGAGGGAAACATCCGAACTATTACAATTTTCGACATATTTTTCACATTTAGCCGACGAAAAAGGCAAGGAAATTCCTTTTTTCGAGTTCGATCTCGAAAAAGCCTACCAAGGTTAGCTCCGACACACCGATTTACCCCAAAAAGCCCTCCTATTATATTCCCCCATTTGCATGTCAATTTTTCAGGGCTCCCTTCAATTCGTTTTTTTTTTTCGAAACGAGAGCACACACGAATCTCGTCATTCGTAACCTACAATTTTCAGAAACATAGCCATGCACCCTCCCTTCTACTTTCATCGTTTTGCTCTTTTTGTTCTGACTTTGTTTTTCTCGGCTTCTGATTCTTGTTCCGATGAGAACACTTATATTTCTAACCTGTCTTGTTGTATGCGTTGATAATGCTGTTAGCCCGGTAAGATTCTGTGATAAGTGACTTGTTTAACTTCCTAAAATCTAGAACTTCGTTAGCGACTCTAGGTCGCTGTATCCCAAAATGATCCGAACGAAAAGTGCCCATCAATTCATCACTTTCTATATGGGAACGTTTCGAGACGTCTTCAAAAACACCTCAAACATTATGTATCATTTCAACTATTATGATGAAGGCGTCAAAGGAATTGGTTGTTATATGGAGAAGGAAATGGACTACACTAGACTTCGAAGTTATTTCGAGAGATATGCCACAACTCATCGTGATCCAGAAATCAAAGTGATCGCTGCCTTGATGATCAGAGGCGGTGCACACATGACTGCCGAATTCCACGTCACCACCAAACAGAAGTGGTTGGGATTTGAAGACCATTTTCATATGGTCGTTAGGGTGGTTAATGTGAGTTTGCGGATATTTTTGATATTATTCTGTTACAAAAAATTGGAAATGTCGGTGGCCGTGGCCGAAGATCCTACAACGACAACTACAGTAACCTAAAAATGCTTCAATTTTCGGAATTAATTTTCTCGTTTTTATTGATTTTTGCCAATTTTTCTGTTTTTTTTTCACAAAAAGTCGGAAAATAGAAACTTTTTATAGTGAAAAATTTACTGGAAACGGACTAAAACTGAGAGGAAAACCTGAAAATATATTTATTTTCCGGATTCATTTTGATTTTTAATGCGTTTTCAGTCAATTTTTCACAATAAAAAGTTTCTACATTCCGACTTTTTAAGGGAAAAGAACAGAAAAACCGACAAAACTCAGTAAAAAAAGGAGAAAATTAAAATATTTCTAGGTTACTGTAGTTGTCGTTTTGGGACCCACAGCTCCGATTTTTCGTACCAGTATAATATCTAAAATCTGTTTTCAGGACGAAACCGTCGGATGGGGAGTGCGCCACCTGAATATGGCTTTCGACTGCTAAAGCTGCAGAATTCATGCGGATACAAACAATAATAATAATAAAAACATAATTATAGGACAGAGAGCTGGATGATGGGAAAATATATAAATTATGATCATTTTCATAAATTGTTAAATATTGAATTTCGTCGTTTTTCACTTCAATTCTGCCACTTTGGCCTCGAGAAGTTTCAGCTTTTCGACGACAGATCCGATTTCTTGCTTTCCATTTGTCTGAAATATCTTTATTAGTTTTTTGGCACACCAATCGATAATTACCTCATATTCAATAATAGCTTCTCTTCCTTGTGCCACCTCTTTTTCCAGCTTCTCTCGAATCGTTTTCAAATGAGAAAGTCCACCGGCAAAGTGTTGTGCTTGCTCGTGAAGGCGATTAAGTGCTTTGACTTTATTCACATTGCTCGGGAGAGAAGAGCAAGCGACGTCCCATTTCTGCATCAATTCGAGAATTTCGTTAACCTTCTTGTCAAGGTTCTCATCGATGTCATTGTTGGCACGAGTTTCGTCGATCTTCTCCAGTTTTGTGAGCATCACATTCAGACGTTGTTCGAGGCCGGAGACGTAGGAGTGGTTGAGAGTTTCACATCTCAATTTGAGATCTTCAATTGTATCCAGAACCGGGGCAGATGGAATCACAGAGCTTCCAATTACTTGTTCAATTCTTCTTAGTCTATTTTCCAAAGCTGCCGCCTTTGAATCCGAGCGAACTTTAGGAAGCTCCACTTCATGGTTCACAGGCGCTGCCTTCCCATTTGCTTGTACTCCTTGCAACGTCTTCACCTCTTTCTCTAGATTCTCAAGAACTTCAGCGTTGAGAAGATCGGTTTTCACAGTGTCGTCCGCCCGGATTTGCTCATTCAAATCGGCAATTTCATAGAGGATACGGTTCAATTTCTCGGCTGGTGTCTCGATTCCTGTGAATCCAGCTCCAGCAACTTCCAGAACGTATTGGTTGTTTCCGAATGCGTGGCGGCGCTTCTTGGCGATTGAATCGGAGAAATCTGAATATAGAATCTTCAATTATAACCGTAAGGTGGTCAAATACCGATAGAAGACAAGTTGAGAACACGACCTTTGTATTGCTTCAGTGCCTCGTCAATATCGACAGAAACCTGGAAAAACTAGGTTATCTGGGGAAATTCTTGTTAAAAAATTACCAATTCGATGTCTGGATGATTTGGAGTATCATTCTCGGGCTGAGGATTCTGAACTGGGTTGGCAGCTCCGTCAGATTCGTAAATATCCTCTTTTCCGATTGTCGACATTTTACCAGGTTTTGAAGCGAACTGAAACATAAATCTTGTTTAAGAATATTGTTAAAAATTAGAGTAAGCATTCAGTATAACATTTCTATACACAAAATGTGACAAATTTAACAAAAACTAGGTTAATTGTTGCGAAACAAAATCGAATCGCGGAATAAAAATGAACTGGCACGAAAATGCAAATGCGCTCCATCGTCACGCATTAGAGAGTGGAGACGGCAGGGTTTTGCTCCCCGCTAAACAAATTTTGAACAAATATTCGCTGCTTTCTGTGAATTCAGTGCTTTTTGTTTGATTTCTTGTGTTTTTTTTTGTGTTTTCCTAAATTCATATTTTACAGATGTACTCGGCAAATCGATCCCATCGCGCAGAAACGAGAAACCGTTCAAAAGACGAGCTCCGAAAGGTATAAATTTGCAGTCCTATTCAAACAATAAATATCCTTTTGTTCAGGTGATCAACTCATTGGAAAAAGTCCGCAGGTGGGAGAAGAAACTTGTTCTCATCAAAGACACCAATATTCGAATCTACAAATGGGTTCCAGGTAAGAACCTTGACGATGATTTATCGATTATCCCCGTATTCTCTTTCAGTAAGCGCTCAAAACATCATGGCTCCACCGAAGGCTCAAATCAAAGAAGTCGACGAGGAGAGCAATCAAATTCCATCAGCTGAGAACTCGCAGGATTCCACGAGTGTCACCCGTCCAGCAGTGAACTTTGACATCAACGAAGACTCCAACTTTTCCACTGGCGACAATTTCGACAGCGACTCGAATCAAACGTTCGAACCACAAAACTATCAAGGCGGCGCCACCGGCTCCACTGATTTCAGCGCGATGCGTGACGCTGAGATGGCATCCAAACCTCAATAACTCTCTGATCTCTAATATCTGTTCTTGGTTTCGTGTTTTAATCCCCATTCCATACTGTGTAATCTCATTAATAACGTCTCATTCATGTTTTATTCTTCAATTTATCAAAGTTTCACCAGTACATAATATAAATAACCAAAAGACTGTGTATAACCCATTTTCGAAAGTATTTACAAGTGACAAATGTGCCGTAGTGAGATTGTATGTAAGTAGAACAATTAAAGATAAAAATTGAGTATCAAAATAGTAAAAAAGGCAAACGAAGGGAAATAAGAAGCGTTGAGTACAAGCTTCTCATTTCTCGGACAGAAACCGAAGAATGATTGAAGTGGCTGAGGATAACCATCAGCAATGTCGAAAACGGATCGAGAAGAGTTCATTCGAAATACTTGATCTCCTCTAGTGAAATGGATTTCCTTTTCGTAGGTGAACGCCGAATGAACACCTTTCGGAACTCGCGCCCAATTCAAATCAATCGCCTTCGGATACCGCTCATCCACTCGCCGATGATCCATTTTCTCATCCAGTTTCCAGTATCTGGACCCTTTCCAGATGTATATTGCAGGAGGACTGAAAAAAATTGGAATGCTTCAGTGTATTTTCCGCACAGTGTTTTTTCGGAACGCCTTGTAAATTCGCTCGAACGCTAATGTATTCAAAAAAGCGTTGGTATCGAAGCGAAAGCTTCAAATTGAACTTCCGAGCCCCCCGGAAAAAAACACGAGAAAAATTCACCTTAAAATATTTACGTTCCGGAAAAACCTCGTGTTTTTAAAATAATTTTTGTACCGTGCTTTTTCCGATAGAATGCAAGCACGGTTGTGTAGCGAATCAGCGTTTCAATGCTAATTTTACTATAGTTTTACGGTCATTTCGAGCAAATTTTCGAGACTTTCCGGTTAAAAAAACCGTTCTTCTATAGAAAGTTCTGAATATATCGAGAACTCACTTAAAATAATGCCATTCGTAGGCCAAATCAATGTACTTCTCATCGATTCCGATTTCCGAAAGAGTCAGCGGAGCATGAGCCATACGATTTCCGTAGATTACGTAGATTTTCTCACCAACAAAGACCCATAGATGGTGTCCGACGGAAACGGCGGCGTCGATGGGATTCGGGAGTCCGGGAAAGAGTTGATCGATGGGAACGGGCTTGATGATAAGACGCTTCCAATCAGGTGACACACGCCACACCCATTGACTCTGAAAAAAAGCATGTATATGAATGAGTTTAGAAGTTTGAGTACAATTTATGATTCAGTTATATGAACCGTTTTTCCATTCAAGTTATCGTATACACTTTACTAGAATGCTACTCAAACCGTCAACTTTGAGATCATATATCTCATTTTCTGCAGAAGATATCATAAAATGGTCAACTGACCAATCATTTTTGATATTATGATAGACATTTCATTAGTTGACAACTTTTCCATATCTTTCACAGCAATCGAGATAATTAAGCTCAAAGCTAACGATTCGGGTGGGCTTCTAATTGTAAGAGGGAATACCGTATAGCTTACTTTGGGAGTTTACAATAGCATGATCCAGTTGTCCAAAATTTTCGACATTTTTATGTAACATTAAGCAGAAACTGTGCTTTACTTTTGCAGTAGGACCTATTTTTGCAACTACTGTAGTTTTGGAGATATGTGCCCTTGAACATTTGCTACGGGCTCAAAGTTTATGGTTTGCTGTGACACTCTGTTAGAGTGATTACGGTAAGTCGGTTCCTATCGCAAGTTGGTTCATTTGCTTTCTAGGAAAAAGTTGACGATTTTAAAACTGGTCAATTTCTCTTTAATTTGTTTTTAGCAAATTTTAAGACCAGTTCGTTTTAGGGAATTATTCCCACTATTGCTCCAATCCTCAACCAAGATCCCATGAGTTTCGTATATTTTCGAAACTTTCCCAGAGGGCAACCGATTATTATGATATTTATGTCTTCAGATGTCACTCCTTCACCTCCAGGTGAAGGAGACACCTGGAAAACCCTAACCGGATGTGATGAGAACCTCCCGAACTTTCCCAGGGACCAAAATAATAGGCTCCGCCCACTTTCTAAGTCGATGTGTGCGATTCAGAATACCAAATAATCATACTGTCTCATTTCTGAGTACACTGCTAACCGCTCTTGTCTACTGTCTTATTTCAATTTACTACTGTAATTATGTCTCGTCTTACCGGACGTGTCTCTTATCCAACAAAGGAAAACTCCGATTCTTCCTCGAACTACCGCCGTATGGACCATCAGGATGTTCGTCGTGGAAATGGAAACAACTATCGTCAACCATTCCGATCCCAAAACAATGAGGAAAGATCGAAACCACGTGGAAAGGGAGCTGTCAGATATCAAGGAACTTATAGTGATCGATTCCAGCGTCAGGATCAGAATAAGGATTGTTCCTCATCGGATCGATTCAATGGATCATCTCAATCTCAGGAGAAACCAATAACTCGTAAACCAACTCAAAGAATCGAGGATGTGATTCCAACTGAGGAACTTCTGGAAGTGGAGGATCTTATCGAACAGATCAGTGATTTGAGTATCCGAAGTGATCGATCAGCATCCCAAATCAAGAGAAACATCCTTGCAAGTGACCTACTTTTGGATACAATGGACATTGATGATTGGGAAAAAGTTTGTAAATCCATGATTGAAACTGCTCTCGATAAAGGAGAAACCGAGTTCATTGCTGATTTGATGGTGGCTCTTTTGAGTAAGTTTTCCATTATTTTTAATTATTTTAATTGATTGGTTTCTTATTTTCAGAAAATCCAATCTTCGCTGCTGTGATGTCAGATGAATTGATGGATGCTTCATCTAAATACATCCTGGAAGAAGACGGAAAACCAATTCCATCATTCCTATCTTCTATCCTGTGTGCTCATTGGCCAAGACAATATTTCAAAGCATTCGATAATGTGAATCCAATTCTTTATACTGTTGTTTGTATTATCAAAGGATGGATTCTCGTAGTTCAAGAAGATACCCAAAGATACTACAGTAAGCCAGGAGAATCCAAAATCACTCCAGAAATCATCGAGACTCCCGAAATGGTCAATTTGTGTGCCGTCGCTCTATCGGATCTTTGTGAATCGGCTCAACGTCAACTCTGGATCAATTGGGCGTCTCTGACTGATGAAATCTATGAATGCATAAAACCATCAATCACTCACAATCCAAATTTAACTGGAGAATCCAAGGAACGTCTTCTGGATACACTTCTTCAGATGACACAATGGACCAAGAATCAAAAGGCTTCTATGAAGAGTTCAGGTGTTCAAACTGTCTCTTCGGGACGTTAATTTTCTTTATTTTTCTTGTTTTCTTATTTTTCTGTAAGTTATAATTTCCCCTGCTTCTCTTTTCCCTGTACACTCTATTCATGTATTAATATTTACCCCATAAGATAAAGTTAATAATTAAAAAGTCTACTGTATTAAAGGCGCATGGAATTATCTGTAAGGGTATCGATTTTCTGGTCGCGGTGTCCACGTGGACAAGCAAATGACCTGGAAAATTCCAGCTTTTCGGCTCCCGCGGCCGCAGCAAATTGCGGAAAATTAGAACAAAACCCTATAAGCGACCTAAAAACCTTTTTTCTTGAAATTCGTGGGTTTTTCGTGAGAAGTGAACAACACTTTTTGGTTATTCCCAATCCCAAAAAGGTTTTCTAAAAGTTCCCAGAATGTCTTGCGAGAAAAAAGAAGAAGAGGTCAACAAGAAGGAGGATAAGAGTAAAAGTAGAAGAAAGGAAAAAGAAGAAAAGAAAGAGGAAAAGAAGGAAGAGAAGAATTTGGAGAAGAGTAAGAGGAAGGAAAAAGAGGAGAAGAAGGATGATAAAAGTAAGAAGAAAGAAAAAGAAGAGAAGGAAAAAGAGAAGAGTAAGAGGAAGGAAAAAGAAGAAAAAGAAAAGGAAAAAAGCAAAAAGAAAGAAGAAAAAGAGAAAAGTAAGAAGGAAGAGAAGAAAGAAGAAAAGGAGAAGGATAAGAAGGATGAGGAGCGAGAAAGAAGAAAAGAGAAAATGAAGCGAGCTGGAGCAGTTTATAATCAAATGAATAACAAAAGTTTGATAAGTGAAGGGTCTACAGTTTTGGGAAGATTTGAGGTCGATGCGATTATCGGTGGTGGAGGTTTCGCTCAGATTTATAAGTGAGTTTATGCGGTTTCTGCAGTCGCAGCCAAAAAATTTTCCAAAAAAAAAATTTTTTTAATCGAAAAATATTATGTTTTCGGCATTTTTTGGGTTACTGTAGTTTTTGTTCCAGATTCTGGAATCCAGAAAGAACATTTGTCTGAAAATTTCAGACTGTACTAAACAAAACAAGATCTTCAATTTTGTAGTTGACAACTTTTTAGTAGCTACCGTAGTTTTTGAACTATACGACTTTAAAGTCGATAAACGTCTTTGTGACATCTGAGCATCTAGTAACTTTAAAGGCGCATAACTCAAAAACTACGGTATCTAATGAAAAGTTGTTAACTACGAAATTGAAGATCTCGTCTTGTTTAGTAGATTCTAAAATTTTTCAGACACAAAAATTGCTGGTTTGCCTCCCTCTGAATAGCCCTATTAAGTTTCCGAAGACTAGATTTAAAAAACCCTTTTTCAGAGCCTATGACAAAGTTCGCAAAGAGGATTGTGCTATCAAAATGGAACATGCGACTCTGGACATACGTCGAATGAAACTCGAGATTACTGTACTTTTGGCACTTCGTGGTTGTATTGGAATCCCAGAAATTTTGGGTCAAGGAAAATGGCAAAACGGAGATATCAAATCCCAATACATTGTGATGCAGTTAGTTGGAAAGAACCTATCGGAAATCCGAAAAGCACTTCCACATCGTCGATTCAGCGAACGGACTCTGTACAGAGCAATGCTTCAGATTCTGAAGGCGTTGTCTCTTTTACACGGCGCCGGTTTCTTGCATCGCGATTTGAAACCATCGAATTGTTGTATTGGCGCCACGGACTGCACTAGGATCTACCTGATTGATTACGGTCTTACTCGACAGTACCTTGATAAAGGAGGCATTGTCAGAAAGCCACGTGCCGGAGTTGGTCTTCGTGGAACTATTCGTTATATGAGTTTGGATGCTCATGCTCGTCACGATTTGGGACCTAATAACGACTTGGTTGCATTCCTCTACACTACCGTAATCCTTTTGAAAAAATGGAATAAAGCTATAATAGATTTTCAGATCGAATGTGGAGATGGGTCACTTCCATGGTCCAACGAGTCCACTCATGATAACATTATCAAATTGAAACAGGCTCATACTGGAGAGAAATTGTGTACCAAACAACCAGTGATGACAAAAGTGGCCGAGTATATCGAAGGATTGAGTTATCATAATATTCCGGATTATGAGAAACTTTTTGGATTGATTGAAGACTGCAATCCACCGGATCTCAAGGATAGTGAACCCTATGATTGGCAGTATCGGTGAGCTTGGAAGGAAATAAAAATCAGGTTAAAAAGTGGAATTTCAGATCTCCTCATAATGTTATGACACCGACCAATAATGAAACTCCAGGAGGAACGAAGGAGAATGCAACGGAGCGGATGCAAGTGTGAACTGTGGATCTTTTCAAATAAATTTTGGATTTTTATTATTATTTTTGTACTCCGATTGTTGACCTACAGTACCACCAAGCTTGAGCGCACTGTTGTGAAAAACGCAGAAAATACAAACAAGCTTTGTTGGTTGATAATTTTTTGTAGTTACCGTAATTCCTGAGATACCTTCTTTAGAAAATAAGGTTCCTAGAAAAAGAGACGCCGAATTTTTAAAGGCTCATATCTCCAAAATGACGGTAGTTATGAAGATTTGGATTCTAAAGTTTTCGAGTTCTGGATTTCGAAAAATTTTGAATTTTGGAGAATTCTGTTTTTTCTGGAATCTATAATGTTTTGAAGTTTTCAGAAGAAGTCTATTTCAAAATGACAACTTACATTTTTCAAAAGTATTAAATTCTTTTTTCAGTCTCCCAGAATGAATAATTTTCAATCAAAAGTGTCATTAAGGTACCCTAAAGTCTTTAATAGAAGGGTCAACTTTGAGCTCGATTATCTCGGCTCCTTTAAGAGATATAAAAAATGTGTCAACTGACAATACACTTCTGATACTATTATAAACAATATATCAGTTGACAACTTTTTCATATCTTTCACAGGAACCGAAATAAATTGGCTCAAAGTTGACCTGATGGAGAAAGGGCATTCGATTACTGTAGAGTGTTCACGGAATTTTCAAAGCAGTTTTCCTGAATCCCCAAGTCACCTTGAAAACTAGATATTCTCCACGATACTGTACCACAATTGGGTTATCCACTCGACATTCATTTGGTCGAATATCGTCTCTTTCGTGCTCCTTCTCCTTTTTCCTTCCTCTCTCCTCCTTCTTTTTCTCTTCCTTCTTCCTTTCATCCTCTTTTGGCTTCGTTGGATTCTTTTTAGTACCGTAATACATTTCCATCCGATACTTATCCATAGGAGTGAATTTCCATTCTCGAGGAGTATCATATGCAAACATCACACTATCACTATCCGAACTGTGACTGAATCCCAAAGCGTGGCCCATTTCGTGAGCGACGACCGAGTATAGAGAGTTGCCTGAACTTTTAACTTTGTTTGAGATTTCCATTACGGTCGGTCGAAAATCGGCGACCACCGACCGACCGACCGAATTTGTGCATTTGCGCGTCAAGATACTAGAGAGTGTTTGCGTACGCAGTATTTTATTGTTCGCGATTTTCGAAAAAAGCGTCTTAATATAAAATGCTGTGTACGCAAAACCTCTCTGGCATGTCGGCGGTCGGTCGGTCAGCTGATTCTCCCTACCGTAACCCCCCTCACCTCCAAACCTCTCCGTAAAATTAGTCATCACAAAATGAACATTATCATTGATATGAATTTGCCCGTGCGGTGGAAAGAAGGCGTGCGCCAGAGTCTGTGAATCAAATCTAACATTGCATGGATAATGTGCGGATCTCTGAAAGAAAGGTTTCCCTGATTCATTTTTCCTTATTCCTCATACCCCCGCGGAAATCTGTATATTTGGCTTCTCAACAGATGACTCCAAAATCTCCACATCTGCAAGTTCGCTCCATTGAGACGCTGCTTGGCGCATTGTTCTCCGTAAATCATCGAGAGAGATTCGTGTAGAAGTGCCGGCTGACTTGCATCTGGAAAAGAAAAAAAACCAATTTTTGTAATGTTCTGTTTGTTATTAGTAAAAAATGGCTGGTTTTGTGTCAAGAAGAAGAACAAATACCGACGGCTAGACTTCAAAGAAATCGTTTTTTTTGAAGACGACGGTCATCTTGACAATTTGCAAAAATTTTGGCATCAAAAAAGAAGAGAAGGAATTTTGAAGAAAATATCGGCTAATCGAAATTGGAAAAAAATTGGAACTAATTTAGAATTCTGTGTCTACATATGAATTTGCACCAGAATTTCTAGTGGATTACTGTAGGAAAAAAACGGTAGGGTGAAATTCGATCTCATGGACCAATCGCCTATATTGAGACACAGCAGGGTCTCATATACCTAGATCGCATGCTGGGCACTTTGGGAATCAGTTTTGGATCAATACTACGATACTTTAGTATCTTCAGGATTTGGAAGGTTGTGTTGTACTGATTTTTTCTAATGTCTCGAATTTTAAACAATTATGAATCTTCTTTTTTTGATAAAATTTTTATAACTACTGTAGCTCTTGAGATACCGTAAACACTCTGATATGACGCTCTCCAAACTCTCAACTTTGTGCCCAATTATCTCGTTTCCTGTTAAAGATACGAAAAAGTAGGTAACTGATAAATTGTTTATCATAAAATCACTAACATTTCATCAGTTAACACATTTTTGATATCTCTTATAGGAACCGAGATAAGTTGGCTCAAAGTGTTGATCAAGGACGGATCCATAAGTTCTTAACCTTTTGAGGCACATTTCCTCCGAAAAACAGAGAAATTAGTGGCGGAAATTAATAAATTACAAGTTAATGAAGTTATTGTTAGTGTGACTTAAAAATTTCAAGTCTAATTAGACAAAATTCAAGCATTTTTCAAGTGCTTAAACTTAGCCACTTTTACCCGGAATGCAAGGCGACTCACAATTTCCCAGACTGATAAAAACGGGTATATCTCTAGACATAAGTTCCCTGAAAACATGAAAATTGCTAGAATTATAATTTTACGTTTGATTCAAAGCTGCTGAAATTTTCAAAGCAATTCCTCAAGGTTAGGTATTGTTATGATTGTCCAAAAATGAAAATATTTCCTGTGATTTTCATAAGATGAAGCAACTTTGACAAGCGATAACTCAGCTCAAAGTTGATCAAATGAACTGAAACTTTGTCAGTTTAATGATGAATTATTTGGATTTGTACACTCCAAATTTGAGCCCAATACAACGCTTTTCTCAGTTTTTATGATAGCATAAAGTTTAGTCTAGGTAATTATGCGCGATCCTGTACACTGATAGTTCCAGAAAGTCTTTAAAATTTGAGAAATTTTTCCAGAACTTTCTGAAAGCTTTGACATTCTAAAAGGAATGTTTCGAGTCTCATTTAGACTCTCCAGGTCTCTAAAATCCTTAGGTGTCCCTGTTTCTTGAAAATTCACAACTTCTAATTTTAAAACTTTTCGATCTTTTGCCCTCTTGCTCTGTCTCATTTTCTCTATTCACTACCACATGTGCCTCATTCTTCCCTTTATTTTCCTTTTTGCTCCTTGTGACTTTTTGTATATAAACTATTTCTTTTGCTCTATTTATTCCTATATACAAACTTTTTAGATGCAAGCTCTTTTCTGAAAGCAATATTTTAGGATCTGTACCTTTAACGTTACTGTAGCAATGAATAAAAAGATAAGATCGGTCTACTCTTTCTAGGAGGTTGTGATGCTTAATCATCAATTGTCAGCATAACAACCAGCAGAATGAGTTGATCGAAATATCTAGAATTCTGTACTAGAAACAGGAATATGCCAGAAAATCAGAATCTCAGAATCACTAGAGGAAATAATCTGGGGAAGACAGAGTTGGTGGAGAAGAAGAAGAAGAATGAAATGAGTTTGAAAGTGATCGGACGGACCGACGCACGGCTGGTCTAAAAGAGGGCGGAGTCTTGACGACCCCCGAAGAAATAGTTTACGGATCAGAGAGAAGTTGAGAAATAGTAGGGAAAACTAAGAGACGCAGAGAAAGGGCAGCTGGCGAGTTTAAAGTGGGGAGCATCGGCAGTAGCAGCAGTTGGACAGAGGGGTCCGATGTTGAAACGGACGGACAGAAGGAAAAATATCTGCGTCTCTTCGGAATCCATTGTGTCTCGCCTACGATTGATGGTAGTTTTTTGAGACGGCTGCTCTGGCGATCCGCCAGTGGGGAAGAGGTAACCACAAAACTCGGATTACACACGGTATTACTCCAATGCAGCAGGCACAAGATGGTGGGGAGAAGAAGATGGACTGGGATGTAAAGTTTGGGAGAAGGAAGAAGAAGAAGAAGATGGTGAAAGGTGTCAGAAAGAACAATGGATGGTGGTAGAGTATTCCTATTTTATAAATTAAATGAGTAGTGTAAAAACCAGAAATGCCCGAAATGGCTTTTTTGATAAACGGACTCCGGAATCCGGAATCCCGAATAGAATAATTTTCCCGGAATAAAAAAATTTTTCCGGAATCCGAAATCCGGAATACACAATTCGGAATTTCGAGGTCTCCGATGGGCATAAAAAATGTTAGAAAAGCACATTTTGTGCTTATTTTTTGCATTCTAAATCGCTGAAGTTCAAAAAAGGCAGAGAATTCATGCAAACTAACACATTTTCTGAAAAATCAGATATAAAAAATTTTCTCGGAATCCGGAATCCGGACAATTGAAAATTTTCCGGAATCCGGGCAAAAATATTTTTCCCGGAATCCGGAATGAAAAAAAAGCACGGAATATGGAATCCGGACATCTCTGGTAAAAATATACTCTAATAGAACGCCACCCGAATCGTCAAATTTGAGCCTATGTATCTCATTTTCTGTGAAAGATATCGAAAAGTGGTTAACTAATAAAATGTTGCTGATAACATGATAAACATTTTATCAGTTGACAACTTTTTGATATCTTTCAAAAGAAGTGAGATATATAGGCTCAAAGTGATGGTCCGAGTGGCGGTCTAATTTAGCTAAAATTGCTGAAAATAGTTTTGGATCTAGGAAAATCTAAATTGTAGCATTCAAAAAACATAAAATATTTCTTCTAGAAAGTTCTCGAAACTTCTTGGAAATTATTTATCATTTTTCAAGCTCTGGGATTTTAGAATGTCATGAACCAAATCATTTACCGTTTACCCTGTAATAGAAGGGCCCCCTAACTTTGAGCCAATTTTTCTCAGCTCCTGTCAGAGATACAAAAAAGTTGTCAACTGATAAAATGTTAATCATGATATTACAAACATTTTATTAGTTGACATAATTTTGATATCTTGCATAGGAATTGAGATAATTGAGCTCAAACTTGACGGTGTGGCCTATTACAGATTTCAAGTATACCTACCATTCTCGGAAATTTGAATTTCGACATGTTCTAAAAATTTGAAAAATGTAACTCTTTTTGAAGCAATTTTTCGAAAATGTGAAATCAGGCATACCCCTAAAACTACTGAATTTTCTGGAAAACTGTCAACTACAAAACCAAAACTGAACTTTTCTGAAATTTTCTAAAAACCGAGAATTTCATATTTTGTAACGTTTGGAAGTTAACAGAGCGATCTGGTGTCAATCCAATTTTTCAAAAAAAAAATCGTATCTCATAACTTATGAGTCATAAGGTATAAAAGCGCCTACAAAAATAGTCTACAACAAAAATGAGATGCTTCTGCGTCTTCTATATTTGGGCCTTTCACAGAAATCGTAATTTTTAACATTTTCCACAGATCTCTGAATAGTTCGGGAAAATGAAAAAATACTTTGAGAAATAAAGATCGTTTTTGAGATTTTAAGAAGTTCTATACCAATTATCGGACTTTGAAAATCTTGAAAATGGTTGAAATTTTATACGAATTTCAAAAACTAACCCATAAGTAATAACCTTATCAGTCCATTTGAACTGCGGCTGCGCATATCGTTTGCCTCGAGAGTGTCTGAAAATCCCGGCTCTAGTCGGTTATTTTGGTCCTTAGAATTATTTTTGGTCCTTAGATTTTTCTTGGTCCTTAGAAATTTGTTTCCAGATTCATTTTGATTTTCAGCTTTTAATCTTAAAAATCTGTATCCGGAGTGTCCATTCAATTTTTCTCGGAAGTTGGTGGCTAAATATGTTACTTCCATAAACTAGCACAATGTTCATAATATATGGTGCCCATGCGCAGGTTGAGCAGAATAGCAGAAAAGTTATCTGAATTTTCTTTAAAAAGTGAATAAAGTTTGTTCAAAATTTATAATTTTATACGGACAGAAGAAAATTTTGGACCTTTTCTAGTTTAGAGGTCCCAAGAAAATATAGCGGCCAGAAATATGAAAATGGTGCTCATATTGGAATAATGTACCATCATTGGTACTGTGTGGGTAATTCAAGTTTTTGTGCCCGGTATGGAAAATGTTGATGGTCTACCGTATTCCTCAAATAGAAGTCCACCCTGGATGTAAATATTTTTAAATAGGCTCAGAAGTGCATGTTTTCAGAAATAAATATAACCCTGAAAGAGCCGAATTTTTCTTCTGTCTGTACAAAGTTATGAATTTTGAACAAACTTTATTCACTTTTTCAGAAAATTCAGATAACTTTTTTGCTATTCTGCTCAACCTGTGCATGGGCATACAATATTATGAACATTGTGCTAGTTTATGGAAGGAACATATTTAGCCACCAAATTCCAGGAAAAACTGAGTGGAAACTTCGGATACCGCATTTTCAAGATTAAAAGCTGAAAATCAAAATGAATCTGGAAACAAATTTCTAAGGACCAAGAAAAATCTAAGGACCAAAAATAATTCTAAGGACCAAATAAAAATCTAAGGACCAAAAATAATTCTAAGGGCCAAAAATAATTCTAAGGACCAAAATAACCGACTAGAGCCAAAATCCCAATATTCTCAATTTCTCTGTTTTTTATAAATCCACCTGTCCTCCTGCACATCTGGATGTCCACATCTCGGTCTTTCCATCATCCGTTTCGTCCGCTCGTCTAGCTCTCCCGTTTCTTCTAATCCCGCCATTCGTTGCATATTTTTCAGTGCTTCTGATAAGGATGTTGAGCTTAATTGATTGCTGCCACGTGGCAAATAGCCATATTTTTGAAGGAAGTCGGTCTGGAAGAATTACAGAACCTTCGAAGTTTTCCTGTCTGATTAAAAATACGGAAAACCTGTAATATAAGGACCCTTACACTGCCCAGTTTGAGCTCGATTATCTCAATTTCTATGTCAGTTATAAAAAATGTGTCAACTGATAGTAATGTATCAGTTGACAACTTTTTGATATCTTTAACAGGACCCGAAATAAACTGGCTTAAGGGTGCCCTTCTATTACAGGTTTTGCGGGAATTTTCGTAAAAAAGAACTTACATGATCCACATTTCGAGTGTCTAGAAAAGGAATAATCGTTAGGAATACGACAAGAAGATCATAGTGGAACATCTGAAGACCAAAAAAAGAAAATAAATGAGTAACGACTCGTTTTGTGGTTGTAATGTTATCAGTGATAAAAAAGTAAACAGAGTGGAGGGGCTGATTGAAATGTAGAAAACTGAGTCATTTCAAGAAAATTGTTGCAATTTGAGAAGTTTGGAAAAGTGAGAAAATGAGAGGAAGAGGAAGAAGAGTTGACAAGATTAGGAAGAAAAAAGATAAAAATTATGAATCATTGGAAATGTGAGAAAAGTTATGAAGTTCTAGTTAACCACTAATTGGGTCAAAAGATAAGGATTAGCAATTAGAGAATGAACGACGATTCCTCAGGAAAGGAAATTGAAACAATTTGGTTCAATCTGAAAAAGATTTCGAAGTTTATAAAAAACATTGAATTTTAATTTGAATACCAACTCCTAGAAATATTGAAAATGTAGAAAAGATATTCCAGAAAAATATATGTTTTTAATTAAAAATTCTCTAAAGATTCAGGATCTGGCAGTGCTGAAAATTCAAAATTTTGAACAATTCTGAAATTCAAAAAAGTTCAGAAAAATTTTCAAGTTGTTAAAATAAAAGATAGAAAATTGAGAATTTAAAACTTTCAAACATTTACAATTTAATAAGTTTTAAGAATATAAAATTAAGGATTTGGGGTTTTAGAAGTTTAGAATTTTAAAATTTTGGAATTTTAGGATTTTAGAACTAGAATTTCAGAATTTTTGAATTTTTGAATTTCAAAATCTTGAAATCTTGGGAATCTGAAATTCAGAACATCGGAAATTCAGAAATTCTGATATTCCGGAAATTAAAAAAGTCGGACATTCCGAATCTCAGAATCTCAGAATCTCAGAATCTCAGAATCTCAGAATCTCAGAATCTCAGAATCTCAGAATCTCAGAATCTCAGAATCTCAGAATCTCAGAATCTCAGAATCTCAGAATCTCAGAATCTCAGAATCTCAGAATCTCAGAATCTCAGAATCTCAAAATCTCAGAATCTCAGAATCTCAGAATCTCAGAATCTCAGAATCTCAGAATCTCAGAATCTCAGAATCTCAGAATCTCAGAATCTCAGAATCTCAGAATCTCAGAATCACAGAATCTCAGAATCTCAGAATCTCAGAATCTTGGAAACTCAGAATCTCAGAATCTTGGAAACTCAGAATCTCGGAATCTCCGAATCTCAGAATCTCAGAATCTCAAAATCTCAGAATCTCAGAATCTCGGAATCTCAGAATCTCAGAATCTCGGAATCTCAGAATTTCAGAATCTCAGAATCTCAGAATCTCAGAATCTCAGAATCTCAGAATCTCAGAATCTCAGAATCTCAGAATCTCAGAATCTCAGAATCTCATAATCTCAGAATCTCAGAATCTCAAAATCTCAGAATCTCAGAATCTCAGAATCTCAGAATCTCAGAATCTCAGAATCTCAGAATCTCAGAATCTCAGAATCTCAGAATCTCAGAATCTCAGAATCTCAGAATCTCAGAATCTCAGAATCTCAAAATCTCAGAATCTCAGAATCTCAGAATCTCAGAATCTCAGAATCTCAGAATCTCAGAATCACAGAATCTCGGAATCTCCGAATCTCAGAATCTCAGAATCTCAAAATCTCAGAATCTCAGAATCTCGGAATCTCAGAATCTCAGAATCTCGGAATCTCAGAATTTCAGAATCTCAGAATCTCAGAATCTCAGAATCTCAGAATCTCAGAATCTCAGAATCTCAGAATCTCAGAATCTCAGAATCTCAGAATCTCAGAATCTCAGAATCTCAGAATCTCATAATCTCAGAATCTCAGAATCTCAAAATCTCAGAATCTCAGAATCTCAGAATCTCAGAATCTCAGAATCTCAGAATCTCAGAATCTCAGAATCTCAGAATCTCAGAATCTCAGAATCTCATAATCTCAGAATCTCAGAATCTCAAAATCTCAGAATCTCAGAATCTCAGAATCTCAGAATCTCAGAATCTCAGAATCTCAGAATCACAGAATCTCAGAATCTCAGAATCTCAGAATCTTGGAAACTCAGAATCTCAGAATCTTGGAAACTCAGAATCTCGGAATCTCAGAATCTCAGAATCTCAGAATCTCAAAATCTCAGAATCTCAGAATCTCGGAATCTCAGAATCTCAGAATCTCGGAATCTCAGAATTTCAGAATCTCAGAATCTCAGAATCTCAGAATCTCAGAATCTCAGAATCTCAGAATCTCAGAATCTCAGAATCTCAGAATCTCAGAATCTCAGAATCTCAGAATTTTCATAAGTGTCTTTTTTAAAACATTGATAGTGAAAAACGAAAATTCTATAAAAATTCTAATGTTTGCAACTCTCAGTTCACTCTTCTTTTTCAAAGTTTATTTTAAAAATATCAAAATTTAAAAAAACAAGTTCAAAATGAAGGAAATCTCTGAAACTTCTAGAAGTTTTGAAAACAAAAATTATTGAAAAAGTATTAATCTCAACGGGCGAGAAAAAAAAAAACATAAATCAATCATCTCGGCTTTTTTTCTTAAAGTTTGGGAAACCAAAAGTATACAGCTGTTAATTTTTTTTAGTTTTGCAGGTGGTCAAAATCGAAAACCTTTTATTTAAAACCCCAACTTTTTTGAAATCTGGGAAATAAATCATAGCAGGATTCTGAAATTTCGAAGATCTAAAAATTTGGAAAATTGGGGGAAAATTATGAAAAAAGGAGATTGCCTTTAAAATTCTAAAACAAAAGAAAACAATGTTGAAATGTAATTCTAGCGGTTTCACATTTAAAAAGTCCCATTCAACCGGGTAATTATACATCTAAACGATGGGAAACAATCTATTTTTTTTCCTGCTCTGCTCTTCAATTTCATTTGAACCCATTCGTCCGTTTTTCCTGTCTTTTACACTACGAGAAATCTCTAATATCTCTTAAGTTAACATTATGTTTTTTGATGTGACTGGTCAGTTGGGAATCCTAAAAAAATTGAGAAGGTACGAGAGTGAAAAAAAGAAAAAGAATCGGAACAGAAGAGCCAAAAAGAAGAAAAAGAAGAAGTAAGTATTGTGTAGAAAAGAAATGGTGATTTATGCAAATTGAATGACTTTGTTCGATTCGGAAAAGTAAGAACGAGATGATGAAGATAGATGAAAAAAAGATATGATGCGTATAGGAACGTTTTTTTTTCAAGTTTCCGGATTACTGTAATTTTGGAATATCTAAGTTTCAGGTAGAGGGAAAATTAGGAAGGCAAACTTTGGGCATGGAAATTTTTAGCAATTTTAAGAGAATAGGGAGCCATTTAAACCTAATAGTGATATAGACAATCTGGAATTTAATTCTAGAAAATTTTTAGAATTTCACAAAACGTTCAGAATTCTCCAAAACCATGCAGAATCCTAAAGGTTCACACAAAATCCGTCAAAAGTTTCAGAGATTCTATTCTACAAAATCTTTCAGAATTCTTTCAAATCCTCCACATTTTCACAATTTCAAGAAATTCTATTTTTTTTTTGAAAATTGTCAAATAAATTTTTTGGAAATTGATAACTTTTGAGAAGCTCAGAAACCTAAAAAGCTTTAGAACCGTAGAATTTTGAAATCCAAAAATTTCTGAACCATTGAA
Organism: Caenorhabditis nigoni; assembly: GCA_027920645.1. Classification (NCBI taxonomy): domain Eukaryota; kingdom Metazoa; phylum Nematoda; class Chromadorea; order Rhabditida; family Rhabditidae; genus Caenorhabditis; species Caenorhabditis nigoni. The sequence goes on along the minus strand of CP115866.1, from coordinate 5,146,395 downwards.
TTCCTTAGAATTTTCTTCATTTGAGAATTCTTCTGGGTCCTAGAAGTTCAGAACCTTTGGCATCTTTTAGAATCCCTGACTATTCTGCAGAATCACTAAATTTTTAAAAATTCAACAGCTACCAAGTCCTTCAGAATCCTTCAGAATGAGTCTAGTAATCTTTCAGAATAGTTCATTATTCGAGAATTTTTTGGAGTCTAAGAATCTTCCAGAAATTTTGAATTCTTCAGAAAAACTATGCGAAATTCAGAAAAAAATTGAGAATCTTTCAAAACTTGAAAATTCGTCAGAATTTCAAATTTCTCGAAAAATCTGAGAATCCTAGAATTTTATAATCTTTTAGAATCTCAATTTATACAACTTTTTAGGCTGTTACCAAAACTAGTAAATTTTCAGAAAAAGTCACTCCCTTACAATTAAGAGATTTCGAAAAAATGAACTAATCAAGAATTCTGATGATGACCACAACAAAATAACGAAACATCCGAAACAATTATAAAATTTGTAATACGACACGAAACAGAACGAATTAGCGAGGTAGTATTAGTATTGTGGTAGTAGTAAAACTGGCACCCACCTTCTTCTTCTTCTTCTTTTTTCTTTTTACTCATTCCATTCCGTTTTTTTTTTCAGTTTCACCAAGCAAACACACACATGAATCAGTCTTCTGGAGAAGACAGATGGATAGAACCTAGAGGAAAACCAAAGTGTAAACGTACTCGTGATTCGAAAAAATCAGAACCTGAATCGTAAAAAAATTCCGGCGGGGGATGTCTCTGTGTGTATTTTAATATTCCGTCCTCGCGCGTTCAACGAGCCGATACTTACGAAATGGGTTACGAAATAGAAGAGGTCTCTCTCGAGGGACATCATAAACTAGGCGGAATAAATGTGAAATGATGGCACCATTAGAAGTTTTTTAATAGTTCCGGACTCATCGGGAACAATATTTTGAGGGTTGTAGAGGAGAAAAAAGAAGAGGTTCTTGGGAAATTATAGTCCTTTATTTAAAGTGCTTTAATTTGAAAACTGTATGTTCTGAAAAGTTACAGTGATTCGGAATTTCAATGTTCTGTAAAATTTTTAGAATCCTCCAAAATTTCAAGAAATTCAAAAGCTAAAGAAGCCATTCAAAAAAATTCTTCGGGATTTGGGAATCCCCCAGAAGTTCAGAATCTCAGAATTATATAAACCTTAAAATCATCATAATTATTCTCAACCTCAGAATTCTCCAGAATCTCAGAAAACTTCAGAATCTAAGTTCTGAATTGAATTAGAATTTTCAGTAATTTTTGGACATTTTGGATTATTCAAAAATGATAATTTCGAAGAGAGTTATAAGGGAAAAAAAAGATTTTCTGAAAATTTCAATGTTTCGTTTTTTGTTGATAAATTTGGATTTTTCCTTTAAAAAAGTTAGCTGTTTTATGGTTTTTAGAACGTCGAGGTGAGCTTTTATTAGAAAAAACACGGTATACTTATTTTGGAGCTTTCAACATTAATACACATCTCCAAACCTTCGATTTCCCTTTTTTTCAGTTTTCAATATACTTCCGAAAAATTTCGCTGTGATGGACGTTCTCGATGATCTCAACAGCGATACTTAATTGACCTATTTAACTTTTGTTTTTTCTTCACTCACCTTCTAGATAATTTCATAAATCACTTGATATTACGTCACGCCCTCCCCCTATTTTTAAAAAATTTCATTTTATATTTATACCCGTTTTTTCATTTTTAATCACGTTATGCAATAAATCAATAAATCAAACAATATTAGGTCATGTCCATACCTCTGTCCACGTTGAAAAAATTCCACATATTGAAAAAATAACAGTCCTTTGGGAAATCCCACTTTTTGAATTAGTTTGATAATTTTCACTAGCCCTTTTTGACTGCTCTGAAGCTCCCTGCTTAAGCTGTTTATTGTTTCATTTACTTTTTTCTTTCGATTGGTCGGATGCGAATAAAGTTACAAAAGGCCCAAAAGGGTCGCCATGTTTGGTGGTTCATGGCTAGGTGAATTCATTTTCACTGAACGTTTCCCCTTTTGCAAAAGACTCAATCGAAAGAAAAAAGAAACAAATGAACTAGACAATAAATAGCGATCGTATAGCTTTTTAGGAGTGAAAAGAACTATTGAAAATTAGAAAACTGTCTCTTCGGAGACTTATGGGGTTTTTGGTTGGTATTTTCCCCCCGGTGAAAAACCATTTTCCCTTTCATGTACTGAGCCTCTACGTGGCGAAAGGGATCAACAGACGAGAGTCTGGCTAATCAGTACGCTTTTTGAAACTTTTTTTTCTTAATTTTTATTTTTAATAAAAAACATATTTTTTAGTTTCAGATTCCGATCACTTTGAAAACTTCAGAGGGTGTAAAACAGGCCTAGATTGAAAACTTTGCATCCATAGAAATTGTGGAAAATTTCTAGTTTTTCAGCTATTTGCCGTCTTCTGAAAAGTACCCCCGAATTACTGTAGCTTTATATTCTAGCTCAATTTTGCAGATTTTCAAGTTTCTTGGGACTACTTTAGCGTTCAAGACAAATAATGATAACAAGGACGACGAGGATAAAGAAGTTTTGACTACTGTAGTTTCCTTTTCTTTGATCTGAATTTCAGTTCTTTTCTATTTCTTATTCGATAAATAAAGACTGTTCAATGTATTCAATCAAGTGACACAATTTTTTTGAAAATTATCCCTCTCGGTCAATTTTAATGAATGACGATACGATACGAAAACCAATACATTTGCAGAGAAGCAATCATCAGAAAAAGAGGGGGAGACATATATTTGAACAGATGGATCCAGAAATTCATGGGAAAAAGTGATCTATTATAAAGGGGATTAGGTAGGAAAGTCTAGTCTTCCGATTGACAGAAAAAAAAGCTTATACTAAAGTTTTTTGGCAACATCAATTCCATTTTTTAGTAGTTTGAAAATGATTCGAGTTATCACAAATGGTGAGTTTTTGGAGAAATCTTTAAAGATGGTTTTATAAAAATATGGTTGAATTTTTGACTCATTCTGAAATCCTGAAATTTCGAAATTTCGAAACTCTCGAATTCTGAGATTCTGAGAATCTGAGATTCTGAGATTCTGATATTCTGAGATTCTGAATTTCAAAGATTCTGAGATTCCGAAGTTCTGAAGTTCAAAAAATGCAAAAGTTCAGAAATGCAGAAATGCAGAAATTCGAAAATTCGAAAATTTTCAAATTCCTGAAATTCTACAATTCTGAAACTCAAAAATTCGAAATTTTCTAATCTCCCAAATTCTGAAAATCTGAAAATCCTAGATTCTGAAAATTTAAAATGCAGAAGTTCGGGAATTCCGAAGTTCACTCTTCTAAGAATCTGACTGTTTTCTAAATATTCCGAACTTTGGTACACTCTAGAATTTTGAAACCAAGAAACTTTAAAATACCAAACTTCTTGAATTTCAAAACAGTTTGGAGGTTCTAGAATTTGGAAATTCTCCGATTTGGGAATTTTTCAATTTCACATTAAAATGCTATATGATTTTTTTTGTTTTTTTTTTAACTTTTAAAGTAGAATCCCTTCACCTTCCTTGCTTTTGAAAAATCAAAAGTTTGCAATTTTTATGAATTCGCAAAAGTTATAAAAAGTCATAAATCTGACCTATAAAACTTGCAAAAGCAACCAATACACATCTCTTTTGTCTTTTTTCTGCTTCAAAAATCCTTTTTCTCACTTCAGAATCTCCATACATGTCATCTAGATGGTTGTACAATGTCAAACTTTTCGTTATTCTATTTCTCTGTTTTACAGTATTTTTATTGCTTTTTTATCCAGAATATAAGGGGCAGGTGAGTCTCAAAAATTTGAAAATCAGAAAAAAATTTCTGGAATTTTCCAGGGATTCCAATTTAAAAATAACCAGAATAATGGGAATCTTCCGGTGACAAGAAATAAGAAGTTTCTGGAAGCTTCTGAGGAATGGAAGAGATGTTTTGCGGATCGATTGAAGAAATGCCGCGAGGAGCCAAAAGAGGTAAAATTCTGAATATCGATTTTTTGAAAATCTGAAATTAAAAATGAGAAATTCTGAAATTGAAATCGATATTTTGGATTTGGAGTTTCGATCTTCGAAGAATATAATGGGAAATCTATAAGTTTCAGAAATATAGAAAATTAAAAGACTAATTTTGAATTACGAACTCTCAATCCTAATTCTAAACATTCCAGATGTGGTATTGGGTCCGAAGAGCCGTGAATCAATGCAGAAACCAAACTTCGTTCTCCAAAATTGAGCTTACTGGTGTCAAGAACAAAGACGAAATGAAGTACCATGTATACAGCCCGTCTCAGGTACAGTAACCTTCAGAAACTTGTTGAATAGAATTCAAATTTAGGAGCCCAGTGTAGTCGTCACTTTAGGAATCGGTCTGGACGTTAAAGCTGAACTGAAACTGAAAGAAACTCTTCCATATGGCTCCAGATTCTTTGCAGCCGATCCAATTTTTAAAGGGAATGGAGAACTTTATGAACCAGTTGGATCCTATTTCCCCTTTGCTGTTGGGAAAGAAACTGATGTTTCGACGGCGTTGGTTTTGAAGAATGGTGAGAAATTTTGAATTTGAAGATTGTGGATTTGGAATTCTGAAGAAATCTGGAATCCCAGAAAAACTGGGTTAACAGCTGACAATTCAAAATTCTACATATTTAAGAATTTTTGGGAACGTGTGCAAAATTTTCTGATTGAAAACTACAGTATCTCTTCAATGAAGAGACTTCATAGAAAGGATTACTGTAACTGTTTGGTAAACTTGTTCTGACAATGAGCAAACAGAAGTTGCACAAAAAACAAGATCAAACAATACAATTTTGGTAATCGTCAGTGTGATTTGTAGTTTTAGCTTCCCACTCAAACGTGCACTGTTGCAAAAAAAATACTATGTACATGGAAAAAAACTAACAAGGAAATCGACAAAGCGATGATTTTTTGGTAGCTTTTTATAATCAAAAGATGGAAGGAGGGGGTATGCAATCTGATGTGACGGTGTACAGTTCTTAATTGCTATAGTAGCGCATTTTGTCAGAAAGACTTAAAAAATCAAATTCTAAAAATACTTTTTCCAAATTGTTATCGGAAACCTCTTTCTAATTCTTAACGGACCATTGGCGGCTGAACGGAGGCTGAGTAAAAACGGGCATGCTACTGCCGGGGAAAGTCAGCAGACGTTTGAAAAATAATGCAAATTTTCAGGTTAATAAAAATTTTTGAAACTCATTAGAGTTCAAAAAATGCTTTGGAAACTCTTCTTTGACTGATTTAGGCCTACAGTAAGACTTGTGTTAGAAGGACCCTCAGCTTTGAGCTCTATTATTTCCGTTCTTGTAAAAGATATCAGAAAAATATTGGTCAATAAAATGTTTTCGATATTATGATAAACAATTTATCAGTTAGCAACTTTTCGATATCACTTACAGAAACCGAGATAAACTTGCTCAAAGTTTAATGTTAGTGCGCCTCTTTATTATACGGTTTAGGGTAAACATTACGCTAATTCAAAGGAAATTTCCAGAAGAAATTTTCTGGAAAACATTTTAGATTATTTCGGATCAATATCATGAAAAAGTCAGCTGAAACGAGCTGTACTTAAAGTCTGGAAATCTGTTTAAAAAAAAAGATAAATTAATTTTTCAGATTTTTACAAGAATCTCAAATTCATTCCAACTTTTCCAGGCCGCTACATAAACCAAATAATGCCCCATATCGACATCATCACATTCTTCAAAAAATTCGTCAAAGAATCCACAATCGATCAATTTCTGATGGATAACGAGGGACCAGAATACGACATCCTTCCAATGATGGCACGTGGCGCCGAATTCGACCAAAATGGAATCGTAGTGTGTCAAGTGAATACAGAAGTACATCAAGCGGATGAAGATAGGAAAAAGAAGTTTCTAGAAATCATGAATCAAATTATAGAAGATGGAAGATACGCATTCATGGTGGCTTATGCCACAGTACATCATCGATTTTTCTTCATTAATATGGAACATCCGATTTGTGTCGAAAAATATTTTTCTAGGTTTTTTGAATAGATGTTATTTAATATTTTGGTTGTTTTTCTAGATTCATGAATTATTTTTAGAAGTTGAAAATAATTTATTCAAACCCGGAAATGTCTTTTTAAAAATTATTGCACCGTAATTCAAGGATAAATTTTTTTATAAATGACAGCAGTGTGCTCCATAAGTCTTCTCGTTATGGTTGTTGTCATCAGAAGACGTGCTTCTAGACGACTCTCATCTAGAAGCGTCCATTCGCGGAACATCTGAAACTTTGAAGTTGGGGAACAAGTTCCAGAAGATTCTTCTTACAATTCTGACTGCTGAATCATGTGAAAAGCTAATTCTGCCAATTCTCTGCAGTCGAAATTTGACTTGATTCGGTCCAGACTCTCCCTCTTCAATGGTCATAAAGCCTACAATATAAAATGTTGATTCAGGTGGAATATTGTGTTTTAATGCTTCGCTGATCTCTTGATATTCTCGCTCTTTGGAAAAAGAAAAATTCGGTTCCTGAGATAATCGAGCTCAAACTTGACAGTATTCTATTACAGGTTTTTTTTTGCTCACCATTGCTCATAGCTGTATTCAGGGACACGTATTCTTTCTCTTGCTCTTTATCGTAATCAATAGCAATGTATCCGTTTTCAGAGTGAATTTCTGTGGGATCTCCATCTGGCATATTGATGTCCCAGGCGAATGCTCTGGAATTGGAAACTTTTGGAACTGTGGAATTTGGAGAAAAACAGGATCTTGGAATCTGAGCATCTGAGAATCTCAGAATCTCGGAATCTCAGAATCTCAGAATCTCAGAATCTCAGAATCTCAGAATCTCAGAATTTCAGAATCTCAGAATCTCAGAATCTCAGAATCTCAGAATTTCGGATTTTCAGATTTTCAGAATCTCCGAATTTCAAAATATCAGAATCTCAGAAACTCAGAATCTCAGAAACTCAGAATCTCAGAATCTCAGAATCTCAGAATCTCAGAATCTCAGAATCTCAGAATCTCAGAATCTCAGAATCTCAGAATCTCAGAATCTCAGAATCTCAGAATCTCAGAATCTCAGAATCTCAGAATCTCAGAATCTCAGAATCTCAGAATCTCAGAATCTCAGAATCTCAGAATCTCAGAATCTCAGAATCTCAGAATCTCAGAATCTCAGAATCTCAGAATCTCAGAATCTCAGAATCTCAGAATCTCAGAATCTCAGAATCTCAGAATCTCAGAATCTCAGAATCTCAGAATCTCAGAATCTCAGAATCTCAGAATCTCAGAATCTCAGAATCTCAGAATCTCAGAATCTCAGAATCTCAGAATCTCAGAATCTCAGAATCTCAGAATCTCAGAATCTCAGAATCTCAGAATCTCAGAATCTCAGAATCTCAGAATCTCAGAATCTCAGAATCTCAGAATCTCAGAATCTCAGAATCTCAGAATCTCTGAATCTCAGAATTTTAGAATCTCAGAATTTTAGAATCTCAGCGCCAGAATTTCGGATTTTCAGATTTTCAGAATCTCAGAATCTCAGAATCTCAGAATCTCAGAATCTCAGAATCTCAGAATCTCAGAATCTCAGAATCTCAGAATCTCAGAATCTCAGAATCTCAGAATCTCAGAATCTCAGAATCTCAGAATCTCAGAATCTCAGAATCTCAGAATCTCAGAATCTCAGAATCTCAGAATCTCAGAATCTCAGAATCTCAGAATCTCAGAATCTCAGAATCTCAGAATCTCAGAATCTCAGAATCTCAGAATCTCAGAATCTCAGAATCTCAGAATCTCAGAATCTCAGAATCTCAGAATCTCAGAATCTCAGAATCTCAGAATCTCAGAATCTCAGAATCTCAGAATCTCAGAATCTCAGAATCTCAGAGTCTCAGAATCTCAGAATCTCAGAATCTCAGAATCTCAGAATCTCAGAATCTCAGAATCTCAGAATCTCAGAATCTCAGAATCTCAGAATCTCAGAATCTCAGAATCTCAGAATCTCAGAATCTCAGAATCTCAGAATCTCAGAATCTCAGAATCTCAGAATCTCAGAATCTCAGAATCTCAGAATCTCAGAATCTCAGAATCTCAGAATCTCAGAATCTCAGAATCTCAGAATCTCAGAATCTCAGAATCTCAGAATCTCAGAATCTCAGAATTTTAGAATCTCAGCGCCAGAATTTCGGAAATTCAGATTTCTGAAGTTTTGAATGTTTTGTTCACGTTTGAAAATTAAAGAGATTCAAGGACTTTCCAGATTTCTTTAACTGGAAGAATTCAGAAATTCAAAAAAACTCCATACGTATAATTCAGCAACGGCGTTCTAGTGTCTTCTGCATTATCAGCAATTGTAATATCCACTTGTTCTCCGTAAGTAAACTTTGGAATCGTTGGGAAAAATGCTTTTCCTCCAAATTCAGATCTCCATCTTCCAACCATCCAAGCGATAGATTTCAGCTTTGGGGGCAGCAGTTTTACGTCGTATTCTGGAACAAGAGAATCTGTCATAGGAAACCCTCATCTTCGTAGTTTAGAATACAATACAATTACCTTATTCTAATAGGCCCTTGAACTTTGAGTTCAATTATCTCGGTTCTTATAAAAGATATAAAATTTTTGTCTACTGATAAAATGTTTATCATAATATAAGCTATATTTTATCAGTTGACAAATTTTTGATATCTCTTATAGGAACCGAGATAAATTGGCTGAAAGCTGAAAACAATAGGGGTCATCATATGGCTCACCCCATACGTACCATTTGAGCTTAATTATCTCCTGCCAGACATACTGAACATCTGTCAACTAATAAAATTTTGGTAATATTATGATAAACATTTTATCAGTGGACAGTTTTTTGATAATCTCATAGAGACCGAGATAATTGAGCTCGAAGATCTTACTTGGATCAATTGGCTCCCCACATGATTGACATGTCCTGGAACAGTGTGAGCTCACCAACTCCACATTTTCACAATCCGAAGAATTGGATGCAACCTGAACCCCTTCAAATCATCTAGGTTCCTCATGATATCATAATTTTACCCAAACAGCACAGTTCATATCTGTATCACGGCACTTTGGAGCTATTTTGGCATCAGATGACGTGTGAAAAATGACGATTGATATGATTAGAAGATGGCAAAAATAAACAGAAGAAGACCATGGAAACCGGTTGATCATCTGAAGAGATAGAGAAAGGGAACGGAGGTGTTAAGAAAACGAAGAAAAAAGTGGAAAGATATGGGAGAAAAAGGGCAATTCCTGGATTGGTATGAGAAGAAGATTGGAATGTGTGTTTGGCAGAGAGAAACGGTTTATGAGGTGATCGGAAAGAACCGGAAAGAAAGGGAAAAAAGGAAGATAGACAGATACGGGAATCACTTCAAGAATCAGAATCCGTTTTCTGGGTTTTGGAGATTTCGATATTTTGTCTTTCTGGAGCTCTAAGGTTCTGAAATCATGAGGTTTTAAGATTTTGAGATTCTGAGATTCTGAGATTCTGAGATCCTGAGATTCTGAGATTCTGAGATTCTGAGATTCTGAGATTCTGAAATTCTGAGATTCTGAGATTCTGAGATTCTGAGATTCTGAATGTCTGAATTTAAGATGTTCAAAGATCTTGATTTCGACGCCTGAAATTCCAGTAGGTTTAGAAGAGTTTATAGAATCTCAGAATCTCAGAATTTCCGAATTTCAGAAATTCAGAATTTCAGAATTTCAGAATAACAGGAGCCCAGAATATCAGAATTTCAGAATCTCAGAATTTCAGAATTTTTGAATTTCAGAATTTCAGAATTTCAGAATCTCAGAATTTCAGAATAACAGAAGCCCAAAATCTCAGAATTTCAGAATCTCTGAATCTCAGATTTTCAGAATCTCAGAATCTAAGAATCTCGGAATCTCAGAATTTCAGAATCTCAGAATCTAAGAATCTCAGATTTTCAGAATCTCAGAATCTCCGAATTTCGGAATCTCAGAATCGTTCCACTCTCAGAACCTTCTAGAACAGTCAAAAGATAAATGGATAAAATAGATAAATGGCATCATCATCATCATTATCACCAACTTGGAAGTAAATCCGCCTAACGAGGAACGCTTTTCCTTTTCTCCACCCATTTTTTCATCTTCTTTTTTCCTCGTCTTCTGTGTGTAATCACTCCTTTCGCTATCCATTTAAACTGGATAATCATCCATAACACGAGGAGAGAAAACTCGCTTTTTTATCTGCTGATTACGCAACTTTCCTCCGGCGCCAAACGGTTTTCGATGTGAAAAAATCGGGGCGACTGACCAAGTGCGAACGAAACGAAATCGAAAAGTGAAAAAAGAGAGAAGATATAGGTGGATTAGATATGGGTGGGGTGTTAGATGATAAGTGATAAATTGGATAAGTATACAAAAATATAGTATAGAATCTGGAATTTTTACAAGTCAGAAAAGTTGAAAAATAAGGGAATCAAAGAGGGAAGTATAATGATTTTTCCCTGACAATAAATGGTTTACTTTTCGCAAAACCTGTACACACTGTCCAGTTTGAGCTCAATTATCTCGATTCTTTTGTGAGATATCGAAAATGTTTCCACTGACAAAAGAATTCTGATATTATGATAAACAAGTTGTCAGTTGACAGATTTTCAAAATCTCTGATAGGAACCGAGAAAAATTGATTCAAAGTTTGTCCTCCAAGGTGCCCTTCTAATGCAGGTTTAAGGATAAATTTTGGAAGCAGACTCTCCAAAAACTTTCAAATGGTGAAAAAAGTTCCGACAATTCAGAGTTCACAATAAGTTTCATATTCCGGATATCCTTAAGACCCTCAATACATTTTTGAATATTTTATTCAGAGTTTTCATCTTGCACTTTCCTCGACTGTCAGGTTCCCAATCACTGAACATTTTGGAGGGAGTAAAGCAGACCTAGATTAAAAATTTCCTTTTTTTTTTCGATTTCTGAAAACCGCCCCTTCTTGGCCCGCCGTACTGAAAACGTGGAAAAAACAGGTGTCTTTCAGAAATTGGCAAAGAGCTGAAAAACTAGACATTTTCAAAAAGTTCTGTGAATTCAAAATTTTCAATCTAGGTCGTTTTCACATTCTCCAAAATGTTTAAAGTGTTCGGACGTTTGACAGACGAGCTCCAGACTCCGGAAAATGGTCAAAATCAACTAAAACCCCAGCCTGTTTTGACAAATTGTGCTGAAAAATTAACAAACAAACAAACAGAAAGACACAAAACCTCATTTATTGCTTATTAGAAAAATTAAAATGAGAAAAAAAAAGTTTCAAAAATTGTACTGATTAGCCAGACTATTTCTAGTCTGTTGATCCCTTTCGCCACGTAGAGGCTCAGTACATGAAAGGGAAACAAGGTTTTTTTTGCCAATGGGATCACCTTCTAAAACCCATAGGAGATGGAGGGAGGGGTCCCCCACCCCCTGAACAATAAAAAAAGTTGTCACCCGAAAAACCCCTCTTTTCGGAGACCATTGCTGGTTAATTTTCAAAAGCTCATTATCCCTGATAAGAAGCCACATCGCATACCGCATTTCATTGTTGTCTCAATTTTTTTAATCTTTGAAAAAATCTTCTGCTACTCGGGGACGTTCAGTGATGAATCACCTAGCCATGAACCCGAACATGGCGACCCTTAGGGCCTTTTAGTACTTTTCTTCGCATCGGACCAATCGTCAGAAAAAAGCAAAAGAGACAACAAATGAGCAGCGTAATGCAAAGAGCTTCTTACCAGTGAGAATGTGCCTGTGAAAATTATCCAACAATAAAGATTCGAAGATTTCACACAGACACTGATTTGTTTTTGAATACGTGGAATTTTTTCAACGTGGACAGAGGGAGGAGCATGACCTAATATTGATTAATTGATTGGTTTATTGCGTAACGTGAATAAAATTTTTTTGAAATACTTGAAAATTAAATATAATGTTATGCGACCTTTTAAGAGAAATAGGTCAAATCGCGCAGAAGGCTCACCAGCCACCTTTTTTCAATTAGAGACCTTGAAGAGTAACTATTCAGAATCTAGATTTTTTGTTGTTTTAATGTACTCTTTCAATAGCAATTAAACATTTTTGAAACGAAATAAATTTCCAGTTAACCTAATAGAAGGACATATCCAAAGTTTCAGCTCAATTACCTCGGCTCTTGTAAAAGATATCAAAAAGAGGTCAACGGACAAAATGTTTTTGATATTATAATACACATTTTGTCAGTTAATCACTTTTTGATATCTTTCACAAGAACTGAGATATATGGGCTCAAAGTTAAAAGGTTGGCACTTGCCGGCTGAGCTAGGCGTTCTCCTATCTTTACTTTGAGCCCATCTACCTCGTTTCCTGTAAAAGATATCAAAAAGTTGTCAACAGATAAAATATTGGTGATAAAATGATAAATATTTTGTCTGTTGATAATTTTTTGAAATCTGTTGCAGGAGCTGAGATATATGCGCTCAAAATTGGCGGTTGCTATCTCCATGACTAATATGCCCTTTTTCTTCAAGTTCTATTCCGAAATTCACATGTTTTCCGTACAAAATGTACCCAAATTCTCCAATTTCAATCTTTTCCCTTTTGACATCATCAAACATATTTTTCTCGCAAAAAGTACACCGAAATTTTTTGTTTTTCTACACTTGACCGTATCAAAAAAAGGCGGATCTTCAATTACTATCAACGACACTATAAAAACAAGATCGGCGTCCAGAAAGTTTCAATTTCTTCTGTCTGTTTATCAGAATGTCTACCAACTTGTTCCTTATCACTCTTATCATCGGTAATCGAACATTCCAATCCATCACTTTTGATAATGTTTCTTTTCAGCTTCCTCTTCACTCATTCATCTCGTTCTTTCGCTCCCACTTATCGGAATTCGAGGTATTTCTTTTTTTTTTCTTCCAGATGTACTTTTCTGACTTTCAGATGACCTCTCATCTGAATTCATCGGAGTAGGTCTCCGTGATGACGTGTCACTTCCGATTCACAAGCGACGCGTCGAGAAATCCACCGAGAATCCCTTCTGCATCGCTCACCGCCAAACCTATGACGAGTACTGCGTCAACTTCTGGGCTGATCGTCCACAACGTCTTCAGAATGCACTCTTCACTTTCTGCCCAGGATACGAGAACAAGTGTCTTCATTAATCCTTTTAATACTTTATATCCATTTCTCATGACATGTTTGAATCTCAAAGCACAATACGGTTACAAGATAAACTTTATTTTATATTATTCTGATCCGAACATAAATCAATAACAAAGGCGTCGTCAACGGATATAGAGAAACCTACCGATTGAAACATAAGCGGCAAATCTACAGAGAAAAACACAAGATCTTAAGGAAACGAGGTGGAAGGCTCTTCTTTTTGGTGAAATATTACAAGTTTCTCGATGTTTTAGGGTCGAACGTTCCGCCGACTTCAACGTCAGTCCATTTCAATTCCTCAATGAGCCAATCGACTAGACGTTCTTCTTTCATGCTAAGGAACTCAGCGATTTGCTTATAAGTGATTGTGGGCTTGAAAGCTTTAATGATCACATTGATGGCCTTTTTTCTCTCTCTATCAACAAACAAATCCATTATGAAGGGACACATTCTTGGGGCATTCTGGAAAATAAATCAGATTAGATTGTGATTCGAAGAATTAATTCTTACCTTGAATAATCTGAAAAACTTAATATAGTTGTTCATCGTCACTGCCTTCCGTACACTCAGAGCGAACTCAACACACGCGTCTTCTTGTAACTCTGGCGTCAGCTCACGAAGAAGTGCGTTGATATCGATCTGATTGTCCATGGCGACATAGTACAAAAGTCGGTAGGCGACGAACTCGGCGTGATTCTTGCAGTTCTCAATGTCAGCGTAGAGAAGTTTCAACTGTGACTGGCACTTATTGAACTCTTCTCGGTCAGCGTTTTCCAGTGATATACGCGCATTTATCTCATACACCTCAACAGTGAACTCGTTACGAATACGCTGAACAGTCAAGTCTTGACGAATCGATCTCAGTTGACTGGTCAGGTACGAGTATTCCGCGTTCGCGCGATACTTATTACGGACGTTTTCGAGAGAAAGGTGTAGGATGTTGAGTGGACGAACTTCAGAGGGGTTTGGAGCCTGAAAGAAATTGATTAAATAATTTTTCTGTTTTTAAAGATGTCAGTTACTTACAGCTGTCAATCTGAAGAATGACTTCTCAATATTCTGACATGTTCCTTTCACAACTTGTCCTCTTCTGAAATAGTACGGTTGTGCGCTGACTGATGGTTTCGCCGCGTTGGATAGAGACTCAGCAAAACGACGAGCTCTGTCTTCCTGAAACACAATTATTTCTAACCTAATCAATGTTAAAAACTTACTCTCTTGGCTTCTGTATCATCAACTTTCCACTTTTGAGGTGTTTGCTTCTGCTTCTGTTGTTGCGATTTACCTGCTTTCTTAGCGGCTTTCTTCTCAGCCTTGATCTGTGCCTTGCTCTTTTTCTGAACATAATTCAAGTTTATAACCCCTATCTTTTCAGTTCTAGTATTGAAAATACTAGTAGAACAATCACAATTTTCGTTTCCGTGCCCAAGTTTTTCACCCAATTTTTTTAGCCCGCCTATTTTAGAAACCTGATTAGAAGAAGTGGAAAAGTGCATTTTCTCAAGTGGATCGTTATGGTCAGAATCAGACGACGCCCCATCACTATCACGACGAGCCCTTTTCGTTTGTCCACTAGATCCGTTAGACATTTCATCACTACGCCTTCTCTGTGGCGACTTCTTTCTATTAAATCCGTTCGCCTGATGAGGCAACTTATTAGCCGGCGTCCACGCAGTGGGCAGCTCAAAGTTTTTCTCGTGCGGCAACGGCTCGGCGTCCCAATTGATCATATGAGCGTTACCGGCGTTCAACAGAGGATACATTCTTTTTTGAAGATACTCTTCAGTCTTTTTACGGTCCTGTTCAGTGTTGGCTGCTTCGAACGCACGTTCCATGTACCGTCTGTAACTTTGAAGATATGTATCAGAATTCTAGCTTTTGGTAACTTACTGGGCAGGTGGTGGTGTTTGCTTCGGCCCTGCTGCATGTTGCATCGGAGCTCCTCTCCCTTTTCCAGCTCCCCCCATCAACGGCTGCAGGCCTGCTCCTCCGCCGCCCTGTGGTACGAACGTGTTACTAATATGAGGGATCGCCGACGAATTATTCTTTCTGTTCAAGGCAAAGGGCTGGAATGGTTGCTTCGGCTGTTGGCTCCAGTTATTAGCTCCTCCACGACCCTTTCCATACCCGTTATTCCATGTCTGTTGTTGTGACGCTTTTTGATAGTTATAGGAAGTTTGATTATAAACGGCTTGAGCAGCAGCAGCCGCTTGGGGTGGGGGTGGTGGTGGCGGTGCGTATTGGGTGTTCCATGTGGATGGATGCCACCCACCGGCGAATTGACCGTAAGCGGCTATGACGGGATTGCCACTTGGGTACGGAAAAGAGTTGTTCATCCAAGAATTCTGACCTGTATTGTTGTTACCATTCATTCCATTTGATTTCTTCGGCATCCCACTTTGAACCTGAAAGAAAAGAAAGTTGGAAACCAAAGATGCAATAAGCTAATACGAACCTTCTCTAATGCTTCTTGGGCTTTAATCCAAGCTTCAGAAGCTGCAGGTGTTGGTGTTGGTATCGACATCACTTCGTCTCTGAAAGCAAGAAAATTGGTCTTCAGTTGACACACATACACGAATAACGGTTTACGCTCTAGAAATTTCACAAATCAAAACTAGGCGCATGATAACTCACCCAATATCTGAAAGAGAATGTACGCAATAGATAAAATAGTTGAATAGAGCTTCGAAATTTTCAGAAAAAATCAGCAAAAAGTATGTTAAGAACGCTTCTAGAACGATAAAAGAACTGCGACTGCAGTGTTTCGTAAAGCGCGCCACGTTATTGATTTCTCGAGACAGTGTGGTGGTGCGAGAGACGCAGCGTTGACAGCTGGGTCATCCCCGCGGAAACATGGGAAGAGTTTTCAAGGAAGAAATGTGAAGGAGGTCTAGGGTCTCACAATAAGATATTAATGCAAAAATGATGTGAAGAGATATATAAATAAATATAGGTCATAAACCAGAATCAAGACAAGAAGATTTAAAAAAAAAGAACATTTATTGCAGATCTAAATAACAACAAACAAAGAAGCCTAATAATTAAAAACTAGAATTTATTTAGACTCGTTATTCTTCTTCCAATCCCGATACTCTTCTAACTTTCTTTGCTGGGAAGTCATTCCACTGGCTCGCGCAGCTGACCGTTCAGCAATGTATTCGTCGGTAATCTTGGTCCGGAACGCGGGATCGTGGAATCTGGAAGAATGAGAATATTCGAGAACTTCGAAGTCTCTAACCCACTTGTCATATTTACATCGATTGAAAAGTTCGAGAGCCGGTTTACACGTGTTCAGTCCGGAAACAGCACCATCGGTTCGGAAACAGGTGATCAGGCCTGAATTATGGAAAATTTACGGTTTTACTAAACCACAAATCAACTCACCCATATAAGATTCATTGCATTCAACACGCTCGATTTGTGTGTTCATTCGATTCGGAATAATAACATCCGCCTCGATTTTACGAAGTGTTCGATCTTCTGGATCGCCTGAAATTTGAAAAAGCTTGATATGAAGCATTTAAAAAGTTATAGAATACCTAAACCATGTGGTCCACCAGCCGAATAGTGTGGCATAATATTCTTCTTGACACGGTACTTCTTTCCAGTCTTTTCATCTGTCACCACTTCACCCTCTTTGAGTGTTTCTAGATTGTCCGTAATGTTTACTTTGTTTTCAGTCATTTTTCTAAAATGTTCAGATGTTTTGAAACTGGAATTTCGACAGAAAAGAATCAAATAAGTGACAGCGCCCGAAAAAAAATTAGAAGTTTCTCTGTCGCCTCTACTCTCTAACGCGTGCCGTTGGCGCGCACTTTCTGACTCCTCGAAAACCTACCGTAATCCTGCCATCTGGCGACATCTGAAAGATGGAAAAGGAGAAAAGAAGGGGGATAGTGTTAGTTGCAATCTGAAAAAAAATGGCATTTCGACAAAATGAGAGTTTACCTTCTGGTATTTCTTCTTATTCCCACTAGCTATGCGTTAGGAAAATGTGCATCGGATAATGGGATATTCTGTGAATGCTCCTCGAATTTAGAAAATGGAGAAACTAAGGTTAGTATAGGTGTCATAGAATATCAAGACAATTTCCGAAGTATTAGATCTGGAACTGTATTCGTCCTGGCGGCTGGTCCACCTGGTCAAAATGGTCCAAATGCAGAGAAGGAACTAGGAAGAGACGAAGAATCTGTAATAATCCAATGCCAATAGGAACCACTTGTTCTGGTGCCAGAGTTGAGAAACAACCATGTGTAGTTTCTTCACCAAAAATCCCAGAATTCCTTTTTGGAGAGTGGACATCATGGAATCCGTGGTCCCGGTGCGATTGTGACAGGAGTCTTCGGTTACGGTAGAAGATTAGTGTAGATTTCTATTGTGTATTGTGTAAAAGTTATTTTAGAACTCGTCATTGTAAAGGAAATTCCTGTGAGGGATGTGACAAACAATACGAGAATTGCCTGCCTGGAGAGTGTCCAGTTAGCAAAAAATGGTCCCCATGGACAGATTGGTTGGATTATGGTCACGAACAGATTAGATATTCAGCCTGGTGCTCCTCTTCCAACGTGGCAAATGTAGACGTAGGAGTTAGAAAAGAAACAAGAGAATCAATGAAACATGGTGAGTAGCTGAATATGTTCTTTGGACCTTGTAGTTTGTATTTTGTATCCTAGAAAATCAATTTTTCAGTTATGTGGTCAGAATGGCGCATGCATCCCGGTGTGGCATATCGATATCGAATGCTTCCGAATTCTACTATTTCAATAGAACATCATCTACTCTCAAGATCAACGTCTTCCTGTCTCCCTCTTTATTTTGCGATTCCCATTTTTTGTTTTTGTATTTTTATTGGGTTTATTCTTCAGGGCATCATTATGTGTATCTTTAGTAGATGTCAACGAAAGTTCTCCAGATTTACCTATTCCTACGACTCGAACCCCCGTGACTATCCATCTCATTTGATTCGTTCTCCAAAAGACGAAAGTTTCTGGTCTTCTTGAGCCTTTCTATGTCAGTCCACATCTCACGCCACACGATTTGTAATCAGTGATCTTTCTTTTCTTTCTTTGTTGATTTTTAAGGTCATTCGAGCGATAGCGCGCCGAGACCCTTTTCCTTTTCGAAGAATGTTCCTTTAAATTTCTACCGTAATACGAAAACTTTTCCAGTGAAACGACTGCCTTTTTAGCTCTTTGAACCACATTTTCGTTTTGTATTCATAGCAATTGTATATGTTTTAAAGTATAAAAGAAATTCAAGCACTTTTTTCATAAACAATTCAATGTCCATCTCGAGTTTCAGTACACTGAAAAATCAGTTTATTTTTGCGCGCGGGCGCCCGCCAAAATAACTTGGCGCCGCGCGCCTGTCGTCTCTCGTCGCCTCACACTGTCTAATCAAAACCGTATCATTTCTCTCGCCTCTCTCAGACTCTCGTCTCGACCGTCCGTTTTTCGCCTTTCACATCATTCGTATTTTTCACGATGGCAACTGTCGGCGGCGCATTCAAGGACTCTCTCACTCAGGTTTGTTTACAGTTTTTCGTTTTTGCGAATTAATCATTGATGATGATCTTCTACGATTCTCTAACGCCTTCTTTTGTTTCAGGCTCAAAAGGACGAGCTCCATCAGATCGCTCTCAAGATCGTCCAAGATGGAAAGGGAATCCTCGCCGCTGATGAGTCAACTGGTAAGTGAGCTGGTAATGGTCGTTTCTATAGCTTCAGAACTTCAATATCCAAGTTCCTAGCGAAAATTCTAGAAGCGAAGATATTGAATTGCATCAGTTTCTTGTCCTTTCACCTTGAAAAGTTCGAAGAATCAATTCTTTCTTGCGGTCTAGTGATCGTATTTTGTGTTCTTTTGATTCTATCTTCTCGACTTTTCGATTGTTTGTGTTGTTGAAAAGAAATTGGAGATGTTGATGATAGTGCGGCGATAGATAAAAAAGAAAGATAGCGGGAGGGAGAATGACCGATTACGACTGTAACGTGATTTCAATTTTCTTGCAGGCACCATTGGAAAACGACTCGACGCCATCAACCTCGAGAACAACGAGACGAACCGTCAGAAGTACCGTCAACTTCTCTTCACCACCCCTAACCTAAACCAACACATCTCTGGAGTGATTCTCTACGAGGAGACTTTCCATCAAAGCACCGATAAGGGAGAGAAGTTCACCGATGTCCTTATCAAGCAAGGCATCGTCCCAGGAATCAAGCTCGACCTTGGAGTCGTCCCATTGGCTGGAACCATCGGAGAGGGAACCACCCAAGGACTCGACAAGCTTGCTGAGCGTGCAGCCGCATTCAAGAAGGGAGGATGTGGATTCGCCAAGTGGCGTTGTGTTCTCAACATTGGAACTCACACCCCATCCCACCTCGGAATGCTCGAGAATGCTAACGTCCTCGCCAGATACGCCTCCATTTGCCAAGCCAACGGACTCGTCCCAATCGTCGAGCCAGAGGTTCTCTGCGACGGAGAGCACGATTTGGCCCGCGCCCAGAAGGTCACCGAGCAGGTTCTCGCTTTCGTTTACAAGGCACTCGCCGATCATCACGTCTACCTCGAGGGAACTCTTCTCAAGCCAAACATGGTCACTCCAGGACAATCCAGCACATCGAAGGCCACTCACGAGGAGATCGGATTGGCTACCGTCACTGCTTTGAGACGTGGAGTCCCAGCGGCCGTTCCAGGAATCACCTTCCTTTCCGGAGGACAATCAGAACTCGATGCTACTGCTAACCTCAACGCTATTAACACTGTAAGAATTTCTGTCTTCTTTAGCAGTTCTATTTCATTAAATGTCTTTGCAGGCTCCACTTGGCAAGCCATGGAAGCTCACCTTCTCCTACGGACGTGCCCTTCAAGCTTCCGTGCTCAAGGCTTGGGGAGGAAAGGACGAGAACATTCCAGCTGCTCAGAAGACCCTTCTCCACCGTTCCAAGGCTAACGGAGATGCTTCTCTCGGAAAGTACGCTGGAGAGGATGCTGCTGGAGCTGCCGCCGAGTCGCTGTTCGTTGCCAAACATTCCTATTAAGATATATAACCGCATAACTTCTTGTGAATAGATATCGCACCAATTTCACTTCACTAAGCTTGTATAATTCTATCGCACCCCAATGAAAATCTGGATTTCGTAAAATTTTATTGATAAGGATAACCCGAAAAACTAAGAATCACAACTGGTAAAAACTAGAAAAAATATCAAATTAGACAATGCTTTCTTTACTTCCGAACTCTTGTTTGCTGATATCGTTCTTCCGGAGAGGTGTCTGATCAACAATCGAAAGTTTCCCTTCGGCGCTGAACGTCAAAAGACACTCGGGGATATTGATTTCACTCCATCCGAAAGCCCAAAGATCATACACCTGAAATCAAAGAAGTCTATTTTCGAACAACGAGATTCTCAGCAATCTTACATGAATGAAAATTTGACGGACATGTTTTGTGACAACCGGATCTTCACTGATCAGTTTATGACGCAATTTCACAATGATTCTTTCGACGAGATACGAGTTCAAGTCGTGGAGGACTTTCCCGTTTTCGCTGAGAAGAATTCCAGCTGCCTGAAAATTTCAGAAATTTTGAACTACAGTATGTCAAAGGCGCGCGCGAAAAGTTTTCTTCGGGTCTCGAGCGGAATTATTTTTGAATTTTTTTGTGTTTTTCTGTTAATTTTTCGCCAACTTTTTGGAGTTGGGAAAGTGGGATTTGTTATTTACAATTCGAATTTACAACAAATTCTGAAAATTCCGAAAAAAAAACCAACTTCCAAGTCATCAGTGTCTGGACTATCATCAATGAGAGCGTCGAGAGAGGAAAACATGGGTTTGATGAAACATTTTGAGACGCATTCATCCATTTTCACATAGACCGGATACATTCTGAAGCTTTCATTTTTATTTTTACGGCACTTTCTGATATATCTCTTACGCGAAAAGAGTTTTCACACTATTCCGGAACATCAATCTGGAATCATTTCGAACTGAAAGCCGATTACGGTAGTCGTTGAGTAGAAGAGCGAGAACATTCGAGGATAAGGAGATGTCTTTTGTATCTGCCTTATGAATATGCATCAAAATATTCGCTGCCAACGGAGCGAACCGTCCATCTGACAGCCACCGTAGTCTCATGTGTTCAGCGAGAACTTCTGTGGAGTGTTGACCCGCGAGCATACTGTAGGCTTGGACTGAAATCTTATCCCGTTTTACTGTGTTTTGAGATTTGTGGTGTTCTCTGTGCTCACCGGGAATCGGTCCCTGTTGTGTGAGAGTGGCGAGAGAGGCGAACAGACTTCGCAGTTTGTCGTCATTCATCTTGTTTTTTGATGGGGGTAAAGAAGTTGAGGAGGAGAAGACAGGAAGGGAGGAGAACAATGGGAAGAAGAAGAAGGACGAGCAGACTCTCTGGAAATTTAAAGTTGGAGAAGAAAATGGATTTAGATGAGATTTTTAAAAATAAGAAGCAAAAAGAAGAATCTCATTTTTTTTTACAAGTTTTGAGGTGAAAAAAGTCGAAGATGTGGAAGAGAAACACCGCAATCCGTAGTCGAAGGTCCCACAACGGCAACTACAGTAATCTAAAATCAATATGATATTTCTGATTTTTTTTTCAATTTTTGTGAGTTTTCAGTCAATTTTTTTTCACTATACCCAGAATCTCGGAGACATCGAATTTTCAGATTTTCAGGGTTTCGAACTTTAAAGATTTTAGAATTTCAGAGTTATGTATGTAAATTCAGGACTTCGAAATTTCAGAATCTCAGAATCCAAGAATCTCAGAAACTCAGAATCTCAGAATTCCAGAATTTCAGAATCTCAGAATCCTAGAATCTCAGAATTTCAGGAATTCGAAATTTGAAAATTTCAGAAATTTAAAATTCGAGAATCTCAGAATCTCAGAATCTCAGAATCCCAGAATCTCAGAATCCCAGAATCTCAGAATCCCAGAATCTCAGAATCTCAGAACTTCAAAATTTCAGAACTTGAGAACTTCAGAATCACAGAATTCCAGAATCTCAGGATCTCAGGATCTCAGAATTTCAGAATCTCAGAATTTCAGGAATTGGAAATTTGAAAGTTTCAGAAATTTAGAATTCCAGAATTTAAAATTTTTGGAATCTCCGAACTTCGAAACTTCAGAATATCAAAACTTTGGAAATTTCAGAATTCCTAAATATCAGAATTTCAGAATCTCAGAATCTCAAACTCCCAGAATCTCAGAATCTCAGAGTTTCAGAATTTCAGAATTCCAAAGTCTCGAAATCCCAGAATCTCAAAATTTCAGGATTTCAGAATTCCAGAAAGTCAGAATAGCAAATTTCAGAATCTCAGAATTTCAGCACTTCAGAAATTCGAATTATCAGAACTTCAAAATTTCAGCGTTATTTCAGAGATTGATAATGGAAAAAGTTGGCTGAAAACGCGCGAAAAACGAGAAAATCAATCCGGAAAATCAAAATATTATTAGGTTACGGTAGTTTTCGTTGTGGGACCTTCGGTCACAGCCACCGGTGTTCTCTTTTAAAGTTCCGTGTTTTTGTACCAGAATATTACCGTATTTTTGAGCCAATTTATCTCGGTTGCTGTAAAAGATATGAAAAAGTTGTCAACTGATAAAATGTTCCTCATGTTGTCAAAAACATTTCATCAGTTCACCACTTTTTGATATCTCTAATAGGAAACGAGATAGTTGGGCTCAAAATGCACGTATAGGGCTGGATTCTATAAAGAATTTTCGATTTTCCGGAAACTTTGAAAAATTGGATTTCTGAAAAGCTCAAAAACTGATCTAAACAGGTCAAGCACTGATAAGATCCGGGTCAATGACGCAAGAGGCGTTGTGAAAAATGAAGTGAAATGTGAGAAAAACCAAAGTGTCACATTGGAAATTGGGCTCTCCACTTCATGCTCCATCTCTCTTTTCATCCCTTTCGAAATGCATGCGATGGCAAAGTTCAGGCAGAGAAAAGCAAGCACCTAACAAACACACAAAATCTAAAAAAATGAGAAAAAAAAAGAAGAGAAGACGGCTGTTTCGAATCACCGTCGACACATGTTGGCGAACGAGGCGGAGAGCAGAGAAGCGACTCAAAACACAAGCAGAGATGATTATCTTTGAAATGTTCAAAAGAAATAAATGAGTCAACTGTTTTATATAAGATGGTTCAATATAAAACAGCAAACACAACACATAAATCGGCTAAAACAATGAACCGTATGAACAGAGAAAAAACTATAATCATTAATATATACGGGTGGTTATTATATGGTGATTGGGTGTCTAGTGGTTGTGGGGTGACAAAAAATATATTAGCTCATTATCAAAAATAAAAATATCGGTCTATTTGGTATATAAAGTTAATTAGTAATTCGTGTCGACAGAGAGCCAACTTGTCGGAAGATTGATTTTCCACTGTCCGGTAGCCGACCCATTCGCTGGAGAATCACGTACTCGTCATCCGATGGAAGGGTTTCTACAGTGGGCATCGCTTCGAATGGTCCCAGGTACCGGGTTTGCGACTTGGCGAAATACTCTCCAGGGGTTAGAAGTCCACGGAAGAAGCGGTTGTAGTCCTTTGGTATGGCACGGACGCCTGGCAATTGGGTTGGGGAGATCGCTCGTCGACGCACTTCTGGAGCATTTTCCACTGGTGGAACAGGTGCTTCTTGTCGGGGCTGCCGAGCTCGTCGCTCCGGAAGTTGCACTGGATCGGGACGATTTTGACGAGCCTGACCCACCCGCCGGATTGCTCTTCTGAATGATCCAGGAGAATGAGCACGTGGCGCTGGACTGACAGACTTCTCTCGTAGTGGACTGGAATTTGAGAATTTTAAGTTGAAGATTACTTAAAGGCTTTACATTCTCTCCCATTCGTTCTCTTTCAAATCGGCGGCTCTCGACCATCCTTCTGGATAACATTGGAATGGGTCGGCAGGTGGTGGACTCAGAAGATCGGCTTCGACCTGAAAAAGAGCAATTTTAAAGATCGGATTTTCAGAAAAAAAGGAAAACTTACAGCCCGCAATTGCTCCCAGCGATTGTTGGCATGAATGAGGTTCATGATTAGTGTGTGAAAATTGATGAGGATAAACAAGAAGTGAGAATAGAAGGAGACACGAATGACGAATTTTTTTGTAAAGAGATGAAAATAACGATTTTATTATTCCCGCCCGCGCACTGAAGCAGATCGAAAACTACATTTTTTGAGAAAAAGAAAGAATTTTAGGTCTGAAATTTTATTCAAAAAGACGAGGACATAGTTTTAGAGAAGGTTCTCGAGAAGTGATTTCCAACAAATATTCGACAATTCTGGAATTTAAATTCTCCAATAAACCGATGCCGATGAACCTTGCGGAGCTGGTCTTGCAGCGAAAACCGCAAAAGGTTTGAAAAAATGCATGCGCCTTGGGTACCGTATCTCAAAGGCGCATGCATTTTCCCAGAAAAAGTGTACTTTTCGCTTCGAGACCGACAAAAAATAATGAAAAGAAAAACGAAATTTTCGAAAGAATATGAACGAAATTTCGGCTTTATCGCTGCCGGACAAGAATTATAGAAAGACAAAGACATAATTTTTGATAAGTGATTAGAAGAATATTCGACAAATTATAAATAGAGCTCTATTTTATAGAGTAAATGTGATTTTTCTGAATTTTAATGAGAAACCGGCTCACTTTAAAACACATAATAAATAACCAATTTTCAAAAAAAAAATACAGTTAAACAGAGATCAAACAATATCAGACATGATTATGATAAGAAAGGGTGCATATTCACAAGTTATGAATCAGTAGAAAGCCGTCCATTCGCCTCGTTTCGATGATCGTCACCTCCATTTTCGTCATCGTAAAAGTCGGCGTCGTTGTGTTGGCATGAATCCATAATTGACATCGGTAGCCGAACATCAGGATTTTCTTCGTCGCGAGCGATGTCTTCGAATTCTAACACAGGAAGTGTATCGTTTTCTAGAGCTGGAAATTGGAAAAATAGATTAGGAGCCATAAGATCTATAACTTACGCTGCATTTGTACACTGGGAACTTTATCAAGCTGACTTAAATTCTCGTAAATTTCTTTTTGCAATTCTGAAAGTTTCTGATCAGAGTTATCGTTCTTTAGCACTTTCGATGGCTCAATGTGTAGTTTGTAGTCTGGTCCAAAGTATTCATAATAATTATTGAATGGTAGTTCATTCGGAACCTCAATTCCAACTGCAATCGATGTCTCGTAAGCCCAGCATCGTGCCACGTTTCTTGGTGTATATCCTCCGCCTCCAACCATCATAAGAGGAACATCGTACTTCCGGAAGAATTCAGCACATGCTCCATGGCCTTTGAGACTTAGATTAAATTTCCCAAGACGATCCCCATACAGAGAATCAGCTCCACACTGTAGAACAACTGCTTGCGGATCGAACATCAGCATCACTTTCTCCATAACTGGTACAAAGATTTTTTGATAGGATTCATCTGTGATACCATCGGAAAGTGGTACATTCACCGAGTACAACTTTCCATTATAAATACCGACATCTTTGATATCCCCGGTTCCTGGGAAGAAATTTCCAAATCTGTGGAAGGATACGGTCATCACTCGGTTTGTATCGAAAAACGCCTCCTCGACACCGTCTCCATGATGAATATCGATATCCACGTAGAGGACTCGTTTGTGGAATTTCAGCAACTCCAGAATCCCGACAACAATATCGTTGGTGTAGCAGAATCCGGAAGATTCACTCTTCTTTGCATGATGCAGACCTCCCATCCAATTAATAGCAATGTCGGTTTTCTTCTTATTTAATTTGATCGCAGCTGCTAAAGATCCTCCACAACTGAGTTGGCAGAATTCGTAGAGACCATCGAACAGAGGGCAATCGTCGTTGTTTTGGGAAACTGAAAACATTCAAATTTTAAAAATTATATTGAAATTTCAACATTTTTCCACCAACATTTCCCTTTCGACGCTCCAAATGAATTCAAATTATCAATTTTAGCATCTCTCAAGAATGTGATGTACTCATCGCTGTGAAACGTTGTCATCGCTTCGAATGATGCGGGAAGTGGTCGCTGAAAGTCAAATTTCGTATAGTTTTAAAATTCTAGAATCATCTTCTTACATAAATGGATAAATTCTGATAGAGCCCGTAGCTGAGAATGAGCTCATTAGCCATCCGAATCCGGTGGGGCTTCATAACATGGCCAGGGCCGTAGTAGTAGTTTCCAACATTCGTATCGTAATAGTAACAAACCCGACGCTTGGATTGGTCTCGAAGAGGTGCAGGTGAAACCATCTGTAAAACCTAGATTTGATTTTCAAAAACATTTTGGAAGTATCAATTTTGGCCCAATTTTTGGGGCAAGGTTGTTCAAGGAAAGGAAGCCTATTCCGAAATTTTACTTTGAAAATAAACAAAAAAGTCTGAGCAAAATTACATTTTTACGAAAAGTACTTTTTTAAAATACAGATCGCCTAAAAAGTGGTTTGAAAGTCAATATTTAGAATCCAAAAAAAGGAAAAAAAAACAAGTATGAGAAAGTGCGCTCCATTGCGAAAACTTGGCAAAATTTTCCAATTTTTGCCTCAAAAAATCCGAATTTCGCTGTAAAAAAATGAATGAAAAAGGTAAAAGAACACATTTTAAACAGTAAATTCTCATAGAAATAGATTCTTACTTTCCAGGCATCGCCTACACATACCATGTTCCACTCAACGACCACGAGGAGATTGTAGAAACTGAAGACATTGAGTATGATGAAGAAATCGTTGAGGAAGTTGAAGATGACGAAGAATACTACATGGAAATGCTTCCACCACCAAAAAATTACAGAAGAGACTCGCTTTTCGATAGAAGGAATAGGCGAATGGGTTGGTTTTAAAAATCTTTCCCCGAAAAACAAAAAAGTGTTTTTTTTTTTCAGAAAAAGTAGCTGAGACCGTTTCCGGAGACAATTTAAATGTAATCGATATTGGAAAAAATGTCATGCTGGGTACATCTGATAAAACCTTGAACCATTTAACACTGGAGAAGGCATTGAAAAATGGAGCCTCTGAAAGTCCGTTCTTGGGAAGTATTTCAATGGAAAACTTGGTTTATGGCATGATGGAACGAGGAGCTGAAGATGGAAGATTTGCAATGCTAGGAACATCTGTTATGGTTCGTGACTCCCTTTTCTTGACATTAAAAAAATACATTTTCAGTGGAATTCCCTAAAATCCAACATTCGAGACTTGCGGAAATCCATCACAGAACACACTTCTGCTGCATACCCAGAGCCTCGATTCGATTCAATAGATGTGCATATGGGAAATCTTCCAGTTTACGGAAAGCCATACAATATTGAAGCTGTCGGCGTATTTTCGGTAACGTTTTAAAATTAGCAGATAAATATCTGAAAAGTTTTCAGAATGCGGACTTGTCGTACGTCTTTCGTCAGCTTCGATTCCGAAGTACTGCCAAACTTCTGAACAAAACTAAGCAGTTTCTAAAGGGCTACTTTATCTTGGCTTGTCGTCCTCGTTGTATGATTTGGAGATATACTTTGCGAAGATCAGGAAACAGTCAGAAGAGAGCAATTTTGAATCTTCCACAGACTATTGTAGATGGTGTTATCG
This sequence comes from Caenorhabditis nigoni, assembly GCA_027920645.1. Taxonomy (NCBI): domain Eukaryota; kingdom Metazoa; phylum Nematoda; class Chromadorea; order Rhabditida; family Rhabditidae; genus Caenorhabditis; species Caenorhabditis nigoni. The sequence goes on along the minus strand of CP115866.1, from coordinate 5,118,589 downwards.
GTAAGTCTTTGAGGAATTCCGAAGCTTTTTGAAACACAGTATGTCGAAGGCACAAGCAGAAATTCCGAAAATTCTATATTCCAAAAAAAATCCGAAATTTGCAATTCGGAATTTACGATATTCCGGAAAAAATCCGAAATTTCAAAAATCGGAATTTTCGATATTCCAAAAAATTCCGAAGTTTTGGAAATCGAAACTTTCGATGTTCAAAAAACTTCCGAAATTTTGAACACCGGAATTTCCAATTTTCCAAAAATTCTGGTTTTAGAAATTTCTGAACTTTTTGGAATATTGAAAATTCCGCTTTTCGAAATTTCGGAGTTTTTTGGAATATCGAAAATTCCGAAGTTTTCAAGATCGAAATTTTCGATATTCCCAAAAAATTCCGAAATTTTGAAAATCGGAATTTTTGATGTTTCAGAAAAATACCGAAATTTTCGATATTCAAAATTTTCCGATGTTTTGAATATCGCAATTTTCGCTATTCTGAAAAATCGGAAATTTCGATATTCTAAAAATTCCGAACACGATAAGTTGTTTTCCAGAGTTTCTCCTGGACCTGACTGGAATTGGAGACGGAACGTGTTCATACGAGGAACTGAATCCCGATACTCCATTCTACCAATCTCTCGGCGAAGATGAAACGATTCGAGAGCAACGCTACTACGAAGCGTGTAAGCTGAAAGATTCGCTGACAGCGTTTTTCCGAGAAAGAATCACAGATTGCTTGTATGTCTACCGCTTCTCTGGGGGTCAAGTATAAAATGATGAATTTCAGAAACGAAATTCGAGAAATGCCATTCTGTCTGAATACCGGTACGATGATAAGCGCACTTCGCGGTAGACCACAGAAAAATTCAACGGTGATGTGGAAGGATTACGAAGCCTATCTGAAAACGGAGCATAATTTGCCAACAGAAGCGAATATGAAAAAGAGGATCGCTTTCGAGTAAGAACTTAAAAATTTGTATATTCTAAAAATTGAAAATTTTCCAGAAAGAAGCTGTGCAACGTCATTCCTCGCAGTATTACCATAATCCGTCGTTCACCGGCTCGCCCACCCGGATGTTCTCGCCCACCCGGATGTTCTCGTCGTCCTAATTAATTATGGTTTTATCTTCAAAATGATAAAAAACTCCTAATTTTCTTCCCCTAAAACACTATTTGTACATTGGATACCTATCCAAATACCGTTCTTTTCTGGGTCTCTGTTTGCTCTCACCACTCTCACAATATCGACTTTTTTACCCTTCATTTGCTCTTCTTCAGAATGCATTTAATCACATTGCCGATTATTCTGCTTCTTTTATCAATTTCGGGTTTTAACTCAGCTTCAGTTTCGTCTTTGGAATGTGGAGGTAAATATTCTGAATCAGGAATGTTCGGAATTTTCTGGAATTTTGAAAATTCGGATTTTTTTGGAATATCGAAAATTCGGATTTTTGAAATTTCTGAATTTTTTAGAATATCGAAAATTCGGATTTTCAAAATTTCGAAAATTCCGATTCTCGGAATTTCGGATTTTTTTTGGAAAATCGAAAATTCTGATTTTTGAAAATTTCGGAATTTTCCGATTTTTGAAAACTCGGATTTTCGAAATGTCGGAATTTTCCGGTTTTCAAAATTTCGGAGTTTTTTGGAATACCAAAAATTCGGATTTTTGAAAATTTAGGAATTTTTCGGAATTTAGCAAATTCGGATTTTCAATTTTTTGAAATATCGAAAATCCCATTTTTTAAAATTTGGAATTTTTCTGAATTTTCAGAATTACTTCGGTCGGAATTTCATTCCGAAAAGTCAGAATTCTTGGAAAATCGTATTTTTTCACTAATTTCATTTTTCAGCCTGCTCTCTGCTAGTGACCCACTTTGAGCTGAAAATTGCTGGAGTCGACCCCAAGAAGAAAATCGAAGTGGGCAGTTTCCGTGTATCACCAACTGGGGAACAAAAAGGGCTGAAGAAAATCGGTTACGCACGATCTGAGTCTCATTTGACTGAAATTATTGAGCACGTTTGTGATGAGGCCAAACATTATAAGCTTGTGGTATGCAACTCAACAGAAAATTGAACAAAAAACTGAATTATTTTTGAATTTAGGTCAATACGATTACTGGAAAATCTGTGTACGTCCACAAAGATGCGACATATTTAAAAGGAGATGAGAGTTCAAAAATTAGATCTCGTTTGCAAAACGCTGTAAGTTTCTCTTTTTCATGAAGAACTTTTTTTTCATAAAAAGTTTTATTTAGTGCAACGACTTCATTGATGCTCATGAAGACGAGCTTCTGACTTTCTTAAAAACCGCCCATGAGGAACCAGTCAAACAATTCTGCCACCTGGAAGTTGGAGTTTGCTCATCTGTCGACGTGGCAGCACTCCCACCAAACGAGCCACCACAAGACGACACAATGGATCTTTCGGATATTCATGATGACGAACTCTAGAATTTTCTCTAATTTTTTTATTGTTTGAATTCTTATCTTCTCACTTCGTTCGGGCGAACTTGTTGCAGTCTTTTTTATTTATTTACTGATTCTATCTTTTTTTTCAGTTGGGTAAATTATATTTTAACTGTGTCAAGTCACAAAGAATATTGGAACGATTTTATGAACAAAACAAGATTTTCAAAGATTCAGGGGTGTTCGGAATGTTGAAAATTCCGATTTCAAAATTTCAAAATTTTCGAACTTTTGAATTTCAAAGAAGGAATCTCACTTTTTCGCAAAAAATTGTCGAAAAATAACAAAAACATTTTGGAAATGCAGAAAATAATTCCGCTCGAGACCCGCAAGCGAACTTTTCGCATGCGCCTTTGACATACTGTAATCCAAAAAATTTGTTTTTTTTTCCGAAAAATGGCTCGGAAATTCCGTTCCGAACATCCTTTTTTCAATTCAGAATGACAATATCACCTATCGATACATTGGAAGAGTTGTGGAGTTGGGAGAAACGAGAAGACATTGGAAATGACTATACAGAACCTTTAGCACATTATAAGTAAACCAAAATTGGATTTTCGAGGAAAAATATTTGTTTCAGACCACATTCCGGTCCTCAGATCTTAGTATGTCACGATATGAGAGGAGGATATTTGGCGGAAGAGTCAACGGAAGGGAAGCAATTCGAGAAAGAAAAGTATCCGTACATGTTCTTGAATTGGTGGCAAATCGATGTATTCAACTATTTCTCGCATCATTTTGTGACTATTCCACCGTCGGATTACACTCGAATCGCTCATAAACATGGAGTTTTGTCACTGGGAACTTTTATAACCGAGTGGAAATCGGGGAAGGAAATTTGTTCGCGAATTTTGGAGAATGAGGAAACGATGGAGAGAACTGTGAATAGTTTAGTGGCAGTTGCGAATTATTATGGTTTCGACGGATGGCTTATTAATATTGAGAATGAGATTGATGAGGAGAAAATCGAGTTGTTGATTCGTTTTTGTGAGAATTTGACTCAAAAATCGAAGGAAAAGAATTTGAATTCCAAAGTTATTTGGTATGATTCTGTGCTTCATAATGGAAAGTTACACTGGCAAAATGCACTGAACTCGAAGAATAAGTTAGTTTTACAGAGCCAGAGGTGTTCGGAATAGCTTTTTTTTTCGGAAATTCCGAGTTAAATATTCAGATTCTCAACGATTTTCGATCAGAAACTCCACTTTCTCATCACAAAAGCGCAAAAAAATTGGTAAAAAAGTATCAAAAATAATTCCGCTCGAGACTCGCAAGAAAACTTTTCGCACGCGCCTTTGACTACTGTATCCCAAAGAATATTCTTGAAAACGGCCGGAATTGACCATTCCGAACATCGCTGCATACAGATCTCTAGATTTCACAACAACAAAAAAGATAATTTTAGTAAATTCTATGAAGCATGCGACGCAATCTACTTGAATTACAACTGGAAAGACGGTGATCTTTTACGGTCCGCAGAATTCGGAATTCTCGAGAAAATCTTCGTCGGAATCGATGTTTGGGCTCGTGGATGTGTCGGAGAATTCAATTGTGATCAGTCGTTTGCTCTCGCCAAACTGTTTCACATGTCTGTTGCACTTTTCGCGCCAGGATGGATTTATGAGAAATTCGAAGAGGAGAATCAGATTCTCAAGGGAATTCAGCAAGTTTAGTCATAGAAATTTAGAAATTGAAAAAAAGTTTTCAGATTCTGGTCGAAATTATATCCTTATGTCAAGACAAGACCTCTAACATCTGCAAATTTCTCGACAAACTTTGCAACAGGAATGGATGAAAATTGGCGTTATTGTCTGAGTAAAATCCAGCTGCAACCTCAAAATCTGACTAGTTTCTGCCATCCAGTTGTTGGAAAAGGCCTGAAGCTTTTTGGAAGACATCGCAAGTTTTTGTTAGTGGTTTTAGAAATGTCAAACTTAAAAAATATAAAAATTTTCAGGCTCTTCACATTCGACTCGATTCCATTCAAGAAAATCAAAGTCACTTGTATGGCCAACCATCATATTGATCTAGTTTTCAATAAAACGGATTTCGCTGTGAAATCAGAAGATTCCACGTGGATTTATGAGCAGAGTGGATTCCTGGAGTCGATTAGTGTTCAAACTGCAAATCATGATGAGACAGTAATCCAAAGCCTTTGCATTGTTACTGAATAATTTGGGTCACAAATAAATGAACAAATAATATATTTAAATAATGCACAACTTTGGTTCAAATTTGGAATTTTTCACATTGCTCACATTGTACAAGAAGAAAGAAAGTAGCTCACTAGGAAACATAAGTCTAGCGCACGCGGAAAGGAAGAAACAGGGGTTTTAATACATTGGTCTTATTTATCTTGAGTCGCGAAGAATGGTTTGGTGTCTCTGTTGAGGAGCGTGTGACACACTTTGCATACATTAGCAGGTCGATGAGATGGTCCACTTGGAACAGTGTCTTTCAGGCAGTTTGTGCAGAATATTTTGCCGCAGTGAAGGCAACTGGAATTTCAATTTTTGTATTTTTAAGCTGTAAAAACAACTCACTGTGGTTTGGCTTTGAGTCTAACTAGAGAAGTGTCACAATTGGAGCACTGATTCACGTCTTCATCCCATTGCCACCGAACTTCTTGCTCTGATTGACGGATCTTTTCCAGTTGGATCTGAAGACTCTGCGAGAGCTTTACGAAATCTCTTTGCACGATTTCGGAAGTTTCCAGCTCTTGTTGCAAACTTGTGCATCTTTGTTTATAGTTTTGCGCTGTCTGTTCCACAGCTGATCGCTCATTTTGAACTTGTTGAACTTGAGCTTCCAACTCGGCAACCGTAGCTTGTAAATCTCGAATCTGTCGATTATTAGACGTCTGATCAGCAATCGATTCAGAAGCCACTGTAAATTTGCTGTTCACACTTCCAAGTTCCGATTGCAATCGACTGATTTCAGCGGTGAATGCCACTTCCTGATCTTCCCGATGCACTCGTTCCTCTTGAATCCCCGCACGAAGAACCGTGATTTCATCCTTCAACTGCTGCTCGGTGTGCTCTTTCGCCGCTCTCGTCTCAATCAATTCTTCCCTATTTTTGAGGCAGATGAACTGCAATTGATCTATATCCGCTGGCAGATCGATTTTCTCCGAACGAAGCTCTTGGGCAGATTTTCTAGTGGATCCTAGTAGTTTCTTGTATTTCTTTCCTAGCGTTATGAAGTCTTCTTCAGCTTTTAGAAGCTTTTCCTGGGCCAAATTCAGCTGTTCTGTAAACACCTCTATCGACTTATCGTGCTGAAAAATACATTTTTGGGAGTCTCAAAATTGATAAAATACCTTTGCACTCAATTCATCTAATCGTTTCTCAGATTTCGCATTGGCTTTTGCCGCCTCATTGACCTGATTCAAACAATTCGTTGATAATTCATTCATCTTCTTCTCCAACTCCTTCCTATAATCGCGTTCATCACTCAAATCTAGCTGATATCGTTCGGCTAGCTCCATCGCCGCTTTCACTTCTTCTTTTAGTTTTCGCTCGTTCTCCTGCAACAGTTTGAATATTTATGATGCTTATTTTTTGAATATTCCCACGCATCACTCACCTGCATCGCCGTCAGATTTACTTCATAGTTTTGACACATTTCACACTGCAAGACTTGCGAAACCTTTTTTGTGGTATTCGTTGTTTGCTCCTCCTGAAAATTGCATTTTACGGAGAATTATCGATTACACTCGACGCGAAACCTTGTCCTCCGGCAACACTTCTTCGCTGGCTGATGGTTCTGACATACTACTGAAAATAAGGATATTTGAAAAAAATTGAAATCATAAGCACAATTAACTGATTATAAAAGTTTCAAGGGTTGCAATTCAATGTTGGAAGGGACTAGTTTTCCGCAAAAGTTCGGCCATTTGGTGACCTTTTTGAAAGAGAGGAGCATTGAACAATTTGTGTGACTGCCTTGCAAATTTAGTTGTTTTTTAATGATTTATATGAATTTTAAGCTGTAATTCAACTTTATAGAAACGAAATCAATGAGAAACAAGCGTTTTGAAAGTAAAACAAAGAAAAATTCTTCGTTTTCGCTGTAAATATTTTCAAATATTTTTCAATGCTCCTTTAATACAGTAGTTTTCGTGGTATAGTCATTACAACAATTTTAGTTATGTTCCTTTAATACAGTATATTTTCGTTGTAATAAACATTCCCGCTTTTTAATGAATGCTCCTTTAATTTCTTTTCCATTTTTCGTCGCATTTCTTTTTCTTTTTGATTTCTTATCATCTTTTCGTCTTTGATTCTTCCAAAAATCGAGATAACTCCCATGATAATAAACTATTTGATAACCCATTTTTTCTCTTTCGCGAAACTTCCCTTCAACAGTGTAGAACGCAGTGTTTCGGATTCAATTTTTATGCAACATTTGGTTTCTTATCTTTTCCAGAGAAATTGTTACATAGTAATAAAATAAGGGGCACCCAATTTAACAGTCGTATCACTCACTTTTCATTATATTGAAAAATGACAAAGAAGACCTCGAAAAAGCTTTCGGAAAAATTCAAATCGGTCTGCGGCTGCTTCCCAAAACATTCTCATTCTGAACCTAATACCAGTTATCAAAAGGTTTTTCCTCTTTTAATTTCATATTTCTATTAGTTTTGACCCAAAAAATCAATGTACGTTTTCCAGATGGCCGCTGCTTTGAAGCCGAACGCTCCAGAAATCCGCAAAGCTGCACAGGAGTTCATCAACTACCTGAACAAAGCTGTCACTCCTTTCCATGGTGCGTTTTTTTCCCGAAAAGTGAAGAGAAATTAGACAAAAATAGTGTTTTTCAGCCACTCAAGAAGTGAAGGAGCGTCTTATTCAAGCTGGCTTCAAGGAGCTTCCAGAAGCCGGACACTGGGAAATTCAACCAGCTAGCAAGTACTTCGTTACCAAGAATCGCTCGGCAATCCTCGCATTTGCCGTCGGAGGTGCTTACAAGCCAGGAAACGGATTCTCGATCGTCGTTGGCCACACAGACAGCCCATGTCTTCGTGTGAAGCCGATTTCCCATCAGAAATCTGATAAATTCCTTCAAGTCGGAGTATCCACTTATGGAGGTGGCATCTGGAGAACTTGGTTCGATCGTGATTTGTCTGTTGCTGGATTGGTGATCGTGAAGAATGGAGATAAGCTTCAACACAAGCTGATTGACGTTAAGAGACCAGTTCTCTTCATTCCAAACTTGGCTATTCACTTGGAGACTGATAGAACCACTTTCAAGCCAAACACTGAAACTGAGCTTCGTCCAATTCTTGAGTCATTCGCTGCTGCTGGAATCAATGGATCAGCAGCTAAAGAAGAGCCAAAGGGAGAATACGATCCACGTAATATCACCGCCAATCATCATCCACAATTCTTGGGATTGATCGCAAAGGAGGCAGGATGTCAACCCGAGGATATTGTGGATCTCGATCTCTACCTTTATGACACCAACAAAGCAGCTATCGTTGGAGTGGAAGAGGAATTCATCTCTGGAGCTCGTCTTGACAATCAAGTTGGAACATACACAGCCATCTCTGGACTTCTGGAGTCACTCTCTGGAGAGGCGGCTTTCCAATCTGATCCACAGATTCGTATCGCGGCGTGTTATGATAACGAGGAAGTAGGATCCGATTCAGCAATGGGAGCATCCTCGGCATTCACTGAATTTGTTCTCAGAAGACTTTCCGCCGGAGGATCCTCCACATCTTTCGAGGAGGCTATTGGAAAAAGTATGTTGATTTCTGCTGATCAAGCTCATGCTGCCCACCCCAATTACTCTGTGAAGCACGAGGAAAACCATCGTCCAACGTTCCATGGAGGAGTTGTTGTCAAAGTGAACGTTAATCAACGTTATGCTACCACCTCGACGACTCACGCCGCTCTCAAGCAGGTCGCTTTTGAAGCCGGAGTCCCACTTCAAGTCGTTGTCGTCAGAAACGATTCGCCATGTGGATCTACCGTTGGACCGATTCTCTCCACCAAACTTGGTCTTCAGACAGTTGATGTCGGATGCCCGCAACTCGCCATGCACTCCATTCGGTAAATTTTCTGAATTCCCGGTATTTAGGAACATCTTTACTTTCAGCGAGTTCGCCGACACCTCAAGCATCTTCCAAGCCACTCGTCTCTACTCTACATTCTTCGAACGCCTTCCAAATGTTCTTAACAATATGCAATAGTAAATGTAAATTATATTTATGTGATATCCTTCCCCATGATTCTTCTAATGTCCGGTTTAAACTCTCATTTATAAATTAAGCTTGTAGAAAACAATTTGAAATTCAAAAATTAAACAAAAACAAGTTAAAGCTTCGGGTTAAAAATCTCAATCTTCGAACTGATTGATGGCTCGATTCCGACGGCCTTCATGAGGAAGTAGAACGTTGCTTCTGTGCTCTCCTTGATGACTTGTCCGTTTCTGAATCCATGCCCTTCTCCATCGTACAACTGAAGAGCTGTTGTGACTCCGGAAGCTCGAACTTTCTCGAACATTGTCACAGATTGGTTCATCGGAACAACTGTATCCTCTTTTCCATGCAAAAAGGCGATAGGGGTACGGATCTTATCAATATGATAGATTGGACTACGTTCTTGGTAGATAGCCGCTTCTTCTGGATACTTTCCGATGAGTAGTTCGTTATAGCTCTTCTCCAATTTGTGGGTGTCTTCATCTAGAGCAAGAAGATCTGCAACACCGTAAAGAGACACTGCAGCCTTAATGACGTTGTTCGGGGAGATGAGACAGCTCAGGATGAGGTATCTGAATGATAAAAATTTACAGGAAATTGCTTCTGATAAGGAGCTTACCCTCCAGCGGAACTTCCAGTAATCAAAATCTTATCTGGATCGACTCTTCCCTGCTCAACCAGTGATTTAGCTCCATTTAACATATCATCCCTATCAGCTACTCCACAATTCTTATAGAGCATTCTACGGAATTCAGTTCCAAATCCTGTGGACCCACGGTAGTTGACATCGAACACTGCGATTCCGCGCGATGTGAAGAACTGTTTCTTGAGATCCAAATTGTTTTGTGCTGGTGCAGTGGGACCACTGTGTCCTAGAAGTAAAACTGGGGGAAGTGTTCCAGCTGGTGCGGAATATGCAGAGTTCTTTGGTGGATAAAAGTATCCGGAGACGTTGACACCGTCAGATTTGAATACGAACTCTTCGGGTTCCGAGATTTCGAGTGCGTCGATTTCTGAAGAATCTCTGGATTCTCTATGAACCTTCAGTGGGAAAGATGGGTTGGAGAGGTCGATAGAGATGACACTGGAAGCTCGTTTGGGTCCTGAAGCGATTGCAAACACCTCGGATCCATTGGGATCAATGGAGAGGTATCCGAATACGGTGTATCCTGGTGTTGGAACTTCCACAGTGACGTTTTCAGAGCGAACATAGAGTATTCCATCAGCATTCATCACTAGATATTTCTTATTGAGAACATAGTTCCGGAATCCAAGCTGCCAGAGTGGGTAGCTAATTTCCCGTTGAATAGGATTCAGATTCTTTTCCACAGCGTTCGGTTCGGCAGCCGAACGATACACATTCCACCAATTCGTACTATCATTCACGGTCAACAACTCATCACCATCCCAAGTTGGCTCCGAATAGTTGATTTGTTTTCCAGCTCCATCCTTGAGAATTTGCTCGTTGCTAGCCTCTCCTCCGTTCAAATCAGCCATTCTAATTGATGTTTCATCCCATGGCATGTTTGGATGACTCCATTGCATCCAAACAAGTTTATTTCCATCTGGGGAGACTCTTGGGTACGCGTAAAAGTCAGCTCCTTTAGCCACAACGTTTTGATTCTTTGTGGAACGATCGATGGAGATCAGACGGTTTTCTGGGAACTTGGCGTCGCCTTGATGACTCTCATTGACACAGAAGACGTGGGAATCGGTGGCAGAGAAGTCGGCAAATCTGAAAAATCCCATTAATAGTAAGAAAAATGGTGAAAATCTTTTCGCTTAATACCTAAAAGTTCGATTATTGGCCTCCGCCAATTGCTCCACTCCAGAATCCGCGGACTTTTGATAGAATACACCTTCAACGGTGGCAAAAAGCACAGAACCATCAGCCAACACATGAAGAGCACCTCCTCCGTATTCATGAACGGCCGTTTGGACAGAGAATCCATCTGCCCAACGAGTTCTTTTCTCTCCGTTCGTCGGTTTAGAATAGAGCTCTCGTTTGCCGGTCACCGCATTTTGCTCAATCCAGTAAACGTTTTCTCCAACCACTTGCATTTCACAAATCGTTTTGCAATTGCATTTTCCGAAGAGATCCGGAGTGATAGGACTGTCCCAGCTACCGTAGACGGCTTCCGTCGCCATTCTTCTTATGCTGGAAATGTTGGAAATGGTAAAAAGCGTTTTTAGCGAAAAAGGAAAGGAACAATGTTTGTTTTAGAACAAAAATCAATAAATGTGCAATTGTTCGGGGATTACAAAAAACAGGAGGTGTGGAAGAGAAACTCCGGTGACCGAAGGTCCCACAGCGACAACTACCGTAACCTAAAAATATTTATCTGTACTCATTTTCTTTTTGTCATTTTCCTTCAGAAAAGTCGCAAAATAAAGATGTTTGCTAGTAAAAAAATGACCGAAAACACACGAAAAACAAAAAAAAATTCCGGAAAATTCGAATATTTTTAGTCTACTGTAGTTTTCGTTGTGGGACCTTCTCCAAAATTTTTTTGAAAAAGAAAAATTAAAATTAGGTATTTCAAAAAACTCGAATTATTAAACGAACCTTGGTATGTACAACGTCTGGAAAATTCGGAGAAGTATCTGCAATTTTATAGTGTCTGGACATGACTGAAAGTGATGAAATTCTCCCTTATCAATTTGAAATATTCCTGGCTTCCGACCCTGTTTCCGCTCAACATTAAATGACGTTTATTGAATAAGAACATCAGTTACCAAAAAAAAAGAAATCACAGAAAAAGTCATATTTGGAATGATATGGCACCAAGAATTCACATCACAAGAGGTATTACTCGCAAAAAGGCACATTAGATAATTATGCTACAAACAACAAAAACTAGATTAAATTATTTACAAAAAACTACTATTTATTCTAATCTACTCGAATTTGATTCCTTGGGCAAGTGGAAGTTCCTTGCTGTAGTTGATGGTGCATGTGGAGCGTCTCATGTATTGTCTCCACGAGTCGGATCCAGATTCACGGCCACCTCCGGTCTCCTTCTCTCCTCCGAAAGCTCCTCCGATTTCGGCTCCGGATGTTGGAATGTTGACATTCACGATTCCACAGTCACTTCCCTTTGGTCTGGAAAAATATCGATTGATTCGATACATCCTATTCAAATAAAGCTCACCCCATCCACTTGAAAACGTTTTGAATGTTAGTGGTGAAGAGAGAAGAGCTCAATCCTTGGTCGACCTCGTTGTTGATAGCAATAGCTTCATCGAGAGTTGAGAACTTCAAAACATAGAGAATCGGAGCAAACGTCTCTCGAAGAACTACTGGTGAATCGTGCTTCAATCCAGTAACAATAGTTGGGAGAACAAAGTTTCCGTCTCTTTCCAAAACCTTTCCTCCATATTCAACCTTTCCACCAGAAGCAATTGCTTCTGCGATCGAAGCCTTATACTTTCCAACAGCTTGTTGGTTGTGAAGTGGACCAATGATGGTGTTGGAGTCCAATGGGCATCCGATTCTTGATTCGAATTGAGCGTAGGCCTTCTTCAGTCTCTCCACAACCTGATCGTAAACCTTCTCGTGAATAATCAATCTTCTGGTTGAGGTACATCTCTGTCCAGCAGTTCCAACGGCAGCGAATACTGTAGCTGGAACAACCATGTTCAAATCGGCGTCCTCGTTAACAATGATGGCATTATTTCCTCCGAGTTCAAGAAGAAGCTTTCCGAAGCGAGCCTGAACTTGTTGGCCAACAATCTTTCCGATTTCACAGGATCCAGTGAATGAGACAAGGTTGACTCTCTTATCCTTCACAAGAGCTTGTCCAACGTCTCCTTCTCCGCACACAAGAGAGCAAAGAGCTGGGTTGACGTTGTTGGCGACAAGAACTTCCTCAACAAGTCTGGAAATTTTTTTTGATGAAAATAGTCAAGATTGAAATTGGGATCAAACTTACTTTGTGACAGCAATAGCCGTTAAAGGGGTGGATGGAGCTGGTTTCCAGATACAAGCGTTTCCAGTAACAAGTGCCAAAGCGTTGTTCCATCCGTAGACAGCACATGGGAAGTTGAATGCAGAGATGACTCCGACGACTCCAAGTGGATTCCATTGCTCGAGAAGAGCATGTCCTGGACGCTCGGAAGGGAAGATCTTTCCTTCGAGAGATCTGGACAATCCAGTGGCGTAGTCACAAATGTCAACGTATTCTTGAACCTCTCCGACTCCTTCAGCAGAGATTTTTCCCATTTCAAGAGAAACGAGTCTTCCCAGGTTTTGAAGTTGGGTGCGGAGCTTGTCTCCGATTTGGCGGACGATTTCTCCACGTCGTGGAGCTGGAACTTCACACCAGTCGTTGTAAGCCTTGCGAGCTTCAGTGATGGCGATCTCGTAGTCTTTCACATTTCCATTTTGCACCTAGAAAACTTGAAAGAGTTATAGAAAAGTGTACATTCGGATTTACTCACATTGGCAATAGGAGAGTTGTTGGCTGGAGCGAACGATTGCACAGTTTGTCCATTGGCTGCCCATTTTCCATGGAACACTCCTGCGTTGTTCTCCTTGAGTCCGAGCTCCTTGAGGAAAGCGTACTTGGTGTCGTTGATGAGAAGATTCGAGGCCATTCTGAATTGCTGCAACGTGGCAATGGTTCCTTTGTTCAAGAATCTGTTCATCTGGAAACGGAAAAGACGAAACTGGGGAAAAAGGGGGAAAGGGAGAAAGCAACACAGAGAGGCACACACAAGAGGTTAGTGGTCAAAAAACAATAATGGGGAGAAGATAGCAAAGGAAGAATGCAAGGGATAGGAGAGGGGGCGGGGCGAGACATGGGGAGATTGTTTAGAGATTGGGGGATTGTGTTGTCAGTCAAGGACAGGCTGTCTTGATCAATATCTAGAATCCTAGACAGTAAAAAATTCGAAGGACCGGAGCATGTGATTTACAGCCAGCAACCTTTTACGATGTTCATTTTCAGTGACAATATATAAGACATGACCGATCTCTGAACTATTTTTATCATCCTTCCAGTTGTCACCACGTGGTCTTTTGACCGATTATCTCTAGAAAGGTAGGCGTGCAGCCAATTGATACTGATTGGAATCGATAAAGATGATATTGGGGGAGGAAAAGAGAGAACGATTCTTTCTGTGATAAGAAGACAAGAAGATAGTTTTTGCAAGTTGGGAAAGGGGGAAAGCGGGAAGCTCTAATGCTACCGTCTTGTATGAAAGGAGCTGATTACGATACCTGAATAAGTTTCACGTTCTAATAAAAAAGTCGTGACAACACCTCTAAATCCACGACAGGATGGAAAGTACGAAAAAAACGTTTAAAAAGGCTGGAAACTCCCAAAAATCCTTTATCCCCCAGTTTTAATAGTTAAGCTGCTGTAGCCAATAGCTCGAGGATGAGTGTTACTGTTGAGCAGGTACCGTAACCATGCCCATCCTCTCCCCAACAAAATACAACATTCAGGAGGCTTACGAAATGCCAGCCGACAATAAAAAAGTAATGCTAAAAATCGACGACGTTCATCTTCACTCGTGCGGCGTGTTCAGCAACGTCTACAAAGGAGACCTTCGTGAGCCGTATGCGAAGAAGATTGCCATCAAGAAGAGTTGGCCGGAGAAAGGAGAGCGAAACTTTGAGTTCATCTTTCTGACTGGACGCGAGCGGAGCAAGCATAAGAATGTGATTCAGATGATTTTTGCATTTAGTCACAATTATGACAATAAGGTATTTTTGAAGAATTTTGGAAGAACCTAAATTCAACCTTCTCGAAATTCTTCAGGTTTGTGAATCGTATGTTTTCGACTACATGCCCAATACCCTTGCCGAAGTCATACGTCAGAAGCTGACTGATATTGATATCCGTCTCTATACATGGCAAATGTTCGCTGGATTGAAATATCTGGAAGAGCACAAAGTGGTTCATAGAGACTTGAAACCAGTCAACATTCTTGTGGATCATGATACTGCGCTTCTCAAAATCAGTGACTTTGGATCTGCTAAAATCATCGTGAAGGGAAAAGCCAACAACTTCTATCAAGTCACCAGATTCTACAGACCACCTGAATTGCTCCAGAAGGCCATGGAATATTCGGCAACAGTTGATGCTTGGTCAGCAGGTTGCATTCTGGCGGAAATGGTGAAGCGTCATGTGGTTTTTCCTGGACGAGACAGTGCTCATCAGATGAAACTGTATTGCCGTTGTTTTGGAGCACCAAATGAGCAGGAGATCAAGGCCATGAGAGGAGAAAGATTGGATCAGGAATTGTGGAAGTTCACCAAAGGATATGGATTGCAAAGAGTGGGATTTTCAATCCAAATTCCTTTGAATAATCAGCCAAATTTTTTCAGCTTGTCACCGAAATTACACCAGAACAGCTACAGTTTTTGAAACGTATCCTGGTCTACACTCCAGAAAAACGTCTTCGTGGAAAAGAACTTCTCCAGGATCCATTCTTCCGGCCACTCTTCAAGGCTGGTGCTGTTCGTCACAATGGACAAAAAATTTCAGAAGTGATCACACAGGCTGATTACAAAAAAGCTTGCGAGTAAGATAGGGTTTTTAATCTATTCAAATTGATTTTGAATATTCAGAAATGAAGATGCCTCAGCTTGCCGTCTCGCACAACTCGCAAAGACTGACACAAAAGATCAAGGAATTCCAAACTGTGAGAAGAGTAACTCCTACGAAAATGTCGTTACCAGAAGGTCCACTCTCATTCCGGTTAATAACAATGGAATTTTTTGAATCTAAAAACTATATTTCTATTCCAGAAGGAACAAAAAATGGCTCGTGAGATCAAATCGAAAGAAGACAATTCAAATGATGATCGCCGTCTTGGATCGAGTGAGGATCGCAAATCGGAGAACGAGGCCAAGAAGAAGCGGTCTACAGAAGTGGCATCGGCTGGAAAACGTAGTGATCAGAGCAGTAGTACTGGTGTCGGAAAGAAGTCGGTGATGAAGTCATTGATGCAACATATCACATCTCGTCATCATGATGCTCACCAGGAATGAATAGAAGAACAATCATTGAACTCATGTACTCAAAAAGTGACTATTTGAATAAATCTCTAAAGATTTTAATTTGTTCCTATTGTTTGTAGTTCCAAGCTGAAAGTTTCAGCTCAACCAATTGAAACTGTCTCAAAAATCGCTATTTGACCTAGAAAAAATTATAGTGAAAATTTTTTAATGAATTTACAAATTTCAACAGAAAAAAATCGGAAAAACTGAAAGTTAGCGAAAAGTTAAAAAAAAAAACTAAATTTGAACAGCGCGCGTAAATTGGCGCCGAAAGGCGTAGAACCTCTCTTCGCGGCGGGATATCGGTGAAGAAATTGTGTGCGCCTTTAAACTCAAATTTATTTTTCTAGAAAAAATTCAAAAAGAGAATGCGTTTCTGGATCTTTTTGGCTAATTTTTGCTCAATTTTTCGGAGATGAGCTCATTAGAATTGTTGCGCTGATTTTTAACTGTTGATTGCGAAATTTCCGGAGGTTGTCTTCATGATTCTGCTATTTTTTTCGTCGAAAACTTTTTTGAAACTTATATTTTTTATGTCTGATCTTGTTCTGATACTAAATTATTACTTTCCAGGTAATATGTCTTCCATTCAGTGCCTGAATCCAAAGGCTGAATTAGCCAGGCATGCGGCCGCTCTCGAGCTAAATATCAGCGGAGCTCGTGGACTTCAAGACGTTATGAGATCGAATCTTGGACCAAAGGGAACTCTTAAAATGTGAGAAATTATTTTATGACACAAAAGTTGATCTGAATGATTTTTAGGCTCGTTTCTGGAGCTGGAGATATCAAGTTGACCAAGGATGGAAATGTCTTGCTTCACGAAATGGTAATTCGTTCTCGAACCTTACAAATATAATTTTGTTGCTTTTAGGCTATCCAACATCCAACCGCTTCAATGATTGCAAAGGCATCGACAGCACAAGATGATGTTACCGGTGATGGAACCACTTCTACTGTTCTTTTGATTGGAGAGCTTCTGAAGCAAGCTGAATCTCTTGTTCTTGAGGTAGATAAAGTTTATGATATCAATATCGTTATACAAATTTTTCAGGGACTTCATCCACGTCTTGTTACTGAAGGATTCGAGTGGGCTAACACCAAGACTCTTGAATTCCTCGAGAAGTTCAAGAAGGAGGCTCCAGTTGAGCGTGATCTTCTTGTTGAAGTCTGCCGTACGGCTCTCCGCACGAAACTCCATCAAAAGCTTGCAGATCACATCACAGAGTAGGAATTCATAAGTTCTTCTTTTCTCATTTTTTATTTTTTAGATGCGTTGTTGATGCTGTACTGGCTATCCGTCGTGATGGTGAGGAGCCAGATCTTCATATGGTTGAGAAGATGGAAATGCATCATGACAGCGATATGGACACCACTCTTGTTCGCGGATTGGTCCTCGACCATGGAGCCCGTCACCCAGACATGCCACGACACGTCAAAGACGCTTACATTCTTACCTGCAACGTTTCTTTGGAATACGAGAAGACTGAGGTTAACTCTGGACTTTTCTACAAAACTGCCAAGGAACGCGAAGCTCTTCTTGCCGCTGAGCGTGAATTTATCACCCGTCGTGTTCACAAGATCATCGAGTTGAAGAAGAAGGTTATCGACAATTCACCTGATGGAAAGAACAAGGGATTCGTTATCATCAACCAAAAAGGAATCGACCCACCATCTCTTGATCTGTTGGCAGCTGAAGGAATTCTTGCTCTTCGCCGTGCTAAGAGACGTAATATGGAAAGACTTCAATTGGCTGTCGGTGGAGAAGCTGTCAACTCAGTTGACGATTTGACACCAGAAGATCTCGGATACGCCGGACTTGTCTATGAGCATTCGCTCGGAGAGGAGAAGTACACCTTCATCGAGGAGTGCCGTGCTCCAAAATCTGTTACCCTTCTCATCAAGGGACCCAACAAGCACACTATCACTCAAATCAAGGATGCCATTCATGATGGTCTTCGTGCTGTTTTCAACACTATTGTTGACAGTGAGTCTTTTATAGAAATACTCTAGAATAAAGTTTATATTACAGAGGCTGTTCTTCCTGGAGCCGCTGCTTTCGAAGTTGCCGCCTATGTGATGCTCAAGAATGAAGTGGCAAACTTGAAGGGAAGAGCCAAGCTCGGAGCTGAAGCTTTTGCTCAAGCTCTTCTGGTTATTCCAAAGACTTTGGCTGTGAATGGAGGATATGATGCTCAGGAGACACTTGTCAAGTTGATCGAGGAGAAGACTGCTGCTGGACCAGACCTCGCTGTTGGACTTGATCTTGAAACCGGAGATGCTGTTGAACCACAAGGAATCTGGGATAATGTGACAGTGAAGAAGAACAGTATTTCCTCGGCTACCGTACTGGCCTGCAACCTTTTGCTTGTCGATGAAGTGATGCGCGCTGGAATGACCAATTTGAAGACACCACAGCAAGCAGAATAATTTCCTAAAAATATGTTCCTCCCATCCTTTTTTTTTATTCTCCAGTGTTTTCATTTCTATGATCTTTTGCCGTGTTTGATAATACCCCCGTTCTATCACCCGAATAAGCTTAACGTTCTCGATTGTTTTTATAGCTTTCTTCAGTCGATAATCAGCAGATCGATCTGTTTTCTTTAATTTTTCCCTCCCCCTTATTCGTTTTTCTACCCCAAAATTTTCTTTATTGCTTTCCCTTTGAGAATTTTGTTGATTTTTTTCCAAGCATGTTTCTTTTTGATTTTGCGCAATAAAGGCTTTCTGCTTTCAAATATGGAATTTCCGATACCTTTTTCTTGTTCTTTTCAGTCGTACTAACATATTTCAGAGAGAATTCATCTACAAGGCATTGATTGCCAGCGGGCATCCTGCGTTTCGAAAATGTTGTGTTCGCTGGTGGCCTAGAAACACGCACGGCGGCCACATGTGTTGCTGGGAAGTTTCGCAGCCAATAGCGACAATTCGAAATAGCATTTGTGTGCGAACCAGTGTTTTTTTGTTGTTGTTTCTTTGAATTCCTGACTACTTTTTTTCTAAAAATATTTTTTTTCAGTGAAAAATGGCTGCTGAACCACCATCACTTGAAGAACTTCTCGAGAAGAAAAAGCAAGAGGAAGATGAAATGGCTAAAGTGAGTTTGAACTCTAGTTTTGTTGCAGAATTATCGAATTTTCAGCCAAAGTTTCTGACGAAAGAGGAGCGAGCTGCGTTGGCTCTGAAGCGACGAGAAGAGCAAGTCGCCAAGATTCGGGATGCTCAAAAACAAGCCGAGGAGGCTAGAAAGAATTGGGGTCGCGTCGAAAAGCCGGCTGAGGACAGAAAGGATCGGGATCATGGAAGGGATCGTGGTATGGATCGTGGAATGGACAGAGGAATGGACAGAGACCGAGAACGAGAACGAGACAGGGATCGTCGGAGAGATCGACGTGATCGGAGCAGATCTCGAGACAGAAGACGGAGCAGAAGCAGAGATAGAGATGGAAGACGTCGGGATAGAAGTCGTAGCAGAGAGCCAAGAGATCGGAGAGATGATCGGAAAAGAGAGAGTGATGATGGAGACGACACTGGAAAGATGGCAAATGCAGTGAAGGACAGATATCTAGGAAAACAAAAGGAGAAGAAGAAGAGAGGAAGAAGACTTCACGAGAAGAAGTTTGTTTTCGATTGGGATGCTGGAGAGGACACTTCACAGGATTACAATAAACTTTATCAAAGTCGCCATGAGATTCAATTTTTCGGGCGAGGATCCGTCGCTGGAATGGATGTGAATGCACAGAAGAAGGAGAAGAATTCATTCTATCAAGAGATGATGGAAACTAGAAGAACTGCCGATGAGAAGGAACAAGAGAAGAATCGTTTGGAGAAGGAGAAGACGAAGGAGAAGAAGGTGGCTCATGACGATCGTCACTGGAGAATGAAGGAGCTGTCCGAGATGACTGACAGAGATTGGCGAATCTTCCGTGAAGATTTCAACATCTCCATCAAAGGAGGAAAGGTTCCACGTCCTCTTCGCAACTGGGAGGAATCCGGATTCCCAGATGAAGTTTATCGAGCAGTCCAAGAGATTGGATACTTGGAGCCCACCCCTATTCAAAGACAAGCAATTCCCATCGGTCTTCAGAATCGAGACGTCATCGGTGTGGCAGAAACTGGTTCTGGAAAAACTGCCGCTTTCCTACTTCCACTTCTTGTATGGATCACAAGTCTTCCGAAAATCGAACGCCAAGAGCATAGTGATCAAGGACCCTATGCGATTATTCTAGCTCCAACAAGAGAATTGGCTACACAGATCGAAGAAGAAACTAACAAGTTTGGAAAACTTCTCGGTATCCGTACAGTTTCAGTCATCGGAGGAGCCAGCAGAGAAGAGCAAGGAATGAAGCTTCGTATGGGTGTTGAAGTGGTCATTGCCACTCCCGGACGTCTTATGGATGTCCTGGAGAATCGATACCTGCTTCTCAATCAGTGTACCTATGTGATTCTTGACGAAGCCGATCGTATGCTCGACATGGGTTTCGAGCCGGATGTTCAGAAGATTCTGGAATATCTGCCAGCTTCTAATATGAAGAAGGATACTGATGAGTTTGATAACGAGGAGGCGCTGATGAAAGGATTCGAGACAAGAGATAAGTATAGACAAACTGTCATGTTCACTGCAACAATGTCGCCTGCAATCGAGAGATTGGCACGTCAGTATCTGAGAAGACCAGCAGTGGTTCATATCGGAAATGCAGGAAAACCAACCGAGAGAGTAGAACAAGTAAGAAGTTTCATTTTTTAGTTTCTAATCTAATTACATTAATTTCCAGGTTGTCTACATGATCACCTCAGATCGCAAGCCGAAGAAGTTGCTAGACGTGATCTCCCAACACGACAAGTACCCAATCATCGTCTTCGTCAACCGGAAGCAAGGAGCAGATCAGTTAGCTAAGGGTCTAGCTAAAGTCGGCAAGAAGACCAGCGTTCTTCACGGTGGAAAGGGTCAAGATGCGAGAGAATACGCTTTGAAGGCACTGAAAGATCAAGAAACGCAGATTCTGGTGGCGACGGATGTTGCTGGAAGAGGTATTGATATCAAGGACGTCTCGTTGGTTATCAACTACGATATGGCTAAGACCATCGAGGATTACACTCATAGAATCGGAAGAACTGGTAAGTATTGTTCCAATAATAAAAAAAGAATCTTTTATTTCCTATTTTACCCGAGATGTTTGGAATGGACTTTTCGGAATTTTCCGATTTTCAAAATTACGATGTTTCGGAATTTCGAAACTTTTTAGAAGTTGAATTTCAACGCAGAAGAGTTTTCAACAAATTTCTGCAAAAGAATATTTTTCACTGAAAATATACGGAAAATTTTATTTTGAAACTGCCCTTCTATTTCAAGGTGCCCTTCTATTAAAGGTGCCCTTTCTAATACAAGTCGTACGATATACAAGTTTGGTTCCGTTCCTCTAGGGATTTGTGTGATTTTTACTTTCGAACTTGAATTTTGAAAAATTCCTAAATTCCGAAAAACCCATTCTAAACATTCCTGATCTCCTGAATCTTTCCATTCCCTAATCTCCTTTTCTCCTATTTTCCATATATACGAATTATGTTCCATATTCCTTCTTCCTCTTCTTCGCTTCCAACCGTCGCCTTGGCAACTCCAAGGCGTGGCTGAGTCATTAGTTTGCAGCTGCCCTTTTCGTATCGTTGCACATATTCATATTGTCTTCGACTTCCCCTCTTCTCAGTAATCCCCTCCTCGTCATTTCGACACTTCAGGCATATCTAGGAGATGTACTCTTCTTCTTCCTTGAAATTGGTATGCGTTTTGTAGCTCTTCTTCTCCTTTTCTTCCTGGCTTTCAAATGCCAACAAGAAGGGTTTGTAATACCCAGAACTACCGTAAGAACTTGAATTTAGGAAATTCGAATTCTCTAGAATTGAAAATCCTTTCCAAATCCTTCATTTAATCTAACAAATCTCCTGAGCCAGCGCCCCAAAACGGACACACACTGGAACATTCCGAAATTCAATCTGACGAGATTGTTTTTAACTAATTTGACCTAGATGTGCTTCTCCCGAAATTCGTCATTTTATAGCCAAGTCAGCCCGGAGAAGACTCATTTGTCAGTCTAAAAGAGAGCTGGAAGAGAAGAACGATGTGGAATAATGGAAGAGGAGGCATCGTCTTCTTCTTGTTTTTTTGGAAATTCTTCCTTTATAGACACCACGTGGTCCCTCTCTGTCTCTCTCTTCCAGTGTTGCATGGCTCCTCCTTCTTCTCCTGTTGGAGAGAGAGCCCATCGGCAATATGTGTGTGTGCCGGGCACATTTTCAACTTTGAGCCACTCTCCTCTCCCCTTTTTGTCGCATTTTTCTTCTTTTTTTCCTCTATACTTCTTCTTTTTTCTTCTTCTTTTTTCCTTCATGCTTCCCCTTCTTCTTCTTCTTCTTCTTCTTCTTCTTCTTCTTCTTCTTCTTCTTCTTCTTCTTCTTCTTCTTCTTTTTCTCTCGATTATTTTTTTCCTTTTTTTTCTCACGCGAAGTCTCTCTGTGCTTCTGAAAGAGCCCTCACTCTCGTCTCTGTCTCCCCATCGTCATCGTTGTCGTCGTCGTGTTGCTCGAAAAATGCACACACGAAGGCAAGCGAAGCACAAAAAAGCTCCTTCTTCTTCTTTTTTCTTCTTCTTCTTTTCGGTTCCTTCCCCCTGAAGAAGAAGAAGAAAAAGAAGAGAAACTCCATCCACACGTGCAGGCAGTGCCAGAGAGATGGACCCACACTGATAGTGACAGAAAGGGAGAGAAAGAGAGAAATGGAGAAAAACGACTTCTTCAAAACTCTCTTCAGTTGTCTCTACTCGTTCCTGTGCTCTCTTTATCTTCCTCCTTTTTTGATTTTTCAAATTCATATCATGGTATTATTCATTTGGTAGTAGTCTAGTGTAGTTTTGTTAGGGTAATTTAGACCTATCAATCTGAAAATTGTGAAATTTTAATAGGACGTCACCTCTGAAACCCATATTTATGTAGATTTTTTCTCAGTTTTTGGTCCTACCTTGAAGGTTTTTCTAGTTTTTCAATTTTTGAAAATTCAGAATTTTCGAAAATCATGCCGTCTGAAGACATGCATTCAGGGATTACAGGGCTTCTATTACCGTAAAACTTCTATTGTTCCAAGGTACCTTCGGAGAGCCCTTCTATTAGAGGAGCCCTTCTATTAGAGGGGCCCTTCTAATACAGGTTTTACGGTATGTTTTCAATTTCTCAGAAGTTCGACATTAGAATTTTTGGAATCCTTTCTGTCCAACTTGCCTCAAGATGCTCTTTCTGAAACTTCCAGAATCTGGATGTCCCTGTTTCTTGAATTTTGTCTAAAACCCGTTTTCCTTCGATTTCTGAATGTCCCGTTCTTAACCTGTATTAGAAGGGCCCCTCTAGTTGAAGTGCCTCCCTAGAGACGCCACGAAAAGTAGAAGATCGTGCCCTTCTAATACAGGTTTTACTTCTGTACCCTTTTTTCCCTAAAATTCCGAAACTTTGATCTTTTTCAAAAGTTTCTTTTTCTTCTTCTTCTTCCCTTGTTTAGGCACCTGTCTACTCCTTTTTAAATGTAATCCCCCCGACTGCGTGAATATAGACTGTCTATATGTATGTGCAAACATAGTGTGCTCGAAACTCACTATTTTCCGTCTTAATTTTGTTTCTCACTTCTCTTCTCGAACGCTTCTTTATAGTGGTCTTTAATTAAAGGCGGGGGAGGAACCCATATGCCTGATAATAATAGAGAATGGCCTCTTTTCATTTTATATCCCATTCAATAATCATCCACACACGTTCCGAATCCCCATCTAATTATGAAGAATGAAAAGAAGCAGAAGCTTTTCATCATAATTCAAAGTATATATCAATTGATTATATGGCATAAATTGCCTCTGGTAGAGGCCAAAAAGATATTTCTATTATCATTTTTCACTGCTCAAAAATGTCTTGTCCTTTGTGTTTTGCTGAAAGTGCAACGAAGGATAAAAACAAGAAGAAGAAGAATCACATTTTAGACTTTGAAAGATTGCTCTCAATTCCGACGGAAAACCTTTTTCCGGGAGCCTCAATACAGTGGAATATATAAGAGTTTGTTCTCAATACAAACACACTATATTCCGTGTATTTGAACAGCATTTGTCGCTGCGTCGCGTGTGGCTGCGTCGGTTGTTACCTCTGCGCCACGTCTAAAGAGTAGGACCCATCCGAAACACCATAACACAGTGTAGACAGGCCAGCGGATGAATTATGCCCTCTCTATCATCTCTTTTCGAGGTTGTCCGCGGAAAAAGAGCAACCTTTGAAAAGCGGAGAGCAAGTTGTTTCGTTGCTCGGGAATATTACTACCTGGAGCCGCCTGGTAGCACGAAACTAGTTCTATTAAGAACACCTGCAAATTTGATTTAGCTATCAGAAACCCCTTGGCAACATTTGAGACACAAGATTTGGTGGCGGCTTCTATAGCAACCTCTTATAGACCGGCACCGAAATCGTTAACTTTGAACTGAAATATCTCGATTCCTGTCAAAGATACGCAAAAGTTGTCAACTGATAAATTTTTCATCTTAATATCAACTATTTTTTATCAGTTAACAGAATTTTTATATCTTTCAAAGGAACTGAGAATATTGAGCTCAAAGTTGGAAGTTAGAGAACCCTTCAATTATAGGAAATAGGGTAGCTGGATTCAGAGTGTGTGTGTGCCGGTCTATTAGAGGTTGCTAAATAAGCCGCCTTTTTAGGTCCGAAGAATTGTAGTTTCTTCCATTCCATTAGGAGAAAAATGGAAACCTCTAATAGACCGGCACCCCATATTGCTTCTAACAAAAGTGCCCACCTAAGCCGTCAACTTTGAACTAAATTATCTCGGTTACTGTAAGAGATATCAAAAAAGTTGCAACTGATAAATTATTTATCATAATATCACCAATATATTATCAGTTGACAAAACTTTGATATCTTCCCCAGGAATCGAGATAATTGAGCTCAAAATTGACGTTTTGGATTGGGCTTCTTTCAAAGAAACTGTAGTCTGTTTCCGGAGAAAAATGGGCGAAATGTATTTTTAGAAACCACGTGGATCCTTCTCTACCGTAATACTAATAGTTTCCGAACCAATAAACTGTTTACCTGGGTGGTTTCAAAACCGCTTTCTCTATTTGAGTGCCACCCCACCACATGTATTTTTTTGTCTCTCCTTCGAGTCCAGCGAAAAAATCTTCACCTGTGCAGTAGCCGAGAGAGAGCATACCTTTTCTTTTTTTTTGCTGTCTCTTCTTTTTCTTTCCTCCTCTCCTGTGTATGTTTGAATAGTGTTCTTTTGTGAGTGAGTGTGTCTCTTTGCTGCTATGTGTTGTCTGTGTGTGTGTGTTTCAAATATTGGCCATCCGCACTGCTCTGCGCTCTTTTCCACACGACGACGGTTTCGCCTTTTTCCTTTTTCTCCAAAGAGAGACTAAAAAGTTTGGACGACGTCCTTCTGACCTAGTAACCATGAAACATGTCTAGATGACTTCTTTTTGCCCTGACAGGTAACATGATACGTCTAGAAGCGTCTAGAAGCTTGGGAGTCCCGACTCGTCTCTCCAACTCGTTTCAAAATTGTACTGACGGTTCCCTTTTCTCGATCCCAATCTCTTTCTCAGAGACATTCTTTTGTGTTCCGTCCGTCTTGTTGAAGGATCTTTGAAGGTCGTTAAGTGTATGAGATAAGTTTTTAGAGATCTTTCCGTGTAGATTATCCCCCCTTTTAGAACTTCTCAAGGATTCCGAAGGCTTTTATGGCTTAATCGTTGGATAGATGTGTCACAAAAATCAGCTGATTTGAAATTTTTGCCATGAATATAGTAGAATTTAACCCAGATATCTTTCTGAATGGATTTAAGCCTTACTTTTGTATTCAAAAACAGATTTTATTCAAAATTTTCAGTTTTTGTAGGTACCTAAAACCTATCAACTTTGAGCTCAATTATCTCAATTCCTGTTAATGATATCTAAAATCTGTCAACTGATAAATTAGTTATCACAATATCAGCAATATTTTATCAGTTGGGAAGTCTCTGATATCTCTTACAGGAATCGAGATAATTGACCTCAAATTTGGCGCTTTGGATAGTCTTCAATTACAAGAAATACGGTATCTGGAAACTCGTCAACTTTAAGCTCAATTATCTTGATTCCTATGGAAGATATTAAGAATCTGTCAACTGATAACTTAATCATCATAGTATCACCAATATTTTATCAGTTAAGTAGAGGTTGGTATCTCTCACAGGAATCGAGATAATTGAGCTCAAAGTTGACGGTACGGGTGGGGGTTTCTGTTAGAAGAAATAGGGGGTGCCGGTCTATTAGAGGTTGCTAGGAAATCCGCCATTTTTAGACAGAAACCAAATCTTGTGTTTCAAATGTTGTCTAAGGTTTCTGAAATATTTTTCCAGCCCCATAAACTAAGAATCAGCACACTGGCTACAATTAGATTCCTCGCTAAACTAACCTACTTCCAACCAAATAGGCTACAATCCAATTCCAGAAGTCCATTCTCAACAAAAATTAGGTCGTAAAATCTCCCAAGTTCCTCCCTGCAAAATGGTTCGTTTCAAGACCCAAAAAATCGAGTAAAAACGAAGATTCCAATCGTGTCACGTGTCTCTTTCTCTCTTCCACTGCTACCCTCTCCACCCAATCGGTCAGGTGGGAAAGAGAAGGAAAGAACGAAGAATCGTCTCTCTATTTTTTTCCATTGCCTTGTGTTTCTGCTGACGGTCCTTCTGGCATTCCGCCAAGAGGTGTTAGTTTTTGCACTCGACACATTCTTTTCTCTTCTGCAAGATTTGCAATTTTTTTTGAAATTCTCTTTTCAATACATGATGGAGAAACGGAAGCTTTTCATAAGTATTCATAACATTTTAATCTTGCTCAAAGCCCCTTCCATCTCGTGTGTATGTATGCGTATGCCGACGTCTTCTTCTATTAGAAGACTCTTCCTCCTCATTAGTATATGCCGCTCCGAGAGCTCCCAGAGCTCTCTGGCAAAACCCCAATTATGAATCTGAATCTTGTGAGGTAGCAGCAGCTCATTATTTTTGGATTATTTCAAAAGGATGGCTACAGTCCCCCCTGGCTTTTCCTAGGCCACAACCATTCATTCAGTCCGTCTCCGGACAGTGCGTTCCAGCCATTGTGTTGGTTTAGGATGGTGGTGGAGGAAACGACAGAAAACAGAACACGTTTCGTTTCTCTTCTTGCCATCCATCGTTATATGTCTTCCTCTTCTTTTTCCCTATTTCTTCTTCTTCCGACATTTTCTATTGATTAGTTGGGGGAATTTTCTTCTTGAACTTATTGCCCAAAAGTTATTGTGCAGCTCTGGTTTCTAGCATTTTCTAGCTTTTCCTAGTTTCCTGGCTTTCTAGCTTCCTAGCTTACTAGCTTACTAGCTTCTTAGGTTCCTAGGTTTCTAGTTTTCTAGCTTCCTAGCTCTATAGCTACCTAGATTCCCAGATTCTAAGTTTCTTAGCTTCCCAGCTCCCAGCTTCCAGATTCTCAGCTTCATGACTTCCAGCTTCCTGGGTTCCTAGTTCTCTAGGTCCCTAGCTTCCTAGATTCCATCTTTCTAGCTTCCAAGCTTTCTAGCTTCCAGCTCCCAGCTCTCTAGCTCCCATCCACCCAACCAGTCAATTCTAGCCTAATTCACAGTAATAAAAATTAGTGCCTCAATGTCTTCTCTCTTCCCATCAATTACCAATTTGGAAATTGACACAAAACCGGAGAGAAGAAGAAGAAACACGTGATACTAAAGTTAAGGTGTAATCGATAGATTATCAGTGTCTCTTCTTGCTTCTCCGATTCTCTCTCTCTAATCCTTCTCCAATCGGATTTCTCCCTTCTTCATACATCCCCGAGCTCTCGGAGCAACGTCTTCTTCTACTTCTTCCCATTTCCGTTTTCTTCTCATTCATTCATAATCGAATATATGGCAAGCACACCTGATTACACCTTACTTCATACGTCTGTTAGGCTCTAGAAGTAGTAGTCGTTATCAGAACGGAAAAGCATGTTTTCTTCTTCTTTTTTCTTCTTTTTTCATGCATTTCTGGTGAGGCCTGTGCCCTCACAAGAGACGCCCCGTCATCATGTTTTTCTCCAAAAGGGCATCGTCGGTTTTGCTCCTCATTACATTTTTTTCAGAACTTCAGAATTTGAATTCTAAGCTCATAAAAGTACCGTATTCCCTCTAATAGAAAGGCACCGAAACCGTCAACTTTGAGCTCAATTATCTCGGTTCCAATAAGGGATGTCGAAAATTGGTCAACTGATAAAATGTTTGCCATAATATCACCAACGTTTTATCAGTTGACAGATTCTTGATATCTCCTATAGAAATTGAGATAATTGAGCTCAAATTGCAAGTATAAGATGGCCCTGCATCGTCAGTTTCGTTACCTTTTTTAGCTTCCCCCATTAGAATTTTAATAGTTTCCAGTTGAAACCTTCCCCACATAAACCAATCTTCGCTCTCTTTCTCTTCTTATGTTTGCACTGGGTTCAAAATGTGTTGAAGGGAAGGCGAGCGGCTGAATTCTAACCTCCCCACCCCCCCCCACAACTTTTCCTATTTATTTTCCATCTCCTGTGTCTTTTCACCCTCCTGTTGTTGTTTCGTCGTTTCATGTGAAATTGACATGAAATGTACATGTGAACCGTATTAAGCACTTCATGTGGACCTTGAACACGAAACCTCCAATAGAAGGGCCCCAACTTTGAGCTCAATTATCTCATTTCCTGATGAGGATATCAAAAAAGTGCAATTTATCAGTGGACAACTTCTTTATATCTCTTACAGAAACCGAGAAAAATTGGTTCAAAGTTAGAAGTTAGGAGGTCCTTCTATTACAGGTAACTGATTAGAACCTAGATATCAATATCAGCTGATAGCAAACCTCTTGTTTCATTGGTTTCTTCGTAAACAACTGCAAAAAAAAAATCAATCGATTGGTCAACTATCATTCTTATCATTTACAAGGGGTGCTGAAGAAAAAATGTGCAATACATGGTATATAGTAAAATAACAAATTGCGAAATATCATATCAAACCCTTTTTTCTTATCACTCCCCTCTTCTTTTCTCATCGTTTTTCTTGTCAAAAAACCATGGAAGAGGAGAAGGACAGGTTCTTCTCCATAAACGACTTCTCCTTCTTGATCCACGTCTTCAATTAATGGATGTTTCTTTTTTTTTCGCCAATTGACCTCTCTCTAGCGTTTCTTTTCGTTGTCGACGCCTCTCTACTCGGAAGATCGAGTAGAAGATCTATTAGATGAGCCCCTTCTTCTTCTTCTTTTTGATCGCCTTCTTCTATCTCCGCAAGTCCATCACTCATTCACTGTACTTGTCCCGCCGCGGAACAATACCTATCGTCGATCTTCTTCTTGCCAACGTCTTCTTCTTTTTTCTTCTTCTTATACCGTGTTTCTTCTTCTTCTTCCTCCTATTTGTCTTTTCGGTCTTCTTCTTCTTTTTCTCGCCAATTTCGATTTGTGCGACCTACCCGAATCGGCTATTGTATTTACCCCGTCGTTTTCCTCTCTCTCTCGCAAAAATCGTCGTCGGGAGTTTCAACAATGTTCCTGCTGCTGCCCCATCTCTTTCCCTGTTTTCCCCCTTCCAACCGATAGATTTTGTCTGCATCTCTAGTGCCTCTTGATCTTTCTCTATCTCTCGACGACCTCTCACTTATTCTTCTTCTTCTTCTTCCGATAGTTTGATCAAATCAAATGATTTCCGTAGCAGCACACCTCCATCGCCCCGCGTGGTTTATCTGTGTGCCTTGATCGAAGTATCAAAATGTGCCAAAAGCGTTTAGGAAGGAGAAGAAAAGAAAGAAAAAGAATAAGAACGACTTAATGATTGGTGAATTCACTGATAACGGAAAAAAGGTGGAGCAGAAAAATCGATTTTGAGGAGTTAAGCAGTTTTGGCGGGTTACTGTAGTCAAAAGTACGCAATATTGCGTGCGGTGTATTACACAGAATATTAAAAAAAATTAAATAGAAGGCAACTGAAACCGTCAAACACTTCTTCCAGAAGAGCGTATATACCGTGAAACCTGTAATAGAAGGGCCCTCTAACTTCCAACTTTGATCCCATATATCTCTATTTCTGTAAAAGATATCAAAAAGTGGTCAACTAATAAAATGCTTATCATAATATCACAAACATTTTATCAGTTGACAACTTTTTGATATCTTTTACAGGAGCTGAGATATATAAGCTCCAAGTTAGCAAATTGGGTGACCTTCTATTAGAGTGTTTACGAGCTCTGATTGGTCCGGGCCTTCTCCAGTCAGTTATCATTGAATGACTTTTAAAGAATCGGTTTTCCCTAACGAATATTTAATGACATCTATAAAAGTGTACTCTTTTTCATATGTCCTCCTCCTCTTCTTCTTCTTCTTCTTTTTCTACCATTCATTCTAAACAAACAGGAATCTCTGCTTTCTTCTCGCTCATGAAACTTTTCGTCGCAGCCCTTTTTCGGCTCTTTCCCCGTAAAACCGGACACAGCTGACACCGGAATAGAAGCATAAACACAGTCCACCGATTTTCCGTTGGCACAAAATTGGCTCCTATTGGAACGTGGCTTCTTTTTTGAAGTTAGAGAAAAAGAAGCCAATGGACGCCACCTGTGCAGTAGCCATGTGCTCTTTTCCAATGCAATTGACAGTTTGGAGGAGGAGAAGAAGAAGAGATATGTTTCTTTTTCTTCTTTTTCTCTTTGCTCGAGGTCGTCACTTTCTCTCTTTCTCTTCTTCTTCGGTCCACACTTTCATCATTCAACTTTCAACTTGTTTTATATATTTCTTTTTATTCCCCTCTTCTTCTTCTTCGACCGTAATCCGAAATTGTTGTACGCATCTTGACCTACCCCCTCATCTTCCTCTTCTTTTTCTTCTTATTCCTTTTACCTCAAACTGTTTTTGCGTGTCTATTTCTCTGTGATTCGCTCACTATCTCGCCTCCTCCGGTATTTACCACCACCACAACACAAAAAGCGATTTTTCTCTCTCTTTTTCCACTCACTCATACGATTACTGGCGCTGGTTTTTTTTTTGAGAGAGAAGAAGAGGCAACACTGTGAAAATACACAGAAGAGGAAAAAATGTTATAAAACGATTTACAATTTTCAATCTCTCTGCCCCGAAATTTTTTGATTCGAAAATCGGTTCAAATCTGTGTGTGATGACGACGATTTGTAGAGGAATTTAGTAGAATTAAACCTACTTTTTGAATGGATTTCGGGTACTCGAAAAAAAACTCCGAAAAAAAGTTACTTTGAAAATTGCTGTATTTTGGATACCTAAAATTACATAGAAGCCCACTAGAACTGTCAACTTTGAGCTCAATTATCTCGATTCCTGTGAAAGATATCAAAAACTTGTCAACTGATAAAATATTGGTGATATTATGAGCAACATTTTATCAGTTGACAAATGTTAGATATCTCTTATAGGAATCGAGATAATTGAGCTCAAAATAGCCAGTTTAAATTGGCTTCTATGACAAGGAATACGGTATATGGACTCAGAGTGTGTGTGCCGGTCTATTAAAGGTTGCTAAGAGAAGCCTTCTTTTTTGAATTCAGAGATAATTTAGCTCAAAGTTGACGGGATACGGTATATCTAAAAGCTCGGAAAAATATCCGATCCGATGAAGATCCTATATAGCTCCTAAAAGATCCTATATCAATGATTTATTTTGAATTCCCTTTCTCTCTCTCTCTCTCTCTCTCTCTCTCTCTCTCTCTCTCTCTCTCTCTCTCTCTCTCTCTCTCTCTCTCTCTCTCTCACTCTACACATTTTGCTCTGCTTCCATCATCATCACAGTGGTTGTAACACAGATGTGTTGACAACAAAAAGTGTCACTTTATCGTTTTTTTTCCATGACTATATTAATTATTATGACCTTCTCCTCGTTGTCTGCGTCTCTTCCTACTCTCATCTCTCTCGAAAGGTAAGATTCGCAACCAAGATACGGTCAGAACGAAACGTTTCTGCTGTAGAAGAAAATGTTCTTCTTCTTTTCTTCTTCTAGTGATAACACAGCAAATTTCCTTCTTCGATAAGCGCGAAGAAACTCTGGCGTCTCTTCATTTCCCGTACTCTCTCGCCACCCATCATTAACTTGTGTGTCCGTCTACGGTATTATCAATCATTTTCTTCTTCTTCTTCTCACATTTTTCTTCTTGTTCTTCTTTTTTTCTTTTTTTCTTCTTCTTCTTCTTCGACCACCTATTTCTCTCTCCCCTGGATAACGTTGTTGCCAGTTGCTCTTCTCAGCTCATCTCTTCTTCTTTTCATTGTTATTGCCTTCTCCCTACACACACTTCTAATCAGTGTTTAGTAGTTTTGGTTTTACCCCCAACCCAAAAAATCAATCAATATTCAAAAATTAATATTCATTTCTTTTCAGGTCGAGCCGGCAAACATGGAAAAGCAATCACGTTCCTCACGGCAGATGACATCGGAGTGTATTACGACTTGAAGCAGGTATAGAATAATTGGGTTTACTTTTCTCGCGCTTTCAAACCACTTCACACATGTCTATTGCCTAATTTCCTTCTTTTTTCTTCTTTTGCAGCGCCATACACTTGAGCTGGTTCTTGAAAAAAAAAGAAAAAGAAAAAAGAAGAAAAAGGACATAGAAAATGGACTTCGGTTTAGAAATTTAGCGGACCGTCCGAATTCGTGCATTTGCGCGTAAGAGTGTTTGCGTACACAGTATTCTAATTTACGATTTTTCGACTTTTTGAAGCAAAACATATTGAGTACGCAAACACTCTGACGCGCAAATGCACAAATTCGGTCGACTGGGTTAGCGGTCGGTCGGTGGTCGCCGACTTTCGACCGATCGGAATAGAAGGGCCCCTTAATTTTCAACTTGAAGACAATTTATCTCGGTTGCTGATAAAGATATAGAAAATTTGTCAACTGATAAATTGTTTATCATAATATCCTTTACATTTTATCAGTTGACACATGTTCGATATCTCTAACAGGAGCTGAGATAATTGAGCTCAAACTAAGCAGTAGGGGCCCTTCTATTACAGGTTTTACGGTATTCATTATTAATTTTTTCTTTCCAGTGTCTCCTCGAGTCGCCCATCTCGTCATGCCCACCGGAACTCGCTAATCACGAAGCAGCCCGCGCGAAGCCAGGACAGATCCCTTCGAAGAAACGTCAGGATGAGACGCTGTATCTGAAATAAGCAGCATAATTCCAGAACCTATTTTTTCCTTTTGAATAAACTTATTTATCTATGCCCCGCCCCTCTCTTATCATTATCCCTTTTTGTACGTTGCTCGAAGCACGTTTTGATATCTTTCGACCTATTTATTCTTAAATTTTTCATTCTAGTTGTTTTTAGGGAAAAACCAAAATGGAGGAGGATATTGTAGGAATCGGTGAGTTTATTTTTGAAATTTGATTCCTAACGAAAAAAAAATATTTCCAGATGATATCAACCTGAGCGGTGAGGACGACTGGCCATCGGACACTTTTCGTCAGGAGGTAGTGCGCAGACTGTGAGTTTTTTTTAATACTGAAATTCTGAGCTTTTTGAACATCTGAAACCCTGACAAAAAGTAGAACATTTCGGTTTTAGTGAGCCGGAACTTACCAAAACGCGTCTCAACCAGCCAAACTTACCAGTGCCAACTGATCCCAATAAGGTCGAGGTGTACGTTTTCGAGAAGGCGACGACCAAGGAGCAATACGTGGCATCGATGAAGAAGGTGTTCATCTCGCTGAGCTATCAGAATAGACAAGGACCAGTTCAAGGAGCAAAACTAGAAGAAGAGCCGAAAAAAGACGAGACGGACTTTCCGTCGAATTCCTTTCGTAAGGAAATCGTCCACAAACTGTAAGAAATATTCCAATCTTAAGGGGAATATATTCTTTAAATAGAAGGTTTTCAGCGAAACTGAGTATGCCAAATCTGGAGTCGCTCAAACTCTAACTCCACAGCAATCTGAGCAACAAGCCTTCGATGCCGCCGATGGAAAGGATGACTATCTGGCGAAGGTAGACGAGCGCATCAAACTGCTTGGACAACAGCCATCTCCAAAGCCACACATCACAGCGATGAGAGAGAAACCGATTCCTGGCGTCGAGCCAACTGCGACCATCAGCGTCGTCGAGCATCGTTGCAGTGTCAAGAACGCCTGGCGTCGTGTCGTCCGCTTCTTCACCTTCTGTGTTCGCTCTTCTGAGCAAGATCAAGAGGATGAGAAGGAAAAGGAAAAGGAGTCGGATAAGAAGGAATAAGGAAATGGAACCTTCTTCTTCTTCTTCGAACCCCAACCAAAACCATAATCGAAGTATTCAAATCTGCATTCCGTGATTCTTTCGCATTCCGAGATTTTTTCTTCACGAGTTATAACGCACCCCCAGTGATAATATTCAAGATCTGGTCTAGACAAATGTACTTTATTTATATACTAACCACTTAATTAATTTAACATTCTGTGAATGCATAATAAAAGTTGCACCCTGTTTTTGTTATATTCCATTTCTTTTTATGATGTTTCTAAACGTTGCTCCGGCACGTCCACCATATCTTATCTATGTTTCTCTATCGATTTTTCTCTCTTATTTAACCTAATTGATAATTTCCAGGATAATTCTGAAGATGGATTTAGAAGACTGGCCTGCGCCCCGATTCCGTGAGCATATCATTCAGATACTGTAAGTTGGTTGACACCATTAAATACAAATGAATAAATAAAACTTTCAGTGAAGCCGAGATAGCGAGAAACCCTTACAATGTGCTGCCTGGCAATGCACGGCAAATCGAAGAATACGTGTTCGCAAAGAGCATGTCAAAAGATGAATACATGAGGACGCATGCGAAGGTGATCAACGCCATAAACAAGCCATTCTCCATCATCGATTCACCACGATCACCTGTAGTTGCACAATAAGAAGAAGTGAGGAAATGACAACTTCTTGCTCTTTTTCTTTAAATCATTACAAAACAATACTAACCTCTAAAAAATGTATCTCATTTATATACTAACCTCAATTAATTTAATATTCTGTAAATGCTTTTGAAAGTTTCACTCTGTTAATTTATATTTTCCATTTTTCTATGCATCATGTTTCTAAACGTTGCTCCGGCACGTCCATCGTATCTTATCTACTTTTTTCTATCGATTTTTCTCTTTTATTTGACCTAATTAATATTTTTCCAGGGTGATTCTGAAAATGGATTTAGAAGACTGGCCTGCGCCCAGATTCCGCGAGCGTAACATTCAGAGACTGTGAGTTGTTTGGCACCAAATTCAAATATTAAAAAAAAAACAATTTCAGTGAAACCGAGATTGAACGAAACCACCAGAATGCGCCGAACCTTCCGATGCCTGGAGATGCACGGCAGGTCGAAGAGTACATATTTGCAAAGTGTATGTCAAAAGATGATTACCTGAGGACGATTGCGAAGGTGATCAACGCCTACAACTGTAAAAGCAAATCGGCCGCCGTTCCCTCCGCCATCCAACCATCATCGTTCCATAGTACGACAGCAGTGCTTGGAACAGGAGTGTGTACGTCTGGCTATCGAGCGCCTGTTCCTCCGGACTCTCAACCAACATCTGCACAAGCTCGGAATCCACCAGTTACCACTGCGCCAAAAGTGGAACTGAAGATTGACGAAGACGACTGGCCGGCGCCCCGATTCCGCGAGCGTCACATTCAGAGACTGTGAGTTGTTTGGCACCGAATTCAAATATTGGAATAATAATTTCAGTGAACCCGAGTTGGCGCGGAACCGTCAGAATGCGCCGAACCTTCCGGTGCCAGGCGATGCACGGCAGGTCGAAGAGTACATCTTCGCAAAGTGTATGTCAAAAGAGGACTATTTGAGGACGATTGAGAAGGTGATCAACGCCATCAGTTGTAATAGCAAATCAGCCGCCGTACCCTCCGTCCTCCGTCAATATTGATATCAAATCAGCCGTGGAATCAACTGCTCCTTCTGCTCCTGTGGTTGCCGCGCCTAGCCAATAAAAAGTGAGGAAATGACAACTTCTTGCTTTTTTTCTTTAAATAATTACAATACAATATTAACCTCCTCACTCAGGGATAATATCAGGATCTGGTCTGGAAAGTGTGTCTTATTTATATACTAACCTCAATTAATTTGATATTCTGTGAATGCATTAACAAAGTTTCATTCTTCTGCTTCATGTTTCTAAACGTTGCACCGGCACGTCCTCTATATCTTATCTATGTGTTTCTATCGATTTTTCTCTCTTATTTTAATAACCTAATTAATAATTTCCAGAACGATTCGGAAGATGAGTGACGAAGACTCGCCTTCGCCCAGATTCCGGGAGCATGTCATTCAGAGACTGTGAGTTGTTTTGGCATCGCACTCAAATCAATTAATGGTTTTTTTAGTGAACTCGAGTTGGCGCAGCACCGTCAGAATGCGCCGAACCTTCCGGTGCCTGGCGATGCACGGCAGGTTGAAGAGTACGTGTTCTTTAAGTGTATGACAAAGAATGAATACATGAACACAATTGCGAAAGTGATCAACGCTATGAACTGTGATAGCAGCAGTCGCCGTACCCCCGTTGGTTCGCTTAGAAATGCTCGGTCTGCTCAAAAAAAGTGAGCAAAAAGCTGAGCAAGATCAAGAGGATGAGAAGAAATAGGAACTTCTTTCTCTTCTTCTTCAAACCATTCAAAAATATATATAATCGAAGTTATTACCTGCATTCCAAGTCTTTTCTTATCGGGCCGAAATTAGGGTATGATATCAAAATCTGGTCTAAAAACATACCGCATTTATATACTAACCCCCTTATTTATTCCAACAATCTGTGAATAAAGTTTCAACCTGTTAATATTATATTCCATTTCTGTTTCTAATGGTTCTAAACGTTGCTCCGGCACGTCTTTCGTATCTTATCTATATTTTTCTATTGATTTTTCTCTCTTATTTGACCTAATTAATATTAATTTCCAGGATAATTTGGGGAACGAATCGAAACAGTGTGATTGTGTGCCGTTTTTTGGAGAGGACGCGGCATTTTGAACAGGTTGGTTTATCTCTCAACTTTAAAGGCGCATATCTCAAATCTTAAAATAGCTAGTTGAAAACTTTCAATTCGAAAATATGTAAAATTTAATTTTCTATAATTTTGTAGTTTACATAAATTTGATAGCTACCGTAGTTTTTGAGCTATGTGCCTTTAAAGTTAGCATGGCAATGGATATTTTGATATTCATGTGCATCTAAAAAAAAAACATTTTGCAGGGAATCGAACATTTCGTTTTGTTTTTTTTTGCCGAGTGTGTTGATCGTTTCGAGAACAACACCCCACCGCCGCCACGTTGACGTCGTCGGTAGTTGATTCGCTTGGAAAAGCTCCGTTCGCTCAAAAAGAGGTACGGAAGATGAGCGAAGAAGACTGGCCTTCGCCCAAATTCCGCGAGCATGTCATTCAGAGACTGTGAGTTGTTTTGACACCTCAGTCAAATGAATTAATGAATTTTCAGTGAACCCGAGTTGGCGCGGAACCGTCAGAATGCGCCGAACCTTCCGGTACCTGGCGATGCACGACAGGTCGAAGAGTACGTGTTCGCAAAGTGTATGTCAAAAGATGAGTATATGAGGACGATTGCGAAGGTGATCAATGCCATCAATTGTAATAGCAAGTCTGCCGCCGTGCCCTCCGTCCTCCAACCATCACAGTTCCATAGTCCGCCATGTACGACAGCAGTGCTTGGAACAGGAGTGGGTACGCCTGGATATCGAGCGACTGTACCTCCGGATCCCCAACCGACATCCGCACAAACTCGGAATCCACCAGTTACCACTGCCACTACCCAAGCATCTACTACTCCTTCGGCTCCTGCGGTCACTGGAACTGTGTCTGCTTCTGCTGCCGTTGCCGCCGCTGTCGCATCATTCCCATCCCCAGATTCCGCTGCTCTTCGCGCCGCTCCTGGAGGACAGACTACTCCTGGAGCTCAGCCATCTTCTGGTGCACCTGGTTCGACTACTCCAAATGCACCATTCCCAAATGGTACCCAGCCAGGAGCTCCACCAATGAATGGAGGTGCCGGCGGACCACCAATGGGACAACCACCACCACAGATGGGCGCTCCAAACATGGGAATGAACGGGCCGGGTGGATACGGTGGATACGGTATGATGAATGGACCGCCGGGTGCTGGTGGACCAATGGGAGGCAACCCGTACGGTCAGCCAATGAAGAAGGAGGTAAACAGATTAATTTATCAATTGATAAAGAAAACGAGTAGTTACAGATGGATCAATCTCGTGGGCCATGGGATCCTCAAGGTCACATGTACCAACAACAACAGCCGTGGGGAGGTATGCCGCCACAGCAAGGCCACGGAGGTTACCCGAACCGACCGATGAATGGACAGCAAACCACACCGACTGGAACGTCATCATCGGTTCTCGAGTCGCTTATCAATCAGCCACAACAATATCCAGGTCATCACAATCAAATGGCGCCACCGGGAGGGGATAGAAATGCGGCAGCAGGACGTGGGGGAGTTCCAGGCAATCCAGGAGGAGTTCCAGGTGCACCACAACGGCCCGGAGCGATGCCGGTGAATCAGGGAGTGATGAGTATCGAGGATCAAAATGTGTATCAGATGAAACTGAGAAACATGCGTGGAAGTTGTGATAGTTTGAGAACGAGAGCAAGGCAATGTAGGCAAGAAGGGAATCACGAGGCTGCTCATAAGTTGGAAGTGATGTTGAGTGTTTTGGAAGGAAGACGAGTTGTTAGTCTGGAATATTTGAATCATCTGGAGACGTGGATTGCTAGAAAACAAGACTTCTTGAATATCAATCCAATGGGAGCAGGAAATCCAGCACACATGGGAATGAATGATCCGGTGATGAACGGTGATCATGGAATGATGGGTAATGGACAAGTACATAATCCATATGGACATCCAGGATACAATCATGGACAGTATGGAATGGGCGGACCACCACCACCACATCATATGCAAATGCATCAGCAACAAATGTGGCAGCAACAACAGCAGCAACGAATGATGCCTCACGATTCAATGATGATGGGTGGAGGAGGACCGATGCATGGAGGACCCATGTATCGAGGGGATATGGGACACGAGATGAACTCTCCAGTCAACAGCCATCGACACAATCCATATCCAAGTCCAGCGGCGATGAGAAACAACATGAGAGGAATGCAAAACGGACCAGGACCCATCGGAAGAGACCGGAATTCGATGAGTGGAAGTATGTCAGGGCCAAGTTCAGGTGCGCCATCGATGAATCCAATGGGAACACCGAAAATGGGAGGACCAGGATCCATCGGAGGACTTTCGAATCTCGACGACTTCACTTATGATGACTTCTTGCCAAATCCAATCGACGCTCTTCAGCCAACACTCCACGTTGGACCAGGAAGCTCGATGGGTGGAGGACCAAGAGTGAATCTGAATGACGCGGCGAGAAAGGAGCTTCAGGCTATGGAAGGAAGATTCGATATCGAACCAAACCATCAACGACACGATGCTAACCACATTATCGTTTCGGCTAAAATGAGGAATCAGCCAGTGCCTCCACTCCGATTGGTCGTCCCTATCACTTATCCATCTGGAAATGTGACTGTGGATCGAGCGGCAATCGATTTGGATGCCTATCTTTATGATGATCTACAAAATGTTGTGCACGAACGGTTATCCAGGCCTGGACTCTCTTCGTTAACGGACTATCTGAACGCTTGGGTAAGAATCTAGAAATCAGAAAAATTGAAGTTTTGAAATTCCGGGTCTTCTTTTCAGGAAGAACAAGTTAATCAATACATGCAACAAAATCAGACAAACGGCGGAATAGACGCGGCGTTTGGCGTCGGCAACGATTTCTTCTACGACAATCTTAATTTGTGAGTAGAGAGTGAATCGGAGTGAGGTAGTGCTTTCAGTTTCCTTTTTTGTGTGTTGCATGCTTTTCTACTATCATTTTGTTCGTTTTTAACTTTAAAAATGGGTTAGAAAATGACAAAAATCGACAGCGGCCTGAATACGTGCATTTGCGCGTCATGGTGTGTGCGTCCCGTGCATTTTACTTCACGACATCGTGCATTTGCGCGTCAAGTGTTTGCGTACACCGCATTTTACTTCACGACTCTTTGTCATCCAGACGAGAAAATGTTCGAATCCGGTCGGCTAAATGCGCTTTTGTGCTCGGTTTCGTGGTGTATATTTCAGTTGAACTTGGTTTTTCAAAAATTAATATTTCATTCTCCCAACTTTTCAGATCCAATGCCTTCTAAGTCATCATCACCGCCATCTTTCTCGCCATATGCTCAGATTGAATTGCACAAAAACCTGTACAAAAGATTCATTCAGTTGTTGTTCATGTTGTTGATTATCTTTTTCTCTCTTCTCACGCCAGACCAGCTTGCCGTTGCATATCAGTTTTTTTCATTGTTCTTCTAATAATTTCCTAGTCCCTCTCGGCCCCCTCTCCTCATCAAATTGATACGGTTCCACTACAAAATTATTCAATTTTTCCCCTAATCTCTCCTCAAAAAATGCGTATATAGTCCT
This sequence comes from Caenorhabditis nigoni, assembly GCA_027920645.1. Classification (NCBI taxonomy): domain Eukaryota; kingdom Metazoa; phylum Nematoda; class Chromadorea; order Rhabditida; family Rhabditidae; genus Caenorhabditis; species Caenorhabditis nigoni. The sequence continues at coordinate 5,078,298 of CP115866.1, read as the reverse complement.
CCAATTCTTCTGATAATGTGATAATAGAAATCTCGAGCCCCTCGTTTCTCTCTCTCTCCCCACAACCACGTCATAGATATGAGATCTTGTTCTAGACTTGATTTCGCCACGTGGCAATGTGGGATTCCAGGAGCTATCCCCGGGTTCTTTGATCCATACCAAAACGTGTTTGCTGCTGTTCCCTTTTTCAAATCCTTCTTCTGTCCGTTGAGATTCTTTCTTTTCCAATTCTTCTTCTAATTCTCATCTCCCCAACAAAAATACCTCAATCCCCCCAATCCTTCTGTGAGAGCCCTCCCTAAAACCAAAAAGTTTTTTTTTTCTAAAACAAAACCGACTAGTGATTTTTTATAATGTGTTCTCTACTAGAACTGATTTTAGACTCGAAACACACACCACCACAACCTTTTCAGGGATCTTTTTCTTTATTTTGTAAGCTTTTAGATATTTGGTTAGTTCTTTTTCTCCTCTCAATCCTCCTCCTCGTTTCGAATCTGTGATCCGATCTTTTTGTCTGCAAAAACAATATGTTCTCTGTCCTCTCCCCAATAGGCTCCGCCCATCAAATTATCCTTGTTATTTTATATTTTGTTTTTCTTCCCCTTTCCAACAACCTGTGTACATTTTTTGCACCATCTCTCCCTATGGAAGTTTCATGCTTCTCTCCCCACACACACACATTTTTCATCCAAATCAAATCATTTATTCTATTTTATTTTTTCCCAAAACAATGTTTTTTCATGAACATAAAAATATGAAAATCCAAAAAGAAATTTTTAATTAATTAATTGATATGAAATAGGTGAGAAGTTGAAGAGAGGAATCCCCGACGAGTTCAGCGACATTGAAAGCAAAGGGCGAAGAAGGCGCCAGCCACGAATCCGATGCCTGCTATACTGGCGGGACTGAAGAAATATTTGAATTTTCAAAAAACCCCTGAAAGGAAAGAACTTACTAGACCCAGTATCTGAGACGATAGCAACACTCGTTATCACAGCACGTTCCATACGAGAAGAATGTGTCCATTTCGGGATCGGCGCATCTGGAAATTTGGGAAAATCAGTTTTCAGAAATTCTATTTTTAAAAATAAATTTTGATTTGGAAATTTTAGGAGTTCAAAGTTCTCCAAAAGTCGATTTGTTACCCTGCACTTCTCGCTCTAATAATGAATTTTTCGAAACATTTCTCAATAGAGCGCATTTTCAGATTTTTCAACAACAATTTATAAAAATTGATTTTTATTGTAAAAAATAGCTCAAAAACTCAATTTTGCCGATTATTCACCAGAAAAATCATATTCCTCGCTCGAAAAGAGCATTTTCAACATTTTCTCAATAGAGCGCATTTTCCGATTTTTCAAAAATAAATTTTTAAAGAAAAAATCTAATTTTGATTGTATAAAGTAGCTCGAAAATTAAATGTTGTCGATTTTTTACCCGAAAATTCATATCTTCGCTCTAAAAAAAGCATTTTTTCAACAATTTTCTCAATAGAGCGCATTTTCTGATTTTTCAAAAAAGTTTTTGGAAAAAATCTTATTTTGACTGGAAACAATCGCTCAAAAACTCAATTTTGTCTATTTTTACCCGAAACTTCATATTCTTCGCTCAAAAATCAGTTTTCAACAACATTCTCAATAGAGCGAATGTTCCGATTTTCCGAAAAAATAACTTTTTTTAAAAATTGGCTGAAGAACTCAATTTTGTCGATTTTATACTACAGTTCACATTTCTCGCTCAAAAGTGAATTTTCCAAAAATGTTCTCAATAGAGCGCACTTTCCGATTTTTTAAAATAAAAAAAAAAACATTTTAATTTTTTAATAGATGAAAATCGTGAGAGATACTGAAAAAAGGACGGTGGTTTCAGAATTTTTCAGCGAGAAGTTCGATTTTTCTGTTAAGAATTTCTAAAATAATTTTCAACCGTAAAATGGGGATTTTGAAAATCATTAGAACATTTTTTTTGAGATTCTGATAACCAGCGACTAATTTTGGAATTCAGATCCCAGATTTTCAGATTCTCCAGTTCAAGCTCTTCTTCTGGTTCCCTACTTTTCCTATCTTCCAGCCTTCCCAAAAAAGTCTTCCTCTGATTTTCCATTTTTCTCGCCCCCCGAAAAGCCCAAAAAAATTTCCTAAACCCAGTCAATCATCACCTCTTTTTTTCCAATTTCTCTCGCCCATTTTCTTGCCCCCATCAACACCGTTTTTTCTTCATTTTTTATCCATTCCCTTCCTTTTTCCATTCTTCTTCTTATCCATTCCAGTTGATCCCTCTAGGGAGTCTCTAACACAGAAGCTTCTTCTTCTTCTTCTTCTCCCAAATTACCCTCCATTTTTTGGCGCCTTCCGGAGTAAGTGAGAAATGGAATAAGGCCGAAAAAAGAAGAAGAACCCACAAATGGAAGTCCCAAATTTGGAAGGAAGTAGATTGTTTGGCCGGCAGGGGGCGGAGCCTAGTTTTTCAAATTTTGAGCAAAAAAAACAAATTTTTGTAAATTCTCATGGAGTCTAACTAAAACAGAAGTAAAAATCTTCATGAAAATTTCCAACAAATTCTTTTAATTTTCTTAATTTTCGAAAAATTCAAGTTAGCTGGCTTTGACTGATCAAATCAAAGCCTACCCTATACAAGCTCAATTATCTGGATTCTTGTAAAAGATATCAACATTTTGCTAACTGATAAACTGTTTATCATAATATGACCAATATTTTATCAGTTGACCACTTTTTGATATTTTTCACAGGAATCGAATTAATTGCGCTCAAACTTGACGGTTTGGATTGGTTTCTGTTACAGGAAATACGGTAGGCTTCTATTAGACGAAATACGGTATTTCGGTGTTCCGAATTTAGCTTAACTCCTGAGTTTTTACCTCTTCCAAAAAGGTTCAACAACTCAACTGACCCATATTTCTGACCCCCATTTTCTCTCATATTTGGCCTTCGAGTAAGTAAGTCTCCGCATTTGGGAGGGGGGAAGCTCCCAAATTCAATTTGCAGGACGATTCGAGGTGGTGGAGAAAAGAAGAAGAGACCCAATCACATATGAGTTTTGAGTGAGAAAATTGTTGGAAACGGAAAAGGAAGTTAGGGAAATATTATTTCGGTGGGTGGTGATGGTCAGCCAACAAGAAAACAGAGTACGAATCAGGGCACAGAGGGAAACGTTTTGGATGTTTTCTGGATTGGAAATCAAAATTTCAGAAAACGTTCAGATGTGAAAAAATGAAGTTGAAGCATCTCAAAATCTAAGTTGGAGAGTACAAGTTTTGAGTATCTAGGATTCTGAAATTTTGAAATTCCAAGATTCTGAGATTCTGAGATGCTGGGGATCTGAGATTCTGAAATTCTGAGATTCTGAGATTCTCAGATTCTCAGATTATGGGATTCTGGGATTCTGGGATTCTGAGATTCTGAGATTCTGAGATTCTGAGATTCTGAGGTTTTGAAAATATGAGATTCTGAGGTTTTCAGATTCTGAGATTCTGAGATTTTAAGAATCTGGGATTCTGGGATTCTGAGATTCTGAAATTCTGGGATTCTGGAATTATGGGATTCTGGGATTCTTGGATCTAGGATTCTAAGATCCTAAGATCCCGAGATTCTGAGGTTCTTCAAAAATACGAAAATTTCCAACTTTCTTCTAATTGAAACAGTCTTAAAGTCAAAATTCACAATATTGAAATAAGAATTTCGGATATTTGGGATTTTTTCCAGAGGTACTTTCAAATCCAAAAAGTTTTCAGGATTTCAAAATTTTGATTTTGGCTCTTTGATCATTGATTTTTATTAAAATTTGTTCTAGACTTAAGTTTTTCTAGAATGTGTAATAGCCGAAAAAAATTTCACAAAAAAATATCAAAAACCGTAATTCCAGAATTTTTGAATATCCAAAAAAAAAGTTCCGGAAAATCTGGCGCCTCCCCTCCTTCGAAGAATCAAAAAAAATTTCCAAAAATCCCGAAAATCCCCTCTCTTCATCTCTTTTCAAGCTCCCATTTTGACCTTTCCTTCCCATTCATCTGATTGAAATCTGTCTCGTTTCGTTTGCTTTTTTTCAATCTGGGAGAGTGAAACGTCGTTTTTCCGTTTCCCATCCCGTGGGTGGGATGACTTTTCCGAGTTAATCCTCCTTTTTCAGAAGACGTTGTGCTGCTCATCTTTCATCAAGAGAAGGTCTCCAATTAATTGGAAAATCGAGCAGCAAAAGGAGCCTTTTTCGTATTTTCCCTCCTCTATTTTAGAAGAAGAAGTAAAAGAAGAAGAAGGAGAAGAAGAAAGAATCGAAAAGATTAGCCTTGTTATATACAGGAATTTCAGCTGATTTATGTGTGTAAATGACACACATCTTCTTCCTGTTTTTTCCCTTTTTCTATTCCATATGTTTAAATATGCAACATTCTCTGTGTTTTCGTACCCACATCTTCTTTTTTTTCTCAATTATTTTGTTTTTTGATCTACCCCTCCAGAAGACGTAGTAGTCGTGGAACGGGAGGAGGTACGAATGTTTTCGATGGGTTCGGGTGCTCCCTACTTTTTTCAGGAAACACTTTGGACCCAAAAAAAGAAGGAAAAGGCTCTGTTTTTGAATAGAGAAACGAACGGAATGTCAATGTGAATTATTGAAGAAATCTGGGGAAGGAGGAGTACTGTAGTTTTGATAATTGATCAAGCTTGCGAATAATTCTAAAATCAGCAATTGCGCTCCATGGGGAATTTGAAATTTTAGAATCTGAGATTATGAGACTCTGGGATTCTGAAATCCTGGAACTCTGAGATTTTAAGATTCTGTAATTCCGGGATTTTGGAAATCGGTGATTTTGCAATTTAGAGATTATGAGATTTTCAGATTCGGAGATTCAGAGATTCAGTCATTCTAAGATTCTAAGGTTCTAAGATTTCGGGATTTCAGGAACCTGGAATTCTCGGATTTTCGGATTCTGAGATTTTCAGATTCTGAGATTCTCGGATTCTCGGATTCTCGGATTCTCGGATTCTGAGATTCTGGAATTCTGGAATTCTGGGATTCTGGGGTTCTGAGATTCTGAGATTCTGAGATTCTGAGATTCTGAGATTCTGAAATTCTGAGATTCTGAGATACCAAGGTTCTAAGATTCTGAGATTCTGGGATTCCGGGATTCTAGAATTCTGGGATTTCGGGATTCTGTCATTCTAAGATTGTCAGAAATCTAGAACTTTCCAAAATTCTGAAATCCGAAAATTCTTTGTATAATTCAAAAAAGTTTTTAATTCCAGAAACCGGAAGTTCAACCAATGTCCGAAATTTCCAGAAAATTCGGAAATCCTGAATTTCAGAATCACAGAAACTCAGGAATCTAGAAATTTCGGAGTCCCACAATCAGAACGTCAGAATCCGATTCAATCCTAAATTTAGAATCCCAAATTCTCCAGAAAACTAAACTTTCGCTTTTCCAAATTTGTACAAAATCCGATTTTCCAAAAGGTCATCTTTTCCAAAACTGGAAATCACATTATAAGTCCACTGGAGCGCACTTTCTAACCAAGTTAATTCGATTCTGGATTTTCCAAAAAAAAAACGAGAATTCCATTGTTTCTTCTTTGAATTTTAGAAAGTTTCTCTATAGAAATTCGATGAAATTCTGGTTTTTTCATCGAATTTTCAATTTTCATGGTTTCGAAAGTTTCGCTTTCCAAATTCAATGAAAATTTCAATTTCTGCTTCACGAGACCCAATTTGTTTTGTTATTTTCAGATGTATAAAGATAGAATCATTCATCAAAAACATCAGAATCTTCATCTTCTTCTTCTATCTCTTGAGAGAAGAACCGAGAAAAAGAAGAAGAAGAAGAGACTCTTTTCCATTTTAATGCATAATAGATGGTTTTACGAATAGCGGAGGAGCGGAAAATACGAAAATAAGTAGTTGGTGTCCATGTCACACTATCATCCATCCATTCCCTTCAATTTGTCATTTACACGTGGTTCTGCTCATCTGAATCCCCACGAATACCCATCAATTATCATATTGAGCTCGTTATACGTTTTTCAATTCAGAATTTACAAAATGAAAAATAAGAAGAAGAGCAAATTAGAAGAAGGAGAAGAAGTGCATCTTCTCTTCTCCTAAAAAGAAAGATTAGGTTTCCAATTATTTCATGTTTTAGCAACAAAAAAAAGGGAAACGAAAACGGAAAGAAAGACGGTTCCGGTGGTAGATGTTGCTTTTTTGCTGCGTCATCGGGAAAATGGACAATATGGCCTAAAAAAAGGAAATGGAGATTTCTAGGCCAGATGACAATAGCTGAAGGATGGTGTGAGCTAATGGGATCTTCAAATTGGATAATCTTAAGTTCAGAAGTTCCGAAATTCATCAGAATTTGAAAAATTCAAAACGGAATCATTTAATTTTGCCCTATATAAAAATCTTTAGAAAATGAATTTCGAGATGGAACCTCTAAATTTTAAGTGTGGGAGCATCGAAACTTAAATACCGCAAAACCTGTAATAGAAGGGCCCCCATACTGTTAACTTTGAGAGGATTTTTCTCGGCTCATATGAGAGATATCAAAATTTTGTCAACTGATAAAAGTTTTGTTTTAGCATGATAAAAATTTTATCAGTCGATCACTTTTTCATATCTCCAAGATAATTAAGCTTAAATTTGAAAGTTAAGGGTCTTTACGGGTTTTACGATAAGCCGGTAAACTCTTTTAAACTTGAATTTTCGAAATTCGAGAAATTTCAGAATCCATATTTTCAGTCCTTGGAATTAGAGAATTTTAGAACTCATGAAATCTTTTTTGAAAACCGAAACCCCTCTAGAAATTGATTTTTCAAATGTTTCGAATCTAATGAATCCGCAAGTTATCGGTGGTTTTTTTTCTGAACTTCAAACTTGTCGCAGGCGTATCTGACCTAGTTTTGGTCCGAATGAATTGAAACCTAGATTTTTGAATTTGTGGCGTTTAGCGCTTTGATATAAGTATAAACACGGATAACATTGAAGCTAGGTACCGTATACCAATCTTAAAGGCACATGGGCTCTTGAAAAATTACAACCAAGCAAAATAGGTCATGTTTATACTTATTTTGAACCTCTCAAAAAGCGAAATTCAAAAAATTAGGTTACAATTGATTTGGACGTAAATGGGTTGATTTAGACAGGCCGAAGAAATACTCAAAATTTAAAACTTTTCATACCTTTTTCATAGCCCTATTGAAATCCTGAACTTTCTACTTTCAAAGATTCTAGACAAGGTATTTCCTCCTTTTTCTAACCTAATTTCAACCATACACCCACAATTCTTTGTCCGGCAAATCTTCAAAAAAAAGGAGTAGAGACTCACGTGTCTGGATAACATGTTTCTGTCACAATGGAAGCCAATGAAGCCGTGACGAGGACGAAGAAAAAGAAGAGGAAGACGTTGTACTGCATCCACTCAACATGGAGCAATGCCACGTGGCAGGTAGGATTCTGAAGAAAACGAGAAAAGAAATAGGAGGAGATAAAGTAGAATAATGCAGAATCTCTGGAAACATGGGCGGGGTCAAATCGGAGGAAGAGGAAGAGAGGGGAAAAGAAATTAGGCCACGCCCCTTTTTTCTGGAGCAAAAGAAGAGAAGCGCCGACATTGGATTGTTTTGATGAGGAAAAAAGGGGGTGAAGGTGGAGGATAAGAAATAGAAGGAATCGACGTTTTTCTCGGTTAGAGAAACAAAAAATGTTATGTTTTTGAAGACGATCATGTTTATATATTCTGAGAGAGCAAGAGCAATTTGCTGAATGTCGAACAGATGTGAAAAGTAGGCGGAGTCTAGTAGTAGAACTCTCGTTGCTGCTAATTCTTTCCCTCCCCGTTTTATGAGTTTTCAAAAATGAAATAACTGAATATGACAACATATGGTTCGTAGAAAGAGTAAAGTAGTCTTTTGGCTGCGTCAGAAAAGATTTATGTCAGAAACAGAGAAAGAGAAAAGGAGATAATTGGAGAAAATTTGAGCGGGAATATGAGGGAAGTTATGGTGAGGTGCGGTTTGAGTTTGAAATGTGATGGAGAACAGTTTGAAATTCTGAAAACATTGGAAAATTAGAAGTTGCTAGGAAAGGAGTTTATACAGTAAAACCTATAATAGAAGGGCCCCTGACTTTGAGCCAATTTATCTCTATTCCTGTCAAAGATACAAAAAAGTTGTCAACTGATAAATTGTGCATTATATTATCACAAATATTTGATCAGTTGACACATTTTTGATATCTTTCACAGGAATCAAGATATTTGAGTTTAAACTTGACAGAGTGGGGGCTCTTCTATTGCAGGTTTTACATTAGATTTCGAACCTGGAACTCCAATCGAATTACGTCTTTAATGCAAAGGAATACTGTACCAGTAAATTCAATTAACTTCAAAACTATAGTGATTCAAAAACACCATCGGAAATTTTCTGAAATTTAGAAATTAGGAAAACTACAAGGCTTGTTTCAAATAGATCTGACTTTCATTCAACTTTTCAAAAATTATTCCAATTGAAACGGCAAATCGAAACATCTGAGATCGATAGGAATTTTGTAGTTTTCAGATTTCCAAAGCCCCACAAGAGTTGGATTGAGTTTTAATTCGCAAATTAATTCTGTGCATGTTCCCAATGAATATATTGGAAAGTCGAGTTTTGCTTAATTTTGACAATTTTGGGTTTTATATGTTGGAGTACTATAACTCTTGTAAAAGGTGGACTACTGTAGTCTCGTAGAGATAGAGATAGATCAGGGCTCTCCACAATTTCCCAAGAATAGAGTCGATATTTGAAAAACTCACTTTTTCAGAATCTCTAAGGAACCCGAGTTTGGCTAATTTCAGACACATGAACGGCTAAAATAACTGAGCCGTCATTTTGCCTGGAATATCCCTTCTTAATTAGTCAAACTAGTTTATTTCTCAGGGATCTTCGATTCAAAAAAAATTGAAAAATAATTTTCGTTTTTTTTTTTCAGAAAATGTGGTACTAGTGGTGTCTTGTTCTCCTACTCGATGAAGATTGAAAACAGATGTGATCTATTTGAAAAATCGGCTTGATTGATTTCTTACAACTAGAAAAAATTTTGGAAAGCAGAGAAAATATTCAAATTTTGAGGGAAAACTTGGAAATGGTACGGTGGCATTCAGTTTCTATGACACTTGAGAGCTTAACATGTATTGGAAAAAAATTTATCAAACCTAGAACTACAATTTTCAGTTTTTAACTTTCTTCAGCTTCTGTATTTCTTTTAATTTACGCAATTTTGAACATTTTCAGAGTAAAATGCGCTGCAAATCCTGGAATAGATATATTACATTTTTTCAAGAAACCCCGAGAAATCCGAAAGTTTCGAATGCAAAAATAAACCTCCGCTATTTTCATGTCTCTTTCTTTCTTTTTTTTCATAAATAACAGGTTCCATTTTTTCAGTAGTTTGAGTAGAAAATGACATATTTCTTCCCGACGACAACCGACGAAAAAAAGAAAAACCGAACGCTCCGAAAAGCTTGTTTTGGAATGTCAAATGAGCCATGAGAGCGGGGGAAACCATGGAGAAATTGTGGAATAACAAATAGATATTTTTTTCTTCAGGTTTTCAGTTTTATTTTGGTTTTATTTAAAAATTTTGTCTGGAGTATTTTGAATTGATAACATGAGATATACGCTTTCCGCTTCCAGGTAAAGCGGGTGCCTCAAAGGCGGACAAATAGCGGCTGGAGGTTCGAGAATTGGCTACAACTCTTTGAACTCAAATATCTCGGTTGCCATAAAAGATATCAAAAATCTGTCAACTAATAAAATGTTCACCGTCTTGTTACCAACATTTTTTAAGTTGACAAAATTTTTATCTTTCATAGGAACGGAGATAATTGAGCTCAAAGTTAGGAGCTTCCTCATTACATGTGTTACGGTATTTTCCCCAAAAACATAGTTTTTCCGATCGCTAATATTGGCTTTTCATACTTTTGGACAAACATTTCACCCATTTAATACTCAAATACACAAAACACCGTAAAACCTGTATTAAAAGAGCTCCTTCAATTGAAGAGCCCCTCTAATAAAAGAGCCCTTTTCAAAATGTGTTGTATGAAATTAAGCACTTGCATTTTCAGTGAAAAATATCCCGGAAAATCTACAATTTTACAGAAATTTGTCGAAATACGCCTTTTTGCTCAAAACTTTGCTCAATTTCGGCAAAATTGATCGCTTTTCGTGAGTTTTCAACTAAAATTCACCGATTTTTTGAATGAAAATCTTCGGGGGAAATGGCCGGAAATATGTGAGGGTTCCCTCTAATTGAAGGACCCCTCTAATAGACGGGCATTCCGGAATTATATTTAAGCAATAGAAGGGACTGTCCTTCTAATGCAGGTTATACGGTATATTCAATTCTTTCACTTTCAGCCGCCGGTTGTCCGTCTTTGGAACGCCCGGCGTTACCTGTGTGCCCTGTGGTTACGTAGTTTCTACTGTACCCGTGATTTTGAGCCCCCACTCCAGAAACCAAAACAGAGAAAGAAAAGCGAGTTTCTAATCTCCGAAGTGCTGCTCATTGATGACAATTCAGAAGACAACGGGGGTGGGTTGAAAAAGGCAAAGGGTCAATATGATTTATTGAAGAACATGAAGACGTCGAGAAAGCCCCTTTTATCGTTTCTTCTGCTCCGGAGAGAAAACAAAAAAACTATAGGTGCTTCTCAAGAATCAGAAGAAGAGAAAAAAAGAAAATCATAAAAACATGTTTTTAGGGAAGCTAATAAAAACCTGGGCCAAATTTTTAAGGAAGAAGGAGGAAGAGCAAATCAAGCGGAAACATTTTTTGTGGCTCATAAGTGATGTCATTTCACTTATAAACCGAGAATAAAGAAAAGAAAAGAATGAACTGGTTTCGGGGAAAGCTACAGTAATCCAGGTGCAACTACAGTCTTCCAAACTCAAGCTCTTAGGATCATGCACTTTCTAGAATCTTTGAAATCAAGTTTTTAGTGCAAAACATCTAGAATAAAAGGAGGAAGAAGAAGTACTTGAGGCTCTCAAGAAGCCACTTTTGAATATAAATTCAGAAATTTGAAATTTAGAAAAAGAAAAAAAGAAGAAAAGAAGTCGTTAGAAATTCGTCTTTTAGAGAAAAAAAGCTCATAAAACTGTTCTTACATCGAATTTTGCAACATTTTTGGGTCCCAAAAAAGACAAAAAAATACGAGACTGGACAATAAAAATGATAGTGTCACCCATTTCTGTGTCGTCTTCAGAAAAAAATGGGACGGAGCAAAGAGACAAGAGACGGAGACAAAATGGGAAAATGATCCTCGGGGGACATAATTTTGAATGGGGCGAAACGAGAAAAAAAACGAGGAGGAGGAGACCCTGGATTTGTGTCACCAAGAATAGAAGGAGAAGAAAACGACCGTTGAGCACATTTTTATATGTGACAAAACAGAAAATATAATTCTGTAGGATTCGGATTTAGGCAACTTAGGATCAAATCATCTTCAAGAATTTGGATGTTCAGAAAGATCCAGAATCTTCGTCGCTAAAGAGGAGTTAAGGATCAGAATTCTTAAATATCTGAACTCTGGGTTACTGTATATTCAGAAATTATCGGGGAACAGTTTTGCAGAATCTTAAGGAAATTGGAATTCTCAAAACTTTTCGAAAGGGAAGAACCTAGATTCCTGACCACATTCACAAAGTGTGTAAAGCTACAAAGATTTGGATTGCTCACCGAAAAAACAATATCCACTGCCAGTGTAGTGGCTCTTCTATGACAAGCTTTGTTACTTTATCAGAGTCCACAACTTTGATAATTTTCCTGAAAAAATGAGTTTTCAGTTTAATGAAGAATTCATTCCCACATCAAATCAAAATCTAAATTTTCGAGTTTTACAAGCTCCTCGACTGAAATTGGATCCAGATTACACAATACCTCTCCACAACATTTCAAATTATAAAAACAAGAATTTATATTTCACCACTATTTTCTAGTTAGGTATCTAATACCCCTAAACCTCTAGGTTTTCGTCGGATTTCGAATTTTTCCCAGGAGGTCAACCAGCCGTCTCTATTATGGCTCTTGTTTTAGATCTTATCTGTCTTTAATTATACTGATCTAACTGTTTTTACAACTCTGTCCTCTTCACCTCAACTGATGTGAAGGGGATACCTGGCACTTCCTAACCGGATGTGATGAGAACCTCCCCCATTTTCCCAGGGACCAAGATACTAGGCTCCGCCCACTTTCGATGTCGATGTGTCCGATTCCATATACCAGATAATCATTCTGTCTCATTTCTGAGTACACTGCTAACCGCTCTTGTCTACTGTCTTATTTCAACCTACTACTGTAACCATGTCTCGCCTTACCGGACGTGTTTCTTTCCGAGGAGAGGAAAACTGCAATTCTACCTCTAACTACCGTCGTATGGACCATCAAGATGCTCGTCGTGGAAATGGAAACAACTATCGTCAACCATTCCGATCCCAGAACAATGAGGAGAGATCGAAACCACGTGGAAAGGGAGCTGTCAGATATCAAGGAACTTATAGTGATAGATTCCATCATCAGGATCAACAGAAGGATTGTTGCTCATCGGATCGATTCGTTGAATCATCTCAATCTCAGGAGAAATCAATCACTCGTAAACCAACCCAAAGAATCGAGGATGTGATTCCAACTGAGGAACTTCTGGAAGTGGAAGATCTTATCGAACAGATCAGTGATTTGAGTATCCGAAGTGATCGATCAGCATCCCAAATCAAGAGAAACATCCTTGCAAGTGACCTACTTTTGGATACAATGGACATTGATGACTGGGAAAAAGTTTGTAAATCCATGATTGAAACTGCTCTCAATAAAGGAGAAACCGAGTTCATTGCTGATTTGATGGTCGCTCTTCTGAGTAAGTTTTTCCTTATTTTTTGATTATTTTAATTTTTTTTTTCAGAAAATCCAATCTTCGCAGCTGTAATGTCAGATGAATTGATGGATGCCTCGTCTAAATACATAATGGAAAAAGACGGAAAACCAATTCCATTATTCCTATCTTCTATCCTGTGTGCTCATTGGCCAAGACAATATTTCAAAGCATTCGACAATGTGAATCCAATTCTTTATACTGTTGTTTGTATTATCAAAGGATGGATTCTCGTAGTTCAAGAAGATACCCAAAGATACTACAGTAAGCCAGGAGAATCCAAAAACACTCCAGAAATCATCGAGACTCCCGAAATGGTCAATTTGTGTGCCGTCGCTCTATCGGATCTTTGTGAATCGGCTCAACGTCAACTCTGGATCAATTGGGCGTCTCTTACTGATGAAATCTATGAATGCATCAAACCATCAATCACTCACAATCCAAATTTAACTGGAGAATCTAAGGAACGTCTTCTGGATACACTTCTTCAGATGACCCAATGGACCAAGAATCAAAACGCTTCTATGAAGTGTTCAGGTGTTCAAACTGTCTCTTCTGGATGTTAAATTCTTTGTTTTTTATTACTTTTCTGTGAGTTATAACTTTCCTGTTTTCTCTTTCTCTGTAATATTTTTTCTTGTATATTTGTTCGAAGATAAAGGTAATCAAAAAATGATTCTTCATGCAAATAAATTAAAATGACACAAAATTAGAACTAAAACAAAGTATGAGCTTGAACAATTGAATCAGTCCTCGCTCGATCCATAATCGACATCGTCTGTCGGAGAAGACACGAGAAATTCATACATTCCAGAATTTGTTCATCATTGACTCTCGTGGTAGAAGACTGACAAGATGTACAGATTTCACGAATTTCTGAAATAAAAATCTGAATTGTTGCAAAATTTATTAATAAAAGATGACTAACGCGTTCTTGCTCGTCCTTCTCTTCCAGATTGAACTAGAGCCAGTGCCAATTCTTCTGGATTTGTCTCACATTCGATGCACCACGGCGTTTTTCCGATTCGAGAACATTCGGTTCTGAAAATTTTATTTTAAGGGGTTAATTACTTTATCAGTAGTCTTACACAAAACACTGATCCGCTGCTAATGGCAAGAAGTCAATTTTCATTGGAATCAAATCAGTAACTCTTCGAAGAGCAGCCAGAATATGTGCATTTAGGTAATAGTATGTGTTGATTTTGTATTCCGGATTCCGTGCGAAGCTTTCTATGGATCGAACACACGAGTATACTGTAGATCCGGACACTCCATCAATGATCACATATGGAACTCGTTCTCCTCGTAGAGTGATGTGAGATGAGCAGTTTCGAAGGCGAGCTCTGTAAAAGTTGTATACTGTAGAACCTGTAATAGAAGGGCCCGTTAACTTTGAGTCGAATTATCTCGGTTCCTGTCAGAGATATGAAAAAGTTGTCAAGAGATAAAATGTTTATCATAGTGTCAGCAATATTTTATCAATTGACACATTTTTGATATCTTTCACAGAAATCGAGATAATCGAGCTCAAAGTGAAGATGTTGATAGCTGGCCTCTGTTGACTCATAAATTTTGAGCGAATTTATCTCATTTCCTGTAAAAGATATCGAAATGGGATCTACTGATAAAATGTTTATCATAATATCAGCTATATTTTACCAGTTGACAAATTTTCGATATCTCGCATAGGAATTGAGATAATTGAGCTCAAACTTGACCGCGTGAACGCCCTTCTATTACAGGTCTTACTCTGCAAGCTTCTTCTGTGGAACCATCGCCCGTTGTGAATAGTCTCCTCGATATTCTTTACAAAACACGAATTTCGAGAAATTCTCATTCGGAAGTGATAGTACCATTGTATTCAGATAAGTAATCAACGTCTTCCAATTCTGCGAGAAAATCAATCCAAGCGATTTATCTAAAACTTCCGAAACAATCGGACACGTGTCTCTTCTCACTGTCTCGATTCCTTTCGCATCTAGCGATCCTTCATCATTCTCATGCTCAAACATCCATCCAGCATATCGTTTTTTGGTTTCCAAGACACATCCTTTATAAACTTTCTCTAGTTTCAAAACCACTGGATCTGGATTCGAATTCGTGACGTCATCAGCAATCCGTCTTCCGATTTCAAACGCTTCCTCTACATTCGCGCCACGTACCAGTACGAAGAGACTGTCAGTGTCTCCGTAAATGACTTCCGATCCCCCGTAATCTCCACGTTGCACCATCTCGATAGCTCGTTCCAGTGTCTCTCGACCTTTTCCCAGAATCGCATCGGCTACTGAAAAGTATGATACCATAAAACCTGTATTAAAAGGGCAGGCCGTTCTATTGTTCCAAGGAATCTCCGGAGGGTCCATTTATTTTTTCCCGACATTTTTTTTCAAAATATATCAATTTTACGGAAATTGAGCAAGTGTTAACCAATTTCCCTGAAATTGTGGGATTTTCGGAATATGTTTTAACCGAAAACGTCTGGAAATTATCAATTTCAGACCACTTATTTTGAAGCGGGCCCTTCTAATACAGGTTTTGAGTCAATAATTCCATACATTCAGCACAAGGCATGCGTCCACTCCAATTCGCCGCTGTGTATCCGTATGAAACGTTTGCAACCAGCTTTAGTGCTAGTTGACGTGCATCCAGAATCCGTTTCAGCTTTTTGCTCTTAGTTCGCTTCATCGCATTTTTCACCATGATTCGGGCAGAGAGAATCTGCAAAATGTTTACTTTTGATTAGCGAAAAATCGTATTTTCTGTTTCTCAAGCCCGTCAGAGAGATCGAATTACTCTAACGGCTTCTGATGAACTGAAAATGCACCCCATCCCCAATTTTCTATTCTAACACGCACCAATCGATTCCCCATATTCGATTTACACGAAAACCCTCCTCTTTATCCCCTTTAACTCGCTTTTATTAAGGTTCGCACATTTTCAGAATATCTACCGGGGTGGCCGAGTGGGGCAAGGCGCGAGTCGCAGTGACTCGAAGGGCGCAGACCCGACGCAGGTTCGAGTCCTGCCCCCGGTAAGATACCTTTTTGTCTTTTTTGGATGAAAGAAAAAAGTTTTTGAGCATTTTTGGAGTTAAATTTGAATGTTTAAAAATCAAAAAAATTGAAGAATTTCAATTTTTAATATAAAATTTTAAAAGTTTACTTCTCTCAATAGAAGCGGAAGAACTCCTTCTCGTTTCGATTTCTTCACAAACATTGCTGCAAGTGGCGATGCGCAAACTTCCTTGTAAGCCACAAGTTTCACCAGGTCGTTTTTCTGAAAAAATTGAAATTGTTTTGAATTTATCCCACTAACAACACCCCCCCCCCCATACTAACACTAGGATGATATTTAATCGCTCCAAGGATAATCTCCTCTCGATCTCTGCTTTCATTGCTCATCGCATTCAAATTCGCAATTTTCCCGAGAATCGTCGAATAACAATAGTTGTAAGCGATGACCATCGAGGGGTAGAGAGACTGGAAGTCCAAAACAATAACTGGGTCAAAGTACACTTTCGACTGAGGCTCCAGAATCAATTGAAGCTGTTCGGGTGATCCCATCATGTTCCGCTGAAGATGTGTTACCGATGGAGCAACAAAGTTCATGCGGTGTGCAAGGCGAAGAAGCATAGATTCAACTCGTAACTGGGAACCTCGAGTCCAGACTTCGTGGAATTGAATTCCGTAAACTCGAGCCATTTCTGCATTTTTGAGGAACCAATTCATCTCAATCAACAATGTGATGTTCACTGTAGAGAGCTTCAGAAGATATGAATAGACGTCATTCCTAATGGAATATCTATTCATTCTGATCCTTCTCATAAGTGTCGCATTGTCAATCATCGGAATCTTCCTTCTCAAAACATTGGTCACAGCACTTCCCAAATCGTAATTTCTCAATTTTAAATCACTCCGAACAACCTTCCAAACTGAAACCAATAGTCTTCCTTTCGGTGCAGCTACTCCTATCACTTCCTCTTCCTCCTGTTGTTTCTGTCCTTCGAATTTATCTGGTTTCGTTCGATCCATTGATAAATCCGATCCCAATGCTTTGTATCTCCTCATGAAGTATCCCCAAGACAGACGAACAGTTTCATATCCAACTAGGACATCTACATCGTACTGTACCACTAGCTTCATCACTTGTTCCAACATTTCTGACTCCGTTTCATAATAGATCACTTTGGAGTTAACAGTCGAGGGACCGTTAGGTATAGTTGTTAGGATAATATGAAGTTTTGGAGATGAGTTCCGACAGACGTCATTGTAGATTGCAAGAGATATGGATACGATAGGATCGAACTGTAAATTGAATGATTTCAGAATTTAAAAAGTCGAATTTACCACAAAATTCGGCATGGGTCTCTTAGTATCAACTAGAAGTTCCAAACTAGCTACGCATAGTCCAACGATATCGGATTCTCCGGATCTTTCATACGGATCTTGCTCGTCTGGAAATAAATTTACCATAAAACCTGTAATAGAAGGGTCTCCGTACAGTCAAGTTTGAGTTCACTTATCTCGGTTACTGTAAGAGATGTCAAAAAGTGGTCAACTGATAAATTGTTTATCATAATATCGACAATAATTTATCAGTTGACACATTTTAGATATCTCTTACAGTAACCGAGATAATTGAACTCCAAATTGGCTGTGCGGGGGCCCTTTTATTACAGGTTTTACGCTGAAGCATTTTAATAATAAGTAGAAGACCTAACATATTATTCTGGTGCAAAAAAAGTCGGAAGGTCCCACGACGACAATTACCGTAACCCAAAAATATTCATATTTTCTGGATTTTCGTGCGTTTTCAGTCAATTTTTTCTCTATCAAAAAATGTTCTCGTTTTTTGAGGCCCCAGGAATTCCGAGGAAATTTTTTTCAGGGAAAAATCGGGAAGAGAAAAGTGGGCGGAGCCTAAATCACAAGCCTAACAGGGTTTTTCCTTACAGGTTTTCTCATGACCGTATGCAATTGTGCAAATAAAACCGTGCCAGGGTTGTAATTCAGGCACCGCCTCCTGACTCCGCCCACTGTTTTCTGGAAAATGTGTTTCTCGGAATTGATGGGCGTCTATTTTTCTCCAAACAAGACAAAAATGTAAGTTTTTGATAGTGAGCAATTGGCTGAAAATGCATGAAAATCGAGAAAATGAATACGGAAAAATATTTCTAGGTTACTGTAGTTGTGGGACCTGCATGCCACGGCCACCGGCGTTTCTCTATTCCACAGCTCCTACCTTGCGACATCTGAGACAACAACTTTGACTGTTCCATCGCCTGCGAATGCTCAGCCGGAGCCACCACCGTCTCATCAGTCATCACAGAGCACGCAGTCATCTCTCGAGAGAACTGTCTTCCTACTGTATCTGGTCTCCTGGGCTCACACAATTCCTCATTCATGCTTATAAAACTCTGCTCGTATGAACTCTTTGTTGTAATCCACTGAATCACCTCATCGTGGCTTTCCTCTTCTCCAGAAGATATTTCTTCCGTAATCGTCTTGTCCGGATCTTCTTCTTTGTCTTCTTCCTGATTGTCTACTTCCATGACATCTTCTTCTTTCTCTAACACCTTCTGACTATTCGTGATCATTGTCATTTCCGCTTCCTGAGTCCCGGGATCGTTATCATCGTCTTCTGGGACCTCTTCCCGATCTTCTTCCTTCTGACGCTCCTCGTCTAATTCTTCTGGAGTCTTCTCCCTCCCAACCTTCTTCTTCTTCTTTTCCAACACACCTTCCGTCTCTTCTTCTTCTTCTTTCTCCCAAATCGTCATATCCGATAAAGAAGACGTGGAGCTCTGTTGGGTTTCAGCGATTCTGGTTGTCATCAAATCATCCAACTGCTCCGACATACACCGTTCTTCTCGGAAGCGTTTCGCCATTTTTCGCGCGGTCCGAAGCATTTCTCGCTCTTGAGGCCAGATGGTCGATTTTCGGGGCTCATCTGAAACTCTTATAGTTAGAATTCTGATCCAGAATTCTGGAAATTTTTTAGCTGAATTACATGAATTGAAAGTGTCCTTCAACTCGATTCCCTCTGCATCACATCGTTCTTTTTCTTCTCTCCAGATATATTCCAATCCAGGGTTTGAAGAGTGTACTGTAACTCTTATTTTTCTTAATTTCAAAGAATATATGCTCTCTACCATTATCCGCCTGCATCTGAAGATTCAAGATATCCGACACCATTGCATCACATTCCACGTGGCATGTTGTCTTTCTCTCATAAGGAGATAGCAAGCTATCATTGTTTTTGACATCTCCTATCGTTAGATTTTGATAGACAACATCGTTATTATTATCATTAGGATCCACACGAAATTTGACACTCTTCAGATGAATATTATCCATTCCGAATATCGAATTATCAATGAAAAATTGAAGATGAAAGGGTAGATGGGCTTCGAATGGCTGGAAAAGTGGCTTATCAATGACTTCCTTGCCAAGAGAATGCGTCGCTTTTTGAAGATAGAATGGTGAAGAAAAGTAGACTTTGACAAATTCCTCTTCTTCGTCTTGATACCCATATAGTGAACTGGAAATTCAAGATGATAAAAAACCAGAAAACAAAAGAGAAAAAAAGAATTGCATCGACCGGGAATCGAACCCGGGCCGCCCGCGTCACAGGCAAGGCGGTACTGCTGGAAACCGGGCGAACACCGGGGCGGCACCTGCTAAATAAAGAACAAACGCCACGCCAGTTTCCGCGCCGGCGACGGTCCGTTTGCCAGATATTGCGCCTCAAGAACGGCCCGTTCCTCAGCAGTTGTATTGCTATTCATACAGGGTATTCTGATTACTAACAATGCTTTATAGCATTTTCTACTGATAGTTCTGTGGATTGTGTATTGTCTTCGAAAAATAACTCTGATTTATTCAAAGTTTAACTTTCATGAGTAGAAAAAGCGAGAACACATAAGAAATGAAAAGTTCTGTATGAAACAGAACTCCAGACATATTTTTTATGTTTCGGCAAACTTCAAACTTCATGAAAATTCAACTCGAAATATTCGAAGTTAATTTTCTTTCCTGTCGTTCTCTTTCTTGTTTCGTTTCTCGATTTCAATTTCTTTTGCTATTTAGAAAGCTCTCACATTGAAAAGTATTTTTCGCTTAGATTTCATAGAATGAAAATAAGAAAAATAGAAGAATTCGTAACTTCGAACACTAAAAACTGGCATTTAATGGAAAAATTGTTAGATTTTAAGGTGCCGCGACATTTTTCAAATAGACACTTCGAAAGAGGGAAATTTCGCAAGTGTGATGTTTTGCGACAGCGACAATGAATGCTCGGAAAAACTTTAGACACAGACAGATTTTGAAAGCCACTAACAAATTGAGAAAAATGGTATTTCTTCTGTGTTATAGTTACTTCCGAAACATCAACATTGCGGAACGGCACACTTGCGAAGTGTCGGTGAAGCGATTTTCGCGAACGTAACGAAAACGTAGAAAGTTTTCTATAGTTTTTGCTTCAGAAACTCTGCGAACTTACCAACTTACCATGTTAAAACTCCTGAAAAGCTGTATTTGTTATTTTCCGAAGCAAAAACTAACGAAACCTTCAAAGCTATCTTCGAAACGAGTTTTCACCTATTTTTCGCATTTTTGACTGGAAAACGGGGCAAACGGAAATGCGCGAGCATTTTAAAAGGTTTTTATGCCAGTTTTTAGAAAATTAAAGCGAAAAATACCGAGTTTCAATGAGAAAACACGACAAAAAGCAAGAGAAATAGGAAAACGAGACGAAATTTCGGTAAAATCTTGTGTCGCTAAACAACGCGCAGGCGGGAGACCGGAGTGTCGTTGCGAATCTGGCTGACCGAACTTCCAAAAATCGGAAGTGAAAGGGCAAGGAAAAACGAAATTTCCGTAATTCTCTTAACAAAAAAGAACAAAATAATTTTCATGTAACAGGAATACAATTTTTTTTGAAAAAAGACAATTTCGATCGAATAGCTTCAGAACAAGTCAAAGCTTTAGCCCAGAACATATCTCCCTAGTCCATGTACAGTGATTCTGCCGTTATTTCTTCCCAACAAAGAAAATCAGCCTCAAATTCTAAACCACACTCTTTTTCGAAATCAACGGTTTCATTTCCAGCAGTTTTACGTTTGAAAACTGTGTTCACCCTTCCTCGCCATTTCATCTGGTTTTTAGCAGTCATCCGCCCGTCCGAGCCTCTACAACTGGCACCTAGCAGTTATTCGCCAGTCGCGCCTTGTCTGTGTTTTCTGTTTCTATGGACGAATGGGCCGCCGACAGAACGGCCCGTTGCCTAGCCGTCAACGGCCCGCTCTCATCATTAAGGAGGTGACTAGACGGTGTTCACCAGTTCGCGCCTCTTGATCTGGCGTCTAGCAGTTATCCGCCAGTACCGCTTTGCCTGTGGTGGCAGGCGAGCATTCTACCACTGAACCACCGATGCTTATTTATCCTAGCTGTGAAATGGTGTAGGAGAGACGAGAGATAGCGAAAGAAAAAGAGGACAAGGGAGAAACACAAACAAAACCAACAAGTTGTTTGTAGAGAAATTGCGCATCGGTGGTTCAGTGGTAGAATGCTCGCCTGCCACGCGGGCGGCCCGGGTTCGATTCCCGGTCGATGCAATTCTTTTTTTCTTCTTTTTTGTCAGCTCTAGAGTAAGCTTACCGACTACTAAACGTCTCCAATTTGTACACATAATCTGCAGAAAACTTGCTCGCTTTTCCAGTACTCATCTCAATCTCCTTTTCAATTCCCTTATTGATTTTTGCTCGCATTCCTTGTAGAACAATTGGAGTCACTTTTCCACCAGCTCGAAGTACTAAATACGGCAAAACTCCATGAATATGAAGGCACGCCTTCTGACCAGAATCCGTTACTCCGTAGATATGGAAAACTGGAATTCGTCCTTTTTTGTAGTTGAAATAGTTATCCATTGGGCCCGGAATCTCTTGGCTGTGCTCACAAATGAAGTTTCGAATGCAGAATTTCATTCTGAAATGTTTTTACTGGTTTAATTCATTTCAGGGTAACTTTCTTGGCTGAAAATATGCAGGCATATACCATATATAACAACATCTAGTACAAAAGGAGTAATACAAAAAGACCAATAAACTTTATTTTATTGCACACCGGAAAATTAAAGATTTTTTTCAAAAAAAGATCATTTCAAATCCGCCCACGATCGACCCGTTTTCAGCGATATCTTCATTGGAACCCGTAACAAATTGGAAAGTGCCGATTGCATACAATCTTGGATTACAGTAGAAATTTCAGATTTTTGATTTGCTGGACATTCGATAAGCACTTCATCATGGATTGTGAGAACTATTTTAGTTCCGGGGTGAGCTGAAAAAAATAAAATTTTCAGAATTTTAGAATTTCAGAATAAAAGGGAAAGGATTACTGTAAGGGAAAATATTCGAAAATCAAAAGGGCTACTGTAGCTATTGTACTATAGCTAGCTTAGAATTTCAGGATTTCCGAATTTTGAACTCCTGGAATTTTAGAGTGACCGAAGGTCCCGCAACGACAACTACAGTAACCTGAAAATTGTTTTTTTTTGTTGGATTTTTTTTCTCGATTTCCGTTTTCAGGCAATTGTTTAGTGAAAATGACAGAGAAAACTGACTGAAATCGCTCGAAAATCGAGAAAAACAATTCCGGAAAGTAAAATAATGTCTAGGTTACGGTAGTTTTCGCTGCGGGATCTTCCAAGATTCTCGAATCATTACCTCGAATCTTCTTCTGAATCGCCACCATCGCCGTTTTGAATATCTCACTGGCACTTCCCTGAACCGTATAATTCACCGCAACTCTCTCCATTCTCGCCTTTTCTTCTCCAGA
Organism: Caenorhabditis nigoni; assembly: GCA_027920645.1. Lineage (NCBI taxonomy): Eukaryota > Metazoa > Nematoda > Chromadorea > Rhabditida > Rhabditidae > Caenorhabditis > Caenorhabditis nigoni. Next base: position 5,055,546 of record CP115866.1, on the reverse strand, counting down.
AACTCCCATCTTGATAAACTTCTTCCGTCCCATAATAGTTTCTATTTGCTCTTCTTTGGATACCTTGTCCTTGATTTCGTTGATATAGGATCGTACTCCTGCAATTTAAGGATAAATTTTCTTGCATGTATGAAAAATTAACCTGGAAACATGGCGAAAAACGAAACAAGCATTTTCTCGGCTTCCTCCACTTTGACACGTGTCAACTCAGCCAACGTCTTCGCACCCATTCCATAGATAAGCCCGTAGCACAACTGCTTGACGACGTCCCGAGAGAACCCCCATTCTGAAGACAGCTGTCCGAATAGATCTTGATCTTCAGATATGATTTTCACTAGCTTTGAATCGTTGCATAGATGAGCAAGAACTCGTAATTCGAGTTGTTTGTAGTCTGCTCCGATAAGAATATTTCCAGGTGATGCTTTGACCAGTTGGCGAGCCGATAATCCGTCAGAAGACACTTTTTTGGGCACATTCTGGAATAAGAAGGAATTTATATTGTTCTGGTACCAGTGGCCATGGTCAAAGGTCCCACAACGACAACTACAGTAACCTAAAATATGTAACTGATTTTTCCTCCAATTTTGTGCCAAATTTTTATAGGTTTTTAAGCTATTTTTGACAATTCTTTTATGAATTTTCCGGATGTTTTTGTCTAAAATTTGACAGACCGGTATTCGCACACATTACTGTAGAAAACCTTATATTTTGCAGTTTTTTTTGCAAATATAATCACGTCGGAATGCAAACAAGTTCTACAGTAATCTACAGTAATCTTCTCGAATACCGTAGAATAAATTAGAGACGAAAAAGTTCGAAAAATCGATAAAGAGTCTTTGAAAATAGCTAGAAAGTCTGAAAAGGTCTAAAAATTTAAGAACATTTTCATAAAAAATATCTGGAAGATAAAAACATTTTAGGTTACTGTAGTTGTCGTTCTGGGACCTAGTAACTACAGTTTCCAACAAAAAATCACCTGTAAATTAGGTCTGCTGGTCAACATTCTGCCAGTAGCTGTACACATTTCCATCCGACAATGAATCCGTTCCTCATAATTCGTCAGCGGCAACAAGCATTGTGTCAAAGTGTGTTGAATATGTCTATAATCCAAAATCTTCTCCACAATCTGATGCTGATCTATCATTTGCTCCAGAATTTGCTTGTTCGTTGGCAGGTGTCTCTGTTTCATTTTACAACTTGAAGTTTCAGGATAAACCAATCCGAGACGATGGAATAGCACATTGGACACTTCGTTCGACGAGTTGATATTGAATTTTCCATGTGCAAGTCTCCAGATTTGCTCTTCCAAGTTCTCGATACGCCGTCTAGTGTCACCTATGAACTGTCTGCATGCCACGTGGTCAAATGAGATTCCAGAATAGAACATTTTCAGAACAGCCTGGCAAGTGTCCATTTCCAGATCAAAGCTCTTTTCAGAAGTGAAACACTGGATTGCTGACTTTTTGAGCTCATTGAACATCCGTTGCATTTCGAACACCTCCACCATTGACTTGTGGATTCTACCGTATGTCGAGTACTGTATACTTGGATCTAGAGAGGGAATTCGATCCAGGAGCATTGGAAACATCTCTCCATTATCCTCGATTTCAGATTCAATGAGATGATTGAGATGGGCAGCTACACGTAGTACTCTCACTTTTGATATCTGGAAGATTCTTATTGTTGGGGGCTACTTCTTCAAACGTACCTTTATTCTATATTCCTCGAACAGCCTGAAGGCGTCATTCATTGTTAAAACATGAACAACGGGTTGAGATTCGAAGAAAATTTTCAGGCAATCCAAACGAGATTTTAAAGGGACATGGCACTTGGAAAGAGGGTCAAAGAATTTAGGATTTGGGCTTTCTATTCCATCAAATTGCTCCTGGAGAGGAATGAATGCGATTCCAGTGTCCGTTTGGATTGCGATGCCTTCTGAATCTGCTAGACTTATTGAGCAAGAAGAGCTCTTCACTGAAGACTTCATCCAACGAGACCAGGAATTTTGAGAACTGAAAATGTCTTCAACTCGGAGAGCTGGTGCGATTTTCGGATGTTTGACGATCGGTGAGCATAATGGAGACTCTGCCTGGAATCAGAATTCAGTGGTTTTGAATATACAGTAAAGTCCGTAATAGAAGAGCCCCTTGAGCCAATTTATCTCGGTTCCTGCCAAAGATAAGGAAGAGTTGTCAACTGATAAATTGTCTATCATAATGTTACAAACATTTCGTCGGTTTACAACTTTTTCATATATCTGACAAGAATCGAGATAATTGAGCTCAAAATTGACAGTGTGGGGGCCCTTCTATTACAGGTTTTACGGTGGATTTCTTGATTTCTTGAAATCCTTCAATTTAAGATTCTACAGTACCCGTCAATCAGATATACAAAAACCTATTCTAGTTGATTTTTGGCTCTGCGACACTTCGAAACCAGCCATTTCGAAAGCCTGGCAATATAGACGAATGGATGGATTACAGACTATAAAATTTTGTCGGTTTACAACTTTTTTTGTCGGTTTACAACTTTTTCATATATCTGACAAGAATCGAGATAATTGAGCTCAAAATTGACAGTGTGGGGGCCCTTCTATTACAGGTTTTACAGTAGTAAAAGTACTGTAAAATCTGTATTATAAGGGCCCCCTTTGAGCTGATTTATCTCGGTTCCTTTTAAAGATATAAAAAAGTTGTCAACTGATGAATTGCTTATCATAATATCACAGGCATATTTTCAGTTGACCACTTTTATATATCTCTGACAGGAACTGAGATATTTTGGCTCAAGGAAGCCCTTCTATTACAGGGTTTTCGGTAACTTACAAGATCCACTATTCGAGAATGTTTTCCTATAATTTTCGAGTTCCTGGTTGGTGGAGTGGCGAAGACGTCGAACGATTTGTTTTCGGATGCATTAGACTCTATGGAATCTCTTCTAGACGAATTCAAGAGTGATTTCCGTTTGGAAGAGCCAAGGGGCACCGAGCCAGGGACTGGTTTATCGAATGAGTCTTCGAATTGGGGTGTTGAGGTTTTCGGCCCATCCAAGTCCCTCTTTGGAGTTTTGAATGTGAGCGGGATGGATCCGGGCACCGGTTTATCGAAGGAATCTTCCAGAAAAGATGATCCATTGAGGCTACATCGCTTGCCGGCCGGAGAAAACGTGTTGGAGAGCCTTCTCAAAAAGACCTCATCTTTGGGCGGCTTCATTTTCAGAAGAGATGTTTCCAGGTCCTCTATTATTGTGTCTTCTACCACATCACCCTCAAGAACGTCTTCTTCTTCTTCTAACTTCTCTTCTTTGAAAAAATCATCATCCGAAATCGACAACTCCGTCACACTTCTAGTCATCTCCTCGAAACCATCCGTTTCTGGACAACTATCCGGAAGTCCACTGTCACAACTTTCTGGGATATCGTCCTCTTTCTTGACGCCTTCTTCTTCCTTTTCTTCTTCTTTGGGGAGCTCCACAACAATCCCCAACTCCTGAATTCTTCTCATCAGCGCCTTCCGAGCCCTTTCCTTCAGAACCCTTGCAGCATCGGCCAGTTTCATACGTGGCTCTCCGAACAGCCATTCGCCAAGCCCATCGTTTGAATTTGACCTGGAAAAAAGGAGAAATTCAGAAGCATCATGGATGTGTTGACTGAATGGCGTCATAATTGGTTGACAAAACAGGGAGATGGGTATGAACTGTCAAATGACGTAACAATAACTGGACACCATCCGGGAGGGGACACATGTTGCTGATATAGGGAGGGGCAGATGATTTCCTAATTTTCTCACGGAGAGCTAATGATTAATTAGAGTCAGTTTTAGGAATTGCATAGGTACGATAATTGGGTTATTGACAGCTGTAGGTGTAGGGGTACTGTAGAGGGTCTGGGGTGTTCGGAATGGTTTTTCCGGATGTTTTCGGAATTTCGGAATATTCCAATTTTCATAATTTTGGAAATTTCAGAACTTCAGAATTTTTCGATTTTCAAATTTTGGGAATTTGGAATATTCCAATTTCGAAAATTTCTGAACTTCGCATCTTTCGGAATTTTGGATTTTCAGAATATTCGGAATTTCGGAAAATTTCGATTTCCTATATCTCGGAAGTTCCGATTTTCAAAATTTCAAAATTTTTCGATTTCGAAAATTTCTGAATATTCAGATTATTCATTTTTCGAAAATTCGGAATTCTGGATCATTCCAATTTTGGAAATGTCGGAATTTCAGAATTTCGAAAATTCCGAGTTTCTCTTTGTGTGCTTCTTTGATATACCGTAGTCCAAAAACTCTAAAATACGGATATCACGGTCTCCCACGGGTACTGTAGAAGCTTCGGAAACATTCCGATCGGAATTTGATTTCGAAAATCGTGGGAATTACATCCCTAACATCCCCAGGGGTACCGTACCTTCCAAATTCCCAATTTTCTCGAAAATCCCAAGGTTTTTTGCTATCAATAGATCCGAATCCAATTATTCTATATGTAGGAGTTAAACTGTGTTTTCTCACTAATCGCCTATTGAATTGAAAAGAATATAAGGTGTCCCTCATTTCCTCCAATTATCCATTCGATCACATATTGTTTCTCTCCCCCCATCCACTCAATTGTCTCATTTTTGGCGCATTTTCCCCCCTCTTCTCGATTCTCTCGAGAAGGTCAGAATTTCGGAGCATTGAGAGAAGAAATAGTCAGGAAAAGAAAACCCCTTGTTTGTCGTCTTCATCATCATCGTCTTCGTTGGCCTAATCAACACAAAACGATGCAGTACTGCCTTCTTTAAATTAGCTCAATTTGTGATGACAACCATCGAAGAGGGAAACGATGTTGAGGAGGAAGAAGAGGAGGAAGAGGAGGATGTGGTTACAGTACTCCCTCCACTCGAGAAGATTCTTCTCTTACCTCGTATACGGAACCGCCAATGTTAGAAAGTGTGCAAGTTTTGAGGATTCGCAGGCCGACAGATGCGATAGACATGTGATTCCGCGTTCGTGAAGGATTCGAGCTCTGGAAAAGAAATTTTAAGTTTTAAGGAGAAAAGGTCCCACAACGACAACTACAGTAACCTAAAAATATGTATATTTTCTCGATTTTCATCAATTTTTGTATATTTCAGATTACTATAGTTATCGTTGTGGGACCTTCAGTCACGGCCACCGGCGTTTCTCTTCCACAGCCTGATTTTTTGTGCCAGAATAATAATTTTTCGTCAAAAAATTAGTTTATTTTTTGGCTCGGAATTTCGATATTTCAGTTCAAATTTGATTTTTTCGGGTTTCAAAAGTTCATTTTCAGGTTCAAATTTGAAAATTTTCATATTCGATTTTTCGTCTTTCTAGGTTGAAAATTGGATATTCTATGACTAGAATGTAGCAATTCTTACAATTAGATTAGAAGTCAATTTTTCTATATTTAATTGAGCTTGATCTGTTCATGTTTCCATAACTACCGCAATTTAATTTTTTGTTTTCCATGGATTACGGTAGACAGATTACGGTAGATTTAAAAATGTTGAAACGTGATTTGACGTGAGAAAAGGATTACTGTAGCTACAGTATACCTCTGAGGACTATGATAGGCTGAAATTTGGGATTGACATGAAATGTTAAAAAAAAGAAACTGTGATTCCAGAAAAATCTGTCCAATTTCAGAAAATTCATATTTTCAAGTTCTGGAAACTTTCATCAAATCTACTAAAAAACTTTTTCAGATTTTAACCTGATGAATTCAATGGATTACGGTAGATTTAGACGTTTTGGAACGTGACTTTACGTGAAAATGGTTACTGTAGCTACCGTATCCCTGTCTGGACTATGATATGCCGAAGTTTGGGATTGACCTAAACAAGAAACCGAAACTTTTCGATTTCAACAATATCTGCTCAATTTCAATGGATTACTGTAGACACATTACGGTAGATTCAAACATTTGGAAACCTAATTTTACGTCAAATAGAAAGATTACTGTAGCTACAGTATCCCTGTAAGGACTATGATGGGCCGAAATTTAGGAGTTTCAGAAAATTCAAACTTTCAATTCTGGAATTCCTATGGATACTTTCAGATCCTTTCCCACCTCTGCCCATCAATCCCCTCAATCGTGACAAGCTCCGAGAGCTCCGATCGAATTCCAAAAAGCAATCTCATCGCGAATCCATCAAGTAACGCCTTCAAATACGTCCATCCCAAACGCAGACAGAACGCCACAATCATCGCTGCAAAACAGAAGCTAATCAGTGAGGAGAGGAGCAGATAAATGTGGGCAATCAGAGACAGTAGTCATTGATGATTGACCCACATGACGCCTACATTTCGATGGATACGACGACAAACCTGCGTAAGTGGCGCTTTGCGATTGAAGCGTTTGAAGGCAGCCACGTGGAATACGGTACTTGTTGGAGACCTAAATAGATTGCTGACTTAAAAGGACATTTTCCAACCCCATCCCATCCCATCCCACCCCGACCCACCCCCTGTTTACCTGATATATACTCATTTCATTGATCAAATCAAACAGCGCCAGTGCTGAGAAGAATCTAATATGTACTTGAAGCATCTTCTGATTCCGTTTCCCTTGTAGCTGCTCCAAAATGAATTTCTCACTTGCTCCAACCATTTTCGCCACTCTCCGATGATCAGATGGTAGTTTCGAGAAGAGAGAAAACAAATGATGCCAATCGCATTCTTGCCAAACTGTCACATTTATCGGTGTTACTAAATAGAGCATATGCAGCTCTGTATCCACTGCGATCGCTCGACTCGCCGAATTCAAGTCCTCGAAGATTGCCAGAGAGGCTTCTGGAGGGAGGGACGATGCGATGGCGGCTCTTCCGAGTTGCGTTGGGCTGAATAGGTCGTCTTCTAGTGAGATAAATGAGTTTTGGAGGAGCATTTCGATGGAATTGTCAGATTCTGAGGTGGTGTTGGAGTTGAAGAGAAGCAAGGCGCAGAGCTGGTGGATTTGAGTTCGGGTGGTGGTCAGGCCAGTGCAGATTCCCTGGAAAATGACTTTTTTTGGATTGCTCAGACTTTTTTGGATTCCTTTAAAATTGGAAGAAAAATGGTTTTCTGAATTTCAAAGTACCGTATTCCTTATAATAGCTCACCCAAGTTGACGGCGTCAACTTTGAGCTGAATTATCTCAATACCTATGCAAGATATCAAAAAAATTTTAACTGATAAAATATCTGTGATATTATGATAAACAATTTATCAGTGGGAAACTTCTTGATATCTTGGACTGTAACCGAGAAAAATGGGCTTGAAGTTGACAGTATAACAATTGCACTTTGAGCTCAATTATCTTGATTCCTGTAAGATATATCACGATTTCGTCTACTGATAAAACATTAGTGATATTATGATAAACAGTTTATCAGTTGACAGATTTCTCATATCTCTGATAGGAACCAAGATAATCGAGCTCAAAGTTGACGCTTTGGTGGGCTCTTCTATTAGAGGGGTCAGAACTGATAAAACTCGAGTTACCTCCAAAACGAATCTGCTCAAATTGGTTCGATCCGTCTCCCGATGCTTCACTTTGATCACTTTATCGATAGGGGTGTTCAGGATTTTGTGAACCGCCGTCTCGTCGCATTTCTTGACAATCAGAAAACTTTCTCCTGAAATAAGGCTCTTGTTTTATCCAACTTCCTGTTTATCTCTAATTATCAATTATCAGTTTCCTCCTCATTTGCAAAACACTTCAAATATTCTGCTATAACAAGCTCCGCCCCCTGACTACTGTAGAAGGTCTTCCTCTTTTTCCTCTTCTCAAGGAGTCATCCCAAAGGGGCGTGGCTCGTTTCCATTCGTCGGAAATTGGATCATTTTGCCTTCTCCCCTCCTCCTTCTCCTTCTTTTCCAAATAACGCCCCTTCGTGTGTCTACCAATTTTCCCAATTTTCCACTTTGGGTAATTTTTATCTTAAGAAATGACCATGGCCGTCGATGATATGCAGTTGGCCGCATCAATGCAGATGAGCAATCAAATGAGCAATTCGCAAAGAATGAGCTTTGCGATACATGAAATTCTGGGAATTCAGGTAGCCTCTCTTTCTCTATTTTTTTAATGAGATGTCAAAAAGTCGGTTTTCCAGGGCAACGCCTATCTATCCCATGGCTACTGTCCACAGGGAACTTTCTTCCCAAACCAACCGAATTTCATGGATATTAGCACTTGCGGAGTCTCCGGATTCGATAGCAGACCTCTTTGTGGAACCGATAGCCTATCAACAAACACTGCTCCATTGATGTACCGTATGCCTACTTCTACCACCGATGTGCTCGTGGAGCCACAAACCCAAGTGAGCTCCACCACGTCTACCTCCTCATCTGGAGCCGCCTGTGCTACTTCCACGTCTTCTGGAGGTGGAAAAGCTAGCAAACGGAAGAAGAGACGACATCGTACGATCTTCTCCCAGTATCAAATTGATGAGCTAGAGAAGGCATTCCAAGAGGCTCACTATCCGGATGTGTATGCTCGTGAAGTGCTCGCTGGGAAGACTGAACTTCAGGAGGATCGGATTCAGGTCAGTTTTTTCCTTTATTTGGAGAACCAATTAGCGAATTGTTGCTTTCTTTTTATTTGTGTCTTCTTTTATTGGTGCTAATTTCGCATTTTGCTCTTCGTCTTACAAAGTTAGAGGACAAAACTCCTCGGCCCTTTTAGAGGGGAGAAGGACAAGAAGACGTGTCAATTGAATTTCTTCTGAATTCCTTCCTTAGGAAGACACGGCCAATTGACAATTGACTATGTTGTAATCCAAGAACCTTGGGTTCTCACGGAAACCCAATGCTGGATTAGGCCCATCAGAAGACAAATGCAAATCCATTCAAGAAGAAATTTCAGGTATGGTTCCAAAACCGACGTGCCAAGTGGCGAAAAACCGAGAAGACGTGGGGAAAGAGTACGATAATGGCCGAGTATGGGTTGTACGGAGCCATGGTTCGACACTCGCTTCCGCTTCCAGAGACGATTACAAAGTCAGCAGAAACAGCGGATCCACAGCAGAGTGCGGCGCCATGGTTGTTAGGTAGGTCAAGGATATACGATACCATATACAGTACAAAAAGTACTATATACCGTTGATAGGAATTTCAGCCATTTTTAGGAGTCTGGAGATCGGCTATCAGGGGTCCGATCACTCTGAAAGATTTGGAGGGTATAGAACAGACCTAGATTGATAACTTTGTGCTCACAGAACTTTTCCGAAATTCCTAGTTTTTCTATATACCGTAAACACTCTATTAGAAGGGCACCCAACTCGCCAACTTTGAGCCCTTATATCTCAATTCCTGTAAAAGATATCCAAAAGTCATTAGCTGATAAAATGTCGCTGATATTATCAACAACATTTTGTCAGTAGATCACATTTTGATATCTTACACAGAAACTGAGATATATGGACTCAAAATTCTTGGCGTGTCAGGCCTTCTATTAGAGTGTTTACGGCATTTGCCGACTTCTGAAAGACCCCGTTTTTCAGGTTTTCAGTACGAAAACGGGTCAAAAAAGGGTGTCATTCAGAATTCGGCAAATAGCTGAAAAACTAGGGATTTTCGAAAAATTCTGTGAATGCAAAGTTTTCAATTTAGATCTGTTTTACACCCTCCAAAATTTTCAAAGTGATTGGACACTTGATAGCCGAGCTCTAGACTTCTGAAAATGCCAAAAATCTACTGAAAAATACGTCTTTGTATATCTATTTGAAGAATTTCAAGAAATCTATATTTACGGAACATATTACCCCCTATTAATGAGTGACAACACCTTCCCAGATATTAATGACTCCCCCCCTAATAGGTGCAAACCGTAATACTCCACGCAACACCCCTTACATCTGCCCCTCTTTCTTCAGGAATGCACAAGAAGAGCATGGAAGCTGCTGCACACTTGGAGAGCGTCGAGAAATGCGATATGTCGGATAGTGAGGATGATGAACCACCTCGTCCGGTTAAATCGGAGTACAAGACACCAAGACTTCCGGAAGCCCCCATACAAACCCATCAAACTCTGAATTTCGATGCACCTCTAGTCTCCCAACAAGTAGTGTCTCAACAAGTCCACTTCCAAAATGCCCAAATGATTCCTTCGATTTCCTCATCGAATTCTTTGAAGTTGTACCATGATTACACTAATTCCATGTAAAAATTCTACAGTAATAATCCACTTTTTTAATTGTATAAATAAATGATCTAATATTAATGAGGAAATCATGTCGGCAAGGCGAATAGTAGTGTCAAGTACCCGCCCTACTAAGGAAGTGCGCGGCAAAAACTCGCCTCGTGTAGCGTGTCCGGTTCGGCCGGCTCTTCCGACCATCTGCCGATAACTTAAAGAGGTGAGAGCCGATGGTCCGCGCGTTTGGGCTTTGATGATTACTCGTTCGGCGGGGAGATTGACGCCTGAAAAAAATCTTTAGATACTTTTTGATTATCTTGAAACTGACTCATTGAGTTGAAAGGAAAGTACTGTATTTCCACCTATACCATATAGACCTATAGTACCGTATAGAAGCTCACCCAAAGCCATTAACTTTGAGCTTAATTATCTCGGTTCCTAAGCGAGATATCAAAAATTTATCTACTGATAACATGTTTTTCGTAAATTCAACAAATTAACTCGATTTTCCGATTTTTGAGATTCAGACGACTCCGAAGACGTCATATTTGATTCAGAATCTTCCGAGTCCTCGGTTTTAACGTCTCGACTTTCAGGAGACGTGAAATTCGTTTCAGATGGTCCAGTTTTATTAATTTTTACTTCTGGATTTTCAGAAGACGTGGCAGATTCAGAATCTTGATTCTTGACACGTCAAGTTTCAATCTAATATTTCGACTTCTGTAGTTCCAGAAAACTCCACAAGTGTGTCATCAAAATTGTGAACTTTTTGCGATTCAGAAGACGTGACAGACTCTTTAGAATACTCAATATCAAACTCTCCAGTTTCAGAAGACGTCAATATTGACTCAGAATTTTGAAATTCTTCGATTTTGACGTCTATACTTTCAGGAAACGTCAAATTCGCTTCCGAATTTTTTGAAACTTCAATTTTCACATTCAGAACTTTAGAAGACCTGTCGGGTGCTTCAGAATCCCAAGGATTGAATTCTCGTTTTTTAAAGTGTCAGATGACGTCAATTCAATTTTTGCTCTAGATTTTCAGAAGACATGGAAGATTCAGAATTTTGAGTTTCAGACGACGTCAAAAATATGAGTTTTTAGAATAAAACTTCTGACTTTTGTAGTTCCAGAAGACGTCAAAAGTGTTTCATTAGAAGTTTTGACTTTTTGGAATTCAGAAGACGCAACAGACCATCCAGAATACTCAATTTTAAATTCAAAAGACCTGGAAATTGCTTCTGGAGATCTCACCTGAAGCCAATGTGCTCGTTGCCACCAAAATGATAATATTCTTCTCTCGAAATCCCATTTCAATGCATTCTCTCTCTTCCATCGTCAATCCAGCATGATGAAATGCGACTCCCCATGCTAATGCAGCCATCACATTCCGATCTTTGCATCCGTGTCTTTCTAGACCATTCTTGATGAATAAAAGTCCATCGGCTCGTTCTCTCAATCGCTCCATCATAGAATCATCCAGCAGTTTGAGCTCATGGAAATGGTTAGCAATGTTTAAAGCGGTTCTCTCGGCTTCCAGCTTTGAAGAAATCATTATTAGAGTTTGTTGGTTCCCAAGGAAGCTTTCTGTAGCTAGAGTGATTAATGGATCTTCAGAAAATTTTCGAAAACACTCTTCAGATCCAATCCTCTTCATTTCCGATCCAATTATTATATGATTATCCAAATTGATTGGCCGAAAATTAGCTTCACAAACTTTGCCGCCTTCTAGCCATTCTCCCAACCGCTTCAACTCAGGAATCGTCGCACTCATTCCAATAATTCGAATTTTCTCTTTATTTTTCAGAGAGGAATTCATTGAATTCCATAAAAGAACTTTCGAGAGCATGTGTTCTATATGTGCTCCTCTTGATGAATCAAAAACCATATGCATCTCATCCACAACTATCATTCCGATTTCATTAAACCATTCCTCAGAAAGTGATCGATTTGTCAGACTAGCAGCCTTCTCAATAGTGCAAACTGCTCCAATCCATTCGTTTGGATTTGACGCCTGGGGACCGATGAACCCACAAACAGCGATGTCATCTCTCCTCCAACATCTCTGGATTTGATGAAGTTTTTCTCGTGCGACGGAGATGTATGGGAGTACGAATAGGACCTTTTTTCCTGTTGAAGCAACTTTCCATGCTGAAAAAAACCACTCATTGTCATTTTAAGTCCATGGGATACGGTAACCTAGAAGCTCAGCTACTATACTCTTCCCTGCGCTAGTTGGTGCGCTGAATATCAGATGTTGATCGATAGACTCATTTGCTTCTGTTAGTACATCCAGTTGCCAGTCGAACAAATAGTTTATACCCTGAAAAATTGCATGAAAAATCAGTTTATCATGTCTTCAAGCTGTTTCCGCTACCTGTTCTGCATAAAAATCGACAATTTTCGCAGAAACCCAATTTGGAAATCTACATGTTGCCTTTTCCATCGTTTTTCATGCTGAAAACATTCGATTTTCAGCCGAAAACGCGCGTTTTTGCTGAAAATCTGCGTGGCCGAACTAGTGCGTGGCCTAGAAACCGCGCGCTGTTTTGGCGCGCTCGGTGGAGAATTCAAAACAGGTCAAGTAATTCGATCGGCTTCCCAACGTTTTATCACAAAATTCGCTCTTTTTTCTGAGTGTTTAACACTTTAACAAATATGTCGAACGCTAAATCCGTCATACTAATCCAGTATGACACTCGATTGATCGCCAAAGTCCTGCAACAAAAGCTGGGACTCGGATTAACAGCTGACAGCATTTTAAATCCAGATGTAAGTTCTTTTCCCTCCATTTCATTTTATTTTGATTTTTAATTTTCAGGCTGAAGTCGCACAATCAATTTTCTCCAACTTCATCCGCTACATCCTCAACGTCTCCGAGCAGAGCTTGTTAACGCTCCCGTTGTCGGCAGACAGTGGTCATGATCCAGAACTGCACAAAAAGACTATTCCACTTGTAATTATTTATCAATGCATGTAAGCTGATCAATTTCATGAAATTTGAATTTAAAATTGAAAGTTTATGTGTTCAGGAAAGCATTCATAGTCGATAACTCGGACAGAAAGTTGGAATTGACGATGTGCGATTTGGTGACACCAGAAAAACAACCAAATCGATTCAGAAGACTCACGAGTTTCCTAGTCGATTTCATCAAACTTCACGAGATGTCCGCTCCAATTTTCAACGAAATCAGCGACGAATTCAGCGAGCAGAAGCAAGAGATGGAGCGGATGCAGGATGAGATCATTCAGGCGGAGAAACGCAAAAATGACTTGATTTCGAAACAAAGTTTGCGGAAGCGTCGTGAGAACGAACTGATGAACGAGCATAGTAAAATCAAAAGTGAACTGGCTGGAGTCGTCAGTCAGTACACAGATGTTCTGGAGAGAACAGAAGAGATTGAGAAGCAGGAGAAAGAATTGATTCAGCAGATTGAAGAGATAGAAAGAGAAATAATGACAGCAAAGAAAACAGTCGAACATCTGACAGAAGAAGTGTTGGCATCACCAGAAGAGTTGAAACAAGAAATGGCAAATAGAAAAAAGCAAATCGAAGAACTAAAGGAGTCGTTGGCGGCTTCCAGACAGACTCTCAAATCAAAACTCGAAGCTCGCAACATCTGTGCGAATGCCGAGAAGAATGTGCCGTTGATAAATCAGAGGATTCAGGCATGGTCCGAAGTCCGCGAGGACATTCTCGATATGATGGACGAAGTTGAGGAGAAACTCCGAAAATTGAACGAGATACAAGAGCAGTTGGCGTTTGCTGCTGATAAAAAGACGAGCTCCGAGAAGCGGATGATTGAGCAAACCGAGATGCACGAGCAGTTGAGGAGAGAGCATTTGCAGCGAAGTGAGAAATTGAGCAAGAATATCGACGAAATCGCTAGGTAATTTGTCTAGAACGAAGTAGAAAACCATTGTTGCAGGCGAGCCGGCTGATAACTTGTCTTTAAAACGAGATATTCAGACGCTTTTGGTACCAAATGAAAGATCTCGACAGGGCCTATCACGCCCATATCATTCGAGCCGGATCCTTGTCCAACAACATGTCGAAAAATGTGTTTGAACGACTTGTTATCGGACCGGGATCCGGCTCGAATGATATGGGCGTGATAGGCCCTGTCGAGATCTATCATTTGGTACCAAAACCGTCTGAATATCTCGTTATTGAGACAAGTAATCAGCCGGCACGCCACTTGCCCGGCCGACCCGCTGGCAACTATGTAGAAAACTAACTGAAATTTCAATTTTCAGACAGATTGCTGCACTAGGAACCAGTCAACCAGATGTGTCGAGAGACATTGAGAATAAGGTTTTCTAAAAGAAAAATGTTCAATTATAAAGGATGTATCTTTCCAGAGACAAGAGCTTCTCGCTGTCAAAAATGCTCACAGTGAAAAGATGGCTCTTATCAACAACGCCCAAAAAGATGCTCTAGCCAAGCACCGAAGGATTGATGACCATTTCAAAGAGACTCTACGAGTTGCAGTGGAGAAACGAAACGCGATGGAACGAATCAAGAATCGTGTGTCCAACGCGTACACTGGTCGTCTTCCCAGTGATTACACATTCAGTGCGTCCAGCATCAATGAATCGGAAAACTGTGATCCTCAATCGCCAGTCTTTGAGAACTTTTCTGTATTTAACAATTGAGTAGTACTTTATCCCCCTTCTTATCATGCGTTTGCTATGATCTCATTTGATTCCTGTATCAAATACTATTCGTATCCCCCCTTTAAATCCGTGAGGTTCATTGCTTTTTTCATTCAATGTTTCAGTTAAGCTAATGAATAAAACCATTTTATTTTTTACAATCAAATTCAAACACTCAACCATTCATGCAGTAAGAGAAAAATGTCAATCAAAAAAAATAGTTGTGTTCAGACCATTAGATCTTTCTGGTAAACGATTGGCTCGTGTCGATGATCGTAGTCGAACTCGTTCTTCCACTGATGATGTTCATTCGTTGTGTTCGCAGGTAGGAGTGGCTTTATGTCTACATTGAAACCCATAGTGATACAAAGCCATCATGGCGCAGCAGGTTGCGCTTTTGCCTATGAAAATCCCATCCCAAGCTCGATTCTTATCTGCTGCAAAAATGTTTTTTTTTCTTTTTTTAAAGTTCTTTTTCAGCTCTCAAATCTCGGTCCTCGTTCTCTGAAGCACGTTCAATCGGCAGCCAGCTCATCGTCTTCCGTGGTTCTTCTTCATAAAAGTTACACCGAATCATCAGCGCCTCCTTCAACAAATCGTAAACTTCCCTACAAAATCCTTCGTCTCGCGTCGACTCAACAAGTCACAGAATTCGTTCAAAATGGAGAACTTCCGACGTTCAAAAAGCAAGGCGCGAGGAGCACGAACAACCCGTGGCGACGATATGGAGCACTTCAGAAGCTGTGTGAGACGGGCGGTTTTGCACCGAATAGCGGGTCGAAAAGGGAGAGAAAGAATCGGGGATCATTGTTGGCTGTGAAGCAAAACGTCAAAGTTCCACCCGCGCCGACGTCTTCTCAGATGACACTGAATAAGGTTAAGGAGCAGGGACAATAGTAAGATTTTTGGGATTTTCTGCTTTTTTAGAATTTTTATTGTTTTCAGCGAAATCAAATTGGCATTGAAAGCTCCAAAAAATGTCGCTGTAGACGTGGCGGCGCAGAATCTAGCTGAACAAGTGAAGGTAAAAAAGAAAAAAAATCGATAAATTCTTCTTCTTCCTATGAATTCAGGCCTTCGTTTTGCGCTACGGATCGGAATTGGTCGAAGATGAACGAACTGCTCAATCAAAATGATCAAAGAACTCTTTTTCTTTCAAAATAAATATGTCAAATTTCCTTCTTTTTCTTATTTTCTTCTCGAAGGTCGGTGGCCGAGAAGGTCTTCTTTTCCCGGCCACCAGTCCTTCCTTTTATTGACTCGACCTCCTTTTCCCTTTCTTTTCTCCATATTCCCCATGTAATGGACCTATTAGACTTATACCATGCTCATGATTTATCATTAGCTACCGAAGGAAGCTATGAAGTTCATTTTACCAATAATAAAAAATCAGAAGAGGAACAAATAGAGCGAAAGTCGGAAAGTTCCAGTCCGGATAGTGTTGGAAAGAAGAAAAAGACGCGAATTGTTCCATGGGAACCCTATAAAGCCGCAGTTGCACCGAATAAGTAAGATTTTTAAATTTAAAATAGGTTTTAAAAAAATATATGAGGAAGGATAATTGAAGGGCCCTCTGCTTTCAACTTCAAGCCAATTTATCTCGGTTCCTGGTGAAGATATGAAGAAGTTGGCAACTGATAAATTGTTTATCGTAATATTACCAACATTTCATCAGTTGACACATTTTTTTCATCTTTCAAAAGAACCGAGATAATTCAGCTCAAAGCTGAGTGGTCGGCAGACGACGGCTAGCAACCGTCTACTGGATAACTTTGAGCTTTATTATCTCGGTTTCTGTAAGAGATATGAAGAAAGTTTCAACTGATAAAATAAAGATGATATTATGATAAACAATTTATCTGTTGATAACTTTTTTCTATTTTTGACAAGAACCGAGAAAAATTGGCTCAAAGTTAGGAGTCCTTCTTTTATGGTAGATCAATCGTAAATCTTTTGGAAAAAACACGATTTTTTAGAGAAAAGAAGATGACGTCATCCAATAATTTTGTTACGAATACTTTGGTTTTTGTATAGACTTTTAATCCAAACAAAATACGACTAGATTTGCTTGTTAAAATCGCAAAAATCGAAACTCCCTACCCTTCAATATTCAGAAAAGGAGATGTGTGTCCAGAGAAGCTTCCGGAATTGATTGCATATGCAATGAACTCGAAATCAGAACAAAACAACAATATGGTCATAGAGAGAAAGGAATTGAGAGACGAGAGACGGCAGAGAAAAAGTATGGAACCCCAAACGACGTCATCAGAGAGGGAAGCAGTGTTGGAGAAGGAGTTGGAGACGTTAAGGAAGGAATTGAATTTAGAACAAAAGATGAATTCTGAATTGAAGAGATTGATGATTGCCACGTTGAGTGATGAACTACAAGGACAGGTTGAGGCATTGACTGAGGATAAAGTTCGATTGGCTTATCGAGTGGATGAGTATATGGGAAAGGTGAGGTTCTTTGAATTTTTATTTTATCAGATTTTTCAAAAGCAATCTTTTTTAGCTTATGATAGAAGACGAAGAATCCGATCGGCTACGAATAGATCGAGACGTTTGGAAATGTAAATTTTTGGCACAATCTATTCGATGTGATGAGTTGACTTCCAAGAACGAGTACTTGTTGAAGACACTGGTTGGAGTTCAAGAAGCTGTCAAGACTAAAAAGTATGGATTTTAAAATTGAAAGTTTCGTGAATTTTTTATATTCTTGAATTTCTTTTCTTGAAATTGATTTTGGGTTCTTAATAATTTTCTGAGAAGTTCCGAATTTCTATAAATCAGGAGTTCAGAACCTTGGAAATACGAAAAATCGAAAATGTAGAAATTCAGAAGTTCTCAGATTTTCAAATTTTCGAATTCAGGAATTCAGAATCCAAAAAATCACAAATCCTCACATTTGAATATTTGGAAAGTCAGAAAGATATTCGAAAGCTCGAAAATTTAGAAATTCTTATGTTTTCGAATTTGGCAGTTTTGAAAAATGATATTTCGGAAATTCAGCAATTTTCTGATTTCGAAATTTGATAGTTCTAAAAATCCAGTAACTTGAAAATCAATAAGTTGAAAAATTGGAAATCGGAAAATTCGGAAAAATACTAAAATTCTGAAATCCCCGTTTCAGGAATTCAAAAGAAAGTCAATTTTATAACACTGATTGAAACGTTCGAAAAAAATGACCCATTTTTGAAGATTTTTCATTTTTGAAGATTTTTTTTTAACAACCCTCAAACATTGAGCTAGTTTATCTCGGTTTCTGTGTAAGATACCAAAAAGTTACCAATTTCTAAAATGTTTATGATATCATGATAGACATTTTATCAGTTGATCACTTTTCGATATCTTTTACAGTAACCGAGATAAATAGGCTCAAAGTTGGAAAGCCGGCGCTAATCTAGCGGTCGACGGCCGAATTCTTAACTTTGAGCCAATTTATCTGGGTTCCTGTGAAATATATCAAAAAGTTATCAACTATTAAAACATTTCTGATTTTATGTTAAATATGTTTTCAGTTGACCATTTTTTCATGTATTTTACAGAAACCAAGATAAATGGGCTCAAGTTCGAAAGTTTGGGTGGCACTCTATAACAGTGTTGAAGGGGTTTTTTTAAAGTACTGTAGTATTTTGTAATTTAACAATACCAAATCCTGAAAATGTTAACATTAAAACAAATTAAATTTCCTTATTCCAGCGTCACCTCCGAAGAGATCCGCGACTTTGTTCAACTCGACCTCCAACCCCTATTCCATCGTTCTCCATGCGAAGAGCGAGTTCGTCCGATAACAGCAAAATACTCAAATCTCACCATTTCATGCTGTAGAAACTGCACCGGTCGTGACATTCAACTCCTCTAACAAACTGTATAAATTACTCGCTAATATTTGATTTTCGTCGGTTTTCCTTTTCAATTTATTGGTTGTGTACTCTTCACTTTTTCATTCTGTATTCCAAACCATGGGTATCAATTCTCTAACTGTGATGATGTGAAAAAATAAAACAGCAATTTCGCATTTTTTGAATTCGAAAAGTCATAAAAAAGGAACAGATGGTTGGCGCCGAAAAGAAAAAGGGAACGGGGTACCCGAGAGGAACAAGGACAAGGATCTGCGCCAATTGGGCGCCCAACTCATCCATCCGGTCCATTAATACCGCCCATTCTTCCGGAGAGGACGGATATTTCAATTGTGTTTTTTGATTTACCGACGAATTGCCTTTGCTTTTATAAATCCCGCGCGTCGTAGGCAAAATTGCTCTAATGAGGTTTGGGTTACTGTAGTTTGAATTTCTCTGAAATTTTCATTCTAATTATCTATCATCACCTGATGCAATAGTTTTTGGAATTGAACAGTGTAGCTCTGTAATAGGATTATGTCAAAAATGTATAATCAGATTAATTTTTGATAATTTTTCAGCCGTTCTCCTAGTTTAGTGCAAGTACTAATAATACAAGAAATACAAAAGATCAAAATTGTTCCAGGAAATTCTTGTTTTTCTGATTTTTGAAAAAAAAGTGATTGAGAAAAAGCACAGTAAGACAAGTAAATGTATACCGTAAGACCTCTAATAGAATGTCTCTCAAACCGCCAACTTTGAGCCAAAATATCTCATTTTCTATAAAAGATACAAAAAAGTGATCAACTAACAAAATGCTTATCATATTATCACAAGTATTTTATTAGTTTACAACTTTTCGATATCTTTCATAGGAAATGAGATATATGAGCTCAAAGTTGAAGAGACAGCTTTTGCCGGCTGAGCTGCACGGTCGGCTGCCGACCTGTTAACTTTGGTCCAGTTTCCTCGGTTTCTGTAGAAGGTATCAAAAAATGGTCAACTAACAAAATCTTCCTTATAATATCGGAAACATTTTGCCTGTTTTCAACTTTTTGATATCTTTTACAGGAAACAAGATATAGGGGCTCAAAGTTGACAGCTTGGGTTGCATTCTATTTGAGTGGTTACGGTATGTTTTACATTTAGTGTAGACTTCCAGCTGAAATTTCAATTGGACCTTGAATTCTCTAAGCTAGTTCTGAAAAAAATTTGAAAAATTTATTCTGAAAAATAGTTAAAAAGCACAACGCCCCATGCTCCCAATTACAGTAATCTCTTTATTATCATGACATCCTTAACTGTCAACTTTGAGCCAATTTATCTCGGTTTCTCTGAAAGATATCGAAGAATAATCAACATGTTTTTGAAGTTATGATAAACATTTTGTCAGTTGACCTCTTTTTGATATCTTTTACAGGAACCGAGATAATTAGGCTCAAAGTGCACGCATGGTATTTGCTTCTATTAGAGCAGATACGGTAGCCTAATTTTTTATGACTTTCGTTTAGAAAAGTTTGCAATATACAGTAATAAAAACAACCATCTGATGAACAGCTGACATGGAATGACTCCCAAGTGTTACCCTCGAAAAAAATCGAGACCTATATGGTTGGATAGAGCGTAAAAAGTTATCTTAGAATCCGAGAGGAATAGATGATAAAAAATTTTTATAAGGAGTTATGGACCAAAACGTACCAAAAAAAGGTACATTTTTCAAAAAATCATAACTTTGTCAGTTTATGTCCGTTTGTTGAAATTCAAAAAACAGTAAATAGATAATCAACTGAACTTTCAAAAAAATTTTTTTTTGATTTTTTTCCTATTGATTGGAATGCCGATTTTTTGAAAAAACCGAAAATTTTTTTAATATCTCAAAAATCCCAAGTTAACTTTTTCTCTCACTATGACCATTGAATTCAGCACATTTGATTTACTATAGCACCATATCATTATCCCGGGGGAAATCATGCTCACACAAGTTATGCCGAAAAATATCGGTTTTTGGCACTTGGCTGCTTTGGAATACTTGTCCTCGGCGGCCGGTATGGTGAGGGGCATACTTGTTTTTGTGGTTTTTACATGCGCATCAATTGTCTTAAACGTTTGAAATAAAATTCTGCGACATTCAACACCAATTATGCGAATGCCGTCCCATTTCTTAAAATCGTCACTTTGAAAAAATCAAAATTTTGACATGTAAACAGGCACATCTATCTTCAAACTGGACGGAAACAGTCAAACTCTTTTTTTAACATAATCAGAGGAACATAATCTTATCAATTACTTGAACAGAATTTTGATTTAGGTCCTAGAGATAAAAATATTTACAATTATTAGAGCCTGATCCCTTGTTTTGGCGAGGTGGTACATGTAAACAAGCACATCTATAGTCAAACTTGATGGAAACAGCTAAACTTTTGTTTTAACATAATTAAAATGACAAAATCTTATCAACGGCTTGTACAGAATTTTGAATTAGGCCCTAAAAATAAAAATATTCACTAATGATGGGACCTTTCTTGTTTTGGACCATAACTCGAAAACGAGAAACATTTTTCAAAAACTGTAAATGCCATTCGATTTAAAATTGAAAACTACCTGTAGACAAATGTTATTGGTTTGTTCCATATGGTTGAATTAGGTGAAATTAACGATTTTTGAAAGGTATCCTATCAGTTTTGGATTATCGAATTCGACAATTATCTGTCATACCTAATTGCATCAGACGGACCAAACTAATATTACTTTTTTAACAGTAGTTTTTAATTTTAAATCGAATGGCATTTACAGTTTTTGAATAATGTTTCTCGTTTTCGAGTTATGGTCCAAAACAAGAAAGGTCCCATCATTAGTGAATATTTTTATTTTTAGGGCCTAATTCAAAATTCTGTACAAGCCGTTGATAAGATTTTGTCATTTTAATTATGTTAAAACAAAACCTTGGCTGTTTCCATCAAGTTTGACTATAGATGTGCTTGTTTACATGTACCACCTCGCCAAAACAAGGGATCAGGCTCTAATAATTGTAAATATTTTTATCTCTAGGACCTAAATCAAAATTCTGTTCAAGTAATTGATAAGATTATGTTCCTCTGATTATGTTAAAAAAAGAGTTTGACTGTTTCCGTCCAGTTTGAAGATAGATGTGCCTGTTTACATGTCAAAATTTTGATTTTTTCAAAGTGACGATTTTAAGAAATGGGACGGCATTCGCATAATTGGTGTTGAATGTCGCAGAATTTTATTTCAAACGTTTAAGACAATTGATGCGCATGTAAAAACCACAAAAACAAGTATGCCCCTCACCATACCGGCCGCCGAGGACAAGTATTCCAAAGCAGCCAAGTGCCAAAAACCGATATTTTTCGGCATAACTTGTGTGAGCATGATTTCCCCCGGGATAATGATATGGTGCTATAGTAAATCAAATGTGCTGAATTCAATGGTCATAGTGAGAGAAAAAGTTAACTTGGGATTTTTGAGATATTAAAAAAATTTTCGGTTTTTTCAAAAAATCGGCATTCCAATCAATAGGAAAAAAATCAAAAAAAAATTTTTTTGAAAGTTCAGTTGATTATCTATTTACTGTTTTTTGAATTTCAACAAACGGACATAAACTGACAAAGTTATGATTTTTTGAAAAATGTACCTTTTTTTGGTACGTTTTGGTCCATAACTCCTTATAAAAATTTTTTATCATCTATTCCTCTCGGATTCTAAGATAACTTTTTACGCTCTATCCAACCATATAGGTCTCGATTTTTTTCGAGGGTAACACTTGGGAGTCATTCCATGTGAGTTATGCTAAAAGTGTCCTAGAAGTATCCTATAAAGTTTGCCTCGGATCCTCCCGCGCGAGCCTCTCTCTTTCTCTCCTTCCCGTCTGGCCAACTCCCATTATCGTTTCGAAAAAAGAAAAAAAAAGAAGAAGCAAACACAAATGTGTCCGTTTTTTGCTCCTCGCACCCTCTCTCAATTTTCCTCTGTTTCCTTTTCACTCATCATACAAAATGTACCTTTTCCTCCCCCCTGACTATCATCACAGGGCGCCTGTTGCTAAACCGTATCTCTGACTGTCTGAGTCTCTTCTCGTTCCTCCCTCTCTCTTTCTTTTTCTAATTATTCACGCCTGGCTTCTTCTTCTTCTTCTTCTTCTTCTTTTTCTTCTTCCTCATACAGTTCTTCTACTTTTTGGTTTTAACTTTCCTATTTTTTTAAATCCTGCACTTTCTTGTTTGTCCCTGAACTTTTACTTGGAGTTTTTGATATATTTCACCGCCTAGAAATTCAAAAAATTTCGAAATTTCCCATTTTTAAGGTTTTATCATATCAGAAAACTGTTATTTCGAAACCCAAGTTTCGTTTGTTTATCGGGGTGGTGCCCCTCTTTTCTTCAACATTGACATATGATTTTTGAGAGCTTCACGAAATCACGTGAACCTAAAAACGACACCTCAAAAAACTTTCAAACCAGCTGATGACCAAAATACAGTATTTTTCAGTAGCTTTTGTTTGAATTACCTCAAATTTTAAGAAATTTCAAATAAATGCTTTGAAATTCTCGATTCCTGTTTAGAGTCATTGCTCTATTAGCAGCTCAAAGTATACGTACTTTTTTGAGCTCAAGTATCTTGGTTCCTATTTGAGATATCAAAAATTAGTCAACTAATAAAATATAGGTGATATTATGATAAACATTTTGTCAGTTAATCGCTTTTTGATATCGCTCACAGGAGCCGAGATAAATCGGGTCAAAGTTACAAGCTCGGCAGCCGCAGCTTAGCTGACAAGCGGCGCCTTTTCAACTTTGAACCATTTTAGCTCGATTTCTATGAGAGATATCAAAAACATTTCGACCGATAAAATATTTCTGCTGTTAAGATAAACATTTCATGAGTTTACAAATTTTTGATATCTTCCATAGGAACCGAGATAATTGAGCTCAAAGTTGACAGTTCGGGAAACATTCTATCAGATTTTGTACGGTAGAACGATTTTTAACTCTATGTAGATTTTTTAAAAGAATTCTTGAAAAAACCACCAAATGTTTATTCGAAATCCCTTAAAAAATAAAAAATTTTAAATTTGGTATTCCTCGAATTGTGAATTTTGACCCGAAAATTGTTTTACGCCGCACTCATGTTTTACGCCGCACTAAGGCGCGCCAAAGGCACACCAGCTCCTCCTCCCACTACAGTAATCCTTTTGCCACGTCACTATCCTTGACATCATCTTTGTTTGAGCTTCTAACCCATGTTTCCATCTCGATTTGAGTGTGTTCAATCTTTCGCCTACACCTCTTGTCAACAGTGAAATTTCGATTTTTTTGAAATCAAAACTGAGGATTTCGAAAGATTTCAAGTTCGAATTTTTAAGATCTTGCTAGGAATCTTCTCGATTTTCAAATTTAAAATTTGTACTAGATTTCTAACTTTTGGTCCATCTCCTTTCTCCTCTATACCAGTTTTCCAAGATCACGAGTCCAATTACCATCTTCCCATTTCCAATTATTTCCAACTTGAGACTGCCAACTTTCAAATAGAAATACAGACTGACCGTCGTCAGGAAGATTCTCCCAATTAACGCCTTCTTTTTGGTTTCTTGAACTTTTGTCTTCTTTTGTCACTCACTACTGTCTTATGGTGATGATTAACTAATTGACTGTTTTTTTTTGGTACAAAAGCATATTATCTTTTTTCTTCCTTTTTGGTTATTACTTCTCACTTTTTGTGGAATGCAAATATTTCACTGTATTGTTAGAGAGAGGGTTACTGTAGATTCAAGATTGAGAAGATTTTCATTTGTCTAATGTTTTTGAACAATTCTCAACAAAATTCCAAGATTTTGAGCTCAAAATATTTTGGTGCCTGAAACAGATAAAGGAAATAATCAGCTAACAAAAACTTTAAAAAAATAATTTCAGAAATGTTTTTGCAATTTTCAATTTTTGATTTAAAAAATTCTGAAATTCGAAAAAAAACGTTCGGGATATTCTAGAATCCCCATTCCAAACATTTCTTTACGAATATTCCGAAATTTCAGTTTAATAGAGAATTTGAAATTTCAAGTTTGAGCCAATTAATCTTGGTTCCTGGAAAAGATATCAAAAAGTGGTCAACTGATAAATTTTTTATCATATTATCACCTAAATTTTAAAGTTAATTGTTTTTTGAT
This sequence comes from Caenorhabditis nigoni, assembly GCA_027920645.1. NCBI lineage: Eukaryota > Metazoa > Nematoda > Chromadorea > Rhabditida > Rhabditidae > Caenorhabditis > Caenorhabditis nigoni. Next base: position 5,030,755 of record CP115866.1, on the reverse strand, counting down.
ATCTTGCACAAGAACAAAGAAAAATTGGCTCAAAGAATGGGGACTCTTACAGGTTTTGTAATCCTGATCGTCAAATTTGAGCTCAATTATCTCTTCTTCTATAAAAGATATCAAAATTTTGTCAACTGATAAAATGTTGGTGATGTTATGATAAACATTTAATCAGTTGACAAGTTTAGGATATCTCTTAAAAGAACCAAGATAATTGATATCAAAGTTAACGGTTTGGGTGGGATTCTATTAGAGGAGTTACAGTATTCCAAAATTCCGAAAGTCGGTTGAAAATTTGGAATTCCCCAGAATCCCAATACTCAATAAAAGAATTACAAACCCTCTGAAATTAAAAAAAAATTCCGAAATTTTGGAAAAAATTAATTGCTCACATCCCGAGACAGGTGGTGTCACTAGACCCTGCCAATGAAGTTCTTCTCTTTTTTCTAGTTTTCTGAAAATTTAAAACATTTTTATGAGCTTTAGATTTTTCAAATTCATGAAGTTTCATTTTCTTGATATTCGAGGCTTTGAAGCCTAGCATTCTGAAAATTCTAGTTTCTCATTTTTCAACGACCCAAATCAAGATCCCTCTTTGACCTGAACCGTTGTTCGGATCGTTTCAAATGACTCACAATTCTGTATCAATCAGACCCCATCATTATCTCCATTTCCTCCTTTTCCATCTTCATCACTCTTCTCACGAAGAAGCACTATCATATCTTTTTCGACGCCTTCTTATTAAAAAGTTGATCAATCATTCGGCTGTCCGCGTATCAGTGTCTTCTTCTTCTTCTCATTTTGGGTCCATTTCTCTTTAAATCACATACTATATCATTCTTGTTCTATTTGTTTTTGATTTGATTGGTTGCCCGAAAAGAGAGAGAAGAAAACGAAAATCAAATAGAGAGAAACGAAAATTGAAGACGTGCTGTCGGGGGGATATCAAACACATACACACTCATTCATCACACTTTTTTGCGCCTCCGATGGAGAAAAGACAATCACGGTTTTCTGTCAAAAAAAGAGTGAAGAAGATGGAAAAGGATAAGAAGAAGAAGAAGAAGACAGAGATATTCTGATGATAGGCGAAAACGAGAGAAAACGATGAAATCATGATAAAACAAATAATAAAAGGAACACATGAGTGTGATTAGAAGAGTGATTAGAAAGCAAAAGCTGAAAGGGCAGAAGATCGAAGCTTTGGAGGTCCGGATCGTGATTCTGGAGATTTGGGATTTAGATTTTTCACGTTTTTCTGAGCCTCTGAGACTTCTGAAGATTCTGAGATTGTTTATTTTAGGTCTCTGAAGTTTTGATTCTTAAGAGGATTCTGAAATTCCAAGACTACAGAGGATTCTGAGATTTAGGTTTTTTCAGAGGATTCGGAGATTCTGGTTCTCTGAAAAATCCTGAAAACTAGGGTTTTTCGAAATATCCTGAATTTGAGATCTTAAAATTTTGAGATCTTAAAATGATTTTGGTTTCTGAAGGCTTCAAAAATTTGGACTCTTTAGTGGATTTGGATTATATCGAGGTCTGAAAAATATAATTTTTTGAAGGATTCTGAAATTTTGGGACTTCAGAGGTTTTGAGGTTTTGATTTTTCGAGAATTTCTAAATGTTTTCATTATTAAGAATTCTGAGATTTTGACTTTTTGGAAAATTGTGAAATTCTGATGTTTTGAAGGTTCCTGAGAATCTGACATTCGGAAGGTTTTCGAAATTCCGATCTTGAATAAATCGGAATGCTCATTTTCCGTACTTTTGATTTTTTGAAAATGATTCTGACTATGAGATTTAATGTTTTTTAGGATTCTGAGATTTGGATATTCAAAAAGTTTCCATGATTTCGATTTCGTTAAAGTTTTCTGAAATTATAAGAATTCAGAGGATTTTGAGAATTGGTTTCTTCAAAGTATTCTAAGTTTTTATTTTTTGAAAGATTCTGGAGTTCTGGGATTTCAAAGGATTCTGAAATTTTCTTTTTTGAAGAGTCCTGAAAATCTGACATGCAGAAGGTTTTCGGGACTCGAAAACCTTCTGATTTTTTGATGGATCGTGAAAATTTGGTTTTCTGAAAAACTCTGAAATTCTGAGTGTGAGAACATCAAAATGAGTGTGAGAAAATCGAAAATTGAAAGTCACCCACAATTCTCAGAAATCTTGAGAACTTAGAAATTCAAAAAGTCTGAAAACAATCTCAAGCATTTCAGAATTTATATCTTTAGCGGTTTAAGCAAAAAATTTATGATTTCAATTACAATTTCAATTTTTCCCTTTTCCATTCCTCTGCTCCTCCCGAAAAATGTTTTCAACCAAAAAAAATTCACATGAATGATCCATGATGACCTAATTGGTTGTAAATCTGCCATAACTCATCGAAATGGTGGTGTTTGGAAAGAAGCGATAAGAACCTGTGGAATCGGTTGAGCGGAAACTTTTACGACCCTTTTTTGAGAGAAAAAATAGACAACCATTTGACACCCGAAACAAGATCAAATAGAACGCGTTTGCACTTTTAAGGTGACGAACGAGAATCATGTGAATTTTTGTTTGGAGGAGGTTTTATTGGAATCACGTAGATATATTTCAAGTTTAATGCCGGTACCAAGTACTTAGCAGAGATTTCCGGAAATCCGGAAATCTGGATAAATCGTAAAAAACGTAAACGCTCTAATATAATGCCCTCCAAACCGTTAACTTTGAGCCCGTATATCTCATTTCCTGTAAAACATATTAAAAAAAAAACCGCCAAAAGCTAAAATTTTGATTACAATATCAATAGTACTTTGTCAATTGACCACTTTTCGATGTTTTTCACATGAATCGAGATAATTGAGCTCAAAGTGGAATGATAGGAGGTCATTCTATTCTATTGGAGCGTCTACGGCATGTTTCGGATTCCCAACATCAAATCCCGACAAAAATACTCTTCTAGGCATTTTTGATTCACAGGGTATGTCATTTTAATCTTAAAATTTTGAAGAATATCTTTTTTGTTTGGTATAATTAAAAAATTTAGTACGTACTCGCTTAAGATCTGAATGAACCGTAAATGCTCGAATAGAACGCCACTTTATATTTGAGCTCAAATATCTCGATTTCTGTAAGAAATATCAAAAATGGGTCAACTAGTAAAATTCTGGTAAAGTTATGACAAACATTTTATCAGTTGTCAGACTTTTGATATCTCTTACAGGAACCGAGATAATTGAGCACAATTGGTGGAACCAAAAGGTGGCCTTCTGTAAAATTCACGACTTCAGTAAATTTGGATTTGGATAAGAGATCATCAAAATTTTGAAGCAGATTGTTATAATTGGAAAGCTTTTTGAGAGGTTCTCAAAGCAGAAAAACTATAAATTCTACATTTTCTAGTTTCCTGGATTACTGTAACTTCCCCAGACCACAATTTGCCTCTCCCGCTCCCTTTCCCACGCCTAAACTGCAACATTTTCCGGTCACTCTTTCTTGTCTTCTGAAAATTCTCAACACCCCTGCGTCTCTCAGTATATCACACTATCAAACTCCAAAAATGACATGTGCTCTTGCTCTCTCTTCAACTGATAACCCAATTAATCAATAACCTCTCTCTCTCTCCTTTTTTCTGATTTCCGAGCCATTTCTTCTCACCTCATTTCCGTTTTTTGTTTTCTTTTCCTTCCGCTCAATGATATCACTTCTATTATATCACCAACTGATAGTTCTCGTTCTTTTTATGACTTTTCTGCAAGAACAGAGTCTGGCGTTCCTTTGGCGCGTTTCAAGTTTTCGGGTGGTCTCTTTTTAAACAAGGAATATCCCTCGTTAACCTTTCCTTCCGATTTCAATGAACTGTACTCTCCTTTGTTTTTTCTCATCTCCCACGTCTCGCCTCTGGCGCCGTAGAGACGCAGCAGGAAACAGTAGAAGAAGAACATATGGGCACATACACACACACACGTCTTACACAAATTAGGTGTGACGGCTTCGAATTAAATTGATCGATGAGCCGTCCTCACTGAGCGGACAGTTCTCCAACCAATTTTCTCGTTGCTGTGAATAACATTTTTTGGCTACACGACGTTTTTTGGAAGAAGTCACGGAATCAGTTCGGTAGAGCGCGTTTGGAATAGTTGTGATTTTGAAAAAGGCATAGTTGAAGCTGAAGAAACCCTCTAATAGAGTTGCACTCTTCTCTTTGAGCTGATATTTCTCAGGTTCTGTGAAGGATAACAGGAAATGTTTAACTGACAAAATACTGTAAACAACAGTGTACCACCTAAACTTTCAACTTTGAGCCCATAAATCTAACCAGTCGGTTTGCGCCCCTTCGGGGCTGAACCTCCTGGCCTCCGGTTACAGTACCCACAATTTCATGAAAACGTTTCTTCACTTTTATTCAGGGCCTAAAAATTGGAAATTGTGGAATTCAGTGTATTAGGAAGTAGAATTTTTAAGATACCGTATTCCCTTTAATAGAATCTCATGGACTTAGAAATTTGGCAATTTGGAAGGTAAGAATTCTGAAGTTCAGTGTTTTGAAAAATTCGGAATTTCATTCTGCAATTCCAAATTTCAAAATTCTGAGGGTGTCTACATATTAAAGGAATTATGGTATTCAAAATTTAGAGAACTTCAGTTTGAAATTTTGCAGTTCGAAAACTTCATTGTGATTAGAAAAGTCAGTTCACACCTTTCAGGGGCTGAGCCTCTTTTATTGAATTTCTCGGAACTCAAAATTTTGAAAATTTACGAAGTCAGAAATACGAAAGTCCAGTAAGTTATAAACTGAAAATTCGAAAAGTTTTATATTTAAAAGCCTCGAAATATGAGAGTTCCTATAGTTCGAAATTCCTGTGATTCTCCCCGTTCTGATTTTTTTCTGATAATCCGAAAATCTCGAAACTCAAGAAATCTGAGTTCGGAGACTCAAAATTTTGGAAAAACAATAACAATTTTTGGGATATTGAAAATTGCCTCTGAAGGAATAAAGTGCAAAATTTACCGATTTATCTACGAAATTGATATTCGAAATTTGCTGACAACACAAAAACTATTCAAATTTTGACTAAACTTTCCTTTCGATTTGTCTTTATTAGTAATTTCGGGGTATTTGAATTTGTCTCTACAAAATGAAACCGTAAAGTTTATCTATTTATCTATCAAGTTGTTATCCGACATTTGCTGATAACAGAAAAACTTCAAATTTTGACTTAAACTTCCTTTCGACTTGAAACTAATGAAACTGGGAAACTCTTTGCTCTCATTTGAACCGATTTGAAAACAGCAAGACATTTTCATACTCATTTCTGAGCTCTCTACAAAAAACAAAAAAAGTTGCCACCATGCGGACTTGAACCCGCATCGCTCGAACAAAAGCATGGTGCGCTAACCAACACACCACGCAGTCGCCATAGGGAGGGAGGGAGAAATGGCATACACGTATGTGGGATTTTCTCCCCCTTTTCCTCTGTCGCCCTCCTCTCTCGCCCTGTCGCCCACCCTTCACTGTGGTGAAACCGAGGAACGTCTCCAGAAGACTTCAAAATCAAAATTTCGAAAATTGAAAGGGTCGGGCCTAAACTAATAAAAATTTCTGATTCGCCTGTCCAGGTTTCAGCTCGATCGGTTAACTTTGAATGGGTTAACCGTAACGCGACATACAAACCAACAAACGGAATCTGGTGAATGTTATTAGTAATGATTTCCTGTCAAAAATATCAAAAAGTGGACAACTGACAAAATATTGTTGATAGTATGATAAATATTTTACCTGTTGATCACTTTTTGATATCTGTCACAGAAACTTAGATAATTGAGCTCAAAAAATGAGGAGCATTGGAGGGACCATATTGACTGTAATTGAAGCCCACCGTCAACTTTGAGCTAAAACATCTTGGTTCCTGTGAAAGATATCAGAAATCTCCTGAATGATAGAATGTTGCTGATATTACGACAAACATTTTATCAGTTGACACATTTTTGATATCTCTGATAGGAACCGAGATAATTGAGCTCAAAGTTCAATTGTAGGGTGGCTTTCTATTAGAGTGTTTACGGTAATTTACGTATTCGGCATGAAATTAAGATACTTTCGAGCAAAAATCGTACAACCTCGAAGAATTGCTTCAAATGGAAAAATCTAAAAATTGTTAATTTCTGGAAAATTCTAGAAGATTCTCAAACTTTTTGAATTCCCGCCAAAACTGAAAGTCTCCGCTTTTCCATTTCCGACATTTTTCTAGAGGTGGCCTAGAATTTCGAAGAATGGCCTGAAAAAAAATGGCTCAGAATAGCTTATAGTCCTAGAAACTTATCGAGAAACCTCTGGAAATTTCCAGAAATCGACAACTTCTAAATAGTATTCTTTTGAAGCGATCTGTTCAAGATTTAGCTTTTTTTAAACTTTCTCTGTTTAACGTCTTCTGAAAATATCAGAGCTATTAATCAAGCTCAACTTCTAGCTCAAATTTCCATTTCAGCAAAACTCCCAAAATATTTTCGATCTACCGTAATCTAATCTTTTGCACTCCAACCTACAAACCCCATAATTTCATCTCCTCTAATCAGTAGAAACTACCGATTCCTTAATTTTTCTTTTCGCAACCTAACATTTTATTTTTCCTACGTCATAACTGTTTCCCCATAATGCTCCCCTCTTTGTCTTTTCCTTCTCCGATTGCCCTTTTATCATTTTCAATGAAACAAAAAAGACAAAAAAGAGGAAAAAAGAGTCTAGAAAAATCATACATATGGCATGACTTACTTTGGCACGTCAGATGACTTTGAACTCTTCGGGAAAACATAATTTTTGAGTGACTGGTTAAGGAAATAGTTCGTTTGAAATGCGGGGGTGTACTTTAGTACTTTTTTGGTTTATTTTGGGTGGAGTGAAAGGAATGAGGAATCAAGATGTTCCAAAGATCCAGACTATCTGAAGTCAGTCGGAAGAAATATCTTACGAAATGTGTAAATTACCTTAGAATCTGTACTTACACTTTGAGCTCAATTATCTCGGTTCTTTCAAAAGATATAAAAATATTTTCAACTGATAAAATATTTATCATAATATCACCTATATTTTATTACTTGACAAAGTTTTGATAGCTCTCATAGAAACCGAGATACTTGAGCTCGAAGTTGACGGGTGGGCTTCTATCAGAGCCAATACGGTACCTCCAACGCCCCTCATAATTTGAACTCAATTATCTCAATTTCTGTAAGAGATATCAAAAATTTGCCAACTTATAAAATGTTTATCATAATATCACCAACATTTTTGTAGTTAGCCATTTTTCAATAGCTGTCACAGGAGCCAATATAATTGAGCTCAAAGAGCAAGTACATTTATGAAAGCTATTTTTGCAGAGGCGTTCCAAAAAATCTATTTTTAGAAAATCTATTTTTTTCTTATCAAAATGAGTCAGAATCATTTTGTGTAAACTTGATTTGTGGCATTGTTAAGTTGTATATTTTTCAAACAAACAACTTTTAACATCAAAATTCTGAAAGTCAAAAGTTTCGAAAATCTGGAATTTGGAATGACTTCAGATTCCAAATTCCAGATTTTGAGTATTCCAATTTTTAATGGTAAGTTTTCATTTTTTTTTTCTAATTTCTCTGATTTTCAGCTCTCTTTTATCCATTTTTTGTCTGAAAATTCTGAATATTCTCCTGTCAAAATTTGAAACTTGAGCTTGAGTACGGTAGTATTTCTTCTAACAGAAGTCCACCCAAGTCTCCAACTTTGAGCTCAATTTTCTCGATTTCTGAGAAAGATATCAACCATTTGTCAACTAATGAATTATTTATCATAATATCACCAATATTTTATCAGTTGACAGACTTTTAGGATCTCTTATAAGGACCGAGATAATTGAGCTCAAAGTGAACGTATAGGATGGGATTTTATTGAAGAGAATACGGTGAAATTTTTTGGGTCACTTCTGAACTTTAGAAGATTTGACTTTTGGGTTTTCGAATTGTCCATAATTTAACTTATCCTGGATTTTGAGTTTAGAAATCTGAAGCCCAATCTGATAATTCTAAAATTCTGAAAAGTATATTTTCTTTGGTCATTTTCGATTCTCTCCAGATCATCCTGTATCCTATTTCATAATCCTATCCAAACACTTTTTTTCAACTAGAACACCTCTATCTCTCTCTTTTTCCTTTTTCCCGATCTTCAAGATCTTTTTTTTTCTTTTTCTTTTTGATGAATCAGTCTCCGCCCCCCCATTATTTTCCATCCTTGAATTCTGTTGTCACCTCGAATCACAATTATTCTTCATTAGCAATTTTCTCAAGACTCACCGACGTTCCCTTCTATAAACAAGCCCAACCCCACCCCCTTTTAACCCAATTTTCTTCCATCAGCTCCTCTAAGCTCCGCCCACTCCTGTTTGCTATCATTCTCCTTCTATCCGTTTACTTTTTTTTCAACCACTGAACCTCTTCTTCTTATTCTCGACACTAAAAGTCATGTTTGATCCAGGGATGACATCCCAACCATCCACTTCGAATCCAATGTATTACGATCAGTTGTATGGATCGGAGCAAATGGTTCAGGTAACAGGGTTACTGTAGGTGTTCAATTCAATCAACGAGAGTTTTCAGTACACACCAATCGACTATCAGTCCAATTTGCTGTGTGGAATGCAGTATTTCAATAATTCGCATAATCGATATCAGGTGAGAATCATGAAACAGAATTATGGGAAGCTGGGAAAATAACAATTTCGAGAAATTCTTCAGAAGACTGTTGATATCTTAAAAATTACCAGGAAAAATGTTAAAACCTTGAAAAAAAAATGTGTTTTTAGTTTGCAAAATTTTAGCTTCGAGACGTATTTTGGGACGCCGAGTAGTAAGGTTACTGTATCTTTGTCAGTTTTTAGTCAAATCAAATGAAATTCAGATGCTTGGAATCAACAACTTTTCATCTAAAAAATGGGTTAAAAAATGTCCTGTTTTCATAAATTCTGAATTATTGGAAAAAATAATTTTTGATCCTGAAAATGTTTAAGGTTTTTTTTCCGAAAAAAGCATTCGATACCATTTGACTGGTGCTAATTTCCGAAAAATTGAAAATTAGGGGAATTAAAATTTCCCAAGCTCTGGTTTTTGGAAATTTAGAAAAATTGAAATTTCCATAGATTGCAAAAAAAAAAACTCATTAAAGATCAGAATTTTTAAAACTGCAAGTTCTGAATTTCAGAAAGTTTCAAAAAAGATATTTTTGGACTGTGTTGAAAATTACCAACTTTGGAAGTCAAAAAATATAGTAGGTTTTGCCTCATTAGTCTGAAAATTTCAGGGTATACTAAGCAAAAATAGAGCTTCAATTTTATAGTTGACAACTTTTTTGTGAAAGTTCATCCAAATGAGATATATCGCTGAAACCATTCAATTGCCGAAAACCGCCCTGAGCACCGACAAACCCTTTCAAGCAGTATAAATATATCCTTTGAATGAATTCGCACAAAAAATTGCCAACTACAAAATTGAAGTTTTATTTTTGTTTAGTGAAACTTAAAATTTTCAGTAAAATCTGTCAAAAATGACCATAAGAATGACCGAAAGAATCCAAAATTGGCAAAATTTACAATTCTAAAATTTTCAGTTCAATCTGACAAAATCTACTGTATTTTTTTTTCGAAATCAATTAGCAAAATTTTATAAATAGGTACTGTATTCTAAATTCCGGAATCTTTCAGTTCCCCGTCCCAATCCCGCAGCCATCTCTCTATACCCCTCATCATGCTCCCAACCTCCACAACCTGCATCAAACGAGTAGTATGGATGAGTCACCTCCATTTAATGGATTCATTGGATCAATGATTCTTCCTTCTCAACAACAACCCCCTCAACAACCGCCTACTCAACTTCTCTACAATAACAACAATCCATGTGTCTTCACACCGCCGGGCCCGGCTCCAATTTCAACACCTACAGTAGCCTCTGCTCCACCACCGCCACAGAAGCCCCAAAAACCGATTCAGCAATCTATACAACAATCAAACAATCAAAATCCATCTCATGGACAGAATGCCGGAGCAATCATCACAACGGCTATGGACTCTTGCCAACAGATTTCACATGTTCTACAGTGTTACCAACAGGTAATAGCACAAACAAGAATACTGTAGGCGCCAAGATAGCTGTGGAATTTTTTTCTTCTTCGTCTTTTGAAATGCAAACATTTTAACTCGGTATAATCACTCATTTTTAGGGTGGTGAGGACAGTGAATTTGTGCGGAAAGCCATCGAATCACTGGTGAAAAAGTTAAAAGATAAACGAATTGAGTTGGATTCTTTGATTACGGCAGTTACGTCGAACGGGAAACAGCCAACAGGCTGTGTTACGATTCAGGTTAGCGTTTTCTAGGATCTTTTTAGATCTCTTGGATTTTGTGCTCAATAATCTCGATTTCTGAAAGAGATATCAAAAATTTGTCAACTGATTTTATCAGTTGAGATCATAGCTCAGCCGGCAAGTGCCATACCAACTTTGAGTCGATATATCTCGGTTTCTGTAAGAGATATCAAAAAGGTATCAACTGACAAAATATTTTTGATGCTTTAATACGCATTTTGTCAGTTGACCAGTTTTTGATATCTTTCACAGGAATTGAGTTACGATCAAAGGGTGGGCTAATAGAGGAACTACGATTCAAATGAAAATTTAGGTCAGCTTATTAGAAGTTTCTTTAACCCTCTAAACGTTTTCAGCCAGAAAGTTAGAGTTATAAAATAAATATTGGGAAATTTCAGAGATCTCTAGATGGACGTCTCCAGGTCGCTGGCCGAAAAGGTGTTCCCCACGTCGTCTATGCAAGGATATGGCGTTGGCCGAAAGTTAGCAAAAATGAGCTTGTGGTAATCCCCAAAACTTTTTCCCCGCTATTCCAAATCTTCTATTTCCAGAAACTAGTTCAATGTCAGACATCAATTGATCATCCTGACAACATCTGTATCAATCCCTATCACTACGAAAGAGTGGTTTCCAATCGGATAACCAGCGCAGATCATACACTTCATGTTGGAGATTTACCATCGAAAAATGAGTATATGGGAGGAGAGCAGAGCATGATGGAGTCAAATTACGGAGATTGGCCGAACACTCCTCCTGATAATAACTTTAATGGTGAAACTACAGTAGTCGGGAGTGGAGTTTTTCAAAAATATGTTTTCAGCCGGATTCCCAAGCCAAAATGCTCAACACACATCACCTCAACTCACCCAACCATTAATATCAGAAATCCCAGTGGATTTGGGTCAAATAATAGTGCCAACTCCATCTCAACCATTGGATAACTGGTGTTCTATTATCTATTATGAGCTGGATACACAGATTGGAGAGACGTTTAAGGTAACCGTAATCTTTAGGTCCTTCTAAATGAGGAACTTTTAGGTCAGTGCTTTGGATCATGGAAAGATCGTGGTCGACGGTGGAATGGATCCACATGGTGAGAATGAAGGACGCTTTTGTCTTGGAGCACTTTCCAATGTTCATAGGACGGAGGCTAGTGAGAAAGCAAGGTAAGACAAGTTATCAGGACCTAAATTTCTATGGAAACTCTGAATCTGTGGCCACCATCTAAGTGCACTTCGAGCTCAATTATCTCGGTTCCTATACAAGTTATGAAAATCCTGTCAACTGATAAAATGTTGGTGATAATATGATAAACATTTTAGTAGTTGACAAATTTTTGATACCTCGCATGGGAACCGAGCTATTTGAGCTCAAGGTTGACAAGTCAGCGAAACTACGCTATCGGCTACCGACTTGTTTACTTTGGGCTCACTTATCTCGGTTATTTCGAGAGATGTCAAAAATTAGTTAACTGATAAAATGTTAGGAATACTATGATAAAGATTTTATCAGTTGCCAGAATATTGATAGCTTGCATGGGAAGCGAGATAATTGTGCTCGAACTGGTCTTCCAAGGGTATAGGGGTAAGGTGGGGGCTTCTTTTCGGTATCTTTTTTCCTTTATGAAAAAATTGACAAATTTAGTTGCCCTAAACCAGCTGATTAAATCATTTTCAACTTTCCAGAATCCACATTGGCGGTGGTGTCGAACTGACCGCCCATGCCGACGGAAACGTCTCTATCACCTCGAACTGCAAAATCTTCGTTCGTTCCGGATACCTCGACTACACCCAAGGATCTGAGTACAGCAGCATTGCTCATCGCTTCACAGCCAACGAACCCACATTCACTGTAATTAACCCCTAATTAGGCCTGAATTAATTGCCTAATTAACTAATTCTAGGTATTCGATATTCGATGGGCGTATGCACAAATGCTCCGACGCAGTGAATCCAGTAACGAGGCAGTTCGAGCTCAAGCCGCAGCAGTTGCTGGGTATGCACCGGTAAGGATCTTCGAAGGAAGATAAAATAGTTCTTCTGATAAATGTGTCTGTGTTTCCAGATGTCCGTGATGCCTGCAATTATGCCAGATAGTGGAGTGGATAGGATGCGTCGTGATTTCTGCACAATTGCGATTTCCTTTGTGAAAGCTTGGGGAGATATTTATAACAGAAAGACTATTAAGGTACCGTATTTAATTTTTGGGATATCAAAATTCAGAAATGAATTCCAGGAGACCCCATGCTGGATCGAAGTCACCCTTCATCGTCCACTTCAGCTACTCGATCAACTTCTCAAAAATAGTTCTCAATTTGGAAGCTCCTAATATATAATTCATTCTACTTGTATATTTTTTATCAGTGACTCACTTACTCCCAAAAATTACATGTTCATCCTTTTCCCCGTAAATCTCTTCTTCTTTGTCTTCTTTTAATTGTCTACGTATTCTAATAAAACTCTCTATTTTCAGTTATTAAGTTTATTTTTTTTGATGGAAATTAAAACAAGAAAGAAATTACAGAAAAATAAAGACTAAGAAAATAATAACTTACAATACATTTTTCAAAACAAGAAAAAAGAAGGAAATTAACATCCAGAAGAGACAGTTTGAACACCTGAACTCTTCATTGAAGCCTTTTGATTCTTGGTCCATTGTGTCATCTGAAGAAGTGTATCCAGAAGACGTTCCTTGGATTCTCCAGTTAAATTTGGATTGTGAGTGATTGATGGTTTGATGCATTCATAGATTTCATCAGTAAGAGACGCCCAATTGATCCAGAGTTGACGTTGAGCCGATTCACAAAGATCCGATAGAGCGACGGCACACAAATTGACCATTTCGGGAGTCTCGATGATTTCTGGAGTGTTTTTGGATTCTCCTGGCTTACTGTAGTATCTTTGGGTATCTTCTTGAACTACGAGAATCCATCCTTTGATAATACAAACAACAGTATAAAGAATTGGATTCACATTGTCGAATGCTTTGAAATATTGCCTTGGCCAATGAGCACACAGGATAGAAGATAGGAATGATGGAATTGGTTTTCCGTCTTTTTCCATGATGTATTTAGAAGAGGCATCCATCAATTCATCTGACATTACAGCAGCGAAGATTGGATTTTCTGAAAAAAAGAATTAAATTAAAAGAATTAAAAATGAGGAAAACTTACTCAGAAGAGCGACCATCAAATCAGCAATGAACTCGGTTTCTCCTTTATCGAGAGCAGTTTCAATCATGGATTTACAAACTTTTTCCCAATCATCAATGTCCATTGTATCCAAAAGTAGGCACTTGCAAGGATGTTTCTCTTGATTTGGGATGCTGATCGATCACTTCGGATACTCAAATCACTGATCTGTTCGATGAGATCCTCCACTTCAAGAAGTTCCTCAGTTGGAATCACATCCTCGATTCTTTGAGTTGGTTTACGAGTGATTGGTTTCTCCTGAGGTTGAGATGATTCATTGAATCGATCCGATGAGCAACAATCCTTCTGTTGATCCTGATGATGGAATCTATCACTATAAGTTCCTTGATATCTGACTGCTCCCTTTCCACGTGGTTTCGATCTCTCTTCATTGTTTTGGGATCCGAATGGCTGACGATAGTTGTTTCCATTTCCACGACGAGAATCCTGATGGTCCATACGACGGTAGTTTGAGGAAGAATCGGAGTTCTCCTTTGTTGGATAAGAGACACGTCCGGTAAGGCGAGACATGGCTACAGTAGTAGATTGAAATAAGACAGTAGGCAAGAGCGGTTAGCAGTGTACTCAGAAATGAGACAGAATGATTATTTGGTATTCTGAATCAAACACATTGACATAGAAAGGGGGCGGAGCATAGTATCTTGGTCCCTGGGAAAATAAGGGAGGTTCTCATCACATCCGGTTGGGGTGTGCAGGTGTTCTCTTCACATAGGTCGAGGTGAAGGAGGAAGAGTTGTAAAACACAGAAAGATTAGTATAATTAAAAAGAGATAAGATCTAATACAATGTCAATAATATTGACAGCTGGTTGACCTCCTGGGAAAAATTCGAAATCCTACGAAAATCTAGGGGTATGGAAGAAGAATTTGGTAGCAGAAATAACGAAGAATGGAAAATATAGGAAATATAGGATTCTGAAAATGTTGTGGGGTTTGATAAGTGAAGGAAATTGGTAAATTCTGGTGTATTTTTGAGTATGGAGCCTTCGGACAACTACCTTAAAACCTGTAATAGAAGGGCACACTCACTTTGAGCCATTTTTTCTCGATTCCTGTCCAAGATAGGAAAAAGTTGTCAACTGATAAAGTGTTTATCATAATATCAGAAGTGTTTTGTCAGTTGACCACTTTTTGATAGATTGCACAGGAATTGAGATAATTGAGCTCAAATTGGACGATTTGAGGCTTCTATCCGAGTGGTTACGGTATGTGATATCCGTGTTAGGTGTGTTTGATTGACTTTCTATATTATGCGAGATATTTGCAACCAAACAGATATTGTATTTTCAAAAAAAAGTATACACATTCAAGATTCAGATTAAAGAGATATGACCTACAGAAATGGGTCTTACCGCTTTTTCCTCTAATAGAAGGCCACATTTTACGTGCGATTTGAGCTCAAATATCTCGATTCCTGTAAGTGATATCAAAAAGCTGTCAACTAATAAAGCGGTGATGTTACGATGAATAATTTATCAGTTGACGACTTTTTGATATCGTTTATAGGAATTGAGATAATAGAGCTCAAACTTGGGAGTCCTTCTATTACAGGTTTTACGATACTTGGAGTTACGAATTCCTTTTTCTAAGCGTTTTCAAACAATTCTTGGTCAATGTTTGCTAGTTTTTGAACCTCGCCCATGCATCAGTGACAATCCCTGCTTAAAACTAAAATCATTATTTCCCACTTTTTCTCCTTAAAACCATTTCAGAGGAAATGATTTCATTCAGGTTAACACAAACTAGTAAATGGAATTTCGAAAGTCAAAAGAAACATGATTCAATGATTCCTGCTGCACTCTAATCTCTTCTACAAACCATCTTTCCTTATCATTAAATCATTTTTCCCATTCTTCGGAATGGGAGACCTTTTCTCCAACTGCACCGACCATTATCCAATTGAAAAATACTTTCAAAACTGCACAAATACATCCCGCCCGTGTGAATTGATTCATGACTTTGCAGTTGTTGCTCAGCTATTAACTATTCTTGATTTCTATATAACATGCACTCTTTTTCTTCTGGCACTGATAATTAATATTTATTTTCTATGGATTTGTGTTCCATTGTATTGGAAAATGAGTTATGAGACTAGAAAGAGATATGTTTTCGTTATCAGTCGATGTGTTTCTTCTATCAGTGCAGCTTTAACTCTTCTTATTTTAAGATGCATTCTTTATGTTTATTTTCCACCGGAAACATCTAGTTATTGGCTTTATGTGATTGTTATTGTTGCTGATAATATTAGCTTTTATAGTTTACAAGGTGAGTTTTCAGATTTTGAGAAAGTTCTGAATTTTAAATTCAAAACAATGCTCTATTAAAACGGCTTTGAGTTCCAGCTTTGAGTCCATATATCTCGGTTCCTGTGAGAGATGTCAGAAAATGGTCAACTGACAAAATCTTTATCATGAAATCAAAAATATTTTGTTAGTTGACAACTTCTTGATACCTTTTACAGAAAATGAGTTAAATTGGCTCAAAGTTAAGCTGTCATTCTACTGGAGAATCTCTGTGAATAAAACTAAAAGAAATGATGAATAGTAAATCGAAATGTTGTCTAGAAAAATGTCAAAAATTATTTGACCACTTTTTCTGAAATTTGAAACTCGTTGACAGTAGATTTTTCATAATTTTTTGAATTTTAGAATTGTTGGAATTTTAGAATTTTAGGAATTTTAAATTTCTCAGTTTTAGATTTTTTAGAATTTTAGATTTTTTGAAATTTTAGATTTTTTTAAAATTTAGATTTTTTGAAATTTGAAATTTTAGATTTTTTTTAAATTTATATTTTATGAAATTTGAAATTTTAGATTTTTTAGATTTTAGAATTTTTAGAATTATAGATTTTTAGAATTATAGCTTTTTTGGAATTTTAGAACTTTTGGAATTTTAGAATTTTAGAAGTTTCATATTCTGAAAATGTTTCAAATTTCCAGGATCCTATATCGGAATGGCTATTCTCCTTTACATTGGCGTCATCCACCCAGTTTATTTCTCCAGACGTCTCATTCTTCGAAAAATCTATATTCTAGCAGTTTCCAATGTAATCTTGGCTGTTTTAATATCAGTTCCTCTTGGTGCATTTCAAACTGCCACTTATATTCCCGGCCCGATTCAATGCGAATCGCAACATTGTGCTCCAGTGGTTGGACTCATTAATTGTAAGAAGATCTCAGAATATTTTTTTCAAGATTCCAAGAAAATTAATAATAATTGAATTTTCAGTTATAATCGTCAGTTTAGCATTCTCCGCCACCATTCTCATTCTATTATTTGTCTTCATCTGCCTAAGTTTTCATATTCATCAATCGAAAAAATTAGGAAGTTACACGTCTTCTCAAACTCTTCATCATGCGAGAATCCGCCTTGGTTGGACACTTACAGCTATAATTGTAATTTCTCTGGCCGAAGGGATTCCTTCCAGTTTCCTTATTGGTCTCAAAGCGGATAGTGTTTTGAATACATGTAACAATTTCTATCAGGCTGATCGGCTGGTCCAGATTACTGTATTCACATCAATTGATTCTATTATTTGGTTAGTTTGGCACTGTCACAAGTTGCGCGGCAAGGGAGCTTGGCGCCTTTTTTGCAGCATAAATCTATGCTTTGTTTAGAAAATTTTATTTCCCAGCAATTGTGGAAAAAATTTTTGTCAATTGAAAAAAACTAAAATAATTCAATTCGATACAGTATGGACTAAGTTATTGGCGTTCAAAGTATTTCAGTTGGGTCAATTCAAAATTACAGAATTTTAGAATTTCAGAATTCTGGAATCCCGATTTTTGGAATTTCAAAACTTGGATGTTCAGAATTTTAGAATACTCGAATTTCGGGATACAGAATTTGAAATTTCAGAAACTTCGAATTTCGGAATTTCACAATTTCAGCATTTCAGAATCGAGGTTTTCGGAATATCAGTATTTCAGAAAATTAGAATTCCGATCTTCGGAATTTTAGAATTTCCGAATTTCCGAATTTCCTAATTTCCTAATTTTCGAATTTCCGAATTTCCGAATTTCAGAGCTCCAGAATTTGAAATTTCAGAAATTTGGATTTTTGGAATATCACAATTTCGGAACTTCAGGATTCATATTTCCGGAATTTCAGAAATTAGGAACCAACTATTCGAACGAAATTACAAAATTACAAAATTTCGGGATTTTAGAATTTCAGAATTTCAAAATCTCGATTTTCAGAATTTCAGAATTTCAGAATTCCGGAATTTGAAGTTTCAGAAATTTGGAATTCTGGAATATCACAATTTTGGAACTTTGGAATTTCAATTTCGGCAATTTCAGAATTCCAGCATTTTAGAATTTTAGGATTTCAGAATATCAGATATTCGAACAAAATAACAAAATAACAAAATTTCGGGATTTTCGAATTTCAAAATTTCCAGATCCCAATTTTCGGAATTTCAGTATTTCGGAACTTCAGAATTCCGATTTGCTGAATTTCAGAATTTTAAAATTTGGAATTTCAGAGCTTTGAAATTCAGAAACTTGGAATTTTGGAATTTCACAATTTCAGAATCTGTGACCCCCGATTTCCGAAATTGCAGAATAAAATTCGGTTTCAAAAGACCCTCTTGAATTAGGAATGTAAAATACGGTACTAAATCTTTGAGAGCTAATAACACAGCCCATTTTCCACCAAATTTTATCATTTTGCAACTTTTGGAAAGCCAAAGACTTTTTCTACAATTGCTAAGAAACAGATTTTTCAAAAACGACCAATAAATTCTTTCAGACAGAGATACATTTTTGAAAATTTTAAAGAAGAGCCAGCAGCACGCGAATCGCGCCAACCCTCCGTTGGCGCGCAATTTGTTACCACCGTTTTACAAAACAAATTCCAGGGCAAATGTGTTAATCCTTGACCCACTGGCTAGTATAATTTTCGACCGGAACATCATGAACAAAGTCACACATCACATAAACCGGTCTCAAGTTTATTATGCCAAATTTCTGGAATCCGTGTCTTCGAATGACTCAAAAAATCTTCCGGAATGACTAAAGAATAAACAAGAATCGAAATGTTTCAAAAAATGTGTTAATAATCCCCCACTCCCCGCATTTTCTGACACTATTGATAACGACAAAACTACAATAGTTTGCACCTAAAATTCTGAAGGGAAAATGACAAATTTATTTGAGAATTGCTCGTATCATTCAAGTTACGAGCCCTATTTTCTTGATTGTACCAATGCGACAGATCCCTGTTATCTTATTCAGGTACAAATTCTTTTTTAAGTATGAAAAATGCTGAAATTTCAGTATGTGGATACTATTGAAGTTATCATTTACTGGCTGAATCTGGTGATTCCATTTATTTTATTAACGACCGGTTTGTTTTTAAATGCATATTATTTGACAGTTTTGTTGCCAAATTTCATACAAATGAATGATATGTGAGTTTTATCTTAACTGAAATAGTATCATGATTTAAAAAAAAAGTAGGGAAATAGCTGAATTTATGTGTCTGGATCTCTGACTTTGTCTCTCTTTTTTTAAAGCTCATTATTGGTGGCCGTCAACTTTGAGCCAATTTATCTCATCTCCTATAAAAGCTATCAAAGAGTGGTCAACTGACAAAATGTTTATCACCAGTCGATTTCCGCCGCCTGTCGGCGGCTACAATCTCCTGGCTACACTCAAAACGTTCCAATCTCAAAACTTGAGGAAATAGTAGAAGTAGTTTTAATTGATTGTGAGAAATTGTTAGCTTTCTGGTTTCTTACCTTCCGAACTTTCAAATTTCCAAATGTCGGTTTGCGCCCCTTTTTCTGAGTTTGTCTTCTCGGAAATTAAGATATTACAGAATTTGGGGAATCATTCGAACGCTTGAGCTCAACCTCATGGCTTCCGCTTACTGTATTTTACAACTCAATTTCAAATTTCTAAATTTCCGAGTTTCCGAAGTCACGAAAATTTCTGAATATCTAATTTTCCAAATTTAAAAAAAAGTTTCGAAACTACTTACGACTGAATTTTAGTTCTGAAATCCAGAGTAGATGGATTCCCGGTTTCCAAAAGTTCCAAATTTTTAAATATCTATGTTTCATAATTTTGTATTCCCTGGGTTCCGAAAGTTCCGAATTTCAAAAATTTTAAAATTAACAAAGACCGTCGAATTGCGTCCCTCCGTGGCTGGACATCCTGGTTCCCGCTTACATTTTGTTATCTTATAGTGGGGGTTTGACACTTTTTCAGGGACTATTTTATCATGCTAGGAAACTTTTCGAAAATCTGACCGTCTGAAATTAGTATTAAGTTGTTCGAAAAGTAATGCGCGTTTAGTGCGAACTACTTCGACTTCCAGCTATCTTAATTTTTTGAAAGGTGTATCTTACAATTCAATTTCAACTTTCTAAATTTCCGAGTTTCCGAAGTCACAAAAATTCCTGAATATTCAATTGTCCAATTTTTGAAGTTTCGAAACTACTGATGACTGAATTTTACGATTTCTGAAATCCAGAGTATGCGAATTCCCGGTTTCCTAAAGCTTCAAATTTCTGGATAGACAGTCGGTTCACCTCCCTCCGGCGCTGGACCTTCTGGCTCCATTTACAGTACCCGTAATCTTGTCACTTTTCAAGGACTATTTTATCATGGTTGTAATTAGGAAATTTCGAAATTCAAAGTTTCTGAAATTCAAAATCGTAAATTCAGAACATCGATAATTTCAAAAATTCTGGTTCCAAAAAGTCCCGAATTCCAAAAATTCCAAATTTTGAAAAAACAATTCGGTGTGCGTCCCTTTTGTGCTGAACTTCCTGGCTCCCGCTTACAATACCTGTAATCTAAAGTTGAAAAATTGAGAATTACCAAATGTCTCGCTTTGCAAGTATCATATTCTCGAACTTCAAGACTTCCGGATTTCTGAATTCTCTTCTTCTGAAAATCCATGAATTCAGGAATTTGGAAATTTCTGACTTGAAAATCTCAGAAACACGGAAGTCCAAAGTTTGGAGAAACGGAAACTGAAAGACCTAGAATTGAGAGATTCTAAACAGACAGCCACGTATCTCTAAAGTTCAGAAATCCGAAAGATTGAGAACCTGAAAAATTGGTAATTCAGAAGCTCAACTTTTTGAAAAGAACACAATCTCGTTGAAACGTTTTTGGAGCTTCGGAAACACAGGAATTTCGAAAGCGCACAATTGGAAACTCCGAAATTCGGAAACCTGAAAAGTTGGAAAATCAGAAAATCAGAAATTTTTGCAAATTCGGTGAATAAGAATCTCAAGAATTTAGAAATTACAAAATTAGAAATTCAGAAATTAAGTTTGGAAATTCATAAAAGTTGAAACCCTGAAAATTTGAGTGATCCCAGAAAGCGCGATCTTATATTTCCTCGCAATCTCTTTTTTCCCCTGTTTCAGAATTTTTCCCTTTCAAATATTTAAAATCCCAGACTAAAATAAAGTTTTCACAAAATCACCATTCTCCCAGAAATAGCGTTGATAAGAAAAAAATTTGGGCGGCTAGACGGGAATGACGCAAAAATTGCTATTATAATTTTCTAAAAATTTGCTCCGTAGAAACAGAATAACGTCTCCAGAAGACGTCAGAAACAAAATTTCAAAGTAAAAAATAGTCGGGCATCATCTCGCTGCTATTTCGGATCATCTGTGAAAATTTGGGAAATTTTGGTCCAGTAGGGACTTCGCTAGGGCAGGTGAAACGGGAACAAACGGACACACACACACACGGAATTTGGTGATTGTTAATAGTAAAGATAACATGAAACATATTTTATCAGTTGACAACCTTTTGATATTTTTTACATGAAAAGAGATAATTAAGCTTAAAGTCAAAAGACTTGCCGGCTGAGCTACGCAGTCGGCTATCGACCTCTTTACTTTGAGCCAATTTATCTGGGTTTCTGTGGAAGATACCAAAAGTGATAAAAAAATAAAATGTTGCTGACATTATGATAAACATTTTGTCAGTTGACCACTTTTTTGATATTTTCCCCCAGGAATCGAGATAAATTGATTTGAAGTCAGAAAGGCAGCGCTTGTCTGGCCGGCTGCCGATCTCGTAAATTTGAGCTCATTCATCTCGGTTACTGTACAAGATATCAAAAAGTGGTCAACTGACAAAAGTTTTATCATAATATCAGTAACAATTTATCAGTTGATCAGTCTTTGATATCTTTAACAGAAAATGAGCTAGATGGGCTGAAAGTTGAACGATACTTCTCTTATTCGGGTTCTTTCCTCTTTTTTTTCAGTATTTTTCCGACATTATTTCGGATTTTTCCACTCAAAAATGTCATAAAATTAAAAAATTTTATATCGAAAAAAAATGCTGTACAAACGAAAAGTAAAAAATCCTGAGAAAAAAAAAACAATTCTGGGACTTCATATTCCACTGTTCGGGGGTTTCTCAAAACAGTAGTCCCTGAAAAACCAAGAAAACTATTATGCTGGTCCCACAACGGAAACTACCGAAACCTAAACATATTTTAATTTTCATGATTTATTTTCTCGAACTCGAGCGTTTTCAGTTCATTTTTTTCACTATCAAAAATTTTAATTTTTTGACTTGTTTGGGTAAAAATAACAGGAAACTCGACTAAAAGCACTGTAAAACGAGAAAGTGAATACAGAAAAAGTTGTATGGTACGGTAGTTGTCGTTGTAGGACCTTCCAAATTTCGTACCAAAATAATAACACCCTCTAAATTTCCAGCACCAAAAAACAATATGTATTCGTTGTTAGCAGAGGAATATCTTCCCTTTCTGCTGCTTCAGCAATGCTTACAATTCGGATTGTTGAGTTTTTAACTCTCAATTATGTTGTCTATTTTTTCTTTTTCATGATCGATGATCTCAGTTTTTATACCTTATTAGGTAAGCCTTCTTCAAAAGTAAATTTCCACCCCACTCATCTTTCCAGGATCCTACGTCGGATCCGCTGTCCTACTGTACCTTGCCACCGTTCGCCCGATATTCTACTCCCTTCGAATATCAGTTCGAACCGTGTACAAACTGGCGATTGGCAATCTAATCGGATCAATTTTATTATCAGTGAGCAGCACCTGTGAACTTAAAAATTCAATTAGATTATCAGGCAACGACAGCTGTGTTCCAAGCAGCAGAACAGTCAGAAGGAGGTCCGTTTTATTGTGATTTGGATCATTGTCAAGCAGCAATTAATATTGTCATGTGTAAGATTTAAATTTGAAAAAAAAAATTACAAAACGGTTGAGTTTTTGTGGACCAGAAAAATCATTTAGAAATTTTAATCCTTTCAGAAATTCGTGGGATTTTTGAAGGTTCACATCTGAAAAGCGGTTTTTGTTGAGCTTAATGGAGAGGGACATGAAAAATAATAATTTTTATGAAATTTCGCTCGCATAAGCTTCTCGAAGAGTTGAACGTGTGGGCCAGATATAAGGCTGAAATTAAGGCTGAAATTTCAGAAAAAATGACTATAACTTCGCTGAAAATGCTCCAAATCAAATGAAATTTTGATCTTTGAGATCACTAAACTTTGAGCTTCAAGATGAGTATAAACATGCCAAGGTTTCTCAAAGTTTAAGTTTTCGAGTTAGAGACGCAGTGTGTCTGGTTTCTCTGATCCTCGCCTTTTCAGGATAATGATCGTAACTTGGTTCATTTTTGTTATTTTTTGAAAATTCAAAAATATTTGAGCTTGTCAAAACATGGGCTCTCCGAAAAATATTTTATTTTTTCAGTTGTCATAGTTTCGCTATCCTTCCTCATCCCAATCATCACCCTGTCATTTGTGCTGATCGCATTGTATTGCTACAAGAATCGAGCAGAAAGTGTGAGTTTTTGAATTATCTTCTGATCCCTTGAAGACGTCATTGGAAATTAGATTTTCCAATTTCGTAATCCAACTAAAAAAAGATTGAGCAACCTCTTAATGCTGCTCATAAAACTACAGTAGTCCCCATTATTCGCTAAAAGCTTTTGGTCCATATTTAGTGTGGGATTCGTCATCTTTGTTCAGAATGTATGTATTTCTAAAAATTTTTAGAATAGGAAGTTTTAATATTCTGATCGGAGGATTTTTCTGTAGGATTCTTAGATCCTGAGATATTCTTTTAGAATTTTCCAGGTTGGAAGTTTCGCATCGGAAACGTCAATTTTCAAGTCTGCAAGAACTCGACTCGCCTGGACACTGTTCACTTTCACATTGATTAGTATGTCAGAAGGAATACCAGCGTCGTATATGGTTGGATTGAAAATTGGTAACATTTTCTGCAGTTGGCGGTTTGGGAGCAGGTTCATATATTGTCGAATTGAAAAAAAAAACTGGGACCTGAGAACTTGAAAACTGCCGCTTCTTTTGATCTAAGAAAAAGCGCGGCAAAAACGTAGAATTTCAGACTTTCGCCTCGTTCGAGCTACTTTCGCAATTAAATTTGTTTTTTTTAGATGAAAAACAGGTTCTACAGATGATAGCGATCATTTTCATAACGAGAAATCTAAATTTTGTCCAGAAAAGCTCAATTAAATTCACAGAAATAAGTTTCGTTTACTACTGTAGTGATTTTAAGCAAGGACCCGTGAATCGACCCGGAAGCCCCTCTCGAAATTTTCCAGGTCCCAGTTTTTTCAATCCGCCAATAACAGTGCTTTTGGCTCGTCTCATTTGTATGAATTTCTACAAAAAGCTGCCAACTATAATATAGAAGCTCTTTTTTGGTTTAATACCATCTTTCAAAATTTTCAGATGGCTCAATTACAACTTGTACCAATTTCTATCAAGCCGATCATTTGATAGTCCCTGCTATCATGAGCTCTTCACAAGTTCTTGCCTGGTTAGTTTCTTTCCAAATTCTATTTTTGTCTGCTTGTTGTCAAGGCAGATTAGAAAAAAGATTGACGAATTTATGCGTTTTTCCTGGCAAAAAGAAAATTGGTCTGAAGTATGTCTAGATGATTACTTTTAGTGGTTAGGGGGTAGTTGACAAATCGGTTATGACGGGAGAGAATAAGAATGCCGAATAAACAAAGTAGCCATTTTAGTAAAGGCGATATGATCAGAAATTAGTTACAAGGAAACACCTTTTTGAAGCTACCGTAGTTTTCGAGATATGCGCCTTTAAAGGTAATGCGCCTAGCAGTGTAAAGAGAGATTGGTGGCTGGTTCCTCAATCTTTAAAAGCGCATATCTCTAAAACTAACAATGCTAGGAATAAGATTCAAATTACAAAACTATAGAAAATCAAATTTTACACATTTTTGGGATTTACTACTTTTAGATAGCTTTCCCGGTTCTTGAGATATGAGCCTTGAAACCACACAAACAGCGTATCAACTGAGCGTCACTTTAAAAGCGCATATCTCTAAAACTACGGTACCTGGAAAAAAGTTGTCAACTACAAGAATAAAGCGCTACTTTTGTTTGGTATATTTTCAAATTTTCAGACGATTTTGAAACATTTTAATTACTTTTGTAGGCCAAAATTGAGCTCCTGAATTTCATTCCCAAATTCCTGAATTCCTGGATTCCTGAATTCCTGAATTCCTGAATTCCTGAATTCCTGATTCCCCGAATTCCTGGAATTCCTGAATATCTGAATTCTTGAATTCCCGAATTCCGGTATTTCTGAATTCCTGAATTTCTGAATTTCTGAATTTCTAAAATTCTGAATTCCCAAGTTCCTGAATTCCTGAATTCCTGAATTTCTGAATTTTCCAGATTTTCAAAAATTTCAATATCTCAAATCCCCATTTCCTTCCATCTCCAACCCTAGACAAAACCAATAAACCAACATCTCCCAAACCTAATTTTCTTTGATATTTTCAGGTCAATTGCCCTTATTGTCGACCCACTTTGCGGTTTATTATTCGATCCACGAATACGGAAAACGTGGGTACAACATGTGATTTTCTAAGAAATGGACCCAAAAAAATTATGGCATTTTCAGGTTAAACATCTAAAATCATGCTTCTTCAAAGTTTGCTGTTTTTGTTTTCGAGAAGATATTTCTAGTATTTATTCCTAGAAGGTTCTTCTAGAAGACGTTGCACTTTGCCAATTCTTCAGGATTCATTCTTTCCCTTTTTTTTGGATCTCATTTTTAAAGCATAACATTTTTTCTTGTGTTGTTTATTGTCTTGTGTCTCTTGCATCAATGCGGAGACTGATTCTAATTAGATTATTATGATGAAAAATATATGAAAAATGGAGAAAAAAGAGAAAAAAGAGGGTGGATGATGATTTTGAGTCATAGGCTATAACATATACAAATCAGTGATATCACTTTGGAATTTTTTGGGTTAGAAACAGATGATCTCTAAATTTTGAGAATGAAAAAGTTTCCGGAAGTTCGAATTTTGATTGTTTTGTTACAGAATCTGGGATTAAGGTTCCGGATGTCTAGAAAATTTTCGAAATTTGAATTTTTTTTTCTTTCAGGATTTCAGATTTCCATAGAGGTTCTGAAGCTAAGAATATCTAATGGCAGTTAGACGGTTGGAATATATGAAAATTCTGGAAGTTTAGGAGTTCAGAATCATCAGGAACTTCAGAATTTTAGAGTCTTCTGGAGTTTTAGATCTTCAGAATATTCTGGAATTTCAGGATTTGGGAATGTCAGAATCCTTTAAATGTTTAGTATGTTTTGGTATTTTGGAATATTTCAGAATCTTCTGGAATTTTGAAGTGTCAGAACCTCTGAGTTTTCTGAAGTTTCGGAAGCTTTTGGAAATTCAAAATGTCAGAATTTTTAGATTTCAAAATTTAGGAATCTCAGAATCTTCTAGAGTTTCATCATTACAGAATCTTCAGGAATTTGAGAATCTCACAATCAGAATTTCTGAATCTTTCAGTATTTTGGAATTTCTCAATTTCAAGATTTTAAAGAACATTCCGGAATTTCAAAATTTCGGCATCGTCTGGAACTTCAAAACCTGAGAAACTTCTGAAATTTAAGAATCTCCAAACGCATTTCAGGATATCAAGTTTTCAGGATTTCAGAATCTCAGAACCTTAGAATCTCAGAATCTCAGAATCTCTCAGAATCTCAGAATCTCAGAATCTCAGAATCTCAGAATCTCAGAATCTCAGAATCTCAGAATCTCAGAATCTCAGAATCTCAGAATCTCAGAATCTCAGAATCTCAGAATCTCAGAATCTCAGAATCTCAGAATCTCAGAATCTCAGAATCTCAGAATCTCAGAATCTCAGAATCTCAGAATCTCAGAATCTCAGAATCTCAGAATCACAGAATCTCAAAATCTCAAAATTTCAGAATCCCAGAATCTCAAAATTTCAGAATTTCAGAATCTCAGAATCTCAGAATCTCATAATCTCAGAATCTCAGAATCTCGAAAACTCAGAATCCCCAAAATCTGCATGGAATCCAGGAACCTCAACATTTGTCATGAATTTCAAACTCGTATCTTATAGACAATGACAAAAAACCGATTACCAATAACGTTTTGCAATTTTTAATCCAATTTTTTCCTAATCCCCCGACCCAGGAGACATTATGATCAACTTTTTTTTGCTTTCAGATATGACAGGTTTTAAAATTTTGTCCGGAATTTGTAATTCAACTTTTTAATCTCCATTTTCTTCTAAGTGTCACAAATCCCATTTCGAAATGACCCGAAAAGGCAAAAAGAAGTGACGAATTCTAAATGATCCAAGGAGAAAGAATAATGGGCAACAAGCACTCAAGAAAAAATAGGAAAGAGATTCGGAAATGAGAAAATGGATGGAGACTACGGTAGTTTATGAGTTTCTTTGGATTGGCTTTATATATAAAGGACCGGAAATCAACCAATATGAAAATATAGGATTGGAAAATTGATATTATTCAAGTACCAGAGACATTTGGAATATCTTTCTTTTTAGAAAATCGGGATCCGGAATTCCGGAATTTTGAAAATCTGGCAACCAAATGTATAATTAGAAATCCGGAAAAAAAATCATGGAATTCGGGTATACAGACCGCACGGACCACGTAATCAGGGGTTCCGACATCTCTGAACATCTAAAGCTGGACTTCTATTTCCAGAACTAGTTCAGAATTTCCCAGAATCTCCACAACTGCAAAATCGTCCCCTTCCTGGAAATAGCCGTCCGAATCTCTCAAAATCTATCTCCTATGACTCCTCATATGTAATCTATTTCCAAACAGATAATCTTCAATTCGATTCTAATCTAATTTCCATCCCCCATTACATAAATGTCGTACATATATTCTAATCCTGCCACGTCATCTGATCATATATTCTGAAGGTTGATGGTCTATACGAAAAGATTAGAGGAACACAGATTGGCAATATTATTATTTGTTCAGCAGTGTTGTCATCAAAAACCATATGCTCAAATCTTGGATGATTACCGTATGTGCTCAAATAGAAGCCCACCTTATACGTGCACTTCAAGCTCAATTATCTCGTTTCCTATGAGAGATATCAAAAGTATCTCAACTGATGGAACATTGGTGATAGTATGATAAACAGTTTATCAGTTGAAAGTTTGTTGATATCTTTTAAAAGAACCGAGATGATTGAGCTGCACATATATTTGAGCTGGTGGGTTTCTGACGTGGCAAATACGGTGATGCCTGAAAATGTTATTTTTTTCCAAGATTTCAGATTTTAGATGCGTCTGAAACTGCTAGCTGACAAACTTGTTAGCTTCCCAGGTTCCGTAAAAACCAATTTCTGAAAAAAATACACTTATTTTTGAAAAAAGCCCACCTGATTTCGATTTCCTTCTCTATTCACACTTCCACCCCGATTTTTTTGTTTCTCGAAAGACCCATAAACTACCGTAGTCCATTTTCCCATTTTCTTATTTCTTGACTGCTTTCTGGTATTCCCACTATTTCATGTTGTCACTTCTTTTTCAGAGAATTCCGGAATGGGAATTCTTGGAAAAGTAGAAAATAAAAAGTTTGATCATAATGTCTCAAGGGAGATCTGAGAAATGGAAAATTTCTGATTGAAAAAGTTGAGAATTTCAATTATGATGTGATTCTTAAGAATTCGGGATTCCAAAAATCCAAAATTTTGAGATAATTAGGTTTTCAGATTTTTCCAAGTGATCGTATTTCCTCTAACAGAAGTCCACCCATACCGTCAACTTTGAGCTCAATTATCTCGATTCCCGTAAAAGATATCAAAAATTTGTCAACTGATAAAATGTTTCTGATATTATGATAAACAATTTTTTAGTTGACAACTTTCTTATATCTTTTACAGGAATTGAAATAATTGAGCTCAAAGTTAGCAAGCCGGCCCTTGTTGGCTGAGCTACGCGGTCGGCGCGTCGCCCTGAACTTTGAGCTCAATTATATCGCTTACCGTGAAAGATATCAAAAATGTTTTAACTGATAAAATGTTGCTGATATTATGATAACTAATTTATTAGTTGACAAGTTTTTGATATCTTTCACAGGAATATATATATTCAAGCATAAAGTTGATGGAGGAAACACGGTATTTAAAAACAAGCCATTCTGAAAATTCGGAAACGAAATTTTGCTTAATTTCCGCATTTCTATAAATATAATTTTCTCCAATTTTGCATGACTCTGCAATTTCCTCCAGAAGTCTAGAAGTCCTTGAATTATAATTGCTCAATTATATTGTCCTGAAAATGCACACACATCATTTAAAAGTTTAGTTTTCCTAGACCCCAAAAAATTTTGTAGTTGTATAGTAGATCACAAAAAAAAACTATTATATATTTTTTGTACTTTGTATATCAATCACACATTTTTTTCCATTTTTTGTAGTTGTATAGAAAAAAGTGTCAGGTGTCATTTTTTCTCGAGAAGATTCTCGTTTTTCGATTTTTGGGGAGAAGATGATTCAGAATTTTTTTTGTCCCTCAAAAAAAATTTCGAATTGGTCAGAACACATCGAATTTGAAACACACACAATTTTATGCAAAAATAGACGGGCCTTTTAGGAAAATTGGCTCAGAAATTGATGTGAAAAAATAGAGGGATTCGTGTATTTTGAGGTCATCTGGATTAGAGAAAAATTGGAGAAGAGGAAAGAGAGTTTCTGGAAAAAATTTCAGATAAATGTGAGGGGGAGAATGGGGATTAGACAGAGGATAAGGAAGTGATAAAAATGATAATGTCGAATTTTCAGGAAAATCAGACATTTTATTGCGTCATAGAAGCCGGGATAATAGAAGAGGTTCTAAAACTCTGAGATTCCAAGAATCTGAGGTTCAGAAATTCTAAACTTCTGAGGTTCAGAAATTCTGAAAATCTGAAATTTTGAGATTCTGGGATGTTGAAGCTCTAAAGTTCCAGAAGATTCTGAGATTCTGAGATTCTGAAATTCTGGAATTCTGAATCTCTGAAAGTCTGAAATTTTGAAATTCTGAGCTTGGGAAATTCTGAAAATCTGAAATTCTAAAATTCGTTATTTTTGGGATTTATTTCCAAATCATCTTCCTAGGTCATCGACTAATTTTTTGTTTATTTTCAGAATTCCTTTGAATAGATTTATCCACGTCAGCAGGTTATCAGTGATAACTTATCACTCACTAATCCTTATCACTAACCGGATGAATACATGATGATATTTAGTTTTGTGGGTGTCAGTTTTCTGACGCGCAGGAGTTTGAAAATTATGCATTTTGGGTTCAAGGGGTTTTTGAAAGCTTTCTTATTCCGGAACTGAAAATTTGCGGATTATAAAATTAGAGAATTTCGAATCAGCTGTCTGGATTTGGAGATAATTCGGCTAGTGCTTTAGTGTCAGAAGAGTGGAACTAGGAATTTCTGAAATCCAACATTTTCAGAACCAATTAATGAAACCTCAATAAATCAGAATTTCAGAATTTCAGAATTTCAGAATTTCAGAACTTCAGAATTTCAGAATTTCAGAATTTCAGAATTTCAGAATTTCGGAATTTCAGAATTTCAGAATTTCAGAATTTCACAATTTCACAATTTCAGAATTTCAGAATTTCGGAATTTCAGAATTTCAGAATTTCAGTATTTCAGTATTTCAGAATTTCAGAATTTCAGAATTTCAGAATTTCAGAATTTCAGAATTTCAGAATTTCAGAATTTCAGAATTTCAGAATTTCAGAATATCAGAATCTCTGAATCTCAGAATCATAGAATCTCAGAATCTCAGAATCTCAGAATCTCAGAATCTCAGGATCTCAGAATCTCAGAATCTCAGAATCTCAGAATCTCAGAATCTCAGAATCTCAGAATCTCAGAATTTCAGAAATTCAGAATTTCCGAATTTCAGAACTACAGAATTTCAGAAAATTCAAACCATCCTAGTTCAAATTTTACAATCCCCAAGTTCTACTATAGTCTTCTGGCCCTCCCTTCAAATCAGTATTCATTTCTCGTTCTCCCTAATTTCTATTTTCAGTCTCCGAAGTCTTTCAAGAGCTCCAATAGCAAAAAGAAAAAGGGAACACATGTCAAAACAACGCTCTCTCTTCTTTTTTTGACCAACTGCTTTACTACTATTAGTAGTCGTCCGTCCGTCGTCCGTCCGTCAAGCAGCCGTCGTCAAACCTCCCCCCTCACGCTTCCAGAATCCGCGGACGATCAATAGAAGAAGAAGAGGGAGAGAGAGGGGCGGTGTCGAGGGAAGGAGCAGAAGCAGAAGACGTGACTAGAAAAAAAAGAAGAAGACGTAGAGATAGAAAGACGGGGAAAGAGCTCTTTCTCTTCTCTAGCCCCTCCCACTTTTCCTTCTCGGTGCTTTGGACACTTTATCGCGCAAGCGCCCTATGGAGTAGCGGCGCAGGAGCATTTGTGTGTCATCCCGCATGCGCTTCTTCCATTTTATTCTTCTTCTATTATTCTCCATTTCTACAGTACCTGCTTTTCTGTTGTACGGTACGTTTTTTCTTTTTTCTTTTTGGTTTTGATCTTTAAAAATGTATGATTAGCTAATCTTCTGACTCAAAAGCCTCTTAATCACCACCCTCGCACTATAATCACATGTCTAACACAAAATTTGTACTTTTAGAACTACTCTGACTAGTTTTTGATCTTATTCAAGGAAAAAAAATGAAAACAAAAAAGAACAAAAAGAAAATAAGGTCGTGGGGAATTGAACCCTTGGGCAGATTTTCAATATCCCAGGAAAAATCTAACTGAGCCACATTTGTAATTTTAAGAACCGCAGCTTTTTCTCTCCTTCATTAATAAAGCCCCTTCCGCTTCTCTCTTGCCCACCCTTTATAATCACCTTCTACTCTTCATTACCTCGTGTTCCACCTTGGCGCAGCTGGGATGCCTTTTGTCTTTCATCCACTCGGCTCGCCACTTGTGGGTTCGAACCCCGCTTCCCGTAATTTCGTGGGTACGAAATGTAGTCGTTATGTACGCGTTTTTTCGTCTTCTTTTTTCTCATTTTGGTTTGTTTACCACCCCCTCTCCATTCTTCATTTCCCCACGACTTCAGAATACTTATTGTTTTTTCTTCCGGTCTTTTTACTTGGGGTTTTTCCTAGGAATTTTAAAATTACATTCACACGAATGCACTTTTTGAGCTCTTTGGTCATTCTGAAAGTGCGCTAATTTTTCTATAGCTTGTCTAGAGTGGATCTAGGGATGACTAAATAGGAAAAGAGAGAGAAAAATGTAGTGGAAGTGTTTCAAAAATTGGGAAGAGGGACCAAAAGAAGAGAGAAGCCTTTTTATGTCCGGTTTTACGAGTCCTGGAAGCCTTATTTCAAATTTAATCCACATGGAAGTTGTGTTCCTGGAAGAGAGAAAGAGTTCTGAAATTTTGTAGTTTGTAGTATTTTGGAAAAAAAAATTCCAAAAAGTTTTTAAAATTCGAAACCTCAAAGTTCCACCCAAATTAAGGCTTGAATTCGGTCGGGAATAATAGCCAATCGCCGAGAGAGACGCAGACAGTTAGAGTCTCTCTTCGTCTGCGTCTCTCTCCCCCTTCAAATGCCTATATCTCGGCTCCCAGGGATCCGAGAAATGTGATTCTTTTTTAGAAATGTGTGAAATTTCAAGAGCTTTCTGATGATACACAATTTATTAAGATTCTGAATATTGAAAAAGTTGAAAAATTGGAAAAAAAGAAGTTATATCTTGAAAATTCCAAAACTCGCGATTTTTGCTCCTCTTGGCCATCTCAAAGTCCACGAAAACTCCCCAGAGACCAGCTAGACACTTTGAAGTTTTTCTGAATTTTTTGGATGACCTAGAATTTTCGATCATGGCCTAGAAACTCAAATTTTCAGTTTTTAGGTCATTCTATGATTTTCGATTTTCGATTTTCAAATTTCAAAGAAAAGAAAATCCCACACTTTTCCATTGTCTCAATTGCCCTGGGAAATTCAATTATCCTTCTTCTTCTTTTCAAAATTTCCACATCATCAGAAATCAGAAAAAAAGAAAGACAACGTCATCTGAGAAGTATCCATTGTCCACTCTCTCTCTGTTGATTCTATTTATCCCCCCTCTACTCAAAAAAGAAGAACGACTAGGGCGTCCACGTCTTCTAAAAATACGTCTTCTCTGGCTGGCCGGAGGGCAACTCCTCACCCCCGCCGCTCCAGAATTGACGTCATATTTATATGCCCCAAAAAAAGTTTGATCCCCTTTTTCTCTCCAAAAAAGAAAAGTCAACACATCATCTAAATGGCACGACGTCTTCTGAGTATTACTGATTCTGATGACATACTGTAGCGTCTACATCTTCTCGCGTGACTTTTTGTTTTGTTTCCGTTCCCGAGGAAAAATAGAATCTTGAATCTGAATATATTGAAGAGCGACAGAAAATTGAAAAACAAAAAAAAAAGAGAAACGGAAAAACGGAAAGAGAGTTCCTATGGAATATTCAATTAGGTCAATGTTCGCACGCCTACTGGTGATGTCACGTCGTCTGGAGCCAGATTTTTTGAAAAAGGAAAAAGTAAAAAAGTTGTGAGAGGCACTTGAAATCCTTGCTAGCTAGTGGCCTAGGCTCCCAAACGAGAAAATTCTAGGCGATAGAGTTTCAAAGATAATTACAAGTGGCTCTTAGTGCTTCCATTCGGTCATGCGACCGACCGCCAAGAGAGAGACGCAGACAGTTAGAGTCTCTCTTTGTCTGCGTCTCACTTCCCCTTCTTCAAATGCTCATATCTCGGCTCCCAGGAGTCCGAGAAACGTGATTCTTTTTTAGAAATGTGTGAAATTTTAAGAGCTTTCTAATGATACACAGTTTTCTAAGATTCTGAATATTGAAAAAGTTGAAAAATCGAAAAAAAGTTGGGAAATTCTCTCTTGGAGTGCATTTGCGCGTCAACAAGCCAGAGAGTGTTTGCGTACTAAGCATTTTATTTTACGACACACTTTTCAATAAATACGCTGTATGTCGTAAAATAAAATGCTTCGTCCGCAAACACGCTGGTTAATGACGCGCAAATTTAACATTCGGTCGGTCGGTCGATCGGCGGGAGGCTAAATTTCCCGACCGAATGAATCCCTTGCTCGAGTTTAGAAGTTTTATGGCCTGAAAATTTCAAATTTGAGAATCTAGGTCACCGAAAGTATCTAAATTTGACCACAAACAGAAGAAAAATAGTCTTCAAAAAATTTTCGGGATTTTTCCAATTTCTAGATTTTCCAAATTTCTTAATTTTTGAAATTTTGAGATTTTCAAAATTTCAAGATTTTCCAAAAGTCATTTCCAGACCCATGTCATTTTGATATTTCATCTGTCACTCTCTAGTTATGTTTTTTTTCATCTGCTCAAATTGCTCCAATCCGAGACAATTCGTGATTTTCAAGATTTTCAAGATTTTCAACAAGGGCTCCAAAGCTTAGAATTATCTCTTTGAAAACTCCTTTTTTTCCTTCTTTTCCCCCTCCTCAAAACATGACGAATACCGCCCATGTGCTCAGCTGATGGCTGAAGACGTAGAAGGCGAGAAAAAGTGTGTATAATGAGGAGACGCAGGGTTTCTGGAGTGACGTCAGATATTCAGAAGGAATGAACAGGAAAGAAAAAAGACACAACAAAGAGACGGGGGTGATTTTGAGTAGTTTAGAGTACTGGCTATTTCTAGAAGAAGAGGATTTTGAAACGTGTCAATTTAAAAGAAGATATAAGGGAAATTCGGAAGAAGAAGAAGACGTGGAAGAGGAGGACGTAATTATGATGAAAGAGGAGAAGATGGATTCAGATGAGAGGGGTGACGCATGAAAAGAGGGGATCTTCTATATATTTTCGTAATGGAAGTGCAAATATAATTTATTTGGAATTGGGGTTTGATCATGGAATGGAAATGACATTTTTGTACCTTTGAACTTATTTTTTTATTTAATTGAGAAGGAGTGGTTTTGACAGTGCTGGTCTGTGGACGGACACTTGAAAATTTGAATTTTGAGACGCCGAGAGACGCAGACAGTTAGAGTCTCTCATCGTCTGCGTCTCTTTTCACCTTCAAATGCTCATATCTCGGCTCCCAGGGGCCCCTGATATGTGATTCTCATTTAGAAATGTGTGAAATTTCAGGAGCTTTCTGATGATGCATAATTTATCAAAATTCTGAAAATTTAAAAAATTCAAAAAATTCAAAAAAAAATTCGACGATTCTGTCTTGGAGTGTTATAGAAATTCTGAAATTCTGAAGCTCTGAAATTACGAAATTCTGAAATTTGGAAATTTTGAAATTACGAAAATCTGAAATTCTTTTTTTTTTCTTTCTGAGATTCTGAAATCTCAGATTCTAAAAATTATGAATTACTAAGTTTCTGAAATTCGGAAGTTCTGGAAAATCGAAGTTTCCGAAGCTTTGAAATCCTGAAATTCTGATATTCTGAAGTTATAAGATTCTGCAATTTGGAAATTTCGGAAAATCAGAATTTCAAAAATTCTGATTTTTTTTCAAAATTTCTTAAATTTCTGAAATTCTGAAATTCGGATAACCTGAAATTCAAAAACTCAAAAATTCAAAAAATCCGAAATTAAAAAATTATAAATTTAGAATTTCTAAATAAGTTTTTAAAAACTTTCAGAATCACAAAATTCGCAATTTTTGAAAATTTCTAGAAATCCAACCACAAGAAAACCGGAAAGTTTAAATTTTGATTTTCGGAAAATTTTGATTTTTGTGATTTCCAAACTGATTTTTTGCTGTCTCGGAAATTCAATTTTTTGAAAAATTTTAATTTCCAGTTTCCAAACCCACAAAGAATTCTTTGATCTTTTCCCATTTTCCAAACCTAATTCTCTTCAAGTGAACATTTCGAACTTTGTCTTGATTGGGCTCCACCAGATTCTTGAAGTTTGAACGAGCAGAAAACCGATCACGTCATCATCGTCACTTCTAATCCTCCCTCATTTCCTATAAAAATGAATATACAGCAGCTTCTTCTTTTTTTGCGCTTCCTTTTTAAAAATGACATGTGCATTATGCATTATGATTGCATTCATACAAAGGGCCCATATCAGGTTTCGCCATTTTCTATTTTTCCCACCCCCAAGTAGAGTTTCAAATTTGGAATAATCTATGTCAGCTGACTTTAGAAAGGTGGGCGATTCGTTCTATTATAGAACCAAACATCGAGAAAAAGATCATCAGATTAAAGGCGCACGACGCACTTCCGAAAAAAAGTGTTTTCAGGTGGAAATAAGTTGTTATTCAGTGATGATTATCATTCGAGTGTTATGTGATATGTGTTCAGATTTATGATTCAGAGAAAGAACCAACGGAGCAGAGAGTAAATGAGCAGATGATGCTTCAGAATATAGTAGTGATGGTTGAGGGTAAAAATAGAAAGTTTTTGGTGGTCCCAATTAGGAAAAAGTTCAGAACTTTTACTTGGAGAGGAGCGGAGAAGAATGAGAATTAGGTTTGGAAAATGGGGAAAGATCAAAGAATTCTTTTTGGGTTTGAAGACTAGAATATTGTTAAATTTGCGAAAACATGAAAATTTCCGGAATACAGAAATTTAAAGATGAAATTCTAACAATAATACAGAATCGTCGATTTTTTTTTGATTTTTTTGTATTTTTTAAATTTTCAGAATTTTGATAAATTATGCATCATCAGAAATCTCTTAAAATATCACACATTTCTGAAAAAGAATCACCTTTCTCGGATTCCTGGGAGCCGAGATATAGGCATTTGAAGGGGGAAGAGAGACGCAGACGAAGAGAGACTCTAACTGTCTGCGTCTATCACAGCCCGGTCGGTTGTTCGGCTATTTTCCCTACCGAATTTATGCTTTAATTTGGACCAAAATTCCAGGTTTTTAATTATAAAAAATTTCTCGTTTGATGTCTAGAAGTTTTCAAAATTTCGATAGGCGATATTAGAATAAAATTTATTAGTGGAATTTATTTTTGAAAATTTTCAATGGGAACCTAGATGTTCATTTGTTTCTCATTTTTAAAGCAAAAAGTTGTTCCAGACGAATCCTGATCTTGTTTCTTGTCTAGAGACATCTAATCTTCCATTCATGCCTTCTTTTTTCCTTGCCTCTAGCTTCTCGATAACAATACAACCGGAATTGATGCTCATCTAGAGCCAAGGCTTTATTCCAAAACCAGGCACTCCCCTCTAGTTTTATTTTCGATCCTTCTCTCTCGTACACAGAATAAGAGAAAAGAGATTCAGATGAGAGAAGGAGAGAGCTCACTGAATTAGATTAAAAGCATTTTGTGTGAGGGAGAGCGACGTCGTCCGGCGGCTTTAAAATGCTTATTACGATTGAAGGGCATTCAAAAGGGGAAGCATGAAACGGAGCAGGTGAACTTTTGGGATAAGAGTCCAAAACGAAAGAGCATATTTCCGAAGCGATGACTTTGTTGCCGCAGCGACCGATTTCGCGCCATGTTATCTAATGAAAAACCACCTAGGTAGCCTAGTGACGGCGTGGTGCAGTGGATGTGCTTTTGGCTTCCACCCACAACACCGGGGTTCGATTCCTTCCTCGTGAAAACCTTTTTTGCTTCTCTTCCTGAAGACGCACTTCCTTCTTATTACGCATTCCCCCTCTAGCAGGTGATATTAAGAGGCTAGAGGTTGACATTAACATGCAAGAGGAAAATAAAATGAGAATCCGGGACTCAATTAACTTTCTTCAACTATCAACTTTTCAGGATGCAACCTTAGCGATAATTTATGCGACAATGACGAATCGTGTTATCCGGACGGCGTGTTCGGACAGTGCTTCTCACCGGAGAGCGGATCACCGGAACCCACTGTCCTCGACAATCTAGATGACACTCAACTGGAATTGCTGAAACTGGAGCTGACGAGACTGGCGTCGAAGGATCGGGATTGGGGAGATGAGGAGACGCAGTGTGTGCTCGCCTACTTCAAAATGTCCATGTTCTATCAGCTACAGTACGATCCGGACTTTTGTCAAGTCAGAAAGCCAGCGAATGTTTGGGCATTGATCCAGTTGATTGATACGGGACTCTCTGAGGATCCGTCGCTTTTGGATGAAGAAGCAGCGCAGCCGGAGAATGTGACTGATGAGGATATGGCTCAGATTATCGAACAACTCAAGGAACCATCATTGCCAACAGAAGAAGACATCGAGGGTGAGAAAAACAATCAATAGTAAACCAAACTTGAAAACGGGTTCTGGCGGGTCCTGGATCAATATTTTTAAGTCAACTAAATTGGATAAAATAGAACTCGACGAGCACTACGGAATAATACTACTTGGGATACTTTACCTTGTCTATAGACAAAGTTAAATTCGGTCTGTAATTTTGTTCACATTTGTTCGTTTACGGTGTCCCAGATGGTACCATTTTGTAGTTCTCGTCGAGTTCTATCATATCTAACTTACTTATAGTTAGTTGGTCAAAAAATTGTGATTCCAGGGCCCATTTTGTTTTCGGCTTTTTTTTTCAAGCAACCATGTTTCAGAAGCCCTGAACGCTGAGAATGAAGACGTGGATGATGAGATTCTGGATCAATACGTCCAAGCTGTTGTCAACAATGAGAATCCAGATTTCTCGGAACTGTCGGATGGCCAATTGAACAGTTTGATTGGAAGACTTGTGGATTTGAAGAAGAATGTTGAGAATGAGGAGAATCAGCTCTTGACATCTGGTGCTGCTGGAAACGGAGAACAAGAAATGGCGGTTCCATTGGATGATTTGGAAGAGCGAGGAGAGCAAGCGATTCTGAAGAAGGATATTGAGCAAGTTGGAGAGGTGAATCAAGGATTGGACAATACGGAACACAAGATTGTCAAAGGAAGAAAAGATCAAGTGGTAACACGTGTTGATGCCAATCGAGTCTACCTGAAGGTCCACCTGAAGAATGAAGACCAATTGATGCCTCTGATTGAGTTCCTTCAGAATACTATCGCCATTCCAAACAACCTCTATTTTGATGATTTCCAGTAAGTATCTGTTTTGATGATTTTCCTTCAAAACCTAAAAAAACAAAATCGTATATTTTCAGATTCGATAATGGGCAGTTATCCATGCGAATCTCGCGATTCGAAGGAGCCAAACCGAAAGCCGAGAAGCGGATTGATTCTGTTGAAGGTGTCGCGTCGGCTGTTTGTACGTTTTTTGTGTCTTGTTTACACCTTGTGGCACATATATATATGGATATATAATTTAGTCAATTCCAGACAAACGACGAAAGGATATTGCTCGCTTGTCGGGAGCCGATGTTCGGGAGACGGGAATTGGAAGTGGAGAGGTGAGAAGGGGCTTTAAAAAAAGAAAAAAAAAAGAATTGCATCGACCGGGAATCGAACCCGGGCCGCCCGCGTGGCAGGCGAGCATTCTACCACTGAACCACCGATGCGCGGTTTGCTGGTAAAGGAAGTGTATAGAAGAAGGAGAAAGTTTTCGCGCAGAACATTGAACACTCGACTTATTGTTTACGCAACAACAAGTTCCTTCTTTGAACACTTCCCCTTGTCGCATCGGTGGTTCAGTGGTAGAATGCTCGCCTGCCACGCGGGCGGCCCGGGTTCGATTCCCGGTCGATGCAATTCTTTTTTTACTTTTTCTATGGCATACTATTCCATGTTTTCTTCAGGACGGAAGTCTACCAGTTGAATCCTCCGAACGTGACTGGCTTCTCATGCCAGTTTTGTTCGTCTGCGCATTCACTGTCACTGCTTTGGGACTTGTTGCCGCTGTTCAAATCGCCAGATCTCGTCGTCATTACAAGGATAACATCCAGCAAATCGCTGAGCAACTCGATGGAAAGACATCGTTCGCTTATCAGGATCTGTGCAGACAGAGAGCTGACGGAGGACGTGCTTCAAAGTCGAGCTCGACGTCTTCATGGTGTGAGGAGACTGCCGCTCCAACCATTGATATCTCCACTGGACATGTTGTTTTGGTAAGTTTTAAAAGTACTTTTAAATATAGCTGTAGGTATAGTCAGCTATTGCCGAAGAGTTCCTATGTTGAATCACCAGAAATCTGAAAATAAGAAAATTCCAGAACTTCCTCCAAGAATATCTCTCTGAGCCAACCAAGATCGAGGCTCAATGGAATGGAATCAAGGACTACCATAATGAGGAACGAACCAAGACGAAGGCTGAAAAGTTTGCCACCCAGAACCGAACGATTCTTCCATGTAAGTCTTTAGCTCAAAATATTGCTGAAAATAGACCCGGAAAGGTCACTGCCTCCCACTTGTTGACGTCAAGATTTCGAGAAAAAAAGATGACGTCAGGTTCAGGAAATGTTATTATTTTATGTCGTTGTTTACAGTTGACGACAACATTGTTGATATCGACGGAAAGACTGCTGAAAATGAGGAGTTCTATTTGAATGCAAGCTTTATCTATGATGATGATCCGAGGTGAGTTAGTTTTTGGGATACTGTAGATCAGTGGAAATCGGCAAGGCATATTTTTCTAGAACTTTAAAAATTGGTACTACCGTAGAATCGTTGGGTCTCGACACTGTCGAGTTTGAGCTACCGTTAATATTTTGAGACAATTTATCTCGGCTCCTGTCAAAGATATCTAAAATGTGTCAACTGATAAATTGTTTACTATAGTATCACAAACATTTTATCAGTTGATACCTTTTTGACAGCTCTTACAGTGACCGAGATAAATTAGGTCAACGTTGACAAGTCGGCCCTTGTCGGCTGAGCTACGCTGTCGGCTATTGACCTCTTAACTTTGAGCTTCATTGTCTTGATTCCTGTAAAAGATATTGAAAAATTATCAACTGGTAAAATATTGCTTATAATATGGTAAACATTTTATCAGTTGACAAATTTTTGATATCTGTTATAGCAACCGAGATAAATTGGGTCAAAGTTAAAGGTTTGGGTGAGCTTCTGTTTAAAGAAATACAGTAATTTTGAAAAGATGAAGCTCAATAATCATTGATAACTAGCAAATAACTAGCAAATAGATTTATACCGTTTTTGCTACAGTATGATCACAACGTGCCTACAGTAACCATAATAAAACAACATTTTCCAGACAAGCCGTCTACATCGCTTCCCAAACACCAGCCAGCAACCAAATCGCCGCATTCTGGCAAACCATCTGGCAACACGGAGTCTGCCTCGTCGTCAACCTGTCAACTCCAGAAGAATGCAAACAAGAAAAGAACTATTGGCCAGATACCGGAAGCGAAGTTCATGGAGCATTCGAAATTCATTTGGTTTCTGAACACATTTGGTCTGACGACTACCTGGTTCGCTCGTTCTACCTGAAGAATCTCCAGAATAGTCAAACAAGAAC
Organism: Caenorhabditis nigoni; assembly: GCA_027920645.1. Taxonomy (NCBI): domain Eukaryota; kingdom Metazoa; phylum Nematoda; class Chromadorea; order Rhabditida; family Rhabditidae; genus Caenorhabditis; species Caenorhabditis nigoni. The sequence goes on along the minus strand of CP115866.1, from coordinate 4,989,547 downwards.
CATCACTCAATTCCATTATCTCTCATGGGCTAAGGATTCAACTCCAACCAGTGCCAAGAGTATTCTGGAGTTCCGTCGCAAGGTCAATAAATCGTACCGTGGACGTTCGTCGGCTGTTCTTGTTCATTCTTGGGATGGTTCTGGAAGAACTGGTGTCTACTGTGCTGTTGATGTTCTCTGCGCACGTCTTCTTCGTGGAATTCGTCAAATCGATGTGGTTGCAACTGTTGAGCATTTGAGAGATCAGAGAGATGGTGAGTTGAGAATTCTTTTTCGAGAAATTTCACTTCCTTATGTCCGCTCATTATTTTTGAGTGACATCCTTACGACACTTTTTTCTTTCATTTGAATGAGAATTTTGGAGAAAAGGGATATCTGAAAAAGTGAAATTCTGAATTTCTGATTTTTGGAAAATCCTGATTCCAAGAAAGATTCGGAAGAATTCTGAAACCGAAAATGATATGAACATTTCAAAAAACCAGGAGAACTACAGTAATCCCGAAAAGTTTGCAAATATACTTGAGTTGAATGCTACCAATTTCATTTCTCTTGAATTACTGAAACTCGAGATACAGTAGTTTCAATGAAGCGCGCTAACTACAGTAACCCAAACTTTTTTACAAATCTAATCATGAGTATACTCAATTGAAATCTCTTGACAGGCCAAGTGAAGTGCTATTAATTTCATTTTTCTAGGATTACCGTAATGCGAGATACAGTAATTTTTTTGGAGAGTGCTAACTACAGTATTCCAAACTTTTTTTTTACAAATTTAGGCATGTTTATACTCATTTTAAAGCCAAAAATTTATTGAGCTCAAATATCTAAATTTCATTCAATGTAGAGCATTTTCAGCCAAGTCGTAGTCTTTTTTCTGAAAATTCGGATTTTTCGAAATACTTATTTCAAAGCTGAAACTTCACTGAACTTAAAAACAAAATCCTTTTTCCAGGAATGGTTGCCACTGGAGATCAATTCAAACTTGTCTATGGATGTGTCGCCCAGGAAGTCAATCATCTTCTGAAGTCAATTGCCGCCCAATAAAAATTCTCCCCCGAAATCCCCCAATTTTTTTTGCATTCAACTTTGAAAACTTTTCTAAAATTCCGAAAAAAGAGAGAGTCGTTTTGTATAATAACCACTGAAATTCATTCACATTTTTTTGTCTTCATATCCATTCTAATCCCCCACAACCCAGTTTAATTTTTTTTCAAAACAAAACATCAGTCGCCGCCCATTTCTTCCCCCAATTTTGATCTCTGAGAAAAACAGTGATCTGAAATCGAAATCTTATGAAAATGCCCCCCTATTGAAGAAGAAGATCCCCACCCATGAATAAAAATTGTCGCATTGTTGTTTCTTTTTTCTCTGCTTTTTTCAGCAAAAAATGTTTTTAAAATGATGGCCTAACTTTTGCAAGTTGAATTTTCTAGGCCAGCAAATTTTACGGTGTAGAAGTGACCTGATTTATATTCTAGGCTATTTACCATGGTGGCCTAGAAAACTCAATTTGCGAAAGTTAGGCCACCGCGTTAAAATGACCCAGAAATCCCACCAGGTAAATACTATCAGGACATTTCTAGTTTATAAAGTCCGTGGCCTAGAAATCTAAATCTGAAAATTCTAGGCCATATGAAATCAGATTTTGTCACATTGTTCTTTCTACTATATTTTCTGTGTCTACAAACATTCGGATATTACATTACTCATCTTGGAACTTGATTTGGGCATAATTTTTTATACAAACAAAAATTTTTGTTTCGTCGTTTTTGAAACATTTCCCGGTTTTTTTGTTGTCGGACAGGAATAGCCGGGTTTTTCTGGTATAAAAAGATTAGGATTTGAGCGGAAATGGGAAATAAATATTCTGGAAGTTTGGAACTTCTGAAAGTGTTAGCTGTTCTGGAAAATGCCGATGGTTACTGTCAATGAGTAAGTCTTCTCTTGAAAAATATAATGACCTAGAAATCCAAATTTGTAAAATAGAGTCTATAGTGGCATAGAAACCCAAAATTTTTGAACTCTCGAAACCCCAAAAAATTAATTTTCTAGTTCTTAGTGGCCTAGAAACTCAACATTTTGAAACACTAGTTTATTGTAGTGGCCTCCCAAAGTTGAAAACAATAGTCTATAGTGGCCTAGAAGCCCAAATTCGTGAAATAGTGTCCTAGAAAACGAAACTTGTGTAATTCTAATTCAAAGTATACTAGAAACCCAAATTTATGAAATTCTGGTGGCCTAGAAACCCAAAAAATTTAAATTCTAGTTCTTAGTGGCCTAGGATCCCAAATTTGTAAAATTCTAGTGGCCTAGAAACTCAAATTTGAAAAATCCAGGTTCATAGTGGCCTAGAAACCCAAATTTTGGAAATTCTAGTTCATAGTGGCCTAGAAACCCAAATTCGCGAAAGCCAGGTTCATAGTGGCCTAGATACCCAAATTCCTGAAGTTCCAGTTTTCTATTGGCCTAGAAACTCAAGTTCGTAAAATTCAAGTCACTGTGGCCTAGAAAACCAAATTTCTGAAATTATAGTGGCCTAGAAACCCAAATTCCTGAAAGTCTAGTGCATGGAGGCCTAGAAATCCAAATTGCATGAAATTCTAGTCTCTAATGGCCTTGAAACCCAATTTCCTGAAATTCCAGTCCATAGTGGCCTAGAAACCCAAATTTGTGAAATCCTAGTGCATGGTGGCCTAGAAACCCAAATTCCTGAAATTCCAGTTTTCTATTGGGCTAGAAACCCAAAAAATTTTAAATTCTAGTTCTTAGTGGCCTGGAGTCCCAAATTTGAAAAATATAGTCTACAGTGGCCTAGAAACCCAAATTCGTAAAATTCTAATCTATATTGGACTAGAAACCCAAATTCTTACAATTAAAATTCCAGTTTTCTATTGGCCTAAAAATCCAACATTTTGAAATTCTAGTCCATAGTGGCCTAGAAACCCGAATTTGTGGAATTCTAGTGGCCTAGAAACCCAATAGCCTGAAATTCTATAGTCCATAGTGGCTTAGGAACCAAAATTCGTGAGATTCTAGAGGCCTAGAAATCCAAATTCGCGGGATTCTAGTGGCCTAGAAATCCAAATTTGTATAATAGTGGCCTAGAAACCTAAATTCCTGAAATTACAGTTTTCTATTGGCCTAGAAACCCTAATTTTAAAAATCTAGGCCATCATGATGTTTGATTTTTTATTAGTTCTCCAATCATTTCCCTCTTTAAAAGTATCATTTTGAAGTAGATTTGAAAATGGTCAACTAGTTTTTTGGTTGCTTTTTCTACATTTTCTTAATGATCTATACACCAATTTAACGACTTTTCGGTTTCTTATATAAAACTGTTGGACCGAATTTTTCAAATTACAAAAAAAATTCAAGTGGTTTTTTTTGGTAGTTGATGTTTTGGTTTTGTAGTTCAACAAAAATTGCTTCTTCTTCTTCTGAATTCTGTTTCAGAAAAGGGGAATTTCTGAAGATTCGAATCCCGATAACATCTTATTGTCACCTCTTTCTCTGCGTCTCTTCATCTCACACACTATTTCTCCTTGGCTTCTTTTTCTAGTCTTTATATTACGTAACTCTCCTTTCTCTTCCTCTTCTTTCGTATACTATAACTGACGCATAATTGGAATTTCCATTTCAAACAGACTGACACATACAAATGGTTTTTCTCCTCTCTATTTGTGTCTATGCTTTTCGTTTTCGTCACAATTAGTTCGAGATTTTATATGAGAATTGATGAGGATGGTGTATGTGTGATGGTGTCTTTTTGAATCGGTTTTGAGGATCAGAGATTAGTCTGAATAGGTAGAAGGCAACGTTGTCTGAAGTAATTATTGGAGTTGACTTTAGAGTTTGAGCTTATACCGTAAAAGAGGAGGTCCTTTGAGCAATTTATCTCGGTTCCTGTGAAAGATACCAAAAAGTGGTTGACTAATAAAATATTTATCCTAAACAAAGGAATATTTTGTCAGTTGAACACTTTTAGATATCTGTAACAGGAACCGAGATAAATTGGCTCAAAGTTTGAACACCCGATAAGTCACCAGAATGGCTTCTAAAAAATGGATTCTGAAACATTTTTTTGTTCAAAAACTTGTGCTAAACTTTTGTAAAATCTTATGATCTTTGAATGAGAGTACCGATTCTCTTAAAAATGAGTCTTTAGAGTTTAATTTAGGAACAGACTCTAATTAACGGATAACCTAGCTAAAATTGAAGATTAAAAAAAGTAGGTGATGAAATCCAAAAGCTTAACATTTGAAACCTTTTGAAATCCGTGAGATAAGAAGCTTGATTCCGTACTTCCTCTAAAAGAAGCCCACCCACACCGTCAACTTTGAGTTCAGTTATTTAGATTCCTGTCAAAGATACCAAAAAATTGTTAACTGACAAAACACTTTGGATATTATGATAAGAATTTTATCAGTTGACAAAATTTTGATATCTTTCATAGGAATCGAGATAATTGAGCTTGAAGTTGACGGTTTGTTGACGGTGAGCTTCTGTTAGTAACAATACGGTAACCATACGTTTGCTGAATTTGAGCATTTTTAAGCTACAAGCATTTCTCGGTCCGGTAAATGTGTCTGGAAAATTTGTCACCCACAAAATTTAAGCTCAAATTTTGTTGTAAATTTTCTGAATAGTCTGAATAGTCTTAATCATATATTTCGAATATCCTAACAGTGTCCATCTGGTTTTGAATTTTGAACCTACAAGAAAGCTCAACTGTTCTAGCAGGTTTTTTTGGAACTTTCTAGAAATTATAAACAATCAAGGCTCTTTGAAAGAGTAATCAGAAATCGGTCCCTTTTGAAACACTCTAAAACCGATGGATGTCAGAAATATATTTCTTTTACGACTTCTGAAAAATTCAAAATAATTATTGTGTGATTTTTCCTAAATTTCGGTCAACTGAGAAATCTGTTAATAGCAAACTACGGTAAGATTTCTAATAGAGTCGCACCCTGATAGTCAATTTTGAGACATCTTTTTTCCGTCCCTGTGAAAGATATCAAAAAAGTGGTAAGCTAACAAAACGTCTTTCAAACCGTCGGTTTTGAGCCCATACATCTCATTTCCTGTTGAAGATATCGAGAAGTGGTAAACTGGCAAAAGGCTTATCATAATATCAGAAATATTTTGTCAGTTGAACATTTTCTTTTATCTTCGCCAGAAACCGAGATGAAATGATTAAAAGTTGAGAGTTAGGGTGCAAGCTAACAGACTATATAATCCGCGGTAATCTACAGTACACCTCTCGCTTATTCTAAAAATCATAATTAATCCTCTCGCTCCCGAAACAAAGATACAATCTGCTTTCTTCACCTTGTTCTAGATGACCTTCCAAAAAAAAAGAAAATGCAAATGCGCGAATCTCCTCAAAATGCTTCTTCTTCTTCTCGCTTTCACTCTTCTCCCAACCTCTATTACGTAATCGTCCTCTCCTCCTCCTTTCATCGGGATCAACCAGTTTTTCATTCGTTTTTTTCAGTTACTACTTTTGTTTCTTTTCTTCCAAAAAGAATGGAAAATGGGTAATCTATCCCCGTTGGGTTATTTGATCAATCATTCTGTCTAAACTATTTCCCTATTCAATTCTTCCCTCATAAAATAGTCAGCAGTCAGTTACAACCTTTTTTCCTTCTTGTCCTTATTGTCATTGTCTATAGGTTTACACCAATTTATGGTTCAAAAGGACATGCGCGCTCCCGAAATTTCTAGATTTTTCCACCTTTTTTGAATCGTTAAGTATTTTTCTTCTATTTTGTGAATGCTGACATTGAATTGACCGTATAAATTTGATTACTGTAAAAATGAATTTTTAGATTAATAGCAAGAAGCTCACTAACCTAAAACCTGTATAAGAATGGCCCACACAAGTCAAAGTTTAAGCCAATCTATCTCGGTTCCTATAAGAGATATGCAAAATGTGTTACCTAACATAATGTTGCTGAGTTTATGATAAATAGTTTATCAGTTGACAAATTTTTGGTATCTTTCACAGGAATCGAGATAAATTAGCTCAAAGTTGAACGTTAAGGGGCGCTTCTATTACAGGTTGTACGGTATTTAAAAAAAAGGAGCATTTTCTTGATATTTTTGTAGTTTTCTGAAGAAACCGAACTATTGTAACCTACTTTTCCAGACATCCAAAGTTAGAAGTTTTAACTGAAAGTCTGATTTCAAAATTTCACATTTTTTCTAGAGATTCTGAGATTCTGAGATTCTGAGATTCTGAATTTCTAAAATTTTTAAATTTTTAAATTCTGAAATTCTAAACTTCTAAAAATTCTAAAAATTTCCAAATATCTCCAAAACTCCCAAAACTCCCGAAATTCTCAAAAAAAAATCTGAAATTTTGAAATTCTGAGGTTCTGCAATTCTGAGAGCCTGAGATATTGAGATTCTGAAACTCTGAAATTTTGAATATCTGGAATACAGAAATTCTGAAATTCTAAAGTTTTTAAACTCTAGAATTCTGAGATTCTAAACACTACTATTCTAAAACTCTAAATTTCGAAAAGTCTAAAATTATAAAATTCAGAAATTTTGAATTTCGAGCTTCTGGAATTCTGAAATTCTGAAATTCTGAAGTTCTGAAATTCTGAAATCCTGAGATTTTGAGATTCTGAAAATCTGAAATTTTGGATATCTGGTATTTTGAATATCTGAGATTCTGAAAACCTGAAATTCTAAAGCTCCGTTTTCTAAAGTTTTAGAATTCCGAAATTCTGAGACCCTGAAATTTTGAATGTCTAGCTTAAACTCTGAAATGATAATAACTTTCTGAAATTCGGAAATTCGGAATTTTGAGGTTCTGAGGTTCAGAGATTCAGAGATGCTAAAATTTTATATTTCTTAAATATTCTGGGAATATGATTTTCGGACCCCGGGAGAATTCCTAAAACCTCAATTTCATTTCGAAATTTCCAAGAATCAGGTCCTAAAATTCCACAAAATGTTCCTATTACACAAATCATGCTTCTGTTTTGACAAGAGGTTTAAAAATTCTAACATTTTTATTAATACTACAGGTTTTCCCGGCATTCCATGTTCCTTTACACAATTTTCTAAATAGGTTTACCAAATTCTTTCTCTTTTTTTTCCTCTTACCAGGTGACCATATATGGTCTCTTAACTATATACCATATAAGGGTGTTTGACCCTGTCATCAGTCACTTTTTCTTTTATTTCTCGAGGCTTCATCAGACAATGAGTGTTTCAAACAATGATTGATGAGAACAGTTTTTCTTTTTGGCATCGCAGAGACATAGAGAAAATGAGAGAGAGAGAGAGAGAGAGAGAGAGAGAGAGAGAGAGAGAGAGAGAGAGAGAGAGAGAGCGAGAGAAAATGGCATGCATAACTATAATTACAATTTGGAAGGAAACAAAAGATTTTCAACTCGTTTGTTTGTGTCCTCTCACTTTTTTTTTGTCATTTCTCTACCTTGTCCTTTTGACAGTTATCTATTTTTCAGTATAACCTAGCTTATTGTACTTTTCTACATGATTTTTGCTAGATTTTTCGGCCCTTTTTTGAAGATTATGTCCTTATGTCCCTTTAAACTTTTATTATTTCAAACTCCTCCCTTAAATTCTCCCAAAATAATCATTTTAATTCCATTCCGCATGATTGTCCTCACTCAACATACTCCTCCTTTCTTCTCTCTCCTCCCCAATGTTGACCTACTCCTCCAGTCTCCAGTCGGCGACTCATAGTTGCACTCTACACTCCTAGTTCCCGTCGGAGAGATGGCCGAGCGGTCCAAGGCGCTGGTTTAAGGCACCAGTCCCTTCGGGGGCGTGGGTTCGAATCCCACTCTCTTCAGTTCTTTTTTTTCCTTTTTGATTATCAGATATCATATGTTGTTCCACTAGTGTGGTTGTGTTGACAGTCACTTTATCTGTAATAACATGTTTTTGACCAGGTCCCCTCTCTCTAATGATCCTATAATCTCCGCTGTAACCAATTCATCGCAATAGTAAGAAATATAACAAACAAAGCTTTTCAGCAAAATGCGACGACGCTTAGTCGCCATACCATTACTCATATTGGCTGTCACTTTTCAAGCAGAAGCCGTCAAGATTATAGATAACGGTCTTGCGCCGCCCGAAATTGTTCATACGCCGGTGTCAACGAAACGTAAGAATGTGGTGACTAATTTTTTTAGAATAATCAAGATTGTTTCAGCCAGATGCAAAGTTTTCGCACCACCTCTTGATTTGATTTTCATCTTGGATTCTTCTGGATCTTTGAGAGACAAGTTTCAGGATGAAATTGACATTATCAGAAGAATCCTGAAGCATGTGACGATTGGAAAAACTGCAACAAGGGTTATGTTGATTCAGTTCAGGTAAGGATGAGCGTCAACTTTGAGCTCAAATATGTCAGTTCTTTGAAGATTTATCAAAATTTTGTTAACTAGAAAATTTAGCTGATATTATGATAAACATTTTATTAGTTGACAACTTTTTGATATCTTTCACAGGAACCGAGATAATTGAGCTCAAAGTTAACACTATGGGTAGGCTTAATTATCTTGGTTCCCGTGAAAGATAACAAAACTTTGTTAACTGATAAAATATTGCTGGTATTATGATAAACAATTTATCAGTTAACATTTTTTGATATCTTTCACAGGAACTGAGATATATTGAACGAAAAGTAGAAAGTTAGTGGGGCCTTTCTATTACATTGTTGACAGTAGTTTTAAAAAACTAAGCTTCACGAGGTTGACTTCTTAAACTGAAAGTAGTAAATTGCTGAAATTGAATTATGAAAAACAAATTTTGAATTCCAGTGGCACCCAACACCTGGAATTCAATTTCGAAAAGTTCACTGATCGAGAAGAGTTGCTGGCTGCGTTGGACGTTCTTCGTCATGTTTCTGGAATTACGAGAATCGGTGGAGCCTTTGAATTCGCTCTTCAGCAATTGAAAACTCCTGGAAGTGTGAGTAATTTTTTCTGGACATTTTTGAAATTGGAATTGAACAGAACGTTGAAAATTTTTTCCAACTTCTAAATCTGGAAATGCAAAATTTGATTTGTGTCCAATTATCTTGGTTTTCTTAAGAGTTAGCCAAAATGTGTCAACTGTTTAAATGCTTACTATAACGTCAGCAATATTTTATCAGCAGATCACTTCCTGATAACTTTTACAGGAAACGAGATATTTGAGCTCAAAGTTGACCGGTTAGGTTTGCTCTCATTAAAGAAAATACGATAGTCAACTATGAAATGCTACGAAAGTACTTCAGAATTTTTCGATTTGTTTCGAAATGTTTGAGTATACTAAACAAAACTAGAGGTTTAATTTTGTAATTGACAACTTTTTCCTAACTACAGTAGTTTTTGAGTTTGGTGCCTTTAAACTTTAAGTTACCGGTATCAAGAGAAGAGACGGTCACTCTATTAGAGAAAATACGGTGCCTTCAAAGGGACAGTATGAAAGTTCCGGGTTACAGTGTTTTATGAATATCGCAAACTAAAAAATTTTCAGGGTCTTCGTGATGGAACTGTACCAAAAATCGTCTACCTCCTCTCCGATGGTCGTACTCATGACTATCCAAAGGATTGGCAAATGTCTGATGTCTTACGAAGGTATTCCTTAAAATTTCCCTCCTATTCTCAATAGAACGCATTTTCCAGAGAAATTCCAAACATTGACATCTGGGCTTACGGTACCGGCGACTATGTGGCAATGGCAGCCTTGGCTAATTATACTCAATCCGAACAGAAAATTGTGACAAATCAGAATTTGCAAAAATTGGAGCCTCAATTTGAAAAGTACCATGGAACGGAGATCTGTGAGCAGCAGCCGAGTGAGTTTTTTAGTTAAAATTTTGAACAAATTTCTGCTTTCAGCTTGTGTAAAAGGGTCTGACAAACCATTGGATCTTGCTCTTGTGGTTGACGCTTCGGAGTCCTTGGACCATCTTTTCAGCGATCAGGTAAACTAACATTTCTCAGTATATCGTATACCAGAATCTTCCAGAAAAAATTCCTGGTCGATCGAGTTTTGGGAAACATCAACATCCATCCAGAAGCCGTTCGTGTTGCATTGATAACCTACTCTGGACAAGCATTCGTTCATTTTAAATTCAATTCGTTCTTATATGGAAACAACACTTCTGTACAGGGATTCGTAAAGAATATTCGATCAATCAAAGGAACAACAGCTACAAATGTGGCATTGATGGATGCGTTCGATCTTCTGACTTCGAAGGATCCATCGACTGGAATTAGAGAAGGTGTGCCGAAAATGGCATTGGTTCTTACTGATGGACATTCTCATAGGTTTGTTGAACATTTTCATAATCAAAATTCTAATCTAATTAAAAATATGGTCGCTTAACCTACATTTTTATTGAAATCCGCGTTACCGGTCGAAGCTTCAGATCCCGTATTAATAAAAGCCTACACCTTCGAGCTCAATTATTTCGGTTCCTATAGAAGATATAATAGATATGACAGCTAATAAAATTTTTATCATAATATCACAAGCATTTCATTAGTTGACAATCTTTTGATATCTTTAACAGGAACCTAGATAATTGAGCTAAAAGTTGACGGTTCCGGTAGGCTCCTATTGTAGGGAATGCGGTAGCCGATTTTGGAGCTTTGAAACAGTATTTTTTAATTTTTCGATTTGTCTGAAAATTTCAGTTTATATTTAACAAAATTCGAGCGTCATTTTCGTAACTGACAACTCTTAGCATCTATTTTGGTTTTTGAGATATACGCCTTTAAAAACTGGGTGTCTGCGTCTCGCCTCTCTCGGTGATCAAGCATCCCATCTTCAAAAACGCATAACTCAAAAACGACTGTAGCTAGAAAAAGTTGTCAATTACAACATTAAAGTTCTACTTTTGTTTAGTATACACTAAATTTTTCAGCCAAATTGGAAATTTTTGCAATATTTTTGTAAGGCTTCAAAGTTGACTACTGTACTTCCTCTAGTGGGAGCTTATCGAACCGTCAATTTCATAGCCAATTACCTCGATTTCTGTAAAATATATCAAAAGTTTACTAACTGATAAAATATTGATAATATTATGATAATCCATTTATAAGTAGACAAATTTTTGACATGTTTCACAGGTAAGTGAGCTCAAATTCGACGGTATGAATGGGCTTCTAGGAGAGGAAGTACTGTATTTCTCGTTTCTGTAGTTCTGGAATTTCAGGCACTTTTTAAAAATCAATATCTTGAACTAATTATTTCCAGATCTCCCAAAGACATGGCTGAAAAAATGCGTGCAGCCGGAATCATAATGATTGCCGTAAGTGTCACTCCTCGGCCATTGGTGGATGAAGCTGAACTTCGATTGATTGCTGGATCCGAAAAACGTGCATTCACACCACCGAACCTTCATGCAAGTCTAGTCTCAAACGTCTTCCTTTCAATTCCTATAATCTTTTCAGGAATTCGAAAGCGAGTTCATGAAATACGTTGGCTTTGGATGCGATGGCATCGAATTGCCTCCAGATGCGAAACCTCAAGTTCGAGGAGCCACTGATGTGAAATGTACGGAGCATTCAATGAGCATTGTGGTCAGAACTCAAAGAGCACTTCAAGGGCTAATGTATGCTCATATGTATCATGATGAGCCAGAGTGTATGATGAAGAAAACTGATAATAATAGAGAGATTCAAATGACATTTACGGAGGGAAAATGTGGTTTGGTGAAGACGCCGTCAGCGGTAAGTTTGTTCTCACCCAAAGCTTCAATTTTGAGCTTAATTATCTCAATTCCTGGTGAAGATATCAAAAATTTGTCAGCTGATAAAATGTTTATCATAAAGTTAGCAACATTTTATCAGTTGACAACTTTTTGATATCTTTCACAGAAAATGAGATATTTAAGTTTAAAGTTGACGGTTTCGGTGGGCTTCATTCAGAGGAAATACAGTAGTCAACTTTGAAGTCCTACAAAAGTATTATATCATTTTTCGATTTGCCTGAAAATTTTAGATTATATTAATCAAAACTAAAGCTTCCCTTTTGTAAGTGACAACTTCTTTCCAACTACAGTAGTTTTTGAGTTATGCGCCTTGAAAGTTAACGGAGTCAAGGCTCCCAATTAGATTAAATCGGTAGACTAAAAGTGATTACGAGTGTTACAGTAATCAAAGGTGCATGCATTCAAATAAAAATTTTCCAGGATGGTCGTGGCTACCATTTCAACATTACCGTAATCCTCCAATTCCATCCTCTGATCATCACAAGAGCAGATCAAGGTCTCGATATGTCCTGCTTTGTTCCATCGGCAGTCCCACGCCAAGAACTTGATCAAGCTATCCTCAAAAACGCTGCTGACACACAATGCAACTACAGACTTCACAGGTACAGTAATCCTTACTCATAAATTTAAAAAACAGATAATTTTCAGATACAGTCCCGGACAATGCGTGGCGCTGGACGCCAAGGTTGGCGAGACACTGTACCATCGTTGGGAATGCGATAGCCGTTTGTTGACTTGAAATTTTGAAAACTCTGAAAATTTATTTTTTGACATTTTCAGCACCAGAATACAACTACTTGGTCCACGATTGTTTCGTGCAGTCAGAGAAGCATACACAACAGATTCTGGATTCCAATGGGTATTCTTTAATTTTTTGACTTCTGATTCAATTTATTTTTCAGATGCGAAGTCGATCAACACTTCCTGGAGACCCCCAACTATTCCCGCTTCAAAGACTATCCAGATGACGCCTACGTATTCCAGGAGATGTCGGTTTTCAAATTCCCTGGAGACGGAGATCTAATCTTCCATTGCCGAATTTCGCTGTGCAATATGAAGGACCCAAATGCGCCATGCAATCAGAGTATTGTAAGTTCCTTTTGCTTGCCCACCCCTCGTTGCGCACTTGGCGCAGCTGGTAGCGCTGCACTGTTTTGTTCGAGAGGTCAAGGGTTCGAGTTTTGCTGGGGGCAGAGTCTTTTTTATTCTTTTTTGACTTCTTACAAATAATAAAAAAGATATTTTCAGCCTCCAAAATGCCCCAAGAAGGTGCCAGTCCTTCCGGTCCGTCAAAAACGAGACGTCTCTGCTGAGCAATGGATGTCGGCTGAATGGAGAAGTAAACAAATTAGAAAGAGACAAATCGAGCTGAAAAATCGATCAAGAAGACAAATTGTGGAGACCAAACAGGGCTATTATATGACTCTTCAAGTCGAGACGAGAACTTTGAACGTGCTCCTGAGTGAGAGCATCCGACCAAGAGACTCTGTCAAGTACTGTGATATCTCCTAAATTTCCGGAATTATCGATTTTTTTTTCTTTTGGAAACGGGTCCTGAAACATCTTCCCAGCGTTCTTTCACTCCTTTGTTATGTTGTGTATGTATATAAATTTTTGAACAATTTTTGAAAATTCAATAAAGTTGAGATCAAAATTTTATATGTCTTTTGAGACCATCCTTTTGGGACCGTTGTAGATGCCAAACTTTATCAAAAATTGAAACTACCGTAACTTGATTAGTTTTCATCCACTTTGAAAATTTCCGATTTCACCGCATTCGACTCGTTGCGAGCTTCAAAATAAGCACAAACAAGACTAGGCTCCGCACATGGATGGCCGCCGTGCGGTTTCCTAGGCCACCAGCTAATGAAAAAGCGAAAACTGAACAAAAATGTGCTCTTTTCGAATTTTTTCTATAATAGAAAAATGAATTTGTGTTTAAAGGCGCACACAATTTCTTTGCGGATATCCCGCAGCGAAAATAGTTCTACGCCTAATTTCAACCAAAAAAAAATAATTTTGAAACAAAATTTCAGCTTTAAATTATAGACTTAGGCAAAAACGCCTTGTTTCCTTTCCACTGGAACATCTGAAAAATGACGCCAAATTAAAAAATGTTTTTTTGCTGGTCCAGTTAAAACTGTGAACAACAGGAAGAAGTGAAAATCTATAGAGATTTATTCAAATAGTCACTTTTTGAGTACATGAGTTCAATGATTGTTCTTCTATTCATTCCTGGTGAGCATCATGATGACGAGATGTGATATGTTGCATCAATGACTTCATCACCGACTTCTTTCCAACACCAGTACTACTGCTCTGATCACTACGTTTTCCAGCTGAAGCCACTTCTGTAGATCGCTTCTTCTTGGCCTCGTTCTCCGATTTGCGATCCTCACTCGATCCAAGACGGCGATCATCGTTTGAATTGTCTTCTTTCGATTTGATCTCCCGAGCCATCTTTTGTTCTTTCTGGAATAGAAATAGAATTTTTAGATTTGAAAATTTCAATTTTAATTAACCGGAATGAGAGTGGATCTTCTGGTAACGACATTTTCGTAGGAGTTACTCTTTTCACAGTTTGGAATTCCTTGATCTTTGGTGTCAGTCTTTGCGAGTTGTGCGAGACGGCAAGCTGAGGCATCTTCATTTCTGAATATCCAAAATCAATTAGAATAGATTCAAAACCCTATCTTACTCGCAAGCTTTTTTGTAATCAGCCTGTGTGATCACTTCTGAAACTTTTTGTCCATTGTGACGAACAGCTCCGGCCTTGAACAATGGTCGGAAGAAAGGATCCTGGAGAAGTTCTTTTCCACGAAGACGTTTTTCTGGAGTGTAGACCAGGATACGTTTGAGAAACTGTAGCTGTTCTGGTGTAATTTCGGTGACGAGCTAAAATAATTTGACTGATAACTTGGAAGTCGATTTGGATTGAAAATCCCACTCTTTGCAACCCATATCCTTTGGTGAATTTCCACAATTCCTGATCCAATCTTTCTCCTCTCATGGCCTTGATCTCCTGCTCATTTGGTGCTCCAAAACAACGACAATACAGTTTCATTTGATGAGCACTGTCCCTTCCAGGAAAAACCACATGACGCTTCACCATTTCCGCCAGAATACAACCTGCTGACCAAGCATCAACTGTTGCCGAATATTCCATGGCCTTCTGGAGCAACTCAGGTGGTCTGTAGAATCTGGTGACTTGATAGCAGTTGTTGGCTTTGCCCTTCACGATGATTTTAGCAGATCCAAAATCACTGATTTTGAGAAGCGCAGTATCATGATCCACTAGAATGTTGACCGGTTTCAAGTCTCGGTGAACCACTTTGTGCTCTTCCAGATATTTCAATCCAGCAAACATTTGCCATGTATAGAGACGGATGTCTATATCTGTCAGCTTCTGACGTATGACTTCGGCAAGTGTATTTGGCATGTAGTCGAAAACATACGATTCACAAACCTGAAGAATTTTGAGAAAGTTGAATTTAGGTTCTTCCAGAATTCTTCAAAAATACCTTATTGTCATAATTGTGACTAAATGCAAAAATCATCTGAATCACATTCTTATGCTTGCTCCGCTCGCGTCCAGTCAGAAAGATGAACTCAAAGTTTCGCTCTCCTTTCTCCGGCCAACTCTTCTTGATGGCAATCTTCTTCGCATACGGCTCACGGAGGTCTCCTTTGTAGACGTTGCTGAACACGCCGCACGAGTGAAGATGAACGTCGTCGATTTTTAGCATTACTTTTTTATTGTCGGCTGGCATTTCGTAAGCCTCCTGAATGTTGTGTCTTGTTGGGGAGAGGATGGGCTGGGTTACGGTACCTGCTCAACAGTAACACTCATCCTCGAGCTATTGGCTACAGCAGCTTAACTATTAAAACTGGGGGATAAAGGATTTTTGGGAGTTTCCAGCCTTTTTAATAGTTTTTTTTTCGTACTTTCCATCCTGTCGTGGATTTAGGTGTTGTCACGATTTTTATATTAGGACGTGAAACTTATTCAGGTATCCTAATCAGCTCATTTCATACAAGACGGTAGCATTAGAGCTTCCCGCTTTCCCCCTTTCCCAACATGCAAAAACTATCTTCTTGTCTTCTTATCACAGAAAGAATCGTTCTCTCTTTTCCTCCCCAAATATCATCTTTATCGATTCCAATTAGTATCAATTGGCTGCACGCCTACCTTTCTAGAAATCGAAAAACAGAGCACCATGGCGTTATATTACAGTTTCTGCGGTACTTTTTCAAACCCTTTAATGCAGAGGGCATTCTCCTGGGCCCGGGATGGCCCGGAATTTTACATCGAATTTCTCTTTTTAAATAATTTATTTGATCTTGTAAGTTCTATCACAGAAAAACCATCATAACAAAATGAAAAATATCGAATTCAATGACAGCCTTGACACCGTCGTTCCGCTGGATACTGCAGCCATTATCGAAATGATAATCTTGGTCTCTATCCCTGGAAAAAAACATGATAGAAATACAGTAACCCAAGAAACGAACCTCAAGCGATAATCTCCGACTACATCTGTTTCAACAACTTCCAACTGTTCCTCGAAATTTTCAAAATCTGTAACATCTTCGAATTCCAATTTCAAAAACGTCAATTGGGGTGAGCCACCGGCACTCCAGTGTCTTATGAATGCATATAAACCAGGGACGGAGAGTCTGGAATCTCTAACGACAATGTGATTTGCATTGAAATTGATCAAATTGTTAAGAGTGACCCATTGTCCTTCTGAAGGGATGTACAACTGTTTCATTGGTCCCAGTTTTCCGTCGAATTGAAAAGTATTGGAAACGACGTCCTCGACATTGTAATAGTCTGAAGCACGGGCATTTCTGTAAAAACTATTATCATTTGGGGGCGGCGACTTCCTGGGAACTATTACCTAAGAACATAATCAATTGTTGCATCTCCATTCCATCGAATTTCGGAGTTCTTATAAAATTCAAAACGAGCCAGCATCTTCTCCTGCCATTCGCTGATCCAGTCGATTGCCCAAACACCGTTTCTATCAATGTCTAATCCGTAAACACCAATATTAAATAGATCAGTGACATATTCCACAATCATTTTTATCCCCATCTCATGATCTTCAAAATATAGCTCTAGAAATTCTGTGTTAAAAGCTATCTTGCTTTCAAGCGTTGTGCGTTCAAAGCGATATGGTTGCTCAGCTATGACAGTTATCCGATCGTCGTCTTCAGATGTCTCAATATCGATTTGTCCACAATATGCATAATCTATCATGATTAATTTCCATTCCAATGGTTTCCTACGTTGATAATGATTTTTAAGAAGACGTCTCATGTTTTTCGAGCAGAAAGAGGCAGTCACTCTGAAAATGTGTTTCTTTTAGTCTTAAACCTTCGAAAAAAAAACAAAATAGAATTCAATTATTCACTATTAGTTATGGATCAAAAGCCAAACATACTTACATTTCATTGGGTTCCAATATATTGATTATTTCTGAGAGCACGACGAATGGAGTATGGAGTATTGGAAAAGGCATTAGAAGAATGAATGAATTGGATTGGGGAAGTGCGGGACAGAATAATGATGATGGTTCGTTAAGAAAGAAAGTGGGCGGGAGGGAAGAACAGATGTGAAGAGAACGGATGTGAAGAAGGGATCAATGGGTAACTGTAGGCGACGCACATTGACTCATGGGAAGGACACTGCCTCCATCCATTTCGCTCTAGTCCCCACCAGATCTGGTTTTTCTTCCTAGGAGCATAAGGTATTAGGTTGAACAGAAAGTTTCTTTCTTTTTGGAAGGGTTGTTTTTGAGCCTCGATTTCTGGATTTCTAGATGGTTTACCAGGTCAAATGTTTTTTTGTTAGAGAGCTGTGTTCAATGTCTATCAGATTGTAGATTGGCTAGTTTTCATCTCACTTCGTGTTGCAGAAATGACTATTCTTTTGGTCCTTATCCGACTGCACAAAGGCAACATGATTTTATTTATAATTTTATTTGGTCGTCAAACACCTGGTATTCACAAACAAATGATGGATCTATATAAGGGTCATGTCCCGTCATTGTCTACAATTTTTGTTGGGTTTGAAAATTTCCACCCGGGAGAGTTCAGTTCGAAAGATTCCAACGACCCAGTGAGTTGCATTTCGATCAATTTCTGAAAGTCGTGAAGGCGGATTTTTTTCAAACCACTTGTAAAACGTCAAAGGCGTTGTCCGTTAGTCAACCAAGTATTGTGTATGGATTGAAGTCTCTTTGCAACTTCAAGAACTGGGTCGATTTTTATCCCATGTTCTGAAGGACTACGACATGGATTTCCATGTGGATATGAGCATGTCTCTCTTATCATTTCTTCATACGTTTAGTTGGGCGGGGGATCTTATGACCGTAGGTGAGAAGTGGGTAAGCTACTCTAACTATGTGCGGAAGAGTCAGTTGATTAAGAAAGAAGAGCTAGCTCTAGACGTTCCGAAACCAAAATTTTACTTGAAAATGGGTATGTTCTAGGTTTGATGGTCTGTCCAAAGAATGGTGAGTGTGAATTTTTAGATTAAAGTACCATTATAACCACCGTATTGTATAATTCCTAATTAGAGAAATTGATTCTGGCAGTCGAACCGGAACAAGGAGAAAAGCCCAAGTTTCACTTCCAGCACCCCAGTGCGAGATCCCCCGTGACTAAAGGTATCAGCCAAGAATTCATGTCGTTTAGCTGAACTATTATTTTGTATTCACCGTGATCTCCAAATTTTACCCTTTCGGATAAATGGTCACTTGGGGCTCTTAAACGTCATCTTGATAGAAAATATTCCAAGTGAAAAGATGACCAAAAAAAGGAGTTGACCCACGTTTTCAATCTCGGCCCTCCTCTTTCTAGGCCTATGAAATCATGAAATCACCGGAACGTTACCAGACAGCTATCGATGCCTATGAACACTACTTTTATTGATCTAGTCCCCTCAGCTTTGAGAAAAATTTGATCAAAAAAACTGCCAAAAAAGAAAGAAACTTTCTGTTCAACCTAATATCTTCCTTACAATTAGATATAAAATGCTAGATGCGTCGGTTGGTCCTTATCCCAGTTTGTCCGGCTTTGGGTTTGGCTCCCTATACAAGAAACAGTGTTCTCTCCAATTTGGCTCGTCGGGACGTTTTATGGATGTCAGCCGAATAGAAAAGCAAACAAATCACATAGACCCAAATCGAGCTGAAAAATCGATCAAGGAGACAGATTGTGGAGACCAAACAGGAATATTATATGACTTGATTAGTTTTCATCCCAGTCGAAAATTTCAGATTGAACCGCATTTGACTCGTTGTGGGCTTCAAAATGTGTACAAACGAGTCTAGGCTCCGCCAATTCAGATTTTTTGTCGTTACTAAATTGTACACTTTTAACGATTTTTCCGAGATAACAAAGTTATTGGAATCGAGACTCTGTCAAGTACTGTGATATTTCCTAAATTTCCGGATTTATCGATTTTTTCTTTAGAAAACGGGTTCTGAAACATCTTCCCAGCGTTCTTTCACTCCTTTATTATACTGTGTGTGTATATAAAGTCATCATTTTTTGAAAATTAAAAATTCAATAAAGTTGAGATCAAAGTCAACATATCTATATTGATTTTTTGAGATCATGCCCTTGGGACCATTGCAGATGCCAACGTAGCGTTTGGAAGACGTTCTCGTAATCGGCGGAACTGGAATTTTTTTTCGATGTCGGATTGGATTTTGAACTTGCGTGTCAAGTGTTTGCGTACACAGGAATAAAATGCTGCGTACGCAAACACTGCCACGCAGACGCACAAATTCACAAATTCGGGCAGCGGTCGGTCGGCGGTTGACGATTTCCGACCGACCGAAATTCAAGCCTTATCAACCATACCTGCCCGTTAACCTTCTCGGACATTTTCTTATCACAGAAAATGTTCATAATTGGGTCTAGCAAAAATACAAAAATCCAAACTAGCGACTCCACGAATCCAGCGATAACTTCTCCGACGAACTTGTTTGCTTTATAGAATCCATCACAACTTTTGACGTCATGAGGAGCCACATCCAATAAGTATACGTAGGGAATAATTTGAGCAGCTGAAATGAAAATTACTGCGATAATTGCCCATCCCAGCCGACGACGGACTCGTTTCATAGATGACGCTGACGATGAGAGGGTGTCCGACTGAAATTAATAAAAAATACATTTCACATTTCTGTGTGTATGTTTGTCCAGATGTCCTCTCTCTTACCCTTTTCAGTTTTCTATTATGCCTGACCAACGAGATGAATACAAAAAATAGAACTGCAATTGTAAAAACCAAACAAACACCGGTAACGATAACTGAAATTCGAAGGAACTGAAATTTTAACTTTTCCCTGAAAAAATTACATTCGACAAGATTCACCCACGGAACGCAGGTTTTGAGATTGCATGAAATGATTCCAGGGCTTTGGATAGCTGCTTGAAAGATGCCAGTGGGGATCTGAAAGTCTGTAATTTGAGAGGACTCAAAAATAGCCAAAACTTACAGAGATTAAAAAAGAAGCGAAATAAATCAAAAACACCATTATGTAAACAAATCGAAGGGTGATAAGAGATTTGAATAGCATTGGATACATCACTCCAATATAGAGAAGAAATGCTAGGCCAGCATAGGATCCTGGAAAAACGAATTTCTGAATTTTTGAATTTCTGAATTTTTGAATTTCTGAATTTTTGAATTTCTGAATTTCTGAATTTCTGAATTTCTAAAAATTGAATTTAAAAGAATTCGAAAACCCGAAAATTCCTTTGAAATTTCTCTAAAATTCGGAATAGCAAACTATTTAGATCCCTATTTTTGTTTCCAGTACATAGTCATACCGATTCAATATTTTTTTCTAGAAATTTCTAAAACTAGATGATGCAAAAATACTGATCCGCCATATGATTAATTTCGAAATTAAGCACACACTCACAAATTTCACACCGAAATGAGGAGTTTGTGCTTTCCCACACTTTTGGTATCATTTTGTGTGTTCGGGATGAGCACAAAACATATTCAAAGACCAGAATATGATTTATGTAATAGACAATTTTATTTGGAATTTGTATTTGGTCAGATAAGCATTTTAATTTATGACAATTTTTTAATTTACCAATTACAGTAAACCAGTCGGTTTTACGCCCCTTCCGGGCTAGCCACGGTTTACTGCGGTGAAATCATCAAACGCCTTCCGAAGACTCCAAAATCAAAATTTCGGGAAACGGAAAGTTTGGGCATCAACTACGACACATTTCTAACCTATCTGTCCAGGTTTCAGCTCAATCGGTTAACTTTGAATGCGTGTAAAGGCGCGCTACATACATACAAAATCTGGTGAATGTTATTACAGTAAATTAGCATTATCCAGAAGTGTTTAAAATAAAAATCCATAAACTAACCCAATAATCCAAACATACTTGTATTGCTGACAATATTCAGGACAGCATATAAAAAGAAATTCGCTGGATTCGGCTTCAGAAGTTCTTCAAAAACCGCCGTGCTCAGAATCATTGCAATAACCATGAATATACAGGAAAGACATCGAGTTACCAGGAATATATAACGCTTTTTAGATTCTGCTTCCATTTCGAAATATAGGGGAAGAGTTACACAGAGACAGTAGAAATTGGCAAGTGCCGCTATTGAGAACATGGATAGGGAGACGTAGTAAGCATAGAATATTACGGAGATGGCAGTGTTGAGATCCTGGAAAATTCAAATTTGAGAATTTAAGAATTCAAAAGTTCCAGATTTTCAGAAGCAGGGGATCTTTGAAATTAAAAAAAAAAATAAATTTTGGAAAATCATCAAATTTCCTTACCTTAATCAAGAGACATGGCGATGAAGTTTGTGTACAATTTTCAAATAAAATCTCATTCGGATAATGACTAGAACAGTTTTCGAATATACTTTGATTCATTATTTTTCTGTGCCTCCAGAACAAAAAAAAACGAAACGATTTCCTCTTTTTTCTGAATGATTTTGTGTCTTTTTATGATAAGACCAAAAATTATTTACTTTAAGGATTACACTTGAAAAGGTGGGAAAATTACGAGGGTTTCAAAAAGTTCCTGAACTTGATAGTTCGGGGAGTTTTTTTGAGATGGCCTAGAAATATCTTCGGCCATGCTCAAAGTTTTCGTTTTCTTAAAAAAATTTGATAAGAAGAGCAAACAAATAAATTTTCATTCAATTATCGAGGTTATTAGTTCTAATTGTGTAGTTTGCTCCTGTTCTTCTTCTTCTTTCTCTTCTTTTTCGTCTTTTTTCCTTTTCGAGAAACTTCCAACAAAGAATTGGGCAATTTCGGTAGATTTGGTATAGATCCATTTTACCTGAAATCTTGTTTATGAAAAGGGAATTTTTATAGGCTCTTGAAAAGTACCGTAACCGTTGTAATAGAAGGGCCCCTTACTTTTAACTTTGAGCAAATTTTTCTCAGTTCCTGTCAAAGATATTAGAAATGTGTCAACTGATAAAATGTTTGAGATGTTGTGATTCACATTTTATCTGTTGATAACTTTCTTATATGATTGACAGGTATTGAGATAAATAGGATCAAAGTTAAAAATCATGGCGCCCTTCTATTAGAGGTGATATTTTTCTACAATTCACAAAAATCGAGAATTTGAGAATTATGTGTTTCCTGAATCTTAGAATCTTTAAGTCTCTGAACTTCTGTATTTCAGATTGTCAAAATTTTTAGAATTTTGGAAATTCGCAATTTAAAAAAAAATCGTTTCAGATTTTCAAAAATTTTGAAACCCCATAATTTCAGAACTTGGAAAGTACCAACCTGCTTTTTTGCTTGTTTCAATACATTCCGATCCAAAATAATATTAGTTAACGGATCAATTATCATTGCTATACTCCATAAAGATGCCTCTAACAAGGCCCACGAAACCTGACTGATAATGACGTCAGAGTGATCAAACCAGTAACATGGTGGCTTTGTTCCACCTAAAATAACATTGATTTTATATAAACCTGTATTAGAAGAGCCCCTCTGACATCCAAGGGGCTTGGAAACATAGAAGGCTCTTGGTGGAATTGACAGGTTCTCATCAATTTCGAATGAAAATTTGTTTTATTGGAAAATTTGAAAAAATGAGCGGATATGGTTTTTTTACGGTATCTTCCAGGTCCCACTTACGAATCTTCTTTTCCTCCATAAAAACGAATGGGATAATTTCAGCAGTTAGTACAAGAGTGACAGTGAAAATTGTCCAACTCAAAAGACGGATCGCTGAAGTTAGCGATGTGTTGGATGTCGTATCGAGCTTATTGAATTGTTTCTGATGACGGATGAGAGAAATCAAAACGAAGGAGAGGGTGATCAAGGCGAAGACAATAGAACCAAATACGAGAACGACTGGAATAAAATTACGGTTTCTTGTTTATTTTTATTGGTCCCTAGAGCTTACAATTCAATGTAGCAATAAGCGGAGCACAAGTCTCTTGGGAACATTTTATTCCACTCACTGGAATAGATATTGCTGCTTGGAAAATGGCAAGAGGAATCTGGAAATGTTTGAAAACACTGTCTTTTTAACTGTCTGAACTAGTTATCTCAGCTGTGAACTGAGACAATAAGACTGTTACCAGACTCTTGAATTACAACCACTTACAGACAGCGCAATTGAAACTGAAACAATCAAAGAGACAGCAATATAAACAACTCTTAAACTGAGATGTTGTGTGAAAGAAATTGGGTTCAGAACTCCGAGGTACAGTATTCCAGCCATCCCGACGTAGGATCCTGTAAAAAAAGGATTATTGTAGAAAAGAAGACTAAACCACATCACAAATTTGGCTTGAATAGTCTATTGGATCTACAGTAGTCCTGTGCAAAAAACACCGAAAAGTTGATATTTTTCAAAAATAGCTTTTTTTACAAAATTGCATTATTTGGATTATGGTAGATTTAAGGACTACTGTAGTTTTTCCAACTCCTTCGAACGGAAAACACTGTTATCTTTAAAAACCCTTCAACATTCTATTCTAAAGAGACTGTTTAGAGAATCTCTTAAATTACCTTATCAATTTGTGAATCGTTTATCAAATTGTGATATATAACCAAAATGACCCACCTAACAACCCATAAGTGCTTCCAATATTCAACGCCAAAGCCAACACATAATATGGAAAGTTCCCAGGAGTTGGAGCAATGAATCGAAGATAAATACACTGAATGAGAAGCCAAGCACTTGCAGCCAATAATCCAGCTATACATCGAGTGATAAGAAAAATATAGTTCTTTTTTGAATTATCTTTCATCCGTCGATACAATGGAAGAATCACCAGAAGACAATAAATATTCATAATTCCAGCTATGGCAAATAAAACTTCAGATGTGTAATAATCAGCAAATGCAATATGGATAGCTGTTTCGATTTGCTGAAACAAACTTTTTAAACTTTTGGAAAGATTATGAATTACCTTAATAGATTTACAAGGATCCGTGGCATTTGGGCAAAGTTCGAATATAACTTCCCAGTCATAACGATCAGAACAATTGGCGAAAATCGAAGTTTGTTGCTGAGTCATTTAAAAGTGTCAATGAGCGAAATGATAAGGTACACATGATAAGATTTTAATATACTCGCTGTTTGCCTAAGGAATTACCTTAAAAGAGGGAAACGAGTCGAATTGTCATTCATGATTTCATATTTTTTGACAATTTGTCTATTTGATAGAAGGTTTAATTGGAACTAGAGTGGAGGTAATTGTGACGGTGGTAAGATTAATATATTATCGGAAAAAGTGACAATAATCTAAGGAAAATCAAAAATCAAATCAATTTTCGGATTCAACAGATTCAGGTTTTCAATTTTCAAGGGAACCCAATCAACCTTCGAATTTTGCCTACAGTAATCCTTTCCATTTTCAATCATGTTTCCCTACAGTAATCCTTCTCATTGTCGAATTTTTTATCAGTACAGTAACCATATTAATCTTTTATTCTTTTTTCTCTACAGTAATCCTTTTCAATTTCAATTATTTTCCACTATATACAGTATTTTTTTATTTTCGGATATTTTTCACTACAGTAATCATCGTTCCATTGCGAATATTTTCCCTTAAAGTAATCCATTTCATTTTCGATTGAAATTTAGAAAAATTATCAAACAGGATATTTTGACCCTAAATTCTGACAACATGTTTCTTATAGTTTTCTCCAGTTTCACCCAGATTAGTTCGTGTTTGCTGGTTACCTAAATAACCCCCTTAATCTTGTCACAGTGAACCGAGTGTCATTTTTCTCGTGAACTCCTTTGACTCCAACAACCAAATCCGTGTGACCCCCGTGCACCCCTAACAAAATTAGAGCAACGTCCAAGAGTTAGAAAGTTGAGGGATAAATCAGTATTAGTTTTCAACGGTCAAGTTGCAGGATCTTGCAGGATCTTCTTGGCTTCCAGGATCAGCAACTCCCAGGACTTTGACGACGTCTTCCACAGCAGACTCCAGGATGGATCGAATCGGAGATGGCAGAAACGGCAGAGGTTAAATGAAAGGTGAGAAAATGGGAATTGTTAAAGTTTCCAATCTTTGAAGCTCCAGGGGATGCTTGGACTCCGGGACCAACTTCGAGGACTTCGAGGCCTGCTTCCAACGCAGACTCCAGGATTGGCACGATTCGAATCAGGACCATCGTATGCAGCGGAAAAAAGAGAGGTGAGGAGATGCGCATTTTTTTGAGTTTTCCCGATTTCTGGAATCTTTTCTTCGGGAAAGTCTAGAATAGGGAGATATGAAGGAAACTCGTTATTACGGTTCAGATGTTTGAGTTGCAGAAACTGGTTGAATTCCGGATAGCACCACCTTCCAGGACTTTGAGGACATTATCAGGATTGACGGGATTCACGCGGAACAAAATGAAAGGTGAGGAATAGGGATTTTCATACTGAAAAATTCTAAAAATTCAAATATTTGAAAATTCGAAAATTGCGGCATACTAAAATATTTGAAAATTCCAATTCCCAAATTTCGGAAAATTTCAAAATTTCCAAATATTTCAAAAATTCTGAAAACCGCAAAAAATCCCAAAATCTCATTTCTGAAATTCTGAAGATTCGCGTGATAAACTTATTTCCATTTCTCTATATTTTTGATGACCTCCGTGAAGATCGTATAAAAAAAAGAGCAGAAAATCCAACAAAAAAAACTGGAGCCACGAAAAAGAAGGGAAAGAATCAGTATTAAAGGGATGTTTGACGTTCAAGTTTCAGGAACTTCTTCGCTTCTTCTTGGCTTCTCGTGTCTCAAGGCAGGCATGCTCAGGGCAGGTTCAAGGGGGTTCAAGGACTTCAAGGATAGATGGTTGCGCGGATTGGAACAATTGAGGTGAGAATTTCTTGAAAAATCTTAAGATCTGAAAATTCCAAAAATTTTGAAAAATCAAATTTTTTCCATTTTTAGAGAAACAAGGACGACAAGGACAAGGGTGGAAGGTTGCACGGTTTAGAACAATCTCAATTCAATCCACAGAAATATGGACGGAGAGGTGAGAAGAATGAAAATCGAAAATTTCGAAAATCACAAAAAATTCCAAAAATTGTAACTTTTTTCGAAAATTAAGAATTTTGAAAAAAAAATAACAAAACAGTTAGTCGCTAGTTTCGAAGCTTTTTCGATTCAGAATACCGTGAACATTCTAATAGAACGGCACCCGGACCGTCCAGTTTATGCCTATATCTTGGTCCATACAAAAGGTATCAAAAGGTCGTCAACTAATAAAATGTTTATCATAATATGAAAATCATTTTATTAGTTAACCACTTGTTGATATCTTTCACAGAAAATGAGATACACGGGCTCAAATTTGTCGATTCCGGTGGCGTTCAATTAGAGTGTCTACAGTCTTTTTTTTTAATTTCCTAAAAATTTCAAAAAATTACTACAATTACGAAAAGTTAGTATTATGGTAGCGAAAATGGTCGAAAAATTTTTGAAAAATTGTCATAAATATGTTTGATTTCAGGATCCGAATGTCACTGGAGAGGAGATACTGGAGAGGAGATATCGAGCCGCCGTCGTGATGTCAGAACTCTGTGAACTTTATTTTTTGTGATTTATTTATTTTTCGCCTCTTTTGTGCGCTTTTCATCCTTCCGCTATGATTCTCCGTGATGTCGTTTATCCGTTGTCCGTTGTCAGGATTTTTCTGTCTATCCGTTATCCGTGTTTGTCAGAGATGTCAGGAATTCCGACTTCCGGGCATTTTTTCACTTCCGATTTCCAACTTCCTAGTTCGAAATTTAGTTCCGTCCGAAAAATCAGTTCCACTTCCGGCTTCAGACTCGAATTCCGCCATTGAATTTTTGAAAAAAAATGTCTCGAAATTTGTTCATTTTTGGCCAGAAAAGTCAAAAAATGTTCGGAATGAAATAACGCAAATATCAAAAATTATGCTCGGAAATAACAGTAGGCCATTAAAAACATTTAAAATTAGAAATTTTATTTCCGACTTCCGTGTTCAAAAATTTCACTTCCTGACATCTCTGGTGTCTGTTGCTTTGTTGAAAAATGTTGTCCGTTGCCTGTTGTCCGTTGTCGGTTTTCCGAACAAAAATGTTTGCTGTCTGCATTTCTGGTTCGTAGTCGTAGTCTTTGTTCTTCCGGTTCTTGTGTCGGTCCTTCAGATGGTGTCCTTTGTTGTTCGATAATTTTGGGAAACGTATTCTGACAATTTGCAATATCCTTGATAAAATTTAATAGAAAAGCGAACATTTAAAAATGTTTTTATTGAAATTTAAACTTTCAATAAATGATGTATCCTGAGAATTGTGTTTTAACTTCAGTGTTTTTCTGGAGAGTTCAAAGTTAGAGTCATTACAGACAAATCATGACCCGAAATCTTCCCATACGTTTTTCACGAACTTGCGTTTTTCACGACTTTCCAATTCAATTGAATTTTGGGATTTTTGTTGCCAAAAAACGAGATTTTTAAACGATTTTAAGCCATTTTCCATGAGTTTCTAGTCAAATTTCCAATTTTAAGTAAAAATTGCGATTTTTCAAGCCAAAAAGGATTTTTGGGCAGTGTTTAGCCAATTTCAAGTTACATTTTTTTCTAGGTCATGACCTAATTTTTTTTCATGTCATGCCCTGGAATTTTTTCCAGGTCATAATCTAATTTTTTCTAGCTCGTAACACTTTTTTTTTCTAAGCCAGCGTATTCGATTTCAACTACAGTAACCTGGAGATTTGTTTGCAAAAGAATTATAATCATTCCGCTGTTCATCTAAAACGTGCTTTGAAACAGACGTTTTGAAAACTACCATTGTTTATCCGTGTCTTTTTTGTATGGTTTCTTGAACAAAAAACACATGGTACAGTAGTCGAGTTCAAACCTACGGAATAAGCTTTCTAATTTGAGAATTTAGGGATTTCGAAATTCGAAAGAAAAATCTTTATTTGGATAAAACATGAGCCAATAAAATGATTACAAGAACCAAAACCGAGAAAAGAATGCTAGGCATCGAATAGAGGAATTTCATTGGCCAGAATGGTTCCTTTGGTTTTGGTCTTCTCATGGGAAGAGTCGATGTGATTGGTGGCGAAAAAGTGTAAACCGAATCAGCGACGGATTCTTTTGGCGCTTCACACAAATTTCCTTCCTCAATGAATCCGTTTTCATCCTCACGAAACTCGCAATATTCCGTGCAATTTGAGCATGGAATACCTTTTTCGTAGAATCGTCCTTCGTTTAGGCTCCTGAAGAAAAATAAATAATAGATTTTAAAATACTGTGAATTGTTTTAGAAGGGCCCTCTGATTGAACTGCCCTCCTAAAGCTTCTACAAAAAATAAAAGCACCGGTCCCTCTAATACAGTTTTTTCGGTAGCTGAAAAATGTGCTTACCCTTCCATCATACAAATTGTATAAAACAATTTTCCATAGCATCCAATTTCATATCGATGAGCGTAGAGAGCATTTGATGCTGCGATATTGTCATTTTCGGTCAACCGTCTCTCGCCGGGATATTTGAAAAGCAATAGGAGACATGTTATCAGAAATTCTATCTGAAGTAAACGGACGAAAATCTAAACGTTTTTGTACTTTTCTAGGTCATGGAATCTGAATCTACACAGCAATCAATGAGCTCACTAACCACTTTAAGAACAAGAACAAGAGCGTCTACAAGTTTTCCCCATGGTAATATAGCCGTTAATACTGTCTTAGCTAACTCTATAATTTCTCCGGTCCATGTGAATCCAACCAGTCCATTGTTTTCAAAGGATTCGAACATGTATTCAGTATCAAACCCGTGTGTTTCCATGTGCATGAAAGCATGCTGTTCGAGATGTCTACTCCATTTCTGTGTGAAAGAACAGATTTCCACTGTATCTGAAGCAGAACGTACCAATCGATGCATATTTGCAGCTGGTCCAAAGTGGGGTAAATATACTTGTCCAAAACTCAGTTTATTGACTATATCAACCATTGGATTCAATGTACCAGCTGCTAACATCCCTCTTGCAGTATTAAATGTTTTCAGTGTTCTCTTACGGAAATGTAGCATGTCACAACGAACACCTGGAACATGTTTCTTTAAAGGTGTGGGGGAGACATTAAAAAATTATTTCGAAAGTTTATTCATGTAAGATTCTTGGGGAGTTGAGCTTGTGGGTCGAGTATTGAAGGTGGCGCCGCTACCGACTGAGCCACGCGGGCGAAGCTGAAGCGAGCACCCGAAATCCCGATAGCTGGACACAGAGCAAAATTGTACACAGTTACTTCAGAATAGGTACTGTAACTCCAAAAACACTCCTGTGGCCCTCCTTTAAATTTCTCAAGATCCATCATAAATTTAACAAAAGAAGCACAGATTGTTCTGGTTTAAAAACTTCGAGAAATCAGGAAAATGAGTTTTTATGATATCAGAAAATAGTTTTCGTTCTGAAAACCAATCGAACATTTTGAAGCACATTTAAAATTGGGAGCCTTAGAGCTCCTTCTAAAAGAAGCACATCCTATACAGTGCATTTTGAGCTCAATTCCCTCAGTTCCTATGAGATACCGTAAAACCTGTATTAGAAGGGCCGGCCCTTCTATTGTTCCAAGGTACCTCCGGGGGGCCCTTCTATTACAGGGGCCCTTCAATTAGAGGGGGCCCTTCTATTTTTCCGACCAGTTTTTCCGAAATTTAGCATCGAAAAAAAAAAGTTTCGTTCAAAATTCACGAAAATCTGCCAATTTCCCCAAAATTTAGCAAGGTTTCATCGAAAAATAGAGTTTCAACAAATTCCATTCCTATTAAATTGTGCAGTTCCCGGAATATTTTCCACTGGGAAAGGACGGACATTTTTTGATTTCACAATGCATTTTGAAGGGGTGTCCTTTTTCACAGAGGGCCTTTCTATTACGGGGACCCTTCTATTACAGGGGGCCCTTCTATTTTTCCGAGCCCCTCTCGGAGGGCCCTTCTATTAGAGGGGCCCTTCTGTTAAAGGGGCCCTTCTAATACAGGTTTTACGGTATATCAAAAGTTAGTAAACTGATAAAATGTTGGCGATATTGGGATAAAAATTTTATTAGTTGACCACTTTTTGATATCTTTCAGAACAATCTAGATAATTGAGCTAAAAGACACAGATTGGTTATTAGAGAATTCACGGATGACTTCAAATTTCTAGAAATTTCCAAGCCCGAAGAATCAAATAATTTCTTTTTGGAAACCTTCTCTGAAACATCCATACCTGATAAGACCATCAAGAAACAACAAACAATCGATTGAAATTTCATTTTTGATGATTTTAGGAAGTGTCGCGACTTTGAGCAATACTGGAAGTCTTTGAGCAACACTAACTTAAGAATCGAAACGTAGATTAGGAGAAAAACTACATCTTGATAAAGCGGCAGGTAAAAAAAAAGAAAATCTAAAAATGGAGCACATAAAAAAAAATCAAATTGTTGACCCATTTTTTGATCTGCCCAAAACCCTCCAAATGACCCAGAACTATTTTTATTGACTTTGTTCATATTCCCATACTTTCTTCTTCCTGTTAGATTACCCAATATCTCCCTTGAAATGATCCAAGTCAGTGAAGTCAAGTCAGTCACTTGAAGTCACTCTGTCTCCTGAAGTGGATTCAATCTGGAAATCTTGTCACGAATCGAATAATGAAATGATATCGCCGACATCGGTCTTTATATGTCTTTCCGGTTGTTTTTGAATGTTTCAGATGAACTATTTTATTTTATGCAAAATCACTTTATTATCTCAAAAACTGAAAATTATCATCCGGAAGTTTTTGGGGTTGTAGAGGTTACTGTAGTCCGAGCACAATCCCTTAATTTTCAAATTTCGAAATTTTCAAATATTCTCTAAAACTTACATAGAAATGGTGTCAACTGTGATTTGCATGAACACAATCAAACTTCCAATCTGATTATTCCCACGGAAACCAAAGTTTATCAACTCCTTCCCATTTCCATATATTATGTGGGAGTTCGAGGTTCTTCTGGAATCAAAAAGCTTCATTTTTGGATGACGATTTTTTCCGATGGCTTACACAATAGACATCACAAATGGTTCTCCTCTAGCAAATGGTCGATTAGAGTATACTTCATTCTTAGACCAGCCATACTGAAACATTAGATTTTTAGAAGTCAATTATCTCGGTTCCTGTCAAAGATAGAAAAAAGTTGTCAACTGATAAAATGTTGTTGATAGTATGATAAACATTTCATCAGTTGATCACTTTTTGATATCTTTTACAGGAACCGAAATAATTGAGCTCAAAGGTTAAGTATAAGATAACGTCCGGAAAATTGCCCATAAAACTTGAGCATATTTTTCTCGGTTTCTGTGAATTATATCAAAAATCTGTCAACTGATAAATATGAAATACAAAGTACGATCTAAACAAGAAAACCTACACCAGGCACGTAGTTGTTGTAAATGCTCCATTGTTGATTCCACCGCTGATTGATATGAACTGGAACCTGCGATACCTCGAAAACCGGATTAAATCCGGTATACAAATTAACGTTAGACCTAGAAATGAATCTTTTCAGATACAGAGCTCAATGGGGACCAACTCTGAAGCATTCGGCCACATGTATCCAGTTAGAGTGAGATTGTCTCCAGTCTCCATTAGACGGGAGAAGTTGAGTGGACGATAACGAATATCTCCGTATTTTTTCAGATCCTGAATGCTAAATGAGTTACAGTAAAAATTCGGATAGAATGACCCCCAACTTTGAGCCCACTTATCTCGGTTCCTGTGAATAATATCAAAAAGTGGTCAACTGATAAAATGTTGTCTATAATATGATAAACAATTTACTAGCTGACTACTTTCCGATATCTTTCACAGAAATCGAGATATATGAGCTCAAATTTAGAAGTTTGCAAGGGCGTTCTATTGGAGTGTTGGCCCTGAAACTTACCAAAGTGTTACAGTCTAAAATTGGCAGAGGAGCTTTTGATAGGTCGATTGGTGTTGTAGTTGGTTTTGGAGTTGTTGTTGTTGATGTAGAAGGCGTTGATGAGGTCGGTGGATTGGCACAGGCCCTGAAAATTGCTGATAAAGTTCTGAAGTCAATTTCCAGTTAATTTATCTTGGTTCCTGTAAAAGATATCAAAAAGTGATAAACTGAGTATAAACATGGCCAGATTGGTCAATTTTGAATATAACATTGGGAATTTTTAACGGGACCCCTGGAAAATTGAAAACTTTCAAATTTGCGATCTAGTCATGTTTGGGCTCATTTTAAAGATCTCAACATATGAAAATTGGAAATATAGATAGTTATTGTTTTGAAACAAAGCTGTCAGAGTTATTTTCCATATGAAAATCCAGAAACTCAAGTTTGTTCCCCAGATTTCTTTAATTGCTATAAAAATGTTAGGTTATGCTAAACATAAAAACTACTTTTCACGAAATTTCATAAAAGTGCCAAATTTAGCCCTGAAATCCTTTTAAAAAAATTTCTAGTTGTTAGAACTTTGAAGTTTGTAAACTACAGTAATCTTTGAAATTCAAAACCTCCAAAAAATGATTTCAAAGCCTCACATTGTAACTGAATCAATAGTCCAATCCTCATAGGCAATCATACTACCAATCCGATTTTCCGCTTGCGATCCGCGATTCCAGAAATTGATCAATTCCTTTCCATTTCCATATACAATATGGGAATTCGCCGTTTTTCTGAA
Organism: Caenorhabditis nigoni; assembly: GCA_027920645.1. Classification (NCBI taxonomy): domain Eukaryota; kingdom Metazoa; phylum Nematoda; class Chromadorea; order Rhabditida; family Rhabditidae; genus Caenorhabditis; species Caenorhabditis nigoni. The sequence continues at coordinate 4,956,618 of CP115866.1, read as the reverse complement.
AAAATTGCAGATTTCTAGTTATTAAGTAATCTCCTCCCACTTACACCATAGACAACACAAATGGCATTCCTTTACTGAATGGTCGAACTGAAACATCTTCCCGTGGTGCCCATTTACCCTGAAGTTGAAAATTGAAGACTCTGAAAATTGAAAAAAAACTATAAATATGCTCACATTCCAATTATTGTAAATGATATAAGAAAGCCACCATCGTTGATTGATATGAACTGGAACCACGGATCTTTTGTAAATTGGATTGAAGCCGAGGTAGAAGTTGACGGTTGACCTGGAAATGATAAAATGAAATAGATAGTTTTAATGAAGTGCTCTCACTGAGTAGCGTTTTTCCAGATATGTCCAGTTAGGGTGATATTGTCCCCAACCTCCATTACACGGGAGAAGTTGATGGTACGCCAACGGAGGTCTCCGTAGTTTTTCTGGAGTTTTTCTTTTTTAGAGAGAGTTACTGTAACTGGAAACGGGTTTTCTCAAAACGCATGCAGATATAAATCAGGACTAGGGCGTCTCTTCTGGTCGGAGGTTGGTCAGACTCCGGATAAGACCGCTAAGACTACCCCCTTAAAATGTATACAATTTGACTTACAATAGTGTTGCAGTCCAGAATTGGTAAAGGAGCTGTCAAGTCGTATGGAGTGGTAGTTGGTCCTGGAGTAGTTGTGGTTGTTGAAGTTGTTGATGGAGTTGTAGCTGTGGTGGTCGGAGGACGGACGCAGTCCCTGAAAACTTCCTGGAGTTTTTTTTCGTCATTATAGAAGTCATTGCTTTGCCAAACTCGAATATTTACGAATTTTCGAAAACTAACAAAAATGAACCAAGTTATGAACTTTTTCCTGAAAAGGCGAGGATTAGAGAAACCAGACAACTGCGTTTCTAACCTAAATTTTGAGAAACCTCGGCATGGTTGTACTAATTTTAAAGCTCAAAGTTCAATGAACTCGAAAATTGACATTTCAATCAATTTGGAAAATTTTCAGCAAAATTATAGTATTTTTTTTTCAGCATGGTGTATCTCCATTTTTAAGGTGGGATGTTTCGAAAAACTAAATTTCGAAACTTTGAACATTTCAGATAAATCAAATTGATCGAAAAATGATTCATAGCTACTCCTAGAGATCAATTTAAAACTACAGTACAACTACCATACTCTATCATAAATTCTGCAAAAACTACCACGTCTAAATGCAGACTTTGAACTCACATCTGAACGGTATCAATAGTCCATTGTTGATATCCTAACATTCCAGACACACGATGAGCAGTCGCATCTCCAGCCAGCATATACTTCTTGATATGTTGCCCATTTCCATAGACATCATAGTAATTTGTTCCTCTTCTGAAAATAAAAAAAATCTTAAACTTCGAATATCGTAATACCTGTATTAGAAGGACGGGCCCTTTTATTGTTTAAGGTACCGCCTGAAGGGCCTTTTTATTAGAGGGCCTTCTTTGTTTCCGGTCATTATTCCTAGATTTTTCATCGAAAGATTCACGAAAATGCATCAAATTTTTCAAAGTTTTGCAAGTTTTGAGCAGAAAAAGTGTTTTTACAAATTCCTGGGTTCTACTACAGGAGACCCTTCTATTAGAGGGGCCCTTCTGTTACAGGTTTTACGGTAGTCTCAAAAACTCTTACACGATCGACAAAACATAGGGCATTCCTTTGATAAACGGACGAGATGAGAAAGTCTCCATTCTGTAGTCCCATTTTCCCTGAAAACTGCAATTTCTACAGTATACCAAATCTTCTGACTCACGAAAAAGTAATTATAAATGACGTCATTCCTCCACCATCTCATATTAATATGCATCGAAATTGGAGACTGTAGATATCTTGGATTATCCCACAAGTACAAATTCATAGTGCATCTGAAAAATGAAAATGCGCTCTATTGAGAATCATACTTACTCTTGAGGATTGTCCCAAATGCGTCCGGTCATTGTGAAATTGTCCCCAATCTCCATATATCTTTCGAACAAAACCATTCTGTTGTTGAGGTCTCCGTAGTTTTTCTGGAATTTTAATTTTTTTGGGATTTCAAGATATCTGGGAAAATTACAATAGTATCACAGTTGAGTTTCGGTAGTGGTGCGTTTAGATCGTAAGCGATTGGAGGCGTTGTTGTAGTCTTTGTAGTCCTGGCAGTTTCCGTAGTTTTTGTAGTCTTTGTAGTCTGAACAGTAGTTATTGGCTTCTCCGTAGTTGGTTTCGTTGTTGTGGCTTCTGGGGTCTTTGTAGTTTTTGTAGTTTCTGTAGCTTCTGTAGTTTTTGTAGTCTTTGTTCCTTCTGTAGCTTTTGTAGTCTTCCCAGTTGTCACTGGCTCTTCCGTGGATACTGTAGTTAGCTTCAAACTATCCGGAACTTGGGCACAGATATTTCTTGGTGACGGTTCCTTGCATCTTACAGTATACCCAAAGATCTGTCCAGTTAGGTTAAAACCATCAGCAATGAATTCAGCGTAATTATCTCCAGCCACAACTTTGTACTGAAAATTGGAAATCGTATACTGTACAGTAAGATTTACAAAAACGTATTTTTTGGTAGATTTTTGGCTATTTTGAGCATTTTCAGGAGTCTAGAGCTCTACTGCTAAGTTTCTGATCACTTTGAAAATTTTTTCAAGGATCTTCGGATTCAGGTTTTTTCAAATGTGGTTTTTGGATTTTTAGGAATTTTAGGCTTTTTGGAATTGTTGGAATCATCGAACTTTTGAATTTCCTAAATTTCCGGAATTTTGATTGTTTTAAATTCTTATATTTTTCGAATTGTGGGTTTTTTTAATTTCCGGAATTCAGAATTTTTGAATTTTTTCGAATCAGGATTTTTGGGAATTTCGTAACTTTTGAGAATTTTGAAGGTCTGTGGGATTTTTTATAGCTTCATTTTTTTTAATTTTCGGAGTTATGGATTTTTGGAATTTTTGGATTCCTCAAATTTTCCGGCGTTTCGGACTTCCGGAAATTTCGAGAATTTTCATGAAACTCGAAATCTAGGTTATTTTGCTAAAAATCAAAATCTAGGTCATGACCTAAAACCTGAAATCTAGGTCATGACCTAAAAACTGAAATCTAGGTCATGACCTAAAAATTGAAATCTAGGTCATGACCTAAAAACTGAAATCTAGGTCATGACCTAAAAACTGAAATCTAGGTCATGACCTAAAAACTGAAATCTAGGTCATGACCTAAAAATTGAAATCTAGGTCATGACCTAAAAACTGAAATCTATGTATGACTTGTAAAAGCTTACACTTACACCGTAATTATCTTTCCAAAGCTCTCTCATGGGTCTTAATTTCAGTCCACAAGAATTTTCAGCAGATGTGAATGCCACTCCAACACGTCTACTACTTGTGACATTCGTCCTTCCAAGAGTATCAAATGCCAATAAGTAATACTGTTTTCCATTATCATTCACAACGTACTGATAAAGAGGTTTTGTTTCTCCACAATGGGACAGGAAGGTTTCATTCGTGATGAAGATGCAAACAGGAATCCAATTTCTGTTTGAGTATGGCTCAAGACGAACACCGTAATAACCATTGTAGAAATAAGCCTCATTTAAGGGTCTGACGTAGATAGAAGTGATTTCTGGGGCTTCAGTGGGAGTGGAAGAGGTTGCAAGAGTTGGGAAGTCGGATTCCGGAATAGATGCATAAACGAAGGCATCTATGGAATCTTTGCAATCCACTGTGTATCCCATAATGTTACCAGTAAGGATATAGCCATCCGAGATGAGAGAAGTATACCCATCTCCAGCAACAATGTAGTACTGAAAGGTGTTCATTGGTTTTTGAAGTTCAAAGGAAACCTTTCCGACTTTTTTTCGAAGTTACGGTAAGCATTCTATTGTGTCAACCTTCAGAATCACATTCAGCAAGTTCTAAGCTTCAAAATGAGTATAAACACGGCTAGGCTCCGCCCATTTTTGTTAGAGACGCAGTGTGTCTCGTTTCTCTGCACTATAGCCTTATTGAAACTACCGTAACTATTTTAGTTTTAGGTCAATTTCGTTGAAAATTAAATAAAAGTTTTGTCTCACTGAGAGCTTCAGAATGAGTATAAACACGGCTAGGCTCCACCTATTTTGTTTTTCACTTTAAAGGCGCATGGGGGTCCGAATTTTCAAATCGCTTTAAAAGTAGGTCATGTTTATACTCATTTTGAAGCTAGTGACGTGGCAAGTTCGAAAATGTATATTTCATGAGAATCGGGTGAAAACGAAAAGAGTTGTGGGGAAAACATTTTACAAAAATTTCCCAAGTACATTTAATCCGATATTTTTGGATTTTCGTTTAAAATTTGTGTTTTTAAATTCAATTTTTTTGCTAAATAACTTACTCCAACGCCTTCCTTGTACAATTCTCTCATTGGCACCAAATTCAATCCACAGACATTTTCCTCACTCTCAAATGTTATTCCAATTTGGCTCTGTTTTTCATTACTGCAACTTTGACTTTGAATTCCAATAAAATAGAATTGATCCTCTAGATCATAGTATAAATTCAAGGGTTTCACAGATCCACATTTTGAGAGTACTGTAGAATTGGCAACGAAAATACAAGCGTTCGTCTCAGCAACTACTGTAGAATTAGATCCATAGGAGTAGCCTTGTTCTCCTTCAGCTGTCGGTTTTTCAACGATAACGATTGGTTGGACATAGAGTCCCTCTTTTTTGGGAGTGGATGTTGAAGTGGATTCTGAAGTCGACGTCGGGGGTTCAGAAGTCAAATGGGAAGGGGTAGGAGCAGTTGGTCTTGTGACCCGGACCGTTGTGATTTCATAGTTCGGCAAATCTCCGGGGACATAATTATTCTTGGCGTCTTTACAATCTACAGTATACCCCGCTATATTTCCAGTTATGTTGTATCCATTAGCCAGGAGAGATGAGTAGTCGTCACCAGCAACTACGGAGTACTGTAACATTTAATTTTTTTTTAAATTTTTATTGCTTTGTCGTGATCCCGAAATAAGAATTTTCCCAAATTTCAAAGATCCAAAAATCCAAAATTACAAAACTTTCAAAATCGGAACATTTCCAATATTTGAAATTCCCAGTTTCCGAAATTCCATAAACCCGAATATTTCAAAATTGCAGAAACTTCAAAATCCGAGTTTCCAGGTTTCTTAAATTCCTCAGGTTTCGAAATCGGAATATTCCAAAATTTCGCAATTTGGGGAATCTGAAAATCCGAGTTTTTGAATTTCTGAAATTCTGAGAATTCGAAAAATGTTCGAAGTCAAAAACTTTCAAAATATGAATTTTTCGTAACTCAAAAATTCCAAAATTCATATGTTCCGGAATTTTAAAATTGAACTATTCTTGAGTTTTTTTTTTCATAATCCGAAAAACAGGAAAACCGAAAATCAAAATTCAAAATTCAGAATTTCCGAATTTTCGAATTTTCAAAATCCGAATATTCCTAAAATCCGAGTTTATGAAATTCCGGAAGTTCGAATTTCTGAAATATCGACATTCCAAAAAGTTCCAAAAAACAAAGAAATGGATTTTCAAACATCCCTGGACTAAATTTAAGCCTTATGCTACTGTACCACTTACCCCAACACCTTCCTTATAGAGCTCTCGAATCGGTACTAAATTCAACCCACAAACATTCTCATCATTCTCAAAAGCGACTCCGATAAATTTCTCTGTCACATTTCTCCCAAAAGTATACAATCCAATAAAATAGAATCTGTCGATGATGTCATAGTACAAGTACAGATTACTAGCGTATCCACATCGAGCCGCCACCGACGAATTCTGAGTGAACAAGCAAACATTTGTGGTCTTCAGAATATCCACGTCATCCGGATTGGGGTTTTCTGGATCCAAAAAGTAACCTTGCTCCCCGCCTGACGATGGAGCAGCGACAATTTTCACAGGCTCCACGTAGAATTCATAAGGGGAAGCGGAAGGAAGAGATGTGGTGGGTTCAGGTGTTGTGGAAAGAAGCCCTTCAGGAATGGTGATAACTATCTGACCATCTGGAGCATCTGCACAGTCAATAGTGTATCCGATGACGTTCCCAGTTGGCTTGAATCCAGAAGACGTATCGAAGTCATCTCCAGCGTAAACCGTTGATCCTACACCATCCTTATAAAACTCTCGGATCGGTTTTAATGGAATTCCACATTTGTTCTCCTGATTTCTGAATGCGTAGCCAAGATAAGAATAGATAAAAGTGTCCACAGATCCTTCGACAGAATCAATGAATCCAATATAGACATGAGTTTTGTCGAAAAATTGAAGTACTCGATCGACGTCTCCACACTTTGAGAGCTCTTTTGAAGCATTTCCAGTTAGAAGACAAACATTTGTGGGCTGAATTGGAGATGCACTGACTGGTGGGGACCATGGAAGATTGATGGATCCAACGCCTTGAGTTCCATTCGTGGAGTTTTTGAGGATGGTCCAAATTGGATTGGTTTTGAAGATGTATTGATTTGGGCCGAGTGTTGTGGGGGTTACGGCAGTTGGTTCTGGAAGGCCATCGTCGTAGGCGAAAATTCTGGAAAGTTATAGTTTGGAGGTTATTCTAGATTCTAAGATATTTCGATTCTCCGGCGGTTCTGAGACTCCCAATCTCACAGATTCTGAATCAAAATTCCGAATAATCAGTTTTCCAGATTATCGAATCTCAGATTTTCCTAGATTCCTTGATTTCTAAAACTTCAGACTTCTGTAAAACCTGTATTAGAAGGGCCGGCTCTTCTATTAGAGGGAGGCCTTTTTTCAAAGAGGCCCTTCTAATAGAGGTTCCACGATTCTCTAACTTACGAATATATTGGCAAGTTCTCTGGAATCGACACTGCTGTAAACGCATATCCCACGGTCCTCACGAATTTGTACCGTAATCTACCGTAATCCCTCAATTGGCAAGCGCCAAATTGATTTGGATATTTTCCATTAGTATAGGCAAACACTGAAAAATCCTTCTATTGATTCCATAGAAACCCTAAACTAACTATCCACGTCTTCTGAATAATATTCATCATATCTGACGAGTCCTTCGTGCTCTTCCGGGGAAATATATCCAGCTTTTCCGAGTACAGTATCTGTGGGGGATGGGGAAGTTTCGAATTTCAAGCGTCCTTTTGAATCGATAACGTTGAAAATTGGAAGAACTTTGAAGGGTAGGTTTTGACAGGACTCAGATCCACAATTGAGATCTTTGAGGAACATTTCTTGGGTTGGTCCACGGACAGCATTGAATTGGGTTAAATCTGTAAGAAAAATTAGGCTTCAGTATTCGTTTTTTTTTTTCAAAAAACTGCTAATGGACCATAAATGATATTTTAACTTGTTCAAATGAAAAGAGTCAACTTTGAAGTCTTACAAAAGTATTTTACATATTTTCGATTTGTCAGAAAATTTCAGAGTATACTAAACGAAATCAGAGCTTTAGTTTTGTCAATTGACAACTTTTCTGTATCTATTTCGGCTCTTGAGATATGCGTCTTCAAAGACTGGGTGTCTGTCGCCTTTCCTAAGCATCCCATCTTCAAAGGCGCATATCTCAGGACCAAAATAGGAGCAAAAAAGTTGTCAACGACAAAAACGAAGCTCTTGATTTGTTTAGTATACCCTAAAAATTTCAAATCAAAAGAAGAAATTTGAAACTAGTTTTGTAGGGGTTCATTTCACTATTTTCCACAGAAATAGCCACAAGGACCGACTTGTCAACATTGAGCTCAATTATCTCGATTCCCATAGGAGATATCAAAAATTGGGTCAATTGATAAAACATTTGTGACATTATCAGCAATATTTTATTAGTTGACAAGTTTTTGATATCTCTCACAGGAAACGAGATAATTGAGCTCGAAGTTGGTCTAGAACTAAACTCACTTAATTTTTCTGTGTTCTGAGTGACACTTGAAAACTGTGGAAGCTTGGTAAAATAAATGGATTTCATGGGCACCGCACCAGTGTCTGTGAACCGAAATATGGGTTCTAGAACCAATTTTTGGTATTGGAATACAGCATTCTGAATGATATTTTAGTCAGATTTGTATTTCGACCTCGAAATTTCATCTTCTTACCACAGCTGATAAAAACAAGAGACATTCTAAAAACAGTAAAATAAGCTTCATTCGACCCATATCTTTTGGGGGAACAAAGTATTGAGGAATCAACGAATTGATAGGAAAATTGATTTGAAACTGGGGAGGATAGAGGTGGAAATTAGTTATGCACATATTTGATAATTTATTGATGATTAGAGATTACAGGAATTGGAGAGATTGGAAGTTTTGTGGTTTGGTTGAAATGTTCAAATATTGAAGGTGAGAGGAATTTTGGGAAATTCCTTGACGTCTTGGAGATTCTGAAAAAAGTGATAACCTGCAGAGAGCGAAAAAGTGAAACTTCAGATGTTCGGATTTTCTGATTCTTACAATTTCGGATTTTCTGAATTCCAAATTTTTTTAATTCAGACTTTCAGAGTTATCTATTTCCAAGTTTCTTTTTTTTTAATTTTAGCCTTCAGAATTTTTGAACTCAGATTTCAGATTTTTTTTTCAATATGAAATTACAGAATTTTATAATTTTAATATTTCAGGTTTTCAGAATTTCAGATTTCGAGAAATTTGGAATTTTTGAATTTTTCAACTTCAAAATTTTAGAATTTCGGAATTTCAGATTTTCAGAATTTCACAAGTTCACAATTTGAAAATTTAAAAATTTCACAAGTTCAAAATTTCAGAATTTCGGAATTTCAGACTCTCAGAATCTCAGAATCTCAGAATCTCAGAATCTCAGAATCTCAGAATCTCAGAATCTCAGAATCTCAGAATCTCAAAATCTTTTTTTCTGAATTTCTGAATTTCGAAGTTTGGAATTCTAAATTTTCAGGATATCAGAACTTCTGAATTTTGACGATTTTTGCGATTTTTGAAGCTTTTAGAAATTTCGGATTTTTCTTGAAAACCGCATTTTCGAACGAAATTCCCAGTTTCCTCCAAACTGACCCAATTGGTCTCACTAATCTCCCTAAAATCCTCTTAACTTCAATTCCACGTGGCAACTTCTTCAAACATGCCCCCCCCCTCCGATTCCATGAAGGTAATCCGAAACGACCGGAGAGAAAAAGAGAGGAGCCAGAAACTTTTCTCCCTGTGCTCACTTGCTCACTTTCATATCTATTGTTGTTCCTTCCGCGCGGAATCTAAGCTCCGCCCACTTTCTTCTCCGTCCCTTCGCCCCCAAAAGATTGTTTCCGAATAGAGGAGAGGACCGTTTGACAGCCCCCGTAGAGAAGAGAAGAAGAAAGTAATGAGTTTCGTGTGTTTGCTCATTTACCAATCAGTCACCCCCTCCCTCTATATCCAATCTCCTAAATCGGTTAGATTCCATTTTTCGTATACTGATTTTTTTTTCTTTTTCTTCTGGATTTGCTTGTTTTCTCTTGTCACTTCCCTATTTGATCAGTCGTTTCGCCGATAAATCCATGGATCAAAATCCAAAAACTTCAAAAAATTGAAATGTTTTAACAGAAACCAATCGGCTAGGAGGGAGCCGGAATCCAGAAACGATGCGATGCTTCTTCCTGTTCATTTTATTATTTTGTCTGTTTCGAAACGGTTCGTTTTTTTTTGCAAGTGTTTCCTGGGTTACTGAAGTTTTAAAGGTTAACTTTGTAATTTTGACTACCGTAATTTTGAGCTCAATTATCTCGATTCCTGTAAAAGATATCAAAAATGGGTCAACTGATAAAATGTTTATCATGACATCATCAACATTTTATCAATTGACAAATTTTTTATATCTTTCATAGGAACCAAGATAATTGAGCTCAAAGTGCACCCACCTACATTGTGGGCTTTTATCTGATTGTGAGAAAATATAGGAATTTGAAAACCTTCAGAATCTAGACTTTACGTTATGGGAGACTTTGTTAATTCAAAAATCGATATCCCAAATTTCTAAATTTTTGAGACTTCCAATTCTAAAAATTTCCACTTCTATATTTTTGAATCTTCGCTCTTGAAAATCTAAATATCATCAATTTCCTGATGAACGCCACTCTATTATTTGAGCTCATTTATCTCGGTTCCTATAAGAGATATCAAAAAGTGGTCAACAAATAAAGTGTTTATAATAATATAAGCAACATTTTGTTAGTTTACAAATTTTTGATATCTCTTATGGAAATTCAGATAATTGAGCTCAAAGTGAAGACAGTAGGTCCGGAATTCTGAAATTTTGGAGTTCAGAGATTTGAGTGTCAAATTTCATGATTATTTTGTTGGATTTTTGAGAATCGAGAGGTTTTAAAGGATCTTGAGATTTTGAAGAAGTATATGACAGTCTGATTTTGAATGGAGCCTTGAGTTTTTGTCTTTGATATTTATTCCGTAAATCTTGTAATTAACAGGCTTCTCTAACTTTGTCCTAATATATCTCATGTTCTGTAAGAGATTTCAAAAATTGGCCAACTGATAAAATGTTGATGATATTCTGATAAACATTTTATCAGTTGACCAATATTTGATATCTTTAATAGAACTTGAGATAATTGAGCTCAAAGTGGATGTCCTGTGTGGGCTCCAAATTCAGAATGTTCCGATTCTTGCAACAATTTCTCGGTTTTTCACAACCCAGTTTTCACTGTTCCCAGTTTATTTTTAAGTTCTCAAAATCACAAGATTCCATGATTTTCCAAGATTTCCAAGATTTCCAAAAAAGCTTCCTTCCTCTTCCTCCATATCCACTTTTTCAAATCCTAGACGTCACCCGATGTATTTTTTCTACAATTTCAAAAGAAAAGTGCACATTGTTGTGAACATAAGAATCATCCGGATGGCATTTCCTATTCATTTTTTATATCCGAAAAACATAAAAACATTCGGAAGAAAGAGATCCTCCTCTCTGCGCATGTCCATCTGGAGGAGTATCAGATTTCAATTTCCCGCCCGCCGACGAGCCGCCGTTCATTCTCTTTTTCTCTGCGTCTCTGAATCATTCTAGAGATTCTGAAGCGAAAAAAAAAACTTGGAAACTTTGGAAACTCGCACCTCACACTCGTTTTTTGTCGATCTGATTATAATCGGATCATTGGAAAAACGAAGAAGAGGGCGATGCGTGAGAAAAATGGAATTGTTTATTCGAGTGATTAGTTGATAAGAGTTAATGAATGAGATGGGGATTTAATTGGAGAAGAGTTGAGAAATAGTATTTGGGGTGTTGTCTAAAAAAGAAGACATCTGGACGAGTGGAAATACAGACAGATACAATTAGAACCTGTAATAAAGATTATCTTCTTATTTTTTTTTAACTTTGAGCTAATTTATCTCAGTTCCTATGAAAGATTTCAAAAAGTAGTCAACTGATAAATTGTTTATCAGAATATAAGAAGTATTTCATCAGTTGACTGCTTTTTGATATCTTTAACAGGAACCAAGATAAATTAACTCGAAATTGACAAGTCGGCCGTTGTCGGCTGAGCTACGCGGTCGGCAGACGACCTCTTAACTTTGAGCTCAATTATCTCGGTTCATTCAAAAGATATCAAAAAGTTACAAACTAATAAAATGTTTATCATAATATCAGAAGTATTTCTCAGTTGATCACTTTTTGATATCTTTTACAGGAACCGAGATAATAGAGCTCAAAGTTAAGAGCGACCGCGCCGACCGCGTACCTCGGCCGACAAGGGCCGACCTCTTAACTTTGAGCTCATTTATCTCGATTCATGTGAAAGATATCAAAAAGTGGTCAACTGACAAAATGTTTATCATAATATCAGTGATATTTTATTATTTGATCACTTTTTGATATCTTTCACCGGAATCGGGATAATTGAGCTCAAACTTTGAGCTTCAGAATTGATGTAGACTGTTTATTGTAGTTTTTCCTATCTTCAACTTTCTACTCTTTTTTGAATAATCCAATTCCTTTGGGAACCCTATATGTTATCTCAGCACTACTGTATTAGGACAGTGAAAGCTTTGTGTGAAATGGTAACCAATTGGTGCAAATATTATCTTTTGGCAGGTAGAAGAAGAGAAATCTCTCTTTTCCGAATAAAGGGGAGAAACTATATCAAGTGTTGTTGGGTGACAGTATTTGAATGTCAACAAGGGTGCAACTACTGGGACTCACTACTTCTTATCTCTATCTTTTATCAGTTATCTTACTAATGAACACTTTTCAATGGGTGTCTGTCTGTGTGTCGGTTTGAACTGAATAGTCAGAATGGGTTGCTCTCTTTCAAAGGGAGAAAGGTTATCATACATAAGAGATATCAAAATCTGTCAACTGATAAAATGATGGTGATATTATGATAAATAACTTATCAGTGGACAATTTTCAAGAGAACCTGAAAATCCCCTCCATACATCCAATTTTCCAGCCATCACCGACGTAATCTTCACATCCGAACGGTGTAATCGAGTGACGTATGGATTGAGAACAGTCAATGGAGATCCAACAAGATACAAACAATGTGGACCGTCTGGAAGAGTTTGGATTGTTCCATGTGCACCACTAATGACTTTTGATCCAGAGGATAGAGTGGGTATTACAGTATTCCCCCTAATATATGAACGGTCAACTTTGAGCTCAAGTATCTCGGTTCCTGTCGAAGATATCAAAACGTTATTAACTGATAAAATATTGATGATATTATGAGACATAATTTATCAGTTGACATGTTTTTGATATCTTGCATAGGAATTGAGATAATTAAGCTAAAAGTGAAGAGGTCGGTAGCCAACAAGGTCCGATTTGTCAACTTTGAGCTCAAGTATCTCGGTTCCTGTAAAAGTTATCAAAATGGACTTAACTGTTAAAATGTTTACAATATTATGACAAAAATTTCATCAGTTGACAAATTGTTGGTATTTTTCAAAGGAACCGAGATAATTGAGCTCAAACTGACAAGTCATCCCTTGTCGCCTGAGCTACGCGGTCGGCTACCGACCTCATAACTTTGAGCCTTAATTATCTCAATTCCTGTAAATGATATAAAAAAGTGTCAACTAATAAACTGTAAGCAGTATTATGATAAACATTTTATCAGTTGACAATTTTTTGGTACCTTCCACGGGAATCGAGATATTTGAGCTAGAAGTTGGGTAGGCTTCTATTAGAGGAAGTACTGTATTTGGAAATGGAATAACTTCGGATTCAACCATTTTTGACAGAATCTATTTTTAGCTCATACCTCGATTCTAGGTTTTAGCCCTATTTTTTTTTCAAGTTTGACCCATTTTCTAAGTCGGTTCTTACGGTATTTCACATACAAAGAATTCCTCAATTCTAGGTTTTACAATGCAACTCTATTGCTAGAATAGGGAACTGAAAATTATCAAATTTATCAAATAAATTATCAAATCTTCTGATTCCAGGTCTGCAAAGAACGTCTGGACTCCCGAACCGCGCATAAGCCCATGAGAAAATATGAAACTCCTCCTAAGACCATCATCACAACTCCCGCTCCAATCCCATCCAGCTATCCAGTTTCCGCAGAAGTCACCCCAGCTTCTGCTCCAGTTGCTGCTCCAGAAGAATTCGTTTTCTCAACGATCCGCCCAAAAAGTCGGAAGCCAAAAGCAAGAACACGTGGCAAATTGAGGAAGACAACTACAGTAATGTCTACTACGACTTCGACGACTCCAATGTCAATGGAAATTCAAAAATCTTCTGGAGAAGAGGAGATGACAACGACACCGAGGATAGTGATATTTGCAAGTAAAAAGAATAGCTTGGGAGGAAATAAAAGTGAGGAAATGAGAAATGCAAGTGTTCAAAGAGGGAGAGGAGTTTCGGCTGCATTCACAAGACCTGGAAGAATCCGAACAACGACTCCTATGGCTGTTACTCATGCTACGAGATTCGTTCCAGGGATTCAGAAGATTACTGTAGCTCCAAAAGAGAACCAAGGAATGCCACATACGCTGGCGCCGTATGAGAAAACTGAACGAAGAGGAGAGAGTTTTGAAACTGGAGAATCTATGACGACAATGACTCCAGAGTATACTGTTAGGTGAGAATCTAAAAATTCTGAAAAAAAACTTCGAAAGTTCAAAAGTTCGTAAATTCCAGAATTATTAAATATCTGAAAATCTAAAATTCTGAAATTCTAAACTGTGAAAATTTCAAAACTTTGAAAATTAGGAAACTCTGAAAATCTGGAAACTTTAAAAATTCGAAAAATTCTGAGATTCTGAGAGTCCAAGATTCTGAGATTCTGAAAATTCTAGAATTCTGAGATTCTGAGATTCTGAGATTCTGAGATTCTGAGATTCTGAGATTCTGAGATTCTGAGATTCTGAGATTCTGAGATTCTGAGATTCTGAGATTCTGAGATTCTGAGATTCTGAGATTCTGAGATTCTGAGATTCTGAGATTCTGAGATTCTGAGATTCTGAGATTATGAAATTCTGAGATTCTGAGATTCTGAGATTCTGAGATTCTGAGATTCTGAGATTCTGAGATTCTGAGATTCTGAGATTCTGAGATTCTGAGATTCTGAGATTCTGAGATTCTGAGATTCTGAGATTCTGAGATTCTGAGATTCTGAGATTCTGAGATTCTGAGATTCTGAGATTCTGAGATTCTGAGATTCTGAGATTCTGAGATTCTGAGATTCTGAGATTCTGAGATTCTGAGATTCTGAGATTCTGAGATTCTGAGATTCTGAGATTCTGAGATTCTGAGATTCTGAGATTCTGAGATTCTGAGATTCTGAGATTCTGAGATTCTGAGATTCTGAGATTCTGAGATTATGAAATTCTGAGATTCTGAGATTCTGAGATTCTGAGATTCTGAGATTCTGAGATTCTGAGATTCTGAGATTCTGAGATTCTGAGATTCTGAGATTCTGAGATTCTGAGATTCTGAGATTCTGAGATTCTGAGATTCTGAGATTCTGAGATTCTGAGATTCTGAGATTCTGAGATTCTGAGATTCTGAGATTCTGAGATTCTGAGATTCTGAGATTCTGAGATTCTGAGATTCTGAGATTCTGAGATTCTGAGATTCTGAGATTCTGAGATTCTGAGATTCTGAGATTCTGAGATTCTGAGATTCTGAGATTCTGAGATTATGAAATTCTGAGATTCTGAGATTCTGAGATTCTGAGATTCTGAGATTCTGAAATTCTGAGATTCTGAGATTCTGAGATTCTGAGATTCTGAAATACTGAGATTCTGAGATTCTGAGATTCTAAAAATTCTAGTTTCGAAAACTCTAACATTCTGAAATTCCAGGTACAATGGCCAAACTATGACTGAAAATGAGTTTTTAAATCAACTCCTGCACATCGTCCAACATCAAAAATCAGTGTCAGAACGGCAGCAACAGGACAAATTCGAAAGAATGGAGCAGGAGAGGATCAGACAGGAAAAGGAAGAAAAAGCACGTGAAATGGAGAGACGCAGACAGCTAGAAGAAGCTGAAAAGGCGCGG
Organism: Caenorhabditis nigoni; assembly: GCA_027920645.1. Lineage (NCBI taxonomy): Eukaryota > Metazoa > Nematoda > Chromadorea > Rhabditida > Rhabditidae > Caenorhabditis > Caenorhabditis nigoni. The sequence goes on along the minus strand of CP115866.1, from coordinate 4,941,185 downwards.
CAGGCAGAGGTGGATAGAGTAAGTTGGAGCGCATTTGCGGCACGCGGGAATTTGAATTTTTCAGCAAGCGGCGATTTACGCGGAGCAAGAACGAATGGCAATGGAAAGAGAGCGAGAGCTGGAAAGGATTCGACAGGAAGAGAGAAAACGAGAAATGGAGAGAATTAGACAGGAAGAGATAGCGATGGAGATTTCCAGAATGAGAGAGCTGGAACGGCTTCAGATGGAGAGACAACAGAAGAATGAGAGAGTTAGACAAGAATTAGAAGCAGCTAGAAAACAGAAGATTCTGGAAGAAGAACGACAAAGGAAGATAAAGGAGCAGATGAGAGAAATGGAAAAGATTCGGAAGGAACAGGAAGAAGCTAGAGAAATTGAGATGAGACGGTTGGAGGAGGAGAGAGCACGTGAGATGGAGAGAGTTAGAGAAGAAGAGATGGAGAGACAACAACAAATCGAGAGACTTAGACAGCAGGAAGAGGAACGGAAACGGAAGAAGATGGAAATGGAAAAGGAAGAGAGGAAGAAGGCGTTGATGGAAGAGGAACGGAAGAGGAAGATTCTGGAGAAGGAGCTGGAGGAAAGAAGACAAGCGATTCTAGAAGAGGAAAGGAAACGGAAGATTCTAGAAAAGGAGATGGAGGAGAGACAGAATGCGATTTATGAAGAGCAACAGAGACGGAAAGCGGAAGAAGAAAGAAGGAAACAGAAGGAAATGGAAGAAAGGAAACAGATTCAGGAGCAGATGAGAAAGGCGACAGAGGAGAGGTCGAGATTAGAAGCCATGGAGAGGGAAAGGGAAATGATGAGGCAGATTATTGAAAATGAGAATAAGCAGCAAGAGTTTGAAGGTAGGAAAGTCGAATTGAGAGACGCAGACTGCTAGAACTTTTGGTTTCTCTTACTCTCTAGCTTTTAGACGAGTCTCTGTTTCGATAAAAATCATTTCTGGTAGGGGCGACAGAAGATTTTTTTAAACCAAAAAAAAACGGTAAATTCGAAAAAAAATTCGATTTTTTTTTTGAAATTTTTGATTTTTGACATCTAGAACGTTCTAGAATAGCTTAAACGATGTCCACACAAAAATCAAAAAAGGTTGCCACCGAATGGAATCGAACCCTGGTGTTGAGATTGGCAGCGAAAATCCCACTGAGCCATTTGTACAATTTTTTGGAAAATCGCTAAAAATTGGTTTTTTCAGTGATTTTTCGCCATAGAAATATGCATTTCAAGCCATTTTTGACACTAATTAAGCTGTTTGGAGGCTCGATAGCCTCAAAAACTCACTCATAGCTTCCTTCGGATAAATCGCGGAATACGGTACCATGGTGGTTGGATCGAAACCTTTAGTATTCGGTGCACTCGAATATTTATGAATTTTTGAAAACTAAAAAAAATGACCCAAGTTACTATAATATTCCTGATAAGGCAGGATCAGAGAAACCAGACACACTGCGTCTCTAACTCGGAAACTTAAACTATGTCATGTTATACTCATTTTAAAGCTCACAGTTTAATAAGCTCAAAAATCTAAATTTCATTCGATTTGGAACATTTTCAGCAATGTTATATTCATTTTTCTGAAATTTCAGCCACCACCCCGATCACAACCATCAAACCCATCTACCGACCAGACATTTCTGAATACCAACCACCGGATGTTGAATCTCACATGATCCGTTTCACAACTCAATCTCCAGAATGGGCGACACCATCGCCTGCCACGTGGAACCCATCATGGAATACTGTAACTGTGGAAGAGGAGACTCCAGAAGTTTCTGTGGTGATGCGTAATCAATGCCAGATTAATGGTGAATGTGAGCTGAAATATGATGCGGACTCTTTTTGTGCACATCCGGGGTGAGTTTTTAAGATAACAATTGTCATAATAGTCTTACTGGCGCGACTTCGGCGCGTTTTGTCTTTTTCACAATTTACAAATTGAGAAAAATAACACTTAAGAATCCTGATAAGGCGGAGACCATCTGAAAAATAACTACTGTACTACTGTACCAAGACTACTGTAATTTCAGCACACCATCAATGTATCTACAATGTGCTCCATTGTACGGAAGACTTGGCCGATGGACTGAACGACATTGTCCTGATACTTTGATATTTATCGTTTCGATTGGAAGATGTGAAAAAGGAGAAGAGTCTCGGAAACCGTATGATCCAGATAATCGAGTGGTGATCCCGAGATTACCATCAGAGACTTCGTTTGTGGAATGGAAGGGGAATAGGTGAGCCAATTTTGCAATTGAAGGGATACTGTAGCTGCTTAATGGCTAATGTAGAATTTAAAATACTTTGGATTTTCATGAAGTCGTTTTTCGGAATTTTCATCACTTCGAATTTCAAGAATTTCAAAGTTTCGAATTCTGGGATTTCGAGTTCTTGAAAATTCAATTTCTTTATATTTTTGGATTTTTGAGATTCAACTTCGACGTATTTTCCAAAAAAAATTTTGACAATCCAGAAACACTTCAGATTCCTAGAATTCTGAAATTCTGTGATTCTTGGAAATTCGGAATTTTGGAAGCTTGTAAAATTCAGTTCATTTGGAATTTTGGACTTCAAAATTCAAGATCTTAAGATTCTGAATCTGCAATTCGAAATTTCGGTTTTCAGAGTAATCGACCATCACATTTCATCTCCAATATCTCCTCCACGTGTCTATCCACCTGTTCCCGAACCTCACCAACCCCAAATCTACAATACAATCGACGAGTTTCCAAAAGATTTGCTACCCAAGCTTCCGGAAGTTTCTCCAGCGGACACCTATGCACAGCAGTATCAAAATGTGAGTTTCCAGATATTCAACAAAAAATCAATTATGCTTAATTATCGGTTCCTATAAAAGATATCGAAAATGGGTCAACTAATAAAATGTTTATCATAATATCAGCAATAATTTATCAGTTGACAACTTTTTAATATCTCTCATAGGTATCAAGATATTCGAGCTCAAAATTTGAATTCCCTCCATTTTCCAGCACATCCATGGAAGTGTGATAAGTGGTGGTTATCCACGACCAGCTGCGCCAAATCCTACTGTAGCTCCGGTTCCAATAATTCCAAGTTCCTATCAAATCACAAGAGTTCCAAATGTTCAGGTGATGAATCAGGTGCCTTCCAATGTGAGTTGGTTTTTTCCTGTATTAGAAGCTCACTCAGCTTTGAGCTTAATTATCTCGGTTGCCATGAAAGATATCAAAAAATGGTCAACTGATAAAATGTTAACGATGTCATGATAAACATTTTATCAGTTGATAAATTTTTAATATCTTTCATATGGACAGAGATGATGGAGATCAAACTGCAAAGGGGCTATTAGACCATTAGTTCAGATGGATCCTGAAAAATGTTTTTTCTTCCAGAGCATAAAATCTGAAATCGATTTGTCGCACATTCACCCATTATTTCCACGAGTACAGCCTGATTTCTTGAGCCGAATTTTGCCATCGTTGAATCTGAAAATGCACGATGAGCACAGGGAAGCACAGTCGTTGGGAAGTGTTGTGAAGCCGGTTTTGAAAAAGGTACTGTAGGAGGAATACTGTAGAGATATTGAAAAATTGAATAGAATTTTTGAATTTTGGAAATTTTAGAATTTTTGAATTTTATAGTTTTTGAATTTTAGAATTTTGTCGGATTTAAAAGTCTGAAATTTCAATTTCAAAACATCATAAATTCAAAAATTCTAAAATTCTAAAATTCGAAAATTCTAAAATTCGAAAATTCTGAAATCCCAAATTTCTAAAAATCTATTTCTTTTCCAGATCGCTTTAAACCAAACCGAACAATTTCTGGATCGTCTTCTGGCTGACCAAGTTCAGGATGAAAAAGTCAGAAAAGAAATTATCGATCGGCTGAAATCTTCAAACATCGACGAGTTGAAAAAATTAGTGGCTTAATTATTCTTTGTTTATTTATTTTATGCTGAGCAATCTCAGAATCCATAGACACCCTGAGCTCATCTATTTGTCCACCCCAATCCCCCTCTCCTCCGTCATTCTTTGGCCAAGTACGCAAACACCGCGACGCACAATTGCGGACGATGACTATTTTCTCCCCAAACTGCCTCTTTTTGAATTTAGCGTTGTTTTTTTTCGATTCTTCTGCTCCAAAATATGTCTTTCTCTGTGTTTTTTAAAACTTTTTCCAGAACTTGTGATACTAAAATGATCTCCAGTTATTTATTGTGTTAATTATTAGTCAATTTTTGAAAAAATAAAGGACCAAATTTTCAAAAAAAAAGATTTTTGAAGAAGAAAAATGGGTGAAAAATCCAGTAAAGGTTAATTTTCACGTATTAAAATTAAATTATAAAAAACGTGAACTTTGAAAAGTATTTTTTATCCACGTAGGCAGGTATTATGCTTGTCTGAGAAAAAAAGGTTAGAGAGTATTCTTTGCAGTCTAAATACGGTAGCGGTCTCGAAGCGGAGAGCCTAAATAGCACACTAAAGTGGAGACGCAGACACTTTTTTGTCTGCGTCTAAACCTTTTTTTTCTCAGACAAGCATAATAATTTTTGTCAATTTTTTTGCCAAAAATATATTTATTCCCGATTTTTTCAAAATTTCCATTTTCTCCCAATTTCCCCAGTTACTGATTCCCCAATTTTCCTTTTTTTCAATACATTGGTATGCATCCCTCTCTAATTTTTACCGTTCAACCTCTAATAGAAGGGCTCCTTGACTTTTAACTTTGAGCCACTTTATCTCACTTTCTGTCAGAGATATGAAAAATATGTCAACTGACAAATTGTTTATCATAATATCACTAACGTTTAATCAGTTGACACATTTTCGATATCTCTCATTGGAGCCGAGATAATTGAGCTCAAACTTGACAAAGTGAGGGCCCTTCTAATAAAGGTTTTTTCTTCTAGAAATTCCTCAATTTCGTTTTTCAGAGATGTCCGTCGCAGCTCTCCGAGAAATCGGAATCACCGCCACGGCTCCAGAAACGCCACCACCGGTCGCTGTCCCTCCACCACTTCCAACGTCTTCTGTGGATGTTTCTTCTGATGATTACATCAAACTGACCTCCCTGGAGACCCAATTGGCACATCTTCAGGTTATGGAGGATTATATCAAGTTGGAAACGAGAAATCTCGAGAAGGAGTTGCTCCATGCACAGGAAGAAGTGAAACGTATTCAATCGGTTCCATTGGTTATCGGACAGTTTTTGGAAGCCGTTGATCAGAATCATGCTATCGTCGGTAGCACAACGGGCTCCAATTATTATGTCCGTGTTCTTTCGATTTTGGATCGAGAACTTTTGAAGCCCGGATGCTCGGTGGCTCTTCATAAATACTCGAATGCTCTCGTCGACGTTCTTCCTCCAGAAGCAGACAGCTCCATTCAAATGCTTCGTCCAGACGAGAAGCCAGACGTCTCTTATGGAGATATCGGAGGTTTGGATATGCAGAAACAGGAGGTTCGTGAGGCTGTTGAGCTGCCACTGACCCATGGAGAACTCTACCAACAAATTGGAATTGATCCTCCAAGAGGAGTTTTGATGTACGGACCACCGGGATGTGGAAAGACGATGTTGGCGAAGGCGGTGGCTGCGAATACGGCTGCGTCGTTTATTCGTGTCGTTGGATCGGAATTTGTGCAGAAGTACTTGGGAGAAGGTGGGGTTTTGGATAGAAAATTTGATTTCGAATTCGAGGATTTTGAATTAAGTCCCAAAAGTTGAATTTCTGAGTTTTGAGAAATTATGATATTTTCATATTTTGAATTTTGAAATCTCAGTATTTCAAAATTTGGAAGATACTGAACTTCTGATTGTCCAAAAATTCCGTATCAGATTATCAGAATTTTCGATTTTCCGAGTTTCGGAGGAATTTGCGAATTTTAGAATTCAACAATTTCAAATTTCGATTCTTCCGGATTTCCAATTTCAGAATTCTCAGATTTTTTTAGTTATTCCAGACCCAGATAGCGTAAAACCTGTAATAGAAGGGCCTCCATACTGTCAATTTTGAGTTCAATTATCTGCGCTTCTAAAAGAGATATCCAAAATGCGTCAACTGATAAAATATTGCTCATATCATCAGCCACGTTTTATCAGTTGACAAAATTTGGATATCTCTAATAGGAATCTAGCAAAATTAGCTCAAAGTTGAATGTTAGGGGGCCCTTCTATTACAGGTTTTACGGTAATCCGGATTTCGAAAAATTTAGATTTTTTTTTTTTGAATTTTGAAATTTCCAAATTACGGAATTTTCAATTTTTAATACTTCCGAAAGTCTAGATTTCCAATTTTCTGAGCTTTGAATTTTTCAAATTTCCGTTTTTTAAACATTCCATCATACTTCTCAATTTCTAGGACCCCGTATGGTTCGTGATGTTTTCCGTCTGGCTAAGGAGAACAGTCCATCGATCATCTTCATCGACGAAATCGATGCGATCGCCACAAAACGTTTCGATGCTCAAACTGGAGCTGATCGTGAGGTGAGCAATTTTTAGATTTCAGCAAACTTTTCCAAATTTCCAAAATACGGAAATCTCAGATTTCTGGTTTTCTCTATTTCAATATTTCCGAAAAACGAATTGTTTTATTTCTCAGATTTCCAAAGTTCCAGATTTCCGGTTTTCTGAATTTTGAAATTCACGAAAAATATGATTTTTGATTCTTATAACTTTCGAACTCCTTCCAAATGTTATCAAAACCTTATCAAAATCGATATCTTTATTTTTCCAGGTTCAACGTATCCTTCTCGAGTTGCTCAACCAAATGGATGGATTCGATCAAAGCACAAATGTCAAAGTGATCATGGCCACAAACCGTCAGGATACCCTTGATCCCGCCCTTCTCCGACCCGGGCGTCTCGATCGTAAAATCGAATTCCCACTTCCGGATCGTCGTCAGAAGCGTCTTGTCTTCACTACCATCTGCTCTCGTATGAATCTGTCTGATGACGTGGATTTGGAAGATTGGGTTGCTCGTCCGGACAAGATTTCCGGTGCTGACATCAACTCGATTTGCCAGGAAGCCGGTATGCAAGCGGTCCGTGAGAATCGCTATGTGGTTCTGACCAAGGATCTAGAGAAGGCCTACAAGAATGTCGTCAAGAAAGACACTAACGATTTTGAGTTCTACAAGTAAATGGTATTTTGTAAAATGCCTTATTTTCTGTCTCCTGTGAACCCATTCGATTCTATAATTTATTGTATTTACACTGTGGCCCTACATGAAGATATTAATCCATTTTATTAGACGAAATTAATCAGATCCTTTATTTAATCACACACACACGACAGATCTCATTATATGGGTCACATTATAAAACCAAGTTTCTCCTAAAATTGATATCACATTGCAATTGTGCTGGCTCCACCAGTCGACGTCATACTTCCAGTGGTTCCACCAGATGTGGTTCCTTTGGTAGTCATTCCACCTGTGGTTCCTGTTGTTCCGGCTGTTGTACCTCCGCCTCCAGTCGTTCCACCTACAGTAATCGCTCCAGTCGTCGTGTTTCCGAAGCCAACTCCAGTGATTCCTCCGGTGGTTCCAGAAGCATCGCAGCCATAGCGTTTGTACATTCCACGGTACCTGAGAATGGCTGATTTTGAAAAAAGAATTGATGGTGGCCTAGAAAACTCAATTTGCGATATATAGGTCACCATGTTTTAAAATGGCCTAGAAAACACACCACGTCATTTCAAGGTCAAAAAAGCTGGTGGCCTAGAAAACTAAACTTGCGAAAGTTAGGCCATTATTTCAAAATAGCCTAGAAACCCAAGGAGATCATATCTAGGCCATAAAAGTTGGTGGCCTTCAAATTTGAGAAATTTTTTTCAGAATTCACAATTTTTTGAATTCTCGAATTCGAAAAATTGTTCTGAATAGTCGCAATTATTCAAAGCTCAATTTCCAATTTTTTTAATTTTTCGAAATTTTTGGAATTTTTCAGAAATCAGTTCAGGGAATTTTTGAAATTTTGGATTTATTTAAGTTTTCTGAATTCATTGAAATTCAAACAAAAAAATTGGAAAAAAAACAACTCACCAGAATCCATAGACAGTCCTTCTGAGGCAATAAAAGATCAATGAAATCACGCCAACTCCTCCAAGGGAACCAGCAATGAATCCAATGTAGATACCCCACGCCCACCATTTACCACGCATATAAATGGCTGCACTGTTGTTATCACTGGTCTGAAGAAGGACTCCAGCTTGAGCGTTACTCGAAATTCTCTTCGATGGTGGTGTTGTGGTTACGATATTTGGCATTGGAACGTCATCCTTTGGAGTTCTCAAGACTTCTTTTCCAGCTTCGACTGGTTTACCAGGATCGCCAGATGGAGTATCAATCTCTTTGATTTGTGCATCTGCATTGTAGTACGTCCGTCCAGATGTCATATGCTGGAATACATTTTTTGGAGTTACGGTATGCACATAATTGTAACGGGCACGCTCAGAGCTTCAAAATGAGTATAAACATGGCTAGGCTCTGCCCATTTTTGACATTTGGTCAGAATGGAAAGAGTTATGGGGAAAATAAAATTGACTCACCGGCGAATAAATTCCACCGTCCTTCATCAAACTTTCAGGGTCTTCAAAGAAGAATGCCACTTCTGATGCTTGATCAACATCCCATCCATCCGAATCAGAAACAACCATCTCACGGTATTGATTGGCAACGTAGAACTGAAAAAAAAACAAAATTTCAAATTTACAAAAAAAATTGAAATTCACCTCTCCTGCCAGCTGTCCGTTTGCACCCTTTCCGTACCCATATCCAACCTCAATTGCGAAATGTTCTTTGTCTCCCGTAATACTTGGTCCCTTCATCTCAAGAATCGAAGCACGTCCGGTTTTTGGCCAAATGACAACGCCGTTTTGTGGCAAAACGAACAATTCGAACATCTGTTTACACTTTGGTGTGGTATCATCCAGTTTATGATCCTCAGCACCAATGCACATTTTGAAACCTTTCGACCCTCCTGTCAAGTAGATTGTAGTCTTCCAAGATGCTGGTTTCATATTGAACTTGATGATGTTTCCACGATCACAAAGACCCTTACACGAGTGCCATTTATAACCTGTCGCCATGTCTTTGCCGTTTTTGAAAGTGAGAAAAGAGTTGGTCCGCTCGAATTCTTGCTTCTTTTTCTGAAAGTTTAAAACATTTTTTTTTAATTGAAGTCCCATAGCACCGCCTTCAATCTAAAACTTCTCTCACCTGTCCTTTTCCTTGGTACATGAACGGACGAAGAAGGTCAAAGAATCCATCCTCATTTGTCTTCCATCTTGGGAATGTGCGGTATGTTCCCGAGCTGGAAGGATTCAGATGGTCAGGAATTCCGCCGGATGGATTCTTGCATCCCATTTCGTTGGAGAACAAAAAGTTGCTTGTGGTAGATGGACAGACATTGAACTCGTCATTCAAACTTTTCTCAATATTTGATGGCATATTGGCTGTCCCTTTCACAAAGGGAATCACTTGAATGTTCGCTTTATCGCCACAATTCTGAAGTCTGTAAATGTAAATTTTTTAGTTTTGTTACTGATTCAAATTTCTTACCCTTGGCATTGATTAGGTTGAACCTTGTTGGGACCAGAACTGACAACAGTTTTGGTAGAGTCATCTTGAATCACAACTCTCTGTGGATGTGGATAACATTCCAATGATAAGTCAACACTCTGATCGATTTGTGATGCATCGTGTCCGATATCCATAGTCTTTAGGGACATTTTTCCACACCGTCCGGTCACCGTAAAAAATTGTCCGAATTTGTCATTTTGGATAGTAGTACCACGTTGGAATGTTCCAGCAGTGGTTGGAAGATAGATTGCTTGCGCTTCCGAAGGAGGAGAATCCACAGCTGAAATTTAGGTTTTTTGGGTTTTCTCAAATTAGAGTATTCTAACCTGTGTTACTATCAGGTGGCTGTGGCTGAGCGGTGACAAGAATAAGGAGAAATAGCGATGACGTGAAGCCTGTAATTTGAAATTTCAGCTTTCGGACCAGAAATTCTAGAAAATTCGCAAGTTGGAAATTTTGAATGTGGAAATTTTGAAAAACGGAACAATTCGGAAATTCTGAATATGAAAATTCTAGGAAATTTGGAACTACTGAAAACGTGAGAACTTCGATGTTCAGAACTTTCGAGAAATTCGGAAATTTTAGAAATTTTGAAAAATTAGGAAATCCTATGAAACTTGAAAGTTCTGAAAATGTGGTTACAATGAAAATCCCGAAATTCTGAAAATTCGAAAAAATATTAGAAAGTTCTAAAAATTCTGAAATTCTGAAACTCTGAAATTTTTTATAACTCGAAGATTTTTGAAAATTCGGAAATTCTGCAAATGTGGAAATTTTTAGAAATTGAAAAAATTCTGGGAATGTGGGAATTAGAAATTCAAAATAGTCAAACAAAACAAACTCTCAAAAATTCAGAAATTCGAAAGTTTTGAAATTTCGAAAAGTTCTGGAATTGTAAAAATAATCGGAATTCTGAAAATATAGAAAATTTCTGAAACTTGAAAATTTTTAGACACTCGGAAATTCTGAAAATGTGGAAACTTTCTAAAGTTAGAAAATTCTAGAAGATTCTAAAATTCTAAAAAATTGGAAAACTTCAAAAACGTGGAATGTTCAAATTCAGGAAATTTCGAATATTCGGAAATTCTAAAAATGTGAAAATTTTCAGAAAAACTCTGAAATTCTGAAAAATTCAAAAATCGAAAAATATGGAAAATTCAGCATTTTCCAGAAATTCCGAACTTTTTAAAACTTCCGGCTACGTTTCAAGACTTTGAATCTTTCAAATGTTTCCACTATAAAAGCACCGGACCATCTATTCTCCCCTAGTTTACCTCTCAAAGTGCCGGTAATCATCATCATATGCTCGGAGGTCGTGTCGTTTCGAACACCACGGCGTCTTCCTCTTCTTTACTAGTGATTCCTAGATGGCGGAGCTGATTGAGCAGAGAAATCAATTCGCGTACAAATTGTCAAGTACTGAATCGACCCAAGGTCTGGAGGGGACCGGACTAGTGGGATCTTAAAGACGTGGTGGCGCCGAAATCTCATGACATAAGTTTTGGAGGATGTCACGCAGGAATAGGGAGTGCGTGAGAATCTAGGTCAATGTTTATTTTTTTAATTAATTTTTTGAAATATTTTTTAAATGTAGGTCACATTTTACCTTTTGAATTTTGTAACTTTCAAATGCGATGGAATTCGCAAAGAACCCAAAGGGATACTTCTAGAATTCAAAGATTCTGATTTTTCTATTTTTTGAGATGAAAGCGTTTTTCTGAAGCAATTTCCCAATTTTGAAAAAGTATTTGAAAATTTTCAGGAAATCTTTTTTTCAGATTTCTTCCGAATTTACAATTTTCCTAACTGAAAATCTAAAAAAAGGTCCAATGATTCTATAACATTGTGGTAATTTTTCTAATTTTCTTTATGATAGTGGAACATTTTTTGAGTTTTTTAATAGTTTTTTCGCACATTTTCTGAGTTTCCAGATTTATCTATTTTCCGCCGAATTTCAGTGTGTTCTTTCGATTATTTCACTTTAGCTGGTTCAGCTCAAAATCCTTGAATTTTTACCTTAATTCCACCTATTTTTAACTCGAAATCCTTGAATTTCAGCTATTTTAAAATTTTTTTACATCGGTATTCGTCATACTTCCTTGATTTTTAAAGCCAGAAATCTCTATTTTCAGCAATTTTCAGCTTGTAATATGTCACTTTTTTAGTCAAAAATTCGTGTTTTTTAGTGATTTTTATTAGGTTGGCACATAAGTTTCTTTCGATTTTGGCAAAATTTTTGCTCAAAATTTTCTCGAAGCGGTGGGGGCTAGACCAATGAAAGTAATGTCCATGAGCATCAATCATTGTCTGGCAATGCCTAGGTAATTCCTTGACTCCATCGGCCTAGAACGACGAGGGCTGCGATTGAAAAAGTGGGTTAACTCCTTTTTTGTATCATCTTTTCAATTGAAGTTTTTTCTATCAAGATGACGTTTAAGAGCCTCAAACAACCATTCATTAGACAGAGCAAAATCTGGAAAATACGGTGAGTATAAAAGAATAGTTGAGCCAAGCGACATGAATTTTTGGCTGAACCCTTTAGTCATGGGCTATCTCGCATTGTCGCGCTGAAATTGAACTTTGCTTTTCTCTCCTTGTTTTGAGTCGCCTGCTAGATTCAATTTTTTTAATTAGAAACAATACAAAGCGGCAATTATAGTGGTACCTTCATCTAAAAGTTCCCAGTCTTTATTCCTTTGAAAGACCACCAAATAGATAACACCCCCTTTTTCACGGAAAATTCAGGTGTCGGTATGTCCAGAGCTAGCTATTCTTTGTCAATCAACTGATCCTTTTGCACATTGTTAGAGTAACTCACCCACTTCTCATTTACGGTAATTAGATCCCTCACCCAACTGAACGTGCGAAGAAATGTTAGGAGAAACATGCTCATGTCTACATGGCGATCAATGCCGTAGTCCTTCAAAACCTAGGGTACGAACCGACCCAGTTTTTAACTTCGCCAAGTGACTTCGATCCGTTCACAAAACTTGGTTGTCTAAAGGACAATGCCTGTGATATTTCACGAGTGGTTTGAAACGGATTGGTTTCAATAGTATTCTTCAAAAGGCCGAGGTCCAACTTCTGGACCGATCTTCGTCTTCCGATTCTAAATTTTTGGCTTCAAAGCGATCGGTCCAATGCTCGATGGCATAAACAGTAGGAGATCCTTCTTTGCCTATTTCGTTCAATTTCTTGTGAATATCGTGGTTTTTCAAACCAGAAAGGAAAAAAAATAGAACTTCGTTTTGAAAGTCAAGATGGTAAGGGACGAAAGCAGGTGCCATGCTCGCGAACGACAATAAGGACGAATGAGGCAAAATGTACATAGCAAGTCCGTAAGATGCTCTATCCAACAAAAAAACATTCACCAAGAAAAACAACTCCACTGATTAGATATGATTCCTCAAAGTTGAGCATTCGAAATCGGAAGAAACTTATGCACCAACCTAATAGGATGGAAAATGCTTATTTTTCTCAGAAGGATCTTGGCATGACTTCCACCTGGATATTTCTGGAAAAAGTCTCATAGATTCCATAGATTTTCCTGGGCCCTCTTTCCCCAATATTTTTGCTATGTTTTCTTTTTCCTCTCCCCAATTCATTTCTGACCTTTTTCCCCCAAAAACAAAACATTGAAGCAGATGTCCTTTCTCCGAGACACCCAATTTTTTTCTGCATTTTCACAACATTAGAATAGCACCTGTCCCTGACACTGAGAAAAAGTGAAACAAAAAAAGTTGGCAAAAATGTTTTTATTGTTTTTGTTTAATTGGATTACTGTAAAAGCCCACATCCCCTAATCTTAAAGGACCCTAGAAAAAGGAAGAATTTGGCTCCTTAGTTAGAATCAGAAGATATTCTAGAAATTTCCAGTGAAATTTTCTTAGAATCCTAAATCTCATCATTTTCCGAAAAGGAGCCGTTTTTCTTCTTTTTCTTTATTCTCTCACTCACAAAAATGTCTTAAATTAAGTCTTAAGTCCCCCGGGTGGAAAATTTTAGAAGGAATTTTCTAGAAAGTCAGCCCTAAAACTCAGTCTCATCTCACAACACACTCATATACAACCGAAAACTACTAAACTGGGGGGAAATTGGAATAAAAGAAGAAGGTGGAAATTGATTAGGATTATTATCCAAGGTGTTTGAGCTCGTAATTTGGATTGTATTTTGACTCGATGTTGAAGTGATTATCATTGGTGACATCTCGAAGGACATTATGTTGTTGGTGCTTGTTTTGGTGCTCCAAAGCAGCTAATCTCATTTTCAGCTCATTGTTTTCCTGGAAGAAAATAGCTTTGGAAAGGGTTTCGATAATTTCACCCAAATTATCTGGGTTACTGTGAAAGATGTCAAAAAATGGTCAACTGATAAAATGTTGCTGATAATGTGATATACATTTAATCAGTTTATCACTTCCTGGTGTTTCTCATGGCAACCGAGATGATTGAGCTCATAGTTGGCAAGTCGGCTGAGCTACGCGGTCAGCTTCCAACCTCTTTGCGTTGATCTCAATTATCTCGATTCATGTAAAAGATATCAAAATGCGGCAAACTGATAAAATGTTGCTGATAACATGATACACATTTTATTAGTTAACCACTTTTTGATATTTTACATGGCAACTCAGTTAATTGAGCTCGAAGTTGAGAACTCGGTAGCCGAAGCTCACCCGACAAGGAGCCGACTTAACAACTTTGAGGCTTTAAATCTCGATTCTTATGAAAGGTATCAAAAAGTGGTTAACTGACAAAAGGGTTATCATAATGCCAGTAATATTTTAGCAATTTACCAATTTTGGATATCTTTCATGGCAACCGAGATAATTGTGCTCAAAGTTGACTCGTCACCTGAGCTACGCGTCGGCTCCCGACCTCTTAATTTTGAACCTAATTATCTCGGTTACTGTAGCAGCTATCGAAAAGTAGTCAACTGATAGAATGTTGCTGATAATATGTTGAACATTTTATTAGTTGACAAATTTTTGACACCTTTTATGGTAACTGAGATAATTGAGCTCAAAGTTTAATCCCAAAACCTACCCTAACAACAGTGTTGAGCATCTCTCTAAACTTGTCCACTTCCGTCATAGCTTTTTGGTACAACTCGGTCGTTTCTGCGTTCTTCTGCTTCAGTTCTTGATTCTCCTTTGCAAAGTTCATCTCTCTTTCCTTTCGTACTTTTCTCGACTTCTTGGCGGCCTCGTTATTCTTTATTCTCTTCTCACGATATCTGAAAATTACTTTTTGATTACTCTGAAATTGCTGATTAGTCCTTTATCGAGTAGATATGAAGCTTCAACATCGGAAATCCAGATGGTGTAGTTTGTAGTCATCGTCGTCGTCATCTTCCACAGTAGTATTCTGCTTCCGAGGAGTAACGTCTTCTGAAATAAACCTAGGCCTAAAAGAACCCCCCCCCCCCTATCCTTTCTTCAAGGATTCGAAACTCAAGATTAGTTCCCTAAACTTACCTCGGCGACATTTTTGGATCCGCTCTGCTATTCATCGATTCGTCAGATCCAGAGGAGCTTTCAGAGTGTCCGAAGATGTAACTGGGATAGACGCCACCTGGGGTATTCGCCACGTTCGATTGAGTCATTGCACTGAAAAATATCATATTGAATTGAAGAAGACTTGGAGATTGCGGTCAGCCGCGGCCGGCCTTGGCAGAGGCTGCAGTGTAGAAAACTTAACGACTTCTATATTTTCTAATTATCCTAACCCAATGTGAAGAGAATTTCCACCTGGGTAGATCCATAGTGCAACTGACACTCAAGTGTAGGTATAGAAGTACAGTCTGAGAAATCCCAGATTCCTACAGTACTCCTACAGAAACATCTCTTGCTATAAAGGTTTGAGCATGATTACCAGGGAGTACCGTAATCCTCCTTCTTAACATATACAGTACTCGTAATACAGTACACCTACAGTACCCCTTACAGTAATCCCACCTAGTTCTGATACATTTCTCGAAATTATCAATTTCCTTAACTATTAGGTCAAGCCTACAGTACTCCCATATCTTGCCATGAAGATTTGAGTTTTTCGAACAGGAAGTAACGTAATCCTTCTCCGCTCATATACAGTAATCCCAGCACAGTATACCTACAGTACCCCCCCCCCCACCCTATACAGTAATCTCTTTATCTCATACTCCTGTTCTCCTTTCCTAGCCTGGTTCTCGAAATTCCCAGATTCAGTAACGGGAAGTACAGTACTCCCACAGCAGTACAGTATCCCCGAAGTACCCACTTACAGTAGTCTTACATCGTGATATGATGAAGGTTTCTGCTCTTCCTGCAGTCTTCCTTTTTGATTCTCGCCCATGTACAGTATACCTACAGTACCTCATCCCCCCCCCCTACAGTAATCCCTTTTATCTCCATTCATCCATCTCCTATCCTCATCTTCTTCCTTCCCCCTTGGGCACTTGTTTAGAGCTATAATCTCGACGATCCATCACAATAAGTGCCCCCTTTTCCTCCTTCTGGGAGACGTCTTCTGTGTGACGTGGCAATCCCCCCCCCCCCCCCAGATGACCCGACTCCCGCTGGTTGCGTAGCATACGGGACCCCCTTTGAAGATAGGGCAGATGGTCCTTCACATCGACAAAAGGTGCGCAAAAACGAAAAAAAAGATGGAGGCCCCGGTAAAAATCGAACCAATAACCTGTGGCATCAGTGCCAGAGTGTTTCCCGGCTGCGCCACAAGGGTAGATTACGTCCAAGGGAGGGAAGGCGGATATGAATGGGAGGTCGATAGGGAACTTATAGCGAGAGTCGGGTGGCTCATGAGGACTACAATGTATGTATTACCCGGGGCCTATTGCCCAGGGGCCCTAAAACCTGGGTCACTCGGTGTATGACACGTGGCATGTCAACCTACTATCTTGTCCCTGTCACTACAAGAGATACCTAACTTGCCCTATGGAAAAGAAGGATTGCCTGATCCAATTATGAAACTAATTGTAAGAATTACTGAAACCTGTATTAGAAGGGCCCTTGTAACTTACAATGCAACAGATTGATTCCAGGCAGCTTGATTCCATGATGGGTCGAAAGTCATTTGTGTGTATCCGTGTGGTTGCATGATTGACAAAAAGTTTTCTGAAAGAATATAGGATGAACAATCTTCCCGGAGGGCAAGAAAAAAGGGGGAAGAAGTGCCCAGGAGAGCAGATTGCGCAACCGATTGGCGACTGTGCAAAACGTCAGGTGTGACGCAACACGACGACTCGAGAGGAGGACCCCCTGGGCTAAGCTCCGCCCCCACAGAAGTTCCCAGGAGAGAGGATAGGAGACGCAGAGAAAGGGACCCTCGGGGGAACTGTTCGGTGAAGACGTACAGTGACGATAAAACATGGGACGGGTAAGAATGAATGAATGAATGAGACTGCGTGCGCGGGAAATAAGAAAAAATGGGCTGAACCTAAAAAATGAGATTCTGAGCAATGTTTGATTCTGAGGAAGTGCAAATAAAGTTGTATCACTGACAAGTTTGGGATTTACGGAATTGCGAATAGTCATAAAGTCATACGTAAGACCAGGTTGCGTAACAGGTACAATTGACAGATTAAACAAAACAATACACATGTAGTGATTCTGAGTTTTCGCGCATTTTGAATTACTATGTTTGAGCTTAATTATCTCGGTTTCTGTAAGAGGTACTAAAAATTGATAAATTGATAAAATGTTGATGAAAATGTGATAAATATTTTGTTAGTTAATCACTTTTTGATATCTTTTACAAGAAGCGAGATAATTGAGCTCGAAGTTAAGAGATCGGCAGCCGACACGAGCCGACTTGTCAACTTTGAGCTAAATTATCATGCTTCCTATAAGAAATATCAAAAATGTGTCAACTGATAAAACATTGGTGATATTATGATAAAATATTTTAATAGTTGACAACTTTTTGATATCTTTTACAGGAACCGAGATAATTAAGTTCGAAGTTAAGAGGTTGGCAGCCGACACGAGCCGACTTGTCAACTTTGAGCCAATTTATCCAATTTCCTGTGAAAGATATCAAAATTTTGTCAACTGATGAAATGTTTTTGATATTATGATAAATAGTTTATTAGTTGACCAAAGTTTGATATCTCCTATAGGAAGCGAGATAAATTGGCTCAAAGTTGACGGCCTCGATTTGCTGCTATTTGAGGAGGTACGGTATCGGGACACTGACAGCCCCTTGAAAGTAAGAATCCGAAAACTGAATTGGAATTTTAATTTCAAGTTCAGAATTTCAAGTTTCAATTTTATAAACTTCAAAAAATCTCGAATGTGTTTCTCCGATTTTTAAAATTCCAATTTACGACCTTTTTGAAGCTTCCAGGGATTCTTTGAAAATGTGCTATGGAAATGGACATCGGGACATTTGGACAAACTTACAGGCCAATTTCAGATGACTGAAAAAAGTTGTAACGAATTTTTCAACTTCATAGCTACTCAGATTGAAAGAATTGAAGACATGGAGTCCTTGAAAAAGTATTAAAAGTGATTTTCCAGATCCTTCCTCAAATTTCCAATTTTAATCGAAAAGTCGAATTCGCTAGAAAACTTTTTTTTGGTAAATTTGTGTTACTTCCGGTATCGATTACATAACAGTTCATTAACATCCATAATTCCTTTGATCTAATAAATTTTCCTCTGGGAAAAGTTCATGACAGTTTATGAACCTTACCACATATGTGACAGGAGTCTTCTGACATGACCGGTCTCTTTATTGTGACAATTTAAGACGAAAGGTGCGATTGGAGTCTTTTGGGAAGATATTGATTTTTCATTTTCCCAGAAGACCTAAATTTCGCGTTTTTAGAGAGTTGAGAGGATTCTTTCTTATGGTTCCAAAATTACCTTTTAACTTTGAGCCAATTTTTCTCGGTTGCTATGAGAGATATCAAAAATTTGTCAACAAATAAAATATTGCTGATATTATGATAAAAATTGTATTAGTTGAAAATTTCTCAATATCTTTTAAAGGAACCGAGATAATTGAGCTCAAACAATTGACTAAACTAATCAAAAAATAATTAAATTCGTTTTCAGGTCCTTTCCAAAACTGATCGAAAGCTTCTCGTCCGAGACACTGTACGGACCAGTCAGCCCTTCCACTTTCCCCCCTCGACCATGTTCTTATTCCAATAAAAACATACAACATATTTTCACTAATAAAACATAACAAATTGCATTGCGTGACAATGGGCATATAACCTCCATAATCTCAGGGATACTAAGCTGCTGTTGCGCGCATAATGTATCAGTTTGTTTTGGTTCTTGTGCTGGGCGATTTGTTGATTCTAAAAGTGTAAGATATTGGAGGGAAAATGAGATCCTTTCCAGAAGGGAATTAGAGTCCGGAAAGGATGAGAGGAATGCCGTAAAACCTATAATAGAGGGGCCTCTAACTTTGACCCAATTTTTCTCGGTTCCTATGAGAGATATCAAAAAGTGATCAACTAACAAAATGTTCATCATATCATCATCAACATTTTATCAGTTGACAACGTTTTCATACACTTGACAAGAACCGAGATAAATCGACTCAAATTTAAAAAGTCACACTTGTCGGCTCAGCTTCGCCGGCGGCTCGACCTTTTCATTTTGAGCTCAAAAAGCTCGCTTCCTGAGAAAGCTATCAAAACTTTGTCAACTGATAAATTGTTTATCATATTATCAGCAAATTTTGTCAGTTGACGCATTCTTGAAATCTTGCACATAAAACACGGAAATACGGCTCAAAGTTTGAGGATCCCTTCTGTTACAGGTTTTACGGTATTTGAACAGAAAAAGACGTACAAGCTAGTTTTTCAACTAAAAATTGAAACTATTTGTGTTTATTCTTTTTAAACACTTTCAGACTAATCAAAAATCTTGAAATTGCTTTTGTGAGTCTGCTTTTTGGGCGTTAATTTTTTGAAACTGTAGAGTTTCGAAATCAGTTTTCAAATTACAGAATTTTCCAAAAATCACACTTTTGATAAAACTCCTCTCAACTGTCTAAAACGGGACAATTAGGTCTCCTGGGAAAATAAAAAATCAATATCTTCCCAAAGGACTCCAATCGCACCTCTCGTCTTAAACTGTCACAATAAAGAGACCGGTCATGTCACAGGATTTTTGTCACATATGTGGTAAGGTTCATAAACTGTCATGAACTTTTCCCAAAGGAACATTTTATTGGATCAAAGGAATTATGGATGTTATTGAACTGTCATGTTGGGTAATCGATACCGGAATTAACACTTTTTATCGAAAATTAAAAAAAAAACGTTATTGATAATTCGTATTTTTTAGATTTGAGCAAGGATCTCTGACTCCATTTCTGAGCCCTTTCTAAGAACTTTAAGTCTCCAGACAGGCTAATCTGTTTTAGATGTCTGTAAGTTTATCCAAATGTCCGGATGACCATAAGATGAACACCCTAAAACCTGTAATAGAAGAGCACTGTCAAGTTCAATATCAATTATCTCGATTCCCGTTCAAGTCACCAAAAATATGTCAACTGATAAAATGTTACTGATATTATGATAAACAGTTTATTAGTTGACAACTTTCTTATATCTCTTACAGGAACCGAGTTAAATCAGCTCAAAGGCAGAGGGGCCCTTCTATTACAGGTTTTAAGGTATTGAAAAATCTTTAAAATCTTCGAAACATTTTTTTTAGTCATCTAAAGTTTTGGGAAAAGAGAAAACCCGTTATTGTAGACTGTGACAGTTCATTAGACTCAAAAATTGCCTTTTTTCAATTTTGTAAATTTCTGGAATTCTGTATATGTTGGTGCTTACTACTGGCTAGTTTTTGAATTACGAAAATTGATTTTCGGAATTTAGACCTAAAAATTTGTATTTCTCCTTTTTTGGAAATAAGCAGTCTGAAATTATGACTTTTTCCAGTTCGGCACATTTCCAGTTTTTGAAAATCATTTTTACTTCTTTTCAATTTCCTCCAACCCATTAATTTTCCAATAACCATAAGATGGGCCATATTGTACTTTGTCTTCCTCCACCTCCAAATCTTCAACCTTCTGCCACGTCAGCATTCTGCCACGTCCTCACATAATTATAATATTCTGCCTCCTCACTCTCTCAATTCCCCACACTATTTCCCTCCAAAAACTCATCGATCAAGAAAAAAGAGAAGGAAGGAAGAGTTATAATCATCTCGGGACCATCTGCACCACCCACAAAAAACCCCTCATTCCCGCACCTCATTAATCCCCCCTCCCATCCATCTACAGTAATCTACTATCTCTGCGTCTCTTCTGCTTTTCACACTCTCTCGGGACCACCTGCAGATGGTGAAGTGCCATCAAAGGAGGTGTTTCCCGCACGTTTTTATGTTTGTTCAGAGGAGAGAAAGACTAGAAGAATGTGTTGAGAGAACAACTCAGCACGTCTTCTGGGAACGTCTTCTGGGCAAAGACATACAGAGACCATTTTTTGACACATCCAACTGTGTGTGTTTGTATGATGGAGATAAGATTAATAGGACCATTTGGACCACCATTCAGACCAAATTGGGCATTTCGAATGATGGAATATGAGGGGTTATTAGGGGTAGAGGAATGCGTGGGGATTCTGGGAACATATCGAGATTGTCGGTCTAGATTAGGGGGATGCCAAAAATCGATCAAAATTTGAAAATCGAAAAATCGAACATTCCGGAAGGTTATTACGGGAATTTTTCAAAATTCAGAATCAAATCTGATTGTGATTGATGAATAAATTATCGGTATAATTTATATGAAAGTTTACAAAGATCGCCTGAAAATTTTTTAACATTCATCTTAAAAATTCAAACAACTTCTCGTAAAACCTGTAATTGAAGGGCCCCCCTAACTGTCAATTTTGAGCTCAATTATCTCAATTCCTATGAAGGGCTCAAGAATATGTCAATTGATAACATGAAGCTGACATGTTGATAAACATTTTGTCAGTTGAGACATTTCTTATATCTTTGACAGAAACCGAGATAAATTGGCTAGAAGTTGGAAGTTGGGAGCCCTTCTATTGGAGGTTTTACGGTACCTGAAAGAAAATTATCTGAAAATTAATAACATTTATTTGAAAATTTAAAAAAAAATCTGAAAATTAATGCAAAAAATTAAGAATCTATTAGAAAACTAATAAAAATGAACAAAAAATTATCAGAAAATAATAAAAATTCATCTGATAATTAAACAATTACCTGAAAATCGACCTGAAAGGCAATTTAAAAAAATTGTAATAAAAATTTTATGAATTTAATTTTGAGCCAATTTATCTCGGCTCTTGTAAAAGATATGAAGAAGTTGTCAACTGGTAAATTATTTATCATAATATCAAAGACATTTTATCAGTTGACACATTTTTGATATCTTGCATGGCAATGGAGATAATTGAGCTTAAACTTGACAGTAAGTTCTGTAACAGAAAAAAGGAAAATCTATAATTTTCCATAATGTCTAAAAGCAGATGCCAAGATTCCCTTAAATGCTTCATCACAGATTTAGGTCGAAAATTATGCTCCCAAATCCCCCAGACCAACGTGAATACCATGTTTTTCCCATTTTTTCATCAAAATTCTAAAAATTCCACCCTTTCCCCATCACTTCCAAATTCATTTTCGAACGTTAAATCCCTAATTTTTTCGAAATCCGATTCTAAAAATCAGAATGGCAACGGAGGAGACCGTAACTGACAAAATACCAGAGGAAATTGAATGTACAGCTGTCTCGCCTGGCTACAGTACTCTCGGAGATATTATCCCCGTTTCGTTGCATTGGAAAGATGTCTCGTGGGTTTTTTTCGCAAATTCTAGATTAAAACCTGTAATAGAAAGACCCCTAACTTTTTTTCCTCTGGAGAAAGGGCTTTCAATTTTTCGACTTTTAAGCGATTTTTAGGTTTTACTGTATTTTTTCGGAGAGCAAAAATGTGAAACATTTCAGAGTATCAACTGTAAAACAACAAAGAGAGCTGTTGAGAAATGTGAGTGGAGTAGCTAGACCTGGAGAGCTTCTGGCGTTGATGGGAGCCAGTGGAGCAGGAAAAACGACACTTTTGAATATGTTGATGTGCCGGAATTTGAAAGGATTGAATGCTGAAGGAATGATTACTGTAAATGGGCAGGAGGTAGGAATCTGAAAATCTAAAATTTGGAATTATCAAAATCTGAGATCCTGAAAATCTGAAAATCTGAAATGTTGATGATTTGAAGTTCTGAAAAATGAAAACCTGAAATGTTGAAATCCTGAAATTTGAAATTTGACAATTTGATAATTGAAAAAAGAAAAATCTGAAAATCCGAAAATCTGAAAATCTGAAATTCTGAGATTCTGAGATTCTGAGATTCGGAGATTCTGAGATTCTGAGATTCTGAGATTCGGAGATTCTGAGATTCTGAGATTCTGAGATTCTGAGATTCTGAGATTCTGAGATTCTGAGACTCTGAGATTCTGAGATTCTGAGATTCGGAGATTCTGAGATTCTGAGATTCTGAGATTCTGAGATTCGGAGATTCGGAGATTCTGAGATTCTGAGATTCTGAGATTCTGAGATTCTGAGATTCTGAGATTCTGAGACTCTGAGATTCTGAGATTCTGAGATTCTGAGATTCTGAGATTCTGAGATTCTGAGATTCGGAGATTCTGAGATTCTGAGATTCTGAGATTCTGAGATTCTGAGATTCTGAGATTCTGAGACTCTGAGATTCTGAGATTCTGAGATTCGGAGATTCTGAGATTCTGAGATTCTGAGATTCTGAGATTCTGAGATTCTGAGATTCTGAGATTCTGAGATTCTGAGATTCTGAGATTCTGAGATTCTGAGATTCTGACATTCTGACATTCTGAGATTCTGAAATTCTGAGATTCTGAGATTCTGAGATTCTGAGATTCTGACATTCTGAGATTCTGAGATTCTGAGATTCTGAGATTCTGAGATTCTGAGATTCTGAGATTCTGAGATTCTGAGATTCTGAGATTCTGAGATTCTGAGATTCTGAGATTCTGACATTCTGAGATTCTGAGATTCTGAAATTCTGAGATTCTGAGATTCTGAGATTCTGAGATTCTGAGATTCTGACATTCTGAGATTCTGAGATTCTGACATTCTGAGATTCTGAGATTCTGAGATTCTGAAATTCTGAGATTCTGAGATTCTGAGATTCTGAGATTCTGAGATTCTGAGATTCTGAGATTCTGAGATTCTGAGATTCTGAGATTCTGAGATTCTGAGATTCTGAGATTCTGAGATTCTGAGATTCTGAGATTCTGAGATTCTGAGATTCTGAGATTCTGAGATTCTGAGATTCTGAGATTCTGAGATTCTGAGATTCTGAGATTCTGAGATTCTGAGATTCTGAGATTCTGAGATTCTGAGATTCTGAGATTCTGAGATTCTGAGATTCTGAGATTCTGAGATTCTGAGATTCTGAGATTCTGAGATTCTGAGATTCTGAGATTTAAAAATTCGGAACATCTGAGATTCTGAAAATTCGGAAAGTCTGAAATTCAAAAAATGCTTACTCTCAAAAACTCGAAAACATTGAAAATTCACAAATTCGAAACAAAACAACGAAAATAAGAAATTTAGAATTTTTCGGAATTTCAAAATTTATGAATTCAGAATGTCAGAATTTAAGACATTGTGAATTTCAGAACCCAACAATCTTTAAATGTCAAAATCGCAGAATTTCGGAATTTCGGAATCTCGGAATCTCAAAAGTCTGATTTTTCGAAATTAAAAATTTTTTAAACCAAAATCTAAAAGTCAAGATGTGCCTCATTTCCAGATGGGGGACAAAATCTCCACGATATCCGGATTCGCTCAACAAGAGGAATTATTCGTTGGGACCCTCACAGTCAAAGAGTACTTAATGATCCAGGCGAAGCTACGAATCGATGGATCATCCCAATTGAGAGAAGAAAGAGTCACAGATGTGATGCATCAGCTGAAACTTTGGAAATGTCGAGATTCTCGAATTGGAGTCATCGGAGAGAAGAAAGGAATCTCAGGAGGAGAAGCGAGAAGATTGACTTTTGCCTGTGAGATGCTTTCCAACCCATCGCTTTTGTTTGCCGATGAACCAACAACTGGATTGGATTCTTTTATGGCTGAAAGTGTCATTCAAATTCTGAGAGGAATTGCGAAGACAGGAAGGACTATTATCTGCACGATTCATCAACCGTCTTCTCAGATTTATCAAATGTTTCACAGAGTTATTTATTTAGGTGACTTCTAAATTTTAGTAAAATTTCCTCTAAATAATTTTCAGCGAACGGACGAACGGCGTTCCAAGGAACACCTCAGGAATCGATAGCATTCTTCGAGCAATGTGGTCATAGAGTGCCTGATGAATACAATCCCAGCGAATGGATCATTTATAAGCTGGCAGTTCAACCGGGACAAGAAAAAGAATCGAATGAACGAATTCAGGAGATTGTGGATCATTATGAAGAGAGTGATCATCAGAAAAAAGTGATGGCACAGTTGGAGGATATTAGTGAAAAGGGTCAACCACCAGCCATGCATAAAGCCAATGTTTTTACGCAGGTTAAGGCGTTGAGTATGAGGTGAGTGTTATTTCTAGGCCATTTTAATATTGTGGCCTAACTTTCTCATCTTGAGTTTTCTAGGCCACCAACTTTAAAGGCCTAGAAATGACGTGATATTCACCTGGTTTTTTTTCTAGACCATTTTAGCCAGGTGGCCTAACTTTCTCAGCTTGAGTTTTCTAGGCCACCAACATTTTTGACCTAGAAATCACCTGATATTTGAATAGTCAGCTTTCTAGGCAATTTTGAAATGATGGCCTAACTTTTCCGACTGGAGTTGGCTAGGCCACCATAGTTTTCGGCCTAATACGGTATAGTCCTCACCTGGTGGGGTTTCATTTCTAGGCCATTTTACATGATGGCCTAATTTTTGCAAAATGAGGTTTGTAGGCCACCATGCTAATATGGCCTAGAAAACAAAGAATTTTTTTTCCTGAAAATCACAAAACTTCCAGATGCGGTCTGGATGTATGGCGTGCTCCCCAACTGACAATGGCAAAAATCATTCAAAAAATCCTTTTCGGCTTGTTCATTGGATTACTGTACCTGAGAGTGAGCAATTGTTTTTCAAGAAATTTTTTTAAAACATTGTGACCTAACTTTCTCAATTTGGTTTTGCTAGGTCACCAACTTTAATGACTTAGATTTGACCTGATATTTACATGGTGGCCTAACTTTTGCATGTTGAGTTTTCTAGGCCACCAACTTATATATTGATTCCAGACAGATTACAACGATGATCATGGAATTCATAACATCAACGGAGCACTGTTTTTCATTGTTGGAGAGTACATTTATTCGACTTCTTATGGTAAAAATTCAATAAATTCAAAAATGCAAAAATTCTGAAGTTCTTAATTTCAAAAATTCAAAAAGTCTGAATTTCAAAAATTCTAAATTTAAAAATTCTGTAATTCTTAAATTCGAAAACTCAAAAATTCTAAATTCGAAAAGTATGGAAATTCTGATTGTGAGATTTTGAAATTCTAAATTTCTGAAAATTCGAAATTTCAAAAAAAAAAACACATTTTCAGCAATTATGATGTTCCTGAACAACGAGTTTCCACTGATCGCCCGGGAGTATCATGATGGATTGTATAATCTTTGGACGTAAGGAACGATTTTTAAATTTTAATTACTCAAATTAAGCTAATTATCTAATTAACTAATTAAATGAAGCTTTGAAAAACTAGGTAGTTCGATAAATTCAAAATTCAGACTTTTGAAGTTCCGGGTTTTTGAAATTCCTCTCGGAATAAAAATTTTTCTCAATTTTTATGTGAATTTACATGATTTTCTGCACAAAATAAAGCAAAACGTCTTACCTATACATACTGGTATACTGTAGCCAGCGGATCGCCGCTGGGAACGTTTCCGTATCTCCATAGAAACCACCGAAGAGGCGGAATAGGACCAGAAGGGGACTAAAACTCGGAATTTCAAAATTTCAGAAATTCAAAAATTCAAAAATTTCAAAAAATCTGAAATTCAGAAATTCAAAAACTCAAAAGCTAACTTTCAAAAAAAAATCCAGGTACTACATTGCCCGATGTCTAACTCTGATGCCCCTTTTCTCAACGGATGGCTTGATTTTTCTATTCATTTGCTATTGGATGATTGGTCTGAACACTTCTGTGATACAGGTGATTTTAAATCCTGGAATTTTTTTTCTATAATTTTATTTCCACTGGAAGTTTTCAGCTCCTCTACGCCACCATCATCTCCCTCCTAGCTTGTCAAGCCTCCTCGGCATTCGGTATCGCAATGTCGTGCATCTTCCCAACCGCCCAGATGACGTCAGTCATGGCCAGTCCTCTTCTAGTTCTATTCCGTTTGTTCGGTGGTTTCTATGGAGATACAGGCACGTTTCCAGCAGCGATCCGCTGGCTACAGTATACCAGTATGTATAGGTAAGGTGTTTTTTTGAATTTGGATCATTTAAGTTTTCAAAAAATTAAAGATTCGCGTTCGAAGGACTCGTCGTCAACCAATGGTCCCAAATCGATCAATTCCATGATGTGCCAGATTGGAGTGATGCTAAAAGAGACATAATTTTCAAATACTTCTCATTCCATCACTGGATGATCCCTGTGGATATCGTTGGGTTGATTGTCATTAGTTTTGGATTCTACCTAATTGGATTCGTGGCACTTTTGGTTCGAATGAAGAAGGCTCGATAGATAGATCTAGAAGACATTGTGTATGCTATAAAAGATATTGTGTGAATAAAGAAATTGGTGGAATATGTATATAATTTTTAAAGAAGGGATTGGAAGATTTGAAACTGGGAGGGGGAAATTTAGGAACAGAACAACAAACCGTATACATTGAAAACGTAAAAAAGAGATGCTAAAACGGAGGAATGGAAGAATACAACTGGGAGTTCATTGGGTAAAACAGGGAATCGAGAGACCTTTTTAAAACTATAAAACGAGTTTTATAAAATGAGATATTATGAAAAAGTGGGTGTTTGGCGGTCGGTGGGTTTGGAGCTAATCAGCGAACTTCAAAACACGGATGGAATTGATTCTTATTATTGTGTTGTTTCTGATTCTTGCCCTTGGTCTTCTTGGTGGATTGACGATTGAGAAAATCCATATTCGTCTCCTTCCTGCTCACTTCCACTGTCACAATATCCTGAAATCTGGTTGTTTTTGAGCGAGGGGTTTTGTATCGTGGAGGCTACAGTAATCCTTGATATTTTAAATCTACAGTAATCTTCGGCATTCAAAGGCTACAGTAATCTTTAAAATTCAAAAACTACAGTAACTTTTGAAATTCGAAACCTACAGTAATCCTTGAAATTCCAAAGCTACAGTAAGCTTCGAAATTCAAAATCTACAGTAATCCTTGAAGTTCAAAATCTACAGTAACCTATGAAACTCAAAAACACAATAATTTTTTAAATTCAAAATCTACCGTAATCTTTGAAATTCAAAATTTACAATATCTTTGAAGTTCGAATACTACAGTAATCCTTGACATTCAAAAAACACTGTGATCTATGAAATTCAAAATCTACAGTAATCTTTACAATTTGCAAGCTACAGTAATCTTGAAAATTCAAATTCTACAGTATACCTCGAAATGCAAAAACTACTGAAATCGTTAAAAACTCGAAAACCGAAGTAATCTTTGAACTACAACAACTACAGTAATCTTCGAAATTCGAAAGCGACAGTAATATTTGAGATTCCAAATCTACCGTAATCCTTGAACTTCAACAACTACCGTAATCCTTGAAATGAAGAAAATTATCGTAATCTTCAAAACTTGAAAACTACAGTAACCTGCAAAATTCGAAAACCACAGTAACCTTTGAAATTCGAAAACAATTGTAATCTTCGAAATTCAAAATCTACCGTAACTTTTGAATATCCACAACTACAGTAGTTTTTGAAATTAAAAACCTACTTTATTCTTTGGTATACAGAGGCTACAGTAATCTTTAGAGCCCAAAAACTACAGTAATCCAAATACCTACCCCTTTAGTATCCAACACTACTCCTTTGATCAAAATCAACTTCTCCTGCACATTTTCAGTGATCGCCAACTGTTTTCCCAGATGCCATCGAGTCGATTTGCCAGTCTTCTCGCCGTTTTGGTTGAAACCCTTCTCAATCTTAATCTCAATCTTGTTCTGATTATCTGAAAAAATACTCACACCTTGTTTTTTCAAATCCAAATTTTCTATGTTTACCATGATATCTCTTATCAGCAACTTGTACAAATCCCAATCGTCTGGCGTTTTCTGGAAGTGGCACCAATGGATTCCAAGAGGGATTATGATGAGGATCTTCTGGATGAGGACTACTATTCTTCAATTCGAGATTCTGAGAATTCTTTTGAGATTTTGAACTCATTCCTGGCTGTTTTGACTCCTTTAGCGTAAGAGTTTTCGGTGGTTGGAAGGTTTTTTCCTTTTGAAAGTTTCCTTTTTTCTTCTTGTTCTTTGCTTGATATTTCTCATCCATCGGAAATACGTAGAATTTTTGCTCCTTGCTGATTGGATGACGTTGTGCGAAGGAGTTTGGATCGTTGTGGTTTCGACCATTCAGAGTACAATATCTGAAAAAAGAGGATTTGAAAATCTCAGGTTTAAAGCTTGCATATCGGTCGGTGGCCTAACTTTTGCAAGTTCGGTTTTCTAGGCCACCACTTCAAAATGGCCTAAAAGTGCTCAAACATGACCCTGGTATGTTTTCTAGGCCGTTTTGAAGTGGTGGCCTAAAAACCAAATTTGCCAAAGTTACTGGCTCCGCCCACTTTGTTCTTGTGATGGGAAAAAATGTTGAGAATCGAAATTTCCCGAATTTCTGAAGTATCAAAAATCGGAACTACCCAAAATTCCAAAAAATTTGAGAATCGGAGTTTCCAGAAATTCCAGAAAGATGTGAATCGAAAATTCTAGTAATTCCGAAACTTTCGAAATCTCAATTTCCCAAAATTCTGAAATTTTTAAAATCCGAATTTCCAAAATCCGAAATTTCCCAAAATTCTAAAAATGCCAAATGACATCTCCAGCCTACTCTCCAACCCACATTGTATCATTGACAACATTCTCGGAAACATCAAAATCCACAAAATAGAACGCATTGGTGATAGTGAACCGAGGCGATCCCTCCACAAGATTTGTTGTACTTATCAGTTCCAGAACTATCTGAAATTTAAATTTCAGATTTTTTCCTCATATAAGCTCTAGAATCACCGTCTGCGAGTCACAAATGGCATGATCCACCACCTTGCATATACGAAAATCCGATTTGTGCTCAATCGGATTGTTTATGTCATAACTCTTGGCTATCAGGATGTTCGTGCCTTTTGGAATTTGTTGAAAAGCATTGTTTTTCACCGAAAACGATGCATAATGTCTGGTTATTGTCTTCACAGTCTCTAGCCAAATTCGTTGATTTCGAATGTCGGTAGTGGAGTTTGCCACTTCGAAACGGAGTTTTTCTAGGTTCTTCTTCTGAAGACGTTCCTCATACTCGTGCTCGATTCTGATGGTGAATCCTTCTTTTTCCGAGAAGAAGAACTCGCATTTGTCTTCTTTCGGCACGCCTTCCAGTGTCAGAACCATCTGAAACATCTATTTGTTTCAAAGTAATATTGAACACCTGTATTAGAACTCACCCCATCATTAAAAACTCGACTAACGACCGCCAGAACCGATGATCTTCCGTTGGCTGTGGATTGAATGATGACGTGGTGTCCGCAGAGTTGTTTGAATTTCGACATTCTTCTAGTGGAAGTGACAAACAAGCGGATGTAGCAGTTTGGTTGATTCTCGATCATCCAGAGGTATGCACTGACATCGGTAATGGTCAATTCACCGATCTTCTCGCACAACTCATCCAAATTCTCTAACAATTGATAACCGGGAAGAATTCCGTCTTCACTTGCCAAGCTTTCCAAGTCGTCCTCTTCCAAATCGCATATTCTCAGATAGTATGTCCGTTCGGCGGTCAGCGGAATATCAACGTCTCTGCTTAGGAAGGTCTCGACACGAAATGTGATCTGAAATTGTATATGAATATTAAACTATCGTAAAACCTGTAATAGAAGAGCCCCCACACTGTAAAGTTTGATCTCGATTATCTCAGCTCCTATAAGAGATATCAGAAATGTGCCAACTGATAAAATATATAGAATATTATGATAAACACTTTATCAGTTGACAAATCTCTAATATCTTCTGCAGTAACCGAGATAAATTAGCTCAAAGTTGAAAATTAGGGGACCCTTCTATTACAGGTTTTACGGCATGTATGGATATACAGTAACGATCAATAAGATATACAAAAACGTATTTTGCAGTTGATATTCGGCCATTTTGACTATTTTCAGGAGCATGAAGCTCGACTATCAAGTTTCCGATCACTTTGAAAATTTGGGAGGATGTAAAATGGAACTAGACTGTAAAAATTGCATTCCCAGGGTTTTATGAAAATCTCTAGTTTTTCAGCTATTTGCCGTTTTGTGAAAGATGCCTGTTTTTTCAAGTTTTCAGTACAACACGGGCCGCTTTTCAGAAATCGGTAAATAGCTGAAACAGGAATTTTCAGAAAAA
The DNA here is from genome assembly GCA_027920645.1 of Caenorhabditis nigoni. NCBI lineage: Eukaryota > Metazoa > Nematoda > Chromadorea > Rhabditida > Rhabditidae > Caenorhabditis > Caenorhabditis nigoni. Next base: position 4,910,002 of record CP115866.1, on the reverse strand, counting down.
TTCTGTGAAGTTTAGTTTTTACTCTAGGTCCCTTTTACACCCTTCCAAATTTTTCGAAGTGATCGGAAACTTGACAGCCGAGCTTCAGACTCTTGAAAACTATCAAAATGACTGGAAATCAACTGAAAAATACGCTATCTTATTACTATATATACCGTAAAACCTGTAATAGAGGGGCGCCCTAATTTTCAACTTTGAGCCACTTTTTCTCGGTTCCTGTCAAAGATATCAAAAAGCTGTCAACTGATAAAATATTCATCATAATATCAGAAGTGTTTTGTCAGTTGACACATCTTTGTTATCTTTCCCAGGAACAGAGATAATTTAGCTCGAAATTAACAGTGTGGGGGCCCTTCTATTACAGGTTTTACGGTATATTTTTTTCTTTTCTTTTTCGGTTTAAGTACCGTTTTCTGTTCCAAATCCTTGCTTATCACATCCACCAAAACATTGCCAGCCTCGTCGATAACATCACCGAATCGCAGTTGAGTCCTCTCCTCCACAAACTCCAGCAACTCCTTCTTCTCCGGCTCGATACACGTCATCACCAGCTCTGTCAAATAGACATTTCTCCACCGTTCTCCCTCTTTTTTCCGCATTCTTAGCCGCTTCTTGTCCACCAATCGCCACCCGTTTATCGCTTCGAACAGCTCTTTTTGATTCATTTCGTCGAGTTTCGGAGGACACGGCTCGTCGGGTTGTGGTGATGGAATCGGGTCGTCGGCGGAGGTGTTGGGTTCGTTAGATATCGTTGGAGTGAGAATGGACATCCATATATCAGTGTCCTCCCAAATCGGAAAGCCGGAATTCGAAGATATTGTTACCTAAAAAAATTTTTTTTTTGCATGATTTTCGAGTAAAGAATTTTTATGTTTTACTCTCTAAAAATATTCTTCGGGAACAGAAACATCGGAATTTCATGGCCAAATTTTATAAACACTTTGAAATTTAAGAAAAATCATAACAGACAAACAAAAAACAAACCAAACAAACAGAAAACTAGGTGACAATTACAGTTCCTAAAAGTTTTCCAGGCGAGACCACAATCTGAGCAATACATTTTTACTGTATTTTTCAAATGACAAATCCTAAACACAACAATTTTATTGATGAAAAAGCACCATAAAATTAGCGAAAATTCTAATAATTTGGCCTAAAAATAGTGGGCGGGACCTCGTAAATCGACAGAAGCGGCAATTGTTCTCGAAGAAGTCCAGACGCAGACTTTCTGAGAAGAACAAACAAAGACGAAGACAGTGATTAAGAATTTTTGGGCGATTTTCCCACAAGGACCGTCAGCTTCGAGCTCAATTAACTCGATTTCTGTGAAAGATGGGAAGAAGTGGTCAACTGATAAAATACTTATCATAATATCAGTAGTATTTTATCAGTTGACGAATTTTCGATATCTTTTGAAGGAATCGAGATAATTGAGCTCAAAACTGACGACGTCAATATATCGCCGATTTTCAGCTGATTTTTAGCTGGAAAAGGCTATTTCCTGTCAATTCAAATGATTTTTTGTGCATTCTTGACTAGTTTGAGCTCATTTTCAGCAGCATTTTCAGCGAACATTGGAAAGGTTCCTGGCCTTAAATCGGTCAATTCTAGACCAGTTTGGCTCATTTTTCTCAAATTTCAGCCTAAAACAGCATTTCTCAACCAATTCGAACCCCATCTCGAACCTTAATATTCCTCTCCAAATACTCAAACTCTTCCACTATCCCCCGACAGTGCTCTTGTGGTTGTATTATCGACGAATGCGACAGTATCACTTCCTGATTCTGAATACATTGCTCAAGTTGTAACGCGTCCTCTTTCTCAACTTCATTTTTCGAATCTATTCGAACCGATTTGTCTGTCCCTGATATTTTTCTGAATGGAATTCGACACAATATTTCCGTCCAGAGGACTTCTGATGACGTTGCTGCTGCTTCTCCATCGCTGTTCATTGTGTATTCTAGTATTTTACATTGAAGAAGTCCAGATGATTGGGAAGGATGCTGAGATTTCATGTTATCCTGGATATATACAGGGGGAAAAGAAGAATCTAAGGGCGGCATCCCAGGGATTTTTACAATAAAATAAACGATAATTAATTTATTTGGGAAACAAAAAAGACACTAAATCCATCTATCGATCGACCTCTCCAAAAACGATATCCATAGTTCCAATCACGGCGACGATGTCAGCAATCAGAGACATATAGCAGACGTCGTGGATGGCGGCGAGGTGAGCGAAGCCTGGAGCGCGGATGAAGCAACTGAAATGATACATAAGTGATACATAAGGGACATATAAATGTATATGTATAGTATAGTATGCATCAATACAATCATCGTGACTCACCGGTACGGTTTTCCTGTTCCATCGGCCACCAAATACACTCCAAACTCTCCTTTTGGAGCCTCAATCGGGACATACGTGGCACCGGGCGGCACTTGGAAGCCTTCGGTGAAGAATTTGAAGTGATGGATTAGAGATTCCATGTTCTCTTTCATTTCAGCACGTTTGGGCGGTACAACTTTGTGATCGTCGACTTTGATTTCTCCAGTTGGCATTTTATTTAGGCACTGGATGATGATGTTCAACGATTGACGCATCTCCTCAACACGACACAAATAGCGATCATAGCAATCTCCTTTAGTTCCAATTGGAACATCAAACTCCATATCTGCATAGGCATCGTATGGTTGTGTCTTTCGAACGTCTTGCTTGATTCCACTTCCACGAACCATCACACCACTGAATCCCCAATTCAACGCATCCGCAGCAGATACCAAACCGATGTCGACAGTTCTGGCTTTCCAAATACGATTCTCTGTTAGCATATCCTCCAACTCATCGATTCTAGCCGGGAATTTCGTTGCCCAATCGTAAATGTCATCCATGAGACCAATGGGAAGATCCCATGCAACACCACCCGGGCGAACGTAGTTAGCGTGCATTCTGGCTCCGGAGACTCGTTCGGAGAACTCGAAAAGCTTCTCACGCTCCTCAAACATCCAGAAGAAGGGTGTCATTGCTCCGATATCAAGCGCGTGGGTTGTGATACCCATAATATGGTTTTGGATTCTTGTCAGCTCTCCGAATAGCGTTCGAATGTACTTTGCTCGCGGTGGGATGTCAATTCCGAGAAGTTTCTCGATTGCCAACGCGAATGCTTGCTCGTTGCACATCATCGAAACGTAGTCAAGGCGATCGAAGTAAGGGAGAGCCTGTGTATACGTTTTGTGCTCAATGAGCTTTTCGGTGGCACGGTGAAGAAGACCGATGTGAGGGATGGCTTTAAGGATGACTTCTCCCTCGAGTTTGAGCACAAGTCGAAGCACACCGTGAGCTGCCGGATGCTGTGGACCGAAATTGAGAATCATGTTTTCCAGATTCTTTTCTCTGAAAAAAATTACGTAACGAAAACAGAAAAAAAAACTAAAAAAATAAGCAAAAACCTTTTCTTTCCCTCATAATTGTCGCTGAGCACTGGATCGCTATAAGCGAGCTTCTCCAACTTGTCAAGTCCGATTTGTTCGTCGAAATCGGATACTCGCTCTGACATCCAAAGTTTTCCAAGCGTTCCGCCTGTCTGAATTTGGAAAAATCGCTAGAAAACAACTTTTTTTTTTTCTTAAAAACCTTGAATTGCCTTTCGAACTTCGCATCGGGATACCAGATTGTGTGAGAGTCCCGCTTTGAAAGAGCAGTTCTACTACATGCTACTGCTCGAAGTGGATGCAAGGAGCGGGAGAGCATCTCTGGAAAATAGCGATTTAAAGAAGAAAATGTCTGAAAAAGGAAGACGAAATACATGGAAAAAAACGGCTGTCTACAGTAATACACTACAGGCGTTGCGAGACCCGATATATAAAAACATGTGCCGCGCCTAGAAGTTACGGTACATGACAAATATTTTGGGATGAAATGCTTTACTTTCCCTATTTTTGAACCTTTTTTTTGTGAATTTTGACCTGAATTTCGTTTTTTTTTCTCTAAAAAATCGCGATTTCAAGAAGAAATTGAAGGAAAAAGGCAACGAAAACGCCCGTCTACAGTAATGCGTTGCGAGACCCACTTTATGAAAACACGGTCTGCGCCTAGAAGTTACGGTACATGATGATTATTCTGGAATAAATTTCTCTGCCTTCCCATTCCGTTTTTCGTCGTTGTTGTGAATGTTGACCTCAATTTCGATTCATTTTCAAGCTTCTTGTTTTTTGACTGTTTAAATTTTGGGAGAAATGCATATTTCAAGCAGGAACACCAATTTTCCCCATATATCCGTTCCTAGTCGGATTCTCCGACAGATGTTTCAAAGTGTAGATCTTGCTTCTTCTCCTTCTATGCATCCATTATTTTCATATTTTCACTATTTGGCGACTCGCGCTATTGTAAGCGCTCGGAGCCCATAAACTCATGCATGTCCCGGTCTCGCACAACAACTAGGCAGTTTCTTCTAACGTCCTTCACTCGTCTTTTCTTTTCTTCTCCCACTCTTCTCGCGCCCAACCAACCACCACCCCAAAACATTTTGAAATCCGCGGGCACGCGCCTGTTTGCATTCGAGTTTGCGCAACTACACCGCCGGACAGCCGGGTCACATTTGCCGACAGCCGAGTCGCATGCGACCCGGCTGTCGAGTGTGCGACCCGCCCCGCCTATCGTCGCTCGCTCACTCGCATTCTCTTCCATTTTGCCACCACCGCCGTGTCCTCCGTTTCTCCCACTCTTTCGACTCTTCGAAACTGTTATCTTTTGGAGCTCACCTCCTCCCACTTTCAATATCTTTTCTCTCTTGCTAATGTTGCTCCTGTTTGATAGGCGCTTCCAATGCCTGCAGTGTGTACTTTTATCGAAACAGAAGCCGAATGTTGACATGAAAGTTTTTAGGGTGACGCATATCTTGCAGTCCGTTCTTTTCAGTCAATGCATTCTTATCCTATAGCAGCACGTCAAAGCTTTTTTCATGTAGCGCAAATATAGATCTCAACACGCAAAGATCAGTTTTGAAGTGAAGTGCTCCGCGCGTTGTTGATTATATTGTAAAGTTTCGAAGGGCTTCCTTATACGTGCATAGTCGTATCTACTTGAAAGTTTCAAGTTGAAACCGATTTCCTTCATTAGTGTGTTTTGTAGAATCTAGGACACTCTGCCTCGTAAACTATTGAGTAATTGCGTCTTCTACCTCTCCTTATCTCTCTCCTTCTTTATGACCTTCGTATCGTTATTATAATAGTTGGGTGTGTGTGTTTTTCGGTTGTGAACCTTATTGTTTTACAGCCAAATCCGTCGAAAATGGTTGACCGCAAGGCTGTGATCAAGAACGCCGACATGTCCGATGACATGCAACAGGACGCCATCGACTGCGCCACCCAGGCTCTCGAGAAGTGAGTTACGGGCGCTCTGAGGACAGCGATCGCATTTTAAACGCTTGAATAATTCGATTGCCATGGACAACACTTGGTCGTTTAGAGAGCAAAAGTGTAAAGAAATGTCGGGGGGCTGAGTGAGAGAAGCGAACGGCTCATCGTCTCGATTTAAACTAAACTAGACGGCAACAGCCGTGGGCGAGTCGCCAGCTGATCTCACACAAACTAAATCTCCTGCAAATCAAAAAATAAATTTCTTTCTCTCATAGGTACAACATCGAGAAGGATATCGCTGCTTACATCAAGAAGGAGTTCGACAAGAAGTACAACCCAACCTGGCACTGCATCGTCGGAAGAAACTTCGGAAGCTACGTGACTCACGAGACGAAACACTTCATCTACTTCTATCTCGGACAGGTCGCTATTCTGCTCTTCAAGTCCGGATAAATGCTTGTTCCCTGTAACCCCCCACACATTCAATGATCTTTATATTGTGACTTGATCCACAGTACCTATCAATTAGGTGACGTGTGGTTCTCTCCATATGCTCTCCTGTTAAAAACCCAATCAAAACTTCCTTTTGCATTCTATTTATTTAGCTCAAAACTTTCTCTCCAAACCTTCCAAATCAATCAACAAAAGCCCTTCTTTTTCTTCTTACATTGTCCTTGAGATAACTCATAATATTCTTTTCTCTTTCTTCCAAAAAGTGTCTTTGTGCACAAGTTAAAAATAAAAGGATAGCTTTAAAGAGTACTTTCTATGTACTGGACGATGAAGATTTCGTACCAAAAATCGAAAATATATTTGACTAAATGACATGGAACGAAAAAGTAACGTCCCCAGATGTCCAGAGCCGCTATGGAGGAAGTAGATGAGCGGGTTGCTGGGATGCTCCTTCCAGCTGCCATTGTCACTCGTCTCATGAAAGAAGAAAATATTTCTGGATCAAAAGAAGCTCGCGATCTCATCAATCGAGCGGCAGCAGTTTTTCTCATAAACTTGTCAGACGTCGCAGTTCAAGCAGCTCGCGAAGTGAAACAGAAGACGTTGTCAGCGGAGCATGTGCTGAAGGGACTCCGGGATCTCGAGCATAATTCCATTTACAATCATGTAAGGATCTTTAACGTCTTTATTGTCAAATTTTCGGTTTTTCCAGTGCAAACAAATCAACGACAATTGGAAAGTCCTTCGTCAACAAAAGCTGCTTCAAAGAAAGATGGCCGATCAGCAGCAGCAAACCGCCGAAGTCGAAATGGAAGACGATGAAGTCGTCGAAGAGGATGACGTCGTTGAAGATACACCTGCTGATGATTCGATGATCTAACCACTCATTTGATTCTTGTAACATTCCGATTCTCTCACTATACGTGTTTTTATACAACTTCTCACTTTGAAAATTCACTTTGAATGAAAAACCCCGAATTTATTAAAGTCATATCACATAGAAAAAGTCCCCATCGCCAAATGAATTGGAATCAATATCATTATCACAAGGAAAGACATTTGAATGATGGCTCTCAACTTGGCGAATCCATTATCCGGAGGTGTAAGGTTCGCCGCAGGCTCCGCCGATCGCTTCCACATCGTTTCCCATGACTCGAACTTCATCTCTTGTGTATTCCTCTTGAGACGAGTCAAATCATCACATCTGTTGGGAAATCCACGCGAGAGTTCCACAATTTGACGACTTAGTTGGTTGGAATCCTCGAAGAGATATCCATTGACTCGGTCCTCTACCAGTTCATCAATACACTTGAATTTAAGAGCCAGCGCTGGAATTTTGGCTCCAAACATATCGACAACTTTCATGGGGAGATCCAGACCAGAAGTGCTCGTGTGTAGAGAGATTCCTAAATCCGCAGACGCGAGAATCTTCGGATAATCATCAGTTTCTAACCATGGCGTCAGAATTTTCACTTTTTTCAGATTTTTTCCTTGGATGTCTTCGAGATGTTTCGCTTTTAACGGGCCTTTTCCAGTGATAATCATCAATATCTTTGGGAGTCCTGGGTCATTTTTTGCAGCCTTTTCGTAATCTACAAGGGCGTTCTTCTGATTTCATCGTCTTCTTTTTGTGTTACCATTCTATATCAAATTTCTTAATCATTTCTGTTTGGAATTGTATAAATACAGGGATTTTCCGGACGTAATTTTGATAATTTTCGGAGTATTTATTTCGTTTTAGACTACAGTTTTTCAAAGGCGCATACAGAAAGTTCCGTTACGGGTTTCGAGCGGAATTACTTTTTTGCGTTTCTTCGAAATTCTTTGTCAATTTTCTACTCATTTTTTTGCGCTTTTCTTGTGGAAAATCGAGAAAAATCCATGGTACAAATACCAATGCGGACTGATAGCCATTTCGTCTAACCACTTTATTAGCTAACAGTTCTTTTATCATATTCATCAAAAACGGGGTATTTATTAATGATGACTGGTTATTTCAGTGTGCTTCGAAATGGCTCAAAATACATAGATCATGTCCACATTGCAGAAGAGAAATGTTGGATCCCGAGGAGTTCCCGAATCTTGGTCAATGATTCTTTTTTTGCTTCTAATTTTTGTTTGGATTTATGCTTTTTGTTGTTGTTGTGTTTATCACATACTCTGTGAATTTTTGTTGTCTGCAAATCCAATATGTTTTTTTTCTAATAAATTTTCCTCTTTTTTCCCATACTTTTCTCGCCCATAAGTTATGTTAATTTCACTCAATTTCAATATCTTTTCTTGTTTTTTTTCTCTCGAAATTCCGCATATTTCAGATGAACTTCGAAAAAGGAATCGTTCCGCATCGCATGACGGGTTACCATATGCTTTATGTTATGAAGTGGTATATGCCAGAAAAGGTTTCTTATTGTTTTCTAAGAATCTTAATTTTTCTATTTCCATTTTCAGCTCATGAAATCTATCAAATATCGGCCGGACTATGAATCAATTTGGCGGAGTGCAGAAGAAGTGGTCCAGTTGATGCTCTCCAATTCCGATAATATGCTTCGTATGGTTTTTTTTCGATTTTTCTGTTTTATCGAAAACTCCCTATTTCAGAAATGTACGGAACAGCAGAAGAGCTAACGATGAACTTCAAAATCTTCCAGAATTTTCCGCTGAGTCATAAACGATTTGGTTACGATCAGGCAAATCACTACACTGTAGGTGTTTTCATTTTCTCAAGCAATTGTCAACTACAGTTTTCCAGACGATCCCAACAGTGTATGAAAGCATGAATGGAGTTGCATTTTTGAACAAAGCCGATATATTTTGTCTTTTCCAGAATGTGGTCGTAGGGAATCCATTCGAAAACGTAAATTCTCGAAAATCGATGAACAATTTTAATAAAAGTTATTTCAGCCGAAATCGGGACCTGTTTTCTGTTCAATGCAACCCATTCTCTTGAAATCTCACGAAGAGATAATAAAAGGAGTTTGTGAATTCTTCAAATATGATAAGGATTGGTTACGCAGACTGCAAGACGAATTTCCTCAATTTCATAAAAATGTATTGGTGAAACTTAAGTATTATTTAATTCAATGGTTTTTTTCAGGCACAAGAATCGTCTACTATTCATGAAGATTGGAATTTCGAGAAAGCTCTGAAAATGTTCAAAACGCTCTTACCAGTGTGGAACGAACAAGGATATGATCAATTCGAATTCGGGTTGAAGAGTTTCTTCGACTCGGAAGGTGCAGACATCCACGAAGTGGCTCAAGTTATTCAAAGTCTTGCCAGTTACTTGAAACATTCGATTTCGATGTTTCCAGAAATGTTCCAACCGTATGATGAAGTGGTAAGAACGTATATCTTGAACGGAATTGGATTTTACTCTGATCATAATTTTCAGAAAAACCCGAATAGTCCAATTGTGGTCCGAGTATTCGAGTTTCATGGTGTCCAATTTGTAATGAAATCGGAGTTTTTCAATGCAATTAAAATCAGAAATCCGGATTTGAGACGATTGGCATGTAGTGATTATGATGGAAAATTGATGACTATGAGTTATGAAAAAGTTCAAAGAAAGTACAAAGATCGTATTGAAAATATTGAGGTAAGTGAAATAAGTGACAGGATTTTAGTTTATCTCAATTTCTTTCAGTTCATCAAATGTCCCATCGAACGAGCTACTCATAAAGCAGTTCCTACTATGACACCTTCTGGAGAACATTGCATTCTGGCAGTTGACTTTCTGTTTGAAATGCTCAATGAACTCATTTTCACTCATCGGATTTTTCAAAAAGTTGAAAGCGAAAATTTGAATTTTCTTAGGAGATTCTTTATCAAAATGACCGATTTCTTTTCACCTCACCATGTGAGTTTGTACTGGTTCTAGCGGAAGTTTCAGCTTCAAAATGAATTCAATGTTTCAGCAATCAATTTTCTTTGTTACACTTGAAGAACAAGATGAAACGAATTATCAATTTCTTGATTACTGGGAAAATTTCGAAAATGTTGATACAAAACATGTTCGGAACTTTGGAGAAGATGGATTCACGGTTCAAGATTTGAAGGAGGAACTGGAGTATTTAGGATTGACGAAGACGTTTCCGGAGATTCAGGATTATGCAGAATCGGTGCATTCTGAAGTTTTCAAAGCGAAAAAAGGGGGATTCCTGAGAACTTGCGATATGTATACAGCTGTGGAGAAGTGTCTATTAAACTGCGTTTTCAGACGCTTTCCGATGGTAATTTATTGGTTTTTCAAAATTTAGAAAAATATGTACATATGACAAGCATTATTCTGGATTATTTTCAGCTTCGTTTATTCCTGCACACTCAAAAGGCTTGTCATTTACTTCCGGAATTAATATGTGATTTTTGTGATTCTCCAAACAAGAAGCAGTTCAAAAATACGAATTGGAAAGAACCACACTATACGAAAACATCATCAACTTATACAAAATCGGATCCAGAGAATACGGTAGCTTTCAAGTTATGAATTGAATTTTGAACTCCAATTTTCAGTATCTCTATGAGATTAAACTTCCCGACGGCACCCAACTTACGAACAGTTACAATCGGTTTTTCAACATGGAACAAATTCGAAAACATAACATCAAATACTTCATTTACGATCAAAACGATATGATTCATTTTTCGAAGAATTCGAGAACTCTAAAACCCCGAAAACTTCGAGATGAGTGTCGATATAGTTTGGATGCTTTTCAAAATTTTTTTCCCGAGAAAAAGCTGTATATTCGAACGATTCCCTCGGTGAGAGAGAAGAGAAATGAGACGAAACGAGTGTTTGTAGAAGAAGTGTTGGAATTGATTTCAGTTGTTTTAAGACAACAGAATACTCGAATTGAAGAGAGTGATGGTGAGTATAAGAAGAAAAATCGATGCTCATCGAATCTTCCAATTCCAGACCGGTTAGAAAAGTACCGTAAGAAGTGGGAAACGAATGATAAAGCGTTGGAAAAAACGATCAGTTTGACTGAGTTTTGGTATATTCTAGAAGAGTTCGACGTTGATAAGACCAGGATTACGGTAAATGCCCATCAAAAACTGTAAAATAATATGCCTGAAATTACAGATTATCCCAGATCCAGTGTACCAATTAACCGTGCCAAAACTGGTAAAGGATTTGAGAATACGGACATTGAATATGATTAGCCCTCGAGGCGAACAAGTGATGAGATCTGAGCAAGCAGTGTATCATATCTTTGAAGTTGTATATTGTGGTCTTAATTGGACAAAAGATTCATGCAGAACACATGAGAACTGTTTGAAGGAATTGAAAACTAAGATGATCTGCTCAATGCGAGCATATTCAGAAATGGATGAGGTTGTCCAATAAGATTTCTGAATGTTTGAAGTTAGGAATTTTTAGGGAACATATGTCACTGTGGAACATGTTCATTCAGTTATCAAACAGCTCAAAAATCATTGCTCATTTCAATTACAACGAAAAACTCCTAGTCCACTGGTTGAGCTACAAAAGAGGAAATGCGACGAAATGATTTCTATGGAAGAGTTCATTTCAAAGTGTCAGAAGATTGGATTAACCAAAACTATGTCAAACATGAAATTGTTCTTGGAGCCACTTACAATGGCATTTGTAGTTAGGATTCGCTATTTGGCAGTGTTTCTTGACGAGTTTCTGGATTTGGGAAGGCCCGATTTGCATGGCTTGCTTAATGTAGAGATGCAACTCAAAGCATTTACAGTTGCCGAAAGTTTGGGCTTCAAAGGCTTAGATGACATTCTGAATCTTCCTCCCCATAGTAGGCACTACAAAATATTAAATTTTCGAAACTATTTTCAGAATATCTCACTTCGATGCATCCAGATAATTTCTTGAAAAAGAAGCCACACGTAAATGCTGCTGCTGAGAAGAATACTCCGCCGAAAAATTCCAAAACGGAAGAATCGAAGACTTCTCAGAAAGCTTTGGCGGTTGCTATGGAGCACACTGAAGAACCTGAAGTCGAGAAGAACTCTGTTGATAACAAGAATGGGAAGGAGGATTTCATTCGGAAGACTCCAGTACCAGAAAAAGCTCTAGACGTGAAGAAATCAAGTTCAGAAGATGCTCAGAAGACTTCAGAATCTGAAAAAGCTTTAGATGTGAAGACTGCTGTAATGAATATCTCTGCAACCGACATAAATCAATCGAAATGTTGTACGAAATGTCTCCGGACCAGTGAAATGTGTAATGAAGCTAAAAAGGAGCTGAAAATGACACAGAGTCGATTGGAAAAGTATGAGAAAAAGGCGAAAAGAACAGAAGAAGTGGAGATTCAGATGAGGGAGATGGAGGTTGAAATGAAGAGGATGAAAAAGGAAATGAAGGAGAGAGAGTTGACAATGGAAAAGAAAGACACAGAGATGGAGGATCTGAAAAGAAATATGCTTAAATTGGAAGCAAAAGAGGCAAAAATGCAGTTGGCAGAGAAAAAGTGAGCGAGTTTAGAACTTGAAAAATCGATAAATAATAATTTCAGTCATTCAATCAGCCAGAATGAGCTACTCGAGAAGATCACAGAGCTTTCGGATCAATCGAAAGCTGAAAAGGAGATAATTGATGAGCTCATGGCACAATTGAAGAGCGAAAAAGAGAGGATGGAGCTACAGATACAGCAAAATGAAGAGAGATTGAATTCGGAGATTAGAGAGAAAGAGAGAGGTTTCGAAGAGTAAGATTTGTATTCTGAAAATTGAAAATTCTAATAAATTTTTTCAGACTTCGTGCCGCCTTGTCTATCATGTCAACTGAAATGGAATCGATTCAAAGGGACAATCGAAACCTTCGAGATCAAATTGCATCGATTCCAGAATCTCCGCCCACTCCACCAGTTCCAGAATCTCCTTCGGAAAGATCAACTCATCATAGATTTGCACTACTTGGATTCCAGAAAATCAAGGATTCATTATACCACAAGAAACAGCTGAAACAGGCAAAGGAGATGATTGAAAAGTGAGTTCTTGGATAGATTTTGTTTCCTACATTCTCAAGTTTCCAGGCTGAAATCCTCCTCGAATCTTGTGGAAATCCACCAAATCGCTGATTACGAGTACTATCAATTTGAAGCAAAACTTCTGAAATATTCAAAAGAAGTGGAATTGAATATCCAGAGAATCAAAGAAACTTGTGATGTTTCTACGGTTACTCCACTTCCAGATTTCCCAGAATTCTCGAAGCGATTCATGAATTTGTATTGGAGAATAATCAATAATCAATCGGTAACATCTTCTGAAATCGAAGTATCCGATTCTGAATGTTTCATTTGCACTGAAGAAATGATTTCGGATCAGAAGACGTTAGAATGTGAGGAATGCAAAAAGGTGACACATTTCGAGGTGAATCCAGATAGTTCTGGGTTATATTTTCAAATGTATTGATTGTTTTCAGTGTGCTTCAAAGTGGCTCAAAATCCATAGATCATGTCCACACTGCAGAAGGGAAATGTTGGATCCAAATGAGTTTCCGAATCTTGGTCAATGATTTTTTTTGTTTCTAATTGTTGTTCTGGTTTTATGGTTTTTTGTTTTTGCTGTTGTTGTTGTTGTTAAGTATGTCGTAAGCTAAATATGCAGTTTTCTGTAGTCTACAATCCCAAAATGATATTTTTACTTTTTTCTAATAAATCTTTTGTTTCAAATCAACGACAATTGGAAAGTCCTTCGTCAACAAAAACTGCTTCAAAGAAAGATGGCCGATCAGCAGCAGACCGCCGAAGTCGAAATGGAAGACGATGAAGTCGTCGAAGAGGATGACGTCGTTGAAGATACACCTGCTGATGATTCGATGATCTGAACATTACCCCCTTACTTCTTGTAATATCATCATCTCATTCCGATTCTCACCATACGTGTTTTTTACAACTTCTCACTTTGAATGAATAATCCCACCCGAATTTATTTAAAAAGAAACATCACATAGTTAATTCAATTCAAACCACCGCCTCCCCCCGAAAAAGTTCCCATCGCCAAATGAATTGGAATCAGTATCATTATCACAAGAAAAGACAGCTGAATGATGGCTCTCAACTTGGCGAATCCATTATCCGGAGGTGTAAGGTTCGCCACCGGAGCCGCCGATCGTTTCCACATCGTTTCCCATGACTCGAACTTCATCTCTTGTGTATTCCTCTTGAGACGAGTCAAATCATCACATCTGTTGGGAAATCCACGCGAGAGTTCCACAATTTGACGACTCAGTTGGCTGGAATCCTCGAAGAGATATCCATTGACTCGGTCCTCGACCAATTCATCAATACACTTAAATTTAAGAGCTAGCGCTGGAATTTTCGCTCCAAACATGTCGACAACTTTCATGGGGAGATCCAGACCAGAAGTGCTCGTGTGTAGAGAGATTCCTAAATCCGCGGATGCCAGAATCTTCGGATAGTCATCAGCTTCTAGCCACGGAGTTAGGATTTTCACATTTTTCAGATCTTTCTCTTGGATGTCGGAGAGGTATTTCGCTTTCAACGGCCCTTTTCCAGTGATAATCATCAGAATCTTTGGAAGTCCTGGGTCATTTTTCGCCGCCTTTTCGTAATCGACAAGGGCGTCGAGCAGGATCTCAAATCGCTCATCTGGAGTCCATGACGTGGAAGATAGAAGAACAAGCGGGCGATCAGGAAGGAGAGTTACAGATCCATCGGCAGTTTTTTGTGTGAGAATTGTTTCATTTGGACGGTCTGACTCTCCTAGCTTCGCGTACAAATCGTGGATTTCCAGAAGGCTTGTGGGTCTGAAAATTTCCAAAATTTAAAGGGTCGTAGGACATTTCCAGTTTCTTCTCCGAACCTAAATTTCCACGTCGGCGGCCGATCATAAAATGTGTTCGCTCTCACTCCCCATCGTTCCATTAAATCTCGTCGCATTGCATCAGTGACACAGAGGTTGTAGTCGGATAGCTTGCCGCAGATGCCCTCGAGAATTGAGACACCTTTCACGATTCTGGAATTGCTCATTTCGACATGGTGGCCTAACTTTCGCAAGTTGAGTTTTCTAGGCCACCATGGTGAATGACCTAGAAAACACGCAAAACGAATATCAGACTATTTTTAGGTCGTTTACCATAGTGGCCTAGAAAACTCAACTTGCAAAAGTTAGGCCATTATGCGAGAATTGCCAAAAAAGGTTCGATATTAATTTGGTGGGTTTTCTAGGCTGTTTAAGCATGATGGCCTAATTTTTGCATTTTGAGTTTCCTAGGCCACCATGGTAAATGACCTAGAAATCGCATTGTATCTACCTGGTGGCGTTTCTAGCTCATTTTAGCATGATGGCCTAATTTTTGCATTTTTTATCCTACGATTCTGAAATTGCTCATTTCGACATGGTGGCCTAGCTTTCGCAAGTGGAGTTTTCTAGGCCACCATGGTGAATGACCTAGAAAACCCACAAAATGAACATGAGACCAATCCTAGGTCATTTTAACATAATGGCCTAGAAAACTCAACTTGCAAAAGTTAGGCCAGGTTTTCTAGGCCATTTTAACATGATGACCTAATTTCTGCATTTTTAGGCCCCCGTGGTAAATAGCCTAGAAAACACACTGGGTGAATGTTAGACCATTCCTAGGCCGTTAACTTTGGTGGCCTAGAAAAACGCCACTTTTTTGAGGGAATTTTGAAATGGTGGCCTAGTTTTCCCAAGCTGACTTTTCTAGGCCTTTTCTAGGCCGGGCGGAGCTTAGGAATTATTTTCTGGCATCTATTTTTTTTTTGATTTTTCGATGAATTTCTTAGATTTTGTTTTTTCACAAAAAACCTGCAAACCGTAGAAAAATTGCATGAAAACAATGAAAAATTCTAAAATATAGGCCAGAAATCAGTTACAAAATACATGCTCCTTTAAGGTTACCGGACCCAAGCTCCGCCCACTTTTAAATTTCCAGTCTCTCACCTTCCTTTCGGCGATCTATCTCCATCAGCCAAATTATACTTATTCTGGAGAATTGAGTACATATAATTGTGCCAATCAATTGTAAACTTGGAGCACTTGATCAGCGAAATCAAGAAACAAACTATCGCCGTTGGCAAACCCGGTGGATTCTGCATCAGAATTACACGAAGATTGAATGCACTTGTTCTGAAAGCCATCGTCAGAAATAGCGTAACGAAATTCCAGATCAATTTCAGAGGTAGCTGAACGATCGCAGGCAACGAATCCATAAAATCTGGGGGTGCGGGAATTCCGACGATTCTGGAAGAATTTTCCTTTGTTGTTGATAATTCAATGTTTCTATTTTCTTACTTGATCCTCGGATGATTCGTAATCTGTTCTCCGGGTATCGAATCATAAAAACCAATGATTTTCACATCGAATCCGCCGTCAGCCAGCATTTTCGCATGATTACACATTCTGGGACTTCTGCCAACGTCACCGAGAACGACGACGGCAGCTTCGCTTCTGATTTCATCGTCTTCTTCTTCTTTTGTTACCATTCTATATCAAATTCTTTCATTATTTCTTTTTCAAATTGTATAAATACAGGGGATTCCCAAAGCTATTTTTTCAGAATTAGTGATTTTAGGCTACAGTACTTCAAAGGCGCATCCAAAAAGTTGCGTTACGGGTCTCGCGCGGAATTACATTTTTGCGTTTTTTTCGAAATTCTGTTGTCAATTTTCTACCCATTTTTCAGGTTTTTCTTATAAAAAAAGCGAGATTTTTAATTCAAATTCAAATATCAATGCGGACTGAATGCCATTTCGTCTAACCTCTTTATTAGCTAACAAAAGTTCATTTATCATATTCATCAAAAAACGGGGCAAGTATAAAGCTTATATGGGAGAGAGATTACTAAACGAAATATAAACTTTGGTGATGGGGGGAACACAACAAGGAATTCGTGTTAGAAAAATAAACGAGATACAGAATTGTGATTTGTTTTTCAAGGATCAACAGAAACACATATCAGATCATTATGAGGAATAAAGTAAACGGAACAAGAAGGGAATGATGCAACAGTCTAAATGAAATTGTGCCTGAGTTAATACGAATAGGAGGTAGTGTATGTAGCAACAAGTTGAGAGAACCTATGCCTCATTGAGAGTCTTGAGCTTCCCGATGAGCGTCTTCAGCTCGGCCACGGCTTCTCTTGCTGGGATCTTGGCTCTCTTTCTGGAACTTTTATGAGTTATAACATCTTTCGTAGCCATAAAAAACTCACCCATCCTCGGAATAATTGCTCTTTCTGCCGTTAGATTGAGATTTGAGCTCACTCAATGAAACTGGCGGTGGAGTGATGGATCTTGGGAATGGTGGCGAGTTGAGAACGTCTATTGGAGACTCGCTAACAACGTCGATCGGAGAATCGTCATCCAGAGAGTGACGAGTGACGTTGGATGTGTTCGGGAGCCACGAGGACTGAAATAATAGGAAGTTAGGATTCGATTAAAAATTAGAAAACTAACCCTAGCTGGAGCAGTTGGCGTGTACATTGGAGTATCGGTAGAAGAGTGTCTGGAGGAGTTGAAATCCGGTATGAAGCTTGGACGACGTTCAGAGAATGAAGAATGACGAGAGGATGAGGCGGACGCTGCTTCAGCAATCATTTTATCCTGACGAGACATCGGAGGCATGTAGACACCCTTCTTCATTGCATTCACTGCTGGGTCACTGGTACGACGGTCGTTAGATCTACGAGGTTCGGAACTTGGAGAGAACATTGCAGGAGACGAAAGTTTTGGTCTGTTGTGTGGAGGTGATATGACACTGTATGGACTTGGACGACCCTCCAGACTTCGTTTCTTGGGGATATGTGGAGTTTCCGAGGTGTCCACACTGATGTTGTCATCTGGAATATACCCAAATTAGCTGGAATCTCTCAGAATGTTTCTTACACTTGGACCGTTTCGCTGGTGGCCGATGAGAGTCATGATCTTCTTGGAATTGAGAATTCTCAGTGTGATAGTGACTATATCTATCGTAAGGAGTGTGTGGGGTGGTCGAAGAGTCTTCTTTCTCCATACTTGGCTCACGGCTTTCGCTTCCGTCGCGTTTCGGCTCCAATTTGTAGAGATTCTTCTCGATGTGCAACTCGACGTTCTGGAATTAAAAAAAAATCATGAATCCGATTCAAAAAGTGTGATATATACCGCTTTGGTCTTTCTATACGCCGACTTGAGTTGTCCTGTACCCAACTTCATCATCTCCATTCTTGGATCATAGTTGTATGGATTGGAAACCACCGGATCATTTTGAATCGGAGCCGTCGGGAGTCCTCCAACGTACGCTGGCTTTTCTGGCTTCTTCTTTGACTTTGCATTCTTTCCACCGCGCGCAGCTCGGAGCTCAGCCTCAAGTTCACTATCTCGAAGACGCCGTTCCAGTTCCTTCTTCTTTTTCTCCTTCTTCAATTTCGCTTCAGTGGTGTCCTTCTCCGGCTTCGGACTCTTCTCCTTCTTCACCTTCTTCTCTTTCTTCTCCTTCTTCGGAGCAGCCTCCTTCTTCACCTCTTCCCCTTCTTCTTCCTTCACCTCAGGCTCCTCTTTCTTGCTAGCCGATCTTCTGGTGCTGGAACGTCTGGTTACTGGAGCAACATACTCTTCCTCTTCCTCCTCCCCTTCTTCCTCCTCCTCCTCCATCTCTTCATTCACTACCTGCTCAGCCGGGTCGTACTCCTCCATATCCTCATCGTATTCCGGCTCAAAACCCAGCGAATTCTCTCTTATCTCTCCTCTTGGCGTTGGAATGTACTCCAGTGGTCCAGATGATGGTTGATGTGGAAGATGAATTCTAGGAGGTTCATCCGGTTCTTCAGACTCCAGAAGCTCATCCGGGAAGTCTTCCACTTTGAATTGCGACGCTCTTCTAGAATCTTCCGTGACCGGTTCGAAGTCATAGTCGCCGGTCTCGATAGCAGCTCGAGTCTGAAAAATGAGGAGTTTAGGGAGACTAGTCCTAGGAAAACTGAGGGAAAAACTTACATATCTTCGCGGCATGATTTGGTTGAATTGAAATGGTTTTCCAGTCTGTAAAAGTGGCAAATTAGATGGTTAAAATAGTAAAAAAGATAACGATAGTGAGAAGATTTTGACTCGAATAGTAGGAACAAGGGTGAGGGAAGAGCACAGGAAGCAATTTATTTGACAAGCAATTACAGAAACACAGAGAGAATAGTTACACGAAATCATATAATAATAAGGAGATATAAGTTAGTCATATAGTGAGATATCTTAGCATAGAGATGCGCGAAAGAGAGAGACTTGAAGATTGTAGTGTGTGTGTCGAGGTGAGCGTGATGGGTGTGTTGCTCTAGTTTGGAACAGGCTGAAACAGAATAGAAATGCTAGATTAGAAGGGAATTGGTCATAGGAGACATAGGATTCAAACTGCTGTGGTTTGCGGATGCGCTCTGATGAGAATGGCGTGTCAGCTGGAAATTCATTGTTTTTTCATTGGCCTAAAACTCTGACACGCCCCCTTCTCATTAGAGCGCATTTTCGAGCACAGTGGGAACTGGGAATTTAGAATCACCCGTATGTCATAGAGGATTTTTCAAATGATAGTAATCAAAAAATGCCCATCCTCGACACATTGGAGGTCGAGTCGCAGCACACCAACCAACAACAACAAAAAACGATAGATGAGAGGGACGAGAGGGGGAGAAAGAGAAAGAAAAGAAACGCAGACAGGTTCTCACTTCTCACTATCGACTTTTTATACCGTCTTATTGTAAGTAATACTTACCAATTCGGCTCGTCGCTTCTTCAAAACCGTATTGAATAGATTGATCAGCGACGCCGGGTGGCAAATTCCCTCGGCCACTTCCACACGGTTCTTACGGCGAATGTAGGCGCCGAGGGCTTCGAGTTCTTCTAGAAGACGTGGTGAGATGCGGGACACTTCCTCGTCGTTGAAGTAGACTGGAGGCTCGTGGCCGATGGGAAGCTTGTGATCCGGTACAGACTTGTTGCGGACGAAGTCGTGTTTCTAAAAGAAATTTCCAAGAAATCATATAGGCAGTGAGTTTTTGAAAAATTACCGAATTCTTATAGAAAATTAACGAATTCGTCGCAGCCAACAAGTCGATTTCTGCGTCTCTACGCTCTTCTGCTTCTTCTGAAACTAATAGGATTTCTAAGCTTTTCAATGCTTCTTCTTGCTTACTTTTAGTCTCTGGCTTCACATCCTCATCCTCTGCTTCCTCTTCCAGCCCCGTAGCTTCCGTGTAGCTCATCTTGCTAATCATCGCATTGTCATAGTTAGAGCTTCCAGCGTGCATTGCAATCACTTTGACTTCTGGAGCTAACGTTGGCTTGAACATTAGCAATCAAAACCGTTACTTACCGTCCTTCTCGCTCTCCTCCTCGTTCTTGACCATTTCAGAAGTCACCTCGACGTTGTAGTCTTCGAACCTAATCTTCTTCAAATGGCCGCCAGCAGCCTTCCATTTCTCACCAACGTAGTCCAGCTTGGCATCCTCGACTAGAAGCGGTCGCACATATTCTCGGCCTGTCCACTTCTTGACATAGTCAGCCATCACATAGAACAACAGTTCCTCGTTGTAAGGGAGACGGAACTTTCGAGTAATCTGGAATACGCGAAGCTAGAGAATTGAGATTAAAAATTTGACTTACATTCAATTTGTTCTCTACTTGGTAAACCCGCAATTGCGTTTGACACGAAAGCGAATGCAAAAAGTTGCCTCCGAATACCAAACTGTCATCTGGAGTATATACTGCGTGGATCCAGCCACTCGGAATCAGCATAGTGTCTCCTGGTTCTAACACTGCCACGTGGCACGCTTCTACGGATCTTCCGAAGAAGGCGTTGTCGCTGACAGTCTTGATGAATTCCTGATAGATAAAGAAGTTTGTCGCCGTTGGTGGTATCAGCCAAAAGACTTTTCTTCCCTTTAACACATGATACCACACCGATGTTCCACTGAAATCGATGTGAAAGTCTGTGTAGCAATTGGCCACACTCATTAGACAGTAGTTTTGAACTTTTGGAAATGTGTGATGAGGGAAATAGGACTTCTTCTCACGACCGTTGAAGGAGATCCATCTTTGACGAAGTGCATCGGGCCAGATGTTTCCAACCCAGTCTATCTGTCGGACAAGTGCAGGGGAGTTGACCAGGTCTTCCAGTGGAGTGAGGGAATATTCCAAGGAGAGCACATTGTACAGATTCTTCCTCTGCTCTGGAGGGGTTCTGAAAAATTTACAAATTCGAGATAAAACAGAAAAAAGGAAGAAAACTCACTTATAAAACTCTACAAACTCTTCCAGAGTCATTTTTACACTGCCCTGATCCTCGACTTGTACCACTTCGATCATTCGATTTCCACCGACTAGCTCTAGCACACTGTCTACTGTAAACGTTGAAGGAGATGGTAACTTCATTCCTATCCTTGTTGGATCACATCTAAAGTGAATTGGCTTCTCGAGACCGTTCTCCTCATACCACTCGACAGTCAGTTCCTCTGGCTCCATTGTATGGATGAATTCAGGATGTTGGAAAGTGGGATCGTTCATTAGTTCTTCGAAATCAAACTTCACATTTCTTTGAAGTGTGTCTTTGTCGAATTCTTTTTCGTCGCTAGCACCCGAATCATTCTCTGGACTTGAGTCTCTCTTCGTCTTTTTCGTCCCTCGCTTGCTCGGCGTGCCTTTTCCTGATTTTCGTTTTGGCGGCATCTGAATTTCTTATTTTTGTCAGGTTTTATCCTTTAAAAATGGGCAAAAAATGAGGCAAAAAGCTGCGAAAAGCGCTCAATTCAGCGAAAGAATCGATTGGAGAAAAAAAAACGAAAAATTCCCGCGGTATATCTTTAAAGGCGCATAGCTCAGATTTGTGTTCAAACTCTCGCACAGAGAAGTAACTACGGTAGATTAGACTGAACCGGAAATATTGATTTTCTATTTTTCTTCATTTTTATGATTATTTGCTACTTTTTGAAAGAATATCTTAACTAATGCTAGCAATAATCTATTAAAATAGGACATTTTATGTGCTTAAAAATCGTTTTTGTTCAATAAAATGTCAGCTTTTAGCCCATATTCTACAGAATTCTCTCTAAACAAACAGAACGTGCAAAATCATAATAATCGAAATTCTCTCCCTCTCTTGCGCAGCAGGAAAGGCGCCATAGGGGTGACTGGCGTTTCCAACACTGCCTTTATGTCTCTGCGACTCTTCTGCTTCAGCCATAGGACTGCAATGTGTTCCTCTCTTTGTTGATTGCATTCCAATCTGGAATGTCTTTTTTTCAAAATTATGAAGGTTATGGGCAAATTTGAAAAGCTTTTTTTAATTTCAGAATGGAGTTTCTAGATTTGGATTTTAAAAGTTCCTACTACAAAATTGTATTTTTCTTATTTTCAGCTTATTGGCTTTCCGGTACACCTTAAATCTCGATATATCGTCTCTAATTGGTCCCGGCCCTCGTTAGTACCGTGTCCTCTGGTTTCCCCCTATTCTCACTGGTCTTCAGTGTCCACTGTACACCACGCGTTCCACCTATTGCACCCTGGCAATAACGCTCTATCGTACCCCCCGCGAAAACGTGCGCCATTCGAATATATTGGTTTTGGTGCACATTTTGGCGAGTGGCTTTAGCTCAAACCAGTATCCTTGTCTTATTGATTAGTTGCTCTTCCAACCCTTTAAAAGGCCTGACGACCTTTCCAGCCCAAAATCTTCTTAAATCTCTTTTTTCCAGGGGTAAGGCCAAAAACAACAAAAAAAAAGGAATGAAAGTCGCCGCCGCCAAGAAGCCAGCAACGGGTAAAAAGAGCCGTGTCGTCGCTGCACCATCTCCATCGACAAGCGATGTTGAGAATGCCAATACTCCACCAACAAAAAAGAGCTCAAAAGCCAAGAAACCAGTCGTTGCGAGCCACAAAATCACGGAATTCTTCCACGTAAGACGAAGCACACGGAAGACTGGGAAACAGATCAAACTGGAGGCTCATGAGAATTTGCGGGATTTGGTTCTCAACAAGTCTAACGAAGCGATTCTCGAAATCTATCTAGATGCTGTCAAGGGGAGAGGCATCAAAACGACAGTGAATTTCAGCAAAGGAGATTTCGTTTTGGAGTATATAGGTAAGCAATTTTGAATGGCTTTTGTTATAATTTCGTAAAATAGTTTTTCAGGTAATATGATGGAATATTCCGAGGCGAAAACTGTCGAAGAAGCCTATTCCCATGAAGAAGTCGGGTCTTATATGTACTTCTTCGAGCACAAAAACAAGAAGTGGTGCATCGACGCAACGGCCGAATCTCCATTCAAAGGAAGATTGATCAATCACTCTGTCCTCCGACCCAATCTCAAGACGAAGGTGGTTGAGATTGATGGACGTCATCATCTTATCTTCGTCGCTCTCCGAGAAATCGAAGTAGGAGAAGAACTGCTGTACGACTACGGAGATCGATCGGCAGAGACTCTTGCCAACAACCCATGGCTTTTGAATACATAATTTGTGTTTTGTTTTATAAAAACGCCTACACATCTCATGCTCTCTCGTGTTTCTCTTCATCTCATAACTTCTTTGTTTCCTTCCCCACTTTGAAAAACTTTCAAAAAGTTTCTGTAAAATTCCCATTATTTATTCAATTGCAAAATCGGAGTACAAATCTTTCACCATTTTGTCTGAAATTTTTAACATCTGAAAACATGAATTCACCTATCATAAACCGTATTAATCCTCCATTTTCTATTTTTTTAATGACAGGTATATCCAAGAATCCATATCTGGAGATAAAAGAAGAAAATGATTTAGAAGGTTCTTTTTCCAGTGAATATGCATCCTATTCTGAACGTTGTCGTCGTCAGTTTCCATCACAAACGGGGATGTGAGGTAAAAAATACGACAATTTGGGATTCGAAAAACAAAATTCAAAATTTGAAGCGTTGGATACTGTATTAAAGGCACATGCTCTTAAAAATATATTTCTTGTCGAAACCCCAGGGCGCTTAGAAAGAATGCGCCTTTAATACCGTATTACTACTGAATATTTTGAGTCTATTTTAATTTTTCCCTATTTTCTCCAATTTTCGACTATTTTCATCGATTTTCCAATGATTCTCTTCATTTGTATTCTTGTTTTTCACAATTTATTTCGAAACATCGGTTAAAATCGCCAAAAATTGAACCTAAATGCTTGTAAAAATAAAAAAAACAACGAAAAATATATTTCGTGTCGAGACCCAAATACTCTTCATGCGCCTTTAATACAGTACTAATATCAACATTTTTTCTCAATTTTTTCGATGATTTTCATCTTTTTTTTTCGAAAAAACGGTGAAAATCGGCGAAAAACTGAGAAAATAAATGATCCATGCATCAAAAATATAGTTCAGAAGCCAAAATTTCATTTTTTTTTATCATTCTCAGGTTGAATATTCGCACCCAAAACTAAATGGCACCGGTGAAGCAGGACTCCCAGACGAATGGCATCTTCTCCCGTCGCTCGCACTGCCAGATGGAGTTCATAATTGCCAAAAAGACACGATATTCTTCCTACTTCCTTCAAAAGAAGAACCCGGAAAGTGTGTGTTCGGAATCTCGTGTTATCGACAAATCGATTCAAAGGAACTTCTGAATAAATCCGATGATGTGACGAGAGCAAGTGTCCAAAAAGCAGTCTGTGTTCTCTCAAGAATACCACTTTTCGGGCCATTGAAAGCCAAGCTAGAAGTGATAACTCAAGCGTATTTCGAGCAGAAAGACTTCTCAAAAGTGGATGTTCTAGCTCAAATGTACACGAATCTTTGTGATATCTTCGATGAGAATCTAACTGGAGAATACTTTTCTAATTTGGCTCATCATGGTGAGCTCATAACAATGAGTATTATTGATAGCTAAGATTTCGATAGTTTCAGAAATATCGATTCAAGAGCTGTTCGTGAGATTCCGTCATCGAGCTCTCCTCCTTTTCAAATTGTTTCTTCTAGAAAGAAAAGTTTTGTTCATCGCACCAACTGGACTTCGACTGGGAGAAACTATGCTGGCAATTGTTTCCATGTTTCCAAGTAGGCTAGAAATCATAGGGATAATTCTATAATTTTGGAATTTCCAGAACTACTCGAGGAGGGGCTCTACTATGCGACAATTGGTGTGAACACAAATGATAAGACCAAAGCTGTGAATAAAGAAAAAAAGAGTTCAGATATAGTGATAGAAGAAGATGTCGGGGTACAAATGACACGGGATGATCCATTGAAAGAGAAAGATTCCTGTGGATTCCCTTTGAGCCTTTTCACCCAGGGATGCTCTTTTGACCCGTATCTTTCAATTCAGTCAATGGATTATATCTCGAAGACTCAGAGTTGTGTAGTTGGCGCCACAAATGCACTTTTCGCTGTGAAAAAGGACTTGTTCGATGTTATTGTGAAGGTGAGGGATCATATCCCGGAAAACCTGTATTAAAAGAGCCCTCTAACTTTCAACTTTGAACTAATTTATCTCGGTTCCTGTCAAAGTTATAAGAAAGGTGTCAACTGATATATTGTTCATCATAATATCAGCAATATTTCATCAGTTGAAAAAATTTCGATATCTTGCATAGGAGGGCCCTTCTATCATAGGTCTTACGGTATTACTGTTGCATATTTTAATCTGGTTATATTTCAGATCGAAGACGATGGCTCCCTGGTCCATAATCACATTGAATTCGTCAATGACTCTGCGTTAGAAAGAGTTCTTGCTTTGACTTCTGCTGACCTCCGTTTTGCTGATTTCGTTTTGAAAAAAGTTGAGGAACAAATGAAGGCGTCAACTTCAGAATTCGACGGAAGTGATGAATGGATTCGGCTGCAAATGAAGAACTATCTCCTTGGACTCGTCGCCACGTCACGATCCGACCTACAAGCCGCAGTTCCTCATTTCGGAGTTGCGTTTGTGAATGAGTGGAGACGAACGAAGAATCACAAGATTTGGGTGGCAAATAAGCATGAGGACTTGGCCTCTGTACCTCCAGGACACATGTTCTCGGAACAAATGGGCGTCTATGATGTGTATTTACGATTCGAGCATGCTGTGAATGGTGTGGAAGGAGCGTCCAAAGTGATTGGAACCGTGAATACTGCTGGAAAGAATTTGGGAACAAGCATCGGAGAGACTGGCAGTCGGGTGAAGGCGAAATTCACAAACTGGTGGAATCGCAAAAATCCAGCAGCACAGGAGGGAATCGAGCAGGCCGAGGAGCCGCAATCGGAATAGAGCCACTTAATTTTTTTTTATGTATTTCATTGTATTGCATTTGTATTTAGAATCTATCCAATACTCGTATCTTTGTCTCTTTCTATTATCCATACAATTTTGATCTCTAGTTGATCGCTGATTCTATCCGGTTTTTCAGAATATTTCATTCTAATCATTTTTTTTGTAAAATAAAAATATATCCTTCGTTTCTAATCAGATTCGTGATGTAATGTGTTCATAGATATATTTTTTAACTTCGACTTGTGGTCAGTGATCGTTGATGTTTAGATTTTTGAAGGCAAACGAAAATCTAAACATGTGGGGTTTGTCGATAGAAGATAGAGAGAACTGCATTTAGTTAGATAAAGCGAAGAACAGTTTGAAGCTTCTAAGTAGTGGTTTTTAAATATTTAAAAACTTAATTTTTGAATTTGTTTGAAAAACATTCTTGTTGTTTTTTTTTAATTTTTTTTTCCGGGAGAGCAAAGTTTGATTTTTTTTCTTAAAAAGCTGTTTTAAAGACAATTGATCATCTAATTTTGTCCGTGAAAATCATTCTGATTTGAAAAATTCTATAAATTTGCAAAAAAGTAAGATAATAAAATTTTTCGTGTCGAGACCCAACGCACAAATTTAAATCTGCGTCTTTCAATGTTGATTTACGAGGTTACTGTCTTTCGTGGCGAAACCCAACACACCATTGAAAGCTTGCGCCTTTGAGTAATGTCGATTTACGAGATTTTTTAACAAAAATTCCGGGAAACGCTGATGTTTTGCCGAAGAAATTACTCTTTCTTCAAATTTTTAGCTCCGAGTTGCCCTTCGCCCTCTCTTCCCTGTCTAGTGTGTAGCCCTATCCCTCGCGAGGGTCATCTCTAACCGGTGTTCGTTGTACTTTGCCCCCTTGCACGTCTACCCTTCTTATCTCTCATTTACTCAACACGTACACACACACAGACACACTTATTTTCTGTTGATTGCTGCTTTTTTGTTGATGCCTCAACCTATTTTTCTACTTTTTTAAAACAATAATTTTTTGTTCAGTTGCAAAAATGACCCTATCTTATTTTCTCTATCAGTACGAATGTTCCGCTCGAGTTGTTGTTGACTTGTTTTTTTTCTCTCGGCGGCTGTCCCAATCGATGTGTTGTCTCTTTTCCCATTGTATTGTCGTCTGCAGACCTTTTTGTTGATTCCTAAAGTATCTCCACGTTTCGCCAGCCGACCAATTCTCTTTTCCATCTGCTTATTGCTCGAAATATCTTGAAATCCAATTTTGCAGAATGCGGATAAGCGGTGTCACACTGTTCCGCGTCTCCTCACAGCTTCGGAACGTCGTCAACGGACAATGGACGACTACTCACTACACAATCAAGGATCGTGCCACTGATCCACGCTGGAAAGATGTGGATATGTCGAGAGAAAGCGATGTTTATGATGTTGTCATCGTTGGAGGAGGTCCATCCGGTCTATCAGCAGCGATTCGGTTGAGACAACTGGCAGAGAAGGCTCAGAAAGGTAGGTCTCGTTTTTCAAAAATTGGAAAAGTTCATTTCGAAAATCGCATATACCTTCAGAACTCCGAGTTTGTGTCGTCGAGAAAGCGTCAGTCATCGGAGGACACACTCTGTCCGGAGCTGTAATTGAGACACGTGCACTCGATGAGCTCATCCCGAATTGGAAGGAACTCGGAGCCCCTGTCCATCAGAAGGTCTCCTCTGAATCTATCGCTATTCTAACTGAAACTGGACGTATCCCGGTCCCAGTTTTCCCTGGAGTACCACTAGCCAACCATGGGAATTACATCGTTCGTCTTGGGAAAGTGGTTCAATGGCTTGGAGAGCAAGCAGAGGCTGCTGGAGTTGAAGTTTGGCCTGAAATCGCTGCCTCTGAAGTGCTCTACAACGAGGATGGAAGTGTGAAGGGAATCGCTACAAGTGACGTGGGAATCGGGAAGGATGGAGCGCCGAAGGATGGATTCGCACGTGGAATGGAGTTCCATGCAAAGTGTACGATCTTCGCTGAAGGGTGTAGAGGGCATTTGAGTAAGCAAGTTTTGGATAAGTTCGATTTGCGATCTCATGCGATGACCTATGGAATTGGGTTGAAAGAGTTGTGGGAAATCGATCCAGCTAAGCATAGACCTGGATATATTGAACATACTATGGGATGGCCATTGGTGGGTTTTTAGAATCTTGCAGAGATGTTCGGAATGGTCTTCTCGGAGCTTGTTGGGATGTCGATAGTTCTGATTTTCAGAAAGTTTGAATTTTTGAAATTTTCCGATTTTCAAAATTTTCGGATTTTCAAAAATGTTGGATTTTCGGAATTTTCTAAAATGTTGGATTTTCCGATTTTCAAGATTTTGGATTTTCGGAATTTTCAAAAATTTTGAATTTTCGAAATGTTCCGATTTTTAAGATTTTGGATTTTCCGATTTTCAAAAATTTCAGACTTTCGGGTTTTTCCGATTTTCGAAATTTCTGAATTTTGGGAAATTTCTGATCTTCACTAATTTCGAAAACACTCGAAAATATTGAAAGTAATTCCGCTCGAGACCCGCACTGAAACTTTTCGCATGCGCCTTTGACGTACCGTAGTCCGAAAAAGTCTGATTCTGAAAAAAAAAAACAATTCAGCTATATTCCGAATTTCCGATCCGAGCATCCCTGAAATCCAAATCCAATCTTGGGATCCAATTTTTCATTTCACTTTTTTCCAGAACGTTGATCAATACGGAGGATCCTTCCTCTATCACATCGAAGACGCTGGACAACCACTCGTCTCTGTTGGATTTGTTGTCGCCCTGGACTACGCCAACCCCAACTTGAATCCATATAAAGAATTCCAGAAGTACAAAACTCATCCATCGATTTCAAAACAACTAGAAGGAGGAAAAAGAATCGGCTATGGAGCACGTGCTCTGAATGAAGGAGGCTTCCAAAGTATCCCGAAATTGCACTTCCCGGGAGGATGTCTCGTCGGATGCTCTGCTGGATTCTTGAATGTCGCCAAACTGAAGGGAACTCATAGTGCGATGAAGAGTGGAATGGTTGCTGCTGAAGCGATTTTCGAAGAGCTTCAAGCGAAAGGAGAGGATGTTCAAACTATTGATCCAGCGAGTTATGATAAGAATGTGAGGGATACTTATGTTGTGAAGGAGTTGAAGGCAACGAGAAACATTCGACCATCATTCAACACTTCTCTTGGATATATCGGAGGATTGATCTATTCTGGACTCTTCTATGTATTCGGTCGTGGAATGGAACCATGGACTCTTGGACACGGAAAGAAGGATAACGAGAAATTGATTCCTGCTAAGGATGCCAAGGAGATTGATTATCCAAAACCGGATGGAAAATTGACTTTCGATCTTCTGACGTCTGTTTCTTTGACTGGAACCAATCATACTGAAGATCAACCAGCTCATTTGACGCTGAAAAATGATCAAGTGCCAGTTGATGTGAATTTGGCTGTTTTTGGAGGACCAGAAGCAAGATTCTGTCCGGCTGGTGAGTTTGAAATGGCCTTATTGGAATTTTTCGGAATTTTGGAAAATTTTCGGAATGTCCAAATTTCAGAATTTCGGAACTTTTTGGTTCTGAAAATTTCGAAGAACTCCGATTTTCTAAATTTTTGAAATTCCGGAATTTCGGATGATTCCCACTTCGAAATTTCAGAAAATTCAATTCCAATATAGAAAATTTTGGAATATTCGAGTTTTGAGAATTTTCAGAATTCCGGAATATTTTCAAAAGTTCTGAATTTTTGAAGGTTCCGATTTTTGAAATTTTCGACTTATTTTGGTATTTCTAATTTTCCGAATTTCGGAATAATTAAAAATATTCAAATTGCCGAATCCTGGAATATTTCAATTTTTTGAATTTTTGGATTTTCCGATTTTTTGAAAATTTGAAAATTTCGAGATTTTGAAATTCCGGAATCTTCCAATTTTAAGTGTTGGAATTTTGGAGTTCACCGGTTTTTTACATTTTATAAATTCCGGAATTCCGGAATGTTTGAACGTATTTTTAAATTTTCTGATTTTCGGAGTTTCGTAGAATTCCGATTTCAAAATTTTTGAAATTTTCGATTTTTTTTAAATTTTGGTATTTTCAACATTTAAAAAAAAATTTGGAATTCTGGAAGATTCTGATTTTTGAAATTTTGGAATCTTCGGATTATCCCGATTTTGAACGTTTGGAAATTTCAGAATTCTGAAAGATTCTGATTTTGAAATATTTCGGAATTGACATTCTCAAATTTCTGAAAATTGAAATTTTCCGAAAATACCATTCCCAGCTCTAAAAATCGATTTTTTTCCAGGAGTCTACGAATTCGTGCCATCTGAAGCCGACGAAACGAAGAAACGCCTCCAAATCAACGCTCAAAACTGCATTCACTGCAAAACGTGCGACATCAAAGATCCCCAACAAAACATCAACTGGGTGACACCAGAAGGAGGCGGCGGACCGAAATACGAGGGAATGTAGAGAGAACTCGAATGATCTTCTTCTTATTTGTAAAATTTCGTGTATTTATTTATTTGCCAGCAACCCAGAATCATCGATTTTTATCCTTATCCAAACAATGAATAGAATTTAGAATCAGAATCGATTTATTGAATGAGATTTAGGGATATATTACACAAACATTGAGAAACTTTTTAAAAGTTGAAAAAATACTATTACTCGTTGAATACCCAGATGTTTTCATCATTTCCTTCGTTACAATGATCGAGGAGAGCCTTTCTGCGTTGTTCGACATAGCGAGACTTGTCCTGGACCTTCTGGCGCAGAGTTATGAGATTCTCTCGATCCAGATCTCGTTCCAAAAACCCGGAGAGTTGCTCGGTGGCCTGTTCGAGATCATTTTGATTCGCTTCGAACATCATCGCATTGTTCTCTCGTTTCAAATAGAACGCGAAGGCGTAGGTGTACTTCAGAGTGTGACGGCATTCCGAGAGGACTTCTACGGCTTTCTGCAGGAATTGAACTTCAACCCAAGTCATCGACAGCTGCTGCATTTCTTCCATTTTTCGTGCGATTTTCTCTTTGAGCTGGAAACGGAAAAATTGTTTGAATTTGCGGATTTTTTAAAATCAAGGACTACTGTAGATGGCAAAGTACGCAAACGCGGTGTGCATTCGAATTGCGTACATTGGGGGCCGCTCAAATTTTCGAATTTTGAGCAATTTTTTGGATGTTCTTTTAGAAAATAAAAAGGCGGTTCATTTTAAGCTTGAAATATGGAACAAAAACAGAAAATTCTGGAAAAAAAGATTTCAGTGAAAAAAAGAGGAAATTTTGCTGATTTTTGCGAATTTCGGTTCTTTTTTCACTGAATTTTGTTTCAGAATATGACGATTTTTGTTTTTTTAAGCTAAAATACCTTTCTTGTGGCAAGAAATTTCTACAAGAACACCCGGAAAAATTGCTCAAAATTCGAAAAATTTTTGAAAATTTTTTTTTGAAAAAATTACCTTTTTCTCCAATTTCAGACTTCTCTCATGTCCAATATATCGATTATAGTAGAAGAGATATCTCTCCAAACTGACTCGAGATTTCTCCCGATCGGTTTTTCCCCCCGCATTTTTCTCTCGGAATCTGGAAAAAATTTTTTTTCAATACTCAAACCCCCCTCCCGAAATTCTCAGTCTTACGTATTGCAACTATGGGCTCCTTCGTTTTTCCATGCTCCAAAGCACATCCAACAGAACTCATATCGACAAGCAGTGTTCTCACATCGCATATAATTGCATCCTCCGTTCTTCTCAATCGGTGCAGAGCACTTTGGACAATCTTTAGTGTTTGCGTGAATCCAGTTGAATGTTTCGCTATCGTCCATACATCTCTTAAGCCACTTTTTCAGATAATTGCAGTCTATTGGTTCGTGTCCCTCGTTTCCACAGGTGAAACAGAAGCGGGTCCCGCATGGGCACACAATCAGGCGAGAATCAGATGGTTGATGGACTTTGACAGCTTTCAGACAGTTTTCCCCTGGACACCATTTTATATTCTTGCTAACTCTGACAAAACTATTGACTAGAACTCGACGATAAGATGCGATTCCAATTGGGTCCCCTATAAACTGTTCGACTTGTGAGTCCTCGATTATCAGCTTGCAATTTGATGTCATGCATTCAATTTCACTCTGTCCTTCTTTGATTTTCTCGGTCACATATGCCTTCCAACATTCAGTGCAGGCCTTGTGGTTGCAAGCGGGGCCAGTGAGCCTTCCTTCCATGCAACAGATCTGACATTCTTCTTCTTCGGATTCAGAAACTGATCGACTTGGAAGGACGTGGGCATCGATGAGGAAGGAAACGGCATCAGAACTCTCGTAGAATCTGTCCAGAAGAGCGTCTTTGTTCCATTTGAACTTCTGAAGAAGGACTCGGCAGATGTCAGGGCTGACTTCTAGAACATCCTGAAGATCCGCAATCGCCACTTTCATTTCTTCTTCCAAATCTTCGAATTTCATAACCTGAAGCTTCAGAACATTTTTGTAAAAGAAAATTCGAATTGGTTTTCAGCTTACCTCATCTTCGAGAAATTCTGGCTCCGAATCGCTGTCCTCCATGAATAACTCCTCGTCGGTTTCCATTCTGCAATTTTAGGCGAATTTCAGATAAATTTGAGAAAACGAGATATGAGCAAACGACAATCGATAATGTTCCTTATGATTACGAAACATTTTTACTATAAAACAGCATTTCTATGCTTCAAAAAACGGATTTTAAACCCGATGAAAGTCCTAAAAATAAAAAAAAGTTGTCAGCTACAGTAGTATTTCGGTGCGAAACCAAATTTAGTTTTGAGCGTTGCGCCTTTAAGATTACTGTAGTTTTTTGTTTTTTTTTCTAGAAAAAAAACCAGACTTGCAAAACGGGCCTTGCCGGGCCCTGGCGGGCCCTGTCATAACTTCTTTCAGAATCAATATTTTTTGATCATTTAATTTTCATATGATAGAACTCGGCAATTTCTACAAAATGATATTATTTGGAACACTGTAGCTTGTCAATGAACAAAGTTACAGACAAAACGGGCCGAAAAAAGGGGGAGGGCCCGGCCCGGCCCGGATTGACCACTTTATCGCTTGTAACTTTGTTCATTGACAAGCTACAGTGTTCCAAATAGTATCATTTTGTAGAAGTTGCCGAGTTCTATCATATGAAAATTAAATGATCAGAAAATATTGATTATGAAAGAAGTTATGACAGGGCCCGCCAGGGCCCGGTAGGGCCCGTTTTGCAAGTCTGAAAAAAACAGCGAAATTTCCGAAAATCAAATTCGAGAAAAAGGTGACTGGGACTGTTTTTTTTTCTATTCCTATGAAAAAAGAATCGATGAAAGTCCTAAAAAATTAATGCAGCCACAGTAATAAATATTTCGTTGCGAGAATCAATTTAGTTTTGCATTTTGCGCCTTTAAAGTTACTGTAGTTTCTTCTTTTTTCGAAAAAAATAGGAAAAATCAAAATCGAATGGGAAGTATTGCTGACTGTTGCTCGAATTTTTGGTGACGAATTTTTCTTTTTATACTGAAAAATTGTATCGGATTTCGAAATATTTATGTTTTGAAACATGTTCTTTATCAGTTAAAGGCAAACAAATATCGGGAAACAGAAGAAAAAAAACATTGAAAAAAATAACATTTCTTGTAACAAGAATCTTGTAATCAACGTCTTCTTTATTTCCAAGTTAGCAGAATTTCCAGCTCTTCTAAACAATCAATAAGTAAACACCTTCCCCGCGCTCTCCTCTCTTCACATGTTCTCTCTTGCCCCGTCTGTCTGTGTCGCTGTCGTACTCTGCGTCTGTCTGTGCGCATGTTGTATTTGTACTCCGCAGATGCTTCTCCGTCTGTCTGTGTGCATGTATGTCTGTCTCTCTTCATCTGACCTCTTCTCTGCTTCCGGCAACATTTTCCCTAATACTCTCCCCCTCTTTGAATCACCCGTTTTCTCGGCTCTGATTTTCAAATTTCTTATTCAAGATGGCCTATAACGATGGTGATATGAAGAAGCTGCTAGATGCGATAGTAAGCGAAGGCGCTGGAGTTGAAGCTGAGAAGTTGGAAGAGTCGGACAGTGGAGAGAGCACAGACAGTGAAGAGAAAGAAGACGAAGAAGACTTCAAAAATCTCGTCGCAACGTTAGTGTTTCTGAATTTTGAATATTTCTTTCTACCAAAAAAAATTCCAGAAATGGCCAACCAAGCACATCTGATCCAGCTGCCTTCGACTTAAACGCATTTCTCACCACTGCTCAGAATCTGTTTCCACACTCCCCGACTGCGGAAGAACAGCCAACCACGTCGAATGAATATCTTCAACACCTTCTTGTGCCAAAAGAAGCCCCGGAAGCAGATAAGGAAACTGCTAAACCGAAAACTCATCGTCAGGTCAAAGATGCCGAAAGAAAAAGGGATAGAAGATCTCGAGAGTCCGCAGAAGAAACAGCTCGACGTCTTCAACAGGCTCAGGAGTACAAGAAAAGAAGAATTAGTGTTGAAACGAAGGATGAGCAGAAGCTGCGATTGTCGATCGACGCTGCTAGAAAACGCGCAGAGCGTCGCAATGAGTCTGAGGAACAAACAGAAATCCGGAAAGCAAAAGCTGCTGAACAACGACGAAAATATATTCAAAACGAGTCATTCGAAAAAGCAGAGGCAAGAAAAGCGAAGGATGCTGAAAGAAGACGTCAGGCTTTGAAGAAAGAGACACCAGAGCAAGCTCAGCTTCGACGGGAGAAGAATGCGCAGCGACGACGTGAGAGTCTGAAGAACGAGTCGTTCGAGGCAGCTGCTGCAAGACGAGCTGCAGACGCTGCACGACGTCGAAAGCAGATTCAATGTGAAACGGAGGAGCAGAGGGCGATTCGCAAATCAACGGATGCCGCGCGGAAACGGGATCTTCGACTGACGAGAGCTAAATCATAAATTTTTTGTCTTTGCATTTTAATATATACTCGTCATCCCAGTTGTCTTTCCATAATATTATTTTTACTAGTGACCCGAATTCCACTAATAAACCGATTGTAATTGACCTTGTGCTCTCTGGAAAACGTGGGTTATCAATTGCCGGCGATAGCGGTCAAACTCTTTGGCTTTTCTAGGTTCCCATTCAAACTACTGAATTCGTAAAAAAGGCTAGTTTCTCAAATGTCTTGCCTTGCCTTGTCTTTGCAACAACAGAACTGATAAGACCTGATAAGGTCTGGCGTGATCGATACTTTTTTATAGACGCCTTCATTCTAACTTTCTCGAAATCGGTCAATTTTCCAGAATGTTCGCGAGAGCAGTGAGCAGAAAAACAGTGCTTGTGGGATCCAGAGTCTTGTCGGCATCTCAGGTTTGTCTGCATTTTTTCGTGGATTTCAGTGCTTCTGTACCCCTTTGGCGCCAAATTTCAATTTATGAATTTTGTTGGGTGCGAAAAGCACTTGGAATTGGCTTTGACTAGCTAGTGTCCACTTTGTGTTCTCTTGATCAGAAAGTGATCTTCGTCATCATAAAAAATCTCGCTGCGCTTATCACTCTTCTATCTATCCTTGTCTTGTCCAGTAAACCGAATATCATTGACACTGACCCGGCGCCATTGGTGATAAGAGAAAATTGTTTCCGTTCTGTTTTTTCGTAGTCTAATATGCAACTTGTGCATTTTTCGAACGAAAAAATATTGTCAAGGTTGGTTTTTGAATTTGTTTTTGCTTGCAGGCGCTCGCACTTTTTATTGTTCACCGCTGTCGCCTCCTCTTGCCCAACATTTGAATGTTATACCATTTGTAAAGACGTTTTTGGTAGAAAAAATGCTTTTTTGTCTCGAAAAATCGCGATTTTCTGAGCTAAAAAGTCTCTGTTGCAAAATCAGAAAAATATTACCGTACTTTAAAGGAGCATTACTCGGAGGAATGAGTGGGGTCTCGACACGAACTTTGAATTTTTGGATTTTTTTTTCTTTAGATCAGGTTTTTTTGAGATTTTTGAAGCATCGCGATACAGATATTCTTTGTTTCGAGTCACTTCAAATTTCGTTGAAAATGACGATTTTCGGACTGAAAACCTAAAAAGTTTCGTAAAAAATAAACGAATGTTACTGTAGAACTTTAAAGGAACATCGCTCAAATCAGTATGTGGGGTCTCGCCACGAAATTTTCGAAATCCCGCTTTTTCGGTAGATCTTTGAAACATTTGTCCCGAAACAATCTTGAATGATGCGCGTTCCAAAACACTTCCCGGTGCAAAGATATGATCAGTTCTCGATCCAGTTTCCTCCCGCCAACAACACAGCCAACAGCCGACCGATTCCATATGTGGAATCATTTGCATTTCCCCTCCCCCTATCTGTCTGCTTTTTGCTTTTTGTCCAGTTATATTCACTTTCGCTTGGCGGATGTCTGTTGAATTTTTAAAGGAAGTTTTTTCAGCTAAAAATGACTGATCGTCAGGTGCACACTCCTCTGGAGCCAGTTCAACGTCAAAAATATGCCAACAATGAGAATTTGCTGAAGGATCATGTTGAGAAGATTGATCCAGAAGTGTTCAATATCATGAAAAATGTTAGTTATTCGATTTTCTCAATTTTAAGCTCAAACTGCCATTTTCCAGGAGAAGAGCCGCCAACGCCGTGGCCTCGAGCTCATCGCCTCTGAGAATTTCACCAGCAAAGCCGTCATGGATGCTCTTGGCTCCGCAATGTGTAACAAGTACAGTGAAGGATACCCGGGAGCTCGGTACTACGGAGGAAACGAGTTCATCGATCAAATGGAGCTCCTTTGCCAGAAGAGAGCTCTCGAGGTGTTCGGATTGGATCCAGCCAAGTGGGGAGTCAATGTACAGTCTCTTTCCGGATCGCCAGCTAATTTTGCTGTCTACACTGCTCTTGTTGGTGCCAATGGAAGAATTATGGGTCTTGATTTGCCAGATGGTGGACATTTGACCCATGGGTAAGGGTTTTTATAGCTGGCTTAGGTTAGCTTGGCTTGGCTTGGCTTGGCTTGGCTTGGCTTGGCTTGGCTTGGCTTGGCTTGGCTTGGCTTGGCTTGGCTTGGCTTGGCTTGGCTTGGCTTGGCTTGGCTTGGCTTGGCTTGGCTTGGCTTGGCTTGGCTTGGCTTGGCTTGGCTTGGCTTGGCTTGGCTTGGCTTGGCTTGGCTTGGCTTGGCTTGGCTTGGCTTGGCTTGGCTTGGCTTGGCTTGGCTTGGCTTGGCTTGGCTTGGCTTGGCTTGGCTTTGGCTTGGCTTGGCTTGGCTTGGCTTGGCTTGGCTTGGCTTGGCTTGGCTTCAGTTTAGCTCCAGTTTAGCTCTAGCTTAAACTTATCTCAGAGATTGAAGCTTGATTGTTTCAGATTCTTCACGCCAGCTCGCAAAGTGTCTGCCACTTCTGAATTCTTCCAATCGATGCCATACAAAGTTGACGCCCAATCCGGCCTAATTGACTACGATAAACTCGAGGAGAACGCAATGCTCTTCCGTCCAAAGGTGCTCATCGCTGGAGTCTCCTGCTATGCTCGCCATTTGGATTACGAGCGTTTCCGCAAGATCGCCACGAAGGCTGGTGCCTATTTGATGTCCGACATGGCCCATATCTCTGGACTCGTCGCCGCTGGACTCATTCCATCGCCATTCGAGTATTCCGATGTTGTTACCACCACAACTCACAAGTCGCTTCGTGGACCACGTGGAGCTATGATCTTCTACAGAAAGGGAGTCAGATCAGTGAACGCGAAGGGTGTTGAGACCCTCTACGATCTTGAAGAGAAGATCAACTCGGCAGTGTTCCCAGGACTTCAAGGAGGGCCACACAATCACACTATTGCTGGAATCGCTGTCGCTTTGAAGCAATGTCTCTCGGAAGACTTTGTTCAATATGGAGAACAGATTCTGAAGAATGCAAAGACATTGGCTGAGAGACTGAAGAAGCACGGATACTCATTGGCCACTGGAGGAACTGACAACCATTTGTTGCTCGTTGACTTGCGCCCAATTGGTGTCGAGGGAGCTCGCGCTGAGCACATTCTCGATTTGGCTCATATTGCATGCAACAAGAATACGTGTCCAGGAGATGTGTCGGCGTTGAGACCAGGAGGTATCCGATTGGGAACTCCAGCTCTCACTTCTCGTGGATTCAAGGAGCAAGACTTCGAGAAGGTTGGAGATTTCATTCATGAAGGTAAGCCATTGTTGTAGCTGGTGGAAGAGGGGGGGGTGTGGTTTCTAACATACTTGCAACGGGCCGGGCCGGGCCGGGCCGGGCTTTTTTCAGGATTTTCAGGGCCCGGCCCGGCCCGTCTCGGCCCGGATTTTCGGAAAAAAATTTATGTCTTAAAAAAAATTTTTTGGGGTCAACAGAAAAAAAAATGGATGATTTCGTGTCAAGAAAAAAATTTTTCAAGATAAGAGTGTCCATAAAAAATAGTTTTTTCACAAAAAAATTTGAAAAAATTTCTGAAATTTCAAAAAAAATTTCAAATTTGGAGAACCCGGGCCCGCCGGGCCGGGCCGGGCCGAGGAGTCACGGGCCGGGCCGGGCCCTGGAAATCTTCGGCCCGGCCCGGCCCGGCCACGGGCCGGGCCCTGATTTTGCAAGTATGGTTTCTAAACTAATTCTACAGTCTAAAAACTCAAATTTCAGGTGTTCAAATTGCCAAGAAATACAACGCGGAGGCTGGAAAAACACTCAAGGACTTCAAGACATTCACCGCCACCAATGAGCAATTCAAGCAAGAAGTCGCCGAGTTGGCCAAGCGGGTTGAGGAGTTCTCGGGCAAATTTGAGATTCCAGGAAACGATCTTTTCTAAATTTTCGCCTTTTTTTTCATCAATTGCATTCCCCACAGTTTTATCAATTTCATGTTTGATTCGCAGTTTGAATTTTAGAGAAAGAAAATAGCATTAAATAAATTTAACAAAAACCAAAAAACATCTGATCAGAAACAAGTAAAAATATGGACCCAAAAGAAAACAACAAAAAATAACTAGCAAGCGAATTGTAAATCCGACACCTTGATCTTGGTGCACTTCGGGAACGCCTTCTTCATCTCATTGATTTTCGATGGGTGAACGGCGATGGATCGGACGAAGCAGTTGTCATCGAAGAGACGAGCCATTGGGGGTCCTCCGATTTTCACCATTTCATCGGATGTCAGATTCCAGATGCGGCGGCAGAGCTCACTGAAAATTTTAGGATTAGGAGTTGAAGGGGATTTCGGAAATTCGGAGTTCTTGAAATTCGGAAAATGGCCATTCCGAGCATCCCTAGAGAAGGAATTTCAGCAAAAAAACTAACATATTATATGGATGAGGAGTCTGACGGAAGTTGTTGAGAATACTGATTTTCGCGGCACTACTAACAGTTCCCTCTCTTTTCATCATCTCGAATACTGTGGATCGTTTGGCACCTTCGAATTCGGCTTCTGAGATTTCACCGCTTTCGACGATTTTGCGCTGAAAAATATAATTTTTAATTACCGTAAAACCTGCACTAGAAGGGCCGGCCCGTCTATTACAGGGGCCCTTCAATTAGAGGGCGTCCTTCTATTTTTCCAAGCCCTTCTACTAGAGGGGTCCTTCTATCAAAGGGGCCCTTCTAAAACAGGTTGTATGGTAATTGAAAATAAGCCAAAAACTAACAATAATATCTCTGGTTCTCTCATAGGCTACTGCTGGTTGAGCACATCTGTAGAGACTGAGAGTGATTTGCTTGCGATCCGGTTTCACAAAGACATTAGCTCCATAAGCCAAACCATCTCCACGAATCGCCCGCCATAGCGGACCCTCGCATTGAGACAAGTATTGACCAAAGATCATTGTTGGAATCAGAACATCAGAATTCCAATTGGCATCAAGGAAGGTGGTTTGATAGATGAACGATGATTCAGAACCACCGACACCAACAAGGAGCTCTTTTCCGAGTTGAAGAGAAACGTTTTCTCCTGCTTCTGCTGTGAAACGGGTTCCCGGTCCGAATCGGGGATCAGATTGAACCCAATTCCATTGATCCTGACTCATCAGCTTAGGATCGATTCCATCTACATCGGCAATGAAGTGAGCGTTGACTCCGTTCGAGAAGATTGCACTACGGACTCGCTCGAGTTTCTCAATAACGGCATCTGGATTCTTGACGGCTTCTTTGGAAATCTTCTCGTGCAGTTTCTCAAGCACAAGCTCATCGAACAGGAGGCAATTGGTATCTGAAAGGTGATACTGATAATTGGAATCAGATTCAAGAACTTACTCTTCTCATAAACCAATGAGGCCACTGCTGTAGAAGCTACAGTACACCCATCCCTCTTGCGATCTCTAGCCTCTCCAGCCAATTTCTGTGCACACATTTGAATTCTGGACGCATCGAAAACGATTCCCTGGGTGAAGATTTGAGCCCATTTCGCCAGCAATGGGTACTTGTCGGCTCCAACTTTGATGCGAAGATTCACAAAACGATCGTAGAGTCCGGAGACTCCAACTTGAATCGAATGATCGATGAGATCCTTGGTGAAGAGCTTAGCGACGTCATCAGCAGATGTAAGAATACCATCAATCATGGCAGGAGACTCGAATAGAAGATCAGTATAGAGATATAGAAGAGTGCGATCTTCAACGGAGAGATTCGAAGCGTCCATGAGGAAGAAGATCTCTACGAACTTGGTAGGACAGTTGTGAAGATTGGTATGGAATGGGAATTGAGAGAGGAAGTTGGTTTGTTGTGCAGTGAGAGATGGTGATTCAGAAGTCAAGGATTGCACTGGGAACCGGTCGAATGCTTCCAATTCCTTCACGATTAGCTGGTCGAGAAGTTCCGCACTTGGATGGTTAGCCGTGTTCTCCTTGATAGCTTGTTCCAGAAGTTTCCCATGCTCCTCGAGTCCCTTCTCACCAAGTTTCTTGCATTGCGCTTCGATTCTTTCCTCCTCTTCTTTGGCAATCTGAAAAATTGCTTATATTCGATTTCTGGCTGGGAAAGTCTTCCCTAAGGGATGTTCAGAATCTCGGAATTTCGCAAAATTCCGATTTCAAGATTTTTGGAATTTTCCGATTTTCGAAAATTCGTAATTTCGCAAAATTCCGATTTTTAAAAATTTCGGAATTTTCCGATTTTCAAAAATTCGGAAATTCAGAATTTTCCGATTTTTCAAATCTCGGAGTAGCGGAAATTCATAATTTTCCGATTTAAAACAAATTCGGAATTTCGGAATCTCGGAAAATCCCGATTTAAAAATATTCGGATTTTCGGAAACTCGGAATTTTCCGATTTTCGAAAATTCGTAATTTCGCAAAATTCCGATTTTTAAAAATTTCGGAATTTTCCGATTTTCAAAAATTCGGAATTTCGAAATCTCGGAATTTCCCGATTTTCAAAAATTCGGAGTTTCGGAATTTTCAGATTTTTAAATTTTCGGAAATTCGGAATTTTCCGATTTTCAAAAATTCGGAAATTCAGAATTTTCCGATTTTTCAAATCTCGGAGTAGCGGAAATTCATAATTTTCCGATTTCAAAAAATTCGGAATTTCGGAATCTCGGAATTTCGGAATATTCCGATTTTAAAAATTTCGAGAATTTCCGATTTTAAAAAATTCAGATTAAAAAAATTCGGATTTTCGGAATTCCGTTCCGAAGACCCCTGCTTCCCTTTACTCACCTTATCAACAAGCTCCTCATCTGGCACTCCAATGACCGTTGCACTTGGCGTTGTAAAATATTTCTTGATCAATTGAACCCAATACGACGCTGGCTCTGACTTCAACTTCTTCAAAAAGTCCACTTCATTGGTTCTCTTTTTCAAAAGCTCCACGTCTTCATTATCAAACAACTGATGGCCAATCATATGAGAGATGATATCCTTTGGAGCGTTGGTTTCCAGCTTTACCAGTTCATTGAGAATGCTCTGGTCAATCAAATATCCCATTCTCTCCATATCCCAATTGGCTTCTTCCAAATGTTCACAGATGGTTTTATCGAAGAATTTAGGGACAACAAGCTCTAGTTTCTCCACAGGGACTCCAGTGAAATTGAGTCGCATGTCGCATTTGACTCCTTCGGCGATATGGAAGGAAACTGAACTGGCCAGGGGGTCTTCTAAAAGGATGAAGTCT
Organism: Caenorhabditis nigoni; assembly: GCA_027920645.1. Classification (NCBI taxonomy): domain Eukaryota; kingdom Metazoa; phylum Nematoda; class Chromadorea; order Rhabditida; family Rhabditidae; genus Caenorhabditis; species Caenorhabditis nigoni. Next base: position 4,867,940 of record CP115866.1, on the reverse strand, counting down.
TTTTGAAGTGGTGATACAGAGGTGTTGGACATGTAATCGAAAAGAACATGAAGAGAAGAATGGGTGTCCAAATCCGATGGATGATGAGCAAACCATGCGACTTCTACAGCTCCTCTCGATGCATCGTCAGTTGGGCATTCAACTTTGTGAACTGTAGATTCCTTGATTTCAGGTAAAGTGAAGTTGAATGGTTTTGGAAAATGATCTGGATTAGTGGCAATATGCTCATTCTCCACCTCATTCATAATATCCAGCAATTGCTCATGATTCACAATTCCACATACAGTAACCACCATGTTTGAAAGATGATAAAACTTCTTATGGTAGTCCTGAACCTTTTGAAGAGTACACGATTCGCGAAGATTCTTCAGGCGGCCTCCAGTATCAACGGCGTATGGGTTGTGTGGTGGATAGATGACTTCTTTCGTCTTCCGATCCATGATCGATTCCATTTCAGATTCATGATCTTGCATTTCAGAATAGACGACTCCTGCGTCGTTTCCTTCTCCAGTGATATGATGGACTTCAGTGGCGAATTGAGAAGCGGTCAGCATTGGGGTCAACAGATGATTTATATAGACAGGAAGCACTTTCAAAAATCCATCGGATCCTACTGTACTCAACGTATAGGCGGTGTGATCTGTATCAGTCCACGCGTTGGTTCCATCCGCCAAACAACGGTTAGCAATCACATCAAGCACTCCTTTGAATGGATACTTCTTGCTTCCCATGAACACAAGATGCTCCAGAGTATGAGGAAGACCGTCATCTGAATCCGCTTCAGTGACAAAGGACACCGCACCATGGACCATTGGTCCGGGGACTTCTCCGATGGCAACACGCAGTTTTGTATTCTTCGACGAGTACAGGAACAGTTTGATTCCTCCATTTAACACCGTCTCGGTGCAAGACCACAGTTTCGAAGCCGACATTTTGGGGAAGGCTGAAAGAGGGGAGAAAATTCGAGATGTTGTCGTGGTACGAAAAATTGAAGCTGTGGCCGTGGCCGAAGTTTCCACAACTACCGTAACCCAAAAAAAAGATTTTTTTTCCCGGATGTTTTATGTCAATTTTCGTGCTTTTCAGGAAATTTTTTTCAGAGTTTTTTTTTGTTGGGATTTCAGAATTTCAGAACTTCAGAAATATCGATTTTTGAAATTTGGGAGTTTTCAAATTTTGCATTTTTCTTTTTTTTGGTTGTCAAAAATTTTAAGCTTTGAAAATCCAGAATTTTTGATTTTCAGAAGTTTCAGATTTTACCATTTTCGAATTTTCTAGATTCTAAAATTTCAGATTTTTCTCAACTTCTAAATTGTTATTTAACAGAAAATTAGTGAAAAAAAATCTATTGTTTTTCCCAAAAAGTCAGAAAAAATTGCTTGAAAACACACGAAAATTGATTTTAAAAAATCCGGAAAACAATTATATTTTCCGGTTAAGGTAGTTTTCGTACCACAAAAATTGAAAAGATAAAAAAGGAAAAATAAAAAGAAGTGATTCAAAAAACACTCAAAAACAAAAAATTCAGAAAATTGAGAAGAAGACATAGGAAGGCAGATTTATTGACTCGTAAAACAATAAAAAATGGGCAATATATGTTCATAAGTATCACAGAATTTCTATAATTTACATTCAGGCTTGGTCCATCGAATTCAACAACTGCTTGACTCTCGGACACTGCACCGGATCATCATGAGACTTCATATGAATAGCATGGAGCACTTCTCGATCCCTCCGATCGTATGCCAACTTGGCAGCATCCACATAATTCTTCTTGGCCAGATTCGCAGCGACCAGATCTGAGTAGCCATTGGCTTTGGCAAAGTACTTGTTGACCTCTTCATTCCTCTTGTATCGAACACAGGCTTTTACAAATGGCGCGTATCCAATTGGCGATCGTTTCTGAGCCAAATCGAACAGCTGCTCCATTTTTCCCTTCTTCGCCAGCCCTTCGATAGTCCATAGGAGAACTCTGGAATTACATATATTTTTAAAGGATTCAGAATTCCAGCCTTACTGTTTATCGTTCAATCTCGCTTGCTGCTTCAACTGAGCCACTTTCGCCGTATCATCGGCAATCTCAATGATAGTATCCCTCACTGACATATCCGCCTGACCCCGTTGAATTTGCAATGGGGCGAATGCACTGACATCGTTGAGAATCTCCTCGATCGCCTTGTCACCCATGCTTTTCGCCGCGTCTTTCGCACGACGGAGAGCATTCAAACGTTCGCTGGGCTGAAATGCGTCGATTTTGGGAACTAGGTATAATTATCTATTAGGAAATTAGGTAGTGCCATTTTGAAAATTATAGCCCCACCACCCCCTCCCTTTTGAACTTACATTTCTCTCAATTTCAGCAACATCAAAATGAAACAGTGTCTGTCTCTCAAAATCGCTAGCTTGCTCCAAGAGCGCCAACATCTGTCGGGAAGAGATTCCTCTTGTTTCTCCTTCCTGACGAACTAGGTCTTGATAAAGACATTGAGCCAGGGGAATTCTGCTGATCGCCAACTCATAACTGGATCTGCTCTCACTTGTCATCAAATGTCTCACCACTTGATGGATAAGTTGAGGTCTCTGGGATGCTGCTGCCTTTGTAAGTGCAGCGGACACATCGTTCAACTGTAGGAGAACAGCCACATGGCTTTCGTCATCCGTCTCTCGTCGAATGAAAAGTCTCGCGAGCTCTGGAAGCTTGGCTTCGATAGCCCGACGAGCTGCATCGGCCATTGATACATGTGGGAACTGTAGAAGCTTCGCGGATATCTTCTCATCTAAAGCTTCCAGTGCCGGTTGATCCATCTTCATATTGCTCCGAGACACTTTGCTGATGGAGCGACGAACCCACTCGAGGAGCACTCGATCCACACTCTCACAATTCTCTCCACCGAGCCATTGAGCCACTTTGATGGCGACACTATAGGATCCCATATCGATAAGGCGATTGATAATGCAAGTGTCTCCAATGATTCGATACTGCCGATGAGTGAGAGGGATACCAGTTCTAACCATTCGAAGTTCATTGAGCACTCGGATTTCCTTGATTGCTCTCATTAGTTTCGTGGTGTCTGGTGTCGTATTGGTATAGGCCATTCCGAATCTAGCAGCCTTCAAAAGCAACTTCTGCTCTTCCGGTTGCCACGTGTCACATGCAGTAGAGATACAGTCATCAATAGCTTTGTACATATCCTGGATTACTGTAGAGGCCGCGAATGAATTGTGACCGGTGCCTTGCTCCATTTCCTGAGCCGCTTTGTACAGGTAGGCACCGTCTTCGTTAAGGCTTCGGTTCAGCACTGCAATCTTTTCCCTGCTGGCCGCTTCCACGAATTCCACTCGAGTGGATTCAAACAGTCGGATGCCATCTGGTTCTACACTGATTCGAGCGTTAGCTGTCATTTTTCTGGAACAATTATATTAATTTTAAAGATGCGACGGTAACTTTTACATACTCATAAACCAGTACTTCGTCTCCTGGCTTCCTGCGAGCACTGACGTTGACAAAGACAGTCAGTGAAGAGGACATTTGAACGAATACAACCGAATTGCCAACCCATCCGAAATTGATGCATTTTCCGATGTCGTGTTCAGTGACTTCCACTGTGCAGAAGCAGGTGGACAGGTCGATTGAGACGATCTGAATAGTTTCGTATGATTTCGAATTTTCGAAAAATGTCTGCGTCTCTCTAAGAGAGAGAGAGAGAGAGACTTTCTCTCTTCCTACCTGTATCTTCCCATTCTCTGTCATCATCGCAATTCTGCTCCGAGCATCATCAACAACGCATTTTACATACTTTGTGCTTGAATCCACCCAAACCGAAGCATGATTCTGAACTTGAAGTGATTCTCCCTGGCATCCCATCAAGAAAACCGCCTCAAAAATCAAAAGGATATGTGTCAATTGAGAGTGTGGCTGAAATGCTGTCCACGCCGTGGGAAGCTCCGAGTATGGAGGTCTCATACTCCAAATCACCGGTTCTGACACTGAATTCACCACTGCCACCTGTCCATCTACATCCATCACTGCGATTCCACTATCGCCTCGTGACGTGGCAAATGTGCGACACTCATGGACATCGGAGACTTGGTTATCGAAGAAGACCTCGGAAACTTTCTCTCCAATGGATGAAAGCACTTGTGCTCTTCCGTTCTTGCTCAGGACAAGGAGGCAATGGGCGCGAGTCCAATCGATGAAGACTGGATCTGTGCATGGCAAATCTCGTTTTAAGATCCTTCCGCTGATTGTGCGAATCCAGATGAACCATGATTTCGGGGCGGCGTAAATTACAGCTGAAAAACGGAAAATGTCGAAAAAGGAAATATGATGATTCAGCTTAAAAAGGGACTCCAATTTCAAAATTTTGGAGGAATTTCGACAAATTTCGAAATTCCTGAAAATCGCTCAAGTTGTTTTCATTCAATTCGAGACTGTTTTGTTCTCTTCATCAAATTTTTTTTTCGAAAATTCTGAAAAATCGCAGAAAAACCGTGCACACAGTGGCCTTGGACTAGGATTCTCTCATGGCCGAGAACTTAGCATTTCGATGAATTTCGAATTTTTCTGGTTTTTTTTCGAAATAATTTTATCAGAAAACACAACTTTGGGAACATTTACTATCAAAAATCATTTTAAAAATTACCAATTGGTCCAGAAAACTGGCAAGCTGCAAAGTAGACAACATACTTCATATTCAACGAATTCGTGGCCAGATATTCTTGTGTGAAGCTAAATTACTCCTAATTATCTCTAGTTGCAATGGTCAGCTGACTTACTATAACTGTTGATCCCCTAGAAACACCGAACTACTCGGTCGGAGACAGATTTCTCCATCCCCTTTGGGTTTCGCCCCAGACGAGGGCGTAGAAGTTCTCGTGGACTCCTTCATGCCTTCAATTAGTTCAGATGTGATCATTACTTTTTTTGAAATGCAGTATAAAAATGGATAGCTACCGATATAAATAAAACAATTTTTTAAGAATATCATGCAATTTATTTGAATATATAGATTTTTATTTGACAACCGAAGCGAGAGAAATTATGTGAGATCATCAGAGTGCACATAATTCAGCGAAATTGATTAAAAGCAAAATGGGGAAAACAAAAAAGACAGAGCACAGTCATCTACCAGTCCTCTTCATTGTCATACTCATCAACTCCGGACCGGATGATCTTCTTCTTAGCCGGGGCAACATGCTTCTTCTCGACAGTAATCACATCAGAGCGAGCCAGACGGTGTTCAAGGGTTTCTGTGGTGAAGTCATCTTTGCCTCCCAAATCATCGAATCCGCGAATGTAGTCAACGGTGTTTTGTTTCTAAATAATGTCAAATTTTGTTTATATTTCCATTTTGAAACCGGATGCTTACCACAATAATAGCGATTGTTGGGATGACACGAATGTTGAGACGAGTGGACAGGAATTGGGCTTTCTCTGCGTTGATATGAATGAATCGGGTGCCGACATGTCTTCTGGCAAGGATTTCAAAATGCTTGTCGATAATTTTGCAGCGGAAGTTTCCTGGCAAATAGAAGAGGCACACGACACGATCACTCTTCTTGGTCGCCTCGAAAAACTCCTTCTCATCTGCCACTTCCTCGTACTTTCCGTGTCCGTTGGAGAGCATTTCGATTTTGTCCTTCTGCGCCTTCTTCATCTGTTCCATACGTTGACGACGGATCACCTCAAGATCATCCTCTTCGAGATTCTCCAGTTTGTTCATTTCCTGATCGATTTGCTCTTCGACGACTTGAGCAGCACGGAGGAGTTGTTCTCCAAATTGTTGTTGAATGTTGGCAGCCATTTTCTGCAAAATTTCTAATTTCATAAATTTTGATTTCATAAAAATTTTGGAAATTTCCATGGAAACGGGAATAAGAAAAGCAGTGAAAGGGCGCACACAAGGTCCGCAGCTGCTCGCCTAATTGCGCACGCTTCAGAGCATTCTGAATCGATAATGAGAGAGACGGAAACAACAAGAAGGTTTAGAAATTCTATGAAATTTTTATTATTCCAAAAATTTTCTTCCGAAAAGCGGAGGAGCGCACTTGCATGGTCCGCAAACACCATCACGTCAAGTCGCACACTCAGTGGAAAACTGTTCAATTTTTTTGACAAGGAAAACTCTTTTTTCAATCGCTTTTCTTCTAGTTTTTTTAGCTATTTTTTCTCATATTTCAGATGCCGAAAACTTCAGTGTGGAAGTCTCGCGTTGGAACCCAAATTTTGATGGGTAAAATCACCGATATCACTCAAATCGGAATCGACCGGATTCCTTGCGCTCAAGTAAGAGTTTCCCCAGTTTCTTTTTGAATTTATAAGTTTTTTTGAAGGTTCGATGCCAGATGAACGAGTTCAATATCTATCTAAAGAAGTATTTCGCCAGATCTTTCGACTTCTGGGCACTAGACAGGTGATTTTTTAGATTTTTCAGTGTGGAGAGTAAAAATCAATTAAAATTTCCAGAACCTCAGTTGGAAATATCGGAGATACAGTGCTGATCAAACAAATCGATGGTTCATCCCGCCCAAAAGCCAACGTCTCCCATATGGTCGACCGCGTCGTGTTCAAATTCGGAAACGTTGTCGACCCAGTCACCGGCCGCAAGATTTTCAACGATACGTTCGCCGATGAGATCGATTTGAAGAAAGTTTTGGTGGAAGAAGTGGTTGACAAGCCATTGGAAGAGGAATCGATGTTGTTTGAGGAGAGAAGAGCACTGCAAATCAGAAGATTGGAGCAAGAGAAGGAGGCGAATGTGTAGATTGGATAGGAGATCTCAGTAGTTTTCTCTTTTTTGTAATAGTTAGTTTTGGTTCATTTTTTGTTGCTTTTTTGCTCTTTTTTCTGTTGAATTTATTAAAATAAAATTTTAAAATTTATGATTTAGCTCTTCATCTCATAATTCATCACCAAGTTATGTTTCCTTTTCTTATCTTTTTAAAAAGCTTTTTTTCTCTTTTTAATGTATTTTCCTCCAAAAAACGATTATCTTCCAGATGGATATCTCCCGCCCACCCATCGAAAAACCTCGATTCATCGCTGTAGAAAAATTCGTAGAAGCTCGCACAAATTCCATTGCCCAACTCCTAAAGGCCATTGATAACGATGCGTTGGTATCAGGAGAAGTTACAAAAGGACCCAGAACTGCTGCTCAGCGACTGCCACGTCATATGAGACGACGAGCGATGGCTTATGATGTTAGAAGGTTTCCAAGGACGATGAGAGAGTTCGCAGCATCACATCTGCTATCGAAGCATGCCAAAAAGTGTCCGAGTCGGTTTGCTAGAAGGAAAACTGCCAATTCGAGAAATGTAAGACATTTTTTGTAGTTTTGCAATTTTCAAAATTTTGGGAAAATTCAAAAAAATTTCGAAAATCGCCTTCAAAAACCAAAAAAATTCATACCGTATCTCTGATTCGGATTCTTGAATATTTTGAAATTTTTGCTTTTTCGATTTTCGAGTTTTCGAATTTTTGAAAAATTCGATTTTCTTCTGATTTTTAATTTTTCAAAAATTACTGTTTTTTTGAATTTTCGAATTTTTGAAAATTTAGAAATTTTCTGTATTTTTTCGATTTTTGACTTTTTGAAAATTTTGGATTTCCCAGTTATCGAATTCCTGGAAACTTCTTTCGGACAAAAATAAGCCGAAAGTGGTCCAGACCGACTCTGAACTATCTTACAATGGCCTGAAAAGATTGGAAACGCCTTAAAGAATGCTTAAATCAACTCGAAAAGTGTCTAAAAGCCCAGAAATAACTCAAAATGACCGGAAAATAATCTGAAATGGCGTAAAAATGGCATAAAACTAGCCTAAAGTAGCCCGGAAATTGTATACCATGACCTAAAAATAGCCAAAAAACTCCTGAAAATGACCCAAAATGGCTTAAAATGGCCCGAAAAAACGTCTAAAATAACCTAAAAATAGTCATTTTAGACCATCATGGACCAATTTTGGTCTATTTTTGTCTCTTTTTGGAGTCCAAAATAGCTGGAAAATGTTCAAAAAATGGTTACAAAATTCCCCCAATGACCGAAAAATAACCTAAAATGGCCTGGAAATAGCCTAAAAATGGCCTGAAACGCTCTAAAAATTGGATTTTAGGCCATTTAAAAATCATTTTTAGCCTATTCCGGTCAAGTTTCAATCAAATTTGACCATTTCAAGCCAATTTCGAGCTAATTTCAGAAATTCGGCCGAAGCACAAGCACGAAAGGAATCTGGCTGTCCACTCATGTTTGGCACGCGAAGCGCTTCCGAATGATCAAAAAATGGGGATTCAAAATTGCGGATCGAAGTTTTCAACGCGGTTTTCGAGCGGTTCTTCGCGATTCCAACAAGAATTGTGTGATTCGAGACAGATCGTATTACACTTGTATTACTGTAAGTTACCTTGAAAAGCACTTGACGCTATGTATCTTTTTCCAGGTCGAATGCCCAGATGCATATTCAAAAATGCTGCCATTCTCACAAAAATCATGCAGAGGGCAGTCGTCACGCGGAGAAGAAGAGGTGCGGGCCATGAACCGGTTCTCTTGTCAGCTGTTATCATTCTGCTGCTGAATACTGCTGATTTATTTTTTTTAAATTCTATTTTTAATAATTCCAGGAATGCCACCAACTGTATACTCCTGGAAAGTACCCTTATGGATATATTGGACCTGCTAGATTCCAAAAATTAGCAGGAGAAGAAGTACACATTTGGATTCACCCATCCAGCAAGGCACAATTCCTAAGTGCATTTACGGAACACTACAAACTACAACAAGAAGAAAAATCAGAATTCCATCTATTCAAGAACTCAGAAATGTCAGTTTCTGTGGATTCCGAACACTTGAGCCGTTTCCATTTATCCGGTCCAAAGTGTCTTTCGAAACTTCGAGACTCGATTCGACTGGTGGAAAATGAGCAATTTGAAAGTGGCCACAACAGATTTTTGGCTGTTTCCGACTTGATTTTTTCTTCAACTCGGGATGGAGAAGTGCTATATTTGCTCATCGAAGATCCACGGACCACTTGGGATCGAAAATCTGCTGTGAAGCATAGAAAAGTGGTGGTGAAGAAGGAAGATAATCTGGATGATTCTAGAGGGAATAATGAATTCTGGAACAAGAGCATCAGAGATGAAGCAGTGGAGAAACGGATGACAGATGTCGAATTTCATAAGCAAAACGGTTCTAGGATCAATGGAGTTGTTTCAACTGCTGCAAAGATTCCAATAGTACTAATCATTCGAAATGAGGGTTTGAAGGCGTTGGATGGAGTGGATATCTTGATTTCAGAACCTTTTTGTGAGTGCTTTTTTCTGGAAATTTGAAATTTTTCGCGTAATTTTGTGCAGAGAATCATGTAGATTCACATAAAAATATAGAAAAAAAGCGTCGAAAAAGCGAAGATGTATCTCGGTGGCCGAGATACCGTGTGTGAGTTTTCTAGTCCCCCCTGCAGGAAGAAGCGCGCAAATTCGGAATTGTTATTGGTTTTAAGTGTTTTTCAGCATTTTCCAGGTTTTTCAAAACTTCTGGGATTAATAAAAACCTGAAAATCAATAACAAAATCGAATTCGCGTGCTTTTATCTATAGTTGGCCTAGAAAATCCCAGCGTTTTTTCTCGGCCACCAGTTCCCACTTTGACTTTTCGATGCCGTTTTTCTTGATGAAGGAATCGTTTTGAATTTTTTTTGGTTTTTAAGTAATTCTAGATGATTTTATGTACAAAATAAAACAATGAAAATTCACCGTACACCATCTTTAATTATCTGAAATTAATCTTTAAAATTCCAGCAAAAGACCTATGGGTATCCCTCCAACGTCGTGGTGTGCGTGCCAGTGGTCTTCGAGATGAATACGCTGCACATTTGGAGTCCAAAGTCCTCTATTTCCCATTGGATGACGTGGAATCAGAAGCTGGCAGGGAATCTGAAGCCGTTATGAGAGCCGAGCTAACTGAGAAGTACCAAGGAAAGCCGCACAATCGGCGATGCAAGTACTGGAGTGCTCTTTCGGTTAAATATCCATTCGAATATAAATTTGATGAGCTGGTCACTGATTGGAATGATGGATCCTGTGGATCCTCCAAAGGATCCTCGGAAACCAAAGCATTTGCATGTCGGGATCTTCAGAAGTTGAATGAAATTCAGATGACGTTGAAGGGACAAGGTGAAGTTCAGAAGGAAGATCCAGGGATGTTAATTCCAGTGAGACTTCAATTTTTCGGAAGAGGACGGCCTAAAAAATTCGGGATGATTTGTATTCCAACGGAAGAGGATTTGATCTCGATCCGATTGGATAAAACCAAAGAAATCATTCAAACGCCGCCCACAGCTTCAGCTTCTGGAGATGATGTGGAGCCGATGGAAGTAGAGGAAGAGGAGGTTCCAGAGAAGAAGATGATGCAGGGATTCGTTTCTCTAGAGGCGGCTGCTTCTGAGAAACCGATCAATTTGAAATGGCTTTTCGAAGAGACCACTAGGCTGGATGATAGAACCTCCAAAAGAAAACGAGCGAATCGAAAGAAAAAGGAGACCCGGAAGCGAAGAAAGCTGGAATTTGAGAAGCGAAAACTGGAGAATGAGGAGGAAGAGACGCAGAGAGAACAAGTGAAGTACAGATTCTCGGCTAAACGGTATACCGTAACGCCTCCTTCTTCATCTATATAATAATTGCAGTGAGATAATCGGTCGACTGGTTGCCGGCGAACAGAGTGTACTTGCTGGACACGGAACTGCCGTTGGCTACATTTGTGCGAGCGCTTTGCACAGAATCGCTTCTAACTATCATAAAAGTAAGTCAGATATACTATTCTGATACAACAAAATCGGAGGCCTAAGGTCCCACAACGACCGCTACAGTAACCTAAAAATATTTTCATTTTTCGAGTTTATCATCTCGATTTTCGTGCATTTTCAGTTGATTATTAACGAGAAAAATAGCAGAAAACTTGACGATGAGAGAGAATAAAAAGCAAAATTTTTTTAGGTTACGGTAGATGTCCTTTCGGGACCATCAGCCGAGAAATCAATAATTACCCTTTTTTCAGCAAAAACCGTGGTGATGGTCCGGAATTCCACCTCGAAGTACTACCATCCAGCCTATGTTACAGTTCTAAAGTCTGCTGTTCAGATTTAATTTAATCACTTTTTTTCCCGTTGTTGTTGTTATTGATCTTTGTTGAATATCTGTTGTTGCCTTATGAAAATAAAACTGCCTTTTTGCCTAACTATTTGAAATTTTATTTTTTTTTAGACTGGAACTTTCCATTTATATCTCGTTCTTATAGATTTAAATCAACGCGAAACCCATTTTTTCTAGGTCATTTGGAATGAAAAGATGGCTAGACAAGATCACATCGCCGCTGAAACCGCAGGAGTCGTCAAGTGACTGGGTGCGAGATGAGCTGTATTCGGGAACGCGTAAGTGTTAGCAAATATGCTCAGAATTACGAAAATCACAAAAAATTCAGAATTTTCCAACACAAAAACGCAAAAAATTGGAAAAAAAAAGCTTTGGAAATGATCGGAAAATGGTCGGACTTTCAAAATATTGCGATTTTTCAACGATTTTCGATCAAAAATCCTACTTTCTCATCTCAAAATCGCGAAAAATGGGTGAAAAACTGACAAAAACGCAAAAGAAGTAATTCCGCTCGAAACCCGCTAGAGAATTTTTTGCCTGCGCCTTTGAAGTACTGTAGTTCAAAACTCTATTTTTGTAAAAAAAAACTTCAGAAAAATGTCGGAATTTCAGAATTTTCCGATTTTTCAACGATCTTCTATCAAAAATCACACTTTCCCATCACAAAAGCGATAAAAATGGGTGAAAAATAACAAGAAAAAATCAAAAACGCAAAAGAAGTAATTCCGCTCGAAACCCGCTAGAGAATTTTTTGTCTGCGCCTTTGACATACTGTAGTTTTAGAAGCTCGAGTTCTGAAAAAAAAGCTTCGGAAAATTTCTGAGAATGGCCGGAATTTTGAGATTTTCCGATTTTCCACGGTTTTCGATTAGAAATCCCACTTTCACATCACAATAGCTCTAATAATTGGTGAAAAAAAAAAATTCAAAAACGCAAAAGACGTAATTCCACTCGAGACCCGCAAGAGAACTTTCCGCCTGCGCCTTTGACATACTGTAGTTTGAAAGACTGAAAAAAGGCTTCGGAATTTTTGGAATTTCGTTCCCACACTGATAAAAAGAATTCGAGAAAAATTCAATATTTCCAGCCACCGCAGTTTCACGAGCCCGTTGGTCATCTGCCTACGCATCGGATCCAACAGAATGGGAACGGCTTTTCGAAGGAAAATGGAACGTCGTCAGCAATATTCTAGAACGAAAACTAAATGATCCAGAGCACAAAGTAGTGTATGATGAGCTGATGTCTCTTCTGGAGAATATGACAAATATGTGTACTCTTCTGATGCTGGAAGCCAATTCTCAACCAGAACCAATCATCGGACCGATCTTGGATAAATTCTTCACTGAGCAAATTCTGGAGAGAGTTCTGGATTGGTCGATTCAACTCACAGATTCTCTGAAATCAATTTGCCAGCTGGCTATCATCAGAATATTCGAGATGATAGTGTCAGATTCTCACTCCCAGAATCACTGTCTTTTGGTCCATAAACCAATTCTAAATCCATTATTCCGACTGTGTGAATGGTTCCAAAGAGCGGATATTTATTGGAGAGTCTCTAAGTCTGAAAACAAGAAGACGTCAGAAGCGGAGAAGATGTTTGTGCTCCTCCTGAATCAGATATGCACAAAACTAGTCGAAGACAGAACCCTCCTTCATTTTTTCTTCCATTCCAATCAATTCGTTGTTTTCACCGAGCTGATCCCCTTCCTCTATTCCGCAGGAGACACTGGCCAATTGGCAAGAGATGCTGTTCTTCTGATCCTTTCTGTATCTGCAGAAGACAAAAGTATTGCTGAATACGTCACAGAGAGAACTTCATTTTGCCAAGTGCTCACCACTGGACTATCCGCTTGTTTTTCTCAGTTACCCAGGAGAATATTGGGAGATGGAGGAGAGAGATTAGTGGAGGATGAATATAGAGACTTCCTTGCTGATTATCATTCTGCACTTCTTTTCTGTAATGCCATTGCTCAGACCGCCCATTCGGAAGTTGTTGGGAATATTGCCGAGTTTTTCTATACCGGATTTTTGACGAATGTGATTAAACCGGCGTTTCTACAGAATGATAGAGAATACATTGGAGCGAGTATGGTCTACTTACAGGTAGGGGAAGATTTGTTTGTTTAGGAAACCGTTATAAAATTAAAAAGATTCCAAAACTTTGAAATTCATAATTTTCGAAATTCCAAAATGCTTAAAAATTGGAATATTTAGAAATTCTGAATACTTCAAAATCGGATAATTCTGGAGTTTCGAAAATTTTAGGATTGCGAAAATCTGGAGAATTCAAAATCGGAAAATTTCTAAATTCTGAATATTTTAAAACCAGAAAACTCCTAAATTTCGAAGAAATTCACAATTGGAAAATTCAGAATATTCCGGAATTCCAAAATTCCTAAATATTGAAAATCGTCAAATTTCGAAATCGGAATTTTCGAAAATCCGAAATTTAATTAAAAAAAATCAGAATATTCCGGAATTCCTGTAATTTCCAGAAAATTCGATTTTCCGAAATTCTGAAATTTCAAAAATCCGAAATTCTTATGTTCCGAAAATTCGAGATTTTTGAAATCATAATATACCAAACTTCCGAAATTTCGGAAATCTAAAATTCGGAACTTTTCGAAAACGGAATATACTGAAATTCCACATTTTCGAAATTGGAATATACTGGACTTCTGAAATCCCAGTTTTCAAAATGTGAAAATTTTCAAAATCTGAATATTCCAAAATTTCAAAGTTTTCAAATCCAGAATATTCTGGATTTCCGGAACTCCTGAATCCCAAGAATTTCAAAATATGAATTTCCGATTTTCACAACATCCCTGCTAAAATTTTATTTTTAAAAAACTGTAATTTCAATTTCCAGATGTGCATCGAAACAATCGTGGAGCCTCTTCTAGTGAAGTCAATAGTCCAGATGATACTAACCGAACGAGATGATAACGGAACGATATTCTTTGAAATAGTGATTTCCTATGTGAAAGGAGGAGATAAAACCTCTGTAACAGCCTTATCACTAATCGATTCCTTTATTAAATTGGCTTGTGAAGACGTGATGCTGGCTCTAGTGTTCCGCCCATTACTCACCAACCATTCAGCCACCAAAAAACAGTTATCAGTAGTTTATAAGGCATCCAGAGGAGGACATTTATCTCAAGCATATCTCAATTGTATTCCAGTTTGTATGTTGGATTATAGAGAGGTAATTATTATGGTGTAAGGGTCCACAACTACCGTAACCTAAAAATATTCTCTTTTCTGGTTTTTTACTCGATTTTCGTATGAAAAAAATAACAGAAAACTCAACGAAGCGCAGTGAAAAAGATCCAGAAATTAAATATTTTTAGACTACTGTAGTTGTCGTTGTGAGAAATTCGTTCAATTTTTTGTACTAGAATAATGATTTAAAATTTTCCAGGCGGCTTCCCATGCTCTTCTGAGCTCCTACATGTTCTCTACACGAATCCGAATGGACGCCCGGGCTGAGCAATGCCGGAGATGGAAGTGGAAGTATGATGGAGTGGTTGCTGGAAGCTTCGTGCTTCCAGCAGAATCTGATGATGATGCCACGTGTCATGTGTCGTTTTCTAGAATGTCGTCGAGCAGATCGTCGGTTTCCATGGCTCCGTATAGATACACAAATGGCATACATCCATCGTTCAATATCAACAAAGTTTGTGCTCTTGGAAAGCCTCGAGAAGAAGATTTCAGTGAAGTTGAGGATGATTTATTAGAGGAGGATAATGATTTCATCCTTCCAAACATTGATATGGAAGAAGTTGGTGAAGAAATGACAGCTTCTAAAGTGATGACCCAATCTACAATAGACTACATGCATATTTCGGGGCTAGATGGTTCGGAATCAGATGATGCCATGCCGATACGAGTGGAGGATTCTGAAACTGATACTGAGGCTCCAAAAAGCTCATTCGTGCTATCTGGATGGAGAGAAGTCAATGATATGGAAACATTCAAACAGCTTCTATCAAAACAAGAAGTGAAAGGAGAACGGCTTCCAGCTGAGAGTATCATGGATTTTATAAATGAAAAGTATGATGCGCTGAAACTGGGAGAAGATGAGAAAGAAGAAAAAGAAGAGAAGGATCTAGAAGAAAACCTTATAGAAGAGCCAAGGAAGCGAGTAGTAACAGATGGATTCTCAATCTACGCCTTCCCTGAAAGATCAAAATTGCTTCAGACGATTCTGGAAGGTGTGGAGACATTGTGTGAAAATGAGCTGCCATTCAATACGGAACTATTTTGTTTGATAGCTGATTTGGCTACATATCCACAGCCGATTCTCGCTTATTATCTATTCGATCCAAAACAGGATAGCTCAGAAAAGCATCTTCTCACGGTAAGATTTTTTTTTCAAGGACAACTACAGTAACCTAAAAATTGTTTTATTTTCCGTACTTATTATCTCGATTTTTTCAGGAAATATAACAGAAAACTCGACTAAAATTAGTGATTGAAAATAGAAAAAATTAATCCGAAATGTTTCAAAAGGTTACTGTAGTTGGCATTCTTCCACAACTTCAATTTTTGCACCAAAAAACCATAATTCAGATCCTTCAAAGCGTTCAAACTCGGATAGATGTGATGGCTGAGGGAATTGAATCGTTTGACACGTGGATTGAGAAAGGACTGGAAGCATTGGAAGCGAGAGCTTGTAGAATTCGACAACAATCGAGACCATCACCGTAAGATTTTCACTTTTTTTGAGACAAATTTGGAGGGAATTTAAAAATCTTGCTTGTTCAGAAGATCCGCTGAAGAACACGACTCTACGCTATTCTATGGACGAAGTACGATTCCACCGCCAGGCCGAAAACCACTGTAAGTAAAATTAGGCACCGAGCCAAGTATGGATGCGTTGCATGTTAGCGTAGCGGTCGCTAGAAGTAGTGACTCAACAAAGTTTCGAAAACTGACAAGCAGCTAAATTCTGTGAGGAAAACTGCAACGAATAGCAATTTCTGTAGGCATCGGTTGTAGACATTGACACGCGCCAAGAGCGCCCCAGCCACAGTTTCTTTGCGGCTTATTATCCCTTTAATCCTTTCACAGACCTTCCGGGCACGCATTCCTATCGAAATCCCCGCTTTTTAGCCGTTTTTTTCGGTTTAAGAGGGACAGCCAAAATGTTGCGACAGTGCACTGTCGTTAGGTGCCCGTCGCTCAAAAAACGCGCCAAAAGCGCCCCAGCTACCGTCTCCTTTCTGCTCATTTTTCCTTTTTTACTTCCGCAGGTCTTCCTGACACCCATTCCCATCGAAATCCCCGCTTTTTAGCCGGTATCCGTCGGTTTTATAAGTGTTCGCAACTTTTCAGAATATCCGCCGGGGTGGCCGAGTGGGGCAAGGCGCGAGTCGCAGTGACTCGAAGGGCACTGACCCGACGCAGGTTCGAGTCCTGCCCCCGGCGAGATACTTTTTTTTCTTTTTTGCACGATGTTTTTTTGTTTGGAACGTCATGTAAATGCGCTCAAATGATAATTTTTCAAAGAGCCATTGGTCTCGACGCGAAGGTTTTGTGCCTGCATACACAGTGTCTTTTGCAATGTTTATTAGACATTTTTTTTTTCAAAAAAATTTAAGTGATCACTGGTTTGATTTAGTGATTACAAAAACAAGTGGTTACTATATGGTGTTGATAACAAATTTACACATTTCTTTTTGAAAACAGGGAAGCATTATAGACAAAGTGTGTAAACACTAAAACAACGGGGGAATCCTTTTTCTATTTTTAGTATCTCTCTGTTTTATCACTTGATAGACATGATTCTTATCAGAAATTGTTTAGAACGCGAATTTTATGTCTTTTATCCAGAAATTAAAAATTTGAACGAAAAAAAAAGTTCTAGATGAGCCCTATGAAACAACTTCCTTTCAAATTTGATCTCTCATCATATCGCCTCGTCTCAAAAAAGTGAAAACGTGATTCTTATCGTCTTTAGAGTCTTAGACACATAAAATTGTCATACGGTTGTCTCTGTCAACTACCGGCCCGTTTCAATGACACGTGTGTTTCAGTTTCAGAGTTCCTTCTTCTCTAGAACGATCTATGGAAAAAAATATGAGGGAAAAAATGTGAAAAACATGCGAAACAGGGTCTGGAATTAGAAGAGTTAGGCGACACAAGTGATAACGATCTGTTGTAAATCGGGTGACTTTTTGAATTCGTGTACTTTTGCGGAGGAGTTGCGTCACAAAATGTGTCATACTGTAGGACTTATAGAGGGAATTTTCCGGAAGACCCTACACTCTTGCATATCTGATTAGAGAAATGAGATGACGTCTCGTCTTTGATCTTGTCATATTTTGACCTTTTACGCCTTTGGCAGAGAAGCTTTTATATTCCTTTGACGAATTCGTAATACTGAAATCATAAAAAATATATTTATTGTCAGTCACCTATTTTCACTGATTTTCTGGTCTTTTCAAAGCTAAAAATCACTAAAATTGTCTGAAAAGCGAGATTGGATTGGTGACCTAGAAAATTCGAAATTTGAGTTTCTAGACCACCAAACTGAATTTTGGTTAAGTTCGCTTATTTTTCCTGATTTTCAAGTTGTTTTATGAATCAGAGAACTTTCTAAATTGCCTGAAAATTAGCGAAAAAACTGAAAAAAAAATCGTAATCTGTGACTTAGAAAATCCGAAAATTTGGTTTTCTAGGTCACCAAACTTAATTTTAGAGAATTTTGCTGTTTTTCAGCAGGTTTCGAATTTCTTTTTCACTTAAAAATTATCTGAAATTGCAAGAAAAGTTGCCGACTGCGCATCGGTGTTTGCGGACTTCCACCGACCGTAACCCATCTAAAGATTTTACTGGGCCAAATTTTCGAAAAAAAATGTTCGACCAAGATTTGAAGTTTTTTCTGCAGTTTTTGCTGCAGGTGGAAACGTCTTAGATATTTCCTCAAAACTGTAAATTCCAAAAAAAAATCCCCTCCTAAAATTTTATGATTATTATGCACCCGGTCAAAAATTTACAACTTCCTTGTTATGATCTTAATTATGACCAGACAACGTTCAAGGGCACTTAATCGCCATGAGTGCGATGATTTTTGATGAGAACAAAGACATTTAAAATAACATTAAAATTATTTCAGACTCCGCGAACCATCCCACCAGGAGACACTCGACGACCAAACTGCTCGACGGACGGCCCTAGCAGCGATTTTACTGTCCCATCTTTGCCAAATGCTTGCTGCGATTGTGCTTCAGCAATCGCTCATCATCTGATTTTTTATCTCCATCTCTAATTGATTTTCTCCTCATCATCACCCGCACAATATGCTCTAGATAAGCGCGTTGCTGCACACACATTTCCTTTGTCTTCTTTTCGCCCTTTTGCCATTCTCTATCATCAGCACGAGGAGTCGTAAATTTTATCATTCAAACTGTTTTGCGTACTATGTCTATTCTTTTCTCTCTTTGTTTGTACTTTTGTTTGTGAGGCGGAGCGTTTGAGAGGGAGAGAATTGATACGCGCGGTGCATAAGTTTAGGTCAAAGAGACCAAGAAGACGTTACACTCTTTTGGCACGGAGAGAAACTTGTTTCTCTATTCAGCCATAGTTTCAACCGGAGAGAAGACACGTGGTTTCGGTTCTTTCGCATTTTTTGTTTCCTCTGGTTCAGTGAGAAAGTGATGATTATGAACTTTTGAATAGGTCGTTTCGTCATTTTCGAGCGAAAACTACTATCTAGATATCTGTGTAGCTAGATAAAACTTCATTGACTGCGCGGGGGTGAGCACTTGAGTACACTCTAGCCAACAACTGTCATCATTATCTTGAGGACCTATTATTACCCAGAGCGCAGAGATGTTCGGAGCGGAATTTCGAAAACTTTCGAATTTTTTGACTACAGTATGTCAAAGGCGCATGCGAAAATTTCTCTTACGGGTCTCGAGCGGATTTCTAATATTTTTTCTTTTGAGTTTTTGAAATTAGAAATCTGTCAATTTTTCAACCAATTTTGGCGACTTTAGGACGGAACACTCCGAAATCCGAAAAGCTCTTTGCCCGTAAATGCACACTGTGTGCAAACACGCTGACGCCGAATCGCGTACAGATGTATACAGTAATCTCCAATTGAAATTCCGTCCACCTTTGGACCTCTCTTATCAAATCGCACTTTCATTGAAACCGTGAGAAACTTCCTTCTCAACTTTTGTGTTGCATTGTGTCTGTCTTTTTTCTTATCTCTCTCCCCCTTCTCTTCAATTTTTCTCACTTTAAGACGAAGAATAATGGGCCATGTCGTCGCCAGTTTTTCATCTATTTAGTATTTTATCATCAGGCGGCAACGTGACTCGTCACGTGGTGTCAAAAGAAAGACAACCCTCCCCGGGAACCCGCGAGAGACACAGCCAGATGGTGTTGTAGAAGCGCAGTGTCTTCCCCCGAGTGTCTGCGTCTCTACAGCTCCCTCTTGTCTCTTATTGATTGTCTCTCCGGTTCGCATT
Source organism: Caenorhabditis nigoni (assembly GCA_027920645.1). Lineage (NCBI taxonomy): Eukaryota > Metazoa > Nematoda > Chromadorea > Rhabditida > Rhabditidae > Caenorhabditis > Caenorhabditis nigoni. The sequence goes on along the minus strand of CP115866.1, from coordinate 4,848,321 downwards.
GTGCCTCTTGCGTTGCTTTCCGTCGCCTCCGCCTCCTCTCCGCATCGCGTAATCGTTTATGCATTCGAAAAGCAGCGCGGCGTTTCGCATCTTTTCATAGTGTATTTTCCAAAATTCTTCTTTTCCTCTCTTTTATCATAAGCCAATGAGGGCAAGCCCCACCGAAATATTTCCCCTTTAATCTAATCTTATCTAAGCTGGTCCCCTCTTAAAAAGTGATAGCCCTGTTACCCCAGACTGGTCAATGATTGATAGTTTCTAATGCCTCCCCATTTTCTGTAAATATTTTTTGTACTTTTTCAATTTGTCTTTGTCTCTAATTCAGCTCACCCCCTTCTTGCATAATAAAAAATATACATTTCTATTGTATTTATTCTTCTAGATCCTTCTAGAACCTTTTGTGACCTTCAAAGAAAAGGGGAGTGCCCCCCGTTTAGAGATCTTATCCCAACCGGGGTGTTCCCCCTTTTAACCGTGACAGGAAGGGGTTCTGTATGTTTGTTCAATTGGTGACTTGCTTTCTGCAGCTTCCCCCCACTTGATCAAACAGCTTTCCTATTGTTTCGAGAGCCTTACCAAAAATGCCACGTGGTTTTTCGCACCCATCTGAAAGTGACCATCACAGACAAGTGCGAGTGTTCTCTGCTCAATTACAACCTCCCAGTTTTTCGCGCGCCTTCGGAATCTTTCGATGGCGTGATATAGTGTGTTCCGAGACAGAAGAAGAAGAAGGTCAGCTGGCAACAGTCGTTTTTCAATTTTTCCTCTATCTGTTTTTTTTTTCTTCTCGGTGCTGCTGATGCCTGCCAACACCTCAACGAACACACTGATTCCTTGTGTTGATTTGTTTCAATTCGATGACTATCATGCACTCTTTCTAGTTTGATTTCTCCCCGGAAACTGAAAAATGACGATTTTTTTCCTGAAAATTCGCAAACTACTCAAAATACGGTTTTTCGTGGTGAAACCTACGAAACAATACCGACAGATGCGCCTTTAAATTTTACTGTATGATCTAAACTTTTTGAAGTGAGAAAAGATTTCAAAACCAAAAAAAGTTGTGAAACATGTTGTGAACTGGTACCGAGTGGGGCGAAAAGGTTTATAAAATAGCAAAGTTCTGAGGAAATCATGAGAAAACAGTGATAATTTTGGAAGTTTTGTGCATTAATTGAGTCAACCAGAATAATTGTCGCCGAGTTTGGTGCATCGGCCGCAAACACCGTTACTGTAAAATGCAGACTTTCTGAAATTTTTAATTTTTAAAGCTCTTTTTCGAGACAAATTTCTCTGGAAACTACCACTTGTTCTTTGCAAAAACCAAGAAAACATGGCGTTATTTATAAAAATCGCCTCATCAACCGACATCCCCGCCTCCCCCTTCAGAATACCGCGTGTTCGTCTCTCATCAATCACATCAAGTTTCTTCGGGAACCAGCGCCGCCGCCAATTCTTCCTTTTCACCCACATTTTCATTCTCAGTGATTTTTTGCATTTTGCTTCATCAAACTACTATCACGTGCATCGCATACTTCTTCTTCTTCTCCTTATCGTCGTTCATTTTCGTTCTCCAAGAATTCGATGACTTCTTGTAGCCTCCATTCTCTTTTATCACAGACTAATCCTTTGTTTTACTTTGCTTTTTTTTTTGTCTTTTTCTCTTCGAATTTTCCTCGATTATCAGAATTCTAAATATTCTAAAACAACCTTTATTTTTCCAGAAAATGACTCTGGTCAATAGTAGACCCGAGTTGATGAATCTATCGTTTTCCGGCTGTGGTTTCCTGTGCGTCTACCACGCCGGCGTCGCCGCCGCCATCAAAGAATACGCACCTCAACTCCTTCAGAATAAGATTCTCGGAGCGTCAGCCGGCTCGATTGTCGCTTGTGGTCTTATCACAAACGTTTGCATATCCCACGCCACCAGCACAATACTCAAAGTGGTCAGTCAGGCGAGAGCGAGGACGTTCGGACCGCTGCACCCGGAGTTCAATTTGCTAGGAATCGTTCGAGAGGAGCTGGAGCATATTTTGCCAGAGAATGCATATGAAATGTAAGTTTTTGATATGGGGAGGGGGGAGGGGGTTTTTCTAGAAATCAAAAATTTGCTGAAAATAGAGAGATGACGACAAACAACAAAAAACAAGCGACAACAACTGTGTGTGTCTGATTTCTATCATGACGTCTTGTTCAACTAGAAATTGTGATCGCTTGTTGTTCGTTCAAAGTTCAGATTGCTCTAGAACAAAAAAGCTGGTTCTGGTCCCAAAACGACAACTACAGTAGCCTAAAAAGTTTGAATTTTCGTGCGTTTTCAGTTAATTTATCTCGGAAAAAATAACAGAAAAAACGACGAGAATCAGTAAAAACGGAAAATAATAATAAGGGTTTTTGCCGGTTTTTCTGTTATTTTACCCCGAAAAATCGACTGAACACTCACGAAAATCTAACAAAATTCGGAAAAAAAAACACCTTCGGTACCTAATGTTTAAAGGCGCATAACTCAAAAACTACGGTAGCTAGAGAAAAGTTGTCAACAATAAAAATTAAAAACCGAAGTAGATCTTCATTTTTGTATCTGACAACTTTTTTCTAGCTACCGTAGTTTTGGAGTTATGCGCCTTTAAAGCTGGGACAGCTACAATGTTTTGCAAAATTTCTCAATTTCTTTCCAAAAACTGCGTTCTCAGCATTGTTTACCACAAGACCTTGTAGCCTCCTTCTATTCCAGGTGTACCGGCCGTTTGGTCATCTCGCTAACCCGATGGAGCGACCACGAAAACGTCATAATCGAGGACTACCGATCCAACGCCGACCTCATCGACGCCATCATGTGCTCGTGCTTCATTCCACTCTACTGTGGAATCACACCTCCAAAATTCCGTGGAGTTCAATATATAGACGGAGGAGTTTCGGATAATCAACCAATTTACGACGAGCACACTGTTACCGTATCCCCGTTCTCTGGAGAATCAGACATTTGTCCGCCGGATTGGGATAGTGGAAGTTTGTTGGGAGTGGACTTCAATGGAACGTCGATTAGGTTCACTGCGAGAAACATGTTCAGATTGATGGCTTGTTTGTGGCCAAGATCCACGGATGATTTATCGAAAATGTGTTTGCAAGGATTTGGAGACGCATTGAGATTCCTCACGAAATATGGTAAGTTGATGCTTTTTTAGCTTCTGAACTAGATACTAATTTGGTCCGATTCTTAATTTTTTCAAATCGGACACCACTAACCTGCCATTTTAGGAATGGCCCCATGCATACGCTGCCTTACAATTCAAACCGCCGACGCTGCCAACGAATCCACTGCAATCGCCGCTGGACGAGTGTCTTCTGAATGCTTCTCAGAGAACGATGACATGAAAAAACTAGCAGCCGCCCTTCCACACAACAGAATTCGTAAACGTGCGAGCACCAACGCTCTCAACAGGTATTATCTATTGCTAGGGCGACCTAGACCAACATTTTCTCTTAGCTTCCGTACTCGTGGCGAATCCGAGTGTGAGACATGCGGCGATAGTGACATTCCACTCGAAGAAGTCAACATTCAGAGCTTCTTTCCAAGTATTATGAAGAAACGTAAGTTAGATACAAAACATTGAAAACAGCTCAATGTATATTTTTAGCTTTCGAAGACGCCGTTGCCGCTGAAAAGTCTATGTTCCAGTACATCATGTCGTTCCGACTGGTTCGCTACGCGACTACAGCAATGGGTATTTCAAAGTTCCCGCTGGATATGGCGGTTGCTTTCGTCAAAAAGTTGGTGAACTCACCGGCCGATTTGGCCTTTATCACAACTTTCTTTGGCAGAGTCCACCAGTACCTGGATATGGTTAGTCCGCCACAATGGATTCGGCTGAAACTTCGCACTCTGGCCGACTTCATTTTGGGCGAGGTGGAGAAACAGAAGTCCAGATATACTAAGTGAGTCGCTTGCTGTTGTCAAAGCTAACCGTTTTTGTGATTGGTGGTTTTGAGTTTGGAGATTTTCGAATAAGTTTGCTAACCAACATCTACTAGGCTTAACAAATAACGCTTCTCTTTCTCTAACCAACCCCTTCATCCCTTCCCCCAATCAACCCATTCCTTTTCAGCTTCTCCTGCCTGGTCGCCGTATCTGAAACCGACAACTTTGGATCTGTTCTCGCCTCCTCTACAATGGACAAAGACAAAGAAATCGAGATGAGTGAGGATGCCAAAAAAGAGATGCGTCTTCTTCGAGAACGAGATCGCCGTAGAAAAATGCTCCGAAAAGCTGGAAGACTCACTCCGAACAACTCGGAAAGCTCTCTCCCCACCGATGTCTATGATGTGGATTCGTTTGAACATGTGGTGGATTTCACAAGGAACCATGATGCTTTATATGAGTTCCACTATATGGATGAGAATAAAGTTATGAGAACATTCGGACTCTTCACCGATCATCAACCCCATTCCTCTTCTTCCTCTCATCACCATCATACGAAGAGTCTTGGATGCCCAAGTCGGCTGGTTCATGTTCCAGAAGAGGATGAAGACGTGGCATCTGCAGTTTCAGCGCCAGCTGTGATATTCCATGGAGGAGAAGTGGAGTCGGATGATAAGGATTCTGGATTCTCCGGCATCGACGCAGTGGCAAAGGTTCCTCGTGAGCCATCTCCTAGGTATGTGAGTCCTTAAAATTTTTTTAGATGCTCATCAGTTACGTTTTCAGTAAACGCGACGCTTGTTGCTCTCCAGTCCGTGATTTCGATGAGCAATCCACGTCGGAAACCAAAAGATCCGACGTCACGAGGAGGAGTCAACGACGATACATTCGAGATACTCTGGAATCGAGAAAACCGAAGAAGTCGACAACGCCGTCGGCGGCCTCGGTCTTGTCATCGGATTCCGAAGGAGTAGACGGAACCGAGAAGCTGTTCGTGCCATCGCGAAAAGCATGGAGAGCCAGCAGTGACTTTGATAACAAGGATTTGTCGTCTAAGCATTCTGATACGACGACAGCCTAGGCCAATCTACTCAATTTAACCAAATTTATGTATATTTTGTACACACTTCCTCTTCTGCATTTCTAACTGTACATCCCATCCCAACCTCTTTCTCTCAGTGTCCAACGGGTCCCCCCGACTCCCAGCCAAAACCTTGAAAATTGTGCATTTGTTCCGTTGTTATTCCCCTTCCTCTGATTCCGATGCCTTTTATAATGTTAATTAATGTGTCACACTCCTATGTTACTACTCCCCATTTTAAATAGTGTTTTTTTTGTAAATAAAATAAGAAAAAGTTCAAGTAGGACACACAACCTTCTCCTTGAGAACTAGTTGGGGGAACAATGGAGATTGCTAATTGACCGCTTCTCTTGAGAATGGCAAGGAGGCAAGAATCTCATTCAAACACTTCACACCTGTTCAAACTGTGTGTCTATAGATTCTGAAACAAGAGGTAAGGAGACAAAAAATATGAAGGTCCCACAACGAAAACTACAGTAACCTAATAATTCAATGTTTTCGGATTTATTTTCTAGTTTTTTTTGTGATTTTTTAGACAATTTTTTGAGGGAAAATAGTATAAAAATCGACGAAAATCAATAAAAAAGGAGGAAATAAAAATATTGTTAGGTTACGGTAGTTTTCGTTTTGGGACCTTTGGTGCGATCTCGGTGTCTCTTCCTTTTCAAACACCTAATGTTTAAAGGCGCATAACTCAAAAATTACTATAGCTAGAAAAATGTTGTAAACAGTAAAAATGTATAACAAAAATAGAACTTTATTTTTATAGTTGACAACTTTTTTCTAATTACTGCAGTTTTGGAGTTATGCGTCTTTGAAGCTGAGAGCGTGTGCAATCTTTAATGGTGACTATGGTAGAAGGTTTCCGAACAAAAACTACAGTAACCTGAAAGCTTTTTGTCATTTTTTGGATTCATTTTTATCGATTTCAGCTGATTTTTGAAGTTTTTTGTTGTTTTATAAAAAGATCATATCTAAATTCTTCAAAAATCTCATGAACTTCAAATTTCAGAATTTCGGAATTTTAAGTTTTTGACTTAACATTTTAGAAAACTTTGATTTTAATATTTTTAGAGTTTCAAATCCGCCCAATCAAATCGAAAAATACAAAGTTTTATCAAAAAAATTGCCAAAAACAGGCAAAAAAATCGAAAAAAAAAGTCTGAAAAATAAATACTTGCACTAATATAAGCCCACACACACTATCAATTTTGAGCTCAATTATCTCGGTTCCTGTGAGAGATATCAAAAACTTACAAACTAATAAAATGTTTATCATAATATCAAAAATATTTAATCAGTTAACAAAATTTTGATATCTTTCCCAGGAATCGAGATAAATGAGCTCAGACGGGACCATTTAAGAAGCATTATCAGAGGCTTTACTGTAGTCAATTTTGAAGTTTTACAAAAGTATTTCACATTTTTTCAATTCATCTGAAAATTTAGAATGCCCGGAACAAAATTAGAGCTTCATTTTTGTAGTTAACAACTTTTAAGCCCCTAGTCTGGTTTTTGAGACATGCGCCTTTAAAGGAAACTGGCGTTCGGATCGTTAGGAAACTCAAACTGTTCTTCCTCTTTTTCTCACGACAAGTTGTCTATGTTTGCTAGCTTGTTACTTTGAAAAACAAGGATATATATTCGTTTTGAATTGTTATTGACTGAGCAATGATCTCTTTCGAAAAATGGGAATGAATCAGTCGAAGTGAGTGGACAATGAGTGTCCGATTGCACCGAACTATTTGAGAGCTCTTTTTTTTTCGCTGAGCAAAAGTTCCGAAAAAGTTAAACAAACGAGTAGTGACCTCAAACACAACCAATCATTCATTTTGTTCTTTTTCTTTTCGGTCAGTTTTGGTGGTGTATTTCCGTGCGGAAGACGAGGCTAATCTTACGGACACGCGGAAGGATTTTCAAAAAAGAAGAGGAAGAAGGATCCGTTAGTATAAAACCATCATGTAAGAGCAGGAAGAAGAAGAAGAAGCTTCGAGAAATTAAAAGTTATGCGACAATTGTCCTCCACTTTTATTTTTGTTTCAATTTCACTATTTTCTGCGGCTTGGACAGCTTCTGTTGTGACGAAAAAAGAGGTGAGTGTGGTCTGGATTGGGTTACTGTAGGACTACTATATTACTACTGTTGGGTTACTGTAGTACTCTGTAGGGTTACTGTACGTTACTCTGGTTTAGGATGGTAGGCGTTAAGGTTACTGTAGTTTTGAATGCGATCTTCGTGGAGTTGTTGTAGATTACTGTGAGATTACGGTAGAAATATTTTTGATTACTGTAGGCTTTTCTGAAATAATCAAAATACTGTATAAATTTCTGAATGTTCTAGATTTTCTGTTTATTTTTGGAGTTTCAGAATCGAAAAAAATTTCAGGAGTTTTCGAGATTTCTGAATTTTAGAATTTTGGGATTAACTGAAAATCAAACAATTTTTCGAATTTTCCGAAATTTCTGAAAACATTGAAATTTATAGATTCTTCAAAGTTTTTGAAAATTCCCGAAAATTCTAATTTTTCGATTTTCAAACAGAAATTTAAAGAAACGCACTTTTAATTTTCCAACTTTCGATATTGGAATATTTTTTCAATTGACTTTGATACTGTAGGATAATGTAGAACTACAATAGGTCTACTGTAGGACTACAGTAGGATACTTTTTTGCAAAGTTTTAGGTATTTTTTTTCTGAAATTCGTAAAGATTAGGATTTTTTTTCTTCATTTAAATATTGATCTCGAAGCTTTCGAATTTTCTGAATTTGAATTTTCAAAATTTCGAAAAAAAAATGGATTTTGAATTTCACGATTTCAATATAACGGTTTTCTGATGGAATTTCTGAGTTTAAGAGGATGATTTTCAAATTCAAAATTTTCCGAACATGATCAGTGTAGGCATACTGTACCCTTCATTTTCAGGTAATAGACAAATCAGCCGCCGAATTTGAAACCACTTTGAACGATGCGGATTTCGAAAGTAATTTGCATCAGAGATACGATTTGTACACTCTTGGAATCAAAGTAAAAGATGATCCAACGATTGGAAATTACAGTGAAGGAGATATTTTATTAGAGAGTCCAAAGAAATTTGTGGAAGAGAATAATAAATTGGGAAGGAATGCAATTCGGCAGATGTACAGGTACTGTTTCCGAGCTTTTCCTAAAATTTAAAGTCTGAAAATATAAAGCTCTGAATATTCAAGGTTTTTCAGATTTTTGTTTTTTTTTTTAATTCCGGATTAAAAATATTTCTGGAGGTTTTGATATTACTGACTCCAATTAAAAAATCCTAATTTTTGGAGAATTTATAAAAATCAAGAAATCAAATTTTCCTTCCAGACGTTGGCCAAATGGAGAGATCCCATACACTCTTTCCTCTCAATACGGATCGTATGCCCGTGGAGTTATTGCAAATGCCATGAACGAGTATCATACCAAAACTTGTGTCAAATTTGTTGCCAGAGATCCCGCCAAGCATCATGATTACCTTTGGATTCATCCAGATGATGGATGTTATAGTTTGGTTGGAAAGTAAGGAGGCGGAGCTTAATTATGAAGAAGTAAAAATTATTTTTAGGACTGGAGGAAAGCAACCAGTGTCTTTGGATTCTGGATGTATCCAAGTTGGTACCATAGTTCATGAATTGATGCATGCTGTTGGATTTTTCCATGAACAGAGCAGGTAAGAGAAGGCATCTGGATTGGTTTTTGGATTCTAAAATTTTGAAAATCCAGAATTCCGAAGTTCGGAAATTCTTAAATTCTAGATTTTTTTTTGATTTAGTTTTTAAGATTAAATTTTTAAAAATTCCGAGTGTATATTCTGGAATTCTGAAATTCCAATGTTTGAAATTTCTAGAGTATTTCAATTTTGAAAATCTGAAATACTGAAATTCGGAGATTTTGAAGACCTCAAATACCTAAATTCCTATTTTCTGGAATTCTGATATCCAGAAATTCTGAAATTCTGAACTTTATCATTTTTGAAAATCTGAAATATTAAAATTTCAAAATTAGGAGAGCTTTGAGTTCTGAAATTCTAAAAACTTGACATTTGTGCATAAGGACACCATAGGATTTTGAAATTGCGTAACTACAGTACCCTTCAAATCATAATTTAACTTTTTCTGTAGTAAATTGTCTACTTTGAAGCACTACAAAAGTAGTCCAAAATATTCCGATTTGTTTGAAAATTTTAAACTATATCAAACACATTAAGAGCTATATTTTTGTAATTGACAACTTTTTTGCATCTGTTTTGGTTCTTGAGATATGCGCCTTTAAAGACGGCATGCTTGACAGAGGCGAGACGCAAACACCCAGTCTTCAAAGGCGCATATCTCAAGGACTACGGTTGCTAGAAAAAATGTGTCAACTACAAAATTGAAGCTTTATTCTTGTTTAGTATACTCAGAAATTTTCAGGCAAATCGAATAATTCTGGAATACTTTTGTAGGCCATCAACGTTGACACATTTTTTGAAAATTCTGAAAATTCAAAAATTTCCAGACAAGACCGTGACAGTTACATCGACGTTGTCTGGCAAAATGTGATGAATGGAGCCGATGATCAATTCGAAAAGTACAATCTGAATGTCATTTCTCATTTGGATGAGCCATATGACTACGCCTCTATTATGCATTATGGACCATACGCATTCAGTGGATCAGGCAAAAAGACCCTGGTGCCGAAGAAGGTAAGTTCGCTCTGTTGAACCGAATGTAATTTAAAATTTAAAACAAAAAAATTTCCAGTCTGGCTCCGAAAGAATGGGTCAACGTGTCAAGTTTTCGGATGTTGATGTTCGGAAAATCAATAAATTGTACAATTGTCCGTCTGGCGGATCTTCAAATTCCAATCCCAATTCCAATAATAACAATCAAATCAACACAAATTCCATCGTCAACAATCATCCTCAGGTTTGAGTGTGCACCACCTACAGTAGTCCCCCGAATTTCTAAAAAATTAATTAATTAATTCTAAACTGTCGGTCTCTTATCTTTTTTGTTCTGCTTTATCACTAGAGCGCGTTTGCTGTGTTTTCTAACCGTGTGCAGTGTTCACTGTTTGCCACACTTGCACTAGAAACGCCTAGACAAGTTTTTGTCCGTAGAGCGTATTTGCTATCTAACCAATTTTCAAATTTTGCAGTCTCGATACGCGGGATTGCCTTCTTCTAACCAAGCAACTAACAACAATCGTCGGATGATTCGTATTTTTGGTTAAGTGTGCCGTGATTCTTTTTTTTTCTGCTTTTTTTTCAATTTGCTGTGTTCCTAAAAAACGGGATTTGATCTCTCTCATTTTTCTTTGGTTCTAATCAGTTTTTCTTTTTCTCAGTTTGCCGGTTTTTGTGTTCTGTCTGTATGTGTGTCTGTGTGTCCTAATAAATTATTGTTCACATTTGCTTTTTCAACAGAGCGCACTTACACTTCAAAGTCAAAAATTGAAAATTTTTCGAAAATTCAAAGTTTTGTTTCTTAGGTTTCAACAGAGTGCACTTTCAGTTCGAAATCGTGAAAAAATCCAGAAATTTTTGAATTTAGGTTTTTAGATTTCAATAGAGCGCACTTGCGATTCAAAGTCGAAGATTGAAAGTTTTGGAAAAGTCAAAAAATTTCAAAATATAGCTTTTCTTTTACTCTTCAATAGAGCGCATATGCAATTCAAATTGAAAAAAAAAGAAATTTTTGGAAATTTGAAAAATTCGAAAATTTTGGTCTATTAAGGTTTCAAAAGAGCGCATATGAATTCTAAAGGATTTTGAGATTCTGAAATTTGAAAATTCATCTTTTCAGATTCTAAAATTCTAAAACTTTATTTTTAAGAAATAGTGAAGAAAGTTCAAATTTCCCTCCAATTTTCCTCTCGAAATTTTTCCAGACCGAGCCCTGCGAAGATTTGACATGGCGATGCAGATTCCTGCCCGTTTTTTCCTACTGTCAACGACGAGAAATCCGAGCGATCATCTGTAGAAAATCCTGTTCTGTTTGTAAATAAGTTCTAGCCGTTTTTTTTCAGAATTCTCATATTCTTGCCATTTGTTTCGTTGCCGCTTTCATTCCCTTCAAAAATGAACTCTGCTCACTGTCTGTTTCTCTGCGCTCTCTTCTCCCCACACACTCTCTCTTGTTCTCTTTCTTTTTGTTTACGATAAACATGTATTTTCTATGTCCTTGTAGTCTTTTTTCTTTTGCATTAAGGAACTTTTTTCGATTTTTCAGATTTTCAAATACAGAAAAAAAAGAAATGTCTGGAAAAAATCGAGTTGCCGCCAATTTGAATATGTTATTCACCCATTTGCCGCTGATTCAGAGGTAATAAGATTTTTGGAAAATTTGAAATACTGAGCTTTTAAGGATCCCAAGTATTTTAAATGTTCAAAAATAGAAATACTGAAATTTTGAGATTTGGGATTCCGGGAAGCATCAAATTCTAAATTTTCGTATTTCCCAGAATTTTCAGCTTTCCAAAATCGGAAATTCTGTAGTTCTTAAAAAAAGGAAATTTGAAACTCTGAAAATTTAAGATTTCGAGTTTTTATTTATTTTAAGATTCTTAAATTCTGAAGTTCTGAAGTTTGGAATTCCTAGAGTCTTTCAATTTCTAAAATCGGAAACACTGAAGTTTTGACATTTCGGGATTTTAAGATTCAGAAAATCCTAATTTCTTAATTTCTGTATAATCCAGGATTTTCAGGCTTTCAAAATCTGAAAACCTGAAATTCTAGAATTTATTATTTTCGAAAATCTGAAATTCGAAAAAATTCTAAAATTTCAAGAGTTTTTGATTTCCAAAAATTTCGAAAATTACCAAAAGTTCAAGATTATGAGTGAATTGAGGTTTTAAGATTTCAAATCCGTTTATTCTCCATAAAGCACATTTCCTGATTCCTGTTTTCAGATACTCCGCCGCAGCTTCCCACGGATTCAAGCTCGTAGAAGTGAGTATTCCATACTCTGAATCTGCCCAAAATCTTCGTGACGCTGCGGATCAGCACAATCTGAAGCACACTTTAATAAATGCACCGCCCGGAAATTGGGATCACGGATTCCGAGGATTGGCTGCATTGAAATCACAAAAAGACGAATTTCGAAACAGTTTGGATACAGCTATCGAGTATGCAAAGACGCTCGGATGTACAAGGTGAGAGAGAGACTGAAATTCCAGAAAATATTCTAGACCATTATTTCAGAATCCATGTGATGGCTGGAATCCCAAAAACCGCTGATGACGTGGCGAACGCTTCAGAAGTCTACTCTGAAAATGTTCTTTTTGCTGCTGAAAAATTCAAAGAGCATGACCTGATCTGTTTGATTGAGCCAATCAATAAATACACAATTCCTGGATATTATTTGAATAATTATGAGGAGGCGATGAGGTTGATTGAGAAGGATCAATCGAAGAATTTGAAAATTCAATATGTTCGTTTTTCTGGAAAATCTGAAAATGTTAAAATTTTCAGGACACATTTCATGCTCAACAAATCAATGGGCAGATTGGAGCAACGATGAGAAAATTGAAGGAGCACATTGGTAGGTCAAAAATCGGCGAATTTGCGCGTCAACATGCCAGTGCTTGCGTACGCAGTGTCGTAAAATAAAATGCTGCGTACGCAAACACTCTCTGACACGTTGACGCGCAAATACAAATTCTGTCTGCGGTCGGTCGGCCGGCTCCGGCCTAATGGAATCTGATTTTCTCTAAAACTAAAAAAATTTTTTAGGATACATCCAAGTAGCTCAAGTCCCAGCTCGTGGAGCATGCGATACGGCTGGTGAGCTGGATTACAATTTCATATTCGACGAAATTCGGTCAATCGATTCTACGTGGATTATTGGTGCAGAATATGTCGGAAACTCGAATGATTCCTTTAATTGGGTCGAGAACATGGGATGCAGTTTTTAATTTTTTGAATCTAATGAACTGTTTTTATCTTATTAGTGTACCTTGATTTCACATCCAAAACATCGAATCTTACGACATTTGAGATTTTCTAGGTTTAGAGTTACTGTAGAAGAGTTGAGAGTAGGACAATCGAATTTCCCATCAGATTACACCCCTAGGAGTCTGCCCTCTCAATTTATACCCCGGATTACTGTACCTTGGTGTTTGCGGACACCAAACACCGAACTTTACGACACCTTGAGCTATATTCATCCGGTGCATTTTGTGTAATCGGTGTTTGCGTACTTTTGAAGCTACAGTAATCCGAAAAATCGAAAATTCTTCGAAATTGAGCTAGAAAGCTGTAGTTTTTTTGTGCCAAGCACTAGAATCTTAGAATTTCAGAATTTTTAATTTTCAAAATTTTAGGATTTTAGAATTTTAGAATTTTAGAATTTCAGAATTTTAGAATTTTAGAATTTTAGAATTTTAGAATTTTAGAATTTTAGAATTTTAGAATTTCAAATTTATTATTTTTATGAATGAAAAAGAGCTACAGTATATTCAAAATACAGTTCGAAGAAAAAAAGTCACCCGCTTCGATGGGAATGAAAAGACACGTGGCACTTTGGGGTTAGAAAGAAACCCAATTAAAAGGCGCATGCCTTTAAAAAGGGTATGCGCCTTTAAACCAGGAGGGAATTGCAAAAAATAAGATCATTAGAATGGAGTAAACGTATAAGGGGGTATCAAAAAGAGAGATCTATTCACGGGTATCGTTGATAATTGACATTCTGACGGTTGGGATTTGACACTGTCTGAGCAATACTGGGGTACTGTAGTTGTTGTTGACGCGGATACTGTTGTTGCTGCTGCTGATACTGTAGCTGTTGTTGGTAGTACTGTCGTCGTGGATCGTCTGCAGGAAGCTGAGCAATTTGAGCGGCAGTTGGGTAATAAGGGGCGGAGCCAGATGGTGGAGAATACGAATGCACTGCTACTCGTTGATTTTGTTGGGTCTGGTGGTATTGGGGTTGTTGGGAATTGTGATTTTGATGATGGTGGTGGTGATGGTGATGAGAATGATGAATCGGAGTCGGAGTAGTTGTAGAAGGAGACTGATAATATGGATTATAAGCAGGACGAGGAGGCGAAGCAGGAGCTGGAGCCGCTGGAGGAGATCCTCTAGAAGATGTTGGATATTGAGGATACTGTGGTCTTTGTTGAGTAGGCCTATAGGTTTGATATTGATATGGAGCTGGAGTTGTCATTGCTGCTGCTTCGGCTCGTGCCGCAGCCGCGGCTGCTTCTTCACGTAGTCGTTGACGTTCGAGATTCAGAAGATGTTCCTCAGCTCGCAGACGTTTCAGTTCTTGGCGGCGAGCTCTGGAAAATGGATTTTGAAGAGAGAGGAGGGGAAATGGGAAAATCGTAAGTCTATCATTTTTTGATTTGATTTCAAACCCAAAAAAATATTCTGCAAAATATTTCGGTGAAGAAATTCTAAGATTTTCGCAAAATTTTCTTTGAACTTTTTTCAAAATCTTGAGCTAATAGTAAGAATAAATAGCTTAAACTAGGCTTGATGAATCTTAAGCTGAGCTTAATAAGCTTCAACTTAATAAACTTGAATTTAAGCCTAAGGAGCTAGTGCTTAAGACAAGCCAAATAATTGAGAAAGCTTAAGCTTAAGGTAAGCCTAATAGGCTTAAGTTTAAGCTAAGCTTAATAAGGCTTAAGCTAAAACGGTTTGATTTCCCTTCATGAGAACATCCCAAAAAGGCAATAAGTTCAAAAATTTGAGTGGCACAGGGATTTTAAAAAAAGTTTCGCCACTTTTGAAGTAGCATTTTTTTTCAATATTTTTAACTTTGTAACTACAGTGTCCAAAATTTTTCAACGGAATTCCGTGAGCAATTCAATTTTAAAAAATGATTAAAGTTAGCACTGAATTTCGTAGTTCCGGAGAAATACCGTATTCTCCCCTTTTCGCCGAAAATTAGTTCAGTCCGAAGCCCTACAAAATCGTTTTAGAGTTCTTTGATTTATCTGAAATTTTTAGAGTATACTAAATAAGAATAGAGCTTCATTTTTATAATTGACAACTTTTTTGTACCTATTTTGGTTCTTGAGATATGCGCCTTTAAAGACGGGATGCCCAGAGTGAAGCGAGACAAAGACACTCTTTCTTTAAAGGCGCATATCTAAAAAACCAAAATAAGTGCTAAAAAGTTGTCAATTACAAAAATGAAGCTCTGCTTTTGTTGAGTATACTCTAAAATTTTCAGGAAAATCTAAAAATTGTGGAATACTTTTGTAGGATATCAAAGTTAGATTATAAAAGTCCTGAATGTGTGTCTTTGGATTTTTTTATTTCAAAAAAAAGTTCAAAATTCTACAAAAAAAAGAGACTCACTCTCTCTGTGCCTCCTCTCTTCTTAATCGATCTTCTCTTCGTCTCGTCTTCTTTTTCTTATTCTTTTTCGCTTCTTCAATCAACTTCTTCTTCGCTACAGCACCAATCTCCACTTTTGCTCGTAAACTGGAAAATTTGAATCTATAGGATTTTTAAAAGTAATTAGTCTGCTTTCTAAAAGTATGTGATGAGAAGGGGACTTTACTTATTTCTAGATTTTTCTAAATATTCTAGAAATTTCTATTGCAGAAGTAAAGTCCCTTGGAAATACTTACTTCGAAATACGATGTGGATTCGGTGGTTTTGTGACTTGTGGTCGGAAAAGTGGATGACTGGGTGGTCGATGGTACATGGTTGCTCCCACCAAGTTGGTGACATCCTGAAAAATTGAAAAATTCAAATCTCAGAATTGGTCAAAATATAAATTTCAAATTGTCACTTCAATGGAATATGGCCATTTTTGAAATTCTAAAAAAGATACTTCGTAATTTTCCGTTTTGTCTGAAAATTTCAAAGATCATAAACCTGATATAGAACTCTATTTTTGTAGTTGACAAGTTTTTTGTACAAAAAATTGTTGAAGAGATACAGTACCGACCAAAATCTTATGAATTTTACCTTTTGTTAGTTGAAAATTGGAAACTTTGGAGGTCTACAAAACATAGTAGATTTTATTGAATCCATTCAAAATTTTTTTGAGCTTACTAAATAGAGCTTTAATTTTGTAGTTGACAACTTTTTAGCACCTATTTTGGTTTTTGAGATATGCGCCTTTAAACAGTGGTTGTCTGCGTCTCGCCACTGTCGGTGCATCCCTTCTTTAAAGGCACATATCTCAAGAACCAAAATAGGTGCAAAAAAGTTATCAATTAAGAAAAATAAGCTCTAATTTTGTTTAGTAAACTTGACAAATTTCAGACTGATCCAACAAAATCTACTATGTTTTGTAGACATCCAAAGTTAACATGTGTTCCAAAATTACTACTGGAATTGGCGAAAAAAAAAACGAAATTAGTGTTTTTTTTGGAAAAACGTTTTACTAACTAGGGAAGACCCCAACTCGGGTGTGGCGATACGGGTGGTGACCTATATCATCTGAAAGCTGACATTTTCCTGATTCCAAATCTGTTTTCAAAAAGTGCTTTGTCGCGGTAGTTTTCGAGATAATTGGGCCGAAAGATAATTTTCAGTTGATTTCTAGGCTGTGTTTGGCTTTTCAAATTTGAAATAAATATATCGCGTGTCTCGCGCCGATTTTCAATGCTAAATGTAGCCTAGAAATCAACTGAAAATTATCTTTCGACCCAATTTTCTCGAAAACTACCGCGACAAAGCACTTTTTGAAAACAGATTTGGAATCAGGAAAATGTCAGCTTTCAGATGATATAGGTCGCCACCCGTATCGCCACACCCGAGTTGGGGTCTTCCCTAGTAAAATGAACATTTAGATTTAGATTTATGGCCCAAAACCCTTAAAATTTTGAAACAAGCTTTTCGAATTCTGAAAAAAATTACATACATTTCCATTCGGAACTCCATGCTTCAATCGATCGGTTTCATGATGGACAACCAAGAAATGACTGGCCTGAAAATTAAAATATATAATTTTCTGAAAATCATTGGTCCACTCACTTTCCGTCGTTTCTTCGTATTTGGTCCTTTCCTGGGTTTTCCACTCCTTCGAAATTCCAAATACCACGGATTCTCCTCCTTATCTCCATATAAACAACTGGCATATAAATTGTAATAATTCTCCATCATTTCCTCCAAAAACACACATTCCGTTGAGAAATTCGACGATGGCGTTGCATATAGTTTCCCAGATGGATCCATACAAACAAAATTCTTCGTCTCCACCCCTCGAATCGATATCAGACTGATTGCAACTGATATGAACTCGACTATACTGTATTTTGAGTTTTCTTCTTTCGTTCCGTGCACTTTTACTTTTGTTGAACCATCTTCTTCGTCCTCGTAGGGTAACAATTCCAACCATGTGCCAGATCGACAGAATAGAGCACCTCGACGGGGTCTGAAAAAGGTGACTGTTTTTTATCCCTCTTACAGTTACCGAGATAGTTTAGACAAAATACGGTAAATGAGGTCAACTTTTACTTTTTTTACACTTTTTAAAGCATTTTCAGATTTCCGGATGTTCAAAAATCCAAAGATTCAAAATCTAGAGTGACTTTTCTCAATTTCAAAAATCAAAAACACTTTTTCAAGTGTTCACAAAAGTAGGTCAAAGTGAGTAAATTGCAGAGATGTCCGGATTCCGGATTCCGTCCATTTTTTCATTCCGGATTCCGGATTCCGTGAAAAATATTTTTGTTCGGATTCCGTATTCCGGATTCCGGAAAAATTTCATTTGTCCGGATTTCGGATTCTGGATTCCGAGAAATTTTTTGTCATTTCTGATTTCAAACACTTTTGTTAATTTGCAAGAATTATCTGACTTTTTTGAACTTCCGCGACTAAAAATGCAAAAATATAGCACGATATGTGTTTTTAGAAATTTTCTACCCATTTGGAGAACTCAAAATTCCAGATTCCGTATTCCGGGTTCCGGATTCCGGGTTTTTTTTTTCATTCTGGGTTCCGTATTCCGGATTCCGGAAAATTATTTTCATTCCGTATTCCGGATTCCGGGAAATTTTTTATTTGTCCGGATTCCGGATTCCGGATTCCGAGAAAATTATTTCATTCCGGATTCCGGATTCCGTTTTTCAAAAAATTCATTCCGGACATCTCTGGTAAATTGTTTCAATAGTCCACCCAAATTCTTTACCCTTTGATCTCAATTATCTCGATTCCTGTGAGAAATAGCAAGATTTTTATCAACTGATACATTTCTTATCATTATAGCACCAGCATTTTATCAATTAACAAATTGTAGATATCTTCCACAGGATTCGAGATAATTGAGCTCAAAGTTGACGGTTCGGCGCCAGCTTTTATTATAGGAAATGCGGTATTTTAGGCCTGACGATTTCATAATTTTTTATCTACTCTGAATGTTGTTTTCATGAATTTTAAGGTTTAAAAAATTCTACTTGAAAATGTGAAAACTTTCAATTTTCAAAAACTCACTCATGCGCGGGCACCAATCCATTTTCCTCTTCCCCGGCCAGCTGTTTCTGGAAAATTAACATTGACTTGATTTTTCGTAAAATCTCTATTAGTAGAGTCCCTTAAATAAAACACCCCTTTAATAAAAATACCCCTTCAATAGAAGGGCCCTCCAGATGTACTTTGGAACATTAGAAAGACCGGCCCTTCTAATACAGGTTTTACGGTATTTCTATGTCAATCTCATGTTGGATTGACCTAGATTTTAAGATATCTCGGCCACTGAATTTTTAGACTTCTGCGGTTGAAAAAAAACGGCTCAGATTTTTTTTCGGGTAAAATTGGTTCCAAATAAAAAAAATCTCCAGAATCTTCTAGAAAATCCACTTACCCGAATGCGTTCGACTCTGTACGGTGCACATGTATTAATCTGATTTGTATAAAACGGCGATCTATGAAATCCCTCTAAAAACGGTGGAAGTGGGGTTGTGAAGAAGTGCGAATTGGCTGCTCCACCGTACGAAACTATAGATGAGGCGGCAGAAAAGGCCATATATTCATCTGAAAAAATTGAAATTTGTGGACAAAATTTGCAATAGAAATTTGAGCAAAAAAGTGTGAGTCAACAGTAAAAGGGCAAAGCGGGGTGGGAGCAAAAAGAAGAAGAAAAGAGCAAGATTTTCGGAGGAGGAAAACGGAGCAAATAAAACGGTACAAACTTCCCTTTTGTGGCACGAAAATGCTCTCGATATGTTGGGGGGTTTTGCAAGAAAAAATGAAGATGAAGAGGAAAAAAAAGAGGAGATTGAAAAATGTAAGAAAGGAATTTAGTTTGAGTTTCTTTGAGAGAGAAAAGTGGACAAAGAAAACTTGAAAATTTCTGAATTTTGAAATTTTTGATTTTCAGAATTCCTGAAATTCCAAATTTCGGATTTTCAGAACTTAGGAATCTTGGAATTTCGGAATTTAAATAATTCAGAATTCCAGAATTTCAACATTTATGAATTTGAGAACCGAATTTCGGAACTTCAGAACTTCAGAATTAAAGAATCTCAGGATTTTAGAATTTTGGGATTTTGGAACTTAAGAATTTCGGAATTTCGGAATTCGGAAGTTCAGAGTTTCTTAATTCTGGAACTTCAAAACTTTGAAATTCCCGACCTGCATGGAAAAATTCTGAATATCTGAACTTCTCAATTTCTGCATCACAGAACTTTAGATTTATCGAAGTCTCAGACTTCAAAATTCCGATAAAAGTATAAAAACTTTGAGATTCTGACATTCGGAAAATTCTAGCTCTCGCAACTTTCAGGGTTTCAGAAATGCGGAATTTCAGCCTTTTGGGAATTCATTAGAATCTTGAAACCCTTCAAAAAGTCTGAAACCCAAAAATCTGAAAAAGTCGGCATCTGGAAAAAATGGCAAGGAATACAAATAATAATATTTTTCTTGGGATAGGAAGTAAACAAAACAAAAACGCCCACTTGTATCCATTTATGTATTACTGAAATTGGAGCCAATTTTTTTTTGGGAATACTGAAAGAAAAATATTTAAAATGGGTTTGGCTATTCTAGGGACCTCTAGAGTTCAAACAACTCTGAACTTCAAAAAACCAATATTTTGAGGTTCGGAGTTCCTCAATTTTAGAGAAAACCCGAGATTTGAAAGTTTCAACGATACAAATTCTCCAGATTTTGAGGCTCCTAGAATACTTCGGCTATTTTGGAAAATTCTAGAAGATTCTGGACTTCTAGAAAATTCTAGATTCTGAAATCTAGCAGTTTCTGGAATCATTCATGAAAAATCTTGAAATTTTGGGGACTCCAGAAGGTTCTGGAAGATTCTGGACATTTAGAAACTTCTAGACTCAAATTTCAGGACAAGATCATTTCAAAAACATAAAGATCAATTAAATAAAAGAGAGAAATGGAAGTGCCAACAGAGATGATAATTGATAATCAATGGGGAGGTGATACTAACACACAGAATCTCCTCCTCCCTCACTTTTCTCATTTTCTCAGAGAGAGAAATCAACTGATGGAGATGAGACAGTTGGCTCCATATCCTCTCAATGTTTTATCTCATCACTTACAAAACGACTGATCTCTCTCTCTCTCTCTCTCTCTCTCTCCCCCGAAACAAGAAACTGATGCTCTCGGGTTACCTCTCTCGGCCAGAAACAAAAAAAAAATGAGAGGAGAGGGTGGGGGGGATCTAAAAGATTCAGAAGATCGGGGCGAAGAAGAAGAAGACACCGATCCAGTTGTCTTGACATGTCGATAACGAGGAGTTGAATGGGAAACAGCAAAATTTGAGGTAAGGATGAAGGGGGCAAACATGGGGTCAAACACGATTGAATGGGAAGAGAAGGATCGGGAGAAGGAGATGAATTGGATGAGGGTGGAGGAAGGAGGATGTGTCTAGACTGGGATCTTGAAAGTATCCGATTCTGGAACGTCTGGAACGTTTTCTGATCAGTTTTTAGGTGGCTACTCGAAACGTTCATATCTTGTCTGAAGCTTAAAGTCGACATATTTCAGAATCACAGAGTCAAGTGCCTCAAACACCGGAGATTCTAAAAATCCAATATCTTCCCCGAGTAATTTAGGAACTGGGATCTGGAAATTTCCGGATTCTGAGAATCAGAAACTTCTGGAATCTTTGATTATAGGCGGCGAGCAAGAATATATACGCACTGTCTGATGCTCAGAATTCGTAGATTTCAAGTTTGAAGAGTTTAAAGAGATTTTCAGAACCACAGAGTCCGAGAACCTGAAAGTCGGAGATTCCTAAAATCCAATCAATTCTCAAGTGAGATTAGAAAATTTTCCAGAATATTCCTCTTGGTTCTTGGTTTCCGAAGTAATGCAAGTTTTTACAGACAATTGGAAATTCTATAACTTTTGAAAAAAATTATGATTTTCGATTTGTTCTAAAAAGATTACTGTTTCTCAAATTAAACCTTAAATCCGGAACTACCAACTTAGAACCGATTTATCTCGGTTCCTGTAAAAGATATCAAAAAGCGGTCAACTGATAAAATGTTGATGATAATATGATAAAAATTTTATCAGTTGACAACTTTTTGATATCTTTCACAGGAACCAAGATAAATTGGCCCAATGTTAAAAGTTAAGAGAGTCCTTCTCTTCGAGTGTTTACGGTATCTTGTGAGGCCTGCCGAACTTGAGAATATCGGAATTTAGTAAAATTGGGATTTTCTAATTTTTAAAAAATACTTTTCCGTCTGAATAATTATAGAAATTTCTGATTTTTGAGTTTAAAAATTTGAATTTCTTGGGAAATTTTGGAAAAAGTCATTTCCAGAGCTGATACAGTCTAAAAGATACACTTACAAAAGACGGATAATCAAAATCCTCAAAATTCTCAGAATATCAGAATTTTGAAATTTTGGAATTTCTGAAGATCTGAGAACTTTCAAAACTTGGAGTTTCGAAAATTTTGAACCACATAATTTCATGAATTCTGAAAGGTTGTGACATCTCAAGATTCCTAGATTCTAAATTTTTGAATTTACTGGGAATCACTATTCTGAGATTCTGAAATTCAAAATTTTCCAGAAAATTCTCAATTCAAGAACACCAAAATAAAATCCCAAGTGTCCACAAAATGAGGTCTTCCCTCCCCTGATGACGTCGTCAACACTTTTTGCACTGTTCCCTATGACATCCTTTTCCCCTCTAATCACTCCCAAGTGACACCGAGCGACTATAGATGAGAACTCTTTGTTCCAGCCAGCCCAACAGATGATGATCAAGAAAGAAATAATTGACATGAACTGACAGAAAAAAAGACTCTTCTTGTTTACCAGTGTGTCTGATCAGGATCATCACAAACGAACAAGTTGTAAAAGTTGGAGAGAGAGCAAAGAAGAGTGTAATGCTGTCACGAGAAGAAGAGGAAGGCCGGGATTCAGAAGACGTCAGAATTCTGAGAATTAAACTCTCGAATAATTAATTCGGCAGTTTGACGCATGGAAGCTCTAGAATCATGAATTCTGGGGAATGGGTTTTTTTCTGGGTTAGGATCTGGGAAAACTAAATTGTGGTCATTGAAAAAATTTGAAAGATAGCCCAAGCCCATTTTTAGGGAATTAGATTTTTTAAAAAATCGAAAAATTCTCTTTAAAAATTAAAAAAATTAGTATTTTAGAATTTCAGGTGCTCCAGAACTCCAGAATTTTAGGACATCAAAATATCAGAATTTCAAAATTTCAGAAGTTGACAGTTTCTGAACTTCGAAATTACAGATTCTCAGAATTTCGGAATTTCGGAATTCGAGTGTTTCAGAATTTCAGAATTTCAGAACTTTAGAATTTCCGAATTTCCGAATTTCAGAATTTCAGAATTTCCGAATTTCAGAATTTCAGAATTTCTCAATTTTGAGAATTCAGAGTTTCAAAATTGGGAACTTCAAAGGTTCAGAATTTCAGAATTGAAAAATTCATAACTTCCGAATTCCGGAATGTCAGAATTTCAAAATTCGGAACTTCAGAATTCAGAAATTCGTAATTCCTCAATTCCTGAATTTGAGAATTCGAGAATGAATTCCACATTTTCCGAATTTCAAAGTTCCGAAATTTCAAGATTCCAAAACTTCTAGAAGGTTCTCAATAAAGTCCCCAGAACTTTGCAAAACTCAAAACCGGGATAAAAAAATTGTCCACTTTTTCTCTTTTTTCTCCGAAATAAGTTTTTCGAAAAACCCCAAAAAGTGGTGGCGATTCTCCCGGGAGACTGATTTGTCACCGCACTTTTTTGATTGAAACCCTTTGGAGGGAGAAAATGAGAACAGCAAAAAGAGAGCATTTTTAGGAAAAAAAGACAGAGTTTAGAAGAGAAAATGAAAAGAAAAACGGGGAACAGGGAAAGAGAAAAGACTGTAAATGAGTCAGAAAAAAAGGGGAATATTTTCGTACTATTCTCAAAAAAAATGGACTGGAAATTACGAAAAAAAACAAAAAATACCTATGTAGATTTCACAGTTAGGATTCTGAAAAAAAAACTTTTTTTTAACCGGTAAAGACTCTAAAAAGTTTGATTCTAAAAAACCTCTGATTCTGAATTCTTGATTTTTCAAAATCCAAAAATCTATAATCCTAAATATCTGATAATCAAAGTCTTCACAATTTTCAGCATTTTTTTTAACTCGCGGTTCCGAAATTCTGAAATTATGAGAGATCACAAGATTCCCATATTCAAAACTCCCCAAAAATCTAGATTCATAAAAACTGAATTTCTAATTTTCAAATTTTTCGAAAATTAGGCAAAACACAAAAATGCTACGGTTGGTTTTGCATCGAAAATGGTTTCCTCTCTCCCCCCAGATTGGATCTTTTTAGATTAAAATCAGTGGTGTGTAAATCGGGAGAAAATCGGGTATTAAACCATTCGATTTATACAAATTTAGTTGGATCAAAACAACATTTTTATTTTTATTATATTGTTCTTAACTGATGATCGATGGTCTGGTAACCTGGAAATGTCTATTTGAATATACGGGATTTAATTCCATTTTCCGAATTTTTTGAAAATCTGAAAATTTATTTCAGCATTGAAATTTGAGATAACCGAAATAAGTGAAACTTGAGAACTTCAAATTTCAAATTATAGAAATTCAAAAAGCCCGAAAATACATTGATTCAGATTGTTACATACTGTAATCCGGGGCATAAAATGCCCTAGTAATATTTTGATTCGGAATGGTAATTACTGTGAATCCAGAGTTGCCAACATCGAGTCAAATTTTCTCACTTGCAGTGAAAGATATCAAAAAGTCGTCAACTGATAAAATGTTCATCATAACTTCAGAAATATTTTATCAGTTGACAACTTTTTCATATCTCTCACGGGAGCTGAGAAAAGTTGAGTCAACGGTAGATGACCCTTCTATTGCAGGTTTTACGAAAATTTTGAGAAATCAGGAACTTCCGTAGTTCTCGTATTCAGAACAGCTAGATTTTGAAAACTAAAAATTGTTCAATTTTTCTAAAAAATTCATAGTTCCGAAATTTCAAAAATGGAAGTTGAAAAACTTCAAGAATTCTGAGATTTTGAAAAACTGGGAATTTGCCAAATTCCGAATTTAATGAAAGTTTTGGTATCTTTCTGTTAATGATTTTACAGGAATTTTCAATTTCAGAAAAGCTAGATGTTCAGCGGTTTTTTAACATGTCGGGATTGAAATTTTACGCTGATTCGAATGGTATCAAAATCGAAGCCCTAGCTAAAAAATTAACCGAGTTATAGCTAGTTTTTTTTCTTTTGGAATGTTCGGATCTTCGAAAATAGAAGATATCAATTCTAAGATTCCGGATCTTTAATTTCCTATATTTTGAAATTTTCCGATTCTCAAAGATACTGAAGACTCTGAAAAATAGAATCCTCTGATCCTGAAACTAGATAAAAATTATGAACCCAAGAACTAAAAAACAACTCAAACTAGAAAGAAAGTCTTGAGATCTACTAGTAGTGAACTTTGAGACTAAAGGGATCTGATTAGAGATTGAGAGACGCAGAGAAAAATGACAATTGACGTCGGGATGATCGAAGAAGAAGAGAAACTAGAAGAAGAAGAAGGAAACTCGAAAGTTTGTCTCGGCGAGGTGTTGTCCTGGGTGACTATTGCTACGTGGAGTCTAACAGCTGACACTTCTTCTTCTTCTTCTTCTTCTTCTCCAGAAGATAACGTGACGTGGCAAAGAGATTAATGAGAAGAGCGTAGAGTTGGGGGTAAAAAGAAGAAGAAAAGATGGGGAGAAAGATTGGGATAAAAGATACGGTATGGTGTATACCACACCCAAGAAGAAGAAGTGATTGATGTCTTCTGAAGAAGGAAGGAAGAAGAAAATTAAATAGAAGAGGAAGAAAAGGACATATGCAAATTGAATGTGTGGTGGTCAATTCACAAAATGAGGGAAATCGTTCAAAAAACGAAAAGTGTGAATTGGTTTTTTGTGGTCAGAGGATTCTATTTTTAGAGTGTTCAGAATTCTTAGGATTCGTGAGAGTCTGAAAATTCAAAAGTAATCTGCCAACTTAAAATATCAGAGTCTGAGACAGTTAGAATCCTTTTTTTTAAGTTTCAGAATTTCGTTAAATTCTGAATTTGAGAAATTCCCAGTTTTTCAACTTCTATTTTTGAAGTTTTGGAGCTATTAATTTTTCAAAAAAATTGAGAAATTTTTAGTTTTTGAAATCTAACTGTTCTGAATACGAGAATTTTGAAGTTCTTGATTTCTCAAAAGCACCATAAAACCTGCAATAGAGGGGCTATCTACCTTCGACCTAACTTTCCTCGGTTCCTGTAAGTGATATCAAAACTTTATCAACTGATAAAATATTTTTGAGGTTATGATAAACATTTTATTAGTTGACAACTTTTTGATATCTTTTACCGGAAATGAGAGATATGGGCTCAAAGTTGGTAGCCTTGAATTTACGGTAGTCAAAGTTCGAAACAAAATAGGTCTTGGACATTTCAAGGAATTTGAATTTGAATTGATAATTCCCAATTTTCGAATTTTTAAATTTTCAAATTCTTTAAGTTTGGCGCAAAAGCTATAAAAATTACAGTAATCGAAAAATTTCAAAATATTAAAAAACTGAACTTCCTAGTCATGTTTGAGCTCATAACAAAAATTTTCAAATAAAAAAGATCACAATTTTTAAAGAATTTTTATACTTGGTTCTAAAAAATTTAAGCTAAAGTTTGAGCTGTTTTTAAAGTTGCCTGTTCACTGAAAAGTTGGAAATAGAAATAACTTTTTTGGATTTTCGATCCTTGAAAAAATACCTACCGTAATCCTCACCCCAAACCCATTATCCCCCCTCCCTCCAGTTCAAACTTCACTTTACAGCCAAATTTCTCTCTCTTTATCTCGTCAAAAAAATGAAAAAAACGGGGAGAGAAAGAGGAGGAATAAATACTTATAATAAATCAAGTTTTCTCATTTTGTCACTCAACCTCCCTTTAAACCCTTTCTCTATTCTTTTCTCTCATTCTGGATCACTGGAAAACGAAACGAGTAATAAATCAATTAATGTTTTCACGAACCGCCCGAGAGAAGAAGAAGAACCTTCTGGATCCTCTTCTGGGGGGATCGTAAAATCCAAGAGGGACCATCCGATGCCACCCGGTCAGTTGGATTTATTTCATTCGGAGGATCGTAAAAACACTGGAAAAGCTGAAGGTTTCTAGAGAGATGAGAAGAGCCTTAATGATTGTGTACTTTTGCTTCAAGGGTCATAAAAAATGAGGAGAAGGGAAAATAACGGCAGAAGCAGAGTCTGGGGTGAAAAAAGCAAAGTCTGGGGGTAGAGGAGATAGTTGCTGAAATTTTTTGGAAACTTTTGAAATCTTGAGGATTCTGAAATTTCGAAAATATAGGATTTTGTGGTACTACATCTAGATTTGAAGATTTCTGAGACTCTAAACATTCAATTTATAATAAAAATACGTTTTTCAGATTTTGAGACAGCTTTGGATATTCTGAGATTCTAAATGGTTTTGTAGATTTGAAATTGTAACATTTCAAATTTTTCTTGAAATTCTAGGATTTTGAAATTCCGAAAACTTTCAGAACTTTCTCGAAACTTCAAGATCTCACCATTTTTTATATCAATTGTATAAAATTTTTTGGAGCTCCTAAACTCCACTTTTTTTCAAATTCTGAGATTTCAGATTTCCGAAATTTCACACTTTTCATGAAATTCGAAACTTTCGAATTTGGAATTCCAATTTTTCGGAATTCCAAAATTCTAACTTTCATTGAAAATTTAAGAGATAAAAAAAATCTAAAAATTCAAATGTTCGTTGAAATTCTGAGATTCCAATTTTTCCTGAAACTCAATTTTGAAAATTACTCAAAATATAAATTTTACAATTTGAATACCGTAAACCCTGTATTAGAAGGGCCCCCACCCTAATAATAGGCCCCTCCGAGAGATTCCTGGAAAAATAGAAGGGCATCTTGTAAAGAAGGACCTTATTCAAAATGTGTTTGGAAATTTACAAAATTTCCGCACATTTTAGGAAAAAAAACGTTCCGTTAATCCCACAATTTAAAAGAAAATTGTTTTTTGATTTTAAAAAACTTGTCAATTTTGGTGAAATTGGCAGATTTTCATAAGTTTTGAACGATAATTCGTCGAATTTTTTAATGAAAAATTTTCAGAAAAACGACCGGAAAAATAGAATGGCCCCTCTAATTGAAGGGCCCCTGTAATAGAAGGGCCCTTGGAAAACGGTAGGTATCACAAATGTCAAAAACTAAGTTGGAAAATTTTCAATTTCACGAACTCCTCTAACAAATCATTGATTCTGAATTCAAATCAAGATCTCCAAGAAATGTAAAAACAAGATTCTAGGATTCCAAAAAAACTAAAACTAAACCGAAACTAAAGTCTCTTCCACACGACTTCTAAAAACTATGTGTTGTTGCAATTTCTTCAAAAAACTGTCAACGGTTTTTCTCTCTCTTTTTTCCTCGATTTTCGGCTGTATAACACGGTTTTTATTTTTATTTTGTTGCGCAGAAAGAGGAGGACTAAACCTCCTCTCGCTTCAATATAAATTGTTTTATGACTTTTCAAATGGAGGGAAAATGAGGAAAAAATCGGTTTCTGGGGGAAAAAGAGAATCAGATGAGTGGAGAAAAAACAACAAATTGTATTCTTTGATTGTTCTTCGGGCTTTGAAAAATGGAAATTTTGAAATTTTGGAAATTACAAATCTAGAATCAAAATCTCTAAATTTCAGAATATACCGACTTTCAAAAACCCCAGAACTTGGTAAATTCAGAATCTTCAAATTACAGAATTTCAGAGTTTCGGAATTTCAGATTCAGATTTCCGTATTTCGGCATTTCAAAAATATAGAATTTCAGAAATCCTGAACTTCGGAATTCCAGAGTTTCATGGAATTTCAGAATCTCAGAATTCCTGAATTTCGAAGCTTCAGAATTCCAGAACTTCAGAATCTCAGAATCTCAAAATTTCAGAATTGCAGAATCTCAAAATTCCAGAATCTCAGAATCTCAGAATTTCAGAACTTCAGAATTTCAGAATTTCAGAATTTCAGAATTTCAGAATTTCAGAATTTCAGAATTTCAGAATTTCAGAATTTCAGAATTTCAGAATTTCAGAATTTCAGAATTTCAGAATTTCAGAATTTCAGAATTTCAGAATTTCAGAATTTCAGAATTTCAGAATTTCAGAATTTCAGAATTTCAGAATCTCAGAATTTCAGAATTTCAGAATTTCAGAATTTCAGAATTTCAGAATTTCGGAATTTCAGAATTTCAGAATTTCAGAATTTCAGAATTTCAGAATCTCAGAATTTCAGAATTTCAGAATTTCAGAATTTCAGAATTTCAGAATTTCAGAATTTCAGAATTTCAGAATTTCAGAATTTCAGAATTTCAGAATTTCAGAATTTCAGAATTTCAGAATTTCAGAATTTCAGAATTTCAGAATTTCAGAATTTCAGAATTTCAGAATTTCAGAATTTCAGAATTTCAGAATTTCAGAATTTCAGAATTTCAGAATTTCAGAATTTCAGAATCTCAGAATTTCAGAATTTCAGAATTTCAGAATTTCAGAATCTCAGAATTTCAGAATTTCAGAATTTCAGAATTTCAGAATTTCAGAATTTCAGAATTTCAGAATTTCAGAATTTCAGAATTTCAGAATTTCAGAATTTCAGAATTTCAGAATTTCAGAATTTCAGAATTTCAGAATTTCAGAATTTCAGAATTTCAGAATTTCAGAATTTCAGAATCTCAGAATTTCAGAATTTCAGAATTTCAGAATTTCAGAATTTCAGAATTTCAGAATTTCAGAATTTCAGAATTTCAGAATTTCAGAATTTCAGAATTTCAGAATTTCAGAATTTCAGAATTTCAGAATTTCAGAATTTCAGAATTTCAGAATCTCAGAATCTCAGAATCTCAGAATCTCAGAATCTCAGAATCTCAGAATCTCAGAATCTCAAAATCTCAGAATCTCAGAATCTCAGAATCTCAGAATCTCAGAATCTCAGAATCTCAGAATCTCAGAATCTCAGAATCTCAGAATCTCAGAATCTCAGAATCTCAGAATCTCAGAATCTCAGAATTTCAGAATTTCAGAATCTCAGAATCTCAGAATCTCAGAATCTCAGAATCTCAGAATCTCAGAATCTCAAAATCTCAGAATCTCAGAATCTCAGAATCTCAGAATCTCAGAATCTCAGAATCTCAGAATCTCAGAATCTCAGAATCTCAGAATCTCAGAATCTCAGAATCTCAGAATCTCAGAATCTCAGAATCTCAGAATCTCAGAATTTCAGAATTTCAGAATCTCAGAATCTCAGAATCTCAGAATCTCAAAATCTCAGAATCTCAGAATCTCAGAATTTCAGAATTCCTGAATTTCGAAGCTTCAGAGTTTCAGAATCTCAGAATCTCAGAATTTCGGAATTTCAGAATCTCAGAATCTCAGAATCTCAGAATCTCAGAATCTCAGAATCTCAGAATCTCAGAATCTCAGAATCTCAGAATCTCAGAATCTCAGAATCTCAGAATCTCAGAATCTCAGAATCTCAGAATCTCAGAATCTCAGAATTTCAGAATCTCAGAATCTCAGAATCTCAGAATCTCAGAATCTCAGAATCTCAGAATCTCAGAATCTCAGAATTTCAGAATCTCAGAATTTCAGAATCTCAGAATCTCAAAATCTCAGAATCTCAGAATCTCAAAATTTCAGAATTCCTGAATTTCGAAGCTTCAGAGTTTCAGAATCTCAGAATCTCAGAATTTCGGAATTTCAGAATCTCAGAATCTCAGAATCTCAGAATCTCAGAATCTCAGAATCTCAGAATTTCCGATTTTCAGAATCTCAGAATTTCAGAATTCCAGAATCTCATAATTTCAGAACTTCATGGAATTTCGGACTCTCCGAATTTCAGAATTCCTGAATTTCGAAGCATCAGAATTTCAGAATCTCAGAATTTGGGAAATCAGAATCTCAGAATTCCAGAATCTCAGAATCTCCAAACCAATACTAAAAAACCAAAAAAATCCAACAAGGAAGAACATTTTTGCTCCAAAAAAAAGGAAAATTTTTGAAAATCAAATCAGAAAAAACGATGCAGAATAGAGCTCAATCAGTCCCAATGACCCCATCTTTTTAGTTTTTAGTCGGCGAGACGATTTGGCGGGAAATTGAATTTTGGTTTGTCTTCTTTTTTTGTTCTAGGAAGAAAACGGAAATTTTAGTTTTTTATGGGTGGATTTGCAACAAGAAAAATTCGGAAGACAGAATTTTAAACATCTGAATCTTTTGGCAGAATAAAATTTCAGAGCAAATTGAATTCCAGAAAATTCTAGTATAGCCGGATTTGGCTCTTCTAGAATCTTCCAGAAAACTTTCAAACAGAGTAGTTTGGTCCAAGGAGGAGACACCAAATGATAAGTGAAGTGCCAATTGTCGCGTTTTGATTAGAGATTGAGAGAGTGTAGGGAAAACAAGAGACGCAGAGAAAATGGAAGAGCCATGAAGATATATGTGACGTCAGAAGAAGAAGAAGAAGGTATAGGGAAGAAGAAGAAGAAATGATACACGCGTCAATTTGACACCAGATGATTTGTTTTCTGGTGTTGTCTCTCCTCTGCTGGTTCATCGAGACAGTGGTGACGACATGAAGGATTTTCTGGGAAAATGAATTGGGTCAAAGGTGCAGTGTCTGGATTATCGGGAGTCAGGAGTCTAGGGAACTATGGGTTTGGAGGATTTGAGGATCTGATGGATCTTGTAGAAGTATGAATCTGTGGAGCAGTGTGGCCGACCGAAGGTCTCAATGACAACTACCGTAACCTAAAACATGTGTATTTTCTGGATTTATTTTTGTTGCTGCTAATAGAGTTCTCTATTAGGGATAGTTTAAAAATTGGCTGAAAACGCACGAGAATAATACATACCGAAAATGAAAAAATTTTGAGATCACGGTAGTTGTCGTTTCCGAATATTGTACCAGAAGACTAAATTCAGAACCAGAAAAAACATGTACCGAAAACACTCTAACCCCCCCCCCCAAACCGTCCACTTTGAGCCCATTTGTCTCGGTTTCTGTAAAAGATATCAAAAAGTTCTTAACTGACAAAATGTTTATCAAGATATCAAAAATACTTTAACAGTTGATCTCGTTTTGATATCTTTTACAGCAACCGAGATAATCACGCTTAAAGATAAACAAACTTCCCGTCTAATTTTAACCATTTTGTCCACTTTGAGCTCAATTATCTAATTATCTCGGCCCCTGTAAGAGATATCGAAAATTGGTCAACTATTGAAATTTCACCATATTATCAGCTACATTTTATCAGGTGACAAATTTTGAATATCTTTTAAAGCAATCGAGATAATCGTGCAGAAATAGGAGTTACGCAGATTTCAAAAATTGATGGTAAAAAAGGTTTTTGAAGAAAAAAAAATTTAAATTTAAATCAAAAAAGATACGTATAAAACCCGATTGACCTCTAGTAGATTACTATAAAAGAAGATGGAAACGAAGGAAAGACTCACTTCTTCTTTTTCTCCGGGATGGGATCCGGAGAAGAAGGGGGAGGAGCCTGGAGCTCTGGGTCATGGGTTCTGGGTTATGGGATCCAATGTCATCCCCTAAATCATATTTTCTAGGTCGTGGCCTAGATATCCATTTTTAGGTCGTGACATAGATTTTTATTTTTAGGTCATGGCCTAGATTTCATTTTAGGTCATGACCTATATTTCAATTTTTAGGCTATTCCCTAGATGTTAGTTTTTAGGTCATGACCTAGATTTCAGTTTTTAGGTCATGACCTATATTTCAAATTTTAGGTCGTGACCTAGATTTCAATTTTTAGGCTATTCCCTAGATGTTAGTTTTTAGGTTATGACCTAGATTTCAGTTTTTAGGTCATGACCTATATTTCAAATTTTAGGTCGTGACCTAGATTTCAATTTTTAGGCTATTCCCTAGATGTTAGTTTTTAGGTTATGACCTAGATTTCAGTTTTTAGGTCATGACCTAAATTTCAATTTTTAGGTCATGACCTGAAAATAAAATATCGGTCATGATTTAAAAACAGACCGAGGACCCAGGACCCAGAGCTCCTGGCTCCTCCCCCTCCTTCTCCGGATCTCATCCCGGAGAAAAAGAACTGATTCTTCCCTTCATTCCCATCTTCTTTTATAGTAATCTCCTAGAGGTCAATGGGCCAGCGTGAGTTTCTACGTATTGTCTGTTCAAAAAATATTTTAGGTTCAAAATTTAACCACAACCCATGGTGCGGAATTTTCCTATTCAAAAATTCCAATTTTCCAAGGTTTCAAAACTTTTTAGATTTGTGAAACTCATCCCACATTTCAAGATTATGAGATTTGAGATTCTGGGATTACCCAATTTGGTTTAAATTTGGATTTTAAAAAACCATTGAACAACACACAAGCTACATCACTGTATTATAATTGTGACAGTAAAAAAGGGCAGAATCGTTTCCAGAAGCTTCTACTCGCTATCGAACATTCCACCGTCATCGTCGGTATGTTTGCTACTGACAGCGTGACTCTTCGTAACAACTGGTTTCAATTCATCTCCATCCGGAACGTCACTAGTAATCTTCATCACAGTCGAAGCTGTCTAAAAATGGATTACTGTAGATAAAGGCGAAAAGTTCCCGTACCGAGATGCTAATATTACTTTCCGCTGATTCACTAGTTTTATCATTCGTCTTTCTTTTTCGAACATCCGATGACAGAATACTCGGAGTCGTGAGTTTTTTGAGAACAATAAAATGCATATTACTAGCTTCTCTTCCGATTTCAATCACATCTTTTGCCATTTCCACATCTGCATCGTCACAAGCGATCGATTCGATATATTTCTGCATTTCTTTTGCATAACTCAATTGAATTGGTCGTTCAACCAGAAATGACACTTTCCTTCCAGTTGAAAGTTTCGCAAGATTCTCTCGAACGTAACCTTCAGCTGTTCCATCCAGAGGTGGAACTACTAAACCATCCATATCAATAATACTATCTCCACGACCGATGAATGTAGCTGTTATTGTGTTTGGATCGGACTGAAAACTTCAATTTCTGTTTGTCTGTGAGTCCGGATGTTTTTTATACCTTAACCACGAACCCTCGTTTCTTCATGACACTTAACTTCATGCCAACTGCAGTGGTAGTCATGTTTGATGGCTAAAAAAGTTTGATGTATTCTACAGTAATTTTTTAGTAATTTACCCTCTCAACTTCCACAGTAAAGACTGCATATCCCTTTTTCACAGATGCTAATGATTTGTTCAATCTCTCTTTTGTCACCGGAAATGCTCCTTTTCGTCTCAGGACCTCGACTTGACACGATTCGCCTTTCACTAATTCTGCCTGACATTTTGCGGCTTTTCCAGAAATGTCGTTCACTTTTACGATCTTGTCGCCTGGAAATTTTTTTTCAGATAACCAAAAACGCAAAATTTTGTTCTAAAAATGTTTTGAAAGTTACCGTATTTCCTGTAATAGGAGCCCATCTAAGCCATCAATTTTAAGCTCAATTAAGATAAAAATTTTATCAGTTGACGCATTTTTGATATCTCTTATAGGAATTGAGATAATTGAGCTCAATGTTGAAAGTTTGGTTGAGCTTCTATTAGAAGGAATACTGTAGCTATGTTCCTAAAATTACTTCGAAAAAATTCAAAAAAAATTCGGTAATTTCTAAAAAAACCACCGTCTAAATATAAAAAGATTGCGAAGGTAGGCGAGGATTTGAGTTCCCGCGCAGTGAGAAACCTAGGCCACGGATGCGGGCCGCATTTTTAGCTGGCAATTTTTCCGGATTTTTAAAAGTTTTCATCTCTCACGAAAAAAGGCGTCCAGCCGCCGTGGCCTAGGTTTTTCACTGCGCGGGAATTCAAATCCTCGTCCCTCTTCGCAACCTTTTAAGAAAAGGTTTCGCTTTCAGCTGAGTTTTCGGGGATTTTTTTCACAGAAATTTTAGAAAAAGTAACTTTAAAAAAACATTTTTAACACAAATTTGGTCGGAGTCCCCCATCCGATGAGTACTGTACCCATAATCAATCCATTGGTATAAGAATTCATCGAAATGAAGGAAATCATCATGTCGTCTTCAATCTTGATCACTTCATTCGGAGGTTTTCCAACGTCCGCGGCGGCGATTTTGAAGGAAAGTGCAACTTTTTGGGTTGGCACGTTGGATGGAATCGGTGTCAACCAGAGATTTTTCTTTTTTGACATCTTCTGAATTCGTGGAACGTCTTCGTTGGTTAGAAGAAGAGACGCACACTTACAAACGAGTTTTAGTTTGAAATTCAAGTTTTTTGAGTTGTGTCTGTTGGAAACTAATTTAGGTTTTTCAGGAGTCATACTTGGGATCTCACGGTGATTTCTTCCAATTTTTTCACGTGAAAATTGAGTTTTCAGTGACCTAGATAATTATTTTTCTGGTACAAAAACCTTGTAAGGTCCCACAACGAAAACTACCGTAACCTAAATAAATGTCTGTTTTCCAGGTTAATTTTCTCACTTTTTCGCTGATTTTCGTCGAGTTTACTGTTATTTTTCCGCGATAGAGTCGGAAAGCCAAAGTGTTTGATAGTGAAAAATTGACTAAATTAAAAAAAAAGGTTTTCTTTTCGATTTTTCGCAAAATTTTAAGACCTTTTTAAGTTTTTCAGCTATTTTCAAAGATTCTTTTTCGATATTTCCGGTTGTTTTTGTCTGAAATTTGGTGGAACCGTGTTTGATTACTGTAGATTACTGTAGAAAACTAATTTAATTTTGTAGTTTTTTGTTGCAAACACAATCACGTCAAAATGCTGATAAAAGCTTTTAAATAACCAAAATGCAATTAGATTTCTACAGTAATCTACAGTAATCAGATCAGATTTCAAATTTCCGACAAAAACAAAATCAGAAAAAAATCAATTTTTTAAATCGATTTTTGTGCAGTTTCCGTTAGTTTCCGTAAACGTTTATTTTTCCGACTTTTTAGGCGAAAATAACAGAAAACTCGACGAAAATTAGTGAGAATCGGGAATGCGAAAACGGAAAGTAAGCATAGTTTCAGGTTACGGTAGTTGTCGCTGTGGACCTTTAGCCACCGATTTTTTCGCAACAGAATAAACAATTGTTTACTCTTTTAAACTTTTTTGATGTTTATTGGTTGTTCAGCTTTTGCACCCCTCCAGCTCTTCTTTTTTTTCTTCTCTCTATTTCTCTGTTCTTCTGTTCTCTTTTCTGCTTCTTCTTTTCCCTTCTACTCCCTTTTTTACAACCCGTTTGTTGTTTTTTCTGCTAGATTTCCATCTTTCTTCCCTCTTCAATTTTCGACCCGCTTTTCGATTTGACAACAAGATTAGAGCGCCTATAAAAAGTAACCGAAATTCCTATTTTCCTAGTTTCTTTACTATTTTTGCAATTTCTGTAGATCCTTATTGTGTCATAAAAACTCAATGATCTTTTCGTTGAAAAAGATGGGCGGGTGGCGGCATGACAAGTGATAAGAACAACGACCACGAGGAGAAGGGCAAGATTCGGGGGATCATTAAAAGTTGAAGGTTGCAATCAGTGTGTGTCTCTCGAACGCTTTCGAGAGATTCCTCGAGAAATTCCTCGAGAAATCCCTCGAGATCTCTCGAGAGATTTTCGAGAGAAATTCCTCGTAAATCTCTCGAGAGATCCTCGAGAGATCTCTCGAGGAATTCTCGAGTAATCCTCGAGAGAATTACGAGGAATTTCTCTCGAAAATCTCTCGAAGATTCCTCGAGATCTCTCGAGAGATTTACGAGAGATTTCGAGGAATCCTCGAGGAACCCCCCCCCCCCTCTCTGTCTGCGTCTCTCTCTCCCCCTCTCCCTGTGTGTGCGCGCATCCAGAAGTGGGCGCGCTCCTCCTTCCTTCTTGGCTTCATAACTCGCTTCAGGAGCGAGATAGAGCTTTCTGATCAGCAGAATACATACTGCTCCAGGATTCTGAAGCCGTCGTGGGTCCGTTAACTTCAATCCATCATAACTCGGTTCATATCAAAGCTAAAAACGTCATCTTACCACTGTTCGAACCCTCTCCGCAAGCTTAACTCATAGACGAACCTAGCTCACTAACGTAGGAGGAGAGTACTCTCCCTTTAAAACGCCCCACTCTCCTTTTAAAACGCTAAGATAGGGGGGTTCGCGGTTTTTTTCGACAAAATTGAAGCCGGCGGCGGCCAAATATCATAACTGGATGTACGCTCAACCGATTTCGATTATTTTTTTCATCAATTTGTTATAGAGAATCTAAGTTTCAGCGTATAGTGACACGAGCCGAGCTGCTGAAAAACAGGTTCTTAGCTTATAACCGCTGCGATTTTTTCCTAAAAAACGGAGAAGCCATAACTAAAGGGTTTTAAGAGAGTTGAAGGTGGATTTTGATGGAGAGCAAGCCGGACCAGCGCCACCTGGCCTACGGCCGGCTCCGTTATACCTACTCTCCACCTAAACTATTGAACAAGACTTCTCTATGTGTTAAGCCTGCGGAGAGGGTTCGAACAGTGGTAAGATGACGTTTCTAGCTTTGATATGAACCGAGTTATGATGGATTGAAGTTAACGGGCCCACGACGGCTTCAGAATCCTGGAGCAGTATGTATTCTGCTGATCAGAAAGCTCTATCTCGCTCCTGAAGCGAGTTATGAAGCCAAGAAGGAAGGAGGAGCGCGCCCACTTCTGGATGCGCGCACACACAGGGAGAGGGGAGAGAGAGAGACGCAGACTTAGCGATTCCTCGTAAATCTCTCGAGAGTAACGAGAGATCTCTCGAGAGATTCTCTCGAGAGATTCCTCGAGAGACCAATTCTCGAGAGATTTTTCTCGAGGAATTTTCGAGGAATTCCTCGCGAGGAAAAATCTCTCGAGGAATCTCTCGAGGAAATTCTCGAGAAATCTCTCGAAAGTGGTCATTCCTCGAGATTTTCTTTCGAGAGACACACACTGGTTGCAATTCCTTATCATTTTCTGTCTGTATTATCACCCAGTGATAAGAAAAACCTGTCCGTATACTATTTCGTCGAAGTGAATTCTGTAGTTGGTCAGTTTTTATGGGAACCGAGAGCAAACAAGCAAACAGTTTTATTATCTGGAGCTGGTAATTAAATTGTTATTAAATTGTTTGTGAGGAGGGGCTCTTTAGTATCGACTAAAGTTTGAAAATGAGGTCATTTTTTGCTTGAAAAATTCTGAAATTGGCATAGGTTACTGTATGATTTGTTTCCGTTGCGAAACTGAAAAAATATTTTGAGCATGCTCCTTTAAACACAATACAGTAGGTTTTTCCGATTTGCAGAATACTTTTAAAATTTTTATTACATGAATAAAATATGTTTTAGTTTTTCTTGACATAATTTTAATGTTATTTTTGTAAACATTTTTTCGTTTTAAGCTTAAATTAAGCCAAGATTCGCTTTCAAAATGAGTCATTTTAGCATAAAACTTTTAGGATTACGGTTTTCGTGACGAGACTCCGTGTACAAAATCACCTTCTGCGCCTTGATTTTTAGTGTGGATTTACGAGCGCTGCATTTTTCAAAATTTTCTTTTTCAGGTTATTATGCTTGTCTGAGAAAAAAAAGGTTAGAGAGTATTCTTTGCAGTCTAAATACGGTAGCGGTCTCGAAGCGGAGAGCCTAAATAGCACACTAAAGTGGAGACGCAGACACTTTTTTGTCTGCGTCTAAACCTTTTTTTTCTCAGACAAGCATAATATTTCGAGCGTTTTTTCCCAATAAAGTACTTGAAAATTACCTAATTTTTTAGTGTTTTATCTGAAAAATCGTTTTGTCAGCTTACCTGCTTTCGTAAGCAACAGTTCTCAAGCTGAAATTCGCATTTTTTCGACATTTTTAGGAATACGGTTTTCGTGGCGAAACTCTGTGAACAAATTTAACTTCTGCGCCTTTAATTCTGTGTGGATTTACGAGCGATGTTCTTTTCTTTTTTTAGGTTTTTTTCTCTTTTTTTGGGTCACGTGGTTTCCTGATAAAGTACATCGAAATTACATCACTTTTCAGTAAAAAAAGACGAAAAAAATCGTCTAATCTGCCCCGCCTCCTTGTCTTTCTCATCTCTTGATCGCTCTCTCCCACAAGTATCTTACCACTTTGATCATTCTCTCTTATCAATTTGTACCTTTTATCTGTCTAATTTTACCACTTCTGCAGAATGTTGTCCTCTCTTCGTCGCATCGTCCCAACTCTGCCACGTGGCTCCCGGTCTCTGACTTCTCAACAGATCTTCGACAGGGAGAAAAAGTTCGGATGTCACAACTACAAACCACTTCCAGTTGCTCTTTCAAAAGGAGAAGGATGCTTCGTTTGGGATGTCGAAGGAAAGAAATACTTTGATTTCCTGGCCGCCTACTCAGCTGTCAATCAAGGACATTGTCATCCAAAACTTCTCAAAGTGGTTCAGGATCAAGCTTCTACTCTGACTCTCACCTCGCGGGCTTTCTACAATAATGTGCTAGGAGAATACGAGGAATACATCACAAAACTCTTCAAATATGATAAGGTTCTTCCAATGAACACTGGAGTCGAAGCTTGCGAATCAGCTGTCAAGCTAGCTAGACGGTGGGCTTATGATGTTAAGGGAGTCAAGGAGAATGACGCCGTTGTTGTGTTCGCTGAGAATAACTTCTGGGGACGATCCATTGCTGCTATT
Source organism: Caenorhabditis nigoni (assembly GCA_027920645.1). Taxonomy (NCBI): domain Eukaryota; kingdom Metazoa; phylum Nematoda; class Chromadorea; order Rhabditida; family Rhabditidae; genus Caenorhabditis; species Caenorhabditis nigoni. The sequence continues at coordinate 4,809,193 of CP115866.1, read as the reverse complement.
TCTGCATCCACTGACCCAGATTCGTATGCTAGATTCGGACCATTCGTCCCGGGATTCAAAACAGTGCCATACAACAATTTGAAAGCTGTCGAGGAGGCTGTTTCCGACAAGAATGTCGCCGCTTTTATGGTTGAGCCAATTCAAGGAGAAGCTGGAGTCGTGCTTCCAGATGCTGGATATTTGAAGGGGGTCGCTGACATTTGCAAGAAGCACAACGTGCTTTTCATCACTGACGAAGTGCAAACTGGTTTGGGAAGAACTGGAAAGTGAGTGACACTCTTTTAGTGAGACGGATTTCTGCATTTGCGCGTCAACATGCCCGAGAGTGTTTGCGTATGCAGTATTTTTTTAAATTTGGCGCCAAGATGCGGGTGTCCCAGAGGAAGGGAAACAAGGAGTTTTTGGCTAAGCCTATAATTTTTGACAACAAAAAAAAAAATAAAAATCTGAAAAAATTTCAGCCAAAAGTGTGCGATTTTCACTGATTTTCACCAATTTCAGTACTTTTTTTTTGGCTGAAAATTTTTTTTCAATTTTTTTTGTTTTTTGTTTGAAATTATAGGCTTAGGCAAAAACTCCTTGTTTCCCTTTCACTGGAATACCTGCGTTTTGGCGCCAAATTCAAAATTTTGAGTTTAAAAAAATTGCTGAAATTCAAGCCGAAAAATTAGCGAAAATTCGCATTTTCGCTGAATTTGACATCATAATTTTGGCGCCAAATTCAAAGAATTTGAATGCCTTCCACCAACAAAGCGCCACCGAATTTATGGATTTGCGCGTCAACATGCCTGAAAGTGTTTGCGTACATGTGTCGTAATATAAAATGCTTTGTACGCAAACACTCTCTGGTATATTGACGCACAAACGCACAAATTCTGTCAGCTCGGCCTAAAAAAAAAAATATTTTCAGACTCCTGGCTCACTACCACGACAACGTCCGACCAGACATCGTCGTTCTCGGAAAAGCGCTGTCCGGAGGCTTCTATCCAGTGTCTGCAGTGCTTTGCGATGACGCTGTCATGATGAATATCAAGCCAGGAGAGCACGGATCCACATACGGAGGAAACCCATTGGCTTGCAAGGTGGCTATTGCTGCTTTGGAGGTAATCACCATTCTTAAAGGTGGGGGGACATGAAAAAAAATAATGTTTTCTAAATTCCGTTCAAATATGCCCCTCGAGGAGTTGAACTTGTCGGTGCGAGTATTGAAGGTGCGGCGCCGCTACCGACTGAGCCACGCGGGCAAAGCGGCAGCCGGCGCCCGGTTGCATACATAAAGGCGAGGACGACCGCTGTACGCAGAGTGACATTAAGCGTTGTACACCGTCACGGTAGAATGCATACTCTGGCTACAAAAATCCTACGAAAAATCTCCTGTCCCCCCACCTTTAAAATAATTAGAATTCCAAATATCTGAAATTTTAGATTCTCCAAGAAGAGAAACTCGTTGAGAACTCCGCCAAGATGGGAGAAGTGCTGATGAACAAGTTGAAGACGTTGCCAAAAGACGTTGTATCTCTTGTCAGAGGAAAAGGCCTCTTCTGCGCTATCGTTATCAATAGCAGTGCGTTTTTAAAACAACATCAAACATCAAGATCACCTATAAATCTTTCAGAATACGATGCCTGGAAAGTGTGTTTGAAGCTGAAGGAGAATGGACTTCTCGCCAAGAACACCCACGGAGATATCATTCGATTCGCCCCGCCCCTTTGTATCAACCAAGAGCAAGTCGAGCAGGCAGCTGATATCATTATCAAGACCATCACCGAATTCGCCAAGCAACATTAATATAATCAGATTACTGTATTCTTTAAATTGTTCTCACGATCCAGATGCTGGTACATTTATAGCATTCGCGTTTCCAGTCTTTTTTGACTGAACTTTTTCTCTATTGCGTATCGCAAATTGTACTTTTAATAAAGTTTTTCTTTATCATTTCAAGGTCAAGAAATCAAATTTTTTCAAATGGAAATGATAACGATTTATCGGTCACAGAATTGGAACGAGAGGAACAGGTCTACAGAAGAATATCCGTTAATGTTTTTTTGTTCTCATAATTTTCTCTAATCCTCTCGATTATCCCTAATCTCTCGGTGATAACGATGCCGGGTACCTGCCGCCGACATCCGCGAAATTTGGTTTAAAAAGAGCGATCCGAATGGGAAATCCTTCAACATTTCTCCAATTTCCAATGGAGATGTTCATTTCTACGAATCTACCTCATATTTTTTAATATTTTCTAATTCTGCCTCATGTCGAGCTTATTCTGGAATCTTCTAAATATTCCGACCCCGTCCAGCCATTCCTTGTGTCATATTTTTGCTCTAGTATGCCGGATTTTCAATTTGGATTTTTAATAATTTTCTAATAATTATTAACCTAACTTCTTTTACATATCAATGCAGCTATATTGGTGCTATTTAGTTGTTCTGTATTTAATAAGACCCAAGAAAAAAGAATAATAAAGAATTGTGACGGAGAATTCGTTTTGTGTTTTTTTTCCGGAAAATTTCCGAATTTTTGACTACAGTATGTCAAAGGCGCAGGCGAGAAGTTTTCTTGCGGGTCTCGAGCGGATTTACATTTTTTTCCGCGTTTTTCAATTTTGTTTGCTAATTTTTATCTATTTTTAAGCTCTTTTGATGGGAAAGTAGGATTTCTAATCCAAAATAGTATAAAAGTGGAATATTTCGAAATTCCGACCATTTTCATAGTATTTCCGAAGTTTTTTTTCGGAAAATTACAGATTTTTAGACTACAGTATACCAAAGGCGCATACGAAAAGCTGCTTCGTGGGTCTCGAGCGGAATTTTTTTTTGCGTTTTTGAATTTTCTGTCAATTTTTCAGCGATTTTTCGCGTTTTAGCTAGATTTCTTATCGAAAAATTCGTTGGAAATCGAAATATTCCGAAATTCCGGAAATTTCAAAATAGAAAAATTCCGCAATTCCGAAGATTCCGGAAGCGGAGTTTTCTGATATTCTGAAATTTTGAACCTCGGAATTTTCGAGGTTCCGGCAAAAATAAAGGAAAATCACAAGAAATTGAAAACAAAGAGATTTATAGTGTTAAGGATCCGTATAAAAGTAGATATGAGAGCATTATATTTAACACAAGACATGATAAACAGAGAAAAAATAATCAATTTTTGATTCGTTTTGGTGCTGGAGAATCGCAAATCACTTCTGGTTCACTATCAGCTGGATCTTCCCATTCTCCGTCTCCCTTTTCAGGTGTCTTCTGAAGGTATTCCGCAATTCCAGGCTGATTTACGTCGTTGAATCTCAGATGCATCTTATCGGCCGTTCGGAATGTGTCACTTGATAAACTGACTTGTCCAAGAACATCCAATTTCTGTTGAACCATATTCCACATGACGTCATCTGCCGTCTTCTTTGCAATCAAATACTGCACGAATACTGAATCCTTCTGTCCCACTCGATGAGCACGATCTTCCGCCTGAACCAGGTATCCTGGATTGAAATGGATTTCCGCAAAAACGACAACCGACGCAGCAGTCAAAGTGATTCCAACACCAGCTGCAGTGATAGATAGAACAGCCACCCGAACGTCTTCATCGTTTTGAAAGGAGTCGCAAAGGGCGGTTCTTTGATGGGAAGGAGTCTTTCCATCGATTCGAATCGATCTTAGCTTCCGTTTATTGACTTCGTGTTGAATTGTATCCAACACGATTTGATGATGTGCGAAGATCAGAACTTTCCTGGGCGGGGCGTCCGGATAAAAGTAGTTTTCGAGAATGTGTTCACAGACGGCGGCTGCCTTTACGATTCCAGTCAGACTGTAGAATTCGAGGAGGGATTCGTGCTTTCGTTCCTGGAATTTTAAATATTCAGTTTTGCGCTCAGGTACCAGAAATGTCCGAATTCCGGATTCCGGAACTTTAGTTCTATTCCGTATTCCGGATTCCTGAAAAATAATTTTATTCCGGATTCCGGATTCCGTGTCTCAAAAAAGTCAGTCCGGACATCTTTGTCAGGTACCCATGATTTCAAAAACTACCGTAATCCAAAACCCCATGAAATCAATTATAGAAAAATTGCAAATTTCTTATTTTTAAGGTGGTATACGGTAGGTCTTTTACTGTCTTATTTTGTGCAGAAAATCATGTAGTTTCGTATAAAAATAAAGAAAAATTAAAAAAAAATTGTTGGACCTTACGGACGCGAGCTGGAGTTTTCTAGTCCTCCGTAGCCGGTTTTTTCAGTTTTTTCAGATTTTTCGAGATAAAAACCGGAAAAAATCTGAAAAAAAAACTCAAAAAATCGAAATTTCTCGAAGGAAAAAATTGATTTTTCTTCATTTTTTTTTGCAAGTTTTTAGACCGTTTTAGTTTTAGTTTTTTGATGATTCTTTTCGATTTTTCCGATTTTTTTGTCTGAAATTCGAAGAAAGATTACTGTAGGTTACTGTAGAAAGCTACTTTCCGTTTGTAGTTTTTTATCGCAAACACAATCACGTCAAAATGCAGACGAAACAAACTACAAAATACAGTAATCTACAGTAATCAGACACCGTTTTCCATCAAATTTCAGACAAAAAAATCGAAAAAACCGATAAAGAAGCTTAAAAAATAACTAGAAACCCTGAAAAAATGTCTAAAAATGTTGAGAAAAAATCGGAGAAAAAATCGATTTTTCTCTTGTCGAAGTTTTCAGTTTTGGCGGGAATTCAAAAAAAGTTTCTAGATTTTGCCAGTTTTTATGTGAATCTGAACATGATTTTCTGTACAAAATGAAGCTTCCAGAATGTTTTCTGAGCAATTTTCAGTCACCGTAAAACCTCTAATAGAAGGGCACCATACTGTCAAGTTTGAGCTCAATTATCTCAGCTCCTATAAGAGATATCAGAAAGTAGTCAACTGATAAAATGTATATGATATCATGATAAGCAATTTATCAGCTGACACATTTTTGATATCTCTTGTAGGAGCTGAGATAATTGAGCTCAAAGTTGAAAGTCAGGGGGCCCTTTTATTACAGGTCTTAAGACAATTTAAGATTGCTCACCATGGAATTAATCTTCTCATAATCAGCTTTGGCCTTTTGCAAATCATCCATTCTCGCGTCAATCGTCGGTCCTGACACATAAACGACTTCTCTCCGTTTCTCAGGAAGATCCTTCAACACGTCAGCCTTCAATCTTCGAATCATGAATCTTCTGAACATAATCGCCGCCAATTCTTCAGAATTCGTACAACCCTTCGCTTCGAAACAGAATCTTCCTTGCTTTCCATCACAGTATCGAATCGCAAATTCATGAAAATTCGTAAATAGTTTATGATCAATCAATCGAATCTGTGTGAATAGTTCCGATGGGCGGGACAAAGCGGGAGTTCCAGACAGGAGGATGACGTGGATTGCGATCTTCGCAAGATCCGTCGCCACCTTCGTTCGTCTCGCCTTTCCGTCTTTCAACATATGAGACTCATCGAAAATGATAGTACTGTATTTCTCTCGTTTAAGTAGGTCAGCCTTCAGAACCATTTGCTCATAGCTCATGATCGCTACAGTATTGGATGTTCGAACATCGGGAAGGGGATCTGACGATTTGTCGACGATGAAAATTCGATGAATTATTGGGAAGAATGTGTTGATTTGTTTCTTCCAGGCGCCTTTCACAGATGCTGGGCAGACGATGAGCAGCGGCCAGTCAGCTCTGAAAAATCGGAAATTTGAGGATTTCGAGACCACGCGCGCGAAAAGTGGGCGGAGCCAAAATTGCAAGCCTGGCACGGTGTCCTTCATATAACATGTGAATGTGCTTGCAATTTAGGCTCCGCCCCTTGACTCCGCCCATTTTTACAGACAATTCTTTTCCTCGGAGAATGTACGGTCTGATTTCAACGCGCGCTGTGGCCGAAAATTCGAAAGTGGGCGGAGCTTGGTTACGGTAAACTCTAGGTACCCTAGTAATTATCAGTAGGTCTTTATCACTCGTTTCAAGGCCTCGATTCCCCATTTAAAGCAAAATCTCGAGAGAAAAAATTTATTTTTTTTGTTCAATTTTTTTGCAAAATTTTTAGACCTTTTCAGGTTTTCCAGCCATTTTTAAAAATTCTTTTTTGATTTTTCCCATTTTATTGTCTGAAATTTGGTGTTCGCAAAGATTACTGTAGATTACTGTAGCTTCTTTTCTGTAGTTCTTTTTTTTCATTTTGACGTCATTGTGTTTCCAAAAAAACTACAAAATAGTAGGTTGCTACAGTAATCAACAGTAATCTTCACAAAAAAAAACCGGAAAATCGATAAAGAAAAATAGCTAGAAAACCTAAAAAGGTCTAAAAATTTCGCTAATTTTTTGGAATTTTCAGTTTTGGCGGTATTTCAAAAAAATCGGTATCATTCCAGAAGTTTCCAGAAATAGACGAGAAGCGATTTTTCGAGATTTTGCCATTTTTTTTTTGAATTTTGTCTTTGTTTCTATATGATCTAAATATTCTCTACAATGTGTATATTGGTACCGTAAAACCTGTATTAGAAGAGTCCCTCTAATAGAAGGGATCCTCAAATAGAAGGGCCGCCACCAGAGTTGTCAGGAAGTGAAATGTTGGAATTCGGAAGTCGGAAGTCGGAAGTCAGAAGTGAAAAAATTGCCCGGAAGTCGGAATTCCTGACATCTCTGATTAGTACCCTAATACCTGTATTAGAAGAGTCTCTCTAATAGAAGGGCCCTCCTTAGATGCTTCAGAATCTCTTTCCCATTGATTCCTTACTTATAATATCTGGCAATCGTTAGTGCTTGAACCGATTTTCCTAGACCCATTTCATCAGCCAACAGAATCCTTCCATTCCTTTCCAAAGCGAAAGTAACACCTTCTTTCTGATAAGGGAACAACCGTTTAATCAACTCTGGATCCATGATTTTCGTCAAATCACTCGGGGTGGGTTTCGGTTTGAAACTCGTCATCATTCCTAGAATATTCATTGGAATCGGCTCGATTTCCACTTTCACCGATTGCGCATTCTTCAGAAGATTGCTCATCGTCGAGTGTTCGCTGAGGGATACTGTCCATAGTTTCTTATTTGGGTCGTAGTTCCTGCTGGGGACTTGTTTGATAAGATCAACGATTGCAGAGTGGAATGGGTAGAATTCAATCTGGAATTGGAATTTTTAGGTAAATCTGTTTGTCCAGATGTCCTCTCACTTTAACTCTATCCTCCACATCTAGCTTCAGTTTCACCACAATCGTTGGTTTGATATTGGGAGTGGGCGGAGCCGGTTTTAGTGGCTGAGTGATGAAATTGTTCATGGTTGTTTGTTTTATACTGCTGTTCGATGTGGATTTCATTGGTTGACGGTTTTGTGGAGGGGATTGGAATACAGGGCGGGTTGGAGGTGGGAAGTTAACAGATGAGGAGCTGGCGGTGAGCTGGAAAATAGTTGTTACAACTACAGTAACCGGCATTTTATGAATTACACTTTCCAGGATTTCTGGAACTTTTGGATTCTGAAAACTTCAGAATTCTAGGCATGTCAGTTTTCAAGAATTTTAAAGTTTTTGGAACCCCGAATTTCCTGAATTTTTGAACTTTTCTGAATTTTCGGAATTCCAGAAATTTTTGAAGTTTCGGATTACCAGAATGTTATGAACTTCTGAATTTCAGATTTTCAGAATCTCTTTTTTGGATTTTCAGAACTTTTGGATTTTCTGAATTTTAGGACTTTCAGAATTTTTTGAATTTTCAGAATTTCAAGATCTTGAATTTCATGAATTTCTGAAATTCGGATTTTCAGAATTTCATAATGTTACGAATTTCTCATTTTCCGAGTTTTACGATATTCCGAATTTTTGGATTTTCAGAGATTTTTGGAATTTTATGAATTTCTGGTTTTCAGAACTTTTGGATTTTCAGAGCTTTTTGGAATTTTTGAATTTCGGATTTTCAGAATTTTTTTTGATGAATTTCTCAGAATTTCAGGGTTTCTAAATTTTCGAACATTCGGATTTTCAGAATTTTCGGAATTTTCGAAATTTCGGAATTTTTGGATTTTCAAATTTTTGGATTTTCAGAATCTTTGTATATTCGGAATTTCGAATTTTCAGAATTTCAGAATTTTTTGAAGTTTCGGATTTTCGGAATTTTTGGATTTTTACAATTATCAGAACTTTTGGAATTTCGGATTTTCAGAATTTTTGATCTTTCAGAATTTTATGAACTTCTGATAATCGGATTTTTAGAATTTTTTCAGAATTTTTTTTTCAGATTTTCAGAATTATCCGAATTTTTTGAATTTCGAATTTCTGGATTTTCAGAATTTTTGAATTTTTGGAATTTCGGATTTTCGAAATTTCCAAATTTCAGATTTCTTTGAATTTCGAATTTTTGAATTTCTGAATGTCCAATACCGTACCAATTCCATCTCCTTAATCTTCGCCGCTCTCCTCAGAGCTTCCTCTCGTTTCAGCGCAATCGCTTTGCGTTGCTCATCGGTGAGTGCCATATCTAGAAACTATTGGAAGGGTTAGAAGGGGACCAAAACCAAAGAAGTAAGTAGTATCACAACACAGAAAAACACACAACTCGGATAGAAAAAAAACTGGTAGGAGAAGAGAAAAAAGGCAATTTTTATAAATTATTATGGCAATAGGTACATAGGCAAGAAAATTTTCAAATTTCACAAGAAATGAGTATCGTTGTAAAAGAAGAAGAAAGCACAGAAGTAGAAGATCAAGAAGTAGAAGGTAGATTAAAGCTCAATCACTGCAAGTGGAAGGTACTTTTTGATGACGTCTCGATCGGATTCTCTCAATCGAAGACATCGTTGACTGGTTAGTTGAGAACGGGCTTCAGCGGCTTTCTGAAAATGGAATTGTACAGATTTTTGGGCAAATCCGAGGCAGGCTGACTTACTGTATTCGAATAAACCTTCAATTGATGTAGAAATCCAAAATTGGGATTCGCCGAGAATCTTCTATGATGAATATAGTCTACAGCGTCTCGCCAGTTGATTCCAAACGCTGTTATTAGGTAAAATGCAACGAGAGTGGCACTTCTGGAGACACCGAGAAAGCAATGGATGAGGACGGCTTCTGAAATTTAAAAAAAAATGAAAAAGAAAACTATGGTTTTATTGATTTTTCTTTAAAAAACCTTTTTGTTCATTATTCCGCAAAATAGTTTTGAAATTTGAATTTGGCGCCGTAATGCGGGCCTACCGTAGTCAGGCAGACATCCTCGACGTCAATTCGTGACGAGACCCGCCGCGCTTTCAACTTGAGCGGCGCATACCGCGCTCGCACAAGTTTTCGAAAAAAAATTGAGAATTTAGAACCAAAAAGGACCAAAATCTGTGGATTTGATCAGAAAATTTGATATTTTTTGAGCCGAAAAATGTGCGTTTTTGACTAAAATTGAGATTCTTCGAGCCAAAAAATGTGAATTTTATGCAAAAATTGTTATTTTTAGTGCCGAAAAATCTGAATTTTTGACTGAAATTGATATTTTAGAGCCAAAAAATGTGGTCTTTTCACTAAAATTGTTAATTTTAGAGCCAAAAAATCATGAATTTTAGACTGAAATTGATATTTTTAGAGCTGAAAAATATGAATTTTTGACTAATGTCGATATTTTTAGAGCTAAAAAGTGAATTTTAGACAAAAACTGAAAATTTTAGGGCGGAAAAATATGAATTTTAGGAAAAAATTGTAATTTTTAGAGCAAAAAATTGCGAATTTTTGACTAAAATTGATCATTTTAAGGACAAAAAAATGAATTTTTGAGAAAATTGGCATTTTTAGAGCTAAAAATGTGCATTTTTGGCTAAAATTGCCTCTTTTAACGACGAAAAATATGAATTTCAGCCTAAATTTGATTATTTTTAGAGCCAAAAAATGTGGATTTTAGACTGAAATTAATATTTTTAGAGACAAAAATTCTGAATTTTAGACTGAAATTTCATATTTTTAGAGCTAAAAAGAGAATTTTAGACAAAAACTGTACATTTTAGGGCGGAAAAATATAATTTTAGGAAAAATTGTAATTTTTAGAGCTAAAAAATGTGCATTTTTGACTAAAATTGTGATTTTTAAAGCCAAAAAAGTAAATTTTAGACTAGAATTGTAATTTTTAGATCCAAAAAATATAAATTTTAGACTAAAATTGTCATTTATAAAGCCAAAAAATGTTAATTTCAGACTGAAATTGCTATTTTTAGAGCCAAAATTATGAATTTCAGCCTAAATTTGATAATTTTTAGAGCCAAGAAATATGAATTTTAGACTGAAATTGTCATTTATCGGGCTAAAAATGTGAATTTCAGGCAAAATTTGTGATTTTCAGAGCCAAAAAAACCTAAACCTGTTTTAATCTGAAACTCCCGCTCCTTACCTCCTCTTATCCTTGTTTCATGAATCAATCGAATCGCTTCATCTAGAATCGAATCAAACTTCGCATCAACCGTATCAGACATTGAATAAAATCGATAATTCCTCACAAACGGATAACTCTTTTCATAATTCGAAACCTCTCGATCCGATACATTAATCACTGTTCTGATATTTTTCTCTTTCAATAATTCCGAATTCTGTGAGACTGTCCGTCCCGAGAGATAAAGATTCGGGAGGATCTCCGAAATTTTGCCACTCGACAAATTCTGAAGTTTCGCCGATTTGGACGCATCCAATGGGATGTTTCCGACGGCTTTTCGTAACTTGTCATAGCAGCTTCGGAGACTTTCGGTGTCGCCCATCTAGGATAGCGAAAATTACCATTAACTGGCACAAAAAACTGGAGTTGAATGGAGGTAGTAGTGGATTCTGAATAGACAGAGCTAGAGGAGTCTAACTAGGACTAATGTTTTAGATTTTTATTTTTGACGATCATGCCAATAATAGGAAATAACAGAACAATGATGGGGTGAACAATGGGTATGTATAAAAAAACTTCAACTAACGAAAGAAAAAATAACAACGAACAACAAAACAATGAATAAAAAAAACAAAATAGCAAAACCCTTAATCTTCCTCTTCCATGACATCATCAGCAACAGACTGCAAGAAGCTTTCCGCCTTCGACTTTACGAGTTGAATCGATGCGGCATCTCCGTGCTTACTCTCCATTTCCAACCACTTCTTGTACAACGGCCGCATCTTGTGGACCGAAAGCTCTCGGTTACAGGCTCTCTCCAGAATCTTCCTCGCGTGTTCAATGCCAAGATGTTTGAGTGCAGCGTCAGCGTAGACTAGCCAAAGATCCGTCTTTTTGGGATGAGCAGTGACGAGTCCTTCGAGAAGGGTTCTTCCACGTTCCGCATCTCCAAGCTTGAATTCGAGTTGGGCGAATTTAGAAATCAATTGGATATCTGAAAGAAGTGATGTTTCGAAAAGTTGTAAACCGGAAAGAAACGGAAACACCACTACTCACGCTGTTGGGCCTTTGGCGCACTCTTCAATGCCCTCGGGAGTAAATCTCTCGCCCCCTTCTGGTCTTTTTGGGTCATCAAGTGCTCGGCGAGCAAAGTCCAAACTTCGAGTTTGTTGGCACGGAACTTGCTGACCATCTGCTCCAGAATGTGCTTGGCTTCGGCGTTCTTATTGAACTTTTGATAGATCTTCGCCAACGTTCGGTGGATTGTGTAGGAGTTGGCATTCTTGCAGGCGCGTTTGAAGACCTCGTCGACGGTGGTGGAGTCTCCGTAGGCGACTTCCATGTTCAGATAGGCAGTCCACATCTTCAGAAGTTCCTCGGATTCACTAAAAAACAAAAATTTAGAAATCGTTTTGGGATTCAAATACTCACGTTGGATTAATCGCAGATAGAGCTTCCTCTGCAGTCTTTCTGGCGGCCTTCAAGTCAGATTTTTCAACGAAAAGACTCATGTACTCAATCCAGTTGATAGCAGAGTTCGGGTCACTTCGAACCAATCTCGAGTGCTCTTCCTCTGACTTTTCGATCAGCTCAACCTTCTCCTCGTCTTCTGAATCCTCTTCATCGTCAACCTCTTCCTCCTCGTCATCAACGTCTTCTTCGGCATCAGAAGCATCCTCCTCTTCCTCATCACTAACTTCTTCAGTCTCCTCATCCTCATCATCCTCATCACTATCGTCATCGGTATTACTTGTCAACTTTCCAACTGCCGCCAAATCCTCATTTCTGAAGCCCTTGTTCGACCAATCGAATCCTGGATCTTCTGTTTCTACAGTCTCCGACGTCTTCTCCTCTTCTAGCAGAGCAACTTTAGATGGAGTTCCTTCACTCTTTGATGCATGTCTCTTCCTTTCTGGCTTCTTGGTCCACTTTCTGATCAGAATATCGTCTAGCTTCAGCACAATCTCACTTTTTGCGATCTTTGCAACAGTGACACGAACCACACTGCTAGTTCCGATTTCCAAACTGAAAAAAACTAGTTATAGAAAACCCAATTCAAAGAAAAATCCTTACATATCCTGATTCTCCTCATTCACTGGAATACGTCCAACGATGCCTGGTCCCAGTTCGATGAATAATGATCCTTTGGAAGCGCTACCCACGATTCCGTCTAGCTGAGTTCCTTCCTTGATCGCCGTGATGTCTGAGAGCAACTGTCTCTTTGGATCAGCAGATTTCGAATTGTAGCGGCTCTTCGTAGCAACATAATACCGTACTGGATGTCCTTCGACTTTCAAGCCAACAACATCCACTAACTGTCCCATTGCGAGTTGTTTCTCAGCGATTTCCTCCACACTCTCGTATTTATCAGTGATAGCAGTTGGTGTTAAAACAGCTTGTTGTCCAGAAGACAGCTTCAGACGAATATACGTTTTGCTGACATAAATGACACGTCCAGTAGCAGCAGTGCCAATCTTGAATTCAGTCTCCACATCGGAAATGTTGAGATTCAGGTCCAAAGACATTCTCTTTCTATCAACAGCGATGACTTTAGCTTGACGCATCTCTCCTTTGGAAAGTGACAAATCAACGATTCCTCCTTCGGCAGAAGTTGCTTTCAAGTCTTCAGAAACATTCTCTCTTGAGATAGATCCACTCCACAATGGGCTCACTTCCACTTTCAGATTTTGCTTATCAGTAAGAGTGGCTGATGCAAAGCACTTGATAAGATCTCCAACTTTGTAGTTCGATGGGAAGGAAAGGACTGATGCACGAACTTTTCCGGCTTGAATTTTAGATGGGATCATGGTGAGTTGAGCGATTTTAGAACCTCCTTGGTGCCCTTTTTCGAATCCAATGATTCTCACTATCACTTGCTTATTCTTATTTCTCTCCAAGAACTCTGCCAACGGATTTTCAGCGTTGAGAAGATTTGGCGGGAATTCAGAGACATGAAGGTGTCCAATGTTATCTCCAGGTAGACGAATATCAACGAACAGCGAATTCTTCTTCCGGTTTTCCTCGAACTTCGTTTGTCCCAAAACGATTCCTGTGTAGATTCCAAAGTTCTTGATGCTCTTCTTTCCTTGCTCTCCACCATCCTCTCTCTTATTATCTGGTTTGGCACTTCCAATGAATTCCTTCTTTATAAGATTGGTTCTAGCAACATCATCAACATCGCCGCCACCTCTGGTTGCAATATAAACTCCTTCTGACACCAATTTCGGCTCATTCGCGTCGACGATCATGTGAAGTTTCAATTTTTCATCAGAGACTGGAAGATGATTTGGATGGAGACGAGTTGGCAAATAGACGAGTCCTTGTGGAGAAACTGCGCACAGATAATCCCGACGAATGGCTACGATTTTAGTGTCATCAGTGGCTGGAGCAGCGAGAACGACTTCGTTTGTAGAGTGATTGATATCCACAACAATCAAGGTTTTCGAAGCGTTCTTCTTCTTTTTGGGGGTCTTTTTCTCAGACGAATCGTCGCCACCAGCCTTCTTCGGTACCACTCCAGCAATCTTCTTTCCGTTGTGCTCAAATTCAACAAGAGTCAAATCATCGAGCTCTTTGGTGATTTTCGCTGTCACCTTGGAGCCTGGAGTTGGGTAGTTTGAGTGCTCAGCGAGCCATTTCACTTCTTCGACGATTGATTCTAAAAGTGGAAGGGCGTATCGCTCAAGCATCTGCTCGCCATTGTCCATTTCAGTCTGAATTAGAGCATTTTTAGAATTGAAGCTGTAATAGTAGGGCCCCTAATTTTGAGTCATTTTATCTCAGTTCCTGTCAAAGATATCAAAAAGTTGTCAACTGATAAATTTGTCATCATAATATCGCAAACATTTTATCAGTTGACACATTTTTGATATCTTGCATAGGAACTAAGATAATTGGACTCAATCTTAGCAGTGTTAAGTAGCTTAACTTAAGTTTCTAGCTCTTTTTTACAGTAAAACTCACACATGGGTCAACCAAAAAGCTCTTTTTGGCGAGATCAACGCTCTCAATCTTTCCAATCACCACTTGACCAACTTCGAGGAGTTCCGATGTGCTCTTCGCATTCTCTGAAATATACAAAATTTTAATTTTATTAACTTTGTTTTCAACAACTCACTTCTCTCGAAAACCTTTCCAATAAGACCTGCTCCGCCAACAACTTCCACAAATACTCCGAGATCACTGATGATTTGTCCAACGACTCCAACCACAACTTGTCCTTCTTTCAGCTCTTCAATCTTCTTAGGTACCTTCATTCCTTTCACAAATCGAGCTACAGATCTCTTCACACACGCTCGGTTGACAGCTGCGATTTTTCCCATTGGAACGATTCTGGAGACCTCTTCTTTGTTCTCCGTAAGCAATCGCTTCGTGAGACCGATTGGAGCATCGAGAAGATCAGAAAGTAGATGATCATCAACAGAAGCGAATACTTCTTTCTTGTTCTCTCCGGTAAACGAAACATTCGCTTTTTCTCCTTTCTTCGCTGTTAACGATCCCTTGTAAACCTTTCCAATTCCAACTCCTCCATCAGCTGGTTTCGCTCTTTGGACCAGTTTCTTTTCGGAATTCTGAGATGCAGCAGCATTTGGATTCGCATCACGGAGCACGAAAACGACTCGATTGTTATCCTCGACTTTCTCCACGTTAGCAATCACAAAATCGTTAACTTTCGGGGTTGCTGGAAGGTGAATAGCTGCTTCTTTACGGAGAACACCACAAATGTTATTGAAACTGGCTAGAAGGACCACTCCAGAATCGAATACTTTTTTGACGATACATGGAAGTGTATTTCCAATCTCCAACTCCTCCACACTATTCGCTGATGGTCCTTTCAATGCAATGATTTGTTCGCGGCATGTGACAATCAGATTTTTCCGTTGATCGCAGATTTGCCATACTCGACACTTGGTTTCGGTACCAACTTGGAATTTGGCTTTGAGCTTTTGAAGATTCAGAGGCTTATCAGAGAGCAAACTCATTGGAGCGAAAGCTTGGACAAAGTTGCAAACTGTTAAGTAGACTCCACTTTTGGCCACATGATAAACTCGAGCATCAAGAACGTCACCGCATTTCGCATCCTGAAAAATGAAAAAGGTCAGAACTCAAATAGGTCAAAATCGACTCACCTGGTACTTAGTGATTTTCTGATTCAGAATATCTTTTCTCGTAGAAACTGTGATTGCTCTATCAGCATAACGGAATCCTGTAACTCTGCAGAACTTCTCTGTTCCCACTTCGTATTCTGTTGCAACTGAATCTGGCTTCTCCAAAAGTCCTCGCGACGAGACAGCAGTGACTAGAGACTTCTTTCCGTCTGTTGGCGGCAAAGTGAAGTATACAATACTCTTCGTTGGAATCACATCGACTACAGTGCATTGCACTTTGTCTCCAATTTGGATTCCTTCGAAAGATGTTCGTTTTTCAACACGGCTCACAGCTACAATATCGGGATGGGCGTTGAGAACAAGGACTTTGGAATTCTGTTGGCAGAACATTACAACAGCACGAATTGCTTTTCCAAGCTTCTCCGGATTCTCTTGAAGACGTGGTGGCAAGTTACGACGTGGAAGAATTCCCTTCAATCCGTTTCCAATATTAACGATGACTCCTGCAGTGACAGCGTCTCCTGTTGGCTCACACTCCAGAATGGTTCCAGGCATCAGATGATTCAATTGAAGTTTCTCACAACTAGCCATATTCAAATTGTCTTGTTCAACAAACGAAGTGACTTTGACAACTCGAGAAGTTGTGGAAAGAACTCTAACCACAAGTGGTTGTCCTTCTCTCAATCCTGCAGCTGGGAACTGGGATTTTTCAATGAATCCCGTCATTTGATCGAGTCCAACATCCAAAATCGCTCCTTTCTCTTCCAAACTGGTCACTGCGGTATGAATTACAAGTCCGGCAACAAGCATATTAGGAGAGAGATGTTTGTTAAGTCTCGCTGGATTGCAACTCGCTTTCGATCTTCCTTTATCATTTCCAGCCTTTTTGCTGATCACTCTGAATGGAACCATTTGACCGATTTGGAACGCATCCTTGATCTCGATTTTATTTTCGTTGAACAGATCTGTAAACTTTGCGGACACTTCTGCTGCGTGAATTTTGACAGTGTGGGTGCCAGCGGTGTGCAATAAGACTCCATCATCGAAAAGTTCAGCTACAACTCCGAGACCAGTGAGACCATCGATAAAATCGTCGACTTTCGGAATCCAAGATGACTCTTCTTTCGCCTTCTTAGCATCATTTTGCTCTGGGACTGCTGACTTTCTCTAAAAAAATTGAAAAAATAGAAACATAACGATCAGTATCACACCTACCTTCAAGCCTTTCGTTGGGAATCCTTCCTTGGTTGGTTTCGGTTTATCAGAACCTCCACCACGAGGGAAATACTTTTCATTTGTTACCTCTTCAAGTTTAACCATCTGGAAAAGCGATTTTGGAGGGTTTAATAAATACGATCGATATGTAAAAATGCGCAAAAATAATTAGGTGAATTTTCAAATGATAAAAAGTTTGTTAAAAGCTTCTGAAACAGAGTTTTAAGTTAATTTTTAGTCGAAAAAAATGTTGAAAAAAATCCGAAGGATGAAATGTGTGCAAACACCACGACGCACTATTGCGGCTTTTTTCACAGTAATCTGCCCTTTTTTAACGGATTTTTCATAGAAATCCGGTGAAAATTGGGAGAAAAATATAATTTCAGATGGAATTTATTAGAAAAAATATACATAAAAGGAAGCGAAAAATTCAATTTGAGAGTTCTTTTCTTCAG
Source organism: Caenorhabditis nigoni (assembly GCA_027920645.1). Lineage (NCBI taxonomy): Eukaryota > Metazoa > Nematoda > Chromadorea > Rhabditida > Rhabditidae > Caenorhabditis > Caenorhabditis nigoni. The sequence goes on along the minus strand of CP115866.1, from coordinate 4,792,088 downwards.
CGTTCGTCTCCTGATTTTTTGTTCTCTGTAAAAAAAACCTCAAATTTTCTTTTTCTCTTGAATCGCAATTTTCCCAGAAGTCAAAAGGAAGTGGGAGAATTGACTCATAATTAGATTTTGTAAGAGATTTATTAAAAGCGAAATAGAATATAGAACTTATGATTAATGAAAAAATATATAATGAAGGTTCGGACACACAAAATATACTTTTAGGGTGCAAATTTCATCGGGAATTAGTTTAATAATCCTCATCATCGGCATCGAAGCTGTTCTTGCTCTTTTTCTTCATCTCCTGAGCCTCCTTCATTTGCGAGAATGGCCCACTGGCCGATCCGAGTGATGTCTTGCTCTCTTTCGATTTGAGAGTCTTCGACTTGTCGTTTTTGAACGATTTGTTAGTGGAGTCAGTGGTGATGTCAACTGAAAAAATAGTTTTTCTTGAAATTCCGCTCCACGGGGAGTTGAACTTGTGGCCCATCGCTTGAGGTGCCGCGCTGCTACCGACTGACCCACGAGGGCGAATTGAGAATCGCCGCTCGGTGTCATACATGAAAGCGGGTAATTTAGCTGAACGCAGAGTCACCGGAAAACTCAGAAAAAAAATTTAATTACCAATATTGCACATCATCGTGGCCGCTTCGAAGATCCCAAGTCCCACATTCTGTCCTGGTCCTCCTCCAAGTCCAGGCGACTCCAAACTATTGCTCCGTTGCGATGAGACGGATTCTTTCTCCTTCGAAATCCCACCGCTTCCAACATTCAACGACATTGTCGACGGCTTCTGATCGCTCTTCTTAATCGATCGTCTCTTCTGAAACAGAACCTTAAACTCTGAAATTCGAAAAAAAAACACTCACCGAACTCTTGGTCTCCATTTCGGACATGTATTCTGACAGATTGATCGTTTTATGAACACTTTTCCTGCGTTTTAATAACTCACTTTGGTCCTTTTTCGCTGTCTCCGCTAGCTTCAATTGGCTCGTTTGCGATTCGAGATCGTCGAAAATCAACTCGTTTTTCTTTGCTTTGGCCTCCTCTTGCTTCTTTTTAAGCTCACTGAACATTGTAGTCGTCGCTGGAAAATTCAATTAAATATCAGAGAAAGGAGATACAAAATGATATGTGATAACTGGTTAGGCAAGCAAGGGGAGGGTTTTCCATGGGAGTGAGTGACAAAAATTTGTATCCGTGGGAGGCCTCGATTTTCTCTTTTTCTTCCTTGGATTGACTCATGTCCATGGGAAATTTCTAATAGAAAAAAAAATCATATGAACAGGAAAATTTTGTGGGAGGTGATCAAAAATCTAAAGGTTTCCAGGAAGACAGTAACCGTATTTTCTCTAATAGCAACCAACCCAAATAATCAACTTTGAGCTCAATTATCTCAATTTCTGTGGAAGATATGAAAAAGCGGTCAACTGATAAATTGTTTATCATAATATCACCTACATTTTATCAGTTTACAAATTTTTGATATCTTTCACAGGAAGCGAGATAATTGAGCTCAAAGTGAAAGAATCGAGCCCCTAGTCTTCTGACCCAATTTTTGCTGATCAAAATACCCAATTTTTTCTACCACAACCTTTTCCGAGAACAGATTTTTGGCAAATAATGACGTATTCATTTCAGAAAACCTCCAGAAATAGATCGTTGATTTTGAATTGGATTGGGATAGGATTACTGTATTTCAGGAAACTGAATTAGGGATACTGTGTGTTACGAAAACCTTGAAACATTTAAGTTCTGCTGAATTCTCAAATTTTACTCTGAAATAAGAAGAGTTTGAGATTCTTAGTTTCTGAGGATTCGTGATTTTTTTTAAAGTTGTGATTCAAGGGTTCGGGATTTGAAAATTCAGAATTTTCGATTTTCAGAATTTTCGATTTTCAGAACTTCCAAATCTCAGTTTCAGAATTTCAGTAATTCAGCAATTTTGAATTACCGAGTTTTCGATTTTCAGAATTTCAGAAAATCAGTGGTCCGCAATTTCAGAATTTCCGAATTTCGGAGTTAAGGATTTTCAGAATTCCAAAACTACAGAATTCCTCAACTTTGGAATTTCAGAGTTTCAGAATTGCAGACATTCTGAATATTGGAATTCCTGAATTTATGATTTTCAAATTTGGAGTTTTTGAATTTCTAACTTTCTGAATTTCAGAGTTTTTGAATTTCTGAATTTCTGAATTTCTGAATTTCTGAATTCCTGAATTTCCGATTTTTTGATTTTCTAATCCTCTGGGTTTCTGAGTTTCGGAATTTCAGAATTTCAGAATTTCAAATCCTAAAGAAATCCTAAACATCCCAAAAACCAAAAATCCAAGAATTATGTTTTTTCTGGAGAATACTGACGAATTCTGGCAGAACCCCAAAAATTAATTATTACTTTGGGATTGAATCAGGAGAGGATTACTGTAGCTCCTGGAGAAATAGGGACACTGTAGGTGCACAGAGTTTTTTGTGTAATTTCTAAATTTCTGAAACCTGAAAATGTCGGAATTCGAGAATTTTAGGTTCAAAATCTGTTAATCGCATGATACTCAGATTCCAAATTTTCGAATTCTGAAATATCTTTCAAAATTTCAAAATTTTCGAAATTCGGAAAATGCCTCAGAATCTGAGAATTTCAGTTATTTAGAAAAACTTACAGATTTCGAGACATTTACCAATTCTAAGATCTTTACTTAAATAGGAAATTCCAAAATTTAAAAAGCCTTTCAAAAATTTTTCTAAGAAACCCAAAACTTAAAAAAAAAGCAAATTTTGTATTCTTTTCTCTTCTCAAAAAGGCAAGATCAATAAAGAAAAAGCTAGAAAAGTAGAGAGAAACTAGTCCTAAAAACTAATCAGCTTCTCTCTTTCTCAGGAGCCAGAATCAAGAAGTGATTGGTTTCTGAAGGTAACGAGAAGAAGGCGTGGAGCTCTCCATTTTTCCGTTGGCGTGGGAGTCGTTGAAGAAGATGGAGATGGAGAAACGGAGCCGTAATCAAATCGGATTTTTTATTGGCTTAGCCACGACTCGATTTCCATGGAAACTGGAGATATATGTATCCAATCCGTTGGAAGAAAAGGAAGAAAGCTAGAATCGGAGAAGGGGAAATAAAATTCTGAAAAGATTTTTCTCAGGGTTTTAGGATTTTTTTTTCAGATTTCCAGGTTTCCAAATGTTTCAAACTTGGTCAATGGTTTCCGATAAAGCTTTTTTGTTGCAATTTCAACAATAAATCGTTCATTTTCCAATTTTTTTTGTTTGTGTTCACTTGCGAACTGTATTTTTTATCTAGTTTCTCTGTCACATGACTTCCAACCTCGCATTTCATTGAACATGTCACTCTACTCTCAGCCTTCAGCGTGTGTTCGCTATATTGAGTCAACAGTTTTTTTTTCGCTGCTTGATCGCAAATTCCATACTTTTCTCTCCTCCCAAATAAATATTTATTGTCTCCCCAAAAAAAACTTTCAAAGTATACGGTAGATTTTGCGGTACACTTTGTCGTCGAATCCGCTGTTTACACCCTGTGCCCTTTGCTCGGTCTCTTCGTTTTACACACTATTTCGCGCTATCTCTGCCAATGACTCCTCAACAATCCCCCAAATTTCACTCATTTTCACTTGTTTTTCTTCAATTTCCCAGAAGGAAAATATCTGAAAATCTGGAGTTTTGAAAAATTCGGAAGCTTTTAGCTAGGATTTATTGGTTTTTTCAAATTTTTTAGCTATTTTTTAGGAGGAAGATGTGAAAATTGAAATTTTAGGACACTCGCAAGATTCGACCAGAGTTCATCCCATCACGAGCGCTCAGATTACCTCGAGGCTCGAAAAAAAAACTAGGTCATTACGTTTTTTTTGTTGTCTGGAAAAAATGGAATTAAACGCGTGAAGACCTCGTTTTTTATAAGCCAGCAATAATGCAAAAAAGGGTTTTCTGTCGAAACCTGTTAACTTTTTTGGAGCCAATTTTTTAAGAAATTCGTTTACACCTAAATAAATTCCACACTCCCAAGCAGCTATTAGACCTTCAAAATCAAAGGCGCACGACCTTGAAAATTCATTCAGCCCCTTTTTTTTCGTTCCGACGACATCGCATCCCACACTCGATCATCTTTCTTACGATAATATTGTCTCTCCAATTTGATATATCTTCTTGTTGCGCCACGCTTGTAATAATATTTTATTAGTTTTTATCCTAAAAAGTTGTTTCTTATGATGACCCAATTGCTCATTATAACTTGCTCTTCAGAGGTGCGGCTCTATTTGAATAGAAGTACTTTCTGTTGCCCGTCCATCTGCAGTAAACAATCCTCTCTTTCCATCTTTTCTGCCTCTTCTTTTTCTCTTTTTCTTACTTACCTATTTATCGAATTTTTTATATATATTTTTTCCAGGTAAATTTCGATTCAAAGCCCCCCGATTCAAGCAGTTAAGCGAAAGCCGTAGTGAATCTGGCAACGTGCCAAAACCGCCCCTGTGAAAAGTGCCTTTTGTTTGAAATGTGAGTCCTTTTTTGGGGTTTTCTACTGTAGTATAAAACTGTATATTTCCAGACAACGAAGGGAAAATTAGAACAAGGAAGTCTTCCGAAACTGTCAAGGACGGAAACTATTAAAGTGAGTATTTTGGTTATTTTGGACTTTCCTAGACTCTGGACTCTCTTACCTCCGTGACGATATTGAGATGGTTCAACAGTTAGGGTACATTCAACTCCTCCTCCGGGTCATCACAATGTCGTTACCGGATTGCTCTATTTGAATGTACTCAACTGTTCGAACCTTTCAGGTAGAAGATGCTTCCTTCTCTCACTCGATTCTTTGCACGGGCACTTGTCCCTCACCGCGCGGCCCTCAGCTCCTCCTCCTCTTCCTCCACGCCAATAGAAGAAGAAGAAGTTTCATTCGAGAGTCTGAAACCGTCACGAGCATTTGAAAAAAGCTTAAAAGGAGATGTCAAGAAACAATATGAAAAAGCTCTCAAGGAATTTGAAATTTTCGTTTATATGGGAAAGATGGTTCCGAATAAAATGAGCGACGAGGCTTGGAAGCAGACTCTGGAATGCAAATCGCTTAGCGATAGAATCAGTTATTGGGAGTACATCGCACTGACGGCAAGAAGAGCTCAAAGGAAAGATAAATCGCAGAAATTTAACAAAGATCGATACAAGGAGAGTCTCGCAGAACAACAGAAAATAATGGATGCAGGTGGAATGGGATATGGACCGGAGATGTATCAATTGATAAGTAATCCATTGAGAAATCAGAAAAGAGTGAATAATATCGAAGGATCGAAGGTTTTCGCTAGCATGAAAAATGGGTCACCACGAATCGCGCTGGATTTACAATTCATTCAAGAAGCGGGTCGACGGGATAGCGGAGAACTTGGAAATCAGATGCAATACTGTATCAGTGAGAATTTCTCTTCGAAAAATCCCCTGGTTTTGGATTTTGTGAACGCCCCATCGAAGGAATTTCTGGAGGAGTGGCTTAAGAAAAGTGTTGGTTATTACACGGGAACCTATGTGAATCAGACTATTCTTCCGGATTTCTCTACAAAAGGAATCAAGGAATTCTATGATGATTCTTCTCTCGATACAATTTATCTATCATCAAATGCACGAGATGTTCTCGATGGACCACTTACCGCTGACGTCATCGGAATCTGTGTGACAATGGGACGGAAACGAGAGGCTTTGAGTGCGGCGCGTCGTTCCAAAATCCGTGCCTATCGCCTGCCGATTCATCGATACGTCAAATGGAAGTCGGGACCACAGTTTTTGCCGTTTCCCAACTTGCTCAACGTACTTCGCGAGGTGTACACAAGCGGTGGCGATTGGAGTCGCGCGCTACACAACAACATCAGTAGACGGCACTTGGTGGATGCGAATGAAGACGAGCACAAAAAAATGCAGATGTTGAGACGACGAGTGAAAGAGGAGGAGCGTCGCGAGCTGACTGAGGCAATTATTAGTGCCACTCAGGACTAGAAGGAGAGAAGAAGCGGAAGACATTTATAATTGAAACCTATTTATGGAGAGAGAGGGAAAAGAAAGCGTCGTTTTATATATAAAACCGTTTAACTTTGGTTACTCTCTCTCTTTCTTTTCTTTTCTCTTCTTTCGTTCCGTTTTTTTTTCTAGATGACGTGGAGCACACCCAGCTTTCCTCTTGTTTTCTGACCAAAACAAGACGAACGGCTCTTTCTTTTTCTTTTTTTCTTTATCCGAAAAATTCCTTTAGGCTTCCTCTAGTTAGTTATTATAGCTTTATTTGTTGTTAATTTGCTAGTTGTTATTTAATTAAATCTGTTTTTTTGTTGGAATTCTTATTCCTCATGAATATACTGTATCCTAATTGAATATTCAATCAGTTGGCTCTCCTATCATTATCTACCTTTTTTTGGGATAACGGGACGATGATTTTAATTCCCCCTGCTTCCCACTCATGCTTCTGGAGCAGAAGGCCCCTGGTGTTGAATGGCCGCTGGCCATTAGACTGACGTCATCTGGTCATGTTGTTTGAAAAAAAGGAGAAGGGGACGGAAGAGAAGGAATGCACCACGCGCCGAGCCGACGGCTTCTTCTCCAGAAGGAGCTCTTCTCGATCCGTGTTGCCGTTTTTTTTCCTTCATTTATCCCGCCGCGCCGATATATCTAGGATCCTTCTCAAAGCGCCACGAGATTTTTGAATAATTTATGGATAGGGGACATCTAGAGAGAGAGCGTGAAGGGGCGGAGAACTCTTCTTATTCCGCCCTCTTATGTGTGTCCCTTTTTCTGGTTTAAAATAACCTGAGAGCTCTGGCTTTTTGTTAGATTTGGAGTCTTTTCACCTGCCAAGAGCCAGGTTTTTGTGGAATTTTTCTTCATTATGAGCTCACAGATAACGTGAATTTGGGTAAACTACTCATGCAGAAGTTGGAAATTTTAAAGGCTGTCAGACCTCCTGACCTGTCTGCTACCGAAATAGCCCTGAATCTCCAAAAAAATCTGAAATTTTCAGTCTTTCAAAGGACATAAATTTTCGAAAATTTCCAAAAAATGAAGGGAAAAGTTCAGCAGAAGCCTCTTCTTAGAATGAGTAAGAACCCAGAAACCATGCCCCAGGGGTATTTATATTTATTATTAGTTTTCTCTCTCCTCTCACTCTTCCATCCCATCCATTTTTCTCATCACTTTCCACCCGCCCACTTTCCAGAGAGTCGTCGTCATCAGATATCACGAGAGATGAGGCCAAATAGAAAAAAAAAAACCAACCCAACACATGAAAATTGAAAAAATGCCCTTTCACTGAGATTCTCTCTCACTCCAAAACGGATTTGTTGTGTCTCTGCTCATCCATTCCATTGTTTGAATTTCCTTCTTCTTCTTCTTCTTTTGCTTGTTTCTTGGCTGAAAAAAACGACGAAGACGTCTTCTTGTTCTTCTTCTGACACACACAATCTTACGCATATATTCATGCAAACAACAAGCCAAACAGAAAACACAAGCACAACCATGTCAGAAATCGCAATTAAGCGAGGAGCCCTTTTCTTTGTGTCCATCCTTGAATTTTTGGTCATTCTTGAAATTTTAGAGGTTAAAATAGGCCCGAACCAAGTTGGTCCGACTTTTTTGGCTTAAAATCAAGTTATGCTCACTTTGAAGCTCTGAACGCGGCAAATTTGAAAATTCATGAATTTTGGACCTAAATTAGCTGATATACGGTCCAAACCGTTTTGGGCCGAATTTTTGGCGAATTCTTCTCTTGAAACTAGGTATTTTTCATGCTCCTTTAGATGCTCTAATCGCGGCGAATTCGAAAATCCAAATTTCATGCAGCTTTGTCCAAATTTGACCGATTCATGCTCATTTTGAAGCTTTCAACTATCAAAATATTCCAGGTCTAAATCGGCCGAGATATAGTCTGAACCAATTTTGACCGATTTTTTGCCGAAAAGCCAAGTTTATGCTCACTTTGGAGCCTTCAATTTGGACCAAAATCAGCTGAGATACGGTCCATACCATTTTAGGCCTGTTTGGAGCCAAAAATCAGAATTTTCGAAGTTTTTGTTTAGGCTCATTTTGAAGCTCTAAATGCGGCAAATTCAAAAATTCGAATTTTATTCAATTTGGTGAAAATCCGACTTAGTTATGATTCAAACCATTTTGAGCCAATTTATGCTCATTTTGAAGCCCCTAATTTGGACCAAAAGCAGCTGAGGTTCGGTCCACCCCGTTTTGGGCCAGTTTTTTGTCGAATTTTTCCCATGAAACTAGGTCTTGTTCATGCTCCTTTTGATGATCTAAACGCGCCAAGTTTGAAAATTTGACCGAGTTATGGTCCATACCATTTTGGGCTAATTTATGCTCATTTTGAAGCTTTCAACTTCGAAAATTCCGGTTAAAACAGCTGAGATACTGCTCAATCTATTCTGGGCCGAAAATCAGAATTTTGAAGCTCTGAACGCTGCAATTTTTGAAGCTTTCAACCTCTAGGTCTATCGATTTTTAGAAGACCCAAAGTTCCAAAAGCTCAGAAAAAAGTGAAAAAAAAATCTGAAGGAATCCCTTGGAAACGCTCTCTCCCCCGTCCGTTTTTTCGAACAAAGCGCATTTTTGCCAAAAAATTCTCTTTTTGGGGCCCGTTTTTCAAATGTGTCAAGCTCCCTATTCGTGACTATTTTTTCCCTATTTTTCCCTCGAAAAACCACTCATTATGGTTGTGTTCTAGACATGAAATGAGCCTATTTTTTTCTGAATTTCAAATTCCTTCATTTTGAAGACAAGCTCAATCGTTCTGTCATGCGAGAATCATCGGATTTTCGCGGGACCCTCTTTTCTTCTTCTTCTGAAATTGGCGTCGTTGCCGCCTTCAGAAGAGCAGGTTGAATGGAATGAAAAGAAGAAGACGTCCCATCATCCTCTCCTCTCGTTTTCTCCCCTTTATCGTTCTGTTTTTGACGGGGAAAACAAGGCGAAAAATAGGCGAAAAATTGAAGCCATTGAAGAAAAATAAAATTGAAGTGTACGATTTTGATGAAAATGAGCAATGATGATGAGCCAGAAAATATTCTTCTCAAAAAGATAGACATTTTTCTTCCAAAATTAGTAAAAACGGAGGCGGAGACCCCGGGTCCCCCCTACCACTTCACTTTTGGTCTCTTTTTTTTTCTTTGAAAAACGAGAATGCAAAAAGAAATTTGTGTGTGTGTGTGTACATCCCGTTTAGCCTTAATCCCTTCTGAATTTTTAACACACAGGAAGCTCGAGAAATCGGAAATTGGAAGGGATGATTTTTGAAAAAAAAAGTTATTTTTTTTCATGAATCGAAGACGTCAGAAGAGTTCAGACTCCGTTTTTGTTTTCCAGCCTAGTCATCATCACAATTCGACCTTTCCCCTGGAGAATTCCTAATTTAGGTTTTCCTCGAGCTCTATCCCCGTCACACATTCTCCTCCCCCTCTCCTCAATTTTCGCATTTTTTTCCATCTTTCTTCAATTCCCATCCTCGGGATCTTCTGCTGCTTTTTCATGCGAATCACAATTAGTAAAAACTGAAGAAATGATGCTGGAAGAGGAGAGGAAGACTCATCTCTTCTTTTCCAGAAGACATACGAGCCGTGTACATAGGAGAAGCATATTTTTCGGAGAAGAGAGAGGTCCTTCTTCTTTTTCTGAAGGCTTCAGATGGCCCTATGAGGCGCTGCTGCTGTGCTGCGCTAATGAATTGAAAATGAATCCAATTGGCGCCACGCCCACATTTCATGTGATAGAAGGGGGGAGAGAGTCTCTTTTGCAGATTTTTTGCCGTTTTTTGAGCGTTTTCCGGAGAAGAAGAATTCCGAAAACTCATTTATTTGGGTCAGTAATTTTACTGCTTTTGGAGGATTTTTGAGTTAAGATTCTACCGTAAAACCGAAGGGCCGGCCCTTCTAATACAGGTTTTACGGTAGATACGGAAATCAAAAATCATCCAGGGACAGTCAAATTACTAGGCCAAATAAATGAGTTTTCTGAAATGCTATGCTCTTCTATTACAGGGGCCCTTCAATTAGAGGTGGTGGCCCTTCTATTTTTCCCGAAATTTTCATCCGAAAATTTGCCGAATTATCGTGTAAAATTCATGAAAATTTTGATCAATTTTACCGAAATTGTGGAATTTTCGGAATATTTTTTCACTGAAAACGTCTGGAAATTGTTGGTTTCAAACCATATATTTTAAGGGGCCCTTCTATTACAGGGGACCGTCTATTCCTCCAAGCCCCTCTCGGAGGGCCCTTCTATTAGAGGGTGCTTTTTTTGGGACCACCACCACCCTCTATTTTTTCCTTCCGCTCCCCACATGGTGGCCACACAAAACCATTGAAGCGTATGTGACTTTTTTTTGGGAATAGCCCGGATCCCCTTGAAATGTGCCATTTTCGAGTGTTTTTTGAGGTCCGTATTTCCTTGTTTTTCGGTTTTTAGAGCGGCTGGATAATGAGTGACAAGCTATAGCTAATTTTATTATAGGCAGCCCATATGTGTCATATTTACATTCAGAATCCCTTCCTGGTAGTACTAACTAGGGAACTATCTGAGCAGGATTCCAAGTTAAAATTCATGACCTATATCATTAGGAAGCCCAGGAAATTCTGATTCTAATAGTGTAAGTAATAGTGGGAGTTCTTCTTTGTAAATGACGATGATCTCTCCTTCCAATTCTGACCTGTTAGTCGGGAGCTTGATGATTGGCTTCCGTGCAGATTTGTTCCTCTCTCTTAAGTAGCTTTTTTTCTTCTTTCTCCCCCCACGAGCAATATCCATCAATAAAAAAGTTATAATTTTGGTGGCAAAATTATTTTGCTTCCGGTTTCCGGCTTTTTTAGGGGACCTGCGTCTCCTTTCTTTTTGGGATATTCGATCCCCCAGAATACCCAATTGGATCGTCACTTGACCTATATAATACAAAACAGAGACCCGTCCAACTGAAAATGATGTCATTTCAGAGGGATACTAGGAAAGGTTCGGGTCCTCTTATTACTTTGGCATTCTGCTTGCTTTTTTCTTCCTATCCCATCCCTTTTTCTCTCATCCAGACTCTCCACAATTTCGCTATTTACGGGGGGCTGGGGGGTGCCCGTTGACATTTTCCTGGCTCTCTTTCCTTCAGCCTGAAAGAGCTTCAGGTCAGTCGTCGAGGCCAGCTGAGAGAAGGAGAAGCTGTCACACAAAACATGTCACTGAAAATATACTCAATTACACATATTACCTTCTTCTTCTCCCGTTTTTTATGCGCCTTCTCTCTTCTTCTGAATGCAACTTTGATGAATGGCTCTCTCTCAAATACTTGAGACTCTACTTGAAATTAGAGATGAAGTTGTGCCTCGTGATGTGGATATGCTGATTTTTCAGTGCCCCACTAGTAATTTCAGCTGTCAGTTTTTTGTGTTATTTAGCTCGAGAGCTATGGATACTGAGATTGTGCTCTTTCTATTGACTTCTAACTTGTGTTGGAAGCCTTTAGTTGATCTACCGTAAGACCTGGATTAGGAGGGCAGGTCTGTTTTGTGAGGGCCCTTCTAATACAGGTTCTGAAGTATGTTCCTCTACCGTAATCTCTGTGAAAGCGGTCTAGGGACTTTCTAGGTTTGGAGCACATCTTGATAGTTCCAAATCTTGAAAATTCAAATTTCGCGGTTTCCTGTACACCAAAATCTTAATAATTTTCCGTTACTGTAGAAAGCGCCACCTTCATTTCTCTCTCGTTTGCATTGGCTGTCCCTTTAAAACCGTTTTGAACGTTCCAGACTTTTTGTAATGATGTACCGTAATCCACTCTAATAGAGTGTCACCCAAACCGCCAACTTTGAGCTCAATTATCTCGGTTCCTGTAAGAGATATCAAGCAATAACCAACTGATAAGTTAATTATCATGATACAACCAGTATTTTATCAGTTGACCGAAATTTGATATCTCTGAAACGAAGCGAGATAATTGAGCTCAAAGTTGACGTTGTAGGTGGGCAAAGCCCACTGGGCTTTTATAAGATGCAATATACGGTATCTCATCACAAAAATCTAAATCCTTCACTCTAAATCCCTTTTTCGGACAATCTGACATTTCACTAATTGAATTTTTTTCGTACTATTCCTGGATTACTCGCTTTTTCTGTCCTCCACTAATCCTATATTCTTTTTTAACTCCGCCCACTTTTTATTCGGTTTCCTTTGAATCGTCGTACCAAATATCTCCTCATCCCAGAGAGAAACAGTGTATCCTTCCACTTCTGAAACAAACTCAAAATTCCGTCACCGACGTTATCTGCGCTAGCGGTGGCGGCGACGACGTCATTTGCTTACGCTTCTGGAGATTCTCCTTCAGCATCGTCGTCGTCGTCGTCAGATGTCTACAAGAACTTCTCCGGACAACATGGTCAGCTAACTTACACGGCATGCGATGTCGTCACCCGACACCTCATCACAGTTCTTTTGTCCATTTCGGAATGGTGTCGAGGGCTGGCCGAGAGGCTTGGCTCAGAAGACAGCGAGCGATGCGTTCGCTTCTCATCCCACTTTTATGATCTTAACATATCAGCAGCGTGAGTATCGGTGTCGTGGTGTAGTTATTATTCTTCAGTTCTGTGTCAATTTCTCATCTGTATTCTAGTATTAGATCTGATTCTATCGCCTTTGAACTGCTATCAGCTATCTATCTCTATTCTTTCAGTTCATATTTTCCATTTTCCTTCGATACTAATACCCTTTAAAGGTGCATGAACCCCCGGAAGTGGAGAAGGAAGTATTTTTGGAAACTGGAAGAAAATTCATAGAGAAAAAAGGGTCCCCTTGCATGATTCCGGAAGGATTCCAGATTCCAGAATCCCCAAAAAAAATTTCCACTGAAAAATCAAAAAAATCTTCAGAATGTCGTCAGTCGCATCGAAACAAGCGTTGCTCATCGCCCTTGGCGGCATCTCCATCGCCGCACTCTTCGTATGGTACATCAAAAAAGATGGTGGAAAGAAGAAGAAGACGTCTTCGCTCACAGATTCCAATGGACAGATTCCAGTTCAAAATGGAAGTGTTGGGAATAAGAAGCAGCAACAAAACGGACATGCAAATGGGTGAGTAGTAGACACTTGACGTCATGATGATGATGACGTTTTTTATAATCGTCTGGACTTGATGTTTCGCCTTCTTTCAGCTCGATTAGCAGCTCAAAACCGAAGGTAGCAGAGGTTCCAGAACCAGTGGAAGAGGCTCCAGTTCAGGTAAACTACCGTAATCACTCTAATAGAACGCCACCCCGACCGTCCCCTTTGAGCCTAGTTATCTCACTTCTTTTGAGAGATATCAAAAAGTTGTTAACTGATAAAATGTTTATCATGATATCAGCAACATTTTATCAGTTGACAACTTTTTGATATCTCTCACAGAAATTGAGATACATGGGCTCAAATTTGACGATTTTACGGTAATTTAAATAATTTGAATTAGTGGGGCTAGAGATGTCCACAGCAAATTGATTATTTTATGTAAATTCTCAGGAGAGGGTGTAAGGAAAACAAGAATGTCTAGAATTTCAATGATCACGAGGAGGGAAAACGGAGGATTTGTATAGAGAAACCTAATCTGACACAACACAACACACATCTGAAAATCCAGATTAGGTTCTAAAAGTGCACAGAGAGGAGATAATCCTGAAATCAAGTGTTTCATGAGAGAGGGGGGGGGGGTGGCTATTTAGGAAAAAGTGCACTTTTTGGGAACGTCGTTTTTTCCCACGCAAAATGGGAAAAGCAAAATGAGAATCGCTTGTTTGTGTGCTGCTAGGAAAGCCTTTGCGCAAGAAGGAGAAGAAGAAAAATAGTATGGGAAAGTTGAAAAAAAGAGAGAAAAGAACACAACAGTGATACCTTTGCCACGGAGGGAGGACACAAAAACGACCATGTTCGCATCGTTTTTTGTCGATTTTTTGGACACTTGGAGGTCGCCTTTTTTTTCCAAATTTTGAATTTGGGGAATTGGTGATTTTGGAGCCAAAAATTGAGCACAAAAACGAGAAAGGTGAAGTGCCGTATTTTCTATAATAGAAGGATAAAACTTTTCTGATATTATGATAAACAATTTATCAGTTGACAACTTTTTCTATCTTTCACAGAAATCGAGCTAATTGAGCTCAAAGTTGAAAGTCAGGATGCCCTTCTATTACAGGTTTTGAGATTTTTCAATTTTATAAAGTTTGAGTGAGCTTCTAGAGAATATACAGTAGGAGACAATCCTTATTTTGTTCATACATTTATCGCATAATCAGTTGAATTACCGTAAGACCTGTAATAGAAAGCCCCCGACTCTGTCAAGTTTGAGCTCAATTGTCAACTGATAAAATGATGGTGATATTTTGATAAACATTTTATCAGTTGCCAGCTTTTTTATATCTCTGAGGGGAATCGAGATAATTGAGCTCAAAGTTGAAAGTCGGGGTGCCCTTCTATTACAGGTTTTAGGTGCTTTTTTCTCTGAAAAAATTTCTAAGATGATTCTTGTTAAATGATGACTAGACATAACCCACAATTATGGCTAACAAAGCTCTCACAGCTCGCACTTCGTGAGAAGTGTAATTTCCTCTTTTTTGAGCTGACATCGGAAGACTACACAAATCACACTTCTAAAAAAAGTTTTTGCTTACTTTTCCCAACCAAATTTCAGTCTAAAACAGCGAAAAAATCCAAAATTTACACCAAAACTTTGGTTCAACATGGCCAGAGCGATACATACACACTCGATCAGATGCGATCTCCTCATTTTCCTCCTCTCTTTTGTGTTCTTATGTTATTTCCACCACCAGCACCTCTCTCCCGTGTGTGTATGTCGAAAATTTCAAAATTTTTTCGACTACCTTTCGTTGCGTTTTCACACTTTTTTGGCCAGATTTTGATCCGTTTCTGTATAGTGTATATCGTAAAACCTGTAATAGAAGGGCCCGCTATTTAGGCCAATTCATCTCGATTCCTGTCAAAGATATGCAAAAGTTGTCAACTGATAAATTGTTTATCATAAAATCAGAAGTGTTTTGCCAGTAGACAATTTTTTGATACCTTGCATAGGAATTAAGATACCGTAAAACCTGTAATAGAAGGGTTCCCACACTGTCAAATTTGAGCTCAATTATCTCAGCTCCTATAAGAGATATCAGAAACGTGTCAACTGAAAAAATGTATAGAATGTCAACATGAACAATTTATCAGTTGACAATTTTTATATATCTTAATCAGGAACCGAGATAAATTGGCTCAAAGTTGAAAATTATAGGGACCTTCTATTACATGTTTTACGGCAATTCTGCTCAATTTCACGGTATGGGGGCCCTTCTATTACAAGTTTTATAATATATTGTTTATTTAACGAAGAGAAAAATTGGAAAAGTTGCTCCAATGATTCCACTTGAAAACAAATGACCTTCTCTTTGTGTCTCCTGACTCCCTGGCGAGTGCCCCCACGTGTTTTCTTCCGAGTCATAACATACAGTTCTTCTTCTTCCCCATGGATCATGAAAAATAAACAATCGGAAAATTGAAAACTAACTTTTGGAGTTTTTTTTTTCGAAAATCAAGAAAATATTGGCACCGATCGATTGATCTGGAAATTCTAGTCAAAATTATAATTTTTGGAAATTTTTCAGAACGAAAAACCGATCGAAGTAGCCGTCGAGAAGAAGCAAAACGAGCCAGAGAACAAATCGGAATCAGTGGAGACTGATCACGCGGCCGCCGGAGATTACTCTGAAGCTGTTCAGCAAGCAGAAGACGTGGAGGTTCAGGAAGAGGAGCAGAAGGTTTGTGTTGGGCTTCTATGTCGAAAAATGTGAAGTTTTTCATGTTGCCCAGGGAGAATTTTTCACTTTTTGCTGCTTCTTTTTGCGGCAAACGAAAAAAAATGAAGGGAAAAAACTAAAAAATTTATATGACCGATATTTTTATGGCTTTCCCTTTCCCCTTCTCTTTTTGAATTTTCCGATGAAACTATCCCCATTTTTCCAGGAAACCGAACAGAAGCCAGAAGAAAAGGTAGAACCTGTGAAAGAGGAGGTCGAAGAGGAGCAGTTCGTCAAGAAGGAAGAGCCAAAATTGAAGGTAATGTTGACCACCAAAAGTTGCGCTGAATTTCATAATATTACACCTGCCAAGAACTGGTTGCCGTTCCATTCCCGGACTCTCAGAAATAATCCAAAAAAAATCTAATTTTGCAGTCCGCTCCACCAGCTGCTCCACTCATAATGCCATTGCCGAAAACTAAGGTACTCGAGAATGAGCAGGTAAAATTTTGATGTGGTTGTGTGTCTTGTAGTCGTATCCCTTATCATTTGATAACTCTATAAGCATGCCCACCGTATTTCCAGATACCCGAAGAGCCAACACCAACGAAATGCTTTGGAAACCTGACAGTCGATACCGTATCCCCAGCGTCCGCGTTTTCGTGGAGTGAGGAGATGGAGAAGAGCTACAATGAGGAGGAGTTCAGAGCACAGGAATCCAGCGATATTGATAGATCTCCAGCGTCACCACTTAGACACACCTCACATCATCAGAATCAACATCATCACAAGAAGAATGGAGGATCGATGCAGAAGAATATGAGCAATAATAAGAAAGGAGCAAGAGGCACGCCAAATCATAATCAGCATTATCAGCCACCACAGCCAGAGAAGCGAGGAGGAGAGGTGAAGAAGGGACAACGACGATTGACGAAGGAGAAGAGTGCAGAGGAGAAGGTGGAGAAACCACAGAAGAGAGTTGGTGAGTAGTTTGGCGGAGTCCTAGGAGAGTGATATCAGAAAACCTGTAATAGAAGGGCACCCTTACTTTTATCTTTGAGCCAATATACTTTGTTCAAGATATGAAAAGTTGTTAACTGATAAATTTTTATCACAAACACATTATCAGTAGGAGCTGAGATACTTGAGATCGAACTTGACCATGCCCTTCTAATACAGGTTTTACGGTATTTTGATCCCAAATAAACTTTTAAAAAAGTTAACATGAGCCTCTAAATACGGTATTTTAGTGATCAAAGAGACCCCAGTCGTCCAAACCCTGCCAGCTGAAACCACCGAACTCCCACAATCGCCAATCCATTCGGACGAGTCGTACGAGAAGAGCGGATCACCAGGATTGGATAGCCAGAATAGCGAGGTGCGTGCTTATCTTTTTGTAAGTTTTTCTAACGAACTTAGTATCTCATGGACCATAATCTAACCCCGTTTTCTCTTCTGACTTCTGTTATCGGTGGGTCATAAAACGGTTTTCTTGACGAAAAAAGAAAATGACCTTGTTGAGAAGATAGATACCACCGTGTCGTGAAAACCAGGAAGAGAAGAACGAAGTGAAAAAATGACGACGATGATCAGAAGAAAGGGCAACGACGACGACGATTTGTCAAATTGATAATCAATCAAACAGAAGAAAGGCAGGGTGATTATCACTGATAACGATTTTTGAACCTAAATGATAGTTTCGGAAAATCTGAAAGCCTGAACTTTGCAAGAAGAGTATAACAAAACGTGTTAGAGGAGCTTGGAAGGCCTAGAAGTCTGCAATCCACTGAAACCTGTATTAGAAGGGCACCCTACCTTTTAACTTTGAGTCAATTTATCTCGGTTCCTGTAAGAGATATAAGAAAGCTTGAACTGATAAAATGTTCCTCATAAGATGAGAAATGCTTTATCAGTTGACACATTTTTGATATCTCTCATCGCAACCGAGATAATTAGGCTTAAACTTGACAAGTGGGGGGGCCTTCTATTACAGGTTTTACGGTAATGTTCCCTTTCCACGAGACAACCATAGCCAATTTCGAAAATTCTTCTTTTCATTATTTCGCTCTCCTCCGCAGTTTGTCCTTGTTCCTTTCCTTCTTCATCTTTCCCTAATTTATCTTCTGGAGCCGTCCCTCCTTTACTCCGATTTGTTGCAATTTTCGGTGTCGTCTGCAAGCCCCCGACACTCAATGATGATTCGAAATGGAGAGTGATGAATCGACGGCGGCGGCGTCGGCATCGTTTTACTTTTGTAGATGTCCTTTCTGACACTTTTGCTTCGTCATATAAATGCCTACAGAGACAAAGAACTATGGCACCATCACCGAGAATTGTAAAAAATTGGAGCTAGCCATGACCCCTTGACTGGCGGAAACATCTGGTTCGAAGAGAGAGATCGAATCTTTATGACTCTTTTTGAAGAAGAAGAAGAAGTCTAGACTCATCTTTTAAAAAGATCTCCTCTCTTCTTTTGTTGCCATTTCTCTCCGGTGTGGTATATGCAAATGAAATTCTCCCCTTTTTATGGGAGAGGCCACCCATAGAGTTGAATTAGAAGACGATCGAGAAGAAGGAGACACAATACGAGAGTATTTATCATCATGGCAACATGTTTTTGGGAATACGAAGAAGAAGAAATACCGTTGGTATCGTATTCGAATTCTAATGGCTCTTTGTTTCCGTGTGTTGTAGTGTTTCCCGGGACAGAACAGGCAACACAACGACAACAGCGAAAAATACGAAACTTTTCGAAACAAATCCGTGTGTTGGTGTCTGAAGAGTAATGTCTGTAGAGAGGGACTCGGCTTGATGGAGCTAATTTATCTGAATTTCCTAGACAGAGTCATATGGCAGCGACACCCCAGACAATTGAAGATCACCCGTTTCTCTGGGTCTCTAGGGGAGAGAATCTCTCCGTCGCTCAGCTGTTTTTGTGGAAGCGACTCACGTGTGTAGTGAAAACAGACCAGAAAGTGTTTCCCTGATCTTTGCCATTTATCGACGGAGACCGACACATGTGCTAGAAGACTGTCAGGAGTGGAAGAAAGTTCTAGAAGGTCGACCTAGATTCCACTACTTAAAAGGGCTTGGATGGTCGGTTAGGAAGTCCTAAACCAGCGTCAGGATCTTCTGAGAATCTGGGTCACCGTAATCCAATTGATTACTAGATCGGAATCTATGTAAACAGAGCTTCTGAACACTCATTAGACTTCCTAATTCCTAGTAAGCATGCCTTACAGTAATTCCCTTTTCTCCATATCCCTCTGTTGACTAGATTATACTACCTATAAGGTATCGGGTGGTTGGTTAGGAAGGCCTGAAACTTGGGAATTTCTAAACCATCATCAGGGTCTTCTGATAATTATTCTGAAAGCCAGAATCTGAATTACCATAATCCAATTTTTCTTACTGTATCAGAATCCTAATAAGCATGCTCTACAGTAATCCCTTTTTCTCCATGCCCATGCTCCTGACCTTGTTCATCTCCTGTTACACTTGTACTTCAGGTACATACTCTTATCAAAAATGACCCCCCCCCCCTCTTTTATGTGCTTCTTATATAATCTGAACGGTAAACAAATAGGTAGTCTACTACTCCAGAAAAAGACGAACCGACACTCTAGATGATTTCCGTCGCAACAATATTTTTCGCACAGCGGGACGTGCGTGTTTGCTTTCTATGAAAAAGTGTCTACTACTACTGCCATTCGCCTACTGTTTATCTTGATTTTCCTCTTATAATAGTTTTTGGGATCCAAGGAGTGACCTATCAAGGAAGTTTTGACTAGGATCATATGATTTTTCGCCTTTTTTGTGTTATTATTTCGTTCCATGTGACATTACGAGACAGGGAGAGATAACACCACCGACACCTGGTAGATTCAAATCTATCGAGAAATGGCAATCGAAAGTTGCCCTTTTCATGTCCATTACCATCATTTTTCTCTCTTTTGAAATGATCCTTTCGATTTGAATGGAAGTGGACAATAAAGGTGCGATAGAGCATTTTATTGCACAAAAAGTGCAGGCCACTCCCCTCTTTAAAGGCTGGGAACTCGACAGGCAGGCGCTGGAAAGTTCCCAAAGTTTGTGATGGCCATCTGCCCACTCTCCCTCCGCTTCTACAACACGCGACTTCTACCTTTCACTTTCCACCAGACACTCGAAATGTTTACATTATGCTGCTATTGCTGCTGCCTGTCTGTGACCTTTCTAGAATTATAGCAAAATTTTGATCTTTTGAACTGAGTCCCCCTTTTTTTTCTAAGCCAATTATTAGTTACAATGCAAGGGTAACAATTAGGCCGACTGATAATAAATACTATCTTTCTTCGTTTGCTCCCTTCTCCCCCCAAATGTCTTCGTCGTTGTCTTCAACTGATAACACACACATTGAATGTTGCCATTTTTGAGAGAAATAGCACGCGAAACGAAGAGAGTGGGCGTAGAAATCGTTAGACATCTGATTGGAGCAGTCCTGTGTTATCAGGTTAGCAGGTGAAAGGAGACAATAGATAAGGAACCCCACAAAAATGTTGCGAAGACAAAAGTGCAGAGGAATTTTGGGCTAGAAAGTGAGCAAAACTCATGGAAACAGGTGTTAGGTGCAATTTTATGAGAAAATTGGCGAAAAAAATCGCGAAAATCCTTTGAAAATCCCTGAAATTTGTCAGTTTTCTCTTTCAAAACGACAAGAAAAGAATTTAGACAGGCGCTACTGTCGGCAAGTCCGCAAACACCGAGTCTGCGGACTTGTCGCCGACAGTAGTCCCCCGCCGTAAATCCACACGAGATTTGAATTTCGAAAACTTTTTTCTCCCATTTTCGGACATTTTTCCGGATTGCGTCGTTCTTTTCGACATTTTTTCATCAGAATTTCTTAGTTGCGCAACAAATTTATGTCTCGGGTCAAAGTTTTCACCAGTTTTTTTCGTAGATTTTCGAAAATGTCCCCCTCCTCCAACTTCCGAGTTTCTTTCTCTCTCTCGCCTATTTGCCCTTTATCTTCGTTGCAAAAAAATCGAGAGAGAAAGAGAGTGGAAGAGAAGAAACCGTTTTTCATCTATCCCTTTTGATTTTTTTTTCGTCGTCGCCAGTCTGGCGAACCTGGGGGCAAACGTAGGCATGCGCACTTTTTTGGCGTTTACCAAAAACCTTTTTTTTAGTCAGCTGTCTTTGACCGCACACACGAAACAGCCGTTTTCCTTCACATTTCATTCATGATGTTGCACTCGATTTCTTCTCCTGTCTCATCTGATTCCATTGCCCCTTGCACCCTTCTTCTTCTTCTTATATCGACAGACAAGATCAAGCTCCGCCCCCTTAAGGCCATGGAGAAGTGTGTGTATGACTGTCTGCGCCTTGCGTAATAATTTTTGCAAGGGTGAACTTATTGGTGGAGACATCACTTTCATCGGTACCTTGCTACCCACCCTATCGCCTCCATTATACTCTAACCACTTCATAATTCCGTTACCTTTTTCCGTCGTTCTCTTGTGCTATTTCCGGTGACTCGATCTTATTGCTCTATTCTATTCATCTGGATTCAGGGCAAGCCCTTCATAACCCGTGGCGTAAGAAACTCAACGAAGAATCTCTGTGAGATTTCGTTGCATCGTCACACTTCTACAACAAGTTACTCGAGACACTCGCTCACCTTCTCACCTCTCAAAATCATCGAATGCTGACGTCGGCTCCCGTATTCGTGCATCCAACTCAGCTACCTACTCACATTCCGCCACCACCAGTACTTTTATCACCTGACGGAACTCTTCTCTTCCCACCTGGATTCATTCCACCACCATTTCCGGCTGTTCTTGACGAAGAAGAACTCCACGAGCTTACCGCAATCGCAAGCTGCAGTTCACCAGATTTCGGACTCAGCGAATCGTTTTACTATCCTAGTTCATCTAGTGAAGTATCGGAAGTCTCTCCGTTTGAAACTGCCGACTTTGGAACTGTCACATTAAACATCTACTCATTAACCGGAGACGAAGAAGAAGAATTCAGAATGTACGCAAAAGCACAAGAAGAAGTGAAACTGAAAAGACAACGACGGAACTCAACAACATCCTCATCAGGATATGGGTATAGTCTTCCAAGGACACCCACAACTGAAATATTATTCGACACGGTTTGTAGTTTTTAAGTAGCTTTTACGGTCCATGAGATGTAGTTTTAAGAAAATATGCATGCCAATTCTCTTAATTCTATCATACTAATATAACCATTTCCAGGCTTCATCTCAAGATTCCGGACGTGCCACTGGACCACTTGCCTCTCCACATGATGGAGAACTCAATGGAACTGAAGAGGATTACTTGCCAATGTACGAGTTTGAGATTCCAAACAGTCTCGTTGGATTGATTATTGGAGTGAAAGGAAAGACCATCAAGGTAATTGACACTTAATCCCCCGTAATGGGGGCCCATTGCACAATAATTTATTCATTTTTTGTAGGAGCTCAGCCAACGCACAAATGTTCGTATGCTAATTCGTCAGCATCATGCACCAGAGAAGTCTAAATCCCATCAGATATGCCAGGTATACGGGATCAAAAGAACAGTGATCTTATCTATTTATGTTCATATTTAGGTCCGTGGAAAGAGAGACGAGATCAATCACTGTCTTCAAATGCTCCGCCGTCGTTTCCCACCGGCACGCTTCCCGGAATTGAACCTTCAACCTGTTGTCCCACCAATCCTTCCAAATGGCAACTTTGACATGCTCTCCACTACACCAACTTGGCTCACACTTCCGGATGACATCAAATGCGAAGTCGCGGTGTCTTCAATCATCAATGTGTCGCACTTCTTCATTCAACAACCAACCCATCCATCGTTCGCTTCATTGCGTCATTTGGACATGTACATGGCATCCCTTTATGGTGAACAATCCAACCTCCCAGAGTTGCCGATCCCATGCCAAAGTATGTTTAAAAGATTTGATTCGATGGTCTCGGAGTGATAAGTTATCACCGATAACTAGGGATAGATCGAACTAGGTCCACGTGCGATAAACATCTGATGGTACTAGTAAAGGGTTTTTTACGAATAGCGAAAGTGTATCTTTTACGGGGGCCCGATCATCAACGCCTTCGTCGACAGTTTTCATATCGCGCGATTTGTATTGCGAGGCACGGTAATTAATCAAGAGACGAGGAAAAGGTTGTCAGACAATCGGTTGGGTTGTGTCGCGGCTATCAAGCATTTCGATCAGTTGGACCCAACAGCCGTCTTGACGCGTCGATTTTTCGATCTGGATGAAAATTGTGATAGAAAATAGAAACAAAAGGGTGTGGGAAGAGAGATAGGGGAGAAGATTGATGATCATTGGGTGTAAGTAGTAGTGAGAAGAGATAGACAGGGAAAGTCAGTTGTCTGTTGTTGCACTTTATGAGAGATACTGGTAGACAGTGAGACAGACTACTGAAATGCACTTTTTTGATTAGCTCACTTTCGCCTCTCGTTGTGTCCTTTTTCAAAACTGGTTCTCGACGAAAGATCAACAGAACAAGTCTGACTATTTTCAGAAGGACTCCTGTGCGCTGCCTCAATTGGAAACTCGTGGTTCCGTGCTGTCACCGTTCACTACTACGATGAGACTGACGAGGTGTACGTGAAGTTCGTTGACTACGGAGGTTACTCCAGAATGGCTCGCCAGGATCTCCGACAAATCCGTACCGACCTGATGTCGCTTCCATTCCAAGCCACTGAAGTCGTGTTGGCTCATGTTCGTCCAGTTGATGGAACCACTAACTGGAGTGAGGGAGCTATGCAATTGTTCAAGGAGGCTTGCACTGGAAAGGCCATCAACTGCAAAGTGGTTGGACATTCCGTGGAAACTGACATGGCAATGGTGGAGTTGTACGTTCCAGTGAAAATGGGAAATGAAACGAAAGTATGTTGCTTTGCAAGCCCTTTCAAGTCCTAATCCCTGCTATTTTCAGGAAGTGAGATTCGATTACCTCCTCATGGAACGTGGATTCGCCAGAACGGCTGATCCATCCAAGATGGTTCGTGTCAGCTACCAACCGAATCTTCTTGCTGGAGATGTTCAAATGAAGCGACCATCATTCTCATCACAGACATCACAAACTGCCGTTGTTTGCTGATAACTTTCGCTCTCTTTATTTGTTTTCCTCCTCCATGCTTTTTTGCCAAAATTGGTTCAATGTGTGTTTTCATCGGTGTGTACTGTGTCTGTGCAAAGCAGAAGCGATAAATGCCAAATGATCTCTCTTTCTATCCATGGCATTTAGTTCTTCTCATGAAACAGATACTCTTCACATTGATCTTAACACACATTCCTTCCTATTTCCACAACACAACCACGGAGTATTATTCCTCATGCTATTCTCTTTTTTCTTCTTTCCGGCTGTTCTCTCCTTCCCACACTTTCTCTTCTGACCAGTAACACGCGTTTCCTAATGCTAACCCCCTTTTTCTGTTTCGGTAGTTTTCCCCCTACTCTGTTTTGTTCGTTTATTTTATATGGCTCCTTTTTGAGTTCACATCTGAGGTGTGGATTACGGTAGTTTTGTCTGTTTTTAAAACCATTTTCCCCCATCCTCTTTCCTATCCGCTCCCCCTTTTTGGTAATGTTATTTTCTTGTTTCCGTTGGTGCCAAACAAATTTTTCATTTTTGCTGGGCGCCAATTCCTTTCGGTAATATCAATCCTCTTTAGTTTATTCTAGTTATCATCCTGATTCCTTGTAGGGTAGTCACACAAAATGTGCCGTCGCTTTGCTACTATTCTTGTTTTCTTCTGTTTTTCCTTCTTTCGCTGCTTCTTCTCATTCACAGAATGATTCCTTGTATACACTGCACAGAATGACCGCTGTTTTGTACCTACTGTTGTTGTCCCCATAATTTTTAAGCCCCCCGAATCGCACTAGGCGATATTCCCTGTCCCTTCCACAACTCGTTATTTGTTAGCCTCTTTTCGTTTTCCCTCTCTCCCGCTCTCATCTCTATCTCCTATCCCAGAAACAGATCGTCTAGTAGCCTTTTTCTTCTCCTATCTAGGAATTCTTTGGTTTTGAGCAATCCCAATGTCAAACCATTCTTCACCAGGTTCTTCTACATCTTTTCATATCCCCCCTCTATCACAACACTCGTTTCCCCTTCTCTCCCCGAATCCACCACTTCTCTCTTATTTTTTTGCTTAATTGTGTAATTCCTAAAATTACATCTTTTATTATTATGCGGAAAAAACAAATAAAAAGTAGAAATTCCTATGTTTGGATACTCTTCTTCATGTATTGATGATCCGTAGTGTTGACGTCAATAGTGGAGGAGGACGCTGCAATTGGAGACGTCGATCGGGTGACCATTTTAGGAGCAGGAGGCGGAGGAGGTGGTGGGGGAGCGAATTCAGAAGACGTCGAGGAAGAATTTGAAGCCGTTCCGTTTGATACAGAGGAAGCTGAACGAGATGGATTGGCAGCGGCGGCGTTCTGAAAATTGATTTTTTAAAATAAAGATTTTCAAAAATTTATGAATCACAACCTGAAAATGATCCATAGCTGCAAAAACACACGTGGCAGTTGTCGAGTGAACAATTGGGTCGCACTTCTGATATCCGATGGATTCATAGAATCCACACTGGTCTTCTGTGGAGAGGAATGCTTCGTCGAATCGGTGTTTCCTCATAAAATTCTCGACTTCAAACATTAGAAATTTGCCGAGTCCCTGACCTCGTCGATTCTTTTTTATCATCACTGATTCGATCCACAGGGCGGTTGGGCTGGAAATTTTTGAATTGGGCGGCAAAATGATGTTTTAAACGAAAAATTCCAGTTCAAAAGTGATGAAATTCGCGAAAAACAGCGAAATTTTCATATTTTTCGCCTCAAATTTTAGGCTTGAAGCCGTTTTTCAGCGGTTCAGCCAAAGCTAATAATTTCACACAAAAACCGAAAATTTTGAAAATTTCAGTGAAAAAAGTGTGCAAATTTCAGAACTTTTTAAACTTTTTTCAGAATATTTTGCCTTTGTTGTCTAAAAAACGCCTTCTTTTTCTTGGAAACTCACCGATTCGGAAGTTTACAAATTCTGGCGTGCCCTATCAACTTCTCATCTGAATCCAGTAGAAGAAACGACATTGGCGGTGACTCTCGACACGATTTCCTTTGCGAGTGCTCCCGAGAGCCCATGCTTCGTGGCCATTCCTGCAGATTTAGCTCTATTTCAGGTCAAATTCGTATTTTAGAAAACTCACTGAATTCAACAGCTCACAACTCTCCTTGAGCAAATTTTCGTGAGAAGCCAGTGTGACCACTTTTTCCTTCATATTTTATAGCTTATCAGTGAATTATCTAGCAAGGATCTCGGTGTAATCACCGAATTATCTTTCATTTTTCCCGAAAAAATTTTTCATTTCCTCTCGCTGGCCTAGAAATCTCATCCTCTTCCACTGTCGTCTCTTCGTTTCGCACACTCTCTCGCCGTCCGCGTACCTCTTGGCTAGCTGCCAAATAATTCTTTTTTTTTCTGTTTGTTCGATTTTTCCAATTTAAAAAAAGCAATAAATACAATTTCCAGATTGAAAAACCATGGAAATGTTCGAAGTGTTGACTCAATTATGTCTCGACATTGTTCATATGAAAATCACGGCGGCCGAGGGATTCGAGCGGATACTTGAGAAGAAGGTTTATATGATTTTTTTTATTTTCAAAGAGAAAAAAGTTGTTTGAAAACCGGAAATTTTGAAAAATGGCAAAAAAATAACTGAACATTTTGAAAATTCTATAAAAATCGAGTTTTGAAATTTCAATTTTTTGGAATTTTTAAACCAATTTTCCATCTCAAAAACGACTTTTAAAGAATACCTTTAAGCTCAGCGAATTTCTAAAAGCGATATTCCGCAAAATCCCCTAAATTCGCCAATTTTGAATTCCAGAAAGATCGAGAAGCGCTGAGCTCGGAGCTGGTAGACGTTCTTGTGCTCACCGAGCCGGAGAGTGAGTTCGCTGAAAACGCTAGCACCTCAAAAGCCAACTTCGAGTCGTTTGTGCATCTTCTCACCAACACCGTAAGCCTAAAAATTCAATTTTCAAAGTTTTACCTAATTCAAAATTCAGATCATCCCCGAAGAGATTCTGCGTCTCGAACTCGATTGTTGCAAGAGAGATGAGCACAATAAGGGGTTGATTCGACTGAAAACTAAGTTATAGTGAGTAACAATATTCAAAAATCAATATTTTCACTGAAAAAATGTGGTAATTTTCAGCTTCAAACAAGCGAAATTCAATTTGTTCCGAGAGGAGTCCGAAGGATACTCTAAACTGATAACAGAGCTTATGGAGTCCTCTGAAAACTGCTCCGCTCATGATGATTTCGCCAAAGTGATAAAGCATCGAGTGCTATCACTGATCGGACAATTCAATTTGGATCCGAATCGAGTCACAGACATCATTCTAGAAGTCTTTGAGATTTTCCCCAAACAGAAAATGTTTTTCATATCACTTCTGAAGGAGATCGACGTGGTTCCGGAGTATCTTTGCGCGATTCTGGGATTCAAATATACATTTTATCAGTCGGAAAAGAAGAAGACACCGTATTCATTGTATGTGTTAACGGCATATTTGATTCAACACGAGATGATTGATTTGATGAAGATTTTGGCTTATGTGAGTTTTCTAGAATATTCAAATTTCGAAATTCTTGTTCCAGATGATTCCAAAAGCCGAAGCTATCAAAGAATCGCATAAAGCTCGAATGCTAAATGCTCAGGAGCGTGCATCGAAAGCTGAAACCATCTCCACTGCATCCATTCCAATGACGGATTCTGAAATCGGAATGGGCGGTCCAGTGGTCACTATCTCTATCACTACAGTAATCCAACTACAAGAAGATGAGGATGCCAAGCTCGCCGAGGGATTCAATGAGGAATCAGTGTTGGCATCGAATCAAAAACTGGGTTTAGCGTGTGCTCTGCTGGAGAACGGGAATTGGAAGCAAGCCCAACATTTGATAGATCGTCTGCCAGAATATTATGCAGTTCAAGCGAGTCCGAGAGTCTGTAGGGCTCTTTGTAAAATCATTGAGAGGGCGATCGATGGGTTTTATCGCAAGAATTGTTCGGTGAATTTGTTTGGAGAGTTGACAAAGTCGAAGAAACCAGTGCTCGATGATATGGGAAATGGTCTGAAACCGGTTAGTCTTTGGCTTTGAAAGCTGTAATTTGTAGCCGAAAACCTGTAGTTTGTAGTAGAGAAAATGTAGTTTGTAGTCAAGAACCTGTAGTTTGTAGTCGAAAAGCGTGTAGTTTGTAGTCAAGAACCTATAGTTTGTTGTCAAAAACGTGTGGTTTGTAGCCCAAGAAACTATAGTTTGTAGTCGAAATACTGTAGTTTGTAATCAGAACATTGTAGTTTGTAGTCAAGTACCTGTAGTTTGTAGTCAGAAACCTGTAGTTTGTAGTCAAAAACTGTAATTTGTAGTCAAAAACCTGTAGTTTGTAGTCAAGAACCTGTATTTTGTAGTCAAGAAACTGTAGTTTATAGTCAAAAACGTGTAGTTTGTAGTCGAAAAGCGTGTAGTTTGTAGTCAGAACCGGAAGCTTGAAGCCAAGAGACGGTATTTGTAATCAAAAAACGTATTTATAGGTTGCAGAAAACTGTAGTTTGTAGTCGAAAAACTGTAGTTTGTAATTTAAAAAACTGAAAAAAAACGTAGTTTGTAATCAAGAAGCTGTAATTCATAGTGAGAAATTGTAGCTTGTAGTTAAATTACTGTAGTTTGTAGTCAAGAAGCTGTAGTTTGTAGTCAAGAAGCTGTAGTTTGTAGTTAAGTTACTGTAGTTTGCAGTTGAAAAACTCTAGTTTGTAGTTTTAAAAACTGTAGTTTGTAGTAAAACAACACGTTTAGCGATACATTCCTGAAAAAACATTTCAGATAGACAGCTGGGAAGATCTGGGTCAACTGGCTTCTATCCTCGCCTATCTGGGCCCTCGACTAGCTTATCGAGCAACGACCAACATCAAAATCCTTCGCCTCCTCACGGCGTACTATCAGAAAGTTGAAAAAGGAGAATTACGGAAGGATGAGAAGTGTAAGTCTTTATTTTTCACCTGAATCCCCAACTCTAACTTTTCCAGTAAACGAAGTATTCGTGGAAGTCGTCTCCGAATGTCTCCTCCCCTCGTTAACACTCTCTGATACCAATGTAGCGCTGAGTGAAGAACTCTGGCAACTCCTCCAACTATTCCCCTACTCGTGGCGATATTGGATGTACTCAAAATGGAATCACGAAACGATGCGACACCCGGAAATGAGTATTATGCGAGGAAAAGTCCATGGAAGAACCAAATATGTTCTAAAACGTCTGTCCAAAGAAACGGTGAAAATGATGGGACGACAGCTGGGAAAACTGTGTCATATCCACCCATCTACAGTACTCTCCTACCTGCTCAGTCAAGTGCAAACCTTTGATAACTTCATCGGACCAGTGGTAGACAGTTTGAGATACTTGACAAGTCTCGAGTTTGATGTCTTAACTTGTGAGTTTTTAATTTATTCTTAAAATTCTAAAAGTTTCAATTTTTCAGACTGCATTATCTCACAGCTAGCAGACCCTTCTAAGCAGGCCCTGAAGTCTACAGATGCCACCATCTCCCCTTGGCTTCAAGCCCTTGGAACACTCGTTGGATCCCTTTACCGTCGTTATCCTCTTGAACTCAACGGAATGTTGGATTACGTTCTAAACCAGCTGAAACTCTGTAAGAGTTATGATATGCTCCTTCTCCGGGAAATCATTCAAAATATGTCATGGATCGAGAGTATCAGTGGAGCAACGAAAGAACAAATCGAAGCACTTGGTGGTGGAGATCTCTTACGACAAGAAGCAGGTGGATACTCAACGGCTACAAAGAATCGAAAAGCGGCTCAACGTCTTCGAGATGCTCTTCTAAAAGGAGATCTTGCAGTGGGACTTTGTATCTCGATTGCTCAGCAGAAAGAGCATATCATGTACAATGAGAGCTCGACACTTCCGCTGAAATTGGTTGGAAAGATGGTTGATCAGTGCAGTGACACCTTCCAGCAGCTGGTTTCATTTCTAAGTGTCTACATGAGAAATGAGGACTTTGCCAAAAGAGTTCCATCGGTGAGAGAGCTCATTTCGGACTATTCGTTGGGAATGGAAGCTACCATGTGTCTAGCAAGACCGACATTCTTTTCGCGCATTCTCGATAACTATGATTCGGCAAAGAAGGTGTCAAAAGCGGCGGCTGATGCGGAAGCAGGAGGTGATAAGAAGACAAGACTGGATAGTCAACAAAAGACAGAGATCTTCACAAATGCACTGGAAGCACAGATAGAGGTGTTGATGAACGATTTGAAGGAAGCGAATTCAGCGATGGAGGAGAATGTTCCAGTCAGGTAAGGATCGGCAAATGGTCCGGGGAGGGGAGGGCGTGGGACTTAGACCATCAAACAAACGAACATTTCAGATTCTTCGCGGTCTTCTGGATGCTGACAATGTACGATATCGAAGTTCCCACAGCTGCATACGATCGGACGCTAGAGGCAATGAAGAAGCAATCTAGAGATGATAGTCATGGAAAACCGAAAAAGACTGATAAGCAGTTGGAGAGCAAGCTTCGAGAAGAGCAGAAACGGCAGACGGAGCATGTGGAGAGGTGTAAAGCGTGGCTTCTGAGCCGAAAGGATTCGTTGATCGATGAGAAATTCCATAATTGTGAGTTTCTTTTCTGAGATACCGTAAAACCTGTATTAGAAGGGCCCCCAACACTGTCTAGTTTGAGCGCAATTATCTTTGTTCCAATGAGAGATATCAAACAAGTATCAGCTAGGGAGCCCTTTTATTACAGGTTTTACGGTATCTGGTGTTTCTAGAACTAACAAAATCCGGCTCTGAGAACGAGGAAAAAAAAATAAAACGAAGAAAAACTTCAAAAAAATTGGCAAAATCTCGAAAAATCGCTCTCGAACCTTTTTTTGAATTCCCGCCAGAACTGAAAACTGATAAAAATTGACGATTTTTTGCTTCGATTTTTCACAAAATTTTCAGACCTTTTTAGGTTTTCCAGCTATTTTTCGAGATTCTTTTTTGATTTTTCCGTTTTTTATTGTCTGAAATTGGATGGAACGGAGAGTTTGATTACTGTGGATTACTGTAGGTTACTGTAGAACACTTATTTCCTTTTCTAGCCAGCATTTTGACGTGATTGTGTTCGCAAAAAAAGCTACAAAATAGAAGGTTTTCTACAGTAACCTACAGTAATCAAATACCGTTCCATCAAGTTTCAGACAACGAAAACCGGAAAAATCAAAAAAGAATTATCGAAAATAGCTTTAAAACTCGAAAAGGTCTAAAAATTTTGCAAGAAAAACGGAAATTCGTCGAATTTTTCGATTAAAAATCTCAAGAAAAACAGCCGGAAAAATAGAAGGGCTCCCTCTAATTGAAGGGCAATAGAAGGGCCGGCCCTTCTAATAAAGGTTTCACGGTAACCCTCTTCCAAAGTTTCAGCTGTCCTCGAAGTGCTGATACAACAATGCCTACTGCCACGTGCCATCTTCTCCGAGCTCGACGCCGTCTTCTGCGGACAATTCTTCAAGATGCTACATGAAATGCGGACTCCTTTCTTCCCGTCAATAGTTATTATAGATAGGGTGAGCTCTTATCAATTTGATAAGCCTTTAATCCCTTATAACATTGTAGCTCTTCGAAAACACG
The DNA here is from genome assembly GCA_027920645.1 of Caenorhabditis nigoni. Taxonomy (NCBI): domain Eukaryota; kingdom Metazoa; phylum Nematoda; class Chromadorea; order Rhabditida; family Rhabditidae; genus Caenorhabditis; species Caenorhabditis nigoni. The sequence continues at coordinate 4,760,614 of CP115866.1, read as the reverse complement.
ATTCCCCTGATCGCTGGGCTCACTGAAGACGAGGCTAACGCGCTGGCTTGCTTCTTTGAAATCCTGCTAGGTCTTACTCAACGTTGGCACTCGGAGAAGGAAATCTTCGAGAAGGAATGTGCTGGATTCCCGGGAATGATAACGAAAAATGCCATTGAATATCAGACTTTCCGAAAGCTATGCTACCGTTGGCAGACTCGATTTACGCTCATGTTCAAGTCGGTTTTGGGGAAAGAAGACTCGAATTATGTGCTGATTCGGAATAGTCTCATTATGATGACTAAGCTGACAACTGGATTCCCCTTGATAGCTGCGAATGTGGCTACTATGGAAGCAACGGCGACGAAGCTGAAGGAGCGAGAGAAGGGAAAACGAGATGATCTGTCGCTGAAAGCAGCTTCTTATATTGGAAAACTCAAAATGAGAAATGTCAAAATCTACGCGCAGAACTCAGACTTCGCTAATGTACCCAATCGGAAGGTGTCGACGGTGGAGAAGAAGGAGAAGAAGAAGAGTGATAAGGAGGAGGGAGAGCCAGCTGATAAGAAGCTGAAGGTGGATGCCAAGGATGCCAAGAAGAATGGAACGTCTTCGGAGAGGAATTCAGAGAAGAAGGAAGAAAAGAAGGAAGGAGAAGACGAAAAACAGAATGGTGCTGCTTCAGAAAAGGAGAAGGAGAAGAAAACGACGACTCCAGATGAGAATAAGGACCGGAAGAAGAGACCTGGGAAGTCGTCTTCAGATTCAACGACGTCTTCTTCTAAGAAGACCGATGAAGAGCCCAAAACCACCAGTCCACCACCGGCTAAGAAGACCAGGATCACGGATCGACTGAAGCATCCGGATGAAGAAGCGAAGGATACAGAAGGAGAAGGTGGATCTAAAAAGAAGAGGGAGAAGAGTCGAGAAAGGAAGGATAAGGAGAAGAGATCATCGGAGAAGGACAAGGATCGGAAGAAGAATGAGAATGGAGGAGATGGGAAGGAGAAGAAGGAGAAGGAGCATCAGAAGAAGGATGAGAAGAGAGCAGAAGTCGCGGGACCGGCGGTGAGTTTGGCTGGAAATTTCTAGAAAATTTTGAAAATTATGAGACTATAAAATTCCATTTTTCAGCTTCCCGAACCTAAGAAAGATAGGAATGAGAAAGATAAGAATGAGAAAGATGATAAGAAGAGCTCCAGAAAAGCCATCGAATTCGATTTATCGGATTCTCCAAAGACTCCAGCTGCCACGTCATCATCTAGAAAGGACCGAGAACGGAAGGAAGAGCGAAAAGAGGATAGGAAGGAGAAACGAGAGGATCTTCCGAAGGCGTCGAGAATCGCGGAACCGGTGAAGGGTGGACGGGATCGAGGGGATCGTGGACATCGATCACACAGATCATGAAAAGTAGTATCTCTATAACCCAACGAGGTTTTCAATTGTTGAACATTTAATATGAGTTTTAATGTTATTTTATTTATTCTTTTTCTCTTTTTTTTTTCTTTTTCTTTTTTCAACATCATCAATAACAATCAATATCATTCTTCTTCTTTCTTCTCCAATTTATTCAAATTCTCTAGCAGCTCCGCCCACAGCTTCTCCTGTGTACACAGCGAATCATATGCGTTCATCAGGTGCTCTATGAGACCTTTCACAGACTGAAAGGAAAAAATCGATCTCGTGAAAATTTTAGGACAAATCCTACTGTATCATCCTGCACATCGCCAACTCGTAGCCCACGAAGAGTTTCAGCGATTTCAGTTTTCTTGTCACGCATTCGTTGCATGGTTTGGGACACCGATTGTCGGCGGGTCTCCTGGAAAATTTTAGTTACAAAATCCTATTAATTGGGTCTAATTTCAATATGCTCTGTGGCTGGAAAATCGAGAGAGGGCGGGGTTTATCCTTAACGGAACATTTACATTTCGATTTTCTGGTTTTTTTTCGGTTTTTTTGGCGAATTTACAACGATTTTTCTGGTCTTTTTCGGATTTTCTACGAATTTTTACGATTTTTCGACAGTTTTCCTTGTATTTATGCTATTTTTTTCGATTTTTGTGATTTAAAAAAGTGCGAAACCGTTAAATTCGGAGAAAATCGACAGTGGGCGGAGCTCCGGTAGCGAAATCCTAAGAAGCATGTATTTTCGAATTTTCTGAAGTTTTCTGATCTATTTTTTTTTTCGGTTTTTTGACGAATTTCAACGATATTTTGATGATTTTCGTTGTTTTTATGCTTTTTTTGTGATTTAAAAAGTGCAAAATCGTCAAATTCGGAGAAAATCGACAGTGGGCGGAGCTCCGGTAGCGAAATCCTTAAAGGAACATGCATTACTCGATTTTTTTGAGTTTTCTGGTATATTTTTCAGATTTTTTGATGTATTTCAATGGTTTTCCGACAATTTTCAATGGTTTCATGAGATTTTTTGTGAAAAAAAAGTGCAAAATCGTTAAATTCGCTGAAAATCGAGAGTGGGCGGGGCTTAAATCCTGCATCGAAATCCTTTAAAAACATGTGTTTTTTCGAGTTATTTCGGTTTTTTGGTCTATTTTTCGATTTTTTGATAAATTTTAACGGTTTTCCGACAAGTTTGAATGTTTTTATTTTTGTGAAAAATAGATAATCAGTAAAATTCATCGAAAAAATTCTTTCGTTTTTTTTGTAATTTTTCCGATTTTCCTTTTAAAAAAGTTAAAAATCTATGAAATTTGTCGAAAAATCGAAAAATAGGCCACAAAACAATTGAATAATTATGAAAAATACATGCTCCTTTAAGGAGTTCCTTACCGGAGCTAAGCTCCGCCCACTCTTTCCGTATCGAGAATTGAAATAAGACTACAGTGATAAAAAAGTTAGGCAAAACTTACATATTCATTCATTATTATAGTTAGTTCACAGAAAAGGAAACAATATTCAATCGATACCGGGAAAGTAGTATAATTGGTACCTGGTGACCTCCTTATATTACTATTCAAAGTGTCTGCGTCTCTGTATCTAGAAAGTTCCTGAGAGATGGAATCTAAGTAACAGTGTTTGGGGAACAGAAAAGGAATCGGAACAACAAAGAATCTAGGAGAACACATCGGTCAGAAAACTTTAAGAAATCGAATTTTAGAACTAAAACTACAGTAATCTGAAAAAAATTTTCCGTATTTTTTCGCTTTTTCAGATGTTTTTAACCAAGAAGGTTGAAAAATAAACATTTTTTGTGAAAAAAGGTCAAAAACCAACAACTAATTTTTTCGGATTACTGTAGTTTTCCTAGATTACTGTAGTAAATGGTAATCACGTTGATTCGATTCGTAATTTTTGACCTAACTCGGCGATATATGCATGAGGATTCTAGAATCAGTTTTTAGCATCATGTGATTTCTAGACTTTTTTGTCTGGATTTTTCTTTGTTATGGATATAAAACCTGTATTAGAAGGGCTCCAAATGTCTAGTTTGAATTCAATTATCTAGATTCCTGTAAGAGGTATCCCAGTATTTTGAAACTACGAGAAATTCCACTGCGCTCACATCGGACCTTTTTGAATCGGAAGTTTCCAAAAATTCCAATGTTTCAAAAAATAATATTCCGCTTGCAGCGTTTCATGAGGCGTTTCCCCCGAGCCTCAACTTTCCCAATTTTTCTCATAACATTGATTGTCGTTCGCAATAGACATTTTTGATATCAAAATTCGTGTTTCCCGTCCATTTTTACCCCTAAAATGACTAATTTCGAGCGATTTGTGCATTTTGTCGTGAGCTTCGGTGTTTGGTTTGGTGTTTGCACGGAATCGACGCTACAGTAACCCGAAGTTCAAAAATCGAGAGTTAGAGACGCAGAAAAATAGGTTCCAGGGTAGTTTTTGATGGGGAATTTAAGTTTTAGCATAAATTTCGAAAAAAATTTCAAAACTTTTCGATTTTCTACGATTCTGTGTTTTTTTCCAGAGTTGTTGGCTGGAAAACCAAGCGGACCGCCCGTCGATGGCTGACATTGCAGCTCAGTTGCAACGTGTCACTCTCATCGCTAGACCCAATTTTGAGCAACAGGGAAAAGAGGTGGAGAGAGGATTACTGTATTTCCTGAATATTCAATTTCAGATTCTGAACAATCTTCGTGTTCCAAGAGAAAGAAATATGAGCAACGAGGCACCGAAAACAGCTACTTTATTCCTTTTTTTTTTTTGAAAAAATCGCAATAGAAAGCTGAAAGCGCAATATCTATGTGATGATTCATCGAGTTTTTTTTCAAAAAGCAGCTCTTCTCCTCTACACAACTTTTATTGCTCATATTTTTGTAATAAAAAAGATAGAAGTTTTTCTATTTCTCTCTTTCTCTCTTCCTCTTCTCTTTGAAACAATAAAACATGAGTCATGGTTATCTCCCTCTCCTTCTCTATCGCGAGAAGTCGGCCGTCATTCTCCTTCCCAGGACGCTTACTGAATTGTGTCCACAATTTTTCTTATGATTTTTCTAAACTTCTGATATTCACGGAAACGTTCTTCCAAAACTGCATGCGTCATACAAAGAAGACCGAGCGACAATTGCCAGACTGAAAATGTAAGTTCTTTCTAATTCAAAATTTGAAAAAATAAAATTAATTTTAGATGCCAGAATGAAGATTGCGATTGCACTACTGAAGATTGAGACAATTATGGCGAAGACATAGTATGTCGCAAATCTTGTGCTCTGGAAAAAGCTGGATGCCAAAATCAATTTTTTTTTCTACAGTACCGACAACAACCAAATAAATTTTTTCTTGTCAAATCCTCCGGAAACAAAGGAATTGGACTTTTTGCTGCTCGGGACATCAAAAAATGAATTCATCATTCCATTCAACGGAGAAATCATTTCCAATTCTGAGCTACAAATTCAAGAAGAAAAATATAGAGAAAATGGAGAAACTCACACGTACCCGTTCAAGGCTGGTCGGTTCTACATTGACCCTACAAAATATGGAAACTCCGCTCGATTTGCAAATCATAGTTGTGAGCCAAACATGATTGCAAAGACATGGACAGTCAGCAATCGAAAGGAAGGATTTAAAGCGATTGGTTTCGTCGCTGACAAGAGTATCAGAAAGGGCGCTGAACTCACCATCGACTACGGATACGATTATAATCCGTATGTTCTTTTTTTGTCTGAGATACTTATTACAGTTACCTTGTTTTTCAGGGCAACGAGTCAGAGATGTCTCTGTCGCAAGAGAAAATGCAAAGGATGGATCGGTCGGCATCCGCCAGCTGCTTCTGATGATGAAAAATGTGTCAACTGATAAATTGTTGGAGATATTATGATAAAAGTTTTATCAGTTGACATGTTTGTGATATGTTTTAATAGAACCGGGAAAATTGGATCAAAGTTTTATGCCCTTGTATTACCGGTATCACGGTATGCTGGTACAAAGAACAATCGGAGATCCCACAACGACAACTACAGTAACCTAAAAATATTGTGATTTCCCTATAGATTTTTTGGAATTTCGAAAATTTCGGAATTTCAGAATTTTTCGAAATTCTAAGTTTTCTGAAATTCGATTTCTCAGAATTTTTGGAAATTTAAAGCTTCGGATTCAGTAATTCTGAAATTCCGATTTCCGAAATTTTCGAAATTCCGAAGATTTCGAATTTTTAAATTTCAAATATTCAAACTTTCAAATATTCTGGAAAACCAAAAATCGAAAAAATCAAACTTCCAATTTTCCGAAAATTTCGAATTTCTTACAAGGGAACGTTTTTCAGATACCGGTTGAGAATTTGCTCAAAACTTGTACAAAGGTACTTTCGAACATGCTGAATCCGAATTCGTAAAAATTTTTAGCCCGTTCTCAAAAGCAGCCGAAATATGGCCTCTGGGAGTGTTTTCAGTGCTAAATTTTGACCAAAAACATACATTTTTCGAGGTTTAAAACTCGTTTTTCAGGATTTTCTTGAGTGCAAAACTCATTTTTCCACATTTCTACATCTTCTGAGATAGTTTTTGAACTTTTCCAGAAAAAAATTTTTTTGAAAATTTTTGAAAAAAATCTCCATGGGGTCCAACATACTTTGAAAAGTGATTTTTTGAAAATTTTTTTGAAAAGTTAGAAAAAATGTTGAAATCATTCAGAAACGATAAAAATAGCATTCTGACAAAAAATGACATCCCAATTTCGTTTTTGGGCTCGAAAAATCTCCGAAATGTGATTGTTGTTAGAACTTTGGCATTCCCTAACTTCTTGAAAATTGCTTGAACTCAACTGAAACCTATAGAAATAGGCCCCAATATTGTATGTGATCAATTTAGCAGTACCTCGCCTCGAAAAGAGCAAAATTGAGCGATTTTCAGAGTCTGAAGTTTTCGTTTTCAACGATAGGAGGATGTAAGGACCAGTCGAAAAGACCATTATCTAAATGTTCATCAAACTCTCATAAAATCTTTTTTTATTTTTGGAAACCTTCGAAATTTATCAAAAAGTTTTATATTGTGCCTAGAGGGGCAAACTAGAAATCAAAAATTCGTTACGAAAGAAGCAAAAAAACTTTTCCACAGTGGGGTTCGAACCACCATAGCCACTCTTAATGAGCCACCCTCCTACCACAACACCACACAGACACATTTCCCTCTCACGTGAAAGTGGTAGAGGAGGGAGGGGGAAGCTGGAATCGCTTGTGTGGCAAAATCTGCCCAAATTTTCAGACAAAGTTTTTCGGCCTAGGAGTGAGAACGGGCTAAAAATTTTTTCGTCATCGTATAGAGCATGTCTTAAACTATAAGTATACAAATTTTGAGAAAATTCTCAACCGGTATCTGAAAAACGTTCCCTTGTTAAATTTTATTCTGCCAATGTTTTCACTATCGAATATGGCAATCCGAAAAACAGATACTCTTTTATACTACTGTAGAATTCTCTAAAATTTAATTTCATTTGATCAATTCTCAATAAATCTTTATTTATTTTTTTTTAAGAGATCAAGTAGCAGTTTTCGGCGCCTCGTTGCTCATATTTCTTCCTCTTGGGACACGAAGATTGTTCAGAATCTGAAATTAAATATTTTGAAAATACAGTAACCCAAAAACTGGCTACCTCTTTTCCCTGTTGTTCGAAATTGGGTCTAGCGATTAGAGTGACACGTTGCAACTGCACAGCAATGTCAGCCATTGACGGGCGGTCCGCTTGGTTTTCCAGCCAGCAACTCTGGAAAAAAACACAAAATCGTAGAAAATCGAAAAGTTTTGAAATTTTTTTCGGAATACCTGATTTTTTTTCGAAATTTATGCTAAAAATTGAATTCCCCATCAAAAACTACCCTTTAACCTATTTTTCTGCGTCTCTAACTCTCAATTTTTGAATTTCGGATTACGGTAGCGTCGATTCTGTGCAAACACCAAACCTCACGACAAAATGCACAAATCGCTCGAAATTAGTCATTTTAGGGGTAAAAATGGACGAGAAACACGAATTTTGATATGAAAACTGTCTAGGAATGATTGTTTTCCGGGAAAATGGAAATTTTTGAAAAAAAATACTCGAAAAAGTTAAAATTTCAATGTTCTGGACTCAAAAATTTGGAGTGTAATACCTGAATGATCTTCTGAATTTCTGGATGAGCATTCTCAGGAATTTGCATTCGATACCCTTCTCGAACCTTCTGATGCACTTCCACAGCTGTCATTCCTGGATACGGATCACTGGCACAACTATAATAAATCTCCCAGCACATGATTCCATACGCCCAGATGTCAGATTTCAAAGTGTACGATCCGTTGAGCAATGTTTCTAGAGCCAACCATCGAATCGGAACCTTCTTTGTCATATCCATTTGATAGAAAGAGCCTGCTCGAGTTAGACCGAAATCTGAGATTTTGACTTTTCCATCTCCATAAAGACAATTTCTCGCAGCGATATCTCTATGGAGAACTGGTCGAGAATGGAGATATTCGAGACCCCAGGCTGCTTGGAGAATCATTTCGTTTCGAGTTTCAATTGACAAGTTTGTATTCTTTTTTAGGTACGAGTCGAGAGCTCCGTTTGATGCCTGAAAGACGATTTTTTTTAATTTACAGTAACCTGGACAAAAAATTGTATTTTTCAGTGGAAAATACCGTGAATACTCCCTACCCACACCGTCAACTTTGAACTCAATCACCTCGATTCCTGTACAAGATATCAACATTTTGTCAACTGATAAAATACTTATCATATTACCAAAAATGTTTTCCTAGTTGATAACTTTTCGATATCTTTGAGAGGAACCGAGATAAATTGGCTGAAAGTTAAAAAGCCACCGCTTGTCGGGTGAGCTGGCGCGGGCTGCCGACAGCTTAGTTTCAACCCGGTTTATCTTGATTCATGTGAAAGATATCGCAAATTTGTCAACTGATAAAATACTCATCATAATATTGTCAATATTTTATTAGTTTACAAAATTTTGATATCTTTTAATGGAACCAAGATAATTGAGCTCAAAGAAAACACTTGGTTTGAGCTTCATTCAGAGCATTGAAAGTCATCAACTTTGAAGCCCTACGAAAGTATTTCACATTTATTCGATTTTTCTGAAAATTTTCAGATTTACTAAACAAAATCAGAGTTTTATTTTTGTAATAGACAACTTTTTTGCACCTATTCCGGTTCCTGAGATATGCGTCTTTAAAAACGAGATCACCGACAGGCGAGACGCATACAGTCTCTAAAGACGCATATCTCAAAAACTACAGTAACCACTAAAAAGTTGTCAATTACAAAACTAAAGCTCTAATTTTGTTTAGTCTATTCTGAAATTTTCAGTCAAATTAAATAGTTTGAGACTACTTCTGTAAGAGTTCGAAGTTCCTTATTTTCCACTGGTGAAGCCAAAATATGATGAATTTCTTTCAAACTACAGTATCTCGTCACCCAGTGTAAATATTAAAAAGTCATTAACACAAAAAGTGATTCTCATAAAATTTTGTACATTTTATTAGTTGAAAAATTCTTGCCAGCTTCGCTAGTTAATGAGTTATTTGTCTTCTAAAAGTAATTACGCAGAACGCTCTGTAAATCTGCGTCTCTTCAAAATGATGTATCTCTCAAGCCATTAAATTTATCAAAAATTTGTCAACTACAAAAATGATTGCCATAAAATTCTACACATTTTATTAGTTGACAAAATTTTGATATCTTCAAAAGGAGCCAAGATAAATTGGCACAAAGTTGGAAAGTCACCAGTTGGCGAATTCTTAACTTCGAGCTTATATATCTCGATTTCTGTAAAAGATATCAAAATTTTGTCAACTGATAAAATGTTGCTGATATTCTGATAAACATTTTATCAGTTGACCATTTCTTGATATCTTTCACAATAAATGAGATATATGAGGTCAAAGTAAAAAGTTAGGGGTGCCGTTCTATTAGAGTGTGTACGGTAAACACTGCGTTTAGACAATTATCTCGTTTTTCCCCATCTAAAACTGCTAAATTCAGACAAAAATCAAAAAAGAATAAAAGCGTTATTCGGGTTACGGTACTTTCGCCCCGCCCACAAGACGTACCAATTCCATGACCATATAAAGTGGTTCCTGAAGAACAGCGACTCCATAAAACTTGACAATATTCGGATGGCTCATTGTCTTCAGATGACGTGCTTCACACATGAATTCCTTGATTTGCTCCTTTCCCATTTTCTCCAATTTCGCCTGTTTCACTGCCACCTGGATCCCCTTCATCATGCCTTTTCTCTTATAAATTCCCATTGAAACTTCTCCAAATGCCCCTTGTCCCAATTTCTGTTTAATTGTAATCCAATCATGTTCCAATTCCCACGATTGACGAGAAATCGGACGAACCAAATGAACTATCGAAGTGGGGTCATTTTGGGCTTGAGACGTTAGATAATAGGTGATAAGAGCTTGTGGAGACTCGAAGGAGAACTTGTTTTCGATCCAGAACTTTCCGCTTGCAGTATGGATTACCAAGTGTTTTATCTGAGAATTGAGAATATGATGAAAAGGGTCCTTTAACGAAAACTACAGTAACCTAAAAATCGTTTTGTTTTGAAAAGTTTCTTCGGCAATTTCACTTGTTTGGAAAAGAGAAAAATCGTCGAGAAACAGAAAATATCGGAAAAAATCATTGAAAAATTAATTTTTCGGTTACTGTAGTTTCCCTCTGAGACCTCCACCGTGTTGTGGCCGAAAAACAGTTTAAAGGCGCATCGTCGGTCCAACAGCGAAAAAGTGAAGTTCTTTTAAAAATAAGTGCATGCGCCTTTAATACCATATCTCAAAATTCTTCAATTTTTGTCAATTTTAGACAGTTTTGGTAGTTTTTTAGTCAATTTTGGTGAATTTTCAGTCAATTTTCATTTTTAGCAAATTTCAGTTAATATTTAGTCGATTTCAGTCAATTTGTCAGACAATTTTCGTCTGATTATCATTAATTTTCCATCGAATTTCCTTATAAAATCGAAAAACGGCCAAAATGAGACAAAATAAATTAATTGCTGAGTACGGTATGAAAGGCGCATGCACTTCTTCGCTGCTGGACACCGACAGTGCGCCTTTAAACTGAATTTTCAGACAAAAAAGACGAAACTACTTTCCTAGAACCTCAAATTTGACGATTTCCCACTAAAAACAAACAAAGTTAAAAATCTTTTTTTCAGGTACTGTAGCTCAAAAATTTACGAATTTTCTTTTGAAACATGCGCCTTTAAATTCCGTACCGATGAATTCTCATCCAGCAGTTTATCAGTCAGCACACTCAACACATATGATCTCTGTTCTCCCAGTTTTGGCTCTGTGATTCTCACAACGAAATCCCCATTCTCTTTCAAAAGCATTCGAACATCGGCACGTGGCAGAAGACCATGATAGTATTGTTCGTTGTCGATTAATTTTTCACCCGAATGACTTCTTAACAGCGATTTTAGAATCTTTGAGATCTCAATAGACTTGTCAAACCTTGTATGTTTTCGAAGTCGTTTATTAATCGTATTTTGGGCAGATCCACTCTCGTTACTGCGACTTGCAGAACTCATAATTTTCAGACAAGTTAACTCTGATAAGAATAACTGGTGAAGACGACTGATCCGAGGCTGCTGGCACCTCAGGAAACGTGGTTCCATTTTTAGGTCACTAGCGCAAAGGAGACGAGGACAACGTGAAAGCTCCGGCTCCGGCTTTTCCGACAAGTTTCAGCTAATGTATGCAGAACCATTCACACTAGACTTCCAGAGAACCAATTACTTGCACTACAGTGCGATAAAACATGTCTGTATTCGTAATAAATATACAGCTTTCAAACAACAACGACTTTATTGTCAAACAAGAATTACGAGACAAGGGAGGCAGCGGTTCCGGACTCGTACTTCCAGGTTGGTGGAAGCTGACGCTTGGTCTTGTAGTATCTAGCCAAACGGTGGATACGGGACTCGACGAGAATAAGTCTGTACTTGCTGTCGATGTCCTTGCGGGATCTCTCAAGATGCTTGCGGATGGCGACGGCCTTCTTGACGAGATGGTACAAATCCTCTGGGAGCTCTGGGGCCATTCCCTGAAAAGAAACGAATTGATGTCATAAGAGGAAATTATTTCATCTATTTGAGAAGCTAAATTCTAAAACTAGAATTGTCATCGTGTTATTGAGATCTAATCTAAATACAATTACACCTCACCCAAAAACAAGATATTCTATATAGCTCATTTTGACGGCTGGCATGGACAAGTCAGAGTCCTATAACCAGTGCTTTTGAAGAGCCTAGTACACGCTAATGAAATCATTATTACCTTGGACTTGAGGATACGGAAGATCTTGTTTCCGGCGAGACGGCGGACTTGACCGACTCCGTGGGAATCCCTGAGGATAACTCCGATTTGGGATGGACGGAGACCCTGAAATTGAAAAATTACCTCTTGCCACAGAATGAATAAGGAAAATGGACGCCGATTTCTCGGCATGCAACAAATTCCTGGGCCCAGATTCAAACTTGAAAATCTGGTAGCCCTGTTGGTGATCATATGGTAGCTACCGGAATCGCACCGAGTAACTCCTCAGATCATAAGCAAACCTTCTTGGCCATCTTGACGATTTGGTCTTGGACCTCATCGGTGGTCATCTTTTGCCATGATGGAACGGAGCGGCGGTATGGGATGGCCGACTTGGCCATTCCCTTTCCTGGATTGTGCATGCGACCCATGGTTGATGCGGATTACCTGGAAATATGAGATTGGTGAGGCTAAAGTGAAGAAAGTGAAGAAAATGATGAAAAATGAGTAAAAAATACGAAAATTCACTGAAGGAATTCGAGTTTTCAAAGGACACACATTCAATTTGCAGAAAAAGGTAGGGAGAATCCTCGAAAAGCGGAGAAAACACTGGCCTAAACTGTTGACTACGGTCACACTTGCTTTCGCGTGTGTGTCTTTCGCGGCGTGAGCCTGCCCGCAAAAAGCGCTGTCCCTTTAAACTTGTGGTCAGTGTGCGCTGCGGGAACTATTGCACAACATTGCAATTCTTTTCTCAATGATTGTTCAAAAATCGTTCAAGGAATATATAAAGAAAGAAAAATCAATGACTAATATCGTCTGTTTTTATTTACAGACTGAGGTAATTATGGCCGACACTATAGAAGCTTCATCTAATATTACAACTTCATCTAATCCCCATCGACAAGGACCAAAACGAGGTCGAGGAGGACGTTTCCGTCAAGCTCCACGTGAAGGAGGAGCTGAAATCAACGCAGATAATCAAGATGCTGCACCTCAGATGAACCCGAGAGGAGGACGTCGAGGTTTCAGAGGCGGAAAAACTCAAAAAGCAGGTTAGAAAGTTAACAAATGGATTTTTTAAAAAGAAAACTTATTTTAGGGCCATCTGGAAGCGAACCACAACCAAAGCCACTTCATACTTTCAATCCAAATGCGCCGGTATTCAATCCATCTGTTCCACCACCAGAACTCCCTTCCACTGAAGGGCCTTCAAATCAAAGAAGGGCTAATCCGAACCCAAGAAGACGCGGTGGACAGGGTTCACAGCAAAACGAGCAGCGTCGTCAGCTCGAAATACATGAAGGTGGCCAGGCTAGACAGCTAAATAGAAATCAATCAGGTCAAAGCCAACGAAATGGCCCCCCACCAGGACCAAGAGCCCCTGGAAACTACAGAAGAGGACAGGGAGCTCGCCGACGAGAGCAGAAAGAAGAGCAGCTTACCGAGGAAGAGACAGCAATGCTGGCAGACAAACCTCTCAGAGAGCGACTCGTTTATATGCTTGAAAATAATAAATACGAGTGTGCAATTTGCTACACAAGAATCACAACGAGACAAGGAGTCTGGTCATGTAAGACTTGTTATCAAATTTTCCATATTTCAACGGGATGTATCACGGATTGGGCGAAATCTAGCAGGGATAAGGAGGCAGGATCCAATACATGGAGATGTCCAACGTGTCAGACGGAGAACGAGACTATGCCCTATAACTACTACTGTTTCTGTGGCAAACAGAGGAATCCAAACTTCCGGGTCGGAGAAGTCCCACACAGTTGTGGTGAGATATGCGGAGGAACCAGGAAATTCGGATGTCCTCATCCATGTAACGAGTTGTGTCACCCAGGACCTTGTATAGAATGCAAGTTGTATGTAACAAAGTCTTGCAATTGTGGGAAAACCAAAAAGAGTGTGAGGTGTGGATCCGGACAAAGTGTTATGGTAAGTCTTTTCTTTTTTCATTCAATTAAAATGAATTTTTCAGTGCGACACAGTTTGTGGAAAGACTCTTCCTTGTGGACAGCACACGTGCGAAAAAGTATGTCACTCTGGAGACTGCGGAGATTGCACTGTGGTCCTTGAACAGGAATGCTTCTGTGGAAAGAAGCCAAAAGAAGTGGTTTGCAACCCATCAGCTTGTCAAAAGTACTCATGTGGCTCTGAATGCGATGGAATGTTCTCGTGTGGCGTCCATCGTTGTACCAAAAAGTGCCATGATAAAGAGTGTGGTGATTGTGAGACAGGAGTCAACAGAATTCGAACATGCCCATGTGGAAGGAACAGTCTTCAATCCCTTGGAATTGTTAGAGAAAAATGCACAGACAAGGTTCCAACTTGTGAATCGATATGTGACAAATGGCTCACTTGTGGAACTCCGGGAAAGAATCATCGATGCAGGGAGAAGTGTCACGAAGGCCCATGCCCACCATGTAACCTGAATACTTCTGTAGTTTGCCGCTGTGGAGCTTCAAAAGGAGTCATTCCATGTGAAGAGTATCTAGAGATCATGAGAGCCACTGGCGAATATCTTTGCACAAAACGATGCCGAAAGAAGAAATCCTGTGGAATGCACAAATGCCAAGAAGTCTGTTGCATTCAGGATGAGCATTATTGTCTTCAAATGTGCAACAAACGTTTGTCCTGCGGAATACACACCTGCGAGAACGTTTGCCATGCCGGACAGTGTCGCCCTTGCCTTCAAGCAAGCTTCGACGAACAGTTCTGCCACTGTGGCCACACTGTTAGAATGCCACCGATTCCCTGTGGAGCTCGTCTTCCGGTATGCTCTCAACCGTGTGCCCGACCACATTCTTGCGACCATCCAGTGAATCATAAATGCCACGGAGAACATAATTGTCCTCCCTGCACACATCTAACGGATAAGACTTGCTACGGAGGTCATACGGTTCGCAAGAACATACCATGCCATATTCAATCGGTTTCTTGCGGAGTTATCTGTCAGAAGCCGTTGAAATGTGGTGTTCACGTTTGCCAAAGAACCTGTCATGGAGACGAGTGTGAAAAGGAAGGAGAACAATGCACGAAGAAGTGTGAAGCGATTCGAGAGCATTGTGAGCATCCATGTGGTCTACCATGTCATAAAGACTCGCCATGTGAGCCAAGTCCTTGCAAAACGAACGTTCAAATTACTTGCGAATGTGGAAGACTCAAAAAAGCAGCACCATGTTGCGAAGTAGACAAACTGATTGAAGCGAAACAGGAGAAGGAGGAAACTGAGAAGTCAGGAGATTCTGGAGACCTGGAAAGCTTGTCAGATAAGCCTGGAAAACTAGTCAGGTCTTCAAGCTTCTCCCAACTCAACTGTATGAAGTGTGACGACGATTGCAAGAAGCTGGAGAGAAATCGAAAGGTGGCTGAAGCCCTGGAAGTCGATACCGATGAGTATGGAATGAACAAACTGACGCCTACTATCTCTTTCCCTTGCTATCTGAAGACTATGGTTCGAGCCAACATAGATTTCGTAAAGAATGTTGAAAAAGTCTTCATTGATCTTGTTATCAAAGTGCTAAGTGTAAGTTGTTATCAATTCTAACAGAGAGAAAATTGAATTCATTCCAGGGGGAAGCTTATCATGACGTCTTCCGGGCTCACCTCCCACCCATGAGCATTGAAAAACGCCGTTTCGTTCATGAATACGCCAACTTCTTCAATATCGTCTCTGAAAGTGTCGATAGCCCACCGAAAAGAAGCATTGTGCTAACAGCAGTACGTGGAAAGTCGCATCAACCTCTCGTTCTCATCAGCGACCTTGTCAACTACAAGGGAGCTTTGAAGGCTCCAGGTCCAGCTGTGGTCCGTAAGGATTTGATGGATCAAGCCATGAGCAAGAAGGAGGAATCGGAAGGCACAATGAAGCCATTGAGATGTACGGAGAAGATGGTGGTTAGGAGGGAAGCGCGTCCGATGAAGGTACTTTCTTGTGAATAACTCTGAAAACTGTATCAATTATTCCAGGAAATCGCTGCTCCAATCCCACTAAAGCAACAGAATCAGTTTGCTCTACTAGGAAGCGATGTGGATTCGGATGACGAAGAATCTAAGCCAACGACTAGTGCTGCTACTGGAACTTCGCCTCCAAAAGACTGGTGGAACGATGAGGAAGAGCCGGGATGGCAAAAAGTTCAACAGAAAGAATTTGTTGTGGAAGTTGAACGAGACATGACGGAAGAGGAAATTGAAGCGGCGAAGCTACAGGAAGAAGGACCAACTTGGGAAGATCAGGCTGATGAGGATTCTCCAGCTACGGCAGAAGCGGCTCCAACAATAGTGGAGAAACCATCTGAAAGCTCGGAATATTAATGCTAGAATTGTATCATTTGTATCTTCATTTATCCATTTATACGGTGTTTCTTATTCCCCATTTCACTCCTGCTAAAAAATTCTACGGTACTGGTCTAATGAAGGTTTCAAATGTTTGACTGAAATTACTTTTTTTTTCAAAGGTTAGCTCCTTTTTGTTTATTTTCCAGGTTTTATTACAAACTGTGGATTCACAAGCGATTGGTGTCGAGAGCGTGACTAAAATGTCCGCAAACACCGCGACGCGCAAGTGCACAGAACGGGAACTTCGCAATTTCTGATTTTGCGCGTTCTTGTTTTTTTATCCGGAAAACTTTCAGAATTATCGTTAAACATGTACTAGAGCGGTCCCTATTATAGAAAGGCACCTCTATTAGAAGGGCTCTTTTCAAAATTTGTGGTTTGACTGCGAAATTTCCGTTTTTACGTTTTCGGTTGAAAAAAAGAAAATATCCCGGAAATTTCGCAAAAACTTGCTCAATTGTTGTGAAATTGATAGATTTTCTTAAATTTTGAACTGAAATTTGCCGAATTTTTCAGAAACTGGGTAAAAATGCAGTGCGACGATGTGACTTGGAACATTCTGAACAAAGGACAATGCTCCTACAAAGCCTGGTCGAAGCCCAAAATGTTCTGTCGCAACGAAATGAATTTGACCGGTTTGTGTAACAGAGCCTCGTGTCCATTGGCGAATTCACAGTACGCAACTGTTCGCGAGGAGAATGGAGTGTGCTATTTGTATGCAAAAGTCGTCGAACGATCTCACTATCCACGTCGTCTGTGGGAGAAGACGAAGCTGTCGAAAGACATGAACAAGGCATTGGAACAGATCAGTGATCAGCTGATTCACTGGAGTGAGTACGTTAGACACAAGTGCAAAGCTCGTCTTATCAGAATTCATCAGTATTTGATTCGAATGCGCAAAATGGCAGTTCGCGGAAAGTGAGTTGATAGGAGATGGTATAAATTTAAACTTGTGTATTTTTCAGCCAGAAGAAATTGATTCCCATCGGACGGAAAGTTGAAAGACGTGAGAAGCGTCGTGAGGAGAAGGCGTTGGTAGCAGCGAAACTGGATCATGCTATCGAGAAGGAGCTTCTGGCAAGACTCAAGTAAGCTTTAGATTGAAGCTTTGGAGCCTTTAGGCTAGCTTAAAGCTCAAAACCTTCAGCTTTGAAGCCTTTTGAAATTCTATTTTTCCAGACAAGGAACCTACGGAGACGTGTACAACTTCCGTCAAGAAGCCTTCGAACAGATGCTCGAGAACACCGAGAAAGAGCTCGAAATCGAGCAAGAAGTCGAGCAGGACGACCCAGACACCGGCGAGACTCAATTCGTGGCCGACTTTGATAGTTCTGATGATGAGGAGGAAGATATGGAGGATGGTGGAGATGGACATTGGTCACCACAAGAGACTGATAGTGAGAATGAGGATAACTGGCAGCCGGAGGAAGAGGAAGAGGATTCTGATGAGGACGGAGAGGATGGAGAGGAACCAATGGAGGTTGATGAGCCACCGAAGAAGAAGGCCAAGAAGGAGGTCAAGAAGAAGGTTGTGAAGAAGGCGGATCCAAAGAAGAAGAAGCTGAAGAAAAGAGCTCATGTGGAGATTGAGTATGAGGAGGAGGTGGAGCCAAGAGAAAGAGTCAAGGCTTAATTTGTGGTTGTTGCTGTTGTTCCTGTTCTTGTTTTGTTAATTTTTATACTCATTTTCCGTTATTTTTATCCTTTTTCTTCCATAAAAGCGATGTTGTTTTTCCAATATTTTATCAATTTTTGTTAACTTTTTGGGTCGCAGAACCCTCTTATTATCTATTGTCTTTTATCCAGGCTTCCCTGTAATCAAGACCTAATTTAGAAGCCGGGAGAAAGCCATGGACTCGCCGGCGTGGATGTTCACGAAGGCGTTGAGCCATAGACAGAAAGTGGGTTTTTTTTAATTTTCAGGAGAGATATCTGTCCAAATCTGCTTTTTTCTCAAGTTTTGAGGCACTAAACTACGGTATTAGGACCTGAATTCCTCAATTTTTTGGTAATTTCAGCCAATTGTTAGGTCATTTTTCATGGATTTTCAGTTCTTTTAAGCCATATACACCCATTTTACGACGATTTTCAACGATTTCGAGCAATTTTTAGCATTCTACGACAATTTCTGGTTTGGGTCATTTTTGGAGCTTTCCGAGGTCGTTTGCAGCCAATTTTCAACGTTTTGAGATTATTTTTGTGCCCAAAACCGCCTTGAACTACGGTATCATTCGTTTTGGCAGTGTTTTTCTTTGATATCTCCTTGAGATTACCTGAAAATCAGAGTTTTTTGTCGATTTACGGCAAGAAAAACAGCCAGAACGAGTAGTTTAGTGTCTGAAAATCTGGAAAAATGGCAACTTTGGACAACGTTTTCCAGGAAGTTTCCTCCTGAAAATTTACTTCAAACACGCCAGAAAGTTCAATTTGAAACTATATTTTTCCAGGTCACCCGTCTCTACAAACGTTGCCTTCGCGAAGTGGACAACTGGTACGGTGGAAACAATCTGGAAGTGCGCTTCCAAAAATGTATCATCCGTGCTCGCTTCGACGCCAACAAGGACGAGATCGACACTCGCAAGAGCCAGATCCTTCTGGCTGACGGATGTCGTCAATTGTGGGAGAAGCGTCACTTCAAACCATTCCGCTTCGCTCTCGACCCCGGAGGCTCCAGCTACGATCGTGAGCGTGAGTCGCCAGACGAGATTGTCGATTCGGATCAATGGACACTGGCCGAGCGTGAGCAATTCCCGTACTACTTCAACACTCGTGAGCAGAGAAAGAAGGAGTTGTTGGCTCATTGGGCGAAGATCGAGAAGGCTTGGGATGAGGAGATCGCCGCGATTCAAACTCAACTTCCGGCTGCCGCTCCAACTGTTTCGAAATAAATTGTCTCTTTATTTGCGATTAGTCAAAGAGTCCTGAATGTTTCTTCTTTTTTAGATCGAATCTTCTTTTTAAATGTAACGTCCACAAAATAAAAATAGCTGTATGTTGAGCTTCTTTTGATTTTTAAAGGTTCAAACCCTTATTTTTATTTCTTCTCTGGATCTTAAATTGCTTATTTTTATAGACTTTTCATATTTTTTGATTTTTCAAGTTCTCGTTAAATTCCAAATTGATTCAGAACTATTCAAAATGGATGGATCTTCCGGGTTCACTTGTGTCACTTGCCGTGTGGTCTTCGAGACCGCCGAGCTTCAAAGAGATCACTACAAAACCGAATGGCATCGGTATAATCTGAAGCGACAGGCCGCAGAGCTTCCAGCCATCGGATTTGAGCTTTTCAATGAGAAACAGGCTTCTTTTAATCCAACAAAGGTGATTTTTAGGGCCATTTATTGGGGTGGGTCTCTTGTAGGCCAAATTTAGACCATTTTAAGGCTATTTTGGGTCATTTTAGGTAGTTTTATGTTAGATTATATCATTCTAACAAGCATTTTAGGTAGTTCTTAAGCTAATTCAAGCCGTTTTAAGGCTATTTTGGGTCATTTTTAGGTAGTTTTATACTGGATTTTGTCATTCTAAGGTTATTTTCGGTAGTTTTCAAGCTATTTCTGGCCATTTTAGGTCATTTCAGAGTTATTTTTAAGCTAGCTTTCCAGGTCATTTTAAGTTCAATTTAGGTTATTTTTCTGCAAATTTGGGTCATTTTCAGGTAGTCTTTACGCGATTTAAGGTCATTTCAGAGCTATTTTAGCTTATTTTAGGGTAGTTTTAGGCTAGATCAAGTCATTGTAAGGCCATTTTAGGTAGTTGTCAGGCTATTCCAGACCATTGTAAAGTCATTTTCAGGTAGTTTTAGATGATAACAACTTCCTGGGACCCCAAAAAATAACCATAATTGTTCCAGCCAGCTGTGTCTGCTGAAATCGAGCCACTGTACTGCAAAGCGTGCCGAAAATCGATAAAATCGGAAAACGCGATGACAGATCATTTGGCAAGCAAAAAGCACAAAGATATGGAGAAGAAGAGTCAGGAAGAGGTCAAGAAGGGCCCGAAGCAGCCGAGAAAGAAGCCAGAGAACATGCCAAAGAAGCCAGAAGCAGAGGAGAAAATGGAGCAAGACGAGAATGAAGAGGATGATGATTCTAGTGGTTGGGAGACAGATGACGGAGAGGAAGGAATGGAAGAATTGAATGAAGATGAGGCTCTTCCAGTGACTTCTTGTCTTTTCTGTCCTCAAACTAAGCCAAATATGGAGGAAATGCGTAAACATATGAATTTCCATCATGGATTCCAACTTCCAGACAGACAATATCTCGTAGATGAGCTTGGATGTTTGAACTATTTGGGGCTTAAAATCGGAGCCGGACGTTGTTGTATCTATTGCCCAGACTCAAAAGCTAGATACGATTCAATTCAAAGCTGCCAGCAACATATGAGAGATAAGGAGCATTGTAAAGTGCGTAGAGATCCAACGAGTATGATTGAACTGGATGACTATTATGACTATAGTCCGATGTATGAGGGAGATGAGGATAAGAATGATTCGGAGCTTTTTGATGATGGATGGTCTTTGACTCTTCCATCTGGAGCGAAAATCGGACATCGTCATCTTCATCGTTACTTTAAGCAGTATTTGAAACCGGTGGATGGTACGCAGAGAATCGCTTCGAGAGCTGCCATTGATAAGGCTAGAGGATTCTATCCGGCGCTTGCATGGACTGGAACTACTAGTGAGTTTAAAGTTACAGTAATCCTTTCAAAGGAACTACAGTATTCCCTTTAGCTACAGTAATCATATAGAATTTCAAAGACCCCACTTACATTAATCTTGAAAAAATTGGAATTTTCGGAATCTCAGAAATTCCTAGGTTGAAAAATCGGAATTTTCCGATTTGGAGGATTTCGGAATTCCACAATTCTGAAAGTTCCGGATTTTCGGAATACTGGAAAATTTGAAAATCTCGGAATTTTCCAGTTTTGGAATTTTCGGAATTTCGAAATTTTTAAAAATTCAAAATTTCGGAGTTTTCCGATTTTGAGAATTTCAGAATTTTCCGATTTTTAAATTCAGGAATCTTCGAGTTTTCCCATTTTCAAAATTTCCAGAATTTCTGTATTTTGAAAAATTCGGAATTTTCCGATTTTGAAATTTTCGGGAATTCAATAATTCAGGAATTCAGAAATTCGAATATTCCAGAAATTCTGGAATTCGGAAATTTTGAAATTTTTCAAATTCTCTGATTTTGAGAATTTCGGATTTTTGAAAAGTTCAGAAATTTAGGAATTTAGAAATCCAGAATTCAAAAATTCAAAAGTTCTGGAATTCGGAAATTCGAAAATTCTAAAATTTGGAAGTCTAGAAATTGGACAAAAACTAGCAACAAATTTGGAAACTAGTCTATTTGGTATACTGTAACTTCAATAATTTTCAGCTGTCGAGGCTAAGAAGGTCGCTCGTGACATGAAATTCGTCGAGAGATTCCGCCGTCGTTTCGACCTCCGCGTAGCCGTCAAATCGAACAAGCTATTCAAAACTCGCGGATTCGTCGGAGACAATCATTGAGTTCAGCACCTTTTTTCATTCCCCGTCGTTTTTGTTGTTCCTATTAATCTTGTTCGTTTTTTGTTGCCTTGTTAAAGACCTGAATAAATCACGCCAAAATATTTTTTTTTTCTTATCCAACTCCTTCTGACCCCTTTCAACGTCACCAGCCACAAGCCACCACACTGACGATCTCAAGAGAGTCAGTGTAAATTCTAGAAGACGGGCTCTCGGATAGTTTCTTTTGAAGAAAATTTAAACCTCTCACTGGCAGACGATTTTCGCTTAAAGCAAAAATGGCGAGCGAAGAGAAACTTCCGAGTCTCAAACTAGATATGAATGTTGTGAGTTTCGGATAAATTTCACTGATTTTGAGCTTTTTTTTCCAAAAAAAATGCATAAAAACGAAGAGAATTATTGAAAAATCGTTAAAATTCGCCGAAAAATCTAGAAATTCTGACATTTTTTTCTTTAAAATCTGGCTATTTTTCATAGAATTTCATTGATTTTGAGTTTTTTTTTCCACAAAAATCCGAAAAAAATCGCATAAAAACGAAGAAAATTATTGAAAAAATCGTTAAAATTCGCCGAAAAATCATATAATTCTTGCTAGTTTTTTGGAAATTTCGGCTATTTTTTCATAAAATTCCGGCGTTTTTTCCTCAAAATTTTGACTTTTTCTTAAAATTTTCGCTATTTTTCTTGAAATTTCGGCTATTTTTCATTAAAGTCTTGTTATTTTTCATAAAATTCTGACAATATTTCGCCAATTTTTGGCTATTTTTTTCAGCCGGTCCGAAACAAATGGCACCCAATAAAAGTTCTTGGCTCAGGAGCTTTCGGTAAAGTCGTCCACGTCATCAGCACTTCTGATGGCTCCGACGCTGCAATGAAACTGGAGAAAATCGGAGAAGGAAAAGATTCAAATCTGAAAATCGAGGTGGAAGTGATGCGCGCGATGGCTGGTGTCAAATGCGCCATTCAGTGCCTTGATATCGGCAATGAACCCGAATTTCGTTTCGTTGTCATGACACTTTGTGGCATGGATCTTCAGAAGGTGTACGCAATGTTGAAGGGAAACTTCTCGGATTCAACGATTCTTCGTATCGCGATTCGTAGTTTGTTGGCTGTGAAAGCGGTGGGTTCTGAGCTAGTTTTCCAATAAATTTTGAACTTTTTTCAACGAAAATTCGACAACAGCACATGGAATTTATCGAGAAAATAGACCGCCTGTCGTTTTCTGTGCATTTTTGGGATGTTGTGTTTGCGTATTTTTGTGTATCGTAATCTAGCAAAATATTTTTTAAACTCTTTTTTCTGGGTTTTTTCGGGATTAAATCGAGAAAAAATCCGTTTTTTTTTTCAATTTTTCGATAAATTTCATTGATTTTGAACTTTTTTTCAACGAAAATCCGACAAAAACTACCAAAATATCGAAAAAATAGGCCAGAAAACAATTGAAAGAATAGACCGTCTGTGGTTTTCTGTGCATTTTTGGGTTGTGGTGTTTGCGTATTTTTGGAAACCGTAGCTCGGTGAGAAACAAATTTTGCGAAAAAACCATCAAATTTACTTGAAAACAGTGTGTGTTTTTCGAATATAACTATTCGAAAACGCTGCAAAACGAATAAATATTCGAATAAAATTCGAATAAAAATTCGAAATTCGTTCGAACAACTATTCGAAAAACTATTCGAATACTATTCGAATAATTATTCGAATAATATTCGAATAATTCGTTCGAATAGTTTTCGAATAGTATTCGAATAATATTCGAATAGTATTCGAATAGTTCCCCTCCCCTCTCTTTGTCTGCGCCTCTCTCTGTGTGCATCCAGAAGTGGGCGCGCGCGCTCTTGGCTCCATAACTCCCTTCAGAGCAGAGATGGAGCATTCTGATCAGCAGAATACGTACTGCTCCAAGATTCTGACGCCGTCGTAAGCTCATTAACTTCAATCCATCATAACTCGGTTCATATCAGAGCTAGAAACGTCATTTTGGTATCGTTGTAACCCACTCCGCAAGCTTGACACATACACAAGCTAAATTCCCTGAAGTTGGTGAAGAGAAGTATGTGTTTTTCGAAAGATGTTTTCCGAAAGCGTCTAATTTTTAATTTTCAATTGTTTTTTCGAAATTTCGTTAGAAAAATTTTCGAAACCAGCCGTTTTCGGAAAACGTCTTTCGAAAAACACAAACTTCTCTTCACCAACTTCAGTGAATTTAGTTTGTGTATGTGTCAAGCTTGCGGAGAGGGTTACAAGGATGTCAAAATTACGTTTGTAGCTCTGATATGAACCGATTTATGATGGATTGAAGTTAACGAGCCTACGACGGCTTCAGAATCTTGGAGCAGTACGTATTCTGCTGATCAGAATGTTCCATCTCTGCTCTGAAGCGAGTTATGGAGCCAAGAGCGCGCGCGCCCACTTCTGAATGCACACAGAGAGAGGCGCAGACAAGTAAAATTCGAACTATTCGTAAGTATTCGACGAATATTCGAATAATTCGTTCGAACAACTATTCGACGAATATTCGAATAATTATTCGAATAGTATTCGAATATTCGTTCGAATAATTATTCGAATAATTATTCGAATATTATTCGAATACTATTCGAACAAATTTTTCGAATATTCGTCGAATAATATTCGAAAAAATTTTACGAATATTTTTCGAATACCTATTTCGAACGGTTCGAAAAACACACACTGCTTGAAAACATCACAAATTTTGCGGATGAAATTCACAAAATGTGCAAAAAAACTCTGCAATTTCAGCTCCACGAGAGATGCTATATCCATCGAGACCTGAAACCATGCAACGTCACACTGAACTACAATGAAGAATCCCCTATCATATACCTAATTGATTTCGGAATGGGTCGCCAGTATGGAATGTCTCACAACGAATATGGATTTGTGATTCGTTATCCGAGAGATTCGGTAGGAACTCTTTTTACTCTTCTGTTTTATTCTTATTGGAAAAAGACATACAAAAAGAGAAAAATAAAATTTTTCTAAATTTCCAGTGCCGCTTCCGAGGAACGTATCGCTACTGCTCCCCTCGCATGCATCTCCGCCGAGAGCAGGGACGTGTCGATGATCTATTTGCATGGCTCTACATGATTGTCGAATTGAGAGTGGATCTTCCATGGGCGGATGTTGTGAATCCCGATCGGATTGAAGTTCTCAAACAAGATCGTTTCGACGCAGCCCTAGCCAGTTCTCCACTAACCAAGGCTCTCGAACCAATCCATGATCATTTGAAGAGCCTGGACTATGCGGATCGTCCCAACTATTGGATGATCTACGAACACTTGGCAAAAATGATGACGGATATCAAGGCAAAGCATACGGACCCGATGGATTACGATGAGCTCCGGAAAAAGAAGGGAGACGAGATTGACCCGATCAAAAAGAAGTTTATGAAGAAACCCCGTTCGATGGAAAAGTGTCTGGATGAGAAGGAGACGTTGGCGATGCTAGAAGAAGCGTTCCGTCCGAATGCAAAGGATATTCCAGGAGGAGAGAAGTATCTTGTTAAACCACTGCTGAAGTTGAATTGGGGATCTGTTGGTGGAGATGTAAGGGAGCGGTGGGCACTTGGATTGGGGGCAAGAAGCAAGAAACTCAAATTAATATCTGAATTTCAGCACGTCGCTACTGTCAAAGACGACCCGGTTGGCGATTCAGATGAAGATAGAAAGAAACTAGAGGAAGAAACTCGAAAAAAAGAGGAGAAGAAGAAGCAGGAAGAAGAAGCAAAGAAGAAAGAGGAAGACAAAAAGAAGGAGGCAAAATCGAAGTCCAAAAAAGAGAGAAAGCTGGAAAGATCCAAGGAATCTAGAGATCATCACAGTAAGGATCCCAAAGAATCGCGACGACGTCATTCCAATGATCGTGATGCCCAAACCATCGGAAAAGATGCGAAATCGAAGGACTCGAAGGATCCGGGAGAACAGAGAACGAATCGAAACAACAATAGTGACACTCTGAAAAAGGCGAAGAAGAAGAAGGATGAGTCGAAGGACACGAAGACGACGACGCATGCTAGAAAGAGGGATAAGGAGAAGAAGAATAAGGAAAGAGAGAAGGCTGAATCGTCGGGACACTCGAGGAAACACATTGCTCATCATACGCCACCACCGGTTCTTTCACTGCCCAATGCTATGAAGAAGAAGATGGAGAAGAACTAGCTCTTTTTTTTAATTTATAGCTGTAATTGTGTAGAGATGATGAATAAATATTTGTATTGAAATTTTTTTTTGTTATTTTTATGTCAAAAAGCGTTTTTGAGAAGAAAAAAACGCCGCAGGTCGTAGTCCGGAACGGAAATTCAGTCCAGAAAATCTTCAAATTTTTCCGGAATTATTGAGTTTTGGACTACAGTATGTCAAAGGCGCAGGTGAAAAGTTTTCTTACGGGTTTCGAGCGGAACTGAAAAAATATTTTTTTTTGCGGTTTTTTAGAGACCGTACAAATCGGAAGGATTTCTCGGCCGGAGGAAAACGAAACGGGAGGAAACGAATCGGGAGGAAACGAAAGCGGAGGAAACGAAACGGGAGGAACAGAAGCGTGCAGCATTTTTGCGAAAAAGGCGTGCGGAAGGTTGCAAAAGGGCGGGGTTTCTCTGAATTTAACGAGAGATTCCTGGATTGAAAGAGATTTAGAGATAACCATTTGCAACCTTCCGCACGCCTTTTTCGCAAAAATGCTGCACGCTTCTGTTCCTCCCGTTTCGTTTCCTCCGCTTTCGTTTCCTCCCGATTCGTTTCCTCCCGTTTCGTTTTCCTCCGGCCGAGAAATCCTTCCGATTTGTACGGTCTCGTTTTTTAAAAATTTTATGCGGTTTTTTCAAAAATCGAAGAAAAAAAAAAATTTATTGAGAAAATTCCAAAAAAAGGGATCCGAAAATTCCGAAAATCTTTATAAACATTTTTCTGGTTACGGAAGCTCTTTCTATCGAATCTGCATCATTTCTTTTCCACAACATATTTTTGGGTAGTTTTTGAGACTGGACCATCTTATTTTGAACTCAAAATGCCTGTTTTCGGGGCTTTGCTCGATTCAATGCGCTAATTTTTCAAAAACTACGGTGGAAGGCTTCGAATGCGCATTGGCCGCAAGCAACAAACTTGACGACACCTTGCACACACTCAGCAAATCGTGGCGAAGAAACGGCGCAGAAAGTGAGGAGAAACGGCTCGCTTAGTTCGGACAATCGGCTCAATCCCCGTCGATTCGCCTTGCTTCTTGCGCCGTTTCTCCAGTGTGCGGAAAAGCGCGTTTACTGACTACTGCATAAAATTATTCCCCCTTGCGAAAATTAAATGAATTTTGTTAAAATTGATAGTTTTATTACATGAAATCAATGCAAAATTGATCAATAATAATAGTAAAAAGGGATATCGGGTACAATTTATGAAAAAAAGGGATGGAAAGAGGAAAAAGGAACATGATTAAAATTTATATTTAATGGATGAACCTCCGATTTGCTATTCAAATTGCTCGTTTTATGAAGGTTATCCGTCTCCGGCCTTGCTAGTTTTCGTTTTTTGGCTTCGGAACATCCTCGTGAACCTCGGTTTCAACTGCACCAACAGCTATTTCGTCTGCGAGACGCTTTGCCGTTCCGGAAACTTTCTTCTTTTCTTGATTGCCTAGAATTGCGGATAACTTTTACATTTTTGATGCGACGGAGCCTTACCTCCTCCTTGACTTCGAGAGCAGCTTCTTCGGCCTCCTACATAACATCGATGTTCTTCTTTCGGGCTGTTTCGGAAGTGAAGCACTCCATTATGTCTTCCACCTGTTGACGAAGAAACTTTCCATATGTGGAGACCGGTGTTTTTTTTTGAGAAACAGTCAACGCGAGCCGCGAGCTCTTGTTAGCAAGACAACTTTTGATTTCTGGAATGTGAATATGAATAAAATGTGCGACACACTGTGACCGAAGACATGAAAAATGTTCTCGGGGTCTGGTTTTCTCTATACTCTACCTTTACTAGTGACCACAACATGAATCTAGTTCCTCGGCGGTTTATAAGTGAGATGAAAGTCTGATCAGATGCGAGACGAAGGAGCTCTGGGTAGTGATATGAGTACCATTTCGGTTTCTCATTCCGAACAAGTTGATGTCCTTGTCGAGTTGATCAAGATAGGGTAATTGACTGAATGGCCATGTTGTCGACTCTGTGGACATCAAATTTGACCTGCGAAATTGAATATCAGGTGAAACTGCGCAAGCTAACTAAGAACCTCAGAGCGAGAGTAGTCTTGGTGAGTCTTGTAGGTCCTCGCTATTCTTGCTATTTTTCCGCGAGTGACACGTACAGCGAATTTTCGATGAGCCTTTTTGTGGTATCTGCAAAGTAAAGAAAATTAGGTCGATACCAATAAGAGTATCATTAAACCTGGGTAAGCTCACCAGTGTAGAAATCGCACGTCGTAGCATCGGCGCGAGCATCGTGAGCATCAGCGTCGTTTTGTCAATCGTTGTGATGTAATCCGTTTCATAGCGACGAGGTGCAACTTGTGGCAGAGTTTCGAGCGGTCCACTTTTTCCCCCGTTGCAACATTACGTTTTCTATTCGCAGCAGTATCACTCACCCAGCGAGTGAAAATTACTTAGAATTTTGACATTTATCACAATATGATACCGGTTTTATCGGAATTATCAGATAATCGATAGGCAATTTTAAGTAAGAATAAAGCGAATATTTATTTATCAATTTATTGTAGTAAAACTGAATTCTCTCAACGAAGATAATTCTTTCAACAAAATAAAAATTCTCTCAACAAAAAAAAACAGTTTCAATGAGAAATAACGACACTCCGCAATGCCAGCCGCGCGTTGTTTAGCAGACTTTCGCTTGGACAAACGGCGTTCGTGAGCCGTTTCTCCAAACCCCTGCATCATCCGCCGTTTCTTCGCCACGATTTGCTGAGCACTCAAAGTCATCTTTTTTTCTCGGATTTGCAGATTGATTTTCAGACGCTCTCCTCGCCAGAATTGTTAGTTTTTGTTGTTTAGTATGCTGTTTGTGGTCCCCTTATCCTTCTATTTACCTTTTTTATTGATTTTTCTCAGGAAAATGGGTGAAAATTGCAATTTTAAGAACTTCAAAAACTTGTCCTTCTTTGTCAAAGTTTTTGCTTCCTCTGACAGCTAAAATAAATTTTAAAGCAACTTTTTTTCAGAATATGGCCGCCATGTTCAGCAACACCCGTTCCACGACGTCCTCATCAGGACACATCGTCGAATTCAAGGCAGGTCGCTCTCGTCTCGATGCCGGATCCGCTGACACCATGCGCAAGGTTGTTGCCGAGCCAACCAAAGGACTGGTCTACATTAAGCAGAGCAACGATATGCTCATTCATTTCTGCTGGAAGAATCGCGAGACTGGCGCTCTTGTCGATGATCTCATCATCTTCCCAGATGATGCTGAGTTCAAGTCAGTGACAGGATGCCCAGATGGCAAGGTTTATATGCTTAAGTTCCGGTCATCGGGAGAGATGAAGCTCTTCTGGCTGCAGGATTCGACTCCAGATGTTGATAAGGATCTTGTGAGAAAGGTCAATGACGCTTTGAATAAGCCACCAACTTCCCGTCCTTCGGCTTCCCGCTCCAGTGGATCCACCACCAACGCTGATCGTCCATCTGCCGGAGGATCATCTATCATGTCTGGAAATGACTTCAATGCTCCGTTGGGAGGGCTTGATCAAGGACAACTGATGTCGCTTATACAATCTCTTCAAGGCAATACCTCGGACTCCTTGCCACTCACCGCTGGAGCAGCTCCGTCTTCTGAAGCGGATTGTGAGCCAACTGCTGGCGAGGGATCTTCGAATCCTCTCTCGTTGGACAATCCAGCTATCCAGAACATTTTCAAAAATTTGGGACAACAACAGAAGCGACAAGGAGGAGGAGTTTCCGCGTCGTTGGGAGAGGCTCTCGCCAACTCCGCTGTTGCTGATGTGGCCAAGAATCATGCTGATGAGCTTGCTCAGCACCTACCAGCCTCTGATGATCCAGCTAAAGAGCTTGCCGATACCGTGAGAACGCCACAGTTTAGACAGGTAATTTTTGAGAAGCACCAAAATATTCCTAAAAAATGATTTTCTCAGGCCGCTGACACTCTTGGACATGCTCTTCAAACTGGTCAATTGGGACCAGTCCTCTCTCAATTCGGAATGAACGATGAGACGGTCGCAGCTGCCACCCAGGGAGACCTCCGCAAGTTTGCCTCGAACCTCACGAAGGCTGAAGGAGGAGAGAAGCCAGCTGAACCAACTGGTAAGTGTCCCCCAAGTCATCGAAATAGACCGAGATTCTCACCTGATCGTTCGTTCAGCACGGGTTGATAACCCGATCTGCCGGAGAGCTGTGGTGCCCTCCAGTGTGCTCGGGCAGCCTTGTCTTGGCTTCTTTTCTCGCTCAATTGCGGCGACAGTGTCTCGACTAGGTACGGCGCTATGATTTTTTGAATCTTTCACTAATCGTGGTCGTCATTTTTGTTTCTTTCCATTCGCACTTATTTTGCCGCGAGTCTTTCATGTGAACTTCTCTGTCCAATTATCACCAGCTAATAAGTTTCCCTCACTGATTTTGATAATTTTTACAGAAAACCCGGAAGACGACGTCGCTCGCGAGCCAGAAGCCAAGCGCAACCGTCCAGACAACGAGGACATGGACGTCGATTAATTCTTCTCGAATTCGAATTCCTCGTTTTTTGTGTGCATATTCGTGTTTACTTGTGTCCCCCTCTTTTATCTATTCCCACTCTCGCTGTTCTATCATGCCAGAAATGGTGTGATAAGGTCGAATAGGGGAGACCGCAATCTCTTCTCTCCCATTTGTAACATAAACGACCTTCGTATTTGAGAATTCCCGAGAAACTTTTCTTTCTCTATTTATTGTAATGTGTATTGAATGAATTGAAATGAGCTTAATTAGTCGATTATTGCGATTTTTTCTTTGAAAAATTACTAGAAATCGTTTCTTCAAGCGATTAAATTCTTATTTTTGCAATTTGGGTGAACGCCGTTCACTCTCAAAACGGGCGGCGAGTGGTCCGTGGCGAGACCCGCGGCGCCCGGAAACACCATGCGCCTTTAATTTATGCGCGCAATTTGACGATTTTTTCTGAGAATTTCGCTCTGAAAACCGAAGAACAACATGAACCAAACTGAAAATACGCATTCTGACTCTGAATTTGGTATTCTTTTTTCGCTTTTTATAGTAAAATCCGAACGTTTTTTCATTTTTCAGCACATATTTTGCTTTTTTCTTGAAAATTCTTAAATTTCCAGGTAACATGGCTTGCCAGTGTTTCCTAATCGGTGCTGGATACGTGGCGCTGGCCGCTGTCGCCTATCGGCTTTTAACGATTTTCTCCAACATTTTGGGACCATATGTGCTCCTTTCGCCGATTGATTTGAAGAAGAGAGCTGGAGCTTCGTGGGCTGGTGAGTTTTTTTTGCTTTTTTCATGTGAATAGTGATAAAGAAACCTGCTTATCAGTGATCAGTATTCCTTGTAGCCATTTTCGATCGTTTTCTGAATCTTTGTTTTCCAGTTATCACCGGAGCGACTGATGGAATCGGAAAAGCCTATGCCTTCGAGCTCGCCCGTCGTGGTTTCAACGTCTTCATCGTCTCACGTACCCAATCGAAACTTGACGAAACCAAAAAGGAAATCCTTGAAAAATACTCGAATGTCGAGGTTCGTACCGCCGCCTACGACTTCACCAACGCCGCTCCTTCTGGATACAAGGATCTTCTGGAGACATTGAACAAGGTGGAAATTGGAGTCCTCGTGAACAATGTCGGTCTGAGTTACGAATATCCAGATGTCCTTCATAAGGTTGACGGAGGAATTGAGCGCCTGGCCAACATCACTACGATCAATACGCTTCCACCAACTCTGGTGAGTTTTGATTTAGATTGGGTTTTTACTGAAAAAGTTGTTCGCACAGCTCTCCGCCGGAATCCTTCCACAGATGGTTGCTCGTAAAGCTGGAGTCATTGTCAATGTTGGATCGTCGGCGTCGGCTAATCAAATGGCTCTCTGGGCTGTCTACTCGGCTACCAAGGTATGGAAAATCCAAAATTTCGGAAATTTAGAGCTCTGAAAATTCATAATTCGTAAAGGCAGAAAATTCAGACATTCTAAAAACCTAAAGTTCGAATTTTCACAATTTTGAAAATTCAGTAATTTGAACTCCAAAAGCTCAGAAGACTAATTTTCAGGCAAAAAGTCGGTCAAAATTGAAGATTTTCGGCCGATTTTTGACCTAAAACGAGCAAATTTGAGCCGTTTTGACATTAAAATCGTGATTTTCGGCCGATGTTTAAGCTAAAAATGAGCAATTTTGAGCTTTTTTGACATGATTTTTAACCGATTTTTGGGCTATGAAAGGCTCCAAAAACGATTTTTGGACATAAAAACCATGATTTTGGACGTTTTTAGCCTGAAAATCGTCAAAAATCGAACAAATTTAGTGAACTTTGACCTATTTTTGGGCTCAATCAGCAAATCCTAAAATTCGAAGATTCGAAGCTTCGAAAATTCCGAAAAAATATGAAATTCGAAAATCCAGAGCCGAAGTCCCACATATTCTGAAAAAGCACTTTTTCGGGAAAATGGGCGGAGTCGGGGGCGGAGCCTGTATTGCAAGCTGTGCTTGGCTTTTCTCATAACCGTATCCAAACTTACCATGCGGCAAAACCGTGTCAGGCTTGCAATTTAGGCTCCGCCCCTTTTCCTCGGAATTTGTGGGGCCGCCGATTTTCGATCAACCGAAATAAACGCCTTTCAACGAATTTTCTTCAAAAAATCCTTTTTTTTTCAGAAATACGTCTCCTGGCTGACTGCAATCCTTCGTAAGGAATACGAACACCAAGGCATCACCATCCAAACCATCGCCCCAATGATGGTGGCCACCAAAATGTCCAAAGTGAAAAGAACGTCATTCTTCACGCCAGACGGTGCTACCTTCGCGAAATCCGCTCTCAACACTGTTGGAAACTCCTCTGATACCACTGGATACATCACTCATCAGCTCCAACTCGAGGTTATGGATCTGATCCCAACCTTCATTCGTGACAAGATCCTCACCAACATGAGCGTCGGAACTCGTGCCGCTGCCCTCAGAAAGAAGGAGAGAGAAGCAAAGGCTCAATAATTTGCTGTTTATTTCTTCTATTTATATAGCCTTTTTCTTGTTATTAGCATTGTCTCGCTATTGGATTTCATGCAAAATTCAAATATTATTTATTGTATTTATGAGGAAAATTAAGTCGTTATTCTGAAAGAAAAAACACTGGGAAAAGAGGGGAAAATGAGTTTAAAATGGGGATGTTTTGAAAAATGATAGAAAACCCGTCGAAAATTTTGTAAAAGAGGGAGGAGTCTACAAAAAATGAGCAACAACAATAAAAACCAGAGTTCCCGACAACCATCCAGAGCTCAACGCTCCGGAGCTAATGGGACATTTATGATGAGGTGACACGTGGAATGCCGCACACACTTCAGAAGACATTGGAGAGTGGAGAGAAGAAGCCCGATGGTATTTGCCACGTCGTTGGTCCATTGTGCGATTCTGACTGGCGTCTTTCATCAGGATATGATAGGCATAGGGAAGATCATAGCAGGAGGAGACCGTGGAGAGAGCAGAGAGACGCAGACCGTGTTGTTGTTTGAAGAGCTCGAGTCTGGAAATATCAAAATTATCGTCTCGCCGCCAAGCGGGGTGGAGAAAACCGCACATTCAAGTATAACATTTGTGTCTATAGCAGCGATGCAGCCGCGTGGCGCAGGCGGTAGGGCGCGCACTTGCTGCGCCACTGCGTTTTGCTGGCGGGTTCGATTCCCCTTGAGGGAAATTGAAGGGAAAAAGCTTTTTGCTTCTTTTTTTTCCTTACCTAAACTTCTTCCTCTCCTCACACATCCCTTCGCAGAAGGGTTTCAACGTCTCCATAGATGATGGCTGGGCGAGAAGAACAAAAAGATACGAGTGACACGTGGACGGCTTCTTTGGAATCAAAGGGACATAGTCGGCTTTCTGAAATTGATTGAATTTGGATAAAGTAGTTGGGCAAAGTGGCCATATCGAGAAGGGTCCCCTAAATTCAATTGAATTTGAGTCTTTGCTATACATTTGATTCTTGATTTTTTGAAGCGTAAAATTTCATGAAACAAAAAGTTTTTGATGAAAAAAAGGAAAAGTTTGTGGGAGCCATCCTCTAATGGATAGATGCCCAAACACACATTCGTATCAGTTTTGATGAGTTTTTTGTTTGGCGCCGAACAAAACGCTAGAATTCTTTATTTTTCACTTCGAATGTTTGCTCTCACCGTTTGGCCGTTTCCGTTGGCTGCATTCAGATTGGCAGCTGGAATGTCGACTTCCAGCCAGTGGAGGTGGCCGTGATGAGCGTCGATTATGGCCAAAGTGAACTTTTCGTTGGAGAGTTCTGGAAGAGAAATGTTAGAATGTTCTGGAATGGTCAAAATAGCAATTATCTGGAAAATCGGATTTTTGGGAAGTTAGGCCAGGTTCATTATGACCTAAAAACATAACCTGGAAAAGTTCAGAAAAGCAATTAAAATGTTTTAGAATTAGGATCGTTACATTTCTTCTAGAAGATTTGAAACCAGGACATTTGAAAATTCAGAAAATTCAGACTTTGAATTTACAGAACTCACTCTTGTGATCACCGTAACACCTTCAAAAGATCGGCCTCTCTACTTTCAACTTCGACCCTATTCATCTCGGACACTGTGACAGATATCAAAAAGTTGTCAACTAGCTAAATGTTTATCATAATATTGCAAACATTTTATCAGTTGACACATTTTTGATATCTTTAGCAGGAATCGAGATAATTGAGCTCAAGTTTAACAGTGTGGGCGCCCTTCTATTAGAGGTTTTACGGTAGATCATTTCAAGTTTTATTTAGGTAGTCTGGTTCTTTATGGCCTAAAAAACAAAATCTGGAAAAGTTAAGCCACAGTAATCTTACGAAGTTTATGGATTGAAAAAGGCAAGATTCTAAAGTACAAAAATTGAAAATTCGCAATTTCAAAATTTTAGAAATTTTAGAAATTTTAGATTTCAAAATTTTAGAAAATTTTGGATTTCGAGAATTTTGGAATTTTTGGAATTTTTTAATTTTTTTAATTTTGGTTTTTTTTGGATTTTCAACTTTCCAGAAAATTGGGAAACTGTAATATTCAAAAGCTCTAGAATTCCGAAAATTCTAGAACTTACCAACGAAATTCCGAGTTTGCCTATGATAATTGATGTAGTTGGATTCAGAAGACGTGATTCTCATCGAACTGATTGATGGAGGTGTCAAAGTAGTGAGAGCTGATATGGAGACATCGCCAAGTGGGTCCAGGAATACCGATGTTTTTCTGAAAACAAAAACTGTTAATTTGTAGTTTGTAGTTTTTGTAGTTCTAGAGTTTCTCCATAATAGATTACGGTAGCTATGAATGACCCTTCAACTTAAACCCAATTTATCTCAGTTCTTTTGAAAGATATCAAAAAGTGGTCAACTGATAAAATGTTATTGATACTATGTTGAATATTTTATCAGTTGATCACTTTTTGATATCTTTTACAGGATCCGAGATAAATTGGCTCAAAGTTTAAACTTCCCGATTTATATGAATGTCATATTCTGAGCATTTCTATGAGTTAACAAACGGAAAACTTACGGTAACATGATCCTCTGACAACAGACATTTGCATTCATCGCATGTTGATCAAAAGACACAGATAACCACGAATCAATTTCATCGATCGGGAGACGATTCAGAATCGTATGATGACGTGGTGGATTCGAAGAGAGTCTGTTCTGAAGAAGACTATGGCAGTAATCCACTTTTCCCTTTAATCTTTGTTTTTCGATTGCAAATGGATCACTGCTGGCCACAATCAATGATAGCCCCACGAGATCATCTTCCAATTCATTTTTCAACATGAATTGTGGCAAATCAAAGTCCTCTTCTGATTTCGGTGCTTCCACTTCGATTCTTCCTTTTCTGAAGATCAAAACTACCATTGGATTTGGAGATGGCCGGTAGTTTTCAGTTGGCTCATAATCCTTTAAATATTTCGTTGCTTTCGGAAAATCTACAGCCAAAAAGTTGAGTGTCGCGTAGCCAACATCAGTGAACACAATTGTGTATTGATCATCGAATTGAAGTTCACTCCATGAGATTTCCGGACGTTTTCGGATTCTGAATGGTTCCACGGGTTCCATATCAGGATCTGCTTCCACTGCTGACGTGTTTCCCGAGAAGAAATCATGTTCACAGGCACGATAATGGCCTGGAGATGCTCTGTATGTTACTCGGGGGAAGATGTTCAGGTTACGGAGATATGCGGAGTGGTAGGTTTTGACTCTGGAAATTGGGACATTTTCTGTGAGCCAGTTTATCTTGGTTCTTGTAAGAGATATCAAAAAGTGGTGAACTGATGAAATGTTTTTAATATTTTGATAAGCATTTTGTTAGTTGACAGGTTTTTGATATCTTTTACAGGAACCGAGATAAATTGGCTCAAAGTTGAGAGGTCGGTTGCCAATAAACGCTAACTTCTTAACTTTGACCTAATTTATCTCGCTTCCTGTAAGAGGTATCAAAAAGTTGTCAACTGATAAAATGTTTATCATAATACAAGCTACACCTTATTAGTTAACAAAATTTTGATATCTTTCACAGGAATCGAGATACATTGAGTCAAACTTAAGGGGTCGGCAGCCGAACGCTCAGCCGGCATGTATATACATTTTCTTTTTTTCATGTCTATCCTACTACTCCTTCTTTAGACTTCCATCTAATTATAGTTGTACTACATAGAAAGAAAAAAAAAAGAAAAACGAAGAAATTTTAATTGCAACCTTTGAAAAATCTTCAAGAGAAAAAAAAAGAAAATAAACAAACCTAAAAAGTCGGGAAGCGATGGAATGGAAGTTTGCAAGTTGTGGTGGTCCACCGCATTCCAGATTTTTCGCATTTCGATGGGAGCAAAGGGCGGATCGTTGTTCGCCGAACCAGAATCTGGAAGAAGTTGAATGAACGGACCCCTAAGTTTGACTCCGCTTATCTCGGTTCCTGTAAAAGCTATCAAAAAGTGATAAATGAGCTCTTTCCGGCTGAGCAACGCCGACAGCTGAAGTCAACTTGGACCCAACTTATCTCGGTTCCTGTGAATGATATCAAAATGTAGTCAACTGATAAAATGTTTAAAATTTTATGATAATTATTTTGTTAGTTGATTACTTTTTGATATCTCTTACAGGAACCGAGATAAATTGTTTTCTCTAGATGTAGGTCAGAATCTCGGATTACTACTTTAATATTCTAGCCATTTTTTATCCCCCTTCTGTATTTACCCAAAAACATAATCCCTTCCTAACGTATCCAATATCTTCCCCCTAATTGATTCCCTAATCCTCTACCTGCTGTTCATCTACTCAGTGGGTGGTCCCCACCCATTAAGCCACCTAATTACTCACCGTCTCGGAGCAGCAACCACTTCTTTGATTCTCTCAATGCACGTCTCCGTGTCCCGACAGACACCTGCCACGTGGCAGATGATATAGAAGAAGAGTAGAAGACGTTGAAGCATTTAGATGATGTGGAGCATAGGTTTCCTGAAACAATGGATGTGTTTAAGGGGTGGAGCTTCTTTTGAAACGGAAGAAGAATGGGCGGGGATTTGAAGAGAGAGGATGTGTTGTGTTGTGCAACAAAATTGAATTCAATGGGGGAAGAAGAAAAGGGTATGGTAGCATTTTACTTTTTTCATACCGAGTATTCAAACAAAATTACAGGAGTAAGGTGTCCCTCCTCGTAGGCGCGCGAAAGCCGCCCGTTCCTCTATGCATTTCCTTTCAATAGGTAAGAGTTGCCACCTTGGCGCAGGCGGTAGTCCGTCTGTTTTGCAACCTGACCCCCTCGAGTTCGACTCCCGGGTGGGTGCAAATTCTTTTTAAAGGTTCGTATAGGATCTCGGAAGTGTCTGGAGGACCCACTTGGAATCAGAAATTACGTAATACCCCAAAAGGACATCATCTGCCCTTGTTTGGTGGTGTTTGTGTCATCAAAACAATTGTTTGGCAGATTGTCAAGAAGGATGAAGTGTTTTTCGATGATATTTGGAGGTTTTGGAGGGGATAGGAATAGTATAGATGGATTTTCAGATGTGTAGAATTATAGAAAAAAATGACCAAAAAGGCGGGACACACAAAAAAGTATCAAATTTCAGTATATAATGTGCCAAGTAGGGAATAATATATGGAAATATTAGTGAAACAAAACATTGAGACATTTTCTTCAGAAATTTAGTGAAATGTGCATATTTCTGACATAAAACTCCAGATTTGGAATGTAATTAGCCTGGCTGGGGCGCCTCTGGCGCACCTTCGCCGCTCCTCACTATTTCTTTGAGCCAATTTATCTTGGTTCCTGTAAAAGATATCAAAAAGCAAGCAACTGATAAAATGTTAATGATAATATAAGCAATATTTTATCAGTTGACAACGTTTTGATATCTTTTACAGGAACGGAGATATATGAACTCAAAGTTAAAAAGTTGATTTTTGCCGGCTGACGACTATTTGACTTTGAACTAATTTATCTCGCTCCTTGTAAAAGATGTCAAAAAGAGGTCAACTGATGAAATGCTTATCTTCTTATTGTAATATTTTATCAGTTGACAACTTTTTGATATCTTTTACAGAAAATGAGATATTTGGGCTCAAACTTTAAAAAAGTTGATTCTTGCTGGCAGACGACTATTTAACTTTGACCCACTTTATCTCGGTTCCTGTAAAAGATATCAAAAAATAATCAACTGATAAATTATTCATTATAATATCACAAACTTTTTATCAGTTGACAACTTTTAAATATCTTTTACAGGAACCGAGATATAAAACTTCAAAGTAGACGGTTCAGGATCCCAGGAGAATTACTAATAATTTGTCCTGGATCTCAAGTGTCAAATGAAATCAAAAGAAGACGAAGAAGAAACAATCCGGTTTGATTAGTACAGGTAATGGTGTGGAAAAGTAGATCGAATGAAAAAAAAATCGTTCGCGAATTGAAAGTTCTAGAAGATGAGAAACAGTAGAAAAGCAAAGGGCTGGCTGGTGCGCCTTCGGTGCATATTGACCTAGTTTTTTAAAAAAGCTTTTTAGCTTCACGTTACGCAATAAATAAATAGATAAATCAATATGAGGTCACGCCCCCCCCCTTTAGTTTCGAAAATTCCACGTATTGGGAAAAAATCAGTGTCTCTGTGAAATCTTTGAATCTTTATTGTTGGATAATTTTCACAAGCACCTTCTCCCTGGTAAGAAGCTCTTTGCATCACGCTGCTCATTCGTTGTCTCTTTTGCTTTTTTCTGTCGATTGGTCCAATGCGAAGAAAAGTACTAAAAGGCCCTAAGGGTCGCCATGTTCGGGTTCATGGCTAGGTGATTCATCACTGAACGTCCCCGAGTAGCAGAAGATTTTATCAAAGATTAAAAAAATTGAGACAACAATGAAAAGTGGTATGCAATGTGGCTTCTTATCAGAGAGAAGAAGCTTTTGAAAATTAACCAGCAATGGTCTCCGAAAAGAGGGGTTTTTTGGGTGACAACTTTTTTTTGTTGTTAGGGGGTGGGGGACCCCTCCCTCCACCTTATATGGGTTTTAGAAGGTGATCCCATTGGTCAAATAAACCTTGTTTCCCTTTCATGTACTGAGCCTCTACGTGGCGAAAGGGATCAACAGACTAGAAATAGTCTGGCTAATCAGTACACTTTTTGAAACTTTTTTATGCTGAATTCATATACCGTAAAACCTGTAATAGAAGTGCCCCCCAGACTTTTAACCTTGAGCCCATTTATCTCGGTTCCTGATAAAGATATCAAAAATGTATGATAAAATGTTTATCATATTATGATAAACAATTTATCAGTTGACAGGTTTTTGATATCTCTTATAGGAGCTGAGATAATTGAGCTCAAAGTTAATAGTGTGGGGGCACTTCTAATACAGGTTTTACGGTATTTTTACAGGTTCTCTTTTTCAAAATGTTACGTCAATCTACCATTCGCAATTTGAGCTCGATGGTCTTAATTTCTTGATTCCTGTGTTAACTAATAAATTGTTTATCATAATATCGCCAATATTTTATCAGTTGGCAAACTTTTCATATCTTTTACAGGTAATGAGATAGCTTACAGATTTCAGACTAAAAATTCCTGGATTTTTCTTTTCAAATGTTTTTTTAATTTTCAATTTCATGATCCCACTTTCTGAAGTAGCTCGAATTTTAAGGATAATGCGGATGGCCATCAGGGCGACTCACACTTTTAAGTTTGAGCTCAATTATCTCGGCTCCTATAAGAGATATCCAAAATGTGTCAACTGATAAAATGTTCGTGATATTATGATAAACAATTTATCAGTTGACGTCTTTTTCATATCTCTGACAAGAACCGAGATAAATTGCCTCAAAGTTTAAAGTCAAGGGGACCTTCTATTACAGGTTTTGTTTTTCTAGGCCATAATGAACCAGGCTAAGTAAATAAAATTCAATGTGGCCTAACTTTCCAAAAAATTCATTTTCTAGGCCATGAATTTTTAAAACTAATTTTGAAATACGGGAATGAAGAAGATCTGGGTGACCAAGATTTTCCAGCTCGCTTTTTCTAGGCCATCACAGCTAGACTAACAGACAAATATTTCATATGGCCTAACTTTCCAAAAATCTGATTTTCTAGGCCATGTTCTTTCTATTTAGCCCCTTCCCCCTAACAAAGTGTCATTTGTCCCTCCCCTCCTCCTGGTGTAAATTTGACACTTGATTGATGTTCTCTCTTGCTCCTTTCTATTAGGATTGCTCATTTGAATGGGGAGGAAAACTGACAAATTGATTGATTAATGTTTTGATTGGAATTGAAGTGATAGACAATATAAAGATCGTTTGATTGGAAAATGTATGAGAAGAGATAAAAGTTGATAAAAGTCAGGGGATACGGATGTTAAATTGTTTCGGAAGAGGGAGGGGGAATCAACAAGAATTAAACAAATATTTGAGTTTGGATATATGAAACACATAAGAGACACTTTTTAAAATGAGATATAATGAGATTTTTTGAGAACAAAAGGAGGAGGAAGCAAAGTTTTGATTTGTAGATTTATGGGGTTTTGAGATTCTGAGATTTCGAGATTCCAAGACTTTGAAAATCTGAAAATTGAACTTTTGAAACTGATGTTGAGAATTACCGGAAATTCAAATATTCGAAAAAGTCGAAAAACGGAAAAAATTCTAAAATTCAGAAATTCCAGGAAATTCAGAAATTCCAGGAAATTCAGAAATTCCAGGAAATTCAGAAATTCAGAAATTCAGATATTCAGATATTCAGATATTCAGAAATTCCAGGAAATTCAGAAATTCAGAAATTCAGATATTCAGATATTCAGATATTCAGAAATTCAGAAATTCAGAAATTCAAAAATTCAGAAATTCAGAAATTCAGAAATTCAGAAATTCAGAAATTCAGAAATTCAGAAATTCAGAAATTCAGAAATTCAGAAATTCAGAAATTCAGAAATTCAGAAATTCAGAAATTCAGAAATTCAGAAATTCAGAAATTCAGAAATTCAGAAATTCAGAAATTCAGAAATTCAGAAATTCAGAAATTCAGAAATTCAGAAATTCAGAAATTCAGAAATTCAGAAATTCAGAAATTCAGAAATTCAGAAATTCAGAAATTCAGAAATTCAGAAATTCAGAAATTCAGAAATTCAGAAATTCAGAAATTCAGAAATTCAGAAATTCAGAAATTCAGAAATTCAGAAATTCAGAAATTCAGAAATTCAGAAATTCAGAAATTCAGAAATTCAGAAATTCAGAAATTCAGAAATTCAGAAATTCAGAAATTCAGAAATTCAGAAATTCAGAAATTCAGAAATTCAGAAATTCAGAAATTCAGAAATTCAGAAATTCAGAAATTCAGAAATTCAGAAATTCAGAAATTCAGAAATTCAGAAATTCAGAAATTCAGAAATTCAGAAATTCAGAAATTCAGAAATTCAGAAATTCAGAAATTCAGAAATTCAGAAATTCAGAAATTCAGAAATTCAGAAATTCAGAAATTCAGAAATTCAGAAATTCAGAAATTCAGAAATTCAGAAATTCAGAAATTCAGAAATTCAGAAATTCAGAAATTCAGAAATTCAGAAATTCAGAAATTCAGAAATTCAGAAATTCAGAAATTCAGAAATTCAGAAATTCAGAAATTCAGAAATTCAGAAATTCAGAAATTCAGAAATTCAGAAATTCAGAAATTCAGAAATTCAGAAATTCAGAAATTCAGAAATTCAGAAATTCAGAAATTCAGAAATTCAGAAATTCAGAAATTCAGAAATTCAGAAATTCAGAAATTCAGAAATTCAGAAATTCAGAAATTCAGAAATTCAGAAATTCAGAAATTCAGAAATTCAGAAATTCAGAAATTCAGAAATTCAGAAATTCAGAAATTCAGAAATTCAGAAATTCAGAAATTCAGAAATTCAGAAATTCAGGAATTCACAAATTCAGAAATTCAGAAATTCAGAAATTCAGGAATTCAGAAATTCAGAAATTCAGAAATTCAGAAATTCAGAAATTCAGAAATTCAGAAATTCAGAAATTCAGAAATTCAGAAATTCAGAAATTCAGAAATTCAGAAATTCAGAAATTCAGAAATTCAGAAATTCAGAAATTCAGAAATTCAGAAATTCAGAAATTCAGAAATTCAGAAATTCAGAAATTCAGAAATTCAGAAATTCAGAAATTCAGAAATTCAGAAATTCAGAAATTCAGAAATTCAGAAATTCAGAAATTCAGAAATTCAGAAATTTATTCAATTCTAAAAAAACTTTTAAATCTCATGAAATCGGACTTTTATGAACACTGAAATTGAAAATCTACTAATTTACGAATTTAGAAATATAGGAATTTAGAAATTCAGAAGTTTTACAAAATCAGAATTCTAGATTTCCTGAAATTATGAAAAAAACATTTTTGGATGGTTTTTTGAAATTTCGAAAAAAAGATTCTGAAATTCTGAAGTTTTTTGTTTTTGTGACAACAAAATTATAGCCTAAAATAAATCATTGAGAAAGTGGAAATTACAGGTTTTGAGATTCTGAGAAGTCTCTGATTCATGGAAATCCTTTAAAATCTGAAAATACTAAAAATCTAAAATATCGAAATATCGAAAAATCTGAATTGCAAAATCCGAAAAATGCTAACTATCCTAAAAATATCGAAAATTTTAAAAATCCGGAAATACCCAAAAAAAAAAACGAAAAAAACTCCAAAATTCCGCTAAAAATTCTGAAAATTCTAAATTCTTCCCAAAAATTTCGAAAAATTGAAATTTTTGAAATCCCAAACTCGAAATTTGTGAAAATCCCAGATCAATGAAAATTCATAACTTTCAAAAAGAATAACCTAGGTTCTAAAATTCCAGAATTCAAAAAAGTGCAAAAAAAAAGGTTCCCAGGGCTCCAGAGGCCAATAATTTTCCCTCCGCTAATCTGTGAACCTTTGGGTTGGAAAAGAAAAAGGTGAGAGCAACATTCCAATGG
Organism: Caenorhabditis nigoni; assembly: GCA_027920645.1. Lineage (NCBI taxonomy): Eukaryota > Metazoa > Nematoda > Chromadorea > Rhabditida > Rhabditidae > Caenorhabditis > Caenorhabditis nigoni. Next base: position 4,717,428 of record CP115866.1, on the reverse strand, counting down.
GAAAATCTCTCTTCTAGAATGTTCTCATATTTCAATGGACCATCCAGTTCCATCTCTTACAAATAATAATCCTCTTTTTCGCGCACAGGAGGGTGTGAGTCTTCGAATGAAGAAAAAGAAGCAGAAAATATGATACGTTAGTGTATCAGATAACACACAGATGGGCGGGGAGGGAACAGGCTCCGCCCACTTTTATGAGCTAATAAGTTTTGAGGAGGAAGAGTGCGCGAGAGGAGAGGATTTTACAACTTGTCGAGAGCAGAAGGTGGTTACTCGGGGCGATTTATGAGAGGTGGAGAAGAAGTTTTATGGTTTTAAAGGAGCATAAACTGTTTCCTAGGTAGTCCTGAGGAGCATAAATTTGGGATTTGGAATTTTAGAATTCTAGAATCCCAGAATTTCAGAATCTCAGAATCTCAGAATCTCAGAATCCCAGAAACCCAAGATTCCAGAATTGCAGAATCTCAGAATCCCCGAATCCTATAATTTTAGATATTTTTGGAATTTTAGAGTTTTAGAATTTTAGAATCCTAGCATCCTAGAATCTTAGAATTTTTAATCCCAGAATTTTAGAATTTCAGAATCTCAGAATCTCAGAATCCCAATATCTCAGAATCCTAAAATCCCAATATCTCAGAATCCTAAAATCCCAATATCTCAGAATCCTAAAATCCCAGAATCCCAGAATCCCAATATCTCAAAATGTTAGAATCTCAGAATCACAGAATCTCAGAATCCTAGTGTTATGAAATCCCAGAATCCCAGAATCCTAGAATTTTAGAATTTTAGAATTTTAGAATTTCATTTTCTTGATAGTAAGAAAAAGGGGGAGGAGCCTAAGATCATGCAAAAATGATTCAGAAGCTGTGGGAAATTTAAGCTCCGCCCCTTCAAGACTCCGCCCACTTTTCCTAAAAATTTAGAATGCCTGGATATTGTTTGGGCTCATTTTGAAGCACTGAGCTCTAAAGCGTAATAAGAATATATAGGTTTTATCGCAAAACCTCAAAAAATGAGCGAGATATTTTCAAAAATCAAAAGTACTGATTTCTCTGAAAATCTGAAATTGCTCATAACTCGCTTAATTCTCAAAATTTTGAAATTAAACTTTCATATTATTGTTCAGCTCGACACAAGCTTCAAAATGAGCCTAAGCACGACTAGTTCCCATTGAAATTTGCAATATTTTGGGTCCCACAACGACAACTACAGTAACCTAGAAATGTGTTTATTTTTCCGGATTTACTGTCTCGATTTTCGGTTATTTTTATTAAAACGTCGAAAAAAAGTTTGATTTTGAAAAAACTTCACTGAAAACGCACGAAAATCAAGATAAGGCGCGGCAAAAATAAGGTGTGCGACGGGGTGGCGCAGTGGTTTCGGCAAGGAGGGGTGGTTAGGAAGGTCGGGGGTTCAATTCCGGGGTGGGCGAAAACTTTTTTGTTTTTTTTTCTGGTCCGTTTACAGCACATAAATGAACCTCCGGGCATACAGGTGGATAAGAAACGCGCTCTAATGATAATAATACATCCGGTTTGGATTGAAATGTCATCCCATTATTCGATTGTTTCCATGGAAAGTCAAGAGGACGTAACGAGGTGAAAAGTATTAGAATAAGAAGAAGAAGGAGAAGGGGATATGGTGGTACCAAATGCGCGAAGAAACGTTTTCAAGTGTTTTGGTATAAGAAGGAAAAGGAGATGATGATGGGGAAGAGTAGAAGAAGATGTATGTGAGAAGAATCTGTGATCACAGAAAAAGAAAAAAAAGAAGAAATTAGAAAAAAAGTAAAGAAGAGGTCAGATAATTAGCACTGTGTAGCTGTTGAGAGGAAACAATGGATATAGTGTGAAACATGTGGATGAGGAACACTTCTTTATAATGGTAATGTGAGTGTGGTCAATTGGAGAAGATAGAACAATGAGCAATTGACAAAAAATTAAGGGGCGATTACTGTACTTGAAAGTTTTGGGAATGGGGAAGACTTGGGATTTTTAGAATTTTCCTAGATTTTACGATTCTAGGAGAAGTTTTGAATTTCAGGGTTTTAAAGTTTTATGAAGGTCGGAATTGCAGAAATTGAGGATTCCAAGGTTTTAAGATTTCAATATTTAGGATTTTCCGATTCTTGAATTTTAGGATTTTAGAATTTTAGGATTTTAGAATTTTAGAATTTTAGAATTTTAGAATTTTAGAATTTTATGATTTTAAAATTTTTAGCTTTCGAGATTCTGAGATTTTTCTTAAAAGATTTTAGAGTTTAGAAACCCAAAAAATTACCGAAAATCTTAAAAATACAGAAATAAAGCTTGAGAATTCCAAAAACTCGGAAAATCCTAAAAATCCAAAACTTCTAAAAAATGCCAAAAAATTGCAAATTTTTTAAAAATCGTTAAAAGTCTTAAAAACCAAAAAGAAAACTTATAAAATGACAAAAAACTTTGAAATCCTAAAACTTCCGAAACATAAAAATATCTTTAAACCACTAAAAATCCTAATAATGTTTTTAAAATCTGAAATTCGAAAATTCTAAAGTTCACAAATTCTGAAATTCTAAAATTCTGAAAATCCTCAAAAATCTAAAAATTGTAAAAAAATCCTAAAAGCCTGGAAATCCCTGAAAATCCCATAAAATTCTGAAAATTCCAAAAAAAAACCCTCAAATCTTTAAAATCCTTAATAAGTCCCAAAATGTCTAAAAAATTCTAAAAATCGAAAAAATAATAAAAATTCAAAGATATTCAAAAAAAATTCCTAAAACTCCTGAAATTCCAAAACAAAACCAAGAAAATAAAGAAGTCCCAAAAAAGCTCTTAGATTTCAAATAATCCGAAAAGTCTTAATAATCTGAAAATTTACTGAAATTCCTAAAAAATCATAAAATTTAAAAAGAAAACCAAAATTTCCTAAAAACTCAAAAATTGAACTTTCAACTTTTCAAAAACTACAAAAGCTACAAACTTCACAAAATCTTGAAATTTTTGAAAATCTCCCAAACTCAGATTTTCAAGAAACCTATAAATCCCAAAAATTTAAAATTGGGAGAACAACATAAAATAAAACTTTTTTCTAGAAATCCAGAAAATCCAAAGTTCCTCCAAGTTTTAGATTTCTAAGAAACCCATAAATCCGAAAAACTTGAAATTCAGAGGGAATAAAATAAAATGAAACTACTCGGGAGAGAGAATGAACAAGTTCATGATTGATGGATGATGTGCTCTTGTCTCTTCCCTATCTGAGCCAGAAAGAGCTCATTCCAAACTGAAGGAGGAATCGAAATACGACAAATTTGATTTGAATCTTCTCCTCTTCTCACTGCTTGTAGAAGAAGAAGAAACCACTTGAAACTAATGGCCAGAAGAGGAAAAGAGCAACAAAATGTGCATGTTTCTTTTTGATTTGAAGAGCACAAATTTGAATAGAGCAGAGGGGGAGAGAAGGCCTAAACCGGAATATTGACAAATTTGAATGGACACATGTTTGCAGCCTTTTTTTGAAAATTGAAATTGAATATTACTCTAGCTAGACTGACATCAATACATGTTGTGGGCGAAAATATGGGCGGAGCCTGATTTTCCGCAGTAACTATCTTTAAAGGCACATGTATTTTTGGGCCATTTTTTCTCAATTTTCGATTATTTTCCGCGTTTTTGAGGTGAACAATGCAAAAAAAATCTATTTTGAAATTATGAAATTTTGGGCCAAATTACCGTAAGCAATCTAATAGACGGGCACCCAGCCGTCAACCTTAAGCCTATATATCTCGGTTCCTGTAAAAGATATCAAAAAGTAGTTAACTGCTAAAATTTGTATCATAATATCAGCAATATTTTATCAGTTGACCTTTTTTTGATATGTTTTACAGGAACCGAGATATATGGACTCAAAGTTGCCGGTTTTTGATGACCTTCTATTAGAGTGTATACGGTAACTGTGAAATTCAGGCCTACGGTATTAAAGGCGCATAGTTTAGATTTCTTTTTTTGCAACTAGATTTTTCGAAGTATTCTTCCAAGTGGGAGATTTCAAGAAATTTGAAATCTTATGAGATTCTAAGATTCTGAGAATCAGGACTACTAGAAACCAAAATCATCGAACCTCACAAATTATTCTAGAACCTTCTCTCTCTCATGTCAGGTGATAAATAGGGTCGACGACGAAATTCGTTTCCCCCTTTCTCTCTCATTTCGAATTTTAATAATGGGGTTTTGAAAACGTTTAGTCTCTGCGTCTCTTCGCCTCATGCGCTCTCTCATGTCTACTGTACCTCTTCAAGATAGATGTGTCTATATCTCGCGAAAGGTGCAAGCTTTTGAAATTTTGCAAATTCGAGAAATGTGAAAAATTTTATCAGAATTAATTTTGTTGTTGATTATTTTTTGATAGGTGCCATGGGTTTTGAGATAAAATGCTTTTTAGCAGTGTGGGTCTGAGGAAAGGCACTCAATAAAATTTGAAGCCCTACAAAAGTACTTTAAAATTGTTTTCTTCATCTAAAAATTTCAGAGTATACTAATTAAAATTAGAACTTTAATTTTGTAATTGACAACTTTTTATCACCTATGTTGGTTTTTAAGATATGTGCCTTTAAAGAATGAGTACCTGTGTCTCGCCTCTCTTGGAGATGAAGCATCCTGTCTTTAAAGGCGCATAATTCCAAAACTACTGTAGCTAGAAAAGAGTTGTATATTACAAAATTGAAACTTTAGTTTTGTTTAATATGCGCTAACATTTTCAGACAAATCACAAACTTTTAAATGAATTTGTACGAATTTGAACCTGACTATTTTCCACTGAAAGCATTGTCAACTTCAAGCCCATATATATCATTTCCTGTAACAGATATCAAAAAGATGTTAACTAACAAAATGTTTATCATAATTTCAGTAACGTTTTATCAGCTAACCACTTTTTGATTTGTTTTACAGAAAACGAGATAAATTGGCTATAGTCGGCGCTTGCCTGCTGATAGTGAGTTACGCGGTCGGCAGCCGGCACACTGAACTTTGAGCCAGATTTTTTCGGTTCCTGTGAAAGATATCAAAAAGTGGTCTACTAGTAAAATGTTCATTATGAAATTACTAACTTTTTATCAGTTAACTACTTTTTGATATCTTTTACAGAAGCCGAGATAAGTGGGCTTAAAATGTGAAGTAGGCTCTTGCCTGCTGAACTATCGGATGTCGACCTGTCAACTTCAAGTTAATGTATCTCATTTCCTGTAAAAAGTTATCTAAAAATTGCTAACTAACAAAATGTAACTGATATTATGATGAACTTTTTATCAATTAACTACTTTCTGATATCTTTCACAGAAGCCGAGATAAATAAGCTCAAAGCTGAGAAGTCGGCGCTGGCCGCTTAAGCTACGCGGCGGTGGCTGCTTTCTAACTTTGACGCAAGTTATCTCGATTCCTGTAAAATATATCAAAAATTTGTTCACCAACAAAATATAGCTCAAATTTCGATAAATATTTTTACAGTAAACAGTTTTATGATATCTGTTACAAAAAACGAGATAAATTGGCTCAAAGTCGGCGCTTGCCTGCAGAGCTACGCAGTGTGTAGCCGATCTCTCAACTTTGAGTCAAATTATCTTGATTCCTGTAAAGGATATCAAAAACTAGTTAATTGACAAAATGTGTAAAATTTTGAGCTCATCGTTTTTGTAGTTAGCAATTTTCAGCTAGTTTGTCTAGGTTTAGAGATAAAGAAGTTTCTATCTATAGGCAGCTGATTCTAAGGACTTAATTTAGGAGTTCTTCTTGGGGGACACTTATCAAAAGTCATTTCATTTTGAAGTTCATTTTGACTTCTTCTTCTTCTTCTTGAGAATTAATTATATTTTGATCTCAAACGGGGACCCTTATAGCTGTCATCGAAACGAAACATGAGATGGATAATGAGGGACGAAGAGGAAAAAGGCGAGAAATCTCTCGTGGGAAGGCTCATTAAGCGTCAAAAGTTAACAAGAAGAAGAGGAAGGGGTTATTATTAAATGGGGGAAAACGGAGGATGAATTATATGTATTTGGGGGAAGAGGGAACATGCGGAACGGCCAGGGGAGGAAATGTTTACTTGACGGATTCATCACCCGAGATTCGACACGCTTCTGTGAACTTCTTCTCTTCTCATCAATGCAAATATTTTTGAGGTGGTGTTCCTAGTGATATTGTTGTTATGAATAGAGGAACAGGGTCATCGGTTTTGGAATCGGAAGTTTTGAACAGAAGAAAATTAGATCAAGGGATCCTTGAATGATAAAAACAACAAAATTGTGAATCTCGAAAGCTCTACAGTATCCCGTAAAGCTTTTCAGTCCTACAAAAGTAACACAAAAAAATGCGATTTGTTGGAAAGTTTCAGAATATACTCTACAAAAATAGAGCTTCAATTTTGCAATTGACAACTTTTTTGTACCTACCGTAGCTTTGGAGGTATGCGCCTTTAAAGTGGCACGCCTCTTTGCCTAGCGCGGTAGGGAGGTGCGCCAACTTTAAAGGCGCGTAACTCAAAAACTACTGTAACTAGAAAAAGTTATCAATTACAAAAATGAAGCTCTATTTTTGTTTAATGTACTTTGGAATTTTCAGACAAACTGAAAAATTTTGATTTGCTTTTGGAGGACTTCATAGCTAGCTATTTTCGACTGAAAACGGCGAAACACTAACTATTAACTTTGATACAATTTTTCTTGGTTGCTGTAGGAGATATCAAAAAGTGACTAACTAGCAAAATTTTGCTGACATTGTGATAAACATTTTGTTAGTTGATAAATTTTTGATATCTTTTACAGAAATTGAGATAAATCGGGTCAAAGTTTTTACCGTCTGAGCTACGCGGGTCGCGGCAGCCGATCTCTCAGCTTTGACCCAATATATCTCGCTTCCTGTGAAAGATATCAAAAAGTTGACAACTGATAAAACGTTGCTGATGTTATGATAAACATTTTATCAGTTTACCACTTTTTTATATCTTTTACAGAAACCGAGATAAATTGAGTCAAAGTAAGAGACCGTTTAATTACAGGTTTGGCGGTATTTTATAGCTACCGTAATCTGCTTTAGTAACAGCTTCTTGGTAATTTGGTAACAGTTTTTAGGAAGAATTTTAAATGTTTAGAGCTCATGAAAATTAAATTCGCATTTTGATATAAATTTTTTAAAAACAGTTGAAAATTCAAAATTTGATGAGTTATCCAAAAAAAAGGATGTTTTACAAAATTTACATTTTATCCGAAAAACTCAAAAACTGAAATCAACTCGGAAGCGTTGAAAATTCCGCACTTTTAGAAGGAGAACATCTGCTTGGAAGCTCAGAATCTCAAAAAAATTTCATACTTCAGAATCTTTCGCTTCAGAATCCTAGACTCCTAGAACCTTGGGAAATTGGAATCCTAGGATCTTGAGATTCAAGAATTTTAAAACTTCAAAATTTTAGAATCCAAGAATTTTAGAACTTTGGAATTTTAGAATTTTAGAATTTTAGAATTTTAGAATTTTAGGATCTTAGAATTTTAGAATTTTAGAATTTTAGAATTTTAGAATTTTAGAATTTTAGAATTTTAGAATTTTAGAATTTTAGAATTTTAGAATTTTAGAATTTTAGAATTTTAGAATTTTAGAATTTTAGAATTTTAGAATTTTAGAATTTTAGAATTTTAGAATTTTAGAATTTTAGAATTTTAGAATTTTAGAATTTTAGAATTTTAGAATTTTAGAATTTTAGAATTTTAGAATTTTAGAATTTTAGAATTTTAGAATTTTAGAATTTTAGAATTTTAGAATTTTAGAATTTTAGGATCTTAGAATCTTGAAAGTTTAGGATTCTAAAATTTCAGAAGCTTAGAATTTCAGAATTTTAGAATCTCTAATTTTTAGGTCAGTTGGATTAGTAATGAAGGAGATTCTCAGAGGAAAAAAGTGGTCAAAGGCGGAAAGAGAAGAAGAAGAGAGAAGAGCAAACAACAACAACTCAAATTTGAATAATTGGTTACTTCATTTGCCTCAAAACTCAGCTTCTTCTTCTCCTTCTTCCCCATTTTTCTTACTATTAGGAGAAGAAAAAAAAGAAGAGCTTCTTTATTTTTTTGAAAAATAGTATATGATCATTAATAACTATAGTAATAAGGGTCTAGGGTTCTATTTTAGACTGAAAAAAACCACTAATTGGAAAGTGGGCGGAGTCAGGGGCGGAGCCTAAGTTACAAGCTGTAGTATAAGTCTCGGGGTCTAGGGCTGAACAACAGGAAATTAAGACATGAGATTCTGACATTTTTTGGCTCATTTTTTGTGGGGTTTTTCGTATAAACAATGTGGAAAATGTGGGTAATGGAGAAGAAGAAAAAGAAGAGATTAGGATTTATGGGAAACGGAACAAATGGAACATATGGTTTTTGGAAAAAGAGGAACAAGAAGAAGTGATAAATGACAAGGAACAGGAGGCATGGGAAATTAGAATTTTCGGGTCTGGGGGAGGAGCAAAAATTTGGGATTCAGAGAGGGTTTTTTGAATATTCGGGTATTCGAAGAATCTGGTAATTCCGGTAATAAAAAAATTTGAACAGATTCGAGGGACAACGAATTCAGAAAGATGGTTGGCAAGGATCGGAAGGATCGCAATTCAAATGTCTGGAATATGAGCTGAAAGGTGAGGGGATTTTTAAATTCCGGATTTTTGAAAAATCTGAATTCTTAAATTCCAAAATTCCAAAATCTCCACAAAATTTTCGAAAGTTTTCAAATAACCAAAAATTAGGCCATGACATAGAAAAATTAGGCCATGACCTAGAAAAATTAGGTCATGACCTAGAAAAATTAGGTCGTGACCTAGAAAAAATAGGTCATGACCTAGAAAAATTAGGTCGTGACCTAGAAAAAATAGGTCACGACCTAGAAAAGTTAGGTCATGATCTAGAAAAATTAGGTCATGACCTAGAAAAAAGTAGGTCATACCCTAGAAAAAATTAGGTCATGACCTGGAAAAATTAGGTCATGACCTGGAAAAAATTAGGTTATGACCTAGAAAAATTAGGTCATGACCTAGAAAAATTAGGTCATGACCTAGAAAAATTAGGTCGTGACCTAGAAAAAATAGGTCACGACCTAGAAAAGTTAGGTCATGATCTAGAAAAATTAGGTCATGACCTAGAAAAAAGTAGGTCATACCCTAGAAAAAATTAGGTCATGACCTGGAAAAATTAGGTCATGACCTGGAAAAAATTAGGTCATGACCTAGAAAAATTAGGTCATGACCTAGAAAAATTAGGTCATGACCTAGAAAAATTAGGTCGTGACCTAGAAAAAATAGGTCACGACCTAGAAAAGTTAGGTCATGATCTAGAAAAATTAGGTCATGACCTAGAAAAAAGTAGGTCATACCCTAGAAAAAATTAGGTCATGACCTGGAAAAATTAGGTCATGACCTGGAAAAAATTAGGTTATGACCTAGAAAAATTAGGTCATGACCTAGAAAAATTAGGTCATGACATAGAAAAAATTAGGTCATACCCTAGAAAAAATTAGGTCATGACCTAGAAAAAATTAGGTCATGACCTAGAAAAAATTAGGTCATGACCTAGAAAAAAGTAGGTCATGACCTAGAAAAAAGTAGGTCATGACCTAGAAAAAAGTAGGTCATGACCTAGAAAAAAGTAGATCATGACCTAGAAAAAAGTAGGTCATGACCTAGAAAAAATTAGGTCATGACCTAGAAAAAATTAGGTCATGACCTAGAAAAAATAGGTCACGACCTAGAAAAAATTAGGTCATGACCTAGAAAAAATAGGTCATGACCTAGAAAAAAAGCTGTTCATGACCTAGAAAAAATTAGGTAATGACCTAGAAAAAAGTAGGTCGTGGCCTAGCAAAATTAGGTCATGACCTAGAAAAAACTAGGTCATGACTTGGAAAAATTAGGTCATGACCTAGAAAAAACTAGGTCATGACTTGGAAAAATTAGGTCATGACCTAGAAAAAAGTAGGTCATGATCTAGAAAAATTTTTAAAATACTAAAATTCTAAAATTCTAAAATTCCGGAAAATCCGGAAATTATGAAAATCCTGAAAATTCCGGAAAATTCAAAAATTCCGGAAATTTTCTAAAATTCTAAAATCCGTAGATTCTAGGATTCCAGGATTCTAGGATTCTAAAATTCTAAAATTCAGAAATTCTAAAATTCTAACTTATGAAGTCGTTCACGTCTCCTTCTAACCTGTTGCTCTTTTTCTCTGCGTCTCTCTCTCTCTCTCCCTTTTCGGCTTCTCGTCGGGAACACCTCTTCATAAGCTACCTTATAAGCTGTCAATAAGACGGAGGCAAAGACCGGAAATCGCAACAATTATGGCACCTCATTGAGCACAAGAAGTAGTTTCCCGCCTTTTTACCGGTAATTAGCAACAGCGCTCTGTTGCTAATTATCGGTAAAATGACCAAGAAAATGAGAAAATGTAGAGAGAAGCGAAAAAGGAAGAGCCAACGACACTCTCTCATGAATATTTGATAGAAAAATGCGCTAACTTAAACATATTAATATTCACTTTTCTAGGAATAGAAAGTGAGTTGGATAAGCTCCGCCCACAAAAACATTTTTTTAAAAGAATTTTAGAATCCGAGAATCCTAGAATCCCAGAACCCTAAAATTTCCGAATCCCAGAATTTTGGAATCCCAGAATCTCAGAATCCCAGAATCCCAGAACTCAGAATCCCAAAATCTCAGAATAGAATTCCAAAATCCTATACATTTGGAATTTTAAAATTTTAGAATTTTTAGAATTTCAGAATTTGAGAATTTTGGAATTTAATAAACTTAGAATTTTCCGAATTTTTTAATTTTAAAAATTTTGGAATTTGTAGCATTTGAGAATTTTTTGATTTTCAGAATTTTTGTATTTCTAAAATCCTAAAATCCTAGCCACTTCATAACCCAGAAAAACAGTCATAAATCAAGCGAAAGAACAACAGATCCTCCTCCTCCTCCAACGGAGTCATATTGCACCACAAGTGTTTAGATTGGTCACCAACCAACAGGCGGTGGTGTCCCTTTTCTAGGGGACACCGCTTCTTCGGATGCCCCACCATAAATCTTAGCCTCATTGACACCCCTTTGTGACCGGCCGCTCATCATTTATTTTGATAAATTTCCAGGGGGAAAGTGAAGGACAAAATTGGGTTGGGTAGACCTAAAGTCTTCGACAAAAAGTTGGTAGATCAAAAAAAGTATTTAAAAAATAGGAACAAATTTTGGTCAGATTCTTTTGTTGGTTTTTTTCAAATCGATTTTTTGCCCACAACTGCTCTTGACCTAGTTTCCAGCTCGCATGCACCGGCTGTCTCAGCGGTTTCTTGGGTCAGTTCACGTGCCCACGTCACCAGCCACCCCACCTCCATGTAGCCCGCACCCGAAGATCCAGCGGCAGTTTCTACTTTTTCCACCGCCACCCAATATGGATAGACTCAAGGTGCTCAATGAGCCTCAAATTTTGAAATTTTTTTGATTTTTTTGTGATTTCCAGAACGATATCACTAGAGAGAAGCAAATTGTGGATCGATGCAAGAAATCGATCGATCGAAAGGAGCCATATGATTTGATGTCTATGAAACAACAAATTGACGTTCGTTCTGCTGCAAAAATTCTGTAAAAACCCGAAAAATTTCCAGATTTCACTATCAAAAATAACAGCGCTAAAAATGAGACTGTTCCATATGCAGAACAACTCAACCATCGACACTAACACCTACACCTCGCCTTCGTCGAATTTAAATAAACAAATTCGAAACACTCAGGCGATGTATCTCGGAGCACGGAAAGTTCGAGAAAGTCTGATAAAAGAGGAGTCGCCGAACGAGAAAGTGCTTCGAGAGACGGAGCAAACGATTCTGATGCTCAATGAGAAGCTGGAGTTGCTCATTAAGTGCTCTAATCAGAAAGAGTGAGATTTTTAGTGTTTTTTTTCTGGATTTTTTTTGTAAAAACTTAAAGTTTCAGCTTTTTTTTTTGTCTTGATTGCTATATTTTTCTTCTCTTGCAAAATTTTCAGTGCATTTCGATGCGGCGCGGCGGCGCGTCGCGTCACCGCCCGTTCAAGTGTGCGAGGGTTGCAAAAACCACTGACTCCGCCCACTTTTCTGCGCCCTACAGTGATTTTTTGCATTTTTTCCACTCAAAATTCGGAAAATTTAGAATTTTTTCTGAAATTTTCGGGATTTTCTCTGAAAATGTGGAATTTTTCTGAAAAAAATTGGGATTTTTTCTGATAATTTTAGGGGTTTTTCTGAAAATCAGTCTTGCGATTTTCAGTCAAAAAAAAAACAACGGAAACCAAAATGATCGATTTTCAGATCAATCGGCACACCAATCAGCGTTCGCCGCTCACGAGATGGCTCCTCCAAAAAAGACTGCACCCTGCCCGTTCAAGTCTCCGGACTCTTGAATATTCGAGTAACAGGTCTCGCCGATCTCCCGAATAACACGAAGCCACGCTTCGGAAATTATGCATCTGAATATCTTGCACAAGCAATAAAAAAGAAACGGTCAGTATTCGGAAGACATGGGTTCCGAAGGCATCATCGAGTTCCGGCACCTAACGACTACATTGTGATGATTCACGTGGGAGGAAAAGAAGTGGCGACGATGGTTTGGAATGAGAAGAAAACAATGGTCGGAGGAGACGAGGAATCGATTCAGCTTTTCAAATCGAGACAACTGGATTTTGAGGTTTATCATACGGATAGTCGATCACTATGTGCCATTGGATCCATGCGATTAGAATCGCTTCTCGATGAGCATGATGCTAAAGGCCCATTTGCCACTTTTGCTCATATGGCAGTTGACTTGATACCACAAGGATCCTTATATTTCCAGGTATGGCGCTTTGCCAGAATTATTTTTCTTTTTCATTCATTTTTCATTTCCAGACCACATATTCCGACCCGAAACAAACGCTGGACAAGAAAATTGGTGAAAACTATATGGATGGATCGTCGAAACTGTCACTTAGCATGCGAAAAAGTGGCAGCATCCTCGCCCGTGGCTCACAGACCCGTTTCAATCCAAGAACTCCGATTTCAATGAGCCAATTCTTACCACCATCAACATCTACGGTCAAACCATGTCGAATAGATTCAATGGATTCTTATCGTGTACTGAAGGAGAGAATTGGCCACGGAGCGTTCGGAGTAGTACAGCTCGGGCAGAGAATTGAGGATAACAAGTATTGTGCTATCAAGATTATTGAGAGAGACCCGACTACGGGAAAACTGGAGACTGGTGAACTGAAGACTCTGAGAAACATCAGTCACCCGTTCATTTGTGAACTGCTGGCTAGCTTTGTGGAGAACGATGCTGTTCATTTGATTCTGGAGTTCTGTGAAGCTGGAGATCTCCACACTCATTTGTCGTTTACCGATCAAGGATTCGCTAAAGAGCATGTCACCTATTTCGCCGCTTCCATTGTGCTCGCTGTCGAGTATTTGCACAAGAATCTGTATATTCATCGAGACTTGAAAACGGAGAATATGATGCTGACACGTGGTGGAATCTTGAAGGTTATTGATTTTGGATTGTGCAAGAAGCTGTCATCGCGAGGCGAGAAGCTCAACGAAATAGTCGGAACGAATACGCACTTGGCGGCAGAGGTTTTGAGACGAGAACCGTATGGAATTGAGTCGGATTGGTGGGCAGTGGGTGTGTCGTTGTATCAGTTGAGAGTGAGTTATCGATTTATATTTCAGTTTAGTAAAAAATATCGATTTTTCAGACTCGAGAGCAACCATTCTTCGATTCGCGCGTTGATGAGATGAGGAGGAATTCAAGAGTTCATGATTGGTATACATTCAACGACTTGCTCATTTCAGTAAGGCACTTTTTCCCAAAAATCACCATTTACCCCAAATTTTTCAGTTTATGGCTCTGCATCCAGAAGCACGTTTGGGATATTACTCTACTGACGACGTCAAAAAGCATCCATTCTTCATGGAAACAGATTTCGAGGCAATTCTCCATTCGACACGTCCACCACCGTATTTGCCTCTTCTGAATCCTCATCTGGATCTTCGCTATTTTCACGACGACGATGAAAGCGAAATCGACACTTCAGTGTCTTCCTACTCGTCAACGAACTCATTTCAAAACAACAATTACAAAGATTTGGTGTTATAAATATCTTTTTCTTTTTTATTATCTCTTCTGAACTATGTAAATATGTTTTACATGTAACAATTTTTATGCACACATACACACACTCTTCTCGAATGAATTTCTAAAGTTTTCGGAGCTTTTTTTATAATTTGTTGCATGCGATTTTTATATTTTTTTTTGTCGGCGATGTTCGGAATTATTGATTTTTAATTTTGCAGATGCCACTTATCGTCGACACCGAGCTATATCATATCGAGAAAATCGCTGAAAATGTAAAAATTCATCTTTTTTAAAAATTCAAAACTTTTTTTCCAGAAAATTGACAAAAACACAATTTTATACAAAATTCAATGGGTCGGATACCCGAAGGAGTACGATTCAGAAGAGGCAGAATGGAGGATGACGTGCGATGAGAAGCTCATTGAGTTCTCGTTATCGAAATTGGGCAAAAATCGATATATTCATAAATTGGAGCCAATTCTGTCGAATTATCAGAAGTTTAGAGATGATACGAAGATTATCAAGGGTAGGAAAAAAAATGGTTTTTTTTATTGAAATTTGTTCAATTTACTTCAGATTTCATCGATCCGGTATCGACTCTTGCGTTGTCAACTTTTCAGTGTGGAAGTGTGAAGTTTGTAGATCAAGACACAGTTTCCAGCAGATTTTTGTTGCTTGAGGTTTGGAATATTATCGATTTTTAAGGTTCAAAAACTCTGAATAGTTTTAGTATCTACGAGACAGCAAGCAGCAATATCTCCTCCACTCCGCCTTCATTCCACCTGATGACGTTATCGATAAGGACGAAATGCGATACGCCAGAGAGCTTCAGGCTAGGATGGAGGTCTTCTCGGAGCATCCACTCGTCAAAATCATCATTCCACTGAAGATAGAAAACGTCTTCTATTCCCCACCACCCCTTTCCAACCTGATTTTCGAGCCGGTCACTGTTTGGATGCGTGATAATGCGTACGGGTGTGAACACGTCTTTGTGTCGAAATCAGACGACGTTGGATTCAATGGGACGACGCCGTTTTTGGATTCAGAATATCTCGATTCAATGGAAGCTTACGAGAAAGATCCCAAATGGTTTCATACTTTTGAAGCCAATGAAAACAGGAAATTCTACAAGGGAATGAAGAGAATCGACTATCAACAGGACCCGAGATTCCATTGTAACCTGGAATTGAAGCCTGAATTCGGACGTGGATGGGTGTTGAGAGCATCTCATGTGATTCCAAAAGAGACACCAATTATGATGATGGCTGGAGTGATTGGTCCATGGAAATGTGCGCATGATTCGTTGATTTGGAGTGGAGAACGAATTGCGTTCAGCTCGTTTATCGAGATTCCGGGGACAGGAATGTGTCTGGATAGAAGGCGCTATCACGATTTCACGAAGTATATTCCACATAGTGTAAGTGACAAAAAATCGATATTGGGCGGAGCTTAGATCCGGAATCTTTGAAGGAGGTTTTCGTGAAAATTGTCCAGTCTATTTTATCGATTTTTCCACATAGTGTAAGTTTGATTTCCGGTAGCGAAATCCTTAAAGGATCATGTATTTTTCGTATTTTTTCTGGCCTAATTTTTCGATTTTTCTACTAATTTTTTTGGATTTTTCAATGGGTTCACTGAAAGGATAAGCTCCGCCCACTATCGATTTTTTTCGCCGCGACCTATATAATATAAAATTATCGTTTCAGTGCGCTCCAACTTGCTCGGTCCGTCTCGTCAATTCTGGAAACAAATGCCCGGATCTCGTTGTCTACTCGCTAACTGATATCAACGCGTCCAATGAATTCCTAATCTCCATCGACTATTATCAGGGATTCAGAAAATATGTGAACCGATATTTCTCGACGAATCGTCATCCAGATGGAAAGATTTTCCATTTGTATGAGAACAAAATCGATTTCGTTCATTGCCAATGCTTGGAGGAAGAAAAGTGCAGAACTGTGCTATATATCGATAAATCGCTGAAAGCCCGAGATCCATCAGTAGGAAAAAAAGAGAAACTCGAAAATGTAGGTACCAAGCTACAAGCTTCCATCCGGCGGATTTGTGCATTTGCGCGTCATTCAGAGTGTTTGCGTACGTTTTTGGTTTTGTGAGCCACGAAGTACGCAAACACTTGACGCGCATATGCACTAAATTCCAAATCCTTCAAAAAAAGGAAAGGAAATCTTATTTTTCAGCTCGACCCAAAGTTCGAGTTCCGTGGAATGTCTGTGGTCACCGACACGAAAAAGATCTGGAAGATTCAGAAGGGCGTCTTCGTTAAATAATTTGGAAACTTTGTTATTTATGTGCTTCCGTTTTTTCCAATTTGTAATATCCTGTTGCTGGTTTTTTTTCAAATTGCATTACCTTCCCATTTATTGTTACTGTTTTCCAAGCTTCTATTGTACCTTTTTACTTTTTCTTTCAATCTTAAATACTTTATTGTGTTTTTACGAACCGGGTTTTTCAATGTTAGACAATATATACATAGGGACTCAAATATTAGCAAAAATAAATATTGATTAAATCATAATCTAGGCCGGTGGATAGTAGTAGGTTCTTCCGTGCGTAGTATTGACTCATGCGGGAGCTCTGAAAAGAAAAAAAAACAATTATATTTAGTGATTTTTCTCATTTTTCATCACCAAAATCGCTTTTATTTCAATTTGTTAGGCCAAAAACGCACTAAAACATCAATTTCCCTAAATGTCGTAAATTCAGGCGTCCAGTCTGCAGTGGCGGTGTTTGCGGACGACGCGCGTTCAAAGAGGCGCGAATTTGAAATTGAGTTTTCAGAACATCGAAACTGGGCCAAAAAACCATATTTTTGACCAATTTATGGCGGAGTTTCTGCGAATTTCCAGAGTTACAATGTCTACAACAGCAAAAAATTCAAAAATTTTGCGAAAAAAACCAAACATCGATTTTTCTCAAAATTTCGCTAATTATCAACTCAAAACCTTCAAATTTCATGAATTTTCGCATTTTTTGTCAAGAAAATCGCATTTATTTCAGCTTTTTAGGCCAAAAAACCCCTCAAAACATAGCTACGATTAAATGTCCTTGAAATTTAAATTTCGATTTTTCGAAGACCGTGCAATTGCGCGTGCCGGTGTTTGCGTCTTTTCTATTTCCAGTCGATAATCGTTCCTGCTTGTCTCAGCTTACAATTTTTTCTGTTTGAAAACAGAGACAAAACGACGTTCAAGAATCAAGATAGCCGATTGAATAATTCGACTGGAAAATGCAACATAAATGGGATCTCGAACGTTTGATTGAGTATCTGAAACAACCATAAAAACTTTCTCATTAGCAAATTAACACAGAACAAAAAGAAATTAAAAAAGATAACAAGAAAAAATGAGTTAGCTGAGTGCCGGAAACTCATCAGGATCCAACTGTTCTCTTCGACAATGTGGACATGATCGATGGATTTGGAGCCATTTCGAAGCACACTGAAATCAATCAATAATTTCATTTTAGAATCTATCTCAAAAACCCACTTTGAGATGTGTAATCTTCTTACAATGATCACATTTCAACGTCTTCTGGTCAGAATTCATTTCGAAGAAACAAATGAGACATTCAGAATCACTGATATCCATTTCCAATTCCTTCTTCTTTTCCTTATCATTATCACATTCCAACCAGTATTCGTTCATAAATCGATCAGAAAATGCAGGTGGTTTTGGAAGTGGAGAATAGAGACTACAATCTCTTGTTTCCTTCATTTTCTCAATATTCAAATCCACTAATTGAGTGTAATTCTGGAAATTCGCTTCGTATTGTTGATATTCATACAGGGCTAATTCCCGGATTTCCGATCGATTCGACATTGTGATCAATCTGCAACAAATCAATTGCTGATTTTAAGGGAATGAGACTGATAACCAACTTATCAGTCATGGTTCTTGCTAGTTTCAGTTGTTCTTTGTTTTGAAATCGATCCTTGATATTCCGAAGACTTTGAAGAGTGATTCTGAATTGTCGTGCTTCTTTGCTATCCTCGGAATTCGATAATTTATCCAATAGATTTCTGATAGTCGAAATCTGTGATTGCACGCTTTCTTTCTTTTCTTCTTGGCCAGAAACTGCTGGAGAAGGAACCATTGCCAATCTTCCATAGAGATTTTGAATCGTTTTTTGTTGTTCCTCGTTTTGGATGGACAAATAACTGTTTGTAGTTTGTAGTCTGGAAAATTAATACGTAATTAAATTACCGTAATCTGAACAACGCTTAGGTACCACTTACTGTTCATTTGCCTTCAAAATCATGGAATTGTTCTCCTGCTCTTCGAGTTTCAACATTCTCAACTCTTCCTCCATCCTGGACAACTGCACAATCAATGTCTGATTTGTTTCTGCGGATTTCGACTGTTGATTCTTCAATATAACGTTCTCCTTCTCTTTCTCAGAAATTTCAGATTTCGATTTTTCCGCTTCCACCTTGAATCGTTCAATGACTGTTCCCTTCTCTTTCAGCAACTTCTCCTGATTCTCCGATTGCTTTTTCATCTCACCCAACTTCGATTTCAACTGATGTATCTCCGAATCTCTCAACTTTAGTTTATTCTCCACGTCATCTACTTTCCTGGTTTTTTGATCCAGTGAACACTTCAGTTTCTTCTTCTCCTCCTCCATCTCTTTGATACCCCAATCTCTTTTCTCCTCGGAAGCATTTAATTTCGAAGTTATCTCCATAATCTTCTTCTCCACTTCAACTACTTTTTTGGTTTTTTCCTCCAAGCAACTTTTCAGTTTCTTCTTTTCTTCCTCCATCTTCTTCTTATCCAGATCTCTTTCTTGCTCTAAATCCTTCAACTTCAAAGCAATAAATTTCGACTTGTTATCTGAAAACAAGGATAATCCCGTGCATTTTTCTTGCAAGAGCTTTATTATATCATCTTTTACATTGATGACCTTCTCGGCATCATTCAGTCTCATCTTCAATATAACAATCATCTCTTTCAACTGGTTTTCACTTTCATTTGCTCTTTGAGTCTCCTCATTGAACGGTTTCAACTGAAGTTTGTTCATTTGTTCTGTCAATTCTTCCTGCAATTCGTCTACTTTTTCGCCATTTTCCTTCAATTTCTCCACTTCTGTCTCCAACGTCATCACATCCTCCACTTCTAGATCCTCTTTCACTTCCGTAGCAGTGACGTCTTCTTCTTCTTTTTGGAACTCATCGACGGTACAAAAATCGTTGCCGACCTTCAATCTCCTATCCTCGTCTTCTTTCATGACCGCTACTTCTTTAGAAAGGGGTTCACTGGAAGAAGTTTCCAAAGCTACAGTTCCCGAGAATACGTTTGGAATGTTTCCAAACTCCTGATCTTTGCAATTCGGGTTACACTTAACGCAGGAAGCAATAGGTTCAGAACTGTAGCGATTCTTAACATCTCGTTTTGCAATTTTCAGCTTTGGTTCCACATATTTCAGTTTTTCTAG
Organism: Caenorhabditis nigoni; assembly: GCA_027920645.1. Lineage (NCBI taxonomy): Eukaryota > Metazoa > Nematoda > Chromadorea > Rhabditida > Rhabditidae > Caenorhabditis > Caenorhabditis nigoni. Next base: position 4,697,837 of record CP115866.1, on the reverse strand, counting down.
AAAAGAAGTTTCGAACAATTCTGCTTCAACTGTCTCTCTGGTGGGTGTCACAACGTTCGTTGACGACGGCTTTTTGGCTTTATTCGGTTTCGCTTGTTCTTTTCGTTTTCGAAGCTTCTGAGCTCTTTCTTGCGCTTTTCTTAACATCTTCTGATGGGATTCCGAAACGGGTCCTAATACGTTTGTAGTAGCAATCAATAGTCGTTGAACCTCGGATGGGCTAGTGAAGTCTATTCCAGAAACAGATGCTTGAACGGTTTTCTGTAAGTACTATGTTTTTTTGTCAGATTCTACATTTCAATTTACCAGGAGTAAAACGATGGCATCTTTCGATTTAACAGGAGCTTTTTTGAAGATCAATCCAAGAACCACATTTGCCAAGTCCACGGATTCTTTGTCGAAAAATTGTTGCGCCCATCCGATCAGTAGCAAAACTCGAGCCATCCATACAGAAATGCAATCTGTCTGTGGATTGAATGAAGCGTTTTTATGAAGAGCGCTAGCGTAGTTCGGAAGTTCGTAGAATAACATTTCTTGTTGATACACATGATAATACAAAGAATCCGAATGTGGTCGTGTATCAATAGCAATAAACGCAGTGACATCGAAGCCGATTCCTTTCGATTCCCAAGTATCATCACATTGGTTTCTGAGACAATCAATAGTGTTGTCAATGCAAGCGGTGGGAGTCAGCGCTCCCTAAAAACATAAATTCTGATGAAATAAGATAGAAATTTACCTCAGGAGTATTCAGATATTGTCTCATCACTTTCATAATCATTCTTTTCATTCCTATTTTACAATTTTTATGGTCCTTGCAACTGTCGCCAGACTTCCAGTTGACGCCCCAGACGACGCTTTGGAAAATAAAGAAAATCGCATGGGAAGAGTCTAATAGCCATGTTCCATGAGGAGAAAGACGCATTGTAACTTCGCTCCCAAATTCGAGCATATCTTCTTCTGACATCTCATAAATCGGGTCCGGAACTACCTGGAAAACAATTTCATTCTTTAAAAAAGACATATCAAGTTGTTCTGATTACCGTGATAAGCCCCTTGTTGATATTAAACTCTTCAAGTACAGAATTAAATGTTTCCATATTAATTGAGTAGTAGACATGCTCTCTCTTCCATTCCAGGCGATATTTTTGAAGCAAATCTGAAAAAAAATATTTATAAGACTTTGTACTGTAAATGCTCTTCCAACCTTCCCATTTTTCAATGTTAGAGTTTTGCTGTTTCAAAATAATCGGAATGATTTCCAGAGCTTCCTCGGTGAAGATTCTTCGTTTTTCTGACGGCTTTTCAGATGTTATGCAGACTTCTCGAATGTAGATTCGTTTATTCTCGCGAAATTTCTGAAAATTAGCGAAATTTCAGAATTTTTTTAAATTCAAAAACTCGCCACAAAATCAGTGAGACTCTTCAAAACCGGCTTTAACTCTTCCACTCGCTCGCTCAATTCTTTTTGTTCTCCTGACAACTTCATCGTTTCGCGAATCCATTTTTCATCTGAGTCATCCAAAACGAAAAATGTAATATCACCGGTTATCAATTCGTCATCGAGAAAGTATCCGAAACTCGGGCTCAACACTTCGCCATTTGAATATGTGAGTTTCCATTTTTCCTGAATTTTTTAAAAAGTTTTATTATTTCATTGCGGAAGATCTTACATTTGGGACATTTCCTTGGTTATTGGTTGTGACAATTCCATCGCGACGATAACAATAGTCGACTAGTATCGTTTCTTTAAAACTCCGAGTAGATTTTGGCATTACAAGTGACTGAAATGAGAGTGTTTTGCAACAAAAATTGTTCAAAATTTCGAAGCGCCCGAAAAATACGCAAACACAACAACGATATAATGCACAGAAAGGGGCGGTGTCTGTCTACCGTAACCCCGACAAAAATAAATTTCTTGCACTGGAATTCTATCGAATTTCGAGTGTTTAAAGCTAGTTTCAGCGATTGAACGAGTTGAAAATTGATTTTATTGTTTTTTTGCTAACTGACAGTCTTGAAATTTAAAAAAAGTCCGCTGAAAATCGAAAAAAAAAACCAGTCTCGAAAATAATTGCTAGGTTACGGTACGCAAAAATACGCAAACACAGCAACGCAAAAATGCACAGAATATATATGGGCGGCTCATAAATTGCAAAAAAAACCAGTTTTTCAGCCGAAATATTTCTGTTTTTGAATAAAATTTGAAAACAATTCGAATTTAAAAAAAAATTTAAAAATCGAGTTTTGTTTTCATCATAATGAGTGAAGAAGGTCCTCGCTTTCCTATTCTGCTCACAAAATCGGCGTTAAGCCGAGCGCTGGTTCGGTATATTCCGAAAGAGGTTCGCAGAAAAATTTTTATTGATTTTCAAAATTAAAAATTCAAAATTTCAGCTCCACAAGTATGTCAAACTACCATTCGTTGGTTTAGAAGAATCAAAAAACGAGGGACAAGAAGATTTAGAATGGATGTTTGCAAACTCTGATAATATGCTTCGTATGTTTTTTTTTCTCTTTTTTTATATCAAAAAAGCCGAATGTATGTTTTAAGGAATGTACGGAAGTGGCGAGGAGCTGGCGGCAAATTTGAAAATCTATATGGGATATTCGAGTGCGAAGTGGATTGGATATGATTCGATTGAGCCTTATAATGTAAATTTTTGTGTGTGATATTTATAAAAAACAGTAAAATTTCAGTGTTTCATCACCGATTATCACAGCTTGAATGACGAATCATTCATCCTAAAATCCCATATGTTCATTATTCTTCAAGCTGCACTCTATCTAAATGTAAACGTTGTGAAGGTACGACAAATTCCATTAAAATCAATAACGAATTTATATTTTCAGTATGCAGATATCTATAATGCTATTCTATCAATACATCTGAAATCTATCGACACTGAAATGTTGGAGTTTGTTAATCGGACCGACTTTGACATGATTCGCGGGAAATTAAACAACGAACTCGTTGACAACGAATTTGGCATGGAGCCACCTGAAAATAGTCCAAATTTCAAGCTATATTCACTTCTGGGAAAATCCGATTCTCTTTTCTTGATCATTAAGGAATTTAAAGAGTTGATTCCTGTTTGGAAGGATGAATATAACCATTTGGAGGCACTAATTCTGAATTCTCTCGAAGAAAATCATCCAATTGATTACGAGGAATTGAATTTTGTATACGATCGTTTGAAATTAATGATGACCTATGTAGAAGGTGTCATTTCATCTTATCCAGACATTTTCCTTCCTTATGATCGAAAGGTAAGAAATAAAACTGAAAACTTTTCCAAATAAAACAAATTTTTTGTCCAGAAAAACCCAAATCATCCAATTGCTGTTCGAGTATTCAAAGACGACGACCATGCGTTTATGATGAAGTCTGAGCTTTTTGATGCTATAAATCTTGTGAATCCGAATTCCAAAAAGCACGAAGATATCAATGGAAAACTTCTCACACTAGCATGCGTGACGATTTTTAAGGAGTATCTAGATCAAACCAAGAGAATTGAGTTTCTTTTAGTTCCTATCGAACGCACGAAACATGCAACTGTCCCAATTCGAACACCTTCTGGAGACTACTGTATTCTGGCTGCCGATGCTCTTTTTGAAACTCTCAATCGGCTGATTTTCTGTCATCGAATTTTCCAGAAATTTCAGAAAATCACCTGGCCAATTCTTTCAGCACATTTAGCTCAACTAGCAGAATTCTTCAGTGCTAATGAGGTATCTTATGTCATTTTTTACTGAGAAAACATTTATCTTTTTAGAAATCTCCATTCTTCGTTACCATGGAAAAAGTAAAATCGATTGAAGAATCCATAATCAATTCTCTGAAAAATTACGAAAAAATACCCGCAAACTCGGTTCGGAATGCCAAGAAAGACGGATTCACTGTGCAAAATTTGAAGAACGAACTGGCGAATTTAGGATTGACTTCACTGTTTCCAGAGGTTCAAGACTATGCAGAAGCGGTGTATTCTGAAGTTTTCAAGTCCAAAAAACAGGAATTTTTGAGGACTTGTGATCTTTTTGATGCAGTTGAAAAGTGCCTGCTTATCTGTATTTTCAAAAGATTCCCAAATGTAAATTACAATAAAAAGCGCAAAATTTTTAAAATATTTAATTCAGCTGCAATTGTTTGTTCATACTCAAAATGCTTGTCATCGTCTTCCAAATCTTCATTGTAATCATTGCTCAGGAGTTTCTCAAAGCAAAAAGTTTCAAGGAACCACATGGAAGGATTTCGGCTACGATGGAAATAGTTACAGCTATTTATTAGTCAGTTCACAAAACCTTTGGATTTCGAATAATTGATTTGCAGCCGCCTATCGAAGCAATGATTCTCCCGGATGGTCGAAACACTTCTGTGCAACCGAACTTTTCTCAATTAAGACCTAAAATATCGCAGGAATGTCGATATTTTCTGCTTGACAAGGATGATCATTGTGAACTTACTTGTCTGGAAGCAACGGATGAGTTCTTTGAGAAAACAGTGGCGAATTTGGACACTTTTCAAAAGTTTTATCCGAAAAAGAAGATATATATTCGGGCGATTCCAACTGGAAAGGAAGGGAGAGATGAGTCAAGAAGAGTGTTTGCTGAGGAAGTTTTGGATTTAATTCCAGTGGTTTTGAGACAACAAAGTACTCCGCTCAAGAAGAATGATGGTAGGTAGAGCATCCCTAATGATAAGAAATTATCAATTCAAAATGAGACTTTAAACATTTTCAGAACGTCTGAACAACTATCGTAACATTTGGAAAATGCCAAAGTACTCCGTAAAAACAATCAGTTTGGCAACATTCTGGAACATTCTCGAAGAGTTTGATGTGGATAAAACAAGGATTACGGTAAGCCTTTGACTGTTCGGTTAAAAAAAACAGAATTTCAGATTGTACCAGATCCTAATTACGAGAATACAGCATACCAAGTGATGAAGAGTTTTGAAAACAGGTTTTTCAAAATTAGAAGCCCTCATGGAAATTGGGTCGTTCGGAAAGAGTACGCAGCATTCAAGATCTTTGAATCTGTGATTTGTCAACTCGATCGGAGCACTGAACAGCTTCCAGAACACCTTAATTATTTGGATAGAATGAGACAAGATGTTATAAGCTCAACTTTACAGTTTTTACAGCATAATGAGGTAATTGAAGAGGATTTCGATGAAATAGAATCGAGATTTCTCAATTTTTCAGGGTGCTTATATCGATTTGAGGAAGGTTGAAATTACGATTTCTATATTTCAAAATCACTACATGTTCAAAGAATATTCAAATGAATGTTCTCCTTTGAAGAGTTTTAAAATGATGGGAGTTAATGGCTTGGTTCCGATTGATGGGTTCTTAACATACCTGGGCAAACGAAAATTCCACGGTTACCTTCGAGAAAACACAGAAATGATGCGGAAAACCGAGTTTGTATCAGTATGTTATGAGTGGTATCTGAATGCCTGCCTACAAGAATTCCAAGGACTAGAAGAAGATAATCTGGACATCGTGAAAGTGATCCGAGAAGAGATTTCGTTCAGGATTCCGCCGGATGAAAGATTTCTAGAAAAGATGAAACCGAAAGAATATCCCATGGAGAGTGAGTCTGTTTATCTCTGAAACTATTTTGAAAAATACGATTTCAGGTTTCTTATCATGTGAAGGGGAACTAAATGAGGAAGATGATGTTGATAGGAAGAAAAAGAAGAAGAAAACACCGAAAAAGAAGGCAGAAGTGAAGGTAGCTCCAGAATCTCCAGATATTCAGAAGACGTTAGTGTCAGAGGAAGCTAATGAAGAAGTTTTAGAAGAGGCTCCAGAAGTGGAGACGCAAACTTCTGATGATATTCAAAAGACAAATCCGATTGAAAAGCAAACTCCTGTTGACATAAATCAATCGAAATGCTGTACAAAGTGTCTCCGGACTAGTGAAATGTGTAATGAAGCCAGAAAAGAGCTGAAAATGACACAGAATCGATTGGAAAAGTATGAAAAGAAGGCGAAGAGAACAGAAGAAGTGGTGATTCAGATGAGAGAAATGGAGGTTGAAATGAAGAAAATGAAGAAGGAAATGAAGGAAAAAGAGGTGGAGATGAATAGGAAAGACACAGAGAATGAGGATCTGAGAAGGAATTTGCTGAAATCGGAAGCGAAAAATGCGAAAATGCAGTTGGGAGAGAAAAAGTAAGCGAATTGTGAACATCACAATGCAATAAATAATACTTTCAGTCATTCAATCAGCCAACACGAACTACTCGAAAAGATTACAAATCTTTCGGATCAACTGAAGAACGAAAAAGAGAGAAACGAGTTAATGGAACTGCAATTACAGCAAAGTGAAGAGAATTTGAAATCGGAGGCTCGTGAGAAAGAAAGAGGATTCGAAGAGTAAGATTTTAATCTGAAAATCTAAATTTTCAAAGAAATTGTTTTCTAGACTTCGTGCCGTTGAGTATTATGTCAAACGATATGGAATCGATTCAAAGGGACAATCGGAATCTACGCGAACAAATTCAAACGATTCCAGAAGCTCCGCCCACTCCAACATTTCCAGAATCTCCTTCAGAAGAACAACCAAGCCATCATAGATTTGCACTATTCAGATTCCAGAGAAGGATTCGCTTTATCACAAGAAACAGTTGAAACAGGCAAGGGAGATGGTTGAAAGGTGGGTTCCAACAGAGATTGTGGTCCTTAAATTGTAATATTTTCAGAATGAAATCCTCCTCGAATCTTGTTGAAATTCATCAAATTGCTGATTACGAGTATTATCAATTCGAAGCAAAACTGTTGAAATATGTAAAAGAAGTGGAATTGAATATTCAAAGAATCAAAGAAACTTGTGATGTTTCCACGGTTACTCCACTTCCAGATATTCCAGAATTCTCGAATCGATTCATGAATTTATATTGGAGAATTATCAATAATCAACCGATAACGTCATCTGAAATTGAAGTATCGGATTTTGAATGTTTCATTTGCACTGAAGAAATGGCTTCAGATCAGAAGACGTTACAATGCGAGAAATGCAAGAAAGTGACGCATCATGAGGTGAAATAAGTTGATTCAGCCATATTTTTCAAATTATTGATTTTTCAGTGTGCTTCGAAATGGCTCAAAATCAACAGATCGTGTCCAAACTGTCGAGAAAAGATGTTGGATCCCGAGGAGTTCCCGAATCTCAGCCAATGATTTATATTGCTCTTACTTGTTATTTTTGATCTCTTGTCTTTGTTTCATTCCATTTACTGGTTCATTTGTTTGTCTGACTTAAGAAGTAGAATAATGTTTTTATTGTACCCCTATTAGTTCCATTTTCCGGTTGTTTTTTGTAACTTTTTTTTCTTTAATTGTTTTGTTCATCGATTTTTGAGGCATTCACTGGCTCTCAGCCTTCTTAGAAATTATTTTTTGCTGATTTTTAACCCGGAAATGGTTTTTCTAATAAAATATTCATTTTTGCCGTTTTTTGACTAAATGTTTTGCTGTTTCCGTTCTATTTGAATATCTTTTTTTGCTTCTTGTTTCTCTCTGACTTTTCATCTAAATGTCAGATGAGTCTATCAGAAGATATATCCCTCAGAAGGTGACAACTGCTTTCAGAGAATTTTATCGATTTTTCTCCATTTTCAGCTTCTGCAAAGTGTCAAAGCGGCTGGAAGGAATCATAAAAATGACGAGAAAGTGGTTCATGCGATTCTTTCGAATTCCGATGATATGCTCCGTATGGTTCAATCAAAAATCGACAAATATCCAAAAATATAAATTTCAGGAATGTATGGAACGGCACGAGAGCTACTGCTAAACCTGAGAAGGTTCCAGAATTTTCCACTGAGTCATAGATACTTCGGTTTCGATTCGAAAGAGCCCTATTCTGTCAGTCTTGCTATTTTCCTTGCATATTGTGATCCAAAATTTTCCAGACGATCCCAGTTGTGTACGAAAATATGGATGGAGTTCCGTTCATGAACAAAGCCGATGCATTCTGTCTTCTACAAAATCTTGTCGTCAAGGATTTCCTGGAGACCGTAATTCCTAAAAAAATCGATAAAATATTCTATGAAAAGTTTTTTCAGCCAAAATCATTCGCATTGTTTCGTTCGATGCAAGCAATTCTTTTGAAATCTCACGAAGAGAAAATTAAAGGAATTTGTGAATTCTTCAAGTACGATAAGGCCTGGTGGGGAAGAATGCAACATGGTTTTTCGTCAATCCAGAAACAAGCTGTAGTAAAAGTTGAAAGTTTGCGACAAATTCACAATTTTATGTCTGAAGAATGGAGTTACGAGAATGCTTTGAAAATGTTCAAAATAATGTTACCAGTGTGGAATCAACAGGAATACTGTGAATTCGAAAAGGATTAGAAGACTTTTTTCGATTCAAAAAGTGGAAACTACAACAATGTCAATTTAGCAATCACCAGTTTTGCAAATTACTTGAAAAGCTACAACGATATTCATCCTGGAACGTTTTTACCGTATGATAAAGAGGTAATTTCGTGTGTTTTTCCCCCTAACTGATATTTTGTCGGCCGAATATTCAGTATCAGGGCCTGGTAATGCCCATGGGTTTCGATTAGAGAAAATACGGTATATTCCATGATATAGTCAATTATTGTCGATTTGAATGATAAATTCTAGAAAACATTGACCGAATTTCGAATGTATTGTGTTTTTCTTTCAGACGAACCCAAATAGTCCGATTGTGGTACGAGTATTTGAGTCTCATGGTGCTCAATTCGTAATGAAATCGGAACTTTTCAATGCGATCAACATTAGGAATCCCAATTCGAAACGATTGGAATCTAAACTCCTTCAGTTTGTTTCTTGCGATGCAATCCATTCTATTGAAATCGCACGATGAGAAAATCGCAGGAGTTTGCGAATATTTCAAGTTGGAGAAGGATTGGTTGCCAAAACTGCAAAATGAATTCCTTCAATTTCATCAAAAATTTTTGGTAATAATAATTTATACTTTATTTTCAAATGGAATGGTTTGTTTCAGACACAAGAATCGTCTACTATTCGTGATGATTGGGATTTCGAAAAAGCTCTCAAAATGTTCAAAGCAGTGTTACCAGTGTGGAAAGAACAGGAATACAGTGAATTCGAAAGCGATTTGAAGACTTTTTTCGATTCAAAAAGAGGAAACTTCAAAGAAGTCAGTATAGCATTTATGTGTTTTGCTGAGTACTTGAAAGGCTTCATTTTAGCGACTCCGGAGATGTTTCTGCCCTATGAGAAAGAGGTAAAATAATCTATATCAATCTACATAGTTCTGAATCAATCGCTCCTTTCTTTCAGACGAACCCAAATTGTCCAATTGTGGTACGAGTATTCGAGTCTCATGGTGTCCACTTCGTGATGAAATCGGAACTTTTCAATGCGATCAACATCAGAAACCCCAATTCAAAACGATTGGAATGTAAGGAAAACAATGGAAAGCTGATGACAATGAGTTACGAGAAGGTTCAAAGAAAATACAAAGATCGAATTGGAAATATTGAGGTAAGTTAAATGTTTGACAGAATTTCCGTTAATTCCAATTCATTTCAGTTCATAAAATGTCCCATCCAACGAACCGATCATAAAGCAGTTCCGATTATGACGCCTACCGGAGGTCATTGTATTCTGGCGACGGATTTTTTGTTTGAAATTCTCAATGAATTGATTTTCACTCATCGGATTTTTCAAAAAATTGGCACCGGAAATTGGAATGTTCTGCGACGATTTTTTTCTTCAGATGACCAATTTCTTTTCACCTCATCATGTAGGTTTTTCCAGTTTTCAGTTTCTGAATTTTCGAATTTTCAGAAATCGATTTTCTTCGTTACGCTAGAAGAACAAGAGAAATGAAAAGAGGAATTGATGAAATCCTGGAAAATTTTTGAACATGTTTCTACGAAACATGTCCGAAATGCTAAAAAAGATGGATTTACGGTGGAAAATTTGAAAAACGAGCTGGCGAATTTAGGAGTGACAGAATTGTTTCCAGAGATTCAGGAATATGCAGAAGCAGTGTATTCTTAAGTTTTCAAAGCGAAAAAGAGGAATGTTTGAGGACTTGTGACCTTTTTGATGCAGTTGAAAAGTGTCTGCTTATCTGTATTTTCAAACGATTTCCGACAGTAAGTTTTGTCTTTCAAAAATATGTCGAAACTTTCTCAAACTACAAGAACATTTCGAATTATTTCCAGCTTCATCTATTCCTGCACACCCAAAATGCTTGTCATTTGTTTCCCGAAGTGAATTGTGATTTCTATGTTTGTTCAAACCAAAGTGAACTCAATAATGCTAGTTGGGAAGAGCCACACTTTAAGAAAATATTTTGCACAGGTCACCAGTCAGATCCTGAGAATACGGTAGGTTCGAAATAACAATTCCGATTTCAATGCTTAATTTCCAGTATCTCTATGAGGTTAATCTTCTTGATGGCACAAAGCTCACCAACAATTACTATGTGTTTTTCAATATGGAACAAATTCGAAAGAATCATATCAAGTATTTCCTTTATGACACACAGGATTTGATGCACTTCACGAAGAATTTGCAACATCTGAAACCTCGAAGACATCGAGATGAGTGTCGTTATAATTTGGACGCTTTCCAAAGAGTCTATCCGGAGAAAAAGATTTATATTCGAACAATTTCTTCTATGATCAAGTTTAGAGAAGAGACGAAACGAGTATTCACGGAAGAAGTACTTGATATGATTCCAGTCGTTTTGAGACAACAGAATACTCCTATTAGTGAGAATGATTGTAAGCATAAAAATATTCATGAAATCAATATTTGTACCTTTGGAATTTCAGATCGTTTGGCAAAGTACCGTAAGAAATGGGAAACGAATGATAATGATCTGGAAACCACGATCAGTTTGACTGAATTCTGGTACATTCTAGAAGAATTCAATGTGGATAAAACGAGAATTACGGTCTTTGCGCAGAGAAACACTTGAAAATAATCTGTCTGGAATTTTAGATTTGTCCAGATCCAGTTCACGAAATTACCACATTCAAAATGGTCGAGGATTTGTCAATGCGGACATTGAATTTTATCAGTCCCCGAGGCAAACAAGTGATGAGAATTGAGCAAGCAGTTTTCCATATCTTTGAAGTTGTAGTTTGTAGTTTGAATTGGGCAATGGATTCATGCAAAAAGCATGAGAATTGTTTGAAGGAATTCAAAAATGAAATAATCTGCTTAATGAGAACATATTCTGGATTGGAGGAGGTTGATTAATAAGATATTTGTGATATTTGTAATTTGGTATATTCAGGGAACATATGTAACAGTGGGAAATGTTGATTCAGTTATCAATCGCATCCAAAATCATTGCTCATTCCAATCACAATCCAAACCTCCCAGTCCATTGTTTGAGCTTCAGCAGATGAAATCCGATGATATGATTAGTAAAGAAACGTTAATTTCCAATTATCGGAAGTTTGAACTAAACAAAATTGGGTCAAATATGAAGGTTATGGAGCCATTAACAAAGGCATTTGCAGTTCGGATTCACTATTTATCAGCCTGGCGTAACGAATTCTTTGATTTCCAAACTCTAGATTTACATTATTTGATTCTGGACGAAACTCAATTCCGATCATTTTTCCGAAATCTAACACCTTGATGATGACACCTTGATGGACCTTGATGATGAGCCGAATTTTCGTGCTGATGGTAAGAGGACCTTGATGATGAGCCGAATTTTCGTGCTGATGGTAAGAGTTTTAGAATCTCCATCTGTGTCAAAATCAGATAATCTTCTAGATAAGAAGACAATTGCCACTGCTGCAGAAAAGGAAACTCCGGAAAAGACGAATATGGGAGAATCGAGGACTTATAAGAATACCGTTGAGATAGCTGTTGAGAAATTATCAGATCTTAAAATTGAGAAGGACTCGGAAGCAACTCAACATGACATTCAAAAGACGTCAACGCAAAAAGAAGCTCTAGAAGTGAAGAAACCAACTTCAGCGGATATCCAGAAGACTTCAGCATCTGAGAAAGCTCAGGATGGTATTGAAGAGTCTAAAACCATGGAAAAAGCTCCTGAAGTGATGAAACTGTCTTCAGATGACAGTCAAAAGACGTCTTCTATTGAAAAGCAACCTGCAGTTGAAGTTAATCAATCGAAATGTTGTACCAAACGTCTCCGTACCAGCGAAATGTGTAATGAGGCTAAAAAGGAGCTGAAAATGACACAGAATAAGCTGGAAAAGTTGGAGAAGAAGACCAAAAAGGCTGGAGAGGTTGAGAAGGAGTTGAAGGCGTTGAAATTGGAAACAAAGAAAAAGGAGAAGGAAGCGGTGAGAAGAGAATTGGAGATGGAGAAGAAGGAAAAGGAGAACGAAGAGCTGAAAATGAAAGTGTCTCGGTTGGAAGCGAATGAAACGAGAATGCGGTTGAATGAGAAAAAGTGTGGGAATTTTAAACATAATAAATGAAAAAATCTATAATTTCAGTCATTCGATAATCCAAGATGATCTGCTCGAGAAGGTCGCAGAACTCTCCGAACAATTGAAGATCGAAAAAGAAAGAGTTGAGCTATTGCAATCGGAGAGAATTGATGAGCTCACAGCCCAATTGGAGCAACAGAAAGAAAAGAACAAGTTGATGGAGGTGCAGATACAGCAAAATGAAGAGAGGCTGAATTCGGAGATTCGGGAGAAACAGAGAGAGGTTTCGAAGAGTAAGAGTTTGATCTAAAAATCGAATTTTCACAAGGAATAGGTTTTTAGACTTCGCGCTGCTTTGAGAATCATGTCGGACGAAAAAGAATCAATTCAAAACGAGAAACGAAACCTTCGAGAAAGAATCGCATCGATTATAGATGCTCCGCCCACTCCAGCAGTTCCAGAATCTCCTTCGGAAGGACCAACCCATCACAGATTTGCACTTCTCGGATTCCAATAGATCAACGATTCGTTATATCACAAGAAAAAGCTGAAACAGGCAAAAGAGATGGTTGAAAAGTGGGTTTTGCAATAGATTTTGGTTCTTAAATTCCTAAATTTTCAGGCTGAAGTCCTCTACGGATCTCGTTGAAATCCATCAAATCGCTGATTACGAGTATTATCAATTTGAAGGGAGATTGTTGAAATATGTGAAGGAAGTGGAATTGAATATTCAAAGAATCAAAGAAACCTGTGATGTATCTATGGTTTCTCCACTTCCAGATTCCCCAGAATTGTCGAATAGATTTATGAATTTGTACTGGAGAATCATAAATAATCAATCGATAACATCTTCTGAAATCGAAGTATCCGATTCTGAGTGCTTCATTTGCTACGCGGAAATGACTTCTAATCAGAAGACGTTACAATGTGAGGAATGCAAGAAAGTGACACATTTCGAGGTGAATTTAGATAATTCTGGGTTATATTTTTGAATTATTGATTATTTCAGTGTGCTTCGAAATGGCTCAAAATTCATAGATCATGTCCACACTGCCGAAGAGAAATGTTGGACCCAAATGAGTTTCCGAATCTTGGTCAATAATCAATTTTCTGTCAATTTGTTATGTTTTTTTTTGGGATTTATGCTTCCTTGTTGTTTTTGTTGTCAAGTTGATCACAAACTTTGTGAATTTTTGTTGTCTCCAAACCCGAAATGATATTCTTTCTAATAAATTTCGTTTCTGTTTTCACTATCTTTGTCTTAAAAATGTTGGCGGTTTCGTTCTGTTCGAATATCTTTTCTCTGTTTTTTTTTCTCCGACTTTTCACCTAAATTTCAGATGTATTCCGATGAACAAATCGAAAAAATAAATTTGACTGGACGAACAGTATCTGATACTGCCAGGAAATATATCCCACAAAAGGTGACAACTGTTTACAGAGAACTTTATCGACTTTCTTTATTTTTCAGCTTCTGCAAAGTGTCAACTCGACTGGAAGGAATTATAAAAATGACGAGGAAGTGGTTCAGGCGATTCTCTCGAATTCCGATAATATGCTTCGTATGTTTTTATTAAATCAAATAACTATTGATTATAAAAATATTCAGGAATGTACGGAACCGCACGAGAGCTATTGCTAAACCTGAAAAAGTACCAGAATTTTCCTCTAAGTCATAGACGCTTTGACTTCGATCCGAAAGCGCCCTACTCTGTAAGTGTGTTCATTTTATTTGAAAATTGTTAGTCAATACTTTCCAGAAAGTCCCAATTGTGTACAAAAATATGGATGGAGAATCATTCATGAACAAAGCCGACACATACTGGATGCTACAGTATATTGTCCCTTTTGATCAGCGTTTTAAAAACGTAGTTTTTGAAAATTCAACTTTAACAAGATAGTATTTTTTTTCAGCTAAACTCCTTCAGTTTGTTTCTTGCGATGCAATCCATTCTATTGAAATCGCACGATGAGAAAATCGCAGGAGTTTGCGAATATTTCAAGTTGGAGAAGGATTGGTTGCCAAAACTGCAAAATGAATTCCTTCAATTTCATCAAAAATTTTTGGTAATAATAATTTATACTTTATTTTCAAATGGAATGGTTTGTTTCAGACACAAGAATCGTCTACTATTCGTGATGATTGGGATTTCGAAAAAGCTCTCAAAATGTTCAAAGCAGTGTTACCAGTGTGGAAAGAACAGGAATACAGTGAATTCGAAAGCGATTTGAAGACTTTTTCGATTCAAAAAGAGGAAACTTCAAAGAAGTCAGTATAGCATTTATGTGTTTTGCTGAGTACTTGAAAGGCTTCATTTTAGCGACTCCGGAGATGTTTCTGCCCTATGAGAAAGAGGTAAAATAATCTATATCAATCTACATAGTTCTGAATCAATCGCTCCTTTCTTTCAGACGAACCCAAATTGTCCAATTGTGGTACGAGTATTCGAGTCTCATGGTGTCCACTTCGTGATGAAATCGGAACTTTTCAATGCGATCAACATCAGAAACCCCAATTCAAAACGATTGGAATGTAAGGAAAACAATGGAAAGCTGATGACAATGAGTTACGAGAAGGTTCAAAGAAAATACAAAGATCGAATTGGAAATATTGAGGTAAGTTAAATGTTTGACAGAATTTCCGTTAATTCCAATTCATTTCAGTTCATAAAATGTCCCATCCAACGAACCGATCATAAAGCAGTTCCGATTATGACGCCTACCGGAGGTCATTGTATTCTGGCGACGGATTTTTTGTTTGAAATTCTCAATGAATTGATTTTCACTCATCGGATTTTTCAAAAAATTGGCACCGGAAATTGGAATGTTCTGCGACGATTTTTTCTTCAGATGACCAATTTCTTTTCACCTCATCATGTAGGTTTTTCCAGTTTTCAGTTTCTGAATTTTCGAATTTTCAGAAATCAATTTTCTTCGTTACACTTGAAGAACAAGAAAAACAGAAGGAGAAATTCATTGAGTGCTGGAAAAAGTATGAAAATATCCCAGCAAAATATGTTCGAAACGCTAAAGCAAATGGATTCACGGTGCAAAATTTGAAAAACGAACTGGCAAATCTAGGATTGACAGAACTGTTTCCAGAAATTCAGTATTACGCAGAAGCAGTGTATTCTGAAGTACTCAAAACGAAAAAAGGGGAATCTCTGAGGACTTGTGATCTGTTTAAAGCTGTTGAGAAATGTCTATTGCATTGTATTTTCAAACGATTTCCGACTGTAAGTTTTAGGGTTTTTTTTTCAAAGTTACAATATACTATTTTTCAGTTATATCTATTTCTACACACTCAAAATGCGTGCCATGTATTCCCCGAAGTGAAGTGTAATTTTTCTCAAAGTTTGACCCAAACTGAGAACAAATTCAAAAACACGACTTGGAAAGAGCCAAACTTCAAAAAGATCATGTTCGCTTTTTATGTTACTGCTCCAGACAACATGGTAGCTTCAAAGTCGTTCTTCCAATCTCAAAATTTAATTTTCAGTATCTCTATGAAAACATCTTCCCTGACGGCACAAAACTCACGAACAGCTACAATCGGTTTTTCACAATGGAACAAATTCGAAAAAATCACATCAAGTATTTCATCTATGACACACAGGATTCGATTTATTTCGAGAAGAATATGAAGAGTTTGAAACCGCGAAGACTTCAAGATGAATACCGTTATAATTTGGATGCTTTTCAAAAGTTTTATCCGGAGAAAAAGTTCTATATTCGAGCGATTCCATCGACGATGAAGAATAGAGAAGTGTCGAAAAGAGTATTCGCAGAAGAAGTGTTGGATTTGATTCCAGTCGTTTTGAGACAACAGAACACTCCGCTTAGTGAGAACGATGGTAATTGATGACGGTTTCACATATATTTTATTGATTTTTCCGATTTCAGACCGCTTGGCAAAGTATCGTAACAAATGGGAAACGAATGATAAAGATTTGGAAACCACGATCAGTTTGACTGAATTTTGGTACATTCTCGAGGAATTCGATGTTGACAAAACAAGAATTACGGTACTAGCACATCAAAACACCTGAAATAAACTAAATGAAATTTCAGATTTGCCCAGATCCAGTGTACGAATTGACTATGCCAAAGATGGTTAAAGAAATGACAATGCGGACACTGAATGTGATTAGTCCATGGGGAGAACAAGTGATGAGATCTGAGCAAGCAGTGTTTCATATCTTCCAAGTGGTATACTGTAGTGTCAATTGGACGACGGATTCCTGTAAAACACATGAGAATTGTCTGAAGGAACTGAAATGTAGAACAATCAGCTCCATGAGAGTGTATTCAGAAATGGATGAGGTTGTTTTATGAGATTTCTGGATCTTTGAAATTGAGATTTTTCAGGGAACATATGTTTCAGTGGCACATGTTGAATCGGTTATCAATCAACTCAAAAAGCATTGCTCATTCCAATTACAATCCAAAACTCTCAGTCCTTTGGCTGAGCTTCAGCAGATGGAATTCGATGATTTGATCAGTAAAGAAGAGGCCATCTCGAATTGTCGGAAATTCGGAATCACCGAAATTACGCAAGCAGCTTACTTCAACAATATGGCGCCCACTACAACTGTAATTGCAGTTCGTGACCTATATTTGTCTGCCTGGTCTGAAGAGTTTTTTGATTTCGAAACTTCAGATTTGAAAGATTTGATTGCGAACGAATCTCAATTCAAATCAGTTTTATCAGAAATTCCAAACATGGAAGAGTTGGAGGCTTTGAAGCAGAAAGATTGGGCGGATATTTTGAAGCAAATAGAATATCTCCGCATCATGGAAGAATCAGAAGCTGAAAAATATGAAAAGGAGCGTTGTATTCAGAAGACATCTCTAGAAGACATTCAGAAGACACCAGTACTAGTAGAAGCTTTAGTACCTTCAGTGGATACTCAGAAATCTTCAGAATCTGACAAAGCTTCAGATGATATTCAAGCGGTTAAAGTATTAGAAAAGGCTCCAGAAGTAGAGACACCATCTTCAGATGATCTTCGGAAAAGTTCAGTTTCACAAGAAGCGTCCAGTATGGAGAAGCCTTCTTCAGATGATGCTCAAAAGACAAATCCGATCAAAAAGCTCTCCACAGTTGACACAAATCAATCAGAATGCTGTGAAAAGTGTTCCCGCACCAGTGAATGGTGTACCAAAGCTCAAAACGACCTGAAAATGGCTGAGAATAAACTGGAGAAGTACGAGAAGAAGGCGAAGAGAACCGAAGAAGTCGAGATTCAGATGAGAGAAATGGAGGCTGAAATGAAGAAAATGAAGAAGGAAAGGAAGGAGAGAGAATTGGCGATGGAAAAGAAGGAAAAGGAGAATGAGGATCTGAAAAGAAACATGCTTAAGCTAGAATTTAAGCATGCAAAAATTATGTTGGCAGAAAAAAAGTGAGTGATTTTAAGACATGAAAAATCGATAAGTAATAATTTCAGTCATTCGATCAGCCAGAATAATCTACTCGAGAAGATCACAAAACATTCGGAAGAACTGAAGAAGGAAAAGGAGAAGAATGAGTTATTGCAATCGGAGAGGATTGATGAGCTTACAGCACAATTGGAGCAGCGAAACGAGAAACTCCACTTAATGGAAGTAGAAAAACAGCAAAAAGAAGAAGTTTTGAGAAATGAGATTCGTCAGAAAGAGAGAGGTTTTGAAGAGTAAGATTTGGATCTGAAAATGGAAATTTTAAAAGAAATCGTTCTTAGACTTCGCGCAGCTCTGACTATCATGTCGAACGAGAAGGATTCATTCCAAAGAGAGATTCGAACCCTACGAGAAACAATTGCATCGATTCCAGAAGCTCCGCCCACTCCAGCTGATCCAGGATCTTCTTCTGATAATCCGCCAGCTCATCAAAGATATACACTTTTTAGATTCCAGAGAATCAAGGATTCATTATCTCATAAAAAGCAATTGAACCAGGCCAAGGAGATGGTTGAAAAGTGAGTTCTTTTAAAGATTTATGTTCCAATATTGACATATTTTCAGAGTGAAATCAACCACGGATATAGTGGGAATTCGTCAAATTGCCGATTATGAATACTATCAATTCGAGTGGAAATTGTTGGAATATGTGAAAGAAGTGGAGTTGAATATTCAAACAATCAAAGAAACCTGTGATGTATCCAAGGTCACTCCACTTCCGGATTCTCCAGAATTCTCTCAACGATTCATAAATATGTATTATAAGAGTATCAGTGGTCTTCCAATATTACTTTCTGACATCGATGTATCCGATTCTGACTGTTACATCTGCTCTCGAAAAATGACTTCTGATCAGAAGACGTTACAATGTGAGAAATGCAGAAAAACGACCCATTATGAGGTGAATTAAGAGAAACCAGATTTTTTTAAATTATTGATTTTCAGTGTGTAGCGAAATGGTTCAAAATCCAAAGATCATGTCCACAATGTCGACAATGAATGGATCCCGAGGAGTTTCCCAATCTTTGTTAATGACTAATTTTTTCCTTTTACTTGGTATTTTTCCATTTTTCTGGTTTTTTGGTTAATGAAATTAATTGTTCGGAATGTTTTTTGGCTCCTCCTTTGCAGATCTATCGATTTTTATGACATCCGCCGACTAGCCAGCCTTCGTCGAAATCAAATAATCAAATTCAATAAACAGAAAAATTCGATTTCTTCATAAATTGACTGATAACTAGGAATCTGTTGTCAATTTAAAAATGGAATGAGCATTATCTGAGTATCGGAAAAGAGAATGCCGTGATCCCTCTTCCAGACGCCCACCCAAACCTTTAACTTTGAGCTCAATAATCTCGATTCCTGTAAGAATTATCAAAAAGTGGTCGACTGATGAACTGTTTATTATAATACCAGTCGATTTCCGCCGCCTATCGGCGGCTACAATCTCCTGGCTTCACGTAAAACCTTTGAATCTCAAAACCGGGAAGAAATAGAAGATTAAGGTTTAGTTGATTGTGAGCAGTTGATAACTTTTAATGAACTTTATTCATCATTGAATTATAAAACTAATTTGAGACCAAAACAAAAGAAAACACAAATAATTGTGACACACAAATAATAATTGAAAGAACAGGAAAATTAGAGAAGTACTTCCTTGTACACAACATTATTTATAACTCCTGTAGGTGCATGGACTTTGATTCCTTCTCTGCTTGTTGTTCTGGAAAGAGCCACATACATCTGTCCGTGGCTAAAAATGGGTTCTTCGAGGTGCAGGCTAATCTTCTCGAAAGTCTGTCCCTGCGATTTGTTGACCGTCATCGCAAAGGACAGACGGACAGGGAATTGCAGACGGCTCATCACAAATGGGAGATTCTTCTCGTAGTTCAGTTTGATTCTAGGAATCAGAACCATTTGGCCTTGGCGAGCACCTCCAACGAATCGGCATTGAATCACTCTGTCTCCCATCTGAACGACTACAAAGCGTGTACCATTGCACATGGAGTTCTTGACGTCCAAATTCCGGAGAAGCATGATGATTGCTCCTTCCTAAAAATGGAGATTATAGTTTGTTTTTCTAGGTAAAATTTACTTTGAGATTTAGCACATGTGGTGGCATTCCAGAGGGTGTCATTCTATTCAGGAACTCCGTCGTGAAATTCATAGAATCTGAGACTATTGGCTTGCCATCTTTGTCAGAAATCTCATCCAGTGATGTGTAGATTCTGGATTTTCCTGGCATCTTATCGAGAACTTGATTGTTCAGTTCCAGAGCCTCCTTGTTTCGTGGTGCAAGTATGGCTACTTTCGCCAACTTCTCCACGTTTCCTGATTCCAGCAGGTCTCCAAACACCTCGTCAGCCAAATCTCCATTTGATTCCAAACCTTCTGGAATTGACATCTCTCCAGTGGGCGGTGCTCCAATATTCCCATCACCAATATCCAACAGCTCCTTTTTCCATTCTAATGCGGCTCCTTTCACTCTCATGTTTGCGGTCAAATGGAACACTTGGAATTCCTTCCAGAGTGGAGATCGGTTGATGCAGTTGGCGATCTGTGCATCAGCTCCTCCTTTATCCATGACGGGGAGCACTTGACGGAAGTCCCCTCCGAGCAGCACAACTTTCCCTCCAAAAGGACGATTCACCTGTGTGATCTCTCTGAAAAGAGTGTCCACCGTTTCCAGAGCTGCTTTTGGACTCATTGGTGCTTCGTCCCATAGAATCAGAGAGATGCCAGCCAACCATTTTGCAAAATCTGATCTTGGGTTGATCCTTGACGTTCGACATCCATTGTTGATATCCAGCTTGCAAACTGAGGCGACCGTCCTTCCATTTGGAAGAAGGGAAGCAGCGATTCCTACCCATGCCATGGGTAGGATCGTCTTCTTCTCTCCCATCAAAATGTTGGAAAGGGTGTTGTACACAAAGGTTTTCCCGCTTCCACCCGGCCCGTCAAGGAAGTATAGTCCTCCATCGGAATCCAAGATAGCATCGACAGCATCTTTCTGTTCTGGATTCAGCTGACTCCTCATCTCCTCTCCCAACTTCTTGCACTCGTCCACGTTGACCACGTGTCCATACTGTTGCACTCTGGTGTAAATGCATTTGATCCACTTTTGGAGATCCTCGTTCATCGCCTCCATCCGGTCCGCCATGTCGAAGTACGCCAGAGAATGTGACTCCGCATCCGAATGTCCTTGATGACGGAAATCTTCTGAGAGGTCGTTCAGAAATCTGAAGAATAAGAATAGAATAGAATATAGAATTGAAAAACTCACTTAGACCACAATGCTTCACAATCGTCGATGTTTTCGAAGAGTAACAGAGTTACGAAGAGTCCTCGCATCTGGCTTGGCGATTTAAAGTTTGAAGCTTCTTGCAAAGTCTTCTCGTAGACCGAATCGTCCGACAGGTATCCAGAAGCTCGAGCTGCTTCCACGAAAGTCGGCCAAACATGTCCGTTGACTGTCCGCAGATCTTCGAAACTTGTAGAACCTTTGGTGTATAGAAGAAGTTGACGGAGAGCGAATTTCTCCCTGTTCCTTGGGGAAATGAAGTACATTCGACCCAATGAGAACTCCTTGGTCTTCCTGGAATGCCAAACTCCTGATATCAATCTGAAATGCTCTTGCATCTCGTGGTAGAAGTAGTTCCTTGAGTCTCGAAGTGATGTTGGAAACGATCCATCTGGAAGAACTGCATCCTTGCATTTTTGATTGATTTCGAACCACGCAGTCAAACTGGTGTTTCTAGTTTCCGCTCTATCCACGGCTTCCTTCTCCTTTCCAGCCTGGAACACGACTTGGCGATCTGCTTCAAGATGGACAGTCAGCTGAACCACTGACACACTTCTTTGAGACATCGGGAATCCTAGAAGATGGTGGACCGCCTCTGGCGCACAGACATATCTTGTGTCCAGATACTGCTTGATCTCATCAATCTCCTGCCTCTCCTTTCCATTTTCGTCGATCTTTATGACGATTGAAGCTCGTGTTGTACCTTTATAAACATATTTATAAAGGTACTTGACCGAAGAAATGGCACCGCACACTTCGACGTTGATATGGCAGTTGTATTTGAGAAGAAGCCAAGGGTTATGCGGGACGACATGCTGGTTTGTCAGGTTGACATTGTTCCTTCCCATCTTGTATTCGTGGATCCTGCCGTCGTCACGTCTTCGGTAGAGTGAGAATCCGTCGTTGTCTGTGGACGTTTCCTCTCGGAAGCTCTTGGGAAACTTCTTGCTGCAGACGTCCTTGACCATGCACGGGGAAGAAGGATTGTCCGCGCCGCAGGGGCGGTGCATCATCAGTGACGTGACTAATTCATGAAGACGTGGATTTTTTGTTTTATCCGGAATTTCGGCCGAAATCACCTTATCCACATCAGAAGCCGTCCTGAAAACGAATATGGTGTATTCTGATTTGAGAATTTATGAGAGATGTCCAATTCCGGAATCCGGAATCCGGAATAAAATTATTTTTCCGGATTCCGGAGTCCGAGAAAATAATTTTCTTCCGGATTCCGGATTCCGGGAAAATAATTTTTTCCGGATTCCGGATTCCAGATTCCGGGAAAATTTTATTTGTCCGGATTCCGGATTCCGGGAAAATAATTTTATTCCGGATTCCGGATTCCGGATTCCGGGAAAATTTTAAGTTGTCCGGATTCCGGATTCCGGGAAAATTTTAAGTTGTCCGGATTCCGGATTCCGGTAAATTAATTTTATTCCGGATTCCGGGAAATTTTTATTTGTCCGGATTCCGGATTCCGGGAAAATAATTTTATTCCGGATTCCGGATTCCGGGAAAATAATTTTATTCCGGATTCCGGATTCCGGATTCCGGGAAATTTTAAGTTGTCCGGATTCCGGATTCCGAGAAAATAATGTTATTCCGGATTCCGGATTCCGTTTCTCAAAAAGTCATTCCGGACATCTCTGGAATTTGTAATTTACCTTGGTTTTGAGCCGGTCTTCATGATGAGCAACATATGAAGATGGGGAAATCCTCTCTTCTGGAATTCGATGACAAATATGTATGCTTGAACCTGGCCAAAGATCTCCTTCTTCACAATGTCGTCTCGAAACTCGTTGACCTTCATTTGGAACACACGTGCGACGATATCCGGACGGTCCGTTGCAGTTTGATCCTCTTCCAGGTGTTCTTGAATTTCCTCCCAATACGGATTACATGTCATGGTTATGAAATAGTCGGGCTTTCCATATTTAGAAACCACTGACATGGCATCCTGGTACTGTTGCACCATATCCCTCGGAGATCCTGTGTGGGATGCTGGTAGGAGGATCCTTGATCCGATCGGTCCTTTTTCTTCTCCGGAAACGTAATCCTGAAGTCCGGTCATTGATTCCACACGGAGCTGGGCTTGATTTTGACGGAGAAAGTTGAGCCTATTTTGCTCCACTCGAGCCCAAACGTCCACGACGTATTGTTGGAAAAGTTTTCCGGCTCGAAAGAAGGGATGGAACGAATTGCGCACATGGAGATTGTAGGAGTAAAACTCCATCATCGTGACATTCTGTCTCTTTCCTTTTGCTTTTTCATATGGAATTTTTGGGTGCCATCCGGATTGACCTGTCGGGAAGAGTAGCGGATACGACATCGGGTCGCAGTTTGGGTCGATGATGTGTAGGGGTTGGAGACGGCCACTGTGTTGATGCACTGTGAATCCACGTTTCCCTGGGATGTCTTCATCATCTCCGACATACACTACTGCCACCTCATCTGCTGTTGGATTCTGGTACCTAAAAAAGATGATTTACAAATTAGAATCAAGAAATCAAAATTACCGTCGCTGGTCATCCTGGCTTCTGATTTGGAAGGTCATCGTAACTCTTCTCTCTGGTCTATTCTCGAGTTCCGCTTTTTCCTTCTCCTCTTCTTCTATTTGGTGCATCATCTTGAATGATTTCGTATGAGGATGAAATTGTTTGAGGATATCGATAAGCTTCTCGAAAAGTTCCTCGGAGCACGAAGAATTCATATCCATTCCTGCCAGTTCAGCTGAACGATGACCTTCCAAATCAGAAGCCAGGATGACCAGCGACGGTAATTTTGATTTCTTGATTCTAATTTGTAAATCATCTTTTTTTTAGGTACCAGAATCCAACAGCAGATGAGGTGGCAGTAGTGTATGTCGGAGATGATGAAGACATCCCAGGGAAACGTGGATTCACAGTGCATCAACACAGTGGCCGTCTCCAACCCCTACACATCATCGACCCAAACTGCGACCCGATGTCGTATCCGCTACTCTTCCCGACAGGTCAATCCGGATGGCACCCAAAAATTCCATATGAAAAAGCAAAAGGAAAGAGACAGAATGTCACGATGATGGAGTTTTACTCCTACAATCTCCATGTGCGCAATTCGTTCCATCCCTTCTTTCGAGCCGGAAAACTTTTCCAACAATACGTCGTGGACGTTTGGGCTCGAGTGGAGCAAAATAGGCTCAACTTTCTCCGTCAAAATCAAGCCCAGCTCCGTGTGGAATCAATGACCGGACTTCAGGATTACGTTTCCGGAGAAGAAAAGGACCGATCGGATCAAGGATCCTCCTACCAGCATCCCACACAGGATCTCCGAGGGATATGGTGCAACAGTACCAGGATGCCATGTCAGTGGTTTCTAAATATGGAAAGCCCGACTATTTCATAACCATGACATGTAATCCGTATTGGGAGGAAATTCAAGAACACCTGGAAGAGGATCAAACTGCAACGGACCGTCCGGATATCGTCGCACGTGTGTTCCAAATGAAGGTCAACGAGTTTCGAGACGACATTGTGAAGAAGGAGATCTTTGGCCAGGTTCAAGCATACATATTTGTCATCGAATTCCAGAAGAGAGGATTTCCCCATCTTCATATGTTGCTCATCATGAAGACCGGCTCAAAACCAAGGTAAATTACAAATTCCAGAGATGTCCGGAATGACTTTTTGAGAAACGGAATCCGGAATCCGGAATAACATTATTTTCTCGGAATCCGGAATCCGGACAACTTAAAATTTCCCGGAATCCGGAATCCGGAATCCGGAATAAAATTATTTTCCCGGAATCCGGAATCCGGAATAAAATTATTTTCCCGGAATCCGGAATCCGGACAAATAAAAATTTCCCGGAATCCGGAATAAAATTAATTTACCGGAATCCGGAATCCGGACAACTTAAAATTTTCCCGGAATCCGGAATCCGGAATCCGGAATAAAATTATTTTCCCGGAATCCGGAATCCGGACAAATAAAATTTTCCCGGAATCTGGAATCCGGAATCCGGAAAAAATTATTTTCCCGGAATCCGGAATCCGGACACATAAAAATTTCCCGGAATCCGGAATCCGGAATAAAATTATTTTCCCGGAATCCGGAATAAAATTATTTTAATCCGGAATCCGGAATCCGGAATAAAATTATTTTCTCGAACTCCGGAATCCGGAATCCGGAAAAAATTATTTTCCCAGAATCCGGAATCCGGAAACCGGAATAAAATTATTTTCTCGGACTCCGGAATCCGGACAAATAAAAATTTCCCGGAATCCGGAATCCGGAATCCGGAATGAAATTATTTTCCCGGAATCCGGAATCCGGAATCCGGAATGAAATTATTTTCCCGGCATCCGGAATCCGGACAAATAAAAATTTCCCGGAATCCGGAATCCGGAATCCGGAATGAAATTATTTTCCCGGAATCCGGAATCCGGAATGAAACTATTTTCCCGGAATCCGGAATCCGGACAAATAAAAATTTCCCGGAATCCGGAATCGGGAATCCACAGAAAAAAAGAGATGCCAATTCTAAGAGAACTGCTGATTCGAGAGCCAAAGAAACTGAAGAACAAAAAGCAGCTCGGAAATCTGCTGATAGGAAAAGGAAGTCTGAACGTCCCGGTGCTCTTCTCGGAGTGGCTGCTTCTGGAATAGAGCCAGATGTTCACAATTTCGGCAAAATGGATCAACTATGCGATCATTGCAAAGCTCGGTACTTCAGAGGTATAATTCAGCATTCTACATCACTCTATTCACATCATATAATTTTCAGCCGAAACAACTCAAAAGGGCCAGTATACGAGATGTTGCTCTCTTGGAGCAATCAAGTTCAAGAATCCAAAATTGCCATCTACACTTCAAACACTCTTTTTGACATCAATAGAGGAGCAACCAGGAGATAATGAGGAGAAGAAGAAACTTCGAAAAGAAGCGAAAAACTTCAGAGAAAATCTAAGACAATTCAACAACAGTCTTGCCATGGCATCCATGAAAGCTGACGTTGTGACGCCTTCTGGAGGACCGTACACCTACCGTATCCACAAGCAAGTATATCACTTTGTCGGAGATCTTCACCCTGCACCAGGAGAGCCAAGGAGATTTGCTCAAGTGTTCATCATCGACACCGCCCAGGCTGCATCGACACCGCCCAGGCTGGGCGGTGTCGATGATGAACACTTGAGCAAATCTCCTTGGCTCTCCTGGTGCAGGGTGAAGATCTCCGACAAAGTGATATACTTGCTTGTGGATACGGTAGGTGTACGGTCCTCCAGAAGGCGTCACAACGTCAGCTTTCATGGATGCCATGGCAAGACTGTTGTTGAATTGTCTTAGATTTTCTCTGAAGTTTTTCGCTTCTTTTCGAAGTTTCTTCTTCTCCTCATCATCTCCTGGTTGCTCCTCTATTGATGTCAAAAAGAGTGTTTGAAGTGTAGATGGCAATTTTGGATTCTTGAACTTGATTGCTCCAAGAGAGCAACATCTCGTATACTGGCCCTTTTGAGTTGTTTCGGCTGAAAATTATATGATGTGAATAGAGTGATGTAGAATGCTGAATTATACCTCTGAAGTACCGAGCTTTGCAATGATCGCATAGTTGATCCATTTTGCCGAAATTGTGAACATCTGGCTCTATTCCAGAAGCAGCCACTCCGAGAAGAGCACCGGGACGTTCAGACTTCCTTTTCCTATCAGCAGATTTCCGAGCTGCTTTTTGTTCTTCAGTTTCTTTGGCTCTCGAATCAGCAGTTCTCTTAGAATTGGCATCTCTTTTTTTCTGTGCCACATCATCGGATTCATTTGATCTTACGGTTGCCATCAGTTGGGCATGCACTTCTTTTCTTTTCTTTGCCACGTCTTCAGGTTCATTTGATCTTACTGTTGCCATTCTTCTGGCATTCACTTCTTTTCTTTTCTGTGCCACGTCATCGGATTCATTTGATCGTACTGTTGCCATTCTTCTGGCATTCACCTCCTTTCTTTTCTGTGCCACGTCATCGGGTTCCTCTGATCGTCGATTAGCCATTCGCTTGGAATTGGATTGATTTCGGTTTCTTTTTTCATCCATACCCTCCCCAGCTCTTCTTGACGTTTTGTTTTGAGCTTCCAGAAGTAGT
This sequence comes from Caenorhabditis nigoni, assembly GCA_027920645.1. Lineage (NCBI taxonomy): Eukaryota > Metazoa > Nematoda > Chromadorea > Rhabditida > Rhabditidae > Caenorhabditis > Caenorhabditis nigoni. The sequence goes on along the minus strand of CP115866.1, from coordinate 4,670,598 downwards.
CTAGTGGACCTCTCATCTGGAGCTGAAATATATTTAGTTTTCAAGCTTTTAGTGTTTTTTAAAAACTCTTACTCTCTAATTGTTTTCGTTCAATTGAATTAGATACAACTGACGACAATCTTTTTTCTCTCTGTTCATCTGATTCGTGCAATCTGGCATCAGCAACTTTTTGACGCTTTTTCTTGTTATATCTTTCACGGTCTTCGTTCGTCTCCAGAAATCTCTTTTCTGCATCCTTTTTTGCCCGGGTTTTGAGTCTCTCCATTTTTTCCTCTGAAGTTTCAGCTTTTCTTTTCGCGGCTTGAATGGCCGAATGAACTGCATTTTTGTTCTAAAAACTTCAATTAACTAAGAATATAAGACAATAATTTACCTTCTTCTTGTCTCTTTTTCGGACGGACGGCTGACGGACGGACGGCTGGCTCATCAATTGGGTTTCCTCAATACCATCTGGGCCTTCAAAGCCGACATCATTCTGTGTTATCAACTGCGTGGATTCCATTCCATCGATAGCTTCCGAATAAGGATGCAAATCTTGAGTCATCAGTTGAGTATCCTCAATTCCAAGGGCACCGAGAGAAACTGGACTCCCGTTGAAATGTTCCCATTCCATCTTCCCTGTATGCTGCTGATCGGATTCCAGATTTTCTCTTGGCATATACACATCGTCCATGTCATCCTGGGAGAAGTCGCAGAGCTCGTCCATGGGTGCAGCAGAAGTTGTAGGCTTTTGGTTCATTTTGTTTAAAAATTAGGTCACTTTAACTGTTTAGCTTTAGCTTTTATAGGTTAACTTGGGCGGTTCCACGTCTACTATTGGGTGGAAATAGCTCAACAACAAAAAAAAACCAACAGAAAAAACGTTTCAAAAAAACATTCAAAAGAAAGTGAAATATATTCGACAGGTTGAATATATTCCGTGAACTTGTCAACCTACTTTTGAGAACAGAAGAAAACTCAATGTTCCCAAAAGAAGACGTTTTTGAAGTCTTACGACTTCAATTTTCGGTATAATTAAAATCAAAATGGACGGGCATCATCTCGCTGCTATTTCGGGTCATCTGTGAAAAATTGGGAAATTTTGGTCCAGTAGGAACTTCGCTAGGGCAGGTGATACGGGAACAAACGGACACACACACACACACTCACACACAGAATTTGGTGATTGTTAATAGTAAAGATGATCAATATTTCATCAGTTGACAAATTGTTCATATCTCTCATGGAAACCGAGATATTTAAGCTCAATGTTTACGGTTTGAGTGAAGGAAACACGGTAACTTTGCAGTCCTACAAAAGTGGTTTCCAAATCTTTATCATTCGTTTCCCATTTCTTACGGTACTTTGCCAAACGGTCTGAAATCGGAAAAATTGATAAAATTACATCGGAAAAACCAAATTCCGTAAACACCCTACTAGAGCGTTACCGTAACCGTCAAATTTGAGCTTACATATCTCGGTTCCTGTGAAATATATCAAAAAGTAGTCAACTGATAAAAAATTAATGATATTATGATAAACATTTTATCAGTTGACTACTTTTTGATGTATTCCACAGGAAACGAGATATTAGGTTGTTCGGAAAGTTCTTCCCTATTTTTGATCTGTTGTTTTCAAACTTTGTTTTTTCGAACGGGGTAAAAGCGAGGAAGCTGTCGTTTTGTCAGTATGCTGGAGAGGTCTAATAGTGTCTACACCCCAACGGAGACCTTTCTCCTTTTTTCGTGTGGTGAGATATGCCCACCGTTTTCGCCTTTAATAATTTCCATTTTTGGACTACCATCTCATTTTTAATTCTATCTCTCCGGAAAACTGCTGAAATCCATCACCGATAAGTGGAAGTGAACAACGACGATATACTCTTTCGAAAACCGTCAATGCCTTGCTTCACCTATTCGAAATATGGGAATTCTGGTTAGACGAAAATTCTTCTTCAGAAAGCCAAACAGGCTTAGGTTTCGTTGCATTAAAAACCGGTATTGAAAGGGACCCTATCTCAAACCGTGCGGGATATATCAAGTTTCTCTAATAGACCGCCATATTATGATTACACTTCGAGCTCAATTATCTCGGTTCTTATTGGGGATATCAAATATTTGTCAATTAATAAAACGTTGGTGATATCGTGATACGCATTCTATCTGTTGACAGATTTTTAATATCTTTTATAGGAGCTGAGATAATAGAGCTCAAACTTGACGGTTTGAATGGAGGAAATAGGATAGTCAACTTTGCACTCCTACAAAAGTATTTCTGAATTTTCCCATTGCTTTGAAAGTTTCATACTATACTAAACAAAGTTAGAGCTTCATTTTTGTAATTGGCCACTTTTTCGCGTTTATTTTGGTTTTTGAGATATGCGCTTTTAAAGACGAAATGCTTGATCACCGAGAGACGGAGACCCCCAATCTTTAAAGGCGCATATCTCGAAAACTACGGTAGCTAGAAAAAAGTTGTTAACTACAAAATTGAAGCTCTATTTTTTATCTATTTTAGATATTTTTGTAAAAATTCAATTCTCTTTTTATTGCTTAATTTTTACATGGAAATCGGCAAAAAATTAATATGATTTGAATTTTTCTGAGTAATGGAACAATGTTCTCTGTTCCTGTGAAAGGCATCGACAACTTGTCAACTTCTTTCCCTATTCGAAGGCAGTGAAAAAAGTTTTAGAAAAAAAAAAATTAAATTCTAGAAATCCACGCTGACCCATTGACCTCGGGCAGATTACTATAAAGATGAGAGAATTGGAGGGAAGAATCAGTTCTCGCCTTCTCTGGGCTCCAGAGAAGGAAAATCCGGACATCCGGACATCCGGAAATCCGGACATCCGGGAATACGGGAATCCGGGATTCCGGAACCCGGAAATCCGGAATCCCGATTCACGGAATGTCCGGATCCCTCCCCTGGGTCACCTTCTCTGGAGCCCAGAGAAGGCGAGAACTGATTCTTTTCTTCATTTCCCACTTCCTTTATAGTAATCTCCCCGAGGTCAATGGGTCAGCGTGGGATTCTAAGTTTTTAATTTTTTTTCATCACGTTTAAATAACCTTTGATTTTTGAGTGATTTCTTCAACTGTTTAGACATGAGCTTCTTTTCAACCCTAATTATCCCGTTTCCTATTAGAGATATCGAAAATCTGTCAATTGATAAAATGTTTCTGATATCGAGGCAAACGTTTTTGTAGTTGACACATTTTTGATATCTTTCACAGGAGCCGAGAAAAAGTTGGTAAAATTTGGTCAAGGAGGATATTCATACTGGCACTTTGAGCTCAATTATCTCCGTTCCTATAACATATATCAGAAATTGACCAACTGATAAAGTGTTTATCATAGTATCACTTTGATTTTGTTTATTGACCACATTTTGATATCGCTCATAGAAATTGAGATAATTGAGCTCAAAGGTAATTTATGTCTGTATTGACACTGAAGAGGCATCAGACTGATAAGAGTTAACGAGAAATTCCCATAAATCTGTCCCATGTCTTTTTTTGTCACTGTTTTCGTCTCGAATTTTTTGTCGCTATCATGCTATTTGAATATCTTCTCTGTTTCTTTTTTTTCCGATTTTTCATCTAAATTTCAGATGGTTTTCGAAATTAAGATCGAGAGACAACGTATGGGTGGAACCACAGTATCTCTTACTGTGAACAGATATATCCCAAAAAAGGTGGTTTCAACTGTTTTCAGACACTTTCAATCGATTTTTCTTCATTTTTAGCTCCTCCAATCTGTCAAATTATCTGGAAGTAACTTTAAAAACGAAGAGGACTAGGATAGGAGGGATTCCAAAAGTCTTCTTATAATATTCGTGATCTAGGACTCATTACCGACTCCAAACTTAAGTTCACCCAACACATAAACAAATCGGTTGCTGTTTCACTTCTCCGATCCAAACAACTATTGAAATCGTTCAAATCCACCAACCCCTCATTCTACCTTCACTTATTCAGAACCTACGTTCTTCCCTCTCTTGAATATTGTTCAGTAATCTATTCTCCTCCCCCCAATTCCAAACTCTCTCATAAACTCGAATCTCCACTCCGTTTCTTCACCCGTAAAGTCTTCCAAAAATGCAATATCTCATACTCTTCTTATCAAGATCGTCTCTCCCAACTTGACCTCTTCTCTATCAGACATCGTAGACTTAAATCTAAACTAATTCTTCTTTACAAAATTATTAGCGACGCCTCTTATATGCCAGAAATATCTTCTTTTATCAGAATTTCCGACTTTCCTAGAAGACCTATGACCCTTATACTCTCTGATAAATGTACTGATGACTTTTTCTTCACCACCGCCCCTATTTGGAATGCAATTGTAAGAAACACTCCCCAATTTTTAACTCCCGGTCAATTTTCTACCTTAATTCAATCTTCTATCACCCGGTTTTAGTTGTCTGCTAACCTTTTCCCCCTTTGAATATCTTGCCAACCTTAAATGTCACTTTTTTTTCTCTTCTCCATTCTCTAGGTTCATCTCGTTAGGGATTTTATCTAGAACTTCCGTTATAACTTTTGTGCCATATTTTCTTCTTCAATAAATTAAATTAAAAGAGGGAGTGGTTGAAGCGATACTTTCGGCTTCCAATATGCTTCGTATGGTTTCATATGAAAATTTGGAATAAAAATACTTTCATTTTTTTCAGGAATGTACGGAACGGCACGAGAGCTATTAGTGGACCTGAAATATCACGAAGAGAGGATTTTGGGAGTTTGCGAGTTCATTAAGTATGATGCCAATTGGTTATCTGAAATGCACAACGAATTCCCACAATTTCAAAAAATATGTTTGGTAAAAATAATTTTTCAATTGATTTTCTAATCGAATGGTTTGTTTCTTTTAGGCACAAGAATCGGCTGCTGCTTGTGAAGATTGGAGTTTCGAAAAAGCTTTGAAAATGTTCAAGGCATTGTTACCAGAATGTGATAAGAATGCATATCATGGATTCGAGAGGAATTTGAGGAATTTTTTCGATTCGAAAATCGGAGATTTTCACGAGGACAATCTAGCGATTCAAAGCTTTGCCAAATACTTGAAAATGTTGATTTCGAGGAATCCGGAATTGTTTCTACCGTATGATAAAGAGGTAACGTAAACACTCTAATAGAACGCCACCCGATTTGTCATATTTGAGCCAATGTATCTCATTTTCTGTAAAAGATATCAAAAAGTGGTGAACTAACAAAATGTTGCTGATATTTTGATGAACATTTTATCAGTTGACAACTTTTTGATATCTTTCAAAAGAAGTGAAATATATATATCCTCAAAGTGGACGGTCCGGGTGGCGCTATATTAGGGTGTTTACGGTAAGTTTGTACTTTTCAATGGTGGCGTAAGGTGAAGTTGTTGATTGCAGGAAAATGTGCAGAAAATCATGTAGATTCACATAAAATTGAAGAAAAAAGAACCGTAAGTCCTGTATTATAAGGGACCATTTAACTGAAGGGATCCTCTAATAGAAGAGCCTTTTTCAAAATCTAATTTCACTGAAAATTAGCATGGAAAATCCAAGTTTTTCACAAACATTTGTTCTTGAGTTCCGAACAAAAATTTACCAAGATTTTTTTTAATTTTTGGAAAAAATGACCGGAAAAATAAAAGGGCCCTCAGGAGGTACCTTGAAACAACAGAAGAGCCGGCCCTTCCAATACAGGTTTTACGGTGTATAAAAATTTTCCTTGATTTTCACCGTACACCATCTTTTAACTAAATTTGATGAAAATTTGAAAATTCCAAATATTGACATAATAATTTATTTCTTTCAGAAAAACCCAAATTGTCCGATTACCGTACGAGTATTCGAGTCTCATGGTGTTCAATTTTTGATGAAATCGGAACTTTTCAATGCAATTAACATCAGAAATCCGAATTCAAAACGATTGGAATGCAAGGAAATTAATGGAAAGTTGATGGCGATGAATTACGAGAAGGTTCAGAAAAAATACAAAGATCGAATCGGAAATATTGAGGTAAATTGAATTTCTCAATTACCGTAATTTTTTAAATAATGAACGAGAAAGTTATCAAAATATGTTTCATTCTGAACCTTGAATTCCACAATTCTTTTTTTTTCAGTTCATCAAATGTCCCATCCAAAAAACCACTCATAAAGCACTTCCGATTATGACGCCGACTGGTGGTTACTGTATTCTCGCGATGGATTTTCTTTTCGAAGTTCTGAGGGAACTCATTTTCGGTTATAACATCTTTCAAGAAATCGATTGCGAACATAAACTACGAAGATTTCTACTCCGGTATAACGAATTCTTCTCACCGCACCATGTGAACCTTTTTTCCTGAACCCCCAAATAATGGATTTTCCAATATTTCAGAAATCAATCTTCTTTGTTACGCTAGAAAAACAATGTTTCGAAGGAGATAAAATGATGTCGTTCTGGAGAAATTACGACCTACTAAATGTGTTCGAAATGTTGGCGAAAATGGAATCACGGTTCAAGATTTGAAGGACGAATTGGAGTATTTAGAATTGACAGAGACGTTTCCGGATATTCAGGATTATGCAGAATCGGTGTATTCTGGAGTGTTCAAAGATAACAATGAGGAATTTCTAAGATTTACCTAACAAGGGAAGTGTTTTCAGACAGGCTTTGAGAATGTCTTGAAACTTTGGTCTATGGTACTTTCGAACATGCTGATTACAGTGCTGTTGTTAGTTTTTCCCCGCATCCACTCACAAAAAAGTTATGGGCTCTTGAAGTGATTTCAGTACTAATTTATCACTTTTTGAGTGAATTTTTGAAGGGGTTATTAACAGTTTTTCGGAAAGTTTTGAATGTGGATCTTATTTTTAAAAATTTCTCTACAACCTGGCAAAGTTTTTTTCATTTTTCAGAAAAACTTTTTTTTTGAAAAAATATCGCCATGGGGTACCCCCTTTGACAATTTTACAATTTTTCGAAAATTTTCAAAAAGTGCTAAAACAAATTCTAAACGTATAAAAACGATAAAATGAGTCTTTCTGCAAAATTTGGTAGCCTATATCTATCTTGAAATCCCAATCAAGTGATTTCTTCCGAAACTTCTCTGAATCGTAGTCCTTCGAAAATCACCCAATAGCACTCAAATCTTGTGAAAACATAGATTTACATAATTCTTGACAGATTTATCACTTTTCCACACCCGATATAATCAAATCGAGGGGTTTCGACAGACATTTTGAGTAGATGAGGCTTTCCAGAAGTGTTTCAAGAAGGTTTCAGAAGATATTTCTTGGATATTTTTCGAAACAAGTCCAAATAGAATTTTTCTCTCGAAATAAATTAAATTATGATTGAAAACTTTCTTTCAAAGATCATACCACATTTTGAGAGTTCCAGAGTGTTCAGAAAAAAAAAACAAAAAAAATTCGAGGCAGAGGGATCGAACCTGACCATAGTCAGTTTACTATCCTTCCCTCTTCCCCACCACACCACACTCTGCTGTTTATCACTGCTTCACTAATTTGTATAAGAAAGGGGGAGAATTAACGCGTGAAGAGAGGTCTTTTCAGGGGTATAATTTCAGACGCATTTTTTCAGCTTCTAGGTACATACGGGGAGAAAAAAAAGTCGTCTCGTTATTCACTATGTCCGAAAGTATATGTGTACCAATTTTCAAGAAATTCCCAACGCCTGTCTGAAAACACTTCCCTTGTAAGATTCAATTTATCTCAATATTTCCGATTCGATCTTTGTATTTTTTCTGAACCTTCTCGTAATTCATCGCCATCAACTTTCCATTAATTTCCTTGCATTCCAATCGTTTTGAATTCGGATTTCTGATGTTAATTGCATTGAAAAGTTCCGATTTCATCAAAAATTGAACACCATGAGACTCGAATACTCGTACGGTAATCGGACAATTTGGGTTTTTCTGAAAGAAATAAATTATTATGTCAATATTTGGAATTTTCAAATTTTCATCAAATTTAGTTAAAAGATGGTGTACGGTGAAAATCAAGGAAAATTTTTATACACCGTAAAACCTGTATTGGAAGGGCCGGCTCTTCTGTTGTTTCAAGGTACCTCCTGAGGGCCCTTTTATTTTTCCGGTCATTTTTTCCAAAAATTAAAAAAAATCTTGGTAAATTTTTGTTCGGAACTCAAGAAAAAATGTTTGTGAAAAACTTGGATTTTCCATGCTAATTTTCAGTGAAATTAGATTTTGAAAAAGGCTCTTCTATTAGAGGATCCCTTCAGTTAAATGGTCCCTTATAATACAGGACTTACGGTTCTTTTTTCTTCAATTTTATGTGAATCTACATGATTTTCTGCACATTTTCCTGCAATCAACAACTTCACCTTACGCCACCATTGAAAAGTACAAACTTACCGTAAACACCCTAATATAGCGCCACCCGGACCGTCCACTTTGAGGATATATATATTTCACTTCTTTTGAAAGATATCAAAAAGTTGTCAACTGATAAAATGTTCATCAAAATATCAGCAACATTTTGTTAGTTCACCACTTTTTGATATCTTTTACAGAAAATGAGATACATTGGCTCAAATATGACAAATCGGGTGGCGTTCTATTAGAGTGTTTACGTTACCTCTTTATCATACGGTAGAAACAATTCCGGATTCCTCGAAATCAACATTTTCAAGTATTTGGCAAAGCTTTGAATCGCTAGATTGTCCTCGTGAAAATCTCCGATTTTCGAATCGAAAAAATTCCTCAAATTCCTCTCGAATCCATGATATGCATTCTTATCACATTCTGGTAACAATGCCTTGAACATTTTCAAAGCTTTTTCGAAACTCCAATCTTCACAAGCAGCAGCCGATTCTTGTGCCTAAAAGAAACAAACCATTCGATTAGAAAATCAATTGAAAAATTATTTTTACCAAACATATTTTTTGAAATTGTGGGAATTCGTTGTGCATTTCAGATAACCAATTGGCATCATACTTAATGAACTCGCAAACTCCCAAAATCCTCTCTTCGTGATATTTCAATAGAATGGCTTGCATCGAATAATACAGTAAGAGTGAAATTGGCCCCTCCTATCCTAGTCCTCTTCGTTTTTAAAGTTACTTCCAGATAATTTGACAGATTGGAGGAGCTAAAAATGAAGAAAAATCGATTGAAAGTGTCTGAAAACAGTTGAAACCACCTTTTTTGGGATATATCTGTTCACAGTAAGAGATACTGTGGTTCCACCCATACGTTGTCTCTCGATCTTAATTTCGAAAACCATCTGAAATTTAGATGAAAAATCGGAAAAAAAAGAAACAGAGAAGATATTCAAATAGCATGATAGCGACAAAAAATTCGAGACGAAAACAGTGACAAAAAAAGACATGGGACAGATTTATGGGAATTTCTCGTTAACTCTTATCAGTCTGATGCCTCTTCAGTGTCAATACAGACATAAATTACCTTTGAGCTCAATTATCTCAATTTCTATGAGCGATATCAAAATGTGGTCAATAAACAAAATCAAAGTGATACTATGATAAACACTTTATCAGTTGGTCAATTTCTGATATATGTTATAGGAACGGAGATAATTGAGCTCAAAGTGCCAGTATGAATATCCTCCTTGACCAAATTTTACCAACTTTTTCTCGGCTCCTGTGAAAGATATCAAAAATGTGTCAACTACAAAAACGTTTGCCTCGATATCAGAAACATTTTATCAATTGACAGATTTTCGATATCTCTAATAGGAAACGGGATAATTAGGGTTGAAAAGAAGCTCATGTCTAAACAGTTGAAGAAATCACTCAAAAATCAAAGGTTATTTAAACGTGATGAAAAAAAATTAAAAACTTAGAATCCCACGCTGACCCATTGACCTCGGGGAGATTACTATAAAGGAAGTGGGAAATGAAGAAAAGAATCAGTTCTCGCCTTCTCTGGGCTCCAGAGAAGGTGACCCAGGGGAGGGATCCGGACATTCCGTGAATCGGGATTCCGGATTTCCGGGTTCCGGAATCCCGGATTCCCGTATTCCCGGATGTCCGGATTTCCGGATGTCCGGATGTCCGGATTTTCCTTCTCTGGAGCCCAGAGAAGGCGAGAACTGATTCTTCCCTCCAATTCTCTCATCTTTATAGTAATCTGCCCGAGGTCAATGGGTCAGCGTGGATTTCTAGAATTTAATTTTTTTTTCTAAAACTTTTTTCACTGCCTTCGAATAGGGAAAGAAGTTGACAAGTTGTCGATGCCTTTCACAGGAACAGAGAACATTGTTCCATTACTCAGAAAAATTCAAATCATATTAATTTTTTGCCGATTTCCATGTAAAAATTAAGCAATAAAAAGAGAATTGAATTTTTACAAAAATATCTAAAATAGATAAAAAATAGAGCTTCAATTTTGTAGTTAACAACTTTTTTCTAGCTACCGTAGTTTTCGAGATATGCGCCTTTAAAGATTGGGGGTCTCCGTCTCTCGGTGATCAAGCATTTCGTCTTTAAAAGCGCATATCTCAAAAACCAAAATAAACGCGAAAAAGTGGCCAATTACAAAAATGAAGCTCTAACTTTGTTTAGTATAGTATGAAACTTTCAAAGCAATGGGAAAATTCAGAAATACTTTTGTAGGAGTGCAAAGTTGACTATCCTATTTCCTCCATTCAAACCGTCAAGTTTGAGCTCTATTATCTCAGCTCCTATAAAAGATATTAAAAATCTGTCAACAGATAGAATGCGTATCACGATATCACCAACGTTTTATTAATTGACAAATATTTGATATCCCCAATAAGAACCGAGATAATTGAGCTCGAAGTGTAATCATAATATGGCGGTCTATTAGAGAAATAATTTAAACAATTATTAAATTTATTTCAGAGAGTGTCGAGCTCTTCGGTCTCAAGCAATTTGTTTTCTGCCAAAATGGAAATAATATATTCTTCCACCGGGTATACACTAACCTTGGTGCATCGACCCTAACTAGTTAACCAACTTCGGAGAACGAAAACGTTGAAGAGATAGCCGGAAGAGCTGAACGGCTAACCGAAGATATCCCTAAACACCTGAATCAATCACTCAAAACCTTTACAATACCCCTTAATTTTTTTTTGATACCTTATTTCATTTAATTTTTTATAGAACCAGTCGATTTCCGCCGACTGTCGGCGGCTACAATCTCCTGGCTTCACATAAAACGGACTAAACTTGTCGGTTCCCGCTTGCATTGCCCGTAATTATTGAAAATAATAGGCGTTTTTAAAAGAAGGGAGACAGCAGAAAGTTTGGAGTACAGTTTGGGGAACAAAGCCGTGGTTTTGTCGATAGTCGCTTTAGCGCCCGCTTTCAACTCCTTCTGGGGCTTCCTTAGGAAAAATATCTAGAAAACGATTTTATGTCTTGTCTTCGTTAAGCTAGGAAACTGTGGTAAAGAAAGGAGAATTCAAAAAATTCTGATTGAAATTATTGAGCAGAGGGTTTCGAAATTTTGGGAACTCTGAAATTCAGAAACTCGAGACTTTGAAAATGAAGAAATTAAAATTTCCTAAAATACATACATGTCTCAGGCCGGGCCGGCCTGGCTGGCACGGGCTTTCCAGAAGGATTCTGGGCTAAACTTTGTGCTTTAAAATTATCATTTTAATAATAATGTATCTAAAATCGGCAGAAAAAACTTGAATTTAGGAACCCGGGAAAGGAAACGTTTCTCTAACCCGGTCCACTCTCAACATTTTCTGAAGTTCTGATGTTCCGGAAATAAAAAAAATTTCCAATCTCCAAACTCCTAATTTTTTTTTGAAATTCATAAACTCGGGAAGTCTAACATTCAAAAAGTCTGACATTCTTAAAATTTGAGAAGTGAGCAATTCCTGAATACATCAAGTCTTTATTTCGAATAATGGCAAGTTCGTTGGTTCAGAATCTCAACGGTTCAGAATCTCTTTTTCCTTCTTTTTTTCGGAGTTTTTCGGAAAAAAACCAAAATTCGAAATATCTGAAATTCGAAGATTGAAAAAAGAAATTAAGAAAGGCTCAAACTCCAAAATTTCTACTTTGAAACTTTTGAATTCAAAGTTTCTGAAACTTCAGAATTCAGATATTCAGAATTCTGAAGTTCGAAAATTTAAAACTCTGAATCTTGTATTATAGCTTTAGGGCTTTGCGCCCTTCATTCCGAGACTCTACTTGAGCTTTATTTGTTTTGTTATTTGACCTTCCTTGATTCAAGTTTCAAGGCATGCGGACAAATTAAGCTAAAATCGTTCTACTTTTTATTTTATCATTTCGCTCAAATTGATGAGAAAACCATTTGCGCACATTCTTACTGATTTCTGAATTTTGTACAAAAAACAACAAAAGTTGCCACCCGGAGGACACGAACCCTCGTCGCGCGGGCAGAAAAGTAGCTCGCTAACCACTACACCACCCGGTCACCACAGGGAGGGTGAGTTTTCGGATTATCTGTGAAAGTTTGAGACATTTTGGTCTACTGGTGACTTCGCTAGGCTACGCTAACCGGGAACAGACGGACACACTCACACACAGAATTTGGTGTTTGTTAATAGTAAAGATGAAAGGTTACTTGATCAAACATCTTTAACGCATTCGAAACGATATTGAAAAGAGTGTTTTATTGAAGTCAACAAAAGAAAACGAAAACAAAGAACAGCGATTCTCCACAAGAATTACAATTTTGGAACAACTTTGAAATGAACCACGTATTCATCCATTCCATTTTCCTTTTCGACAACTTCAGTGAAGACGTTGAGCACTTTCTCTTCATCAATGGAGAAGATTAGATCATATACGAACATTCCTTTGCCACTGAACTTCCTATGTGCTCCAGGAGCCCCTGTAGCACCGGAAAATATATCAGTCACCACATTGTAGCATCCTTCTAATGACCAATGTCTTCCGATTTCTGGCTTCGAAATCTGCCACCTCTCTACCAAATCTCTCGCGTTCAACCAATCAACAACACAGTTTTTGACATGTATTCTATGAATTTCAACTGCCTCCATACCAAATTGCTGTCTAGTGGTGATTACCGTATTTGCCGGAATGTTTGATATCACTGCGAAATTGTAATCGATTTCGAGAGATTCCAATGGGAAGCTGTCTGCTGTTAGAGCCTTCTCGAGATCGACAATAAGGTTTCTAGTTCTCTTTCGTTTTTCCGAGAAAGCCTCTAAAAAGTTAGTGTCAGGCTTCGCAACGTTCAAGTTTTGAACGCAGAGTTTCAAATTTGGCGGGAAATTCAAATCCCCAATAATCGACAGATTCTTAACTTTTAAATTTCCGTACTTTCTTTTCATGATCGTCTTGAATAGCTTCTCCCTAGCTTCAGGTAGAGGTACGGTAGTTTTCATGACCACCGTCTTAGAATCCATGTCGTCTTTGGATATCTCTGTGTGTTCTCCAGATTCATATTTCTCGACGTAGAAACTGGTGTTATTGATTTTCACACTATTCGTAGTAATTTCAACAGTGTTGGCTTTAGCCTGGCATCGTTGGTCGGTCCTACGGAGTGCTGGACATTTTTGGGTTAGGAGAATTCTGAAAAAAGTGCTCTATTGTATTACAATACTTTTTTGAAATATACTAACCTGTTAGCAAGATCCATTCGTTCCATCACAGTTGGCCAGAGGTCATAGAGAAGTGGTCGGGACATCTGGAATAAGGAAAATTGGGTAAAATAGATGATTAGGGCTTTTGGCTGGAGGTATTATAAAAATGAGATCCTAAAATGGCTTGGACCATGAAAGTAGAAAAAAGTCAATGAAAGAAGACCTACCGATTAAGAGGATAAAGAAACAAACGAATAGTTGGAATGAGGAGTGTCTTATGATGCGATCCATCCTCCCCAGGATGACCATCTCGTCTTTATACCGCTATCTTTAGATCTAGATTCTCTCCAATAGATGACGTGATTGACAGTCCAAGGATCTCAATCTAATCTAGTTTATTGCTTTCCCAGGAGCACGTGTTGCAAGCGCGCCGAAGGCGCGCCAGTTAGGGTAGTTTTGATTTTTTAGCTTTCATAACTATTCGAAACGAAAAACAACAACCAGAGAAAACAAACTCAAAAAAAAGACATAATTAATAACTTAGTCATTGTTGAAGGGGATGTAGTTTGAAAGAAAGATATCAAATTTTGACTTTTTTAATGAACTATGACCAATTTCGAAGTCCTACAAAAGAACTAAACTTTTTTTTTATTTGCATGAAAATTCAAGAGTTAGGGATGTTGTGGGCTCGCCAAGAAATTTCAAAGGCCCAATCATTTTTCACGCTATTTGCATTCATCGCCTGTTTTCTCTTTAGATTGGCGATTATCGCCCATTTAGATTTCAATATTGGCGTCAAATGCCAATATTTATCATATGAATTACAATTTTCACTGTATTAGGAAGCTATCTGATTTCTCCTTCAAGTTATACTTCGTGACCTATATCATTAGAAAGCCCATGAAATTTCCATACTTGCAAAATCAGGGCCCGGCCCGGCCCGGGTTCTCCAAATTTGAAAATTTTTTTGGGATTTCAGAAAATTTTTCAAATTTTTTTGTGAAAAAATTATTTCTCTTGGACACTTTTATTTTGAAAAGTTTATTACTTGACCGAAAAACTGTCCATTTTTTCCTATTGAACCCAAAAATTTTTTTGAAACGACTGGAAAATTTTTTTCTTAAAACCGGGGCCGAGACGGGCCGAGCGTGGCCGGGCCTTGCAACACGTGCTCCTGGGAAAGCAATAAACTAGATTAGATTGGGATCCTTGGACTGTCAATCACGTCATCTATTGGAGAGAATCTAGATCTAAAGATAGCGGTATAAAGACGAGATGGTCATCCTGGGGAGGATGGATCGCATCATAAGACACTCCTCATTCCAACTATTCGTTTGTTTCTTTATCCTCTTAATCGGTAGGTCTTCTTTCATTGACTTTTTTCTACTTTCATGGTCCAAGCCATTTTAGGATCTCATTTTTATAATACCTCCAGCCAAAAGCCCTAATCATCTATTTTACCCAATTTTCCTTATTCCAGATGTCCCGACCACTTCTCTATGACCTCTGGCCAACTGTGATGGAACGAATGGATCTTGCTAACAGGTTAGTATATTTCAAAAAAGTATTGTAATACAATAGAGCACTTTTTTCAGAATTCTCCTAACCCAAAAATGTCCAGCACTCCGTAGGACCGACCAACGATGCCAGGCTAAAGCCAACACTGTTGAAATTACTACGAATAGTGTGAAAATCAATAACACCAGTTTCTACGTCGAGAAATATGAATCTGGAGAACACACAGAGATATCCAAAGACGACATGGATTCTAAGACGGTGGTCATGAAAACTACCGTACCTCTACCTGAAGCTAGGGAGAAGCTATTCAAGACGATCATGAAAAGAAAGTACGGAATTTTAAAAGTTAAGAATCTGTCGATTATTGGGGATTTGAATTTCCCGCCAAATTTGAAACTCTGCGTTCAAAACTTGAACGTTGCGAAGCCTGACACTAACTTTTTAGAGGCTTTCTCGGAAAAACGAAAGAGAACTAGAAACCTTATTGTCGATCTCGAGAAGGCTCTAACAGCAGACAGCTTCCCATTGGAATCTCTCGAAATCGATTACAATTTCGCAGTGATATCAAACATTCCGGCAAATACGGTAATCACCACTAGACAGCAATTTGGTATGGAGGCAGTTGAAATTCATAGAATACATGTCAAAAACTGTGTTGTTGATTGGTTGAACGCGAGAGATTTGGTAGAGAGGTGGCAGATTTCGAAGCCAGAAATCGGAAGACATTGGTCATTAGAAGGATGCTACAATGTGGTGACTGATATATTTTCCGGTGCTACAGGGGCTCCTGGAGCACATAGGAAGTTCAGTGGCAAAGGAATGTTCGTATATGATCTAATCTTCTCCATTGATGAAGAGAAAGTGCTCAACGTCTTCACTGAAGTTGTCGAAAAGGAAAATGGAATGGATGAATACGTGGTTCATTTCAAAGTTGTTCCAAAATTGTAATTCTTGTGGAGAATCGCTGTTCTTTGTTTTCGTTTTCTTTTGTTGACTTCAATAAAAAAATTTTTTTTCAAAAAATTGATTTATCTTGAGGGTATGAAAAATCACAAAAGAAAAGAAAGAGACCTAGGATACAGGAGCAAAAAGTGGTCAACTAACACAATTTAATTGATATTATGATGAACATTTTATCAGTTGATCACTTTCTGATATCTCTTATAGGCACCGAGATAATTGAGCTCAAAGTGCCAGTATGAATATCCTCCTTGACCAACTTTGACCAATTTTTTCTGGGCTCCTGTGAAAGATATCAAGAATGTGTCAACTACAAAAATGTTTGCCTTGATATCAAAAACATTTTATCAGTTGAAAGATTTTTGGTATCTCTAATAGGAGACGAGATAATTAAGGTCAAAAAGAAGATCAGTTCTAAATAGTTGAAGAAATCACTCAAAAATCAAAGGTTATTTAAACGTGATGAAAAAAGTTTTGAAAAAAAAAATCAAATCTAGAAACCCACGCTGACCCATTGACCTCGGGGAGATTACTATAAAGGAAGAGGAAAATGAAGAAAAGAATCAGTTCTCGCCTTCTCTGGGCTCCAGAGAAGGGAGCCCTGGGGAGGGATCCGGACATCCCGTAAATCGGGATTGCGGATTTCCGGGTTCCGGAATCTCGGGTTTCCGGAATCCAGGATTTCCGGATTTCCGGATTCCCGGATGTCCGGATGTCCGGATTTCCGGATGTCCGGATGTCTGGATCCCCGGATTTCCGGGTTTCCGGGTTCCTGTCTGGATATCCGGATTTCCGGAATTACGATGTCCGGATGGGCGGAATCCCGAATTTCCGAATGTCCGGATTTCCGGGATTTCGGACACGGACATCCGGAAATCCGTTATTCCGGGAATCCGGAAATCCGGAAATCCTGGATTCCGGGATTCCAGAAATCCGGACATCGGGATTTCCTGATGTCCGGATCCCTTCCCCGGGATTCCTTCTCTGGGACCCAGAGAAGGAAGAACTGATTTTTCCCATCAATTCCCTTGTTCCGACACTTAGGTGGTGAGCCTGTGTCGGAGCTAAAGTACAAGGATAGGACACATTAGTTATTCTACAACTAGTTTATTAATTGAGTGAGGAATCTGATTTGGGTCTTCTTGACATCAGCAGTTGGAGTTGGCCATCTTCCGATCCACCAAGAGGGGTTCCGTTGATAGGAGATTGGTTCCGTTGATAGGAGATAGGGTTGCACCATCCATTACCACAATTAGGAGGTTGCTGTAGCTGTGAGGTGTGGCATCGGAAGTTGGGTTGGTCCTTTGGCATCAGCAGTCGGATCCAGCATCAGAGTATCCATTGTAGAGAAGATCCTTTGGATTGGTCCATTCACTCAGATGTCTCATCATACTGGCGATTCTCCTTCCTTTTATAGCATTTCCTCGGCATATCCACGATTATGCTCTAGATCTGATATGGTGATAAGAGAACTGATCACGCCAAATATGTAGCGTTAAATAGTTGAAGAATTGTGTTTATGACAATATGTGCCATTCTAGATGTGCTCTAGTGTTATTGGATTTGAGGTCGTGCAGTAGAACCTCTGCTGCCGCGACATCCCTCATCTTTTATAGTAATCTCCCCGAGGTAATGGGTCAGCGTGGATTTCTAGATTTGATTATTTTTCAAAACTTTTCTCATCACGTTTAAATAACCCTTGATTTTTGGATGATTTCTTCAACTGTTTAGACATGATCTTCTTTTTGACTTTAATTATCTCGTTTCCTATTAGAGATATCAAAAATCATTCAACTGATAAAATGTTGCTGTTATCAAGGAAATTATTTTTCGTATTTGACAAATTTTTGATATTTTTCACTGGAACAGAGAAAAATTGGTCAAAGTTGGTCAAAGAGGATATTCACAGGGTACGGGCATTTTGAGCTCAATTATCTCGGTTCCTGTGAGAGATATCAAAAAGTGATCAGCTGATAAAATGTTTATCATAATATCACTTAAATTGTGTTAGTCGGTCACTTTTTGATGTCTCTTAAAGAAATTGAGATAATTGAGCTCGAAGATTATTTCTGCTTGAATAGAGGCAACCACCATCCTGCCAGCTGCCGGACCTTGCGCCAACCAACCCAGTTATGCCAAGGGAGAAAGTGCATGAAGCGGTTTGACATCCACCACACCAGTATCTGCAAAGAGGCAGTTAACGCGGAGTTCGCACAACAAGGCCAAGCTGAAATGAACGAAGAGATCATCAACTGAATTCGTTGTTTCTAAACTCCTGTTAATAAAAAATTGTGACCAGCAAACTTTTTTTTTTCTTTAAACATAGAAGGTTTATTCTATTTCACCCTCATGGAATCCACACTTGGGATAGTATATCATGTTCTTCTTTTCATCAAAATTAAAACAACATAACACTTCGACAACAAACTTTTATTCAGTCATGAGAACAAAAGTTGCGCGAGGCAGATCGACATTTAGGAATCCATGGAGAGGGTGTCGATTGGAAACAAATTGGAAGTATCAATCTCGTCCTGTGGATCATCGATGTCCACGAAATATGCAATCTTCGGGATTGTGCTGCAGACAAAGCCATATCTGATATAAATATAGTCTGACACTGTCATCCACTTCTGGTGGGAGGACGACCAGAACCAGGCGTTTTGAGACCAATCCACGTTCAAGAATCCACAGAAATCGTGTCAATGGGGAACAAATTGGCAGCGTCGATTTCATCTCGAGGATCGTCGATGTCGATGAAGTATGCGATCTTCGAGATCGGGCCACAGACCCACGAGTAGTGTGCGCCCTCGCAGAAATGACATTTTGGAGGTGGTATCTTTTTTGGTCGTTGCAGCTCTCTATTGGCCTTGTCCGTTATGGCTTTCACTTGCCAGGTGATTGCCTGTTTCTTGGCTTAACAGTGGACTAGTCTGGTTATATTTGGGAAAGGCTTCGACGTTATTGGCATCTGAAATATAATATATTTGAGCTTTTGGCTTCTAAAAAATAATCTGATCAAAACAACCCCTAAATAATAATTTTCTCTGAACTCCTAAAAACTCTGGAATTTTTCGATGTTTGTGGGAACTTTCAAGTTCTACAAAAGCATTTCAAACTATTTCGAATTGTCTGAAAATTGTAGAGTATACTAAACAATGTCAGTACTTCATTTTTGTAGTAAACAACTTTTTGCTAGCTACCGTAGTTTTTGAGTTATGCGCCTTTAAAGTTGAGACACCTCTAACTTTCTTTCCACTAGAAGGAGGGGGTGCTCAATATTTAAAGCCGCACAGCTCAAAAACTACAGTAGCTAGAAAAAAGTTATAAACTAGTAAAATGTAGAACATAAATAGAACTTCATTTTTGTATTCGGCAACTTTTTGCTAGCTCTGGTAGTTTTTGAGTTATGCATCTTTAAAGATAGTCTACCTCTTGTTACGCAATGTGCGCGCGCAACCTTTAAAGGCGTCAAAAGTTGTCAACTGCAAAATTGAAGCTCAATTTTTTCTGTAGAATTTTTTGGTGAAAATTCAATTATCATTCTAGTGCTAACTTTTTGACACTTTTTTTGTTACAAACTTCAAATTTATGGAATTTGTAGAAAAATGTTGAAATTTCAGAAAATAAATATATTTTTGTTGTTTTTAATTCAATTTAACATTTTTCGAAGCAATTCATCAATTTTGAATTAAATTTTGAGGACTCCAAAATGGAAATTGAAAATAGACGAAAATAGAAATTTCTGGAACCTCAAAGACATCATTTTTTGAAAAGCTAGCATAAAAATAGTCAAATTAAAGATACTCGCCTTTTTTTGAGATCACATTTTAAGCAGAAATTTCGATAAAAATCAATAAAAGTAGGTTCCTAAACACACGGATCCTAGAGAAGACTGAAGTAAAATAGATGCAAGTCTATATTTATATACTGTTTTTTGCGTCTCTCCGTTTTCTGTACTCTCTCCTTGTTCTTTCATTCACGGTTGCGATTTCCAAAACATAATGGGCTGCTACCGTCTGCGGGATGTGTCATTATAGAAACAGAGAGAGAGTACTAGAAATGGAGAGACACCGTATTAAAAAAAGGCGGTCGCAATCCATCGAAACCGGAGAAACGCAGAAAAGAAACCGGAGAAACAGAAACCGGAGAAACGCAGAAAATAGTAGTTCCATTTAAATTGAGACTCGCATAGTAAGATTCGAAAAGAGATCGCTCGGTCAGGGACTGCCTGCCTCACGAACTCTTTCTAAACCTGTATAAAAGAAAAGAACGGAAAGAACACGATTTGAGAATAAATACCGATTTATTCTCCAAAGAACAAGCAACACAAAAAGAAACAAAAAGATGAGTCCCGGACTCAGAAAAAGAACACAAGAAACCTAGACTTTCGTACAATCACCTACTCATGAACTTGTACTCTCAGAAAAGGATCTAAAGCTTGAAAAGTGAAACCTAGAAAGACAATTGACACGGTCACCTCTCGTGAACCGGTCGCTCAAAAGGAATCACGAGAATTCGCCAAGAGAAACCAGCAAAAGTGAATTTCCCGCTGCCTGTGCGCTAGGGCGCGCTTGCGCGTGCAGGTGTTTGAGGCAATTCGGGAGCGAATTGTGCGGCTTTAAAAGAGTTTTTGGAGAGAAATCACATAAGAATGTGACATCTCCGTCTTTTTCGAGCCCCTCTTACCAGACGGCAATGGCATAGGAAAACAAGAAAGGGAGCTGGTATTTCAGCATGAGAACATTCTGAAACAATAAGGGAAACAAAAGGGACAAATACTACGGGGACAACCTAAACTTAAAATGATAATTTCCTAAACTCAAGGGTAGGACTTTCTTAAGGGGTGGATAGGAAATAAGAAATAGATGATTAAACGATCATCTGATAATAATTATTAAAAATTGGCAAGAACAAAATAAATTATAACGAAAACTTGGTTGACATCATTTGGAACAACTATCCTGTAGATGTACTTGGCTTGAAGTGAAGACGCATCGACGATCCGTGATCATACTGTAGCTGACACTTCGGTGGATCACTGTGATGCTCGTTTTGGGGTTGGCACGATGGTGGTGGATCCTTGAAAGGCCGTGCTGGTTCCTTCGGAATATTGACGACATCAGGTGGATCTTTTCCAGGAGACAAGACTCCTTGGTGACGTGACGATTCCCTTTGAGGATCAGCTTGCTCCTGAATTATATTTTGATGTTGGTCACGAAATTTTGTAGACAAGTAGCGCGCATCACACTCTCTCATTGATGAATTTATCCCCGGGCGGCTTTCCCTTTTCCCACGAGAAGAAGGCTGTGTTTGAGTAACACCGCCAACGGCGACATCTCCCTCTTTTTCGGACGGATCTGGCGAAACGTTCATAGATGGTACCCTTCCAGATCCATGACCCTTATCTGGTTCAAGCTCAGCGGAGATGACTTGATCTCCATGATCTGGAATCATGTCTTCTTGAATACAATCCTGACTGGAAGAATAGATAAATGGCTTCAACGGGGGACCTTGACATATCTCTATGTCGACAGCTTTCTTGCCGATCAGCTCACATTCTTCTTTCTCATTCATTGCACTCCTAGAAACCGACATTGACTCCATTTCAATCAGTTGACTCTCAATGTGCTCAGAACGAGTAACACGTTCCTCTTGCACTTCTTCTTTTATAACTGGACACACTGGTTCCTTTGATTCTTTAGAGACTTCTTCTCTCAGCTTCTCGGGTTCTTTTATTTCTCCCTGAGCAACAACTTGACTCTTCTCCAACATGACTGAATCCTCTCCAGAGTTACAAAGCATGAGAAAAGATTTCCCATTTTTGCTGACTTGGCAGACTGACGCGGAAAGTTGATCTATTAACGGATGGACAATACAACACTTTGGATCACTGAAGTAGCCTTCTACCCATACTTCTACAACCTCTTGAGATCTCGGAGTCAGCAGAATGCCCCTCATCAATCGAATTGAACGATGACTCTCTTCGAAACACAACTGAATTCCTAATGCTTCAAAATTATTGAAACCCAGAATAACATTGCTTCTTGAAACATCGGCTACATGGATCGGAATTTTCTCAGTTTTGCAACGCATCGAAGTCTCGAGAACAACTACGAACAACATCTTGATTAGCTCATTGTTAGCAGCCCTCACATTCTGTGTAACAGGTTCCTTCACAACGTTTCTCTCCCAATCCTTTCCTTTCACCTTAACAATATGCTTCCACATATCATTTGACATGATCGAAACCGTTGCTCCACTGTCAATCATCAGCTCAACATCGACACCAGCAATTTTTCCCTCCTCACATTTACTCCGAACAATACCATCAGGAGGTTCCGAAGCATTCACTTCCATACTACTTGCTACGTATTCAAGCGTTGACACACTTGAATTGTATCTCGTAACATCAGTAGACAATTGCTTTGGATTCGTTTTCTGCGGACAACTTCGCGCGAAATGATCCGGTGACTGGCAAACAAAGCAACTCTTTGAGCCTTTGGGAGCTTTCGAACAGGATGGCTCATGAAAACCTACTCGCTTACATTCCCCACATCCTTGAAACCCCAAAGCATCATCATTACTTTCCTTCACTTCATCATTCGGAACTGCTTGATACACATTGTCTCCCAGAGACTGCTGATTCGACTGACTCAATTGATTATCTGAAGACGGAAAAGACTGTGGACAATTACTAGAAGAACTAAACTGCACATTCTTGTTTGACGGATTAGCCTGATAGTTTTGACTAGGCGAGTTGAATCCATTCCGATTATCCTTCGGAATGAACGAATTCATTGGCTGATGATGAGCATCTTGACGAGATCGCACATTATCACCACTCCACTTCTTATCACCCTTCTTATCACTACCCGAAGCTTCTTGACGAATCTTCGCCCTCTCCAACATTCCACGCTCCATTCTGATAGCCTTCTTCCTAGCTGCCTCATACTGTTCAACTTGTGGAAGATCATCGATCTTATCCTGAACCGCCGATGCCATATACTCATTACTAGCAATTGCGCTGAGCAATTTAGCAATTTTGATTGAAGCAATTTGTCGCGGACTGATACCCACAAATGCACGTTTTGCAAGTTCATCCAGAGCCAAGCAATAATCCTCAATAGTTTCATTCTCCCTCCGACGCAGCTGTTCCCAACGAGTTTTCGCTCGATGAGATTCATCAGCCTCTGACACTCTCAATCTATCTGACATTGCAGCGATGACTGTTTCAAAAGACTCTTTTTCGTATTCCGGAATACTCTTGAACACTTTCAAAGCTTTTCCTCCCAGGAAATTAGCTTCCAAAAGAGTCATCTGCTGGTTGTCACTGAGCCTTCCGTACTTCATCTTGAAAATACGAATGAAAGCTTCCAGCGACGTGGATTTCTCCTCAGCTGTGTATTTCGGTGGCTCCCGGTTCGGCCCCCAAGTAAGATTCGAAAAGAGATCGCTCGGTCAGGGACTGCCTGCCTCACGAACTCTTTCTAAACCTGTATAAAAGAAAAGAACGGAAAGAACACGATTTGAGAATAAATACCGATTTATTCTCCAAAGAACAAGCAACACAAAAAGAAACAAAAAGATGAGTCCCGGACTCAGAAAAAGAACACAAGAAACCTAGACTTTCGTACAATCACCTACTCATGAACTTGTACTCTCAGAAAAGGATCTAAAGCTTGAAAAGTGAAACCTAGAAAGACAATTGACACGGTCACCTCTCGTGAACCGGTCGCTCAAAAGGAATCACGAGAATTCGCCAAGAGAAACCAGCAAAAGTGAATTTCCCGCTGCCTGTGCGCTAGGGCGCGCTTGCGCGTGCAGGTGTTTGAGGCAATTCGGGAGCGAATTGTGCGGCTTTAAAAGAGTTTTTGGAGAGAAATCACATAAGAATGTGACAGCATCAAGTAAACTTCAGTCTTCTCTAGGATCCGTGTGTTAGGAACCTACTAATTTTGATTTTTTCTGGAATTTTCTACTAATTTAAAAATTAAAATGCGATCTCAAAAAGGTGAATGTCTTTCAAAAAACCGAGTTTCGTAAAAACTTCGCCTATTTATGCCTATTTATCTTAATTAAGCCTATTTATCTCGGTTACTGTGAAAGAAATCAAAAAGGTGTCAACTAATGAAATTGTAATCATACTATCAGCTACGTTTTATCAGTTAACAACTTTCTGATATCGTTCACAGAAACTGAGATAAATAGACTCAAAGTTGGGAAGTCGGTACTTGCTTGCTGAGCTTCTTGGTTGGCCTCTTATATTTGAGCTCATTTATCTCGGTCCTAGTAAAATATATCAAACAGTGATCAACTGATAGAACTTTTGTCACATTATCAGCTACATTTTATTAGTTGTCAGTTATTTGATATCTTTCACAGGAAGTGTGATAAATTGGCTCAAAGTTGATGATGTCTTTTTGAGAAAAAAAAGTTCATAAATTCATCTTTCGGTTTCTTGGCTCCGACTTTAGACGAAAATTGATTATTATGGACAGTACGGTAGTTTTTAAAAGTGATTGACGGAATAAGCCGTTATTGAGGTTTTCAAAAAAATAAAAAATTGCAGAATCCTCTTGAAGAATTCGTATCTTTTCTCCGTTACAATGAGAAACTGAAAAATGCATACAATGGTGGACGGTTAGTTTTAAAGTCCTATAAAAGTTGTGAAGAATTTTTGGATTGGTCTAAAAAATATTAGAATACACGAAACACAATAAGAGCTTCAATTTTGGAGTTGACAACTTATTAAGAAAACTTTGTTGTAAGCGTTCCACATAATCTCATCCTTCACTACTAAGCTCCAACTGAATTGCAGTAATCTCCTTTTCAAAAGTGCCAGTACCCTAGGAATATCCTTCTTGACCAACTTTGACCAATTTTTCTTGGCTCCTATGAAAGATATAAAAAACTTGCCAACTGCAAACATGTTTGCCTTGATATCAGAAACATTTTATCAGTTGAAAGATTCTTGATATCTCTAATAGGAAACCGAATAATTAGGGTCAAAAGGAAGATCATGTCTAAACAGATGAAGAAATCACTCAAAATCAAGGGTTATTTAAACGTGTTTAAAAAAGTATTGAAAAAATTGAATTCTAGAAATCCATGCTGACCCATTGACATCCGGAATCCCGAATTCCGGACATCCGGACATCCGGAAAACCGGAGATGCGGACATTCGGAGATCCGGACATCCGAAAATCCGGAGATCCGGAAAACCGCACATCCGGAGATCCGGAAAACCGGATATCCGGAGATCCGGACATCTGGACATCCGAAAATCGGAACATCGGGAGATCCGGACATCCGGATATCCGGAAAACCGGAGATCCGTCCATCCCGAAATCCGGAGATCCGGAAAACCGGATATCCGGAGATCCGGACATCTGGACATCCGAAAATCCGGACATCGGGAGATCCGGACATCCGGACATCCGGAAATCGGAAATCCGGGAATCCGGGAATCCGGAGATCCGGAAAACTGGAGATCCGGACATCCGAACATCCGGACATCCGGAAAACCGGAGATCCGGTGATCCGGACATCCCGAAATCCGGACATCCGAGAAACCGGAAAACCGGAGATCCGGAGATCCGGACATTCGGAAAACCGGAGATCCGGACATCCCGAAATCCGGAGATCCGGAAAACCGGATATCCGGACATCCGGGAATCCGGAGGTCCGGGAATCCGGAAAACCGGAGATCCGGAAAACCGAAGATCCGGAAAACCGGACATCCGGACACCCGGATGTCCGGATCTCTCCCCAGGGCTCCCTTATCTGGAGCCCAGAGAAGGCGAGAACTGATTCTTTCCTTCATTTCCCTCTTCCTTTATAGTAATCTCTCTGAGGTCAATGGGTCAGCGTGGGTTTCTAGAATTCAATTTTTAAAAAAATATTTCACCACGTTTGAATAACCTTTGATTTTTGAGTGATTTCTTTAACTGTTTAGACACGATCTTCTTTTTGAACCTAATTACCTTGTTTCTTATCAGAGATATCAGAAATCTTTCAACTGATAAAATGTTTCTGATATCAAGGCAAACGATTTTGTAATTGACAAATTTTTGATATTTTTCACTGGAACAGAGAAAAAGTTGTTCAAAGTTGGTCAAGAATGATATTCATAGTGTACTGGCACTTTGAGCTTAATTATCTCGGTTCTTATAACAGATATCAAAAAGTGATTATCTGATAAAATGTTTATCATGGTATCACTTAAATGTTGTTAATTGATCACTTTTTGATATCTCTTAAATGAATTGAGATGATTGAGCTGAAAGATTATTTCTGCTTGAATAGAGGCAACCACCATCCTGCCAGCACGCCAACGGAGAAAGCGCATGAAGCGGTTTGACGTCCACAACACCCGCTTCTGCAAAGAGAAAGTTGACGAGGAATTCGCAGGACAAGACCAAGTTGAGATAAACGAAGAGAGTACACACTGAAATCTCATGAACACCTGTTAATAAAAAATTGTGACAAACAAGCGTTTCTTTCCTTTAAACACAGAAGTTCTATTCTCTCTCACACTTGAGATATTCTATCATTAAAACAACATAACACTTTGACAACAAACTTTTATTTTACGAAGAACCATAGAAACAACAGAGCACCGTGACAATGGGCATTTGTTGCACGAGACCAATCGACATTCAAGAGTCCACAGACAGGGTATCAATGGGGAAGAGATTAGAAGTATCTATCTCGTCCTGAGGATCGTCGATGTCCACGAAATATGCAATCTTCGAGATGGGGCCGCAGACCCACGAGTAGTGTGCGCCCTCGCAGAAATGACATTTTGGAGGTGGTATCTTTTTTGGTCGTTGCAGCTCTCTATTGGCCTTGTCCGTCCTGGCTTTCACTTGCCAGGTGATTGCCTGTTTCTTGGCTTCCTCGTTGATTTCCTCCAAAATGGTTGAGGATTGCTTCGACATGATTGGATTGGCGTCGTCATCTAAAATACAATATGTTAAAATTTGTCTTACTCCTCATTTTCTAATCTCCTTTGTTCCTGTTTCAGGGTCTGTCTCTAACTTTTTTAAATTTTTGGGGAAACTTTGAAGTCCTATAAAAGCATATCAAAATATTTCATTTTTTCATGAAAATTTCAGATTATACTCAACTGAAATAGATCTTCATTTTCGTAAGTGTCAATTTTTTCTAGCTGCCGTAGTTTCTGAGTTATGCGTCTTTAAATTTGAAACACCTCAAACCTTCTTCCCGCTAGGGAAGGGGGGGGGGTGCGCAATCTTTAAATGCGCATTTCTCAAAAACAACGGTAGCTAGAAAACATCACAAACTATTAAAATGTAGAACACAAATAGAGCTTCAATTTTAAGTTAACAACTTTTTTCTACCTAGCGTAGTTGTTGAGTTATGTGCTTTTAAAGTTGGGATACCTTCTTTTTTCTAGGGAGGAGGAGGGGGTCGCGTGCAATCTTTAAAGGCGCATGTCGGAAAAATTACAGTAGCTAAAGAAAATGTGTCAACTGTAAAATCGAAGCTCTATTCATCATCTATTTCAGTAATTTTTTTAGAAATTCAATTCTCATTTTTAGGCTAACTTTTGGCACTTTTTTGTTCGCAAGAATATCAAATTTATGGAAGTTTTTTGGCAAAAAAAATGGACTTTGAAAATGGACTTTTTGAACATATTTCTACGAAACATGTCCGAAATGCTAAAAAAGATGGATTTACGGTGGAAAATTTGAAAAACGAGCTGGCGAATTTAGGAGTGACGCACGCTGTGTCAGGAAGCCTGGTCGAAAAACGCGCCCCAGCGAACGTGAAAAATCACTGCACAACGTGGCTGGCTGAGGATCAAACTTTTAAACGTTGGGCGAAAAATCCCGAGTTGCAATACGTTGATTAAAAAGATATAGGTCAAATCCACGTCAACTTTAATATTATTAATTTTCGCCTGGCCTAAAGGTTTTCTGGGGCGCGATTTTCGACCAGTTGATCTGACACACCGTGGTGACGGAATTGTTTCCAGAGATTCAGGAATATGCAGAATCGGTGTATTCTGATGTTTTCAAAGCGAAAAAGAGGAATGTTTGAGGACTTGTGATCTATTTAAAGCTGTGGAGAAATGTTTATTGAATTGCATTCTCAAACGATTTCCGACAGTAAGTTTTGTCTTTCAAAAATATGTCGAAACTTTCTCAAACTACAAGAACATTTCGAATTATTTCCAGCTTCATCTATTCCTGCACACCCAAAATGCTTGTCATTTGTTTCCCGAAGTGAATTGTGATTTCTATGTTTCTTCAAACCAAAGTGAACTCAATAATGCTAGTTGGGAAGAGCCACACTTTAAGAAAATATTTTGCACAGGTCACCAGTCAGATCCTGAGAATACGGTAGGTTCGAAATAACAATTCCGATTTCAATGCTTAATTTCCAGTATCTCTATGAGGTTAATCTTCTTGATGGCACAAAGCTCACCAACAATTACTATGTGTTTTTCAATATGGAACAAATTCGAAAGAATCATATCAAGTATTTCCTTTATGACACACAGGATTTGATGCACTTCACGAAGAATTTGCAACATCTGAAACCTCGAAGACATCGAGATGAGTGTCGTTATAATTTGGACGCTTTCCAAAGAGTCTATCCGGAGAAAAAGATTTATATTCGAACAATTTCTTCTATGATCAAGTTTAGAGAAGAGACGAAACGAGTATTCACGGAAGAAGTACTTGATATGATTCCAGTCGTTTTGAGACAACAGAATACTCCGATTGAAGAGAATGATGGTGGGTAGCAAAGGATTTATGAAATCAAGTTTTGATTTGTTTTAAAATTTCAGATCGTTTGGTAAAGTACCGTAGGAAATGGGAAACAAATAATAAAGATTTGGAAACCACGATTAGTCTGACTGAATTTTGGTACATTCTCGAAGAATTCGACATTGATAGGACGGAGATTACGGTAATTGCTCATCAAAACACTCGCAAATAATTTGTCTCTGATTTCAGATTATCCCAGATCCAGTTTACGAAATCACTATGCAAAAAATGATTAATGATTTGAGAAGGCGCTCATTCAATGTGATTGGACCATGTGGAGAGCAAATGATGCGATTTGAACAAGCAGTATTTCACATCTTCGAAGTTGTAGTTTGTAGTGTTAATTGGACAATGGATTCATGCAACAAGCACGAGGGCTGTTTGAAGGAACTGAAAGATAGAATCATCTTCTCCATGAGAGCATATTCCGGAATGAAGGAGGTTGTTATATAAGATATTCTGGAAATTTGAAGTCAACATTTTTTAGGGAACATACGTCACTGTGGAACATGTTGAATCAACTATCGTTCAACTCAAAAATCATTGCTCTTTCAAACTACAATCCAACACTCCGAGTCCATTGGTTGAGCTGCAAAATCTGAAAATCGATGATAAGATTAGTAAAGAAACGTTCATTTCGAATTGTCATAAATTTGGACTAACCAAAATCGGGTCAAATATGAAGGTTATGGAGCCATTAACTATGGCATTTGTAGTTCGGATTCACTATTTATCTGCCTGGCGTAACGAATTCTTTGATTTCCAAACTCTAGAGTTGTATCATATGATTCTGGACGAAACTGAATTCCGATCATTTTCGCTTTCCCAAACATTGGACCTCGATGATGAGCCGAGTTTCCGTGCTGATGGTAACAGTTTTAGAATCTAAGCTTCTAGATAAGAAGACAATTGCCACTGCTGCAGAAAAGGAAACTCCGAAAAAGACGCATATGGAAGATTCGATGACTTCTAAGAAATCCGTGAAGATTGCTGTTGAGAAGTTAGCGAATCTTACAATCGAGAAGCGCTTAGAAGCCAAGAATAAGGATGAAGTTATTCAGAGGACAACTCCAGATGACATTCAGAAGCCGTCAATGCTCGTAGAAGCTCTAGAATTGGAGAAACCAACTTCAGAGAGTATCCAGAAAACTCCAGCATCGGAGAAAGTTTCAGAAGTAGAAGCGTCATCTCCAGAAGGTTATAAGAAAACGCCAGTTCTTGAAAATGCTCTAGTTGTTGATCCACCAACTTCACTATCAGATGTAAATCAAAAGAAAAATCAGCTTGAAAAGCTCCCCGTAATTGACATGAATCAATCGAAGAATTGTGCAAAGTGCTCGAGAACTAGCGAAATGTGTAATGAAGCTAAAAAAGCGCTGAAATTGACCCAGAATAAGCTGGAAAAGTACGAGAAGAAGGCGAAAAGGACGGATGAGGTCGAGAAGGAGTTGAAGGCGTTGAAGTTGGAAACGAAGAAAAAGGAGAAAGAAGCGGAGAGAAGAGAGTTGGAAATGGGAAAGAAGCAGAAAATGATTGAAGAGCTGGAATTAAAAGTGTCCAGACTAGAAGCGAATGAGACGAGAATGCGGTTGAATGAGAAGAAGTATGTTGAATTTGTATACTTTCGCAGAATGTCTTTAATTTTCAGTCACTCCATCCACGAAAAAGAGCAATCTGAACTAATTGATGAGCTCACAACTCAGCTGGAAAACCAAAACGAGAAAATTCAATTAATGGAGCTAGAATTGCAGCGAAATGAAGAAAGTCTGAAATTGGAGATTCGTCAGAAAGAGAGAGGTTTCGAAGAGTAAGTTTCTTATCAGTAAAATCCGAAATAATTGAATGAAGTTTTTTTAGACTTCGTGCCGTTATTTCCATCATGTCAACTGAGATGGAATCGATTCAAAGGGACAATCGGAATCTTCAAGAACAAATTGCCTCGATTCCAGAAGCTCCGCCCACTCCAACAGTCCCGGAATATCCTTCAGAAGAACAACCAAATCATCACAGATTTGCATTGTTCAGATTCCAAAGAATCAAGGATTCGTTATGCCATAAGAAGCAGTTGGGACAGGCAAAGGAGATGGTTGAAAAGTGAGTTTTTGGATAAACATTGGTTCCTGAACTCTCATATTTTCAGAATGAAATCCTCCTCGAATCTTGTGGAAATCCACCAAATCGCTGAGTACGAGTATTATCAATTCGAAGGAAAGTTATTGAAATATGTGAAAGAAGTGGAGTTGAATATTCAAAGGATCAAAGAAAACTGTGATGTATCCACGGTTAATCCCCTTCCGGATTCTCCAGAATTCTCTAACCGATTCATAAATTTATACTGGAGAATAATCAATAATCAGTCGATAACGTCATCTGAAATAGAAGTACCTGATTCTGAATGTTTCATTTGCTACGTGGAAATGACATCTGATCAGAAGACGTTACAGTGTGAAGAATGCAAGAAAGTGACACATTTCGAGGTGAATTTAGAGAATTCTGGGTTCTATTTTTCAATTATTGATTTTTTCAGTGTGCTTCGAAATGGCTCAAAATCCATCGATCATGTCCACATTGTCGGAGAGAAATGTTGAATCCCGAGGAGTTTCCGGATCTTGGCCAATGATAAATTTTTGCTTTTATTTGTTATGTTTTCTTTAGATTTATGTTTTTGTTGTTGTTGTTTTTGTTGTTGATGAGTTTACCACAAACTTCGCGTTTTGTTGTCAACCCAGAATGATATTGTTTTTGTTCTGATAAATCCTTTTTTTCATTGTCTTTGTCTTGGAATTTGTGTTGATTTCATTCAGTTTCAATATCTTTTCTGCTTCTTTTTTTCTCCAACTTTTCACCTCTATTTTAGATGAGTCTCGTATTCAGTTTTGAACGACAACATCTGTATGGATCCACAATTTATGATACTATCGGAAGATATATTCCCAAAACGGTTTTAACTGTTTTCAGAGAATTTCAACGAATTTTCTCAAATTTTCAGCTTCTGCAAAGTCTCAAACTTCCTGTCGATACACTAACTTGCAGAAACGACGAAGAATTGGTTCAGGCGATTCTCTCGAATTCCGATAATATGCTCCGTATGGCTTCAACAAAAATTTAAATATTTCGAAAAATAAAAAAAAAATTCAGGAATGACGGAACCGCAGAAGAGCTTTTACTGGACCTGAAGAAATGGCAGAATTTCCCACTAAGCCATCGGCGCTTGAGTTTTGATCCGAAAGAGCCCTACACTGTAATTGTACTCATTTTTTCTAAAATATGTTACCCAACGTTTTCCAGAAGATCCCAATTGTGTACAGGAATATGGATGGAGTTCCGTTCATGAACAAAGCCGACACATTCTGTCTTGTCCCAAATATTGTCTATTCGGATTTATTTGACAGCGTAATTTTTAAAAATTCAACCTTATTAGCATTCTAGTAGAATTCTTTTCAGCTGGAATCCTACCAATTGTTCAATTCAATGCTCGCCATTGTATTGAAATCTGACGAAGAGAAAATCATAGGAATTTGTGAATTTTTCAAGTACGACAAGAATTGGTTGTCTAAACTGCGAGATGAATTTCTTCAACTTCATCAAAAGTTCTTGGTAATAATAATGTCAATTTTATCTTCAAATCGAATGGTTTGTTTCAGGGACAAGAATCGTCTACTATTAGGGAAGATTGGAATTTCGAAAACGCTCTCGAAATGTTCAAAACACTATTGCCAGTGTGGAAAGAACAGGAATACTGTGAATTCGAAAAGGATTTGAAGAATTTTTTCGATTCAAAAAGTGGGAACTTCAACGATGTTAGTGTGGCCATCAGGAGCATTGTTGACTGCTGGAAAAGTTACATTCTGCTGAATCCGGATAAGATCCTACCGTATGATAAAGAGGTAAAATAATCTGTAACAATCCACATACTGTAAAACCTGTATTAGAAGGGCCCCTCTATTTGAAGTACTCTCTCTAATTGAAGAGCCCCTTTGCACAATCACAGCTGAAAAAGTTTGCGTTTCCAGTCAATGTGCCCAACGATGTAAGTCTTCTAAAGTCAAATTAGCCAAGGAACTGGAAAAAAGCTGATTTTTGCCATTTTGGATGAATTATAGATGCCTTTTGTACTGGGTATGAAGAAATTTTTCAAGAATGTTGAAAAACAGAACTTTTACCAAAAACCCTTGTCGCTCCAATTGAAATTCCCTCCTCAGCAACCGCACGGAAAAAAACAAGTGCACCCTCTGATTGAAGGGCCCCTCTAATTGAAGTGACCCCCTAGGGATCCCACGAAAAATAGAAGTGCCGGCTCTTCTAATACAGGTTTTACGGTAGTTTTGAAATTATCGCTTCTGTTATTTAGACGAACCCAAATAGTCCGATTGTGGTACGAGTATTTGAGTCTCATGGT
Source organism: Caenorhabditis nigoni (assembly GCA_027920645.1). Lineage (NCBI taxonomy): Eukaryota > Metazoa > Nematoda > Chromadorea > Rhabditida > Rhabditidae > Caenorhabditis > Caenorhabditis nigoni. Next base: position 4,637,420 of record CP115866.1, on the reverse strand, counting down.
GTTCAATTCGTTATGAAATGTGAACTTTTCAACGCAATTAACATTAGGAATCCCAATTCGAAACGATTAGAATGTAAGGAAATTGATAGAAGGCTGATGACGATGAGTTACGAAAAAGTGCAGAGAAAATATAAAGATCGAATTGGAAATATTGAAGTAAGTGGAATATGCGATCGAATTTCATTTTTTTGCATTTTTTCAGTTCATCAAATATCCTATTCAACGAACCACTCATAGAGCAGTTCCGATTATGACGCCTTCTGGTGGTCTCTGTATTCTGGCAACGGATTTTCTCTTTGAGATGCTCAATGAACTCATTTTCACTCATCGAATTTTTCAAAAAATTGGCAGCGAGAATTCGAATATTGTCAGGAGATTTTTCACTAAAATGACCCACTTCTTTCCACCCCATCATGTGAGTTTTTCAGTTTTTTAGTTTCTGAATCTTGAATTTCCAGAAATCAATTTTCTTCGTTACACTAGAAGAACGATATAAACGAATTGAGGAATCGGTCGAATTCTGGAACATTTTCGAAAATGTTCAAACGAAGCATGTCAGAAATGTTGAAGAAGATGGATTTACAGTGCAAAATTTGAAGGACGAATTGGAATATTTAGGATTGACAGAACTGTTTCCAGAGATTCAGAATTACGCAGAAGCAGTTTATTCTGAAGTTTTCGAAGCGAAAAACGAGAAAGTTCTGAGAACTTGTGATCTGTTCAAGGCTATTGAGAAATGTCTATTGAATTGCATTTTCAAACGATTTCCTATGGTAATTTTTGGGTTCTTCTTTTGCTATTAACCGTAAATGTCTCTGAGAACTTTATAAGGAAATATTCAGATTAAAGCGAATTTACAATTTCCAGCTTCTCTTATTTCTACACACTCAGAAGTCTTGCAATTTATTTCCCGAATTGGAGTGTAGTTTTTGTATATCTCCAAACGATAATCGATTTGAAAATACGAATTGGAAAGAGCACCACTATAAGAAAACATTATCCACATATCTCGAATCGGATCCAGAGAATAAGGTAGGTTTGAAATTATTACTCTGACTTCGAAATTCACTTTTCAGTATCTCAATGAGGTTACTCTTCCTGACAGAACAACACTTACGAATAGTTACAATCGGTTTTTCAATATGGAACAAATTCGGAAACATAACATCAAGTATTTCATTTATGACCCGCAGGATTTGAAGTATTTTTCGAAGAATTCGAAACATCTGAAACCTCGAAAGCTTCGAGATGAGTGTCGATATAACTTGGATGCTTTCCAGAGGTTTTACCCGGAGAAAAAGTTCTACATTCGAACTATTCCATCAATGAGAGAGATGAGAGACGAGTCAAAAAGAGTTTTTACGGAAGAAGTGTTGGATTTGATTCCAGTCGCTTTGAGACAACAGAATACTCCGATTAGTGAGAATGATGGTGAGTATGAAAGGATTCATGACAACAATTATTGACTTTCATATGTTTTCAGATCGCTTGGCAAAGTATCGTTACAATTGGGAAACGAATGATAAGGATTTGGAAGCCACGATCAGTCTGACTGAGTTTTGGTACATTCTTGAAGAATTTGACGTTGATAAAACGAGGATTACGGTAGCTGAATATCAAAAAAAATTTAAAATAATCTGTCTGGAATTTCAGATTATCCCAGATCCAGTGTACGAGTTAACTATTCCAAAAATGATTGAGGACTTGAGAATGCACACATTGAATGTTATCAGCCCCAGAGGCGAACTAGTGATGAGGATTGAGCAAGCAGTGTTTCACATCTTCGAAGTTGTATACTGTAGTGTTAATTGGACAAGGGATTTTTGTAAAACACACGAGAATTGTTTGAAGAAACTAAAAGATCGAATTATCTGCTCCATGAGAACATATACAGAAATGGAGGAGGTTGTTATATAAGATGTTCTGGATATTCGAAAATGATGATTTTCAGGGAACATATGTTTCAGTGGAACATGTTGAATCAGTTATCAATCAACTCAAAAATCATTGCTCATTCCAATTACAATCCAACACCCAGAGCCCATTGGTTGAGCTTCAACATATGAAGTTTGATGCTATCATTCCAAAAAACTATTATACTTCAATGTGTCGGAAATTCGGATTAACTGAATATTTGTCAACTGTACCGGTTTTGAAGCCAGTTATACCGGTATTTTCAGTTCGGATTCACTATTTATCAGCGTGGCTGAAAGAGTTTCGTAATTTCGGAACCTTAGATTTACATGACTTGATTCTGGACGAGATGGGATTCCGATCATTTTCACTTGCTACAAATTTTGACTTTGAGAATTTGTCGAACATTCATGTTGATGGTAAAGTAGGCATACTTAAAAATTGTGTAAACTAAACCAATTCCAGAATCTATTTTTGTGCGGAAACCAAATAATCCGCTAGAGAAGAAGTCAAATGTAACATTCGCAGAAGAAGAAACTGCGAAGAAGACAAAAATGGAAGAGTCGGAGAGATCTAAGAAAGCTTCGAAAATTACTGTTGGGAAGGTGACAGATCTTAAAACCGAGAAGGACTCAGAAGCCAACAAGAAGGAAGTAACTATTCAGAAGCCGTCAATGCCCGAAGAAGACCTAGAAGTAAAGAAACTAACTTCAGAGGATGCTCAGAAGACTTCAACATTTGAAAAGGCTTCAAAAGTAGAGATACCATATCCAGATGGTAATCAGAAAACGTCAGTACCTCAAAAAGCTCCAGAAATGGAGCCACCAACTTCAGATGACGTTCAGAGGACATCTCCAATCGAAAAAAGTTTCCCGTTCGAGATAAATCAATCAAAGTGCTGTACAAAGTGTCTCCGAACCAGTGAAATGTGCAATGAAGCTAAGAAGGAGTTGACAAAGACACAGAATCGATTGGAAAAGTATGAAAAGAAGGCCAGAAGAACAGAAGAAGTGGAGATTCAGATGAGAGAAATGGAGGCTGAAATGAAGAAAATGAAGAAGGAATTGAAGGAAAGAGAGGTGGAGATGCAAAAGAGGCAGAAAGTTATTGAAGAACAGGAATCAAAATTGCTCAAAATGGAGGCCAGTGAGACGAGAATGCGGTTAACTGAGAAGAAGTATGTTGATTTTTTTTCTAGAGAAGACTGTAAACGCGCTCCACTGCGAAATCGCCTAACCAGTTGCGATAGAGCGTGTTCGCATTTTTTTTGTCTTGACGTTAACACAGGAAAAATCAAAAATTTCAGTCACTCGATCTACGAAAAGGAGCAATCTCAATTAATTGATGAGCTCACAACTCAGCTGGAAAACCAAAACGAGAAAATCCAGTTAATGGATCTGCAATTGCAGCAAAATGAAGAAAGTCTGAAATTGGAAATTCGAGAGAAACAGAGAGGTTTTGAAGAGTAAGATTTGGACCTGAAAATCTCAATCTTAAAACTTTATTTCAAGACTTCGTGCCGCTTTGAACATCATGTCAACTGAAATGGAATCAATTCAAAGTGACAATCGGAATCTTCGAGATCGAATTCAATCGATTCCGGAAGCTCCGCCCACTCAAACGTTACCCGAATCTCCTTCAGAAGAACAACCAAACCATCATAGATTTGCACTATTCAGGTTCCAGAGAATCAAGGATTCATTGTATCACAAGAAACAGTTGAATCAGGCAAAGGAGATGGTTGAAAAGTGAGTTTTTGAATAGATTTTGGTTTTGAAATTGACATATTTTCAGAATGAAATCCTGCACAGACCTTGTGGAAATTCATCAAATCGCTGATTACGAGTACTATCAATTCGAAGGAAAACTATTGAAATATGTAAAAGAAGTGGAATTGAATATTCAAAGAATCAAAGAAACTTGTGATGTTTCCACGGTCACTCCACTTCCAGATTCTCCAGAATTCTCGAATCGATTCATGAATTTATATTGGAGAATAATCAATAATCAACCGATAACATCTTCTGAAATTGAAGTATCCGATTCTGAGTGCTTCATTTGCTACGTGGAAATGGCATCTGATCAGAAGACGTTGCAATGTGAAGAATGCAAAAAAGTGACACATTTCGAGGTGAATTGACGGAATTCAGGGATATTTTTAATTATTGATTGTTTTCAGTGTGCTTCGAAATGGCTTAAAACCCATCGATCGTGTCCACACTGCAGAAGAGAAATGTTGAATCCTGAAGAGTTTCCGAATCTTGGCCAATGATTTATTTTTGCTTTAGTTTGTTGTGTTTTTTTGTTTTCTTGCTGTTGTTGTATTCAATTTTCTGATTCATTTATTTTTTCGGTTGTTTTTTTTGTTATAAAATTAATTTTTCTAAATTTTGTTTTTTCATCAATTTGTGGACATTCACCGGGTCTACAGCCTTCTCCGAATTAAAATCAAATGGGATTCAAATAATCAAAATCAGTAATTTGTCAACATAAAAATGAACATTTCTTCAAAAGTGGACAACGAGAGCTTCAGTTTGTAATTGACACTTTTTTTGTGGCTACTGTAGTGTTTAAGTTTTTGGTCCTGGAGAACTTTGTTGCAGATACTTAAGTAGATATGGCATATGATAGTTTTCTATGTTATCAAAAGGCAATCATCTAAACTGACTCTCGCTCTATCTTTTCTTATCGTTACAATCTATTGCTTTGGCCATTGACCCGAAAGAGAAAGAAAGAGAGAGAGAGAGAGAGAGAGAGAGAGAGAGAGAGAGAGAGAGAGAGAGAGAGGGAGAGTAAGAGGATAAGTTCAAGGGAACCTCATGAAGTGTCCCGCCTAGATATGGATACTGGCAGATCAGTTTGTGTGACGATGGGACGTCTAACTCTTTCGCTGTTTCTAATTGTTGCATACCTTTCCACTTCTACCGCTTTGTTCTCGTTGTTAATGGATTCTAACTACTGCATTCACCTCCGATGCGAGTGGCGAGGGAGTGGCTGTGAACCGTCGAGTCAATTCAATCGTTTTTACCAACAAGTAAGAGAGATACAGGAAGAATCTTGGGGTTCCAGGGTTCCATTCGGTCGAGAAATTTAGCCTACCGATCGGTCAGAGGTCGGCTGTCGGTCGGCTGGGTCGGTGGTCGGTCGGCGGTCGGCGATTTTCGACCGACCGAAATGGAAGCCCTAAGTAAGATATACAACATCGTATTTTCCATTTGTTTTATGCCATGTTTAAATTTTCAAAGTGATCGGGCATTTGCCAGCCGAGCTCCAGAATCCTCAAAATGGTAAAAATGCCCAAAAATCAACTGAAGAATATGTTTTGGTCAGAGATGTCCGGAATGGATTTTTTGAGTAACGGAATCCGGAATCCGGAATAAAAATCATTTCTCGGAATCCGGAATCCGAGAAGTGGTGAGGACAATTTTTTCGAAAATTCGTAACTTGGTTCATAATTACTCAATTGACTTGAAATTTTGCATGAGAATAGCTGTAAAATCCAAAAACATCAATATCGGTTTTTTGAAAATTTCTCACTTTCAGAATTTTCAGAGCAGTTTCAGATATAACAGTGGTCAGAGAATCCAAATAAACACGTTTTTTCAGAATTTTCCTGGCTTCGATTTTAGATGCCAAATGATTAGTTTTTTGGATTCTCTGACCACTGTTACATCTGAAACTGCTCCGTAGGTTCTGAAAGTGAGAAATTTTCAAAAAACCGATTTTTATGTTTTTTAATTTTGCAGCAATTCTCATGCGAAATTTTAAGTCAATTGAGCAATTATGAACCAAGTTATGAATTTTCGAAAAAATTCCCCTCACCACTTCTCGCCCCTTTACATCTTGTTGATTTCCTTGTAATTTCAGAAGACTGTTCATGACTCCCAACTAATGCCTTATGGTATTCGCGAAGACAACGAGTCGGACGTCAGCATTCTTGCACGAGTTAAGGTAGTAAGGAAAAAGGAGAGAGAGCGAGAGAGAGAGAGAGAGAGAGAGAGAGAGAGAGAGAGAGAGAGAGAGAGAGAGAGGGGGAATAAAGAAATATGTCATTCCAGAAAATGTATCCGATGAACACGTTCAATATGGTTGCCGATAACGTTCCCCTGAGCGAGAAGTGTGAGGCAAGACGTCTGTGGTGTAATGTTAAGATGATGTACTCCGCCTGCGGATACGATGACCTTATCAAAAGGTACAAACTTCAACCGAGGTTCCAATGCTGAAAATTTCTTTTAACTTCATTTTTGTACTCTTTCTTAATAAAGTTCTATTGCAAAACTTTGCATTATTCAGTTGAAATTGTTTTTGTTTCCGTTTTCCCAGTCATCATACTGTAACAGTCATTGAAAATTTTAATAATAAAAACATGGTTAAGGATATGAGAATGCATACAATCAATGTGATTGGTCCCCCGAGGCGAATTCGTGCAAACTACATGAGAATTGCATTGAGAAATGAATGAAGTGTTTCAATAAAATACCGTAGACACTATAATATAATCTCCCTCTTGTTTGTTTTTGAGTAGTGTAGTTTTTAAGTTATGCGCCTTTAAAGACGATTTCTGCGTCTCGTCTCTCTTTCGGTGATAAAGCATTCCGCCGCGCATATCTCAAGAACTACAGTAGCTATAAAAAAGTTGTCAACTACAAAAATGAAGCTCTATTTTTGTTTAGTATGGTCTGCAAATTTCAAAGCAATCCAAGAGAAAAAACAAATTTATTACAAAAAAAAAACAACCAGAAAAATAGAACCAATAGGAATTCAACAAAAAGAGTATCTTGTTCCTTCTTAAAGCAAAAAACCAAATGACTCAGAAAATTGAAGAAAAAAACAACAAGAGAACAAAAAGGAAGCAAGTTAAAGCGAAATAAATCATTGACCAAGATTCGGAAACTCTTCAGGATCCAACATCTTTTCTCGGCAGTTTGGACACGATCTATTGATTTTGAGCCATTTCGAAACACACTGAAAACCAAAAAGTTGAAAATATTCAAGAATTCTATTAATGCACCTTGTGATGCGTCACTTTCTCGCATTCTTGACATTGTAACGTCTTCTGGTCCGAAACCATTTCTTCAGTACAAATGAAACATTCAGAATCTGATACTTCAATTTCAGAAGACGTTATCGGTTGATTATTTATAATTCTCCAATATAAATTCACAAATCTCTTCGAAAATTCTGGAATATCTGGAAGGGGAGTGACCGTTGAAACATCACATGTTTCTTTGATTCTCTGAATATTCAACTCCACTTCTTTCACATATTTCAACAGTTTCCCTTCGAATTGATAGTATTCATAGTCAGCGATTTGATGGATTTCCACAAGATCCGTGCAGGATTTCATTCTGAAAATATGAGCATGTATGAAAAAAATCTATTTAAGAACTCACTTTTCCACCATCTCTTTTGCCTGTTTCAGCTGTTTCTTATGACATAACGAGTCTTTGATTCTCTGGAATCTGAACAGTGCGAATCTGTGATGGTTTGGTTGTTCTTCTGAAGAAGATTCTGGAATTGCTGGATTGGGCGGAGCTTCAGAAGTTGATGCGATTTGTTCTCGAAGATTCCGATTGTCTCGTTGAATAGATTCCATATCGTTTGACATAATACTCAACACGGCGCGAAGTCTAAAGACAATTTAATAAAGTATTTCAAGTTTCAGATCAAAAACTTACTCTTCAAAACCTCTCTCTTTCTCGCGGACCTCCGATTTCAAATTCTCTTCATTTTGTTCTAATTGTATCTTCATTAACCCGTTCTTTTCTTTTTCAGTCTTCAATTGATCCGATAGAGTTGTAATCTTTTCGAGTAATTCGTTTTGGCTGATCGAATGGCTGAAAGTATTATTTTTTTGCATTTTTGATGTTTAAAAATTTGCTTACTTTTTCTCTGCCAACTGCATTTTTGCATTTTTTGCTTCCAATTTCAACACATTGTTTTTGAGTCCCTCAATTTCTGTATCTTTCTTTTCCATTTCCAACTCTTTTTCCTTCATTTCCTTCTTCATTTTCTTCATTTCCAACTCCATTTCTCTCATCTGAACCTCCACTTCTTCTGTTCTTTTTGCCTTCTTCTCATATTTTTCCAATCGATTCTGTGTCATTTTCAGCTCTTTTTTAGCTTCATTACACATTTCACTGGTTCTCAAACACTTTGTACAGCACTTCGATTGATTTATGTCGACTGTGGGAATCTTTTTGGGTGGAGCTATATTTTGAATATCCTTTGCAGCTTTGTCAGATGCTGAAGCCTTCCGATTATCCTCTGTAGATGGTGTCTTCACTTCTAGAGCTTGTCGAGGTACTGGCACTTTCTGAGTATAATCTTGAGATGACTTCTGGATAATAGATTTATCCTGATGCTTGATGACTTCAGAGTTCTTCTGGATTTCAGGATCTACTATCTTCTCAGTCGTACCCGTCATTTTGTTCTTTTTCAGATGTTCTTTCTCTGCAGGTGCCACATCAGTCTCCTTGTCTCGTGCATCAACCGAATTCAGACCATATCGTGGATCTGAAATCAGTTTCAATGAATAGAATTCTCTTAAAAGTTTTCACCAGTAGCAAACATATACGTCTGGCTGTTAGGGTCCGGGCCTGCGACTGTTGAAAATGCTCGGAATCCAATCTCGCGCATAATCAAATCGAACAGAGCTAAAGTCTCGAAATCAAGCAGCTCATCAAGCCACGCATACAGATAATGTATCCGGATTGTGTATGCTGCTGTGGATGAATCCAGAGTTTCCTGTTTTTTTAGAAAAAATTTGGATAATCCAAACTTCCGGCAATTCGAAATGTACTCTTCTTTACTAATCATATCATCGAATTTCATCTTCTGCATCTCCAACAATGGGTTCGGAGTTTTTGAGTGGATTTGGAATGAGCAGTGATTTTTGAGTTGATTGATAACTGATTCAACATGTTCCACAGTGACATATGTTCCCTGAAAATTCATATTTCCAAACATTAAGAATAATCTTGCTTAACAACCTCATCCATTTCTGAATATGTTTTCATAGAGAAGATCATTTTATCTTTAAAGTCCTTCAAACATTCATCATGTGTTCTACAGGAATCTGTTGTCCAATTGACACTACAGTATACAACTTGGAAGATATGAAACACTGCTTGCTCAGATCTCATCACTTGTTCTCCCCAAGGACTGATCACATTCAATGTCCTCATTGTCAATTCTTTCACCATTTTTGGCATAGTCAATTCGTACACTGGATCTGGGCAAATCTGAAATTTCAAAATATTTTTTTAACCAAATTTTTTGATGTGCCAGTACCATAATTCTTGTTTTATCAACATCGAATTCTTCAAGAATGTACCAAAACTCGGTCAGACTGATTGTGTTTTCCAAATCCTTATCATTCGTTTCCCATTTACTACGGTACTTCATCAAACGATCTGAAATTTCAAGGAATCAGTTAACATCGAACCCATATATTTTTCTGTGAAAGATATCAAAAAGTGGCCAACTGACAAAATGTCTATTATATTATCACCAACATTTTGACAGGGTGTTTATCATAATATCAGCTATATTTTGTTAGTTGATTGAATTGGCTGGAAGGTGAATGATATGGGTGGCGTTCTATTAGAGTGTTTACGGTAGGTTAAAAAGTCCATGACCCAAATTTTGAGCCGTTTTCAAGTAGGCGTAGCAAAACGAGTATGAAAATAAGCAAATTATTCGAACGAGGAACTTCTACCCAAACTATTATGTTTCCTAGATAAAGTTTTAACGGTCTTCAATCAATCCAATTTAAACGAAAATGCGCATTTTGAAAATTCTATTTTTTCATTTTTGGAGCATTTCTTCCGTGACCTAAAAATTAGAATCTCAGTCATGACCTAAAAAATTGTAATCTAGGTCATGGCCTTAAAAAAAATCTAGGTCATGGCCTAAAAATTGGAATCTAGGTCATGGCCTTAAAAAAACCTAGGTCATGACCTAAAAATTGAAATCTAAGTCATGACCTAAAAGTTGAGGACCCAGGACCCAGGAGGGATCCCTCCCTTCTAAAGCCCCGAGAAGAGGGAGAACTGCTTCTTTCTTTCATTTCCCTCTTCCTTTATATTACTCTCCCAGAGGTCAATGGTTTCTACACCAATTCACGTAGACGGTTGGTATACAATTTTGAGTTTATTTTAATCGTTTCAGTGTTATGGTATTTTGAAAATCAATTTTTAATATTACAAATTATCAACTACTCACCATCATTCTCACTAATCGGAGTATTCTGTTGTCTCAAAACGACTGGAATCAAATCGAGAACTTCTTCTGCGAATACCCTGCTCGCCTCTTTTCTCTTCTCTTTCTTCGATGGAATCGATCGAATGTACAACTTTCTCTCTGGATAGACCTGTTGATAAGCATCCAAATTATATAGACTCTCTACAAGAGATTGCCGAAGTTCAACATTTTTGAAATCTGTTTGCCAGCGCTTCATGTCCTGTGTGTCATAAATGAAATACTTGATTTTCAGTTTTCGAATTTGTTCCAGATTGTGAAACACATAATAATTAGTAGTGAGTTCCGAACCATCAGGAAGGGTCATCTCATAGAAATACTGAAAATTGTTCGTTGAAATTGGATTCATAATTCCAAAACTACTGTATTCTCTGGATCCGCTTTCTCAAACGTATATAATGTTCTATGATAATGTTGCTCTTTCTAATGTGTATCTTTGAATTGATTTGAAATAGGTGAAATACAAAAGTCGCATTTTAGGTTGGGAAGCAGATGACACGCATTCTGAGTGTGTAGGAATAAGTGAAGCTGAAAATTAATTATTTTGTGTTCGATTCACCCAAAAAATATGGCTCTTTATGACAAGGGGGGGCCCAAGAGAAAAGGGGGGGCCATGGGAAAAGGGGGGCCCAAGTCAAAAGGGGGGGGCCCATGAGAATAGGGGGGGCCCAAGACAGAAAGGGGGGGGGGCCCATGGGTAAAAATTATGTCTAAGTTAAGATTTTTCGATTTTTTCAAGTTTTGCCACTGTTTCTATGAAAATTTTGTACTTTGCGCATGTTTCCATGAAATTTCAGAACTTCAAAAAAAGTTCATTTTAGGTCGTTTTTTTCCATGAACAACACTGTTTTTGCTGTTGTCACTGAGTAATTGCATTTTATGAAGCTAATATTTGATTAATTTAGGCTTAGGAAGAAAATAATTATTTAAAAAATTTATAAAAAGTAGCAATAACTGAAAATTTCAAAAAATGATGAAACATGTTCAAAGCACGAAATTTTAATGGAAACAACCACAAAACTTGAAAAAAATGGGTAAATCTTAACTTAGGCATACTTTTTCCATTTGGGCCCCCCCCTTTTGACTTGGGCCCCCCCCCTTTTCCCATGGGCCCCCCCTTTTCTCTTGGGCCCCCCCTTGTCATAAAGAGCCAAAAATATTCCAAGTAAAATACTGTGGCACATAATTCGGAGGGTACAACAGTTCGGAGGTACAAAGGGGTACAAAGTTCACAATTCGGGGGTACAAACTAAGTCTTTTTTCGGGGATTTTGTACCCCTGGATTGAAGATTTTGTACCAGAGTTGCACGGACAGGGAATTTGTTTTAACGGACAACTGACACGGATAACGGACAAAATATTTTTCCCACGGACAACGGACAGTGAACAACGGGCAAAAAAATTTTTGACGGACAGCGGACACGGACAACGGACAGCCAAAAATGTCCGGAAAACGGACGACGGACAACGGAAACCGGACGAAATTTTTCAAAAGCGACAAGTTTTTGCTGAGAAAAATAGAATTTAACGATGGAAATAGCGGTGGAAAACAAAAACGGAGCTCATCCACCATTTTTTACTGCTTTCTCAAACGGAAAATTTGACTTTAAATTTTACTGGTAAACGGACGGACAACGACAATTTCTACGGACAACGGACACCCGACACCGGACAGAAATTTTTTTTCCACGGACAGCGGACACGGACAACGGACAGCCAAAAATGGCCGGACAACGGACAACGGACACCGGACTGTCCGTGCAACTCTGTTTTGTACCCCTATATTGCTTGTACCCCCGAATTATGTTACCGTAAACCGATGTGAGCTCTGCTAAGAATTTCAGGTGCTAGTTTTTTTAAAACTCGAAAATGTTTTTGAACCTTTCCGAAGAATATTTGGTCATAATACGCATGTCACAACACTATGTTTTAAAAACTTTAATTTGGGAAAACACCAAAGCTTACCGTAGGAAATCGTTTGAAAATACAATGCAATAGACATTTCTCAACAGCCTTGAACAGATCACAAGTTCTCAGAAATTCCTCTTTTTTCACTTTGAAAACTTCAGCATGAACCGATTCCGCAGAATCCTGAATCTCTGGAAACTGCTCTGTCAATCCTAAATTCGCCAGTTCGTTCTTCAAATTTTGCACCGTAAATCCATCCTTTTTCGCGTTTCGAACATGTTTTGCTGGGATGCGATCAAAATACTTCCAGGTTTCGTCCAAATCCTTCTTTCTTTCTTTTTGTTCTTCCAGTGTAATAAAGATAATTGATTTCTGAAAATTGGATTCCATTAGTTTTAAAGGGGGCTCCAACCAAAACTTTATTTTGTACCGAAAAAAACGTTCAGAATTTTTTTCGTAATAATATTAAAAAATTACATAACATCGGAAACATTTCGGTGCAATAATAATAATTGTTGGTTGGAGTTCCCATTTGAAGCTGAAGTATCATAAAAAATCAGTAGATAACTTACATGATGAGGTGATAATAAATAGCTCAGCCGAAGAAAATATCTCTTTAGAACATCCCAATGTGCGGTGTCAATTTTTTGAAAAATTCGATGAGTGAAAATCATTTCATTGAGGATTTCAAACAGAAAATCCACCGCCAAAATGCAATAACCTCCTGAAGGCGTCATAATCGGAACTGCTTTATGATCGGTTCGTTGGATGGGACACTTGATGAACTGAAAATTGAAAACATTTTTCCAAACAAATTCAAATACATTCAATTCAAAACATAAAGTCCATGACAAAACAAATGTAGATAACTTTTTAAATGCTCACTTCAATATTTCCAATTCGATCCGCATATTTTATCTGAATTTTTTCGAAATTCATCGCAATCAATTTCCCATCAACATCCTTGTATTCAAATTGTTTCAAATCGGGATTTCTTCTGTTGATCGCATTGAAAAGTTCGGATTTCATCACAAATTGGACACCATGAGATTCGAAAACTCGTACCGTAATTGGACAGTTTGGATTCGTCTGGAAAAAGAAATACAATTTCAACCTAACTTGAATTGTGAAAGATGGATTCACCTCTTTATCATACGGTAAGAACAGTTCCGTATTCTTCGAAATCACATCACTGAAGCAGATGGCAAAACTTTGAATCGCTAAACCGACATCGTAGAAGCTTCCCATTTTCATATCAAAAAAAGTCTTCAAAACTTTTTCAAGTCTGGAATACTTCTGTTCATTCCACACTGGTATAAGTGTTTTGAACATGTTGAGAGCTTTTTCGTAATTCCAAGCTGCATAAATATTAGACCGATTTTGTGTCTGTAGCAAAACATCAGATAAGAACACAGAACTTTCTTGTTCTTATTACCATGAAGTTAAAACGACATGAACAGAATTCCTGTTTCCATTTGAGCAACCAATCCTTATCGTACTTGGTGAATTCACAAACTCCTATGATTCTCTCCTCGTAAGACTTTAATATAACGTTTTCCAGTGACCAGAACAAAGCAGATGATTGTGCCTGAAACGATTAATTTTTATATAGTTCATTCAGTTTCCATCAATTACACTTTCAAAAATTCCTAATGAGAAAATAAACTTTGAGGTGATATTCTGAATGATACAATACATCTCGGCTTTGTTCACAAACGAAACTCCATCCATATTTTCGTACAAGACCGGGATCGTCTGGAAAATTCGAGCCACATTTTTGAATTTAAAAAAAATACTTACAGTGTAGGATTCTAAATAATTGAAACCAAAAAGTCGATGACTTAGAGGAAAATTCTGAAATGTTTTCAGGTCCTGTAATAGCTCTTTTGGGGTTCCGTACATTCCTGAAAATGGTATGCTGTAATGTGTGCAAACATTTTGAGTGAACCATACGAAGCATGTTGTCAGAATTGGAGAGAATCAACTGAACCACTTCTTCTCCTTCCACTGTCACGTTTTCTCCAGAGCCAGGCGGCAATTTGACACTGCGCATAAGCTAAAAATTGTAAAAGATTAAATGAGATTCTCAAAAACAAACGAAACCTTTTCTGGAATATATCTTAGCATAAGACGAAGAATTTTGTCACACCTCAAATGAGGCTGACCAATTTCCATTTCGAAATTCATCTGCAACTAACACAGATAAAGCACAGTGATTCTAATTTATAAAGATTCACTTTGAATTTAGATTGAAGAAAAATTCAGTAAAATGGGGGAAAGTTAATCTAAACGAATGAATGAACTAGAAAGATAAAGTCTATGTAAAATAAGAAAGTTAAGAAGATCAAAGATTAAATGGAGAATGGTTCCAGGATTTAAGGGGTTATGGAATAGACGATTAGCAAGAGGTGATAAAATATATTAAGTACAATTGAGAAAGGTTAAGCATATAAAAGAGAACACCGCAGGGTGACTGTTCAGCCATGTGCCTGGTCGTCTTTACTACTGAAGACGGCTGGCAGGAACTCTTCTTGTGTGTAAGAGGGAAAAGAGGCAGCTGACATTGAGATATTACCCCTTGTGTTCAAAAAGAAAAATTGAAATTCTAAGTTTCATTTTAATGGCTCTGGTGTGTGATTTTTTACAGTTATCACATGTCACTTTTTTTTTAGTTGATTTCAGAAACAACCGTACTTTGAAACTAATTTAATTTAACCCATTTTTTGGCATTTTCTAAGGTATAAGGAACTTCAGCTATCTATTAATGAAAATCGAAAGAAAATCAACGAAAACAAGCGAATAATCTAAGCGACAGTAATACGAAAAACACAAACAAAACAACATAAACAAAGTCAGGTTCTTTGAAACCCCCTCGTATCCCCTCCCACAATTTGAACGAGTGTTCCTGGGACAGTGCAAATGTGCGTGCCGGTGTTTGCGTCCTTCGTCCATTTTCCTGCTAATATATCTCCTTTCTTGTTTATTTATTGGTTAAAATGGTCACAAAATCGGCGTTAAGACGAGCGGTGGTTCGATATATTCCAAAAGAGGTTTGCGATAGATTTTTTTACTACTAAAATTCACCTATATCTGAATTTCTGAGTTTCTGTGTTTCTCGGAATTTTTGAATTCCTGAATTTTTCGGAGGTTTTGAATTTTTGAATTTTTGATTTTCTGTTTTTCTGAACTTCTTTATTTCTGAAAGTATTCATATTCTCCGATATTTGGAATTTCAGACCTCCTGAATTTTTGAATTTCTATGTTTTGAACTTTCGAGTTACCGAATTCCTGATTTTCTAAATTCCTGATTTTCTAAATTCCTGATTTTCTAAATTCCTGATTTTCTAAATTCCTGATTTTCTAAATTCCTGATTTTCTGATTTTCTAAATTCCTGATTTTCTGATTTTCTAAATTCCTGATTTTCTGATTTTCTAAATTCCTGATTTTCTAAATTCCTGATTTTCTAAATTCCTGATTTTCTAAATTCCTGATTTTCTAAATTCCTGATTTTCTAAATTCCTGATTTTCTAAATTCCTGATTTTCTAAATTCCTGATTTTCTAAATTCCTGATTTTCTAAATTCCTGATTTTCTGATTTTCTAAATTCCTGATTTTCTGATTTTCTAAATTCCTGATTTTCTGATTTTCTGAATTTCTGAATTTCTGAATTTCTGAATTTCTGAATTTCTGAATTTCTGAATTTCTGAATTTCTGAATTTCTGAATTTCTGAATTTCTGAATTTCTGAATTTCTGAATTTCTGAATTTCTGAATTTCTGAATTTCTGAATTTCTGAATTTCTGAATTTCTGAATTTCTGAATTTCTGAATTTCTGAATTTCTGAATTTCTGAATTTCTGAATTTCTGAATTTCTGAATTTCTGAATTTCTGAATTTCTGAATTTCTGAATTTCTGAATTTCTGAATTTCTGAATTTCTGAATTTCTGAATTTCTGAATTTCTGAATTTCTGAATTTCTGAAATTCTGAATTTCTGAATTTCTGAATTTCTAAATTTCTAAATTTCTGAATTTCTGAATTTCTGAATTTCTGAATTTCTGAATTTCTGAATTTCTGAATTTCTGAATTTCTGAATTTCTGAATTTCTGAATTTCTGAATTTCTGAATTTCTGATTTTCTAAATTCCTGATTTTCTAAATTCCTGATTTTCTGAATTTCTGAATTTCTGAATTTCTGAATTTCTGAATTTCTGAATTTCTGAATTTCTGAATTTCTGAATTTCTGAATTTCTGAATTTCTGAATTTCTGAATTTCTGAATTTCTGAATTTCTGAATTTCTGAATTTCTGAATTTCTGAATTTCTGAATTTCTGAATTTCTGAATTTCTGAATTTCTGAATTTCTAAATTTCTAAATTTCTGAATTTCTGAATTTCTGAATTTCTAAATTTCTAAATTTCTGAATTTCTGAATTTCTGAATTTCTGAATTTCTGAATTTCTGAATTTCTGAATTTCTGAATTTCTGATTTTCTAAATTCCTGATTTTCTAAATTCCTGATTTTCTAAATTCCTGATTTTCTGATTTTCTAAATTCCTGATTTTCTGATTTTCTAAATTCCTGATTTTCTGATTTTCTAAATTCCTGATTTTCTGATTTTCTAAATTCCTGATTTTCTAAATTCCTGATTTTCTAAATTCCTGATTTTCTAAATTCCTGATTTTCTAAATTCCTGATTTTCTAAATTCCTGATTTTCTAAATTCCTGATTTTCTGATTTTCTAAATTCCTGATTTTCTGATTTTCTGAATTTCTGAATTTCTGAATTTCTGAATTTCTGAATTTCTGAATTTCTGAATTTCTGAATTTCTGAATTTCTGATTTTCTGATTTTCTAAATTCCTGATTTTCTGATTTTCTAAATTCCTGATTTTCTGATTTTCTAAATTCCTGATTTTCTAAATTCCTGATTTTCTAAATTCCTGATTTTCTAAATTCCTGATTTTCTAAATTCCTGATTTTCTAAATTCCTGATTTTCTAAATTCCTGATTTTCTGATTTTCTAAATTCCTGATTTTCTGATTTTCTGAATTTCTGAATTTCTGAATTTCTGAATTTCTGAATTTCTGAATTTCTGAATTTCTGAATTTCTGAATTTCTGAATTTCTGAATTTCTGAATTTCTGAATTTCTGAATTTCTGAATTTCTGAATTTCTGAATTTCTGAATTTCTGAATTTCTGAATTTCTGAATTTCTGAATTTCTGAATTTCTGAATTTCTGAATTTCTGAATTTCTGAATTTCTGAATTTCTAAATTTCTAAATTTCTGATTTTCTAAATTCCTGATTTTCTAAATTCCTGATTTTCTGATTTTCTAAATTCCTGATTTTCTGATTTTCTGAATTTCTGAATTTCTGAATTTCTGAATTTCTGAATTTCTGAATTTCTGAATTTCTGAATTTCTGAATTTCTGAATTTCTGAATTTCTGAATTTCTGAATTTCTGAATTTCTGAATTTCTGAATTTCTGAATTTCTGAATTTCTGAATTTCTGAATTTCTGAATTTCTGAATTTCTGAATTTCTGAATTTCTGAATTTCTGAATTTCTGAATTTCTGAATTTCTGAATTTCTGAATTTCTGAATTTCTGAATTTCTGAATTTCTGAATTTCTGAATTTCTGAATTTCTGAATTTCTGAATTTCTGAATTTCTAAATTTCTAAATTTCTGAATTTCTGAATTTCTGAATTTCTGAATTTCTGAATTTCTGAATTTCTGAATTTCTGAATTTCTGAATTTCTGAATTTCTGAATTTCTGAATTTCTGAATTTCTGAATTTCTGAATTTCTGAATTTCTGAATTTCTGAATTTCTGAATTTCTGAATTTCTGAATTTCTGAATTTCTAAATTTCTAAATTTCTGAATTTCTGAATTTCTGAATTTCTGAATTTCTGAATTTCTGAATTTCTGAATTTCTGAATTTCTGAATTTCTGAATTTCTGAATTTCTGAATTTCTGAATTTCTGAATTTCTGAATTTCTGAATTTCTGAATTTCTGAATTTCTGAATTTCTGAATTTCTGAATTTCTGAATTTCTGAATTTCTGAATTTCTGAATTTCTGAATTTCTGAATTTCTGAATTTCTGAATTTCTGAATTTCTGAATTTCTGAATTTCTGAATTTCTGAATTTCTGAATTTCTGAATTTCTGAATTTCTGAATTTCTGAATTTCTGAATTTCTGAATTTCTGAATTTCTGAATTTCTGAATTTCTGAATTTCTGAATTTCTGAATTTTTAATTTTTAATTCATAGAATTTGTCAATTTCTCTTTTTTTTTCATTTTACATTTTCAGAATTCCAGCCTTTTTGAATTTCGAAATTTCAAGTTTTTCGAATACCTGAATATCTGATTTTTGGAATTTAAAAAATTTTCTTGGATTTCAAATGTTAAGAATTTAGCGATTCCCGAACATAATTTCTGAATCTAACTTTGTGAAATTTGATTAGAGAATTATCAAAAAAATTCTGAATTGGTTTTAGAATTTTAGAAATTCGAAACTTGAAGACTTTAGAGTTTGAAAATTTGAAAATTCCAGAAATGTTTTTTTTCTGATTTTTTCCTTTATCACAGTTTCTAAACTCAAATTTATTTTATAAGATTTCGGGTATTGTAGGCGGTGCCTGGTTGATAAATAATTTCGAAATTTCAGCTCTCCAAGTATATCGACAAAACAATACATGTCGGTTTCGTAGAAGCAAGAGATGGTGGAAAGTATGAGTTGGAATTTATGCTTGCTAACTCTGACAAAATGCTTCGTATGGAGTTTTCTTTTTTACTTAAAAAACCGATCATATACTTTTAGGGATGTACGGAAGTGGCGAGGAGTTGCAAGAAAATCTGACAATCTATATGGGATTTTCGAGTGATGGATGGATTGGCTATGATCCGATTGAGCGTTATTATGTAAATTTTAGTGTTTGATGTTGAAAATAATTAGTACATTTTTTCAGTCATTTCTCACCGAGTTTCACAGTTTGAAAGACGAAAAATTCATCCTAAAATCCCATATGTTTGTTATTCTCCACAGTACACTATGTTTAAATCTCGACATTGTGAAGGTATTAATAGTGATATTTTGTATTAAAGTCAATAACGCATTTATGCTTTCAGTATGCAGATGTCTATAATGCTGTTCTATCAATTTTCCTGAAATCTATTGATGCTCAAAACGCTGGAAAATTGGAATTTGTTAAGCGGGCCGACGCCGACAAGCTTTGCAAGAAATTGATCGATGAACTCGGTGAAAACGGAATTTTCACGAAGCAACGGCATAATTTTCCAAATTTCGAACAGTATTCAACTCTGCAGATATCTGAGGCTATTTTAAAGATCTATGAAAAATTTAAGACGTTGATTTTCTTTTGGAAAGACGAATATAGCCAACTGAAGACAATAATTCAAAATTTTCTCGTTGAAAATCATCCAAATAATGTGGAACAATTGAATGTTGCATTCGGTGTTTCGAAAGTGATGGCTACCTATGTAGAAGGTAAAATTTCTGCCTATCCAGATCTTTTTCTTCCTTACGATCGAAAGGTAACAAATGATACTGAATGCTTTTCCAAATAAAACGAAAAATTTTTCCAGAAGAATCCGGATCATCCAATTACTGTTCGAGTATTCCAAGACAATGACAATCGGTTTGTGATGAAATCTGAGCTTTTGAATGCTATAAATCTTGTAAATCCAAATTCAAAAAAATACGAGGATATCAATGGAAAACTTCTTACACTGAAATACGAATGGATTTCTAATGAATTTGGAGATCAAATCAAAAGAATCGTTTTTCTTTTGGTCCCCATTGACCGTACCAAACATGCAGCTGTCCCAATTCAAACCCCTTCTGGAGGCCACTGCGTTTTGGCTGCCGATGCTCTTCTCGAAATTCTCAACCGCTTGATTTTCTGTCATCGAATTTTCCAGAAGTTTCAGGAATCCACATGGACCGTTCTTTCGGCACATTTAGCTCAATTAGTAGAATTCTTCACTACTCATGAGGTATTTCATTTTCTTTATTCTAAGAAATAATCCATTTTTCTAGAACTCCCCATTCTTCGTTACTATGGAAAAAGTGGAATCGATTGAAGTATCAATTATGAATTCTCTGAAAATTTACGAAAAAATACCCACAAACTTTGTTCGGAATGCCAAAAGAGACGGATTCACTGAGCAGAATTTGAAGAACGAACTGGCAAATTTACGATTGACAGAACTGTTCCCAGAGATTCAGGGCCATGCAGAAGCGGTGTATTTTGAAGTTCTCAAGTCTAAAAAACAGGAATTTTTAAGGACATGTGATCTTTTTGATGCAGTTGAAAAATGCCTTCTAATCTGTTTTTTCAAAAGATTCCCAAATGTAATTTGATTTAAACCATCCAAGAATTTAAATAGTTTATTTCAGCTCCAATTGTTTCTTCATACTCAAAACGCCTGTCATCGTCTCCCAAATCTTTATTGTAATCATTGCTCAGAAGTTCCTAATAGCCAAAAGTTTAAGGAAACCACATGGAAGGATTTCAGTTACGATGGAAATAGTTATAGATATTCATCAGTGAGTTAACAAAATATTTGAAATTGGAATAATTGATTTGCAGCCGCATATGGAAACAATTACTCTTCCGGATGATCAAAACACCCCACTGCAACCGAACTTTTTGCAATTAAAATGTTTTTCGCCTGAATGTCGATACTTTCTGCTTGATATGGATGATCATTATGCACTTTCTTGCCCTGAAGCAACGGACGAATTCGTTGAGAAAACGGTTGCGAATTTGGAAACTTTTCAGAAATTTTATCCAAAAAAGAAGATTTATATTCGGGCCATTCCAGTGGAAAAATATAGGAGAGATGAGACGAGAAGAGTGTTTGCTGAGGAAGTTTTGGATTTAATTCCAGTGGTTTTGAGACAACAACATACTCCACTAAAGAAGAATGATGGTAGGTAAAGTAGCTCCTAGACTTTTTGAACGTGTGCATTTTTTTCTGCCTACATAAAATCAGACGAAATTGAAGTAATGTCAGAAATTTTTTTTTATAAATGGACTGAAATCATACATGTCAATTTGGCCGGGAAGAGTAAACTACTATTATATACCGTCGCACAACACTCTCCTAACTTGTAGTTCCTTCTCAAATCAAACAGTAAAAATACTGTAAAACCGTGGCGACAAAGTCGTCTTGGATCGGCTTGTTTGCTGCATCCAATTTGAATCAGCATTTGAACATACCGTAAAAACTATATTAGATAGCTATGGCACTCTATTGCTCGGAGCTGATCTGGAGTGGTACCATATTAAAGGCCGGAATTCAATTAGAGGCTGACATAGAGTTTCTTCGGTAGTTGATTCAAAAAATTAAAATTTTGAACTGAAAATTATCAGTTCAAAATGAGACTTTAATCATTTTCAGAACGTCTCAACAACTACCGTAAAAATTGGAAAATGCCAAAGTATTCTGTAAAAACGATTAGTTTGACAGATTTCTGGTACATTCTCGAAGAGTTTGATGTAGATAAATCGAAAATTACGGTGGGCTTTTAACTTTTCATAGTTTATAAAACTCTTCTGAATTTCAGATTGTGCCAGATCCACAATACGAGGACATAGCATACGTAATGATGGCGGATTTTGAACACAGGTATCTGAAGATCAGAAGTCCTTTTGGTAATTGGGTCGTTCGGAAAGAACAAGCGGCATTTAAAATTTTTGAATCCGCGGTATGTGAAATAGATAATGATACTAATAAGTGTCCCGATTATGCGAATGGTTTCGAATTGAGAAACGCAGTTAAAGCGATCAGGCAATGTTTGGAATATGATGAGGTAATTGAACAGGATTCAAAAAATGAAACAGAGAGTTTATGAATTTTCAGGGTTCATATATCGAACTAAAGAAAGTGGAAATCATGAATTCTATACTTCGAAATCAAAATTTTCCCAAAGAAAGCAGAAACTATGATCTTTTGCACAGGCTCAAAATGATGGGAAAGGATGGTTTTATGCCAATGGGCGAGTTCTTATCAGAAATAAGCAAACTAAGTTTCGATAATTACAATCGGGAAGTCATGGAAACGGTACCAGAAACCGAGATTGTATCATTATGGAAATTTTATGAATGGTATCTGAATGCATGTTTGAAAGGTTTCCAAGGACTAGAAGAAGATCTTTTTGACATAGTGAAAGTGATCCAAGAAGAGATCCCGTTCAGGATTCCGATTGATGATGAAAGTTCTCTCGAAAAGATGGAACCGAAGTTATGTCCCATGGGGAGTAAGTATTGATTTTTTCTCTGAATTTATTTTGAGATGAAAGCGTTTCAGGTTTCTTTTCAATTAAAAGGGAGCAAAATAGAAAAGATGATGTTGATAGAAAGATAAAGAAGAAGAAAACTCCGAAGAAGAAAGCAGACGTGGATATGGCTCCAGAATCTCCAGATGACACCCAAAAGACGTTAGTACCGGAAGAAGCTTCCCCTGAAATTGGCATAAATTCCTCGAATCTGGGAACGAGTGAAATTTGTGATGAAGAAGTATCAGAAGAGGGTCCAGAAGTAGAGACGTCAACTTCAGATGACATTCAACAGACATCTCCGATAAAAAAACTCCCCGTAGTCGAAATAAATCAATCAAAGAACTGTACTAAGTGTTTGAGAACCAGTGAAATGTGCAATGAAGCTAAAAAAGAGCTGAAATTGACACAGAATCGATTGGAAAAATATGAAAAGAAGGCGAAGAGAACAGAAGAAGTTGAGATTCAGATGAGAGAAATGGAGTTGGAAATGAAGAGAATGAAGAAGGAAATAAAAGAAAGAGAATTAGAGGTGAAAAAGAAAGATACGGAGAATGAGGATCTGAAACGAAGTGTCCTGCAATTAGAAGCGAAAAATGCGAAAATGCAGTTGGCAGAGAAAAAGTGAGTGAATTTTGAGCATCAAAAATGAAAAATTAATACTTTCAGTCATTCGATCAGCCAGAATGATCTACTCGAGAAGATCACAAATCTTTCGGATCAATTGAAAATTGGAAAGGATAGGGACGAGATGATACACTCGGAGAGAATTGATGAGCTCACAGCACAATTGGAAGACCGAAACGAGAAAATCCAGTTGATGGAGCTACATTTACAGAACAGTGAAGAGAATTTGAAATTGGAGGTTCGCGAGAAAGAGAGAGGCTTCGAAGAGTAAGCTTTTAAAGGTGGTGTGCGGTGAAAAATTTTATTGCTTTATTTTGTACAGAAATCTGTGTAGATTCCCATAAGAATAAAGAAAAACTTCAAAAAAATTCTAAAAATGCGAAAAACCGCTTCGAAAAAGCCGATGTATCCGGTGGCCTAGCGGCCAGGTGTGAGTTTTCTAGGTCATTTGCCGGTAAAAGCGCGCGAAATTCGAATTTTTATTGACTTTTAGTGTTTTCTCTGATGTTTTTTCAAGATTTCAAAAATGTTTTTGTTAATTTCCTCCCAGGTGTATGAAAAAACCTGCCAAAAATCAGAGAAAACACTGAAAATCAATAAAAATTCGAATTTCGCGCGCTTTTACCGGAAAATGACCTAGAAAACTCACACCTGGCCGCTAGGCCACCGGATACATCGGCTTTTTCGAAGCGGTTTTTCGCATTTTTAGAATTTTTTTGAAGTTTTTCTTTATTCTTATGGGAATCTACACAGATTTCTGTACAAAATAAAGCAATAAAATTTTTCACCGCACACCACCTTTAATCTAAAAATTGAAATCTTTAAATAACCTTTTTTAGACTTCGCGCGGTTTTGAGTATCATGTCCAACGAAATGGAATCAATTCAAAGGGACAATCGAAACCTTCGAGAAAGAATTGCCTCAATTCCAGAAGCTCCGCCCCCTCCAACTGTTCCGGATCATTTTTCGGAAGGACAACCAAACCATCCCATATATTCACTGAGGAGATTCCAGAGAATCAAGGATTCGTTCGATCAGAAAAAGCAGCTGAAACAGGCAAAGGAAATGGTTGAAAAGTGAGCGTTTTAATAGATTTCGATTCCAAAGTTGACATATTTTCAGGATGAAATCCTGCACGGATCTTGTGGAAATTTATCATATTGCTGATTACGAGTATTATCAATTCGAAGCAAACCTTTTGAAATATGTAAAAGAAGTGGAATTGAATATTCAAAGGATCAAAGAAGCCTGTGATGTTTCCACGGTCACTCCACTTCCAGATATTCCAGAATTTTCGAAACGATTAATGAATTTATATTGGAGAATTATAAATAAGCAACCGATAACACCTTCTGAAATCGAAGTATCCGATTCTGAATGTTTCATTTGCACTGAAGAAATGGCATCTGATCAGAAGACGTTACAATGTCAAGAATGCAAAAAAGTGACGCATCACAAGGTGAGTTAAGAGAATTTAGATGAATTTTTAATTATTGATTTTCAGTGCGCTTCAAAATGGCTTAAAATCAACAGATGGTGTCCACACTGCCGAGAAAAAATGTTGGATCCCGAGGAGTTTCCGAATTTGGGTCAATGATTTATTTCGCTTTAAATTGTTGTTTTTGATTATCAAAATTCTACAAACGTTTGATCTATTATTGTTGTTGTTGTTCAATTTTTTGGGTCATTTAATGTTTTGCTTTAAGAAGGAGAATGATACTCTTTTTGTTGAAAACCTAGCAGTTCAATTCATCTAGCTTTTTTTGTAATAAAAATTATTTGTTTCCTGAAAAATACCTGAAAATTCAAGAGTATATTACACAAAATAAAAACTTCAGTTTTGCACATAATTTGCAGCTTTTTTATGGCTTTAAAGACTAATTGCCTGTGTCTCGTTTCTTTCGGTGATTAAGCATTCTGTCATCAAACGCGAATATCTCAAAAACCAAATAAGGTGCAAAAAAGTTGTCAATTACAAAATGAGGCTCTAAATTTTTTATTATACCTCTCACAGGAAATGAGATGATTGAGCCCAAAGTTGATGGTTTCGGTGGGCTTCAATAAGCGGGATTACTGTATTTTCTTTTCCAATTTTTAAAATGGCGCGGAATTCGGATTCGCAACAGATTTCTCGTTATCAGTGAATTTTTCTATTGCCCGATAACTGATTATTTGATTTCGAAGAAGGCCGGAGCGCCGGTGGATGTCACAAAAAATTAGAAAAAAAAAGAATTCATTACAAAAAAAAACAACCAGAAAAATGGAACCAATAGGAATTCAACAGAAAGAGTATCATTTCCCTTTTTAAAGCAAAACATTAAATAACCCAGAAAATTCAATTAAACAACATCAAGAAAACAAAAAGGAAACAATTGAAAGCAAAATAAATCATTGACCAAGATTCGGAAACTCCTCGGGATCCAACATCTTTTCTCGACAGTTTGGACACGATCTGTTGATTTTGAGCCATTTCGAAGCACACTGAAAATGAAAAAATGCATTTAAATTACCCAGTCTTCTCTTAACTCACCTTGTAATGCGTCACTTTTTTGCATTTTTCGCATTGTAACGTCTCCTGATCCGAAACCATTTCTTCAGTGCAAATGAAACATTCAGAATCAGATACTTCAATTTCAGAAGACATTATCGGTTGATTATTGATAATTCTCCAATACAAATTCACAAATCGCTTTGAGAATTCTGGGGAATCTGGAAGTGGAGTGACTGTGGATACATCACAGGTTTCTTTGATTTTCTGGATATTTAATTCCACTTCTTTCACATATTTCAACAATTTTCCTTCGAATTGATAATACTCGTAATCAGCGATCTGATGGATTTCCACAAGGTCTGTGCAGGATTTCATTCTGAAAATATGAGAAAGTAGGAACCAAAATCTATTCAAGAACTCACTTTTCAACCATCTCCTTTGCCTGTTTCAATTGTTTCTTGTGACATAATGAATCCTTGATTCTTTGGAATCTGAACAGTGCAAATCTGTGATGGCATGGTTGTCCTTCCGAAGAAGATTCTGGAACTGCTGGATTGGGCGGAGCTTCTGGAGTCGAAGCGATCTGTTCTAGAAGATTCCGATTGTCCCTTTGAACCAATTCCATCTCAGTTGACATGATACTCAAAACAGCGCGAAGTCTAAAATGCATTTACTTATAGGTTTCGATTTTCAGAGAAAAATCTTACTCTTCGAAACCTCTCTCTTTCTCGCGAGTCTCCGATTTCAATTTCTCTTCATTTTGTTCTAATTGTATCTTCATTAACTCGTTCTTCGCCTTTTCAGTCTTCAGTTGATCCGAAAAATCTGTAACCCTTTCGAGTAGTTCGTGTTGGCTGATCGAGTGGCTGAAAGTATATAATTTTCATATTTGATGTTCAAAAATTCACTCACTTTTTCTCTTCCAACTGCATTTTTGCATTTTTCGCTTCTAATTTCAGAATACTTATTTTAAGATCTTGATTTTCACACTTCTCCTTTTTTATCTCCAACTCTTTTTCCTTCATTTCCTTCTTCATCCTCTTCATTTCAACCTCCATTTCTCTCATCTGAATCTCCACTTCTTCTGTTCTCTTCGCCTTCTTCTCATACTTTTCCAGCTTATTCTGTGTCATTTTCAGCTCTTTTTTAGCTTCATTACACATTTCACTGGTTCTCAAACACTTTGTACAGCATTTTGACTGGTTTATGTCAACCGCGGGTGTCTTTTTGAGTGGAGAAGTCTTTTGAACGTCATCTGAAGTTGGAGTGGATCGTTCTGGAAGTTCCTCTGATACTTCTTCACTTGTCCCACGACAATTATTCGAGCGATTTATGCCAATTTCAGGGGAAGCTTCTTCCGGTACTAACGTCTTCTGGGTGTCATCCGGAGATTCTGGAGCTACCTTCACTTCTGTCTTCTTCTTCGGTGTTTTCTTCTTCTTTTTCTTTCTATCAACATCATCTGGCATACTCTGTTCCCTTTCGCACGTAAAGAAATCTGAAATCCTCTCTTTTCAAAATAGCTTCAGGAAAAAATGACTCACTTTCAATGGGACAAACATCCGGTTTCATCTTTTCTAGAGAACTTTCATCCGGAGGAATCCTGAACGGAATCTCTTCTCTAATCGCTTTCACCGCGTCAAAATTGTCTTCTTCTTCCTGTCCTTGAAAATCCTCGAGACACGCATTCAGATACCATTCATAACCTTTCCATACTGAGATATTCTCGGGGTCTTGTATCCATTCCATGTCTCCTCCAAAGAAATGATCGAATTTTTGTTTGCTGAATTCGTATAAAAATTCGTCCATCGGCACCAAACCATCGATTTCCATGAGTTTAAGCCTTTGAAAAAGAGCGTAGTTGGCCTTTTCTTTGAACGAATTTTGATTTCGAAATATAGAAATCATGATTTCGACTTTCTTCAGTTCGATATAAGCACCCTGAAAATTCAAAAACTCTCTGTTTTATTTCTTTTAAATCCTGTTCAATTACCTCGTCATATTCCAAGCACTGTCTGATTGCAGATCTAACTTCGTTTCTCAATTTTAAGCAATTCGAGTAATCTACACACTTCTTAGTATCATGATCGATTTCACAAATCGCGGATTCAAAAATTTTGAATGCCGCTTGCTCTTTCCGAATCACCCAGTTTCCACAAGGGCTTCTGATCTTCAGATACTCGTGTTCAAAATCCGCTATCATTTGGTATGATGTGTTCTCGTAAGTTGGATCAGGCACGATCTGAAATTCAGAAGAATTTTATGTACTTTGAAGAGTTTAAAGCCCACCGTAATCCTCGATTTATCCACATCAAACTCTTCGAGAATGTACCAGAACTCTGTCAAACTGATCGTTTTTACTGAATACTTTGGCATTTTCCAACTGTTACGGTAGTTGTTGAGACGTTCTAAATTGATAATTTCTTATCACTAGGGATGCTCTACCTACCATCATTCTTCTTGAGCGGAGTACTTTGTTGCCTCAAAACCACTGGAATCAAATCCAAAACTTCCTCAGCAAACACTCTTCTCGTCTCATCTCTCTTATCATTTCCCATTGGAATCGCTCGAATATATATCTTCTTTTTTGGACAAAACTTTTGAAAAGTGTCCAAATTCACAACCATTTTCTGCATAAAGTCATCCGTTAGGTCAACGCAAGAAACTGCACAATGATCATCCAAATCAAGCAGAAAATATCGGAATTCAGGGGATATTTCAGGTCCAAATTGCAAGATGTTCGGTTGGAGAGAGGTGTTTTGACCATCGGGAAGGATAATTGTTTCGATATGCGGCTGCAAATCAATTATTCGAATTCCAAATACCGTAAGCACTCTAATAGAACGTCACCCGAATCGTCAAATTTTGATCCCATGTATCTCATTTTGTGTGAAAGATATCAAAAAGTGGTTAATTAATAAAATGTGGCTGATATCATGATAAGCCTTTTATTAGTTGACAACTTTTTGATATCTTTCACAGGAACCGAGATATATAGGCACAAAATGGACGGCCCCGGGTGGCGTTCTATTAGAGTGTTTACGGTATTTTGTTAACCCACTGATAAATAGCTGTAACTATTCCCATTGTAGCCGAAATCGTTCCATGTGGTTTCCTTAAACTTTTTCCTCTGAGGAACTGCTGAGCAATGATTACAGTGGAGGTTTGGGAGACGATGACAGGCATGCTGAGTGTGAAGGAACAATTGGAGCTGAAATGATTGTATTTTGAATTCTTGGACCTTTTATAGTGATTTACATTTGGAACTCTTTTGAAAATGCAGATCAGAAGACACTTTTCAACTGCGTCGAAAAGATCGCAAGTCCTTAGAAATTCCTGTTTCTTGGCGTTGAAAACTTCAGAATACACCGCTTCTGCATAGTCCTGAATCTCTGGGAACAATGAAGTCACTCCTAAATTTGCTAGTTCGTTTTTCAAATTCTGCACAGTAAATCCATCTTTTTTGGCATTCCGAACACAGTTTGCGGGAATTTTTTTGTAATTTTTCAGAGAATTCATTATAGATGCTTCAATCGATTCCACTTTTTCCATAGTAACAAAGAAAGGGGATTTCTAGAAAAAAAAACGATTGTTTTCTCAGAATGCGGGAGATAAAATACCTCATGAGCGCTGAAGAACTCTGCTAGTGGAGCTAAATGTGCCAAAAGAATTGTCCACGTGGATTCTTGAAACTTCTGGAAAATTCGATGACAGAAAATCAACCGATTGAGGATTTCGAAAAGAGCATCGGCAGCCAGAATGCAGTGGTCTCCAGAAGGTGTTTGAATTGGCACCGCTGCATGTTTGGTACGTTGAATGAGGGCCACGACAAACTCAATTCTTTTGACTTCATCTCCAAAATCTTTGCGAATCGATTTGAATTTCAGTGTTAGAAGTTTTCCATTGGTACTCTCGTATTTTTTGGACTTTGGTTTCACAAGATTTATAGCATCAAAAAGCTCAGACTTCATCAGAAACTCTTGGTCCTTGTCTTGAAATACTCGAACAGCAATTGGATGATCCGGATTTTTCTGGAAAGAAAATTATCTTTTTTTTTTTAATAATGTCAGTTTCATATCTTACCACTCGATCATAAGGAAGAAAAAGGTCTGGATAGGAAGAAATGATACCATCTACATAGTTCACCATGAATGTCGAACGGTTCATGGCAAAATGTAATTCTTCGATATTATCTGGATAGTGTTGTTCAAGAAGTTTCAGAACTAATATCTCCAATTGGTTATATTCGTCCTTCCAAACTGGAATCAACTTTTTGAAATGGTCAATGATTACCAAACAGGCGTCGAATTTGGACAAAAACGAATATATTTCGAAATTCGGAATCTGTTGAGGTTGTTTAATGAAAATTCGCCTTTCATAGAGTTCGTCGTTCAATTTATCGAGAAGCTTCTCAAAATCGGAACGCTTAACGAATTCCAAATTTCCAGCGTTTTGAGCTTCAATTGATTTCAAAAGAATTGATAGAATAGCATGATAGACTCCCGGATACTGAAAGAATGAGGACTTTGATTTTTTTTTTTGAAAAACTATCAATTCTTGTACCTTCACTGCGCCGACATTAAGATAGAGCATATGGTGAAGAATAGCAAACATATGGGATTTTGGAATAAACGAGTCGCTTCCCAAACTGCGAAACTCGGTGATAATTGACTGAAAAATTGAATTAAAAAATAAATAAATCAATCAAACAAAAATGTTTTACATTATACGGCTCAATTGGATCATAGTCAATCCATCCATCACTCGAAAATCCAATATAGATTCTCAGATTCTCAGCCAACTCCTCGCCACTTCCATACATTCCTGAAAATAATTTTTTTTAAATAATTTTTTTTTCAAAAAATCCATACGAAGCATATTATCGGAATTTTTAAGCATCCATTCTAACTCATCTTTCCCATCATTTCCCGCTTCTTCGAAATTAACATTTGATAGCTTGGCATACTTGGAGAGCTGCAAAATTAAAGTTTTTAATCGATAAAAGTGTATTTTCAAACCTCTTTTGGAATATATCGAACCACCGCTCGGTTTAATGCCGATTTTGTGAGCGCAGAAGGGGAATGATTACCCCGTATACTCATTGGAACAAACAAACAAACAAGAAAAAGAAGTTGCCAAGAATGGGTGAAGGACGCAAACACCGGCACGCGCAAATGCACTGCCCCACGGAAAACTCGCTCAGCAAACAGTGGGGAGGGAAACTAGACGATTCAAAACTCCAGAATCTGTTGTGTATGTGTGTTTCGTAAACTGTAGCTCAGATTTTTTGCTTGTTTTAGTTAATTTCTTTCGATTCTCAATAATATTTAGCTGAATTTCCTTTAGTCATAAAAAACAACCAAGAATGGGTGAAAGTGAATTAGTTTCAGAGTACGGTAGTTTCTGAAATCAACTCAGAAAACGTTGAAATGGGATCGTTGTAAAAAAGTCACAGATCAAACCCATCCAAAGGAAACCTAAAATTTCAAATTCTCTTTTTAAGCGCAAGGGACATGGCCACATCTCAGCTGCCTCTTTTCTCTCTCACACACAAGAAGCGTTCCTGCCAGCCGTCTTCAGTAGTAGTGGTGACCCGGCACGGGACTGAACAGTCATCCTGCTGTGTTCTCTTTTATATGTTTAACCTTTCCCAATTATAGTTTTTCATAAAAATTCTATTAGATATCCATCCCTAATTGACTGCCAGCCCCTAATACAGTACCACCCAAGACCACCTCCGAACAATAGAGCGCCATGGCTATCTAATTGAGTTTTTACGGAATATCTGTTTAATCATTCCTAGTTAATCATCTATTTTGGAACCTCTTCAATCATGAAACCATTTCTTTTTTAGTCTTTCATCTTTTTTTTTAATTTTCTTGTTTTGGTTCTCAGCTTTTTTTAAAAAATTATTTTCTTTAGATTAACTTTGCCCATTTTACTGACTTTCCTTTTTTTAGATTCATAGACTCTATTTTAGAATCATAGTAAACCTGGCTCTAGTTGTTTATTTTGGATTTTGAAGAAAATTTTGGACATTGAAAAAAGTTTTGGGTTTTGAAGATATTTTTGGATTTTTAAGGTCTTGAGAAACACTAAAATCCAAAATACTCTGGCATTCTCTGAAATTCTTTTTTTTTTTTCAAAATCCAATTTTTTAAAAAATCCGAAATAACCAACTAGAGCCGGAAATCTATATAAATTAGAATCCCCTGTGCTTTATCTATGTTATTTTACCTACCTCAAAACCTGCATTAGAAGGGCCTGCCCTTCTATTTTTCCAAGTACCCTTCGGAGGGCCCTTCTATTACAGGGGCCCTTCAATTAGAGGGAGCCCTATTTTTCCGGTCATTTTTCCCGAACATTTTCATCAAAAACTTCGACAAAGTTTCGTTTAAAATTCATGAAAATCTGCTAATTTCAACAAAATTAATCAAGTTTTTCATCGAAAAATAGAGTTTCAACAAATTTCTATTAGATTTTAGAATTTCCGTAATATTTTTCACTGAAAAAGTACGGAAATTTTTCGATTTCATTACATGTTTTGAAGAGGGCCCTTCTGTTACGGGGCCCTTCTATTAAAGGGGGCTCTTCTATTTTTCCAATCCCCTCTCGGGGAGAGGGGGGGGGGGGCTTCTACTATAGGTGCCCTTCTATTTAAGGGACCCTTCTAATACAGGTTTTACGGTATACATATTTCCTCTTGTTTTTCTAATCATTCCGTTCTATTTGATTTTCAAATTCCGCGTTTTAACCTAATTTTCAGATGGATTTTGAAACGATAATTGGTCCGCCTCGAATAACGGGTTCCCAAATTGTTAATCTTATGAAACGATATATTCCAGAAAAGGTTTTGTCTCTTTTTTTTCTGAGAATCTCATTAAATCTTTTCCAATTTTTAGCTTATGCGCTGTGTCAAATTTCCGCCTAACTTTACAGTAAATGTGACAAACGAAGAGGAAGCGGTTCAGTTGATGCTCTTCTATTCCGACAATATGCTTCGTAAGGTTTCATCAAATATTTTTTTGAATTTTAGAAAACGAATAGAACTGTGTTGTGGACTTCGTATCTTAAAATAGATTAGTAAGGGCAATAGTTCCACCCTGAATAGTTATGGCAAATATCAAATTATACTGATTTCAGGAATGTACGGAACCGCGCGAGAGCTATTACGGAATCTGGGAAAATTCCAGAATTTTTCTCTAAGCCATCGACTTTTTCAGTTCGATTATGTTGAACCCTACACTGTAAGTGCTTTTCTCTTCAAAAATGTGCTACCTAAAATTTTCCAGACGGTCCTGGCCGAGTACAAAAATATGGATGACGTTTCGTTTTTAAACAAAGCCGATATATTTTGTCTTCTCCAGAACTTAGCCTTAGAGAATCTTCTCGCCTCAAAAGACTTTTTCGAAAACGTAACTTTTGGAAGATCAAAAAATATTTTGAGAGAATTTGTTTCAGCCGAAACTCACTATGTTTTTCTTATCATTGGATTCTATTCTATTGAAGTCTTACGAAGAGAGAATCATAGGAGTTTGTGAATTTATTAAGTGCGACGACGATTGGCTGCTAAATATTCAAAACGAACTCTCTTCATGTCGTGAGAAGTTCTTGGTAATAAGAACAGAAAAGTTTTGTTTTCTATGATTTTGCTTTGTTACAGATACAAAATCCATCTACTATTCGTGAAGATTGGAGTTTCGAAAATGCTCTCGAAATGTTCAAAAAACTATTACCAGTTTGGAATGAACATAAATATCCAAGACTTGAAGAAAATTTGAGGACTTTTTTTGATTTTGAAATTGGAAGCTTCAACGATATCAGTTTAGCAATTCAGAGTTTTGCCAGTTACTTCAGCAATGTGATTTCGAAGAATCCGGAAATTTTTCTACCGTATGATAAAGAGGTCCATCTTTTACAATTCAAGTCAGGTTTAAATTATTTTTCTTTTTTAGACGAATCCAAACTGTCCAATTACGATACGAGTTTTTGAATCTCATGGTGTTCAATTCGTGATGAAATCTGAACTTTTCAATGCGATCAATATCAGAAATCCCGATTCAAAGGAAGTGGAATGCAAGGATGTTGATGGAAAATTAATGACAATGAGTTATGAAAAAGTTCGGAGAAAATACAAAGATTGGATTGCTAATATTGAAGTGAGCATTTCAAATTCTAAAATTCGATTTGAAATTGTTTTAAATTTTCAGTTCATCAAATATCCCATCCAACGGACCGATCATAAAGCTGTTCCGATTATGACACCTTCTGGAGGTTATTGCATTCTGGCGGTGGATTTTCTCTTTGAAATTCTCAATGAATTGATTTTCTCCTATCGAGTTTTTCAAAAAATTGGCACAGAACATTGGGATGTTCTAAAAAGAAATGTTCTTCGGCTGAGCTATTTATTATCACCACATCATGTAAGTTGTTGTTTGTGATACATCAGCTTTAAAACTAATTGAATTAAATTTCCAGAAATCAATTATCTTCATTACACTGGAAGAGCAAGAAAA
The DNA here is from genome assembly GCA_027920645.1 of Caenorhabditis nigoni. NCBI lineage: Eukaryota > Metazoa > Nematoda > Chromadorea > Rhabditida > Rhabditidae > Caenorhabditis > Caenorhabditis nigoni. The sequence goes on along the minus strand of CP115866.1, from coordinate 4,603,402 downwards.
AAGAAAGAAGGATTTGGACGAAACCTGGAAGTATTTTGATCGCATCCCAGCAAAATATGTTCGAAACGCTAAAGCAGATGGATTTACCGTGCAAAATTTGAAGAACGAACTGGCGAATTTAGGATTGACGGAGATGTTTCCTGAGATTCAGGATTATGCGGAATCGGTGTATACTGAAGTACTCAAAGCGAAGAAAGAGGAATTTTTGAGAACATGCGATCTATTCAAGGCTGTTGAGAAATGTCTACTGCATTGTATCTTCAAACGACTTCCTACGGTAAGCTTTCGGGTTTTTCTCAAATTAACGTTTTTAAAACATAGTGTTGTGACATGCTTATTATGACCAACCATTCTTTGCAAAGGTCAAAAAATTTTTTGAGTTAAAAAAAACTGGCACCTGAAATTCTTTGCAGAGATCAAATCGATTTACGATACCACAATTCGGGGGTACAAGGAGGTACAAAGCAATTTAGGGGTACAAAATCTTCAATTCAGGGGTACAAAATACCGGAAAAGAGACTTGGTTTGTACCACCGAAATGTGGACTTTGTACCTCTGAATCACTTTGTACCCCTTTGTACCTCCGAATTGTTGTACCCTCCGAATTATGCGCCACAGTACTTTACTTGAAAGATTTTTTGGGTCGAATCGAACACAAAATAACTAATTTTCAGCTTCACTTATTCCTACACACTCAGAATGCGTGTCATCTTCTTCCCAACCTGAAATGCGATTTTTGTGTCTCACCAAATACAAATCGATTCAAAGATACGCATTGGAAAGAGCAACATTATCATAGAACATTATATACATTTGAGAAAGCGTATCCAGAGAATACGGTAGTTTTGGAATTATGAATCCAATTTCAACGAACAATTTTCAGTATCTCTATGAGATGACCCTTCCTGATGGTTCGGAACTCACTACTAATTATTATGTGTTTCACAATCTGGAACAAATTCGAGAACTTAAAATCAAGTATTTCATTTATGACACACAGGACATGAAGCGCTGGCAAACAGATTTCAAAAATGTTGCACTTCGACAATCTCTTGTAGAGAGTCTATATAATTTGGATGCTTATCAACAGGTCTATCCAGAGAGAAAGTTCTACATTCGATCGATTCCATCGAAGAAAGAGAAGAGAAAAGAGGCGAGCAGGGTATTCGCAGAAGAAGTTCTCGATTTGATTCCAGTCGTTTTGAGACAACAGAATACTCCGATTAGTGAGAATGATGGTGAGTATTTATGAATTCATAAGATTTTCAAATTACCATAAAAACTCAATCAGATAGGCATGGCACTCCATTGTTCGGAAGTGATCTGGGGGCTATCTAATAGAGTTTTTACGGTAATAAAGTTGATTCGTTAGGCTTTGGACGTTTTCATACATAAGTTAGAGGCTCCGCATCTTGAGATGGTGGTTAGTATGGTCTTGGGTATCTAATACTTTCATTCTTCCCCACGGTGTTGTTTTATCAGTTTAATATACCGTATTCCCTCTAATAGTGGCACATGGGTTTCTATTTTTCAACCTCATTCTGAGGATGGACTAATATTAGAGAAAACGCTCGAATTATAGGGTTTTCGGTTTTCAACTGAACTGGAATAGTGATAAAACTATAAGAAATTACCAGAGAATTAAACGAATAATAGTATGCCTGTACTGAAAAAGTGCACCGCAAGGGTGAGCTTCTATTAGAGGAAAAACGGTATTCATCGATTATTTGAAATTTCAGACCGTTTGGTGAAGTACCGTAAGAAATGGGAAACGAATGATAAGGATTTGGAAGCCACGGTCAGTCTGGCCGAGATTTGGTACATTCTCGAAGAATTTGACGTTGATAAAACGAGGATTATGGTACATGCACATCAAAAAAACTTGCAAAAAATGAATCTGAACTTTCAGATTTGCCCAGATCCCGTCTACGAATTGACCATGCCAAAAATGGTGAAAGAATTGGCAATGCGGACATTGAATGTTATTAGTCCGTGGGGCGAACAAATTATGAGATCTGAGCAAGCAGTGTTCCATATCTTCCAAGTGGTATACTGTAGTGTTAATTGGACAATGGATTCTTGTGAAACACAAGAGAATTGCCTGCCGGAATTGAAAGATAGAACTATCAGCTTCATGAAGGTATATTCAGGAATGGAAGAGGTTGTTATACATATGAGATTTTTGAATATTTAAAAATATGAGTTTTCAGGGAACATATGTAACAGTGGAACATGTTGAATCAGTTATCAGTCAACTCAAAAATCATTGCTCATTCCGATTACAATCAAATACTCCGAGCCCATTGGTTGAGCTTCAAAAGAGGAAATTTGATGATATGATTAGTAAAGAAGAGTACATTTCGAATTGCCGAAAGTTTGGATTATCAAAAGAATTGGCAAGAATCCAGCACCTGGATCCATTCATAGCAGCTCACACAGTCCGGATAAACTATTTGTTCGCTTGGCTTGACGAGCTGCTTGATTTCGAAACTTTAGCTTTGTATGATTTAATTATGCGCGAGATTGGATTCCGAGCATTTTCAACAGTCACAGACCCGGACCCTAACAGCCAGACGTATATGCTTGCTACTGGTGAAAACCTTTATGAGAATTCTATTCATTGAATCTGATTTCAGATCCACGATATGGGCTGAATTCAATTGATGCACGAGAACAATTCGAACGATACCAGAAGACGGATGCAGAGAAACAAACTCTACAAAAGAAGAAAATGGAGGGTACGGTTGAAAAAAAGGAAGATTCTGGAATCAAAAAGAACTCAGAAGTTATCATGCATGAGGGCGAAGCTATTATTCAGAAGACATCTCAAGATTATACTCAAAAATTGTCAGTAACACAAAAAGCTCTAGAAGTGAAGAGGCCACCTCCAGAAGATATCCAAAAAACTTCATCATTGGAAAAAGCTGCAACAGATATTCAAAAGATATCTCCAATCAAAAAACTCCCCGCAGTGGACGTAAATCAATCGAAGTGCTGCACGAAGTGTTTGAGAACAAGCGAAATGTGTAATGAAGCTAAAAAAGAGCTGAAATCAACACAGAATCAATTGGAAAAGTATGAAAAGAAGGCGAAGAGAACAGAAGAAGTGGAGATTCAGATGAGGGAGATGGAAGCTGAAATGAAGAAAATGAAGAAGGAAATGAGGGAAAAAGAGTTGGAGGTAATAAAGAACGATACAGAGATTGAATATTTGAAGAACAATGTGTTGAAATTGGAAGCGAAAAATGCAAAAATGCAGTTGGAACAGAAAAAGTGAGCAAATTTTGAACGCCAAAATTGAAAAATATAAAATTTCAGTCACTCGATCAGCCAAAATGGTCTACTCGAGAAGATCACAGATCTTTCTGATCAATTGAAGAATGAAAAAGAGAGAATCATGTTGGTGGAACTGCAACTACAGCAAAGCGAAGAAAATTTGAAATCGGAGACTCGGGAAAAAGAAAGAGGTTTTGAAGAGTAAGATTTTAATCTGAAAATTGAAAGTTTAAAATTATTTTTTAGACTTCGTGCCGTTTTGAGTATTATGTCAAACGATATGGAATCGCTTCAAAGAGACAATCGGAATCTTCGAGAACAAATTGCTTCAATTCCAGAAGCTCCGCCCACTCCAACAGTGCCAGAATCTCCTTCAGAAGAACAACCAAACCATCACAGATTTGCACTGTTCAGATTCCAAAGAATCAAGGATTCATTATGCCATAAGAAGCAGTTGAAACAGGCAAAGGAGATGGTTGAAAAGTGGTTTCCAACAGAGATTGTGGTCCTTAAATTCTAATATTTTCAGGCTAAAATCCACTTCGAATCTTGTGGAAGTCCATCAAATAGCTGATTACGAGTATTATCAATTTGAAGCAAAACTTTTGAAATATGTGAAAGAAGTGGAATTGAATATTCAGAGAATCAAAGAAACCTGTGATGTTTCCATGGTTACTCCACTTCCGGAAAATCCAGAATTCTCAAAGCGATTTGTGAATTTATATTGGAGAATCATAAACAATCAACCGATAACGCCTTCTGAAATTGAAGTATCGGATACTGAATGTTTCATCTGTACTGAAGAAATGGTTTCGGATCAGAAGACGTTACAGTGTGAAAAATGCAAAAAAGTGACGCATTATGGGGTGAATTCAGAGAATTCAGAGATATTTTCTAATTGTTGATTTCCAGTGTGCTTCACAATGGCTCAAAATCAACAGATGGTGTCCACACTGTCGAGAAAAAATGTTGGATCCTGGGGAGTTTCCGAATCTTGGTCAATGATTAATTTTGGTTTAAATTGCTGTTTTGATCTCTTGTATTTGCCTTATTCAATTTTCTGGTTCATTTATTTTTAAATTCCTTATTGTTAGTTCCATTTTACAGTACGTTTTTTTAAAATAATAATGTTTCTGTTTCTGAATTTTTGGTATTTTTAAAGAAGAGCTATGGTGCTTGAAAGGGGGAAAATGCATAGAATAATGGGCGATCTATGTCTACTAACGAAACCCGTTTGAAAAACTTGGCAAATATTCAAGTGTCTTGTCTTGGAATAGTTTTAGCCGTTAACAAAAATAACAACAACATTATGTTAATTTCAATATAATGTTTTGCTAACTGACAGTCGTGAAAACTGATAAGAGCTCCTGTCCTTTCTTATCAATTTTTCTATTTTGCTATTGCGACTGTGGGTGTTTCTCACCCATTTCTCTATCGATTTCTCTTCAATTTTCAGTTATATCGAGGTCAAAATCGAGTGCTTTCATTGTCTTGTTCTGTTATCTTTCTCGCATTTTTTTTTCGTTCAAATGAGTGAATTGGAGCATCCTCACTCCTCTGTGCTCACAAAATCGGCGCTTAGCCGAGCAGTGGCTCGATATATTCCAAAAGAGGTTCGCGAATAAGTTTTTATTGTTTTAAATTTTAAAAATTTCAGCTTCACAAGTATGCCAAACTACCATTTGATGGTTCCAATAAAGTCGAAAGTAATGGAAAAGAAGAACTAGAATGGATGCTCACCAATTCTGATAATATGCTTCGTATGGAGTTTTCTTTTTTAATTGAAAACACCAAACGTATACTTTAAGGCATAGTTGCAAAGGGCCGGGCCGGGCCGGGCCGGGCCGGACCGGAAGACGAACTTTCTCGGCTCGGCCCGGCCCGGGGCCAGCCCGCCTAGCACTGATGAACATTTTCCAATATAAATTTGAGAAATTTTTTTGAATTAAAAAAGAAAAAAGGTTGCATTATTCAACAAGATTTACAAAGTATTGAATAATCGAAAAATAGGTCGCTTTTGTCTAAATTTTTGAGAAAAATCCGAAAAAAATTCAAAAAATCAACGTCTGTAGCCCCGGCCCGGCCCGGCCCGAGATTTTGCTTTAAGGAATGTATGGAAGTGGTGAAGAGTTAGCAGAAAATCTAGAAATCTATATGGGACTTTCAAGTGATCGATGGATGGGATATGATGTAATAGAGACTTACTATGTTAGTTTTTGTGTTTGATGTTTGAAAAAAAAATACTTTTTAGCCTGTTGCCATTGAGTATGCCAGTGTAAGCGAGGAGACATTCACTCAAAAATCCCATATGTTCCTTGTTCTTTACCATTTTCTATATTTTAATGTCGGCGCTTTGAAGGTAGAAGTATCGATAGTTTATGTCGAAATCAATAACGCTTTCATGCTTTCAGTATTCAGAAATCTATTACGCAATTCTATCAATTCTTCTGAAATCTATCAATGCTCGGAATGATGAAAGTTTGGAGTTTGTGAAGACGGTCGGGATCGACAAGATTCGCGAGAAAGTAAAAAACGAGTTCTTTGAAAACCAAATTTTCTCCAAGCAACAACATTGCATTCCAAATTTCAAAGAGTGTTCAGTCATGAGGAAATCCGATGCTTTCTTAGAGATTATTAAAGAATTCAAGAAGTTGATTCCAGTTTGGAACGATGAGTACAGACAGTTGGAGACATTAATTCAGAAATTGCTCGAAGAACATTATTCAGATAACACTGAAGAATTGGAGGCTGTATTCAGTATTTCGCAATTCATGGTTACCTATGTAGAAGGTATCATTTCCTCCTATCCAGAACTGTTTCTTCCTTATGATCGAGTGGTAAGAAGTACAATCAAATTTATTTTTTCAAAACGAATGTAAACTTCCTTCTAGAAAAATCCGAATCATCCAATTGCTGTTCGAATATTCCAAGACAACGAACTATTTGTGATGAAGTCTGAGCTTTTCAATGCTATAAATCTTTTGGATCCGAATTCGCGGAAATACGAAGATGACAATGGAAAAATTCTTACACTAAATTTGAAATCGATTTCTATGGAATTCAGAAACCAAATCAGGAAAATCGATTTACTTTTTGCCCCTATCAAACGTACCAAGCATGCAGTTGTCCCAATTCCAACACTTTCCGGAGACCATTGCATTCCTGCGGTTGATGCTCTTCTCGAAATTCTCAACCGGTTGATTTTCTGTCATCGAATTTTCCAGAAGTTTCAGGAAATCACGTGGCCTATTCTTTCGGCACATTTAGCTCCACTATTAGAATTCTTCAGCGCTCATGAGGTAGTTTATCTCCTTTATTCGGCTCCGGGACATTTCGAAAGTGGACATTCCGAAAGTCTTGTAATACAGGCGAATGGATGAATTTCAGACTACAAAAACTATTTTCGGGTTTTCAAATGTGCTTTTTCTGACAGAACACATTCTGAAATCCGAAAAAAAAATCTAAAATTTATTTTTTTCAAAACAAAATTTTTTCGAATTTCTTGATTTTTAGAATGTGTTCTATCAGAAAAAGCACACTTGAAAACCCTAAATTAGTTTTCGTAGTCTGAAATTCATCCATTCGCCTGTATTACAAGACTTTCGAAATATCCACTTTCGAATTGTCACGCTTTCGAAGTGTCCACTTTCGAAATGTCCCGGAGCCTTTTATTCTGACTATGAGAAAAAAATCTATTTTTCTAGAACTGCCCATTCTTCGTTACTATGGAAAAGGTGGAATTGATTGAGGAATCCATAATGAATTACCTGAACAATTACAAAAAAATACCTGCGAATTCTGTTCGGAATGCTAAAAAAGACGGATTCACTGTGCAGAATTTGAAAAACGAACTGGCGAATTTAGGAATTACTTCATTGTTCCCAGAGATTCAAGACTATGCAGAAGCGGTGTATTCTGAAGTTTTCAAGTCTAAAAAACAGGAATTTTTAAGGACTTGTGATCTTTTTGATGCAGTTGAAAAGTGCTTGCTCATCTGTTTTTTCAAGAGATTCCCAGATGTAAGTTATCTTTGAAGCGCCCAAGTTATCTTTGAAGCGCTCAAACTCTTCGAGAATGTGCGAAAATTCAGTCAGACTGATCGTTTTTACAGAATATTTTGGCATTTTCCAATTGTTGTGGTAGTTGTTGAGACGCTCTGAAAATGTTCACTTTCTCATTTTGAATTGATAATTTTTTATCATTAGGAATGCTTCACCTACCATCATTCTTCTTGAGCGGAATACCTTGTTGTCTCAAAACCACTGGAATCAAATCCAAAACTTCTTCTGCAAACACTCTTCTCGTCTCATCTTTCTTATCATTTCTCATTGGAATCGCACGAATATATATCTTCTTTTTTGGATAAAAATTCTGGAAGGTTTCCAAGTTCTTAACCGTTTTCTCAATGATGTCATCCGTCCCATCAAGGCAAGCAAGTGCATAATGATCAGCCTTATCAAGCAGAAAATATCGACATTCAGGAGGTGTTTCAGATCCTAATTGCAGAAAGTTCGGTTGCAAAGCGGTGTTTTGAAGATCCGGGAGTATCATTGTTTCTATATTCTAATGCAAATCGATTATTTTTATTCAAACATTTTTTGGCATACTTTCACATAGCTGTAACTATTTCCCTCATAGCTGAAATCCTTCCATGTGGTTTCCAGAAACGTTTTGCTCTGGGGAGCTGCTGAACAATGAACGCAATGAAGACTTGGGAGGCGGTAACAGGCATTTTGAGTATGAAGAAACAATTGCAGCTGAAATGAATATACTTTAATACTTGGGCGCTTCAAAGATAACTTACATCTGGGAATCTCTTGAAAAAACAGATGAGCAAGCACTTTTCAACTGCATCAAAAAGATCACAAGTCCTTAAAAATTCCTGTTTTTTAGACTTGAAAACTTCAGAATACACCGCTTCTGCATAGTCTTGAATCTCTGGGAACAATGAAGTACGCAAAGATGCTTAAAGAATGTACCAATATTTGAACTGTGTACGAAATTTAAGTTTTGGGGCCTTATAGGATGATAAGTGTTGAATTTTGATACCTACCAATTTTGGGTCCAGCCACAATAAAAAAGACGTCTCTTCATTTCTCCCCTATAAGTTCCCAAAAATTAATTTTTCACACATTTCAAATTTGGCACCCCTGAACCAGGAAATAGTCAGAAAAAAAAATGAATTCCAGATCGTGCCAGATCCAAGTTACGAGAATACAACATACCAATTGATGACGGATTTTGCTAACGGGTTTTTCAAAATTAGGAGTCCTCATGGAAATTGGGTCGTTCGGAAAGAGCACGCAGCATTCAAGATCTTTGAATCTGTGATTTGTCAACTCGATCGGAGCACTGAACAGCATACGGAACATCTTAATTATTTGGGTAGATTGAGACAAGATGTTATAAGTTCAATTTTACAGTTTCTAAAACATAGTGAGGTAATGAAAGAGGGTTTCAAAGCAATAAAACTCGGACTTCTTGAATTTCCAGGGTGCTTATATCGAACTGAAAAAAGTGGAAATTACAATTTCTTTATTTCGAAATCAATATCTGGTCAAAAAATATTCAACTAACTACGCACCATCGCACGACCTTAAAATGATGGGAATGGGTGGTTTCGTTCGCATGGGTGATGGGACATTTCGAAAGTGGACATTCCGAAAGTCTTGTAATACAGGCGAATGGATGAATTTCAGACTACAAAAACTATTTTCGGGTTTTCAAATGTGCTTTTTCTGACAGAACACATTCTGAAATCCGAAAAAAAAATCTAAAATTTATTTTTTTCAAAACAAAATTTTTTCGAATTTCTTGATTTTTAGAATGTGTTCTATCAGAAAAAGCACACTTGAAAACCCTAAATTAGTTTTCGTAGTCTGAAATTCATCCATTCGCCTGTATTACAAGACTTTCGAAATATCCACTTTCGAATTGTCACGCTTTCGAAGTGTCCACTTTCGAAATGTCCCGGAGCCTTTTATTCTGACTATGAGAAAAAAATCTATTTTTCTAGAACTGCCCATTCTTCGTTACTATGGAAAAGGTGGAATTGATTGAGGAATCCATAATGAATTACCTGAACAATTACAAAAAAATACCTGCGAATTCTGTTCGGAATGCTAAAAAAGACGGATTCACTGTGCAGAATTTGAAAAACGAACTGGCGAATTTAGGAATTACTTTTCTTAAATTACTTGGGCACACAAAAACTCGAAAATTATCTCCGAGAAAATGAGGAAGTTATGCCAACAACAAAGTTTGTGCCAGTATGGAAATGTTATGGATGGTATTTGAATTCTTGTCTAGAAGCATTCAAAGGACTAGAAGATGATAACTTTGACATTGTGAAAGTGATCCAAGAAGAGATTTTGTTTAGGATTCCGACGGATAAATATTTTCTAGAAATGAGGGAACCGAAGGAATATCCCATGGATAGTAAGTATTGTTTTTTTGTCTGAACCTATTTTCAAGAGAAAATTCCAGGTTTTCTATTTAGTGCTGGGGAACAAAACAAAGAAGATCATGTTGATAGAAAGAAAAAGAAGAAGAAAACACCAAAGAAGAAGGCAGAAGTGAATTCAGCGCCAGAATCTCCAGATGATAACCAGAAGGCGTTAGTACCGGAAGAAGCTAACGAAGAAGTTCTGGAAACAGCTCCAGAAGACGATACACCATCTCCGGATGATATCCCAAAAACTTCTCCAATCGAAAAGTTCTCTGCAGTAGTCATAAATCAATCGAAGAATTGTGCAAAGTGCCTGAGAACGAGTGAAATGTGTAATGAAGCTAAAAAAGAGCTGAAAATGACACAGAATCGATTGGAAAAGTACGAGAAGAAGGCGAAGAGAACAGAAGAAGTGGAGATTCAAATGAGAGAAATGGAGGCTGAAATGAAGAGGATGAAGATGGAAATAAAGGAAAAAGAGTGGGTGATGGAAAAGAAAGATACCGAAATTGAGGGTCTGAAAAACAATGTGCTGAAATTGGAAGTGAAAAATGCTAAAATGCAGTTAGCAGAGAAAAAGTGAGTGATAATGAACATCAAAAATGCAATAAATAATACTTTCAGTCATTCGATCAGCCAAAACGAATTACTCGAGAAGATTACAAATCTTTCGGATCAACTGAAGAATGAAAAAGAGCGAAACGAGTTAATGGAACTGCAATTACAGCAAAGTGAAGAGAAATTGAAATCGGAGACTCGCGAGAAAGAGAGAGGTTTTGAAGAGTAAGATTTTAATCTGAAAATTGAAGTCTCACTATTATTTTTTAGATTTCGTGCCGTTTTAAGAATCATGTCAACGGATATGGAGTCGATTCAAAGAGATAATCGGGACCTTCGAGAACAAATTGCTTCGGCTCCAGAAGCTCCGCCCACTCCATCAGTTCCAGAATCTCCTTCAGAAGAACAACCAAACCATCATAGATTTGCACTGTTCAGATTTCAAATAATCAAGGATTCTTTATACCATAAGAAGCAGTTGAAACAGGCTAAGGAGATGGTTGAAAAGTGAGTTCTTGTAAAAATTTTGGTCGCTAAATTCTCATGTTTACAGGCTAAAATCCACTTCGGGTCTTGTGGAAGTCCATCAAATAGCTGATTACGAGTATTATCAATTCGAAGGGAAATTGTTAAAATATGTGAAAGAAGTGGAATTGAATATTCAAAGAATCAAAGAAACATGTGATGTTTCTACGGTTACTCCACTTCCGGATATTCCAGAATTTTCGAAGCGATTTGTGAATTTATATTGGAGAATCATAAACAATCAACCGATAACGTCATCTGAAATTGAAGTATCCGATTCTGAATGTTTCATTTGCACTGAAGAAATGACTTCGGATCAGAAGACGTTACAGTGTGACAAATGCAAAAAAGTGACTCATTACAAGGTTAGTTCAGAGAATTCTAGTGTGATTTTCAAATTATTGATTTTTCAGTGTGCTTCGAAATGGCTCAAAATCAACAGATCGTGTCCAAACTGTCGAGAAAAAATGTTGGATCCTGAGGAGTTTCCGAATCTTGGTCAATGATTTGTTTTGCCTTTACTTTTCGATCTTTTGTATTCGTTTGCGTTCAATTTTCTGGTTCATTTAGTTTTCTGGTACTTTTTTATCTGGTACTTTATTGTAATTAATAACATTTATTTTTTTTTTTGAAAAAAGAGAATGAAAGAATAAACTAAATCAATTCAGAAATACTCGTGCTCGATGGATCTTAACTTAAAAGAGCATCAACTTATTAAAAATAAGACCTGACACTTGCTGCTATCAGTGAAGGATAACACAAGTTTTCTAGACAGCTAGAGTTTTAATTTAACAACTTCTGAATCATGATGTCTTGACGTCTTCTTTGGCGAATTTGCTTGCTCCTCGTTTACCAAGTCCAGGCTTTACAGGCTCGAATAATACTCGTTCAGTCCTAAAAATTATAATTTGAAGTTTTTGACACAAAGAATGGAAAAAATGTTTTGAAATTAGATATAAATATTTGTATATTTTTCACTTAAAAATTCAGAACTAGTTATAACTAGAAGTCGTATACAAAATCTTAAAGGAGTGGAATCATCAAAATTTTCAAATGTTCCATTTTTTCTTAAAAGATGTAAATTTGAATACTTGTGTGCTAAAATCCTGGAATGCTTGAAGACTTTCAAAAGTTTTCAAACATGTTTAGAATTTAGGAATCTTGATATTCATAACAATTTTAATCCAGAAAAAACGGAATTCTTCAACAGAAATGTTTTTTTAATTCTTAACTTTAAGAAGTGCTCGTAACGTTTTAAACTTTCCAGTTTCAGGAGTTCAGAAACTCCAATTTTAACGGGAAAATTGGAAATTTCGAGATTTTTGAAATTCAGAAAGTTTAGAAAAATTTTAAATGTTATCAACTAAAGAATATCTTTCAGAAAAATTCCTAAATTTGGAAAACTACCTAGAATATTCGAAAATTGGGAAATTCAGAAAATTCTAGTTTTTTGAAGGATTTTTTGTACTCACCTTTAAGCCCATTCATTGATAGGGGTTTCCAGAAGATTCCAGGAGTGAATAGAAATAGAAAATATTCAGAAAAAATGAAATGGGAAATTTCCAGAAATCCATTTATTTTTTGAATCCTTCTGGAAACTTTCCAGAGACGTCTATTCGGTTAAGTCGTCATCGGGGAATGAAATGATGGAGACATTCTGTGGCTTACAATCCGTATTTCTATTTTTCTATTTCTCTGCGTCTCTTCTCTATCTACCGTAAAAACTGTAATATAACGCCACCTGTATTAGAAGACCCCCTCTAATACAACGCCACCCTGATAATGTGATTGGAGGTATCAATATAAAGATTTTATGCTTTATTAACACAGTAATAGTGAAACCTAGAAATTTCTCACAATTTTTTTATTTTGGTACCCTTAAAATAAGTGAAAAAAATCAATTTTTGTTAGCTCGGATAAACCCAAAACACCCCTTTGAAAAATAGAACGCCATGGTGCTATATTACTGGTTTTACGGTATCTATCTATCTCTCTCTCTCTCTCTCTCTCTCTCTCTCTCTCTCTCTCTCTCTCTCTCTCTCTCTCTTTTTCTCTTTCTCTCTCTCTCTCTCTCTCTTTCTCTCTCTCACTATCCGACAATCAGAAGAAAAGCTTTTGGCGATGATTCACCATTTTTTGCGTCCCCAGGAAATCAATTTTCTTTTCTTACTTTATTTTTTTTTAACTGTAACAATATCAAAGAGTTCGTTTTTACAAAATAGGTTTGTTTTCAGAATCTTAGAGAGATTTTTATTTTCAGAATTAGGGTTGGCTTGGGGGCGAAAAGGGGCGATCCCCGCCCCGCGCGCCCGGGGCGGGGGTCGCCCCCGCCCCGAGAGAGCGGGGCGGGGATCGCCCCCGCCCCGCAAGGCAAATCTTTTATGCGTAATTGCGGGTGACTGAATGAACCAATTTGCTTGTAAATTTCAGGGTAGCCTAATTAGGCACTCTAAATTGTGATAAAAGTTTGAAAATCAGGTTACTTTTTCATTAAACGTACTTTTCATTTTCAACAGGCGGGGCGGGGATCGCCCCCGCCCCGCGCGCCCGGGGCGGGGGCGATCCCCGCCCCGCTTTCGGGGGCTCCCGCGCAAAGCGGGGCGCCCCGCTGCCAACCCTATTCAGAATCTTCGATAAATAAAACAGAAAGTTAATTTATAGAATATGTAAGATCCTGGAAGCTTCTCCAGTCTTGGAAGATGGGACGACATCATTGTAATCTGGAATGATTTAAGGTTCGGATACTGTATATTGGGTTGAAGGATTAGAATCTCTATCTTGATCTATTATTAGAGCAAAAAAGTCGAAAAATATTTTAAAAATCAGAAAAGTTAAAAAATTTTAGAAATTCAGAAGAGAAGAAAAAACATTTCTTTGAGAAAAAAATTTAAAATTTGGGAACTCAAAAGTTTAGCTCTTGGAAGCTATTTAAATATTCGATTTTCTATCAGATATTATTCACGTCCACGAACGATTGAGGGAGCCCGAACTTACAGTTGATGACCGCATTAGCTTCAAAATGTGCTCTTCTGCTTTTTTGATCCTGGCTCCAGCATTCGCTTATGTACTCCAGCCAGGTCGTTGACGACAGCCTCCTTCAGTGAGATGACGTTGGTGGTTGCCAGCTTTGCAGCGGATCAGAGATTGCCGAGGCACGTTTCCGTCTCCAACACAAGTTCCTCCCGTTCGGCGCTCGTTGTCTCCTTGTTTTGGAGTTGGGTTGGGTTGGATTGGCCATTGGAGCCCTCTGCCGGTTGAGCCAGCTGCGCTAAGCTGACTACGGGCTTAGTAGCGGACCTCACTGGCAAAGTGGTTGAATCTTCATCAGGTTCTTCCATTTCTGAAAACAAAGAAAGAAAGATTTACAGAAAATTTGAATTCTCGAAATTATGGTTTTTAGAACTATTTAGACATGGAACTTCAAATTTAAAAAACCAAAAAAAAAACCAGAAACCTTGAAATTCGAAAAATATTCTGAAAATCCAGAGAATTCATTCTGCAGTAACTCAGGAGTTCGGAAACTCCAATTTTTAACGGGGAAGTTGGAAATTTCGAGATTTTTGAAATTCAGAAAGTTCAGAAAAATTCGAAATGTTATCAACTAAAGAATTTCTTTCAGAAAAATCCTAAATTTGGAAAACTACCTAGGAAATTCGAAAATTGGAAAATTCAGAAAATTCTAGTTTTTTGAAGGTTTTTTTGTACTCACCTTTAAGCCCATTCATTCATAGCGATTTTTGGAGGTTTCCAAGAGTAAATAGAAAAAAAATAATATTCAGAAAAAATAAAATGGGAAATTTCCAGAAATCCATTCATTTTTTGAATCCTCCTGGAAACTTTCCACAGACGTCTATTCGGTTAAGTCGTCAAAGTGGGAAAGAAATGAATGAAACATTCTGTGGTTTCAGTCTGTATTTCTATTTATCTATTTCTCTGCGTCTCTCTCTCTCTCTCTCTCTCTCTCTCTCTCTCTCTCTTTCTTTCTCTCTCTCTTTTTCAATCATCAGAAAAGCTTCTGGCGATGATTCACCATTTTTTGCGTCCCCAGGAAATCAATTTTCTTTATAAAAAAAAACAGGCAAGTTTTGCTTCTTCCTCAAATTCCTTTATTAATTTTTTTTTACTGTTACAGGGCGGGAAAACGGGAAGAAAAAATTTATCGAATAAAAAATTTATAAACAACTTTCAACACTTGAACTTCGGTGGATTATTGAATCTTTTGATAAGATTGATAAGTGATTGGAAGTCGTCAGCGAGGTACCACTTTGCAGCACTACACCAAAGACGTCTTGCACACTCCTTGCCAAGGGGGACGTCACGGGCAACCATCGTAAACGTGTTCAACGGATACTTTTTCTGGAATAACATTTTTCTTTATTTTTCTTTCTCTCTCTCTCCATTTTTCTTTCTCTTATTACCTGAACTCGTGCAAGAATGCTAGCCTCTGACTCGTCGTCTTCGTGAATCTCATAGGGCAGTAGTTGGGAGTTAGGAACAGTTTTCTGAAATTACAAGGAAATAAACATTATCCCTTCTATCTAGGTCCCTTACTTGTTTCTGTTTGTCAAAATAATTGAGAAGACTGGGAGGAGTGCAACCCCTTCCTCGCCACTCGCATTTAAGGTGAACACATTCGGAAGGATCCGTTAATAGAATAAGCAAGGCGTTAGAAGAGTGAAGGCCCATAACAATAAGAAAAAAGGAAAGAGTTAGACGTTCCATCGTCACCGACTGATATCCCTGTCTTCAATTCTAGGCGGGGGCACTTTATGATGTTCCCTTGACCCTTATCCTCATTCTCTCTCTCTCTCTCTCTCTCTCTCTCTCTCTCTCTCTCTCTCTCTCTCTCTCTCTCTCCTCTCTCTCTCTCTCTCTCTCTCTCTCTCTCTCTCTCTCTCTCTCTCTCTCTCTCTCTCTCTCTCTTTTTTTCAGGAGATTGCAGCGATAAGAAAAGACAGACCGAGAGTCGATTGATTGTCGTTTGAGGACCTCGGAAAAAACGAACAGGAAAAGAAAAAAGGGTTGTTAGCAAAACTGTTTTATTAAGAAAACGTATACGAATTAAAAAAAGCTTTCAGCACTGAAACTTTGATGGAGTCCACCTTTTGATAACTTTGAGAAGTTCGTTGTAGTTGCGGGCGACGTACCATCCTACACCATTGCACCATAAACGTTTTGCTCTACACTTCTCACCTAGGGGGACGTCATCGGCAACCATCGTAAACGTGTTCAATGGATACATTTTCTGGAATTAGTGTGGGAATTTCTTAACGATTAAAAATGTTACGTTTCATTTAGGGAATAGAGTGGCTTACTTTCTCAACATGCTTTTCCTAGGCCACCGTAGCCGAAGGCGCAAAAAAATGTTACAACATGCACCTGATGGGTTTTGTTGGTCATCTTACGTGAGACCTAATTTTTCCTATTGGGTTTTCTAGGTCACCATTTTTCGTTGGTTAGAAATAGCCTAATATTTGCACGGTGATTTTTCTAGACCATTTCAATATGATGGATTAACTTTTGAAAGTTGAGTTTTCTAGGCCACTCTGGCCTAGAAAACAAGCCAGATGCATGCTAGGTCATTTCTAGGCCAATTTACCATGTTGACCTGGAAAACTGAAAGTGCAAAAGTTTGGCGCCATAAAGCTGGAATGGAAACCAGAAGAACATTTTGGGGTTTTCAGGAATATTCACTCCAAAATTATTCGAAATTAGCCATTTTCCAAAACTACACTCTGCTTTGAATGCCGCTTTTTTATTTTCTTAATACCTGAACTCGTCCAAGAATGCTGGCCTCCGACTCGTCGTCTTCGTGAAAATCATAAGACATTAGCCGTGATTGAGGGACAGTTTTCTGAAATGACAAAGAAATAATCATTATCCCTCTATCCAGGTCCCTTACTAGCTGGTTAAAATGATTGAAGAGACTGGACGGCTTGCAACGCCATCCTCGCCACTCGCATTCGAGGTGAACTTATTCGGAAGGATCCGTTAATAGAATTAGCATTGCGTTAGAAGAGTAAAGGCTCACAACAATAAGGAAAAGGGAAAAAGTTAGACATTTCATCGTCACCGTCTGATATCCTTGTCTCCAAATCTAGACGGGACACTTTATGATGTTCCCTTGACCCTTGCAGTGATAAGAAAAGACAGAGCGAGAGTCAAATTATACACTTTGTAAGATATATGATACATAGTACGTTGTATGAGTTACCGTAATAGTTGTACTAGAAGGGTCGGCCCTCAAGGGGGGGGGCTTCTATTTTTCCGGCCTTTTTTCCCGACAATTTTAATTTGAAAATCAAGCGATTTTTCGTTCAAAATGCTTGAAAATGCAAGAAAATCCATCATTTTCTCCAGAATTGTATTCAATTTCAAAATTCAGTTTCAAACAACACATTTTGACGAGGGCCCTTCTATTAGTGAGGTCTTTCTACGGTATTCTCATAGTTAGGAGATACACCTCTACTTTAAGATGATTGCCTTCTGAGGACCTGGAAAAGAATAATGCATTGTTCAGGAAAACTGTTTTATTGCAAAAAAAAATATATGCGAAGTTTTAAAAAAATTCAGCAATAGAACTTTGGTGGAGGATTCCACCTTCTGATAAGTTTGAGCAGGTCTTTGTAGTCCTTGGCGACGTACCCATCTACAAAATTGCACCATAGACGCCGTGCTATACACTCCTTGCCAAGGGGGACGTCATTGGCAACCATTGTGAACGTGTTCAATGGATACCTTTTCTGGAATCAGTGTGGGAATTTTGATACGTTCAAACCACTTTTCATTGAATTGTTTTATGTTTCGTGTAGGGATTCGAGCAGGGATATTCGCTATTTTTGTATTCTAGGCCACCATGGTAAATGGTCTAAAACGCACATATCCCAGTTAAGTGGTTCGGATGTTCGAAAGGTTTATCGAGAATTTTTAGAATTTTTTTGCAAAATTTCGTTCGAAAAAGCTTTTGAAATGAGCTGTTTTATTACCTGAACTCGTGCAAGAATGCTGGTCTCTGACTCGAAGTCTTCGTGAACTTCATAAGGCAGTAGTTGGGAGTTAGGAACAGTTTTCTGAAAACTGGACGGCTTGCAATCCATTCCTCGCCACTCGCATTTGAGGTGAACACATCCGGTAGGACTCTTTAATAGAACTAGCAAGGCTGTAGAAGAGTAAAGGTATACAAGAAGAAGAAATAGGCAAAGAGTTAGACGTTCCATCGTCACAAACTGATATCCTTGTCTCCAAATCTAGGCGGGGGCACTTTATGATGTTCCCTTGACCCTTATCCTCATTCTCTCTCTCTCTCTCTCTCTCTCTCTCTCTCTCTCTCTCTCTCTCTATCTCTCTCTCTCTCTCTCTCTCTTTCAGGTGATTGAAGCGATAAGAAAAGACAGAGAGTCAAATTATACACTTGGTAAGATAGATGATACATAGTACGTTGTATGAGTTACCGTAATACCTGAACTATTAGGTTGTTCGAAAAGTAGTGGTCACTTTTCTTCAAGTCGTGTTTTCTTCAAGTAAAACAAGAATCAATAAGAAATGTATTCGGTATTAGAGTACATTACTTCTTGCCAGCGCAACTGAAGTTGGGTGATCCCATTTGCGTAGAGCTCTGGCGATTTGCGGGCGAAAAGGGGATCCAAAAATTCCTAGGTATCCTTCCGATCATGGAATTTATGAAATTTCAAAAAGGCTGTGCATAGTTGGTACTAGGTTAGGGGTATACGGTTGGCAAAACAAAACTTCGATTCCTATAGGCACGAGGTTACCGCGGGCCTTTGAAGATTTGTGTGATTTTTCGTTATCGGGCAAAAGTTTCAACAGCGAGCTCCTCGAGAAGTGACAGCGATACGCATAAATACCACTTTCCAATAGAAAGCAGTAGAATTAGAAATAATGTTATAGGAGTCCGGAAGCAGCTTACAGGATATTACTCCAGCACTGTCTAACCAAATCGAAAAAATCTGATTTTTTCTTGAAGCATCCCGTTTGAGTTCGATGCCGCCGTTTCTTTTGTAGGGATTCATTGGTGCTTACTGGCATGGTTGACATACAGTACCCTTTGATTATCTACAATAATTATTTTGTGGATCCAGTCCATCGTCGGTTTCTTGGTGAGGAGTGAAAGTGACAGGTAACATCGCACCTTTTTGAAAATTAGTCAAAAAGTGAGGGACGATTTGATCGACTCTCCGAGCTCTTCCCGTTTGGGGAAGATTATCTGTTACGGTGGTATTGGGATGGTGGACTGTCAAAGATACTGCACGAAAAGCAGCCCGAGGCTCTTCCTCCAGTAACCGTGTAATATTGCCATCGGTATTGAGACTAGGCCGTTTGGATATTGGTTTATGGTTCAGATCATAACTTTCTTTATCAAATATTTTAAACCAAATTTCAACGATGATTCGAGAGATGAAGTCTGTTTCTAACATTTTTCACACTGCTCGCCAAGGGTCATTGCTCTAGAGAACCAGGAAACACATGAGAAAGCACACTTTTGAGTGTATGACGATCATAGAGTCACACCTCAGTCATGACGCTGTCGAGGGGAATTTTTTTACAGTGCATTAAACATGCAATGTGTAACATCAACTAATATGAAAACAGAATTGGAAAAAATCCAAAATAGGATAAGCGACATAAAGCGAAGTAAAAGTGACCACTACTTACCGAACAACCTAATAGAAGGGCCGGCCCTGCTGTCAGGGGGGCCTTCTATTTTTCCGGCCTTTTTTTCCGAAAATTTTAATTTAAAGATCAAGCGAATTTTCGTTCAAAATGGTTGAAAATGCAAGAAAATCCATCATTTTCTCCAGAATTTTATTCAATTTCAAAATTCAGTTTCAAACAACATATTTTGACGAGGGCCCTTCTATTAGAGGGGTCTTTCTACGGTATTCTCATAATTAGGAGATACACCTCTACTTTAAGATGATTGCCGTTTGAGGACTTGGAAAAGAATAATGCATTGTTTAGGAAAACCGTTTTATTGAAAAAAAATATATATATATATGAAGTTGAAAAAAAACGTTCAGCATTGGAACTTCGGTTGAAGTTTATAACTTTTGATAAGGTCATTGTAGTCGTAGCCGACGTACCACATCTTGTCATTACACCATAGACGTCTTGCTTTACACTTCTCGTCCAGGGGACTGTCATGGACCACATTGAACGTGTTCATCGGATACATTTTCTGGAATGACTTTTTTTCTTCTCTATATTTTTTCTCTTATTACCCGAATTCGTGCAAGGATGACTGCCTCCGACTCGAAGTCGTCCTCAAAATCATAAGGCGCTAGTTGGGAGTCAGGAACAGTTTTCTGAAATAACAAGGGAATCAAATTCGATGGCATATGCCCGATCACTTTGAAAATTTAAGAAAAATTGAAATTGGTATATAAAAGGATTTTTTTCAAAAAAATTACGCGAGTGCAAAGAATTCAGTCTGTTTTACACCCTCCTGAACAACCGAGCTCCAGACTCTTGAAAATGGTCAACATGGATACTGTAGCTCCCTTACTTGTTGATAAAAACGGTTGAATTGGCTCGAAGTTTCGCAGCCACTTCCTCGCCACTCGCATTTGAGGTGAACACAGTAGGAAGAATCCATTAACAACGATAACAAAGCGGAAGAAGTGGAAAGGTATGCAACAATTAGAAATAGGGAGAGAGTTAGACGTCCCATCGTCACAAACTGATCTGCCAGTATCCATATCTAGGAGGGGCACCTTATTAGGTTCCCTTGATCTTATCCTCTCACTCTCTTTCAGGTGATTGCAGCGATAAGAAAGGGTACAGTGAGAGATTAGATCTTCGCCATTCGCTCAGAAAAAAGAAGTCATATGCAATAACTACGCAATAAATTTCTCCATGACAAAGACCACAAAGTTGGGATCCAGGTCATGATCTAAAAATTGAAATCTAGGTCATAACCTAAATATTGAAATCTAGGTCATGGTCTAGAAATTGAAATCTAGGTCATGGCCTAGAAATCGAAATCTAGGTCATGACCTGAAAATTTAAATGTAGGTCATGGCCTAGAAATCGAAATCTAGCTTATGGCCTAGAAATCGAAATCTAGGTCATGACCTGAAAATTTAAATGTAGGTCATGGCCTAGAAATCGAAATCTAGGTCATGGCCTAAAAATCGAGATGTAGGCCATAACCCAAAAATTGACATTCAGGTCATGAACTAAAAATGGAAATCTAGGTCACGACCTAAAAATTGAAATATAGGTCATGACGTAAAAATTGAAATCTAGGTCATAACCTAAAAATGGAAATATAGTTCATGACCTGAAAATTGAAATCTAGGTCACGGCATAAAAATTGAAACTAGGTCACGACCAAAAAGAAATCTAGGTCATGACTTAAAAATTGAAATATAGAACTGAATGAAAAAAAAATT
Organism: Caenorhabditis nigoni; assembly: GCA_027920645.1. Taxonomy (NCBI): domain Eukaryota; kingdom Metazoa; phylum Nematoda; class Chromadorea; order Rhabditida; family Rhabditidae; genus Caenorhabditis; species Caenorhabditis nigoni. Next base: position 4,582,183 of record CP115866.1, on the reverse strand, counting down.
ATTCCACGGAAAATGAGAAAAAGTAGAAGATTTGAATACCGTATTTTCTCTAGAGGCCACCCAAACCTTCCACTTTGAGCTCAATTATCTCGTTTCCTGTTAATGATATCAAAATGTAGTCAATTGATGAAATTATGCTGATGATATGACAAACATTTTATCAGTTGACAAAATTTTGATATCTGACACAGGAATCGAGGTAATTGAGCTTAAAGTTGACGGTATGTATGAGCCCTAATAGAGGAAATAGGGCCACTTTTTTTAAATCTTGTCTTTGATTGCTCTTGCTTTTTTGTGCTTTTTATTCCTGATAAAATTGATTTTTCTCTGAAAATTTTTGATTCCACCTGAACATATTCTCCTCCCACACAAAACTAAAAAAACGGAGGAATCGAATGAAAAGAAGCGAGTAAGAAGATCCCATAAAAATGAAACGGCTTCCCCCTTTTCTCAATTTTTAGTAGAGAAGGGGAAATCGTCGAACCCATTCTCATAACCATTCCCTTCTCTATTTTTTTCAGTTATGTTTCTGATTCTTTTTTTTTCATGGATCGGGGAAGACGTCAAGAGGTAGGAGAAGAAGAGTTATGCGTATGTGAATGTTGTTCGGTTTAGAAAAAATCTGGAATGAGTTTAAGTACCGGAGAGAGGGAGAGAGAAGATCAGAAATCTGAAAAAATGAAAGGCTTGGTACTTTGAACCTTCTAGAAAGATCAAATATTATAATCTTGGTCTGAAAATTGTTTTTCCGAAATTTAGAATTTTAGAATTTTAGAATTTTAGCTTTTCAGAATTTTAGAATTTTAGAATTTTAGAATTTTAGAATTTTAGAATTTTAGAATTTTAGAATTTTAGAATTTTAGAATTTTAGAATTTTAGAATTTTAGAATTTTAGATATTTAAAATTTTAGAATTTTAGAATTTTAGAATTTTAGAATTTTAGAATTTTAGAATTTTAGAATTTTAGAATTTTAGAATTTTACAATTTTAGAATTTTACAATTTTAGATATTTAAAATTTTAGAATTTTAGAATTTTAGAATTTTAGAATTTTAGAATTTTAGAATTTTAGAATTTTAGAATTTTAGAATTTTGGAATTTTAAAATTTTAGAATTTTAGAATTTTAGAATTTTAGAATTTTAAAATTTTAAAATTTTAAAATTTTAGAATTTTAGAATTTTAGAATTTTAGAATTTTAGAATTTTAGAATTTTAGAATTTTAGAATTTTAGAATTTTAGAATTTTAGAATTTTAGAATTTTAGATATTTCAGAATTTCAGAATTTCAGAAACTTGTAAAATCAACTTTTTGAAACCGAAAAATTAAAACTTGGCTTCCCAAGAGCTTCAAATTGAGTATAAGCAAGCTTTGCTCTGGACCAATAGGTCCCACCACGAAAATTACATTAATTTGAACTTTTTCCCAAAATATGTCGTGTTTATATTCATTTTGAAGCTGAAAACAAGTCGATTTCAAAATTTTGAGAACATTAAAAATTGAACAAAGTTCAGAAGAGTTATGTTCGTTTTAAACGAAAAAGGGAAACAAATTTCGTCAAGAAATAGACGAAAATGGAATAATTCAAAATTCAAAACTTTAGAATTTTAGAATCCTTGAAATTTTGGAAATCTTGAATCCCGCAATCTCTGGAAAATAGAACATTTTTTGGGAAATTCAAATTTTCCAAAAAAAGCTTTTAATGATGGAAAAAATTCAAATAGAATCGGAAACCGAACGAGCAAACAGGGCAGCTGATATTTCGTTTTTTTTTCAGTGTCATGAAATAAAATAAAATGAAAATACGAAGGAGAAAAAAGTAGACGACGTGCTGAAAAACAAATGAAAAAAGAAAATCGACTTTTAATCTCCAGAATTTCGTTTTTTTTTTGCGATTTTTAGTTTTTTTTTGGATTTTCCGGTTGAATTCTGTTCCGATTTTGACCAAATTATTTGAAATTAAGAGTGAATTTTAAACTAGAATCTTCTAGGAGTCGCCGATGAACTCAACCGGAATGATTTTTTTTTTGAAAATTATCAAATTCTGTTTACGCTGATGTCATCTTCTCAGAATCTCTTGATTATTACGGATGTTAGACTTTTCGAATTTTCTATAATTTTTCTTTTTGAATTTTGAAAATTATCATGAAATCCCCAAAACTCACCAAAATTTGTTCAACTTTAAAAACTTCTTAGAAATCTAAATTTTCCGTTTTTGGAGCTTCAAAAAGAGCCCAAACACGGCTATGCTCCTTTAAATTTGGAATTTCAGACTTTAAAGGCGCACAGGGGCACTAATCATAAAGTTTATGGTAAGTGGGTCATGATTATACTCATTTTGAAGCTCTTGCCAAGCTAAAATTGAATACAATACTTTTAATGAGAATTAAACAAAATTTTCGCTTCAGAAGACATCAGAATCAGAATTTTCAAACCTCCGTCTGTGGTTGAAAAAACATTGAAATTCCCCTGTAACTCAGCCAGTTTTTCTTCAAATTGAAAATTTTTAAAAAATCTTAATTTTCCATTCATGTCGCGGGCCGGGCCGGGCCGGGCCGGGCCGGTGGAGGAATTTTCACTGGCCCGGCCCGGCCCTGGCCCGGCCCGGCTGGCCCGGGTTTCTGAGGCAAAAATTTTTAAGTGTCATTTTTTGAGAGAAAACTGGATTTTTGGGAACATTTTTCCAAAATGTCTTTGTTTTCAAGTTTAAGAAGTGTCATGGGATGAATTTCGTGCTTTAAAATGATTATTTTGAAAAAAATGTATCAAAAATTATCAGGAAAATTTTGAAATTTTCGGAACCCGGGCCGGCGGGCCGGGCCGGGCCGGAATAATTTTTCTCCAGCCCGGCCCGGCCCGGCCTGGCCCGCGGGCCGGGCCGGGCCAGGGCTGACCCGGGCCGGGCCGAGATTTAGCAAGTATGGTATTTTCCGTTTATAGAGCTTCAAAATGAGTATAAACAAGACTATGCTCCTCGAAATTTGAAGTTTCAGACTTTAAAGGCGCATAGGGAGTCAAAAAATCAAACTTAAGGAAAGTAGGTCATGATTATACTCGTTTTGAAGCTCTCAAAAAGTTAAATTCAGATTAAAAAAATTTTAAGTAGAAAAAATCAAAAATGCGCTTCAGAAGACGTCAGAATTCGAATCTTTTTGGATAATCGTCTGTAACTTGGCTCTAGACGGACCAAAACTTTTCAAAATTATACCATTCGATAGGAATTTTGATTCTGAATTTAACAAAAAACTGCTACAGATAACCATGACCTACTTTCTTTAAATTCGATTTTGGACCCCCTCTATGCGCCTTTAAAGTCTAACAAGGAAGTTACTTGAAGGGGCGGGTTTAACTTTTTTTGAAATTTTGGGAGCAGATAGAAGAGCTCATGAGGATTCCAAATCTGTAAAAAAAATCAGCAAAATGCTCACGCGAGCTGAGTTATGACCTAGAAAAGTTTCCCTATGATTAAGCATTTTCTCGTGAAATTTTTTTCACGGAATAGTGTATTTCTTTTAAAACAATAGTTTTCAATCAGCAGTGTGGTAAAGTGGTAAGATGGCAAGTTCAGAGGAGGAAGGTCGTAGGTTCGATTCCCCCTATCCCAAAAATTTTGCCAAAATTTTTTTTGTTTTTTTTTTAATGCTGCCATAACTGGCTCTGGAATGAAATTTAAGCAATTTAAACATGTTTTTCGGGAGTTTCTCGTCATGAATAGGCATATTCCAGGATAAAAACAGACATTTAATTTTTGAAGAAAATCACAAATATGCTCATGGGTTCATCGAAGATTTTTCAAAAGTTTTTAAAATTTTTTTTGTTTTTTTTTTTACTGAAAAAACAGTTGAGGATTCTGAACACATATTGGCAGATGTGCTCTCCCATCTTCCAAGAATGGAGACAGTATGCCTCGTATTCTGGCGGTTATGTGGACAGTTGCGCTCCGAAATGTGACAGATCAATTCAATATTGCTTCGACCGGGAAGTTTATGGAAAGTGTCAATTATCCGAGTGCAAAAGATTGTCAATGGTCAAATGCGCGTATTGTGCCAAGAACATATGTTTCCAGCAGTTTGTCATCGAATGCCACCGATGTGTTTAGAATCCTCAACTGTTTTTTTCAGTAAAAAAAAACAAAAAAAAAATTTGAAAAAAGTTTTTGAAAAATCTTCGATGAACCCATGAGCATATTTATGAATTTCTTCAAAAATTAAATGTCTGTTTTTATTCTGGAAAATGCCTATTCACAACGAGAAACTCCCGAAAAACATGTTTAAATTGCTTAAATTTTATTCCAGTACCAGTTATGGCAGCATAAAATAAAACAAAAAAATTTTCGCAAAATTTTTGGGGTCGGGGGAATCGAACCTACAACCTTCCTCCTCTGAACTTGCCATCTTACCACTTTACCACACTGCTGATTGAAATCTATTGTTTTAAAAGAAATACACTATTCCGTGAAAGAAATTTCACGAGAAAATGCTTAATCATAGGGAAACTTTTCTAGGTCATAACTCAGCTCGCGTGAGCATTTTGCTGATTTTTTTTACAGATTTGGAATCCTCATGAGCTCTTCTATCTGCTCCCAAAATTTCAAAAAAAGTTAAACCCGCCCCTCCAAGTAACTTCCTTGTAAGACTCCAAATTTAAAGGAGCATGCTCGTGTTTGAACTCATTTTGAAGCTTTAAAAACTACAAATTCAGAGTTTTCAAAAAATTTTAAATCGGGAACAAAGTCTGATGGGTTTTGGTGATTTCTTGCCTGCTGTAACCATACACTCTGAAGTGTTTTTAAAACTACAGTAATCCAAATTCTTTTCGAATCCTTACCCTTTTTGCCCTCTCTCCACTTTGTTTTGTTCTTTTTTTGTGTCTTCCCCAATTTCCATTTTCTTCTTCTTCTTCTTTTCTTCTCCTCTCAATCCAATTATAACCAGCCCAGTTTTCCCATTTAGAAGCTCTCATCTTTTTTCTTCTACTCCCAAAAGAACATGTACTTATATCAGTTAAAACGAGTCCAAAATGGAGAAGAAGAAGAAGAGAAATAGAAATGGAAAGAAAAACAACAAAACATTTCCAACAACATCTTCTTCTTCTTCTTCTTCTTCTTCACTCCCAAATTGGTTTCCTGTGTTGCTCCAGAAGGTGTTGGCGGGTGAAGAAGAAGAAGCCGACGCCTTCTTTTTTCCTCTGGAGCATACAGCATGTTTGCTCATAATAATAGGCGCCCTACCCTTCTTCTTCTTCTTCTTTTTCTTCTCCAGAAGTGAGTCGCCGAAGAAGAAGAAGAAAAAAGTGGGCGGAGTTTCGAAGGGGGTGGAGCCTCCGTTTTTCTTTTCTTAGAGGTCTTTTTCCGCTGCTCCTTCTTCTTCTTCTTTCTTCTTCTTCCTACTATCTATCAGATCTTCTTCTTCTTCTTCTTCCCGACTTTTCACCACCTTTCCATCATCCTTTTGTTTGAAAAAAATGGTGAAAAAAGGAAAAAATGTGGAAAATTCCTGTGCCATAAAAGTCTATGAATTTTTGATTGGATTTTGAAAAGAGGCGTTGATCCGTAAAAGTGGGAGAGGTGATGTGCTCCAGAATCGTAAATTCCGAATCCCCACCCCCTTCTTTTTTTTTCCTATTTAATGAGTTTGAATGTAATTCGAGCACACACTTTAATAGTGTGAAATGATACCCTTGCTCCCCTACTACACATTTTAAATTTGATGATCCCCTGTCAGAAGGAGGGGTGTCATTTTAATTTATTTATTAGTTTTATGCACAAAAAATGAATTTGGCGCGCAGGGGAATTGAACTTGTGACCTCTTGAATGACGATCATCCCTGTTACCCACTACACCATGGCGGCGCGAGGAGGAACGATCAAGTGAGTTGGTATAAAAGGTGGTGGGCGCGGAACGCTCCGCGCCCACCGCCGCGTTTATTGACTTGTTTGATCGCGCCTCTTTGTGTCCATATGGTCTAGTGGATAACAGAGATGTCCGAGGTTCAAAGGCTCTCAAGTTCGATTCTTTTTGGCCCCATTCTCTTTTGATTTCTTAATTTGTCTAGGAAATCTATTTTTCATTGTGATTGAGCAATTCCTTCTGATATAACTCTACTTTTGAACCTTTAAAAATATCTAAAAATGTTCAAAAGTCCAATTTCGATTCAGTTGCTCGATGTGTGGTGAGTGGTAAGATGGACTGGATCGCAAAATGGCGGTGGGAAGTGTACTTCTGGCACTTTGTATGCTCGTTCTATCGATCATCACTGTCGTCGGAAATCTTGCAGTTTTACTCTCGTACTATATGGATAAAAACATTCGACAACCCACCAACTATTTCATTTTCTCATTGGCCATCTCCGATTTGGTGAGTCTTTTTTATTATTTTTTCGCTTTATCGTCAAATTTTTCGTGTCGTTTTTCGCCGAAAAGCACTGATTTGAATCGGAAATTCGAATTAGATCAATGAGAGGAGTGATCCAGAGGGTGTTTGGAGATTTTCGGGAGAGCAATTAGAATGTGGCCGAACCTTTCGATGTCTAGGAATTATGGGGAGAAGTTTGGTTTTTTGTTTTTAGGGATGTGGGGAATGGAATTTCGAAAAACCTCGAAATTTACGAAAAATGCCGAAAATCTAGGTGAAAATTGAGGGTTAAAACTTAAGCGATATTTTCTGATAAATCAATTTTCGCCCATTTTTTCGTTTTGTCAGTGTTATTTAGCTTTTCATTCGATTTTCTTCGAAAACGAACAAAAATCGATAAAAATAGGCAACAAAAATTTTCAGAACAGGCTACTGTATTTTTAAAGGCGCATGTAGTAAAATAGCAAAACTTTCCGTTTTTTCTGCATTTTTCGACAATTTTCATCATTTTTCCGATATTTTCCGACTTTTTAATCCGATTTTTTTGCGATTTTAATCGTAAAAAATGGGAATAATTGCTGAAAAATCGAGAATAAGGCAAAAATAAAAGTTACCGATTACTGTATTTTTAAAGGCGCATGTAATAACACAACGAATTTTAAATCGTTACTTGCATCATTTTTTCGATATTTTCCCACTTTTTCATACGAATTTCTGCGATATAAATTGCCCAAAATCTTAGAAAAATAGGCAAAAATAAAATTAAAAGATTACTGTAATTTTAAAGGCGCATGCCAAAAATTTGTGTGAGATTTGAGCGGATAATGGTTTTTCGTCATTTTTTTTTTTGAATTAATTTCGATTTCTGGATTTCGAAAAAAGGGTTTCCGAAATCTACAAACTATATTTTTGGAATTTTGCCAAATTTTGATTGTGTATACACAGCGCTTAAGTGCGCTCAAACGCAAATACCGTAATCCTTCTGTAAAACTGACGCAAAAGCTTCCAATTGAGCTGCAAAATTTGAAATTTCTATACCAAATTTTTTTCCAGATTTCCAAAGTCAGAAATCTGACCTCTCTAACCCATATATAGTCATAAGAACATCAAAACCTTCTCATATCCGCCCTCAAAAAAGTTTGACGTTTTTTTCGTTGGCTTGCGAAGGAGAAGATGTGTTTTTGGGTGATGTCTCTCGAGACGTTTCGGCCAAAAGTGGTGAAATGACATGCAGAAAGAAGAAAAAACGGAGCAACTAGTCTTCCTAGGGCCTTCAGAAATACACACTAACTTCTTCTTCTTTTTCTAACGTCTTCTTCTTCTTCTCCAGATGCTCTCCTTTCCCTTTCCACAACCATAATCTTATGTCAGTAGGGCAACGTCTTCGACGTCTTCAGAAGTCGGGTTCTCGGCACGCAGGGTCTGTGCTCCTCCTAACCTAATTTTTTGAACATTTTTCGAAAAGGGAAGGATATGAGAGGGTGGAGAGAAATAGACGGACTGAATAAAACATTTTTAATAGTTCTGAAAAAGAAGAAGAAGAAGAATAGCGGGAAATTGACACAATTAGAAATAGATATTGGAGAAAAGGTTTGGAAGGATCTAGAGCAAGCTTCCGGAAAAGACTTTCAACTTTGACCCAAGTTATCTCGGTTCTTCTGAGAGGTATCAAAAAGTAATCAACTCACAAAATATTGCTGATGTTATGGCCAGCATTTCGTTAGTTGACCAATTTTTGACACCTTTTACAGGAACCGAGTTAATTGAGCTCAAAGTTAGGAGGTTGGTTGCCGGCCGCGAAGCTCAGCCGACAAAGGGGCTCAACGTGGACCCAATTTATCTCGCTTCCTGTAAAAGATATCAAAAAGCGGCCAACTAACAAAATGTTTGTCGTAATATTAGCAATATTTTGTCAGTTAACCGTTTTTGAATATCTTTTCTAGGAAGCGAGATAAATACGCTCCAAGTTGATGGCTTAAGGGTGAGTAGTGATTACGGTAACCGAGGCGACGAAAAAAGCGTTATATCTCAAAAACCGTGATAGTTATCAAAACGTTGTTCATTACAAAAATGATTCTTATAAAATTTCACTTAGTTTGTCTCTTGACACCTTTTTGGTATACGTTATAATTTTTGAGATATGGTTCACACAAAAAAATTCTGTTGTGAAACGTTGGCCTTATTTATCTCGGTTTTTGTAAAAGATATCAAAAAGTAGTCAACTAACAAAACATTGCTTATATTATGATAAACATTTTGTTAGTTGACAACTTTTTGATATCTTTTACAGGAACCGAGATAAATCGGGTCAAAGTTGAGGGGTCCTTGGAAGAGACCCAGAGAAATCAGACACTCTCGTTTCTCTGCGTCTCCTCTCTATCTCCTGATGTTTCTATTTCTGTCTCCAACGTTCCAATGCTCATCGACCACTTCCTTCACAACACCTTTTAACTGTTTCCTCTTCCGGTATCCTGCGGGGAAGAAAATGTCTCAAAGATCCCAGATCTTTTGGTTTTTCTCTTTTGAAATGAGATACGATACTTGGGATCGTGGGAGATTAGATTCTAAAATGAAACTGATGTCTTAAAAGGGACATTAGAATAATTTTCTTGGAATTCGGTTTATATAACCTCTTCTAGGAGTTGAACTTGTGGGTCCACCACTGGAGGTGTCGCGCCGCTACCAGCTGAGCTATGATGTCTCTTTAAACTCGAATATCTCGCTTGGGTGAAATCTTACAAAAATGTTGTCAACTACAAAAATAAAGCTCCCATTTCCGTTTAGTATATTCTTAAATTTTCAGACAAATTGAATAATTTAAAAGTACTTTTGTAGAGCTTCAAAATAAACTGATAATTATTAGCTAAAAAATTTTTCAGATTAGTACAGTTTCTCTGCGTCTCTCAATTCGCTCTAAAAACCAAATCCTTTATAATACATGTGTATACAAATATTCTGAAGATGTGCTTCTTCTTCTCCTTCTCCTCAAGGGGAGAAAAAAAGTGGTTGGGATTCGTTCCGTTCTCCAGTGCCTCTTGGCACCCCCCTCTCCTCTTCTTCTCCCCTTCCAGTTGAGCCCCATATGATGATTTATGGGTTATGCACAGTAGTTTGTAGAAGAAGGAAAAGAAGGGACGAATGAATTCGGCGAAAAAAGCCTCTCTTCCGATTTAGGTCCTGATTTCCGGTCGGGAAGAGAGAGAAAAGTGAACTGGTGTATATGAAGGGAAAACGAGAAGTGGAACAGATTTTTTTTTGAAGAGAAGAAGTGACGTGGCATGGGAAAACAACGAAAATTCAGGTGGACCCAAAAATATGGGGATCAGGTTTCTAGCTTGGATTCGAAACCTGGGACCATGGTTACAACCTAATGCTCTACACGATAGCTGCACTTTGAGCTAAATTATCTTGTCTCCTTCAAGAGATATCACAAAATGGTCAACTGATAAAATGTAGCTGGTATTATGATAAACATTTTATTAGTTGACAAGTTTCTGATATCTTTTACAGGAATCGAGATATTCAAGCGCAAAGTTGACGGTTTGGATAGGCTTCTATTAAAGGAAATGTGGTATTTGCTCTTTGAGCTCAATTATCTCAGTTCCTGTGAGAGATATCAAAAATGTGTCAACTGATAAAATGATTTTCATGAAATTTTCTACATTTTATCAGTTGACAAATTTTTGATATCTTTTACAGTAATCAAGTTAATTGAACTCAAAATTAATGTATGGAGCATTTTTGGTGATTTGAAAGTGTTCATTCAGTTTCTTTTTTCCAAACTTCTGTAAAACTGTAATTTTTCTGCAAATTCACTATTAAAACTTGATTTTTGTTAAACTCAAAAACAGAAGAGACGCAGAGAAAACAGACACACTAGTTTCTCTGCGTCTCTCGGTTGCTTGGCGTGAAAAAAACCCGAGCTGTCTACTTTGATTTAATTTATCTTGTTTGCGGTTAACGATATCAAAAAGCGGTCAACTGCAAAAATACTCTTCATAAACTCAAAAATATTTTATTAGTTGATCACTTTTTGGTATCTCTTACAGGAAAATAGATAAATTAGGTCAAATTTGAGATAGGGTGTGGCGGGGAGAGAGGCCTTGGAAGAGACGCAGAGAAATCAGTCGTTCTCGTTTCTTTGCGTCTCCTCTATTTCTGTGTCCGGATGTTTCTATTTATGTTGATTTCTCTGCATCTCTCGAAAAACCAAAACTGAAATCAATATTTATCCTAAACCAATTTTGTCTCAATTCCCCTTCAGGGCAACAACTCTCTGATCTCATTATCCCAAGACCTTTTTATTCTTTCATCTCCAGAAGACGTGCCACGTCATCAGTCGTCTTGTTGATTTCAAAAAGCGATAAAGATTCCTTCTTCTTCGTCCGAATCCGGTCGGGCGGCACTAACGTGTTGTTCTAGGAGATACAACATGCTCAGACCAATCACCCGAGATATATTCGCACTGATGAGCACGCAGCGATACGGATAAAACATTGGATAGAAGAAGGGGCTGAAATAGAAAGGATCTGGAAATTTGGGGATTTTTTATCTTTTTTTTTACTTGGCCGGCTTGGCCGGCGTTCAGCGCCGCAATCCGCCCCCCTTCTTGTACGCTAAACGCCCCACAACCTATTGTTGCACCCGTAGCGCAGCTGATAACCCTTTTGCCTGCCGTTCAAGAGGTCCCGGGTTCAACTCCCCTATAGGAATATTCCTTTTTAAATTTGTTTTTAAGTATGTCAGACTGACAGTAACTCGACTAGAACCTTGTTTACATCGGATTCTGAAGTTTCTCTAGTTTGGATTTGACAACTAGACATCTACTTCTATCTCTCTCCGTTCCTGAAAAGTGAGGGGTCATCTGAATTCCGTTTTCGAGTACTTAACATCTTCTGAAGACGTCGTCGTCGTTTGACTATATGGGACAGAAGCAGGAGCAGCAGCACAAATGAAATATGCGCAGAAAGAGAGAGAAGGAGGAGAAGAAGACGTCGATTTGCCCAAACGAAGCCTATTTTGGAAAAAGAGAAGACGTCGTTTAGAAGAGTTGTATACAAAATTTTCTATCCAGAATATATTTTTTGTATACCTTTGGAGGGGACATCTGGACATCTGCACATCATCTTCCACGTCATCTGCTCAATTTGAAGATTTAAAAAAGAGGAAGGACCTTCTGAATAGAATTCTCTTGAAGCTTCAAACATCACCTATTATAATTCTTTCTACATCTTTTGTGAAGAACTTTTTGAAAAAAAAAGGAGAGAGGAGAGAGGGAAAAGAAAAAGACAAAAAAAGAAAAGAAGTTGAGTCCGGTTAATCCTTATGATGGAACGTATAGTGAACAAAAATACCGGAAGTAAAAGTATTTTGGGTTTAAAAATGACCTAGTTTTGGGTTTCTAGGTCAGAGAAGTGTTTCTAGGCCATGAGGAATATCTGTGATTTTTCTTTCGTGGAAGCTCGCCCCTCGGTCGGCGCCGCAACGCTCTCCTTTCTTGTACGCCAAATGCCTTCTCTCGATTATTGCACTTGGTAGCGCAGGTGGGAAAACTACCGTTTGCCGTTCAAGAGGTCGGGGGTTCGACTCCGTTTTGGGGTTTTTTGGTTTTTGATGTGTAAAAAGGATTGAATAACAAACATTCTGGTATAAAAACCCCCATGACCTTGTTTTTTCAGCTCATCGGTCTCGAAGGAATCCCTGTCTACACTGCATTCTATCTAAATAACAATGAATGGATTTGGGGAGACGTCCTGTGTGATTTGTGGCTTTCCATCGACTACATCGTCTGTTTGGCATCGATTTATACCGTACTTGGGATTACTGTTGATAGGTAGGGTCCAATGGCCCAGAAAATATAATCCGATGGCTTAGAAACGTTCTCTTCCAGGTACTATTCGGTGAAGAAACCAGCGACATACCGAAACTGGAGGACTCCCGGTCGTGTTGTTTTGATTATCATTTTTATATGGCTTGTAGGTTTTTTGAATTTTTGAACTCAAAATTTTGAATCCAATACCTCAAATCCTACGATAATTTGCTTATTTTTCAGGTTCCCAGCATTCTATTCTCGGTATCGATTTTCGGATATGGCACGTTTACGGGTGAAGGGAGGATATTGAAATCGAACGAATGTTATGTGCAGTTCATGACAAATCCGTATTTGAATATGGGAATGTACATTTCATACTACTGGACCACACTATTCGTCATGCTTTATCTCTATTGGGGAATTTATCGAGCAGCGAAGAAGCTGGCGTTGAAGAGTGATCAGGTAAAGAACTACAGTAACCAAAAATATATTTTTCCGGATTCATTATCTCCATTTTTGTTTGTTTCGATTTTCGTCATTTTTCTTGAATTTTATGCCCAAAAAAGTCCGTAAAAATGACCGAAAAAAGGCGCAAAAACCGATACAGTCAATCCGGAAGACAGTTAGGTTACGGTAGTTGTTACACACAAAATAAAAACAATTGATTTTTATCATTAGAGCGCATTTTACCAATTAAAACTATCCCTGTACTCAAAATTCGAACTGCAAACTATTTGTTCGGCGGAGCGCGCTTGCTATTCTTTTGTTTTGAAAATGTTCTGCTGAAAACCCTTTTTTTATTCAATTTTCGTTACTTTTTTTGAAAAATTGTAACTAACATGAGCTTAAGAGACCGAAAATCCAAAAAAAAATCGTAAAGTTTCAGAATTTTCGTTTTTCGAAAAATGCAAAAAATCGAAAAAGTTCGACAACATTTTTTTTCAAAAAAAGTACAAAAATCAATATTTTTGACTGTTTTTGAATTCAAAATGTTTTAACCTATAAAAATATAAATTCTGAAAAAAAACCTTTAAAATCGATAATTATTGCTGTTAACCGGTTTTGAAATTTTTTGCCGAGCAACCGCGCTCCGCTGAACTAAAGGGCTTACAGTAACCAAGAAAATACAATTTAAATCAGTTTTACTGTTTCATCAACTTTCTAAAAGTTGAAACTTCAAAAATTGTAACATTTAAATTTTAGAAAAAATCCAATAGAGCACATTTACTTCTTCCACTTTTTGGTTTTCAGAAAACCAAACGACTCGCTCTTCTGACAGAAATGCGACGACCCGAAGTCAGTGTTCGAACGAGTGACGCTGGGAACAGTAGCTCCGATTCGCCAAATGATACATCGAATAGTAGCAAGTGAGTTTTTCAAACGAAGTTTTCGGTATTTCAAATTGAAAGTTATATAGCTAGAATCAGCAGAAAAAGGGCATTAAAACAAGTATAAACAAGGCAGGAGTTTCTTTTCGTACTCGTCTCTGAAATCTGTTTCTGAAAAAGTTGCCACCCGGTGGACTCGAACCTGCGGCGGCGTGGGCAAAAGACTAGCGCGCTAGCCACTACACCACCGCACAGCACAGAGAGGGGAGGAGTGGATGGCGTATACAATAGAGGGCTTTTCCACCCCATTTCGCCCTCATCCATCGCCCACTCAGTTCACTGTGGTGAAGCAATTCTTGATCCGTTTTCCCCCTGCTAACCTATAAATCAAAAGTTTCGCTCTCCTATTTTTCCGCAACCATAAGGCAATCCATTTCAATCAGTTCTTCTTTTTCCATGTCCCCGGGAGACAAAAAGACAAGTGGCGAAATGTGAAGAAATGCGCATAAATCTCAACGCATATGTATTCTTCTTGGTTTTCTAGAACCTTCCCTGGAGACTTCTGACGTCTTCTGGGGTCGAAAAAAGCAAGGAGAAGAAGAAGAAGAAGCCTGTGAACCCCCACTTTTGTTGATTATCAGGGAAAAGTGGTTTGAAGGAGAAGAAGAAGAGATACTTCTGGAAAGGAGAAATAGAATTTTCGGGGGTTTGTAAGGAGACGTTGTTGAGTCAGAAATCTCTCTCTTGAATTTAGGAAAATTGGAAATTTATGGTCTCGAGTGTCTGTTTGTTGAATCACTGCTTGAGTGGAAAACATTGATCCAGTGGGGAACGATAAAAAGATTTTTGGGTTCTAAGGAAAGGGGAATTTGTAAAATGAGGGATCGAAATTTAGAATTTTAGAATTTTAGAATTTTAGAATTTTAGAATTTTAGAATTTTAGAATTTTAGAATTTTAGAATTTTAGAATTTTAGGATTTTAGAATTTTAGAATTTTAGAATTTTAGAATTTTAGAATTTTAGAATTTTAGAATTTTAGAATTTTAGAATTTTTGAATTTTAGAATTTTAGAATTTTAGAATTTTTGAATTTTAGAATTTTAGAATTTTAGAATTTTAGAATTTTAGAATTTTAGAATTTTAGAATTTTAGAATTTTAGAATTTTAGAATTTTAGAATTTTAGAATTTTAGAATTTTAGAATTTTAGAATTTTAGAATTTTAGAATTTTAGAATTTTAGAATTTTAGAATTTTAGAATTTTAGAATTTTAGAATTTTAGAATTTTAGAATTTTAGAATTTTAGAATTTTAGAATTTTAGAATTTTAGAATTTTTAGAATTTTAGAATTTTAGAATTTTAGAATTTTAGAATTTTAGAATTTTAGAATTTTAGAGTTTTAGAATTTTAGAATTTTAGAATTTTAGAATTTTAGAATTTTAGAATTATAGAATTTTTCGAAATTCGAAATTTTCGAAATTTTACAAAATTTTCAGATTTTGAATTCCAGATTTCTAAATTTCAGAATTTTAGAATTTTAGAATTTTAGAATTTTAGAATTTTAGAATTTTAGAATTTTAGAATTTTAGAATTTTAGAATTTTAGAATTTTAGGATTTTAGAATTTTAGAATTTTAGAATTTTAGAATTTTAGAATTTTAGAATTTTAGAATTTTTGAATTTTAGAATTTTTGAATTTTAGAATTTTAGAATTTTAGAATTTTTGAATTTTAGAATTTTAGAATTTTAGAATTTTAGAATTTTAGAATTTTAGAATTTTAGAATTTTAGAATTTTAGAATTTTAGAATTTTAGAATTTTAGAATTTTAGAATTTTAGAATTTTAGAATTTTAGAATTTTAGAATTTTAGAATTTTAGAATTTTAGAATTTTAGAATTTTAGAATTTTAGAATTTTAGAATTTTAGAATTTTAGAATTTTAGAATTTTAGAATTTTAGAATTTTAGAATTTTAGAATTTTAGAATTTTAGAATTTTAGAATTTTAGAATTTTAGAATTTTAGAATTTTAGAATTTTAGAATTTTAGAATTTTAGAATTTTAGAATTTTAGAATTTTAGAATTTTAGAATTTTAGAGTTTTAGAATTTTAGAATTTTAGAATTTTAGAATTTTAGAATTATAGAATTTTTCGAAATTCGAAATTTTCGAAATTTTACAAAATTTTCAGATTTTGAATTCCAGATTTCTAAATTTCAGAATTTTTGAATTTTTGAATTTATCGAAATTTTCGAATTTAAAATTTTCGAAATTTCGGTATTGTAAACTTCAGAGTTCCTTTTTTATCACAATTTTCGCATTCTTCAAAATTCCGTTTTTTTTTTTCAAAATTCACTTTACTACTGTAATCAAACTATTCCGAAAAATATGCGATTTGTCGTAAGCAGTCTCCTGACTACCGTAACCCGTTTACAATGTTTCCAATGGTTTCAGAATCTCCAAATTACAGAATCTCACGATCTAGAATTTCAGATTTTTGAAATCTCAGAATTCCAGAATCTCAAAACCTCGGAATCTCGGAAAATTGGAGTTTCAGAATCTCAAAATCTCAGAATATCAGAATCTCAGAATCTCAAAACCTCGGAATCTCAGAATCTCAGAATCTCAGAATCTCAGAATCTCCGAATATCAGAATATCAGAATCTCAGAATCTCAGAATCTCAGAATATCAGAATATCAGATTACGTGATTTTCCTTAAAACCCAAAACTTTACGACAATTTGCAGACATTTTTTTGCAAATTTTGAACTGATCCAATTTCAAAACCAATCATCTTCTGAACTCACTTCCCTTTTTTCTCCTTCCAGACTATTTAAATTTTGGTCCCTTTTTTTCCAATTTCCTGGTTTTTTACTATTCCCATTTCTCCCAAAAAAAAATGTACCCATAAATATAAAAATGCAAATTTTTCTGGAAATTTTTCGACCTTTTCGGAATTTCTTGGTCCTTTTGGTTTTGCTTGTGTATTGCTCAATTGAATTCAATTTTTCTCTCTTCTTCTTCTTCTTTTTCTCCAGAAGAAGAAAATATTTAGAAGATGGTAAAAGGGGGAATGAAATGTGAGATTTTTTTCTGAAGAGAGAAAAGTTTTGAAGTGGTTTTTTTTCTCGAGATAAGAGGAAGAGTGAAATCTTCTATCAGGATTTTCGGTTTTCGGAAAAAAAGGGAGAAAGAAGGGACCAGAATAATTAAACAAGAAAAGAGGAAGGAAAATTTTTGGGGGCATTTTTGGGACCAAACGAGTTGCACTTTTTAAAAAGACCAAATTAGGATGAGACTTTTTTAATGAGTTGCTTTAAATATTCAAAGATCAAATAGTGAAAATGACGTCATCTACAGTAGTCTTTTTCTGCATTTCGTCGTAAGATAAGCTGTACTTATCTTGGGGAGCGCTACGCAATTTGTCGTAAAAGCTGATGCATTAGAGTGTCTGCATTTTGTCGTAAGATACACTGTACAGAAAATATTTGCATACCAGAAGGCACAGTACGCAATTTGTCGTAAAGTCTGATGCATCAAAACTGCCAAACTTAAAAAGTATCAACTTTTCTGCATTTTATCGTAAGATTTGTTGTCTTCCATACCAGAGGAATACGTACGTAACGTTTCGTAAAATTTGATACTTTAAAAAGGCAAATTTGAAAAGTCTTCCTTTTTCTGCGCGTTCTCGTAAGATATAATGTAATGGACGCAATTTTTCGTGAAAAGTCTCTTTCTCTGCATTTTCTCGTAATATACGCTGTACGAGAAAATGGCATACCTATGGAAACGGTACCCAACTTTTCGTAAAATCTGATGCATTGGAAGTCTAAATTTGAAAAATTACATTTTTGTCTGCAGTTTATCGTGAGATTTGTAGACTAGCATAGCGAATGGAATAGTACGCAATGTGTCGTAAAATCTGATGTATGCCAAATTTGAAAATTATCCGTTTTTCTGCATTTTGTCGGGATATCTGGTGTTTGAGCTATTTTTACACTACAATCCATTCTGTTGGTGTGTATGTTTGTCCAGATCTCCGAAGCCCCAGAGAATCCTCTTTTTGTAGCTCTCTCTTTTTCCAAAAATAATAATTCTATCCAATTATGAATAGCGCAACCCTTTTGACATGAATTGAAAGTGACCATTCCGGATACGGAATTTAAAGTGATTCTGAATCTCTCTGCCGACGTCTTCTGATGCCTTCTTCTATGCCCCATTTCCCGTTAGTCTTCTCCGTTTTTCCTTAAATCACATTACCTTTTCCTTCTTCTTTCTTTCTATCTCCTCTTCTTCTTCTTCTTTTGACCGCCCCGTATATATCTGATGACGTGTGGAAGGGGTAGTTGTGCCCTTCGGGCACTGAGTACATACGTACATAACAAATCAAATCCCAGAGTATCCCCCAGACAAAAAAGGGACTATTCAAAATCCACGTGTATTTCAATCCAAATGTATTTTCAGATGTTTCCGAACGGCTCAACCGACGACTACATTGCCAACGACACAAACAACTGCTGTTGGAACGCCACCGCCTGTTTTCCGGAATCATATGACACTTCATAATAATAATATTGATTTTACTAAAGATTTAGAGATTCCAAGACCACCAACACCTCCGGATGAGAATACTTATAGGTGGGTTTTCTTGATATGAGGATTCTATCTTTGAGCTTAATTACCTCGGTTCCTGTAAGAGGTATCGAAAAGGTTCATTACATTTTGTTGACCTAGATTTCAATTTTCAGTTCATGACCTAGATTTCAAGTTACAGGTCATGACCTAGATTTCGATTTTCAGGTCATGACCTAGATTTCAATTTTCAAGTCACGACCTAGATTTCAATTTTTAGACCGTGACCTAGATTTGTTTTTTAGATCATGACCTAGATTTCGATTTTTAGGCCGTGACCTAGATTTGTTTTTCAGATCATGACCTAGATTTCGATTTTCAGGCCATGGCCTAGATTTCAATTTGTAGGTCAAGACCTAGATTTCCATTTTTAGGTCATGACCTAGATTTCAATTTTCAGGTCATGACCTATATTTCCGATTAAATTCCAAAATTCTAAAATTCTACATTTTCAGCAATCCAAACTTCTCCATAATTTCGGAGCAGCTAACCAATGGATTCTCTCGTCAAGAGCCATCATCTGTAATCGAAAGAGAAAGTACAGCTCCGTGTGTCTCTCCAGAACCATCACAAGCATCACACGAAGAGATGATGACAGAGAATCATCATGCGCATTTTAAGTGAGTCCCTTCTTCTTTTCGAATTCAGAATTCTATCTAATTTCCAGACCCGAACTCTCCTTGCCCTTTATTGATGCTGATAGTGTGTCATCCATGGTGGGACATGACGATTTAAGAAGAGCAATGAGTATTCGATTATCGAGAAGTGCATCCACCCAAAGAGGAAATATCGATACGCCTGTTGTGGAATTAATTGAGAATTTGGATGAAATTATGAGTGGAATTAAGGAGGATCAGAATGGAAATAAGGAGATAAAAGAGGAGGCAAAAGAGGGAGAAGAAAAGAAAAAATCAGGGATTGAAAATGGAGGAATGCATCATGTTACAATTGCAGCAGAGGATGAACAACAGGTTAGACCCTATGTCCCCTAACTTTGACCTTCTCGGTTACTGTAACAGACATCAAAAAGTGATTAACTACAAAAATGTTCAACAATTTAAGACAAACATTTTATTGGTTGACCACTTTTTGATAACTTTCACAGGAATCGAGATAAATTCATTGAAAGTTGAAAAGACGGCACTTGCATGGTGAGCTACGTGGTCGGCTGCCGACCTCTTAACTTTGACCAAATTTATCTTATTTCCCGTGAGAGATACCAAGACTTAGTCAACTAACAAAATATTGCTGATATTCTGATAAACATTTTATCAGTGAACCACTTCTTGATACCTTTCCCAGAAACCTAGATAAATTCCATTCAAAGTTGGGGCGACCGGTTTGACGAGGTCAATGGGATACGGTAGTTCGTTCTTGTGCCTTTAAGAAAAGCTTAAACAGGCTTTGGGAGCCATTGCTACAATTAGAAAAAGTGACATTTTGATATAGTTTTTTGATCTATATTTTACTTTCGATCCGTTCAAAAACTTCAAATTGTAAACTTTTCCAGCCATCAACATCGAAAGAATCCGAGCAAAAAGAAGAGACGCCGCCGGAGAATCATGATCCAAACGAAGTGAAGGTACAGTAATCCAAGTTGCAAGTTTGAATTGAATATTGAAAATATTGGTTGGAAACACAGACACCGAGGAGACGCAGAGAAACGAGAATGTCTGATTTCTCTGCGTCTCTTCCAAGCGCGCCCCTCCACGCTCTTCAACTTTGAATCAATTTATTTCGGTTCCTATGAAAGATATCAAAAAGTAATCAATTAACAAAATATTTAACATAACATCAGCAATATTTTATTAGTTAGCCATTCTTTGATATCTCTCACAGAAACTGAGATAAAGTGGGTCAATCTTAAAGGCGGCGCTTGCCGTACGTGGCGGCTGCCGAATTTTTTGAGCTAGTTTATCTCGGTTCCTGGGAAAGATATCAAAATGTAGTTCACTGATAAAATACTTATCGACATATCAAAAATATTTTGTTAGTTGACTATTTTTATATCTCTTACAAGAACCGAGATAAACTGGTTCGAAGTTAAATGCGACAGTGAGCTTGCCGGCGGCCGGCATTTTCCTAGCTTTAAACTAATGTATCTCAATTTCTGTGGAAGGTAGAAAAATGATATCAACTGATAAAATGTTTATTATAATATCAGCAATATTTTTTAGTTGTCTTCTTTTTGATATCTCTTAAAGGAACCGAGATAATTGATCATAAAAAACACCAATTTTCAGGTTCCCTTAATTGCTGTGTCTCGTGTGGAAAGTGTCAAAAGCACCGCCGGCGGGAAAGTGCGTCGCCTGATAACTCAAATGCGAAGTCACAGTATTCGAAGTAAACGAAAAAGGAATAACAAAAAAGTGAGCTCATCCGCCCCCTACTACAGTAATCCTTCCTCATCAAATCTCTCAATTCCTCAATCACAAACAAATCATCGGTCGGGTGGTGGTGTCCGGCGACACCCGGTCACAATTACTCTTCAATTTCAGAGTGTATTATCGGCTCTTAACTTTTTTCAACGTAAAAAGGTAACACAAAAGAGAGGCTCTTTTTGGTTTAGACGCTTGGCTTCTACCCACTTCTAAAAACAACATTTTCCCTTTTTTCACTTTTCTACAAAAAGTTTTGCATGTTTTTTCTAGAATTTTCTGGGGGAAAGAGGATTTTTCGAAAAATATGGGATTTCAAAAAAGTGATATTTTTTGCTTACCGTAATTTTTTTCTAATTTGGGTTAGTCTATGTAAAAAACATTTTTGGTTCAATGCGTCTTTAAACTTTTGTTATTGGGTTACTGTAGTTTTCCAGTTAATGCCCTTTTTGTTTGGCATCTGACATATTTATACTCATTTGAAAGCTCTTTTCCATCTGATTTTGATGATATACTCATAAAGATCTGAACAAAACTGAGAAAGTTACAGTAGCTTGAAGGTTCTGTTATCATTAGAGCGCATTTTCTACAAGTTTCCAAATTTAGCCATGAGTATACTCATTCAAAAGCGCTTTTTTAGCTTATTCCAATGGTATAATTATCACAAAATTTTGAGCAACGCTGTGCAAGTTACAGTAGCTTGAAATTTCATTATGATTAGAGCGCATTTTCTGCAAAATTTCAAATTTAGCCATGATTATACTCATTTGAAAGCTATTTTCATGCTGATTTCAACTGTATAATTTTCATTGACTGTCGATCAAAAATGGTAAAGTTACAAGAGCTTAAAGGTTATGTTATCATTAGAGCGCATTTTCTACAAGTTTCCGAATTTAGCCATGAGTATACTCATTTGAAAGCCCTTCTTAAGTTGAATCTAACCGTATAATTTTCATTGAATTTTGAGCAAAATTAAAGAAGTTACAGTAGCTTGAAGGTTCCGTTGTCATTAGAGCGCATTTTCTGCAAAATTTCAAATTTAGCCATGACTATACTCATTTGAAAGCTCTTTTCATGCTGAATCCAATCGTTCAATTTTTATCAAATCTGAAGCAAAATTTAGCGAGTTACGGTATTTTTACCATGGGATTACTGTAGTTTTTCGGGAAAAAAAGTTTTTCAAAAAAAAACTTGGTCATGATTATACTCATTTGAAAGTTTTTCTTAAGCTGAATCCAATCATATAATTTTCATTGGATTTGACGCTAAATTGAAGAAGTTACAGAGGGCTAAACTTTTGCTCTTGGATTACTGTAGTTTTCCACTCGGGACCCTTTGAAATTTGGCATGATTATATTCAATCAAAAGCTCTTTTTAAGCTAAATCTAATGGTATATGTTTCATAAAATTCTGAACAAAACTTAGCGAGTTACAGTATCTTTACGGTTTTAAAGAATTTTTTCAACAGTTAAGCTTCGACTTTTTTGCCGTAATGTCCAGTGTTTTTCTTCTTGAAGTGACTTGTCCCAAAAAGCAAATTCCTTCTTTTTTTCTCATTTTCAGCTTCTTTACTTTTCCCTTAGAAGATTTCTTCGATAATCTTATTTTTATAATTTCAGGAATACAAATCTCGATCTGAAAATCGTGCTCGAAAGGCTCTCCGAACAATCACATTCATTCTGGGATCATTTATCATTCTATGGACACCATTTTACGTTTTGGCAACAATTTACGGATTCTGTGAGACGTGCAAAGCATCGCCATCATTCAATACATTATATACGATTTCCTATTATCTGTGTTATATGAATTCCCCGTTGAATCCATTCTGTTACGCTATGGCCAATCAGCAATTTAAGAAGACGTTGACCAGAATTTTTAAAGGAGACTTCAGAAGGGTCTAGAACGTTTTTCTCTTTTTTTCGTTTTTTTTTAACCGCTCAAAAATCCCTCATTTCCCCCCTATCATCCCACTCTTTCTTTCCTTTTCCCTATTCATGCCATTTGCATTAGAGCGAACTTGCAAAAACATTGTGAAGATCATCTTTGAACAAAAGAAAAGCGTTTTGTTTTTTGTGATAATTGTTTCTCTGATCACCTTCCCCATGGATATTTTATATTGATACTGTGATAATATTACTTTTTGATTTTTAAGAAATGAATTTTAGTAAGGCATTTTTTCATACTTCCCAATATTCAATTTTCAGGTCATGACCTAGCTTCAAATTTTTAGGTCATGACCTAGATTTTAATTTTTAGGTCATGACCTACATTTTATTTTTTAGGTCATGACCTGGATTTAAATTTTTAGGCCATGACCTAGATTTCATTTTTTAGGCCATGACCTAGATTTCGATTTTTGGGTCATGACCTAGATTCCAATTTTCAGGTCATGACCTAGATTCCAATTTTTAGGTCATGACCTAGATTCCAATTTTTAGGTCATGACCTAGATTCCAATTTTCAGGTCATGACCTAGATTCCAATTTTCAGGTCATGACCTAGATTCCAATTTTCAGGTCATGACCTAAATTTCAATTTTTAGGTCATGACCTAGATTTCGATTTTTGGGTAATGACCTAGATTTTAATTTTTGGGTCATGACCTGGATTTTAATTTTTAGGTCATGACCTAGATTCCAATTTTCAGGTCATGACCTAGATTTCGATTTTTAGGTCATGACCTAGATTCCAATTTTCAGGTCATGGCCTAGATTCCAATTTTTAGGTCATGACCTAGATTTCGATTTTTGGGTCATGACCTAGATTTTAATTTTTGGGTCATGACCTGGATTTTAATTTTTAGGTCATGACCTAGATTCCAATTTTCAGGTCATGACCTAGATTTCGATTTTTAGGTCATGACCTAGATTCCAATTTTCAGGTCATGGCCTAGATTCCAATTTTTAGGTCATGACCTAGATTCCAATTTTTAGGTCATGACCTAGATTTCGATCTTTGGGTCATGGCCTGGATTTTAATTTTTAGCTCATGACCTGGATTTTAATTTTTAGATCATGACCTAGATTCCAATTTTCAGGTCATGACCTAAATTTCAATTTTTAGGTCATGACCTGGATTTCAATTTTTAGGTCATGACCTAGATTTCATTTTTCAGGTCATGACCTAGATTTCGATTTTTGGGTCATGACCTGGATTTCAATTTTCAGGTCATGACCTAGCTTCAAATTTTTAGGTCATGACCTAGATTTTCATTTTTAGGCCATGACCTAGATTTTGCAACGCATTTGCAACGCAGGAAGCTTTTCAGAACCAACGAGGAAACTTATCTGGACACTGATTTTCCACAAACGCTTAAATCATTAGGAACATTGAAAAATGAAGCAAACGAGGTCGTGAATCTTTCCGGAGTTTCCTGGCTGCCTCTAAATCTTCTAAAAGATGATGGATACAGAATCAGTGATCCGTTGTCACTTTCCAATTTCGACAAGTGGTGTTTATGGAAAAATCCATGGCCATTTCATGTTTGTCAAGGACATGTTGGAGATTGTTGGTTGATGGCTGCACTGATGACAATTTGTAAAAGAACAAAGTTGTTGGAACAAGTTGTGCCAAGAAATGAGTATGCGCTGGAGACAGGATTGGTACAGGTTAGGTAGGTTTTTCAAAATTTTGGGGACAGAAATCCAGTTTTTGAAGTTTTCTGCTAATAGTGGCATTCAAATATGCATTTAACAATTTAGATCATCTGTATCAGGTTAGATAATGGTCCATAACTTTTTTCAAACGTAACATTTTTTAATATTTTAAATGGATACTGTAGGTCTTTATAAGAGCTACAAAACCGTAAACCACTCAACTAACTTTTGCTTTCCCACATTACCAACAGAGCGTGTTTTACACAAACACCATTTTGAAACTCGAGGATTATTGTTCAGTAAAAGGACCATAACTTTATTCAAATTCGATATTTTTTAATGATTTTAACTGGAAAATGTAGATCTTGTAAAGGACTACAAAATAATATTAAATTCAATGTAGTTTGGATTACGGGACTTTGAATATGAGTGACTTGAACATTGGAATCTATTCTTCGCCAGCATAAAGTAGCGTGTCTAGGTAAAAACGGCATAGATAGCCTAAAAACTGATATTTTTCAACAATTCAAAATGGATACTGTAGATCTTAAAAAGAGCTACAAAATCATTCAAAACTCAATATGCTTTAAATTCCGGGTCTTTTAATATAAGTGTCTTAAATGTTGGAATCTATGAGTGGATGCTTCTTAGTCGTAGCTGTAGCCAGCGTCAAATTTGATATTTTTCGAAAATTTGAAATGGATATTGTAGTTCTTGAAAAGCTTTAAAAAATAATATAAAATTTGGCTAGTTTCAATTTTAGATTTTTTAGAAAGTTTAGATCAAATCTGGTGCCAAGTTTCAGATTGCTCATCGATGGTCAATGGCAAGTGATTCGAGTGGATTCCCATATTCCAAGTATCGATGGTATTGAGCAATGTGTGATGATGCCCAAAAAACAGGCGTGGCCGGCTTTTATTGAGAAAGCGTTTGCCAAGAAGGAAGGATCTTATGGGAATCTTCATGGTGGATATTCAAATCAAGCGTTCAGTTGTTTAACAGGTGATTTTAGGGATTTACAGTACCCTAATGTCTTACTCCTCTATGGTAATTGACCGAAATCCAAGTATTTTTAATTTTACATCAGTTTGTAGCTCTTTCAAAACATCACATTTTCCAATAAAAATCGTTGAAAAATAGCAAATTTGAAAAAAAGTTACTGTTTCTTTTTCTCAAAATCCTAAGACTTCTAATTAACCGAGTTCTTTATCATTTTGTAGAACTTTTGAAGATCTACATTTTGCAGTTTTAAATTTCAAAGAATATTCATTGCAGGCGCCTTGACAAAGATAGTTCACATGCATGATGAGATCGATCAGGATCAGCTTTGGGAGGATATGATCAAATATTAGTGAGTATATTATATATGGTTTAGAAGCGGATTTCATCATCTAAATTTTCCAATTGGATTAACTGAAAAATATTGAGTTTGAAAAGACTTATGGCACGTTTACTGAACGAGGACATCTTTATGCTAAAAGATGCCTGTGTTAAACACGCTCTATCGAGGCTGTGAAACAGTGAAAACTTAATCGTATTTAATATCAACTCGTAGATCTTTTAAAGATCTACAGTATCCATTTTGAATTTTGGAAAATCTCAAATTTGACACTAGCTACACCGCTTTTCCCTAGGAATGCTACTTCATGCAGATGAAGGAGCAGATTTCAATCTTTAAGCCTCCTTTATTATAATATTCAAAATACGTAGCATATTGAATTTTATATACTTTTGTAGGCCTTTTCAAGACCTACATTTTCCAATTGAAATAATTGAAAAATCTTATATTTGAAGCTAGCTACATATTTTTTTTAACTAGCAGCGCTACTTCATGCTGTCGAAGGAAAGATTCCAATCTTTAGGACACCCCTATTCAAAGTCCCATAATTTAAACTACATTGAGTTTTATATCATTTTGTAGACCTGTCCCAGACCTACAGTATGCAATTTAAAAATTCAAAAAATATTAAAATTGAAAAGAGTTATGATCCTTATACTGAGCCCTTTTTATTCAATACATAAAGAGACCTGTGTTGAACACGCTCTGTTGAGAATCTGGAAAAATGAAAGCTGAGTGAGACTTATATGGTTTTGTAGATGTTTTGAAGACCTACAGTATCCTTTTTGAATTTTTGAAAAATCACAAGTTTGAAGCTAGCCTTTTTACATCGCTTTCACCTAATAAGGTTACATCAGGGAACAGGCGCTAAAAGACTCCCATCTTTAAAGCTCCCCTATTCAAAGTCCCATAACTCAAACTATATTGAACTTTATGCTATTTCATAGCCCTTTTTAAAACCTACAGTATCTAAATTGATCTATTTGAAAATATTGATTTTGAAGCTAGCTACACGTCTTCCAGCTCCGCCGGCTTTCTGATCACCGCTTCGACGCCACCTTTGAAAGAAGGAACAGAAGAATGGGAATTCTACGAAAAACACACATTGGATCATCGCCATGTATACGGGGTTCTCGATTTTAAAGAATATCAGGGCCATCGATTGACTCAAATTGGAAACCCAGGTATTACTCGATGGAGCGGAAAATTTGCATCGATGTCGAATTATAGATACGGTAGGGAAATTTTTTTGTAGAATTTATTTAAAATGGTTTTTTATTTTTTAGAAGATTTCTTACACTTCGGATTCATGGATCAATGCCTGGCGGATCTTAAGATTTGGTGGATGGAATTAACGGATTTTTGCCGATTTTTCCAGAGAATCGATGTTTGTCATTATCGAGAAGGATGGCATGAGAAACGGTTAAGACAAAGAGTGAATCGAAAAAATGGACAAGATTTTCAGTTTGTTCCAAAATTTTCAAAAAAAAATGTTCATTAAATTTTCCAGAATCATCCGTATCGATGTAAAAGAAAAATGTGAGATGGCAATAGAAGTGTTTGCTGAAAGATGCACTTGGCGCGAGGTACGGTTTTAATTTCTGAAAACTTCAGAATATACAGAACACAACTAGATCTTTATTTTTGTAGTTGACAATTTTTTGATAGCTACCGTAGTTTTTAAGATATGCGCCTTTAAATTTGGTGCGACTCCCACCACCCACCAGGCCGCCGACCATGTGATGTGACAGCTTTAAAGACGCATATCTTCTAAACCATGATAGCTAGAAAAAAGTTGTTAACTACAAAAACATGTAAAATTTTATTTTATACATTTTATCATCAGTAAATGTTTGCTAGCTACCGTAGTTTTTTAGATATGCGCTTTTAAACACGGAGGTTACTCTGATTTTACAACGGCCCCCTGCACAATGACCTGGTTGTGGAACAAGATTGCATTTTATGCCATTTTTTAGAAATTTTAAAGTCTTATATTTTCCATTTTGAATTTTCGAAAAATCTCAAATTTTAAGCTGGCTACATCTCCCTTACTTAGGCACGCTACGTAATGCTGACGAAGGATAGATTCCACTCTTTCAGTTACCCCTACTCAAGTTCCCTAATTTGTAGCATATTGAATTTTATACCCTTTTTATAGCTCTTTTTTAACTCTACAACCTCCGTTTTAATTTTTTCAAATATCACAACTATCAAGCTAGCTACATTTATTTCACCTAAATAGGATATGACTAAGGAGCAGTCGCTTAAGACTCTTCTATTAAAAAAACTCCAACTTTAAAGCATATTGAATTATATATGGTTTTGTAGCCCTTTTTATTCCTTATAATCCCTTTTTTGAATTTTCTTAAAATCCCAATTTCAAGCTAAACTACACTCATTTTTCTAGGGAAACATCTTTCTCAACCTTCATCGTTGCTGTCTGGAGAGCCAGGAGCTCGGTGAGCTTCTCTATACAGCTCACGATTTTGAACAGCAAATCACATTTGATGAATATATCGATTTACAACCAGGATCCTATTTTGTGATTGTTGTATTTATGGAATCCATGAATAATTTGGATTTAGATTGGGTGTTTAGATGGTGGGTCGAGAAAAAGATACGGTATTTTTTTCTAGCTCGAATTTTCAGCTCAAAATCTCTGGAAAATATTTCGCTAAGCTTCCATGTTTGCCCCTTCTCGACAGTCCTGAAAAGTGTGCAATCGATTTTTTTGATCTATGGAAGAGTAGATCACAGTGTTGAGGACCAAGTAATTGTGTACACCTGGCATGGAAAAAAAGGCAGCTTTGTGATGGTTGACAATTTGAGAGAATCGGATTACTGTAGATTTAAGTAATTGACTTTTTTGAACCAAAATTATTAATAAGGTAATTTAGTGGATCCATCGACCCAGATTATACGAGAAAAGTTCGTACATTCATGTGTTTCAATTATTCACAAGTGGTACCACCTAGATCGCGAATGATTGTTGGGAATATTTCCTATCGTCAAGAAGAGGGGCAGTGGAAAGGTGTAATAACCATTAAGGTAATTAACAAGTCTAGAGCTTCATTTTTGTAATTGACAACTTTTTGATAGCTACCGTAGTTTTGAAGATATGCGCCTTTAAAGTTTGAAGACCTAAAAATGGATAAAAGCTATTTTAAAGACGCATAAGTTGAAAACTTGAATATTTAGAAAACAAATCAAAACTACAAAAATGTGTAAAATTTAATTGTGCACATTTCACTAGTTGATACTTTTTTTCTACCTATTGTAGTTTTGAAGATATGCGCCTTTAAAGTTGGCGCTCCTCTCTGTCAGGCGCCTGAAATAAGAGAGGAGGCACGCCAACTTTAAAGGCGCATATCTCAAAAACTATGATACCTAGTCGATTTATGCGAACTACAAAAATCTGTAACATTTAATTTTGTACATTTCACTAGATGACAAATTTTTCTAGCTACTGTAGTTTTTGAGATATGCGCTTTTAAAGTTGTCGCACCCCCCGCAAGACGTAGAAGTGTGTCAACTTCGAAGACGCATATCTCAAAAACTACGGTAGCTAGAAAAAATTGCCAACTACGAAACTGACGCTCTGGAATTGCTTTATATTTAAATTCTCAGACAAATCTTTTTTTTCAGTACTCTATCCGTAGCAGTTATCTCCGATGGCTCGACTGGCTGGATTATATGATATGTCTGTCGGAAATCGAGTACTGTACCAGACTTTAGGACAATTCGAGAACTTTTTTTGAAGAACAATTTTTATGCAAAATAAATGGGAAGCTTGGATTCAAGTTTCTAAAACCATGTTTGAAATGCCATTAAAAAATGCACAAATTGCACAAACAGGTGTTTTTTGTTACACAAAGTGGTTTTGCTTTAAAAAGCATATCTCGGTCAAGATGCACTAAAAATATAGGTTATGACCTAGATTTCAATTTTTAGGTATATCGGACTATGCCTTTGCACTAAACAGTAGAAAAAAGCCTTGGAATTCAATGAAAAACGCATCGAAAATGGTAGAAACTTTATTGCGAGCGATAGAGTGCTGTAGTTCGAAGGCGCATAGCAGAAATCACCAAAAAGATTTCAGGACATGCGCCATTGGGTTACAGTAGATTTCTCTCATCCCTGAGAAAGTTTCTTCGCATTTTTCAGGAGTTGGGGACAATCCATAACAACTAGAATCTTTGACAAATTTATTTCTTTATAAGAAAAACAACAATGAACGATAGAAAAAAGTGGAAAAGATCAAATAATTTCCAGAAGACGTTTAAAAATCAACGAATTAGTTCTATCCGACAACTTCTCGCATTCCGGAGACATTTTCAATTTTCCAGCTTTTTCGAATGAGTCCATCTGACGAATACACCTTTCCAGAAGCTTCGGCATCATATATTCATCAGCCAGCCATAACATTTTCTCATATCCGATTTTCGATATGTGAAGAAGATGATATTCAACGATTCCAATAACCGATAAAACTTGGAAACGATTAGCCATTTCGAGAAGCTTTTCGACGGTGTGATCTGCAAACTTTCTAGATTTTCTACGTCCAGAAATCGATAAACACCTACCATTGGGAAAATGGGGATTTGAATGGAAACTGGAGAGGAGAAGTCCGAAATCTTCATAGGAGACTTCCTTGATTTCGATTTCTTTCATTTGTCCCTCTATGAAATGTGCAGAGAACAGCGATGAGAAATAGTCGGAGTGGATGGAAAGGAACTGTAAGAAGTAGAATTTGAACGTTTTCTAGAAGTTTTTGGATTTACCGTTTTATTAACATTCAGCTTCTTTCCTTCTACAACGAGAACGACATCTGTTTTATCGGAAGCCTCAAACATTTCATCGAAAGAAATCTTCTCAGGCGGAGACAGTATATTTTCGGGTTTATGCGATTCAGCAGAGTGGGCGGTGAGTTTGTATTCGAAAAGGACCGTGTAGGATGAGAAACCACCACTTTCAACTGTTACCGATACTGCATGCTTCGTGTCAGTCCAATTAATATCAACTCTGTGTGGATTCCAACTTGCGAAACAACTAGTGACGATCAAATGTCCAACCAGACGATTGCATCCTTGTTTTTTCAATTCTTCCCAATCAAACTTCCAGATGAAACTGGCTTTTTGAGAAGTATCGACTTGTCCACTCCAAGTACTGGAAAAATATGCAAATTATTTCATGGAAATCATGTTATTTTAATCACTGTTTGATCCCATCCTTTTCTCCTGTTTCCAATACACTCGTGATACCAGTCACTACCTTCTGATCACTTTTATGAGAGATTACTTTAGTTGTCATAGCGTTTTTGTTGTTTGTCTGAAAAATTTAATTTTGTCAATAAGTTTTAATAAATTCAGAGCATTTCGAACGATTAGCAGCTGAAACATGAAGAAGCTATCAGAATTTGCTAATTTTCACAGAAAATTCGGGAAAAAAAACTCGGAAAAATTAGCGAAAATTCGGAGAAATTCAAAGAAAATTGAGCAAAAAAGGACAAGAAAAATACTTCACCACAGCAATAGGTACTGTAATTTTTTTGTGGTGAAAGCCGGAATAACTAATTTGCGC
Source organism: Caenorhabditis nigoni (assembly GCA_027920645.1). Taxonomy (NCBI): domain Eukaryota; kingdom Metazoa; phylum Nematoda; class Chromadorea; order Rhabditida; family Rhabditidae; genus Caenorhabditis; species Caenorhabditis nigoni. The sequence goes on along the minus strand of CP115866.1, from coordinate 4,551,175 downwards.
ATGCTCCTTGAAGGTACTGTAGATTTTGAAAACAATATGATTTTCCATTTTAAACAGTTTATTGCTGAAATTTTGTATTTTCATTGACAAAATTAGTAGGCATTCACGAAAAACGGAGCAAAAACAGACGGAACTACCAAAAAAATACTTGGAAAAGCTACAGTAATTTGAAGGCGCACAACCCAAACCAAAAAAAATACTGATTTTCATTATTTTTTCTGGTTTTTTTCCTGAAATTATTGATTGGGTCATCTTCAATTAACGACTGCTTTATTAAAACAATGGACTAAATCGATAAAAAATCAGTTAATAGTGATGGCCTTCTTGAGCAGCTCCTTCCAGACGGATGCATTGAATTTATTGGCGTTTTCAGTAGCGATTTCAGCCAAATCTTTTTTCGTTTTGATATCACACAAGCACTTTTTCTTGAGCTTTTTCAATTTGTACTCGATGGCAAGATTGAAATTGATTTTTATCGATTTTTTGGATTTCGAAATCAAGAATTCTTCGCATTTCCTCAACATCGATTGGGATCCGAACTTCGCCGACAACTCCAGAACTCCATTTATTGATTTTTCTGAAAAAAAATCTTCAAATTTTACAAAAAATTTTGCTGTAAAATACCATCAATTTCTTGTTCGTTTTTGAGGATTTTCAGAAAATTCTGGAAATCGGCTGGCTTCTTACAATCCGCAACTCTGATTTCTGATTTTCCACGTTCCTCGGAACTTTTGAAGAATAGAGTGTTGAAGTAAGTGGAATGGCCGGCAAGGAACTGGAAAAAAGTGGGCGGAGCTTTTTTTCAAAAAATAAAAAATAATAATTCAAAATTTTACCTTTTTATCAACTTTGAATTTTTCTTTTCCGACAACCAAAACAACCGTTTGGTCATCAGAAGCTCCCGAATCTCCGAATCCTTCGATTTTATTGATTTTCACACGAAACTCGACTTTCAGCTTCTTATTGATAACGTATCTTTTATATTCATCCCAATCGGTCATAAACCATACAAAGTTTTGACCTGCATCGAATCGAAATGATGCTTTAACTCCGGGACTTTTCGATCGTTTTCCCACGAATTTCATTTCATAATCCGCATCGATAGACCAGCCGGGCGGTTCGTTTTCCAGTTCACAGAACAGATAAATATCAGTCCAATTTCGCTTTTGATACGCTTCAATGTGCCTGGATTTTAAGATTTTTGTTGAAAAAATATTGATTTTTTGGTTTACCAGGGAATATTATATCTCATTTCTGTCGGGCCGCTATCGTCTCCCATCCAACGAGCGTTATCGAAGACATGTCTGATCACAAACTCCTTTTCTATGGGAATTCTAGTCATTTTTTCTGGAAAAAAAGTTGCTGATTTTTAAGTGATATTTGTGAAAAAGTCTTTAATTTCAGTGAGAATTAGTTTTTAGAGGCAATAGCGTCCTTATTTCTACCGAAAATTCAGTTAAAATCCCAGAATTTCCGCGCGAAATTACGGTAGATTCTTAAAGGAACATGCGAAAAAAAGGCGGAGGGTCTCGACACGAAATCGTACAGTGATGCAAAAATGACGCAATTTCTTGCTTTTTCAACGCTTTTACCTAATTTTCTTCAAGAATCTTCCGGAAAATGGCTGGAATCCCCATAGAAAAAGAGTTTGTGATCAGACATGTCTTCAATGACCCTCGTTACCTGGATTATGAAGATTGTTGGACAGAAACAAGATATAATATTCCCTGGTAAATACATCAAAAAATCAATTTTCTTCAACGAAAATCTAAAATTCAGGTGTCTGGAAGCTTATCAAAAGAGACAAACCACTTATTTCAGTTTGAACTGTTTGCTGGAAAAAAGACCGCCCGGCTGGTCGATCGATTTCGATTATGAACTGAAATTCGTGGGAAAACAGAAGAGTTTCAAAACTAAAGGATCAGATCGATTCCGTTCATACGGAGACTTTGTGCGCTATTTGTCAGATTATTCTGAATATAAAAAATACATGATTAATGGAAAGCTAAAAGTCGAGTGGCGTATCAAAATCAATAAAATGGTCGGATTCGAGGCTCTTGAAGACCCGGATTCTGCAGTTTTGTGGGTCGGACAAGAAACATTCCAAGTTGATAAAAAAGTAAAATTTTCCTTCATTTAAAAATTGTTTTCTAAGCTCCGCCCACTTTTATTTCCAGCTCCTTGCCGATAACTGCACTTATTTCCACAACATCTTCTTCAAAAGTTCCGACGAGTTGGGAAAATCAGAAATCGAAGTTGAGGATTTTAAGAAGCCAGTCGATTTTAAAATTTTTCTAGAAATTCTCAAAGGCGAACATGATATTGAGGGTATTTCGCAGCTGAATTTTCATAAAATTTCAATTTTTTTCAGAAAAATCAATAAATGTAGTTCTCGAGTTGTCTGCCAAGTTCGGATCCAATTCGATGTTGACCAAATGCGAAGAGTTTCTGATGGAGAAATCCAAAACTTCGGTGAAAACTAAGTTCAACCTTGCCATCGAGTACAAATTGAATAAGCTCAAGGTAACTGACACAAAGAGACCCAATCATTAAGAATTTGAAGTATTTCAGAAAAGTATCTTCTCCGATATCACAACGAAAGAAGACTTGGCTGAACTTGGATCTGAAAATGCCAGTCATTTCAACGCATCCGTCTGGAAGGAGTTGTTCCAGAAGGCCATTTCTATTAACTGATTTTTTATCGCTTCAATCAATTGTTTTAATAAAAGCAACTGTTTGTTGAAAATGTCCAAATTCATATTTATTTGTTTAATTCGATGTCGATTTGTTGTCTCTTGAATCGAACAACTATTGCTTCTTCATTTTAATTTATCGATTTTCATTTCAGAATGTCAGACAACCTGGAAAAAAGCTTCAGCATTTGTCAAGTCTTCAATAATATCAGCAATCTGAAAGATAATGTAGTGACAGATGGAGATTCTGTCAAACGATTCGGAGTTTTTTGGTAAGAAATCACAATATTTGAACTTCCTGAAGATTGTTTTAGGAAAATTCAACTATACAAATTGTCTGATGGCGCTATCAATCCATATTTATTCTGCGACGAGAGCTCTGAAGCTAATAATTGGTCAATTAAAGCAGTGTGTGAAATAATTGTCGGTGGAAAACTATTCATAACAGGACAACAATTCGAATTCACGAAAGTTTTTAAGACATTCCGTCCATTGTGGGTCCCCAAAATCGAATTTCCTAAATACGGAATCGACGACAGTGTCACTATTGAGTTCCGTTTGAAGATCATTGACATGACAGGAATCGTTGAGAAACAAAAATCAATGAATTTCGATGATGACGTGGCGAAAGCATCGTCGGATGTTGTGTTGATGGTTGGAGACCAGAAATTCTATATCTGCAAAATGTACCTATCCTTTCATTCGTCATATTTCAAATCTCTATTCTCCGGAAATTTCCAAGAATCTGGAAAATCGGAAATCGAATTGAAGGATATCGATCCAGACGTTTTTAAATATTTTCTAGAGCTCATTTATGGAATTTCATCGGTTGATGGTAGGTGGAAACTGATCACATGGCCAATTAAAATCTTGAATTTTCAGACACAATGATTATGGAAATTTTGAAGTTGGCGGACTTTTTCGATGCTCAAATTGTGGTGAAAAGATGCGAAGAGTTCTTTTTGAATGGATCTGAGAAACCATTGAAAGTCAAGTTTCCGGCGGCACTCAAGTATAGAATGGAGAAGTTGAAGGTAAGAAAAATCGATAATTATTGCTAAAAACACATTTTTTCAGGTCAAATGTTATTCGGAAATGAAAAAGGGCACCGATTTTCGTGAATTCTTGCCTCAAAATGCGCATGATTACAGTCAGGAAGATTATCTGGAATTGTTGGAAAAAGTCGTCTCATTTTGCTAAATTTTATTCTCGGAATTCGTTTTTTTCTATTATGTTTTTTGTCTAATAAAGTTGTTTTAAATCAATTTTTCTGTTATTTTTAATGGACTCAGTTTGTTCGTTTTTTTGTTCCGTTTTTTTCCTAATTTTCAGCAAGAATTTTTAGAAAAAATGACATTTTCTAGAAGATTCTTGAAGAAAATTAGGCAAATGTTTGAAAAAAAAACATAATTTTGCATCACTTTGTACGATATCGTGTCGAGACCCACTAGATTTTTCGCATGCTCCTTTAAAAAAACTACCGTAATTTCGCGCGGGACGCAGAATTTTTGTTCTGTTTTTTTAGGATTTTCTGAGCAAAATTTGAAGATTCAACTCGATTTTCTGTAGAAATCAGGTCGCTAGAGTCTCTAAAACCTATTTCATGCTGAAATTTCAAACTTTATCGCGAAAATTGAGACGAAAATCCTAAAATTTTCCAGAAAAATGGCGCTGGTTCCCAAAGAAAAAGAGTTTGTCATCCGACATGTCTTCAATCACGCCAGCTGGGGAGTTGGAGATGAATGTGGTCCGACAGAGAAGAGATATAATGTTCCCTGGTATTTAGAAAAAATCGATAATTCAAAATTTCCCAAAAATTCCAAAATTCAGGTACATTCAAGGCTACCAAAAGAGATTCTGTACCGATTTCTATTTGCACTGTCCGTTTGAAAACGGACCGCCCGGCTGGTCAATCGATACCGATTATGAAGTGAAGATAGTGGGAAAACGCAAGTGTCTCAGCAAAAAAGAATCATGTCGATTTGATTCATCGGAAAATTTCACATCTTGGCTGGTCAATTGGGATAATGTTAAGAAATACATTATCAATGATAAGCTCAAAGTCGAGTTTCGTGTGAAAATCAATAAAATGGAAGGATTCGAGGATGAAGAAGATTCAGGAGCTTCTGGAGATGTTGCAGATGATTCTGCAGTTGATTTGGTTGTCGGAAAAGAGAAATTCAATGTTGATAAGAAAGTAAAATTCTCAATTTTAAAAATTATTTTTCCAACTAAGCTCCGCCCACTTTTTTCCAGTTCCTTGCCGACAACTGCACTTATTTCAACACGCTCTTCTTTGAAACTCCCGAAGCTGGCGGAAAATCAGAAATCGAACTTGAGGACTGCAAGAACCCAGCCGATTTCCAGAATTTTCTGAAAATCCTCAAAGACGAGCAAGAAATTGACGGTATTTTACAACAAAATGTTTATAAAATTTCAAAAAAAAATTTCAGATAAATCAATAAATGGAGTTCTCGAGCTGTCTGCCAAGTTCGGGTCCAATTCGATGTTGACCAAATGCGAAGAGTTTCTGATTGAGAAATCCAAAAAATCGATAAAAATCAAATTCAACCTTGCCATCGAGTACAAATTGAATAAGCTCAAGAAAAAGTGCATGTCTGATATCAAAACGAAGAAAGATTTCACTGAAATCGCATCGGAAAATGCCAGTCATTTCAACGCATCCGTCTGGAAGGAGTTGCTTCAAAAAGCTATTTCTATGATTTAATGTTTTATCGATTTAATCGAATTGTTTTAATAAAAGCAGCATTTCTTGTAACGAGACTTCATTGAAACGAAAACAAAAGCAACAAAAAAACATATGCCTTTGAGATTACTGTAGTTTTGATATTCCTGTGGGTTCTTTTATCGATTTTTCACCGATTTTTCTGCGAATTCCATTAAACCAAAACTATTAATTTACAAAATTATCGCTCTGAATGTAGGAATCCTGAAAAATAGCATAAAAATTGGAAGTTCAGTACAAAAATGCGAAAATTCGTCCATTTCGAATTGGCTCTCAGCTTCTGCGCTCCACCGCTATACTGCGAAAAACGCGCGAAACACACGGTGAGTTTTTCACTACCGGTTTGTTGGTTTCCTAGGCCACGGCCCTCGAAATCCTAGACTTGCCCGCCGAAACTTTTTCAGTGTAATTTTCTCTTCCATTTCCCTTTTTTCAACTTTGGATTTTTTTTTCTCGAAAACTAGACCGTAACTTTTTTTTCTGTTCCAAGAATTTTTAGTAAATTTTATGAAGAATGTATAGCAAAAAAATGAGACCGATTTTTTTTGTTTATTGTACTTAAAAATGTCGCAGACTGATTCGCATTTCGGCTGGCCGAACTTTTTCTTGTTAGGCAAGCGTATGCAGCACTGTTTTTTTCGTGTATTAAAGTTGTTTCTTGTGTTTAAACTTGCTTATTTTTGCGATAATTGTATTTTTTCAACGCACAGCACCCCGAAAGAGGATTTCGAGAGAAATTTTTTTTGAATTTGTCTATCGGGCGCGCTTGCATTTTCTCTGCGTCCCTCCTTCTTTTACACACTCTCTCGTCACCTCATTTTTGAAAATTTGAATTTTTTGCACTTTGAGCAAACATTACGGGGACTGGTATCATTTTCGTGTATCGGACGGACCTAACTTTTGTAGAGGATGTTTTTAAGCATATAAAAATGCTAAATTTTTCACAACATCGATTTTTTCTGAGGAGTTAATACAATTTTTATAAAAATCAAGACATTCGAGTGGAAGTTTTTTTCGATTTTTTTGGTTCAATGACACAAAAATAGTATGAATTTCGATTTTTTAAAAAGAAAAATAGCTAAAAAACTCATAAAACAAACTCTCACAGAGAAGACAACACTGTTTATATAAATAAATATGCCAGGATCAAGGAATAAGTCCAGAGGTACTCTCCGACGGAAAATTAGCGAGAAGTGTAAGTTTTTCCTCTTCGAAGTAAGTGTCTGGCTAATATCACTGATTTGAAGTGCTTCAAAGTCGTAAAACGCAGAAATAGGGTATTAATCATGAACTTAAATCAAGGAACATTATTTCAGATATGAAAAATCACCCACAAAACACAATTTTCGCACCAAATAACTATATTTCTGAATAAAAAAATGATTAATTAAAAATTTTTCATATAATTCGGAACCATTGACATTCAGATTATTCTTCCTAACCTCTGCCGTACTTATCCTTCGATCCTGGCATATTTATTTATATAAAAAGTGTTGTCTTCTCTGTGAGAGTTTGTTTTATGAGTTTTTTAGCTATTTTTCTTTTTAAAAAATCGAAATTCATACTATTTTTGTGTCATTGAACCAAAAAAATCGAAAAAACTTCCACTCGAATGTCTTGATTTTTATAAAAATTGTATTAACTCCTCAGAAAAAATCGATGTTGTGAAAAATTTAGCATTTTTATATGCTTAAAAACATCCTCTACAAAAGTTAGGTCCGTCCGATACACGAAAATGCTTCCAGTTCCCGTAATGTTTGCTCAAAGTGCAAAAAATTCAAATTTTCAAAAATGAGGTGACGAGAGAGTTTGTAAAAGAAGGAGGGGCGCAGAGAAAACGCAAGCGCGCCCGACAGACAAATTCAAAAAAAATTTCTCTCGAAATCCTCGTTCGGGGTGCTGTGCAACGGATTTTTTACAGAATGAAGTCGATGATAATTTTACTTTTGTCGGATAGCGAAGTTTTCCAGCCAACATCCGTGATACCCTTGAAAATCGCCGAATGAGTGCCTGGAAACAATTTTGGACGAAAAGCTGACCGAAATGTCTTCAAATTTGCCGAAAAACTCGAAACGTTCTAAAGGGCGATCAGAAGAATATGAAGAACATAACCGATATGCGCTGATTTCGGAACATCGACTACAAATAAAAGAAAATCCTTAATGTCGCACTCGTGAGTCTATAATTTTAGTAGTTTTTGTATTCTTAACGTTATGTTTTTCAGGAATCATGCACAATAGAAGAAAAGCAAATCGATAACGAAGGACACAACGAAACGGAAGAAACGACCCGAGATTGGCGAGTTGTCATGCGATCTGTTAAGGAACAAGAACCAGTCCTGCGGCGAGCTGTCCAACACAACGACTGTGAGACGTTGAAAAACTGGAATTGGTTGCGGCTGAAATTGAAGAGCTGAGACGAAAAATCAAAGAAGTCGCCGAGCAGCTCCAATCAATGAACAAAACGATTTCTGAAATTCAGAAGTTTGAGGATAACGAGAAGAAATTAAAATCAAACAAGAGTTTTGTGTTGAAGAATGTGTTTAAAAATGTTGCGAAATTGGAAGTAGACGACAGTGTTAGCAGCGAGGAGAAAGAGCATTTCAATGCGAAATGGTAGTTTTCATTTAGACCATTTCCAACCTGAATTTTTTTCTATTTCAGGAGCATGGAAATAATGCGAAACGGAAGACATCTGGAATTCTTTGTTTGGTGGGAGCCCATTACACATCTTGAAGAAAACTGGGCAATTGAAACAAAAATGGAATACAGCATGATGGGTAGTGACGACTACAATGTCACTAAAACCATTGAACACTGCTTTGACAGTTACAAGGAATATTATAAATTCTCTCGATTTGTGGAATGGGAAGATATTAACGAGTATCTTATTGACAACAATTTGACTGTCCAAGTGAAGGTTGAGATTCTGGAAATCATTGATTTCGAAGAAGAAAGAATCCGAAATTTCGACGAATCACAAGAAGAAGACTCTGATGTGATTTTGGTAGTGGGCTACACCAAATTCTATGTCTTAAAGAAGGTTTGAATTTCATTGAAATCTGAAGAAAATCAATATTTTTCAGTACCTCGCTCTCCAATCGTCATATTTCAAAGCCCTCTTTTTCGGAAAATTCAGCGAAAGTCAAAAGAACGTGGTCGAACTGAAAGACGTCGATCCAAACGATTTTCAGAAGTTTCTGGAGCTTATTTATGGAGAATCTTCTGTTAATGGTAGGAAAATTCAATTTAGAATAAAAATAAACCTGAAAAATCGATATTGCAGATGATAATGTCACCGGAATTCTTCGCTTGGCTGACATGTACGATGCGCCAACGGCAATTCGAAGATGTGAGGAGTTTTTAATGGAGAAGTCGAAAAAGAGCATGGTTCAGAAGTTGCAGTTGTCGCTTCGATGCAATTTGGAAAATCTGAAGGTTAAACTGAAAAATCAAGAATTTTGAATAATTTTTTTCACTTTTTCAGAACAAGTGTCTCTCTGAAGTCAGTACTTTTTCCGATGTGGAATCGATTATAGCGGCGAATCTTCCCGAATTCAATTTCTCAACTTCGAAGGCTCTCCTCCAAAAGTGTATCGATTTTTCGAAAAAGTAAAAATATTTATTATATTTGCATTTTAATTTCTTTTCATTTGTTGAATAAAGTTTCACAATAAATATAGCTTGAAATTGAGGAACTTGTTAAGAAAATTTATTGACGGCTTGCGAAAATTAGAAGGATTTCGAAACTTCGGAATTTCCAAATTTGCTGGTTATATGAATTTCAGTACTGTTCAACTGAATTTTTCAAAGAATATCACAATTTTTGTTTCATTTTCCAGGCTTACAAGGCTAAAATGCCTTTTATATGCCATGGGGGTTTGGCTGAAACCTGTAATTTGAACAAAATACCGAAAATTTTGAAAAACTTCAGTGAAAAAAGTGCGAATTTAAAGCTTTTTTGCACTACATTTTTGTAATGAACCTGTTTTTGACACCTAAAATGATTTTGCCTATTTTCACAAAAGCAGAAAACGAAAAAAAAAAAAGAAAATCCTAGGCGGGGACCGAACCAAAAACCATCGGCTCCATAGCCGACGGTGTTCACCACTGAACCATACGTGCACTTTAGAAAACAAGGAGAGAATGCAATTATAACATGGGACACGCTTAAAAAATTAGAAAAAAAAACAGAAATTATTTTGGGAAATTTAGCGAAAAAAAAATTTCACGTTTTGGAAAAAATTATTTAAAAATGTGAAAAAAAATGGAGCAAAGAGATAAGAATCTCCCTGGAATTTTCGTATATAAGGGGAAACAATTAGAATCAGTCAGTTCTCCAGCTTCAGCTGGAGAGCTCTGGGAGCCGGAACTCTGGGATCCGGAGTCCTGGAACTGGAGCTATCAGAACTGAAGGTTATGATCCTGAAGCTGGAATCGGAGCAATTGGAACTAGAGCTGGTGGAGGTGGGATCAGAGCCGGTGGAGATGGAATCGGAGCTGGTGAAGGTGGAATCGGAGGATCGGAGCTGGTGGAGATGGAATCGGAGATGGTCGAGGTGGAATCGGAGGATCGGAGATGGTCGAGGTGGAATCGGAGGATCGGAGATGGTCGAGGTGGAATCGGAGGATCGGAGGTGGTGGAGGTGGAATCGGAGGATCGGAGGTGGTGGAGGTGGAATCGGAGATGGTCGAGGTGGAATCGGAGGATCGGAGGTGGTGGAGGTGGAATCGGAGATGGTCGAGGTGGAATCGGAGGATCGGAGGTGGTGGAGGTGGAATCGGAGGATCGGAGCTGGTGGAGGTGGAATCGGAGATGGTCGAGGTGGAATCGGAGGATCGGAGGTGGTGGAGGTGGAATCGGAGGATCGGAGCTGGTGGAGGTGGAATCGGAGATGGTCGAGGTGGAACCGGAGGATCGGAGGTGGTGGAGGTGGAATCGGAGATGGTCGAGGTGGAATCGGAGGATCGGAGGTGGTGGAGGTGGAATCGGAGGATCGGAGGCGGTGGAGGTGGAATCGGAGGATTGGAGCTGGTGGAGGTGGAATCGGAGATGGTCGAGGTGGAATCGGAGGATTGGAGCTGGTGGAGGTGGAATCAGAGGATTGGAGCTGATGGAGGTGGAATCGGAGATGGTCGAGGTGCAATCGGAGGATCGGAGCTGGTGGAGGTGGAATCGGAGATGGTCGAGGTGGAACCGGAGGATCGGAGGTGGTGGAGGTGGAATGGGAGATGGTCGAGGTGGAATCGGAGGATCGGAGGTGGTGGAGGTGGAATCGGAGATGGTCGAGGTGGAATCGGAGGATCGGAGCTGGTGGAGGTGGAATCGGAGGATCGGAGCTGGTGGAGGTGGAATCGGAGATGGTCGAGGTGGAACCGGAGGATCGGAGGTGGTGGAGGTGGAATCGGAGATGGTCGAGGTGGAATCGGAGGATCGGAGGTGGTGGAGGTGGAATCGGAGATGGTCGAGGTGGAACCGGAGGATCGGAGCTGGTGGAGGTGGAATCGGAGGATCGGAGCTGGTGGAGGTGGAATCGGAGGATTGGAGCTGGTGGAGGTGGAATCGGAGATGGTCGAGGTGGAATCGGAGGATTGGAGCTGGTGGAGGTGGAATCAGAGGATTGGAGCTGATGGAGGTGGAATCGGAGATGGTCGAGGTGTAATCGGAGGATCGGAGCTGGTGGAGGTGGAATCGGAGATGGTCGAGGTGGAACCGGAGGATCGGAGGTGGTGGAGGTGGAATCGGAGATGGTCGAGGTGGAATCGGAGGATCGGAGGTGGTGGAGGTGGAATCGGAGATGGTCGAGGTGGAATCGGAGGATCGGAGGTGGTGGAGGTGGAATCGGAGGATTGGAGCTGGTGGAGGTGGAATCGGAGATGGTCGAGGTGCAATCGGAGGATCGGAGCTGGTGGAGGTGGAATCGGAGATGGTCGAGGTGCAATCGGAGGATCGGAGGTGGTGGAGGTGGAATCGGAGGATCGGAGCTGGTGGAGGTGGAATCGGAGATGGTCGAGGTGGAATCGGAGGATCGGAGGTGGTGGAGGTGGAATCGGAGGATCGGAGCTGGTGGAGGTGGAATCGGAGATGGTCGAGGTGGAACCGGAGGATCGGAGGTGGTGGAGGTGGAATCGGAGGATCGGAGGCGGTGGAGGTGGAATCGGAGGATCGGAGGTGGTGGAGGTGGAATCGGAGGATCGGAGGCGGTGGAGGTGGAATCGGAGGATTGGAGCTGGTGGAGGTGGAATCGGAGATGGTCGAGGTGGAATCGGAGGATTGGAGCTGGTGGAGGTGGAATCAGAGGATTGGAGCTGATGGAGGTGGAATCGGAGATGGTCGAGGTGCAATCGGAGGATCGGAGCTGGTGGAGGTGGAATCGGAGATGGTCGAGGTGGAACCGGAGGATCGGAGGTGGTGGAGGTGGAATGGGAGATGGTCGAGGTGGAATCGGAGGATCGGAGGTGGTGGAGGTGGAATCGGAGATGGTCGAGGTGGAATCGGAGGATTGGAGCTGGTGGAGGTGGAATCAGAGGATTGGAGCTGATGGAGGTGGAATCGGAGATGGTCGAGTTGCAATCGGAGGATCGGAGCTGGTGGAGGTGGAATCGGAGATGGTCGAGGTGGAATCGGAGATGGTCGAGGTGGAATCGGAGGATCGGAGCCGGTGGAGGTGGAATCGGAGATCGTATCGTCGAGGTAGAATCGGAGGGTCGGAGCTGGTGGAGGTGGAATCGGAGATGGTCGAGGTGGAATCGGAGGATCGGAGCCGGTGGAGGTGGAATCGGAGATCGTATCGTCGAGGTAGAATCGGAGGGTCGGAGCTGGTGGAGGTGGAATCGGAGATCGTCGAGGTAGAATCGGAGGATCGGAGCTGGTGGAGGTGGAATCGGAGATCGTCGAGGTGAAATACTAGGATCGGAGCTGGTGGTGAGGGATTCGGAGCTAGTGGAGATGTAATCGGAAGATCGAGGAGCGGAGCTGGTGGTGATGGATTCAGAGCTGGTCGAGGTGGGGTCGAAGGATTGGATCTGGTGGAGGTGGAATCGGAGATGGTCGATGTGGAATCGAAGGATCGGAGCTGGTTGGGGTGGGCTGGGACAATTCCACCTCGACCATCTCCGATTCCACCTCCACCAGCTCCGATCCTCCGATTCCACCTCCACCAGCTCCAATCCTCCGATTCCACCTCCACCAGCTCCGATCCTCCGAGTCCACCTCCACCAGCTCCGATCCTCCGATTCCACCTAGACCAGCTCCGATCCTCCGATTCCACCTCCACCACCTCCCATCCTCCAATTCCACCTCCACCAGCTCCGATCCTCCGATTCCACCTCCACCAGCTCCGATCCTCCGAGTCCACCTCCACCAGCTCCGATCCTCCGATTCCACCTCGACCATCTCCGATTCCACCTCCACCACCTCCGATCCTCCGATTCCACCTCGACCATCTCCGATTCCACCTCCACCAGCTCCGATCCTCCGATTCCACCTCGACCATCTCCGATTCCACCTCCACCACCTCCGATCCTCCGATTCCACCTCCACCACCTCCGATCCTCCGATTCCACCTCGACCATCTCCGATCCTCCGATTCCACCTCGACCATCTCCGATCCTCCGATTCCACCTCGACCATCTCCGATTCCATCTCCACCAGCTCCGATCCTCCGATTCCACCTTCACCAGCTCCGATTCCATCTCCACCGGCTCTGATCCCACCTCCACCAGCTCTAGTTCCAATTGCTCCGATTCCAGCTTCAGGATCATAACCTTCAGTTCTGATAGCTCCAGTTCCAGGACTCCGGATCCCAGAGTTCCGGCTCCCAGAGCTCTCCAGCTGAAGCTGGAGAACTGACTGATTCTAATTGTTTCCCCTTATATACGAAAATTCCAGGGAGATTCTTATCTCTTTGCTCCATTTTTTCACTAAAAAAATTTTTTTTTTTCCAAAACGTGAAATTTTTCTTTCGCTAAATTTCCCAAAATAATTTCTTTTTTTTTCTAATTTTTCACGCGTGCCCCCATGTTATAATTGCATTCTCTATTTGTTTTCTAAAGTGAACGGATGGTTCAGTGGTAGACACCGTCGGCATTGACACCGAATGTTTTTGGTTCGACCCCCGCCTAGGATATTCTTTTTTGTCGTTTTTTTTTTGCTTTTTTTTGTGAAAATATGCGAGAAGTGTTTTTGATCAAGATGCTTTCGGAGACCGATTCCACCCTAGATCTGATTTTTAAGTCATGACGAACAGAAAAGACTCAAGTTTGAAAATCCCGCCGCACCTATGCGGTATGTCGTTGCTGGCAAAAGCCCTAATTTTTTGTTCACTTTTTAACCTCAAAATGCTCAAAAATCGGCTATTTTTCCGTCATTTTTCTCAAATTTTACCTATAAAAATTCATAAAAGTCGATTTTCAGGATTTTCGCGACGAAGCCCATTAAAAGTATTATGCGCATGCGCCTTTAAGTTTACTGTAGGTTTGGTAATCTTGTGGGTTGTTATCGATTTTTCACCGATTTTTCTCCGGTTTCGAAGCGATAAATACACTGAATATCGCTCTAAATGTCAGGAACTCTAAAAAATAACTTTAAAATTGAAATTCCAGTGCAAAAATTCAAGAATTTGCTAATTTCGAATTTGCTCTCAGCTTCTGCGCTCCACCGCTCTACTGCGAAAAACGCGCGGAACAACAAAAACAGTTTTTTCGAAACTTTTTGTCACCTATTTTTCTTCGAGATTCTTCCAGAAATCAGCGGTTTCCAACTGAAATTTCGAACTTTTTCGCAAAAAGCATCGTAGATCGACCCTATTTCGCTGAAAAATCAGAAAATTTTTCCAGGAAACAGCGATGGTTCCCAAAGAGAAAGAATTTGTGATCAGACATGTCTTCCCGGCTCGTTCGTTGAAGAAAGTTTATGGTCCAATTGAAACTAGATATAATATTCCCTGGTAACCTTAAAATTCAAATTTTTTTCAATAAAAAATCAATAATTCAGGTTCCTTCGCGTTCGCGAAGAGTTCAACTGCCATGGATTTTATTTGCACTGCGAGGAGGTGGAAAACGGAAAGCCCGGCTGGTTTATCGATTTCGATTATGAAATGAAGCTAGTGGGAAAACGCAAGAGTTTCGGAACTAAAGGATCCGATAGATTTGATGAAGACAATTGTAATAACACAATTTGCCCACTTTTGTGGTCCAAAGTCAAACAATACATTGTCAATGATAAGCTCAAAGTCGAGTGGCATGTCAAAATCAATAGAATGGAAGGATTTGGTGATTCGCAAGGTTCAGGAGCCTCTCAAGACGATTCTGCCGTTTTGGTTGTCGGAAAAGAGAAATTCGAAGTTGACAAAAAGTTCCTCGCCGACAACTGCACCTACTTCAACACTCTCTTCTTCGAAACCTCCGACGCTGGCGGAATATCAGAATTCGAAATTAAGGATTGTAAAAATTCGGAAGATTTCCAGAATTTTCTGAAAATCCTCAAAAAAGAACAAGAAATTGATGGTATTTTACAGCTACTTTTCAATTAAAATTTCAAGATTTTTTTCCAGATAAATCGATAAATGGAGTTCTCGAGTTGTCTGCCAAGTTTGGATCCAATTCGATGCTGACCAAATGCGAAGAATTCTTGATTGCGAAATCCAAAAAATCGATTCAAATCAAGCTCAGTTTTGCCATCGAGCACAAATTCAATAAGCTCAAGAAAAAGTGCATGTCGGATATCAAAACGAAGAAAGATTTGGCTGAAATCGCTACCGAAAATGCCAATAAACTCAACGCATCCGTCTGGAAGGAGCTGCTTAAGAAGGCCATCTCTATTAACTGATTTTTTATCGATTTAATCAAATTTTATCGGCCCAGCTTACTGTAATGAAGATTTCTGTAGATCTTTTCAACAATTTTATTAAAAAAAAATCAATGTCTCCATTTATAGAGAAATCGCCGTCTCATCGGAAGATCACTTCTGCCCTGAAACATGACTACTGTAGATTAGCTACAGTAACCGCTACTTACTGTAGAAACTGCAATCACAAAAATAGCCAGGAAATAGAGAATCGGAGAGAAGAGTTTCATTTTTTCGGAGTGAAAAGAACGATTATTTCGGATTTTTATACTCATAAATTTATTATTTTTGAGGGGTTTGATTTTTATGGTTTGTCATGTGCAAACTTTTTTTTCTGCCCACACACACTTTTTCTTGAAATATAGAAAAAAAGACAATGTTCAAAAATCTTGAAAAAAAAACTAAATTTTTTAAAATTTTCAGAGAAACATCGAAGAGAATTTGGAAAATTGCACAGAATGTTTGCAGCATTTGATAATTTGATAAACTAGAAATTAGAAGAATAATCAGGAAACCTGAAAATGTGAAAATTCTGAAACATTGACAATTTCGGAATTTCTGAACATTCGAAGTTTCTATATTATGAATTTTAAAATATCAGACTTTGAAATTTTTTTTTTGTTTTTTGAGATTCTGAAAATCACAGATTGTGAAATACTGAACAAAGATTCTTGCGTTTTTCTGATTGGAAAATGAAATTTTCGCTGTAAAATTCGAATATTGAAAAATTCCGAAACTTCCGAATTTTAGAAAATCGGGAAATTCTGAGATTCCGAAATTTTTAAACTCGGAATTTGTCGAAATTCCGAAAAAGACCATTCCGAACATCCCTGACCAAAATGCTCTGCGTCTCCTCACCGGAAGAAGATCTCTCGTTTTAGGGGAGAATTTTTTCTTTTTTGTAAATTTGAAAAAGCTTAGCCCCGCCCCTTTATCAAAAGAGCGGATTTGCAAAGGAAGGAAAACAATCCCTGTGATTTGGCACGGTGCCAAGTCCTTGAACTCCAGGTGTGCGACAAAGCGCGTTTTCCTGCGGTTACCGCGGGCAATTCCGGGAAGCTTTAATATTCTGAAGTTTTGAAGTCATCAATAAATATTCCCAACAAATTCCTCAAATTCAAGCCATATTCATTGTAAAACTTTATTCAACAGATGAAAAGAAATCAGAGTGAAAATGTAATAAATCTTTTCACTTTTTCGAAAAATCGATACACTTTTGAAGTAGAGCATTTGAAGTTGATAGATTCAATTGATGAAGATTCGCCGTCATAATCGATTCAACGTCGGAAAACGTATTGACTTCAGAGAGACATTTGCACTGAAAATAAGAAAA
This sequence comes from Caenorhabditis nigoni, assembly GCA_027920645.1. NCBI lineage: Eukaryota > Metazoa > Nematoda > Chromadorea > Rhabditida > Rhabditidae > Caenorhabditis > Caenorhabditis nigoni. Next base: position 4,534,557 of record CP115866.1, on the reverse strand, counting down.
AAAATTGAAAATTGTTGATTTTCAGTTTAACCTTCAGATTCTCCAAGTTACATCGGAGCGACAACTGCAATTTCTGAAGCATGCTCTTCTGCGAATCCTTCAATAAAAACTTCTCACATCTTCGCATTGCCGTTGGCGTATCGTACATGTCGGCCAAACGAAGAATACCGGCGACAGTGTTGTCTGAAATATTGATTTTTCAAAATTATTCATACTATATATTGAATTTCCTACCATTAAGAGGAGATTCTCCATGAATAAGCTCCAGGAACTTCTGAAAATCGTCCGGATTGATATCTTTCAGCTCGACTTCGTTCTTTTGACATTCGCCGAATTTTCCGAAAAAGAGAGATTTGAAATAGGAGGATTGGAGTGCGAGATACTGAAAAATATTGATTTTATTCGGATTTTGAAAAAAACCAAACCTTTTTCAAGACATAAAATTTGTTGTCGACCACTACCAAAACCACATCAGAATCTTCTTTTTGTGATTCGTCAAACTTTCGAAGCCTTTCTTCTCCGAATCCAGTCATTTTCAGAATCTCGACTTCCACTTGGACCGTCAACTTGTTGTCAACAAGATAATCGTTTATATCATCCCATTTCAGAAAATTATCGAATCCACTCTCAAAGCATGTTTTCGTAGTTTTCGTGACAGTTTCGTAGTCATTATTCATCATTTTGAAGTCTGTTTTTGTTTCAATTGACCATTCACCTTCAACAGGTGTAATGGGATAACAAATAACGCAGAATCTCAGATGGCTATCGAAAACGCCGTTTCGTTCTATTTCAATGAACCTGAAATTGCAAAAAAAAATTTAGGTTGGAAACCATCAAAAGGAAACCTACCAGTTCACATTGTAATGCTCTTCTTTTTTGCTAGTAACCCTGACGCCTTCATTCAAATTCGCCACATTTTCAAACACATTTTTCAGCACAAATTTCTTCCCTGATTTCAATTTCTTCTCGTTATTCTCCAATTTCGGAATTTTAGAAATTGATCCTTCAATCGATTGCAGCCTTTCGGCGATTTCATCGAATTTTCGCTTCTGCGAACTTTTGATTTTTTCAGTTTCAGCCGCAACCAATTCAAGTTTTTCGATTAGTTTGTCCTTGTCCAACGACGAATCAATATTAGGATTTTCTTCAGTTTCCGTATCGCCTTTTTCGTTGTCAGCCATTTTCCGCTGAAATTTATGGAAAATTTACCTTCGGAAAAAAAAAGAAAAGAGAGTGTGAGAGATAAAGAGACGGAGAGAAACGGAACGACGGATTTTTGAATGAAATTTGCTTGCAATTGCTGATTTTTCAGCGAAACTGTGTCGATTTACGACACAGTGAGACTATGTTTTTTTTTTGCGAAAAATTTTGAAATTTCAGTTGAAAATAGTTGATTTCTAGAAAATTATCGACGAAAAATAGGAGAACACAGTGGCCCGATCAGGGAATGCGCAAGCCTGCCGCGTTCAAATGGCGCGGCGGGGCGCGCTTGTGTTTTCAGTGTTAATTTTCAGAGATTTTTTTCAGATGACGATATCTCAGCTCAAACCGAATAAAAAAACATGGGAATACCTACGAATTGTAGAAAAAAACATTCTTCATCAGATTTTAATAGGTTTCGCTGTTAAAAATTTTCCGGCTTTGCGGAATCGTGCCTTTTCTGAAAAAAGTACAGATTTTTATACTTTTTCAGTCAAAATTTTATAGTTTCTGAGTTTGTTTTGTATGATTGACATGATACATATGTTTTTGAATTAGAAATAGATGATTTAAAGCAGATTTTCATGAATATAAGCCTGATTTTGTTAATTCAGAGGTATTGTGCGATATCTGATTTCTCCCGGGACTAAATCGAATTGGAATGCTCAAAACTTATCACAGCATCATTTTTATGTCATTTCGTAATCTGAAAGTTTCCATCAAAAAAGTGGTCAATACAACTCAATCTGAGTTCTATGGCCATATATGGGGAAAGTTCGACAATTCAAACTTCTGCTAAACGTCACATACTACATCAAATCAGTTCAAAAATAGTAATCAATGATTGAAGATTTACAAAATCACTCTCATGAACCGATGAAACTGCCTGAAATTCATGGAAATCGATGAAAACGAATTCAGTTCTTCAACAACACCTCCCTGCGTTCCACTCGCCAGATATGACATTAAACCTTGAAATAATTGACTGGATTCCGAGGCCATCTGTTTAGAAATGTATTTCTTTTCGTTTTGTAGTTATATGAAACTGAAAAACGAACGAAAACCTAAAAAAAGTATAAAAATCTGTACTTTTTTCAGAAAAGGCACGATTCCGCAAAGCCGGAAAATTTTTAACAGCGAAACCTATTAAAATCTGATGAAGAATGTTTTTTTCTACAATTCGTAGGTATTCCCATGTTTTTTTATTCGGTTTGAGCTGAGATATCGTCATCTGAAAAAAATCTCTGAAAATTAACACTGAAAACACAAGCGCGCCCCGCCGCGCCATTTGAACGCGGCAGGCTTGCGCATTCCCGGATCGGGCCACTGTGGAGAAAAGTGTTTCGAAAAAAATAGTTTTTTTCTGTTTCGCGCGCTTTTCGCAGTAGAGCGGTGGAGCGCAGAAGCTGAGAGCCAATTCGAAATGGACGAATTTTCGCATTTTTGTACTAAAATTCTAATTTTTATGCTGTTTTTCAGGATTCCTAGATTCAGAGCGATAATTTTGTGAATTTATAGTTTTGGTTTAATGGAATTCGCAGAAAAATTGGTGAAAAATCGATAAAAGAACCCACAGGAATATCAAAACTACAGTAACCTCAAAGGCACATGCGCAAAATACTTTCAATGGCTTTCGCAGCGAAATTTTTAAAAATCGACTTTTATGAGTTTTCTGGGTAAAATTCGAAAAAAAATACTGAAAAATAGCTAGAAAAAAAAAGAAACAAAGAAACAAAGCGCTTTGAAATCTCAAGAAATAAGTAAAACAAAAAACATTTGTTGCATGCGCCTTTAAGACATGAAGATTACTGTAGTTTATAATTTCTTGTCGGAGAGTTTTCTCGATCTTCCCTCGATTTTCTAGCAATCAATTTACAGATAAATCGCTGCAAATGTCAGAGAAAAAGTTTGTGATCACACTTGTTCTCGGAAATTTCAAAAGTATTAAAGTTTTCGAAGATATTAATGGAAATGCGGAAAAACATTTTGGCGCTATTTGGTAAATTAACAATTATCGATTTTATAGTCCGGAAATTGATTGAAAATTTCAGGCAAACTCGACTAATTAAATATGATAATGGCGATTCAAGAGTATATCTATCTTGTGAGAGCTTTCAAACTGGAAATTGGTCAATTCACACAACTTGCGATGTAATTATCAACGGAAAACCATACGAGTACGGCGCTGAACGGCCGTTTGAATTTCATAAAAATAATATGAGTTTTGACCAGGACATATACAAAGACGATTACCAGAAATATGGAATCGATAAAAGTGTCACAATCGAGTTTCATGTAAAAATCAATAAAATGACTGGATCGTTTCGTAGTTTTGACGATGACGAGGCAAAAGAGTCTTCTGATGTTGTTTTGGTGATCGGAGATCAGAAATTCTATGTTTGCAAGACGTACTTGTCCTACCACTCGACACATTTCAAATATCTTTTTGCTGGAAAAATTGGAAAATCGATCATTGAGTTGAGAGGTATCGATGCGAAGGAGTTCCACACATTTCTAGGAATTATTTATGGTTTTTTGCTAGTCGGAGGTTTAGCGGGAATTCAAAAAATCCACAGTAAAATCAAAATTTCCAGACGCAAATGTTCCAAATTTGCTGAAAATGGCCGCTTCCTTTGATGCCAAAATCGTCATTGAGAGATGTGAGAAATTCTTGATGGCAAGCTCCAAATACAATTTCGTTGAAAAATTCCAATTATCGCGAAAATATAAAATGGAAAATTTGAAGGACAAGTGTCTGTCGGAAATGAATAAAAAGACGGATTTCGTTGGATTGGCGCCGGAGAATCCTGAAGATTATAGTGCCAACACTTGGAAGGAGCTCTATTTGAAAGCTGTTAATTTTATTCAATAATTTGTTAATTCGTGAATTTTGTTAATTTGTACAAATACTTGTTTCGCTTTTGTTTCAATGAATTTTTGTTTTTGTTTATCGGAGAAACCTTTTGTGAAAAAAATTTCATTTTAAAAATTAGGTCAACAGAAACAACGATGAAAAATCAATGAAAACGACGTCCTAGGATGCGTCCTCGGAGTTCTGGAGTCTCATTTTTCTGAGTTTCCAGAGTCTTTTGCGCGTTTTCAAATTGAATCTCAACGTCTTCAAAAAGAGATATGGTTTTCAGCAAGAGCTCTTTCCAAATCTTATTATCGATTTCCTCCGGATTTTTCGGAATAATCGATCGGATATCGGCAGATGTTTGCAATTCGGAAATGCATTTATACTGAAAAAAAATGTTTATTGAAAATGTTCAAAATGTATTTTTAAAAACCTTCAATTTTCCCATGTTGTGTCTTGATGCAATGTTAAAAATTGCCTTCGGAGACAAATTAATGGATTTTAGGAGAATGAGATGTTCGCATTTCTCAATGACACTTTTGCAATCGAAATATTCGGCGAAATCGAGAATTGATTCACATGTGTCTTCTGGGAAAAAAAATCCGATAAATCGATAAATCGATAAAATAAAATAATTTTTCCTTACCATCAATAGCTGGTTCTCCATACAAAACTTCAAGAAAAGTTTGTAAATCATTCGGATGAATATTTTTCAATTCGATTTCAGATTTTCCAGATTCTTCGAAATTTCCAAAGAAAAGAGCCTTGAAATAAGAACATTTAGATGACAATAGAGATTTTGAAACGTAGAACTTGTGATTTCCGATTTTCAGCATGACATCTGATGCTCGCTGAGCAGCCTCGTCTTCAAAGTTTCTCAATTTTTTCTCGGCAATTTTATTGAAATTATTGATTTTCACATGGAATTCAACGACAAGACTTCCATCGGTCTCAAGAGAAGATTCAACAGTTTGCCATGTCATATAAATATTTCCTCTGATCGATGGACAAAACTGAGAGAATGTGTGACATTTCGTCAATTTTCTAGCCTGATTTTCTCCAAAAATCACTTCGAATTCTGTCGGAATCGACCAACTACAAGTTTCGTCTGTTCTGAGACAATCCAAATAAAAAACGAGATATTTTTGATCTTCATTCAGAATTCGAAGCTTCCAGAAGACGTTGAAATGATTCTCCGCTTCTCCACACTGTTCGTCGTTCTCGTTCAGATTTAAGACATTTTTGAAAGCGTGTTTCATTGAGAAACTCTTCATTTTGGACATATTTTCGCTGGAAACATACAACATTTTTGGGGAATAATCAGAAATTTTGGTTCAAAATTAAGAATGAGCAAGACAGACGTTGGGGTTACTGTAGGCTTCTGTAGGAATCTGGCTAATCTTTTCGATAATTATTTATCAAATGATTTTCTTAATATAGAGTTTTTTCCCAAACATTTCAAAGTTCCTAATTGAACGCCCCCAGGTAGATCTATCTGAGAAATAGCATGAAAAACTGAAATTTGGTAATTCGCTAAAACTTGTTCAATTTGAATTTGGAGCGAAATCTCTCTCCGCTTCTGCGCTCCACTGCAAAACAAAAAACAGTTTTCTCTTTCTGAAACATTTTCCCCTAATTTTCCTGAAGATTTCTTTGAGAAATGAAGGAGTTTGTGATTCGACATGTCTTCAACCGACATTCTTGGCATGAAGATCAAATTGGTCCCACCGAAATCAGATATAATGTTCCCTGGTAAACAAAAAATCATTTTTTGTCATTAAAATCAATCAATTCAGGCACCTTCAAGCGTACCAAAAAAAGTACTCTACTCAATTTCTGTTGGTCTGTGATCTGAAAAACGGACCGCCCGGCTGGTCAATCGATACGGACTATGAAGTGAAATTGGTTGGAAAAAAGAAGAGTTTCCTAGTTGAAGAATACGGGACTAAATTTGATGAAGACAATTCTTATACGTGTCACTCGGCGAATTATCTGACCATCACTAGTTATTCAAGTAAAGGAGGAGAGTTTAAAGTCGAGTACCATGTTAGAATCAAAAAAATGGTCGGATTTGAGAATCAGCAAGATTCAGGAGATTCTGAAGACAAAGAAAACGATTCTACAGTTGATTTAATTGTCGGAAAAGAGAAATTCAAAGTTGACAAAAAGGTAAAATTTGAAATTGTATTCTTCTCTGAAGCTCCGCCCACTTTCTTTTCCAGCTCCTTGCCGACAATTGCACTTACTTCAACGCTCTCTTCTTCGAAACTCCCGAAGAGTGTGGAAAATCGGAAATCGAAATTAACGATTCTTGGAATACAAAAGATTTCAACGATTTCTTGAAAATTCTCAAAAGCGAACAGGATATTGATGGTATTTTACAGCTGAAGTATTATAAATTTTCGTGATTTTTTTTTTCAGAAAAATCGATAAATGGAGTTCTCGACCTGTCTTCCAAGTTCGGATCCAATTCGATGTTGACCAAATGCGAAAAATTCTTGATCCAGAAATCTAAAAAATCGATAAAAATCAAATTCGACGCAGCAATCAAATACGAATTGAATGAGCTCAAGGTATATAATTCAGTCGATCGTTACAAGTTGTATATTTTTAGGAGAAGTGCTTATCCGATATCAAGACGAACAAAGATTTGGTAGGAATCGCTTCTGAGAAAGCCGGTCATTTCAACGCATCTGTCTGGAAGGAATTGCTTCAAAAGTCTATAACTATTAACTGATGTTTTATCGATTTAATCAAGTTGTTATTATAAACTTGTTGTTGTTTTTTAATCCATTCATTAAAGCTCAAAATCCATAATTCAACAAATACAGACGACTTCTTGCTCTCTCATCATTGTCGAATTAAAAAAAAGCGGAACCTGAGAATTGGAAAGGCGTCGCTTCTTTTGATCTACGAAAAAGTGCGGCAAAACATAATATTTCAGACTTTCGTTCGAGCTACTTTTACAATTAAGTTCGGTTTTTCAATGAAAAACAGATTATAGAGATGCCAGCGATCACTTTCATACCAAGAAGTCTAAATTTTGTCCAGAAAATCCCACAGACAATAGAAGCTGAAGTTTCAGTGCTGAAATCTGGTTAATTTCAAATTTGGAGCGAAACCTGATTTCTATTCTGCGCTCCACCGTAAAACAAAAAAAACAGTTTTCTCACTTTTCGAAACACTTTTCCCTAATTTTCGTCAATAATCTTCCAAAAAATAGCGATGGTTCCCGAAGAAAAGAGATTTGTGATCAGACATGTTTTCGATCGTTATGCCAGGGCAAACAGTGGCCCAGTAGAAATGAGATATAATATTCCTTGGTAAATCAATAAATCAATTATCCCAATAAAAGCAATAATTCAGGAAAATCAACGTTTATGAAGAGTACTTATACGAGTTTTATTTGTACTGTCTACCAAAAAACGGACAACCCGGATGGTTCATCGATATAGACTATGAAATGAAATTAGTGGGGAAACACAAGAGTTTTGAAGTCAAAGGATCAGAACGATTCGATGAAAGAAACAATAATGAATGTTATTCGTTGAAGTTGGCTGAAATTAAAAGATACATTGTCGAGGATAAGCTTAAAGTCGAGTGGCATGTTAAAATCAATAAAATGGCCGGATTCGAAGATTCCGGAGTTTTTGAAGATCCAAATTCTGCAGTTTTTGTGGTCGAAAAGGAAAAATTCAAAGTTGATAAAAAAGTAATTTGAATTTTTGCTCCTAAGCTCCGCCCACTTTTTCCAGTTCCTTGCCGACAATTGCACTTACTTCAACACTCTCTTCTTCGAAACTTTCGACGCATGCGGAAGATCAGAAATCGAAATTGAGGATTGTGAGAAAAACAATTTCCAGAGTTTTCTGAAAATTCTCAAATGCGAAGAGGATATTGATGGTACTAGAAATTTTGGGAAAACTTTCAAAAACTTTTCTCTTCAGAAAAATCAATAAATGGAGTTCTCGAGTTGTCGGCGAAGTTCGGATCCAATTCGATGTTGACCAAATGTGAAGAATTCTTGATCCAGAAATCCAAAACATCGATAAACATCAAATTCAACGCAGCAATCAAGTACAAACTCAATAAGCTCAATGTAGGAAATTAACTTAAATAATAATTGAAATTTTTAAATATTTCAGAAAAAGTGCTTATCGGATATCAAAACGAAAAAGGATATGACTGAAATCGCTTCTGAAAACGCCGATCATTTCACCGCATCCGTCTGGAAGCAGTTGCTTAAGAAGTCCATCACTATTAACTAATTTTTTATCGATTTTTGTTAATTTTCTTTTATCGAATTTGATCAACGTTGTTAATGAAAATTTGTTAAACCGGTTTATGGAATTTTAGAAAAAAAAATCAATGGTTTCATCAATATTCTGATGACTTTTTCAATAGAATGTCTTTAATAGGTTATAGAATAATAACAGAATGTTTTCAAGAACTTCTGTCGCATCTTTACCAATTTTATTTAAAAAATCGGTTTGTGTTAAAATTACGAGTATACAAATCGCCTTGAAAAAATGAAATTCTTCTCTCCAATTCTTTATTTTCTGGCTATTTTTAAGGCTGCTGTTCCTACAGTAAGTGAATTACTGTGTCTAGTCTACAGTAATCCTTTTTTCAGGGCAGAAGTGATCTCTTGATTTCTGTGTTATTTAAATTCTCTTTTCAAACAAGTTTAACAACATTTCATTAACAAAATTAATCAAATTAGTGAATTGATAAAAACTAGTTAAGAGAAATGGATTTTTCGAACAACTCCTTCCAGACAGCCGCGGTGAAATGATCAAGATTTTCAGATCCAATTTCGGTCAACTCTTTTTTCGACTTCAAATCGGACAAGCACTTTTTCTGAAAGTGAATTTTTTGAATTTTCAATGAATGAGTCTCTTTTTGTCTACCTTGAGATTATTCAACTGGTACTTGATGGCAAGGTTGAATTTGATTTTGATCGATTTTTTGGATTTCTTCATCAGAAACTCTTCACATTTGGTCAACATTGGATTGCATCCGAAACGAGCAGACAACTCGAGAACTTGATCTATCGATTTATCTGAAAGAAAAAATCTAGAAACGTAGCTTATTAGCTATAACATACGATCAATATCCTGTTCGCCTTTGAGAATTCCCAGGAAATTCTCGAAATCTTTCGAATTACAATCGTCGATTTCGGTTTCATCTTTTCCAAACTCATCGGAAGTTTCGAAGAAGAGAGTGCGGAAATAAGAGCAATTGTCGGCGAGGAACTGAAAACTTTTTTCAGAAAATTTGAAAAATTCAAGCTTTTAGTAAATCAAATAAAATAAAGTTTTAAATACCTTCTTATCAGCTTCGAACTTTTGTTTTCCGACAACCAAAACTACTGTAGGCTTGTCCTCTGGGTATTCAGCATCCTCCTCATCCTCAAATCCTTCCATCTTATTGATTTTCACACGCCACTCGACTCTCAGCTTATCATCGTCCTTGCAATTCTGAATTTCCGACAATTCTACCATGAAATCGGTATCAGCATGGTATTGATTGAATTCAACGGATGCTTTCTCAACGAAAGTGCCGTGTTTTCCCACAAATTTCATTTCAACATCGGCCTCGATTGACCAGCGGTGCTGCTGAGCAGCGGAGCGGTGTTTCAGAGTTTTCAGTCCACAGTTCAAAGAGAATTTTTGCCAAAAGAGCGCATCACGCATTCCAAGATGCCTGAAATTCAGATTTCATTGGAATAACAACTGAATTATTGATTCACCAGGGAATATCATATCTCATTTCCGTCGGACCACTAACACTTCCCATAATGGGACGGTCTTCCCCACGGGGGCGGAGTCCGCGTTTTCTTGAAACTTGTGGTGCTCGTGGTGCCATCACTCTGCTGAGCACTCGATTCATGTTACTGAAGACATGTCTGATCATAAACTCCTTTTCTTTGGGTTTATCCATTTTCTGTAAAGATAATTGTATTTTTCGGATTTTTGTCAAAAAGTTACAAAATTTCAGAAAGAAACAATTTTTTTCTGTAAAGATTCTTGAAGAAAATTAGGAGAAAATGTTCCGAAAAAGAGAAAACAGTTTCTTGTTTTGTTTCGCAGTGGAGCGTAGATGCGGAGAGAGATTTCGCGCGAAATTCGAATTGAACACATTTTATTGACTTAAATTTCAGCTTTTTATGCTGCTACCGTAAAACCTGTAATAGAAGAGCCCTCCTCAAAATGTGTTTTTTGAAATTGTAAAATTCCGTACGTTTTCAATGAAAAATATTCCGGAAATTCCGAAATTTTGGAGCAATTGAAACATTTATTTTTTGCATAAAAACTGTCTTAATTTTGGTGAAAACTATGGATTTTTTGCATTTTGAACAAGAAAGTCGGAAAAAAAATGGCCGGAAGAATTACGGTATCTTAAAACTCAGTGTTACAAAAGAATTCGTATGTTTAGAAAATTTGATGCGCCTTTAAATCTAAATTTCTTAAAGAAAAGACACTTCTCCGATTGCAATCTAAATGACTTTTGTGATAGAATCGAGTTTTAGGAAAAAAAATCGGTTTATTAAAAGAAAAAATCAACAAAACACACAGAACAAGAAAAATCAATAATTCAACGAAGACCGACGGCTTTTTTGAGTAGCTGTCCCATCACTTCATGATCCAAATCGATGATATTTGGGGGTATCACCGAGCGGATTTCCTCTTTTTTGGTAATCTTATTCAGAATCTCCTTCTGAAAAATGTTAATAGTTATTGAGGAATTACAAATAGCCTCCGATACCTTAAGATGATAAAGATCATATTTCGTAGCCATTTGCAGCTTCTTTTTCATCGATTTTCGACAAAATCTCCCAAGAAACTCCTCACATCTGCTGATCGCAGTTCGAGCATCGTACTTGACAGCGAGATGAAGGATTCCTTCTACAGAAAATTCTAGAAAAATTTAAACTTTAAAAAAGAAAAGAAAAATCGATAAAACCATTGATTGCAGATTCTCCGTAGAGGACTTCCAGGAAATTGTGAAAGTCCGGAGCATCGTCTCCGGTTAAAGTGAATTCAGATTTTGCAGGTTCTGAGAATATTCCAAAAAATAAATCTTTGAAAAATGGCGATTGAGCGGCGAGAAACTGAAAAAAAGAGCTTATATTTCAATGAAAAATATGGAATTGAAACCATTTTAATGACATAAAACTTGGCATCGCCGACGTTCAGTACAACATCGGACACATCTTTCTGTGAAAATTTATCGAATCTTCGAATGTTCCCTGTTCCCAATCCAATCGATTTTTTGATTGTTACACGAGCTTCAACTGGTAGATGCTCATCAAAATAACGGTTTTCGAACTCTAAGAATTGCTCGGGACCTTCATTTTCAAAGCAATGACTCATAGTTTTGACAGTCTCATCGTCCCACGAATCGAAAGTTTTAAATTCGATTTCTGCGTCAATCGACCACTTTTTAGAAGTGGAAAGTGGATTAACAACATTGACACTGAATTTGAAGTCGTCATCCTCTCGTGTGAGGTGTATAAACCTGAAATTCCCGCCAAAACTGAAAATTTTAAGCCTCCAAATTTCAGGTTTTCGAAAAAGTCAGTGGTTTTTTTTGCTTTTTCAATTCCCTGAAACCAACCAAAAACATCCAAAATGCTCCTCTCTCAGACTGGTAGCGTTTCTCTGAGGTTCTCCCCCTGAATCGTCGGTCCCCATTTTGAACAAATTCTTCAAAACAAACGTTTTCTGCCCAGTTTTTCCAGATTCCAGCTTTCCTTTTGTGACTTTCTGAAATTATTTTTCTGCTGAAATACCTTTTTTCAGATTTTTTCTGTTTTAAGTTTCGTTGAAAACGGCGAAAAAAACGATAAATTGGGTCGTTGTGCGAGTGGACTACACGAATTTCTCAGTGGAGCGCGCTTGCAGAAACCGCCAATTTTTCGAAGATTTTGGTTTTTATCGACTTTTAAAACATTACAACACCTTCCAATTCTCCAGATGACAGCTATCAGCGATTCTGAACTTCTCCTCCACATGCTTTTCCGATTTTTCCAAAAGAAACTCTTCACATTTTCTGATTACTAACGGAATATCATACATATCAGCTAGAAGAGCAACGCCTTCTACGTTGGTGTCTAAAAAATAAAAATTATATAAAAATCGATAAAAATTACGGTATTTGCATACCATCGATTGCAGATTCCCCATATAGAACTTCCAGCAAAAAATGGAAATCAAGTGGATCAATTCCTGTCAGTGGGATTATTGATTCTTTTGATTCTGAGAATTTTCCGAGAAAAAGAGATTTGAAGAATGTTGATTGGGCAGCGAGGAACTGGAAATTTCAGATTCAAAATTGAAAAAAAATAACAAGAACTAACCGTTTTCGACACATAAAAATTGGTATTTCTAACTTTCAGAATTCCATCAGAGACATCTTTTTGTGACTCATCAAACGATCTAATTTTCTCTCTTCCCAATCCAACAGTTTCAAAAATCGTTAAATGAGCTTCAACTGTTAAATTGCCATTGCAAATGTATTCTTTTTCCACTTTTTCCCATTCCATAAAATGGGAAATACCGTATCCTTTGTCAGTTTTGAAATAGCCACCCATAGACTCGTTAAAGACATTTCCATCGATTCCAAACACTTTAAAATCAATTTTTGCTTGAATCGACCAGTTTTCCGGTTTCAATTGCTCATTTTCATCATCATAAGGATCGCAATAAACATAGAATCCGAGATGATTGTCTTCTCGCATCAAATTCATGTACCTGTGCATTAATATCAAATTTTATTACTTTTTATCAAAAATTATGACTACCAGGTCACATTAAAATACTCCTCGTTTCTACTGAAATTGGATTTTTCGTCCACAAAATCGGCGGCGTTTTCGTAAATATTTCTGAGCACAAATTTCTTTCCGGAAATTTCTTGCTTTGAAATTTTCGAAATTTCATCGAATTTTCGCTTTTTCGCCGTTTTCTCAGCATCCGAATCATTTTTAGATAAGTCGCCGGTTTCCATTTTTTCAAAAAATCTGAAAATTTATCGGTTTTCAGGGAAAAAATCCTAAGGAAATGGCCGAAATTCGGCAAATCGACAAAAATCCACCTAGAATTTTCCAAAAACGAAAAGTACTGTAGCTTAAAGGCGCATGACTTCTCTGGTCAGAAAAAATTTATTGGGTTGCGCCTTTGAAGTACTGTGTTTATTTTGTATCGATTTTCTGGGAACGTCTGTATGGAAAACAGTGAAAACTCTGCGAAAATTGACAAAAAATCCCTAAAAATATTTTACAGAAATCGTCGACAATTGATAAAATCCAACTAAAATTAGAAGAAAACGAAAAGTACTGTAGTTTAAAGGCGCATGACTTCTCTAGTCGGAAAAATGTATTGGTTTGCGCCTTTGACTAGCGTCCTCGGCCTACGGCCGACTCCGCTAGGCGCGGCTGTGCCGCGCAATTAGGTGGAATCAGATGCAGGGCCTTCGGCCCTGGCTCAGTGGAATCAGTTGATACAGGGTTCAGTCTGTTCTCCCTTCGCTCGCTCCGCTCGCTCAGGTCGAACAGACCGGACAGGGCCTTCGGCCCTGTGACTCTACAAGTTGGTAATACAGGGGAATCAGTTACAGGGCCTGCGGCCCAAGCTCAGCAATCTGTCAGAATAAGTTTTTTCACGATATCTCATTTTTGATAAAACTTGTATCAATTTTTACCAATTTTTTGTGGGTTTTCACCTATATCTCAGGAACCATCGTACCTGGAAAAAATCTAAAACCAGAAAGTGAAATTAAGGATTTTCCTTTATGGGGATTCAAAAAATCAAACCAATCCATTGAGTGGTTCTCGCGTACCAAGAGGTGGAAGCTGGACCCTCGGAATTTCGAGCATTTCACTCAAAACTTAATAACTTTTTTCAATTTCAAGCAAATCAGGTCATTTTTTGTCTCAATATAGGTATCAAAATTGTGCATCTCGTAACCGTGGCGGATTTTTGATTTAGGCCCTAGTCCGGTAGAAAAAACCGGAAAACCGAAAAAAAAGTCGGATACACCTGTACGTTTTGAATCATATCTTGGTTCAAAAAGTATCACTTTGGACGATTTTTGGTAACCGGATAGCCATAGAGATTTTCTATCGATTTAAAAAAAATCAACCAAAACGGACCGGAATTGACCTAGTTACGATTCTTTAAAAAAATTTCTACAAAATTTCTACAAAATGTCAAAAATGGGGGTACGTGAAACTTACTCGATTTAAAGGAAGAAGGTGGCGGAAGTATTGTATTTATTTCTATGCGATTTTCTAAAAATGCGGTTTTTGGCAACTTTTGCGATCTAGATCGTTACAAAAATAGCAAAAAATAAATAAAAAGTACGAAATAAGTCAAAGAGGGATGTATGATGTGATGGTTTACTGTAGTTACAGTAATCCTTATTTTCAGGGCAGAAGTGATCTTCCGATGAGACTAAACTTCTTTATAAATTGAGACATTGATTTTTGAAAAAAAGAATATCTTGAAAAATAAAAATATTTATTATCCGGAAAATATGATGATATTTATCAATAAATCGAATTTTTCAGTTGATGACGTCATTGGAAAATCGATAGAAGACCACTTCAAAAATCCGAATGTATTCTGATCAGCATTTCGTTGTTGGAAGTCTGAAATACATTTTTTTGAAATTTCAAAAAAAATCAATAATTTTGAAACCAACCATTTCTCAAATCCTCTGTAATTTTCAAGACCTCATGATATCAAAAAAGAGGGAGAAAATTGATATAAAACTGAAGTTTACTGGGGATTCTCGAGCTTATATAGCCATGGACACGTGGAATTTTTTTTCGTATTGTTGGAATATTAAGTAGATTTTCACGCATTTTTTCGATAGAAATTGGAAATTTTGGAAAACATATTGACCCAAAAATATAAATTCTAAAAAAATTGGAAACTGGAATATAGGGACCCAGGACCCGGAGGACCCAGGACCCAGGACCCAGGACCCAGGACCCAGGACCCAGGACCCAGGACCCAGGACCCAGGACCCAGGACCCAGGACCCAGGACCCAGGACCCAGGACCCAGGACCCAGGACCCAGGACCCAGGACCCAGGACCCAGGACCCAGGACCCAGGACCCAGGACCCAGGACCCAGGACCCAGGACCCAGGACCCAGGACCCAGGACCCAGGACCCAGGACCCAGGACCCAGGACCCAGGACCCAGGACCCAGGACCCAGGACCCAGGACCCAGGACCCAGGACCCAGGACCCAGGACCCAGGACCCAGGACCCAGGACCCAGGACCCAGGACCCAGGACCCAGGACCCAGGACCCAGGACCCAGGACCCAGGACCCAGGACCCAGGACCCAGGACCCAGGACCCAGGACCCAGGACCCAGGACCCAGGACCCAGGACCCAGGACCCAGGACCCAGGACCCAGGACCCAGGACCCAGGACCCAGGACCCAGGACCCAGGACCCAGGACCCAGGACCCAGGACCCAGGACCCAGGACCCAGGACCCAGGACCCAGGACCCAGGACCCAGGACCCAGGACCCAGGACCCAGGACCCAGGACCCAGGACCCAGGACCCAGGACCCAGGACCCAGGACCCAGGACCCAGGACCCAGGACCCAGGACCCAGGACCCAGGACCCAGGACCCAGGACCCAGGACCCAGGACCCAGGACCCAGGACCCAGGACCCAGGACCCAGGACCCAGGACCCAGGACCCAGGACCCAGGACCCAGGACCCAGGACCCAGGACCCAGGACCCAGGACCCAGGACCCAGGACCCAGGACCCAGGACCCAGGACCCAGGACCCAGGACCCAGGGACCTTTGGGATCCAGGAATCCAGGAATCCAGGGACCTAGGGATCCAGGGACCCTTGGGACCCAGGAATCCAGGAATCCAGGGACCTAGGGATCCAGGGACCCTTGGGACCCAGGAATCCAGGAATCCAGGGACCTAGGGATCCAGGAACCCTTGGGACCCAGGAATCCAGGAATCCAGGGACCTAGGGATCCAGGGACTTAAGGGTCCAGGGACCAAGGGATCCAGGGACCCAAGGACCCGGGGACCCGGGGACCCAAGGAACCAAAAAACCTACAATCTGAAATTTGTGAAATTCTGAAAATTAACAATTCAGGGGCCAGGGGTGTTCAGGGATCCAGGGATTCAGGGATCCAGGAATCCAAGGATACAGAGATCCAGGGATCCAGGGATCCAGGGACCTAGGGACCTAGGGACCCTTAGGATCCAGGGACCCTCAGGATCCAGGGACCTTTAGGATCCAGGGACCTATGCTGGAACCTGAAAATTTCTGAAATTCTGCAAATTAACAAATTGAAACTTCATTCAGCTCAAACGGTTTTCCATCAAATTCAAAATCCAAAATTCGCCAAAATAGTTGGATTTTTCTCCAAAAAATCGGAAACCAATGAAGTTGAATCCGAAGCAGAGAGTTCTTGAACAATTTTCGATAATTCCGGAGATTTCGAAGAATTCGAATTTCCAGAAGTTTCCTGAAACTTCATGTTTTTAAGGAAAAATACTGTAGTCTCACCTTTAAGGACTCCAGAAATGGGATTAAACTTTCTGGCACATTCTGAATTCCAAGTTTTTCCAATAATTGAAAAACTGTGAATTCTTGTGGCAAATGTGGAAGAATTTCCAGGATTTTCTTCTTTAAACCAGAATTGGGTTCATCTAGAAACGATGCTCCGTATTCCAGAATCGTCGAATTCAGAGTGGAGTTCAGAAGATTCTGAATGACGTCGTCATCGGAAGATTCAGAAGACGTGAAGTGGGTTTTGAAGAAATTCAGAGCTTCATCGAAGTTAGTTTTTGAAGAATCTTCCAGGGCGGTTTTGTTGATTTCAGAAAGGAATTTTGAAACTTCAGAATTATGAATCGAAGGTTTGGTGACGTCTTCAGAATCTTCGCAGATGAAAATAGTCACTCCATCGACTGTGACAAGGTTTCCAGAAGTGCCACATTTCTTTGAGTTTGAAGATTTTGGAATTTCTGAAGGCGTGACGTCTTCTGGAGGTGCTCCTGAACCAGTGACGTCTTCTGAATCATCGTTTTCTTTAAATTTTGGGATTTCTGAGCTTCTGGGAAAATCGATGTCTTCTGAATCTTCACGTATTTCGATTTTCGGATTTTTGGAACTTCTTGAAGGTGTGACGTCTTCTAGATTGTCTCCAGAACCAGTGTCGTCTTCGGACTCATCGTTTCCTCTGGATGTCGAAGTTTCGGAATTCCCGGACAGCGTGACGTCTTCTGAATCATCATCTCCTCTGGATTCTGGATTTTTGAGGGTTTCTAAAGGCGTAACGTCTTCTGGAGGTTCCCCAGAACCTTCTGAATCATCGTTGCTTCTGGATTTAGATGTTTTGAAGCTTTCTGATAGCTTGACGTCTTCTGAATCTTCTCTTCTTTCGATTTTTGAATTTTCGAAATTTCCTGACGACGTGCCGTCTTCTGGGGACTCTCCAGAACCTTCGGAATCATTGGTCACTCTGAATTTTGGAATTTTGGAACTTCCTGAAGGCGTGACGTCTTCTGGATTCTTAAGTCTTCTGAATTCCGGGTTTCTGAATTTCCTTGACGATGTTACGTCTTCTGAAGCTGCTCCAGAACCAGTGACGTCTCCTGAATCATCGTTTCCTCTGAATTTTAAGCTCCTGGCGTCTTCTGGATCTCCTGAACCTTCTTCTTCTTCTTCTGTTCCTTCCAGAATCTTCTCGATTTTATCTTTCCTGACGTCTTCCAAGTCCTTCAGCTTTCTCCTGACGTCTTCTGAATTTCCAGATGGCGTCACTTCTTCATAATCCGGCTCCGGTGTCCTTTTAAATCTTGAAATCCCGCCAAAAAGTGCTCCAAATACATTTCCAGGGCTCAACTTTTCCTTCAAAACCTCTCCAATCGTTTTCCCAATCACCGAATTGTATTGATTTTCGGTGATATTCAAATAGGAGAGACACGAATTTTCAGAAAAATCTGAAAATGAGCAGATTTGAAATTTGGAGCATCCGATTGAGCCGATCGTTTGGCTGGAGAGAGATTTGAGAAGTCCCAGAGAACCCATAGAGATATTGAAGCAGGATAAGAGTTGGAGAGGCGAGAATTTGGGAGAATTTGGAGGGTTACTGTAGCTCGGAGGGTTACTGTAGCTTAAAGGAGTACTGTAGCTCGGAGGGTTACTGTAGCTTTGAGGTGTACTGTAGTTTGGAGGGTTACTGTAGCTTTGAGGTGTACTGTAGTTCGGAGGGTTACTGTAGCTCGGAGGGTTACTGTAGCTTTGAGGCGTACTGTAGCTTGAAGAGTTACTGTTGTTCTGAGCTATCGTTGGTGTGTCAGAATCATCCAGCTCATGAGTGCTCATTTGGAGAAGGTGGGAGTGGTAGACCTGAAATTTATTTTCCATTTCAGATTTGAATAAATCGCCCGCCGACCGCTGAAAGCGCGACACACTTAAGCGCATTTCCCACACTCCTGCTCTGTGCGCTGCGTGGCGTGGGGGATGTGTGGTGCGCCACTGTGCGCGAGGTCAGGGGTTCGATCCCTATTGGGGTTTTTCTTTTTTTCTTGTTTTGTAGTGATGTTCTCACCTCAACTTTCCGTTTTGTCTCTCCTTCTGGCAAAAAATCCACCAAATTTTGAAGTCGATTGCTCAAAGAATTCACCACGGATTTCAGGGGAATATCCATTTGTTGAACTGGTTTTTGCTGAAATTTCTATTTTTGGGAATAAAAATTTCCAGAAATTTCTAGAACAAAAACCTTCTGAATTTCCTGAATCAAATCTTCAACTTCTTCAATTGTAGACGTTGAAATGTTGACAAAAACTGTGCAATTTGGATATGGAGGAATCAAATCTTCATTGGAAATTGGGATTTCTAGTGAGGGTCCTGAAATTTCAGAATTTTCAGAATTTTAGAATCCAAAAATTCTAGAATTCAAAAAAAACCTGGAAAACACGGCATTGCTTTTCTGTAGTCTGAAATTTTAGATGACGTGGCAATTTGAGAAGACGTGAGGTTCTCCCAAGCATGGAATAGCTGAAAAATGAAGCTACAGTAGTCCTAGAGGGGTACAGTAACCTTACAGAAGCTTCGACCATATTTCTACCGAAAACTACAGTAATATTTCAAAGCTACAGTAACCTAGTTAAACTAAAGTACATATATATTCTTACAGTAATCCATATCTACAGTAACCCTAATTCTACAGTAATCCCCACCTGAATCACATCCGATTTTGACAGAATTTCCCCATTGGTATCAATTGAGCATAATGGTTCCAGAACGTCTCCGAATAAAAATTTCCGATTGGAATTCACAGTTACAGTATACCCATTCACTGGAAATCCGAAGTTTTGGAATTTTATTCAAATTTTTGGATTCAAAAAATTCCAATTTTTAGATTCTGCATATTTTCAATCTCAAATTTCCAGAATTTCGTTTTGAATTCCAAAGTTTAAAGTTATTTTTTCATAATTTTTCAAATTTTCAGATTCAAAATTTCTTAAAATTTACCATCAAAAAGTAGAAGAAGAAGGAGAAAAATAGAAGAAATTCTTCTCATTTTTTCAAAAAAATTGAGAAGAATGGAAAATTTTTTGGTTGTATGCTTCGGGATTCTTTCTTTTTCCGACTCGTTGCCATTGGAATTTCCTAGGTGATGAGCAGAAAAAAAAAGAAAAAAAAAGGAAAATGTAGTGTAGTTTGGCCTTTTTCTGGAAAAAAATGAGTGAAAAGGGGAAGGAAATTCTGAAAATCGAAAAAAAAAATCTGAAAATTTGAGTTTTTTGGGAATTTTTGGAAAATTTGGGATTACTGTAGATTATCAATATTAATTATCCTTTTGTGATTATAAAACTCTCAAACACTTTTTTTTCTTGTTTCGAAGCTGTTTTCCGGGAGAATTCTTCATTTTTTCCGTTTTTTCCCCTCAAAAAAGATTCAGAATTCAAATTCGCGCGTTTTTTACATCCTCATCACGTCCGATGCGCAGGATTCTACGACAATTCGGGAAATTCAAATTTCTTTTTCTAAAATTCAAACTCGCGCGCTTTTCATTGCCGTCGCGTCCAATGCGCAGGATTCTACGACAATTGGGGAAATTGTTTTAAAGTCATTTTCACTCGATTTTTCCTACGAAAAAGAGAAAAATCACTTGTTTGAACGGATAAAACCCAAAAAAATCTTTTTTTTGAAAGAAATAACGAATTTCACAAGAAACAATGAGAAAATTTGAGCAAAAAAACAAATTTAACAAAAATTATTGAATTGAAATGGTCTTCTTCTTCTTCTTCTTAATAACAATGAATTCTGAACATTCAATTTCGAAAAAATCCAAAGAATCGGGAATAGGAAAATTGAGAAAATAGGATTCGTTGGATGGAACATATTTGGCTCCAAATTCTAAAATCTTCTTTTTGAAACTTTGAATTCTAGAAGGTCCATCCAATTGGCAATACTCCAAAGTATGGTATTGTAGAAGTGTCTGAATTGAAAATTTTGAAAAAAAAAAATTTTTTTTTTAATTTTTTTCTAAAAATTCACTTTCACAATTTCTGCCGCTTCACTAGCAGTCGGCTGCTTCTGATATGTTAGAATAATGCTTGGTAGTTTCTTTTTAAATTGCTCATCCTTCTTGTGAATACTGTAGCCGAACTTGTTCAATTTGGTGAAGATCTCATCGATCCGCGCTTTACCCGAATTATCGATTTCCAATAATTCCGGAATTTCACAAAATTTGAGAATATCGATTTCACGACCCGAATAGTTCAATACGACGGTTTTCGCGTGGATTTTCAGATTTAAGGATTCAATTTTCAGCAAAAGTTTCTCCAGAAACGCCTGATCGATAATCGATTTTTGTCCGATTTGCAATTTGTCGAATTTGAAATTAGGGAAATTTAAAACACTAATTAGGTCATCCAATGCGAAATCATGATGTTTTTGTGTCAAAAATGGAGTTAAAAAACGATGATATCGGCATTTTTTGTCATCGAATTCTACAGTAATCCTTTCGTAATCGGAATCAATCAATATATTTTCGAATTTCGGTGTCCAAGAATTAACGAAACTGCGGAAAGATTCGCAGACGTAGCGGAGGATGAAACTGAAATTTGAAAATTTTAATTTCCCGCCAAAAAAGTAGTCTCTGACCGATACTTCTCTTGATGATCGTCGCCCAAATTCGAGCAAATTTTCTCAAAAATGTGCACTGGCAAATCATTGATAGTACGGTACTTGGTGTCTTGACTGGAAAATCAATAATTGCTTTGGACAAACCAACACACAGACAGAGACCTTTTATCATAATTCAAATCAAAATTTCCCGCCGAAAATCGCTGGAACCAAAGTTTAAATTCCTGGTAATCTACATAATCTGATCCCATTCTGTTACGAAAATTCTTGTAACACTCTGAAATCGGTTTTCCTGATTGGAATTCGTAGAAAATAATGATTGCGCGAGTTTTAGGATCGTTTCGAGTTGTTTCGTCGAGCATCGAAGAAGCCATTTTCTGGAAAAAAATCGAAATCGGGAAAAAGAAAGTCTGGAATTTTAAATACCAAAAACAAGAAGAAACAATGCGCGTCAGGTCTTGCGCCTGCGTATCGTGCGCAAGACCTGACGCGCATAAGTTGTTTCTTTTAGAACACTAGAATTTTTGAAATAATTCTGAAACTAGAACATTTAAAAATTCGAAAATTCAAAACAGCGGAAACGGAAATTGATAGTCATAGAAACAGAATTTATCACTCCAATGTTTGCTTTTATAATCATTTTAGGATCATAAAACTTTCAAACTTTCAAAACATTTCAATTTTTATTGTTTTGGTGTTTTTTTTCCTGAAAATTTAATTCATTTTGCTCCTTTTTTTTTGAATTTCTGCTTCTCAAAATTCAAATTCGCGCGTTTTTAAATCCTCATCACGTCCAATGCGCAGGATTCTACGACAGTTGAGGAAGTTTCTTTTTAAAGTCGTTTTCTCTCAATATTTCCTGCGAAAAAGGGAAAATCACTTGTTTGAACTAATAAAGACCGAATAAATAATGTTTTTTTCTGTCTTGTCATCCAAGTAACGTTTCTGCAAATAATTTTCCGACAAAAATCGGTAATGTCTTCTCCCTGTCATCTCAATTTCTTCTATTTTTTCCCATTATGACATGTGCCATCTTTGTGTCATTCTTCGTCTCTTTGCTCCGCCCATATATCCATTTTCCTCCAAAATTTCTGCCAATTTTCCATTTTCATTGCCTTCAATTTTGTGTGTGTGTGTGTGTGTGCTCTAGAACTGTGTCTGTGTTTGTTCAGCGAATTTTTATGTTCTACACACACAGAGACGACATTCGAAGAACGTTTTTCTAGTTTTATAGTTTTTGGAACGTCTTAAAATTCTGAAAATTTCATGTAAAAATTCGTCAATTTTGAATTCCCGCGCTATGAGTGCCCACTGCGTACAATGTGCAAGATCTTACGCGCAAACTTTTCAAAAAAAATTTCAGAAATTTTTTGAGACCGTACAAATCGGAAGGATTTCTCGGCCGGAGGAAAACGAAACGGGAGGAAACGAATCGGGAGGAAACGAAAGCGGAGGAAACGAAACGGGAGGAACAGAAGCGTGCAGCATTTTTGCGAAAAAGGCATGCGGAAGGTTGCAAAAGGGCGGGGTTCATCTGCATTGAACGAGAGATTTCTGGATTGAAAGAGATTTAGAGATAAACCCCGCCCTTTTGCAACCTTCCGCATGCCTTTTTCGCAAAAATGCTGCACGCTTCTGTTCCTCCCGTTTCGTTTCCTCCGCTTTCGTTTCCGCCCGATTCGTATCCTCCCGTTTCGTTTTCCTCCGGCCGAGAAATCCTTCCGATTTGTACGGTCTCAATTTTTTGAAAAAAATCAAGTTTTTGATGTGAAAAAGAGCCTAAAATTGGCAAAAAAAAAGTAGAAAAATTCGGGAATTTCAGAGAAATTAATTTTTCTGAAAAAAAAAGTTTTTTTTTGACCCACAATTCAAAACAAAAATATTTCGATTTTTTTAGAATTTCGGGATTTTTTTTCAGGATAAAATCAATGTTTTTATAGTTTTCTTGCGATTCCGACGGTAGCTTAATCTCATCGCTCCTCTCTGACGCCGCAATTTTTTCTGAAATTCGAATTCCCGCGTTTTTACATTCTCATCACGTCCAATGCGCACGATTCTACGACAATTCGGAAAATTCATCTTTTACCATTTTTCAGAAGTAATTACACCCAATTTAGTAGTATTTTGATCGAATAAACGCGGAAACTGATAAGAGAATCACCCTTCACCTGTGTTATCACACACAGAATTGGTCACCTGACTTCAATTTTCTGTCGTAAACATTTGTATTTTTCAACATTATTTTTTTTTATCTCCGAGAAAAAAGAGGCGGAGCCTAAAGGAAACCCATCACATGTTAGATGTTTGGTAATTGAAACAAAAACAAAGTTTTTGACCTGAATTCGACTATTAAAACTACTCTCTACTGCCTTATTACACTGAATCATACGACATTTTGCGTACACACGCCGAGGCGAGAGAGTGTGGCGCGAGAAGAGACGCAGAGGGAGAAGAGGGCGCCGGCGACGCCGAAAAACGTGTCTCATGACTGCCATTGACGGGTGTGAGGAGGGAGAAAAACGAAAAAGAAAGAGAAAGAGAAAAAACAGAAAAAGAAGAAGAGGATTCTTCTGTTTTTCGAACACTTCTTCACTTTCTGCTGAAAATGGCTTAGAATTCGCTGTAATAGCATTTAATAGAAATTGATCGATTTTTTCATTCTTAGATAGTTTTAAGGGTTTTCGACAAGAAATAGAATGTAAAATATCCCGAAATTTCGCCCAGAATCGATGTTGAATAAAATTCTGAGAAAAAAAAAATTGTTTTCCCTTTTTTTCCGGAAAAATCCGTAATTCTGAGGCTGAGATAATAATAGCCGACTAGAGTTATTATCCATAATTATAGGCATTTTTCGGGGGTTAATAGAGGCTTTTGTGGGTTGTAATTATTGTCTGGAGCACTTTTCCGAGTGATTATTACCTTTTTTGAGAAGGTTATCGCCCGAAATTTGGGGTTTTTTGGGTTTTGGAGAATTGGAAATGCTCGAAAAATATGGAAAATTTCAAGTTTTTCTGAATTTTTTGAAATTTCGAGCCGAATTTTTTTTCTAAAAATCCCCGAAAATTGCTCAATTTTCATAGGAAATTCCGATTTTTCACAAGAATTTAGAGTTTTCTGAAATTTGAGTTTTTTCAGCTTTTTTCTTGAAAATTCTCGAAAAAATTCGATTTCTCGCTGAAATTCAGATTTTTCCAATTTCACAAAACTTGTGAAAAATTTCGACTTTTCCAACGAAAAATGAAATTCTCAGCGGAAAAATTTCCCTGAAAATTTCGAAAATTCTAACTTTTTGAATTGTAAATTTTCCGCAAAATCTTTGATTTTTTGCTGAAATTTTGATTTTTTTGTCGAAATTCCAGTCAGAAAAATTGAAATTTCAGCGGGAAGTCGGGGTTTTTCAAACAAAATTTCCCAATAAATTTCACAAAATTATTCTCTTTTTTCGAACTTTTTCCCCTCAAAATTTGAAAAACAAATCGATTTTTGACGAAATTTTTGATTTTCTGAAAATTCTGAAATTTAAGATTTTTGACAAAATTCCCGGAAAAATTGCAATTTTTGCGAAATTCCAGTCAAAGAATTGAATTTTCATCTGAAATTCTAAATGTTTGCAAAATTTCAATTTTCGAAAATTTTCAAAAATTTAATTTTTCCCGATTTTTTTTCAAAATTTTGTTTTCCCTCTTCAAATCCCTTGCACTTTTAAACTTTTCCATCTATTTCAGTAAAATTACAAAAAAATGCCCTAATTAGTATAAAAAAGATCCTTATTAAATATCCAATTTCCTCTTTTTTTTTTCATTTTTCTCTCTTTTTTCATCCCACACGAGACCGAAAATTCTTGTAAATATCATTGTTCTCTCTGTGTAAAAGACTAAATAATGTTAATAAAACATTTTTCTTTTCTCTTTTTTTTCCATTGTTCAGTTTTCTGCTTCTTTGTTTCTTTGTTCTTGGGTCGCACCACGACAACTACAGTAACCCAAAAATGCTTTTTTTCGGATTTTTTGAAATCGATTTTTGAGCGTTTTTAGTCAATTTTTGGGGAAAATGAGATGGAAATTGAAATTTTTTCCGAAAATTTTCAAAAATCTCCGAAAAAAATGACTGAAAACGAACAAAAATTGAGAAAAAAATTCCGAAAAATAAAAATTTTTGGGTTACTGTAGTCTTCTGGAATAAAAATTTTTCAAAAAAAAAAAATCTTCCAGACCCCCTTTGGGTTGGACCACCACCACCATCATCATGTCCCGATATCGATTCAGAAAGGCGCGGAGTAATTGGCCAATGGGAAATGACAATTCCCGTTGGGAGCCACCGCCAATTCAGCTTAATGGTACGGAATTCTGGGAATTTTGAGAAATTTTTTTTTGCGAAAATTTTCGAAAATTTGAGCTCAAAAACTGCAATTTTCGTCCAGTGGAGCGCAGTTGCGCGGCTCCAAGAATTTGGAATTTTCGTCATTTTTTTCGAATTTTTCTTCATATTTTGGGTTTAAAAACAGCTATTTTGGAAGGAAAAAATAACAGTTAAAACCGAAATTATAAAATTTTTCGGAAAAAAAAGTTTCAGAAATTTTTTCAATTTTTCGGAAAATTTTTTAAATTTTTGAAAATTTTCAATAATTTTGTTAAAAAACATTTTTTGAGTGTTTTAAGTCAGGATTTGGAAAAATCCGAAAATTTTCAATTTTTTTGAAAAACTGTCGCACGGTGTCTGCACACATCCGAGCTACAGTAATCCCGAAAATGTTTTTTTTTCTAAAATTTGTCAAAATCGACTGAAATGGCTTGAAATTCATGTAAACTACTCAAAAATTAGCTTAAAATGACCCAAAAGCGATTTCCAGCTAAAAACTCAGAAATGTTGACCCCAACAACTGCAAAAACCTGGTTTTTGAGATTATTGTAACCCCGATTGTGTGCAAACACAATTTTACACCAAATGCATCAAATTTGACGACAATTTGCACTGAAATTCAGATTTTTGCATGAATTGTCGTCAAATCTGATGCATTCGATGTAAAATGGTGTTTGCACACAATTGAAGCTACAGTAATCCCGGAATTGGCTTGAAATCAACGAAAATGACCTGAATTTTGTCAAAAAAAAAAGCAAAAATGAGTCAAAATTCTGAGAAAAAATCTCAAAAATATTGAGAAAATTTTCGCTGATAATCGATTTTTCCGAAATTTTAAATTTCAAAATTTTCAAGAATATAAATACGCTCTATTGCAGAACTCCTGCCACCATCTGACGATCCAACACCACCTCCACCCGCAATCCCAATGGAAGATCAACCATACGAAGGGGGTCCACTGAAAATGAGTGGATTTATGTATCATCCGAGAACGAAGAAATATTATAAAATGACAAATGATCCAACACTGCCACAGGGCTTCTCAAAAGCCGATTTGGATCGAATCGAGACGGCGAGAGAGGCCAAAATTCAAGCGAATCGCCCCAGATTTACGTCTGGATCTTTTATTAAGAGACCTGTTTTTAAGCCGATTACTACGCTTTTAGATGGTGAGCATGGGATGGAAATCTGAAAAATAACTGGTTTTTCGTTTTGAAAAATCTGAAAAAAGGCTAGAAATCTTGAAAATTCTGAAAATCAAAATTTTAAGTTTTTCAAAAAACTTGAAAAGTGGATTTTTCAAGAAACCTGTTTTTGTTCTCAAAATTGCGAGTTTCAAAAAATTGGATTATAGGTCATTCTAGGCTTCCACTTCGGTCGGTCGAATATCGCCGACCGCCGGCCGACCGACAGCCGACCGTTTTCGTGCATTTGCGCGTCAACATTCCAGACAGTGCTTGCGTACAAAGCAATTTATTTTACGACAAACGAGTCTGTCGTAAAATACAATGCAATGTACGCAAACACTCTCTGGTATGTTGACGCGCAATCGAACGAAAACGGTCGGCTCGGCCGGCCGGCAAAAACTTTTGAGAACCGCGACGTTTTAGAACCGCGACGTTTCAGAACTGTGACGTTTTATGACCGCGACGTTTCAGAACCGCTTCAAATATCCTAAATTTCCAGATCTCACCCTTGGCCGTTGTACAATATCTCGAATGGAACGTCATATCCATGAGAGTCGTCTTCTAAACTGCCAACCCCGTCCGTCTTTCACAATAAGAACACCGATTGATCATTATAATGTCGCCGGATGCGAATTTCTCGACGTTTCTGGTACCGGCGATCGAATTGTCGGCACTTTTACATTGAATCCGAATGGACCAACGCAAAAACATTCGGCGGTTTATGTATTCGAAGTGGATTCCATCGGGGACACTATTCAGTAAGTGCGCTCTATTGATAATCCCTTTTTTCTTTTCTCTCTCTCTCTCTCTCTCTCTCTCTCTCTTTTTTTTCTTGAAAAAGGATAGCCGACCTAGATTTCAAATTTGCGCGTCAAAATGCCAGAGAGTGTTTGCGTACGAAGCGTTTTATTTTACGACAGATTTTTTTAATTCGTCCGCAAACACTCTCTGGCATGTTGACGCGCAAATTCAAGTGTTTGGCCGGCGGTCCCCGATTTTTAACCTACCGAAAAAACCCCACTTTTCAGATCCGAATCGGAACGTCGTGAAGCCTATAACCTACTTCCAATCCGACCCCGCCCACAAAACAAAGGATTCAACACACTGGGTCTTACTGTACAACCGATGCTCAATGACGATGGAATTCCGGATCAACCATCCTACGTGGATTACGCAGTCACTAGATACGAATCATTTATTGTGGATCAAACATTGGCTAGAATCGATTCAGATGTCACTTGTATGCTTACAGTAACCGCTAGTGATTCGTAAGTTGATTTCAATTAAATTTTACAAAAATCTGTGCATTTTGTCGTCATTTCTGGCGTATTACCCGAAAATTCAAAAGTACTGGGAATTTTGTAGTCAAATATGGTGCTTTACACAAAAACCTGTGCATTTTGTCGTCATTTCTGGCGTATTAGTCAAAAATTCATAAACTTGTGTATTTTGTCGTCAATTCTAGTGTATTATTCGAACTTTCTATAATATGTGCAGTTTGTCGTCAAATATTGTGTTTTACACAAAAATCTGTGCAAATTGTCGTCAATTATGACGCATTACCCGAAAATTCCAAATTTCTGTGCATTTTGTCGTCAATTCTAATGTATTGTTCAAAATTTAAATTTCTGTGCATCATGTCGTCAAATATTGTGTTTTACACAAAAACAAATGGACAATCCGTGCATTTTGTCGTCAATTATGATGTATTAGTGAAAATTACATAAATTTGTGCATTTTGTCGTCAATTCTAGTGTATTATTCGAACTTTCTATAATATGTGCAGTTTGTCGTCAATAATGGTATTTTACAAAAAAATCTGTGCATTTTTTCGTCAATTCTGACGTATTACCCGAAAATTCAAAGTTACTGTGCATTTTGTCGTCAATTCTAGTGTATTATTCAAAATTTCAATTTCTGTGCAGTTTGTCGTCATTTCTGGCGTATCAGTCAAAAATTCAAAAAATTCATGCATTATGTCGTCATGAAAAAATGGGGACGTTTTAGAACCGCGACGTTTTAGAATCGCGACATTTCAGAACTAAAACTTTCAAACTTTCAGGATCAATCGCTACGGAACCGTCTGCTCCCACTGCATCGTCCATCTCGAACCCCTTGCCGAACTATCCGACCCAGAATCCATCCCCACTCTCTCCTCCCCAATCTATAACAAACGATGGCGTGAAAAAGGAAACATCTGGAGTGTGGGATGGAATGGACCTCAGATGTCAATCGGATTCGGTCTGGAATCCTGTTTCCGGATGGAAAACCTCCTAACGGATCGTAGTTTTCTGATGTCGAGTAAAAAGAGAAATGTACTGAGTCATTGTTTCTCAGGAGACGGAAATTTGGTTTACATGGGACTCCGACATGATAATGTGATAAAATCAGACCTCCGAATGAATAGAGATCATATCACTGGACAATTGAATGGAGCAATGAACACCACATTCGTCAAGGTGCTGGAGAAGACCCGTCCGGAGTGTGTGGTGACTGAAGGATTCGATTCCATCGTCAGAATTTGGGACTTCCGGTGGCCGAAGAAACCAACGATGGAGATGCACGGACATCGGAATAATTGCAATCGTTTGAATGTGTTCTTTGATAAGGAGGAGAGATTTGTGTTTGCAGGTTAGTTTTAGAGGACGTTCTGGAACCGCGACGTTTTGGAACCGCGACGTTTTAGAACCGCGACATTTCAGAACTGCGACGTTCCAGAACTTTGATGTTTTAGTACCGCGACATTTTAGAACCGCGACATTTCAGAACTACGACGTTTCAGAACCGCGACATTTCCGAACCGCGACATTTTAGGACTGCGACTTTTCAGAACCGCGACGTTTTAGAACCGCGACATTTTAGAACCGCAACGTTTAGAAACCGCGACATCTTAGAACCGCGACATTATAGAACCGCGACATTTTAGAACCGCGACGTTTCAGAACTGCGACGTTTCAGAACCGCGACATCTTAGAACCGCGACTTTTTAGAACCGCGACGTTTTAGAACCGCGACATTTTAGAACCGCGACGTTTTAGAACTGCGACGTTTTAGAACCGCGACATTTTAGAACCGCGACGTTTTAGAACTGCGACGTTTTAGAACTGCGACATTTTAGAACCGCGACATTTCAGAACTACGACGTTTCAGAACCGCGACATATTAGAACCGCGACATTTTAGAACCGAGACATTTTAAAACCGCGACGTTTTAGAACCGCGACATTTTAGAACCGCGAAGTTTTAGAAACGCGACATTTCAGAACCGCGACGTTTCAGAACCCCAAAAACATCGATTTTCATTTCAGCTGGTTCGGATGGTTGGGTCCGTGGATGGTCCCTAATCTCTGGCGACATGCTGTGCTCCATCAAATCTCCGAGCCCACAAAACCCCATTTTTCCACGTGCCGTCTATTCGGATTGTTGGGGCGGTCGGCCGGGAAACGCGGCCCTGATCGTGGCCGTTGGCGACAGTATGAGAGTTCACTCATTGGAACTTTAGTGTTCAATGGAGCGCATTTTCTTCATTTTTGAATTTAAATTTTTTGTAAAAATTCATTTTACTTGTAGCCATTTCTCTGTATACTCATCCTTAAAATCCCAGTTTTTTCGTTGTGTACCGGTCAAAACTTGAAAAAATGAACTCAAAAAAAAATTCAATTAAATTTTGTAAATCCCGGTCTCCACATAGTTGTCTTTGTATCTTTTTCTCTAATTCTCTCATTTCTCTCGCTATTTCTTCTCCCCCTCATTCCGTTTCGTTTCTTTTGTAGAGTATTTATTTGATTTTATTTTATTTAAAAAATTAGAATGCAATTTATCGATTTTTTGAAAAAAAAAGTCCTCAATCAGAATCCTCATAGCAGGCGTAGTACTGACGCTTGCCTGTCAGCTTCCACAGCTTCTTTTTCAGCATCTCTCGATATTTTTCGATGCCGAAGAAGTCGGCTTCAGCAACGAGAGCTTCTAGGGTGAAGGTGTCATCTGGAAGACTGGTTAGCTTCCCGTTGCGGAGGTATTGGAGCACCTGGAAATTTTAAATTGGCGCGGAAATGGATTTTTGAGGTGGCGGTCGGCGCGCCCTATATGTATGACAAGTGGTGGTGGGACGAGAATTACTGCGGTGGCGCAGTTGGTTGCGTGCGGAATCCCGTGCGAGAGGTTTTTGGTTCGACTCCCTCCTATGTCAGATCTTTTTTTTGCTTTTTTAGAACATTTTTGAAAATTACATGTCCAAATAGATCTCGATGTTTTATAAATTTGAATTTTTAGATTAGTGATTTTTCAAAAATTAACCTATTTTCGAATTTTCGAAATGTTAAAGATTTTTTTTTCAAAGTTTTCGAAATTTGGAATTTCTAGGTGTTGAAAATGGTTAGAAAAAACAAATGTTTTGCGAATTTCGAAATTTCAGAAATTCAACTTTTCTAGAAACTGGAATTTCTAGGTAAAATGATTTTTTGTGGATTTTTCAAAATAGTAGATCTCCATCTATCAATTTCAACTCGATTTTCGGTTTTCTCAAATTTGAAACTTGAAATTTTCAGTTGTTTTTTTTTTTTGCAAATTGGAGTTTTTTTCCCCGAAAAAGGTCCCGCGTGGTGTCGCCCGCCGCTCCCTTTATGTACGACATGCGGTGGTGAATAAGAAAGTGTCGCCGTGGCGCAAGTGGTAGCTCGTGCGAACCCAATGCGATAGGTTTTTGGTTCGACCCCCTCCCCCTTCAATATCTTTTTTTTCGCTTTTTAAAACTTTTTTACCAACTCACATGTCGAAATAGAACTCCATCTCTATCAATATCCACTCGATATTTGATATGATTCGGTGACGTCTCCCAATGGCATCCTCTAACCTTAATGGCGGCGTCAGATACCTTGACGACGTCTCGGAAATATGTTCCACAAGTTGCAGGATTCATTAAAGTCTTCACTTGGACAGGGTACAAGTCTCCGCCCACAAAAAGGTTGAGCCACGCGTCCTCACAGTTGAATGATAGCTCGTTGACCATGATTTTTGAAGCTTGGTTCTAAGAAAAAATCTCTCTAGGGAACTTCTAGGAGGAAGGATGAGCAATGATACGAAAACCGGGAAAATTAGCAATTCAATTTTTTGGAGAGAGTGAAAAGTGAGAAAAAGAAGGAGAAGACAATTTGACACATCAAGTCTTCTGAATTCAGAATTCACAAGTCAGAATTCACAAGTCAGAAGACGTTCGTTGGAAAAAACAATTTCGTATACGAGCAAAAGTCAAGTAAAAGTTAGGCACGAGGCTCACTTATTCATGAAATATTGGCCAATTTTTTTTGGGCTGGAAAAAGAAAATATATATTTATGGGAAACGGAAATGCAATATTATAGTTTTTCATAGGGATAACTTTGGGTGATTTAGAAAAAATTGGAGGGAAAAGAGACGCAGAGAAACCAGACTTTCCGGCTTCTCTGCGTCTCTGTTCCTATTCCTCTAGGGGTATCTAACTTTGAAGCTTTATAACTCTAGAACTGAAAGAGATATCAAAAAGGTGTCAACTAATAAAATGTGTAAAATTTCATGCTCGTCATTTTTGTAGTTAACAACTTTTTTGTAGCTTTTCTAGTTTTCGAGATATGGCTGTTTGAGAAAAACGCACTGTTCCTCACAATCAGCTCTTCTCCAGAGCCCTACATCTTGAGAAGCAGGAGAGATATCAAAAAGTTGTCAACTAAAAAATGTGTAAAATTCTAAGCTTAAAATTTTCATAATACAAAATTGTTGAAAAAAAGAGACGCAGAGAAACCAGACACTCCAGCTTCTCTGCGTCTCTCTTCCAATGCCTCTGGGGTATCTAACTTTGACTCTCTATAACTCTGGAACTAAAAGAGGTTTCAAAAAGTTGTCAACTAACGCAATGTGTAAAGTTTAATGTTCTACATTTTTGGAGTTGACAACTTTTTTCTAGCTTCTTCAGTCTTCGAGATAAAACGGTCTAAAAAATAGAACCAAAATTATCTGTGCTCGCTTGGAAGCTTATACCCTACTTAAAAGTGCAAAATCCTTGAAAAAAGATTGAAAAATTTTTAATTTTGAGACTGTCAAAAAAGAGCCTTTGAAACCTCTCTTAGAAGTTGTTGCGCTATTACGAGACGCAGAGAAACCAGGCACTCCAGCTTCCCTGCGTCTCTCTTTTCGTTCCTCTTGGGGTATCTAACTTGACGTTCTATAACTCTGTAACTAAAAGAGGTATCAAAAAATTGTCAACTGACAAAATGTGTGAAACTTTATGCTCATCATTTTTGTAGTTAAGAACTTTTTTCTAGCTCTTTTAGTTTTTGAGATAAAACGCTTCAAAGAAACAGAGCCAAAATTTTATGTGCTAGTTTGGAAGCGAATACCCCGCTAGAAAAAAAATGCAAAAACTTCTGAAAATCCTTTTTTAAATTTAGAAAAAGCATTAAAAACTCCCCATAGACGTTCTTGCACTACTACGAGACGAAGAGACGCAGAGAAACGAGTCACTCCAGCTTCTCTGCGCCTCTCTTTCGGTGCCTCTTTCACTTTGACGCTTTATAGCTCTAGAACTAAAAGCGGTACCAAAAAGTTGTTAACTAATCAAATATTTAAAATTTTATACTTTTGGGTTTTGTAGTTAACAACTTTTTTGTAGCATTTTTAGTTTTCAAGATAAAGCGCTCCAAAAAAATAGATGCAAAATCTCAGGAAATGCTACAAAACAAACATTTTCTCTTTTTGTGAACTCCAAAAAAGAGCTTCAAAATCTTCAGAGTTGCTCCAAATAGTTGTGTTGGTTAAAAAGAGAAACAAATGAATGTGTGTTTGAGAACATGGGTCCTCCAAGAAAAATGGACCAAAAGAATGAAAAAAAGGGGGGGGGGGCTCAAGAAAACCACACAAATTCACCCAAAAAAAGAAAGAAAAGAAGGAAAAAGAAGATGAAAAGAAACACGCACTCTTCTTCTTTCTCTTCCTTCTTTGTTTCTTTTCAATTTCAATTATTTTATATATTCATCACATAATTAGAAGAAGAGAATCCAGAAGATGACGAAGACGTCAGAGCCCCCACCACCAAAAAGAGGGCGGAGAAAGATTCGACACTTGATTCTCTTGGGAATTTTATAGGGATTTAGGAAAAGAAGAAGAAGATGAGCGAACGAGATTATAGAAATAGAGAGTACGCTTTTGCGAAAGAAGAAAAAAATTGAAATGGAGAATTTATGGGGCTTCTGATAGGAGACATAATATTTTATGTTTTTTTTGAAAAAGAAATATTGCGGTTTAGATAAGAGAGATTAATGGTTTTCTTCTTTGAGCTGGTACGTTTTTTTTTAATTCAGCTCGGAAAAGAATTAAAAAGAGAGTCAGAGAAAGCGGACATTCCAACCTCTCTGCGTCTCTCTTTTGGTGCCGCTAAGGGCATCTAACTTTGACGCTTCATAACCCTTGAACTAAAAAAGCTACAAAAAAGTTGTTAACTACAAAAAGATAAGCATAACATTTTATAAATTTTTGAAGTTGGCAACTTTTTGATACCTCTTTTAGTTCCAGAGTTATAAAGTCTCAAAGTTAGATATCCCTAGAGGCATCGGAAGAGAGACGCAGAGAAGCGGGGTGTATGGTTTCTCTGGGCCTCGTAGTTTTACAACATATGAAAAAGTTTAACAGCTCTTCTTCGTAACTGTGAAATTAGAAACATTGAAAAATGTATCTTCCCCATTCCGCACCTCTTTTAGTAGAGTATATGTAAGCTTCCAAACTAGGATGGAGAACTTCGGACTTAGTTTGCTTGGAGCGTTTTATCTCTAAAACTAATGAAGCTTATAAAAAGTAGGCAATTACAAAAATGATAAGCATAAAATTTTATATATTTTGGTAGTTGACAACTTTTTGATAGCTTTTTTAGTTCTTGAGTTATAATCGGAAAGAGAGACGCAGAGAAACAGGAGTGTCTGGTTTCTCTGCGTCTCTTTCTCAGAGTCTATAATTCTAAAATTTTGGAAATCTTTCAAAAACTGGGGTTCTGTAATTTGAAAATTCGATGAATTCGAAATTGTGAGATTGTGAAAATCCAAAATTCATTTGAAAGCGGAAAATCTGAGAATTCTTAAAATCAACATTTTTTAAAATTCTGGCAAAAATGAAGTAGGATACTGTAGTTTTTACATTTTCAGAACTTCAGAACTTCAGAACTTCAGAATTTCAGATTTCCAGATTTTCCGAATTTCAGATTTTCGCAATTTAAAATTTTCACAATTTAAAATTTTCACAATTTTAGAATTTTAGAATTTTAGAATTTCAGAATTTCAGAATTTCAGAATTTCAGAATTTCAGAATTTCAGAATTTCAGAATTTCAGAATTTCAGAATTTCAGAATTTCAGAATTTCAGAATTTCAGAATTTTAGAATTTTAGAATTTCAGAATTTCAGAATTTCAAAATTTCAGAGTTTCAGAATTTCAGAATTTCAGAATTTCAAAATTTCACAATTTAAAATTTTCACAATTTTAGAATTTTAGAATTTTAGAATTTCAGAATTTCAGAATTTCAGAATTTCAGAATTTCAGAATTTCAGAATTTCAGAATTTCAGAATTTCAAAATTTCAAAATTTCAGATTTTCAAAATTTCGAAATTTCAGAATTTCAGAATTTTAGAATTTTAGAACTCTAAAATTCAAAAATTTTAGATTTTCAGATCCCACATCATCTGCCAAAATGACGTCTTCTTCTTTTTCCTTCCAAGGCCTTTATCAGATTTTCCGCTTCATCTTTCTTCTTCTTCCAAAAATCAGAAGACGTCCGTCTTCTGATGCTCAATGATGAACGTGTTGAAAAAGAAGGGACAATTGGGAATTCAGAATAAAAATAAAAGTTTCGATTGTTTCCCAAAGGAGAACAAAGAAAAAGAGAATAAAGAGAAAAACCTGAACGAAGCAAGATGAATCGTTTGCTCCTTTCTCCCATTTTTTCCAATTTCCGAAAATGGAAAAAATAGGGAACGAGAGATTTAGAGAAACAAAGAACTGAGCAATCTGGAAATTAGAAGAAAAAAGAAGAGAGAAGTTGAGAGAAAAACAACAAGGACACAGAGGGTTTTTTTCAACTTCAAGAGTTGGTTGCCTAAAAATTTCAGTTTTTTGGGTTTCTAGGCCACCAAACACAAAATTCACAATGGCCTAGGAAACCCAGAAATTCGGTTTTTTTAAATTTTCAAAAGTGAACCAGTTTAAGCATACTTTTAAAATTTAGATAAATTTTTAGATTTTCTAGATTTAAAGAATCCATTTTTGGAAGAAATGGCAAAAACCAATGCATTGAATATTTATTAAAAAGTAAAGTAGAGAAAAGATTATAATGGACAGAGGGGGGGTTCCAAAACGCTTGGTCAGAAATTCCCTTTGAAATTAGGCGCAGTATGTGACCATGCGTTTTGGAGCCCTTTGGGGGTGGTGATTCAATACAAATTGGATCGAAATGGTGTAAAAACGACAGTTTCAATAACAATATGACGAAAAAATAACAGATTAGCGAGAAAAAAAAATGATGTTTGATATCGTAAACACTCTTATAGACCGGCTCCCTAACTCTCAACTTCGAACCAAAAAATCTCGTTTCCTGTAGATGGTATCAAAAAGTAGTAAACTGAAAAAATGCTCACCATGGCATTAGAAATGTTTTGTCAATTGATCACTTTCTGATATCTTTCACAGGAAACGAGATATATCGATTCAAAGGTGGCAGCCAGGAGAATCATTTTACAGTGCGTCTTACGTTTTAGCACAACGATATATGGGTCCTTAGAACGGTTATTAGAATTATTAGAATATTAGAATAGTTATATCAGATTATTAAAAGATTATTAGTAAAGTTTGAAACCCAAAGACATCTGGAACTACTCCACCATCCTCAGGAACTCGTCCTCCGTCTCTTTCCATACTCCAAAAACGAAATCTCCTTCCTGAACTGAAATAGATGCAACACGATTATCTGTTTTCCTAACGACATATGTGTGACTGATTATTGGATTCGTATTTGGTTTATAATCAGGTCCTGGTGTGTACCTAAAAATTATTGATTATTCCTGAGCTATCCTAGAAGATAGAAAATAACTCACAAATTGGCCACAGAGTGTATGGGTGGTTTTTTAGTTGATTCAATATGTTTTACCCAGTTTGCATTCAGAATTTCGTGTGGCTGCCAGTGCCATGGTCCGTCGCGGCGTAATATTATTTTCAAGTATTCCAACTTTTGAAGCGCTTCTCCGGATCTCCATCTATTTAAAAACTCAATCAATTCCAACATATCAACTTCACAGTAAAATAAAGTTGCCTGTCTTCCTTGAAAGTGCCGTAAAAGAGCATGAACGGATTTCGAACGTTGGTGGAAGATACTAATAGTTTCCGCCTGATAGAATTTGGACTCCGGGCTGAATGGTTCAGATTTATCCAATTTCATGGTTATATTTTTCAAAACAGGAGTCGAGGCAAAGAACTTTTCGAGGTTTTTCAAGTCTATAACCTGATAGAGATTAGGCCAAATAGAAATCCATAATGACAAGTTGGGAAGATGTGGAATGATATCCTCGGGATGTTTTGCTCTCCAAATATACTCCATAGTATTGCCGAAGAAATTGAGAAAATAATTATGAATGGATTCGATTGCAGATTCTTTGTCATTTGGGTGAAAACATGCTTCAGGAAAGGTGTATTGGTTGGATAGTCTAAAATAATGGTAGATTTTTGATTGATTCTTAATTTCAACTGACCGAAAATCAATTATTTTTCCGGATACGTTCAATTGAAAACAGTCATCCTCAGATGCCTTGCAATCTCCGAAAATTCCCATGATACCTTCCAGTTCCAGAATATCTTCTGTTCCCTTCCTATTTTTCGTCTTAAAAGGAATAGAAACAATACGTTTATCGCCAAAAGAACTATGGTACATAATACGACTGATGCTTTGAAATCTTTTGACTTGAGAAGATTTGATCAATGTTTTCATATTTTTTGAAACAAACGACAACCAAAATAGATCGGCATTTTTCATGTCGTCAAGGATCTCTTTTTGGACCAAATACGGATATTTCGATAGTTTCATTGTTCTGAAATAATTGAATAGATTGTAGAGGAACAAGAATGAAGACGAGAAGAACGACAAACGATAGGAATAAAAAATGAATAACAAAAGAAGGAGACCACCTTATGACGTGGAATAAAGACACAGAAGACGTAGCGGGACCGATGATGAGTGCATGTTGTGACCTTGACACGCCCACTCGTCTTTCCCACAGGGACCACCCATCGATTGAAGGTGGATTAGTTGGGTGGAGATGTCTTCTCACAACCTCTGTTGTCTCCAAAGGTAACAATGCACAAATCAAATGGGCCCATAGATATGAAACTGCTATGAGGACGTGCAAACTAAAAAAACCTCAGATCAGCATGAACCTCAGAACCTGTTTAAAAAACGGATACGATTTCTCTAATCTAGTTTTGAAATTAGCATTCCGGACCCGTCCCGGCCCGCGCTCATTACTCTTGAACAATGTCTGATGGGCTGTTATTATAAATAGTTTTCCTAAGGTTTAAAATAGGCAATATCTCAAAATATTCGCAGAAATACAGGTTGAAAAAAAACATGACAGTCGAATGACCGAGAAGACGGACGTCTGCTGGCTAGGAAGACACTCCAATAGATTCCCATGTCCATCATGACAAAATGAGGTATCGAGAACCATTCGGCCTTGGTCCCAGAGAAAAAAGATACCGTATTTCCTCTAATAGAAGCCCATCCTCCGACGTGCTAAAAACATAGAAGCGCAACTTCTAACAAAAGTTCATGGAGTTCCGTTAGCGCAGTTGGTACAGTGCAGTTCGTTTACTCGGTTATTGCAGACATTGTCTTTCTTTGAAACAAATATTCCGGAGATTTCGGTTTTTGGTAATTTCCTGAGAAGGAGGTTGAAAAATAAAAGCCCATGGGCTTCAATTAGAAGAAATACGGTGACAGTTTTTGTTCGATCTTATTCGTCGGATTTACAATTAGGAACACAAGAAAACAAGGTATATGAATTTATTGATAATTAGAAAAAAGATTAGATTGAAAGAATAAACAGAAAAAGTTCAGCAAAATGAATAGGAATGGTTGCATAAGCAATTATAGCTTATGGATTTTGGATTTATGGATTTCAAGAACAGTGAGAAAATGAAAAAAAAATACAGGATAAACTGATTCCGAAGTCAAAATTTGGGCAAGGAAGGATGGAGTGAATAGGGGCGAGGCGATTAAATACGAAGTGGGTGTGGCGGATGAGAAAAAAAATCAACGATGTAGGAGATCAATTGCTTTTTTTAGAATGGAACTACTCGACCATTCTGAGAAACTGTTCTTCTGTCTCTTTCCATACTCCAAAACTGAACGTTTGTCCCTGAACTGAAACAGATGCCACCCGGCTATCTGCTTCTCTGACGATATATGAGTGACTGGCGATTGGATCCGTATTTGGTTTAAGAGCAGGGTCTGGCGCGGACCTACAAAAATTATCGGTTATTCCTAAACTGTTCAGAGAAGTAAAAACTCACAAATCGAGCACAGAGTGAGTGGGTGGTGTTTTAGTTGCATCAATGTGTTTCACCCAGTTTACATTAAGAACTTGGTTTTGTAACCTACCGCCGTATAATTCTATTTTCAAGTATTCCACATTTTGGAACGCTTCTCCAGATCTCCATCTATTCATAAACATCATCAATTCCATAAAGTCACATTGACAGTGAGATAAAGTTGCCTGTCTGCCTTTAAAATTCCGTAAAAAAGCTTGAACGGAGGGGTAATGTGATTGGAAGATTCTAATGGATTCCGCTTGATAGAATTTGGACTCCGGGCTGAATGGTTCAGAGGTATCCATGGTTATGTTTTTCAAAACAGGAATCGAGGCAAAGAACTTCTCACGGTTTTTCAAGTCTCTTTTTCTATCTATTATCTCCCAGTCTTCACTCCAAATAGTAATCCACAACGATAAGTTAGGAAGATCTGGAATGAAAAGCTCCGGAAAGCTTGCTTCCCAAATATGCTCCACAGTGTCGCCAAAGAAATCAAAAACATAATTATGAATGGATTCAATAACAGATTCTTTGTCATGCCGGTGAAAACATGCTTCAGGAAAACTATAATAATGAGACATTCTGAAATAATGATCGGTTTTTGAATGACTGCTAATTTCAACTCACCGAAAATCAATCATTTTTCCAGCTACGTTCAATTGAAAACAATCGGACTCATATTCCCTGTAGACGCCAAAAACACCGATGATGTTTTCCTTTTTGAGTACATCTTTCGTTCCCTCCTTATTTTTCGTCTTAAAGTGGATGGAAACAATAGGTTTATCGCGAAAACTTTCATACACAATACGACTGATGCTTCGGAATCTTTTGGCTTGAGACGATTTAATCAATGATTTTATGTTTTTGGAGACAAACGACAACCAAAATAGATTCGAATGTTCTATGTTGTCAAGGATCTCCGTTTGGACATAATATGGAAACTTCAATAGTTTCATGGTGCTGAAAATATTGAACAAATTGTAGAGGAACAAGAATGAGGACAGGGAGAACGACAAACGATAGGAATAGAAAATGAATGGCAAAAGAAGGAGAGCACCTTTTGACGTGGAATAAAGACACAGAAGACGTAGAGGGTCCGATGATGAGTGTATGTTATGACCTTGACACACCCGCTCGTCTTTCCCAGAGGGACCATCCATCGAATGAAGGAGATGTCTTCTCACCACCTATGTTGTCTCCAAAGGGAACAACGCACAAATCAAATGGGTCCATAGATACGAAATTGCTATGAGGACGTGCAAATTCAAAAAAAAACTTCAGGTCAGCATGAATCCCAGAACCGTTTTGAAATGAGCATTCCGGACCCGTCCCGGCCCGCGCTCATTACTCTTGAACAATGTCTGATGGACTGTTAGTCTTCCTGATGTTTAAAATAGGCTAGATTTCAAAATATTCGAAGAAATACAGCATTGGAATAAGACAAGGCAGTTGAATGCCTGAGAAGACGGACGTCTGCGGGCTAGCAAGACGATCCAGTAGATACTTTCCCTTATCCGGTCTAGACAAATTGATGTATCGAAAACCATTCGGTTTTGGTCTCAGGGAAAAATAGTTTCTGTTCGATCTAATTAATCGGACCTAGAAACACAAAAAACAAATGCATTAAAATTTATTGATAATTTGAAAAAAGATTAGATCGAAGAAAGAAATAACAAAAGAAGAAGAAAAAACTCTCCATGATATTAAAGCTGATGGAAGGAACAGTATACATTATTATAGTTTATTAACTTATGAATTTGGATAATAGTAAAAAGTATAGGAATAACACATGATGAACTGATTCCAAGTCAAGAATAGGGGGTAAAATGGTTTAATACAAATTGGAAAGAGAAGGATGTGGGAAAAGAGGCAGTTCACAGTTTGAATAACGATATGAACTTTGTATGGATCGATTATTAGAAAATTTCGAAAGTTAGTTCAATCTGGAACTACTTGACCATTCTCAGAAACTCTTCCTCCGTCTTGTTCCACACTCCAAAACTGAACGTTGGCCCCTGAATTGAAACCGACGCCACCCGGTTATCTGTTTCTCTAACGATATATGTGCGACTGGTGATTGGATCCGTATTATATAAGTCTCCCTTTAAAGTGCCGTAAAAGAGCGTGAACGGTGCGAGGACGTTGCAGGGTGATTCTGAGGGATTCCGATTGATAGAACTTGGACTCTGGACTGATTGCTTCACTTGTATTCAATTTAATCAATAAATGTTTCAAAACAGGAGACGAGTCGAGGAACTTTTCAAGGCTCTTTATGTCTGTAACCTCTGAGGGATCAGTCCAAATAGTAATCGATAACGACCAGTTGGGATGCCGTGGAATAAAGTTATCGGGATGTTTTTCTCTCCAGATGTACTCTACAGTATCGCCAAAGAAATCAAGAAAATAGTTATGAATGGATTCGACAGCAGTTTCTTCGTCACTGGGGTAAAAATATGCCACAGGAAGTTTGGATTGGTCGGATAGGCTAAAATAATAATGGATTTGCGACTGATTACTAATCTCAACTCACCGGAAATTAATTGTTTTTCCAAATACGTTTAATTGAAAAAAGATATTGTTCGATTCATCATGGCACTCGCGCATCATCATGAAACCTTCCGTTTCTAGGTAAACTTCCATTGTCATTACAGGGTGGCGCATAATTACCCGCACAAATGAAAACGGGTATATCTTTAGACATAGGTATGATGGAAAAACGAAATTTGACAGAAATGTAACTCTACAATTGATACACAAGTTCTGAAATTTTCCAAACGTTTGCTCAAGTTTCAGTGTTTTTATGATTGCCCAAAGATGAACGGCGAAATTTTTCTTGCACGCCGCTGTTTCCTGGTTCTTATTGATGTAACTTTATGCTAGCATGTACGATTTGACTGAAATTTTGTCAAAAGTAAGGCACATATAAGTATTGTTCTCACACAAAATTTCACGTTAGTGGGATGCAGTCGTTCAGAGATATCACTCTAATAGTCACCCTACATCTGACTCAGAATTCGGGTTCAATTTTGCCTTGTGAACCGAATTTCAATAAAAATGAGTTCACAAGGCTACACATTCTTATTAACATTCATAATGCAGTTTTAATAAAATTTAAATGTCCAAAGACATAAACAGAAGGTCATTAGGTCAATTTACTTCAGAAAGCTGGAAATTCTCTAATTTTGGCCTCTTTGGAAAACTGATGGCTACCAATTTTATTGCTTTTGTAGCAATCTGAAATTTTTAGAGATGATATAGGAAGAGTTGAACTTAACACTGAAAAATTTTCAGCCACTCATTATCATTACTAAGGTTTTTATGGGTAGGCAAAGTTGAGCTAAAAAGACAGATAAGCCGCGTGCAGTCCAAACCTTATGTTGTTAGTGACCACAGTACAAGTCCCTTTGTCAATAAAATGTTCCCAAAACTATGCAAAATGATAGAAGAAGATTGTATCTTCACATTTCAAAAGTTAATCCTACAAAATCTCGGTTTGATTTCCGTTTTAGCATATTTAATTTGGACGAAAATGGCCATTTTCATGATTTCATGATATTTTCTTGAGATGAAGAAACTTTGACAAGCGATAACTTAGCTCAAAGTTGACATTTTGATTTGTAACTTGGCCAGTTTATTGATGAGTTATGTGAATTGCTGTACTCCAAATTTGAGCCCAATACAGTGCTTCATTCAAATTTTATGGTTGTACAAACTTTTGTGCGGGTAATTATGCGCCACCCTGTATGTTGTTTGTCTTCCAAAAAAACTCTTCAAAAAGAGGCGTTTGATACATAACACGACTGATTCTTTTGAATCTCATAATTTGAGAGGATTTTATCAGAGTTTTCATGTTTTTGGAGACAAACGACAACAGAAATAGATTCGAATACTTCATGTTGTCAAAGATCTCTTTTTGAACCAGATATGGAAATTTCGATAGTTTCATGGTTCTGAAAATGTTGTATTTAGAATTTATTTTAGAGGAACAATAATAATGATGGAAACGCGACAAACGATAAGAATCTATAATGAATAACAAAGGAAGTAGAGCATCTTATGACGCAGAAGATGTACAGAGTCCAATAACGAGTGTATGTTATGACCTTGAATGATTGACACACTCAATCGCCTTTCCCACAGGAATCACCTCTTGAATGTGGACCATTTGGTTGGAGATGTCCTTTATTTGAGTTGTCTCTGACTGAGAAGGCAGACGTCTGCTGGTTAGGAAGACGGTCCAACAGATACTTCCCCATGTCCGTCATGCCAAAATGAGGTATCGAGACCCTTTGGTTCCAGGGAAAAAGATATTAGTTTTTGTTCGGCCTAATTAATCGGACTTAGGAACACAAAAAACAAGGTATTTGAATTTATTGAAAGAAATCACAAAAGAAGAAGAAAAAAGCACTGCATAAAATTAAGCCAATGGAAGGAACAGTAGACATTATTACAGTTTATTAACTTATGAATTTGGATAATAGTAAAAAGTATAGGAATAACACATGATAAAAAATGTAATACAAATTCGATGAAAAGGGATGCGGAAAAATAGACAGTTGGCAGTTTGAATAACGATGTAGCCGTGTATGAATTCGTTAGTTGAAAATTTCAAAAATGAGGTCAATCTGGAACTACTCGACCATTCTGAGAAACTCTTCCTCCGTCTCTCTCCATACTCCAAAACGGAAATCCGATCCCTGAATCGAAACCGACGCCACACGGTAATCTGTTTCTCTAACGATATAAAAGTGACTGATGATTGGATCCGTATTCGGTTTAAGAGCGGGTCCTGGTGTGAATCTTAAAAATTATCGATTATTTCTAAGCTGTCTAAAGAAAAAACTCACAAATTGGACACAGAGTGTCTAGGAGGTTTTTTGGCTGGGCCTATATGCTTTACAAAGTTTGCATTTAGTACTTCGTTTCGGTGCCTGGCGCCGAGAGCTAACCTTATTCTCAAGTATTCCAACTTTCTAGAGTGTTCTCCGGATCTCCATCTATTCATAAACTCTATTAAATCCGAAACTTCGCATTTACAGTAAAGTAAAGTTGCCTGTCTGCCTTTAAAGTTCCGTAAAAAAATATTAACGGTGGGGGAACGTGGTTGGATGATTTTAATAGATTCCGCTTGATAGAATTTGGACTCCGGACTGATTAATAGAAGCTTAATCCATTCGATATTTATATGTTTCAAAGCAGGAGACGAGTCGAAGAATGTATCAAGGTTCTTCACCATTTCCGAGCGATCAGGTCGAATAGTAACCCACAACGACAA
The DNA here is from genome assembly GCA_027920645.1 of Caenorhabditis nigoni. NCBI lineage: Eukaryota > Metazoa > Nematoda > Chromadorea > Rhabditida > Rhabditidae > Caenorhabditis > Caenorhabditis nigoni. Next base: position 4,489,944 of record CP115866.1, on the reverse strand, counting down.
GTTGGGAAGCTGTGGAATGAAGTGATTGTAGCTTTTTGCTTGCCAGATGTACTCTACAGTATTGCCGAAAAAGTCAAGAAGGTAGTTATGGATGATTTCGAAAGCAGATCCTTTGTGACTTGGGTGGAAATATGCCTCAGGAATACGGTATTTATCGGATACTCTGAAACAAAAAAGCTTTCGTAACTTATTGCTAATTTGAACTCACCGAAAATCCATTGACTTTCCAGAAACGTTCAGTTGAAAACATGCATGTTTCGTATCATCGAGGTTGCTCATTGTCATGATAAGTTCCGTTCCCTGATATTCTTCCATTGTCCCCATATTTTTCGTCTTAAAGGGAATACCAACATGCCATTTGTTGACCAAATTCCTATACGTTATACGACTGATGCTTTGGAATCTCACAGTTTGACATGATTTAATCAACTTTTTTATGTTATTTGAAACTAATGACAACGAGAACAGATTTGAATGTTTCATGTGATCAAAGATCTCCTTTTGGACCAAATACGGAAATTTCGAAAGTTTCATTGTTCTGAAAATATTGAACAGATTGTAGAGGAAAAAGAATGAGGACGAGGAGAACGACAAACGATAGGAAGAGAAAATGAATAACAAAAGAAGGGACCACCTTATGACGTGGAATAAAGACACAGAAGACGTAGAGAGTCCGATGATGAGTGTATGTTATGACCTTGACACACTCACTCGTCTGTCCCACAGGGACCACGCATCGATTGAAGGTGAATTAGTTGGTTGCAGATGTGTTCTCAATACCTCTATCACAGTTGTCTCTGACTGAGAAGACAGACGTTTGGGTGGATACATATGTCTTCTTACCACCTCCATTGCCTCCAGAGGAAACAATGAACATGATGCTATGAGGACGTGCAAATTCAAAAAAAAAAACTTCAGGTCAGCATGACTCTCGGAACCTGTTTTAAAAACGGATACGATTTCTGTAATTTAGTTTTGAAATTAGCATTCCGGACCCGTCCCGGCCTACTCATTAACAATATCTGGTGGACTGTTAGTCTTCCTAATAGTAAGGTTTAAAATAGGCAAGATCTCAAATATTCGCAGAAATACAGGTTGAAAAAAAACATGACTGTCGAATGACTGAGAAGACGGACCGCTACTGGCCTGGAATACGGTCCAATAGATACTTCCCCATGTCCTTCATGAAAAAATAAGGTGTCGAGAACCATTAGGTCTTGGTCCCAGGGAAAAAAGATAGTAGTTTTGTTCGATTTTATGAACACAAAAACGAAAGTTCTTAGTTTGATATTACAAATCATCATGTGTGTTAGGAATAATAAAACAAATGCATTCAAATTTATTGATAATTAAAAAAATTAGGTTGAAGAAAGAAACAAGAAAAAGAAGAATATTTTCAAAATGAGTTCAACCTTGGACTACTTGACCATTCTCAAAAACTCTTGCTCTGTCTCCTTCCATACTCCAAACTGAAACTTTGGCCCCTGAATTGAAACAGACGCCACCCGGTTGTCTGTTTCTCTAACGATATAAAAGTGACTGGTGATTGGATCCGTATTCGGTTTTATAGTAAGAGCAGGTTCTGGCGCAGACCTACAAAAATTATCGATTATTCCCAAACTGTTCAGAAGTAGTAAAAACTCACAAATCGGGCACAGAGTGTGTTGGTGGTTTTTTGGCTGGGCCTATATGCTTTACAAAGTTTGCATTTAGTACTCCGTTTCGGTGCCTGGCGCCGAAGGTTCCCCTTATGCTCAAGTATTCCAACTTTCCAGAGTGTTCTCCGGATCTCCATCTATTCATAAACTCTATTAAATCCGAAACTTCACATTCACAGGAAAGTAAAGTTGCCTGTCTCCCTTTAAAGTTCCGTAAAAAAATGTTAACGGTGGGGGGACGTGGTTGGATAATTCTAATAGATTCCGCTTGATAGAATCTGGACTCCGGACTGATTAATAGAAGCTTAATCCATTTGATATTTATATGTTTCAAAGTAGGAGACGAGTTGAAGAATGCTTCAAGGTTGTTCACCATTTCTGAGCGATCAGGCCAAATATTAACACACAACAACAAGTTGGGAAGCTGTGGAATGAAGTACTTGTAGCCTGGTGTTATCCAGATATACTCTACAGTATCGCCGAAAAGATCAAGAAGGTGGTTATGAATGGATGCGAAAGTAGATTCTTTGTGACTCGGATGAAAACATGCCTCAGGAAAAGGGTATTCGTCGGGTACTCTGAAACAATAAAAAATTGCCTAACTAATTGCTAATTTTGACTCACCGAAAATCAATTTTCTTTCCAGAAACGTTCAATTGAAAATATGCATAATTCTCATAATCCAGGTCGCTCATTGTCATGATAAGTTCCGTTCCCTCATATTCTTCCATTGTGTTCATATTTTTCGTCTTGTAAGAAATCCAAACATACCATTTATTGGCGAAACCGCTATACGTAATGCGACTGAGTCTTTGTAACCTCGTAGTTTGAGATGATTTAATCAACTTTTTCATGGATTTTGAAAATAATGACAACCAGAACAGATTCGAATGTTTGATGTGATCAAAGATCTCCTTTTGGACCAAATACGGAAATTTCGATAGTTTCATTGTTCTGGAAATGTTGAGCAGATTATACAGAAGAAGGCATGAAGATTAGGAAAAGGATAAACGATTGGAATCGATAATGAACAACAAAAGAAGGAAAGCACATATGTTGTGAAAGATCACCAACACACACGCGCATCTGGAAAATGAACCAAAAGACAGAGAAGACGCTAAGAGTCTGATGACGAGCGTATTGTATGACCTTGACTGTTTGACACACACCCTCGTCTGTCCCACAGGGACCACCAATCGATAGAAGGTGGATTAGTTGGTTGCAGATGTCTTCTTAGCACATCTACTAGAGTCTCGGACTGAGGAGGCAGGCGTCTGCTGGCCTAGAAGACGGTCCAACAGATACTTTCCCATGTCCGCCATGGCAAAATAAGGTATCGAGAACCATTCGGTTTTGGTCCCAGGAAGAAGAAAAAAGCTCAGCATGAAATTAAGCCAATGGAAGGAACAGTAGACATTATTACAGTTTATTAACTTACCGTAAAACCTGTATTAGAAGGGCCGGCCCTTCTATTTTTCCAAGGTACCTCCGGAGGGCCCTTCTATTACAGGGTCCCTTCAATTAGAGGGGGGTCTTTCTTTACAGTGGGCCCTTCTGTTTTTCCAAACGTCTTTTGGAGTGCCCTTCTATTAGAGGGACCCTTCTAATACAGGTTTTACGGTATAAATTTGGATAATAAGAAAAGTAGAGGAACAATACATGATAAAAAATTTCGAATAGGGGGTAAGATGGTTTAATACAAATTGGAAAGAGAAGGATGTGGGAAAAGACTCCAAAACTCCAAAAACTCCAAAAACTCAAAACTCAAAAAACTCCAAAAACCGAAATCTCCACCCTGAATTGAAACTGAAGCCACACGGTTATCTGTTTCTCTAACGATATATGTGCGAAGGTGTGGAAATAACAGTTCAGTTTGAATAACGAAGTAACTTTGTATGGACACATTGGTAGATTATTCGGAAAATTAGTTCAATTTGGAGCCTCGACCATTCTCAGAAACTCTTCTTCTGTCTCTTTCCATACTCCAAAACTGAACGATAGGTCCTGAATCGAAACAGATGCAACACGATTATCTGTTTCCCTAACAACATATGTGTGGCTCGTGATTGGGTCCGTATTTGGTTCATTATCACGTACTGATGTGCACCTAAAAATGATTGATTATTTGTCAGCTATCCCAAAAGAAGAAATAACTTACACTTTGGGCACAGTGTGTGTAGGTGTTTTTTTAGTGGCGTCAATATGCTTTACCCCATTTGCATTCAAAACATTGTTCAGTTGCCAACCGTTTAATATCTTTATGTGCAAGTATTCCAACTTGTGAAACGCTTCTCCGGATCTCCATCTATTCATAAACTCTATCAATTCCGAAATGTCACAGCGACAGTAATGTAGAGTAGCCTGTCTCCCTTTAAAGTGCCGTAAAAGAGCACGAACGGTGCGAGGACGTTCATGGCTGATTCTAAGGGATTCAGCTTGATAGAACTTGGACTCTGGACTGATTGCTTCATGTGTATCCAATTTAATCAATAAATGTTTCAAAACCGGAGACGAGTCAAAGAACTTTTCAAGGCTCTTTATGTCTGTAATCTCTGAGGGATCAGTCCAAATAGCAATCGATAACGACAAGTTGGGAAGCCGTGGAATAAAGTTATCGGGATGTTTTGCTCTCCAGATGTACTCCACAGTATCGCCAAAGAAATCAAGAAAATAATTATGAATGGATTCGACGGCAGTTTCTTTGTCACTGGGGTAAAAATATGCCACAGGAAGTTTGGATTGGTCGGATAGGCTAAAATAATAATGGATTTGCGACTGATTACTAATCTCAACTTACCGGAAATTAATTGTTTTTCCAAATACGTTTAATTGAAAATAGATATTTTTAGATTCATCATGGCACTCGCGCATCATCATGAAACCTTCCGATCCTAGGTAAACTTCCATTGTTATCATATTTTTTGTCTTATACCAATCAGAAAACTCTTCGAAAAGAGGCTTTTGATACATTACACGACTGATGCTTTTGAATCTCATGATTTGAGAGGATTTTATCAGACTTTTCATGTTTTTTGAGAGAAACGACAACAGAAATATATTCGAATACTTCATGTTGTCAAAGATCTCCTTTTGGACCAAATACGGAAATTTCGATAGTTTCATTGTTCTGAAAATGTTGAACAGATTATACAGAAGAAGAGATAAGGATGAGGAAAATGAGAAACGATTGGAATCGATAATGGAGAACAAAAGAAGGAGACCACCTTATGGCGCTGAAGACCAGGGCTGGACGTAAATTTTTTTTTACGGAAACCGTAAAACGTAAAATTTACGGATTTAAAATCCGTAAAATTCCGTAAAATCCGTAAAAACCGTAAAATTTGCAAGATACTGTTTTTGGCAAGTAAAACCTATTTTTTCAAGTTTGGCGGTTATTGAAATATGTAATTTTAATTCAATAATTCGAAAATTATGTATTGTCACAGTTTTTTCTCAAAAATCTCAAAAATTCATTTTTGAGCGATGATCCAATCTTCAAAGGCATTTCTCAGCTTTTTTTTAACTGCGGTAATGTGTGTCAGCGCATAACTTTCAAATTATTGAATTGAAGTTTCGCAAAATTACATTTTTTTCAATAAAACGTGGTCGCGCCGCAGGTTGCAAAGTGACACGCTCTTTATGAAACGTGTGAGAGAAGAAAAAAATGAACGCGTTCCAAAAAGGGGCGTGTCACTTTGCAACCTACGGCGCGCCCACGTTTTATTGAAAAGACAGTATTAAACTCTGAAAGTGCAACGTCTTTTTCTGTGCATATTTCTAAACATTCAAATATCTAACTTTCTAGAATTCCAATTTCTGGATCCCAGGATTATTGTATTTTTAACTTTCTGAGTTCTCGAGAGTTTTCTTTTTTCTTAATTCTGTACCAGGAGATTATAGCCGCCGACAGGCGGCGGAAATCGACTGGTCTTGAAGTATTGTGAAAAACGAAACCATTTCTAAAATTTTTTTCGAAAAATGTTGGATCCTGAGCCTGAAATTAGAGCCGGAAAACTTATAAATTATATGATTGAGTTTGATGGAAGAAACAAAGACTTACAAAAACGAACTGTTTTTCGTAACCAAAAAATAAACGGAACTTGATATTCTAGTATTCTCTGGCTGCCACCCTTTTTTGATAAAAAGGACCCCTCTTCCAAATGCCCCCTGCCGTACACCAGCTGGCTGTCAGTTATTGCCCGCCATTTTGAATTTGGCCACCGATCGATTGTGTTGGTTCGCACTAGGGTTGGCAACGGGGCGGGGATGCGCCCCGCCCCGCGCGCTCGGGGCGGAGCGAATCCTCCCGGGGGTGCGTGGCGGAGATCGCCTCTTTTCGCCCCCAAGCCAACCCTAGTTCGCACAACAAGTACCACAATACTGCATGAATGATGGTTTTCCAAGAGTTTTTTGCCGGTTGGGAATATTTCATCAAAGTCAAACTGCCCGAAAAAGTAAAATCAAAACCGAAATGCCGTTTTCCTCTATTGCAACTTCCCAGAGTAGTGTTACTCGAATGTATCGGAAATTTGGATGTTTTGGAAATGTAAGTGTTTGTTTTTTTTTGATTTTTCAACATTCTTTTGTGTGTGAAGAATCTTCTTGATGACCTATGGACAGCGGGTTTGGGAATGAAACTCTCAACAACTTTTGATGGTAATTATTATACTTTTCGAGATATGAGAACATTGATCAAAACAAAAACACAATTTTCAATTAGACAAACAAGACAGACAATTATAAGAATTTTTCCAGAATCCTGTTCTCTCTTCTCTCAAAACGATCCAAAACAATTGCTAAACTCATTTGTTGGAATCCAATCGATATTCGTTTGACATCCCCTAAAGAGCAACAGATTTGCTTGAAACTTTCTACGGATCCAGGGCTAGAATGGATTATCCACTACAGGAAGAAAATGAAATTCATTCCAATCCACTCTCCGTGGAAATATCCTTATTTTCAATCCAATCTCCTTGGTCCAAAAGCACTTCATATTTTATATCTAAAAGATGATGGAATTGAAGACATAACACAGATGATGGAGCATATTTGTGAAGTGTTTCGTTCACCAATTGTTGACATGGATATCGTTGAGGAATCAATCATTGAATGGATCATCAAGTTTCAACCAATAATTCGCCATGTTTGTATTCATAAGGATGTTATCTTATCTGTTGAATCTTTGGATCGTATTTTGAAAAATCTCGAAGTCACCGAACGTTTTTGGTTAGCATCGATTGCACTAGATGAGTACTTTCAATACAAAGAACCGATTCCATTTCGATGCATTATAATCAACAACTCGTATTGGCTTACTCTAACTTCAATTCTCAATGCAAACAATTCTGTCATTTTCTTACATGATTCAAAGTTGACACCAACGAATATCAACACTATATTGAAAGAATGGCAGAAGGGATTCAAACTTCGGAATTTGGAATATATGGAAATTGACATCTCCACACCCCTAGATCGTCGTAGGTGCAAACGCGAGATATTTAAAAATTTGAATTTGACGGTTGCTGATGAAAACAATGGAAGGCCTACCAGAGTGTAAGATAAACAAATACGACAAGACTTTTTCAAATAATTGTTCCTAATTTTCCAGCAAAATCTATGATGAAAATATCTACACGCTACCACGGCTACCAACCGTGCGAAATATAATTAGAAGCGATGGGATGATTCTCTCTATCTTCGGACACTATAAGGTATCTGAAAGTGAGAAAATAAGGATTTACTTGCATCTACAAGTATGGGGTCAACAAACTTAAAGTATTTTTTGTGTAACCTCATCTTTTTTATTTTCCGTGATAATTTGTGATAAATTTTCTATCATATATCTCCCAATGTTCCCCCTTTTCTATAATTGTGGTTTGATTCGCTTTGAGTTACAACGAATTTCGAATGATGTCCTCTTTTTTGTTATTTTTTTATGAGCACTGAAATATTGTTCTTGTTTTGATAATAAATGTTCCACACTTCCTTTATGTTGCTTCAAAAAAAGAAGAGAATTGCTACATATGAGAACGTCAGACAGTACCTCAGACTCTATACTCGTGTATGGTTGATTTATTCATTTTTTATTCATTTTTCCCTCTTCCTATTCTCTGGTATAGGTTGTAATCTTGTCTCCCCAACATTTCAAAAAAAACCCCCCCCATCTACCAAATACCGTACACCAGCTGTCTGTCAGTTATTGCTCGCCTTTTTTGAATTTGGCCACCTATTGATTGAAAAGTACTGTTTTTTGAAGTATGCTTTCAAAATGAAACTTTTTTCTAATCGTTTTTGGAAAAAAATTGATCAAGTCTATTCAAAAAATCAAAATGTTGTTTTAAAACCCAAGGAAAATTTCAAACTAATACGATGAGGGTATGTCATCACCTCGACACACCCACTCGTCTTTCCCATAGGAACCACCCATCGATCGAAGGTGGATTAGTTGGTTGGAGATGTCTTCTTAGCACCTCTACTACAATTATCTCTGACTGCGAAGGCAGACATCTGTTGGCTAGGAAGATGGAGCACTAGATATTCTACTTTCCTCTGCCCGTCATGAGACTGTCTGTTGTGCTATTGTTTCTGTGAACCTTCCTTGGAGACAATTCTCCTAGAGAACAACTCTAAAAAGACATCTCCAATATACTAATCCGCCTTTAATCAAGGGGTGGTCCCTGTGTGAATCTGTGAAGGGCATATACTCAGCAGACTAGCTACGTCTTCTGTGTCTTTTGGGTCACCGTCCACGTCATAAGATCTATCGTTTGTCATTTCCCTCTGTATTAGTCTTGTTCTTCTGTAGAATATATTCAATATTTTCAGAGCTACAAACAATGAAACTATCGATTTTTCCGTATGTGGTCCAAAATGAGATTCTTGACAACCTTAAAATTTCGGAATTACTTTTGTTGTCGTTTGTCTCCAAAAACATGAAGAAGCTGATCAAATCGTCTCAAATTAATACTAGATTCAAAAATATCAAACAGATTGAGTATAATAATCATGGGTATCCTGGAGTGGTTCATATTCCATTCACGCCCATGTCGGACAATATCCTGGAATTCAGAGAGCGCCGCGATTATGAAACTGACGATGAATTTTTTCAATTGAACGTATCTGGAAATGTAATGCATTTTCAGTGAGTTGAAACTAGTAATCGATTGAAAAATGATTTTTTTTTTCAGATTACACTACCGATACTACTTTCCTCAGGTGTATTTAAGTCACCCATGTGACAAAGATTCTGCAATCGTATCTTTTCATTATTACTTTCTGGATTTTTTCGGCGATACTGTAGAATACCTATATAGAGAAAACTACAAGAAATTCATTCCACGTCTTCCGCAAATATCGTTGTGCCTTTCTTTTTGGTCTAGACAAGATTATTTTCGGCCTGAAAATAAGCTTGATAGAATCAGAGACATTGAAAACTTTCTCGCCTCATCCCCTGTTTTGAAACGAATTGATGGTATGAATTTGCATTCACCAGAACGGTTCAGTCCGGAGTCCAAATTTTATCAGGCAGAATCGATTATCCTCGGACTGGACGCCAATTTAGTTCCTGACTTTCTACGCCATTTTCAAGGGAGACAGACAAATATAATATGCGATAGATGGGAAAATCTGGATCTGACAGAATTTATGAATAGATGGAAGTCCGGAGAAGGATCTCGAAATTTGGAATACTTGAATATAAGATCTCGTGACATCCCTCGAAACGAAGTTCTGAATTCAATTGGAGTAAAACATATTGATGAATCAAAAACACCACCCACGCACACATTGCCCAAATTGTGAGTTACTTTTTAGTAGTTTTGAAATAGTGGTTACTGTAGGATATTCTTTTTTTTAGATTGCATTCCGGATTTGGCCCAAACACGGATCCAATCACAAGTCACTCATATGTCGTTCGAAAAACAGATAATCGAGTTGCATCTGTTTCAATTCGGGGAAGGTATTTCAGTTTTGGAGTGTGGAAAGAGACGGAGGAAGAGTTTCTGAGAATGGTCGAGTAGTTCCAAGTTTCTCTGATTTTAAAATATTTTTCAAAAGTACTGGCATCCATATAATGCACATCAGATATTAAACAACATAACAAAATCTATATGTTTTTTTTCACTGTTTTTTCTAAATCACCTCCACATATCTGATTGTAACGCATACTGTATCCCATAAATGTTATATTCCTAATACCTATCTAACTAAACATACTATACATTAACGTATACAATTCTTTCCATTAGCCTTGATTTCATGCAGAATTCTCTCTTCAATGTAATCCTTTCTTTTTTGATTATCAATAAACTCAAGTACATTGTTCTTTGCATTTTTAATTCGTATCATGGTGATTTATTCGAAAGAACAAAAACTATTATTTTTTGTTTTCCCTGGGACCAAGATCGAATAGCTTTCGACACTTCCATTTGCTCATGTATTCTGACACACAAAATCGTGTATGGAGCAGTTATCACCTAGTTGATAAAGATGTGGAGGGGTTGCGTGTTGGTTTCTGGGACCCAGTACGTATCTTGTTGCCCACAAAGTATTACAAAAAAAATTTAAAATCTAGGTCATGACCAAAAAAGACATTTCCAACCAACTGATCCACCTTCAATCGATGGTCCCTGTGGGAAAGGCGATTGAGTGTGTCAACCAGTCAAGGTTATACACTCATCCTCGGACTAGCGACATCTTCTGTGTCTTCTGTTTCATTTGTTTTTCATAAAATAAAAACTAACAGGAAGCATCGTTAAAGTTATTGTATAGTAGATATATCTGTTTAATTATTCATGGATTTCGAGAATAGTGAGAAAACTCTTTTAAAAAATACAGGATGAACAGATTCCAGGTTAAGAATTGGTCAAGAAAGAAAGTGTTGGATAGGGGTGAGCTGATTTAATACAAGTTGGATGAAAATGTGGGAAAAAACCAAATTACAGCTTACAGAACGATATAACAGAATACATGGGATTGAATACAGTATTAACGAGAAGTATGACTGTAGTAGTTTTCTAGAATACTGGGAAACCGGAGAAATCTGGAGCTACTCCAACATCTTCAGGAACTCGTCCTCCGTCTCTTTCCATACTCCAAAAACGAAATCTCCATCCTCAATTGAAAAAGACGCCACACGATTATCAGTCTCCCTAACGACATATGTGTGACTGACGATTGGTTCCGTGTTTTCACCAAATCCGGTATGAAACCTAAAAAATGAATATCCTACAGTAACCACTATTAAAAAGTAACTTACACGTTGGCCACAGTGTGCGCCGGTGGTTCCTTAGTTGCATCAATATGTTTTACCCCGTTTACATTGAGAACATCGTTAAGGGCAATGCCATTTGATGTAAATATTAATTTCAAGTATTCCAACTTTTGAAATACCTTCCCGGATATCCATCGATTCATAAATTCTATCAATGGCAAAACTTCAACTTTACAAAAAAATAAAGTTGCCTGTCTCCCTTGAAAGTGCCGTAAAAGAGCATTAACGGTTTTGGGAAGTGGTTGGACGATTTTAAGGGATTCCACCTGATAGAATTTGGACTTCGGACTCAATACTTTCTGTGTAGTCAATTTGATACATAAATACTTCAAAACAGGAGACGAGGCGAAGAACTTTCCAAGGCTTATTATGCCCATAGCTTCCGAGCGTTTAGGCCAATTAGTAACCCATACAGACAAATTGTGAAGGTTTGGAATAAAATGTTCGGGGTTGTTTGCTCCCCAAATATACTCTATAGTATCGCCGAAGAAATCAAGAAAATAATTATGAATAGATTCTATTGCAGATTTTCTCTCACTCGGGTGAAAACATGCTTCTGGAAGATTGCTTCGATTGGATAGTCTAAAATAATGATAGGTTTTTGATTGATTGATTTTTAGCTTACCGAAAATCAATCATTTTTCCAGATACATTCAGTTGAAAACAATCATTTTCAGATTCCTCGTCGTGGTGATCGGAAATTCTCATGATAGATTCCTTTCCAAGAGTATCCGTTCCCATCAAATTTTTCGTCTTGAAGAGAATATAAACCTTACGTTTATCGTCGATATCACATTGATACATTAAACGAGTAATGTCTTTAAACCTCATAATTTGAGATGATTTAATCAGAGTTTTCATGTTTTTTGAGAGAAGCGACATCCAAAACAGATCCGAAATGTAAATTTCTTCAAGGATCTCCTTTTGCACCAAATATGGAAATTTCAATAGTTTCATTGTTCTGAAAAAGTTGGATAGATTATACAGAAGAAGGGATAAGGATGAGGAAAATGAGAAACGATTGAAATCAATAATGAAGGAGACAAGAAGGAGAGCACCTTGTGACGTGGAATAAAGACACAGAATGCGTAGACAGTCTGATGATAAGTGTGTGTTACGACATTGACTGGTTGACACAGCCTGTCCCACAGAGACCATCGATTAAAAGTGAATTAGTTAATTGGAGATGTCTTCTCAGCACCTCTATTGACTCCATGGGGGACATGCACAAATGAAAAGGGTTCGTTTTAGATAGATAGGAGACTCCACCAATTTGGAGGAAGAGCTTGTCTGCGAGGAACCGATTTCGAGGAAATCGGGCGGAGTCTCAAATGCCACTTAACTCTGCTGTATTAGAACAAAAACTTAAGATTAACATGGTTATTGAAATGGGCGTTGTCCCAGAATAGAATTTAGATTCTTAGAATTTGTTTCGAAAACAGATAAGACTTCTGTAATTTTGTTTTAAAATTAACTCACATAGTTTTCATGAGGTATAAACATAACTCGTGCATGACTTTGGAATACAATAGAATGCATTCGAATTTATTGATAATTTTTAAAAAATTGGATTGAAGAAATAAATTGATGGGAAGGGTTGAATAAGTTAATGTACATACAGTACATATATTAGGTATTAGGAATATAACATTTATAGGATTGGGAGAAAACTTAGAAAAATATAAAAATACAAGAAAAACTGATTTAAAGTCCAGAGTATGGGTGATGTGATTTGATACAAGTTGGATGGAGAAGAATTTAAGAAAAAATGCAGCTTACAGTTTGAAAAACGATGTAAGATTGTATGGATCAATTAGTAGAATATATCAAAATAAAGTTCAATCTGGAACTACACGACCATTCTCAGAAACTCTTCCTCCGTCTCTTTCCATACTCCAAAACTGAAATTCCCTCCCTGAACTGAAACAGACGCGACACGATTATCTGTCTCTCTAACGATATATGTGTGACTGGTGATTGGATCCGTATTTGTTTCAGGAAACGATGGTCCTGGTGTATACCTAAAAGTTATTAATCATTTGTTAACTATCCCAAAAGAAAAAAAACTCACAAATCGGGCACAGAGTGAGTGGGTGGTTTTTTGGTTGTATCAATTTGCTTCATCCCGTTCACATTGGGAACTCTGTGTAGGTTCGTGGAATATGGTTGTTGTTGTTTTACCATTTTAAAGTATTCCAATTTTTGAAATGCTTCTCCGGATCTCCATCTATTCATGAACGGTCTCAATCTCGAAAAGCCCCATTGACAGTCAAATAAAGTTGCTTGTCTGCCTTGAAAGTTCAGGAAAAAAGCATCAACGGTGCGGAAACATGGTCGGAAGATTCTAATAAAATCTGCCTGATAGAATTTGGGCACCGTACTCATTAGTTCAAGGGCATTCCCATTGATGCAAAACTGTTTCAAATCAGGAGACGCGGCGAAATATGCTTCAAGGTTATCCTTAACCTCCGAGTCACCAGGCCAAAAATCAAACAATACCGACAAATTGTGAAGCTGTGGAATGAATTGCTTGCGGCTTTTCACTATCCATGGATAGCTTTTTGTTATCCAGATATACTTCACAGTATCGCCAAAATAATCAAGAAGACAATTATGAATGGCTTTGAAAGCAGATGCTTTGTGAATCGGGTGAAAATATAACTCAGGAAGAGGGTATTCGTTGGATACTCTGGAAAATTAAAAGTTATCCTAATTAAGTGCTAATTTCAACTCACCGAAAACCAACTATCCTTCCAGACACGTTCAATCGAAAACATACATTTTTTGTGTCATCAGAATGCTCGCTCATTGTCATGATAAATTCCGCTCTTTCAGGTTCATTATTTATCGCCTTAAAGCGAATAAAAACATACCACTTACAACCGTATTTGGCATACGTAATTCCACTGATACTTTGGAATCTTTTGGCTTGAGATGATTTGACCAGAGTTCTCATATTTTTTGATTGAAGCGACATCCAGAACAGATCCGGATGTTCCGAGTTGTCAAAAATCTCATTCTGCACCAAATACGGAAATTTCGATAGTTTCATTGTAGAGAAATAAGAATAACGATGGAAGGAATGTATGGTAAATGACCAAAAAGACACAGAAGACGTAGATAGTCTAGTGATGAGTGTAGGTTATGACCTTGACACACCCACTCGTCTTTCCCACAGGGATCACCCATCGATTGAAGGTGGATTAGTTGGTTGCAGATGTCTTCTTAGCACATCTATTAAAATTGTCTCGGACTAAGAAGACAGACGACTGATGGCTGGGAAGACGGCCCAATAGATACTTCCCCATGTCAATCATAAGAAACTGAAGTGTCGAGAACCATTCGATCTTGGTCCCAGGGAAAACAAAAACTATTTGATTTCAGTTCGATCTTATGAATCAGGATGTGTCTTAGGAATACCAAAAACAATGCATTTGAATCTTCACTATTAACAATCCTCAAATTCTGTGTGTGTGTCCGTTTGTTCCGTGTCACCGGCCCTAGCGAAGGCACCAGTTGATCAAAATTTCTCAAATTTTCACTGATAATCCAAAATAGCAGCGAGATGGTGCCCCAATTTTTTTGTTTCTCGACATTTGATTTTGAAGCCTTCTGGAGACGTTCCTTGGAGTCGACCAGCCATGTGTTTGAAGCAGCATGACATCAAAATGAATGGGAAGGATTGTATAAGTAATTATAGTTTATGGATTTTGGATTTATGAATTTCAAGAACAGAGAGAAAATGAAAAAAACAATTACAGAAAAAAACTGATTCGAAGTAAAGAGTTGGTCAAAAAAGGATGCGTTGGATAGGGGTTAAGTGATTTAATACAAATTGGGTGGAGAAAAATGTGGGAAATACAATAAAGTTTAGCAACGATTTATCGATTCATAAGTTATCAGAATGTAACTACTCTACCATTCTCAAAAACTCTTCCTCTGTCTCTTTCCACACTCCAAAAATGAAATTCCATCCCTTAACTGAAATAGATGCAACACGATTATCGGATTCCCTAACGATATATGTGTGACTGATTATTGGATCCGTATTTGGTTTCAGATCAGGTTCTGGTGTGGATCTAGAAAATTATCGATTATTAATTTGTTCAAGTAAAAGAAACTCACAAATCGGCTAATGAGTGTGTGGGTGGTTTTTTGGCTGCGTCATTATGCTTTACCCAATTTGCATTAAGAACTCCATTTAGATTTGTGGAGAATGGGCGTGTCATTATTTTCAAGTATTCCAACTTTTGAGATCCTTCTCCGGATCTCCATCTATTCAGAAATTTTATCAATTCCACAAAACCACATTCACAGTCACATAAAGTTGCTTGTCTGCCTTTAAAGTTCCGTAAAAAAGCATGAACGGTGGGGTAACGGTATCGGGTAATTCTAATAGATTCCGCCTGATAGAACTTGGACTCCGGACTGATTAATTGAAGTTCATCCCATTGAATGTGTATATGTTTCAAATCAGGATACGAGGCGAAAAATGTTTCAAGGTTCTCTGTATTCTCCAAGGGATGAACCAACATACTAACAAACAACGACAAGTTGGGAAGCTGTGGAATGAAGAACCTGTAGCTTTTTGTCATCCACTGATAGACTACCGTATTACCGAAAAAATCAGAAATATAATTATGAATGGCTTTGAAAGCACGTGCTTTGAGAATCGGAGGAAAATATGCCTCAGGAAGAGGGTATTCGTTAGATACTCGAAATCCAATTTTCTTTCCAGACACGTTCAATCGAAAAATATGTTTCGTCCCATCAAAGTCCTCGCTCATTGTCATGATAGTGTCCATTTCCATGCAATCTTCCATTGTCCTCATATTTATTGACTTAAAGGGAATACCAACATACCATTTGTTGACAAAATTGCTATACGTTATACGACTGATACTTCGGAATCTTTTGGCTTGAGATGATTTAATCAATTTTTTTATATTTTTTGAAGCAAACGACAACCAAAATAGATTCGTAGTTTTCATGTTGTCAAAGATCTCCTTTTGGACCAAATACGGAAAATTCGATAGTTTCATGGTTCTGAGAATGTTAAACAGATTCTACAGAAGAAGAGATAAAGATGAGGAAAATGAGAAACGACTGAAATCGATAATGAATAACTCAAGAAGGAGACCACCTTATGACGTGGAATAAAGACACAGAATACATAGGTGTCCGATGATGAGTGTATGTTATGACCTTGACTGGTTGACACACCCACTCGTCTTTCCCACAGGGACCACCCATCGATTAAAGGTGAGTGTCGGGAACCTTTCTTGGTCCCAGGGAAAACAAAAACTATTAGATTTCAGTTCGATCTTATGAATCAGGATGTGTCTTAGGAATACCAAAAACAAGTGCATTCAAATTTATCGATAATTGAAAAAAATATTAGATTGAAGAAACAGACAAGAAAAAGTTCAGCATGACATCAAAATTAATGGGAACAGTTGTATAAGTAATTATAGTTTATGGATTTTGGATTTCAAGAACAATGAGAAAATGGAAATATAATTTCAGGATGAACTGATTTGAAGTCAAAAGTTGTCAAGGAAGGATGCGGTGGATAGGGGTTAAGGGATTAAATACGAATTGGGTGCAGGCTGATGTGAAAAAACATAGTACAGTTCAAACAACGATGTATATGTAGATCCAGAAGTTTTCAGAATGATACTACTTCAACATCCTCAGAAACTCTTCTTCTGTCTCTTTCCATACTCCAAAACTGAACGTCTTCCCCTGAATTGAGACAGATGCCACACGATTATCTGTTTCTCTAACGATATATGTGCGACTGGTGATCGGATCCGTATGTGGTTTATAATCAGGTTCTGGTGCGCGTCTAAAAATTATTGGTTATTCCTAATCAGTCTAGAAAAACTCACAAATCGGCTACAGAGTGTGTGGGTGGTCTTTTAGTAGCGGTAGTACGCTTTACCCAGTTTGCACTTAGTACTTCGTTTCGGTGCCTGCCGAAGGTCAGGCTTAAATTCAAGTATTCCAAGTTTTGAAGCGCTTCTCCGGATCTCCATCTATTCATAAATTTTATCAATTCCACAAAGCCACATTCACATTTCAATAAAGTTGCCTGTCTGCCTTTAAAGTTCCGTAAAAAAGCTTGAAGGGAGGGGAGACATGGTTGGAAGATTCTAATGGAATCTGCCTGATAGAATTGGGACTCCGGGCTCATTGATTGAAGTTTATCCCATCGGATACTCAAATGCTTAATATTAGGATAGGAGGCGAAGAAGTTTTCAATGTTCTCCGTAACCTCCGGGCAATGAGGTCTCATAGTAACCCACAACGACAAGTTGGGAAGCTGTGGAATGAAGTGATTGTAGCTTTTTGCTATCCACTGATGAACTACCGTATCACCGAAGAAATCAAAAATGTAATTATGAATGGCTTTAAAAGCAGATTCTTTGAGATTCGGGTGAAAAAATGCCTCAGGAACACTTGGGTAGAAACTAGCTTTAGGGAGAGGGTATTCGTCGGATACTCTGAAAAAATAAAAAGATTCCTAATTAATTGCTAATTTCAACCCACCGAAAACCAATTGTCTTTCCAGTCACATTCAATTTAAATACATTTTTCGTCCCATCAAGGTGCTCGCTCATTGTCATGATAGTGTTCATTCCCATGCAATTTTCCATTGTCCACATAGTTTTCTTCTTAAAGAGAATACCAACATACCATTTATTGTTGAAATTGTTATACGTAATTCGACTGATGCTTTGGAATCTCATTATTTGAAAGGATTTGATCATTTTTTTCATATTTTTTGAAACAAACGACAACCAAAATAGATCCTTAGTTTTCATGTTCCCAAAAATTTCCGCTTGGACCAAATACGGAAATTTCGATAGTTTCATTAGTTCTGAAAATGTTAAACAAATTATACAGAAGAATAGGTAAGGATGAAAAAAAAAAGAAAAACGACTGAAATCGATAACTAATAACTCAAAAAGGAGACCACCTTATGACCTGGAATAAAGACACAGAAGAAATAGGTGTCCGATGATGAATGTATGTTGTGACCTTGCCTGGTTGGCACACCCACTCGTCCTTCCCAAGGGGCATCCCATCGATTGAAGGCGGATTAGTTGGTTTGAGATGGGTTCTTCGCACATCTACTACAATTATCTCTGACTGAGAAGACATACGTCTGTTGGCTGGGAAGATAGCCCAATATATACCTTCCTCTGTCCGTATTGAGAAACTGGAGTGTCGAAAACCTTTCTTGGTCCCAGGGAAAAAAAAACTATTCGATTTCAGTTCGATCTTATGGAGCAGGGTGTGCCTTAGGTATACCAAAAAGAATGCATTCAAATTTATTGATAATTGAAACAAAAAGATTAGATTGAAGAAGAAACAAGAAAAGGTGCAGAATGACATCAAAATTGATGGGGATAATTGTATAAGTTATTATATTATTTGGATCTATTCGACCATTCTCAGAAACTCTTTCTCTGTCTCTTTCCATACTCCAAAACGAAGCGTATCTTCACGAATTGAAACAGATGCCACACGATTATCTGTATCCCTAACGATATATGTGTGACTGATGATTGGATCCGTAATTCGGAAAAATAGTGGTTTCAACCTAAAAAATGATTGATTATTCCTCAGCTATCCCTAAAAAATAACTCACACTTTGGGCAAAGCATGTCTGGGTGGTGTTTTAGTTGCATCAATATATTTCACTCCATCTGCATTCAGAATTTCGTTTAAAGGAATTCCATTCGATGTTATTGTTATTTTCAAGTATTCCAACTTTTGAAACGCTTCTCCGGATCTCCATCTATTCATAAACTCTATCAAATCCAAAACTTCACATTTAGAGCAACTAAAAACTGCCTGTATTCCTTGAAAAAGACGTAAAAAGGTAGGAACGGCATTGTAGTGTTGTATGAGGTCAATGGAGTCTGCCTGATAGAATTTGGACTCCGGGCTGAATAGCTCTCGTGCATACGTTTCCAAACGTACATGTTTCAAAACAGGAGACGAGGCGAAAAATGTTTCAAGGGCTTCCATCTCTTTAATACTGATGCATGAACGCCCAACAGAAATACATAATGATAAATTTTGAAGATGTGGAATGAAATCATCGGGATAATTTGCTATCCATTGACACTCTACAGTATCGCCGAATAAATCAAGATAATAATTATGAATGGATTCGATGGCAGATTCTCTGTCATTCGGGTGGAAAAATGCTTCTGGAAGATTGTATTGTTTGGTTACTCTGAAATAATGACAAGTTTTGCAATTGATTGCTAATTTTAACTCACCGAAAATCAATTATTTTTCCAGATACATTCAATTGAAAACGGACGGTTCCAGATTTCTTTTCAAATCCATTTTTTGTTTCCTCGGCAATTCTCATAATATTTTCCGGTATGTTTTTGCAGGGAATATAAACCAACCGTTTATCGAGCATGGGTTCGTCATACACTATATGACTTATGCATTTGAATCTTAGAATTTGAGACAATTTGATTAGTTTTTTCATATTTTTCGAGACGAACGACAGCCAGAACAGATCCGAATGTCTCATGTGATCAAAAATCTCATTCTGGACCAAAAACGGAAATTTTGATAGTTTCATCGTTCTGAAAATATTGAACCGATTGTAGAAGAACGATAATAATGATGTGGAAAATGACAAACGATTGAAATCAATAACTAATAATACAAGAAGGAGCACCTTATGGGAGATACTCAAAAGATGCAGAAGATGTAGATAGTCTGATGATGAGTGTATTTCATGACATTGACATACTCAATCGTTTTTCCCACAGGGTCCACCCATCGATCGAGGTGGATTAGTTGATTGCAGATGTCTTCTTAGCACCACTACTACAATTATCTCTGACTGAGAAAACAGACGTTTGCTGACTAGGAAGATGGTCCAACAGATACTTTCCTCTGTCGGTCATGAGAAAATGAAGTGTCGAGAGCCAGGTCTTGGTCTCAGGGAAAACAAAAAATAATAGTTTTTGTTCCCTCTCGAATAAATCAAGATATGAATTCAGAATGCAAAGAACAATGTGATGGAATTTATTGATAATTGAAACAAAATGATTAGATAGAAGAAAGAAACAAGAAAAAGTGCAGCATGACATCAAAATTAACAGAAAGAATCGTATAAGGTGTTATATATGAACATTAGTATGCCTTGGATAAGGGTGATGTGATTCAATTCGAAATCTGGGACTACTCGACCATTTTCAGCAACTCTTCCTCCGTCTTATTCCATACTCCAAAATTGAACGTTCGTCCCTGAACTGAAACAGAGGCCACCCGGTTGTCTGTTTCTCTAACGATATATGAGTGACTGGTGATTGGATCCGTATTTGGTTTGAAAGAAGATGTGTACCTAAGAATGATTAATTATTTGTTAACTTTCTTTTTTAAAAAACTCACAAATCGGGCACAGAGTGTGTGGGCGGTTTTTCAGTGGCGGCAATATGCTTCACCCAGTTTGCACGTAGTGCTTCTCTTACGTGCCTGGCGCCGGAGGTTAAGGTTATTTTCAAGTATTCCAACTTTTGAAGTGCTTTTCCGGATCTCCATCTCCCCATAAACTCTATCAATTCTACAAAGCCACATTCACAGTAGGATAAAGTTGCCTGTCTGCCTTTAAAGTTCCGTAAAAAAGTATGAACGGCGGGGAGACTAGGTCGGGTGATTCTAATAGATTCCGCCTCATAGAACTTGGACTCCGGGCTAATTGATTGAAGTTTATCCCATCGGATACTCAAATATTTTATATCAGGATAGGAGGCGAAAAATATTTCAATGTTCTCAGTAACCTCCGGGCAATGAGGTCTCATAGTTACCCACAACGACAAGTTGGGAAGCTGTGGAATGAAGTGCTTGTAGCTGTTTGCTGTCCATAGATAAACTACCGTATCACCGAAGAAATCAGAAATGTAATTATGAATGGCTTTGAAAGCAGATTCTTTGAGATTCGGGTGAAAAAATGCCTCAGGAACACTTGGGTAGAAACTTGCTTTAGGAAGAGGGTATTCGTCGGATACTCTGAAAAAATAAAAAGATTCCTAATCAACTGCTGATTTCAACTTACCGAAAACCAATTTTCTTTCCAGATACGTTCAATTGAAAAATATGTTTCGTCCCATCAAGGTGCTCGCTCATTGCCATGATAGTATCCATTCCCATACAATCTTCCATTGTCCTCATATTTTTCGTCTTAAAGAGAATACACACATACCATTTATTGACCCAATTGTTATACGTAACACGACTGATGCTTTTGAATCTCTTAGTTTGAGACGATTTGATCAACGTTTTCATATTTTTTGAAGCAAACGACAACCAAAATAGATTCGTAGTTTTCATGTTGTCAAAGATCTCCTTTTGGACCACATACGGAAATTTCGATAGTTTCATGGTTCTGAAAATGTTAAACATATTCTACGGAAGAACAATAACAATAGGGAGGACGACGACAAACTATCGAAATAGAAAATGGATAGCGAAAGAAGGAGGAGTGTATGACTTGGAAGAAAAATCCTAGAAGGCGGAGGTAGTCCGATGATGTTATGACCTTGACTGGATGACACACCCACTCGACTGTCTCACAGGGACCACCCATCGACAGAAGGTGGATAAGTAGACTCCAGCTGTCTTCTTCTCACCTCTATTACAGTTGTCTCCAAAGGGGACAGTGCAAAAATCATTTATCGCGTACTACGGCCGTTACCAGAACGTGCAAACTCTGGCGGGATGCGGGTCCTACTGGTGTGGGGCACTATGTTAAACGATATCTATGAAGGGGCCCAACTCGTTTGCTGGGATACAGAAATCTATTCCCAGACCCCCGTTATTGTACGAGTAAGCTTGTAAACTGATGGTAATGCTCCACAGGTCTATTCATTTCAAAAAAGATTTTCCTTACTAGACACTTTAGGTAGAATCTTTGAGATAAATGTAGAGCAAATTCATGACTTGTTCTCACCATATTCTCGTCTTTCTCAAGCAATTATTTCTCGAGTTATGGAATGGAATAGTCGAAAACTAGAAACGATAAATTTTGAAATTCTGAAATTTGTAAAAACTATAATAGAATGCCATAATCATTGATACCTCATATCTTTCTATAGAAATATGAAAAAAAAAGTTGAAAAATTAAAACCGAAAATCGAAGGTTTTTTGATAAAACAATGAATTAAGAATTTATTGATAATTGAAATAAGAAAAGATTGCATTAAAAATAAACCAAAACGTTCTTCATAGAATTAAAACTAATGGGAAGTTTTTCTTCAAAAAAGGTACATGATAGGGGTAAGGGGATTTTTCAAAACATTTGATGGAGAGGGATGTGAAAAAATCACAGTACAGCAAACTACAGTACACAACGATACAAAAAAAAGAAAAGACAGTAAATAAATGATTAACAAGCAAAAAATGGTTTCTTTATGTTGATCTTTATCCATTGCTTTTTTGGAACATTTTGTAAATGAGTTCAATTTGAAACTACTTGACCATTCTCAGAATCTCTTTCTCTGTCTCTTTCCATACTCCAAAATAGAACGTATCTTCACAAATTGAAACAGATGCCACACGATTATCAGTTTCCCTAACGACATAAGAGTGACTGATTATTGGTTCTGTGTTTTGACCGAATCCGGAATGCAGTCTAAAAAAAAGAATAAATATTCTACAGTAACCACTAATTCAAAATTTCTAAAAAATAACTCACAATTTGGGCAATTTGTGAGTGGGCGGTGTTTTTGATTCATCAATATATTTTACTCCAATTGCATTCAGAACTTCGTTTCGAGTGATGACACGAGATCTTATACTCAAGTATTCCAACTTTCGAGATCCTTCTCCGGATTTCCATCTATTCATAAATTCTGTCAGATCCAGATTGTTCCATCTATCGCATATTAAAAGTGCCTGTCTCCCTTGAAAATGACGTAGAAAAGCAGGAACTAAATTGGTGTTCAATGTGAGGGCAATGGATTCGGCCTGATAAAATTTGGACTCTGGACTGAACAGTTCTGTGGTATCCAAATTCATATCTATCTGTTTCAAAACAGGGGATGAAGCGAGAAAATTTGCAATTCCTTTGATGTCTCTAATTCTAGGATCACGTCTTGGAGGCCAAAAACCAACTTGTTCAGGCCAAAAAGACAAGCACCATGATAATTTGGGAAGACGTGGAAGGAACTCCTTGTAATCGTCTCTATATAGATACTCTACAGTATCACCAAAAAAATCCAGAAAGTAACAATGAAAAGATACGACAGCTGATTCTTTATCACGGGGGTGATTATAATATACCTGAGGAAAGTAGTCTAGGTAGTGTAATATAAAATAACCATTAGTTTTCAATTGATTATTAATTTCAACTTACTGAAAATTCATCACTTTTCCAGATACGTTCAATTGAAAAAATTCATCGTCAGTTCCATAATCGCGTCGCTCTATAAACTCCAGGATATTGTCCGACATGGGCATGAAAGGAGTATAAACCCGTCCAGGATAGCCAGAATGGTCATATTCAATCTGTTTGATACTTTTGAATCTAGTATTACTTTGAGACGATTTGATCAGCTTCTTCATATTTTTGGAGACAAACGACAACAAAAGCAATTCCGAAATTTTAATGTTGTCAAGAATCTCATTTTGGACCACATACGGAAAAATCGATAGTTTCATTAGTTCTGAAAATGTTTAATATATTTTAGAAGATACAAAAATGATGATGAGTTAAACGACAAACGATAGAAATAGGTAATGAACGAAAAAAAGAAGGGGTATCTGGAAGATTACCCGAAAGATACAGAAGACGTAGATAGTCCGATGAAGAGTGTATGTTATGACCTTGACACACCAACTCGTCTTTCCCAAGGGCATCGATTGAAGGTGGATTAGTTGGTTCGAGATGTCTTCTCACCACCTATGTTGTCACCAAAGGGAACAATGCACACATCAGATTGGGTTCTAGAACCATTATGAGAAAGTGCAAACTCAAAAAATAGAAACACTTCAGACCAAAATGAACGGATACGATTTCTGTAATTCGGTTTTGAAATTAGCATTCCGGAGCCGTCCCGGCCTGAGCAAGTTATACTATATCTCATGGACTAGTAGTCTTCTTAAGGATCAATATAGGCTAGATCTTAAAATATTCGAAGAACAGAAAGACGTAGGTTGTCTGATGACGAGAGTGTTTTGTGACCTTGACTGGTTGACACACTCACTCATCTTTCCCACAGGGACCATCAACCGATTGAAAGTGGATTAGCTGGTTCGAGATGTTTTCTTAGCACTTCTATTGAAATCAAATAATGGTTCTAGAACCATTATGAGAACGTGCAAACTCTGAAACAATCAAAAGGGATTAACCGAGTGAAGCTGTACGACGTATATCCCCCGAACTGGTACTGAACGCTCATTTTCCAAGATGCTAGGAGAAGGTCATGTGTCGTTTATGTTGGGCGTTTGAAATGATGGTTGCAGCGTTCCGACATATTACTTTATTTTTCCTTACGTCATACCAGTCGGTTTACGCCCCTTCAGAGCTGAACCTCCTGGCCTCCGGTCGCCCTCCACCCCCCTTTCTGCCCACCACCCTTTACTGTGGTGAAACCAAGGAACGTCTCCAGAAGACATCAAAATCAAAATTTCGAAAAACAAAAAGTTCGGGCATTAACTAAGACACAATTCTGGTTTATCTGTCCAGGTTTCAGCTTGATCGGTTAACTTTGAATGTGTGAACAGTCAGGCGACATACATACCAACGTACAGAATCTGGTGAAGTTTATTAGTAATGATATTTCTCCGTTTATCATTATCAGTTGCTGTTTTTTTTTTCGGTGAAAATTGAAGAGTATGAAAAACCAATGACTGTGGAAAGCGCTGTGGCATGTTTTACCCAAAGAAAGCATTTCAGGTAAAACAAGAGGTTAGCATTTATTGGTAATTGAAATAAGGAAAGATTGAAAAAAAGGAAGCAAAAAGTTCAAGAAGAAGGCGCATGGTATTAGCATGCATTGGATAGGGGGGATTTTTAAAAAATTGGATGGAGAAGGATGTGAAAAAATAAACAGTCATGAAATTACAGTACACAACAAAAAAAGAAATGACAGTAAACAAATGATTAACAATTCAAAAAAGCTGAATCCTGCTTGTATGTATGCATCAGTTTTTAGACTAATTCACCAACTTGAGAAATCTGGAATTACGCGACCATTCTCAGAAACTCCTCCTCTGTCTCTTTCCATACTCCAAAACTGAACATATCTTCTTGAACTGAAATAGATGCCACTCGATTATCTGTTTTCCTAACAATATATGTGTGACTGGTGATTGGATCCGGATTCGGGCCATCTGCTGGTTGAAACCTGAAAAAAACGTTTCATCAATTATCAAAAAAAAACTTTTTTGAAATTACTAAAAAATAACTAACTCTCTCGGCAATGTGTGTGTGGGTGGTTTTTTCCTTGCATCAATTCGTTTCACTTCATTTGCATTCAGAAATTCGTTTTGGAGGGTGCGATCCGAATCAAATCTTACATGCAAGTATTCCAACTTTTGACATACTTCTCCGGATCTCCATCTATTCGTAAACTCTCTCAAAATCGCAATTGTAAAATTAGAGCATCCTAAAAATGGCTGTCTCCCTTGAAAGTGGCGTAAAAAGGTAGGAACGTTCTTGGAGCGCAGTCTCAGGCAAACGGATTCTGCCTGATAGAACTTGGATTCTGGACGGAGTAGAGCTGATGTTGCCAAAATCATAGTTATCCTTTTCAAAACGGGAGACAAGTTGAAAAACTTTTCGAGGCTTTCAACGTCTATGGTACGATAGCTTTGAGGAAAGAAAGAAATACACAATGATAATTTGGGAATGTATGGAATGAAATCCTTGTCATCTGCTATCCATTGATACCATTGATGCTCTACAGTATCGCCGAAGAAATCGAGAAAGTACTTATGAATTGATTCGATAGCAGATTCTTCGTCATTCGGGTGAAAATATGCTCCAAGAAGATTCTGGTCGGACAATCTAAAATAATTATAAGTTTCCAGTTGACTGATGATTTCAACTCACCGAAAATTCATTATCTTCCCAGCTACGTTCAATCGAAAATAATCATTTTCTATTTCCTCGCGGCGCTCGAATAATTCCATGATATTGTCTGGCTCGGGCATGCAGGGGATGTAAACCTCACGTTTATTGCGCAGACCAAATAAAGAAGGATCTCCATACACAATATGATTGATACTTTTGAGTCTCTTGGCTTGGGACGATTTGATCAGCTTCTTCATATTTTTGGAGGCAAACGACAACAAAAATAGATTCGAAGTTTTCATGTTGTCAAGGATCTCCTTTTGGACCACATACGGAAAAATCGATAGTTTCATTAGTCCTGAAAATTTTATACTGATTCCAGAAGAACAAGAATAATGAGAAGTAAAACGACGAACAATAGAAGTGGGTGGCGAATAAAAGAAGCAGGAGTATCTGGAAGATTACCCGAAAGACATGTAGATAGTGTCCAACGACGAGAGTATGTTGTGACCTTGACTGGTTGACACACCCCCTCGTCTTTCCCATAGGGACCATCAATCGGCTGAAGGTGGATTAGTTGGTTGCAGATGCCTTCTTACCACCTCTATTGTCTCCAAAGGGGATAATGAACAAATCATATGTGTTCCAGAGCCATTATGAAAACGTGCAAATCGTCACTATTTGTTGTTTGTTCCGTGTAACCGGCCCTAGCGAAGGCACCAGTAGACCGAAATTTTTCAAATTTTCGCAAATAATCCAAAAAAGCAGCGAGATAATGCCCCAACTTGCCGTTTTTCGAAATTTCGATTTTGTAGCCATCTAGGGACGTTCCTTGGTTTCGCGCCGAGGGCGCACCAGCCAGCTGTTGGAAGAGCCGTAGGCGCGGCAAACAGGCTGGTTCTGAAACAACTGGTACTGAATGCTATATTTCCAAGATGCTAGAAGAAGGCCGATTGCTCCTGCGTCGTTTTTTTTTGGGCGTTTGAAATGATGGTTGCAATATTCTGTTTGCATGTTTCGACTAATCAATTTATTTTTCCTGATACCTCATATCCTTCTTCGCTTTTCATTAACAGTTACAGTTTTTTCGGTGAAAATTGAGAAGTATGGAAAACCGTTGACTGTGGAAAGACCTGTTAAAATTATAACCAAAAATTAAAAACGAAGGGTTTCAGGTGAAAAAAGAAGAATTTATTGATAATTGAAATAAGGAAAAATTGCATTAAGGAATGAAGAAAAAAGTTCTGCATAGAATTATAACTAATTGGAAGATTGTCTTCAAAAAGAAGGCGCATGGTATTAAAGCATGGGGGAATTATTAAAAAAATTTGATGGAGAAGGATGATAAAAAAAATTACAGTCCTAGAAATTAGAGTACACAACGATACAAAAAATGACAGTAAACAGATGATTAACAAGTCAAAAAAGCGGAAACATCTGGAATTACTCGACCATTCTCAGAAACTCTTATGATTGATACTTTCGAATCTTTTGGCTTGAGACGATTTTATCAACTTCTTCATATTTTTGGAGACAAACGACAACAAAAATAAATTCGAAATGTTCAGCTCGTTAAGAATCTCCTTTTGGACCTTATACGGAAAAATCGATAGGTTCATTGGTTCTGAAAATTTAATACTGATTTTAAAGAAGAACAGGAGTCATGATGAGTAAAACGACAAACAATAGAAATGGGTAATGAATAAAGACACAGAAGATGTAGATAGCGTCCGACGACGAGCGTATGTTGTGACCTTGACTGGTTGACACGCCCACTCGTCTTTTCCAAGGGACCACCCATCGATTGAAGGTGGGTTTGTTGGTTTGAGTTGTCTTCTCGTCCACAGTCTGTAGATAGTCCGATGACGAGTTATGACCTTCACTGGTTGACACAGCCTGTCCCACAGGGACCACCCATCGATCGAAAGTGGATTAGTTGGTTCGAGATGGCTTCTTAGCACCTCTACTACAGTTGTCTCCAAGGGGGTTCACAGGTCAAATGTGTTCGTATAAGAACGTGCCCAACCTTGTTAAACAGGGAACGGTTGGTGGACAAAGTGGTTAGTAACCCATGAAAATCAAAAACCCTTCAAAGCTTTTTTTGGTAGACATCCGAGTTAGTTTTTACTTTTTCATCAAAGAATGAGAGTATCAAACCTGCCCAGGCGATGACAGATTTCGGGAATAGCTTCTCATTACCTAAAAAAATTTTTGGTGACCTAAATGGGTTTGTGCCGCGGGGAGAAAATTTTGGTCCTTTCATGACCTCGGAGAGTGTGGCACACCTCGGTATCGTTCAGCTTACAATTACAGCTCTACTTAGAATGGACCTAATTGTTTCAGAAGTTTCACGTTCTCAAATCGGTTGTAAAACCCATGCAGGGATGGGCGAGGAAGGGAGAAAAGCCTCGACAATTTGCAAAATTTTCTCACGCGTGACACAAGTTGAGATTAAAGGTGCACGCAATTTCGCCGATGGGTCTTGACACGTAAAAACAAATTTTGAATTATTGAAGCGATTTTAATTAAAATTGTTCAAAATTCAAAAATTATTTTTCACGCCATTTTTTACGTGCAAAATGACGTGTGTCTTCAATCGCAATATGCCTGTGTTTTGCAATTTGTATCCCGCGAAATCCCACTGCTCGCCCATCCCTGAACCCATGTGATTTTTGTATTGTCCCCTTTGGAGACAAAAGAGGTGCGACAAAATCCAATGATTTGTGGCATCTCATTTTGTCATGACGAACACAGGAAAGTATCTGCTGCACCATCTTCCCAGCCAGCAGACGTCTGCCTTTTCAGTCAGAGACAACTCTATTCGAGGTGCTAAGAAGACATCTCCAACCAATCAAACCACCTTCAATCGATGGGTGGTCCCTGTGGAACAGACGAGTGGGTGTGTCAGCCAGTCAAGGTCATAACATACTCTCATCATCAGACTCTCAACGTCTTCTGTGTCTTTTGGGTCATTTTCCAGATGCTATGTTGCTCATCTTCTATTTTGATTGATTGTCGTTTACCTCTTCATTATCTTTGTTACATTTTCAGAACAATGAAGCTATTGAATTTTCCGTATTTGGTCCAAAAAGAGATTCTTGACAACATGAAGTATTCAAATCTACTTTTGTTGTCCTTTCTCTCCAAAAATACGAAAAAGTTGATCAAATCGTCTCAAATCATGAGATTCCAAAGCATCAATTATATAAACTTTTATGAAGAAAAACGGTATGTTGGTGTTAGGATCGCTTTGGAAGAAATCATGGTAATTTCCGAGCGCCGCGAGGAATCTGAGATTAGTTGCTTTCAATTGAATGTATCTGGAAAGATCATTGATTTTCGGTAAGTAAAAATCAGCAATTAATCGAAAACCTATCATTATTTCAGATTATCCAACCAATGCAATCTTCCTCGCGCATATTTTCACCCGAGTAACAAAGAATCGGTTTTCAAATCTATTCATAACTATTTGCTTGATTTCTTTGGCGATACTGTAGAGTATGCTTGGAGAGCAACATATCCCGAGAATCCCATTCCACATCTTCCCAACCTGTCGTTGTGGTTTTTTTATTCGACTGGTCGCTCGGGGGTCAGAACCATGGAAACTCTTGAAAAGTTCTTTGCCTCGTCTCCTGTTATGAAAATGATATGCATCAGATGGAGTAGACCTGAATTGATAAGTCCGGAGTCCAAATTCTATCAGGCCGAATCCCATTACAGCCGTATAAAACACTCCCACAACGCTCATGCTTTTTTAAAGCACTTTCAAGGGAGGCAGGCAACTTTGTTTTTCCATGAATTTAACGTTCTGGAATTCATTGAGTTTATAAATAGATGGAGATCCGGGGAAGCGTTTCAAAAGTTAGAGTACCTGAAAATAAAATTAATGTCGAATTTCCACCTCCTAATCGAAGTTCTGAATGCGAACGGAGTCAAGCGTATTGATAGAACTAAAAAACCACCCATACACACTGTGCCCCATTTGTGAGTTCGTTTTTCGTTTTGAATAGCTCAGGAATAGTCAATCATTTTTCAGATCCCAACCAATACGTGTTCTTCAACGAAATACGGATCCAATCATCAGTCACAGATACATCGTTAGAGAAACAGATAATCGTGTGGCGTCTGTTTCAGTTCGCGGAGATATGTTCTGTTTTGGAGTATGGAAAGAGACGGAGGAGGAGTTTCTAAGAATGGTCGAGTAGTTCTAGAATAAACTGATTTTTCGAACGATTCAAAACAAATACTATATCCATCTCTTTTTTAGTCCTCGCACATGTATATGTACAATAACTTATACGATTCGATCCATTAGTTTTAACTTCTTGTAGAGATTTCTTGTGTATTTCTTGCTCTTCTTCTATTTTTGCTACTTCTTTTTTCAATGTATCTTTTGAAATGACCAATGAATTCGATTTTTGTTTAATTTCTAACTAAGGAAGTCAAATTGTTTTCGTATTCCCTGGGACAAAGATCGAGTGGTTCTTGACACGTAGGGAAAGTATCTATGGGAATTTATCTACTGCACCATCTTCCTAGCCAGTAGACGTCTGCCTTCGCAGTCAGGGACAGCTGTAGTAAAGGTTCTAAGAAGACCTATCCAACCAACAAATCCACCTTCTATCAATGGTCCCTGTGGGACAGACGAGTGAGTGTGTCAACCAGGCAAGGTCATAACATACACTGTTCATCGGACTCTTTACGTCTTCTGTTTCGTTTGGGTTATCTGTCCGATGCTCCTTCTTTTTGTATTCGTTCTCTTCATCGATCGTTTGTCGTTTCCCTCATCATCATTTCCGTTCTTCTATAAAATAAGTCTAACATTTTCAGAACTAATGAAACTATCGAAATTTCCGTATTTGGTCCAAAAGGAGATCCTTGACAACATGAAGTATTCTGATCTTTTCCTGTTGTCGTTCGTCTCCAAAAATACGAAAAAGCTGATCAAATCGTCTCAAATTACGAGATTCCAGAGCATCCGTCACATTATGTATGACGCTATTGTCAATATATCCAAGTCTGACAGAACTATTGGCGATAAACGATTTCTTGGTATTCTCGTTAAGGCCGATGGAGAAAATATAATGAAGACTTGCGAGCGTCTTGATGGGACAAAAAATGTCTATTTTCAATTGAATGTATCTGGAACAATAATGGATTTTCGGTGAGTTAAAACTAGGAATCAATCAAAAATCGGTTGTAATTCCAGATTGTTCGAAAAGTTCAAATTTCTTGAGGCACATTTTCCTTTAAATGACAAAGAATCTGCAATCGAATCTATTCATAATTATTTCCTTGACTTCTTCGGAGATACTGCAGACTATCAATGGATCGTGAAACATCCCGAAAACTTCATTCCACGTCTTCCTAACTTATCCTTGTGCTTTTGTCCTGACCCCTATATGGTTAGAGACAGGACAATCCTTGAAACATTTTTCGCCTCGCATCCTGTTATGAAACATATTGATATGAGGTTGGATACACCTGAACCTTTTAGTCCGGAGTCCAAATTATATCGGGCTGAATCCTTTAGAGGAAGCACGGAACACTCCCAAACCGTGCCCGCTTTTTTAAGACATTTTCAAGGGAGACAGGCAGCAATATTTTTCTGTGATTGTGAAATCTCGGAATTAATTGTGTTTCTGAATAGATGGAGATCCGGAGAAGGATCTCAAAAGTTGGAATATTTGGACATGAGATTAACCCGCTCCAGGCACCTAAAAGAAGTACTGAAGGCAAATGGAGTGAAAAATATTGATGCAAGTAAAAAACCACCGACGCACACCGTGCCAAATTTGTGAGTGTTTCTTTTTCTTTCGGGATAGTTTACCAGTAATCAATAACTTTTTAGATTCACACTACCACCTGCTCATACACCGAAAATGAGTCCAATCACTAGTCACTCATATATTGTTAGGGAAACAGATAATCGAGTGGCATCTGTTTCAGTTCAAGGAGATAAATTTCGTTTTGGAGTATGGAAAGAGACAGAGGAGGAGTTTCTGAGAATGATCAAGTAGTTTAAGATTGAACTAATATTTGAAAAAATTTGAACAATGAACACTATTTTTACTGTTGTGTAAAATGGAAATTGTTTTTCCCCCGCAGTTCCCATCCAATTTGTATTGAATCCCCTTCTTCCTTCATTTGAACCTTATTTCTTTTTAATTTTCAATAAATTCAAATGCATTGTGTTTCGTATTCCTAATTTTCAGTCATAATATGGAAGTTGAACGTTTAGTGAACGAAATAGCGATTTTCGTGTGAAGATACAGTCATTGTTGAGCCAATTCAGCATACAAGGGTTGGATCACGACGGGCAAGTATTTTGAGATTTAGGTGATTTAGAACCTTATGAAGACCAAGTAACCATCAGATATGGTGAACCTTATTATGCGGACCCATTTCTCAGATTATTTTTTTTTGGTTTTTGGGTTTTTCTGAGACTGGGATTCTGGAATTCTAAGATCATGAGGTTTTGATATTCTAAGAACCAAACCATCGGTTGTGTGCACTCCTTCGTAGATAGAGGTGCTAAGAAGACATCTCGAACCAATTAATCCACCTTCAGTCGATGGATGGTCCATGTGGGAAAGACGAATGGGTGTGTCAAGGTCATAACATACACTCATCATCGACTATCTACATTTTCTGTGTTTTTTGGGTCACCTTCCACATGCTCCTTCTCTTTTATCCATCTTCTTTGCTGATCTTTTGTCGTTTTCCTTATCACTATTCTTGTTCTTCTTTAAAATCAGTATACAAAATTTTCAGAACTAATGAACCTATCGATTTTTCCGTATGTGGTCCAAAAGGAGATTCTTGACAACATGACTACTTCGAATCTATTTCTGTTGTCGTTTATCTCCAAAAATACGAAGAAGTTGATCAAATCGTCTCAAGCCAAAAGATTCAAAAGTATCAATCATATTGTGTATGCAGATGTTTTCACTGGTCTGACAAATAGGCGGGAGGTTTACATTCCCTGCATGCCCAAGTCAGACTATATCATGGAATTATTCGAGCGCCGCAAGGAAACAGAAAATAATTATTTTCAATTGAATGTAGGTGGGAAGACAATGAACTTTCGGTGAATTGAAATCAGCAATCAATTGAAAACCTATAATTATTCTAGATTGTCCGCCCAGAATCTACCCGGAACATATTTGCACCCGTGCGACAAAGAATCTGCTATCGAATCAGTTCATAAGTACTTTCTCGATTTCTTCGGCGATACTGTAGAGCATCAATGGTATCAATGGATATCATATGACAGGGACTTCATTCCACACCTTCCCAAATTATCATTGTGTCTTACTTTCTTTCCTCAAAGCTATCGTACAATAGACGTGGAAAGCCTTGAGAAGTTTTTCGACTTGTCTCCTGTTTTGAAACGGATGAACCTGCTTTTGTACTCATCAGATCTATTCCGTCCCGAATCCAAATTTTATCAAGCAGAATCCGTTTACGTAAAACTGTACTCCGAGAACGTTCCTACTTTTTTACGGCACTTTCAAGGGAGACAGGCATTTTTAAGATGCTCTAATTTTACAATTCTGAAATTGAAAGAGTTTATGAATAGATGGAGATCCGGTGAAGTATGTCAAAAGTTGGAATACTTGAATATAAGATTTGATTTGGATGGCACTCTCCAAAACCAATATCTGAATGCAAGTGGAGTGAAACATATTGATGAAACTAAAAAACTACCTACGCACACATTGCCGAGAGAGTTAGTTATTTTTTTTAGTTATTTCGGAAAAGTTACTTTTTTTTTGATAATTGATGAAACGTTTTTTTCAGGTTTCAACAACCACATTTCATGAATCCGGATCCAATCACCAGTCACTCATATATCGTTAGGGAAACAGATTATCGAGTGGCATCTATTTCAATTCAAAAAGATAGGTTCAGTTTTGGAGTATGGAAAGAGACAGAGCAAGAGTTTCTGAGAATGGTCGAGTAGTTCTAAATTGAAATTATTTTTTCAAACTATTCTAAAAACGCACTGTATCCAACTTTTTTTGTCCTCCCTTATGTATCACAAACTTCCAAGTACCCTCTACTAGAATGACCATGACCGCTCCACTAACTTTTATCTTTGAGCTCAATTATCTCGGTTTCTGTGAAAGGTTTCGAAAAGTGGTTAACTGATGAAATGTTGCTTATTTTATGATAAACATTTTGTCAGTTGATCACTTTTTTATATCTTAAACAGGAAACGAGATATATAGCCTCGAAGTTGACGGTTTTGGGAGGCATTCTATCAGAGTGTATGCCTTTTTTTGCCATATCGTTATTACTCTTATTTTTTCCTTCATTCTTCAATCCAACATTTTTTTAAATTTTCAATAAATTCTAATGCGTTAAAAATCGATTTTCCCTAGATTTTGAAAAATCAAGTTTCACTCAGACGAAAATTCGTGGGGTGGGCGGAGCTTAGTTAGAAAATTAGGTCATGACCTACAAAAAACTAGGTCATGATCTAGAAAAAATTGGGTCATCACACAAAAAACTAGGTTACGACCTAGATTAAATTAGGTCATGACCCAGAAAAAATTAGGTCATGAACTAGAAAAAAGTAGGTCATGACCTAGAAAAAAGTAGTTCATGACCCAGAAAAATTAGGTTCTGACCTAGAAAAATTAGGTCACGACCTCAGTCACGATCTAGAAAAAATTAGGTCATGACCTAGAAAAAATTAGGTCATGACCTAGATAAAACTAGGTCATGATCCAGAAAAATTAGGTCATGACCTAGATAAAACTAGGTCATGACCCAGAAAAATTAGGTCATGACCTAGAAAAAATTAGGTCATGACCTAGAAAAAACTAGGTCATGACCTAGAAAAAATTAGGTCATGACCCAGATAAAACTAGGTCATGATCCAGAAAAATTAGGTCATGACCTAGAAAAAATTAGGTCATTACCTAGAAAAATTAGGTCACGGCCTAGAAAAAATTAGGTCATGACCTAGAAAAAATTAGGTCATTACCTAGATAAAACTAGGTCATGACCTAAAAAAAAAATTTAAAAAATCAGAAGAAAAATAAATATTCATCTATCCAAAAACAAAAGGAAAAGTGGGTGCATATGAAAAGAGAAACCCGAAACGGATCGGTATAGTTTTGTGATCAACGGGGAAGGAAGAGAGGCAATTTCGCTCTATTGATAATTTTGATAAAATACAGTTTATATACACACAAAAAAGGGGATTATTTCTCGATTATTTTTCCAGTTTGCTGAGTTCCAGAACTTTCCGCATCTCCTCTTCAAACGCTTCTTCCTCTCGACGACGTCGTTCTTCATCAGCTTGAGAATCACGGATGGCACGGAAGAATTCAGTGTCAGCAGATGACGTTGAGGATTCAGAAGTGTTGAATTGTTGAAGATGCATTAGATCTTGGAGGACTTGAACTTCGGTTCGGGGGTCTTGAGAGGAAGAAGATTCTCGAAGACTTTGCTCTATTGCCATCTGGATCATCATCTCTTCCGAGTAGGGGTCTGCAAAAATGAGCAGCAATCAGAAAAAAAATAGAGAGTGTGTGTGGAAATTTGAGAGACGAAGACTTTCTAAATGTCTGGAAATTCAGAAAATTTCGAAAAAAATCGAAAAATCAAGGTTAAATTCGAACTTCTCACTAAATTTCACCCTGGACACCGAAAGCTAGACCTCTCTAGCTCAATTTTGAAGATTTTCGAGATTTTTGGATTACTGTAGCTTCAAAAGTACGCAAACACCGAATGCGAGCTAGAGAGCTGAAAATCGGTGACTAGACTAATTTGGGGGTGGAAAATACGATTCTAACAATAAAAATGCACAGAAATGCACCCAAAACGACCTTTCGGATACTGTAGTTCCGGGAGTACTCGGAACTATCGAAAAATGTTGGAATTTTCAAAAATAAACATTTGATTAAAAATCGTCATGAAATTTCAGTTTATTTTCAAGAAAACTAGATCTCTCTAGCTCGATTTAGACGATTTCTAAGTTTTTCGGGTTACTGTAGCTTCGAAAGTACGCAAACACCGAATGCGAGCTAGAGGGCTGAAAATTGGTTTCTAGACTAATTTCGGGATGGGAAACTCGATTCTGACAATGAAAATGAGCAGAAATGCATCTGAAGACACTTTTGAGGAGTATGAAGTCCATTTTCAGCCTAAATTCCAACTCACTAGCGTGTCTTGTCATTCCTCTTCTCTCTCCTGCTGCTACTCCATTCCTCTGATTATTCCGATTATTCCGATCATCATCATCCTCCCACGTGATACCGTATCTACCGTAATCATCATCATCAATCACATAACCATCTGGAATTGAGAATGCCTCATCTTCAATCAATACATCTCGTCCTTCAATTGGAATCACATGTTTTCCTGGCGCATTGATATTCTGGAATGCGATTCTGGCACTGACGATGTGGAAGAGGGGAATCTCAATTTTCACCGGGAATCCGGCGGGAAGTTGAAGGCGTATGAATTTGTGAAGACGTGCGAAGTGGGGAGAGTTCACTGCCATCAATTCAACGATCGGGATGATTTGGTCCTGCAAAAATTCGAATTTTTTGAATTTCTGAAATTTTGAACCGAAAAATCAAGCTGAAATTCGGATTCCTCGCTAAATTCCACTCTAGAAACCAAAATACTAGATTACTCTAGCTCAATTTCAAGCAATTTCGAGTTTTTCGGGTTACTGTAGCGTCGAAAACTACGCAAACACCGAATGCAAGCTAGGGAGCTGAAAATTGGAATCTAGACTATCTTGGGGGTGGGAAACACGATTTTGACATTCGAATAATTCGAAAATGCACCGAAATTCCAATTTTCAAAATTTTGGGATTTCCGAATAAGAAATACCCGAAAAAACGAATTCCAGTGCTTTTTTAAAGTATTTCAATGCCAAATTCGTGTTTCCCACCCCCAAATTAGTCTAGATTCCAATTTTCAGCTCTCTAGCTTGTCATCGGTGTTTGCGTACTTTTGAAGCTACAGTAACCCGAAAAACTCAAAAATCTTCAAAAACGAGCTAGAGAAGTCTAGTTTTCTTGAAATTCAACTGAAATTCAATGAGGGTTTTGAATCAAATCTTTATTTTTGAAAATTCTAGCATTTTTTGATAGTTCCGAGTACTCCTGGAACTACAGTATCCAAAAAGTTGTTTCGGTTGATTTTCATGAAATTCAAATGTTAAATTCGTGTTTCCCACCCCCAAATTAGTCTAGTTTCCAATTTTCAGCTCTCTAGCTCGCATTCGGTGTTTGCGTACTTTTGAAGCTACAGTAATCCGAAAATCTCGAAAATATTCAAAATTGAGCTAGAGAAGTCTAGTTCTTGGTGTCTAGAGTGGAATTTTGCAAGGAACTCGAATTTCAGTTTGGCTTTTTGGTTTTTCGATACCCTTATCCAGTGTTTTAGATCTAATAAAAATTTTCAGAAAATAAAAATTTTGCATTCGATATTTTTATATAAATCTACATAGTTTTTTGCACATTTTGATGCAATATTTTCTAATCCTCTCAATTTTCAACACTATATTCCTATTTTTTAACTTACATGCAGACTCAATGGATACTCATCGGCCATCCAAAGTGTTGCCTTGAACCCGTTCGATCTCTTCACGACTTCTCTCAATTTTCCAATATCACATCCCGGC
The DNA here is from genome assembly GCA_027920645.1 of Caenorhabditis nigoni. Lineage (NCBI taxonomy): Eukaryota > Metazoa > Nematoda > Chromadorea > Rhabditida > Rhabditidae > Caenorhabditis > Caenorhabditis nigoni. The sequence goes on along the minus strand of CP115866.1, from coordinate 4,452,307 downwards.
TCAAATTCAAAGTTCGCATCCAAATATTGCTCAGCCGTCAGCCCTTCAGCGAACAAATCCCTTCTCGTGTTCTCATCGCTCTTATTCGTCGACATCATTTTCTTAAAACTCGCGACTGCTTTCGATTCCGATGCTTCTTCCTGTTGAAATGAAATGAGGATACTGTGTAAATAATAGAATAGGGGGGGGGTGGTACCTGAGTCAGACGCTCTCGAGCCTCGGCGCTCAAATGATCGTAGCGGCGTTTTGTGACGAGGTGAACGTTTGAGGCGTTCAGGACCTGAAAATTTGAATTTTTCGGGGTTTAGAAGCCAAAAATGACTTTAAAATCGATATTTCGAAAATGGGAATTTTTGGAATTTTCAAAAAAAAAATCCCAAGTAAATCTTGAAATAGGTTAAAAATTGCTGAAAATCAGTTAACAGAAATTACGATGTTTAGGGTACAGTAATCAGTAGTACGGTATTCGGCTGAAAAAGTTACTTTAGTCGATTTTTGGGATAGAAATAGCTAAAAATGTTATAAATCCCAAAAATCAGCTAAAATCACTTTTTCAGGCAAATACCGTACTACTGATTACTGTATCCAAAACACCGTAATTTCTGTTAAGTGACTTTCAACAATTTTTAGCTTATTCTCAGAGATTTTTTGTGATTATATTCAATTTTGAAAAGTTTCAGTTTTTTGGTTATTTTTTTTTGAAAATTTCTAAAATCCCAATTTTCAGAATTTTCGCTATTTTCGAAAATAAGAAATTTTCCAAAAATTCGTAAATTCCGAAATTTTAAAAAAAGTTTGAAATTTTTTTTCCCAAATTCCCGCCTAAACTGAAAATTTTCAGGCCATTTTCAGAAAAGTGCCAAAATGGAGCCAAAAATTGACTTTTAGAGCTTTCTGGAGAAATTTTTATGTCATTTTTCCTCATTTTTGACTCATTTTTACAGATTTTGAGCACATTTTCATTCATTTTCAGTCAAAATTTTGGGAACTTTCTTTTTTTTTCGTCGACATTAGTGATTTTTGAGCCATTTTTCGCCTAAATCTGACTGTTTTTCGCTCATTTCTCACGATTTTCAAGTTACCAAAAATTGCAAAATGCGCGAAAATCAAATTTTCTAATAATTTAAAAATTCAAAATTTCGCAAATTTTGGATTTTCTAAAAATTGAAATTTCCAAAAATTCGGAATTTCGGAAAATTTGAATTTTCGTAAATTCAAAAATTTAGGATTTGCAAAAATTTGGGAAAATCCGATTTCTCGAAAATTGAAAATTTCCAGAAATTCGGAATTTCGCAAATTTTGAATTCGCGGAAATTCAAAATTTTGGGATTTGTAAAAATTTAGAAAAAGGAAAAATAGAGTTTTCGATCTGCAAAAAATTGGATTTTTCGGAATTATCGACAATCAGAATTCCACTTCTTTTTTGAAGTGATTCATTGTCAAATTCGTGTTTCCCACCCCCAAATTAGTCTAGAAATCAATTTTCAGCCATCTAGCTTACTTTCGGTGTTTGCGTACTTTTGAAGATACAGTAACCCGAAAACCCAAAAATGCTCAAAATTGAGCTAGAAACTTTTAGTTTCTTGGTGTCTAGAGTGAAATTTTGCGGGAAATTAGAATTTCAGCTTGCTTTATTGATTTTCAAGATAATTTTCTAGAAAAAATTAGAAAAGCGAAAATTCGTTAATTAGATTTTTTCCAGGAGTAAAATTAACATTTTTCAGGCAATTTTGGGGTACTTTCTAACTACTTCAGCCCTATATTATGACCTATTTTCTGCTAATTTGCAAAACTCACCTTACAATCATACCCATCTACGGTCTCATTTCCTTCTCCACTAGTAAACCAGGATAAGAAACCTCTGGAAGTTCTCTCAAAACCAATATTATCCACATCGATGAATGTCGTCGAAATCGTATTGCTCAGTCGATCATCCATTGCTCCAGGCGACTGTCTATACTCATTCAGAATATCATCATCGCGTAATTCCTGCACAACTGCCACTCTTTCGTCGTGATTCAGTACAATAAACTCCGCGAATCCCTCATTGCTCAGCCGAAACATATATGATTGATTGCCACGCACCCAATTGGTTCCTGAAAATCATTATGTTCAGATTTTGGTTTGAGGCGTTTGGTCGGCCGGCCGCCACCCGAGAGACAAAAATCCAAAACTTTCAAGCTCAATTTTCAAGATTTTTCGAATCAAAAATAGAAAAATCAAGATGAAATTCGAATTTCTCGCTAAATTCTACCCTAGACACCAAAAACTAGACTTCTCTAGCTCAATTTTGAATATTTCCGAGTTTTTCGGATTACTGTAGCTTCAAAAGTACGCAAACACCGAATGCAAGCTAGAGAGCTGAAAATTGATTTCTAGACTGATTGGGGGTGGGAAATACGATTTCGACATTTAATTACTTCGAAAAAGCACCGAAATTTGCAGTTTTCGAAAATTCCAAATTTCTGAAAAATCGAAAACTCCGAAAATTTTCGAATTTTTTCGAAAAAAATTGTGAATCTACATGATTATTTGCGAAAAATAAGACAGAAAATTTGCGAATTTTTGGAAACTTTGAAAATTCCGGAAATTGAGGAAATCCAAGTTTTCGATATTTTCGAAATTCAGAGTTTTCGGAAATATCGAAAATCAGAATCCCAGTGCTTTTTCGAAGTATTTGAATGCCAAAATCGTGTTTCCCATACTCAAATTAGTCTAGATTCCAAATTTCAGCTCTCTAGCTCGCCATCGGTGTTTGCGTACTTTCCAAGCTACAGTAATCCAAAAGCTCAAAAATCGTCAAAAATGAGCTAGAAAAGTCTAGTTTTCGAGTGTCTAGAGTGAAATTTCGCCAGTAATTTGAATTTCAGTTTGGTTTTTCGAAAAATTCAAAGACAACTGCACAAATTCAGAATCCTTACCTTCAAAAGACGCCAAAGTGGTGTCGATTCTCACACTACTCCCCTTTTTGTAAACTTTATGGCAATCCGATGGACAAGCTTGAGATAAGAATGGTACCCAACTGGAGAAATCCCAATTCATCTCACAGAAAAAGTCAGGGACTTCTCGAAGTTTCTCCAGACTTCTCTTCATTGCTTGAGCTCCTCTCGTGGCTCTTTGAAAGTCTCTATGTTGAATTACACTTTGAACGAATTCCTCATTCCCTTGAGCCACTGCTTCATTCGATACCGACCACATCCCTTTATTCGGAATACTTGCATCTGCTCCAGATTCCAAAAGAAGGTTGGCGCATTCAAAGTGTCCTATGGTTACTGCAAGCATCAGCGCTGTTCTCCCCCTCGGATCGATTTTATCGATTTCTAGTGTGGATTGGTTGGCTAGGAGCTCTTTCAGATCGTTTTGTTGGTTGTTGTAGACTGCATAGTGAAGTGGGTACTCCAGTTTCAACGGTGAATCCAACACCATCCCCGGCAAACACCTGGAAATTGAAAAATTGAATTTTTAGTGCTAAATTGGTGAATAAAGCGAGAGAAACGGGAAAAAAAATCAGAAAAATTGAATTTTGGGCCTGAAAGTCAGAAAAAAGAAGGGATTTGTTGCGAAATCGAAAAAAATGGCAAAAAATAGAAATTTCCATGAAAAATACAGTAATCCTTATAGGGACACATCACAAAAAAGTTGAAATTTGACATGCAAAACTGAATTTTGTGCTAGAAAATTCAAAAAAAGTGAGGAATTTCTTGAGAAATTGCATTTTTCTCCGAAAAAAATAGCAAGAAAAATTCATGAAAAATACAGTAATCCTTAAAGGCACACAACACAAAATTGTAAAAATGGTTTCACCACGAAAACTAAAAATCGGCATTTTAAACGATTTTAGCAAAAATTAAAACAGAGAATCGGTTGTAAAACTAAGCATTAGCAATTACCAAAAATTAAAAAACTCTTGCGAAATAATTGTTTTTTTGCTGAAAATGGCCAAAATTGAGCGAAAAATTGAAAACTACAGTAATAAATGATCGAAAAGTTTGAAACAGATCTGTTTTGCTTCGAAATGACGATTTCTTAACGATTTACAGTGTAAAAAACTCATTTTCAGCTAAATTTTCAATAAAATTTGAATTTTTATTCAAAAAATGCCACAAATTCCTGAAAAACAGCTTTTCGCTGCGAGACACTAGAAAATTTCATAGCTTGCGCAAGCATACTGTAGATGAACAAAATATTTTTTCTCGAAAATATTCGCATTTTCCTCGTTTTTCAGCTCAAAAAACCGCTTTTTTTTCGTTTTTTTCTCACAAATTCTTGCTAAAATATTGGTTTTTTAGTTTTTAACGAAAAAACGAGTTTTTCATAGGCCAAAAGCCGGAAAAAACAAAGTTTTTTAAAAATTGAATTTTGATGATTCATATGTCATTTTTCGCAGGTTTTTTCCTTGTTTTAGGCAGCTAATATTGTTCTAGAAGCGAGTTTTCGAAATTATGGGAGCAAAAAAAATTTTAATATATTTTCTCAATAAAAAATTATAAGCCTCTCTCTCTCCATAAAAGTTCGCCCTCCTCTTTTAGTGTCTCTATTCTCATGTGATGATGCATGTTGTTTGTGTATGCTCTTTCTCTGTCCGCTGTTTCATCGTCGTTTTCCTTCCCGTTTTCCCTGGCTCCCCCAACTCTCTGCGTCTCTCCAGCCGCCTACACTCTCTCGCCGGCGCCCCGGCGTTTCAATTTCTCTGCGTCTCTTCGTGCGTATACACTCTCTCTTTTCACTAGTTTCTCTCCTCCAGTTTCACATTTATTTACCTCTGATTCTCCGGCGATTCCATACACTTTTCCCTTTTTTTTTCCAATTTTTCAGAATTTTGTATTTTTATATTTATTTTTTGAATTGTACCTTTTTGACTTCATTTTTTGTCGTTTTCTGATTTTTTTTGAATTTTCTTTTCTCCAAAAAAATTTTTGGATGCTCCAAAATCTCCGAATCAGTTGCCAAGATCACTGGGATAAAATTAGGGGATATAGCGGGAAATTAGGCCAAATATAGGTCAAAAAATAGATTTTCAAAAAATTAAAAAGAGAGAAAAATCGAGGAAAAATGAACGTCGCGGTGTAGTGGTGGGGCGCTATGGGGCGCGGAAGAAACAAAAAGGTCTTTTTCTCTCGGTTCTCCATCTCTTTTCGATATATAGGGGTTAGTGTTGGCATTGGGAGAAGAAGAACAAGAAAAACTAAGAAAATTGGAGACAAAAAGTCGTTTTGGAGCCGAGAAGCATCCAATTAGACTGGCTCCGCCCTTCACCTAGAAACCGTCAATTTTGAAGGCCGTATATAAGCCGAAAATTTTCGAAAAATGGGCTTGAAAAGACCGAAAACAGGCAGCCCAAATATTTTCGAAAATTTGAAAAAAAAAAGTTTAAAAAGACCACAAATAGATGGCTCAAAATTTGCGAAAAATCGGAAAATTGGGGGTCTATGTGCGAATGAAAAAAAACTAGACGGTTTTCAAATCGAATGACGAGTAAGAGGTAATCGGACGGAGATCAGTTCATTTATAGGGTGATGGGAGGTTGAAAAAACAGTTTTAACAACCTATTGAAAAGAGGAAATGCCGGAATCTGGGTCTCCAAAAAATTCCATGTGGCACAATGAGCAATTAGCTAGATTCAATCTAGGCCTAGATTTTCTAGGTTTCATGGTGGAGAGATCGCTACCGTAACGTTCTACTTGTCTAATGCTCCGTTTTGAGCCAATTTTCGTGAATTCCTGACATTTTTAGACCTGAAATGTTCCGCTGATTCGAATGGTACCAAAATCCGGGCTCTAGCGGGAAAATGAGCTGCGTTATGATCCCTTTTAGCTAGCTCACAGAAAAATAGGCCATAACAACTCGATTATTTTTTCAGCTAGAGCCTCGGTTCCGGCACCATTCGATTTTTGATTCTACAAATGTTCATAACTCGATTCCTAGTGGAACTAGAGCTCCGATATCGGTACTGTTCGAATCAGCGTAAGTTTTTACATCTGAAACGCTGAAAATTATTTGAGAAAACCCGAAGAGATGAGATTTGAGGGCTCTAGACGAATCTCAAGGCTCCTAGATCGATCTATCTAGAAGATCTGGAAGTCCTGCTATATCAAAGCTTTCAAACTGCAAGCCGTAGCTACAGTACTCCTGAAATACGGCGAGCTAGCTGCTATGGACGTTTTTGGGTCATAAATTGCTGGTTGATCCCCAACCCAGATTTCAACAGCTTCGAGTTACGAAAAAACAGTTGGCACGGTGCCAAACCTTGCTTTCTTAGGGCCTCGAACTTTTCTAGAGCCGTCAAGTAGCTAGCTACTTTTGGCGGGAAATCAGAAGTTCGAATTCATCGTTCTAGCGCTGATTACAGTACCAAGCTCTGAACTTGCCCCATAGCTATGGCCACGTAGCTGGAAGCCTAGCTCGAACCTGGAAACTTGAAGTACCGTACTCCCCAAACCGTTCCACGTGGCAAACGAAAGAACAAAGATTCGATTTCCTCTCCCTCCCAGGGGGTCCCTCTGTGCAGCCAGCAGCAGCCGGCAGCATATGTTCGCTTTTCTTGGCACGCTGCCAAGTCAATGGCCAAGCGGAATGACGTCATCCGCCAGTCACCTTGATCCTATCTCTGGGAAATTTTTGGAGCGATTCGGATGAATTTTAAATTCTGAAGACGTCGTTGTGAAGAAGGTCACGTGGCTGAAGGCTTTCAGCCTCTGAAGAGCTGGAAATTGAATCCTCTCGATTTTCAAAATTTTGGAGGAATGTCTAAACAATGACTAATAGAAGTTCTCAATTGCCCTTTTGTGACCACCCTCGACGGAGATGTTGCCTTCTCTTTCTCTTCTTCGTCATCATCCTTCTTCTTCTTCTTCTTCTTACTGCTTCGCATCTGTTTTTGAAAAGAAGAAGAATCGAAATCGCACACACAACCAACACCCCAACACAAAGTGTATGTGTGTGTGTTGTTCTGACTGTCTGGGTTCTCTTCTAGACCAGCACACTATTTCGCCCAATTGGCCCTCCGAGGAGAGGGTTGTGTTATAGGGACGAGAGACTATGGGGCTTAGGAGAGACCTAGACACACGGGGCAGATGTCTGACCTTCATTCTCTGCTGTTCTATCTGGCGTCTGCGTTTCTATTCGGGGCGTATAGTGTCTCTCCTTGGCTGCCCGAAAGGTTCCTCACAACGCACACACAACGTTGAGACAAGACGCTCTCTCAATCTCACTCGGTCTATTTTCGAATTGTATTCCTCCCACCCTCTCTATTCTTCGTGATCTTGTGCCAACTGATTCGCTTGGAGCGAGACGAGGAAAATTCAAATATATCAGACGAACGGACACCTTGAAGTGATAAAAAATGATGAACTCTGGTTTCAGCGCAAACATTTTTCCGTCAAGCTCATCGCCGAATTCTCTGTACCAACAGAGTCATCAACTTGTAAGTTTGGGATTTTTCCGGTTTTTGAGATTCGAAGTTTTTGAAACTCTAAAAGTTGGAGTTTTGGATTATTCTACTTTTGGACCCTTTGGTTTTGATATTTCGCTCACAATCTAGCTACCGTATTCGCTCTATCAGAAGCCTAGCCGAACTGTCAACTTTCAGCTCGATTATCTCGCTTCCTCCAAAAGATATTAGGAATTTCTCAACTGATAAAAGATTGTTCATCTAATGAGGGACGTTTTATCAGTTGTCAGATTTTAGATATCTTTCATGGGAGCCGAGATAATTGAGCTCAAAGTTGACAGCTTGGGTGATCTTTTATTAGAGGAGATACGGTATTTTGGAGTCTTTGATTCGATATTTCGCTTACCGTAAAACCTATTATAGAAGGGCCGCCTATCTTTCAATTTCGAGCTCAATTATCTCGCTTCCTGTGAATGATATTAAAAATTTGTTAACTGATGAAATTTTTATCATAAAATGAGCAATCCTTTATCAGTTGAAAAATTTTTGGTATCTTTCACAGGAACCGAAATAATTGAGTTCAAACTTGACAGTATGGGGGCCCTTCTATTACAGGTTTTACGGTGTTTTGGAACTTTTGAAAATCTGAAAATTTTCGAAATTATGACATTTCGAACAAATTACATTTTGAGCCAGAAAGAAAATATGGGAAAAATCTCTATTTTCCACTTTTTTTCAATCTGAAAATGTGAATTTTGAGGAGATTTACGGGAATTTTTGGGAATTATCAGTGGAGCGCGTTTTCGAATTTTACCATTCTTGACGTCAAATTCGATAAAATTAGAGAAAACGCGCTCTATTGGTAATTTTTCAAAAAATCGCTCAAAATGAGTAACTACAGTAATCTAAATTTTTCTGAAAAAAGTGGAAAATTGAGGATTTTGCGATATCTAAGCCAAGATTAGAGTCTCTTCTATTCAATTAAAAATTTGAAAAATCAGAAAAATTGAAATTCCCGGATTACAGTAGTCCCTGATTGCTCATTTTTCCAAATTTGCAGCAGCCGAATCCATCAACGGCAATGTATCAGACGACTGGTCGTGACATGGGCAAACCGCCCGTCCGTGGCAAGACGTCTCCATACGGTTTCTTTGTGAAAATGTGCTATGAAGAGCACAAAAAGAAGTATCCAAATGAGAATGTCCAAGTGACTGAGATATCGAAAAAGTGCTCAGAGAAATGGAAGACGATGGTCGACGACGAGAAGCGACGATTCTATGAGCTGGCTCAGAAGGATGCCGAGCGGTATCAGGCTGAGGTTAGTGTACGTTACTTCTTTCTGATTTTCGAGTAGATTTTGGAGATGAGCAATGAGAAATGAGCAATTGTCTCTAATTGAATTTTGATATTGTCTCAGGTTGCCGCCTACGGTGGAGAGGATGCGATGAGGAAGAGGAAGCGAGCCAAGAAGGATCCACATGCGCCGAAAAGAGCATTGTAAGGAGAAATCTTGATTTTTAAGTTAAAGATTTGAATTTCGCGCAAAATTTCATTCTAGACACCGAAAACTAGACTTTTCTAGCTTGATTTTCAAGGTTTTGGGGTTTTTCGGGTTACTGTAGCTTCAAAAGTACGCAAACACCGATTGCGAGCTAGAGAGCTGGAAATTGGAACCTAGACTAATTTAAGGACGGGAAACCCGATTTTGAACATGAAAACTCTCAGAAATGCACACAAAAACACTTTTGGGGTACTGTAGCCCCAGAAGTATGACTTTACTCCTAAAAAAGAAAAAAATTTGAAAAGATAACTTTTTATTCAAAATTTTCATTAAATTTCAGTGTAAACCCAGAAAACTAAACCTTTCTAGCTCGATTTTAAACATTTTCAGTTTTTTGGGTTACTGTAGCTTCAAAAGTACGCAAACACCGATAGTGAGCTAGAGAGCTGGCAGTTGAAATCTAGACTAGTTTGAGGGTGAGAAACTCGATTTTGACGGTAAAAACGCTCAGAAATGCATCCGAAGACACTTTTGGGGTACTGTAGTTCCAGGAGTTGGACGAAACTCCCAAAAAAGCTAACATTTTGGAAAACAAGTTTTTTTATTCGAAATTCTCATGAAATTTCAGCCTGGATCAGAAGAAGGTAGACGTCTCTAGCTCGATTTTGAAGATTTTCGAGATTTTCGGGTTACTGTAGCTTCGAAAGTACGCAAACACCGATTACGAGCTAGAGAGCTGAAAACTGAGATTTAGACTAAATTATGGGTGGGAAACTTGATTTTGACAATAAAAACGCTTAAAATATTCCTCTTCATCTATTTTTGATCTATTTAATTTTTGGTGGCCTAGCTTTTTCAATTTTCTAGGCCACCGAGCTCTTTTGATCATAACTCGGGTCAAGATTGAGATGTTGTTTTTTAAAAAAGGCAAATATTTAGCGAAAGATGCCTAGAACATAACCGTTCTTGCCACGATAGTTGTCGTGGCCTAGAAAACTCTGAATCGCTAAATTTCGATATTTCCAGATCCGCATTCTTCTTCTACTCTCAAGACAAGCGTCCCGAGATTCAAGGACAACATCCTGACTGGAAAGTGGGACAAGTGGCTCAGGAATTGGGAAAAATGTGGAAACTGGTGCCACAAGAGACGAAGGACGCCTATGAGGCGAAAGCTCAAGCTGATAAGGATCGATATGCTGAAGTGAGCGATTTTTTTAGATGGAAAAATCTGGAAATTTGAGGGGAAATGGCCCATTTTGTGGTCATTCTCAATAGAGCACATTTGCATTTTTCCTCATTTTTAAGGGAAGAAGTGTTATAGGTTTTCGAATTTGGTCTATTATCCAGCTTAGACTTTGAAATCAATGTTCTAGAAGCCTGAAAAATTGAGTGTCAGTAAACGCGCTCCATTGATAATTCCCGTAAAAATGCAAATTTCTAAACGACACTCAGAGAAAAATTAAGAGCTCCGCGAGCTCTTCATTTCACAGTAGGTTTCGTCGAGTATGGTGAATTTTGAAAAGAGTTATGACCAAATTATCAATAGAGCGCACTTGCAAAAATGTGATGAATTTGACGAAAACACGCTCTATTGATAACTTATTCAATTTGAAAGTTCATCAGAGCGGATTATATGTTCAGAAATTCAACTTTAGTGGATTATCAGTGGAGCGCGTTTGCGATTTTTTCTTCGAATTTCGAATTTGGCGCCGTTTTTTGAATTTAAGAGGAATTTGAGAGATAAATGGGCTGGAAATCGGACTTTGGGCACTTGAAAGATGGCGGGAAATTCAAAATTTCAGAAAAAAAAAGTTGCAAACGCGCTCCAACGCTAATTCACTGAAAATTTAGAAATTTCTCATTAGAGCGCACTTTCTAAAAAATTTCAAAAAAAATCCGAAACCTCGCTCCAATGCCAATTTACTAAAGATATTGAAAATTATCATTAGAGCGCACTTTCTGAAAAAAGATTATTTTCAGAAAATACGCTCTAATGCTGATTTTCTTGTAGAATTAATTAAAACATCGAAAATTCTGATTAGAGCGCACTTTCTGAGAAATGATAATTTTCAGAAAATGCGCTCTAATGCTAATTTTCTCAATATTCAAAAAATTATCGTTAGAGCGCAATTTCAAAAACTTGAAAATTCGAATTTTGGTAAATTATCGATGGGGCGCGTTTGCAAAAATCGTTCGTTTTGCGAGATTTTTCGGCTGACACTCTGGGAAAAAAGCGTCAAATTCAGAATTTTGATTTTAAAAAAGTAGCAAAAGCGCTCCAATGCTAGTTTATTGAAAAACTGAAAATGTTCATTAGAGCGCACTTTCCAAAAAATTCAAAAAAATGTTTTTCTTGCAGGAAATGCGTCACTACAAACAAGAGATGACAAAAATGTCGGGAGGAATCACTGATTACGAAGACGACCATATGGGACATCATGTCGTGCATGTGGAAGATATCGGTGGCCAGAATATCGCCTAATTATCGATTTTTCCCCATTTTTTGTCCCAATTTTTCATAATTTTTGCATTCTGTCTGTCTGACTGTCTCCGTCTCTTCTCTCTCTCTCCATCTACCCCAAAAATCAGCGCAAATCGTTCACTTTACCCCCCACAATCCCCACCCCAAAATCCCTCCTTCAGGAATCAATTATTGATTTTTTCAAAAAAATAATTTTAATTTTAATTATTATTCCTATCCTATCCATATAAAAATCTGTTAGATCTTCCTTCATTTTTACCCCTTAAAATAAGAGATGAGATGATTTTTCATTTGTCCTGTAAATAATCTCAGCAAGCCCCGCCCTTTTTCTGCGTCTCCACCCCCTCCCACACTCTCTCGTCGATTCCCCAAAACACCACACACAATACAATACTATTATTATAAATTTCATTTCGGTTAGAGAAAATTTTCCAAAAAATATGACCCGAAAACAAAGAAGACGTCAGACATGATGACGTGGCGGAAGCATCATTCGATTTGAAGACGATGGACTACTCGAAGAATCCGATCGATACGGTTTTCGAATATTCCGGGGGAAGGGGATGTACTGTAGCGTGTTGGATGGATAGTCGATTAGCTGGAATAGAGAAAATTGAAAGGTGGCCTAGAAAACTTAACTTGCAAAAATTAGGCCACAACTTCAAAATTACCCAGAAAACACATCAAGGGCATTTCAGGCCGTTTCTAGGTCATTTTGACTCGGTGGCCTAACTTTTGCAAATTGGGTTTTCTAGGCCACCATGTTAAAATGACCTATAAAACATATCAAGGTCAATTTAGATCATTTTTAGGCCATTTTAACGTGGTGACCAGTGTGTGTCTCTCGAACGCTTTCGAGAGATTCCTCGAGAAATTCCTCGAGAAATCCCTCGAGATCTCTCGAGAGATTTTCGAGAGAAATTCCTCGTAAATCTCTCGAGAGATCCTCGAGAGATCTCTCGAGGAATTCTCGAGTAATCCTCGAGAGAATTACGAGGAATTTCTCTCGAAAATCTCTCGAAGATTCCTCGAGATCTCTCGAGAGATTTACGAGAGATTTCGAGGAATCCTCGAGGAACCCCCCCTCTCTGTCTGCGTCTCTCTCTCTCCCCTCTCCCTGTGTGTGCGCGCATCCAGAAGTGGGCGCGCTCCTCCTTCCTTCTTGGCTTCATAACTCGCTTCAGGAGCGAGATAGAGCTTTCTGATCAGCAGAATACATACTGCTCCAGGATTCTGAAGCCGTCGTGGGTCCGTTAACTTCAATCCATCATAACTCGGTTCATATCAAAGCTAAAAACGTCATCTTACCACTGTTCGAACCCTCTCCGCAAGCTTAACTCATAGACGAACCTAGCTCACTAACGTAGGAGGAGAGTACTCTCCCTTTAAAACGCCCCACTCTCCTTTTAAAACGCTAAGATAGGGGGGTTCGCGGTTTTTTTCGACAAAATTGAAGCCGGCGGCGGCCAAATATCATAACTGGATGTACGCTCAACCGATTTCGATTATTTTTTTCATCAATTTGTTATAGAGAATCTAAGTTTCAGCGTATAGTGACGCGAGCCGAGCTGCTGAAAAACAGGTTCTTAGCTTATAACCGCTGCGATTTTTTCCTAAAAAACGGAGAAGCCATAACTAAAGGGTTTTAAGAGAGTTGAAGGTGGATTTTGATGGAGAGCAAGCCGGACCAGCGCCACCTGGCCTACGGCCGGCTCCGTTATACCTACTCTCCACCTAAACTATTGAACAAGACTTCTCTATGTGTTAAGCCTGCGGAGAGGGTTCGAACAGTGGTAAGATGACGTTTCTAGCTTTGATATGAACCGAGTTATGATGGATTGAAGTTAACGGGCCCACGACGGCTTCAGAATCCTGGAGCAGTATGTATTCTGCTGATCAGAAAGCTCTATCTCGCTCCTGAAGCGAGTTATGAAGCCAAGAAGGAAGGAGGAGCGCGCCCACTTCTGGATGCGCGCACACACAGGGAGAGGGGAGAGAGAGAGACGCAGACTTAGCGATTCCTCGTAAATCTCTCGAGAGTAACGAGAGATCTCTCGAGAGATTCTCTCGAGAGATTCCTCGAGAGACCAATTCTCGAGAGATTTTTCTCGAGGAATTTTCGAGGAATTCCTCGCGAGGAAAAATCTCTCGAGGAATCTCTCGAGGAAATTCTCGAGAAATCTCTCGAAAGTGGTCATTCCTCGAGATTTTCTTTCGAGAGACACACACTGGTGGTGACCTAGAAAAAGAAAAAAGTTAGGCCACAAAACCACGGTTGTTTTGGATTTCTAGGCCACCGGAAAGTTAAGCCAAGACAGTGATGCCCTAGGAAAACCCTAAAAGAAATTAGGTGGCTTAGAGCTCGGTGGCCTAGAAAACCAACAAAGTTAGGCTACCGGTTTTCGATTGATGGTCTAAATGGCCTGACTTTTGGGTTTCTAGGCCACCTGGCCTAGAAAAAAGACTCACCTCTCGACGCCGCCGTTGTCTGATGAAATAACAAATACAAAGATTACAAATGAGAAGAATCAGAATTAAAATCACGGAAAGAAGAATGAGAATGATGTAGGCGTGGTCATTTTTACCGGATAGTTCGCTGAAAAAAAATTGTTTGGTGGCCGAGTTTTTTTCTATGCCACGCATGTCTGCAAATGTGCTCTATGGAAACAAGTCTTAGTTTTGCGATTTTCTCATTGAAGCGAATCCCAATGTACTAGTTTTGAAAATATTATTTAGATAAAATTTGAAAAAAAATGGCAAACGCGCTCCATCGCAAATAATTTATTTAAAAAAAAAACCTCAGAAAATGCGCTCTAACACAATTTCTTGAAAAAAAAAGCAGAAACTCATTGCTTAAGATTTTCTGATTTTTTGAATTTCTGATTTTCTGAAAATTTCTAAAACACTAACCTTGGAAGATGTACGTATTTGTCGAAAAACGTCTGAATATTATCCATATTCTTATTCCATTTTCCTCCTTTTTGGGTCTAAATTGGTCTCTGTAAAACTCGTAAAATATTTATGAATACACACACAGAATTTAATAGATCCAGTCGGTAAGAACGGAAGAGAAGTGATAAAAATTATTAAGTCGTAAAACTGGGTCCGGGATTATGAAGGAAAATGCGCTCTATTGATAATTTCTTCAGTTATAAGGAATTAGGAAACCAACAAAAAACAATGTGAATTTAATGACTAATCAGGGGATGATCAATCAATCAGAAAATGGTGATAACAAATCAGTTGGCTTTGAAAAGATAAGCGAGGAATAGGGAAATGAGAAAAATGTTAGTTTAATTCATTTTTTTTATTTTAGGAGTTTAAGATTTTCAAACAGTTTCAAACTTCTGAAGCTTCTGATTTTCGAAAATTTTGAAAATCTCCAATTTTTTCGATTTTTGGGATATTTCCGAAAATGGAATTTTAACAATTTTTGACAACTTTTGAGACTTAAAAATTTCTAGGGCCCCACACTGTCAAGTTTGATCTCAATTATCTTAGCTCCTATGCAAGATATCCGGAATGTGTCAACTGATAAAATGTTTGTGATACTATGATAAAAAATTTATCAGTTGACAACTTTTTGATATTTTTCACAGGAACCGAGAAAAATTATTTAAAAAAAAACTTGAACGTTAAGGGGGTCCTTTTATTACAGGTGTTTATGAATTTTAGGATTTTAGAAATTTTTAGTTTTAGAATTTTAGAATTTTCGAATTTTAGAATTTTAGAATTTTAGAATTTTAGAATTTTAGAATTTTAGAATTTTAGAATTTTAGAATTTTTCGGAATTTTAGAATTTTAGAATTTTAGAATTTTTCGGAATTTTAGAATTTTAGAATTTTTCGGAATTTTAGAATTTTAGAATTTTAGAATTTTAGAATTTTTTGAATTTTAGAATTTTAGAATTTTAGAATTTTAAAAATCTCAAAAAGTGTTAATTTGATAGTGAGAAGAAGGTTGTAATTTCTCAGAGGAATCGGGTAGGTTTAAAATGAAAAAAGAACATCGTAAAATTAAGATAAAAGGGGGCAGGAGAGGGCAGGTGTTGATATCAAAAGAATCTTTGTATAGTTTTTCGAGAGAACTTCTTTTTTCTTCTTCTTCAGAAGTTCTTATTTTTCTTCTTCTTTTCCAATTGACAAATGTTTCTTTTTTGTAACAAATGTTGCTAAATCACACCTCTTGGAGGACCCGGCCGGCTACTCGGATGGGATGTCATGTTCCGAAAAATTTGTGAAATCTGGAGAAGAAGAAGGAAGAGGAAGAGGAAAAGAAAAGTGATTAGGAATCGGCAAAAGATGAAAAAAGGTTCAAAATGTGAAAATTGAATAGATTCTGAAATTCGAAAATCCGGAAGTTCAAAAATTAGAAAATCCTACAAATCAAAAATTCCAAAATTCCAAAATTATAAAACTCTAAAGTTCTAAATTTTTGAAATTCTGTCAAAAAGAATAGAAAATGTGAAAGGATTATTGGATCAAAATTTTGGGATTAAATTGGAAGGAGAGGAAAATGTTGCCAAAGTTTTATTATGAAATGAAAAATTGAATTTCGGATTATCTAGGAGAGATTAAAAGTACTGGATTTTGTAAATTTATTTTTGAAAAGGATGGGACTTTTTTTCACAAAAAAAAACTGCTCAGAGAAATGACAATTGTGATGGAAGAGAACTATTTCTCTGGAATTGAGACATCTTTTTGAGAAATTGAAGTCAATATTGAACTTTTCTACTCTATTTGAAATGTTAAAATCTGAACTGAACCTTCCTAAGGTCCTCTTGAATTCCAAAACCTCTCAAATTTTCCACTAAAATGACCACTAAAAATCCCCAGAAAAAAGTTGTCAGTTGTCAGTTTTGCGGATGAAAAAAGAGGGGAGAAAGAACATCAAAAATAATGGCTTTGCACTTTTTTTTCGCGAAATTGATGTCCCCTTTCAACTGTCACAGAGGGAAATCCGATAGCTGTTAATTCTCTCTCTTTTTTTTGAAAAATGAGAAAAACTTTCGGAACTTCAATCTTCACTAGATAATCAACATAACATTTTTCTGCACTTTGAACCCATTTATCTCAATTCTCATGAAAGATATCAAAAAGTTGTCAGCTGATAAAATGTTTATCATTCCATTATCAACATTTTATTAGTTTACAACTTATCGATAATTTTCACAGGAACCGAGATAATTGAGCTCAAAGTTAGTGCCACCAGAACTGAAACAACCTTCATTCAGAGCCAAAAAGGTATTCTTGTTTGAGAGATTGTAGCTTGAAAACGGTTTGAGCAAACTCAAATATACAAAAACCATAATAATCCTCATAAATTTTTACACATTTTAGCAGTTGGATACTTTTTTCTAGCTCTGGTAATTCTTGAGATATAGCGCTTTAAAAGCCAAAAGCTGTAAAAATGTCAGCGTCTCTTTATAGATTGATATCTGAAAAACGGTAAACTCTAGAAAAAAGTTGCTAACTGCAAAAATGACTTTTATAAAATTTTACACATTTTGTTTTTTTACAACTTTTTTCTAGCTACCGTAGTTTTTCGGCTGTGCGACTTTAAAGTGAAAGCCTGCCACCCCCTTTGAAGGAAGTGGGAGTGCCAACTTTAAAGGCGCATAACTCAAAAACTACAGTAGCGAGATAAATTTGTTAAATTGTCAATATGTGTAAAATTTTGCGTTTATCATTTTTGTAGTTGATAAAATTTTAATAGCTACAACCGTTCGTGAGGTATATCAATTTGAATTTTCTCTCTCTCTCTCTCTCTCTCTCTCTCTCTCTCTCTCTCTCTCTCTCTCTCTCTCTCTCTTTTCTCCAAAACAAAACTATTCAAGCGAATCGACCACCTATCCAAATAAAAAAAAATTGGGTGTGAAAAAATCCAACAATTTGGAAAATACACTATAAATGGACAAAAATCTAGAGATCCCAATTGAAAAGAGAGGGAAAAGAAAAAAAGGAAACAACACTTGAAAAACGGTAGTTGGAGACACTTACAATGTGACAAACAAGACCACACCTGAAGAATGGAAAAGGGATTGATTTATTTAATAGAGGGAAAGAAGGAAACTGTATTTGAAACTCAACAAATTACCGTAAACACTCTAATAGAACGGCACCCGAATCGTCAAATTTGAGCTTGTGTATTCTGTACAAGATAGGTTAAAGTGGTAAACTAAGAAAATGTTTATCATAATATCAGCTATATTTTATCAGTTGACAGATTTTTGATATCTGTTACGGAAAATGAGATACATGGCCTCAAAGAGGAGGGCTTGAGTGGCGTTCCATTTGAGTGATTACGGTATTTTTTGAATCCAAAAAAATTGTTTTTTTTGTTTTTATTATCTTTTTCGGGGAAAAGCTAAAAAAAAGTTCAAAGTTTCAAATTGGCCTACAGTATTTTCCTAGAATTTTCTGTCACTGAAAACATCAAAAACCATACATATTCAAATAAAATAATTCTCTATGTAAAATTATTAATTGGCTTTAGGGTGTGTTTCTAGTGACTAGATAATTGGCTAATTACTATTGAAAAATAGAGAGAAAAAAGAAAGGAAAGAGGTGTGAAACAACATGTTGTTATGTACGTTTCAATTCACAATTATTGCGTTTTTCGGAAACCGAAAATTCTGGGAAAATTGGAAAAAGGAAAGAGAGAAAGAGACATTTATTCAAGTTGACAGGGGATGGGAAAATTGGGGAAAAAAGTTGAATGAACAAAGAAAACATTAATTTTGTTTTGGGAGAAAAATAGTTTTTAGGTACAAAAAATATTGAGAAAATAGGAAAATTTTGAGTTTCTGAAAATTTAAAAATCTAAAAATTTTGTCAATTTCAGAAACTTTTGAGATTCTGAAAAAAGTGAATAAACAGAGAAAATGAGAGAAAGAAGAAGAAGAAGAAAAAGATGCATAGATATAAATCATCTGGTTTAAGTGTCTTATTTATTGGCTTCTTTCGTTTTTCTTGAGATTTTCAAATTTATGGAAATTTAGAGATTTAGAATATGAATATGTGAGAAACTCGGTAACAATCTAGAACTTCTATGAATATGAATTGTGACTTTAAATCTTTCTGAAATAATGAAAATGCAAAAATCCGGAAAGTCTTATCTTTCTAGAAACTCAAAAAACATTCGATCTGAAAATGTGAGATTTACGCGAGTCTTTGAGTCAATATATCTCGGTTCTTGTGAAAGATATCAAAAACTTTTAAGAGCAAAAATGTTTGTCTTACAATCAGCAACATTTCATTAGTTGACAATTTTTTGACATTTCTAATAGGAATCGAGATATTCAAGGTCAGAGGGAAGCACTTTTTAGGAAGTTACAAAGATTTCGAAAGTGAAAATTCAATAGTTATTTAAACGTGATGAAAAATCTTTGAAAAATAAACTTTATAAAATTATATGATCAAAAAAAGATACGTAGAAACACACGACTCTCGATGCCCCATTGACCTCTGGAAGAATACTATAAAGGGAGAGAGAATTGGAAGGAAGAATCAGTTCTCGTCTTCTCCGGGCTCCAGAATAGGGGCCCGGGGGAGGGATCCGGACATCCGGACATCCGGACATCCGGAAATCGGGGAATCCGGTGATCTGGAATTCCGGTGATCCGGGATGCCGGAGAACCGGGAAGCCGGTAATCCGGGATTCCCGGATTTCCGGATTTCTGGATTTCCGGATTTCCAGATTCACGCATCACCGATTTTCCGAAATTCCCTATGTCCGGATTCACGGATCACCGGTTTTCCGGGATCCCTGATCACCGGAATTACGAATGTCCGGAATTCCGGATTCTCGGATTTCCGGATGTCCGGAAACCCGGATGTCCGGATTTCCGGATTACCGGGTCACCGAAGTCCCGGAATCACGCTCCCGGATTTCCGGTGTTCCGGATTCCGGATTTCTAGATTCCCGGAGCCCTCCCCCGGGCTTCTATTCTGGAGCCCGGAGAAGGCGAGAACTGATTCTCTCCTCCATTTCTCTCTTCCTTTATAGTATTCTACCAGAGGTCAATGGGTCATTGAGAGTCGTGTATTTCTACGTATCTTTTTTGATTATATAAAATTTTAAAGTTAAAAAAGTTTTTTCATCACGTTTAAATAACTATTGAATTTTCACTTTTGAAATCTGGGAGACTCGTTGAAAAGAGCCTTTCTTTGACCCTAATTATCTCGTTTCCTATTAGAAATATCTGACAATTGTCAACTAATGAAATTTTGCTGATTTAAAGACGAACATTTTTTGTTCTAAAAGTTTTTTAGTATCTTTTGAAACAACCAAGATATATTAACTCAAAAATCCTATATTTTCAGGTCGATTTTTCTCAAATTTCAGCAAGTTTCGAGGTTAGCGACTATTATCACAAAAAAGCCCATACTCGATTCTATAAGTTTGCTAATTTAGAGATAATTCTGAAAAGTTTTCCCTGGTGAAAAACTTCAGGAAGTTAAAATATCAGAAATTTATAAATTTCCATATTTTTAGATTCAGAAATTCTAGAAGTACTGACTTTCCGGATTTTGGTATTTCCATTATTTCAGAAAGACTTAAAATGCAGTTACAATTCAGATTCATATTCAGATTCGAAAACTCTAAATTTTCGAAAATCCGAAAATCTGAAGAAAAACGAAAGAAGCCAATAAGTTAGACACTTAAACCAGATGATTTATATTTATGCGTCTTTTTCTTCTTCTTTCTCTCAATTCCTCTGTTTATTTATTCTCGATGTAATAGGTGAAAAATAGAGAAGAATAGATAAGAAAAACTGATAGAAATGGGCGTTTTTCACCACCGGAAGCTTTTTGTTTTTGAAAAATTTCGAAAAATATAAAAATGTTTCGAAATTTAGGAATTTCATAATTTCAGGATTTTTAATACTTTTCCAAAAGTAGTTTGGAACTCCAAATTACTGAAATTCAGATATTTGAGATTTGGATTTTTATAATTTAGAATGTTTGAACTTCTATAATTTTTTGAATTTTTGGCATTTCCTGCAATTTCCGAAGAAAATCCATTAATCAGCTAAAACTGTGAACAGAATGAAAAATGATAAGGGTCAGAAAAAAATAGAAAAAAGAAGACGGAAAAAAGAGAGAATGGGTCATAAAGAACAAGGAAAAAAGGGAGTACGAAAGGCTTTTGAGAAAATGAAAAAAGCGAAAAAAAGAAGGACAAATTGATCGTTAAGAAATAGAGAGAGAATTAGAGAAAATGAGAAAAAATTGATGAGTCAGAATTTTTCGAATTTCATCAATTTATCAATGATAAGGGGGAAATCGAGCAAAACAATTGAAAAGATGAGACATTTCTCTCAAGGGAGTTGTGAAATTTCCAATTTTTTAAAGTTTTGAAATATAAAAAATTTGAAATTTTGAAATTTCGGATTTCTGAATTTCTGAATTTCTGAATTTCTGAATTTCTGAATTTCTGAATTTCTGAATTTCTGAATTTCTGAATTTCTGAATTTCTGAATTTCTGAATTTCTGAATTTCTGAATTTCTGAATTTCTGAATTTCTGAATTTCTGAATTTCTGAATTTCTGAATTTCTGAATTTCTGAATTTCTGAATTTCTGAATTTCTGAATTTCTGAATTTCTGAATTTCTGAATTTCTGAATTTCTGAATTTCTGAATTTCTGAATTTCTGAATTTCTGAATTTCTGAATTTCTGAATTTCTGAATTTCTGAATTTCCGAATTTCTGAATTTCTGAATTTCTGAATTTCTGAATTTCTGAATTTCTGAACTACAGAACTTTCGAATGTAAAAATTTCAAAACAAAAAAAATTAGGAGAAGTTCTGAAATTTCCCAAAAAACGGACCCGAAAACAAGAAAAATGAAAGGGTCAGCAATAAATTATAGATGAAAAAGTGTAGTAGTCGGGTTGAGTGGGTTCTGTCTACATGTCAGTGTTTTGGGAGAAAAAACATCGGAGTTGAATTTTCGGAATTTCAAATTTTCTGAAATTCTGAAATCTGAAAAAAAAAATTCCGAATTTTCGGATTCCCGGATTCCTGGACATCCGGAATCCTGGACTTCCGAAATCCAAGACTTCCGGAATCCCGGATTCCCGGATTCCAGGAATCTCGGAATCCCGGAATCCCGGTGTCCCGGATCACCGGAATCCCGAAGTCCCGGATACCCGAAATCCCGGACTCCCGAAATCCCGGATACCCGGATTCCCGGAATACCAAATCACCTGATCCTCAGATTTCCGGATTCCCTGAATTGGGTCCCCGGATTTCCGGAAAAATGAATCTCCGTATTTCCGGATTCCTGGAATCCCGGGTTTTCGAAATCCCGGATCACCAGATCTCCTATTTCCAGATTTCCGGATTCCCGGATTATCCGGATTCCTGGATTCCCGGATTCCCGGAATCGGGTCCCCGGATTTCCGGATTTTTGGATTCCCGGAATCCCGGATTCCTGGACTCCCAGAATCCCGGATCACCGGATCCTCAGGTATCTGGATTTCCGGAATTCCGGATTTCCGGAATACCGTATCACCGGATTTCTGGATTTCCGGATTTCCGGAATACCGTATCACCGGATTTCCGGATTTCCGGAATTCAGGATCGCCGTATCTATGCGTCTCCGGATTCCCGGAAACCATGAATCCCGAATTTCCGGAATCCTGGAATCCCGGATCCCCGGAACCCCAGATCACCGAATCTGTTGTCAATTTTCCCCAAAGTCTTGGGACACTGACAACTTGAAAACGATATAACCCAGAGTCCCCCGATTTTCCCCATAAAATCCCTCTGGATTATCCGTTTTAATCGTGTCATATTCATTCCCCTTCTTATCACTCTCCGTTCTCTAATCACAATCCATTGTTTCGTTCACTAACATAAATATATTTGAACGCCGCGCCGAAAGCGAACGCGACCGCGTCGCGCCGCTCGGCATTGGTGACGACATGAGCGGCGCATTCCGCGCTCTCTCAGTCGTCGTTGTGGCACTCGGAGAGTGTCGCGCACGCACGAATGTTTCGTATCATGTGAGACCGGTATCTCCATATTTTACCGCTATGCGGTCTCTTTCTACTTTTATTATAGATTTAGGTATTTCCTACGTTTGGCAGTGTCATGGTTTTGCTAGCAACAGTTTTGAGGGCAGCAAGGTTTCCTCCGGTAGCTCCCAGGAGGTTTTAGTCCTACACCTTTACCTCTTTTTCTGTATCGCTTTCTTTTACCCATTACATTTGTCTTTGCCGTTTATTCAATCCTCTTTCCTTCAATAAATTGGGATTCGAATAGCTTGCGTACTGTTATGCACTTGCACCGCTTATCTTACACATTTGGGGGGAATTGGGGGTCTTTTACAGGTATACAAGTCTCTCTGGTTAGGACATCGGATCGGTCTCGACTGACCTCGGATCCATTGTCAACATGGTGCATCTCCGGATGGTCCTGTGAATGTTAGAGTTCCAAAATTATCGATTTTTTGATATTGGGCCTAAAAATCACGAACCTAGTCGAGCCAGAGAGCCGCTTGCGCGCCTAGACCCTTTCCCATTAACCCTTTGTGTATCTCCCTCTCTTTTCCTCTTTATCTTTCGCTAATATATAGTTCAGAACCGATCCACGGATTTTTTCGTCAGAAGGAATACGAAAAATTTCGAAAATATACGAAAAGAGGAACGATCGGTGATTCGAAGCCAAAATCCACGGTAGCTACACTTTTTCCGCCTCGCAGCGATTCCATCAGGCAAATACATCGATATCGATCGATTTGGTAGCTACACGGCCGAGAATCTGTATGTTTTGACTGTGAAAACTCTGAAAAATCAAGGAAATGCCCTAAAATATCGATTTCCGACGATTTGCGATTCTCTGTAACGGTTCCGGCCGGAGATGAGCAGGGCAGAAGTCCGTGAAGACTCTCTTGTGAAGATGTGACCGTGTAGTCCATGGAAAAATCGATTTCCGACGAGTTTTTTGTCAAAAAAGACTTGGAAAATACCCTAAAAAGAAAAGCCAGGAAGCTTCGAGAAGACAAGTGATTATCGGGGTCCAAGCACGAAAAAACTATATATTTTGTCTGAAAATTCTATTTTTCTGCAATTTTTGTCAATTTCCATCACGAAGATCGGAAAAATCAGTCGAAACAATTCACTGAACCATCGAAAAATCATTTCGAATTTATCGGAGACTACGGTACAGCATGCGCCTTTGAGAAAGAGTGCGCATTGGCCGCAAACACCAATCTGTACACGCCGACGCGCAACTGCGGACTTTAGGCATTGCTAAGCGCCGCCGGCGTCATTTTAAGACATTTTCCGTCCCATTTCCAGCCGTATTTCCGTAAGTCTTTGATTGAAAATTCTAAAAAGTAGTCCGGTAACTACTAATGACTGAAATTTAAACAAAAATTGCTGAAAATCCGGCAAGATGACCCAAAAAGGCCAAATTTTCGACTTTGGCCTAAAATTTTTTTTCGAATTTCCCCATTTTTGTACGTTTTCGCTGTCGGGTGAACGCGTGGCCATGCTCTAAGCATGAAAAAGCCTGATTGAAGTCCCCAAAACGTTGAAATTCTGAAAAATTTAGCCGAAAATTGCGTCATCGAAATTCTGAAAAATTCTGAAAAATTCTAGAAGCCTTCCAAAGGGACTCTAAACGGTTCCAATCGATCAGTCTAATATCTAAAAAGCTAATTTAGGCAAAATTCTGGCCAAAAATCGGCATTTTGATCGATTTTCGTATTTTCGAAACATTTCGAAAAGTTTCGAAAATACTGGAAGGGTCCCAAAAGGACTAAAAAGCATTCCAATCGATCAATAATCAATAATAAAAATCAATTCAGGTCGAAATTCACCCGAATTTCACCGATTCGATCGATTTTTCTAATTTCGAAAATCTTCGAAAATTTTCGAAATTCAGAAAAAGTTCTAGAATCTTCCAGAAAGTCTCAGATTAGAGCAAATGTGACTATAGCAACGATATTGATGAAAAATTTACAGCATTATTCCCTGAATTTCCCAATATCCGTCGTCCAATCGTCATTTCTCTCGTGTCTCTTCTACACTCGTACTCTCTCGCCAATACTCAATACAAATTTTTGATTTTTCAGGAAATGAGCAATCGAGAACCATCACCGAACCCAATCGATCGAGAGCCAAAGAAGGTAGCTCCGAAAGAAGGAAAAGATCGTGTATCTCCAATGGAGCTCAAGAAGAAAGAAGAAGTAGCTCCAGGTGAGCAAAAGAAGGAAAAAATGGGAGCTCCAATGGAAAAGAAGAGTGATGAAGGAGAGGTAGCTCCACTGGAGCAGGAGAAGGCCGATGGAGGAGAAGAAGAGCAGAAACCGAGTGGAAGCGGTACTCCCAAGTCGCGTTGGTGGCAGATGCCACCAAGAGTCCAGCTCGCCGTAACCACCATCAAGATCGACGACGAGAAGATCCACTTCGTCGTCGTGGACACTGATCCGTTCACCTTTGTGAACCAGGCTCCTCTCCAGTACTACAAGATCGAGGGCGACAAACTGGTCAAGACGACTGTTAACGACTTGGGATCCGGTAGCTCCAAAAAACCGAAGAAGGGAAAAGGGAAGAAAGTGAGTCAGACACAAATTTAACAATCAATAAATACGGAAAATTTATAGGGAACCAACTCCATCACTTCGGTATCCACCAAAGTGTTCCAACGTCGAGACATCATAGGAGCCGGTACCCCCAACATGCTCTGTGGGTGCAACCCAAATTATCGTCCAACGATCGAGGAGGGCGGTATCCACAGCAATCCAGAAGCCTGCAAAGGATACGGAATTGGAGGAGAGATCGCCGATCGAATGTGGTTGGCCCAGGATATCGAAGGAATGACCTTCAATCAATACTTGCTCCAGTAACCACCAAAAGCCTCCCGTAGCTCCAGTAAACCCCCCACGTCTCCGTAGCTCCCAGAGCAAACTTGTTAATTGTGTTTGTATCTCCTACAACTAGAAGTGCTGCATAATAAAAATACCCTGTTAATTATCGATTTTATCCAATATTCTCTTACTGACTCAGGTCTATAGACCGTCTCATATCTTGTTCTTCTATTGTTCTGTTTGT
Source organism: Caenorhabditis nigoni (assembly GCA_027920645.1). Taxonomy (NCBI): domain Eukaryota; kingdom Metazoa; phylum Nematoda; class Chromadorea; order Rhabditida; family Rhabditidae; genus Caenorhabditis; species Caenorhabditis nigoni. The sequence goes on along the minus strand of CP115866.1, from coordinate 4,426,870 downwards.
TTCAGACTAATCATTGATTACAGATGTCGGAGAATCAGCAGCCAAACGAGAACGGTAACCTCATCGACTTCCAAGACGACGAGAGTAACTACTCAGAGATCCTTCAAGAAGAACAAGAAGACGAAGAACATCCTCCGGTAGCTCCATCCACTCCAGTCATCACCATCGACGACGAGTCGGCTCCGATTGTGACAACCAAGGCCGTCGCGGGTAGCTCCAAGACAGCTGAGGTAGCGCCAACCACGTCAACACCAACATCTGGAACTCGTCGCAAAAAGGAGTCGGTAGCCACCGAGGTGCCAGCCAAGAAGCCACGCCTGGAGCAGGAGGAGATGATCAAGCTCATCAACAAGAGAATCAAGACGATTGAGAAGGACATCGGTAACAATTAAATATTAACAGGAAAGACCATAAAAAAGAAATTTCAGAGTATGGAAAGAAGGGGTACCACCTTATGCAGAAGATCGAGAAGAACCTTGAAGACCTTCAAACCACGTTCAAGAACGAACTGTTGAAGCATGGAGCTGGTATTCATGCCGATATCAAGAAGGGTTTCGAGGAGAATCGCGGTAGCCACCAAAGAGCAGGACAGGAGATACATGCCACCAAGAGGAAAGTGGACGGTCTTGTCGCCGATTCGTTGATCGTCAAGACCGATCTCACGAAGATCCAAGTCCTCGTGGAGGACTCGAGACAGTTATGGCTGAAGAAGATGACCGAAAATCCAAAGCCAGACTACTATCCATCTACGGTAGCTCCCCAAGAAGGAACATCGACTTATTGGGGTACTCCAAGCTACAACGATGTCATCCGTGAGACCGAAGCCATCCATGGAAACGTAGCTCCAACTGTGAACCAGTATCCAGTAAGTAAACAGTTAACAAACAACAAGAACAACTAATAATTCACTGCAATTTCAGCCTCGACAGTACTGTGCCTTCTGTGGTGGGTACTCCCATCAGTCGGAAGACTGCGAGAAAAAATCCTGCTGGCGAGTTCGCAGGATGATGATTGCCAACAAATCCAAATGCTTTGCCTGCCTCCAAAAACACCAAGAGGAGGAAATCTGCACAAAGGACGGTGTACCGTGCGAGATTTGTAGCTCTCTATACCCACAGGAGCCCGCAAAGGCTCTTCATCATCCGGCTCTCTGTGAGCATCGTGAACTATTGGGTACTCCGATCGAAGCACCCTATCGAGCCGCTCGTAGCTCCCGAGGACGAGTCCCAAGAGGTGGAAGAGGAGGACGAGGACGTGGACGTGGCCGCGGTAGCCACCACGGCAAGCAGTGATGAAGGAGGATCCACCCACTCCACAAATGGCCCAAGAGCCCGTTAACCCTGTTGTTATTTTTGTTTGTTGTTTTTTATTTAATGGCTGTTCATCGGAATGGTAACCACAAGGTTCCAGCTCCCCCTATTGCTGAATAAAATGGTCTAAAAATTTAAGTACTCTTTTCATCAAATTTTCCAATTACTTCTGAGTTATGTGCTCAAGCTTATATCTTGTTATTGTTGTTGCCCGTCATTTTTGCCCCCGCCGATTAGAATTCTGTAACCCCGTTACCTGACAAAGAGATATGTATTGTAAGAGAGTGAGAAGTAGGATAAACAAGATAGATCAGAAGATCTAAATCTATAATATCACAAGTAGGTGATATGAATGGTAGAAGTTGTGTTCAAACCGGGCAGTTGTTCACAACTTGGCAGAGTTCCATCCCTTTGAAAAGGAAATTTAGTTGGAACTCGAAGGAGCCAGGGAGAAAACCCGAATCCTTTGTGGTTAGACTCACGAGAGTCAATGAGAGAATCGATAGTTTATCGATTATTGAGCAAAATTACCAGGAAGTAATGATTGCAACCACATTATGAATTTCATCGAGGACCAGTGTGTCTGATGAGAGAAAGGCCATCTCGAATCAGAACTGACGATGATTCTGAAGTGTAGAAGTCTAAAGTAAGAAAGACAGTAACAGTGGCAGGGTTAAATTCAAGTTGAAAAGCCAGTTCTACACAGTCGATCTAGAAACATCGACAGATTCTTAAGCAAGATCTTAGTTTATCGTAACCCTGATGGAGCGGCCACTCCAGAAGAACCTCGAAAAACCCCGACTAAGAATACACTGCGAGAAGAATGAAGTAAATGTGGTCTATATCAGGTCATCAAGGCAACTATGCGATCTGATCAATAAATCAATCGATTCTAGTAATTTTTATACGTGTGAATATAGAATCTAAGCGAAAAATTGTATTAATTCGTGAAAAATCGATAAGATCTAGGGTCAACCAGATCAAAAATAGCATAAATAGTGGCGAAAAATCAATAGAAATCAGTTTTAAAAAGTGATCAAACACACCAAAACATCCCAGTGAGTGATTCAGAAGGCGTGGCAAGAAGTGACGAGTGTTATATAAAAATAATTCGTTCACATTTCAGAAATGCCGCCAAAACCGACGAAAAAAGCCAACAATGTACCTCCACAAGGAGTAGAAGCCAAAAAGGAGCCAGATCGAGTTGATACCGAAGACGAAATTACGATTCCCGAAGAGCCCGAAGAGCCCCAGCAGAAACAAGAGGAATCTCCACAGCACCGTAGACCAAGAGCTCCGATCAACGAAATTCCGGTAGCCACCAACAAAAAGTACGTGGTGTACTCCAGAATGCTCAAGCTACCAGATGATCGGAAAAATGGTATCCACAAATTCCACAGCATCGCCTACCATGAGTTCTTCGGTACCCACAAAGATCGTCCAAGAGAAAATATCGAGAAATGGAAGTCGCTGGAACGCAACTGGCCAGCTGAATCGATTCCGGTATCTCCATTTGATCAAGGTGCTCTTCGCATTCTTGTCTGGAGACAATTCTTGCCAGATCCATTGACCCACTACGAGGAGATCGAGAAAAGAATTCCGAGTATCCACCAGTATCCAAAGATCAAAGAATGGATGTTGTATCGATCCCGAGGTACCCTCCCAGGAGCCTTCTCGAAGACCAAAGGAAACAACTGGTGTAGGACTTGCGGCTGTAATCTCTTCGGTTACCCAATTGATGCTCACCAGTCGGATCAATGTCCACTGGCGGACCTTCCATGGAGGGAATTACTCGCATTCCAAGCAATCAACTCGGCTGCCTACTGTCCTTTCTGTGCCTCCCGCTCAGCTCGCCACTTGGAGTGCAGCAACCAATCACGATGCTCCATCTGCAACAAATGGGGACACCAGGAGTTCCAGAAGTTGTGCGAGGTACCCAACAACAGCGTCACACAACAGCGAGAAATGGCGAACGAAGACCGTCTCAAACACTACCGTAACATCCGCACCCTCTTGGAAGAAAAGAAGCTCAGATACTGGATGCCCGGCGACGATCTGTTGAGACATTACGTGCCAGATTCAATCCGAATGGCTGCCGATATCCGTGGATGGAGTGTCTACACAGACCCCGACAAGCAGATTCCGTTCATTCCTCAGATGGAACGATGGTACCTCCAAGACTTCCGTTTCCGTGGATTGGTAACTCCAGAAGCAGACGCTGCGCACACAAATGACTTGCCAATGTTCCAGCCGGACGAAATGGATACGGTAGAAGACATCGCCGATGAGATCGATTACGCCAAATACCAGAGGGTAAAAAGATCACTAAAAAAACTGAAAATAAAATCATACTCTAATTATAGATCCCACAGAACAGAAGAGGCGATGGAATAACCTTCGTAACTCCAGCCAACCTAGGACAGCGTCTCAGACACAGAAGAGGTGTGGAACGAGAGGAGCGCAGAGAAAAGATGGAGAAGGAAGGGTACTCCACATCTGACATTGAATATGAGTTGGTGAGCAAATTATCGATTAGACAAACGATCATAAAACATCGAATTTCAGTACAATGAAAGCGATTCGTCAGATGGTTGGGGACAGATCGAATACTTGATCGATGGATGGGAAGTTGGAAACATCATTCCACAGCAACATCAAGCTCAGGTACTAATCCTCAACAGATCGTCAATCGACACAACTCATCAAAATTCAGGTATCCACCAACAGCACTCCATCATCCTCTACATTGACAGTAAAAACTGAAGCAAAGAATGGCAACGAGTGTAGCTCCAACACATTGGTAAGAGCCACGAGAGTTAAAAAGATCAACCACAAACTCGAAAATATTCAGACTGCTCAATCAAGCCACTCGTCGGAGGAGAAAGTTGAGATTCCGGGACCACCTGCAACCATCCCGAAGCCTCCGATTCTCATTCCCAAAGCCATTCCAGTGGACGACAGAAAGCCAAGCAGCTCCAAAAATGCAGTAGCCACCAAGGTAACTAGTATAGCGACGAAGCAGACATTAAATTCATTAATTACAGAGCAGTTCCAACACTGAGTCCAACAAGCCAACAGAGCAATTGCCGCTAAACTCCACCGTAACCCCCAACACAGTCGAAGCCAACAAATGGTTCTCAGCTGAGGATGCAACCCCAGGAAAAACGTTGGAGGAGGAACTCAGAACAGAGCAGGCAAATTCAAGTCTCCGAGCTCACGGAGAAATTGACGCCGAGCTGAAGATGCTCCAGACAAAAGCCATCCGCCTCGAAGCGGTAAGCCAGCTTCCAATCCCCTGGACCCAAGAAGCCATCCATGCGAGACTGGTAACCATCTCCTACCTGTTGACCGGAGAAAACATGGAGTGCGCCACCAGAGTTGAAATGACAACTCCTCAGATCGGACGTAGCTACGCCAGGTACCTCCAAGGAGCGGCAGCACTATTGGCAGAGATCAAAGTTGGAGGAGGCGAAGTACGAGTCATTTTCACACCTTGCCCACAGGAAGTGTTGAGAACCACTACCGGACACTCTTGGTATCTCCCAACGATCAAAAGATACGAAGAACACGACTCGAACTACTGGATTGAACATGCAACCGAGAATTGGACCAAGCTAGCCCAATGGCTCTCAATGGAGTTTTGCTCATTCATCCGCTTGTCTGAACATTGGTAGCCACAAGCTACAATCACTTGCTCTTGTATTATGATTTCCTTATTGGTCCTATGACCACAATTTGTCTGCTATTAGTCGTTCGACTACCAATGAATAAAGATTGAGTATGAAATAACGAGTATTGATTAAAATAAAAATACAATCCCACAATAAATATATGCTAACATACAAATATAAATCTGAAAAAAAGATAATATAAAGTCTGAAAACACTAAAGTAACAGACAAGAAAGAGAATACAGCCAAGTAGCTATAGATTCCGAAAAAACGTAATTCAGGATAGGTCACATGTATAAAAATTATTTCTAACCATCCCCACCATATATATGAAAACAAGTGACATGTATCACCAGGAAGGATGCTTAATAGGTGGAAGTTATCGGACCTAGAGGACGGACTGATAGGAGGACTATCATGATTAGTACTATGATAAAAAAGACAAAGGCAATCGAGTCCCAATCAGTGTACCGGTAACAAGCTTCAGAGGTGCATAGAAGCTTTCGGATAAAAATAGCAAAATAAATATGACGAAGCTTAGAGAGTACCCATCCACTCAGAGATCTATTAGAGACGTCTAAAACAGATCAAGAGAAAAAGTGATGCATCAATAAGATCCACAAGCACTTCAATAGCATATATGGCTGGAAATAGTTATACTTTACCATGGTGGCAGTGTAACTATTTGCTCAAAACATTTGTAACATCAAATGCACCCGGGACATCGGAGAGCATCTGCAGATCTCCAAGCAGAATGTCACGTCGGTCTACGAGTAGCCTGCTGTAAACTGAGCCAGCGTAGCCCTCGCCCTTTGAAAGATAAGAGGACTGCTTCCGTAGGAGGGATTAGAGGAGCTACGGCCAGGTATAAAGGCGCGGAGTAGATCGGGTACGCACCATGAAACCGTTTGGAGTGTCAAACGCCGGATTGGGAGCTGCCAGGTAGCCACCGCCACCGGCTTCAGCGCGTGATTACAGTAAGCGTCTGGACGTTTGTTAATATAAAACCAGGAACATGGAGTAGCGAACATGGATTCCAGACTCATCCTCGTGAGAATACCGCAAGATAGAAACCTGAATCTTCTTCCTTATCCTCTCAGGGAACCCAGCTATAAAAATTCTAATAGGCGGAGGTCACAATTATTACTCCCCTAACCTTCCTAAATTTTAGGGTACTTCACAACACATTGCTATCAACTTTCGAAATGTTCAACATCAACTCCGGAAATCCGTTGAATACGGTAGCTCCATCGGCCAAACCGAAAAGAGTAGCTCCTAAAGAGAAATACCGTTCTCTCGGATATTCGGTCACCGGACCAATCAAACGGGCTATTGGGCGGGCAGAAGCCTGCGCCACCGTCCGAATGAACAAGGTCGACAAAATCTTCCTCGAACACGCTGGAAAAGATCACCCAGCACTGGAAGAAAAGCAGCTCAGCGAGCTCGATCGCGCCCGATCGGAGCTTCAAAGAAGTCTTATCGAGCTAGAAGGTCTTCCAGGCCTTGTAGAGTCGAAGCTGCAGCTCCCAGAGTTCTTGAAAGAACCAACCGCCAAAGCGGTAACCACCGAGATGCAAGACCTCTTGACGAAACTCGACGTTTTCCGTATCATCAAAAATGTCAGAAATAAGATCACTATGATCACTCAAGAGGCCGCAGCTCATAACAAGATCCTCAGTCCTGCTAACTTCGACGAAGTCAGCGTCTTCCAAGAGTTCCAAGAACTCATCGAGACAGAAGACAACTAAGACGAAAGCGTCACTGAGGAAGAGACTGAGAACGAACTCAGTCAAAACTCCGAAGAAGACAATTTGAAAATCTTGCAAAAGATTGAACAAGATCGGAGTCAAATCCAAATGCTCCAAGAGCAAAAGGACAAACAGGAAGCCGAAATCAAAAAGCTCGAGCAACTACAGCAAGAGGAACTGGGAAATCAGGAACCACACCAAAAGCTAATTCCAGCCCAACGATTCCAAGACATCGTTACGAATACTACTGTAGCCACAAAAACCGACACAGTAGCTAAAATTGAAAAAGCGAGAAAAATGCTGGCTCAGGAGAAATTGGCCCTCGCCAACCGTACTCCTATGGTAGCCCCAGTGAACCTGATTCACAAGACAGACAATCATCCACTGATGGATGAAACGATGTATGTGAAACCAGCATCCCCTCAGTTCTCCTCCCCAAGTAGCTACATCATCCAATCTCCACCAATGGAAGATTTCAGACATGAAATCAATGAATCAATCAAAGCGCTTGAAGAGAGAAATGCTGCTGTAATTGCAAGCTCAGTTGAAGTTGCCGTCGGGAAACTCGCCACCGGGTTACTCGAAAAGCTAAGCCTGAAAAACCCTGATAAGATCATCACTGATGTCAAAGATCTCCATCTACAAGACGGATACTATGACAGTGATGAAGACGAAGCAGAGGCACTGCAGTACATGAATCAACACCGTAATCAGAAGTGTGATGGACGCTACGGTACCTCCCAGGAGGAATCATCAAAGAGTAAACAAACTCCAAACAATAAAAGTACTCCAAGAGAGCATATGAAAGACGAACAGCATCAATACACTTCTAATAACGGCTCTGCATTCAACAAGAAATACGAGAACTTTGAAAAGAATCTTATCAGATTTGACGGCTCAGGAAAGCTTAGTATCTTCAAAAGACTCTTCAGTGATAACGTCATCAAAAATCCTACACTATCCGACGATGAGAAATACATTCAACTTGAAAAACATCTCACCGGACCAGCTGCGAAATGCATGCAACGATTAGACGATACCAGAAAAGCCATCAATCTTACCATTTACGAACTCGATCAAGTCTACGGAGAAACCGAAGACCGAATGGCTCTTCACGAGAGGCTTATCAACCTCCCATTCCATCAGACTGACTGCAAACGCATGATTCTCGATCTGCAAGCTCACAGAACACTGGTGAACTTACTTGAGGAACAAAACCTCAACGTAAACGATGAGAGAACCATCACACCGTTCTGCCAGAAGCTACCAGAATACATCATTGAAAAAATCATGCCAGTAGTGAACCAAGACTCAAGCTTACTCACATTCGAGATGGTACATGATGCGGTGGTGGACGCTATCAAGATACTGAAGAAAAAGAATACGTTCATCCGGTCAAGACCAAATACTGGAATCAACGAGATCCCAGCAGCTCACGGAGCAGTCTTTCTGACCGATCATCAGAGTCCGTATCCACCAAGATACCACAATAGCAACCATCAACAACAGAATTACCAGAGTCATAATATGCAAGAGAGACCAAAGAACACAAAGTTCCAACAATACAGAAAGGACAACAAACAGAATAACACAAGAGATAATAAGGTCACTAGAACCCCACAGTACGTTGCCAGCCAGCACGCTCACCAGTACAAAGACGAATCCGGACGTATCCTACCAGGAATCTACGCTCCAGGATTTGATGGACCGAACCTATCTATCATCAGATATTCGTTCCCATTCCCTGTTCCAGAAATCAAAAGCACCTGTAACACCTGTGACGGTAACCACAACGCCATCAGATGCCCATTGACAAGCACCGAATTCAGAGAGACAGCGTTGAAACGCAGACTGTGCCAACTGTGTAACTCCAAAGACCATTCTATTGACCAATGCCTCAGCACCTTCATGTGCGGATACTGTAGAGGATTCCACTTCATGGGCGCTTGCCCAAGAAAGGAGTTCTACCGTCAAACTCAGAACTACCCGCAACTCGCTGGTCCGATCGTCACCCGAGAGTACAGCACGAAGAAACAGTTTTTTCGTGCCCAACAAAATCACCAATAAACTCTCGTGGAAGGCAGGCGCGGGAGCAACACCATCGCTCCACGTGCCACCCATTACAGTACCCACATCTCTATCTCTAACTCCCCCCTGTTATTCTAACCAAAACGTCCGTTGTTCCACTAATAATATTCATTCGGTATCTCCCAACTCTGTTATTTCTGAGCCCTTTGCTCGACTTCCCAAGTTCAACTGTAGAGAAAAATCCATCGACACCAAAAGGTTCCTAAAATTCCTATCTGAAGATAAACATCACATCAACCACTCGGCTACAGCTGTATATGACGATGAATACAAACTTCCATTTATTTGCTTATATACTCCAAACGGAGAAAGCATCCGAGCCCTCGTAGACTCCGGAGCATCATTATCCCTCATCGATCATCGAGCAGCCAATAAAATTCAGTTGGAATTATTGGGATCCACAACACTAACCGTCGCTGGTTTTGGATCTACAGTAACCATTCCGTCAAACGTCTACAAGTTACCCATCAGTAACACTCTAAACAAAACAATCAACTTCAAAGTAGCGGGATCTCCCCAGTTACCACCAACCAAATTCCAAGTACCTACCCTATCAAACGAAGATGTCAAATACCTGAAAAATAGAAACATTAGATTCGAACATCAGAAGAACAACGGCCTTATACCAAATCAGAATATTGACATGATCATGGGAAACGATATCATCTCATGGATTCAGTCACAACCAACCACAAAAAGAGCCGTACTACCATCGGGTAGACTTCTTGAAATCACCCCCCTTGGATCTATATTCTATCCAACCCCCAACTTGGGACTGCTCATGACAACCCATATTATTGATGATGTAGCTCTAAAGCCATCGGACTCACGAAGCATCGTGATGACGATCTTTGACACTTCGGATCCAGAAGATCCATTGACAAAATTGATACAAGAGGTAGCTCAAATGTGGCGACTGGAGAATATCGGCATCTCGGCTCCCGAAATGGATCCGGTATCTCTCAAGGAGTCACGAGACTTGTTGGAAGAGTTCAAAGCTAATGCCAAATTCAACAAAGAAGGAATCCTCGAAGTGGCTCTGCCATTCAACGGAAATGAAAAACGGCTGGCACCAAACTTTGAAATCGCCATCAAGCGACTTGGAAGTCTGATTGTAACTCTCAAAAAGGGTAATAACTTGTTATCGACGTATGACGATATCATCAAAGAACAGTTATCAAAAGGAATTGTTGATGTTGTCACAGAAGAGATGGAACAGAATGCAAAGAAAAAAGGATATGTAGTCTACTACATTCCTCACCGAGCAGTGATCAAAATGTCTTCGGCAACCACCAAAGTCCGTATTGTTTACGACGCTTCCAGCCACAAAAGGCACGAGCTATCACTCAATGATTGCGTTTTTCCCGGACCGTGCATTCTCCAATCAATCTTCGGAATCTTGCTACGAGCAAGATTGTTCCTCTATATCATTCTCGCTGATATCGAAAAAGCCTTCCATCAAGTACAAATGAAAGAAGAATTCAGAGATGTAACTCGCTTTCTTTGGCTTAAAGACATCACGAAACCGGTATCTCCAGACAACATCCAAATCCTACATTTCAAGAAAATCCCATTTGGTCTTGCATCGAGCCCATTCCTTCTCAATGCCACCATCCTACTCTTCCTCCAACTAAACCCACATGTACTGAATGAAATGACAAAAGAGAATATCTATGTTGATAATGCATTGTACTACACAAACGAAAAATCCGATATTCGAAAAATTGTCAAAGGATCGAAGAAAATCTTCGCAGACATGTCAATGAACCTAAGAGAGTTCGCAGTGAATGACGCTGAGGAGATGAAGAGAATTCCCGAGAAGGATAGAGCAAAAGACACAACCATCAAGATTCTGGGATATTCTTGGGATTTGGAAACTGATCTTTGGACAATCAAGCTTGCGTCTCTAGAAGAGCATCATCCCACCAAAAGACAAGTAGCCTCCAGACTAGCTGAAACATTTGATCCAACGGGTATAACCACCCCAATTCTTGTAGCTATGAAACGTCTAATGCAACTCTGCTGGACTGACAAACTAAACTGGAACGATCCACTGACAGAAAAACTGCTCAGAATATACAGAAAAATCCAGGAAGGAATCCGTCATTCAACTATCACAGTGCCAAGACAAGTCACCACAAATTACGGTAACTCCAAACTCCGACTGATGGTCTTCTCGGATGCGTCTCAGGACATGATGGCCGCCTGTGTGTATACCCACTATACGTATGAATCCGGACCTCCAGTAGTCAGCCTATTATGCAGCAAGAATAAGATCAAACCAGCTAACAACGAGAACATGACCATCCCAAAAATGGAGCTTACAGCTATCGTTATGGGAACCAACCTAGCCATTGCTGCAAAGAAAGAAATCCCCATTCCAGTGGTGGAAATCTGTTTCTTGACAGACAGTTCCATCTCATTCTTCTGGATCCTGAAAGAGCATACGACTCGCCCATATGTATCCAACAGAGTAAATGACTACCATGTCAACAAGTCATGGATCGAGAAGACAGGAACAGAAGTAGCTTTGCTACACTGTCCAACCGAGTTCAACCCATCAGATGCTGCTACTCGCGGACTCACCACCCCCGAATACAACGAATATGAGCAATGGCCACATGGTCCCAAATTTCTATTAGACGGAAGAGAAACATGGCCAAACAAGATCGAAGGCTCAATCACTAATGTGAAAGAATTCCATGACCTGGTATTCCAAGAGGTAATTGACCCGGTAACTCAAAAGAGAAAGAGATCAAGAATCCCGAAACCGGATCCACCAAAAGCTGAAACGATCATGTTGGTAACTCCAGACGAACAATTCACATCCATCGTTCCGTTCTATAGAACTAATAGCATGAGAAAACTTGTCACAATCGTCCACAAAACTCTTCTAGCAGTCTGCAAAGCTTTCCCAAACCACCAATGGGAATCGTTCGTGATGAAACAATTCACAAAAGAGTCAGAAGATCAACCGACTCTGAGGAGAAAGATGGCAAGAACATTCACCATCCAACAGCACTACATTGAAGCCGACAAAAAAGGCTTATCATTCCCATCTGACATCCGTACCTTCAAAGACCAAGACGGCTTAATCCGATTCAGATCACATGTGAAATCAAGTGTACTCCCAGCAGAGACACACACACACCAATCATGATTCACAAAGATCACAAACTCGCGTTCATGCTCGTAAGGGAAACCCATGAAATCAACGGGCATCTCCCAGCTGGATACCTGTTCAGTGCATTGCGTACGAGGTACTACATCTGTAACCCAAAGTCTATAATCAACAAAGTCATCTCCGAATGTACAAAATGCAAAAAAGTTACTGGAAAGCCTTATGCTTATCCCAACTGCCAGGTACTCCCAGCTCTGCGAACAGAGCCATCAATCCCATTCGAAAAAGCAGGATTAGACTATCTCGGTCCAATCCAGTATATCAGAGAAGATGGATCAATCGGAAGCTGCTACGTGCTAGTGTACACATGTTTGGTCACACGAGGAGCTCGACTTGAACTTGTTCCAGACGGAACTACTGAAAGATACATGGAAGCGTTGAGAATCGTTTTTTCCAGATCCGGTACTCCAAAAGTAATCTACTCGGACAATGCCGCGACTTTCCGCCTCGGCGAAAAGCTCATCAACGAAGACATCCGTTCTCACGAACCGTCAGAATCTCTAACGAGTTTCTTGGCTGATCGAGAGATCGATTTCATCTACATCACCCCCCTGTCCCCGTGGCAGGGCGGGGTGTACGAACGGATTGTCGGACTGGTCAAGCACCAGCTCCAGAAAGAACTTGGAAAGACACTACTCGATTTCCACTCGCTCCGATGTGTCCTAGCTGGTACGGAAACCATGATCAACAGTCGTCCACTAACCCCACACATGAGAAACACCGAAGATATGGTAGCTCTCAGACCCATCGATTTCCAACTCCCTGGAGTTCTTCTTGAACTACCCACCAACGATATTCCACTTGATCCTAAACGATCAACAACGGAAAACAGAACAAGAGAGCATCTACGAAAACTGGATGCAGTGGAAGAAAAGCTATGGGAAAGTTGGGCGCTAGGGTATCTACTACATCTGAGAGAATCGAAGCACAAGAACAAGAGATGCTCGACTCTGAAACCAAAAGTGGGACAAGTTGTCATGATCAATACAAACCTCGTCAGACGCCACAAATGGCCATTGGGAATCATCACAAAGGTCTTTCATTCGAAAGAAGGAATCAGAACCGCGGTGGTGAAATGCAAAGGAAAACTCTACGAAAGATCCGTTTGTCACCTCATCCCGTTGGAAATCGAATCAGTGGAATCTCAAGAATGTACTCCAGACGATGTGAATACAGACGAGGATCCCGGATACAAGTCCATTCCAAATCCACCACTACCAGCAATCTTCGATATTCCACAAGCTGAATATGCTCCAAAGCGATTCAAAGATTCCAAGAATACCTTTGTGCCAAGTGCTAGTAATCTCCCAACAATCGGAGAAAGTGATCCCGAAGAGGAAATCAATTATGACACCCAACATCTGGACACAGAACCAGCAGATGGGGAATACAGAGACCCAAATGCAACTACAGATCAGATTCTGGACTACGGTAAAAATGCTGTACCAGATACAAGGACAAGAGAGTACCTACCAAGGAAAGCGAAAGCACCTTACATCAACTATGTCCATGTTGTAGAAGTCTCCTCGTCTCGGGCCCGGCCCCCCCAATGTTGTCAATTTTCCCCAAAGTCTTGGGACACTGACAACTTGAAAACGATATAACCCAGAGTCCCCCGATTTTCCCCATAAAATCCCTCTGGATTATCCGTTTTAATCGTGTCATATTCATTCCCCTTCTTATCACTCTCCGTTCTCTAATCACAATCCATTGTTTCGTTCACTAACATAAATATATTTGAACGCCGCGCCGAAAGCGAACGCGACCGCGTCGCGCCGCTCGGCATTGGTGACGACATGAGCGGCGCATTCCGCGCTCTCTCAGTCGTCGTTGTGGCACTCGGAGAGTGTCGCGCACGCACGAATGTTTCGTATCATGTGAGACCGGTATCTCCATATTTTACCGCTATGCGGTCTCTTTCTACTTTTATTATAGATTTAGGTATTTCCTACGTTTGGCAGTGTCATGGTTTTGCTAGCAACAGTTTTGAGGGCAGCAAGGTTTCCTCCGGTAGCTCCCAGGAGGTTTTAGTCCTACACCTTTACCTCTTTTTCTGTATCGCTTTCTTTTACCCATTACATTTGTCTTTGCCGTTTATTCAATCCTCTTTCCTTCAATAAATTGGGATTCGAATAGCTTGCGTACTGTTATGCACTTGCACCGCTTATCTTACACATTTGGGGGGAATTGGGGGTCTTTTACAGGTATACAAGTCTCTCTGGTTAGGACATCGGATCGGTCTCGACTGACCTCGGATCCATTGTCAACAGAATCCCCGGACTCCCGGATTTCGGGATTCCCAGAATCCCGGATTCCCGGATTCCTGGATTTCCGGATTCCCGGATACCCGGATTCCCGGGACACCGGATACGCTGACTTCCGGATTCCTGAAATTAAAAACTTCTAGATCGAAAAACACAGAATTTCAAACCTCTGAAAACGGAAAATGTTTAAATTTCAAGATTCAGGAAGTTCCGGAATTCAAATATTTTTAAATTCAAAATTCCAAAATTCGCAATACCGATGAATAAAAATGTTGAAATTTCAGTTTTTTCAAAGAAAAACTCAAAGATTCAAAAAAATTTCTTCAGATTCTAAATTTTCCAAGCCAATAAAAAAAAGAAAAAAAAAACATCAAAACACAAAAAACCCCTCGAAATTATCCAATTTCCTTCTCAAAAAATGTGTGAATTTCTTCTCGAATTTCCACTAAAAATCTGGTGCCATTAAGAAAAATCGTAAAACTTTTCTCTTTTTTTTTCAACGCTCGCCGAGCAAAAAAAGAAGAGAAACATCTTGTTTCGAAAAAGAGAGAATTGCGTTCTTTTATCTTTTTTTGGACCAAAAATTGGAGAAAAAAGGAAACAATTTTGTGAAAAAAAGGGAAAAAAGTGGACCACATGGTGCAAAAAAAAAGTAGAAAAAATGCAAGAAAAAAGAGCCAAGAAAGTGCAAAAATAGGGTAAAAATGGGCGGTCTTTTTTGAAAAGAAGAAAAAGAATAATGGAAAAAGGAATTGGTAATGTGAGAAAAAAGAACTTTAAAAGTACAAAAAAGTACAAAAAGTGAGAATTTTAAAATTTCAGAACTAAAAAAAGAATAACCAGCCACCAATTTATTCAGTTTTACCACAAAAATATATATAAATCCCAAAAATTATCAATTATCGCATAGTTAATTGGCCAATTAACTTTTCAGACTTCCACAACATTTCCATTTTTGATGACGTGGCGAATGACGTCATTGTGAGCAGCGATACGGTAGATGATGTGCTCCCAGGAGTTGGCCGAGAGAATTACGAAATCAGCGTTTCTGAAAAAAAAATTGTTTTTTGAAATTTGGGTTTTTTTTATTCTGAAAGTCTAATATTCCGAAAATTCTGAAAATTCAAAAATCCTAAAAAAGATTGCTCACCTCCCCTTGGCAATCGCTCCATGAGTTTTTCCTCTTCCAATCGAGTGGGCGGAGTTTAGAGTGGCAGCAGTCAATGCCTCCGGCATTGACAGTTTCATAGTGACACAGGCTGAAATTTCAGATTTTCAGAATTTTAGATTGACTGCTGAAAATTCTAACTAACTTGAACTACAGTACCCCGGATGAAAGATCGGATTTTTTACGTTTCCAGTGAAAAAAGTCAATTTTAGAGCTCTACAAAAGTGTTCCAGAATTTTTCGATTTGTCTGAAAATTTCAGGGTATACTAAACAAAAATAGAGCTGTAATTTGATAATTGACAATATTTTTGTGGCTACCGTAGTTTTTGAGATATGCGTTGTCAAAGTTAGCAGTCCTCGAGCGAGAGAGCGAGACGCAGGCAACCAGGCTTCAAAGGCGCATAGCTCAGAAACTACGGTAGCTATGCAAAACAAACATAGATCATTAATAATGTGGTTAACAACTTTTTTCCAGCTACTGTAGTTTAGGAGATATGCGCCTTTAAAGTTAGGAGGCCTCAAGCTAGAGAGACTGTACGCAGGCATCCAGTTCAAAAGGCATATCTCAAAAACTACTGTAACTACAAAAAAAGATGTCAACAGAAAAGTGAAAAACGAAAGTAGAGCTTTATTTCTGTGGTTTTCTACTTTTTTGTGGTTACTGTAGTTTTTGAACTATGCGCCTTTAAAAATTGCGCACGCTTTCCTTAAAGAAAGAAGGTATGCAAACTTGAAAAGCGCATATCTCCAAAACTACAGTAGCCACAAAAAAGTTGTCAATTACAAAAATGAAGTTCTATTTTTGTTTTGTATGCTCTGATGTTTTCAGATGAATTGAAAGTTTCTGAAAGGCTTTTGTAGGACTCCTAAATCGACTATTTTTCACAGAAAATGGCTTTTTTGCCCTGACAGCTGTGAGTACTGTATTTTTATGGAATTTCAAATTTCAAAACTCCACTAACCAAAATGCATAATCATTGGCATTGCGAAGCAATAAGCATTTGGATTGAAATCAGATCCCAATGCAACAATTACTCCGTTTTCAATCAATTTCCGTGCTGGGGGCGGAGTCAAACGAAGGATAAAGGCAGTTGATGGAAGAAGAACTGCAACGGAACCAGACGAAGACATCAGACAAATTCCTTCGTCAGAGATTTCCTCCAGATGGGACATTGCGCGAGCCTGGAAAATATAATTTTTTAAATTTTTGTAGGGATTTATTAATACAAACTCCCAAAAAAATTCTGGAAATCCCCGAAAAGTTCCAGATACTGTAACTTCTCTTTTGGGGTTACTGTATGTATTTTGGTGTGATGGCATATTTCAGTGTAGCTAGAGTGCGTGACTTTCGCGCCGCTTTATATGCGCTGCTGTTTTAAATACGGTGTCTTTTTCAACCTACAGTAATCCAGAATAAAGTGTAAACACAGTAACCCGAGTAATCAAGAACTGTATCCTGATTTTCGTACACTTTCAAGAAATTTTGTTGTCAAAATCGAGTTTCTAGCCCTCAAATTAGTCTAAAATCCAATTTTCAGCTCTCTAGCTTTCATTCGGTGTTTGCGTACTTTTGAAGCTACAGTAACTCGAGAAACTCTAAAATCTTCAAAATTGAGCTAGAGAAGTCTAGTTTTCTGTGTCGAGTGCCAAATTTTTATACGATTTTGAGTTTGTAGTCATTTCTTGAGTTTTTAGACCTACAGTAACCCAAAAACTGTATTCAAAAAAGAAGAAATCTCAAGTTTCAACGAAATTCAATATTCATAAAAAACCCCCTCTTTTTGGAAATTGAGCCAGTTTGTTTAGATCAAATCACAAAAAACCCAATTCTTAGAATCTCAAAAAAAGAAGTTCCTGGTAAAACTTTCAAACAAAAAATTTTCAAAAAATTATTTTTTTCCAAATTTCCTAAAAATTTACTGAACCATATCCCAAATATTTTAAAAAATTTCCTGTTTTCCACTAATGATACTCCTCCTGATACTTGCTCATTGGAGCATAAAACACCCCGCATCAAAATATCAAAAGATTCAGAATTTCACGTCTTCTGAATTTTTGAAGAGAAAAAATTCGTTAAAAATTTTACGTCATCATTTTGAAAGTTTGAAATTCTGAAAATCAAAAAAAAAAAAAAAAAAAAATTTTTTTGAAAAATTCAAATTCCCGCCCGCTCTCCTCCCCCAAAAAATGCAAATGGGTTATGATGGCTGCTATTCGGTCCCCTCAAATTTCTCTGAAAATATTCACTATTTCTATCAATTTCTCTATCTATTCCCTGCGATTTGCCTCAACTACCGCATTCTCTGGACAATTAGGGTCTCACACCGACAATTCTATAGTACCCAATCATTTTATAATTTATACAGTATCGATTGTTTGGCGAGTATTCTGGCGATGAGTTTTGAGATTTTATTCACCAGATTGTTCCTTTATTTTCCACAATTTTGTGGGGTTTTATCAGGAATTATTGGAAATTCACCGATTTTTATGAGAATTTATTATTGCTCAATTAGTTATTTCAAAGCAATTAAACCTGTGGTTCACATTTTTGTGGCAATTAATAGGATGAGTTGTGTCATGTTCCCTGTTACATATAGTCAGGTATACTATAGAAATTTCTAAAATTTGAAAAGTTCCAAAGAGTTCTTACCGTATTTTTTAAGTGGAAGCCCACCGAAACCTTCAACTTTGAGCTTAATTATCTCGCTTTCTGTAAAAGATATCAAAAAGTTGTCAACTGATAAATTGTATATCATATTATCAGCTATTTTTTATCAGTTGACATTCTTTTGATATCTTTTACAGTAACCGAGATAATCAAGCTCAAAATCAGGAGGCTGGCAGCCGACCGCCTAGCTCAGCGGGCCTCTCAGTTTTGAGCCAGTTTATCTCCTTTCCTGTAACAGATATCAAAAAGTTGTCAACTGATAAAATGTTTATCATAATATCAGCTATACTTTATCAATTGACACTTTTTTTATACCTCTTCCAGGAAAAGAGATAATTGAGCTTAAAGTTGACAGTTTGGGCTGGATTAAAGAAAATACGGTAGTTCATGAATGTCTTATAAACCTTCCAGAACTGGTCCAACAAAATGCGTATTATGGTTTTTATCATATTTACAGCCCCATTTTTAGTGATATGGAATACATTAATCAGTAAAAATATGCTGGCCTTTTTGAATGGCGGATTTTCAATTACCTATGAAAGACAGGTCAAATGGGTGAGTTTCCCAAAAAGTTCGATAGAGCACGTTTGCAATTTTAAGGTATTTTAGCCATAGAACGCGTTTGCAGCTCTTTTTCTCTGTCTTTACGGGAGAGTCCAATGGAGCGCATTTTCATCTCCTTCAAATTCAAAAAAAACTTTTTTCCAGGCTTCCCTATCCCTTATGCAATTCACCCTAGTTATGCTAACTGTGCTGATAACAATGATAACCACATTTATCACTTTTTACAAGTTGAGACATATGAAAAAACGAATTAAATCATCAGAACGATCGCTGTGTGTAGCTGCCGGACTGATTACAATGCTTTTCTTGTTTGAGGCGGTGACCGAGGTAACAATTTTGAATTTTTCAGGAAAAATTTCAAAAAAGAAAGTTTCAAATATTGAAATTGTCACAAAATTTGGTATTTGGCACAAAAAACTAGACCTCTCTAGCTCAATTCTGAAGATTTTTGAGTTTTTCGGGTTACTGTAGCTTCAAAAGTACGCAAACACCGAACGCGAGCTAAGGAGCTGAAAATTGGAATCTAGACTAATTTGGGGGCGGGAAAACCAAATTCGACATTCAAATTTTTCAAAAATCTACCAAAATTGCAGAATTTTCAAAATTTCAGAATTTTCAATTTTCAGTCCCTCTTCGCGTTTTTCAAAGACGCTCCATGGCTAATCGACATAATGTCTTATATAATGTGGTCCTCATGGGATTTCCTCATCGTTGGGTAAGGGGAGAAAACTCGGTCTATTGAGAAAACCCCTTTTTTTCCAGATCCCCTTTGGTCCTTCTTCTTGTCAGTAGCCAATTTCGTTATCACGTATTAGGGATGAAAATCGGAAGGACCCAGAGAGTTTCCAGTATTCAGAATCCACCACCATCTCATCATCATTCTTCACATCATCATCTTACAGTATCCAGGTAACGTACACTGTCAAGTTTGACATGATTTATCTCGGCTACTGTAAGAGATATCAAAAATTTGTCAACTGATACAGGATTGCTTATTTTATGAGGAACATTTTATTAGTGGACAACTTCTTTGTATCTTTAACAAGAATCAAGACAAATTGGCTCAAAATGGAGAGTCCGGCTAAGCTGTAGGCGCTCAACTTTTTAACTTTGAGCCCAATTATCTTGGTTACTGTAAAAGATATCAAAAAGTCGTCAACTGACGAAATATTTCTGGTATTATGATAAAAATTTTATCAATTCACCACTTTTTGATATCATTCACAGAAATCGAGATAAATTGGCTCAAAGTTAGGGGTCCTTTTTTACTGAACTTTTGATTTTTCCATTTTTTTTTCAAAATCAGTAGACGTGACTTTTTATTAGCTTCCAAAAGTACAGATGAACTTTTTAGGGAAAAAAGAATTTCAATAGAATTCTAATCTAATCCCTTTTCGAAGAAATGGCTAACACATACACAACTTCTACTTCTTTTCCCCATCTGGTTACCCATGGCAACACCCTTCCTTTTTCGCGACTCCTTCTTCTCGAAAACAAGTGCCTGCCTCTGTTTTTGTTATGAACACTTTATTTTTCAAGAATACTTTTCAAGTTTTCGTTAAAAAAGGAAAAAAAAGTTTCGTTCCAATGGGGACTCGAACCCGCGACCTTCTGAACTGCAGTCAGGCGCGCTAGCCATGAGGCCACCGGGTGCAACAGAGAAGATAGCGGTGGTGGGCGTATAGAAGGGTGTGCTTTTTGGCGAGCGAAGGGGGGGGGGGGTTTCACTGACTCGAAAATTAAGAAATCGAAAATTAAAAATTCCAAAATTTCGATTTTTCTGGAAATTCAGATTCTCACGTCTTCTGAAGTGGTTGCTAGGCGAAAAGCTTCTGTTCTAACCATCAATTAAATTATTCTCTCTGTTTTTTCTCTAAAGTCTCTCTTTTTCTTATTCGGGGTCCTCTATTTTTCTACTTATCACTAACTGAATGTAATCAGTAAGCTCTTGTTGTCAACAAGTTGCTTCTAGGAGTTTCTAGAATAAATATGGAATACTTTTTCAATTGAAGTTTTTTGGCCGCGGTCGGTCCGCCGGTTTACACTAGACTTAGAATCGAAAAAGGGGTGTCTTTTTTGAGACACTATAGCTTGAACATGGTTGAAGCAATCTGGAACTTACAAAGGCTAGCTTGATTATCATAAAATTTCACACATTTTATCAGTTGACTATTTTTTTCTAGCTTTGCTAGTTCTTGAGATACAAGCCTTCAAAGATAACGCACTAAACAGAGCGCTCTCTCTTGTCTGCGTCTCTTTCAAGCTCAATATCTTAAAAACGGTAGAAGCTAGTAAAAAGTTTCCGACTGCTAAAATAATCCTTATAAAATTTCACACATTTTTATTAGTTGACAACTTTTTTCTATCTACCGTAGTTTCTGAACCATGCGCCTTTAAAGTTGGTGCCACTGTGGAGAGAGAAGCGCCAACTTTAAAGGCGCATAGCTCAAAAACTACAGTAGCTAGATAATTTTTTTTTAATTTTCAAAATATGTAAAATTTTATGGTTATCATTTTTGTAGTTGACAACTTTTTAATAGCTTTAACCGTTCTTAAGATATATTGATTCGAAGTTACTCACGCCTCTCTCCTCTCTCTCTCTCTCACTTCCTTCAAAATATTAAAAAAAAAAAGAATTTTCAGCTCTCAAATCGTCCCCTAAAATGCTCCTCTCCACAGAATTTGAATCTGCCAACTACGGTAAAAACTGCAGTTCGGAATACTCTCCTCATCTCGAAAATTTCAAATATCTTATTCAATTTTTCTATTTATTCTGTACATTATGTCTTCTGATCTACTTTATTATAGTACTACACATACAACATAAGGAAATCTACCGGAATAATATTTCGTTTTGGATTTTTTCCGCCGATTCTTTTGTGGTAAGCTTTTTCGGGAAATTCCGGAAAAAAATCGATAAATTGATTTTCAACTTGTTTTTGTCAATTTTTCGACAATTTTCATAGTTTTTTCTATGAAAATTGCCCAAAAATTGAGAGAAATTGCCTAAAAAAGCATTTTCAGCAGCTCCGCCCACGCATCACTGCGGTGCCCGGTTTTTGCAACACCGTGGCGCGCTTTTTCGATTTTTCGAATTTTTGAGTTTTTCTTCAAAATAGGGGAAATTTCAGCCGTTTAGAACGTTTTTATTGTTAGAAAATCCGTAACGTTTCACAAGGAAGTTACTCGAGGGACCGGGTTAAACTTTTTTTGAAATTTTGGGAGCAGATAGAAGAGCTTATGAGGATTCCAAATCTGTAAAAAAAATCAGCAAAATGCTCACGTGAGCTGAGTTATGACCTAGAAAAGTTTCCCTATGATTAAGCATTTTCTCGTGAAATTTTTTTCACGGAATAGTGTATTTCTTTTAAAACAATAGATTTCAATCAACAGTGTGGTAAAGTGGTAAGATGGCAAGTTCAGAGGAGGAAGGTTGTAGGTTCGATTCCCCCTATCCCCAAAAATTTTGCAATTTTTTTTAAAAATTTTAAGCCGTCATAACTGGCTCCGGAATAGAATTTACGCAGTTTGAACATGTTTTTCGGGAGTTTCTCGTTATGAATAGGCATTTTCCAGAATAATAACAGATATTTAATTTTTGAAGAAATTCACAAATATGCTCATGGGTTGGTTCATCGAAGATTTTTCAAAAAAAAATTTTTTCAAGTTTTTTGTTGTTTACAGTTGATGATTCTAAACACATCGGTGGCATTCGATGACAAACTGCAGGCAACATTTCTTCCAAGAATGGAGACAGCATGCCTGGTATTCTGGCGGTTATGTGGACAGTTGCCCTCCGAAATGTGACAGACCAATTCAATATTGCTTCGACCGTCTCCATTCTTGGAAGATGGGAGAGCACAAAAAGTTCATGGAAAGTTCCAATTATCTGGGTGCAAAAGATTGCCAATGGTCAAATGTGCGTATTGTGCCAAGAACATATGTTTCCAGCAGTTTGTCATCGAATGCCACCGATGTGTTTAGAATTCTCAACTGTTTGTTCAATAAAAACAACAAAAAAAATTTGAAAAAAATTTTTTTCGAAAAATCTTCGATGAACCCATGAGCATATTTGTGAATTTCTTCAAAAATTAAATGTCTGTTATTATTCTGGAAAATGCCTATTCATAACGAGAAACTCCCGAAAAACATGTTCAAATTGTGTAATTTCTATTCCGGAGCCAGTTATGACAGCTTAAAATAAAACAAAAAAAATTTGCAAAATTTTTGGGGATAGGGGGAATCGAACCTACAACCTTTCTCCTCTGAACTTGCCATCTTACCACTTTACCACACTGCTGATTGAAATCTATTGTTTTAAAAGAAATACACTATTCCGTGAAAAAAAATTTCACGAGAAAATGCTTAATCATAGGGAAACTTTTCTAGGTCATAACTCAGCTTACGTGAGCATTTTGCTGATTTTTTTTACAGATTTGGAATCCTCATAAGCTCTTCTATCTGCTCCCAAAATTTCAAAAAAAGTTTAACCTGCTCCCTCGAGTAACTTCCTTGTCAGAGATTTTCCGAAAAAAAAAATCGATATTTGTTTTCCGTGAATTTCCGGTGAAAAATCGATAGCTTCCTTTCGGAATTTCAGGAAAAAATCGATAATAATTTTTTCGGGAAACGCCGAAAGAAAACAATAATTTTTTCCGGAATTTCCGGAGAGAAACCGATATTTTTTTTTCGGAATTTTCAGAAAAATCCGATAAATTGATTTTTATCAATTTTTGCATAATTGTCTCATTTTTGGGGAAAAAACGAAAAAGTGTTCAAAGGCGCATTGCAGTATTTGCTATTTTTCGACGCTACGCATTTAACTGCGATTAGGAGGGAATTCGAAAACTTAAAAAATTCCAGACAATTATCCAAATCTTCCTGGACATTAGTGCTGTTCGTCTATTCCTCTACGTACCTCAACTATGTCCGACATTTTCGAAAATCTTCATAAAATACAAATTTCTCAATCATATAATTTTCCCAATTTACAATTACTGCCGAGTTTTCAAAGCCGTTTCACAATCTGCCCATATTCTAGTCAGATATTCGTGTGTCACTAATATATTGACTCATGAACAGGTACAGTAATCCGGACTACAAAAATTAAGGTTTTTTTTTCAGAAAACCTCAAAAAAGATTCCATTGATTATGGGAATAATTGGGTTTCTGCCAGTATTGGTAATTTGGAATACGGTTATCTCGGAGAAAGAGGTCGTTTTCTGGTACGGTGGATTTTTCACAGTCTATCATAGATATGTGCAATGGGTGAGTTGGGACCAAAATTCGAAAATTCTGGAAAAAGTAAAAATTCGCTCTCCGGAATCGAACCTGTGACTATCTGTTGTCAACGTTTCTTAACTTGCCAGATCGGTCGCGTGTGCGCACAACCGCGAAATAGGCTATTAGAAGCAAATAGCGCAGCCGACATCTCACGGGCGCGGGGCGCCATCGCCTGTGAGATGTCGGCTGCTTCAGAAAAACGTTTCTAAAATCTCGAATTTTTCGAATTTTTGAATTTTGAAAAAAAGAGAACACTTTGGAAGGATTGAGGAACATATCCCAGTTAGGTTTACAAAAATCCGACTGCTTTGAACAAAGTTATAGGTCTTCAAACATTGTGTCGGTCCAATCTTCACTAATTTTTGAATTTTTCCAGGCTAGTCTATCGTTCCTCCATCTTATATTTCTACTTGTGGCAATTTCCATTATTCTTCTCACATCTCTTTTGATCTACCGAGAATTGGATGAGCATCAAGTGATGAATAGTATTCAAAAATCGCTAATCATTAATACTGGATTTGTGATATTTGCACTAATGCTACAAGCCATTTTCCAGAGCTATTATGCTTTATTCAGACATTATTCCTGGTTTCCAATGTATTTTATTGATTTCCAGTTTTTGATTTACGATGTGATGACTGTGGGGTAAGTGAAGGCAACTTGGCCCAACTGTTGGGGATGTAAAACATTGAGCTCGATTATCTCAGTTCCTTTAAAAGATATGAAACTTCTGTCTACTGATAAAATGTAGCTGATTTTATGATAAACATTTTATCAATTGACCACGTTTTGATAGCTTTTACAGTAACCAAGATAAATCAAGTCAAACCTAGAAAAATCATTTTTTGAACCGATTTTCAATATTCAAAATTTTCAGACACTTTTTTCCCAAATTTTCCAATTAAAAAATTTTCAGATGCCCTATTCTGATGCTCATATTCGCACAAAATTTCCGAGCCCATACCATGTTTGGACCACGTTCAAAAGCCACAAATGCTTCTCAACACTATCCATTTCAGCCATTTTCAGAGGCGATTCGAAAGAAAACCGATGATCCGCCAAGACCATGCAATGCCCTAATTTTTAGCGGAATTCCTGAATAACTTTTCCCCCAATTTTCTTTAAAATTGTAAAAGACGCAGAGAAGTTAGGCACTATCGTTTCTCTGTGTCTCTCTCCTCTCCCCCTTTCGTTTGTACCACCCCCCCCCACCCCCTAATTTGTATCTTTTCTTGAAAGCTTTATATCTCAACAACTAAAAACGCTATATAAAATTGTTCAATTAACAAAATGTGTAAAATTTCACACTAGTTATTTTTGTAGTTGTCAACTTTTTTCTAGCTATCGTAGTTTTTGAACCATGCGCCTTTAAAGTTGGACCCCCCCCCTCTTAAGCAAAGAGGAAGCGCCAACTTCAAAGGCGCATAGCTCCAAAACTACGGTAGCGAGACAGATTTGCTCAACTGCAAAAATGTGTAAAATGTTACGCTAATTATTTTTTTAGTTGACAACTTTTTTCGAAAACTTCCAGTTTATGAGATATACTAATGAGCACACCTGATCTTGAGTCTGACAGATTCACTGAAGCATAACCTGATTTTCTCTAAAATTTTTGTATCACAATTTTTTGTCATATTTTTTCAACTTCATTTTTGTGACTTCTACTTCCCATTTCTCCGTTTTGTACAAAAAAATGGCGAATTCCACAGCCTTTTTAGGCTGTAGCCACGCCTACTCGGATACCATTGAAAATTTGAAATATTTCGGTCAATTACTGTATTTGGTCCCGTCGTTTTTATTGATTGCTCGGATGATTTTTGTGATAAATGTGAAATATAATGATGATTATAATGATCACAACATTTTTTGGGGTTTCTACTCGATCGATTTGTTGTTGGTGGGTTTGGGGAGAGAGAGAGAGAGAGAGAGAGAGAGAGAGAGAGAGAGAGAGAGAGAGAGAGAGAGAGAGAGAGAGAAGCGTTCTTTAAAGGCGCATATCTCAAAAACCATAATAGCTAGAAAAAAGTTGTCAATTGCAGAAATGTCTCTTATAAAATTTTACATATATGTACAGTTTTAGAAATTTATCTAGCTACGGTAGTTTTGGAGATGTGCGCCTTTGATATTAGCGTATCATCTTCCCCTGTGCAGAGAGAAGCGCCAACTTTGTAGGCGCATGGTGCAAAAAGTACGGTAGATAGAAAAAAGTTTTTAATTACAAAAATGATCAGCTAAAAATTTTACACATTTTACTAGTTGGGCATTTTTGATATCTTCTACTGTTCACAAGATATAGAGCTTGAAAGATTGAAAGAGACTCAGAGAAGCAAGAGTGGTTTTGTTTCTTGCGTCTTTTGAGAGCGCTATCTTCAAAAGAGCATATCTCAAAAACTATGATAGCCAGTAAAAAATTGTCAATTGCAGAAATGTTTCTTATAAAATTTTACACATGTTTATAGTTTAACAAACCTTGCTAGCTACTGTAGTTTTAGAGATATGCGCTTTTAAAGTTGGCGCGCCACCTCGCTTCTTTCAGGCGCCTGGCAGAGAGGAGCGCTAAACTTTAAAGGCTCATATCTCTAAAACTATAATAGCTAGAAAAAAGTTGTCAATTGCAAAAATGTTTCCTATAAAATTTTACATACGTTTACAGTTTTAGAAACTTATCTAGCTACAGTATTTTTGAAGATATGCGCTATTAAAGTTGGCGCGCCACCTCGCTTCCTTCAGGCGCCTGGCAGAGAGGAGCGCTAACTTTAAAAGCGCATGGTTATAAAAGTACGGTAGATAGAAAAAAGTTGTCAATTGCAAAAATGATCAGCATAATATTTTACACATTTTTATGGTTTAACAAATTTATCTAGCTACAGTAGTTTTTGAGATGTGCGCCTTTAAGTTGGAGCGTCCTTGTCTTTACATGGAGTAAGAGTTGCGCCCACTTTAAAGGCTCATATCTCAAAAACTAAAAACATTATCAAAAATTCGTTTTCAAGAAAATGTGTAAAATTGTATTCTAATCATTTTTGCAATTTACAACTTTTCCATAGCTATCATGGTTCTAGAGATATAACGATTTAAAAATGAGGGAGACGCAGAGAAACGAGAGCGCTGTCGTTTCTCTGCGTCTCATGAGCGCGCTATCTTTAAAGGCGCATATCTCTAAAACTATAATAGCTATTAAAAAATTTTCAACAAGTAAAATGTTGGAAATTTCAAGACAAACATGTTTTCAGTTGGAAGTTCTTTTCTAGCTCTACTAGTTTTTCAGATAAACTCAAATTCTCAAATGGTATGTTTCAGAGCTTCTTCAACCTATTCCTCGACATTTTCTACTACCGTCTATCACTTTTTGTCCCACAAATTTGTGAGACTTTTTCATTTTTCCTTCGAGCCAATCCCCTTTTAATCCATTTCTCATTCCCGCTATGGTACTATTTCCATGCTGGAAAAATGGTCACTCAATGTATTCTAAGCCTGGAAAGAATGAGTTTTAATTTGATGCCAATTAGCGGTTATCGCAAATTATGGAAGAAATTATCAAGTTATGCTGAAATTTTCGTTTTTACATTTCCTTTTACTTTGATATGGAACATTATTATTTCTGATAAGTATATACAGTTTTACTACGGTGGATTTCAGCCAAATTATGCGAGAAGAGTTAATTGGGTTTGTTGTTTTGAGTTGAAATTCGAATTTCTCGCAAAAGGTTACTTTAAAAGCAAAAAAGAGCAAGTTTCTAGCGCAATTTTGTAGATTTTTTAGTTTTTCGGGTTACGGTAGCTTCAAAAGTACGCAAACACCGATGGCGAGCTAGAGAGCGGAAAATGAGGATCTAGACTAATTCAAGGGTGGAGAACTCGATTTTGATGTTGCAAATGTTGAAAAATGCACCATAAAAACTTTTTTGTGCCTACTGTAGATCCGAAAGTACGCAAACACCGACAGAACGCTGGAAAGCTTGGGAACAAATATTTTATTTGAAATTCTTGAAAATTTTCAGTCTAAACCCAAAAAACTAGACCTTTCTAGCTCAGTTTTAAAGATTTTCAAATTTTCGGGTTACTGTAGCTTCAAAAGTACGCAAACACCGAATGTGAGCTAGAGCGACGGAAATTGCGGACTAGACTAATTTATGGGTGGGGAACTCGATTTTAATGTTGAAAATGTTATAGAATGCACTTGAGATACATTTTGTGGTTACTGTAGATCCAAAAGTACGCAAACACCGATAGAATTCTGATATCTTGGAAACTAGCGTTTGATTCGAAATCCTCAAAAATTTCTAGGCTGAACCCAAAAAAGTAGACCTTTCTAGCTCAATTTTGGCAATTCTAGCTTTTTTCGGATTACTGTAGCTTCAGAAGTACGCAAACACCGATTGCGAGCTAGAGAGGTGAACATGTGAACGTTTCTTGCAGAAAAGGTCTTTTGTGGCTACTGTAGCTTCAAAAATACGCAATCTATCACGTTTTTCGAAAAACTAACATTTGATTCGAAATCCTTGAAAAATTTTTATCCTGAACACCAAAAACTAGAAGTCTCTAGCTCAATTTTAACAATTTTCTGAAATTTTTGGGTTACGGTAGCTTCAAAAGTACGCAAACACCGAATACGAGCTAGAGAGCTGAAAATTGAATTCTAGACTAATTCGATGGTGGGAAATTTGATTTCAATGTTTGAAACTCATAAAAATTGCCGGTTTGGTCAGAAAACAAGATTTTTCTGGGAATTCAACATTTGAAAAAAATTAATTTTCAATTAATTTTTTGCAGTTCGGCACAACTGCTTGGCAATTATCCTACATGCAAATTTCTATGGGAATCACTCTTATCACAAATCTAATCACTGGTTATCATCACATTCAAAATGGGAACCCCGGAATTTTATGCAAAACTTGGCTTCTAATTTCTGGAGCATATTTATTTTGTGGCTCAATTTTCTGCTTTTTCCATATGAAATCCTTTGCTTTTGAATATCAGAATGTCATTTTTATTATTGTGTTTTTCATTTGGGATGGATTCAATATTTTGTGGGTTTGGTTTTTCTAGAAAATTCCGGAAAAAAAATCAGGTGAAATTTTTTCAGGAACCCGGTGATTATGATTGTTATGTACCGGCAATTGAGAAAACAAGTGTTCTGGAGAAATCAGGATGATGAGGAACATGTTATTGCAATGAGAAGAATCTAATTAATTGACCAATTAGCGATTTTTCCCGAAAAATAAATATTATCTGACCACTTTCGCGATTGTTTAACATTGAAGTCGAATTCTCCACCCCTGATTAGTCTAAAACCCAAAATTCAGAGCTCTGGCTTGCCATCTGTGTTTGCGTACTTTTGAAGCTACAGTAACCCCGAAAAACGCAAAAATCGTCAAAATTGAGCTAGAGAATTCTAGTTTTCTCGGTCAGGTCCCAAATTTCACGGCGATTTCGAATTTTCTGTTGGATCTCGAATTCTCAGTCTTTTCGAACCTACAGTAATCCAGAAAAAGTGGAAAATACAGTAACCCAACAATAATCACGAAATGTATCTCGATTTTTGTCACTTTTCAAACATTTGTATTGATAAAATCGAGTTCCCCGCCCTTTATTTAGTGTAGATTCCAAATTTCAGCTCTCTAGCTCGCCATCGGTGTTTGCGTACTTTTGAAGCTACAGTAACCCCAAAAAACCAAAAAATCGTGAAATTTGAGCTGCAAAGATCTAGTTTTTTGTGTCAATTACCGAATTTCGTGGTGATTTCAAATTCTTTGTTTGCTCTTGAATTCTGCGTCATTTTGAACCTACAGTAACCCAAAAATAATAATGAACTGTATCTTGACTTTTGTCCTTTTTCAAGCAATTTCGTTGTCGAAATCAAGTTTCTAGCCCTCAAATTAGTCTAAAACACAATTTTCAGCCATCTAGCTCATCATCGGTGTTTGCGTACTTTTGAAGCTACAGTAACCCAAAAAACTCGAAAATCTTCAAAAATGAGTTAAAGAAGTCTAGTTTTTTGGGGTCAGACTGGAATTTTTCAAGGAATTTGTAACTGATGTCAACTTTCAAAAATTTCAGACAGAAAACACAAAAAATCCAATTATTCAGACCAAATTCGGTCATACTGACGTCAATCTAAAGTGCTCCAGACAATTTATTCTGACCTAAATATCATAAAAAAGTTAGTAATAATCCCAGGTGGTTCTGAAAAACGAAAAATTAAAAGTTCATGACAATTTTTCTGGAATAAATTACTCATTTTTTCTGAAATTTCAGCTGCCAGATGGATTTTTTTGTCTGGAAAAAATTTTTTTTGTTATTCTAACTTCATGATTTTCTGAAAAAAATGCAGCCAGATTACTGTAGATTTTGAAAAATATGAGCAATTTTTCGGACATTTTTGAAGATGGTTGTGATTTATCTTATTCGCCATTTTTCGAAAATTTAAAATATTTTTTCCAATTTTTTATATTATTCCTGGAATTTTTATTCATTTGAGAATTTTATCGATTTTATTATTTCAACACCGGAAAATTTATATGATTCAATCGTTTTTTATTATCTTTTCAATGGATTCTATAGCGGTAAAAAATTCCAAAAGATTCCAAAAATTCCAGAAAATTCCAGAAAATTCTAAAATTCTAAAATTCTAAAAAACTGTTATTTTTCAGAGTCTAACCCAACTGATAATCGATATTTTCATTCAACGAATCACAATTTATATTCCCCAATTTTGTCCATTTTTATATTCAACTTTTGAAAATTTCGGATTTATTCCATATATTTATTTTGTAATTTATAACTACATGAGAGCTGTGAAATCGGTTACACAAGTTTTTATGACCGTAAATCGAATGACTTGTGTTCTTGCGCCGCTCAGATATGCACAGGTGAGAGAGTGTTTGCGGACTTTTTCGAAACTACAGTAACCCCGGAAAACCAAAAAATCTTTAAAATAGAGTTTTACAAAATAGATTTTCTGGCAACTTTTCGATAAAATTGAATGTCAGATTTGAATTTCCCACTCTTGAATTAGTCTAGTTTCCAAGTTCTAGCTCTCTAGCTCGCAATCGGTGTTTACGTACTTTTGAAGATACAGTAACCCAAAAAACTCGAAAATCTTTAAAATGGATCTAGAAAGTTCTAGTTTTTTGCGTTTTCACTGAAATTTCACAGCGACTTCAAATTCGTTGCTGTTTCTCAAACTCTGCGTATTTCGAACATACAGTAATCCTGAAAAAATGAAAAATACAGTAACCCAAAAAAAGACCTATATCTCGAGTTATGTCTATTTTAGAGCGTTTTTATTGTCAAAATTGAATTTGCCATCCTTAAATTAGTCAGGTTCCAATTTTCAGCTATCTAGCTCACAATCGGTGTTTGCGTACTTTTGAAGCTACAGTAACCCGGAAAACCTCAAAAATCTTCAAAATTGAGCTAGAGTCGTCTAGTTTTTTGTGTCCGACTTTAAATTTCATAAGAATTTTGAATTAAAAGATAGTTTTTGGAAATTACGCCCAATTCTTCATGAATTGACGTCATTCTAAATATTCTCAGAGCTACAGTATCCCAAAAGTGTATTAAAATGCATTTCTAAGCGTTTTAATTGTCAAAATCGAGGTTCTCACTTTTGAATTAGTCTAGACTCCAATTTTCAGCTCTCTAGCTCGTTATCGGTGTTTGCGTACTTTTGAAGCTACAGTAACCCGAGAAATCCCAAAAAAAAAAACGCAAAAAATTTTAAAATTGAGCTAGAAAGTTCTAGTTTTTTGAGTTTTGACAGAAATTTTTTGATAATTTGGAATTCAAGGTTGCCTTTCCGAAATTTCAGAATTAAACAACAATGTTTTTCAGATTTGGCGCCAATTCATCCCATTTGCAATTGGAATCATCGTTTTTTCTCCGTTTTTAGTGATTTGGAATGTTATAATATCTTATACATTTCCAGTTTCCATATTCGGCGGTTTCACTCTGGCCTACTCGAAAAAAGTCCGCTGGGCGAGCTTATCACTTTTTCAAATGATTTTTATGATGATTTCTCTGCTTATCACTATTTTTACAACCTCTATCACTTTATACAAAATGAGAAAATTGGAAAATCGATTGAAAAGTTCCGAAAGAACACTTTGTTTCGCTTCGTTTTATATGTCAGCTGCATTCTTGAGTGCCGCTGTGTTTCAGGTAAAAACTGACTACCGTAATCAGGATTGGCAAAGAAACTTATAGAAATTTGAAATTTTCACAAAATTCGGAATGAAACACAAAAAACTAGAACTTTCTAGCTTGATTTTGAAGATTTTTGAAGGATTTTGAAGGCTTTAGGGTTACTGTAGCTTCAAAAGCCAGCAAACACCGTTTGCGAGCTAGAGGGCTGAAAATTAGAATCTAGACTAATTTGATAGTGGGAAACTCGAATTTAATGTTCAAAAAGCTCAAAAACACTTCTAGATTACTGTAGGTACCAATCTCCAACGAAAAAACGTCCGAATTTCCAAATTTTGCAATTTGAGGCAAAAAATTGATCAAAGAAAAAAGCTCTGAAAATTGTTGATCTCAATTTAGCAATCGAGATTGGATTACTGTAGCTTGAAAAACAGACAAAGGCAAGAATGAACAGCGAATTCGAAATCCTCGCAAAATGTGGCGCTAGACCCAAAAAACTACGTAGACTAGAAAAAAACGTCAAATTCAATATTGTCGCAAAATTTTGTATCTTTCTTATTAATAAAACGCTAGAGGCGTCTGTCCGTCCCGATGTCCGTCTGTGGACTTTTGAAAAACGTGGAAAATAAAAATAGGTTTACGTGATCTTTTTCAAAAAATTAGGAGCAGAGCGACCAATCAGTAAGAACATTGAATGAAACGCGCCGAAGGCGCACCAGTTTGCTGGTTTAACACAAAAAACTAGAACTTCCTAGCTCAATCTTGAAGATTTTTGAAGATTTTCGGGTTACTGTAGCTCCAAAAGTACGCAAACACCGTTTGCGAGCTAGAGGGCTGAAAATTGAGTTCTAGACTAATTAGAGTGTGGGCAACTCGATTTTAATGTTCAAATTTTTCAAGAACCACGCCAAAGATTACTGTAGTTGAAGTTTTCAGAGTTACTTCGCCTTTTTCAACATTGCTACCACCTCTACAGATTTGATTTATTTTTTACAAGGATTTTCATTTGATATAAGAGAGATCGAATTTCAAAAGTTTCACGTTTGGAGTTTCAAAACAAATTTTTTGAAAAATACTGTGCTTACGCAGAAAAAATTGAATTCTTTTTTTCTATTCAAAACTGCGTTATTCACATTTTCATTCTGCAGAACGATTCTAGGATTTAATTTTCACGTCTAATTTTTCTCTCACAAGTGAATTCCTGTGAACGATTCTGTGTTTTTGTTCTTTAAAGGAGCCCAGACACGAAAGTCTACGGGGTTTTCTCGGGGCGAGATCATGCAATCTGACGGAAAATCGCGCGATTGCGACCCAATGCGCACTACTTGACGAGCATTTATTTTTTTTAGAAAACACTAGATTTCTTCATTGTTTGGCAATTATTCTGGACTTTTTCTAGTTATTCGGCCATTCTATGATGTCGCCGCATGAACACAGAAAAGAAAAACGAAAACGGACAGATGGGAATCGAACCCGCGACCCGCGATTGATAGACAAGCGCGCTCTCCTCTACACCACAGGGCGCCTGTCGGCTATTGCCGCTAAAACGATTATGAAACGAGGAGTGGGCGCCGCTTGGAAGAACAGTCGCGTTCAAGCTTGTACAGTAACAGGGAGTTATGGTTTCGTGTCCATTGTTATTTTCTGACTGTACTCTGTCATATATCATAAAACTAGAATTTTGAAAATTTTCATGTCTGGCCTCCTTTAATTTCAATTAAAACGTTAAAAGATAAATGAATAAAATGTGGATTTTTCATAAAAACCCAGATTTCATGAAGATATATTTTTACGCTACATTTTCTGAGAAAAACAAGAAAATTCCCACATAAAAATGACGTTTCTGAAATCCGAGTTTTTAATGTGTAAATTCTCATAATATTTCCCTTTTTTGATTATTTTTGCTCAAACGTGAAACTTTTGAAATTTCACCCCTCTTATATTCAGAATGTTGGATCTCCGATTGTAATGATTCTTATCAGTGGACAATTGAGATATCATGTGATTCCAGTTAAAAGATTGGCTCCAAAAGGATCTACAGTCGTTTCGGTTTCTTCAGTCAGCAGGAAATTATAACTTTTTTTGGTGGAACAAATAAAAGTTTTGAAATCGGCGTAAGATTTGGTACTTGGCACAAAAAACTAGAACTTTCTAGCTTGATTTTGAAGATTTTCAGGTTTTTTTGGGTTACTGTAGCTTCAAAAGTCCGCAAACACCGATTGCGAGCAAGAGAGGCGACGGTTTTTGCGGTTTACTGTGGTTTCCTTTTTTCTGAATTTCAGTTCATGGTTATCATATAGTTACAGGTCTTATCGGAGAGAGAGAGAGAGAGAGAGAGAGAGACGCAGAGAAATAGAAAATTGTACTGATTAAAATGTCTCCTTCATTTCATATTCCCCTCTGACGACTTTACTGAATAGACGTATTCGGGAAACTTTCAGAAAAATCCTAAAAAAGAACGAATTTCTGGAAATTTCCCATTATATTTTTCTGAATTTCTATATTTATATACTCCTGGAATTTTCCACAAACTGTAATAGCGAATTTTGCTTATTTAAAGGTGAGTTCAATGTTCGATTCACATCTCCCAAATTCAGTTTTGCTGATAAGAATAGTACATACTAATAAGAATAATAATATCAAACCGACTCTATCATAATCGATTTCCCGCGTTCTTATCTTTATATATTTCTCTAGCTACGCTACACCATATTCCTGAACGAATGACATGACTGATAGTGAGTGATAGGGAGACTCGTATTGAAATAAAGAGAAAGGATCGGGTCCAAGGTCCAGACAAGATACAGTTTTCCAAATAGTACGATTTTGTAGTTAATTTTCGAACTCTATCATATCTATTTTAGTTGAACCAACAATAATATTGATTTTGAAAAAAACTATGATAGAGCTCGCGAAGGCCCGGCAAATGTCCGGTTTATGAGTTTTCGTAATTTTGTAATCAAGAAAAATTCAGATGGGGACCGAAACTATCAATGTCTACTTGGAAATGCCACCAAAGACGATGTCCGAGCGGTACTCAATGCGATTGAGCAGCTGAGCAATAAATGGGACAAAATCACTGAAACCAGAGCAATCCAAGCTGACGGACGGAATCGATTTAGAATGTCACATATGTCAAGGGAACCACGTTTCATACAATTGCTCAGCACTATCCGACGGAGGCCAACATTTGTCTCAACTGTGCGATCCCCCATTTGCCGTTCGGAATGCAAAGGCGCCCACCTCAAAAAATGGAAGATCGGCTGGCTGCATCGAGCTGAACGAACGTCGTGGTCACACTTGGCCCAAATTCCGACCGGACAAGGAGAGCTTCCGAAGTTTCATCCAGAGAGTCAATGAATACGCCAACGCCACATTATTATTTCATGATCTTTAGTTATCGTTGTGCAGATATTTTTCTTATCTTTTCTGTTCTTTTTCTTTTACCCAACATTCCTTTTCATGAACTTCTTTTGGTAAATTCTTATTCCCCAGTAATATCCCTATATATTCCAATAAATACCATGTATCTATATCAGAACATCAGAGATACAATCTTATACTCCCGATTACTGTAGCTTCAAATGTACGCAAACACCGAATGCGAGCTAGAGGGCTGAAAATTGGAGTTTAGACTAATTTGGGGCTGGGAAACTCAAATTATACAACTAAAATGTTTGAAAATGAACCAAAAATTTATCAATTTG
Organism: Caenorhabditis nigoni; assembly: GCA_027920645.1. Taxonomy (NCBI): domain Eukaryota; kingdom Metazoa; phylum Nematoda; class Chromadorea; order Rhabditida; family Rhabditidae; genus Caenorhabditis; species Caenorhabditis nigoni. The sequence continues at coordinate 4,391,074 of CP115866.1, read as the reverse complement.
TGTTTTGCGCTGGCTACAGTAATCAGAAAATAATGAAGAGCTGTATCTCGATTCTCGTCTGTTTTTGAGCATTTTTAATGTTGAAATCAAACTTCCCATAGTCCAATTAGTCTAGATTCCAATTTTCAGCTCTCTAGCTTACATTCGGTGTTTGCGTACATTTGAAGCTACAGTAACCCAAAAAAAACTCAAAATGTTTCAAAAATGAGTTATAGAAATCTAGTTTTTTGTGTCCAGTACTAAATTTTACGGCGATTTCAGATTCGTTTGTTCTCATACACAGCGTCTTTTTCAACTTACAGTAATCCTGAAAAAAGTGGAAACTACAATAACCCAAAAGGTACTGTATCTCGATTTTCGTTATTTTTTGAGCATTTTCATTATTAAATTCAAGTTTCCCATCTTTTAATTAGTCTAGTTTCCGTTTTTCAGCCCTCTAGCTCGCAATCGGTGTTTGCGTACTTTTGAAGCTACAGTAACCCGAAAAGAACTCAAAATGCGTCAAAATTGAGCTAGAGAGGTCTAGTTTTTTGGGTTTTGACTGAAATGTTGCAAAAATTCTGATAAAAATGTTCATTTTCCGTTTTTTCGAAAAAATTAACTCCCGAATTCCAAAATTTCCAGATCGCTGATTTTCTGATTTTTTGCACGTTTCATCTCAAAATTTTATGATTTCAAAAACTCAAGATTGTGCTCATCTGCATGATCAACCTCATCAAAATTTCCTTTTTTTACACCAAAACATAAAATTTGATTTTGTACTTTTTTTTAAATAAAAATGAGCAATTGCAATTCGTCATATTCAGTTCTCACTGAAAATTTGAAATTTTTCGCTCAATTTGCGTATTTGGGTCCTGGAGTGGTATTTCAGTTAAGAATATTGATTGTTTTATTGGGAACGCATAATCATATTTTTTCGAAAAATTCATTTTTCATGATTTGGTCATTGGACTCGGTTGTGGTGAGCTTTTGGATTACTGTAGGCTAGAAAAAACTTTAAATTCGAAAAAGCCGTGAAATTTGAAGCTTGACACAAAAAACTAGACCTCTTCAGCTCGATTTTGAAGATATTTCAGTTTTTCGGGTTACTGTAGCTTCAAAAGTACGCAAACACCGGCGGCGAACTAGAGAGCTGAAAATTAGTGACTAGACTAAATTGGAGGCGAGAAAATCGAATTTGATACTCAAATTACCGACAAACTGGTTGTAGAAAAGTTAACGGAGCTAAAAGGTCAAATTTTCAGAGTTTCATCCAAATGCTCCTGGATGTCTCCTTCTCCAGAATCCATATCTATTTTCCTCAACTTTGTCCAACTCTCTCGAATTTTCTAGAAACCTACTGGCTACTTCCCCATATCATTTATCCTCTCTATATTTATTGTGCAACTGCAAAAACTGTAATTCACTCTTTTTTATCTATAAATCGAGCCAGTTGTGTGTTGATGCCATTGAAATATACTCAAGTGAGTTTCAGATTAGAATTTGTCGTAAAATTTGGTGCCGGACACAAAAAACTAGACATTTCTAGCTCGATTCTGAAGATTTTTGGGTTTTTTGGGTTACTGTAGCTACAAAAGTACGCAAATAGCGAATGCGAGCTAGAGAGCTGAAAATTGAAATCTATACTAATTTGGTGGTGGAATAGACGATTTTAACAATAAAAACGCTTGAAAATTCACCCGAAGACACTTCTGTGCTACAGTACCTTTGCGAAGCTCCAGGAGTACTGTAAAATCCAAAAAACTTGATAGCATTTTTGAAAACTAACTTTGAATTCGCAATCCCTATAAAATTTCAGTCTTAAATCAAGAGCCTATAACTTTCTAGCTTGATTTTGAAGATTTTAAGGTTTTTGGGTTACTGTAGTCTCAAAAGTACGCAAACACCGAATGAGAGCTAGAGGGCTGAAAATTGGAATCTAGACCAATTCGGGGGCGTAGAACTCAAATCCGGCATTGAAATCACTAGATTACTGTCAGTAAAGTCAAAAATCGATGAAAAGTTCAGATTTGGTCAAAGCACATGACGAAAGTTGTGATTTTTGTGGCTTTCTATCCGTTTCTGTTAATATGGAATGTGATAATTTCTGAAAAATATTTGGATTATGTTTTTGGAGGATTTGTGATTAGCTACAACAAAAGAGTTCCATGGGTGGGTAAGAGAGACGCAGAGAAACGAGAGACTCTGATTTCTCTGCGTCTCTTCTGGTAGTAAAACTTTGAGCGCTGATATCTCGAAAACTGAAAGTGCTATCAAAAAATTGTCAACAGATAAAATGTGTAAAATGTTATGCTCTATATTTTCATAATTAAAATTTTTTGTCTAGCTTCTTTGGTTTTCGAGATATGAGCTCTCAAACAGTGGGGACTTTTTCCAGGCCAGTCTATCAAGATTTCAAATAATTTCCTTTGTTTTCACATTTTCTATAACCCTAATCTCCAATGGAATCGTTTTATCAAAAATGTGTAAACTGAAAAAACGGATGATTTCTGGAGAGAAACAATTGTCCATTGCCACATTATGGATTACTGTAGGATTTGCGATTGCAATGATTGCTCAGGCTCATTTTGCATGGTTTCGAGGGAATCACGAGTGGGCGGAGACTTTTTATATGTTACAGTGTGTCTCTTTTGATTTGCTTAATATTGGGTGAGGAGAATTAGAATCTGAGAATTCGAAGATTCGAAGATTCGAAAAGGAAGATTAATGTAACTTTTGGTGGAGTACTGTAGTTTGATTACTGTAGTTGTGATGTGGTTTAGATGAACTATGATACAGTTAAAGCATTGAAAATTTTTTTTGGACTGCTATAGTTTTTAATAGGGTTACGGTGGTTGAGAATGCAATACTGTACTTTTTACTGGTTACGGTAGTTTGGTTACTGTAGTTTTTGAAAAAAAAACTTTTCGGAAGGTTTTGGAAATTAAGTTTTTCGATTTTTTAGAAAGTAAAACATCCAATAATTTCGAAAATTCAAGATTTCAAAGTTTCAAGATTTTCAAAATTTCAAGATATCATGAAAAATTTCGAGTTGAAAATTTCAAAGTTATTGGAAAAAAAGTTCTGAAAAAATCTAAAAATCCTAAATTTTGGAATTTTCCAGAAATCTCAAATTCCTAAAATTATTGAATTTTGTTTTTTTCTCACTGTTTTTCCAAAAATCAGAAAATTCCAACAATTTTTGCACATTCTCACTATCAGAAAAACGTATTTCTTAATTAAGTTAAAAATTAATTAATTCCGAAAAACTTCATATTTTGTTTTTCAGGATATTTTCTATTTCTTTCAAAATTCCAGAATTTCCTATTTCAAAACTTTCATGTCTGATTTTATCCCTCTAAATTTCAAAACCAAAGAATTATTTTTGTTCTCAGGTACAACTTTAAAATTTCTAAAAAAAATTAGTCATCTAGAACTAAAAATTAATTTTCGCTTCACCGATTTTTTCAAAAAATCTGTTTTCCATTTTTTTTTCTAAAATTGAACTCTTTGAAACTTTCAAAAGATCAAACTTTCTATTAAAGTTTTGATCTATTATTCCCGGAATTCCAAATTTTTCTATAGCCTACACCCGGAACAACTTTTTAAGCACCGCCCCTTTTTCCAGCTCTCCAATTCTCATGATTCTGGCGAGTCGGGAACTTCGAAATTACGCTTTTGGAATCTCAAAAAAATCTCCAAAAAATTTGCAAATCTCAACTTCAAATAATATAATTAGTCTAACCTAATTATCTCTAATTATGTCAAAATGCGACTCAAATTTTGATGCATTTTCTGAAAATTTGAAATATGTCATTCAATTATTTTATCTCCTCCCAGCTGCAATTCTTCATTCAAGAGTCTTATGGATATTGATCTGGAAATATCGATCGATTTATTTGAAACAATCATTCTACATTTTATTTGTTTTGAGCTGCTCAGTTTGTTTTATTCTAGTGGTTCAGGATATTTTATTCGCCAGAGTTTTCCAATATTTTCCACAATTTTGTGAACCGCTTTCGGAATTTGTGAAGGTTGGTCTTTATCTCGGTTACTGTAAGAGATATCAAAAAGTCGTCAATTGATAAAATGTTTATCATAATATCAAAAACATTTTGTCAGTTGACAATTTTTGATATCTTTTACAGAAACCATGATAAATCGGCTCAAAGAAAGTTAGAAGGTTCTCACAGGTTCTACAGTAAGTATACCTTTACTTTAACTAAATTTATCTCGGGTACTGTAAGAGATCTCAAAAAATTTTCAACTAATAAAATGTTCATCATAATATCAGCAATATTTTATCTGTTGACCACTTCCTGATGTCTTGCACCGGAATCGAGATAAATTGGGTCAAAGTCGAAAATGTTTCAAATTTCGAATTTTACCGAATATGGTCATGGTTATACTCGTTTTGAAGCACAATTCAATACAAATTTAAAAATTCTAGTTTTATCCAATTTTGCAGAAAAATTGCCGAAATACGGCAGCTTCAAGTTTCACCAGTAGACAAATTCCTGCAGAACATTTTACTTTTTCTTCAGAAAAAAATATACTTTTTTTCAAATGGATTTTTCTCAAAAACAAGATTAGTTAGCTAAAAATTGTCAACAGACAATATGAAGAGCATAACATTTTACACATTTTTGCAGTTTACAGATTTTTGATAACTACTTTTTTTTTGAGATATACTGTTTTTGACCTCATTTAGAAATCGTCAATTTTTAACTGATTCAAAAACAGAGAACCAGGAATCCAAGTTAGCCTTAAACTTGCAAATTTAAGCAAGCTTTTTGAAATTTTCAAAGCTTTAGAGCCATTTTATCTTGTTTATCTTAAAATTTCCTACAAAACCGTCCAAAAATGAAACTTCTACGCTTATTTTGAAGCGAGTTACAAGCATTTGAAGTTTGCACGCCGAAAGACTATGGAGAAGAAGGAGACGCGGAGAAACTAGCTGTCGACGCCCTCCCCTTTCTGCACACTCTCTCGCGCCTCCAACTTCTAGGAAGCGCAACTCGGCTCAAAATGGTCCGTTTATATTCGTTTTTGGCTCATTTTGAAGAGAAAAATCAGCATCAAATCAGTTTTCAGAACTATCCCATATTTCCCGCCATCTACTATCCACTCCAACAGCACCTTCATTGTGCTCAACCAATAATTCAAATTCTTCTAACCGTGAATCGCATGTCATGCGTTTTACACCCATGGAAGTATAGTCAGGTGAGTTTTTTCTCACGATTTTGCAAGAAAAAATGCACATAGTAAACAAAAAAATTGCGTAGGGGTGCATGAGAAAGTTCAGGGAAACTAAATTTCCTGAAATTTTCAGATATGGAAACAATTCATGCCTTATGCAATTTGTCTTGTCCTATTCTCCCCATTTTTGTTCATTTGGAATATTATAATCTCTCCAAAAACGCCGGTTTATACATTCGGAGGGTTTTATATTGGATATGACAGAGTTGTTGTCTGGGTAAGGGTCTGGAATTTCGAAAAGTCGAGTTGAAATTTGAATTTCTCGCAAAAATTCACTTTAGACACCAAAAACTGGAACTTTCTAGCTCCATTTTGAAGAGTTTCGAGTTATCCGGGTTACTGTAGCTTCAAAAGTACGCAAACACCGACAGCGAGCTAGAGAGCTGGAAATTGGAATCTAGATTAATTTGAGGACGGGAAATTTGATTTTGGCAATAAAAACGCTTAGAAAAGAACCCAAAGGGCAGTTTTGTGGTACTGTAGTTTCGGGAGTACTGTAACCTAAACAAATTTCGGAAATTTTGCAAAACTTACTTTGAATTCAAAATTCTCGTAAAATTTCACTCTGAACTCAAAAAACTAGACATTTCTAGCTCAATTTTGAAGATTTTCGAGTTTTTTCGGGTTACTGTAGCTTCAAGAGTACGCAAACACCGATTGCGAGCTAGAGAGTTGAAATTAGGAATCTAGACTAATTTAAGGGTGCGAAACTCGAATCTGGCATTCAAAATTCTTGAAAATCCCCCAAAAATCTTTCAGGCCACGATGACTCTATTCATGTTGATTCTTCGTGCTATCACTATCGTTATCACTGCGATTTGCACATTTATTACAGTACTCCGGTTAACTCGAATGAGTAAACGACTGGTGTCTTCGGAAAGGACACTTTGCATTGCCTCGTTCTCAATTTCAGCTTGCTTTTTGGGAACTGCGGGGGCGGAGGTACTGTTTTTCGTAAAAATGAGCAAAACATAAGTCCGAACGTAATGAATGGCTTTGTTTTGCTTGTTTTCCTCTTCAAAATGAGCCAAAAAACAGTTTAAACGGACGATTTTCAGCCAAGTTGCGAGCTTCAGAATTTGGAAGAGCGAGAGAGTGTGCAGAAAAGGGAGAGAGCGCAGACAGCTAGTTTCTCTGCGTCTCCCACTTTTCTATAGTCTCTCAGTGCTCGAAACTCAAATGCCTGTAACTCGCTTCAAAATAGGCATTGGGATTTCATTTTTGGATGGTTTTGAAGGGAATTTTTAGCCAAACAAGATGAGATTTGGCTTTGGCAAAACTTTGGCTTGTTTCACGCTTTGAAATCAGCCAAAAATGGAGTTTAGGAACAGCTCAAAAACACAGGAACTCCGCGGTATCAATTTTCATCTTGTTTAGCTTAAAACTTCCTACAGAATGGTCCAAAAATAAAATCCCAACGCGTATTTTGAAGCGAGTTACAAGCGTTTGAACTTTGCGCGACAAGAGACTATGGGGAAGAGGGAGACGCAGAGAAACTAGCTCTCTGCGCTCTCCTCTTCCCACACACTCTCTCGCGCTTCAAACTTCTGAAGCTCGTAACTGAGCTCAAAATAGTCGGATTCTATTGATTTTTGGCTCATTCTGAAGAGGAAAATCAGCCAAATTAAAAAAATCGTAAATCCTTTTTGAAAAAGTAGAATTTTCAGAGCATATTCGCATTCCAAGTGGTTCGTACGTCTACAAATATCAGTTATTTTTTACTTCCCATTTCTTGGGACATTTTAAATGTCGGAACACCGATTGTTATGGTTTTGGCATCGAGCCAATTGAGAAAACACGTTTTTGGGAATCTCAAAAGATCAAGAAGCAATAGTAAAGTGGATGATGTGACTATTGTAACGGGCATTTAGCGGTGGAGCGCATTTGTTTTTTTTTTTTGGAAAATCGAAAAATTGGATTTTGGAAGAACCCTATAATTATTTGTACCTTTTTAATGTATTTTTCTGCTCCTTTTTACTATTTTTGTAGATTTTTTTTCTAAAAAAATAAATTTTTTCAAAGAAATGGAAAATTTGGATTTTTGTGATCATGATTTTTCGATACCGATTGAAAATTTGAAATTGGGAATTCAGCTATTTTATTTGACGATTTCTGCGATTTTTCATGCTCGAATCATCTATATTATCGCGTTTAAAAACGGGAAGATATTCAAAAAACAAAGCTTTTTCATGATTTTCTTGGCGAATGTGGTTACGGTAGGTCAGAAGTTCAGAAATTCGAAAAAGCATGGGATGTTTTGAATGTTGGGTACGGTAGTTTTTGAAATTTCAAGATTCTAAAATTCTAAAAATCCAGGTCGTGACCTAAAAAAATCTAGGTCGTGACCTTAAAAAAATCTAGGTCATGACCTAATAAATCTAGGTCATGGCCTAAAAAAATCTAGGTCATGGCCTAAAAAAATCTAGGTCGTGACCTAAAAACTCTAGGTCGTGACCTAAAAAATCTAGGACATGACCTTAAAAAATCTAGGTCATGATCTGAAAAAATCTATTTCATGACCTGAAAAATCTAGGTCATGACCTAAAAAAATCTAGAGTGTGACCTAAAAAATCTTGGTCATGACCTAAAGAATCTAGGCCGTGACCTGAAAAAATTTTAAAAATGTAGGACGTGACCTTAAAAAATCTAGGTCATGACCTAAAAAAAATCTAGGTCGTGACTTGAAAAATCTAGGTCATGACGTGAAAAAAATCTAGGTCGTGACCTAAAAAATCTAGGTCATGACCTTGAAAATCTAGGTCATGACCTAAAAAATCTAGGTCGTGACCTAAAAAATCTAGGTCATGACCTTGAAAATCTAGGTCATGACCTAAAAAATCTAGGTCGTGACTTAAAAATCTAGGTCATGACCTAAATTTCAAAATTTTAAAATAAATGGCAAACGTTTTCGAAAATTCGAGTCAGACTTTCGAAAATTCTTTAATTTTTAAATTTCTCAAAAAAATTTGAAAAACGATTTCCTGGAATTTTGAAATTTCGGAATCTTCGAAATTCCAAAATTCCTCCAATTTTTCAAAAATTTCCAGGGCTTCATTCTAGTCATCCTCTCCATATTTTTCTCCCGCCCAATTATGTATCTCCCTCAATTTTGTGATTTTTTCCTAAACTTTTTGGAATCGAATTCTCTAATTTTGGATATTTACTACCCAATTCTTCGTTATCTTCAAGCTTTTCAAATTCTTCTTCAAATCCTATTCATCCTAAATCGTGCCACATGTGTCTTGTGGCCAGTTAACTACAGTATCTTTTGGAAAAAGTACTTAAATTGGATAATTGGATTTTTGGCTGCATTGCCTTTGCTATGGGTTTGGACCATTTTGATATCCGAAAAAGTGGTTAGACATGCTTATGGTGGATTATTTGTTACTTATGTCAGGTATTTTAATTGGGTAAGTCAATAAGTTTTTTTTTGAGTTCTAAAAGTTATTACAAGGCCTAAAAGTTGAAATTCGAAACTTAGAAAATTCTAAAAAAAAGAAGGTTACTGTAGCTTTTGGTGGAGTACTGTATTTTGATTACTGTAGTTGTGATGTAGTTAAAGCATTGGAAACTTGTATTTTGGATTACAATAGTTTTGGGGGGTACGGTGGTTGTGGATGGACTACTGTACTTTTTACTGGTTACTGTAGTTTTGTTACTTTTTGAAAAAGTAAGATATCTGATAATTTCGGAAATTCTAAAATTCTAAAATTCTAAAATTCTGAAATTCTGAAATTCTAAAATTCTAAAATTCTAAAATTCTAAAATTCAAAAGTTCTAAAATTCTGAAATTCTGAAAATTCTAAAGTTCTAAAATTCTAAAATTCTAAAATTCTAAAATTCTAAAATTCTAAAATTCTAAAATTCTAAAATTCTAAAATTCTAAAATTCTAAAATTCTAAAATTCTAAAATTCTAAAATTCTAAAATTCTAAAATTCTAAAATTCTAAAATTCTAAAATTCTAAAATTCTAAAATTCTAAAATTCTAAAATTCTAAAATTCTAAAATTCTAAAATTCTAAAATTCTAAAATTCTAAAATTCTAAAATTCTAAAATTCTAAAATTCTAAAATTCTAAAATTCTAAAATTCTAAAATTCTAAAATTCTAAAATTCTAAAATTCTAAAATTCTAAAATTCTAAAATTCTAAAATTCTAAAATTCTAAAATTCTAAAATTCTAAAATTCTAAAATTCTAAAATTCTAAAATTCTAAAATTCTAAAATTCTAAAATTCTAAAATTCTAAAATTCTAAAATTCTAAAATTCTAAAATTCTAAAATTCTAAAATTCTAAAATTCTAAAATTCTAAAATTCTAAAATTCTAAAATTCTAAAATTCTAAAATTCTAAAATTCTAAAATTCTAAAATTCTAAAATTCTAAAATTCTAAAATTCTAAAATTCTAAAATTCTAAAATTCTAAAATTCTAAAATTCTAAAATTCTAAAGTTCTAAAATTCTAAAATTCTAAAATTCTAAAATTCTAAAATTCTAAAATTCTAAAATTCTAAAATTCTAAAATTCTAAAATTCTAAAATTCTAAAATTCTAAAATTCTAAAATTCTAAAATTCTAAAATTCTAAAATTCTAAAATTCTAAAATTCTAAAATTCTAAAATTCTAAAATTCTAAAATTCTAAAATTCTAAAATTCTAAAATTCTAAAATTCTAAAATTCTAAAATTCTAAAATTCTAAAATTCTAAAATTCTAAAATTCTAAAATTCTAAAATTCTAAAATTCTAAAATTCCAAAATTTTTCAGGCAAGATCCACATTCTTCTTCGCAGTTCTTCGTGGAATTTCAGTAATTTTCATCGGAATTTCCACCCTAATTACCGTAATTAAAATGTCAAAAATGCAAAAACGAATCAAAGAATCCGAAAGGAAGCTTTGCTGGGCATCGATTTATTTATCGATTTGCTATGTGACTCCAGCAATTACAGAGGTAATTAACAGCCTAATTACTTCGAGAAATTAACGTTTTTTCCAATTTTTTTTTTCAAAATTACAGTACCAATTCTCCCAAACCTATACAATTCTACCCAATGATCACTATCTATACGGATTGACTCTTATCACTTGGGACATTCAAAACATTGGGTAGGTCAGTTTTTTGGAAATTTTCTATGAATTAAGAAATTTCAGATCTACATTCGTCATGCTCATTGTAAATGCTCCATTTCGGAAATATTTTTTCAATTTTTCAAAGAAAAAATCTGATGGGATTCAAGCGAAAAAAGCGCACATAATTGCAATTTTGTCGTTGACTCATTGAATTTAAAAAAAACAATAAATTTTCTATATTTTTTTTGGGTTTCTATGACCTAGTTTTTGCTATGACCTAGTTTTTTTTCCATGCTTTGGTTTTCTCGGTCATGGTCTACAAATCTATTTACCTCGATTTTTGGTTATGGCCTAGTTTTTTCCTAACTTTGGTTTTTTGGATTCCCGGATTTCCGGATCCCCAGATTAACGAATCCTTGAATTCCCGGATTCCCGGATTACCGGATTTCCAAATTCCCGGATTACCGAATCCTCGGATTCCCGAATGCCCGGATTCCTGAAGTCTCATATTAACGGATATCTAGATTACCGGATCCCCCGATACCCGGATACCCGGATCACCGAATCCCCGGATTACCGGATCCTTGGACTCCCTGATTCCTGTATTCCCGGATTCCGAGATCACGGATTCCCGGATCTCCGGATCCCCGGATCCCTGGATCCCCGGATTTCCGGATGTCCGAATTTCCGGATGTCCGGATTCCTGAAATCCCGGATTATCGGAACCCCAAATTACCGGATACCCGGTTCGCCGAATCCCGGATTTCCGATTTTCCGGATTCCCGGATTCCCGGATCCCCGGATTACCGGATACCCGGAGTCCCGGATTCCCGGATCCCCGGATCCCCGGATCCCCGGAGCCCCGGATCCCCGGATCCCCGGATCCCCGGATCCCCGGATCCCCGGATCCCCGGATCCCCGGATCCCCGGATCCCCGGATCCCCGGATCCCCGGATCCCCGGATCCCCGGATCCCCGGATCCCCGGATCCCCGGATCCCCGGATCCCCGGATCCCCGGATCCCCGGATCCCCGGATCCCCGGATCCCCGGATCCCCGGATCCCCGGATCCCCGGATCCCTGGATCCCTGGATCCGTGGATCCGTGGATCCCTGGATCCCCGGATACCCGGATCCCCGGATCCCCGGATTCCCGGATTTCCGAATTTCCGGATTACCGGATTCCCGGATTCCCGGATTCCCGGATTCCCGGATTACCGGATTCCCGGATTTCCGAATTTCCGGATCCCCGGGTTACCGGATACCGGATACCCGGATTCCTGGAAACTTTTGGAAAATCGAAACATTGAATTTTCAAAATTTTCCAAATCTAAAAGTCCCGAAAATTCCAGAGATACAAAAAATTTGAAATTCCATGAAATTCAAAAACTATGAAACTCGAAAAAATTTTAAAAATTTAAAAAATATCAAATCCTAAAAATTCCAGAAATCTCAATTTCCGACTTATTTCCATCTATCTTTTTCTGTAATCTGAGCTAGGTGGCCTAGAATTCTGTACTCGGGATTTTCTAGGCCATGGCCTAGAAAAATCTCCAACCATGACGTCTTCTAAATATATTTCAACAAAAGTCACGAATTCCGGGTACTTTTCCCACGAAAGTACATAAAGAATTTGGATTTTCTCATGTAACAAATTTTCTGAAAAATTATTTTTTACATGAATGCACAAAAACTCATTGAAGCAAATTTCACAAAATTTGATTCGTTCAGATTTGTCACCTTCTCATTACTCATTTCTGGAAGTTCTTTATTTTAGGAGTTTCGGAAGTTTTTTTTTTTATAATTCAAAAATTCAAATTTGCCGCCAAGCTAAAAAATCGAAAAAAAATGAGCGAAAATGCGACGGCTCTTCCATTCGCACCCGGTTTCAGTTGCGATTTGAGTTATTCTAGAATTTTCGAAAATTTGAAATATTTATTACAATGTGCTTATATGGTACCACCTGCTATTCTATACGCTTGGATACTGTATATAATTTGGGTGAAGAATCGAAAAATTTATATTCAACATCAGTTTTTTGTGATTTATTCAATGGATAGTGTTGTGGTGGGTTAATTGGTTAATTGGTTAAATAGGAGATAATTAGGGCTATAACTACTTTATTTTCAGTTCAATTTTAATTTTTTGAAAAGATCTGTTTTTGTCATGTTCAGAGCTTTAAAATGAATATAAACACGACTATATTCTGAGAATTTTTGACTTGTGGGGATTTACGGACCCCTTATGCGCCTTTAAAGTGTCATTTTTCAAATTTGAAGGAACATGGGCGTGTGGGTACTCATTTTGAAGCCAAAAACCTAACAATGACAAATATTAGATTTTCTTATGGTTTAGCGGGAAATAGGTCAAGTTGTGACCACTTGAAAATTGTACCAAGAAATAACAAAGTTACGAAAAAGCGTTGTAACTCCTTTATTTGTAGCCCAAGCCGATGTTTTCAAACAGATCTGTATTTCTTAAGTTTGGAGCTTTAAAATGAGTATAAACACAACTAGGTTTGCTCTACTTTTAATTTTGGTCTACAAAACCGCGACGCGACCGCAACGCGTTGGTCAAATTTCAAAGTCAACCAAAACTAGTCGTGTTTAGGCTCATTTTGAAGCTGAAAACGTAGCAAAGAATAATTGAATGATTTTTCAGAGTTTAGAAGAAAATTGAGCGAGTTACGGTACAAAAACAAAAATTGGATCAAATTTCCAGGGTCTCCTTCTCCTTCTCCTTGACATATTTATCACTCGTTTCTTCGTGTATGTCCCTCAACTATGTCCCATGGCTTCAAAATTTTTCAAATCCCATCCACTATTCATGGATATTTACTATCCATTGCTCAGCTATCTTCATTGTTGTCAACCATTAATTCAAATATTCCTAACTCTAAATCGAATGTCTTCAGTCGTTTGGCCAGTTGATCATAACAAAATTTGGAGAAAAAATCTGTCATTTATTATCATATTCATCCTTATCACTCCTTTTTATTTATCTGGAATACTGTAATTTCTCCGAAAATTGTGATTTTCTATTTCGGAGGATTTTTCATGATGGGAACAAAATCAATCGAATGGGCTGATATTTCTCTATTCCTATTTTTAGTTCGATCTGTTGCCGTTGGGATTACTGTAACCTCTACAGTAATCATGTTTTTGAGAATGTCGAAAATGAAAAAACGGCTGAAATCGTCGGAAAAAACGCTTTGCATTGCATGTGTCATACATTCGATCTGTTTTTTGATTCCTTCGTTTTTCGAGGTTTGGCGGGAATTTGAAATTTTCAAAAAAAAATAATCCCACATTTCAGGCTTTGGCATTTTTCAACGAAGATTATGGAAACTCATGGATTAACTTTTTGATTCAACCATTTGCATGGGATGTTTTGAATGTTGGGTACGGTAGTTTTTGGAATTTCAGGATTCAAATCTAGGTCATGACCTAAAAAATCTGGGTCATGACCTAGAAAAAACTTGGTCATGATCTAAAAAAATCAAGGTCGTGACCTAAAAACATCTAGGTCATGACCTACAAAATATCTAGGTCATGACCTGAAGAAATCTAGGTCATGACCTAAAACGTGACCTAAATTCTAAAATTCTAAATTTCCAGATCCCCATTCATCATGATATTCGTCAGTGGCCAATTACGAAGCCACGTCTTCGATTTCTCAACTTTTCGAAGCCCATCTGTGGTTACTGTACAAACGGCTACAGTAACCATGAATACATCTAATCATTGATTATTTTTTGAAATAACATTTTTTGAAAAAATGTTTTCAAGTTCAGTAGTCTGGAAATTCTTGTTACTAACATATCAATAATCTTGTGCATATTTTCACATGAATGATTTTTTCATAAAATCACGTTTTTCTGAAGTCTAGAATGCCTTTCTTCCTTATAAGCTAACTAAACTATATGAATACTTTTTTAAATTTTCGAAAAATTCAAATTCCCGCCAAGCCAAAAACCAAAAAATGAGCGAAAACGCTACAGCTGTACCCGGTTTCAGTTGTGATTTGAGTTATTCTGGAATTTTCGAAAATTTGAAATATTTATTACAATTGACTTATATGGTACTTCCTGCTATTCTATACTCCCGGATACTGTATATAATTTGGGTGAAAAATCGAAAAATTTATATTCAACATCAGTTTTTTGTGATTTATTCAATGGATAGTCTTGTGGTAGGTAGTTGGTTAATTGGGTAATCAGGAGATAATTAGGGGATATATGAGAAATTCGGAAATTATGTAAATTAAAAAAAAAACGTCCGAAATTCCGAAAATTGCAATTTGAGGCAAAAAATTGATCAAAGGAAAATGCGCTCAAAATTGATGGTCTCAATTTAGCAATCGAGAACTGCCTATATTTCGGATTACTGTAGCCTGAAAATTATCCAAAGTTTAAGAATAAGCAGCGACTTCGGAATCCTCGCAAAATTTGACGCTAGACACAAAAAACTAGAACTTTCTAGCTCAATTTTGAAGATTCTCGAGTTTTTCGGATTACTGTAGCTTAAAAAGTACGCAAACACCGATGGAGAGCTGAGGTTTGGAATCTAGACTAACTCGGGGGTGAGAAATTCGAATCTGAAATTGAAATTTCTTGAAAATCCCCCAAAATTCAGATTTTCAGTTTTTTGAAATAAATGTTGCGAATTGAATAAACAAAGCGTAGCATGATTTTCAAAAACTATCACTGATTTTGAAATCGCTGTAAAATTTTACGCTAGACACAAAAAACTAGAACTTTCTAGCTCAATTTTGAAGATTTTCGAGTTTTTCGGATTACTGTAGCTTCAAAAGTACGCAAACACCGATGACGAGCTAGAGGGCTCATATTTCCAATATAGACAGATTAGGGGGTAGGGAATCCCAATCTGACATCGGAAACCCTTGAAAACTTAACGGAAATCTAAAAAATCCCAAATTCCAGGGTCTCCTTCTCCTTCTCCTTGACATTTTCATCATTCGTTTCTTCATCTATACCCCTCAGATTTGTGAATCTGGATCCAAATTCTTACTCTCCCACCCTATTTTCATGGAAATCTACTATCCATTTTTTAATTATCTCCATTGTTGTCAACCATTAATTCAAATCTTCCTAACCCTGAATCGAATGTCCTCGGTCGTTTGGCCAGTTGATCATAACAAAATTTGGCGGAAAAATCTGCCATTTATTATTATATTTATCCTAATCACTCCTTTTTTATTCATCTGGAATACTGTAATTTCTCCGAAAGTTCTAATTTCCTATTTCGGCGGATTTTCTATAAACTACCAGAAGCTAGTTCCGTGGGCTACAATGACTCTATTTTTAATGATTCTTCGATCAATTGCAGTTGGGATTACTGTAGTCTCTACCGTAGTCACATTTTGGAAAATGTCTCAGATGAAAAATCGATTGAAGAAATCAGAGAAGACGTTGTGTTTTGCATGTGCTGGAACTTCGATTTGTTTTCTGATTCCAGCAATTTTTGCAGCATTCAAAACTTGGAATTCGTTTTGGGCAAATCATTGGATGGCTAATTTATTACAACCATTTGCATGGGATGTTTTGAATGTGGGGTAAGGTAGTTTCCGGAATTTTAGGATACTGTACCTTGATGGGATACCGTAGTTTGGTTACTCTAAGCATTACAATTGAAAGCATGGGATTACTGTATTTGTAGTACTGCAAGGTTTTTGATTACTGTAGTGGGGTTACTGTAGGGTATTGAGTCTCTCTAATTCTTGTAAAAATTATTTTTTTACAGCTCCCCATTCATCATGATATTCGTCAGTGGCCAATTACGAAGTCACGTTTTCGATTTCTCATATTTTCGAAGCCCGTCTGTGGTTACTGTACACACGGCTACAGTAATCATGAATACATCTAGCCATTAATTTTTTTTTAAATTTACATTTTATAAAAAAATAAAAAGTTCAAAAGTTTGAAAATTCTTGTTACTCAAACATCAAGAATCTTGTATCTATGCACATGAATGAATTTTTTTTTTTGAAATTTTTTTTTCTAAAATTCATTCCTTCCTTATAAGCTAACTAAACAATACTTTTAAAATATATTTTCGAAAATTCAGATTTTTGACATTTTTTATTCAAAAATTCAAATTTCCCGCCTAGAAAAAAAAACCAAAAAATGAGCAAAAACGCCACAGTTGCACCGGGTTTCAGTTGTGATTTGAGTTATTCTGGAATTTTCGAAAATTTAAAATATTTATTACAATTGGCTTATATGGTACCTCCTGCTATTCTATACGCCCGGATACTGTATATCATTTGGGTGAAAAATCGAAAAATTTATATTCAACATCAGTTTTTTGTGATTTATTCAATGGATAGTGTGGTGGTGGGTTTTTGGTTAATGGGGTAATTAGGAGATAATTAAGGAATCCATGAGAAATGCAGAAAATCGAGCCGTGAATTTGAAATCCTCGCAAAATTTCAGGCCAGACCCAAAAAACTAGAACTTTCTAGCTCAATCGTGAAGATTTTTGAGTTTTTCGGATTACTGTAGTTTCGAAAGTACGCAAACACCGATGACGAGCTAGAGAGCTGGAAATTTGTATCTAGGCTAAGTTGGTTGTGAGAAACACGAATTTGACCTTTAAATTTCATGAAAATCAACCGGAAGTCTAAAAAAACCCAAATTTCCAGGGCCTTCTTCTCCTCCTCCTTGACATATTTATCACTCGTTTTTTCGTCTATGTCCCTCAACTATGTCCAATGGCTTCTGAATTCTTCCTCTCCTATCCTATTTTTATGGAAATCTACTATCCATTTTTGAATTATCTTCATTGTTGTCAACCACTAATTCAAATATTTCTAACCTTAAATCGAATGTCTTCAGTCGTTTGGCCAGTTGATCATAACAAAATTTGGAGAAAAAATCTACCATTTATTATCATTTTTATACTAATCACCCCCTTTTTATTTATCTGGAATACTGTAATTTCTCAAAAAATCCTGATTTCCTACTTCGGCGGATTTTATATAAACTACCAGAAACTAGTTCCATGGGCTGGAATGTCTCTATTTCTGATGATAATTCGATCAATTGCAGTTGGGATTACAGTAGTTTCTACCGTAATCACATTTTGGAAAATGTCTCAGATGAAAAATCGATTGAAGAAATCAGAGAAGACGTTGTGTTTTGCATGTGCCGGAAATTCCATTTGTTTTTTGATTCCAGCGATTTTTGAAGCTTTTAAAGCGCTGAATTCTTTTTGGGCGAGACATTGGATGGCTTACTTGTTACAACCATTCGCGTGGGATGTTTTGAATGTTGGGTAAGACTCTAAGAATCTTAAAAACCAAAAATTCAAGAGATTACTGTAGTGGAATCTGTTTGATTCTTTCAATCCCCTGAGTAGATGGATTACTTTAGTTTTATTGGTTACTGTAACTGATGTAAAGCATTGTGATAGTGAATGGACAACTGTAGTCACTAACTACGGTCAAAGGCATGGGATTACTGCAGTATATGCTTTACCATTAGGAATGTTTTTGATTCATCGAGCATAGATTACTGTACTGTTTCAGTGTGGAGTCCACACTGTGGACTACTGTAGTTTGGTTACTACCGCTGTGATAAAGTCTTGTAGTTACTGTAGTTTTTTGTGACGTACTGGGGTTTGGGATGAGTTACTGTACATGTATTGATTACTTTAGTAGGGTTATTGTAGCCGCCAGAAATCTGGGATTACTGTATTCGAACTACTATACTGTCTTCAAATAGTTTGGATTACTGTAGTGGGGTTACTGTAGGGAATTCGATTACTGCGGTATGTTTTTTTTCTGAAATGATCACGAAAGCGAATAGTCTTTTTAACAGATTCGGAAAATTTTTATGTTTTCAATATTTCAGCTCTCCTTTGGTCCTAATTTTCGCTAGCAATCAACTCCGAGGACATGTTTTCGGATCGAAAAGTTTGGAAAAACGAAATTCGACGAAATCGAATTCGATTTTTGTGACTTCAAATTCTGTGACGACGAATCACAGAATTTCGAATTTTGGGAACTAAATTTTTAAATATTTTAGAGCAATGAAGTGTGATATATATGTATAATGATAACAAATTCTTTGAAAAATCAGAAATTCAGAAGTCCAGAAATTCAGAAATTCCGAAATTCAGAAATTCAGAAATTCAGAAATTCAGAAATTCAGAAATCAGAAATTCGGAAATTCAGAAATTGAGAAATTCAGAAATTCAGAAATTCAGAAATTCAGAAATTCAGAAATTCAGAAATTCAGAAATCAGAAATTCGGAAATTCAGAAATTCAGAAATTCAGAAATTCAGAAATTCGGAAATTCAGAAATTCAGAAATTCAGAAATTCAGAAATTCGGAAATTCAGAAATTCAGAAATTCAGAAATTCAGAAATTCAGAAATTCAGAAATTCAGAAATTCAGAAATTCAGAAATTCAGAAATTCAGAAATTCAGAAATTCAGAAATTCAGAAATTCAGAAATTCAGAAATTCAGAAATTCAGAGATTCAAGAATCCATGAAGTTTGGAAGTTTAGAAATTCCCAGAATCTCAAAAATAAGCTAGTATGAAATCCCAAAATTAATAAAAAACAATAATAAAAACAAACAATTTTTCATAAATTCAAACTTCCGCGCAATATTTCTGGAACCATATTTCCAGAATCTTCCAGAACTCCCCTTCAAAAACCCTTTAAAAAAGAACTAACCCCAATTCTGGCTCCCATTTCCACTCCACCAATATATTTCAGCTCCTCTGCATGAAAATTCACCGCCATGCCAGCCTCCTGTCCTCGCTTCAGAATTTTTTGACTGAAAAAACATTATTTTTGGTTTAAAATGAGCAATTTAGTACTGTACCTGGACTCCACCTCAAACACCCCTTTCTCACAGAAAACATCAATATTCTCAACATTTCTTAGGTTGCCCATTTTCTTTTCCGACTCGATTTGGGGAATCAACTCGTCACAAATCATACGCGTTTGTTCCGATTCTGTGGAGCCCTGAAACCATAAAATATAGGCGCTACTATGTATATATGGTCTAAATTACGAATAAAAATAAAAACAAAAAAGTTTGCCGTCCAGGGGAGTCGAACCCCCGGGTGTGCGAACGCAAAGCTGGAGCGCTGCCACTGCGCCACAGGTGTCAACCGAGGTATAAGGGAGTGGACAATGATATAGCGCGCTCTTACCTACAAAAATCTGAAATAAATGATTCCCACCAAGAGGAATCGAACCCGCGGCGGCACACACGAGCCGCGCGGCAGGCAGCAGCTCTGCCGCCTGCGCCACGGCTGCCAATTAGGATAAAAGGGTGGAGTGCAATGATATACCTTCGGCACGGCGTGAGCGCCACAGAACGTCGCCGACACTTCCAGAGGAATCGATGGATTTTCCGTTGCCAAAACTCTCAACATCTTCATTTCGGCTTCCACATTCAGACCGTAACCACTTTTCGCTTCAAGAGTCGTCGTACCGCTACGCAACATTTTCTTGGCAATCTGGGAGAGGACATCTGGATACACAGACACACGGATAGACTAGACGAACCTCTTCAAAATCCGAACGAAGCTCTTTTTCGGAGGCTTCGCGGGTCTTGTTCGTGGTGAACATGATGCCACCGCCCGCTTGTTGGACCTGAAAACTACCGTAACCAAAAGAAATGTTTTTTTTCGAATTTTTTTGAATTTAAAAAAATTGGTTTTTCTTCAATTTTCCGGAAAAATCCCCGCTTTTTTATCGATTTTTTTCATTTTCCGACAATAAAAAATCCGGAAAATCGATAATTTTTCCTGGGAGGTCTTAGCACGAAAACTACTGTAACCCTAATTTTTTTTTTTGAATTTTGAAAAATCGATTTTTCTCAATTTTTCGGTTTTTTTCGGGAAATCGTCGAAAAAATCGATAAAAAATTTTCAGGTTACTGTAGTTTTGTTCGAATTTTTCGAAGGTCCAAGTACGAAAACTACCGTATCCAGAATTTTTAAAAGTTTTTTTTGAGTTTTTGAAAAATCGATTTTTGTCGTTTTTCCGACAATAAAAAATCCGGAAAAACATCAAAAAGGTACCACAACGAAAACTACCGTAATCTTTCAAAGTTTTTTTTTTGAATTTTTGAAAAAATAGATTTTTGTCAATTTTCCGGTTTTATTTTTTCGGGAAATCCGAAAAATTTTCAGGTTACTCTAGTTTAAGCGTTCAATATTTTTGAAGGTCCCACAACGGAAACTACCGTATTCCCAAAAAATTTTTCGAATTTTGTGGAAAATCGTCGAAAAAATCCGGTAAAAAATTGACTTAAAATTTCCAGGTTACTGTAGTTTTCTATTTTTCCGAAGGTCTCGCAACGAAAACTACCGTAACCAAAAATGTTTTTTTTCGAAATTTTGGAAAATCAATTTTTGTCAAATTTTCGGTTTTTTTCTGAAAATTTTAGCCTAAAAATTCGGAAAAAATTTCAGGTTACTGTAGTTCTAGCTTTGAATTTTTTCCGAAGGCCCCAGTACGAAAACTACCGTACCCCAAAATTTTTTTGAATTTTGGAAGAATCGATTTTTCACTTTTTCTATAAAATTTTCAGTGTTTTTTCCAGAAAAATCGTCCAAAACATTAAGGAAAATTTTCTGGTTACTGTAATTTTCAATTTTTCAACTAATTTCGAAGGTACCGCAACGAAAACTACCGTAACCAGATTTTTTTTTCGAATTTTATCTATTTTTGTCATTTTTTCTCGAAAAACTCGGAAAATTTGAATTCTACAGTATTCTACAGTACTTCCATATAAGTCGCCCCGGCCAACTTCATCGCAAACTCATGCACCCGATCCCCAGCGAACACTGGATGCGAATGACCATCGACGAATCCAGGAATCGCGATTCCCCCGTTGGAATCTAAGACTTTCACGGCTTCAGTATCTCCAGAAGACCTGAGCAATGTCTCAGCTCCGGATTGATCTCCAATGTACGCAAATTTGCCATTAGAATCCACCAAAATCGCCAAGGATTCGTTGGCGTCGTTGAGAATCTTGATATTGCTCATATGGTCTCCAATGAGGAATTCGGTGGTGGAGTCGTCCACAATTTGGACGACTTGCTTCAGATTCTTCACAAGGAGACTATAGGACATTCTAGAACGTTTTCTAGAGAATTTGGACCGAATTTTCTAGAAAAAAAGAGGAAAAAGGGGGAAAATCGAAGGCGAAAATAGAAAACAAGAAGAAATCTAAAATCAGGGAACCGTTTTTATTGATTCTGCCTGCGCGACGGCAACAGAACCAATAAAAGTTTATGGGCATTCTAGTCTTAGAGAGGTCAGAGAGACATATAAATACCTCTTTTTATTAAATACACACAACTTTTGGGGGTTCCTGAACACGTCTTGGGGACTAAAAAAGGGCGAAAAACAGGGAAAAATTTGGGATTTTTTTTTGTATAAAGAGAGAATTCAAATCAAATAAATTAAAAATTAAAGAACAATTTACAACGCTTTGGTGGGATGGAAAGAAACAATTAAAGATAAAGAAAGGGAGAGAGAGAGAGAACGCAAGAAATCGGGGGAGAAAGAGATAGAGAGAACAGTAATAAATAAGAAAGAGAAAAATCAATAAATTACAATCCCAATTATCATTTTTTTTAATCACATTATCACAGTGTGAACCTAATTGTTATTTCATCGAGTGTAGAATCGTGCATCTAGGCCTTGGCGGTTCGAATCACTCCCTTCTTGTTCTTTCCCTGCAAAAATTGACTATTTTTATGAACCTTTAAAAATACAGTACTCCCTTTAATAGGAGCCCACCCAAACCGTTTGAATTTTGAGCTCGATTCTCCCAATTTCTGATCAAGATATCAAAAATCTGTCTACTGATAAATTGTTTACCATACTATCAGCTAAATTTTATCAGTTGACAACTCTTTCATATCATTGACAGGAACCGAGATAAATTCGTTCAAAGTTAGAAGTTTCGGGGCCCTTCTATTACAGGATTTAGGGTATCTAGATTCCTGTAGGAGATATCAAAAATATTTTCACTGATAAATTGCTTATCATACTATCAGCTACATTTTATCAGTTGGCCAAATTTCGATATATTTCACAGGAACCGAGATAATTGAGCTCAAAGTTGATCTGGCTGGCGTGCCTTTGGCGATTTTTCAGCTAAAATCAGTCAGAACATGTTTTTTTTCAAAATTTCCAGCCGAATTTCAGACGAAAATTAGAATTCCCAGCTGAAAATAGCTCAAAAATTGCGTTTTTCATGCACAAAACAGCCTAAAATCACGGGATTTTCATTTCCCTACCTGCGCCGCCTTCTTCCCTTTGATCGGAATCGTCGCTTCCTTCACAGTTGGCCTATTCGGGAGCTTCTTTCGCTTGTAGATACGCACGAGCCAATTCTCAGTGGTGTACGCCTCCTCAATATACTCCAGTGTGATATCCTTCTTTCCAATGACATATCCACGAGTTCTGTCGAATCCACCAGCTTGATTGTATCCTACCCGAGTCTCTCCGAAGCGATAATAACTCATTTTGTACATAAGACAGTTGAGCATAGTTTCTGAAGCTCCAGCTCCAGTAGAGTACTCTCCGGAAGCGGTGAAATAGTTCTCCTCGCGAATGTCTTTCGGGTGTTCTCCTTGAGCAATACGAACCATCCAGAGGAATTTGTTGATATCGTCTCCAGAGTATCCGATAACTCCTCCGAAGATAACAAGAATGTAGTCGACATCAAGCTCAGTCATAATCTCATAAGCGGCAGATTCATTCGAGGACATTGCCTTTCCAACAAGAGCGATATGCGAGTTGTTCCATGTGTTATTATCAACCAGGGTGGTACGATTGGCCATTCCAGCGATTTGATAACCGTAATCCCACCAGGACATGATTCTGGCGTCATCAGCAGTGTTCTCGCGGAGCCAGTGATAAGCCTCACGGAAGTCATCCATGATAATGCGGTCGCCATTGGAAGTGGACGATTGGAGTACGACAGATGGGTGGGAGTAGGCGTTGGAGGTGACGTAGGTGGCGTGAACGACGAACATGAGCAGGAAGATGACGAGAATGATCGAGATGACGGTACGGACGTTACCAGAGACAGCGGTTTCCTCTCCGTCAGCGGCATTCTGGAAATTTAGAGTTTTTGATGGGGTTTTTATGCTGTTGAACATAGAAAAAGATACCGTAATTCCTCTAACAGCCGAATAATCCCATAACAGAAGCCTACCTAAAACCGTCAATTTTGAGCTCAATGATCTCGGTCCCTATAAGAAATATCGAAAATCGGTCAACTGATAAAATGCCTATCATACTAACAGCTACATTTTATCAGTTGGCCAATTTTCGATATCTTTCCCAGAAACCGAGATATTTGAGCTCGAAGTTGACGCATATTCTGACCCTATTTTAGCGGAAAATTCGTCAAATTTCGATGCTAAAAACAAGCCAAAGGCACGCCAGCCAGATTGTATGGGGTTTTTCGATATGGCTGGCGTGCCTTTGGCGCTTTTTTAGCAACAAAATTTGGTGAATTTTTCAGCTAAAATCCGTCAGAATTTTTTGCGGAAAAATCTTCAAATTTCTCGCCGAATTTCGGACGAAAATTGAATTTCCCAACTGAAAATTGTCCAAAAATTGAGGTTTTTCAGGCTCAAAATGGCTATTAAAGAAAATACGGTAATCTTGACACCCGAAAACACAAAATTCGACAACAGAAACACATAGAGACAAGACGAAACACAAACACTGACAGGACAGGACACATTATCAAGTAGTACCCTCGATTTGACGTTCTTGGCAGCCTTATCGTACAACTTCTCGTCTTTGGTGTTGGTTGACTGAGAAGAGGACCGTTCCTTGGTCTCCTCATCTTTCAGATATTTCTCGAAAGTGTACGAGAATCCGATTCCAGCGAGAACGCAGACGGCTGGAGTGAGAGTGAGCATCAAACGGACCATGACTCCGGCGAAGTAGACAGCAGAGACGGCGTAGAGGATGACTGGAATTATAGACTCTAAGATGATTAACTGGAGTGAATAAACATACTGAAAACACGCTCATCGTTGACTTTCTTAATACAATACCAGAGTCCAACTGGGAATACAGCGGCGGTGATGTGGAGATCGAAGAAGAAAGATACCCAGGTGGTTGGCTGATGCTCGGATACAGATGCAATGATCGGAATATGAATCTTGGCATATCCGGTATCCCAGAGAGAGTAGAAACGTCCAGAGAACGGAGCGACGTATCCTCCCCAAACCAAAGCAAAGTAGACAACAACGGCGAGTCCTCCAAGGATGGTCAATCCTCCGACGAAGAGTGTCATGAACTGTTGACGGGTGATACGGTTGCGAGCGTAGTGCATCAGAGCGACGATTTGAAGGAGTCCAAACACTCCGAAAGCTGGCATATGTTCAGAAGTGCGGACTGGTTGGAATCCGACGAATGGAACTTGCATCGAGAGGATCGTGGCGAGGCAGTAGAACGAGGTGTAGGAGACGAAGAGACGCGAAGAGTAGCGTCCTGGAAAATTGAGATACAGTACAGGTCAATGAGATAGAAAATAGCGTATTTTTCAGTGGATTTTCTAGTATTTCAAGGAGTCCGGAGCTCGGTTTTCAAGTTTCCGATGGCTTTGAAAACGTTGGAAGGTGTAAAAGAGACCTTGATTGAACACTTTGCATTCACAGAATTCTTTGAAAATCCCTAGTTTTCCAGCTATTTGCCGATATCTGGAAGACACCTTTTCTCAGTACAAAAACCGGTGACAGAGGTTCTTCCAGGAATCAGCAAATACCGTAAAACTTGTATTAGAAGGGCCAGTCCTTCTGATGCCACAGGGTACTTCCGGAGGGCCCTTCAAATACAAGGGCTCTTCAATTAGAGGGCGCCCTTCTATTTTTCCGGCCATTCTTCTCGAACATTTCCATTTAAAATTTATAAAAATCAGTCAATTTGACCGAAATTGAGCGATTTTTTGAGCAAAAAACAGTTTACAGGTTATACGGTAGCTGAAAAACTAGGAATCTTCGAAAAGATCTAGGTCAGTTTCACACCTTAAGCTTCCAAGGTGATCGGGAACTTGATAGCCGAGCTACAGACTCCTAAAAATGGGCGAAAATCAACTGAAAAATGCAGTTTGTACTGTATAATACATACCCATAACGATCAGAGCCAAGGCGTGAAGTGGAATCAAGTTGATGATGAAAACGTATCCTCCCCATGCGGAAACCATGTAGAAGTACGACAGAGCACAGAGAGAAGCCCACATAATCGATCCGGTCTTGAGCGATTTCACCCACAAATAGTAGGTGAATTGGAGTGCGAAAATGGCAATTCCCTCGTTATCATAGGATCCGGCGACCGAGCGAGATGTGTATCCTGGAGAGATGGCGATGAAGCAGGCGGCGAACAAACCGGCTCCTGGGCTCCAGAGCTCCTTGGTGAGGAGGTAGGTGGCGATGGCGGTGAGTCCGGAGAACGTTGGTGCCAAGAAGACGCAGACTTCACGGATGTGGACGTGGAAGTTGAGAGAGTCCAGAATCCAGTGAATCAGCCCGGAGGTGACCATGAGTCCAGGGTAAACGGTTCCTCCGACAATACGACCCAATGGGTACCAGGCGCGCTCATCGAACCAATTCAAGAATTTGTAGAAACCATGCTGAACCATATGATGTGTTGCACGATAGTTGAACCATGGATCGAACTCGTGGATGATCGACTCGAAGCGAACAATGGCGAAGAGACGCGAGGCGAAACCGACGAACCAGGCCAACGCCAGAATGACGATGGTGAGGAGCGTCGTCGCACCTAGCTGACTGCTTCGGGACGCCGTTATCATTACCTGGAAAAACGAGGAAATTTGGGAATAGAAACGTTTTGAAGAGTACGAGAGTTAGATGACGTTGACAAGACACAAAATAAAGAAAAATGAGAAAAAAGGCCTAAAATACGGTTATAAAGCTTGAAAATTGCTTTTTATGGGGAATTTATTCAAAAAACTGACAAAAACCCTAAAATTCCGTCTGAAAATCTAGAAAAAAAACCAAAAATTGTATCTCATGTTTCCACCCATTTTCAGTCAAAAAATCAACGAAAATATGGTTTTTAAACCTCCAGAAACCAATTTTTCTATCAAAACTCTGGAATTTAAGAAGTTTAAAGCAGCAAAATCGAAAATATGGTTAGATGACGTTGATTAGAGTCATTTCAACCTAAAATATAGATTTAAAACCTAAAAATTGGTTTTTAACACTGCTATGGGTGCATTTCCTTCAAAAAACTAACAAAAAACCCAAAATTCCATTTGGAAACCTAAAAAAAACAACAAAAAAAATTCCCTCAGTTTTTGACTATTTTCTGGCCCATTTTCGGGCGAAAATCAACGAAATTTAGGTTTTTAAACCCCCGAAAACCATTTTTTCGATTAAAAATCAGAAATTTTGAACTTTTTTCGCTGAAAAACCAGAAAAATTAAGCCATTTGGAGCATTTTACTCGCAGTTGGAGTGTCGTGGCAAATTCAAAATACGTAGTTCGCTGCGAGACCCGCCGCTCTGCGTCTCTCTGTGTCGATTTACGGGGCGAGGCAAAAATTGTTTTTTTCACCGATTTTTTCGATTTTTCTCAATTTTCAGATGCTACTAGAATGACAATCAACGGGATATGGGAGTGGGCGAACCACGTATCACAGAAAGTAGCTGTAGAGACACTTCGTGGGAAGGTTCTGGCTATTGGTAAGGCAAAAATTAGAATTTTCAAACAATTTGAATTTTTTAAAAATTTTAGATGGGCACATTTGGCTTTATGAAAGCTTGAAAGGCTGCGAAACTCATCATCAGCAAACTCCAAACTCCTATTTAATCACATTTTTTACTAGGTATCTTGAAAAAAAAATTTTTTTCGAAATTTTTTTTTTCAATTTTTTGACCCAATAAAAATCGGTTTTTCAGAATCCAACGCCTCCGAGAGCTCAAAATCACCCCAATTGTGGTTTTCGACAGTATTAGCGCTAGCTCGCCGGCTCATGAAGGCGTGGACCAAGAGGAATTTGTCCCCAGGAAGCGCCGGAGCTTTGGGGACTCGCCATTCACGAATCTGGCGGATCCGGTGTACAAAACTAATGTAAATAGGCTAAAAAAGCGGCAAAATCTCAATTTTTCATAATTTTTCACCGTTTTTCATTCCAGATGCTCCTCTCCCAGATGGGTGTCAAAGTGATCATCTCCCCTGGCGACGGTGAGGCTCAATGTGCTCGGCTGGAGGAGCTGGAAGTCACTTCCGGGTGTATTACCACGGATTTTGACTATTTTCTGTTCGGCGGAAAGAATTTGTATCGTTTTGACTTCACTGCCAGTGGAAATGTCGCGCTGCTTCATGATGTGGTCCATTTGTCGTTGGGACGCATGAATATCGAAAAAAGTGAGGTTTTGAGCGATTTTTGGGTGTTTTGGGGGGATTTTGTGCTCAAAATTATGTAAATTCACCTAAAAATGTAGGAAAAATCCCTTAAAAATGGTTATTTTCAGCCTTTTTAGACTGAAAAAAGGTGATTTTTGACCAGTTTTTAAGTCAAAATTGGGCATTGTTGACCCAGAAGCTTTCAGAAAATGAGAGAAAAAATTCGAAAAATTGACCAAAAATGGTCATTTTTTGTATTTTTTTTGAGTGATTTTTAGCAAATTTGGGTCATTATTGGCAAAAAATCGTGTAGAATTCAATGAATATTGAAGAAAAATTCCCAAAAAAAATGACCAAAAATGGTCATTTTTAGACATTTCAGACTGCAAAAAAAACCGTTTTTGGACCAATTTTTGAATCGAAAGAGCCGTTTTGAGTCAGAAAATTGCTTTGAAATGATGAAAATGGCGTTTTTAGCTTCAAAAATCGTCGTTTTTAGCTCAAAGATGGTCTTTGTGACTCCAAAATTGGCCAGGATCGCTGACAAATGACTTAAAATGTTCCCAACGGTTACTGTACTTTTCGAAATTCCAGAAGTAGATCGTCCACACCTCATCTCCACTGCGATCCTCCTCGGATGTGACTATTTCCAGCGTGGCGTTCAGAATCTCGGCATCGTTACAGTATTCGATATTCTCGCAGAATTCGGAGACGATGGAAATGAAGACGTCGATCCACATGTGATTCTGGATAGATTCTATTCGTATGTGAAGGAGGAGATTCCGGCTAGATCGGAGGATAGTTCAAGGAAACTGCGTTTAAGGAGGAAAAAGTTCATTTTCCCACAAGGATTTCCGAATTGTCAGGCTGTTGAGTGAGTTTTAGGCCCCAAAAAGATGTAATTTTGTAGTTTTTTACCCTTTTTTTCGAATTTTGCGCCATTTTTCGTGTTGGTAGGAATTTTAATGCGCCGAAATAGCCTAAAAGTGACTTAAACCAGCCTAAAAATGAGCCTAAAATGACCTAAAATCATTCAAAATCCATAAAAAATGATCTGAATCAAGTCTAAAATTGCCTATGATTGACCAGGAAAGGCCTAAAATAGCTTGAATTGACGTTGAATAGCTCCAAAATAGTCTAAAAATTACCTAAAAATGGCCTAAAATTGACCAGGAAAGGCCTAAGATGGCCTGAAAATGACTTAGACCAGCCTATAAATGGGCCTAAAATGACCTGAAATTGTGCAAAAGCTATAAAAAAATGATCTGAGTCAAGCCTAAAAATGGCATAAACAGCCTAAAAATGGCCTAAGATTGACCAGGAAAGGCGTAAATTAGCTTTAATCGGCCCTAAATAGCTCCAAAATAGCCAAAAATAACCTAGCTAAGCCTAAAATTCGCCTGAAAATGGCATAAAATTGACCATGAAAGGCCTAAAATAGCCTTAAAATGACTTAGACGAGCCTATAAATGAGCCTCAAATGCCCTAAAAATGGCTTAAAATCATCCAACATCCATAAACAATAGTCTTAAAATACCCTAAAATTGCCTAGGATTGACCAGAAAGGCCAAAAATGGTCTAAAATAGGTTTCAAAAAGTCAAAAATGACCTAGAATAGCCTAAAAATAGCCTAAAAATGGCCTAGAATTAACCAAAATGCTTTTTTTTCCAGAAACGCAGTGAAAATGTATCTCCAACCGTCAGTCTACCGTACCATCCCACAAAATAACACTGCTCCAATCACCCCAGTTAGTATGGAAAAAATCGAATTAATCCTTCGAAAAGAGTGTGGATGGTCACCGGAACGTCTTCAAAAAGAGCTAACGACGAGTGAGAGACGGACTAGAAATATCACGAATACAGTAACCCAGCCGCGGATCAATGAGTTCTTCAATTCGACGAAAATGAAGAGTTTCTCGCCGATTGTGGAGGTTTGTGACTCGTTGGACGACTACATTTCCTCCAATAATAATTGGGTGAACAAGAGAAAACGCACGGGAGAATCGCCGAAAGCCACGCCACAGAGGAAACGGAGTGCGAAAGTTTGGTAAGGATGCTTTAAAATTGATTTGTAGCTGAATTTTTGGTCTTTTTAGGCTGAAAATAGTACTAAAACGCTGATTTTCGACCAAAAACTTTTAAATTTCCTTTATTTATTATTATTTTTTTTAATTTTTTAAATTTTTTTTTTAATTTTTTAAATTTTCTTTAAAAAATTGATGAAAATGACATTTTTAGCATTAAAAATCATCGAAAATTCAATGAAAACTGAGCTAAGAGAAATTTAAGGTCCTTTAAAATTGATTTGAAATGGATTTAAAGCTAAATTTTAGCCTTCAAGATAGTTTTAAAACCCAAAAATAGAGCTATTTTATGCCGTTTTTTTCTTGGATTTTAGACCTAAAAAAAGGGTTTTAAAGCTAGATTTTGGCTTAAAAAATAGCCTAGATTCAAGATTTTCGGCTGAAAACTAGATTTTTAGAGCTAAATCTCAGCCTTTAAGGTAGCGTTAAAGGCTGAAAACAGCTATTTTTAGCCATTTTTCCTGGATTTTTGGCTAAATTTTCTAAAATTTTGGAATTCAAAAATTCTGAAAATTTTCCGATTTTTGGGAATTTTTTAGGAAATTTCCAAAAAATCAGAATTTTTGAAAAATTCTGAAATTCGAAAATTTGAATTTCCTACTTTATAGAATCTTGAATTAACTACAGTAATACTTTTATCAGAAGTTATCTCATAGCTACAGTAATCCTTAACAGTAGATACAGTATTCAGAGCTACAGTAATCCTAAAAGAACTGCGAAGGGACTACAGTAATCCTAATGGAACTTTAAAGGAGCTACAGTAATCCCTTTATCTACAGCTAACTTATAAAACTGTACTACAGTGACTACAGTAATCCTTGAGGAGCTAAAAATCTGAAATCCTGATATTCTAAAATTCTGAAATTCTGATATTCTAAAAATCTGAAAAATCTAAAATTCTGAAATTTTGAAAATCTGAAATTCGTAGATTCTGAAAATTCATGAAATTCCAAAATTCTGAAAATTCTGAAAATCTGAAAATCTGAAAATTCTCAAATTTTCAATAATTCGAATTTTTTGGAATTTTTGAAATTTTTCGATTTTTCAAAGTTTTCAGAATTTTTCAAAAATTTCCAAAATTTCCGAAATTCTGAAATTCTCAAAATCTGAAAACTCTAAAAATCTGAAATTCTGAAATTCTGAAAATCCAAAAATTCTGATAATTCTAAAATTCTAAAATTCTGAAAATTCTAAAATCCAGAAATTCTGAAAATTCCAGAAATTCTAAAATTCTGCAATTCCAAAAATTCTGAAAATTCGAAAATTCTGAAATTTTGAAAATTAAAAATTCCAAAATTCTGAAAATCTGAAATTCTAAAATTCCGAATTTTTCAATTTTTTGGAATTTTTGAAATTTTTCGATTTTTCAAAGTTTTCAGAATTTTTCAAAAATTTCCAAAATTCCAAAATTTTTGAAATTTTAAAATTCTGGAATTTCTAAGATTCCCAAGGATTACTGTAGCTCTTCAATTTTTTATTTCCAGCATTCCACACAAACCCAATCACCATGGTGTCATCACACTTGACGACTCGGATTGAATCAATTGCTCATTTTTATTTTCTAAAAACTCACTCATATCTTTTTTTTTCTGAAAATTTTTTCTTCAAAAAAATTTCCTCCAATTTACTACCATTTTTTATCGCCCAAAACCTCACCATTTTCAACCAACATTCCTAGAATTTTCCCCGATTTTCCCTTATTTTTTGTACTATATTTCCCCCAAAAATTGACTTTTTCTGCCTCTTTTTCGAGTATTTTTTCCCATTTTTTGTCTAAAAATCCCGCTGAAATTTACACTTTTTTTCCCCGAAAAATCTCCTTTTTCTAGAATTCCGGTTTTTTTGAATTTCAAAAACCGTAAAACCTGTAATAGAAGGGCACCCCCACAGTATCAATTTTGACTACAGGGCCCTTCTATTACAGGTTTTACGGTATATTCTTATAGTAATAATTCTACTCTCTTGATTGCTCGATTTTTGATGATTATTACTGGATTTTTTGTAATATTATGATATAGAAAATTTCTTTTTTTTTTTTTAAATTTTTCTTGAATTTTTTGGATTTTTCAGCGTTTTTGGCGCATTTTTCTTATCTTTTAGCCTTTTTTTTTTGTTCATTTTTAGGTCAAAAAATGACGGATTTTGACCCAAAAATCTCTTTTCAGACCCCGAAAAACGATGAGCGACAAGCCGTTGGCATTGACCGGACCAGGAGGAGCCAGCCAGTTGCAAGATGAGCAGGTAATATTGGATTTCTAGGCCATTTTCGGGATTTTTAGCCGATTTTTCGGCTTTAAAATCGTTAAAGTTAGCCTAAAAACGTTGAAAATGGCTTTTTAGGCCGGTTTAGGCGATTTTTAGCCGATTTTTTGGATTCAAAATCGGTAAAATTAGCCTAAAGGCTAGATATTAACCTGGGGTGCTTTCGGAGCCATTTCAACATGGTGGCCTAAAAAAAATCAGCTTGCAAAAGTTAGGTCACTGCCTTAAAATTGTCTGGAAATGACCTATCACGTGATTTCTAGGCGATTCTGAGGTGATGGCCTAACTTTTGCAAGTTGAGTTTTCTAGGCCACCACCTTCAGAATGATACCAAACGAATATCAGGCCATTTCTAGGTCGTTTTGACATGGTGGCCTAGAAAAACCAAGTTGCAAAAGTTAGGCCACCACCTTAAAATGGCCTAGAAATCACCTGGTATTCATTTGGTGTGATTCCTAGGTCATTTTTCCATGGTGGCCTAGAAAACTCAGCTTGCAAAAGTTAGGCCACCACCTTATAATGGCCTAGAAATGGCCTGATATTCATTTGATGGGTTTTCTAGGTCATTTTGAGGTGGTGGCCTAACTTTAGCAAGTTGATTTTTCTAGGTCACCAACTTTTTTGGTCTAGAAATGGCCTGGTATTCATTTGGTGTGATTCCTAGACTATTTTAGTTGGTGGCCTAGAAAACTCAACTTGCAAAAGTTAGGCCATGACTAATTTCCAGGTTCTCGTCGACGCGTTACCGTATCTCGACACGGAATACAATGAAACGGACCGACAGTTGGCGAGGAATCTTGTTGAGCACGAGTGCAAGGTAGGAAATGTTGTCATGAGGGGGGCACAACTACAGTAACCCAAAAATATTTATAGGTTACGGTTGTCGTTGTTTGGCCTTCAAAAATCCGAAAAACTAGAAAAAAACTTACAATTCTCAGTTTTTTCTGAAAATCCGAAAAGCGATTTTTAGCCAATTTTGAAGCTGCAAATGCAGCCGAAAAGCCCTGAAAATCGGGAACATTTTGAAATCTTCGGGATTTTAGAATTATCACTGATAATGATAATTTATCAGCATTCAAAAAAAACTAAAATTTTGCAGACGTTCCGCCCGACGAAAAACTATCTGACCCATTTGCCAGTGCCGGATTATGATGCATTCCTGACGCCGTGTATGCTCAAAGAAATGAGTCGAATGAAGAAAAAAGAGGAGATGGGAAAGTTGGATATGAGCCGGTGCGAACTCCCACCACCATCCGCTGTCAAGGGTGTGGATAGGAAGTTGTGGGCGAAGGTAGGAGGATTGGAGCTTGAATAGCTGGTTTTTGAGCTCAGAAATGCTGAAAATCGGCTGGAAATGTGATTTTTGGGCATGGAAAGTGGGATTTTTGAGCCCAGGGAGGTTAAAAATAGGCTGGAAACTTGATTTTGAGCTCAGAAAGTCCGATTTTTGAGCTCAAAAATATCATTTTCAGGCTTAAAATTTGGGTTTTTCGGCCTGAAAAATGATAATTTTCGAACATTTTATGGCTAAAAATGTGGTGGTACCATGGATGAGAACTCGGAAAATGAGAACTGCTACATATGAGAACTCGTACGTATAAGAACTCGTAGAGTACATGGCAAAACCGGATTTTTTTTGCAAAATCTTGGAGTATTATGAAAAACGAGATCATTTCTAAAATATTTTTCAAAAAAGGTTGGATCCTGAGCCTGAAATTAGAGCCGGAAAACTGAGTTCTTATGTTCCAGTTCTCATATGTAGCAGTTCTCATTTTCCGAGTTCTCATCCCTGGTACCACCAAAAATGTGCGTTTGAGCCGAAAATTGCAATTTTGAGCTCAAAAATGAAAATCTCAGAAAAGCAACTTTTTCAGCCAAAAAAAAAAATATATTTGAGCTGTAAAAATGGCTTTTTAGAGCGTAAATTTGCGATTTAGGAGCCTGAAAGTTGGATTTTTGAGCCGGAAATTGCAATTTTCAGCCTGAAAATCGGAATTTTTCAGTCTAAAATAGGATATTTGACCTTGAAATTGCGAATTTTCGGCTCACAAAATGTAAATATTCAGCATGAAAATAGATATATTTGAGCTAAAAAATGATGGTTTTTGAGCATAAATTCGAAATTTAGTAACCTGAAAAATGGATTTTTCTGTCTTGAAATCTGTTTCTTGAGCTTAGAAATACTATATTTAGGTTGAGAAATTGGATTTTTGAGCATAAATTTGCACTTTAGCCGTCAAAAATACGACTTTTTAGATCAGAAACTCAGTTTTTAAGCATTGGAGCTCTATTTTCAAGGCTAAAATTGCGATTTTCAGCCTAAAAACCCCAATTTAACACCCATTTTCCAGGTGCTCCGCAACGCGAAGGCTCAAAACGAGCACTTGATGTTCCGTCAAATCAATCTGGAGTTGATGGATGAGTACGCGGCAGAAAACTATCTGCAAAGGAA
Source organism: Caenorhabditis nigoni (assembly GCA_027920645.1). Lineage (NCBI taxonomy): Eukaryota > Metazoa > Nematoda > Chromadorea > Rhabditida > Rhabditidae > Caenorhabditis > Caenorhabditis nigoni. The sequence goes on along the minus strand of CP115866.1, from coordinate 4,356,589 downwards.
CAAAGCAATGGAACAGATACTGACGGAGGCGGAGAAGGAGCTTCGGAGCACCAGAGACGCCATTATGGAAATCCATGCGAGCAGGAAGATGGCTCAGTTGAAGGCAGGAGACAAAGTGAAACAGTTGGAGCAGTCGTGGGTCTCAATGGTCACCAATAATTATAAGTACGGTATTTTGTTTTTTTGAATTACTGTACTTGTATTGGCTATTGTAATAGGGTTACTGTAGCAGCCGGAAGCCTTGGGATACTGTATTCGCAGTCTAAAATTCTAAGAAGTTGTGAAATGACTGTAGTTTGGTCACCGTTGTAAGATACTGTAGTTACTGTAGTTTATTGTGGAGTACTGTGGTTGTGGATGGATTACTGTACTTGTATTGGTTACCGTAGTAGGGTTACTGTAGCAGCCAGAAGCCTTGGGATTACTGTATTTGGAGTACTGTAAGACTGTTTTACAATCATGCGGATTACTGTAGTGGGGGTTACTGTAAGATTGAAATTCCTGAACATTCTAAAATTCTGAAAATCTGAAAATTCCAAAAATCGAAAAATTCTGAAATTCGAAAATTCAAAAATCTGAAAATTCTAAAAATCTGAAATTCTAAAAATCGGAAAATGCGAAAATTCTAAAAATTCTGAAATTCCAAAAATTCCAAAATTCTGAGATTCTGAAATTCTAAAATTCTGAAATTCCAGAATGGAGCTAGAGAATCGCCAAATGGAAAGCGACAACGCGAAACAGATCAAACGGCTGAAGCTGGATCCGGCAAAGTTGGAGGACAAGGAGGACCTCGAGAACTAATTTATTTCCTTTTTTATTCTAATTTTTTTCCATTTTCCCCAAAATCTGATACTCCTTTTCTCCATTTTTTATAGATCTTTTGATCAAAAAATTCTGTGAAAATTCAACTTTTCTTTCTTTCGAAATTTCAATTTTTCTTCCCATAAACGATTTTTTTGGTGCAAATGAAATGCAAATTTATGCAGAACTCGGACTATATAAATATAAGAAATCGCTCCTGGTTTTGTATCAGTTTTCTTTGATTTTCTGCTTTTCTTGAGCTGAAAAATCATGGCGAGAGGTGAGTTTGAAAAACTACAGTAATCCCGAAGAATTCGATTTTTTCAGCTACCGTAAATTTTGAGTTAGGTGTCTTTAAAGGCGCATAGCACAAAAACTACGGTGGATAGAGAAAAGGCTTACTGGTTAGGCTGCAAATGAAAGTTCTATCCTTGTTCTGTATTTTTGTAATAGACAACTTTTTTCTAGCTACTGTAGTTTTTGAGATATGCGCCTTTAAACTTGGTTTCACCTTCAAAACTATTTTTTCAGCACCCGACATATGCCTTCTCCTTACTCTTCTCCTGACAACTGGAACTTTTGCACAAAAATCTGGCACCATTTTTAGTGAGAAAATTTTTTTTTCAACAAATCAGAATAATTTTTTCAGATATGCCGAAATTCGTCAGACATCATGTATTCATGAAAGATGGTAATGTTATGGCTGGTGAGTGAAGTTTTTCAGCGAGCTATATCTCCAAAACCATAAAAGCTAAAGAAAAGTTGTTAACTACAGAAATGTAGAACGTAAAATTTTACATACTTTAGTAGTTGAAAACTTCTAAATACCGTATTTCCTCTAATAGAAGCCCATGGGCTTCTATTTTTCAATCTCTCTCTCAGGATGGGCTTCTATTAGAGGGTGGGCTTCTATTTTTCAATGAATAATTTTCAAAAAAAATGTTGTTCAAAAAATCAGAAATTTGACAATTCGGAAGTTGAGAATTCTGAACTTCTGTGTTTTATTTTAATTCGAAGTTTCAATTCTGCAATTCTAAACTCCAACATTCCGAATTTTCGAAATTCTGAGATTCCCGAAACTCGAAATTCAAAATTCAGGAATTCTGTAACTCAGAAATCGGGAAATTTTCGGTTCAGAAATTGAGAAATAGAAGCCCAAGGGCTTTTATTAGAGGGTGGGCTTCAAATAGAGGTGGGCTTCTATTAGAGGAAATACGGTAGCTTTTCTAGTTTTTAAGATATCCTTTAAAGTTGTAAAATGAGATTTCTAGGCCATCAGTTTTGAAAAGCCAAAAAAAATAATGATGCCAGACTTGAAATCCTTGCAAAATTTTTTGCGAGATGCAGAAAGCTAAACTTTTCTAGCTTGATCCTTAAGTTTTCCGAGTTTTTCGGCTTACTGTAGCTTCAAAAGTTCGCAAACATCGATTGCGAGCTAGAAGGCTGAATATTGGAATCTAGACTAAATAAGGGGAGGGAAATTCGAATCTGATAATCGAATTTCTTCAAAACCTTCCAGAAATCACGAAAATTATCAAAACTTCTCTATAACAATCTTTCGAAATGAGAAAAATTCCAAATTCCAGGATCTCCATCTCCTTCTTCTTGACGCCTACCCCTAAAACCCTGCTATTTTTCAGTACCCCTCGCTGATCCAAGTCCGGACACCATTGCCGCTCTTCAACAAGTCAAGGATCTCAACGTGGAAGGATTCTACACCGCCCTTCGAGACCTCTACCTGGCTGATGGATTTTCAACGGAGAGCACCATGAATCTAGCAATTTTGACTCAAAGTGTGATTCCGGATTTTCAATACCAAGAGGCAATTCAAGCCTTGAATAATACCCAATATGAGATCAAAAATGGAGATTATTCATTAAGAAGAATCAAAGGAATGATTGAATTGAACAAACCGGATGCTCTAATCCATCAGAATTGGCTAATTGATCTTGTTTCGTTGATCCTGGAACAATCTGAAAGATCCAAGGAATTGGTGTACTCTATTAGAGATCTTGGAACGGCTCTTATAGCCAATGGATACTCTCGAGAGGCCTATCCTAACAGAACTATGCTCCGAACGGCTATCCAGGAGTTTTTGACCAAGAATTTCGAAGATGATCCTTTAAATAAACGTTATCTCGAGCCATTGGTCCTCCTGCATCACGTAGTTGGTCCAGAGAATTTTGATCTACTCGGGAATGTTCTGGAAGCTCAACCATGGCTGACAAAAGGAGGAATGCTTCCTAGAGATGCGGAATACTTCAGAATGTATCAGGATAGAATAATGGAAGCTATTTCGGATTCGGATGTTGGGATTACTGTATTGAGCGGATTCCAAAAAGCTTATGAGGATATTGTCAACTCTACGGGAGTTCCGGATACGTTGTTGAATAGGCTGACAGTTTCAAGCATTAGGGATGGATCGGTTTTTGATGGAGGTTACAATACCGAAGAACATTTTGATGTGTTTAGCGAAATCTGGAGAAATCTTAGAACAAGTTCAGTCAGGAACAAATTCGTTTATGCCGTGAAATGGGCGATTCTAGGAGAGTATGGTCCGAAAATCGGAGGGATGGAAAGCCTTAGAAACGCGTTTATCGCTGGAGCACGATTGATTAAGAATCTTGGAGGGTGCGTATGAAAATTCTAAAATCCTAAAAATTGTAGTTCGATTACTGTAGTTGTGACGTGAATGTAGATAGAATATGTTGAAGTCAGAATCATGAGATTACTGTAACTTAGCTAAAGTCCTGTGATTTGGGATAGGTTACTGTAGATAAATACACAACATAGTCAGACGCGTGGGATTACTGTAGTTTACAATTAGTTTGGTTACTGTAACCGTAGTGTTTTTTGGAGTCAAAGTTTTGGATTACTGTAGCTTTTTGTGGGGTATTGTGGATATGGATGAATTACTGTACTTCAAATTGGTTACTGTAGTTTGGTTATTTTTTGTTACTCTATAGAGTTTGGTTAAATGTTGATAAAATCCACTGAATTCTAAAATTCTAAAATTCTGAAATTCTGAAATTCTAAAATTCTAAAATTCTAAAATTCTAAAATTCTAAAATTCTAAAATTCTAAAATTCTAAAATTCTAAAATTCTAAAATTCTAAAATTCTAAAATTCTAAAATTCTAAAATTCTAAAATTCTAAAATTCTAAAATTCTAAAATTCTAAAATTCTAAAATTCTAAAATTAAACAAAAATGTCCTGAAATTCTGAAGTTCTGAAATTCCAAAAATTCTAAAAACTCGAAAATTCGAAATTTTGAAAATTCTGAGGATTACTGTAGTTTTTTTGTGGAGTACTGTGATTGTGGATGGATTACTGTACTTATATTGGTTACTGTAGCAGTCAGAAGCCGGGAATTGCTGTATTCGTTGTACTGTAAGACTGTTGATTACTGTAGTTTGGTTACTGTAGAATGATTTTTAAAATATGGTCGAAAAATATAACTTTTTTTTGAAAAATTTTCGATTTTTTTGGATCTCTAAAATTCTGAAATTCCAGATCCGTGGCTAATGCCAATTCGAAATGCCAAGAAGCCGTAGCCATGTACTCACACGATTCAATTGCCTACACAAATCTCCACAGAGCTCTTCAAATTGTGTTGAAGCTGAGCAAGAAGAGTGAAAATGGCAGAGAAGGCTACAAGGACTTGTTCGACTTGTATTTTGAGAAAACTGCTCCAACTGTCCAACTTTTTTCTCCCTCTCGATTTGAGAGTGCTACTACTATGGAAGCGTTTTTTACGACTATGAAAGCGGCAGATCCCGCCGGATTGCTAACATATTTGCAATTGTTCGAACAAACGGAGGAAATTGATTATCTGGCTTTTTCCAACACAATCAATATGCTTTCGGATGATTCTACATTGGTCCAGTTGTCCTATCCACTTCTCTTATATCAGCCAAACAGTTTCGAGGACGCTGTAAATATGAGAGCCGCCCTTCGAAGTATTGTATCCGTCTCCAAGGATGGTGTCGATCTTGTGGAATATATTCGCTCGGTTAGAGAAATTCTAAGAACCGGAGACTCTCAGAATTTCTTCAACACACTCTCTACACTTTCGAAAACCACCAGAAACGGATCTTGGATGGATGTCCATGAAGCATTGGCTCTCATCAGTTTGATTTATTCTCCGGGATCTTCTGAGCCCCGACTTGCTCCATTCCGAGGACTTGAAGCTATGCTTGGAGCAGATGGAAGTCACCAGGAAGTCTTCCTGGCTTTGCAAACGATTCTGGAGGATCCTGAAACTTCTATAGCCAAATGTCAATTCATTTCTGACTGTTTCACTGGATTAGAAGACGTCACCTTTGTTGTGGAGGCATTGGGAGTAAAAACAGACGAGATTAAAAGAAATGTGGAGGATACTGTATTCGTGGATGCTCTGATCCAATTGCTCCAAGCATCGGAATCCCGGGACGCTCTTGGTAGAATGATTGGATTCCATACGAAACACACGGTCAACCAAGACGCTTCACAGTCGATCTTAATGATAGAGGACTTGTTGAAGTATATGGAGAAGAATCAATGGAGATGAGGTGAGATGTCAATTTTGAAGTCCTGAAAAATAGTTTATAACATTCCGATTTGTCTGAAAATTTTGTAGTGTACTGAACAAGAAAAGTGCTTTATTTTTGTAAGTGACTACTTTTTTCTAGCTACCGTAGTTTTTGAGCTATGCGCCTTTAAATATAGGCTGCCTGCGTCTCGGCGTCTCTTCCTCTATAGACAGTCGAGATTTAAAGGCGCATAGCTCGGAAACTACGATAGATAGGAAAAATTTGTCAACTGTAAAAATAAAGCTCGACTTCTGTTCTTCATTTTGGTTGTCGGCAATTTTTTCTAGCTACAGTAGTTTTGGAGATATGTGCGTTTTTGGTCAATCCTTATATTTTTTCAGAGATTCGAATGGTTTGCCGGATATCGCTGATGACTTCGATTTCTTTAAATTTTTTTATTGAATAAATATTTCATTGCAAAAAATTGATAATTTTGAAGTGACAACAACTTATAAATAATCCCAAATGGGAACCAGAATTTCTGTTTCCAGAATTCAAGAAAATCCGAAAACTGAAAAACATTTGATTCTGTTTAACTCAATCAAAAGCACAAATCACAAATCCATATTTCTGAAATTTCCAAATTTTCCGAGTCATTCCAAGATTTTGAAAAAGATTCTGGATTTAGGCAACTCAAACTTCTGAAAATCCCATTTCTTGAAATTAGGAAATCCTGATTATCCGAGATCCGTAGATTCTGAAATCCCTAAAATGGAAATTTTTTTAATTCGCAGATTTTAAGATTTAGAATTTTGAATTTATCAGATTTTCATATTTCAAAACTATCCCAGTGATCTGTAGAAATATTTTATTATCTTTTTTATTCCAACTTTTCCACTTAATCCTCTTTTTTACAGATCATTCGATCAAAAAGATTTAAAAATTCTCTGAAAATTCGAACTTTTTTTTCAATTTTTCTTCCCATAAACTTTTTTCGGTGGAAATAAAATGCAAATTTATGCAGAAATCGGCCTATATAAATATGAGAAATCGCTTCTCCTTATATTGTTTCAGCTTTTTCTGCTTCTCTTGGGCTGTGAAAATGGCAAGAGGTGAGTCTGAAAATTCCGAAAATTTGAATTTTTTCAAGCTACCGTAATTTTCGCATTACGTGTCTTTAAAGGCGCATAGCTCAAAAACTACGGTAGCTAGAAAAAAGTTGAAAACTACAAAATTGAAACTCTATTTCAGCACCCGACATCGTTCTTCTTATTCTTATTCTCCTGGCTACTGGAACTTTTGGTCAAAAATCTGGCACCATTTTTAGTGAGAAGAATAATAATGTTTTCAACGAACGAAAATAAATATTCAGATATGCCGAAATTCGTCAGACATCATGTATTTATGAAGGATGGAAATGTTATGGCAGGTGAGTGAGTTTTTTCAGAAAGGTATATCTCAAGAACTATGAAAGCTAGGCTGAATTTGTTAACTATAAGAATGTAGAGCGTAGAATTTTACATGTTTTAATAGTTGACTTTTTCTTTCTAACTACAGTAGTTTTTGAAATATGCGCCATTAAAGATGGAGGGCTTTTTGAGAAGGGTGTGGAGGGGTTTGCCATCTGACACCAAAAACTAAACCTCTCTAGCTCGATTTTGAAGAATTTTGGAAGTTTTCTGGTTACTGTAGCTTCGAAAGTACGCAAACACCGAATGAGAACTAGAGAGCTGAAAATTGGAATCTAGTCTAATTCAAGGTTGCTAAATTTGAATCTAACGTTCAAATTTTATAAAAATATCTTTCAGTACCCCTCGCTGATCCAAGTCCGGACACCATTGCCGCTCTTCAACAAGTCAAGGATCTCAACGTGGAAGGATTCTACACTGCCCTCCGAGACCTTTACCTGGCTGATGGATTTTCAACGGAGAGCACCATGAATCTAGCAATTTTGACTCAAAGTGTGATTCCGGATTTTCAATACCAAGAGGCAATTCAAGCCTTGAATAATACCCAATATGAGATCAAAAATGGAGATTATTCATTAAGAAGAATCAAAGGAATGGTTAAATTGAACAAACCGGATGCTCTAATCCATCAGAATTGGCTAATAGATCTTGTTTCTTTAATTCTGGAACAATCTGAATATTCCAAAAATGTGACGTACTCTATCAGAGACCTAGGAACACGTCTGGTTGAAACTGGATTCTCCAGAGAGGATTATATGAATGGAACTATGCTACGAGCTGCTATTAATGAGTTTTGGTTCTTGAATGAAACTTTAAAGGAGCAGTGGATTGAGCCAATGGTCCTCCTGCATCATGTCGTTGGTCCTGAAAATTTTGATCTACTTGGAGATGTTCTGGAAGCTCAACCTTGGCTTATGAAAGAAGGAATGCCAGACAGAGATGCGGAGTACTTCAGAATGTACCAGGAACGGATAATGGAGGCTATCTCGGATTCGGATGTTGGAATTACTGTATTGAGCGGATTTCAAAAAGCGCATGAGGATATTTTCAACACTACTGGAGCTCCGGATACCTTGTTGAATAGGTTGACAGTTTTAGGCCTTAGGGATGGATCGATTTATGATGGAGGTGACTATTCCGATGAATGGTTTGATGTGTCGAGAGAAATCTGGGCCAAACTCCGGGCCAAATTTGGACATAATCGATTCAGGGACAAATTCGTTGAGACCGCGAAATGGGCGATTATCGGAGTGAATGGACCGAAAATCGGAGGGATGGAAAGTGTTAAAAATGCATTTATCGCTGGAGCACGATTGATTCAGAATCTTGGAGGGTGGGTTTTGAAATTCTGAAATTTGAAATGAAAAATTCCAAAAATTATAAAGTTCCGAAAAACTTTAAATTTTCAGAAAATTTTCAAATTCTAAAACTCGTAGGGTTACTGTGTTTTGGTTACTGAAAACGAAAAGAGTTGCTGTAGTCTTGATACTTTAGCTACATTCAGAAGCCTGGGATTAATGTAATTGTGGTGTTGTAAGTTTAAAAGAGACAGCACTGTAGTTTGGCTACTGTAAAGTTTGAATGTAATTTAAGCGAGCTATGCTACCATCATAGTATCGGATAACTGTTTCCTTCTGGAGTACTGTAGGTATGACATTACTGTTGTCTTTTTGCGTTAGATTACTGTAGTTTTATTGGTCATTGTAGTTTGGTTACTATAGTCGCTGTAGACAAATCTTGGGATTACTGTATTAGTGAAACTGTAAGACTATTTTACACTCATGCTGATTACTGTTGTATAAAATTCTGAATGTCTAAGAAGTTGTGAAATTACTGTAGTTTTGTATTTTGGATTACTGTAGTTTGGTCACTGTATTCGTGATAAGGTACTGTAGTTAATGTAGTGTCTTGTGGAGTACTGTGTTTGTTGATTACTGTACTTTATTGGTTATTGTTCCACAGTTACTATAGCAGCCAGAAGCCTGAAATTATTGTATTCGTAGTACTATTTGACTGTCGATTACTGAAGTGGGGTTACTGTATCTTATTGGATTATTGTATAGTTTTTTTTCAAAATTATCCTAAAGTCAATTGGGTTTTTGAAGTTTCGGATAGTTTTGAATATTTCGATATTTTTAAAATTAAAAATTTTGTTAAAATTCCAAAATTCGAAAATACTGAAATTCTGAAATTCTAAAATTTTAAATTCTAAAATTTCAGATCCGTTGCAAATGCCAATTCGAAATGCCAAGAAGCCCTAGCCATGTACGCTGAAGATGAAATAGCCCACACCAATCTCCATAGAGCTCTTCGAATCATTTTGAAGCTGAACAATACAGGTGCAAATGGCAGAGAAGGTTACAAGGACTTGTTTGACTTGTATTTCGAGAAACCTGCTCCAAGAATCCAACTTTTTTCTCCGTCTCGATTTGAAAATGTAACAACTATGAATGCTTTGTTCGCTAGTGTCAAAGAGGCAGATCCCAATGAATTGCTCATCCCTGTTCAATTGATGGCTAAACAGAAAACTGATCTTCAGAAGTTTTCTAATAACCTAAACGCGCTTTCGGAGGATTCAACATTGGTGAACACCTTCAATTCACTATTTGGATACGCCCCAAGCAGTTCAGAAGAAGCTGTGAAGCTCAGATCAGCTCTTCAGAGCATCGGATCCATTTCCAGGAGTGATAGTCATCTTTTGGCGTACCTCCGATCGATTCGGGAGGTTTTAAGAACTAACAATTCAACAAACGATCCTAAGAACTCTGAGAATTTCTTCAATACTCTCTCCAAACTCTCAAACACCACAAGAAATGGATCATGGATGGATGTCCATGAAGCACTGGCCCTGATCGATTCGATTTACCGAGCGGGACCTACAGAGAGCCGTGGGTCCCGACTTGCTTCATTTAGAGGACTCGAAGCCATGCTTGGAACAGATGGAACTTACCGGGAAGTCTTCCTGTCCTTGCAAACGATTCTGGAGGATCCTGAAACTTCTAAAGCCAAGTGCAAATTCATTTCTGACTTCTTCACTGGACTAGAAGACGTCACCGCGGTTGTGGAGGCGTTTGGAGTGAAAACCGACGAGATTAGAAGAAATGTGGAGGATACTGTATTCGTGGATGCTCTGATCCAATTACTCCAAGCATCGGAATCCCGGGACGCTCTTGGAAGAATGATTGGATTCCACACGAAAAACACCGTCAACCAACTATTTCCTGCACAATCGATCTTCATGATTGAGGATCTGTTGGGGTATATGGCAAACAATGAATGGAGATGAGGTGAGATGGAGCGCGTTTGCAAAACTGGCCTAGTTTTGCCTATTTTTAGTTGAAAGTCGTGAAGGTTGAAGCACTACAAAAGCAATCCAGAATTTTCCGATTTGCTTGAAAGTTTTGCAGTATATTTAACAAAAATAGAGGTTAATTTTTGTAATTGACAATTTTTTTCTAGCTACCGTAGTTTTTGAGTTATGCGCCTTTAAAGATTGTGCACGCCCACATATCTTTTAACAACCTCCGGGTTTTTCTAGCTACTGTAGTTTTGGAGTTATGCACCTTTAAAGATTGTGCACGCTTTCACAGCTGGGAACAACCTGCGACGAGGGGGGCAGAGGCGCTCTATTTTAAAGGCGCATAACTCAAAAACTACTGTAGCTAGGGAAAAGTTGTCAGCTAAAAAAACAACAAACATAATCAGATTTTCATTTTTGTAATAGACCACTTTTTTCTAGCTACCGTAGTTTTGGAGTTATGCGCCTTTAAATGTGACCTGCCTAACTATAAGAAGGAAGAGATGCGAAGTCGCATAAAGGCGCATATCTCAAAAACTACGGTAGCTAGAAAAAGTTTTATATTATACAAAATTTGTTTTTGTTTTTCATTTTTGCAGTTTACAACTTTTCCCAGCTACCATAGTTTTTGAGTTATGCGCCTTTAAATATGGCTTGCCTAGGAAGGAAGAGATGCGAAGTTTTAAAGGCGCATAACTCGAAAACTACAGTAGCTAGAAAAAAGTTGTGAACTACAAAAATATTGCTCTATTTATAAAAAGTTTTGGCCAAAAGTGTAGTTTTTTCAGAAATTCGAGAAGTCTGCATGATGTCGCTGTTGAATTCTAATTTCTTGTTTAATTTTTTTATTGAATAAAAATTTCATTGCAAAAGTGGGATCCAAAAATGGATAGTTTTTTAGTACCAATAACTTTTGAAATTTTGAAAATTCTTGACGAGAATTTCTATTTTTAGAACTTTGAGAAGATCCTTCGAATTTTTATTCAGAAAATCGATTTTTTTCAATTTATAAGATGAAATATTCATATTTCGGAAATTTCCAGATTTCTCAGAAGATTGAAGATTCTGGAATCCTGAAATCCTGAAATTCTCAGATTCTTAGACTTACTATTAGATTCTTAGATTCTTAGACGATGTAGATTTTTGAATTTTCGAATCTCTAGAATCTCTAAAACCTCATGAAAAACAACAACAACCACATTATCTTCTACAATTTTATTCAGATAAACTAAAAGTTCGTCATACATAGTCGGTGTAAATTGAATCTAAATCGTTTCCCTGTGCCAACAATTCATCATTTTTCCCGAATGTTTTCCATCTGCGGAATCCTTTCTCACTGTACACCCATCCATCCTTTTCCCTCTTTCTTCGCATTTTCCAAAGTTTTTCCAGAGTCTCTTGCGCTATTTTCCGTCCACCTTCAATTTCTTCGTTTGCTTCTGCCCATTTCTCGTCCATTTTCCTTAGATCGTCTTGGGTTTCATCTTTAAATTCGTTGTCCCGTTTCCAATTAAAACGAAGACGGTACTCGATCTTCAGCTGCTCAATTAGTTCACATGTGGCGTCCTGGAATAGTGTTATTTTAAACTTAAAATTCTATTCCATAATGTTGAAAATGTAGTTTACAACTTTTCTCAAGCTACTGTAGTTTTTGAGTTATGGGCCTTTAAAGATTGCGCACTGTACTTGCTGGAGGTATCCCATTTTTAAAGGCGCACAACTACAAACCTACAGTAGCTAGAAAAAAGTTGTCAACTGTAAAAGTAAAGGCCTACTTTAGTTTTTCATTTTCATTATTGTCTACCGTAGTTATCGAGAAATGCGTCTCTCAAATCAAGTAATCTATAAAGGCGGGCCCAGATAAGCGCTCAATATTTAAAGGCGCATATCTCGAAAACTATGGTAGCTAGAAAAAATTTTCAACTGCAAAAACAAAAATCTGTATATCTACAAAAACAAACTTACACCATATAGGAAAACCAAGAACGTAATAATCGAAAATCCGAAGAGAAGCTCATTGCTGACGGCGTGTGTCTTCATTGCTCTCAGCAAATGAAGTTCCGTGACAAAGTCGATTTCCCTATCAGGGTTCTTTGCGAACCGCTGGACCAGCCACTCGACGTCTGGAATTTGGAATTTTTGAAAATTTTGAAAATTTTGATATTATTTGATTTGCTGAATTTCAAAAAAATGGATTGTAGTTGTTAGTTATTTGGAATTCATAAATTTCAAAGTTTTGGGATTTTTTAATTTTCGGTATTTTGAAGTTTTGAAATTTCTGAGAAAAATAAGAAACTTTAGAATTTTAGAATTTTAGAATTTTAGAATTTTAGAATTTTAGAATTTTAGAATTTTAGAATTTCAGAATTTTAGAATTTTAGAATTTTAGAATTTTAGAATTTTAGAATTTTAGAATTGGAGAATTTTAGAATTTTAGAATTTTAGAATTTTAGAATTTTAGAATTTTAGAATTGGAGAATTTCAGAATTTTAGAATTTTAGAATTGGAGAATTTTAGAATTTTAGAATTTTAGAATTTTAGAATTTTAGAATTTTAGAATTTTAGAATTTTAGAATTTTAGAATTTTAGAATTTTAGAATTTTAGAATTTTAGAATTTTAGAATTTTAGAATTTTAGAATTTTAGAATTTTAGAATTTTAGAATTTTAGAATTTTAGAATTTTAGAATTTTAGAATTTTAGAATTTTAGAATTTTAGAATTTTAGAATTTTAGAATTTTAGAATTTTAGAATTTTAGAATTTTAGAATGTGCCGTCCCAGATATAGATCAGTGAGACCTATTCAGGACGGTCTTTCGAGCATGTTGGACAGAGTCAATAATTAACGATTTATTAGGACTTAGATATAGGATTGGAGAGTTCTGAGTGACGGTGCTGCAGCCATCGCAGGTGATCGGTCTGCAGGTGGTGAAGGCATCGGTAGAGATGATCGGTCCGCTGGTGATGCTTCAGTGGTTGATGCTGCTCCAGTGTTGGGGTTCGTCAGAAGTTGATCCTCATCTTGGGTTGATCTTTTGAATTGTGATACTATTGATACTGATTGTTTGGCTCCATCCTCTTCCTTATATAGTGAATTCCGTTGAGTGCCACGTGGATGTCCAGGAGGCCAGGGTAGATCTTGGCGGCGATAGTAGCAGTGGTCACGTTTCTTCCTCCAGAAATGTCCTTTTATATATTCATCGTCAATTATGTATCAGTCAGAGTGGTTGTTAGGTACTGCTGATATAAGGTCGTGCAATAGGTCAACCTATGGTCGCGACACTGGGGGGGCGGGGGAGAGAACCGCTCCTGTGGGACATAATTGACTGACTTGAATGGCTCAGATAAATTTTATTCTCCAATATTTTCCTGCTGATTATGTCAGCTGTGTCAGTTGGCTCATTGTACGGTCAACTGCTGTGTATTCGATGAATACCGAATTGATGTTGCTGATTTTTTGTTGTGTTTAAGAAGCTGTCAGCATCTTGGATCTGGTATTGGATACGATATAGGTCGGATATGGTTTGATATTGCACTCAAAACGACATGTTTGAGTTTTGGTTGAAAATCAAGCAAGATGGCTTAGTGTTGTAGTTGTGGAGAAATACTTTGAAGTTTTCTCCTCTGATTATGTCACTTTGAAATGATTAGTCTCGAATCTTTTTTATTATTCGACTTTTTGCCAGGTGGCTTTGATCCTTTTTAGTGTTTAGGAAAATATGATTGTTGCTCAAAGAACGTTTCTTGATTGTTTCAACAATTTAAACATTTTCTGTTGTTGATTAATTAGAAATTTTGTTTTCCAATCACACAATACTGGTGATTTCTTTGTATTGTTCATTGTGCTGGATGTATATTTTCTGAGGCACTTGTTTCTCGTAATTTTGCCGATCGGTATAGATAGATCGAATTAGATATGTTCATTCTCGTGTTGGAGATGAATCGGTACTATGTTGCTTGAGAGTTCTACTTCGAGAATAAGTTATTGGATTGATGAGATATCGTTGGATTGATTTTGTCATTTGCTATTCGGATATTGCAAGTGGTGATTGGCACTAAACAAGAAAATGAGATGTCTTCATTTAGACTATCATAGTTGTGATCTTTCAGATGATCAGACTATCGATCAGAGTGAAAGTGATTTGGCTTTGAGAATCTCTGAATTGAGGAGAGCGTATGATGTAGTTTATTGAACATCATAGTCTTATTATCCGCAATGGCGAGAAGCTGATGAACTCCTGGAGTTTCTGGGAACAATATTTTGTGTTCATAACTAACTCTGGGTGATTTTTTTTTGTGAAAGGTCACCTTCTGTGAGGTGAAGATTTTTTGAGCTTTTTGGTTCTTTTGGTGAACCTTGGCCACTGTTCAAGTGTGGTCCATGTGCCATTTTTGTGGTTTTTGAATAAGTGCTATTGAGCCTTTTATAGGTGTTTGTATGACCTCTTTCTTGAATTGTTTTATTGAAAAACACATCTTGTAATGTTGGATGATTTGGTGCTAGAATAGTTCGATAGATCACTGATAGTGATTTCGTTATCGAAAATCATCTAAAGATGTTATGCTAATTAATGCTAGTTATGCTATGCTAGTTAATTTGGTGCTATAATCGATCGATTTGGTGCTAGTTTAATTCGATGTGGTGCTAGAATTTTATAATCACTGAGTGACTTTTTTTTTATCGAATATCGAGTTAGGTAATATTCTTCGTGGACGTTGTTATCGAAGCATCGCAATGAGAGGCCAGTCAAAATTTTATCTTCATGGACGTAGTTATCGAAGCATCGCAATGAGAGGCCAGTCAAATTTTATCTTCGTGCTATGTTACTGTGTTGGCCTTGTTATCGAAGCTTCACAATGAGAGGCTAGCCGAATTATCAAAAAAGAAATGAGTTGGCCTTGTTATCGAAGCTTCACAATGAGAGGCTAGCCACATTATCAAAAAAACTGAGTTGGCCTTGTTATCGAAGCTTCATAATGAGAGGCTAGCCGAATTATCACAAAATACTCTTTTCAGAGTTAATTGGCTATTTTGTCGCTGTTACAGATGCCGTTGGGCCCTTGGCAGTTTGTTTTAGTTAACAAAATATGCTTCATAACTTTCTGGGTCCGAGTTTAAATCCTTAGAAGTTCATACTGTGAAGTTCTGGATGGCTCTGATGGTCACATCTTCTGATGGATTTATTACATCCTTTTTGTGGAATAGTTTATTTCTCCCTATGTTTTCATCCCTATTATTATATCGAATTGAATGAGGGATTTTTATTTTTGTTTGTTTTTGTAGCCTCCGTTCTCTGCCACGTCTACTCTTTTCAAGTAGCCAATTAGAACGGGGACTATTGAGGATCAACAGATCCATAGTGTCTGATTCGCTTTTTCGACAACGTCGAGCAGCTTTTCTGTTCTAGATGATGTTAATGCCACTTTTTCGACTGTTCTTGATTTAGAACGAGATATTTCCAATTTAAATTTTTTTGTTAAGCAGTTAAATACTCTATACATGGGAAGAGCTAGTAGGAATCTCGAGGAAGTGTGCGTTGCTTCCTATCCGATGAGACCGATATTTATATTAGCCCCATGGCGTTGATACGAAACAAGCTCAATGAGTGATGCTCAGAAACCTAAGGATAGCTTTTAATAATGATAGCTGATAATGGATTTACACTGAGTTGGAACTATGATAATTCTTGTTCGTTATAAATATCAAGATACTCAGCATCTGGAACCTTTTCTTCTGCACCTTTGCAGTTACTCAATTCACAAACAATGCTTTCGTATCTTCCTGATTAGTTTACTTTTCCTCGGCAAGTTCCCCAGAAACCGGGTAAGTTCATCTTGCTAAACTGTAATTCAGTTGTTAATTATCTCGTCTAATCTTTCTTTAACATACTCCATAACAATTGACATTGAGTTCGAGCAAAAGGAAAGTCGGGTTATGACAAATGTCAATCGTGTCAGCTGTGACGTTGACTTTCTCTGTTAGTTTTTTTTTTTCGAAGATCTTTTTTTTTTTTTTTTCGAAAATTATTTTCGGTGGTTCAGATTATATGTTCTGTATTCATGTCGAGTTTCAGCCCTGTGCCACGTCTACTACTGGGTAGTAGCCTATCAGAGCTCCGACTATGGAGTATCAATATTTGAGGGCTTTATGAAAGCCTAATTGCATTTTCCGTATGGAAATGCATGTGAATCTATTAATCACGAACTCTTGAACAACTAGCTCTGATCGCCGGGCATGTAACCTCGGTCGATGCACCATGTGCCGTCCCAGATATAGATCAGTGAGACCTATTCAGGACGGTCTTTCGAGCATGTTGGACAGAGTCAATAATTAACGATTTATTAGGACTTAGATATAGGATTGGAGAGTTCTGAGTGACGGTGCTGCAGCCATCGCAGGTGATCGGTCTGCAGGTGGTGAAGGCATCGGTAGAGATGATCGGTCCGCTGGTGATGCTTCAGTGGTTGATGCTGCTCCAGTGTTGGGGTTCGTCAGAAGTTGATCCTCATCTTGGGTTGATCTTTTGAATTGTGATACTATTGATACTGATTGTTTGGCTCCATCCTCTTCCTTATATAGTGAATTCCGTTGAGTGCCACGTGGATGTCCAGGAGGCCAGGGTAGATCTTGGCGGCGATAGTAGCAGTGGTCACGTTTCTTCCTCCAGAAATGTCCTTTTATATATTCATCGTCAATTATGTATCAGTCAGAGTGGTTGTTAGGTACTGCTGATATAAGGTCGTGCAATAGGTCAACCTATGGTCGCGACATAGAATTTTAGAATTTTAGAATTTTAGAATTTTAGAATTTTAGAATTTTAGAATTTTAGAATTTTAGAATTTTAGAATTTTAGAATTTTAGAATTTTAGAATTTTAGAATTTTAGAATTTTAGAATTTTAGAATTTTAGAATTTTAGAATTTTAGAATTTTAGAATTTTAGAATTTTAGAATTTTAGAATTTTAGAATTTTAGAATTTTAGAATTTTAGAATTTTAGAATTTTAGAATTTTAGAATTTTAGAATTTTAGAATTTTAGAATTTTAGAATTTTAGAATTTTAGAATTTTAGAATTTTAGAATTTTAGAATTTTAGAATTTTAGAATTTTAGAATTTTAGAATTTTAGAATTTTAGAATTTTAGAATTTTAGAATTTTAGAATTTTAGAATTTTAGAATTTTAGAATTTTAGAATTTTAGAATTTTAGAAAGCGTCAAAACCCAATTTTTCAAAAAAAAAAAAACTCACAAGCAAAGGCTCCGGACCTATTAACACCATCCTGACAATGAACAATCACTGGCGTCTTATTGATTCTTGCCATTTTGAGCATATTCGAAACGATAGCCGGATTCATCGGATTTTTGGATAAATCACCTTCTCTTGTTTTCGCGTATTGGACGTGCTCAATTATGAGTTTTGGCTCATCTTTGCTGGAAATCGAAAATAAATGTAACCTTCAACTTTGAGCCCTTATTGCCTGGGAAAAAATCGAAAAGTTGTCAACTGATAAAATGGTTTTCATAATATCAGCTACATTTTATCAGTTGACACATTCCTGATATTTTTCATAGGATCCGACAGAATCGTAATTCAAAAATTAATTCCCAAAAAAACAAAATCTCACTCGTATGTGACTTCCAACTGTCTTCTCACAACCTGTCCATCTCCTAATACTTTGTATTCTTTGCATAAGATTGTGTACACTTGATTGTATACATTTTCATTCCTGAATGTCTTAATCTGTCCCTTTTCCAACGGAATATACTCAAAACACATATTCTTGCCATCTTCTTCGAAACCACTCATCATGAACACTTCCTTAGTTTTTGACTCCTTAATCATAACCCAAAACCAATACGCTTCCTCTTCGTCCGTTGGAGATTTGCCAAGAATGAATTTGAGCTTATTGGGAAATGTCACTATGTTTGCATCCATTTTTTTGGTTTCTTCTTTAAACTTTCTTCTCCTTCCATTCGGTTGCTCAACCATGTATTTTATATTGAACCGTGTTCTTTCTTCAATTGCGTAATTGGTACTGAAAGAAATCGATTTTTTTTCAAAGGAGTATCTTGAGCCTTTTGGATTTTTCAATTGTCCCAACTTTAAAGGCGCGTAACTCTTAAACTACAGTAGCTAGACAAAAGTTGTCAATTACAAAAACAACAAATAGAAATAGACCTTTATTATCGCTTCTGACAACTTTTTCATAGCTACCGTAGTTTTTGAGCTATGCGCCTTTGGAGATTGATTAAGCCGAAAGAAGGTAAGTGTTCCAGATTTCAAGGTGCATAACTTTAAAAATCCACTAGCTAGAATAAAGTTCTCAATCACAAAATCAGAGTTCCAGTTTTTATTTATACTTTCTAGGAATTTCGTATTAACTTAAAAGCTTTAAAAAAATTTTGTAGCCCTTGAAAATAAGCCATTTTTTAACTTTTTTTTAAATGCACCTGATAAATTTAGTGATCAAAGTTTAGCTTACTTTCAAGCACTACAAAAGTCATTCAAACTTGCTATATTCATTTGAAACTTCCAGAAAATCTTAAACAAAAATAGATCTTCAATTTTGCAGTTCTTTTTATCAGCTACCGTAGTTTTTGAGTTGTGCGCCTTTAAAAGATCAGCATTTCTTTTCTCAGGTCCTAAATCTTAAATGAACGTATCTCAAAAACTACGGTAGCTACAAAAAAGTTGTCAACTACAAAAATGAAGCTCTATTTGTGTTAAATAAGTTTCAATATCATGCCGTTAAAAAAACTAACTTTCCATCTGCATTTCCACCACAATACGTCTCCGATTCCCATTCCGTGTAAAGATGTTGAAGAGACGAGCCGACAAATTCCCAGAAAAATGTGTAGACATTTCCAACTATTTTCTTTCCAGCTTCTTTCAACTTTTCCAGGTCCTTTCTCTTTCTCAACCTCTCAAAAATACGATTGTTTAAAATGTCAATTTGTTCTTGAGAAACATTGATTTTACACCGTGCTGAAATATTTTTAAGGTCAAAGATTCAAAAAAAAAACTATAAAAATACCACTATCGTTTTGAGTTTTTTCCGCTGGAGCATCTTTCTTGGATTTCACGTTTTTCTCTTTTTCATCTTTTTTTGATTTTTTAGAGTTGTGATCCGATTGAGTTTTGTCTAGAAGCAACTCTGGAGGTGGAGGGTTGAGTAAGGGTTTCTTTTCAGATACTTTTTTAAGTTTAGTCGAAAGTTTAGCTGGAGGATTATCCTGTTCGAAGGTGACGCCTTCTCGTGAGAAAGGTGTGATTGCATCCCTTCTTCTCTGCGCTTTCTGCTTTTTTCTCCTTTCTTCCATGTATTTTTTCAGCTTCGGGTATCCAAAAATACGGAAGAGAATACTAACTGCAATCAGTACAACCAGTGCAAGCACGCCGATCAGGATGGGCATGTAGCTGAAATGAGCAATGAGTTTTCACAAAAAGTTGTTTTCAATTTTTTGAATTTCCGAATTTCAGCATTTCTGAAAGTCACAAAAACCCAGAATTCAATTTATCAGAACTTTTGAAATGTATTTCAGACATTTTGAAAATCAAAAATTCCAAAATTTAAGTTAATATAAGTTTTTTCTCGAATTTTTCAATTTTTTATTAATTTTCAAAAAATATTTTTTTCGAATTTTCAGATATTCTGAAATGTCATATCCCGAAACTTTTTTCGAAATTTTTTTTTCGAATTTTCAGACTTTTTTCGAATTTTCAGACGAATTTTCAGAGTTTTTCGAATTTTCAGACTTTTCAAAATTTCTTGTTTTTCTAATTTTTCGGAAAAAAAACCAAACTCACTTGAATGATCCAGCCGGAATTTGAGTTGTCGAAAAAGCAGACGACCATGAGGATCCAGAAGATCCAGAAGATCCAGGAGATCCAGGAGATCCAGGCGGTTTGGAAGGATTCTTGGCAAAACTAGCAAAGAAGGTGTCCAGTGCTGTCAACGTCTTCTTAGAATCGTCGAAACTTTTTGAGTATCTTGAAAACTCCATTCCAATCATTGCCATCTGGTCAACCATTTTCAGAAGTTCTTCCAACTTGGCTTTCTTCTGAGTATCCGCAGTTTCTCCGATCAACTTTTCCAACGAAGTTCCGATTTCCAGAAGGTCCAGAGACAATCCGGAAACAGCTTTGGCTTTGGCGAAAATCTCATGATGATCAATTAGATTCGTGGATTCTGGATTTTTTAAAGACGATTTCCAAGATTCCAAACTTTGCCACGTTTCATCAAGAGAGGCTTCCATCATGACCAAGGAGTCCAAATTATCCAAATCTTTTTGATCCAGGGATTTTGAAGTTTTCTTAAGATCATCAACCAATTTCAGTTCTGGAAGTATCTTCTGAATTTCCGCCTTTTTTTCAATTGCAGTCTTCATTGCTCCGATTCCTTGGGTTGCCATTGAAATCACTTCTGAATGGGTTTTCCGATCCGTCAAACGATCCAAACCATCCGAACCTTTTCCTTTGAGATTATTCATATCGTTTTGGAGTTTCTTGAGATCCGGAGAGATTTTTTCAACCTTTTCAATGTACTTCTCCAAAGAATCCAAAGAACTCGAATTCAGTGATTCCATACTTCTAGTCAGATCAATCATCCCAATAAGATTTCCAGAATTTTTGACATTTTTCAAGCATCCAAATGCTTCGGATAATGGCTTGTAGCTATTTTGAAAATCGGCAACTTTTCCTACATTATCGTGAACAGCCAAAGCATGATTCTTCAATCCAGATTTCAAATTTTTGATCTTCTCAACCAGACTTTTGATCTTCAACACTTTTTCATTGAATCTACCGTAGTCCTTATAACTTTTGATTTTGTCAAAGGCGCCTTGCAAGTCTCCAACACTTGATTCAGCAAATCCAATGACATCAGAAAGCATTTTTTGGAATTCTGGGTCCTTTGAAATTTCAATGAGTCCATCAAGAACTGATTTCAAGCCATTAACGGATTTTTCCATATTTTGCGAACTAGTTGTTAACAAATCCATATCAGTTGGTATCGTTGATATTGGGAATTTGGCTCGACAATTTGTGAACTCTCTTGCCACATTTTCCGCTTCCGTCGGCTTGTAATCAGTTGTCAAAAGTAGATCAAAAATTGGAACTTTTTGACCTCCGGATCCTTTCAAATCGGTTTGAATTTTGTTCAGAGATGGAGCTTCGAAGAGTTTCAAACTTTCCAGAGATTTTGAAAAATTGGGAGATTTGATAACAGATTTTATCCAGGGATCATTCAAATCTTCAAGCATTTTTTCAAATGTTGCTTGATTCGAAACGTTTCCATATGACGTCATCAAATCTTCAACTGATTTCAGAGCTTGAATATTTTTATTCGATGTTTGCGAATATGTCCAAATATCCTTGAAATTTTCAAAGTTCTTCTTTTCAGCTTCAGACTTGACAGTGAACGAGCCAGTATGTTTATTGTATTCTTCGGCAGCATCAGTCGCTTGGAAAATTACTGATAATGGATCCGTAACACTTTTGATATCAAAAACAGTCTTGACTTCTGGGTGATCGGAATTCAGAATCTTGGTTTCAGAAGACAACGATGTTCCATGGTTTTTTAAAGTCAAAAAGTTTCCGTTGGCTAGAGCTTTTTCCGCATCGTCTTCTAAATCTTTTCTGCTTTTGAAAAACTTTAATGCCTCTTCCAGTTTTTCGCAATACTTCAAAAAATTTTCAACCTTCGGAAGATCGATTTCCTTGTTTTTCAAATTCTCAGTAATCTTCTGAATCTCTCCAGACTCCGCCCAGTTTTCCACATCACCCAATCCATCAACTTTCCTTCGGATAGCTTCCAAAGCTAGGAAATATTTTCGATTATCACTGATATCTTGGCTTCTCCTCAGCGAATTGGATACATCAACCAACGACTTCAATTCGGTTTTCAAGGCTCCAGGATCTTCGAAAACATGATTCAGATTCTTGATTTTAAAGATCTCATCTATGGAAATTTCACCGTCCGTCAATCCTTTTTGAACATAAATTCCATAAGTGATTCTCGCGATTTTTTCCATACGATCCACCGAGAGCTTCAAATTAGTATCTGAAAAATGAAAAATTATAAATTCAAAAAATCAGGAAAAAAATTTACCGCTGGTATCTCGAGACATTCTGGAGAAACCATAGGATACGAACACCAATATGAACAAAATATATATGTCTGAAAATTTCAGTTATTTTTTTTTCTAGAAAATATTAAAGGAAACTTACTCATTTTTTTGATATAGCCACTGTTCGATTTTTGAATAGCTTCGAAAAGTAGTGGAATAATTGAAAACAGCCAAGTTCTTGTGGCTTTTATAGAAAATCGTGGCGTTGGCTTTCCAAAAAAATCTAACGGGTTTTTGGGTTTTCACGTTTTTAAAAGGTCAAGAAATCTTTTTCAAATTATCAGAAACCCAAAATCGGAATCAGGAAATTCAGAATTTTCCAAAAAAATCGGAAAATTTGGAATACCAATTTTTTCAGAAATTCATGAAAATTCGATTATACCAAAATGCAACAATTTAAAGATTAGATTACTGTAGAATACTTCCAGAGCATTTATAATATTTTTCGAAAATTTTAACTATTCAAAAATTTGTAGAATTGTGAAATTATGTTTCAAAGTTTCTGCATTTCTGAAAATCTGGAATTCTAGAATTTTCCATTTTGTGAATCTGATATTCATTTCTTATGATTTCTAGGTTGTGTATCTTGTTTCTGTAATTTGCAAGTTTCGAGACATCGAAACTTTTTAGTTTTGTAGTTTAGGCTCAAAAGTTGCAAAATTTGTGAGCATTTGAAAAATCTGAAATTCTGAAAAATCTGAAAATTTTTTCAAAAATTCTAGATAAAATGCTTTAAAAAAATAAAAGGACCAAAATGAAATTGACATAAAAATATCATTGAATTCAGAAAAAAAAATATTTAGAAATTTTCGAAAAATATTGTGGAGAAGAATGCAATCAAATCAGCCAGAACGATGGGTTCTCTGAAAATATAAAATATTTTTTTGCAAATTTCTTAATTACACCCAATTATCTTTTCATCCGATTTGTTTAATATCCTTCAAAAATATTTTTTAAAATTTAATTTCACAAATCAGTTTCCTAATTCCCCTCTAATTATCTAACCTGGCTATACTAATTAGAATATGATTAATTACCCAAAAAAATTGGACCCCAAAGAGATTATTCTTCCTCCTCCCACATATTGAACTCTTCGAAATTTATGTGAAGAAAATTCTGAAAAAGTTAATTGATATTTAATTAGTCACTAATTAGTCACAACAATTATTTATGCACTGATAAGAAATTATAAGAACTGCTGTGCTACGATTACAGTAATACCATGCTTGTAATTATTGCCGCGACTACAGTAACCGACACAACCACAGTACACAATAGAAGACTACAGTAATCCAACTACAGTACCTCGTCAGGACTACAGCAGTCAAACTACCGTAGCCAATACAACCACAACACACTACAAAAAAGACTGCAGTAATTTCACTACAGTACCACATCACAATTACAGTAAGCCAAGCTACAGTAACCAATAAAAGTACAGTAATTCGTCTTACACTATGAACCAAAGATAATCCTACAGTACCCACTACAATAATCCCATGCTTTTGACATTAATGCGATTCATCTACCATCACATCACAACTACAGACAACCAAACTAACGTACTCCACTAATAATTGCTTCATGCTTAGTTAAATTACAGTACTACAGTAATCTTTCCATCCTCATTCCAAGAGACAAAATAAAATACAAACTACACAACTGCAGTATTCCCACGATTTTGACTGTAACGACTACAGTGATACAACCACTTCACAACTACAGACAACCAAACTACAGTACTCCACGAAAAACTACAGTAATCCACAAACCTTGAGCTCTTTAAATGGAACAATGACTTCTGGCTGTGCATCTTTATCAATTTCAAATGTAGCACTGATTGATTGGAAGATGTCTCTTGGAAATCTCTGGTCAGTTCGCTGGCGGTTATAATATTGTTCAGTAACTTCTTAGGGTCTTCCAGATCCATTATCGATTTTACAGATTTCACATAGCGATTGAAATAGGCGGAATCCACGGAGATACCGGCAATAGTCTCTAGAATATTTCTATAGAGAATTGCAGTGGCCTTATCTTCAAAATTGAGTTAAAACTTCTCATTTAATATCTCCAACACTTTATCGTCATCCTGCAGACTGTCGAATAGTTTTTTTTGCTCTCGAATTCGATATTTATCCTTTGTAACGCTTCGGAGCATCTTCATGAGCAATTCCAAATTTTCTACACTCTCCAAATCCTTTAATAATGGGAGCATTGTACGGATCTTCAACAGTTTAGAGGGCGAGAAGATGAGTTGGCCTTCAGGAGCCACGCCATCGAAGAAGGATTCAAAGATGTACGAGTATCCGGGTCTTCCAGTTTCCTCATCCGATCGATTCAGCTTCTTTACAATCTCCATCGCCCAATCTAGCCGTTTATAAAACTTGATGTCACTTGAAACAGCGTTTTTGAGCTCCAAGCATCCGAATCCCGGGACGCTCTTGGTAGAATGATTGGATTCCACACGAAACACACGGTCAACCAACAATGTGCTGCACAATGGATCTTCATGATTGAGGATCTGTTGGGGTATATGGCAAACAATGAATGGAGATGAGGTGAGATGGAGTGTAGTTGACCTAGTTTAGCCTATTTTTAGTTGAAAATCGTGAATTTCGAAGCACTACAAAAGCAATCAAGAATATTCCAATTTGCTGGAAAATTTTGCAGTATACGAAACAAAAATAGAGGTTCATTTTTGTAGTTAACAACTTTTTTCTAGCTAATGTATTTTTGGAGTTATTTTAAAGATTTTGCGGGCGCTCACAGCTTGAAAGAGCATCCGATGAAGGGGAGAGATACTGTATTTTTAAAGGCGCATAGCTCAAAAACTACAATACCTAAAAAAAAGTAGTAAACTAAAAAAATCAAGGTCTATTTTTGTTTTTCATTTTTGTAGTGGACAACTTTTTCCCAGCTACCTTAGTTTTTGAGTTATGCGCCTTTATAAATTAGGTACCTCGTACCTCATTCACGCTAGGAGCGTGCGCATTCTTTGAAGACACATAGCTCCAAAGCTACGGTAGCTAGAAAAAAGTTGTAAACTACAAAAATGAAGCTCTATTTTTTGAAAATTTTTGCCAAAAGTGTATTTTTTCAGAAATTCGACATGGCCGCATGATATTTCTGTTGACTTCTATCATTATTCTTATTTTTAATTTAATAAAGATTTCATTGCAAAACTGGCATTCATGATCTCTTTCTAGAATCAAGTACTGAATTTTTCAGAAATTCTGAATAAATCGAAAAATTCTAATTATCAGATTTTTCGATTATCAGAACTTTGAGAAATTTCCAAAAAGTTGAAGTTCCCCATTTTTTCACTTCATAGTCACAAATCCAAATATTCTGAACTTTCCAAAATCTTCAGAGGATTTGGAGATATCGAAAAGGAAAAAAAAGAGTAGGTCAATTCAAAAAAACTTATTCTAGAAATGATAAATCAGAATTTGAAATTTTCAGATTTCAGAATTTTAGAATCTTCTAATCTGAAACTCCAGATATTTCTGGAAACTTGAAAACCCTCACGTTCTTTTAAAATTCTCAAAAAAATTTCTTGACATTTTAAAAACGTGAAAACCCAAAAATCCGTTAAATTTTTTTTTGGAAAGCCAGCGCCACGATTCTCCATAAAAGCCACAAATCTTGGCTCTCCTCAGTTATTCCACTACTTTTCGAAGCTAATCAAAAATCGAATAGTGGCTATATCAAATAATGAGTGAGTTTTTTAACAAAAATTTCTGGAAAGAAAATCCCAAATTTTCAGACATTTACATCTTGTTCATATTGGTCTTCGTATCCTATGGGTTCTCCAGGTTTTCTCGAGATACCAGTGGTGAGTTAAAAAAATTTTTTTTTTTGAAAAATACCGTAAAACCTGTATTAGAAGGGCCCCTCCAATAGAAGGGCATTTGAGAGGGGAGGGGTTCCTTCAAGATATGTCGTCTTATGCATACTTGCAACGGGCCGGGAGGCCCGGAAGGCCCGGCCAGTTAGTGCTAGCTTCGATTTTTGGGCAAAAAAATGTGTTTTTTTTTTGGAAAAAAAGTTGTTTTTATCATCTAATTTTAAGCTAAATTGTAAATATCGAATTTGTAAATGTTTAAACAAATTTTTGAAAAATAATTTTTTCCTGAATTTTTCCAAAGTTGAGATCGAAGAAAAAATTGCATTTTTGAAGCAAAATAACAGTTTTTTCTCAAAAACTAGTTTTTTTTTGTTGAAAAATTCTAAAAAAAATTTTTTTTGAGAAATATTGACAAAAAAATTCCTGTCCGGGCCTTCAACGATTTTTGCAAGTATGGTCTTATGTTAAGAATTTCCTTAAGGTTTTCAGTGAAACATATTTCTAAAACTGCACAATTTTACAGAGGGCCCTTCTAATAGAGGTGCTCTTCTATTGAAGGGAGCCCTTCTGATACAGGTTTTACGGTAATTTTTCGATAAAAATTTTCCGAAAAAATGGCCGGAAAGAAGGAATGGCCGAGATTCTGAAATTCTGAGATTCTGAAATCCCGAAAATTCTAAAATTTCAAAAAATCTGAAATTCTGAAAATTCTGAAAATTCTAAAATTCCAGATACAATGGCAAAAATTTATTTTTCAGATACGAATCTAAAACTCTCAGTGGATCGTATGGAAAAAATCGCGAGAATCACATATGGAATATATATTCAAAAAGGATTAACGGACGGTGAAATTTCCATAGATGAGATTTTCAAAATTAAGAATCTCAATCAAGTTTTCGAAGATTCTGGAGCCTTGAAAAACGAGTTGAAATCTCTGGTTACTGTATCCAAATCACTAAGAAAAAGTCCAGATATCAAAAAGAATCAAGATTATTTTCTAGCTTTGGAAGCTATTCGAAAGAAAGTTGATGGATTGGGTGATGTCGAAAAGTGGGCGGAGTCTGGAGCGGTTCAGAAGATTACCGAGAACTTGAAAGATAAGGAAATCGATCTACCGAAGGTTGAGAAGTTCTTGGATATTTGCCAAAAATTGGATGAGGCATTGAAGTTTTTAACTAGCAGAAAGAATTTAGAATACGGTCCAGACAAAGCTTTTGCCACCACACACTTTTCGGTTTTAAAAGACGAAGGAACGTTGCTAGCTTCTGAAACCAAGATTCTGAATATCGAACATCCCGACATCAAGACTATCTCCGATATCAAGAGTGTCCAGGATCCATTATCAGTCATTTTCCAAGCAACCGATGCTGCAAAAGAACTAATCCATCGATTCGGCGCCTTTGCTACAAATGATGAAGCTGAAAAGAAGAATTTCGAGAATTTCCAAGAGATCTGGACGTATTCTCAAAAGTCGAGTAAGAATATTCAAGCTCTGAAATCAGTTGAAGTATTGATGACGTCACCTGGTCAAATTTCCAATCAAACTTCTTTTGAAAAAATGTTTCGAGACTTGAACGATCCTTGGATAAAATCTGTTATCAAATCTCCCGAATTCCCGAAGTCTCTGGAAAGTCTGAAAGTCTTTGAAGCTCCACCTCTCAAGAAAGTTCAAGCCAATTTGAAAGGATCTGGAGGTCAAAAAATCCCGATTTTTTATCTACTTTTGACAACTGATTACAAGTCGACGGAAGCTGAAAATGCAGCAAAAGCATTTTCAATTTGCGCATCCAAAATTCCAACCCCAAAAATATCGACAACTAATATGGATTCACTAAAAACCAGCTCACAAAACATGGAAAAATCAGTTGATGGCTTGAAATCCATACTAGACTCTCTTATGGAGATTTCAAAGGATCCCGAATTCCAAAAAATGCTCTCCGATGTCATTGGGTTTGCGGAATCAAGTGTTGGAGACTTGCAAGGAGCCTTTGACAAATTCAAAAGTTATCAGGATTACGGTAAATTCAATGAAAAGGTATTAAAGATCAAAAGTCTGGTTGAGAAGATCAAAAATCTAAAGTCGGACTTGAAGACCCATGCTTTCGCGGTTCATGAAAATGTAGGCAAAGTAGCTGACTTTCAAAAAAACTACAAGCCATTATCTGACGGATTTGGATGCTTGAAAGGTGTCAAAAATTCTGGAAATCTTATTGGGATGATTGATCTGACTAGAAGTATGGAATCACTGAATTCGAGTTCTTTGGATTCGTTGGAAAAGTATATTGAGAAGATTGAGAAAATCTCGCCAGATCTCAAGAAACTCCAAAACGACATGAATGCTCTTAAAGGAAAGGGTCCGGATGGTTTGGATCTTCTAAAGGATCGGAAGACTCATTCGGAGGTGATTTCAATGGCAACTCAAGGAATTGGAGCGATGAAGACTGCAATTGAAAAGAAGGCGGAAATTCAGAAGATACTTCCAGAACTGAAATTGGTTGATGATCTAAAGAAAACTTCGAAATCTCTAGATCAGAAAGATTTGAATAATTTGGACTCCTTGATCATGATGGAAGCCTCTCTTGATGAAATGTATCAAAGTTTGGAATCTTGGAAATCGTCTTTGAAGAATCCTGAATCCACAAACCTTATCGATCATCACGAGATTTTTGCTAAAGCCAAAGCTGTTTCCGGATTGTCTTTGGATCTTTTGGAAATTGGAACTTCGTTGGAAAAACTGATCGGAGAAACAACGGATGCTCAGAAGAAGGCCAAATTGGAGAAGGTTCTGAAAATGGTTGATGAGATGGCATTTGTTGGAATGGAGTTTTCTAGGTACTCGAAAAGTTTCGATGATTCTAAGAAGACGTTGACAGCACTGGACGTCTTCTTTGCAAGTTATGCCAAGAGTCCACCTGGATCTTCTGGTTCTTTTGCTTCTTCGACAACTCAAAATCCGGCTGAATCACCTGAGTGAGTTTCTTGAATTTCTAAAAATAAAACAAAATGTTAAAAATAAAATTTCAGAAAATCGGATAATTCCGAAATTTTCTGAATATCGGAAATACAGAATTTTAGAATTTTAGAATTTAAGAATTTTAAGAATTTTAAGAATTTTAAGAATTTTAAGAATTTTAAGAATTTTAAGAATTTAGAGAATTTTAAGAATTCTAAAATTCTAAAATTCTAAAATTCTAAAATTCTAAAATTCTAAAATTCTAAAATTCTAAAATTCAGAAAATTCAGAAAATCTAATTTTCTAATTTTCTAAAATTCTAATTTTTGCGACAAATTGAAGTTTTCAAATATGCTCTTTTTAATAAAAACCATTCTGAAATTTGACAAATGTCAAAGTTTAAAATTTAAAAATTTCAGCCACACCACTCTGCTAATCTGCGTGATTGCTTCGATTCTAGTCCTAATCATGATTGTTGGTTGTGTTTTGGTGTTTCGAAGGTATAAGAAGAAGCAGAGAAGAAAGAATGCACTCGCACCGCTCACACTAGATGGCGTCATCACTGTCCCGAAGAAACCTCCAACAAAATCTTCAACTAAAACTTCAACTAAATCTGAGAAAAAACCTTTACTCCAACCAGAACTACCTCTGGATAAGACACAATCAGATCACAACTCTTCAAAGTCAAAGAAATCGGAGAAGAAAGTGGAACACAAAGAAGAACTTTCAGAGAATAGAACTCAAAATGATGACGGTATTTTTTTTTTAACTTTTCCTATTGATCTTAGAACTTAAAATTCATTTTCAGATTGGTGTGACATTCAAATTTCTGAAAAGAAAAAAGACAAATTCTGCGATGGTATTTTTGGCTGGATGAGGAAGACAAAAGAGTTGATAGGAAACAAGGATGATGGAAATGTATACACGTTTTTCTGGCAGTTTGTCACTCGGTGTCTTGAAAATGTTTACCTTAAAAATGCATCGGAAACGGAGTATTGTGCAAAAACGGAGGGAAAGTTAGTTTTTTATTGTTCTATACTGCGGTATATTTCAAAAACTGCGGTATCTTGAAAAAAGTTGCTAACTACAAAAATGAAGATCTATTTGTGCTTGTTATTTTTATAGTTGACAACTTTTCTCTAACTACCGTAGTTTTTCAGATATGCGCCTTTAAAGTTGGCGCGTGTTTCTGCCCGCGCGCTTGAGGCAATGGGAGGCTTTAAAGGCGCATATCTCAAAAACTACGGTGGCTAGAAAAAAGTGGTCAATTGAATAAATAAAGTTCTAAACTTTATTTTAAATTTTTTGAAAATTTGAGAATAAATTAAACGTTGTGAAGATATTTTTAAAGTTCTTGAATGTGAGAAAACTTAGTTTAAGGTTTTCGAGAAATCTAACTTTGAAGCTTTGAAAATATGTGTTTGGCATAACTGGATTTTTCAGGACATTTTTGAGAATACTGAAAAAAAACTAGAGCTCCATTTTTGTAGTTTTCAAATTATTTCTAGCTACCGTAGTTCTTGAGATATGCGCTTTTTTTTTGCGGACGCTCCTAGTGGAAAGAAGGTAAGGGGTGTCCTAACTTTAAAGGCCCATTTCTCGAAAACTACTGTAGCTAGAAAAAAAAGTTACCAATTACAAAAACGTAAATCAAAAATAGAAATTCATTTTTGTAGTTTCCAAATTATTTCTAGCTACTGTAGTTTTGGAGATATGCGCCTTCAAAGATTGCGGACGCTCCTTGTGGAAAGAAGATATGTGTCCCAACTTTAAAGGCGCATAGCTCAAAAACTACGGTAGCTAGGAAGAAAGTTTTAATTACAAAAGTGAACTTTGCTTTTTGTTTGTATGTTTTTAGTTTACAACTTTTCACTAGCTACAGTAGTTTTTGAGATATGCGCCTTTAAAGATTGTGAACCCTCCTAGTGGAAAGAAGGTGAGGCGTGTCCCAACTTTAAAGGCGCATATTTCGAAAACTACTGTAGCTAGAAAGAAGTTAAAGAACTTTTTTCCAGAGTCGATTACTCAATTGAAGAAAATACACGGGTATTTGTAACACGCAATTACCCAATGGATGCAAACTATGTGAGATTCCCCAATTCGCTTGAATTCATTCTTGGCAAAAATCCAACTGATAAGGAAGAGGCTCGGGTTTTTTGGCATATGATTAAGGAGACACAAACGGAACAAATGTTTATGATGGGCGGTTTTGAAGAAGGAAAGAAAACGATTTGCTACAAATATATTCCACTGAAGGAGGGAGAAATTGTGACTGTGAAATCAAAGTCAGAGAAATGTCAATTTCAAATCAAATGCACAGAATGCAAAAAATTTGCAAATGGTCAGGTTGTGAGAAGAAAGTTGGAAGTGAAATACAAGTGAGATTTTGTAATTTTTTTTTCGTTTAAATTTTCAGAAATTTTCAGAGATATTTTTGGAAAAAAGGCCTCATTCACACTTGAACACGTTCAATATGGAAATTCAGAAGAAGCTGATTTATCCGAATGTCCGATGAATCCGAAGATCTTTTCAAATCTCGTTAGAATCGCCAGAAAAAATAAAAAGCCAGTGATTATTCATTGTCGTGATGGTGTCAATAGATCCGGAGCGTTTGCTTGTGAGTTTTCTTTGAAAAATTGCGAAATTTGAAAAATCAAAAAATTAAAAAAAAACCCAAATTCGAAATTTGAAAGTTCCAAAAAAAAACAAAATTCCAACTTTCAAAAATTTTCAAAAATTGTGAAAGTTTGCAGATGTCGAGTGGTTGATTCAGAAGTTTGGCAAGAAACCTGAGGAAGGGAAGAAGATGGAGGATATCGATTTTGTCGATGAACTTCAGGCGTTGAGAAAAATGAAGAAACACGCCGTCAGCAATGAGATTCTCTTCGGATTTTCGATTCTTTCAGTTTTGACTTTTCTATATGGGGTCAGTTCGAATCTGGCCTTTTAAAGGCGCATATCTCAAAAACTAGGATAACTAGAGAAAAGTTTATAAATACCAGAATGGAAAACCAAAGTAGAGCTTCATTTTTGTAATTGACAAATTTTGTCTTGCTACTGTAGTTTTGAAGTTATAAGCCTTTAAAGTTGGGACATCTCCAGCTAGGAGCGTACGCAAACTTTAAAGGCGCATAGCTCAAAAACTACGGTAGCTAGGAGAAAGTTGTTCACTACTAAAATGAAGGTTTATTTTTGATTTTGTTTTCACTGTTTACAACTTTCCTTTAGCTACTGTAGTTTTTAAAGATATGGGCTCTTAAATTTGGGACACCTTCAACCTTCTTTCCGCAATGAGCGTAGGCAATCTTTAAAGGCGCATATCTCGACAACTGCGGTAGCTAGGAAAAAGTTACCAACTATAGAAACAGAAAACATATTCAAACCTTTATTTTTGTAGTTGTCAACTTTTTCTAGCTACTGTAGTTTTTGAGATGTGCGCTTTCAAAGTTGGGGCATCTCCAGCTAGGAGCGTGCGCAAACTTTATAGGCGCATAGCTGAGAAACTAGGGTAACTAGAAAAAAGTTGTCAACTACAATAATGAACAGTAAATGTTATACTATTCCAGAACGCCACGTGTGAATTAATTGAGAAGCTGAAAATCGAGTACAATCTTCGTTTTAACTGGAAGAAAAACACCACATTAAAAGAGGATACCGAAACCGTAGACGACATAAGGGAAATGGACGCTCAATGGAAAAAGGATAAAGATGCGATTGATGCGATTAGGGCAAAAGAGCAAACATTATTGGAGAAATTGTTGGCAGAACGTCGGAAAGAGAAAGAGAAGGAAGGATGGATTTATAGCGAAAAGGGATACACAAGACATAGAAACACCGGAAAAGATGGCGAATGGTATCAAGAAGATGATGATTGGGATATTCGTGATTTCTACGATTTGAAGGGATATGAAGGTGCAAAATATTATAAATGAATAAATGATTGTCTTTTTGTTGTTGTTTTTTGTTGTTGGAATTTTAAGATTTCAAGATTGTAAGATTCAAAACTTCAGAAACTCAAAATTATTAGTTTTCAAACTATGAATTTTGAAATTTTAGATTTACAGATTTTGAATTTCAAGAAATCGAAAATGTTAAAAAAATACTTTAAAATTTTGAAATTCGAGAAATTCGAAACTTTTTGACAGCGCACTAGATCTAGCTAGAATTCTAGCTAGAATTTGAACCGAGTTATGCGCTTTTAAAGTTGGAAAGAAGAGACAGTGTTGGTAGGGGAAGAGGACGCCAGAGAAGCTAGAGTGTCTGCGCTCTCCCTCTTTCCCACATTCTCGCAATGCGAAATTTAAACATGCGTGCAAATTTTTGAAGGAAATGATGTGTGTTTCAAGAAAGAAAAAGCTAAACATTTTCGACAAAACAGATCAAAAATCAACTTTCTAGCTTGATTTCGAAGCGAGTTATGAGCATTTGAAGATTTTTAAGCCATTGCGGGAGGAGAAGAGGGGGCCAGAGTAGCTAGATTGTCTACACCCTCCGCTTTTCCTACACTCTCTCGCCGTGCAAAATTCAAATGGTCATAACTCGGCTCAAGATAGTCCGTTTGACTTGATTTTCAGCTCATTTTGAAGGAAAATGAACAAGAAAAATGTGTGCGGTTTTGAAATTCATTAATTTATAATTTTTATTTTAAAAAGGTTTCTATGAAAGTTAAAGAATTAAGAAGAATAGAAAGAACAAAGAATTTTGTACACAAACGTCTAAAAATCAGCTTTCTAGCTAAATTTTGAAGCGAGTTATGAGAATTTAAAGTTGGCAAGATGAGACAGTGTGTTAGGAGAGGAGGGCGCCAGAGAAGCTAGAGTGTCTGCACTCTCCTCTTTCCCTACACTCTCTCGCAGCACAAACTTCAAACGGTTGTAACTCGGCTCAAAATGCTCTGTTTGGGCTGATTTTTGGCTCAGTTTGTAGAAAATTTTAGTTCAATTTAAAAAATAGTGTTAAAATATGATAAAAAAATATTCATTTATGAGAAAGAAAATATATACAAAGAGAAACTGAGATGTGTGGAACTGATA
The DNA here is from genome assembly GCA_027920645.1 of Caenorhabditis nigoni. NCBI lineage: Eukaryota > Metazoa > Nematoda > Chromadorea > Rhabditida > Rhabditidae > Caenorhabditis > Caenorhabditis nigoni. Next base: position 4,322,552 of record CP115866.1, on the reverse strand, counting down.
TGCTCAAATAGAAGGTGCTCGTATTGTTTGTAGAAATCTATGTACAGTAATCCAAATTTCTAGAAATGTTTTCTGAGGAACATTTCAGCAACATGTGGAGGCAGAAGTTTCGAGTAGGCTGTTTGCATTCCACCAGTGGTTTCGTGTCGTTTTTGAATGTTTTTGTTGAACATGTCCCGGAGGGTACTGGCAGAATTTTCTGGAAAAAAATAATTTTGAAATTTTTCAAAAATGAAATTTGCTTTTTTTCTCCTAGAAAATGAGCTAAAAATCAACTTGAATGGAACATTTTGAAGCGAGTTATGATCATTTGAAGTTTGCATTACGAGAGAGTGTAGGAAAAAGAGACAGTGCAGACACTCTAGCTTCTCTGGCACCCTCTCCTCCACCCTCACTCTCTCACTTCACTAACTTCAAATGCTAATAACTCGCTTTAAAATGAAGCTAGAAAGTTAATTATTGGACCGTGATGTGTGAAATTTTTAGCTGCATCTAATGAATATTCTAATTAATATAAGTCTCACAATTTTCAAAAAATTACCTGTTATCAATGCCACAAGGATCACCAAAATGATCGAGAAGATGTTCAAGATGTTCATTTTTTTTAGAAATTTCAATATTTCACTGAAAAATGCAACGAACCCTTGTGTTTTTATACCCCTAATCAGGGTCCCCATGCTCCACCCAAGAATACAAAAATAGAAAAAAAGGCTCCGCCCACTTTATTCCGATCCGAATGACCTCATGCGATCAGAATGCGATCAGTGTGATTATTCGGAGAGAGAAAAAGAAGACTAGTTTTTGGTCGGTTATGGGAGAAAAAGAGGGTGCAAAGAGATAAGAAAAAAAATAGAAGAAGAAGAAGAAAAAATTGGAACATTTGTGTACTGGGTACAAATGTAGTCTAGAGTTACAAAATGACCAGTTCTGAAATGTCCGGTTGCGAAACGTCCGGTTGGAGTTGAATTTTTGAATCTTTTCCCGATTTTTCGAGTTTTTCCGAAGCTTTTTTTCAATCCTATTATGCTTGTCTGAGAAAAAAAAGGTGGAGACGCAGACAGATAGCGTCTGCGTCTCCACTTAATTTGTGCTGTTTAGGCTCTTCGCTTCGATTTCGCCACCGTATTCAGACTGCAAAGAATACTCTCTAACCTTTTTTTTCTCAGACAAGCATAATAATGAACAGAAAGAAAATTTTGAAAATTTTCAGATTAGGCCACTGTAAGTTTCAGCTTCAAAATGAGCTAAAAATCAGCTCAAACGGACCATTTTGAGCCTAGTTACAACCGTTTAAAAATTGCATGTCGAGAGAGTGTAGGAACCGAGGAGAGCGCAGACTCTCTAGCTTCTCTGGCGCTCTCTCCTTTTCCCACATTTTCTCACCTTGCCAACTTCAAATGCTTATAACTCGCTTCAAAATCTAGCTAGAAAGTTGGTTTTTGACCCATCGAGTGTAAAATTTTTAGCTGCATCAGATCACATGCATTTGAAAATTCAGAATAATTTTGGAAAATGTAATAAGCCAAATTTGAAACTATTCAAATTTGAAATTTTTTAGTCAAAAATGGGGACTCTGGATCCTACAAGTTCTACAGTAGCGATGGGGTTTCACAAAAAAATTAGTGTATAAGAAATTCTACAGTATCCTTAAGAGATCAGAAAAGTTTGATCCTTCAACCGTCTAGACGTTCTCTGAATCCTCGCACCCCACATGATCCTATTTTCTTATTATAAAAATCTGCAAGACACTGTGATATTTTATGTTTTCCGATGGTTGAGGACACGTTGTCGACACATGGTCGGTTTGATCTCCCAAAAAGAAAAAAAAAAGAACACAAAGATCTATCACTTGAACCATCCCTTTTGTTATTCACAAAGATATGGACCCAGAAATGGTTTCGATGATCTTTCAAGAAGAAAAAGAAGACGAAGAAGAAGACTTGCGACTTATTTCTTAGGTGTACTGTAGACCTTGCAATGTTTCCATATTTTTTGACCACCTAAATTAGCTGTCGTGGAACTCCACGAGTACTGCAAAACGATACTCTGAAAAAATACAGAGAAACAGAGCTTCATTTTTGTAATTGACAACTTTTTTGTGGCTACTGTAGTTTTTGAGATATGCGCCTTTAAAAACGCGATGCTCGAACATCAAGAGAGGCAAGACGGAGACACCCATTCTTTAAAGGCGCATATCTCAAAAACTACGATACATGTAAAAAGTTATCAACTACAAAAATACTAAGCAAAATTAGAGCTTCATTTTTGTAATTGACAACTTATCTCTAGCTATTTTGGTTTTTGAGATATGCGCCTTTAACGACTGGGTGCCTCCGTCTCTTGGTATTCAAGCAATCGCGTCTTCAAAAGCGCATATCTCCAGAGCCACAGTAGCCACAAAAAAAGTTGTCAACTACAAAAATGAAGCTCTTTTAACAAAAATGAATTTTCTAAAAATTTCAGATCAACCAACTGATAAATGGCACTCTTCTAGCTACTGTGGAATGCGTGCATTGCTGAAATCTTCGATTTTTTTTTAATTTTTGGTTCTTTACCTTTAAGCCAATTTATCTCCATTCCAATAAAAGATATACAAAATGTCTCACTTGATAAAATGTTTGTCTTGATATCAGCTACATTTTATCAGTTGAATACTTTTTTATTTGAATTGAGATAAGCTTAACGTTTTGTGTGGCGGTCTATTTAAGCATTTTTTCATTTGGTAAATTTTTCCTTTAAAGGTGCATGATGCAAAAATTTGAGTAGATCATAATCAAACTTATTTTGAAGTTTTTCCAAATTTCAACTTATAAAGTTTCCATTCAGGTTATGTAAATTCGAAGTTGGTGGCCTAGAAAGCGTAAGTTCTAGGCCACCACCCTCCACTATTTTCAACACCAATTATCTCGACTCCTATAAAAGATATCAAAAAAATGTCAATTAACAAAATGTTTCTGATATCATGACAAATAATTTATCAGTTGACAACTTTTTGATATCTGTTGTAGGAGGCGAGATAATATGGCTCAAAGGTATGAAGCCCTTCTATTACAGGTAGTCATTGCTCCCCTCTTTGTCTAGACCCGTAAATCTTCTCGAGAGTAAAAAGTAGTAGCACTTATTGTTCTCTTTTCTTCCCAATATATCCATTCTCCTCCTTCCCGCCGTATTCCGTTCCCCGGAAACCATTCACGACGCAATATATCAAGTGTCACTTTGCCGTGAGGAGCCAGAAATGGCGAAAACAGGAGAAGGATTCAAATTTGGTCGCTTTTTCCTAAAAACAAGGTGTCGTTTTTCGAATTTCAATTGGGATTCCCAATTCGGGACACCAGGATTTTTATTTATTGCTTTGGAATTTTTATATAAAATCCATAAAAAGGAAAATTTATATTTGGTGTGTATTTAAGACAGATGTGCGGGACATTCTGACCTTGTTCCAATGTCATATTGGAAATTCTTAGTTGTTGGCTTTATTCAATGATTCTTTTGCACAGGTGTGTGGATCTCACAGGTTCAAAATGAGCTCAAAATCAGCTTAGATGAATCATTTTGAGCCAAGTTACAATCGTTTGAAGCTTGCACCGCAAGAGAGTGTAGGAAAAGGGGAGAGTGCAGACACTCTAGCTTCTCTGGCGCCCTCTTCTCCTCCCACACTGTCTAGGTTATAAAAATTCAAACGCTCATAACTCGCTTTAAAATGCAGTTAGAAAGTTGCTTTTTTTGCAGTTATGTGTCATTTCTTGAGCTCTATAAGACAGGTATAAATTCAAAAACGTTGAGTCGAAAATTAGTTGAATTTTGAACTCAATGGCAGTCGATGCTTTTGAAAATTGTATTACTTTTCTGTTTTCCATCAAAATGAGCTAAAAATCAGCTTAAACGGACCATTTTGAGCCAAGTTACAATCGTTTAAAGATTGCACGTCGAGAGAGTGTACGAAACGAGGAGAGCGCAGACACTCTAACTTCTCTGGCGCCCTCTCCTCCTAACACACTCTTCCACCTTGCAAACTTCGAATGCTCATAACTCGCTCCGAAATCTAGCTAGAACGTTGATTCAAATTGTCTCGCTTTTTCCTAAAAACAAGGTGTCACTTCGCATTTCAGGATTTTCTATTTATTGTTTCGAAATTTCGAAATTAAATATTTGTGCAAATTTCTAAATTTGTCCCTTATTTCAAGGTCCAAAGATCATAATTCTATTTTTGTTACAAGAATCTTCAAGAAATAATTGACCAATCAACGTCATATCCTGTACAGAGGCCACTTTTTGGACACAGTTCTTCTTCTTCTTCTTCTTCTTTGTTGTATGTCGTCGAAAGTTGAAAGATAATATTTGACAAAAAAAGGGATAGAGGAAAAATGGTAGATTGTCGATGGTCAATCGACTCGATTAGTCACATTTTATGGTGAGATAAGGAACGGATGTTGGTAGTTTGAATTGTGTTTTGTATTGAAAATATGGGTGCAGATTTTTGGAGGAAATTGTGTATGTTCCGATGATAGGGAACAATAAATATGTCCAAGAAAAAGAAAACTTGAATGTGATTCATATCTAGGTTCTATAATTTGATGACTGACTTCAAAGTTTCAACTTATCACTTGGCTTATTATACATTTTTGGAATCACTCGAAATTTTGGCTCCGCGTCACTTCGAAACCGGTCATTTCGAAACTACGTTACACTTCGAAACCAGTCATTTCGAAACCGAAAAAAAACACGGTCGCGTGAAAATGAAATTAAAAATTGGAAATTTCCAGTCTTAAAATTGAAGAAATTCCACCGTGAAAATTTCGCAGTTTCGAAATGACTGGTTTCGAAACGTCGCGGTTTCGAAGTGACGTGCAGCCGAAATTTTCAATTTATTGTGATTTGATGCACCTAAAAATTCTACAGATACCGGTCAAAAAATCAGTTTTCTAGCTGGATAGGTCACCCGGATCCAGGTCACCCGGATCTAGGTCACCCGGATCCAGGTCACCCGAATCCAGGTCACCCGGATCCAGGTCACCCGGATCTAGGTCACCCGGATCTAGGTCACCCGGATCTAGGTCACCCGGATCTAGGTCCCCCGGATCTATGTCACCCAGATCCAGGTCACCCGAATCCAGGTCACCCGGATCCAGGACACCCGGATCTAGGTCACCCGGATCTAGGTCACCCGGATCTAGGTCACCCGGATCTAGGTCACCCGGATCTAGGTCACCCGGATCTAGGTCACCCGGTCCGAGGTCACCCGGTCAGGGTCACCAGGACCCAGGACCCCGAACCTAGGATCCAGACCGCCTGTCCCGGATCCCCAGGTCACCTTCTCTGGAGCCCAGAGAAGGTGAGAACTGATTCTTCCTTCCATTTCCCTATTCTTTTATATTGATCTCCCAGAGGTCAATGGTTTCTAAACCAATTCACGTAGTTGTTTTTGTCTAGAACTTCAAATTTCTTTCAAAATTTTTTTCGAGAAATTACGTTTTAATAAAATGGAATTTTTACTTTTGAAATCTGTGAGACTCTGTGAAGATCGTTCCTTTGGACCTAATTACCGTAAAACCTGTAATAGAAGTGCCTTCTGACTTTCAACTTTGAGCTCATTTATCTCAGTTCCTGATAAAGATATCAAAAATTTGTCAACTGATAAATTGTTAATCATAACATGATAAACAAGTAATCAATTGACACATTTTTGATATCTCTTATAAGAGCCAAGATAATTGAGCTCAAACTTGACAGACGGCACCGAGGGAGGCCAGACGCAGACGCCCAGTCTTTAAAGGCGCATAACTCAAAAAGTACGGTAGCTAGACAAAAAGTTGTCAATTACGAAAATAAAGCTCTAATTGTGCTTAGTATTTTTAACGTTAGCAACTTTTTTGTGGCTACTGTAGTTTTGAGATATGCGTCTTTAAAGTTGAGGCTCCTAATGAGGGGGACTGACTGCTTCCTAATACGGGTACTAACTTTAAAGGCGCATATTTCAAAAACTACAGTAGCCACAAGAAAGTTGCCAATTACAAAAATGAAGCTCTATCTTTGTTTTGTATACTCTGAATTTTTCTGACAAATCGAATAATTCTGAATTATTTTTGTATGGCTTTAAAATTGCCAATTTTCGCTTTCTCGAACATTTTCGTTCAATTTTCCCCCTATTTTTATTTATCAAAACTTACAAAGTTAGCAAAATTTCACACAAAAAATTCTCCTTCTTTTTTCTCTTTTTCCCACGGTTTCCCTTGGCAACACCCAAAAATTCTCCTTCTTCTTCTTTTTTCTCAATTTTCTTCTTCTTCAAAAAAATGTAAAAAGCCCCTCATTTTCTCCAGAATCTTGGAGATTCTAGAAAAGCCAAAAAGACAAAAGAACAAAAAAATGGGGGTCCATAGAAAAATAGGGAGTAAAAAACGGGTCCCTATATTTATATTTTTTTCAACTCTCTCATCAAAAATTCCGTGTTTTTTCTTCCTGCTCTCGCTCGCTTCTTTTCAAGAGAGCATGAGTATATTATCGTCACGGACGTCTTCTTTCCTTTTCAGCAAAAAAAAATTTGTTGTGGTCATTTTTCTAGAAAATTCTAAAACAAGAAAAATTATATATAATTCTCTTTTTTGCTCGATTTCTCGGCTTCAAAAATCACTCATTTTCAGTGCGAAAAAAGGTTTTCTAGACCCCTGGAGACCTTAGAATATGGAAATAGATGAATTAACATATTAATTCTTCTTTACTTCAGTTTTCTGAAACTGTCCGAATTTTCGTTATCTATGTCCTCTTGTTACCCATTTTTCCTTCTCCAAATCGCACTTTAAACCAACCCAAACGGGCGATTTTAAGCCGAGTTACGCCCCTTTGAAGTTTTGAGAGACGCAGAGAAACAGACTCTCTAGCTTCTCTGCGCCCTCTCTCCTTATCGTGCTGTTTCGCGGCGCCCTCTTTAAAACGTTATATCTCAACGGGGAATATAGATATCATAAAGCTACAAACTACAAAAATGTGTAAAATTTAGTTTTACATATTCTGTGATTTACAAAATTTTGATAGCTTTTTTGGTTCTTAAGGTGTGGGCATTTTTTTTTGTTTATAGACTTTTCTGGTTTAAAAACATTTGTCGTATTGTTAAACATTTTCTCCTCTTTAAAACGCACTTTAAACCAACTCAAGCGGAGCATTTTTAGCCGAGTTACGCCCCCTTGAAGTTTTGAGAGACGCAGAAAAACATACACTCTAGCTTCTCTGCGCCCTCTCTCCTTACCATGCTGTCTCACGGCGCAATCTTCAAAAGGCCATATCTCAACGGGGAATGGAGATATTAAAAAGCTACAAATTACAAAAATGTGTAATATTTGGTTTTACACATTTTGTGATTTACAAAATTTTGATAGCTATTTTAGTTTTTTTTTTATATCAATTCATGAACTTTTTTTTGAAAAATTCGATAGCTAGTGCCGTTTTCGAAATATTCCCGGTTTTTCTGCGCTGTCTTTCTCTTGATATTTTTTGTTTCAATATTTCTGACTAAAAAAAAGGACAAAATTGCTTTTTGTTTCCATTCATGTTTCCTGTCCTAATCATTTGATATTCATGGCTTTTTTTTTCTTCTGGTTCCTTGCTTTTTTCCCTTTGAAAATCCTTGCTTTGATATTCAAACATCTATTGTGTTGTAGTGTTGAAATACAAAAAATTGGAACAGAAAAAAATCTATAAATTGAAAAAGGACCCTTTCTCAAAAATCAAAAGAGATAATAGAATTTTGCTAATTTCAAAATGTGTAAAATAAAATTTTACACATTTTTGTAGTTTGTTGCTTCTTGTTATCTCTATTCTCTGCTGAGATATGGGGCTTTGACGATGGCACGGCGAGACAGCAGAGAGGGCGCAGAGAAGCTAGAGTGTCTGCTTATCTGCGTCTCTCAAAACTTCAAATGGCCATAAATCGGCTCAAAATTATCTGTTTCAGTTAGTTTTTAATGAGTTTTGGAGTAGAAGACACGGGGAACAAGATGCTTTGACCATATTTCCTTGTTTTACCAAAAAGCCGTAATATCTCGAAAACCAGGAGAGCTATCAAAAATTTGTCAACTACAAAAATGTGCGAAATTCAATTTTACACATTTTTGTAGTTAATAGTCTCTTGTTATTTCTATTTTCTGCTGAGATATGGAGCTTTGAAAATTGCGCCGCGAAAGAGCGCAGCAAGGAGAGAGAGCGCAGAGAAGCTAGAGTGTCTGTTTCTCTGCGTCTCTTAAAACTTCAAACGCGCGTAACTCAGCTTAGAATCGTCCGTTTGAGTTGGTTTAAAGTGTTTTTTGGAGAGGAAAACACGGGAAAGAAGATGGAATAAAAATTGAAAAATTTGAAAATTTGAGAGAAAAGTCGAAAAAAACGTCCGAAATTTTTAGAAAATTAAAACTTTAAGAAAGTTAGACAAATAGCTCCAAAACGGTCATTTCAGTCTTCTTTCCTTCCTAATCGTTCTGAATCCAATTTGTCTATTTTTTCGTTTCAAATTAAAAAATTTAGCTCCCTAGATCTTGTTTAAAATTTCTCAATTCTTCAAAATTCCTCTTCTTCTTTTTCTTTTCCTTTTTACAAATTCACAACTAATAATAATAATGAATAATAATAAGGAAAAGAAGGAGTAAGAGAGTAATAACTCGAAACGACACACACCACCACTAACAACTAATAATTAGTATTTCTTTCTTCTTCTTTTTTCCTTCTTCTTCTTCTTCTTATTCTATTGGTCCCCACAAAAATTTGTCTTCTTCTTCTTCTGTTTCATTCATTTTCCTTATTTTCCTTGCCACCCAAAAAGAAGAATTAGAAATTGAATTATATTCTTCTTTCTCTTCTTTTTCTTATCTTTATCCTAATTTTAAAATTCCCCAATTTTCAGAATTTCTGATTTTTTGGGAATTTCTGAATTTCTGAATTTCTGAATTTCTGAATTTTTGAATTTTCTGGAATTTCTGGATTTTCTGAATTTTCTGGAATTTCTGGAATTTCTGAATTTTTAAAATTCTGGATTTCTCCCAAAAATTCAAAAAAAGTAAGAAGAGGAAGAAAAAAGGGGAGGGCTCTAAAAAATAGGAAAAAATAGACTCCGCCCACTTTTGACCAGAGCACAGGAGTCAAGAGGACTCTCTAGCACCTTCTTCTTCTCCTATTTCTCTTTTTCTTCTTTTCCTCCTTTTTCTTATCCGAATCTCAAAAAAGCATATTTTTTGGCCATTCGTCATTTTTTCATGGGTTTTTGGTTTTCTATTTATTATTGATCAGTTAAATTTTTCTTATAAATCGGAACCTTTGAAATTTCGGCTGTATTCTAAAATTCTAAAATTCTGAAATTCTAAAACTCTAAAACTCTAAAATTCCTTAAAACCAAAAAACTTGAAACAAAATTGGATCCTTCATGTGTGAAAATTCTATTTTCAGGTATTTCGAGAATTCCAAAAAAAACGTTATCTTTTTAAAATTCAAAGGATTTCCAGCCAAAATGTATACTTTTCTGAAATTTAGAACTTTTTTCTCTGCACTCTCTCATCCCTAAACCCTCTTTATCGCCTATATATATATATACTCGTTCACTTCAAGCATTCATATCTCAAAAACCAAAATAGCTAAAAAAAATTTGTCAACTGAAAAATTGTGTAAACTTTCATTTTACACATTTTTGTAATTTACAGCTTTTTGATAACTATTTTCCTAACCGAGATATAATTGCTTGAAGTTGGCGGGGCGCTATCGCCATGTAGAGAGTGGAGAGACGCAGAGAAGATAGCGTTTCTCGTTTCTCTGCGTCTCTTACAGGGCAGTTAATGCTGAAAACGTCATTTTATGCGAAAAATTGAAAAAAAAAACATACAAGCTTTTGATTTTTTCACCTGCTTTTGAAACTTTCAATATCACTTTTTTCGAATTTTCCCAAATTTTCAAAATTTATACATAGGCCTATTCAGAGTTCAAATTAATCAATTTCATTATTTGTTCTCCAGAAATTTCTTCTAATCTTCTTCCCAAAATCTCATTTTCTTTCCCTTCTCTCTGTTATCAGATTTCCCCTTCTCCAGAAAATAGGCTCCGCCCACTTTTTCTTATTCTCTCTTTTCCCTGGGAAACACAGCAAAAACCAATTACTTTCCAATTCATTTTCGCCTTCTTCTGGTCCCTTTTTACCCCCTAAAAATATATGTATGTATATGTGAAAATTAGAAAAAGGAGAAAATCAGAAGTCAGTGAGCAAGAGAATTCTTATCAATAGGCTCACTGATTTTGTATGTGAAAATATGAAAAATTTATGAGGATTTGTACTTTTTATCTTTTCGTCATATATGTCATATGACTCGAAAATTTCTGAGGGATATTTTGAGATTTTAGAATTTTAGAATTTTAGAATTTTAGAATTTTAGAATTTTAGAATTTTAGAATTTTAGAATTTTAGAATTTTAGAATTTTAGAATTTTAGAATTTTAGAATTTTAGAATTTTAGAATTTTAGAATTTTAGAATTTTAGAATTTTAGAATTTTAGAATTTTAGAATTTTAGAATTTTAGAATTTTAGAATTTTAGAATTTTAGAATTTTAGAATTTTAGAATTTTAGAATTTTAGAATTTTAGAATTTTAGAATTTTAGAATTTTAGAATTTTAGAATTTTAGAATTTTAGAATTTTAGAATTTTAGAATTTTAGAATTTTAGAATTTTAGAATTTTAGAATTTTAGAATTTTAGAATTTTAGAATTTTAGAATTTTAGAATTTTAGAATTTTAGAATTTTAGAATTTTAGAATTTTAGAATTTTAGAATTTTAGAATTTTAGAATTTTAGAATTTTAGAATTTTAGAATTTTAGAATTTTAGAATTTTAGAATTTTAGAATTTTAGAATTTTAGAATTTTAGAATTTTAGAATTTTAGAATTTTAGAATTTTAGAATTTTAGAATTTTAGAATTTTAGAATTTTAGAATTTTAGAATTTTAGAATTTTAGAATTTTAGAATTTTTAAAAATTAGAACTGTGGAAATTTAAGAATTTCAGATATTCCTAAAAATGCCACTTCAAATGTTGTTTTGATAATCCAAAAAATGGAAAAAAGGAAATTTTCAAAAAATATTTTTTTCAATAGTTGAGAATCTAAATAAGTGAATTTCCTAAAACTTTTTTTGTCCGATGTTCAATTAAAAACAATTAAAAATGTCCAAAGATTTTGAAATCAGCTAACATTTTAAATTGTCTTTTCTTCCTTCTTATCTTTAATCTTGTCCGTTTTCCGGTGATATTTGTTTTTTTAAAAATTCAATAATTCAAAATTTAAAAACTTTCCAGGTTCTGTCCCCCCGAATGATGTGAGATGAGGAAAAAAGAGAGATTTTCAACTAAAAATTGGTTTTCGATAATTTTGAAGTTTTCAATTCTTCAAACGACACTGGCATATTCTAATCAGCATGAAAATAACAATCATAATCATAAATTGAGTCATCATCTCAGTTTTGATGAAAAAAATCATCAAGGACTGGAAAAATCACATTGTTTTAGGTAAGGATCGTTTAAATTGGATTGCTCATGTTTAGAATTCCAGAATTTCAGAATTTTCTAAAAAAAATTTTTTTGCAATTTCAGTTTTCTGAAAACTTCAATATTGAAATTCTAAAAAAACTCAAATTTTGAATTCTTTTTCTTTAAGAATCATTGCTCATCCTTAACTACTCCATTTTCCAGTTGCGCTTCCTTTGTCTATCTTCCCCTATGGTCCCAATTAATGCATCACTATTATCCCCCGAAAAATTTCACGGATCGTTGTTGGCAACCAGACCAAGGAATTGGAATCGTCCCTTGCTCATCCGTATGCTTCACATTGGTCGAAAGGATTGACGGTGAGGATTGTGAGTGAAGTTTGTTTTTTACTAATAACCCAAAATTAGAAATTCTAACATTCTCAATTTTTATCACATCTTGTTTGCCGTGTTTTGACCTTCAAAATTTACTTTAAACCTATTGAAACGGACTATTTTGAGTCGAGTTATAATCGTTCAAAGTTTGCGCGGCGAGAGAGTAGGAGAGCGCAGACACTCTAGCTTCTCTGCGCCCTCCTTCCTTGGCGTGCTGTTTCGCAGCGTTATTCTCAAAAAGGCATATCTCCGTGGAGAATAAAGCTATCAAAAAGTGGTCAACTTCAAAAATGTGTAAAATTAAATTTTGCACATTTTTGCTGTCAACACAATTTTGGTAGCTCAACTGGTTCTTAAGATATGAGATCACTAAATTGTTGCTGTGAAGTTTTTTAGTGTTTTTAGTGTCTTCTTCTTCAAAACGCACTTTGAACTAGCTCAAACGGACTATTTTAAGCCAAATTACGCTCTTTTAAAGTTTAAAGAGACACAGACAAGCAGACACTCTAACTTCTCTGGGCCCTCTCTCCTTACCTTGCTGTTTACCTTCAAAAGGCTATATCTCAGCTTGGAGAAAAACTATCCAAAAGTTGTAAACTAGAAAAATGTGTAAAATTGAATTTTCTACATTTTCATAGTTAACAATTTTTTGACATCTCTATTCCCCGCTGAGATATAATATCCTTTGAAGTAGGTGGGGAGACGCAGAGAAGCGAGACGTTCTTGTTTCTCTGCGTCTCTTGTTTCTCTGGATTTTGAAACATTCCATTTCAAGTGTATATACATCTCTTGACTTCTTTTCTAATGAAAAATGCGCGGCAAAATGTGCTCGTGTGTCTCTTAGAGCCCCAAAAATTTGGGCAGAGAAATAGTGTATGAAAAAGGGAGAGACGCCAGACATTTTGACTTCGTCATTGAGGTGTAGGTGTGTACTTTTGACATGGACCCCCGTTTGCTCTCTCTCTCTTTTTGATTAGAATACATTGAAATTGAAGAAAAAGAGAAAATTTTCAATGAATTCGTTAGACTTTCTCTGAAATGAAAATGAAAAAGTGTGTGTGCATGTATTTTTGGGAAAAAGAAAGACAATTTTGAGGGACTTTTGAATCGAAGATATCCGGACAAACAGATAGACAGAGTGACAGGATTTCCAGAATTAACTGAATTTCAGGATTTAACAAGGTTTTAAAAATGCTTAGAATTTCATAACATTCTTTTTTGGAATTTCTGAAATTTTAGAATATGGACGCATCCTGAATTTCTGAATTTCTGAATTTCTGAATTTCTGAATTTCTGAATTTCTGAATTTCTGAATTTCTGAATTTCTGAATTTCTGAATTTCTGAATTTCTGAATTTCTGAATTTCTGAATTTCTGAATTTCTGAATTTCTGAATTTCTGAATTTCTGAATTTCTGAATTTCTGAATTTCTGAATTTCTGAATTTCTGAATTTCTGAATTTCTGAATTTCTGAATTTCTGAATTTCTGAATTTCTGAATTTCTGAATTTCTGAATTTCTGAATTTCTGAATTTCTGAATTTCTGAATTTCTGAATTTCTGAATTTCTGAATTTCTGAATTTCTGAATTTCTGAATTTCTGAATTTCTGAATTTCTGAATTTCTGAATTTCTGAATTTCTGAATTTCTGAATTTCTGAATTTCTGAATTTCTGAATTTCTGAATTTCTGAATTTCTGAATTTCTGAATTTCTGAATTTCTGAATTTCTGAATTTCTGAATTTCTGAATTTCTGAATTTCTGAATTTCTAGAATCTAAAATTCTGAAATCTGGATTTTCGAAAATCACTTTTTTTGAATTTCCGTACTTTCCCAATTTTTTGCACGAATTTGGCCTTTTCACTCTTTTAAAGTTCAAATAGTTCCAAAAAATACATTTTTTTGGCAACCGCGCTCCACCGAACCAAAAAAAAAACAAAATTTTCCATGCCCAGAGCAGAGCTCCAGACCCCTCAAAAATACACCATTTCCTGTCGTTTTTATTGTCTTTTTACTTTTTTCTCAAAAGAGGTTCAGAAGTCCATTATTTTACCCCAACTCGAACTTTCTATGCCTTTTATTTTTTGGATTTTAGAGAGAAATTTTTTTTTGGAAAATTAGGGGCTGAGCTTTTTTGGAATTTTCATATTCTAAAAGTTTTGAATTTTCCAAATCCAAGTTTTTCATTAGTTACCAGCAAGCTGGTGCGCCTTCGGCGCGTTTCAATCAATTTTCTTACTGATTGGTCGCTCTGCTCCTAATTTTTTGAAAAAGATCACGTAAACCTATTTTTTCCACGTTTTTCAAAAGTCCACAGACGGACACCGGGACGGACAGACGCCTCTAGCGTTTTATATATAAGAAAGATTAATATTTTACATAATTATGAAAATTAAAAAAAATTCTTGAAATCTCTTTGTTTTTTGCTTATCTTTTTTAAAAATCTCCGCTAATTGGCCAACCAATTGGCTCTTTGGCGAGCCCACTAATTCATTTTCCCTCTTTCTTATCTTTTTTTTTCAAAAAACGCACACATCGTAAATCAATTAAAAGAAAAAAATGATGAGGGGGAAAAAGAAGAACCCAAAAGATTTTTAGTTGATAGCAAGGGTTTCCAAGGAGGAGGGATTTAAAACAAAGCTTTTTCGCAGCGCTTTTATCTCAAAAACTAAAAAAGCTATCAAAAAGTAGTCAATTACAAAAATGTAGATCATAAAATTTGCTACAATTTTGTAATTTGCAACTTTTTGATAGCTATAATGTTTCTTGAGATCTCAGCAAAAAACCGCAGCAGTTGTGCAGCACTTGCGCAGCAGGCGCCCGTCGACCCTGGTACTGTTGCGCAAATGCTGTGGAACTGTAGGGGAAAAGTGTTATAGATGCTGGGCAAGTGCTGTATCGTACCTAGCGGCGGCCGCGCGGATCCTCGCTTTTTACTTTTTTATCTCGCTAAAGAAAAAAACGAATTGGATACAATTTAATATTACAACATTTATTGATACAACAGTTATTTACATTGAAAAATAAAGCAAAACAATACGAAATTAATATATTTTCGAGACGTCCTGTCGAGCACAATTCAAAAGTTTTGTTGATTTCGTTGATGGAAGGGTGTCGTAGTTCACATAGATGGAAGGAAATCTGAAATTTAGCTAATTCGAAAGATGTAGGAGACTTTTAAAAACTTTAGTAAGAAATTACACAGTTTTTTTAAATATAAAAACGTACCTCTTAGCTTTCGTTCTCCTGATTTTTGGTCCGCCTTCTATCCATGAATCTGCCGTACTCGTCTTCAGTCAACTTTCGAGTGGGCACACTGAAATTTCTATTATTATCGAAAACTTGAAAATTTTTTTCAGAATTTACCTAAGTTATCGGTCCCAATTCCTTCACTCCAAGTTGATAGGGTTGTCGGACGGCAAATTCGGCGCATTTGTTTGAAGCTCTGAATCATAAAATAGCTTACAAAATAAGACAAAACGCATTCAAAAACATCAAAACGAATCGAAATAGAGCAGAAAATAATTTCGAAAATCGAAAATAAATTTCTGCTAAACCGGGCGCAGTACGGGATTCGGAGTGTCGTTGTGCTGCTAAGATGCTGCACATCTGCTGCACAGCTGTAGGAGAAGGCACAGATGCTGCGCAACTGCTGCGGGCGCAAGCACCTCTACAGCTGAGCGGGGTAGTACTTTATTCAGATGCTGGTTCCGTGCTGTATCATTGCTGCACTTCAAAAATTTTCTCAACTTGCTGCATAACTGTAGTGCTAGTGTGTCGGAACTGTTGTTAGAGGTGCAAATGCTGCACAACTGTTGCGGATTTTTGCTGAGATATGTGTCTTTAAAGTTAGCAGCCCCGGCGGAGAGAGAGAGGGGAGGGGTACGCAAACTTTAAAAGCGCATATCTCAAAAATTATAATAGCTATCAAAAAGTTGTCAATAAAATACATGTGAGAAGTAAAATTTTACACATTTGTGCAGTTTACAACTTTTTCATAACTATAATGTTTCTAGAGATATGCGCCTTTAAAATTAGTCAACCCCTACCGTGGCAACGGAGAGTTGTGCGCGTTACCGCAAACTTTAAAGGCGCATATCTCAAAAACTAAGAACGCTATCAAAAAGTTGTAAACTACAAAAATGTAGGCAATAACATTTTACACTCTTTTTAGCTAACAACTTTTTGATAGCTAGATTGGTTATTGAGATATGCGCCTTTAAAGTTAGGCAACCACCACCGGCGGCCGCGGAGGGAGGGTGCGCGCCAGGTACGCAAACTTTAAAAACGCATATCTCTAAAACTATGGTAGCTATCAAAAAACTGTAAATTACAAAAGTGTAGAGCATCAAATTTTATACATATTTTTAGTTGACAACTTTGCGATAACTATCGTAGTTTTTGAGATATGCACTTTTGAAGTTAGCCTAGTCAGAGAAGCTAGACACCCTAGCTTCTCTGCGTCTCTCCTGACTTATCCCAAACACCACATATTATTATTTTTCCGTACCACCAGTATTCTCCATATATAATTTGCTTATCCTTTTTCCGAAAACCTAATATGATATTCGGGAAAATAGAGAGGGAGAGAGAAAATGACCATTGGAAAAGAGACGAATAATTAGTTAGACATCACATTTTTCTATATTAGTATCTCCCGGAATTCGAAATAGGCTTGGGTGGCGGTCCAGAGCAAAAACAACAACTTGTTCAACTTTTTTGCAGGATCTCGGGGATTCTAGAAACTTCTAGAATGTTCTAGAAAGTTCAAGAAAGATGTAGAAGAATCCAGAATGGTTTAGAATATTCTGGAACGATCTGGAATGTTCTGGAAGGTTCTGGAATGCTCTAGAATGACCTGAAAGAATCTGGAAGGGCCAGGAAAGTTCTGGAATGCTCTAAAATTTTTCAGAATGTTTTCAGACGGATGAGCATTTAGGATGACTGTAGGATACACTTTAGCCTAGACGTATTGAAATCTTTGATTTTGAAAATTAAAGCAGATAAAAAAGGATTTTAGGAATTTTATTTGAAATTCTAGAATTTTCCAGAAAACCCTAAAAAGTGTAAATATCACATCAATCACTTTGTCTTTCAATTTTCAATTGATGAGACAGAGAAGGGGGTCCGGAAAAAGGGCCAAACACGAAAAAATGGAATTTTTAATTTTCCCAACTGAAAAATGATGATCACGATTCTCATTAAAATTGCATTGTTTAGAAGAGGACAACAAAAAGAAAATAGGGAAATTCTTGAATAAAAACTAAAGTGAGGGACTTTTTTGAAGAGACGCAGAGAAACGAGATAGTCTCGCTTCTCTCGCTACGCCAACTTCAAACTCCTAGATCTCAGTTCAGAAAAGAGCTATCAAAAAGTTGAAACTAGAAAAATGTGTGAAATTAAATTTCACACATTTTTGTAGTTGAGAGTTTTTTGATAGCGTTTTCTCCCGCTGAGATATGGCAATTTAAAGATAGCGCCGCGAAATAGCACGGCAAAGAGAGAGTGCGCAGAGAAAAAGAGTGTATGCTTGTCTGCGTCTCTCAAAACTTCAAATGAACGTAACTTGGCTCAAAATGATCCGTTTCAGTTGGTTTTTTCCACTATTTCAAAGGAAAAGGGCGATTCTAGAATCCAAAAAAAAATCAGAATAACTTTTTCCAGACATTTCCGAGCAACACGGAGTGATACGTGGATGTATGGACCGGCTTCTTCTATTTGGATTGGATGACGACGTCAGAAATATTCTGAATGCTTACGAACAACAAAGGATATGCAGACATACTGATAGGAAGCTGTTAAGACTATTCCCATTATCCGGACAGACTGATGTGGTGAGATTTGGGGATTACTGTAGTTTTGGAGGGTTTCTGTAGGCAAGAAAATATGGAAATTTCAAATGGCAGAGTATTTTTCAAAACATTCAGATTCTTTGAAATATCTGAATTTTTGTTTTGGGACTTTTGAAATTTTAAAAGCATTTTTGAAACTAATTGTAAGGAACTTTTGAAAACTTGGGATTACTGTTGTTTAGAAGGAGTACTGTAGTTTTGAAGGGTTCTGTAGGATTACTGTAGACTCAAAATTTTAGAGGTTCTGGTATTAAGAGACTTCAAAATACCCGGATTTTTGGAATTCAGGAAATTTAGGAATTTTCAAATTTTGAATTTTTAGAATTCTTGAAAATTTTAAAAATTTTAAAACATTTTTGATTGGAAGTTTTCGAGAAACTCAAAATTTGAACCATTCTGTGTCAATAAACGCACATGTCTAAATCCAAGAAGACAGAGAAACAGAACACTCTAGCTTCTCTGCGTCTCCTCTCTTACTCTTTCCCAACGCTGACTTCAAAACGTTATATCTCCGCAAATAATAGAGATATCATAAAACTACAAACAACAAAAATGTGTAAAATTAAATTTTACATATTTTTGTAATTTACAACTTATTGATAACTTTTTTCCAAGCCGAGATATAGGCTTCTGAAGTTGGCATACTGAAATAGTAAGAGAGGAGACGCAGAGAAGTGAAGCAGTCTCGTTTCTCTGCGTCTCTCTTTTTTTTTAATGAGTTTGCTTAAATTTTTGGATTCTTGGAGTTTCCGAATTTCTGAATTTCAGGGATTTCCCCAAATTTTCAAGTTTTTTGGAAGTTTTCAAAATTTTTAAATTCTCGAAAATTCAAGGTTTTCTCAATTTTCAAAATTCTCGGATTACTCTCTAATTTTCCAGGTAACATTCTGCTCGTGTCAAGGTGACTTCTGTAATGATCATGATATGCTCCGTGAGCTCTCCGCATCCAATTCTCAGCACTTCCATGTCATCATACTCTTCATTGCCACGTGGATTTTCCTACTGTACTAATACTGTGTCTTTCCCCACACCCAACAGATATCATCAACATTTTTTTATGAATTTCCCTCCAAAAAACCCCTTAAAATTCTAAAAATCAATACCACCATTTCTTTCAAACGAGTATTGAATTGTATCTTTTGATTTTTTGAAATTAAAATAAACAAATTTTATTCAATTTTTGTGCTTTTCAGAGATTTGAAACCATTTTCTTGCTGTTTGTGGCGTCGTGGCCTTTGAAATGAGCCTAAACACGACTACTTTCGGGCCACTTCCAACTTTGACGGGCGCGTTGCGGTCGCGTCGCGGTTGGTAGGTTAAAACTCGAAATTGAGCTAAACTAGTCGTGTTTGGGCTCGTTTTGAAGCTCTCAACGACGCAAAAAACTCCACCTGCAACACTCTGTGAAACTCGAGAAACATCGATCAAAAAATGTGAGATATCCGCGAGTCTTTGAGCCAATTTATCTTAGTTTTTGTGAAAGGTATCAAGAAACTTCCAACAGCAAAAATGTTTGTCTTAAAATCAGCCACATTTCATTAGTTGACAGTTTTTTGATAACTCAAACGGGAAACGAGATAATTAGGGTCAAAGGGAGGATCTTTATAAGGAGTTACAAGGATTTCAAAAAAATCAAGGGTTATTTAAGCGTGATGAAAAATCGTCAAAAAAATAAACTTTAAAAAATTGTATAATCAAAAAAAATACGTAGAAACACACGACCCCAGATATCCCATTGACCTCTGGAAGAATACTATAAAGGAAGAGAGAAATGGAGGAAAGAATCAGTTCTCGCCTTCTTCGGGCTAGGGTTGTTACTGGTCGCCGGTGCAAGTGGGCCGGCCCATTAATTTTCACGCGAAATTGCATCAAAATGCCGGTATTTTTTAAAGCGGCGAAAATGCAATTTTAGATTTTCCACTTGCATTATTCGCCGCTTTTGGTTTTTTTACGTCAAAAATTTGCAATTTCCGAATTTTTCAATATGATTTGATTTCACGAAGTATTGTAAAACAAGACATAATTAGATTGATTGGCGTTCTTTTTTTTCAAATTCTGGAAATTATAGACAAAATGGAATTCAATTTTTTGATTTTTCATGAGATGTCTGTCATTTTGAGCCTAAACTTACCAGATTTGGTTTATTTTGCTTTTTTGGGAAGTTTTAGGAATTTTTTTACCAAGAATTGATAAGAATCAATTTTTTCAAAAATTGTTCCTCGGGATTCAAATGTCAAAAATTTCAAGAAATTCGATAGGATCTGATAGAATTGACAGCGATTGGATCATTAGAAGTCAACTACACCACATGAAATCTATTACGAACTTTAAAGGGGGACTCAATATATTCATGTTTTAACAAAAAATGTGCAGAAAAATGTGTAGAAATGTGTAGATTCACATGGAATCAAAGTGAACCTCAGGAAAATTCACAAAACTTTGAAAAATATCTTCAAATAACAAAAAATCTCCTTATCTTCTACCGTAAAACCTGTAATAGAAGGGCCCCCTGACTTTCAACTTTGAGCCAATTTATCTCGGTTCCCGACGAAGATATAAAAAATCTGCTAACTAATAGAATGTTTACCATAATATGAGCTAAATTTTATCAATTGACAGATTTTTGATATCTTTCATAGGAACCTAGATAATTGAGCTCAAACTTGACAGTATGGGGGCTCTTCTATTACAGGTTTTACGGTATTTTTGGAAACTTCTGCGAGTTTCTTGAATCTTCTTTCTCTTGAATTCTTACCAAAACTGGAAACTCTCCGTTGTCACTAATTTTAGACCAGACCCCTAGATGGTTTCGAATTTTCAGTTTTGGCGGTAATTTAAAAACAGTTCCAAAAAATTTCAGAAGTTTCTACGAATTGACGAAAACTGAGATTTTTTCGCTTTTGATGCGATTTTCTGAGGTTTTGCAATTTTCTGTTCGTTGCCATATGAATATACATAATTTCCTACACATTTTGATTTATCAAAAAACATGAAAAGTATTTGGTCTGTGTCCCCCTTTAACACGGTCTCCCAGCGTGAAAATTTTTGGGAAAAATTTTAAGGAAAAATTGTCTCTGCGTCTCTCTCGCTTTTCACGCTATTTTTTTTCAGTGCAATTTTCACAGATTTAATTGGAAAACTGGACAAGCTGCTAAAAACGTCTCAAAAACGTTCAAAAATGGATATTTTCAAAATTTTTTTTTTGCAGATGATAGAAATCATATCCGAAATTGTCTGTGAAAAATTTCAACACTTTTCTTAAACTATCCAGCAAGATATAAGGCTTTCAAAATTTTTTTTGGAATTTTTAATTTTTTGAGCGATTACTCCCGTTTTTTAATCGAAAAAGTTACTTTTATATCAGAAAACAGGCGAAAATTGATGGCTAGTTGATATTTGCAAAAAATACAATCTTTAACTATCTGAAAATTTCCTCCAAAGTGAAAAATCGCTCAATGTGCTACTGTTTGACCTCCTAATACCCGAACCGAGACCAAAATCAAAAATCGAAGACGAGGGTCTTATAGAACAATCCATTACAAATTTTTTGGTCTATTGATCATTATGATTAGTTAGATACTCGCAAAGTTATGCATGGTACAAATCTCAGTACAAAATGCCCAAAAAACCCCGATTTTTGACACATATTCAAGATTTTGATGAAAATGAGGACCTAAATCAAAAATCGAAGACGAGGGTCTTGTAGCTAATGTCTCTGCGGTATTATTAACGTTTTTATTTTTTTGATTCCGTGAAAACCTGATAGACTTATGTACATTTGAATGAAACCGGTTTTGATCGAGAGGTACTGTAGTAGCGATAAATAATTGACGCGAAATTTTCGTTGAATCATAACTCTGCTCAAAATGGTCCAATTCCTTTAAAATTTTGTGCAGATGATAGCTGAAATCTTCCAGCTAAAATGAACTAGCCACAAATCTGAACACTGTAACCTTCCAATGAAAAGCTGTGACATAATGTTCTTAGTTTTGATTTGAAGTATAAAATCCTAAACTGACCTTATTTAAAAAGGCAATTTTGAGCAATATATAAAAAGACAATTTTGGGAAAGAAAGATTACTGTAGTAAGATGGAAGTCCCAGTTTGAGCCGCTTGTAAGCTCTGATTTTTAGATCATTAGTAAAACGTGGAGATCATTCCACAAATTATGGATGCCAAGAAAGCTCTAAGAGGTGCTCTTCCAAACTTGAAAAGAAATGAGACAGGAGAAAAGTGGAGACTTAAATATGAGAAAGAAAAAGGAAAGAACTTGGAGGCAAGGAAAAAAATAGAATCTACGGAAAAAAACTGAAAGTCATTATGGAGGAGCTGGAAGTTGAGAAAATGGTAATAAACTGTGTGAAATTCATTTTAAGAACTTATGTTTCAGTCTAAACTTTCCATTGAAGACAGATTCATTAAATCTGAAAATGCACTGAGTAAATTAAGAGAGGAATTCAATTATCTTTTATTTGTGAGTTCCTCTTCCATGTTGAATGTGTCATATCATTTCCTTCTTAGACAAACTCTGATTTAAAAACGGAGAACAAGCTCATCAATGATGAACTGGAAGAAGTCAAAAAAATTCAATCTCTAAATTCTTTGAAAATGATTCAAACTTCCGGGGAGGAATTGAAGAAGTGTAGGATTTTGGAAAAAGAAGTTAATCAGCTGAAAAAGGAAGTGGATGCGGAAAAGTCTGTCAATATTGAGAAGGTCAAACCAATGGGCATCTACTCCGTCCTTCACTCCTCTTATAAGCAAATGAAAGGAGTGCAAAGTGTTCTCAATTACATGAAAAAAGGAGCTACAAATACTACAGATTTCAACCATTTGATGAGAAACGTTGTTAAGCACCCACCGTATCCAGACTGCACTCCTTTCACACTATCTGCTAAGGAAACATTCGTTCTAAGATCGACACTTCACCTATCAGATGGGGATATGAAAAAGATGAAAAAATTTTATCAAAATCACCTAGGATTCGACCCTCTTGCAAGCAGAAATGCAATAACTGACCTGAGGAAAGAGATCGATAAATCGGATAACTATGAAATCCAAATTGTTCCAAAAGAGACCGGAAAAAAGGATTCATACGATTCAGTGCAAATTACGATCAAGGATCTTCATAAAGGAATCAGTGAGCGAATTAAGGATCTTTACGACAACGGTCTCCTTCTTGATTCAGATGGTGAGGGTTTTGAAACACCTTATATGCAGTTTTCATATTTTAGATGATCTTACTCTTTGTCTTCTGGGAGATAAAGGATCCGAGGAAACGAAAATATGTGTCTCCATCGAGAACGTTGCGAATCCAAATTCCCCCCACAATTTATTACTCATAGCTCTCTATGAAGGACAAGATAATGAGAAGGAGTTGAGAAATCACGCACTTGATGTCTTTTCGCTTTGGAATGACTTATCTGAAATCTGTTTCTCAGATAAAAACGGAATCCTCATCTCAAAAAAAATCAAAAAGAAGGTGATCGGAGACTTAAAAATCATCTCTTCGTATCTTGGACATCAAGGTCAAGCATCACTCTGTGCATGTCATTTATGCGAACTGGCTTGGTCCAATCATGGATCTAAGGCTATGACATTGGAAATGGTGGATTTCACGGCTCCATTCATCCTGAGAACTTTGGAGAGCTACGCGAGAGATGCAAAAACAGGTCGAAACGGAGTTATCAAAGGGTCTTCGCCTCTTCTCAACGTCCAACCAGTTGACTTCGCCATTCCCACAATTCATGTTCTCATGGGTATTTTCGAAAAGTACTTCCAAAGCCACATCAATGCTCAATTGAACATCATGGATCGGAAGGATGATTCAGACTCCGTCACTTTGAAACAGCAGAAAAAGGATCTCACAAACTTAATCAAACGAGAATCAGAAGCCAAAGATCATGCTGATTCTCTGAATTTGGCAAAGGAGAAAGCACATTCTGCAGCTACAGCCTACAAGTTGATCCAGGAAAAGAAACTGAGACTTTTGAAGTCGCCCTCGCTGCTGTGCAAATCTCAAATATGTTTGATAATTCATATGCCAAAAAAACAAAAAGCTGATGACTGGATTACATGTTCCAAATGCCAGAATTATTTTCATTTTTTGTGTAGTTCGATTTTCACCGCTGAAATGAAAGCAAGTGCTGCTCGTCAGAAGGATTGGGAATGCAATGAATGCAAAAATAAGACGCCTACGGATCTCTTCCGATTTTCAATGATGCAATATTCGTCACTGGAAGTTGAGGTTCAAGTCGCTTATGATAATTACCGTGCTATCTACGAAGAAAGAATGCAACTGGAAAACATACTGTATCGGTCGACTGGTGAGAATAGACAAAAGATGGAACAACTCCTAACCAAAATGGGTTGCGACGCGAAGACATGGTACCAATCATATTGCGGTAATCAAGTTCGCATCATTCTTCGCCCTGAAAATGTGAATCAAATTTTCTCGATTCTCCCAAACACAGAGACCAACAGGAAAGCAAAGATGGCAATGATAGGATTGTCGGAAATTATGTCGTTCTCCAACAATCAATACTACACGGACCAAGATATTGACATTATTGAAGACATCCTACAACGCTTTCTTTTCAACATGAAAAGTGCATTCCCTCGCGAGACGTTGATTCCAAAGCTGCATTTATTGGCTTTCCACTTGATACCATACATGCGAAGACATCATTCATGGGGAAGAACGAGCGAACAAGGAATTGAGCATATGCATGTTCACTATAACAATCTGAAGCGGCTCTTCTTTCCCATTAAGCAACTGACGCTCCGTGCTACACTGATCTTACAAGAGCTAACCATCAAAAATTGGCTATTTGATACTGGTGTTTGGATTGAATAATAATATAATATATTTTCTAAGGTTTTTCTGAATATCAATAAGAAACATTAGAATTTTTCCTTACAAAATTTTCAAAATTTTCGTTGCTCTATGATTAATTTCTATCAGTTAAAAACAAAGAGAGAAAAGGGGAGGAGCGTGAAAAATATTTTATGGAGAGAGTGCAGACAACGAGAGAACTTTTCCAAAAATTTTCACTCTGGGAGACCGTGCTTTAAGAATATTTTTGAATTTTTCTCTCTATTTAAGTTTTCGCTTGTTTAAAATCTAACGTATTTTTTTGATCAAATTGCTTTATTCAAAGGAAAGCGGCGTTTCACGCCGCTCTAAAAAAATACACCGGCGAAAAATGCAAGTCAAAAAATTGCAATTTGTAAAAATGCAAAAAATTAAAAGCGGCGTGTGTTGCAAATGCATAAAATTATTTTTGCATCGGCGCCGAAAAACGCCGGTTTGGCAACCCTACTTCGGGCTCCAGAATAGAGGCCTGGGGAAGGGATCTGGACATCCGGACATCCGGGATTCTGGGATTCCGGAGATCTTGGGTCCCTAGGTCCCTGGCTCCGGGTGACCTGGATCTGGATCCGGGTGACCTGGGTCCAGGTGACCTAGATCTTGGTTCAGGTGACCTGGATCTGGGTCTGGGTGACCTGGATCCGGGTGACCTGAATCCGGGTGACCTGGATCTAGGTCCGGGTGACCTGGATCCGGGCGACCTGGATCAGGGTGACCTGGATCCGGGTGACCTGAATCCGGGTGACCTGGATCTAGGTCCGGGTGACCTGGATCTGAATCCGGGTGACCTGGATCTTGGTCCGGGTGACCTGGATCCGGATGACCTGGATCGTGGATCCGAGTGTACTGGGTCCGGATGACCTATATGCGCGTGGTCCGAATTCGGGTTACCTGGGTCCCTGGGTCCCTGGGTCCCTGGGTCCCTGGGTCTTGGAGGTCAAATGCTTGTAGACGTTCTAGAAACTGTCAAATTCAAGATAATTCATGCTGTTCAATTTCCCAGAAGACATTCATTCCCTCATCAAGATAATCCGATCCATATGGTCCCCACCCCATTCCATTGTCACCTGTCCTTATTAGTGAGAGAGTATGGGAATTTGAGAGAATGTAGAGAAAAGGGAAGAATGCCACGTATTTATGTTTGACACTGTCTCTTCCCTTTACTACTCTTATGTGTTTGTATTGGTTTTGTGTACAGAATTGCTCGCGCATTTTTCTCTGTCTAGCTGTCTGCGTCTCTCTTTTTTTGTTCTCTCGTCATCTAAATTATGCTTTTTTTAATTCGGTTTTCATTTTTCTCCGGAATCCTTTCCCCGATTTCCGAAGAAATCAATATTTTTATGGGTTGTTTGAAATTTTTAGAATCTTTCCGATCGAAAAATTTTAGTACTTTTTGATGTACACTCGTATAATTTTTGATGACTTTTTCTCTTTTCGAAAAATTTAGGATTTCTGAATTTCTGAGTTTTTAAATTTCTAAATTTCCTGGAATTTCTAAATTTCTGAATTTCCGAATTTCTGAATTTCTGAATTTTCTGGAATTTCTGAATTTCTGAATTTCTGAATTTCTGAATTTCTGAATTTCTGAATTTCTGAATTTCTGAATTTCTGAATTTCTGAATTTCTGAATTTCTGAATTTCTGAATTTCTGAATTTCTGAATTTCTGAATTTCTGAATTTCTGAATTTCTGAATTTCTGAATTTCTGAATTTCTGAATTTCTGAATTTCTGAATTTCTGAATTTCTGAATTTCTGAATTTCTGAATTTCTGAATTTCAAAAATTACAAAATTCTAAAATGAACTCCCGTTGATCTTTTTTGACTACTTATCACTTATCTTTTATCTTTCTCAAATGAATCACAAAAATCACAGAAATGAGTGATTTTCTCTATTTTGAAACTTCAAAATGCCAAACTACTAACCATTTTTTCAACACTTTTTTTTTAGAAAAGTGAGAAACAGTGTCAACAAATCGTCTCTTTTTGTTTGTGCTCTCTCTTTCTCTCTTGCTCAGGCACCGATTTTTTCGATTTTTGAAAAAAATTTCAAAAAGAAGAATAGACAGACAAATTGAATAAATATGTGTGGATGTGTGTCTGCTGTATTTTAAAATTTCTGGTTTCAATTATATATTTTTTTGAAAATCATGTTTTTTGTCTCGGATTGGAATTTTAGAATTTTAGAATTTTAGAATTTTAGAATTTTAGAATTTTAGAATTTTAGAATTTTAGAATTTTAGAATTTTAGAATTTTAGAATTTTAGAATTTTAGAATTTTAGAATTTTAGAATTTTAGAATTTTAGAATTTTAGAATTTTAGAATTTTAGAATTTTAGAATTTTAGAATTTTAGAATTTTAGAATTTTAGAATTTTAGAATTTTAGAATTTTAGAATTTTAGAATTTTAGAATTTTAGAATTTTAGAATTTTAGAATTTTAGAATTTTAGAATTTTAGAATTTTAGAATTTTAGAATTTTAGAATTTTAGAATTTTAGAATTTTAGAATTTTAGAATTTTAGAATTTTAGAATTTTAGAATTTTAGAATTTTAGAATTTTAGAATTTTAGAATTTTAGAATTTTAGAATTTTAGAATTTTCAATATATTTATGTTCCATATTTCTTCATCGCTCGTAAATCGACACATACAAACACAAAACGATAACAATCATCACTTGAATTGCAACAAAAATAGACGAGAGAGACGCAGACAGACTGAGAGAGTGTTGATTTGAAGGAGACGCAGAGGCAGAAGAAAAAAGAGAAAATGAATCTTTTTCCGATTTGTATAGGTAGTCTCCTACTACTCGATTTCTTCTTCTTCTTCTTCTTTTCAATTTTTTCTTTTTTTTTCTTCTAAAATATTTACAAATACATAATTGTAGGGGTTGACATTGATAAGGAGGAAGTGATAAGAGAATTTTTTGATAAGTGAGAGATAATGGAGGAGGGAGAGAATTAGAGAAAAGAGAGAAAACATCAGAATGTGTGTATAATTATTTGTGAATGTGTAGATAGGTGCGTGTAGGTAGAAAATCAGAAAGGATCCTTTTTTTTCAATTTGATTTGAATTTCCGAACTTCTGACTTTTGGTCTTTTTTAGATTTTTAAAGATTTTTTACACAAATTTGAAAAAGAAAGTTTTTTGAGGTCCCAAAAAAAGAGAAAAAAAAACAATTATTTTTTTAGTCAACCGCCATGAATATAGAAGTTTTTTTGCCTATTTTTTTCTGGTCTTGCCGCTCTTTTTTCATTTTTTTTTGGACCGAAAACCTAGAAAGTGAAAGTCAGAAACCTATAATAATTTAGTTTCCATTTTCAAATCAATTTCTTTTCAAAAAATTCAATCTTTTCAGCTTCAAAAACTAAGTTTCTGACTTTTTGAAACATTTTAATGGATTACTGTCGGACAATGACCCTTCGAACAGCCAACTTCGGGCCCATGTATCTCATTTCCTGTGAGAGATATCAAAAAGTTGTTAACTGATAAAATCTTTATCATAATATCAAAAAATTTCATCAGTTGGCATAATTTGATATTTTTTATATGAGCCGAGATAATTGGGCTGAAAGCGGTAGTTTGGCGCAGACGGTGGCGCCCACCGCGTAACCTGTCGCTTTGTGATCGCTTTGATCGCTTTGAGATGGATTATCTCGGTTTCTATAAAAAATATCCAAAGTTTGTCAACTGATAAAAAGTAGCTATTACTATGATAAACGTTTTCACGTTGATCACTTTTTGGTATCGTTCACAGGAACGGAGATATATGAGCTTAAAGTTGACGGGGTCTTCATCGGGAGGCCGGTTTCATTGTCTTCCATCTCTCAATAAATATAAAATCTCACCTTTCACTATTCTTTTTTCTTTTATTTTTTGACTTCCGTTTCTTCTTCCTCTTCTTCTTTTTGTTTCTGATCTCAAAACACACAATTTTATATTTTGGTCCCCACCAACAAAAATTACGCTTTTCTTTGTTTTTTGAATTTAGAAAGTCCGATTTTTTCCAACCTAGAGATTCCGAAAATCTAGAATTACAGAGTTTAAGATATTTCAAAGTTCTAGGTTGTTCCTCAGAAAATTCATCTTGTTTTCTTTTTCTTTTAAAATTTAATTTCCTCAAAAACTGCAAAAAAAACTTTCTCAATCAACTTTTTTCAGGAAATTGAACTGAACATCTAATTAAACAACACAAAATGGAAGAAGCGACTAAGAAAGGTAAGTAAGTTTCTAAAAAATAAAGTCTCAAAACTAGGCACCACAATGAAAGGGGGCGGGGCGACCAAATTTTTCTCCCCTTCTCAGAAATGCATCTTTGAAGTCGTGTACCGGGCGTTAGAAACTCATTATTTTTATGGTTCGAACTTGTCCATATGTAATCGACTGCGATAAATCGAATGGAATCATCAGTTTTCCGATATTTTTATTATTTTGATTAGAAAAATTCGAAAAACATGAACCTGACTGACAAAATGAACTAAAAGTGTAGGATGAAAGTTCGTGCCATCAAATTTTTTGGTGGGTTTTGGTAGTTTATGATATGGGGGATTGGATTTTGAAGTAAAATCAAAAATCGTATGTGGCCGTAAAACGCGATTTTCAGCCAAAGTTCCAGCCAAAATAAATAAAAAATTTCAGCGACGACCCCAATTTTTTTTCGCATATTATGGTAAAACTAAGTCTTGTGTACATCTGTGTCAATTTTCAAAAAGATTGATTACCTTTAAGTAGTTTTCATACGCATCCGAAAATTCTAAACTTTCAAAATTTCCGGTTTTTGGAAGTTTTGAGGATAACACAGATTAGTGCCACCGAATTTCGTTTTACCATAAGATTCTACGCAAAATTTGCCACTGAATACAATCTTAATTGGAAAAATCGTATGTGGCCGAAAAATTTTAGACGCCTATTTCTTCATCTTTCACTGTGCAATCCATTAAAAAAAACAAGAAGAGGCAACACCGACAGGAGGCAGAAGGCTACGAAAAGTCGCACACTCATATTTCCCCTCTAAGGCTACCAATTTTCTTTTCTGAGAACGAACTTTTTTTTTGACTTCCATAGATTTCTTCTGCTAATTTAAAGTTTGATGAATTGATGAATTTCAGAAACTTCAAATAATTTTTTTTTCGGAATTTTTGTCATTGTATTTCTCAAAAAAGAAGGATTGTTTGAATTTCTTGAAATTTCTCACTTTTTTCAAAAATTTAGAATTTTTCAGAATTTCAGAATTTTTGATTTTCTCAAAGTTTTTTCACTTTTTCAAAAATACGGTTCTTCTAAATTTTGGGAATTCTCGGATTTCGAATTTTTGTAAACTTCGTCGATTTTCGAAAATTATTTTACAACCAACAAGCCGGTGCGCCTTCGGCGCGTTTCAATCAATTTTCTTACTGATTGGTCGCTCTGCTCCTAATTTTTTGAAAAAGATCACGTAAACCTATTTTTATTTTCCACGTTTTTCAAAAGTTGACAGACGGACACCGGGACGGACAGACGCCTCTAGCGTTTTATATATAAGAAAGATAATTTGGATTTTCACAACGTTGAAATATCCGAAAATTAAAAAATGACCGAATTTTTCCTAGGTGATGACCTAGTTTTTTCTAGGTCATGACCTAGTTTTTTCTAGGTCACGACCTAATTTTTTTTCTAGGTCATGATTCCTGAAAACATTAAAATTTTGGAAAAACTGATTTTCTACAATTTCGGAATTCCAGAATCCAGAATTATCGGATTTCTGAGTTTCTAAATTTCTGAATTTCTGAATTTCAAATTTCAAAAAATCCACTAAAATTTTGCATTTTGTCCCCGGACACCCCAATAAATCTCCCTCAAATCCCTCTCATTCATTCTTCGTTTTCCTCAGAATGTTTTCTTTTTTTTTTCCTCTCCTCCTCTTTTTTTTTCTTCTCCATACACTTCTCCATGGCTTCACCCCCACCCCCATCTTCTTCTTTTTTTCGCCTTTGCTCCAAAAAAAAAGTTTCGTGTCTGCGTCTCTCACCCTCTCGCCTTATCTACACCCTCTTTTTTCTCCTTTTTTGTGCTCAAAAAAGGAGCAGAAAATTTGTGTTTTTTCTCGTTTTTTTTTTTGCTTTATTTACTCAGAAAATGTATTAATTTATAAGATAGAGAATAGGAAAAATCCTATTTTAGGAACTAATCTATTTAAAAATCGCGTTTCCATTTCTAATAGTCCTATAGAAAGTCTTAAAATTTTTTTGATTTTAAAATTTGAAATTTCTAAACTTCTTGTATTTTTTGAATTCGTTTTGAATTTCTTAGGATGTCTGATTTTTGTTCTGAAATTCTGAGTTTTTCAGATTTTCATAATTTTCAAAATTTGAATTTATTAGAATTTCTGAGTTTCTTGGAATTTTCGAAATTTCCAGAAATTTTAGAGTTTCAGAATTTCGAAGAGAATTTTGACAAAAAATTTGAATTCTCTTTTTTCGTATTCCGGATTTGTTTATTTAACAAAAGTTTAACGATGATTTTTTTCGGCGAATAATCACACTCTGATAAGAATTTTGATAGTAAGAAAGTGACATTTAAGTTTAGAAACATTTTTGATTATAAGCAGGATTTCTGTAGATTTTGAACTAATTTTCATTTCTAATTATTTTTCAAATTTAGCCGGAAAGCCAGATTTTTCTGGAATTTCAGAATTTCTTTTCATATCTCTCGATAAGCCTCAAAGCTGTTACATTTTTGTTAACTATCAAAATGTTAACCACAAAATTTTATTTTTTTTTTAAGTTGACAACTTTTTTCTAGCTACCGTAGTTTTTTGAGATATGCGCCTTTAAACCAAAGAAGGCCTATCGGAGAGGGCGGAGGGGAAGGTGCCCTGTCTTTAAAGGCGCATAGCTCAAAAACTACTAAAGATAGATAAAAGTTATAAACTAAAAAATTGTTGAGCACTAAATGTTACACATTTTTGTAATTAACCACATTTTTCTAGCTACCGTAATTCTTGAGATATGCGCCTTTAAATGAAGGCAGGCTCATCGGACAGGACAGAGAAAGGGGGAGAGGACTTTTAAAGGCGCATAATTCAAAAACTACTGTGGCTAGGTGAAAATTACAGACTAAAAAATTGCTCAGCATATCATTTTACACATTTTCTAGTTAACAACTTTTTGATGGCTACCGTAATTTTGGAGCTATGCACCTTTAAAGTCTTTTTCGTTGAGACGCCGACAGTTAGACAGTCTCATTGTCTGCGTCTCAGCTTCTAGATAAGCTAGAGACTTCTAGTTTGGACAGAACTATCTAAAATTTTGTGGAGTTTTTTTTCAAATTTCACAATTTTCAAATTTTCAGATCCCCCACCACCGGATCCGATGACGTGGCAGTCGTACGTTGTCCCACTCATCGGAAGTGCCCTTCTGTCCACATTCACCTTCTTTCTAGGTATTTTAAGACCAACTTTTTTGTAAAAATTATTTTTTCAGGAAAATGGGATTACTCGGTTGTATGGGTCCTGGTAATTGTGATTCTCAGTGTCACCAAAAGCTTTTTATGGAGAAAAAGAGAAAGAAGGTGCGGACATCCGGACAGACCATCAAAAAATCGAATTTTTCAGACTGATATCTCTTCGAGCCACAGCTCTGCGTGAGCGAGAAGTCATAATGGCTCAACTTCAAGATCTTCCAGCTTGGGTTCAATTTCCAGACACTGAAAGAGTCGAATGGATGAATAAAGTGATACATCAGTTATGGCCGTATGTTGGAGAGTATACGAAAACGTTTATGAATGATTTCATCATTCCACAGGTTAAGGTAAGTGCGCTCTATTGAGAAATGGTCCAAAAAGTTTTTCTAGCTACCGTAGTTTTTGAGATATGCGCCTTTAAAGTTGTGTCTCATCGTTTTGCTCGGTGCCTGATAGTGAAAGTAAGGAGCGGCAACGTTAAAGGCGCATATCTCAAAAACTAGGTTAGCTAAAAAACGTTGTTGACAATAAAAAAGAAAATCAAAAGTAAAGCTTCAATTTTGTAGTTTACAACTTTTCCTCAAATACTGTAGTTTTAGAGTTATGCGCCTTTAAAGTTGGGGCACCTTTCACACTAGTGTGTGTTTAAAGGCTCATAGCTCCAAAACTACGGTAGCTAGAAAAAAAGTTGTTAACTACAAAATTAAAGACCTATTTGAGGTTTTTATTTTTGTGATTGACAACTTCTCTGTATCTACTGTAGTTTTGGAACTATGCGCCTTTAAAGCTGACGCTCGCCTGCTAGTGAGAGCAACTTTAAAAGCGCATATCTCAAAACCTACAGTAGTCATAAAAAAGAAGTCAACTACAAAAATGAAGATTTCCACCTAAAATATGAAGAAATTCTGCAGGCCCAAATGCCAGGAATGTTCAAAAACTTCAAATTCACAAAAATGGACATGGGAGATATCCCATGTCGTGTGGGCGGCATTAAAGTGTACACAACGAACGTCGGAAGAGATCGAATTATCGTTGACATGGATGTGGCGTACGCTGGAGACGCTGATTTTACAGTATCCTGTTGTGGATTTACGGGCGGTATGAATAATATTCAGGTTGGTTTATTTTATAAAATTGACTTTTTTTAATTTATTGCTGAAAGCTCTTCTCTGAGCTTGGAAGGAGCCACCAGTTGAGCGATCGCATAGCTCAAAGAATTCAAAATTTTGAATTTTCAGTTCTCGGGAAAACTCCGCGCCATTTTGAAACCCCTTCTACCGTATCCCCCAATGGTCGGCGGAGTGTCCGGAACGTTTTTGGAGATGCCAAAAATGGATTTCAACCTGACGGGAATGGGTGAAATGGTCGAGTTGCCAGGATTGATTGATGCGATTCGAAGTGTCATCAATAGTCAGGTACAGTAATACAAGTAAGAAAAAAAATACCGTAATCCTTTAGATCGCGGCATTATGCGTATTGCCGAACGAAATTGTGGTTCCATTGGCTCCTGACGTTGATGTCACAAAGTTATACTTCCCAGAACCTGATGTGAGTGTTTTTTTTCCCATTTTGATGCTTTCTGTTCATTTCTAAATCCGTTAAAGAACTAAAAAGAAAATTCTAAAAAGTCCAAAAAAAAAGTTTCCGATCTGCGGACTCGAACCACGGGCTTCGTGGCCAAAAGCGTTGCGCTCTAGCCACTACACCACGGGCCCGGTACAGCTACAGAGAGGGAGAAGGCATATAGATTAGCGGGCTTTTCCGCCACCTTTCGCCGGCATCCATGGATCTCCTAACCCACCACAGCGGGTGTGGTCCAACGAAGGAGCGTCTCCAGATTCTGTTCAGAAAACGTCAAATCCAGAATTTCACAGAAAAAAAGAAATTCATATTAAATAAAAAAATTACTGATCTATCTGTCTAGGTTCCAGCTCAATCGGTAAACTTTGAGTAGGTTAAGAGGCGCGCGACATACAATAGCTAGAAAACGCTTTCTATCTCTAGAACTATAACTGCTAGTCAAAAACTGTCAACTACAAAAATGATCCTAATAAAATTTTATATATTTTGTTAGTTGACAAAATTTTGATATCTTTGAAATTTTGCGAGTTATTACGCCTGTAAGTTCTAGCTAGGAGAAGCAAAACGAAGAGCACCTTTGTTAGGGTCTTATAACTCATAAACTATTGATGATAGCTAAAAGTTATTAACTACAAAAATGTAGAACATAAAATGTTGCACATTTTATTAGTTGACAACTTTTTGATAGCATTTGTAGTTTTTGAGATATGCGTCTTTATAGCTGGACACTACTATCTTCATTCCGCCAAGTGCGCTCACAATTTTCAACTGTGCGTAGCTCAAAAACTACGGTGACTACAGAAAAGTTATAAACTACAAAAATAAAGCTTATAAAATTTTAAACACTTTTTTAGTTGCCAACTTTTTGATAGCTTTCCTGGTTCTGGAGATGTGCGCCTTTAAAGTTGAAGCTCTCCCCCTTATCCCAAAATTTTCAAAATTTTTCAGGGTGTGGTTCGTCTGAAAGTAATCGAAGCGAAAAATCTGGAAAACCGAGACATCTCATTCATCAAAAAAGGCAAATCGGATCCATATGCTGAAATTCAAGTAGGATCTCAATTCTTCAAGACACGAACCATCGATGACGATTTGAATCCGATTTGGAACGAGTATTTTGAAGCGGTTGTCGATCAGGCAGACGGACAAAAATTGAGAATCGAGTTGTTTGATGAGGATCAAGGAAAGGATGAAGAGTTGGGAAGACTTTCTGTGGATTTGAAAATGGTTCAGGCAAAAGGAACTGTTGATAAGGTTAGCTTATCAAGAAAAGTAGTGAAGTTAGCGAACTTTGGTTTGTTGGAAAATGTAGAGCTTGAAATTTTACACATTTTGTTAGTTGGAAACTTTTTTGTAGCTCTATCCATAGCCGAGATATAGCAATTTGAAGTTGGCGCGTAGAGACGCAGACAACGCGAGTGTCTGCGTCTCTGCGTCTCTTGCCTTCAGAACTTAAAACGGTCGTAACTCGCTTCAAAATGAACCGTTTTAGTTTGTTCAACAGCTACTCTGGAGAAAGAAACATGGGGAAACTAATAAACCTAAGTTGTTGAAAAAATAATGTTTCAGTGGTACCCATTGGAAGGCTGCAAACACGGTGATCTACACATCAAAGCCACGTGGATGTCGCTGTCGACGGATTTGAAGCATTTGGAGAAACAAGAATGGGAAGCTGAATGGGGACAAGCGGACAAACCGATTCACTCGGCACTTCTCATGGTTTACATCGATTCAGTTGCAGATCTTCCGGTACAGTAATCCCATCACCTTGATAAAAAATAAGGAACTGCAAATTTACAGTATCCCAAATCGAAATTGGAGCCATCACCATTCGTGGAAGTCAGTCTAGGAAAAGAGACGCAGAGAACGCCAGTAAAAGTGAAGACTGTGAATCCGTTGTTCCAGTCGAAATTCATGTTCTTTGTGAGACATTTGGAGGGACAGGAGTTGAAATTTGAGGTTGGTTTTAGTTTTTTTGTTTTTGGAATTCTGAAATTTCTGAAAATTTTGGATATTTCGCGTTTTTTCCTTTTCTGCCCTCTCCCCCTCCCTTTCCGCTTGCGGCACCGCGAAGCTCCCCTTTCTTATACGCACTCCGCCGCTAAGGTTTCCGGTGACCGCGTGGCGCAGCTGTGTACACGCGGCGCCAGTGATCCAGAGACTTGGGGGAGTCTCTGGTTCAACCCCCCAACAAGCCTAAGCAACTCTTTTTCTTTTTTAGGCTGTCGATGATGGAACTCGTCGATCCTTGGGCACCCTGAACATCCCATTGACCACTCTGATGAAGGAGCCGAAGCTAGAACAGAACCAGCAGATGCATATGCTCACTTTGGGTGTTCATCAGAGTCCGATTGTGATTACTACGAGGATTAGGGTGAGTTTTTTTGAAAAGTTTTATTAACTTTTTTGTGATTTTTGGCTTTTTGACACTTTTTCTCTGGCTGTGGTGTGATTTGTGATTTTTTCTCACTTTTTCTAATTTTTTGGTGATTGGTGGTATTTTTAATTTCTTGTCCTTGGCTTTTAACTGGAAAAAATCCACTAAAATTATCGGAAATCCGGAATTGTAGGTCCTGGAAAAATCAGAAGGAGACTCCGACAAGATGCGAGAGATACAACGAGAAAAGGAGGAGGAGAAACTGAAAAATAATGTAGAAATTTGAAATTTGAGAATTTTTCCCGCCAAAAATTTGAAACTGAAATTAGATTGAAATTAAGTGCGCTCTAGACTAGAGCTTGAACTCCAGTTTCAAAATTTAAGAATTCAAAAATTGTTGAATTTTGTTTTGCCAGTTCTTTTTGGTTTTTGAGATTTCAAACTAATTTAGAACGATTTGTGATATTGGGAGCTTCAAAATGAGCCTAAACACGACTAATTTCTGACCACTTTCATTTTTGACCAGTGCGTTGCGGTCGCGTCGCGGTCAGAAGATCAAAACTCAAAATTGAGCTAAACAAGTCGTGTGTGGGCTCATTTTAAAGCTAAAAACTTGAAAAAGGTAAAAATGATACAAACACCGGCAAAAATATGGTACATTTGGAGATTTTCAGCGTTTCAAGTTTTCTCAAAGAATTTTTTCAGAGGTTTGATTAGTCAGATCTTTTTGATTCTTGATTTTTTGCTTTTGGAATTACAATAGTACGAATTGTAACGTTGAGAGCTTCAAAATGAGCCTAAACACGACTAATTTCTGACCACTTTCATTTTTGACCAGTGCGTTGCGGTCGCGTCGCGGTCAGGAGATCAAAACTCAATATTGAGCTAGACTAGTCGTGTTTAGGCTCATTTTAAAGCTCATCACCTAGAAAAGATGAAAAACGTATAGAAACGAACGGAAATCAGCTAAAAATCGCAAATTCCAAAATACCATATATCCAAAATCGCACCTGATTCAATTTTTCTGATTTCTCTGATGTATCTAGTTTACTAGAGCGCACTTGCACAACCACACAAATTTTTTTCTGTAGCTTTTTTTTATTTTAAGCTTCACCCGGAAATTGTAAGAAAAAACACACCACATAATTTGCTTTCTGGGCTAGAATTTAGAAATTTTTGAAAAAAAAAATAAATTTTTGATAAATTTTTTCATATCCCAGATTTTAGGAACTTTTTCAAACTTTTAAAACTTTCAAAATTTCAATTTCAGGCTCTAATTCAAGGCAAACCAAAAAAGACAAATGACAGCCAGTTGGGACATGATGTTTTGGGAGAATATGGAAATGGTAATTTTTTATCAAAATATTGATTTATCGATTTTTCTGAAACTTTCAGCATTCCATATCGAAAGAGCAAATGGTAAAGTCAATGGAGATGTTGTAGCTGTGGAACCAGCGAAAACTGTCAATTTAGATGCAGCTGATGATGATGTGGAGATCAAATTGAATGTTGATAACTATCAGGTAGATCAAAAAAGGAATCGGAAAAGGCGGGAGACTGGAAGTTACCATTTTGGAATTCCCCGTGTCGAGAGCTTCGAAATGAGTATAAACAAGCCTATGCTCCTTTAAATCTGGAATTTCCACTTTAAAGGCGCATGAGGGTATGAGGGTCTGAAATTTCGAAATTCTGACAAGTAGGTCATGATTATACTCATTTTGCATCGTACGGAAAAATAAAATTTTTCGAATAATACAAAATTATTTTTGTAATTTCAGAAAAATGTATTCGGAAAACTTTCAAATATGGTTTGTCATTTTTTACAGCAATCACTAAATTTTAGGTTTTTTGGCACCAATTTTTTTTCGAAATTTCACAAATTTTAGGTTTTCAAAATTTTCAAGTTTCATAAGTTTTGAAATTGCATTACCCCTCTATTTGTCATCATAATACCTCACTCTATTTTTTTTTTCAAATTTCCCTCCAATCAAGAATCACAAACGCGCTCTATCGCACAATTATGTTTTAAATATCATAAAGTTCACTAGAGCGCCCTTGCATCATTTTCAAATCGTTAAAAAATTTCCAGATCCTTCGCTCCGATTCCAACAGCTCATTGAACAGTCACGGACGGTCGAATAGCCGTTTGGGACGATTATTCCGTTCGAAACATGAGATGAAGAAACGAGAGACGAGGTAATTGATTTTTTGTTTCTGGAAGTTTCTGGAAGTTTCTGGAAGTTTCTAGAACTTTCTAGAGCATTCTGGAGGTTTCTGGAACGTTCTAAAGCTTAAATAATTTAACAGGCTTCTGGAAGCTTCTAGAAGGTTTCATAACTCTCTAGGAGCTTCTAGAACGTTCTGAAAAGTTCCAGACAAAGTTTCAAGCCCTAAAAAACCCAACAAAATGTTGCAGAGCCGACGAGAATCGTGGAGAAATCGAGATTCGAATCGATTTCGATGAACTCGTGAATCAGTTGAAAATCGCTGTGATTCGGTGTCGAGATTTGATGACTTTTGATAAAAAGGATCAGTGTAATCCTTATGTTTCGGTGAGTTTTT
The DNA here is from genome assembly GCA_027920645.1 of Caenorhabditis nigoni. Taxonomy (NCBI): domain Eukaryota; kingdom Metazoa; phylum Nematoda; class Chromadorea; order Rhabditida; family Rhabditidae; genus Caenorhabditis; species Caenorhabditis nigoni. The sequence goes on along the minus strand of CP115866.1, from coordinate 4,284,003 downwards.
TAAGGAATTTTCGAAACTTTTCGCCTTCAATTTTGATTTTCAAAGTTCGAAAGTACTTCAGTAGAACTTGTGACGTTGTGAGCTTCAAAATGAACTCAAACACGACTAGTTTCTGACCACTTTCATTTTTGACCGATGCGGTGCGGTCGCGTCGCGGTCAGGAGATAAAATTTTAAAATTGAGCTAACCTAGTCGTGTTTGGGCTCATTTTAAAGCTTAAAATCTGGACAATGTGAAAGTCATACAAAAATAGTCGATCAGATGACAAATTTTAGGATTTTCAGTGTAAAATAGCTGGAAATCTGAAAATCTGAAATTCTAATTAAGTTTCCAGGTAAAACTGGTGGCATTAGACGGGCACAAGGAGGTTTTCAAAAAGAAAACACCAACTGCCAAGAATACGAGAAATCCGCATTTCGATAATCAGTAAGTACAGTAATCCCCCTGCACATCTAACTTTTTTCTTGTTTTCAGTGTCGAAATCGACGTCAATCCATCAGATTTATTGAATCACAAAGTGGTGATAAATGTTAAAGACGACACCAACTACGGTACTTTTGTCGCCAAACCAGTTCTTGGATGTGTGAGTTTTTTTTGTTGAAATTTTTTATTTTTTTTTTGAAAACCCCAATTTTCAGCTCGAAATCCGCCTCGACAGCCTTCTGAACCGTCAGCTCAGCCAACGATGGATCCCATTGTCCGTGGAGCGCAAATGAATTTTCTCTACTTTCAATTTTTTTTCAAATTGCCAAGAAAGTGATATATTTTATTTTGTGCCTATTTTTGTACTTTTAAAACGATTTTTTTTTGTCCCAAACGGGTCGGTGAACTATACAATGAATGTTATTTTTGATGAATAATTGTTTTTTGGGTTGAAAAAAAAGAAAAAAAGATAAAAAGTCACAAGAGGGGTCGAACCCTTGACCTCGTGCACACCAGCGCACACCACTTCCCCGACACCACGGCGGCAATGTTGGAGATAGGCGCGGATGGCAACTAAGTGGTGGGGGCTTTCTCTCGTCGGGAGAGGTTGGGGCCCGGGACTTATGATGAAAAATGCGGAATTCAAAATTTCAGAAAATTCCTAAAATTTCCAAAAAAATTTGAAAAATTATATTTTTATACTTTGAACACTCCCAAAAAGAACAAAAGACCAAACTTGCAAATTTCAATTTTCTCAAGAAACCAAAAAACGAATTCAGATTCAGCAAAAAGAAATATAATGTATTAGCATATATGTAAATTCGGTGGGAGCCAAGAATCCTTTAAAAGGAGACCGTATTCTTCCATTGTTTTATAGTCGCCTTTTCTTTCCCTGAAATGGCACGAGGTAAGTCAAAAAATCTGAAAAAATTTCAGAACTTTTATCTAATTTTCAGCTCCCGACATCTCATTTCTCATATGTCTCCTGGCAGTTGGAATTTCTGGGCGAACTGGTAAATTTTAATTTAAAAATTATGTAAAATCAAAAATTGTCTTTTCAGCCAACAAGAGCGATGTGTTCCATGATGGAGGAGATTTTTCAGGTAAGCGAAAATATCTTCTATATATCTTCCAAACCGTCAGAGATTCAAAAAAGTTGTCAACTACAAAAATGTAGAGCTTGAAATTTTATACATTTCGTCAGTGGGCAACTTTTTTGTAGCTTTATTCCCAGCTGAGATAAAGCCTTTTGAAGTTGGCGCTTAGAGACACAGAAAGGGGGAGAGGCGCAGACCAGGGATGTTCGGAACGGAATTCGGAATTCCGAAAATTCCGAAAATTCCGACCATTTTCGGAATGTAATTCCGACCGGAATAATTCCGAGAAAAAAATTCGGAATGAAATTCCGGTCGGAATAATTCCGAAAGATTTTTTCGGAATGAAATTCCGACCGGAATTTTTGCGAAGCATTTTTTCGGAATCAGAATTTTTTCGACTACTGTGTTCCTGGAAAAATTTACCTGTGCGTCTCGAACAGAATTAATATTGATATTTTTTTTGCACTGTCGGAATCTTTCTGTCAATTTTCGAAAGATTCTAGCGTTTTTGTGATGGGAAAATGAAATTTCTGCTGTAAAATTCGAAGTTTGAAAATTTCCGAAACTTCCGAAATTCCGAAAATTTAAAAATCGGAATATTCCGATATTCCGAAATTCCGAATTTTCAAAAATCGGAAAATTCCGAGATTCCGAAATTCCGAAATTTTTGAAATCGGAATTTTGCGAAATTCCGAAATTCCGAAAAAGGCCATTCCGAACATCCCTGGGCGCAGACAACGAGAGTGTCTGTTTCTCTGCGTCTCTCAAGTTTTAAATCTGATGTAACTAGCCTAAATAGGTCCGTTTCAGTTCGTTCAAAATGTATTTTGGAGGGAAACACACGAGAAATCTAAAAAAGTTACCAATTGTTTAGTAGCTGCCCTAATTTTGGAGATAGGTCTCTTAGATTTGCTCCAGCGCCTTAACTTTTGAATTTTGAGATTCAAAATTACTTTATTCAGATTTCTGACGTTGTGAGCTTTAAAATGAGCCTAAACACGACTAGTTTTGGACCACTTTTGATTTTGGCCGGTGCGTTGCGGTCGCGTCGCGGTCGGTAGGTCAAAACTCAATATTGAGCTAAACTAGTCGCGTTTGGTCTCAGTTTGAAGCTCAAAACATGGGAAAGCTGAAAATAATACAAAAATAGCCAGAAAGAAGGAATTTTTGAAGATTTTCAGCATTTCAAGTTTTCGGAATAACAGGTTCAAAATTTTGATTATCCAGATCTTTGTTATACTCGATTGTTGAGATTTGAAACTAGTTGGGTACAATTTTTGACGTTGAGAGCTTCAAAATGAGCCCAAACACGACTTTTTTCGGACAACTTTCAATTTTGACCAGTGCGTTGCGGTCGCGTCGCGGTCAGGAGACAAAACTCAAAATTGAGCTAGACTAGTCGTGTTTAGGCTCATTTTGAAGCTCATAACTTGGAAAATAAGAAAATCATGCAGAAACAAGTGGAAATTTGAATAAAAAACTGAAAAACGAGAAAAATGTATTTTTCAGCAATCCCCAACGCCACCGCCATCGAAGCCCTCAAAAATTTCACGAACAGCCCAATTGTCCCATTCTACGAGGCACTTCGAGAACTCTACCTGACTAATGGATTTGACAAACATGTCTTATTCAATGGTGTCATTTTGGGACAAACTATAATTCCCGATTTTCAATGGAAAGAATTGGTTCGAGCACTTGAGAATTCGTTCGGAGACGTCAAAAATGGAGATGTCTACTTTAGAAGAATCAAGGGAATGATAAAGATGAATGAACCGGATGCATTGATCCTTGAACCTTGGCTAATCAACCTTGTTTCCATGATTCTGGAAAAATCTGAAAATTCCAAAAATGTGGCGTATTCTATCAGAGATCTTGGTGTCCACCTTATCGATACCGGCTATCCAAGAGTCAATTATCCAAATGGAACAATCCTTCGAAAAGCTATCAATGAGTGGACGTCTTTGGAACTCTCCAATGAGCCATATCGAGCCAATTGGACAGAGCCACTCCTTATTCTTCATCATACTATTGGTCCTGAAAATTTCAACCTCATCGGAGACATTCTAGAAGCTCAACCATGGAAAACAAAATCTGGAATGTGTTTTAAGGATTCCGAGTACTTCAAAAACTACAAACTCCGTCTAAACGCTGCGATTTCCAATGCCGATATAGGATTCAAATTGCTCAGTGGAATCCGAAATGCATTTGAAAATGCCACAGCTGCTGCAAAAGAAGACACTTTGCTGAATTTTCTGGTCCATGCGGATCTTAATGATCTATCGAATGTCCCTGTATCAGATAAGGAAGATCGAAATTCGAGATCTAACGCTGAGATGTCAAAAATCTGGTCGGAAATTAATAATGAGCAAGCGAAGACTAAATTTGTTGAAGCAATGAAATCATCTGGAATCGGAGAGCTGGAAAAAGCCAAAAATGCATTTATTGCTGGAGCGAGGTTGATTAAGAATCTTGGAGGGTACGTTCGGATATTCTGAAATTTCGAAATTTTAAAATTCCAAATATTGTAGTTTTTGTGGAGAACGTGATTGTAATCAAAGTTTGTTGAGGTCAAAAGAAGGAGATTACTGTAGTGGTTGCTGAAGTCTCATCTTTTGCTCATAAAAAAGGATTACTGTACTTTTATTAGTTACCAGAGATGTCCGGAATGACTTTTTTAAAAAACGGAATCCGGAATCCGGAATAAAATTATTTTCCCGGAATCCGGACAAATAAAAATTTCACGGAATCCGGAATCCGGAATGAAATAATTTTTCCGGAGTACGGAATCCGGAATGAAAAAATCACGGAATCCGGAATCCGGAATCGGGAATGAAATAATTTTTCCGGAATCCGGACAAATAAAAATTTCACGGAATCCGGAATCCGGAATCCGAAATGAAATAATTTTTCCGGAATCCGGAATACGGAATCCGTAATGAAAAAATCACGGAATCCGGAATGAAATAATTTTTCCGGCATCCGGAATCCGGAATGAAAAAATCACGGAATCCGGAATCCGGACTCCGGAATGAAATAATTTTTCCGGAATCCGGAATACGGAATCTGGAATGAAAAAATCAAGGAATCCGGAATCCTGAATACAGAATTCGGAATTTCGAGGTCTCCGATGGGCATAAAAAATGTTTAAAATTACATTTTCTGCTTTATATTTTTGCGTTTCAAATCACGGAATTTCAAAAACGGCAGAGAATTCATGCAGATTAAAACATTTTCTGAAAAATCCGGAATAAAAATTTTCTCGGAATCCGGAATCCGGAATACGGAATCCGGACAAAAATATTTTTCACGGAATCCGGAATGAAAAAAAGCACGGAATCCGGAATCCGGACATCTCTGTTGGTTACTGTAGAAATCAGAAGTCTGGGATTACTGTATTCGTAGTACTATAAGACTTTATGTCTACATCATGCTGATTATTGTAATAGGGTTACTGTATGGCAGGATTACTGTAGACGGTTTTTTTTCTCTCCAAAATCGTAAAAATCAACATTTCGAATCAATTTTTTGTAATACTTTGAACTTCAAAAATTTTTTGGATTACTGTAGTTTGAAGTTGAAATTTTAAAAATTCTGAAATTCTTTTTGCCGCCATTTTTCATTTTTTGAACTTCGGAAGTTTGCTATCAAGAAAATAAACCCCGAATCCGCTTTTGAATATTATAATTCCGAAAAAAATTGAATATTTATTTTTCAAAAATTCCGCATCAGAAAACCAAAAATATTCTGGAAAAAGTTATTTTTTTGATTTTGAATTTCCGATATTTGATTCTTGAAAAAAAGGAAATTCTGAAGTTATGAAATTTTGAGTACTGTAGTCGTGATAAGGTACTGTAGTTTGGATTGTTTTCATCATTCTTATAATAAATAAATGAAGTTGCGTCTCTTTATCTCTCTATCTCTCTCTCTGTCAGTTTGTCCGCAAATTTTGAAAAGCTGGAAAATATAATATAGATTCACGTGACCTTTAAAAAGAGTGAGTCGCGAAGCGACGAACAGTAAAAGAAAAAGGTTAATTCCAGCTGTTTGTAGCGCCGGAGGCGCGGCAAACAGGCTGGTAGTACAGTAATATTGTTGATTACTGTAGTTTGGACTTGAAATTCAAAAATTCTAAAAGACAAATTTCAAATTTTCAGGTCCGTGGAGAATGCCAACAAGAAATGTGAAGAGGTCGTGAAGCTAAACGAAGTATTCCCATCGGCCCATGAAAGTTTGAATAGTGCAATTCAAATTCTTCTGAAACTGAATGAAACTGAAAGTGCTCAAGGAAGACCTGGCTACAAATACCTCTTCGATATGTATTTCGAAGGAAACACCCTTGGAAACATCCAACTATTCAGTTCATCAAGATTCCAGAATCGTTATTATATGCTACAACTTTTTGACACCATCCAGAAATCAGTGGCCGATGAATTGCTCCCTATCATTCAATATATTATCAGTCAAAGGATGTCATTGAGCAAATTCCGGACAAATGTTGAGAAACTTAACAATGATTTATCTCTTATGACTGCTCTCCCAATGTATTTTGGTCGTTTTTTTGCCAAATCCCCGCCCAGAGCTGTACAAATTCGCGAGGTCCTTCGGAACATCAATGGTCTGTCCAGAACTGACGAGGACTTGATGGATTATGCAAAATCGATTGCCGCTATCCTGAAGACCAATAACATCAACAACATGATCCAGCTAACCAAGCTCTCTAGAGACGGATTATGGTTAGATGTCTACGATTCGCTGGTGTACGTTTTCACCATGTCAGCGGGCCCGTCAGATACATTCAAAGGTACGGTAAAATTTTCATTGCTTACAAATTCGAAAAATACAAGTTCTGAGCTTCAAAATGAGCCTAAACACGACTAGTCTAGCTCAATTTTGAGTTCTGATCACCGACCGCGACGCGACCGCAACGAATTGGTAAAAATTGAAAGTGGTCCGAAACTAGTCGTGTTTAGGCTCATTTAAAAGCACACAACGTGAGAAATTTCACTAAAATGATTAGAAACCTAGAAAATTAGATATCAAAAAGATGTGACTTCTAAAAAACCTGAAAATATTTTTCATAAAACTTGAAACGTTAAAAAAACTCGAAATTTTCCGTTTCCAGCCTGTTTCTGTATCATTTTCAACTTTTTCATGTTGTGGGCTTCAAAATGAGCGAGCCCGAAGACGACTAGTGTAGCTCAACTTTCAGTGTAGACTTACCAACCGCGACGCGACCGCAACGCACCGGTCGAATTCAGAAGTGGTCCAAAACTAGTCGAGTTTGGGCTCATTTTAAAGCTCAGAACGACTCAAAATCATCTGAAATAATTTCAAATCCTGAAAATCAAAAACCAAAAAATGTGACTAGTCAACTTACACTGCCCGCAACGCGACCGCAACGCACGAGTTGAAATTGGAAGTGGTCGGAAACTAGTCGTGTTTTTGGCTCACAACGTCAGCTCAGAACGTCAGAAATCATACTAAAGCAGTTTCAAACCTTTAAAAAATCTGAAATTAAGAAAAAAATATACATTTAAAGGTCTCGAATCAATGATTGGAACAACTGGAAGCTATCAAGAAGTCTTTTTGGCGATGCAAACAATTCTGGAAAGTCCCGAAACTTCTCATTTGACATGCAAATTCATCAAAGAATTCTTCACCGGGTTAGAAGACGCCACGTCAGTTGTGGAGGCTTTTGGAGTTAACACAGGAGAAATTCGCCGACAAAACGAGGTTACTACCTTTGTGAATGCTCTGATTCAACTGCTCAAAGCATCGGAATCCCGGGAAGCTCTTGGTAGAATGATTGCATTCCATGGGGCTTTCACAACCAATCCAAATGCAACAATATCGGCTTTGCACATTGCGGATATGTTGGAGTATTTTGGAGCGACTGGATGGAATTAGATGTGAGGTCTTTAGATTTTTTTGAAGAATTGGAGAATTGAAAATTGAAAATTAGATATTCTGAAATACTGAGATTCTGAAAATCTGATATTTCGAAATTTTGTATTCAGGGGAAACTACAGCAATTTGTATTTTGGATTACTGTATTTCAGTTACTGTAGGCGTGATGAGGTTCTGTAGTTTGTCTACAGTAGTAGCTGCAGTCACGAGCTTGGGATTACAGTATTAAATTCCCAATTTTTTTGATTTTTCGAAAAAACTATTTTAAGGTTCCTTGAAGCTCGCTTAAGCTTCCTTCAGGATTACTGTAGCTCAGGTTACTGTATTAAGCTTGTACAACACACGAGAAGGGATTACTGTAGGTCCATCAAGATTCTAAAGAATTACTGTAGCTAGGCTTGATTTTCTGAAAAAGGGTTACTGTAGTTTAGGGTCATCGTAGTAAACTGCTATAAGGCTGCTGTAGAGGAAAGGATTACTGTAGTTACTTCAAAATGCTCCAGGAGTACTGTAGGAAATCTTACTGTAGTTTCTCCAAGTTTAAGTTGCCTTCATGTTCCTCTAATTGTAAGAATCATTCAATTTTCATTAAATGTTCTTTCAGGATTACCGTAGATTTTTAAAAATGCTCTAGGATTACTGTAGCCTAGCTTACCGTAGCTCATTTTCTAAAAAATGTTCAAGAAATGCTGAAATTCTGAAGTTTAGAAATTCTAAAATTCTAAAATTCTGAAATTCTGAAATTCTGAAATTCTGAAATTCTAAAATTCTAAAATTCTAAAATTCTAAAATTCTGAAATTTCTTTTTTTTTTTCATTTTTTGAACTCTGGAAGTTTGCTCAGCAGACAAAGGAAACCCGATTTCTCTATTTGAATATTAAAATTCCGAAAAAAAAATTGAATATTTATTTTCTTCGAAATCCCGAATCCGAAAACCGGGAAAAGTCTGTCTCATCATCTTCTGAATTTTTCAAAACAAATTTCGAAATTCTGATTTTTGATGGTCCAAAAAGTAATTTCTTGTTTTCTAGAAATTTCCAATTTTCCGCCCACCCCATGGGATCCCATGTGACAAAAAATAAAAAATCTCAGCTTCTTCTTCTTCTTTTTGTTTTTCCTCGTTTAATCAGAAGACGTGCATGACTTCATACCTAAAAAACAAAAAATTGTTTTTTGTATTTCCCTTTTTTTTCCTCTTCCCCCAAAACTATAATATTTTGTATCATTTCAGAGATTTCGAGAGCCACACATGTTGATGGACGAATTCTTCTTCTTCCAAATTTTTCCTTTTTATTTTTTTAATAAATCTTTTTCATTTCAATTCTAAAAAAACGAAGAAAAAAAAAAGAACAAAGATGCCCTTGCGGGGGTTCGAACCTACGACCTTCCGCGTGGCGGGCAGCCTCCTTGCCGCCTGCGCCACTGGCTACAACCCCTAATGATGGGCAAAAGGCGTAGAGAAGGGTGCGGCGGCGGCCGCCAAATCAAGGGACGATGGCGACACCAATTTTTTTTTTTGATTTTTGTAAAATGTTCAAAAATCACAAAATTCAAAAAGTTCAAAGAAACGGAACCCCAACTCCCATAAATTCATTTTTCTTTGAATTCAAAGAAGAAAAATAGTTCAAAAAACCAGTTTGTTTGCCCATTTTGATAATGGTGGGAAATTGTTGAAGCGGCTCATAAAATTCGCGAAATAATTGCTCATTTTTTATAAAGTTTGTTTTCCGGGTCATGGGAGACGGAGAGCCTTTAAAAGCGAAAATTTTGATTTCTTGAAAGCCACAGATTTTCTGGAATTTTCAAATTTTAGAATTTTCTGCCGTTTTAGAATTTTACATTTTCAGATTCTTAGATTTTCAGATTATTAGATTCTTAGAAATTTAGATTTTTAAGAATTTTAGGATTTTTAGGATTTTTAGGATTTTTAGGATTTTTACTATTTTTAGAATTTTTAGGATTTTAGAATTTTAGAATTTTAGAATTTTAGAATTTTCTGGAATTTTAGAACTTTCTGGACTTTTAGAACTTTCTGGACTTTTAGGATTTCTAGGATTTTTAAATTTTCGAACTTTAGAATTTCAGAATTTTAGAATTTTCCAGTCTTTGAACCCCCAAAGTTTCTCAAAACTCCGCCCCCTCTCCAAAATTCTCTTCTTGATGTTCTACCAGCCGAGACTCCGCCCACTTTTCATTCCACATGAATGGCTCCGCCCACTTTTTCGGTTCTTGATATATCTCATTATTAGCGTTCTTTAAGCATCCCTTTTCTCAGTTTGGAAGTTTTCGCATAACCTTAGTGGTCTAACTTTTCAAAAATTGGTCAAACCCCTGCCCCTTTTTGATTTTCAATAAAAAAAACGAAGAAAAAAAAAGAAAAACCACGAGTCGGGTTCGAACCTGTTCCCTTCTGCTTGATGAGCGGCCGTCTTACCGGCTGCGCCACATGGCCTATTTTAGAGATGAGTGCAAAAGCCATAAAGAAGGGTGCGGCGGCGGACACCAAATGAGGGGGTGATGGTGGCGCAAACTTTTTTTCGATTTTGGATTTTTCGGTTTTCACCCCAAGCCCCGCCCTTTTTTTCTCTTCTTGATCTTCTAGAAAGTGTTCGCATTATCAGAAATTCAGATGAATAATTGAGCATTGAAGAGTGCCTAATGAGCCTGTCTGTCTAGAAGAACTCTTTTCATTTCTTTTTTTTCCCCGTTCCACTGAAGTATAATATGAATAGAATTTTTGAATTGAACTCTTTTTTCTTCTTAGACACTTTTTTGTACGCCTACGAAATCTGAGAAGTATAAAAGGACTTATTATATTTCTTCAGAATAACTTGTGCTGAAGACGACGGCGCGACGCATTCTGAGAGATTCTGAGCGAAGAAATATGAGAGGTGAGTCAAAGAGGGTTACTGTAGTTCCTTTAAAATGTTCTAGGATTACTGTAGCTCACTATACGATTACTTTTTTCATTTAGATTAAGTTCCTTTAAGATTTCTTGAAATTCGCTCAAGCTTCCTTACTGTAGCTCAGATTACTGTATTGAGCTTGTACAACACAAGATAAGGGATTACTGTAGCCAGGCTTAGTTTTCCTTGAAAAGGGGTTACTGTAGTTTAGGATCATCGTAGTAAACTGCTATAAGATTACTGTAGTTATTTTGAAATGCTTTAGGAGTACTGTAGGAAAGCTTACTGTAGTTTCTCCAAGATTAAGTTTCCTTAATGTTTCTCTAAGGATCATTTAAGGTTCATTTAAGGTTCTTTTAGGATTACTGTAGATCTTTTAAAATTCTCTAGGATTACTGTAGCCTAGCTTACTGTAGTTTCTTTGAAGATTAAGTTTTTAAACGTTTCTTTAAGGTTCCTTCCAAGTACTTTCAGGATTACTGAAGACCAGATTACTGTAGTAAGCTGTTATAATGTAGAGATTACTGTAGATGAAGGGATTACTGAAGTTCCTTTAAAATTCTGTTGGGTTGCTGTAGCTCAGATCACTGTAGTTCCTTCAAAAGAATTACTGTAACTTTTGCAGTACTCCTAATCTTCCTTCTCATTGGCTTGGTCGCTGCTGTACCCGGAAAACGGTCCAAATCTCGACGGGACACCACCACTCCGGCATCGCTTCATTCGCGTAGTGAGTTTCTGGGATTACTGTAGATTTTTCTTTTTTTTTCTCTTTTTTTTCGTTTGGCTCCCATATACTCATCATGCTCTAGAGTCTAGAGCTATTTGTCTGAAATGAAATTATCTGAAAATGCCACCAGACAAATGTCATGAGAAGTTTCTCAATGACCCAGACAAAGGTTATGTCTGAAATTTAAGATTTCAGTGATGTGGTTCAGATTTTTTGGATTTTGGTCACACCACCTGTGACGTCACTGACCACCGCGCACTGGCGCGCGGCGCCTCTTTCTTGTAGGAAAAGTGGTGTAAACGGTTAAAGTGTGCGGCGTGGCGCAGTGGCTGTGTGCGCGCCTGGTAATCTATGCTTTTGGAGGGTGTCATAGGTTCGACTCCCCAGTGAGGTTTATCACCTTTTTTTCTTTTTTTTTTGCTTTCGTCACAATTGACACCAAAGAGCTAATACTTAAAGTTCCATTAGTATCCCACTGTGACGCGTTTGATACATTTCTATAGACCTCATTGGGTGTAGAACTACAAGGCGGTCTTAATGGTCTCTGAAAAATTATTTCTAGCAAAAAAGGAAACACCCCCTCGGTGCTTGTTTTTGGACACAAAATGAGATCATTTTTTGGGTTTCGAGGGGAGAAAAAAAGGGAAAACAATATGATAATAATATGGAATTTATTTTGTTGTATAGTTTTGGGAAAAGCGAACAAAACATACAAATTTGAGAATTTGGAAGAGGAAGCGCATGCTTTGGGTTAGGGAGTACGGTGGGACAGGGATAAATCTAGATAAAAAATGAATTGCATTACTGTACCTAAAAACATAGCTAATTGGGATAATGAAGTAATAAAAGAAAGCTCAGATAACTGAGCTACAGTAATCCTATTTTCATAATTTTCAAAAATTCCAAAAATCCAAAATATCCGAAATTTTTTCTCAAGTTTCCCATTTTTTTCAGAACTCTACCTAAACCCCCTCTACGCCGAATTCGACGAACCATCGAAAACCACCATCGACGACTTGTATCGCCTGAAGAATCTTCGTGTTTTGGAATTCTATCAAGCCCTAAACGAATTGTATCTAACCGGAGGATTCGAGAAATCTGGAACCATCAACAAGATAATCCTCTCCCAACCCGAAATTCCAAATGACACCTTCCACCTGTTGATCCGAACCCTAAGACGTACACGAGACGAGTTAAAGGAGGGAGATGCCTCATTGGAAGAGCTGAACACTCAATTAGAGGGAACAACCGACTCAGAACTAACTCAAAAGTTGTTGAAAGCTGTGAAGCTAGCCGTCAGAAACGCCACAAAAACCACAGATGCCGAAGAGACTTCCTGGCTTCAAAAGATCTCAAAAATCGACTTAAACTCTGTTGAAGATCTGAAGGCCCTAAATGAAGGTAATGGAGAAGATGCAAAGCTCCTTACTGATCTTTTAGAGCAGCTAAAAGCCAAATTGGATTCTGGAGACTTCAAAAAGATCAGCAGTGCCACTCAAAACGCATTCTACACTGGTGTCGGAGGAGTCGATGATGTCAAGGCTACGGTAGTGGCCGGAGCCCGATTGGTTTATAATATGGGATTGGAAAATGGAAAGGAACAATGTGTCAAGCTCAAAAACGCCGTATCAACTGATGTCAAGTTTTACAAACGGCTAGATTGGGCGATGGATATTGTAAAGAAGCTGAATCGATCGGATGAGGAAACTGGAAGACCCGGATACTCGTACATCTTTGAATCCTTCTTCGATGACGTGGCTCCTGAAGGCCAACTCATCTTTTCGCCCTCTAAACTGTTGAAGATCCGTACAATGCTCCCACTTTTAAAGGATTTGGAGAGTGTGGAAGACTTGGAATTGCTCATGAAAATGCTCCGAAGTGTTACAAAGGATAAATATCGAATTCGAGAGCATAAAAAACTATTCGACAGTCTTCAGGATGACGATAAGGTGTTGGAGATTTTAAATGAGAAATTTGAACTCATCCTTGAAGATAAGACCACTGCAATTCTCTATAGAAACATCCTAGAGACTATTGCCGGTATCTCCGTGGATTCCGCCTATTTCAATCGCTATGTAAAATCTGTAAAATCGATAACGGATCTGGAAGACCCTAAGAAATTCCTGAACAATATCATAGCCGCCAGTGAACTGACCAGAGATTCCAAATGGAGAGATATCTTCCAATCAATCAGTGCCGCCTTTGAAATTGATAAAGAAGCCCAACCCGAAGTCATTGCTCCATTCAAAGAGCTCAATTCTACAGTAACCGGTTCCTATCAAGAAGTTTTTCTGGCCATGAAGATGCTCCTCGACGGAAGTGATAGTTCGGAACAAATCGAGGCCAAATGCCAATTCATTGATCAATTCTTCACTGGCCTCAAACAACGGGATACTGTAGTCGGAGCCATTGGAATTCAAGTGGAGAAAATCCACGATTGGACTGACTCCACAAAATATATTGACGCTTTGGTGGAGGTTCTCAAGGCAGCTGACAGCTTCAAAAATCTCAATCGTCTTCTGGATTTCCATGCGAAATACACTACGGTTGACCAGAAGCCAGAGGAGTCGATGGATTTGATTGATAACTTTATCATCTATTTGGAACAGAGCAGCCGTTGGAATCGCAAGGTTTGTGGAGTACTATAGTTGTTGTGGAGTACTGTAGTTTGGTTACTGTAACTGTCGCGTGGTTGTGTTACTATAGTTGAATAACTTCAGCAAATGGAAAGATTACTGTGGTGTGGTTACTGTAGTCACGATGTAAAAAGAATGGGATTACTGTAGTTTGGTTACTGTAGCCGTGATTTAAAAAGCATGGGATTATTGTGACTTGTGGGAAGTATTACACTGCAGATTTGATTGTATTTCTGTAGTGTGTACTGTATGATTATCTTTGGTTTATAGAAAGTACTGTGTAACGGTTACTGTAAGGTACGGTAGTTGAATTACTGTAGCTTTTTGTGGAGTACTGTGGTTTTGGATAGATTAATGTGTTTGTGTTAGTTACTGTAGTTTGGTTACTGTATGCTGTTGGATTACTGTGGAATGATCAACTTACATTTAGTTTTTTTTAAAATATTTTTTTTGGAAATTTCGAAACTTTGAAATTCAAAAATTCAAAAATTCAAAAATTCAAAAATTCAAAAATTCAAAAATTCAAAAATTCAAAAATTCAAAAATTCAAAAATTCAAAAATTCAAAAATTCAAAAATTCAAAAAATTCACTAGACCAGAGAAATGTTTTTATAATTTCTTATCATTGCATGAATAAGTTTTTGGTGTTGTGATTGGATTACTGTAGTTTGGATTACTGTAGCTAGAATTTCCACATCAATTAAATATTTCCAGAATTTCCTCCATATAAATTTCGAAGAATTCAATATGTGGGAAGAGGAAGAATAATTCTGCTGGGGTCCAATTTTTTGAAAATTTGGGTAAATAATTATTTTTTTAATTAGTGGGACCAAGTAAGATAATTAGGAGCAAATTGAAAAAAAAAGTCTGGTTTAGGGAAACCAAAAAATCCTAGAAAATTATGAAAATTGGGAAAAAGATAATTAGGGGGTAATTAAGAAATTCAAAAAACTATATTTTTTCCAAAAATTCAAATTTTATTTTCAGAGAACCCATCGCTCTGGCTGATTTGACTGCATTCTTCTTCATAATATTTTTCGAAATTTTCAATAATATTTTTGTATTGAAATCACCTTTATTTGGTCCTCTTTTATTTTTATAAAGCATTTTATTTGGAATTTTTGAGACAAATTTTCAGATTTTCATAATTCTAGAATTTCAAGATTTCAGGGTACTAAAATTTTTCAAAAAATTTTGAAAAATTCAAAATTTTTCAGAAATTCTCAATTACTACAAATTTTCGTTTAACCCAAAATATCATAAAAGCATAATTTTCGAAAAATTCAAAAATTCAAAAAATCACAATTTTCGAAAAATTCCAAATTTCCAATTTTTTTTCGAATTCTAAGTCGAAATTCCGCAGATGAACTCCATTTTATCCGAAAAATTCGAATTTGGCTCGTTGTGAGCTTCAAAATGAGCCTAAACACGCCTATTTTCGGTCAAATTTAAAATGTTGACCTCCAACCGCGACGCGACCGCATCGCGAGCCTAAAAATAAAAATCACCCAAAACCAGTCGTGTTTGGGCTCATTTCAAAGCTCATGGCGCGAGATAATCAAAAGTTTTGGTAGTTTTGAATTTCAAGCAGAACTGTGAAAGTTATGGTTGTTTAAAAAATCTGGAAATTTTCAGAAAATTCCCGAAACTACCGTAACTATCCTAATTTTATTGCTAACTCGAAAATATTCAAATTTCTGAATTTAGCTCGCTGAAAGCTTCAAAACGAGTCTAAACACGACTGATTTCGGTCAAATTTGAAATTTTGACTTCCAACCGCGACGCGACCGCGTCGCAGAGCCTAAAATAAAAATGACCCAAAACCAGTCGTGTTTTCAGTCGTTATTGTAAAGTTTTCTTATTCAAAAATTAACAAATTCAATTGAACAAAAACACTTTAACTTCTCTGGCGCCCTCCTCTCCTAACACACTGTCTCACCCTTGCCAACTTTCAATGCTCATAACTCGCTTCAAAATCAAGCTAGAAAGCTGATTTTTGGACCGTTGTGACTAGAATTTTTAGCGATTATAAAGCCATCTTATTTAAGAATTAAAACACATTCACATGAACAAAAAACAACATAAAAAATTCGAAAATAAAGCAAGAAAAAAAAAGAGTTAACTAAGAGCCGGAAACTCGTCAGGATCCAACTGTTCTTTTCGACAATGTGGACATGAACGATGGATTTGGAGCCATTTAGAAGCACACTGAAAACAACCAATAATTTCATTTTAATAATTTCTAAAACTCACTTTGAGATGTGTAATCTTCTTACAATGGTCACATTTCAACGTCTTCTGGTCAGAATTCATTTCACATAAACAATAGAGACATTCAGAATCATGCTTCTTCCGTTTATCACATTCCAACCAGTATTCGTTCATAAATCGATCAGAAAATGCAGGTGGTTTTGGAAGTGGAGAATAGAGACTACAATCTCTTGTTTCCTTCATTTTCTCAATATTCAAATCCACTAATTGAGTGTAATTCTGGAAATTCGCTTCGTATTGTTGATATTCATACAGGGCTAATTCACGGATTTCCGGTCGATTCGACATTTGGATCAATCTGCAACAATCAATCGATAATTTATGAGGGAATGGGAATGAAGGAACTAACTTATCAGTCATTGTTCTTGCTAGTTTCAGTTGTTCTTTGTTTTGAAATCGATTCTTGATGTTCCGAAGACGTTGAAGAGTTTGTGTTGCTTCACCGAGACTATCACTGAATTTTTTAGCTTCCAATTTATCCAAAAAACTTCGAACCATGGTAATTTCAGACTGCAAACTATCCTTTGAAGCCAATTGTTCTGCAGGGGGATTCGTTGATTTTTGAGATTCAATTTTTCGTTCTTGTTCTTCAATCAGAATCGAAAGACGTCGATTTGCAGTTTGAAGTCTGGAAAATCAGATACTGTAATCTAACATGCTTCTTACGTCTTCTGTGAAAAAATAATTCCAAAATTCCACTTGTTTCAAAACTTGCTTAATTTCGATGAAATTTAAAGGTGGTGTCCGGTGAAAAATGTTATTGCTTTATTTTGTGCAGAAATCTATGTAGATTCCCATAAAAATAAAGAAAAAGTTCAAAAAAAATTCCTTCATTGCGAAAAACGCATCGAAAAACCAAAGTGTTAACTGGTGGCCGAAGCGGATTTTCTAGGCCAACTGCAGGTAAAAGCGCGCGAAGTTCGAATTTTTATCGATTTTCAGCTTTTTCTCAGTATTTTTCAGGTTTTTGCATATCCCTGGGAGAAAATAATTAACCAAAACATTTGAGAATAGTTTCAAAGATCTGAACAAAACACTGAGAAACAGTAAAAATTCGAATTTCGCGCGCTTTTACCTGCAGTTGGCCTAGAAAATCCGCTTCGGCCACCAGTTAACACTTTGACTTTTCGATGCCGTTTTTCTCAATGAAGGAATTTTTTTTTGAATTTTTTCTTTATTTTTATGGGAATCTACATCGATTTCTGCACAAAATAAAGCAATAAACTTTTTCACCGGACACCACTTTAACGAGAATTCATGGCATCTTCGTATGAAAAATTTTGGAAAGAAGGGCTCTTCTAATACAGATATTACGCTAGATAAAATTGATGGCTCATATTGAAAGATCGCTTACTCTTCGTTCTTTTTTAACAACTCATTTCGGAATGAGTCATTCTTCTTCCACATCTCTTCCTTCAATCTGGACAACTCTATAACCAATGACTCATTCTTTTCAGTGGATTTCGACAGTTCATTCTTCAATCTAACGATTCCCTCCTCCTTTTTAGAAACTTCAAATTTAAATTTCTCTGCTTCCGACTTCAAACGTTCAATGACTGCATTCTTCTTCTGTCGCCACTTCTCCTGATGGTGAAAAAACGTGTAGAGAGTGCCCAAACCTGTAGAGGCGCTGTAGAGACGCAGACATTTCGACGCGTTCACCCGCGCGATTTTTTTGAACAGACAATAGACACATTGATTTTCGAGCTATTTCATAATTTCGTCAATGAAAGCGATAGGAATGAGCTCTCCCTGAAAGCAGAAATGGGGATAAAATAGCGTAGAAATGAAATGTACCTCCTGAATACTCTGATATCGTCTCATCACTTCAATGATCATTCTTTTCATTTCTTGTTTACAGTTTTCATGTGCCTCGCATTCGTTTTTCTTCCAATTAACTGCCCAAACAACACGATGGAAAATAGAGAAAATAGCATGGCAAGAGTCTAATAGCCATGTACCATTTGGCGACTGACGCTGCTCAGTTGCTTTTCCGTATTCTAACATGCTACTTTTTGAGAATTCGTAAGTCGGATCCGGAACTATCTGAAAGCCATTCTAATATAAGAACTGTTTCTAATTGTTGAGACTCGAGTCTAAACTCCGGGACGTTTCGCCATCGTGATAACACAGGCGAATGAATAGATTTCAGACTACAAAACCAGTTTTAGGGAAAAAGCATATTTGAAAACCCCTAAAATCGGTTTTGTAGTCTGAAATCTATCCATTCGCACGTATTATCACGGTGGCGAAATTTCCCGGAATCATTGTTAACCTTACAGTGATAAGCTTCTTGTTGATATTGAACTCATCAAGAACTGAATTAAATGTTTCCATATTGATTGAGTAGTGAACATGTTCTCTCTTTCATTCCTGACTATATTTTTCGAGCAAATCTGAAAATAGAAAATATGACATGCTACACTGTAAATGCTTTTCCAACCATTGAATTTTTGAATTCGGGAGTTTTGTTGTTTTAGAATTATTGGAATGATTTCTAGAACCTCTTCGGCGAAAAATCTTCTTCTTTCAGACGACTTCTCAGATGTGATACAGACTTCTCGAATGTAGATTCGCTTATACCCTCGATGATTCTGAAAAATAGCGCATTTTTAGATTTGTTTTAAACTTTTATTGTCGGGATTGTAAAACTGCGACCTGCGTGTTTGCAGACTCAGTGCAAAACCGTCAACTTTTTGTACTGTGTCTGCATACACCGAGGTCGCAGTTTTATAATTCCGACAACATAAACTCACAACGAAGTCAGTGAGACTCTTCAAAGCCGCCTTCAATTCTTCCGATTTCTCGCTCAAATCTTCTCCTTCTTCTCCTGACAATTTCATCGTTTTGCGAATCCACTTCTCATCTGAATCGTCTAAAAAGAAACATTTGATAGAACCATTTTTCAACTCTTCATCGAGAAAATATCCGAAATTCGAGCTCAATGTCTCTCCGTTTGGATATGCGAGTTTCCATTTACCCTGAAAATTTCAAAGAATAAAGTGAAATTCGTTGCTGAAAATCTCACATTCGGATCGTTTCCCTTTTTACTCGTCGAGATAGTTCCCTCGCGGTCACAATAGTCAACTGGTTTTGTGTTTTTGAAATTTTGAGTAGATTTTGACATTGCAAGTCCTGAAATTCAAGCGAATTGCAACAAAAAAGGACAAAAAGAAAAAATATGAGCAATTTTCGTTCTAGAAACTCTGTGCACTTGTTCGTCGCGGTGTTTGCGTATCGTTGCGGACAGTAACCTCGCCAGTGAAATTAAATATGTTTTCTGCCTAATTTTGATATTTTCAGCAAAATCTTTCAAAAAAACCGCGAAACTCGAGACAAATCGAGTTGATAGTCGTTCTTGTCATATTCAGATTGCAAATTTTCAGGTTTTTTTCTCCGAAAACAGAGAAAAATCGACGAAAATATGAAACAAAAAACGGACTCTTGAACCACAGATAAAACAATTATGAAAGCTATCTTCCTTATATATAAAACGCTAGACGCGTCTGTCCGTCCCGGTGTCTGGCTGTCGACTTTTTGGGTTTTTAAATGAGAGGTTGGCCGCAACCAAAACTGATCCTGCGACCTTTCGCATAAAGACTGCGCATGCACACAGTTGCGCTATGGGAGCCACACAGAGAGAGGGGAGGGAGGGCGTAGATGTTCTGCAGTGTGAGAGAAAAATCGAAAAGGGAAGCTGCTGTGGAGCGACGAACCAGTGAAAAAAATTTGAATTGCGCCGAAGGCGCAGCAGCCAGCAGGCTGGTCTTATTTAAAAATTAACAAAAACACTCTAACTTCTCTGGCGCCCTACTCTCCTAACACACTGTCTCACCCTTGCCAACTTCCAATGCTCATAACTCGCTTCAAAATCAAGCTAGAAAGCTGATTTTTGGACCGTTGTGACTAGAGAATTTTTAGCGATTATAAAGCCATCTTATTTAAGAACTAAAACACATTCACATGAACAAAAAACAACATTAAAAAATTCGAAAATATAGCAAGAAAAAAGAGTTAACTAAGAGCCGGAAACTCGTCAGGATCCAACTGTTCTTTTCGACAATGTGGACATGATCGATGGATTTGGAGCCATTTCGAAGCACACTGAAAACAATCGATAATTTCATTTTAATAATTCCTAAAACTCACTTTCAGATGTGTAATCTTCTTACAATGGTCACATTTCAACGTCTTCTCATCGGATTTCATTTCACATAAACAATAGAGACATTCAGAATCATGCTTCTTTCGTTTATCACATTCCGACCAGTATTCGTTCATAAATCGATCAGAAAATGCAGGTGGTTTTGGAAGTGGAGAATAGAGACTACAATCTCTTGTTTCCTTCATTTTCTCAATATTCAAATCCACTAATTGAGTGTAATTCTGGAAATTCGCTTCGTATTGTTGATATTCATACAGGGCTAATCCACGGATTTCCGATCGATTCGACATTGTGATCAATCTGCAACAATCAATCGATAATTTATGAGGGAATGGGAATGAAAGAACTCACTTATCAGTCATTGTTCTTGCTAGTTTCAACTGATCTTTATTCTGAAATCGATCCTTGATATTCCGAAGACGTTGAAGAGTTCGTGTTGCTTCTCCGAGACTATCACTGAATTTTTTAGCTTCCAATTTATCCAAAAAACTTCGAACCATGGTAATTTCAGACTGCAAACTATCCTTTGAAGCCAATTGTTCTGCAGGGGGATTCGTTGATTTTTGAGATTCAATTGCCAATCGATCGAGAAGATTCTGAACTCTTCGTTCTTGTTCTTCATTCAGAATCGAAAGACGTCGATTTGCAGTTTGAAGTCTGGAAAATAAGATACTGTAATCTAACATTCTTCCTACGTCTTCTGTGAGAAAAAATAATTTCAAAAATCCACTCTTTTTTTTTGTTGTTTCAAAACTTGCTTAATTTCGATGAAATTTAAAGGTGGTGTCCGGTGAAAAATTTTATTGCTTTATTTTGTGCAGAAATCGATGTAGATTCCCATAAAAATAAAGAAAAAATTCAAAAAAAATTCCTTCATTGCGAAAAACGCATCGAAAAACCAAAGTGTTAACTGGTGGCCGAAGCGGATTTTCTAGGCCAACAGCAAGTAAAAGCGCGCGAAGTTCGAATTTTTATCGATTTTCCGCTTTTTCTCAGTATTTTTCAGGTTTTTGGATATCCCTGGGAGAAAATTAACCAAAACATTTGAGATTATTTTCAAAGATCTGAACAAAACACTGAAAAACAGTAAAAATTCGAATTTCGCGCGCTTTTACCGGCAGTTGGCCTAGAAAACCCACACCTGACCGCTAGGCCATCAGTTAACACTTTGACTTTTCGATGCCGTTTTTCTCAATGAAGGAATTTTTTTGAATTTTTTCTTTATTTTTATGGGAATCTACATCGATTTCTGCACAAAATAAAGCAATAAACTTTTTCACCGGACACCACTTTAACGAGAATTCATGGCATCTTCGTATGAAAAATTTTGGAAAGAAGGGCTCTTCTAATACAGATATTACGCTAGATAAAATTGATGGCTCATATTGAAAGATCGCTTACTCTTCGTTCTTTTTTAACAACTCATTTCGGAATGAGTCATTCTTCTTCCACATCTCTTCCTTCAATCTGGACAACTCTATAACCAATGACTCATTCTTTTCAGTGGATTTCGACAGTTCATTCTTCAATCTAACGATTCCCTCCTCCTTTTTAGAAACTTCAAATTTAAATTTCTCTGCTTCCGACTTCAAACGTTCAATGACTGCATTCTTCTTCTGTCGCCACTTCTCCTGATCCTCCGATTGCTTTTTCTGTCCCTTTAATTCCTTCAATTCCAATCTCATCTGATTCATTTCCGAATCCTTCAACTTCATCTTCTTTTCCACGTCATCTACTTTCCTGGCTTTTTCTTCCAGTAGACCTTTTAGTACCCTCCTTTCTTCTTCCAATCCTTTAATATCCGAGTCTCTTTCCTCCTCCACTGTCATCAATTTTAAAGATAAAGCATTCTTCTCTTTCTCCATATCCTTTGTCGTATCACTCATTGTTTGCACAACTTCTTTGTAACTTAAGATTTGATTCTCCAGGTTAGCAATTATTTTCGTGCTCTTTTCTTTGAAGATCTTCATTTCTGACTCTTTTTCCGCTATAACATTCTTGGCGTCTTCCAGCCTCTTCTTTAAGAGTTCCTGCTCGACAACCATCTCCTTCAACTGGTTCTCACATTCATTTGCTTTTTGAGCATCCTCATTTTCCTTCCGTCTCTCCACTTCTGTCTCCAACGTCTTCACCTCCTCCGTTTCCAGCTTCTCCTTTTCTTCCGAAGCAGTCACGTCTTCTTCTTCTCCTTCTTGGAATTCGTCGATGGTACAACGATCCTCGTCCTCTGCCATGATGATCGTTTTTTCTGCTTCAACCAACTCCTCTTTCTCTTCCAACCCATCGATGGTATTAAGATCATCATCCATCTTCAATTTCTGAAGCCCATCCTCTGTCGTCATCCTCCATTCTTCTTTTGTATTAAGCTCTTTAATCAAAGAAGTCTTAAAAGCTACAGTTTCTTTGACTTCTTTTTTTTCACTATTTCCCAGTAAAGAAAATACGTTCGGAACATTTCCAAACGTTCGCTCTTTGTGATAGGGAAGAGTCTTGGGTCCGCGAACGATTTTAAATTGACTATCAATATTGGTTATTGTGAATGTTAACTTTGATTCCGGATATTCTTGGTTGTCTAGAAATGAGGAGGCTCCAACGAATTCATCCGGAGAACGCTGCTCCCTGAATAGTCTCACAGCGTTCGTGGCCACCGGATTCGTGGTCTTTGCTGATTTCGATAGTTCTTTTCGCTTCCGAAGCTTCTCGGCTCGTTCCTTGGCCTTTCTCAACATTTTCTGAAGGGATTCCGAAGCAGGTTCTTCTCTGTTTGTAATCGAATTCTGAGGCAAGTTCGTTTCGGGAGGAGGGATGTAGGTTAGTCCAGCAATGAATGTTTGAACGCGTTTCTGTAAGTATTTTGTATTTTTTGCAGATTACCGTAAAAACGAAATACTCATTCAGAGACTCCAATTCGACAAATTTCATCTAGTGTCTAACAGAGATGTCCGGATTCCGGATTCCGTATTCCGTATTCCGGATTCCGTGCTTTTTTTCATTCCGGATTCCAGATTCCGGATTCCGTGAAAAATATTTTTGTCCGGATTCCGTATTCCGTATTCCGGATTCCGGATTCCGGATTCCGTATTCCGGATTCCGTATTCCGTATTCCGGATTCCGTGCTTTTTTTCATTCCAGATTCCAGATTCCGCATTCCGTGAAATATATTTTTGTCCGGATTCCGTATTCCGGATTTCGGAAAATTTTCAGTTGTCCGGATTCCGGATTCCGGATTCCGAGAAAATTTTTTATTCCGGATTTTTCAGAAAATGTGTGAATCTGCATGAATTCTCTGCCTTTTTTAAACTTCAGCAATTTAGAATGCGAAAAATTAGCACAAAATGTGTTTTTATGCCCATCGGAGACCTCGTAATTCCGAATTCCGGATTCCGTGAAATTTTTATTTGTCCGTATTCCGGATTCCGGATTCCGAGAAAATTTTTTATTCCGGATTTTTCAGAAAATTAGCACAAAATGTGTTTTTTATGCCCATCGGACCTCAAAATTCCGAATTCCGAGATTTTTCCATTCCGGATTCCGGAAAAATTTTTTCATTCCGGATTCCGGATTCCGTGAAATTTTTATTTGCCCGTATTCCGGATTCCGGATTCCGGGAAAATTATTATATTCCGGATTCCGGATTTTTTTTCTCAAAAAAGTCATTCCGGACATCTCTGGTGTCTAACAAGGGAACCTTTTAAGTGAAGGTAGGAGTTGGCTGAAACCACCTACATAGATCGAAAGAGCATGTTCGAAAACCTATAAATCCGTTTTCAAAGTCTGCTTACGACACCTTTGAAGTGCTGAAATTTCAGTTTCAGTACCAAAAAACCCATTTTCAGTGTAAAATCGGCAATTTTCAAATGTGATTTTCTCCACTCCTAGGAGGTTTTAGGACTTGAAATTTTTTGTGTAATACTCAAAACTATGTGAAATTTCATATTTCAAAAATTTTCTGAAAAAAAAGCATTTTCGGAAAAGTTTTGCCTAAATTTTCAGTGGGCCCAAAAAAAAAAATTTTTTAGAAAATGTGGAAAATGTCTGAAATATAAAATTTCACATAGTTTTGAGTATTACACAAAACATTTCAAGTCCTAAAACCGCCTAGGAGTAGAGTAAATCAAATGTGAAAAGTGCCAATTTTACACTGAAAATGGGATTTTTGGTACTGAAACTGAAATTTCAGCACTTCAAAGGTCTCGTAAGCGGACTTTGAAAACTGATTTATAGGTTTTCGAACATGCTCTTCCGATCTATGTAGGTGGTTTCTGCTGACTCCTACCTTCACTTAAAAGGTTCCCTTGTAAGCATTTTATCAGTTGGCAGATTTTTTTAAAAGGTGGTGTCCGGTGAAAAATTGTATTGCTTTATTTTGTGCAGAAATCGATGTAGATTCCCATAAAAATAAAGAAAAAATTCAAAAAAATATTCCTTCATTGAGAAAAACGGCATCGAAAAGTCAAAGTGTTAACTGATGGCCTAGCGGTCAGGTGTGGGTTTTCTAGGCCAAATGCCGGTAAAAGCGCGCGAAATTAGAATTTTTATTGTTTTTCAGTGTTTTATTCAGATCTTTGAAAATATTCTCAAATGTTTTGGTTAATTTTCTTCCAGGGATATGCAAAAACCTGAAAAATACTGAGAAAAAGATGAAAATCGATAAAAATTCGAACTTCGCGCGCTTTTACCTGCAGTTGGCCTAGAAAATCCGCTTCGGCCACCAGATGCGTTTTTCGCAATGAAGGATTTTTTTGAACTTTTTCTTTATTTTTATGGGAATCTACATAGATTTCTGCACAAAATAAAGCAATAAAATTTTTCACCGGACACCACCTTTAAAGATATTGTATAGGAAACAAGAAAAATTAGCACGGACTTTAAAGTCAAGGTGCCCTTCTATTACAGATTTTACGGTATTTCAACTCACCAAAAGATAAATGCTACCGCTTCTCGCTGCAACCGGAACCTTTTTCAGAATTAATGCAAGAATCACATTTGCCAAGTCCACAGATTCTTTGTCAAAAAACTGTTGAGTCCATCCGGCCAGTAACATAACTCGTGTCATCCATACAGGAATGCGTACTTTCCTTAAATCGACAGAATTCTCTTTCGAGAAATGAACAGATGAATGATAGTTGGGAAGTGCGTAGAACTGCATTATTAGTTGATAGACTTGCTTGTAAGACAACGATTGGGAATGAGACGTTGTATCGATAGCAATAGCTGTATTCACATCTATGCAGGTGCCATTTGATTTCAACGTCCAGAAACATTGATTTTCGAGCCATTCAACAGTGTTGTCAATGAAAGTGATGGGAATCAGTGCTCCCTGAGAGCAGTAGTAGTGATTCAATAGAATTTTAAAAAAAAAGAAACTTACCAGAGATGTCCGGAATTCGGATTCCGTATTCCGTGCTTTTTTTCATTCCGGATTCCGTGAAAAATATTTTTGTCCGGATTCCGTATTCCGGATTCCGGAAAATTTTCATTTGTCCGGATTCCGGATTCCGAGAAAATTTTTTATTCCGGATTTTTCAGAAAATGTTTTAATCTGCATGAATTCTCTGCCGTTTTTGAACTTCCGCGATTTAAAATGCAAAAGTAAAGCACAAAATGCGTATTTACACATTTTTATGCCCACTGGAGACCTCGAAATTCCGAATTTTGTATTCCGAATTCCGGATTCCGGATTCCGTGAAATTTTTATTTGTCCGGATTCCGGATTCCGTATTCCGGGAAAATAATTTTATTCCGGATTCCGGATTCCGTTTTTCAAAAAAGTCATTCCGGACATCTCTGAAATTTACCTCGGGAACATTCTGATACTGTCTCATCATTTCAATAATCATTCTTCTCATTTCTCTTTTACAGTTATCATGTGCCCGGCAAATGCCGCCGGACTTCCAGTTGACCTCAGAGACAACGTGATGGAAAATGTAAAAAATTGCTTGGGCCGAGTCGAATAGCCGTTCTCCATATGGAGAATGACGCATCGCAAATTGTTTCCCGAATTCAAATAATTTTCTTTCGGAAATCTCGAAAATCGGATCCGGAACTATTGTCGGATTAAAAAAAGTGACACCTGAAAATCTCGGACGCGGCGCTTGTGTCGATTTACGAGGGGGCGTGGCGAAAACGCAATATGCGCGCGGTCGAATTGCAACCTGCCGCACGCCGATAATTTCACTGCTTTTTTCTACACATTTTTTGCAATAAAATGGTTTTTAAAGCAGATTTTTTGTCTTTTAAAAAGATTTCTTTCGTTGTAAATATAATTTTTCGAATGATTCACCATTCGAACGTTTTATATGCTTTTTCTTCGCTGTTTTTCTGCATGTTCTCTCCCAGAAAGTAATAATTTCAGGCTACTTCCACCGTCAGCAGCCGGATGATGAGAGATGATCGGTGTCGATGTGAGGAAACGCCGCCACTTCCTGATCTATTCGAAGGATACGATTTTGCGGTTAGTTTCGTGTGAAGAGCAGGCATTTCTTCGCCGTCGAATATTTTGTTTTTTCAGGCTAGTCGGATCAATTGAAGAGCGAAAATCGATTTGAATCAGAAACGGGAAAAGGAAAAGGAGAGGAGAGAGAGGAATAAAGAATGCGATGATGTGCAATTTGGAAGCGGTTAGTCTGAACTTTACAGCTATTTCTTCTCCGTCTGTACGTCTTTCAGGTATCTCGTTCATCACACGCCGCCGCCGACGTCTTCAAATCAACGTCTTCGTTCGCGGAGGTCTCTTCTTCGTGCTCCATCGTAAAATGTCTTTGTGTTGAAAAATTTAATAAATAATTCATGTTCTGCTTCTTGCAATGAAAACTTTTACTCGTTTCTAGAGGCTTCGCTTCAACATAAACCGTCGGAAACTGTAGTTAAACCTTGCATATGCCCAGTGAGTGCAAAGAATCGACCTAGGCAAAAAGTAGTCCTTTATCGATTCCAATGTTGTGTTCTGATATTTACCTCTGCGGGGAATTCGAAGTGCTGGCTTAAGTTTTAGCTGCAATATCTGTTTGATCCACGAAGTCTTTCTTGTTCTCAGTTCACCTTTCCTCGAGTGAGATTTTCAAATGCAAGAAAAATAACATTTATTTTCAATTAGTCAAGTTTTTCAGCATAATTATAGACATTTTACGATGGAGCACGAAGAAGAGACCTCCGAGAACGAAGACGTTGATTTGAAGACGTTGGCGGCGGCGTGTGATGAACGAGATACCTGAAAGACGTACGGACGGAGAAGAAATAGCTGTAAAGTTCAGACTAACCGCTTCCAAATTGCACATCATCGCATTCTTTATTCCTCTCTCTCCTCTCCTTTTCCTTTTCCCGTTTCTGATTCAAATCGATTTTCGCTCTTCAATTGATCCGACTAGCCTGAAAAAACAAAATATTCGACGGCGAAGAAATGCCTGCTCTTCACACGAAACTAACCGCAAAATCGTATCCTTCGAATAGATCAGGAAGTGGCGGCGTTTCCTCACATCGACACCGATCATCTCTCATCATCCGGCTGCTGACGGTGGAAGTAGCCTGAAATTATTACTTTCTGGGAGAGAACATGCAGAAAAACAGCGAAGAAAAAGCATATAAAACGTTCGAATGGTGAATCATTCGAAAACTTATATTTACAACGAAAGAAATCTTTTTAAAAGACAAAAAATCTGCTTTAAAAACCATTTTATTGCAAAAAATGTGTAGAAAAAAGCAGTGAAATTATCGGCGTGCGGCAGGTTGCAATTCGACCGCGCGCATATTGCGTTTTCGCCACGCCCCCTCGTAAATCGACACAAGCGCCGCGTCCGAGATTTTCAGGTGTCACTTTTTTTAATCCGACAATATCTGAAAAGCGATTTCATTTAAAAAAAAGGCATATTTAAGGTGATGTCCGGTGAAAAATTTTATTGCTTTATTTTGTGCAGAAATCTATGTAGATTCCCATAAAAATAAAGAAAAAGTTCAAAAAAAATTCCTTCATGGCGAAAAACGCATCGAAAAACCAAAGTGTTAACTGGTGGCCGAAGCGGATTTTCTAGGCCAACTGCAGGTAAAAGCGCGCGAAGTTCGAATTTTTATCGATTTTCAGCTTTTTCTCAGTATTTTTCAGGTTTTTGCATATCCCTGGGAGAAAATAATTAACCAAAACATTTGAGAATATTTTCAAAGATCTGAACAAAACACTGAAAAACAATAAAAATTCGAACTTCGCGCGCTTTTACCGGCAGTTGGCCTAGAAAACCCACACTAGGCCATCAGTTAACACTTTGACTTTTCGATGCCGTTTTTCTCAATGAAGGAATTTTTTTTTTGAATTTTTTCTTTATTTTTATGGGAATCTACATCGATTTCTGCACAAAATAAATCAATGAAATTTTTCACCGGACACCACTTTTTTAAAAAAAGGCATATTAAATTGATATGATTACAGTGATAAGCGCCTTGTTGATATTGAATTCTTCAAGAACTGAATTAAATGTTTCCATATTGATTGAGTAGTGAACATGCTCTCTCTTCCATTCTAGTTGATACTTTTTGAGCAAATCTGAAAACGGAAAGCATGAGATGATACTCTGAAATTGCGTTTCCAACCATTCCATTCTTCAATGTTCGACTGTTGTTGTTTCAGAATAATCGGAATGATTTCTAGCACTTCTTCAGTGAAAACTCTTCTTCTTTCCGACGGATTTCCAGATGTTATCCATACTTCTCGAATATAGATTCGCTTATTCTCGCGATATTTCTGAAAATTAGCGAAATTTCAGAACTTTTTGAAATGCAAAAACTTGCCACAAAATCAGTGAGACTCTTCAAAAACGGCTTCGATTCTCCATCTTCTTCTGACAACTTCATCGTTTCGCGAATCCATTTTTCATCAGAATCATCCAAAACGAAGAATTTAATAGAATGCGTTTCCAGTTGTTCCTCAAGAAAATATCCGAAATTCGAGCTCAACTCCTCGCCGTTCGAATAGGTGATTTTGCATGTGCCCTGAATTAAAAAAAAAATAATAATCAAGTTTTTGTGGTCGAAAATCTTACATTGGGATTAGTTCCCTTTTTACTTGTTGAGATATTTCCCTCACGATCACAATAGTCGACTAGTGTCGTTTCTTTGAAATTTTGAGTACATTTTGACATCGCAAGTCACTGAAATTAGAGTATTTTGCAACAAAAAAGGCCGGGAAAAACGGAAAAAAAATTGTCGGAAATTTTAGTTCTGTGCACTTGCTCGTCGCGGTGTTTGCGTATAATCGCCGACAGTAACCTGCTCGCGCAATTCATTTTATTTTCGGCCTAATTTTGACGGTTTCAGCATAGAATTGCCAAAAAATTATTGCAATTTTTTGGACAACTGAAGTTTGAAAAAAGTAACTGGAGTATATGTGAAAAATGAGAAAATCAATTGGGGTTTGATCCACCAACTGAGCAATATTCTGATAAAATACATTTATTATCTTGATTTTTTTTTCTAGGTAAGATGTAACAAGAGGACATGAATAAAAGTGTTAATTCTAGCCTCGAAAAATGATGATCGTCCGAATTATTTCTAGAGGTTGTGTACTTGTTCGTCGCGGTGTTTGCGTATTTTTGCGGACAGTAACCTCGCCAGTGAAATTAAATATATTTTCGGCCTAATTTCGATATTTTCAGCATAGAATCGCCAAAAAATTGTTAAATCTTCGACAAATCGAGTAGATAGTCGTTCTTGCCATATTGTGATTGCAAAATTTCAGGTTTTTTTCCGATAAAAGAGACAAATCGACGAAAAATTCGATAGAGTATCTAAAACAATTATAAAAGGCTTATTATTCAAAAATTAACAATTTCAATTGAACAAAAAACAACTATAATTTCAAAAAGATAACAAGAAAAAAAGAGTTAACTGAGAGCCGGAAACTCCTCCGGATCCAACTGTTCTCTTCTGCAATGTGGACATGATCGATGGATTTGGAGCCATTTCGAAGCACACTGAAATCAATCAATAATTTCATTTCAGAATCTATCTCAAAAACCCACTTTGAGATGTGTAATCTTGTTACAATGATCACATTTCAACGTCTTCTGGTCAGAATTCATTTCGAAGAAACAAATGAGACATTCAGAATCACTGATATCCATTTCCAATTCCTTCTTCTTCTTATCACATTCCAACCAGTATTCGTTCATAAATCGATCAGAAAATGCAGGTGGTTTTGGAAGTGGAGAATAGAGACTACAATCTCTTGTTTCCTTCATTTTCTCAATATTCAAATCCACTAATTGAGTGTAATTCTGGAAATTCGCTTCGTATTGTTGATATTCATACAGGGCTAATTCACGGATTTCCGATCGATTCGACATTGTGATCAATCTGCAACAATCAATCGATAATTTATGAGGGAATCGGAATGAAAGAACTAACTTATCAGTCATTGTTTTTGCTAGTTTCAACTGATCTTTGTTTTGGAATCGATCCTTGATATTCCGAAGACGTTGAAGGGTGAATCTGAATTGGTGGGGATCCTCTACATCCGCAGAAATTGACAGTTGATGCAGTAAATTATGCATAGTCGAAATCTGTGATTGTATACTTTCATTCTTTTCCTTCTCTTCCATTTTCCTCTTCCTCGTCTCTTCCTCCATTCTCGACAATTGGAAAGCCAATGATTCATTAGTTTCTGTAGAATTCGACAGTTCGTTATTCAATCTGCTGATTTCTGTATCTTTCTCCGAAATTCTAGACTTTGAGTTTTCCGCTTCCAACTCGAATCGCTCAATAACTATTTCCTTATCTCTCAGTTGATTTTTCATCCTCCTCAATTCCAATCTCATCTCATTCATCTCCAAATCTCTCAACTTTCTTTCATTCTCCACTTCATCTAAGGAACTTTTCAGTCCCCTATTTTCTTCCTTCAAATCCTTCAATCTCGAAGTGATCTCCTTCTTTTCCTTCTTCATTTTATCAGGCGCCCGCTCAAAATTCTTCAATCTTTCGACTTGAATTTCTATACTTTTGAGTTTGTTTCCCAATTTAGCTTCATTCTTCGTTTTTTCATCCAACAGACCCTTTAACTTTGAATTCTCTTCTTCTCTCTGTTCTATAATCTCTTTTATATCGTCCAGCGTCTTTATCAACTTTTCGTGTTCACGAATCACTTTCCTCAACATTTTCTCCGTTCTATTCGATCTTTTCTCCTCTGCTAGTTCTGCCAATTCCTTGTCCAACTTATCTAGTCCTCCAATCTTTTCCATCGATTCCTCTACTTCCTTCTTCGGCACAGCAATCACGTCTTCTTCAATTTTCTGGAACTCTTCAATGGAAGAAATTTCCAAAGCCTCAGTTTCCAATACTTGATCTACTTCAGTATTATCAAGCTTCTGCACTGTGTCATTATCAACAAGAGAAAAAGGTCTTTGGCAGATTTGATAAGGTCTGTGAGCCTCTTTTTTAGTGATTTTCAGTTTGGATTCCGGATATTCTTGTCCGTCGAGAAGTGGTTCATGCTGTTCCCAGGAGTGAGATTCCACAGTGTTCGTTGACGACGACTTCTTAGCTTTGTTCGGTTTTGCTTGTTCTTTCCGTTGTCGAAGCTTCTCAGCTCTTTCCTGTGCTTTCATCAACATCTTCCGATGAGGTTGCTCAGACGTGTATTCTTGGAGGGTTTTCTGTAAATATTTGGTATTGTTTCTGACGATGCATATACCGTACAACCTGTATTAGAAGGCAGTGTGTGACTTCCTATTTTCGCTTACCGGTAACGGCTTTTTCGGTGATTTTACCGGTAAAATTTGTATTTTCCTCGAGGACTACACGAATGTTTTTTCTGCTGTTTCACTAGTTTGTTTTGACAGTTTTGCAACAGTTCTAAAACGTCGCGGTTCTGAAATGTCGCAGTTCTAAAATGTCGCAGTTCTAAAATGTCGCGGTTCTAAAATGTCGCGGTTCTAAAATGTCGCAGTTCTAAAATGTCGCAGATCTAAAATGCCGCGGTTCTGAAACTTCGCGGTTCTAAAATGTCGCAGTTCTAAAATGTCCCGATTCTAAAATGTTGCGGTTCTAAAATGTCGCGGTTCTAAAATGAAATCTCAACTGCGACGTTTTAGGACAGCGACGTTTTAGAACCGCAACATTTTAGAACTGTTGCAAAACTGTAAAAAAGAAACTAGTGAAACAGCAGAAAAAAACATTCGTGTAGTCCTCGTGGAAAAAACAATTTTTTTGCCGGTAAATTACCGGTAAAATCACCAAAAAAGTCTCTTACCGGTAGAACAATAGAAGTGCATGCCCTTCTAATAGAGGCTTTACAGTATCACAGCTTACCAAAATAGAAAGATATTTATTCCTCGCTTCAACTGGCACTTTGGTCATCATCAATCTAGTGACTACATTTGTCAAATCTACATATTCTTTGCCAAAAAATTGATCGATCTGCGCCAATCCAGTTGAAATTTGCAACGCCGCTGTAGCAATATCTACGTCCTGCAACTCTGAAGAATGATTATCCGGGAATCGGACAGCAGTGTGTGTTTTTCTAAGCCACTTGATGGTTTCTTTGGTGTCATCAATAGGAATTAGGGCTTCCTGAAATTACGGGATGTGAAATACAAGTGATAAAGCCCATGGGTCCCATACCTCAGGATTATTGAGATACTGCTTCATTGCTCTAATAACCACTTCTTTTAATTCTCGTTTACACTTCTCCTCTGCCTGGCATTCATGTTTCTGCCAATTAACACCCGAGACTAGGCTTTGGAAGATGTAAAAAATCGCATGGGAAGAGTCTAATAGACATTTTCCATCTGAAGAAAAACGCATCGCGATTTGACGTTCAAATTGTAGCATATCCTGTAGAGACATCTCATAAACCGGATCCGGAACTATCTGAAAATCAGTTTCATTCAAAAAATATATATTGTGATTACAGTGATAAGTCCTTTGTTGATATCGAATTCTTCAAGGACTGAATTAAATGTTTCCATATTGATTGAGTTAGGAGCATGCTCTCTCATCCATTCCAGTTGGTATTTTTGGAGTAAATCTAAAAATTACAGAATTATAAGCATTTGTATTGTAAATGGTCTTCCAACCATTCCATTCTTCAATTCGGGAGTTTTGTTGTTTTAGAATAATCGGAATGATTTCTAGCACTTCTTCAGTGAAGACTCTTCTTCTTTCAGACGGATTTTCAGAGGATATGCAGACTTCTCGAATGTAGATTCGTTTGTTTTCTTGATGATTCTGAAAATATATTGATTTTCAGAATATTTTGAAATTCAAAAAGCCCACCACAAAATCAGTGAGACTCTTCAAAAACGGCTTCAATTCTCCTTCTTTTTCTGACAATTTCATCGTTTCGCGAGCCCATTTTTCATCAGAATCATCCAAAACGAAAAATTTGATAGAACCCTTTTCCAATTCTTCATCGAGAAAAAAGTCGAAATTTGAGCTCAACACCTCGCCGTTTGAATATGCCAGTTTCCATTTACCCTGAAAATTTTCCAACTCTAGAATTGAAAAAGTCGAAAATCTCACATTTGGATCGTTCTCCTTTTTACTGGTTGAGACATTTCCCTCGCGATCACAATAGTCGACTAGTTTCGTTTCTTTGGAATTTTGAGTAGATTTTGACATCGCAAGTCCTGAAATTCGAGTATTTTGCAACAAAAAAGGCCGGGAAAAACGGAAAAAAATTGTCGGAAATTTTAGTTTTGTGCACTTGCTCGTCGCGGTGTTTGCGTATAATCGCCGACAGTAACCTACTCGTGCAATTCATTTTATTTTCGGCCTAATTTTGATGGTTTCAGCATAAAATTGCCAAAAAATTGCGGAAATCTCGACGAATTCTAGTTGATAATCGTTCTCGCAAATTTCAGCATATAAAGTTCCTGCTTTTGTCTTCGAATATCGAGACGAATCGATGTTCAGAAAGATTGAATTTAAAAAAGAAACATAAATGGGAGCTTGAACTATTATAGTGTCTAAAACAATTAGAAAACTTCTTTTTAAAAAATTAACAAATTTAATAGGTCAAACAACAACGAGAATTTCGACAAGATAACAAGAAAAAATGAGTTAACTAAGAGCCGGAAACTCCTCGGGATCCAACTGTTCTCTTCGACAATGTGGACATGATCGATGGATTTGGAGCCACTTAGAAGCACACTGAAAAAAATCAATAATTTCATTTCAGAATCTATTTTAAAACCCCACTTTCAGATGTGTGATCTTGTTACAATGATCACATTTCAACGTCTTCTGGTCAGAATTCATTTCGAAGAAACAAATGAGACATTCAGAATCACTGATATCTTCCGATTCCTTCTTTTCCTTATCACATTCCAACCAGTATTCGTTCATAAATCGATCAGAAAATGCAGGTGGTTTTGGAAGTGGAGAATAGAGACTACAATCTCTTGTTTCCTTCATTTTCTCAATATTCAAATCCACTAATTGAGTGTAATTCTGGAAATTCGCTTCGTATTGTTGATATTCATACAGGGCTAATTCACGGATTTCCGATCGATTCGACATTTGGATCAATCTGCAAAATTAATCAATCGATAATTTATGAGTAATTGGGAATGAAAGAACTAACTTATCAGTCATGGTTTTGGCTAGTTTCAACTGATCTTTATTCTGAAATCGATCTTTGATATTCCGAAGACGTTGAAGGGTGAATCTGAATTGGTGGGGATCTTCGATATCCGCAGAATGTGACAGTTGATCACAAAGTTTTCTGATAGTCGACAACATCAATAGCACACTTTCTGGCTTATCTTCTTTAGTGGAAACTGGTGGAGAAGGAGTCATTGCCAATCTTCCATAGAGATTTTGAATCGTTTTCTGTTGTTCTTCGTTTTGAATCGACAGATGTCTAACTGTAGTTTGTAGTCTGGAAAATTGAGAAGTACTTTGAATAATAATTGAGTATTACTCACTGTTCGTTCGTCTTCAGAAACATTGCACTTCTCTCCTGCTCCTCTATCCTCAACATTCTCATCTCTTCCTCCAATCTGGACAATTGTAAAACCAGTGATTCACTCGTTTCATTGGACTTAGCCAGTACATTGTTCAATCGAACTATTTCAGTCTCTTTCTCAGAAATATTAGATTTCCATTTTTCTGCTTCTGACTTCAATCGTTCAATGACTGTGTTCTTCTTCTGTCGCCATTTTTCCTGATCCTCCAATTGCTTCTTTAGTCCATTCAATTCCTTTAATTCCGATCTCATCTTATGCATCTCCGAATCTTTCAACTTCATCTTCTTTTCCACGTCATCTACTTTCCTGGCTTTTTCCTCTAATAGAACTTTTAGTTCCTGCTTTTCGTCCTCCATCTCTTTAATATCTGAATCCCTTTGTTCCTCCAAAGTCATCAGTTTCAATCGTAAATCGTTGTTTTCTTTCTTGATATCTTTTGCCGTATCACTCATAGTTCTTACAACTTCTTCGTAAGTTTTGAGCCTATTCTCCAAGTCGGCAATTAATTTCTTGCTTTTTTCTTCGAAGATCTGGATTTTCGACTCGTTTTGCTCTCTTTGAACCTTCTCTTCAAACGCCTTCAGTCTCTCCACTTCTTTTTTCAGCGCCTTCACATCCTCTATTTCCAGCTCCTCGTCTTTCTCTTCTGTAGCAGTGACATCTTCTTCTTCCTCTCGAGACTCGCTGGTGGTCAAAAGATCATCCTTTTTCTCGATGACTGCTTCGTTTTCAACAAACACTTCAGTGGAAGTCAGTAATGAAAATACGTTTGGAACATTTCCAAAATCCTTCTCCTTTTTCCTTTTTTCAGATCCCTCCACTTCCTTTGGTTTCGATAAAGCTTCCGAAACAAAGTCTTCTCTTTCAGCAGTACAATTCAGTTGTTCTTCGGATGAATGCGTATAGTCTAGTCCAGCAATGGATGCTTGAACGGTTTTCTGTAAATATTTGGTGGCATTTCTGATAACATTTTTCAATTTACCAGAAGAAAAACTACGGAATTTTTCGATTCAACCGGGACTTTCTTCAGAATCAATACGAGGATGACATTCGCCAACTCCACAGATTCTTCGTCAAAAAATTGTTGAGCCCATCCAGCCAGTAACATAACTCGTGTCATCCATACAGAAATATGAGAAGACTGTGAATCGAATGAAGAGTTATCCGTAAAATAACTAGCGCTATGATAGTTCGGAAGTCCGTAGACGTGCACTGCTAGTTGGTATACTTGAATGTCTAACGAATGCGAATCAGGCCATGTATCGATGGAAATCGATGTGTCAGTATCTAAACATTGTCCATTCGATCTCATAGTATTAGAACATTGATTTCTAAGCCATTCGATAGATTCGTCAATGTGAACGATGGGAATCAGCTCTCCCTGAAATTAGAAATTCTGATAAAGTAGCATATAGATAAAATTTACCTCAGGAACACAATAGATCACAATAGTCGACTAGTTTCGTTTCTTTAAAATTCAGTGTAGATTTTGACATGTTGACATCTGTGATTTGAGCATTTTGCAAGGAAAAAAGTAAGCAACATTAGAGACACATCGAGGTTTGAGAAGAACAATCAATTTAGAGCTTGAACCACAGTATTGGAGACAATTTAAACAATTTCTTATTATAAAATTAGCAACTTGAAAACAAACACAAAAAAAACCTGAAAAATATAACAAGAAAAAATGAATTAACATAGTGCCGGAAACTCCTCCGGATCCAACTGTTCTCTTCGACAATGTGGACATGATCGATGGATTTGGAGCCATTTCGAAGCACACTGAAAATAATCAATAATTTCATTTCAGAATCTATCTCAAAAACCCACTTTGAGATGTGTA
The DNA here is from genome assembly GCA_027920645.1 of Caenorhabditis nigoni. NCBI lineage: Eukaryota > Metazoa > Nematoda > Chromadorea > Rhabditida > Rhabditidae > Caenorhabditis > Caenorhabditis nigoni. Next base: position 4,247,077 of record CP115866.1, on the reverse strand, counting down.
ATCTTGTTACAATGATCACATTTCAACGTCTTCTGGTCAGAATTCATTTCGAAGAAACAAATGAGACATTCAGAATCACTGATATCCATTTCCAATTCCTTCTTCTTCTTATCACATTGCAACCAGTATTCGTTCATAAATCGATCAGAAAATGCAGGTGGTTTTGGAAGTGGAGAATAGAGACTACAATCTCTTGTTTCCTTCATTTTCTCAATATTCAAATCCACTAATTGAGTGTAATTCTGGAAATTCGCTTCGTATTGTTGATATTCATACACGGCTAATTCACGGATTTCCGATCGATTCGACATTTGGATCAGTCTGCAACAATCAATCGATAATTCTTTAGAAATTGGGAATGAAAGAACTTACTTATCAGTCATGGTTTTTGCTAGTTTCAACTGATCTTTATTTTGAAATCGATCCTTGATATTCCGAAGACGTTGAAGAGTGATTCTAAATTGTTTTAGCTCTTCGCTATCCGCCGAATTTATACATCGATCACATAGATTTCTGATATTCTGAATCTGTGATTGCAAACTCTCTGGCGTATCTTCCTGAATGGAAACTGGTGGAGAAGGAGTCATTGCCAGTCTTCCGTAGAGATTTTCAATCGTTTTTTGTTGATCCTCATTTTGCATCGACAGATGTCTAACTGTAGTTTGTAGTCTGGAAAATCAATAGGGGACTCTGAACAACGCTTCGTTATCACTTACTTTTCATTTGCCTTCAGAATCACTTCATTCTTCTCCTGCTCCTCTATTCTCAACATTCTCATATCTTCCTCCAATCTAGATAGCTGTAGAACCAGTGACTCATTAGCTTCAGTGGATTTAGCCAGTTCATTATTCAATCGAACGTTCTCGTTCTCTTTTTCAGAAATTAGAGATTTCGATGTTTCCGCGTCCAACTTCACCAGTTTAATGGCTGTTTTCTTCTCTTTTAGCAACTTTTCCTGATTTTCCGATTGTTGTTTCAGTCTGTTCAAGTCTGCCTCCACATCATCTACTTTCCTGGCTTTTTCCTCTAATAGAACTTTTAGTACCCTCTTTTCTTCCTCTGTTTTCTTGATATCCAAATCTCTCTTCTTCTCTAAAGCTTTCAATTTCGAATTTATCTCTTTAACCTTCTTCTCCAAGTCATCTACTTTTCTGGTTTTTTCATCTAGGGACCTTTTCAATGTCTTCTTTTCCTCTTCTACATCCTTCAGTTTCAATAATAGATCCTTATTTTCTTTCCCCATTTCCGTTATCGTATCATGCATAGTTTGTACAAGTTCTACGTATTGTATGAGTTGATGTTCCAAGTCTTCGACTCTTCTCGTGCTTCCAGCCTCTTCATCGTCCGACTCCTTATATAATAATTCTGTCAATTCTCCCTTCAACTGATCTACTCCTCCGGGCTTATTTTCCTCCAGGAACTCCAATTCTATCGTCACCATATCATCCGTTTCCAGCTCATCTCCTTCTTCTAGAGCAATGACGTCTTCTTTTTCCTTTTGGAACTCATCGATGATAAAGAGATCGTCGATGGTATAGAGATCTTTCTTGATTATCGATTTTTCTTTAACCAGCTCTTCTGCCTCTCCCAACTCAACAACTTCTTGTTCTTCTTCGAGTGGAGTCCCAGCTCTTACAGTATGCATATTCTCGAAATCTCTTCTCGCGATTTTCAACTTCGATTCCTGAAGTGAATCTCCAAGAAAATCTTCCGAAGGACGGATAACGTTCGTGGACACCGGATTCTTGACTTTTTTTGGTTTTGATTGTTCTTTCCGTTTCCGAAGCTTCTCAGCCCTTTCCTGCGCTTTTCTCAACATCTTCTGATGAGCTGGTTCCTCCTGTCTTGTGTTAGAATTCAAGCCAATTTTTGCTCCGGGAGGAGGAATGTAGTTTGTTCCGGCAATAGACGCTTGAACGGTTTTCTCAAAACCTCACTGTTTCAGATTATAAATACTCCAGCTAAGGATAGTTTGGAAGGTCGGTCGAAAATAGCCGACCGCCGACCGACCGCCGACCGACAGCAGACCGTTTTCGTGCAGCGCTAGCTCTCATAAACGCGTTGCCCACAGAAACGCGGTGGCCGACGCGGGCCTCGATTGATGTTCCCTGCTTCCCTGTGTGTGGCTAAGCCCCGCCCACTTGCCAATTCAATTATCCAATTTTGAGGTAAGTTTCGCTATATCACTGGGTTTGTCTCGATGAGACAAATGAGAATATCAAAAAATACTTTCAAAATGTTGTACTTGAAAATAGTTATGGCCCTTCAAAGTGGCTGAAAATGTGCCAAAATAGTCATGTTTGAAGTGTCATAGCTTTTTTCAAGTACAGAATTTTGGAAATATTTTTTGATATTCTATTTTGTCTCTTCAAGATGAACGCAGTGATATAACTTTTAGGTATGTTATCTTGCTCCGTCACGAAGCTTGCAAGTGGGCGGGGCTTAGGAAGCCACACTCAGGAAAGCAGCCGACATGAATCGAGGCCCGCGTCGGCCACCGCGTTTCTGTGATGTGCCCACCGATCGGTCAGCTCGGTGGTCGGTCGGTCGGCTAAATTTGCCGACCGAATGGAAGCCTTCATTCCAGCTTACCAGAAGAAAAACGCTACTGCTTCTGAATTCAACCGGAACCTTTTTCAGAATCAATCGGAGGATTACATTCGCCAAGTTCACTGATGCTTTGTCAAAAAACTGCTCAGTCCATCCAGCTAGTAACAAGAATCGTGTCATCCATACAGGAATCTCTGCTGAGCACGCATCCAGAGGCAACCCATTCGGGAAAGGAACATAGGACTGATAGTTCGGAAGCTCATAAGTTTCCACCGCATTCAGATACACAGAATGATAAGACATCATGTGTAAATGAGTTGTTGTATCCAAAGCAACCGATGTTCTCACATCTATAAACGTGCCGTTACATTCCGCAGTATTAAAACAACGATTTTTAAGCCATTTGATGGCATCAAGACGAATTAGTGTTCCCTGAAATAGAAATATGAAAAAATGAGCGTACTTATAACCGAAATATACCTCAGGACCACTTTGATACAGTCGCATCGTTTCAATGATCAACATTTTCCTCGACACATGACACTTCCAATTAATACCCCAGACAATACGTTGGAACAGGTAAAGGATAGCATGCGAAGAGTCTAATACCCATGTTGCGTTTGGAGAGAGACGCCGTACAGTGTCTCTTCCGAATTCTAACATCATTTCCTTTGACATTTCGTAAACCGGATCCGGAACTATCTAAAAATCAATATCTTCCGATTTGAAAGAAACTATAACCGTAAAACCTGCAATAGAAGGGCTTTTCAAAAATGTGTCAGCTGGCCGAACCTTTGACAGGAACCGAGATTAATTGGCTCAAACTTGATAGTGTGGGGCTCTTCTATTACAGGTTCTACGTTAAATTGTTGCAAGTTACAGTGATAAGCGCCTTGTTGATATTGAATTCTTCGAGAACCGAATGAAATGTTTCCATATTGATTGAGTAGTGAACTTGCTCTCTCTTCCATTCTAGTTGATACTTTTTGAGCAAATCTGAAAATTGGAAATGTAAGATTTTGTATTTTAAAGGTTCTTCCAACCATTCCATTCATCAATGTTGGAGTTTTGTTGTTTTAGGATAATTGGAATGATTTCTATCACTTCTTCGGTGAAGACTCTTCTTCTTTCAGACGGATTTTCAGATGCGATCCAGACTTCTCGAATATAGATTTGCTTATTCTCTCGATATTTCTGAAAATTAGCGAAATTTCAGAACTTTTTGAAATGCAAAAACTCACCACGAAATCAGTGAGACTCTTTAAAAACGGCTTCAATTCTTCTTCTCTCTCTGACAAATTCATCGTTTCGCGAATCCATTTTTCATCTGAATCATCCAAAACGAAGAATTTAATAGAACCATTTTTCAACTCTTCATCGAGAAAAAAGTCGAAATTCGAGCTCAACGCCTCGCCGTTTGAATATGTCAGCTTCCATTTACGCTGAAAATTTTCCAACTCTTGAACGGGAAAAGTCGAGAATCTCACATTTGGATCGTTTCCCTTTTTACTCATTGAAACATTTCCCTCGCGATCACAATAGTCGACTAGTTTCGTTTTTTTGAAACTTTGAGTAGATTTTGACATTGCAAGCTCTGAAATTCGAGAATTTTGCAAAAATAAAAGCACAAAAAACTGGAAAAAAACTAGTTTTGAGTGTCGGAGATAGGTTTTTTTTTGGCTCAAAATCTGAAATTTCTCAAAAAAAAATTCGAATTTCTTGATTATTTTCGGTGTCAAACTGTAAATTACGGTCCGAAAAATTTGAAATTCATGTTTAAATTCTTTTTTTTTTCGAAAATTCTGAAAAAAAAAATCCGAAAATTTGTGACTTTTCAGCATAAATTTCGCTGTTAAATGTAAATTTTGGTCCACATTTCCTTTTTCAGGTGATAAGTAGCATGAAAACATCAATAAAAATGTCACTTTAGCTTGGAAAATAAAAAAAAAATTGTCAAGAAAAAGGATTTTGTGCATTTGCTCGTCATGGTGTTTGCGTATCTTTGCCGACAGTAATCTCGTTTATTTTTTTTAAATCCATTTTTAGCCTGAAATCATGAATTTTCAGCTTTAAATAAGTGAAAAATTGCAAAAATTCTGAAGAATTTTATCAAAATGTTTTGAAAATATTTTTTTCCTGTTTTTTATCTGCTGAAAACCATACATTTCTTTAAAAAATCGCAAAAAAACTGTTTGTAAAAAATTGTGCACTTGCTCGTCATGGTGTTTGCGTATCTTCGGAGACCGCCCATTAAAAATTTTCATAAATTTTTGAAATTTCAGCGTTCAATCGCTGAAAAAGTGCAGAAATCCTGAAAAATTTTAATTTTAAAAAACATGAATATTTTTCGCTAGATTTTTGTCTATTTTCCGGAATTTTCGGCACATTTTTCTGACAATTTTGTGCCTTTTTTACTTAAAAAGAACTTCAAGATAATAACTAATTCTTTGTCGTCTCTCGTACTCATTTGTTTGCAAAATGATTCAATTTCAGGCCTTGCGATGTCAATATCTACTCGCAGCTTTAAAGAAACAAAATTAACCGACTATTGTGATCGCGGGGAACTGTCTCAACCAGTAGCAAAGGAAATGATCCAAATGTGAGATTTTCAGCGAAAATTCACTTTATTCTTCGAAAATTCCAGGGTAAATGGAAATTGACATATCCAAACGGAGAGGTGTTGAGCTCGAATTTCGGATACTTTCTCAATGAAGTGTTAAAAAAGGGTTCTATCAAATCCTTCTTTTTGGACGATTCAGATGAGAAATGGATTCGCAAAAAGATGAAATTATCAGGAGAAGATTTGAGCGAGAGAGTGGAAGAATTGAAGCCAGTTTTGAAGAGCTTAACTGATTTTGTGGTGAGTTTTTGAAGTTTTAAAAGATCTAAAATTTCACTCTTTCAGAAACAAAGAGAGAATAAGCAAACCTATATTCGAGAAGTCTGCATATCATCTGAAAAACCGTCTGAAAAAAGAAGAGTCTTTGCTGAAGAAGTGCTAGAAATCATTCCAATTATTCTAAAACAACAAAACTCCCGAATTGAAGAATGGAATGGTTGGAAGACCATTTACAATACAAATGCTTATAATTCTGTAATTTTTAGATTTACTCCAAAAATACCAACTGGAATGGATGAGAGAGCATGCTCCTAACTCAATCAATATGGAGACGTTTAATTCAGTACTTGAAGAGTTCAATATCAATAAAGCGCTTATCACTGTAATCACAGCAATTAAACAAGGTTTTTTAATGGATGAAATTGCTTTTCAGGTAGTTCCGGATCCGATTTACAAAATATCAGAAGAAGATATGCTCGAATTTGGGACTGAAAATGCGATGCGTCTCTCTCCAGATGGCACATGGCTATTGGACTCTTCACATGCGATTTTTTACATTTTCCAAAGCGTCGTCTGGGGTGTCAATTGGGAGTCTGGCGACGAATGCGAGGATCATGAAAATTGTAAAATTGGAATCAAAAGAATGATTGTTGAAGTAATGAGACAATATCTTCATACTCCTCAGGTTAAATTTCATTTCTATGTTATTTAATCAGAATTTCTGCTTTCAGGGAGTACTGATTCCCATCCCTTTCGTTGACAACATCATTGAATGGCTTAGAAATCAATGTGTTGATACTTTGGGATCGAAAGGAATCTGCTTAGATGTCGATACGTCTATTGCTATCGACACACGACCACATTCTCAATCATTGCATTATCATGTATACCAACGAGCAGTGAGCGTCTACGGACTTCCGAACGATGATAGCGATGTTTATTATCCGGAAGGCCCTTCATTCGATTCACAGACAGATGTCATTCCTGTATGGATGACACGAGCTTTGTTACTGATTAAATGGACGCAACAGTTTTTTGACAAAGAAACTATGGATTTAGCAAATGTGATTCTTGGATTGATCTACAAAAAAGTTCCAGTTGAATCAAAAGAAATCTTCGTTTTCCTTCTGGTAAATTGAAATCATTTATAAACTCTGAAAGAATACAAAATACTTACAGAAAACCGTTCAAGCATCCATTTTTGGGTTAAACTCCAGAAATACATCCAATATTCGACGTCAATCGAGTTCTACTACAAACAGAGAAGAACCTGCTTTGGAAGCCCATCAGAAGATGTTGAGAAAAGCGCAGGAGCGGGCTGAGAAGCTTCGAAAACGAAAGGAACAATCGAAACCGAATAAAGTCAAGAAGCCCTCGCCAACCAAGGTTGTAAGACTTACCACAGAGACAGTTGAAGCGTCTTTTCTGGACAAACTGGAATATGTAGAACCAAAGCTGAAGATTACAAAACGAGATGTTAACAATTGTTACAGTTTTGAACCTGTTGCTCCTTCCGTTAAATGTATTCCCAATTACAAAGAGCAAGAGTTTGGAAACGTTCCAAACGTATTTTCCATAACAGATAATACTGGTGACGACCAATCATTGGAAACTGGAGCTTTGGAAACTTCTCCCATTGAAGAGCCTAATACAAAAGCAGAAGGGGTCACGACAGAAGATGAGCAACAGAACTTGAAGGTGGATGATGATCTTAATACAATCAATGAGTTCCAAAAAGAAGGACAAGACGTCCTTGCTGTGGAAAAAGACAAGGTGCTGGAAAGTGAGGATGTGAAGGCGTTGAAAAAAGAAGTGGAGAGATTGGAGGAAGCATCTAAAGAACAGTACAAAGCGTTTCATGAGAGGCTGGATGTTATAAACGAGGATATAAAAAAGAAGGTGTTGACAAGTGAAAAATTGGCCGAGAGAACTTTGAAATTAAAGGGTCTATTGAAAGAAAAAACGAACACAGTAGCCCAATTGGAGGGAAAAATCAGAAGTCTAGAAGTTGAAAATGAACGATTAAAGGGTTTTGAGCGCGAGGCAGACAAGATGAAGAAGGAAAAGAAGGAGATATCCTTGAAATTGAAGGATGTAGAGAAGAAAAGAGAGTTAGATAAGAAAAAGATGGAGGAAGAAAAGAAGAAGCTGAAACGGTCCCTGGATGAAAAAACAAGGGAATTGGACGATGTGGAGAAGAAGACGAAGTTAAGGGATTTGGAGATGAGCCAGATGAAATTGGAATTGAAGGGACTCAAGAAGCAATCGGAGGATCAGGAGAAGTTGCTGAACGAGAAGAACACAGCTATTGAGCAATTCAAGCTGGAAGCGGAAATTTCGAAATTTAGCATTTCCGAGAAAGATACAGAAATCGTTCGATTGAATAACGAACTGTCGGAATCTACTGAAGCGAATGAGTCGCTGGTTACGCAGATTTCTAGATTGAAAGATGAGATGAGAGAGAAGAAAATGGAAGAGAAAGAGAAGAATGACAGTATGCAATCACAGATTTCAACTATCCATAATCTACTGCATCAACTGTCAATTTCTGCGGACATCGAGGATGCCCACCAATTCAGATTCACCCTTCAACGTCTTCGGAATATTAAGGATCGATTTCAAAATAAAGATCAGTTGAAACTAGCAAAAACGATGACTGATAAGTGAGTTCTTTCTTTCCCATTCCCTCATAAATTATCGATTGATTGATTGCAGATTGATCCAAATGTCGAATCGATCGGAAATCCGTGAATTAGCCCTGTATGAATATCAACAATACGAAGCGAATTTCCAGAATTACACTCAATTAGTGGATTTGAATATTGAGAAAATGAAGGAAACAAGAGATTGTAGTCTCTATTCTCCACTTCCAAAACCACCTGCATTTTCTGATCGATTTATGAACGAATACTGGTTGGAATGTGATAAGGAAAAGAAGGAATTGGAAATGGATATCAGTGATTCTGAATGTCTCATTTGTTTCTTCGAAATTAATTCTGACCAGAAGACGTTGAAATGTGATCATTGTAACAAGATTACACATCTCAAAGTGGGTTTTTGAGATAGATTCTGAAATGAGGAATTATTGATTGATTTCAGTGTGCTTCTAAATGGCTCCAAATCCATCGATCATGTCCACATTGTCGAAGAGAACAGTTGGATCCGGAGGAGTTTCCGGCTCTCAGTTAACTCATTTTTCCTTGTTTTTTCTTGTTCTTTTTGTTCAATAGAATTTGTTAATTTTAAATAAATTCCAAGTTTCCAAAACAAAATCCCTGAAAAAATATGAGAAAAAAAGAATTCATTCATAAGACAGACAGACATAAAATATTGCCTTTTCCCAAAAAAAAAGGAAAATTTAATTAAAATCCAAGCGGGGCTCATGAAACGAGACAAATTGGTTTTTGGTTTTTGGGGAAATTGGATTTTTTAGGATTCAGAAAAAAAGGTTTTTCTCATATAAATAGAGCTACAGTAATCCTTGATAATATCTGCCCTTATCATTATCCATTATTTCTTTTGTGGGAAGATTGATTTTTGAGAAATTCTTCGATATTTTGTCTTTTTCCTTCCTTTCCTCCGCTTTCCTTTGTTTCTTGGATTTCATTTCGCCGACTTCTTGTTCTTCGATTTCTCTTTCGTATTGCTCCAGTTTTTCATAGTATAGACATTCGGATTTTGCACAGGAGTGCATTCCACAGGTTACTGTAATTTTCAGCTTTAAAATGAGCTAAAAATTAACGAAAATGATCCATTTTGAGTGGAGTTACGACAGTTTGAAGTTTTCACAGCGAGAGAGTGTGGGAAAAGGGGAGAGCTCAGACACTCTAGCTTCTCTGGCGCCCTCTTCTCCTCCCACACTGTCTCGCCTTGCTAACTTCAAAAGCGCATAACTAGCTTCAAAATTAAGCTAGAAAGCTGATTTTTGAACCCTTCTGGGAAAAATTTTTAGCTCTTTCTAATTCCATAACTTTAAAAATTTCAAATGTCAAAAACCGCTCGCCAGACATATGGGATTTCTAAACATTAAATTTTTATCTTATGCAGCTAAAAATTCCACAGAGAACAGTGAAAGTTCCAAGCTACTAACCCAATTGCGAAGCGAGTTATGGCCTTTTGAAGTTTGCATTGTTAGAGAGTATAGGAAAAGGGGAGGGTGCAGACACTCTAGCTTCTCTGGCACTCTCTCCTCCTTCCACACTTTCTCGCCTTAAAGAACTTCAAATACCCATAACTCGCTTCCAATTCAAGCTGGAAAGTTGATTTTTTATCTTTATATGTAGAATTTTTAGCTCTATCAGATACTGTAAAGGGCGATGAACGTTGGGGGGAAACTCACTGAAAAGCTCATGCCAGTAGAGCATTTGATCCCAAACGTTTTCCGATTTCTTCTCATCGGAGTCCGTCAAAGAGTAGAGGCAAGAAGTGACAAGAGTAACGTAAACGAATCCGATGAAGTACTGAAATTTTTGGGTTAAAAGTTTTGCGTTTTTTCGATTTTGCATAGTACAGATTACTGTAGTTTTCAGCTTTCAAACGAGCCACACATCAATTCAAAGGGACCATTTTGAGTCGAGTTATGAGCATTTTAATTTTGCACTGCGAGAGAGCGTGGGAAAGACGGAGGGTGCAGACACTCTAGCTTCTCTGGCGCCCTCTTCTCCTCCCACACTGTCTCGCCTTGCTAACTTCAAAAGCGCATAACTCGCTTCAAAATCAAGCTAGAAAGCTGATTTTTTGACTATTATCTGTACAATTCTTACTTCTACCTACCGTAAAATTTTGCACAATCTCCCAACTTCTGCTTTTCTCATCCAATGCTAGGAAAAATGAAATTGCACTTGGAATTAGAATGCAAAAAATGGAGATATAGGTTGGAATGGGTTGTTTATGGTTGAGGTAATCTGGACAGATTAGGTACCGTACTCCATTGATAACTTGTAACATTTGGAATATAGTACGGTACCGTAACCCAAGAAGTGTTGGAGGGTCCGGAAGAAGATTCATTTTGAATTTCGAATTCATAGGAATGAGATTAAAGGCGCAGAAGGGGAAGAGGGGAGAGAGAAAAGGGAAAGGAGAATTAGACAGGGCTCGACGTCTTCTGATTATTTTTCGGGTACGAAAAAATAGGGAAAAGAAGGAAAAGGGAAGAAGAAAAGAGGTATCAGGATGGGGCCGGGTTGCCCAGGGTAACCCTGACGTCTTCTAATAAAATGTAGTCGTTGGGTTTTGAATCATAAGATTCATTTGGGAAATCAAGAAGAAGACAAATTTGTATGTAATTCTGTGAAGTGGAAATTCTTGGACTTTGAGAACAAAACGTACTTTTTTCTCCATAATGACTCTCAGATTTTCTCAAGGGAGCTGGAAAAAAACTAGATTTTGAGAATCAGAAAAAAAAAGAAAAATAACCTGACTTTGTTATTCCCACCTGCTGCCTTGAGAACTCCGCCCCTTGAAAACTAGACAAACACAAAAAATTTTTCTCAAAACCTTTAAAAATTATTTTCATCCAATGAAGCTAAAAATTCTACTAATTATGGTCCAAAAACCAACTTTCTAGCTAGATTTTGAAGCGAGTTATGAGCATTTCAAGTTTTCTTAGCGAGATAGCGTGGGAGGAGGAGAGGGCGCCAGAGAAGCTAGAGTGTCTGCGCCCTCCTCGTTTCCTACACTCTCTCGTCGTGCAAACTTTGATCGATTGTAACTTGCTTCGTCATTGTGCTAGAACACTGAAACTTTTTTTTATTATCTATAGATTTTTTAGCTGCGTCAGATAGAAATTAACAAATGCAAATTTTCAAAACCCAAGGCAGGTAGTTTTTTAAAGATAATTCACAAGCTGTAGAATTGAAAAGAGCAACAAATTATACACACAATAGTCAAAAAATCAACTTTCTAGCTCGTTTCTGAAGCGAGTTATGGGTATTTAAAGTTGACAAGGCGAGACAGTGTGGGAGGAGGAGAGGGTGCCAGAGAAACTAGAGTGTCTGCACCCTCCCCTTTTCCTACACTCTCTCGTCGTGCAAACTTTAAAAGGTCGTAACTCGACTCAAAATGGTTCGTTTTCGTTGATTTTTAGCTCATTTTGAAGCAGAAAATGAGCGGAATCTGTGGTCCAAAACAACTTTATTCCAAAAAAAGTTAAAAATCTAGTTCTCAGTTGGCTCAGCAGCTGTCCTCTCTGCCGCCGGTTTTCGTTCTTGAACTTTCATATCCTCCGGTACCAAAACTTCGAAAGAGACCTCCAGGCCAGCGGAAACTTTACAAACGGCTGCGGAATTTGTGAATGTTCCACTATAATGAGGAGCAGAGAACACGGTCTGAAAAAGGGGGACATCTGGACAGACAGACTGACAGATTTTTTACCACTAGTTTTTTGTTGGCAAAAAACTCATAACCATCTTGTACTACCTGGTGTCCTCTCACAATCAAATCGATGTCTAGCATCTTACAGTACTCATGGACCACGTCTTCTCCGAATGTGAAACTTGCGCCACGTGTATTTGGCTCCCAACCTTTTACACTTCCTGGATCAGACCACATTAGGTCATTTTCAAGACACTCTTCTTCCAGATTGAATGGGCTGGAAAAAAATAAATTGGGGGAAACATTCTATGTAGTCTTAAAAAGCTTTTCATCTTCTACATTTCCAATTTTTATTTTTAAAAAAATGTAACATGTGAAGCAAGTTACAGTACTCCAAACAAAGTATATCCATTTTTGACTTTTCAACCCAAATAGTCAAAATTAAAGTCCAACAAAAGTAATTCTGAATTTTTCAATCTTTCTGAAAATTTCAGAGTGTACTAAACAGGAATAGAGCTTCATTTCTGTCCTAGACAACTTTTTTGTGGGTCCTATAGTTTTTGAGATATGTGCCTTTAAAGTTGGGGCGCACTTTGGGTAGCGGTCAGTCTCCCTCATTAGGAGGAACAAATTTAAAGGCGCGTATCTCGAAAACTACAGTAACCATTGAAAAGATGTCAATTACAAAAATATAGCTGTATTTTCAATTAATATATTCTGAAATTTTCAGTCAAATCGAAAATTTCTGAACTACTTTTGTAGGGCTTTAAAATTTACTGATTCCTATTCAAAATGCCAAAAAATGAGACATATTTTTTGAATTACTGTAACTTCCTTCAAACTTCATATTTTCAAAAAGATCAAAATGGAAAATATAGAAGTTGAACATTTCTTCAAGAAAATATAAAATTCATTAGGATTTATAAAACAGGATTTGGAGTAGAGGAAGCCGAACAAGAGGGTCATAAAGCATGTGGTGGTAGGGTGCCTTAACTTTAGCTACAGCTACTCAGACGACTCGGCAAGAAATATAGGTTTATATCATTTTGTTAAGATTTTCAAGAGCTACATTTAACTGTTTGAATTGTTCAAAAATATAGAGTTTAAAGGGAGTTATGGCTGTTTTAAGCAGTACCATTTCAAATTTCGAAGATCGTCGAGAGATTTCAGATGTTTTGAGAGGCCACCATGCATACAAAGGATCCGTCCTCCAATCAGCCCAACAATTGGCATCACATCCATCATTTTCTGGAAATTTCCAATTTTTTTTTAAAATTTCCCTCAAAATTACCGTAATCTCCGCATAAATGACCGGCGCAAACTCTCCTTTCCTTGTAAAAATCTCCTCTTTAAACCCAAATTGACTATTGATATGAGCTAATTCATGATTGCCACGTAGCATCATAAAATTGTTGGGGTATCTAGCCTTATAGGACAAACAGAGCAATAGAACTTCTAAATTATAGGCACCACGATCCACATAATCTCCAAGGAACAAATAATTTGAATCTGGCGGGAAGCCACCCTGCAAATGTGCTCTATTGAACTAGAAAGTTTCGGTGGAGCGCATTTGTGCACTTACCTGGGCGAATAGCCTAATCAAATCTGGAAATTGAGCATGAAGATCACCACAAATGCGCACAGGACCATCGATTTCAATGAGACGAGCTTGCGATTCGAATATTCTTTTGCAAATGTCTAAAATTTTTTCAGAACTGCAAATGCGCTCTACTGCACTACTCACGAGCCAATCTCAAAATATCCATGGTTTTGACCGCCTTCGAAACTCCTTTACAGCTGAGCAACACCCTTATAAATTCTTCTACGAACTTTTCTGAAAAAAAAAAGAAATTGGTGGCCTAGGAAACCCAAAGACCGTACTATTCGACTCATCCGGTTTCCTATCAAACATCTCTTTTCTCTTACTTTCATCCATCAGAACATCGTTGTCAGACACCGCGGAGCTAGGCTGGAAATTCAAATTCCCGCCTTTCCATTTGCGGTGGAGCGCGCTTACCTCCGCCACTTGCGCAGATGGTTTCTTCGACATTTTTTAATTGCTGTATTCGAGTATTCTAGTGTATTTTTTGTTGTATTTAATAGAAATATTCAATAGTTTTGTTTTTAGGCTGGGAAAAATTTTTTTTGCTGTAAAAAATGGGTACGAAGAAAAAATTATTATTTGAAAATCGACTCTCTAGCTAGAAAGAGCAAAACATTTGACTCATTATCGTCGAAAAATCATCTTTCTAGCTCATTTTTGAAGCGAGTTATGGGTATTTGAAGTTGCGCAAGGTGAGACAGCTTGGGAGGAGGAGAGGGCGCCAGAGAAGCTAGAGTGTCTGCACCCTCTTCTTTTCCTACACTCTCTCGCTTTGAAATGTCGTAACTCGACTCAAAATGGTCCGTTTGAGTCGATTTTTAGCTCATTTTGAAGCTAAAAGTTTCAGTAATCTGTAGAAATCACAAGTGGAAAGAATTTATTTCGAAAAATAAAGCAAAACTTAGTTCTCAGTTGGCTCAGCTGCTGTCGCCTCGGCCGCCGGTTTTCGTTCCTGTATTTTAATATCTTCGGGTATCAAAACTTCGAAAGAGATCTCCAATCCGGCAGACACTTTACACATGGCAGCGGAGTTTGTGAAACTTCCCATGTAATGAGGAGCAGAGAATACGGTCTGCAAAAAGTGGACATTTGGACACACCGACAGACAGGCTCATACCACAAGTTTCTTGTTGGCAAACAGCTCAAAACCATCTTGTACAACCTGGTGTCCTCTCACAATCAAATCAATGTCTAGCATCTTACAGTACTCATGGACCACGTCTTCTCCAAACATTACACTGGCACCACGCGTATTCGCTTGCCAGCCTTTAACGTTTCCAGGATCAGACCACATTAGGTCGTTTTCAAGACACTCTTCTTCCAGATTGAATGGGCTGTAAACATAATTATGTAGTTCTTTTCAAATTCTACATTCTCCGGTTCGAATTTTTGGAAAATATAAATTTTGAAGAGAGTTACAGTAATCCGAATAAATATAGGTCGTGTTTTGACTTTTCAAACTTTTAAGCCCTACAAAAGTAATCCAAAATTGTTCGATTTGCATGAAAATTTAAGAGCATACTAATCAAAAATAGTGCTTCATGTTTCTAGTTAACAACTTTTTTCTAGCTACTGTAGTTTTTGAGTTACGTGCCCTTTAAAGTTGGTGCGCGCTTTGGGTAGCAGTCAGTCGCCCGGAGCCTCCACTTTAAAGGCGCATATCTCCAAAACTACAGTAGCCGCAAAAAAGTTGTTAACTACAAATATAATTTTAAAAATAGATCTTTATTTTTGTAGTTGGCAACTTTTTTGTAGCTACCGTAGTTTTCGAGATATGCGCCTTTGAAAACTGGATGTCTGCGTCTCTCGCTTTAGTTGCCAAATGTGTCATAACTCTCTTCAAAATCAATATTTTCCAAAAACTCAAATAGTAAAATGTAGCTATTAAAAATCTTAACAAAAGGATATTAAAAACTGATAATTTTGGCTTATCAGTCTACTGATAAATCCACTGATTAAGCTACCATCTCAAATTCCGAAGATCATCCAGCGTCTTAAATCCCTTTGAGAGTCCCCCATGCATACAAAGAATCCGTCCTCCGATCAATCCAACAATTGGCATCACATCCATCATTTTCTGGAAATTTTCTGGAATCCAAAAAAATTGTTCAATGTTTTCAAAATTACAGTAATCTCCGCATAAATGGTCAGTGCAAACTCCCCCTTCCGCGTACAAAGTTCCTCTCGAAACCCATATTTTTCATTGGTATGAGCCATTTCATGATTGCCACGTAGCATGATAAAATTGTTGGGATACCTAGCCTTATAGCATAAACAAAGCAATAGGACTTCTAGATTATAGGCACCACGATCCACATAATCCCCGAGGAACATGTAATTGGAGGCTGGTGGGAAGCCACCCTACAAAATGCGCTCTATTGTACAGAGATTATCAATGGAGCGTACTTGAGCGAATAGACGGATTAAATCTGGAAATTGGGCGTGTAGATCACCACAAATGCGCACAGGACCATCGATTTCAATGAGACGACCTTGAGACTCGAATATCTTTTTGCAAATGTCTGAAAAATAATAAAATATGAATTTAATATATTCTTGTAGAGCTTTTCAAGTTCTACATTTCCCACTTTATCCCATTCAAAAATATGCAGTTTGAACAAAGTTACAGTACTCCGAACCAGGATATACTATTTTTTTGACTTTTCAGACTTTAAAGCCCTATAAAAGTACTTCAGAATTTTTCAATTTGTCTCAAAATTTCAGAGTCAGCTAAATAAAAATAGAGCTTTATTTTTGTAGTTGACAACTTTTTTGTAGCTACTGTAGTTTTTGAGATATGAGCCTTTAAATTAGGTGACCGCTATCGTGCATTTCAATTTTTTTGAATTTTTCAGTCTGCAAATTTGCTCTATTGAACAAACTTACAAGTCAATCTTAGAATATCCATCGTCCTGACGGATTTCGAAATACCTTTACAGCTGAGCAACACTTTTATAAATTCCTCGGAGAATTTTTCTGTAATATTTTTCTTAATGGCCGAGAACTCCAAAACTAGGCCACAAACTATTCGAGTCGTCTGTTTTACTCTCGAACACCTCCTTTCGCTTATTCTCGTCCATAAGAACATCATTGTCAGAAACAGCGGCGCTGACCTGGAAAAACCCTAATTTTAGCTTTTTCGAAGTTCCAAAAACCGCAAAGTTACTGTGATCTGATAGAGCTAAAAATTCTACACACAACGGTCGAAAAACCATCTTTCTAGCTTGATTTTGAAGCGAGTTATGAGCATTGGAAGTTGGCAAGGCGAGACAGTGTGTTAGGAGAAGAGGACGCCAGAGAAGCTAGAGTGTCTGCACCCTCCCCTTTTCCTACACTCTCTCGCTATGCAAACTTTAAATGAACATAACTCGGCTCAAAATGGTTTGGTTGAGCTGATTTTTAGCTCATTTTTATGAAGGAAAAAAGAGGAATACGGTTTTACTAGATTCGAATTTTATGCAAACCAAAACTTATTTAATTTTGATGATTTTTTTGCTTCAAAAATGTCAACTTTATATTTTCCCCGAAAGAGCTTCAAAAATCCCACAAACCAGCCCGGAAACCAATCTCCTAGTCAGCGCCGTTGAACTGGAAAAAGCAAAAAAAAAAAACCATTTTCCGCTTTCTCAAAATTTGAAAACCCGCGCGAAGGGTGCGAAAGAGCGCGTTTGCACCATTCTGCGTCTCTCCATTTCCTATACTCTCTCTCTCACCTCCGGAACTTGCGAACTTGGTTTCTTCGACATTTTTTCTATGCTGAATTCGAGTATTCAAGTGTATTTTTGTTGAATTTAAGAGAAATAATTTTGTTTTTCAGCAAAATCGCCACATAGATTGGCTGAAAAAAAAGAAGAAATCACGAAAATCCAAAAAAAAAATTAGGTTAAAAATACAAAAATCTTTATGAAAAATCGTTCTTATCACATAAAAAAAGCAAAAATTGATCTAATTTTGAACTTCTTCGATTTCTCCGGCAATCGCGACGGCCTCAATCTCGACGAGTCCTCCTTTTGGAAGAGCGGCGACTTGATAGGCGGCACGTGCCGGATACGGTGCCTTGAAATACTGTCCGTAGACCTCATTGACAGTGGCGAAATCCTTGATGTCTTGAAGGAGAACAGTAGTCTTGACAACTGAAAAAAACCGAATTTCAGCCTAAAATTTCGTTTTTAGGTTTTGAATTTTGAATTCGCGCGCTTTTTACTTGCAGGTGTTCGTTGGAGCGCGCTTTCTCACTCTGTGTCTCTACTCTCTCGTCGGCCATAAAATTTTTGTTTAGGGTGGTTTTTAGGTCATTTTGGGCCGTCTTTGGCCCATTTTCGTCGGATTTCAGCAGAATTTTCTGGAAAAAAACAAATACCATGTCCATAATCAGCTCCGGCCGCCTTCAAAACCTCTCCAATGTTCTTGAGACTCTGATGAGTCTGTTCGACGATTCCCTCCTTTAAATCGCCGGTTTTTGGGTCCAAACCCAGCGAGCCGGACAGATAAATGGTGTTTCCAGCGCGAACAGCTTGGCTGGAATTTTTAGAAATTCGTTTCAGAAAAATTTCAGATTTTTTAAGACCTGTAAGGGCCGATGGCTCCAGGAGCGTTAGCAGTGCTGATGATTTGACGAGTGACTTTTTGAGCCATTTCGATCACTTTGGTTCTCCTAGAAATTGGAAAATTCTAGAAAAATTTCAGAAAAATAAGAGATTTTTTCTGAAAAATCGAAGAAAAAATGAATGAAAATGCCTCCACCAACTTTGCAGCATCACCATTAGCTGTCTCCTGTTCTGTGCCGCCTGTTTCAGACCGTTTTAGCGCGTTGGCAGGTGGAAGCATCGGCATTGTTAGGAGAAGAAGGGGAAGAAGAAGAACCGAAAAAGAGAAGACGTACATGTTAAATAATTGCGGTGGAGAGGGATGTACAAGAAGAAAAGCGAAATGAGACAAATTCGAAGTAGGAGGCGATGAAAGAGACACCGAGGTCACTCTTATCAACCACTTCGCGTGTTTATGGGAATAGAGGTTCTGCAACGAAACAGTTAGACAACTACGCCCCACCCACTTCTTGAAAGTACCGCCAAATTTGAAACATCAGTGATCTTTTTTTACATCGCACAACGAATATAACAATTAACCAACAATTTATTTGGATAGTAACAACAGTTTATTGAACTGGAGCAACTGGTTGGGCGGCTGGGATCTGGACGTCCTTCTTCTCCTCCTTGTGCTGGCTGTGTGGCTCCTTTGGAATGACCTCCTCTTGTGGCTCCATGATTTGGACGTGGTCTGGGAGGGCGTTTCTTGGTCCGTTCATTCCGCGTGGGTCGTATGGGAGCATGATCTTGACCTTGATTCCGATGACTCCTTGACGGAGTTGGACGTGTCTGACGGCTTGTTGGATGTAGTCGTTGACTGGGTGTCCAGAGTGGATCATGAGTCCGTCGACGAACTTCATGGCCTTAGCACGCTGTCCACGAAGCTTTCCGGAGACGATGACCTACAACAAGCATGGTTAAAAGTGGATTCCAATTTTCGGTGTTAAATTAACATCGAATATTCATATTTGAAGAAATTAGATGAAATTAAATACTCACCTCAACTCCTTGAGCTCCAGACTCCATGATGAATCGGAGAACTCCGTAGCAAGCACGACGGACGGCGAGTCCTCCAACGAGCTTGTATCTGAGAGACTCGCACTGGGCGACAGCGCAGAGTCCTCTGTTGGAGACCTTCTCGGCGTAGAGCTAAAAATATTTGAATAAACTATTTCTTCCTTGGAAAATTTAAAATTTACCTCAACAGATCCCTCCTCGAATCCGAATCTCTTCTGGACAACGGAGGTGAGCTCCTTGATTCTGCGTCCGCGCTCTCCCAAGACGTTTTGGGTGCGGGTGGCCATGATGATGACCTCAGCACGAGCTGGGGTGGAACGAACCTAAAAAATTTATGGATGATAGATTGCTCATTATTAAATAAAAAGTACCTCAACTCCGGAGTAACCGTCCTCGGCGAGCTCCTTCATCAAGAAGTTGTTAAGCTCAGCCTTGAAGATTCCGCCGATGACGGCCTTCTTCTTCTTAGTCACGTTTTGATTGGCAGCCATGTTGCCCACTGTTTGACGATCTCTGGAAAAAAGATATGTGAATGATTTAATGGAAGATTTGAAACGATACATTACGGAGATTGGAAGTTCAATTTTTAGGGCTGAAACTTGTTTTCGCCTTAAAAAGATTGAAAAATCGACGATAAACACAGTAGCACCGAGCAAAAGATACAAAACAACAGAAAAACACTAAGAGTCGGTGTTTTATTCAAAGTTTTAGGTTCGAAAAAAAAAACTTTTCGCCCGGAAACGGGTGAAAAATTGACGATAAACCCGGATTGATTGGGCAAAAACACACAATTTTATGCAGAAAACTATGCTGAAACACTTTTTCAATAGATTTTTCTTTCAAAATTTCATTTTTGAGCCAAAAAACCAAAAATTTCTCCAAAAAATCGTCAAAAAGGAAAATTTCCCAAGAGGCTTCCAACGTTAAAACATTGAATACTCAGCCGACAAGCGGCCTATTTCGCTGCCCTCTGCGAGACCCGAAACGCGCGTAGTGGGTATGCGCCTTTAAACCCTCTCGTCGTCTCACCCCACACTCTCTCGCCGCCAAATTGAGTTTTTTGAATAAATCCATGGATTTCTAGCGGATTTTCTGGATTTTTGCTGATTTTCGGTCATTTTCTGTAATTTTTCACTGTTAAAATATAAAAATAACCAATAAAATCGTTATTTTAAGCTATTTTCCACTTTTTTTCAGTGTTAAACATGGATGAAGAGAAAATCGTATTGATTGGAAACGAATCAGATCTTCTCCATGCCGGCTACAATTTCGCCATCAAACACGATGGAAAACGGTGATTTTTTAGTCAAAAAATCCCAAATAATAGCCTATTTTTCAGATATCCCAGCGCGATTCACTTCACACACCACCAAATTCTGGATCAATTGAAAATTCCGGATTCGGCGATCGAAGAGCTGCTATGCACGAATAGTTGTGATGTTCAGCAAAGAGCGATGGTGATTTTACAAGAGAATATGCCAGAGGGACACGATTTGAACTCGTTGGGACCGTATTTAACGACCAGTCTTCATTCATACTCCCTTCAAGGACTCAGATTGAGAGCTGAACATGATAAAGGTGCGGTTTCAGGCTTAAAAAAGCGAAAAATGGCGAAATTTTGAGCTAAAGTTCGATTTTTCGACCTAAAAAAGCTAGAAAAATCAACTTTTCGCAATTTCCAATGTTCTAGAGTTCGAAAAAACACTTATGCGCACCAACGAGGCTCTTCTGATAGTGTGCGACGAGAAGAATCCGATTCTGGGCATTGGAATGGACGATAAGACGTTTATGGAGTGGATGGCAAAGGAGAAGGCAGATTCTAGGCAGATTGCCTATTGGATGAAGCATGAGCACATGAGGCCGTCGGATTTGGGTCAGAATATGCTGGGGTGGGTTTTTAGTCGATTTTTGGTTGTTAAAAATGGAATTATCGTCGAAAAATGAGCTAAAAAAGTCGATTTTGGATGCTTTTTGTCGATTTTTGGCTGTTAAAAATGCTATTCTCGCCCAAAATTGACCCAAAAATCATCAAAAATTGACCCAAAAAGTCGCTTCTGGATGATTTTTGTCGATTTTTGGCTGTCAAAAAGGCTATTGTCACCCAAAATACTGATTTTCAGCCGATATCTGATGTGGTTGCGGTATGAAACCCTGGAAAAGCGAAAGCAGAGTCTGCTGGCAAGGCCTACAGTTCAAGTGGAGGGATTATCAACGGATAAGGAAGATAAGGCGTTTGTGATGAATGTCAACGATTTGGTGATTAGTTTGGAGGTGAGTTTTGAGCCATTGAATCGAAATTTTTGAAAAATTGGGGTCAAAAATGCTGAAAACAGACTTTTTTAAAAGTCAAAATCAAGTTGAAAATTGTGATTTTTGGCTCAAATTTGTACTAGAAGCAATAGAATTTCCAGCAAAAAAGAAAATTGTGATTTTCAGCGTATAATCACAATTTTCAGCTTGGTTATGACTTAAAACCCTATTTTTAGCATTTTTAGGATCATAGAAACCTGATTTTTTCGCCCAAATTCGGATTCTAGAGTCCTAAAAATGATAAAAATTGCATTTTTGACCCGAATTTTAGCTAAAAATTGTGATTTTTGGCTCAAATCTGATCTAAAATTCATTAAAAATTGTATTCAAAAATGCTAAAAATTGGTTTTTTTTTAGTCAAAACTAATGGAAATTTGTGATTTTCGGCTCAAATTTGCACTAGAATCCATCCAAAATTCCATAAAATTGTATCCAAAAAATCTAAAAAAGGACATCTTTTGA
Source organism: Caenorhabditis nigoni (assembly GCA_027920645.1). Taxonomy (NCBI): domain Eukaryota; kingdom Metazoa; phylum Nematoda; class Chromadorea; order Rhabditida; family Rhabditidae; genus Caenorhabditis; species Caenorhabditis nigoni. Next base: position 4,225,398 of record CP115866.1, on the reverse strand, counting down.
GCTAAAACCAAGTAGAAAATCCGGATTTTTGCACTAAAATTATTGGAAATTCCCAAAAACCCTCTATTTTTTTTCAAATTTGAGCTTTAAAAAATAGATTTTGCACTAGAACCCATCTAAAATTTCAAAAAATCGACCTAATTTATGTCCGAAAATGCTTCAAAATGGGTTATTTAGGTCGAAAAAAAGCTGAAATTCATGATTTTCAGCTCAAATTTGCACTAGAATCCATCCAAAATTCCATAAAATCCTCAATTTTTGCTTCCAGGGAATATTCCACCCGCTCTCCAACTACTACGCCTCTCCATTCGAAATGAAAGGAGAACGGTATCGTTCCGTAGAGCATTATGCCTACGAGAAGTTCTTCAATTCGCTGAAACTCGATGATAAAGCGATAGAGAAGATTCAAACGACGCCTGTGCCTTTAAATGTGCCAATTGTTGCTCAAAAAGTGCTCAGAAACTCAGATATCAATCAGGATACCATCGCGGAGAAGGCCACGAAGATGGATAGATGGCGTCAATCGGCAATGAAGCATAAGATATATCATAATGAATATCTTCAACAGCTTCTTCTCTCCACTGGAAGTGCTATTCTTGTGGATTGCTCAGTTGGAGATCCTCTGTGGACTTGTGCTGCTTCTGAATCGGAATTACAACATCTCCTGACGAAGACCTATGTTACACCGCAGAAATTGGTTGGATGGATAGTTGATGAGGAGCAGAAGGACACGCCGAAGAGTTTGATGCATTTGTATGGAAATAAGAGTGGATTACTGTTGATGGAGTTGAGAGAGAGGCTCGCTGTGCATACGTCGAGCAGGATACCATTGGTGAGGGTTTTTTGGGGATTTTGGAGGCGGAAAATCCGTTAAAATCGGAAAATTTTGGCTCGAATTGGGGGCTGAAATTCAAATTCTTGAGCAAAAATCGCTGAAAAAGACAGAAAAAGTCTGAAAATCCCTAATTTCAAGCTCAAAATCCTATGAAAAATTGTAAATTCTGTGTCAAAAATGAGGGAAAATTTCAAAATTTGGAGCTAAAATCAGCCTGAAAATATCATTTTTCGCCGTTTTTGAGCTAAAAATTGACTATTTTCAGTCAAATATCAGCTAGAAACGCATATTTTAATGGGAAATTTCTCCTAAAAATCCCTTTTTTAAGCTCAAAATCCTATGAAAAATTGTGATTTTCGGGTCAAAAATGAGAGAAAATTTCAAAATTTGGCTAGAAATCAATTTTTTTTTAATTAAAAAAAAACTGTATATTTGAGAAATCCCATTTTTTGGCTGAAAAAAATCGATTTTCTTCAATTTTTCGCAAAATTTTCAGACCTGTTTAGGTTTTTCAGCCATTTTCTAAGATTCTTTTTCGATTCTTTCAAATTTTTCCGTCTGAAATTCGATGGAATGGTGTTTGATTACTGTAGATTACTGTAGAAAATCTTGTAGTTTGTAGTTTTTATTTCTACGTCATTGTGTTCGCAAACAAAAACTTCAGTAATCTACAGTAATCAAACACCGTTCTATCGAATTTCATACAGAAATATTTGGAAAATAATCTGAAAAAATGGCTGAAAAACCTAAAAAGGCCTAAAAATTGTGCAAAAAATCGAAGAAAAAAAAATTTTTTTTTTCGAATTTTTCAGTATTGGCGGGAATTCAAATTCCTATAATCCTCTGAAACTTATTAAAAAATTGCCCAAAATCGGTCCAAAATTCCCTCGAAATCAACGCCCATCTTCAGCTCTCCGCGATCAACACGGCTCCGCTGAAATCGATTGTGACGTCGAACGTCATCTGTTTCACTCCAGAATCCGTATTCCATCCGTTGTATCCAGCAGAAATCCGATGCTCTCAGGATGGACCGCCAATGAAGTCGCCAGCTCATTATGTGGCTACACAGGCAGTCAAGTGCGTTTTCATCAGCTTTTTTGACCTTAAAATCGCTCAAGTTAGGCTGGAAACCCCCAAAAATTAGAGGTTTTTGGGCTCAATTTTCATGAATTTTTGCCATTTTCAGCTTAAAAATCTCACTTTTTGACCGAAAAAACCCCAATTTTTAGCTCTGAAACCCAAAGTTGTGGGAATTTGAGCTCATTTTTCACCAATTTTGGCACATTTTCCATTAAAAATTCCAGCTTTTTGACCAGCAATTACTCAGTTTTAGCTCTAAAACTCAAAATAAATAGGCTCATTTTCAGCTTTTTGACCCAAAATTCTTCAATTTTAGCTCAGATTTCACCCTCTTCTGGGCTTATTTTTTATGAATTTTGGCTAGTTTTCACAGATTTTTGACCCAAAATCTCCAATTTTAGCTCAAATTCCGCCTAAGAAAACCCGAAATTAGCCAATTTTCAGACTTCTATGCATCAATAAAGAGGATTCTGACTACATCCTCGAGGAGACGTCTTCTATCCAGTGCTGGCAACGTCTTCACGAGACCATTGAGCTACGCGGACGTGGTTTGGAACTGGAACAGACGTGGTGGATGGATAAACGAATGCAATTCATCAAGGAATCCCTTCAACTCCTCCTAGATCAACATCCGGCTCTGCTGAGAGCTCTTCTGGATACTGGAGACTCTTTGTTGGTGTATTGCTCTAGGTTTTCATCGATGGATGCGGAATTGAGTATTGGAATGAGGGAAATGGACCTAAGGTGGTGGATGCAGGAGGTTGGAATGACCACCAAGACGGTAAGACAGTCCTAAATTGCTTTTTATTTCTGGAAATTAAAGTTTTTGAGAGATTTAGGTCGAAATAAATTCGAAAATGTCGTTTTTTTTTCCTCAGAAATTTTAAGTTTTTTAGAATAAGAAAAATCTGAATTTCTGAATTTTTTTTTGGTTCTCTAAAATTTGTGAATTGACCTGAGTATGGGGGTGAGATGGCCAAAAATAGTCATAAATCGGTCAAAATGATCTAAAATCATGCAAAAATGGGTGCAAAATGGCTAAAAATAGGCCCAAATGGGTCAGAATTAGATGAAAAATGACCCAAAAACTGTCTGAAATAGGTAAAAACGACTCAAAATGACATAAAATGAGTCAAAAATAAGCCCGAAATGTGCTTAAAAAGGTCCCAAATCAGCCAAAAATTGCCCAAAATGTGCCGAATATTCAGGAAAATTACCCAAAAAACATGAAAAAATAGGTACAAAATGGCTAAAAATAGTCTAGAAAGCCTACAATTGATGAAAAATAACCCAAAAATCATGAAAATAGGCTGAAATTCACTAAAAATCGGTTGAAAGCAGCTAAAAAATAGCTGAAAATAAGTTAAAAATGACTCAAAAATAGTCAAAAATGAGCTTAAAATTGGTTTTAAAAAACCCAAATTTCCGATTTTTCGAATTTCTGAAATTTTTGAGTGGCGGAAATTTTGAAAATTCTGAATTTTTGAATCTCAGAATTCTTCAATTTTTCGAAATTCCCACCCAATTTCTCTCTTTTTTCCAGCTGATCGACATGTGCTCCCACCCGATGGCCTTCCGACCACCGTATCTCGGTGGCAACCGCCTTGGATTGATTCTAATGGAACTTCGACGTGAATTCGTACTTCAAGGAGTCTTCCCCCAACAACTTCCCGAACTTCAACTCACCGCTGACTCTATCCTTGGAACCAATTCGCCGATGGAGAATTTTATGACTTCGGAACATTTCGATATGCTACAAGAGTGGAATTATCGAGCACTTTGGATTAGTGAGTTTTTTCTCTTGTTTTTGTGGTGAAAATGGGTCAACGTGGACCAAAATAGTGAAAATTGCTATCAAAATTGCTCCAAAATTGGTTAAAATTCACTAAAAATGTCGCCATATCTATAGTTCAACTTTCACTTTTTTAAAAAACTTTTTTTTCCAATTATCTCGGTCCCTATAAGAGATATCTGTAATTTGTCAACTGATAAAATGTTTATCATATTATCAGCTACATTTTATCAGTTGACAATTTTCTGATATGTCTTATAGGAACCGAGATAATTGAGCTAAAAAAATTATAAACAAAAATGACGCGGAATTCTCGAAAACTGGCCCGTACGAAGAATAGTCTAAAATTGACCTAAAATCCATGGAAAATGCTTCAAGAGACATTAAAAATGGCTCAGAATTCCTGGAAAATGTCTCAAAAATCAGGGAAAAATGCCAAAATTTATAAAAAATTACCTAAAAATGGTCAAAAAAAAATCATGAAAAATTGCTCAAAATCCATGAAAACTGACCTAAAAATATTAATTTTTATATAATTATGCTTTTCCAGACCCCCTATTCCTTCTGGCGAAAGACAACTATCCCGAAGCGATGTCCCAATGCACACGAATCAAAACGGCGCCACGAATGGTGACAATCGACGATGAAAAAGTGTCTGATTTGGTGGATAATCTGGTGAAAGAGGAAACACACACGGAGACACTCAAAGCCATTGCAGCCGAGGATCTACGGGCGGTTTTCATGAAGTTGTGTGCGAGATTGAGGGGAAAAATTGAGAATATGGATAGACAGTCGATGGATATTGCTATGGTTGCAATGGAGGTAAGAATCAGGGAAAATTGGCTAAAGTATGTTTAAATTTGTGGTAATTTCAGCCAAAATTGTAAATTTCAAAAGCTAAAAATCGCTGAAAAAATCCAAAAAATCTGATTTCAAGCTTGAAATGCTATGAAAAATTCAGATTTCCATGTCAAAATCGAAAGGAAAAATTTTATTTTCCGCCGTTTTTGCGCTGAAATTTTCATATTTTCAGACAAATTTCAAGCTAGAAATCTCTAATTTACACTGAAAATTCGAATTTCCACTTTTCAAAATCCTCTTTTCCAGACCCATCGCCTCCAATCGATTCGCCGAAGTCTCGCTGACACGAACGACCGCGAAGACGGTGGACCATCATCATCCGGCCCATCGATTTCCGCACCTCCAATGACGACGTCCGCCTCCAGAATCCCTCACACGTCTTCTGGATTCAGAATGGCTGCAGGAAGAGAACGAGACAGAGAAAGAGACCGTGAAGATGAGAGAGATAGAGAAAGAGACAGAGATCGTGGTGGAGCACCATCATCGTCGTCAGCTCAACCAGCTAAAAAGGAGCGGATGGAGTATAAAATACCAACGACGTCGAGACGGAAATTCGGAAGAGATCGTGAGAAGCCGTCGACGTCTTCTGGAGCAGTGTCGTCGTCGGATCGGGGGAGACCGGACTCCTCCATCAAGAAGCGTCCTCACACCTCGCCACCATCCAGGAAGTCAGCTCCATCTCCGAAACGGACGGCTCCAACTGCTGCTCCTGTGACTCCAGCTGCTGCTCCAAAACCAAAGAGAAATCCAGACGAAGAATTGTCGGATGGAGAGATCCTGTCTACAGATGAGGAGGATAATTAAGTGATCTAATTGAAAGAATTTGTAATTTTGTTTTTGTGTTAATTGCTCAGAAAGGTGTGAAAGCCTAAACTACAAGTAAAGAGTTTCTTCATGTTCCGTATACACACGCAAAACGAGGGACAATAGTTGGGGATTGAAGAAGGAGAATAAATTAAAAATGTGGTTTACAGGGGGAATAGGGACCAGGAATCAATAAATTAAAATCAATAATCAGTGAGATTGATCTCGAATGGTTGTGGTGGCTTCAGTTCGGCGTTCGACGATGAAGCGGGAAGACTGACTTGAGCGACGACTTCACTGACCAGCTTCTCTTCTCTATCCTTATCAACACGATCCGATACGATGATGCCTCCCTTGTAGAGTGGTTTCATTGGCGAATACGAGCGGAGGTCACTGATCGTAATCAGATTTCGTTGAGCCGGAATCACGCGAGCTGGGTTGCACAGACGGTGGATGGGTTTCGTGTCCTTTTCTGGCGCCTTCTCTTTCCTGGAAATAGTGGATTCTAGGGGTTTTGGATCTTTTTTTTGGGCGGTCATAGACTAAAAAGAACCTGAAAAAGCAGCTCAAAAATAGCTCAAAAAGGGTCACAATCAGCTCGAAATAGCTCAAAATTAGTCGGAAATAGCTTGACAGAGCTCGAAAACGGCTCAAAATCGCTCAAAAATATCTCGAAATAACTCGAAAACAGCTCAAAAATAGGTCAAAACTAGCTCAAATTAGCTCAATTCATTTGAGGGGTTCCGGATCTATTTGAACGGCCCATAGCTCAGATATATAGCTCGGAATCGTTCGCAATAGCTCAAAGCTGGCTCAGATTAGCTCCAAATAGCTCAAAAATATGTCACAAGTATCTCAAAAACAGCCTAAAAATTTGTCCGGTTTTCAATAATCTATTTTAGGCAATTTTTCTCTTGAAAAATTGCTCAAAAATGGCTCAAATTAGCTCAGAAATATCTCAAAAAGCTCATCCACAGCTCAAAATCAAGCCAATTTTGAGCTATTTTGAGTCATTTTGACAGGGCGATTCTCTGTGAAAATTGTCTCTTCACTCACTTCGGCTTTCCTTGTTGATCCACCTCCATCTTCTCATCCTCTCCAGCAGCACCAGCAGCAGCTCCTCCAGACGCCGATGACGATGATTGTGCAGCTGCATGCAGTGCTGCAGCAGCGGCAGCCTCCCGACGCTTCTTCTCCTCCGCAGCCGCCGCCTTTTTCAACGCATTCTTCTTCCCGGTAATCGACAAAACCACAGTTTCCACCTTCTTAATATCCTTATCCTTCTTCGATTCGGCACGTGGTGGATAGGCAAACTTCTGGCTGTTCGCATGACAAACGTAGTCGAGTACTGGGATCTTGAGATTCTCATTGACCATTACCAAGCAAGATGGCTTGGCGGCAAGGGCAATGAAGAAGTGCATCGAGTGCCAGAACCATCCATGCAAGAAGCACATCATTCCAACCATCGAGCCCATATCCGGTTGACCATCAGAATTGTGCATTGAGACAGCCGCATTCTGGCCTCCAATATCGAGAAGACCCTGAGCAATGATGGCTCCGAACTTGACCAAAGAGTCCTCATTCTTCTCTCCGATCTGGAAATTTCAGAATTGAATTGATAAGGCTTATCTGGGCTTATCAGATAAGCCCATTTTTCAAAAATTACCTTCTTCAACAACTGCTTTCTGAATCCGTTAACCTTTGGACAGGTGTAGTCTGTCTGTTGGCACATGATAAGAGATAACGAGAGGAGGGCTCCCTTGCGGACGAATCCTTCCTTATCGGAAATCATTGGCTCAACGAGTCCGATTGCTTCCTGAAACATTGGCAGTAGAGCGCACTTTCTAGATTACTAATTTAAAAAATGAGACCCCGCAAACTCCAGAAAAAGTAGGCGGAGTCAGGGGCGGAGACTAAACTTCAAGCTTGGCAGGGCTTCTGTTATGACTTCTCCTCAGACCTTGTGGGACCTCAAAAAGCCCCAAAATCTCAACTTACCATATTTCCAGTTCCAGCACAAGCGATACCCAAAGCCATCGCGGCTCCATATCTAACATGTCCGTTGAAATGCTCGGTGAGCATGGAGACATAAGACAGGCAGGTATTTGGATCCTTCGAAAGAACGAAACCGATACCAATGGTAGCGTATCTCTTGACATCTAGGTTTGGATCAGTGGCAACCTTCTCGAGAAGACGACGAACGACATCTGGGGATCCAGTACCAGCGTAGGCCATCGAGAGCATACAGATTCCAGTAGATCTGAGCATTGGATTACTCTTGGCTCCAATAGCCTCGGTGATATATGGCTCGGCGTCTCCTTGAAGGCCGAATGAAGCGCAAGCGAGTCCAGTACGAATACCACGTTGAGTCTTGTCGTGTTGAGTATCTACAGTATACTGTTTCAACTCATTGAACACCTCCTGATTCAAATTTCCAGCCATGATAAGTCCCATAGCGATTCCAGCAGATTCTCCAGACACAGCCTCGTCACGTTGAAGCACTTCCCGAATCTTCTCATATCCAGAAACAGAGGAAGATCCCAAACCAGCAATTCCGAATCCAAGACAAGCTCCGTGCCGAACTGGCTCATTCTCAGCAGTCTTGAGCCATTGAGCAAGAGTGCTCATTGCAGTGGCATCACCGTGTTTGGCATGGATCAATCCGTAGGCGAGCATGGCTCCTCCCTCTTTGAATCCGAATCCTTCTACAGATTCTTTCGGCAGGTATGGGTCGAGAACCTTCATTGCCGATGCTTCTTGTCCGTGATGGATGAGTCCGAGCGAGGCGACAGCGTTGAATTTGTTCCAGTTGGTAGCCTTGGACACCCACGAGAGATTGTTGCGGAGGAAATCGTCACAAGTGGTACCGTACTGCATCAGACCGTTGCTGATAAGAAGAGCGTTGTGAGCAGAAGCAGTTCTAATATTCTCCTTAATCTCCTCCATCAGAACCGAATCTGTATGATTGTGACGGACGTAGAAGTCAAGATAGGCCTTCACAGTCTCGTGTCCCTTTAGAATCGAGTGCACCTTCTCCATGGATTTGGCGTCTGCTGGTTGCTCCTGTTGCTCAAATCTCCGAAGAACTCTGTCGAGGAATCCCTGGCTGGCGGTTTCATACAAATCGAAGGCAATTTGATAGGAACGAGTAGATAGATTGCGGGAGATGAGATCAGTGATAGTGTCAGCAGCAGACTCGGCGTTGTCAGTGAGCACGTAGCACTGGAAACATGATATTTTAAATTCGGTTTTTTTAAGCTCAATTATCTCGCTTCTTGTGAGAGCTATCAGAAATTTGTCTGCTGATAAAGGATTGCTCATCTTATGAGGAACATTTTATCAGTTAACAAAATTCAGATATCTTTCACAGGAACCGAGATAATTGAGCTGGAATAGTAAGGTTCAGGTATCACTGGAAAATAGTCATAAAATGACCAAAATTAGCTTCCAATGGCTCTAAATCCAGGAAAAATGGTCTAGACTCACTGACAAAGGTTCAAAAATCATGAAAAAGGCCCAAAATCCCTTTAAAAAGTCCAAAATTTCAAAAAAAAATTACCTAAAAATAATCAAAAAGTGGCCCAAAAATCATAAAAGATAGTCCTGAATCCATGAAAAATTGACTCAATATCTCTAAAAAAGGTCTAAAAATCATTAAAAAAGGACTAAAATCATGAAAAATAATCCTGAATCCATGAAAAATTGTCTCAAAATTCATGAAAAATGACCTAAAAATTACTAAAAAGTGGCACAGAATCCTATTTCTAAATAATAGAAACCCACCAAAGTTGACAGTTTCAGTGAGTTTCTTTTCGAGAAAATACGATTTTGGGCCACTGTTTAGTAATTTTTAGGTCATTTTTCATGAATTTTGAGCCAATTTTTAATGAATTCAGGACTATTTTTTATGAGTTTTAAGCCATTTTTCATAGATTTTGAGCCAATTTTTCATGGAATCTGGGCCAATTTTCATGGTTTTTAGGCTATTTTCAGCTACTTTTGAACCTTTTTCTAGTGTAAACTACTCCTCACCTCACAAATCTTGGACATATCTGGCGATGGACACTTCAAATAGGTCTTAATGACAGTGTTAATGACTTTAAAACGGAATGATCTGTCGAAGGCTCCGTTGACGACACGGTTGAGAGTTTCAACGAGGGTGGCTGAAAATTTTGCGGTTTAAAGACTACAATTTCAAAGCACTCACTTTGATTCTTGACATTGAGCTCTGCTGGCATCGCACTGATCGCCTTCTCGATCATTGGCAAGTTGGTAGTCTCGAATCCCAGCGAAATCACATACCAGATCTCTCGATTATCCAGATTTCTGGCAACAATCTTATCAACGAGCTCACGGAGCTGTTGTGGAGCAGCGATTCCTTGTTGGCTCATAATTTTGTAAGTGTCAATGGCGGTTTCAATGATCTTATTCACATATTCTGCATCGTTTCCAAGACCCACTCGTGGAGCCGGGACAACGTTGAAATCTCCGCGAAGAGCGAATTCCAGAGCACGCTCGTACTGTTCCAGACAGAAATAGACTTTGGAGACGAGCAACGCGGCTGATGAGTGTTCTGGGAAGGCGGTGACGTCGAGAAGCTTCTCAACGGCTGGAAGAGCGTCGGCTACCTCGAACCATGTGTTGACGAGGACGTCCCAGTCGTTGAAGGCTTTCAAGACGAGAACTTTGTCGGAGACGGAGGATTTGGGAGATTCGAGGACACGAATGAAGGCGGAGGCGTTGGAAGGTCCTCCTGGCTGGGAACGCCATCTGTTCAAAAGTGTCAGCATCTGGAAAAACATTTTATGTGAAATATAACACAAATTTGGAGAGAAAAAAAAACGAAAATCTCAAGAAAATTGGACGACAAATCACATTTTTAGCAAAAATCAAAAAAAAAATATTATAGTAGGAAGCTTGAAAGTGAAAAAAAGGGGTAGACGATAAATTTTCAGGACAAAAATAGCTGAAAAAACTACAAAAACCAACAAAATTGGACGAAAAACAAGAATTTCTTTGAAAATGATGATTTATAGATTTTGACCGAAATTCGGCTCTAAAATCGGAATTTTTCGGCAAAGTAGGGGTTTTAAAACATTAAAAATCGAATTTTCAACTAAAATTTCACCAGAAATTATGCTAAAATTCTTAAAAATCACTGAAAAACATCAATGTTTCTATTTTGATGATAAATGGATTTTGACCGAAATTCGGCTTGAAAATCGGGATTTTTAATGATAAAAAAGCAAAATAAGGATCTTAACACCTCAAAAATCGAATTTTTCACACTAATTAACTAAAAAATAAACCAGAAAACTCAAAAATCACTGAAAAACAACAAAATTTCAGCGAATTCCTTCGGCTTTTGAATTGTCATCGTTGCGCGCGCGTTTCGCGCCAACGTGTGTAGGTCAAGTGCGCCAGTGACCCCGCTTGGCGCGTTTCTCGATTTTTTTTTTTGGAAATAGGTTTGGACCAATTTCAATAGCTTTTGAGGGGAAAAATAGGATTCTTGGGTGTTTTTTCAAAAGAAAAGCTTGAAAATCACAAAATTAGTGCGTTTTTCGCCTTGAAACAACTAAAATGCACCTGAAATCGAGAAAAAAAGAGGGAAGATTACTGTAGTAAAGGTGCGCTGGATTTGGCTGAAAAATGGTTTTGAAGAGAGATTCTGGAAGGTTCTGGAAGGATTCTTCGAAGAATTACGTAATCTTTAGTCCATTTTCAAGAGAAAATATCAGTTTTCGGGAGTTTTTGTCACTTTTTCGCCAGTTTTCGTGCTATTTTTGCCATTTTTGAGACAAAAAAAGGTGATTTTTCCAGACTTTTCCTATGTCCCCTTGGCGATGCATCGCAGAGCAGCTCGTCGAATACGAGGAAGCAGTCGACGCGAAAGCGTATTTCGACAAGATAATTTGCCTGTGGAAAGAGTATCCGAATGCAATTAGCAATCGAATCAACACTTCTGTCCCAGTGGAAGAAGAATCTCAAGTCTGGAATGAAGTGATAGCTAATTTCGAGTCTAAATATCGATTCGATCCGGCGAATTCCAGTGAATTGAGCATTTTTAAATTGATTCAGAAGGATTTTAAAAAGCAATCGTTCTCGAATAATTGCTATGAAGTCGCGTTCTATGAAGGTTTGTGAGCTATTTTTGGCGAAAATTCTGGCATTTTTTTGATAATTTTCATTGATTTTAGGCGATTTTTGTCGAAAATTTTCGAAATTTTCTGTTCAGAAAAGTTCACAAATCGATGAAATTCGTCAAAAACTCGAAAATTTCAGTTTGGGCGGAGCTTAGGAGAATGTATTTTTCGACGATTTTTCGACGATTTTTCCTTGTTTTTATGCGATTTATAGGTGAAAAATGACGAAAAGTTGCTTAAAAACAATGAAAATTCGTCGAAAAATTGGAAAAAAATGGACGTTTTGTGGGCTGAAAATCCGAGAAATCCCTTGAAGAATCATGTATTTTTGCCGATTTTGACCAATTCTCAAACTATTTTTTTGCGATTTTTTGAGGAATTTCACCGATTCAGAAGTTTTTTGAACACCAAAAATCATAAAAAACTGCATAAAACTCGAAAATTCTCCAAAAATAACGAATTTCAGCCCAAAAAATCTGAAAATTTTCAGAATTTTTACGAATTTCAGCACAAAAAATCTGAAAATTTTCGTTCAACCCAAAAAATCTGAGAAATTTCAAATTTTAAACGAATATCAGCTCAAAAAATCTGAAAATTCCAAGTTTTTAACGAGTTTCAGCCCAAGAAATCTGGAAATTCAAAGATTTTTTCGAATTCCATCTCAAAAAATCTGAAAAGTTTCGGAATTTCACAAAGTTCAGCACAAAAAATCTGAAAATTTTCGTTCAACCCAAAAAATCTGAGAAATTTCATATTTTTAACGAATTTCAGCCCAAAAAATCTGAAAATTTTCGGAATTTTAACGAATTTCAGCCCAAAAAATTTAAAACATTTCAAATTTTTTGCGAATTTCAGCTCAAAAAATTTGGAAATTTTCGGATTTTTATCGAATTTCAGCCCAAAAAAACTTAAAATTTCAGAAAAACGGACTTTTTATGGCAATTTTTATGTGATTTTTTTTTTCGATTTTTTGACGAATTTCATCGATTCAGAACTTTTTATAGTCGAAAAATCACAAAAAATCGCTTAAAAACCATGAAAATACTCAAAAAAGCCTAAAATCAATGTTTTCCAGAAGAACTGCTGGTCCGTTTCTACCCGATTGTCCTCGACGGCCAACAACATCCCCACTTTGAGAGTCCCTACTCAATTGCCTGTAAAATTCCATCGTCTTCTTCAATTTTGCTTCAGTTTTTCAAGCCAGTCGACGCTCCAGATGACCATTTTGAGTTCTTGAAGACGTTGGCGTTCAAGCAGCTCGTCACCTGGTTGAAGAGTATCGATTTGTCAAAGTATTTATCGATTTTTTCCCTTATTTTCAACTTTGAGCCTATTTATCTCGATTCCTGATAAAGATATCAAAAATGTGCCAACTGATAAAATGTTGCTCATGAGATGATCAATACTTTATCAGTTGACCACTTTTTGATATCTTTATCAGGAATCGAGATATATGGGCTCAAAGTTAGAGGGGGCCCTTCTATTACAGGTTTTCCGGTATATATCAAAATGTTCAATTCTTCCAGAACAACTCGAAAAACGCACGCTCTTTTGGACAAGGAGTCTTATATATCCACTTATCGTCACATTCGAGAGGATCTTGGACGTCCGCTAGTCGAAGGATGGACCGAAAATTCGAAACCACAGAAAGTGATTTTTGAGGATTGCGGAATTGCATCGTATATTCAGGTTTCGTAGTTTTTGTAGTTTGTAGTCTTTCTGGCTCTATTTTTTGTGATTTTTCACTCAAAAATCTGAATTTCTCAACCCAATTTTGGCCAGAAGCTATTTTTGTAGTTTGTAGTCTTACTGTAGTTTGAAAATTGCTATTTCCAGGAGCTCATCACTAGTGGAATCCTCCCGAAACCCCGGAAATTCGTGGATATTGGATGTGGAAATGGCCTTTTGGTGCATTTGTTGAACAAGATTGAGGTGAGCATTTTAGGGAATTTTTAGGCCATTTTGAAGTCGTGGCCTAACTTTTGCAAGTTTGATTTTCTAGGCCTCCACGTCAAAATGGCCTAAAAATGGTCTGACATGCACCTGGTGTGATTTCTAGGTCATTTTAACGTGATGGCCTAGAAAACCAAACTGGCAAAAGCTAGGCCACCACTTCAAAATGACCTAGAAAACACACCAGGTGCGTGTCAGGCCATTTCTAGGTCATTTTGGAGTGGTGGCCTAGAAAACCAAATTTGCAAAAATTAGGCTCCGCCCACTACAGAGCCTAAATTGCAAGCTAATCTTGAACCACAGTTTTCGATGCAGATTTGTATACGGTCATGAAAAAACCCGTTTTGCAATTCAGACTCCGCCCCTTTTCAGAAATTGGGCTGAAAATTAGAAAAAATTTGCAAAATCTCATTTTCAAACCATTTTGCAATTTAGGCCCCGCCCACTTCTCCTCGAAGTAAGAAAAATTCCAAATTTTCCAGATTCCCGGCTACGGCGTCGACGTTCGTTCTCGAAAAGTCTGGAAGACGACTCTCAGCCACGTGGATTTGCGAGAATCGCCTGTCGACCCACAGATTGTCGTCGAGAATCGCCCACATTTCGATGCTGACGTGGATTTGTTGATTGGAAATCACAGCGATGAGCTCACACCTTGGATTCCGGTGATGGCGGCGAAGTGAGTGCAGTAGAGCGCACTTGCTAGATCCATAGGGCACTAATTTGGCAGTAGAGCGTATTTTCTCAGAGCACCGAAAATGCGCCAACTGCACCGAAAGCGCGTCAACTCAAATCGTGTCAGGCAACTTGCACCGAAAACGCGCAAGCACAAAGAAGGCGCCAACAAGTTATATGTTGACGCAATTTTTGTCTTGGCGCGTTTCTAGTGTCATTGGCGCGTTTTAGGTGTTGACGCATTTCTAGTGCTGTTTGCGCGATTTTAGTGTAGCTGACGCATTTCTAGTCTCATTGACGCCTTTTCGAATTTCTCGTATAATTCAAAATTTCCCCGATTCTCAATAGAGCGCATTTTGCAGACTAAACTGCAACTTCTTCCTGATCCCCTGTTGTCCGTACAACTTTTTCGGCAAATATCTGAATAATGGAAGTCACTTTGGACCGAAACGAATGACATCTCAATACGAATCCTTCTTCGAATGGACCGTTTCTGTGGCCGAAAGACTTGGTTTCGATACCAAAATGGACCGTTTGGCAATTCCAAGCACTAAAAGAGTGGGTTTTTTGAGCTCGAAATGTCCTTTTTTGAGCCCAAATGATAGGCAAAAATGCTCTTTTTTCGGTTTTTTAGCATTAAATTTCGATTTTTGACCCCAAAAATTGGGTCAAAATGCTCTTTTTGACCCCTAAAATCCCCCATTTTCCAGCTATGTATCATTGGACGTGTCCCAGAGAAAGGACTCTGCCCGGATCTGGTCCAAACCATTGAACACATGACTCAGGGACAGAAATTCGTGGCGAGACCCAGAGAGATCAGAAATAACAATTGTATGCACATTTCGGTGACGGATCGAGAGCGGATAGCCAAGAAGCTGTTCGATTTCATCTTGAATTATTCTGATGACGTTAGAGAGTCAGTTTTTGGGACTTGCTTAGAAGAAAAATGGGCGTGGCTTATTTGAGAATTTTCAAAAAATTTCGAAAATTCCGATAGAGCGAATTTGTTTTTTTTTCGAACAATATGGGGACCTCGCATTTTTCTCCGGAGAAAAGTGGGCGGAGTCAGAGGCGGAGCCTAAATTGCAACCCTGGCACGGTTTTGCCGCATGATTTTTCAGAAGATTTGGATGCGGTCATGAGAAAACCGTGCCAGGGTTGCAGTTCAGGCTCCGCCCACTTTTCCCCGGACATTGCGGGGTCTCACAAAATGAAAAAAAATTTTTAATTTTCAAATTTTTAAAAATACGAAAAATCAAAAATTCTGAAATTTTGAAAATTCTAAAAATTCGAAATTTCAAAATTCAAAAATTCTGAAAATTCAAATTTTCCGAAAATTCGAAAATTTTGAGAATTCTAAGTTTTGGGAAATTCAAAATTTCTAAAAATTTCAAAAATCGGAAATTCCGAAATTTCAAAAAATCTCAAAAATTCAAAATTGTGAAAAATACGAAAATTTCTAAATTTCGGAAAATTCAAAAAAGAAAGTCGAATTTTATAAAAATTCGAAATTTCAAAAATCCCAAATTCTGAGAAATTCTAAATTTCAAAAATACAGAAGTTCTGGAAATTCAAAATTTTGAAAATCTAGAATTTTTGAAATTTTCTAAAAATTCTGAATTTTCGAACGTTCGAATTTTTGAAAATTCTAGAATTTCAATTTTTTCGAAAAATTCAAACTTCAAAAAATCAAGAAATTTTGAAAATACAAATTTTCGAAATTCCAAAAACTTTTCAAAAATCCCCAAAATCAATATTTCCAGCGGTTGGCGATGCGGAGGCGAGGTTCCATTGGCTCAGTTGGCCGGCCAGCTCACTGACGACGATAAGAAGCTGATGAAGGACCAGGACGGCGGACTGCAGACGTTCCTCAGAAATCATCATCAAATTTTCCACGTGAGCACAACACCTAATTACAGGAATGAGAGGAATGAGAGTATGGAGGAGAAGATTAGTTGATTTCTTCTCTTTTTGGTCTAGAAAAACCCCTGAAAATAGTGAAAACTAGCTCCTTTTGACCTAGAAAACCCCTGAAAATGATGGAAAATTGCTCGAAAATGCTCAAATAACGCTACAATTTGACCTAGAAAAACCCTAAAAATCGAGAATTCGCTCAAAAAATGCAAAATTTTGACCTAGAAAGTTCCTAAAAATGCCTAAAAATCGATATTTTCAGGTGTTCCAAGCGACGGCCCGTCTCCGTGACTTCCGTCAACCGGTTATCTCTCGTCGTCAACAGACGAATCCGAAGAAACAAGAAGCGACGAATCGCCCGAAACAACCGTGTTGGATGTCACTCAACCATCCCGATGGATGCCCATTGGGACCAGAATCTTGTCGTTATCTTCATTAGTTTTTTTTTGGTTTTTTATTGATTTTTCTCTATTTTTAATAATTTAAAAAAATTCAGTTGAAAAAAAAATTTAAAATCCCTATTTTGTTGCTGAAAATTGTGTTTTCCCACACATTTTCGATCGTTTTTTCCCCTTTCTTTTTGGTCCTTTTAATAATTATTTTGTTATAATTATCATCTTGTTCTTCGCTTGTTATCATTGTTATCTCATCCAGATTTCTATTGATTGTGGCTCTATCTGTTATCCTCTCTGTACAATCCCCCCGAATTTTTATTGGTGTTGAACTCTTGTCCTATACAATAAAACATCATGAGTTGAGCGAGATTTTCAGAAATATCGAGTTTTTTGTCAATTTTCCTGCAAAAAACGGAAAAATTGCGGAAAATAGACGAAAATCAAGGAAAAAATTCGCAAAAAATAATTATTTTTTGACCGAAATTTTTGGAAAAATCCATTTTTAAACCGACAAAAATCGCGGTGATTTTTTCGGAACGTCTTGTAAAATGCTTGTTAATGAGCTCTAACGCACATGCTGTGGTCTCGACGCGATTACGTTGAAAATCCTACGGTCTTCTGGCATGCGACCAAGAAAAAAAAACGGCGCGAAAAAATTTATTTTAAAATGCGTCCCGGAAAATTCGCCGTGAAAAATCAATAATAGGAAAAGTTTTCAGATTTTTCTTCAGATTCTTCAGGAGGATTTTTTCAGTTTTTCAGCGATTTATCGCTGAAATTTGAGAATTTAGGCAAAAAAATCAATAAATAAACAGCAAGATTACTGTCGGCAAAAATACGCAAACACCATGACGAGCAAGTGCACAGTTTCTGAGAAAAAATTGTTTTGAGTCCGAGCTGAAATATCGCTTGTTTTGCTTCTTTCTCCTGTCACTTTTGGTCTTAAAATTGATAGAAACTCGATTATAAACGGTTTTTTTAATTATAAAATTAACAAATTGAACACAAAAAACAACTAGAAATTCAGCAAGATAACAAGAAAAAATGAGTTAACTGAGTGCGGGAAACTCCTCCGGATCCAACTGTTCTCTTCGACAATGTGGACATGATCGATGGATTTGGAGCCATTTCGAAGCACACTGAAATCAATCAATAATTTCATTTCAGAATCTATCTCAAAAACCCCACTTTCAGATGTGTAATCTTGTTACAATGGTCACATTTCAACGTCTTCTGGTCAGAATTCATTTCGAAGAAACAAATGAGACATTCAGAATCACTGATATCCATTTCCAATTCCTTCTTTTTCTTATCACATTCCAACCAGTATTCGTTCATAAATCGATCAGAAAATGCAGGTGGTTTTGGAAGTGGAGAATAGAGACTACAATCTCTTGTTTCCTTCATTTTCTCAATATTCAAATCCACTAATTGAGTGTAATTCTGGAAATTCGCTTCGTATTGTTGATATTCATACAGGGCTAATTCACGGATTTCCGATCGATTCGACATTGTGATCAGTCTGCAAATCAATCGATAATTAATGAAGGAATGGGACTGATAACTAACTTATCAGTCATTGTTCTTGCTAGTTTCAATTGATCTTTGTTTTGAAATCGATCCTTAATATTTCGAAGACGTTGAAGGGTGATTCTGAATTGGTGGGGATCCTCTATATCCGCAGAAATTGAAGATCGATTCAGTAGATTTTTGATGTTTGCAGAATCATTCTTAGAAGCTATTTCGAGTCTATTCAAAGAGTTTTGAATGTCAGAAATCGATTTAATAAGGCATGCTTCTTTATTTGGAACCGAAGGAGACGTGGGCGTTGCAGAAGAAGTAGAAGAGGAAGAAGCTAAGCGATCCGTGAGACTTTGAATCATTTTCTGTTGCTCTTCATTCAGAATTCTCTGTCTTCTAACTTCAGTTTCCAGACTGTAAAATAACATTTCATAGCAGAAGTTTGACAAAAAAAAAATTACCTTTCATCGCGAATTTTCTGCTCCAAGATCTCACTTTCAAGTGATAAAACTCTCGCTCTTTCACTGAAATTTGTTATTATATTGTCAATTTAAATTGGAAATCTAATCACAGTTCAATTTGCTCTTCTAGAGCTTCTTTTTCGGCACCGAAATTGGCAATTTCTGTGCGGAGCTGGCAGTTTTCTCTGTAAATCAGGGATAGTAATTTTCGCTGAAAAACTGGGAGCTCACTCATTAAAAGTAGCTACTTTTCTAGACATTTCGAGGATAGCAGATTCTATCTCACTATTTTTTCGCTCAATCTCAGTCCATTGCTCTTCAATCTGTTTCAGTTTCTTTCCCATTGTTTTCACTTCTTGATTCTTTTCCTTCAACTTCTTTTCCACGTCATCTAGTCTCTCAGCCTTCTTCTCGAACGTCTTCATCCTCTTCATTTCCAATTTCAACGCCTTCAACTCCTTCTCCACGTCTTCTGTTCTCTTGGCTTTTTTCTCGTACTTTTCCAATCGATTCTGTGTTGATTTCAGCTCTTTTTTAGCCTCATTACACATTTCGCTGGTTCGGAGACATTTTGAACAGCACTTCGACTCCTTTTTCTCGATTTTTTGCTGATTTGTTGGCTCCGTGAGTGCAGGTTCTGGCAAAGGAACGATTTCAGGTTCGATATTCTGGTTGACATCTTTGCACTCTTCTTCAGTGATTGATAAATCTCCTGAATTCTGATCAACTATTGATTTTCTAACTTTTCCTTTCTTTTGAGAATGCGTCGCCTTCACTTCCAGTTTATTTTCTTCCTGTACTGTTTCCGGATCGCTTGGTACACTGAGACCCAGCGTATCTAAAAAGCGGTGACGAGCAATATCCTCCTCTACTTCTGTTCTAGCTGACATCGTACTATGGAAATATTCTGCCATCGCGTGTCTTCTTTCTTCAGCGTCAGCAGCGATCTGATGCATGTCATTTTTGATGTGTATCAAAGGTGGTGTGATTTTTTTGTTGCATAATTTTGTACAAAAATGTATGGAAATTCACATAGAAATATTTTTAAAAATTAAAAAAAAAATCCTAAAATGCGGTGGTCTGTGGCCGAGTGTGAGTTTTCTAGTCCCTTTGCTCCGAAGAAGCGCGCTAATTTAAACTTTGTATTTTGTTTTCGTTGTTTTTTCAGATTTTTTTCCGGTTAATTTTTCTGCTAGATATCTCGTAAAACCTTTAAACATCTGGAAAACCCACAACAATAAACACAAAGTTCATTCAGAAATTCACGAATTCAGAAATTGCCGAAAATCAGAAATTTAGAAATTCACGAATTCGCGCGCTTCTACGCCACAAACGGATTAGAAAACTCACACTCGGCCACTCGGCCACCGGATCCCACTTCACTTTTTCGGTGCGGTTTTTTTTCGCATTCTAGGAATTTTTTATAACTATTTTTATGTGAATCTACATACATTATTGTGCCGGAAAAAGCCCGGAAAAAACTCGTCGCACATCGATTCTAACAGAAATCGAAATACCGTAAAACCTGTAATGGAAGGCATCTCTAACTTTGAGTCAACTTATCTCGGTACTAGCCATAGATATCAAAAAATTGTCAACTGAGAAATTGCTCATCAAAATATCGCAAACATTTTATCAGTTGACACACTTTTGATATCTCTCATAGGAAGCATGAAAGATTTGCTCAAACTTCACAATGTTGGGGCCCTTCTATTACAGGTTTTATGGTAACTGCTTCAAAAGTTCTCACAGTCACAAAAAGGCCTATTTTCAAAACTACACACTTCTTTGATTTCTTCCTTCGAAACAGGGACCATCTCGATCTTATCAAGATCACGAAATAGATCAATCTTCTTCTCGGCCTTCTTGGCATCTTCTTTCCGCTTCCGAAGCTTCTCGTTTCTCTTCTCCGCACTCTTCAACAGCTTCTGTCGGCGTTCTGCCAAAGATCCACACTTATAAATACTATAAAACTTGTATTAGAAGGGCCCCTCCCTTTATAAAATAGGTGATACGGTAACTGGTTATTTACCAAATGAAGATATCAGTTCTGCATCGTCGTCTAACATTTTTTGCTGAAAAAAACTCCGTTTTTTACTGATAAATCGATTTGAAAGTTACCAAAAACGGCTGAATTCGATTTTTGTATCTCTCAGGAATCCTGTACGATAGATTGTGAAGAACAACTCTTTTAAGCTTCAAATTCTCTCCATCGAAGAACTGACAAGCCCACCCAGTTAGCAAATACACTCTAAGGATCCATTCAAGGGATTGGTCTTCTGAATTTTCGATATCCAATCGATCAGGAAGAAATACTTGAAGATTATAATGCTTCGCTGTTTTTACATAGCTTTCAAGAGTGACAGTTTGATGCATGAATTTATCATATTCTGATTCATCCGACTTTCCATGAAGACACACAAGCGATTTTAAATGAGATATAATGAAGAGGTCAATAATCAGTGTACTCTGAAAATTCAAAATGCTGTCTTTTATTTTAAGCGCTATTGAAGTACCTCTGGAATGATTAAAATACGATTTATTGTCTCGATAATACTTTCCTTTGAAATATTGCCACAATTTTCATGAGAGCCACAATGACCGGTTGCCCAATTCACATCACACACTGCCGCAAGAAAAGTGTTAAAAATGGCATCGGAAGAATCGATAACACGATATCGATTGGGACCGATGATTCCGAAATCGGAGTCAATTCCATTCTCGCCGACTCTTGATTTCTGCCATTGGAATTTCGGGTCTGGAACTATCTGGAAAATAATAGATTAGTGGAAAATCAGAAAAGGCAGATCTTACTGTAATGGAGCTTTTATCAATATCAAATTCTTCCAAAACTATCTCCAATTCTTCCAAATCAATAGTAGTGTGCATTCCACAATTTCCACTTTTCCATTTCTCCTGATATTTTTCAATCAGTTTCTCATTATTGATCCGTCCGTTTTGTCTTTTTAGAAGAATCGAAATCATTTCCAGAACTTCTCCACTAAAAAATCGCCGGAATTCCGAATTTCGAATCGATCGAACTTCGCGGAGATAAATTCGTTTTTCTGGGTATTTTTCCTGCAAAATTAACACTTAAAATATATCAAATTTTTATAAAATATCACCACAAAATGTGTCAAACTAAGTAATAGTTTGTTATCTTCCTTCATATTGAATTCCCGCTCAGCTCTTTCAATATCATCAACAGTCACGAAAAATAGTTTCGCTTCTTCTCCATCTTTTTCTTGCTCTTTTAAATTTGAACTCAAAAAATTGAATTGAAGGAGTGTGTGATCGCTGAAAAACATTGACCAGTTTCCCTGAAACCCAGTCGATTTTTGAAGAATTAATTTGGTTTTTTCCTACTTCTCGATCGTCACTATGTTTATAAATTACATCATTTTTGCAATAATCCAGCAGCCTTGATTCCTTGAATTTCTTGGTCATTTTTTCTGTAATTTTCACTCTGTTTTTATTGATTTTCAGAAGAATCAACAAAAAAATAAAATTTTTTGAAATTGTGCAATTGCTCGTCATAGTGTTTGCGTATAATTCCGCACAGTAACCTCGGTTATTTATTTTTATTTCCGGCCTGAATTTAGAACTTTCAGCATCAAATCGCCGAAATTTTGTGAAAATCTAACATAAAATCTTCTGAATAACCTGAAAATAGTACTTTTCTTGTTTTTGTCTGCCTAAAACACACATTTCTTCAAAAAATCGAAAAAAACGGTTTGTAAAAAATTGTTCACTTGCTCGTCGTGGTGTTTGCGTACTTTTGCAGACAGCCATTTTTTTTGCATAAATTTTGAAATTTCAGCGTTCAATCGCTGAAAAAGTGCAGAAATCTTGAAAATTTTTTATTAAAAAAAACATAAATTTTTTCGCCAGATTTTCGTCTGTTTTCCGAGTTTTAGGCAAATTTCCCTGACAATTTTTGTGCTTTTCCAAGCTTTTTTTTGTTGTCTTCATGTTCCTTTTTACCTAAAAATATCAAGATAATATTTTTTTTCCTCGTTATCTCTCATGCTTCCGCTTATTTTTTTGCGAAATGATCTAATTTCAGGTATTGCGATGTCGATATCTACTCTGAATTTTAAAGGAACGAAACCAGTTGACTATTGTGATCGCGAGGGAAATGTATCAACGAGTAAAAAGGGAAACGATCCAAATGTGAGATTTTCAACCACAAAAATTCAATTTATCTTTTCAAAAATTTAGGGTAAATGGAAAATCACCTATCCGAACGGCGAGGCGTTGAGCTCGAATTTCGACTTTTTCCTAAATGATGAGCTGGAAACGCATTCTATCAAATTTTTCATTCTGGATGACTCAGATGAAAAATGGATTCGTGAAACGTTGAAGTTGTCAGGAGGAGACGAAGAATTGAGGACGAGAAATGAGGAACTGAAGCCGGTTTTGAAGAGTCTCACTGATTTTGTGGTGGGCTTTTAAAGTTCTAAAAGTTCTAAAAATCAATACATTTTCAGAATCATCGAGAAAACAAACGAATCTACATTCGAGAAGTATGGATCACTTCTGAAAAGCCGTCTGAAAGAAGAAGAGTCTTTACGGAAGAAGTGCTAGAAATCATTCCAATTATTCTAAAACAACAAAACGCACGAATTGAAGAATGGGAAGGTTGAAGAGCATTCAAAATAAAAAATCTCATATTAGCTATTTTCGGATTTGCTCAAAAAGTATCAACTAGAATGGAAGAGAGAGCATGTTCACTACTCAATCAATATGGAAACATTTCATTCGGTTCTCGAAGAATTCAATATCAACAAAGGCCTTATCACAGTAAGCACAACAATTCAATATGACTTTTTTGAATGAAATTGATTTTCAGATAGTTCCCGACCCGGTTTATGAGATGTCAAAGGAAATGATGTTAGAATTTGGAAGAGACACTGTACGGCGCCTCTCTCAAAACGTAACATGGCTATTAGACTCTACGCATGCTGTCTTTTACATGTTCCAACGCGTTGTCTGGGGTATCAATTGGAAGACTGACCGATGTACGGCACATGAAAATTGTCATATACAGATGAAAAGAATGATCATTGAAACGATGAGACACTATCAAAGTGCTCCTGAGGTATATTTTGGTTATATGCTCTTTTCTTTTTTCAAAATCTTTATTCCAGGGAACACTAATTCCTCTTGATGCTATTTGCAGTACCATCAAATGGCTCAAAAATCAATGCTATAACACTCTGGGATATAATGGCACATTTATCGATGTGAGAACATCGGTTGCTATGGATACAACAACTCATTTACACATGATGTTTTATCATCATGTATATCTGATGGCAGTTGACATGTATAGACTTCCGAACTATCATTCCTATGTTCATTTCCCGAATGGGTTTCCTCTGGATGCGTGCTCAGCAGAGATTCCATTATGGATGACACGATTTTTGCTACTAGCTGGATGGACACAACAGTTTTTTGACAAAGAATCTGTGGACATGGCGAGTGTAATCCTCCGATTGATTCTGAAAAAGGTTCCGGTTGAATTCAGAAGTAGTAGCGTTTTTCTTCTGGTAAGCTGGAATAAATAATAAATAATTACTAAATACTTATAGAATACCGTTCAAGCGTCCCTTGCTGGAACAAACTACATTCCCCCTCCCGGAGCGAAAATTGGCTTGAATTCTAACACAAAACAGGAGGAACAAGCTCATCAGAAGGTGCTAAGAAAAGCGCAGGAAAGGGCTGAGAAGCTTCGACAACGGAAAGAACAATCAAAGCTGAATAAAGCTGTGAGACCTAGCACGAAGACAATTAAAGAAGTCCCTCTTTCGGATGAATTTGTCGGGGAACTACTTCTAGAAGAACAAGAATATCTGGAATCGAAGCTGAAAATCACAAGAAGAGATTTTGAATATATGCATACTTTAAGAGCTAGGACTCCAGTTTTAGTGACTCATCCCAATCACAAAGACCAACATTTTGGAAACGTTCCGAACGTTTTTTCATTGTTGGATAATAAAGGAGAAAAAGGAACTTTGGGAATTGGAGATTCGGAAACGTCTTCTACTGAAGAGCTTGCTGAAGAAGAAACGATCATGAATACCGACGTGAATTCAATGTTGAAGATGGACGAGTATCTTGATACCATAGATGAGTTCCAGAAAGAAGAACAGGAAGTTGTTGAATTGGGAGAGACAGAAGAGCTGGTTACAGAAGAATCGATAATCAAGAAAGTGCATGAAGATGAGACATTGAAGATATATGGAGATCATGGTACCATCGATGAGTTCCAAAGGGAAAAAGAAGACGTCCATGCTATGGAAGAAGAAGTGGATCTGGAAACGGAAGATATGGTGGAGATAGAAGTGGAGATACTGAGGGAAAAAGCCGGCGAACTAGATCAGTTGAAGAAAGAATTGGCAGAACTAGTAAATGATATAGAGTTACAGTCGATTGATGAAAAGGCGCGAAGCACGAAATTGGCGAAGTTGTTGGATGAAAAGACGAGAAGAGTCGAAGACTTGGAGAATCAACTCATCAAATACGGAGAACTTGTACAGACAATGACTGATACGGTAGAGGATATGGAGAGAGAAAAGAAGGAATTATTATTGAAACTGAAGGATGTACATGCGGAAAGAGATCTGGATAAGAGGAAGATGGAGGAAGAAAAAAAGTCACTGAAAAGGTCCCTTGATGAAAAAACCAGGAAAGTAGATGACTTGGAGAAGAAGAATAAGGAGATTTCTTTGAAGTTGAAGGATGTAGAGAAGAAAAGAGATGTGGATATCAAGAAAATGGAGGTAGAAAAGAAGACAATAATGTGCTCCCTGGATGAAAGAACCAGGAAAGTAGATGAAGTTGAAAAGGAGTTGAACAGACTGAAAAAACAATCGGAAAATCAGGAAAAGTTGCTGAAAGAAAAGGACGCGGTGATTGAACGATTCAAAGTGGAAGCGGAAAAATCGAAGTCTCTAGTTTCTGAGAAAGATGCGGAAATCGCTAGAAAGAATAACGAACTGTCGGAATCCTCTGAAACGAGTGAGTTATTGGTCCTACAGCTATCTAGATTGGAGGAAGAGATGAGAATGTTAAGGATAGAGGAGCAGGAAAAGAATGAAGTGATTCTGAAGGAAAATGAACAGTAAGTTTTACCTAGAAGTTTTTGAAATTACCTATTGATTTTCCAGGCTACAAACTACAAACAGGCATTTGTCCATCCAAAATGAGGAACAACAAAAAACAATTCAAAATCTCTATGGAAGATTGGCAATGGTTCCTTCTCCACCAGTTTCTATCCAAGAAGATAAGCCAGAAAGCGTGCAATCACCGATTTTGACGATTAAAAATCTAGTGGATAAATTGTCGAATGCCGAGGATAGCGAAGAAGCACGGCAATTTAGAATCACTCTTCAACGTCTTCGGAACATCAAGGATCGATTTCAGAATAAAGATCAGTTGAAACTAGCAAGAACAATGACTGATAAGTTAGTTCTTTCATTCCCATTCCCTCATAAATTATCGATTGATTGTTGCAGATTGATCCAAATGTCGAATCGATCGGAAATCCGTGAATTAGCCCAGTATGAATATCAACAATACGAAGCGAATTTCCAGAATTACACTCAATTAGTGGATTTGAATATTGAGAAAATGAAGGAAACAAGAGATTGTAGTCTCTATTCTCCACTTCCAAAACCACCTGCATTTTCTGATCGATTTATGAACGAATACTGGTTGGAATGTGATAAGGAAAAGAAGGAATTGGAAATGGATATCAGTGATTCTGAATGTCTCATTTGTTTCTTCGAAATGAATTCTGACCAGAAGACGTTGAAATGTGATCATTGTAACAAGATTACACATCTCAAAGTGGGTTTTTGAGATAGATTCTGAAATGAAATTATTGATTGATTTCAGTGTGCTTCGAAATGGCTCCAAATCCATCGATCATGTCCACATTGTCGAAGAGAACAGTTGGATCCGGAGGAGTTTCCGGCTCTCAGTTAATTATTTTTTTTAATTGTTATCCTTTATGAATTTTTCGTTATTTGTTTTTTTTTCATATGAATTTGTTAATTGTCGAATAAAAAAAGCTTTGCTAACTGTTTTAGACAATTGATCAGTGGCACAAGATCTCATTTATGTTCCTTTTTCCCATTCAATCTTCCTGAACATCGATTTGTCTCGATATTCGAAAAAAAATCAGGAACTTTATATGCTGAAATTAGCGAGAACGATTATCAACTAGAATTCGTCGAGATTTTTGCAATTTTTCTGGAAATTCTATGCTGAAACCATCGAAATTAGGCCGAAAATAATACGAATTGCACTAGCGAGGTTACTGTCGGCGATTATACGCAAACACCGCGACGAGCAATTGCACAGAACTAAAGTGTCTAAAGACGATATTTTCCGTTTTTCCGACCTTTCTTGTTGCAAAATTGTCGAATTTCAGGGTTTTACAATGCCAATATCTACTCCAAGTTTTAAAGAACCGAATCTTGTTGACTATTGTGATCGTGGCGATGGAATTGTCACAACCAGTAAAAAAGGAACTGATCCAAATGTGAGATTTTCAGCAACGAAATTCGTCTTATTTTGAAAAATATTTAGGGTAAATGGAAGCTGACATTCCCAAACGGCGAAGTGTTGAGCTCGAATTTCGGGTATTTTCTCGAAGAAGAATTGGAAAAGGGCTCTATCAAATTTTTCGTTTTGGATGATTCTGATGAAAAATGGATTCAAGAAACGATGAAGTTGTCAGGAGAAGAGGAAGAATTGAAGCCGGTTTTAAAGAGTCTCACTGATTTTGTGGCGAGTTTTTGCAATTCAAAAAGTTCTGAAATTCCGTTAGTTTTCAGAAACATCGAGGGTATAAACGAATCTATATTCGAGAAGTTTGCATGTCATCTGAAAAACCGTCGGAAAGAAGAAGAGTTTTCACGAATGAATTACTTGAAATCATTGTGATTATTCTTAAACAACAAGACTCTCTAACTGAAGAATTGGATGGTTGGCAAAGCATTAAAAAGAACAAAATCTCATAATTTCTATTTTTAGATTTACTCTTCAAATGTCGCATGGAATGGAAGAGAGAACATGTTCATTACTCAATTAATATGGAAACATTTAATTCAGTACTTGAAGAATTCAACATCAACAAAGGGCTTATCACTGTAATCACATCAATTTGAAGCATTGTTTTTTTCATTCAAGATTGATTTTCAGATAGTTCCGGATCCGGTTTATGAGATGTCAATACAGGATATGTTCCGATTCGAACGTCAAATCGCGATGCGTCTTTCTCCAGATGGAAAATGTCTCTTAGACTCTTCCCATGCGATTTTTTACCTCTTCCTAAGCCTAGTTTCGGGTGTTAATTGGCAGAAAAACGAATGCAAAGCAGAGGAAAAGTGTAAACGCGAATTAAAAGAAGTGGTTATTCAAGAGATGAAGCAGTATCAAAAACATCCTGAGGCATGGGACCCATGGGCTTTATCACTTCCATTTTACAATCCAAAATTTCAGGGAGCCCTACTTCCGATCGATGGCATCAAGGAAACTATCAAATGGCTTAGAAATAGACACACTGCTGTCGAATTCTCGGATAATCATTCCTCTGTTTATCTTTTAAAAGCCACTACTTCCCCGTCACAGGATGTAGATATTGCTACAGCGACGGTACAAATTTCGCAACTGGCTACATGGATCCAAACATTTTTTGGCAATGAATTTGTAGGTTTGGCAAATGTAGTCACTAGATTGATGATGACAAAAGTGCCTGTTGAATCGAGGAATAAGTACCTTTCTTATCTGGTAAGGCTGAAATAAATGAGCTCGGAAAGAAGGCGATATGTTTTCAGATAAACCTTAACGCATACATTTCTGAAATGAACGAAATGCAACCTCATCAGAAGATGTTGAGGAAAGCACAAGAAAGAAATGAGAAGCTTCGAAAACGGAAAGAACAAGTGAAACGGAAAAAAGTCAAGAATCCATCGTCAACAAAAGTTGTGGGACCTATCAGAGAGACAAGTGAAGATCCTGTGGAAGAATATGCCGAACCTTTCTTAGACGAACAAGAATATCCGGAATCAAAGTTGAAAATCACTAAAACAGAGGCTCACAAACCTTATCAAATTTGCCAGAGACCTTTTTCCCTTGTGGATAATCCCGATTCCACTGAAGAGCTTGTTAAAGAAGAAATGAATGAGGATGACTCTAATACAGAAGGAAATGAGGATCGGATGACGTTGGAAGAGGTAGTGGAGAGAGCGAAGGAAAAGGCCGGAGGATATGATAAGTGGGAGGAAGGATTGAAAGACATTGCAAATCAAATTCAGTTGAAGTCGGTTGAGGAGAAAATGAAAAGATCAAATACAACGGAGGACAAGTTGAATAAGATACTGGATGATATGAAAGATGTTATAAATGAGCAATCCTCGACAATTGAGAACATGACCGAAGAAAATTCAAAGTTGATGGATCTGTTGGATGAAAAAATGAAAAAAGAAGCGAAATTGGGAAACAAGCTCAAAAGTGTAGAAGTTCAAGTCGAAAGATTGAAGAATGTTGAGCGAGTGGCTGATAAAATGAAAAAGGAAAAGAAGGAGATCACTTCGAGATTAAGGGATTTGAAGGAAGAAAATAGGGGATTGAAAAGTTCCTTGGATGAAATGGAGAATGAAAGAAAGTTGAAAGATTTGGAGATGAATGAGATTAGATTGGAATTGAGAAGGATGAAAAATCAAACACAGAATTTGGAGAAGTTGCTGAACGAGAAGAACACGGCTATTGAGCAATTAAAGTCGGAAGTGAAAAACTCAAAGTCTAGAATTTCCGAAAAAGAAACTGAAATTGTTAGATTGAATAATGAACTGTCGGAATCCACAGAAACGAATGAGTCATTGGTTATCCAGTTGTCTAGATTGGAAGAAGAAACGTGGAAGAGGAAAAAGGAAGAGAAGGAGAAGAATGAAGTGATTCTGAAGTCGAACGAACAGTAAGTGATACCGAAGCGTTGTTCAGATTACGGTAATTGAATTACATATTGATTTTCCAGACTACAAACTACAGTTAGACATCTGTCAATTCAAAACGAGGAACAACAAAAAACGATTCAAAATCTCTATGGAAGATTGGCAATGGCTCCTTCTCCAGCAGTTTCCATTCAAGAAGAAAAACCAGAAAGTGTGCATTCGCAGATGTCGACTATCAGAAATATCTGTGATCGATTTTTAAGTTCCGCGGATAGCGAAGAGCTAAAACAATTCAGAAGCACTCTTCAACGTCTTCGGAATATCAAGGATCGATTTCAGAATAAGGAACAGCTGAAACTAGCCAAAACCATGACTGATAAGTTAGTTATCAGTCCCAATTTCTCATAAATTATTGATTAATTTTGCAGATTGATCCAAATGTCGAATCGATCGGAAATCCGTGAATTAGCCCTGTATGAATATCAACAATACGAAGCGAATTTCCAGAATTACACTCAATTAGTGGATTTGAATATTGAGAAAATGAAGGAAACAAGAGATTGTAGTCTCTATTCTCCACTTCCAAAACCACCTGCATTTTCTGATCGATTTATGAACGAATACTGGTTGGAATGTGATAAGAAGAAGAAGGAATTGGAAATGGATATCAGTGATTCTGAATGTCTCATTTGTTTCTTCGAAATGAATTCTGACCAGAAGACGTTGAAATGTGATCATTGTAACAAGATTACACATCTCAAAGTGGGTTCTATTGATATTGATTAAAATAAGGAATTATTGATTGATTTCAGTGTGCTTCGAAATGGCTCCAAATCCATCGATCATGTCCACATTGTCGAAGAGAACAGTTGGATCCGGAGGAGTTTCCGGCTCTCAGCTAACTCATTTTGTTAATTGTTATCTTATTGAATTTCTCTTGTTGTTTTTGTTCAATTGAATTTGTTAATTTTCAAATAAAACTCTTTTTTAATTGTTTTGGATACTCAATCTGTGGTTTCACTCATCTGAATTTCCTCAATTTTTAAACGAAAAATACAGAAATAACCATGTTTCATTTTTCTGCAATTTCCCTCAATTAAGTCTGAAAAGCGAAGAGACCGTACAAATCGGAAGGATTTCTCGGCCGGAGGAAAACGAAACGGGAGGATACGAATCGAGAGGAAACGAAAGCGGAGGAAACGAAACGGGAGGAACAGAAGCATGCAGCATTTTTGCAAAAAAGGCATGCGGAAGGTTGCAAAAGGGCGGGATTTATCTCTAAATCTCTTTCAATCCAGAAATCTCTCGTTCAAATCAGATAAACCCCGCCCTTTTGCAACCTTCCGCACGCCTTTTTCGCAAAAATGCTGCATGCTTCTGTTCCTCCCGTTTCGTTTCCTCCGCTTTCGTTTCCTCCCGTTTCGTTTCCTCCCGTTTCGTTTCCTCCGCTTTCGTTTCCTCCCGATTCGTTTCCTCCCGTTTCGTTTTCCTCCGGCCGAGAAATCCTTCCGATTTGTACGGTCTCAAAGCGAAACTTCGCAAGTTCATCGGCTTTTGTAACCATTTTGCAGAAAATATCAAAAGTAGGCCGGAAATAAAATGAATTGCACAAGCGAGGTTACTGTCCGCAACCATACGCAAACACCGCGACGAGCAAGTGCACAGAGTTTCAAGAACGGAAGTTTCTGACATTTTTTGTGCCTTTTTCTGTCTTTTTTTTTGTACAATACTCTAATTTCAGGTCTTGCAATGTCAAAATCTACTCCAAATTTCAAAAAAACGAAACTAGTCGACTATTGTCGCACGAATTGAAGAATGGAATGGTAGAGGAAGATCATTTACAATACAAATTCTCATATTTTCGATTTCTAGATTTGCTCGAAAAATATCGTCTGGGATTGAAGGGAGAACATGTTCACTATTCGATTAATATGGAAACATTTAATGGAGTCCTTGAAGAATTTGATATCAACAAGGCGCTTATCACTGTAATCACAACAATTTTATAATTATTTTTTCATTCAAATTCATCTTCAGTTAGTTCCGGATCCGATTTACGAAGTGTCAGAAGCAAATATGCTAGAATTTGGAAGTGAAACGGCGGTGCGTCTTTGTCCAGATGGAACATGGATATTAGACTCTTCCCACGCGATTTTTTGCATTTTCCAAGCTGTTGTCTGGGGCGTTAATTGGAAGAACATCGAATGCAGTGTACATGAAAGTTGTAACACGGAGATGAGAAGAGTGATTATTGAAGTGATGAGACAATATCAGAATATTCCTGTGGTATATTTCATTTTTATTCTATTTTAACGGACATTTTTGCTTTGCTTTCAGGGAAAATTTATTCCCATCGTTTTCATTCAAAAAACTATTGAATGGCTCAGAAGTCTCTGCTTCTGGAATTTGCGATCGAAAGGCTCAGATGTGACGAGTGCGATTTCAAAAATCGATACGACGCCTCATGCCCAATCGATGCTTTATCAAGTTTATCAACAAGCAGTGTCATTCTACGAACTCCCGAACTATGATAAAATTCTTAATTTAACGGGAAACGCTTCATCCGATTCACATACAGATGTTATTCCTGTATGGATGACACGAGCTTTGTTACTCGCTGGTTGGGCCCAACGATTTTTCGACAAAGAAACTGTCGACTTGGCCGATGTAATCCTCGAATTGATTTTTAAAAAAGTTCCTGTTAAATCGAAAGATGTCATCGTTTCACTCATGGTAAATTGGAATATTTTATATACTTTGAAAAATGTTAAAAGTTTACAGAAAACCGTTCAAGCATCCATTTCTGGGCTACACTTCACTCATCCATCCGATACTCAACGACTTTTGAATGATACGGGAAACAGGGAAGGAGCTGCTTCGGAATCCCATCAAAAGATGTTGAGAAAAGCACAGGAAAGAAATGAGAAGCTTCGAAAACGGAAAGAACTATCGAAGTCAGGAAAAGTCAAGAATCCATCGTCAACGAACGCTGTGAAACCAATCGGAGAGACAAGTGAAGAACTACGCATCACGGAGGAATTTGTTAGAGGATCATTTCTAGAAAAACAAGAATATCCGGAATCAAGGCTAATAGTCACAGGAATCAATGTTGATAATCGTGTTACCGTCACCCGCAAAGCCATGACTCTTAGGTATACTCCCTATCACAAAGAGCGAGAGTTTGGAAATGCTCCAAACGTATTTTCTTTATTGGATAATGCTGCAGAAAAAGGCGCCTCGGGAAGTGGAGCTTTGGAAACTTCTTTCTCTGAAGAGCTTGTTAAAGAAGAAGCGGTCATGAAAGACGACGTGGATCAGATATTGAAGGTGGATGAGAATCTTAAAACCATCATAGAGTTCAAAATAGAAGAACAAGAAGTCGTTGAGTTGGAAGAGCAAGAGGAGCTGGTTAAAGAAGAAGCGATTATATTGGCAGAGGACGAAGATCGGTGTACCATCGATGAGTTCCAAAAAGAAGAAGAAGAGGAGCTGGAAGTGGAAGATGTGAAGACGTTGGACATAGAAGTGGAGAGACTGAAGGAAAATGCCGAAGACTTGAAGGCTCAAACAGCTAATGAAAGTGAGAATCAGTTGAAGGAGATGATTGTCGAGCTGGAATTCTTAAAGAAGAGGCTAGATGATGCCGAGAATGTTATCGAGGAAAAAGAGTCAGAAATAAAGAACTTCAAAGAAAAATTCAAGTTATTGGCGGAACTGTTAGATGAAAAGAAGAAATCCATTGCTATGCTGGAAAAGCACCTTACAAGCTACAAAGAGGCTGCAAAAAATATGCTTGAAAAGACGAAAGACTTATTCAAAGAAAATAAGGATTTATCTTTAAAATTGATGACTTTGGAGGAACAAAGGGATTCGGATATCAAATATATGGTGGAAGAAAAGCAGCTACTAATTGGTCTATTGGATGAAAAGACCAGGAAGGTAGATGACGTGGAAAAGAAGACGAAGTTGAAGGATTTGGAGATGAATCAAATGAGAGCGGAACTGAAGGAGTTGAAGGGACTAAAGAAGCAAGCGGATTTGGATACAAAGAGGATAGAGGAAGAGAAGAAGAAGCTGATGTGTTCATTAGACGAAAAATCTCGAGAGGTAGATGTCGTAGGAAAGCAGATGAGGTTGAAAGATTCTGAGATGGACAGGCTGAGAAAACAATCAGAGGGCCAGGAAAAGTTGCTGGAAAAGAAGGAAACTGTGATTGAGCGATTCAAGGTGGAAGCGGAAATTTCGAAATCTAGAATTTATGAGAAAGATGCGGAAATCGTTAGATTGAACAATGAACTGTCAAAATCCACAGAAACAAATGAATCATTGGTTTTCCAATTGTCTAGATTAGAGGAAGAGATAAGAAAGAGCAAAATTGAAGATCAGGAGAAGAATGAATCATTCCAAAATGAAATATTGAAAAAGAATGAAGAGTAAGTGATCGGGCAATATGAAACATCCACGTTATCTTTCTGATTTTCCAGATTTCAAACTGCAAATCGACGTCTTTCGATTCTGAATGAAGAACAAGAACGAAGAGTTCAGAATCTTCTCGATCGATTGGCAATGACTCATCCTCCAGCAGTGTCTACCCAAGAAGTAAAGCCAGAAAGTGTGCAATCGCAGTTTTCGGCTATCAAAAATCTCTGTGATCGATTTATAAATTCCGCGGATAGCGAGGAGCTAAAACAATTCAGAATCACCCTTCAACGTCTTCGAAATATCAAGGATCGATTTCAGAATAAAGATCAGTTGAAACTAGCAAGAACCATGACTGATAAGTTAGTTCTTTCATTCCCATTCCCTCATAAATTATCGATTGATTTTTGCAGATTGATCACAATGTCGAATCGATCGGAAATCCGTGAATTAGCCCTGTATGAATATCAACAATACGAAGCGAATTTCCAGAATTACACTCAATTAGTGGATTTGAATATTGAGAAAATGAAGGAAACAAGAGATTGTAGTCTCTATTCTCCACTTCCAAAACCACCTGCATTTTCTGATCGATTTATGAACGAATACTGGTTGCAATGTGATAAGAAGAAGGAATTGGAAATGGATATCAGTGATTCTGAATGTCTCATTTGTTTCTTCGAAATGAATTCTGACCAGAAGACGTTGAAATGTGATCATTGTAACAAGATTACACATCTCAAAGTGGGTTTTTGAAATAGATTCTGAAATGAAATTATTGATTGATTTCAGTGTGCTTCGAAATGGCTCCAAATCCATCGATCATGTCCACATTGTCGAAGAGAACAGTTGGATCCTGACGAGTTTCCGGCGCTTAGTTAACTCATTTTTTAATTGTTTTATTTTTGAATTTCTTTTTGTTTTTTGTTCAATTGAATTTGTTAATTTTCAAATAAGAAAG
Source organism: Caenorhabditis nigoni (assembly GCA_027920645.1). Taxonomy (NCBI): domain Eukaryota; kingdom Metazoa; phylum Nematoda; class Chromadorea; order Rhabditida; family Rhabditidae; genus Caenorhabditis; species Caenorhabditis nigoni. Next base: position 4,190,620 of record CP115866.1, on the reverse strand, counting down.
ATTTTATAATTGTTTTGGATACTCAATAATTGGTTCAAGATCCCATTTATTTATGTTTCTTTTTTTCGGCGATTTTTTTCCGTTTTCGGAAAAACTGAAATTTTGTAATCGGAAACTAGCAAGAACGGCTATCGACTAGATTTGTTGAAAATTTTGCATTTTTCTGCTAATTCTATGCTGGAACCATCGAAAAATTCGGCTAAAGATACAATAAATTATATGAGCGAGATTACTGTACACGACGGGACGCAAACACCATGGCGAGCAAGTGCACAGCTTTTAGAACTAAAATTTCTGACTACTTTTTATACCATTTTCTGCGGCCTTTTTTGCTGGAAAATAATATTTTTTCAGGGCTTGCGATGTCGATATCTACTCAGAGTTTCAAAGAAACGAAACTAGTTGACTATTGTGATCGCGAAGGAATTGTCACAACCAGTAGCAAAGAAAATGATCCTGATGTGAAATTTTCAGCCACAAAAATTCATTTTATTCATTAAAAACATTCAGGGTAAATGGAAAATCGCCTATCCAAACGGAGAGGCGTTGAGCTCGAATTTCGACTTTTTTCTTGAAGAAGAACTGGAAAAGGGTTCTATCAAATTCTTCGTTTTGGATGATTCCGATGTCAGGTGGATTCACGACACGTTGAAGTTGTCGGGAGGAGACAAAGAATTGATCAGGAGAAAGGAAGAACTGAAGACGGTTTTGAAGAGTCTCACTGATTTTGTGGCGAGTTTTTTATTGAAAAACTCAAAAAATTCATATATTTTCAGAATCATCGAGAAAACAAACGAATCTACATTCGAGAAGTCTGGATGACATCTGAGAATCCGTCTGAAAGAAGAAGAGTCTTCACAGAAGAAGTTCTAGAAATCATTCCAATTATCCTAAAACAACAAAACTCTAACTTTGAAGAATGGAATGGTTGGAAGAGCATTTACAGATTAGTACCTTACTATTAGATTTTTTATGTTTAGATTTGCTCCAAAAACATCGTTTGGATTGGGAGAGAAAGCATGTTCACTACTCAATTAATATGGAAAAATTTGGTTCAGCACTTGAAGTATTTCATATCAACAAAGGGCTTATCACTGTAACTGCTACAATTTTATATGTCTTTTTCGAATGAAATTGATTTTCAGATAGTTCCGGATCCGATTTACGAGATGTCCATACAGGATATGTTGGAATTCGGTCGTCAAACTGCGATGCGTCTTTCTCCAGATGGAAAATGTCTATTGGACTCTTCCCATGCGATTTTATACATTTTCCAAAGCGTCGTCTATGCTGTCAACTGGAAGAAAAAAGAATGCGAGCCACATGAAAATTGCAAACTAGAAGCGAGAAAGAATATCATGGGGGTGATGAAGGACTTTCGAAATAATCCTGAGGTATAGATTTTCTTGCTTACATTCTACAATACCGATTTTAAGGGAGTCCTAATTCCGATTGATGACATCAGAGAAACAGTCAAACGGGTACGAAGTCAATGTGATCCAGGACCGACAGGATTACTTCGTTTGTGTGTGACATTGAATCCGATCGATCAAAGCCGCTATTCAGAATTTGTGGATTATGATCAAGAATACCAACCAGCATTGTACGCTTACGATCTCCCGGATTATCGTTCCCTTGTTGATTTCTCAACCTCTCCAAATTCAGAGAGAGGAGAGATTCCTACTTGGTTGGTGCGTGTTTTGTTGCTCGCCGGATGGACTGAGCAGTTTTTCGACAAGGAAACTGTCGACTTGGCAAATGTGATTCTTCGATTGATTATGAAGAAAATTCCGGCTGAATTGAGGCAAAATAGCGTTTTTCTACTGGTAAGCTGGAAATTAATATAATCAGAAACATTAATGAATGTTTACAGAAAAACGTTCAAGCATCCATTGCTGGAGTGAATTTTGTTCATCCTCCAGGAACAAAACTGCGATGGAATCCTGCTGTAGAAGTCCACCAGAAGATGTTGAAAAAAGCGCAAGAAAGGGCCGAGAAGATACGGAAACGAAAAGAACTATCGAAATCAGGAAAAGTCAAGAATCCATCTTCAACGACCGATGTGAGACCTATCACGGAGACGAGTGAAGAAACGAACCCCACGGAAATATTTGTCGGAGCCTCACTTCTAGAAAAACAAGAATATCCGGAATCGAAATTAACAATTAGAAAAAACGAATCTTTTGAGATTGGAAACGTTCCAAACGTACTTTCACTAGATAATACTGGAGTATTGGAAACTGTAGCTTTGAAAAATTCTTGCCCTGGAGAGCTTTATACAATAGCAGAAGGGGAAGAAAAAGACGTCACTTCTACGGATGAGGAAGATGAGCTGGAAAGTAAGGAAGTGAAGATGTTGAAAAAAGAAGTGGAGAGGCTGAAGACGTTTGAGGAAAAGGCCGCAGCAATAGATGAATTGGAAAGAGAATATAACCAGTTAAACGGAATTGTCCTTGAACACAAGGAAAGGCATCATAAGATGCTGAATGATATCTCCGAGAAAAATTCGAAGATAATGGGCCTACTGGAAGAAAAAACAAAAAAAGTAGATAAATTGGAGCATAAAACCAGAAGTCTAGAACTCGAAGTTGAACGATTGAAGGGTTTTGAGCGGGCGGCCGACGAAATGAAGAAGGAAAAGAAGGCGATATCTATAAAGTTGAAGGATGTAGAAAAGAAAAGGGATTCGGATATTAAGAAAATGGCGGAAGAAAAGAAGAAACTGAAAATTTCTTTGGATGAAAGAACCATGAAATCAGATGAAATGGAAAAGAAGATAAAATTGAGTGATTCGGAGATGAATCAAATGAGATCGGAATTGAACAGACTGAAAAAACAATCGGAGGATCAAGAGAAGTTGCTGAACGAGAACAACACAGCTATTGAGCGATTAAAGTCGGAAGTGGAAAACTCAAAGTCTAGACTTTCCGAAAAAGAGACGGAGATTGTTAGATTGAATAATGAACTGTTTTCGAAATCCACTGAAACGAATGAGTCATTGGTTATCCAGTTGTCTAGATTGGAAGAAGAAACGTGGAAGAGGAAAAAGGAAGAGAAGGAGAAGAATGAAGTGATTCTGAAGTCGAACGAACAGTAAGTGATACCGAAGCGTTGTTCAGATTACGGTAATTGAATTACATATTGATTTTCCAGACTACAAACTACAGTTAGACATCTGTCCATCCAAAACGAGGATCAACAAAAAACGATTCAAAATCTCTATGGAAGATTGGCAATGGCTCCTTCTCAACCCGTTTCCAGCCAAGAAGAAAAGCCAGAGAGCTTGCAGTCACAGATTTCGGCTATCCAGAATCTCTGTGGTCGATTTTTGAGTTCCGCGGATAGCGAAGAGCTAAAACAATTCAGAATCACTCTTCAACGTCTTCGAAATATCAAGGATCGATTTCAAAATAAAGATCAGTTGAAACTAGCAAGAACAATGACTGATAAGTTAGTTCTTTCATTCCCATTTCCTTATAAATTATCGATTGATTGATTTGCAGATTGATCACAATGTCGAATCGATCGGAAATCCGTGAATTAGCCCTGTATGAATATCAACAATACGAAGCGAATTTCCAGAATTACACTCAATTAGTGGATTTGAATATTGAGAAAATGAAGGAAACAAGAGATTGTAGTCTCTATTCTCCACTTCCAAAACCACCTGCATTTTCTGATCGATTTATGAACGAATACTGGTTGGAATGTGATAAGAAGAAGAAGGAATTGGAAATGGATATCAGTGATTCTGAATGTCTCATTTGTTTCTTCGAAATGAATTCTGACCAGAAGACGTTGAAATGTGATCATTGTAAGAAGATTACACATCTGAAAGTGGGTTTTTGAGATAGATTCTGAAATGAAATTATTGATTGATTTCAGTGTGCTTCGAAATGGCTCCAAATCCATCGATCATGTCCACATTGTCGAAGAGAACAGTTGGATCCGGAGGAGTTTCCGGCTCTCAGTTAACTCATTTTGTTAATTGTTATCTTATTGAATTTCTCTTGTTGTTTTTGTTCAATTGAATTTGTTAATTTCCGAATAAAAAAGGTTTTATAATTGTTTTGGTTACTCAATCATCGTTGAGAAACGCACGTCGTTTAAAACATATGCATGAATTTGAATCGAGATTTCGCGCTTTTTTCAGTCGCGGGCGGCTGCGTCGCGGTCGCAATTTCTTCAGGCTTGCGACCGCGACGCAACCGCTCGCGACTGAAAAAAGCAAAATGAACCCAAACTTAACTAGTTTTGGGTCATTTTCATTTTTAGGTTCCGCGATGCGGTCGCGTCGCGGTTGCAGGTTAAAATTTGAAATTTGACCGAAACCAGTCGTGTTTAGGCTTATTTTGAAGCTCTCAGCAAGCTAAATTCAGAAATTTGAATATTTTCGAGTTTGCAATACAATTAGGAGAGTTACGGAAGTTTCAGAATTTCTGCAATTTTTGAAGCCATCAATGGCCCATCATAACTTCCAGAGTTTTCCTTGAAATTTCAAATTACTGGTATTTTTGGATTTCTGGCGTTAAAAGCTTCAAAATGAGCCTAAACACGACTGGTTTTGGTTTATTCTCAAATTTAGGCTCCGCGACGCGGTCGCGTAGCGGTTAGAGGTCAAATTTTCAAACTTGACCGAAAATAGGCGCGTTTCGGCTTATTTTGAAGCACTCAGCGAGCCAAATTCAAATTTTAGACTTAGAATTTAGGAAAATTCATATTTAAAAACTTCAAAATATTACAATTTTAACAAAATCAACAAAACAAATTCAACAATAGATCAAAAGAAGAGTGTATTATTTATGACTATCCTTGACTCGAATCGACAAATGACGAGTCGCCAGACGCTCCCGATCGATGTACATCGTCTGCTTTTTGCCGGTTCTGAAAATTGGAATTATCGATTTTTTGTAAAATTTTGAAAAATCCAAAAAATCAATACATACACATTGCGGCTCAACTTGATCCATTTCGGACTTCCCGCTCGATCCGCGCCGAGATGATTGATGAATTTCGAATCGATCACTTTATCGATTTGCAGTTGGATGTCGTCCAGGTGGCGATCGCCTTTGTGCCATTCCTGGAAAATTATTGATTTTTTTGAGATTTTTTGAAATCGGGTCAAAAATCGATATTTTAAAGTAGGAAACATCGAATTTTGAAAGGCCTAAAAATGCCTAAAAATCAATAATTTTGGCCTGAAAAATGATGATTTTAAGCCTAAAAATCGATATTTTAGACTTGAAATAGCCTAAAAATCGGTCTGAAAAATCAATATTTTAGGTCTAAAAGTCGATAATTCCCATACCTCAATCAACACGAGAACTCCTCTCTCATCGACATTCGTTCGGAAACAACAATGAAAAGTGGGCGTGGTCTTGGTGAATGTGAGCATTTGCTCATTGCTCATCTTCATTTTGAATGCCGTCGTTGACATGCCAAGAGAGCATTGGGGAGCAGCGACGGGCTCGTTTCGAACGCACACGAACGTCTGGAAATTTGAATTTGGCGCCAAAAGAGCTTCAAAATGAGCCTAAAAATGACGAAATTCTCAAAAGTTTTCGGATTACTGTACTTTTCGTGCTGAGAAGTTTCAGTTTAAACCTTCATATTATTGCTCAGCTTGACGAGAGCTTCAAAATGAGCCCAAACTTGACTAGTTTTGGGTAATTTTCATTTTTAGGCTCCGCGACGCGGTCGCGTAGCGGTTGGAGGTCAAATTTTCAAATTTGACCGAAAATAGGCGTGTTTAGGCTCATTTTGAAGCTCTCAGCGAGCCTAATTCAGAAATTTGATTATTTTCGAGTTAACATTAAAATTAGGAGAGTTACGGTAGTTTTAGAGAATTTTCAAGCTACCGTAGCTCCCATAGTTCTACTCCAAATTCAAAAATTCCATAATTTTTGAATTTCCAGCGTTAAGAGCTTCAGAATGAGCCCAAACACGGCTAGTTTTGGGTCACTTTCATTTTTGGGCTCCGCGACGCGGTCGCGTCGCGGTTGGAGCTCAAATTTTCAAATTTGATGGAATTCAGTCGTGTTTAGGCTCATTTTAAAGCTCAAAACGCGCCAAATTCATTTTTTTAGGATTCAGAAGCTCTAAAAGGTACCGTACCATCCATCCATCAGCAAATTCCTTCTTTTTCCTGTTCATTTCCGAGGGAGGCTCCTGGCGGAGCAGTTGCTGAAGAGCTACGCACGCCTTGTCATTGGAGGGACCTCTGGAAGAAAAATGGACATCCGGACACACAGACAGATATTAAAAAAATAGATTTTTGAGTCATTTTGGGTCATTTTTCGGACATCCGGACACACAGACACACATTTTTTGGGATTTTAGGGGTGAAAATGAACTTTTTGGGGACATCCGGACACACAGACAGACATTTTAAGGGGATTTTTGAGCCTTTTTCGGACATCCGGACACACAGACAGACAGAAAAACTCACTTAACAGCGAATTTTTTCAACACTTTTGGTGATTTTCCATCGATTATCAATGTGACAAACGTTCTGATAGAACAAAGTGTTCCAAGCATTCCCATTCCGAATCGTTTGCCAACCACTGCGTCTTTGTAGAGTTTGGAGAGCTCTTCTTGGCGGTTAGCTGGAAGAAAATGGGGGTTTCTGGAGATTTTTCAACCTAAAAATGACCAGAATCATTCTGGCAGAATGACTTGAAAATCCAAGTTGTTAGCTGGAAAAATCCCCCAAAATGACCTAAAAATCCAAATTTTCAGGTCATTTTGGGCGATTTCTAAGTTTTTTGAACTCAAACTTTAGGATTTTTTGAGTCATTTAGGGATTTTTATTGGATTTTTCTGGTCACTTTGGGTGTTTTTTGAGCGTTTTGAAGCAGAAATTTCAAATTTTCTGCTTCGAAAAATGTCAATTTTCCCACTTTTCGAGCCTTTTTCCACCGGAAAAAAAAATGCATTTTTGGATGGCAAAATCGGATTTTTCGGTCATTTTGAGCGGTTTAAAACCGACTTTTCGGTCAAAAATCGATTTCTAGGTAATTTTCAGCAAAAAATCGCATTTTCAGCCCCAAAAACTGCCATTTTCGCACCTTTAACCGCCTGATCACAATCCCACTGAAAATCCTTCCCCAATTCACAAGTGAAATCAAAGCTAGCTGATAAGTGATTATGAGATCCACCGCCACGTGGATGATTCCTTCGATTATCTCCATCATGAAACGGTCCGTATCTCAAGGCTACCGTAATCTCTGTCGGTTTGAACATTTTCACGAGTTTCCGGAGGTGATGAGGGTGCTGGAAGTCTCGGCAAATGATGTATTCCAGCTGGAAATTTGGGGGTTTTGGGAAATTTTGGGATTTTCGATACTTCTCTGCAGGACCACGACTTCATGAACATCAACTCGATGAGACAGTCTTCCACCTCGCATTCTGGAGAGTTCTGGAAAAAATGTTTCTTGAAAATTTTCGAAAAAAAATTTTTTTTCGAATTTTTGCCGAAAATTCAAAATCGTCCAATTGCGATAAAAATTGATATCACGAGCCGAAATAGGCTGAAAATTAGAATATTCGAAAAATTTTTCAAAAAACTCCAAACTTGAAAAATTTTTTTTTTGAAATTTTTCCAACTAACATAAATCACTAATTTATCAATTATCACATTCTTCGGAAGTGATAAGAGCCGAGTCCTAAGCGCTCCATACATGGTGTTGTGACGTGGAATCCAGAAGTTTTGCCGGATTTCGTAATCTCTGAAAAATTTGAAAAATTTCAGATTTTTTTCCAGAAAGTTCTGAATTACACAGTGCTTCTGGATGTGAAATACATCTTGAATTTTTCGCCATCACATGTGAATGTCATTGTGACTGCGTCGGCGTCCTGGAATTTCAAAAAAATTGAAAAAAAAAATTTTTTTCCGAATTTTTTTCAAACAATTCAAAATCGTCCAATCGCGATAAAAATGAATATCACGAGCTGAAATAGGCTGAAAATGAGAATACTCGAAAAAATTTTCGAAAAAATCAAATTTTGAGGAAATTTTTTTTTGGGATTTTTCGAAAAAAAAAATTTTTTTTGAAAAAATTTTCAGCCAAAAATTCAAATTTTCAGACCATTTTGAACTCCCAGATATCGATTGCTGGCTTCTCATCGCCACGTGTCATATTCTTCAAACGGCTCCACAACCCATTTGGATAGTTTTTAGCGCCGCTCATCTCGGCTCGACGATCCTCATCATCGGAATCTTCTGGAAATGTGTCCTAAAAATGTAGAATATTCCAGAGAAAAATCAATAAATCGATACATCTTCGGTTTTCTGTCGTTTGACGGCAGATGGCTCGAAAGAGCTGTCATTGGAATTCTCGTCGAAATCAACGTCCATTTTGCTGGTTATTAGGAGCTTTGGAAGCTGAAAATAGAGAAAAAATTTTAAGAATTCGTTTTTATGAAAAAAAAAATCGAGAAAAAACGGAGAAAACAAGCTGAAAAATTGCGAAAATTCGCTGAAAAAAAAAACAAATTTTGAGAAATTGTCGTAAGGTAGTGTGCATTAAAGTTCAGTCGGTGTATTGCACACAATGCACCGGAGGTGATTGTCAACCGTAATCGGAAAAAAAAAAGAATTTTCAATTGATTTATATAAATTTGACCGAAAAATGCATTAAAATCGCAAGAAAGACAAACAAAAAATTGAATTTTACAATGAACACAAATAAATTATCTGGAGTCAAATCACGAATTTCAGCATTTTCGCTTCGAACAGACATTTTCTCTTCAAAGGGTCCAAATAATGACTCGTCATCGAAATTTCCTGATTTTTGCAAACATCTTTTGTCGACTTTCCTGAAAAAAAAGGGAAATAACTTTTTTAGCATTTTGTCTATGCGGCTTTAAGCTCAAAGTATACTGTAGTGTAAAAACTCTTTCTTGTGAATTTTTTCCGATCTTTTTTCGCGATTTTCCCTGCTTTCCCTGTCTTTTTGTTAAAATTTCCAGCAAAGCCAATAAAAGATGTCAGTTGTCGGTGCAGAGAAAACGTTCATTATGAAGCACACTTCCGAGATTGTGTCGAAAAAAACGCACTACAGTCCAGAAGAAGAACATTTCGGAGCGCGATGGTAAACGTTTTTTTTTTTTTTTTTGTAGCTAATTACGATTCTAAATTTGCTTTCAGGAAGCTTCAAATAAACGAAGTAAAGTCGGGCGGTATGCCCATCATTTGTTTATACTGCTGGAAAAAAGCTCGTAATTGTTGGGAAATTGAATCGGAAGTAACTCTAAAAGTTCTGAAAGCTGATGGAACTTGGGAAACGAATCGCACATATTCCTGCATTGGTAGTATGATTAGTAAAACTATCTTAAATATGCCAAATGGTGAATTGAGCGATTATTTGATCGATGGAAAACTTTCACTTGAAATGAAAGTGGAAATCAAGGGAATGACTATTACCGGAGCGTCTTGGTTGAGAAACTTCGATGATGACGTGGCGATAGAATTTTCCGATGTTATCCTTGTGGCGGGAACTCAGGAATTTCATGTCAATAAAATGTATCTTTCTATGCACTCCACCTACTTCAAATCCCTGTTTTCTTCTCAAACATTCACCGGAACCAAAAAGCCGATAATCAAATTGAAGGATGTCCATCCCCAAGGTTTACAGTATTTTCTAGAAGTTTTATATGGAGAACCAACAATTAGGGATTATTCTGTGGACGAAACTCTGGAATTAGCTAAGAAGTACAATGCGGAAACTGTAATCAGAAGATGCGAAGAGTTTTTGTTGCGAACATCGGAAGTTTCGAGAAAAAGGAAATTCGCAACGGCGGTGAGATACGATATGTTCTTTTTAAAGGTGATAGAGAAATATTTTTGAAAAATGTTTTGTTCTTTTTTTTCAGAGAGAGTGTCTATCCGAAGCGAAAACCACAGCTGAAATTCGTGAATTGGCTCCGGAGAATGCTGAGGATTTCGGGCCAAAAATCTGGAAGGAGCTGTTTCTGAAGGCTTGCTCTTCTAAATAATTGTTTTGTTATATTTGTTACTCCTTGTTGTCGTTTGAAATAAAGTGTTTTTTTAATTTTCGCTTTCGTACAAATGTCTAACAGTAGAGTGTTGTAAAAACGGTTTTCATTGCACGACGAAGCTCGGAAATCTTGTAAATGTGTCTTCCACCACTCTCCGGTTTTCCCAAAGTGTTTCTTCTCGATTTTTCCTAAAAATTAACAAAAATATTTATTTTTCAACTTAAAAAACAACGAAGAACAACCATAAAGGGCTCCAGGAAGCAAGACGCTGCGCAGCCTCTACTGCCTCAAGTCAAGGAATCGCAGGTTTAAAGTATCTTTTTCTCATATTTTCTTGCTTAATTATCTGTTATCTCTCATTTTTAACAGTGTTTGAGTGAAGAATACACAAATTTAGAGAAAAAAACTGAAAAACTAACAAAAAAAGAGAGATAAATAATGTGCATTTCTGATAGCTAACAAGGGAAGGTTTTTTAGACAACGGTTGAGAATTTGCTCAAAATTTGTATACTTATAGTTTAAGACATGTTCTAAACGATGACAAAAAAATTTTTAGCCCGTTCTCACTCCCAGGCCGAAAAACTTTGTCTGAAAATTTGGGCCGATTTCTCCACGCAGCCGATTTCGACTTCCCCCTCCCTCCTCTACCACTCTCACGTGAGAGTGAAACAGGGCTGTGTGGTGTTGTGGTAAGAGGGTGACACATTGGGAGTGACTTTGCTGGTTCGACCCCCACTGTGGAAAAACTTTTTTTGGCATTTTTTGAAACTAATTTTTGATTTCAAGTTTGCCCAACTAGGCACTATATGACACTTTTTGATTAATTTCGAAAGTTTTCAAAGAAAAACAAAGATTTTATGAGAGTTTGAGGAAAAAATAGAAGATGTTCATTTCGACCAGTCCTTAACATCCTCCTATTGTTAAAGACGAAAACTTCAGCCTCGGAAAATTGCTCAACTTTGCTCTTTTCGAGGTGGGGTACTGTTAAATCGAACAAATACAAGATTTGAACGTATTTCTATAGGTTTCAGTTAATTTCAAGCGATATTTCAGAAATTAGGCACTGTCAAAGTTCTAACAACAAGCACATTTTGGAGATTTTTAGAGCCCAAAGAGGTAATTGGGTTGCCAAATTCTGTCAGAACGCTATTTTTATCGTTTCTGAATAATTGGAACATTTTTTCGAACTTTTCAAAAAAATTTCAAAAAATCACTTTCAAAGTGTGGGGGACCCCATGGTGATTTTTTTTCAAAAAAACCTTCCCTTGTAAGTATTAGGACGCGTTCTCTGTAGAACTCAACTTCAGGCCTATTATCCACTGTACAGAAAAATTCAAACTTGTTTTTTCTGGCTGATTTTTCATATATTGCATGTTTATAGACTTCTAAGATATATGAGATATAGTTTGTCCCGACTTGTCCCACATCTGCAAAAATATGGTCGCGAAAAAATATTTTTTCAAAAGTGAAATATTGATCAGATCTGAATGTAGAACGTTTTTAAGAACTATTTTAAACATTTTTTGTATTGGCACTATATTGGTATTCTTCCATCTTCCTGGGAAAAATTTCAATTTTTGGCAAAAAAGCTATTTTTTGGACCAAAAAATGACCGTCCTGAAAAAAATTTCCATTATTTTATAAAAATAAACATCAAATTTAGATTTATCGTCAAAAAATACATCAGAATTGGTTTTGAGATAAAAGATAAACCTGAGCCCCCTATGAGTTTTAGACCGAAAAGCGCCAAAAAATGAGGTTTCACCATGTGGTCCCCCCCATGGCAACTAAATTTCGCCCAAAATCGACCCTCTCCAATTTCGTTCAAATTTTTACCAGATGCAGTATTTTTGATTGGTAGTATTCTGACAAAGTTTCAAGATCAGATCTCATCGTCTTCGTTCATTTCTGGAACTCGTATTTTTTCACTGAAAATGGACTTGGAAGCAATTTTCGCCGCTTTTTTCGTGCTTCTGAAAATGTACGAAGACGATGAGATCTGATCTTGAAACTTTGTCAGAATACTACCAATCAAAAATACTGCATCTGGTAAAAATTTGAACGAAATTGGAGAGGGTCGATTTTGGGCGAAATTTAGTTGCCATGGGGGGGACCACATGGTGAAACCTCATTTTTTGGCGCTTTTCGGTCTAAAACTCATAGGGGGCTCAGGTTTATCTTTTATCTCAAAACCAATTCTGATGTATTTTTTGACGATAAATCTAAATTTGATGTTTATTTTTATAAAATAATGGAAATTTTTTTCAGGACGGTCATTTTTTGGTCCAAAAAATAGCTTTTTTGCAAAAAATTGAAATTTTTCCCAGGAAGATGGAAGAATACCAATATAGTGCCAATACAAAAAATGTTTAAAATAGTTCTTAAAAACGTTCTACATTCAGATCTGATCAATATTTCACTTTTGAAAAAAATATTTTTTCAGACACCCCGCGACCATATTTTTGCAGATGTGGGACAAGTCGGGACAAACTATATCTCATATATCTTAGAAGTCTATAAACATGCAATATATGAAAAATCAGCCAGAAAAAACAAGTTTGAATTTTTCTGTACAGCACTATTTTCGGTTTTCTCAGAGAATGTGTCTTAGAAAGTTGATGTCTCGATGTTGATGAAGGCTGTCAAGAACGAAAAATTACAGATAATTAATCAAGAAAATACAAGAAAAAGTACTTAAAAATACAAGAAAAAGTACTTAAAAATACAAGAAAAAGTACAACGTCCTGGAGCTCCATAAAGAATCATTTTAAAATAACAATTATTCAAAAGAGCACGCCTTCAGAAACAACTCCTTCCATTCCTGTGGCTCAAGTTCATCCGCATTCTCTGGAGCCAATTCACGAATTTCAGCAGTGGTTTCCGCTTCGTCTATACACTTTCTCTGGAAAAAAAACACACACAACATTTTTCAAATTTTTCTTCCCTATCACCTTCAAAGATTCCAAGTCAAATCTCACCGCCGTTTCGAACTTCCTTTTTCTCGATGTTCTCGATTTTGCCTCCAAAAACTCCTCGCATCTTTTGGTTACAGTTTTTGCTTCCAAAAATTCGGCCGATAAGAGAAGTCTTTCAACAGAATAGTCGCTAATGGCTGGTTCCCCGTATAAAACTTCTAGAAAGCTTTGTAAATCCATGGGATGGACATCCTCCAGTTTGATTATCGATTTTTTGGGTGATTTAGCCGATTTTTGAGAAGAGAACAGTGATTTGAAGTAGGCGGAGTGCAGAGAAAGATACATTTTGTTGACATGAAATTCTTGAGTTCCCGCCAAAAGGACTACATCAGAAAATTCTTTCGCCTCGTCATCATCGAATTTTCTCAACCAAGAGGATCCGTAAACTTTTTCTTTCTTGATCTTCACCTCCATTTCAATTGAAAGCCTTCCATCAACCAAATAATCACTCAATACCCCATCAGGAACATTCAGGAAGCTTCTAGTCATCATATTAGGTTGGCAAATAAGTCTTTGTGCACTTTTAAAATCATTGTTATCCAAATAAGAGCAGATCAAAGAGTTATTAGTATTGGTCATCTTTATCAATGACAGTCTGCCATCTGTTCTGCAAACTTAGGATCCCGGCTCTCAAAAACTCCGATGGTTTTGATGCAAAATATGTAGCCATCCATTTTTCAACTTCATCGCGGGTTTTGAAGTCTATCCCTTCCAGCGATAGTTGCATGTCCGAGAAAAGATAGTAATCGGATGGGGCCAGGTCTGGACTGTCTGGCGGATAAGCGAGCACGGCCCAGCCAAACGAAGTCAAGAGAGACTTCGTTGTTTTCGCTACATGCGGACGGCGTTGCCATGAAGGTTATATAAATGGTGACCTTTCAGCGGGGAGGACTCGATTCGAACCTTCACTTTTCGTAGTTGTGAAGAGCAGTAGTCCGCGGTTATAGTGTTTCCCTCGGCCAAGAGTTCCCAGTGACGTACTCATTTGACAGACCACCATACTGAGAGAATCACTTTTTTGGGTAAAATTCCTGTTTGACTACGCTTTCTGGCTGTATATCAAAGCCAATCTATTGGGCTCTTCTACGATGGCTAGTACATTTGACCCTCTTCTTATCCCAGGTGATAATATAATTCGGCCGCTTAAAGTTCCTGCGTAGAGTAAGAAGATGCATGCTCATATCCACCCCCCGGGGAAGATCAAAATGGGTCAAACGGCGAGGTATCCATCGTCCAAATTTTTTGTCTTTCCTAACTTTTGCAATCAATTTTCAATAGTGGTATGGGATGTCCCTAAAGTGATTGACATTTCACAGGTAGATTGGAAAGGGTCCCGTTCCACTAGATCACTCAGCTTGTCAATATCTTGAAGAACTGGTCACCAGGGACGAGTTTCATCTTTTATTGAGAAGTCCTGGTTCTTGAACTTGCCAACCCAATTTTCAACGGTGTTTCTAAGGGGGCATTGTCCTTGTAGATTGCCACCAGGCGGTGATGAATATCGGATACTTTCAGGTAAGTAATAACTAGAAATAATATAGCATTACAAATGAGGTGAGCAGCGGGTGTGGGCCGGGGCACCGCGTCCGCAAGCGGAATGAGAGCAGGGCAAACGATAGTTATGGTGAACAACCTTATAATCTTATATACCATATTATGTTACACACAGGTTGTGGTTCTAGCTCAGTTAAGAGAAATGAAGAAAAACAAAAGTGCACAAGGACTTAGTTGCCAACCTAATATTACCAATGGATGAATCTGAGATTCTCGTTGCCCAAGTCCCATCTGTTTTCAGAAGTTTTAAGGTTACTTCCGAATCGATTTCCCAATGAGCACGAGCATTTTTCCGACATGATAAGATGAAGAAGGGTAGACGGCCAGATTTTCCTTCGAATATTCGAAGCTCCCTGAACAAATTTAGAATCGGAATTTGCTATAAAATCGGGAACAAATCTCACCATTGCGCTCCAAAATGCTCTTTTTCTGGTCCGTAGTGCGGCTTTCCCTTTGTCACTTTGATGCCTTTTTCAGTTGGGTCCTGAAACCAACTTTCAGATTTTCATGTACCTTGTATTAGAAGGAACCTGAATTTCTGAATTTCTGAATTTCTGAATTTCTGAATTTTTGAATTTCTGAATTTCTCGATTTCCGAATTTCTGAATTTTTGAATTTCTGAATTTCTGAATTTCTGAATTTTTGAATTTTTGAATTTCTGAATTTCTGAATTTCTGAATTTCTGAATTTCTCGATTTCTGAATTTCTGAATTTCTGAATTTCTCGATTTCTGAATTTCTGAATTTCTGAATTTCTGAACTTCGGCATTTCTGAATTTCTGAATTTCTGAATTTCTGAATTTCTGAATTTTTGAATTTCTGAATTTCTGAATTTCTGAATTTCTGAATTTCTGAATTTCCGAGCCCCTCTAGGAGGGCTCTTCTATTAGAGGGACCAATCTAATTCAGGTTTTACGGCATCAGTTTTTTTTCTAAATTTGACAATACCTCATAACTTGACACATTCTTGAACACGTGCTTCATAACGAACGTTTTTTCTTCATCGGACGCTGACATCCTTTATCGGTTTCTCTGGAATTTTTAACATAATATTTCGGAGAAAAAGGGTGCGGGGGGAAGAGGAAGGAGAAAGTAGAAGAAGAAGAAAATAAAGAAATGAGGGTTAGGGGTGAGGTACGGCCCTTACATGCGAGGGGAGGGGGAACCCGGAGGGACTGTACAAAGATCAGAGAGGGGAGAGAAGCGGCACGGCTAGACAGTCACATGGTACGGAGGGGTACGGCTCGCCCTTTATTGCGCAATTACAAAATGGAAATGGAATGGGAATGCAACAAAAAGTAATAGACAATGGGAATCGATAGGTGTTCGAATATGGCATACTGTAGCTCTTCGAAAGAAATCTTCCGGCAGATATCATCCAAGGACCCAGGGACGCAAGGATGTTTTTTTACTTTATGAAGAACTTCAGCAGATTTTTCATGAGAATGGGAAGTAAATCAATGGAGAAAAAATTAAAAATTTATAATTAAATTCAATTATTTTTAACTATGAAAATCGCAAGAAAAACCACGAAGAAAGTTGAAAGTTGAGCAAATGGATCATCAATTATCGAGACCGGCACGCCTCCCTAAAGAGCTCTTCCCAGACTTTCGGCTCGAAATCATCAGCATTGTCTGGAGCCAATTCACGAATTTCAGCAGTGGTTTTCGCTTCGTCTATACACTTTCTCTGAAAAAAACACGAACATAAAATTTCCAAAATATTTTTCTTCCACCTTCAAACAAAAAACTTTTGCTTCAAAACTTTCTGAAACTAAAAAAATTATATCACCTTCAAAGTGCTCATATCGTATTTCACTGCTGTTGCAAATTTCCTTTTTCTCGAAATTTCCGATTTTGACAGCAAAAAATCCTCGCATCTTCTGATTACAGTTTTCGCATTGTACTTGAATGCTAACTCCAGCGTTTCATCAACAGAATAATCCCACATTGTTGGTTCTCCGTATAAAACTTCCAGAAAACGCTGGAAATCTAGAGGATGGACATCATCCAGTTTGATTATCGGTTTCTCCAATGATTCCGTTGGTTTTTGAGAAGAAAACAGCGATTTGAAATAGGTGGAGTGCAGAGAAAGATACATTTTGTTGATATGGAACTCATCAGTTCCCGCCACAAGAACTATATCTGAGAATTCTCTTGCCTCTGCATCATTAAATTTTCTCAACCAAGGAGCTCCGGAAATTTCTTCTTTCTTGATTTTCACTTCGATTTCCATCGAAAGTCTGCCATCAACCAAATAATCGCTCAATTCGCCATCGGGCATATCCATGATACATCTACTAAGCATATCACTAACGGATGAATCATCTGTGATACATGTTTCCCACGTTCCATCCGTTTTCATAATTTTTAAAGTTACTTCCGAATAGATTCTCCAATGACCACGGTCTTCCTTGTAGCAAGATAAACGAATGACGGGCAGACTGCCCGACTCTTGTTCCATCATCGTAATGATCCTGAAAACATTAAGAATCGCAATTTCCTATGAATGCAAAAAATCCCGTTCTGTTTGATCATAGCGGGACAAGGGCGGACGAACAGTGTAGAATGAGCGGGATAATGTCTGAATAAGCTTCTCCCGGCTCTGTCTGAGCTTGGAGTAGCTTATTCGCCATTGTCCAGCTATAATCGGACAGAACCAAAAACTCTTACCATGTCGCTCCAAAATGATTTTCTTTTGGTCCGTCGTGAAATTTTAACTTTTTCCAGTCCTCCTGAAAGCAGATCCCAGATTTTTTATACCAGTTTTTTTTTCAAAATTCGACTTTACCTCGTAACTCGACACATTCTCGAAAACGTGCTTTATAACGAACGTTTTATCTGTATTTTCTGCACGGACAGCCGACATCTTCTATTGATCGAAGAAGAAGAAGAAAAGTAAGAAGAAAAGCAAGAAATGAGGGAGAGGGGTGAGGTATGGCCCTTACATGCGAGGGGAGGAGGAACCCGGAGGGACTGTACAAAGATCAGAGAGGGGAGAGAAGGGGGAAGGCTAGACAGTTACAGGGTACGGAGGGGTACGGCTCGCCCTTTATTGCGCAGTTACGAAGTGGAAATGGAATGGGAAAGCGACAATAAAGTAATAGACAATGGGAATCGATAGGTATTTGAATAGGGCATACTGTAGCTCTTCGAAAGATATCTTCTGACAGATAACACCCAAGTACCCAAGGACCCAAGGACCCAAGGACCCAAGGACCCAATTCTGCTACTACCTATGAAATATTCGAACTCTACATAGTCGAATACATAAGAACACAAATGTTCATATCAATTATTTTCTTCTAGCCATAGTTAGAGCCAATCTAATATCCAAGGCACATCCTAGCTCCGCCCCTTCTGATTAAGATTTTGATAATACATTTCTTTCAAAAAACAAACTTTTATTATGAAAATTTCAGAAAAAAAACGGCTCTTTATGACAAGGGGGGGGGGGCCCATGAGAAAAGGGGGGGGCCCATGGGAAAAGGGGGGGCCCAAGTCAAAAGGGGGGGCCCATGAGAATAGGGGGGGCCCAAGTGAAAAGGGGGACTCAAGTTGAAAAATGTGGACTAAGTTAAGATTCACCAATTTTTCGAAGTTTTTTGGATGTTTCTATGAAAATTTCGTTGTTTCCACAAAAATTCATAACTTTAAAAAATTTCAGTTTAGGTCGGTTTTTTGCATGAACAACAGTATTTTTTGCATTTTAACTGTGAAATTTGAAGTTATTCAGCTAGTCTAGACTTTTTTCAGGCTTAGTAACAAAAAAATGAACGAAAAATGTGCAAAAAATGACCGAAACTGAAAATTTCAAAAAAATTATGAAAAGTGTTCAAAGTTTGAAATTTTAATGGAAACAGTCACAAAACTTGAAAAAATAAGTAAATCTTAACTTAGTACACATTTTAACCCTTGGCCCCCCCCCCTTCTGTCTTGGGCCCCCCCTATTCTCATGGGCCCCCCCCCCTTGTCATAAAGAGCCAAAAAAACAAAATAAATAAAGAACAAGATTATAAAGATTCCGATTGATTTATTTCATCGACTTTGAAGTTCAGCACATACTCCAATCGCTGTCTTGAACCAGACACGAATACATTGATCTCTGTACCATCACCAATCGGAATAGTGATTCCATAAGAACTGACTTCCGAGGATCTGAAATCATATATTTTTGAAGATTAAAGACCTACAGTAATCCTCACAGTGCAAAATTAATTTGAGCATCTGGACGCATTTCAATGGTTCGAAGCACCCGTAATGCCCATGGAAGGTCATCCGTTGCCAATGAGAAATGTCGCCCAACTTCTGGTTTCGTCAATTGCCATTTTTCCACGATTTTCTCGGGTTCCAGAGAATTAGTTCTAGTATTTTGAACATGAATTCTATGGGATTCCAATTCTTCAATTCCATGAGCATAGTTATGGACGATCACGTTTTCAGCAGAATTTGTGACAGGATGACTTATCAGAACACATGTTCCAAGATTGATAGATTCTAGAGGAACTTTCAGAATTCTTTTGATTTCATTCAAGAAATCTCGAGTCTCTAGCACTGTATTAGCATAAGTTTCAGAATGAGAGTGATAAGGGGACATCCAGAGATTCCGAATTTTAATCTTCAAATCATTTGGCCATGAAACATCTTCTCTTCTGAAGTCTCGATCCACGATAAGAGTATTGATATCGATTTTTCTATCGAAAAATGCCAAAAATAGTTGGTTTTTTGCTTGGTATAAGGGAATGTTGGTTTTGAGAATGATGGTTCTGGAAGAATCGAGTGATCCAGAAGTTTCCATGTATTCTCCAGATTCATATTTCTCGACAATGAATTTCGTATCGTTCATTTTAACACCCATTTCGGTTACATGAATTGTTTCGGCTCTGGCTGGACATCTTTTGTCGGTTCGGCGAATTTTGGGATATTTCAAAGAGAGTAGAGTTCTGAGAAATAGAGGATTTTAAAGGTACATAGAATCCGAGAAAGTTCAAAAAGTTGAAAAAAATCCAAACCTATTGCCTAAATCCATGTACTGCATCACTGATGGCCACAAATTGTAGGTTAAAGGTCTCAACATTTTTGTTGGATCTGAAAATTTCTTTATGGGAACAAGGGAAGTGCTAAAATAGAGAGAACAATTCAAAAATTGGTGAAGAAAAATCAATGAAAAAAGGAACCTAGGGAGGACGAGAAAGAAAATGAGAAATGGAGACTGAATGAGTCCACTGCCGGATCGGACGGATGGGATGGACCAGGTGGGTCCATAAATCAATAAAAGGGTCAAAAATCAATAAAAAATGGAGAAAACTGGAGACGGTAACAATGCAAATGAGGAACATAGACTAAATGAGTCCTCTGCCGGGTCGGACGGGTGGGATGGACTAGGTGGGACCAGATGACGTGATGTGGCAGAATTCTCTTTTCTCAAAGGAAGAATTCAAAGACAATGTGAAGACGTGAGAACCAAACATTGATCGGACTTCCCAGGAGCCAAGATGGGATCCCCAACAATGGCAAGAGCCTGGGCCTCCTGATCAACCTGTTCATTTGATCTGAAAATTTCAGAGAATATAAACCAAATATAGAACTCTATTTTTGTAGTTGACAACTTCTTTCTAGCTCTTAATTTTTGAGATATGCCCCTTTAAAGATAGGGTACCTCAACCACTCCTCGGAGGCTGCAATGAGTGCGCGCCATCTTTAAAGGCGCATAGCTCAACAGCTACGGTAGTTAGCAAAAAGTTGTCAACTAACAAAATATTTCTGATATTATAGTAAACATTTTCTTAGTTAATCACTTTTTTATATCTTTCACAGGAATCGAGATAATTTGGCTCAAAGTTGAAAGTACGGGTGGAGTGCTATCTTCTAACCGCCAATTTTGACAAAAAATGGAAAAGAAATTATATAATCAAAAAAAATTGCCTGAATTTCCATTGACCTCTGGGAGAGTACTATAAAGGAAGAGAGAATTGGAGGGAAGAATCAGTTCTCCCTTTCTCTGGAATCCAGAGAAGGGAGCTCGGGGGAAGGATCCCCCTAGGGTCCTTGGGCTTTGGGTCCTTGGGCTTTGGGCCATGGGATACGGTCTGCATTTCCGGATTTCCTGATTTCCGGACTTCCGGATTTCTGGATTCCAGGATCCTCGGATCCCTGGATTTCCGGATGTCCCTGATGTCCGGATTTCCGGTGATCCGGATTTCGGACACCCGGTGATCCGGAAATCCGGGATTCCGGAAATCCGGACGGCCAAATATCCGGAAGTCCGGAAATCCTGACACCTGGGAATTCGAAAATCCGGACATCCCGACGTCCGGGAATTTGGGAATCCGGAAATCCGGACATCCAGGCATCCCGGATTCTGAAAATCCGGACATCCGGAAACCCAGAAACTTGGACTGCCGGACATCCGGAAATCCAGACGGCCAGACTCCCGGATCCCTCCCCACTTTCTCTGGAGCCCAGAGAAAGTGAAAACTGATTTGTTTCTCCATTTCCCTCTTTCTTTATAGTGTTCTTCCAGAGGTCAATGGGACATCTGGGGTCGTGTGTTTTTACGTATCTTTTATGATTATATAATTTTCAATAGTTTTTTCAAAAAAAAATTCAACACGTTTAAATAACACTTGATTTTTTTTGAAATTCTTGTAACTCCTCAAAAAGATCCTCTTTGTGACCCTAATTATCTCGTTCCTTGTTTGAGATATCAAAAAATGTTTAACTAATAAAATGTTACTGATATCAAGACAAACATTTTTATTGTTAACAAATTCTCGATATCTTCCTCACTAACCGAGAAAAAGTTGATCATAATTGACGGTTAGAAAATACCGCTTCCTTTAACTTTGAGCCCATATATCTTCGTTTCCGTTTAAGGTATCATAAATTCACTAACTGACAAAACGTTACTGATGTAATGATAAACATTTTGTCAGTTGACCACTTTTTGATATCTTTCACAGAAAACGAGATACATTGACTCAAAGTTCAAGGTTTGTTGGGGATCCCATATCGCCTCCTGGGAAATTACGTCTTCTTTTGTTCCACCAGATCAATTTTGGCCCTCACGCCTTCACATTGTCTTGGAGTTCTCCCCCCGAGAAAGGAGAATTCTGCCACGTCACGTCATCTGGGTTCACCTGGTCCATCCCGTCCGTCAGATGACTCATTCAGTTTTATATTCCTCATTTCAATTGTCACCCTCTTCAGTTTTCTTCTTTTTTTCATTGATTTTTTGTACGAAAAAATGAAGATCTAGTCTCTCTAACACTCTTGTTCCGAAAAAAATATTTTCAAAATTTTCAGATCTAAAAAAATGTCCAGACCCTTAATCTACGATATGTGGCCATCAGTGATGCAGTACATGGATTTAGGCAACAGGTTCGGCTTTTTCAACTTCGCTACCGTATATCTATTCAGCTCAACTGCAGTTGAGCTGCTTCAATAGGCCAAAACTGAGAAAATCGACTCTAGGATCTCCAAATTTCTGTATTTCAGAACTCTACTCTCTTTGAAATATCCCAAAATCCGCCGAACCGACAAAAGATGTCCAGCCAAAGCCGAAAGAATTCATGTAACCGAAATGGGTGTTAAAATGAACGATACGAAATTCATTGTCGAGAAATATGAATCTGGAGAATACATGGAAACTTCTGGATCACTCGATTCTTCCAGAACCATCATTCTCAAAACCGAAATTCCAATATCC
Organism: Caenorhabditis nigoni; assembly: GCA_027920645.1. Taxonomy (NCBI): domain Eukaryota; kingdom Metazoa; phylum Nematoda; class Chromadorea; order Rhabditida; family Rhabditidae; genus Caenorhabditis; species Caenorhabditis nigoni. The sequence goes on along the minus strand of CP115866.1, from coordinate 4,168,386 downwards.
CAAGCTAAAAACCAACTATTTTTGGCATTTTTCGATAGGAAAATCGATATCAATACTCTTATCGTGGATCGAGACTTCAGAAGAGAAGATGTTTCATGGCCGAGTGATTTGAAGATTAGAGTTCGGAATCTTTGGGTGCCCCCTTATCAATCTCATCTTGAAACATATGCCAATACAGTACTAGAGACTCGAGATTTCTTGAATGAAATCTATAAAATTCTGAGTCATCCATTGGAATCTATCGATCTAGGGACATGTGTCCTGATGAGTCATTCTGTCACGAACTCGGCTAAATCCTTGATCGTCCATAAATATGCTCATGGAATTGAAGAATGCGAATCCCATAGAATTCATGTTCAAAATACTAGAACTCATTTTCTGGAACCCGAGAAAATTGTGGAAAAATGGCAATTGACGAAACCAGAAGTTGGGCGACATTTCTCATTGGCAACTGATAACTTATCATGGGCACAATGGGTTTTCAGAACGATTGAAATGCGTCCGGATGCTCATGTTACTTATGCACTGTAAGTCTTACTGCAGGTCTTTAATTTTCAAAAATATATAATTTCAGATCCTCCGACGTCAGTTCTTATGGAATCACTATTCCGATTGGTAATGGAACCGAGATCAATGTATTCGTGACTAGTTCGAAGAAGGGATCAGAGTATGTGCTCAACTTTAAAATCGATTCTCAATAATCTTGTTTTTTTGTTTTTGTTTTGAAACTTTCATAATAAAAGTTTTTTTTTGAAACATCTTAAAAATCCCCAAAATCTGTATATGTCGCCGGCCCTAGCACAGTCCCGGTTGGACCAAAATTTTTCAAATTTTCACAGATGATCCGGAATAGCAGCGAAAGGCCCATACTCCAGGGGTACATCGAAATAGGGTACATCATGCTCAGGGGGTACATTGACTTAAGGGGTACATAGTCTGAAGGGGTACATTTAGGTGGTTGTCTTAGGGGGTACATCGAGGCCAATCTCAGGGGGTACATCGGCCGAATTCTCCAGGGGTACATCAAATTTCTCATGGGGTACATCAAAATGAAAATTGATTATAGTAACAGAAACTAAAGAAGAAGACAATTCTCATGAAATTCGTTCGTTTAAAAAACGAAAAAATGTTTAAATTCCATATTAAAGTTTCACAGTCGAACATTGGGTTTTTATTAATACGTTTGAATAACTTTCGTCCGAAAAAAATTCATATGGATCAAAACAGGAAACATCATGAATTTGGAAATTCAAGTTCTTCTCAAACTTTGTGGTCTTTTTTTGAGAAAGATCAAGCTGTGAAGTCACTAAAAAGACTTTAAAATGAAATTAGTGTTTAAGTTCACAAAAACAGAAAAGTTCGGATCTGGTCGGGTTTCAAACCGCGACTGCAGTTTCCCGTTCACGCACGCTCACCACTACACCACATCAGCCCAGTTTCCCCTCGACCACCGCAACCCGTTCATATCTTCGGTAGTTTCTAAAGCAGGAAGAAAGTGACGGGGTTCAGTAAGCAACAACTTGCGGAAGGATTTTCATAGCGTTATCTTAAAATGAGCACTAACTAGTTGAAAATTCTGAAATTCGAGACTGTAAATTATCTACTCTCTTTCTGCTCTCATTCAGATTTTCTGTTGTTATGTCACTTTTGTATGTTAAACCAGCAAGCTGGCGCGCCTCCGGCGCGATTCAATCTATTTTTTAAAATGGTTCGTCGCTTCATTTCTCACTTTTTCTAAAAGGGTCACGTAAATATATATGTATTTTTCAATTTTTTCAAAAGTTGACAGACGGACACCGGGACGGACAGACGCCTCTAGCGTTTTATTAATAAGGAAGATATTTTTTAGAGGTGAGAAAACCGATGAAAAGGCGTGAATTCCGAATTTTGACAGCGAAACTGAGAAAAATTATACTATTTGTCTTCTGAAATTAGAAAGAAATAGAAAATTAGGGGATTTTTGTCTGAAAAAAAAATAATTTTTAGGCCAGGATTCTGATTTCAGTTGATTCCGACGTCGTTTCCAATCGCTCACCTCTGTATTTTATCTGTCTGTGTTTTAAATAATTTTTTACATTGAAAATGTGTCTTTTTTCTCGAAAATATGTCTTTTATCGCGAGTTTTGTGTTCGAATCCCAAAAAATTGCTTGAAATTCTGGTGGAAGAGTTTCCGAAATTTTCTAGGCCAGGGGCCGCCGTGGCCGTTGTCGATTTACGGAGACACTTTTTTCTATTTTTCCTCCTATTTTCTCGATTTTCAATGATTTTTCATCCTTTTTCATAATTTTTTTTTTGCAGAATTTTGTGGAAAATTATGGATTTTTGGCTGTCACAGTAGTTCTGGTCATCATTTTTAGTCCTAGACTCATTTTTCGAACTTTCAGACCTGTAACGAAAATTAGCATATCGAAACGGCAGAAAAGATTCAAAAAAATTTATTAAAACTGATTCTCCACAAAATTCTGCAAAAAAAAAAATTATGAAAAAGGATGAAAAATCATTGAAAATCGAGAAAATAGGAGGAAAAATAGAAAAAAGTGTCTCCGTAAATCGACAACGGCCACGGCGGCCCCTGGCCTAGAAAATTTCGGAAACTCTTCCACCAGAATTTCAAGCAATTTTTTGGGATTCGAACACAAAACTCGCGATAAAAGACATATTTTCGAGAAAAAAGACACATTTTCAATGTAAAAAATTATTTAAAACACAGACAGATAAAATACAGAGGTGAGCGATTGGAAACGACGTCGGAATCAACTGAAATCAGAATCCTGGCCTAAAAATTATTTTTTTTTCAGACAAAAATCCCCTAATTTTCTATTTCTTTCTAATTTCAGAAGACAAATAGTATAATTTTTCTCAGTTTCGCTGTCAAAATTCGGAATTCACGCCTTTTCATCGGTTTTCTCACCTCTAAAAAATATTTAACATACAAAAGTGACATAACAACAGAAAATCTGAATGAGAGCAGAAAGAGAGTAGATAATTTACAGTCTCGAATTTCAGAATTTTCAACTAGTTAGTGCTCATTTTAAGATAACGCTATGAAAATCCTTCCGCAAGTTGTTGCTTACTGAACCCCGTCACTTTCTTCCTGCTTTAGAAACTACCGAAGATATGAACGGGTTGCGGTGGTCGAGGGGAAACTGGGCTGATGTGGTGTAGTGGTGAGCGTGCGTGAACGGGAAACTGCAGTCGCGGTTTGAAACCCGACCAGATCCGAACTTTTCTGTTTTTGTGAACTTAAACACTAATTTCATTTTAAAGTCTTTTTAGTGACTTCACAGCTTGATCTTTCTCAAAAAAAGACCACAAAGTTTGAGAAGAACTTGAATTTCCAAATTCATGATGTTTCCTGTTTTGATCCATATGAATTTTTTTCGGACGAAAGTTATTCAAACGTATTAATAAAAACCCAATGTTCGACTGTGAAACTTTAATATGGAATTTAAACATTTTTTCGTTTTTTAAACGAACGAATTTCATGAGAATTGTCTTCTTCTTTAGTTTCTGTTACTATAATCAATTTTCATTTTGATGTACCCCATGAGAAATTTGATGTACCCCTGGAGAATTCGGCCGATGTACCCCCTGAGATTGGCCTCGATGTACCCCCTAAGACAACCACCTAAATGTACCCCTTCAGACTATGTACCCCTTAAGTCAATGTACCCCCTGAGCATAATGTACCCTCGATGTACCCTCTTTTGATGTACCCCTGGAGTATGGGCCGCAGCGAAATGATGCCCCAATTTTTCGTTTGTCGAAATTCTGATTTTGAAGCCTTCTGGAGACGTTCCTTGGTTTCATCGCAGTGAAAAAAGGGTGGTGGAACGTCACGCCCTGGGAAGAGGGGGCGAGGAGCGAGAAAATTCTTTTGAAATTGAGATTAAATTTTGACTTTTTTGTGAACTTATTATATCCTCAGACTAGCGAAAAGGGGCGGAGTTTATTATTTTTTCTCCTCGAGGGAGGGGGGGGGGGATTCTGCTGTTTGACTGGCTGCAACTATGACTAGAATAGGATTATCGATATGAAAATTTGAGTCCTTATGTAATCAATTACGTAGAATTTGAATCTGTACTTTGTTTTATTTGAAAGTTCGTCTAAAAACGACCAAAAAACCAGAGTATGAGCTTCTTTTTGCTATTCCATCTAGGTATCATCACTTCCAAGCAAACATCCAATAAAATGGACATTTTTCTGGCTATGCAAATAAAACGAGACTAAGGATCCCCAGGAGACTACAGTATCCTAGATTCCGTTGTGAGAATAGAAGACGTTGTCTCTCACGTCATTTGTGTTCAGTTGGCATCAGAGAGTGACCTCCAATTGGGATGGTTCTCCTGGGAAGGCTGATCCGCATTGTGAGACACTGCCTCATTCTGACTTTTCCTTATTTGTCCTCCTGATCGACAGGTACCCCTTTTCTCATCGTCTTTTATTGATTTTCTGACATTTAAAAAAGTTTTTCTGCTCCTTTTTCAAACCGTTTGCCTGTGGACCCTTTAGGTTTTTATCCACAAAACGCCCAATCTTCGGGCTTAAAAAATGTCTCTGGAACGTTCCCCAATTACCGTAAACATTCTAATAGAACGCCACCCGGACCGTCTACTTTGAAACTATATATCTCACTTCTTTTGGAAGATATCAAAAAGTTGTCAACTGATAAGATGTTTATTATATTATCACCTAAATTTTGACAGTTGATTACTTTTTAATATCTCTCACAGAAACTGAGATACATAGGCTCAAATTTAACGATTAAGGTGGCGTTCTATTAGAGTGTTTACGGTAATTCAAATTTCTCGAATTGCTCAATATTTGCCATCTTATTGACCAAGTTATTTCGTAATCTCTTTTTATAGTACCATCTGCCAGAAAACCCAATTTCCAGATGTCCCGTCCACTTCTCTATGACATCTGGCCAACTGTGATTGAACGAATGGATCTTGCCAACAGGTTAATATATTTCAAAAAATTATTGTACAATAGAGCGCATTTTCCAGAATCCTCATAACCCAAAAATGCTCAGCACTCCGCAGAACTGAACAAAGATGCCGGGCTGACGCCAACATCATTGAAATCACATCGACTAGTTTGAAAATCAATAACACTAGCTTCCAAGTCGAAAAATATGAATCTGGAGAACACGCTGAAGTTTTCAAGGACACTGTGAATTCTAAGAGGGTGGTCCTTAAAACTACCGTACTCCTATATGAAGCTAGGATGAGGCTATTCAAGGCGATTATGAAGAGAAGATCTGGAATTTTGAATGTCAAGAATCTGTCGATTCTTGTAGATGTGAACTCCCCGCCGAACTTGAAACTCTGCGTTCAAAACTTGAAAGTTGCCAGACCATATTGTGATTTAGGAGAATTATTCCGGGAGAAGGAAAGGAGAACTATAAGCCTAATTGTCAATCTCCAGAAAGCTCTAACAGCAGACAGCTTCCCATTGGAATCTCTCGAAATCGATAACAATTTCTCATTGGTCTCTAGTGGTGTGGCGAAGACCGTAATCACCACTAGGAGCCCATATGGCATCCAAAACTCGAATATTCATAGAGTACTGATTAAAAACTGTACTATGATAAGCACGAGAGTGGCGGATTTGATAAGGAATTGGCAGGTTTCTGAGCCAGAAGTTGGAAGGCATTATTCAATGGAAACTGGATGCTTTGATTCGGTGGTCAGATATTTTTCAGTTGCTGAACAAGCTCCAGGAGCACAGGTTAATGCCACTCTGTAAGCGTTTTTTTTTTGAAATTCAGAAATATTGGTTTTGGTGAAATACTCTATTTTCAGTGCCAGTGGGATGTTCCAATTCGGTCTTACCTTTCCGATCAATCAAGAAAAAGTGCTCAACGTCTTCATGGATAATGGAAAGGATGAGAATGGAATGGACAAATATGTGATTCATTTTAAAATTGATCCAAATTTGTAATTCTTGTTGAAAATTGCTGTTTATTGTTTCTTGTTTTGTTGACTTAATGAATAAATGGAGTGGTGGCTATCCTCTTCTTTGTGTGTCATTCCGTTTTTTTCCCAGAAGGGAAGTTTATCCCACAGACCAAATTCGATCCACCATAAAACTTGAAGTTCGCAGGTCCAAAGAACGATATTCATAGAGATTTCAATTAGTTTAATACGCGTCGTATGCGCACCAGACAGCTGTTTGAAGCGCCGGAGGCGCGCCAAGCAGGATCTATAGATTCCAAGGAGACACAGATTTTTCTAGATTCGGTTGTGATAATAGAAGACGTTGTCTGTCACGTCATCTGTCACCAGTCCCTCCCCTTCCCTCTCTAATGTTCTATTTTGAGCCTTATTATCTTGGTTCAAACCCCCTAGAAACCCTTAAAAATTGCACATTTGGCGCAGTGCGTCCCGAACTTACCAATCCGACGACCTGATGGTGAGTTCGATTCCATCTAGTGGCAAGTTGTTTGGAAAATTCATTTTAGACCATTCTCTTGCAGTTTAGAGCGTTAAAAAAAGGTTTGAATTAATAAAAATTGAGTCCAAGTGCGGAAAATTGTTTTTCGTGTTATCAAAAATCTATCAAAAAGTGATCAACTGACAAAATGTTTATCATATTATCAATAGGATTTTTGACATAGTCAGAAAGATATATTCATTTTTTGGTAGGATGGAAAAAGAAAGTCTGAGCAACAAAACAGAAAACAAAAAACAGCAATTTTCACAAGAATTATGATACTGGATCAATTTTGAAATGAATCACATACTCCTCCATTCCATTTTCCTTCTTGAAACGGTCCAGGAAGACGTTGAGCACTTTTTCTTGATTGATCGGGAAGGTAAAACCATATGGGGAAATTCCGCTGGCACTTAAAATAGAAAGGGTTTTCGATCTTTCTAGAATCGAATTGTAGAAAAACCTACAGTCTTTTATTAATCTGTGCTCCTGGAGATTGTCTAACAACTGAAATATAATTCATCACCAAATCGACGGATTCAGTTTCCATTGAATAATGTCTTCCGATTTCTGGATCGGAATTCTGCCAATTTCTTATCAAATCCATTACAGCCAACCAATCAATAGTACAGTATTTGATATAAATTCTATGAATATCAGAGGTTTGGATGCCTTGCGGGGATCTAGTAGTGATCACAGTTTTTGCCTCAGCACTCGAGACCAACGCGAGAGTGCTATCGATTTCGAGAGATTCCAATGGGAAGCTGTCTGCTGTTAGAGCCTTCTGGAGATCGACAACAAGGCTTGCAGTTCTCATTTGTTTTTTCAAGAAGTTCCCTTGAAAGTTATCGGACGGTCTGACAATTTTCACGTTTTGAACGCAGAGCTTCAAATTTGGCGGGAAATTCAAATCGCCAATAATCGACAGATTCGTAACTTTCAAAATTCCAGACCTTATCTTCATAATCATTTCAAACAGCTCCTCCCTAGCTTCATCTAGAGATGCGGTAGTTTTAATAACCACCGTCTTAGCATCCCCGTCGTCATTGAAAACCAGAATATGTACCCCAGAGTCATATTTTTCGACATAGAAGCTTGTGTTATTGATTTTCACGCAATTCGCTGAAGTCTCAATGGACACGGCTCCAATAGGGCGTCGCTGGTCGGTCCTGCGGATTGCTGGGCATTTTTGGGAGAGTAGGATTCTGGAAAATGCGCTCTATTGTAAAATTTTTTTTTGAAATAACTAGCCTATTGGCAAGATCCATTCGATCAATCACAGTTGGCCAGAGGTCATAGATAAGTGGACGAGACATCTGGAATATCGGAAAATGTGTTTTGAAAAACTGTTTTAGGACCAAATTCGATAAACATTTTTGAAGTCTTTTTTTAAGGAACCAAGGAGACTAAAAATCCAAAAAAAAAGTCAATAAAAGACAGCCAAAGAATGTGTACCTGTCGATGAGAAGGATACAGAAACGAATGAATAGTCAGAATGAGGAGTGTCTTACGATGCGGAACATCCTTCCCAGGAGAACCATCCCAACTGGTCTCAACTGTCACCAGAATGTTCCAAATTCACATCCATCGTAATACAATAGATAGTGTGACTGAGAGTCCGTATATATGTGAAAGTGCGCAAATCTAGGTCATTTCCTTCCCAAGAGCATTCGTCTTATTTCATCTATAGCTGAGCAACGTCTTCTGCAATGCAAATCGCAGATTAGTGTATGGTCCCAAATACAAACCGTTTTCCATAAATAAGGGGATGAAATAATTTCTTATTGATCTCAAAAGAAGAACAAATAATTTAAGAATTCTGATTTTTCAGTTGTCGGAGGTTTGGGAAATCTGAATTCGTAATGACCAGCAATTCAGAAATATCGACCAGAAGGATCAGTGATAAACCAAGTTTCCGTTGATTTTGTATTTTGACTTCAAAGGTGCATGCAGGTTCAGGATTTTGAAAGTCAAAGAAGGTTGCTCCTGGGAAGGTAACGAACCAGATTAGATTGGGACCCTTTCACATATATACGGTACTGTCGGTCACACCATTATTTTATTATAATTGGAGAGAATCTCTGAACGTTCTGAAGATAGGTGAGACTAGGTGGGATATTTCCAGGTGGGATGGTTCTCCTGGGAATGATGGTCCGCATCGTGAGACACTCCTCATCTCCTCCTCATCGACAGGTACATTTTCTTTTGCTCGCCTTTTATTGATTCTTTGGCATTTTTTGAGTCTCCCGTTCCACTAACTCTATCCTCAAACCATCCAGTTTTATCTTCCCAATTTCACAAATTGCTCAACTTTTGCACTCTTATGGATCAAATGTCAGAAACCCCAATATTCTGTTTTAACCAATTTTCCTTGTTCCAGATGCCCCGTCCACTTATCTTTGACCTCTGGCCAACTGTGATTGATCGAATGGATCTTGCCAATAGGTTAGGTTTCAAACAATGATTGTAATCCAATAGAGCGCATTTTCCAGAATACTCCTCACCCAAAAATATCCAGCATTCCGTAGAACCGATCAACGATGCTCTGCTAAAGTCACCACAGTTGAGATCACAACGAATAGTGTGAAAATCAACAACACCAGCTTCTACGTCGCTGAGTATGAAACTGGAGAACGCATGGAGATTTTCAAGTACACTGTGAATTCCAAAGCTGTGGTCCTTAAAACTACCGTGCCCCTATGTGAAGCTAAGAAGAAGTTGTTTGAAACGATCATGAAGAGAAGATCGGGAATTTTGAGAGTTAAGAATCTGTCGATTCTTGGAAAATTGAGTTTCCCGCCAAATTTGAAACTCTGCGTTCGAAATTTGAAAGTTGCGAGACCTTACCGTAACTTTCAAGAGGACGATATGATCAAGCAAACTAGAACATCAACGCTTTACAAGGATCTCCAGAAGGTTCTAACAGCTGATAGCTTCCCATTGGAATCTCTTGAAATGGATTACAATTTCTCAGCGAGATTAGATGCTCCAGCAAAAATTGTTATCCTCGTTGGACAGGTGTCATGGAATACGCTCTGCGTCTCCATGTGTTTCATCTCTCGTCATTTAGTTTACATCAGGTGCTCACTCGGGCGGATGTTTACTAGATGAAGAGGAGGAGAAGGAGAGACACATGACACGAGACGTATTCTATTCACTCTTTCTGCTTCTGCAGACACCGAGAGGTCGGTCCACCAGGATCTCTTTTCTCAATAAATATATGATGCATCTAAAGACTTGGATTTTCCCCTACTTTAGCACAAGATATAGGCACAATATCTTGCCATGTTAAATGGAGGTTCCACCGAGCCAGAATGATTTTTCCGGGTGCCCAGGTTTTGTAAGATCTATAATCTGCCGGGAAAGTTGTTCGCGAGCTCCGAGGATGCAGGGTTCTATTACCTGACGTGCTCGAAAAATTCCGCTACACCGTGCACCTACCCTTACCCTCCCCTTATCGCCTTACTTCCCCTACTTATATTCAACCATTCATATTATTCTGTATTCTGCTTGGCAGTTGCTATTATTCTACATTGGTTCAATCGCGGGTTTTTGTTTTGGAATCGACCGGACATCTGCGACCGTCTCGTTTCCTCTTGCTGCTGGAAAGAAGGAAGTCAATTGTTTTGCTTAAATTATTCTTTTTATGATAGGCCACACCCTTATATTACCCGATGAGCATGTGCGCGGAACAGAGGTGTATGATGTGGTGCTCCACGTGAGATACTGGTACATAGCGCATGGCTCTTATCATTTTTTACTCTCCTATTAGACTAAGTTAGTAACAAGAAGAACCCTTGTCTAATTCGATAGAGACTTTTGAATAATTATTGTATTTTGACCCTAATTTGATTGTTGACAGCGACCCCAAAATTGTTTTCATGATTGACCAAATTTTTAGAATAGTTGCCTCAAATGATCCCCAACGTTTATTGTTTATTATCCGCATTTTCTACACCGTCCAAGCCTTAAGCTTGTACGGGGTGTAGGGCAATATTATTAAGGAGAATCTGCTTTGAGCGTTTATTTTATTTTATTGATGGTTGAATATTTGTTTGTTAGGTTTTTACCACGTCGCTTTTATTTTCTTCTGTGCGATGCTTCTGCCTCGATAGTCTTAACATCAACGGACTTCCAGGAAGGAACATTTCTAAGAAGAGTGTCATGTGTTTTCTTCTAGTCCAACTCTTAGGAGGTTGCTATGGACTCGAGCTGTTAACATCTATATGCTCCGAGGACGTCGCTGCTTTCTTAAGGGGGGTGGGATGTCATGGAATACGCTCTGCGTCTCCATGTGTTTCATCTCTCGTCATTTAGTTTACATCAGGTGCTCACTCGGGCGGATGTTTACTAGATGAAGAGGAGGAGAAGGAGAGACACATGACACGAGACGTATTCTATTCACTCTTTCTGCTTCTGCAGACACCGAGAGGTCGGTCCACCAGGATCTCTTTTCTCAATAAATATATGATGCATCTAAAGACTTGGATTTTCCCCTACTTTAGCACAAGATATAGGCACAATATCTTGCCATGTTAAACAGGCATTCGGTATCGAGGTCTCTGATATTCATAGAATTCATGTCAAAAACTGTACAATGAGTTGGATGGATGTGATTGATCTGGTGGAAAGGTGGCAGATGGTGCAGCCAGAAATCGGAAGGCATTACTCGTTGGAAACCGGACACCGTGACGTGGCTATTGAATTTTTCACAGGTGCTCAACTGTCTCCAGGAGCAGAGAAGAATTTCAAGTTGTAAGTTTTTTTAGGAATCGAAGTTCTCAAAAAATCGGTTTTATTTTCAGTGCCAACGACCTGTACACATATGGTTTTACGTTTTGGATTAATCAAGAAAAAGTGCTCAACGTCTTCTTGGAAACTGGCAAAGATGACGATGGAATGGACAAATATGTGATGCATTTCAAAGTTGAGCCAAAAATGTAACTCTTGTTTGAAAATTGCTGTTCTTTGTTTTTTTTTTGTTGACTTAATTAAAACAATTTATAAAAAAGGAGTTTTTTCGGTACTATTAGAAAAATTATGAACCACTGAAGTACGGTAGTGTTCTCGGGTGTCGCCGGCAACTTTTGGTCGGAAGTTGGTCGGCTTCTGGTCGCTGCTTGGTTGGATTACGGACAAGACCGCTACTGAAGCCGACCAAAATCCGACAAACTTCCGACCAACTTCTGACCTCATAACGGCAGGGGCCAGGTTCGGTTCGCATTATTGATTATTTTTAAAAGCAACACAGCAATCGGTATCAACATTTATTTATTACAAGTAAAGTTTAACAAAAAAAAGAAAGATAAAAATTTACAGGAAAACGAACGAAACTTAAAACATTACAATTCAGTTATCGAGGACCATCTTTTTGTGTTGACTTGAATTTGGAGAAAGCTGTTGTGTTGACGTGACGTTGCCTGAAATCGCAAAAAATTACCGGAAAACTGGTATCAGAAGGGTCCATTTAATAGAAAGGCCCCTCTAACAGAAGGGACTTCCGAGAGTAAAAGTAGAAGGAACCTTCAAAACCTGTTGTTTGAAAATTTCTGTCTTTTTTCAATGAAAAATATTTCGGAAATCCTTCAATTCACAGTTTTTTTTGCTCAAAACCATTTGTTTTTCAAAAAATCTCAATTTTGGTGAAATCGCTAGGTTTTCATGAATTTTGAACGGAAATTCACCAAGTTTTTGATGATAAATTTTGAAAACAGTGGTCTGAAAAACAAAAGGTAAACCTCTTATTGAAGGTCCCTTGTAATAGAAGGGCCCTTCGGAGGTACCTTGGGACAATAGTAGTGCCGGCTCTTCTAATACAGGTTCTAAGGTGATTTTGAATTCAGAATATAATAATCTAGCTGGTTAATTTTTCGGCTCCTCTCCCAGTTTTCTATCATCCAGTTGTTATTTTTCGATTCCTGGAAGAAACACTTTCAAAAATTCAATTTTTTTTCAGGAAAAAATTACCTGCCATTAGCGATGTCGCAATCTCTCGGCGTTGAAATGTTGAAATTTATTTATTTTTCGGAAAACTTCAATTTCTATGAGAAAAATTTAGAGACCAACTAACCTATTAATTTTTTTTGTTTCTTACGAAGAATTCATCTCTCATGGTTCCGGACGTATTTGTCTGAAAAACTGATTTTAAAATTACAAAGAAAATTCAAAAACAAACGTTTCTAGGTAAAACGTCAAGAAAAAACAGTTTCGAAAAAATAAACAAGAATGAGAAACGCACGCGTCGCATACGCAACGCTTCTTAAAGCCGACCAAGATCTGACAAAGATCTGACCAAAATACGACCAGAAGCTGAACCCCTCTTAACTTCCGACCAGAAGTTGCAAACGATGTATAACTTCTGACCTGAAGTTGACCAGCCTCAGATCAGAAGCCGACAGGTCCTTAACTTCCGACCTGAAGCTGACTTAGATCCGACGAGAAACCGACCCCCCCCCCCTCAACTTCTGACCAAAAGTTGCAGACCCGCACCCGAGTTGAATGAATCAAACTCTTTTGCTATTCCATCTAGCCATTATCACGTTCAGCCAAAAATAACAATCTTTCTGACCATGCGGGTAAAGAGAGCTAGGGGTCTTCTATAGATTCCCGGATTCCAAGATTTCGATGGGAGAAAAAAAAACGCTTTAGCTGTCATTTATGTACCATAGACACTGCCAGCGTTGCTCTGCTGGAGAAGAATGCTCTTGGGAAGGAAATGACCTAGATTGGGACCTTCTTCTTAATTGGCGAGGATCAGACATTCTGAAGACAGCTAGGCCCAGGTGGGATGTTTCTCCTGGGAAGGATGGTCCGCATCATAAGACACTGCTCATTCTGACCATTCATTCATTCTATCCTTTATCCTCCTCATCGACAGGTACACATTTTTTGTGCGTCTTTTATTGATTTTTTGACATTTTTTGAGTCTCTCGTTCCACTCGTTTGCCTCTGGGCTCTATGGGTTTTTATCCTCGAACGAACTTTTCAATTTCCAGACCAATAATGTCGCGACCACTTATCTTTGACCTCTGGTCAACTGTGATGGATCGGATGGACCTTGCCAATAGGTTAGTATTTTTCAAAAATATATTGTAATCCAATAGAGCGCATTTTCCAGAATCCTTCTCTCCCAAAAATGTCCAGCATTCCGTAGAACCGACCAGCGATGCTCTGCGAAAGCCGCCACAGTTGAGATCACAACGAATAGTGTGAAAATCAACAACACTAGCTTCTACGTCGCTGAGTATGAAACTGGGGAACACATTGAGGTTTTTCGAAACGGCGTGAAGTGGAAGATGGTGTTTCTTAGAACTACCGTACCTCTGCGTGAAGCTAAGAAGAAGCTATTCAAGGCGATTATGAAGAGAAGATCTGGAACTTTGAATGTTCAGAATCTGTCGATCCTTGGAGATTTGAATTTCCCGCCGAATTTGAAACTCTGCGTTCAAAACGTGAATGTTGCGAGACCTTACCGTAACTTTCAAGAGGACGATAGGATCAAGCAAACTAGAACATCAACGCTTTACAAGGATCTCCAGAAGGTTCTAACAGCTGATAGCTTCCCATTGGAGACTCTCGAAATGGATTACAATTTCTCAGCGAGATTAGCTGCTCCAGCAAAAACTGTTATCCTCGTTGGAGAGCCATACGGTATTGAGGTCTCTGATATTCATAGAATTCATGTCAAAAAATGTACTATGAGTTGAATAAATGTGATTGATCTGGTGGAGAGGTGGCTGATGGTGCAGCCAGAAATCGGAAGACATTACTCATTGGAAACCGGACACGGTGACGTGGCTATTGGATTTTTCACAGGTGCTCAACGGTCTCCAGGAGCAGAGAAGAATTTCAAGTTGTAAGTTTTTTTAGGAATTAAAAATTCCCAAAAATATCTATTACAGTGCCAACGACCTGTACACATATGGTTTCACCTTTAAGATCAATCAGGAAAAAGTGCTCAACGTCTTCATGGAAACTGGCAAAGATGACGATGGAATGGACAGATATGTGATGCATTTCAAGATTGAGCCGAAAATGTAACTCTTGTTTGAAAATTGCTGTTCTTTGTTTTTTGTTTTGTTCGTTTTAATGAAACAATTTATTCCAAAAAAAATAGAATTTTCGAAAAATGACAGATGTTCGGGACAGCTGAAAAACACACTTTGCCAAAGCGACCCTTGTTTAGACCCGGGTTTTTTTGGCTTTTTTGCAATTTTTCGTGCAAAAAAAAATCGGGAAAATCAATAAAAATCAGAGGAGCAGCCCGATAATCGGTGAAAATTGATAGTGTCGGCCTGCCGCGACAGTCGCCGAGAGAGTACACGAAACGAGGAGGGGCGAGAGAAAGTGTCGTGAGATATGCAACATGATGTGCGAACACCGTCACGACGTATTGCACACACCGGGTGATTGGAAAATTTTCAATCGCAGGATTCGATAAATTTTCAGATTTTCCTTGTTTTAGCGGGGTTTTAAAGAATTTTTAGGGGACATATATACAATTTTCTTGCTCTAAATTCAATTTCGATGTTAAAAATAGGTTAAGATCGCTGAAAAATCTCCAAACAAATAGGGATAAAAATTAGGAATTTTTGAGATGACTCATGGTGAAATGTAATGAGTTTTATAGTCTTAAGTTGCTTGAATTTCCCAATTTTCCGTGTTTTTTTATTTTTTGGAAAATGGTCAAGTCTAAGCTCTCCATCTCTGGCAGGCCGCCCGAAAACGCCCTACAGGGCGTCACACCCGGGCGGGCGGGCGGGTGCAATTGCCAGAGTTGGAAAGCTAATTGTAAGTCACGTCGGTTCCAGATCCTTCTATATCCTTCTTCTATAGGTTCTGCTGATGAGCGCTTGCTGACCAAGAAAGAGTTGTTAAAGGGGGCGTCCACAATTTCCAAAATTTTTGAGATTTTTATATCAATCGATGCAGAATTTTGGGTCGGTAAGAAAACTCTCTTGGACTATGGTCCGAAAATCACTCGTTCTTAAGATATATGTCAAAAACAGGTCGAAAAAATGAACGTAGAGGGTGCAGATTAGGGAGCTAGACAAGAGGCAGAATCCTTGAGGGTGCACGCAAAGAATTGAATGAAAACGTGAATTCTTATTATCGGCTTTATTCATGCTTTGGACGGAAACTGTACTGTACTAAATGTACTAAAGGAAACAAACCCCGATAAAAAGAATTCACTTTTTTATTCAATTCTTTGCGTGCACCCTCAAGGATTCTGCCTCTTGTCTAGCTCCCTAATCTGCACCCTCTACGTTCATTTTTTTTGACCTGTTTTTAACATATATCTTAAGAACGAGTGATTTTCGGACCACAGTCCAAGAGAGTTTTCTTACCGACCCAAAACTCTGCATCGATTGATATAAAAATCTCAAAAATTTTGGAAATTGTGGACGCCCCCTTTAAATAGCCTCGCATAGGATAGAAGCTTTTCCCCTAAGATTTAGATTAATGCCGATTGCGTAAAGTTGTGGAGAGAATACAGAACATTCTGAAAACAGTTGAGACCAGGTGGGATGGTTCTCCTGGGAATGATGGTCCGCATCATTCGACACTCCTCATTCTGACCATTCATTCTATTCTTCATCCTCCTCATCGACAGGTACACATTTTTGTGCGTCTTTTATTGACTTTTTGGTATTTTTGAATCTCCCGTTCTACTCGTTTGTCTCTGGGCTCTATGGGTTTTCATCCTCAAAAGAACTTTTCAATTTTCAGACCAATAATGTCGCGACCACTTACGTTTGACCTTCGGCAAACTGTGATTGATAGAATGGACCTTGGCACAAGGTTAGTATATTTCAAACAATTATTGTACAATAGAGCGCATTTTCCAGATTCCTTCTCTCCCAAAAATGTCCAGCACTCCGTAGAACTAATCAACGATGCCCGGATAAAGCCACCACCGTCGAGATCAAAAAGGATAGTGTGAGAATCAACAACACCACCTTCTATGTCAAGAAATATCAATCTGGACAACACATGGAGATCTCCGAAGACGATGGGGATTCTAAGAAGGTGATCCTGAAAACTACCGTACCCCTACGTGTAGCTAAGAAGAAACTATTCGAGACGATTATGAAGAGAAGATCTGGAGTTGTGAAGATTAAGAATCTATCGATTATTGGGGATTTGAATTTGCCGCCAAACTTGAAACTCTGCGTTCGAAACTTGAAAGTTGCGAAACCTGCTTTCAGTTTTCTAGAGGACTTCTCAGAAAAACAAAGAAGAACTTCAACTCTCATTGTCGATCTCCAGAAGGTTCTAACAGCAGACAGCTTCCCATTGGAATCTCTCGAAATGGATTACAATTTCGCAGTGATCTCAAACATTCCGACTAAAACTTTAATCACCACTAGACAGCAATTTAGTATGGAGGGTCCAGCACACGAGCCCGTTGATATTCATAGAATTCATGTCAAAAATTGTGTGAGTGATTGGTTGGATGCGGGATATTTGGTGGCGAGGTGGCAAATGTCGAAGCCAGAAATCGGAAGACATTGGTCATTGGAAGGATGCTACAATGTGGTGGATAGCATTTATACAGCTGCTGCAAAGGCTCCAGGAGCACAGAAGAGATTCAGTGGCAACGGATTCTTCGGAGATGTAACCTTTCCGATCGACGAAGAGAAAGTTCTCAACGTCTTTATTGAAGTTGTCGAAAAGGAGAATGGAACGGAGGAATATGAGGTTCATTTCAAAGTTGATCCAAAATTGTAATTCTTGTGGAAAATTGTTGTTCTTTGATCTTTGTTATGTTGACCTGAATAAAATACTTTTTTTCAAAAAAATGATTTATCTTGAGGAAATGGAAAATCACAAATTGTCAATTTAAGAAAGAAGGATTCTTGGAATCCGATGGGAGAATAGAAGACGTTTTAGCAGTCATGTATATACCATAGACACTGTCAAACGTTGCTCAGCTGAAGGCGAATGCTCTTGGGAAGGAAGTGGCCTAGATTGGGTCCCTCTCACATAGACACGAGACTGTCAATCAGGTCATCTTCATAACTGGTGAGAATCTAAACATTCTGAAGAAAACTAGGTCCAGGTGGGATGGTTCTCCTGGGAAGGATGGTCCACACCATAAAACACTCCGCATTCTGACTATTCATTCATTCGTTTCTTCGTCCTCCTCATCGACAGGTGCACATTCTTTAGTTCGTCTTTTATTGATTTTTCCTCACTTTTTGACATTTTTTGATTCTCCCGTTCCACTCGTTTGCCTCTAGGCTCTATTGATTGATCCTCAAACGAACTTTTCAATTTCCAGACCAAAAATGTCGCGACCACTTACCTTTGACCTTCGGCAAACTGTGATTGATAGAATGGACCTTGCCAATAGGTTAGTATATTTCAAACAATTATTGTACAATAGAGCGCATTTTCCAGATTCCTTCTCTCCCAAAAATGTCCAGTACTCCGTAGAACTGACCAACGATGCCCGGATAAAGCCACGACCGTCGAGATCAAAAAGGATAGTGTGAGAATCAACAACATCACTTTCTATGTCAAAAAATATCAATCTGGAGAACACATGGAGATCTCCGAAGACGATGGGGATTCTAAGACGGTGGTCCTGAAAACTACCGTACCCCTACGTGTAGCTAAGAAGAAACTATTCGAGACGATTATGAAGAGAAGATCTGGAGTTGTGAAGATTAAGAATCTATCGATTATTGGGGATTTGAATTTGCCGCCAAACTTGAAACTCTGCGTTCGAAACTTGAAAGTTGCGAAACCTGCTTTCAGTTTTCTAGAGGACTTCTCAGAGAAACAAAGGAGAACTTCAACGCTCATTGTGGATCTTCAGAAGGTTCTAACAACAGATAGCTTCCCATTGGAATCTCTCGAAATGGATTACAATTTCGCAGTGATCTCAAACATTCCGACTAAAACTTTAATCACCACTAGACAGCAATTTAGTATGGAGGGTCCAGCACACGAGCCCGTTGATATTCATAGAATACATGTCAAAAATTGTGTGAGTGATTTGTTGACAGCGGATCCTCAGTCAGTCGAGACCGATCCTGTGTCCTAACCCAAGAGTGCTCGCGCGCCTGCTGCGCGCCCTAAAAACCTGAAAGTGTGTGTGAGATAAGCGGTGCAAAGGCAAAACAGTACACAAGGTATCATTGACCCATTTATTATACGGAAAAGGATGGGGCCAAGATAAACGGTAAAGACAATCGAGAGGGGAAATACCAGCAAGAACAGAAAAAGGGGGAAAATTGGTGTAGGGCTAAAACCTGGCGGTGGGCCGCCAGGAAACCTTGCGGACCCACGAAACTGGTGCTGGTCAAACCTCTGAACGCCAAACGTACACAAAGGGGGTTAAATCTGGAAGTAAAACGCCTAAAAAAGTCCTTGGAGCTACCGTCGGCGGTTCGGTGCCCGGACGCAAGAGACGACTGGCGCGCGCAGAGAGCGCGGCGCCTGTCGGCATGCGTTGCGGGTCTCGCCACGATCGGTGTGCGCCTTTAAAGAGAAAAGAGGTGGTAATTCAAATATGAATATTCGCATTGAAAGAATGCGAGAAAGAATAAATTCACAGAATAATATCGGAAATAAGGGAAAATAGTGAATGAATAATCAAAGCATGTAATTCAGGGGGATTTTGCGGGGAAAATCGGTAGATTCTGAGTTACTTGCTTTCAGGTTGACAATTATCTGCCGGTAACCGGGATTTTTGTCAACATGATTGGTTGGATGCGAGATATTTGGTGGCGAGGTGGCAAATGTCGAAGCCAGAAATCGGAAGACATTGGTCATTGGAAGGATCCTACAATGTGGTGGATAGTATTTATTTAGCTGTTGCACATGCTCCAGGAGCACAGAAGAGATTCAGTGGCAACGGATTCTTCGGAGATGTAACCTTTCCGATCGACGAAGAGAAAGTTCTCAACGTCTTTATTGAAGTTGTCGAAAAGGAGAATGGAACGGAGGAATATGAGGTTCATTTCAAAGTTGATCCAGTCTCTTAATTCTTGTGGAAATTTGCTTCTTCGTTTTCTTTGGTTGGTTTCAATGAAATATTTTTTTGTTTCCAAAAAATTGATTTATCTTGAGGAATTGCATCACCCTAGGAATTGCATCATCTTTTGATACTGCTAATTAAACTATTATCTATCCCAGCCAGAAATAGCCATCTTTCTGACTATGCAGATAAAAAGAGACGGGGTCTTCTATAGATTCCAAGATTCCGATGGGAGAATAGAGAACGTTTTCGCTGCCATTTACGTACCATAGACACTGCAAACGTTGCTCAGCTGAAGGCGAATGTTCTCGGGAAGGAAATGACCTAGATTGAGACCCTCTCACAGACTGTCAATCAGGTCATCTTCATGATTGGAGAGAATCTAGACATTCTGAAGACAGCTAGGTTCAGGTGGGACGGTTCTCCTGGGAAGGATGATCCCCATAATGAGACACTCCGCATTCTGACTATTCATTCATTCGTTTCTTCTTCTCCTCCTCGACAGGTACACATTTTTTGCTCGTCTTTTATTGATTTTTTGGTATTTTTGAGTCTCCCGTTTCACTCGTTTGCCTCTGGGCTCTATGAGCTTTTATCCTAAAACCAACTTTCCAATTTCCAGACCAATAATGTCCCGTCCCCTTATCTTTGACCTCTGGCCAACTGTGATGGATCGAATGGACCTTGCCAATAGGTTAGTATTTTGCAAAAATATACTGTAATCCAATAGAGCGCATTTTCCAGAATCCTTCTCTCCCAAAAATGTCCAGCACTCCGTAGAACTGACCAACGATGCCCGGATGTAGCCGCCACCGTCGAGATCACCCCGGATTATGTGAGAATCAATGACACCACCTTCTATGTCGAAAAATATGAATCTGGAGAACACATTGAGGTTTCCATGGACACTTTCTGCGGACACCATTTTAAGACGGTGGTCCTCAAAACTACCGTACCTCTACCTGAAGCTAGGGAGAAGCTGTTCGAAACTATTATGAAGAGAAGATCAGGAGTTTTGAAAGTAAAGAATATGTCGGTTCTTAGAGATTTGAATTTGCCGCCAAATTTGAAACTCTGCGTTCAGAACTTGAAAGTTGCGAGACCTTACTCTAACTCTCGAGAAGACGATATGATCAAGCAAACTAGAACATTAACGCTTTTCAAGGATCTTCAGAAGGTTCTAACAGCTGATAGCTTCCCGTTGGAGTCTCTCGAAATGGATTACAATTTTTCGTCGTTGAGAATAGAGGCTCCAGCAAAAACTGTAGTTCTCACTGGACAGGCATACGGTATCGAGACCTCTAATATTCATAGAATTCATGTCAAATACTGTAATATGGATCCGGTGAGAGTGATGGATTTGGTGGAGAGATGGCAGATGGTACAGCCAGAAGTCGGAAGGCATTACTCGTTGGAAACCGGACACCGTGACGAGGCTATTGGATATTTCACAGCTGCTCAAATCTCTCCAGGAGCAGAGGAGAATTTCAAGTTGTAAGTTTTTTTTCTTGGTATTAAAGTTCTCAAAATATCGGTTTCATTTTCAGTGCCAACGATTTGTTCACATATGGTTTTACCTTTTCGATCAATCAGGAAAAAGTGCTCAACGTCTTCATGGAAACTGGCAAAGATGACGATGGAATGAACAAATATGTGATGCATTTCAAAGTTGATCCAATTTAATTAACTATTATTTGAAAATTGCTGTTCTTTGTTTTCTTTTTGTTTTGTTGGTTTTAATAAAACGATTTATTTGAAGAAATAGTTATTCAGAAGAATCCTAAATCACTGGAATACGGTCGTAACAACTAGAACATTCTGAAGATAACTGAGGCCAGGCGAGACGATTGCTCCTGGGAAGAATGGTCCACATTGTAAGAGGCCCTGCCTCATTCTGACTATTTATTGATTTTTTTCCTTTTTCCTCCTCATCGGCAGGTACGCATTTCTTTGTGCGTCTTTTATTGCTTTTTCATAAGGATTTCTGAGTTTTTTAAAATAAAATTCAATTCATATCTTGTCTCTGAAATAGGACTAAAAAATGTTTCTGGAACATTTCTCAAATATGATAGTTCAAATTTCTTAATTTTCGCCATCTTGCGGACCAAGTCATTTTAATATCTCATGCTTATACAGTATCCTCTGTCAGAAAGCCCAATTTCCAGATAATTTCCAGACGAATCATAAACATTTCTCAATTTTTTAAATTCCAATTTCTGAGCTTTTGTCTTTGCAATCTTTACTCAACAAAATCTGTCTGTGTGTGCGTGTGTCCGTTTGTTCCGTGTCGCCGGCCCTAACGATGTCCATAATGGACCAAAATTTCCCAAATTTTCACAGATAATCCGTAATAGCAGCGAGATGATGCCCAAATTTTCCTTTTTTTTTGAAATATTGCCTTTGAAGCCTTCTGGAGCCATTAGCAAAACGCTGTGGAACCCAATCTTGTTCTATATGAAATCCCGATTTACAGTACTTTCCGATTTCCAGATGCCCCGCCCACTTCTCTATGACATCTGGCCAACTGTGATTGAACGAATGGACCTTGCCAACAGGTTAGCTATTTCAACGGTCTTGTACAATAGAGCGCACTTTCCAGAATCCTAATGACCCAAAGATGTCCAGCACTCCGTAGGACCGACAAATGCTGCCCTGCTGAAGCCAACACCGTTGAGATCACACCGGATATTGTGAAAATCAATAACACCAGCTTCTACGTCATAGAATATCGATCACGAGGACACATTGAGATTTTCAAAGACGATGTGAATTGTAAGACTGTGGTCCTGAAAACTACCGTACCTGTAGATGAAGCTAGGGAGAAGCTATTCGAGACGCTCATGAAGAGAAGATCAGGAATTGTGAAAGCTAAGAACCTGTCGATTCTTGGAGATTTGAATTATCTCCCGCCAAATTTGAAATTCTGCGTTCGGAACTTTAAAGTTGCAAAGGCTGACTGTAACTTTCAAGAAGCTTTTAGCGAAAAGGAAAGGAGAACTGCAACACTCATTGTCGATCTTCAGAAGGCTCTAACAGCAGACAGCTTCCCATTGGAAACTTTCGAATTCGATAACAATTTCTCATTGGTCCCAAGTGCTACGGCAAAAACCGTAATCACTTATAGAGAAGCCATCGGTATCCAAACTTCTGATATTCATAGAATACATATCAAAAACTGTATTATGAATCGGATTAGAGTGAGAAATTTGGTGGAGAATTGGCAGATTTCGAAGCCCGAAATCGGGAGACATTATTCATTGGAAGTATATAACCGGATTGATACCGCGATCAGATATTTCACATCTGATCAACATCCTCCAGAAGTGCAGAGGAATTTGAAACTGTGAGTTTTTTTTAAGACTCCGAAATTTTGGCATGGTAATATTTTCAGTGCCCACGGAACGTTCGAGTATAGTCTAACCTTTCCGATCAATCAAGAAAAAGTGCTCAATGTCTTGCTGGAAAAGATAACAAATGAAATTGGAATGGACAAATATGTGATGCATTTTAAAATTGATCCAAAGTTGTAATTTCATGTTAAAAATTGTTATTTTTTTTAAGTTTTTGATCCAATAAATCCTTCGATGATGATCTCCTTTGTGTTGTTCCTCTGAAGTAGCTCAGCTCTCTGTCTGTCTGTCTGTCTGTCTGTCTGTCTGTCTGTCTGTCTGTCTGTCTGTCTGTCTGTCTGTCTGTCTGTCTGTCTGTCTGTCTGTCTGTCTGTCTGTCTGTCTGTCTGTCTGTCTGTACTACTCTGACATGGAATGACTCCCAAGTGTTACCCTTGAAAAAAATCGAGACCTATACGGTTGAATAGAGCATAAAAAGTTATTTAAGAATCCAAATGGAATAGTTGGTAAAAATTTTTTTTTTCGAGTTATGGTCCAAAAAGTACCAAAAAATGGCTATATTTTCAAAAAATCATAACTTTGTCAGTTTCTGTCCGTTTGTTGCAATTCAAAAAACAGTAGATAGACAATCAATTGAAGTTTGAATAAAAAATTTTTTTGATTTTTTTCCTATTGATTGGATTATTGATTTTTTGAAAAAATCGAAAAAATTTTCGAAATCTCAAAAATCCCAAGTTATCTTTTTTTCTCATTATGACCATTGAATTCAGCACATTTGAATTACTATAGAAACATATCAATACCCCGGGGGAAATCATGTCCACACAAGTTATGCCAAAAAATGTCGATTTTTGGCACTTTTCTGCTTTGAATTCGTTGTCCTCGGCGGCCGGTATAGAGAGGGGCATACTTTCTTTTGTGGTTTTTACATGCGTATCGTTTACCTATAATGTTTGAAACACAATTCAGTAACACATGAAGTCGAATATTCAAATGTCGTACCATTTCCTAAAATGAGCACTTGAAAAAAATCAAAATTTTTACCTTTCACAGGGCACATCTATAGTCAAACTTGATGGAAACAGGCAAACTCTTTTTTTAACATGATCAGAAGAACATAATCTTATCAACGGCTTGAACAGAATTTTGAGTTAGGCCCTAAAAATTAAAATATTTCCGTTTTTTACACGCTAACCCCTATTTTTAGCGAATTTTTACCTTTCACAGGGCACATCTATAGTCAAACTTGATGGAAACAGGCAAACTCTTTTTTTAACATGATCAGAAGAACATAATCTTATCAACGGCTTGAACAGAATTTTGAATTAGGCCCGAAAAATAAAAATATTCACTGATGATGGGACACCTCTTGTTTTGGACCATAACTCGAAAACGAGACGAAATTTCAAAAAACTGTTAACGCCATTCGATTTAAAATTGAAAAATACTACTGTAAAAGTAATATTAGTTTGGTCCGTGTGGTGGAAGTAGGTGTAAATGATAATGGTCGAATTCGATAATCCAAAACTGACAGGATACATTTCGAAAATCGTTCATATCGCCTACATCAACCATATGGACCAAATCAAGAACAGTTATCTTTAGTTAATTTTTAATTTTAAATCGAATGGCGTTAACAGTTTTTTGAAATTTCGTCTCGTTTTCGAGTTATGGTCCAAAACAAGAGGTGTCCCATCATCAGTGAATATTTTTATTTTTCGGGCCTAATTCAAAATTCTGTTCAAGCCGTTGATAAGATTATGTTCTTTTGACCGTGTTAAAAAAAGAGTTTGACTGTTTCCATCAAGTTTGACTATAGATGTGCCCTGTGAAAGGTGAAAATTCGCTAAAAATAGTGGTTAGCGTGTAAAAAACGGAAATATTTTAATTTTTAGGGCCTAACTCAAAATTCTGTTCAAGCCGTTGATAAGATTATGTTCTTCTGATCATGTTAAAAAAAGAGTTTGCCTGTTTCCATCAAGTTTGACTATAGATGTGCCCTGTGAAAGGTAAAAATTTTGATTTTTTTCAAGTGCTCATTTTAGGAAATGGTACGACATTTGAATATTCGACTTCATGTGTTACTGAATTGTGTTTCAAACATTATAGGTAAACGATACGCATGTAAAAACCACAAAAGAAAGTATGCCCCTCTCTATACCGGCCGCCGAGGACAACGAATTCAAAGCAGAAAAGTGCCAAAAATCGACATTTTTTGGCATAACTTGTGTGGACATGATTTCCCCCGGGGTATTGATATGTTTCTATAGTAATTCAAATGTGCTGAATTCAATGGTCATAATGAGAAAAAAAGATAACTTGGGATTTTTGAGATTTCGAAAATTTTTTCGATTTTTTCAAAAAATCAATAATCTAATCAATAGGAAAAAAATCAAAAAATATTTTTTTTTTAACTTCAATTGATTGTCTATCTACTGTTTTTTGAATTGCAACAAACGGACAGAAACTGACAAAGTTATGATTTTTTGAAAATATAGCCATTTTTTGGTACTTTTTGGACCATAACTCGAAAAAAAAAATTTTTACCAACTATTCCATTTGGATTCTTAAATAACTTTTTATGCTCTATTCAACCGTATAGGTCTCGATTTTTTTCAAGGGTAACACTTGGGAGTCATTCCATGTGAGTTACTTCAAAATGAAAATTGAAAATTTCGTAACACATGTTGCCTCCACTCCCATGATTCATTTGTTTTTCTTTTTCAATTGTGTTAGAGAGAGGAGACGCAGAGAAATAGATAAATCACATGTCCTCTCGCAGAGGCTTATATATAGCATAGAATGTCTCCTTCATTCATTTCCCCTTTCGACGACTTTACTGGATAGACGTCTCTCGGAATTTTCCAGAAGAATCCTAAAAATGAATGGATTCCAGGAAACTTCCTTTATTTTTCTGTATATTTAGTAGTTCTATGTATTCCTAGAATCTTCCAAAAACCTTATAAATGAATGGGTTTTGGAATTTTCGTTGAAAATTTGATTTTTTTTAAAGGTGAGTACACAAGAATCTAGAAAAACCGAATTAGCTCGAAGATTTTTTGAAAACCAGGCAATTCTTGAAGATTTTAAAAACTTTGGCAGAGATTTCGAAATTTCCATATTTTCGGGAAGTTCAATTTTTGAATTTTCTCAAAAATTTCGACATTTAAATTTTTCGGCGGAAATTCAAAATTTAAATTTTTTGGCGAAAATTTCAAAATTTTGAATTTTGCTGGCAAATCGAAATTCTCAAATTCCTTTCAGCTTATCAATCAGGATACGGCGAATATCACATGCAACTGGAGGAGTATGTCGGAGCGCACTTCATAGCAGAACTCATGTCACAATGCTAGACATTCCGACGGTAATTCCGGAAAAATATGGTTGCGAATCTATAAAATGTTTTTTAGTCTATGATGAATCCAAACATGGAATGCTTCTTCAACTTGTCACAAATGTGAACGAACAGGATGCCGAGGAGTTTTTCCAGTATAAATGATTTCTTGACTTCCATATTGTTTGTTTTTAATAAATCTTTTTTGATAATTTATAACTTGTGTTACTTATGGATGAGGACTTATCATGAGGCTTATATTCAGATTCATACAAAAGCATTTATAATTTTTTCGATTTTTCTGAAACTTTCAGGTTATACTAAACAAAAGTAAAGCTTCAATTTCGTAGTTGCCAACATTTTTCTAGCTACCGTAGTTTTTGAGTTATGCGCCTTTGAAGTTTGCTGACACCTCTCGGCGAGCGCAGGAGGGGGGAGGACTGGGGGGTTTTGAGCTGGCTAACTTTAAAGGGGAACTCCGACCAAAAATTTTTGTTTAATTTTTTCTCATTAAAATGTTCTCGATGTAACGTATTTTCATAATACTCATACGAAAAAATTCAGAAAAAGTCGAAACTCCTGAAAACGCCGTCAAATTTGAAGCGCCGCTCAGTTCTCGCCGATTAGGGACTAGAAAAATCTTGAGTTCGGCCACGCGGCCACGCATTTTTCAATGCAATTTTCGCCGTTTTCAGCCGTTTTTCTCTGTAATTTTCGTAACAATTTGATGATTCCACTAATTAATAATTAAAGACAGCAAAAAAAGCGTATTCAAGTCAACATTGACTACAGGAGCGATGGAGAATCGCCGCTGTCAGTCAACAGACGTAAACATTTCGTTTTCTCGCAACTATTTCGCGAAACCGTCTTCCATAAGCTCAATCCATTTCACTCTTTCAGAAGTAACAATGGTTAGCTTTCGAACAGGCTTTTGGGCTCATCTACTATGACAGCGTCGTTTCTCTGTCGCTCGTGTAGTCAATTTTGACTTGAACACACTTTTTTGCTGTCTTTATTTAATAATTGATGGAATCGTTATATTTCTACAAAAATTACAGAGAAAAACGGCTGAAAACGGCGAAAATTGCATTGAAAAATGCGTGGCCGCGTGGCCGAACTCGAGATTTTTCTAGTCCCTAATCGGCGAGAACTGAGCGGCGCTTCAAATTTGACGGCGTCTTTCAGGGGTTTCGACTTTTTCTGAATTTTTTCGTATGAGTATTATGAAAATACGTTACAACGAGAACATTTTAAGAAAAAAAAATTAAATAAAATTTTTTGGTCGGAGTCCCCCTTTAAAGGCGCATATCTCTAAAACTAAAAGAGATAGGTTATTTTTGTGAACTAATAAAATGTTTGAAATCAAATTCTACACCATATCGACAAATTTCAGAAATCATTTTATTTTTCATATTTTTTTTCCTTTTTATATTTTCTTTTTCTTCAAATTCCTTTTATTTTCCGATCGAAATCAATCAAACCATGAACAGATGCTCTCAAATTGACACCACATGGAAGTTCCAAGCTGGAGCTTTTTCTCTAACCCTCTCCTTTATTTACACACTGTCTCGCAACCATCTAACCACCCTCCACTTCTCTCGGTCTCTCGTTTTTAGACACTCTCTCCTCTTTACACCGTTTTCTTATCGTGCCGCTTATAAAAGAGCAACTTTTTCCCACAGATGCTCATTTTATTTCTATCCTATGATGACTTTACCGAATAGACGTCTCTTGGAAATTTCCAGAAAAATCCAAAAAATGAATAGATTTCTGGAAATCTCCCCTTATTTTCCTGAATATTTTTGTATTTATTCCTAGAATCGGTATAATTCAAATATAGCCCCCCACCTCAATATGACCCCCACCTTATAGACAACTATAGTAGAGCCCCCCACCAGTACAAAAATGGGTGGGGGGCTCTACTGAGGTGTGGGGGGCTGTAGTTGAATTGGTTGATTAAAGCATGACCCCCCACCAGTGCAAAGTGGGGGGCTATAATTGAAGAACCTGGTATTCTTAAAGTATGACCCCCACCCCTCCCTGCCTTCTTCAATTAAAGGCCCCCAACATTCAAAAATAGCCCCCCAAAAAGATAACCTTATCTGAGCCCCCTACCCGATTCAAAAATGACCCCCCACCCATTCAATAATAGCCCCCCACCAATTCAATTTTAGACCCCCACCAATTCAAAAATAGCTCCCCACCATTTTTTTGGCCTAAGCCTGAATTTTATAATGTTTTAATTTTTGGTTTTGATAAGATATACATAGCTGACAAGTATTTTTCAGAAGAAGCTCAAAAGAAACAAGGAGAAATGGTGAAAAATGACACAAATTTCGAAAAAATCAAAGGAAAATAAAAACAAAAAGCTCAAAATTTGCATCATGACGGCTATGGTACCCTTCACACACCACAAACTACGCAAAAGTGGGGGGCTATAATTGAATAGGTGGGGGGCTTATTTTAAATTGGAATGGACCCTGTGATAGTGGGGGTCTATATTTGAATTGGTGGGGGGCTTTTTTTGAACTGTTCCAAGTGTATAGATTGTTGGAGGTGGGGGGCTCTACTATAGTTGATTTTGGGGGGCTATAATTGAATTGGGGTGGGGGCTATATTTGAATTCAGCCCTTATTTTCCTGAATATTTTTGTATTTATTCCTAGAATCTTTAAAAACCCCGAACGGGTTTTTGGATTTTTTTTTGAATATTAGATTTTTTCTTGAAGGTGAGTACTCACAAATCTGAAAATTCTAAATGTAAATGTTTTGAAATTTTTCAGAATTTGGCAATTTTGAAATAAAGAAGTTACTTT
Organism: Caenorhabditis nigoni; assembly: GCA_027920645.1. Classification (NCBI taxonomy): domain Eukaryota; kingdom Metazoa; phylum Nematoda; class Chromadorea; order Rhabditida; family Rhabditidae; genus Caenorhabditis; species Caenorhabditis nigoni. Next base: position 4,139,460 of record CP115866.1, on the reverse strand, counting down.
AAAATTTGAAAATTTACCGAATTTTTTAAAAGTTTTCTGTATTTCTGAATTTCAGAACTTTCTGGAATTTCTGAATTTCCAGAAATTCCGGAAACGCTGGTATTAGAAAATTCTGAGATATTGAAGTTCAAAAACTTCTTCGAGCACAATTTTAGTTTTCGATTTTTTTTTTGAAAAAAAAGTAAGGTGACGACATGGCCTAACTTTTTCAACATGATTTTTCTAGGCCACCACGTTAAAATGGCCTAGAAATGGCCTGACATGCGCCAAGTGTGTTTTCTAGGTTATTTTGATGTGGTGGCCTAGAAAACTCCCATTCAAAAAGTTAGGCCACCACTTCCAAACAAATCTAGAAAACACGCCAAGTGCATTTTAGGCCGTTTGCACACAATTTTAACGTGGTGGCCTAGAGATATCAAATTGCAAAAGTTAGGCCACCATGTTAAAATTACCTAGAAAACACATCAGGGTCATGATAGACTATTTCTAGGCCAAACAAGGTGATGGCCTAGAAAAATCAACTTGTAAAAGCTAGGCCATGACGTAAAATGTATGTGAATTTTTCAGAATAACCGATGGATCTCAATGTTAGCCAGTTTAGTTGCTCTTCATGTTCGCAATTACTCAACGTCACATTCAAAGTAAGAAATGATTTTTTTTAAAAATCGGCGACCGCCGACCAACCGCCGACCGAATCCGTGCACTTTCGCGTCAAGTGTTTGCGTACCCAGTTCGTCGTAAAATAGAGTGCTGCGTACGCAAACACTCTGAAATTTTCTACGGTCGGTTGGTCGGAAAAATTTCATCTGAAGGCTAAAATTCTTTGGTAGGCTTGGGGGCCGTACCCTTCCACTTTAATTCCGACATAACAGGTCTTTCTCAACTACTAGTTTATTAGAATATAATAAGATAAAGATACATAAAAAGGGGGATAAAAGATAAAAGGTTAAAAGTGGAGAAAGACACACGACTGATCTATCTGTCGTCCTCGAAGCACACTGACATTTCCTCTTCATATTCCTCTGAGAAGGAGAGAGTGAGAGACATAGAGTAGAGGGCGTGGCATGTAACATCTGACTCCCGTCTACTCTATGGCATCCCCCCCTTCTAGAGGAAAAGCATCCATCGTCCTCGATGGTTATGGCTCATTCCATTCTTCTCGAACTCTCTCATTGTTGAAAGGATCCCAGTTGTCTTGCTCGAATTGTCTTCAGGAGTTGTTGTCGGGTGGTGAAATCATTGTCCTTGTTGTCGCTTCTGTGACTCTTCGTCTTGTGCATTCTCGTTCGCAACGGCTATTCCAAGGTGATTGTTGCGGCTCTGAAGATGACGTTCGGTCGACTGCTCTAACAAATTCTGGTGACGTCGATTTCGGGATTCCGACTCCTTTGGCTTCTGATGATGTTGTGACCACATCCTGACTTTCTCACGATCCTTCCGCAGTACTGTGGACCATTTGAATAAATTCATTTGATGATTACTGATTGACTGCTGACTTCTCTTTCGGTTAAATTGCATGTGGAGATGGTTGGCTTCGTTCTTGATGTCCTTCTTCTCCTTCCTTGAGTCCGTGATCAGTAGTCGTGGGTCCTTTTGTTCTGCTTCTAGGTGGATCTCCGTGTTTCCATTTGTCGAGATGAGGTCGCATTTTCCGATGATGAGTTGGTGGGTCCTTGTGAAAGTTGATGAGGAGACTTGAGCGCATTTTCGTTTTCGAGTTTATTTGAGATTTTGTCAGTGGCTAAGTAGATGGGAGGTAGAGGGAAAATAACATCAGAAAGAAACATATAATAGAGAAAAAGAACAGGAGAGAAAAAGATACAATAAAATGAACGGAAAATGGAAATACAGAAAAAGTTAGAATAAAAATAAAAAAAGAACAGAAAAGAACTAACAAGAAAAAAGAAAGATAGGAAATAATTGAGTAAAGATAATTAAAGAACATAAAATGTAGAAGAATAATTGAAATGTAGAATCCTGCATCTTGATCTGGTCTCTCCATTCATGTGGCGTTTCTTTCGGTCGATTGGGCGTGTTAGTCGCGAATTCGAATGAGCGGGTCGAGGCAGAGGGCGTGGTGATGGCCTCGTTTTCCACAGTATTTGCAGACTGTTGTGGAGCACATGTGATCCGTAGATTTCCTTTGAGTGCATACTGGGCATCGGTTAGATTGTCTCATGCGTTGCATGCGTTCATCCAGATTTTTGACATTCCCACATTTGTCAGATTCGTGGCGATATCCACAGAAGATGCACGTATCGTGATTTGGATCGTCAAAATTGCGGGCATGGACATATCGGGTTATTGGATCTCTTCTTGGTGCTTGATGACTTCTCGACTCACTTCTTCTTGCAGTTTTTCTCGGGCGGTCTTCTTCAGCTGGTTCACGTCTTGAGTCCCTGTTGGCCTTGTTCTGGAGGTCGTCGAGCTTCTTGTTCATCATTTCCATTCGGGTCTGCATTTCGTCCATCTTCGTTGATGTCTCGAGCGTTCTTCCGAGGACGGTTTCGGCGACTGTTTTGGCGTCCGCCAACCATCCGTTGTGACGTTTCCCGCCTCGTTGACAAATCCTTGCCAGTTCAGTGAACGCTAAATGGCACGTGAGCTTCTTTGCGTTCACCCATTCCTCGCGCCTGTTGGGATGGACGTTAATTTCATCCAGTCGTGCCATGATGTCTCCGATACTCAAGATTTTGGCCGATGCAAATTCTTGGAGCAGCCTTATCTCCTTAAAGATGCCGTTTTCCACCGTGTCGAAGTGGAAGAGCTGTGCAGTCAGGGTGTCTTTCAGCTCGTTGATCTCCTGGAGCAATACTGCCTCCCTTTCGGCTTTCTCTTGAGCATCGAGTTTCATGCGTTGTAGTCCGTTCCATTGATGGGTTAGTGCGCTTTTGTTCCTTAGGAGCTCCTTGATTCCCGTATTGATCGTCTTGGACTTCTGCACGGCTTTCACAATTCTGTCGATGGCTGACTGGATAGCGGTACGCGTGTACGACATTGTCGATCGTGGTCGAGCGATTTCCTCTTGAGGTCGAGCAATATCCTTTGGACTCTGGTCACTCCTTTGGAAGTAGAGGTTCTTGTCTGGTGTAGAAGTGGCTGGTTTCTCCTCGTCGTTGAGTAGATTGTTGCTCGTTGAGGGTATTATACGCTTCTGAATGATCATTTTTGTAGACGGTACATAAGAACGAATGATTCAAAAAGGAACGGAAGCAGAAAATTAGGAACATCACGATGGGAAAGCAAAAGTGGATGGGAAGTGGATGATTCAAATTTTTTTTTTTTTTCAGAAACGGAGAAATTTTTGGAAAAAGAAAAGGGAGAGGGGGAGAGGGATGCGAAAAATGTTATATTTGAATGTGAAAATTTTGTATAATGTGGAGGGTTTAACGGAAAATTCTCTTGGCGGAAAATTCTCTTGGCACCTCACCGTCGGGCTGCTCGTGCCCTCATCAACAGCAGACTTAAATCCACTCCTAAGATTCCTCCTTTGTCGGTTAATGGTTCGTTGGTTACTCATGATTCACAGAAAGCTGAAGTTTTCACCTCCTCCTTCGCTTCCAACTACAACTCCATCAAACTTTCTAATGACTCAACCGGAGTCTCTTCTCCACCCTGCTCACAATCTACCTATCTTCGAGAGTCTGACATCTTTGCTCCTTGGATCATCGAAAAATTTCTCCTCAAGCTCCCACCTCGTTGTGGTTTTTTTCCCCACCCTGCTAACTACTTCATCATGAAAAAGTGCGCCACCACTTTAGCCCTTCCTCTCTCCCTTATATACTCAAGCTCGCTTGAATCTTCCCAAGTACCTACCTCGTGGAAACACGCCGTAGTTATTCCGATCCCTAAAAAAGGATCATCCTCCTCTCCTGAAAACTATCGACCAATCTCGCTTACAGATCCGTTTGCCCGTATTTTTGAACGTATACTTTGCGATACTATCAAAAATGACTGTCTTCATAAATTCAGTAGGTTTCAACAAGGTTTTCTAGCTCAGCGTTCCTGCACTACCTCATTGGTCCACTCTATCTCTACCTACAAGTCTATTTTATTCGAACACAATTCCCTTGACGTCATCTTCTTCGATTTCCGGAAAGCCTTTGACAAGGTTCACCACCAACTCCTAATCCAGAAACTCGTTAATTTTGATATTCCCAATTCCTTTATTTCTTGGTTTTCTGACTTTCTCACTGGACGCACCTTCTCCGTCAAAATTAATGATCATCTGGGGACTCCTTCCTCTATTATACCTTCCGGTGTCCCTCAAGGCACCGTTTCTGGTCCACTTTTGTTCATCATCTTCATTAATGACTTGCTTCTAGAACTAGAGAAAATCCCACGATTACACGTTGCTGCATTCGCTGACGATATAAAATTATACTCGTATGATCCTCTTGCCATCCAAACCGGTATCGACACCGTTGTTACCTGGTCCGCATCCAACTCCCTTCCTCTTGCCGAATCTAAGACTGCTCTTCTCCGATTAGGTTCCCATAATTCGTCCCACCCCTTTACAATTGTCGGTAGTACTATAAACGAATCCCTTTCCGTTCGTGACTTGGGTCTCATCACGGACCCCTCTCTCAAGTTTGCTCCCCATATAAACAAAACTACTGCCCTTGCTCTTCTCCGCTCAAAGCAACTGCTGAAATCCTTCAAGTCTAATTCACCCTCTTTCTATACCTATTTATTCAAATGCTATGTCTTGCCAATCATTGAATATTGCTCTGTGATATACTCTCCTCCACCTTCCTCTAGTCTCTCCCTCAAACTCGAATCTCCCTTAAGGTTCTTCTCTAGAATTGTTTGCCAGCGTTGCAATATCCAGTACTCTTCCTACTCTGATCGCCTCACTACCCTTAACATGTTCTCCATTCGCCATCGTAGGCTCAAGGCTCAACTAATTCTCCTTTATAAGTTTCTTGATGGTACTGCCTTCTTTCCTAACCTTGATGCACATGTCAAATTTTCATCCTCGGCTAGACGGCCCATGAACCTCATCCATCTCCGTCCCAACACATCCGATTTTTTCTCATCAATTATACCTATCTGGAATGCTATCACATGTCATGTAAATCACTTTCTTTTACCATCCCAGTTTTATTCTCTTATCAATTCTAATGTATCCCGTTTTTGATATCCCCTTGCCCTTTCTATTCTCCCATTATCCGGTGTTTTTTTTTCATTATTCTCCCGTTATTGATTTTTTTTTTTATCTTTTTCTCCCAACCCCTCAGAGCGGCCTCGTGAGGGGCATTTTCTGAGCCTCTTGTTATCTACTATCTTTTAAACTTCTGAATAAATAAATTACAATTACAATAGTATTGGGGGTTTCACCTCCTCTTCTTGCACTGCGGGGTGCCATCTCTCTTTTGTCCCTTTCTCTTCCGGCCGTAACATGTCCTCGTGCCCACTCGTGTTGGCAGGTGGCTTATTGAGTGGTGTGAGAATGTTGCGTGGTTTGCCTCGTGTGTAATCTCTTGCTTCTGGTATCATCCTCTTCGCGTCCTTTGGTCTTCTGGGGGCGTCGCATGGTTGGCCTCGTACGTGTGTGGCGTGGGATGTTGGCCTCCGGTCTTCAGTAGCTTTGTGTGATTTCTCTTTCCTGTCAGCATTTCGCGTGGGTATGCAACTGAATTCACTGATGATTGGAGTTGATGTGGCGTGATTCTTGTTTACAGCGTACTCCGTTTCGCGTGATTGGTTCTTCGTTTCTGACATTTTGATGGTGCGTGGGCATGCAATTGAATTCACTGATGTTTGAAGTTGAAATCGCGTGATTCTTGTTTACAGCATACTCCATTTCGCGTGGTTGGTTCTTGGTTTCTGGCGTTTCGGATGGTCGTCGAGATTCGGTTCAGTGTGATCTTCTGATCCATCCTATTGTTGTCGGTTCTGTTTCTAACGGATACGAGGCGTTAGAGACTGTTTAGCCTGTATCTTCACACCGTTCACGACTAAATGAACTGATACGGTTGACTACTCCATATCTCGACTCTGATTTGTTGAAATTTTGGATGGTGAAATGCGAAAAAGGAAACTAAAGTCCTAGCTCGTCATCCCAGTGACTTTGATTGCTAGAGAGTCGAATCATTCTTGTTTTTCTGCGACGGCTTAATAAATTCTAAACTATAGCTCCTCCTGTGATCAGCGGTAGATCGTATTCAGGTGTCATGAACAACTCGACGAACTGTAGTCATTTTCGTGAGCGACACGACGAGCATTTGAACAAAACATTAATAACAGGGACGGTTCTCAACCCGTTTGTAGCCTTGCCTGGTATCCTAGGTCTGGGGACCCAAGACTGAGTAAAAGAGACAGAGCGAAATCCGGCTTACCGTATCTCTCTACCAGGTGTCGATGTTAAATTAATAAAAAGGAAGGATAACATGAAAAGAGGGAAGGATAAAATGCCTATACAAGAATGATTTAATGGTATGAAGATTTTCCTAACAGGTACTAAAACTTACATCCAGAACACTTGGATTAACCAGCTCCGAATGGGTGGGCTGATGCTTTTTCTGCTGGAAAGGGGAGGTTAGCTACGCCTCTGCTTTCATGATCTCGAGAGAATCTCTGAAATTCAGTGGAAATCTACCAGAGAAAGCTTCCAAGGTGACTTTTGCCAGAGGGGGGGGGGTGAGTGTGTTCGAAGTGTTATATCGGAAAGTGGGGTTTGAGCACTCAGAAATCTTGATGGAATCGATCGATCACTTGAGTTCGGTGTGGGACCTCCATTTGGTAGGCTTGGGGGCCGTACCCTTCCACTTTAATTCCGACATAACAGGTCTTTCTCAACTACTAGTTTATTAGAATATAATAAGATAAAGATACATAAAAAGGGGGATAAAAGATAAAAGGTTAAAAGTGGAGAAAGACACACGACTGATCTATCTGTCGTCCTCGAAGCACACTGACATTTCCTCTTCATATTCCTCTGAGAAGGAGAGAGTGAGAGACATAGAGTAGAGGGCGTGGCATGTAACATCTGACTCCCGTCTACTCTATGGCAATTCGAAACGAATTCCAAATATTTACAGCTTCTTTCGAAATCTGTTATCAAACTCAACGATGTGACTCTGGAGTTTTTTTGTTCATCTGGCAATGAAGACTGTGTTTCCGACTTCAACAGGGTATTTTGCATAGTTGCAAAATCACGGGCCGGCCCGTCGAGAATTTTGGCGGGCCGGGCCGGGCCGGGCCGATGAAGTGCCGGCCCGTACCGGCCCGGCCGGCCCGGGGTACCTACAGACGTTGATTTTTTTTGATTTTTTTTTCGAAATTTTCGAAAAATTTCCAAAAATTTAGACAAAAATTACCTATTTTTCGACTATATCATACCTTGTTTATTTTGTTGAAAAATGCAACCTTTTTTCTTTTTTAATTCAAAAAATTTCCCAAATTTTCATTGGAAAATTTTCAACAGTGGTAGGCGGGCCGGGCCGGGCCGAGAAAATTTCTCTTCCGGCCCGGCCCGGCCCGGCCCGGCCCGGTCCGTTGCAACTATGGTATTTTGCTGTCTTTTTTTGTTTTTAAAAACATTGAATTTGCAGGCATCAACAAGAAGCATCTGCCAACGAACTATCAAATGCAATTCATAAATTCAATCTGTTCTAATCTAATATTAAATAAATATTTAAATATATATCTACTTCTTACTATGAGGTTCTTTATAGTTAATCGAAAAATTCAAAATTCTAGAATTTCAGAGTCAATCAACATCAAAAGCGCTCAACTGGGTGCAATCTTTGAAGGCGCATATCTCATAAACTACGGTAGCTAGAAAAAATTTATTAACTATCAAAATAAGAAACACAAATAGAGCTACAATTTTGTCATTGACAACTTTTTTGTAGCTACCGTAGTTTTCGAGATATGCGCCTTTAAAGTTAGAAAGCAGAGAGATGGGCAATAAGCAGACATCCAATCTTTAAAGGCGCATAACTCAAAAACTACCCTAGCTAGAAAAGTTTGTATACTATCAAACTAAAAAAACAAAAATAGAGCTACAATTTTATAATGAACAACTTTTTTGTAGCTACCGTAGTTTTCGAGATATGCGCCTTTAAAGTTAGAAAGCAGAGAGATGGGCAATAAGCAGACATCCAATCTTTAAAGGCGAATAACTCAAAAGCCACGGTAGCTAGAAAAATGTTCAAAACTATCAAAATAAGAAACATAGTTAGACCTTTAATTTTGCAGTTGAATACTTTTTTCTAGCTACCGTAGTTTTTGAGATATGCGCCTTTAAAGATTGCCTACGCTCCTGGCGGGGGTCTCAACTTTAAAGACGCATAACTCAAAAACTACGGTAGTTAGAAAAAAGTCGTCAACTACACAATTAAAGCTCTTTCCTTGTTTGGTATAATCTGAAATTTTCAAAGAAATCGAAAAAAAAACAACTCTAACAGACATCCATTTTATTTTTTTGCTTTAATGCCTTTTTGAGTTTTTAAAGTTTTTTTCTGGGAAATTTTTCGTGATTTCTTAGATTTCAGACATTCGAATGATTTTAGGTTACGGTAGTTGTCGTTGTGGGACCTTCGGCCACGCCCATCGGGTGGTTCTCTTCAAGTAGTGTTTAAAGAACGGCGCCAGCAGCACGCGAATCGCGCCAAGGCACCCTTGGCGCGTCTCTCGGTCTCTTGTTTTTGCACACTCTCTCGTCTTTTTCTGTCGTTTTCTTTTCCGTCTCGCTTATGAGGGGCAACTTTTTCCGTGTCTCCTTTATTTTGTATTCCAATGACCACCATCTGATTTGCGGAGGTCTTTTTTCGGGGAATTTTTCAGATAAAATCCTAAACATGAATGGATTCTGGAAATTTCCCATTATTTTTCTGAATATCTTCAACTTCTATTTATTCCTGGAATCTTCCAAAAAACCCTATAAATGAATGGGTTTCTGGAATTTTCCTATTTTTCTGAATATTTGATTTTTTAAAGGTGAGTATACATAAATCTGAAAATTTTGTGATTAATTTTTGAATTCCTGAGTTTGAAAGCTTCATTGATCTTTCTGGAAAGTTTTTTAAATAAAAATACAGTAACGGACCATAGGATATGCAAAAAAATTACTGTCGACAGTTTCAGGAATGCAGCTGTCAATTTTCCGATCATTTTGAAAACTTTGAATTCTTCTATTAGACAATTTTTGATTCTTGAAAAAGAACAAGTGATATACAGTGCTCCACATAATCATTGTTCCACCCTGAAATTTCCCTGGGACCATACTTGTAACGGGCCGGGCCGGGCCGGGCCGGGCCGGGCCGGGCCGGGCTTTTTCGAAATTTCAAGGCCCGGGCCCGGCCCGGCCCGGCCCGGCCCGGGCCCGGCCCGAGCCCGGCCCGGCCCGGCGGGCCCGTCATTTCACTAGTTTTGAAACTTTCAAAAAAACATATAAGGGGGGACCCTTATGTGAATTTTTTCGATCAAAAATTTTTTTCGAGTTTTTTCTATCTTTTGTGATCAGACATACAAACAATCCAAAAAACGAAAAAAAATGGAGAAAATTATATTTTGGCTCAAAATTTGGCTCAAAAATACAGGTTTTTTTTCTACCGGGCCCTCCGGGCCGGGCCCGGGCCTTGAAAATTTCCTCAGGCCCGGCCCGGCCCGGCCCGGGCCCGGGCCCGGGCCCGGGCCTTGGCGGGCCGGCCCGGAATTTTACAAGTATGCCTGGGACCCCTATTCAGGTCAAGATTCATAAAAAGGTGTCAACATGAAAGTTGTAGTCCTTGTTGAGAAATGGTACCTCAAAAAAACCGGAGTCGGCTTCGTGACCCGGAAAAATTTCCTGACCGAAATTCCGAAAATCACGTTTTTTCCCATCCACAAAATCATTGTTCCACTCTCAAAATCACGCTTTTTGGGGAAATTGGGTAGAGAAAATCCTGTTGAAAAATTACAAGTTTTTGGAAAGAAGGTTTTTTGTGCAGAATTTTTTGCTTAGAAAGATGAGAAACAAATAAAATACTGGAAATTAGTTATCGTTGAGTCGTCAATGCATCTGGATAGACTGGACTTTTTTCCGAAAATTCCGAATTCCGGATTCCGGATCCCGAAGTCCGGATTCCGGATTCCGGATTCCTGATTCCTGATTCCAGATTCCAAATTCCGGATTCCAAATTCCGGATTCCGGATTCCGTATTCTGGATTCTGGATTCTGGATTCCGAATTCCGGATTCATGATTCCGGATTCCAAATTCCGGATTACAAATTCCGGATTCTGGATTCCTGACTCCTGATTCCGGATTCTCGGTTCCGGATTCCGAATTCCGGATTCCTGATTCCTGATTCCGGATTCCAGATTCCGGATTCCAAATTCCAGATTCCAAGTTCCGGATTCCGGATTCCTGATTCCTGATTCCTGATTCCGGATTCTCGGTTCCGGATTCCGGATTACGGATTCCAAATTCCGGATTCCGGATTCCGAATTCCGGATTCCGGATTCCGGATTCCGGATTCCGGATTCCGGATTCCTGATTCCCGATTCCTGATTCCTGATTCCTGATTCCTGATTCCTGATTCCTGATTCCTGATTCCTGATTCCTGATTCCTGATTCCTGATTCCTGATTCCTGATTCCTGATTCCTGATTCCTGATTCCTGATTCCTGATTCCTGATTCCTGATTCCTGATTCCTGATTCCGGATTCTCGGTTCCGGATTCCGGATTACGGATTCCAAATTCCGGATTCTGGATTCCGGATTCCAAATTCCGGATTCATGATTCCGGATTCCAAATTCCGGATTCCAAATTCCGGATTCCGGATTCCAAATTCCGGATTCCGGATTCCAAATTCCGGATTCCGGATTCCGGATTCCGGATTCCGGATTCCGGATTCCGGATTCCGGATTCCGGATTCCGGATTCCTGATTCCTGATTCCTGATTCCGGATTCCGGATTCCAAATTCCGGATTCCGGATTCCGGATTCCGAATTCCGGATTCCGGATTCCGAATTCCGGATTCCTGATTCATGATTCCGGATTCCAAATTCCGGATTCCAAATTCCGGATTCCGGATTCCAAATTCCAGATTCCAAATTCCGGATTCCAAATTCCGGATTCCGGATTCTGGATTCTGGATTCCGGATTCTCGGTTCCGGATTCCGGATTACGGATTCCAAATTCCGGATTCCGGATCCCGAAGTCCGGATTCCGGATTCCGGATTCCGGATCCCGAAGTCCGGATTCCGTGTTCCGGATTCCGGATTCCAAATTCCGGATTCCGAATTCCGAATTCCGGATTCCAAATTCCGGATTCCAAATTCCGGATTCCGGATTCCGAATTCCGGATTCCGGATTCCGGATTCCGGATTACGGATTCCGGATTACGGATTCCGGATTCCGCAAGATACCGGTTATCAGTAATTTGTTGACCAACTTGGCTCGAAATACCAATTTCTCTCTTTTTTGAGTTCAGTTCGGTTCCCTCTCGGCGCCATGAAAGCTGTGAGCGTGTTGTGTTTGGAGACAGAATCCAAATTGAGGCGGAAATCATGAAGAAAAGTGAGTGTTTGATCAATATCTAGTATGTTGATAAGTTGTATTCTGTTACAGATGATTCGAATGTGGTGACCAAAATTTGGATCGATAGGATTCAAAAAGCCGACAAGGACGGACAAAACTTAGCTCCACATTCAATTGCAAGCATGCCATTTTGCAACAAGCCAAGATGTAAGTATAAGTCGTAATCTTCTAAAGTTTCATACTTTTCTTCAGTCATCCATGAACTCTCCAATGTGGACATCAAGAAAACCGTCCTGCAAGCAACAATTTTGGACGTGAAACTGAAGGTTTATTCAGGGTATGATTGATGTATAGTAGGGTGTGAAACAAACATTGGTTGAAAACTCTAGATTCTTCTATTAGACGATTTTTGAAAAGTAACAAGTACTATACTTTAAAAGGAGCAAACCATTCTACACATAATTGTTTAAAATCAGCTCTCTAGCTTCGTTTTGAAACGAGTTATGCGACTTTGAAGTTGGCAAGGCGAGAGAGTGTGTTAGAAGAAGAGAGCTCCAGAGAAGCTAGACTGTCTGCGCCCTCCTCGTTTCCTTCGCTCTCTCGCAGTGCTAAAAGTTCAAATGCACATAACTCAACGCAAAATTGTCCGTTTCTGTTGAATTTAGGCTCATTTTAAAGCTGAAAGTTACAGTAATCACTTTTTAGTTCATTTTTTGTATTGAAAACAGGCAAAGAACGTTTTTCAGAGAGTCCGTTGCCTACACAATCAGCGCTGTTTTTGTGATGAACAACTACCAAGTGTTCAACGTTCATCAGATGCGTCAAGTCGCTGAAAAGGTGAGTTTTTTTGATGATTCGGTTCACATTTATGTTTTCCAGATTGCCGTTCCAGTTTCCGAAATTCAAAACTTCCTTCAATTTGGGAATGAATACTACAGACGCTACATGGCGTATAAGGTTGCAGTAGCTGTTGTGGCACAGGAGGACGAACATGTTTATTTTAAGTTTTTTATTCAATAAATTTTTGTAAAAAATGTCCCTTTTGTTTTGTTTCATACTTAATTTGAGGTTACTTGTGCCCTCTGAATATCTAAATTTATCTTTAGTTTTTTTTTTTCAGATGAAAACCAAATTTCAGAAATTATTTGGAATTGCAGAAAAAGGCAAAAAATCTGAAAGTGCACAAAAATGTTGAAATTTTTCAGAATCAAAATGTGGGAAAATTAGAAAGTTTGATAAAAGTTCAAAAATTTGTAGAATTCCTGAATTTTCCGGATATCGTAGCTATTTAAATTTTCCAATTCCCCTTTAAAAGTGGAATTTCGAATTTTTCGATCCCTGAACTTCTGAATTTCTGAATTTCTGAATTTCTGAATTTCTGAATTTCTGAATTTCTGAATTTCTGAATTTCTGAATTTCTGAATTTCTGAATTTCTGAATTTCTGAATTTCTGAATTTCTGAATTTCTGAATTTCTGAATTTCTGAATTTCTGAATTTCTGAATTTCTGAATTTCTGAATTTCTGAATTTCTGAATTTCTGAATTTCTGTATTTTTCAACTTCTGAATTTCTGAATTTCTGAATTTCTGAATTTCTGAATTTCTGAATTTCTGAATTTCTGAATTTCTGAATTTCTGAATTTCTGAATTTCTGAATTTCTGAATTTCTGAATTTCTGAATTTCTGAATTTTCAAATTTCCGCTTTCTTTGATATTTCGAATCCAGATTTTATGAATTTTCTAAAAAACAAAAAAAAAAACGATACAATAAAAGGATGATGTAGCTGATATGATAACAGTGAAATAGTGATTCGGGGGACAGGTTTTTGGATAAAACAAAGTGGGAAAGCTGTGATGCGGGAACAATTAGAAGCACTTGCGATGAACGGTTGTAGCCCCGCACTCGTCGTAATCATCTTTTCCGATCCACATTGGTCCAAACGAACTCAGAGAGGAGATAATGGAGCCACCGATGAAAATCGAATATTCACACTCCTGGAAAAATTTCATATTTATTGTTCTCGTCACATTTCCCCCAACGTTGAACTCAACAAAAAGTAGAGGGTGGCGTTTTTTGAGACTTAATAGGTATGTTTCTGAGCTACTAAAAAACTGAAATTTCAAAAAAAAAAAATTAAAACTCACTCTTGGGGGGCCCAGATCCACTTGGCTCAGCTTCCAGAATCGGCTGACAGTCTTTGCATTTCAGAATCCGGAGTCTTCTGCTACAAATAACGACTATTCGAAACTATAAGATGTGTTCAAAACTCACTGAAAAGCTCTGAATCTAGCGAGCAATGTCATTGTTCACTCAATCATAAGACTTTCAATTTACCTGAAACGTAAAAAACTGAATTTCGATATAAGTTCAAATGTTTCCGTTCCGGATTCTGGATTCCGGATTCCTGATTCCGGATTCCGGATTCCGGATTCCGGATTCCGGATTCCTGATTCCTGATTCCGGATTCCGGATTCCGGATTCCGGATTCCGGATTCCGGATTCCGGATTCCGAATTCCGAATTCCGGATTCCGGATTCTGGATTCCGAATTCCGATTTCCGGATTCTGCCGGATTCCGTATACCGGATTCTGAATTCCGGATTCCGGATTCCGGATTCTGGATTCTGGATTCTGGATTCTGGATTCTGGATTCTGGATTCTGGATTACGGATTTCGGATTCTGGATTCTGGATTCCGGATTCCAGATTCCGGATTCCAGATTCCGGATTCTGGATTCTGGATTCCGGATTCCGGATTCCGGATTCCGGATTCCGGATTCCGGATTCCGGGTTCCTGATTCCGGATTTCGGATTCCGGATTCCGGATTCCGGATTCCGGATTCCGGATTCCGGATTCCGGATTCTGGATTCTGGATTCTGGATTCCGGATTTCGGATTCCGGATTCCGGATTCCGGATTCTGGATTCTGGATTCTGGATTCCGGATTCCGGATTCCGGATTCCGGATTCTGGATTCAGGATTCCGGATTCCGGATTCTCCGGAAACTTGAAAGGTCTGCAATTCTTGTGAATTTGAGTTACGCGAGGCATTTTTCAAATATTTTATTTTTAGAAACTTTTGAAAAATTCTAAAAGTGTTTTAAAAGTAGAGATTTTCAGCTTTTCTAAATTTTTGAAAATTTCGAATAAAAACATTTTTGGAGAAAATGCCAAAATTTTGAAATTTCGAAATCTCCGCCAAAGTTTTCAATATCTTCCCTATTCTCAAACAAATCTCAAAGTTTAAGCTAATTCGGGTTTTCCAGATTTTTGTGTACTCACCTTTAAAAGAATCAAATTCTCAGAAAAATAAGAAAATTCCAAAACCCATGCATTTAGAGGGTTTTTGGAAGATTCTAGGAATAAATAGAAGTACCAAATATTCAGAAAAATAAAGGAAATTTCCAGAAATCCATTCATTTTTAGGATTTTTCTGGAAATTTCGCAGAGACGTCTATTCAATAAAGTCGTCGAAAGGGGAAATAAATGAAAGGGACATTCTATGCTATATATAAGCCTCTACGAGAGGACATGTGTCATTTTTCTATTTCTCTGCGTCTCCTATCTCTCATACACTATAAAAAGAAAAACAAATGAATCATAGGAATGGAGGCCACAAATCAAAATTTCGAAATGTTCGATTTGTTTTTGAAAACAACTCAAAATATCATACATATTTTGGATAGCAGAGGGATTTTTATTTGAAAAAAAAACTTCAATTTCGCAGTTGAGAACATTTTTATAGATACCGTAGTTTTTGAAAACTACGGTAATTAGAAAAAAAAATTGACAATCACAAAATCGGAACGGATACTGTAAGCGGAGCCCACCCAGGAGGTTCATCCCTGATTGTGAAGGGCAGTAATTCGACAAAAAATGGCTTTGCGATATTGACAAAATATATCTCGATTCCTGTAAGAGATATTTAAAAAATCTAGAAGTGAAAATGTTTGTCTTGATATCAAACACATTTCTTTAGTTGAACATTTTTTGATATCTCAAACAGGAAACGAGATAATTAGGACCAAGGAGGTCATCTTTTAAAAGAGTTTCACAGATTTTAAAAGTAAAAATTCGAGAGTCATTTAAACGTGATGGAAAAAAAGTTTAAAAAACTTTAAATTCTAGACGAAAAGAATTACGTGAATTGGTTTAGAAACCCACGACTCAAGATGACCTCTGGGAGATAAGATCACTATAAAGGAAGAGAGAATTGGTAGGAAGAATCAGTTCTCCCTTCTCGGGGCTTCTGAGAGGGGACCGGAGAAAGGATCCGGTTCCGGAATTCTGGATCCGGATTCCAGTGTCCGGATTTCGGATTCCTCAGTCCGGATTCCGGATTCCGGGGTCAAGATTCCGGATTCCTGGGTCC
The DNA here is from genome assembly GCA_027920645.1 of Caenorhabditis nigoni. NCBI lineage: Eukaryota > Metazoa > Nematoda > Chromadorea > Rhabditida > Rhabditidae > Caenorhabditis > Caenorhabditis nigoni. Next base: position 4,123,620 of record CP115866.1, on the reverse strand, counting down.
GGATTTCTGGGTCCGGATTCCGGATTTCTGGGTCCGGATTCCGGATTCCAGGGTCCGGATTCGGGATTCGGGATTCGGGATTCGGGATTCGGGATTCGGGATTCGGGATTCGGGATTCGGGATTCTGGGTTCCAGGGTCCGGATTCCCGACTCCGGATTCCGGATTTCTGGATTTCGGATGCCGGATTCCTGGGTACGGATTCCGGATTCTGGATTTCGGATTCCGGATTTGCAAGTTCCGAGCTTTCTATCTTCTGAGAACCGGAATTTTTCAACTTCAGTATTTCAGAAGCTTCTAATTTCGGTATTTTGATACTCTTTTCCAGAATTCAAAGATACAGATTCCCCCCCCCCCCCCCCACTAGAGGAAGGAAAGTATTCCAACTTTAAAGGCGCATAACTCAAAAACTACGGTAGCTAGAAGAAAGTTGTCAACTACAAAATTGAAGGTCTATTTTTGTTTAGTATATACTGAAATTTTCAGAGAAATCGAAAAAAAATTTCAATGCTTTGGTTGATACCTTAATTTACATTGATGAATCTGAAAATGAGCCTCATCCATGAGTTACACAATATACAAATTACCAAAGAAGATTCATTTAAAAAAACAAATACGAAAACCAAAAAATCATTTATTGGAACGATAGATTTTGATGACTGAATTCGACTTGTCCTCCGCATTCCAAACAAATGGTATGGCCACATGGAACTGAAAAATTGTTAAATCAATTTTTTTTGAATTCTAAACGGCTTTCAACATGTTCCGGAAAACGTTTGAACATGTCTCATTGCATAATTTTTGAAAAAAAAAACAGAATTTTTGGAATCAATTTTTCGTACAGATCCATAGATTGCTAGAAAATTCGTCGTGAATTTTCAGATCCAAATGTTTCTAGATTAAAAAAAAACTAACCCATAACAGCTTCAAAGCATACTGGACACGATCCTGATGGTTCATCAACAACGCTTCGTTTTTCTTCGATTCGGCCTCCAGTTTTTGATTCTTTTGGTGAAGTTTGATAAGCACTAGTGACAAATTCGGTGTCAATCGGCGTACTTCTCGTCGAAGAGTTATCTGAAATACCAGAAAATAAGCAATAAAAACCCTAGGTGTGTACTTTGAGCTCAATTATCTTGGCTGTTTTCAAATATATCAAAATTTTGTAAACTACAAAAATGTAAAGCATTAAATTTTACACATTTTATCAGTTGACAAACTTTTGATAACCCTTCTGGGAATTGAGATAATTGAGCTCAAAGTACAAGGTGCTTCCTACTTCTCGACCCTGGATTAGAAAGTTTCAATTATTTTCGATTACTTTGCGATTTTTGTGTGCTCACCTTCAAAAAATCGAATATTCCAAAAAATTTAAAATTTCAGAAGATTCTAGGAATAAATAGAAGTACTAAATATTCAGAAAAATAAAGGAAATTTCCAGAAATCCATTCATTTTTAGGATTTTTCTGGAAATTTCCAAGAGACGTCTATTCGGTCAAGTCGTCATAGGATAGAAATAAAATGAGCATCGGTGGAAAAAGTTGCTCTTTTATAAGCGGCACGATAAGAAAGCGCTGTAAAGAGGAGAGAGTGTGTAAAAACGAGAGACCGAGATATGTGGAGGATGGTTAGACGGTTCGCGAGAAAGTGTGTAAATAAAGAACTCAACTTTAGCGTCCCGGCACCTATCTTATAACATGTATAATTTTTCTACTTCTCTGAGTCTCTCTCTCTCTCTCTCTCTCTCTCTCTCTCTCTCTTTCTCAAAGTAAAAAGCAAAAGTTCAGATCAATCAGAGAGATGAATGACACTTTTAAGAGAACAAGAGAACGGACAAAGGAACAAAAAAAATTGGATTGCGAAACTTTCGATTTTCATTTTGAAGTAACCCAAAAATAGTATACTTCGGAAAGAAAGGATATTTGGAAAAATGCATTTGTTCCAAAATTTTCAAAAATTCCTTGAAAATGAAGAAAACCTCCTAGACTAGGAAAACCTCTTAGACTAAAAACTAGGAGTCCTAGTTTTTCAAATTGTTTTCAAAATAAGCGCTGAAAATGATTATCTACACTTTAAAGGCGCGTATCTCAAAAACTACAGTAGCTAGAAAAAAGTTGTCAACTACAAAATTGAAGCTCTTATTATGTTTTTAATTTTGATAGTTGGCAACATTTTTCTAGCTGCAGCAGTTATTGAGTTGTGCGCCTTTAAAGTTTGCGCGTCCCTCTAGTGGAAACAAGGAGTGTCTTAACTTTGAAAGCGCATAATTCAAAAACTACGGTAGCTAGAAAAAATGTGTCAACTACCAAGTTTGAGCTCTACTTTTGTTTAGTATGCTCAAGAAATTTCAAAAAAATCGAACAATGTTGAAATGCTTTTGTATGACTTCAAAGTTGACTACTTTCCTCTAAAAATTGCTTTTTTTGTCCGGAGGCACTGTAGCCCGGAAATGTGAATTTTTGTAGAAAAATCAGACGGAAAATTTATTGGAAAACACAAAAATAAGATCAGTGGGACGACGGTGCTGTAGGAAGTTGGGGGTGGTGGTCGGAAGTCGGCAGTGGAGTGGTCGGAAGTCGGCAGTACTGTATATCTGCAAAGATAGTTTTTATATCTTGTATTTCATCAGGAGTTTATGGGAACTTACATCAATGCTGGTTGAGACGCCTCCATTCTCTGTAGAGTGGTTGGAGAATCACAACGTCCATGGCAGCGTAGTGCTGCTGGGCCCTCCGGAGCTCATCCACGGTCCAGTCGGATAACGTCTCATTTTTGGAGATGTTGCGTCCAATTGCGGCCGCCGCATCTTTCAACGCCATCTTCTCTTTTGGACGTCCCGGTCGGTCTCCCTGGATATCAGTGGCTCGATTCTTGAATAGGGGCTCCGAACCAAAGACGACAATCCTCTCTTCTCTTCTGATTGATCGCCCAAATGACATCATCGACTTTCTCCTGACTACTCGCCTTGTGCACTCTCCACAACAGCACAATTCCAGAATGAACATCGAAAATGGAGACCAAGGCCAACTTCGATCCTCTTGGGGTTGTCGATCACTCCGTGTCGACAAAGAGTAGCGGGTAGGTGTTTTCACGGTCGTCCTCAACGAATCCTCCGAAGATCTCGTAGCCTTGGAGTAATGATCGCGTTGGCACGATATCATACTGCTCCAGGGATGGGTAGTAGATCCCCTGAAGCAAGGTGTGACGAAGAGCAGCTCAGATTTCAGCCCTTCCAGTGAGCACTTTTTTCAGAAGACGAAGAAGCTTCCTAGTTTCTTTTCTGACACTTTCTCAGGTGTGGAATCAGGATGTCATCTTTATAGATCTGAAAAAAGGAACATCAGAAATTTAAGTTCGAAAAATCCAGGAAATTTGAATTCCAGAACATTCAAAATTCGAAAGAATTTCCCATTTTCAAAGCTACCCAATTTTCGAAAAACCTCAAATTTTCTGAAAAACTTTCACTCACCTTCAAAAAATCAAATATTCAGAAAAATAAGAAATTTCCAGAAATCCATTCATTTTTAGGATTTTTTGGAAATTTCCAAGAGACGTTTATTCACTAAAGTCGTCGTAGGATAGTTATAAATGAAGGAGACATTCTGTGGCTTGCAAAAAAAAGTGTCACTTTTCTGCTTCTCTGTGTCTCTTCTCTCTCTCTATCTCTCTCTCTCTCTCTCTCTCTCTCTCTCTCTCTCTCTCTCTCTCTCTCTCTCTCTCTCTCTCTCTCTCTCTCTCTCTCTCTCTCTCTCTCTCTCTCTCTCTCTCTGTCTCTCTCTCTCTCTCTCCCTGAAAAAAACAAAAGTAAAGTACAGATGAATCAGAAAGGTAAAGGTCACTTTTGAGAGAAGAGGATGGAACGGACAAAGAAACAAATAGAAATCTAACTAAGATTTTATGAAAAATACTGTGTTATACAAAAATTTTCAGTTTTCGTTTAGAAGAAAAAACCCAAAATAGTATAATTCCGAAAATATAGACTTTTAAAATAAAACACCCAAAATTTCGAAAATCCTCGAAAAAAAGATTCCCGAAATTCTTCATTTTTAAATTGTATGAATTTTTTCAAAAATTCCTTTTTTTTTAATATTTCGAAAACATGAATTATTTTTGAAAAATGACAAAGTTGCCACTGAAATTGATACTCTACACTTTAAAGGAGCACAACTCAAAAACTACTGTAGCTAGAAAAAATTAATTAATGTGCTGTTTGTGTTTTTCATTTTAATAGTTAAAAACTTTCTTCTAGCTACCGTAGTTTTTAAGATATTCGTCGTTAAGAATTGCGCACACATGATGAAGGGAGAAAGTTAGAGGTGTCCCAACTGCAAAGGCGCATAACTCGAAAACTACGGTAGTTAGAGAAAATATTGTTGGTTGAAATTCTCGAAGTCTTCCCCAACCTGTCCATTCGATCAATACATTCTTTTAAAAAATCGGAATTTCAGAAATTCTGAAAGTTTGAAATATCTGGAATTTCAGAAATCCTGAATGGCAAAAAATGAAAATTTCTGAAATCTTGAAGTTCAATAAATTTTTTATTCGGAAAATTAGGAATATTAGAAACACAGAAGTTGAGAAATTGGACAATCGGTGACCCATGACCAGAAGTCTCTCCACATTTCGGTCTGAAAGTTTCGAAACAATTTTTAGCTTTAATTGTGAGTCTCACCAGATCCTTTACCTTTTACTCTCTAGATTGGAGAATCCCTTCCACGTATCCTTTCGAAAACAAGAACTTCTGCTCCAATTCGTTCCAATCTCATAGATTCCGCTGTGTATCTTCGCTGTCTGAGATCAAACTGAAGACATCGCTATCTTCTCTTATGACGCTTTGGTAATGGCCGCCCCTGCCTTGTGTCTCTGTGGTGTATTCTATGAATGCGCAGAGCCGCCAACTGTTCCCGAACATCGACACAGTTTTGTTAGCAGGAAAATCATCAGAGGAGTCGTTATATGCTCGATCGACGGCCACGATATGATAGTTCCCGCTTGCTTCAACAAAGGATCGAACACTTTTTTTTCTCGCAGTTTGGGCACATGGTAAATCCTTTTTTGTAACATGCCGATCAAATACGTCTTCGAAAGACCTGGCACAATACGACTTTGCAAGATACGGATAAGAAAAACTGATGAATTTTGCATTCTCCCCATGTCCAATATCTTACATTCTGTAGCGGATATTGACCACTTTCTGTTTTCTCCAATTCCTGTAAATGATCAATAATAGCAAATTACACTATTCGGTATTAATCTGAACTTACTTCGAACAACATTTTCAGTACTTCACGAACGTTTTCTTGGGGTTCAGTTTCCATGTTTTCTTTCATCAGGCGACTCCTAAGCATTTTCGTGTGTTTTCTCTCTCCGTTGATTATTGCTTTCAACTCTTCAGTTATCAGGAGTGCGGTTCTATATGGTCTGTTTCTAGAACGACTGTCTCCTTGTGGAGTTTCTTTCGTATCGAAACATCTAGCTAAGATGCTTACAATAGAGTTCAAGAAACAATAATTTGAACTGTTTTGCAGTAAGAGCCCTCGTGTCGTTCTCATCGTCTTCTGCGATGTTTCGCCAAAAATATCTCCAGTGGGAACACGTTTCGGAACATTTGCGCGTTTTAGTCTAAAAGGAGAAGTATGAATAACGATCGCAAAATATTTTAATAACCTGGCACTTTCAGGGGACCCAGGACCCAGGACCCAGGACCCAGGACCCAGGACCCAGGACCCAGGACCCAGGACCCAGGACCCAGGACCCAGGACCCAGGACCCAGGACCCAGGACCCAGGACCCAGGACCCAGGACCCAGGACCCAGGACCCAGGACCCAGGACCCAGGACCCAGGACCCAGGACCCAGGACCCAGGACCCAGGACCCAGGACCCAGGACCCAGGACCCAGGACCCAGGACCCAGGACCCAGGACCCAGGACCCAGGACCCAGGACCCAGGACCCAGGACCCAGGACCCAGGACCCAGGACCCAGGACCCAGGACCCAGGACCCAGGACCCAGGACCCAGGACCCAGGACCCAGGACCCAGGACCCAGGACCCAGGACCCAGGACCCAGGACCCAGGACCCAGGACCCAGGACCCAGGACCCAGGACCCAGGACCCAGGACCCAGGACCCAGGACCCAGGACCCAGGACCCAGGACCCAGGACCCAGGACCCAGGACCCAGGACCCAGGACCCAGGACCCAGGACCCAGGACCCAGGACCCAGGACCCAGGACCCAGGACCCAGGACCCAGGACCCAGGACCCAGGACCCAGGACCCAGGACCCAGGACCCAGGACCCAGGACCCAGGACCCAGGACCCAGGACCCAGGACCCAGGACCCAGGACCCAGGACCCAGGACCCAGGACCCAGGACCCAGGACCCAGGACCCAGGACCCAGGACCCAGGACCCAGGACCCAGGACCCAGGACCCAGGACCCAGGACCCAGGACCCAGGACCCAGGACCCAGGACCCAGGACCCAGGACCCAGGACCCAGGACCCAGGACCCAGGACCCAGGACCCAGGACCCAGGACCCAGGACCCAGGACCCAGGACCCAGGACCCAGGACCCAGGACCCAGGACCCAGGACCCAGGACCCAGGACCCAGGACCCAGGACCCAGGACCCAGGACCCAGGACCCAGGACCCAGGACCCAGGACCCAGGACCCAGGACCCAGGACCCAGGACCCAGGACCCAGGACCCAGGACCCAGGACCCAGGACCCAGGACCCAGGACCCAGGACCCAGGACCCAGGACCCAGGACCCAGGACCCAGGACCCAGGACCCAGGACCCAGGACCCAGGACCCAGGACCCAGGACCCAGGACCCAGGACCCAGGACCCAGGACCCAGGACCCAGGACCCAGGACCCAGGACCCAGGACCCAGGACCCAGGACCCAGGACCCAGGACCCAGGACCCAGGACCCAGGACCCAGGACCTTTTGGTTTTCCGGGTTCCCGGAATCCCAGATTCCCAGATTCCCAGATTTCCGGTACTCCAGAGTCCCGGATTCCCTGATTCCCGGATTCCCGGATTTCATAAACCCAGAATTCCCAGATTCCCGGACTCCCGGATTTCCAGATTCCCAGATTTCCGGAATAACGGATTTCCTGAAATCGGAAAATCAGAAATTGAAACTCGAAACAAAATCCCGGTAATTTAGAAAATTTGAGTTCGAGAATACTCAAAATTTGGAAGAATTTCCTATTTTCAAAGCTCCCCAATTTCCGAATAACTTCACAATTTTCACTCACCTTTAAAGAAATCAAATATTCAGAAAAATAAGAAATTTTCAGTAAATAGAAATACAGAAATACTCAGAAAAATAAGGGAAATTTCCAGAAATCCATGCATTCTTAGGATTTTTCTGGAAAATTCGAAGAGACGTCTATTCACTAAAGTCGTCGTAGGATAAAAATAAATGAATGAGACATTCTGTGGCTTGCAAAAAAAATGTGTCACTTTTCTCTTTCTCTGCGTCTCTTCTCTCTCTATCTCTCCCAAAACAAAAAAGCAGTACAGATGAATCAGAAAGGTAAAAGTCATTTTTGTGAGAAGAGGGAACGGACAAAGAAACGAAAAGAAATCAAACAGAGATTTTTTGAAAAAAAAGGAAATTTTATAGCATCAGGAAATTCTAAAAAAATGTAGAAACTTCTGAATTTCAGGTAAAAAATTTAAAAAGTTCAAAAATATGAAAATTTTAGAACACTGCGAATTTCCAGAAATTGGAAAAAAACATCTGAAAAATTCAATTTTAAAAGTTTCCGAAATTTCCAGATTTTCCAGATTTTCAAACTTTCCAGATTTTTAGATTATCTGAATTTCTGATTTTCTGAATTTCTAGAATTTCTGAATTTCTGAATTTCTGAATTTCTGAATTTCTGAATTTCTGATTTTCTGATTTTCTGAATTTCTAGAATTTCAGAAAATCAGAAAATCAGAAAATTTGAAAATTATAAAAATCTGAAAATTCAGAAAGTTCTGAAAATCTGGAAATTCTGAAATAATGGAATTTCTGAAAATTTTGAAAATCTGGATAGTCTGGAAACTCAGCTGCGACTGTCGTCTTTTGGGCGAAAATAAGGGCTTCGCCGCCTTTTGGGCGAACATGGGCGTCTTTTGAGCGAGGTTGGAGCGCCGCCGCCTTTTAAGCGAGCTTCGGCACCTTTTGGGCTAGAAATAAATTTTTAGGCGAACCCCAGGCGAAGGTAGAACTTCTCAGGCGAACCCGAGGCAAAGCCAGCCAGCTTTTGCTCTTTCTTTTGCCACCTTTTAGGCGCTGTTTGGGCACCTTCTGGGAAAATCCCTAGCGGAATCTGGCCAACCACCGCCCAAAAGACGACAGCCGCAGCCGAGAATTCAGAAATTCAGAATTTCAGAATTTCTAGTAAAAGGAAATTCAGAATTTCCAGGGAAATCTGGAAATTATGAAAATCTGGTGATTCTGAAAATCTGGAAATTCGGAAAATCCGGAAATTCAGAAATTCAGAAAGTCAGAAAAATCTTTCTGAATTTCTGAATTTCCGTTACACAATATAAAAATTATCAAAGAAGATTTATTGAAAACAAAAAATATGGAAACCAAGAAATCTTTTATAAGGATAGAAGATACTACAGAGCTGTCCAAAATCATAGTAACTTATATCTGAAATGATGCTTTCCGATTCCCTCGCTTCTTTGAAATGTTCAAAGAATAGTCCCAAACGTCAGAATGAATCGAGAGAAACTGAAAAATTAATTGATGAGAATTTATAGAAATTTGTGTCCCTTACAGTTTTCGACCACCAGAACAGCATCTTTCATATCAGAAGGGGCGAACATCTCTTCAAATAGAACGATCTATTGAGCATCTGAATGGATTTTCAGCGAGTAAGAGAATCTGATTTCGTAATCCGCACAGCTTTCCAAAGTGATGACCGATTTAGCATCTGTCATGTAGACATCCAACTTTGTGACTGGGAATCGGTGATGTTTTCCGTATCCATCGATAAGATACCCTCCTTCATTTTGTAACTCTCTCCAATCAAAGTTCCAGGTTACTGTAAATATTATATACGAATGGTTTATTAGACGGAAACACACATTTTAAGTCAGCTAGTTCTGAGAAGTAATGAGAGAGGAGATCAATTTTCAAGAATTTTTCTAAAAAATCACATTTTCTTTTTTAATTGGGAGAGATTTCAAGCGGATATTATAGCTCGAAACAAATAGACAAAAAACAGAAAAATTGGCGAAAAATGGGAAAAATTTTTGATTTTTAACAACTTTTAAATTTTGGAAACCCTGTCGACTTTGAGCCGATTTATTTCGGCTCCTGTAAAAGATATCAAAAAGTTGTCAACCAATAAAATGTTCTTTATAGGATGAGCAATCCTTTATCGGTTGATCAAATTTTATTATCTTTTACAGGGACCGAGATATATGAGCTACGCCATCGACCTCTCAACTTCGAACCCATTTATCTCACTTTCTGTGAGTGATGTCAAAAATGTGCCTACCGATAAAATGTAGCTGCTATTATGATAAACAATTTATCAGTTGACCGATTTCTGTTATCTTTCACAGCGACTGAGATAATTGGACTCAATGTTGAAAGATAGGAGAATTCTATTAGAGATTTTCTCGAAAATTCAGCCTTTTTTGAAATTCTTCAAATTACTCACCTTTTTTGAGATCACATTTTATAGAATTTTCAGAAAAATAAAAATGGTATTTAGGTTCCTAAAGACACGGATCCTAGAGAAGACTGATTTTTACTTGATGCTAATCTCAATTTACATAGAACTACTGTTGTCTGCGTCTCTCCGTTGTCTGTACCCTCTCATTTGTTTTCCTTATCAGGTTCAGGATTTTCCCATTCTCTTCTTCTTTTATTATTGTAAAATTTGATGGATTGCGACGGTGTCTCTTTTCAATTCGGTGTCTCTCTATTTCTAGTACTCTCTCGCTTTCCCGAAATTTATTGGCCTATTGTATCCCGCGAAATCGGAAACATGTCACAATCTATCATCTTTTGATGATTGGAAAATTACTGATTGTGGACAGAAGAACAATCGAAAGAGTACTGATAACGGAGAGACGCAGAGAACAGTAGATCTATATAAATTGAGACTCGTATCCACTAAACTTCAGTCTTCTCCAGGATCCGTGTGTTTAGGAACCTACTGTATCTTTGATTTTTCTGGAATTTTCTACATATTTTCTTCCTTGAATAGTACAACTAAATTGATCATTTTCTGATCGCAGGAAAACCGGGACCTTTTAGTATAAAAGGAGACACCACTATCATTTGATTTTATTACTTTTTTAGTCCCTTTATTCTTCATTTATTCTAACAAATCTACTTATAATACTGAACCACCCGTGCCCATTCGTAAATAGCCTATATAGGCATTACATTGGTGCATCGACCAAACAAAAGGAAGAACGAAGGATAAAAGAGGTACGTCAAAATTTCAAAACCATTTATCTCGGTCCCTGTGAAAGATAGCAAAAAGTGATCAACTGATAAAATGTTGATCATAATATCAAAAATATTTTGCTAATTGGTCATTTTTTGATATCATTCACAGAAACCGAGATGAATTGACTCAAAATTTAAAATAAGATGTCCTAAAAAAGTAGAACAAAGATGATGAGGTCTGCGTACTTTTGAATGTATGTATTTGTCTAGGTCTAAGTTTTCATTACCAGCTCTGTGTATTGCCGGAACTAATTTTGTCGTTTAATTTTTTGAATATGCTAATTGTATGTTCGAAATAATTTCAGATTGCAAGTTCTTCGACTCAGTGGTTATTTCGTTCAATTCGAATATGGATGACATGCTGTGATAATAGGAACTTTTAGTTTTTTTTTTATTTTCTTTTTTTTTAAAGGATTCTTTGATTTGTTTAAAATAAATGGATGCGAGAACTCATATATGAGCTTGGATGTTCTTAGACTATGTCTAGTATAACCTTATTTTGAGAACACTAGCTAGAAAAAAGTTGTTAACTGCCAACATTGAAGCTCTCTTTTTGTTTTCTATTTTGATAGTTAATAACTTTTTTCTAGCTACCGTAGTTTTTGAGTTATGCGCCTTTAAAGTTGGTACACCTTCGTTTTTATAGGGGAAAAATCTTTAGAGACCCCCCCCCCTCTAAAACTACGGGAGCTGGAAAAATGTTGCCAACTACAAAATTAAAGCTCTATTTTTTAAAAATATAATCTGAAATTTTCAGACAAATTGAAAAAAATTTAAAACTTTTTTGTAGAGCTTTAACGTTAACCCTGAAAAAAATATTTTTTTTTGTAAATTTTGTTTGAGGTACTGTACTCGAACACTATTTTGCACCAAAAAAGGAAGCTCAGTGATATTTATAAATTAAATATTTATCTTTAACAAGGGTATCAATAAGAATGGGGAATAGGTGGTTCAGTGGTTATAGTTTTGAACGAGCTGGCATCTCTGCAGTTCCTTCGGCTCTTCCAGCTTCACAAACTGATTGAATTGATCCAACGTCCACACGAATGACATTGAGGTTTGGCAATGAGTTGGCACGGCGAAGCAGGGTATCCTTGACGATTTTCGCACTACTCTCTTGGTCTTCTAGGAGTGTTCTGACGTTTTGATCAAATTTCTTCAGTTTGAAGTCACAGGTATCTGATTCCCATTCAACATCTCTCATGAGAAGTCCAAGTACGACAACGATTGAGTAGGCAACGGCAAAGCAGATGAGAGCTGATTGGAGATCGGTGAAAACGGGGGTGAGGGAATAGACGGACTGAAAAAAAAACAGAATTTTTATCACACTTATAGTACCAGGCAATCAGATATACAAAACTTTCATTTTTCAATTGATTTTTGGCATTTCGACCGTTTTCTGAAGTCTGGAGCAAAAACTACGGTAGCTAGAAAAAAGTTGTCAACTAACAAAATACTTTTGATATTACAATAAACATTTTATCAGTTGACTACTTTTTGATATCTTTCACAGGGACCGAGATAATTAGACTCAAAGTTCAGAGATTTGTCGCAAATCCAGTATTTTGAAATTCTTCAAATTACTCGCCTTTTTTGAGATCACATTCTATAGAAAATTCCAGAAAAATAATAAAAAAACGTAGGTTCCTAAAGACACGGATCCTAGAGAAGACTGAATTGTACTTAATGCCAATCGCTATTCAAATGGAACTACTGTTGTCTGCGTCTCTCCGTTTTCTGTACTCTCTCACTTGTTCTTCGGTCTTTTCCCTTTTGTTATCGAAAAACTTGGCCATTTGCCACGGAGATTGTCTCTTTTCAATTCGACATCTCTTCATTTATAGTACTCTCTCGCTTTCCTCAATTTTCCTGACCCGTTTTTTCTCCGCAGAATCGAAAAAATTCTGACTGTCGCGTGTTTTGAGAATCGGGGAGTATGGGCCGCGAATGGAAGAACAAGTGAACTTTGAGCCAATTTATCTCGGTTCTTGTGAAAGATATCAAAAAGTGGGCAACTGATAAAATGTTTATCATAATATCAACAATATTTTGCTAATTGACAACTTTTTTTTAGCTGCCGTAGTTTTTGAGAGATGCGCTTTTAAAGATTGCACGCCCCTTTAGTGGAAAAAAAGTTAGAGGTGCTTTAGAGGCGCATAACTCAAAAACTACGGTAGCTACAAAAAAATTGTCAACTACAAAATTAAAGTTCAGACTATGTTACTTATTTTGATAGTTGATAATTTTTTCCTAACTACAGTAGTTTTTTAGATGTCCGGCTTTGAACATCGCGCGCCTCCCTACCGCCTGGTGCGCCCACCTCCAGAAGAAACAGGGTGTCTCAACTTTAAAGGCGCATATCTCAATAACTACGGTAGCTAGAAAAAAGTTGTCAACTGCAAAATTGTAGCTCTCTTTTTGTTTTTTATTTTGATAGTCCACAACTTTTTTCTAACTATCGTAGTTTTTGAGATATGCGCTTTTAAAGATTCTATAACACAAACATTCCTTGTTCTCGTCACAGAATCCACATCATTCGAAATTATTCCTTTTTTTAACCACAAAACAAGATAAAACAAGAAGTAAAGAACTTTATAGGCCCCCAATTAAGCAGAAATCGAAATAAATTCGATGGGGAACCTCAACTTCGTCATCCTCATCGTTTACGATTTTCACAAAAGCTCCATAGCGGATTAGAAAGTAATCAACAACAGTTTGCCAACGTTTTTCACATCCGAACCAGAAGACGGAATCATACGGCGAAACGTCAACCAGTTGGATAGTTCCAGTCACAGGTCCGCGATTGCGGTTGGTGAATGAGATGTTGTAGCGTCCAAGATGCTGGAGCCGGCTATTCACAACATCAACGGAACGCGACTGCCATCCTGGACATCGGGAATTCAAAAACACGTTCAAAGCAACCGGAGGCATGTTCTGAAAATGGCGTCATTTCCTGTGAAGTGGTGTGGTTTGCACAGATTGAAGAGCTGTGGATGTTGTAGCTGTAAATTGTAGTTCTTTGAAGTATATGGTATTATTAAGGGCTTACTCTTTTTCTACATTGTGCCGCGTGACATAGTGTGTTGGTCATTCTGAGCCCTTAAGTTAGCACGAAATTAGATGATGCTAGGAGTAAGCTAAAATAATATTTCTGAAAAAAGTTTGGAAAATCGATTAAATTTGAGTCAAGTTATCTCGGTCCCTGTGAAAGGTATCAAAAAATGGTCAACTAGTAAAATAATTTTGATAATATGATTGCCATTTTATCAGTTGACAAATTTTTGATATCTTTTACAGGGGCCGAGATAAATGGGCTCAAATTTTTGTTAGAAAATAAACTTCACAATTTTCGGCACTTACAATTAGACTCCATTTTCATAATTACAAACTATTATTAAACGCTCTAAATTGCTTTAAAATAGTCTAAAACTAATTTTCCGATGAATTTGTCTCCAGATGGAATCGAACCCGGGTCGTCAGATTGGTAAATTAGGGACCCACTGCGCCAAATGTGCAATATTTCGAAAATAGGCGAAAACTTGATTTTTCGTGTTTTTATGGGGTTTTAGATAGGTTTAGATAGGTATTTTTGGGTTGAATTTCAAATTACTCACCATTTATAGAGATCAAATTTCAGTTTTTAAATAGTAGAAATTTCGAGAAAAATCATAAAATAAAAGGTTCCTAAACACACGGATCCTGGAGAAGACTGAAGTTTACTTGATGCCTGTTGCTATTTAAATAGAACTACTGTACCCTGCGTCTCTCCGTTCTCTGTACTCTCTCTCTCTTAATTGTTCTTCCATTCACGGTCAATACCTTCCTATTCTATTCTTCTTTTGTATTTGTAAAACTTGATGGATTGCGACAATCTCTTTTCTACTCAGCGTCAAAAGTAGAAGTGAATCGGAAGGTACTGACCCTGAAAAGAAGAACAATTTGGAGAGAGTACAGAAAACGGAGAGACGCAGGGTACAGTAGATCCATTTATATAGAGAATCGTATCAAGTAAACTTCAGTCTCCTCTAGGATCCGTGTTTTAGGAACCTACTATTTTATGATTTTTCTGGAATTTTCTATTTACTTCCATGAATAATACAACTAAATTGATCATTTTCTGGTCCCAATGTTGCCCTTTCCCTATAAAAGGAGGCCTTTCCTCCTATTTGGCACGTTTTCACCTGTAAAGGTCATTTGCTTCCCCAAATAAAGAAACTCCTAAAAGTCTACCAAGTTACTAAAAACCCACTGAACACCCGACCGGATTTGGATCCGTGTTATTATACTGAACCACCTGAGCCCAATCGTAACTAGCACTATAGGCATTACATTGGTGCATCGACCGAACCAAGGAGGAGAAAGGATATAAGAGGTACATCAAAATTTCAAAACCATTTATCTGGGTCCCTGTGAAAGATATCAAAAAGTGATCAACTGATAAAATGTTAATCATATTGTCACAAATATTTTTCTAGTTGACCATTTTTGGATATCTGTCACAGAAAATGAGATAAATGAGCTTGAAGTTGACAAGTCGTCGCTTGCCGGCTGAGCTACATATGCGGTCGACCACTAAAACTTTGAGCTCATTTATCTCGACTCCTATTAAAGATATCAAAATGTGGTCAACTAATAAAATGTTTATCATAATATCAGCACCATTTTAGTAGTGGATTGTTTTTTGATAGAATTCACAGGAACCGAGATAAATTGGTTCGAAGTTGAAAGATAGGGATTTTTGGAGATTTTGGGAAAATAGTTGTTTTAAATCCAACCAATTCATTTCCAGGCCGTTAACATTGTTTCTGATTCCAACGGAGAAAGTGAATCCAGAGATGGGATATCCACCACGAGAGCATGTGCAAAGAAGATCCAACAATCCCATCTAAATTCTGAATTTTCGATATCTTACAATTGTTAATAAAAAACATTAGGCCAAGCAACTGTTTTTCCATTTTTTAAAAATTCAGAATTCTGTTCCTTTCCACAGAATCCAAACTCAAGACACTCTATCATGTTCCCCTTTTTTCTCTCATCAACATTAAAACAAGAAAACAATTTTTAACGAAAATTCCTTCATTCTGGCTATCAGCGAACGGAAAAAAAGTATTTCAACAAGGGCAACTACAGAAATAAAAACATTACTGTATAATTAAAAAGCATTCGAGAGGGAAAAGTCCGTCCTCAGTCACTTCACCCTCGTCGTCATCACAGTGAAGAACATGCACCACTCGTCTCGAACGGTTGTCGACGGTACGACCGTATCGGACATAAAAGTAGTCCGATACGGTCATAAACCTCCGCATTCGGGCGCTCAAAATCTTAAATACGGTCACTTCCCGTCGCTGAGATCTCCGAAAGAATTTGCATGTGTGTGAGCTGAAAAAATAAAATTATCTTCTTCAAATCCAGACATTTACAAACTTACTTTAATCTATTGGATATAAAAGTAATCCGATACGGTCACGAATTCGCGCATTCTGGTGCACCAAAAATAGGCATCGCTTGGGTAAGCATCGATAAGCTGCAGTACGTCGGAAAAGCTTTCAGTGGGCCAACCTGAAACTCCTGAAGTATAAAAACCATAAATAGAGCTTCAATTTTGTAATTGACCACTTTTCTCTAGCTACCGTAGTTTTTGAGTTACGCGCCTTTAAAGATTGCGCGCCCTAGTGGCGTACCAGGCGGTAGGGAGGCGCGCCAACTTTAAAGGCGCATATTTCAAAAACTACGGCAGCTAGAGAAAAGTTGTCAATCACAAAATTAAAGCTCTATTTGTGGTCTACATTTTGATAGTTTACAACTTTTCTCTAGCTACAGTAGTTTTGGAGGTATGCGCCTTTAAAGTTGGCGCGGTCTCTTGGCGCACCAGGCGGCAGCGAGGCTTTAACTTTAAAGGCGCATAGCTCAAAAACTACGGTAGCTAGAGAAAAGTCGTCAATTACACAATTAAAGTTCTAATTATTTTTCTTATTTTGATAGTGTCGCGCACAGGACGCGATTAGTCATCAGTTGACACTTTGATCAACTGTTCTTTCTTTCCTTATCTGCAAAACTGTACTATGATCATTTGAATCCCTATTGCACTTTCCCGCAAGGAAAGTGCATCCTTATCATATCCCCGGCAATTTCCACAAATAGTACATATCCGATTAACGTTTCTAGAAACCGGGCTTTCTCTGTATAAAAGGAGCTCTAGTTTATCGATATCTTGTTCACTTTTACAAACACCAAATCGCTGCTACTGAAGTCAACGAAGCTGTCACCGCAATCACCAGAAGCTCGGAAATCTATCCTTTCTACTTAATTTACCTTTTATTCCTTCCATCCTTTCTTTATTCTAATAAATACTTATTAAACTGAACCACCTCTGCCCACGCGTAAAAAGCATATACAGGCATTACAGTGGTGCATCGACCGGGAATCGAACCCGGGCCACCCGCGTGTCAGGCGAGCATTCTACCACTGAACCACCTATGCTTCCCGTCTTTGGGCTCTCCAAAAGAACTTACACGTGTGTGAGCTGAAAAACGAACATTATCATCCTCAAAACCAAGACATTCACCAACTCACTTTAACGGAGATAACTGAAGAACTCCTGTCAAGCGGTGGCTGTTACGATGGAGCAGTCGCACCGTTAAAACTCCAAAAATCCGGAGACGAAGGTTGGCCAGGTCCAGACCTAGATTTCTCCATCCAGCCGCAACATCAGCGAGAAAATCATTACAGAAAACCCACATGGCCGACCGAACCTAAAACCTTTTCTATATATCAAAACAACAAGATAATGTATTTCAATAAAAGATCTAGGAAACACCTAGGAAACTATGGACTCCGGGACCTATGGACTCAGGGACCTAGGAACCTATGGACGACTTCTTTCTAACTACCGTAGTTTTTGAGTTATGTGCTTTTAAAGCTTTGGCATCTCCCTACCGCTTGGTGCGCGACGAGGACGCGCCAACTTTAAAGGCGCATAGCTCAAAAACTACGGTAGCTAGAGAAAAGTTGTCAACTGCAAAATTAAAGATCTATTGATGTTTTATACACATTGAAATTTTCAGGCAAATCGAAAGGTCTGGATAACTTTACCGGTATTTCAAAATGGAACTCGGAAAAAGTCAAAATTTGATTTTTTCTTTAATTAGTTTTTAAAATAATTATTTGAAAAATTCATGCGGAAAATACTCACCTTATTTGCAGATCATATTCAACTATTTAATTTTAGAAAATTCCAGAAAAAATATAAAAAAGTAGGTTCCTAAAAACACGGATCCTGGAGTAGACTGATTCTTACTTGATAAAAGTCTCTATTTATATAGAACTACTGTACCCTGCGTCTCTCCGTTCTCTGTACTTTCTCTCACTTGTTTTTCTTTTCAGGGTCAGTTCCTTACGATTCCCTTCCTCTTTTATTATCGTAAAATTTGATGGATTGCAACTGTCTCAATTCAATTCGGCGTCTCTCCATTTCTAGTACTCTCTCTTTCCTTAATTTTATTATTAGCCCTATTGTATCCATCAGAATGGAGAACATGTCGCAATCCATTAGAATTGGAAGGTTACTGACCATAAAAAGAAGAACAAGTGAGAGAGAGAGAGAGAGAGAGAGAGAGAGTACAGAGACGCAAAAAACAGTAATGTATAAATAGAGACTCCCATCGAGTAAACATCAGTCTTCTCTAGGATCCGTGTGTTTAGGAACCTACTATTTTATTGATTTTTCTCGAAATTTCTGCTTAAAATGTGATCTCAAAAAAAGGTGAGTATCATTTGAAATTAAAAAAAATTTAAGGATATTCTAGAAATGTCTAATTTTATATCATATTTAGCCCATTTCGATATCAATTTACAAGCCCTGAAAAAGTATTCCAGAATTTTTCCATTGTTTTGCAAATGTTGACTTCCTTAGGTATCGAACCGTCGCAATTTCGATCCAACTATTGTCAATCTTCGGCTGCGTCGCTTTGGATCTGTGCGGTTCACACACAGGGACAGCTACGCAATTCAATTGAATCATAATTATCTATTATTTGAGAGTAAAATTTTGGCTAGTATAATAAATGGAATTTAAAGTGGCGTTCGGCGTTCTGTTAAACATCGTTTAAAAAATTCTTGAAGATTCAGAAGACGCAAAAATGATTGAGTTCTAAAAAACATATATCATGTTTTGTTGGAAATGAAATTCAGCTACATTTAACAAAAAAGTTTTCAATGATTGGACAAGTTTGAGCAAAGTTATGAACAAAAGTATAAGGTGACACTCACTAACGTTCGCCACTGTATATAGGCATTACATTGGTGCATCGACCGAGAAACGAACCCGGGCCGCCCGCGTGGCAGGCGAGCATTCTACCACTGAACCACCGATGCTTTTTTTTTCACTTTTAAAAACAGAAGACCTTTTAACAACCTTTTTATTCCAACTAAAAATCGAACAGAACAGCATTTCAACAGGGAATGAAGAATCAGCACGTTGCTATGCATCTAGGAGATTAGCAGAAAATCAAGGGGATACAGCATTGGCTCATCGCCGTACTCCTCCAGGTCAGGAACTATCTTCACGAACGCGATCCGGTTGAGCGAAGTGACCGATTCTCCATATCTGAATGATCTTTGTTAAATGGGATCCGGTACACAAGACTGATGATATAACCATACCTGACGTAGAAGTACGTCGCTACTGAGATCCACGCATTCTCATAAAAGAATAGGGCGTCGTGTGGATTGCAGTCCAGGAGTTGGACTACTCCTCCGGAGATTGAGCCACCTCGGTGTGAAAAGATGACGGTTCGCCGACCGAGTTGGCGGAGCCGCAGGTTGACAAGGTCAACCGGACGGTTCCTCCAGCCCGGACAATTAGTGTCCAGAAATACGAATAGAGAGACAGCCGGCATGATACTGAATATCACCCTCAATTTCACGACCCTTTTTATACGTCCAAAAACATGATCCAATTCACTGGCAAATCGCGTCCAGGAAAGCCAGAACACAGGGCATCCTGAAACTAACACTTTTTAAATATAGTTTTTAGTTAGCAAAGCATCATGAGTTATTTTCAAAATACGCACTGATATAGATACGCTACACTTTAAAGGCGCATAACTCAAAAACTATAATAGCTAGGAAAAAGTTTTATTTACATATTTCAAGCTCTAATTGTTTTTTTTTATTTTGATAGTTAACAACATTTTTCTAGCAACAGTAGTTTTTGAGATATGCGCCTTTAAAGATTGCGAACACCTCACTAGAGGAAAGTAGGTATCTTAACTTTAAAGCCGCATATCTCATAAACTACGGTAGCTAGAAAAAAGTTTTCAACTACAAAATTGAAGCTCTAGTTTTGTTTAGTATACTCTGAAATTTGTGGACAAATCGTGAAAATTTGAAATCCTCTCGTAGGATTTTGAAACACTAACCGTCCGCCATTATGTGCATTTGGTCAGTTTTCAAGAGGATTTTGAAATTTTAATTTTTTATGAACCTCAAAAACGGCTTATTCCTTTAATTTTTCTTAAAAACTACCATACTGACCATAATAGCCAATTTTCGTCAAAAAATGGAAACAAGAAACCGAAACTTTTTATAAATTTTGGAATATTTTTTCCAAAAAATCAATTTCAAATTTGAGTCAATTTATCTCGGCTCCTATAAGAAATATCAAAAAACTGTCAACTGGTAAAAAGTAGCTGATAATGTGATAAACATTTTTTGGTTGACAGTTTTTTATATCTGTTATAAGAACCGAGATAACTGGGTTCAAAGTTATGAAACTTTTCAAATTACTCACCTTTTTTGAGATCACATTTTAAATAGAAATTTCGAGAAAAATCAAAAATACAGTAGGTTCCTAAACACACGGATCCTAGAGAAGACTGAATTCTACTTAATAAGAGTCTCTATTTATATAGAACTACTGTTCTCTGCGTCTCTCCGTTTACAGTATTCTCCAACTTATTCTTCTTTTCAGGGTCAGTATCTTCCGATTTTCTTTCCCTTTTGTCATTGATAAATTTGATGGATTCCGACTGTCTCTTCTGAATTCGGCGTCTCTCTATTTCTAGTACTCTCTCGCTTTATCAAATTTTATTGCCCTATTGTATCCGTCAGAATTGAAATCATATCGCAATCTTTTGAGAATCGGGAAAATAATGATAGTGAATGGAAGAACAAAAGAACTTTGAGCCCATTTATCTCAGCTCCTATAAAAGATATCAAAAAATAATCAACTGATAAAATTTTTACAATAAATTCAAAAATATTTTGCTAGTTGACCGTTTGTTGATATCTCTAACAGAAACCGAGATAAGTTGAGTCAAAGTTGACAGGTCGGCGCTTGCCGGCTGAGCTATGCGGTAGACCACTAAACTTTGAGCCCATTTATCTCGGCTCCTATGAGAAATATCAAAAAGTGTTCAACTGATAAAATGTTTGTCGTAATTTTCAAAATATTTCTCTAGTTGACCATTTTATGATATTTACCACAGGAACCGAGATAAATAGGCTTAAAGTTGACAACAAATATTTCGAAATTTATGAATACAACGTTCTCGCATTTATTCATTTTAAACGAATCAAAAAATCCTAAAAAATAGAATACAAAACCCATCAAAACAATTATCACAGCATGACCTCCATACGATAGTTGAAAGAAATGACCAATGAGTCGAAAAACTTCTCCATTTCCCATCGTAGACACATTCGAATGGAGTTTCCCCGTAGCTTGTCGATCGAATTTGAATGTCACTGTCGGGGATTTTGCTGAAATAAATAATATCCAACATTTGTTTTTTTTTTTTGGAAAAAAAATCACAACTTTAAGGCATGAATCTCAGAAGTAGAGTTTCTTGTGATTTTCGCTCCTCCATAATTTTTCTGTTCTCAATATTCTCCATAATTAATGATGTCATCTTGCCCATAACGAAATTGTGGTCATATCTGAAAATTCTGGAATAAGTGTTACTTTGGGTTTTAAAACACAAAAGCATTTCAAAACTTTCCAACTTTTTTAGAAATTTTTAAAGTGTACTAAACAAAAATAGAGGTTTATTTTTGTAGTTGACAACTTTTTTCTAGCTACCGTAGTTTTTGAGATATGCGCCTTCTGAAACTGCGCACGCCCTCTGGAGGGTGTCCCAACGTTAAAGGTGCATAACTCAAAAACTACAATAGCTAGGAAAAAGTTGCAACTGTAAACTTGAAGCTCTGTTTGTGTTTTTTATTTTTATAATTAATAACGTTTCTCTAGCTACCGTAGTTTTTGTGATATTGTGATTCAAAGATAGCGCGTCGCCTCTCCATCAGTGGAAGGAAGGTTTGAGGTATCTCAACTTTAAAGGCGCATAGCTCAAAAACTACTGTAGCTAGGAAAAAGTTGTGAACTGCAAAATGGAAGCTCTTTTTTTGTTTAATACAGTCTGAAATTTTTAGACAATTTTTTTTTAATGCTTCAGTAGGACTTTTGAACACTCACCGTCCACCATTATGTGCAAGTACATATGAACCGTTTAGTTTTTCCTTGGATTCTGAAAATTTTAATTTTTTGGAAGCCTCAAAAATGGCGTATTCTTTTATCTTCAAAACTACAGTACTGTCCATAAAAGTCAATTTTCGTCTAAAATTGGAGGCAAGAAACCGAAAGTTTTTATGAATTTTGGAATATTTTTTTTCCAAAAAATCGCTATCAACTCGGAGTCAATTTATCTCACTTCCTGTGAAAGGTATCAGACAATGGTCAAGTAATAAAATGTAGCTGATAGTATGATTAACATTTCATTAGTTGACAACTTTTTGATTGCTTTTACAGTAACCTAGATAAATAGGGTCAAAGTTTTTACGAAACTCGGTTTTTTGAAAGACACTCACCTTTTTGAGATCAAATTTATTTTTACATTATAGAAATTCTAGAAAAAATAAAAAATACAGTAGGTTCCTAAAACACGGATCCCGGAGAAGACGGAAGTTTACTTGATGCGAGTCTCAATTTAAATGGAACTATTGTTTTGTGCGTCTCTCCGTTTACAGTACTCTCTCTTAATTGTTCTTCTTTTCAGGGTCAGTACCTTCCAATTCTCCTCTTCTTTTGTTATTGTAAAACTCGATGGATTCTTTTTTGAATACGGCGTCTCTCCATCCCTAGTACTCTCTCTGTTTCCATAATGACACATCCCGCAGACAGTCGCAGCCCATTTTGTTTTGTGAATCGGGAGGTATTGACCGTGAATGGAAGAACAAGTGAGAGAGTACAATTACCAGAGAGACGCAGACAACAACAGTAGTTCTATATAAATGTAGACTCGCATCAAGTAAACTTCAGTCTTCTCGAGGATCCGTGTGTTTAGGAACCTATTTTTTTATTTTTCTCAAAATTTCTGCTCTAAATGTGATCTCAAAAAAAGGTGAGTATCATTTGAAAAACTCAGTTAAATTATTTTCGAAATTAAAATAAAATTTAAGGATATTCTAGAAAGCCCATTTCAATAAAAGTGAACACTAAAATGATAATTGAGCTATTTTAAAACGGCTTGTGGACTTTCTGCTAAAAATTATAGATTAATTAAAAATAGAGCTTTAATTTTGCAGTTGACAACTTTTTTCTAGCTACCGTAGTTTTTCAGTTATGCGCCTTTAAAGATTGCGCGCCCTCGTGGCGCACCAGGCGGTAGGGAGGCGCGCCAACTTTAAAGGCGCATCACTCAAAAACTACGGTAGTTAAAAAAAGTCGTCAACTACAAAATTAAAGCTCTATTTTTGTTCTTCATTTTAATAGTTTACAACTTTTTTCTAGCTATAGTAGTTTTTGAGATATGCGCCTTTGAAGGTTGCGCATCTTCCCTGCCCCTGGAAGTGAAAAGGAGGTTAGAGGTGTCCAGACTTTAAAGGCGCATAACTACAAAACTAAGGTAGATAGAAGAAAAGTGTCAACTAGAAAAATGAAGTTCTGACATTGTTTAGTATAATCTGAAGTTTTCAGAAAAACTTAAAATTTTTGAAATGCTTTTGTAGGACTTCAAAGTTTTCCAAACAATCGGGAAAATCTAGAGTAGTTTTTGAGACGTTTTGAGTAAATGAGGATTTAGGAGATGTTTTAAAGAGATTCAGAAACAGAAATAACAGATTAGAAAATGAGAAGTAAAAAACGTTTAAACTAACTTTTATGTTTCAGATTCCAATAACGTCGAAGCCTTTCCCAATATCACATCTTTAATCAACTAGGAAGCCAAGAAGCAAGCAATCACATGGCAAGTGAAAGCCATAACTGACAAAGCCAACAGAGAGCTGCAGCGACCAAAAAGAGACCACCTCCAAAATGTCATTTCTGCGAAGGCGCACACTATTCGTGGGTATGCGGAGCCATCCCGAAAATTGCATATTTTGTGGACATTGATGACCCAATGGACAAGATTGACACTTCCAATCTCTTCCCCATTGACACTCTATCCATGGACTCTTAAATGTCGAAAAAATAAAAGTTTGTTGTTAAAGTGTTATGTTGTTTTAATGTTGATGAAAAGAAGAATATGATAGAATATCTCAAGTGTGGATTCTGTGAGGGTGTATAGAACTTCTATGTTTAACGAAAAGAAACGTTTGCTTATCAAAATTTTTATTAACAGGTGTTCATGAGATTTCAGTTGGTAGTCTTTTCGTTCATCTCAGCGTTGCTTTGTCCTGCGAATTCCTCGTCAACTTTCTCTTTGCAAAAGCTGGTGTGGTGGATGTCAAACCACTTCATGCATTTATTCCTTTGTCATAACTGGGTTGGTTGGCGCAACGTCTGGCAGCTGGCAGGTTGGTGGTTGCCCTTCTATTCAAGCAGAAATAATCTTTGAGCTCAATTATCTCAATTTCTATAAGAGATATCGAAATGTGGTCAACTAACAAAATTTGAGAGATATTATGATAAAGATTTTATCAGTTGATCACTTTTTGATATCTGTTATAGGAACAGAGAAAATTGAGCTCAAAGTGCCAGTACCCTATGAATATCCTTCTTGACCAACTTTGACCAACTTTTTCTTGCCTCCTGTGAAAGATATCAAAAATTTGTCAACTGCAAAACTGTTTGCCTTGATATCAAAAACATTTTATCAGTTGAAAGATTTTTGATATCTCTAACAGGAAACGAGATAATTAGGGTCAAAAGGAAGATCAGTTCAAAACAGTCGAAGAAATCACCCAAAAATTCAAATATTATTTAAACGTGATGAAAAAAAAACCTGAAAAAAATTTGAAATCTAGAAACCCATGACCCCGACCAATTGACCTCGGGGAGATTACTATAAATGAAGAGTGAAATGGAGAGATGAATCAGTTCTCCCTTTCTCTGAGCTTCAGAGAAGGGAGCCCGGGGGAGGGATCTGGACATCCGGATGTGGATGTCCGGATGTCCGGATATCCGGATATCCGGTTTTCTGAATCTCCGGTTTTCCGGATGTCCGGATGTTCGGATTTCCGAATGTCCGGATCTCCGGATTTCAGGATGTCCGGATGTCCGGATGTCCGGTTATCCGGTTTTCCGGATCTCCGGATTTCGGGATGCCCGGATGTCGGGATCTCCGATTTTCCGGATGTCCGGATCTCCGGATGTCCGGTTTTCCGGATTTCCGAATGTCCGGAATTCGGGATTCCCGCGTGTCCGGATGTCAATGGGTCAGCGTGGATTTGTAGAACTTAATTTTTCCAATACATTGTTCAACACGTTTAAATAGCCCTTGATTTTGAGTGATTTATTCAACTGTTCAGATATGACCTTTCTTTTGAACCTAATTATCCCGTTCCCTATCAGAGATATCAAAAATCTTCCAACTGATACAATGTTTCTAATATCAAGGCAAACATTTTTGTTGTTGACAAATTTTTGATATCTTTCATAGGAGCCAAGAAAAAGTCAAGAAGGATATTCATAGTGTACTGGCACTTTTGAAAAGGAGTGGGGGTGAGATCATGTGGAACGCTTACAACAGAGTTTTCTTAATGACGGATGTTTCCGTCATCTTACGGCTCCCACACGTTGGTAGTGTCGGGTGAACTTTCCATTTCTCTTGAAAAGTTGCGGATGTTGTAGCTGTAAACTGTAGTTCTTTGAAGTATATGGTATAATTAAGGGCTTACCTTTTCCTACATTTAGACGCGTGTCACAGGGTATTTGTCATTCTGAGGCATCTGCAAAAGACCGGGTGGTGATGGGCATAAGCCAAGCCGATCTTTTTTTTTTCTTCTGGGGAGAGAATGATGCATTGGCACTCATCTTACTCCTATATTTCACTCTTTGAATCAACTACGATCGGGTAATTTGTCGATCGAATTTGAATGTCAAATTCGGGGATTTTGCTGAAGAAATATTTAATAAAAATTGTTTTTTTTTCAGTTCAAACTCACAATTTTAACCTCGGATTATCAAGAATCATTCCAAACATCGACATCATTGACCAATCCGAAAATGGGTCATTACTGAAAATTCTCTAACGAGACTTCAAACTTCAAATTTTATAAAATGTTTAACTTTGAAAATCAATTATTAATTTTTTTTTGTTAATTTTTAACACTAACCGTCCATCATTATGTGCAATTACATGTGATCCATTCAGTTTTTCATTGGATTCTGAAATTCGAAATATTTTTAGAAGCTTCAAGAAGTCTCTTCTTTCATCTGTCTTGAAAACTACAGTACTGGCTCATTTTCCTCTTAAAATAGGGATAAAAAACTGGAATGTTTCTGTTAAAAAGGTTAGACAAAGCTTTCGAGTATTAATAATTCATTGCTCAACTTTGAGTCAATTCATCTCGCTTTCTGTAAAAAATACTAAAAAATTGTTAACTATAAAAATGTAGCTGATAATATGATGGACAATTCATCAGTTGACCACTTTTTGATATCTGTTACAGTAATCGAGATAAATGGGCTCAAATTTATGAGAATCTTCCAATTATTCACCTTTTTTGAGATCACATTTGAATTTTTAAATTAGTAGAAAATTACAGAAAAAATCAAAAATACAGTAGGTTCCTAAAAACACGGATCCTGGAGAATACTCAATGTTACTTGGTGGGAGTCTCAATTTAAATGGAACTACTGTTTTTTGCGTCTCTCCGTTTACAGTACTCTCTCTTAATTCTTCTTCTTTTCATGGTCAGTACCCTCCGATTCTCTTCTTCTTTTGTTATTGTAAAACTCGATGGATTGCTACTGTCCCTTTTGAATACGGCGTCTCTCCATTTCTAGTACTCTCTCGCTTTCCCTATTTCCCCTATTGTATCCATCAGAATTGAAAACATGTCGCAACCAATTATTTTGTGAGAATCGGGAAGGTATTGACCGTGAACTGGAGAACAAGGGAGAGAGAGTACAGAGACACAAAAACAGTAATGTATAAATAGAGACTCCCAACTAGTACAATTCAGTCTTCTCTAGGATCCGTGTGTTTAGGAACCTACTAGTATTTGATTTTTCTCGAGATTTCTATTTAAAAATGTGATTTCAATAACAAGGTGAGTAAGGTGAATCATCACTAAAATGATAATTCTGTCATTTTGAAACCGCTTAAGAACTTTCTACTAAAAAGTATAGATTAATGAAAAATAGAGCTATAATTTTGAAGTTGACAACTTGCTTCCAGCTACCGTAGTTTTTGATAAATGCGCCTTTAAAGATTGCGCGCGCATCTAGCGGGTGTCTTCACTTTAAAGACGCATAACTCCAAAACTACAGTAGTTAGAAAAAAGTTGTCAACTACTAAATTAAAGCTCTAGTTTTGTTTTGTACATTCTGTTGTTTTCATTAAAATATAGCATTTTTGAAATGCTTTTGTAGAACTTCAAAGTTCCCACAAATATCGAAAAATTCCGGAGTTTTTAGGTGTTCAGAGAAAATGAAGATTTAGGAGATATTTTGAACATATACTATTTTAGAAGCCAAAAACTTGAACATATTGTATTTCAGATGCCAACAAGGTTAACCGTCGCCAAGCCGCCAGCTGTCGTATTCTGCGTCAACCAATTATGCCAACGGAGAAAATGCATGAAGAGGTACGATACACACCAAGGAAGTATGAGTCTGTACTTGTTTGAATTTTCAGGTATGCCTTCGATCCGGCTTCTCACTTTCCTCGATGCTCAATGTCCAGGCTGGGAGAGGCGTCCAGTTGAAGTTGTCCACCTTCATTTGGCCAGATTTGGCGAAAACAATTCCGCTTCGAACATCGCCGCAGAGGACCGATTTCCGAAGTTTTCCAACTGCTTGAGACCTACTGCTATAATGCCTGGTTCTGGTTGACCTCTCACCAGAAATGGATGACAGTATCTGACTACTTTTTGATTGAAAATAATAAATATTTTGTTTTTAAAATGTTTTCTTGTTTTAATTTTGTTAAAATGATACAATGTGTTTTTAGCAAGAAAGAGACGCTGCTAAGTTTGAGCTCAATTATCTAGGCTCCTATAAGAGATATCAAAAATTTGTTAACTAATAAATTGCTTATCATAATATGAAAAACATTTTATCAGTTGACACTGTTTTGATATCTTTAATGGAAACTCGTTTTCAAAAGAGAGACATTAATAACCTTTGAGCTCAATTAACTCAATTTCTATAAGCGATATCAAAATGTGGTCAATTAACAAAATCAAAGTGATATTATGGCGAACATTTTATCAGTTGGTCACTTTTTGATATCTGTTATTGGAACCGAGATAATTGAGTTCAAAGTGCCAGTACACTCTGAATATCCTTCTTGACCAACTTTTTATCAGCTCCTGTGAAAGATATCAAAAGTTCGTCAACTGATAAAATGTTTGCCTGGATATCAGAAACATTTTATCAGTTGATAAAATTTTAATATTTCTAATAGGAAACGGGATAATTAGGGTCAAAAGGAAGATCATGTCTTAGCAGTCGAAGAAATCACTCAAAATTTGAGGGTTATTTGAACGTGTTGAAAATTTTTTTGTAAAAACATTTAAATCTAGAAACCCACGCTGACCCATTGATCTCGGGGAGATTACTATAAAGGAAGAGGGAAATGGAGAGAAGTATCAGTTTTCGCCTTCTCTGAGCTTCAGAGAAGGTGACCCAGGGGAGGGATCCGGACATTCCGGGAATCGGGATTCCGGATTTCCGGGTTCCGGAATCCCGGGTTCCCGGAATCCAGGATTTCCGGATTCCCGGATATCCGGATGTCCGGATTTCCGGATATCCGGATATTCGGATTTCCGGATTTCCGGATATCCGGATGTCCGAAATCTCGGAAATCCGGGATTCCGGGATTCCGGACATCCGGAAATCCGGGTTTCCGGAAATCCGGACATCCGGAAATGCGGAATTCCGGGAACCCGGAATCCCGATTTACGGAATGTCCGGATCTCCGGATGTCCGGAATCACGGAATCCCGGATTCCCGGGTTTTCGGATGTCCGGAATCCCGGATTCCCGGATTTCCGAATGTCTGGATTTCCGGATGTTCGGATTTCCTTTCCGGATTTTTTTTTCATATTTAAGTCATTTCTTCAGCTGTTTAGAATTGATCTTCCTTTTAACCCTAATTACCTTGTTTCCTGTTAGAGATATCAAAAAATCTTTCAACTGATAAATTGTTGCTGATATCAAGGCAAACATTTTTGTAGTTGACACATTCTT
Source organism: Caenorhabditis nigoni (assembly GCA_027920645.1). Taxonomy (NCBI): domain Eukaryota; kingdom Metazoa; phylum Nematoda; class Chromadorea; order Rhabditida; family Rhabditidae; genus Caenorhabditis; species Caenorhabditis nigoni. The sequence continues at coordinate 4,094,523 of CP115866.1, read as the reverse complement.
GATATCTTTCACAGGAGCCCAGAAAAAGTTGGTCAAAATTGGTCAAGGAGGATATTCATACTGGCACTTTGAGCTCGATTATCTTGGTTCTTGTAACATATATCAGAAAGTGATCAACTGATAAAATGTTTATCATAATATCATTTAAATTGTGTTAGTTGACCACTTTTCGATATCTTTTATAGAAATTTCGATAATTCAGCCCAAAGTTGACGATCATGGCGCACCTTCAACAGAGATTGTACAGTGACAAAAATTGTTAGGATTTCCTCAAATGTTCCAATCTGAAATACTGCCTCTTTCGAGCGCAATTAACAACAACTGCACTACTAACAAAGAATTTGGCGCCAAAATTCAAACCGATCGTCCGGATTTTCTTCACTTTCCGATTCTAAATTCTATAGATTTTTTTGAAATTCAAATTCAAAAAGAATATATTAGCATTGAGCGATGATCTGTGTAGATTTTTTTGTTTACTGTCATCACCGAATTTTTGAATAAAATTTATTTCAAAAATCTGCGCAATTTTTAGATTTCGATTTTGCATGAAAATTGCCCTGAAAATATGCTTATTTGATCCGTTATCTGTTTTTTTTTCTTCTCAAAATAATTTTAATTTGAAACAACCGAATGCGCGTCAAGTCTTGCGCATATTACGCGATACAATGTTTCTCTTGTTTGCGTACAAAGCGCAAGACCGGACGCGCATTCAGTTGTCTTTGTTTCTGAATTTTTTCCACAAGAATTTCAAGTAATTCCTATCCGATTCTTGTTATATTTTTAGGTTTTATCTGTACGATGAGCAAGATTTTTCACAATTTCACTCGATTTTCCACTGGTTGCTCGCAATTTTTTCTTTGCATTTTCCGCTGAAATTAAGCAGATCCTTCATAGTTTTTCAGATAAACAACGCCATCGCGCGAACGATGACAACTAAAGAGATTTCATATAAAAGTGGTAATAAGACATGCAGTAGATCCAAAAAACAATTGGAAAGAGGCGAAAAGGAAGGAATCAAACAGTGAGTGGAATAATTTCAATAAAAATCTATTCACTAGTTTTCAGGATTTGGAGTGTATGTGTCAATAAGTATGGTCTAGCCACTTTCACCTGGAATTTTGATTGGAGAAATTTGAAAATTCAAGGGTTCGATCGACTTGTTGGACATTTGATCGTCAATTCTATCAACGACTCTTGGCAACCATATAAAGTGGATATTGATTGGACTGACACGGAACAATCAATCTCGGCAACGCCTGGAAGATTCCATGAAAGTTTTCCCGGTTCCTACAGTGTCACTTTCGATTATTATCTCACTGCCTACTCCGTAGGATTGCCTCCACCCAAAAAGATTTCTTATGACGAAATGTTTGCGGCTTCCGATAAAACTGATGTCGTTCTTATTGTTCAGGGAAAGAAGCTGCATGTTAATAAATCGGTAAAACTATCAAAATTCTAGAAAATTCTCAAATTCCACTTTTTTTCCAGTTCCTCTCCTTCCACTCTGATTATTTCTCGACACTTTTCCCGGCGAATTTCAAAGAAGGACAAATGGAAGAAATTGAAATCAGGGAAGTTTCCTATAAAGATTTTGGACTTCTTTTGAGTACTATCTACCCGATGCAAGTGTTTCCTAATGGTGAGATTCTCCAAAAAAAAATCGATATTTAATATAAAAATTCAGATGAAACCGCCGAGAAGCTTCTGGAACTCGCCGAACGGTTTCTGATTCCGTCTGTCAAACATCTCGTTGAACATCACCTTCTGGATCATTCGAAATTTGAAAATGAGAAATTGATGATGTTGGGAGATCAATATGGAATCAAATCAGTTCTAGACAAGTCTATCTGGCAAATGGATACTGTAGAAGAAATGAAGAAATTGAAAGATTCGCCGGAATATGCGAAGTTGTCATCGGAGACTGTTGCGAGACTTTTCGAACGTTTTGTTGAAATTTCTTAATTTCTTTATGTATTTTTTAAACCATTGAATCTTCAATTTATTTGATTTTTTTTCTATTTTTCCGGCGATTTATCACTCCTATATTATTCTGATTTTGAATGAATTTTGCACGAATTTCGATGATTTTTTTGTCTTATTTTATTCAGATTTTCGATGTTTTTGAGCCGAACTTTTCACTGTTTTTTCTTCAAAATCTATCGGCAATAATCTTTTACTGCTCTTGTCCGGAATCAATACGCGCTGAAAACGGATACCTTGTTAAAAGGCGCAAAAGCGAATACCGCATTTTGCTGCTATTTTTCAATTTTTCGACGAGTTTTATAACTTTTCGATGTACAATTTTTGAAAAAATTAAATTGAAATGATGAAAACCGTTAAAAAGCAGTGAAAATCGTCGAAGAATCGAGAAAATAAGAAAGTAATGCAGAAAATAGGCCTAAAGAATGATTAGGAGCGATTTAACGATGAAACTGTTACTTTTTTGCCCAAAAATGACTTAAAACAAACGGAAAGTCGGAAAACAGTTAATTTTTCTGTTTTTTGTTGTTTTTTAAGTTGTTTTTGTAGCCTGAAATTCATACATTCGCCTGCATTATTACGGTTTTGAAACGGTTTCGAAGTGACGCGGAGCCTTTGATCAGTAACTTTTAAAAACGTTTTCAGCGATCTGAATAAAGATCGCAGGAATTTTGTGAAAAATTACTGTTTTTCTTTCACAAAACCCCGATTTTCGAAAATTAAACACTAATTTTTGAGCTGCCGCGGATTTGCTTGAAAATCACAAAATAACACGACGAATGCGCAAATTTTCAGGTTCCTCAAAAAATGGGAACCCCAACAAAAGAGTTTTCCATGAAACTCGTCGTCGAAAATATTCCGAGATACGATGATAGCGAGTACAGTGCCACAGAAGAGCATTTTGGAATTCCATGGTAATATATAAACCACGCATTATATGCCGGAAACTAGTTTGTTTCAGGAAAATAGAAGCTAGAAATTCTGAGGAATCACTTTCGTTTTATCTGCATTGTCTCCAACCGAAAATTGTCGAATGGTCGATTGAAACGAGTCTCGAGTTTAAAGTATCGTCTGGAATCGATAGCTTTATCAGTAAACACGAACGCTGCTACCGCCATTCTGCTGAAAATAACGCCTGGGGATGGAACGATTTGATGTCAATCGATAAGTTGTTGGACCATTCACGAGATGGGAACAGTACCGAAACTATTTTCGAGATTAAAGTAGAGATCAAATCGATGACTGGTTGTGGGAAAGAAAATATTCGAAATTTCGACGAATCGGTCAAAGAGTGCTCCGATGTCGTGTTGGTAGTGAACGATCGAGAATTTTATCTATCGAAATATGTACATAGAAATGTATAGGAAAAGTTTAAAAAATCAATATCTTTCAGTTCCTCGCTCTCCAATCTACCTATTTCAAAACTCTTCTCCTTGGAAATTTCGACGAATCTCACAAGAACAAAATCGAGCTGAAAGACATCAATCCTGATGATTTTCAAAACTTTCTCGAGCTTATTCATGGAGAATCTTCTTTAGATGGTAGCGAAAGAAAATCCATTAAAAATATTCAATTTAATTAAAATTTCAGATGAGACTGTCTCTGGAATTCTTCACTTGGCTGACATGTATGACACTCCAACTGCCATTCGACGATGTGAGGAGTTTTTATTGAAGAATTCGCAGAAAACAATGCCGCGGAAGTTGCAAATTTCGTTGAGATACAATTTGGAGAATTTGAAGGTAATTCTGAAAATCAATAAACATTCCTAATACTTTTTGGTTTTTTTCAGAACAAGTGTCTCTCTGAAATCACCACAATTGCCGATATCCAATCGATTGTGTCGTTGAATTTCAAAGAAATGGACCTATCAACTTCGCAAGCTCTTCTTCAGAAGTCTTTGGAATTTTCTAATAAATCATAATGATTTTCTCTTGATTTTTTAGAATTTTTTTCTTATTTTTCCGAATAAAGTTTTAGCAAATTTTAAGTTTTTAAATATGCAATTCGCTGAAAGAATAAATCGAAGAACTTGAAAATTTCCACCAGGAAAAAATTACAGTAATTTAAAGGAGCATCTTTCGGCCAATGATTTCATGCCTATTATTTTCAGCATGTCTTAATTACCTTCTTCACAAATTTTCAAGTTCTCTCTGTTCCTGTGAAAGATATCAAAAAATTGTCAACTGATAAAATGTTTGCCTTGATATCAGGAGCATTTTATCAGTTAAAAGATTTTTTATATCTGTTGTGGACCTGTGCTAAGGGTACACAATGTATATTCTAATCGTTTTCTGTTGCTAAGAGAAGACGTTGGATTTTAGAATATTTATTGAAGACTAGATGGGGTAAAGTTAGAACTGATTGAGAACTGCGAAGTTCTCAACTAAAGGTATTGCCACGTCATAGGCTGTGGAATACAAAGCGAGCTTAACATGAGGAAGGTCACGGGAAACTAAAGAATTGAAACTTTGTGTGTCACCACACAACACCTCCCCATGTTAAGAATGAAAGGACACTGATTTGGAAATCTCCTTGACACATGAATCCAATCTGGTTGCTTGACGTCGGATGCTTGTAGACTGACACACTGGCACCGATACTGTAGCTGATCCCTGTCCTCTCATCTGACCACGTCCTTGGTTGGCACATCGGCTGACTACTTGACTGGTCCCTTGACTTGCTCCTTGACTCGCTCCTCGACTTGCTCCTCGACTTCCTTGGCTTGCTCCTTGTCTGGTTCCACGGTGAACTACTGACTGACTTCGGTTGGCTGTTACTGCATTGGTTGTTCCTTGGAATCGTTGAGCATTTGTTCCGTTACGTTCTCGGCCATCGACTTTCTTCTCGAACACTTTCGTGTATATTCCATCACACTTATTGTAAGCTTTTGCTTTTGCATTCACACTCTGGTGCTTGAACTGCTTCTTCACTGTGCAGCTTTCACTTCCACCACTTTTCTTATTGAGTTGCGGAATTATCGTGTTCGTTCTGAGACGACGGTTTAGATACACCTCGGCAGGTGATAATCCTGATAGAGCGGTCGATGGCTTTGACCGATAGTGTAGCAGAAACTTTGCTAAGGTTTCGTTGCCCACACTTCCCTCCCCTTTCAACTTTTTCAATCCCATTTTCAAAGTATTTACGTTACTTTCTGGATGAAAAGCAGGTGAGCGTATGTGCAGAATTCCATTTTCCTGGCACATCATTGCGAATTCCTTGGACTCAAACTGTGGTCCATTAACAGAAACAATTGTCTCTGGGAATCCGTTCTGACTGAAAATCTCTTTCAGTTTTCTTACTGTCGTCGTGGCATTAATTGTTTTCACAATTTTCACTTCAGCCCACTTTGATTTTGCGTCGACAGCTACCAGATAATATTTACCATTCTCTGGTCCTACGTACTCAATGTGTACACTTTGCCAAACACGCTCCGGTGTTTTCCATGGCACCAACGACACTTTCTTTGGTGTCTTCTCGTGAATCTGACAAGCCTTACACTGGGCAACTGCCTCTTCCACATCCTCAGCCATCCTCGTCCAATACACAAATGCTCTTGCCATTTGTTTCATTCTGACCATACCTGGATGACCTTCATGTAACTGTTTCAGAACAGCTCTTTGAAGACTTTTCGGAACGACAACTCTGTCTCCGAACATCAGACACTCTTGGGTCACAGATAGTGAATCCTTGATAAAGAACCACTGCTTTAGTCTCTTATCAACCTTTCTTGGCCATGTCCCTTTAGAAACCCACTTGATAACTTTTTTCATAAGCTTATCGTTCTTCGTTTCTTTCTGGACCTCTGCCATACCGACCGGTGACGCAGTCTGCTTCACAGACAACACTGCTTTCTCTTCTGTACACCGTCTTGGATGTTCCTTGAACACCTTTGGAAACTTCTTCTTTCCCTTATTCAATTTACTCTGAATTGAACCTGATTTGGTCTGAGACCCGGCATTGACCATTCTCTCCAGATGATATGACATCTCGGAAGACCTTTCAATCCAATCCAAACCAAGAAGATTTCCTTGTTCTCGGACATAAACGTACTCAGATCCTACTGATCCTTTCAGTACAAAACTAACTAGCGTTCTGCCTAGCAGTTTCAGTTCATTGCCACTTGCTGATTTGACCGTAGTCTTGATTCTTTCCAGCTTAGGCTTTCCGATCCTTTCCCAGTCTTTCCTGCCAATCAGAGTAATATCCGATCCGGTATCTAGCTGGAAATCCATCGTTTTGCCTTCGACCTTTGCCGAAACGAATTGACGGATACTGTTCACTTGAACATCTTCAGAAGCTGTACCTCCGACCATTAACACATTCTGCGTGTTCTTAGATTCCGACAATCTTGCGGACTTGCAGAACTTTGCTATGTGACCTTTTTTCTGACATTTGAAGCACGTTCTCAGTGGTTTGAAACATTCTGGTGTTTTATGTTCAGCTCTTCCACAATTCAAACACTGTTCACCTCGAGACTCTTCTCGATTAGAAGGCTTCTGGTCTTGCCGATGGTCAAGATTCTTTGACTGTACTGCTTTCACAACTTTGTCGCTTTCCGACATCTCTAACAGCACACTACTCTGTCTCAGAAACTTTTGCCATTCAGCGCAAAGATCATTGATGTTGACTTTCTGTTGCTGTTCTAGCTTTTGCTCTACATATTTTAGAAAGTAGGCTAGTTGCTTTTGATCTCTAATTGGATCTAATCCTCTCAACCAGAAGAAGACTTTCCATCCTTCAGGATCTATATCTTTCAACATAGCTGCTTCACAAAGCGCATTCACTTTGTTCGTATACTCTACAGGTGTTTCACTTTCTCGAGTTATGTTTATGCAAGCAAATCTATGTGAGAACAGACTCTTTTTGATGTCAAACATTTCCTTTAGAATGTCTACTGTATCCTTGAATTCAACTTCATTGAATTCCTTTGGACATATTCTTTTGGTATACTGGTCGTACACTTCGTCACTCAATTTACTTATCAGCAATGACACTTTCTGTCCATCTTTTAACGATGCTCCTTCGACAGTGAATGCCGTACCATAACGCGCATACCACTTCGAGAATGTTTTCTCTCCCTCGAGATCAAACACAAATTGAGCAATTCGCCCTCCTAACTCACTCATGAGTTTTGATGAGTTATCTGAACTTGCTGTTGGCTCACCAGACGATAAACGTTCTGTTAGAAGCTCAATGGCTTTTTCATGTTTATCAGCTTGATCTTGCATACTCTTTTGCTGAGCCTGCATACTCTCTTGCTGAATCTGAATACTCTCTTGCTGAACCTGCATACTCTGTTGCAGCAATGCCATCATCTCAACCAGCTTAACGTTCAGATCTTTAGACACCTCCTTTGACTCTTTAGGTGGCATCTTTGATGTCGTTACTCTTTGAGTTACTTAGAAATTTCTTAGAATTTCTTTATTGTGTGTTTCAAACGTATGGTTCGAATTCTGATCGCCACTGTTGTGGACCTGTGCTAAGGGTACACAATGTATATTCTAATCGTTTTCTGTTGCTAAGAGAAGACGTTGGATTTTAGAATATTTATTGAAGACTAGATGGGGTAAAGTTAGAACTGATTGAGAACTGCGAAGTTCTCAACTAAAGGTATTGCCACGTCATAGGCTGTGGAATACAAAGCGAGCTTAACATGAGGAAGGTCACGGGAAACTAAAGAATTGAAACTTTGTGTGTCACCACACAACAATATCTCTTATGGGAAACGAGATAATTGAGGTCAAAAGGAAGATCATGTCTAAACAGCTGAAGAAATCACTCAAAAATCAAGGGTTATTTAAACGTGTTGAAAATTTTTTGAAAAAAAAAGAAAAATCTAGAAATCCACAGTGACCCATTGACCTCGGGGAGATTACTATAAAGGAAGAGGGAAATGAAGAAAAGAATCAGTTCTCGCCTTCTCTGGGCTCCAGAGAAGGGAGCCGGGGAAGGCCATCCGGATTCCTGTGTATACGGATTTCCGAATGACAAGGTGTCCGGATGTCCGGATGTTTGAAATTTCCGGATGTCCGGATTCCTGGATGTCCGGAATCCCGGATGTTCGAATTCCGGGCTGTCCGGATTTCCGGATTCTCGGAATCCGGGATATCCGGAATCCCGGAATTTCGGATTCCCGGATGTACGGATGTCCGGATGTCCGGATGTTCGGATTTCTGGATTCCCGGAATTCCGGATTCCCGGATGTCCGGATGTCCGGATGTCCGGATATCCGTATTCCCGGAATTCTGGAAGTCCGGATCTCCGGATTTCCGGATTCCTGGATATCCAGATTTCCGGATTCCCGGAATGCCAGATATGCGGATTTCCGGAATGCCGGATATCTGGATGCCCGGACCTCCGGATTTCCGGATTCCCGGAATCGTGGAAGTCCGGGTGTCCGGAATCCCGAATTCCGGGATGCTTGGATATCCGGATCCCTCCCCCGGGTCACCTTCTCTGGAGCCCAGAGAAGGCGAGAACTGATTCTCCCCTCCAATTCCCTCTTCCTTTATAGTAATCTCCCCGAGGTCAATGGGTCATCGTGGGTTTCTAGAATTTAATTTTTTTTGAAAACTTTTTTATCACGTTTAAAAAACCCTTGATTTTTGAGCGATTTCGTCAACTGTTTAGACTTGATCTTCCTTTCGAACCTAATTATCTCGGTTCCTATGACAGATATCAAAAAGTGGTCAACTAATAAAATGTTTATCATAATATCACTTAGATTTTGTTAGTTGATCACTTTTTGATATCTCTTATAGAAATTGAGATAATTGAGCTCAAAGATTATTTATGTCTCTCGTTTGCTGTCCGCAGCGCCACGTGGACAAATATGGAAACAGAAGAGACATCAGACTGATAAGAGAAAACGAGAGATGCTTGTGATATGAAGAGACTGCAGAGAAAAAAAACCCATTCCACGAAGCATATAAAAGCATCATTCAGAACTCCATTCAATCATATTTCTCCCTTTATATGACGACTTAACTGAATAGTTGTCTAAATTTCTTCAGGGAACTTTCTAGATTTTAATTATAATGAAAGATTTCCCTTTATTTTTCTGAGCATTCTCTATCCCTATGATATTCCACTTATTCCTAAAATCAAAAGAAACGTATTTGCTGCAATACCAAGACTAGAATTGGTCAACTTGCCAACGAGTTTCGGTTGTTCTTTCAATGAATGGAGATAAAAGAAGTGAGTGGTATTAGACTTTTAGTAAAACTTCAATCAACAAACTTTGAGGCTATGAAACAATTGAAAGACCGTACAGACGGTATATGGATTTGTGGAGAATATGCTGGCACGGAATGCCGAATCATCTTCAGACGCCAGATATTCTCATCAGTGGAGTTGTGAGTGTACATTTCAAATTTGACGTTTATAATTTCCTAAATAACTTCTCTTCTTTCAGTCTGTCTAAATACCAGTTTGGAAAGGTTCAGCCCTGAAATTTTTAACTAGTTTGAATTTCCATGAACTCATATATTTTATTTTAAAAAGATAACGGTTTTTGAATAAAGATGATTTTCCTTTGTCTTCCGTTTCACAACAATAAACGGTTAAAAGCAAACAGAGAAAACAAGATACTATGAAGAGACGCAGAGCCCCCAACAGTACTTTTGCCTTAGGTATAAATGCCCGCGTTCACAGCACCATAAAATTGCAGTTCTCCTAGAGAGAATGGAGGAAGGAGAGACGCAGAGAGAAGCCACAGGTTTGCATCGAAGAATAAAAACCGAAGAAGTAGGAGATATTAGGTTCCTCGCAATAACGGTAAAAGATGAAAAGGAAAAAGAAAAATAAAAGCTAATGTCGTTTATTCAATATAAGAGATGAATCATTGAAAGGAGAGATAAGGATGAACTATGAGCTGATTAAAAAAAACAAAATAATACAAATTATGAATAGAATTTAGTATACGTATGCATTTGTAGCAGAGGTGAAGGTCAGCGGCTTGTTGCTTCCTTCCTTAAAGTGATTCATACTTTTGACATAGTTGAGGGTGATGCATCAACCTTTCGTCAACAAAAAAGGAACATGGGAAAGTGTTTTTTATTGTTTGTTGACTTTGTCCGTAGAATCTTACGTCTTGGTTTTGGCATTCCTGGTCCGTTTTTTCTATTGACATTGTAGTTGTCCGTTTTCCAGTTTTCTTGTGACCGCCTTTTCCTCGGTCCGATCGAGACCCGTAGTCTTCCAGTAGACTGAACCTGGGTCACCATTTCGATAACGAGAAGCAACATTCTGAATCCCTCGACTTTTGTAGCATCAGATAACAACAGCGTATTCCGTTGTTGTCATGGAGATTCGTCATCCGAACATAAGACTGAAGAACAGGTCATTTTGACGATTGATCCTTGGCTACATGAGTAACAACCATCCATCGATACCTCGGAATTTTCCAAAAATGCAAAAAATTTTATTCCAGAACTACCTATAGATTTTTGAGATTTTTAGAACAATAACTCTAAAAAATCTCCAAAGTTTAGCCCACTTTTTTTTTTCAGATTTTTGTATACTCACCTTTAAAAAATCCGAAAACCCATTTATTCATAGGGTTGACGATTCTTGAAATAAATAGAAATACAAAAATATTAGGTTGGCGGGAAAGTCTTTGTCACTCTGTTTGTTTAATCACTGTTCTCGTATATGGAGGCTGTGTATGATATCGACTCTAGTGAATAACAAGGTGATAAGAACCTTCCATATAAACAAGTCCCCATTTCCTTCCCTGCTCCTCATCTGTAATTGAAACGATATGTTTGTTCCCACTGCTATTCACATCAGACATGTTTTGATTTACCTCTTCCTATCTCACACCACGATGAAGGATTCGGAAACTTTCTTGAAGAATGTGTACAACACACATGCCCCTCACTACAATACTATTCGCAATTGGTTCCATCGTTTCGAAAAAGATGACTTCTCGCTCGATGAAAAGGATCGCTCTGGGAGACCCCGTGAGTTGGATTTGGACAAGCTGAAGCACGCATTGCAATCGGATCCATTTCAATCTAGCCGTGAACTAGCTGTCACATTCGGAGTTCACCATAGCACAGTCCTTGAAGGTTTGAAGTCTCTTGGAATGAGAAAACTTTTTGGTCGATTCATACCTCATCACCTGACTCAAGCCAACCTTGACCGCCGAGTCGACGATTCGATTACTCTTCTCACTCTCCACGCGGGCGATCGATGGCTGGATCGGCTAATAACCGGAGATGAGAAGTGGGTCTTCTACGATAATCACCACAGGAAATCCCAGTGGGTTGGAGAAGGAGAGAGCCCACAGGATGTCCCCAAACCCGACCTTCATCCGAAAAAAGTTATGCTCTCTGTGTGGTGGGGAGTGGACGGCCCCATCTACTGGGAACTTCTGCCCGAGGGCAAAACAATAACTGGAGACCTCTACACTACTCAACTACGAAACCTCAAGAAAGCAGTCGACCGTTCGGCCCTGAAAGACAAGAAAGTGTACTATCAACATGATAACGCTCGCCCACATGTTTCGAAACAAGTGAAGCAGGAGCTGATGGGATATGGATGGAATGTTCTCCCTCACCCCCCGTATTCTCCTGATCTTGCTCCTTATTGGTTATTTGGCGATATGACACGTGCCTTCGAAGGAAGAAGCTTCAATTCCCGTGGAGCGGTCGAAGCGGCACTCAAACAATACTTTGCCTCACGCCCGGCTGGATTCTACCGCAATGGAATCCATAAATTGAGGGAACGTTGGAGGCATGTTGTTGATAATGATGGACAATATAATTAATTATTCGGTTATTTTTTCTTTGAGAAATAAACTATTGAAAAAGTGACAAAGACTTTCCCGCCAACCTAATATTTAGAAAAATAAGAAATTTCCAGGAAACGGGATAAATGAGGTCAAAAGGAAGATCATGTCTAAACAGTTGAAGAAACCACTCAAAAATCAAAGGTTATTTAAACGTGATGAAAAAAAAGTTTTCAAAAAAAAGTTAAATTCTAGAAACCCACGCTGACCCATTGACCTCGGGGATATTACTATAAAGGAAGAGGGAAATGGAGGGAAGAATCAGTTCTCCCTTTCTCTGGGCTCCAGACAAGGGAGCCCGGGGGAGGGATCCGGACATCCGGATGTCGGGATCTCCGGTTTTCCGGATGTCCGGAATCCCGGAATCCCGGATTTCCGGATGTCCGGGTGTCCGAAATCTCGGAAATCCGGGGATCCAGACATCCGGACATCCGGAAATCCGAACATCCGGAATTCCGGGCAACCGGAAAAGAAATCCGGAAATCCGGACATCCGGACATCCGGACATCCAGAAATCCTGGATTCCGGGAACCCGGAAATCCGGAATCCCGATTCCCGGATGTCCGAAACCCTCCCCGAGTCACCTTCTCTGGAACCCAGAGAAGGAAGAACTGATTCTTCCTTTGATTTCCCTCTTCATTTATAGTAATCTCCCGAGGTCAATGGGCCAGCGTGAGTTTCTAGATTTAAATTTTTTTCGAAACTTTTTTCATCACGTTTAAATAACCTTTGATTTTTGAGTGATTTTTACAACTTTTTAGATATGACCTTTCTTTTGACCCTAATTATCCCGTTTCCTATTAGAGAAATCGAAAATCTTTCAACTGATAAAATGTTTCTGATATCAAGGCAAACATTTTTGCAGTTAACAAATTCTTGATATCTTTCACAGGAGCCCAGAAAAAGTTGGTCGAAATTGGTCAAGGAGGATATTCATAGGGTACTCTGAGCTCAATTGTCTCGGTTCCTATAAATGATATCAGAAAGTGATCAACTGATAAAATGTTTATCATAATATCAATTAAATTGTGTTAGTTGATCATTTTTTGCTCCTGTATCCTAGATCCTAGAGGATCCTAGATGCTCCTGAATCCTAGATTTCATACCCTCAAGATGAATCAATTTTTTGAAAAAAAAAACTTCATTGAAGTCAAAAAAAAATGGAAACAAAGAACAGCAATTTTCAACAAGAATTTACAAAATTGGATCCACTTTGAAATGAACCAAATATTCTGCTCTTCCATTTTCCTTTTCGACAACTTCAGTGAAAACGTTGAGCACTTTTTCTTCATCAATGGAGAAGATTAGATCATATACGAATATTCCTTTGCCACTGAACTTCCAATGTGCTCCAGGAGCCCCTGTAGCACCGGAAAATATATCATACACCACATTGTAGCATCCTTCCAATGACCAATGTCTTCCCATCTCTGGCTTCGAAATCTGCCACCTCTACACCAAATCTCTCGCGTTCAACCAATCAACAACACAATTTTTGACATGTATTCTATGAATATTAACTGCCTCCATACCGAATTGCTGTCTAGTGGTGATTACTGTAGTCGCCGGAATGTTTGGGATCACTGCGAAATTGTAATCCATTTCGAGAGATTCCAATGGGAAGCTGTCTGCTGTTAGAGCCTTCTCGAGATCGACAATAAGGTTTCTAGTTCTCTTTCGTTTTTCCGAGAAAGCTTCTACAAAGTTAGTGTCAGGCTTCGCAAACGTTTAAAAAGGATGGTTAGACAGTTGCGAAAGAGTGTGTAAATAAAGGAGAGGGTTAGAGAAAAAGCTCTCTCTCTCTCTCTCTCTCTCTCTCTCTCTCTCTCTCTCTCTCTCTCTCTCTCTCTCTCTCTCTCTTTCTCAAAGTCAAAAGAAAAAGTACCGATCAATCAGAGAGATGGATGACACTTTTGAGAGAACAAGAGAACGGACAAAGGAACAAAAAAATTGGGTTGCGAAACTTTCGATTTTCATTTTGAAGTAATCCAAAATATTAGGTTGATAAGAAAGTTTCTTCCTTTTTGGCAGGGTTGTTTTTGAGCTTCGATATCTCGTTCCCAAAATGGTGTACGAGGCCAGATATTTTTTTGTTGGAAAGCTGTATTCAGTTTCTATTAGCTCGTAGATTTTCAACTTTTTATCTCATTGCATTTTGGAGAAATGACGATTCTTTTGGTCCTCATCCGACTGCAAATTCGGAACATGGTTATATTTTTATTTTTATTTGCTATTCAAACACCTGGTATCCGCAAGAAATTTGTGGATGTACATAAAGGGCATGTTCATTCATCGCCGACAATTGGCGTTTGGTTCGAAAAATTCCTCCCGGGGGAGTTCAGTTTGAAAGATGGCAACTGCCTAGTGAGTCGGAACTTCATCAATTGCTAAAAACCGGATTGGTGGATCCATTTCAAATCATTTGTAAAATGTCACAGGCATTGTCCTCTAGTCATCCAAGTTTTGTAAACGATTCGAAGTCTCTTGGCAAAGTTAAAATCTGGGTTGATTCGTACCCCGTGTTTTTCGGGACTACAATATGTTTCTCCATTTAGATATGGGTGTGTTTCACCTATGATTTCTACGCACGTTCAGTTGGCTGGGGGATTTAATTACCGTAGATGAGAAGTGGGTAAGTTACTCTATCAGTGTACGGGAGGGTCAGTTGATTGATAAAGGAGAGCTAGCTCTGGACGTCCCGAAACCCAAATTTCCCGTGAAAATGGGTATGCTATGAGTTTGATGGTCTGCCAAAGGAATGGAAACTGGGAACTTTTAGATAAATGTACCATTATTATTGCGGCCTTGTATAGTTCATAATTAGAGAAATTAAATTTGACAGTCAAATAAAAACAAGGAGAAAAAACAAAAGTTTACCTTCAGGACGACAGTGCGAGATCTACCGTTACTAGAGGGGTAAGCCAAAATTTCATGTCATTCGGGTGGACTTTCATTTTGTTCTTACCGTATTTTGCAGACCTTGCCCTTTTGGATAAATGGTTGTTGGGAGCTCTTGAACGTCATCTTGATAGAGAAGACTGCAATTGAAAAAATGACACAAAAAAGGAGTTGACACACTTTTTCAACTGCAGCCGTCCTCGTTCTAGGCCGATGGAATCAAGAAGTTACCAGAGCGTTACCAGACAACTATCGATGCTCACGGACATTACTTTGATTAATCTAGCCCCTTCCGCTTTAAGGAAAATTTGATCGAAAATTTCGCCGAAAAAGGAAGAAACTTTCTTATCAACCTAATAGTATAATTTGGAAAGCAAAAGAAAATTTCTTAAAAATTAAGAAAACCCCAGAAACAAAAAACTATTCCTGAATTTCTAAATTTTATGAATCGTTTTCAAGATAGGAACTGAAATTGATATTTTACTCTTTAAAGGCGCATAACTCAAAAACTACGGTAGCTAGAAAAAAGTTGTCAATTACAAAATAGAAGTTTTATTTGTGTTATTCATTTTGATAGTTGACAACTTTTTTCTAGCTACCGTAGTTTTTGAGTTGTGTGCTTTTAAAAAATGGGTGTTTGTGTCTTTCCAATCTCTCTGCTCTCTAACTTTAAAGGCACATAACGCAAAAACTACGGTAACTAGAGAAAAGTTGTAAATTACATAATTGGAATTCTACTTATGTTGCTCATTTTGGTAGTTGATAACATTTTTCTAGCTACAGTAGTTTTTGAGATATGCGCCTTTCAAGTTGGCGCGCCCTCATGTCGCACCTGGCGGTAGGGAGACGCGCGCAATCTTTAAAGGCGCATAACTCAAAAACTACGGTAGCTAGAAAAAAATTGCCAATCACATAATTTTAGCTCTATTTTTGTTTAGTATGCTCAGAAAAATTCAAAAAAATGGAACAATGTTGAAATGCTTTTGTAGAACTTCAAAGTTGACTACTTTCCCCTAAAAAGATACGTTTTGTCCGGAGGTACTGTAGCTCGGAAATGTAAGTTTTTGAAGGAAAATCAGATGAAAATTTATTGGAAAACACAAAAATTAGAGGTTCGGATCACAATTTTTCAGAACGAACATTTAGAAAGGTTCATTTTATTTTCCCTGCCAGGCAAGAATTCAAAGGAGGGGAGAAGATGAGAAAAGAAGGAGAGAGAATGCAAACATGCTCCATTGATAAGGGGAGAGAGAGAGAGGATGGGAGAAGAAGAAGAAATTACTTGACATTGTAGAGAAAGGTAGGGGTAATAGAAATAGTGGGAGAATACAATCGATGGGGTAAATAGAGAAGACTTGCTGGGATCGTTTTTGAAGATGGTGCTGTAGGAAGTTGGGGGTGGTGGTCTGAAGTCGGCAGTAGAGTGGTCGGAAGTCGGCAGTACTGTATATCTGCAAAAATAATTTTTATATCTTGTATTTCATCAGAAGTTTATGGAAACGTACATCAATGGAAGTTGAGACGCTCCCATTCTCTGTAGAGTGGTTGAGAATCACAACGTCCATGGCAGCGTAGTGCTGCTGGGCCCTCCGGAGCTCATCCGCAGTCCAATCGGACAACGTCTCATTTTTGGAGATGTTGCGTCCAATTGCGGCCGCCGCATCCTTCAACGCCATCTTCTCATTTGGACGTCTCGGTCGGTCTCCCTGGATATCAGTGGCTCGAATCTTGAATAGGGGCTCCGAACCAAAAACGACAATCCTCTCTTCTCTTCTCTTCTGATTGATCGCCCAAATGACATCATCGACTTCCTCCTGACTCGCCTTGTGCACTCTCCACAACAGCACAATTCCAGAATGAACATCGAAATGGGAGACCAGGGCCAACTTTGATCCTCTTGGAGTTGTCGATGACTCCGTGTCGACAAAGAGGGGCGGGTAGATGTTTTCACGGTCGTCCTCAACGAATCGTCCGAAGATCTCGTAGCCTTGGAGTAATGATCGTGTTGGCACGATATCATACTGCTCCAGGGATGGGTAGTAGATCCCCTGAAGCAAGATGTGACGAAGCGCAGCGAGTATCAGCCCTTCCAGTGAGCACTTTTTTCTTTTCTGACACTTTCTCAGGTGTGGAATCAGGATGTCATCTTTATAGATCTGAAAAAAGGAACATCAGAAATTCATTATAAATTCGAAAAAATCCCGAAAATTTGAAAATTTTGAATTCCCGATGTGGAAGAATTTCCCATTTTCAAAGCTACCCAATTTCCGAAAAACTTCAAATTTTCTGAAAAACTATCACTCACCTTTAAAAAAAATCAAATATTCAGAAAAATAAGGGAAATTTCCAGAAATCCATACAGTTTTAGGATTTTTCTGGAAATTTCCAAGAGACGTCTATTCAATAAAGTCGTCAAAGGATAGAAACAAATGAAGTAGACATTCTGTGGCTTGCAAAAAAAAATGTGTCGCTTTTCTGTTTCTCTGCGCCCTTTCTCTCTCACTCTCTCTCTTTTTTCTCTCCAAAAACAAAGAAGAAGTTCAGATGAATCAGAGAGATGAAGGTCACTTTTGTGTGAACAGGAGGGAATGGACAAAGGAACAAATAGAAATCGAACAGAGATTCTTCCTCCCCATTCGTGTCGGAAGAATCAGTTTTCTTCTGTCATACGCTAAATTCTGGAATTAGTAAAGAACACTTGAAATATTTTACAGGATTTATTTGTTGTGTTTCCGTGTGGGAAAAGTATGGTGACTCAAATATTACAAGTAACGATAATTAGTATAACTCAACAAAAGGAACATTAACTTCTAGTAAAAACAATAAGATCCTACTGTATAGGCAATATCACTATAATCGTGAAATATCGATTATTTTATAATGGAACAGGAGCCTCTCTTGTCAACGACGGTGGACCCTCTTCTTCTTCTTCCGATTCCATCTCTTCCACTCTAATTCCTTGCGCTCTTGGGTTGTCTCTCAAGTATGTGCTCATTCCAGCTGGTGATCTCCATCTTCCAGTCCTCTGTATTTCGTCCAACGAGAATCCTTCAGCTTGTAGATCGTTTGCTCGACCTTTTCGGAGAGCATGGTGAGATCCTTGGACTCCGATTGCGTCGAATTTCGCCTTCACTATTGACGAAATGGAACTTGGGCTCAGCGGTTTTTGGTTGTGCAGATTGTGGAATATGAAATCCGGATTTTTCAGCGAACATCTGACTTTCCATCTTTTCAACAGAAGATCCAAATCCGATCCGGCCTTGCATTGTACAAATGTGGTTCTTCCTTTTCCTAGCTGATCGTTTTTGGCTTCTGCTACGAAGACTTCCAATAGTCCATTTTTCACTCTAACATCCTTCCACTGTAGGTTCGATGCCTCACTTGCTCTCAATAGAGCCGAGTACGAGAGGTGGACCAAAAGAACATCCCTCTCTGACTTCGCGTCGTCCTCAAGGGTGCTCATGATTTTAACAATGACTGGTTCGTTGATACAGACTGGTTGCTTCCTAGTCGTCGCCTCTGCCCTTTTCTTCGAATTTATCAGTTCAGCTACACACTGCGCGCCCGGAATCGACACTTCGTTGTTCACCATTTTGTAGGCTGCCGAAATCTTCGCTAGCGATCCGCTTCCTACTGATTCCGACTTCCATGCGAGATACATCACGGTTGAGACTTCGTTTAGCGGCAATCCTCTTTCTAGTATCCATCTTCGTCTTTGTTCATTCTCCTGTCCGTAAGCTTTCATTGTGGATGCCGCTTTTGCCGACGATAACGCAGTCATCAGAGTCTGTACAATGTCGTCAGAATTTCGATTCCTCGCATTCTCCGTTATCTCTTCCAAGAATGCCTGCCGTGGACCTTCTGCAAGATAGCTTTTATGTTTCTCTTTACTTCATTATCCCCTTTCTATTCAGTTTTTTCTATTTTCCCTGGGCTGGGTGGGTGGGCTTCTACCACTCGTAGAATGAGGTCAGACCGCGCGTTGTTGCGCGTCGCGTCTGTTTTCGTTGCGAGACCCCGCGCTCCGCCTCTTGTGTTCCTTTAGTGTCTCTCCCTCTCTGCGTCTCTTTATGCGCGGCAGTTCAAATAAACAATTTCTATGCTATTCCAGAGAAAACATACAATTCTTCCTCCCCATTCGTGTCGGAAGAATCAGTTTTCTTCTGTCATACGCTAAATTCTGGAATTAGTAAAGAACACTTGAAATATTTTACAGGATTTATTTGTTGTGTTTCCGTGTGGGAAAAGTATGGTAGAGATTGAAAAGCCCGAAAGGGGCTATTGTGAAAAGTCAATCATAGTCACTAGAAAAGGTGATCTGCAAAACTCTGTCCCCATTCTTTCGCTTCTTATAGACCCTGGGCCTGGGGTTATAACTTTTGAGTTTACTTTGAAGATACGCCAATCTCTCATCTCTCGAATAAATCTACCGTCTCTATCTACTAATGCCTGATATGATACGTGGGTTTTCCATAGCGGCGTAGCTAAAATACCCTTAAGTTTCAATCTTCTTGCCTCGCCTATCAGTCTAGGGATCGCTAGCGGAGGAGGTGCCCACCATGCCGGACCGCATTTTTGTGCTTCTTCAATGTGTTCGAACACGTCTGCTCCGGCTGCTTTCGGATCTGGGTATTTTGAATAGAACTTTGGCGTTTTTGCGTTCTGTTCGTTAGCGAACCAGTCGCACGTTACTCTCCCCCATTTTCTCTGTGCCCACTGGAACACCCAATCTTGTACCGCCCAATCATCATAGTCGAAAGTTCTGCTTGCTTCGTCTGCTTCCTCATTCTGTTCTCTTGGGATCCAGATATATTTTACATTTCCTACTTGTCTCATATTGTCCCAAATTCTTTCTGCTACTACATGCAAATCGGCTTTCATCGACCCTTTCTTCATGATGTGTACCGCTGCTTGACTATCTGAGTGTACTAACACTTGTCCTGTCATTGTTCCCGCCATTCTCTCCGCTGCGAATTCAACTGCTTTTAGCTCTCTCATGGCGCTTGATTCTGTTTCGAAACCTCTTTCGCCTAATTTCGAAATTCTCATAACTTCTGTTCCTCCCTCATCTTTTACTACTGCTCCTAGCCCTATCGCTGAAGCGTCTGTGTAGAGCCACCATCTAGGCTCAAAAATCTCGTCTATTCTTCTCTTCAGTTTACCTTCCCGCAGTTTAGCTTCCCAGAATATCAATTCTCTTCTCTCACCTAGGGTCAGCGGAATCCTCGTCCTTTCTGTGCATTTTCCATCGTTCTCTGCCACTGTAGTTGCATTTTGCCGTTGTCTAGCCACTGACTCATTGCCTGCAATAATCATCAAGGATGATAAATATCCACATAACACTTGTCGATCAAGGATCGAAGGAGCCGGGCTCTTTTTCATCTTTTCAATTTGATTTCGCAGCGAAATCTCTCTCTTTTCGGTCAGCCGAATCTCTCTCTTTTTCAGGTCTCCTCTCACGCCAAGCCATGTAAATTCTTGGCTCGGTTCCCAGTGCGATTTATCTTCTGCTACACACACTCCTGCCGCTTCTAAATCTTGGCGCACCTGTCTCACCGCGTTCTCTGCCTCCTCTCTAGTCTTTGCCAAAATTAGTCCGTCGTCGAGGTACAGAAATACCTTGACTCCGCGCTCTCTCCATCTACCTACCAGGGGGCGGAAAACTTTTGTGAAAAGCCAGGGAGCCGTAGATAATCCAAAAAGAAGAGCTTCAAATTTATAGAAAGGCGGGCTTACTGGGGTGTTTAAAGAGAATGCTAGTAAGTCTGTTGACTCTTGCGCAATTTTCACATGGTGATAGCCAGATCGAAAATCAAATGTAGCTACAAAAAACGCGTCCCTCAAGAAGGGCCAAGCTATTTTCCAATCCTCAATTCTGAATTTTGGAGGATCTAGGGCTTTATTCAGCTGGGAAAGATCAAGGATCAAACGTAATTTCTCACCGTTTTTAGCCACCTGAAGTGGAGATACTACTCTTGGATTTTCGGTTGTGGCCACGACTCGATGTTCCACCAGCTTATTTAGCTCTTGGAAACCCGCATTGGGACGAGTAATGACCGTATTGACCGCATGAGTAACATTGGACTGGCTTCTTTCCTGGAACGCCTGCCAAATCTTCTCCAGTGCCGAATCTCTTCCTGGCCGCTCCGCTGGTTTCGCTGCCATTGTTGTAGGCGTGGAATGATCGGACTCCGGGTTGCCTGTACCCGGCGCCCGCTGGCCGAAACCAATTTCTGGAGTGGGGCTGTCGTCTCTGCCGTGAGTCATCCGTATTCAACAACTTCGCCAAAGCCAGCATCTTTGTATCCTCACTGCCTCCTTCTGAGTTGGAAAGCGCCGAAATTGCTCTGATTTTCTCCAGGTTCTTCAAAGCATTTGGATCCTTGTCCAATAAAACGATTTCCTGGTTTCTCATCTTCAACATTGACACTGCCTCCTTCGCTGCCGACTCCACGTCTCCTCCAATCATCGCAGTATTCAGCAGATTGATTATTTTCGTGTTCAACTCGCATTGCACTTGAAGTCCTTTCTGAGAAAGAATTGGAGCTTTTTCTTCTTTTGCCATTGATGCCAATTGCTGTGCCACGAAGGCATAAAAATCCTCTTTGCTAACCGGAGCTCCAGACGTTGATCCTTCGTCCATCGTTTTCGCTTCGAACTTGATCCAACACACAACGACGTCACCAGACTTCTACCACTCGTAGAATGAGGTCAGACCGCGCGTTGTTGCGCGTCGCGTCTGTTTTCGTTGCGAGACCCCGCGCTCCGCCTCTTGTGTTCCTTTAGTGTCTCTCCCTCTCTGCGTCTCTTTATGCGCGGCAGTTCAAATAAACAATTTCTATGCTATTCCAGAGAAAACATACAATTTTATGAAACTGTGTTATACAAAAAATTTCCGTTTTCATTTTGAAAAACCCAAATTAGTATAATTCCGAAGGAATAGATTTTTCAAATAAAACACCCAAAATTTCGAAAATCCTTGAAAAAAAAGATTCCCGAAATTCTTCATTTTTAAATTGTATGAATTTTTCAAAATTCCTTTTTTTTTAATATTTCGAAAACATGGATTATTTTTGAAAAATGAAAAAGTTGCCACTGAAATTGATACTCTACACTTTAAAGGAGCACAACTCAAAAACTACTGTAGCTAGAAAAAAGTTGTCAATTGCAAAATTAATGCTCTGTTTGTGTTTTTCATTTTAATAGTTAAAAACTTTCTCCTAGCTACCGTAGTTCTTAATATATTCGTCTTTAAAAATTCACACATGATGAAGGGAGAAAGTTAGAGGTGTCCCAACTGCAAAGGCGCATAACTCGAAAACTACGGTAGTTGGAGAAAATGTTATTAGTTGAGTTTCTCGAAGTCTTCACCAACCTGTCCATTCGATCAATACATTCTTTTAAAAAATCGGAATTTCAGGAATTCTGAAAATTTGAAATTTCTGGAATTTCAGAAATTCTGAACGGCAAAAAATTTCTGAAATTTTGAAGTTCAATAATTTTTTTATTCGGAAAATTAGGAATATTAGAAACATAGAAGTTGAGAAATTGAAAAATCGGCGATTCATG
Source organism: Caenorhabditis nigoni (assembly GCA_027920645.1). Classification (NCBI taxonomy): domain Eukaryota; kingdom Metazoa; phylum Nematoda; class Chromadorea; order Rhabditida; family Rhabditidae; genus Caenorhabditis; species Caenorhabditis nigoni. The sequence goes on along the minus strand of CP115866.1, from coordinate 4,072,280 downwards.
GCCAGAAGTCTCTCCACATTTCGGCCTGAAAGTTTCGAAAATATTTTTAATTTTAATTATGAGTCTCACCAGATCCTTTACCTTTTACTCTCTAGATTGGAGAATCCCTTCCACGTATCCTTTCGAAAACAAGAACTTCTGCTCCAATTCGTTCCAATCTCATAGATTCCGCTGTGTATCTATTTTCGATTTCGCTGTCTGAGATCAAACTGAAGACATCGTTATCTTCTCTTATGACGCTTCGGTAATGGCCGACCCTGCCTTGATCGATGGCCACGATATGACAGTTCCCGCTTGCTTCAACTAAGGATCGAACACTTCTTTTCTCGCAGTTTGGGCACAGGGTAAATCCTTTTTTTGTAATATGCCGATCAAATACGTCTTCGAAAGACCTGGCACAATATGGTTTTGCGAGATACGGAGAAGAAAAACTGACGAATTTTGCCTTCTCCCCATGTCCAATATCCTACATTCTGTAGCAGATATTGCCCACTTACTGTTTTCTCCAATTCCTGTAAATGATCAATAATAGCAAATTACACTATTCGGCATAAATCTGAACTTACTTCGAACAACATTTACAGTACTTCGCGAGGGGTTCAGTTCCCATTTTTTCTTTCATCAGGCGACTCCTAAGCATTTACGTGTGTTTTCTCTCTCCGTTGATTATTGCTTTCAACTCTTCATTTATCAGGAGTGCGGTTCTATATGGTCTGTTTCTAGAACGACTGTCTCCTTTTGGAGTTTCTTTCGTATCGAAACATCTAGCTAAGATGCTTACAATAGAGTTCAAGAAACAATAATTTGAACTGTTTTGCAATAAGGTGCCCTCGTGTCGTTCTCATCGTCTTCTGCGATGTTTCGCCAAAAATATCTCCAGTGGGAACACGTTTCGGAACATTTGCGCGTTTTAGTCTAAAAGGAAAAGTATGAATAACGATCGCAAAATATTTTAATAACCTGGCACTTTCAGAGGCATTCATTCTTTGTGTTTTGACTTTTTCTGTCTTCATTTTCTTTATGTTAAGGGCTTCGAAGAGTTGTGCGGGACTGACAAATTTACCAACATCATTTGAATGCAGGGATGCATTTCTTTTGAAGTTGGACTCCGCGGAAGTGGATACTGAAATGTAAAATTTTGTAAAATTTTGTAAAATTTTGTAATTTTGTAAACTGCGCGACCCAGGACCCAGGACCCAGGATTTCTGGATTTCCAGATTTCCGGATTCCCAGATTCCCGGATTCTCGGAATTCCAAAATCCAGAATTCCCAGATTCCCGGACTCCCGGATTTCCAGATTTCCAGATTTCCGGAATAACGGATTTCCTGAAATCGGAAAATCAGAAATTGAAACTCGAAACAAAATCCCGGTAATTTAGAAAATTTGAGTTCCAGAATACTCAAAATTTGGAAGAATTTCCTATTTTCAAAGCTCCCCAATTTCCGAATAACTTCACAATTTTCACTCACCTTAAAAAAAATCGAGTATTCAGAAAAATAAGAAATTTTCAGTAAATAGAAATACAGAAATACTCAGAAAAATAAGGGAAATTTCCAGAAATCCATGCATTCTTAGGATTTTTCTGGAAATTTCCAAGAGACGTCTATTCACTAAAGTCGTCGTAGGATAAAAATAAATGAATGAGACATTCTGTGGCTTGCAAAAAAAATGTGTCACTTTTCTTTTTCTCTGCGTCTCTTCTCTCTCTCCTTCTCTCCCAAAACAAAAAAGCAGTACAGATGAATCAGAAAGGTAAAAGTCATTTTTGTGAGAAGAGGGAACGGACAAAGAAACAAAAAGAAATCAAACAGAGATTTTTTGAAAAAAAAGGAAATTTTATAGCATCAGGAAATTCTTAAAAAATGTAGAAACTTCTGAGTTTCAGGAAAAAAGTAAAAAGTTCAAAAATATAAAAATTTCATAAGCTTTAGATATTCCAGAAATTCAAAAAATCGAAAAAATTCAATTTTAGAAAGTTTCTGAACTTCCAGATTTTCAGAATTCGCAGATTTTCAGAATTTCCAGATTTTTTGACTTCTCAGATTTTCATAATTTCAGAATTTCCCGATTTTGAACTTCTGAATTTCTTCTTCCGAATTTCTGAATTTCCAGATTACGGAATTTCCAGATTTCTAGAAATTCCGGATTTGAAGAATTTCCAGATTTTCGGAAATTCACAAATTCTGAATTTTCAGATTTTCAGAATTTCCAGATTTTCAGATTTTTTTAGAGTTTCAGAATTTCAGAATTTCTGAATTTCTGAATTTCCAGATTTTCAAAATTTCCAGTTTTCAGAATTTTCCGGATTTTCAGATTTCCAGAGTTTCTGGATTTCCAGATTTTCAGAATTTCCAGATTTTCTGAGTTACCGAATCTGAAAATAAGCCTCATCCATAAGTTATACAATATTAAAATCATCAAAGATTTATTGGAAACTAAAAAAAACAAACATGTTAATAAATTTAAGTGGAAATTCTGGATTTGGTTAGAATATGCTACATAGCAGTCCAAAATCGTAGTAACTTATATCCGATATGATGTTTTCCAATTCCCTCGCTTCTTTCAAATTTCCAAAAAACAGCACTTTGAAGAATTCAGAGTGGATCGAGAGAAACTGCAAAATTAATAGATGAGAATTTATAGAAATTTGTGTTCTTTACAGTTTTCGACCACCAGAACAGCATCTTTCTTATTAGAAGATTTCTTTCCAACAGTTGGTAGTCTCTCGTCTTTTTGTCAGCTCTGGAGCGTGCATCTCCTGTTTTAAAGAGCCGAGAATTGTCTCAAAACGTGCCTTTTCTTCTATTGTTCCGGATGGTATTCCAGTGAAGTTGGAAGCGGCTTTTGAAGAGGTTGAAGGTTGTGACGAGATTGATGTTCTGTTCTTGTCATCCGCATTGTGCAAATACTTCGAGTTTCGTTTTGACATTTTGAAACCTCAAACTTGGGAAATTAAACCCAAAATATTCAGAAAAACCAGCCTGTTTGCCGCGCCTCCGGCGCTACAAACAGCTGGAATTAACCTTTTTCTTTTACTGTTCGTCGCTTCGCGACTCACTCTTTTTAAAGGTCACGTGAATTGTATTTTATTTTCCAGCTTTTCAAAAGTTGCGGACAGACTGACAGAGAAACAGAGAGACGCAACTTCATTTATTTATTATAAGAATGATAAGGGAAATTTCCAGAAATCGACTCATTTTTAGGACTTTTCTGGAAATTTCCAAGAGACGTCTATTCAGTGAAGTCGTCGAAAGGGGAAAATGGTAAAGTAGGCATTTTGTGGCTTGCAAAAAATGTGTCACTTTTCTGTTTCTCTGTGTCTCTGTGTCTCTGTGTCTCTCTCTCTCTCTCTCTCTCTCTCTCTCTCTCTCTCTCTCTCTCTCTCTCTCTCTCTCTCTCTCTCTCTCTCTCTCTCTCTCTCTCTCTCTCTCTCTCTCTCTCTCTCTCTCTCTCTCTCTCTCTCTCTCTCTCTCTCTCTCTCTCTCTCTCCTCTCTCTCTCTCTCTCTCTCTCTCTCTCTCTCTCTCTCTCTCTCTCTCTCTCTCTCTCTCTCTCTCTCTCTCTCTCTCTCTCTCCCAAAACAAAAGTAAAGTTCCGATGAATCAGAAAGGTAAAGGTCACTTTTGTGTGAACAGGAGGAAACGGACAAAGGAACAAAAAGAAATCAAATAGAGATTTTTTGAAAAAAAGGAAATTTTATAGCATCAGGGAATACCAAAAAAGCAAACAGAGATTTCTGAATTTCAGAAAAAAAATCAAAAAATTCAAAAATATGAAAATTTCAGAAATTTTAGTATTTCCAGAAATTCTAAAAAATCGAGAAAATATTAATTTCAGAAAGTTTCCGAAATTTTAGAAATTTCCAGATTTTCCAGATTTTCAAAACTTCCAGATATTCAGAAATTTCCGATTTTCAGAATTTCTGAATTTCTGAATTTCAGAATTTCAGAATTTCTGAATTTCTGAGTTTCTGAGTTTCTGAATTTCTGAATTTCTGAATTTCTGAATTTCTGAATTTCTGAATTTCTGAATTTCAGAATCTCTGAATTTCTGAATTTCTGAATTTCTGAATTTCTGAATTTCTGAATTTCTGAATTTCTGAATTTCTGAATTTCTGAATTTCTGAATTTCTGAATTTCTGAATTTCTGAATTTCTGAATTTCTGAATTTCTGAATTTCTGAATTTCTGAACTTCCAGAATTTCTGAATTTCTGAATTTCTGAATTTCTAGATTTTCAGAATTTTCAGAAATTCCAGAATTTCAGATTTTTCAGATTTTCTGATTTTCTGAATTTCCGGATTTTCCGAATTTCCAGATTTTCAGAAAAATCAGAAAATTTGGAAATTATAAAAATCTGAAAATTCAGAAAGTTCTGGAAATCTGAAAATCTGGAATTTCTGAAAATTTTGAAAATCTGGATAGTCTGGAAATTCAGAATTTCAGAATTTCTAGTAAAAGGAAATTCAGAATTCCCAGAGAAATCTGGAAATTATGAAAATCTGGTGATTCTGAAAATCTGGAAATTCGGAAAATCCGGAAATTCAGAAATTCAGAAAGTCAGAAAAATCTTTCTGAATTTCTGAATTTCTGAATATCCAGGAAATTCCGAACGCCTCCTAACTGATATTGATGAACCTGAAAATAAGCCTCATCCATAATTTACTATTATACAATATAAAAATTATCAAAGAAGATTTATTGAAAACAAAAAATATGGAAACCAAGAAATCATTTATAAGGATAGAAGATACTACAGAGCTGTCCAAAATCATAGTAACTTATATCTGATATTATGCTTTCCGATTCCCTCGCTTCTTTGAAGTACTCAAAGAATAGAGCTTGGAAGTATTCGGAGTGGATCGAGAGAAACTGAAAAAATGAAAGGTTAGAATTTATAGAAATTTGTGTCCCTTACAGTTTTCGACCACTAGAACAGCGTCTTTCATATCAGAAGGGGCGAACATCTCTTCAAATAGAACAATCTGTTGAGTATCTGAATGGATTTTCAGCGAGTAAGAGAATCTGATTTCATAATCAGCACGACTCCCCAATATCATCTTAGTGATGGTCGATTCAGCGTCTGTCTTGTAGACATCCAACTTTGTGACTGGGAATCGGTGATGTTTTTCCGTGATGATGATATATCCATCGATAAGATACACTCCTTCATTTTGTAATTCGCTCCAGTCAAAGTTCTCATTTGCTCATTCCACCCAGGTTACTGTAAATGTTCTTTACAAATGGTTTATTAGACTGAAACACACGATTTAAGTACAAAATCATCTAGTTCTGAAGCATTTTGCGAAAAATAGCTGTATCATTTTTAACCGGGAGAGATTTCAAGCGAATCTCGAAAAATTGGCGGAAAATGGATTTTTTTTTTTGATTTTTACAACGTTTAAATTTTGGAAACCCTGTCAACTTTGAACCAATTTATCTCGGTTCCTGTCAAAGATATCAAAAATTTGTCAACTAATAAAATATTTTTGATATTATGATTAACATTTTATCAGTTTATCACTTTTTGATATCTTTTACAGGGACCGAGATACATGGGTTCAAAGTTAACAAGTAGACGCCAAATAGACGAACTTTGAACCCATTTACCGTAAAACCTGTATTAGAAGGGCCGGCCCTTCTATTGTTCCAAGGCACCTCTGGAGGGCCCTTCAATTAGAGGGGGCCCTTCTATTTTTCCGATCATTTTTCCCAAAAATTTTCATCGAAAAATTCGACGAATTTCCGTTTACAAGTCATGAAAATCTGTCTATTTCATCAAAATTACTCATGTTTTTGAGCAAAAATGTAGTTTTTCAACAGATTTCTTCTAAATTTTAGAATTCCCGGAATATTTTCCACTGAAAACGTACGGAAATTTTTTTTAATTTCATGACTTTTTTGGAAGGGTCCTCCTTTACAGAGGGCCCTTCTATTACGGGGGCCCTTCTATTACAGGGGGTCCTTCTATTTCTCCAAACACCTCTCGGGGGCCCTTCTATTAGAGGGGCCCTTCTATTAAAGGGGTCCTTCTAATACAGGTTTTACGGTATCTCGTTTCCTGTAAAAGATATCAAAAATGTGCCCACTGATAACATGTAGCTGCTATTATGATAAACAACTTATCAGTTGACAAATTTTTGATATCTTTCACAGGGACCGAGATAATTGGACTCAAAGTTCAGAGATTTCGTCGAAAATTCAGTTTTTTGAAAAACTTCAAATTACTCACCTTTTTTGAGATCACATTTCATAGAAATTCCAGAAAAATAAAAATGGTAGGTTCCTAAAGTCACGGATCCTAGAGAAGACTGAATTGTACTTGATGCCAATCTCAATTCACATAGAACTACTGTTCCCTGCGTCTCTCCGTTCTCTGTACTCTCTCACTTATTATTCGGGATTTTCCGATGTCCTTTCCCTTTTCTTGTTGAAAAACTTCTCGATTTGCCACGGAGATTGTATCTTTTTCAGTTCGGCGTCTCTCAATTTCTAGTACTCTCTCGGCTTTCTCTTTCCTATGACATATTTTTTCCGCAGAATCGGGAGAATTCTGACTGTCGGAATAATGTATTGAGAATCGGGAAATTAGGGATCTTGAATGGAAGAACGAGTCAACTTTGAGCTAATTTATCTCGGTTTTTGTGAAAGATATCAAAAAGTTGTCAACTGATAAAATTTTCATCATAATATCAAAAGTATTTTGCTAGTTGACAACTTTTTTCTAGCTACAGTAGTTTTGGAGATATGCGTCTTTAAAGAAGACGTATCTTTTTGCCCTCCGCCTGCGCGCCCTGGTGCAGGCGGTAGGGAGGCGCGCCAACTTTAAAGACGCATAACTCAAAAATTACGGTAGCTAGAAAAAAGTTGTCAATTATTAAAATGTAGAACACAAATAGAACTTCAATTTTGTGGTTGACAACTTTTTTCTAGCTACCGTAGTTTTTGAGATATGCGCTTTTAAAAATTCTCTAATACCAAAAATTCCTCCTTGTTCTCGTCACAGAATTCATATCTTCTGAATTAATTCCTTTTTTGAACCACAAAACAAGAGTAAACATTAACAACAAGACTTTATTTTTCACTGATTAAGCAGAAATCGATATAAATTCGATGGGGAACAAGCACGAGAGATGGAGTATTCCTGGATGACAGGAAGCTGGTTTTTGTTCTCAAAAAGAGCCATCGATTTTGAACGAGCTGGCATCTCTGCAGTTCCTTCGGCTCTTCCAGCTTCACAAACTGATTGAATTGATCCAACGTCCACACGAATGACATTGAAGTTTGGCAATGAGTTGGCACGGCGAAGCAGGGTATCCTTGACGATTTTCGCACTACTCTCTTGGTCTTCTAGGAGTGTTCTGACGTTTTGATCAAATTTCTTGAGTTTGAAGTCACAGGTATCTGATTCCCATTCAACATCTCTGATGAGAAGTCCAAGTACGACAACGATTGAGTAGGCAACGGCAAAGCAGATGAGAGCTGATTGGAGATCGGTGAAAACGGGGGTGAGGGAATAGACGGACTGAAAAAAAAACAGAATTTTTATCAGACTTATAGTACCAGGCAATCAGATATACAAAACTTTCATTTTTCAATTGATTTTTGCCATTTCGACCGTTTTCTGAAGTCTGGAGCAAAAACTACGGTAGCTAGAAAAAAGTTGTCAACTAACAAAATACTTTTAATTTTACAATAAACATTTTATCAGTTGACTACTTTTTGATATCTTTCACAGGGACCGAGATAATTAGACTCAAAGTTCAGTGATTTGTCGAAAATCCAGTATTTTGAAATTCTTCAAATTACTCACCTTTTTTGAGATCACATTTTATAGAAAATTCCAGAAAAATAAAAAAAAAGTAGGTTCCTAAAGACACGGATCCTCGAGAAGACTGAATAGTACTTGATGCCAATCTCAATTCACATAGAACTACTGTTTCCTGCGTCTCTCCGTTTTCTGTACACTCTCACTTGTTCTTCGGGATTTTCCGATTTCTTTCCCTTTTTGTTATTGAAAAACTTGGCGATCGTCTCTTTTCAATTCGGCGTATCTCAATTCCTAGTACTCTCTCGTTTTCATTAATTCTCTGACCCATTTTTTTCCGCGAATCTGGGAAATTCTGACTGTCGAAATTATGTTTTGAGAATGGGGGAGTTACGGACCGTGAATGGAAGAACAAGTGAACTTTGAGTCCAATTATCTCGGTTTCTGTAAAAGATATCAAAAAGTTGTCAACTTATAAAGTGTTCATCATAACATCGAAAGTATTTTGATAATTAAAAAAATTTTTCTAGCTACCGTAGTTTTTGAGATGTGCGCTTTTAAAGATTGCACGCCTCTTTAGTGGTAAGTAAGCTAGAGGTGTCACAACTTTAAAGGCGCATAACTCAAAAACTACGGCGGCTAGAAAAAAGTTGTTAACTGCAAAATTGAAGCACTATAGTCTATTTGTGTTTTTTTTGATAGTCCACAACTTTTTTCTAACTACCGTAGTTTTTGAGTTGTGCGCTTTCAAAGATTGCGCACCCCACTAGTGGAAAGAGGTCAAATTTAAAGGCGCATAACTCAGAAATTACGGTAGCTAGAAAAAAGTTGTTAACTGCGAAATTGAAGCACTATTTGTGTTTCTTATTTTGATAGTTAACAACTTTGTTCTAGCTATTGTAGTTTTTGAGATATGCGCTGTTAAAGATTGTATAACACAAACATTCCTTGTTCTCGTCACAGAATCCATATCTTCTGAACTCTGTTATGTATTCCATTTTTTTAACCACAAAACAAGAGTAAACATTAACAACAAGACTTTATTTTTCACTGATAAAGATGAAATCAAAATAAATTCGATGGGGAACAGGCAGGGTTCCTCGACCTCTTCGTCTTCGTCGTAAATATTGTGGACATACGCAATGCGGCGAACTCGCCCATCGACTGATTCTCCATAGCGAATGAGGAAGTAATCAGCGACACTGAGCCATCGTTGTTCACGTCCGAACCAAAAGATGGTGATGCATCTAGGAGCTGAATTGTCCCGGTGACGGGTCCACGGTTGCGGTGAGTTTTATTCTGAAAAAAAATTTGAAAAAACCGATCAACTATTAGGCATTCTCCCGGTGATCCCCAAAACCTTCAAATAATTCCTATCTTTCAACTTTGAGTCAAGTTATCTTGCTTCCTGTGGAAGATATCATAAAGTGGTCAACTAACAAAACATTGGGAATATTATTATCAACATTCTATCAGTTTATTACTTTTTGATATATTTTACAGGGACCGAGATAAATGGGCTCAAAGTTTTAACAAAACTCAGTTTTTTGAAGGACACTCACCTTTTTTTAAATCACATTTTCAAGTAGAAATTTTGAGAAAAATCATAAAATAGTAGGTTCCTAAAACACGGATCCTCGAGAAGACTGAATTTCGCTTGACGTGAGTCTACATTTATATAGAACTACTGTACCCTGACTCTCTCCGTTTTCTGTACTCTCTCTTAATTGTTCTTCCATTCACGGTCAATACCTTCCTTTTTCTTTTGTTATTGTAAAACTAGGTGGATTGCGACGGTGTCTCTTTTTTACTCAGCGCCTCTCAACTTCTAGTACTCTCTCGCTTCCTCAATTATACTGCCCTATTGTATTCATCAGAATTGAAAACATGTCGCAACATATAATCTTTCGGGAATCGCAAGTTACTGACCATGAAAAGAAGAACAAGTGAGAGAGTACAGAAAATGGAGAGACGCAGAGAACAGCAGTTCTATATAAATGTAGACTCCCATCAAGTAAACTTCAGTCTTCTCCAGGATCCGTGTCTTTAGGAACCTATTTTTTTATGATTTTTTCTGGAATATTCTATTTACTTCCATGAATAATACAACTAAATTGAGCATGTTCTGGTCCCAATGTTGCCCTATCCCTATAAAAGGAGGCCTCTCCTCCTATTTGGCACGTTTTCACCTGTAAAGGTCTTTTGCTTCCCCAAATAAAGAAACTTCTAAAAGTCTAAAAAAACCCACTGAACACCCGACCGGATTTGGATCCGCACATGTTATTATACTGAACCACCGGAGCCCAATCGCAACTAGCCCTTTAGGCATTACATTGGTGCATCGACCAAATCAAAGGAGGAGAAAGGATAAAACAGGTATGTCAAAGTTTCAAAACTATTTATCTCATTCCCTGTGGAAGATATCAAAAAGTGCTCAACTAATAAAATGTTGCTGATATTATGATCAACATTTTATCAGTTGACACCTTTTTGATATCTTTTACAGAAACCGAGATAAATGGGCTCAAAACAAAGCTGAAACAAATCAGTGCTTGTCGGCTGAGTTACGCTTTCGATCACTAAATTTTGAGCCCATTTATCTCGACTCCTATAAGGGATATCAAAAAGTGGCCAACTGATAAAATGTTAATCATAATATCAGCAATGTTTTATTAGTTGACCATTTTTTGATATCTTTCACAGAAAATGAGATATCTGAGCTCAAAGTTAATCCTATTTAGGAAAAAGTTGCAAAAATGGAAGGATATAGAAAATGACAAATTCAATTCAAGAAATACAAAAAAAATCGGATCCAAAGTCTCTAAAATTGAAAGAATCTATGTTTCAGAATAAGTTTGAACTCCTCCGATTCTGAAGAATGGAAGCAACAAGCCAAAATCATGATGACAGCATGGCAGAGAAATAGGCAAAAATACAGTAAGACCACCAGGAAAGTGTCGATTCTGACTTCTGGATCATCAAGAGATTTGACATCCACCACGAGAGCATCTGCAAAGAAGATCCAACAATCCCCGAAGAGACGCTTGAAGAAGTGGTCGAGGAAGACATGAAAAACTAAATTCCGAATTTTCGATATCTTACAATTGTTAATAAAAAATTAGGTCAATCAGACTTTCTGTTCCTCTCACATAATCCAAACTCTAGACACTCTATCATGTTTCCCTTTTTCCTCTCATCAACATTAAAACGAAAAACCATTTAAACAAAACGTTTATAAATTCTATCATCAACACAAAAAAAAGACAACACTTCAACAGAGGGGCAACTACAGAAATAAAAACATTACTGTATAATTAAGAAACATTCGAGAGGGAAAAGTCCGTCCTCAGTCACTTCACCCTCCTCGTCATCACAGTGAAGAACATGCACCACTCGTCTCGAACGGTTGTCGACGGTACGACCGTATCGGACATAAAAGTAGTCCGATACGGTCATAAACCTCCGCATTCGGGCGCTCAAAATCTCAAATACGGTCACTTCCCGTCGCTGAGATCTCCGAAAGAATGTGCATGTGTGTGAGCTGAAAAAATAAAATTATCTTCTTCAAATCCAGACATTTACAAACTTACTTTAATCTATCGGATATAAAAGTAATCCGATACGGTCACGAATTCGCGCATTCTGGCGCACCAAAAATAGGCATCGCTTGGGTAAGCGTCCACGAGCTGTAGTACGCCGGAAAAGCCTTCAGTGGGCCAACCTGTAAAATACATAAATATAGCTTTAATTTTGTAATTGACAACTTTTTTCTAACTACCGTAGTTTTTGAGTTATGCGTCTTTAAAGTTGGCGCTACCCTCGTGGCGCACTAGGCGGTAACAGCGCCAACTTTGAAGGCACATATTTCAAAAATCACGGTAGCTAGAAAACGTTGTAAATAACGAAATTAAAGCTCTTTTTTGTTAAGTATACTCTGTAACTTTCAGACAAATCAAAATGGAATTTGGAAATATTAAAATCTGATTTTTTCTTTAATTAGTTTTTCAAATAGTTATGAGAAAAATTCAGTTTTTTTGTAAGACACTAACCTTATTTTGAGATCATATTTTAATTTTTAAATAATAGAAAATTCCAGAAAAAATCAAAATATTAGGTTCCTAAACACACGGATCCTGGAGAAGACTGATTTTTACTTGATAAGAGTCTCTATTTATATATAACTACTGTTTTCTGCGTCTTATCATTATCTGTACTCTCTCATTTGATTTTCTTTTCAGGGTCAGTATTTTCCCATTCTCTTCTTCTTTCGTTATTGTAAAATTTGATGGATTGTGGCGGTGTCTCTTTAGAATTCGGCGTCTCTCCATTTCTAGTACTCTCTCTCTTTCCTAAATTTTATTGGCCTATTGTATCCATCAGAATCGGAAACATGTCGCAATCCATCAGAATTGGAAGGTTACTGACCATTAAAAAAAAAAGAATAAGTGAAATAGTACAAAGAACGGAGAGACGCAGGGTACAGTAGTTCTATATAAATTGAGACTCCCATCAAGTAAACTTCAGTCTTCTCTAGGATCCGTGTCTTTTAGGAACCTACTTATATTGATTTTTCTCAAAATTTCTAGTATTAAAAAATTTAAATGTGATCTCCAAGAAAAGGTGAGTGTCTTTAAAAAACCGACGCTGTGACGGAAAGTACAATTTTAAAAAATGTAGGACATCCTCTCTACTTTGAGCCCGTTTAAGTCGTTTCCTGTGAGAATTAACAAAAAGTTGTCAACTGATAAAATGTTTGTCATATTATCAGCTACGTTTTATCTATTGACCAACTTTTGATATCTTTCATAGGAGCTCAGATAATTGAGCTCAAAGTGTGATAACCTGGTGTTACGGTTAAAGTTGCAAAAATGGAATAATTCAGAAAATGAAAAATCCTAGTTGAATCGAAAATCAGTCGGGATACGGAACCGTCGCAATTTTGATCCAGCTATTGTCAATCTTCGGCTGCGTCGCTTCGGATCTGTCGCTGTACGGTTCACACACAGGGACAGTTTCCGTTTGAACGGAACTCTCCAATTGAACTCGCAGTCGTGAGTTTAGTGTGGTGAAATTTGAAATTCAGCGTTTCATTGAATTTATTCAGGGCTAGAGAACGTCGCTTCTACTGGAACGAAGCTCGTCGCGTCGTATCTGTCGATGAATACTTTTTCATAAAGTATGGAATCACTCTACACTGTCCCGACGCCCCACTAGTGTCCAGTCTGTTCCCACAAGAGGTGGTCCGCATAATCATCAACTGAATCATACTTATCTTTTATTTGAAAGTAAATATTTTTTGGCTAGTATAATAAATGGAATTGGAAGTGGCGTTCGTTCTGTTAAACATCGCACGCTCTCCCCAGTTCTCAGAATGGACTGAAAGCCTTTTTCTCAGCGGAGCGCGGTTGCGCGCGGCGAAAATTTTTTTTTTTTGAAAAATTTTGCACTGAAAAACCGGTTTTTAGCGAATTTTTTTCATTTTTCGCCATTTTTTTTCAAATTTTTAGTCTATAGGAATTGTTAAACAGGCAAAAACACACATTTTAAGTACAAAAGCAGCTAGTTCCGACAAAAAATGAGAAAGGAGATCGACTTTGAAGCATTTTTCGAAAACCGAAAATTTCTCAAATTTTTCTTTTTTTTAAGAATTTCTTTTGTTAAATTATTGTGAAGAATCTATTTTTGAGTGTTTCAAGCCATTATTCGCTTAAAATCTCTCGCGGTTCAAAAATATATTGCGATTTTTCGAAAAATGCTTCAAAATCTATCTTCTCCTTCATTTTTCGTCGGAACTAGCTGTTTTTGTACTTAAAATGTGTGTTTTAGCCTGGCAAACAATTTCTACGGACGAAAAGTTGAAAAAATTGTCGAAAAATTAAAAAAAAATTAGCTAAAATCCGGGTTTCAGTGCAAAATTTTTCAATAAAAAATTCTGCCGCGCTCCGCTGAGAAACAGGCTTGCAGTTCATATTGGGAGCTGGGAAGACCGTGAACTTTAAAAAATTTTAGTTTTGGCCGGTTTTTTGCATGAACAACACTATTTTTCCCATTGCAGCTTTGTGATTTGCAGTTAATAAGCTAGTTTTAGTTTGTTTCAGGCTTAGTTACAAAAAATATACAAAAAATGTGCAAAAAATGACATAAACTGAAATTTCCAAAAATTATGAAAAGTGTTCAAAGCTCGTTATTTTAATGGAGACAGTCCCAAAACTTGACAAAATCGGTAAATTTCAACATAGGCTTACTTTTTCACTTGGGCCCCCCTGTTCTCATGGACCCCCCCCCCCTTTTCGCTTGGGCCCCCCTTGTCATAAAGAGCCAACAAATCCATCGGTCACGGAAACAAGATCCTTATCAATCATCCATAAAAAGATACAAATCATCCCTTTGTCCTTAAAATTATGGAAGAACTAGTTCCATCAAATACTAACTCGATATCATCCAAAAAGGGGTAAAAATCGCACCGATCATTCTTCGACCATTGAAAAATCGAAGACTCGGTGTCTCTCTCTTCAAAAATTGATAGAACATCTCAATTTTCAAGATTTTTTTTCACTTTAAAGAACAGAAGACCTTTTAACAACGTTTTCATTTCAACTAAAAATCAACAGAAAAAATCAACATTTCAACAGGGAATGAAGACGCATCTAGTAGATTTCCAAAAAGTCCAGGGGATACAACATCGGCTCATCACCATACTCCTCCAGATCAGGGACGATCTTCGCGAAGGCGATCCGGTTGATCGAGGAGACTGTTTCGCCATATCTGAATGTTCTTTGTTAAATGCGATCCGGTACACATGACTGATGATCTAACCATACCTGACGTAGAAATACGTGGCGACTGATATCCAGGCATTTTCATAGTAGAAAAGGGCGTCGTGTGGGTTTGATTCGAGAAGCTGAACTACTCCTCCGGAGATCGAGCCGCCTTGGTGTGAAAAGGTGACGGTTCGCCGACCGAGCTGGCGGAGCCTAAGGTCAACCGGACGGTTTTCCCATCCCGAGCAATTCGAGTCCAGGTAAGCCCAGAGGGTCCAGGAAAGCCAGAACAGAGGGCATCCTGAAACTAACACCTTTTTTATATAGTTTTTAGCAAGCAAAGCCTAATGAGTTATTTTTAAAATACGCATTGAAATTGATACGCTACACTTTAAAGGCGCATAACTAAAAACTACTGTAGCTAGAGAAAAGTTGTCAATTACTAAATTGAAGATCTAGTTTCGTTTAGTATACTCTGAAATTTTTGGACAAATCGTATCACTTTGCAATTCTTTTGTAGGATTTTGAAACACTTACCGTTCACCATTATGTGCATCCGGTCAGTTTTTCATTGTAGAGGAGAAAGTATACAAATTCTTCAAGAAGATTCTGAAATTTTTTAATTTTTTTGGAAACCTCAAAAACGTTTTATTCCTTGCTATCTTAAAAACTACCGTACTTACCATAATAGCCAATTTTCGTCTAAAAAATGGAAACAAGAAACCGAAACTTTTAATAAATTTGGAATATTTTTCAAAAAATTGTTATCAACTTTGAGTCAAGTTATCTCACTTCCTGTAAAAGTCATTGGAAAATTGTCAATTGATAAAAAGTAGCTGATAATATGATAAACATTTTATCAGTGGATCTCTTTTTGATACATTTTACAGGGACCGAGATAAATGAGCTCAAAGTTATAAAACTTTTCACATTACTCACCTTTTTTGAGATCACATTTTAAATTAAAAATTCCAGAAAAAATCAAAAATACAGTAGGTTCCTAAACACACGGATCCTGGAGAAGACTGATTTTTACTTGATAAGAGTCTTTATTTATATAGAACTACTGTACCCTGCGTCTCTCCGTTTACAGTATTCTCCAACTTATTCTTCTTTTCAGGGTCAGTATCTTCCGATTTTCTTTCCCTTTTGTCATTGATAAATTTGATGGATTCCGACTATCTCTTCTGAATTCGGCGTCTCTCTATTTCTAGTACTCTCTCGCTTTATCAAATTTTATTGCCCTATTGTATCCGTCAGAATTGAAATCATATCGCAATCTTTTGAGAATCGGGAAAGTAATGATAGTGAATGGAAGAACAAAAGAACTTTGAGCCCATTTATCTCGGCTCCTATGAGAAATATCAAAAAGTGATCAACTGATAAAATGTTTATCATAAGTTCAAAAATATTTTGCTAGTTGACCGTTTGTTGATATCTCTAACAGAAACCGAGATAAGTTGAGTCAAAGTTGACAGGTCGGCGCTTGCCGACTGAGCTATGCGGTAGACCACTAAACTTTGAGCCCATTTATCTCGGCTCCTATGAGAAATATCAAAAAGTGTTCAACTGATAAAATGTTTGTCGTAATTTTCAAAATATTTCTCTAGTTGACCATTTTATGATATTTATCACGGGAACCGAGATAAATTAACTCAAAGTTGAAAGATAGGGATTATTCGAAGATTTTGGGGAGCACATCGTTTTAAGACCAATAGATTTCGTTTTCAGGCCATTAACGATTCATCGAGATATGTCAAGGTGCTGAGTTTTTTCAATTCTTTGTTGATTTACCTAAATTTTGATTGTTTATTCAAAAACTTATTATTGAAATGAATAATTGAAAAAATTTTTATTTCACAGAATATTCTCGGGTGGTTCAGTGGTATATGGTTTATAGAAGAAATAAAATAATAAATAGGAAAAATAATAGATATTTCATATAAAAATTGTATTGCAGCAGTGAAGAAATGAACAAGTGACCTAGTAGAATGGAGACTTTTCGGTAATACCTTATGTTAACTGTTTTATTTTTATTTCAAAAAAAAAATAAACGACTAATAGCAAATAAAAAAATAGAATTGAATGAGTTTTTGTCTGATGGATTTTTTGGGAATTTAGCCCATGTGGTCTTTTTCTGGCAGAATTCACAAAAAACAAAAACCAGCTCCTCCATTTCACATCGCAGATTGACACATTCGAATGGAGTTTCCCGGTAATTTGTCGATCGAATTTGAATGTCACTGATATCGTCTTGTCCAAAACTAAATTCTGGTCATACCTGAAAACATTCTACAATTTTTCTTTAATATTTGATTTTAACACTAACCGTCCACCATTATGTGCAATCACATATGAACCATTCAATTTTTCATTGTAGAGAATTCTGAAATTTTAAACGTTTTGGAAATCTCAAAATCGGAGTATTCTTTTGATTTATCTCAAAAACTACCGTGCTGACCATAATAGCCAATTTAAGTACAAAAAATGGAGGCAAGAAACCGGAAGTTTTTACAAAATTTTGGAATATTTTTTCCAAAAAATCATTATCAACTTTGAGTCAATTTATCTTGGTTGCTGTGACAGATATCAAATAACTGACAATTAACAAAATGTAGCTGATAATGTGATAAATTATTTATCAGTTGACAACTTTTTGATATCTTTCACAGTAACCGAGAAAATTGAGTTCAAAGTTTTTACGAAACTCAGTTTTTTGAAAGACACTCACCTTTTTAGAGATCACATTTAAATTTTAAATTATAGAAAATTCCAGAAAAATCAATAAAGTAGTAGGTTCCTAACACACGGATCCTGGAGAAGACTGAAGTTTACTTGATTCGATTCTCAATTTAAATGGAACTACTGTTGTCTGCGTATCTCCGTTCTCTATACTCTCTCATTTGTTCCTCTTTTCAGGGTCAGTACTTTCCGATTCTCTTCTTCTTTTGTTATTGTAAAACTAGGTGGATTGTTACTTTCCCTTCTGAATACGGCGTCTTTCCATTTCTAGTGCTCTCTCGCTTTGTTTCTTCACAATGACAAACTTACCCCCCGCAGAATTGAAAACATGTCGCAACCCATTATGTTGTGGGAATCGGGAGGTATTGACCGTGAACAGGAAAACTAGTGAGAGAGTACAATTATCAGAGAGACGTAGACAACAGTATATAAACATAGACTTGTATCTGTTTTACTTCAGTCTTCTCTAGGATCCGTGTTTAGGAACCTACTATTTCATGATTTTTCTCAAAATTTCTGCTTAAAATATGATCTCAAAAAAAGGTGGGTATCATTCGAAAAACTCAGTTAAATTATTTTCGAAATTAAAAAAGAAATTGAGGATATTCTGGAAATTTTATATCATATTTTTCCATTGTTAAAAAATTTTAAGTTATATTAAAAACAAGAAAAATATATTGTAACTGTCAACAGTTTTTATGCCAAAAATTCCATAAATTTGAAAATTATCACTAAAATGATAATCGTACCGTTTTGAAACATTTTTGAAATCAAAAAGAAAGTTAGCTAGATTTCTCTTAAAAGTTCTAAAAAAAAAAATAAAAACTTCAATTTTGCATTTAACAACTTTCTTCTAGCCACCGAACTTTTTGAGATTTGCGCCTTTAAAATTGGGACGTCTCTAACGTTCTTTCCTCTATGGACGTGCGCAATCTTTAAAAACGCATAACTCAAAAACTACAGGAGCTATCAAAAAGTTGTCCACTACAAAAATGAGGTTTTATTTGTGTTCTACATTTTGATAGTTAATAGCTTTTTTGTAGCTATTCTAGTTTTTAAGATATGCGCCTTTAAAGATTGCGCACCCCCTCCTCCTAGTGGAAAGAAGGTTAGAGGTGTCTCAACTTTAAAAGCGCATAGCTCAAAAACTACGGTAGCTAGAAAGACGTTGTCAACTACAAAAATAAAGCTCTAATTTTGTTTAGTATAATCTGAAATGTTCACTAAAGCGGAGCAATTTTGAAATGCTTTCGTAGAACTTCAAAGTTTTCTAAATAATCGGGAAATTCTGGAGTTTCTAGGAGTTCAGAGAAAAAGAGGATTTAGGAGATATTTCGGACAGATTCTGAGACAGAAAAAGTAGATTTAAAAAAGAGGAATTAGAAACAAATTCAAACAGATGGCATTTCAGATGGCACTTAAAAAAGAGCACATCCTAAGTGCCATTCCTGCGAAGGTCCACACTACTCAGCTGACTGACAAGTCGTGTCCAGCAAGAAGAAGTCCATAATGGTAGAGACGAAACACCTCTGTCAGAACTGTGTTTCCTATGGAAACCCCAGTTTTGCCAAATTTGAGGATGCCTTCCATCCCTCTCATCACTTTTTTGGGCTCTCAATGCCCAGGATGGGAAAGACGCCCAGTTGAAGTTGTCAATTTGCGTCTAGCTCAGATCGGCCAAAAACAATTCCGCTTCGAACACCGGCGTCGAGGCCCAATCTCCGGAGTGGTTCAGCTCCTCGATACTAGCTGCCACAACGCTTGGTTTTGGTTCTCTTCCCACCAGAAATGGATGACCGTATCCGATTACTTTTTTGATTGAAAACAATAAATACTTTGTTGTTTAAATGTTTTCTTGCTTTAATGTTGATAAAAATAGTATATTATGTCATTTCGGAAGAAAGAGACACTGCTAAGTTTGAGCTCAATTATCTCGGCTCCTATAAGATATATCAAAGATGTGTCAACTGATAAAATGTTTATCATAACATCAAAAACAGTTTGTCAGTTGACACAGTTTTGATATATCTTATGGGAACGGATTTATGGGAATCTCGTTTTCGAAAGAGAGACATTAATAACCTTTGAGCTCAATTATCTCAATTTCTATAAGAGATATCGAAAAGTGGTCAACTAACAAAATTTAAGAGATATTATGATAAACATTCTATCAGTTGATCATTTTTTGATATCTTTCACAGGGACCGAGATAATTAAGCTCAAAGTGCCAGTACCCTATGAATATCCTTCTTGACCAACTTTGACCAACTTTTTCTTGCCTCCTGTGAAAGATATCAAAAATTTGACAACTGCAAAACTGTTTGCCTTGATATCAAAAACATTTTATCAGTTGAAAGATTTTTGATATCTCTAACAGGAAACAAGGTAATTAGGGTCAAAAGGAAGATCATGTCTAAACAGTTGAAGAAACCACTCGAAAATCAAAGGTAATTTAAACGTTAAAAAAAAAGATTTTGGAAAAAAATGAAATTCTAGAAACCCACGCTGACCCATTGACCTCGGGGAGATTACTATAATGGAAGAGGGATATGGAGGGAAGAATCAGTTCTTCCTTCTCTGAGCTTCAGAGAAGGGAGCCCGGGGGAGGGACCCGGACATCAGGATGTCCGGTTTTCCGGATGTCCGGATGTCCGGATCTCCGGATTTCCGGATTTCGGGATGTCCGGATGTCCGGATTTCCGGATCTCCGGTTTTCCGGATGTCCGGATCTCCGGATGTCCGGTGTTCCGGATTTCCGGATGTCCGGAATTTGGGATTCCCGGTTGTCCGGATCTGCGGATGTTCAGATGTCCGGATCTCCGGATTCCCTGATGTTCAGATGTCCGGACATCCGGACATCCAGATGTCCGGAATACCGGAATTCAGAATTCCCGAATATCCGGAATACGGGATTCCCGGATGTTCGGATGTCCGGATTCCCGGAGTCCCGGATGTCCGGAGTTTCGAATTTCGGGATGTCCCGATTTCCTGTTCCCCTCCCCCGGGCTCCCTTTTCTGAAGCCCAGAGAAGGGAGAACTGATTCTTCTCTCCATTTTCCTTTTCCTTTATAGTAATCTCCCCAAGGTCAATGGGTCAGCGTGGATTTCTAGATTTAATTTTTTTTTTCAAAACTTTTTTCATCACGTGTAAATAACCTTTGATTTTTGAGTGATTTATTCAACTGTTCAGATATGACCTTTCTTTTGAACCGAATTACCCCGTTCCCTATTAGAGATATCTGAACTCTTTCAACAGATAAAATGTTTCTGATATCAAGGCAAACATTTTTGTTGTTGACAAACTTTTGATATCTTTCACAGGAGCCCAGTAAAAGTTGGTCAAAGTCGGTCAAGAAGGATATTCATAGCGTACTGGCACTTTTGAAAGGGAGATTACTACAATTCAGTTGAGCTTTTGTTAGTAGTGGGGGATGAGATTATGTGGAACGCTTACAACAGAGTTTTCTTAATGACGGCTATTTCCGTCATCTTACGGCTCCCACACGTTGGTGGTGTCGGGTGAACTTTCAATTTATCATTATGTGCATATGATCCCATTCAGTTTTTCCTTGGATTCTGAAATTTGAAAATTTTGGAAGCTTCAAGAAGTCTTCTTAAAGGGGCGTCCACTAATTCCAAAATTTTTGAGATTTTTATATCAATCGATGCAGAATTTTGGGCCGGGTAGAAAACTCTCTTGGACGATGGTCCGGAAATTACTCGTTCTTAAGATATATGTCAAAAACAGGTCAAAAAAATGAACGTAGAGGGTGCAGATTAGTGCGCGTGAATATATTCTCTACGTTCATTTTTTTGACCTGTTTTTGACATATATCAAAAACAACGAGTAATTTCCGGACCATCGTCCAAGAGAGTTTTCTACCCGGCCCAAAATTCTGCATCGATTGATATAAAAATCTCAAAAATTTTGGAATTAGTGGACGCCCCCTTTAAGCTTTCGAGTTTTAATACTTCATCGCTTAACTTTGAGTCAATTTATCTCGCTTGCTGTGCAAGATAACAAAAAGTTGTCAACTAATAAAATGTAGCTGATAGTATGATTAAAATTTTATCAGTTGACTACTTTTTGATATCATTTACAGTAACCGAGATAAATGAGCTCAAATTTATGAGACTCTTCAAATTACTCACCTTTTTTGAGATTACATTTGAATTTTTAAATTAGTAGAAAATTCCAGAAAAATATAAAAAAAATACAGTAGGTTCCTAAAAACACGGATCCTGGAGAATACTGAATTTTACTTGATGGGAGTCTCAATTTAAATGGAACTACTGTTTTTTGCGTCTCTCCGTTCTCTGTACTCTCTCTTAATTCTTCTTCTTTTCATGGTCAGTACCTTCCGATTCTCCTCTTCTTTTGTAGTTGTGAAACTTGATGGATTGCGACGGTGTCTCTTTTGAATACGACGCCTCTCCATTTCTCGTACTCTCTCGCTTTCCCTAATTCTATGGCCCTATTGTATCCATCAGAATTGAATACATGTCGCAACCCATTATTTTTTGTGAATCGGAAGGTATTGACCGTGAACTGGAGATCAAGGGAGAGAGAGTACAGAGACACAAAAACAGTAATGTATAAATAGAGACTCCCAACTAGTACAATTCAGTCTTCTCTAGGATCCGTGTGTTTAGGAACCTACTAGTATTTGATTTTTCTCGAGATTTCTATTTAAAAATGTGATTTCAATAACAAGGTGAGTAAGGTGAATCATCACTAAAATGATAATTCTGTCATTTTGAAACCGCTTAAGAACTTTCTACTAAAAAGTATAGATTAATGAAAAATAGAGCTATAATTTTGAAGTTGACAACTTGCTTCCAGCTACCGTAGTTTTTGATAAATGCGCCTTTAAAGATTGCGCGCGCATCTAGCGGGTGTCTTCACTTTAAAGACGCATAACTCCAAAACTACAGTAGTTAGAAAAAAGTTGTCAACTACAAAATTAAAGCTCTAGTTTTGTTTTGTACATTCTGTTGTTTTCATTAAAATATAGCATTTTTGAAATGCTTTTGTAGAACTTCAAAGTTCCCACAAATATCGAAAAATTCCGGAGTTTTTAGGTGTTCAGAGAAAATGAAGATTTAGGAGATATTTTGAACATATACTATTTTAGAAGCCAAAAACTTGAACATATTGTATTTCAGATGCCAACAAGGTTAACCGTCGCCAAGCCGCCAGCTGTCGTATTCTGCGTCAACCAATTATGCCAACGGAGAAAATGCATGAAGAGGTACGATACACACCAAGGAAGTATGAGTCTGTACTTGTTTGAATTTTCAGGTATGCCTTCGATCCGGCTTCTCACTTTCCTCGATGCTCAATGTCCAGGCTGGGAGAGGCGTCCAGTTGAAGTTGTCCACCTTGCATTTGGCCCAGATTTGGCGAGAAACAATTCCGCTTCGAACATCGCCGTCAGAGGACCGATTTCCGAAGTTGTTCCAACTGCTTGAGACCTAGCTGCTATAATGCCTGGTTCTGGTTGACCTCTCACCAGAAGATGGATGACAGTATCTGACTACTTTTTTGATTGAAAATAATAAATATTTTGTTTTTAAAATGTTTTCTTGTTTTAATTTTGTTAAAAATAGATACAATGTGTCATTTTAGCAAGAAAGAGACGCTGCTAAGTTTGAGCTCAATTATCTAGGTATCCTATAAGAGATATCAAAAGTTTGTTAACTAATAAATTGCTTATCATAATATGAAAAACATTTTATCAGTTGACACTGTTTTGATATCTTTAATGGAAACTCGTTTTCAAAAGAGAGACATTAATAACCTTTGAGCTCAATTAACTCAATTTCTATAAGCGATATCAAAATGTGGTCAATTAACAAAATCAAAGTGATATTATGGCGAACATTTTATCAGTTGGTCACTTTTTGATATCTGTTATTGGAACCGAGATAATTGAGTTCAAAGTGCCAGTACACTCTGAATATCCTTCTTGACCAACTTTTTATCAGCTCCTGTGAAAGATATCAAAAGTTCGTCAACTGATAAAATGTTTGCCTGGATATCAGAAACATTTTATCAGTTGATAAAATTTTAATATTTCTAATAGGAAACGGGATAATTAGGGTCAAAAGGAAGATCATGTCTTAGCAGTCGAAGAAATCACTCAAAATTTGAGGGTTATTTGAACGTGTTGAAAATTTTTTTTGTAAAAACATTTAAATCTAGAAACCCACGCTGACCCATTGATCTCGGGGAGATTACTATAAAGGAAGAGGGAAATGGAGAGAAGTATCAGTTTTCGCCTTCTCTGAGCTTCAGAGAAGGTGACCCAGGGGAGGGATCCGGACATTCCGGGAATCGGGATTCCGGATTTCCGGGTTCCGGAATCCCGGGTTCCCGGAATCCAGGATTTCCGGATTCCCGGATATCCGGATGTCCGGATTTCCGGATATCCGGATATTCGGATTTCCGGATTTCCGGATATCCGGATGTCCGAAATCTCGGAAATCCGGGATTCCGGGATTCCGGACATCCGGAAATCCGGGTTTCCGGAAATCCGGACATCCGGAAATGCGGAATTCCGGGAACCCGGAATCCCGATTTACGGAATGTCCGGATCTCCGGATGTCCGGAATCACGGAATCCCGGATTCCCGGGTTTTCGGATGTCCGGAATCCCGGATTCCCGGATTTCCGAATGTCTGGATTTCCGGATGTTCGGATTTCCTTTCCGGATTTTTTTTTCATATTTAAGTCATTTCTTCAGCTGTTTAGAATTGATCTTCCTTTTAACCCTAATTACCTTGTTTCCTGTTAGAGATATCAAAAAATCTTTCAACTGATAAATTGTTGCTGATATCAAGGCAAACATTTTTGTAGTTGACACATTCTTGATATCTTTCACAGGAGCCCAGAAAAAGTTGGTCAAAATTGGTCAAGGAGGATATTCATACTGGCACTTTGAGCTCGATTATCTTGGTTCTTGTAACATATATCAGAAAGTGATCAACTGATAAAATGTTTATCATAATATCATTTAAATTGTGTTAGTTGACCACTTTTCGATATCTTTTATAGAAATTTCGATAATTCAGCCCAAAGTTGACGATCATGGCGCACCTTCAACAGAGATTGTACAGTGACAAAAATTGTTAGGATTTCCTCAAATGTTCCAATCTGAAATACTGCCTCTTTCGAGCGCAATTAACAACAACTGCACTACTAACAAAGAATTTGGCGCCAAAATTCAAACCGATCGTCCGGATTTTCTTCACTTTCCGATTCTAAATTCTATAGATTTTTTTGAAATTCAAATTCAAAAAGAATATATTAGCATTGAGCGATGATCTGTGTAGATTTTTTTGTTTACTGTCATCACCGAATTTTTGAATAAAATTTATTTCAAAAATCTGCGCAATTTTTAGATTTCGATTTTGCATGAAAATTGCCCTGAAAATATGCTTATTTGATCCGTTATCTGTTTTTTTTTCTTCTCAAAATAATTTTAATTTGAAACAACCGAATGCGCGTCAAGTCTTGCGCATATTACGCGATACAATGTTTCTCTTGTTTGCGTACAAAGCGCAAGACCGGACGCGCATTCAGTTGTCTTTGTTTCTGAATTTTTTCCACAAGAATTTCAAGTAATTCCTATCCGATTCTTGTTATATTTTTAGGTTTTATCTGTACGATGAGCAAGATTTTTCACAATTTCACTCGATTTTCCACTGGTTGCTCGCAATTTTTTCTTTGCATTTTCCGCTGAAATTAAGCAGATCCTTCATAGTTTTTCAGATAAACAACGCCATCGCGCGAACGATGACAACTAAAGAGATTTCATATAAAAGTGGTAATAAGACATGCAGTAGATCCAAAAAACAATTGGAAAGAGGCGAAAAGGAAGGAATCAAACAGTGAGTGGAATAATTTCAATAAAAATCTATTCACTAGTTTTCAGGATTTGGAGTGTATGTGTCAATAAGTATGGTCTAGCCACTTTCACCTGGAATTTTGATTGGAGAAATTTGAAAATTCAAGGGTTCGATCGACTTGTTGGACATTTGATCGTCAATTCTATCAACGACTCTTGGCAACCATATAAAGTGGATATTGATTGGACTGACACGGAACAATCAATCTCGGCAACGCCTGGAAGATTCCATGAAAGTTTTCCCGGTTCCTACAGTGTCACTTTCGATTATTATCTCACTGCCTACTCCGTAGGATTGCCTCCACCCAAAAAGATTTCTTATGACGAAATGTTTGCGGCTTCCGATAAAACTGATGTCGTTCTTATTGTTCAGGGAAAGAAGCTGCATGTTAATAAATCGGTAAAACTATCAAAATTCTAGAAAATTCTCAAATTCCACTTTTTTTCCAGTTCCTCTCCTTCCACTCTGATTATTTCTCGACACTTTTCCCGGCGAATTTCAAAGAAGGACAAATGGAAGAAATTGAAATCAGGGAAGTTTCCTATAAAGATTTTGGACTTCTTTTGAGTACTATCTACCCGATGCAAGTGTTTCCTAATGGTGAGATTCTCCAAAAAAAAAATCGATATTTAATATAAAAATTCAGATGAAACCGCCGAGAAGCTTCTGGAACTCGCCGAACGGTTTCTGATTCCGTCTGTCAAACATCTCGTTGAACATCACCTTCTGGATCATTCGAAATTTGAAAATGAGAAATTGATGATGTTGGGAGATCAATATGGAATCAAATCAGTTCTAGACAAGTCTATCTGGCAAATGGATACTGTAGAAGAAATGAAGAAATTGAAAGATTCGCCGGAATATGCGAAGTTGTCATCGGAGACTGTTGCGAGACTTTTCGAACGTTTTGTTGAAATTTCTTAATTTCTTTATGTATTTTTTAAACCATTGAATCTTCAATTTATTTGATTTTTTTTCTATTTTTCCGGCGATTTATCACTCCTATATTATTCTGATTTTGAATGAATTTTGCACGAATTTCGATGATTTTTTTGTCTTATTTTATTCAGATTTTCGATGTTTTTGAGCCGAACTTTTCACTGTTTTTTCTTCAAAATCTATCGGCAATAATCTTTTACTGCTCTTGTCCGGAATCAATACGCGCTGAAAACGGATACCTTGTTAAAAGGCGCAAAAGCGAATACCGCATTTTGCTGCTATTTTTCAATTTTTCGACGAGTTTTATAACTTTTCGATGTACAATTTTTGAAAAAATTAAATTGAAATGATGAAAACCGTTAAAAAGCAGTGAAAATCGTCGAAGAATCGAGAAAATAAGAAAGTAATGCAGAAAATAGGCCTAAAGAATGATTAGGAGCGATTTAACGATGAAACTGTTACTTTTTTGCCCAAAAATGACTTAAAACAAACGGAAAGTCGGAAAACAGTTAATTTTTCTGTTTTTTGTTGTTTTTTAAGTTGTTTTTGTAGCCTGAAATTCATACATTCGCCTGCATTATTACGGTTTTGAAACGGTTTCGAAGTGACGCGGAGCCTTTGATCAGTAACTTTTAAAAACGTTTTCAGCGATCTGAATAAAGATCGCAGGAATTTTGTGAAAAATTACTGTTTTTCTTTCACAAAACCCCGATTTTCGAAAATTAAACACTAATTTTTGAGCTGCCGCGGATTTGCTTGAAAATCACAAAATAACACGACGAATGCGCAAATTTTCAGGTTCCTCAAAAAATGGGAACCCCAACAAAAGAGTTTTCCATGAAACTCGTCGTCGAAAATATTCCGAGATACGATGATAGCGAGTACAGTGCCACAGAAGAGCATTTTGGAATTCCATGGTAATATATAAACCACGCATTATATGCCGGAAACTAGTTTGTTTCAGGAAAATAGAAGCTAGAAATTCTGAGGAATCACTTTCGTTTTATCTGCATTGTCTCCAACCGAAAATTGTCGAATGGTCGATTGAAACGAGTCTCGAGTTTAAAGTATCGTCTGGAATCGATAGCTTTATCAGTAAACACGAACGCTGCTACCGCCATTCTGCTGAAAATAACGCCTGGGGATGGAACGATTTGATGTCAATCGATAAGTTGTTGGACCATTCACGAGATGGGAACAGTACCGAAACTATTTTCGAGATTAAAGTAGAGATCAAATCGATGACTGGTTGTGGGAAAGAAAATATTCGAAATTTCGACGAATCGGTCAAAGAGTGCTCCGATGTCGTGTTGGTAGTGAACGATCGAGAATTTTATCTATCGAAATATGTACATAGAAATGTATAGGAAAAGTTTAAAAAATCAATATCTTTCAGTTCCTCGCTCTCCAATCTACCTATTTCAAAACTCTTCTCCTTGGAAATTTCGACGAATCTCACAAGAACAAAATCGAGCTGAAAGACATCAATCCTGATGATTTTCAAAACTTTCTCGAGCTTATTCATGGAGAATCTTCTTTAGATGGTAGCGAAAGAAAATCCATTAAAAATATTCAATTTAATTAAAATTTCAGATGAGACTGTCTCTGGAATTCTTCACTTGGCTGACATGTATGACACTCCAACTGCCATTCGACGATGTGAGGAGTTTTTATTGAAGAATTCGCAGAAAACAATGCCGCGGAAGTTGCAAATTTCGTTGAGATACAATTTGGAGAATTTGAAGGTAATTCTGAAAATCAATAAACATTCCTAATACTTTTTGGTTTTTTTCAGAACAAGTGTCTCTCTGAAATCACCACAATTGCCGATATCCAATCGATTGTGTCGTTGAATTTCAAAGAAATGGACCTATCAACTTCGCAAGCTCTTCTTCAGAAGTCTTTGGAATTTTCTAATAAATCATAATGATTTTCTCTTGATTTTTTAGAATTTTTTCTTATTTTTCCGAATAAAGTTTTAGCAAATTTTAAGTTTTTAAATATGCAATTCGCTGAAAGAATAAATCGAAGAACTTGAAAATTTCCACCAGGAAAAAATTACAGTAATTTAAAGGAGCATCTTTCGGCCAATGATTTCATGCCTATTATTTTCAGCATGTCTTAATTACCTTCTTCACAAATTTTCAAGTTCTCTCTGTTCCTGTGAAAGATATCAAAAAATTGTCAACTGATAAAATGTTTGCCTTGATATCAGGAGCATTTTATCAGTTAAAAGATTTTTTATATCTGTTGTGGACCTGTGCTAAGGGTACACAATGTATATTCTAATCGTTTTCTGTTGCTAAGAGAAGACGTTGGATTTTAGAATATTTATTGAAGACTAGATGGGGTAAAGTTAGAACTGATTGAGAACTGCGAAGTTCTCAACTAAAGGTATTGCCACGTCATAGGCTGTGGAATACAAAGCGAGCTTAACATGAGGAAGGTCACGGGAAACTAAAGAATTGAAACTTTGTGTGTCACCACACAACACCTCCCCATGTTAAGAATGAAAGGACACTGATTTGGAAATCTCCTTGACACATGAATCCAATCTGGTTGCTTGACGTCGGATGCTTGTAGACTGACACACTGGCACCGATACTGTAGCTGATCCCTGTCCTCTCATCTGACCACGTCCTTGGTTGGCACATCGGCTGACTACTTGACTGGTCCCTTGACTTGCTCCTTGACTCGCTCCTCGACTTGCTCCTCGACTTCCTTGGCTTGCTCCTTGTCTGGTTCCACGGTGAACTACTGACTGACTTCGGTTGGCTGTTACTGCATTGGTTGTTCCTTGGAATCGTTGAGCATTTGTTCCGTTACGTTCTCGGCCATCGACTTTCTTCTCGAACACTTTCGTGTATATTCCATCACACTTATTGTAAGCTTTTGCTTTTGCATTCACACTCTGGTGCTTGAACTGCTTCTTCACTGTGCAGCTTTCACTTCCACCACTTTTCTTATTGAGTTGCGGAATTATCGTGTTCGTTCTGAGACGACGGTTTAGATACACCTCGGCAGGTGATAATCCTGATAGAGCGGTCGATGGCTTTGACCGATAGTGTAGCAGAAACTTTGCTAAGGTTTCGTTGCCCACACTTCCCTCCCCTTTCAACTTTTTCAATCCCATTTTCAAAGTATTTACGTTACTTTCTGGATGAAAAGCAGGTGAGCGTATGTGCAGAATTCCATTTTCCTGGCACATCATTGCGAATTCCTTGGACTCAAACTGTGGTCCATTAACAGAAACAATTGTCTCTGGGAATCCGTTCTGACTGAAAATCTCTTTCAGTTTTCTTACTGTCGTCGTGGCATTAATTGTTTTCACAATTTTCACTTCAGCCCACTTTGATTTTGCGTCGACAGCTACCAGATAATATTTACCATTCTCTGGTCCTACGTACTCAATGTGTACACTTTGCCAAACACGCTCCGGTGTTTTCCATGGCACCAACGACACTTTCTTTGGTGTCTTCTCGTGAATCTGACAAGCCTTACACTGGGCAACTGCCTCTTCCACATCCTCAGCCATCCTCGTCCAATACACAAATGCTCTTGCCATTTGTTTCATTCTGACCATACCTGGATGACCTTCATGTAACTGTTTCAGAACAGCTCTTTGAAGACTTTTCGGAACGACAACTCTGTCTCCGAACATCAGACACTCTTGGGTCACAGATAGTGAATCCTTGATAAAGAACCACTGCTTTAGTCTCTTATCAACCTTTCTTGGCCATGTCCCTTTAGAAACCCACTTGATAACTTTTTTCATAAGCTTATCGTTCTTCGTTTCTTTCTGGACCTCTGCCATACCGACCGGTGACGCAGTCTGCTTCACAGACAACACTGCTTTCTCTTCTGTACACCGTCTTGGATGTTCCTTGAACACCTTTGGAAACTTCTTCTTTCCCTTATTCAATTTACTCTGAATTGAACCTGATTTGGTCTGAGACCCGGCATTGACCATTCTCTCCAGATGATATGACATCTCGGAAGACCTTTCAATCCAATCCAAA
Organism: Caenorhabditis nigoni; assembly: GCA_027920645.1. NCBI lineage: Eukaryota > Metazoa > Nematoda > Chromadorea > Rhabditida > Rhabditidae > Caenorhabditis > Caenorhabditis nigoni. The sequence continues at coordinate 4,042,143 of CP115866.1, read as the reverse complement.
CCAAGAAGATTTCCTTGTTCTCGGACATAAACGTACTCAGATCCTACTGATCCTTTCAGTACAAAACTAACTAGCGTTCTGCCTAGCAGTTTCAGTTCATTGCCACTTGCTGATTTGACCGTAGTCTTGATTCTTTCCAGCTTAGGCTTTCCGATCCTTTCCCAGTCTTTCCTGCCAATCAGAGTAATATCCGATCCGGTATCTAGCTGGAAATCCATCGTTTTGCCTTCGACCTTTGCCGAAACGAATTGACGGATACTGTTCACTTGAACATCTTCAGAAGCTGTACCTCCGACCATTAACACATTCTGCGTGTTCTTAGATTCCGACAATCTTGCGGACTTGCAGAACTTTGCTATGTGACCTTTTTTCTGACATTTGAAGCACGTTCTCAGTGGTTTGAAACATTCTGGTGTTTTATGTTCAGCTCTTCCACAATTCAAACACTGTTCACCTCGAGACTCTTCTCGATTAGAAGGCTTCTGGTCTTGCCGATGGTCAAGATTCTTTGACTGTACTGCTTTCACAACTTTGTCGCTTTCCGACATCTCTAACAGCACACTACTCTGTCTCAGAAACTTTTGCCATTCAGCGCAAAGATCATTGATGTTGACTTTCTGTTGCTGTTCTAGCTTTTGCTCTACATATTTTAGAAAGTAGGCTAGTTGCTTTTGATCTCTAATTGGATCTAATCCTCTCAACCAGAAGAAGACTTTCCATCCTTCAGGATCTATATCTTTCAACATAGCTGCTTCACAAAGCGCATTCACTTTGTTCGTATACTCTACAGGTGTTTCACTTTCTCGAGTTATGTTTATGCAAGCAAATCTATGTGAGAACAGACTCTTTTTGATGTCAAACATTTCCTTTAGAATGTCTACTGTATCCTTGAATTCAACTTCATTGAATTCCTTTGGACATATTCTTTTGGTATACTGGTCGTACACTTCGTCACTCAATTTACTTATCAGCAATGACACTTTCTGTCCATCTTTTAACGATGCTCCTTCGACAGTGAATGCCGTACCATAACGCGCATACCACTTCGAGAATGTTTTCTCTCCCTCGAGATCAAACACAAATTGAGCAATTCGCCCTCCTAACTCACTCATGAGTTTTGATGAGTTATCTGAACTTGCTGTTGGCTCACCAGACGATAAACGTTCTGTTAGAAGCTCAATGGCTTTTTCATGTTTATCAGCTTGATCTTGCATACTCTTTTGCTGAGCCTGCATACTCTCTTGCTGAATCTGAATACTCTCTTGCTGAACCTGCATACTCTGTTGCAGCAATGCCATCATCTCAACCAGCTTAACGTTCAGATCTTTAGACACCTCCTTTGACTCTTTAGGTGGCATCTTTGATGTCGTTACTCTTTGAGTTACTTAGAAATTTCTTAGAATTTCTTTATTGTGTGTTTCAAACGTATGGTTCGAATTCTGATCGCCACTGTTGTGGACCTGTGCTAAGGGTACACAATGTATATTCTAATCGTTTTCTGTTGCTAAGAGAAGACGTTGGATTTTAGAATATTTATTGAAGACTAGATGGGGTAAAGTTAGAACTGATTGAGAACTGCGAAGTTCTCAACTAAAGGTATTGCCACGTCATAGGCTGTGGAATACAAAGCGAGCTTAACATGAGGAAGGTCACGGGAAACTAAAGAATTGAAACTTTGTGTGTCACCACACAACAATATCTCTTATGGGAAACGAGATAATTGAGGTCAAAAGGAAGATCATGTCTAAACAGCTGAAGAAATCACTCAAAAATCAAGGGTTATTTAAACGTGTTGAAAATTTTTTGAAAAAAAAAGAAAAATCTAGAAATCCACAGTGACCCATTGACCTCGGGGAGATTACTATAAAGGAAGAGGGAAATGAAGAAAAGAATCAGTTCTCGCCTTCTCTGGGCTCCAGAGAAGGGAGCCGGGGAAGGCCATCCGGATTCCTGTGTATACGGATTTCCGAATGACAAGGTGTCCGGATGTCCGGATGTTTGAAATTTCCGGATGTCCGGATTCCTGGATGTCCGGAATCCCGGATGTTCGAATTCCGGGCTGTCCGGATTTCCGGATTCTCGGAATCCGGGATATCCGGAATCCCGGAATTTCGGATTCCCGGATGTACGGATGTCCGGATGTCCGGATGTTCGGATTTCTGGATTCCCGGAATTCCGGATTCCCGGATGTCCGGATGTCCGGATGTCCGGATATCCGTATTCCCGGAATTCTGGAAGTCCGGATCTCCGGATTTCCGGATTCCTGGATATCCAGATTTCCGGATTCCCGGAATGCCAGATATGCGGATTTCCGGAATGCCGGATATCTGGATGCCCGGACCTCCGGATTTCCGGATTCCCGGAATCGTGGAAGTCCGGGTGTCCGGAATCCCGAATTCCGGGATGCTTGGATATCCGGATCCCTCCCCCGGGTCACCTTCTCTGGAGCCCAGAGAAGGCGAGAACTGATTCTCCCCTCCAATTCCCTCTTCCTTTATAGTAATCTCCCCGAGGTCAATGGGTCATCGTGGGTTTCTAGAATTTAATTTTTTTGAAAACTTTTTTATCACGTTTAAAAAACCCTTGATTTTTGAGCGATTTCGTCAACTGTTTAGACTTGATCTTCCTTTCGAACCTAATTATCTCGGTTCCTATGACAGATATCAAAAAGTGGTCAACTAATAAAATGTTTATCATAATATCACTTAGATTTTGTTAGTTGATCACTTTTTGATATCTCTTATAGAAATTGAGATAATTGAGCTCAAAGATTATTTATGTCTCTCGTTTGCTGTCCGCAGCGCCACGTGGACAAATATGGAAACAGAAGAGACATCAGACTGATAAGAGAAAACGAGAGATGCTTGTGATATGAAGAGACTGCAGAGAAAAAAACCCATTCCACGAAGCATATAAAAGCATCATTCAGAACTCCATTCAATCATATTTCTCCCTTTATATGACGACTTAACTGAATAGTTGTCTAAATTTCTTCAGGGAACTTTCTAGATTTTAATTATAATGAAAGATTTCCCTTTATTTTTCTGAGCATTCTCTATCCCTATGATATTCCACTTATTCCTAAAATCAAAAGAAACGTATTTGCTGCAATACCAAGACTAGAATTGGTCAACTTGCCAACGAGTTTCGGTTGTTCTTTCAATGAATGGAGATAAAAGAAGTGAGTGGTATTAGACTTTTAGTAAAACTTCAATCAACAAACTTTGAGGCTATGAAACAATTGAAAGACCGTACAGACGGTATATGGATTTGTGGAGAATATGCTGGCACGGAATGCCGAATCATCTTCAGACGCCAGATATTCTCATCAGTGGAGTTGTGAGTGTACATTTCAAATTTGACGTTTATAATTTCCTAAATAACTTCTCTTCTTTCAGTCTGTCTAAATACCAGTTTGGAAAGGTTCAGCCCTGAAATTTTTAACTAGTTTGAATTTCCATGAACTCATATATTTTATTTTAAAAAGATAACGGTTTTTGAATAAAGATGATTTTCCTTTGTCTTCCGTTTCACAACAATAAACGGTTAAAAGCAAACAGAGAAAACAAGATACTATGAAGAGACGCAGAGCCCCCAACAGTACTTTTGCCTTAGGTATAAATGCCCGCGTTCACAGCACCATAAAATTGCAGTTCTCCTAGAGAGAATGGAGGAAGGAGAGACGCAGAGAGAAGCCACAGGTTTGCATCGAAGAATAAAAACCGAAGAAGTAGGAGATATTAGGTTCCTCGCAATAACGGTAAAAGATGAAAAGGAAAAAGAAAAATAAAAGCTAATGTCGTTTATTCAATATAAGAGATGAATCATTGAAAGGAGAGATAAGGATGAACTATGAGCTGATTAAAAAAAACAAAATAATACAAATTATGAATAGAATTTAGTATACGTATGCATTTGTAGCAGAGGTGAAGGTCAGCGGCTTGTTGCTTCCTTCCTTAAAGTGATTCATACTTTTGACATAGTTGAGGGTGATGCATCAACCTTTCGTCAACAAAAAAGGAACATGGGAAAGTGTTTTTTATTGTTTGTTGACTTTGTCCGTAGAATCTTACGTCTTGGTTTTGGCATTCCTGGTCCGTTTTTTCTATTGACATTGTAGTTGTCCGTTTTCCAGTTTTCTTGTGACCGCCTTTTCCTCGGTCCGATCGAGACCCGTAGTCTTCCAGTAGACTGAACCTGGGTCACCATTTCGATAACGAGAAGCAACATTCTGAATCCCTCGACTTTTGTAGCATCAGATAACAACAGCGTATTCCGTTGTTGTCATGGAGATTCGTCATCCGAACATAAGACTGAAGAACAGGTCATTTTGACGATTGATCCTTGGCTACATGAGTAACAACCATCCATCGATACCTCGGAATTTTCCAAAAATGCAAAAAATTTTATTCCAGAACTACCTATAGATTTTTGAGATTTTTAGAACAATAACTCTAAAAAATCTCCAAAGTTTAGCCCACTTTTTTTTTTCAGATTTTTGTATACTCACCTTTAAAAAATCCGAAAACCCATTTATTCATAGGGTTGACGATTCTTGAAATAAATAGAAATACAAAAATATTAGGTTGGCGGGAAAGTCTTTGTCACTCTGTTTGTTTAATCACTGTTCTCGTATATGGAGGCTGTGTATGATATCGACTCTAGTGAATAACAAGGTGATAAGAACCTTCCATATAAACAAGTCCCCATTTCCTTCCCTGCTCCTCATCTGTAATTGAAACGATATGTTTGTTCCCACTGCTATTCACATCAGACATGTTTTGATTTACCTCTTCCTATCTCACACCACGATGAAGGATTCGGAAACTTTCTTGAAGAATGTGTACAACACACATGCCCCTCACTACAATACTATTCGCAATTGGTTCCATCGTTTCGAAAAAGATGACTTCTCGCTCGATGAAAAGGATCGCTCTGGGAGACCCCGTGAGTTGGATTTGGACAAGCTGAAGCACGCATTGCAATCGGATCCATTTCAATCTAGCCGTGAACTAGCTGTCACATTCGGAGTTCACCATAGCACAGTCCTTGAAGGTTTGAAGTCTCTTGGAATGAGAAAACTTTTTGGTCGATTCATACCTCATCACCTGACTCAAGCCAACCTTGACCGCCGAGTCGACGATTCGATTACTCTTCTCACTCTCCACGCGGGCGATCGATGGCTGGATCGGCTAATAACCGGAGATGAGAAGTGGGTCTTCTACGATAATCACCACAGGAAATCCCAGTGGGTTGGAGAAGGAGAGAGCCCACAGGATGTCCCCAAACCCGACCTTCATCCGAAAAAAGTTATGCTCTCTGTGTGGTGGGGAGTGGACGGCCCCATCTACTGGGAACTTCTGCCCGAGGGCAAAACAATAACTGGAGACCTCTACACTACTCAACTACGAAACCTCAAGAAAGCAGTCGACCGTTCGGCCCTGAAAGACAAGAAAGTGTACTATCAACATGATAACGCTCGCCCACATGTTTCGAAACAAGTGAAGCAGGAGCTGATGGGATATGGATGGAATGTTCTCCCTCACCCCCCGTATTCTCCTGATCTTGCTCCTTATTGGTTATTTGGCGATATGACACGTGCCTTCGAAGGAAGAAGCTTCAATTCCCGTGGAGCGGTCGAAGCGGCACTCAAACAATACTTTGCCTCACGCCCGGCTGGATTCTACCGCAATGGAATCCATAAATTGAGGGAACGTTGGAGGCATGTTGTTGATAATGATGGACAATATAATTAATTATTCGGTTATTTTTTCTTTGAGAAATAAACTATTGAAAAAGTGACAAAGACTTTCCCGCCAACCTAATATTTAGAAAAATAAGAAATTTCCAGGAAACGGGATAAATGAGGTCAAAAGGAAGATCATGTCTAAACAGTTGAAGAAACCACTCAAAAATCAAAGGTTATTTAAACGTGATGAAAAAAAAGTTTTCAAAAAAAAGTTAAATTCTAGAAACCCACGCTGACCCATTGACCTCGGGGATATTACTATAAAGGAAGAGGGAAATGGAGGGAAGAATCAGTTCTCCCTTTCTCTGGGCTCCAGACAAGGGAGCCCGGGGGAGGGATCCGGACATCCGGATGTCGGGATCTCCGGTTTTCCGGATGTCCGGAATCCCGGAATCCCGGATTTCCGGATGTCCGGGTGTCCGAAATCTCGGAAATCCGGGGATCCAGACATCCGGACATCCGGAAATCCGAACATCCGGAATTCCGGGCAACCGGAAAAGAAATCCGGAAATCCGGACATCCGGACATCCGGACATCCAGAAATCCTGGATTCCGGGAACCCGGAAATCCGGAATCCCGATTCCCGGATGTCCGAAACCCTCCCCCGAGTCACCTTCTCTGGAACCCAGAGAAGGAAGAACTGATTCTTCCTTTGATTTCCCTCTTCATTTATAGTAATCTCCCGAGGTCAATGGGCCAGCGTGAGTTTCTAGATTCAAATTTTTTTCGAAACTTTTTTCATCACGTTTAAATAACCTTTGATTTTTGAGTGATTTTTACAACTTTTTAGATATGACCTTTCTTTTGACCCTAATTATCCCGTTTCCTATTAGAGAAATCGAAAATCTTTCAACTGATAAAATGTTTCTGATATCAAGGCAAACATTTTTGCAGTTAACAAATTCTTGATATCTTTCACAGGAGCCCAGAAAAAGTTGGTCGAAATTGGTCAAGGAGGATATTCATAGGGTACTCTGAGCTCAATTGTCTCGGTTCCTATAAATGATATCAGAAAGTGATCAACTGATAAAATGTTTATCATAATATCAATTAAATTGTGTTAGTTGATCATTTTTTGCTCCTGTATCCTAGATCCTAGAGGATCCTAGATGCTCCTGAATCCTAGATTTCATACCCTCAAGATGAATCAATTTTTTGAAAAAAAAAACTTCATTGAAGTCAAAAAAAAATGGAAACAAAGAACAGCAATTTTCAACAAGAATTTACAAAATTGGATCCACTTTGAAATGAACCAAATATTCTGCTCTTCCATTTTCCTTTTCGACAACTTCAGTGAAAACGTTGAGCACTTTTTCTTCATCAATGGAGAAGATTAGATCATATACGAATATTCCTTTGCCACTGAACTTCCAATGTGCTCCAGGAGCCCCTGTAGCACCGGAAAATATATCATACACCACATTGTAGCATCCTTCCAATGACCAATGTCTTCCCATCTCTGGCTTCGAAATCTGCCACCTCTACACCAAATCTCTCGCGTTCAACCAATCAACAACACAATTTTTGACATGTATTCTATGAATATTAACTGCCTCCATACCGAATTGCTGTCTAGTGGTGATTACTGTAGTCGCCGGAATGTTTGGGATCACTGCGAAATTGTAATCCATTTCGAGAGATTCCAATGGGAAGCTGTCTGCTGTTAGAGCCTTCTCGAGATCGACAATAAGGTTTCTAGTTCTCTTTCGTTTTTCCGAGAAAGCTTCTACAAAGTTAGTGTCAGGCTTCGCAAACGTTTAAAAAGGATGGTTAGACAGTTGCGAAAGAGTGTGTAAATAAAGGAGAGGGTTAGAGAAAAAGCTCTCTCTCCCTCTCTCTCTCTCTCTCTCTCTCTCTCTCTCTCTCTCTCTCTCTCTCTCTCTTTCTCAAAGTCAAAAGAAAAAGTACCGATCAATCAGAGAGATGGATGACACTTTTGAGAGAACAAGAGAACGGACAAAGGAACAAAAAAATTGGGTTGCGAAACTTTCGATTTTCATTTTGAAGTAATCCAAAATATTAGGTTGATAAGAAAGTTTCTTCCTTTTTGGCAGGGTTGTTTTTGAGCTTCGATATCTCGTTCCCAAAATGGTGTACGAGGCCAGATATTTTTTTGTTGGAAAGCTGTATTCAGTTTCTATTAGCTCGTAGATTTTCAACTTTTTATCTCATTGCATTTTGGAGAAATGACGATTCTTTTGGTCCTCATCCGACTGCAAATTCGGAACATGGTTATATTTTTATTTTTATTTGCTATTCAAACACCTGGTATCCGCAAGAAATTTGTGGATGTACATAAAGGGCATGTTCATTCATCGCCGACAATTGGCGTTTGGTTCGAAAAATTCCTCCCGGGGGAGTTCAGTTTGAAAGATGGCAACTGCCTAGTGAGTCGGAACTTCATCAATTGCTAAAAACCGGATTGGTGGATCCATTTCAAATCATTTGTAAAATGTCACAGGCATTGTCCTCTAGTCATCCAAGTTTTGTAAACGATTCGAAGTCTCTTGGCAAAGTTAAAATCTGGGTTGATTCGTACCCCGTGTTTTTCGGGACTACAATATGTTTCTCCATTTAGATATGGGTGTGTTTCACCTATGATTTCTACGCACGTTCAGTTGGCTGGGGGATTTAATTACCGTAGATGAGAAGTGGGTAAGTTACTCTATCAGTGTACGGGAGGGTCAGTTGATTGATAAAGGAGAGCTAGCTCTGGACGTCCCGAAACCCAAATTTCCCGTGAAAATGGGTATGCTATGAGTTTGATGGTCTGCCAAAGGAATGGAAACTGGGAACTTTTAGATAAATGTACCATTATTATTGCGGCCTTGTATAGTTCATAATTAGAGAAATTAAATTTGACAGTCAAATAAAAACAAGGAGAAAAAACAAAAGTTTACCTTCAGGACGACAGTGCGAGATCTACCGTTACTAGAGGGGTAAGCCAAAATTTCATGTCATTCGGGTGGACTTTCATTTTGTTCTTACCGTATTTTGCAGACCTTGCCCTTTTGGATAAATGGTTGTTGGGAGCTCTTGAACGTCATCTTGATAGAGAAGACTGCAATTGAAAAAATGACACAAAAAAGGAGTTGACACACTTTTTCAACTGCAGCCGTCCTCGTTCTAGGCCGATGGAATCAAGAAGTTACCAGAGCGTTACCAGACAACTATCGATGCTCACGGACATTACTTTGATTAATCTAGCCCCTTCCGCTTTAAGGAAAATTTGATCGAAAATTTCGCCGAAAAAGGAAGAAACTTTCTTATCAACCTAATAGTATAATTTGGAAAGCAAAAGAAAATTTCTTAAAAATTAAGAAAACCCCAGAAACAAAAAACTATTCCTGAATTTCTAAATTTTATGAATCGTTTTCAAGATAGGAACTGAAATTGATATTTTACTCTTTAAAGGCGCATAACTCAAAAACTACGGTAGCTAGAAAAAAGTTGTCAATTACAAAATAGAAGTTTTATTTGTGTTATTCATTTTGATAGTTGACAACTTTTTTCTAGCTACCGTAGTTTTTGAGTTGTGTGCTTTTAAAAAATGGGTGTTTGTGTCTTTCCAATCTCTCTGCTCTCTAACTTTAAAGGCACATAACGCAAAAACTACGGTAACTAGAGAAAAGTTGTAAATTACATAATTGGAATTCTACTTATGTTGCTCATTTTGGTAGTTGATAACATTTTTCTAGCTACAGTAGTTTTTGAGATATGCGCCTTTCAAGTTGGCGCGCCCTCATGTCGCACCTGGCGGTAGGGAGACGCGCGCAATCTTTAAAGGCGCATAACTCAAAAACTACGGTAGCTAGAAAAAAATTGCCAATCACATAATTTTAGCTCTATTTTTGTTTAGTATGCTCAGAAAAATTCAAAAAAATGGAACAATGTTGAAATGCTTTTGTAGAACTTCAAAGTTGACTACTTTCCCCTAAAAAGATACGTTTTGTCCGGAGGTACTGTAGCTCGGAAATGTAAGTTTTTGAAGGAAAATCAGATGAAAATTTATTGGAAAACACAAAAATTAGAGGTTCGGATCACAATTTTTCAGAACGAACATTTAGAAAGGTTCATTTTATTTTCCCTGCCAGGCAAGAATTCAAAGGAGGGGAGAAGATGAGAAAAGAAGGAGAGAGAATGCAAACATGCTCCATTGATAAGGGGAGAGAGAGAGAGGATGGGAGAAGAAGAAGAAATTACTTGACATTGTAGAGAAAGGTAGGGGTAATAGAAATAGTGGGAGAATACAATCGATGGGGTAAATAGAGAAGACTTGCTGGGATCGTTTTTGAAGATGGTGCTGTAGGAAGTTGGGGGTGGTGGTCTGAAGTCGGCAGTAGAGTGGTCGGAAGTCGGCAGTACTGTATATCTGCAAAAATAATTTTTATATCTTGTATTTCATCAGAAGTTTATGGAAACGTACATCAATGGAAGTTGAGACGCTCCCATTCTCTGTAGAGTGGTTGAGAATCACAACGTCCATGGCAGCGTAGTGCTGCTGGGCCCTCCGGAGCTCATCCGCAGTCCAATCGGACAACGTCTCATTTTTGGAGATGTTGCGTCCAATTGCGGCCGCCGCATCCTTCAACGCCATCTTCTCATTTGGACGTCTCGGTCGGTCTCCCTGGATATCAGTGGCTCGAATCTTGAATAGGGGCTCCGAACCAAAAACGACAATCCTCTCTTCTCTTCTCTTCTGATTGATCGCCCAAATGACATCATCGACTTCCTCCTGACTCGCCTTGTGCACTCTCCACAACAGCACAATTCCAGAATGAACATCGAAATGGGAGACCAGGGCCAACTTTGATCCTCTTGGAGTTGTCGATGACTCCGTGTCGACAAAGAGGGGCGGGTAGATGTTTTCACGGTCGTCCTCAACGAATCGTCCGAAGATCTCGTAGCCTTGGAGTAATGATCGTGTTGGCACGATATCATACTGCTCCAGGGATGGGTAGTAGATCCCCTGAAGCAAGATGTGACGAAGCGCAGCGAGTATCAGCCCTTCCAGTGAGCACTTTTTTCTTTTCTGACACTTTCTCAGGTGTGGAATCAGGATGTCATCTTTATAGATCTGAAAAAAGGAACATCAGAAATTCATTATAAATTCGAAAAAATCCCGAAAATTTGAAAATTTTGAATTCCCGATGTGGAAGAATTTCCCATTTTCAAAGCTACCCAATTTCCGAAAAACTTCAAATTTTCTGAAAAACTATCACTCACCTTTAAAAAAAATCAAATATTCAGAAAAATAAGGGAAATTTCCAGAAATCCATACAGTTTTAGGATTTTTCTGGAAATTTCCAAGAGACGTCTATTCAATAAAGTCGTCAAAGGATAGAAACAAATGAAGTAGACATTCTGTGGCTTGCAAAAAAAAATGTGTCGCTTTTCTGTTTCTCTGCGCCCTTTCTCTCTCACTCTCTCTCTTTTTTCTCTCCAAAAACAAAGAAGAAGTTCAGATGAATCAGAGAGATGAAGGTCACTTTTGTGTGAACAGGAGGGAATGGACAAAGGAACAAATAGAAATCGAACAGAGATTCTTCCTCCCCATTCGTGTCGGAAGAATCAGTTTTCTTCTGTCATACGCTAAATTCTGGAATTAGTAAAGAACACTTGAAATATTTTACAGGATTTATTTGTTGTGTTTCCGTGTGGGAAAAGTATGGTGACTCAAATATTACAAGTAACGATAATTAGTATAACTCAACAAAAGGAACATTAACTTCTAGTAAAAACAATAAGATCCTACTGTATAGGCAATATCACTATAATCGTGAAATATCGATTATTTTATAATGGAACAGGAGCCTCTCTTGTCAACGACGGTGGACCCTCTTCTTCTTCTTCCGATTCCATCTCTTCCACTCTAATTCCTTGCGCTCTTGGGTTGTCTCTCAAGTATGTGCTCATTCCAGCTGGTGATCTCCATCTTCCAGTCCTCTGTATTTCGTCCAACGAGAATCCTTCAGCTTGTAGATCGTTTGCTCGACCTTTTCGGAGAGCATGGTGAGATCCTTGGACTCCGATTGCGTCGAATTTCGCCTTCACTATTGACGAAATGGAACTTGGGCTCAGCGGTTTTTGGTTGTGCAGATTGTGGAATATGAAATCCGGATTTTTCAGCGAACATCTGACTTTCCATCTTTTCAACAGAAGATCCAAATCCGATCCGGCCTTGCATTGTACAAATGTGGTTCTTCCTTTTCCTAGCTGATCGTTTTTGGCTTCTGCTACGAAGACTTCCAATAGTCCATTTTTCACTCTAACATCCTTCCACTGTAGGTTCGATGCCTCACTTGCTCTCAATAGAGCCGAGTACGAGAGGTGGACCAAAAGAACATCCCTCTCTGACTTCGCGTCGTCCTCAAGGGTGCTCATGATTTTAACAATGACTGGTTCGTTGATACAGACTGGTTGCTTCCTAGTCGTCGCCTCTGCCCTTTTCTTCGAATTTATCAGTTCAGCTACACACTGCGCGCCCGGAATCGACACTTCGTTGTTCACCATTTTGTAGGCTGCCGAAATCTTCGCTAGCGATCCGCTTCCTACTGATTCCGACTTCCATGCGAGATACATCACGGTTGAGACTTCGTTTAGCGGCAATCCTCTTTCTAGTATCCATCTTCGTCTTTGTTCATTCTCCTGTCCGTAAGCTTTCATTGTGGATGCCGCTTTTGCCGACGATAACGCAGTCATCAGAGTCTGTACAATGTCGTCAGAATTTCGATTCCTCGCATTCTCCGTTATCTCTTCCAAGAATGCCTGCCGTGGACCTTCTGCAAGATAGCTTTTATGTTTCTCTTTACTTCATTATCCCCTTTCTATTCAGTTTTTTCTATTTTCCCTGGGCTGGGTGGGTGGGCTTCTACCACTCGTAGAATGAGGTCAGACCGCGCGTTGTTGCGCGTCGCGTCTGTTTTCGTTGCGAGACCCCGCGCTCCGCCTCTTGTGTTCCTTTAGTGTCTCTCCCTCTCTGCGTCTCTTTATGCGCGGCAGTTCAAATAAACAATTTCTATGCTATTCCAGAGAAAACATACAATTCTTCCTCCCCATTCGTGTCGGAAGAATCAGTTTTCTTCTGTCATACGCTAAATTCTGGAATTAGTAAAGAACACTTGAAATATTTTACAGGATTTATTTGTTGTGTTTCCGTGTGGGAAAAGTATGGTAGAGATTGAAAAGCCCGAAAGGGGCTATTGTGAAAAGTCAATCATAGTCACTAGAAAAGGTGATCTGCAAAACTCTGTCCCCATTCTTTCGCTTCTTATAGACCCTGGGCCTGGGGTTATAACTTTTGAGTTTACTTTGAAGATACGCCAATCTCTCATCTCTCGAATAAATCTACCGTCTCTATCTACTAATGCCTGATATGATACGTGGGTTTTCCATAGCGGCGTAGCTAAAATACCCTTAAGTTTCAATCTTCTTGCCTCGCCTATCAGTCTAGGGATCGCTAGCGGAGGAGGTGCCCACCATGCCGGACCGCATTTTTGTGCTTCTTCAATGTGTTCGAACACGTCTGCTCCGGCTGCTTTCGGATCTGGGTATTTTGAATAGAACTTTGGCGTTTTTGCGTTCTGTTCGTTAGCGAACCAGTCGCACGTTACTCTCCCCCATTTTCTCTGTGCCCACTGGAACACCCAATCTTGTACCGCCCAATCATCATAGTCGAAAGTTCTGCTTGCTTCGTCTGCTTCCTCATTCTGTTCTCTTGGGATCCAGATATATTTTACATTTCCTACTTGTCTCATATTGTCCCAAATTCTTTCTGCTACTACATGCAAATCGGCTTTCATCGACCCTTTCTTCATGATGTGTACCGCTGCTTGACTATCTGAGTGTACTAACACTTGTCCTGTCATTGTTCCCGCCATTCTCTCCGCTGCGAATTCAACTGCTTTTAGCTCTCTCATGGCGCTTGATTCTGTTTCGAAACCTCTTTCGCCTAATTTCGAAATTCTCATAACTTCTGTTCCTCCCTCATCTTTTACTACTGCTCCTAGCCCTATCGCTGAAGCGTCTGTGTAGAGCCACCATCTAGGCTCAAAAATCTCGTCTATTCTTCTCTTCAGTTTACCTTCCCGCAGTTTAGCTTCCCAGAATATCAATTCTCTTCTCTCACCTAGGGTCAGCGGAATCCTCGTCCTTTCTGTGCATTTTCCATCGTTCTCTGCCACTGTAGTTGCATTTTGCCGTTGTCTAGCCACTGACTCATTGCCTGCAATAATCATCAAGGATGATAAATATCCACATAACACTTGTCGATCAAGGATCGAAGGAGCCGGGCTCTTTTTCATCTTTTCAATTTGATTTCGCAGCGAAATCTCTCTCTTTTCGGTCAGCCGAATCTCTCTCTTTTTCAGGTCTCCTCTCACGCCAAGCCATGTAAATTCTTGGCTCGGTTCCCAGTGCGATTTATCTTCTGCTACACACACTCCTGCCGCTTCTAAATCTTGGCGCACCTGTCTCACCGCGTTCTCTGCCTCCTCTCTAGTCTTTGCCAAAATTAGTCCGTCGTCGAGGTACAGAAATACCTTGACTCCGCGCTCTCTCCATCTACCTACCAGGGGGCGGAAAACTTTTGTGAAAAGCCAGGGAGCCGTAGATAATCCAAAAAGAAGAGCTTCAAATTTATAGAAAGGCGGGCTTACTGGGGTGTTTAAAGAGAATGCTAGTAAGTCTGTTGACTCTTGCGCAATTTTCACATGGTGATAGCCAGATCGAAAATCAAATGTAGCTACAAAAAACGCGTCCCTCAAGAAGGGCCAAGCTATTTTCCAATCCTCAATTCTGAATTTTGGAGGATCTAGGGCTTTATTCAGCTGGGAAAGATCAAGGATCAAACGTAATTTCTCACCGTTTTTAGCCACCTGAAGTGGAGATACTACTCTTGGATTTTCGGTTGTGGCCACGACTCGATGTTCCACCAGCTTATTTAGCTCTTGGAAACCCGCATTGGGACGAGTAATGACCGTATTGACCGCATGAGTAACATTGGACTGGCTTCTTTCCTGGAACGCCTGCCAAATCTTCTCCAGTGCCGAATCTCTTCCTGGCCGCTCCGCTGGTTTCGCTGCCATTGTTGTAGGCGTGGAATGATCGGACTCCGGGTTGCCTGTACCCGGCGCCCGCTGGCCGAAACCAATTTCTGGAGTGGGGCTGTCGTCTCTGCCGTGAGTCATCCGTATTCAACAACTTCGCCAAAGCCAGCATCTTTGTATCCTCACTGCCTCCTTCTGAGTTGGAAAGCGCCGAAATTGCTCTGATTTTCTCCAGGTTCTTCAAAGCATTTGGATCCTTGTCCAATAAAACGATTTCCTGGTTTCTCATCTTCAACATTGACACTGCCTCCTTCGCTGCCGACTCCACGTCTCCTCCAATCATCGCAGTATTCAGCAGATTGATTATTTTCGTGTTCAACTCGCATTGCACTTGAAGTCCTTTCTGAGAAAGAATTGGAGCTTTTTCTTCTTTTGCCATTGATGCCAATTGCTGTGCCACGAAGGCATAAAAATCCTCTTTGCTAACCGGAGCTCCAGACGTTGATCCTTCGTCCATCGTTTTCGCTTCGAACTTGATCCAACACACAACGACGTCACCAGACTTCTACCACTCGTAGAATGAGGTCAGACCGCGCGTTGTTGCGCGTCGCGTCTGTTTTCGTTGCGAGACCCCGCGCTCCGCCTCTTGTGTTCCTTTAGTGTCTCTCCCTCTCTGCGTCTCTTTATGCGCGGCAGTTCAAATAAACAATTTCTATGCTATTCCAGAGAAAACATACAATTTTATGAAACTGTGTTATACAAAAAATTTCCGTTTTCATTTTGAAAAACCCAAATTAGTATAATTCCGAAGGAATAGATTTTTCAAATAAAACACCCAAAATTTCGAAAATCCTTGAAAAAAAGATTCCCGAAATTCTTCATTTTTAAATTGTATGAATTTTTCAAAATTCCTTTTTTTTTAATATTTCGAAAACATGGATTATTTTTGAAAAATGAAAAAGTTGCCACTGAAATTGATACTCTACACTTTAAAGGAGCACAACTCAAAAACTACTGTAGCTAGAAAAAAGTTGTCAATTGCAAAATTAATGCTCTGTTTGTGTTTTTCATTTTAATAGTTAAAAACTTTCTCCTAGCTACCGTAGTTCTTAATATATTCGTCTTTAAAAATTCACACATGATGAAGGGAGAAAGTTAGAGGTGTCCCAACTGCAAAGGCGCATAACTCGAAAACTACGGTAGTTGGAGAAAATGTTATTAGTTGAGTTTCTCGAAGTCTTCACCAACCTGTCCATTCGATCAATACATTCTTTTAAAAAATCGGAATTTCAGGAATTCTGAAAATTTGAAATTTCTGGAATTTCAGAAATTCTGAACGGCAAAAAATTTCTGAAATTTTGAAGTTCAATAATTTTTTTATTCGGAAAATTAGGAATATTAGAAACATAGAAGTTGAGAAATTGAAAAATCGGCGATTCATGGCCAGAAGTCTCTCCACATTTCGGCCTGAAAGTTTCGAAAATATTTTTAATTTTAATTATGAGTCTCACCAGATCCTTTACCTTTTACTCTCTAGATTGGAGAATCCCTTCCACGTATCCTTTCGAAAACAAGAACTTCTGCTCCAATTCGTTCCAATCTCATAGATTCCGCTGTGTATCTATTTTCGATTTCGCTGTCTGAGATCAAACTGAAGACATCGTTATCTTCTCTTATGACGCTTCGGTAATGGCCGACCCTGCCTTGATCGATGGCCACGATATGACAGTTCCCGCTTGCTTCAACTAAGGATCGAACACTTCTTTTCTCGCAGTTTGGGCACAGGGTAAATCCTTTTTTTGTAATATGCCGATCAAATACGTCTTCGAAAGACCTGGCACAATATGGTTTTGCGAGATACGGAGAAGAAAAACTGACGAATTTTGCCTTCTCCCCATGTCCAATATCCTACATTCTGTAGCAGATATTGCCCACTTACTGTTTTCTCCAATTCCTGTAAATGATCAATAATAGCAAATTACACTATTCGGCATAAATCTGAACTTACTTCGAACAACATTTACAGTACTTCGCGAGGGGTTCAGTTCCCATTTTTTCTTTCATCAGGCGACTCCTAAGCATTTACGTGTGTTTTCTCTCTCCGTTGATTATTGCTTTCAACTCTTCATTTATCAGGAGTGCGGTTCTATATGGTCTGTTTCTAGAACGACTGTCTCCTTTTGGAGTTTCTTTCGTATCGAAACATCTAGCTAAGATGCTTACAATAGAGTTCAAGAAACAATAATTTGAACTGTTTTGCAATAAGGTGCCCTCGTGTCGTTCTCATCGTCTTCTGCGATGTTTCGCCAAAAATATCTCCAGTGGGAACACGTTTCGGAACATTTGCGCGTTTTAGTCTAAAAGGAAAAGTATGAATAACGATCGCAAAATATTTTAATAACCTGGCACTTTCAGAGGCATTCATTCTTTGTGTTTTGACTTTTTCTGTCTTCATTTTCTTTATGTTAAGGGCTTCGAAGAGTTGTGCGGGACTGACAAATTTACCAACATCATTTGAATGCAGGGATGCATTTCTTTTGAAGTTGGACTCCGCGGAAGTGGATACTGAAATGTAAAATTTTGTAAAATTTTGTAAAATTTTGTAATTTTGTAAACTGCGCGACCCAGGACCCAGGACCCAGGATTTCTGGATTTCCAGATTTCCGGATTCCCAGATTCCCGGATTCTCGGAATTCCAAAATCCAGAATTCCCAGATTCCCGGACTCCCGGATTTCCAGATTTCCAGATTTCCGGAATAACGGATTTCCTGAAATCGGAAAATCAGAAATTGAAACTCGAAACAAAATCCCGGTAATTTAGAAAATTTGAGTTCCAGAATACTCAAAATTTGGAAGAATTTCCTATTTTCAAAGCTCCCCAATTTCCGAATAACTTCACAATTTTCACTCACCTTAAAAAAAATCGAGTATTCAGAAAAATAAGAAATTTTCAGTAAATAGAAATACAGAAATACTCAGAAAAATAAGGGAAATTTCCAGAAATCCATGCATTCTTAGGATTTTTCTGGAAATTTCCAAGAGACGTCTATTCACTAAAGTCGTCGTAGGATAAAAATAAATGAATGAGACATTCTGTGGCTTGCAAAAAAAATGTGTCACTTTTCTTTTTCTCTGCGTCTCTTCTCTCTCTCCTTCTCTCCCAAAACAAAAAAGCAGTACAGATGAATCAGAAAGGTAAAAGTCATTTTTGTGAGAAGAGGGAACGGACAAAGAAACAAAAAGAAATCAAACAGAGATTTTTTGAAAAAAAAGGAAATTTTATAGCATCAGGAAATTCTTAAAAAATGTAGAAACTTCTGAGTTTCAGGAAAAAAGTAAAAAGTTCAAAAATATAAAAATTTCATAAGCTTTAGATATTCCAGAAATTCAAAAAATCGAAAAAATTCAATTTTAGAAAGTTTCTGAACTTCCAGATTTTCAGAATTCGCAGATTTTCAGAATTTCCAGATTTTTTGACTTCTCAGATTTTCATAATTTCAGAATTTCCCGATTTTGAACTTCTGAATTTCTTCTTCCGAATTTCTGAATTTCCAGATTACGGAATTTCCAGATTTCTAGAAATTCCGGATTTGAAGAATTTCCAGATTTTCGGAAATTCACAAATTCTGAATTTTCAGATTTTCAGAATTTCCAGATTTTCAGATTTTTTTAGAGTTTCAGAATTTCAGAATTTCTGAATTTCTGAATTTCCAGATTTTCAAAATTTCCAGTTTTCAGAATTTTCCGGATTTTCAGATTTCCAGAGTTTCTGGATTTCCAGATTTTCAGAATTTCCAGATTTTCTGAGTTACCGAATCTGAAAATAAGCCTCATCCATAAGTTATACAATATTAAAATCATCAAAGATTTATTGGAAACTAAAAAAAACAAACATGTTAATAAATTTAAGTGGAAATTCTGGATTTGGTTAGAATATGCTACATAGCAGTCCAAAATCGTAGTAACTTATATCCGATATGATGTTTTCCAATTCCCTCGCTTCTTTCAAATTTCCAAAAAACAGCACTTTGAAGAATTCAGAGTGGATCGAGAGAAACTGCAAAATTAATAGATGAGAATTTATAGAAATTTGTGTTCTTTACAGTTTTCGACCACCAGAACAGCATCTTTCTTATTAGAAGATTTCTTTCCAACAGTTGGTAGTCTCTCGTCTTTTTGTCAGCTCTGGAGCGTGCATCTCCTGTTTTAAAGAGCCGAGAATTGTCTCAAAACGTGCCTTTTCTTCTATTGTTCCGGATGGTATTCCAGTGAAGTTGGAAGCGGCTTTTGAAGAGGTTGAAGGTTGTGACGAGATTGATGTTCTGTTCTTGTCATCCGCATTGTGCAAATACTTCGAGTTTCGTTTTGACATTTTGAAACCTCAAACTTGGGAAATTAAACCCAAAATATTCAGAAAAACCAGCCTGTTTGCCGCGCCTCCGGCGCTACAAACAGCTGGAATTAACCTTTTTCTTTTACTGTTCGTCGCTTCGCGACTCACTCTTTTTTAAAGGTCACGTGAATTGTATTTTATTTTCCAGCTTTTCAAAAGTTGCGGACAGACTGACAGAGAAACAGAGAGACGCAACTTCATTTATTTATTATAAGAATGATAAGGGAAATTTCCAGAAATCGACTCATTTTTAGGACTTTTCTGGAAATTTCCAAGAGACGTCTATTCAGTGAAGTCGTCGAAAGGGGAAAATGGTAAAGTAGGCATTTTGTGGCTTGCAAAAAATGTGTCACTTTTCTGTTTCTCTGTGTCTCTGTGTCTCTGTGTCTCTCTCTCTCTCTCTCTCTCTCTCTCTCTCTCTCTCTCTCTCTCTCTCTCTCTCTCTCTCTCTCTCTCTCTCTCTCTCTCTCTCTCTCTCTCTCTCTCTCTCTCTCTCTCTCTCTCTCTCTCTCTCTCTCTCTCTCTCTCTCTCTCTCTCTCTCTCTCTCTCTCTCTCTCTCTCTCTCTCTCTCTCTCTCTCTCTCTCTCTCTCTCTCTCTCTCTCTCTCTCTCTCTCTCTCTCTCTCTCCCAAAACAAAAGTAAAGTTCCGATGAATCAGAAAGGTAAAGGTCACTTTTGTGTGAACAGGAGGAAACGGACAAAGGAACAAAAAGAAATCAAATAGAGATTTTTTGAAAAAAAGGAAATTTTATAGCATCAGGGAATACCAAAAAAGCAAACAGAGATTTCTGAATTTCAGAAAAAAAATCAAAAAATTCAAAAATATGAAAATTTCAGAAATTTTAGTATTTCCAGAAATTCTAAAAAATCGAGAAAATATTAATTTCAGAAAGTTTCCGAAATTTTAGAAATTTCCAGATTTTCCAGATTTTCAAAACTTCCAGATATTCAGAAATTTCCGATTTTCAGAATTTCTGAATTTCTGAATTTCAGAATTTCAGAATTTCTGAATTTCTGAGTTTCTGAGTTTCTGAATTTCTGAATTTCTGAATTTCTGAATTTCTGAATTTCTGAATTTCTGAATTTCAGAATCTCTGAATTTCTGAATTTCTGAATTTCTGAATTTCTGAATTTCTGAATTTCTGAATTTCTGAATTTCTGAATTTCTGAATTTCTGAATTTCTGAATTTCTGAATTTCTGAATTTCTGAATTTCTGAATTTCTGAATTTCTGAATTTCTGAATTTCTGAACTTCCAGAATTTCTGAATTTCTGAATTTCTGAATTTCTAGATTTTCAGAATTTTCAGAAATTCCAGAATTTCAGATTTTTCAGATTTTCTGATTTTCTGAATTTCCGGATTTTCCGAATTTCCAGATTTTCAGAAAAATCAGAAAATTTGGAAATTATAAAAATCTGAAAATTCAGAAAGTTCTGGAAATCTGAAAATCTGGAATTTCTGAAAATTTTGAAAATCTGGATAGTCTGGAAATTCAGAATTTCAGAATTTCTAGTAAAAGGAAATTCAGAATTCCCAGAGAAATCTGGAAATTATGAAAATCTGGTGATTCTGAAAATCTGGAAATTCGGAAAATCCGGAAATTCAGAAATTCAGAAAGTCAGAAAAATCTTTCTGAATTTCTGAATTTCTGAATATCCAGGAAATTCCGAACGCCTCCTAACTGATATTGATGAACCTGAAAATAAGCCTCATCCATAATTTACTATTATACAATATAAAAATTATCAAAGAAGATTTATTGAAAACAAAAAATATGGAAACCAAGAAATCATTTATAAGGATAGAAGATACTACAGAGCTGTCCAAAATCATAGTAACTTATATCTGATATTATGCTTTCCGATTCCCTCGCTTCTTTGAAGTACTCAAAGAATAGAGCTTGGAAGTATTCGGAGTGGATCGAGAGAAACTGAAAAAATGAAAGGTTAGAATTTATAGAAATTTGTGTCCCTTACAGTTTTCGACCACTAGAACAGCGTCTTTCATATCAG
Organism: Caenorhabditis nigoni; assembly: GCA_027920645.1. Taxonomy (NCBI): domain Eukaryota; kingdom Metazoa; phylum Nematoda; class Chromadorea; order Rhabditida; family Rhabditidae; genus Caenorhabditis; species Caenorhabditis nigoni. The sequence goes on along the minus strand of CP115866.1, from coordinate 4,020,941 downwards.
AAGGGGCGAACATCTCTTCAAATAGAACAATCTGTTGAGTATCTGAATGGATTTTCAGCGAGTAAGAGAATCTGATTTCATAATCAGCACGACTCCCCAATATCATCTTAGTGATGGTCGATTCAGCGTCTGTCTTGTAGACATCCAACTTTGTGACTGGGAATCGGTGATGTTTTTCCGTGATGATGATATATCCATCGATAAGATACACTCCTTCATTTTGTAATTCGCTCCAGTCAAAGTTCTCATTTGCTCATTCCACCCAGGTTACTGTAAATGTTCTTTACAAATGGTTTATTAGACTGAAACACACGATTTAAGTACAAAATCATCTAGTTCTGAAGCATTTTGCGAAAAATAGCTGTATCATTTTTAACCGGGAGAGATTTCAAGCGAATCTCGAAAAATTGGCGGAAAATGGATTTTTTTTTTTGATTTTTACAACGTTTAAATTTTGGAAACCCTGTCAACTTTGAACCAATTTATCTCGGTTCCTGTCAAAGATATCAAAAATTTGTCAACTAATAAAATATTTTTGATATTATGATTAACATTTTATCAGTTTATCACTTTTTGATATCTTTTACAGGGACCGAGATACATGGGTTCAAAGTTAACAAGTAGACGCCAAATAGACGAACTTTGAACCCATTTACCGTAAAACCTGTATTAGAAGGGCCGGCCCTTCTATTGTTCCAAGGCACCTCTGGAGGGCCCTTCAATTAGAGGGGGCCCTTCTATTTTTCCGATCATTTTTCCCAAAAATTTTCATCGAAAAATTCGACGAATTTCCGTTTACAAGTCATGAAAATCTGTCTATTTCATCAAAATTACTCATGTTTTTGAGCAAAAATGTAGTTTTTCAACAGATTTCTTCTAAATTTTAGAATTCCCGGAATATTTTCCACTGAAAACGTACGGAAATTTTTTTTAATTTCATGACTTTTTTGGAAGGGTCCTCCTTTACAGAGGGCCCTTCTATTACGGGGGCCCTTCTATTACAGGGGGTCCTTCTATTTCTCCAAACACCTCTCGGGGGCCCTTCTATTAGAGGGGCCCTTCTATTAAAGGGGTCCTTCTAATACAGGTTTTACGGTATCTCGTTTCCTGTAAAAGATATCAAAAATGTGCCCACTGATAACATGTAGCTGCTATTATGATAAACAACTTATCAGTTGACAAATTTTTGATATCTTTCACAGGGACCGAGATAATTGGACTCAAAGTTCAGAGATTTCGTCGAAAATTCAGTTTTTTGAAAAACTTCAAATTACTCACCTTTTTTGAGATCACATTTCATAGAAATTCCAGAAAAATAAAAATGGTAGGTTCCTAAAGTCACGGATCCTAGAGAAGACTGAATTGTACTTGATGCCAATCTCAATTCACATAGAACTACTGTTCCCTGCGTCTCTCCGTTCTCTGTACTCTCTCACTTATTATTCGGGATTTTCCGATGTCCTTTCCCTTTTCTTGTTGAAAAACTTCTCGATTTGCCACGGAGATTGTATCTTTTTCAGTTCGGCGTCTCTCAATTTCTAGTACTCTCTCGGCTTTCTCTTTCCTATGACATATTTTTTCCGCAGAATCGGGAGAATTCTGACTGTCGGAATAATGTATTGAGAATCGGGAAATTAGGGATCTTGAATGGAAGAACGAGTCAACTTTGAGCTAATTTATCTCGGTTTTTGTGAAAGATATCAAAAAGTTGTCAACTGATAAAATTTTCATCATAATATCAAAAGTATTTTGCTAGTTGACAACTTTTTTCTAGCTACAGTAGTTTTGGAGATATGCGTCTTTAAAGAAGACGTATCTTTTTGCCCTCCGCCTGCGCGCCCTGGTGCAGGCGGTAGGGAGGCGCGCCAACTTTAAAGACGCATAACTCAAAAATTACGGTAGCTAGAAAAAAGTTGTCAATTATTAAAATGTAGAACACAAATAGAACTTCAATTTTGTGGTTGACAACTTTTTTCTAGCTACCGTAGTTTTTGAGATATGCGCTTTTAAAAATTCTCTAATACCAAAAATTCCTCCTTGTTCTCGTCACAGAATTCATATCTTCTGAATTAATTCCTTTTTTGAACCACAAAACAAGAGTAAACATTAACAACAAGACTTTATTTTTCACTGATTAAGCAGAAATCGATATAAATTCGATGGGGAACAAGCACGAGAGATGGAGTATTCCTGGATGACAGGAAGCTGGTTTTTGTTCTCAAAAAGAGCCATCGATTTTGAACGAGCTGGCATCTCTGCAGTTCCTTCGGCTCTTCCAGCTTCACAAACTGATTGAATTGATCCAACGTCCACACGAATGACATTGAAGTTTGGCAATGAGTTGGCACGGCGAAGCAGGGTATCCTTGACGATTTTCGCACTACTCTCTTGGTCTTCTAGGAGTGTTCTGACGTTTTGATCAAATTTCTTGAGTTTGAAGTCACAGGTATCTGATTCCCATTCAACATCTCTGATGAGAAGTCCAAGTACGACAACGATTGAGTAGGCAACGGCAAAGCAGATGAGAGCTGATTGGAGATCGGTGAAAACGGGGGTGAGGGAATAGACGGACTGAAAAAAAAACAGAATTTTTATCAGACTTATAGTACCAGGCAATCAGATATACAAAACTTTCATTTTTCAATTGATTTTTGCCATTTCGACCGTTTTCTGAAGTCTGGAGCAAAAACTACGGTAGCTAGAAAAAAGTTGTCAACTAACAAAATACTTTTAATTTTACAATAAACATTTTATCAGTTGACTACTTTTTGATATCTTTCACAGGGACCGAGATAATTAGACTCAAAGTTCAGTGATTTGTCGAAAATCCAGTATTTTGAAATTCTTCAAATTACTCACCTTTTTTGAGATCACATTTTATAGAAAATTCCAGAAAAATAAAAAAAAAGTAGGTTCCTAAAGACACGGATCCTCGAGAAGACTGAATAGTACTTGATGCCAATCTCAATTCACATAGAACTACTGTTTCCTGCGTCTCTCCGTTTTCTGTACACTCTCACTTGTTCTTCGGGATTTTCCGATTTCTTTCCCTTTTTGTTATTGAAAAACTTGGCGATCGTCTCTTTTCAATTCGGCGTATCTCAATTCCTAGTACTCTCTCGTTTTCATTAATTCTCTGACCCATTTTTTTCCGCGAATCTGGGAAATTCTGACTGTCGAAATTATGTTTTGAGAATGGGGGAGTTACGGACCGTGAATGGAAGAACAAGTGAACTTTGAGTCCAATTATCTCGGTTTCTGTAAAAGATATCAAAAAGTTGTCAACTTATAAAGTGTTCATCATAACATCGAAAGTATTTTGATAATTAAAAAAATTTTTCTAGCTACCGTAGTTTTTGAGATGTGCGCTTTTAAAGATTGCACGCCTCTTTAGTGGTAAGTAAGCTAGAGGTGTCACAACTTTAAAGGCGCATAACTCAAAAACTACGGCGGCTAGAAAAAAGTTGTTAACTGCAAAATTGAAGCACTATAGTCTATTTGTGTTTTTTTTGATAGTCCACAACTTTTTTCTAACTACCGTAGTTTTTGAGTTGTGCGCTTTCAAAGATTGCGCACCCCACTAGTGGAAAGAGGTCAAATTTAAAGGCGCATAACTCAGAAATTACGGTAGCTAGAAAAAAGTTGTTAACTGCGAAATTGAAGCACTATTTGTGTTTCTTATTTTGATAGTTAACAACTTTGTTCTAGCTATTGTAGTTTTTGAGATATGCGCTGTTAAAGATTGTATAACACAAACATTCCTTGTTCTCGTCACAGAATCCATATCTTCTGAACTCTGTTATGTATTCCATTTTTTTAACCACAAAACAAGAGTAAACATTAACAACAAGACTTTATTTTTCACTGATAAAGATGAAATCAAAATAAATTCGATGGGGAACAGGCAGGGTTCCTCGACCTCTTCGTCTTCGTCGTAAATATTGTGGACATACGCAATGCGGCGAACTCGCCCATCGACTGATTCTCCATAGCGAATGAGGAAGTAATCAGCGACACTGAGCCATCGTTGTTCACGTCCGAACCAAAAGATGGTGATGCATCTAGGAGCTGAATTGTCCCGGTGACGGGTCCACGGTTGCGGTGAGTTTTATTCTGAAAAAAATTTGAAAAAACCGATCAACTATTAGGCATTCTCCCGGTGATCCCCAAAACCTTCAAATAATTCCTATCTTTCAACTTTGAGTCAAGTTATCTTGCTTCCTGTGGAAGATATCAAAAAGTGGTCAACTAACAAAACATTGGGAATATTATTATCAACATTCTATCAGTTTATTACTTTTTGATATATTTTACAGGGACCGAGATAAATGGGCTCAAAGTTTTAACAAAACTCAGTTTTTTGAAGGACACTCACCTTTTTTTAAATCACATTTTCAAGTAGAAATTTTGAGAAAAATCATAAAATAGTAGGTTCCTAAAACACGGATCCTCGGGAAGACTGAATTTCGCTTGACGTGAGTCTACATTTATATAGAACTACTGTACACTGCGTCTCTCCGTTCTCTGTACTCTCTCCTAATTGTTCTTCCATTCACGGTCAATACCTTCCGATTATATTCTTCTTTGATTATTGAAAAACTTGATGGGTTGCGACGGTCTCTTTCCAAGTCGGCGTCTCTCCATTTCTAGTACTCTCTCGCTTCCTCAATTATACTGCCCTATTGTATCCCTCAGAATTGAAAACATGTCGCAACCCATCATTTTTCGGGAATCGCAAGTTACTGACCATGAAAAGAAGAACAAGTGAGAGAGTACAGAAAACGGAGAGGCGCAGAGAACATTAGTTCCATTTAAATTGTGACTCTTATCAAGTAAACATCAGTCTTCTCTAGGATCCGTGTCTTTAGGAACCTACTATTTTATGATTTTTCTGGAATTTTCTATTTACTTCCATGAATAATACAACTAAATTGAGCATTTTCTGGTCCCAATGTTGCCCTATCCCTATAAAAGGAGGCCTCTCCTCCTATTTGGCACGTTTTCACATGTAAAGGTCTTTTGCTTCCTCAAATAAAGAAACTACTAAAAGTCTACCGAGTTATTAACAACCCACTGACCGGATTTAAATTATGTTATTATACGGAACCACCTGAGCCCAATCGTAACTAGCTCTACAGGCATTACATTGGTGCATCGACCAAATCAAAGGAGAAGAAAGGATAAAACAGGTACGTCGAAATTTCAAATCTAGTTATCTCGGTTCCTGTGAAAGATATCAAAAAGTGACCAACTGATAAAATGTTTATCATCATATCAGCAACATTTTGTTAGTTGACCATGTTTTGATATCTGTCACAGTAACCGAGATAAATGGGCACAAAGTTGACAGGTCCGCGCTTGCCGGCTGAGCTACACGGTCGACCTCTAATCTTTGAGCCAATTTATCTCGACTGCTATAAGAGATATCAAAAAGTGGTCAACTGATAAAATGTTTATCATGCAACATTTTATTAGTTGATTATTTTATGATATCTTTTACAGGAATCGAGATAAATTGGTTCAAAGTTGAAAGATAGAGAGATTTTGTGAAAAATCTTTCAATCCAACCAATTCATTTTCAGGCCGTTATGGCGCGTCCAAAGTTCCCAAATCTGGGATTTCTGGGCCCAGAAAACAGTCCAAAGTGACGCCCAGATTCCCAAGATTAACAGATGAGCAAATTTTGAACCAGTGCGATAATTTAATTTTTTATTGAATCAAAATGTGCAGAAAAGCATGTAGATTCATATAAAAATAAAGAAAATTTCAAAAAATTATTCCTTCATTGAGAAAAACGCCAGGGCTTTTATCCGAAAAAAAAGTCATTTTTCGATGCCGTTTTTCTCAATGAAGAAATTTTTCTCGAATTTTTTCTTTATTTTTATGTGAATCTACATGATTTTCTACACATTTTGATTCAATAAAAAATTAAATTGTCGCACTGGTTCAAAATTTGCTCATCTGGGAATCTTGGGAATCTGGGCGTCACTTTGGACTGTTTTCTGGGCCCAGAAATCCCAGATTTGGGAACTTTGGACGCGCCATTAACATTGTTTCAGATTCCAAAGTGTATCAAGAGATTGGATATCCACCACGAGAGCCTGTGCAAGGAAGAACGAGCAATTTCCCCAGAGCCAGGAAGAGAGGAAGAGATAAGAATCTGAATTTTGAACTCTCGATATCTTAAAATTGTTAATAAAAATTTGGACCAATCAGACTTTCTGTTCCTTTCCACAGAGTCCAAGACACTCTATCATGTTCCTCTTTTTTTTCTTTCATCAACATTAAAACAAGAAAAAAATTTTTAACAAAACTTTTATAAATTCTATCATCAACACAAAAAAAAGACAACACTTCAACAGAGGGGCAACTACAAACACAATTGATTATCGTACTATTCCGTTAAAACATTTTCTAAAAACCAAACTTCAGTAGACTTAAATTACAGAAACCAAACTCAACCCAACAATGTCGAAACAATTCAACACTATCTCCGAGGAAATTAATGAGGAGGCGAAGAAGCAAGCCATCACATGGCAAGTGAAGGCGTTAACGGACAAAGCGAATCGAGAGTTGCACAGACCAAAGCGCCCAACACCAAAGTGCCATTTTTGTGATGCTCCCCACTACTCTTCTGAGTGTCAAGTCGTCTCTAGCAAGAAGAAGGCAAAGATGGTGGAGACTAAACATCTCTGTCAAATTTGCCTCAACCGAGCCAACCATCACCCAGCAAGCTGCCGCGTATTGCGTCAAACACAGCAACTGTGCCATCTCCGAAAATGCATGAAGAGATGGGACATCCACCACAGCAGTCTCTGCAAAGAAGACCCAACAACTCCCGAAGAGCAACTCGAAAAAGGAATCGAAGAAGAGATGAACATCTAAAAAATTGAATTTTCGATTTCTAACAACTTGTTAATAAAAAATTTTAGGTTAAACAACCGTTTTCCATGTTTATAAAGACTATCAGTCTCTTTCCACAGAAGCCAAATATCATTCCTCTCCGAAAATCTTTAAAAAATCAGAATCGTACAAATCATCCCATTATTCGCAAATTATGGAGAAGCTAGTTCCATCAAATACTAACTCGATATCACCCAAAAAAGGGGTAATAATAGTACCGATCATATTTCCACCTATAAAAAATCAAAAACTCTGTGTCTCTCCCCAAAAAATTGATAGAACATCTCAAATTTCAAGACTTTTTTTTTCACTTTTGAAAAAACATAGAAAACCTTTCAACAAAATTTTTTATTCCGATCGGAATCAAAAACAAAACAAAAATAAAAGGGGAGAAGAAAAAGGGGAACAACAAATTAACAACGGTCGGCGTAGAAGCCTATCAAGAATCCTGGGTCTACTGGACGACTAAAAAACACTCCATCGGAAATAGACAGTCATCCTCTATCTCGCCAGAATCGTCGACGCAGTACCGGAGGTACACCACCCTCTTCCGATCATCCACCGAACGTCCATAGCGTATATAAAAATAGTCAGCAACACTCATAAATTTTCGGTATTTGCAGCAGTAGAAAAAAGCATCATACGGGAATGCGTCAACCAGCTGGAGAATTCCGGAGACATCGGGGCGCTCCCTATGAACAATTCGAAAGTTTTGTCGCCTAAGACGTTCCAATCTTTGGTTAACCAAGTCGACTCGCCGGTTCTGCCATCCAGGGCAATTTTCCGAAAGGAATTCCGAAACAGTCACCGTATTACTCATCCTGAAATTCAGGAAAGGTTTAAATCTCGAAAGAAACGAAGAGTTAAATAAAAATATATATATATATATATATATATATATATATATATATATATATATATATATATATATATATATATAAATTAATTAATTAAAAATTAAAATGAACAAAATGTGACTAAAAAGACACTCTTGTCTCACAGAATAGCACCAGAACTTTCACAAGCCCTTTTATACGGCCAAAACATGATCCCATAAGGACAAAACCACCTCTCCACCATTAGTACGAATAACCTTTAACTATAAGTGCGAGTACACCTTCCATCGCTACCAAAGAAAAGTGCAATCATTAATTGCAGAAAACTCTTATCAACCGACTACTGAAAATCCTTATCAACCAACTGTTGAAAAAATCAAGTTATTCCTTATCAACCAACTACCAAAAAACGATGAATCCTTATCAAACACATAGAAAACGCAACATCTTATCGTTCATTAAGAATATATAAATATAAGAATTAAGAAAAAAGCTTGTAAACGATACATAATAGGAGTTCTAAAAGAACTAGACACAGCAAGAAGATTACAACAACCAATAACTCCAATCGATCAATAGAATTAGTATTAGTCAGGGAATCCGAGGAACTCCTTTTGTCCAAAGGCGAAGAACTCTCCATGTCCAAATCCAAATCAGAACGTTTCTCGCACCCGTCCAGCAAATCCGGGAAAAACTCCAGGCGAATATAGCAAGGAATGTCCTTCTCGTCCAGGACACAAAAATAGGGTTGTTCCCAGCTGAAAAATTCCAGAAACTACCAATAATTCAAAAATTTCTCACTCACCCTTTTAAAGCGAGGCAATACCGGCACTCGCCGCAATAAGACAGCAGCACCCATTCAGGGACAATCGTGACATTGGCTGATATCACCAAAACGAACAGCAATTGAAGATAAATAGACCTAACTGACATCTCAGAAAAATACAGAAAAGTCACAATGATAAATAAAAAACAAATCAAACACATATTTATACACACCCGCCGGCCACCATCGCGTGGGCGCCGGAAGATGTAGGAATCCTTTTCCTACATTTTTTATTATTGCTTTCTTTTTTCTGTTCACATGTTTAACCTTCATTGTTTTAGCCATAGCTCATCCCTTATCAATTGCTCCCCTCACAATTTTCATTATTTTTCATTTTAACTTTCCAACGGCCACCGACGATTTCCCCCTTTATCCGTTCTTCACAAACTCAATTTGTTTTATTAAATCCCACACACATCAACCGACGATTTCCCCCCTTCCCGAATTCCTTCTGACGATATGATAATTTGAAGTAGCTCAAGTTCCCTAGTTCACCCTGAAAGCCATTCTTTATTCTCTGGCCCGGGAGTGTCGCGCACAGGACGCGATTAGTCATCAGTTGACACTTTGATCAACTGTTCTTTCATTCCTTATCTGCAAGAACTGTACTCTGATCATTTTAATCCCTATTGCACTTTCCCGCAAGGAAAGTGCATCCTTATCATATCCCCGCAATTTCCACGAATAGTACACTTCCGATTAATGATTCTAGAAACCGGGCTTTCTCGGTATAAAAAGAGCCCTAGGATATCGTTATTTCGTTCACTTTTACAATCACCGAATTGCTGCATCAGAAGTCGTCCAAGCTGCCACTACAATCACCTGAAGATCGGAAATCTATCCTTTCTTCTTATTTTACCTTTTTATTCCTTCGATTCTTTCTTTATTATAATAAATTCTAATTACTCACTGAACCACCTCTGCCCACGCGTAAAAAGCCTACACAGGCATTACATTGTTCACTTTTACAAACACCAAATCGCTGCTACTGAAGTCAACGAAGCTGTCACCGCAATCACCAGAAGCTCGGAGATCTATCCTTTCTACTCAATTTACCTTTTATTCCTTTCATTCTTTCTTTATTCTAATAAATACTTATTAAACTGAACCACCTCTGCCCACGCGTAAAAAGCCTATACAGGCATTACAGTGGTGCATCGACCGGGAATCGAACCCGGGCCGCCCGCGTGGCAGGCGAGCATTCTACCACTGAACCACCGATGCTTCCCGTCTTTGGGCTCTCCAAAAGAACTTACACGTGTGTGAGCTGAAAAACGAACATTATCATCCTCAAAACCAAGACATTCACAAACTCACTTTAACGGAGATAACTGAAGAACTCCTGTCAAGCGGTGGCTGTTACGATGGAGCAGTCGCACCGTTAAAACTCCAAAAATCCGGAGACGAAGGTTGGCCAGGTCCAGACCTAGATTTTCTCCATCCAGCCGCAACAGAAGCGAGAAAATCATTACAGAAAACCCACATGGCGGACCGAACCTAAAACCTTTTCTATATATCAAAACAACAAGATAATGTATTTCAATAAAAGATCTAGGAAACACCTAGGAAACACCTAGGAAACTATGGACTCCGGGACCTATGGACCCAGGGACCTAGGAACCTATGGACGACTTCTTTCTAACTACCGTAGTATTTGAGTTATGTGCTTTTAAAGCTTTGGCATCTCCCTACCGCTTGGTGCGCGACGAGGACGCGCCAACTTTAAAGGCGCATAGCTCAAAAACTACGGTAGCTAGAGAAAAGTTGTCAACTGCAAAATTAAAGATCTATTGATGTTTTATACACATTGAAATTTTCAGGCAAATCGAAAGGTCTGGATAACTTTACCGGTATTTCAAAATGGAAATAGGAAAAAGTCAAAATTTGATTTTTTCTTTAATTAGTTTTTAAAATAATTATTTGAAAAATTCATGCGGAAAATACTCACCTTATTTTCAGATCATATTCAACTATTTAATTTTAGAAAATTCCAGAAAAAATAAAAAATAAAAGTAGGTTCCTAAAAACACGGATCCTGGAGTAGACTGATTTTTACTTGATAAGAGTCTCAATTTATATATAACTACTGTACCCTGCGTCTCTCTATTCTCTGTGCTCTCTCATTTGTTTTTCTTTTCAGGGTCAGTATTTTCCCATTCTCTTCTTCTTTCGTTATTGTAAAATTTGATGGATTGCGACGGTGTCTCTTTTTAATTCGGCGTCTCTCCATTTCTAGTACTCTCTCTCTTTCCTTAATTTTATTGCCCTATTGTATCCATCAGAATCGTAAACATGTCGCAATTCTTTAGAATCGGAAGGTACTGACCATAAAAAGAAGAATAAGTGAGATAGTGCAGAGAATGGAGAGACACAGAGTACAGTAGTTCTATATAAATTGAGACTCACATCGAATAAACATCAGTCTTGTCTAGGATCCGTGTGTTTAGGAACCTACTTTTATTGATTTTTCTCAAAATTTCTGCTTAAAATGTGATCTCAAAAAAAAAGTGAGTATCATTTGGAAAATTAAAAAAATTTAAGGATATTCTAGAAATGTCTAATTTTATATCATATTTAGCCCATTTCGATATCAATTTACAAGCCCTGAAAAAGTATTCCAGAATTTTTCCATTGTTTTGCAAATGTTGACTTCCTTAGGTATCGAACCGTCGCAATTTCGATCCAGCTTTTTTTTTGTCAATTGTCAATCTTCGGCTGCGTCGCTTTGGATCTGTGCGGTTCACACACAGGGACAGCTACGCAATTCAATTGAATCATAATTATCTATTATTTGAGAGTAAAATTTTGGCTAGTATAATAAATGGAATTTAAAGTGGCGTTCGGCGTTCTGTTAAACATCGTTTAAAAAATTCTTGAAGATTCAGAAGACGCAAAAATGATTGAGTTCTAAAAAACATATATCATGTTTTGTTGGAAATGAAATTCAGCTACATTTAACAAAAAAGTTTTCAATGATTGGACAAGTTTGAGCAAAGTTATGAACAAAAGTATAAGGTGACACTCACTAACGTTCGCCACTGTATATAGGCATTACATTGGTGCATCGACCGGAAAACAAACCCGGGCCGCCCGCGTGGCAGGCGAGCATTCTACCACTGAACCACCGATGCTTTTTTTTCACTTTTAAAAACAGAAGACCTTTTAACAACCTTTTTATTCCAACTAAAAAGCAACAAAATCAACATCTCAACAGGGAATGAAGAAGCAGCACGCATCTAGTAGATTTGCAGGAAATCCAGCGGATACAGCATCGGCTCATCACTATACTCCTCCAGGTTGGGAACGATCTTCACGAACGCGATCCAGTTGAGCGAAGTGACCGATTCTCCATATCTGAATGATTTTTGTTATATGGGATCCAGTACACAAGACTGATGATATAACCATACCTGACGTAGAAGTACGTCGCTACAGAGATCCACGCATTCTCATAAAAGAATAGGGCGTCGTGTGGATTGCAGTCCAGGAGTTGGACTACTCCTCCGGAGATTGAGCCACCTCGGTGTGAAAAGGTGACGGTTCGCCGACCGAGTTGGCGGAGCCGCAGGTTGACAAGGTCAACCGGACAGTTCCTCCAGCCCGGACAATTAGTGTCCAGAAAGACAAATAAGGAGACAGCTGGCATGATACTGAATATCACCCTCAATTTCACGACCCTTTTTATACGTCCAAAAACATGATCCAATTCACTGGCAAATCGCGTCGCGGAAGGCCAAGAGGGTCCGGGAAAGCCAGAACAGAGTGCATCCTGAAAATAACACATTTTTTGTATAGTTTTTAGCAAGCAAAGCCTTATGAGTTATTTTCAAAATACGCACTGAAATTGATACCCTACACTTCAAAGGCGCATAACTAAAAAACTACGGCAGCTAGAAAAAAGTTGTCAACTACAAAATTGAAGCTCTAGTTTTGTTTAATACATTCTGAGATTTTTGAACAAATCGTAGCACTTTGAAATCCTTTTGTATGCATAAGGTCAGTTTTTCATTGTAAAGGAGAAAATACACGAATTCTTAGTAAGGATCCTGAAATCTTTGGTTTTTTTGGAAACCCCAAAAACGGCTTATTCTTCTAATTTATCTTTAAAACTACAGTACTGACCATAATAACCAATTTTGGTCTCAAAATGGAGACCATAAACCGAAACTTTTTATTAATTTTGGAATGTTTTTTTTCCAAAAAATCCTTATCAACTTTGAGTCAATTTATCTTGCTTCCTGTAAAAGATATCAAAAAAGTGTCAACTGATAAAAAGTAGCTGATAATATGATAAATAATTTATCAGTTGACCACTTTTTGATATCTTCTACAGGAACCAAGATAACTGGGCTCAAAGTTTTGAAATACTTCAAACTACTCACCTTTTTTGAGATCACATTTTAAATAGAAATTTTGAGAAAAATCAAAAGTACAGAAGGTTCCTAAAAACACGGATCCTGGAGAAGACTGATTTTTACTTGATAAGAGTCTCTATTTATATAGAACTACTGTTCTCTGCGGTTCTCCTTTATATGTACTCTCTCACTTTTTCTTTTGTTCCGGATACCTTCCGATCCTCTTTCCATTTTGTTATGATACAACTTCATGGATTGCGACTGTCTCTTATCAATTCGGGGTCTCTCAAATTCTAGTACTCACTCGCTTTTTTTTTTTCATAATTTACCCAATTTACCCCCACGTCGCAACCAATTATGTTTTGAGAATCGAAAGGTACTAGCCTCGAACAAGTAAATTTTGAGCCCATTTATCTCGGCTCCTATAAAAGATATCAAAAAGTGGTCAACTAATAAAATGTTTAACATTACATAAGTTACATTTTGCCAGTTGATTACTTTTTGATATCTTTTACAGAAACCGAGATATATGGCTTCAAAGTTGACAGGTCGACGCTTGCCGGCTGAGCTGCACGGTCGTTTGCCGACCACTAAACTTTGAGCCCATTTATCTCGGCTCCTATGAAAGATATCAAAAAGTGGTCAACTGGTAAAATGTTTATCATAATACCATCAACATTTTTTGGTTGACAGAATTTTGATATCTTTGATGGGATTCGAGATAAATAGACTCAAAGTTGAAAGATAGGGATTATTTGGAAATCTTGGAAAACAAATCGTTTTAAGTCCAATCAATTTCGTTTTCAGGCCATTAGCATACGCATTTTTTCAATTCTTTGTTGATTTACCTAATTTTCAATTGTTTATTCAAAAACTTATTATTGAAATGAATAATTGAAAAAATTTTTATTTCACAGAATATTCTCGGGTGGTTCAGTGGTATATGGTTTATAGAAGAAATAAAATAATAAATAGGAAAAATAATAGATATTTCATATAAAAATTGTAATGCAGCAGTGAAGAAATGAACAAGTGACACAGTAGAAGGAAGACTTTCCGTTAATATCTTATGACCTTATGTTAATTGTTTTATTTTTAAAAAAAAACGACTAATAGCAAAAATAGATAGAATAGAATGGGTTTTTGTCAGATGGATTTTTTGGGAATTTAGCCCATGTGGTCTTTTTCTGGCAGAATTCACAAAAAACAAAAACCAGATCTTCCATTTCTCATCGTAGATTGACACATTCGAATGGAGTTTCCCGATAATTTGTCTATCGAATTTGAATGTCACAGATATCGTCTTGTCCAAAACTAAATTCTGGTCATATCTGAAAACACTCTACATTTTTTTTTAATATTTGATTTTAACACTAACCGTCCACCATTATGTGCAATCACATATGATCAGTTCAATTTGTCATTGTAGAGAATTCTGAAATTTAAATTTTTTTTTTCAAAAACTACAGTACTAGCTATAATAACCAATTTTTCGCTGTCAAAATCGGGACAAAAAAAACATAAGTTTTTCACATAATATCTCTACAAATATGTCTGCATTTCAATTTCCAAAAAAATCCTTATCAACTTTGAGCACATTTATCTTGGCTCGTGTAAAAGATAGCAAAAAGTTGTTAACTGATAACATGTAGCTGATAATATGATAAAAGTTTTATTAGTTGATCGCTTCTTGATTTATTTTACAGAAACCGAGATAAATGAACTTTAATTTAAGAGGTCAACCGCGTAGCTCAGCCGGCAATCACCGACTTGCCAACTTTGAGTCTATTTATCTCACTTCCTGTAAAAGAAATCAAAAAATTGTCAACTAATAAAATGTAGCTGATAGTATAATTAACATTTCATTAGTGGACAACTTTTTGATTTCTTTTACAGTAATCGAGATAAATGGGCTCAAATTTATGAGGCTTTTCAAATTACTCACCTTTTTTTGAGATCACATATTAAATGAAAAATTCCAGAAAAAATCAAAAATACAGTAGGTTCCTAAAACACGGATCCTGGAGAAGACTGAAGTTTACTTGATGCGATTCTCAATTTAAATGGAACTACTGTACCCTGCGTCTCTCAATTCTCTGTACTCTCTCATTCGTTCCTCTTTTCAGGGTCAGTACCTTCCGATTCTCTTCTTCTTTTGTTATTGTAAAACTAGGTGGATTGTTACTTTCCCTTCTGAATACGGCGTCTTTCCATTTCTAGTGCTCTCTCGCTTTGTTTCTTCACAATGACAAATTTTACCCCCCGCAGAATTGAAAACATGTCGCAACCCATTATGTTGTGGGAATCGGGAGGTATTGACCGTGAACAGGAAAACTAGTGAGAGAGTACAATTATCAGAGAGACGTAGACAACAGTATATAAATATAGACTTGTATCTTTTTTACTTCAGTCTTCTCTAGGATCCGTGTTTAGGAACCTACTATTTCATGATTTTTCTCAAAATTTCTGCTTAAAATATGATCTCAAAAAAAGGTGGGTATCATTTGAAAAACTCAGTTAAATTATTTTCGAAATTAAAAAAAGAAATTGAGGATATTCTGGAAATTTTATATCATATTTAGGCCATTTCAATTTCCATTTTGAAGTCCTAAAAAATTATTCATATATTGTAACTGTCAACAGAAAAATATATTGTAACTGTCAACAGTTTTTATGCCAAAAATTCCATAAATTTGAAAATTATCACTAAAATGATAATCGTACCGTTTTGAAACATTTTTGAAATCAAAAAGAAAATTAGCTAGATTTCTCTTAAAAGTTCTAAAAAAAAACAAAATAAAAACTTCAATTTTGCTGTTGACAACTTTTTTCTAGCTAACGTAGTTTTTGAGATATGCACCTTTAAAATTGGGACGTCTCTAACGTTCTTTCCTCTATGGACGTGCGCAATCTTTAAAAACGCATAACTCAGGAACTACAGGAGCTATCAAAAAGTTGACAACAACAAAAATGAAGTTTTATTTGTGTTCTACATTTTGATAGTTAATAGCTTTTTTGTAGCTATTCTATTTTTTAAGATATGCGCCTTTAAAGATTGCGCACGCCCTCCTCCTAGTGGAAAGAAGGTTAGAGGTGTCTCAACTTTAAAAGCGCATAGCTCAAAAACTACGGTAGCTAGAAAAAAGTTGTCAACTACAAGATTAAAGCTCTAATTTTGTTTAGTATAATCTGAAATGTTCACTAAAGCGGAGCAATTTTGAAATGCTTTCGTAGAACTTCAAAGTTTTCTAAATAATCGGGAAATTCTGGAGTTTCTAGGAGTTCAGAGAAAAAGAGGATTTAGGAGATATTTCGGACAGATTCTGAGACAGAAAAAATAGATTTAAAAAAGAGGAATTAGAAACAAATTCAAACAGATGGCATTTCAGATGGCACTTAAAAAAGAGCACATCCTAAGTGCCATTCCTGCGAAGGTCCACACTACTCAGCTGACTGACAAGTCGTGTCCAGCAAGAAGAAGTCCATAATGGTAGAGACGAAACACCTCTGTCAGAACTGTGTTTCCTATGGAAACCCCAGTTTTGCCAAATTTGAGGATGCCTTCCATCCCTCTCATCACTTTTTTGGGCTCTCAATGCCCAGGATGGGAAAGACGCCCAGTTGAAGTTGTCAATTTGTGTCTCGCCCAGATTTGGCCAAACAATTCCGCTTCGAGCACCGGCGTCGAGGCCCAATCTCCGGAGTGGTTCAGCTCCTCGATACTAGCTGCCACAACGCTTGGTTTTGGTTCTCTTCCCACCAGAAATGGATGACCGTATCCGATTACTTTTTTGATTGAAAACAATAAATACTTTGTTGTTAAAATGTTTTCTTGCTTTAATGTTGATAAAAATAGTATAATATGTCATTTCGGAAGAAAGAGACACTGTTAAGTTTGAGCTCAATTATCTCGGCTCCTATAAGATATATCAAAGATGTGTCAACTGATAAAATGTTTATCATAACATCAAAAACAGTTTGTCAGTTGACACAGTTTTGATATATCTTATGGGAACGGATTTATGGGAATCTCGTTTTCGAAAGAGAGACATTAATAACCTTTGAGCTCAATTATCTCAATTTCTATAAGAGATATCGAAAAGTGGTCAACTAACAAAATTTAAGAGATATTATGATAAACATTCTATCAGTTGATCATTTTTTGATATCTTTCACAGGGACCGAGATAATTAAGCTCAAAGTGCCAGTACCCTATGAATATCCTTCTTGACCAACTTTGACCAACTTTTTCTTGCCTCCTGTGAAAGATATCAAAAATTTGTCAACTGCAAAACTGTTTGCCTTGATATCAAAAACATTTTATCAGTTGAAAGATTTTTGATATCTCTAACAGGAAACAAGGTAATTAGGGTCAAAAGGAAGATCATGTCTAAACAGTTGAAGAAACCACTCGAAAATCAAAGGTTATTTAAACGTTAAAAAAAAAGATTTTGGAAAAAAATGAAATTCTAGAAACCCACGCTGACCCATTGACCTCGGGGAGATTACTATAAAGGAAGAGGGATATGGAGGGAAGAATCAGTTCTTCCTTCTCTGAGCTTCAGAGAAGGGAGCCCGGGGGAGGGACCCGGACATCAGGATGTCCGGTTTTCCGGATGTCCGGATGTCCGGATCTCCGGATTTCCGGATTTCGGGATGTCCGGATGTCCGGATTTCCGGATCTCCGGTTTTCCGGATGTCCGGATCTCCGGATGTCCGGTGTTCCGGATTTCCGGATGTCCGGAATTTGGGATTCCCGGTTGTCCGGATCTGCGGATGTTCAGATGTCCGGATCTCCGGATTCCCTGATGTTCAGATGTCCGGACATCCGGACATCCAGATGTCCGGAATACCGGAATTCAGAATTCCCGAATATCCGGAATACGGGATTCCCGGATGTTCGGATGTCCGGATTCCCGGAGTCCCGGATGTCCGGAGTTTCGAATTTCGGGATGTCCCGATTTTCTGTTCCCCTCCCCCGGGCTCCCTTTTCTGAAGCCCAGAGAAGGGAGAACTGATTCTTCTCTCCATTTTCCTTTTCCTTTATAGTAATCTCCCCAAGGTCAATGGGTCAGCGTGGATTTCTAGATTTAATTTTTTTTTCAAAACTTTTTTCATCACGTGTAAATAACCTTTGATTTTTGAGTTATTTATTCAACTGTTCAGATATGACCTTTCTTTTGAACCGAATTACCCCGTTCCCTATTAGAGATATCTGAACTCTTTCAACAGATAAAATGTTTCTGATATCAAGGCAAACATTTTTGTTGTTGACAAACTTTTGATATCTTGCACAGGAGCTCAGTAAAAGTTGGTCAAAGTCGGTCAAGAAAGATATTCATAGCGTACTGGCACTTTTAAAAATGAGATTACTACAATTCAGTTGGAGTTTAGTAGTGGGGAATGAGATTATGTGGAACGCTTACAACAGAGTTTTCTTAATGACGGCTATTTCCGTCATCTTACGGCTCCCACACGTTGGTGGTGTCGGGTGAACTTTCAATTTATCATTATGTGCATATGATCCCATTCAGTTTTTCCTTGGATTCTGAAATTTGAAAATTTTGGAAGCTTCAAGAAGTCTTCTTAAAGGGGCGTTCACTAATTCCAAAATTTTTGAGATTTTTATATCAATCGATGCAGAATTTTGGGCCGGGTAGAAAACTCTCTTGAACGATGGTCCGGAAATTACTCGTTGTTTTTGATATATGTCAAAAACAGGTCAAAAAAATGAACGTAGAGAATATATTCACGCGCACTAATCTGCACCCTCTACGTTCATTTTTTTGACCTGTTTTTGACATATATCTTAAGAACGAGTAATTTCCGGACCATCGTCCAAGAGAGTTTTCTACCCGGCCCAAAATTCTGCATCGATTGATATAA
Source organism: Caenorhabditis nigoni (assembly GCA_027920645.1). Classification (NCBI taxonomy): domain Eukaryota; kingdom Metazoa; phylum Nematoda; class Chromadorea; order Rhabditida; family Rhabditidae; genus Caenorhabditis; species Caenorhabditis nigoni. Next base: position 4,002,135 of record CP115866.1, on the reverse strand, counting down.
AAATCTCTAAAATTTTGGAATTAGTGGACGCCCCCTTTAAGCTTTCGAGTTTTAATACTTCATCGCTTAACTTTGAGTCAATTTATCTCGCTTCCTGTGCAAGATAACAAAAAGTTGTCAACTAATAAAATGTAGCTGATAGTATGATTAAAATTTTATCAGTTGACTACTTTTTGATATCATTTACAGTAACCGAGATAAATGAGCTCAAATTTATGAGACTCTTCAAATTACTCACCTTTTTTGAGATTACATTTGAATTTTTAAATTAGTAGAAAATTCCAGAAAAATATAAAAAAAATACAGTAGGTTCCTAAAAACACGGATCCTGGAGAATACTGAATTTTACTTGATGGGAGTCTCAATTTAAATGGAACTACTGTTTTTTGCGTCTCTCCGTTCTCTGTACTCTCTCTTAATTCTTCTTCTTTTCATGGTCAGTACCTTCCGATTCTCCTCTTCTTTTGTAGTTGTGAAACTTGATGGATTGCGACGGTGTCTCTTTTGAATACGGCGTCTCTCCATTTCTCGTACTCTCTCGCTTTCCCTAATTCTATGGCCCTATTGTATCCACCAGAATTGAATACATGTCGCAACCCATTATTTTTTGTGAATCGGAAGGTATTGACCGTGAACTGGAGATCAAGGGAGAGAGAGTACAGAGACACAAAAACAGTAATGTATAAATAGAGACTCCCAACTAGTACAATTCAGTCTTCTCTAGGATCCGTGTGTTTAGGAACCTACTAGTATTTGATTTTTCTCGAGATTTCTATTTAAAAATGTGATTTCAATAACAAGGTGAGTAAGGTGAATCATCACTAAAATGATAATTCTGTCATTTTGAAACCGCTTAAGAACTTTCTACTAAAAAGTATAGATTAATGAAAAATAGAGCTATAATTTTGAAGTTGACAACTTGCTTCCAGCTACCGTAGTTTTTGATAAATGCGCCTTTAAAGATTGCGCGCGCATCTAGCGGGTGTCTTCACTTTAAAGACGCATAACTCCAAAACTACAGTATTTAGAACAAAATTGTCAACTACAAAATTAAAATTCTATTTGTGTTCTACATTTTGATAGTTAATAACTTTTATGAAGCTATTTTAGTTTTCGAGATATGCGCCTTTAAAGATTGCGCGCGCCTCTAGCTGGGTGTCTCAACTTTAAAGACGTATAACTCAAAAACTACAGTATTTAGAACAAAATTGTCAACTACAAAATTAAAGTTCTAGTTTTGTTTTGTACATTCTGTTGTTTTCATTAAAATATAGCATTTTTGAAATGCTTTTGTAGAACTTCAAAGTTCCCACAAATATCGAAAAATTCCGGAGTTTTTAGGTGTTCAGAGAAAATGAAGATTTAGGAGATATTTTGAACATATACTTTTTTAGAAGCCAAAAATTTGAACATATTGTATTTCAGATGCCAACAAGGTTAACCGTCGCCAAGCCGCCAGCTGTCGTATTCTGCGTCAACCAATTATGCCAACGGAGAAAATGCATGAAGAGGTACGATACACACCAAGGAAGTATGAGTCTGTACTTTTTTGAATTTTCAGGTATGCCTTCGATCCGGCTTCTCACTTTCCTCGATGCTCAATGTCCAGGCTGGGAGAGGCGTCCAGTTGAAGTTGTCAATTTGCGTCTAGCCCAGATCGGCCAGAAACAATTCCGCTTCGAGCACCGGCGTCGAGGCCCAATCTCCGGAGTGGTTCAGCTCCTCGATACTAGCTGCCACAACGCTTGGTTTTGGTTCTCTTCCCACCAGAAGAGGATGACCGTATCCGATTACTTTTTTGATTGAAAATAATAAATATTTTGATTTTAAAATGTTTTCTTGCTTTAATGTTGATAAAAATAGTATAATATGTCATTTCGGAAGAAAGAGACACTGTTAAGTTTGAGCTCAATTATCTCGTATCCTATAAGAGATATCAAAAGTTTGTCAATTGATAAAGTGTTTATCATAATGTCAAAAACATTTTATCAGTTGATCACTTTTTGATATCTCTTATGAGGACCGATTTATGGGACTCTCTCGTTTTCTCTTATCAGTCTGATGTCTCTTCTGTCAATTGATGTGGCGCTGCGGAGAGCGGAAGAGAGACATAAATTACCTTTGAGCTCAATTATCTCAATTTCTATAAGCGATATCAAAATGTGGTCAATTAACAAAATCAAAGTGATATTATGACGAACATTTTATCAGTTGGTCACTTTTTGATATCTGTTATTGGAACCGAGATAATTGAGCTCAAAGTGCCAGTACACTCTGAATATCCTTCTTGACCAACTTTTTATCAGCTCCTGTGAAAGATATCAAAAGTTCGTCAACTGATAAAATGTTTGCCTGGATATCAGAAACATTTTATCAGTTGATAAAATTTTAATACTTCTAATAGGAAACGGGATAATTAGGTTCAAAAGGAAGATCATGTCTTAGCAGTCGAAGAAATCACTCAAAATTTGAGGGTTATTTGAACGTGTTGAAAATTTTTTTTGTAAAAACATTTAAATCTAGAAACTCACGCTGACCCATTGATCTCGGGGAGATTACTATAAAGGAAGAGGAAAATGGAGAGAAGTATCAGTTTTCGCCTTCTCTGAGCTTCAGAGAAGGTGACCCAGGGGAGGGATCCGGACATTCCGGGAATCGGGATTCCGGATTTCCGGGTTCCGGAATCCCGGGTTCCCGGAATCCAGGATTTCCGGATTCCCGGATGTCCGGATGTCCGGATTTCCGGATATCCGGATATTCGGATTTCCGGATGTCCGGATGTCCGGATGTCCGGAATCCCGGAATCCCGGAGTTCCGGGTTTCGGGATGTTCGGGTCTCCGAAATCTCGGAAATCCGGGATTCCGGGATTCCGGACATCCGGAAATCCGGGTTTCCGGAAATCCGGACATTCGGGAATTCGGGATTCCGCCCATATGGACATCGTAGTTCCGGACATCCGGACATCCGGAAATGCGGAATTCCGGGAACCCGGAATCCCGATTTACGGAATGTCCGGATCTCCGGATGTCCGGAATCACGGATTCCCGGATTCCCGGGTTTTCGGATGTCCGGAATCCCGGATTCCCGGATTTCCGAATGTCTGGATTTCCGGATGTTCGGATTTCCTTTCCGGATTTTTTTTCATATTTAAGTCATTTCTTCAGCTGTTTAGAATTGATCTTCCTTTTAACCCTAATTATCTTGTTTTCTATTAGAGATATCAAAAAATCTTTCAACTGATAAATTGTTGCTGATATCAAGGCAAACATTTTTGTAGTTGACACATTCTTGATATCTTTCACAGGAGCCCAGAAAAAGTTGGTCAAAATTGGTCAAGGAGGATATTCATACTGGCACTTTGAGCTCGATTATCTTGGTTCTTGTAACATATATCAGAAAGTGATCAACTGATAAAATGTTTATCATAATATCATTTAAATTGTGTTAGTTGACCACTTTTCGATATCTTTTATAGAAATTTCGATAATTCAGCCCAAAGTTGACGATCATGGCGCACCTTCAACAGAGATTGTACAGTGACAAAAATTGTTAGGATTTCCTCAAATGTTCCAATCTGAAATACTGCCTCTTTCGAGCGCAATTAACAACAACTGCACTACTAACAAAGAATTTGGCGCCAAAATTCAAACCGATCGTCCGGATTTTCTTCACTTTCCGATTCTAAATTCTATAGATTTTTTTGAAATTCAAATTCAAAAAGAATATATTAGCATTGAGCGATGATCTGTGTAGATTTTTTTGTTTACTGTCATCACCGAATTTTTGAATAAAATTTATTTCAAAAATCTGCGCAATTTTTAGATTTCGATTTTGCATGAAAATTGCCCTGAAAATATGCTTATTTGATCCGTTATCTGTTTTTTTTTCTTCTCAAAATAATTTTAATTTGAAACAACCGAATGCGCGTCAAGTCTTGCGCATATTACGCGATACAATGTTTCTCTTGTTTGCGTACAAAGCGCAAGACCGGACGCGCATTCAGTTGTCTTTGTTTCTGAATTTTTTCCACAAGAATTTCAAGTAATTCCTATCCGATTCTTGTTATATTTTTAGGTTTTATCTGTACGATGAGCAAGATTTTTCACAATTTCACTCGATTTTCCACTGGTTGCTCGCAATTTTTTCTTTGCATTTTCCGCTGAAATTAAGCAGATCCTTCATAGTTTTTCAGATAAACAACGCCATCGCGCGAACGATGACAACTAAAGAGATTTCATATAAAAGTGGTAATAAGACATGCAGTAGATCCAAAAAACAATTGGAAAGAGGCGAAAAGGAAGGAATCAAACAGTGAGTGGAATAATTTCAATAAAAATCTATTCACTAGTTTTCAGGATTTGGAGTGTATGTGTCAATAAGTATGGTCTAGCCACTTTCACCTGGAATTTTGATTGGAGAAATTTGAAAATTCAAGGGTTCGATCGACTTGTTGGACATTTGATCGTCAATTCTATCAACGACTCTTGGCAACCATATAAAGTGGATATTGATTGGACTGACACGGAACAATCAATCTCGGCAACGCCTGGAAGATTCCATGAAAGTTTTCCCGGTTCCTACAGTGTCACTTTCGATTATTATCTCACTGCCTACTCCGTAGGATTGCCTCCACCCAAAAAGATTTCTTATGACGAAATGTTTGCGGCTTCCGATAAAACTGATGTCGTTCTTATTGTTCAGGGAAAGAAGCTGCATGTTAATAAATCGGTAAAACTATCAAAATTCTAGAAAATTCTCAAATTCCACTTTTTTTCCAGTTCCTCTCCTTCCACTCTGATTATTTCTCGACACTTTTCCCGGCGAATTTCAAAGAAGGACAAATGGAAGAAATTGAAATCAGGGAAGTTTCCTATAAAGATTTTGGACTTCTTTTGAGTACTATCTACCCGATGCAAGTGTTTCCTAATGGTGAGATTCTCCAAAAAAAAATCGATATTTAATATAAAAATTCAGATGAAACCGCCGAGAAGCTTCTGGAACTCGCCGAACGGTTTCTGATTCCGTCTGTCAAACATCTCGTTGAACATCACCTTCTGGATCATTCGAAATTTGAAAATGAGAAATTGATGATGTTGGGAGATCAATATGGAATCAAATCAGTTCTAGACAAGTCTATCTGGCAAATGGATACTGTAGAAGAAATGAAGAAATTGAAAGATTCGCCGGAATATGCGAAGTTGTCATCGGAGACTGTTGCGAGACTTTTCGAACGTTTTGTTGAAATTTCTTAATTTCTTTATGTATTTTTTAAACCATTGAATCTTCAATTTATTTGATTTTTTTTCTATTTTTCCGGCGATTTATCACTCCTATATTATTCTGATTTTGAATGAATTTTGCACGAATTTCGATGATTTTTTTGTCTTATTTTATTCAGATTTTCGATACGCGCTGAAAACGGATACCTTGTTAAAAGGCGCAAAAGCGAATACCGCATTTTGCTGCTATTTTTCAATTTTTCGACGAGTTTTATAACTTTTCGATGTACAATTTTTGAAAAAATTAAATTGAAATGATGAAAACCGTTAAAAAGCAGTGAAAATCGTCGAAGAATCGAGAAAATAAGAAAGTAATGCAGAAAATAGGCCTAAAGAATGATTAGGAGCGATTTAACGATGAAACTGTTACTTTTTTGCCCAAAAATGACTTAAAACAAACGGAAAGTCGGAAAACAGTTAATTTTTCTGTTTTTTGTTGTTTTTTAAGTTGTTTTTGTAGCCTGAAATTCATACATTCGCCTGCATTATTACGGTTTTGAAACGGTTTCGAAGTGACGCGGAGCCTTTGATCAGTAACTTTTAAAAACGTTTTCAGCGATCTGAATAAAGATCGCAGGAATTTTGTGAAAAATTACTGTTTTTCTTTCACAAAACCCCGATTTTCGAAAATTAAACACTAATTTTTGAGCTGCCGCGGATTTGCTTGAAAATCACAAAATAACACGACGAATGCGCAAATTTTCAGGTTCTTCGAAAAATGGGAACCCCACCAAAAGAGTTTTCCATGAAACTCGTCGTCGAAAATATTCCGAGATACGATGATAGCGAGTACAGTGCCACAGAAGAGCATTTTGGAGTTCCATGGTAATCTATAAACCACGCATTGTATGCCGGAAACTAGTTTGTTTCAGGAAAATAGAAGCTAGAAATTCTGAGGAATCGCTCTCGTTTTATCTGCATTGTCTCCAACCGAAAACTGTCGAATGGTCGATTGAAACGAGTCTCGAGTTCAAAGTATCGACTAGAATCGATAGTTTTATTAGTAAACATGAACGCTGCTACCGTCATTCAGCTGAAAATAACGCCTGGGGATGGAACGATTTGATGTCAATCGATAAGTTGTTGGACCATTCACGAGATGGGAACAGTACCGAAACTATTTTCGAGATTAAAGTAGAGATCAAATCGATGACTGGTTGTGGGAAAGAAAATCTTCGGAATTTCGACGAATCGGTCAAAGAGTGTTCCGATGTCGTGTTGGTAGTGGACGATCGAGAATTTTATCTGTCGAAATATGTACATAGAAATGTATAAGAATAGTTTAAAAAATCAATATTTTTCAGTTCCTCGCTCTCCAGTCTACCTATTTCAAAACTCTTCTCCTTGAAAATTTCGATGAATCTCAAACGGAAAAAATCGAGCTGAAAGACATCAATCCTGATGATTTTCAGAATTTTCTCGAGCTTATTCATGGAGAATCTTCTTTAGATGGTAGCGAAAGAAAATCCATTAAAAATATTCAATTTAATTAAAATTTCAGATGAGACTGTCTCTGGAATTCTTCACTTGGCTGACATGTATGACACTCCAACTGCCATTCGACGATGTGAGGAGTTTTTATTGAAGAATTCGCAGAAAAAAATGCCACAGAAATTGCAAATTTCGTTGAGATATAATTTGGAGAATTTGAAGGTAATTCTGAAAATAAATGAAAATTTCTCGCAGTTTTTGGCCTTTTTTCAGAGCAAGTGTCTCTCTATCGAAATCACCACAATTGCCGATATCCAATCGATTGTGTCGTTGAATTTCAAACAAATGGACCTATCAACTTCGCAAGCTCTTCTTCAGAAGTCTTTGGAATTTTCTAATAAATAACAATGATTTTTTTGATGTTTTCTTATTTTTCCGAATAAAGTTTTAGCAAATTTTAAGTTTTTAAATATGCAATTCGCTGAAAGAATAAATCGAGAAACTTGAAAAATTTCACCAGGAAAAATATAGTTTAAAGGCTTCTATGTATGAGTTATGCGCTTTTAAGCTACAATAACTCTTTGTCATTTTCCGTTCGTTTCCGCTATTTTCTTGTGAATATTAGCTGATTTTGTCAATAAAAGTACGATTCTGCATGGTCAGCTTTTTCTCGACTCCTTTGAAAGATATGGAAAAATTGTCAACTGATAAAATGTTTGCCTTGATATCAGGAACATTTTATCAGTTGGAAGATTTTTGATATCTCTAATAGGAAACGGGATAATTTGAGTCAAAAGGAAGATCATGTCTAAACAGTTGAAGAAATCACTCAAAAATCAAGGCCTATTTAAACGTGATGAAAAAGTTTTGAAAAAAATTAAAATCTAGAAACCCATGACCCCGACCAATTGACCTCGGGGAGATTACTATAAAGGGAGAGGGAAATGGAGGGAAGAATCAGTTCTCTCTTCTCTGGGCTCCAGAGAAGGGAGCCCAGGGGGAAGGATCCGGACATCCGGGATTCTGGGAATCCGGATAACTGGACATCCTGGATTCCTGGATGTCCGGAATCCCGGATGTCCGGATTCCTGGATGTCCGGAATCCCGGATGTCCGAATTCCGGGATGTCCGGATTTCCGGATTCTCGGAATCCGGAATCCCGGAATTTCGGATTCCCGGATGTACGGATTCCGGATCTCTGGATTTCTGGATTCCCGGAATTCCGGATTCTCGGATTTCCGGATGTCCGGATGTCCGGATTCCTGGATTCCATGAACTCCGGATTCCTGGATGTCCGGATTTCCGGATTCCCGGAATGCCAGATATGCGGATTTCCGGAATGCCGGATATCTGGATGCCCGGACCTCCGGATTTCCGGATTCCCGGAATCGTGGAAGTCCGGGTGTCCGGAATCCAGTATTCCGGGATGCTCGGATGTCCGGAATCCCTCCCCCGGGTCACCTTCTCTGGAGCCCAGAGAAGGGAGAACTGATTCTCCCCTCCAATTCTCTCTTCCTTTATAGTAATCTCCCCGAGGTCAATGGGTCATCGTGGGTTTCTAGAATTTAATTTTTTTTGAAAACTTTTTTATCACGTTTAAAAAACCCTTGATTTTTGAGCGATTTCTTCAACTGTTTAGACTTGATCTTCCTTTCGAACCTAATTATCTTGTTTCCTATTATAGATATCAAAAATCTTCCAACTGATGAAATGTTTCTGATATCAAGGCAAACATTTTAGTAGTTGACAAATTTTCGATATCTCTTATAGAAATTGAGGTAATTGAGCTCAAAGATTATTAATGTTTCTCTTTCGCTCTCCGCAGCGCCACGTGGACAAATATGGACAAATAGAAGAGACATCAGACTGATAAGAGAAAACGAGAGATGCTTGTGATATGAAGAGACTGCCACGAAGCATATAAAAGCATCATTCAGAACTCCATTCAACCATATTTCTCTCTTTATATGACGACTTAACTGAATAGTTGTCTAAATTTCTCCAGGGAACTTTCTAGAATTTAATTATAATGAATTCTGGAAAGATTTCCCTTTATTTTTTTGAGCATTCTCTATCCCTATGTTATTCCACTAATTCCTAAAATCAAAAGAAACATATTTGCTGCAGTACCAAGACTAGAATTGGTCAAGCTAATGAGTTCATAAGGCTCACATTTCGAAAAGTCTCGGTTGTTTTTTAATGAAATGAGATAAAAGAAGTGAGTGGTATTAATCTCTTGGTATTAATCTTAGTGGTATTCTTAGTGGTATTCACTAAGATCTTTAGTGGTATTAATCGTAGTAAAACTTCAATCAACAAACTTTTAGGCTATGAAACAATTGAAAGACCGTACAGACTGTATATGGATTTGTGGAGAATATGCTGGCACGGAATGCGGAATCATCTTCAGACACCAGATATTCTCATCAGTGGAGTTTCAATACGAGTTTGGAAATGTTCAGCCCAGAAGTTTTTAACTAGTCTGAATTTCCATGAACTCGTATATTTTATTTTAAAAAGATAACGGTTTTTGAATAAAGATGATTTTCCTTTGTATTCAGTTTTCACAACAATAAACGGTCAAAAGCAAACAGAGCCCCCAACAGTACTTTTGCCTTAGGTATAAATGTCCGCGTTCACAGCATCATAAAATTGCAGTTCTCCTAGAGAGCATGGAGGAAGGAGAGACGCAGAGAGAAGCCCCAGGTTTGCATCAAATAATAAAAACCAAAGAAATATGAGTTATTTATTTTGGGGTTCGAAGAGGGATAACGGTAAAAGTTGAACAGGAAAAGAAAATAAAAGCTAATTTCATATATTTAAGAGATGAATCATTGCAAGGAGAGATAAGGATGAACTATGAACTGATAAAAAAAAACCAAAAGAATACAATTTATGTATAGAATTTAGTATATATGCATTTGTAGCAGAGGTAAAGGTCAGCGGCTTGTTGCTTCCTTTCTTGAAATGATTCATACTTTTGACACAGTTGAGGGCAATGCATCATCCTTCCGACAACGCAAAAGGTACATGGGAAAGTAACACGCTGTTGGTTTTGTCCGTAGAATCTTCCGTCTTGGTTTTGGCATTCCTGGTCCATTTTTTTTTGGTTCATCGTAGAGATTGTATGTTGTTCGTATTCCAGTTTTCTTGTATCCGTCTTCTCCTCTGTCCGATGGACATCCGTAGTCTTCCAGTAGACTGAACCAGGGTCACGATTTCGATAACGAAAAGCAACATTCTGAATCCCTCGACTTTTGTAGAATCAGATAGCAACAATGGTGATTGGATTATTGGCAACGTATTCCGTTGAAGTCATGGAGATTCGTCATCCAAACAAAAAATTGAAGAACAGCTCATTTTGACGATTGATCCTTGGCGACATGAGTAACAACCATTCATCGATATCTCGGAATTTTCCAAAAATGCAAAAATTTTTATTCCAGATCATTTAAGATTTCAGAGTTTTTCCTATTTTCTAAACTACCTATAAAATTGAGATCATTGAGCTCAATAAGCAAGTATAGAATGTCGTTCTATTAGAGCATAAATGTACAGCTTTTCTCAAAATTTCAAAACAATTTCTAGTATTTTTTTCAGTTGTTTGTTTTCAAAAAATCGAAGAAGTAAAATGTGGATATCGGCCTTTTTAAAAAATCTGAAATTTAACAACCAGAACATTTGAAAATCAAATTTTCAAAGGGAAATTAGAAATGTTGCATTAGTTCAGCAATCCAGAAAATCCGGGAAATCCTGAATTTATATTTTTTTAACTTCTCAAAAAAATAAAAATGTTCCGAAAATTTGAAAATTTAATTTTTAAAACATTGAAAAAATTTCAAGAATCAGGAATAAAAAAATTCCAAAGAATTTCCTATTTTCTAAACTACCTAATCTAATTCTGAAAAAATCGAATTTTAAAAAATCTCAAAATCGTAGCTCAATTTATCTCTTATTGTTCGATTTTTGTGTACTCACCTTAAAAAAACAAATATTCTGAAGTTATTTTGAAAGATTCTAGGAGTAAATAGAAACAGAAAACAACCAGAAAAATAACATGGAAAATTTCCAGAAATCCATTCATTTTCAGAATATTTCTGGAAAATTCCAATAGACGTCTATTCCGTAAAGTCTTACAATTAGGGAAACGAAATGAATAAGACGTTCTGTGGCTTACAATCTGTGTCATTTTTCTATTTCTCTGCGTCTCTTCTCTCTCATTTTCTAGAATAAAAAAACAAATGAGTTACCAATGGAGGCCTTTGAGAGAGAACAGAGAGAATGGAAAATCAGGTTTCGAAATGTTCAATTTCGTTTTTGGAAATAACTCAAAATCCCTATATTATCCAAAATATACTATTTTACAGAGAAAACGTTGGTCAGTTCATGTGATAGATTACAAAAAATTTGTCAACTGCAAAAATGTTTTCCTGCATATCAGAAACATTTTAGCAATTGAAAGATTTCTGATACCTTTAATGGGAAACGGGATAATTAGGGTCAAAAGGAAGATCATATCTAAACAGTTGAAGAAATCACTCAAAAATTGAGGGTTATTTGAACGTGTTGAAAAATTTTTTGTAAAAAGATAATTAAAATCTAGAATCCCACGCTGACCCATTGACCTCGGGGAGATTATTATAAAGGAAGAGGAAAATGAAGAAAAGAATCAGTTCTCCCTTTCTCTGGGCTCCAGGAATAGGGGTACGGGGAGGGATCCGGACAACCCGGAAATGGGGATTCCGGAAATCCGGAATTCCGGATTCATGGAATCCCGGATGTCCGGATATCCGGATTTCCAGATGTCCGGATTTCCGGATTTCCGGATGTCCGGAATCCCGGAATCCCGAATTTCCGGACGTCCGGGTGTCCGAAATCCCGGAACAGGGCTGGGCGAGCAATGGGTTTTCACGGGTTTTCAAAAAAACACATTTTGCAAAACACACGTGAAGTGTAGAGTAAAGGTGCACAGGAAATTTTGTCGATGGGTCTCGGCACGAAAAACGAAAAACGGCCGGAAAAATTTAATTTTTATATTTTTAATAAAATTGTTCGGTTACTTCCTTTTTCATGTGTTTTGCGTCATTTTGTTTACCTAAAATACGCTGAATTTTGCTAGATAAACCGTTTTTTGAGGTTATTAATAAAATTCATAAATCGAAAAATACTAATTCTCAACATTTTTAAACAACATCAAAATTACTCGAATTTTGGGCTCAATTACCTGAAAAAAAGGGTAATTTCGATTAAAACCTCGAAAAACGATAGATTCTAGCGGAATTCGATGAGTTTTATGTTAAAAGATGATGCAAAACACATGAAAAAGGAAGAAAACGACCAATTTTATTTTTAAAATCTTTAAAAATTCCAATTAAATTATTTTTGTTTTTTCGTGCCGAGACCCATCGAAAAAGTTGCGTGTGCGCCTTTACTCAACACTTCCCATTTTGGGAGAGGAAAATTTGCAAAACGTGAAGGTTTTTCGCCCATTCCCGCCCACCCCTGTCCCGGAAATCCGGGATTCCGGATATCCGAAAATCCGGAATTCCGGGTTTCCGGAAATCCGGACATTCGGGAATTCGGGATTCCGCCCATCCGGAAATCGTAATTCCGGAAACCCGGATATCCGGACATCCGGACATCCGGACATCGTAATTCCAGAAATCCGGAAATCCGGACATCCGGACATCCGGAAATGCGGAATTCCGGGAACCCGGAAATCCGGGGATCCAGACATCCGGACATCCGGGATTCCGGGAACCCGGAAATCCGAAACCCGGAAATCCGGAATCCCGATTTACGGAACGTCCGGATCCCTCCTCTGGGTCACCTTCTCTGGAGCCCAGAGAAGGCAAGAACTGATTCTTCTTTTGATTGTCCCCTTCCTTTATAGTAATCTCCTCGAGGTCAATGGGTCAGTGTGTGTTTCTAGAATTTAACTTTTTTTTTTAAACTTTTTTATCACGTTTAAATAACCCTCGATTTTTGCTTTCTTCAACTGTTTAGACATTATCTCCCTTTTGACCTTAATTATCTCGTTTCCTATTAAAGATATCAAAAATCTTTCAACTAATAAAATGTTTCCGATATCAAGACAAACATATTAATAGTTTACAAATTTTTGATATCTTTCACAGGAGCTCAGAAAAAGTTGGTCAAAATTGGCCAAGGAGGATATTCGTAGGGCACTTTGAGCTTAATTATCTTGGTTCTTGTAACATATATCAGAAAGTGATCAACTGATAAAAGTTCATCATAATATCACTTTAATTTTGTTAGTTGACCAATTTTTGCTCCTGTATCCTAGGTCTCTTTCTTTTCTTTTGTGATTTTTCATACCCTCAAGATAAATCAATTTTTTGAAAAAAAAAAACATTTTTTATTGAAGTCAACAAAAGAAAACGAAAAAAAAAACAGCAATTTTCCGCAAGAATTACAATTTTGGAACAACTTTGAAATGAACCACGTATTCATCCATTCCATGTTCCTTTTCGACAACTTCAGTGAAGACGTTGAGCACTTTTTCTTCGTCGATCGGAAAGATCAGATCATACGCAGAGATTCTCTTGCAAGTGAAATACCGCCGTGCTCCAGGAGCATAGGCAGCAGCTACAAATATTTTGGACACCACTTTGGAGCATCCTTCCAATGACCAATGTCTTCCGATTTCTGGCTTCGAAATCTGCCACCTCTCCACCAAATCTCTCGCATCCAACCAATCACTCACACAATTTTTGACATGTATTCTATGAATATCAACGGCCTGCATACCGAATTGCTGTCTAGTGGTGATTACAGTAGTCGCCGGAATGTTTGAGATCACTGCGAAATTGTAATCCATTTCGAGAGATTCCAATGGGAAACTATCTGCTGTTAGAACCTTCTGAAGATCTACAATAAGGTTTCTAGTTCTCTTTCGTTTTTCCGAGAAAGCCTCTAAAAAGTTAGTGTCAGGCTTCGCAATTTTGAAATTCTGAACGCAGAGTTTCAAATTTGGCGGGACACAATTCAAATCTCCAATAATCGACAGATTCTTAACTTTCACAATTCCTGATCTTCTCTTCATAATCGTCTCGAATAACTTCTCCCTAGCTTCAAGAAGGGGTACGGTAGTTTTAAGGACCACAGTCTTAGTATCCCCGTCGTCTTTGAGAATTTCAATGTGTTTTGTGTCACTTTCAGATTCATATTTTTCGACGTAGAAGCTGGTGTTATTGATTTTCACACCATTCGTTGCGATCTCAACGGTATTGGCTTTAGCAGGGCATCGTTGGTCGGTCCTACGGAGTGCTGGACATTTTAGGGAAAGTTGGATTCTGGAAAATGTTCTCTATTGTACAAAACTTTATTGAAATATACTAACCTGTTAGCAAGATCCATTCGTTCCATCACAGTTGGCCAGAGGTCATAGAGAAGTGGTCGGGACATCTGGAAATGGGGAAATTTCTGGAAGAAAGTACTATAAAAGCCATCCGAGCTATCAAAATGAATTTTTACGATTTTAAAGCTTTAGAATTTATTTTTCGAGCCCTTTTTCAAGTACCCAAACTCACAGAAAATCAATTAAAACAACAAATCAATAAAAGACGCACAAAAAATGTGTACCTGCCGATGAGGAGGATGAAGAGTAGAATGAATGGTCAGAATGGGGCAGTGTCTTACGATGCTGACCATCCTTCCCAGGAGAATAATCCTACCTAGACCTAGCTGTCTTCAGACTGTCATGTATTCTCTCCAACAGAGGATGTGATTGACAGTCCCAAGGATCTCAATCTTATCTAGTTTATTGCTAGGAGCAATTTTGTTAACAGACTTTTTGACATCTTCACTGGTTGACATCAACCAGTTTGTATACTGTAGTACTGTAGTACTGTAGTACCGTAACACTGTAACACTGTAGTACTGTACTGTATTACTGTACTGTAGTACTGTACTGTAGTGTAGTACTGTAGTACCGTAATACTGTAGTTTGAAAGAAAGAAATCACATGCTGACTTTTTGAATGAAATATAGCCAGCTTCGAAGTCCTACAAAAGAATTTCAAGGTTTTTTGATATGCCTGAACATTCTAGAGTATACAAAACAAGGTTAGAGCTTTAGTTTTGTAATTGACAAGGTTTTTGTGGCTACTGTAGTTTTTAAGTTATATGCGCCTTTAAAGACAATGTGTCTGCGTCTCGTCTTTAAAAGCGCATATCTCAAGAACTACAGTAGCTACACAAAAGTTGTCAACTACAAAAATGGAGCTCGAACTTTGTTTAGTATAGTCTGACCCTTTTAGAGCAATAGAAAAGCTCAGGACTTTTATAGGACTGCAAAGTTGACTACCGTACATCCTCCAAAGAAAACCGTCTAGTTGGAGCTCAAATATCTCGGTTCCCATAAGAGATATGAAAAATTGTTCAACTGGTAAAACATTGGGAACATTATGATAAACATTTTATCAGTTGAAAAATTTATGATATCTTTTACAGGAAACGAGACAATTGAGCTCAAAGTTGACGGTTCGGGTCTATAAGAGGGATTACGGTGATCTCTTTTCCAATACTCAGGAATTGCTCATTTCATTTTTAAATCGGCAACAAATTCCTCGTTATCAGTCAATTTATGAAGAAATTGAATTTTTCTGTTGCCAGATTATTGATTATTTGATAATTTGATTTCGAAGAAGGCTGGAGAGTCGATGGATTAGCAAAGGAGGAGCCAAAAAACATTCAGAAAAAAAAAGAACTTTATTACAGAAAAACGCAGAAAAATGGAACTAATCCGTCGTAAAGCAAAAATTAAACGGAACATTGAATGAAACAACAAACAACAATAAGAAATCAAAAATAACAAGTAAAAGCGAAAAAAAAATCATTGACCAAGATTGGGAAACTCCTCAGGATTCAGCATTTCTCTTCGACAATGTGGGCATGATCTGTGGATTTTGAGCCATTGTGAAGCACACTGAAATAATCAATAATTAAAAAATATTCCAGAATTCTGATTTCACCTTTAAATGTGTCACCTTCTTGCATTCCTCACATTCTAACGTCTTCTGATCAGTAGTCATTTCTTCAGTGCAAATGAAACACTCGGAATCCGATACTTCGATTTCAGAAGACGATATCGGTTGATTATTTATAATTCTCCAGTATAAATTCACAAATCGCTTCGAGAATTCTGGAATATCCGGAAGTGGAGTAACCGTGGAAACATCACATGTTTCTTTGATTCTTTGAATATTCAATTCCACTTCTTTTGTATATTTCAACAGATTCCACTCGAATTGATAGTATTCGTAATCAGCGATCTGATGGATTTCAACGAGATTCGAGGAGGATTTCAGCCTGAAATTTTGAGAAATTAAGGACCAAAATCTATTGAAGAACCCACTTTTCAATCATCTCCTTTGCCTGTTTCAACTGCTTCTTGTTATATAATGAATCCTTGATTTTCTGAAAACCGAGCAGTGCGAATCTGTGATGGGTTGGTCCATCCGGAAGAGATTCTGGAAGAGTCGGAGTGGGCGGAGCTTCTGGAACCGATGCAATTCTTTCTCGAAGGTTTCGATTGTCTCTTTGAATTGATTCATTCTCGTTCGACATGATTCTCAAAGCAGCGCGAAGCCTAAAAAAAACAATTCTTGTGAAACTCCGATTTTCAGAATAGAAACTTACTCTTCGAAGCCTCTTTGTTTCTCCCGAATCTCCGAATTCAGTCTCTCTTCATTTTGTTGTAATTCCAGCTTCATCAACTCCACAATCTCTTTTTGGCTCTCCAATTGTGCTGTGAGCTCATCGATTTTCTCCGATTGCAATACATCGTTCCTCTCTTTTTCAAATTTCAGTTGATCCGAAAGATGTGTGATCTTCTCGAGTAGACCATTCTGGCTGATCGAATGACTGAAATTATTATTTATCGATTTTTCATGTTCTAAACTCGCTTACTTCTTCTCTGCCAACTGCATTTTCGCATCTTTAGCTTCTAATTTCAACATTTTCCTTTTCAGATCCTCATTCTCCTTGTTTTTATTGTCCACCTCTACCTCTCTTTCCTTCATTTCCTTCTTCATTCTCTTCATTTCAACCTCCATTTCTCGAATCTGACTCTCCACTTCTTCTGTTCTTCTGGCCTTCTTTTCATACTTCTCCAGCCGATTCTGTGTCATTTTCAGCTCTTTTTTAGCTTCATTGCACATTTCGCTGGTTCTCAAACACTTTGAACAGCACTTTGATTCATTATTCTCTTCTTCCTCTTCTTCTGACTTTGTTCCTAACATCTGACAAGAAAATTCAAGTTCCGTTCCTCGATGTTTATCACATATCGGTTGTCTCAACAACACTTCTTTCCAAACCATATCTTGTAAATCGTATGTGTCCATATGGAAAAGATAAAAAGCGAAAGCATAGAAAAATCGGACGCGGCAAACCCATGCTGGTGCCGATTGCTCTTCTTGGATGAATTCCAGAAATTTAGGAGATCTTTCTAAAAAGTCATCGAGTCCAAACTCTTTGCAACCCGAAATGAACATTTCCGCAGGAATCATATCATCGAAATTCGAGTTTTCAAGTCTTGACAGAGGTGTCGATTCCATGGCGTGCTCCTTTGAGTATGGCTCCGTTTTAAGAAGTTGTACACCGAAAGTTGCGATTTCCAGCAACACGTAATCACCATCCGGTGATTCTGCGAATTTTCTCATAATTCGAATGAGCATAGCTCTTCTCAGGTGCCAACAGTTTGGACTTTTTTGGCATTCTTTCCGATTCCAATCGACTTCCGAAACCATTATTTGAAACAGGTGGAGGACCACTTGCTCCTTTCTCATAATCATATCTCCATTCGGTCCAATAACGTTCAATGTATCATTTCGAAGATTTTCAGTGAGTTTCAACAGAGATAACTCGTGAATTGGGTCGGGAACAATCTGAAGAATAATAGATACAGTAAGACGAAACTGTTAAAGCTACCGTAATCCGTGTTTTATCCACATCGAACTCTTCCAACATGAACCAGAACTCGGCCAGATTCAGTGTCGGAGTGTCCCTGGTCTTCCGTTTAAACTTTTCCTTATAGTTTTTGATTTTTTCTGTAATAAACTTTGTTGTCTCTTTAGGTTAATCTCTCATACCATTATTATCTGAAATCGACGAATTTCGGCTCTTCAGAAGAATCTGAATGATTTCTAGAGCTTCTTCTGCAAAAAGTCGTCTCGTTTCGTCTGAATATTCAAGAGAAGACGTTGTTGGAATCGCACGAATATAGATTTTCTTGTCCGGAAAGTTATTCAAAAATTTACTCAAACTATGAAGATGCTCAGAAGTCGTTTCGCCTTTTTTCTTGTTCTTTTTCTTCTGTTGAACTTTCTTATTCGAATCTTTGCAATCCATTATAAAATATGTCATTTTGTTGTCTTTGATTTCTTCGGCAGAGAAAAACTTGAAATTGTTACAGAGAATCGAGCCGTTGGGAAGAGTCAGCTGGCAATGAGTCTGAAAATTTATGATTCTTTAAAAAAAATCTTTGAATTTCCGAGAAATCGAAAGTATCTCTAACCAATTGAGTCGGATCATTTCCATAGCTACTGATAGCTTCTTTAGAGCTAAAATCGTTCCATTCTGTACAGTGCGTTGCATAACTATAGGACCCCCCTCAATTTGGGGTGTACAGCAAAAACTAGAGTAGATATGAAAAATCTGTGAATGCAGTTGGATTCAGAATCAAAAATAACCATAGGAACCAAAATTTCAGAACCCTACCATTTTCCATACCATCACGGCAAGAAAAAGGTCCATTTTCGACCGTTGCATAACTATAGGACCCCCAAAAAAACGAAAAATCACAAGTTTTTTCGGGAACAAAATTGGACTGTTTTCTGTTGAAAACTATTGAAACAGTCTTAATACAACTTGTTTTGACAGTTTAAACAAAAATTGATCCCTCTATTCGAGTTTCAGGAAAAATTATTTTGAGAGATTTTCGTCATTTTTTGAGTTTTTGGAACAAATCGTGAATAACTTTGGTCCTGGGTAACATTTTGCGCTGAAATTGATAGGAAATATCTTTGAAACTCTCATAATCATGTAGCCTTCATTAAAAGAATTTACCAGCTCTGGTGGCTCATGATTGAGCTCCAGCTTTTTACTGGAAAAATATGAAAAATATGAAAAATTTTCAAAGCTGTCTAAAGTATCTGAAAGATGTTCTAATTTACCTAAATTGTCATTGAACTTAGTGACTTGTACGGAACAATGATTTTTACTTGTAAAAGCAGGTTGTTTTACGAAACTACGAATCACAGAATTTTGAGGTCAGTTTTCAAAACTTCGGTTCTGCTTCAATTACAAACAACGGCTCAGAATGATCTCAAAACATTTACTGGACAATCCAGATCACTGAAAAAACATTTCCTATCAATTTCAGCGCAAAATGTTACCCAGGACCAAAGTTATTCACGATTTGTTCCAAAAACTCAAAAAATGACGAAAATCTCTCAAAATAATTTTTCCTGAAATTCGAATAGAGGGATCAATTTTTGTTTAAACTGTCAAAACAAGTTGTATTAAGACTGTTTCAATAGTTTTCAACAGAAAACAGTCCAATTTTGTTCCCGAAAAAACTTGTGATTTTTCGTTTTTCTGGGGGTCCTATAGTTATGCAACGGTCGAAAATGGACCTTTTTCTTGCCGTGATGGTATGGAAAATGGTAGGGTTCTGAAATTTTGGTTCCTATGGTTATTTTTGATTCTGAATCCAACTGCATTTACAGATTTTTCATATCTACTCTAGTTTTTGCTGTACACCCCAAATTGAGGGGGGTCCTATAGTTATGCAACGCACTGTATTTTTGAATTTCCCGCTTTTCGCAGTTTTTGTACAGTATTCACAGAAGAGACTCGGAAGACGATGGCACGCACTCTGAGTGTGCAGGAATAGTTGGAGCTGAAAATATGTCTGAAATTAATGGATTTAAATCAGTGAACAAACATTTGGAAACCGTTTTAAAATACAGATCAGCAGGCACATTTCAACAGCATCAAAGAGGTCACAAGTCCTTAGAAATTCCTCTTTCTTGGTGTCTAAAACTTCAGAATACACTGCTTCTGCATACTCCTGAATCTCTGGAAACAGTTCTGTCACTCCTAGATTCGCTAGCTCGTTCTTCAAATTTTGCATCGTAAATCCATCTTTCTTGGCGTTTCGAACATTGTTCACAATCATTTTATCGGATTTTTCAGATTTTTCCAATTGGTCCATCACCAGTTTCTCCGCTTTTCGGGTCCCAATGATAGTTATGAAATAGATGGATCTCTGGAAAAATACATATCGATTTTTTGAATGATTAACGCAGGCTTACATGATAAGGAGCGAAAAACTGCTCAAGAGAGGATAACGAAGTTTTCAGTAGTGGCCACTGCTCGATTTTGAATTTTTGGAATATTTGTTCGCAGAAAATCAATCGATTCAACAGTTCGAACAGAGCATCTGCTGCTGGAATACAGCAGTCTCCGAAATTGGTCATAATTGGGACAGCTGCATGTTTGGAACGTTGAATTGGGACCCGAATGAACTAGAAATTTAATAATTATTCGCTTAACGAAATATCTCTGATAACCTCAATTTTCGAAATACGATCCTTATACTTTTTCAAAACATCAACATAGCGAATAGTTGTCACAACATCTATTTCGGGTTCCGGTTTCTGCTGTCTGGGATACAGTATGCTGAATGCGTGGAAAAGTTCAGATTTCATCACAAATTTCTCGTTTCGCTCCTCTTCAAATACTCGAACCACAACCGGCCCCCCATTCGGATTTCTGGAATCCAGAGGAAGAAATACAGATGGATACGAGTTCATGATCTCTGGCAGAAAAAGCGATGGGTTATTTAATAAGGAGAACATTCTGAACAGCCATTCTTGGTATTCTGGAATGTCTTGTTTCAGAACTTTCTCTTCAAAAAGCCAATCGATTTCTATTGAAATATCTTGTGTCAGATTGTCAAACAGCATTTCGAACAAATGTGATCCTGTTTGGCAATTAATAGATTTAATATCATTTCGGAACTTTTCCATTCTTGGGCTTTTCGATTCGTATTGCTTCTACAACAAATATCAATTGTATTTTCAACATTATTCGGGTATTTAAAACTCAAAACTTACAATTTCGGTGTCCATCAATCTCGCGTATTTCTCTGCGATCCAAATGAAAAGTCCTTCGTCATATTTCACGAATTCGCAAGTACCAAACAGTCGGTGTTCGTGATATTTGATAACATCCGATAAAATAGAACAGATGAAATAAGTATCGAATGGGGTTTTGAAGTGAGACTGAAACTGTGGAAAATCCAAGGTTTTTGAGAGAATTCTATAGAGAAGAGCATAGACATCGGATTTCTGAATGAATTCTTCGCCTTTTAGACTTTTGTAAAAGGTAGGAGCATTCTGAAAATTAGTGAACTGTTTTTACATGTTAAACCCTTGCGAACTAACATAGTAAGGCTCGATTTTTCTCGAGAAAAATGGATTGTGGCTCAGTGGAAAATTTTGATAGCTTCTGAGACTTTCTGCAAACTCTCGAGCACTTCCATACATTCCTGAAATCAAAGTCTATTGGAGAATTATTGATTTATTTTTCCGGCTCACTGAGATAATAGTAATTTTCTTTAAAAAACTCTTCCAAAATATCCCGATAATTTGATAACGCCAACCAAAAATCATCCGGTATTTTGAGATTTCTGAATCGCTGAAAATTTCTATTTCTATTTATTTTGTTTTTTTTTAATCGAATGTTTACTTTCAGCGGGAGAAAACATCGAGTGACATCGAAAAATGCGGAATTTGTGAACGGTTCTTCGATGCTTTTTAAGCTTTGAAAGTCCATTTTTTGGCTGAAAATTCGTTTTTCTTTCGTGGTTTACAAGTCAAGAGCGAAATTCCATGTGTCAATTCTTATGAGTGCATTTTTGCGTTGCTGTGTTTGCGTACTTTTGTGTACAGTAATCTAGAAAATATTTCGCAACCAATTTTTCGGATTTTCAACGCTTTTTTTTCCGGATTAGATCAAGTTTTCGACTCAAAATTCGATAAATTTTCCGAAAAAAAAAACACTTTAAAATTATTTTAATACATTACCAGAAAAAATAAGTGCTCTTCCAGTGTCTCCCAGTGAGAAATTAATCAGTTTCAGGCAAGAAAACTAACGGAAAGACATCTATTTATCGAATTGTTAGTAGGAAAAACAACAAGACTAGCCTTATTTGACAATTAACAACAAATTAAAATTTTAAATTCCAATGAAAAAAGCGAAGAAACAACAAAAAAAGTAGACAAATGATTCATTAGAACAAAAAATATCATTTTGGGTTTGCAGACAACAACAATTCACAAAGTTTGTGATAAACTCAACAACAACAACAAAAATCATATATCCAAAAAAAAACAAATAAAAGAAAAAAATGAATTATTGACTAAGAGCCGGAAACTCTTCATCCAACATTCCTCTCCGACAGTGTGGACACGATCTGTTGATTTTAAGCCATTTCGAAGCACACTGAAAATCAGAAAGTGAAAATATATCCCAGAATTCTCTTAAATAACCTCGTAATGTGTCACTTTTTTACATTTCTCACATTGTAAGGTCTTCTGATCCGAAGCCATTTCTTCAGTGCAAATGAAACATTCAGAATCGGATAATTCGATTTCAGAAGACGTTATCGGTTGATTATTGATAATTCTCCAGTACAAATTCATGAATCTCTGTGAGAATTCTGGTATATCTGGCAGTGGAGTGACAGTGGAAACATCACAGGTTTCTTTGATTCTCTGAATATTCAATTCCACTTCTTTTGTATATTTCAACAGTTTCCCTTGAAATTGATAGTATTCGTAATCAGCGATTTGATGGATTTCAACGAGATCAGAGGAGGATTTCAGTCTGAAAGTATGAGAATTTAGGTACCAAAATCTATACAAGAACCCACTTTTCAATCATTTCCTTTGCCTGTTTCAGTTGTTTCTTGTGATATAATGAGTCTTTGATTTTCTGGAATCCGAGAAGTGCAAATCTGTGATGAGTTGGTCCTTCCGGAAGAGATTCTTGAACTGGTGGAGTGGGCGGAGCTTCTGGAACCGATGCAATTCTTTCTCGAAGGTTTCTATTCTCCCTTTGAATTGATTCCTTCTCGTTAGACATGATTCTCAAAGCGGCGCGAAGTCTAAAAACTAATTTGTTTTGAAATTCCGATTTTCAGAATCGAAACTTACTCTTCAAAGCCTCTTTCTTTCTGACGAATCTCCATTATCAGACTATCTTCATTTTGCTGTATTTCTAGTTCCATTAACTGGATTTTCTCGTTTTGGTGTTCCAGCTGCGTTGTGAGCTCGTCGATTTTCTCCGATTGCAATAACTCGTTTTTCTCTTTCTCAGTTTTCAATTGACCCGAAAGCTCTGTGATCTTCTCGAGTAGATCGTTTTGGCTGATCGAATGACTGAAATTGTTACTAATCGATTTTTCATGTTTTTAACTCGCTCACTTTTTTACTGCCAATTGCATTTTTGCATTTTTGGCTTCCAATCTCAGCATACTCCTTTTCAGCTCCTCAATCTCTTTGTCTTTCTTTCTCATCTCCAATTCTCTGCTGTCCGCTTCCTTCTCCTTCTTCTTCATTTCAGCCTCCATTTCTCTCATCCGAATCTCCACTTCATCCGTTCTTTTGGCCTTCTTCTCGTACCTCTCCAGCATATTCTGCGTCATTTTCAGCTCTTTTTTAGCCTGAGTACACATATCGCTGGTTCGGAGACACTTTGCACAACTCTTCAATGCATTACTACCCTCCGCTCCCGAATTATTCTTCCAAATCTGTTGGAATCGATGTTCCTCCTCTTCCTCCGGTTGTCTCAACAACACTTCATTCCAAATCATTTCCCTTATATCGTATGATCCGGAATCGAATAAATGAAACAGGAATCCTCGGATATACGTAGCTCGGCAATACCAAGCCGACACCGATTCCTTTTCGCTGAACTCGGGATGATTTTCTAAGAATGCATCGAGTCCAGCTTCTTTTAAACCCGAAATGAACGTTTCCACAGGAATCTTCTCGTCGAATTTCGAGTTTTGAAGGCGGAAAAGAGGGCTTGATTCAGTGACATGCCTTCTGGAAAAAGTATCGCGTTTCA
Organism: Caenorhabditis nigoni; assembly: GCA_027920645.1. Lineage (NCBI taxonomy): Eukaryota > Metazoa > Nematoda > Chromadorea > Rhabditida > Rhabditidae > Caenorhabditis > Caenorhabditis nigoni. The sequence goes on along the minus strand of CP115866.1, from coordinate 3,978,262 downwards.
TATAATTGAGAATGTAATCTGTTATCGCAAGGGACACATAATCCCCATCCGGAGATTTTACGAATTGAACCAGTGTAACAAGCAAAATCTCTCTTCTAGTATTCCAACAGTCCTGCACTGTTTCACATGTTTTATCACTCCAATCAAGTTCCGTGATCATTGTTTGAAACATGTGTAAAACGACTTGTTCTTTTCTCATAATAATATCTCCTTTTGGTCCAATAACGTTCAATGTGACATTTCGAAGATCTTCAGTTAGTTTCAACAGAGATAACTCGTGAATTGGGTCAGGAACGATCTGAAGAACATTCGTTACAGTAAGACGAAACCATGAAATCCTACCGTAATCCGTGTTTTATCCACATCAAACTCTTCCAACATGTACCAAAACTCGGCCAGGTTTATTGTAACAATGCATCCCGATTTCCGTTCGAACTTTTTGTGATAACTTTCAAACTTCTCTTTCGTACCCTTATTTTCCGAATTGCCCGGGTTTCGGCTTTTCAGAAGAATCTGAATGACTTCTAAAGCTTCTTCTGCGAACACTCTTCTCGTTGCTTCTGAATACTTCAACGTCGGAATCGTTGGAATCGCCCGAATATAGATATTCTCGTGCGGATATTTGTTGATGAATCGGCTCAAACTTTGAAGATGCTCAGATGTCTTTTCGGCTTTTTTCTGCTTTCTCTTCGTTGCATCCATTGTAAAATATGTCATTTTCTTGTCCTTGATTTCTTCAGGAGAGAAGAATTTGAAGTTATTGCAGAGAATCGAGCCGTTCGGGAGAGTCAGTTGGCAATGAGTCTGAAAATGGAATTTTTGTTTTCTCTAAACTCTCTTACTCTCTCACCAATTTATCTGAATCCTTTCCATAGCTACTGATAGCTTCTTTAGAACTAAATTCGTTCCATTCTGTATTTTTGAATTTCCCATTTCTCGTTTTCTTTGCACAGTATTCACAGAAGAGACTTGAAAGACGATGGCAAGCATTCTGAGTGTGCACGAACAGTTGGAGCTGAAAATATGTCTGAAATTAATGGATTCAAATCAGTGAACAAACATTTGGGAATCGTTCGAAAATACAAATGAGTAGACACTTTTCAACTGCATCGGAGAGGTCACAAGTCCTTAGAAATTCCTCTTTTTTCGCTTTAAACACTTCAGAATACACCGCTTCTGCGTGGTTTTCAATCTCTGTGAACATTGATGTCACTCCTAAGTTCGCCAACTCGTCCTTCATATCTTGAACCGTAAATCCATGTTTATCGACGTTCCGAATATGCTTCACATCGATTTCTTCTGGTAGTGGCATCAAGTGGCTCATAGCATGTTTTGCAGCTGTTTTAGCTTCCGTAACAGTTATGAAATAGATGCATCTCTGGAATTCAAAAATATCGATTTTTAGATAGGTTAATGGAGATGAAAGACGGTGACAATTTTTATTGCTTTATTTAGTGCCGAAATTTATGGTGTTTTCTGTTTATGATTCTGCCTGAATATCTCGGAAAACTTGAAAAAAAAATCCTAGAATATTTTTGAATTTCTCCTGTTTTTCATGAGATTATTCAGGGGTCTCGCCTCACCTAACCACAGTAACGTGACTTTATGATTTTCAGTCACAAAAAATCAATACAAACTTTTCCGTTCAACACACACTTACATGATACGGAGTGAAAATTTCTTCAAGAGATGATAGCGATACTTTTAGTAGTGCCTTATCAGCTTTGTATTTTTCGAACACATTCTCCTTGAAAATCAATCGATTCAATAGTTGGAATAGAGCATCAGCAGCAGGAATACAAAAGTCTCCAGAAGGTGCTTTGAGCCGCCTAACAGCCACGCTATCAGAACGTTGAAGAGGGACTCGAATGAACTGAAAAATATAGTATTTTTATTGGCTTCACCCGGCTTATCAAAACCTCAATTCTCGAAATACGATCCTTATATTTTCTCAGAACATCAGCATAGCTAAAAGTTGTAAGAACATCTATTTTGGGATCCGGTTTCTGCTGTCCGGGATATAGAATGTTGAATGCGTTGAAAAGTTCAGATTTCATCACAAATTTCACATTTGGCTCCTCTTCAAATATTCGCACCACAATCGACTCCCCATTCCGATTTGTCGGAAGAAAAATCGTTGAAAACTTTCGGGTTACAGTCTCTACACAATTATCTGGACTACACATCACAGAGTACATTTTGAACAGCCATTCATCGTAATCCGGCAAGTTTTTCTCCAGAACTTCTTTGAAGAGCAAATCGATTTTTCTTGAAATTTCGTTCGTTAAATTTGTGAATAAAATTTTGAACATGGTCGGCCCATTTTCAAGTTTGTACGATTTCATGAATTCTCGAAATGCCTGCGTTTGATGGCTGTTCGATTCGTAAAGCTTCTAAAAATTTATTGATTATTCTCAAATTCAAAACTAGAAATTCTTACTAGATCGACATTCATCGTACTTTCGTTGTTATCTGCAATTTCCACGAACATTTTCTCGTCATACTTCACGAATTCACAAGTTCCATTCAGTTGACTTTCGTGATACTTGATAACATCCGATAAAATAGAACAGATGAAATAATGATCGAATTCTGTGGTGAAGTATGATTTGTACTGTGGCAAAACGAAGCATTTTGAGTAGATGAGGTAGAGAAGATGATAACAATCCGATTTTTGAATGAATTCCTCTCCTTTCAAGCTTTTGTAAATAATTATTGGATGTACCACAACTTTTTCAGCCTTCGGCTCCGTACAGTCCTGAAACAATTGTTTTTTTCGGCTCAATATCGATTTGGCGCTACCTTAGTTGGGGGGGGGGGCCACCCAAATTTTTTGAATTTGGCGCCAAAATAGGGGTGTCCCAGAGAAAGGGAAACAAGGGGTTTTTGCCTAAGCCTAAAATTTAAAACAAAAAACAAAAAAATTTTGAAAAAAAAATTCAGCCAAAAATGTGCAATTTTCACTGATTTTCGCCGATTTCAGTACTTTTTTGGCTGAAATTTTTTCAGATTTTTTTGGTTTTTTGTTCAAAATTATAGGTTTAGGCAAAAACCCCTTGTTTCCTTTCCACTGGGACATCCGAAAAATGGCGCCAAATTCAAAAAATTTGGGTGCCCCCCCCCCCCCCCCCCAACTAAGGTAGCGCCATCGATTTTTTCAGACTCACTGCTCTAGCCACACATTGCTGAATAAATGTCTTCCAGCACAACGACATTTCTCAACGTCGTCGACGATTTGAAATTCTGAAATAGTTTAAATTTTTTAAAGGTTGCAGTTTCCTGTGCATTTCTGCGTCGCTGTGTTTGCGTACTTTGGAGTACCGTAATCTAACTAATATTTTTGAACACGTTTTTTGGATTAGCGGATTTTTTCCCGAATTAGATCAATTTGAATTTGGAGAATAAAGAAGGAGAAAAGATAATGAAACTGAATGAAATCGAACAAAATTTCAAGACAAAGACAGTGAAAAACTAATGATTTATTAGAAAAAAGTAACAGTATCATATCGGGTTTGTAGACAACAAAAATTCACAAAGTTCGTGAGAAACTCAGCAACAACAACAGTAAAAGGAAAAAAATCCAGAAAAAAACATAACAAATTAACAGAAGATAAATCATTGACCAAGATCAGGAAACTCCTCAGGATCCAACATTTCTCTTCTGCAATGTGGACACGATCTATGGATTCTGAGCCATTTCGAAGCACACTGAAATAATCAATAATTATCAAATAATTCTGAATTATACTAACTCACCTCGAAATGTGTCACCTTCTTGCACTCTTCACATTGTAACGTCTTCTGATCAGAAGCCATTTCTTCAGTGCAAATGAAACATTCCGAATCGGAAACTTCAATTTCAGAAGACGTTATCGATTGATTATTGATAATTTTCCAATACAAATTCATGAATCGATTAGAGAATTTTGGAGAATCTGGAAGTGGAGTAACCGTGGACACATCACAGGTTTCTTTGATTCTCTGAATATTCAATTCCACTTCTTTTGTATATTTCAACAGATTCCATTCGAATTGATAGTATTCGTAATCAGCAATCTGATGAATTTCAACGAGATCAGAGGATGATTTCAGCCTGGAAATATGAGAATTCAGGGACCAAAATCTATTCAAAAACCAACTTTTCAATCATCTCCTTTGCCTGTTTCAGCTGCTTCTTGTGGTATAACGAATCTTTGATCTTTTGGAATCCAAGCAGTGCAAATCTATGATGTGTTGGTCCTTCCGGAAGAGATTCTGGAGCAGTTGGAGTGGGCGGAGCTTCTGGAATCGATGCAATTCTTTCTCGAAGATTCCGATTATCCCTTTGAATTGATTCCTTCTCGTTCGACATGATGGATAAAGCAGCGCGAAGTCTAGAAACACTTCATTTAGTTATTTCTGCTTTCATTGATAAGAAACTCACTCTTCAAAACCTCTTTCTTTTTCCCGAATCTCCAATTTCAAATGCTCTTCATTTTGCAGTAATTCCAGCTTCATTAACTGAACTATCTCGTTCTGGTGCTCCAATTGTGCCGTGAGCTCATCAATTCTCTCCTTTTCAGCTTTCGATTGATCCGAAAGTTTTGTGATCTTCTCCAGTAGATCATTCTGGATGATCGAATGACTGCAATTATTACTTATCGATTTTTCATGTTCAAAACTCGCTCACTTTTTCTCTGCCAAATGCATTCTCGTTTCATTCGCTTCTAGTCTAGACACCTTCATTCTCAGCTCTTCTATTTCCTTTTCCTTCTTTTCCATCTCCGATTCTCTGCTCTCCGCTCCTTTTTCCTTTTTCTTCGTTTCCAGCTTCAACGCCTTCAATTTCTTCTCCACCTCTTCTGTTCTCTTGGCTTTCTTCTCGTACTTTTCCAGTTTATTCTGTGTCATTTTGAGCTCCTTTTTAGCTTCGTTGCACATTTCGCTCGTTCTCAGACACTTTGCACAATTCTTCGATTGATTCATGTCAACCATGGGACCCGTTTCGAGCGCAGAGATGTTCTGAACATCATTTGGAGCCGAGATCTTCATTTCTGGAGCTTCTTTTAGCGTTGACGTCTTCTGAATGCCATCTTGAGTTGTCCTCTGAATAACTTCATCCTTATTCTTGGCTTCTGAGCCCTTCTCGATTTTAAGATCTTCTAATTTTTCAACAGCAGTCTCCACGGCTTTCTTATAAGTCCTCGATTCTCTCATATTTGTCTTTTTCGGAGTTTCCTTTTCTGCAGCAGTAACACTTGGCTTCTTATCTAGAAAGCTATTTGGTTTTGGAACAGATGCAGATTCCAAAACTCTTACCATCAGCGCGGAAATTCGGCACATCATCAAGGTCTAATGTTAGATTTTGGCAAAATGATCGGAATTGAGTTTCGTCCAGAATCAAATAATATAAATCTAGAGTTTGGAAATCAAAGAATTCGTTACGCCATGCAGATAAATAGTGAATCCGAACTGCACATGCCTTTGTTAATGGCTCCACAACCTTCATATTTGACCCAATTTTGGTTAGTCCAAACTTCCGACAATTCGAAATGAACGTTTCTTTACTAATCATATCATCGATTTTAAAAATTCGCAGCTCAACCAATGGACTCGGAGTGTTGGATTGTAATTGGAATGAGCAATGATTTTTGAGTTGATTGATAACTGATTCAACATGCTCCACTGAAACATATGTTCCCTGAAAGTTTATATTTCAAAATATTCAGAATATCATATAAAACAACAACCTCATCCATTTCAGAATATACTTTCATGAAGCTTATAATTTCATCTTTGAAATTCTTCAAACAATTCTCATGTTTTTCGCATGAATCCTTTGCCCAATTCAAACTACAAACTACAACTTCAAAGATATGGAAAACTGCTTGCTCAATTCTCATCACTTGTTTGCCTCGAGGACTGATAAGATTCAATGTCCGCATTGACAAATCGACAACCATTTTTAGCACGGTTAATTCGTGAACTGGATCTGGACAAATCTGAAATTCCAGACGGATCATTTTCAAGTACTTTGATGCGCAGTTACCGTAATTCTCGTTTTATCCACTTTGAATTCTTCAAGAATGTACCAGAATTCAGTCAAACTGATTGCCGTTTCAAACTTTTTATTATTCGTTTCCCATTTCTTACGGTACTTTGCCAAACGATCTGAAATTCAAAAGATACAAATTCTGATTTCATGAATATTTTTAGGGGCTAAAGTAGTTGGGGGGGGGGGGGGGCACCCAAATTTTTTGAATTTGGCGCCATTTTTCGGAGGTCCCAGTGGAAAGGAAAGCAAGGGGTTTTTGCCTAAGCCTATAATTTAAAACAAAAAAAGAAAAAAATTAAAAAAAAATTTCACCTAAAAAGTGCGATTTTCACTGATTTTCGCCATTTTCAGTACTTTTTTGGCTGAAATGTTTTTTTTAATTTTTTTCTTTTTTTGTTTTAAATTATAGGCTTAGGCAAAAACGCCTCGTTTCCTTTCCACTGGGACCTCCGAAAAATGGCGCCAAATTCAAAAAATTTAGGTGGCCCCCCCAACTACTTTAGCCCCTATTTTTATGCTTACCATCATTCTCACTAATCGGAGTTTTCTGTTGTCTTAAAACTACTGGAATCAATTCCAAAACTTCTTCCGTAAATACTCTGTTTGTCTCGTCTCTCTTCTCTCTCACCGAGGGAATCGTTCGAATATACAACTTTTTATCCGGATAAAACCTTTGAAAAGCATCCAAACTGTATCGACACTCATCTCGAAGTTTCTTAGATTTCAGATATCTCAAATTCTCCGTGAGATAAATCAAATCCTGTTGGTCATGGAGGAAATATCTGCTATTATTTTTTCCACTTTGATCAGGATTGAAAAACTGATTGTAACTGTTCATGAGTGTCGTTCCGCCCGGAAGGTTGACTTGGTAGAGATTCTGAAAATTGAATTGTTAAATTGGACTCATAATTTCGAAAATACCATATTCTCTGGATCCTGCCTGACCCGTGAGGATGATGTTTTCATATATTGTGGCTCTCTCCAGTTCGTGTTTTCGAATTGATTTCCGTTTGGAAGTGTACAAAAATTACAACTCAGTTCGGGGATTGAATGACACGCACGCTGAGTGTGTAGGAACAAGTGAAGCTGAAAATATTGAATAAAAGGGCGAAAATCGGAATCTGGGGCTGATTGTTTGATATTCGTAAATCAAAACTTACCATCGGAAATCTTTTGAAAATACAATTCAACAGACATTTCTCCACAGCCTTAAATAGATCACAAGTTCGCAGGAATTCCTCTTTCTTCGCTTTGAATACTTCAGAATACACTGATTCAGCATAATCCTGAATCTCTGGGAACGTCTCCGTCAATCCTAAATTAGCCAATTCGTTCTTCAAATTCTGCACAGTGAATCCATCTGCTTTAGCGTTTCGAACATATTTCGTTGGAACATTTTCGAAATGTTTCCAGAATACGAACAACTCCTCCTTTCGTTTGTCTTGTTCTTCGAGCGTGACAAAGAAAATTGATTTCTGGAAATTCGAAAAAATTCAGAAACTCGAAAATTGAAAAACTCACATGATGGGGCGAAAAGAAATTGGTCATCTGAAGATAGAATCGTCGCAGAACATTCCGATTTTCGCTGCCGACTTTTTGGAAAATTCGATGAGTGAAAATGAGTTCATTCAGGAATTTTAATTTAATTCATTGAGAATTTCAAACAGACAATCCGATGCTAGAATACAATGAAGACCAGAAGGCGTCATAATCGGAACTGCTTTATGATCGGTTCTTTGAATAGGGTATCTGATGAACTGGAAGAATTTGGAAGAAATTGGAATTCTGTCAAATATTTCACTTACCTCAATATTTCCAATTCGATCCTTATATTTTCTCTGAACCTTTTCGAAGCTCATTGTCATTATTTTTCCATCAATCTCCTTACATTCCAATCGTTTCGAGTCCGGATTTCTGATATTGATAGCATTGAACAGTTCAGATTCCATCACGAATTGAACACCATGAGACTCGAATACTTGTACCAAGATCGGACAATTCGAATTGGTCTAAACAAGCTTTCAAAGGTGGTGTACGGTGAAATTTTTTATTGCATCAAAATGTGAAAAAATGCATGTAGATTAACATAAAAATAAAGAAAAAATTCCTTCATCGAGAAAAAACGCATCGAAAAATAGGGGCGGTCACTGTTCGGAACAATTGCAAAAACGAAACGCGATGAGATAGAGCTTTATACGAATACGAAAAGTTCGAAGAAGAACTGTTTTGAAACCGAAATGCGACGAAGCCGAAGTGTTACGTTTATGAAGTGTTTTTTGCAAATGTTCCTTTAATACAGTACTCTTTTCAAAAATTTTATCAGCGTTTTTTCTATCATTTTGACGGGAGTTTTCTCACAGAAGGCGTATATAGAAGATGAACTATAAAGGAAACAGTGAAAAACAAGAACTAAATTTCAAAAAAGTCATTAAAAGTGCTGAAAATGGTTTAAAAATCAAGTCGTGTAAACGCGCTCCATTGAGGAAACACTTCATAAACGTAACACTTCGGCTTCGTCGCATTTCGGTTTCAAAACAGTTCTTCTTCGAACATTTCGGATTCGTATAAAGCTCCATTTCGTCTCGTTTCGTTTTCGTAAATGTTCCGAACAGTGACCGCCCCGAAAAATAGGCTCAGAGCCATTAGGGACGAGCTTTTTCGCTCGTTTTTCTAGGCCAACCGGTGAGTAAAAGAGCGCGAATTCAAAAATTTAAAATTTTTACCCTCGTTTTCATTGTTTTTTCTGTTTTTTCAAGGTTTTTCAATATTTTTGTTGATTTTTATCCCAGAAACATCGGCTGAAAGCCCCGAAGTGCTTTCAGCTTATTTTTCGATTCGTTTTTCTTGATGAAGGAACTTTTTCTTCATTTTTATGTTAACCTACATGCATTTTTTTCACATTTTGATGCAATGAAAATTTCACCGTACACCACCATTAAAAAGTTATTACTTCAAAATTATTGTATTGGATAATTTCGAAGCTGAGTGGATTGTTACAGATTATTTTACCTCTTTATCATACGATAGAAAAATTCCTCGGCCCCCCGAAATGATACTTTCCAATAGGTCAGCGAAACTCCTGATGGCTACATGGACGTCGTTAAAGTTTCCACTTTTTGAATCAAAAAACATCTTCAACTCCTTTTCGAATTCACCATATTCTCGTTGTTTCCACATTGGTAACATTGTTTTGAACATGTTCAGAGTTTTCTTGTAATCCCATTTTTGCGACATCACAGAGGAATTGTTTGACTGAAACAAACGAAAAATAACGGCACAAAAAGGTTAGCTCCTATTACATATTGTTTGTGAATTGTAGAAAAACGAGACTGCATGCCGGCCCACCATTCTGCATCGAACGTAACGAATTCGCAAATTCCTTCGATTCTTTCTTCGTAGGATTTCAATAGAATGGATTGCATCGAACAAAACAAATCGAATGACTTTGGCTGAAACAATTTTTCGCTAGAATATTATATCGACTTTTCAGGAATTACGGTTTGAAACAAGTCTTTATGGAAAACACATTGGAAAAAATAGATTGCGTCGGCCTTGTTAATGAACGGAACGCGATCCATATTTCTGTACACCATTGGGACCGTCTGAAAAAAGTTGAGTAACACTTTTCAGAGAAAATGAATACACTTACAGCGTACATCTCTTTCGGATCGAAACCAAAGTATCTATGACTTAGAGGAAAATTCTGGAACCTTTTCAGGCTTAAAACTAGCTCTCGTGCGGTTCCGTACATTCCTGAAAACGAATTTCTTTACTTTGGTGTGTGCAAAAAGCGTTAGAACAGTTATGAAAAAGTTTCAATTATTTTTAAGGCCTAAGCAAATTGTTAAACCGTACGAAGCATATTATCGGAATTCGATAGAATCGCCTGAACCAATTCTTCTGCGTTTAGCTGCTTTTCTTCATAGCCAGGCGGCAATTTGACACAGTTTATAAGCTGAAAATGAAAATAAATGAATGAGATTTTCAGAAAAAAGAGGCACCTTTTCTGGAATATACTTCTTCATTACATGAGTAATTTGGGAATTACTTATGTTAATCCGACTGAATTCCTTTTCGAAATTCATCTGAAATATATTTATTTGATTGACTAAAAATGCTGACAAGGGAACCTTTTAAGTTGTCCGGCTGATTCGCATAAACCAACCGTAGAGAATGAAAGAGCATGTTTGAAAACCTATAAATCCGTTTTCAAAATCTGCTTAAGAGACCTCTAAAGTGCTGAAATTTCAGTTTCAGTACAAAAAATCGCCTTTTCAGTGCAAAATTGGCGATTTTCGAATGTGATTATCTCCACTTCTAGGAGGTTTCAGAACATGAAAATTTTTGTCATATACTTAAAATTAAGTAGAATTTCATATTTCAGCACTTTTCTCAAAAAAAATTTTTTTGAAAAAATTCGAAATTTTTCTAACCCTTTGGGTGGGATGATTTTCTCGAAATTTTGCCTTTTGGAAAAGTTTTTCTGAAAAAAGTGGTGATAATGTTCAAATAATATTGCGACACATCAAAAAGCTGATACACTTTCTGGTTTTATATCCATTCAAATTTAACCATAGTCCTTGTAGACCCAACTACAACACTTTAAAACTGCTACTTTACAGTGATTAGAACTTGAAGTCTTTTTTCAAAATTTTGGAAAAAAATTTTTTGTCAAAATTTCGTCTCCGCTTTTAAAATGTGATCAATATTCTGACAAAAGAGAAAAAATGACTCCAGAATGTCGAAACCCTACAAAATCAAAAAAAAATCAACAGGGTGGGAGTCGAACCAGCATATCCACGCTCCAATCCAAACCACTACCCGCCTGCGCCACAAATCCACATTTGAAGAGGAATAGAAACGCAGTGATAAAGTGATTGCTTTTCCGCGTGTGAAAAGAAGAGTGGATAAGAGAAAACAATGGTGAATTTAGGGCAAACTTTGGACTGAAATTTCAGAACTTTAGAGGTCTCTTAAGCAGATTTTGAAAACGGATTTATAGGTTTTGAAACATGCTCTTTCATTCTCTACGGTTGGTTTATGCAAATCAGCCGGAAAACTTAAAATGTTCCTTTGTTTAAAATGTTGTTGTGAGTGATTAAAGAAGCAGAAAAGAATTCAAATAGAACGGAAAAATACAAAAACATGGTCGAAAAAAGTTAGAAAATTATATATTCGAAAATCCATATTTTTTCTGGAAAACTGCAGACTTTTTGAGAAAAAAAACTAGTTTTCCAGCTGAAATTTAATGAATTTTTCAATAAGAGCAAATAAAGAAGCAGAAAATACTCGTTTTTGACCTCGAAACAACTGAAAATCGAAGAAAAATTGATTGAAAAATGTTAAATTTCCGAAAGTACGCAAACACCGTTACGCACAATTGCACACATTCTCCCAAAACATTTTTTGAGCTAATTTTCCGTTTTTTCTTCCTTTTTCATCAAATTTTCAGCATTTTTCAGACACAAATGAGTTGTCGAATCATACACAGAGTATTTAAGAATCTATAGAAAATTTCCAATGAGTCTGGGCTTTGATCCAACTGAACCGTATAATGTGAAAATTTGCAAAAGTCGATACTTTTCAGACAACTCCAATTGTGTACAAGAGTCTTCGAAACGAGTCGTTTGTGTCTGGAAAAATCTGAAAATTTGGTGAAAAAAACATCTGAAAATTTGGTGATGAATATTCCAAAATACGCAAACACAACAACGCAAAAATGCACAAAAGTGGGCGGACTATGTCTACAGTAACCTGTCAAAAATAAATTTGTGGTTTCAACTGAAATTTAATCGAATTTTGAGATTTTAGAGCTACTTTTACTAATTAATAAAGCTGAAAACTTTGTTGATTTTCTTGCAAATTTTCAGTCTTAAAAACTTTCTTAAAAACCTTTCTTAAAAGTCTTAAAAACCATTTTTAAAATTTATATTTTTTGAAGAGTGTGCAATTGCGCGTAGTGGTGTTTGCGTCCTTTCGGAAATTTTATATTTTTCAATCAATTTTTCTTCGATTTTCAGTTTTTTCGAGATCAAAAACGGGTTTTTTGCTTTTGTATTTGTTTTTTTTTTTTCAAAAAATGCATTAAACTTCAGCCCGAAAACCTGTTCTTTTTCTCAAAGGAGATTTTCAACCAAAATATGGATTTTCAAATATTTACTTTTTTGTCGTTTCCGTTCTGTTTGAATTTATTTTCTGCTTTTTTAATCGCTCTGTATTTTCTAGCCAATCGAATGAATACATTTCAGATGAGTTTGGAATCGGGAATCAATCAGATTTGTATGAGTAACTCCCAAATTGCTCATGTAATGAAGAAGTATGTTCCAGAAAAGGTGCCTCTTTTTTTCTGAGAATCTCATTTAATTACTTGCATTTTTCAGCTTATGAACTGTGTCAATTTGCCGCCTGGCTATGAAAAAAATGTGCTGAACGCAGAAGAAATGGTTCAGTTGATGCTTTCGAATTCCGATAATATGCTTCGTAAGTTTAAACTGAATTTATATTAATAACCGTGATTGTGTCTAATATATACCGATTTCAGGAATGTACGGAACGGCACGAGAGCTATTGCTGAACCTGCAAAAGTTCCAGACTTTCACTCTTAGTCATAGGCACTTTGGTTTCGACCCGAAAGAGCCTTACAATGTAAGCGCATTCGTTTTCTCAGAAAATGTTTACTCAAACTTTTCCAGGCAAACCCTATTGTGTACAAAAATATGGATGGAAATACGTTTTTAAACAAAGCCGATGCAATTTCTCTTTTCCACAATATTGTCGACAAAAGTTTATTGGACACCGTAATTCCTGGAAAATCGATGAAATTTTTATTAAACTTTTTTCCAGCCAAACTCATTCAAATTTTTTCGATCGATGCAATCAATTTTATTGAAGTATCACGAAGAGAAAATCAAGGGAGTTTGTGAATTCAATAAGTTTGATGAAGATCAGTGGAACGGGATCCGGTCTCGTTTTTATCAAGTTTACGAGTCATTAGTAATAAAAATGAACATTTTTGTGTTATCATCTCATTGATTTCAGGCCCAATTTTCATGTGTTTTCTCTCATAAATGGAAATACGAGGATGCTCTGGCATTCGGCACGGCACTGATACCTGTGTGGAAAGAGCAGGAATACTGTGAGTTCGAAAAGGAACTGAAGACGTTTTTTCATTCAAGTAGTGGAAGCTACACCAATGTCAATGTAGCAATCACGAGTTTTGCTAATTATATGAAAACTTTCATCGAAATTTATCCTGGAAAGTTCCTACCATATGATAAAAAGGTAATTTCATCTGTTTTTGGTTACCGTACGGTTGAGACACAGAGAGATAGTATCTTTGCCTCGACCGATTGCACAGAAGGGCTTGTCTGCGAGGAACCGATTCCGAGGGAAAATTCTAATATACATTGTCCGTATTACGAATTTCTTGTGTCTTTCTTTCAGACGAACCCAAATAGTCCGATAGTAGTTCGAGTATTCGCGTCTCATGGTGTTCAATTCGTGATGAAATCTGAACTTTTCAATGCAATTAACATCACAAATCCTAATTCAAAGCGATTGGAATGTAACGATATTAGTGGAAAATTGTTGGCAAAATTTTGGCAGAGAAAAAGTAAGCGAATTTTGAACAAAAATATTTAAAAAATCAATACTTTCAGTCATTCGATCAGTCAGAATGAGCTATTTCAGAAGATCACTGATCTTTCGGATCAATTGAAAGTTGAAAAAGAGAAGAACGAGTTGTTGCAATCAGAGAAAATCGATGAGCTCACAGTACAATTGGAGAATCGAAACGAGAAAATCCAGTCAATGGAAGTAGAAAAACAGCAAAATGAAGAGAGACTGCAATTAGAGATTCGTCAGAAAGAGAGAGGAATCGAAGAGTAAGATTTAGACCTAGAAATCGGAATTTTCAAACAAATTACTTTTCAGACTTCGTGCTGCTTTGTCTATCATGTCAACCGAGAAGGAATCGATTCAAATAGACAATCGACACCTTCGAGAACAAATTGCCTCAATTCCAGAAGCTCCGCCCACTCCATCAGTTCCAGAATCTCCTTTGGAAGGACCAACACATCACAGATTTGCGCTGCTTGGATTCCAAAAAATCAAAGATTCACTATACCGTAAGAAACAGCTGAAACAGGCAAAGGAGATGATTGAAAAGTGAGTTTCTAAAGAGATTGTGGTCCCTAAATTCTAATATTTTCAGAATGAAATCCTGCACGGATCTTGTGGAAATTCATCAAATCGCTGATTACGAATATTATCAATTCGAATGGAATCTGTTGAAATATACAAAAGAAGTGGAATTGAATATCCAGAGAATCAAAGAAACCTGTGATGTATCCACTGTCACTCCACTTCCAGTTTCCCCAGAATTCTCTCAACGATTCATGAATTTATATTGGAGAATAATTAATAATCAGCCGATAGCATCTTCTGAAATTGAAGTATCTGATTCTGAATGTTTCATTTGTACTGAAGAAATGACTTCGGATCAGAAGACATTGCAATGTGAGGAATGCAGAAAAACGACACATTTCGAGGTGAATTCAGAGAATTCTGGGATATATTTGATAATTATTGATTATTTCAGTGTGCTTCACAATGGCTGAAAATCCATCGATCATGTCCACATTGCAGAAGAGAAATGTTAGATCCTGAGGAATTTCCGAATCTCAGCCATTGATTTTTTCTGTTAATTTGTTATGTTTTCTTTTTGAATTTATGATTTTTTTCTGTTTTTGTTATTGAGTTTATCAGAAACTCTGTGAATTTCTGTTTTCTAGAAACCGAAAATGCTATTTTTCTAATGGGGTTATTCAGTGCGAAGCAATTCAGCAAATTGCTGGTTTTTTCCTTATGCAGAAAGCAGAAAAACCAGCAATTTTGCTGCGGCCGCGGAAGCTATTTTGCTGGAGTTTTCTAGGCCATGGGAGTTCGTCCTTCTCCTCGTGGAGTACACATCGCCACAAGATTAAAGGCGCAACGAATTTCCCGGTTGGGTCTCGCTCCGACTTTTGTCCTGGACTCCACGAGGAGGAGGACGAACTCCCATGGCCTAGAAAACTCCAGCAAAATAGCTTCCGCGGCCGCAGCAAAATTGCTGGTTTTTCTGCTTTCTGCATAAGGAAAAAACCAGCAATTTGCTGAATTGCTTCGCACTGAATAACCCCATAATGAATTTCTCTTTGTTTCACTGCCTCATCCTCAACATTTTTATTGGTTTCATACTTCTATTTGCATACCTTTTATGCTTCTTTCACTCTGGCTTCTCATCTATAATAAATTCCAGATGAGTCTAATAACCAATATCGGACAACAACCTATGGCGAAATTCACAATTTATGATGCTCTCGGAAGATATATCCCAAGAACGGTTTCATCTGTTTTCATAGATTTTTTTTTGAGTTTTCTTCATTTTTTAGCTCCTGCAAAGTGTCACAGCAACTGGATATAAACAAAAATGTAACAACGAAGAGGAAGTGATTCAGGCGATTCTCTCAAATTCCGATGATATGCTTCGTATGTTCAATCAAAAATTACGGAATTTTTGCATGCAATGATCGTAGTTTGTCGCTTTCTGAGTTCCTACGGCTTGAGAAGTCATTATTTCCGCCTTCAAATTTGAATTTCTTGTTCGAAGTATTTTTTTCGGCGCTATCTCTTTTGCACACACAAAATGAAATAATAATATATAGAACCAGACTTTTAAAATTTCAGGAATGTACGGAACGGCACGAGAGCTATTGCTAAACCTGAAAGTTTTCCAGAATTTTCCTCTAAGTCATGTATGCTTTGGTTTCGATCCAAAAGAGCCATACACTGTACGTTTGTTCTTTTATAAAATTATTACTCTTACGGCGTTGGGCGTTATACAGCTGGAAATACATTTGAAGCGTCAGATCAGCAGCGAAAAAACGTTTTTTTTTAAATATTCAACTGTGTTATGGTCTGTAACGCGCATCGCCGTCAGATTAGAGTAATACATATGACTTTCTAGACGATCCCAACTGCGTACAGAAATATGGATGGAGTTCCGTTCATGAACAAAGCCGATTCGATTTCTCTTCTTCGTACTGTTATCAATAGAGATATGTTTGAGAACGTAATTCCTGGAAAATTGATAAAATTTCCTAGTAAAAATTTTTCAGCCAAGTTCATTCAGACTTTTTCTTTCGATGCAAGCCATTCTATTGAAATCGTGCGATGAGAGAATCGACGGAGTTTGTGAATTCATTAAGTATGAAGCGGCTTGGCATGCGAAATTCCAGTATAGTTTCACTGCAATTCACAAAGATTCCGTAATAAAAATGTACATTTCGTGTCATCAACTCTCCATTTGTTTCAGAAACAAATGCCATTGCCTCATGAATGGGATTACGAGAAAGCTCTGGGAATGTTCAAAGTACTGTTACCTGTGTGGACTCGAGAAGAATATTGTGGATTCGAAAATGATTTGAAGACGTTTTTCGATTCAAAAAGTGGAAACTTTGATAATGTGATTAGAGCAATTTTTAGTTTCGTCGGTTACTTGAAGCATTCGATTTCGATGAACCCAGAAATGTTCCTACCGTATGATCAAGAGGTAAAATCAAGATATCAATCCACTTAGCTTTAAAATTATCGTTGTTTTCTTTCAGAAGAACCCAAATAGTTCTATTGTCGTGCGAGTTTTCGAATATCACGATGTCCAATTTGTATTGAAATCTGAATTATTCAATGCGATCAACATTAGAAATCCCGATTCGAAACGATTGGAATGTAAGGATATTGATGGGAAATTGATGACGATGAGCTTCGAAAAAGTTCAGAGGATATATAAGGATCGAATTGAAAACATTGAGGTAAGTGAAATAAATGACAGAATTTCAGTTAAATCGAATTTATTTCAGTTCATTAAATGTCCCATCCAACGAACAAATCATAAAGCAGTTCCAATTATGACGCCTTCTGGAGGTCATTGTATTCTGGCGATGGATTTTCTGTTTGAAGTTCTCAATGAACTCATTTTCACTCATCGAGTTTTCCAAAAAATAGACAGCAAAAATTCAAATGTTCTACGACGGTTTTTTCTTCAGATGACCGATTTATTTCATCATGTAAATAGTTCGAATACTGAGTTTATGATTTTTTGAATTTTTGCAGAAATCAATTTTCTTCGTTACACTGGAAGAACAAGAGAAACGAAATGGGGAGATGATCGCATTCTGTAAACATCTCGAAAATATTCCAGCAAAGTTTGTTCGAAACGCTGAAAAGGATGGATTCACGGTTCAACGTTTGAAGGAGGAACTGGAGTATTTAGGATTGACAGAGATGTTCCCGGATGTTCAGAATTATGCAGAATCAGTGTATTCTGAAGTACTCAAAACGAAAAGAGAGGAATTTCTAAGAACCTGTGACCTGTTCAAAGCTGTGGAGAAATGTTTATTGAATTGTATTTTCGAACGATTTCCGGCGGTAAATTTATGATTTTCAACCTTCAAAAAAAGTCGCGAAAATAATTGGAAATTCTAGCCGTCACATTAAACTGCTCCTGGCCCCAGAAATCCCAGATTTTGGTTGAGATTCTCATAAAATGTAGTATTTTTTCTAAAATTATAGACCTGGCCTGAACCGTTTTGTTTGCCTTCCACTAGTTGATCCGAAAAATACTGCAAATTTTTTAGATATATTTGAAAATTTATTTCAGCTCCGCTTATTCCTGCACACTCAAAACGCTTGTCATTTGTTTCCCGATCTGAATTGCGATTTTTGCAATGCTTCAAACGAGGATCGATTCAAAAATACGAACTGGAATGAGCCGCACTTTAAGAAAGCAATACCCACATTCGTCATTTCGAATCCAGAGAATACGGTAGTTCTGAAATTATAACTTCAATATCAATTTCTCATTTTCAGTATCTCTATGAGGCTAAACTTCCCGACGGTACGGAACTCACAAACAGCTACAATCGGTTTTTCAATATGGAACAAATCCGGAAAAATAATATCAAATATTTCATTTATGATCAGCAGGATTTAGTGTATTTCGCCGAGAATTCAAAGAATCTGAAACCCCGAAGACTTCGAGATGAATGTCGCTACAGTTTGGATGCTTTCCAAACGTTTCATCCGGAGAAGAAGCTGTATATTCGAACTATTCCATCAATGAGACTAAAAAGAGAAGAATCGAGGAGAGTGTTCGCTGAAGAAGTGTTGGATTTGATTCCAGTCGTTTTGAGACAACAAAACACTCCAATTAGTGAGAATGATGGTGAGTATGAAAGGATTCATAACAACACAATTTTTTATTTTTCAAATTTTCAGATCGCTTGGCAAAGTACCGTATGAAATGGGATACGAATAATGAAGCGTCTGAAAGCACGATCAGTTTGACTGAGTTCTGGTACATTCTAGAAGAATTTGACATTGACAAAACGAGGATTACGGTAATTGCACATCAAAACACCTGCAATTAATTTGTCTGAAATTTCAGATTATCCCAGATCCAGTGTACGAGTTAGCTTTACGAAAAATGATTAAGGATTTGAGGATGCCTACATTGAATGTGATTGGTCCACATGGAGAGCAGATGATGAGATTTGAACAAGCAGTGTTTCACACCTTTGAAGTTGTATTTTGTAATCAAAATTGGAGAATGGATTTATGTAAAACACATGGGAACTGTTTGACGGAATTGAAAGATAGAATTATTGGTTTCATGAAAACGTATTCGCAAATGGATGAGGTTGTTTAATAAGATATACTGGATGTTTGAAATTGGGTATTTTCAGGGAACATATGTGACAGTGGAACATGTCGAATCAGTTATCCAAGAACTCAAAAATCATTGCTCCTTTCAACTACAATCAAAAACTCCTGGTCCATTGGTCGAGCTGCAAAAGAGGAAATGCCGCGATTTGATTAGAAAAGAGGAGTTCATTTCGAATTGTCTTAAATTTGGATTAACTAGATTTATGTCAACCATGCAGTATCCGGATTCATTAACAGAGGTGTTCAATGTTCGGGTTTATTATTTGACTGCGTGGAATGATGAGTACTTTGGTTGCGAAATGCTAGATTTGTATGATGTGATTCTGAACGAAACTGCATTCAGATTATTTACAATTGTCAAAACATTGGATTTCGATAAGTTGCCGAATTTGTCTGCAAGTGGTGAGAAACTTGGATAAATTCAATTGTTGACAATCAATTTCAGATTCTATGTCTTTTCTGAAACCAGGAAATCTGCTAGACATGCTTCCACGTGCTACTGCTACAGAGAAAGGAACTCCGAAAAAGACGGTTACTGTAGAACAGACAGTAGATCCAATAATCGAGAAGGACGTCGAAGGTAACAAGGATAGGAAAGAACGTTTTGTACAGAAGACGTCTCCAGATGCCACTCAGAAGACGTCGACGCGAAAAGAAGTTCCAGAAGTGCAGACATCAATTTCAAAGGATACGCAGAAGACTCCAGCATCTGAAAAAGCTCCAGATGATATTCAAGCGGCTAAAGTAGAGGCACCGTCTCCAGATGACGTTCAAAAGACTTCAGAATCTGAGAAAGCTTCAGAAGTAGAGCCACCATGTCCAGATGATATTCAAAAGACATCTCTAACGGAAAAGCTCCCCACAGTAGACATAAATCAATCGAAATGCTGTACGAAGTGCCTGAGAACCAGTGAAATGTGTAATGAAGCTGAAAAGGAGCTGAAAATGACACAGAATAAGCTGGAAAAGTATGAGAAGAAGGCGAGAAGGACGGATGAGGTTGAGAAAGAGTTGAAGGCGTTGAAGGTGGAAACAAAGAAAAAGGAGAAGGAAGCAGAGAGAAGAGCGTTGGAGATAGAGAAGAAGGAAAAGGAAATGGAAGTGTTGAGGGCGAAGGTGTTCAAAATGGAAGCTAGTGAAACAAGAATGCGGTTGAATGAGAAAAAGTGAGATTTAGAAGATTCTGGAAATTCTTCTAATAATGATTTTGCAGTCTAGAAATCAGCCGAAACGAAATGCAGGCTCAAATCGCCGATCTAACATCTCAATTGAAGGATAAGAACCAGAAAATTGAAGAATTAAAAGACCAAGTTACCCAGTTGACTCGTAAAGAGAAAAGTCTGAATAACAAGATTTCAAAGAAGGAGGATCATGT
Organism: Caenorhabditis nigoni; assembly: GCA_027920645.1. Classification (NCBI taxonomy): domain Eukaryota; kingdom Metazoa; phylum Nematoda; class Chromadorea; order Rhabditida; family Rhabditidae; genus Caenorhabditis; species Caenorhabditis nigoni. Next base: position 3,958,091 of record CP115866.1, on the reverse strand, counting down.
TAAAAAGTGAATTTTCAGTTCAATATTTTTAAAATTCAAAGATCTTCCTTCAGACTTCAAGAAAAGAATCGAGAATTATCGATCCGTATCTCGCATCTGGAACAAAGCAATTTGAATCTTCTAGAAGAGATTACAACGATTTCAAGAGAAGGTCTCGGTTCTCCCGATGATCCGAAGAATCGATTATTGAGATTGGAGAAGATTCTGGAGTCATATTCTCATGGTTATCAATTGAAACATTCCAAGGAGATGGTTGAAAAGTTAGCTGGGAAAACTGAAAAATTCAGACTTTAATTAATTTTTTCAGATTGAAATCCTGCTCGGATTCAGTCAAAATTCATCAAATCGCCGATTATGAAAGAGATCAATATGATGGAAAAGTGATGAGATATGTGCATGAATTGGAGATGAATATTCAAAAAATCAAGACAACCAAAGATTGTACTCTGATAACTCCACTCCCGGAACAACCATCATTTTCCAATCGATTCATGGATTTGTATTGGAAAATAATCAATAATCAACCAATCACCTCGACAGACTTAGAAGTTCGAGATTCTGAATGCTTCATTTGTTATGAGGAAATGATTTATTCACAGAAAACAATGATTTGTAAGGAATGCAAGAAACAGACACATTGGAAGGTTTTTATCGATTTTAAAAAGGTTTTTTCTAGAATTTTCTGATTTTCAGTGTGCTTCGAAATGGCTCAAAACCCATAGATCGTGTCCGCATTGTCGAAGAGAAATGTTGGATCCAAATGAGTTTCCAGATTTGGCATAGGAATTTAAAATTCCCTTTTTTTTTTGTCAATTTTTGTTAAATTTGTTATTAATTGTCTAATAAAGCTTCCTTTGTTGTTTTTTCTTACTAATAATTCGATAAATAGGTTTCTTTCTGTTAGTTTTCTTGCTTGAAACTGATTAATTTTCACTGGAAGGAAGCACACCCACTTTCTTGATTTTTCCCAGCTAATATACTCTTAAAATAATTTTTCGAGTGTATTTTCTGTTTTTTCGGGAAATTTATCGTATTTTAAGGGGAAAACTTGATTTAATCCGGAAAAAATTCGCTAGATTGCGGTATACCAAGGTACGCAAACACGACAACGCGAAAATGCACAGAAATGGGCGGACTATGTCTACCGTAACCAGCTAAGAATATAATCGGGTTTTTTCGCACCGACTTTTCATCGATTTTTGCAAACATTTTTGAAAGTGTGAAGTTAGTTTCAACGATTAATAAAGGTGAAAACTAACTTTTGTTAATTTTCTTACCAATTATCAGTCCTAAAAATTGATTAAACCGTTTTTGAAATTTCGATTTTTCGAAGATTGTGCAATTTCGCGTGCCGGTGTTTGCGTACTTTCCGAAATTTCACATTTTTCAATCAATTTTTCGTCGATTTTCAGGTCAAAAACGAGATTTTTTTGCTCTTTTATTTGTTCCAATGAGTATACAAAGTCCACAGCTTCCAACTTTAATCACAAAATCGGCGCTAAGCCAAGCGGTGCTTCGATATATTCCAAAAGAGGTTCGCAGAGGAATTTGAGAATTTTTTATTAATTTAAAATTCCAAAATTTCAGCTCCACAAGTATGTCAAACTACCACTCGGTGATTTCGAAGAAGCAAAGAACGATGGGAAAGAAGAGCTAGAATGGATGATTTCGAATTCTGATAATATGCTTCGTATGGATTTTTCTCTTTTTTTCCAGTTGAAACAAAACCGAATGTATAATTTAGGAATGTACGGGAGTGGTGAGGAGTTAGCGGAGTATCTGAAAATCTATATAGGATTTTCAAGTGATCGATGGATGGGATATGATCTGATTGAGCCTTATCATGTAATTTTTTGTGATTGATATTTTTTTAACTTATTTTTTCAGGCTTTTGTTACCGAGTTTTGCAGTTTGAGAGGTGACACATTCATTCCAAAATCCCACATGTATCGTTTTCTCCATCATTCACTCTATTTAAAGGCAGACACTGTGAAGGTACTGATAATTTGTATGAAAATCAATAACGTATTCTTGCTTTCAGTATTCCAAAATCTATAATGCTATTCTATCAATTTATCTGAAATCTGAAGCTGCTCGGAACGCTGAAAATTTGGAATTTGTTAAGCTGGCCGACTTTAAGAAGATTGTCGATAAATTGAACAGAGAACTCGATGAAAGCCAAATTCTGATGAAGCAACAGCAATATATTACTCTCGTCCGAAATCGATGCACGTTGCGGCCGAAAATTCACTCAAAATCGCATCGTCGGTCCCATAGCGAAAACAACAAATGGTGCATGCGCCTTTAACACCGTACCCCGAGCGATTTTTTATTTAGGGCCCATTTTTGGCTGTTTTTCTGTTTTTTGAGGGAAATAAATTAAAGATTTATAAGAATTAGACAAAATTAGATAGAAACAAGCGAAAAATAAGAAAAAAAGGACAAAATTCGATAATTTTTGAGGTACTGTATTAAAGGCGCGTGCAATAATTTGAAAAAAACGGTAGTGTTTTCTCTGCGGGACCTAAGCTCCGCCCACCGCTATTTTCTCGGCCGCAACGTGCATCGGTTTCGGACAAGAGTAATAATTCAGATTTTAAACTGTATATGGCTAATAAGGAAAAGTTCGACGCATTTTTATTGATCATTAGAGAGTTCAAAAATGTTCTGGCTCGCATTTGGGAAGACGATTATAGTCAATTGGAGAGATTAATTTGGAATTGTTTGGAGTCCAATCATCCAAATAATGTCGATGATTTGGATTTTATTTTCACTCGCTCGCAATTCATGTTCGCCTATGTATCAAATGTCATTCATTCCAATCGAGACCTATTTTTTCCCTATGATCGAGTGGTGAGAAATAATATCGAAGTTTATCTGAAAATAATGGAAAATTCCTACCAGAAAAACCCAAATCATCCAATTGCTGTTCGAGTATTCCAAGACAACGAAAATCAATTTATGATGAAGTCGGAGCTTTTGAATGCTCTGAATCTTGTGGATCCAAATATCAAGAAATACGAAGATAGCGATGGAAAACTTGTAACACTGAAATACGAGTCGATTTCTAAAGAATTCGGAGATCTAATCGAAAGAATCGATTTTCTTATAGTCCCCATCCAACGTACCAAGCACGCAGCTGTTCCGATTCTGACGCCTTCTGGAGACCACTGTATTCTGGCGGCCGATGCTCTTTTTGAGATTCTCAATCGATTGATTTTCTGCCATCGAATTTTCAAGATGTTCCAGGAATCCTCGTGGCCGATTCTTTCGGCTCATTTAGCTCAATTAGCAGAGTTATTCAGTTCTCATGAGGTAATTTTCTCCTTTAATCTGAAAAAAAACCTATGATTTTTTTTACAGAAATCGCCATTCTTCGTTACTATGGAGAAAGTGGAGTCGATTGAAAAATCAATAGTGAATTCTCTGAAAAGTTACAAGAAAATGTCTACAATCTCACTGCTGAATGTCAGGAAGAATGGGTTCACCGTGGATAATTTGAATAGTGTGCTAGAATATGATTTAGGATGGTCTTATCTGTTTCCAGAGATTCAGGACTATGCAGAAGACGTTTATTCTGAAGTTTTTAAAGCCAAGAAAGAGCAATTTCTGAGGACTTGTGATCTGTTCAAGGCTGTTGAGAAATGTCTTTTGCATTGTTTTTTCGCAAGATTCCCAAATGTAAATTACTATAAAAAAGTCCAAGAATTAAAATACATTCATTTCAGCTGCAATTGTTTCTTCACACTCAACATGCGTGTCATCGTCTCCCATATCTTCAATGTTACCGTTGCTCAGCAGTTCCTCAGAGCACAAAGTTTCAAGACTCCACGTGGAACGATTTCAGTTACAGTGGATATAGCTACAGCTATTTGACAGTAAGTCTAGAAGTTTCTTGGAATTCAAATAATCGGTTTAAAACAGGATGTAGAGATAATGATTCTTCCGGATGGACACAACTCATATCTTCAATCGAATATCTTGCAATTAGGATCTGAAATACCGCCTGAATGTCGATATTTTCTGCTAGATAATTCCGATCAATATGAACTCAAAGAAACGGAGGAATTAAATGAGAAATTGGTGGTGAATTTGGACACTTTTCAAAAGTTTCATACTACGAAGAAGATATATGTTCGGGCGATTCCAACGGGAAAGGATAGGAGAGATGAGACAAGAAGAGTGTTTGCCGAGGAAGTGTTGGATTTGATTCCAGTGGTTGTGAGACAGCAAAACACTCCGATTGAAGAGAATGATGGTTAGTAACCTTTAAGTTTGACCTCAATTATCTCGACTCTTGCGCGAGATAAGAAACATTGATCAACTGATAAATTGTCTCTCATTATATCAGGAATATTCCATCAGTTGACAATTTTTTGATATCTGTCACAGGAATCGAGATAATAGAGCTTCTATGCATTAGGCTAGTTCAATTTCTTCGATTTCCAGATCGTCTCAACAAATACCGTGAAAATTGGAGACTGGAAAGGCATCCATTAAAAACAATCAGTTGGACTGAATTCTGGTACATTCTGGAAGAATTTGATGTGGACAAATCGAGGATTACGGTAGATTTTTTACACTTTTAGATGATAAAATTTTAACTGAATATATATGTGATTTTCAGATTGTGCCAGACCCTGACTACGAGAATTCGGCATACAAAATGATGAAGGATCTCAAAGAAGGGTCTCTGAAAATCCGAGGTCCTTATGGAAGATGGGTGATTCAAAAAGAGCACGCGGTTTTTGAACTCTTTGTATCCTTGATTTGTGAAATGGACCGGTGTACTCTAAAGGGGGTGAATCACATGCAATTTATGAAGGCGTTGCGAATTAATGTTCTAACTGAAAGCAGACGGTTTTTGGAATGTGATGAGGTCATTGAAGATAATTCCGAACTATTCGAAAAATTCTGAATTTCCAGGGTGAATACATCGAATGGGAGAGAGTGGAAGACATGATTTTTCGATACCGGAATCTCTTCAAATCTCTCTGTCCAACCGAATTCAGCCCTTTACGCAGACTAAAAGTCATGAAAATTGATGAATTGGTGCTGATGGACGAGTTTTTATCAGAAATGAGCAAACACAAATTCGATAATTATCTGCGAGAAAACAAGGAGATGATGCACAGAAATGAGTTTGAATCAGTATGGAAATGTTATGAATGGTATCTGAATGCCTGCTTGGATGATTTCAAAACACTACGAGAAGATACATCTGATGTCATGAGAGTGATCAGAGAAGTGATTTCGTTTAAGATTCCTGAAGACAAGAAGTTTCTGGAAGCAATGAGACCGAAGGAATTTCCATTAGGAGGTGGGTCTTTTTTGTTGAGATTCATTTCGAAAAGAAGAGATTCCAGATTGTCACTGTAGTTGTCCAGAAAATAGGGAAGATGAAGTTGAGGAGAAGAAAAAGAAGAAGGGTGTGAAAGAGAAGGCAGAAGTGAAGATAGCTCCAGGAGCTCCGGAAGAGATTCAGAAGACGTCTCCAATCGAAAAGCTCGCCGCAGTTGACAAAAATCAATCGAAGAATTGTTCAAAGTGTCTCCGAACCAGCGAAATGTGCAATGAGGCTAAAAAAGAGCTGAAATTGACACAAAATAAGCTGGAAAAGTACGAAAAGAAGGCGAAGAGGACAGAAGAAGTGGAGAAGGAGTTGAAGACGTTGAAGTTGGAAATGAAAAATAGGGAGAAAGAAGCAGAGAGGAGAGAATCGGAGATGAGCAAGAAAGAAAAGGAGAACGAAGAGCTGAAAATGAAGGTGTCCAAATTGGAAGCGAGTGAATCGAGAATGCGATTGAATGAGAAAAAGTATGTGGAATTTGTCTTGCAAACGCGCTCTACTGCACAACTGATCACCTAGTTGCGATAGAGCGCTCTTGCGTGGTTTTTTTCAACGATACATTGATACTTTCAGTCATTCGATCAGCCAAAACGAATTACTCGAGAAGATCACACATCTTTCGGATCAATTGAGAATTGAAAAAGAGAGGAACGATGTATTGCAATCCGAGAAGATTGATGAGCTCACAGCACAATTGGAGCACCAGAAGGAGATTGTGGAGTTAATGAAGCTACAGATTCACCAAAATGAAAAGGATTTCAATAATGATATACGTCAGAAAGAGAGAGGAATTGAAGAGTAAGTTTGCATTCTGAAAATCGGAATTTTAAATTCAATTCTTTCACAGACTTCGCGCTGCTCTGAATATCATGTCGAACGAGAAGGAATCAATTCAAAGGGAGAATCGGAACCTTCGAGAACGAATTGCATCGATTCCAGAAGCTCCGCCCATTCCAACTGTCCGAGGATCTCCTTTGGAAGGATCAACACATCACAGATTTGCACTACTCGGATTTCAGAAAATCAAAGATTCCCTTTATCATAAGAAACAGCTGAAACAGGCAAAGGAGATGGTTGAAAAGTGAGCTTTTCAATACATTTTGTCTCAAAAATCTCAAATTTTCAGGTTGAAATCCTGCACGAATCTCGTTGAAATCCATCAAATCGCAGATTACGAGTACTATCAATTTGAATGGAATCTGTTGAAATATACAAAAGAAGTGGAATTGAATATTCAAAGAATCAAAGAAACCTGTGATGTTTCCATGGTTACTCCACTTCCAGATATACCAGAATTCTCTCATCGATTCATGAATTTATATTGGAGAATAATCAATAATCAACAGATAGCACCTTCCGAAATTGAAGTATCCGATTCTGAATGTTTCATTTGCACTGAAGAAATGGCTTCAGATCAGAAGACGTTGCAGTGTGAAGAATGCAAGAAAGTGACACATTTCGAGGTGAATTTAGAGAATTCTGAGCTATATTTTTAAAATATTGATTTTTTCAGTGTGCTTCGAAATGGCTCAAAATCCACAGATCATGTCCACATTGCAGAAGAGAAATGTTGGATCCCGAGGAGTTTCCGAATCTTGGTCAATGATCTGTTTTTCTTATTTTGTTATGTTTTTGTTGTTTTTGTTGTTGAGTTTATCACAAACTTCGCAATTTTTCGTCTTCAAATCGAATCGATATGTTTTTCTAATAAATTTCTTTCTCTATTTCCTTTCATTTGCCTGAATTTCCTGTAGATTCTATTTGAATATCTGTTCCGCTTCTTTTTTTTTTAGTTTTCAATCTATATTTCAGATGAATTTCGAAAAGGAATTCAGTGAGATTTACATGAGTAATTCCCAAATTGCTCATGTAATGAAGAAGTATATTCCAGAAAAGGTGCCTCTTTTTTATGAGAACCTCATTCACTTATTTTCATTTTTCAGCTCATGAACTGTGTCAAATTGCCGCCTGGCTATGAAGAAAAGGAGCTCAACGCAGAAGAAATGGTTCAGGCGATTCTATCGAATTCCGATAATATGCTTCGTAGGTTTTAACTGAATTTTTATTGATAACCGTGATTGTGTCTAATATATACCGCTTTCAGGAATGTACGGAACGGCACGAGAGCTATTACTGGACCTGAAAAGATTCCAGAATTTCCCTCTCAGTCATAGACACTTTGGTTTCGATCCGAAAGAGCCCTACTCTGTAAGTGCTTCCATCATTTTCTGTGAAAATGTTAACCTAAACGTTTTCCAGACGATCCCAATTGCATACAGAAATATGAATGGAGAAGCGTTCATGAACAAAGCCGACGTGTATTGTCTTCTCCACAAAATCATCGTAAAAGATCTACTCGAAAGCGTAGTTTCTCAAAAAAATCGATAAAAAATATTCTAAAATTTTGTGTTTCAGCCAAAATCGGACGAATTGTTCAATTCGATGAAAGCCATTCTCTTGAAATGGTACGAAGAGAGAACTCAAGGAGTTTGTGAATTCTGCATTCATGAAGAGGCTTCGTGGGCACAGACGCAGTATATTTTTTCTGCCATTCAAGAACTTTGCGTAATAAAAGTTTGCCTTTTTTTTCGGTCATCATTTTCCGTTTATTTCAGACAAAAAATTCAAATTTCATGTGTCAAGAGTGGAATTATGAGAAAGCTCTGAACTATTTCAAAGCACTGTTACCAGGCTGGAAACAACAGGAATACTGTGGATTCGAGAAGGATTTGAAGGCTTTTTTCGATTCAAAAAGTGGAAACTTCAAAGACGTCAGTCTAGCCATCAGAACCTTTGCTGAATTTTTAAAAGGTTTTTTTTCGCCAAGTCGCACAATGCATCTCCCGTATGATAAGGAGGTAATCTGCAGCAACAAACATAAGTCGGAAATTATCGATTTTTTTCAAATTTAGACGAATCCGAATTGTCCGATTGTTGTACGAGTATTCAAATCTCATGGTGTCCAATTTGTGATGAAATCTGAATTATTCAATGCAATTAACATCAGAAATCCCGATTTAAAACGATTGAAGTGCAAAGAAGTTGATGGAAAATTGATGGCAATGAGTTATGAAGAAGTTCAAAAAGAATATAAGGATCGAATTGGGAATATCGAGGTGAGAATTAAGGGTTCCATTCGGTCGGGAAAATTTAGCCGACCGACCGACCACCGACCGAGCCGACCAACAGCCGACCGAGCTGACCGATCGGTCGGCGCGCCGACCATTCCAGTGCATTTGCGCGTCTACGTGTTTGCACACGCAGCACTGTATTTTACGACAAACTACTCACTAAATGTCTCGTTTGTCGTAAAATAAAGTGCTTGGTACGCAAATATAGGCATTTTTATGCGCAAAGGCACGAGAATGGTCGGCGCGCCGACCGATCGGCCAGCTCGGTCGGCTGGGTCGGTGGTCGGCCGGCGGTCGGCGATTCTCGACCGACCGAAATGGAAGCCTTATACTGGACCTTGGACTGTGTCATTTTTCTTAACATTGTTTAATTTTCAGTTCATCAAATGTCCCATCCAACGAACCGATCATAAGGCTGTTCCCATTATGACGCCTTCTGGTGGTTACTGTATTCTGGCGGCGGATTTTCTATTCGAAATGCTCAATGAGCTCATTTTCGCTGAGCAAATTTTTCGAAAAATCGGCACCGAAACTTGGAATGCTCTGCGACGATTCTTTTTTCAAATGACCAATTTCTTTTCGCCTCATCATGTGAGTTCGTCAATTTTCGAGTTTGTGTGATTCTTTGAATTTTTGCAGAAATCAATTTTCTTTGTCACTCTCGAAGAACAAGAGAAACGAAAGGAGGAGTTGATCGTATTCTGGAAGCAATTCGAAAATGTTCCAGCAAACAATATTCGAAATGTTGGCGAAGATGGATTAACGGTTCAAGACTTGAAGGACGAACTGGCGAACTTAGGATTACTAGACACGTTTCCGAAGATTCAGGATTATGCAGAATCGGTGTATTCTGAAGTATTCAAGGCGAAAAAAGAGGCATTTTTGAGAACCTGTGATCTGTTCAAGGCTGTTGAGAAATGTCTGCTGAATTGTATTTTCAAAACTTTTCCAAATGTTGGTATTAGAGTAACTTGTCGATAGTGTGTCGAGTCGACACGAAACGACAAAATCCAAAAAATTGTGTCGACAGCTGTCGACAAAAATGTGTCGACAAATGTCGACATAATGTCGACAAAAAGTCGACGACATGGCCTAACTTTTTCAACATGGGTTTTCTAGGCCACCGCAGTTGATGGTTTATAAATGGTCCGACATGCACCTGATGTGTTTTCTAGGTCATTTATGATGATGGCCTAGAAAATTCATTTTGAGAAAGTTAGGCCACCATGTTAAAATAGCTTCAAAACACACCAACTAAGTATCACGTAATTCCAAGGCCATTTTGACGCGGTGGCCTAACTTTCGCAAGTTGAGTTTTCTAGGCCACCATGATAAATGACCTAGAAAACACAACAGTTGCATGTTCGACCATTTCTATACCATCAACTACGGTGGCCTAGAAAAATCAATTTGAGAAAGTTAGGCCATGATACCGCACTCGGTGTAGTCCTCCCGGAGGAATGTCGTGTCGACATTGTCGACAAAAGTCGACATTTGTCGTGCTAATTGTCGACACAAAATTTGTCGACAATCGTGTCGACAAGATACTCTGGTTGGTAACTTCTGAAAATGACCGAAATTAATGCTCATTTCTTTTCAGCTCCAACTATTCGTGCATAGTCAGAAAGCGTGTCAGCGTTTATCACTTATCAACTGTAAACTCTGCAATGTTCCCAATCCAGCGACTAGAGTACTCGAGATGGCTCCAGAAGCAGCGATACCATCTCCAGCTGACGTTCAGAAGACCCCAGTACCAGAAAAAGCATCGAGAATGGAGACGTCGTCTCCAGATGACATACAGAAGACGTTGGCACAGAAAAACACATCGAATTCTGAAGGCGTGATTCAGATGACGTCCCATGTTGAGAAGGAGTCGAAGAACTGTGAAAAGTGTCTCCGTACCAGCGAAATGTGTAATGAGGCTAAAAAAGAGCTGAGAATGACACAGAATAAGCTGGAGAAGTATGAGAAGAAGGCGAAGAGGACAGAAGACGTGGAGAAGGAGTTGAAGGCGTTGAAGTTGGAAATGAAGAGATTGAAGACGTTCGAGGAGAAAGCCAAAAGACTAGAAGACGTGGAGAAGAAGTTAAAAGAAAGAAATTTGGAGCAGAAGCAGATGAGGTTAGAAATGAAGACGTTGGAAGGGAAGATGGAGCAGAAGACGTTAGAATTGGAGACGAAGAGAAAGGAGTGTGAGGATTTGAAGAAGAAATTGGAGGAGCATGAAGAGAGGTATAATTCTTTTAAAAATTCGATTTCCCGCCATTTTTAAAAATACCGTAAAACCTGTAATAGAAGGGCCCCCTGACTTTCAACTTTGAGCCCATTTATCTCGGTTTCTGATAAAGATATAAAAACTTTGTCAACTAATAAATTGTTTATCATAATATCCTATACATTTTATCAATTTGAGCTCAAACATGACAGTATGGGGGCCCTTCTATTACAGGTTTTACGGTATTTCCAACTTTACCGTCACCAACCACTACCAATCGGAGAGAATCGAGCACATTTTGAGCCAACTGGAAATGTAATTTTTTTTAACTTTTTTCAGAAAATTACAATTTTCAATTTTTTTTTAAATTCAGCGAAAAACAAACGACACAATCTCTGGAACAACAAATTCACGATTTTCAAAAGAAGGACGAATTTCAGATGAATCAAATTTCAGAGAATTTGAGATTGATGGAAGGGTAAGGATATTTTTTGAGTTTTAGAAAAAAAACATGACTTTTTGCAGGTTACAAAACGAAATTCAAGGATTATCGCTTCGAAATGCGGAACTTCAAAAGGCCACGCCTCCAATCACCCCATCGACGTCTTCTGAAGTGGAATCTCCAAGTTTCTATCGGGAAGAACTTTGGAAACTTCAGAAAATTAAAGATTCATTTTGTCAAAAGAAACAAGTGACAGTGGCGAAGGAAATGGTGGAGAGGTAGCTTTAATTGGAAAAAAAATCAATAATTCAATCGATTTTTTTTGTCCAGACTGAAATCGTCTACAAATCGTCAGGAAATCCATCAAATCGCGGATTATGAGCTCCTTCAATTCCAAGGAAAAGTGTATCAATATATAGAAGAAGTTGAATTGAATATTCAAAAAATCAGAGACACGAGAGAATGTTCTTCTGTATTCCCACTGCCTGATTATCCCGCGTTTTCTAGAAGATTCCTGAAAATTTACTGGAATTCAATCGATAATCCAAAACTGGATGTTCCAGAATCTGTGGTTGGAGAAGTTGCCGATTCTGAATGTCTCATATGTTTCTTCGAAATGAATTCCGACCAGAAGACGTTGAAATGTGAGCATTGTAAGAAGGTCACACATCAGAAGGTACTGTAATTTTCAGATTTGAAAAAATGATTTTTTAAAACTTTCAGTGTGCTTCAAAGTGGCTCAAAATCCATCGATCGTGTCCACATTGCAGAAGGGAGCAGTTGGATCCAGAGGAATTTCCGAATCTTTCTTAATTTGTATTCATTTTGTCACTTTTATTTCAATTTTTCAATTTCCAGCCTGTTTCATAACCATAAAGCGGTTATTTTCTGATTTTTTAGGATTTTTATTCCTTGCCAGGAGGGTTTTTCCTGGAAATTTTGATCTAGAAAAAAATTTCACACATTTCAGTTTTTTCAAATTTGTTCTAGTTCAATTTTGAAGCTAGTTATGTGCTTTTAAAGTTTTTGAGAGACGCAGAGAAGCTAGAGCTGACTCGTTGTCTGCGTCTCCTCCCACTTTAAAGGCGCATAAATTTTTTAAAAATAGAGCTAGAGAGCTGATTTTCATGGCATTTTGAAGGTTAGAGCTGGCCTGACTAAGCCCACATAAAATGGAAACTCTCAGAAATTCCTATTTTTTAGCTTTAGAATTTTGTAATTCTGAGAGAATGTAGTCTGGAAATGTTAAGCAAAAAATTCCACACATTTTAGATCCTTTAAATTTGCTCTAGTTCAATTTTGAGCCTAGTTATGAGCTTTTAAGGCTTTTGAGAGACGCAGAGAAGCTAGAGCTCACTCGTTGTCTGCGTCTCCGCATTTTGCGTAGTCTTTTCAATTTTTAAGCAAATTTTTATATTTTAAAAAATTCAAAATTAAGCAACTTTATTGATTCAGAAAGACCATATATTTTGAGATAAGGCAATAAATTAAAATCCCAAAGTTTCCAAAAAAAAAAAAATAATTTCAAAAATTAGATAGTGACACAAGTCTGTGTAGTTGCAGTGCCTTGATTTGGTACCGCACGATACTGGAAACTGAATTTGAGTTGGTTGTAACTGACACGACCGCGAAGGGCAATCACATTTTGGACAGATGTGAGCACTTGATTGAGCATTGTGTCACAGCAGGTTCTGGAAAAATTAGAGGAACTTTTGGGGGAAAAGGCTGAAAATTTTATGGAAATCGGTGGATTTTGAGCAAAGTTATGGTTTCTCTGAAATTCTGAATTTCTGAATTTCTGAATTTCTGAATTTCTGAATTTCTGAATTTCTGAATTTCTGATTTTCTGAATTTCTGAATTTCTGATTTTCTGAATTTCTTAATTTCTGAATTTCTGAATTTCTGAATTTCTGAATTTCTGAATTTCTGAATTTCTGAATTCCTGAATTTCTGAATTTCTGAATTTCTGAATTTCTGAATTTCTGAATTTCTGAATTTCTGATTTTCTGAATTTCTGAATTTCTGAATTTCTGAACTTCTGAATTTCTGAATTTCTGAATTTCTGAATTTCTGAATTTCTGAATTTCTGAATTTCCGATTTTCTGAATTTCTTAATTTCTGAATTTCTGAGTTTCTGAATTTCTGAATTTCTGATTTTCTGAATTTCTGAATTTCTGAATTTCTGAACTTCTGAATTTCTGAATTTCTGAATTTCTGAATTTCTGAATTTCTGAATTTCTGAATTTCCGATTTTCTGAATTTCTTAATTTCTGAATTTCTGAGTTTCTGAATTTCTGAATTTCTAAATTTCTGAACTTCTGAATTTCTGAATTTCTGAATTTCTGAATTTCTGAATTTCTGAATTTCTGAATTTCTGAATTTCTGAATTTCTGAATTTCTGAATTTCTGAATTTCTGAACTTCTGAATTTCTGAATTTCTGAATTTCTGAATTTCTGAACTTCTGAATTTCTGAATTTCTGAATTTCTGAATTTCTGAACTTCTGAATTTCTGAATTTCTGAATTTCTGAATTTCTGAATTTCTGAATTTCTGAATTTCTGAATTTCTGATTTTCTGAATTTCTGAATTTCTGAATTTCTGAACTTCTGAATTTCTGAATTTCTGAATTTCTGAATTTCTGAATTTCTGAATTTCTGAATTTCCGATTTTCTGAATTTCTTAATTTCTGAATTTCTGAGTTTCTGAATTTCTGAATTTCTAAATTTCTGAACTTCTGAATTTCTGAATTTCTGAATTTCTGAATTTCTGAATTTCTGAATTTCTGAATTTCTGAATTTCTGAATTTCTGAATTTCTGAATTTCTGAATTTCTGAACTTCTGAATTTCTGAATTTCTGAATTTCTGAATTTCTGAACTTCTGAATTTCTGAATTTCTGAATTTCTGAATTTCTGAACTTCTGAATTTCTGAATTTCTGAATTTCTGAATTTCTGAATTTCTGAATTTCTGAATTTCTGAATTTCTGAATTTCTGAATTTCTGAATTTCTGAATTTCTGAACTTCTGAATTTCTGAATTTCTGAATTCTGGATCTCAAAAAGTCCACTAGAGCGCACTTACATCATTCCATACAAATCAAATTGCCCTAAATTGATTTCCACTGCTTGCCATGGACATTCTTGCATGCAAATCGCCGCCATTGGAGCCGTGGTCATTTTGAACTCGATTTTTTGTCCGGCTGGCGCTTTGATGTGCCAGAAACAGCTTGACGAGTTGCCTTGTGATGAGGTGTAGCTGTTTGGATCGCCAGCGGTGGCGTTGAATGTTTGCCAAGATGATGTGGCCTGGAAAATTAGAAAATGTCAAATTTTGAAGCTCTAGAATTTTGCCATTCTGGGAGAATTTAGTCTAGAAATGTTCAGCTAAAAATTTCAGCCAGATTGGCTTTTTCAAATCTTTTCTAGCTTAATTTTGAAGCGAGTTATGAGCTTCTGAAGTTTTTGAGAGACGCAGAGAAACTAGAGTTCTCTGCTTGTCTGCGTCTCCTCCTTTCCCACAGTGTATGGTGGTGCGTCCTTTAAAGACGCATAACTTTCTTTGAAATAAAGCTAGAGAGTTGATTTTTAGCACATTTTGAAGCTCAAAACTAGCCTAAATATGCTGAAGTTCTCGAAATTGTCGAATTTCGAAGCTCTAGAATTTCATCATTCTCGAAAAATGCAATCTAGGAATGTTAAGCAAAAAATTTCAGCTAGATTGCTTTTTTCAAATTTGTTCTAGCTCAATTTTGAAGCGAGTTATGAGCGTGTGAAGTTTTTGAGAGACGCAGAGAAGCTAGAGTGCTCTGCGTCTCCTCCTTTCTCATAATCTCTCCCTTTACCAACTTTAAAGGCGCATAGCTCGCTTTAAAATGAGCCAATTTTCCTGATTTTAGGCTCATTTTGAAGCTAGAAATTTGCCTGATAATTATGTCAAAATTTTCAAATGCGAATTCAGATTTTCTTTTCTGTATGCACAAAATAAGAAATTTTTACCTGAATAATAGCTCCATTACAATTGACAGCGGTTCCAGTTGGAAGTGCATCACAAGTTGGACCAGTGAAATAGTTGGGGCATTTGCATTGATTGCAGTTTTTGGGGTCAGTGAATCCACAGTTTGAGCAAGTCATTTTCGTTTTGCATTGGCCTAAAAATCAGAATTCGGCACTGAAAGTACGATTTTTGAATTTGGCAAGGCAAGAGCTTTAAAATGAGTATAATCATGACCTAGTTTGCATAAAGTCAGTTTTCCGGATGCGTCGCGGTCGTGCGACGCGGTTGGTAGATCAAATTTCAAAATTGAGGGAAATAGGTCGTGTTGGGGCTCATTTTGAAGCTCGTTACTTCCAAAAGCTGAATATTATGTTTTTTCAAACCCTCAATTGGTAGTTTAAGACTTTCAGGCAATTTTGAAATTTCGAAAAATATTTGAAGTCCTTCTATTTCTCTTATTATTGCTCCAAACTAGAAAACATTATGGTTTTTGAGTTTAACAAGTCACGAGCTTCAAAATGAGTATAATCATGACCTACATTGCCTATAATTAATTTTTCGGACGCGTCGCGGTTGTGCGTCGCGGTTAGGTAGATCAAATCTCAAATTTGAGCGAAATAGGTCATGTTGGGGCTCATTTTGAAGCTCTTGATTTCAGAATTTCCATTCCATCATTTTCAAAAAGCTTTGACTCACTTGTACAATTATAAAGCTTGTTAACTGCAATTAAGTCCGAAAACGCTGGCGCCTCTCGTTGTCCCATACTATTTTGCATACCATTTTCTTTGGCCAAAATTGTGTATTTGGAGGAGTCAAGAGCAAAGGCGTCTGAAAACAATGAAAATGTGTGAATTTTTTCAAAGACTACAAACTACAAACTACAAAAAGTCTTACATGGATAATACTGCATAACACTTCCGTAATCATATTTCAGCGCCAAAAGTTGAGCCTGGTCCAGTGGCATTTTTTGGAAATTGTATGCTTGACTTGGAATGATGTTACTGAAATCCACGTAGACATAATCGTCACGATCCGAGCGAGATTGTTGGTGCCAGAAGCCGATGGCGTGCATTAGTTCGTGTGTGGCGGTTCCGAGCTGCAAAACGGGATGAAATTCTTATTTTTGAGCATTGAGACTATTATTTTTGAATTTGGCAGGTTGAGAGCTTCAAAATTAGTATAATCATGACCTAGTTTGCGTTAAATCGATTTTTCGGACGCGTCGCGGTCGTGCGTCGCGGTCGGCAGGTCAAATCTCAAAGTAGTGGGAAATAGGGCAATACTGTTTCCTCATGATGAGAATAATATTATTATTGACGCTCGACTGATAGTTCAAAAATTTCAGTCAATTTTAAATTTTCAGGGATAAATTGAAAATGCTCTATTTCTCTTATTTTGGATCTAAACTGAAAAATTTTGTCATTTTTGAGTTTGGCTTGTTGAGAGCTTTAAAACGAGTATAATCATGACCTAGTTTGCGTCAAGTCAGTTTTCGGACGCGTCGCGGTCGTGCGACGCGGTTGGTAGGTCAAATCTCAAATGTGACTGAATTAGGGCAATATGGGTATCATTTCAAAGCTCATGATCTCGAAAATCTAAATGTGAAAGTTTTAGAACTCCTAAGCCATCCCTGAAAAAGTTAGGCCACCCACCGAGTCGCAATTCGGTCCAACTGAAACCACTTGATATGGCATATTATCCTGTTTTCCAACATACGACCAACAACCACCGGCAGATGACAAAAACAGACGATTTTTTCCAGAATTGTTTTCCTGGAATTTTTTGGTTACTGTAGTTTTTAGGGGTTACTGTAGCTTACCTGGAAACTCAAACAAGTGTTATCATTCCAGAACTTGATGGCTTTACGGACGTTTGCAATGTTTGTAGCGGCTAAAAATTTTCAAAATTTTTGGATTACTGTAGGACTACTGTACTCACAAAGTTTCGAGTCAAATTGATAGTAAATTGGTGTTGAGGAACTCCAGAAAAGTGTCGTATCCACGATTGCTTGTCTTTTCGATCGATAATTACCGTTAATTATCGAATTTGCCAAATTTTTGGCTTGATTTTCGTTTAGCATAATGTCAGATTCAAATGTGTATTCTGAAAAAAATTCTGGGGTTTTTTAAAAACAATTTTGAGTGAAGAATACCATTAATTTCCGAGTTGAGCTCTTCAAATCGCTTGGTTTGGTTGTTTTTGGGTCCATAGTTCTGGGCCATCTGGAAATTTAAGATTAGGCTTGAAATTTAAAGCATTCTGGTTTTTTATATACTTTTCTAGTGCTAAAACGAGAGACGTAGAGAAGCTAGACTGTCTGCGTATCTCCTTTTCTTATGTCTAACTTTAAAGGCGCATGAATCGCCTCAAAATAATCCTAGAAAGTTGATTTTAAGCGCATTTTGTAGCTTAAAAATGGGCAAACAAAATGATATGTAAGTTTGTAAATTTTGAAATTGTATGAATGCTGTTAGCGCTTTAAGGATAAAACAAGTGCAGTCCGAACTACTTGTAAGCCCTTCAGTTCTCATATTCTTGCTTTAAACCGAAAAATTTTGCCCATTTTGAGTTTGCCAAGTCAAGAGCTTCCAAATGAGTATAATCATGCCCTGCTTTGCATGAAATGAATTTTTCAGACGCGTCGCGGACGTGCGACGCGGTCGGTAGGTCAGATTTCGAATATGAGCAAAATACGCCAATATGGGTATCATTTTAACGCTCGTATCCTCGCAAAACCAAATTTTATAATTTCTGAATTCCTAGGCCAGCTCTCAAAAAGTTAGGTCACTTCGAAAAAATTCGAGACAAAACTGGAAAGCCATTCTATTCCTCTTATTTATGCTTCAAACTGAAAAATACTGTACTTTTTGAATTTGGTTAATCAAGAGCTTCAAAATGAGTACAATCATGACCTAGTTTGCAGAAAGTATGTTTTTCAGGCGCGTCGCGGTCGTGCGACGCGGTCGGTCGGTCAAACTTCAACGTTGAGGGAAATAGGGCAATATGGGTATCATTTTAAAGCTGGTAAACTCGAAAAGCCAAATTCAGAAATTTGAGAACTCCTAGGCCATTCCTGAAAAAGTTAGGTAACTTTGAAAAATTTAAATGGAAACTTCAAAACGATGATATTTCTCTTTTTTCTGCCCCAATGCGGAAAATACTGTACTTTCTGAATTTGGCTGATCAAGAGCTTCAAAAAAAGTATAATCATGACCTAGTTTGCATAAAGTCTATTTTTCGGACGCGGCCGGTAGGTCAAATCTCAAACATGAGCGAAATAGGGCAATATGGGTATCATTTAAAAACGCTTAATATCCAAAAACTGAATTTGAAGGTTTCGGAACTCCTAGGCTCACCAATTTCACGGGCGGTGCGACTCCTTGTCTTCCTTGAACTCTCGGAATTCGATTCTCAAATGCTTCGCTGATAATTCCACGAATCTTCTCTCGATTTTCAGTTGTATCCGGATTCTCCTCCACCAGAATCTTCTCAAGAGCCTTTGGATTTTCTGCAGGAGCTCCGAAAATCAGAGGAAGGAGGAGAAGAATAAGGATGAGCAATGTGGGAAGAGATATCATTTTTCGAAAGTGTCGAATGATGATTTTTCTGGTTTCAGGGGGTCCCTTTTATGTGGATTTGGGTCAATTGGTGTTGTTGTTTATTGACCATGGCCATGATATTTTTATTAAAAATTTTTATAGATATTTTGCAAAATGAATGGTCAGGGTTGGTCAGTGTCCAAAACATGCACAGTGGGATATCATGAGCAATCGGATTGGAACAGATTTTTGATCTTTTGGATCATTTTTGGAAAATTTGAAATTTTTTTTGTGAAATTTTGCAAAACTTAAAATTTTGAGAACATTTGAAAATTGGAAAATTTGAATGAAATCTGGAATTTCAAAAATTGAAAATTCAAAAAATGAAAAAAATCTGATCATCTGAAAATTAAAAATACAACAAATTGAAAGATTTGAGAATCGGAAAATAAAAAAATCTAGAAAATATGAAAATCTGAATGCTCAAAAAAAAACTGAAAATTCAAAAAATTCTGAAACTATGCAATCTAGAAAAATCAGAAAATCTGATAAATTGAAAATTGGAGATTCTGGAAGAATCTTAAAATTCAAAATAGTCTGAAAGTCTGAATGTGAAATCCAAAAATTGGGAATTTGAAAATTCAAAATTCAAAAATCTGGAAAATCGAAACATCCAGAAAAATCTGAAAAAATCTGAAAATCGGGAAACTCTCGAAAAAATGTGAAAATTGGGAAAAATTAAACATTAAAAATCTGAAACTAGGAATTCTTCAAATTCAAAAAGTTTGGAAATTCAGAAATTCAGAAATTCAGAAATTCAGAAATTCAGAAATTCAGAAATTCAGAAATTCAGAAATTCAGAAATTCAGAAATTCAGAAATTCAGAAATTCAGAAATTCAGAAATTCAGAAATTCAGAAATTCAGAAATTCAGAAATTCAGAAATTCAGAAATTCAGAAATTCAGAAATTCAGAAATTCAGAAATTCAGAAATTCAGAAATTCAGAAATTCAGAAATTCAGAAATTCAGAAATTCAGAAATTCAGAAATTCAAAAATTCAGAAATTCAGAAATTCAGAAATTCAGAAATTCAAAAATTCAGAAATTCAGAAATTCAGAAATTCAGAAATTCAAAAATTCAGAAATTCAGAAATTCAGAAATTCAAAAACAAAAAATACAAATATTCATTTCAGCAGTTACAGGTTTTCCAAAACGGGCAGTTCACTCAAACGGATAGGAGCATATCTTTTGTTATCAAGTGGACTCAGTTTCTCTTCTTTTTTCAGCTCTTCTCCGTCGATTACCTGAAATAAATTTAAGTTTTGAATTTCTGAATTTCTGAATTTCTGAAAACCTTTTTGAATAATCTGTTGAATTGAAAAACAGGAGAAATACCTTAATTTTGTAAGAGCATTCAAGTTTCGGTTGCTCTCTCATCTCCATTCTTCTTTTACAATAAATCGTTCCAAGTACACATGCCGTTTCTGGATCGATGTAAAAGTAATTGTATATTTTAGCTGGATGTATTTGAATTTCATCCGAGTAAATAATTTCTTCGTTTTTGCTCTCGGCAATGATACTGAAAACAAAAGACAATTTTTTGAAATTTTATCTCTAATCACTTACCATATCCCTATCCTCTTTTTCGTCTTATTTTCAGCCATCACTAGAATCGTATTTCCTTTAGAATGGTCTCGAACGAAAATCCCATCCTTCACTTCTCTCCCAGTTTTTCCATTTCTCAGAGACAAGAGGGATATATGAACGGCTTCTGACTTCACCATCGGGTTACCACACCAGAAATGTTTTCTCTTTAGAGGCATTGGGCTAAAAATTAAATATAATACAAGTGCAGTCCGAAATACTTGAAACCCCTACATTTCTATTATTTCTACTCCAAACTCAACAATTTTGCGATTATTGAGTTTGTCGAGTTGTGAGCTTCAAAATGAGTATAATCATGACCTAGTTTGCAAGATTTTGATTTTTCGGGAGCGTCGCGGTCGCGCGGTGCGGTTGGTAGGTCAAATATCAAAATAGAGCGAAACATATCAATATGGGTATCATTTCAAAGCTCTTATCTTTTAAAAGCTAAATTTAAAAGTTTCAGAGCTCCCAGGCAACCCCTGAAAATGTTAGGTGATTTTTAAAGTTCGAGAAAAACTTGAATTCCATTATATTTCTGTGATTTTTGCCCCAAACTGACAGTATTTGTGATTGACGTGTTCGGTAAGTCAAGAGCTTCGAAATGAGTATAATCATGACCTAGTTTGCAAGATTTCGATTTTTCGGGAGCGTCGCGGTCGTGCGTCGCGGTTGGTAGATCAAATTTCTAATATGAGCAAAATATGGCAATATGGGTATCATTTTGAAGCTCGTAAGCTCAAAATGTCAAATTTATAGGTTTCGAAACTTCTAGGACGTTTCTCAAAAAGTTAAGCCACATAGAAGTTAGGTGGCTGCTCAATTTCACGGGCGGTGCTACTCCTTGCGCCTTTAAAGTTCACAATAGAGGGGGGGTACGGTAGAGGATTTTCCTTTCTTAAGAATTATCGCATTGCTTTTTACCTTCTGATGATGTAGCGATAGTTAGGAGTGACTTTTTCAGAGGTGACACTGTTAATAAGCAAATATGCTCCAGGTTCAAATTCCATTGGCTCCGTTTCCACGGCCCGTTCGTCGGTTGTTTCCTGTCTTGGAATGGATCGCCAAACTTTTCCAACTTCGTTTCCAGGATTGCCATGGTGGATATTCACAAGTCCTGTGCTCTGAAAGATGAAGCCGTGGGAGAACAAAAAACAGTCTAATTACCCGCTTGTTATCAGTACTTGGTTCAGGATGGATTATCTCCAGAGTCAGTGTGCAACGAGTTTTCACATCCAAGTAGAGAGCACTGAAAATTAATGAGAATGGAAAATGATTAATCCGAAAAATCTCACTTTTCCATGCCACGAGCTGCTTTTTTGGGATCTATGCTAAGCACACTCCATCCTTCTCTGTATCTACAAACGGTTATTCCTTGGAACAGTTCACAGAAAGCACTGATCTCTATCCAGAAGTAACGCTTTTTGAAATCTAGTTCCTCCTCATCGGACACTTTTTTAGGAATGAATGCTTCAGGAACAGGCAAGTCCGCCCATTTTCCCTTCCATCTTCCATCACACCCTCCACCAAAAATTCCGGTTGTTCCGAGTAGTACCAGACGGTGTTTTCCTTCGTGTAAACGAGTATCTATTATTGAATATGTCATATCATCAAGCAAGCCAGTTGATTTGTCCCATGATGAACCTTTTTTTGCAGTACTTGCTGTCAATAGGAAATTTGAAGACCTGAAATAATGATATCGTAAAACCTGTAATAGAAAGTTTGCTTTCAACTTTCTACATTCCGATATACAGTACTGGTCAATAAGGTATACAAAAGTATATTTTTCAATTCATATTCGGTATTTTCAAAATTCTAGAGCTCGGAAAAATTGTAAACTTTGCATTCTTAGAGTTTTTGGACAATTCCTAGTTTTCCAGCTGTTTGCTGTCTCTAAAATACACTGGTTTGCCTTTTGTTTTCACAGGATACATCTTTCTCTATTGGATTTTTCAAAATTTCATGATTTTAAATAGAAGA
The DNA here is from genome assembly GCA_027920645.1 of Caenorhabditis nigoni. Classification (NCBI taxonomy): domain Eukaryota; kingdom Metazoa; phylum Nematoda; class Chromadorea; order Rhabditida; family Rhabditidae; genus Caenorhabditis; species Caenorhabditis nigoni. The sequence continues at coordinate 3,935,799 of CP115866.1, read as the reverse complement.
ACATAAATAACTTTTAAAAATGTTACACTGTTTGAAAACCCTTTAAATTATCTACAAAATGGTCTAACTTTCATTTTTCTATCTTAATTCTGAAGCTAGATATGCGTCTTTAAACATTCGGCATGGTGCATCGACAGTAGAGTACTGTACAATTCAAAACTCACTGAAACTCCAACATCTTTTTCCAAAAAAAGTCGAGATTTGTTTTCTCATTAAACGAATAGAAAATGCAATTAGCACCTGAAAAACCGAATCCAACGTTTTCGATTGGAATTAATCGATACCAGTCAACCAACGGAATGCAGTTGAGCATTTTAGAAAACGCATACGATCGTATCCGAGCCAAGATTTTGCGATCGCTTTCTGAATGAGACTTGGCCACATCTCTCCTTTGAACACATGACTGAGAAGAAAATATGAAAATGGTTTACCAGGAAAATGCCCATCCACCAATGTCAGAAATGGCGTATCGAACATATTCAACCTGAAGGATTATGGTCTTTTTTTCTAGTTTGGGGCGCTAGGGGATGGAGTCTCCTTTCGAATTTGGCGCCATTTTTTGGATTTCAGCCTATAGTTTCAAAAACACGATATTTTGAAAAAACCCAAATTCAAAAAGTATGAGAACGCATTACGGTACCAAACTCAAAAATTTGGGTGCCATCCTCCCAACTACTTTACAGTTACGTCCATACCGGGCCCTTGCCGGGCCCTTCGCGGGCCTTGCCATAGTTTCTTTCAGAAAAAATAAATATTTCTAGGCCAACTAGATTAGATATGATAGAACTTTGCGAATTCTTCAAGATGATACTACAGGGTGGTCCAAAAGTATGGTAACACAAGTTTAGTGCGAGCTGTTTGGCGCTGGAGCATTTTTGTAGCAATAATTATATGCCTATTATTTTCAGCATGCCTCAATTACCTTATTCCCAAATTTTCAAGCTTTTAGGTTGATTTTCACCCGAATGGTGACTGATGCTATGCACCTAGCACCTTCGTCGAGGTGGCCAAGAGGGGGGTGGGCCCAAGCAGCATCGGAAAAGTTCTTGGAATTTAACGAACAAACTAGTGTACAGCCTTCGGATGTTTCGAGCAGTTGAATACGGTCAAAAACTGTCTGAAGACGTCAGATCTCAAACATTCATCACCCCGGAGAGAAATAAGGCCGTCAGAGAACGAGTTGGTCGAAATTCGCACCAAATCATGAAAAAATGAGCCTGGAGCTCCAAATGCGAAGTAAGTCAGTCAGTAAAATTGTGAAAAGTGAGCTCGGACTGACCCCATATCGTGTTCAAAAGACTGGAGTTCTGTCGGGAAATAATAATCTGGTACGCATCCAGAAGTGCAAACCTCCATTTGCTGGCAAGCGCCAAAATGAACGCATGATGGTGATATTTGCCTACGAGAAACTCTCGACGGTGGAAACTAATTTCCTTTCAAAAAACAATTGAGGTTCTTCCCCGAGATCTGGGCTTTCTAATGAGCATAGAAACGTGGCTAACAGATCAATCAATCGTCAGAACGACATGGTTTTTGGTGCAACAACCTTCGAACTCTGATTTTTGTAGATCTTGGGGTGAAAATCGACTTAGAGTACTAGTAGGAGGAGATTTTTGTGTGGCATGTGCTTCCGTGGACCAAATTCTATTTTAAAAACCATGTTCGGACTGTTCAACAGGATTCTGCTCTCGTCTGCGAGGCGAAAATCGTTCCACCAGGTTGCATGGCCAACTTTTCAAGATTCAGCACGACTTGCAAACGGCCAGCCACGTCGGCAGACATGAATCTGCTGGACTATTCCGTATATGGAATTATTCACTCAAGAGTCCGAGCACGTCCACAACTCAATTTGAAGTCATTGGGAAAAAGTTCGGACTCAGAATGGGCTAAGTTCTCCCCAAAACACCCCCGTGCCACGGAAGATGCGTTACCGAAGAGACTCATGGATTTTCTGAAGAACAAAGGCAATCACTTCAAAAATCTTTTATTATTTTATCTTTAGAAATTATTCAGTAAGCTACTGTCAAATTTTCAAGTCGAGCCGAGTATTTTCGGAAAAGTTACAGCACTTTGAACGTGTTACCACCAGTCGGTTTACGCCCCTCCGGGGCTAAACCTCCTGGGCTCCGCTTACAGTGCATGTACAGGGTGGGGCAAAAGTTCTGCAACCAAAAGAAGACGTCATAACTTCTCGGAAAATAGTCCAATCCGGGTCAAATTTTGACAGGACTTTATCAAAGAGATGTTTAACCGAATTACATTATAGTTGTTTGTTTCTGGCAGCTCTATTTCAGATCGCGGGGCTCAACATCCTTGTGTAGCATCTTTGGCGGCACGGGGGTGGTCTGTGGGCAAACTGTCTCATTCCACGGTAAAGAAAAATTTGAGAGCATCCAAAAACATGTGAAAATAAACTTGAACATATGCTCTAAAAGTTTCAAGAATCGAAATTTTCATCGGATTGTCGTCTGACTCGAGACAGGCCATCCTTTTGAGGAATGAATTTGGAACATTTGGTTTTGGCACTTTTTTGGTGAACATCTTTTTTCGTAGGAGTAAATTCTACATCTTTTTGGGTAGTCTAATATCACGATCTTTTAGGCACCATGACTTAGACAGCATGATTTTCCCAATAAGTAGTCTTCCTGGTACACTATCTTGCCCATCTAGATCTGCCAAAAAACAGGAAAAAATCAAGGAAGGTGTGCAGAAAGTAGTGCCATCTTTGTGAAAATTGTGATAGGAACATGAAACTTTGCACATCTACTGATGAAGAGACGGGGGAAAATTTGAGCTTAAAATCAATGCAGGAAAAATGCGTCAGCGCGCGCCAGCTCGCGTCAAACTTGGGTTGCAGAACTTTTGCCCCACCCTGTAACCTTAAAGGAAAGTAATTTCCATTTTCGTTCAGGGACTATTTTCTAGAGGTCTAAACTCGGAAAATTAGAACATTTTTCTTTGAAATATGGAAAAGACTTTCAAGTTTCCGAAGTTATGAGTTTCTGTAATACTGAATAAAATTTGAGATATTCCGGTTTTCAAAAGATAGAAAATTTGGAACTTAGCAATCCGGAATCTCATATTCCAGAATCCGGAATCCGAACCCAGGAACCCGGAATCCGGAATCCGGAATCCGGAATCCTGAATCCGGAATCCGAACCCAGGAATCCGGAATCCGAACCCAGGAAACCGGAATCCGGAATCCGGACTCAGGAATCAGGAATCAGGAATCCGGACCCAGGAATCCGGAATCCGGAATCCAGAATCCGGACCCAGGAATCCGGAATTCGGAATGCAGACCCAGAAATCCGGAATCCGGAATCCGGACCCAGGAATCCGGAATCCGGATCCTGAAATCCGGAACCGGATCCCTTCCCCGGATCCCCTTCTTGGGAGTCCCAAGAAGGGAGAACTGATTCTTCCTCCCACTTCTCTCTTCCTTTATAGTGATCTTATCTCCCTGAGGTCATCTTGTGTCGTGGGTTTCTAAACCAATTCACGTAGTTCTTTTCTTCTAGAATTAAATTTTTTTCATCACGTTTAGATAATTATTGAATTTTCACTTTTGAAAATTGTGAAACTCTTTGAAAATATTACCTCTTTGAACCAAGGCTGTGCCACGGCCGGCCGCGGCTTCGAAGAAATATTTGAAGAAGCCGCGGCCGGACCAGGCTAGCCGTGCGGCTTTTCACGGCCTTTGAAATTATTGTTTCATGAGAAACGTAGATTTTTTTTGAAAAGTAGGACAAAAAAAAACAAAATTCTTCAAAAGTTAATTGATTTTCACTTCACGCGCTTTAATGAGGCTAGCCGCGGGCGGCCTCGGCTAGCCGCGGCTTTTCACGGCTTTCACAAAAAAGCCGCGGCCGGCCTCGGCCTCAAAAATCGGGCCGCGGCTGAGCGGCCAGCCGCCATTTTGCACAGCCTTGCTTTGAACATAATTATCTCGTTTCTTGTTTGTGATATCAACTAACATTCAACTAAATAAATGTTTCTGATATCAAGACAAACCCTTTTTCTTTTACTTTTTTTTAAATATTCCTTACAGGTATCGAGATATATTTGGTCAAAGTCGCAAAATGATGGATGTCATCATTTGTCATGTTACTGCCTTTCAAAGATGAACCTCCTGGGCTCCGTTTACAGTACCCGTAATCCTAGGGAAAAAAGCGTGAAATATACCGATTTTTGTACCAAATTGGGCTCTGTTCGATTATAGCGGGACCATGAAGAATGAACGGGACCATGCCCGAATGGACGGGACCATGCCCGAATGAACGGGACCATGCCCGAATGAGCGGGACCATCCACCGAATGAACGGGACCATGCCCGAATGAACGGGACCATGCCCGAATGAACGGGACCATGCACCGAATGGACGGGACCATGCACCGAATGAACGGGACCATGCCCGAATGAGCGGGACCATGCCCGAATGAACACGAAAAATGTGCTTTTAAGTTATTGAACTGAACTTAATTTTTTTTGGCTCAAGTTGGTAATTTTGAATTTGTTACTTTATTGTTTTAAATTTTTTTCAACATTCTTTTATTTATTTTGAAACGTACTCAAAGAAAATTTAAAAAAAAAAGCTCATTGAGCTGCTCCTCGGGCTGCCTTTGGTCTGGATCCTCGAACAGCTCCTCGAACAGCTCCTCGGCGTGTTCCTCCTGCAGCTGCTCGGGTTGCTCCTCGTCCCGTTCCTGGTCCTTGAGCTGCTCCTCGAACAGCTCCTCGAACAGCTCCTCGGCGTGTTCCTCCTGCAGCTGCTCGGGTTGCTCCTCGTCCCGTTCCTGGTCCTTGAGCTGCTCCTCGAACAGCTCCTCGAACAGCTCCTCGTCCTGTCCCTGGTGCAGCACCTTGAGCTGCTCCGCTTGAAGCTCCTCGGGTTGCTCCTCGAACAGCTCCTCTACCAGCTTCTCGGGTTGTTCCTCTGCTAGCTCCTTGAGCTGCTCCACGGACGGCTCCTCGGCCTGTCCCACTAGCAGGTTGTACGGCTCCTCTCCTAGTTGATCCTGATGTCGGTCCGGTTTTCCTGGCTCTTTTCCTTTCAGGAGACGTGGGCGAATCCTCTTCCTCCTCCGGCTCATCTTCCTCCTGGTCCACTTGTTGCTGTGGTAGCTGGCTGTGAGAAGGTCCTGGATTCTGCTGTGGTAGCTGGCTGTGAGAAGGTCCTGGATTCTGCTGTGGAAGCTGGCTGTGAGAAGGTCCTAAATTCTGCTGTGGAATCTGGCTGTGAGAAGGTCCTGGATTCTGCTGTGGTAGCTGGCTGTGAGAAGGTCCTGGATTGTGCTGTGGTAGCTGGCTGTGAGAAGGTCCTGGATTCTGCTGTGGTAGCTGGCTGTGAGAAGGTCCTGGATTCTGCTGTGGTAGCTGGCTGTGAGAAGGTCCTGGATTCTGCTGTGGTAGCTGGCTGTGAGAAGGTCCTGGATTCTGCTGTGGTAGCTGGCTGTGAGAAGGTCCTGGATTCTGCTGTGGTAGCTGGCTGTGAGAAGGTCCTGGATATTGTGGCAACTGGAACTGTGAAAGTCCTGGATTCTGCTGTGGATGCATCAAAGGAAATCCTTGCATTTGCTGCTGTGGCTGTTGTGGAAATGCCAGACTTTGATAAGGTGGTGGTGGGCCTGCCTGCAAATAAAAATTATTGTTAACAGTAAAAACAAGATATTCAATTTATTTTATTCGGAACCTATTCAATTGAAGGAAGATTCTGAAATCAGTGTTGACGTACTATTAGAGACACGGCGAGTTTTCACATTTTAAAAAAAATATTCTTTCATTTATTCAGATTTGATATATATCTACATACAAATCAAACAGGAGACCAAGAGACAGTTCCTTTTTTGATGTCTATGAGAGAGGACAGTGTAAGTTTCAGAAAAAAATCTTACACATTTTTGATCATTTAAGGCCATAGTATTCAACTCTTATTTTAATTCGAAATGGGACAGAGAAGAAAGGAGAACGCTGCCGCTCATTTCTACGCGTCTTCTACGAATTAATATCAAAGTATCAAAAAACAACTATATGGTAAAAATACTATAACTGCTTATTCATATTATTATAAAATATTTTAGTCCACGATTGAAGAATGCCAATTTGAAGAATGTCAAGAATCCGGATGGATAAAAACATTCGAACATCGACTCAACTTCAAAACGATCGAATACCTCACGATTCGAGGCGGTACCATTAAGGATCTGCAAATATTCGACCCCACCAACCACCAGGAAGACGAACAATATGGAGAAATGAACTATGAGGAAGAACCAAATGAAGAGGATGTGTACGAAAACGATCAACATGAGATCAGTTACGATTAAATTTCCGTCCAAATATATTGTTTGTTAGAATTAATACTTATAAACTTTTTAAATGAATAAAACAATAATAAAAAAATTTAAGAATTAACATTTTTTTTGAATCAAAAAAAAAATTAAGTTCAGTTCAATAACTTAAAAGCACATTTTTCGTGTTCATTCGGGCATGGTCCCGCTCATTCGGGCATGGTCCCGTTCATTCGGGCATGGTCCCGTTCATTCGGTGCATGGTCCCGTTCATTCGGGCATGGTCCCGTTCATTCGGGCATGGTCCCGTTCATTCGGTGCATGGTCCCGCTCATTCGGGCATGGTCCCGTTCATTCGGGCATGGTCCCGTCCATTCGGGCATGGTCCCGTTCATTCTTCATGGTCCCGCTATAATCGAACAGAGCCCCAAATTGTTGCCCAAAACTTTTTGATGACCCAAAAGGAAACTAAATCTCAATCCAATATTTCTCCTAACTTTAAACGAATGAAACTGGGAAAACCGATTTAAAAACAGCGGACATTTTCGTATTCATTTCTGAACTCTCTACAGAAAACCGAAAAAGTTTGCCACCAAGCGGACTTGAACCCGCATCGCTCGAACAAAAGCATGATGCGCTAACCATTACACCACGCGGTCGCCACAGAAAGAGTGAGAGAAATGGCGTACACGTGTGTGGGATTTCGTCGCCCTTTTCTCTCTCGCCCTCCTCCCTCGCCCTCTGTGCCCACCACGCTTCACTGTGGTAAAACCAAGGAAGGTCTCCAGAAGACTTCAAAATCAAAATTTTGAAAATTTAAAAGGTCGGGCCTAAACTAAGACACATTTCTGATCTATATGTTCAGGTTTCAGCTCAATAGGTTAACTTCGAATAAGCGTAATGACGCGCGACATACATACCAACATACAGAATTTGGTGAATGTTATTAGTAATGATACTTTTGGACCACCCGGTATTTGGAAAACTGTGTCTTGTATATGAACAAAGTTACAAATCATAAAGTGACCGGGCCTCACTTTTTTTGTCTGTAACTTTGTTTATATGCAAAGTACAGTAACCCAAATAATATAATTTTGTAGCACTTGTCAAGTTCTATCTTATCTAATTTTGTTGGTCTAAAAATATAGTTCCTAGAAGAAACTATGACAGATTTCGTGATCGCCCGGCAAAGACCCGGCCGCAAGTATGGTTAAGTCTCTACGTTTGAACTCGCCTAACATGAAAAATGCCATGCTTTACAGAGCAACAACTCTCCGGAATGATCTGTTTCAGTAGTTTTGGACGTTTCGCAAGAGTCATCAATACGCCAAATAGACAGAAATCTCCCAGATGTCCCTGTTGAGCATGTACTGGTTTTGGATCAGTAGAGATAGCCAATTCGTTCTTGTAAAATTCTTTTATTTGAGAGTAGGTGAACAGGATCTTGTCTTTGTCCCAGTTGTCGACCCTAGTCGAAATCTCAAACTTCTTGTCGAAAAATATCTCATTCTCTCTATAAAATGCGAATATTTCAATTCAAAACAAGTACATGAAAACCACACCCGCAAGTGCTTATGAAAGACCGAACGAACTCTTTTCCCTTTTCCAAATTTACATCATCAATATCCTTAAGATCGTAAAGCGACATCGAGAAGAAGTACTGACATGAAGTATTTGTAAAATGATGACTATAATCGGAGTATGGTGGCAAAACGTTGAATGTTCAGAAGAGCGAATTTGCAAATGGGTCAAAAACGGGCTGCTCCAGAGCTTCTTTTCAGACAATATTTTTTGACACATTGAAGTAAATTGGATTCAAAAATCTGTACATTGCTCATGGAAAAGTAATATACCCCAGATTTTTGGGCCGACGAGCTCGACAGCTTTTCTGACGCTGTCGGGTGCCATCTCCAAGCGCTGCTTTTTTTGTTTTTTTTTGTTTTTTTCTCGCGATCCTTTTTGTTTTTTTTCCTGAAAAAATAATAAAATATAACAAAAGATAACACGAGGTTCTTTCAGAATTAGTCTTTTATTAGGAGAACTTTAGAATTACAGGAGAAGAGACAAAAGATAAAGCGTAAAGGATAAAGAAACGAAGACTTAAGATGACGGAATTGAGATCTAGAGTTGGCTCACTGGTCGATTATATAGTAGCTCTAGATGACGGGATATTGATAAAATGGGGCGGGGCGTTGGTTGGATCGTTCCTCGGCCGTAGAGAGCATGGCAGCAGGCGAGACGGAAAGGCGGCGGTCTTCTGGCGAGCCTGTAAGAAAGAAATGATTAACAGGCCAAGAATGTTCCTAATGGTAGAGGCATGGGAGATAAAGGAGACCCAGCGTCTGTCCTGGATAGAGTCCAAAGAGCCTTCTGTATCCCATGCTCTATCATAAGTGATGCCATCCCTTAAGACTTAGCAATCCTATGAGTCATCCAAATGGAATTCAGATGAACCTTAGGACTGCCCAACTAAGGGGTACGGAACCCCTCACAATATACTATGATGCACCAAATTAGGAAAGCTTGAAATTAAGGCTATATTTTCACGAAATATAGAAAAACCAGAGACGCTGCGCGCCTCTGGCAAACATTAGGCTGGTGACTACGGTACGCAATACACACTGACGGAATATTGCGTTCTGCGGACAAGTAAGTCAAACGAAAGTCGTCCGAAATTTTTTCTCGAAATGGAAACCTTACTGAAAGAAACAAAGTTTCGCATAACATTAATTAAGTTCTCGGTATTTCAAAACTTTTATTTTTTGCGAGATGACTGTTCACTGTATCTAATAAGTTGATTCAAAAAACTCTAACTTTGTGACTTTGGTGACTATGACTTTGGTGAAAGTTCAGACTTACTTTTTCAATTTCCCATTGCGCAAAATCCCGCTCCACACTCTCGGCAATGGTTTCCCTAAGAAGTGACATGTTGGTAACAAACTCTCCCGGTACGATCGTAAACCTATTCAGCAAGCCAAATGTATTTGCGCCAATGTATCGGTATGCATTCCACAAAACAAATATTGCGCAAATCATTTGAATTTTTCATTTGTCTCCAATCTCAAGCGTAAGTTCACAAGAGTGCATGTAGTATTCCTCAACCAGATTTTGTACTCGCTGAACAAGAGATGGGCAACCACTTGACTCGTCGCTACTGTCGGTTTTCCAAATACCAATAATGTGGCATGACCAATACCTCGCTTGTCACAACACTTTATCCGGTTTCTCTTGGTTTTTGCAGCAACCATACAGAAAGTCATCCAGTGGCACATCCTGAGAATAGTTCCATTTATTGAATGTGTAGTCCGGGTGCACCAAAGCAAAGGATAATGCACCTCCATTCGCACGATTCTTCAGCTGAAAAAAGCAATACCATTAGAATAAGAAAAAAACCTATTCAAGGCAATAATGCGGTGCGATGACCTTTATTCAGACCCCGTATTGCTTACTTGGCGCTAATTTGCATATAATTGAAAAACGTCTTCAACATTTTAGAGCCAAACATTTCAAAACAAAACTATTTTAAACAGATTCGACGCGTATTGTGAGCAAAGGGAACTACAAGCGCGCATCTGAAATAGAATGAAACGAATAACACAGGTTTTATCAGTGACCCATTTATTGACCGCTTTGGAAAGATACAACAGGATAATCAGCGGGTAATTAGAAGGTTCTGGAAAAGCGGGAGGTACGGAAGTCGGACGCTGATGTCCAGAAAAGTGCGCTGATGAGGGTTTTAGCTGAAAGGAGTCTGAAAGACTCCCTCGCTAGCTGCTAAGTGCTCAGACCTAATTTCTACGCGTCACTGGGAGTAAACAGCGGGGGAAAAGAGTCAAAAACGATAAAAACGGGGACGTAGACGTTCGGCGTAACGGCCGGTAAGCGAGCGTCGCGGTCGCAAGTCACGCATGCGGAGGAGCGCCGTTGCACTAGGAGTTTTGCGAGGGAATTCAAATATATTAGAAATGGAAATGTCAAACTGATAAATGAAAGTTTCTTATCCAAAACACTGAATTCTAAAATTCTAAAATTCTAAAATTCTAAAATTCTAAAATTCCAAAATTCTAAAATTCCAAAATTCTAAAATTCTAAAGTTCTAAAATTCTAAAATTCTAAAATTCTAAAATTCTAAAATACTAAAATTCTAAAATTCTAAAATTCTAAAATTCTAAAATTCTAAAATTCTAAAATTCTAAAATTCTAAAATTCTAAAATTCTAAAATTCTAAAATTCTAAAATTCTAAAATTCTAAAATTCTAAAATTCTAAAATTCTAAAATTCTAAAATTCCACAATCTAAAATTCGGAACTTTACAAAACCCTGAATTTCAAAATATACACTGAAACTCTCCCCGAACCTTAGTCCAACGTTCTCGAAGCTAATAGTAAGGAAAAAAATGCGGGGAGGACAACTAGCAACTAAAAGAGAAACGAAAAGTTAATAAAAAGAAATAAAGAGAGAACTCAAATAGGTGCTAGAAGGGAGGGAAGGCGTGTGACTCACATTTGTTGTAAACTGAGGGTTGCCTCCACTTTTTTTGTTTCAACATCTAGACTGGTCCGCGGCAGCCTCTAAGTACACAAATTCGAAATATGATTAAAGCTAGAGAGAGGGAGAGATAGGGAGAAATTCAGAAATTCTGAATTTCTGACTTTCAGAAAGTCAGAGAACACAATTTGAAAAATTCTATAGATTTTTTTCGAGTTTCTATAATATAAGTCAGTTTTTTTCTCATGTTACTTTCTTTCCATGATACCAAAGTTTCAAAAATTCAAAAAATTTACTCACCTTATAAAAAACACATAGTTGATAAAACATTCAGAAAAAAATAAAATAATTTCAGGAAAATAGTAGAGTAGACGCCCATTCAATAGGTCGTCGAAAGATACAAATGGGTAGGACGGTCAGATAAGGGACGCATTGTATGTTCTTTGCCCCTCACGTCTCTTCACACCTCTATTGTCTCTCACCTTTATGTAATGTTACTCTAGAAGAGATAGAAGGCGTGTGACTCACATTTGTTGTAAGCAGAGGGCTACCTTTACTTTCTTCTTTGTTTCCACCTCTGGGGTATGCGGCAGTCTCTAAGCAAACAAATTTGAAAAATGATTAAAGCTAGAGTGAGAGATAGAGCGAGAGAGAGAGAGAGAGAGAGAGAGAGAGAGAGAGAGAGAGAGAGAGAGAGAGAGAGAGAGAGAGATTTTCTGAATTTCTGAATTTCTGAATTTCCGAATTTCTGAATTTCTGAATTTCTGAATTTCTGAATTTCTGAATTTCTGAATTTCTGAATTTCTGAATTTCTGAATTTCTGAATTTCTGAATTTCTGAATTTCTGAATTTCTGATTTTCTGAATTTCTGATTTTCTGAATTTCTGAATTTCTGATTTTCTGAATTTTCTGAATTTCTGAATTTCTGATTTTCTGAATTTCTGAATTTCTGATTTTCTGAATTTCTGAATTTCTGAATTTCTGAATTTCTGAATTTCTGAATTTCTGAATTTCTGAATTTCTGAATTTCTGAATTTCTGAATTTCTGAATTTCTGAATTTCTGAATTTCTGAATTTCTGATTTTCTGAATTTCTGAATTTCTGATTTTCTGAATTTCTGAATTTCTGAATTTCTGAATTTCTGAATTTCTGAATTTCTGAATTTCTGAATTTCTGAATTTCTGAATTTCTGAATTTCTGAATTTCTGAATTTCTGAATTTCTGAATTTCTGAATTTCTGAATTTCTGAATTTCTGAATTTCTGAATTTCTGAATTTCTGAATTTCTGAATTTCTGAATTTCTGAATTTCTGAATTTCTGAATTTCTGAATTTCTGATTTTCTGAATTTCTGAATTTCTGATTTTCTAATTTTCTGAATTTCTGAATTTCTTCAAAAATTTTTGACTGGAAGAAGAGAAATATCTGAAATTTGGAAAATCTAGAAAAATCAAAAAACCGAAATTTTCCAAAAATCTGAGAATTGGAAATTGAAGCATCTAGAAACTGAAAATCTGGAAAAAATGAAAATATCGAACAAAAATTGCAGTTCAAAGTTGATTTATTTGAATTGAAATTGAAAATAAAAACCATTTCACAAAATTAAATCACACTGTTGCAGAAATCGATATCAAAACTCGATCTGTGTTGATCTGAAACCAATTATCTATAAATAACTTTCTGTTATAACCTACTTTTGGTGTATAACCGCATCTGATAACTGATAAAGCATTTTGACGATACTGGACCGACATAAAAACACAAATAATCATATGGGTAGCTGTGGAAATGTTCAGAATGACAGTGAAAAGTTTCTCGAAGCCGGCAATAATATAGCTGAAGTTCATTAAGTTAATTAATAATAACATTTTGGAACTTTTGTCGATATAGTTAGAGAAGTCTATGAGTTCGAAAAATAGGTTAAGATTGTTGGAATTTCCTGAAAATTTCAGAGAATACGAAACATAATCAGAGTTTCTCGTTTGCAGTTGATAATTTTTGCTATCTTTTCTAGTTTTTGAGATATGCGCCTTTAAAGCAGGTACTATCAAATATAATTTGACTTACAAAGTTTCCACCGAATGCACAGAAGTCTGCGAAATTGGCGCCAACAGGAACAATATTCCCAATGGTAATTCAGCGAGGAAAAATGATATTGTTAGGGCAAAAACGAGATTGCTAGTGTTATTCAAGTCCTTGATATTTGAGCCAGTTGCACGACGACGGAGTTCCGCGGATTTTATGCTTCGGATTAAGAAAAATGTTAGTATTGGGAATAGAATACATGGGATGATCTGGAATTTTTTAAATTTGTGTTTTCATTTGAGTAGAGTAGCTGGAAAAATTTTCGTCCCGAAATGTTTGATTTTTGAAGTTTTAAGAAATTCAAAATTATTCCAAATTCTGCAATGTAGGCTCCTTCAACTTTTGGGCCAATTTATCTCAGCTCCTCTAACATATATCAAAAAGTTGTCAACTGATAAAATGTTAGTGATATTATGATAAACATTTTGACAGTTAACTATTTTTGGATATCTTATGAAGGAACCAAGATAAATTGAGTTAGAGTTTCAAACTCAATTTAGAAAATTTTCTAATGTTTGGGTCCCACCACGAAAACTGAAAATTAAAATTTCGATTAGCAAAATCCGTCCGAAATAAAGAAGTTACGGCTCCAGTTCCCAGTTTCGAATTTGCTGAAAATTTTTTAACTACCGTAACCCTGTCGATTTTCATTAATCTCTTCTGAAACTGAAAATTTTGTTTTGTCACAACTAGAGCTTCAAAATGAGCCCGAACATGACTAGATTTGGTTAATTTCGAAATGATCGAAATGAAAATATCGCTTTTTACTTTGACCTAATTTATCTTGGTTCATATGAAAGATATCAAAAATCTGTTAACTAATAAAATATTAATAATAAAATGATGAGCAATTTTTCAGTTAACCACTTTTTGATATCTTTTACAGGGACAGAGATAACTTGCCTCAAAATTAATAGACCCTCCTCCAGTTAGCGTACCGTATATTCAAATTTGACCCCATTTATCTAGGTTCCTGCTGAAGATATCAAAAAGTTGTCAACTGATAAAATGTTTATCATAATATCACTCACATTTTATCAGTTAATTACTTTTTGATATCTGTAATGGGAATTGAGAATAATTGAGCCAAAGACCCTCCTCCGATTACCGTACTTTTGATTGAACTCCGTCCACGATCCTATAAATCTCATAGATACGCCGGTCGTTCTCATAAAATAGATTTGACCAGGTATAAATGTAAAACTTCGCATCGATAGTGATTTCCATTGTGCACACTTTTCCAGACTTCTTACTAAATGTGTACTTGTATGGGTCTAGTAAATGTATTGGAGAACACAAAACTAGTATGATAATGATAATAATTATTGCGGATTTTGGTTTGGAGAGTTTTTCGATTTTCGAGTTCATGGGATATCGGATAACTAGAGTTCTGATAAGAGTGATACTGAGACTAAGCCAAGTTGAACATCTTCTCGAATATGTTCGAAAGTTTTCAAAAAGAACTTGAAACCAGATAAGGTTATAATCTACTTTTTTGGAATAACAGATTACAAGGATTCGGAAGACGTTCCTAAAAAGGCGATAAACATCGAATAGCAATCCGCAGATGTCTAGAATTGCAATTGCAATCATTAGAATGTAAACCGAGGAGGATCTCATTGGTTTTCGAGTGAGGACTAGTAAATGGAATAGGTTTATGAGGATACAAGGGACAGCGAAATAGATTTCATTTTGGTAGAAATCATGGTCGATTGAGTCGGAAAACTTCCAGAGGGTTTCCGTGGAGAAGAAACTTAAGAAGTACTTTTTGAGATTCATTTCTTTTTTTTAGTTTTGAAAAAAAAGTTTTCTGTTTTGTGATTTCTCAAAGTTGTGTCTTGACATATTGAGCTTTTTGGTATATATTTATTTGGAAAAATGTGATTTTTGAAAAACAAACTTTTTGCTCCAAATCTAAGAAAATGACATCATTTATTCATGTGAGCATATAAAAAAAATAGAAAAAAAAGTTCAAAAATTAATTTTCAAAATTGGAAACTGTCAAATTGTCAATTATAGGTACTGATGGAGCAATTGGGGTCTGAAAAGAACTTTTAAAAATGATTTCGTCCGAAAAACCTTGAAATTTTTTTCAATAAATTCTTCTTGATGTTTGAAACCAGAAATTATATAAATGAAAATGTTTGTAGATGGGATTTTGTTTACGAGAAACAGAAATTTGATTTTGTGATCTTTTGATTTTTACTATCTTTGAATCTTTATGAAACTAATGAATTTCTGAATTTCTGAATTTCTGAATTTCTGAATTTCCGAATTTCTGAATTACTGAATTTCTGAATTTCCGAATTTCTGAATTCCTGAATTTCTGAATTTCTGAATTTCCGAATTTCTGAATTTCCGAATTTCTGAATTTCTGAATTCCTGAATTTCTGAATTTCTGAATTCCTGAATTTCTGAATTTCTGAATTTCTGAATTTGTGAATTTCTGAATTTCTGAATTTCTGAATTTCTGAATTTCTGAATTTCTGAATTTCTGAATTTCTGAATTTCCGAATTTCTGAATTCCTGAATTTCTGAATTTCTGAATTTCTGAATTTCCGAATTTCTGAATTCCTGAATTTCTGTATTTCTGAATTTTTGAATTTCTGAATTTCTGAATTTCTGAATTTCTGAATTTCTGAATTTCTGAATTTCTGAATTTCTGAATTTCTGAATTTCTGAATTTCTGAATTTCTGAATTTCTGAATTTCTGAATTTCTGAATTTCTGAATTTCTGAATTTCTGAATTTCTGAATTTCTGAATTTCTGAATTTCTGAATTTCTGAATTTCTGAATTTCTGAATTTCTGAATTTCTGAATTTCTGAATTTCTTGAATTAAAAGTTTCATTTAAAAAATTCACAAATAAAAAATTACCGTACCTTCTTCTTTTTCGATCGGCACAGATTTTTTGCGGTTTCAAAATATTCCGATGAAGTTAATAAACAAATGAAACAGTGGGTTACTGTATTTATCGTTATCACTGTTTTCATAAGTACTTGATATTTGATGTAGTATGATCTGAAATTCGCGCTGCTGAGCTAAAACTTTTACAGTTTGAATTTCTTACTGTATATTCTTATATGGTTTCAGCAAAAGCTTTGCGAAAAGAATAACCGATGCATCGAAAGACTCTGATAAAAGAAAACTTAGTGATAATAAGAGCAATAAACTGATTGTGCTGAAAATTTTATTTAAAAATAACCAAGAAGCACTTTTAAAAATCTCACTAATCGTCTTCAATGTTTCTTTTAATCAAATTCCGTAATTTCACATATAAAGTGATAGAAGATATAAAAAGAAGAAGAAATAATAGAAAAGTTATACAATTGTTCAAAAATGAGTTCCATTTTGAGAATATTGGGTCTATCGATAAGTGGTAAAAATTTGGTCTATATGTTTTGAAGCTGAAATTTGAAAAAAACAATTTTGACAGAAAAATTTTTGGCAACGTTCTAGCTCTAGCTCTAAAAGCTCTAGCTATGAAAAAGTAAGCGAAAATTGTTCGATTTTTTCTAAACTTCGGAGAGTATAAAACAAAAATACCGAAAAACCTGTATTAGAAGTGCCCCCTGACTTCCAACTTTGAGCCCATTTATCTCGGTTCCTGATAAAGATATAAACATTTTGTTAACTGATAAATTGTTCATCAAAACACGATAAACAATTTTTCAGTTGACACATTCATTTTTGATATCTTTATCAGAAACCGAGATAACTGGGCTCAAAGTTGGAAGTCGACTTTCAATTTGGTAGTTCACTACTTTTTCCTGGTTACTGTAGTTTTTGAGCTATGCGCCTTTAAAGTTTGGAGGCTTCGAAACGTTCTTATTGAATCTCTCATTAGAAAGCGAAAGTTTTTTTTTCAAAATTTTGCCTGATTACTGTACCTAATAGTTACAAAATTCCAACAGGTGTGCCAAACCAAGACTACAAAAAGTATCATACGATTTACAGATAAACCGAATGATAATTTGATATTGATAGAGAGTATTTTGAAAAATGACACTAAAATGAAAGAAATCGAGGAGAAATTTCTGGCAACGGACTGAGTTATGATAATTAAAACTTGAATTGTTAAATGCAACCATGATTTGAAATATTCCTGATCAGTCAGATATTCGATATAATTCCAGCCAATTGTACCAAAAAAATACAGTATGTCACAAATACAAATCAATCGGATAGTTCGGTAAACATAATTCGATTTCAACTGATTTTGGAAAAGTATATAAAAATGAAAAATGGATAGGAAAAGCCCAAGAATTGAAATGAAAATGTCCACATAATGAGAGTCTCTCACATTTCGAATAATTTCATCATCGTCGTATTCAAACGTTTGGTAGTCATAGTCTTCTAGCTTATTTGGAATTATTGGCGGCTTCATTTTTCTTTTGGGAAAAAACGTTACTGGACAACTTTGAGTTTTGAGTTTTCAAAATCTTCTTGATGTTTGAAAACTGCATCATTCGTGATTCGATAATTAATAGCGTAGAAATTGTTTGTAGTTTGGGTGTTAGCAAGAAAACAACGAAAGTTTAAACTTTTCTTAATCTTCTGATGTCATTTTAAAAAATTTAAAGAAGCAATGTACATGAAAAAATTTTCTCGAATTATGTATATCCATTTGCCCATTTTTTAGAAGTTACAAGCTCGGATGTCAATTTTCAAAGAGCCCCTCTAATAGAAGGGCCCCCGCAATAAAAGGGCCCTCTCCAAAGAAAAACCCCCTTCAAAATAGTCATGAAGAAATTAGACAATTTCCGTACGTTTTCAGTGAAAAATAATCCGGGAATTCTGAAATTGAAAAAAAAATCTCTTGAAAAACTTCTTTTTCGCTCAAAAACTTGATACATTTTGGGGAAATTGGCAGATTTTCATGACTTTTGAACAAGATTTTTCGATGAAAATTTTCGGGACGAATGACCGGAAAAATAGAAGGGCTCCCTCTAATTGAAGGGCCCCTGTAATAGAAGGGCCCTCCGGAGGTATCTTGGAACAACAGGAAGGTCGGTTCTTCTAATACAGGTTTTACGGTATTTCCCGATACTGAGAACATTTGTTTTTTGCGTTTTCTGTACAAAAAATGAGTGTCTTTCAAAAATCGGCAAAGCTGAAAAGTTAGGAATTTTCAAAAAATTCATTGAATGTAAAGCTTTTAATCTAGATCCTTTTTAGACCCTCAAAAGTTTTCAAAATGATCAGACCCTGACAGCTGAGCTCCAGACGCCTGAGAATGGGCAAAATAACCAAAAATCAACTGAAAAATAGTTTTCTGTACATCGTATTGACTGGTTCTGTAAATCATCCCTTCATCATCAAATCCATACACAATACGACCAATGGTTTTGAATCATTTGGTTTCAGACAACTTGATCAGAATTTTTCATCTTTTTGGAGAGAAAAGACAGCCGAAACAGATCAGAATTATTCATGTTGGCGAATATTTCCTTTTGGACCAAATGCGGATATTTTGATAGTTTCATGACTACTGAAAATGTTGAATGGATGGTGCAAGACAAAATGAGAAAGAGAATAGAAGTAGACAATGAATACCCAAGAAGAAGAAGACGTGGCAGATAACACAGTAGGTACCCTGTCTTGCCCACAGTGACCTAACCCTTGTTTGCCGAATTGAGCGAGCACTTACTGATACGATAACGATGAAAACTATTGCTACCTGCTATTCCATTATTGCCTACGTTTTTTTCTAATTCTACTCTTCCTTCTCTTGCACCTGTACCATTTAAAATTTCCAGAACAATGAAACTATCGAAATATCCTAATTTGGTCCAAAAAGAGATATTCTCCAGCATGGAAACTTCCAATCTATTTCTATTATCTTTCGTCTCAAAAAAAATGAAGAACCTGATAAAATCGTCTCAAACCAAGAGATTCAAAAGCATCAAACGTATTATGGGTGAATTTGATAATACAGGGGAGGTTATTATTCCCCCAATATCCAATAATGATTATATTATGAAAACTTTCGAGGAACTGGAAGAGGAGGGCGAGAATGATTATTTTCAGTTGAACTTATCTGGAAAGATGGTTGATTTTCTGTGAGTTAAAATCAGTAATCAATTGAAGACCAATTATTTTTCAGATTACCCAAACACCACAATGTTCCTATCGCAACGTATCACATAAGGGATAAAGAATCTATAATTGAATCAATTTGTAAATATTGCCTTGATTTCTTCGGAGCTCATTTGTATTATTTTTGGACAACAAGAGAGGGAAAACGTTTCTGCTCAACAAATTTTGATACCATTTTTAATGATTCATCTTCTGATTAGCATTCCATCCGCTTCCTATTATGAAAAATCAATCTTCCAAAATAAAAAAAAGTTGTTATCACTCATAGTTTTCTCTCAATGCTATGAATTTTTTTATTTACCATAAGACAACGATGGATTGGATTTGTGTCTTCAATAAAATTTCCGTATCGTTCCCCTACAGTAGATTTTTTTGCTCTTTTGTTTGTTTGGATGAATCATAATACTCCGAAGAATATCAGGAAAAATGTATCAGAATTTATTTGTTTCTCTCGGAACCTCTCCAAAGAAGTTGTTTTAAAACTCTTATAAGAGGGTGGGGATTGAATAGAAGTGGACGGAAATGTGAAAAAACAATTAAAAAATTACAGTTTACACAACAGAGTAAGAAGAGTATACTAAGGCTTCCATTTCGGTCGGTCGAAAAGCGCCGACCGCCGACCGACCACCGACCCAGCTGACCGATCGGTCGGCGCGCCGACCATTCTCGTGCCTTTGCGCATAAAAATGCCTATATTTGCGTACCGAGCATTTTATTTTACGACAAACGAGGCATTTAGTGAGTAGTTTGTCGTAAAATACAGTGCTGCGTGTGCAAACACGTAGACTCGCAAATGCACTGGAATGGTCGGCGCGCCGACCGATCGGTCAGCTGGGTCGGCTGTCAGTCGGTCGGCTAAATTTCCCGACCGAATGGAACCCTTAGAGTATACAATAGAAACACATTCAGTTTTTATGAGATATAATTTGTATGAATCCCTCAATCAGGAACTACTTCACCATTGCCAGAAACTCCTCCTCCGATTTATTCCATACTCCAAAACTGAACTCATATCCCCGAACCGAAATAGATGCCACACGATTATCTGTTCTTCTAACGACATATGTGTGACTGGTGATTGGATCAGTATCTGGATAAAAATAGTACCAACTGCATCTGAAAAACCATTGCGTGTTATTCAGAAACAGGAGGTTCCGAAAAAAAGTAACTTACACTTTGGGCAAAGTATGTGTTGGTGGTGTTTTTGTTGAATCAATTCGTTTCAATCCGAACGCATTCAAAATTTGTGTCCGAGGGAATTCAGTGCCATAAGGTATTTGAACTTTTAAGTATTCCAAGTTTTGAAATGCTTCTCCTGATTTCCACCGATTCACAAACTCGGTCAAACATCTAATCTCAATTGAACTAGAGCATTTCAAATAAGCTTGTCGTCCTTGAAAGTGTTGTAAAACCGCCAGAAGAGTCTTTTCGTTCAGTTTCATTTCAATCGATTCTGCATGATAAAACTTAGAGTCCGGACTGAATGCTTCTTTCATGATAACTTGATTATCGATATGTTTCAGAAAAGGAGATGAGGAGAAAATGGCTTCAAGGTTTTTCATATCGTCGAGTCCGTTGTCGATACAAAGAACACTAAGACACGCGGATAAGTTCTGGAGCTGTGAGATGGAACGTTTGCAGTCTTTTGATATCCAGTGGTACTCCACAGAATCTCCGATGAAGCCAAGAAAATAATTATGAATTGATTCCATAACAGATTCTTTGTCAATCGAGAGAAATGATGCGACAGGACAATAGTCAAAGTTGCGAATCCTGAATTTTTTCTAAACTTTTTGTGATTTATCGATTATCGAAACTTACTGAAAATCAATTAGCTTTCCAGCTACGTTCAAATGAAACGGACCGATTTTAGCGTCCACGAGCTCTACGGTTTTTATGATATCCTCCGTTTCTCTCCTCTTCCAACCGTGTATACGATCATAAGGAAAATCTGGGGTGGCGGAAATATAAACCGTCCCTTTTCCATTATTATCATAGGAATACACAATACGAGGGATGCTTTTGAATCTTGTGGTTTGAGACGATTTTATCAGATTTTTCGTATTTTTGGAGACGAAAGATAACAGGAATAGACTCGAAAATCTCATGTTGTCAAACATCTCTTTTTGGACCAAATACGGAAATTTCGATAGTTGCATTACTTCTGAAAATATTAAATCGATTGTAGAGGATCAAGAAAAACTTACAAGGGAAGGTTTTTCAGACAACGGTTGAGAATTTGCTCAAAATTTGCATACTTATAGTTCAAGACATGCTCTATACGATGACGAAAAAAAAATTTTAGCCCGTTCTCACTCCCAGGCCGAAAAACTTTGTCTGAAAATTTGGGCCGACTTCATCGCGCTGGCGATTTCCGCTTCCCCCTCCCTCCTCTACCACTTTCACGTGAGAGGAAAATGTGGCTGTGTGGTGTTGTGGTAAGGGGGTGACTCATTAGGAGTGAATATGCTGGTTCGACCCCCACAGTGGTAAAAGTTTTTTTTTGCATTTTTTGAAACTAATTTTCGATTTCAAGTTTGCGTCCCTAGGCTTGCGTCCCTAGTTTGCAAGTTTGCGTCCCTAGTTTGCGTCCCTATGACACTTTTTGATTAATTTCAAAAGTTTTCAAAAAAAACAAAAGATTTTGTGAGAGTTCAGAGAAAAACATTGATAATGGTTTTTTCGACCGGTCCTTACATCCTGCTTTCGTTAAAAACGAAAATTTCAGCTTCTGAAAATTGCTCAATTTTGCTCGTTTCGAGACAGGGTACTGTTAAATCGAAAACATACAAGATTTGAACCTATTTCTATAGGTTTCGGTTAATTTCAAGCGATATTCCAGAATCTAGGGACCGTCAAAGTTCTAACAACAATCAGATTTTGGAGATTTTTTGAGCCCAAAGACAACATTGGGCTCTCAGAATTTGTCAGAATGCTATTTTTATTGTTTCCGAAGAATTGGAACATTTTTTCGCACTTTTCAAAAAATTTTCAAAAAATTATTTTCAGAGTGTTTTTTTTCAGAGTGTGGACCCCATGGTGATTTTTTTCAAAATTTTTTCAAAAAAAATTTTTTTTTGAAAATGTTCAAAAACTATTTCAAAAGATAGAAAAATGTTCAAAAATGAGTTTCACACTCAAAAACATCCTGAAAAACGGGTTTTAAACCTCGAAAAATTCATGTTTTTGGCCAAAATTTAGCACTGAAAACACTTCCAGAGGCCATATCTCGGCTCTTTTTGAGAACGGGCTAAAAATTTTTGCGGATTCGGAATCAGCATGTTCGAAAGTACCTTTGTACAAATTTTGAGCAAATTCTCAACCGTTGTCTAAAAAACCTTCCCTTGTTAGAAAAAAAGAGGACAGTATTGGAATAGAAGATGATAATGAATGACCGAGAAGGAGAAGACGTGGCAGATGACACAGTAGGCACTCCGTCCTCTCCGTTGTGACCAAACCCTTGTTTGTAGGGCCAAGAAACGACCTCTTGGTCCCAGGGAAACTAGCAGTCGACAAATCTTCCAGGCAGTGTCACCTGTCACGTCGTCAGGTACTGTTTCTGTCTGTTTGGATGAATAATACTACTCCGAGGATTACAAGGAAAAATACAGGGTGGCTTTTAATTATTGCAACGGTATTCAATCTGTCATAACTTTCCTAAACCTCGATGAAAACTTTCAAAATTTTGGATTTAATAACTTCTGAAGAACACAATTTATAATAAATCAAAAGTTTTTGAATCCACTTCTTCTCACTCCGACGACAGCTGTCAAAGGCTTCGGAAAAAAGGGTACGGCGGCACGGTGGCACGAGGACACTACTTCCGGATGATAATTTTTATAGACGAAGGCAACGAGATCAACCGGAATTGCTTAATTCTATTTGAGGCAACTACATCTGTCTGTCAGTGAAGAAAAATCCCACATAGAACATCGCATTCCGATTCGGTTAGGATCTTTGATGGAAACACTGAACATTGCGAAAAATCCCTCGCTCTCCTCTGTTTTCGAACCAAATTCAACTATGGAACCAATCTAAGTGATCAGGATGTTGTCTTAACTCGAATCCTACTCAAAAAAGCAATATAGGGTGTTCCAACGAGATTGAGCCACGGTTTAGAGTGCCCAGGACACCCGAGGGTGGCTGAAATTCAATTTTCTGGAGTTGAACCAGGCACAAGAATGGATCGATTTCTTCTCAGCCTTGAAACCAATAAATTATTCAGCCTCAGGATGTTACAGCCAGATAGTGTCTCTATGAAAATACGGAATTTCACGCTTCTGATGACCTCCCTTCAGAAGATATGGGCTTCAACAGGCCAAAACTACCACCGTGCCGCCGTAGCATTTTTCCGAAGCCTTTGACAGCTGTCGTCGGAGTGAGAAGAAGTGGATTCAAAAACTTTTGAATTATTATGAATTGTGTTCTTCAGAAGTTATTAAATCCAAAATTTTGAAAGTTTTCATCGAGCTTCAGGAAAGTTATGAATGATTGAATACCGTTGCAATAATCAAAAGCCACCCTGTATATCAGAGTTCAGTAGTTTTCTCCGAAGAAGATGGTTCAAGACGCTTAGATGACGCTCAGATGATGGAAGGGGGGGGGGTCGAATAGAAGTGGATGGAAATGTGAAAAAAACTATAAAAAAGGACAGTTTACACAATAGCGGAAGAAGAGGATACAATAGAAACACCTTCAGTTTTTAGAAGACATAATTTGTATGGATCCCGCAATCAGGAACTACTTCACCAGTGCCAGGAATTCCTCTTCCGTTTCATTCCATACCCCAAAAAGGATCGTCGTTTGCTGAATTGAAATAGAAGCGACACGATTATCAGTTTCTCTCACTACATATGTGTGACTGCTGATTGGATCCGTTTTTGGACGAAAATAACGCCAACCACATCTGAAAAAAACGATTGGGTACTATTTTGAAATCGTTAAAAAAAGAAACTTACATTCTGGGGACAGTGTGCGATGGCGGTGTTTTCCTTTCATCAATTTGTTTTACTCCGATCGCATTCAAAATTTGGGTTTGACGAAATTCATAGTCAGTTCCGAAAGATGTTAGCACTTCTAAGTATTCCAGCTTTTGAAATGCTTCTCCTGATTTCCACCGATTCACAAACTCGGTTAAGCCTCTAATCTCAAATGAATAAGAGCATGTTAAAATCGCTTGTCGTCCTTGAAAGTAGCTTAAAACTTCCAGAAGACGCTTGCTATTCAGATTCAATGAAATGGATTCTGTCTGATAGAAATTAGATTCCGGCTTGAAAGGGTTGTCCATCCAACCGATGATTTGTTTCAGAACAAGGGACGATGGTAAAGTGCTCCAAACTTTGTCCAGGTTCCCAATTCTAATTCTAAGACACACTGATAGGTTTTTGAGCCGTGGGATGAAAAGTTTGTCATCTTCTGCTACCCAATAATACTCGATAGAATCGCCGAAGAAATTGAGGAGACAATTATGAATTGATTCGATAACTGATACTTTGTTTATTGGAAGAAATGATGCAACAGGACAATAGTCTTCGTAGCCTTTTTTGCAAATTCTGAAACAATTTTATTTTAATGATTCATTGATTAGAGGAGCTCACTTGAAATTAATTAATTTTCCTGCTATGTTCAACACAAAATGGTCATTTTCAGCGTCCTCTTTGCACTCGACCATTTTTAAAATGAACTCATTCGCCTTTGCTACCCTTGTCCAACGGCCTGTACAATGAAAAATTGGTTTGACGGAAATATAAACCATCCCTTTAGGCGTTATGTCATAGTAATACACAATACGACTGATGCTTTTGAATCGTTTGATTTGAGACGATTTGATCAATTTTTTCATATTTTTTGAGACAAAAGACATCAAAAATAAATTCGAAGTCTCCATTTCGGCGAGTATTCCCTTTTGGACAAGGTGCGGATAATTTGATAGTTTCATTGTTCTGGAAGTGTTAAATCGACTTTAGAGGAGTACGATAATATAAGAAAGAGTCAAAACAGAAAAAAAGAGAACAATGTGGGCATAGAAGACTACAGTGAATGGCAAAAGATGTCTGTTGATGAAGAAGACGTGGCAGATGACACAGCAGATACTCCACCCTCCTTTGTCACCTGACCCTTGTTTGGTCTTGTCTTGTCTGATTCCACGTCTGCAGAATACGGTCAAGAAACGATCTCTTGGTCCCTGGTAAAATAACAATGGACGAATCTCCCAGATGGTGCCATCCTCGGTAAATGTGGGCAACTTTGGGGCAGAAGTTGGACAAATTGGGCTGCGGGCAGACTTTGATCCAAGGCTGGACAGACGCTGGGCAGAAACTCTCCTAAAGCTGGGCAGCGTTTGATCTATGAAATGCTAGAAGTTGCCTGAAGTTGGGACAAAAGCTGCTCAGAGTTAGGGAAAAAGTTGCCCACATTTACCGAGTCTGTCACGTCATCAGGCACCATCTTTCATTCGTTCGGATTGACCATGATATTCCAAGGAATGCAAAGAAAAATGTACCAGAATTTATTATTTTTTCCAAAGAAGATGGTTCAAGACTCTTATACAAGGATGGGGGTTGAATAGAAGTGAAGGGGAAAAACAGAAAAAAGCCGAAACTGAACAGGTGACACAACAAAAGAAATACTTCAAAGAGGGTAAGATATATTAACGAGATAAAAATCGCCATTTATTTTGAGAATTACTGTGTATGCTCCGTCAATCAGGAACTACTTGACCATCGCCAGAAACGCTTCTTCTGTTTCATACCATACTCCAAAACTGAGAGTCGCTCCCTGAATTGAAATAGACGCCACACGATTATCTGTTTCTCTAGCTACATAGGTGTGACTGTTGATTGGATCGGTATTAGGCTGAGAATAACGCCAACCACATCTGAAAAACACTTTTTGTACTGTTCTGAAACTGGAGCTTAAAGGAGGCGAGACAGGACGAAATCGCACCGCGCGTATGTAGTTTATCGGCCGACAGCCGCGTTTGCGCCCCCGTAGCTCAGCCGGTAGCGGCGCTGTACCCCTGAGCTGTCTGTCATGAGTTCAACTCCACATGGGGGTGCTCTAGGCAAAATATCAGGAATACTTTTTTTTTCATGTCTGGCCTCCTTTAAAGAAAAAAGTAACTTACACTGCGGGCAAAGAATGTGTTGGAGGTGTTTTTGTTTCATCAATTTGTTTTACACCGATCGCATTTAAAATTAGGGTTTGACGAAATTCATTTCCAAAGGGTAATCTAATCTTCAAGTATTCCAGCTTTCGTAGTACTTCTCCTGACTTCCACCTCTTCATAAACTCGGTCAGGCCTCTGATTTCAAATGTACGAGAGCATCTTAAATAAGCTTGCCGTCCTCGAAAGTGTTCTATAACAGCAAATAGGGTCTCGTCGTTCAGATTCAATACAATGGATTCTGTCTGATAGAAATTAGATTCCGGTCTGAATGGGTTGGTCATCGGAA
This sequence comes from Caenorhabditis nigoni, assembly GCA_027920645.1. NCBI lineage: Eukaryota > Metazoa > Nematoda > Chromadorea > Rhabditida > Rhabditidae > Caenorhabditis > Caenorhabditis nigoni. Next base: position 3,909,388 of record CP115866.1, on the reverse strand, counting down.
TGCCGTTTTCAATTTGTTTCAGAACAGGAGATGAGGGGAAAGTGTCCTAAACGTTGTCCAGGTTCTCAATGCTAAGACACACTGATACGTTTTGAAGCGGTGGTGGGATGAAAAGTTTGTGGTCTCGTGCTACCCAATGATACTCGATAGAATCGCCGAAGAAATTGAAGAGACAATTATGAATCGATTCAATAGCTGACGCTTTGTTCATTGGAAGAAATGATAAAACAGGGCAATTATCTTGGTCTCCACTTCTGAAAGAATGTCTATGTTACGAATAATTGATCAGTGGAACTCACTCCAAATCATATCGCTTTCCTGCTGCGTTCAACTGAAATGAATCATTTTCTGCGTCCACCTGGCGCTCGATCATTTTCAAAATAGACACCTCCTCTGTTTTTTTCCTTATCCAAACGTTTATAGAATCATAACTTGTTTTGTCGGGAGTATAAACCATCCTGTCCCGATATCCACCGTAGGAATACACAATACGACTGACGTTTTTGAATCTGTTGGTTTGAGACGATTTTATCAATTTTTTCATATTTTTGGAGACAAAAGACAGCAAAATAAGATCCCAAGTCGTCAAGTTGTCAAAAATCTCTTTGTGGACCACATTCGGATATTTTGATAGTTCCATTGTTCTGAAGATAATAAATCGATTGTAGAGGAGCACAACAAAATGAGAAAGGGTAGAACCAAAGAAAGAGAACAATATGGGAATAGAAGATGCCAATATGAATGACCGGGAAAAAGAAGACATGGCAGAGGACACAGTAGATGACACTCCGCCCCGTTCGTCGTGACCTAAACCTTATTTGCGGACTGGGATGAACAGTTGTGTGTCTTGTCTGAGTCCTAGTGTGGACCACGTAGCAGCATGCAGTCTAGATACAATAACTTGGTATCCAGGGAAAGTACCAATCGATGAATCTCCCAGATGGTGCCTTCTGACACGTCATTAGTCATCGCCTTTTGTTCGTTCCGATTGATCATGGTATTCCAAGAAATGTAAAGAAAATGTACAAGGGTTAATGATTTTTTTCAAAAAAGAAGGTACAAGTCTTTTATAAGGAGACGGGGGTTGAATACAAGTGGAGGGAATGAAGAGAAAAAAAAACAGAGATGAACAGTTGACATAACTAAAAATGATTCAAAAAGGGTAAGATATTAATGAGAACAATTACTCCATTCGTTATGATATATATTTTGTATGGATCCCGCAATCAGGAACTACTTCACCATTGCCAAAAACTCCTCCTCAGTTTTATTCCATACTCCAAAATTGAGAGCCTTTCCTTGAATTGAAATTGAAGCCACACGATTATCTGTTTTTCTCACTACATAAGTGTGACTGATGATTGGATCCGTATTTGGTTTATGACCGCTCTCAAAGTACCTGAAAAGATAAATTGGCTCAAAGTCGACGGTACGAAAATTAACTTACACTTTTGGCAAAGTATGTGTTGGTGGTGTTTTTGTTGCATCAATATATTTCACTCCAATTGCATTGAGTACTCCGTTTAGGGGAACATCAGTATGATTCATGGTAATATCCAAGTGTTCTAAGTTTTGAAACGCTTCTCCCGATTTCCATCTATTCAAAAACTCGTTTAAATCGGAAATTTCACAGGTATGGCATCTAAAAAATGCCTGATTTCCTTGAAAACGACCTAAGTTAACAGGAATAGTTGGATTGTTTTGATGGATACTAATTGACTCTGCTCGGTAGAGTTTCGATTCTGGTTTTATTGTTCCAGTTGGCCTCCAATAGCTCGTTTTAATATTTTTCATGATCGGAGATGAAGAGACAATGTTTTCGAGCTTTTCCATGTTTTCCTCATCTGTGCCTGTGTTCAAAAAGTTGAGAGCCAATGAGAAGTGTTGGACTTGTGGGACAAAAAACTGACAGTCGGTTATTATCCATCCATACTCTATACTGTCGCCGAAAAAATCAAGCAAATAATTATGAATGGATTCGAAAATAGATTGCTTATCACACTGATTAAATGCTACCATAGGAAAACGGGTACGACAAGGGACATAGTACAACGGTACGCATCTGAAAAAAGCAATAATTTTATGTGCATCGCTAAATATCACTTACTTAAAAGCAATTATCTTTCCAGACACGTTCAACTGGAAATAATCAGTTTCCAAGTCCTCAGAGATGAGGGAAGACAATATGATGAAGTGTACACTGGATCCAAATTGAATATAAATTGTTGGATGTACCGTATTTTGCATGTCAAACACAATACGATCAATGCTTTTGAACCTTGTAACTTGAGACGATTTGACCAGTTTTTTCATATTTTTTGAGACGAAAGACATCAAAAATAGATTCGAAATTTCCATGTTATCAAGTATTTCCTTTTGGACCAAATACGGATAATTCGATAGTTTCATTAGATCTGAAAATGTTAAACAGATTGCAGAGAATAAAGATACTAGGCACCATGCATGAAAAAGAGCCGAGACAGACTAGTCAGAACAAACGAACAATATTGGAAACGACACAGTAGATACTCCGCCCCGTTCGTCGTGACCTACCCCTCGTTTGCTGAATTGGATGAGCAATTATTGTCTTGCCCGATTCTGCAGAATACGGTCAAGATACAACCTCTTGGTCTCTGGGAAAATAGAAATCAATGAATCTCCTAGACGGTGTCATCTGCCACGTCATCAGGCATATCAGAATTTATTATTTCTTTAAGAAGATGGTTCACGACTATTATAAGAGAATGGGGGTTGAATAGAAGTGGACGGAATGAACAAAAGACGAAGACAAAAATGAACAGTTGACATAACAAAAAATGCTTTAAAAAGAGTAAGATATTAACGAGAACTAACATGGAATGACTCCCAAGTGTTGCCCTCGAAAAAAATCAAGACGTATATGGTTGGAAAGAGCGTAAAAAGTTATTCAAGCATCCAAGAGGAATAGTTGATAAAAAATTTTTATAAGGAGTTATGGACCAAAACGTACCAAAAAACGGCACAATTTTCAAAAATTTGTAACTTTGTCAGTTTATGTCCTTTCGCTTAAATTTAAAAAACAGTAGATAGACAATTAACGGAACTTTTGGAAAAAAATTTTTTTGATTTTTTTCCTATTGATTGGATTATTGATTTTTTGAAAAAATCAAAAAAATTTTCAATATCTCAAAAATCCTGAGTTAACTTTTTTTCTTATTATGACCATTGGATTCAGCACAGTTGATTTACTATAGAAATATGTCAATACCCCGGGGGAAATCATGCTCACACAAGTTATGCCGAAAAATATTGATTTTTGGCACTTGGCTGATTTGAATTCTTTGTCCTCAGCGGCCGGTATGGTGACGGGCATATAAGTTTTTGTGGTTTTTACATGCGTATTATTTGCCTGGAACGTATGAAACAAAATTCTGCGACATATAACACCAATTATGCAAATGTCGAACCATTTCTTGAAATCATCACTTTGAAAAAATCAAATTTTTGACATGTCATCGATCATATCTTTAGTTAGACTTGATGAAAACAGCCGAACTCTTTTTTTAACATAATCAGGATGAAAAAATCTTGTGTTTGGCTTGAACAGAATTTTGAATCAGGCCCTAGAAACAAAAATATTTACGATTATTACAGCCTGGCCCATATTTTTGATGAGGTGTGACATGTAAACAAACATATCTACTGTTAAACTCAACGAAAACAGCCAAACTTTTGTTTCAACATGATTAAAATGACCAAATCTTGTGTATGGCCTGAACAGAATTTTGAATTAGGTCCTAAAAATAAAAATATTGATGGATGATGGGACACCTCTTGTTTTGGACCATAACTCGAGAACGAGACAAAATTTTGAAAAACTGTTAACGCCATTCGATTTGAAATTAAAAACTACCGTTAGGCAATTGTTACCGGTTTGTTACATATGGTTAAAGTGGGTGAAATGAACGAATTTCGAAAGGTATCCTCTCAGTTTTGGATTATCGAATTCGATCATTATCTGCTACACCTACTTCCATCAGACGAAACAAACTAATATTACTTTACCAATAGTAATTTTTGATTTCAAATTGAATGGCGTTAACAGTTTTTCAAAATTTTGTCTTGTTCTCGAGTTATGGTCCAAAACAAGAGGTGTCCCATCATCCATCAATATTTTTATTTTTAGGACCTAATTCAAAATTCTGTTCAGGCCATACACAAGATTTGGTCATCCTGATTATGTTAAAAAAAGAGTTCGGCTGTTTTCATCAAGTCTAACTAAAGATATGATCGATGACATGTCAAAAATTTGATTTTTTCAAAGTGATGATTTCAAGAAATGGTTCGACATTTGCATAATTGGTGTTATATGTCGCAGAATTTTGTTTCATACGTTCCAGGCAAATAATACGCATGTAAAAACCACAAAAACTTATATGCCCGTCACCATACCGGCCGCTGAGGACAAAGAATTCAAATCAGCCAAGTGCCAAAAATCAATATTTTTCGGCATAACTTGTGTGAGCATGATTTCCCCCGGGGTATTGACATATTTCTATAGTAAATCAACTGTGCTGAATCCAATGGTCATAATAAGAAAAAAAGTTAACTCAGGATTTTTGAGATATTGAAAATTTTTTTGATTTTTTCAAAAAATCAATAATCCAATCAATAGGAAAAAAATCAAAAAAATTTTTTTCCAAAAGTTCCGTTAATTGTCTATCTACTGTTTTTTGAATTTAAGCGAAAAGACATAAACTGACAAAGTTACGAATTTTTGAAAATTGTGCCGTTTTTTGGTACGTTTTGGTCCATAACTCCTTATAAAAATTTTTTATCAACTATTCCTTTTGGATTCTTGAATAACTTTTTACGCTCTTTCCAACCATATACGTCTCGATTTTTTTCGAGGGCAACACTTGGGAGTCATTCCATGTAAGTCTCCATTTATCATGATTTCTATTTTGTATGGATCCCGCAATCAGGTACTACTTCACCATTGCCAAAAACTTCTCTTCCGTTTCATTCCATACTCCGAAACTGAGAGATTTCCATTGCATTGAAATAGACGCCACTCGATTATCTGTTTCTCTCACTACATATGTGCGACTGTTGATTGGATCCGTATTTGGTTTATGACCGCTCTCAAAGTACCTAAAAATAATTTCAAAATGTTGATTATGAACTATCCCAGAAAAGGAATATCGTAAGAACTCGAATATAATGTCACCATTAACTATTAACTCTGACCCAATTTATCTTGTTTTCTGTGAAAGATATTAAAAAGTTGTCAACAGGTATCTTTCACAGAAAACGAGATGTAAGGGTTCAAAGTTGATGATACGAAAAAAAAACTTACACTTTAGGCAAGGTATGTGTTGGTGGTGTTTTTGTTGCATCTATATATTTTACTCCAATTTCATTCAGAATTTCGTTCAGGGGAAAATCATAATTTTCTATGACAATCTCCAAGTGTTCCAATTTTTGAAACGCTTCTCCTGATTTCCACCTATTCAGAAACTCAATCAAATCGGAAATTTTGCCTTGATTGCATTTAAAAGATGCCTGTTTTCCTTGAAAATGGCATAAATTAATAGGAATAGTGGGAATGTCTTGAACGATACTAATCGACTCTGCTCGGTAAAATTTTGATTCCGGTTCTAATGTTCCAGGTGGCCTCCAATAGGTCGTTTGAACATGTTTCATGATCGGAGATAAAGAGATAATGTTTTCAAGCCTTTCAATGTTTTCCTCATCTGTTCCGGCGTTCCGAAAGTTGAGAACCAATGATAAGTGTTGAACTCGTGGGACAAAAAACTGAAAGTCGGTTATTATCCATTCATACTCTATAGTGTCGCCGAAAAAATCAAGCAAATAATTATGAATGGATTCGAAAATAGATTGCTTATCACACTGATTGAATGCTATCATAGGAAAACGGGTAGGACAACGACTACCATAGGACAACGGTATGCATCTGAAAAAAACAATAATGTTATGTGCATCGCTGAATATCACTTACTTAAAATCAATTATCTTTCCATACACGTTCAACTGAGAATAACCTATTTTCAAGCCCTCAGAGATAACGGAAGATAACATTATAACGTCTTTACTGGATCCAAATTGAATATAAATTGTTGGATGATGCAAATTTTGCATGTCAAACACAATACGATCAATACTTTTGAACCTTGTAACTTGAGACCACTTGATACAGTTTTTCATATTTCTGGAGACAAAAGATAGAAGCAATAGATTGGAAGTTTCCATGTTGTCAAAAATTTCTTTTTGGACCAAATTCGGAAATCTCGAAAGCTTCATTGTTCTGAAAATCTAATATTGATTGTAGAGGAAGATGAGTCAGAAAACGATCAAAATCGGAAATCAATCACACGAGAAGATACACCTGATGACATGGCAGATGAGCCAAAAGACGCAGAAGGCGTAGAAAAAGTAAGTAGTGACCTTGACAGGTAGAAACGATGACCATTAGAGGACAGTATTGGAATGGAATATGACAATGAATGTACGAGAAGGAGAAGACGTGGCAGATGAGACAGTAGGTACTCCGTCCCCTCCGTCGTGATCAAACCCTTGTTCGCTGAATTGGACGACGACGACCCCTTGGTCCCAGGGAAGGTAGCATAACACTCACTGACTTTAGTGAGTGTTGTTTCCTAGACGATTTCCGAAGAATTTATGAGAAAGATGAGAGGTCGAGACAAAACTACTTGGCCCAACAGACACGAAAATCATACTACATGTGCATCTTTAGTTAGTTCTGCCGTCTAGTTCTGACATTTGAACATCGTTCACAAAGATCTTCAAAATTTTCTCTGCATTTGACAGTTCTCTAGACGATTCCATAGTTGAGGAGTCGAGACACAAGACGATCGATCTTGGTCCCAGGGAACGTAACAGATATTCTGAATGTCTTCAAGGTCTGTCAGCCATTATGTTCATTTGGCTTTATCTGTCACGTCATCACTGTATTGTCTTTTATTCGTTTGAATTGTTTATGATATACCAAGCGACACATAGAAATGTAGAAGATTTATTTGAAACGGAAAGAGAGAAAACATCACATTGAATTACGAAGCAATTAAAGAGTCGAATCGAAATTATGATGAGATTAAAGATTCTGAAAGAGAGTTGAGAATGGAGCAACAAAAATGACAAAGATTGTACGTAATCAGGAAAATGATAGGAAGAACATTTCTGTCCGAAAGAAGATCAAAAAGTATTAATTTCCGAATATTAATTTACCATTGCTAAAAACTCCTTCTCGGTTTTATTCCATACTCCAAAACTGAGAGTCCATTCCTGAATTGAAATAGACGCCACTCGATTATCAGTTTTTCTCACTACATATGTGTGACTAGTGATTGGATCCGTATTTGATTTAAAATCAGACTCGTGCCTGAAAAATACCGTAAGCACTCGAAGCAATGTCACCCTTAACTTTTAACGTTGACCCGATTTATCTCGTTTTCTGTGGTAGATATCGAAAAGTGGTCTATTGACAATATATTTTTGAAGTTATAATAAACATATTGTTAGTTGACCACTTTTTGATATCTTCTGCAGAAAACCAGATAAGTTAGCTCCAAGTTGGCGGTACGAAAAATTACTTACACTTTCGGCAAGGTATGTGTTGGTGGTGTTTTTGTTGCGTCAATATATTTGACTCCAATTGCATTCAGAATTTTGTTTGGAACAATATTTTCATCATCTATGATGATCTCCAAGTATTCCAGTCTCTGAAATGCTTTTCCAGATTTCCATCTATTCACAAACTTGATCAAATTGGAAATTCTGCCTCTATCGCATCTGAAGAATGCCTGCCTTCCTTGAAAACTGCCTAAATTAACAGGAACAGAAAGGTTGTCTTGTTGGATTTTAATCGATTCTGCCTGATAGAATTTTGATTCCGGTTTTAATGTCGCAGCTGGTCTCCAATAAATCGTTGTAATATGTTTTATGATAGTAGATGCGGGTATAGCTTCAAGTCTTTCCATGTTTTCCTTAGCTGTACTTGTGGTCCAAAAAGTGAGAATCAGCGAAGAGTGTGGCACTCGTGGAACAACAAACTGGCAATCGGTTATGGTCCATTCATACTCTATGGTATTTCCGAACAAATCGAGGAAATAATTATGAATTGACGTGAACACCACTTCCTTGTCACACTGATGAAATGCAACTATAGGGAAACCGCATGTGACGAATCTGAGAAAAAAAGAATCTTATGACTCATCGCTGAATGTGACTCACTCAAAATTAATTATCTTTTCAGACACGTTCAACTGGAAATAATCATTTTTCAAGTCCTCAGAAATGTTGGAAGATATCATCATGACGTAATCAGTGGATTTAGAGGAAACACAAATTGTTGGATGTTCCCTTCGCATCTCAAACCCAATACGAGGAATGCTTTTGAATCTTTTGGCTTGCGACGATTTGATCAATTTTACCATATTTTTGGAGAGGAAAGATAACAGAAACAGATTAAAATAATCAATATTCTCAAGTATCTCTTTTTGGACCAAATACGGAAATTTTGAAAGTTTCATTACTTCTGAAAATGGTTAATCGATTGTAGAGAAACAATGCAAAATGAGAGAGAGAGTCGAATCAGAAAAAGAAACAAGAAAAGAAGATGGTAATGAATGACCAAGAAGAAGAAGACGTGGAAGAGGAGACAGCAGAAGACACTCCGCCCCGCCCGTCGTGACCTAACCATTGTTTGCTGAATTGGGTGAGGTATGGTCTTGTCTTGTCTGATTGCTAGTCTGCTGAATACGGTCAAGATACAACCTCTTGGTCCCAGGGAAAAGAGCAATCGATTAATCTCCCAGATGTTGTCACCTGTCACGTCATCAGGTATTGTCCGCTCGGATTAATCATAATATTCCGAGGAATGCAAAAAAAATGTATCAGAATTCATTTATTTTTCCCAAAGAAGATGGTTCAAGTCTTTAATAAGGGGACAGTGGTTGTTTACAAGTAGAGGGAATGAACAGAAAAAAGACAAAAATGAACAGTTGACATAACAGAAAAATGTTTTAAAGGAGGTTTTTTCCAAAGAAGATGGCTCAAGACTCTTATAAGGGGAATTGAATAGAAGTGGACGAAAAGGGAAAAATAAAAAGTTAACAGTTTACACAACAAAGGAAATGGCTATACTGTGTGTGGATCCCACAATCCGGAACTACTTCACCATTGCCAAAAACTCCTCTTCCGTTTTATTCCATACCCCAAAAAGAATCGTCGTTTGCTGAATAGAGATAGACGCCACACGATTATCTGTTTCTCTAACTACATATGTGTGACTGATGATTGGATCCGTGTATCGCCTTCGAACACGCCAACTGTGTCTGAAAAACGATCGCGTACTGAAATCGAAGATTCCGAAAAAAAGTAACTTACACTTTGGGCAAACTATGTGTTGGTGGTGTTTTTGTTGCATCAATATAATTTACTCCGACAGCATTCAAAATTTCAGTCTGTGGGAATTCATGCCTTGATGGTATTTTGACTCTCAAGTATTCCAACTTTTGAAATACTTCTCCTGATTTCCACTTATCCACAAACTCGGTCCAGCCTTCAATCTCAAATGAACTAGAGCATGTAAAAAACGCTTGTCGTCCTTGAAAGTGGTGTAAAACATCAAGAATAGCCTTGTCGTTTAGTTTTAGTTGAATAGATTCCACCTGACAGAGTTTGGATTCGGGACCAAATCGTTCTACTCTCGTCAAATTATCCATATTAACCAATTTAAAAACCGAAGATGAAGAGAGAATTTTTTCGAATTCTTCCGTGCTCAATTCCGGAAAACCAGATGTATAAACACACTCTGACAAGTTCTGGAGCCGTGGGATTAACAGTTTGCAGCCGTGGGTTAAACGTGCTATCCAAATATACTCGATAGAATTGCCGAAAAAATCAAGAAAGTAATTATGGATTGCTCCGAAAACTGATTGATCGTATTTCGGGTGAAAATCTGCGATGGGAACATGATTTTGAGATAATCTGAAATAATTATATTTTGATGATTATTGAGCTAATTGTGGCTCACCGGAAATGAACCATCTCTCCATTTACGTTCAACTGAAAAGGATCATCTCCCCAATCATCATCATCATCAAAAATCCCCCCAATTTCCTGTTAACACGTAGTCTCTTTTGGATTCGTAGGGAATATAAACTTTTCGATCAACATTATTGTGAACGTCATACACGATTTGACCGATGCTTTTGAATCGTTTGGTTTGAGACGATTTTACCAAGTTTTTCATATTTTTGGAAACGAAAGACAACAGAAATAGATTCGAAGTCTCCATTTCGGCGAATATTTCATTTTGGATGACCTTCGGATATTTCGATATTTTCATTACTTCTGAAAATGTTAAATCGATTGTAGAGGACCAAGAAAAAATGAGAAAGAGTTGAAACAAAATAAGAGGGCAGTATTGGAATAGAAGACGACAATGAATGACCGAGAAGGAGAAGACGTGGAAGATGACACAGTGGATTCCACTCCGTTGTGACCAAATCCTTGTTTGTAGGGTCAAGAAACACCCTCTTGGTCCCAGGGAAAATAGCAGTCGACAAATCTTCGAGGTAGTGTCACCTGTCACGTCATCAGGTACTGTTTCTGTTTGTTTGGATGAATAATACTAATCCGAGGAATACAAGGGAACATATATCAAAGTTTATTAGTTTTACTCCGAAGAAGATGGTTCAAGACTCTGATAAGAGAATGGGGGTTGAATAGAAGTGGACGGAAATGTGGAGTAGCAAACAAAAAATTACAATTCACACAACAAAGGAAGAAGAGGATACAATAGAAACACCTTCAGTCTTTATAAAACACAATTTTCATGGATCCAGCCATCTGGAACTACTTCACCATTGCCAAAAACTCCTCCTCGGTTTCAGACCACACTCCAAAACTGAGCGTTTTTTCCTGGATTGATATGGATGCCACCCGATTATCTGTTTCTCTAACGACATATGTGTGAGCGTTGATTGGATATGTATTTGGTTTACAAACAGTCTCGAAATACCTGAAAAATAATTTAAAAAATATGTGTGTTTCTTTTACATTATAAAAATAATGTAAACATTCTAACAGAATAATCCTCTATACTTTCATCGTTGAGTTAATATATCTCGGGTCCTGTTTAAAATATCAAAAAGTAATCAACTGACAAGATATTGCTGATATTATTATACACATTTTATCAGTTGGCTCAAATGTGAAAGTTAGGGGATCATATGTATTAGAGTGGTTACGGTATGTTTATTTCAAAGCGTCATAACTGGCTAGAAAATGTATATTTTTGATACTTCAAACCGCATAATTAAGATCTTAAGACACGTTCTCTGTAGAACTCAACCTCAAGCCTATTGTCCACTGTACAGAAAAATTCAAATCATTTTTTATGCATTGATATTATATACCATGAAAGTTGGGACACTTTTAAGATAAAAAATGTACATTTGGTTCGGACCCACCCAGTATGGTCCAAACGGTGACCAACTTTGGTCAAAAAATGAAAATTTTTCTGGATGGAGATAATGATTAGATTTAACTTGGAATAGATTAAACTTGCTATTTTAAGCATTTTTTCTGTTGAAACAAAAATTCTAACTCGTTTCCTTTCAGCTGAAAATTTTCATTTTTGATCCGATTTCGAAAAAAATCACTGAAAATCCGTCGTCGTGAAAAATTTTAACGTTACTGCAAAAAAGATAATGTCATATTCAGATCCGGCGTGCAAAATAACACTAAAAAACATTTAGGTTAATTGGCATATCCTGGGTATAAGACCAGTTTTAAGCCAAAAAGTGCGAAAAAATGAGCTTTCACCATGGGGGGGAGTACATGGCACCTAAATTTCGCCCAAAATCGACCCTCTCCAATTTTGATGAAAATTGCACCAAATGTAGTATTTTTGGTGGGTATTATTTTGGCAAAGTTTCAATATTCGATCTCATCATCTTCGCTCATTTTCAGAAGCTCCAAAAAAGAGGCAAAAATTGCTTCCAAGACCATTTTCAGTGAAAAACCAAGTGGTGCAAAAATGCACGAAGATGATGAGATCGAATATTGAAACTTTGCCAAAATAATACCCACCAAAAATACTACATTTGGTGCAATTTTCATCAAAATTGGAGAGGGTCGATTTTGGGCGAAATTTAGGTGCCATGTACTCCCCCCCATGGTGAAAGCTCATTTTTTCGCACTTTTTGGCTTAAAACTGGTCTTATACCCAGGATATGCCAATTAACCCAAATGTTTTTTAATGTTATTTTGCACGCCGGATCTGAATATGACATTATCTTTTTTGCAGTAACGTTAAAATTTTTCACGACGACGGATTTTCAGTGATTTTTTTCGAAATCGGATCAAAAATGAAAATTTTCAGCTGAAAGGAAACGAGTTAGAATTTTTGTTTCAACACAAAAAATGCTCAAAATAGCAAGTTTAATCTATTCCAAATTAAATCTAATCATTATCTCCATCCAGAAAAATTTTCATTTTTTGACCAAAGTTGGTCACCGTTTGGACCATACTGGGTGGGTCCGAACCAAATGTACATTTTTTATCTTAAAAGTGTCTCAACTTTCATGGTATATAATATCAATGCATAAAAAATGATTTGAATTTTTCTGTACAGCACTATTTTCGATTTTCACAGAGAATGTGTCTTAAAATGATCGATAATGTAGTAAGTATAAAAACAACTTACACTTTAGGCAAGGTATGTGTTGGTGGTGTTTTTGTTGCATCAATATATTTCACTCCAATTTCATCCAGAATTCTGTTTATGGGAATATCATCATTATCTATGACAATCTCCAAGTGCTCCAGCTTTTGAAACGCTTCTCCTGATTTCCATCTGTTCACAAACTCGATCAAATCGAAATTTCTGCAGGTATTGCATCTAAAAAATGTCTGCCTTCCTTGAAAACTGCCTAAATTAACAGGAACAGTAAGGTTATCTTGTTGGATTGCAATCGATTCAGCCTGATAGAACTTCGATTCCGGTTTCAATGTTTCATTTGCCTCCCAAAAGGACATTTTTATATGGGTCATGGTAGGAGAGGAGGAGATAATTTTTTGAAGATTTTTCATGTTTCCCTTATCATTGCCAGTGCCCCAAAAAATTAGAATCAATGATAAGTTTGGCAATCGTGGAAAGTAAGGCATATAGTTGTTTACAATCCATTGATTTTTCACAGTATCCCCAAAGAAGTCGAGAAAATAATTATGAATTGATTCGAATACAGATTCCTTGTTACACTGATTAAACGCAACCATATGATAACGGCATGTGATGTATCTGAAACAAACAATACAATTTATGATTCATAGACCATTGGAACTCACTCAAAATCCAGTATCCTTCCAGACACGTTCAATTGGAAATAATCCTTTCTCAATTTCTCAGACATGTCCCAACATCTCAAAATGACGTCTTCATTGGATTCAGAGGGAATATAGATTTTTCGATAATTCGTATTCCATAGGTCCATATTGTCAATCTCATACACAATTCGACCGATTCTTCTGAATCTTGTTGCTTGTGACGATTTGATGATATTTTTCATATTTTTAGAGACAAACGACAACAGAAATAGATCAGAATACGTCATGTTATCAAGTATCTCCTTTTGGACTAAATACGGAAATTTTGATAGTTGCATCACTTCTGAAAAAATGAAAAAAAAAAAACTGTGTAGATGAAAATGAATCAGGAAAACAAGATAAAAAATAGAAAATCAATAGAAAAAGTAGAACCAATGATGGCGAGGCAAAGAGCCAGTGAAAACAGAAGAGGAGTAGATGTTGACCTTAACTGGGGACCACCCATTGCAGGAGGATTCTCTTTACTAGGGAAGACCCCAACTCGGGTGTGGCGATACGGGTGGTGACCTATATCATATGAAAGCTGACATTTTCCTGATTCCAAATATGTTTTCAAAAAGTGCTTTGTCGCGGTAGTTTTCGAGAAAATTGGGTCGCAAGATAATTTTCAGTTGATTTCTAGGCTGCATTTAGCATTGAAAATCGACGCGAGACACGCTATATATTTATTTCAAATTTGAAAAGCCAAACACAGCTAGAAATCAACTGAAAAGTATCTTTCAACCCAATTTTCTCGAAAACCACCGCGACAAAGCACTTTTTGAAAACAGATTTGAAATCAGGAACATGTCAGCTTTCATATGGTATAGGTCACCACCCGTATCGCCACACCCGAGTCTTCCCTAGTTAGGTGGTAGAGGTAAAGGACTCGATCGTTCTTGGTCTCACAAGGGAACCATGTTTAGGCGTCATCTCAGAATTTTTTCTAAATTTGTTCATTTATAGTTTCAAATGCGGGCTTTCTCGTGGTGTATCTGGTTTTCTGCACAAATTTCTAGAAGTCGAGTTATGGGCTTTTTAAGTGATTTCAGTGCTAATTTCTCACTTTTGGAGTGAGTTTTTGAAAGGCTTCATGGGAGTTTTTCGGCATTTTTTGAGTGTGAATCGTAATTTCAGAAGTTTCTCTACAATCTGACAAAGTTTCCTCATTTTTCAAAAAAAAATTTTTCGGAAAAATTTTGCCATGGGTACCCCCCTTTGGCAAATTTTACAATTTTTCGAAAATTTTTTTAATGTGCTAAAATGAACTTAAAATGCATAGAAATGATGAAATAAGTATTTTCACGAAATTCTGTAGCCTATATCCGTTTCTAAATCCCAAATAACTGATTTCTTCCGAAACTTCAATGAATCGTTGTCCTTCGAAAATCAACCAATAGCACTCAAATCTAGTGAAAACACAGATTTACATACTTCTTGACAGATTTATCACTGTCCGCAACCAATATGGACATATCGTGGAATTTTGACTGACATTTTGACCATTTATTGGATATTTTTCGAAACAAGTCCAAAATGAGTTTTTCAATAAATTGCTTTTTCGAGCTTTTTTCCTACTCAAATAATAAAGAAAAAATAATTTTGAGTTTTGAAAAATGCAAAGCATTCCTCCAACATCAAAAAAAAGAAAAAAGAAAATGGACAATGACGGTATCGAACCCCAACCTTGTGATTCCTATTCATCCCCACTATCCACTCGGCCACTGTTGCTCGGTTTCTCCACAGTGGAGAATGCATAGAGGAAAGGGGGGAAAGTGGAAGGGAGGGAGGAGAGAGAAAAAAACAGCATATTTTCAGACGGAATTTTCTCGACTTCTAGAAATTTGTGCAGAAAACGAAATACAGCACGAGAAAGCCCGTATTCGAAACTATAAATGAGCAAATTTAGAAAAAATTCTGAGATGACGCCTAAACATGGTTCAGGGAAAACAACAATAGATCGATCTATCCTCCTTCAAGATGTGAATGGTCCTGGCCGTAATTTGCACAGCCTTGCCAAAGGGTGAAAATCTCCAAACCTACGGAATAGGTGGTCCCTGTGGAACATAGTGTGTTAGCCAGTCAAGGTCACCATCTACATTCTCTATGTCTTCTGTATCCTTTGGCTCATTTCTCACGTCATCAGGTGTCTCTTCTTGTTCTATTGTTTTTCTATTTCGATCGTTTGCATTTTTTCTGGATCTTATTCTCCTACAACATATTTAACATTTTCAGAAGTAATGAAACTATCAAAATTTCCGTATTTGGTTCAAAAATGGATACTTGACAACATGAAGTGTTCGGATCTCTTCCTGTTGTCGTTCGTTTCCAAAAATCTGAAATCATTTATCAAATCGTCTCAAGCCATGAGATTCAAAAGCATTGGTCGAATTGTGTATGACATTGAAAATATGAACCATCAATCGATTTATATTCCCTACGAATCCAGTGAAGACGTCATTTTGAGATGTTGGGACATTTCTGAAAAGTTGAAAAATGATTATTTTCAATTGAACGTATATGGAAAGCTTTTGGATTTTCAGTGAGTTCCAATGGTCTTTGAATCATAAAATTGTATTTTTTTTCAGATACGTCACATGCCGTTATCTTATGGTTGCATTTAATCAGTGTAACAAGGAATCTGTATTCGAATCAATTCATAATTATTTTCTCGACTTCTTTGGGGATACTGTGAAAAATCAATGGATTGCAAACAACTATATGCCTTATTTTCCACGATTGCCAAACTTATCATTGATTCTAATTTTTCGGGGCACTGGCAATGATAAGGGAAACATGAAAAAACTTGAAAACATAATCTCCTCATCTCCTATCATGGAACATATAAGAATGACCTTTTGGGGAGCAATTGTAACATTGAAACCGGAATCGAAATTTTATCAGGCAGAATCGATTGAAATCGGACAAGACAGCCTCACTATTCCTGTCGATTTAGGATATTTTCAAGGAACGCAGGCCTTTTTTATATGCTACAACTGCAAAACTTGGGATTTGATCGAGTTTTTGAACAGATGGAAATCAGGAGAAGCGTTTCAAAAGCTGGAATACTTGAAAGTTGAATTACCCTTTGGAAATGAATTCCGTCGAACCGAAATTTTAAATGCGATCGGAGTAAAACATATCGATGAAAAAAAAGCACCGCCACCGCACACTGTCCCCAGAATGTAAGTTACTTTTTTAACGATTTCATAATATTACCAATTTTCAGATGTGGGTGGCGTTTTTCTCGTCCAAACACGGATCCAATCATCAGCCACACATATCTAGTGAGAGAAACTGATAATCGTGTAGCTTCTATTTTAATTAAGGGAGGAACTCTCAGTTTTGGAGTATGGAATGAAACGGAAGAGGGATTTCTGGCAATGCTGAAGTAGTTGCACGGCCGAATCTATACAAATTGAGTATTGCAATGTTACCCTCTTTGAAGCATACCTTTTACTGTGTAAAGTGTAATTTTTATCGTTTTTTACATTTCCGTCCACTTCTACATTCAATCAATGTCCCTTTAAAAGAGCCTTGAACCATCTTCTTTGGAATAATAACTAAATTCTGTGACATTTTTTGTATTAAACGAACAAAAGGCGATGCCTGATGACGGTACTTTCCCAGGGACCAAGTCTGTGCAAAACGCGACCGCGGTTGCCCGAGGCCGTAGGCATTGGGGACCGATCCGGCCGTTCTTTCTAAAATAAGCTCAGCTGCTCAGTTACTACTAGGGTCTCTAGGCTGCCGTACCCTACCTATCTCAGAAGTACGCTTTTCAAAATGCCGCGGCCGCCTTGCTTGCCTGGGGCCAAAGGATTGTATCTGGACCTAACACTTAGACAAGACAAGGTCATTGTTCACCCAAGACAGCAAACATGGGGTAGGTCACGAAAGACGGGGCGGAGCCATTCACATCTTGAAGGAGGGCAGATCCATCTATTGTTATCTTCCCTGGGACACAGATCGACCGAGTCCTTTAGAAAACCACTACCACCCCTTGAACTAACCCATTTCATCTGCCTAAAGGTAATCGCTTGTAACGAGTGGTCCCCAGCCAAGGTCACCACCTACATTCTCTACGTATTCTGTGTCCTTTGGCTCATTTCGCAAGTCATCGGGTGTCCCTTCTTCTGTTATTCATTTTCTATTCCGATCGTTCGCCTTTTTCCGAACCTTTCGTCTTCTAGAATCTATTTACCGTTTCAGAAGTAATGAAACTATCGAAATATCCGAATTTGGTCCAAAAGGAGATACTTGACAACATGAAGTATTCTGATCTATTTCTGTTGTCTTTCGTCTCCAAAAATATGAAAAATATCATCAAATCGTCTCAAGCCGCAAGATTCAAAAGCATCAGTCGTATTGTATATAACATGCAGAATACAAATTATCGAACAATTTATATTCCACTCGGATCCAGTGAAGAGGTTATTATGAAATCTTGGGACATCTCTGAGATGTCGAACAACGATTATTTCCAGTTGAAAGTGTCTGGAGAGATAATTAATTTTCGGTGGGAACCAATGAGCTCATGAATCCTAAAAAATCATCTTTCAGATCATCTCGTCATCATTTTCCAATTGCAAATTTTCACCAGAGTGACAGAGAATCCGTTTTCGAATCAATTCATAATTATTTTCTGGATTTCTTCGGGTATACTGTGAAGTATCAATGGATTGCAAACAACTACATGCTTTATTTCCCACAGTTGCCAAGCTTATCATTGATTCTTAAATTTTGGAAAGCTGGAGGAGATAAGAGATACATCAAAAAACTTGAACACAGTATCTCCTCATCTCCTATCATGGAACATATTGAATTGACCTTTTGGGAGTCAACTGCTACATTGAACGCCGAATCAAAATTCTATCAGGCTGAATCTATTAGGATTTTTCAAGACAATCCAACTGTTCCTGTTAATTTAGGTTGTTTTCAAGGAAAACGGGCATTTTTTACATGCAATCAAGGCAGAATTTCCGATTTAAGCGAGTTTGTGAATAGATGGAAATCGGGAGAAGCGTTTCAAAATTTGGAACACTTGGAGATTGTCATAAATCATCCTGATTATCCCCTAAACGGAGTACTAGATGCAATTGGAGTGAAATATATTGATGCCACAAAAATACCACCAACACATACTTTGCCGAAAGTGTAAGTTACTGTAAAACCTGTAATAGAAGAGCTTCTTAGCGTTTGACTTGGACCCAGTTTATCTCATTTCCTACAAAAGTTATCAGGAAATGCTTAGCTGACAAAATGTTCATCATAATATGAAAAACATTTTATTAATTGACATTTGTTTGATATTGCTTACAGGGACCGACATAAATTGGCTCAAAGGTGAAAGTCCGTTTTTTAAACGCTTGAAAAAAAAATATAAATTTACTGGACCCTTTAAGAATATTTGAGGAGCCAAGCGACAAAGCAGTAAAAACTAGATCAGCTTGCTGGTTAATGAATAATATTTTAGGTACTTTGAGTGCGGCCATAAACGAAATACGGATCCAATCATCAGCCATACATATGTCGTTAGAGAAACTGATAATCGTGTGGCGTCTATTTCGATTGAGAGAAAAACTTTCAGTTTTGGAGTATGGAATAAAACGGAAGAGGAATTTCTGGCAATGGTGAAGTAGTTCCTTATTGTGGGGTCCACACAAATTGTGGCTCATAATTATGCGGACCGTTATCTCGTTAATAACTTACCCTCTTTAACGCATTTCTTTTGTTATGTCAACTGTAATTTTTTGTTTGCTTTTTCACATTTCTGTTAACTTCTATTCAACCCCTGTCCCTTTATAAGATCTTGATCCATCTTATAAAAAAAAATTCTGATATTTTTTATGTTACCTTCAATGTATCACGATTTTTCCGAACGAACAAAAGACGGTGTCTGATGACGTGACAGATGGCACCGTCTAGGAGATTCATTGATTTCTATTTTCCCAGAGACCAAGAGGTTGTATCTTCACCGTAGTCTGCACACTAGGGATCGGACAAGACACTAATTGCTCATCCAATTCAGCAAACAAATGCTAGGTGACAACGGAGGGGGCGGAGTATCTACTGTGTCATCTGCCACGTCTGCTCCTTCTCGAACATTCATTGTCATATTCCTTACGTTTTCTACGCATTCTGCATCTTTTGGTTCATCTGACATGTCATTAGGTGTCTCTTCTTGTTCTATTGATTTTCTATTTTGATCGTTTTCGGACTCTTCTTCCTCTACAATCCATTTAACCTTTTCAGAAGCGATGAAACTATCGAAGTTTCCATATTTGGTCCAAAAGGAGATACTTGACAACATGAAGTATTCTGATCTCTTTTTGTTATCTTTTGTCTCCAAAAACATCAAAAAAGTGATCAAATTGTCTCAAACCACAAGATTCAGAAACATTGATCGTATTGTATTTGACATGAAGAATACGGAACATCCAATGATTTCTATCGTCTTCGGATCCAGTGTATACTTCATCATAATATCTTCAACCATCTCTGAGAAATTGAAAAATGATTATTTTCAGCTGAACGTGTCTGGAAAGTTAATTAATTTTGAGTAAGTGATAGATCTAAAAAATCAAATTGTAATTGAATTCAGATACGTCTCATGGCATTGTCCTGCGCTAGCATTTGATCCGTGTGATAGGGAATCGGTGTTCACATCAATTTATAATTATTTGCTTGATTTCTTCGGCGATACCATAGAGTATGAATGGATAACAACCGACCATCGGTTTTTTGTTCCACGAGTCCGAAACTTATCACTGATTCTTGAATTTTGGACCACCGGGACAGATGAGGAAATCATGGAAAGATTTGAGAACATTATCTCCTTATCTCCTATCATGAAACATGTTAAAACGAGCAATTGGAGGCCAGCTGGAACCATAAATCCGGAATCAAAGTACTATCAAGCAGAATCAATTAGTATCTGTCAAAACAATTTAACTATTCCTATTAATTTAGGCCGTTTTCAAGGACGACAGGCATTTTTAAGATGCAGAACGTGCAGAATTTCCGATTTGAGCGAGTTTCTGAAGAGGTGGAAATCTGGAGAAGGGTTTCAGAGATTGGAATACGCGAAAATTATCATAAATCATCCTGATGTTCCCCTAAACGGAATTCTGAATGAAATTGGAGTAAATTACATTGATGCAACGAAAACACCACCAACACATACTTTGCCAAAAGTGTAAGTTACCGTAAAACCTGTAATAAAAAGGACCCTCGGTTCTTAACTTCGAGTCAATTACTTCACATTCTTTTTATCAGCTGACTCTTTCTTGACATCTATCACAAAAACCCAGATAAACAGACTCAAAGATGAACTTGAGGTTTTTTGGGGGCTCACTTTCAGAAGTAACCAATCGTTTTCAGGTACTTCGAATATGATTGTCAACCAAATACGGATCCAATCATCAGTCAGACATATGTAGTGAGAGAAACTGATAATCGTGTGGCGTCTATCTCTATTCAAGGAAAAGCTTTAAGTTTTGGAGTATGGAATGAGACGGAGGAGGAGTTTTTGGCAATGGTAGATTAATATTATGAAATTAAAACCAATTGATTTATTTTTAAAAACAATTGTTAAAGTTCTCACCATGGAGCGCACAACAATTTTTGCGTATTTTGCACTCCTAAATGCCACTGTACCCCAATAAATCTAAAATTATTGTACCCTCCAAACACCCTCTAAGCATTAAAGCATTTCTTTTGCTATGACGACTGATCATTTCTGTTTTTTTTTCTTTTCATTCCCTCCACTTCTATTCAATACAGTGCGTTGCAGGTTCTTACGTCCACTCATGTTCAGGGTCATAACTTTTGAACCGTTCAAGTGATCAATCTATTTTTTCAAAATCGGATTTGGGACCACAAATTACATTTGGTGGCCAATTTCTGTATCGAAACCCTAAAAATTACCCGAGTTATCTGGAAAAGTCTGAAAATGTGCCATTTGCAACCGTATACATCCACTCCATAGATCGGTAGATCATGACCTCCAGCAAAGACGGTGGGGTCCAATTTTGATTCTGTACACCTGAAATCAGTGTAAAAAGCAAGACCCTGAACATGAGTGGACGTAAGAAACTGCAACGCACTGTACAATGATGACGTGACAGATGACACTTTCTAGGAGATTCATCGATTGGTACTTTCCCTGGGACCACGAGGTCGTTTCTTGACCCTACTCTACAGACTAGCAATCGGACACGACTCATCCAAGTCTACAAACAAGGGTTTGGTCACAACGGAGAGGGTGGTGTGTCATCTACTGTGTCACCTGCCACGTCATCTCCTTCTTGAACACTCATTGCTATATTCCATTCCAATACTGTTCTATTTGCTCTGATTCGACTATTTCTTATTTCGTTGTGTTCCCCTAAAATCAATTCAACATTTCCAGAACAATGAACCTATTGAAATATCCGTATTTGGTCCAAAAAGAAATACTTGAAAACATGACTTATTCTGAGCTATTTCTGCTGTCTTTTGTCTCCAAAAACATGAAAAATATCATCAAATCGTCTCAAACCAAACGATTCAATAGCATCCCTCGTATTGTGTATGTCTATGATAGAATTCAAGAGGGCAGGGTTTATATTCCCACCAAACCACGTATTCGCTATATAAACGGTCGTACAAGGACAGCAAGGATGGCGGAGTTGATTATAGAAACGGTCGAGCGTCAAGAGGACGCTAAACATGATTACTTTCAGTTGAACGTAGCTGGAAAGCTAATTGATTTTGAGTGAGTTCCGATAACCAATAAATCTTCAAAGTAATTCTGTTTCAGAATTCGCAAGGATTTCTTCCAAGACTATTGTCCGGTCGCATCATTCCTTTCGATTGACAAAGAATCTGTTATGGAATCAATTCATAATTATTTTCTCGACTTCATCGGAGATTCTGTGGATTACCACTGGATAGCAGAAGACTGCAAACTTTCCATCTCACAGCTCCAGAACTTATCCACGTGTCTCAGCGTTCTTCATATCGACAACGGACTTGACGACATGAAAAACCTTGAAGCCATTTTCTCCTCATCCCCTGCTCTGAAGCAAATTGAAAACGGTGTGAAACCATTGGAAGAACCATTCAGTCCGGAATCTAAGTTTTCTCAGGCAGAATCCCTTAAGTTGAAACTCAACGAGAAGACTCTTCTGGCTGTCTTACAACACTTTCAAGGACGACAAGCGTGTCTAAAATGCTCTAGCTCATTTGAGATTAGAGCTTTAACCAATTTTGTGAATAGATGGAAATCAGGAGAAGCATTCCAGAAGTTGGAATACTTAAAAGTTGAATTACCCTTTGGAACTGAATTCGAAGGGATTCCCGAAATTTTGAATTCGATCGGAGTAAAACAAATTGATGAAACACAAACACCGCTAGAACATTGTTTGCACAGAGTGTAAGTTACTTTTCTCTATCCAATTTCAGATTAGTACCCAATCGTTTTTCAGATGTGGTTGGTGTTATTTTTGCCCATATACGGATCCAATCAGCAGTCACACATATGTAGTGAGGGAAACTGATAATCGTGTGGCGTCTATTTCAATTCAGGGAGGGACTCTCTGTTTCGGAGTATGGAATGAAACGGAAGAGAAATTTCTGGAAATGGTGGATTATTTGTCTGAAATTGAAAATACTATAATCAATTGATACCATTACGATGATTACAATTTCTGACAACATTTCTTCATTCCCTACTTTGATTTTTTGATTGCTTCGTAATTCAATGTGATATTTTCTTTTTTTTTAAATTTCAAATAAATGTAATACATTTCTATGTGTCGCTCGGTATACCATAAACATTTCAAACGAATAAAAGACAATATTGTGATGACGTGACAGATGAAACCAGATGAACGTAATGGTTGACAGACCTTGAAGGCATTCAGAATATCTGTTACGTTCCCTGGGACCAAGATCGATCGGCTTGTGCCCTGACTCCTTATTTATGGAATCGTCTAGAGAACAGTCAATTGCAGAGAAAATTCTGAAGAGTTTTCTGAACGACATTCCCTTGTCAGAACTAAAAAGTTATTGCTTATCTAAACTAGAGATGCACAGATAGTCTGTTGGACCAAGTAGTTGTGTCTTGACCTCCTCATCTCTCTCATCTCTCTCATACATCGTCAGGAAACAACACTCACTAAAGTCAGCGAGTCTATTGCTACTTTCCCTGGGACCAAGATATCGTCAACCGATTCAGCAAACAAGGGTTAGGTCACGACGAACGGGGCGGAGTATCGACTGTGTCATCTGCCACGTCTTCTCCTTCCAGAACATTCATTGTTATATCCATTTCAATACTGTCCTCTATGAATGGTATCCATTTCTACCTGTCAAGGTCCTCACCTACGTTTTCTACGCCTTCTGCGCCTTTTGGCTCATCTGCCCTCATCTACCCTGTCTTCTCGTGTGATTGATTTCCGATTTTGATCGTTTTCTGACTCTTGTTCCTCTGAAATCGATTTACCATTTTCAGAACAATGAAGCTTTCGAGATTTCCGAATTTGGTCCAAAAAGAAATTTTTGACAACATGGAAACTTCCAATCTATTGCTTCTATCTTTTGTCTCCAGAAATATGAAAAACTGTATCAAGTGGTCTCAAGTTACAAGGTTCAAAAGTATTGATCGTATTGTGTTTGACATGCAAAATTTGCATCATCCAACAATTTATATTCAATTTGGATTCAGTAAAGACGTTATAATGTTATCTTCCTTTATCTCTGAGGGCTTGAAAATAGGTTATTCTCAGTTGAACGTGTCTGGAAAGATAATTGATTTCAAGTAAATGATATTCAGCGATGCACATAACATTATTGTTTTTTCAGATGCATACCGTTGTCCTATGGTAGTCGTTGTCCTACCCGTTTTCCTATGATAGCATTCAATCAGTGTGATAAGCAATCTATTTTCGAATCCATTCATAATTATTTGCTTGATTTTTTCGGCGACACTATAGAGTATGAATGGATAATAACCGACTTTCAGTTTTTTGTTCCACGAGTTCAACACTTATCATTGGTTCTCAACTTTCGGAACACCGGAACAGATGAGGAAAACATTGAAAGGCTTGAAAACATTATCTCCTTATCTCCGATCATGAAACATGTTCAAACGACCTATTGGAGGCCACCTGGAACATTAAAACCGGAATCGAAACTCTACCAAGCAGAGTCTATTAGTATCGTTCAAGACGTTCCAACTATTCTAGTTAATTTAGGCTGTTTTCAAGGAAAGCAGGCTTCTTTTAGATGCCACTCCTGTAGAATTTTCGATTTGATCGAGTTTGTGAATAGATGGAAATCGGGAGAAGCGTTTCAAAATTTGGAACATTTGGAGATTATCTTAAATCATACTGATTTTCCCCTGAACGGAGTTCTCAATGCCATTGGAGTGAAATATATTGATCTAGTGAAAACACCACCAACACATACTTTGCCAAAAGTGTAAGTTAATTTTTGTACCGTCAACTTGGAGCCAATTTATCTTTTCAGGTACTTTGAGAGCGGTCATAAACCAAATACGGATCCAATCAACAGTCACACATATGTAGAGAAAGAAACAGATAATCGTGTGGCTTCAATGTCAATTGAGGGAACAACTTTCAGTTTTGGAGTATGGAATAAAACGGAAGAAGAATTTTTGGCATTGGTGAAGTAGTTCCTGATTGTATCGATATACCATACGACTCATAATATATGGAGACTTTTATTTTGTTAATATCTTACCCTCTTTAAAGCATTCCTTTTGTTATGTCAACTGTTTATTTTTGTCTTTTTTCTGTTCATTCCCTGCACTTTATTCAACTCCTGCCTCCTTATAAGAGTCTTGAGCCATCTTCTTCGGAAAAAAATTAATGAATTCTGATACAGTTTTTGTATTCCACAGTACATCATGATCAATCCGAACGAAGAAAAGATCGTGTCTGATGACGTGACAGATGACACCATCTGGGAGATTCGTCTAGTGCTACTTTCCTTGGGACCAAGGGGTTGTATCTTGCTCGCATTCTGCAGACGTGGAATCAGACAAGACAAGACCATTCCTCACCCAATTCAGCAAACAAGGGTGAGGTCACAACAGACGGGGCGGAGTGTCATCAACTGTGTCCTCTGCCACGTCTTCTCCTTCTCGGTAATTCATTGTCGTCTTCTATTCCAATACTGCCCTCTTTTTTTGTTTCAACTCTTTCTCATTTTTTTTTCTTGCCCTCTACAATCGACTTATCATTTTCAGAAGTAATGCTACTATCAAAATTTCCGTATTTGGTCCAAAAAGAAATACTTGAGAACATGGAGTATTTTGATCTGTTTCTGTTATCTTTCCTCTCCAAAAATATGGTAAAATTGATCAAATCGTCGCAAGCCACGAGATTCAAATGCATTCCTCGTATTGGGTTTGAGATGCAAAAGGAACATCCAACAATTTATGTCTCCTCTGAATCCACTAAAGAAGTCATTATGATATCTTCCAACATTTCAGAGAACTTGAGAAACGATAATTTCCAGTTGAACGTGTCTGGAAAGATGATTAATTTTGAGTGAGTAACATTCAGCGATGAGTCATAAGATTCTTTTTTTTTCTCAGATTCGTCACATGCGGTTTCCCTATGCTTGCATTCAATCAGTGTGACAAGGAAGTGGTGTTCACATCAATTCATAATTGTTTGCTCGACTTGTTCGGCAATACCATAGAGTATGAATGGACCATAACCGACTGTAAATTAGTTGTCCCACGAGTGCCAAACGCTTCGTTGATTCTCACTTTTTGGACCACAGGTATAGATGAGGAAAACATGAAACGATTTGAAAATGCTATCCCCTCATCTACTATCATAAAACATTTTGAAACGATTCATTGGAGACCAGCTGCGACATTAAAACCGGAATCGAAATTCTATCAGTCTGAATCGATCGAAATTAGACAAGACAGCCTTACTGTTCCTGTTAAGTTAGGATATTTTCAAGGAAGGCAGGCATCTTTTAGATGCAATAGAGGAAGAATTTCCGATTTAATCGAGTTTGTGGATAGATGGAAATCGGGAGAAGGGTTTCAAAATTTGGAACACTTGGAGATTATCATGATTCATACTGATTTTCCCTTGAACGGAGTTCTAAATGCAATTGGAGTGAAATATATTGATGCAACGAATACGCCACCAGCACATACTTTGCCAAAAGTGTAAGTAATTTTTTACGTACTGCCAACTTGGTTGCGGTAATTCTTATAGTTTCTAATCAGATTTATCAAATCATTTTGCAGGTACGTTGGGTGCAGTTATAAAAAAAATACGGATCCAATCACCAGTCGCACATATGTCGTCCGAGAAACAGATAATCGCGTGGCGTCTATTTCAATTGAGGGAGGGACTCTCAGTTTCGGAGTATGGAATGAAACGGAGGAGGAGTTTTTGGCAATGGTAGATTAATATTCGGAAATTAATACTTGTTGATCTTCTTTCGGACACAAATGTTCTTCCTATCATTTCGCTGATTACGTACAATCTTTGTCATTTTTGTTGCTTCAATCTCAACTCTCTTTCAGAATCTTTAATCTCAGCATAATTTCGATTCGACTTTTTAATTGCTTCGTAATTCAATGTGACATTTTTGCTTTTTTTTATTTCAAATAAATCATCTACATTTCTTTGTGTTATTATATACCAGGATCAACCCGAACAAAAAAGAAGATGCCAGATGACGTGACAGATGAAACCTGATGAATATAATGAGTGACAGACCTCGGAGACAGACAGATTATCTTTTACTTTCCCTGGGACCGAGAACGATCGGCGTGTGTCTCGACTCCTCAACTATGGAATCGTCTAGAGAACAGTCAAATGCAGAGAAAATTCTGAAGAGCTTTCTGAACGACATTCCCTTGTCAGAACTAAAAAGTTATTGCTTATCTAAACTCGAGATGCACAGGTAGTCTGTTGGACCAATTAGTTGTGTCTAGACCTCTCATCTCTCTCATACATCCTTCGGGAATCGTCTAGGAAACAACACTCACTAAAATCAGCGAGTCTATTGCTACTTTCCCTGTGACCAAGGGATTGCCATCCGATTCGGTGACAGATGACACCATCTAGGCGATTTGCCTATTGTTACATTCCCAGGGACCAAGGGGTCGTATCTTGACCAAATTCTGCAGACTAGCAATCGGGCAAGACAACGCCATTGCGCATCCAATTCAGCAAACGAGGGTTAGGTCACGACGGAGGGGGTGGAGTATCTACCGTGTCACCTGCCACGTCTTCTCCTTCTTGGTCATTCATCGACATCTTCTATTCCCATATTGTTCTCTTTTTTCTAGTTCTCATTTTGTCGTGCTCCTCTAACATCGGTTTAACATTTTCAGAAGCAATGAAACTATCGAAATTTCCGAGTTTGGTCCAAAAAGAGATTTTTGACAACTTGAAGACTTGGGATCTCATATTGTTGTCTTCCGTCTCCAAAAATATGAAAAAAGTGATAAAATCATCTCAAACCAAAAGGTTCAAGAGCATCGTTCCAAACCAACAGGTTAAACGTATTGTGTATGACTATGGTGAGTCGCATGAAGGGTTGGTTTATATTCCGATCGAACCACATTTTCGTCATAAAAGCCGCTGGTGGAGTAAAGAAACGGAGGAGATGTCTATTTTAAAAATGGTCGATCGCCAAGATTGTAACGTAGCAGAAAAGCTAATTGATTATGAGTGAGTTACAATTATCAGTTGTTCATAAAATAAACACTCCTTCAGAAGTGGCTACCATGATAATTATCCTGTCGTATCATTTCTTCCAATGAACAAAGAATCAGCTATCGAATCAATTCATAATTGTCTCTTCAATTTCTTCGGAGATTCTGTCGAGTATCATTGGGTAGCACGAGACCACAAACTTGTCATTCCAACGCTTCAAAACTTATCAGTTTATCTCCGAATTGAAAGCCTGGACAACGTTTGTGACACTTTCCCCTCGTCCCCTGTTATGAAACTAATGGAAAACATCTATGATATGACCAACCCATTCAGTCCGGAATCTAATTTCTATCAGACAGAATCCATTGTATTGAATCTGAATAATGAGACTCTTCTGAAAGTTTTACGCTACTTTCAAGGACGACAAGCGATTTTAACATGTTCTGGTTCATTTGAGATTGGAGGCTTGATTGAGTTTGTTAATAGGTGGAAATCCGGAGAAGCACTTCGAAAGTTGGAATACTTGGAGGTTGTATTACGCTTTAAAAATAGATTCCCTAAAACCGAAATCCTGGATGCGATCGGTGTAAAACGACTTGATGAAACAAAACAACCGCCATCGCACACTGTGCCCAGAATGTAATTTTTTTAACCATTTTCAAAACAGTACCCAATCCTTTTTCAGATGTGGTTGGCGTTATTTTGATCCAAACACGGACCCAATCAACGCTCACACATATGTAGTGAGAGAAACAGATAATCGTGTGGCATCTATTTCAGTTCGGGCAAGGAGCCTCAGATTTGGAGTTTGGAATGAAACGGAGGAGGAGTTTCTGGCGAAGGCTAATCTTTTACCCTCTTTTTATCGTTAATATTTTACAATCTTTAAAGAAATTCTTTTGTTAAGTCAACTGTTCATTTTCGTATTTTTTCTGTACATTCCCTCCACTTCTATTCAACCCCTGTTCCCTTATAATAGTCTTGAACCATATATTTTTCCGAAGCAATAAATTCTGATACATTTTTCTTTGAATTCCTTGGAATATCATGATCTATCCAAACGAACAAAAAGCGATGCCTGATGACGTGACAGATGACACCATCTGGGAGATTCATCGATTGGTACTTTCCGTGAGACCAAGAGGTCGTTTTTTGACCCTATTTTGTATCCCAGAGATGCACGGACAGTCCGTTGTCCGGTGATTTTTTAGCTGTCCGTTGTCCGAACAAAAAATTTCCGTGCATCTCTGCTGCATACTATCCATCAGACAAGACCATTGTTCAGCCGAGAAAGCAAACAAGGGTTAGGTCACGACGAACGGGGCGGAGTGTCATCTACTGTGTCATTTGCCACGTCTTCCTCATCAACAGACGTCCTTTGCCATTCATTGACATCTTCCATTCCAATAATGTTCTCTTTTTTCTGCTTTGACTCTTTCTCATTTTGTTGTGCTCCTCTACAATCGATATAGCATTTTCAGAACAATGAAACTATCGAAGTATCCGAATGTGGTCCACAAAGAGGTTTTTGACAACTTGGAGACTTGGGATCTTATTGTGCTGTCTTTCGTCTCCAAAAATATGAAAAAAGTGGTAAAATCATCTCAAACCAACAGATTCAAAAACATCAGTCGTATTGTGTATTCCTATGGTGGATTTCGTGACAGGATGGTTTATACTCCCGCCAAAACAAATCATGATTATATAAACGTTCGTATAAGAAAACAAATAGAGGAGGTGTCTATTTTGAAAATGATCGAGCGCCAAGACAGTAATTCATCACAGTGGAACGTAGCAGGAAAGCGAATTGATTATGAGTGAGTTCCAATCATTACTAATAACATTCACCAAATTCCGTTTGTTGGTTTGTATGTCGCGTTCCCGTTAACCCATTCAAAGTGAACCGACTGAGCTGAAAACTGGACAGGCGAATCAGAAATTTTTATTAGTTTAGGCCCGAGCTTTCCGTTTTTCGAAATTTTGATTTTGAAGTCTTCTGGAGACGTCCCTTTTTTCACCACAGTAAAGCGTGGCGGGCAGAGAGGGCGATGGTGGAGGACGACAGAGAGAAAAGGGGGAGGGAATCCCACACACGTGTACGCCATTTCTCCCTCTTTTCTGTTGTGTTCGGGTGGTGTGGTGGTTAGCGCGTTGAGCTTTCGTCCGCGCGACGCGTGTTCGAGTCCGCTTGGTAGCAACTTTTTTTTTGTTTTTTTGTGTAGCGAGTTCAGAAATGAATAAAAACATGTCTGAATGTCTTTAATCGGTTTGTTCCTGGCAAAGAGTTTCCCAGTTTCAGCTTCAAGTCGAAAGGAAAATTTAACGGAAATTTTGAAGATTTCAGTTTTTTGTTGTGTAATCAGAAAATTTGAAGGTTCGGAAAGATGGCATAAAGTCATACGATTAAAAGTTTGCAAGCCGGGAGATTTTTCAGTTACAGGAAACTTCAGAATTTTTGAACTCCCGAATTTTCAAATTCCCGAAATTCCAAAAAGTCAACGTTTAATTTACAACCAAGTTTTAATTTACAAACTTCTGGGATTCTGGAAATCTTAATTACCTATGTTTAGAGCTATACAATCTCAGAATTTTCAGCTTTTGAAATACCGAATCAATACATGTCTGATATTTTGAACATCCCAGTTCGGATTTTCAGAATTTCGAAGTTTTCGAATCAACAAAAAAAAGTTAACAAAGGAGGAATATAAGAATTTGGTTGAGATCCCTAAACGGGGAAATCAGAAATTGGGGAGTTCAAAAACTCCGAAAATTTCAGAATCAGATAAGAACTGAAATTTTGATGTTTTTCGAACTCTTGAAGTTTTGAATTCAAATGTTTGACCATAGACTTTCTAAATTTATCAACTTCTCAAAATTCAGAAAGTTCAAACACTCAGATTTTCGAAAACTAGGGAATTTGAAGACTCGGAGACTTGAAAATTAGTATATTCTGAATATCAAAAATCTGAGTTCCAAAATAAAAATCTTCAGCAGTTTGAAAATTCAGAAATTCTGTAATTTTAAAATTCTTATCTAAAATTCGAAATTGGAGAAGAAACTTCTGTGACTTCGAATTCGCAAATTTCCGAACTTTGAAATATACAACTTTCTAAAACTCCGGTTTCTAACTTCCTAGATTTTAATATTTCAGAGTGTCTGAATTTCCAAAGTTTTGAATTCGAAGATTTCAAATACAGGCGGTGCAGACCCTCAAAAAGGGGCAAACTGATTTTTCTATTTACAGTTTGAATTTCAGATTGCAGAGACCCAGAATTTCGAAAAATTTATTAACTTTTTTGAACAACAAAATTGATGTTTTCGAATTTCGATTGACGAGTTCTCTGAACTGAAATGCTCAAAATTCTGAATATCTTTACTATTAACAATCACCAAATTCTGTGTGTGAGTGTGTGTGTGTGTGTCCGTTTGTTCCCGTATCACCTTCCCTAGAGAAGTTTAGAATGGACAAAAATTTCCCAAATTTTCACAGATAACCCGAAATAGCAGCGAGATGATGCCCATCTACTTCTAATTTCGAAATTTTGTATCTGACGTCTTCTAGAGACGTTCTTCTATTTCTACAGTGCAAATCTTCAGAAAAGTCCCCGTCTAACCGCCCAATTGTTTTTATCATCCACGCTATTTTTGAGAGAAAGGGTGATTTAGTGGAAACGTTATTTTAGTATGGGTTTTGAATATTTGAAAGGGAAAAATTCTGAAGCAGGGGAAGAAAGAGATTGTGAGGAAAAATGAGAGCGCCCTTTCTGGAACACATGAATTTTCGAATTACGGAATATCTAAATTTCTGAGATCTAATTCACCGAATTTGCGAAAACATTTCAGAATGTCTGATTTTTGAACATTTTAGTTCCCAAGTTTCGGAAGTTTTCGAAATTTAGAATTCTTGAATTCTTGAATTGAAAGATTTCTGAATTTCTGAAGTTCCAAGCTATTTTTGACAAGACTGTTCTTTCCGGAAAGTCGAACTTCTGAATTCCAAATTTTTTCTTTTTTTTTCTCGAATTTCTGAACTTGAGAGAGCCGTGGCCTGGAAACTCTGAAGAATACGCCGAACTCCGAAAAAACTAATCTGGAACTTTTTTGCAAGATTATGGAAGTTATAAGCTGTAGCTGTCCAGTCGGTTCAGAATCTCTCAATTTAGGTCTCTGGATTTTTATGTTTCCGGATTCCAAACATTCGACTTTCTGAGATTCTGGAGTCAGGAGTTTCCAAATTTCCGATTTCCTGGATTTCAAAAAAAATAGGAATTCAGAAATCGATTACAAAATTAAAGTTTTCCTACTTCTAATTTTTCAAAAATTCACTTTTACATTTTCCAGATTTCCTTATTTCCACTGTCCGAACTCTCAAAATTCCGAACATTTAAATATCCGAAATATGGAATCAAATATTCAGAAATTGTGGTCTCCGGGAAATCGGAAATTTTTAAATTAGTAATTCGATTGTAAGATACAGTAAGCGGAAGCCAGGAGGTTGAGCCCCCGATAGGGGGCGTAAACCGACTGGTTATCAATTATTCATAACATGAACATTTTTTTAGAAGTGGCGACCAAGATAATTTCCCTGTTGTATCATTTCATCCAATAAACAAAATATCAGCTATTGAATCAATTCATAATTGTCTCCTCAATTTCTTCGGCGATTCTGTCGAGTATCATTGGGTAGCAGAGGACCACAAACTTTTCATTCCACCGTTTCAAAACCTGTCAGTGTGTCTTACCATTGAGAACCTGGACAACGTTTGCGACACTTTCCCCTCGTCCCCTGTTCTGAAACAAATTGAAAACATCATTCCGATGACCAACCCATTCAGACCGGAATCTAAGTTCTATCTGACAGAATCCATTTCATTGAATCTGAACGGCGAGACTCTCTTTGCTGTTTTAGAACACTTTCGAGGACGGCAAGCTTATTTAAGATGCTCTCGCACATTTGAAATCAGAGGCTTGATCGAGTTTATGAAGAGGTGGAAGTCAGGAGAAATACTTCGAAAGCTGGAATACTTGAAGATTAGATTATGCTTTGGAACTGAATTCGAAGGAATCCCCGAAATTTTGAATTCGATCGGAGTGAAACAAATTGTTGCAACAAAAACACCACCAACGCACACTGTGCCAAAAGTGTAAGCTACTTTTTTTGAAAGTTCATGCTTTCAGACTAAAACTCGATCGTTTTTCGCATACTTTTCATCGGCCGGGTTTTTTTGAGATGGAATTCAACAAATTTTTCTGATTTTTTTTTTAATCAGCTATGCGGCCCGTGTCACCATGGCCGGACCAAACATGGTTTTACCACGAGATGTTGACAAGTATGGTTTTTCAGATGTGGTTGGCTTTATGTTCTGCCATATACGTATCCAATCAGCAGTCACACATATGTAGTGAGAGAAACTGATAATCGTGTGGCGTCTATTTCAATTGAAGGAGGGACTTTCTGTTTTGGAGTATGGAAAAAGACAGAAGAAGAGTTTCTGGCGATGGTGCAGTAGTTTCTGGATGCGGAATCCATACAAATTATGTCTTATATTAGATGGAGACTTTGTTCTCGTTAATATCTCACCCCCTTTAAAGCATTTCTTTTGTTATGTCAACTGTTCATTTTTTGTCTTTTTTCTGTTCATTCCCTCCACTTCTATTAAACCCCTGTCCCCTTCTAAGAGACTCGAACCATCTTCTTTGAAAAAAAAATTAATAAATTCTGATAAATTTTTTTGGCATTCTTCGAAATAAGATGATCAATCCGAAGGAAAACGATGCCTGATGACGTGACAGATAACACCATCTGGGAGATTCGTCTAGTGCTACTTTCCTAGGGACCAAGGGATTGTATCTAGACTGCATTCTGCTAAGTGGTCCACACTAGGACTCAGACAAGACACACAGCTGTTCATCCCAGTCAGCAAACAAGGGTAAGGTCACTACGGTCGGGGCGGAGCACCTACTGTGTCATCTGCCACGTCTTCTTCATCAACAGACGTCCTTTGCCATTCACTGTCTTCTTCTATTCCCACACTGTTCTCTTTTATTTTGGTTCTACCCTTTCTCATTTTGTCTTGTTCCTCTACAATTGATTCAACATTTCCAGAACAATGAAACTGTCAAAATATCCGTATTTGGTCCAAAAGGAGATACTTGAAAACATGACGTTATCTGATCTATTTCTGCTGTCATTTGTCTCCAAAAATATGAAAAAATTGATAAAATCGTCTCAAACCAAAAGAATCAAAAACATTGGTCGTATTGCGTATTCCTATGATAGAATTGGAGAAGGGATGGTTTATATTCCCATCAAACCGATTTTTCGTTATACAAGCCGTCGAACAATCACAGAAACGACTAAGGAGTTGATATTAAGAACGGTGGAGCGTCAAGACGACGCTAAAAATGGTTCATTTCAGTTGAACGTAGCAGGAAAGCTAATTGATTTTGAGTGAGTTCCGATAATCATAAATCATAAAATACGATCGTTTCAGAATTCGCCATCGTGATAATTGTCCTGTCGCATCATTTCTCTCGATTGATAAAGTATCAGCTATTGAATCAATTCATAATTATTTTCTTGACTTCATCGGAGATTCTATCGAGTATTATTGGTTAGCAGAAAACCGCAAACTTTTCATCCCACGGCTCGAAAACCTATCAGTGTGTCTTAGAACTTATATCCTGGACAATGTTTGGGACACTTTACCCTCGTCCCTTGTTCTGAAACAAGTCATCGGTTGGATGAAAAACCCATTCAAGCCGGAATCGAATTTCTATCAGACAGAATCCATTTTATTGAATCTGCATAACAAGGCTCTTCTGGCTGTTTTACGCTATTTTCAAGGACGACAAGCGATTTTAACATGCTCTTATTCATTTGAGATTGAAGGCTGGACCGAGTTTGTGAATAGATGGAAATCAGGAGAGGCATTTCAAAAACTGGAATACTTAGATGTGTTAACATCCGTTGGAACTGAATCCTCTCAAACCGAAATTTTGAATGCGATCGGAGTAAAACAAATTGATGAAACAAAAACTCCGCCATCGCACACTGTGCCCAAAATGTAACACTTTTTTACCAATTTCAGAATAGTACCCAATCATTTTTCAGATGTGGTTGGCGTTATGTTCGTCCAAAAACGGATCCAATCATCAGCCACACATACGTCGTGAGAGAAACAGATAACCGTGTGGCATCTATTGAAGTTCGGGGATTGACCCTCAAATTTGGTGTATGGAATGAAACGGAAGAGCAGTTTCTGGCATTGGTTAAGTAGTTCCAGATTGCGGGATCCATACAAATTGTGTCTCAAAATAAATGGAGACTTTTTTCTTGATAATATTTTACCCTCTTCAAAGCTCTTCTTTTTTATGTCTGTTCAACTGTTCATTTTTGTCTTTTTTTTTTTTTTGATAAACAAGAAGTTAATCCTTTTTCTAGAAAGAAATTGGAAGAACAGAAATGAATAAGGGGTTTGCTATAGCATAGAGACGCAGAGAAGCGAGAGTGTCTGGTTTCTCTGCGTCTCTGCACGCCTCTTCCCCCAGGAAAAGGGTACTGCAATTTTCAAGGCGCGTATCTCAAAAACTAGTAAAGTTATCAAAAAGTTGTAAATTACAAAAATGTGTAAAATTTTAAGCTTAGCAATACTGTAGTTGACAACTTTTTGATAACTATATTAGGTTTTGAGATATGCGCCTTTGAAGTTACTATACCTTTTCAAAAGCGTATGCTTACTTTAAAGGCGCTTTAAAGGTGTCCCTTTATATTCAGCCCCTGTCCCCTTATAAGAGACTTGAACTTCTTTGAAAAAATAATAAATTCTGGTACAGTTTTCTCTGTTGTACTCAATATACAATCCAAACCAACAGAAGGGATGGCTGATGACGTGACAGATGACAGCATCTGGGAGATTCATCGATTGGTATTTTCCCTGGGACCAATGGGTCGTTTATTGACCGAATTCTGTAGAAGTGGAATCAGACAAGACAAGACCATTGCTCAAACAATTCAGCAAATAAGGGTTAGGTCACGACGGAGGGGGCGGAGTATCGACAGTGTCATCTGTCACGTCTTCTCCTTCTTGGTCCGCCACCCTCCTCCCTAGAATTTCGGAGTTATTGCGCACCCCCATTTTTGTCATTCATTGTCGTTTTCTATTCCAATATTGTTCTTTTTATTTCTGATTTGACTCTTTCTTATATTGTCGTGCTCCTCTAAAGTCGATTCAACACTTCCAGAACAATGAAACTATCAAAATATCCGAGTTTAGTCCAAAAGGAGATACTCGAAAACATGACGTATTCTGATCTATTTCTGCTGTCTTTTGTCTCCAAAAATACGAAAAAATTGATTAAATCGTCTCAAACCACAAGACTCAGAAGCATTGGTCGTATTGTGTATTACAATGGTGGAACTCGTGACGGGATGGCTAATATTTCCGTCAAACCAATTCTTCATCATACAAACCGGGTAGAAAAGGCGAATGAGTTCATTTTAAAAATGGTCGAGTGCAAAGAGGACGCAAAAAATAATGATTCATTCCAGTTGAACGTAGCAGGAAAGCTAATTGATTTTGGGTGAGTTCCAATGATCAATTATTTATAACATGAACATTCTTTCAGAATTTGTGGACGATATAATTGTCCTGTCGCATCATTTCTCTCGATTGACAAAGAATCAGTTATCGGATCGATTCATAATTATTTTCTTGATTTCTTCGGCGATTCTATCGAGTATTATTGGGTAGTAAGCGACTACAAACTTTTCATCCCACGGCTCCAAAACCTGTCAGTGTGTCTTAGCATTGGGAACATGGTCGACATTGCTGACAGATTTCCCTCATCTCCTGTTCTGAATCACATTGAAAACAGTTTTCCAATGAACAACCCATTCAGTCCGCAATCTAAGTTCTATCAGGCAGATTCCCTTCTATTGATTCTGAACGTCAAGTCTCTTCTGGCTATTTTAGAACAATTTCAAGGACGACAAGCGTCTTTAACATGCACTAACTCATTTGATATCAGAGGCTTAACCGAGTTTGTGAATAGGTGGAAATCCGGAGAAGCATGTCAAAAGTTGGAATACCTAAAAGTTATAATATTGCCTACGACTGAAATTTCTTGGACCGAAATGTTGAATGCGATCGGAGTAAAACAAATTGATGAAACAAAAACCCCGCCAACACATGTTTTGCCCAGAGTGTAAGTTTTTTATTCGGAATCTCCGGTTTCAGAATAGTACGTAATTGCTTTTCAGACGTGGTTGGCGTTGTTTTGGGCAAAAAACGGATCCAATCATCAGTCACACATATGTAGTGAGAGAAACAGACAATCACGTCGCATCTATTTCAGTTCATAGAGAGATTTTCAGTTTCGGAGTATGGAATAAAACGGAGGAGGAGTTTTTGGCAATGATGGATTAAAATTTGGAAATTCAAACTACTTTTTCTTCTTTCACAATTGTTCGTCCTATCATCGTGCTCATACAATCCTTGTCATTTTTTCGTTGCTTTATTATTTACTCTGTCTTTAACAATTCTTAATCTCGTCATAATTTTGATCTGCTTTGTCAATAGCCCATTGGGGTCGTTTCTCTTTCTCAATTTCCAATAAATCTTCTATATTTCTTTGTATTGTTCGATATACCATGATCAACCTGAACAAACAAAAGAAGATGCCTGACGACGTCACAGATGACACCATTCATCTGGGAGATTTATCGATTGGTACTTTCCCTGGGACCAAGGGATTGTATCTTGACCGTATTCTGAAGACTAGCAATCAGACAAGACAAGACCATTGCTCAGCCTAGAAAGCGAACAAGGGTAAGGTTAGTACGGTCGGGGCGGAGTATCTACTGTGCCATCTGCCACGTCTTCTCCTTCTCGGTCATTCATTATCGTCTTCTATTCCAATATTGTTCTCTTTATTTCTGAATTGCCTCTTTCTCATCTTTTCTTGTTCCTCTGCAATAAATTTAACATTTTCAGAAATAATGAAACTATCGAATTATCCGTATTTGGTCCAAAAGGAGATACTTGATAACATGGAAATTTCGAATCTATTTCTGTTGTCTTTCCTCTCCAAAAATATGAAAAAACTGATCAAATCGTCTCAAAGCAAACAATTCAAAAGCATTCAACGTATTGTTTATGACTATGATGGGATGCATGGAGGGTGGGTTTATATTCCAATCAAACCAATTTTTCATTATACAAGTCGTTGGACAAGAACAGAAACGAATAAAAAGTTTATTATAAGAAACGTCGAGCACCAAGAGGACGCTAAAAATGCTTCCTTTCAGTTGAACGTAGCAGGAAGGCTAATTGATTTTCAGTGAGTTTCCATAATCAATAAATTATAAAATGATTATTATTTCAGAATTCGCGTCCCAGATAATTGTCCAGTTGCCTCATTTCAATGTAGTGACAAAAAATCTGTTATGGAATCGATTCATAATTATTTTCTCGATTTCTTCGGCGATTCTGTGGAGTATTGTTGGGTATCGAGACTTCGAATTTCCATAAATCCTATACAAGATAGCAAAGTGGTGACAAATCGGGAATCATTTCGGATATTATGATAAAGAATTTATCAGTAGATCAATTTTTATAACTTTGACATGCCTTTTATTACAGGTATTTGTTTTTTGTAATAAATTATGATAATATTTTTTATGGGTTGTACAAACGATTAAAAAATGGTGCCTGATGACGTGACAGGTGACACCATCTGAGAGATTCATCGATTGGTACTTTCCCTGGGACCAAGGGATTGTATCTTGACCGTATTCTACAGACTAGCGATCAGACAAGACAAGACCATTGCTCAAACAATTCAGCAAATAAGGGTCAGGTGACGATGGAGGGGGCGGAGTATCTACTGTGTCATCTGCCACGTCTTCTTTTTCTCGGACATTCATTGTCGTCTTCCATTCCAATATTGTTCCTCTTTTTCCCGATTTTCTTGTTTCTCTACAATCGATTTAACACTTCCAGAGCAATGAAACTATTGAAATATCCGAATGTGGTCCAAAAGGAAATATTCTCCAACATGGAAACTTCAAATCTATTTTTGTTGTCTTTCGTTTCCAAAAAGATGAAAAAATTGATCAAATCAAATCAAACCAAACGATTCAAAAGCATCAAACGTATCATGTGTGAATTTGATGATACAGGGGAGATTTATATTCCCCCAACACACAGAAATGATTATATTATGAAAATTTTCGAGGAACGATCCGAGCGCGATGAGGAAGACAAAAATGGCTTGTTTCAGTTGAATGTATCTGGAAGAATAATTGATTTTATGTGAGTTGAAATCAGCAATCAATTGAAGATCATATTTTTTAGATTGCTGAAAAACTATCATGTTCCTATCGCAACATTTCACATAAGGGATAAAGAATCTGTCATGGAATCAATTTATAAATATTGTCTCGATTTCTTCGGAGCTCATATGTGTTATTCATATGTATCATTTTGGGAAACTAGAGAAGGCAAAAGTATCCGCACACCAAATTTTGATACCATTTTTAATCAATCATTCTCTGATTAGCCTTCCATCAACCCCATAAACCTGAAGTTCCGTCTTTTGTCATTTCCCCTGGGACACTGACCGATTCGTTTGTGTTTTGACCCTCCCTCTCCCCCCTCACTGTTTTTATGCATTCCTTTAACTTCTCTTTTCCCGCTTTTGAGCAAATGCATTTTTGAAAATGGCTGTTTTCTGCTTTTCAAAGATACATCAAAAAATTTTGAAGAGACGCAGAGATGCTAGAGTGTTCTGCTTCTCTGCGTCTCCTCCTTTTCCTTAGTGTCTTGAAGGCGCATAACTTGCTTCAAAATATAGCAAAAGGGTTGGTATTAGGTGCATTTTGAAGCTAAAAAATTTGCCTAATCATTGGGATACATTTTCTTATAACTTTGGGAAAGTTCGAAAGTTCGAAAAGTTTTGAAAACTATTCAAAAAGGTGCCATGTTGTATGTCACGATATTCTTCACAAAATTTTACACATTTCTGTGTTTTCAATTTTTATCTAGCTCAATTTTGAAGCGAGTTATGAGCCTTTGAAGTTTTGAAGAGACGCAGAGAAGCTAGAGCTGTCTCGTTGTCTGCGTCTCCTCCTACTTTAAAGGCGCATAACTAGCTTCGAAGTAGGCGTTGAAAGTTGATTTTTAGCTCATTTTGAAGCCAAAAAGTTGTCTAGCAATTTTTTAATATAAAAAATTTAGAGAATTTGAAAAAGTTTGAAACTTTGAAATTTCCAATTGTATTGGCGCCATCATTATCTCTCACCTTTATGTAATGTCACATCGTAAATGGAGCAATAAAACCTGCGTCTCTCTGATTTCCATTGTGTCTAGTTTTGATGACGATGTTGAAGTGCTCTTTGCATTCTATAATGGGTACTAGGATGAATACTGTGATGGGTACTGTAGAAGGCACTCTGAATGTCATTGTATCTAGTTTTAATGACGTGAAGTGTTCTTCTTGTCTAGGAAGGTTGTTGTAGAAGGGATACTGTAGAAAAGACAATGTTCCCTGGTATCTCTATCTCTATCCTTCTGGAAATGTTACTGTAGAGTTTGCTATTATAATATTCAAAAAACATAGGAAAATTCAATTTTTTATTTAAAAAAATTAGAAAACTAGAAAACAACAAATCATAATTGACGAATGCTATTTTTTTTTAATTACAATCGATGTCGGTCTCGTCCATCTGTCTGTGCTGCCACGATGGTCTCAAGTGTTGCATGTTGAGCTCGAACTTTGTTATTGAAAAACAGCTTTCTATCGACTAAGAACTTCATCCACTCCTCATCAGTTTTTCGATTGATGCGTGTGACTAATCGATTCGAATTCAATTCAATATACATCAAAGCGTGACGTTTCGCCTTCTCCTCGTCCAATGTAATCCCATCTGTGTCCCAGTCGATTTCCAACTTCTTTCGCCAAAAACAGCAGAAACTCGTAGAGGGCTTTGAAACTGACCAATTTGTCGATCTTGAGGTTGTAGCTAAACGATTTCACCGATTTCGCATCCGTCAACATTTGTCGGTGCCGATTTTCGAGTTGCTCTTGCTCTGAAATTTGTTTTATTATACCCCAGTTTTTTCTCAGAGAATTGTATGGTTTGTCTGGAAACTTTTATAATATAGGAAAACAAAACAAGAGCTTCAATTATGTAGTTGACAACTTTTTTCTAGGTACCGTAGTTTTTGACCTATGCGCCTTTGAAGATTGCGCACGCTCCTCGCAGAAAGAAGACTGGAGATGTGTCTTTAAAGGCGCATATCTCTAAAACTACGGAAGCTAGTTTCCAAAATCTTGAACATTTTTAAAATTTGAAAAATCTACTCACCTTCAAATATACCAAACACGTCGTTCAAAAAATGAATATTGAGAAAAATAATAGATCGAAAATTCCAAAACCGATACACTTAAAGGGTTTATTGGAAAGTTATAGAATAATAGATCTTCAGAAAAATAGATAGGGAACATTCCAGAAATCCATAAATTTATAGGATTTTCTGGAATGTTCCATTTAGACGTCCATGCAGCTAGGTCGTCGAGAGGTATAATGAGAGATGGACGGCCAGAAACGGGACGCATCGTATTGGCTCCGCCCCTTTCGCGTCTCTTCACATCCCATCATCTCTCACTTGTAACAGGTGTGCCTCATCGTAAATGGATCAATAAAATCTACGTCTCTCTGATTTCCATTGTGTCAGGTTTTAATGATGTGAAGTGCTGTACTAGGATGGGTAATAGGATGAGTAATAAAAAAGGGTACTAGTATGAATACTGTGATGTGTACTGTAGAAGGCACTCTGCATGTCATTGTATCAAGTTTTATTGACGTGAAGTGCTCTTCTTTCTGGGAAGGTTGTTGTAGAAGGGATACTGTAGAAAGGACACTGTTCACTGGTATCTCTATCTCTATCCTTCTGGGAAGGTTACTGTAGAGTTAGCTTTCATCCCAAAAACATTTAAAAATGCAATTTTTTATATGAAAAATATTAGAACACTAGAAAACAATCAATCCCAGTGAAAAAGGGCAATTTATTTTTAAACACAATAGATGTCGGTCTCGTCCATCTGTCTGTGCTGCCACGATGGTCTCATAAAGAAGACGTACTCAGTATCGGGCTGTGGCGCTTGAAACTCGTAGAGATGGCTTTGAAACTGGCCAATTTGTCGATCTTGAGGTTGTAGCCAAACGATTTTACCGATTTCGCATCCGTCAACATTTGTCGGTACCAATTTTCAAACTGCTCTTGCTCTGAAACGTTTTCATTGATCTCATGAAGCGCATAAAATATCATTTTTCTAGACTCATGAAAGCGGTCAAAATGGCAGAAAAACTGAAAATTTTGAAAAAATGAATGAGCCGTACCTGCGCACTGGTTGACGGTTGGTTATGTCCAATCAATGTGTCCGATGTGTCCAATGTTGGATCAAAAGGGAAGGAATCGGGAACTCCAGCGCTTGGATACTAAAATAATCGTATTTCCGATATATTTCGAATTCGCGTAAGAAGATGAGTCGTATCAATTCTAGGCAAACGAAACTTTCATTTTTGAAAACCGCTTACTTCTGGCACATCTTCAGTGGAATTTGTCGATGAGATGGTGCTTGGAACATTCTCAGAAACATTTTCAGCCAATCGTTTGTGTTCCAATGCCTCAAAATGTTTATCATAAGCTCCCATGTCTATCGGATTGATCCCATTTAATATCTGATGTCTTCTCCTTTTAACATCACGCACGAGACTCGCCAATGGATGACCCTGAAACATGTGAGTTTTTGATAACTATGTTCTGGGCTCAAGTGTCTTACTCTTTTCTTGGGGACCACACATCGCGATTGGTGTGGTGAATGTATCTCGTCGCACAGGTCCATTGTAGAGAGTGGCGGAATGTTTCTCGAAAATTTGTCAGGGACAGCAACTTGCGAGTACGTTATCTGAAGTTTGTTGATAACAATGCTCTGGGTTCGGATGACTTACTCTTTTCTTGGCGGCAACACTTTGTGCTTTTTCTGCTGACTGGATTTTATGGATTTTTTCACACATATCAACTGCCCAGAATGTTGGGGTGTTGCTTGAAGATCCGTGAGGAGTTTTCCAGTATGTTATCGGAATGTATTGTTTCTAAAATTCCAAAAAATTTTCAAAAATCTTGAAAATCTAACAAATTCAAAAATCTACTCACCTTTAAATATGTCAAGCGAATCGATTGAAATATATTCAGAAAAATAGAAAATTCCAAACCCCATACACTTAAAGGGTTTATTGGAAAGTTCTAGAATAATAGATCTTCAGAAAAATAGACAGGGAACATTCCAGAATCCATACATTTATAGGATTCTCTGGAATTTTCCCTTTAGACGTCCATGCAGCTAGGTCGTCGAGAGGTATAATGAGAGTGGGACGGACAATAAATGGCAATGCATGCATTGGCTCCGCCCCCTTCTCGTCTT
This sequence comes from Caenorhabditis nigoni, assembly GCA_027920645.1. NCBI lineage: Eukaryota > Metazoa > Nematoda > Chromadorea > Rhabditida > Rhabditidae > Caenorhabditis > Caenorhabditis nigoni. The sequence goes on along the minus strand of CP115866.1, from coordinate 3,865,799 downwards.
TTCACACCTCCATTATCTCTCACCTTTATGTAATGTCACTCATCGTAAATGGATCAATAGAATCTGCGTCTTTCTGAATTGCCTTGTGTAATATTTGGTATTTGATCGTACCATCCTGTTTGCCGCTCCTCTGGCGCTTCAAACGGCTGGCTGGCGCGCCTGCGGCGCGATATCGTCGCTCCGCTCCTCTATTTTGATTTTTTTTCGCATTCTTCTTCAGACTTGCAAAGCCCAAAATTTTTACGATAGGTCAAATTTGGTCTCGCGGATTTCTCCTTTTGGGAAAGTTCCCTTCTGGGAAAAACGGAATGACACACAAAGAAGAGGACAGACACCACTCCATTTATTTATTATAAGAATGATTTGAAAGCGATGATTCGAAAAATAGCTTAAAGCGAGACTTTCATTGCATCAAAATTTTTTCAAGTTTTTATTAATTTTCATTGAAAAACGGATCGGCTTTCTTTTATGTGTCGCAAACTATATTTTACTTTTTAGCGACGGAGATAGAAGTTGGTCAGCGATAAGAGTAGGAAATCAGTAAAAAAATTTCTTTTCAGGTATCCGGTTTGAGTAGCAGTGTGGTCATTATGATCTTCGTTGCAAGAACAGGTGTGGATTTGGATGTCTGACGTTATAGAATGTACGAGAAAAGAACAATGTCCACCATCGCATTGGCTGCATTCAAAGACAAAGTGTTGGTGGACGAAACGATTCTAACTTGCGGACTGTGTCATATTTCTGAACCTACTCTTTTCATTCACTCCTGTTCTGGAGGTGCCAATAACACAATTTCCATCACAAATATCATGGTTTACCACCATTAACTTGATGTTGCATTGATACTAGTACATAATTTGCCGGGTTCCGCCTTTATTCATGAGATAATGTTTTAAAGCACTTGATATTTCGATACAACACACAATGAACGATAAAAAAATTTGAAACGAAGCTATTTTCCAAGGTTCTCAGATCGATGAAGAATCGTTTTGGTCCGGAAATTATTCTGCTCTTGCTCGCACTTGCTCTTCTGCTCGGCAATTGTCTTTCTCCTCCTGAAAAGTAACCGTTTTAGACTATTGAAATAGTCAGACATATACTAAGTTCAAAAAAAGGAGACTAAAGCAATTTTTGTTATCATACTGACATCACAAAGTCGGAGCTATGGAAGAGAAAAGTCCCACAACGACAACTACAGTAACCTAATAGTTTTTATTTAGTTTCAAGATTCTTTTTTTTTGATTTTGGTGTGTTCTTTTACTAAAAAAATTTTCAGTTTTCGACTTTTTGGGTGAAAATAACAGAAAACTAATGGGACCTTTGGTCACGACCAGCGGCTTATCTCTGCCTTCACAAACCTTTTTTTGTAAATAATTTTTGTAAACCGCCCAGTCCACACTTTCCGCATCAGTGCACTCCCATTCATTTGATTTCTTCTCAATTTCCAGCATTATATTAGGTTGGTACAAAAGTAATGCGCGTTTTTGATTCATTTTAACTTCATGTAAAACTGAAACAAGAGGATATTAATCAAAGGGGTTTTCACCGTAATTATCGACCACTCTCTGCCAACGCATAATGAAAGTTTCGATGGTTCTCTTGAAGAACTACACTGGCTGTAACTCAAAATAGTATGCGCAGAACGCGCATTACTTTTGTACCAACCTAATATTTTGGAAGATATAGTTGGCACTGCAATTTGTTTGTCAAAATTGAAACATAAAGAACAAAAATTATACCGTTCACCAGGCTTACAGAAATCCATCCACTCATCTGCATCTTCATATCCAAAGATATCGAGAATCTTTTCTATCGCGTCCGTTTTCACGTTGACGTACAGTTGTCCGGAGAAATCCATAACTCGCATCTGGAAAACGGTGTTTTGCAATTTTCAATTTTTTGGAAACTGTTACCTTGCCAAACGCCATTGCCCGATACTTTCTGCTTTTACACTTGGGGCAAAAAGCAGTACGTGTTGCTATTCTCATCGCGTTCTGACAATTCAGACAACTGAAAAATACTTTTACAGGCTGTTAGAACTATATAGCTATCATACCCTGAATAAACCTTCAGTTTCACGTCCAAAATTGTTGCTTGCAGGACGGTTTTCTTGATGTCCTCATTCGAGAGTTCATGGATGACTGAAGAAAAGTATGAAACTTCAGAAGATTACCACTTATACTTACATCTTGGCTTATTGCAAAATGACATGTTTGCAATTGAATGTTGAGCTAAGGTTTGTCCGCCCTTGTCGACTTTTTGAATCCTATCGATCCAAATTTTGGTTACCTCATTCGAATCATCTGTAACAGAGTAAAACTTATCAACATACTATCTGAATGTGTTGTTTCTAAAATTCAGTAAAATTTAAAAAAATCTACTCACCTTTAAATCAACCAAACCCCTTTACAGGCGCATATCTCAAAACTACGGTCGAAAAGTACGGTTTTGTGAAAATCTATCTAGCTGCCAATTTCGATGGATTTCGCAAGAATTTGAAAACACAACTTCACAATTTTTCATCGATTTTGTTTTTAATTTTCTAAATTTCCGTAAGGTTTCCAAAATCTTGAACATTTTAAAAATTTGAAAAATCTACTCACCTTTAAATAAACCAAGCACATCGTTCAAAAAATATTCAGAAAAATAAAAGATATAAAATTCCAAAACCCATTCATTCATAGGGTTTGCTGGAAAGGTCTAGAATAAAAGATTTACAGAAAAATAGACAGGGTACATTCCAGATATCCATTTATTTATAGATTTTTCTGGAATGTTCCCTTTAGACGTCCATGCAGCTAGGTCGTCGAGAGGTAGAATGAGAGAAGGACGAACAATAGAGGGCAATGCATGTATTGGCTCCGCCCCCTTTCGCGTCTCTTCACATCTCATTATCTCTCACTTGTAACCACACATGAAGACAGTTTGGGAAATCGGAAAAAAGCCAATTTTCGCGATCTAAAATTTTTGCGATTTTCGCGACCTAAAAATTTTCGCGACCTAAAATTTTTGCTCCATGTGTGTGACGACCAAAAAAAAAAAAAAGGTCGTCAAATTTTGCAATTTTTCCTTGGTTTCGCCACCTGAGCAATACGACGAATCCTATCAACGGCCCCTTGATCATATTCCAGTCGAAGAAATCACTATTTATTATAATCGTCGAACTCAGGACTATCTAATAGGGAACTTGATCCCACCTCCTCAGCAATAGAATGCTCCCACTCTTTATTTGTCCTTTTTTTCTACTTCATCATACAATTCTTACATTCTTTTCTAACATCAATAAAATTCTCTCATTTGTCTAATTCTTAGCACATAAACAAACAATTCGCTGAACTATATTTTTAGTTCAGCTTAATCAATAAATTGATACATCAATTTTAATCTATTAATAATCATTAAATCATATAAATTATTCACAATTTCCTTTTCCTCGAACCGGCGACCTCCCATAACCAGCGGCACGCGTTATACACAACAGCGCTCAGAAGAGACGCAGAGAAACGGTCGCCCGCACCACCTTGAGGGAGCGCGCACCATGCTTCACGTTGCTATTACACACATGTCCCGCAACTTTCGAAATCTGTTTGAAACGGTCTTGTGATAAACAACAGGCGGGACACCATTTAAAACAAAATCGCGACCTAAACTTACACAAAAGTACGTTTGGGAGACGCTCGCCGGCCACAGTGCTTTTTTTGCGCTTTTCAGTTGGGAAATGGCTCTTTTTCCCAAATGTCGTTTCAGTGGAAAAATTTGCTCTTTTAGGTCGCGATTTTTTTTCATTCTGAGTATTTTTTCACGAGAAACACGAATATAACAGTCGCGACCTACTTTTTTTGCCTCCTTATACGAGTTTTGGCCACATTTCAGACCTGATTACTGTAGCGATTTCCCAAATGCCGTTTCAGTGGAAAAATTTGCTGTTTTAGGTCGCGATTTTTTTTTCATTCTGAGTATTTTTTCACGAGAAACACGAATATAACAGTCGCGACCTACTTTTTTTGCCTCCTTATACGAGTTTCAGACTAATTTTCGAACAGATTACAGTAGGTAATTTAACATTGGTTGATCTTCATTTCATGGTTTCCTTCGTGTTCATTTCCGGTCTTTCCCTTTCCCATTTAAACCAAGTTTTTCAAATTTGGCTTAAAAAAAAATTTTCCCTTCGGGAAAATTTTTTTTTCGCGACCTCATTTTTCAGACCATTTTTCGCGACCTAAATTTCCCACATCTCTCCATGTGTGCTTGTAACAGGTGTGCCTCATCGTAAATAGAGCAATAAAACCTGCGTCTCTCTGTTTTCCATCCTGTCTCATTTTATTGAAGTGAAGGGCTCTTTGTATTCTGGGGAGGATAATTGGATGGGTACTAGGATGGGTACTTTGATGAATACTGTGATAGGTACTGTAGAAGAGTCTCGGAATGTCCTTGTGTCTCATAGTGTTCTTTTCTGTGTATGAAAGATACTTAAGAATACTATTATGGATACTCTAGAACAGAGATGAGCGGAATAAAAATTTTGGAAATCCGGAAGAAGGAATAAGGAATAAGGAATGAAATTTAAAAATCCGGAACACGGAAGAAGGAATAAGGAACAGAATTCAGAAAATCGGGAAGAAGGAATAAGGAATATTGAACGAAAAAACACTCGGAAGAAGGAAGAAGGAATAAGGAATAAGGAACAAAAGTTTGAAAAAATCTAATTATTTTTGACAATTTTTTGAAAAAACATGTAGAAAGGAATTTTAGGCTATTTTAAGCGGCATTTTAAGTAGTGCTTTCGGTTTAAATAATGTTAAAAATAGAAAAAAATTTCAAACTAAAAATTGTCAAAAATTTCCGGAAAAATGATAAAAAATCAGGAATAAGGAATAAGGAAGAAGGAATAGAAATTTTTAAATCCGGAAGAAGGAATAAGGAATTCCGCTCATCTCTGCTCTAGAAGGGATACTGTAGGAAGGACATTGTTCAGTAGTACATATCTATCCTTCCCAGAAGGATACTGTAGAATCAGTTATTGTTAGAAAAATTGAGAGAATTTCTGAGTTTCTGAATCCCGAAGTTCTGAAAAAATTATAATAAATTTTCCGACTTTCTTCTCTTATTTCGAACTTCCTGATTTCTCTATGACTATTTTCTAAATTGTCGAATTTCCCAATTCTTAATTTTTCGAGGACCCAAGGCCCCCAAAGAGCTCAAGGCCCCAAAGGGCCCAAAGCCCAAGGACCCAAAGCCCAAGGACCCAAAGCCCAAGGGCTCAAAGCCCAAGGACCCCAAGCCCAAGGACCCAAAGCCCAAGGGCACAAAGCCCAAGGTCACAAAGCCCAAGGGCCCAAAGACCAAAGGCCCAAAGCCGAAGGGCCCAAAGCCCAAGGCCTCTAGGCCCAAAGCCCAAGGCCCCTAGGCCCAAAGCCCAAGACCCAAGGCCCAAGGCCCAAGGCCCAAGGCCCAAGGCCCAAGGCCCAAGGCCCAAGGCCCAAGGCCCAAGGCCCAAGGCCCAAGGCCCAAGGCCCAAGGCCCAAGGCCCAAGGCCCAAGGCCCAAGGGCCCTTGGGCTTGGGCCCTTGGGCTTGGGCCCTTGGGCTTGGGCCCTTGGGCTTGGGCCCTTGGGCTTGGGCCCTTGGGCTTGGGCCCTTGGGATAATCTTCGAAACCTTCTGAGAAAGATACTGTAGAATCATTTATTGTTCAAAAAATTGAGTGGAATAATTCGAATTCATGATAATTTCTGAATTCCCCGATAAACCCTTTGAATGAATGGGTTTTGGAATTTTCTTTTTGCTATTTTTCTGAATATTTTTTGAACGATGTGCTTGGTGTATTTAAAGGTGAGTAGATTTTGAATTTCTCAGATTTTCAGGATTTTCGATAATTTCTTGGAAAAATTCAAAAACAAAATAGATAGAATCTTGGAAATTGTGTTCTGAAAAAAAGGGTATCCCATCTTTAAAGGCACATAAGTCGACAACTACGGTAGCTAACTATAAAAAAAAGTTGTTAACTACAAAAATATAAAACAAAATTAGAGCTTTAATTTTGTAATTGACAACTTTTTTCTAACTACCGTAGTTTTAGAGTTATGGGCCTTTAAAGACAGCGCACGCACCTAACATGAAAAAGTAGGTGTCTCAACTTTAATGGCGCATAGGTCAAAAACTACAGTAGCTAGAAAAAAGTTGTCAACTACAAAATTAAAGATCTTATTTTGTTTAGTATACCCTGAAAATTTCGAACAAATGGAAAATTGCTGGAGTGGTTTTGTAGGGCTTCGAAGCGGACAATTTTTCATTGAACTCCACTTAATTTGTCCGGATTACTGTATCTCGCTCCCTATTGAAGATATCAAAAGCTTGTAAACTATGAAATCAATACAATTCTTGATAAAAATTCATGCATTTCAAAATTATAGATTTCTTATTGAGATTTGGACGATAGTAATCATTTTGGACGGTAGTAATCACGGACGATAGTAAATTGTAAGAGAATCAGTTTCCCTAAACAAAAGGAAAAAAACGAGTTTGACTTATAAATCTTGTAAAAAACAAGGTTTTCCAGGAGGTGCACACAGACAACAGAAGCTGCTACAAATGCATGGAAGGGGAGCGACTGCATCGGATGTCACTGTGGCGCATAAGTATTGCACTCACCCGGAAGACAAAGAAGCCAACTTCCAGTGCGACCACTGCACAGAAGAAGTGAAGCCATCCCCATCCACTGCTGATCTTCCGAAGAACGAGTTGACCAAAAATTTGGAAGAGGAACTGTTGAGACGTATGCGACGATTCGATGAAAACGCCATGTTCACTGTTGTTTATGGACCTCGACGAGCTTCCCGCCAAAGTCAAGGAAAATTTTGATGCCGATAAGAAGCTGAAGTTTGCTGTGAGAACGGTTTCTGTTTCTCAGAAAATCAATAAAGTGGTTCATGAACGAAACAACTACAGCGGACAAGAATAGCCAGAAATGGATTTTCCTAAATTTTTTTTTGAAATTCTTCTTGGATAATTTTTAATTTTTGAACTATAAATAATATTTTCTTTTTTCTACAGTATCCTTCTTAGAAGAATAGAAAAGACCGTTGAACATCATCCTTCTTTCTACAGTATCCCATCTACAGTAACCTTCCCAGAATACAAACCAAAAAGGAGTTTTACTGTAAGCGGAGCGTATGAGGCGACATTCAGCTTTGAGCTACTTTATCTCGGTTCCTGTAAAAGATATTAAAAAGTGGTCAACCAAAATAATGTTACTGATATTATGATACACATTTTATCAGTTGACCACTTTTTGATATCTCATACAAAAAACGAGATAATTGGATCCAAAGGAGCAATATTTTTAAGGTTATTTCACAGATTTCAAAAAAAGATGAAAAGAAGAATTAACGAAAAATTCAAAAATTCTAGACTACGTGAATTGGTTTAGAAACCATTGACCTCAGGGAGAATACTATAAAGGAAGAGAAAATTGAAGGGAGTAATCAGTTCTCCCTTTCTCTGGGCTCCAGAGAAGGGGGGGGGGGCCAAGGGCTTTGGGCCCTTGGGCTTTGGGCCTTGGGCCTTGGGCCTTGGGCCTTGGGCCTTGGGCCTTGGGCCTTGGGCCTTGGGCCTTGGGCCTTGGGCCTTGGGCCTTGGGCCTTGGGCCTTGGGCCTTGGGCCTTGGGCCTTGGGCCTTGGGCCTGGGCCTTGGGCCTTGGGCCTTGGGCCTTGGGCCTTGGGCCTTGGGCCTTGGGCCTTGGGCCTTGGGCCTTGGGCCTTGGGCCTTGGGCCTTGGGCCTTGGGCCTTGGGCCTTGGGCCTTGGGCCTTGGGCCTTGGGCCTTGGGCCTTGGGCGGGCCTAAGCCCAAGGGCCCAAGCCCAAGGCCCAAAGCCCAAGGCCCAAAGCCCAAGGGCCCAAAGCCCAAGGCCCAAAGCCCAAGGGCCAAGGCCCAAGGCCCAAGGCCCAAGGCCCAAGGCCCAAAGCCCAAGGGCCCAAAGCCCAAGGGCCCAAAGCCCAAGGGCCCAAAGCCCAAGGGCCCAAAGCCCAAGGGCCCAAAGCCCAAGGGCCCAAAGCCCAAGGGCCCAAAGCCCAAGGGCCCAAAGCCCAAGGCCCAAGGCCCAAGGCCCAAGGCCCAAGGCCCAAGGCCCAAGGCCCAAGGCCCAAGGCCCAAGGCCCAAGGCCCAAGGCCCAAGGCCCAAGGCCCAAGGCCCAAGGCCCAAGGCCCAAGGCCCAAGGCCCAAGGCCCAAGGCCCAAGGCCCAAGGCCCAAGGCCCAAGTCCCAAGGCCCAAGGCCCAAGTCCCAAGGCTCAAGGCCCAAGGCCCAAGGCCCAAGGCCCAAAGCCCAAGGCCCAAGGCCCAAGGCCCAAAGCCCAAGGCCCAAGGCCCAAGGCCCAAGGCCCAAGGCCCAAAGCCCAAGGCCCAAGGCCCAAGGCCCAAGGCCCAAGGCCCAAGGCCCAAAGCCCAAGGCCCAAGGCCCAAGGCCCAAGGCCCAAGGCCCAAGGCCCAAGGCCCAAGGCCCAAGGCCCAAGGCCCAAAGCCCAAGGCCCAAGGCCCCATGGAGGATCCTTCCCCCGAGCTCCCTTCTCTGGATCCCAGAGAAAGCGAGAACTGATTCTTCCCTTCAATTCTCTCTTCCTTTATAGTATTCTCCCTGAGGTCAATGGTTTCTAAACCAATTCACGTAGTCTAGAATTTTTGAATTTTTTGTTAATTTTTTTTTCATCATTTTTTGAAATCTGTGAAACCACTTAAAAAGATTGCTCCTTTGAACCCAATTATCTCGTTTCCTGTTTGAGATATCAAAAAATGGTCAACTGATAAAATGTTAATCATAATATCAGTAACATTTTCTTAGTTGACCACTTTTTAATATCTTTCACAGGAACCGAGATAAAGTAGCTCAAAGCTGAATGTTGCCTCATGGGCTCCACTTACAGTACCCTTTGTCTTTCAAAAATGTATCGGCACTACTTTTGTTTGTATTCTGGGAAGGTTACTGTAAATGGGATACTGTAGAAAGAAGGATGTTGTTGATTGGCCTTTTATATTCTTCTGGGAAGGATACTGTAGGAAGATGGAAAAATGATTTATAATTCAGAAAGGGATAAAGAAAGAAGTGATTATAAACCAAAGAATACAAAATTTAATTAATTTAGGAAGATCCATTTCTTGCCATTCTTGTCCGGTGTCGTTGCTTCGTTCATGAACCACTTCATTGATCTTCTGAGACACAGAAATCGTTCTCACAGCACACTTCAGCTTCTTATCGGCATCAAAATTTTCCTTGACTTTGGCGGGAAGCTCGTCGAGGTTCACTAACAGTGAACTTGGCGTTTTCATCGAATCGTCGCATACGTCTCAACAGTTCCTCTTCCAGATTTTTGGTCAACTCGTTCTTCGGAAGATCGGCAGTGGATGGAAATGGCTTCACTTCTTCTATGCAGTGGTCGCACTGGAAGTTGGCCTCATTGTCTTCCGGGTGAGTGCAATACATATGCGCTACCCTTCCATGCATTTGTAGCAGCTTTTGTTGTCTGTGTGCACCTCCTGGAAAACCTTGTTTTTTACAAGATATATAAGTCGAACTTGTTTTTTCTTTTTTTAGAGAAACTGATTCTCTGACAATCTCTATACATAGTTTTGTGACTATCGCCCAAATCTCAATAAGAAATCTATAACTCTTAAATGTGTCACGCCCCATAAACTAACCAATATTCATTGACGTCACAAATATGTATTGACGTCAATAACCTTTTTTGACCTGATAAGACTTACATTTAAGGGAGGCTTCTCCTCAATCAGGAGGCTTCACCTCCTATCATGTCTTTTAACCTATCACCATTGTATCTATTCTTCTTTCTTTTATTTAACTTCTTTTCTAAATAAATCTTGTAATGAAAACTCTTGTAGTCAAATAAATCAAAACCGCTACAGCCAATGATCAAGTGAGGACAATCCCTTGATCATAACCAAATATGCTTAAGGGGGAAACCCTATCAGGACAGGTCCCTCTGAGATACCTAAACCCTGATAACCAGAAAGCATATATTACAAATGCTTGAATTTCTAGCAATGGTTGTATCAATTACAAAATTTCAATGTTTTTTCTTTTATGTGTCGCAAACTATATTTTACTTTTTAGCGACGGAGATAGAAGTTGGTCAGCGATAAGAGTAGGAAATCAGTAAAAAAAAATTATTTTCAGGTATCCGATTTGAGTAGCAGTGTGGTCATTATGATCTTCGTTGCAAGAACAGGTGTGGATTTGGATGTCTGACGTTGTAGAATGTACGAGAAAAGAACAATGTCCACCATCGCATTGGCTGCATTCAAAGACAAAGTGTTGGCGGACGAAACGATTCTAACTTGCGGACTGTGCCATATTTCAGAATCTACTCTTTTCATTCACTCCTGTTTTGGAGGTTCCAATAACACAATTTCCATCACAAATATTATGGTTTACCACCATTAACTGCAATTGATGTTGCATTGATACTACTACATAATTTGCCGGGTTTCGCCTTTATTCATGAGATAATGTTTTAAAGCACTTGATATTTCAATACAACACACAATGAACGATAAAAAATTAGAAAAAAAAGCTCTTTTCCAAGGTTCTCAGATCGATGAAGAATCGTTTTGGTCCGGAAATTATTCTGCTCTTGCTCGCACTTGCTCTTCTGCTCGGCGATTGTCTTTCTCCTCCTGAAAAATAACCGTTTTAGACTATTGAAATAGTCAGACATATACTGATTCAAAAAAATGAGACTAAAGCAATTTTTGTTATTATACTGACATCACAAAGTCGGAGCTATGGAAGAGAAAAGTCCCACAACGACAACTACAGTAACCTAATAGTTTTTATTTAGTTTCAAGATTCTTTTTTTTTTGATTTTGGTGTGTTCTTTTACTAAAAAAATTTTTCAGTTTTCGACTTTATGGGTGAAAATAACAGAAAACTAATGGGACCTTTGGTCACGATCAGCGGCTTATCTCTGCCTTCACTAACCTTTTTTTTTGTAAATAATTTTTGTAAACCGCCCAGTCCACACTTTCCGCATCAGTGCACTCCCATTCATCTGATTTAATTTCAATTTCCAGCATTATATTTTGGAAGATATAGTTGGCACTGCAATTTGTTTGTCAAAATTGAAACATAAAGAACAAAAAGTATACCGTTCACCAGGCTTACAGAAATCCATCCACTCATCTGCATCTTCATATCCAAAGATATCGAGAATCTTTTCTATCGCGTCCGTTTTCACGTGGACGTATAGTTGTCCGGAGAAATCCATAACTCGCATCAGGAAAACGGTGATTTGCAATTTTCAATTTTTTTTTGGAAACTGTTACCTTGCCAAACGCCATTGCCCGATACTTTCTGCTTTTACACTTGGGGCAAAAAGCAGTACGTGTTGCTATTCTCATCACATGCTGACAATTCAGACAGCTGAAAAATATTTTTACAGGCTGTTAGAACTATATAGCTATCATACCCTGAATAAACCTTCAGTGTCACGTCCAACATTGTTGCTTGCAGGACAGGTTTCTTGATGTCCTCATTGGAGAGTTCATGGATGACTGAAGAAAAGTATGAAACTTTAGAAGATTACCACTTATACTTACATCTTGGCTTGTTGCAAAATGGCATGCTTGCAATTGAATGTTGAGCTAAGGTCCGTCCTTGTCGACTTTTTAAATCCTATCGATCCAAATTTTGGTTACCTCATCCGAATCATCTGTAACAGAATACAACTTATCAACATACTAGACTTTTCTTGGGGACCACACATCGCGATTGTTGTGTTGGGGTGTTGCTTGAAGATCCGTGAGGAGTTTGCCAGTATGTTATCTGAATGTGTTGTTTCTAAAATTCAGTAAAATTTTAAAAAATCTACTCACCTTTAAATCAACCAAACGTTAAAAAATATTCAGAAAAATCAAAGAAAATTCCAAAACCCATACATTTAAAGAGTTTATTGGAAAGTTCCAGAATAGTAGATATTCAGAAAAATAGACAGGGAACATTCCAGAATCCATGCATTTATAGATTTTTCTGGAATGTTCCCTTTAGACGTCCATGCAGCTAGGTCGTCGAGAGGTAGAATGAGAGAAGGACGAACAATAGAGGACAATGCATGTATTGGCTCCGCCTCCTTTCGCGTCTCTTCACATCCCATCATCTCTCACTTGTAACAGGTGTGCCTCATCGTAAATGGATCAATAAAACCTGAGTCTCTCTGATTTCCATTGTGTCTAGTTTTAATGATGTGAAGTAATGTTCAAGGATGGGTACTAGAAAGGGTAATAGGATGGGTAATGTGATGGTCACTAGGATGGGTACTTGGATGGGTAATAGGGTGAGTACTAGGATGTTTACTGTGATAGGCACTGCAGAAGGGTCTCAGAATGTCATTGTGTCTAATTGAATGACGTGAGGAGATCTTTCCTGTGTATGAAGGATACTTTCGAATACTGTGAAAGTTATTGAAGAAGGGATACTGTAGGAAGGGCATTGTTCAGTAGTGCATATCAGTGATGGGAGGAAACGCATTTTTCCGAAATACGGAAAACGGAAACGGAAAAATATTCGAAAATCGGGCTGAAAACGGAAAACAAAAACGGAAACGGAAATGTCTATTTTTCAGAAAAAATTTCCCTTCAAGCATAAAAATATACACTTTTAACGTTTAAAGACCATATTTGCATCACTTTCTATGCGTTTTCTCAAGCCAATTTCAGTTTGATGTTTTCGTTGTTTTTTACATTTTTTCCGTTTCCGCTGTAAAAAAGTGGCGGTTTTTACGGAAAACGGAAGCGGAAACGTAAATTTTTTTTCCCGCGGAAACGGAAACGGAAACGGAAAAAAATCTGTGAAGTCCGGTCGGAAAACAGAAAACGGAAACGGAAATTCCTCCCATCACTGGTACATATCTATCCTTCCCAGAAGGATACCGTAGAATCACTTATTATTCGAAAAAATATTGAGGGGTTTCGGAATTTCTGAATTCCGAAGTGCTCAAAAATTATAAATTTTCCGACGTTCTTCTGTTATTCCGAATTTCCTGATTTCTCTATGAATATTTTCTGAATTTTCGAATTTCCCAATTCTTTAGTTTTCGAGTTTCAGAACTTAATTTCTTTTCCCAAAGCCCAAGGGCTCAAAGCACAAGGACCCAAAGCCCAAGGGCCCAAAGCCCAAGGGCCCAAGGCCCAAGGGCCCCAGGCTCAAGGGCCCCAGGCTCAAGGGCCCCAGGCCCAAGGGCCCCAGGCACAAGGGCCCCAGGCCTAAGAGCCCCAGGCACAAGGGCCCCAGGCCCAAGGGCCCCAGGCCCAAGGGCCCCAGGCCCAAGGGCCCCAGGCCCAAGGGCCCCAGGCCCAAGGGCCCCAGGCCCAAGGGCCCCAGGCCCAAGGGCCCCAGGCCCAAGGGCCCCAGGCCCAAGGGCCCCAGGCCCAAGGCCCAAGGCCCAAGGCCCAAGGCCCAAGGCCCAAGGCCCAAGGCCCAAGGCCCAAGGCCCAAGGCCCAAGGCCCAAGGACCCTAGGGGGATCCTTCCCCCGAGCTTCCTTCTCTGGATCCCAGAGAAAGGGAGAACTGATTCTTTCCTCCATTTTTCTCTTCCTTTATAGTATTCTCTCTGAGGTCAATGGTTTCTAAACCAATTCACGTAGTCTAGAATTTTTGAATTTTTCGTTAATTTTTTTTCATCTTTTTTTGAAATCTGTGAAATAACCTTACATGGAATGACTCCCAAGTGTTACCCTCGGAAAAAATCGAGACCTATATGGTTGAATAGAGCGTAAAAAGTTATCTTAGAATCCAAGAGGAATAGTTGATACAAATTTTTTTTGGGGACCTATGGTCCAAAAAGTGCCAAAAAATGGCTGTATTTTCAAAAAATCGTAACTTTGTCGGTTTAAGTCCGATTGTTGAAATTCAAAAAACAATAGATAGACAAACAACTAAACTTTTGATTGAAATTTTTTTTGATTTTTTTCCTATTGATTGAATTATCGATTTTATGAAAAAACCGAAAATTTTTTCAAAATCTCAAAAATCCCAAGTTAACTTTTTTTCTCATTATGACTATTGAATTCAGCACATCTGATTTACTATAAAAACATGTCAATACCCCGGGGGAAATCATGCTCTCAAGAGTTATGCCAAAAATATCGATTTTTGGCACTTTGCTGCTTTGAATTAGTTGTCCTCGGCGGCCGGTATGGTGAGAGGCATACATGTTTTTGTGCTTTTTACATGCGTATCATTTGTCTGTAACGTTTGAAACAAAATTCTGCGACATTTAACACCAATTATGCAAATGTCGTCCCATTTCTTAAAATCGTCACTTTGAAAAAATCCAAATTTTGACATGTAAACAAGCATATCTATCTTCAAACTTGACGGAAACAGTCTAACTCTTTTTTCAACATAATCAGAAGAACCTAATTCTATCAACGGCCTGTACAGAATTTTGATTTAGGTCCTAGAAATAAAAATATTTACGATTATTAGAGCCTGACTCCTTGCTTTGGCGAGGTGTGACATGTAAACAAGCATATCTTTTGTCAAACTTGATGGAAACATTCGAACTTTTGTTTTAACATGATTAAAATGACAAAATCTTATCAACGGCTTAACGAATTTTAAATTAGGCCTTCAAAATAAAAATATTCACTGATGATGGGACACCTCTTGATTTGGACCGTAACTCAAGAACGAGACCAAATTTCGAAAAACCGTGAGTGCCATTCGATTTAAAATTGAAAAATACTTTGGAAAAAGTAATATTAGGTTGGTCCGTTCAATGGAAGTGGGTGTAAAAGATAATGGTCGAATTCGATAATCCAAAACTGATAGGATACCTTTCGAAAATCGTTCATTTCGCCTACATCCACCATATGGACCAAATTAATAACATTTGTTTACAGTCAGTTTTCAATTTTAAATCGAATGGCACTCACGGTTTTTCGAAATTTGGTCTCGTCCTTGAGTTACGGTCCAAATCAAGAGGTGTCCCATCATCAGTGAATATTTTTATTTTGAAGGCCTAATTTAAAATTCTGTTCAAGCCGTTGATAAGATTTTGTAATTTTAATTATGTTAAAACAAAAGTTTGGCTGTTTCCATCAAGTTTGACAAAAGATATGCTTGTTTACATGTCACACCTCGCCAAAGCAAGGAGTCAGGCTCTAATAATCGTAAATATTTTTATTTCTAGGACCTAAATCAAAATTCTGTACAGGCCGTTGATAGAATTAGGTTCTTCTGATTATGTTGAAAAAAGAGTTTGACTGTTTCCGTCAAGTTTGAAGATAGATATGCTTGTTTACATGTCAAAATTTGGATTTTTTCAAAGTGACGATTTTAAGAAATGGGACGACATTTGCATAATTGGTGTTAAATGTCGCAGAATTTTGTTTCAAACGTTACAGACAAATGATACGCATGTAAAAAGCACAAAAACATGTATGCCCCTCACCATACCGGCCGCCGAGGACAACTAATTCAAAGCAGCAAAGTGCCAAAAATCGATATTTTTTGGCATAACTCTTGAGAGCATGATTTCCCCCGGGGTATTGATATGGTTCTATAGTAAATCAGATGTGCTGAATTCAATAGTCATAATGAGAAAAAAAGTTAACTTGGGATTTTTGAGATTTTGAAAAAATTTTCGGTTTTTTCATAAAATCGATAATTCAATCAATAGGAAAAAAATCAAAAAAAATTTCAATCAAAAGTTTAGTTGTTTGTCTATCTATTGTTTTTTGAATTTCAACAATCGGACTTAAACCGACAAAGTTACGATTTTTTGAAAATACAGCCATTTTTTGGCACTTTTTGGACCATAGGTCCCCAAAAAAAATTTTTATCAACTATTCCTCTTGGATTCTAAGATAACTTTTTACGCTCTATTCAACCATATAGGTCTCGATTTTTTCCGAGGGTAACACTTGGGAGTCATTCCATGTTAAAAATATTGCTCCTTTGAACCCAATTATCTCGTTTCCTGTATGAGATATCAAAAAATGGTCAACTGATAAAATGTTTATCATAATATCAGTAACATTTTCTTAGTTGACCACTTTTAAATATCTTTCACAGGGATCGAGATAAAGTAGCTTAAAGCTAATTGTCATGGGCTCTGCTTACAGTACCACTCCTGTTTGTATTTTGGGAGGGATATTGTAAAAGGGATACTGTAGAAAGGACACTGTTTACTGTCGTTCTCTATTCTACTGGGAAGGATACTGTAGAAATTGGAGAAAATGATTTATAATTCTAAAAGGGATAAAGAAGGAAGTGATCATAAACCAAAGAATACAAAATTTATTTAATTTAGGAAGATCCATTTCTTGCCATTCTTGTCCGCTGTCGTTGTTTCGTTTATGATCCACTGAACGATGCAACAGTCTGCATTGTTGATCTTCTGAGAAACAGAAATCGTTCTCACAGCAAACTTCAGTTTCTTATCGGCATCAGAAGCTCGTCGAAGTCCATAAACAAATTTTCCTGACTAACAGTGAACATGGCATTTTCATCGAATCGTCGCATACGTCTCAACAGTTCCTCTTCCAGATTTTTGGTCAACTCGTTCTTGGGAAGATTGGCAGTGGATGGAAATGGCTTCACTTCTTCTATGCAGTGGTCGCACTGGAAGTTGGCCTCTTTGTCTTCCGGGTAGTCGTAAAGAAAAGGAAGAACCGCTAAGGAGTGACTACCCGCAGCTCTAACCTTGACTAAACGGTGTGCTAGAATAAGATGAACAGCTAAGGAGTGACTACCCGCTATCCAAACCTATACTAGACGGTGTGTGAAAACGAAGGCGATAAAGAACGATAAAGAACACGATTTGTAATAAACCCAGTTTATTACAAATTCAAAGAACGGAAACACAAAAGACAAAGAAGAGTCCCAGACTCAGAAAGAACACAAAGACAAGACAGGAAAAACAGCACACTGGCTAAAAGACTCAAAAACAATGAAACCTAGGAAAGAACGAATACGGTCACCTCTGTGAACCGCAACTTCAGTCAGGAGTGAGGCACTTGCCCAGAAAAAGAACTAGCTAGAAAAGCCACGTCTCAAACGTGTCACCGCCTATGCGAGATGACGCGTGCGCGTGTAGGTCACGGAGTATTTAATTATGCGGCTTTAAAGGTTTATACGGAAGAAAACCAGATCCTGATCTGACTTCTCCGTCCTTTCCGAGCCCCTCCTCCACACGGCACAACAAGGGTGTTATGAGAAGATGTGGTTAGCTAGGAATTAAGAAATAATAAGGGAAAATTGAATAAGAAATAAATATAGGGAACGAACCTAACTTAAAATAATATTGATCTATTCTTAGGGGTGGGACATCGTATGGAAATAGTAAAGAACAATTAAAAAGAGAATGGACAAACAAATGATAATTGTACAAACATTATAAAATTAATTATAGCGAAATATTTGACGGATGTATTCTGGTGAACTGGTTTCATGTAGATGTACTTGGCATAGGATGCAGAATCATCGACGATCCTTGATCATACTGTAGGTGGAAATTGGGTGGATCCTTGAGTCCTTTGATCCTTTGGGTTGATCCTTTAGGTTGTACTTCTCTTTGGTTGAAGACGAAATCGGTTGGATCCTTTCCTGGTTTCAGCACGACTCGAAATCCTGGTCGTGGCGATTCCTTCAGATGACCCGAGTGATTCAGAATCACATGCTCATCATCACAGTCTCTGACGGATTGACTTTTTGAACATCGTCCCGGACGATCCTTTTTCTTTGAACGACGAAAAGGCTGTGTTTTAGCAACACCGCCAACGGCGACATCTCCCGGTTTTTCTAGTCCCGGTACAGGGGAAACATTCAGTAGCTCATGGGCACTTCCAGAATTTTCGAAACACTTTCTTTCTTGAAGACAATTCAGACTGGGAGACTTGACATGTGACTTCAACGGGGGACCTTGACATTTCTCCATGTCGACAGTTTTCTGACCGATCGGTTCACTTCTTTTCTTCTCATCCATTGTACTTCTACAAGCTGCAAACTCAAAAACTTCATCTTTCTGCACTTGAAACTCCTTTATTTCTCCGTGAGCAATAACTTGATCCTTCTCTAGGAAAACAGTATCTATTCCAGAATTACTGAGCACTAGGAAAGACTGTCCATCTTGTTTGACCTGACAAACTGCTGTTGAAAGCTGATCAATCACCGGATGAACCAGGCACAACTTCTGCTTACTGAAAAATCCTGCTACTTGCACTCCCACTATTCGTTGAGATTTTGGAGCCAGAATAGCATCATTCATCATTCGAATACAACGCGGTTGTTTTTCAATAGCCAACTGAATTCCCATTGCCTCGAAATTATTGAAACCCAGAATCACATTATCTCTTGAAACCTTTGCAACACAGATTGGAATTTTCTCAGTCTTGGAACACATAGAAGTCTCGAGAGTGACTTGGAACAGTAACTTGATTGGCTCATTATTGGCAGCTACCACATCTTTGATAGGATATTCTTTCACAACTTTTTTCTCCCATTCCTTTCCTTTCACTTCAACGATTCGTTTCCACATTTCTTCTGGCATCACTGAAATGCATGCTCCACTGTCAATCATCAACTCAACATCAACACCAGCAATTTTTCCTTTCTCACGCTTGCTACGACAGATTCCAACGCCTCCAGAAGCATTCACTTCATTCAAAACCAAACTACTCGCTTCATATTCAAGTGTTGAAACACTGGGATTGTTCTTCATAGAAGAAGTTGCTGAAGAATTCTCATCTCTTTTCTGGGGACAACTTCGAGCATAATGATCTGGAGATTGGCAAATAAAACATCTGTTCGAGCCTTTCGGAGCTTTGGAGCAGCTTGGCACATGAACACCTATTTGCTTACATCCTGCGCATCCTTGAAACACCAACATATTCTCATTTCCTTTTCTCAAATTATCATTCTGAACGGGTTGATACTGATTTGACGGATGGTTACTATTGGAAGGAGGTGGTTGTGGACTTGGCGAACTAAACTGAAAATTCTTGTTCGACGGATTTGCTTGGTAGTTTTGACTAGGCGAATTGAATCCATTCCTATTATTCGATTGAATCAGAGAGTTCTTGGATTGATTAGAATCTTTCTGATAACGCTCATTGTCCCTATTCGAATTCCTATTTCCTTTTCTGTCATCACCCAAAGATTTTTGTCGGAACTCTTCCCTCTCCAACATAGCACGTTCCATTCTGATGGCCTTCCTTCTAGCTGCTTCATACTGCTCGACTAGAGGGAGATCATCGATTTTATCCTGAACCGCCGATGCCATATGCTCATTCTGAGCAATTGCATTGAGCAATTTTGCTATCTTCATTGCAGATACTTGTCGTGGACTCATTCCAGCAAAAGCGAGCTTAGCAAGTTCATCCAGACCCAAACAATAATCTTCCACGGACTCATTCTCTTTCCGATGCAGTTGCTCCCAGCGAGTTTTTGCTCGATGAGATTCATCAATCTCTGAAACCCTCAACCTATCTGCCATCGCAGCCATAATTGATTCGAAAGAATCTTTCTCATAATCAGCAATACTTTTGAAGACCTTCAATGCTTTTCCATCCAGAAAATTAGCTTCTAGTAGCACCACTTGCTGCTCATCAGTTAATCTACCGTACTTCATCTTGAATGTCCGCGTGAAGGCATCCAAAGAAGTAGAATTCACCTCAGCAGTGTACTTGGGCGGATCTGGCAAGCTTTTCTCTGTATGCATCTGTTGCATCATTGATAGCATTGCCATCTCTGATGTTCTTCCCGCATCCCATCTCATCTGATACTGTTGCTTGGCAAGACCTTTCTCCTCATATTCCCTTTCTTCCACAGGCGAAAACTTCATGGTGTCATCAAAACAAGAATCCCGAGCTTTTTCTCTTCCAGAATGGAGCTTGAAAACTCGATTTTCTTCCTCCAGCTGACTTTTCTCATTCTCCAACGCCTTGACTTGCAACTGTAGAGATTCCAAAACTCTAGAATCTTCCTTCAACTCAGAATCGGATTTTGTGTTGACATTGAGCTTCTCTGGCCTCATATTCAGACTTTGACGCAGTTTCACTTCTCGCTTCAACTTATTCAACTCGGTCAGCTTGTCCTGCAACGCCTCGACAGAATCGATTTCATTTTCCTCCAAGAAAATATCCATTTCCGAAGGTTTTCCGTGATCTTGATGAGTGGGGCATGCAGCTGGCTGAAGATGGTCATCTCCATGTCTTGAACTAGATATTTCCCTTCTCAAATGATCTTCTATTTCCATGCACCTAATGATATGATATTCCCGATTAACAATTATTGTTTCTTTCTCCACAACCAGCTCGAAAACCAGATTTACAAGTTTTGTGATATCTTTTTCAGGCAGTTTGGTTTTCTGTTTTAATTCAGATCGAAATTGCTTTTCTATTTGATCATTTTTCTCAAATCTCAGCTCTCTGTCAGCAAGAATACTTCCTTCATCTATTTGCGGCAGGAATTCCTCCTCTTGTTTTTTGTGAGCATCCATGGCTGCTTCAGCTTCTCTTTTGGCTTTCTCATCAACTTCCGATCCCATTCTGAATAGGTACTAGCTAGAACAACTGAATCTCTCAATCTAGACAGCAAAATTTGACGATGATATACGACAGAAATATCAGCAAAACCCGAAATCCACTGATTATCCGAAAAGATGAGCAATCGGTGAAAAGTCGAAACCAGAAATCGTCCACGATAACCAATTTTCAGAATCACTATCAATCAAGGTTTCGCCTTGCTAAACAAGTATTTTCCAGACGAAAAATTGACAGAAATCTATCAAAATTCCGGATCCAACAATTGACTTGTCAATCAAGGTTTTGCCTTGAAAAACAGCTTTTCTTCCACGAAAAATCCACGAAAATCCTCCTTGGATACTCTCAGTACAGGGACTACCTGACTTCAAGTGGCGTCTGGTGATGCTTCTCCTTTGGTGACACTATCAGCACAGGGACTGCCTGGCTTCAAGCTCCAATCGGTCCTTCCAGCAATTGGCAATTTGGTTCGGCCCCCAAGTCGTAAAGAAAAGGAAGAACCGCTAAGGAGTGACTACCCGCAGCTCTAACCTTGACTAAACGGTGTGCTAGAATAAGATGAACAGCTAAGGAGTGACTACCCGCTATCCAAACCTATACTAGACGGTGTGTGAAAACGAAGGCGATAAAGAACGATAAAGAACACGATTTGTAATAAACCCAGTTTATTACAAATTCAAAGAACGGAAACACAAAAGACAAAGAAGAGTCCCAGACTCAGAAAGAACACAAAGACAAGACAGGAAAAACAGCACACTGGCTAAAAGACTCAAAAACAATGAAACCTAGGAAAGAACGAATACGGTCACCTCTGTGAACCGCAACTTCAGTCAGGAGTGAGGCACTTGCCCAGAAAAAGAACTAGCTAGAAAAGCCACGTCTCAAACGTGTCACCGCCTATGCGAGATGACGCGTGCGCGTGTAGGTCACGGAGTATTTAATTATGCGGCTTTAAAGGTTTATACGGAAGAAAACCAGATCCTGATCTGACTGGGTGAGTGCAATACTTATGCGCCACGGCGACATCCGATGCATTCGCTCCTCTTCCATGCATTTGTAGCAGCTGCTGTTGTCTGTGTGCACCTCCTGGAAAATTTTTTTTTTCAATTTTTAAATTTTTAAATGCTCAAAGTTCTAGATGGGGTTGTATCAATTTCACAGTTTACAAATTTTCCCGATATCTTCAATGGGAACCGAGATACAGTAATCCGCCTAAAAAATGAAAACTCGTCAACTTTGAACTTCTACAAAACCACTCCAGAATTGTTCAATTTGTTCGAAATTTTCAGGGTATACTAAACAAAATAAGATCTTCAATTTTGCAGCTGACATCTTTTTTTGCTACCGTAGTTTTTGAGTTATGCGCTTTTGAGATGGGATGCCTCCATGCCGGTTTTTGATTAAGTGTGCGCAGTCTTTGACGGCGCATAACTTAAAAACCATAGTTGCAACGGGCCGGGCCGGCCCGGGCCGGCCCGGAAGAGAAATTTTCTCGGCCCGGCCCGACCCCGGGCCGGCCCGCCTACCACTGTTGAAAATTTTCCAATGAAAATTTGGGAAATTTTTAGAATTAAAAAAGAAAAAAGGTTGCATTTTTTAACAAAATTAACAAGGTATGATATAGTCGAAAAATAGGTCATTTTGTCTAACTTTTTGGAAAAATTTCGAAAATTTCGAAAAAAATTCAAAAAAAATTTAAAAAAAATCAACGTCTGTAGGTACCCCGGCCCGGCCCGCCAAAATTCTCGACGGGCCGGCCCGTGATTTTGCAACTATGTTAAAAACTACGGTAGCTAGAAAAAAATTATTAACTACAAAACTGGAGCTCTAATTTTGTTTTATATTTTTGTAGTTCACAACTTTTTTCTAGCTACCGTAGTTTTTGAATTATGCGTCTTTAAAGTTGGGATACCCTATTTTCAAAACATAATTTCCAAAATTCGATCTATTTTGTTTTTAAAATTTCAAAATTCGAAGAAATTTTTTTTTAATTCCGGAAATCTGAGAAATTCAAAAAATCTACTCACCTTTGAATATACCAAGCACATCATTTGAAAAATATTCAGAAAAATCAAAGATAGAAAATTCCAAAACCCATTCATTCAAAGGGTTTATTGGAAAGTTCTAGAATAACAGATCTTCAGAAAAATAGACAGGGAACAGTCCAGAAATCCATTGATTTATATGGTTTTTTGGAAAGTTCCCCTTTAGACGTCCATGCAGCTAGGTCGTCGAGAGGTAGAATGAGAGTGGGACGGACAAAAGAGGGCAATGCATGGATTGGCTCCCCCCCCCCCCCTCTCGCGTCTTTTCACACCTCCATTGTCTCTCACCTTTATGTAATGTCACTCATCGTAAATGGAACAATAGAATCTGCGTCTCTTCAGATTGCATTGTGTCTGGTTTTAGTGTGAACATGATAGGTGCTAGGATAGGTGCTAGAATGGGTACTAGGATGAGTACTAGGATGAATACTGTGAAAGGCACTGTAGAAGGCAATCAGAATGACATTGTGTCTCATTGAATGACGTGAAGTGCTCTTTCCTGTGTATGAAGAATACTTTAGAATACTGTGATGGGTAATCTAGAAGGGATACTGTAAGAAGGGCATTGTTTGCTGATATATCTATCCTTCGGGGAAAGATACTGTAGAATCATTTATTATTCAAAAAATTGCAGGGGGTTCCTAGATTTCTGAATTTCTAAATTTCCGAAAACCTAGATTATCCTAAACTTGGAATTTCCAAATTTCCGAATATCCCAATTTTTGAACTTCTCAAAAAAATTTTTTATAATTTTTAGAATTTTTCTTTAGAATTTATAGGTTTACAAATTTTCTGAAATTATGGGGTTTTAAAAAATTTCCAGTTCTTTTGACTTTCTGAATTTCCAAATCTCCCAAAAAAATCCCGTTCTTCGTTCTCTGTGTGCTCAATCATTTTCTCATCAGTCTAGCTGCCATCTTCTCCCGGGAAATCCCTTTATTTCTCTGCGTCTCTCACTCTCTCTCTCTCTCTCGCTGCTCCCGCCGAAAAAAGTGGGCGGAGCCTGAGCAACGACACACACTTGAGCTCTATTTTTCTCTCACTTTTCCCCCTCATTTTTCTCCTAGTTTTCAGTTTCTTTTTGAGATTTTTGCATTTTTTCGAGCAAAAAATTGAAAAATTCAGATTTTTAAATATTTAAATTGGCGCCAAACTTCTGAAAATCTGAAATTCTAAAATTCCAAAAAAATACAAGGAAATTTTCAAAGTTGTGCAAAAATCTAGACAAGTGGGCAAACAGAAAACGGACTTTTGCAAAGGACAATTTTCCTATTTGTCTGTCTGTGTGTCGGTTTGTCCGAAAATCATTTTTAAAAATCGTTTTTGTTTATTTTCCCTTGATTTTTCCCCTAAAAATTGTATTTTTTCAGTACTTGGGTCCTATATTTTTCTCTAATACCTCTTCATATGTCTACTCTCTCTACCATGAATCAATCGGATGAAGAACCCCAGCATACTGTACTTCTTCCCGAGGACTATGTACAAAAATTCGATCCTGATGCGTATTTGCAGTTTTATTTCAGCCAGTAGGTTTCAATTTTTTTTTGAAAAATATGATTTTTTTATTTTTGAGATTACGAGCTTCAAAATGATACCCATATTGTCCTATTTCGCTTATATTCAAATTTTGACCCATCGACCGCGCCGCTCGACCGCGACGCGCCGGAAAATTTTTTATTGCAATCTAGGGCATGATTATACTCATTTTGAAGCTAAAAACAAGGCAAACATTTTGTTATGCATTTCATAAAATTTGGGTGAAAGTTAACAAATTTACGGTACTTTTTGTGAAAAATGGACAGACATTTTTTTTTTGAAAAAATGAAAAATTCAAATTTCACATTTTTCAGCCATGTTTATACTTATTTTAAAGCACTTGACAATTGAAACTCTAAAATCTAGGTTATTTTCAATTCGGAGGAAAAATGAAGGAATTACGATAGTTTTTCTGAGACACTATTTTCTGAGTCAATTCTTGAACTCCTTACTTTGAAGCGATTTATCTCGATTACTGTAACAGATATCAAAAAGTTGTCAATTGATAAAAAATAGGTAATATCATGATAAACATTTTACCAGTTGACCACTTTTTGATATCATTAACAGGAATCGAGATAAATTGGCTCAAACTTAAAATGCACTTTTTTGAATTTTCAAGTGTCTGATCTCTATTCGTTTTTCGCAAAATTTCGATAGTTTTGACACAAAATCACCAAGTGGTTTGCTCTTTTTTGTCCCGTTCTCTTCTTCTCACAGAAAAAAACAAAACAAACAATATCTCGATTTGCAGTGTCTGAGGATATCAGTTACATTTTTCGACGGACGACTTTTTTTCGAAAAAGATAAGAACTGCGAAGTGTGTGCATCATTGAGCCTTGGTTTCTTGGTTTTAGACTCTAAACTTTGTTTTTTTTTTTGGTTTTAGAAAATCATTGTCAAGTGGAAGGGCACACCAAAAAATCAGAGAAAATAGGGAAATTTAACTTTGAGCCAATTTATCTCGATTACTGTAGGAGATATCAAAAAGTGATCAACTGATAAAATGTTTATCGGTTTATCAATAACATTTTATTAGTTGACCGTATTTTTATAACTATTACAGTAACCCATATAAATAGAATCGAAGTTAGAAGGCTGGTAGCCCACCGCATAGCTTAGCTGGCAAGCCCGACTTTGCATCTTTGAGCTCATATATCTCGATTCCTGTAAGAAATATCAAAAAGTAATCAACAGATAAAATGTTTATCACTATATCACCAATATTTTATCAGTTAATAGCTTTCTGATAGCTTTCACAGGAATCGAGATAATTGAGCTCAAAGTTAACAATTTGGGTTTGCGAGAAAATACAGTAATCGAATTTCGAAATTTTTCAGAGATGCCATTGAAGACGGAACTCGTGTCTCCCTTTTTGCTCTTCCCGTTTTTGCTCAACTAATGCTCCAGACCATGCGTCCATCTGAAAGAGAGACCCTTCTGGATATTGGCGCCGGTCCAACCGTCTACGCGGCTCTTTGCTTCCGTGACGTCGCCAAACGAGTTCACCTCTCCGATTTTGTCGACAGAAACTTAGATGTCCTTCGAAAATGGGTCCGTCGAGAGGAAACAATCGATTGGGTTCCAACGATTAAAGTGATTAAAAGAACGGAAGGAGGACCAGTGCCAACCGAAAAAGTTTGTGATGAAGTTGAAGAAAAAGCGAGAGGATTGGTGAAATCTGGTGGAATCCATTTTGCCGATGTTCATCAGGATGTTGTGGTTCCAGAGTTGGATGGAAAACAAGTTGATATCCTTGTCTCTATTTTCACCCTGGAAAGTGCCTGCCGGAACTATGAGGAGTACTGTAAATGTGTTGCAAACATGGTGGGTTGGAAATTTGCTGGTAGATCAAAAACTAGAAGAGCTAGGTGAAAAAAAGCAAGAGAAAAAATGTAAAGCATAAAAATTTTGTACATTTCGTTGTTTATCATTTTCGCATAGCTGTCTTAGTTTTTGAGATATGCGCCTTTAAAATAGGTGGGCGAAATGCACCAAGCCAGAGAGGCTGTGTCAACTTTAAAGGCGCATATCTCAAAAAGTACAAAAGCTATTGAGAAATTGTCAACTAACAGATTATTTAAAATGATATGTTTTCTATTTTGATAGTTGGCTGTTTTTGCGTAGCTATCTTGATGTTTGAGCTATGCGTTTTTAAAGTGGCCGCACCTAACGAGGGGATTGAACGCTACCTTCAAGTTCGCATTAACTTCAAAGACACATATCTCAAAACCAAAAACAGCTACAAAAAAATTGTAAAATAACAAAATGTGTAAAATTTTATGCTCTACAATTTTATAATTAGCAGCTTTTGTATACCTATTTTACTTTTCGAGCTACAGCGTCTGAAACGTTTCCAACTTCAAAAGGGCTGTTTTCAATTTATCAAAAACAGATATTGTTTGAAGCTCGATATTTCGAGAACTAAGAACGCCATCAAAAAGTTGTCAACTAAAAAAGTGTTAATCATAAAATTTCACACATTTTCGTAGTTTACACCTTTTTTATAGCTTTGCCCCTACTGTAGATATGCGCCTTTAAAGTTGGAGCGCGCCGTTTCTCTGCGTCTCTCCTCTGCACCCTTCTCTAGCGCGACTTGAAAGGCGCATACCTCAAAAACTAAAAATGTCATCAAAAAGTTGTCAACTAACAAAATGTATGAAATTTTATGTTCATTATTTTTGTAATTTGTAGTTTTTCGATAGCTGTTTTAGTTTTTGAGATATGCGCCTTTAAAGTAGATAAGGTGCGCAGAGAAACGAGAGCGCTCTCGCTTCTCGGCGTCTCTTCTCCACCTCAAAGCGCTATATTTCGAGAAAGAACCTAAGCTATCAAAAAATTGAAAACTAATAAAATGTGTGAAATTTCAAGATGAGTAGTTTGGTCGGCCGCGGTCGACCGCGGCCAGAAGACCCAACCTTCGACCGTAGTGCAATCTGATCCATCTCTATCCCATCTCTCGTTTATCTCAATTTTTCTCCCTGTTCGCTTCCTCTTTACAACACAAAATGAAAAAAAAGAAGACATCTGTTTCTTGCCAATGAAAATTGAGGAAGAAGTGTAAAGTGTCTCTTTGTGAAACGAAAAAAAAAGACAATAAAATTTTTGGGAAAAAGGGAAAAATGGAGATTCATAAAATGTGTTGTTTTATTGATTTCAGATGAGACATCTGCGTTCGGGTGGCCGTTTTGTCCTGGGATCGGTGCTCGAGGACAATGAGTACAATTCAGGGAGACAGGTGAGGGATTATTTTGGCTTCAGAGACTTCAAATAGGCTCTAGAAGTTTCTAGAATCTTCTGAAAGGTTCCAGAAGGCTCTAAGCTGTTCCAGAGGCTTCAAATTGGCTCCAAAAGCCTTTATAACCTTCAGACGCCTTTTAGATTTTTCTAGAATCCTCTGAATGGTTCCAGAAAATTCCAAACGCTTTTAAAGACTCCAGAGGCTTCTGAATCCTTCTGGAACCTTCTAGAATCTCCTAGAACTTTTGTCGAAATTTGATCTTCCCTGTGTTGATCTTTGCGATTGAGTAGGAGAGAGCACATCCAAAGGTCAAAAGCGATTGCGTCAATCTGTGAAAAAGATATCACCGCAGATATAATAGCCACCGTTTGTTTCTTTCCTTTTTGTTGATTTTATGACGAACGTTTTGGCTTTGCAAGAAAATGGGGGATTCGCACAATTAAGTGCAAATAGCCATATCTCAAAAACAAAAAGAGTTATCAGGAAAAGATCAATTACAAAAATGTAGATTATGAAATTTTAAACATTTTGCTAGTTGACAAAGTTTTGATAAGCTTCACAGTTTTTGAGATATGCGCCTTTAAAATTGGTGGGCGCGACCAGGCGGCGCCGACTTGCCGCCCTAGTGGCGGTGTCGCTTTAAAAGGCGCATATCTCGGAAATTATGTAAGCTATCAACAAATTGTAAACTTCAAAATTAATTAGTATAAAATTTTGCACATTTTTGTAGTTAGCAATTGTTGTGTAGCTTTTTTAGTTTTAGAGATATGCGCCTTTAAATTTGAGGCACCTAATAAAGAGGATGTGTCGTCATCCAAAGAGCGCACGAACTTTAACGGCGTGTATCTCCAAAACTAAAAGCGCTAGAAAAATATAACAAACTGTAAAATATAGGTCATGAAAGTCTTGATATTTTGTTAATTGACAGTTTTTGAGTAGCTTTTGTAGTTTTCGAGATATGCGCCTTTAAAGTTGGCGCGCGCTTTATAGCGGTCAGCATTATTAGGTGTCTCAACTTTAAAGGCGCATAACTCGAAAACTAAAGGAACTAATAAAAAACTACAAACTACAAAACTAATAAGCATAACATTTGACATATATTGGTAATTAACACGTTTTTGTAGCTCTGGTAGTTTTGGAGATATGCGCCTTTGAAGTCCCTGAACCTAAGGAGGAGGACGGGTGCGGAGTAGAAGTGCGTGCCAACTTTAAAGGCGCATATCTCAAAAACTAATAAAGCTACCAAAAAATAATAAATTACAAAAATAACAAGCATAAAATTTTACACATTTTGTTAGTTGATAATTACTTTTCAGCTTTTACAGTTTCCGACATATGCGCCTTTAAAGTTAAGACACCAAATAAGTGCCACCACCCAGTTCCTCAACTCAACTTTAAGGGAGGAATCTCGAAACTTAAGTTAGCTACAAAAAATTTGTCAACTAACAAAATATGTGAAATTTTACGCTCTACAAGTTTGCAATGTACATTTTCTTTCTACCTCTTCTAGTTTCCAAGAAAATCTCAAAGTTTTCCAGACCATCTTCCACCTGCTCAACCTTCGTGAACAAATGATTCTCGACGCGTTGGTTTCCGTTGGTCTCGACATTCCAAATGCAAAAAAATACGTTTTGGATGGTGAAGGTGTCATGTTTATAATGGCCACAAAACTCTAGAATCTTCTGGATTTCTTCCATTATTTATAGATTTTTCCATTTTCTCAGTATTTTTTGTTTACAGTAAGAAAAGTACCTTGGATTTTTGTAGGTCCCGTTTTTTTGCACAGTTATTCTTTTCATATTTCTTTTGATTCCCAAAAAAACTGCATGTTGTATTTCGAGCTTACCGGTTTTTGTAATAATAAATGAATTGTAGATTAAAGATTTAAAAAAAAAATTATCAATGGAGCGCACTTTTACAGCTTCTGTGTGCCATCATCACTAGGCGGGGAGCGATCCAGTCCCAGGAGTAGCTCATCTCGATTTGGGGAAGATTCGGATTCAGGATTACACATCTTTTTGGCGAATGGTACCAAATCGGACTCTTCAGATTCTTCGCGACGTCGCTGGAAATTTGGATTTTCAGATATTTTCAGAATTCCAGAATTCCAGAACTAACCGCTTTTAGTAAAACCCTTTTCACTTCATTTGCTGGATTTCCCAACTCCAATAAATTGAACGCTGAAGAAATTAGTTTCAAATTCGGTGGGGCGTACATTGAGATGTAGTTGCAGAATTGGTTGAGGACCTGAAAATAGGCTGTAACTTTAGAAGGAAAAAAGATTTCGGAAAATTTTGTATTATAAAAATGTAAAGCATAAAATTTTACACATTTTGTTAATTGACATCTTTTCAATAGCCTTTCAAAGTTTTGAGCTATGCGCCTTTAAAGTTGGCGGGCGCCACTAAACGCTCTGAGCTAGGGGCGGCGCTAACTTTAAAGGCGCATATCTCAAAAAACAAAACAGCTATCATTAAGTATTCAACTAATAAAATGTGTAAAATTTTATGCTCTACATTTTTGTAATTACAAATTTTGAAATAACTCCTTTACTTTTTGATCTACACCGTCTCAAACAAAACTTGCCCATTTTTTTTCTATTTTTCACAACCCACCTGTGTCAACGACGAATGTCTGCTCATCTCTTGCACATCGTTTTTATATTTATCAAACATTTCGAGTAGCTGCTTGACTTCATCATAACTAAATCCAATTTGCATTAAATCGAATTGTCGTTCAGCTGGAAATCTCATCAGTTCCTCTTCGGATGCCAATGGGGCCAACATTTCCAGCTGGTTTTTTCTCTGCAAATTGGGATTTAAATAGTAGATTAGGAAGTTTTACACATTTTGTTAGTTTACAAAATTTTAATAGCTACAGTAGTTTTTGAGATAGGCGTCTTTAAAGTTAGTGCGCGCTTTGGGTGGCGGCCAGTCCCCGCGTCTCAACTTTAAAAGTGCATATCTCAAAAGTTATAAGAGCTAGCCTCATAATTAAAAATGCAAAAATCTAGATCATTAAATTTTACACAACTTTTTAGTTAACAACTTTTCCATATCTTTTTTTTGTTTTGAAGATATGCGCCTTTAAAGTTAGTGGCCGTATTCGGTGGGTGTCTCAACTTTAAAGGCGCATATCTCAAAAATCATATTAGCTATTAAAAAATGTTCAACTGACAAAATGTAGAAAATCTCATATTTTTTATTTCGTTAATTAGTTATTTTTTGATAGCTATTGTACTTTTGGAGATATGCACCTTTAAAGATGGAGTGCGCACATTGGATGGATGTCTTAACTTTAAAGACGCATATCTCAAAAACCATTTTAGCTAGAAAAAAGTTGTTTGCTAACAAAATGTATGAAATTTTATGCTTTATATTTTGCTAGTTTACAAAATTGAGTTAGCTATTACAGTTTTTGAGATATGCGCCTTTAAAGATTTCTTACCTGATGGTTGAATAGGTTTTGAAGTGTCGTTGGCGTCACCACAAAACTTTGACTTTCAGATGCTGATAGTGAATTTTGAGAGGAATCAAAAGTGGCTTGAGTGAAAGATAAAGGAGTGCTGGGCTCGAATTTCTGGAATTTTCGAAATCGAATTTTTTCTCTCCTTTTTAGATTAGAATTCTTTACATTTATATTCGATTTCAGTCGATTTTTCAGCGATGCTCTTTGAATTTCAGCTACACGACATATGCGCTCGAAAAATTGTTCTTTATGTGGTCCCAACATGGTAGAGAGTCTGAAATTTAGTATTTTTGAATTTTTTGAACCTTCTCAATTCCCTGGAAGTTCCAGAATCTCAAGAAATGGAAAAAAATTAAGCAAAATTTTCTAGCCAAAATTCGAAAAAATGCATTTTCAACACCCAAAAAATGCCTAAAAACATCTTCAAATAACCAAAAAAACTATAAAAAACAAATTGCCCTGAACCAGGATCGAACTGGTGACCTTTAGATCTTCAGTCTAACGCTCTCCCAACTGAGCTATCAAGGCGCAGCGAGGAGGACAGGGGTGGAGGGCATAGACATACGAGTGAATTTTGCGCAGCTGGTCGAACGTAATCGACGTCTTTGCGTTGGCACTGGACTCCTTCTGCTGTCGAATGTCTCTCTCCAACATTTGAATTTCCCGCTCACAATCCTAAATTATCTTATCAACTGATTATTTTGGGACCATTATCTTATCAATAGGACTTACATTTATTGACATATACTGGCTCAATGACCCATCCTCGGTGCTGGAAAAAATTATTTTTGGGAAAAATTAGGGGAATTTTCTTATTAAATTTTCTAAAATTACAGTAATCTGACTTACCCATCATATTTGGATAGGGAGAAATTGGATTCTTGGCTTTCTTCCATTGAAAAAAATTTTTTCAAAAAAAATTTTTGAAAGTAAAATTTTGGCTCTAAAATTGTATGAAACGGGGTTGTTGGTTGACAATTTGGATGATAAGCATTCTTCTTATCACTATCGTCATCCTTCTACATGCTCTATTGATGACGAGACCCCGAGTAGTGTATAATAATCAATTCGATTCAATTTTTGTTTGTCTTTATTCTCTTCACATGATTTTTTATTCCTTTTCCCTATACTTTTTTATCATTTTTATCATTCAAAACCCCGATTTTCTTCGATGATTCATGTGAAAAAATTAACAATTTCCGCGAGTTTGCGCCGCGGTGTTTGCGGACGACGCCTTGCCGAAAAGAGGCGCGAATTCGAAATTATAACCTCGAAATGTTCAATTTTTTTCTTTTTTATCAATTTCTAGCGAATTTTCTCAATTTTCAGCTCAAAATGCTCAAAACTAACCTAATTCGAGGCTCTATAGAGTCAATGACCATAGCGGATTCCGCCTCCGACATTGATAAATCGGTAAATTTCAGATTTTTCCCGAAAATTAATTTTTTTAATTTATATATTTTTTTCCAGTTCATCGAAGAAATGCGTCCGAAAATGTTGCTCACATGGCATGATGTCTCAGTAGCGGTAATTTTTGAATTCCCGCCAAGTCTCAAAAATTCAAATTTCAGGACGAAAAAGAAGCTGAAAACACTGAAAAAGGCGGATTTTTCCGCTCTTGTTGCCAGAAAAAAGTCAGTGATATCGAGAAATTATCAGTGGAAAAGCGGATTTTGGATAATGGTAGGTCAAATTTTCGAAAAATCGATTTTTCCGGAAAAAAGAAAATTTTTCGAAAACTATCGATTTTTCGGTTTCTTAAAGTATTTTTAGTGTTTCTTGACCTATTTTTCATGATTTTTCTCAATTTTTTCATCTAGAAAACCGGAAAAATTGCCCAAATTCCACCTAAAATTGGTTTTCCGGAAAAAAAATCGATAAATCAATATTTTGCAGTTTTCGGAGTAGCTCGCCCGGGCGAAGTGACAGCTATCATCGGACCAAGTGGTGCCGGAAAAACCACACTACTCAATGTTCTCACAAAACGAAATTTGGCTAATTTGAAGACGACTGGAAGTGTGAAGGTGCGCTCCAATGAGAATTTTTCGAAATTTTGAGCACCGCAAGTGCGCTCTATAGAGAAGACTGCTTAGAAATCAGTTTTTAGGCTGAAAAAGTTGGGGTTCAGCGATAAAAAACGTTGAAATATTGAAAAATGCAAATTCGCTCCATCGACAACACTAAAAAATTCTTTATTTCACAATTTTTTTTAAATTCAAAAATCAATTTCCTTGAATTCTTATCATTTTATCACTTCCTCTTCCAATTTTATCATTTTTTGTCTTCTTCAGTTTCTCCGTAACCGGTGCCAGTGTAGTTGTCGATGACATACACGGAACTACCGTACTCTGGTACTGTACAGGATATCTTCTCTGGGCATATTGTTTTGCACTCGAAACACACATTGAATCCTGACAATCCGCGGTTTTGGCCGCCAAAACTGTGTCCACTGGAGTTAGACAGTTCACCAGCTTGTTCACGGCTTTCTGGAACATTTTAGAGGGTTTTAGAGCATTTTAGAGGCTTTTAGCAGCTTTATATAGCTGGAAATCGAGATTTTCGACACTTTTTAGTAGAAAATCATCGTTTAACCATATCTTCTAAAAATCCGCGTTTTTTCACCTAAAAATCGATTATTTTCGATAAATAGTTCAATGACGGTTTTCTGGAACATTCTAGGGGGTTTTAGAGCGTTTCAGACCGATTTTTAGAATTTGAATCGCTAAAAATCGTGATTTTTGTCTAAATTTGACCTAGAAACGCTCTTTGGACGTAAAAATGTTCGAAAAATCCCCAACATATCCACTAAATATGATTTTTCTGCAAATTCTTGTTGTTCCTAAACCTATTTTTGGACTATTTTCATGTTTTTGATGTACTAATTTTGCTGTTTTCTTCTGTATTTTTCAATGTTCTGGCTGATTTGTTGATTCGAATTGATAAGACACTCTTTGCTGTTTGGGGGAATCCCCATGATGATGACAATACGAAACAAACTTGGCGAAAGGGAAGGAATCATCAGAATTCGAATGATAAGGAAATAGAATCAAACGAGAAGAACCTGTTCTCTGAATTTAATAAAAATGGAAATGCATGTCAATGGCATATTTGGAAATAGGCCAGAAATAGGCCAAAAACAAGCCGATAACAAGCTAAAAATATGCCGAAATAGGCAAAAGACGGACTAAAAATGGACCAAAAATACGCCAGAAACAAGCCAGAAGCATACCTAAAGCGAACAAGAAACTGGCTGAAAAGGGTCTAAAATACGCCAAGAACATGCCAAAAATAGGCCAAAAACAGGTCAAAGAGAAGCCGATAACAAGCCGAAAACAGGCCAAGAACGGAGCAATGACTGAGTGAAAACGGACCAAAAATACGCCAAAGAAATTCTGAACTGGACCAAAAACATGCCAAATACAGACTAAAAACATGCTGAAAACATGCCGAAAATAGGTCAAAAACGGACCAA
Source organism: Caenorhabditis nigoni (assembly GCA_027920645.1). Taxonomy (NCBI): domain Eukaryota; kingdom Metazoa; phylum Nematoda; class Chromadorea; order Rhabditida; family Rhabditidae; genus Caenorhabditis; species Caenorhabditis nigoni. Next base: position 3,831,486 of record CP115866.1, on the reverse strand, counting down.
AAACGAACTTTGTCATACTTCCTATTAGGATCAATATTTTTGGACCAACCGAATTGAATACCATTCAACTCGACTAGGGCTTCAAAACGATACTAGTTGGAGTACTGTACCTTGTCAATGAACAGAGTTCCAGACAACAAAGTTTCATGTGGATAGCTTATTTCTAAAAATATGCCAAAAAAATCGAAAAGTACCTAAAACGGACCAGAAACAGGACAAAAGCAGACCTCAAAAAGATCAAAAACGTAGTTCATAGTTCCATTTAAGACCAATATTTTTGAACCAACCGAATTGAATATAATAGAAGAATTCGAGTGCTTCAAAATGATACTAGCTGGAGTACTGTACCTTGTCTATAGCCAAAGATACAGGTCATAAACCTATGTCCAAGTAGCTCAGACGGTTTATGGCTTGTAACTTTATTCAAGGATAAGTTACAGTATCCAAAGATGTACCATTTTGTAGCACTTGTCGCGTTCTATCATATCCAATTTATTTTCGTTCAAAAATAATGCGCTGGAAGGAAAATAGGGCTATTTTCCCCCAATTTTCCCGATTCTCACCTTCGTAGTTTTGGAAAACTTGGGTGCCCGGGTAGCTGCCTCCACATCAACCAGGAACAGTGCTGCAATCACAGAAAACGCCAAAAAAGTAGCGAAAATCGAACTTCGCGCCATTTTCTCTGGCCGAAATATGAGATATGTGTGACCTCACTAACCGACTATAATCCTCAAATAGATTTTGGGCGGAGGGAAACCAAAAAAAGAGTTTAATCCTCTTTCTATGACAGAAAGAAATCCGATTTCACAGAGACGAAGAAGAAGAGTTTATATTGGAAACATGAACCCAATTTGAACAAAAAATTGGGGAAAATAGGTCTGAAATAGCCCGTCTGAGTTCGTGAGTTCAAATTTGCTCGAAATGGCTCAAAATAGGTCCAAAATACCCCCAAATTGGATCAAAACAAGTTCAAAATTGCCTAAAATAGGTCCAGAATGACTCAAAAATGCTTCAAAATGCCTATAAATGGATTCAAAATAGGTCAAAAATAACTCCAAAGTGTGGAAACGGGTCCAAAATCGTTCCGGTATGACTCAAGATTGCTGAAAATTGCTTATAATGACGCCAAAGCTGGTTGAAATTAGTTTCAGATAGGACGAAAATGGTTCTATATGAACCCTAAAAAGCTCAAAAATGGTTCAAATCAGACCCAAAATGTCTGAAAATCCAAATTCAACTGCTTGGCTGAAAATTCAAATTTTCTCATACAATGCAAAGAAAATTTATTGGGAAAAATGAAAGAAAAAACAGGACAATTCGAATAGATGGAAAAGAGGAGATCATAGGAAAAAGAGATGCATACAAGGAAAAGAAATACGAATTTTCGAAAATCGGAACACAAATTGAGCAAAAAAGGCGAAAAAATTGGTCTAAAACAGCTGAAAATAGATCAAAATAACTGAAAAATGGCCTAGAATAGCCAAAAAAAATCAAAATTGGCGGGAAATTCAAAAAGCTAAGAATCCCCTAACCCAGCAAAACCCTCCTCATGATTGGTTCAATTTCCTCCTCGGATTCAGAAGACGTGTCATATGGCACTGATGGAATTCCGGCGGAGCATCTTGCGGAGCACAAGAACTGCATTAAAGGTACACGATACTTTCCGCAAAAGTCCACAAATTTCACATGCTCCACACGAGCATCGAAATAGACGCCTTTGCATTCGGGGTTGACACATTGACAAGCGGAATTCAGGTATTCGATGATGTCGCTGAAAATGGAGAAATTGGGATTACGGTACTTTGAATACTGTACTTCTAGTCTCAAGCTAAAAGTTCCTAGAAGGGATCACGGTATTTAGAATACCGTAGTTTGGATCTTGGTTACTGTACTTCTGATCTCAAGTTATTAGTTCCTAAATGGGATTACTGTACTTTGAGTACATCAAGGCTACTGTAGGTTTCAACACCTAATGTGTACTGTGATCAAGGCTAAACGACGGTCAATTGGATCAAGTTTTGAATCAATCACGTGAAGTTGAAAATCACAAAGAAGAAAACGGGTGCGAGAAACCCACCCTGTTAAATAGGTTAAATAGGTTTTGGAGGTTACTGTAGAAGAATGCTTGCTGATCGAAGATGAACAATTATTTGGATTTTTGGAGCTCATCTTTGAAATTTTAAAGTTCGAAGATTACTATACTTTCGGAAAATTTCAAAAAACTTACGTTGGAATGAATTCGACCATCTCTGGAGTCATATTCTGTCTGACAATCCTTCCGGTTAGCTCTTTAAGCGATGGCGGACACAAATCCATATTATGAACGAACGAATGGACAAGAGGATTATTACGGAGGGACAACTGTTGAAGACGTCGGAGATTCAGAATATCCGTTGGCAGAGTTCGAAGTTTATTGTTGTGAAGAGACAGCGTCTCGAGCCAATGCAAATCTCCCAAAGTGGAGGGAATTGTCTCCAGAATATTATCACAGAGACCCAGATTTTCCAAATTCTCAAGGGTACCTATGGAAGCGGGAATTTCACGAAGACGATTGCCGCCGAAGTAGAGGACGGTCAATCTGGAAGAATCGTCGAATTACAAAGAGCTATAAAATCTCAGAAAATGAAAGAATTCGAATTATTCCAATTGGAAAAAATGGAGCTCAAAAAGAGCTTCAAAATGACGGATATCTTGAAATTTTCGATTTTTCTAAAAATGCGGAATTCCAGGCACATCGAGTTTAAGTTCATTTTAAAGAGCTCAACAAGCTCTATATTTTCTAATCTGGTCAAGTCGAAAAATTTCGAAATTTCGAGGAGTTATGGACCAAAATTCATTGGCTTTGAACTTTAAGTCATAACACCTCGAAAAATCAACATTTTCAAATGATTCCAATTGGAGAATATAGAACTAAAAAAGAGCTACAAATTGATATCAAACATGGATATCTTGGAAATCTGGATTTTTCTAAAAAGTTCGAAATTCCAGACCAGCCATGTTTAGTATGGTTTTGAAGAGCTTTTCAAGGTCTACAGTTCTCATTTCGGACGATCTCGAAATCTAAATTTTGAAGAAAGTTATGAGGCTTCAAAATTTGGATAAAAAACTGCTCTAGAAGCTAACCACACTTACGAAGTCAAAACGGAGATATTGGATGGACACGAGTCGATATAATTTCCACCCAAATGCAGTGTCTTCAATTTTCTGAGAGTTAGAACAACTGGTGGAAAGTATTCCAGACGATTTCCAGACAAATACAAATGTTCCATATTCTCCAAAAGTTGCATTCCCTTTGGAAGGTGTTCCAGGAGGTTATTGCGAGCGATTAGGGTTCTGGAATAATTATTGGAATGTTTTGGGAGCTCAAAAATAGTCATTTTCAACTGAAAATTGATCAATTTGAGCTTAAAATTTGGCTTTTTCAAGAAAAATTATAGCTCAAACTCCCTCCAAAATTGGGTCCCCAAAACTCACGTCAAACTTCTCAACGTTCCGATTTCTTCTGGAAGAGCTGAAAGTGAATTGAATGAGACGTCCAAAAAGGATACATTCGAGAAAGTTTGCAGCCCGCGAAGGACCACAAATGAGTTATGAGTCAAGTCCATCTTTTTGATGTTCTGTGGATCGTATTGCTCATCTGGCTGCTCGACGTGATAGCGAATTGGGATCTCCTCGAGATTGTAGTCGTGAAGGACGAGCTCATCGGGTTTGGTGGACCTGGAAAATGGGAAAGGTGATTTGGATTGTTTTGGAGCGATTTTAGCAAAGATTTGAATTTTGAAATTTACTGAAAATCAACATTTTCAGAATTCAGAGTATTTAAAATATTCTGAAACCAAATTTTCTGTCGAAAATGGAAAAATCGCTCTAAAATCTGTTCCAGAAGGTGTTGAGCGATGAAATCGGTACCATTGGAATCAGCAAGAAATTTCGAATCAAATGAATCCGATTTCCCGAAATTCTGAGTTTTCAGAATTATCTGAAAGTGCGAAATTCTTTTTCGAAATTCCCAGAAATTTCGAAAAATTCAAAAATCCCGCTAAAAGTTGTTTTAGAAGGATTTGAACGATGAAATTGGTACCATTGGAATCAGCAGGAAATTCGGAAATTAATGAGTCGAATTTCTGGAAATGCTAAATTTTGAAACTCAGAATTTCCAGAATCTACTGAAATTCGAATCCAAGTGAAATTGGTATGGTTAGAATCAGCGTCAAATTTGGCACAAGTCCAAAATTCCAATTTTTCAAATTAGTGTGTTAATTACTCACTAATTAGTGACTAAAAAGTCAGCTGACAATAATTCCTCGTTTTTACACAAAAAATTAATCACCCGTCCTTATCACCTCTTTTTTCAACATGTTCCTAATCAGTGTTGTAAAACTGGGTAATCGGAATTGTACTCTAAATATTCCTAATTCGATGGAGATGAGAGATTTGGAGACGCAGAGAAAAAGAAAGGAAAGACAAAGAGATGACTATCTGGTTTTACTACTAGAATCGTGTGACATATAGATTTTTTTTTTTGAAAAATTCAAAAAACCAACCCATTAGGATACATATTGGCGTCGGTACGACGTGTCGTCCAAGCCGGGAGGAAGACAGAAGACGTTGATGGGGTTCCAGACATTTTTTGGAAGTCGGAAGGTGCTGAAAATTCAAGATCTAGAAAAATCGAGCGAAATAGACGATTTGGTTCAGAAGACGTTAAAAATTGAAATTTGAGATTCTGAAGAATCAGAAGACGTCAAAAAGGACACATTTCTTCTGCAAAACGAAACATAAGAGAAAGAAAAAGGATGATAATTTGAAGAAGAATAGAAGAGAGGAGGTGGAGCGAGGGAATCTCCCCTGTCTTCTTCTTTTTATAACGAAGAGAGAGTGAGAGACGCAGACAGACAGAGAAGAAGAGACAACTGGTGATGATAATGATGACAATTAGAAGGTGGTCTTCCCCCACCTCTCGCTTGTATCATAGTACGATTTTTTGAATCGGAATCTTGAATTTTGGACCTGAAAATTGGAATTTTTGGATTCCAGAATCGTCTGGAAAGACATCTATGAGCCCAGATAGAAACGGGTCTTCCAGATTTGTTGGAATCAAATTTGGACCCAAAATTCGTCCATTTTTTGGTCCATAACACAGAATAGTATATCAAAATCTGGATCTCAAGATTTTATCTGAAAATCTGATCTTCAAAAAATCTCAACACATTGACTAGGCTTTAGGCATCGTTTCGCGGCTGATGCAATTGGTTGAGGACATGAGATAAGACACGTGAACAAGGCGAGAAGAGATGAAGAAGAAGAAGAAGAAGACATAGAAGACGAGGAGTGTGAAGTGACCCAGAAAATTTGGATTTTGGGGGTACTTTAATGGCCCAGAAAATACGCAAAAATTAGCCAAAAAAGTTGGTTAGAAGCGGTCCAAAATGAGCTGAAAAAGCAGGCTATGGACATCAGGACAAACTGACACACAGAATAGCTCTGAAAACTGTTCTAGACGGTTCTTAGCGATGAAATTGGTACCATTGGAGTCAGAAGCGAATTTCAGACGTTCCGGAACCTTCTGAAACTGAATTTGCCCATGAAATCGAAAAAACAATTCTGAAAACTGTTCTAGACGGTCCTGAGCGATGAAATTGGTAACATTAAAATCAGCGAGAAATTCTGAATCTAAAAAATCGGAATTTGTAGAGTTCAGGGTTTCCAGATAATTCTGGAAATCGGAATTTTCGAGAATTGCGATTCAGAAGATCTAGAATTTTCTGCTGATTACAACGGTACCAATTTGATCGCTCAAAACCTCCTAGGACAACTTTTAAAGTCATTTTTCCATTTTCAAAAAAAAATCCGCTTCTGAAAATTCTGGAATGTCTGAAATTCGATTCAATAGATTCAGAATTCGTTTCTGATTCTATTGGTACCGATTTCGTGACTTTAAACCGTCTAGAACAATTTTCAGAGCCATTTTGAAATGAATAAAAATCTGTGTGTCTATCTGTCCAGATGTCTCCTTGAAATTCCTCCTGTGTTTTCGACCCGAAATTCCAGCCAATCTGACTGAAAAAAGGGGGAAAAACCTGACCACCCCATCTCCTATCAAATCGACTGATAAGGAGGAGAATGGAAAAGATGTAACTTTTCGTCCCCTTCCTCCTAATTCGTACAGTCCATGTGTCTTCCATCGTGTATTGATTGCAGTGGACAGCAGCCACTGGGTAAACTATAAACGTTCTTTGAACTAGACTTTGTTCCCGAGGCAGATGAAGAAGAAGAAGGAGAAGGCGTTGGAGAAGAAGAAGAAGACCTTCTTCTTTTTCGTTTTTGATGGTTATCAGGCTATTGGAATCGAGACATGAAGCGAAGGAAGCGGAAAAGGGGGGGGGGGGGGAAATGAAGAGACAAAAGCTTAGAAAACAGCTGTTTCTGATTCTTCTTGAAAGTCAGAAAAGACAAGAAGAAAGTGTCATCTGACTTGTCTAAAGGAACAAAAATACGAACAACCCAGAAAAATTGATTCCAAACCGATTGGGGTCGCTGAACAAGTCATATGTTCTCCATCCATTTGATCTCCTCTGACAAATTCATCAAGAATGAGCAATCGCACAAGAATGAGCAAACCATGGAGGATGAGAGAGTTCTAGAATTCTAGATCTTGGAAATGTGGATCTAAACATCCCTAGAAGCGCTGAAAATCTGGAAAAAAAATCCAAAACCCAAGGACCTACAGTACTCCCGGACAAGAAGGTATCGTATTACGGTACTGTATCTCAAAAACGCCGCCGGATTACTATAGCTAGATTCAGTCCTGTAAAAGCTACAGTAACCTTTTTTCTTTTCAATTCAAAAGTGCGAAAATGAGACAGACATCTTTTCCTCTTTTCTGCAAAAATTGGCGAAAGTTTAGAAATCATACTTCAATTCCATATATGAACAAAAGACGGATATTGTTTTATATTTTTGGTACAAATTGAAAACACAAGACAATAGACAGAAGAGGAACCACAAACAGACACGAAACGACGTCATTTTGTAGTCTGTAGATTGATGAGAAGGACCATGGGATTCCCCCACTATTTGTCAGCATTTTGTATTAGATTACTGTATGTTGTAGTCGGATGCCTTCTGACTGAAGGTTACTGTACACAACCTGGACACTTCTAGAAGGAGTAATTGCAACGTAATGGTTACTGTAGATTTCACAAGATCGGAAGTCGATCAAGTTACAGTAAACCGCCCTCTTGCTGCCCGGATAACTGCAGCTATCCTAGGGTCCATCAACAGTAATTCTAATCATCCAGGATGAAGCAATGAGATTACTGTATGTTCCTAACTGCTGATGATCGAAGAGTACTGTAGGCTCTACAGGGTAGAAGCTAGCTACAGTAATCCGAGAAGTAGGAGGAAAAACTACAGTAATCCGGGAGTACTGTAGCATCACCATCAGCTACATAGCAAGAGCACATTGTCTATGCTACTAATACATACAGTAATTCTAGGATTCCATAATGAAGCAAAGGGATTACTATAGGCCCCTAACTACGGTTAGGATAATCCAGGATTACTGTATATTCACCAGGGTCTAGCATACAGTAATCCTAAGACACTAAGCAACGGAGATATAGCAGGAGGATTACTGTAGGTGCCAACACTCGCTCAGCAATCCTGTATTATCTCTGGCCGAACTTTTTTCTAGGCCACCCCAATTGATAGCCACTGATTGTGCTCTGATCACTGTTTGCAACTTTTTCAAACTGACGGCTTATGCAATAATCAGAAGAGCGGGAATCATCATTCATTGATGACGTCTTCTTGATTTCTCTCCCCCATTTTTTGACAGTGATCTCTTCTCCTTCTTCTAATTATAATTGTCATCTTTTTTTAAAAAGAATAAGAAGAAGAACATTCAGAAGACACCTGACGGAGAGGGGCACGTCTTCTGACTTCTAGTTAGTGAATGGGTTACTGTAATTTTTGTATATACTGGAATCCTATAATTATTGTAGTTAGACCATGGAAAAACTACAATACCGCAGACGAATTCTAATATAATAAACCTCGGGGATTACTGTAGTCGAAAACATTCCAAAAAATTTCGAGGATTACTGTAGGATTACCGTATTTTCGGAAGAATTATTGTAGCTTTCAAGAAGTGTGTTTCGTGTTACATTTCAAGGTTACCGTAGATTTTCGCGGATAACATGTTTTTCGGGCGTACTGTAGAATTATTGAAGCTAGCTCGAAGAAGTTGCTGAATTACTGTAGATCTCACTGTAGCCGATTTTTTTCAGGTAAATGGAATCCGTGCGGAGCGAAGCTACATGCGTCAAGTGTGCGCCTACGTTCAACAAGACGATTGTTTCATTGGAAGTCTTACGGTAGAGGAACACTTGAAATTCATGGCAAAACTCAAAATGGGCAATGAACACGGATCAGAAGAGCAACAGAGAAGAGTCAAAAGTGTCATGAGAGATGTGAGTGAGGATTACTGTAGATTCCTTTTTTCGCAATATATCTTTCCAGCTTGGCCTGGAAAAAATCTCCGACTCGATCATCGGGACCCGCACACGAAAAGGCATCTCAGGAGGAGAGAAGAAGCGTCTCGCCTTCGCTTCGGAGATTCTGACGTCTCCACCGATTCTGATTTGTGATGAACCGACGTCTGGATTGGATTCATTCCTTGCCTATCAGGTGGTTTGCGTTTTGAAGAAATTGGCAGCCACACGGAATATGACGATTCTTTTGACGATTCATCAACCATCCAGTCAGGTTTTTCAACAGTTTGATAGGTTAGTTGGATCGGGATTCAATATCACATCGATTGGTACAAAAATCAGAATTCTAGGATCAAAATGGGCGGAGTTATGGTCAAAAATAACATATTCTGAAATTCTTGTTTTTCTCATAGAAATTCTGTGTTATGGTCAGATTTGCAGATTTGAGCTGGTTTAAAATTTAATTTCCTATCGAATGGCACAAAAATCACAATTCTGAGATCAAAATGGGCGGAGCTACAAGCCAAAAACGTTCGGATAGCCTTAACTCCGCCTATTTTGATCCTAGAAGTATGGTTGTTGTACTAATCGATTGGAAATCGTATTTCACATCAGCTCATGTGATTCAAAATAAAATTTCAATCCTAATGGTGATCGATTTTGGATCAAAATGGGTGGAGCTACGACTTTGGCAGCCGTAACTCCGCCCATTTTGATTCTAGAAACTCAATTTTTGTACCAAACGATTGGAAATTTAATGCTAAATCACATGAACCATCGTATCATGCAATTCAAAATCAATTGATCCAAAAATTATCGATTTTGGATCAAAATGGGCGGAGTTATGATCGAAAAACTAAACATTCAATTTTCCACAAATTCAGTCGAATTCGAAAATTTTTCTTTGTTGAAAATAAAGGGATCTTGTGCAAAATTGAATTTCTTATCGAATGGCACAAAAATCAGAATTGGAGGATCAAAATGGGCGGAGCTAGAAGCCAAAAACGTTCGGATAGCCTTATCTCCGCCTATTTTGATCCCAGAGGTCTGTTTTTTGTAGCAATCGATTGGAAATCGTATTTCACATCAGCTCATGTGATTCAGAATAAAATTTCAATCCGAATGGTACTAGAATGATCGATTTTGGATCAAAATGGGCGGAGCTATAAATTTTGAGGTGATAACTCCGCCCATTTTGACCCTAGAGATTGGATTTTAGTACTAATTGATTGGAAATTGAATTTTACGTAAGATCATGTTATTCACCATCCAATTTAGAATTGAATGGTACAAAAATTATGGATTTTGGATCAAAATGGGCGGAGCTATGATTGTCGAGTTCGTAACTCCGCCTATTTTGATCCAAATTCCATTTTTCGAAATTCTAGGCTATCTACAGTAATCTTCTTCCAGTGTCTACATGATGGTAAACGGAACAGTGGCATTCTGTGGTCCCCAGATGTCCGCGGAGAAAATGTGGGCGGAGCTTAACCTGCCGATTCCAATGAACTTCAATCCATCGGATCACTATCTGGCGACGATGTCAGTCAAGGACGCGAAAGAGGAGATTTCGAAAATGGGACAAATTCAAAAAATTTGCACGAAATTCAAATATTCGGAGCTGGGAAAAGAAGTTTTCAAGGAGTCGAGTGGGCGGGAAGTGGATGAAAGTGAGAATTGCTCATTTATTTTTCGAAATTTCAAACTGAAACTTTCATATTATTGCTCAGCTCGTCGAAAGCTTTGAAATGAGCCTAAACACGACTAGGTTCGGGAATTTTTTTGGATTACTGTAGTTTTCGTGGCGAGACCCCAATTTTCTTCGATTTTGAGCTAATATAGTCGTGTTTAGCCTCATTTTGAAGCATTTTTCGCGCTGATTTAGAAAATCAATGTAAAAAAAATAAATTTCCAGGAGATCGTGCGTATTCAGAAGACTGGCGTCGTCGTTACGCCTCCAACTTCGGCCGCCCGTCGTTCGGTGCGTCATTCCTTCAACAAATCAGTGCTCTAACTTGGAGAGCATCGAAAACCGTGCTCCGCGAGCCGACACTATTCAAAGTGCAGATATTTCAATCGATAATTATCGCAGTGCTGACTGGACTGATTTATACGAATAATAGTCCGATTGATCAGCAGAAGATTATGAATATCAATGGATCACTCTATCAGATGGTCTCAAATATGGCATTTATGTTTCAATTTAGTGTGGTTCATGTGGGTTTTCTTTTGATATGAAAATCAACGATTTTGGCTCAAAATGGGCGGAGTTATGGCTTTCAGGCGATAACTCCGCCCATTTTGATCCAAAATCGACGATTTTTGCACCAATCACCTCGGAATTCGATTTGAAATCACATGAGCTTGTGTGAAATAAAATTTCCAATCGATTGGTATTAATATCGATGAATTCGGATCAAAATGGGCGGAGCTATGCCATTGTAAACATTTTGCTGTGGTAACTCCGCCCACTTTGATCCAAAATCAACGAATTTCGCACCAATCGATTTCGAATTTTTTATGAGCTTTTCTAAAATTCATATTCACACCGATTGGTAGGAAGATCAGCAATTTCGGATCAAATTGGGCGGAGCTAAGACCATTTCACTGTTTTTGGGCGGTAGCTCCGCCCATTTTTATCCAAAATCAACGAATTTCGCACCAATCGATTGGGAATCCATTTTCAGATTACATGAGCTTGTGTGAAATTCAATTCCCATTCGATCAGTATAAATATTATCGATTTTTTTCAAAGTGGGCGGAGTTATACCCATTTTAGTGTTTATGATCATAACTCAGCCATTTTGATCCAAAATTGCTGATTTTCTTATCAATCAATGAAAAATTATTTTGAGCTTGTGTGAAATCAAATTTCTCATCGATTGGTACAAAAATCAGCGATTTCGGATCAAAATGGGCGGAGTTACGATTATTTAAGTGTTTCGACCGTAACTCCGCCCATTTTGATCCTACAGATTTCATTTTTGCACCAGTCGAAAGGGAATCTGATTTCCAATAGAATGTCACAAAAATCAAAAAATCGAACTCGATTTCGGATCAAAATGGGCGGAGCTAAGCATAATTTGTTAATTTAGGTCATAATTCCGCCCATTTTTATCCTAAAATCGCGAATTATTGTATCAATCGATTGGAATTTTAATTCTTCAACTATTTTCAGCCAATTCCAGCCCCAAATTCCTCCTAAATTTTGCAGCACTTCTGTCTGGAAATGCCCACATTCAATCGTGAAACATCGTCTCGTCTCTACCGTGTCTCCGCCTACTTCATCTCGAAAAATCTGGCCGAACTTCCCTCGTATACAATCTCGGCCATCATTTTCACCTCGATTTTATATTGGATGTCCGGATTGATCCCATTGATCGATTCCTTCTTAATCTACATTTTCGTTGGAATTTTGGTTCAAAATATTGCAATTTCCATCGGTTACATGTTCAGTTGTATATTTGGAACTGTCAATTTGGCTGTCGCCGTTATGCCCATTTTCGTGGTCCCTATGATGGCGTTTGGAGGGTTTTTCATCAATCAAGACACCCTACAATGGTATTTTGTACCTCTGAAATATCTGTCATACTTTGGATATGGATACGAGGCGATTGCGATTGGACAGTGGACTAATGTGGAGGAGATTCCGGGTTAGTTGAGAACGCACTATCGATTGGTACAAAAATCGGGGGTCTAGGATCAAAATGGGCGGAGTTAGTGTAATTTTAGTGTTTCAAGCCTAGCTCCGCCTATTTCTATCCGATTTTGGTACTAATCCATACGAAATTCAATTTGACTCGAACTCATATTGCTCGGAAGATTCCCAATCAATTGGTACAAAAATTATGGATGTTGGATCAAAATGGGCGGAGCTATCACCCGAAGTAGTTTGGATAGCCATAACTCCGCCCATTTTGATCCTAGATATTTGATTCTTGTACCAATCGAATAGAAATTTGATTTCAGAGTGAACGAATAAGATTTTCTATCGATAGGTACAAAATTCAGATTCCTAGGATCAAAATGGGCGGAGCTATGGCCATTTTAACATTTTGGGTCGTAACTCCGCCCATTTTGATCCTAGAGATTCCATTTTTGTATCAACCGATAGGAAATTCAATTTCAAAGTGAATAAAAAAGAATTTCCTATCTGTTGGTACAAAAATCAGATATCTAGGATGAAAGTGGGCGGAGCTATCACCCGAAAATGTTTGGATAGCCATAACTCCGCCCATGTTGATCCTAATTAGCTGATTTTGGTGCCAATCGATTGGAAATTGAATTTCACAGTGCAGGAAAAGATTTCCAATCGAGTGGCGGAGCTATGACCCAGAAACCTTCGGATGACCATAATTCCGCCAATTTTGATCCGAAATCGCTGATTTTTGTAGCAATCGATTGGAAATGAAATTTCAAACAATATTCTACAGTAATCCTCATCATTTTTTTTAGGTTGCACCCCATCGCTGGACCAAATTTGTGCTCGAAACGGAACGGAAGTCTTATCGAATCTCAGTTTCAAGGCAAACAACTTTTGGATCGATATTGGAGTGATGGGCTTTATGATTTTCGCATTTCGATTCCTCGCCTTTCTTGCTCTTTTCATTCGTGTCAAGAGACGAACTTGATTTTTATTGATTTATTGATTTTTCGGACATTTCTAACTTTATAGTGCTTTTTTTGTAAATAAGCTTCCCTTTTTGACTAGATTTAACGTTTTTGTTGTCTGTTTTTTTTCGATTTATATAAATAAAGTAGATGAGATAGAAGAAAATGGAATTCGCAGACGATTGGTTCAAAAATCATGGATTTTGGATCGAAATGGGCGGAGTTAAGGCCTATTCCTTGTTTTTGGTCATAACTCCGCCCATTTTGATCCAAAATCGATGATTTTTGTTCCAATCGAAAGGAAATTGAATTTCCAATCGATTTATATAAATATGAGCTCTCCAGAATCAAAGTGGGCGGAGCTATGGAGGAAATCATGGAAGTTTGGGTTAAAAAATATTTTTCAAAATTTAAAAATTCGTAATTATTTATTTTAAGAATTATGATGATTTTATTAAAAAATGGTAAGATCAATCAATTCGCTTCTTTCTTATTTTCAGTCTGAACCATCAGGAACGCTCCAAATGATCCTGTTTCTCGTAGATCATCTCACCGAATGAATTGTTTGATTTCAGTTCCAGGCATTGAAAAAAAATTATCTTGAATTTCATGCTCCTGGCTCCAGTTCCTCCTTCATTATGTGCTCCTGGCTCCAGATCTAGAATTCGTGGTTCCGGTCGATGTACCATGTTGCAGCGCCACGTGGATATCGTCTGCGTTGTCTGAATCGTCTGAATTCATTACCTTGAATTTCGCAGATGAACCTTTTTCTAAAGTTCGGAATGGTTCATGGGTGTCCCATGTCCTTGTGTCCATGTGCTCCAGCATACGATCCAGAATGGGTGTCTCCTGACTTCAGTTGCAGCATCTGCTCCAGCTCCTGGATCCTGCTCCCGGCTCCAGCTAGACCTCAAGCTTAAGGTCTAGGAGCTCCTGCTGATTCAGGCTCCTGGCTCCTGGCTCCAGCCGGAGCTCCCCTCCCCTTCTCTGGAGCCCAGAGAAAGGGAGAACTGATTCTTCCCTCCAATTCTCTCTGCCTTTATAGTAATCTCCCCGAGGTCAATGGGTCATTTAGGGTCGTGCCAATTTACGTACATTTTTTGGTTATATAATTTTTCAAAGTTTTTCTTTCTTTTTTGCCACGTGGATTTTTTTCCACAAACATAATTTTTCGTCACGTTTAAATAACACAATTTTTCGAATTTTTTCTTCTGAAATCTGTGAAACTTGTCTTTGAGATTGTCTCTTTGAACCTAATTATCTCGTTTCTTGTTTGAGATATCAAAGAGTAGTCAACTAACAAAATATTTTTGATAATATGATAAACATTTTATCAGTTGACCACTGTTCGATATCTTTCACAGGAACCAAGATAAATTGGGTCAAAGTTAGAAGGTACCGTAAACTTTGACCCAATTTATCTCGATTCTGGTGAAAGATATCAAAAAGTGATCAACTGATAAAATGTTTATCATATTATCACCTATATTTTGTTAGTTGACCACTTTTTGATATCGTTCACAGAAAACGAGATAAATTGATTCAAAGTCGAATGTTAGGGGTGTCATTCTATTTGAGCGCTCATGGTATTTTTTGATTTCAAAATGTTAAATTTTCAGATTTTCAGAAATTCAGAATTTTCAATTTGTTTGTTTTGAAAATTCTAATTTTTTCGGATTTTCTGAATTTTCGAATTTCAATTTTCAATTTTCAATTTTCAAAATTTTCAAAACCCCACGCTGTGTCAGGAAGCCTGGTCGGAAAAGGCGCCCCAGCGAACGTGAAAAATTTCTTCGGCTGAAGATCAAACTTTTACACGATGAGCAAAAAAAACAAGATTTGGAACGCGTTGATTAAAATTAACTAGGTCAAATCCACGTCATCTTTAAATTAATAAATTTCTTCTGGCCTAAAAGTTTTCTGGGGCGCGATTTTCGACCCGTGGCTCTGACACACCGTGAAACCCTAATTCTTTAATTTCTCAGATTTTCTTTTAAAAACCAATTTTTTAGTATCAAAACAAACTTTTTATTTTTTCATCAAATCAGATACAATTTCTGTGTGTTGTGTGTTGTTTTTCTTCAAATAATCATTTAAAAAATTGAGGCCAGGACAAGAAGACAATGAAAAAAAAAATAAGAAAACGGGGTGTTTCCAGGAGAAATGAAAGAATGGGGGAGGGAGGGAAAAAGGGGGCGGGGCTAATCAAAAATTAAGGTCTGAAATTAGAAAAAAATCAATAATTGGAGAGAAAAAATTGGGAATAATTGGGAAATATATATACGGAATTGAGAGAAAAACGACATTTTTAGAGGGATTTTAGGCTCCGCCCACTTTTAAAAAGGGGCGTGGCCTATTTTGACAAAATCAAAATTGACTGAAAACGTGGGCGGTGCCAAAAGGGGGCGTGGCTTGATACCGTTAATTTTCCAAGGAGATCCGTAAAAGCTAGCCTATCGGAGACTCCGCCCACTTCTAAACAGGCCACGCCCCTAAAGTGGGCGGAGCCTAAAATCCAGTCAAAAAATGCCGTTTTTTCTCTCGATTTCAATCTGAAAAAATCGATAATATAATATAAAAAGAACCAAAAAAAATCAAGGAGAAGGTGGGGGGAAAACTAAAAATCTAAAAAATCGAAAAATTCTGAAAAATCGATATTTTTCAGAATTTTTGAATTCAAACAAAATGGGAAAAAATGAGCGATTTTTAGAGGAAAAAATGTGGGAATGGGTACTGTATTTTTAAAAGACAAAAAATCGATAAATCAATATATAGAATAATTTTCCTAAACTGTAGTACGGTACTTTTTTTTCTAAAAGAGAAAAAACGAATAAAACTACAAAAAAACAACGATGGATGCTACCCCAAAAAAGAAATCAATGGAATTTTTAGAATTTTCTATTTTGATCGGAAAATGAAAAAATCAATAAAAATCGATTTTTGAGCTGAAAAATCGACAAAAATCGATAAAAATCTGGGAAAAAATGGATGGGAAATATCACAATATTTCTATATTTTAAGAAATAAATTCTAAATAATTCATCAAAAAATTATAAAAATTATCGATTATTTATGTTTGGACGCTGGTGTTGAGCACTGAGTCGATGAGACGGGCGTTTGGAATAGCTCAGGGCGTGTCTGATGTTCGACGACTCCTGGTCCTCCCAATGGTGGTTGCCATACTTCGAAACCGTGACTGCGTAGCTCACCGTCAATCATGTCGAGCAGCGTTTGAGGCGTGTCTGGAAATAGATCAAATTTAGAGTTGATCGGTGAAAAAATCATCGATTTCGGATCAAAATGAGCGGAGTTAGAGCGATTTTTATAATTTTGATGCTTAGCTCCGCCCATTTTGATCAGAAAATGATGAATCGATCAGGGATTTCATTTGGAGTATCATAAGTTAGTGTAAAAATCGATTTCATGTCGATTGGTATAAAAATCGAATCTCTAGGATCAAAATGGGCGGAGTTACCGTCTGAATGCCATAACTCCGCCCATTTTGATCCTATATGTGTGATTTTTGTAGTAATAGAATGTGAATTGAAAGCATGTTATTAACGATAAAATTGCTGGTCGATTGATACAAAAATCAGCGATTTTGGATTGAAATGGGCGGAGGTATCGCCTAAAAGCGAAAACTCCGCCCATTTTGATCTTAGACTGTCGATTTTGATATCAATCGATCAGAATTTCAACTTCACGTTCGACAACTTAATTCCGTACTGATCAGTGCAAAAATGATCAGTTTTGGGTAAAAATGGATGGAGTTATCACCTAAAATCCATAGCTCCGCCCATTTTGATCCTAGAGATTTGGTTTTTGTACCAATCGATTGGAAATCAAATTTAACACAAACTCCTGTTATTGAAAATCAAATTCTAAATTGATCCATCCAAAAACAATAGCTTTTGGATCAAAATGGGCGGAGTTAGGTCTATTTTCGTGTTTTTGATGCTTAGCTCCGCCCATTTTGATCCAAATTCGACGAATCGATTAGGAATTTAATTTTGATCGATATGATGTTGCGTTGAATTTGATTTCCATTCCATTGGTACAAATTTCATCAATTTTGGATCAAAATGGGCGGAGCTACGAACCAAAACAGTGAAACTGGCATAACTCCGCCCATTTTGATCCTAGAGATCTGATTTTTGTGCCAATCGATTGGAAATCAAATTTTACACAAACTCATACAAATTATCCATCGAATCATGCAAAATCCGGATCTCTACGATCAAAATGAGCGGAGCTACGAACCAAAACCAGTCAAATGGTCCTAACTCCGCCCATTTCGATCATAGAGGTGTGATTTTGGTATAAATTGATTAGAAATTTGATTTCACATGTCTTCATGTTATAGACAATCGAATTCCGAATCGAACAGTGCAAAAACTATCGATTTTGGATCAAAATGGGCAGAGTTATAGCCCAGAAGCCATAGCTCCGCCCACTTTGATCCAAGCTCGCTGATTTTCGTGTCAATCTATTGGAAGCTGAATTTCAAACAGAATGATACAAAAATCAATCTTCCAGGATCAAAATGGGCGGAGTTATGACCTCAAAACTCATAGCTCCGCCCATTTCGATCCAAAATCGCTGATTTCTGTTCCAATCGATTGGAAATTAAATAAGGAATATACTCACTTGGTTTCAAGAACGCGAACACCGATCCACCACCGCCGGCGCCCGTCATTTTGGGATGAATACCGTATCGGGCGAGTGTCGTACAAATCAAATCAACCTTCGGATGCCCGACGCCCAAAGCGATCAATAATTGATTGTTTATTCGGCACAGGTCCTGCAAGAATATCGATTGATTTTATTGATTTTTTGGATTAAAAATTGTGGAAAATCAGGGTGGAAAAGGGTGTGTATTGATAGTGATAATGGTGGTGGTTGGTGGTTAGAAGTGAGGGTTAAGAAGAGGACATTTTTTTGAAAATCCAAAAATTATTTTTTTTTTGTTCAATTCTGGAAATTTTGGAAATTCTCAAAAAATCCAACAAAAAAATCGGTAAGCAAATAAAAAAATGGATTTTTTGGGGATCAAAAAATAGGAAAAATGCAAAAAATCATGCAAAAAACTAAACAAAAATAATAATTTCTAAAGCTCAAAAACCGTAATCACTCTAATAAAAGGGCCGGCCCCATTACACTTGAAAACGGGTCAAAACGGACCGAAAATAGGCCGAAAATGGACCAAAAACAGTAGAAAGCGGGTCAAAAACGGACCTTAACAGGACCAAAATTTCGCGAAAAGTGGACCAATATCATAGCTTCCTTCAGGATCAATATTTCGGAGCCAACTAAACTGGATACGGTAGAACTCGTCAAAGTCTACAAAATGATACTATTTGGATTACTGTACCTTGTCTATGAGCAAAGTTACAGGTCAAAAACCACCCAAGCTATGTGGTCAGTTTTTTGAGGCTCGCCAACATTGCTCATAGCCAAGCTACAGTATCCCAACTAGCACCATTTTGTAGTTCTCGACTTCTTCTATCATATGACGCGAGCTGGATTACTGTACCTTGTCTATGAGCAAAGTTAGAGGTCGAAAAAGTACCAGATGTTTTTGACCTGTAGCTTTGCTCATAGCCAAGCTAGTATCCCAATTAGTATCATTTTGTAGTTCTAGAGTTCTTCTTTCATACAGTGCTAGCTGAAGTACTGTACCTAGTCTATGAGCAATGTTACAGGTCAAAAACCACCAGAGGTTTTTGGCCTGTAACTTTGCTCATAGCCGAACTACAGTATCCCAATTACTCTCATTTTGAAGTTCTCGAGTTCTTCTATCAAATGATACTAGCTGTAGTACTGTACCTTGTCTTTACACAAAGTTACATGTCGAAAACCACCAGAGGTTTTTGGCTTGTAACTTTGCTCATAGCCAAGCTACAGTATCTCAATTAGAACCATTTTGTAGTTCTTGAGTTTTTCTATCAAATGGTATTAGATGGATTACTGTACCTTGTCGTTGAGCAAAGTTAGAGACCAAAATTCGACTGAGCTATGTGGTCGGCTTTTTTGAGGCTCTCTAACTGTGCTCATAGACAAGCTACAGTATCCCAATTAGTACCGTTTTGTAGTTCCTGAGTTCTTCTACCGTATCCAATTTGGTTGGTTCAAAAATATAGAAGCTGAAGGAAGCTATGGTAGAATCCGTTTTTGGTCCATTTTTGACCAATTTATGGCTCTTTTTAGGTCCATTTTTGACCGATTTTTAGCCTGTTTTTGGTCAATTTTCGGCTCATTTTGACCCATTTTTGACCCATTTTCTACCTTTTTAAGCAACCAGGGGCTCTAATTTTCACTATTCTTCACTCACATTAAGCTTGCTGAACGTATCCGATTGCTCTCCTCCCTTCTCCGACGTCGCCGAGATCACCGATGCCGACGAATTGCGCTTTCCACCGCCCACATATGACGATAGCGATGATGAGCGAACGGATCCGGTACGTGTTGGCTAGAAAAACGCACGAAATGGCCTAGGATTCTCTGTTGGTGGCCTAGGATACCTAAAGGGGGCGGGGCCTAATTTTGGGGCGAGAAAACTCAAAAAAAAATCATAAAAAGGAGGCCACTTGTACTTCACAAGAAGCAGTTTTTTTTTTTCTGAAAATTTTTGAAAAAAGAAGAGAAAATTTCAAAAATATTAGATATAAGGAAGTGAAAAAATTGAGAAGTAAAAACTGAAAATTTTAGAGAAAAAATGGAAAAAAAAGAAATCGCTGAAAATTTCTGAAAATCGATGGATCTTACCTGAAGAGAGTGATGGTCCTGTTCGACCATACTACTGCCGCCGAATGGTCCCAAACCGTTTTCCTGGAAAAAAAAGGTTGAGGAATGATGATTGCTCAGCTTAAAAAATTAGGAGTTTTCAGCCGTTTTTGACCATTTTCAGTTGATTTTTAGGCTATTTTGATCCAATTTTTCTAATTTTTTTCAGCAAATAGAGCTCGTCAAAAGCTACAAATATGATACTAATTTGGATACTGTAGCTTGTCTATAAGCTAAGTTACAGGGTCAAAAACCTATGTGCATATAGCTTTGCTCTTAGCATATAGCTTTGCTTATAGAAGAGCTACAGTACTCCAAATGGTATCATGTTGTAGTAATTCAGTTCTTCTATCATATGATACTAGCTGGAGTACTGTACCTTGTCGATGAGCAATGTTAGAGGTCCAGGGTTTTTGGCCTGTAACGTTGCTCATAGCCAAGCTACAGTATATCAATTAGTATCAATTGGTAGTTCTAATTGCGTTCTACCGTACGCAATTTAGTTTTTCCTAAAATATTGAATCTGAAGGAAGTTATGGTAGGTCCAGTTTTTGGTCTGTTTTTGGGCCATTTTTGAGAATTTGAGGACCATTTTTCATTCGTTTCTAGTCAATTTTCAGTTATTTTCAGCCAATTTCAGCTAATTTTAGCCGATTTTCCCATATTTTTCGATTGCTCAGATTCCAAAATTTGAAATTCTTAAAATTTTTAGCCTATTTTCACAGTTTAGAAGTCAATTTTATCCATTTTCAGCGAATTCCAGTTCATTTTCAGTCAATTTTTCACAGTTTCAGACAAAATAAGAAATCAATTTAGAGCTATTTTCAGTCATTTTCAGCCAAAAATTTCAGATTTATTCGATTTTCAACGATTTCGGGGTCATTTTTAGTCATTTCTAGGCATTTTTAGACAGTTTTTTACTAATTTTCGGCTATTTTTAGCCTATTTCCAGCCATTTTCACCAAATTTTCAGCCAAAAAAAGTCTCACCTGAACATCTCCTCCTCCATTCTCCTCCAACAACGGACGATGTAGAATTTTAGCAGCTTCCAAAGAGATGGCATCAATCGATCCAAACATCGCATCAGTCACTTCTGGAAACTTCTTCAGTCGCTCTTTGACT
This sequence comes from Caenorhabditis nigoni, assembly GCA_027920645.1. NCBI lineage: Eukaryota > Metazoa > Nematoda > Chromadorea > Rhabditida > Rhabditidae > Caenorhabditis > Caenorhabditis nigoni. The sequence goes on along the minus strand of CP115866.1, from coordinate 3,810,475 downwards.
GTTTGCACCATTCGAGCCGTATTTCGTTCCACTTTTGAGTTGACCAGAATCACACGGAGGTCCGGAAGACTGAAAATTAGCAATTTTAGGGTTTTAAAGTCATTTTCAGCTCAATTTTTAGCCTCAAAAATGCTATTTTTTTTGGATTTTTCTGATTTTTTTTGGTCAATTTTTTGTCATTTTCAGTCAAAAATCGGTTTTTTTAGCTCATTTTCAGTCCTAAAAATGCTATTTCTCGGAATTTTGAGACATTTTCGGCCATTTTCAGAGTCAAAAAAAGGGATTTTAGCTCATTTTCAGCCAATTTTCAGCTTCTTCTGGTCGATTTTCTGTCAATTTCAGTCAGAAATAGCCAAATTTTGAGAACTCCCAGTCATTTTTTGACGATTTTAGCTCATTTTCAGAAAATTTTCAGTCATAAAAATGCTATTTTTCAGATTTTTCAGACATTTCGGTCGAATTTTCGGCCGTTTTGAGTCAAAAATCGGCGATTTTCGAAAATTTTCGGCCATTTTTAGCTCGATTTTTGTCACTTTCAGTCAAAAATCGGTATTTTTAGCTCATTTTCAGCCCGTTTCCAGCTTCTTTACAGGATTTTTAATGTTTTTTAGTCTATTTTTCGTCATTTTGGGTCCAAAATCGTCAAAATTTCGAGAATTCTCAGTCATTTTTTTCGACGATTTTGGCTCATTTCCAGCCAATTTTCAATATCAAAAATGTCTTTTTTTAAATGGTTTTTTGGCGATTTCTAGAGAGTTTTTAGTCCAATTTCAGCCAATTTTCAGTCTAGGATACGGGTTTTAAGACATTTTCAGTCAATTTTTTGGTCATTTTCAGTCGAACATTGTCGAAAATCGGCATTTTTAGCTCATTTACTGACCATTTTCAGCCCTATTTTTGGTTTTTTCAGGCATTTTTGAGTCAAAAATCGGCATTTTTAGCTCATTTACTGACCATTTTCAGCCCTATTTTTGGTTTTTTCAGGCATTTTTGAGTCAAAAATCGGCATTTTTAGCTCATTTTCAGCCAATTTTCAGCCTCTTTTCTCGATTTTTGAGCATTTGAGGCCGTTTTCAATCATTTTCAGAGTCAGTTTTTGCCGATTTCCAGCCATTTTTCCATCTTTTTATGCTATTTTCAATCATTTTCAGCCATTTTAGGCCCCGAAAAATTGAACAACTCACTTCTTCAAGTGCTCAATTCGGTGTCCGGGCTTGAAGCTGGCGACTCCTCCTGTAAGAAAAATATATTTCTTTAAAATTTGAACTTGCCGCCAAATTCAGCGTCACATACATAAAAATAGAAAAAAAAACCACACTTTACTACATGCCTACATGCCTGAAATTTTTAAAAATTGGGGTTTTTTTTGGGTCCAAAAAAAAAGGAAAATTAGAGAGAAAATAACTGAAAAAAACGAGGAGAGACGAAAAAAGTGTTAATTTTTGAAAAAAAAGAGAGGGGAGGCGGCGGGTGGTGCCTTTTTATTGGGGAGGAAATTTGAAATTTTGAAATTCGTGGCCTAGAATTTTCATAGGGAAGGTTTCTAGGCCAGCATGTTAGATGGCCGAGTTTTAGTGTTTTCTAGGCCATGAGGGGTGGCCGAACTTGGGCGTTATGCAGGGTACGATAGGTGGCCGAGTTTGAGAGTTTTCTAGGCCATCAAGCCTATAAGGCTGTGGGGTTAGGTCGTGGCCTAGTTTAAGTGTTTTCTAGGCCACGGCAGGTGACCGAGTTTTGTGACTTTCAAGGCCATAAAGGTTCGATGGCCTAGAAGTATATTTTGGAGTTTTCTAGTCCACGGGTTTTCTAGGCCATAGTATATGGCCATGACCTAGTTTTGGCGATTCCTAGGCCATTCTGATCACATGGCCTAGAATTCTCTTTCGTGGGTTTTCCTAGTCCACGATAGATGACCGAGTTTCAGCGTTTTCTAGGCCATAAAGGTTAGATGGCCTAGAATTCCATTTTCAGAGTTTTCTAGGCCATGGGGTTTAGATGACCGAGATAAGGGGTTCCTAGGCCAGCAAGCAACCCATGGCCTAGGAATCCAGTATTCTAGGCCAGCAAGCACCCCGTGGCCGAGTTTTGGCATTTTCTAGGCCATCAATCCTACACGTTTATGAGGCTAGATATGGCCGAGTTTTGGCGTTTTCTAGGCCATGCTTACACTGCCAAGCTGGATTTCTAGGGTCCCCGTGGCCTAGGAATCCCATTTTCTAGGCCATGTCATGCTCCCCCAAAACTTCGACCATATCATCCACACAGAAGCGGTTATAGCACAAGCAGCATCTCTCAAAGAAACGATTAGAGAAGAACATGGGACATCCGGACATCCGGGACAGACAGATCGACAGACAGACAGACAGAGAGAGAGAGAGGGACCACGCAAAAAGAAGAGAGAGAGTGGACAGAGAAAACATAGAAGAAGAATTAAGGCTGAGCAATATTACCATAGCATCCAACATGACCGAGATGCGTAAAACTCTGATATCCGTAATCACGATAGTGGCTGCCTGGAATTTTTGAGAAGACGTTGAAGAGGATCCAGAAGACGTGGAAGATTCAGAAGACAAGGGGGCGGGGCGCCCGGGATACGGTAGGTGGGATACGGTAGGTACGGGGGGACACAGAGAGACACTGCACACAATATTAGCTTGGGATTACTGTAGATGTTAGAGATCTAGAGAGGGGAGAACAGAGGGGGGAAGGTCTAGGGTTAAGTGCGCTCTAATGAGAAAATCGAGTCCAATGGAGCGAATTTGCTTATTTTAAGCTGGAAGGAGGCATGCTTAGCTAGAAAACTAGTAAAAATCGAGCCAAAACCGAAAAATCGTTTGCTTTTTTTGGTTAGAAATTTTTTTGAAAAAAAAAGACACACCCGGGCACCCGCCGCCGCCAATTTTGGCCATTTTAGGTAAAAAATTGGATTAAAAAAAATCAATTTCTAGGTGAAAAATAAGGCTAAAAATGAAAAATCTAGACAAAAAATGGTCCAAAAAAGACGTACCAAAAGTGCAGACAGCGGCGTCTAGACCCGATGCACGTCCATGGATGAGGGATTCGGCAGCTGTGGCCCACTTTCGAATCATATCCAGATGCTCCTCTTCCCATGTCAGATTTCCCGTTTCGTCGGCCTGTAAATTTTAGGATTTTTAGGGGGGGGGGGGGGGGGGGATTTTGGGGCAAAAAACTGGAAATTTTGGATTTTCTAGGCCACTGTAGGTGGCCGAATTTTGGCGATTCCTAGGCCACTAGAATTATATGGCCTAGAAAATATTTTCCGAGGTTTCTAGGCCATTTAACCTAAAAGGAAGTGGCGTTAGATATGACTAATTTTAGTTTTTTGCATTTTCTAGGCCAAACTTTATGGCCGAATTTTGTGATTTTCTACGCCATCAAAGCTGGCCGAGTTTTAACGACTCTTAGGCCATAAGGATTATATGGCCTAGAAATGCTTTTCCGAGTTTTCCAGTCCACGTGAGTTTTCTCGGCCATAGAATATGGTAAATGGGTTGGATGGCCGAGTTTTCGTGATTTCTAAGCCAAGCTAGATGGCCGAATTTTGCGATTTTCTCGGCCATGATAGGTGGCCGAATTTTGCGATTTTCTAGGCCACCAAAGGTGGCTGAATTTGGGTGTTTTCTAGGTCATCAAAGGTGGCCTAGTTTTGACGATTTCTAGGCCACGCATGTTATATGGCCTTATTTTAGCGTTTTCTAGGCCTTTACAACTGGCCGAGGGACATCCGGACACATCCGGGATAGACAGATTTCTGTTTATTTCCAAAAAGTTCAGATTTTCAAATTTATTTTTCTAGGCCACCACTTTGATTGAAGTGGCCTAGAAATGCCCTAACATGACCCTGGTGTGTTTTCTAGGTCCTTTCAAAGTGGTGGCCTAACTTTTGCAAATTTGGTTTTCTAGGCCACCATTTCAAAATGGCCTAAAATGCCCTAACCATACTTGCGACGGGCCGGGCCGGGCCGGGCCTTCAAAAAATTGGTCAAGGCCCGGCCCGGCCCGGAAGGCCCGGCCAGTTGGCACCAGCTTCGATTTTTGGGCAAAAAAGTGTGTTTTTTTTTGGAAAAAAGGTGTTTTTATCATCAAATTTTGAGCTAAATTGTGAATATTAAATTTGTAAATGTTTAAACAAATTTTTGAAAAATAATTTTTTTCCTAAATTTTTCCAAAGTTGAGATCGAAGAAAAATTGCATTTTTAAGCTAAATAACAGTTTTTTTTCCCAAAAGCTAGTTTTCCTGTTAAAAAATTCGCAAAAAATTATCAAAAAAAAATTTTTTTTCGACAAAATTCGACCAAAAAATACCTGTCCGGGCACTTCAAAATGATCTAAAAATGATCCTATTTCAGCATTTTGAAAGCCTATTTCTCCCACCTTTCTTCCAAAACTAGATCAAACTACAGTACTACTCCTACTCACCACAATACTCGGCGGCGGGATGAGTCCAGCCGTCTGGAGTAGTGACGTGGCAATGCATACACAATACGCTCCAGATGAGCCCAACCCAACGCAACTGGGCAGCTTGAAACGAACTGTCGCTTTGACCGCAAGCAAGTCTCTGAAAAAATCGATTTTTGCAAATTTGGGAAAAAAAAAAATGAAAAACAGGTTAAAAATAGAGAGGGAGGAGTGGAAAAATAGGGATTTCTTGATGTTTTAGGCGATTTTTAGATCAGTTTCAGCCTGAAAAATCCGTTTTTTGGCATTAAAAGGTTCTAATTTTCGAATTTTAGGCCCATTTTGGCTGAAAAGTCTCATTTTTTAACCTAAAAATTCTAATTTTCGGTCAATTTTGGCCCGAAAAGTCCATTTTTTACCTCAAAAATCGTCAATTTTCTACCGATATTTCAGTTTTTTGTCGTTTTTTTTGGTTTTCAAAAAAATTATAAAGAATAGCGAAAAATGAAAGGAAAATCATGCTTTTTTAATCACTATCACTACATTGCACACAGCACAAAAAGCACAACATTCAGGATTTTTTTTTCAAAAAACTACAGTAACCCTTATGCTCTCTGCGTATCTTAAAAATCCGCTAAATTTCATAAAAATTCAATATTTAAGCTAAAAAATCGATTTTTCGCAAAATTCAAACAATTTTCGAAAACAAAATTTTTTTTTTGAAAATTTCAGATTTTAAGATTTTTCAATTTTCAATTTTTTTTTCTCTGAAACTCGGAAATCTAGCTTTTCGAAACCAGAAAATTCAAATTTAGCTCTTTTAGCGCTTCAAAATGAGTATAATCATGCCTAGATTCGCTCAAATTCCATATTTTTGGGTCCCACCACGAAAACTACAGTAACCCAAAAATTCCTCCAAAATAGGTCATGTTTATACTCATTTTGAAGCTCTCAAAAAGCCAAATTCGAAAAGTTCCAAATTTTTGAATTTCAGTCAATTTTGAAGCCAAAACCCCTAAAAAATTGTTTCAAAAAATTCAAATTCCAGTTTTGGCGGGAATTTGAAATTCTAAAAGCGATTTTTCAGATTTTTTGGCCGCAAATTTGCCTGAATATCAAAATTTCCAAAATCTTTGAATTCGGCTTATTGAGAGCTTCAAAATGAGCCTAAACACGACCTATTTCGGAATTAACTTTGGGTTACTGTAGTTTTCGTGGTGGGACCCAAAAAAGTCGAATTTGGCGAAACCTAGGCGTATTTATACTTATTTTAAAGGTCTAAAAGAGCTGAAATTGAAATTTTTGGTTTCAAAAAGTTCCGGAAGTCTGAAATTAGAAAAATTCAAGTATAGAGAGAAATATCAGGGATTTTGAAGAGACGCAGAGAGTAGACGGGACACTTAGGAGCCCCAACTTTGAGCCCTATTATCTCGGCTCCTTTAAAAGATTTCAAAAATCTGTCAACTGATAAAAGATTGCTCATTTTATCAGCAATCTTTTATCAGTTGACAAAATTTTGATATCTTTTAAAGGAAGCGAGATAAATGGGCTCAAAGTTGGAAGCTAGCTTAGGACTACAAATTCTACAGTAATCAAATGGGCGGATAACAAACTACACACTGTGTAACAGCCGGACTATCAGCTCTGATTCCTCCCGGCAACAAATTCCCTCCAGCCACAGGCGTCGGCGTCGATGAAGGCGTCGGTGTGGACGTGGGGAACGCCGGTGGAGCCGTCGATTGAGCTCCAGGCGATGGAAGTGGAGTCAGTGGAGGGACGGGAAGACTCAAAGCGATTTCCGCTTCTGATTTATCCGAATCGTTGACTCGTGATGACGTCATCACCGAGAGATTCGTACGGTGGAGGCCTTCGGGAAGCGGGGGCGGTGGTAGACCGCGGGCGAGACGGGCGAGACCACTGTAACGACGAATAAGAGGCACACCAAAAAATGAGGGGTACAATATGCAACTACAGTAATCCCTCTAGAATGGCACCTTTAAAAAAGGTCAAGCTACCGTATTCCTTCTAATAGAAGGGCACTCTAAATTTAATCCCATTTATCTCGGCTCCTATAAAAGATATCAGTAATCTGTCAACTGATAAAATCTTCCTCATAAGATGAGCAATCCTTTATCAGTAGGCAAATTTTTGATATCTTCCATAGGAAACGAGATAATTGAGCTTAAAGTTGACGGTAGGGGTGGCCTTCTATTAGAGGGTTTACGGTATCTCAATTCCCATAAAAGATATCAAAAGTTGGTCAACTGATAAAGATGTTATCATAAAATGCGCCAAATGTCAAGCTCTACATTTTTCTGGTTGATAAATTATTGATAACTATTCTGGTTCTTGAGATAAGACCTTTAAAATAGCAGTGCTTCAGGTAAAATTCAATTTTCCATGCGATTGGCACAAAAATCATCGAATTCGGATCCAAATGGGCGGAGTTAGAGCCATTTTACTGTTTTTGGTTCATAGCTCCGCCCATTTTGATCCAAATTTGCTGATTTACATACCAATCGATAGGAAATTCGCTTTTACACAAGACTACTAATCTTGCTATCTTTTTAAAAAGTTATATCTCAAAAACTTGAGTCGTTATCAGAATTTTATCAACTATAAAAATGTGGAGCTTAAAATTTAACACATTTTATCAGTTAGCAAATTCTTTGTATCTTTTATAGAATTCGAGATAATTGGGCTCTCAAAAGAGTGGGTGCCATTCTATTAGAGGGATTACGGTACTTTCGGGGGGTCTTTAGAATCACAGAAGTGGGTTGTCACAACAATACACTCTTGCCATTCTACTTTTTTAATAGAAAAAATTCAAAAATCATTCAAAAAAAGGGGCGGAGTTAGGTTAGTGAGTGAGTGTTGCACATTCTAAAAAAAATCACAAAATTCACAAAAATTTGAATTTCTCGATTTTAAAAACGGCCAAAAGACAAAAACTTAGGAGACAAACAATTACAGTAAGCCTAGCTGTTATTTTTTTTTTTTGAATTTTGAAGATTTTTGCAAGTGCGCTCCATTGAGACATGAAGAGAACTTGGCTTAAACGATGTAAATTCGCTCTATGGGACAGTAAAAATTCTAAAAATTCCAAAATTCTAAAATTCTAAAAATTCTAAAATTCCAAAATTCTGAAATTCCGAAAATTTCAGAAAATTCTGGAATTCTAAAATTCTGAAATTCTAAAATTCAAAAAATTTAAAACTTCCAAAACTTCAAAATTCTAAAATTCCGAAAAATATAAAATTCTGAAATTCTAAAATTCTAAAATTCGAAAATTCAGAAAATACCAAAATTCCAGAAATTCCAGAAAATTCTAAAATTCTAAAATTCTAAAATTCTAAAATTCTGAAATTTAAAAATTCTAAAATTCTAAAATTCTAAAATTCTAAAATTTCTAAAACTCTAAAATTTTGAAAATTCTGAAAACTCTAAAATTCTAAAATTCTACAGTAATCCTTCTATTGCCAGTGCGCTCTATTGAGAAATAGAGCGCACTGGGCTTAATGTGCTGATCTAAATTCGCTCTAACGATAATTCCTGATCCCTAGTGTTTTTTTTTTCGTATTTTGCAAGTGCGCTCCATGGAGAAATGGAAGGTACTTGACTTATTATTTGATGCAAGTGCGCCCTATTGAGAAATAAGGAGCACTTGGCTTTAAAATAGTGCAAGTGCTCTCCATAGACAAATGGAAGGCACTTGGCTTAATGCAATTATTCTAGCTGTGTGTGCAAGTGCGCTCCATCGAACAATGGAGAGAACTTGGCTTAATTTAACGATAAAATGATGCAAACTCGCTCTAGGGCGAATTTCCTTTAAAATAATGCAAATTCGCTCTAGTAAACGCTCAAAAAGAGCCCAAACCGTACCTCTTACGATGAGCAACACCGAGCAATAGATACCAGAAGGCGAGTATTGCCAAATGCTGAACTCCACACTGATCCTCACACGATCCAGATAATTTTCTGGCGATTGGAACTAAAATCTCAAGAGATGGCGGTTGATCCTCCTCAATCGGGTATTCTGCAGCCAAACGATCCGCCGCTTTTAACAGATCCTTCAACATCCACGTCTTCTCGACACCCAAATCGGGAAGACTTAGATAGATACGACCGTCGGCTGAGGTGTACAGAGAGACGTACGTACGCAGGTCGATTGAGCCAGCGATCGCTGTCTGGAAAACATTTTTCTCAAAAATTGGGAATTTTCTGACTCTAAAATCAGCATTTTTTACCTATTTTGACCTATTTTTCATGATTTTCTGACCATTTTGGGTCAAAAAAGATTTGGCCTTAAAAATTCGATTTTTCGAGATTTTTTTTTCAGTCGAATATTCTAGCATTATTAAAGCTGAAAATTGCGATTTTTAGAGCCAAAAATCGAGATTTTTGAGCCATTTTAAGCAGTTTTCCATGAATTTCCAACCATTTTTCGATTTTAGCGATTTCCAGCCCCATTTCCAGCATAACCTACCCTTCCATAGACGACAGCATGCTCTCCGAACAGAATAATCTTTCCGGGCGCCGAAACGAACAGCCCACCGTGCTGCGACGTCGTGTTTCGATGCATCGGACTCGCGGTTGCCGACACCGACGAGCCGGCGCGAGATGTCGAGCCTGACGGGGAGTCCAGTGCTGCAAAAATCGATAATTTAGGGAATTTTCGGGTAATTTCAGCGAAAAAATGAGAAAAATCGGAGAAAATCGAACTATTTTGAGCTATTTTTCTGGCAAAAACACTGAAAATCTTTTTTGAAGGGTTACTGTAATCGTGGTGAGACCCAACGAAATATTTATGTTAATGTTGCTTTTAGGAAAATCAATTTTTGAGGATCTTCCTTGGATTTTCAAGCAAAATTTTGAGAAAAATAGGCGTTTTGCTATCAAAACAAACATTTTTTAAATATTTTCTATTTTTAAAACTATCAGAACACTAAAAAACCGCTCAAATTAGTCACTTTTTATTAAAATCTACAGTAAAAACTTATTTTCGCGGCGAGACGCAACATCAATTTCGCCGCTCTGCGCCTTTAAAATTTGAATTTTTAGGCCTAATTTTGGCGCGTTTTCGGAGCAAAAAAGCTTGATTTTCAGCGATTTTTCATGATTTTAAGGCGATTTTTAGGTGAAAAATCCGAAAAAACACGAATTTTCAGGTAAAAATACACATTTTATACAAAAAATCCGAATTTTCAGTCATTTTTCGCCGAAAATAGAAATAATAATTTTTAAGCCGATTTTTCAGGTTTTCAGGCAATTTTTATGTGGAAAATCCGGAAAAACGCAAATTTTCAGGTGAAAATACACAATTTATACCGAAAATCCAGTGATTTTTCAGCGAATTTTTTCCCGAAATTTCGATAATTTTTTGGCTGATTTTTCAGGTTTTTTCAAATTTTAGGCATTTTAAATTTTTTGATCAATTTTCACTTCTCGCCGAGAAAATTTCTCGGCAAACAAATCAAAACCAACTATTTAGTAGTATTAAAAGTGTCGTTTTCTTTGATAAAATCGGTAAAGAAGAAGGGGAAAAAAGGCAAACATTTCACAATTTTCTGAATGAATGAGGAGAGAGAGAATTGCTGTTGTATTGCTGCTGCTGGACAAACAGTTTCTTTTGCTGCCCGGCGAATGACGTCAATTCCCCAAAAAAAATATAGAATTCGGACCGTTTGAGGTCAGAATAGACCAATTTCTCGTCTGCTTATCTAGCAAAAAACGAGAGATTGGGAAGTGATGAGAGACGCAGAAACACAAAAAATTTGGAACACAAGACAAATAAAAGATACAAATCTTTGCTGAAAACACCTTCTGAAGAGATAGAGATCAAATTCGTCGTCGTCTTCAACACAGAAAAAAAGGAAAAAATAATCTGTGTTTCGGGAAAAAAAGCGAGAGAAGATGAGGTGGTTTTGGAAGGGAAAGGGATTAGTGGAGACAACCATGGTGCGGTTTTTGGCAACATTTTATACACTTTTTTCTATTTATTTGAGAGAAAAGAGGAGAAGATCAACGAGAGATTGACTACAGAAAAGTGTGAAAAGTAGCGAATTTTGGGGTGGAAAAAGGCAAAAGTTAGCAAAAAAGGCGATTTTTTCCTTGAAAAACCGACAAAACCCACAAAATTGACAGGAAAACTACTTTTTTGGCGAAAAAAACTTTAAAAATACGAAAAACTCAGATTTTCAATTTTCGTGGCGAGACCCAACAGACAAATTTGGCCTGTGCGTCTTTATTTTTGTAATTTTTATTTTTTTGAAAAATGTTGATTTTCCTTGAATTTTTCGGTTTTTGAAGGAACTTTCCGTTATTTTTGATGATTTTAATGTTTTTAATTGAATTTTCTACATTAATACACTATTTTTCCAGGAAAAATATTCAAAAAATAAGGATTTTTCAAAAGAATCAAGTTTTCGTGGCGAGACCCAACGGACAAATTTTGCACATGCGTCTTCATTTTTGTAATTTTTTTTTGGTTTTTTTCACCTAAAAAGTTGAATTTTCCTACAATTTTATCGGTTTTTGTGCAAATTTTCGCTCAATTTTTGTTGTTTTTATCGTAAATAAATTTCTTATTAATTTTTCAAACTAATTTTCAGGAAAAAATGGTCAAAAATCGCTAAAAAATAAAAAAAATTACATTTTCGTGGCGAGACCCAACTGGAAAAATATGGCTGTGCGCCTTAATTTTTGTAATTTTTTTTCGAAAAAAATTTTAATTTTTCTTCATTTTTTACCGATTTTTAAGCGATTTTTTTGCTATTTTCAATGATTTCTGTTGCTAATAAAGTGATTTTTCTGCAATTTTTCTTGTTAAAAACACATAAAAACCGGTTTTTCACTATTTGCTCAGAAGGGTGATTCATTCTGATGAAATTCGAGACCCCCGGAATATAGTCTAGTAAATAGTGCTCAGCAGTGCCCAAAAAATTAGTATGACGCACAAAAAAAATTAGAAACACCAAAAAAGATAAGACGATCACAATGTCACTTACAGTCCTTGGATGGTAGTTCAATGCTCTCCACAGACGTCATCGACTGTGGTTTTTCTGAATCCTCAGAATTCTGAATCTCCACTTTTAGACTCGACAAATCCATTGATTCTCGGCTCTCCGTCACAGAAACTTCTCTCCGAATCACCATTTCTTTGCCGTTGGCATCCAGAGAACGCACCATTTCACCACACACTGTTACTGTCTTTTCTTCCATTTTTTTTCTACAAAAAATCACGAAAAAATAGTTAACAAAGATAGAGACGAAGGACCAGAAGACAAATAAACGTTACAAAAACATTTTGGCAACAAGAGGAGTCGAACCTGTGCCGACCATAGTCTGCAGATTGGCAGTCACCACCACTACCACTACACCACGCGCGCACTTGAACACCAAGGTTGCCAAGGGCGTATAGATAGGAGGGGGTGGCGCGCCTTTGGGGGGAACTGTTACCTTTAGGGCAAAAAAGCGAAATCAAAAAAAATTTTTTTTGGAAAAGAAGAAGAAGAAAAGGAAAAAAAAGAAAAGAAGAAGAGTTAGAAGATAACTCTTCGTGTGAAAAAAGACAGAAAAGTGTGTGCTCTCTCTTTGAATATATGCAGAAAATCGCATTTTTTTTCTTTTTTTTTCAAGACGGAAACTTCTTCTTCTTTTTCTTCTCCAAAAAAGAAGAAGACGTTTTCTCCACTACTTGGAGACCGTAGATGACGTCGCAAGAAGTAAACGATGGGACACGAATGGGGATAGGGAAAAAAAAGGTTGAACCACGGCGAATGGCCAAGAAAAGAAAATAAGGAGAAGAAGAAGACGTAGGAGTATAAAAAGAAGAAGAAAAAAAAGTAGAGTAGATAAGGTTGAATTTCGGGGTGGAGAAAAGGACGAGGCTACGAGATGGGATATATATTGGAAATTGCGCGGAACAAAAAATTGGAGAAGAAGAAGAAGGGGTAATCGAAATTGAGAGGTAGAAGATGCTTAAGAAGAAGAACTAGAACATGTGGGTGTCTAAAGAATCCACGTCATCGGGACTAGATCCCATCAAACAGCTGTTGAACAGAGCCTAGATCTGAAATCCAGGGTTGCCCTCAGAAATCAAGCTGTATCTTGAAAACTAAAAACGCTGGCTAAAAATAATCAACTACAAAAATGTAGAGCATAAAATTTTACATATTTTGTTAGTTGACAGATTTTTGATAGCTATTTTAATTTTGGAGATATGCTCCTTTAAAGTTGGCGCGCTAGATATGAGCACGGAGGATAGAGACGCAGACAAGCAGAGGTGTCTAGCTTCTCTGCGTCTCTCGCCTACTCTATGCAATGTAGCATAACTCCATCAGTTTAAATCTGAGTTTCATGAAAAGGATACTGTCAAAATGCTCGTTTTAAGAGCTTCAAAATGAATATAAACTTTGCTATAATCGAAATTTTCAGAAAATCATGATTCTCGCACAAAAAAAACTCTAACTCGATTAGTTCTGCACCAAAATATATGAAAATTATACCAATCGATTTGTCTTCAAAAGAGCTTTACATTGAGTATACACATGACTAGGTTTGATTCTTTTGAATATTCAAAAAATCAGTTTTGGCGCCAAATTCAAATTTTAAAGAGATTTCGCTCATGTTTCACAAAAACGACCGTATCTCGGTTCATTTTGGCCCTAACTTGAAAAATCAAAAAGCAATGAAATTTGGTTAAAAAGGGCTTTAAAATGAGCACAAATTCAACTAGAAAAGTCAAAAACGTAGTTTTGGCGCCAAATTCAAATATGAAGGAGGAAATTAGAGACATGATATTTTTAAAAGCGCATATCTCAAAAACTAAGAGAGCTACTACAAAATCGTCAACAAAGAAAATGTGTGAAATGTTTTTTCTTTGTTTTTGTAGTTTACATTTTTGTGATAGATTTTTTAGTTTTTGAGATATGCGCCTTTAAAGTTGTCGCACGCTTATAGATAGCGGACCTTGTGGGTGCCTCAACTTTAAAGACGTATATCTCAAGAACCAATACCGCTATCAAAACGTTACAAACTACAAAACTGTAGAGCATGAAATGTTACACATTTTGTTAGTTATCAACTTTTTGATAGCTTTTTTAGTTTCTGAGCTATGCGCCTTTAAAGTTAGGGTACGTTACACACCAGCGCAGGGAGAGAGAGAGACTATGCAAAAAGAGGAGGGCGCAGAGAAGCGAGAGTGCCTAACTTTTCTAATTCTTGTTTCTAGGGTAAAAAATACAGTTTAAAAACTATTTTAAAAGTTAAAACCTGGAAAAATGAAGTGTAAAGGTCAAGAAAAGAGCAAATTCGGGGGAACACTCTTGCCGTAAAGGCGGAGTACAAACATTTTATTAGTGTCTGGCCTTCTTTAAATAGTAATTCTTCTTCTTTTTGTTTGTCTTCTTTTTTCTTATCATTTTTAGCAAAATTCAAAAATTTCTCTGAAAACATTTCTAGGTTAAAAATCGTGACGCAAGTGTAATCAAGTACGTGCGTCAAAAAATTGAAAACGGCATGTGGAGAAAAAAAGTTCTAGAAATCATAAAAAAGAAGAAGAAGAAGGATTTTCTAGGAAGAATCAAAGAAGAGTAAAAAAAGTTAAAAAAGAAGAGTAGGGAAAAACAAAGAAACTAAGAGTTGCCGTTTGGTTATGATGAGCAGTTTCAGCTGGTTGGCATTGAGTCTCTCCTCAGTCTTCTTCTTCTTTTTTTAATTCTCCAGAGATTTCTTCTTCTCCAGAGAAGAAGAGGAAGAGGAATTTTTGGAGAAGAAGAAGAAGAAAAGAAGAAGAATATTTTTTAACTCAACAAGTAGACCCCATGGATGGGGAAATGGATACATCCTGGGAGAAAAAATGAAAAAGAGAAAGAGGTCATATTCCAAAAATAGAAGAAGGAAAATTTGAATTTTTGAAAAAATTCTAAAGTCATAGTTCATTTTAGGCTATATCTCAAAACCTGAAAACGCTATCAAAAAATTGTCAACTATCAAAATGTAGAGCACAAAATTTCACACATTTTGTTAGTTTACAACTTTTTTATAGCTAATCTAGTTTTTGAGATGTGCGCCTTTAAATAATGCGCCCCACAAGAAGTGCCCGCGAGGAGACGCAGGCAAGCAGAGGTGTCTAGCTTCTCTGCGTCTCTCACCCACCGCTACAAAACTTATCATAACTCCATCAGTTTTAATCCAAATGTTATGAAAAATATACTGATAGATTTCTTGTTTTGAGAGCTTCAAAATGAGTATTAATTCGACTAGGTTTCAAATATTTTCAATTTTGGCTTGGAGATACAAAATGGGTCATAACTCTCTTAGTTTTCGACCAAACCTTATTAATTTTATAGCAATCGATTTTTCTGGTCAAGAGCTTTAATATGAGTATAAACAAGACTAGATCTGAGATATTGAATTTTTGGCGCCAAATTCAAATTGCTTAGGTTTTACAAAAATGACCGTAACATGGTTAGTTTTTGTTCAAACTTGATGAAACCTATATTTTTGAGTTTATCTCTGAAAGAGCTTCAAAATGAGTATAAACAAGGCTAGGTTTCCTAGATTTTCATGTTGGCGCAAAATTCCAACTTTAAAGGCGCATAGGTTGGGTCGAAAATTAAAATCAGCGGAATATGGTCATGATTATACTCATTTGAAAGCTCTCGGCGAGGAGAATTCAAAAATTTAGATTTTAGAAAGCGTGGGACATCTCGAAGGTGGATTTTAGGACTTTTCATTTTTTGAGTTCCAGCGTCAATTTCGAAAATTCGAATTTTCGCCACTTTTAACCTTTTTTAGGGGAAATGAGCGAACAAATAGCTTAAAAACTCCAGAATCTTCTCTTAAACGCAAAACGATTAGAAAAGTATGGAAAAGAAGAAGAAAAAGACGAAGAAGAAGCCGTGGGCGTTTTTTTTTTCTGGAGAAAGGGTTTATTCGCTTCCCATGGCTCCTATTTTGGATGAACCCTTCAGCTTCTTCTTCGTCTTCTTTTTTATTCGAATAAAGTCAATCCGAAATTGTTTTTCTTCTTCTCCTTCTTTTACCTTCTTCTTCTTCTCCAGAAAGGACCTCATAAAATATTTCCCATCATTTTCGGGCGGCCAAAACGATTAGGACCGCGCGCGCGCAGGGGAAGAAGGACCAGATTAGGAGAAGAAGAAGAAGGGCTTCTTCTTCTTCTTTTTTCCTTTTTTCTTATTCAGCGAAAAAAAAAGAAGAACCTAATTTGGCTGGGGGGAGCACAGGAAAGAGCAAAAAAGTAGGAGAGGGGGTAATAAAAATATTGGGAAAGAAGAAAATTGGAAAAGGAAAAGGAAATGTGTACTGTAGTAGTTGGTTTTTAAAAAAGTTCACATGTACTCAAATTTGGAGTTTAGCATAAATTCTGATTGAAACTGGTTTTTCCGTAGTCAGTTGTGCGCCTTCAAACAATGTGTGCAATGGACACATTTTCTTTAAAGGCGCATATCTCAAAAACTAACTTAGCTATCAAAAAGTTGTCAACTACAAACATGTAGAGCATAAAATTTTACAAATTTCACTTTATAAAAACTTTTCAATAGCTAGCTTAGTTTTTGAGATATACGTCTATAAAGTTAAAGAACCTTTTGAGAGAGACAGACCGCTACTCAAAGAGCGCGCCAACTTTGAAGGCGCATATCTCAAAAACAAAAATAGCTATTAAAAAACAATCAATTACAATTTTGTAGAACATAAAATTTCACAAATTTTTGTAGTAATTCACTTTTTGATAGTTTTATCCATTCTTGAGATATGCGCCTTTAAACTTGGGACACCTTATCCACCATCATAGGAGAGACGCAGAGAATCTAGACACTCTCGTTTCTCTGTGTCTCTAACTTTTTGCTACGAGTTGTCGTTAGCTCTGTTATCCTGTTCCCAAGGTGTTATACATCAGAGTTTCTAGATTTTCCCAAGGAACAGCCCAAGGAACAATTTACCAAGATTTGAAAAATTCAAAAATCCAAAATTTCAGTCAAACCCAAAAAATCATTGTAACTTGGCCAGTTTCGCTTGGAACCCAATGAAACTCATATCAATCGATTTGTCTTAAAAATAACTTCAAAATGAATATAAACATGACTATCTTTCAAAAATTCAAATTCATCGCCAAATCCAAACTTTAAAGGCGCATAGCTGGGACAACGTAGTACAAAAACAGTCGTATCTCAACGAATTTTTATCCGAACTCAATGAAAATTATACCAATCGATTTGTTTTAAAAAGAGCTTCAATATGAGTATAAACACGACTACATTTGAATTTTTGAATTTTCAAAAAGTGTCAAATTCAAATTTTTCGGAAAATTCGCATTTTTGGCGTTTTTAGGTCATTTTTCTCCAATTTTTTCGCTGAAAAAAAACTAACCTTGATCACCACCGATAACGACCATCTATGCACGCCTTCTGAATCCCTTTCTCCCGTCTTCTTACGTCTTCTTCTTCTTTTCTTCGTCTTCTGCGTCGTCTGCGTTGTCCACGCCGTTTCTCCAACGCTTCCAATTGATAGTATCACTCACAGAGTGCACACGAATTCAACGAGAGGATTCAGAAGACGTCTGACGTCTTCTGAATGAAATTGATGATGATGACGTGGCAATGAGGGTGTTGTGTCTGGAAGAAGGAGACGAATTAAAATTGAATGAGAAGGAATTTTTTCGGGAAAGAAGAGGAAGAAGAATAGAGATGTTCAAAGAAGAAGAGGAAGGACACAAGATACTTATAAATAATAAAAATGATGATGACAAATAACAAGTTTTTGGGGTTAGAAAATACAAAAGAAAATACAAAAATAATGAAATTGAACCTAATTATAAATAAAAACTGGCTCCTCTTTTGTCCTCTAGACCTGTGGCCCAAGAAATCGGGGTGTATCTTAAAAACCTAAAGAGCCACCTAACTTTTGTAAACTACAAAAATGTAGAGCATAAAATTTAGCATTTTTTGTTAGTTAGCAGTTTTTAGATAGCTCTTTTAGTTTTTGAGATATGTGCCTTTAAAAATACGACAAATAAAAGGAGAGCGCGCGAAGAGACGCAGAGAAGCCAGATACATCTAGCTTCTCTGCGTCTCTCACCACTGCTGCAAACAAGCTCATAACATGGCGAGTTTTAAGCCGATTTTGTCGAAATTTGAATTCTCAAATTCGGGTCATTCAGAGGATCAGAATGAGCCCAAATATGATAAGGTTCTAAAAGTTTTGAGAATTTCGCAAACTTGAAATCTTCACAAAATTAAAACGCTCATAGCTCGGCGAGTTTTGCTCAAAACATAATAAAAATTGAACCAATCGATTTTTTGTGAAAAGAGTTTCAAAATAAGTATAATAATGAATAATTTTGAAAATTTCCTCTAAATTCAATTTTGGCGCCAATTTCAAACTGCTCAGGTTTCACAAAAATGACCGTAACATTGTGAATTTTCGTTTGAACTGGATCAAACCTATATTTTAGAGTTTGCCTCGAACAGATCTTCAAAATAAGTATAAACAAGCCTGGGTTTGCTAGATTTTGGTTTTCGCGCGAAATTCAAACTTTAAAGGCGCATAGGTTGGTTCAAAAATCGATATCTCCCAAATATAGTCTTGATTATACTTATTTGAAAGCGCTTGGCGAGACAAATCGATTGATAAAAATTTCATGTGATTTGGTCAAGTACTAGCCGAGTTATGACACATTTTGTATCTTTAAATTCGAAAAATTAGATTTCAATGAGTTTAAGAGAATTTGAAACAGAAAATTGGTGGTTTTTAGAATCGTTCCAAATAAAAAATCAGAAAATGAAGTCCTAGAGGATTTTTAAGGAAACAGTTTTGTTGATAAAAAATGTTTTAAATCTCTTATCAGGAGTGATAAAAGATTAAGAGACGCAGAGAAAACAAGAGATGGAGTATTTTGAGGGAGAAAAAAAGCAGCAAGACGGGCGGTGGGGGGATTTGAGGGGTTGAAAGGGGGGTTAGAGAGCAATGATGAGATGTGAGTGATAATGATCATATCATCATATCAGAAGAAGAGAGGAAATGTGGGCGGACGGAAGAGGCGCTTACGTATGTAGTATATAGAGGAGTGTCTGGAAAAAAAGAGGGATAGGAAGAGGAAAAAACCCCAATAAATAAAACACCTGTCTTTTAAAAATATCTTTCTAGGCTTTTTTTTTGGTTTTTTTGTTTGAGGTACAAGCTGAGCGATCGGAGTAAAAAAGTTCCAAAAATCCAGGAGGTAGTCTTTCTAAAACGCTTATATCTAAAAAAAATTATTAGTTGATAACTGTGTGATAGCTTTTTTGGTTTTTGAGATATGCACCTTTAAAGTAAGGGCACCTAACAGGGGGACGGAGCGCTATACAGAGCGAGCGTTATGTTTAAAGGCGCATATCTCAAAAACCAAAAAAACTAGTCAAATTTTGTTAATTATAAATTTGTAGAACGTAAAATTTTACACATTTTACCAATTGCCAATTTTTTGACAGCATTTTTCGTTTTTGAGCTATGCGCCTTTAAAGTTGAGACACCAAATAAGAACAGGCGGACCGCTACCCAGTTCATGCTTTAACTTTAAAGGCGTATATCTCCAAAACCAAAAAAGATAGTAATTTTTTGTTAATTAAAAATTTGTAGAACGTAAAATTTTACACATTTTGTTGGTTGATAACGTTTTGATAACTGATCTAGTTTTTGAGTTATGCGCCTTTAAACAAAGCTCGCGTCTGCGCCAAGAGGGGGCGCTATTGAGGCGCACCCTTAAGGGAGTGTCCTATCTTTAAAAACGCATATCTCGAAATTCAAAAAAGCTAGTCAAATTTTGTAAATTACAAACTTGTAGATTATGAAATTTTACACATTTTGTTAATCAATAACTTTTTGATAGCTTTCTTTGTTTTTGAGCTGTGCGCCTTTAAAGACATCGCATCCCTGCGCCGTCTCGCTCTCTCTTTGCGTAGGGTGCCCTAACTTTAAAGACGCATAACTCAAAAACTAAACTAGCTATAAAAAAGTTGTCAACTACTGGATTGTATAAAATTTTTTGTTCTACATTTTTGTAATTAACTAAGTTTAGACAGCTTTTCTAGTTTTTGAGATATGCGCCTTTAAAGTTAGAACACCTTTCAGCTTCTCTGCGTCTCTTCTTTCAAGCCGAAAAACATAATTTCAAAGCGTTTTTCAAGGAGAAAAAACCCAAAAAAGGAAACAAAAATAAGCACCTGTCCTCCTCCATGTGTCAAATGCATAAGCTCCGGTTTCCATTTTTTTTGGATTTCCAAAAAAAATTGTTACCTACAAAGACAAAAAAAACGGAGAGATTGATTGATGATACGTATTTTTTGTTTGTTTGTCACCCTCGTATTACTCCAAAAACGGGCAGAATAAACGGAACACACTGAATGGATAATAGTGGGAAAAATGGAGAAAAAAATTTCTGGAAGATAAAGGAGATAGAAAAGAAAATAGAGAGGGTTTGAGAAAAAAACAACAACAGGGAGAAAAAAAGATAATGCGATTTTGTAGATTATAAAAATAGCAAAAATAGAACAAAAGAACATTTTTTGATCGTTTAAAATATTTGATAGCTTATTAGGTTCTTGAGATATGCGCCTTTAAACAAAGCGAACCTCGGCGTCAGGGCGAAGAGGTATGCTTTGTTTAAAGGCGCATATCTCAAGAACCAAAACAGTTTAAAAAATTTTTAAACTACAAAAATGTAGAGCATAAAATTTTACATATTTTGTTAGTTAACAACTTTTATATAGCATTTTTAGTTTTTGAGATATGCGCCTTCAAAGAATAAGGTTGTTTCTGCGCCCTTCAGCTTTTGGCGCAGGGGTGCGCTTTCTTTAAAGGCGCATATCTCAAAAACCAAAAAAGCTATCTAATTTTTTTAAATTACAAAAATGTAGAGCATTAAATTTTGCACAATTAACTAATTGCAAATTTTGAATAGCTATTTTAGTTTTTGAGATATGCGCCTTTAAAGTCAGAACTCGCCTTCCCAGCGTTAGAGAAGAGTGAGAGACGCAGAGAAGCGAGAGTAGCTTACTTCTCTGGCCTCTTTTTACATTCTAGGGTGAACAAGATGAATAAAAATCAATTCTAGCCTTTAAAATGCTATAATTCCGATCCTAAACAAGGAAAATGGGACCTAAATGGCACATGGAAAGAAAAAAGAGCACATCGTACACACATACACAAATTGTGCAATCAAAACTTTGGGGCGCCAAGTGCACATCTCTCTCTCTCTCTCTCTCTCTCTCTCTCTCTCTCTCTCACTATCTCTCGTCTTCTTTTTCTAAGCATGGGCCTCCAGGAGTCCCTTTCCGGCCGCTTCTTCTTCTTTTTCCAAGGGCCCCCTGTGACGTCACAAAACAGACGAAGAAAAAGAAGAAGACACGGACCATTGGGGACAAAAAAAGAAAAAGAGATAAGAGAACCCAGACAACCAAAAAAAGAAAGAAGAAGAAGACAAAAAAAGTTTTTTTTTCCAATTTCTTTTCCACCACACTTTTCATGCCCCATTTCATTTGTCAAGAAAATATATGGGATTGGAAGATAAAAGAGACGCAGAGACAACAGACACTCTTGTTTCTCTGCGTCTCCAGTGAGAGTGGCGCGGCGCGAGGGATGTTCTATCTTTAAAGGCGCATAACTCAAAAATTAAAACGGCTATCAAAAAGTTGTTAACTAATGAAATGTGTAAAATTGTATGCTTTACAATTTTGTAGTTAACAAAAACTTAGTGGCTACAATGGTTTTTGAGATAGAGCCGTTTCAAACAGCTATACCCTTTTTTAGTTTTTTCAACTTCAAAAGCGCATATCTCAGAAACTAAAATAGCTATCAAAAAGTTGTTAACTAACAAAATGTGTAAAATTTCATGCTCTACATTTCTGTGGTTTACAAAAATTAGGTGGCTTTTATGGTTTTCGAGATATGCGCCTTTAAAGTTGGCGTGCGCTTTGGGTGGCGCTACGTCCCCCTTTTTAGGTGCCTCAACTTTAAAGGCGCATATCTCAAAAACTAAATTAGCCATCAAAAAATTGTCAACTTATAAAATGTGTAAAATTTCATGCTCTACATTTTCATAGTTGATCAAATTCTGATAACTATTCTAGTTTTATAGATAAATCAGTTTTAAAGTAGCCGATATCTTCAAAAACGGGCTCAAAACATATAATCGAACATAAACGACTGAAATAGAAGAAAACGGATTCTAGGTCTTCTTTTCTGCTTTACTACCTTACGTAGAAAGGAAGAAGGACATTAGTGGAAAAGAAGAAGAAAAGGGGGAAATCTGATTTAGGCAAATGGACGAAAAAAATTGGAAAACGATGGAAAATGATGATCAGCGAAGGATGAGCAATGACCAGTAGAGGTTTCGGGTTGCAAAGTTTTTGGGACATCCGGACAAACAGATCTACGAACAGAGAATTGATGGATTTTCTCACTTAGCCGATCATCTTAATGAGCAGACTCCCATCTATCTCCTCCCCCATCAATACGTCAGAAGAGAATAGGGGTCAGATTTCATCAAAATTTTGGGCTCTCTAGGAATATTAAACGATCTAAAAGAAGAAAAAAGAAGAAAAATCCAGAGTGTCCTTGGGGGAATCGAACTCGCGACCTCAAAACTGTGGTCGGCGCCTTGGACCACTAGGCCAAGCGCGCACCGTGGAAACCAAGGAGTGAAAGGCGTATAGGAACGGGTGGGTTTTCAAGGGGGCGCGGGGTGAAGAAAGGGAGAAATTAGGTAAATTAGAAATCAGAGAGATTGAGGCAAAAAAGAGCAATATTCCAAAAAATCCACAAAAGTGCTCAAAAATCCACTGGATTAGTGCGTGTGAAAGGGGGAGGGGGAAAAAGTGTAGGAAGGTGGTGCCTGGGAAAAGGCAAAAAAAGGAAGGGACCACAAAGAGTTTTGTGTGCATGTGGAAAAAAAGTGAAAGTGGAAAAAAAGAAAAAGAAGAAGAAGGAGAAGAGGGGTAAAGTTCGAGTTGCCAAGTGGCAGGAGAGCTCTCCAGGAGCCAGAAGAGCACAATAAAAGCCCCCCGTCTTCCTGAAGAGCCCCGAGGAGCAGGAGAGAGGGAGAGACTCTTTTCTCTTCTTCTTCTTCACACCTTATCTTCTTTTCTGTCTCTTCTCTTCACCTGTCTTCTTCTTCTTTCATCTGTTTTGCCACCCGCTTTCTTCTTATATCCCTTCTTCTTCCTCCCATCTTATCCGTTCGTCGAGAGGAAGGTGGGGATAAGAAGAGACAACCAAGGACTATTAAATTGATGAATATATATCCAACTTGTAGGGTTTCTTTCTATTTCTAATCCTTATTTCCACCCAGGTGGCTCTTCACCATAGCACCCCTCGGCTCTCAACCAGCGCGCCCAAGGGCGCCGCTTTCCCGTCCGTTCATATACGCAAAGGCGCTCATTGGTGTTCATGTGCGCCTGTGGCGCAGGTGGGTAGGCGCGCGCCTGGCGATCTGCGCTTTTGGCGGTGGCGTGGGTTCGACTCCCCGGCAGAACCCACAGAGCTAATGACGTTTTGTGGAACGGAAATTGAACTGGAAGGGTTTGCACCTTAATTTCCGGGATATGATGATGATAAATTTTCAACTATTGGAGATCCGAGAGCTAAACGAAAAAGAAAAAGGAGAAGAAGAAGAAGACGTGTGTCTTTGATTTCCTCAGAAAACTTCACATGAATTATTCATGTTCTTCTTCTTTTTCTTCTGAAAAAAAGAAGAAGAAGAAGACGTGAGACTAGGGTTTGTATGCTCTTGCTCCTCAAGAAAAAAGGAAGAAGAAGAAGGATGAAATTTCAGAAGATATGGATATGAAAATAAGGAGAAAAATTGGATTTCTCATTATTTTTTGAATTTTCTGGAATTTTCGAAAATTGGGGGAATCAGAATTTTAGAATTTTAGAATTTTAGAATTTTAGAATTTTAGAATTTTAGAATTTTAGAATTTTAGAATTTTAGAATTTTAGAATTTTCAGATCTTCTGAATTTTCAGATCTTCTGAATTTTCAGATCTTCTGAATTTTCAGATCTTCTGAATTTCGAAGTTTCCGTAATTCGGAATTTCAGAATTTCAGGTTTCCAGAATTTTCCGGAAATTTCCAAAAATTGAGATTTCGATATTTAGAAATTCCGAATTTTCAGATTTTCAGAAAATTCAGGAACTTTTCGACTTTTTAAAAAGAATTCTAAAAATCTGAAATTTTTGAAAAAAAAATTAATTTTCAGCAAAAAATAAACCAAAATTTAGAAATTTCAAATTCTCAAAAATATAGAAATTTCGAAAATTGAAAAATAGTTTTTTATCCGAATTTCGACATTTACAAATATCTGAAAATGCTCATTTCCAGCAAAAATGAGCCAAAATTTTAAATTTCAAATTACAAATTTAGCTTTTGAGCTCAATAATGCTCATTTTCCTCTAAAACCTGTCAAAATTTCGAACTTCAAAGTTAAATAAAAAATAAAAAATTTCCAAAAATCAATAAAAATCCCGGAAAATCTTCCAAAATTCAAAAAAAAGTATAGAAAAATAAAATAAAAGGCAAGCTGAAAAAAAACTTTTTTCCATGGAAAAAACAAGAAAAAAAGGAGGCAACAAGAGAAGGACGAAGGACGAAGCGTTGGGTCCTTAGTAGTAAAGAAAGGGAGAGAGAGAGAGTGAGAGACGCAGAGAAAGAGAGAGAAAGGAAGCAAAAGAGAGCATTGAGAGACGAAGTGTCACTTCGGTGGGAGCCTCTGTGTGTGTGTGTGCTCATTTCTCTCTACTTCTCTCTCTCTCTCTCTCTCTCTCTCTCTCTCTCTCTCTCTCTCTCTCTCTCTCTGTCTCTCTCTCTCTCTCTCTCTCTCTCTCTCTCTCGCAGTGAGAGAGACGAGAGAACTCGTCTCTTTTGATGGGACACTACTACATAAATATATGTGTGAACACAAGTTTTTTTTCTGAATTTCTATGGATTTTGAGTTTCTACAGAAATTTTGAAAATTCCAAAAAATTTAAAAAAATCACAAATCCTATTAATTTGGTCTGGAATTTTCTGTTTCAAAAGTTTAAAAATTCCAAAAATATAATCCTAAAATTAAGAAAAATCTTGGTCTAGAAATTGTTCTTTTATTTTAAGTTCGAAAATTCCGAAAATTTTCAAATTTTGGGTCTTAAAAGTCCGAAAAATATAAGAATGTTCTAGAAAAAACGTAAAAATCGAAAATCGAATTTGTCCAGAAAAACACAAACAATCAGTTGAAAGACCGGAAACCTCCAACCTTTTATCATCAACAAGTTCTCTTTTTTTTTGTTATTTTTAGAATCTTTTTTATCTTTTTATCTCTTTTTTTTTCTGTTAAAAAAGAAAAAAGAAGACATAAAATGATAAATGACACAAAACAAATATAAAAACTGAAAAGAAAAATAGAACTAAAAACTACAAAATTACCTGAAAAATCGAGAAAAATGGATTTTCAGATTTTCAGGATCTACGGATCAGGGTTTCAGAACCTCAGAATTTCAGTGTTCCAGAAATTCAGAACATAACATTCCATATTTACGAAATCTCAAAATTTCAGAAATTTAAAGTTTCAAATTTCAGATTTTCAGAAACGTAGGAATTCAGAATCTAAAAATAACAGAATTTCCAGAAGTTTCAGTTTTCAATTTTGAAAATCAGAAATTTAGAGAATCAGACATTCTGAAGATTCGAAATTCTCCAATTTTGAGATTCCTGATTCTGGAAAAATAAAAAATCGGAAAATCTGAAATTCAGAAATTCCTCTGTGTTCTGGTTCTAAAATTTTGAGAGTCTAAAATTCTGAATGTTTGGAAAATATTGGATTTCGGAATCTTATACTTTTAGGACTTTAAATTTTAGAACTTCCAGATTTTGGGATTTCAGAAGTTCAAAAGTGAAGAAGTCTAGAATTCCAGTATTTCAGAATTTCAGAATTTCTAAATTTCAAAATCTCGGAACCTCAGAAATTCAGAAATTCAGAAATTCAGAAATTCAGAAATTCAGAAATTCAGAAATTCAGAAATTCAGAAATTCAGAAATTCAGAAATTCAGAAATTCAGAAATTCAGAAATTCAGAAATTCAGAAATTCAGAAATTCAGAAATTCAGAAATTCAGAAATTCAGAAATTCAGAAATTCAGAAATTCAGAAATTCAGAAATTCAGAAATTCAGAAATTCAGAAATTCAGAAATTCAGAAATTCAGAAATTCAGAAATTCAGAAATTCAGAAATTCAGAAATTCAGAAATTCAGAAATTCAGAAATTCAGAAATTCAGAAATTCAGAAATTCAGAAATTCAGAAATTCAGAAATTCAGAAATTCAGAAATTCAGAAATTCAGAAATTCAGAAATTCAGAAATTCAGAAATTCAGAAATTCAGAAATTCAGAAATTCAGAAATTCGGAAATTCAGAAATTCAGAAATTCAGAAATTCAGAAATTCAGAAATTCAGAAATTCAGAATTTCAGATTTTCAGAATTTAGAATCTCAAAATTTTCCTAATCTACTATACACATTTCTGTGCTAAGAAGCAAAAAAAAACGTAAGGATTTCTGAGGAGCACAGAAAAATAATATGCATAAATAATATAAATGAGCACACACACACACACACACAATTTTTTGTCTGTTTTCTCTAACCACTCTCTTACTTTTCCACACTCTCTCACCTTCTGTCTAACATAAATATATCGAATGTAACTAATCGGAAACGTCGTCTCCGATTTCAATTTCTTGTCTTGGATCTCTTAGAATTTTTGGGGATTTTTGGAGAGATAGACACAAATATTTAGTAGTAAGTTCAGAATCAAAGGATATTTCTGAAATTCTGAGATTCTGAATTTCCAAAACTTGGAACGTTGGAAATTTGAAGATTCTGAATTTCTGATTGGGTTCGGTGAGAATCGGAGATTTTGATTGTCTGATTTTCTTATATTTGAATTCACCAAGTCTTAATCTAT
This sequence comes from Caenorhabditis nigoni, assembly GCA_027920645.1. Taxonomy (NCBI): domain Eukaryota; kingdom Metazoa; phylum Nematoda; class Chromadorea; order Rhabditida; family Rhabditidae; genus Caenorhabditis; species Caenorhabditis nigoni. Next base: position 3,784,065 of record CP115866.1, on the reverse strand, counting down.
AAAATTATATATTTTTTAAATATTTAAAGTTAAAAATCGGGAATTCCTGAGTATTCAAAGTTCTGAAATTCAGAAATTCAGAATATCTGAAATTCCGAAATTCTAAGATTTTTCAGATATTCTGAATTTTGGGAATTCAAAATTTCAGATTTCAGATTGCTAAAAGCTTCATAAATGCCAATTTTCAGAATCTCAGTATCTCAGAAAATCACGGATTCAGATATTCGAAAAATCGGAAAATCAGAAATTCAGTAATTCAGAAATTCAGAAATTCAGAAATTCAGAAATTCAGAAATTCAGAAATTCAGAAATTCAGAAATTCAGAAATTCAGAAATTCAGAAATTCAGAAATTCAGAAATTCAGAAATTCAGAAATTCAGAAATTCAGAAATTCAGAAATTCAGAAATTCAGAAATTCAGAAATTCAGAAATTCAGAAATTCGGAAATTCAGAAATTCGGAAAATCAGAAATTCAGTAATTCAGAAACCCAGAATCTTAGAATTTTAGAATTTTAGAGTTTCATGATTCCAGAATTTTTCCGACATTCAGATTTTCAAAATTTTCAGAAATTCAAAAATTCAAACAATGAAGAATTCCAGTGTTTCGGACTTTACGAATTTCGGATTTCCAGAGAATTTTCAGATTTTCAAAGTATCGAACTTTCAGCAATTTGGAAAGTATAAGTTTCAGAATGTCGCAATCTCAAGCTTCTGAAATTCCGAAATCTCAATTTATTGGTGTTTCAGGATTTCAGAATTCATAAATTTCAATTTTCAGAAATTCGGAACTCCACTTCTGAATTCCGGATTTTCGGATTTTTAGAACTTCAAAATTTTGGAATGTCTGAAACTCGGAAATTCAGGTTCACAATAATTCAGAATTCAAAATTCCTGACAAATTTCGAATTTCTGCATTTCCGGAATTTCAAGTTTTCAAAAATTAGGATTTTCAGATTTTCAGATAATTTTATTAAAAAATTCCAAAAATAAAACAAAGTAAAGAGTTTCGAATAAAAGCGGAAAAATGGGGTGGAAAATAAAAGGAGTTGTGGGGATAAAAAGAAGGAGAAAAAGAATGCAATAAATGCAAATCCATCTTTTTTCCCCCTTCTTTTTCCCTTTAAAATCCCAGAAAACGCCCCACATCTTCTTCTCTTTTGTCTTCTTCTTCTTCTTATCTTCCCATGGGAAAAAAAACCAAAACGGAGAAATCGAAAAAAAAAGGAATTCAAAAATTCCTCTAAACTCACTCCTTTTTGGGAGGTTTACTACTTGAAAAATTTCCAAGAAAAAGAAGTCTATTTTGGAGCAGAAAAAGGGGGCGGAGCCTGGGACCACATTGAACAAAAAAGATTTGTGGAAACATGGAAATGGTCGGAGCTAAGTCAATTTAACGGGTATTGTCTTGTAGCTCCGCCCATTTTGATTCTAGAAGTGTGATTTTTATACCAATCAATAGGAAATTGAATTTTGATGTAAGAGAATATTCCATCAATTGAAAATATTCCATCAATTGGTATAAAAATCAGGTTTCTAGGATCAAAATGGGCGGAGTTATGTTTATTTAACTGTTTTTGACTTGTAGCTCCGCCCATTTTGATCCTACCAATCTTATTTTAGGCCAATCGACTTCAAATTTTATAGAAACATCGCAAAATCCAATAGATTGGTGTAAAATTCAAAATCATAAGATCAAATGTTCGGAGTTAGGCCCATTTTTGAATTTTCGGGTGATACCTCCGCCCATTTAGATCCAAATTTTCTGATTTTCTTGCTAATCAACAAGAAAAATCATTCGGTCTTGTGTAAAGTTTAACTCCCCACTGATTGGTAGAAATTTCAAAACTCAATGATCGAAATGGGCGGAGTTAAGCGCATTTAGGCGTTTTCGGCTCGTAGCTCCGGCCATTTTGGTCCTAGAGTATTGATTTTTGTGTCAATCGTGATGAAATTTTTAGCTGACTTGTTGAAAAATCAGTTTCCTATCGATTGGTACAAAAACCAACATTCTAGGATCAAAGTGGGCGGAGCTATAAACCAAAAACAGTCGCATTGACATAACTCCGCCCATTTTGATCCTAAAAATCTGTTGTTTTTTTGCCCAATCGAATCGAAATTTTATGAATTTTGTCCGAAATTCAATTTCCTATCGATCGGTACAAAAATCAAGTTTCTAGGATCAAAATGGGCGGAGTTATGTGAATTTGTCTGTTTTTGGGTCAAACTCCGCCTATTTTGATCCGAAAAACTTGTTTTCTGTATCAATCAATAGGAAATTTATATGGATTTTTGGGGAATCAAATTTCCTCTTGTTTGTTACAAAAATCAGACTTCTAGGATCAAAATGGACGGAGCTACATGCATTTGACTATTTTTGGCTAGTAGCCCCGCCCATTTTGATCCGATTTCTTTGATTTTCGTACGATTCGATAAGCAATTTTGTCCGACTTATGCAAAATTTAATTTCCTATCGATCGGTACAAAAACCACATCTATAGAATCAAAATGGGCGGAGTTATGATTATTTAACTAGTTTTGTGCCCTAGCTCCGCCCATTTTGAACCTAGAAATCCGATTTTTGTGTTAATTGATAGGAAATTTAATTGATTTGGTGCAAAATTTGATTTCCCACCGATTGATCCAAAAATCACCGATCTTGGATAAAAATGGGCGGAGCTATGACTGTTTTCCTGTTTTTGGCTCGTAGCTCCGCCCATTTTGATCCTAAAACATTGATTTTTGGATCGATCAATCCGAAATCTTGTTGATCTTGTGCAAAATTTAATTATCAATAGATTGATAAAAAAATCACCGATTTTGGATCAAAATGGGCAGAGTTACCTGAACTTGACTATTTTTGGCTTGTAGCTCCGCCCATTTTGATCCTAGAAACCTGATTTTCGTATCAATCGATGTGAAATTTTATCTCTGAAAATATAAATCAACAGCAAATTATATTAAAAATGTTTATATAGCCATATCATAGGAAATAAGTAGAGAGATAGAGAAAGAGAAAGAAAGAGAGAAATGAACCATTTTTGATGATTGCTCAGCTTTAAGGAGATATGATAAGAAAAAGGAAAAAAAAACTAATTTTTTGAAAAAAAAGGGGAAAGAGCACCGTATCGATGTGTGTGTTTTTGGGGGGAAAATTGCTATATTGCACGTGGAATTTTTCAGGGATTACTGTAGTTCTCGGGATTACTGTAGAGAATCTACAGTAATTTCCAGATAAGCCGTTTTTCTTTTAAAGGATCACAGTCAATTTGAAAGGGAAAGGGGGAGGGGGGGAATTTAAAGGGACAGAGAACTTCTTGGAAGTGGAACAAAAAAGGGGAAGACATGGAAAGAACCGTATTAATTGGGGGTGGGATGGGGCGGGGAAAAAAGAGGCGGGGCTTAAGAAAAGGGGGCGGGGCTTAAGAAAAGGAGGAACCCGAGAAAAATATGGAAAATTGGTTGAAAAATGGGGACAGAAATTAGGACATTTTGGAGCCAAAATGAGCCAAAAAATCAATAAAATTGGCTGAAAATCAGCGTAAATAAGCCAAAAATTGATTAAAAATCCTAAAAATAGGCTTAAAATGAGCCAAAAATAGCTGAAAATGGCTAAAATATCTCAAAATGAGCAATTTTAGTGTGATTTTTGACAAAAATAGCCTGAAAATCATCAATTTCTGACTAAAAAACGACCAAAAATAGCCACAATTTGGTTCAAAATGGCTCAAATCTGAGCAATTCTGAGCAATGTTTAGCATCAAAATAGTCATTTTCAGACTCAAATTAGCTCAAAATTACTCAATTTGAACGATTTTCGGCTCAAAATGACTGAAATCAGCTCGAAAAAGTGTCAGAATCGTCGAATTTTGACGAAAAAAGAGCAATTTTTGGCTCAAAATGGCTCAAAATCGACAATTTTCAGGCTGAAAATGGCTGAAAATGAGCAATTTTTAGCTAAAAATACCTCAATGTCAAGGCTTTTTAGCTCAAAATGACTCAATTAAGCTTGAAATTCATGATTGCTCAGCTTAAAATGGCTCATTTTTGACGATTTTTGGTTCAAAATCTCACTATTCTCGGCTCTAAAAACCTCGAAAATTTCGTAATTTTCGACTCAAAATTGCTGAATTTTAGCGATTTTTAGCTCAAAATAACTCAATTTCAATGATTTTTGGCTCAAAATGACTCATTTTTATTGATTTTTGGCTCAAAATGACTCTCAAAAAGCCCAGAAATCGATCTACATGGCCATTTGAATAGAACTGGAATTAGCTCCGCCTCCTGCTCCGGAACTTCGACTCGTCGATCCAGTTCTCACAAATTGATTCTCCAGTCGATGCCTCTCTTGACTGTGTCGATCACGAATCTGCTCTTTTTTCAGACGACGCATTTCAGCCATTTGCTCACGTTCTTCCAGAATTTTCTGCTCCAGAAGTGCTCGGCGAGCGTTGATTCGTTCTTCCAGTGTCGTTCGTTCCTGTAAAGAATCACCGAATTTCAGATTTGAAGATGAGCAATCCAAGCTCCGCCCCTTTTTCTGAAACTTTCGAAAAATGGGCGGAGCCTATTTCCTTGCAGAAAATGGTTAAATTTCAACGAAAAAATCGTATTTTTATCACTTCTTTCGCTAGAAAGTGGGCGGGGCCTACCTCCTAAAAGAGGATTCGTTTCTATTGAACGAAAAAAGGGGCGGAGCTTATCTTATTTTTGACCAGAAATCGTTGAAAATTGACCAATTCTCATCTGATTTTCTCGCCGAATTTCGAGATATCTAGAAAAGTGGGCGGAGCCTATTTGAAAACATGCTAAAATCCATGAAAATTGATCAACGATTTTACGGGATTTTTTCGAGAAATGTCGATTTTTCCAGAAAGTGGGCGGAGCTTATATTTGAAGTTCAAGAGTTACGGTCAAAATTGGTAAAAATTGACCGATGTTATTTGGATTTTTCAAGAAAGTGGGCGGAGCCTATTTGGTAGATTCAAAATTGATGAAAATTGGTCAATTTTGAACGGATTTTTCGTCAAAAATCGCGACCTTCTCAAAAAGTGGGCGGAGCCTAATCTGGAAGTTTCTAATTTACGACGAAAATCGTTGAAAATCGACCGATTTTTAGGGGATTTTCTAAAAAGTGGGCGGAGCTTATATGTGAAATCTAGCGAATTTTCTTGAGCCATTTTGAAAAGTGGGCGGAGCCTATTTGATAGTCGATGAAACTGGATCAATTCTAAACGGATTTTTTTGATTTGATTTTTTTTTCAAAAAGTGGGCGGAGCTTATAATTTATATTCAAGAATTACGGCCAAAATCGTTGAAAATTGTCCGATTTTTTCGGGATTTTTAGATTTTTCCAGAAAGTGGGCGGAGCTTGACCAATATTAGTCGGATTTTTTTCGCCAAAAATCGATACAAACCTTCTGAATCTGCTCCTCCAACATTGCCTTCTGTTTCTTCTGATAAACCAACAACTCTTCGAGCTCCTTCTCCAATTTTTCACTCAAAATCCGTTGTTCATCCTCTTGCCACGACTCCAATTTCACCGTCTTATCCTGGACCATTTTCTTGATTTGACTCTCGTATTGTGATGCCAAAAGTGCCACTTTCTGCATTTGATCCTGTTTCAGACGGCTGGTTAGCTCTTTTTGTTCGTCTTTCGGCACTACTTGAATCATTTGCGTCAGATAGAGCTTGAATTGACGCGTTTGCGTTTTTACCACCTGACGATATTGCTTACGGATTTGAGCTTCTTGGATCTGTAACGAAATATCGATTTTCGAAGGGAAAATGAGCAATTTTGGTGTTTTTTGGACTAAAATCTGCCAATTTAGAGCCTAAACAGTCAGTTTTGAAAGATTTTTTGGCATTTTATAGACCAAAATCTGTAAATTTTGAGTCAAAATCAGTCAAAATTCCGATTTTTGACCCAAAAGCTCCGCCCCTTTTTTAAGGAAAAGGGGCGGAGCTTAATTTTGAATGCCTATTTCCAAATTATGATTAAAAATCGCTGAAAAATGACCGAGTTTCATAGGATTTCTTTCCAGAAAAGTGGACGGGACTTATTTTGTTGAGCCAGGAATAAGCTCCGCCCCTTTTTTTGAGGAAACATTCGAACTTTATTGAATTTTTCGGCCCAATCTCAGAGGATTTTTAAAATATCCGATTTTTTGAAATTTTGAACTTTTCAGAAAAATTTCGGTACTGAAATTCAGTAAAAAGTGGGCGGAGCCTATTTCCCAACATAAAATCGTGCGAATTTTATTGCCAATAAGGGGCGGAGCCTAACAAAAAACGCGATTTTTATTTGAAAAAGGGGCGGAGCCTAATTCTACCCATAATCGTTGAAAACTGTCCAATTTTCGTATGACTTTTTTCCTTAAAAGTGGGCGGAGCTTATTCCAAATGCCCAAATCTTGCTTTTTGGATCGAATTTTGTCAATTTTCAGCCGAAATATCGTTTTTTTTTCCGGAAAAATTTTCCGAAAACTTATTTCAAGACTACCAAAAATAGGCTCCGCCCACTACCAATTTTCAGTCAACTTTCGCAGAATTTCCGTCATTTTTTGGCTTTTTCTTTTCTTTTGTCGGGGAAAAGTGGGCGGAGCCTATTTCCTGACATTTTTATCGAATTTTCAGTCATTTTTAGGCTGAAAATACCACAGATTGCTCACTTTGAGCTCTCTGGGCTGTTCTAGGCTGAATATTTTGCTAAAACTGCAGCCAGAGAGCTTTCTTATAACTCAAAAATTTTGAAAAAAAAAGTGGGCGGAGCCTATTCCGAAACAGAGATTTCAGTCAATTTTTGGGCAGTTTTTTAAGCTGAAAATGCTCAAATTACTCACTTTTAACTCAAAAATTCAGGGAAAACAAGTGGGCGGAGCCTATTTCAAATAGTGTTTTCAGTCAGTTTTGGGTCAATTTTCATCGATTTTTCAGTCATTTTTTGGCCTAACATGCGCCAAATTGCTCACTTTTAGCTCCCTGGGCTGTTGCCTGGACTGCATAGCATGTTTCTTCCTGAGTTCTTCCTGTTGCCGTGTCGTATACTCATTCTGACTGGCTGATTCTGCCTCATGCTGCGTCTCCAAATGTCTCTTTTTCATTGAATGTAGCTCATTTAAATGTTGCATTTCGAGTTCTCTCGTCATTTCGTGTTGTTTCGAAAGCAGTCCGTGACGGGTGTCCATTTGACGCTCCTGTACGTTCACTTCCTGCAAAATAGAGGGGTTTTTTGGGGTCAAAATGAGCCGAAAAATCACAAAAATCGCCTGAAAATTAGCCTAATTCTGTAAATTTATGCCTTTTTTGAAATTTTTTTTTTGTTCAAAATGGGTTAAAATAGCTAAAAATGAGCAATTCTGGACATAAATAAGACGGATTTTCAAGATTTTTTGACCAAAAATGCCAGAAAATCGAAGATTTTCAACTGAAAAAAAGGCCAACAATGAGCAAATTTAGGCTCAAAATTGACGTTTTTGGGGTCAAAATCGGATCCGGGAGTGAAAAAATCACAAAATTTGAGCTAATTAGGGTCAAAATGGGTCATTTTTTGGTTTCGTGGAGGTTTTTTGGGCTCAAAATCGGTCACTTTAGGGCTCTGAGACATTTTCAAAGCTCAAAAGCGCCAAAATTTCGAATAAATCCAACATTCTAGGGTCCAAAAATCAACATTTTCAGCAATTTTTAGGTTAACAATCGACATTTTCAGCTAATCTTTAGCCAAAAATCGACTTTTTAGGGCTCTGGGAGACATTTTTTAGCCCGAAAATCGACATTTTCAGTGATTTTCAGCCCAAAAATTGACATTTTCAGCGATTTTAAGCCCAAAATAGTCAATTTTGAGCAATTTTACATTGAAAAAAGATCATTTTGGGGGTTTTGGTTCACTTGGGACCTATTTCGAGCCTAAAAAACCGAAATTTCACTTTTTCAAATAGCATTTCTGGCCTAAAATAGGGGGTTTAGGATTGAAAAAAAAAATCAGATTTTCACTAATTTTTAGCGCAAGAATCAACATTTTCAGCTATTTTGAAGGCCCAAAATTTGGCATTTTCACAAATTTTGTCTTCAAAAATAGGCATTTTCAGCCCAAAAATCGACAATTTCCAGGCCAAACGAACCAAACCAACCGTACCTCATCATCCAGCCTCTCCTCCAACGCATGTAGATTATTCAGCTGTTGCCGTCGATACCGTACCACTTCTTCATCCAATTCCACCTGTAGTTTCTCCTCGAAATCGTTTTGTCTCGCGTCTTTCACTCGATTCAAATGCGCCTTCACGCCCTTCATCTCGTTCTCAAACGCCCCTCGAGACATGTTTCGACTTCGAAGGCGCTGGAAATTTCAGGATTTTTGTACATTTTGTGGGCGGAGCTTATTTTGTATTGTCAAAATCCATTTTTTGGACCGAAATTTGCCATTTTGTGCCGAAATTCGTCAATTTTCAGGCAAAATTACAGCTCAAAATGACATTTTTGTGAATTTCAGAGATTTTTGAAATTTTGAATTTCTTAAAATTTCAGAGTTTTCAAAATTTCAAAAATTTAGATTTCTGATTTTTTTTTCGATTTTCGGAACCTATGATTTTCGAAACTTTCAGAAAAGTGGGCGGAGCTTATGCCAAAATACCTAAACCAATTAAAATTGGTCAATTTTGACTGGTTTTTTTTTCGAAAATTGAAATTTTCAGCTCAAAAAGTGGGCGGAGCTCACTCTCCAACAAGAAACGGTGATCGATCTTTATTTAATTGACAAAGGGGCGGAGTCTATTATCCAACATTTTCAGCCAAATTTTTAGCTATTCTTATGACATTTTTCCGGGATTAAGTGGGCGGGCGAAAAATCGAAATATCTGAAAAGTGGGCGGAGCTTCTTTTCGATGCCAAAATCGATTGAAATTGGTCAATATTAGCGGCGTTTTTTCGTCAAAAATAGACAATTTCAGCGCAAAAAGTGGGCGGGGCCAAAATTGGTGATTCTCGTTATTTTCATCCAAAATTTCAGCTATTCTTACAGATTTAAACCGAATAGGAAAAAAGTGGGCGGAGCTTGCCAAAATTGACCAAACTTGGTCAATTTTGAACGGGTTTTTTCGTCAAAAATCGACATTTTCAGTTTGAAAAGTGGGCGGAGCCTAATTCCAAACAGAAAATAGCGATTTTTTTCTATCATTTTTTAGCAATTTTCAGCCAAAATTTCAGCATTTTTCGAATTGATTTTTTCGAGCACATTTTTTGTCCACAAAATGTGATATTTCAGAATAAAAAAGTGGGCGGAGCTTATGCCAAAATACCTGAATCGATGGAAATCGGTTAATTTTTGGCGGGTTTTTTCGTCAAACGTTGTAATTTTCATATTAAAAAGTGGGCGGAGCCTACTTCCTATCAAAAATTGGGGATTTTCAATCAATTTTGAGCTATTTCCAGGCAAATTTTTAGCTCAAAAGGGGCGGAGCCTATTTCCCAACAGAAAAAGATTTTTCTATCATTTCTTATACTATTTCCAGGCCATTTTCAGTCATTTTCAGGCCAATTTTAGCCCATTTTCCGTCATTTTTCGGTCATTTTCAGGTCAATTTCAGTTTCAAAAGTGGGCGTGGCTTACCGATTTCTCGGCCTCCTTATTATACTTGTACTCCTTCAACTGTTGCGCTTCGAACAGTTTCATCTGCTGTTGATTCTGTCCACTCTTCGTCTTCTTCATCTTCCTCTCTCCCTCCTCAATATCCTTCTTCTTCTTGTTGAGCTCATTCGTCTGGGAGCTCCGAACTCTCATCTTCTCCTTCCCGTAAGTCGTCGTCAGTTGCTCCAACTCCCTATCCATCTTCACTCTGAGTTGCTCCCGTTCCAGTGCACACTTCTCCTCGAAACTCTGCAGTTCCTTATGATGTCCCTGTCTCAGATGCTTGTATTTGCTCATTTGCTCATACATATTATTCTCTTTCGTGTATTCCTCTTGCTCCTGATTGATCAACCGCTGGGACCTCAGGGTGGCAAATTTGTGATTCTGCAACGTGGCAATTCGCTCCTTAACCTCTCGATTCGGCATATGAAGATCCTTGACAGGAGCCACACGATGCTCCAGATCATCCTCTGGATCAATACGGGCGGTCTCTAATGGTGATGGTGGTGTTGCTGGATTCACTGCGATCGCTGTTACTCCAGCTGAGAGGGCTGACGAGTGAGTTGGCATTGTGCCAAGACCGGAAGTCGATGTTGAGGAGAGCATTTGGGATGGGATTGGAGGGCGACGACGTGCCGAGCTGGTGGTCGAGGAGCTGCCGTTACCGTAGCCGGAGGAGCCTGCAATAGAAAGCTCTTGTAATAGGGGGAGGAGTCAATTGTTATTTCTGGTCGGTTTTCAGCCATTTTTTAGTTATTTTTCGTCATTTTTAAGCCAATTTCAGCCATTTTCAGCCCCTTTCCAGCTATTTTTTTTGTCATTTTTTGGCTTGAAAACGACTGAAATTGACCAAAGAATGGCGGAAAATGACCTGAAATTCGCTGGAAATAGCCTAAAATTGACTGAAAACTGCCTAAAATTGGCCAAAAATGAGTTTTTGGCCATTTTCAGTCATTTTCAGGCCATTTTGAGTTATATTTGACTGTGTTTTTGGTAATTTTTAGGCCATTTTCAGTCATTTTTCAGCTGAAAGTGGACTAGAAAACCTCTGATAGAAAGGCACCCACACAAGTCAAGGGCCCTTTTATTAGAGGTAATGTTTCAGCATGATTCAGGAGGCTCAAAATGGCTGAAAACAAGTTTTTTCAATTTTCAGACCATTTTTAGAGCATTTTAAGTGGAATTCAGACATTTATTGGCCGTTTTCAGATATTTTAAGACCATTCTCAGTCATTTTTAGGCCATTTTCAGCCTATTTTCGACCATTTTTCAGGCAATTTTCAGTCATTTTTTCAGCTGGAATTGGCTGAAAAACCTCTGATAGAAAGACACCCACAAGCCAGGGGGGAGCCCTTTTATTAGAGAATAATTTTTAGCATATTTCAAGGGCTCAAAATGGCTGAAAATCTTATTTGTACCAATTTTCAGTCATTTCTGGCCGTTATTGGTCATTCTTGGCGTTATTTTCAGCCATTTTCAGCCAATTTTCAAAGTACAGTAATCCCGAAAGAACCAAAAAAATAATCAAAAAAGCTACAGTACCATGCACATTATCCATAGCACCAGTGAGATTCGTTGAAACGAGCAATCCAGCTGGTCCTCCACCGCCTCCACTGCTTTGCATCGAACGGAACGATGTGAGTGATGCGCTTCGAGATGACGCTGAGTCGCCGGCTGAAAATGGAAATGAGCAAACTGAAATTTTGAAAAAAGGCGAGAAAATGGGCGGGAACTGAAAGATAGGAATTTCAGGCATTTTTTAGGCAATTTTAGGCCCATTCTAGGCAGTTTTAGGCAAATTTCAGGCATTTTTAAAGCCAGTTTAGGCCATTCTAGGCCTTTTAAAGCAGAATTTAGGCGCGTTTTCAGACATTTCATGCTTTGTAAACTGATTTTCAGACGAATTTTCGGACATTTTTGATCGATTTTAGGCATTTTTAGGTGATTAAAAGCAAATTTTAGGCCCTTTTATTCTGGACTGTTTTAGGCCCATTTTTCGAGCCAATTGAGACAGTTTTAGGTGGATTTTAGGCCTTTTCAGGCCATTCTTGACAGTTTTAGGCCATTTTGGGGCAATTACAGGCCTATTTAGGCCTTGTTTAGGCCATTCTAGACCGGTCTAGGCAGTTTTAGACGGATTTCAGGCATTTTTTGGGACTTTTCGGGGCGATTTTAGGCCATTCTAGGGTAATCTAGGCAGTCTTAGGCAGATTTCAGGCATTTTTAAGGGCCAGTTTAGGCCATTCTAGGCCTTTTAAGGCAAAAATTTAGGTTAATTTTGGGCGCATTTTGAGGTGATTTCAGGCCTAGTTAGGCCTTTTTAGGCCATTCTAGACCATTCTAGACCAGTCTTAGCGGGTTTCAGGAATTTTTGGGCCCTTTCGAGGCCATTCTAGGCCTTTTTTTGAGGCCATTCTAGGCCTTTTTTCAAAATTTAGGCCATTTTTGGGCCATTTTGGAGTGATTTCAGGTCTAGTCAGGCCTTTTTAGGTCATTCTAGATCATTCTAGGCATATTTAGGCGCGTTTTCAGGTCTTTTTTTTAGGACCATTTTGGGGCGATTCTAGGCCTTTTAAAGCATATTTAGGCCCTTTTTCAGACCATTTCAAGCCACTCTAGGCCATTTTAGGACAATTTTAGCGCATTCTAGGCCGCTTCGGGCCGTTCTAGGCAGGTTTCAGACCATTTTAAGCGGATTTTCGACGCTTTTAGCGCATTTTCAATGATTTTCAGAGCATTTCCTCACCTCTCCCAATAGAATGCGCCTCATTTCCATGAAAATCGAGATCATCATGCGTCGGACCCCCTCCATTCGATTCGCTACCGTCTTTTCCCTCCGTCTCATCCAAATACATCAATTTTCGCATCTTTTTATACTGGAAATTGTCCAACTCGAGTACCATATTCTTTGTTCTCTGAATCAGCTCCTGAATTGTATCCGATGGGCGTGGCTTCTGAATGAACGGATGACGGAAGCATTCCTCAGCTGACATCCGTTCTTCTGCCGGTTTTCGGAGGCACTTGTCAATGAATTCAACGAATTCTCGGGACCATTCTGGTTGTTCGGATGCGTCGTCGATTGGTGATAACGTCGGCGGGTCATTCTGAGCAATGTGATAGAGGGCGGACATTGCGTTCATACTGAATAGTGGGGGACGGCGTTCCGCTGGAAAATTTATGGGGGTTGGAGGGGGAAAAAAGGGGGCGGAGCTTGGGGGATTTTCAAGGTTTGATGAGGGTCGTTTTAGGCAATTTTTAGGCAGTTCTAGGCCATTTTTAGGTCAATTTTCATGGTTTTTAAAGTCAAAAATGCATGTTTTCTGGTGTTTTAGGCAGTACTAGGCCAATTTCATGCCTTTACTTGACTATTTTAAGTACTTCTAGTCCATTTCAAGCGATTTATAAGTCATTTGCGACCAATTTTAGGCTCTAGATCGGTCAAAATGGGGATTCTTAGCTCATTTTAGACAGTTCTAGGCCAGTTTAGGCGGGTTTACGGCTATTTTTAGGCCTTTCTAGAGCCATCATCCTAGGCCATTCTAGGCCGGTCTAGGCTGGTTTAGGCGAGTTTTGGGCCTTTCCAGGCGCTTTAAGAGGTAATTTTAAGCCAATTTTGATAGCTGTAGAGGCAAGTTTCAGGCCGTATTAGGCCATTTTAGGTAAATTTTAGGCATTTTTAGACTATTTTAGGACATTCTAGGCCGTTTTAGGCCAGGTTTCAGTCCACACTGGGTCCATTTTGGAGCATTTTTGAGCAATTAAGGCTAGATTTCGGCCATAGTCGGACGTTTTAGGCACGTTTCAGTCCATATTAGGTCAATTTGGTGCATTTTTGTGCGCCGTTTTAAGCAAATTTCAGGCCATATTCGGCCGTTTTCCGGTCATTTCAGGCCGTTTTAGGCTATTCAAGGACAGTTTCAGGGGTCTTTTAGGCGATTTTTCATCCAATCGGAGCATTTTTGGCCTATTTTAGGCCATTCTAGGCGATTTTAGAGCCATTCTAGCACGGTCTATGCTGGTTCAGACGGGTTTTGAGCCATTTCAGGCACTTTTTACGGTCATTTTAGGCTATTTTTGACTGTTTTAGGGGGTTTTAGGTCATTTTAGGCCTAATTTTAGCCATTTTTCACCAAATTTCCAGAAAAAACTCACCCAATTCTATACACGTGATTCCGAGTGACCAAATATCGGCTCGATCCGAGTAGTGTCCTTCGTCCATCGCTAGAATCACTTCTGGAGCCATGAAGAATGGGGTTCCGATGAACGTTTGAGCCGGATCGACGAGTGAGGCAGAGCCGAAATCAGCTGAAAAAATGTAGGAATGAATTTGACTGAAAAAGTCTGAAAATTTGACTGAAAATCAGGTGAAAATGGCTGGAAATTGGCTGAAAATTAGCTAAATTTAGCCCAAAAATGATCAGAATCGACCTAAAAACCCCAAAAATTGGCTTTTGGGTTCTCTAGGTCGATTCTGACCATTTTTAGCTGATTTTCAGCCAATTTCTATCGCAAGAAGGCTGATTTTCAGCCATTTTCAGACATTCTCGTCTGTTTTTTGTGAAATTTCGAGTTGTTTTGGGGCGATTTCGACAATTTTTAGCAGATTTCGAGGTCATTTTTATCAGTAAAAGTTCAATTTCCAGCCATTTTCAGTCAAATTTGGTTATTTTTGAGCTTTTTTGGTCGATTTTCAACCATTTTTATAGCAAAAATTTGAATTTTCAGCCATTTTCAGACCCATTTTCATCAATTTCTAGTCGAATTTGATAATTTTTAGCTGTTTTTTGGTGATTTTCGATCATTTTAAGCCAATTTTTAACGTCAAAATTTGAATTTTCAGCCATTTTCAGACCGATTTTCGATCTTTTTTGTCAATTTTTGGTATTTTTAGGTCGTTTCTGACCATTTTAAGCTAATTTTTAGTCAATTTTAGACAATTTTCAACTGTTAAAAATAGAATTTTGGGTCATTTTTCCTCAGTTTTTGATAGTTTTCACCGATTTTCCGCCGCATTTTGGGTCTTTTTAGGTCAAATCTGGCCATTTTTGAGCCTTTTTCAGCCTATTTCTGACCATTTTTGCTCGTTTTTCAGCCATAAAATGCTTACCTAGCTTAACAATCGCATGATCCGACAGTAGAATATTTCCAGCCTTTATATCTCGATGTATCCGTTTCAGACTGTGCAAATAGCGAAGAGCATCGAGGGTTTGTGAGCAAATCGCCGCAATTTCCACTTCTCGCATTCCTTTTCGAAGCACGTCTACTATATCTGCTGCCGAACCGATACAGTACTCCATTACGAGCTGAAAATAAGGATTTGGCTGGTTTTGTAGGGGTTTTCAGGGATTTTCTGTGTGTCCGGATGTCCGGATTTCAATTTTTTTCGATTTTTCAATATTTCAAAAATTCAGAATTCTGGAAAAGTCGGAAATTCCAGAGCTCCAGAAGTCTAGCATGCCGAATTCTGTGTGTCCGGATATCCGGATTTTTGAACTTTTTTGCGTTTTTAAAATCGTCTTTTTGGAAGAATTTCAAAATCCAACAATTTTTAAAATTTTAAAATTTTTTTTTTAATCCAAAATTCCAGAGCTCCAGAAGTCCAGAATTTTAAATTCTGTGTGTCCGGATGTCCGTATCCGGGAATTTTTGGGGTTTTCTGTGTGGTCGGATGTCCGGATGTCCAAATTTTAGGGTTTTCTGTGTGTCCGGATGTCCGAATTTTTCGAATTTTTATGATTTTTGGGTCATTTCAACCCTATTTTTCGCAAAATTTTCGATAAAAAAACCCAAAAAATGCTTGAAATTCAACTTTGCGGGTTACTGTTTTGGGGGTTCTGTGTGTCCGGATGTCCGGATTTCTGTATTTTCGAGATTTTCTGTGTGTCCGGTTGTCCGGATTTTGGAATTTTCTAGTTTTCTGCGTGTCCGGGTGTCAGGATTTTGGAATTTTTGGGGGTTTTCTGTGTGTCCGGATGTCCGAAAAATGGTTTTTTCTAGATTTTCAGCATTTTCCAAATTTTCAAAAATCGATTTTTGGGTGATTTTAACAGGATTTTCCACAAAATTTTCGATAAAAAACCTCAAAAATCCATAAAAATTCAATTTTCCGGGTTACTGTAGCTTCCTTTTTCTTCAAATTTCCTCAAAAATTTCAATAAAAAAACCTACCCAACAAGTGGTTTCTTTCAAGAAACAAGCCTTATAATCGACAATATGTCGATGGACTACTGTATTCAGAAACGAGACTTCTTTCAGAATATCATTCCATTTCTCAGTCGCCTGTTTTCCACTGAAATTCATCTTTTTGATCGCCACCGTTTGCTCGTTTTCCTTGTCGTAGGCCTGCAAAAATTGGGATTTTTAACCAAAAAATGGCAAAAAAACGGTTTTTAGAGCCAAAAATGTCAATTTTTGGGCTATAAATCACTAGAAATATCAATTTTTAGCCAAAAATTCGCGAAAAAACAGTTTTTTGAGCCAAAAAAGTCGATTTGTAGGCTAAAAATCACTGAAAATGTCGATTTTTATGGCTAAAAATTAGCTGAAAATTTCCATTTTTGGGCTAAAAATTAGCTTAAAGGTGGGGGGACAGGAGATTTTTTGGAGTTTTGTTGGAGATAGGGTATGCATTCTGACGTGACGGTGTACAACGCTTAATGTCACTCTGCGTACAACTGTCGTCCTCGCCTTTATGTATGCAATCGGGTTGCCGCTTTCTCTTTGCCCGCGTAGCTCAGTCGGTAGCGGCGCCGCACCCTCAATCCTCGCCTCCACAAGTTCAACTCCTCGAGGGGCATATTTAAAAGGGATTTCGGGAACATTTATTTTTTCATATCCCCCCACCTTTAAAATGTTGATTTTCGAGCTAAAATTGTATTTTTTGGCGATTTTTCATAGATTTTTCAGGAGTTTTTCCAGATTTCTGCCCCCAAAATTGTATTTTTTCGAGCTTTTCAGATAGCTCAATTTATGATTTTTATGATTTCAGCTAATTTTTAGCTCAAAAATCGACATTTTCAGTGACTTTTAGTCCAGAAAATCCACATTTTCTACTGATTTTAGCTCTCAAAATCGACATTTTTAGCTAGTTTTCAGCCCAAAAATCGACAGTTTTGCTAATTTTTAGCTAAAAATCGACATTTTCAGCTTATTTTAGGCTGAAAAATCGACATTTTCAGTGATTTTCAGGCCAAAAATCAATATTTTCAGTCATTTTTAGCCTGAAAATCGACATTTTTAGCAAAATTTAAGCCGAAAAATCGCAATTTTCGCCGATTCTTTTCATTTTTTTTCAGAAAAAAAATTGGTCATTTTCATTGATTTTTAACCAAAAAATCGGCATTTTTAGTGATTTTTAGTCCAAAAAATCGACATTTTCAGGGACTTTTTGCCTGAAAATCGACAATTCCGGTGATTTTCAGCCTGAAAAACCGACATTTTCAGCTATTTTTAGCCCAAAAAATCGACCAATTTTCGCAATTTTCTGCAATTTTTTTGTACAAAAACTCTATTTTTAAGCGTTTTAAACGCCTTTTTGCCTCCAAATAAGACAATTATCAGAATTTTCAGCATTTCATAAGATTTTTCAGATTTTTTGCCTCGAAATCTGCATTATCTTATTTTTACTGAATTTTTCTACAATTTTTCAGACTTTTTGGCTAGAAAATGCTCAAAATTAATGTTTTTTAATCGATTTTTCAGCATTTTTCAGTCATTTTTACATCATTTTCCAGCGAGTTTTTGACTTCAAATCGGTTATTTCTCCATATTTTTTGGCATTTTTTTTCTTAAAATCTGTAATTTTTACGAGGTTTCAGCGATTTTTGCCTCCAAATCGGCCATTTTTTCGATTTTTTAAGCCATTTTGGGTCACTTTTAGTCATTTTTCCGCCAGAAAAATCTCCAAAAAAGACTCACAAAATAAACGGCACCAAACGATCCATGTCCGATTTCTCTCAAATCCTGATACCGTACTTCTGGATCCTTCGTACTGAATAACGCCGCTATCACCGGGTCTTTGATCACACCGGGCTTTTGTAAAACGGCCGATGGAGCCATTGCTCAGCTTTATTTTGAAGAGAAAAATAATTATTAATTAATTTAGATTATTAGTATTGATTTTTTGATCCAACAATTCAGAATCTTCTTCTTTATTTGAATAAAGTAGTCGTTGTCGTCACCGGAGACATCAGCAATCAGATTTTTCGGATTTTTTCGACGTTTTTTCGGGGGAAAAAACGAAAATATCTGAAAATTGCGGGAAAATTAGGAGGGAAAATGAGCTAAAAAAGAGCAAAAAACGGGTAAAAATAGGCTAAAAAAGAGCAAAAATCGAGTGAAAAGCGGAAAAATTAGCTGAAAAATAGCAAAAATCGGTCAAAAAAGAGCAAAAATCGTGTATAAAATGGCTGAAAAAGGGGAAAAGGAGATAAAGATGATAGAAAATTGAGCAGTAGATTAAAAAATGAGGATTTTCAGCTGATTTTTAGCTCGAAAATCGACGTTTTAAGCCAATTTTCAGCCGGAAAATCGACATTTTCAGTGTTTTTTAGCTTAAAAATCAACATTTTCAGCTAACTTTTACCCATTTTTCAGCCAAATTACGGTATTTTTTCCGTTTTTAATCGGAAAATAGGGTTGAAAAACCAATGTTTCACTAAAAATCACATAAAAATATCACTAAGAATCACAAAAATCGGTAAAAAATCGCGATTTTCAGAACATTTAAGTCTGAAAATCGACATTTTAGGCCTATTTTGATAGTCTATTTTTCAGAAAAATATGAAAATTGACTGGAAATTTGAATTTTTGACTGAAATTCTCAAAAAATCGGATGATTTCAGCGATTGTTACACCAAAAATCGAAATTTTCAGCCATTTTTATCAAGTTTTAAGCCAATTTTCAGCTAAAATAGGGCCGAAAACCTCAATTTTTCATTGAAAATCACTGTTTTATGGCTGTTTTTAAGCTGAAAATCAACATTTTCAGCTGATTTTTAGCCTAAAAATCGACATTTCCAGTTAATTTTTAGCCCAAAAATCGCATTTCTAGTGATTTTTAGGCCATTTTAAGCTGAAAATCGTCAAAATTGATATGGACGAAAAATTATCATTTTCAGCTAATTTTCAGCCTAAAAATCAATAATTTTCACTAAAAATCACTGTTTTTTGTCTCTAAATGCATGCGACAGACAGAATGGACACAAAAATCGGATTATCGGCCACACTTTCGATTTTTTTTGTTTCCTATTTTTTTTGGAAATTTCTGTTGAAAAAGAGGGGGTGGGAATTACAGAGAAAATCTGAAAATATGGCTGAAATTTGGAGAAAAATCTGAAAATTACAGTGAAATTTTCAGCCAAAAATTACAGATTTTTCACAGAAAACGGGTCAACAAAAAACAGCAAATTTCGGTTCAAAAACCTAAAAATCCAGGAAAAATGGATATTTCTCAACATTTCGGCTCTAAGAGTCGCATTTTTGAGCTAGTACTGTTTCAAATTACCAACATTTTTCCATGTTTTTTTTCATTATTGTTCAAATTAAAAAATTCCAAATTTTCGCATACCGTAAAACCTGTAATAGAAGGGCCCCCTAAATGTCAACTTTGAGCTCATTTATCTCGGTCCCTGACAAAGATATGAAAATATTGTCACCTGATAAATTGTACATGATAACATGATAAACATTTTATCTGTTGACAATTTTCTGATATCTTTCGTAGGAACCGAGATAATTGATCTCAAATGTGACAGTGTGGGGGCCCTTCTATTACAGGTTTTACGGTATAAAAATCCCGAGAAACTTGTTTTTTTTTGTCTATTTCTCACATTCTGACTCAAAAAAAAAGTGTCTAGCGGGAGAAAACGAAAAGAGAACGAATGGAATGAATTGTGATGCTTCAATGCAAATAAAATCTAGAGAGTATTGACAATTGAGAGACGCAGAGAAAAAGCGAGAAAAAATAAAGTGCAATGGGAAGGAGAAGAAGAAAAGGGCGTTTTTTATTGGGAAACTATTAAAAAATTAGAATTTTATGGTCATTTGCAGATGGAAAAGTGCATTTTTAGAGTGGAAAATTGAAATTATGAAGATTTTTAGAGTGGAAAAGTCGGGAAAAGTGAATTTTCGAATAGAAAATTCGACGAAAATGAGTCAAAAATCATTAAAATGAGCGTTAAATCAGCCTAAAATGGCACAAATATAGCTGAAAATGAGCAATTTTAGAGTCAATTTCGGTAGAATTTTCGTGATTTTTGACAAAAATAACATGAAAATCATCGATTTTCGACTAAAAATTGTCAAAAATAGTTATAACTTGGCCAATATGAGTGATATTTGGCAAAAATGTGACAATTTTTTGGTTCAAGACAGGCTCAAATCTGAGCAACCCGAGCAATTTCAGACTAGAATCATCAAAATGAGTCAATTTGAACGGTTTTTAACCCATTTTGCTCTTAATACCTTGATTTTCGTGATTTTTGGCTCAAAATAGCTTGAATTTTCAGATTTTTCAGCTCAAAATGGCTCAATTTTACCGGTTTTTTGCCAAAAATCTACATTTTTGGGACATTTTTTAGAGTGAAAAAGGTGTAAAATTGCATATTTTGAGTGAAAATTCCAGAAAAAATCTGATAACTTCGAACAATTTGGTGAATTTTGGAAACTAAAAATTTGGGAATTTTTCAACTTTTTGGACATTTTTAACACTAAAAATTGCATTTTTTGGGTTAAAAATAGCTGAAAACTGCAGTTTTTGAGCCAAAAATCCACATTTTCAGCTAATTTTTAGCTTAAAAATCGACATTTTCAGTGATTTTCAGCCAAAGAATATCGAAATTCAAATCAGCTGAATTTTCAGATTTTTAACACTATTTTGAACTGTTTTTAGGGTGGAAAAAGACGAGAAATCCTATTTTTCAAGCCAAAAATAGAATTTTAGTGGTTTTTTGAAGGAAAACTTTGAATTTTTCTGAACATTTTTGGAGAATTTTCTAAAAAAAACTATTTTTATGACATCAAATATTTCCATATTTGTGTTGACTGGTTTCCCATCTTTATCACTTATCATTCAAATGATTCATCTATTTGCTTTTTCTAGTTCATTTTTTGAAAATTTTCGAAAATAAAAAACTTTTTTTGACTGAAAATTTTTTTTTGAAATTTTTCTAATAAAATTTTTCTTCATAAAACCAGGAATTTTTTGATAGTTTTTGATAAGAATTCTATGGAAAAAAAGATGGTTGCCAGAAGAAAAATTTAATTTTAAGACAAAAAATTTTTTTTGCACTAAAATTGAATTTTTCGAATGATAAAAATTGTGGCATCACATTGTCATGCCACTCGTCGTCTTATCAGTTGACAACGACCGCCCGGAGGCTCTAAAAAATTGAAAAACTTTGGAAAGAAGGGAAAAGTGGCAGATGTTCGGGACAGCTGAAAAAACACATTTTCCTACTGCAAAGTCATTGTTTGGACCGATTTTTTCGGTTTTTTCACAGTTTTTCATGCAAAAAATCACGAAAAATCAATAAAAATCATAGGAGAAGCCGGAAAAATCAGCGCCCGATAATCGGTGAAAATTGATAGTGTCGGCAGGGAGGCGAGAGAGTACACGAAACGAGGAGGGGCGAGAGAAAGTGTCGGCAGATATGACGCATGGTGTGCGAACACCGCCACGACATGTTGCACACACCGGGTGATTGGAAAATTTTGGAAAATTTCCAATCGCTTCGCTGGGCCAAATTTCAGATTTTTCGAAGTTTTTTTCAGGATTTTATGGGGAAATATACAATTTTAATGTTCTGAATTCAGTTTTGATGCGAAAAATCTCCAAAAATCCCTGAAAAATCGCGGAAAATCGGTGGAAAAAATTAGGAGAAAAAATAATTAAAATTAGGAATTTCAACGATGACTCATGGCGAAATTTCATGATTTCCTCAGTCTTAGATTTGCGTTTTTTCATCACTTTTCCTCATATTTTTGGGTTTTAAAGATAAATTAATTTTAGGTAAAAAATTTGAAAATTCGATTTTGACCCATTTTTTCGCTATTTCCTCCGGATTTTTGCTCATTTTTCACTCTAAACCCTTTTTTTCTGAACTCGAGATTCCAGAACTTGAAATGGTCCACGGACACAGTCACGACGGAGCTCCGTGCTCTGGACACCATGGAGAGGAGGGTGGCTCCCGTCCGGCGCCAACTCATGCGGATATGCAAGCGGTAATTTGATTTTTAGATATTTTAGGCCAGAAATTCTAAATTTTTCGACAAAAAAATCGCAAAAATTCCAATTTCCAGCTCATGGAGCAGCTCCGCGCCGCCGGTGTCGATGTCTCAAGCTTGCCGAACATTCCAACGGCGCCGCGTGACGTCGAGGAGGCTCGCAACAAGAGTTTCCAGTTCTGGAGCACTCAACCAGTGCCACAAATGGGTAATTTTGGGATTTAGAGTCCCAGGGCCATCTTCAAAGCAAAACTCACGATTATTAGCCAATTTTGATGTTTCAGGGTCGATTTTGGTCATTTCCGAAGCAAAAATTTCGATTTTAAGCTCAAAATTGACGTTTTCAGACCCAATAAACTCCTAGATAAGCTTTTTATAGACGAAAAATGATGGTTTAGCCATTCTTTATGGTTTTCGAGCCAATTTTGCTATTTTGTGGTTCGGGTCATTTTGAGATAAAATTAGTTGAATTTGGGTTCATTTTTGGCATTTTAAACGCTAAAAACCCATTTTCCGACCATTTTTAAGCTCAGAATGTCGTTTTTTAGGTCGAAAATTGCGGTTTTTGGCTTTTTTAGGTCACATTGAGTAGTGTTTGAGTGATTTCCGAGTTTTGAGGGTAATTTTTTAGTGTTTTAGTTCTATTTTCATGAATTTTAAGCCATTTTTTCCAGATGAACTGGTGCCAGCCGATGTGAACTGCGCGATCGAGGAGAACATTCCATTGGACAAGGTCCGCGCCGAGCCATTCACCCTCCCAACTGGTTTCCGTTGGGCCAACGTCGATTTGAATGATAAGGATCAGTTGGATGAACTCTACAATCTCCTGACCAAGAACTATGTCGAAGACGACGACTCGATGTTCCGTTTCGATTATTCGGCGGAATTCCTGAAGTGGGCTCTTCAAGTACCCGGATATCGTCCAGAATGGCACTGTGGTGTCCGTGCTGATGGATCGAATCGCCTTTTGGCATTCATTGGAGCCGTCCCACAGACTGTTCGGGTCTATGATAAGACCGTTCCGATGGTTGAGATCAATTTCCTTTGCGTTCATAAGAATCTCCGTTCGAGACGTGTGGCACCGGTTCTTATTCGAGAAATCACTCGTCGTGTCAATATCACTGGTAGGGTCCAGAAAACCGTTTTTCCGGAAAAAAACCTGAAAATCTTGAATTTTTGGGAAAATCACAAAAAACGCCCCGCAAATCTGAAATCAGCGTGAAAAATGGGTCTAGATAGCTTTTTCTGGAAGTTGCTAGCTCAATTTCAAAGTTTTCCGGGTTACTGTAGCGCCAAAAGTACGCAAACACCACATCTTACGACACTTTGTGCTAGAACGCTAGAAATTGGATTTTCGAGTAATTTTGGGGCGCTGAATTCGAATTTGATACGTTGAAATGGCCTAGAAATGATCGGATATTGACCTGGTGTGATTTCTAGGTCCACGGCCTCCGGAAAGTGAAAAAATTTCAAATTTCCTCTCGGTGTCTGCGCCCTCTCTCTCGCGCCGGCACGCTAGCCTCTCTGCGCCCTCTTCACTCTCGTCACTAGGACATATTGTCGGATTAAAAAAAGTGGGACTTGAGAATTGCGGACGCGCCGCTTGTGTCGATTTACGAGGGGGGCGTGGCGAAAACGCAATATCGCGGCGCGGTCGAATTGCAACCCCCCGCACACCGATAATTTCTGTCTTTTTTCTACACATTTTATGCAATAAAATGGTTTTTAAAGCAGATTTTTGCTGTTTAAAAGATGTTTTTGTGAAAAAAACATTATTTTTCAAGTCATCCCCCGTTCGAATGTTGTGATTATATATCTCAAATGCTGATTCATGTTCACTTTTGAATTGTACCCTTCAATTTTTTACATATTTATATATTTCCATTCAAAAATCTGCTTTAAAAACCATTTTATTGCATAAAATGTGTAGAAAAAAGACAGAAATTATCGGTGTGCGGGGGGTTGCAATTCGACCGCGCCGCGATATTGCGTTTTCGCCACGCCCCCTCGTAAATCGACACAAGCGGCGCGTCCGCAATTCTCAAGTCCCACTTTTTTTAATCCGACAATAGACTGGAAAAATGGCTGAAAAATCTGAAATTGGACCGTTTTTGAAAAATTTTTTCCAAGAAAGTCAAGAACGATAGTCGAAATATAGAATTCGCATGAAATTACAGCCTGAAATTAAAAAAAAATGGGGAGAAAAACAGAAAAACAGATTTTGAACCCACTTTATTCCATGAGTTCACAAGCAAAGAAGCTGTTTTATGGCTCAAAATGACCGCAATTAAATTTAGAACAATCTGTTGGAAGCAGATTTTTGATAAAATTTTTCGATTTTTTGAAAAGTTTCAAAAACCCTCAAAAAATCGAAATTTAGTACTGGAAAATTGACCAGTGTTTTTTGAGAGTCTCCGTGGACCGATTTTCTTGGATGATACATCAAAACAATTGGCTTTAAATTGTCTACAAACTGTTGGTTTCGGATTTCTCGAAAACTGGTTTTTTAAAAAATTTGCTACCAAAACGTCCAAAAATCACGACAAATTGGCCTACAAAAGTTATTTAGAGTATATGTAGATGACCCAAAATTGGTCAGACTATTCAACTAGACTCATTTTACGTTAATACATCGCAACTTTCAAGATAATGCTCTTGAATAGTCTGAAATTTCTTATTTTTCTGAAAATATGGTACCTTTCTTCTGTAGCCTCTCATTCTATCAGCCATGAAAATTAGTGTGAATTTTTTGTTTAAAAAAAGAGCTGATGAGTTTTTCTATCCATTTTGCAATGTTTTTTGAAAAAATTCTGCTGTTTTTCATGAGTTTGACGTCTTCAAAGTTGAGCTAAAAAGTACGCAATTTCGTAATGCAAGCGCGCCCTGTTTGCACGGGCGAGAGAGAGAGGGGGAAAAGGCATTGTCGACCGTAGTTTTTCGCGAAAAATTTATTCGCCAGGAGGCCGTGAGGTCATTTTAACATGGTGGCCGAACTTTGAGTTTTCTAGGCCACCGACTTTTTTTGCCTGAAAATGGACAGACATTAACCTGGTGGGTTTTCTAGGATCTTTACCACGGTGGCCTAGAAAACTCAAAGTTCGGCCACCATGTTAAAATGACCTAGAAATCACACCAGGTTAATGTCTGTCCATTTTCAGGCAAAAAAAGTCGGTGGCCTAGAAAACTCAATTTGGAAAAGTTAGGCCACCATGCTAAAATGACCTAGAAATGGCTTGGTATTCCCGTTGTGTGTATTCTAAGCCATTATAGCATAGTGGCCTAGAAAACTCAAGTTGAGGTTTCTAGGCCACCATTCTAAATAACCTAGAAATGACGTAACATTTCCCTGAGGTGCTTTCTAGGCTATGTTAGCATGGTGGCCTAGAAAACTCAACTTGCAAAAGTTAGGCCACCATGGTAAGTGGCCTAAAAACACACAGTTTTAAGTTTCGTTAGCAGATTCGAATTCAGCGTCCCAAAATTACTCGAAAACCCAATTTTCAGCATTCTAGCTCAAAGTGTCGTAAGATGTGGTGTTTGCGTACTTTTGGCGCTACAGTAACCCATAAAACATGGAAATTGAGCTAGAAAGTTCTAGAAAATGCTGTCTAGACTCATTTTTCACACTGATTTCGAATTTGAAGGATTCAAATTCAGCTTCCCAAGAGTAACTGACCAAAAAACGGACTTTCAGGAATCTTCCAAGCTGCCTTCACTGCTGGAATCGTCATCCCGAAGCCTGTCTCCGTGTGCCGTTACTATCACCGTTCCCTCAACCCACGAAAGCTGATCGATGTCCGTTTCTCGCATCTCTCAGCCAAAATGACAATGGCGCGTACCATCAAACTGTACAAATTGCCAGATGAGCCGGCGACTCGGAACCTCCGCGAGATGAAGGAATCCGATGTTCCACAGGTGTTCAAATTGCTCACCACCAGTCTCAAACAGTACTCCCTGGCACCGGTCTTCAAGGATGAGGAGGAAATGGCGCATGCCTTGTTGCCACGGAAGAATGTTGTGTATTCGTATGTTGCTCAGGTAAGGGATTTAAGGATGAGCAATGAGCTGGAAACCGGTGAAATTGAGCCGAAGAGCTTCAAAATCAGTATAAATACGACTATACTTCGTTTAAAGTGGGCGGAGCTTAGCTCATTTTGAATATTAAAATTTTGATTTAAAATTTTCAATATTAATAAAACTACAGTAATCCTCGGAAATTCTGTAATTTTCAGTCATTTTATTCTTTCGATTTTTCGGAATTTCGATCAAATTTAAGAATGAGCAATGGGTTAAGGAGCTCGAAAAGGGTCGAAATTGAGCCTAGTTTGACCATAGTTTTGCCAGTTTTCGACCAATTTGAAAAGTTCAAATTCAATTAAAATTGGCTTGAATTTAGCTTCAAAATAAGTATAAACATGACTTTATTAGGCTCCGCCCCTTTTCTGGAAAGTGGGCGGAGCCTGGGCTCGTCTTGAAGCTAAAAAATTGCGAAAAATCAAAAAGAGACATAAAATGACTCATTTGAACCGAAAAGTAGCAAAAAATTGCATCAAAATTTGGCTGAAAATGAGTTAGAAAACTACAGTAATATTATGGAAATTAAGCTCCGCCCCTTTTTTGTGAAGGTGGGCGGAGCCTATGCTCGTTTTGAAGCTTAAAATATAGGGAAATATGATTAAATAGGTTTAAAATTGCAAAAAATTGACAAAAATGAGTTATTTTGAACCGAAAAATGCGTAAATATCATCGAAATTTGGCTAAAATTGAGCCTTAAAACTACAGTAATTCTCCAAAATCGGACAATTTTTTTTGCAAAAATTACATGATTTACAGTAATTTTCATCGGTAAATTCAAAAATGACATCAAAAAATTTGGCTCAAATTAAGCCTGAAATGAGTTGAACGTTCAGAAAACTACAGTAATCCTCAAAAATTGAAAAAAAAACGTCTTGAAATTTGCAGTGATTTTAACCGAAAAATTCAAAAGTGACATGAAAATTTGGCCCTAATTGAGCGCAAAATGAGTCAGACACCGAGAAAACTACAGTAATCCTTGAAAAAAATCAGAAAAAATATTGAAAATTCTGTAACTTTGAGTCATTTTCGGCGCTTTTTTCTCCGATTTTTCAGAATTACAAGCAAATTTAAGAATGAGCAATAAGCTCGAAAATCGTCGAAATTGAGCTAGTATTGTTAAAAAATTCGAAAAGCGTCAAATTTGGCTTGAAATGCGCTTTAAAATTAGTATAAACATGGTTTTATTAGGCTCCGCCCCTTTTGTGGAAAGTGGGCGGAGCCTAGTACTATTTTTGGAGCTAACTTTCGGGAATTTCAAAAACAAAAAATCAGAAATACAATTCAAAATTGGCTCAAATAGAGCCGAAAATGAGATTTTTCGATTTTTCGAAAACTACAGTAATCCTCAAAAATGAGACATTTTTTCAAAAAAAAAAATCATAATTTTTAGTCATTTTTTCCAAAAAAAATCATAATTTTTAGTCATTTTCAGCGCTATTTTCTCCGATTTTTCAATTTTTTCCTTTTTTTTGCAGAATCTCAATGGAAAAATCACCGATCTCGTGTCGTTCTACTCTCTCCCATCATCCGTTATGGGTAATGCCAACCATAAGACCATCTTCGCCGCCTATCTCTACTACTACGTCGCTGGATCCGTGTCTGTGAAGCAACTGATCAACGACGCGTTGATTCTGGCCAACAAGGAGAAATTCGACGTCTTCAACGCGCTTGATTTGATGCACAACGAGAAGATTTTCGCGGATTTGAAGTTTGGAAAGGGAGACGGAAATCTACAGTACTACCTGTACAACTGGAAGTGCGCCGACATGAAACCAAGTCAGATCGGACTTGTTCTTCAATAAAACTGTTTTTTGTTGTCTGAAATTGCTGAAATTCCCTCTGAAAATCGCCCCAAAAATCTCTCTTTTCCCTCTTTAATTTGTCTGAAAATCGCTGAAAATCTGTCTAAAAATGTTGAAAAATCCCAAAAAATTGAGTTTTATGGAATTTTTGGCTGAAAATTTGGCGAAAAAATTCAAAATTTCCAGGTTTATTTCTCGGAAAATCCACTCGAAAAATCGAAATTTTTGGTTTTTTCAAATTTTTTTGAAAGATTTTTCATGGTTTTTCTTTCAAAAATTGCTTCAAAAATCCCATTTTTCTTAGATTTTCCCCGAATTTTCCCCCATTTTTTCCTCCTCTGCAAACGCGCTCTTTTGAGAATTTTCTTGAATTTTTTTGAATTTTTCTCAATAGAGCGCGTTTTCCACTTTGCTTTTTTTCAGTTTCCTCAAGTAGATTTTCCTCTTTTTTTTTAGTGAAAACGCGCTCCATTGAGAATTTCCCTGAAGGTTGTCATTAGAGCGTATTTGCTTCTCCTTTCCCCTCCCACCATTCTTTATATATTGAGCAAACGCGCTCTATTGAGAATCAGTCAGGATTTTCTCCATAGAGCGCGTTTGCTCTCTATTTTCCCCAAATTTTTTATATTTATTTGGCTTCCTTTCTTTGTCTCTTTTCGTTTTTGATGACCCCATATATATTTTTATTTAAGAAGAGTAATAATTATTTTTTTTTGGTCTAATGAATAAAGCATCTCTGTGTTGATTTTTTGTGGTTTTTCTGAAAAATTAGATTTTTAGAAGACTCCAGATCGGAAAAATCATCATTTTTTATCAAATTTTGGTTCATTTTTTGAATTTTCAGGCAGAATTTTCAAAAAAAAGTTGTTTTTTTTTCAAAATTTTATTTTCCTCTCCCCCGCTCTCCCTCTCTTTCGCCTCCCTCTCGCCTCCCCCATCCTTCTTGTACGCCCTCCGCCTCCTCCCCTTGGCGTGCAGTCATGTCCGAGTGGTTAAGGAGATTGACTAGAAATCAATTGGGCTCTGCCCGCGTAGGTTCGAATCCTGCTGACTGCGTTAACCTTTTTTCTCTTTTTTCTCTCTTTTCGAAGAACTTTTAGGGATAAAACATGGGTTTTTTTGTATATTTGGGAAGTAAACTTCTCAATTTTCCGAAATTCGGGAAATCGTGAAATGGAGAAATTCGAAAATTCAAAACAACTGATAGTGAGCAATTCATAAGAAGATTTATAAAATTTGGAATTTTCTCCAAATTTCTGAAGCTTCAAGCAATCTAAAAGCGTTTAAAATTCAATTTGCAGTTTTTTTCTTCGGTTCATATAACTTCAAAAAACCCAAAATTACCGTATTTGTTGTCTAACACCATCAACCTTGAGCCAGTGAACTTTGAGCTCAACTATCTCGGTTCCTATAATAGATATCAAAAATTTGTCAACTGATAAAATATTGCTCTTTTTATGACAGATATTTTAACAGTTGGCAATTTCTTGATATCTTTTACAGGAATCGAGATAAATTGGCTTGAAATTGATGGTTTGACTGGGGGCTTCTATTAGAAGAAATACGGTACTATAAAAGCTCAAACTTTTGGAAACATCCATTTTTCTACAGGACAAATTGAGAAAATTAGAAAAATTGGGTGTTGGCTTCAAAATTTTTTTTTCGCTTTCTCAAAAAAATTTTTTTTTGAAATTGAAAATTTTTCCACAATGAATCATATCAAACTTCTTATCATTTCAATTCTTTCAATTTTTTTTTTCGAAAAATTGTAAGAATTTCTTCTTCTTTTTCTTATTTTCTCTCTCCCTCTCTCATCAAAGTGAGAAGAAGAGAGAAGACGAGAGAGTGTTGGATCGGCAGAGACGCAGACACAACAAGTGTACAACACGGAGGGTAGTATTATATGTTTGCCAGACCGACAATGCATCGATTTTCTCAAGAAAAGTTTTTATTTTTCTTAACTTTTTCTTTTTTTGTAGTTTGTAGTTTTATCCTCGATATTCACTTTTTGTATTATTTGAGTGTACTGTAATTAGAGCTTTCTTTAAAAGTTCTGTTTTTAATGAATCTTTTAAAATCGAATATTTGGAAATTTCTCTAAAATGTGATTATTCGGAAAATTTGAATTTCAAAAAGAGTCGAAAAATTTAGAGTTTTGAAATTTTCAAATTCTAAATAATAATTTAAATTCAAAAAGTTTTGAAATCTCCAAAAATTCTAACTTTTCAAAGAATCTGAATTTTCAGGTTTTAGAAATCCGAAATTTGGAATTCCAGAAACTTCGAAACATTCCAAAATTCCCGTAAAACCTGTAATAGAAGGGCCCCCTAATTTCGAGCCATTTTATCTCGGTTTAACCGAGATAATTGAGTTCAAAGTTGACGGTGTGGGAGCCCTTCTATTAGAGGTTTTATGGTATTCTGGAATCCTCCAGAAGATTTCAGAGCGTCGGAATTTCTAAAATTCTAAATTTCTAAAATCCTGAAAATCCTGAAAATACTAATATTCTGAAATTCTAAGATTCTGAAATTCGAAAACTCAAAAATTCAGAAATTCAGAAATTCAGAAATTCAGAAATTCAGAAATTCTAAAACTCTGAAAATCCAAAAAAAAATTGGATTTTTCAAAATTTCGAACCATTCTAAAAAATATTCCAAATTTCAGGCTCAATTCCAGACAAAACTCGAATATTCCGAACGAAAAATAAGACATTTTGAATTTTGTTTCAATTTCAAACTAATTATCTTTTTTTTGGCGTTTTTTCATAAATTGTCTCAAAATTCTCCAATTTTTTCAGGTAAATTTCACCTAAAAATCACAAAATCACAAAAATGGGCGGATTTTCAATATTTTCGCGGAATTCGAAGCCAATTTATGCGAAAGTGAGTACGATGGATGCGGATTTGGAGAAGATTGTAATTGAAAAAACATGGACAGGAAGACATTTATTTGAAGCGGTTTGTCGAATTATTGGACTCCGGGAAACATGGTATTTCGGACTACAGTATACCAACAAAAAGAATATTCCATGTTGGCTGCAGAATGATAAAACGGTGAGACATTTTTGGTT
Source organism: Caenorhabditis nigoni (assembly GCA_027920645.1). NCBI lineage: Eukaryota > Metazoa > Nematoda > Chromadorea > Rhabditida > Rhabditidae > Caenorhabditis > Caenorhabditis nigoni. Next base: position 3,753,272 of record CP115866.1, on the reverse strand, counting down.
TATAAAGGGGTTTTTGAACTTAAAAATCACTTAAAATGGACATATTTGGAAAAATTGATAATTCCAAAAAAATTTTTGTAATTCTGAAATGTTTTGCCAGGATTTCCGCTTCTCGCGCTTTTTGCTCCATTCGGAGAAGTGTTTCTACTGAATGAAATAAGGAAAATTAGCGCTTGAAACTAAGATTTCTGGATGTTTGAAGTTTCAAGCTTCAAAATGAGCCCCATATTGACCTACTTAGCTCAACTTTGAATTTTGATCTACCAGCCGCGCCGCACGACCGCGACGCGCGCAAAAAGTAGAAATTAAGCAAACCTGAGCATGATTATACTCATTTTGAAGCTCACGACAAGCAAAAACCGATTTTAGCATCAAAAATGAGCTTGACAAAAAGACTAGAAAAGTTATAAGCTTTTTAATTTTTCACCAAAAGTTTTGATTGCCCTATAACTTCGATAGTATCCTATTGAGACAGTCGAAAACTAGAAATTCGCGTTTCTCAAGTTGTACGCTTCAAAATAAGCCCCAGATTGACCCAGTTTGCTCAATTTCGAGTTTTGACCTACCAACCGCGCCGCACGACCGCGACGCATCCGAAAAACTGAAGTTGAGCAAACCTAAGCATGATTATATTTATTTTGAAGCTCACGACAAGCAAAAACCGATTTTAGCATCAAAAATGAGCTTGACAAAATTCTAGAAAAGTAAAAAGCTTTTGAATATTTCACCCAAATTTTTGACTGTCCCAAAGCGACGATATTTTTAGATTCAGACTTCCGAAACACGAAATTTCGAGAATTTAAAATTGCGAGCTTCGAAATGAGTCCCATATTAACCTACTTTGCTTAATTTTGAGTTTTGACCCACCAACCGCGCCGCACGACCGCGACGCACCAAAAAGTTGAAACCGAGCAAACCTAAGCATGATTATACTCATTTTGAAGCTAACAACAAGGAAAATCCAATTCTGATGTTAAAAATGAGTTTGACAAGAAGTCTAGAAAAGTTAGAAGCTATTGAATGTATCACCTAAATTTTAGAATTTTAAAATTTTCTAAGTTTTCAAAACCTGCAAATTTCAGATATGCGGCCAGGACGTCCAAAAAGACCCCTCCGATGCGAGTTTCCATTTTCTGTTCCTCGTGAAATTCTATCCAGAAGACGTCGAGCCAGAAATCATCCTCGACGTCACTCGTCACTTATTTTTCCTCCAAATTCGAGAAGCCATCCTCTCAATGAACCTGTATTGTTCTCCAGAAGCCTCTGTACTCCTAGCCAGTTTTGCAGTCCAAGCCATGGTACGGTATTCCTTATTTTTAAGCCAAAAACTACAGTAATCCAATTCAGCACGGCGATTGCACAGATGAAGTTGGACCCATTGACCTGGACAAACATTTGCCAAAAAGTGTAATCGATCAATATGATATGAGTGCAGATATGTGGAGAGATCGAATCAAACGATGGTGGTCTCGAAACGCCGGGCAATCCAGGGAGGAGGCGGAGCTTGAGTATTTAAGAGTTGCACAGGATTTGGAAATGTATGGAATTCTTTACTATCCTATTTGTGTAAGTTTTCATTGATTTTTATAGATTTGGGAGGTTTTGAGCTTTAAAATGAGCCCCATATTGACCTATTTTAGAGCACTTTGAATTTTGACCTACAAACCGCGCCGCGAGACCGCGACGCAGCCGAAAATTGAAAGTGGGCAAACCTAGGCATGATTATACTCATTTTGAAGCTAACAACAAACAAAATCTGATTGCAACTTCAAAAATGAGGTTGACAAAAGTCTAGAAATGTTACAACCTTTTGAATTTTTCAGCTAAATTTTGATAATCCTGCAATAGCAATATCATCTTATTTAGTGGTTTGAAAGTAAGAAAATTAGAATTCTCAAGTTACGAGCTTCAAAACGAACCCCATATTGACCCACTTTGCTCACTTTCGAGTTTTGACCTACTTAGCCGCGACGCACGACCGCGACGCATCCCAAAAATGAAAGTTCAGCAAGCATGGGCATGATAATACTCATTTTGAAGCTGCTGACAAGCGAAATCCAAATTTGTCATCAAAAATTAGATTGACAAAAATCTAGAAAAGTTACAGACTTTTAAGTTATTTAGCTAAAATTTTGCTAGTCCTATAATGACGATATAATTTGATTTTGACGCATGAAAGTAAAATACATAGAATTCTCAGGTTGCGAGCTTCAAAATGAGCCCCATATTGCCCTATTTTGCACAACTTTGAGTTTTGACCTACCGACCGCGCCGCGCGACCGCGACGCACTCGAAAAACTAAAATCGAGCAAAGCTAGTCATGATTATACTTATTTTAAAGCTAACAATGAGCTAAATCCAATTTTGATATTAAGGAATAAATTGACTCAAATCTAGAAAAGTTACAAACTTTTGACTTTTTCATCCAACTTTTTCTTTCAGTCTTAAAATGGTAATATCATATGATGTAGATGTTTGAGGGTGATAAATTTTGAGTTCTGAGGTTGCAAACTTCAAAATTAGCTCCTTCATGACCTATTTTGCTTCATTTTGATTTTTGACCTACTGACCGCGCCGCACGACCGCGACGCGCCCAAAAATCAAAATCAATCAACCCTAGACATGATTATACTCATTTGAAGCTCTCAACGAGTCAAATCCAAATATATAATCATCGAATCTTTCAGAACAACAAAGAAACAGACCTTCATCTTGGAATATCTGCTCAAGGATTGGGAATCTATAAGGGTGTGAATCGGATAACACCTCGCCCGTTTTTCAGTTGGAGTGAGATTAAAAATATTCAATTTAAGAGTCGAAAAGTGAGTTTTTAAACCATAATTTTTAATATTTTAGAGAAAATCGATTTTTCAGTTCCATATGAAAACCGTCGACAAGTCGACAATATCGTTTCGATCGCGAGAAACATCAATCGATTCGTCGATTTTGGATTTATGTATAGGAACACACAACCTGTATTTGAGAAGGAGGCAACCAGATACATTAGAGGTTTGAATTTTTGAACTCAGCGTTTGAAGAGCGTTAAAATGAGTATAATCATGCCTATCTTCGCTTAAAATTGGTTTTTCGGGTGCGTCGCGGTCGGGCGGCGCGGTCGGTAGGTCAAAACTCGAAGTGAAGCAAAGTAGGGCAATATGGGGCTCATTTTGAAGCTCTCCGGCTCGAAAATTCGAAAATCATAGTTTCAGGCACTGTAAAAGCAATTTTTCCATTACAAGGGCATGAAGAGAATTTCTCAAAACTTGGAAGTGCTGTAACTTCTGATATTTTTGTTCAAATTGAATAATGATTTTAGATTCGTAATTCTCTTGTTGAGAGCTTCAAAATGAGTATAATCATGCCTAGGTTTGCTCAAATTTACTTTTTTCGGTGCGTCGCGGTCGCGTTGCGGCTAAGTAGGCCAAAATTCAAAATTGAGCGATTTAGGGCAATATGGAGCTCATTTCGAAGCTCTAAACTTCTCAAATCCAATTTTCCTACTCTCAGGTTCAACAAATGAGGTCTCAGGCCAAAGAGGACAAGCAAAGGAGGTCTGTGGAGCAGGCGAAAATTGCATTAGAGCGAAAAGAGCGTCAACAAATGGAAAAAGAGTGCAAGGAACTGAAACAACAGGTAGAACTGATGACAATGGAATTGATGAAAGCGCAGGAGAGTGTTCGGAAAGCAGAAGAGGCGAATGATCAATTGGCGGAGAAAGCGAGACATTCTGAACATGAAACTTTGATGTTGTACAAACAGAAAAGTGAAGTGGAGGCAGAATGTAATCGGTTGAGCATGAATAATATGAAGGTGAGAGTTGGGGAGCATATTTTATTGGAATTTGTCTCGTTGAGAGCTTTAAAATGAGTATAATCACGCCTAGGTTTGCTCAACTTCAGTTTTTCGGATGCGTCGCGGTCGTGCGGCGCGGTTGGTAGGTCAAAACTCGAAATTGAGCAAACAGGGTCAATATGGGGCTCATTTTAAAGCTGGAAACCTCAAAAATTCAAAAATGTCTGTTTCAAACATTTTAATTCAATAGTATGCCGACCAAAGGGTTATCAAAACTTTGGGTGAAAAATTGAAAGCCTTGTAATTTTTCTAGACTTTTGTTAACCTGATTTTTGATATTCATATTGAATTTCGTTTGTTGTAAGCTTCAAAATGAGTATAATCACGCCTAGATTTGCTCAACTTTAGTTTTTCGGGTGCGTCGCGGTCGTGCGGCGCGGTTGGTAGGTCAAAACACAAAGTTAAGCAATATAGGTCAATATGGGGCTCATTTCAAAGCTCGAAACCTCAAAAATTCAAAAATCATAATTTCAAGGGCTCAACTTCATTATTTCAGTCAGAAGAAGCACTTCTCCGAATGGAGCGAAAAGCGCGAGAAGCGGAAATCCTGGCGAAACAGATGTCAATGTCGCTGGCTGATGTCAGTTTGGATGCGAATCGAAAAATGACACAGTACTCGAGTCAGACGGCTTTGGTTATTGATCCAGTGAGTTTTTAGAGAAAAAATTTGGATTTAAAAATGTTTAATTCTAGAATTGGCACCAACAACACCAGGGACACCCTGGAATGCCAAGTACTGGGTCCTATCATCAATTGCAATCGTTGGAAAGTGAGAATTTTAAAAATTTCGAAAATTTGATAACCTGAAATTCCAGATTCTCACCCATCGTCCCAACAGATGATGTCACGAAGTCTAAACATGCCATCCACATTCTCCTCCCCAATTCCCTCGAATCCACCTCCGAATCTTCAGAATCCACCACTTCAGAATTCTCAGAATTCTCAAAATATTCAGAATTCACAGAATCCCAAAGCTCCGCCCACTTATGGCTCCGGGCTCATCGTTCCGCCTCCAGATCCCTCGATTAGTCAGATTTTCGAACAACAAACGATTTTGATGGAATTGGAAAAATCCAGGTAGGTTTTGATAATCAAAATTGAATTCCTGACATCAAGAGCTTCAAAATAAGTATAATCATGCCTAGGTTTGGTTGATTTTGCTTTGTTCGGTGCGTCGCGGTCGTGCGGCGCGGTCGATAGGTCAAAATCGAAAAATGAGCAAAATAGGACAATATGGGGCTTATTTCAAAGCTCTCCACCTCCGTAAATTGAATAATTTAGTTTTAAGCGCTTTGTGAATTCAATATTGCTAATATAGTTGCTTCAAGGTATTCCCTGCAAATTTGAAAGCATTGTAACTTTTCTAAACTTTTGTGAAATTTATTTTTGATGCTAAAATTGAATTTTGCTTGTTGTTAGCTTTAAAAAGAGTATAATCAAGCCTAGGTGTGCTCAGTTTTGAGTTTTGACCTACCAACCGCGCCGCACGACCGCGACGCACCCAAAAAACTGAATTTGAGCAAACCTAGGCATGATTATACTCATTTTAAAGCTAAAAACAAGCAAAATCTGATTTTCACATCAAAAATTAGTTTGACGAAAGTCTCGAGAAGTTAAAAGCTTTTGAAAATTTCCTTCAAAGTTTTGATAGCCCTCTAATGGCAATACTATTTGGTATGAATGCTTGAAAGTCCCAAATTTGAAGTTCTCAAGTTGTGCGCTTCAAAATGAGCCCCATATTGACCTATTTTGCTCAACTTTCAATTTTGACCTACCAACCGCGCCGCACGACCGCGATGCACCCAAAAAATGAAATTTTAGCAAACCTAGGCATGATTATACTCATTTTGAAGCTCCTGACAAGCAAAACCCAAATTTAACTTCAAAAATGAGTTTATAGAAACTCTAGAAAAGTTACAACTCAAAAAATCGAAAGATGTTTACAGAAACGAATACGAAAAACGAGCGAGAATATTCAAAGAGCATTTAGAGGAGCTACGCGGTGATATTGATGGATTGAAGAGAGACGAAAATGTGACAGTTGGGGGACAAAATGGGACACAAAATGGGACACAAACAATTCAACAACACCGAGAACACGATGCGATTCATGCTCAAAATGTTGCTCAGGGTTTTGATAAATTTACGACGATGCGAATGGTAAGAGAGGGTTACTGTAGAATTTGAAGTGTACTGTAATCTTAAAACAGGAGCATTGTAGGGTTTCCAAAAGGTTTACTGTACCTTTAGTTAATATTACTATAGTTTCAAGGGATTACTGTACCTTGAAACAGATTCCTCATGCTTTTTAGGATAACTGTACTTCAAAATTAGATTACTGTAGGTGTGGCCGCTGTAATGGTAATGGTACTTCACTAAAAAATCGGGATTACTGTAGCTTTTTCTAAGGGTTACTGGAGATTTTCAAAAGGTACTGTGGTTGAAGAAGCTACTGTAGCTTTTTGACGTCATTTTAGTTTCGGAGAAGGTTACTGTAGTTTTCGGTAACTGTAGGATTACTGTAGACGTTTAGGATTACTGAAGTTTTTTGACGGTTACTGTAGTTAAAAACTGTATTCTAGAGAAGTATTACTGTACCATCAAATTAGATTACTGTAGCTTTTTGAGAGGTTACTCTAACTTCCTCAAAGAGTTACTGTAGCTTTACTGGATTACTGTAGTTTGGAAAAAACTTTTTTTTGGAAAAATCAATATTTGCACTGCTGATAACTCGGCTCTTTGTGATTTGTCAGTGGATTTTGCTGACAATCAACTTCCGAAAAAAAAGAAATTTTGATGATAAAAAGTAAAAATTTTCGTTATCAGTTATCAGTTCTTTTCAATTTTTCGCGAAAATTTCGCTGATGTAATTTTTAAAAAATTCAATTTTTCCATTTTTTCCGAAAATTTTAACTTTTGAAACTTTAGGAAGATACTGTAGGATTACTGTAGTTTTCAAAAAATCGGAAAAATTGAATTTCTGATTTTTTTCAAAAAAGAGTTTTTCTAGAAAAAATCGAAATCCGCAAGTTCGATTGGATCATCTTCCTCTTGCTCACCCGATCCCGCTTCCCCTACCGTAGTCATCACACGCTACGCGGCCGCGTCGCGTCGACAGCCACCGCGTAGCGGTGGTGTCCCAACTACAGTAACCCACAGAACATCAAAAGGGGGTTTAGGCCATTTTAATATGAGATTGTTGCCTCCGAGGCAACAGTCTTATGACGTGGCAAGGGGAAGTGAATGGGTTGAAGCGGACATCTAGGGCGTGTGGACACACAGACAGAAATGTGAGAAAATAGAATGTTGTGAAGTGTGGAAAGAGTGCAGAGAAACTGATTTTTTGGATTTTTGAAAGAACTAATATTGTGTTTTTACTGAAGTTAAGAGTGTTTGTTCTATATAGAAATTTCGGGAAAAATCTGAAAATTCGGGTTTTCTGAAATTTTCGAAATGTTTTTATTCTGAAAATTCGAAATTTCTGGAAAAGAGTGTGTGGGTTGTGGCTAATTTTGTGTTTTCTCTTGAGTTTGTAGTAATTTTGGGAATTTCTGAATTTCTAAATTTCTAAATTTCTGAATTTCTGAATTTCTGAATTTCTGAATTTCTGAATTTCTGAATTTCTGAATTTCTGAATTTCTGAATTTCTGAATTTCTGAATTTCTGAATTTCTGAATTTCTGAATTTCTGAATTTCTAAATTTCTGAATTTCTGAATTTCGGATTTTCTGAATTTCTGAATTTTTGGATTTCTGAATTTCTGAATTTCTGAATTTCTGAATTTCCTGGAATTTCTGAATTTCCTGGAATTTCTGAATTTCTGAATTTCTAAATTTCTGAATTTCTAAATCCCAAAATCTCTAATTTTCTCAATATTAGGATTTTTCAGGAATTTTCAGAATTTTGCGTTTCTAACTTTTTTTTTTTGGATTTTTGTGATTTTTTGAATTTTCCAATTTTTTCAAAAATTCTTAAATTTTCAGAGTATGCGAGGAACCCCACGACAGCGAGCCCAGGCTTTTGATGGAATGTGATTCTACTTTTTTCAAATTTCAAATTTCTATGTATCGATTTACTTTCTTTTTTCAAATTTCCTTATTTTTCCCGCCAATTTTTCTATTCAGTTTCCCACAATTCGAATTACGAGATACCTGTTTTCCCACCACCCATTTCTGCTCATTGATTATTGATTTTTGTGCCGTATTGATTTTTTTTTGTTTCGAAAAAATATTGATTTTTTTTTCGTTTCAAGACCCAAAACGCGTATTTTTTATTGATTAACCTAAAAAACGAGGCATATTATTTGTACCATATCGATTTTTGAAAAAATACAAATTTCTATTTTTATCTGAAAATTCTGGAATTTTTTTTTCATTTTTTTGCAAAATGACTATTGTTTACCTTTTTCTATTTTTAGCCTAAAAATTTTCAATTTTTTCTGAAATTTCAGATTTTCAGATCCCGAAAATGGAGAAGAAATTCACGGTTTTTGTGTACGGGACACTGAAATCTGGAGAGCCGAATCATAAGACTTTGGCTGAAACTGATGGAGAGTATCGGTGAGATTTTATTGGTTTAATTTGGCGGGAATTTTGAACATTTCCGAAAATTCAGAAATTTGATGGCTTGTAACTTTTCTAAACTTTTCTCAAACTCAATTTTCGCATTGAATTTGAATTTCGCTTGTTTTTTGCTTTGAAATGAGTATAATCATGCCCAGGTTTGCTCAACTTCAATTTTTTGGGTGCGTCGCGGTCGTGCGGCGCGGTTGGTAGGTCAAAACTCAAAATTGAGCAAAATAGGTCGATATGGGGCTCATTTTAAAGCTCGCAACCTGAGAACATCGAATTCGCAATTTTCGAAAGTCTCAGTCCACTAACACGGTCCTTGTAGGACGGTCAAACTTTTCGGTGAAAATTTGAATAGCTTGAAACTTTTCTTGAATTCTGTCAAACTCATTTTTGATGACAAATTTGGATTTCATTTGTTTCGAGCTTAGAAATGAGTATAATCATGCCTAGGTTTGCTCAGTTTCAATTTTTTGGGTGCGTCGCGGTCGTGAGGCGCGGTCGGTAGGTCAAAACTCAAAATTGAGCAAAATAGGACAACAAGGGGCTCATTTCAATGCTCGCAATTTGAAAAAATCAGACTTTCCAATTTCGAACATCTCAATAGAAAAATGTTGCTATGAAAGCTATGAAAGCTAGCTATGAAAAATTTGGGTGAAATTTTTAATAGCTTGTAACTTTTCCAGACTTTTCTCAAACTTATTTTTGTCATTGAAACTGAAATTCGTTTGTTGTTAGCTCTAAAATGAGTATAATCATGCCTAGGTTTGCACAATTTCAATATTTTTGAGTGCGTCGCGGTCGTGCGGCGCGGTTGGTAGGTCAAAAGTCAAAGTTAAGCAAAATGGGTCAATATGGGGCTCATTTTGAAGCTCGTAGTGCCAGAAGTTCAATTTTATTATCAACAATTGTCCAAATAGAATAACTTCATAATTACAGGGCTATCAAATTTTGGGGTTAAAAATTCAAAAGCTTGTAACTTTTATAGACTTTATCCGAACCCATTCTGAATATGAAAATCAGATTTGGTCCGCTGTTAGCTTCAAAAAGAGTATAATTATGCCCAGGTTTGCTCAGTTTCATTTTTCGGGCGCGGCGCGGTCGTGCGGCGCGGTTGGTAGGTCAAAACTCGGAATAGAACAAAGTGGGTCAATATGGGGCTCTTTTTAAAGCTCTTGATGTCAGAAACTCAAATTTGCTATTCTAGACCATCAATTTTCACTATTTCAGTCAGAAGAAGCACTTCTCCGAATGGAAAATTCAAAATTCCAGATTCATCTCCTCCGGAACCACCATGGAAAAGTTTCCCCTGGTTGTCGGAACCAAATTCAACATTCCATTCCTTTTGGATGACGCTGGAAGTGGGAACGTGAGTCCGTTTTCTTTGTTTGGAAAAACTACAGTAATCTATATCTACCAGAAATTTTATTTTTACCAATTAATCAAAAAAAAACAAGCGAAACGAAAACTGAGAGCATTTTTGGCGGGTGGGGTTGGGGTGAAAAAACATGAGAAAAAATACAGAAAATTCAAAAATCCCAAAAATCTCAATTTTTGGAATTTTTGAAAATTTCAAAAAAATTGGGTCAGAAAACACAAGAGAAAAAAAACATGGTTATGAAAAGGCGCCGGATTACTGTAGAATACCAAAAAATTGGGATTTTTTTTTGAATTTTTCCATTTTCCTGGGGGCTTTATGAAAAAAAGGGGCGGAGTTTCAAGAAGACTACAAACTACAAAAAAATAAACGAAAATATACAAAAATAACAGTTTTTGGGGGATAAATAACAGGGAAAAAACAGGAAAAAAGAGAAAAATAAGGAAAAAAATTTTGGGCGGGAATTTGAAATTTTTTGGAAATTTTTGAATTTTTGGAATTTTTTTGGGATTTCAAAAATTCGAAATTTTCACACTTTCTAGGCCAATTTTCACTCAAAATTTCGAATTTTCAGCCAAATTTCCCTTATTCCCCACACATTTCAGCCTTTTCATAGTATTTATTGGCCAATTTCCCGTTCATCGCCTCCATCGCCGCCTCGGCAGCCTCATTGAAGAGACAATAGGCTCTTTCAAAGTCTCGATTCAGACCGTATCCTCCTTCTTTGTACATTTCAGCCATTTTGGCCAGAATCTCGTGACGAGAGAGTGGAGAGAACGAGGAGAACGCAGATTTTCCAGAATTTTGGGAATCTTGGTCGGGTTGTTCGTCGTCTTGGAAGCCGACGACACGTTGGTACCTGGAAAATGGGATATTTTAAGCTACAGTAATCCTAATTTTCGATTTTTGAAAAAAAAAACATTTTTTCAAAAAATCGAAAAACTGGAAAAATTTTAAGCTGAGCAATTACAGTAATCCCAGTCAAAACCCGCTTCTCAAATTCGAAATCAGCGTGAAAAATACGTGTAGACAGTGTTTTCTAGAACTTTCTAGCTCAATGTCCAGATTTTTTAGGTTACTGTAGTGCCAAAAGTACGCAAACACCAGAGCTTACGACACTTTGAGATAGAACGCTGAAAATTAGATTTTAGAGTAATTTTGGGATAGGGAATTCGAATTTGATAACAAAAAATTTCAGTATTCCAAATTTTTCGAAAAATTTTTTTGACCTCAAAAAAATTAAAAACTCCCAAATTTTGGCAAAACTACCTAAAATCACCGAAAACGCTTTCCAAATTCGAGGTCAGCGTGAAAAATGGGTCTAGACAGCGTTTTCTAGAACTTTCTAGCTCAATTTTCAAATTCTTTGGGTTACTGTAGCGCCAAAAGTACGCAAACACCCCAAACACCAGATCTTACGACACTTTGAGCTAGAACGCTGAACATCCGGTTTTATAGTAATTTTGGGACGCCAAATTCGAATTTGACAACGACACTTTCCGAAAACTCACCAATCAATAGATTTCTTATAATCCGTACTACGATTCGGTCCCAATCTCTGTCCAGTCTCATAGGCATGTGCCATGTAAAGCATTGCTCCTTTGTCACCCATTTCAGCGGCGATTTCCATCAAATCCGAACCGAATTCTTCGAGATCTGCAAGGAAAATGAAATTTGAGAGTTTTTAGTCATTCTGGGTAACTTTTTCGACCAAAAAATTTCGTTAAATTTTCAAAAACCACAAAAAACGCTTGTCAGATTCGAGATCAGCGCAAAAAATGGGTCTAGACAGACTTTTCTAGAACTTTCTAGCTCATTTTTAAAGTTTTTGGGTTACTGTAGCGCCAAAAGTACGCAAACACCACATCTTACGACATTTCGAGCTAGCACGCTGGAAATTGGATTCTAGGGTAATTTTGGGAAGCCGAGTTCGAATTTGATGACGAAATTTTACGCAAAATTTTAGTTTCGCCATGGTGGCCTAACTTTTGCAAATTGATTTTTCTAGGCCACCATGCTAAATGGCAAAAAAACACATTTTTCACAAATTTCGTCATCAAATTCGAATTCAGCGTCCTAAAATTACTCGAAACCCCAATTTTCAGAGTTCTAGTTCAAAGTGTCGTAAGGTGTGGTGTTTGGTGTGTGTTTGCGTACTTTCGGCGCTACAGTAACCCAAAAATCCTGGAAAATGAGCTAGGAACTTCTAGAAAAGTCTGTCTAGACCCATTTTTCATGCTGATCACGAATTTGATAACAATTCTCCTACCTCGAATCCCATTCTCCTGCTCTCCGAGCCCCTCCGGAAATAGGTCATCTACAGTAACCTCCTTCAACAACTCATGGGGCAATCCTAAGACAATATGTGCCGAAGTGAGCACTGCTTCCAGGATTCCACACTTTCTAGCGATATCCAAATGGAAAATCGCTGATTGCTTATCATATTTGATAGGGAGTCTCGAGTCATTCTCCGATCCATCGAGCATCTCTTTTTGCTCCGAATCCAGCTCAATGAACCGTCCAAGCTCGTGATAACGCGCCAAATCGATATGTATCTGTCCGAGGACCGAGAATTGATGTCCTGTGACCTGCGGCATCGGATCCTCATCGTTCATTTCGGCATTCTCCCTTGCCAGCTGTTGTAATTGCAGTGATAAGATGTTCGCTGGTACTGATTGCTTCCGTAGAACCTTCCAGAATTCGTCCTTCTCCGTTTCTCTTGTCTGCCGGGATGAATTCATTGAGTAGGTCCCAACGGAGGACCGGAAACTATCGTGACGCTGTCTCAACGACGCCAAATCCACAAATCCACACTTGCGTGGGCGTTCGTCGTCACAAGAGGATCTCGTGGAAATGGACATTCTGGATTTCGCACTTTTCCCCGAATTTCCAGATTTCTCGGATCTCGGATAGTCCTCTTCTTCCTCATCGTCTTCTGAATCGTCATCGTCGGAGCATGGTTCACAGAGTTGCTCAACGACTGGGATGCATTCTGGACACACGCAGTCCTCGTTGTGGACCTGAAAATGTCATTTTTGGAAAATTTCGAAAATTACAGATTTTTGGAATTTTCGGATTTTCAGATATATATTTTGTTCTTTGTGGGAAACGCTCAGCAAATTCAAAATCAGAGCGAAAAATGAGTCTATAGGGCCTTTTCTAGAACTTTCTAGCTCAATTTCTAGGTTTTTGGGTTACTGTAGTGCCAAAAGTACGCAAACACCAGATCTTACGACACTTGGAGCTAGGACGCTGAAAATAAAATTCTCGAGTAATTTTGAGGCGCTGAATTCGAATATGGTAACGAAATTGGTAGAAAAATCTTAGTTTTCGTGTTCTAGGCCAATTTCCATGGTGGCCTAACTTTTTCAACGCAAGTTTTCTAGGCCAACAAGGTTTATGGCCTAATTTTCGTTATCATATTCGAATTTCCCATCCCAATTACTCGAAAATCCAATTTTCAGCGTTCTAGCTCAAAGTGTCGTAAGGTCTGGTGTTTGGTGTGTGTTTGCGTACTTTTGGCGCTACAGTAACCCAAAATTTCGAAATTGAGCTAGAGACTTCTAGAAAAGTCTATCTAGGCCCGTTTTTCACGCTGATTTCGAATTTGTTAGCCGTTTTTTGTAAATGTTCAAAATTCTGCCAGAAATTCCGGAGTTGAGCCATTTTCGATGAATTTTGGGCAATTTTTCAGTCATTTTCAGCCGGAAAGCCTGATTTTATGCTATTTTAAGGTTCTGGATTGACCAATTTCGGACTTTCCAATCCTAAAACTCACCTTAATAGACAAATCAGTGGAACTGTGTCCCAGAGTCTTTCGTTTCCTAAGTTGATCCATAGAAATACCATGTTCCACAACATGAACACATTCAGAAGACACTCGATTCCTGCGTGCTTCGAATACTGTAGGTGCGGCGACACACGACTTCTTCTGTCGAGCAGCCAGAGCAATCGCATGCTCCGTAGCCTCGATTTCCGGTGGTGACAACTCGAAATTCGACAAATCCATCGTTTCACAAATATCATTACATCTATGAGAGTGAAAGAATAGTGCCATTCCACGAGTTCCCAGATTTCCATCACCGTAATCCGTTCCGACTACTGTATGTATTTGGGGATCTGTGTACAGGTCGCCGACACCCTGAAAATTCGAAAATTCGGTTGGAAATAGACCGAAAATTGACTATAAATGACCGGAAAACTAAAAAAAATTTTTTTCGAAACTTTTTTTTTATTTTATTTTTCAAAATTTTAAAACCCCAATTTTTTGGCTGAATTCCGAGAAATCCCAGAAAACGCCTATCAAATTCGGAATCAGCGTGAAAAATAAGTCTAGACAGACTTCTCTAGAACTTTCTAGCTCAATTTCCAGGTTTTTTGGGTTACTGTAGCACCAAAAGTACACAAACACCAGATCTTACGACACTTTGAGCTAGAACGCTGGAAATTGCATTTTCGAGTAATTTTGGGGCGCTGGGTTCGAATATGATAACGAAACTGGTAGAAAAATCTTAGTTTTCGTTTCCTGGGGAATTTTTTCATGGTGGCCTAGAAAACTTAATTCGCAAAAGTTAGGCCACCATGTCAAAATGGCCTGGAAAACACATTTTGCTGCCATATTCGAGTTCAGCGCCCCAAAATTACCATGAATTCCAATTTCCAGCGTTCTAGCTCAAAGTGTCGTCGGATCTGGTGTTTGCGTACTTTTGGTGCTACAGTAACCCAAAAAACCTTGAAATTGAGCTAGAAAGTTCTAGAAAAGTCGGTTTAGACCCATTTTTCACGCTGATTTCGAATTTGATGAGGGTTTTCTGAAATTCTGCCAAAAATCTGGACTTTTTGAGCCATTTTTGGTGAATTTCCGCCAAAAATTATTTTCAGCCATTTTCTGGTCTTTTTTGACGGATTTTAGTGATTTTTGGGTCATTTTCTGTCAATTTTAGGCCACTTTTCGATGATTTTTACCCTCATTTTCTCACCTGAATATCCACAACCATCATTTGATGTCCGGACCGTTCGAAAGTGAAATGTGAGAATGCCTGGGGTGTCAATCTCGCCGCATTTGAGACGAATCCAGAATTCGAGTTATATTTGATATATTTTCCCTCAATGAAGTGCTCCAAATGATATAATGGTGATCCAATCACATCAATCAGTTCGATCACACACATTTGAACGATATCAATCTTTTTCGGCGGATTGTATCGATTGAATTCCTCGGCCCACAATTTGGCGTCCATCTGGAACGAAATTTTGTCATTTTAGGGCAATTATGAGGCATTTTCAGATCATTTTAATGAAATTTGGGCATTTTAGGTCCACCTGAAACCATTTTCATCATCAAATTCGAATTCAGCGTCCCAAAATCACTTGAAAACCCAATTTCCAGCATTCTAGCTCAAAGTGTCGTAAGATCTGGTGTTTGGTGTGTTTGCGTACTTTCGACGCTACAGTAATCCAAAAAACATGGAAATTGAGCTAGAAAGCTTTAGAAAAGTCTGTCTAGACCCATTTTCGATGCTGATTTCGCATTTGATTATGTGATTTTTGAAATTCTGCCAAAAAATGCGGGTTTTTTTTTCTTTAAAAAGTTTTTTTTTCTGGAAAACTTCGAAAACTCGGTTAAAAATTTTTTTCAGAAATTTTCGTTATCAAATTCGAATTCAGCGCCCCAAAATTGCTGGAAAACCCAATTTTCAGCGCTCTAGCTCAAAGTGTCGTAAGATGTGGTGTTTGGAGTGTTTGCGTACTTTCGGCGCTACCGTAACCCAAAAATCCTAAAAATTGAGCTAGAAAGTTCTAGAAAAGTCCATTTAGACCCATTTTTCACGCTGATTTCGAATTTGAGAAGCGCTTTTTTGTAATTTTTCGAAAATAGGTCAAAAATTCGGGATTTTTGGAGTTTTTTTTCAGAAAATTTCGAAAACTAAGATTTTCCAACAAATTTCGTTATCATATTCGAATTCCCCATCCCAAAATTACTCTAAAACCCATTTTTCAGCGTTCTAGCTCAAAGTGTCGTAAGGTATGGTGTTTGCGTACTTTCGACGCTACAGTAACCCAAAAAACATGAAATTTGAGCTAGAAAGTTCTAGAAAACGCTGTCTAGACCCAATTTTCACGCTGATTCCAAATTTGAGCACGGTTTCTCAAAATTTTGCCTAGTTCTACCGGAATTTCGGAATTTACCTGAAGTCGGACGTCATCAAAAAGGACGCGTCGATCCACCTGACATATATACCGTTTTGCCACATAGTTACTACTCCAATCTCGTGTTGCTCCGTGCACTGAGCACTTTTTCAATCGATAACACTCTCTCATTGCTCCGCGAGCAAATGAATCCGGATGTATTCTGACGTCTACAATATCCTCTGTCCATTGTTTCCTAATTGCTGAGTAGCGATAACGACGGGCTTTCTGTTCGGGGTACTCGTGGATGTTGAATTCGTCCCACGGGTCGACATAGTTCGAACGGGCTCGGCGAGCCGCTCGTCGCCACGTTTCCATTAGTTGACGGACTCTGAAAATTGGAGATTTTCAGCTTAATTTTGGGGGTTTTTAGGGCTGAAAATCGTCATTTTTCGGGTCAAATTGGTTAATTTTTGGCACAAATTTAGGATTTTGAAAGTTGAAATTCAGATTTTTGGGCCAAAATTCGCTAATTTTAGGTTAAATTTGACATTTTAAAGCCTTAAAATCAGAATTTTCAAACGTTTCATTGCCTATTTTAGGAATTTTAAGGCTGAAAATTGTCATTTTCTGGGGTCAAATTGGTTAATTTTTGGGTTTAGTTCCGGATTTTAGAGTGAAAAATCCAGATTTTTGGGTCCAAACTCGCTAATTTTAGGTTTCATTAGCAAGCCTTAAAATCGAAATTTCTCGATTTTTGGGCCAAAAATCGTCTTTTTCAGACTCGAAATTGGCAAATTGGCTAATTCAAACATGAAATTTGCGATTTTAAGGCTGAAAATCGCATCTTTAGAGTCAAAATTACAAAATTTTTGGGTCAAAAATGGCTAATTTTTGGCTTAAATTTAGGATTTTTAGGCCTAAAAATAGCTGAAATTTAAGATTTTTAGGTTTTTTGAGCACAACATTTCAACAAATCCGTACTTCAACGGGTCCATTCGTGGCTTCTCCACAACCAGCTCGTTATTCTCAATGAAAACGAGGTCTTCATCTTTGTAGTCGTCGGTTATTGGCACCATTTTCGACGCATTCAGGGAGAACGAACGAGCGGAGGTCTGCAAAATTTGATTTTTAGGCTGAAAATGGGCCGTTTGGCACCGAAAAATGTCAAAAAAAACTTGATTTTTGAAGTTTTCGGCACCGAAAAATGTCAAAAAATGCGATTTTTCTTGAAATTTGGCAATTTTTTCTGGCTTAAATTGCCTAGAATACCTATTATTAGGCTTCAAATCGGTCAAAATACCAATTGTAGACTCAAAAAAACTCTGAAAATTCCACTTTTTTACACCAAAATCGCAATTTTTCAGCCGAAAAATCGCCAATTCCCTACCTGAAATCCGGGCGAGTGATCTGGCGATGTATCGCTCTCATTTGTGGTGTCGATCGTCATTTTTGTTGATAATAGTGATAATGATGATGATTGATATTGACCCAAAGTTTGATCGCTACTGAAAAAAAAATCGGAAAATAGGGAAAAAGTAGACGAAATTTGTTGAAAAATTGAGTGAAAATCGACAAAAAACAATGAAAAAAGACAAAAATGAGGAAAAATGGTCAAAAATTTGTCTGAAAATCGCTTCAAAGACCGAAAATTCGGGAGAAATGAGAAAAAATAGATGGAAAATCGGATAAAATACGGAGAAAATTGGAAAAAATCGGAAATTTTTTGATTGAAATTGGTTGAAATTAGACAAAAATTGACTCAAAATGGTTTTAAAAAAAACTGAAAATCGATGAAAATTACTTCAAAAAATTGAAATTCGGTTTGAAAAAGCGACGAAAAAATGGGGAAAAATGAGAAAAAAATACGAAAAATTGGGGAAAATTGCTTTGAAAAACGACTGAAAATTCGGGAAAAATGAGAAAAAATTCTCAAAAATCAGAAAAAAATCGAGAAAAATTTATTGATAGACGATTGAAATGAGACAAAATTTGACCTGAAATGACTGGAAAATGCTGAAAATCAATGAAAATTGCTTCGAAAAATCGGTAAAAAGTGACTGAAAATTAACAAAAATTCAATTTAAAAAAAGGAAAAATTGTCAAAAATTGGGTAAAAATGACTAAAATTTTGTAATTTTCTAGAATTTTCCAGAAATCCTTATCCAATTTTTCCAGAACATCGAAGGCGAACTCTACGAGGTTGATGCCAAGAAATTGGAAATTCTGGACGAGCTGGAGGCCTATCCAACCCTCTATGATCGGAAAGAAATCGAGGTGAGTGAAAAAATTGGGAAAAAATAGCCAAAATTCGAAAAAAAGCCCAATCCGGGGAAAATTAGACTAAATCTTGGAAAAAATAGCGGAAATTTGATGAAAATTATTCGAAAAATCCGGGAAAAAGTAGCAAATTTTTGAGTAGAAACAGTCGAGAAATGGGGAAAATGGCTGAAAAAAGAGCCAAATTTCGGATGTTACTGTATTCAGACTCTTGCTCATGCTAAATGGTCCCGGAACGAAAACTACTGTAACCTCCTTTAAAAAGTGCTGTTTTTCATTGAATTTTTGTGCGAAAATCGGCGAAAATCAGACCAATTTAAGCAGTGAAAACGGGAAAAAACTCAAAAAAAATGTAAATTTCAGAAAGCCCCGAAATTACGAAAAAACCCTCAAATTTTTCCGAAAAGGAACGCTTCTTTGGTAAAAATCCTATTAGATTTTATTGGATTCTATCCGTTTTCCTCCAATCTCATCACTATTTTTCACTCCTTTCTGTCGTTTTGGTCCCTCTATCTTCCCTTTGAGCTCCTGTGGAGCAGCCAAAGGTCATTCTTCTTCATCTTTTTCCGTCAAAAACTGAGCAATGAGCTCATAGACAGACACAGACACCACAAGAGAGAGAGAAAAAAGAGCAATAAATCCATGCCATCTCACTTTCTCTCTCTCTCTCTCTCTCTCTCTCTCTCTCTCTCTCTCTCTCTCTCTCTCTCTCTCTCTCTCACTCACTCACTGTGTCTTGCTCGGAGGTTAATGCAAATGCGCTCTAACGTCTAAACACCGTAGTAAGGCAATACTTTAGGGGTTACTGCAGTAGAATTATCCACGCTAGACTATACTACGGTAGAAATAGAGAAATTGGGTCCAAAAATTGAAGAAGAACACACAACAACCAATCAACAACAGCTGATACCAACTACACAACTTGAGAACGTGTAGAAATGAAAGGAAATTGACTGGAAGAAAAAGAAAAAAAACCACACATGTGTTTGATTTTTGGACTTCTGCTGGGTTGGGTTGGCAGGAGAACTAGGAAGCAAACAAACGAATAAAACAGTTTTTTTCCAAAATGAAAAAAAAATAGGAGGTCAGCTGCTTTTCAATATATATGGTTTTGTGATCTTTTTGGACACAAAAATAGTCTTTTTAGGCTTAAAATTGAAAAATTTCACATCAAAATCGCCACTCATTATACTTGCAACACTCAAATCGACAATTTATACGCTAAAAATTAGTGGAAACTGGATATTTCGAAAATGAGGTTAGCAGTAGAAATAAGCATTTTCGACTATATCCTCGTATAGAACGCCGATCCCTTTAATTGCTCTTTGAGCTCAATTATCTCGGTTACTGTAAGAGAAATCAGAAATTTGCCAACTGATAAAATGTTCCTCATAAGATGAGAAATCTTTTATCAGTTGACAAATTTCTGATATTTTTTACAGGAACCGAGATAATCGAGCTTGAAGTTATCGTTCTATGAGAGTATTAGTCGCGCATCTGGACCAGTTAGAAGTCACCCTAGACTTAAAGTTTGAGCTCAATTATCTCGACTCCTATAAGAGATATCAGAAATCTGTCAACTGATAAAAGATTGCTCATCTGATGAGGAACATTTTATCAGTTGACAAAATTCTGATATATTTTACAGGAATCGAGATAATCGAGCTTAACGGCACGCATAGGATGCACAGGTCTATGCAAGCATTTAGGGGGCGAAAATGCCTATTTTAATTGCTCACTATGTTTTCTAGATCAAAAGTTTCAGTTTCTACCGATTTTTAGACTCAAAATGGCCGATTTTTGACTTTTAAAACGGATTTTTTCGGCTCAAAAAAGACAGTTTTTTGACCACTCCTCGGTAAGACGATGATTTTCTGTTCCTAGAGTCAATACAGAGAAGAAGAACTAGATTGGGAGATACTATCTCTGGCGGAGGACACAGATAGAAAAGTACACAAAATATTGATGGGGATGGCATCATACGGTTTTTGGCAGTATTTAGCCACTAGATACAGGGAGAGAGAGATTTAGCGAATTAGAGAAAAAAACAGTGGAAATTGAAAAAATAGAGAATTTTTTTAAACAAAAATTTCATATTTTAAAGAATCTACAGCTAAAAACTTTTCTGTAAAATGCATTTTTTAGGCTCAAAATTTCATTTAAACGAAATTTTGAGCATTAAAAAACTGTCAAAAACTCATTTTTAGGCTCGAATTTCTAATTTTTTTTCTAGAAAAAAATGTGAAAAAACTACAAATAATTCATAGGACCAAAAGATCAAAGAAAAGAAAAAAATTGAAAAAAAAACCGGAAATTGGAAAAAGCAATTTTCAGATTTTCAGCAAAAAAATCTGAGAATTGAAAATATTTTTTTGGGATTTTCTAGGTAAAAATTCATTAAAATTCTCATTTTTCGGGCTAAAAATAACAAATTGAAACGAAAAAAGTCGGAAGAAATGACAGAGAAAAGTGACCAATACACCAATTGTCTCGTTTCTCTGCGTCTCTCTCTCTCTCTCTCTCTCTCTCTCTCTCTCTCTCTCTTTATCATTTATCAGTTAAAAATCAGCCAGTTAAAAACCCAGAAAATCGCAAAAAAAGCAGGAGGAACTACGTGAAGAATTGAAGAATAGAAGGAAAGGCAAAAGTGTCTGTCTGCGTCTCTCGCCTCGGCGTACTCTCTCGCCTGTGGAAAGACCGAGAAGAATGGAGAAAAGGAAGAGAGGGATGAGAGAGTGAGAGACGCAGAGAAAGGGAGAGAACACGAGGAAGAAGAAGACAGAAAATGGGGACCACTTTATTTTTATGCTTTTTTTCTCGGGGGAAATGGAAAATCATAGGGTTTTGAGGCGAAAAAGGAAGAAAGGATTACTGTAGAATTGCTCAGCATAAGAAAAAAAAATTAACGGATTACTGTAGGAAAAACTATGAAAGCTTACTGTAGATTGTTGCAGGACAGCTCAGGTGCCGAAAATTGAGGATTACTGTAGATTGTTCTACGGGTACTGTAGCAAAGCTTCAGAATTACTGTAGATAGGTTTGGAAAGCTAGGTATTACTGTAGTTTAGGTTGGAGCTACTGTAGATGCCAGGTGATAAGGATTACTGTAGCTTGTTCTAGGGATACTGTGTGAAAAATTAGGTTTACTGTAGAGTGGTGTTTGGGTACTGTAGAAAAAACTGTAGAATTGCTTATGGGTTACTGTAGTTTTCAAGAGGATTGAAGAGTTCAGGATTACGGTAGAACTCATCATGGGTTACTGTAGTTCGTTCTAGGATTACTGTAGATCTCAGAAGCTAAAGAGTACTGTAGAATTGCTCATGAGTTAAAGTGTTTTTGGAGGATTACTGTAGATGTGGAGATCTAAAGATTACTGTAGAGCTAAATATGGGTTACTGTAGCTTGTTCTAGGATTACTGTACTGTGGGGAGAGGATTACTGTACTTTGGAAAAGGGTTACTGCATATATCTAAAGCTAAGAATTACTGTAGCTTGTTTTCAGATCAAACTCTCATCTGACGGCTCAATTCGCCACGCCTACATCTACCTGCTCCGCTCGTGGCGCGCGGATCTTCTTGCCACGTCATCAGTCATGTTGACGACGTATTCGAGTCTGGGACCACATGGACGCGTCTATGTTGATAAGTAAGCCACGCCCACTTGCCAAGCTCCGCCCCTTTCCCAAAAAAATCTGGCAAAATCGGATCCTTTCTGACCTATTTTAGGGTCCCAAAAGTCTCGGTTCACCTTTAAAAATAGGCCACGCCCACATCTTCTAGGCTCCGCCCCTTAAAAAAATATGGCTAATTTTGAAACATTTTTGACCTATTTAAAGGTTATCTAAAATAGGCTCCGCCCACTTCGAGCCACAGACTCCGCCCCATTTTTCTCAAAGTACGTCAAGCCACGCCCATTGTTCGACAGACCCCGCCCACTTTCTTCAGAGCGCTTTCTAGAAACTTCCAGTAATTTTTTTTTCGATCGCAAATAAGCCCCGCCTACTACTTTCTGATTAGGCTCTTTTTTAAGGTCTAAACTCCGCCCACTTTAGTTGTTTTCAATAAGGATGTTAAAAAAGTGCCTGTAGACTCCGCCCACTTTACAGTAGTCCCATTTTTCAAGGAATCGAAGCCCCGCCCCCTTGAGGGTGGGCGGAGCTTCTTTTTGAAAAATTTCGAAAAAAAATTTTTTTTTCGAAAAATGCTAAAAAATTGAAATTTCAAAAAAAAAATTTTTTTTGAAAATTTTTAATTTTCCCAAAATTTAAGCCACGCCCCTTTTTTTCAGATATTTGCGCGCAAAAGAGATGGTGGAAGACGTCGAAAGTGGGCTGTATCATGAGATTCTTGGTCCAGATCACCCATTTCTCATGGAATTGAATCTTAAGAAAAAAGAGGAGGAGCTGGAGATGAAGAGTCGTGCTTAGAAGGTGGGGGGGGGGGGAGGAAGCTTCAGGATTACTGTAGATAGGTTTCAAAAGCTAGGGATTACTGTAGTTTGGGAAGTAGAATGTTTCGTGATAAGGATTACTGTAACTTTTAGAGCCTCTGGACTACTGTAGCTTATTCTAGGGATGCTGTAGGAACGAATTCAGGATTACTGTAGATTTCGAAAGCTAGGGATTACTACGATTACTGTAGAATTTTGCTCATGGGTTACTGTAGTTTTCAAAGGATTACTGTAATTTTAGGTATACAGCTACTATAAATTTCAGGATTACTGTAGTTTCAAGATCTTCGAGACTACTGTAGCCTGCTCTAGGATTACTGTAGGGAAGAGTTCAAGATTACTGTAGAACTCATCATGGGGTACTGTAGTTTTTTTCTAGGAATACTATAAATTTTTAAAAGGATTACTGTAGGTTATCTGAGGAATTTCTTTTCAAAAAATCAGGAAATTTCGAAAAAAGAAAGTTTCAAAAATGTTCAAGATTTTGATTTTTTTGGAATTTTCAGATTTTTTCGAAATATCAAAAAATCGAATTTTTAGATTTTTTTTCAAATTTTAGCCTAAAACTTTTCTTAAAATTTTCAGCGAAAACGTCACCAGCGAGGAGGACATGTATCAGTGATAACTTATGATAATTAGATGTTAATTTTTCTTTTTTTTTCCAAATTTGTGGGTTTTTGGACAAATAAAATATTCAAACTTCCGGAATTTTGGCGCAGAAATTTTAAAAAATTGGTCAAAAATTACAAAAAATAGTTTTTTTTTCGGGGATTTTTCGGCCAATCTCAGTCTAAAATGAAGAATCAAATATGAATTTTCGGGATTTTTTACACAGAAATGGCTTAAATTGCCCGATTTTTAGAGGGGAATGCATAAAAATTCATATCCAGAAGACAAAAAAACCATCGAAAGGAAAGAAAACAGGGGCCAGGGACAGAAGAAAAAACCATAGAGAAAAGGGAAAAAAGGGGGGGGGGGGGCTTAATAACCAAAAAACCGTAGAAAAAATCGACAAAAAACGAGGGAAAGCGACCTTGAAAATCGGCGATTTTTTTCCGATAATTTTTGAGGTTTGACCCTCAAAAAATGCGGAAAATCTCGTGATTTTTAGATCTCAATCTATAGAAAATTATCGATTTTTTGAGCACACAAAAAATGTGAAAACGGGGAAAACGTGGACCAAAAATGACAGGGAAAAGAGAAAAACAAGTTGATAAGGGGGACGAGTACTTATAGATAGACAAAAAAGAAAACACTACTAACCAAGAAAGCGGGTAACACAGAGGGCTTGAAAAAAGGGGAAAAATCTGGAAAAATTCCAGAATTTTCCAGAAGAAAGAAAACAATTAGAACAAGATTTTCAGGGGGGTCTAAAAGAGACAGAAAAACCAAAAAAACACCAAATTTATTGAAATAATTAGGCCTGTGTCTTCCTCAAATGCGGTGGAACATAGGATCCACTTTTTGGTGGTCCTAGGTTGGCAGCTGGAGCAGCAGATGGAGCAGCAGCAGCTGGCTCCGAACGTGTTGGAGCTGGTCCCGACGAACTGAGCATGCTCTGAAAATTTTAATATACAGTTTTGGGGCAAATTGGCATGTTTTAGGCTTGTTTTCAGGTCATTTTAGGCTCCGCCCCATTAAAAAAGTCCTTTTTTTTTGCTTATTTTCGAATATTTTTACCAGTTTTCAGCTTATTTTTAAAAGTCCAAGAAGGCTCCATATTTCTTTAAAGGTCAAAAATCCCTAATTTCGAATTGGCACAAAAAACGATTATCAGATTCAGAATCACAGTGAAAAATGGGTCTAGAAGGATTTTTCTAGAACTTTCTAGCTCAATTTCCAGACTTATTGAGTTACTGTAGCTCCAAAAGTACGCAAACACCACATCTTACGACACTTTGAGCTAGAACGCTGGAAATTGGACTTTCGAGTAATTTTGGGACGCTGAACGCGAATTTGATAACGAAACTTTCTGGAAAATTCTAGTTTTCGTGTTCTAGGCCAATTTCCATGGTGGCCTAGAAAACTCAACTTGCAAAAGTTCGGCCATCATGGTGAAACGAAGATTTTCCGTGAAGTTTCGTTATCATATTCGAATTCGGCGCCCCAAAATTACTATAAAATCCAATTTTCAGCGTTCTAGCTCAAAGTGTCGTAAGCTCTGGTGTTTGCGTACTTTTGGGGCTACCGTAACCCAAAAACCTTGAAATTGAGCTAGAAAGTTCTAGAAAAGTCTGTCTAGACATATTTTTCACACCGATTTCGAATTCGAAACGCGTTCTCGGTAATTTTTCGGAATTCTACCAAAAATGTGGGTCAATTTTCAGTAAAAACGAGCCTGGAAAGCCTGCTGATTATTTGATTTTGATAGCTGATTTTCTAGAATTTTCCGATTGAAAACCTCAGTTTTCGGCCATTTTTTGAGCTTTGGGAACACCAAAAATAGCTCATTTTCCCATTTCCGGCCCCAAAAATGCCTTACCTTCGCAGCAGCGAGTGCACTCTCACGTCCACTTCCCGAAATCGTAGTATAGGCTCTTGGTGGTCCGCTTGACGATGGTCCCGTATTACTACTCATTCCACTTCCAGCCTTAACCCATCCACCAGCTCCTTTTCCTTCCTCCTTCTTGACCTTTTCAATTTTACTAGCATCCGCCAACGACGGGAACGCCGCATCACTGCTCATATCGAAGTTAGCAGCTGGTCCACGTGGTCGATAGACTCCTCCAGTCGTTTTTCTGAGTGCTGGTGGCTTATAAGCAGCAGCCATTGCCTTATCAGAGATTGTCACTGCTTGTTCCGTCTCCTCGGACGCCTTCTTTTCAGAGCTCACTTGTCCCCAAGTCTTCGTTTCGTGCACTTCACGATCTTCGTGCTCCTCGACGTTCACTTGGTCTTGCTCACTTTCAAGACCCATATCCTTGATTCTGAGTCCTTCGAGTCTGGAAATATTGATTTTTGAAGGTCAAAATTCGTCAGAAATGGCAAATCTTCCAGTTTTACAGGTGAAAACTCAGTTTTTAGAGCATTTGGGAGCAATTTTCGATGGAAATGAGTCAAAAACACCAAACTTGGTCTAAATACTTCAAAAATCGAAATTTTTATTTTATAAAAAACATAAATTCTGGCTTATTTAAGGTTGAAATTCGAAACTTCGCCTTCAAAATTGCTTTTCTGGATGAAATGACAGAAAAATCGGAGTTTTTAACCCAATTTTCAGCTTTAGATTGACATTTCTAGCCTAAATCGGTGATTTTCAGCCCTACAAATGACATTTTTAAGCTTTAAATTAAGGATTTTCAGCTCGAAATCGGTGATTTTCAGACCTCATTTGATGTTTTTCATCTCAAAATTGGCGATTTTAAGACAAAACGTGACGATTTACAGCCCAAAATTGATGTTTTCAGCACAAAAATAGGGATTTTCTGCACAAAATTTTAAGATTTCCAGTCTAAAATTCGTAATTTTTAGCTCAAAATTGACGTTTTTCAGCTCAAAATTAGCGTTTTTCAGTCCGAAATTGGCGATTTTCGTCCAAAAATAGGTGAATTTTAGGCCAAAATTTACGATTTACGGCCTATCTTCAACAATGGAATTGCAATTTTCTGACCTAAAATGCTCAAAAATCGAATTTTCACCACCAAAAATGTTTTTCTCGGCTGAAAATAGATTTTTTGAAACTCCGATTTTGCTCAAAATTCGTCAAAAATGACTCAATGTGGACCGATTTTTAGAAACTTGAGCAGTTTTGGAGCATTTAGAGTGCTCAAAAATGATCAAAAACCCAAGATTTCAATGCTTTATAGGCCAAAAATCAGTTTTTGGAGTCCACAATAGACTTTCCGGCTCACCTTCCCTGACTCTCCCCGTACTCGATCCATTCGCTCTCCTCGGTTTGACTCTGAGCCTTCTCCTCCTCTTGTCCTCGCTTCTCAACCTGTTCTTCTGGCTCATGCTCATATTCCTCTTGTCGTTTGGCTCTTCGCTCCAGTGCCTGTCCGACTTCCTCGATTTTGACGGCCGTCTTCTTCTTTTTGTCCTTTTTCTTGGCAAAAAATGCGCTCAAATCGTCGCTCATTTTGGCTGTAGGGAAGCTGAAATTTTGGATTTTTAAAAATTAATTTTCTGGCCTAAAATCCGGGAAAAAAGAAGAAAAATTGGGGAAAAATCAATAAAAACCAGGTGGAAACTTTGAAGAAAAGGGATGCGCACAGAGAACGATTGAGACAATCAACTGGAACACACTGAAAAAAGGGAAGAGAACGCGACGCAGCACGCAACGCGCGCCTCGTGGCGGATGGTTGGCAGGAATTTGCGCCGGAAATGGGATATTTCCGGTGAAAAATAAATTTTTAGTGTTCCTCTGTTTGAATTTTCGAAAAATTCAGTGAAAAAATTGCAAAATTTGGCTGAAAATGACTTGAAATAATTCGGTTTCGCAACAAAAAACTAAAAAAAAGAAGAATTTTTCGAAACGCGCCAAGGAAGGATACTGACGCTTTTCCGGATCCGTTGGCGCAAAACTCGTTTTTCAACGACATTTTTCCTTTTTTTCCAGATTTTTCAAGGAATTCTCAACCAAATCAAAGGGATTTCCCAATTTTTTGGTACCAAAAAAATCGCAGATTTTTTCTCAATGTTTTAAAACCAAAATCACCAAATTTAACCCCGAAAATTTGGGATTTTTAGGCCTCTCGCTGTGTATGCTAGAGGAATCGCGCTTGGTGGACGAGCTAACCGCTTCTGTGATATCTGATCAGACGTATTATCTGCTGCTGATTCCAAGTCTCATTCCGGTTTTCATCGTCTTTCACTTCTTCATCTGGCTGGGTAAGAGAGAATTAGAGAAAAAAAAAGAGAAATTTCCATTTTTCCAGGTAACGAATTCTTCGTGAACAACTAGAAGACGATGGCGAACGTCGAAGCGATTCCTGGCTATCTGACAGCCACTTTTCCGACTCTTCCAATTGAGATCAAGGTGTGGAAGATGAAAAATGAGAAAAATTGGCTAAAATTGACCACAACAAATGAAAATTGCCTAAATTTAACTGAATTCGGACAAATATCAGTGATTTTTAGCCCTAAAATAGGCTATTTTCAGCCTAAAATTCATTAATTTCAATCTTAAAATTAGTAGTTTTCAGCTGAAAATGGGTAGTTCATAGCACTAAAAATGATGAATTCCAGCCTAACTCAGGCAGTTTTTAGCCTAAAATTGCAAATTTTCGACCTAGAAAATCTCAAACATCGAAATTTGAAAAATTGGCGGTTTTTAGCTTAAAATTCGTGATTTTCAGCACAAAATTGATGATTTTCAGAGTTTTAAGCCAAATTTTCAGCATTGAAATTCAATTTTCTGGCTCATAAAAGCTCAAAAATCCCAATTTTGTTCGAAAAAACGTGACTTCTAGCTGAAAATTGATGATTTTCAGCCGAAAATGACGATTTTTAGCCGAAAATTGGTGATTTTTAGGCTAAAATTAGTGATTTTCGGTTCAGAAATTGACGATTTTCAATCCAAAATCTGCGATTTCCAGCATTAAGTTGGCGTTTTTCAGCTCTAAAATTCGTAATTTTTCGTCCAAAATTGGGGATTTTCGGCTCATAATAGCCATTTTTTGCTATTTTAAGACCTAGAAATGCTCAAAAATCGAAATTTAACCCCCAAAAACCGCTATTTTCCTTCAGGACTACGTCTCGGCGATCCTCAAGGAGAATTCTGATGAGATCACATCTCTGGACGAAGTCATGGACGCCGTCGGCGAACATCTCCAGGCCTCCGTCGAGAATCTCTGTGAAGTCGGCGCCCAAAACGCCTGTCAACAACTTCTGAAGCTTCTCCACGGCGATAATCTTCCAAAAGTGGTGAAACAACAAGAAGCAACTACGAAGAGATTGGAACAAACTGTCGATATGGCTGCTGTCGACCAGAACTTTGATGCTTTATCGAGTATTTGGAAGGTTCAAACTAGAGACACTCCTACTATCGTTGATAAGAAGAAGCTCGCCAAGGCGGAGGATCGAGCAGCAGCGAAGGCTGAAGCTAGAGCTGATGCTCCTGTGGAGAGGAAGAAGAAGAAGAATGAGCCTTCTGCTACGGCATCGCAGGCACCGATTAGGGATTCAGGGGCTCGGGGAGCCAATGCGAAGGATATTAAATTGGAAAGTGTTGATATTTCAATTGGAACCAAGCAACTGTTATCATGTGCGGATGTTACGATGGCTTACGGTAGAAGATATGGATTGGTGGGAAGAAATGGAATTGGAAAAACGACACTGCTCAAAATGATATCTAGTAAACAGCTGAAAATCCCATCGGGAATTTCTATGTTGAGTGTGGAGCAGGAGGTTGAGGGAGATGATACGTTGGTGTTGGATGCCGTGCTGATGTCGGATACCAAGAGACAGACGCTCATTGATAGGGAGAAGACGTTGCAGGTGAGAGGTCCTTACCGTAAAGAGAGGGGGGGGGGTAATTAGGGGAAAAATAGCCTTGAATAGGCTGAAAATGAGGGAATAAACCCTGAAAATCGGTTCAAAATAGCCGATGATTAATTGAAAACGATAAAAATCTGGACGAGAAAAAACATTAAAATTGACCTAGAATAGCCGAAAATAGTCGAAAATAGACCTAAAATAGCCGAAAATTGACAGAAAATGAGCTAAAAAAAATAATAGGAAACTGGCTTAAAATAGCTGAAATTAGACTAAAAATTAGGAGAAAAATCATAAAAAAATTGGCTGAAAATTTCTAGAAATATGGAGATTTTGAATTTCTGAAATCCCAAGATGCTGAAAATGCGAGATTTTGAACTTTTGGGATTCTAGGATTCTGAAATTTCAAGATTCCTAGTTTTTTGATATCCTAGGATTCTAGGATTCTGAAATTCTGAATTTCTGAAAATCGGAGATTCTGAATTCTGAATTCCAATATCCTGATTTTCAGAATAACATAATTCTGGAAGTTCGAGATTCAAAATTCCTGAAATTCAAAAAGTCAAAATTCTGAAAATTTGAAATTTCTGGAATTCGGAGTTCCTATGAGACTGAAAATTTGAGATTCTGAATTTCTGACACTTTTGAAATCCTAAAAATCTGAAATTCTCTGAAATTCGATATTCTGAACGTCTAAACTTTTGAGATTCTGGAATTCTCCGATTCTAAGATTTTGAAAGTTACAGAATAGGAAATTTCGAGATTCTAGAATTCTGAATCTTCTGAAATCCGAATATTTTAAATTTTGAATTTCTGAAAGTTCGAGATTCTGGAATTCTGGATGTCCAGAAATCAAAATATTGAAATCTAGAGATTTGGAAATTGTGACATTCTGGAATTCCAGATTCTGAATTTTGAAATTTCGGAAAATTGAAATTCTACTTTCTGAATTTCAGGATTTTGGAAAATTCTAAGATTCTATAATATACCCTTGGAATTCTGAAATTCCGGAAGTCAAAATTCTGAAATCTAGAGATTTGGAAGTTGTGAGATTCTGAAACTCTGAAATTTGATATTCTGAACGTCTAAATTTTTGAGATTCTGAAATTCCTGAAATCCGAATTTCTCGATATTCGAATTTCTGAAAATTCGGGATCCTGAATTCTGGAATTCAGAAATCAAAATTCTGAAATCTTGAGATTTGGAAGTTGTGAAATTCTGAAATTCCAGATCTTGAATTTGTGGGGTTTTTGAATTCGAAAATTCTGTAATTCTAAGATTTTGGAAATTCCAGATTCAGAAATCTTAAAATCTCAAGATTCTGAAATTTTTCAACTAAATCTTTTTTTCAGTCCCGCCTGAACAAGGACAGTATCACCGACGCTGAAAAGACCAAATGGAACGATGAGTTATCAAAGCTCTACGTCGAAATGGAAGCTCTCCAACTGGACAAAGCACCCGCCCGTGCTTCCTCCCTCCTCTACGGTCTTGGATTCACTCCAGATGAGCAGAAACGACCAACCAAAGAGTTCTCAGGAGGATGGAGAATGCGTGTGGCTCTTGCCAGAGCTCTATTCGTTAAGCCAGATCTTCTATTGCTTGATGAGCCGACGAACATGTTGGATATGAGAGCAGTTTACTGGTTGGAAGGGCATTTACAGGGATGGGAGGGTACGATTCTCACCGTATCTCACGATCGTAAATTCCTGAATGAAATTTGTACGGATATTGTGCATTTGCACACGAGACGACTGGATCATTATAAAGGAAACTACGATCAGTTTGAGAAGACGATGAAGGAGAAGCTGACACAACAGCAGAGAGAGTATGAGGCACAGCAATCACTGCGACAGCACACTCAGGAATTCATTGACAAGTTCCGCTACAATGCCAAGAGAGCTCCCATGGTTCAGTCGAGAATTAAGATGTTGGAGAAGTTGTGAGTTTTTTGCTTTTGGGGTTGTGGACACCAAAATAGCCTAAAAATTGCGAATTTTTGAGCTAAAACAGCATATTTTCAGTGAAAATCCCACGATTTTCAGCTTCAAAATTGCTAATTTAGGCTAAAATTGAGGGTTTTTAGCTCTGAAATTGGTGCTTTTCAGCTTGAAACCAGTCGTTTTTTGGGTTAAAAATAGGGTTGTTAACCCCAGATTTAGTGATTTTTAGCTGTAAAATTGATAATTTTCAGCTGCATTTGACCTAGAAATCACACTTTTCAAGCTTGAAAATTGCTAAATTTAGGCTTAAATTGATGATTTTTGAGCTGAAAAATTGAATTTTCAGGCTAAAATTGATGATTTTTAGCTCTAGAATAGGCGATTTTCAGCAAGAAATTACGATTTTTAGGTTAAAAATAGGTGTCTTTCACCCTAAATTTCAATAATTTTGAGCTGAAAACGAACTATTTTAGGCTAAAAGTGGCAATTCTCAGTTGAACATCTCAAAAACTGAGCTTCTGAGCTCGAAAATCGTCATTTTTCGGCTCAAAATTGTCATTTTCTGCTTCAAATCGCTCAAAAGAACCCTAAAATCGTTGAAATCCGTTGATTTTCGAGGCTGGGACCGTTTTTCTGGCTTAAATTATGTAATTATTGACTCGAGATGCCAATTTCAGCATCAATTTGCTATGGAAAAAAAATTGCCGGTTCCCCAAAAAAGTCATATTTTAGTTCAAAAAATCTCGAAAATTGCATCCCGCTGATGGATTTCGGCTGAAATTTGAGTTTTTTAAACCTACAAATCTCAAAAATCGTGATATTTTCAGACCAGAAAATGACTCCCGATATCAAAAGGTTGATTTCTAAGCTTAAAATCATCCATTTTCAGACCAGTGCTGCTTCCAGTCGAATTGGAATCGGACATCCACTTCAAATTCCCAGAATGTGAGATTCTAAACAATCCAGTTCTCCAACTAGACGAGGTTTCCTTCCGCTACAACGACGATTCGCCATATCTGTTCCGAAAGCTGAATTTGGGAACTCATGCCAACTCGAGAATCTGTATTGTCGGAGAGAACGGTGCTGGTAAAACGACCCTCCTGAAGCTCCTCCTAGATGATCTCCAACCGACCGTCGGTCTTCGAAACGTGAATCGTCGTATCCGAATTGCCTACTTCACTCAGCATCACGTCGATCAACTGGATATGGAGACGTCGGCCATCGAGGTTCTCATGAAGAATCATCCGGGAAAAACGCAAGAGGATTATCGAGCAGCCCTCGGACGTTTCGGTTTGGCTGGTGATATGGCTCTGCAGAGTGTGGAGACGTTGTCTGGAGGACAGAAGTCCAGATTGGCTTTTGCCAATTTGGCACTCATGGCGTGAGTTTTTGGAAAAAAAATATTGAGAAATTTAAGCTGAAAAACGCGAAATTTCGATCTAGGAAGTCGGATTCAGAACTTGGATGGTCCAAAATCAGAGAGAAATGGCCCCAAAATTAGTCAAAAATGGTCCAAAATTAGCTTGAAATATTCGGAAATCGGCTTACATTGGTCCAAAATCGGGCAAGAGTGGTCCAAAATCAGTTTAAAATCGTCGAAAATCAGTAAAAAATGACACAAAGTGATCAAAAATGGTCCAAAATCAACCAAAAATTCGTCCAAAATCAGTTTCAAATGGTCCAAATAGGTCAAAAATAGTTCAAAATTCGGTCTAAAGTGGTCCATCATCATTGAAAAATAATTCAAAATCTGTCTAAAATGGTCTAAATTTGGCTTAAAATTGTCTAAAACGGTCGAAAAACGCTCCAAACCCGGCGAAAATCTTCGAAATTTGGTTTAAAATGGTCCCAATACTGCTTTAAATTGTCCAAAATAAGCCAAAAATGGTCCCAAACCAGTCAAAAATGATCCAAAAAACAGTTTTTTTTTTGATTTCAGACCGAAAAATCTGTATTTTATCCTTAAAAAATCTGAAATTCCGCCCTGAAAGACAACATTTTGACCCGAAAAATCTCAATTTTCGAGACTAGAATGTCAATTTTTGAAGCTGAAAGTCCGAAATTCCAATCTGAAAATTGCAAAAGTTCGACATAAAAATCGGGAATTTTCGCATAAAAATCGTAAATTTCGACGTAAAAATTTGAATTTTGGACCGAAAATCTAAAATTTCAAGCCAAAATTTCGGGATTTCCGATCTGAAAACCGGAAAACTTAACAAAAATACAAATTCCGACCTGAAAAACGCAAGAATTCGATCTGAAAACCGGGAATCACAGCATAAAAATCGCAAATTTCGACGTAAAAATGGGAAATTTGGACCGAAAAAACCTGAAATTTCAAGCCAAAAATTATGACATTCCGATCTGAAAATCTCGAATTTTGAGACGGAAAATGTAACATTTGCACCTGAAAATCTCGAAATTTGAGCTGAAAATTAGGAAATGAGAAAATCTGAAATTCCTGTCTGAAAATCCCGTTATTTTTCTTCAACACCCCCAATTCCTCAATTTCCAGACCGAACTACCTGATTCTCGACGAACCGACGAATCACTTGGACGTCGAAACCGTCGAAGCACTCGGAAAAGCGTTGAATTCATTCAACGGAGGCGTCGTGCTAGTTTCTCACGACGAGCAATTGATCGAATTGGTGTGTAAGGAGCTGTGGGTGGTCAAGGATCGAATGGTGACGACACTGGAGGGAGGACTCGAGGAATACCGGAAACAAGTCTACAAACAACTTCAATTGGCTTCTTAATTCCCTTTTTTGGCGTTTTTAGACTCTTAAAATTGATTTTTTCGGTTGTTTTCACCCCCTAATTGATGTCCCTGTTTGCTTTTTCTCTTAATTATTGGTTTTTTACGGTTCTTTTTAAGTTAAAAATGATATATTTATAATTAGAGCTACTTTTTTTCTACCAGTGTTAGGACCAGAAAATCTGAAAATTAGGGCTAAAAATCTCAGAATTTCACCCAAAAATGTCAATTTTTGACCTAAAAATCTCTGAAAAATCCTTTATTATAGTCCCAAAAAATTGAAAAAAAAGAGTTAAGAATGAGTAAGAGCTCTGGCCTGGAAGATGACACACAAGTCCTCCTTGGTGACGTCATCGTGGAGCAGGTACTCGAGTTGGTAGGGCTTGTCGTTCTGAATGGAAAAAAATTGATTGATTTAGGCCGGAAATTTTGAATTCTGGGGCTAAAAATCTGAACTTCCAGCCCAAAACATCAAATTTTCGAATTCCCGCCAATTTTCAGGCCAAATATCTGAAAGCTGGCCCCTGAAAATTTGAATTTTCCGGCTTGAAAATCTCAAAATTTTCAAATTCCCGCAAAAACCATTTTTCGAATTTTTTGAATTCCCGCCAATTTTTTTCAAAATTTCAAATTCCCACCAAAACAATTTTCCAAATTCCAGCCAATTTTAGGCCAAAAATCTGAAAATTTGATTTGGGTTTTTGAATTTGGCTCAAAAACCCAAATTTTAGCTTCTTTTTTTTTCAAATTTTCAAATTCCCGCCAAGCCAATTTTCACCAACCTTCAACAAATTGATGATAGCCGGGGTGTCGGAGAAGTCCAGCTCCAAATTGACAATTTGATTGTTTCCGGGCTTAATTGGGCATGGAACACCGTTGGAGCACGCGTCAATGTTGTTCCTGAGAAAATTGGGTTACTGTAGTTTCCAGGGATTACTGTAGAAATTTTGAATTTTTTGAATTGACGAAAAATGGGCGAAAATCGGTCGAAAAAATTGAATTTTCTTCCGGATTACGGTAGATTACTGTAGGATTACTGTAGACTTACAGTAATCCAAAAGTTGGGACACTTGTCCATCCGCAAGTATTTGGGTTCCAACTCCAAACCTTGATGGTTTGCTTCAATCCAGGGCTCGAATACGTGGATTTTGGGTCGTTGATTGTGGTGGCGATGAGAAGAGGCTCGGTGAGACGGATTGGGTATTCGTAGGTTCCTAGAAATTTGAAAATACAGAAAATACAGAAAATTCGCTGGAAAATGGACCCAAAATCATGGAAAACGGAGCATTTTGAGCAGAGATACGCTTTGGAGGAGCGAGAGAGTATGGGGAAGGAGGAGACGCAGAGCCCTCTAGCTTCTCTGCGTCTCCCCGGAAACTTTAAAGGCTCATAACTCGGCTTAGAATAGTGCTAGAAACTTCTAGAAAAAACACAATTGTCTAAAATTTCATGATACCCCATTATGATATTAAATTTATTCAGGAAAATCAATTTTTGAAACTTCAAAACTCGAAATTTTTAAAATTCCAATTTTGAGCCTTGTTAGACTAGTTATGAGCTACAAAACACACTTGGAATCAGGTTTCTAGCTCTATTTTGAAGCGAGTTATGCGCCTTTAAAAGCAAAAGCACCAGACAGTACGAGAAAGGAGGAGACGCAGACAAGCAGAACACTCTAGCTTCTCTGAGTCTCTCCGAAGCTTTGAAAGCTCATAACTCGGCTTAGAATGGAGCTAGAGAAGTTTTGAAAAAGCAGAAATGTTTGGAATTTCAAGAGGAATATTTTCGTAAAAGACATTTTAAGAATATAAAAATTTTTGATTTCAAAAACTTCTTTTATAGAATCTGGAGGTAATTTATCTGATTTGGCTTCTTTTGCACTTCAAAATGCGCCTAAAATCAACTCTCTAGCTCAATTTCGAAGCGAGTTATGCGCCTTTAAAGTTTTGGAGAGACGCAGAGAAGCTAGAGTACTCTGCGTGTCTGCGTCTCCTCCTTCCCTGCAGTGTCTGCTGGTGTTTCCTTTAAAGGCGCATAACTTTCTTTAAAATAGAAATAAAGCGTTGGTTTTTAGTGCATTTGAAAGCTGAAAATAAGGTGAATCGAATGAATATCAAATTATATAACTTTGAAAAATTTTGAATTCCGTTTCTATCTTCAAAAATTGGCTAAGGTTACAAATTACCATTTATTTGGTTAGGCTAGTTTTGTACACCAAAATGGGCTTAAAATCAGCTTTCTGGGCCTGCTTCAAAGCGAGTTATGCGCCTTTAAACCCAAAATTCTAATAGAGCGCGCTTGCTTACCCTTCTTATCCGTTGGATTCACATTAGTGACCATAACCGGTCCACTGGAACATTGCCACCAGGTAACCTTGGTTTCGGTACTATTCGGCCACGTGTCACATGCCGACGAGAGAGCAACCAAGGCGAGGAGACACAGACAGCGAGAGAGCATCCTCTGAAAGTTAGTAGGATTACTGTATGCGCCTTTAACCAGATATTTCCAGAGGGGAAATTTTCAAAAAAGCGAAAATGAAGGCATTCTTGCAACAGAAAAGAAGAGCAGAAGTAATCAAATTATCAGTGGTGATAAGGAAAAGAGCACATGGCAGAAAATTTCAGAAAAACCACGTTTTTTTATTAAGGCACATAAAAAACGGTGCTAAAACAGTTTGGGAGGAACTGTACCGGGTGATGTATTCCGGAATTGTGGAAAAATCAAACATTGAAAGAAATTTAAAACTCGAAATTGTCAAAATTTTAAGTTTCACTCGATTTGCCTTGTTTTCAGCTTCAAAATGCGCTGAAAACCAACTTTCTAGCTCCATGTTGGAGCGAGTTATGCGCTTTTAAACTAGACGCCACCATAGACTACGAGAAAAGAGGAGACGCAGGCAAGCAGACCACTCTAGCTTCTCTGCGTCTTTCCGAAACTTTAAAGGAACATAACTCGCCTCGAAATTGAGCTAGTGAGTTGATTTTAAGCGCATTTTTAAGTGCAAAAGAAACCTAATCAGATAAACTACCTCCAGATTCTATAAAAGAAGTTTTTGAAATCAAAAATTTTTATATTCTTAAAATTTTCTTTTACGAAAATATTCATCTTAAAATTCCAAACATTATTGCGTTTTCAAAACTTCTCTAGCTCCATTTTGAAGCTAGTTATGAGCCTTTGAAGTTTTGGAGAGACGCAGAGGAACTAGAGTGCTCTGCTTGTCTGCGTCTCCTCCTTTCTCGTACTGTCTGGTGGTGTTGGTTTTAAAGGCGCATAACTCGCTTCAAAATAGAGCTAAACAGTTGATCTTAGGTACATATTGAAGCACACGATAAGCTCAACCAAATAAAAGTCAATAAAAGTCATCCTACAAGGATTCTGTAAAAATTTTATTGAATTCAAAATTCGTTTTCTCTAAAAACTTATAAAAAGATTTATCTTAAAATTCCAAACATTTCTCTGTTTTCAAAACTTCTCTAGCACCGTTCTAGGCCGAGTTATGAGCTTTTGAAGTTTTGGAGAGACGCAGAGAAGCTAGAGTTCTCTGCTCGTCTGCGTCTCCTCCTTTCTCGTACTGTTTGGTGGTGTTGCTTTTAAAGGCACATAACTCGCTTCAAATTAGAGCTAGAAAACTAATTCCAAGTGAGTTTTGTAGATCAGAACTAGTCTGACACAGCTCTAAACTGAAAAATTTGAAAATCTCAAATTTCTTGGAATTTTGCAGCTTTAGAAACTTGTTTTCCTGAACCAATTTGTTTTTACAATGTCTATCATAAAATTTTAGACATTTTAGTTTTTTCAAAAAGTTGCTAGCATTATTCTAAATCGAGTTATAAGCCTTTAATGTTTAGTGAGAGACGTAGAGAAGCTAGAATGCTCTGCGTCTCCTCCTTTCCCATACTCTCTCGCTCCTCCAAAGCGTATCTCCGCTCAAAATGCTCCGTTTTCAATGATTTTTGGCTCATTTTTCAGCAAACTTTCCATATTTTATAATTTTTGAAATTAAAACGCCATATATATGTTTCTGACCTATGTTTCTGAAAATAGTAAAATGTCCGCGTCTCTCATAACTTTCTTCGTCTCTCGTTTTATGAATGACAGTTCTAAATGTTTGATGCCTAGTGGTTTTCGTTATCTCCGAAAAATTGTTTTATCGCTAAATTTGGCAACATTTTTTGTTGACTTGTATGTACTTTGACACTAAGCACTCTCAGAAAATCGAAATTATGTACAAAATTTTTTATTAGTGTGTCAGATTTAATTACCCCGTGTTATAATGCAAGAAAACAAAGGAAAAGGAATATAGCAATTAAAGCATAAGAATCTTCCAGAATCTTCCATTTACTGAAGGAACGCCCACGCTTGGACCATCATACAGGCATCATCTCCAGATGTGTTATCATGAAGCATGTACTCCAATTGATATGGTTGATTATCCTTCAAAAGTGAAATGATCTGCTCGAATTGTGTGAAATCGATGACGACGTCGAGCTCCTGGTTTCCTGGCTTCACTGGGCATGGAACTCCGTGATCGCAGGCAGAGAGATCCTTCCTGGAAATTGATTTCTTGATGAAAAGACAGAGTGAAAATTTTTGAGATCGATTGATTTTTTTCAAATTTGTTCTAGCTCAATTTTGAAGCGAGTTATGAGCCTTTAAAGTTTTGGAGAGACGCAGAGAAGCTAGAGTGCTCTGCGTGTCTGCGTCTCCTCCTTTCCTACAGTGTCCCGTGGTGCTTCCTTTAAAGGCGCATAACTCGATTCAAAATTGAGCTAGCGAGTTGATTTTTGGCGCATTTTGAAGCTCAGAACTAGCCTAACTAAGCTCGCACAAAAGCTTGTAGAGAAGTTTTCAAAAAATTCCAAAATTTGAAGCTCTAGAATTTTGTTATCCTGCATATTTTAATCTAGTAGTGTAATGCAAAAAATTTCAGCTAGATTGGTTTTTACTAGAACTTTCTAGCTCAATTCTAAGCCGAGTTATGAGCCTTCAAATTTTTGAAGAGGTGCAGAGAAACTAGAGATGTCTCGTTTCTCTGCGTCTCCTCCTTTCCTACAGTGTCTCGTGGTGCTTCCTTTAAAGGCGCATAACTCGCTTCAAAATAACGCTAGAAAGTTGATATTAGGCGCAATTTGAAGCTCAGAATTAGCCTAACCAAGCTAGCATTCAAAACATTATCAGCATTTCCAGAAAACTTACAAAAGTCCAAGAGTTGGAATCGAGGACCAGGTGCATCCGGCCCATCCTCCGTACTTCCACAAGTTGACAGTGTTACGAAGGTTTGGCTTAACATAGGTGTTCTTTGGATTGATAATTTGAGTCTTGACGACGATTGGCTTGCTCAAATGGATTGGATACTCGTACTTGGTTCCAGTTGAGTCATATGGAGTGGCATTCAAGAATTGCACTGGTCCACTGTTGCATTGCCACCAGTGCATTTGTTTGTCGGTTCCGTTTGGTGCGGCACAGTTGTCCAATTGGGCAACTGGCACGACGAAGGACTGAACGGCAAGGACAAGGGCAACCGAGAGGCAGACGCACCGGAGAAGCATGGCTGAAAAATTGAATTTTATCTGTATTTTTGAAAATTAAAAAAAAAGCAATAGAAAGAGCATAAAATTCTCTACAATTCTGCGTTTTCAAAACTTCTCTAGCTCGATTTTGAGCCGAGTTATGAGCCTTTAAAGTTTTGAGGAGACGCAGAGAAGCTAGAGTGCTCTGCTTGTCTGCGTCTCTTTTAAATTTTAGAGGATCATAACTCGGCTTAGAATAGCGCTAGAAAAGTTTTCAAAGCGCAAAAATGTTTGAAATTTCAAAAGAAATCTTTTGATGGCAAAAGATCAAGAACTCAAAAAATGTCCTAAAAGTGATATTTCGGGTTGGCGTCAAGAAAAATTTGATAAGAAAATTTCTCGTTTGACACTGATAAGAGTATGAAAACTTGAAGTTTAATGATTAAAAAACACAGAACAGGATAGAATGGATGAAGGGGAAGTTAGGAAACTTTCAAAAAGTAAAATTTGAAAATTTGAAAATTTGAAAAGTTTTAATTCTTGTAAATCTCTCTTTTTTGAATTAATCAGATTCTCTTCAAAATTTGACACAAATCTGTGTTTTTTAAATTTATCTAGCTTGCCTTTGAAGCGAGTTATGAGCCTTTGAAATTTAGTGAGAGACGCAGAGAAGCTAGATTTGTCTCGTTGTCTGCGTCTCCTCGTTTCTTATACTGTCTTGAGGTACGGTCTTAAAAGGCGCATAACTCGCTTCAAAATAAAGCTAGAGAATTGATTTTTGTTGCATTTGGAAGCTTAAGAGATGGTTAACACAATGATATAAAATTTTAAATAAAATATTTTGGATGAAAAGCCACAAAATGTGAAAAACAAATTGAGACCTTAAGTTTTGACCTAGTTCATCTCAGTTGCTCTTAAAGGTATCAAAAAGTGGTAAAATAACGAAATGTTGCTGTTTTTATATAATCAAAATTTTGTCAGTAAGCCATTTTTTGATATCTTTTACAGTAACCCAGATAAATTGACTCAAAGTTAGGAGGGTGGCAGCCGGTTTCGTAGCTTAGAGAGCGCCGACTTTTAAGCTTATGTATCTCATTTTCTGTAGAAGATATCAAAAATTTGTCAACTGATGAAATGTTAGGAATATTATGATAAACATTTTGTTAGTTGACCACTTTTTGATAGCTTTTACAGGGAACGAGATAAATAGGCTCAAACTTTGTGCCTCAAAATTGAGGGAAACTTTTAATCGTAGCTCAAAAACCAGTTATTTGAGCTCAAAAACTATAGCTAACTAGCTCAAGTCAATTGGAGCGCATTTACAACTAACAGAAAAGTGTATTCTCCGGTTCAACTCCCCATTCTATATATACCAATCCCACTCAGAATCTCCTCCCTTTTTTTGTCCTCCCACTTCTTCTTTCATTTTCGAGCATGTCCGTGTTTCATTCCTTATCACTGATTTCCCTTATTACGTAGTTGAAGGAGTTGCAAACACGTGCGCTATCACGGTCACATCGTCCTTGATTTTTATTTTTTGGACAGGCACAAGAGAAGACAAGACTCTGAAAATTCTTGGAGAAGGAGAATGTCCGGTTGTCAGTGATAAGCTGATAAGAAGGGTTAAAGAGGATTTTTAGAGATTTTCAAAGATTTTAAGAGTTCCGCATTTTTTGTCAATGTCAAGAAGTTTTGTTATCAGTTGAAAACTTGATCAGTGATCAAAAATGGAATTTTTGAATTTTTAAGTTTCAAATTTCAAAATAGGCTGAAAATTGAATGTACTTTTGAAAATTAGATATGACTATGCTTTGAAAGTATGTTCTAAAAGTACAGTAACCTTTTTTTATTTAAGTTTTCTGAAAATTTAGGACCATACTAAATACAAATAGAGCTTCACTTTTGTAATTAACAATTTTTCGATAGCTACCGTAGTTTTGGAGATATGCGCCTTTAAAGAGAGCGTGTCCCCCCCTTTGGGCGCTTTCCACAGGAAAAAGGCGAGTCAACTTTAAAGGCGCATATCACAAAAACTAACAAAAATACAGTAATTTTGTAAACCTGTAAAATGTGTAAAATTTTTTGCTGAATAATTTTGTTGTTGCCAACTTTTTTGTAGTTACTGTAGTTTCTAAGATATGCGCCTTTAAAGATATGATGCCCCCCTCCCTCCTTGTGTGGCTGCTCGTCAAGCTGAGGGCGCGCGCACACTCTTTAAAGACACATATCTCAAAAACTACAGTAGCTACAAAAAAGTTGTAAACTGTCAAAATACGTAAAATAATATTTTACACATTTTCACAATTGACAACTTGTTTTTAACTACTGTAGTTTTTGAGATATGCGCCTTTAAAGATAGTGTGTCTTAGCGCCAGGGTGCAGAGACACCCTATCTTTAAAGGCGCATACCTCAAAAACTACGGTAGCTAGGAAAAAGTTGTCAACTACAAAAATGAACCTCTATTTTTGTTGAATTCATTTAATCTTGAAGTTTCATCAGATTCTGAAATTCCTAGTCCACGGCCATCAATTAGTTCGAGTTCTCTTATCTCCCATTTCCTTCAAAATTTCCAATGACCATGATTTCTGCTTCCCAACGGAAGTATAATAAGGTCGACCTGAACTATATTGAATTTTTCATGATAATTGTGCTCCCTGTTTACTTTTCGTTGTTTGTTGCTTGATTAAAACAGACAAGAATGTAGTACATCGTTTTGCAGAACAAAAAATCATCGTTTTTGATCTATCAAGACCCCCTCCCCCCATCCCCCACTTTGACTCAATTTGTCTCGGTTCTTGTGAGAGATATCAGAAAGTTGAACATCAAGACCTATCAAGACCTAACTTTGACTCAATTTATCTCGGTTACTGTAAGAGATTTGAAAAAGTAGTCTACTGACAAGATATTTATGATATTGTGATGAACATTTTGTTGGTTGACCGTTTTTTGATATCTTCCACAGGAAGCGAGATAGATTGAGTCAAAGTTTGGGATCGTTTTCATAGGCGCCAAGGTATCTAAAAAGCTGACAATGTGTGAATCAATCAAATTTTTTGTATATTCTGTTTTCAATTTATTCGCCTTGTTTTCAGCTTCAAAATGCACTAAAAATCAACTCTCTATGACTATTTTAAGGCGAGTTATGCGCTTTTAAACGAAATGCTGCCAGAGACAATGGGAAGGAGGAGACGCAGAGAAACGAGACACTCTAGCTTCTCTGCGTCTCTCCGAAACTTCAAAGGCGCATAACGCGCGTCAAGGTAGGCGTAGAAAGATGATTTTGAGTACATTTTGATTTAGAAGAATTACCAGAAAACCATGAAATTCGAAAATTTTTTTCTGAAATACCAATTTCCATATTTTACAAACTACAATGATTATGATTGATTCTGATCCCTATTTTCGATGTTTGAAATTAATTTTGACCCAATTTTGAAGCGAATTATATCCCTTTTTAAAGTTTGGAAGAGACGCAGAGAAGCTAGAGTGTCTCGTTTCTCTGCGCCTCCTTTTTCCCTCCATTGCCTCTCTGTGTGCCAACTTTAAAGGCGCATAACTCGCTTCAAAATAGAGCTAGGTAACTGATTTTAAGCGCATTTGGAAGCTGAAAACAAGGCAAACAAGGCGATAATAAATTCTAGTATTGCAAACAGATATTTTTCTGTAACTTCCTTCCAGATCTTTTAGATAACTTGAAACCTGTAAAAGAGACCTCAAACTTTGAACAAATTTATCTCAGCTTCTATGAAAGATATCAAAAATCAGCCAACTGATAAAATGTTTATCATATTATCATATAAATTTTGTCAGTTAGTCACTTTTTGATATCTAGCACAGAATATGAGATAAATTGGGTCAAAGTTAGAAGCTCTATACTCTTCGTACCCTCCACGTGTTTCGTCTAAAGTTCTGGGTCATAAAACAGTGACTGATAATGATAATTAAAAATCCAAATTCCGGTAGTAACATTTTCTACTTTGTTCTTTTCTAGTAAACAATTTTTTTCAGATAACACACCCAAAAAATCGTAAAACAGTCAGTTCGGTACGAAGTACAATTGACCTAAAATTTCATTTATTTTTTATGACCCGAAAGCAATCGAATCGAACCAAACTGATTCTTTTTTTGATGACATTATAGTTTTAGTCTATTATCATTGCGATAATTGGAAATTTTTGGATGGAGGAGGACAAATTTTGTTGAGCAGACATCAAAAAAGAGGGGAGAAAAAGAGGAAACCGCCTTTCTAAGAGAATGACAAACGATGAAAAAAGGAAAGAAATTGAACAATTCAACAAAAAAAAATTTTCTCAAAAGTTTCAGATAAAGCCTAATCAATCTGTACTACCGTAAACTCTAATAGATACTAATAGATACTACTGTAAACTCGCCTATCCGATATGGACATTTTGAGCTCAATTATCTCGGTTCCTATAACAGATATCAGTAATCTGTCAACTGATAAAAGATTTCTCACCATATGAGGAACATTTTAACAGTTGACAAATTTTCGATATCTTGCATAGGAGCCGAGATAATTGAATTCAAAGTGAAAAGCCGATTCAAAAGATGCGAAAAACACCAAATTCCGTATTTTGGTATGTAAGTCGCGCGCCGTTTTGCCCACTCATAGTTAACCGATTGAGCTGAAACCTGACAGATAGGTCAGAAGTGTGTCTTAGTTGATGCCCAAACTTTTGGATTTTCAAATTTTTGATTCTGACGTCTTCTGGAGACGTTCCTAGACCACACTAAAAGGTGGTGGACAGAACGGGCTAAATATATCTCGGTTCCTCTAAAAGATATCAAAAAGTTGTCAACTGATAAAATGTTACTGATGTTATGATAAATATTTTACCAGTTAACTACTTTTCGATATCTCAAACAGGAAATGAGATAATTATGTTAAAAGGAGCTCTCTTTCTCTTTTTAATGAGTTTCATTCAAAAAATAAAATGAAATTCTAAAATAAAAAGATTACGTGAATTGGTTTAGAAACCATTGACCTCGGGTAGATCAATATTAAAGAAGAGAGAAGTGTAGGGAAGAATCAGTTCTCGCTTTCTCTGAGCTTCAGAGAAGTGAGGGGCCTTCGGGGGCCTTGGGGGCCTTGGGGGCCTTGGGGGCCTTCGGGGCCTTCGGGGCCTTGGGGGCCTTGGGGGCCTTGGGGGCCTTGGGGGCCTTGGGGGCCTTGGGGGCCTTGGGGGCCTTGGGGGCCTTCGGGGCCTTCGGG
Source organism: Caenorhabditis nigoni (assembly GCA_027920645.1). Taxonomy (NCBI): domain Eukaryota; kingdom Metazoa; phylum Nematoda; class Chromadorea; order Rhabditida; family Rhabditidae; genus Caenorhabditis; species Caenorhabditis nigoni. The sequence goes on along the minus strand of CP115866.1, from coordinate 3,708,743 downwards.
GCCTTCGGGGCCTTCGGGGCCTTCGGGGCCTTCGGGGCCTTCGGGGCCTTCGGGGCCTTCGGGGCCTTCGGGGCCTTCGGGGCCTTCGGGGCCTTGGGGGCCTTCGGGGCCTTCGGGGCCTTCGGGGCCTTCGGGGCCTTCGGGGCCTTCGGGGCCTTCGGGGCCTTCGGGGCCTTCGGGGCCTTCGGGGCCTTCGGGGCCTTCGGGGCCTTCGGGGCCTTCGGGGCCTTCGGGGCCTTCGGGGCCTTCGGGGCCTTCGGGGCCTTCGGGGCCTTCGGGGCCTTCGGGGCCTTCGGGGCCTTCGGGGCCTTCGGGGCCTTCGGGGCCTTCGGGGCCTTCGGGGCCTTCGGGGCCTTCGGGGCCTTCGGGGCCTTCGGGGCCTTCGGGGCCTTCGGGGCCTTCGGGGCCTTCGGGGCCTTCGGGGCCTTCGGGGCCTTCGGGGCCTTCGGGGCCTTCGGGGCCTTCGGGGCCTTCGGGGCCTTCGGGGCCTTCGGGGCCTTCGGGGCCTTCGGGGCCTTCGGGGCCTTCGGGGCCTTCGGGGCCTTCGGGGCCTTCGGGGCCTTCGGGGCCTTCGGGGCCTTCGGGGCCTTCGGGGCCTTCGGGGCCTTCGGGGCCTTCGGGGCCTTCGGGGCCTTCGGGGCCTTCGGGGCCTTCGGGGCCTTCGGGGCCTTCGGGGCCTTCGGGGCCTTCGGGGCCTTCGGGGCCTTCGGGGCCTTCGGGGCCTTCGGGGCCTTCGGGGCCTTCGGGGCCTTCGGGGCCTTCGGGGCCTTCGGGGCCTTCGGGGCCTTCGGGGCCTTCGGGGCCTTCGGGGCCTTCGGGGCCTTCGGGGCCTTCGGGGCCTTCGGGGCCTTCGGGGCCTTCGGGGCCTTCGGGGCCTTCGGGGCCTTCGGGGCCTTCAGGGCCTTCGGGGCCTTCAGGGCCTTCGGGGCCTTCGGGGCCTTCGGGGCCTTCGGGGCCTTGGGGGCCTTGGGGGCCTTGGGGGCCTTGGGGGCCTTGGGGGCCTTGGGGGCCTTGGGGGCCTTGGGGGCCTTGGGGGCCTTGGGGGCCTTGGGGGCCTTGGGGGCCTTGGGGGCCTTGGGGGCCTTGGGGGCCTTGGGGGCCTTGGGGGCCTTGGGGGCCTTGGGGGCCTTGGGGGCCTTGGGGGCCTTGGGGGCCTTGGGGGCCTTGGGGGCCTTCGGGGCCTTGGGGGCCTTCGGGGCCTTGGGGGCCTTCGGGGCCTTGGGGGCCTTCGGGGCCTTGGGGGCCTTCGGGGCCTTGGGGGCCTTGGGGGCCTTCGGGGCCTTGGGGGCCTTCGGGGCCTTGGGGGCCTTCGGGGCCTTGGGGGCCTTCGGGGCCTTGGGGGCCTTGGGCCTTGGGCCTTGGGCCTTGGGCCTTGGGCCTTGGGCCTTGGGCCTTGGGCCTTGGGCCTTGGGCCTTGGGCCCACCTATCCTAGTGGATCCCAGCATCCTTCTCAGAATACCAACACCTGTTCACACTAAAACTAGAAACAAGACACAATGAGTGCATTCAGGGTGCCTTGTACAGTACCCAGTATTCATCCTAGTAACCTCTCTAGTACCCATCCTAGTACAGCACTTCACGTCATTAAAATTAGACAAAAGGCAATTCAGATAGACGCAGGTGTTATTGATCCATTTACGATGAGTTTGGTCAGACGAATGTGAGAGATGATGGGATGTGAAGTGACGTTAGAGTGGGCGGAGCCAATACAATGCCCTCTATTCCGTCCTGTCCGTCCTTCCCTCATTATACCTTTCGACGACCTAGCTGCATGGACGTCTAAAGGGAACATTCTAGAAAATCCAATGTATTGATTTCTGAAATGTTCCTTGTCTATTTTTCTGAAAATCTATTATTCTAGAACTTTCCAGTAAACCCTATTAATGAACGGGTTTTGGAATTTTCTATATCCACAAATTGCGAAATCAGCTTCGTCCACACGAGCCCAGACAAGACGCCAGAATGCAACTGCGGATAATGGAAAGCGTGTGAAAACCGAAGAGATCGTATCAGAAGCGACGTCGTCGGATTCCATTGCAGCTTCAGCCAAGAAGTAGATTGACACCGGATTCTACAACCGATTGGAATAATGTGCTCTTTGTAATCCCTATTTGTTTTATTACTTTTTGTTATTTTCACATGATTTATCATCACACCTCTCTTTTTTTTTCACTCCCAAGATCTTGTTTTGAATTTTTTGATTTTATTCTATTCTGTAAGTTTTCCTTATTTCTCAATCTTGTGTGCGTTCTCATTTCATTGATTTTGCGTCAATTAACAAGACACCAAACAGAATAAATGCAGTTTTCGGTAATTTTTTTCCTTTTTTGTTATATTCTTATTGATGTTCGCTCTCATTTCTATCTTTTTTATTTGCCTAACATACACTGAAATCATTTACAGTGCCAAAAATGAATCTGGATGTGTCGGATGTTATCCGATTTGTTTCCGACAGAATTGACGATTACAACAACCCAGAAAATCTGAAAAAATGGTGAAAAAATGGTCCGCTGGTCATACTTCGTCAATTTTGTTGAAAAATGCAACCTTTTTTCTTTTTTAATTCAAAAAATTTCCCAAATTTTCATTGGAAAATTCACAACAGTGGTAGGCGGGCCGGGCCGAGAAAATTCGTCTACCGGCCCGGCCCGGCCCGGCCTTTTGCAACTATGGTTTATGGGAAGGTGAGTAGTTTTTTCGAATTTTTAAAAATTTTAGGATTTTAGACATTTTTTTCAAAATTGTTGTCTAAAAATCATTCTTTTTGTTTTTTTTGTTCAAACATTTTTTCAAAATATTCTGAATATTTTTTCGAATTTTTAGCAGCCAAAATTGAATGACCAATTTCGAAAATTATCCGAAGCATGGCGTATCCTTTGCTCATCATGTTAGAAGACCCTTTTTTGAGTCATAAATTCATAATCCTTATTTTTTTTAGTAATAAATAATTTTTCCGTATTTAAAGTATCCTTTTTAGTATTATACAAATTTCAGAGAAGTTTTTGAATTTCGGAATTTCGGAAAAAAGCTTCATACCTCAAAAACCAAGAATTTTATCTGAAAGTTGTCAAAATTGTTAATAATAAATTTTCACACATTTCTCTAATTGACAACTTTTTAAAAGCTCTTTTAGTTTTTGAGATATGCGCCTTTAAAGATAAAGCGCCTCTGCACCCTATTTTTCTTTATGCGCAGAGGTACACAAACAAAATTGACGATAAAAATTGTGTAGGCCGGAAATTGTCAAATTTCGGCTGGTTTTTCATCTTTGAAATTTTGAAACCAGATTAAAGGTTACTGTACTAATGGTTCACACTTTCAGGACATTTTTTCCTATGGTATCCATCCCAGAATGCAAATCAAAACACATCTCTATATTATTAAAAATAGACACAATGACATTCAGAGTGTCTCCTACAGTATCCTTCCCAGTACTCATCCTATTACCCATCCAATTACCCATCCTAGTACCTATCCTAGTGGCCTTCTCAGAATACGAACACCTGTTCACACCAAATCTACTCAGGTAATTCTCAGGGAGTTACCCGTCGAAAACGGGAGTTACCCGTCCCTTTTGGGAGGATCCCATCGGTTCATGGGATCCTCCCAAAAGGGTCGGGTAACTCCCGTTTTCGGCGGGTAACTCCCGTTTTAGACGGGTAACTCCCGTTTCGGCATGCGGGGAGCGCGCGGGAAATCCCCATATAGACCCCATCTCGATCCCAAATTAACAAACGAAATACGCTCCATAAAATTGAATTTATTGATTTAAAAATTCCAAAAAGATATTACAATATATGAACAGCAGACCAAGAACATACAGAAAAAAAATACACAAGTCAAGAAGATGGAGGTAAAATTGGGAATAGAGAAACAATGTAATTATCGTTGAAATTCCGATCCTCTCTGGTTTCAGCTCGTTTTGTTTTCTGAAAAAATCTATATTCAATTTATAGCAAACTTTTATGAAACTTACATTATGTTATTTTACTCTTTATGACTCGTTAATCTTCCTCCTTCAGGTTTCATTGGAGCCGACTACTCATCATCTTCATTGTACTTCTTTTTCTTGAAAGAGTTGTGAACACATTAAATAATCATTGCTAGAAACCATAGAGAACACTTACTAGTTGTGTGAAAACTTACTAGTTGTGTGAAAGGATCCGGAAAAGAAGGAATATTAGTTAAAATAAAACAAACTAAGTAGCAAAAAAAACTTCGAAAAATTTTTTTGCGTCATCAAGGATCCGCTTGTGTCAGTATACTCTGTTGGCGCTCCCCATTTATCCCCCATGAAGCTCCCATTTCACCCCATATACCCCCTGTTCCCCTCTTTCCTGTCGACAGGGAAATCCCCATTTTCTCCCCACATAGTCCCCGTTTGTGAGAAGGGAGAACTTGTACTGCACAATTTCCCTGTTAGCCCCCATATAGCCCCCGCTGTGGGTATCTCCCATTTACGCTGGGTAACTCCCATATTGCTTGGGTAACTCCCATTTGGACTGGGTAACTCCCAAAATTCACGGGTAACACCCACCCCGCCTCAGTTCGGCCCCAAACCTTCCCCGAGAATTACCTGAGTAGACACAATACAACTCAGAGAGACACCAATTCTATTGTTCTATTCACGACGGGTGACACCAGCTAGAAGTGAGAGATAATGGGATGTGAAGACACGCGAGGGGTGAAGAAAGTACCTAATGCGTTATATTGTCCTTACTACTCATATGCATCTCTCGACGACCTAGCTGCATGGACGTCTAAAGGGGGAAAATTCCGGAAAATCCTATAAATGTATGGATTCTGGAATGTTCCCTGTTTATTTTTCTGAAAATCTACTATTCCAGAACTTTCCAGTAAACCCTTTGAATGAATGGGTTTTGGAATTTTCTACTATTTTTCTGAATATTTTTTAAACGATTTGCTTGGTTTATTTGAAAGTGAGTAGATTTTAAAATGCTCAGGGTTCTTAAAAATTACATTGAATTTTTGTCAGAAATCTTTAAAGGCGCATATATCAAAAACTACGGTACCTAGAAAAAAGTTGTTAACTACAAAATTGAAGCGCTTGTTCTGTTTAGTAGCCTCTGAAATTTTTAGAAAATTAGAAAATTTCTGAAATAGTTTCGTAGGGCTTCAGAGTTGACTCTTCCATTGAACTTCACTAGTTTTGTCCGGATTACTGTAACTCGGTTCGTATCAGAAAAACCTGTGAACTATGAAAATGTTATAGACTTTGAGGCGGATTACTGTAGATGTACAAATTTCAAGTTTCAGGCGAGGCATTTTTTCTCGGAATTATAAATTATTGTGGGTCTTGAACGGAATCAATTTTGATATTTTTTGCCATTTTCATGATGGCAAAATAAAATTTCCGCTTTAAAATTTGGATTTCGAAAAATTCCGAAATTTCCGAAATTCCGAAAATTTTAAAATTGGAATATTCCAAATTTTCGAAATTTTGAAAAAATCGGATTTTTCGAAATTCCAAAAAATATCGAAAAGACCATTCTAAATATACCTGTCAATACCAGAGATGTCCGGATTCCGGATTCCGTATTCCGGATTCCGGATTCCGTATTCCGGATTCCGGATTCCGTATTCCGGATTCCGGATTCCGGATTCCGGATTCCGGATTCCGGATTCCGGATTCCGGATTCCGGATTCCGGATTCCGGTTTCCGTCTTCCGGATTCCGGATTCCGGATTCCGTCTTCCGGATTCCGGATTCCGTGATTTTTTTCATTCCGGATTCCGGATCCCGGATTCCGGAAAAATTTTATTTGTCCGGATTCCAGATTCCGGATTCCGGATTACGGAAAATTTTCATTTGTCCGGATTCCGTATTCCGGATTCCGGAAAATTTTCATTTGTCCGGATTCCGGATTCCGTGATTTTTTCATTCCGGATTCCGGATTCCGGGAAAATAATTTCATTCCGTATTCCGGATTCCGGAAAATTTTCATTTGTCCGGATTCCGGATTCCGTGAAAAATGTTTTTGTCCGGATTCCGTGCTTTTTTTCATTCCGGATTCCGTATTCCAGATTCCGGAAAAATAATTTCATTCCGGATTCCGGATTACTTGAAGTTTTTATTTGTCCGGATTCCGTATTCCGGATTCCGGAAAAATTATTTCACTCCGGACTCCGGATTCTGTGAAATTTTTATTTCTCCGGATTCCGGATTACGGATTCCGGGAAAATAATTTTATTCCGGATTCCGGATTCCGTTTTTCAAAAAAGTCATTCCGGACATCTCTGGTCAATACCGCTCAATTTTTAATTTCAAATTTAAACTAAATTTTCATGATTTCAGCTAAGGAACTGTTCGTGCAATGTTCGAGCACCAGCATTTCATGACACAAGAAGACTAAGACCAAATGCAACTTTTGCACTTTTGAAAGAAGGAAAATTTAGCCAAGTCGAATGAACCCTTCCAATAGTCTGGTTTCAAATTGTGGAAGAGGATGCAGAGCGAATCGCGGAAAAGATCAAGAACAATTTGCCGGAAGAAGTCAAGGTCCTCTAAATGTTCTTGTTTTCCATTCTTTGTTACTTCGATCTGTTCACCATTTGCTTTTCGAATAAAAAGCGAAACTTGTTGAAAAATTAGCACCTTTTTATCAGCTCTGTAACGATGTACCATTGAAATTTGTTCCAGTTGAAACAAAAACAAGTGAAATCATCTTTTTGAATCCTTCCATCATGCATTGCCATCAAAAATTAGTTCAAAAGTTCGGAGAGTTACTAATCAGGTATCAATTTCTGAACTGGATAAAACTTTTTGAGCCCTAGTTCTTACTATTAGAAACAAAATCTGAAATATTCAGAGAATTCGTCAAAAAATCAAAGTCCAGGTACCTAAAACTTCTAAAACTACAGTAGCCACAATAAATTGTTACCTGCAAAATTAAAGCTCTTTTTTTGTTTTTCATTTCCTTAGTTTACAACTTTTTTCTAGCTACTGTAGTTTTACAGTTATGCGCCTTTAAAGACTGCCAGCGCATGCGCCTAACGGAAAAAGAGGTGCTGCAATTTTAAAGACGCATATCTCTAAAACTACAGTAGCTATTACAAAACGGTCAACTACAAAAATGAAGCTATAATTGTGGTTAGTATTATCTCAAAATTTCAGCCAAAATGAAAAAATTGAAGCAATTTCGTAAAGTTTCAAACAAAATTGACGATAAAAATAGTGTAGGCCGGAAATTGCCAATTTTCGGCTGGGGTTTTCAACGTTTAAACTTCGAAAACAGGTTAAATGTTACTGTACTAATGATTCAAACTTTTAGAACATTTTTTCCTATAGTATCCTTGTCAGTATGCTACAGTATTCTTCCCTGGATACAAACCAATAGGCCTCTCTACCTAATCAAGACTAGGCACAACGAGTGCATACAGAGTGCGTTCTACAGTACCCAGCACCCTTCCTATTACCCTCTCTAGTACCCATTATAGTACCTATTCTAGTGTCCTTCTCAGAGCACTTACGTCATTAAAACTGGACGCAAGGCAATTCAGAGAGACGCAGATGTTATTGATCCATTTACGATGAGGGGGGCCAGATGGAAGTGAGAGACAATAGGATGTGAAGAGATGCGAGAGGGGGCGGAGCCAATGCAATGCGTCCCTATTCTGGCCGTCCATCTCTCATTGTACCTCTCGACGACCTAGCTGCATGGACGTCTAAAGAGAACATTCCAGAAAATCCAATGTATTGGTTTCTGGTATGTTCCTTGTCTATTTTTCTGAATATCTATTATTCTAGAACTTTCCAGTAAACTCTTTGAATGAATGGGTTTTGGAGTTTTCTATATTTTTCTGAATATCTATATTTAAAAAAAACGATGTATTTGGTTCATTGGAAGGTGAGTAAAAGTTTTAATTAGAATTTTTTGGAAAATTTTGCGATTTGAGAGGCAGTCTTTAAAGGCGCATAACTGTAAAACTACGGTAGCTGGAAGAAAGTTGTCAACTAGGAAACTACAAAGCAAAAGAGAAGCTTCAATTTTGTAGTTGACAACTTTTTAGTGGCTACTGTAGTTTTTGACCTATGCGGTTTTAAAATTCGGACACCCTTTTTCGCCGTTAGGTGCGTGAGGGGGTAGTCTTTATCTCTGTTCCCATAAGGGATATCAGAAATCTGTAAACTACAAAAATGTTGTAAATATTACAATTTTCACGATAGGTATACTTTTATATACTGTCAACTTTGATCCAATTTTTCTCGGTTCCTGTTTCAGATATGAGAAAATTTTCAACTATAAAATCATTTATCATAACATTATCAACATTTGACCAGTTGATTGATTTTTGATATTTCTTGTAGGAACCGAGATAATCAAACGCAAAGTTGCCTTATATTAGGGGCTTCTATTAGCAAAAATTCAATAGTATCATTACTGAAAACAGATAATTATGCTTTTCTATGCTTTGTGTCAAAAAATTAGATTTTTTCACCAAAAAGAACCATCGGAAAACAGGCATAATAGACATCGTGGAATATTATGAATTCTAGAAAAAAACTTACTTTTTCAATAAAAAAATTGAAGTTCGAAACATTTTCTACAGTTACTCAATATTTATCGAAAATTAGTATTAGTATAATTTATAGTATTAGTATAGTATAAGTATAGTATAGTATTAGTATAGTATAATATAGTATTAGTATAATTTATAGTATATAGTATTTTAGTATAATTTTTCAGAACGTCTTCGTCTGCTTCCAAAAAAAAAAAACGAAATTCAGAAAACAAGAAGCTCTCAGAGAGAAACTGTCCGGACCACTGTACTTCACAGCAATGTGCGCGAAAGCCTACTTGCAGTCGGCTGACTTGAGTCCAGCGGAAATGGAGCGTGCGAGATAGATTGAAAGGGAAATCAAAAACTTCGAGGTGAGAAACTTTAGTTTTCTCTCGAGATTTTTCAGCTCTGAAAAGAAGATCTATCTGTTATCCATTCCACGCTCTCCCCAATGAAAAATTTGAGCTGCAAGCGTTTTTCTCAGCGGAGCGCGCTTGCGCGCGCCGAAAATTATTTTTTGAAAAATCTTGCACTGAAAACCCGGTTTTCAGCGAAATTTTCTCATTTTTCGACAATTTTTTCAAGTTTTCGTCTATAGAAATTGTTAAACAGGCTAAAACACACCTTTCAAGTACAAAAGCAGTTAGTTCCGACAATAAATGAAGGAGGAGATAGATTTTGAAGAATTTTTCGAAAAATTGCAATATCTTTTCGAAACACGAGAGATTTTAAGCGGATAATTGCTAAAAAAATAGCTTCTCTACAACATTTCATCAAAAGAAATTCTTAAAAAATCGAAAAAATTGAGAAATTTTCGTTTTTCGAAAAATGCTTGTAAATCTATCTCCTCCTTCATTTTTTGTCGGAACTAGCTGCTTTTGTACTTAAAATGTGTGTTTTAGCCTGCAAAACAATTTCTATGGACGAAAACTTGGAAAAATTGTCGAAAAATGAGAAAATTTCGCTGAAAACCGGGTTTTCAGTGCAAATTTTTTCAAAAAATAATTATCGGCGCGCGCAAGCGCGCTCCGCTGAGAAAAACGCTCGCAGCTCAAATTTTTCATTGGGCAGAGCGTGCATTCGAAAACATTGAAGAAAGTTTTCAGCACATTTTTTTATTTTTCAGGAGTCTGGATGCTCTGTCTTGATCGGTGCGAAAGAAGATGCAGATTTCAAAGCTTCGCCGAGCCATGGATTTGCCTCCAACGGCCGCTAACAGACCAAGCCGAACACAGAAAGCGGACTCTAAGCGGGAAGGGAAACATAAGGCCTTGGATTTGGAGAATGACAGAGCGAATCTATCTTTTCTGATTCTGACTTCGAAATTGAATCCGGTGCTCCTGAATGCGCATGGAAAAACGATAGTAGAAACAGCAAAAGGATTCAATCTGAAGAACGTTTACGATACAACGAAAGTAATTCTGACTACCACCAATCCTCGTCTCAACAATAACTTCTTTTGTGGAAAGGGTTTCAACAATTCATATGGAGGGAAAACCACCGAAGTGTTGAGAACTCTTTGCATCGAGACCAGCCAAATCAAGAGTGAGGAGGATGTTAAGGAATTGGAAGGAAATCTCGAAAAGTGCTCGTCAGCCATTTTGCGTGGAATCGGGAAATCTTTGAAGACCAACGAGCAGCTCTTCACAGCAGACCAACTAGCCACAGATGCGCCAGAATTGGAAGTCGAAATAAAAACGCAGTTAGCTAATTCGAGTTGGACATCCAAACGCTTGACAGTGGACAATACGAATGTTGGACGAGAAAACAAGTGGAAGATGACCGACAAGAGTGAATTTATGAAGCTGGAAGAAGCAGTCGAAGTGCACAAGAAGACAGAAGTGGTGACGAGAGATGGTGAGTGAACTGATAAACATCAAGTTGATTTTCATAGCAATTGTTCTTCCAGAAATGGAGCGATATTTGAAAGGGAACGAATCAACATCATTACGAATGTGGATATCACCAACGAACAGTTCCCAAAGCAATACGCGGTGAGTGAATTTGATACTGAGACACATTAACAAATTATAAATCAAAATTGTACCCTAAAACCTGTTACAGTAGGGTTAGTTTACTTTAGGTTTGCGATCTCTTCCCAAAATTAGATAGCTAAACTATCATATTCTAACTTTGAGACCATTAGATATCAAAAAGTTGTCAACTGATAACTTGCTTATCACATTATCACCAACATTTCATCAGTTAACAACTTTTTTATACCTTTGACAGGAACTGAGAGAAAATTGACTCAACCATGCGGGCTCTCGGTTTTACGGTGCGTGGCTCATATTTCCAAAGAGTCGATGACTAACCTATTACGTACCAACTTTGAGACCACATAACTCGTTGTGTGTTGAAGGTTTCTGAAAGTTGTCAACTGATGAATTATTTATCACAATATCACCAACATTTTATTAGTTGACACATTTTTGAAATTTTGCATAGGAGCCAACAAAAATCAGAACAAAGCAAACATATCCATTTATTGATTCACATTTTTAGGAGATCAGCAAGCTTTGGGAATTCCTCCTACCATCGACTCGCTTCATGTCCCAGATGAATGAAGTCAAATTCCGGAATCAATGGAGTCCAGGCTTATTTGAAAGAAGCTGGCTCTGTGACTCCAGGACATCAGGAGAACCTTGTTGCCGGATCCGTCAACTGGAACATCGGTCCCGGGGAATGCATCTGGTACATGGTTCCAGCTGTGTTCTCAGGGAAGATGGAAGCCGTCCTCGCCAAGAAAAGCATTTTCCCCTATCGAACCTCATACTGGCCACTGGAAGAAGAACAACTATGTGATTCAAATAACGGAACGGGGGACCGACATTTTCGATCCAGTGTCCGTCAAAATTGCAAGTTCCCAGGACCAAGTGTATGATCATTTGTTGGAAAACCAGTTTTTGGAATTTTCTTCATTCAATTGGAACGTTCAAAGAGAATTTGCTAGGACGAATTGTAGAAGACTGGGACGAATTGGAGGTATTGGAGAAAAATCAAAGAGAATGCAAAGAAAACAGCAAAGAAGTCGACGCGTAGAAAAGGTTGGTCATAATTTTCATTTTTGCGGAGATTTTCTTCTAGATTTCTACTTTCTGGGTTATTTTCCTTGAATACTAGATTTCTAAATTTTCCTAGGTTTTTAAGTAAAAAAAAAAATAATTTTCTCTGAATCCAACTGCCAACGCATCGTTCCAATCACCGTTCTGCGACTTTTTTTTGTTAAATTTTGATTTTCTAAAACTATAAATTGTTTATTTAAACTAATTCGTTCTACAGTACCCTTCCCAGAATGCAAGTAAGCGGAGCATAGGAGGTTCAGCCCGAAGGGCAACTTTGAGCTACTTTATCTCTGTTCCTGTGAAAGATATTGAAAAATGGTAAACAGAGAAAATGCTACTGATATTATGATAAACATTTTATCTGTTAACCACTTTTTGATATTTCAAACAGTAAACGAGATAATAAGGTTCAAACAGTGATATTTTTGAGGAGTTTCACAGATTTCGAAAAAAAATTCAAGTGTTATTTTGACGTGATGTAAAAAAATTATGAACGACAAAAAAATTTAAAATTCTAAAACAAAATGATGACGTGAATTGGTTTCGAAACCTTTGACCTTGGGGAGATCAATATAAAGGAAGAGAGAAGTGTAGGGAAGAATCAGTTCTCGCTTTCTCTGAGCTTCAGAGAAGTGAGGGCTCTTCGGGGGCCTTGGGCCTTCGGGGGCCTTGGGCCTTCGGGGGCCTTCGGGGCCTTCGGGGCCTTCGGGGCCTTCGGGGCCTTCGGGGCCTTCGGGGCCTTCGGGGCCTTCGGGGCCTTCGGGGCCTTCGGGGCCTTCGGGGCCTTCGGGGCCTTCGGGGCCTTCGGGGCCTTCGGGGCCTTCGGGGCCTTCGGGGCCTTCGGGGCCTTCGGGGCCTTCGGGGCCTTCGGGGCCTTCGGGGCCTTCGGGGCCTTCGGGGCCTTCGGGGCCTTCGGGGCCTTCGGGGCCTTCGGGGCCTTCGGGGCCTTCGGGGCCTTCGGGGCCTTCGGGGCCTTCGGGGCCTTCGGGGCCTTCGGGGCCTTCGGGGCCTTCGGGGCCTTCGGGGCCTTCGGGGCCTTCGGGGCCTTCGGGGCCTTCGGGGCCTTCGGGGCCTTCGGGGCCTTCGGGGCCTTCGGGGCCTTCGGGGCCTTCGGGGCCTTCGGGGCCTTCGGGGCCTTCGGGGCCTTCGGGGCCTTCGGGGCCTTCGGGGCCTTCGGGGCCTTCGGGGCCTTCGGGGCCTTCGGGGCCTTCGGGGCCTTCGGGGCCTTCGGGGCCTTCGGGGCCTTCGGGGCCTTCGGGGCCTTCGGGGCCTTCGGGGCCTTCGGGGCCTTCGGGGCCTTCGGGGCCTTCGGGGCCTTCGGGGCCTTCGGGGCCTTCGGGGCCTTCGGGGCCTTCGGGGCCTTCGGGGCCTTCGGGGCCTTCGGGGCCTTCGGGGCCTTCGGGGCCTTCGGGGCCTTCGGGGCCTTCGGGGCCTTCGGGGCCTTCGGGGCCTTCGGGGCCTTCGGGGCCTTCGGGGCCTTCGGGGCCTTCGGGGCCTTCGGGGCCTTCGGGGCCTTCGGGGCCTTCGGGGCCTTCGGGGCCTTCGGGGCCTTCGGGGCCTTCGGGGCCTTCGGGGCCTTCGGGGCCTTCGGGGCCTTCGGGGCCTTCGGGGCCTTCGGGGCCTTCGGGGCCTTCGGGGCCTTCGGGGCCTTCGGGGCCTTCGGGGCCTTCGGGGCCTTCGGGGCCTTCGGGGCCTTCGGGGCCTTCGGGGCCTTCGGGGCCTTCGGGGCCTTAGGCCTTGGGGCCTTAGGCCTTGGGGCCTTAGGCCTTGGGGCCTTAGGCCTTGGGGCCTTAGGCCTTGGGGCCTTAGGCCTTGGGGCCTTAGGCCTTGGGGCCTTAGGCCTTGGGGCCTTAGGCCTTGGGGCCTTAGGCCTTGGGGCCTTAGGCCTTGGGGCCTTAGGCCTTGGGGCCTTAGGCCTTGGGCCTTGGGCCTTGGGCCTTGGGCCTTGGGCCTTGGGCCTTGGGCCTTGGGCCTTGGGCCTTGGGCCTTGGGCCTTGGGCCTTGGGCCTTGGGCCTTGGGCCTTGGAATAAACGATAGAAAGAAACGATAAAATGAATCTTTTCTTGAAGAAACGATAAAATGAATCTTTTCATCAGATTTGGCATTCTAAATACTTCTGAAAATTCCAATGATGTGCTTTCTTTCGAAACTTTAATGGATCGTATGATTCGGTAATCACCCAGTAGCACTCAAATCTTGAAAAAACATAGGTTTGCATAATTTCTAACTAATTTATTACTGTTCCGCACCTAAACTGAGAAAATCTGGGTGGTTCTGACAACAATTTGATTGAATATGAATGTCCAGCAGCGCTTCAAGAAATTTTCAAAATGTATTTCTTGGGTGTTTTTTCGAAACAAGTCAAAAATAAATGTTATTTTTTCAAAATTAATGAAAATCTGAAAAAAAAAAGTTTTAAAGATTTTGACACACTTCGAGATTTCCAGAAAGATCAGAAAAAAAAAACAAAAAACAAAACGGGGAGAGGAGGATCAAACTAACCCTTGTCAGTTACCACCATCCCTCTTCACCACTACACCACACTTCGCTGGTCATCAGTGCTTCCACAATTTGTATAAGAAGGGGGGAGATCGCGCTCACGCTTTTAATGCTTTAACATAGGTGAAATTTCAGACGCGTTTTTTCAGCTTCTAGGTACCGAGGGGCACGAAAAAAAGTTGGCTCGTTATTTACCATGTCCGAAAGTATATATGTACCAATTTTCAAGAAATTCTCAACCACTGTCTGAAAACACTTCCCTTGTTAGTACCCATTTTAGTATCCATCGTAGTAACTATTCTAGTGGATCCCATTATACTTCCCTGTATTCATCCTAGTGCTCTCTCTAGTGCCCATCCTAGTACAGCACTTCACGTCATAAAAATTAGACAAAAGGCAATTCAGAGTGACGCAGGTGTTATTGATCCGTTTACGATGAGGCACACCTGGCGAGTGGGCGGAGCCAATGCAATCCGTCCCTATTCTGGCCGTCCATCTCTCATTCAACCTCTCGACGACCTAGCTGCATGGACGTCTAAAGGGATCATTCCAGAAAATCCAATAAATGTATGGATTCTGGAATGTTCCCTGTATATTTTTCTGAAATTCTATTATTCTAGAACTTTCCAGTAAACCCTTTGAATGAATGGGTTTTGGAATTTTTTATGATTTTTCTGAACATGTTTTAAACGATTTTCTTGGTTTATTTGAAGGTGAGTAGATTTTCAAGTTTTTTAAAATTTTAGGATTTTAGACATTTTTCCAAAATCAATTTTCTAAAAATCAATTTTTTGTTCAAAAATATTTTCTAAATATTCTGAATATTTTTTCGAATTTTCAGCACCCATATCAGGCTCCCTCAGAATCCGCGCGACGCCAACCTGGAGATTTCTCCTCCTGTGCTTCGCCCTCCCGAAGGAGCCATGGCTAGGTACGAAGTTCTTCCATCGAGCAACGTTCCATCGACCAATGTTCCGTCGACCAGCGGAAAATAAGGTACTGAACAGCGTTCTTCAGGTTAGCAAAAGTTTGAAACTCTATAACTCAAAAAGTAAAATAGGTATTGAAAAATTGTCAACTACGAAATTGCAGAACATAACATTTTACACATTACTTAAATTGACAACTTTTGCATAGCTTTTTTAGTTTTCGAGATATGCGCCTTTAAAAGTGCGCGCTGTGGGTAGCAGTCAGACCCTCTTGTAGGTGGCACAATTTTAAAAGCGCATATCTCGAAAACTATGAAAGATAAAAAGACACTGTTAAAGGAG
Source organism: Caenorhabditis nigoni (assembly GCA_027920645.1). NCBI lineage: Eukaryota > Metazoa > Nematoda > Chromadorea > Rhabditida > Rhabditidae > Caenorhabditis > Caenorhabditis nigoni. Next base: position 3,693,384 of record CP115866.1, on the reverse strand, counting down.
CCCAGACACGAAAGTCTACGGGGCTTTCTCGGGGCGAGATCATGCAATCTGACGGAAAATCGCGCGATTGCGACCCAATGCGCACTACTTGACGAGCATTAATTTTTTTTAGAAAACACTAGATTCCTTCAATGTTTGGCAATTATTCCGAACTTTTTCTAGTTATTCGGCCATTCTCTTATGTCGCCGCATGAACACAGAAAAGAAAAACGAAAACGGACTGATGGGAATCGAACCCGGGACCCGCGACTGATAGACAAGCGCGCTCTCCTCTACACCAGACGGCGCCTGTCGGCTATTGCCGCTAAAACGATTATGAAACGAGGAGTGGGCGCCTCTTGGAAGAACAGTCGCGTTCACGCTTGTACAGTAACAGGGAGTTATGGTTTCGTGTCCATTGTTATTTTCTGACTGTACTCTGTCATATATCATAAAACTAGAATTTTGAAAATTTTCATGTCTGGCCTCCTTTAACAAACAAAATATACGACATTTTACGCTCTACATTTGTTCAACTAACCATTTTCATCTATATTTTCTAGTTTTTGATCTACCAGCAAATATATTGGTCCCATTTCAGAAGATTCGAGTGGACCGAGAACTATGCTCGAGGAGATCCTATCAATTTGAATCTCTCGGAAGCTGACCGCACCAAGTTGAAGGAAGAGGCGATTGTCGTCGTGGTAGGCGCCCGAGTGCACAAAAATTGGATGGCCAATTTCGAAAATTATCCGAAGCATGGTGTATAGTCTCAAAAGCGACGTCGTCGGATTCCGTCCACCCGGGATTTCCACAAATTGCGAAATCAGCTTCGTCCATGCGAGCAGAGAAAAGACGCCAGAATGCAACTACGGATATTGGAAAGCGTGTGAAAACCGAAGAGATCGTATCAGAAGCGACGTCGTCGGATTCCATTGCAGCTTCAGCCAAGAAGTAGATTGACACCGGATTCTATAACCGATTGGAATAATGTGCTTTTTGTAATCCCTATTTGTTTTATTACTTTTTTTTCTTTTCCCATGATTTATTATCACACCTCTTACCATTTTGAACAGCTTTCTCTTGATTCTCATTTTTTTCACTCCCAAGATCTTGTTTTAAATTTTTTTATTTATTCTATTCTGTAAGTTTTCCTTATTTCTCAATCTTGTGTGCGTTCTCATTTCATTGATTTTGCGTCAATCAATAAGACACCAAACAGAATAAATGCAGTTTTCGGTAATTTGTTTCCTTTTTGTTATATGTTCGCTCTCATTTGTTATCCACAACAAAATTGTAGAACATAAAATTTCACACATTTCTCTAATTGACAACTTTTTGAAAGCTCTTTTGGTTTTTGAGATATGCGCCTTTAAAGATAAGGTGCCTTGGCATCCTCTTTTTCTCTAGGCGCTGAGGTACGCTGTTTTTAAAGGCGCATATCTCAAAAACTACAGTAGCTATTAAAACATTGTCAATTACAAAAATGAAGCTCCTGTTTTTTTTTTCATTTCTTTAGTTGACAACTTTCTTTTAGCTACTATAGTTTTACAGTTGTGCGCCTTTAAAGACTGCCCGCGCATGCACCTAACGGAAAAATGGGTGCCGCCACTTTGAAGGCGCATATCTCTAAAACTACAGTAGCTATTAAAAAGTTGTCAACTATAAAAATGAAGCTCCCAATGTGTTTAGTATTATCTCATAATCTCAAGTAAAACGAACAATTTCAAAGTAATTTTGTAAAGGGTCAAACAAAATTGATGATAAAAATTGTGTAGGCCGGAAATTGTCAAATTTCGGCTGGTTTTTCATCTTTGAAATTTTGAAACCAGATTAAAGGTTACTGTACTAATCGTTCACACTTTCAGGACATTTTTTCCTATGGTATCCATCCCAGAATGCAAATCAAAACACATCTCTATATTATTAAAAATAGACACAATGACATTCAGAATGCCTCCTACAGTATCCTTCCCAGTATTCATCCAAGTACTCATTCTAGTATCTATCCTAGTACCTATTCCTAGTACCCTTCTCAGATCGTAAACACCTCTTCACACCAAATCTAGACACAATACAACTCAGAGAGACACTAATTCTATTGTTCTATTCACGACAAGTGACACCAGCTAAAAGTGAGAGATAATGGGATGTGAAGAGACGCGAGGGGCGCAGAATGTACCTAATGCGTTATATTGTCCTTCCTACTCATATGCATCTCTCGACGACCTAGCTGCATGGACGTCTAAAGGGGGAAATTCCAGAAAATCCTATAAATGCATGGGTTTTGGAATTTTCTATATTTTTCTGAACATTTTTTAAAAGATTTTCTTGGTTTATTTAAAGGTGGGTAGATTTGTCGAATTTTTTAAAATTGTAGGATTTTTAAAAATAGAATTTATATTTAGTGCGCAATCTTTAAAGGCGCATATCTCAAAAACTACGGTAGCTAGAAAAAAGTTGTCAGCTTCAAAATTGAAGCGCTTGTTCTGTTTAGTAGCCTCGGAAATTTTTAGAAAATTAGAGAATGTCTGGAGTAGTTTTGTAGGGCTTCAGAGTTGACTCTTCCATTGAACTTCACTAGTTTTGTCCGGATTACTGTAACTCGGTTCGTATCAGAAAAAAAAACTGACTGAATTATGACATCTCTTAATGAATTTAAGGCGGATTACTGTAGATGTACAAATTTCAAATTTCAGGCGAGAAATTTTTTCTCGGAATTATAAATTGTTGCTTGTGGGTCTTGAACGGAATCAATTTTGATATTTTTTGCCATTTTCGTGATGGTAAAATAAAATTTCCGCTTTAAAATTTGGATTTTGAAAAATTTCGAAAAATTTAAAATTGGAATATTCCGAAATTCCAAAATTCCGAGATTTTTAAAACCGGAAAATTCGGAATTTCCGAATTTTCGAAATTCCAAAAAATACCGAAAAGACCATTCTAAATATACCTGTCAATACCAGAGATGTCCGGATTCCGTATTCCGGATTCCGGATTCCATGCTTTTTTTCATTCCGGATTCCGGATTCCGGATTCCGTGATAAATATTTTTGTCCGGATTCCGGATTCCGGACTCCGAGGAAGTTTTTTATTCCGGATTTTTCAGAAAATGCACAAAATGTGTTTTTAAATGTTTTTCAAGCCCATCGGAGACCTCGAAATTCCGAATTCTGTATTCCGGATTCCGGATTCCGTGATTTTTTTCATTCCGTATTCCGGATTCCGGAAAATTTATTTCATTCCGGATTCCGGATTCCGTGATTATTTCATTCCGGATTCCGGATTCCGAATTCCGGGAAAATAATTTTATTCCGGATTCCGGATTCCGGATTCCGTGATTTTTTCATTCCGGATTCCGGATTCCGGGTTCCGGAAAAAATTATTTCTTTCGGATTCCGGATTCCGTTTTTTAAAAAAGTCATTCCGGACATCTCTGCTGTGAATACCGCTCAATTTTTAATTTCAAATTTAAACTAAATTTTCATGATTTCAGCTACGGAACTGTTCGTGCAATGTTCTCGATGTAAATGCTTGTTCGCTATGCAAAATGACTAGATTGATGCACTTTTGAAAGAAGGAAAATTTAGCCAAGTCGACTTTCCAATAGTCCCTTCCAATAGTCTGGTTTCAAATTGTGGAAGAGGCTGCAGAGCGAATCGCGGAAAAGATCAAGAAGAATTTGCCGGATGAAGTCAAGGTCCTCTAAATGTTGTTGTTTTACATTCTTCGTTACTTCGATCTGTTCACCATTTGCTTTTCGAATAAAAAGCCCCAGGACCCAGGACCCATTTTTGATTCAAAAATTCAAGACAATGAGATAGTGGCAGCTCCGCCTGCCACATCTGGCTTAGCTCTGTCGCTCCTTCTATATTGGAATCTGAAAAAAAAGGATTCTGAGTTTCTGAAATTCTGAAATTCTGAGATTCTGAGATTCTGAGATTCTAGGGCGAGGTGCTGAAAAATTTTTTTGAATTTCTGAATTTCTGAATTTCTGAATTTCTGAATTTCTGAATTTCTGAATTTCTGAATTTCTGAATTTCTGAATTTCTGAATTTCTGAATTTCTGAATTTCTGAATTTCTGAATTTCTGAATTTCTGAATTTCTGAATTTCTGAATTTCTGAATTTCTGAATTTCTGAATTTCTGAATTTCTGAATTTCTGAATTTCTGAATTTCTGAATTTCTGAATTTCTGAATTTCTGAATTTCTGAATTTCTGAATTTCTGAATTTCTGAATTTCTGAATTTCTGAATTTCTGAATTTCTGAATTTCTGAATTTCTGAATTTCTGAATTTCTGAATTTCTGAATTTCTGAATTTCTGAATTTCTGAATTTCTGAATTTCTGAATTTCTGAATTTCTGAATTTAGTTTAAAAGTTCGGAGAGTTACTAATCAGGTACCAATTTCTGAACTGATCGTGTTTCTGATTACTCCAGATTAATAAAACTTTTGGAGCCCAAGTTCTTAGAAACAAAATCTGAAATATTCAGAAAATTCGTCAAAAAATCAAAGTCCAGGTACCTAAAACTTCTAAAACTACAGTAGCCACAAAAAATTGTTACCTGCAAAATTTAAGCTTTTGTTTTGTTTTTCATTTCCTTAGTTGACAACTTTTTTCTAGCTACCGTAGTTTTACAGTTATGCGCCTTTAAAGACTGCCAGCACAACGGAAAAAGAGGTGCCGCAATTTTAAAGGCGCATATCTCTAAAACTACAGTAGCTATTAAAAAATTGTCAACTACAAAAATGAAGCTATAATTGTGGTTAGTATTATCTCACAATTTCAGCCAAAATGAAAAATTGAAGGAATTTCGTAAAGGGTCAAACAAAACTCATGATAAAAATTGTGTAGGTCGGAAATTGCCAATTTTCGGCTGATTTTTTCAAGATTACAATTTTAAGAACTGAGTAAAAGTTACTGTACATATGATTCAAACTTTTAGAACATTTTTTCCTAAAGTATCCATCCCAGTATTCTACAGTATCCTTCCCAGAATACAAGCAATAACACCTCCTTACCTCATCAAGACTAGGCACAACGAGTGCATACAGAGTGCCTTCTACAGTACCCAGCACCCATCCTATTACCCTCTCTAGTACTCATCCTAGTACCTATCCTAGTGTCCTTCTCAGAATCGAAAGAGCAATTACGTCATTAAAACTGGAGATAAGGCAATCCGAAGAGACGCAGGGGTTTTTTATTGATCCATTTACGATGAGGGAGGTCAGACAAACGCGAGAGATAATGGGATGTGAAGAGACGCAAGAGGGGGCGGAGCCTGTACAATGCGTCCATATTCTGGCCGTCCATCTCTCATTGTACCTCTCGACGACCTAGCTGCATGGACGTCTAAAGGGAACATTCCAGAAAAATCTATAAATGCGTGGATTCTGGAATGTTCCCTGGCTATTTTTCTGAAAATCTATTATTCTAGAACTTTCCAGTAAACCCTTTGAATGAATGGGTTTTGGAATTTTCTATATTTTTCTGAATATTTCTATTTCATTTAAAAACAATGTATTTGGTTTATTGGAAGGTGAGTAAAATTTTTAATTAGACTTTTTGCTGGAAATTCTCGCGATTTGAGAGGCAGTCTTTAAAGGCGCATAACTGTAAAACTACGGTAGCTAAAAAAAAGTTGTCAACTAGGAAAATGAAAAACAAAATAAGAGCTTCAATTTTGTAGTTGACAACTTTTTAGTGGCTACTGTAGTTTTTGACCTATGCGCTTTTAAAATTCGGACACCCTTTTTCGCCGTTAGGTGCGTGAGGGGGTAGTCTTTATCTCTGTTCCCATAAGGGATATCAGAAATCTGTAAGCTACAAAAATGTTGTAAATATTACAATTTTCAAGATAGGTATACTTTTATACTTTTCACTTTAACAATTTTATACCGTAAAACATGGAATAGAAGAGTCTCTTAACTGTCAACTTTGATCCAATTTTTCTCGGTTCCTGTTTCAGATATGAGAAAATTTTCAACTATGAAATCATTTATCATAACATTATCAACATTTGACCGGTTGATTGATTTTTGATAATTCTTGTAGGAACCGAGATAATCAAACGCAAAGTTGTCTTATATTAGGGGCTTATTAAAAATTATTATTTAAAAAAAATTTTTTAAAAAAATTTAAAAAAAAATTAAAAAAAAAAAATTATTTAAAAAAAATCGTATTTTTCAGGAGTCTGAATGCTCTGTCTTGATCGGTGCGAAAGAAGATGCAGATTTCAAAGCTTCCGAAAAAGTTCTCCAAAACATTCGCCGAGCCATGGATTTGCCTCCAACGGCCGCTAACAGACCAAGCCGAACCCAAAAAGCGGACTCTAAGCGGGAAGGAAAACATAAGGCCTTGGATTTGGAGAATGAGAGAGCGAATCTATCTTTTCTGATTCTGACTTCGAAATTGAATCCGGTGCTCCTGAATGCGCATGGAAAAACGATAGTAGAAACAGCAAAAGGCTTCAATCTGAAGAACGTTTACGATACAACGAAAGTAATTCTGACTACCACCAATCCTCGTCTCAACAATAACTTCTTTTGTGGAAAGGGTTTCAACAATTCATATGGAGGGAAAACCACCGAAGTGTTGAGAACTCTTTGCATCGAGACCAGCCAAATCAAGAGTGAGGAGGATGTTAAGGAATTGGAAGGAAATCTCGAATCGTCGGCCATTTTGCGTGGAATCGGGAAATCTTTGAAGATCAACGAGCAGCTCTTCACAGCAGACTAACTAGCCGCAGATGAATTGGAAGTTGAAATAACAACGCAGTTAGCTACTTCGAGTTGGACATCCAAACACTTGACAGTGGACAATGTTGGACGAGAAAAAAAGTGGAAGATGGCCGACAATAGTGAATTTATGAATCTGGAAGAAGCAGTCGAAGTGCACAAGAAGACAGAAGTGGTGACGAGAGATGGTGAGTGAACTGATAAACATCAAGTTGATTTTCATAGCAATTGTTCTTCCAGAAATGGAGCGATATTTGAAAGGGAACGAATCAACATCTACATTTTGGCACGATTGGAACAAGAAGCTTCTTGATGCTCAAGAACACAAGAAGAGATCGGAAATGGTTTCCCACATTAAATTGTTGATTTATCTCATTTTAATCCTTCTTAATAAACTGTTTAACTACTCCAATTGACACTTTTTCGATAGCTTTTTCAGGTACCCAGATATAATTGTTTACTGAGATTGACCCAGTTCCCGAGTGTGCGATTTTTAGTATGTCGAAAAAATACCATTTTTCACCAGAACATGGCACAGCTGGCGCCCACCTGCCGACCGTTACGCCGACACGCGACGCGCCCAAACTTGGCGCGGTGCCAACAACGCGACGCCGCGCCAACAACAATCAAAGGTAGACACAATGGTGCTTCAGAGAGACGCAGATTTAATGTATTCATTTTCGATGAGAAACACAGAAAGTGAGAGACGCAGAGAAGCAGAGAAAACACAGTGCCAGCTATTGTCCTCTCTATTCATATTGTATAACACGACGGCCAACTGAATGGAAGTCTAAATTTGGAACATTCCAGAGAATCCTAGAAATGCATGGATTCTGGAATGTTCCCTGTGTATTTTTCTGAAAATCTTCTATTCTAGAACTTTCTGTTTTCTATTTTTCTGAATATTTCTATCTTTCAAAAAAGGACGTCTCTGGTGTATTGGAAGGTGAGTTCTGAACTTCTGGACTCAAAAAGAGTCTTAAAAAGAAGCTCTAGTTTGCCACTGTGAAACTTAACCTCAATTATCTCGGTTCTTATTGATGAAATGAAAAATTCGCAAACTACAAAAAATGTTGGTGATATTGTGATGAAAAATTATCAGTTTACCACTTTTTGATATCTATTCTAGGAATCGAGATAATTGAGCTCAAATGTTTGGTGCGCAAGCAGCCTCTAAAGACTGCTCGCGCATCAAACAGAAAACAGTTGCTTCAACTTTAAAGGCGCATAAGTCAAAAGCTACGGTAACTAGAAAAAGTTGTCAACTGGCAAAGTGAAAAAACAGAAAAGACCTTTATTTTTGTAGTTTGCTATTTTTTACCAGCTACCGTAGCTTTCGGCTTATGCGCCTTCAAAGACGCACCGAAAGGCGAAAATAAGTGTCCGAACTTTAAAGGCGCATAGGTCAAAAACTACGGTAGGTAGTGAAACCAAATTACTGTTTTACAGGGATCCCCTAAAAGCTACCAAAATGCTACTAGACTTCATCGCCGATCTGACTGTGGAGGACGTCCGGTATATGATGATCGACGTGGTATTCCTTGCACTCGTCGTTCACCAAGCTGCTTCACAGATGATGATTGCACCTCGGTAATGTTTGTGGAATTCGATATAACAAACTTTTATAGAATCCAACAAAAAAATTTTTTCATCAATAAATTTTTGTGTTAAAATCGGTGGTGTTTGTTAGATATTCGGTTTAAGGCCGTCTGAAAATATTTTAGAATTTGTTCTTCAGACGTTGCAAGTGAGAAGCGAGTCCACTATTTTACTTAAGTCTCAGATTGTCATTTTGGAATGTCGTACGGGCAACCCTTTCAAAATGACCTAGACAACACATTGGATAAACTCAGAAACCCCTGAAAATGACTTTTTTTTCAAAAAGTACTACATATGACACTCCAAAACAACTAGAAATTTGGCAATCTTGTTGCGCAATCATTGATCCATTTATGATGAGGGAGGTCATACAAAAGTGAGTGATAATGGGATGTGATAAGACGCAAAAGGGGCGGAGCCAATACGATCCGTTCCTTTTCTGGCCGTCCTTCTTTAATTGTATCTCTCGACGACCTAGCTGCATGGACGTCTAAAGGGAACATTCCAGAAAATCCTTTGAATTAATGGATTTCTGGAATGTTCCCTGTCTATTTTTCTGAAAATCTATTATTCTAGAACTTTCCGGTAAACCCTTTGACTGAATGGGTTTTGGAATTTTCTATTTACTATTTTTCTGGACAATTTGAATCGAAAAAGAACTGGTGAGTCAATTTTCCAACTGTTTTAAATTTTGAAAGCGAAAATCCCCAGAAGTGCCCCAACTTTAAAGGCGCATAAGTCAAAAACTACGATAAATAGAAAAAATTGTAAACTACAAAATTGAAGTTCTACTTTTGGTGTTTATTTTGATTGCAAGCAACTTTTTTCTAGCTACCGTACTTTTTGAGATATGCGTCTCTAAAACAAAAACAAGGTTAAAGGTGTCTCAAGTTTAAAGGCGCATAGGTCAAAAACTACTATAGTTAGAAACAAGTTGTCAACTACAAAATTGAAGCTCTTGTTTTGTTCATTATACTTTGCAAATCTCCAACAAATTGAACAATTCTATGCTAGTTTTGTAGGGATTCAAATGTCGCGCACAACTGATCATTCTATCTCTTTCCGCAAAATCGGATGATTTGTATCTGTTTGAGGTCGACTGATAAGGATCTTGTTGCCATGAACGATGGATGTGTTTATCTTTTTTATAGATGAATATTACGAATTTGGACTTTTGACATAAATCGTAACGTTTGGGGTTGGCTGATGAGGATTTCATGGGAGTTATGATTGATGTGTCCTATTTATAGTGTAGGGGTGGATTTGTTCTCGATGGGCGGAGTTGTGCTATTTTTCGGGAGCATAAAATGGTTGCACAGACTTTTTTAATATAAACATTTCTTTTTGGTCCTGTATTGATATTTTTTAGTTTCAGATGACTGCTCCTATGCCATTGATTGCATTCCATTATGCCAACTGTTTCGGTTGGGCTGGGCGACCGGTGGAGCTGGTCAATCACCGCTTGATGGAGCTTGGGAAACGCGAGCTTATCCATAAGCAGCGATCTGGCTTCACCGGTATCGTCCAGCTCTTGGAGGCGTCCCCATACGATGCTTTCTTCTGCGACAGCCAGAATCAAAGGATGATGTCCGTAGCGGACCACTACTATATCCGATGTGGTCGTTCATTGGTCAACCAAACTAGTCTACGTCTACCAGTGCAGAGACTCGTCGGACGAAATCCGCGATGATACGCTCCTCCCATTGGAGTGTTTGTTGGTTGTAAATAATTGAAATTGATCGTTCGTTTTTTTACAGTTTATCATTAATAAATTTGCTGCAAAAGTGTTTTTTTTTATATTGTTAAAAAATTTGGAAGGAAATGAGATTTGGCTAAGGAACGGCTAGTCTTCATAAACATGAAAAACTGTTGCTTGGCCTAACTTTTTGTTAACAATCGTAAAATATCAAAAATTCAGGTTTTAGATTTTCATCTTTTCCTCGATCACACCTTCAAGTGGCTCTTCGGAGATTGTTTTTTTTGTAGTTGGATATGCATTTTCGTAGTTGGCACAATTATTTACAGTATATTTTCCGGTATTGTAGAATTCCAGAGATTTTCTTGAATTTCGGAAAAAAGCTTCATAACTCAAAAAACAAGAAAGCAATCTAAAAGTTATTAACTACAAAATTGTTAATCATAAAATTTCACACATTTCTTTAATTGACAACTTTCTGAAAACTCTTTTAGTTTTTGAGATATGCGCCTTTAAAGATAAGGCGTAAGATATTTAAAGATAAGGCGTAAAGATAAGGCGATACCCTCTTTTTCTCTAGGCGCAGCACACTGTCTTTAAAGGCGCATATCTCTAAAATACAGTAGTTATTAACAAATTGTCAACTATAAAAACAAAGCTCTTGTTTTGCTTTGCATTTCCTTAGTTGACAACTTTCTTTTAGCTGTTGTAGTTTTACTGTTATGCGCCTTTAAAGACTGCCTACGCAGGCACCTAACGGAACAATGAGGTGCGGCAACTTTAAAGGCGCATATGTATCTCTAAAACTACAGTAGCCACAAAAAAGTTATCAACTACAAAAATGAAGCGGCAATTGTGTTTAGTATTATTTCATTATTTCAAAATTTCAAACGAAATGACAAACTTCAAAGTAATTTTGTAACTTTAGAATTTCAAAACCAGAGTAAAGGTAACTGTAACTATGGGTCAATTAGTGACCTTCCCAAAATACAAGCCAAAAAACCCTCTCTACCTCATCAAAACTGAACACAATGAATGCATTCAGAGTACCTTCTGCAGTACCCAGTATTCATCCTAGTACTCTTTCTATTACATCACTTCACGTCATTAAAATTAGACACAAGGCAATTTAGAGAGACGCAGATTCTATTGATCCATTTACGATGAGGCACACCTGGCGGGTGGGCGGAGCCAGTACAATGCCCTCCATTCCGTCCTGTCCGTCCATCACTCATTTTACCTCTCGACGACCTAGCTGCATGGACGTCTAAAGGGAACGTTCCAGAAAATCCTATAAATGTATGGATTTCTGGAATGTACCCTGTCTATTTTTCTGAAGATCTATTATTCTAGAACTTTCCAGTAAACCCTTTGAATGAATGGGTTTTGGAGTTTTCTATATTTTTCTGAATATTTATATTTTTTTAAAAACGATGTTATTGGTTTTTTGGAAGGTGAGTGAAATTTTTAATGAGACTTTGCTGGTTATTCTCGCGATTTGAGAGGCATTCTTTAAAGGCGCATAACTATAAAACTACGGTAGCTAGAAGAAAATTGACCACTAGGAAAATAAAAACAAAACAAGAGCTTCAATTTTGTAGTTGACAACTTTTTGGTGACTACTGCGCCTTTAAAGTTCGGACACCCTTTTTCGCCGTTAGGTGCGTAGGTCATTAATTTGAGCTCAAATATCTCTGTTCCCATAAGAGATATTGAAAAACTGCACAGTACAAAAATGTTGGTGATATTTTGATAAACATTTTATCAGTTCATCACTTTTTGATATCTTTTCTAGGAATCGAGATAATTGAGCGCAAGTTAATGATCTTTGCGCCTTTAAAGACTGCTCGCGTACCAAAAGGAAAAAGGGGTATCCAAACTTTAAAGGCGCATAAGTCAAAAACTACAGTAGCTAGAAAAAAGTTATCAACTGCAAAAATGAAGCTCAAGTTAAGTTGTTCACTTCTGTAGTTCGCTATTTTTTACTAGCTACTGTAGTTTTTGACTCATGCGCCTTTAAAGTTAGTGTGCGCTTTGGGTAGCCGTTTGGTGGGTTTCTTTAAAGGCGCATAGGTCAAAAACTACGGTAGCTAGAAAACAGTTGTCAACTTCCAAATCAAAGCTATAATTTTGTTTAGTATTCCCTCAAGTTTTCAAACAAATTGAAATATTTTGAATAGTTTCTTAGGAGTTTAAAGTTGATTATTTTTCACTTACCGTATTTCGGTGACTATAGAAATTGTCTGAAAGTTTTAAACTATGAAAATGTTAATCTAAAATGGACTTGTGAACAACAAAATCAATAAAAACTATTTTCAGGAGATCAGCAAGCTTTGGGAATTCCTCCGACCATCGACTCGTTCATTGTCCCAAATAGATGGAGTGATCTCAGGGATCAATGCTGGCTCAGTGACACCAGGTCATACGGAGAACCTCGTTGCTGGATCCGTGAACTGGAACATCGGTCCTGGTGACTGCATCTGGTACATGGTCCCAGCAGCGTCATCCAATCACTCGGCTCCCTAGATGAGACTCCATACTGGCCACTTGAAGAAGCATTGAAGAAGGAGAACATCTGATATGACAGTGGTTGGAGTTGGCACATATCATTGGGTTCAGGCCAGTGGACCATGGAACATCGCGGAGAGGACGAAGACACAACTGATGGTCATGGAAGCAATGATTTGGAATGATGCAGAATGGAGAATGCCGAATATGATAAGCTACGTCTGTCATTGCTTACGAGGTCCTTGGCAAGATGCCAGAACGAGATGGAATACGCCATGGAAGTGTCTGACGCCCACACCAATCGGAGAATATCTTCAGTCTGGAATCAATCAAGAAGCTCCTATTCTCCGAGGAATGATCACTCAGGGAGCTCCGGAACGGTCCTCGTTGGTGCACCATGTACATCTCAACCGGGTCCATCAGCCCCAGCTCAACATGCTCCAGGAACGGTCCAGTTAATTGTGTGCATCGGGTGCTACAAAGAGTGAGTTATTCTTATAGGTGATTTTCTAAAATGCAAATTGTTTTTAAGGCAAAGTATCAATCCGAAGTGCTATTTCAAGAACACACCATTGAAGATCTGATCGCCGTCTTTGATAAGTATCGAGCCGCCGTTTTTTATTTATCTCATTTTAATTCTTCTTAATAAATGGTTTAAGGACTCAAATTAGACACTTTTTTTGATATCCTTTTCAGGTACCGTAATACCGTAAATGCTGTATGAGAAGCTCGGACCTTCTTGGCACGCAAGAGAAGGCGCGCGCCAGCTTTAAAGGCGCATATCTCAAAGGAGGTCCAAGGTATAAAAAAACGGTTAATTGCAAAAATGTAGCGTATAAAATTTTACATATTTTGTTAGTTGACATCATTTTGATATCGTTTATAGTTTTTGAGTTATGCGCTTTCAAAACTCAAGTGAAGAAGACTTGACGTTGATTCCATTTATCTCGGTTACTGTGAAAGATATCAAAAATTTGTCAACTAAGAAAATGTTTATCATGTTATCGTTAACATTTTATCAGTTAACAACTTTTTGATATCTTTTACAGAAACCGAAATGAATTGGGTCGAAGTTAGGCCCCTTTCTTTTAAGTAAAGTTAGAGAGCAATTACGGTATTTAGAAGAAGCTATGCTTGTCTGATGGTACTTTTTTCCCGCGAGGAAACCGGAATTGGGTACTGTACCTGTCAAAATATGCGACATGAGGTTAAAATAATTTTGCCTATTTTCACAAAAAGCAGAAAACGACAAAAAAAGAAAATTCTAGGCGGGGGTCGAACCAAAAACCTTCGGCTTAACAGCCGACGGTGTATACCACTAAGCCATCCGTGCACTTTAGAAAACAAGGAGAGAATGCAATTATAATATGGGGCACGCGTGAAAAATTTTAAAAATTAAAAAAAAAATTAAAATTATTTTGGGAAATTAAGTGAAAGAAAATTTCACGTTTTGGAAAAAAAAACTTTTTAAGTGAAAAAATGGAGCAAAGAGATAAGAATCTCCCTGGAGTTTTCGTATATAAGGGAAGAGAGCAACAGTTAGAATCAGTTAGTTCTCCAGCTTCAGCTGGAGAGCTGGGGCTCTGGGAGCCGGAGCTCTCGGATCCGGAATCCTGGGACTGGAGCTATTGGAACTGGAAGTTATGATCCTGAAGCTGGAATCGGAGCAGTTGGAATCGGAACTGGTGGAGGTGGAATCGGAGGATCGGAGCTGGTGGAGGTGGAATCGGAGTATCGGAGCTGGTGGAGATGGAATCGTATGGAGCAGGTGGAAGTGGATCAGATGGAGCTGGTGGAGGTGGAATCGGAGGATCGGAGCTGGTGGAGGTGGAATCGAAGGATCGGAGCTGGCGGAGGTGAAATCGGAGGATCGGAACTGGTGGAGGTGGAATCGGAGAATCGGAGCTGGTGGAGGTGGAATCGGAGGAACGGAGCTGGTGGAAGTGGAATCGGAGGATTGGAGCTGGTGGAAGTGGAATCGGAGGATTGGAGCTGGTGGAAGTGGAATCGGAGGATCGGAGCTGGTGGAGGTGGAATCGGAAGATCGGAGCTGGTGGAGATGGAATCGGAGGATCGGAGCTGGTGGAGGTGGAATCGGAGGATCGGAGCTGGTGGAGGTGGAATCGGAGTATCGGAGCTGGTGGAGGTGGAATCGGAAGATCGGAGCTGGTGGAGATGGAATCGGAGGATCGGAGCTGGTGGAGGTGGAATCGGAGGATCGGAGCTGGTGGAGGTGGAATCGGAGAATCGGAGCTGGTGGAGGTGGAATCGGAGGATCGGAGCTGGTGGAGGTGGAATCGGAGGATCGGAGCTGGTGGAGGTGGAATCGGAGGATCGGAGCTGGTGGAGATGGAATCGGAGGATCGGAGCTGGTGGAGGTGGAATCGGAGTATCGGAGCTGGTGGAGGTGGAATCGGAGGATCGAAGCTGGTGGAGATGGAATCGGAGGATCGGAGCTGGTGGAGATGGAATCGGAGGATCGGAGCTGGTGGAGGTGGAATCGGAGGATCGGAGCTGGTGGAGATGGAATCGGAGGATCGGAGCTGGTGGAGGTGGAATCGGAGGATCGGAGCTGGTGGAGATGGAATCGGAGGATCGGAGCTGGTGGAGGTGGAATCGGAGTATCGGAGCTGGTGGAGGTGGAATCGGAGGATCGGAGCTGGTGGAGGTGGAATCGGAAGATCGGAGCTGGTGGAGATGGAATCGGAGGATCGGAGCTGGTGGAGGTGGAATCGGAGGATCGGAGCTGGTGGAGGTGGAATCGGAGGATCGGAGCTGGTGGAGGTGGAATCGGAGGATCGGAGCTGGTGGAGGTGGAATCGGAGGATCGGAGCTGGTGGAGATGGAATCGGAGGATCGGAGCTGGTGGAGGTGGAATCGGAGGATCGGAGCTGGTGGAGATGGAATCGGAGGATCGGAGCTGGTGGAGATGGAATCGTATGGAGCAGGTGGAAGTGGATCAGATGGAGCTGGTGGAGGTGGAATCGGAGGATCGGAGCTGGTGGAGGTGGAATCGAAGGATCGGAGCTGGCGGAGGTGGAATCGGAGGATCGGAACTGGTGGAGGTGGAATCGGAGAATCGGAGCTGGTGGAGGTGGAATCGGAGGAACGGAGCTGGTGGAAGTGGAATCGGAGGATTGGAGCTGGTGGAAGTGGAATCGGAGGATTGGAGCTGGTGGAAGTGGAATCGGAGGATCGGAGCTGGTGGAGGTGAAATCGGAAGATCGGAGCTGGTGGAGGTGGAATCGGAAGATCGGAGCTGGTGGAGATGGAATCGGAGGATCGGAGCTGGTGGAGGTGGAATCGGAGGATCGGAGCTGGTGGAGGTGGAATCGGAGTATCGGAGCTGGTGGAGGTGGAATCGGAGGATCGGAGCTGGTGGAGGTGGAATCGGAAGATCGGAGCTGGTGGAGATGGAATCGGAGGATCGGAGCTGGTGGAGGTGGAATCAGAAGATCGGAGCTGGTGGAGATGGAATCGGAGGATCGGAGCTGGTGGAGGTGGAATCGGAGGATCGGAGCTGGTGGAGGTGGAATCGGAGAATCGGAGCTGGTGGAGGTGGAATCGGAGGATCGGAGCTGGTGGAGGTGGAATCGGAGGATCGGAGCTGGTGGAGATGGAATCGGAGGATCGGAGCTGGTGGAGGTGGAATCGGAGTATCGGAGCTGGTGGAGGTGGAATAGGAGGATCGAAGCTGGTGGAGATGGAATCGGAGGATCGGAGCTGGTGGAGATGGAATCGGAGGATCGGAGCTGGTGGAGATGGAATCGTATGGAGCAGGTGGAAGTGGATCAGATGGAGCTGGTGGAGGTGGAATCGGAGGATCGGAGCTGGTGGAGGTGGAATCGAAGGATCGGAGCTGGCGGAGGTGGAATCGGAGGATCGGAACTGGTGGAGGTGGAATCGGAGAATCGGAGCTGGTGGAGGTGGAATCGGAGGAACGGAGCTGGTGGAAGTGGAATCGGAGGATTGGAGCTGGTGGAAGTGGAATCGGAGGATTGGAGCTGGTGGAAGTGGAATCGGAGGATCGGAGCTGGTGGAGGTGAAATCGGAAGATCGGAGCTGGTGGAGGTGGAATCGGAAGATCGGAGCTGGTGGAGATGGAATCGGAGGATCGGAGCTGGTGGAGGTGGAATCGGAAGATCGGAGCTGGTGGAGATGGAATCGGAGGATCGGAGCTGGTGGAGGTGGAATCGGAGGATCGGAGCTGGTGGAGGTGGAATCGGAGTATCGGAGCTGGTGGAGGTGGAATCGGAGCTGGTGGAGGTGGAATCGGAGCTGGTGGAGGTGGAATCGGATCTGGTGGAGGTGGAATCGGAGCTGGTGGAGGTGGAATCGGAGCTGGTGGAGGTGGAATCGGAGGATCGGAGCTGGTGGAGGTGGAATCGGAAGATCGGAGCTGGTGGAGATGGAATCGGAGGATCGGAGCTGGTGGAGGTGAAATCGGAAGATCGGAGCTGGTGGAGGTGGAATCGGAAGATCGGAGCTGGTGGAGATGGAATCGGAGGATCGGAGCTGGTGGAGGTGGAATCGGAAGATCGGAGCTGGTGGAGATGGAATCGGAGGATCGGAGCTGGTGGAGGTGGAATCGGAGGATCGGAGCTGGTGGAGGTGGAATCGGAGTATCGGAGCTGGTGGAGGTGGAATCGGAGGATCGGAGCTGGTGGAGGTGGAATCGGAAGATCGGAGCTGGTGGAGGTGGAATCGGAAGATCGGAGCTGGTGGAGGTGGAATCGGAAGATCGGAGCTGGTGGAGATGGAATCGGAGGATCGGAGCTGGTGGAGGTGGAATCGGAGGATCGGAGCTGGTGGAGGTGGAATCGGAGAATCGGAGCTGGTGGAGGTGGAATCGGAGGATCGGAGCTGGTGGAGGTGGAATCGGAGTATCGGAGCTGGTGGAGGTGGAATAGGAGGATCGAAGCTGGTGGAGATGGAATCGGAGGATCGGAGCTGGTGGAGATGGAATCGGAGGATCGGAGCTGGTGGAGGTGGAATCGGAGGATCGGAGCTGGTGGAGATGGAATCGGAGGATTGGAGCTGGTGGAGGTGGAATCGGAGGATCGGAGCTGGTGGAGATGGAATCGGAGGATCGGAGCTGGTGGAGGTGGAATCGGAGTATCGGAGCTGGTGGAGATGGAATCGGAGGATCGGAGCTGGTGGAGGTGGAATCAGAAGATCGGAGCTGGTGGAGATGGAATCGGAGGATCGGAGCTGGTGGAGGTGGAATCGGAGGATCGGAGCTGGTGGAAGTGGAATCGGAGAATCGGAGCTGGTGGAGGTGGAATCGGAGGATCGGAGCTGGTGGAGGTGGAATCGGAGGATCGGAGCTGGTGGAGATGGAATCGGAGGATCGGAGCTGGTGGAGGTGGAATCGGAGTATCGGAGCTGGTGGAGGTAGAATACTAGGATCGAAGCTGGTGAAGATGGAATCGGAGGATCGGAGCTGGTGGAGATGGAATCGGAGGATCGGAGCTGGTGGAGGTGGAATCGGAGGATCGGAGCTGGTGGAGATGGAATCGGAGGATTGGAGCTGGTGGAGGTGGAATCGGAGGATCGGAGCTGGTGGAGATGGAATCGGAGGATCGGAGCTGGTGGAGGTGGAATCGGAGTATCGGAGCTGGTGGAGGTGGAATCGGAGGATCGGAGCTGGTGGAGGTGGAATCGGAAGATCGGAGCTGGTGGAGATGGAATCGGAGGATCGGAGCTGGTGGAGGTGGAATCGGAAGATCGGAGCTGGTGGAGATGGAATCGGAGGATCGGAGCTGGTGGAGGTGGAATCGGAGGATCGGAGCTGGTGGAGGTGGAATCGGAGGATCGGAGCTGGTGGAGGTGGAATCGGAGGATCGGAGCTGGTGGAGGTGGAATCGGAGGATCGGAGCTGGTGGAGATGGAATCGGAGGATCGGAGCTGGTGGAGGTGGAATCGGAGGATCGGAGCTGGTGGAGATGGAATCGGAGGATCGGAGCTGGTGGAGATGGAATCGGAGGATCGGAGCTGGTGGAGATGGAATCGGAGGATCGGAGCTGGTGGAGGTGGAATCGGAAGATCGGAGCTGGTGGAGATGGAATCGGAGGATCGGAGCTGGTGGAGGTGGAATCGGAGGATCGGAGCTGGTGGAGATGGAATCGGAGGATCGGAGCTGGTGGAGGTGGAATCGGAGGATCGGAGCTGGTGGAGGTGGAATCGGAGGATCGGAGCTGGTGGAGGTGGAATCGGAGGATCGGAGCTGGTGGAGGTGGAATCGGAGCTGGTGGAGGTGGAATCGGAGGATCGGAGCTGGTGGAGGTGGAATCGGAAGATCGGAGCTGGTGGAGATGGAATCGGAGGATCGGAGCTGGTGGAGGTGGAATCGGAGGATCGGAGCTGGTGGAGATGGAATCGGAGGATCGGAGCTGGTGGAGGTGGAATCGGAGGATCGGAGCTGGTGGAGGTGGAATCGGAGGATCGGAGCTGGTGGGGGTGGAATCGGAGGATCGGAGCTGGTGGAGGTGGAATCGGAGCTGGTGGAGGTGGAATCGGAGCTGGTGGAGGTGGAATCGGATCTGGTGGAGGTGGAATCGGAGCTGGTGGAGGTGGAATCGGAGCTGGTGGAGGTGGAATCGGATCTGGTGGAGGCGGAATCGGAGCTGGTGAAGGTGGAATCGGAGCTGGTGGAGGTGGAATCGGAGCTGGTGGAGGTGGAATCAAAGCTGGTGGAGGTGGAATCGAAGCTGGTGGAGGTGGAATCGAAGCTGGTGGAGGTGGAACCGAAGCTGGTGGAGGTGGAATCGGAACTGGTGGAGGTGGAAACGGAGGATCGGAGCTGGTGGAGGTGGAATCGGAGCTGGTAGAGGTGGAATCGGAGTATCGGAGCTGGTGGAGGTGGAATCGGAGTATCGGAGCGGGTGGAGGTGGAATCGGAGTATCGGAGCTGGTGGAGGTAGAATCGGAGGATCGGAGCTGGTGGAGGTGCAATCGGAGCTGGTGGAGATGGAATCGAAACTGGTTGGAGTGCACTTAAGACACAAATCACATGATTTTCTCCCTCGAAGCATCTGTTCCGACGACGGAATAACCGTCAGGATCCATTCATTTTCTAAAGTCAATGAGTTTTTTAGGTGCATTTTCAAGGAATTTCATTCCTCGTGAAAGTATTAAAACTGATGCTAACTGACAATGATTTTATTTATCTCATTTTAATTTTTCTTAATAAATGGTTATTTTCTGATATTTTTTACAGGTACCCAGATAAATTGGTTTCATATAAAAATGGCGTAATATTTACCTTATGTTTGTAATTGAAAATACCCTTTCTCACCAGAACACCTGCCGACCGCAACGCCGACACGCGACGAGCCAAAACTCGGCCCGGCGTCAACAGCGCGACGCTGTGCCCAGCAACAATAACAATTAGACACAATGATGGTTCAGAGAGACGCAGACTTTATGTATTCATTTTCGATGAGAAACACAGAAAGTGAGAGAGATTATGAGTCATTGAGAGACGCAGAGAGGCAGAGAAAACACAATGCCAGCTATCGTTCACTCTATTCATATTGCATATCACGACGACCAACTGCATGGACGTCTAAAGGGGGAGAATTCCAGAAAATCCTAGAAATGCATGGATTCTGGAATTTTCCCTGTCTATTTTTCTGAAAATCTATTATTCTAGAACTTTCCAATTAATCCTGAAAATGAATGGGGTTTGGGATTTTCTATCTATTATTTTTCTGGAGTGTCTTCAATATTGATCGGAATGGGACCTGGACCACTGTCCATTTTTGGAGAGCTGGTTCCACAGCAATCAAGATCTGCTGCGTCCATCTATACCAGTGTTACTATGGCAAGTTTCTTGACATTCAATAAAAATAAACATGTGCAAGTATTTTAGTCTTTTTTTTCCAAAAGATGACAATGGTACTTTTTTTGCAGTCTTCTTCTCTCAAAAATTATTCATTTCCAGATTATCGCAGTCGTCATCCTTCATCGTTATTTTCCGGAGACCAAGGGAACCACGGTGGAGCAACTTCAGGCCAAGTTCAATGCTAACAGTCAGAGAGAGAGAGAGAGAGAGAGAGAGAGAGAGAGAGAGAGAGAGAGAGAGAGAGACGACAGACGAAATCGAAATGTTGGATGTTCAGAACTAAAAAATATAAATTTTTGTCTATAATCTCAATAAATAGTATTTTGGCTTAGTGCTTTCTCCAGGAAAATCCCCTTTTTTCAAATGGGTACACCAGAAAACTGCAAAGGCGGCAGAGCTGGCGCACAGCTGGCGCTCAGCTGCCGCCCAAACTTGGCCCGGTGCCAGCTCTGCGCCAGGAACAATAACAATTAGACACAATGGTGATTCAGAGAGACGCAGACTTTATGTATCCATTTCCAATGAGAAACACAGAAAGTGAGAGATTGAGAGACGCAGAGAAGCAGAGAGGATTCAATGGGGGCGGAGCCAATACAACGTCCTCTATTGTCCGTCCTACTCTCATTGTACCACCAGACGACCTAGCTGCATGGACGTCTAAATTTGGAACATTCCAGAGAATCCTTTTAATGCATGGATTCTGGAATGTTCCCTGTATATTTTTCTGAAGATCTATTATTCTAGAACTTTCCAATAAACCCTAAAAATGCATGGGTTTTGGAATTTTCTATTTTCTATTTTTCTGCTAATTTATATTTTTAAAGACGATATTTTTGGTGTACTGGAAGGTGAGCAAAATTTTTAGTTAGATTTTTTTGCTGGAAATTCAGAATTTCTGTACTAAATATTTAAAAAATTTTCTTGCATAGCTGAAAAAATATTTTTTTTTGAAATTTTCAATTTTCAAAGTGGTAAATTTGAATTCTTATAACTAAAGAATAAGAAAAAAATAGATAAGTGTTCAAAAAAAGTGCCAAAATTAGTGCTAAGATGAAATTTTGCTTTAAAAAAAGCTCCAATTTGGAGAAATTCGAGCTCAATTATCTCGGTACCTATTAGAGATATCAAAAAGTTGTTAACTACAAAATTGTTAGTAATATTATGATAAACATTTTATCAGTTAACAGATTTTTGATATCTCTTCTAGGAACCAAGATAACTGAGCTCAAATTAGCGACCCATGCGTTGTCGAAGGCTGCGCGCGCACTCACCTAACAGAAAAGAGGCGCCCCAACTTTAAAGGCGCATATCTCAAAAACTACGGTAGCTAGAAAAAAGTTGTCAACTACAAAGTTAAAGGTCTCATTTTGTTTTTTATTGTCTTAGTTAACAGTTTTCTTCTAGCCACCGTAGTTTTTGAGTTATGCGCCTTTAAAGATTGCCCACCCACCTAGCTTCAAAACGGGTGGAGGTGTCTTAACTTTAAAGGCGCATAGTTCAAAAACTACGGTAGCTAGAAAAAAGTTGTCAACAGCAGAATTGAAGCTCGTGCTTTGTTTTCTGTACTCTCAAATTTTCAAATTAATTGAACAGTTGTGGAGTAGTTTTGTAGGAGTTCAAAGTTGACCATTGTTGCAGTTTGGGCGGATTACTGTCATCTCATTAGTTGACGGAATTTTGACATATCCCATAGAATTTGTAGCGGATTACTGTAAATATACAAAATTTCAGGTAAAGAGGCCAACTTCCAATGCACAGAAGTGAAGAGAAACATGTTGGAGCTGAATTGCACTTAAGGGAATGCTTGGAATTGCTGTGCTCGTCATTTTTGTTGGAATAGCAGCCGTGCAGGAGTACAGTAAGTTAATCTCATAGAAATAATTAATGTTCTGATGACTAATTTTCAGGTAATAAAAGTGTTAGACTCGGTGACAATCAGACTAGAGAAGAGGTCGAACTGGTTTCAACGAAGATCAACGGAAATCAGAAAATGGTTGTATTTTCTTTTTCTAATCCTTTTAATAAATTATTTAACTACTCAAATTGGACACTTTTGATATATTTTACAGGTACAGAGATGAATTGGTTCTAGAAATAGTCCGAAAACGCACCTGGTGCGTTTTCTAGGCCATTGACTATGGTGGCCTAACTTTTGCAAGTTGAGATTTCTAGGCCTCAAACTCTTTGGATTGATATCTTATAAACCATATTTTTTGAAAAAATACGTTTATTGAAATTTAAAAAATTAAAAACAGCTGAATTTATGAACCATCGGTGAATGGAGATGCTGGAAGATCCTTGGAATTTGTTGATGACAGATCCTGAAAGCCAAAAATATTGATATTTGAAAGACTATTAGATTATATACTCACCTCATGATAAGTCCTTATCAATTGAGCACAATAATCTCTGGACCTTCATCTTCAATGACAATAATCTCTGGGTCTTCCTCTTCCATAATAACTTCAGAATCCAACGTGATGACTTCTGGAGATCCGACTTCTGGATGATCACATCCTTTGAATTCGTCGATTTCCATAATTTCAGAATCCTCATCTTCAGTTTCCCTTGGACTTTCATATAGGGTGATTGCAGGATCGAATTTTGAAATATCAGAATCATCCTTTAATTTTGGGTTGAACGGTGGACGATACTCCATTCTCTTCATCTTCTCCCAATCGATTTTTCCAAAGAAATTGGATTTTTTAATTTCGAAAATTCCAAATCGTTTCTCCACTTTTCTGGTGAGTAATCCTTGAAGGAATTTGGCAGATATGTAAGATAAATGCTCTGGAGCTATTAATCTTTCATTTTTGATTTTCTCCTTGGTCTCTTCTCGGGTCTTTCCAGAAAACGGTGATTCTCCGAGCATCATCTCCCATGCCAGCACTCCAAGTGCCCAATAGTCCACTTCATGACCATATGGCTCTTTTCGAATCATTTCTGGAGCCATAGCGTCTAGAGTTCCAATTCCAAAACTTTTAGTTTTGCAGCCAAGTGGGAAATTCATCATGCTCAAACCGAAATCTGCGATTTTGGCATCTCCTCTTCTTGAAATCATTACATTCGAGGATTTTAAGTCTCTATGCATAATATGGTTCTCATGAAGATACTCCAGACCCAATGCAATTTGTGCCAGATAGTATCTGGCTTGGGTCCTCTTCATTGGTCCTTTCTCCTTAATTAGGCTGTACAGTTCTCCTCCATTTAAAAGTTCCAGAACTAGATACACTTTTTCTGGGGTCTCAAAACATTCGAGCATTTCACAGAGGAATGGGGACTTGGTTTTCTTCAGAATTTGAATTTCATCGATCAGACGGCTCCGTCCATCATAGTCCACTGGTATTTTAATCGACTTTATGGCGACGCATTGGGTTCCATTTGGGTCAAGGGTTGATGCCAGATATACCTGAAAAGAAATGGAAATTTGTGGAAGAAAATGCGCTCTATAGAACTGTCTTTCGAAATTCGGAAAAACCATTGAAATCGTCTTGTTAAGAGCTTCAAAACGAGTATAAACACGCCCATGTTCCTTTAAATTTGAAAGTTCAAGTTTAAAGGCGCATAAAGGGGTCGAAATTCAAAAATTCCGGAAAGTAGGTCATGTTTATACTCATTTTGAAGCGCTCATTATGCTGAATTCAAATTTTTATTTTTTCTGAGGTTTGGTCAAGAAATAACTAAATTACGGTCGATTTAGTGAAGTGGTACTTCTGGCGCCAAAAATAAAATTTTGAAATTCATTCATTTTGAAGCTTTATATTGAAAAATTTCAGTTTATCGTGCTCAATTTTCAAATTTGGGCTGAAAACAGAAATATGACTTGACAAGAGCTTTAAAACGAGTATAATCATGACTAGGTTCGAAAACCAAAAATTAATATTTTTGAATTTGCCGCCAAAAATGAACATTTTAAAAATAGTCATGTTTATACTCATTTTGAAGCGCTCATTATGCTGAATCAGAAAATATAAATTTTGTAGCTCTATGCTCAAAAGAAAAGAGTCCATGTGCCTTTAAATTTGAAAATCGGCGCCAAAATGCATATACTTTGAATTAGTCAAAAATGTCCACTGACTATTTTTGTTTCAAAAGTTACAAAATTCGAAAAACTCACTTTTCCAAATCCTCCTCTTCCCAAAACGTTCAGCAAAAGAAAATCGTCAAGGGTCTTGGTCGACTCGGTTGGCTTGGATTGGGTCATTGTTGATTCTGTAATTTAGAAAAATTATGAATTTACGAAAAAAAACCGCCAATTTTGAGCTCAATTATCTCGATTCCTGTCAAAGATATCAAAAAGTGGTTAACTGATAAAATGTTCAGCATGTTATCAGTTACATTTTATTAGTTGACAATATCTTGATATCTCTTATTGGAACCGAGATATATAGGCTCAAAGTTAACGGTTTGGGTGTTGAGAGGAAATACGGAGATAATCAACGACAGGAAAAAAGAAGTCATATACATAACCGGCAACATGACTGAAGTAGGACATAACTAACCAGGTGAGGCGGTCTTTTTTTCCCAGAACACCAGTCAATGATCCCTTTTGTCTTATCTATAATTATGCTAACCAGGTGGATCCTTCCCAGAATCTCTTATTGATTTTATGTCGCACTTATTGACAGTTACAGTACCCGATTCCGGTTGCCGCGTGGGAAAAAACCAGACAAGGTAACATCAAACAGGCATAGGTTCTTCTAAATACCGTAATTTCTCTCTAGATTTACTTAAATGAAAGGGCCTAAAAGAAGGGCGGTCTAACTTCGACCCGATTTATCTTGGTTCCTGTCAAAGATATTGAAAACTGTCAACTGATAAAAAGTTAGCGATAATTTGATAAACATTTTCTTAATTGGCAACTTTTTGATATCTTTTACAAAAACCGAGATTGATTGGATGAAAGTCAAGAAGCGAGCGAGTCCTCTCCACCTTGCCGCAAGGTCATAGCGCTTTAAAGGCGCATATCTCAAAAACTATGAGCGATATCAAAATGATGTCAACCAACAAAATATGTAACATTTTATGCACTACATTTTTGTAATTAATCGTTTTTAAATATCATAAGCCGCCTTTGAGATATGCGCCTTTAAAGTTAGCAAGCGCCTTTTCCTTCTCTGCGCCCCTTCCCAGCGCGCCAACTTTAAAGGCGCATATCTCCAAATCTCAAACAGCTACAAAAAAGTTGTCAACTAACAAAATACGGAATATTTTATGCACTACATTTTTGTGATTAACCGTTTTTGAATACCATAAGCCGCCTTTGAGATATGCGCCTTTGAAGCTGGGTCGCTGTGCATCCTTCTCTGACGGCGCGGCAACTTTAAAGGCGCATATCTATAAATCTCAAACAGCTATGCAAAAGTTGTCAACTAACATAATATTTGAAATTTAATGCGCTACATTTTTGTAATACACCGTTTTTTGATGCCTTAAGCCGCCTTTGAGGTATGCGCCTTTAAAGTTAGCGGTGCCTTTTCCCATCTTTGTGCCCCTCCCTAGCGTGCCAACTTTAAAGGCGCATATCTCCAAATCTCAAACAGCTACGCATAAGTTGTCAGCTAACAAATTATCTGAAATTTTATGCACTACATTTTCGTAATTACTCGTTTTTTGATGCCTTAAGCCGCCTTTGAGATATGCGCCTTTAAAGTTAGCGGGCGTCTTTTCCTTCTCTGCACCTGTTACTAGCGTGCCAATTTTACAGGTCATATCTCTAAAACTGTAAAGGATATCAAAAATGTGTCAACTAACAAAATATGTAACATTTTATGCACTACATTTTTGTAATAAACGTTTTTTTTGATACTTTAAGCCGCCTTTGAGATATGCGCCTTTAAAGTTGGCACACTAGAAAAGGAAGAGGAGAGCACAGAGAAATGGCGCGCGCCAACTTTAAAGGCGCATGTCTCCGAAACTATGAACAATTGATGAATTAATAAGTTTATTGAGAACAATAGAGGTTTCTTCCTGATCGATCCAATTGGGTGGACCTGGTATTTCTTGTATTTGACCCGTTCTTTGACATGTTCGTATTCCTTTTGGTGATCTTCGAGGATAATATATTAGAGCCGAGACGGGATGTCAATCCATTATGAAGTTCCGTGTTGTAATCTTTCTCGCAATGGTCGCATCTTTTTTGGCTTTCCGGATCATTTGAGGAAACATGGATTCCTCGTGTTAAGTGATGTCTAAAAATGGACAGAATTTTAAATTTTAAGCATCACATTTTAAAGGTGGGGGGACATGAAAATAATAATGTTCTCGAAATTCCGTTCAAATATGCCTCTCGAGGAGTTGAACTTGTGAGGGCGATGATTGAGGGTGCGGCGCCGCTACCGACTGAGCCACGCGGGCAAAGAGACAGCCGGCGCCCGAATGCATACATAAAGGCGAGGACGACAGCTGTACGCAGAGTGACATTAAGCGTTGTACACCGTCACGTCAGAATGCATACTCTGGCCCCGAAAATCCCCCGTAAAATCTCCTGTCCCCCCACCTTTAAGGGGATCCTTCTATTAGAGGGGTTTTTTTTTATCAAAGAATCAATAACCCTAAAGATACGAGCTTTTTTTTTGAAAATTATAAATATTTTTTGAGCTACTAGCTAAATTCCAAAAATCCCTAAGTTTTGAAATCGGAAAATTCCGAAATTCCCGAAAACCTCAAAATTTTACTCACCTTTTTGGCTGAAAAATACATTCAGAAAAATTAGAAAATTCTGAAACCCATCTATTGGAAAGTTCTAGAATAATCAGAAAAATAGACAGGGAACATTCCGGAATCCCAGGATTTTTTGGAAAGTCCCCCTTTTAGAAGTTCAGACGTCTATTCAGTCAAGTCGTCGTGAAATACAATATGAATAGAAAAACGGAGAATGATAGCTGGCATTGTATTTTTTTTCTGATTCTCTGTGTCTCTTCATTCTATGTGCTGTCTCACTTTATCGGAAACCGATCAATAAAATCTGCGTCTCTCTGAATCCCTATGATTTCTCACTTTTTATTATTCATGGAGTCCCCCCTCTGAATCGGGAAAAATAGCATTTTCCCATGATTAATTCTGCCGGTTTTTTTCGCTTTTAAAGTGTAAGGGGTACTGTAGAATGCAATAATTTATATATTTTAAAAAATGTTAGTAAACGGATATTTTTATTTTCTGGCTAGGTGAATTCTGATTTGCCTTCCGATCGGAGCATCCTTTATATGCGCATTGTTTGCTTCCCTGCAGCTGGATTTGTAGATACCTGGTGGCGATTTTTGGATCAATCTGTAAACTAATCAATTTTTTTTGGTTCAAAGATTTTTGATATTTTTTACACTTGAGATTATTAGGCCGCTTGTTTTCAGAGATTTTTATCTCCAAAACTGGGACAGCTAACAAAAAATGATCAATTATAAAAATGTAGTGCATTGAATTTTACACATTTCATCAGTTGACAAAATTTTGATATCTTTTATCGTTTTAGAGATATGCGCCTTTAAAGTTGGCGCGCTACTAAGGGCGCGGAGGAGAGGCGCAAAGAAAAGGCGCGCGCTAACTTTAAAGGCGCATATCTCAAAGGCGGCTTGAGCTACCAAAAAACCGTTAATTACAAAAATGTAGTGCGTAAAATTTTACATATTTTGTTAGTCGACAGATTTTTGATATCTATCATAGAAATTGAGATAATTTAGCTCAAAGTTATCACCGTCTACATAATTTTCTCACCTCATTTTTTTTCTACTTGATCTCCGTAACCCTTCTGAATGCGCATTTTGAGGAGATCCAGAATATTCGCTAACCTGAAAGCACACCAAACACATCTTTTTGGATATTAATATTCAGAAAAATTAAAGACAGAAAATTCCAAAACCCATTCATTCATAGGGTTTATTGGAAAGTTTTAGAATAATAAAATTTCAGAAAAATAGACAGGGAAAATCCCAGAATCCATTCATTTCTAGGATTTTCTGGAACTTTCCCCTTAAGACGTCCATTCAGTCAAGTCGTCGTGATGCAAAGTGATATTGAATAGCAACGAATGCATATATGCAACGTGTTTTTTGTTCTCTGCTTCTCTGCGTCTCTTATCAGTCAAACTCTCTGGCACTCTCTGCGATTTCCATTATGTCTGACTGTTGTGTGGTCAAGTACCATCCTCTAACTTTGACTCAAATTATCTTGGTTCCTGTGAAAGATATCAAAAAGTTGTCAACTGATAAAATATTACTAAGATTATGATAAACACTTTATTAGTTGACTACATTTTGATAACTCTCACAGGAACTGAGATAAATCGACTCAAAGTTAAAAAGTCGGTGCTAAGCGGCTGAGCTATATGGTCGGCTGCCGACCTCTAAACTTTGAGTCAATGTATCTCGATTCTTGTAAAAGATATCAAAAAGTTGTCAACTAATAGATATTATCATAAAGATTTTATCAGTTGAACACTTTTCGATAACTCTCACAGGAACCAAGATAAATTATATCAAACTTGGTCATTCTTCTTTTTAGGCGCTTTCTACTCCGATGTCTAAAACTGATGTTTTCCGGATAATAAAGAACGAGTAACTCAAAAACTCAAAATTTATTCTCAAGTGTTAAAAAATACAAGAATATCAGGTTGTATTCGATCATATTGGCTCTCTCCAGCTGCTCTGCGTTGTCGAACGGTCCCATGGCACAGCTGCATGGAAGATGTATTGAGCTATCATGTGACACTGAAAACAAAACTTTATAGAAATGTTGTGAAAAAAGAATTTCAATCAAAACTCACTTCGAATTTTTTCACCTTTCTCACATCTTGACAATCTCTGCCGAACACTGTTCGGCGATGAGCATGGTTTTCGCCGAGACATTGAAGATTGCACATCCCGCGTATTTTGGATCTTCTTCGTCATCTTTCATTCCTCAGTGCTTCAGGGATCTCATCCTGGATGGCTTCCAAAGCTTTCTCCAAATCAAACAAGTAGTCCGTGGTCGGCCATTGACGATGTGGATTCAGAGGACCATTGACTTTTAGAGGCATCGCTTCAGATAAATTCCATTTCACGATTCTGGCTTCTTTTTCATAGAATTGAAGTTCTCCAGATTTCTAGGTTTCCTGCAAAATAACTTCTTAGTTTTAGATTTGGGTCGGTATTGGAATTCTATAACATTTTTAGAGCAGTCAATACTGTAAAACCTGCAATAGAGGTGCCCCCTACCCAGTAACTTTGACCCAATTTATCTCGGTTCCTGTCAAAGATATAAAAGTGCTCAACTGATAAAGAGTTTCTCATCTCATGAGGAACATTTTATCAATTAACACATTGTTGATATCTAGCATTGGAAGTGAGATAAGGAACCCTTTTATTACAGGTCCTACGGTAGTCAATAAATTCTTTTCAAAAAAGGATAATTTAGCTTAAAAAATTATCCGATTTTCAATATTTTTAACGAAGTCTCACCTTTGATAGTAAGTCTAAAAGTTTCTAGAAACATTTAGATTCAAAATATTAGAAACAGAAATAATCAGAAAAATAAGGAAAATTTCAGAACCCATTCAGAAGGGTTCAGGTGGATAGTTCCGAAGACTTCCAAGATACCCAAACCCTTGGTATCCCAGGGATTGAATATCTTGGAAGTCTAGAGGGGATGGAATGATGATTCCGTTAGATGGCTAGTCCTTATATACCCCTGGAAAAGGACCCGCCTCGTTAGGTCAGATGGCTAGACAGATTAGATGGATAATTAGGTCATTACAATTAGATCATTACAATCAAGATTAAATAGCCATTAAGTACTCTGGGAACCTAGGTGAGAACAGAAGAGCAATGGGTACTTTAGGATGTGAGATCTTAATCTAAATTTCTCAATATTCATTTGATGATTCATCTCTTAACCTATTAATTGTTAGGTAGCCAAGATTAAGATCCAATCTCAGAAAGGGTCTATTGTTCTTCTGCCTTCCCAGGGTACTTGATGACTAATATTGACCATTAGATGAATGACCAATTAGAATTTAAGGTACAGAAAAACTATGGGTACTTTATGTCCAGTGCTACTATCCCAGATGGCTAGTACACCCTCATTATCCATCTGATGTCCTATCTATCTTTATCTACCTAATTAGGTCAGTCGTTTTTACCCTATAAATCGCGTTTTACACTAATTACCCCATAATTAGTGTACCCTATAAATTAATTGCTCGAAAATTTGGAATTTACCAGAAAAAATGATTTCGACCTTTCCTAAAAGTTCGAAAAATTCACAAACCTTCAAAATCTCCAATTACATCGTTTTTTATATTCAGAACAATAATATATAGAAAATTCCAAAACCCATGCATTTATAGGGTTTACTGGAAAGTTCTAGAATAATAGATCTACAGAAAAATAGACAAGGAACATTCCAGAATCCATGCATTCATAGGATTCTCTAGAATATTCCCCTTTAGACGCCCATTCACTTAGGGCATCATGATGCAAATATGAAAAAGACGGACAGAGAACCACGAATTGTTTTTTTTGCCCCTCTGCATCTCTGCGTCTCTCCACTTCTCAGTATCTCTCACTTTTATTATTAGGATGACGCCGATAAATTCTGCGTCTCTCTATGGTTATGTTTCTAGAGGCGAGGTGTTGTTTCCGATGATTCATACGGGGTTAGGCGTTAGAATGCTCCAATTTTTTTTGAAATTAAATATAAACTAGATTTCTGGATTCAGGATGTCTTAAGCTTTAAAATGAGTATAAACAAGAACAAAAAATTCAAATTTATTAAGTTTAGTTTTTGAATGGTAGTTGTACCGATACAAGAGCACTAGTAGAGAGTTTGGTAACAATGTCTCCTTGTTCACTGCCGACTTCTATACCAGCTTCCTTTGTCGGTATTTTGTCTTTCTCCAGAATTTTCTTGATTCTCGGCATCATTCAAAGCTGAACCCTAATTTTTCCTCTGCTCGTGGAACATAAGGAGCTCGAAAAGGAGGGTCGTCGTCCCTCTTAATCTTTCTCTTTGTGACCTTCTGAAAAATTATTGAATACAAAATGAAAATCATCGATTTATCTTACCTTGGCTTGTGAAGTGGATCCAGTAGCTCCGACGAAGCCGACCGCAAGATGACTGGAAGATTGTGAGGAAGAGGGAGCTGACGAATATGAAGACGACTGTTTGTTCATTTCAGCCTGAACTTGGAGCACCAGTGCCTTTGGAAATCTCAGAATCTACTTCGGCTGTATTATCTCTCGTATTATACCAAACACACCAGAAAAATAATAGAAGAATCCGAAACCCATTCATTTAAAGGGTTTATTAGAAAGTTCCAGAATATTAGAAATTCAGAAAAATAGGAAGGGAAAATTCCAGAATCCATAGGATTTTCTGGAATATTCCCCAGGAGAAATTTAGACGTCTATTCCGTAAGTCGTCATGATGCAAATATGAGAAAAGAACGAATAGAGAATGCTTTTATAGCATTTTTTCTGCATCTCTGCGTCTCTCATGACTCATAATCTCTCACTGTTTGGGTGACTCATCGGAATTGGAACAATATAATCTGCGTCTCTCTCAATCTCTAGTATATCTGACTGTTCATGATTCCTGGTGCGCTCTTTCGAAATGGGAAAAAGGACATTTTCCCATGATAACCTTATGGGATACTGTAGAAAGCAATGATCCAGAACAAAACAAAACCTTTTTCTGACTGTCTTGGTTTGTTGGGTGTATGGGGTACTGTAGAAAGCTAGAGTATAGTTAACTAAAGTCACAGATCCTAGTCAAGCTACTGGAGACCCGTTGATCCTTAAAAATTGTGAATTTTTGATAAAAAATGTTTTTTCTCTAGATATAAAACTATTTTGCATGCATTCAACTTTATTAGTAGAAATGTTCGTTCAACAAGAACATTAATAAAAATCAAGGATAAATCAGCACTGTGTATGACGGTGAATTGGAATTTCGCTCGAAAAATCCTCACAATCGCTCGTGAAGTCTGAGGGCAAGTTCGTTCCAGTGCAATTACTGCCTTGTTTCTTTGGATATCTGAAAAAGACAATGATTTTCAGCACAGTTTTTCAGCTAATGGCCGATTTCTGAAGACACCTTATTTTTTCATGTTTTCAGTACAAAAACAGGACAACGCGGATGTCTTTAAACCTACAGAATTCAGAAGTTCCAGGAAATTCAGAAATTCCAGGAAACTGGGTTCAACAATAAAAACTTACTGTTTCCCATGTAAATTTTTCGGATGACATGCTGGGTCCAAATAATTTATACACAGTTCCGAATCAATTCGTGAACTGGTTAGTGGTCTCTGCAAAAGAATATTAAAATTGTATTTTTGTCTCGTTTTTGACATATTCTAGCAATTTTTGACTATTTTTTAGTTGAAAATAATCAAATTTTGAGTGTTGAAAGGTTCGTAAAGTTGAAATTCTACTTTGCTCAAAGACGGCGACCGATCAAAATTTACGAAATTGAAACCATTAACTTTGACTCAATTTATCTTGATTACTGTAGGATATATCAAAAAGTTGTCAATTGATAAAATGTAGATGATATTATGGTGAACAATTTGTTAGTAAACCACTTTTTGATATCTTTCACAGAAAATGAGATAAATTAGCTTAAAGAAGTCTACTTTTAATATGTCTAAAAACAGCTAGAAATAGCTAGTTTTTAGCAATGTTATACTCCAAAATCGTTTTTTAGAAACCTAATTACCATATAATTATTGTGTCCTATAATTAATTGCTCCACAAAATTGAAAATTTTCCAAAAATTGGAACATTTCCTAAAAATTTCAAAATTTCTACTCACCTCCAAACATTCAAATCACATCGTTTTTTTAATATTCAGAAAAATAATAGATAAAAAATTCCAAAACCCATGCATATAGGGTTTACTGGAAAGTTCTAGAACAATAGATCTACAGAAAAATAGACAGGGAACATTCCAGAATCCATTCATCTACAGGATTCTCTGGAATATTCCCCTTTAGACGTCCATGCAGCTAGGTCGTCTTGAGATGCAAATATGAGAAAAAGGGGAAAATGAAGCATTTTATACTTTTTTTCCTGTTTCTCTGCGTTTCTCAATCTCTCGCTTTTTGATTTGCATATTTTATCAATAAAACTCTGCGTCTCTCTGAATCACCATTATGTCTAATTTTTTATGATTCCTGGTACGCTCTCTAGAAATGGGAAAAAGGGGCATTTTCCCATGATTTCCATGAATTCATTTTTTCCCATGAATTCATTTTCAATCTTTTTTCTAGCTATCTTTCATTCTAAAGTGTATGGGATACTGTAGAAAGGCGAGAAGAAAGAAAAAAAAATATATTTTATTCACAAAAAGTCAAAAAAGAAGATAGGAAACTTTTTACACCATTATTTGCGTTTGTCCTCTTGTAGTCGATGTCACCTCTCTGCTGTGGATTAGTCTGAAAAACAAACACACTACTTTCAGCTCAATTATCTCGGTTCCTGTAAAATATATGAAAAAGTTGTCAACTAACAAAATGTTTATCATAGAATGAGAAATTTTTTATCAGTTGACCACTTTTCGATATCTTTTACAGGAAGTGAGATAATTGAACTCCAAAAACTTACGCCTATGAATCCTAGCACATTGGCTCCTCGCTGGCTGCATTGTTCAGCGATGAAGGGTGTCCCACTGGTTGGAAGACGATCTGGTGGTCATACGCCAAATCGTTGGTAAGGCGCTGAAAATTTCGAAAAATTTGAAAAATTTGATTTTCCAAAAAAAAAAAACAATTCAAAAGTTCGATTTTTTGTTTCAAAAAAAAATGCAATTTTTCTCAAATTTTCGTAAATTAGACGTTTCAAAATTACCTCGATCCGGTGAAGATTCTTGTCTGGAACAGAAGAGTACATGATTGTGAACTTGGTCGACTTCACTGTTCCTTTTCTGGCTACTGCCGAGGCTAGGTAAAACTCGGATTGACCGAGAAATCAACAAAATCCTCTTCGATTACTGTTCCTGGATCCATGTTTCCTTCTCTGAAATTTTATAATTTTTTTTCAAAAAATCCAGAAATTCAGTAATTCCAGGAAATTCACGTCCCTGGTTTTTAGAATCTGCAGTACTCCCGATTTTTGGAATTTACAGTAATATCTTTTGAAAACTATGTACAGTAACCCTTATAAGTTACAGTATCTCTTTAAATCTTCAATATTTCTTAAAAACTGCAGAATCTCTTTGAAGCTACAATATCCCTTAAAAACTACCGTATTTCAAAGAAATTCCAGAAAATTCCAGAAAACTCGAAAACTCGAATTTTCCAATAATTCCAGTTTTTTTCAAAAGCTAAGGCTCATAATTTTTCTCACCTCTAATCCAAATACCTCAGGCCCATCGATTTTTTCAAAAAATACTCAGAATAATAGAAAACAGAAAATTCCAAAACCCATTCTTTAATAGGGTTTACTGGAAAGTTCTAGAATAATAGATCTTCAAAAAAATAGTAAGGGAACATTCCAGAATCCAAAGATTTTCTGGAAAATTCCCCCAAATAGACGTCTATTCAGTCAAGTCGTCTCGTGATAAAATGAGAAAAAAAGTGAAGGCAGGTGAAAATGAAGGCGTCGCATTTTATCGCTATCTCTCACCTTTTCTCTGGCGCACCTCCATGGAAATTGGTCAATAAAATCTGCGTCTATTCGAATCGCCCAGTGTCTACTTTCTCGGAGGTGCGGTGTTGACAAATATGGGGCTTCACTTTAGACGGCATTTTGCTTCAAATGTAATCGCTTTCCTAATTCAATTTCGTCAATTCCCCTCTCTAGTCTCCGCCCATTTTAATGAATTAATTCGATTAGTTTCCTCAAAAGATATCCTTCTGGTCATGAGGTTTTCAGAAGAAGTACAAATAGAGGGAATTAAAATTTTATTCAAAATCAATGATCAAGACTTGTGGAACTATAAAATAATTAGGATTTGAATGAAAATCAAGCACAATACAATTTTTCTGAATTTCCTGGAATTTCTGATTGTAACTTGAAAAACCCCCTTTCTGAAAATAAAATGACGATTGACTGATTAATTCAATGCATTTGTTTGCACACATACAGTAATCCTATGAAGGAGGAAGGAGGGCAGATGGTGGTGTATGCGTCATCGTTTGTCATCTATTTAGTCTACATAACTTGACATTACAGTACCTATGAAATCTTCTGCTGTATATGAACACAGTACCCGAAATTTGTTTACAATTTCTACCGTCCCAAAAGAAAACTGTGTGAGATAGAGTGGAAAACGGATACAAATTTTATTCATAGAAAGTGGAATGGGACTGAAAATGGAAATTTCCGGATTTCCTCCTTCGCTTCTTCCAGACTTTCGAATTCTGCCTGAGTGCTGGTGAACAGTGCTCCCTTGCCTAAAAAATCAATAATTAGAAAAATTCGTAATTTTCTATTATCATTCTTACTTTTGCTTCGAAGTAGAGAGCTGCCGATTTCACTCCGACTTCTTGGACGTCAATGAAGTCAGCTATCTTGATGGACCTAAATTGACCCCGAAAATTTTTCGAAAAGACTGGAAAGTTTTGAAAAAAGCGTTTTTCTCACCTCTACATTCTGACCATTCCAGAAGTTTCTGAAGAAGTCGAATTGTTCTTCAACTTCCTGGCGAATCTCGCGGTTCTCAGCTTCTATGAGCTCCTCATCGTAGTTCCCATCCAGCAAAAAATATTCGCCTTCCTCGTCCTCCTCTTCTTCATCGTCTTCATCGAAATCTAGGAAGTATCCAAACTCCGGTACGTTTTCCAAGTATTGAGCTCCATCGAATACTGGTGGATATGTGGGATTGAATGGGTCAAACAGCGGACCATATCAAAATGAATATTCAGGAAAATAATAGATAGAAAATTCCAGAAACCTATTCATTTATAGGGTTTACTGGAAAGTTCTAGAATCTCAGAAAAATAGGCAGAGAACATTCCAGAATAATAGGATTTTCTGGAAAATTCCCCCCGAAATTTAGACGTCTATTCATTCAAGTCGTCATGATGCAAATATGAGAAAAGAACGAATAGAGAATGCTTTTATAGTATTTTTTCTGCTTCTCTGCTTCTCTCAATCTCTGAGTCAGTGCCCCCCCCCCTATTTACCACCGTCCCACCATCTAAATCTCTCTGGATTCATACAGTATGTCTCTCATTTTGGGGCGGCCCCTATACATTGCTAACTGTTAATGATATCACTTTGTTTTCGAAAAGTGGCATGATGATTGATCTCTGGGCCGGCTCCTCCCACATATGTTCTGCTTTCTCTGCGTCTTCCACTCTCTAATACGGTCGCTTCTAAGCCGCAGATATTCATTTTTGTTTCAAGACGACTTCCTGAATAGACGTCTCCCCTGGAATCCTCCAAAAATCCTAAAAATGAATGGATTTTATAGAGTTTTCCCTTTTATTTTCCTGATTATCTACTATTTTTACTCTTATTTATTCCTAGAAACTCCCCAAAAAAAGCCCTATGGGTTTTTAGAAGATTTAATTGATTTTTCTGAAAGGTTAGTTTTTGAATTTGTTTTTTATAGATACCCCTCCACTACTATTGAAAAGCCTGTCATAGATTTACATCCTTAAATTACCAACTTTTGAGGATTTTCACGACGTTAGAACGACTTAGCAAGAAATTTCCTTTAAAATGATACCCATATTGTCCTACTTCGACCAAATTTCTAATTCTGAATCCAGAAGACATTGCTCAGATTTCAGAATTTACGAATCTTGCCAAACTAGGTCAATATGGGTATCAAAATGACGGAAATTTTATAGCAAATTTTTCTAACGTTGTGAAAATTCTCAAAAAATCGAAAATAAAAAAGTTTATCCGAAAATTCTCGGATTCGAATTCCGTAATTCTGATTTTCCTTTATTTTCACAACGTTAGAAAGATTCGCTATGAAATTCCCGTCATTTTGATACCCATATTAACCTCGTTAAACAAGATTCGTTAATTTTGAAATCTGAGCAATGTCTTCTGGATTCAGAATCCGAAATTTGATCAAAGTAGGACAATATGGGTATCATTTTGAAGGAAATTTCTTGCTAAGTCGTTCTAACGTTGTGAAAATCCTCAAAAACGAGAAAGTTCCGATGAAAAATCAATTTTCAGAAAACCCATTTTTTCAAAAAATTTCGAATTCCTTCATTTTCACGACGTTAGAAATATTCGCCATGAAATTCCCGTCATTTTGACACCCATATTGACCTAGTTTAGCGAGATTCGTTAATTCTGAAATCTGAGCAATGTCTTCTGGATTCAGAATTCGAAGTTTGGTCGAAGTAGGACAATATGGGTATCATTTTAAAGAAAATTTCTTGCTAAGACGTTCTAACGTCGTGAAAATCCTCAAAAATCGAAAATAAAAAAGTTTATCCGAAAATTCTCGAATTCGAA
Source organism: Caenorhabditis nigoni (assembly GCA_027920645.1). Lineage (NCBI taxonomy): Eukaryota > Metazoa > Nematoda > Chromadorea > Rhabditida > Rhabditidae > Caenorhabditis > Caenorhabditis nigoni. Next base: position 3,655,624 of record CP115866.1, on the reverse strand, counting down.
TTCCGTAATTCTGATTTTTCTTCATTCTCACAACGTTAGAAAGATTCGCCATGAAATTCCCGTCATTTTGATACCCATATTGACTTAATTAAACGAGATTCGTTAAATTCTGAAATCTGAGCAATGTCTTCTGGATTCAGAACTCGAAATTTGGTCAACGTAGGACAATATGGGTATCATTTTGAAGAAAATTTCATGCTAAGTCGTTCTAACGTCGTGAAAATCCTCAAAAAATCGAAAATAAAAAAGTTTATCCGAAAATTCTCGAATTCGAATTTCGTAATTCTGATTTTCCTTCATTTTCGCGACGTTAGAAAGATTCGCCATGAAATTCCCCTCATTTTGATACCCATATTGACCTAGTTAAACGAGATTCGTTAATTCTGAAATCTGAGCAATGTCTTCTGAATTCAGAATTCGAAATTTGGGCAAAGTAGGACAATATGGGTATCATTTTGAAGGAAATTTCTTGCTAAGTCGTTCTAACGTCGTGAAAATTCTCAAAAATCAAAAATAAAAAAGTTTATCTGAAAATTCTCGAATTCGAATTTCGTAATTCTGATTTTCCTTCATTTTCACGACGTTAGAAAGATTTTCCATGAAATTCCCAGCATTTTGATACCCATATTGACATAGTTAAACGAGATTCGTTAATTCTGAAATCTGAGCAATGTCTTCTGGATTCAGAATTTACGAATCTCGCCAAACTAGGTCAATATGGGTATCAAAATGACGGAAATTTCATAGCAAATTTTTCTAACGTTGTGAAAATTCTCAAAAATCGAAAATGAAAGAGTTAACCGGAAATTCTCGAATTCGAATTTCGTAATTCTGATTTTCCTTCTTTTTCACGACGTTAGATAGATTTTCCATGAAATTCCCAGCATTTTGATACCCATATTGATCTAGTTAAACGAGATTCGTTAATTCTGAAATCTGAGCAATGTCTTCTGGATTCAGAATTCGAAATTTGGTCAAAGTAGGACAATATGGGTATCATTTTGAGGGAAATTTCATGCTAAGTCGTTCTAACGTCGTGAAAATCCTCAAAAACGAGAAAATTCCGATGTAAAATAAATTTTCAGAAAACACATTTTTTGGAGAGTCAGAAATTCGACAGTTTTGATTGGTTTCATGTCCTGCTGGTGTTGCTTGCTGTCGGTGAGTTTTTTGAGAGTTTGAATATTGAAACAAGCGGTATATGTTTTACAGATTGATGACAGACTTAGACGTCTAAACCGCAGACGAGAATACCTGGCTCGTATTCTGACGTATGTCCCAGAAACTGATGTAATTGTGGAACTTGCGAACCACAATGCTGGAGGATTGACTGCCGACATGATGCTTTCTCGTATCGACGAAGTGAACACCCAGGATTCTCACGAGTAAGTGAATTTCACACGGAAGTTGGAGTCTGATGTCGTCGACGTTGAAGAAATCGAGTCGAAGATTGGTGATGAGCTAACGATGTCGTCCAAGACTTGGTCCAGAATGGAGACTGCCAAAACCACCAAAGATGCGGTCCAGGAGCCAGTATACAAGCTCGAAGGAGAGGAGAAGCTTGATGGATAAGCTGGAGACATCTCATTGTTCTTTAATTCTTCTCACTTCTCTCGAAAAATCACAAAACAAATAAATTTTAAAATTTATTCGTTTTTTTTTCAATTATTTTCTTCGATTGTAAGGATACAGTAATCATCAAAATATCTGACTTGGTATATATTTTCGACTATACCTCACCCTTCAATCCTCTCACTGTTCTTATCCATTCAACTTTGCCAGACTATGAAAAGATCCATACTTCTGTTTCTGGCCATCACTAGCTCTAATTTAAGCGTAATAGCTCTAATTTTGGTTCAAATTGAATATAAATTAGATATCTATATTCAGGACGTTCTAAGCTTCAAAACGAGTATAAAAAAGACCTTAGGAATAATGACTATTTTGTGTTTTGCCTGGATTTTTAGACCATGCGATGTGTTTTATGAATAAAGCTGTGAAAAAGGAGAAAAATTAGAAAAACTTTACTATCTTCCTTAAAAATTAGGTAAAATAGCACGAAGAATGGGTTCCTTTCGGTAAGGTTCAATATATTCTGCCTGATAGAACTTGGATACAGGATTCAATGGTTCTCTTATGTACAAAATAAACATATTGATATATTTCAAGACAGGTGATAATGGAAAGAAGTTTTCCAAACTTGTCATGTCGAAGGTACAGGTTCGTTTTTGCTGCCTCTTTTCAAAGACTTCAGGGTCAGCTCATCTAGTGAAGATTCTCTAATAATTTCCAATTTGTCATTGTGAGGCATATTTCTGAAAAAAGAAGTTTGACGCAAAAAGCAAAATTACTGGCTTACTCAAAATAGGAATTCAAAATATTTCTCCGAAGACGAAGTTTGTCTCCTCTTTGGCTCTGGGGAGCCTCGTGTTGATTGTCTTGATCGTGGTCTTCTTCTTTCCGGTGACGAATGTTCCGATGAAAAAGATCGTCTCGTCGAGCTGGACTTCTGTGGCGTAGCTGATATTTGGATCGATGGTGAGCGTGAGCGTCTTGTCGAGGTGGATCGTCTTGAAGATTGGTCGGCGGGGGATGTATCTACTCTGGAACGTCTAGAATTAGGGTAGTTAGTTGATCGTCTTGATCGGGTCACTTACCGTTCGTCATCGTCTCTCCGATCGTTCTGAAGATTCTCTTGATCAAATTTCACGATGGTCCAACGGAGTGCCAATTCTCTTGCTCTTTCTTGGACCATAACCATATCAGCGTTTTGAACACGCCACAGAAATACTACGTTGAGATTGGGCTTTATCGAGGGGCTCAGAAGCAATTCGAGTATTAGGAACAGAAACATAGAAATAATCAGAAAAATATGGAAAATTCCAGAACCCATTCACAAGGGTTCAGGTGGAAAGTTCCGGAGACTTCCAAGATACCCAATCCCTTGGTATAGGATTGAATATCTTGGAGGTCTAGAGGGGATGGAATGAGGAATCAGGGGGATGGATGGCCCTTATATACCCCTGGAAATGGACCCACCTGGGTAGACATCTGAAGACAGGTGGGTCAAGATTAGTCATAAAGTACTGTGGGATAGTATCCCAGGTGGCTACTATACCCTTATTACCCATATGGACCCACCTGGGTAGGTAAAGAGGGTGTAGTAGCCCTCTGGGAATAGTGAGACCAACCGCGTCATAAAGATAAGACCCCTCTCCCAAACGAGTGTCCTCAAAAACACCCGAGCAAGGTATTTGAATTCAGTGAATGCACTTCGATTCAACATGTGGAAAATCGGATACCTACAAATTTTCAGACCAATAGAGGTCATTTTTCAGCTCACAAAGATGAAAATGTTCACAATATTTGGAGGGTTCAAGATTCTGGATTACGAAATCCACATTTTTCAAATATTTCGTACCCCCAGAATTAAGGAGTTCGCCCTCAAACAGCATAGTATTCCAATGACCCCAAAGTTGTTGTACCTTCAGAATTATTTGTCTTAAAATTCATTTTTTAATTGAGAATTTTTTTCAAAATTTATAATCTAATCATTAAATTAATGATGATATCATTAATCTTATCTGTAAACCCCTGTTCTTCTATCTAATCTGCCTTTATCTACCGAGGTGTGTCCGTTACCGAGGGTATATAAGGACCATCCATCTCAACTATTCCATATTCTATTATATTCTCCTCCAGACTTGCAAGATATCTAGTCACTTGGAGACCAAGGGACTGGGTATCTTGAAAGCCTTCGGAACTTTCCATGTGAACCCTTGTGAATGGGTTCTGGGATTGTTCGTTATTTTTCTGGACTTCCTCTATCTACTTTCTGATATTCTGAATTTACCTCTCGCGTTCCGATTCATATGAACCTGAATGCTTTGAAGAAGATGGGCATAATCGTCTGCCGCGAAAAGTGTCTCTTCAATCCAGCACAATGTACTTCTAGACGAAAAAGGTAAGTGTTCCGTTCACTTCCAATATCATCATCACAAAAAATACCTTTTCAGCTCGGTTGGCTATATTCCGAAATACAAAAACCACCACTGGAGCAACAGGAAGAAAAGCCATTGGAGGAACAGGAGGAGAAGGAAGAAGTACTTCATCGTTATAGAAATCACCACAGACAATTATATATCTAGCATCGTCCCATCTGACTCGGCTGCCATTGTATATGTTTAATTTCATTTTCATTTCAAAAAGCCCATCATGAATAAAAGTAATAACACTCGGAATTCAGAAGAAAAATTTATTTGCAGCAAAGAGAGAAAAAGTTCCATGGGACTACTGAACTCATAGCCAGATGGAGTCCAAATTTGGAATTCCCACAAAATTTCAAAAATAAAAAGAACTAAACATTTTTAGGTTTTGAAAAATTGGTGTTTTCCAAGAATTGGAAGTTTCAAGAACTCAAAAATATCGAAATGTAAAAAAAATCCGAAAATTTCAGAGAGACAGAATTTTCAAAAATTCCAAAAATCGAAAATTTATAGTTAGGACCCGGGACCCAGGACCAGTTTTTGGTATCTCTAACCGGGATTGAGATAATGCAGCTTTCCGGCGCATTTTGTTATAGTGCCTACTTTAAGTTTCATTTACTTTCCGGACGAAATCTTCCTCTTGCAAAACCGATTCTTATATTGTTATCTATCACAATCACCTAATCTCTGTGTATTGTAATTTATGAACCAATCACTTTCCTCCTTCTCCCACCTTTGAACCCCTCGAAGGACATAATAGTTCTTCTGATCCTTATAAGAATCTGTGACCGCGAAACACTGTGATTTATGTGTACCTGTTTTTTTTCCGGCGCCAAGGGATCAGAAACACAAACTTTTCTTGTAGTGGTGGGTCTTCAATTTGTCGACCTTTTCCAATTAGAAATTTTCTAACCTACCGTAATCCTTATCAAGTTTCTATGTGAAAGTAAGTTTAGAAAAAAGGTAATTCGATTTTGGTTTCTTGATCGGGTTCTCATGTTCCGCGCGAAAACGGTACGGCATTCCTTGGATATCGCCGAAAAAGTGTGGGGAGAGAAAAAGAACTTTTGCGTCATTATCGTGGTTTTGCAGAGTTTCTGAATTTCTGAATTTCTGAACTCGACCGTTTTCCTAGAGAATCGTAAGGACATTTTTCGCTTTCAACCTAGTTATCGTATTGGGCGGTGTTCAAACCTCTAGAAGTTCCAGAATCTGCTTATACTTTTGGCTATAAATAGCGTCAAAAACCAATCCAAGCAGCCATTACACTACTCGACTTTGAACCCGTTCAAAGGTAAGTTCTACACCATTAATCTTTTTGAAAATTTTTCACAGACTTTTTTGATAATTAATACAGTTAAAGTGCTAGTATGGAGCTCAAATACAGTACCTACCAAAATATATTAATTTTACCAAATTTTAATAGAAAATGATCAATTTTGTACGGTAAATTTGATGTTATCTTTCTGATTGATTTAAGTTAAAGACAAATACAACTGTAATTCTAAAAGTCTTTCAAATAATGAATCAATTTTCCAGAAGTGATCGCAATAAAAATAATGCTTTTTCAATTATTTATTTTCTCTATCTTTTTTGGTCCTGAGCTTGATGCATGCGTAGCTGCGATACCCCCCGAAGAAGTCTACATAACAACTACAGAATCTATTTCTCCGACAGATGAGCCTGTTGAAGAGACTACTGAAGCTACTACAGAACCTATTACTGAAGCGACGACAGAAGCGACAACAGAAGCGTCAACCGAAGCTGCAGCAGGTATTTATGCTCCGTCTCAAATAAGGGCCTTTATTTTGGGATCTAGCGAAAATCGTTTCATTGATGAACCTAAACTCTGTTCCAGATTGCACCATGTGTGATATCGATGCAATCGCCCCAAAAACAATGCAAGATAACACAGTATTTTACACTGAGTGAACCCATTTTTGTTTTGTGAAGAACCTTAAACTTTATTCAGGGAGAGAGATCCAACTGACGGATGCCAACGGACTTATACGATTTGTAGAAGAAATGACGATCAATTATGCGACGATGTGATTATGACGGTAACTTCTTCAAGATTGACAAACATAATATGTCGAAATTTAGGCTATTAACGCTGATGGGTCTCATTCGGTCACAGACGATACAACTTTGTCAACCGTAGTAACAACGTTCACCTGTGGAGATGATGGTTTATATTCTTGGAAGGGAATGTAAGTTATGCAGAATTTTAAAACGTTTTAATTGCGTTTTCAGAACGGGAATAACTGAGCTAACCTGCGAATTTGTTGAATGTGGATAAATTCGGCGATATCACTGTTTTTCAACACTTTCTCCAGTTATTTAGTTAATTCGAATAGAACCAATTCAAAGGGTTACGATACTTCAAACTTAACAAATGTATTAATTATAATGTCAAACCATAATATTTTAATAAAAATAATACTTTTCGGATCGTTTAATATGTGATTTACCTGAAAATAGTTTATGTCAATCTAGAAAAAATGAAAAAAAAAGACAACAAAGCTTTTCGAAAAGTCGTACGGTTATGTGACGATTGGCTGGTAGGCGAGGCTTAAAGAGCCCAGGAAGAGAAGGCGTGACTTAGGGTAAGAGGAAAAGGAGCTCGGGAAAGAGCTCTTCATTCTCATTCTTGATTGAAAGACTGAGATGTTGTTGGCTCTCAAATTGATCCTGGTCTTTTTGGCCATTCATCCAATGGTAAGTCTGTAACTTATTAAAATGTCTTCAATACATCTATTCAGGCCTTGACTGATAGTGAAGAGCCACTTTATAAGGCGTTTGCTACTGTTCAACAAACAAATCAAACCAAAATGTAAAACAAGATGGGATTTCAAGCCAGCGTTACCAAAGTAAGTCGTAACATTCACTTCGAAGAAACACGATGTTATCTTATTAAGTGTATAACCATTTTCCGTTTTGTAGAATTTGTTCGAATTCGATGCGAAACTTCCGGGGGCCAATTTCAAAACAAACATCTGGATGAACCCTTGTTATTTTGACTTTTACGCTTCGAACGCATCGCTCGTGGTTTTCTGGCTGAAGGATCGTGTTGTGAGTTTAATTTATCATGATTGATTCACAGAACTACTAGTTTCCTATTTTGAAAATTGGAACATTTTCAAATAATTTTGAGAGAAATATTCTAACCTGAACCAGTGAAGAAAATCATTTTTGAATAAAAAAAATCAGTTTCTTAATCGACCTGGCTACTGAGTCCAAAAACTGTATTCCAGGTATACTGCGAGTCAGTGAAGCCTCCGGATATTCGTGTTCAACCAACCTTCCCCGCACAATACCTTATGAGAGTGGAACATCTTGGGAAAAGATGCCCAAATGCTACCAGTACATAAATATCTAAATCAATACATTTTTTTCTCAAATGAACCCTTTATTTTGACCACCCAATGGATATTTGTTGTATCTTATCAACCATGAAAACATTCCTTTGGTTTTTTTAGGAAAAAAAATAGTCAGATTCGAAACTTAACCGGAATTTCAAGTTTCTCTAATTGTAAGGTATTTTTCTCCAAGGATGCTCTCATCTCGTTCATCAAAATCTACAGTAGTCCTGATCTTTGGTGCTGATTTTTTTCCATTTTGTGTCGGCTCCGTGCAATTCTGAAAAACACACAAATTTCTATATTCCGATGGGTTGCCATTGGTTCCCCGATTTCTCATCTCATTATTCCCCGAAAAGCTCTTAGAGTTCCGTAAGATTACGTAGCCTATCGGAAGACACAATAATTATGAACACAAACTATGAAAAGAAGGATGGAGCCAAATGAAACAAGATGAGCAATTGGTATGGGGAAAATGGAAAGAAAATGACTGTCAGTTTTGTGGGTACGAAGCATTAGAACAGTTCTATTTCGCAGAGAAGAAACATAACACTTGATTGCGACAATAATAAGAGGGAATGAAGATTCATTTGAAAACTGCAATATTTTGAATTTTTAATTTTCCCAATGTGGAATTAGGCTTCCTTATGATGAGTTTAATTCACAATGTCATCCTTCTGCCAGAAAACCACGAAAGTTGATTTTGAATTGTAAAAGCCCGTGTTATAAGGGGATTCAGCTAAATTTTTGGACTCCCGGATTCCCGAATTCCCGGATTCCCGGATTCCCGGATTCCCGGATTCCCGGATTCCCGGATTCCCGGATTCCCGGATTCCCGGATTCCCGGATTCCCGGATTCCCGGATTCCCGGATTCCCCGATTCCCGGATTCCCGGATTCCCGGATTCCCGGATTCTCAGATTCTCGGATTCCCGGATTCCCGGATTCCTGGATTCCCGGATTCCCGGATTCCCGGATTCCCGGATCCCCTGATCCACGGATTCTCGGATTTCCGGATTCTCAGGTTCAAGGATTTCCGGATTCTCAGATTCCCGGATTCCCGGACACCCGGATTCCCGGATTCCCGGATTCCCGGATTCTCAGATTCCCGGATTCCCGGATTCCCGGATTCCCGGATTCCCGCATTCCCGGATTCCCGGATTCCCGGATTTCCGGATTCCCGGATTCCCGGATTCCCGGATTCCTGGATTCCGGATTTCCTGAAAAACATAGCCGGATTGTACTTCATAATGTGAAAAGGACCAGTTACAAAACAAGTGGAAAAATGGGATTTTCAATACAGGTTAAAAAACATCAGAATGGGGTAGGGTTTTTGGGCATGCTTCCGAAGTTCCAGCCGTCAATGTGTTTTCCGGTTTTGGTATCCATGACATTCTCAGTTTCGCATTCAACTGTTTCGATCCTTCCAGTACTCTCTTCTTCTTCTTCTTCCTCATCAACAAAAGATTCAAACACAGTATCTGCAGGTCAATTCTTCTTCCTGCAGACAATGCCATGCGCTAGAAAAGAAGCGATCGTTCAAAAGAGAAACATTTTAGATCAACTCACGATTGAGAGGAAGCAATAGAAGAGAATTTTGGATAAGATGATGATGGTGATGTATTGGGGATTGGCACTGCTAACATCGGTCGGTATCATTTCAGAAGTTGTTGTCGTATTCGTAGTTGATTCTGAAAGATATCCGGACTTCCACTCAAGCCTTCTCAAAGTCCAGAGCCACATATCCAATGTTCTCGTTGATGTCTCTCACGTCTTCTTTCTTGAGTCTCGCCTCTGACATGACAGTCTAAAAATAGCAAGTGTTTTTTCAGTCTCTCAAAATTTAATATATTCGATTTTTTAAATTCAAAAAATCTGAAAACTGGAAAAAAAAATCTAAATTGCAAGGTTCCCTTACGGCTCAAATTTTTACTCACCTTCAGATAAACCGAACACATTGTTTTTTGAAAAATATAAATATTCAGAAAAATAATAGATGGAAAACTTCAGAAACCCATTCATTTATAAGGTTAACTGGAAAGTTTGAGAATAATTGATGATCAGAAAAATAGACAGGGAACATTCCAGAATCCATTCATGAATAGGATTCTCTGGAATATTCCCCCAGGAAATTTAGACGTCTATCCAGTAAGTCGTCGTGATGCAAATATGAGGAAAGAACGAATATAGAATGCTTTTATAGTACTTTTTCTGCATCTCTGCGTCTCTAAATGACTCATAAACTCTCACTTTCAGTGTGACTCATTAGAAATGGAACAATAAAACCTCGTCTCTCTGAATTGCCTTGTGACTATGCTATTTCGTAAGCCAAAAAGGGTGTTGGACTTCAGAAATCTCGAGTTTTGATTCAAAAATATATAAATTTGAATTTTGGATTGAGAATTTTTAAAGCTTTAAAATGAGTATAAACAAGACCTGGAGAATTTTCCTTTAGCTGCTTAAAGCTGCATTTTTAGATTCAGAACGAATAAATGTCAATGTATTTGTGAAAATAGAAAAACTTTACAGATTTTTTAAAAATATTAAAATTGAAGAATCAGTGTTGTTTTCCATCGAAAATGGCGGTGTTGCAGTAGACGTCCTTGTGGATGTCGATGTCACTCTGTCGCGGATTACGGTAGCTTCTTTTCCCGACGAGAGATGGCTGAAAACGTTGTTGATTGATGAATACAAAATCGGTCAATGAGATGTACAAAATATTTATCAGTTGATTCTTGATCACTTTCAAGGGTCTGGAGCTCAGTTGTCAAGTGTCGGATCATCAAAATGTTAGGATGATTTAATGAATTTTGAAAATAAAACTTACCTTGAATATAGTTTCTTTTCAAAGTCCTGGGCAACGTATCCTATCTTCTCTTTGATCTCGCTCACATCTTTTTTTCGGGCCTTGGCTATTCGCTCATCATTTGATGGATCTAAAATTAGATCGATTTGATTTTTCGAAAAATTATGAAATTCGATTTATTTCGATATTCCAAAAAATGCGTTTTTTTTCAAGAAAACTCAATAATTTGATTTTTTAATTAAAACATTAAAATTTTGTAGAAAAAACTGAAATCCCTCACCTTCAATGACAGCAAATCGAATCTCATCTTACTATTAGAAATATAAATATTCAGAAAAATATTAGAAAATTTCCAAAACCCATTCATTTATAGGGTTTACTGGAAAGTTCTAGAATATTAGATTTTCAGAAAAATAGGCAGGGAAAATTCCAGAATCCATAGGATTTTCTGGAATATTCCCCTAGGAAATTTAGACGTCCATTCATTCAAGTCGTCATGATGCAAATATGAGAAAAGAACGAATAGAGAATGCTTTTATAGTATTTTTTCTGCTTCTCTGCGTCTCTCACTCTCTGAGTCAGTGCCCCCCCCCCCCTATTTTTCACCGTCCCACCATCTAAATCTCTCTGGATTCATTCAGTATGTCTCTCATTTCGGGGCGGCCCCTCTACATTGCTAACTGTTAATGATATCACTTTGTTTTCGAAAAGCTGCATGATGATTGACCTGGCTGCACCGGCTCCGCCTACTCTGGACTGTCTCGTTGACTAATTCTCCTCAAATCTCTCTACATTTTGTCTGATTGGGAGGCGGTCTTTCAGAATCCGATCAAAAACATATGTTCGGATTTCTCTGCGTCTCTCACTCTTTAAGAGAGTCGCTTCGAAGCCGCAGATATTCATTTTTGTTGACGACTTCCTGAATAGACGTCTCTCCTGGAATTCTTCAAAAATCCTAAAAATGAATGGATTTTATAGAGTTTTCCCTCTTATTTTCCTGATTATCTACTATTTTTAATTATATTAATTTCTAGAAACTCCCAAAAAAGCCCTAAAAATGAATGGGTTTCTGGAAGTTTTCTATTCTTTATTGATTTTTTGTGAAAAGGTTAGTTTTTGAATTTTTTTTTATAGATAACCCTCTCCTACTATTAAAAAGCCTGTCATAGATTAACATCCTTAAATTACCACCTTTTGAGGATTTTCACGACGTTAGAACGACTTAGCAAGAAATTTCCTTTAAAATGATACCCATATTGTCCTACTTTGACCAAATTTCGAATTCTGAATCCTGAAGACATTGCTCAGATTTCAGAATTAACGAACCTCGTTTAACTAGGCCAATATGGGTATCAAAATGACGAAAATTTTATAGTAAATTTTTCTAACGATGTGAAAATTCTCGAAAATCGAAAATAAAAAAGTTTATCCGAAAATTCTCGAATTCGAATTTCGTAATTCTGATTTTCCTTCATTTTCACAACGTTAGAAAGATTGCCATGAAATTCCCGTCATTTTGATACCCATATTGACCTAGTTAAACAAGATTCGTTAATTCTGAAAGCTGAGCAATGCCTTCTGGATTCAGAATTTACGAATCTTGCTAAACTAGGTCAATATGGGTATCAAAATGACCGAAATTTCATAGCAAATCTTTCTAACGTTGTGAAAATTCTCAAAAATCGAAAATAAAAAAGCTTTTCCGAAAATTCTCAAATTCGAATTTCGTAATTCTGATTTTCCTTCATTTTCACGACGTTAGAAAGATTCGCCATGAAATTCCTGTCATTTTGATAGCCATATTGACCTAGTTAAGCGAGATTCGTTAATTCTGAAATCTGAGCAATGTCTTCTGGATTCAGAATCCGAAATTTGATCAAAGTAGGACAATATGGGTATCATTTTGAAGGAAATTTCTTGCTAAGTCGTTCTAACGTCGTGAAAATCTTCAAAAACGAGAAAATTCCGACGAAAAATCAAATTGCAGAAAACAAATTTTTTGGAGAGTCAGAAATTCGACATCCAGTTTTAATTGGTTTCATGTCCTGCTGGTATTGCTTGCTGTCGGTGAGTTTTTTGAGAGTTTGAATGTTGAAACAAGCGGTATATGTTTTACAGATTGATGAGAGACTTCGACGTCTAAACCGCAGACGAGAATACCTGGCTCGTATTCTGACGTATGTCCCAGAAACTGATGTAATTGTGGAACTTGCAAACCACAATGCTGGAGGATTGACTGCCGACATGATGCTTACTCGTATCGACGAAGGGGACACCCAGGATTCTCACGAGTACGTGAATTTCACCCGGAAGTTGGAACCTGATGTCGTCGAGAAGAAAACAGAAGATGAAGCTGTCGACGTTGAAGAAATCATTGCTAACGATGTCGTCCAAGACTTGGTCCAGAAATGAGGCTGCCAAAACCACCAAAGATGCGGTCCAGGAGCTAGTATACAAGCCCAAAGGAGAGGAGAAGCTTAATGGATAAGCTGGAGACATATCATTGTTCTTTAATTCTTCTCATGTCTCTCGAAAAATCACAAAACAAATAAAGTTTAAAATGTATTTGTTTTTTCAATTATTTTCTTCGATTGTAAGGATACAGTAATCCTCAAAATATCTGACTTATTATATATTTTCGACTATTCCTCACTCTTCAATCTTTTCACTTTTCTCATCCATTCAACTTTTCCAGACTATGAAAAGATCCATACTACTGCTTTTGGTCATCACTAGCTCTAATTTTGCTCCAAATTGAATATAAACTAGATTTTTGGATTCAGGATGTTCTAAGCTTCAAAATGAGTATAAACAAGGTCTGGGGAATAATGATTATGTTGAGTTTTGTCTGCATTTTTAGATCTTGCGATGTGTTTTATGAATAAAGGAGAAAAAATTGAAAAAAAAACTTTACTATCTTCCTCAAAAATTAGGTAAAATAGCACGAAGAATGGGTTCCTTTTGGTAAGGTTCGATATATTCTGCCTGATAGAACTTGGATACAGGATTCAATGGTTCTCTTATGTACAAAATAAACATATTGATACATTACAAGGCAGGTGATAATGGAAAGAAGTTCTCAAAGCTTTTTTGTCTTCTCTTTGGCTCTGGGGAGCCTCGTGCTGATTGTCTTGATCGTGGTCTCTTCAGGGATAGTGGTGGAATTAGTCTTCTTTCCGGTGACGAATGTTCCGATGACGAAGATCATCTTGACAAGCTGGACTTCTGTGGCGTAGCTGATCGTTGCCTAGATGGTGATCGTGAGCGTCGTGTGGAGGTGGATCGTCTTGAAGATTGGTCGTCGGGGGATGTGTCTGCTCTGGAACGTCTAGAATTTTGGGAGTTAATTGATCGTCTTGATCGGGTCACTTACCGTTCGTCATCGTCTCTCCGATCGTTCTGGAGATTCTCGTGATCAAATTTCACGATGGTCAAACGGAGTGCCAATTCTCTTGCTCTTTCTTGGACCATAACCATATCAGCGTTTTGAACACGCCACAGAAATACTAAGTTGAGATTTGGCGTAATTGAGGGGCTCAGATGACATCAGAATATTAGAAATATAGAAAAAAGGAAGTTCAGAAAAATAAGGAAAATTCCAGAACCCATTCACAAGGGTTCAGATGGAAAGTTCCAAAGACTTCCAAGATATCCAATCCCTTGGTATCCAAAGGGATTGAATATCTTGGAGGTCTAGAGAAGATGGAATGAGGATTCCGATAGTTGGATTGCTCTTATATACCCCTGGAAATGGACCCACCCGGGTGGATAGCTGAAGACAGGTGGGTCAATATGAGTCATAAAGTACTGTGGGATAGTATCCCAGGTGTCTACTATACCCTTATTACCCATATGGACCCATCTGGGTAGATAAAGAGGGTACGGTAGCCCCCTGGGAATAGTAAGACTAACCGCGGCATAAATATAGGACCCCCGTTCAAACGATTATTTTGGAAACACCTGAAAAAATAGTTGGATTTCAGGAATGCAGTTCCATTCAGCATGTTGAAAATGCTATCCTTACAAAATTTCAGACCAATTGAGCCAGTTTGAAGCTCACAAGACTCAGAATTAACTTTTCAGATGGCATCAAGATAGTCTTAAAAAAGATCCTATCACCCTGAAATATGAATAATCTCATAAAAATTTCATTACAAATCTTATCAGTAACCTAATAATGTTATGATCAATCTTATCTATAAACCATTGTTGTTTGTCTTGTCCCTTATCTTATCTATCTTTATCTACCCAGGTGGGTTCATTTCCAGGGGTATATAAGGACCATACATCTCCCGGAATCCTTATTCTATTCTTCTTCAGACTTCCAAGATATCCAGGCTCTTGGATACCAAGAGATTATGTATCTTGGAAGTCTCCGGAACTTTCCATGTGAACCCTTCTGAATGGGTTCTGGAATTTTTCATTATTTTTCTGAATATTTCTATCTCTAATATACCATTACCATGTACCAATAGATCTGACTGAAGATCAAATGTTTCCTACAAAATCCGACATGGAAACATATCTGGAAAATGTGGTGAAGAGAATCACGGTGTTGGAAAAGAATCAGAAAGAATCTCTGGCGTATATTGAAAATGGAATCCGTACAACGGTGCAGAATCCGGAAGATCTACAGTCCAAGATGAGACGAAACGAGAGAGACGCAGTGTGAAGTCAGAAGTATTCACATTGTTAGTCTCGCACCTAGACTGCTTGGTACAGGAATCATGAACACAGTTTTTGATTTTTTATAGAAATCTTACAGGAACTATCCGAATTTCTGGAACAAAATCCTTGTGAATCTCTTCTTCTGGAAATGAAGAACTTCCTGGACGATGTATTCTCCGAAACAATGGGAAAATTTGAATCCCTCGAAAAAGCCGACCGACTGGAGCAAGAAGAAGGCTCGGATGAACGTCTAGAGGAGCTGTATGGCAAGATTACCCAAGATTAATCTTTCCATTTCTCCCAAAAAACTCACATCTATTCATTTATTTCAAATTCGAGAATCCCTCACCCCCTTTTTCTTCATATATAATAAAATTTAAAATTAAAAAAAGATTTGTAATGAATCTGAATTATATGTGAAGAGAAAACTTAAGAATACCACTCTCGCTGACGAAATTTACAAGAAAGGATTTTGGAATTTCTGAATTTCCTGGAGTTTCTGAAATTCTGAATTTCAGAATTTGAATTTCTGAATTCCCTGGAATTTCTGATTTCCTGAATTTCTGAATTTCTGAATTTCTGAATTTCTGAATTTCTGAATTTCTGAATTTCTGAATTTCTGAATTTCTGAATTTCTGAATTTCTGAATTTCTGAATTTCTGAATTTCTGAATTTCTGAATTTCTGAATCCCACCGGTGAAATTTTCGAGAAATTGAAAGTTCGATTTTCGAAAAAAAGTTTCAAAAATTCAATTTTTCTTAAATTCGAATTTTCAAAATTACATCGATCCGGTGTAGATTCTTGTCCGGGACAGATGAGTAGACGATTGCGAATTTGGTCGACTTCACCGTTCCTTTTCTGGCAACTGCCGAGGCTAGATAAAACTCGATGAGACAACTCTGTGACAGTGCCTGGATCCATGATTACTATTCTGAAATTTTGAAATTCAGGAATTCCATAAAAGTTCAGAAATTCCAGGAAATTCAGAAATTCAGAAATTCAGGAATTCCATAAAGGTTCAGAAATTTCAGGAAATTCAGAAATTCAGAAATTCCAGGAAATTCAGAAATTCCAGGAAATTCAGAAATTCCAGGAAATTCAGAAATTCCAGGAAATTCAGAAATTCCAGGAAATTCAGAAATTCCAGGAAATTCAGAAATTCCAGGAAATTCAGAAATTCCAGGAAATTCAGAAATTCCAGGAAATTCAGAAATTCAGAAATTCAGAAATTCAGAAATTCCAGGAAATTCAGAAATTCCAGGAAATTCAGAAATTCCAGGAAATTCAGAAATTCCAGGAAATTCAGAAATTCCAGGAAATTCAGAAATTCCAGGAAATTCAGAAATTCCAGGAAATTCAGAAATTCCAGGAAATTCAGAAATTCCAGGAAATTCAGAAATTCCAGGAAATTCAGAAATTCCAGGAAATTCAGAAATTCCAGGAAATTCAGAAATTCAGAAATTCAGAAATTCAGAAATTCAGAAAACTCACCTATAATCCAAAATGCTTCGATCCCATTGATTTTTTCAAAAAATATTCAGAAAAATAAATAATAGAAAATTCCAAAACCCATGCATTTATAGGATTTACTGGAAAGTTTTAAAATAATAGATTTTCAGAAAAATAGACACGGAAAATTCCAGAATCCAAGGATTTTCTGGAAAATTCCCCCAAGTAGACGTCTATTCAGTCAAGTCGTCGGGTGATAAAATGAAAAAGAGAGAGGGAGGGCAGGTGAAAATGAAGGCGTCGCATTTTATCGCTATCTCTCATTTATCACTGGAGTGCGCCTTCATGGAAATTGATCAATAAAATTTGCGTCTCTCCGAATTGTCTAGTGTCTATTTTCTCGGAGGTGCGGTGTTGACAAATATGGGGTTTAACTTTAGACGGCATTTTGCTCCAAATGTAATCACTTTCCTAATACAATTTCTTCAATTCCCCTCTCTAGTCTCCGCCCATTATGATGAATTAATTCGATTAGTTTCCTCCAAAGATATTCTTCCGGTCGTAAGGTTTGCAGGAAAAGTACTAGAAAATAAAAATTCATTCAAAACATAAAATCTGCGTCTCTTTGAATTGCCATACATCTATGTTTTTAGAGCAATTTCGTAATAGCCACTGAATTTGTTTGCACACCTACAGTAATCCTGTGGTAGTGAGGGAGAAGGGAGGGCAGATGGTGGTGTATGCGTCAACGTTTATCATCTATGTAGTCTACATAACTCTGACTTTACAGTATCTATAAAAGCTTATACTGTATACAGTACCCGAAATTTGTTTACAATTTCTACCGTCCTAAAAGAAAACTGTGTGAGATAGACTGGAAAACGGATACAAATTTTATTAATAGAAAATGGAATGGGACGGAAAATAGAAATTTCCGGATTTCCTCCTTTGCTTCTTCCAGACATTCGAATTCTGCATGAGTGCTGGTGAACAGTGCTCCCTTCCCTGAAAAACAATAATTAGAAAAAAAATCGTAAGTTTCTGTTATCATTCTTACTTATGCTTCGAAGTAGAGAGCTGCCAATTTCACTCCAACTCCTTGGACGTCAACGAAGTCAGCTAGCTTCCTGATGGACCTAAATTGACCCCGAAAATTTTTCGAAAAGACTGGAAAGTTTTGAAAAAAGCTGTTTCCTCACCTCTACATTCTGACCATTCCAGAAGTTTCTGAAAACATCGAATTGTTCTTCAATTTCCTAGCGAATCTCGCGGTTCTCAGCTTCTATGAGCTCCTCATCGTTTGACTCATCACCACTAATCGATTGGACCCGTTCGTCTGCAGGAGCATAGTTCCCATCCAGCAAAAAATATTACGTCTTCCTCGTCCTCCTCTCCTTCATCGTCTTCATCAAAAACTAGGAAGTATCCAGAATCCGGTACGTTTTCCAAGTATTGAGTTTCATCGAATACTGGTGGATATGTGGGATTGAATGGGTCAAACAGCGGACCATATCAAAATGAATATTCAGGAAAATAATAGATAGAAAATTCCAGAAACCCATTCATTTATAGGGTTTCCAGGAAAGTTCTAGAATAAAAGAAATTTAGAAAAATAGAGAGGAAATTCCAGAATCCATAGGATTTTCTGGAATATTCCCCTAGGAAATTTAGACGTCCATTCATTCAAGTCGTCATGATGCAAATATGAAAAAAGAGCGAATAGAGAATGTTTTTATAGTATTTTTTCTGCTTCTCTGCTTCTCTCAATCTCTGAGTCAGTGCCCCCCCCCTATTTACCACCGTCCCACCATCTAAATCTCTATGGATTCATACAGTATGTCTCTCATTTTGGGGCGGCCCCTATACATTGCTAACTGTTAATGATATCACTTTGTTTTCGAAAAGTGGCATGATGATTGATCTCTGGGCCGGCTCCTCCCACATATGTTCTGCTTTCTCTGCGTCTTCCACTCTCTAATAGGGTCGCTTCTAAGCCGCAGATATTCATTTTTGTTTCGACGACTTCCTGAATAGACGTCTCTCCTAGAATTCTCTGAAAATCCTAAAAATGAATGGATTTTATAGAGTTATTCCGTTATTTTTCTGAATATTCACTTTTTTGCTTCTATTTATTGAAACACCCAAAAACCCTCTAAATGAATGGGTTTTTGGAAGTTTTCTATTCTTTATTGATTTTTCTGAGAAGGTTAGTTTTTGAATTTGTTTTTTATAGATAACCCTCTACTACTATTGAAAAGCCTGTCATAGATTTACATTCTTAAATTACCACCTTTTGAGGATTTTCACGACGTTAGAACGACTTAGCAAGAAATTACCTTCAAAATGATACCCATATTGTCCTACTTTAATCAAATTTCAAATTCTGAATCCAGAAGACAATGCTCAGATTTCAGAATTAACGAATCTCGCCAAACTAGGTCAATATGGGTAAATGACGGAAATTTTATAGCAAGTCTTTCTAACGTTGTGAAAATTCTCAAAAATCGAAAATAAAAAAGTTTATCCGAAATTTCTTGAATTCGAATTTCGTAATTCTGATTTTCCTTCATTTTCACGACGTTAGAAAGATTTTCCATGAAATTCCCAGCATTTTGATACCCATATTGACCTAGTTAAACGAGATTCGTTAATTCTAAAATCTGAGCAATGTCTTCTGAATTCAGAATTCGAAATTTGGGCAAAGTAGGACAATATGGGTATCATTTTGAAGGAAATTTCTGGCTAAGTCGTTCTAACGTCGTGAAAATCCTCAAAAACGAGAAAATTCCGATGAAAAATCAATTTTCAGAAAACACATTTTTTTCAAAAATTTCGAATTACTTCATTTTCACGACGTTAGAGAGATCCGCCATGAAATTTTCGTCATTTTAATACCCATATTAACCTAGATAAACGAGATACGTTAATTCTGAAATCTGAGCAATGTCTTCTGGATTCAGAATTCGAAATTTGGTCAAAGTAGGACAATATGGGTATCATTTTGAAGGAAATTTCTTGCTAAATCGTTCTAACGTCGTGAAAATGCTCAAAAACGAGAAAATTCCGATGAAAAATCAATTTTCAGAAAACAAATTTTTCGTTCGTTGATACCGGATACGTGACCGTTTGGATGGACATGGAGAGTCAGAAATTTGACATAGTATATCGTGGTTCTCGTGGTCATTCCAGTTTTGCTGGTGTTGCTCGCTATCGGTGAGTTTTTTGAGAGTTTGAATATTGAAACAAGCGGTATATGTTTTACAGATTGATGAGAGACTTCGACGTCTAAACCGCAGACGAGAATACCTGGCTCGTATTCTGACGTATGTCCCAGAAACCGATGTAATTGTGGAACTAGCGAACCACAATGCTGGAGGATTGACTGCCGACATGATGCTTACTCGTATCGACGAAGGGGACACCCAGGATTCTCACGAGTACGTGAATTTCACCCGGAAGTTGGAACCTGATGTCGTCGAGAAGAAAACAGAAGATGAAGCTGTCGACGTTGAAGAAATCATTGCTAACGATGTCGTCCAAGACTTGGTCCAGAATGGAGACTGCCAAAACCACCAAAGATGCAGTCCAGGAGCCAGTATACAAGCTCGAAGGAGAGGAGAAGCTTGATGGATAAGCTGGAGACATCTCATTGTTCTTTAATTCTTTTCACTTATCTCGAAAAATCACAAAACGAATAAAGTTTAAAATTTATTTGTCTTTCAATTATTTTCTTCGATTGTAAGGATACAGTAATCCTCAAAATATCTGACTTATTATATATTTTCAACTATTCCTCACCCTTCAATCTTCTCATTTTTCTTATCCATTCAACTTTTCCATACTTTGAAAAGATCCATACTTCTGCTTCTGGCCATCACTAGCTCTAATTTTGCTCCAAATTGAATATAAACTAGATTTTTGGATTAAGGATTTTCTAAACTTCCAAATGAGTATGAACAAGACCTGGGAAATAATTATTATGTTGAGTTTTGTCTGCATTTTTAGATCCTGCGATGTGTTTCATGAATAAAGCTGTGAAAAAAAGAGAAAAAATCAGAGAATCTTTACTATCTTCTTTAAAAATTAGGTAGAATAGCACGAAGAATGGGTTCCTTTTGGTAAGGTTCGATATATTCTGCCTGATACAACTTGGGTACAGGATTCAATGGATCTCTTATGTACAAAATAAACATATTGACATATTTCAAGATAGGGGATAATGAAAAGAAGTTTTCAAAGCTTGTTTGTCTTCTCTTTGGCTCTGGGGAGCCTCGTGTTGATTGTCTTGATCGTGGTCTCTTCGGGGATGTTGGTGGAGTTGGTCTTCTTCTTTCCGGTGACGAATGTTCCGATGAAGTAGATCGTCTGGACTTCTGTGGCGTAGCTGATCTTTGAATCGATAGTGAGCGTGAGCGTCTTGTCGAGGTGGATCGTCTTGAAGATTGGTCGTCGGGGGATGTATCTACTCTGGAACGTCTAAAATTAGGGGAGTTAGTTGATCGTCTTGATCGGGTCACTTACCGTTCGTCATCGTCTCTCCGATCGTTCTGGAGATTCTCGTGATCAAATGTCACGATGGTTCGACGGAGTGTCAATTCTCTTGCTCTTCCTTGGACTATAACCGTATCAGCGTTTTGAACACGCCACAGAAATACTACGTTGAGATTGGGCTTTATCGAGGAGCACAGAAGCAATCGGAATATTAGAGATAGAAATAGTCAGAAAAATAAGGAAAATTCCAGAACCCATTCACAAGGGTTCAGATGGAAAGTTCCGAAGACTTCCAAGATACCCAATCTCTTGGCATCCAAGGGACTGAATATCTTGGAAGTCTGGAGGGGAGAACAGAATGAGGAATCAGGGAGATAGTTGGCCCTTATATACCCCTGAAAATGGACCCACCTGGGTAGACATCTGAAGACAGGTGGGTCAAGATTAGTCATAAAGTACTGTGGGATAGTATCCCAGGTGGCTACACATATGGACCCACCTGGGTAAGTAAAGAGGGTACGGTAGCCCCCAGGGAATAGTGAGACGAACCGCGTCATAAAGATAAGACCCCTCTCCCAAACAAATGTTTTCGGAAAAACTCTAAAAGATACTCGAATTCTGTGCACTCACTATCAGTTCGATTCAGCACTTGGAAAATCATATACTTACAATTTTTGGCTCTTTATGACAAGGGGGGGCCCATGAGAAAAGGGGGGGGGCCCATGGGAAAAGGGGGGGCCCAAGTCAAAAGGGGGGGCCCATGAGAATAGGGGGGGCCCAAGTGAAAAGGGGGGGCCCAAGTTGAAAAATGTGGACTAAGTTAAGATTTACCAATTTTTCGAAGTTTTTCGGATGTTTCTATGAAAATTTCGTTGTTTCCACAAAAATTCATAACTTTAAAAAATTTCAGTTTAGGTCGGTTTTTTGCATGAATAACAGTATTTTTTGCATTTTAACTGTGAAATTTGAAGTTATTCAGCTAGTCTAGACTTTTTTCAGGCTTAGTAACAAAAAAATGAACAAAAAATGTGCAAAAAATGACCGAAACTGAAAATTTCAAAAAAATTATGAAAAGCGTTCAAAGTTCGAAATCATACTTGTGGAAAAGATGGCCGGCCCGCGGGCCGGACCGGGCCGGGCCGGGCCGGGCCATGGCCGGGCCGAGATTTTTTTGAAAGCGGGCCGGGCCGGGCCGGAAAAATTAGGACATGGCCGGCCCGCGGGCCGGCCCGCTTTTTAAAAATTTTGAAATTTTAGAGCAAATCATCATTTTTCAAGATGAATTTTCTTTTTATTAAATGAAAATCCACACTAGAGGCCGATTCTGTTGAAAAAAACAGTTTTGAGGTCGTAATTGGAAAAAAGTTTCACCCTTGACTTAATCAAGTTTGATTTTTTTGCTAAAAATTCAAGTGAATTGACTTTTTCGGATGGTTGTATGCATTTGGATTAATATTTGTGCTATTGAAACTATTTTGGCACATTTGAAAAGCAAAATTTTCCAAAAGTTGTCCTAGGCGGGCCGAGCGGGCCGGGCCGGGCTGGCCCGCGGGCCGGCCAGTGGGCCGGGCCGGGCCGGGCCGAGGGTTTTGAGGCAAGCGGGCTTTCTGTGCACTCACTATCAGTTCGATTCAGCACTTGGAAAATCATATACTTACAATTTTTGGCTCTTTATGACAAGGGGGGGCCCATGAGAAAAGGGGGGGCCCATGGGAAAAGGGGGGGCCCAAGTCAAAAGGGGGGCCCATGAGAATAGGGGGGCCCAAGACAGAAGGGGGGCCCAAGGG
Organism: Caenorhabditis nigoni; assembly: GCA_027920645.1. NCBI lineage: Eukaryota > Metazoa > Nematoda > Chromadorea > Rhabditida > Rhabditidae > Caenorhabditis > Caenorhabditis nigoni. Next base: position 3,633,078 of record CP115866.1, on the reverse strand, counting down.
TAAAAATGTGAACTAAGTTAAGATTTACTTATTTTTTCAAGTCTTGTGACTGTTTCCATTAAAATTTCGAACATACATGTGGATGGCCGGGCCGGGCCGGGTCGGGCCGGCCCGCTTGCCTCAAAACCCTCGGCCCGGCCCGGCCCGGCCCGGCCCGCTCGGCCCGCCTAGGACAACTTTTGGAAAATTTTACTTTTCAAATGTGCCAAAATAGTTTCAATAGCACAAATATTAATCCAAATGCATACAACCATCCGAAAAAGTCAATTCACTTGAATTTTTAGCAAAAAAATCAAACTTGATTAAGTCAAGGGTGAAACTTTTTTCCAATTACGACCTCAAAACTGTTTTTTTCAACAGAATCGGCCTCTAGTGTGGATTTTCATTTAATAAAAAGAAAATTCATCTTGAAAAATGATGATTTGCTCTAAAATTTCAAAATTTTTAAAAAGCGGGCCGGCCCGCGGGCCGGCCATGTCCTAATTTTTCCGGCCCGGCCCGGCCCGCTTTCAAAAAAATCTCGGCCCGGCCATGGCCCGGCCCGGCCCGGCCCGGCCCGGCCCGGCCCGGTCCGGCCCGCGGGCCGGCCATCTTTTCCACAAGTATGATTTCGAACTTTGAACGCTTTTCATAATTTTTTTGAAATTTTCAGTTTCGGTCATTTTTTGCACATTTTTTGTTCATTTTTTTGTTACTAAGCCTGAAAAAAGTCTAGACTAGCTGAATAACTTCAAATTTCACAGTTAAAATGCAAAAAATACTGTTATTCATGCAAAAAACCGACCTAAACTGAAATTTTTTAAAGTTATGAATTTTTGTGGAAACAACGAAATTTTCATAGAAACATCCGAAAAACTTCGAAAAATTGGTAAATCTTAACTTAGTCCACATTTTTCAACTTGGGCCCCCCTTTTCACTTGGGCCCCCCTATTCTCATGGGCCCCCCTTTTGACTTGGGCCCCCCTTTTCCCATGGGCCCCCCTTTTCTCATGGGCCCCCCTTGTCATAAAGAGCCAAAAATTGTAAGTATATGATTTTCCAAGTGCTGAATCGAACTGATAGTGAGTGCACAGAATTCGAGTATCTTTTAGAGTTTTTCCGAAAACATTTGTTTGGGAGAGGGGTCTTATCTTTATGACGCGGTTCGTCTCACTATTCCCTGGGGGCTACCGTACCCTCTTTACTTACCCAGGTGGGTCCATATGTGTAGCCACCTGGGATACTATCCCACAGTACTTTATGACTAATCTTGACCCACCTGTCTTCAGATGTCTACCCAGGTGGGTCCATTTTCAGGGGTATATAAGGGCCAACTATCTCCCTGATTCCTCATTCTGTTCTCCCTCCAGACTTCCAAGATATTCAGTCCCTTGGATGCCAAGAGATTGGGTATCTTGGAAGTCTTCGGAACTTTCCATCTGAACCCTTGTGAATGGGTTCTGGAATTTTCCTTATTTTTCTGACTATTTCTATCTCTAATATTCCGATTGCTTCTGTGCTCCTCGATAAAGCCCAATCTCAACGTAGTATTTCTGTGGCGTGTTCAAAACGCTGATACGGTTATAGTCCAAGGAAGAGCAAGAGAATTGACACTCCGTCGAACCATCGTGACATTTGATCACGAGAATCTCCAGAACGATCGGAGAGACGATGACGAACGGTAAGTGACACGATCAAGACGATCAATTAACTCCCCTAATTCTAGACGTTCCAGAGCAGACACATCCCCCGACGACCAATCTTCAAGACGATCCACCTCGACAAGACGCTCACCATCTACGCAACGATCAGCTACGCCACAGAAGTCCAGCTCGACAAGGCGATCTTTGTCATCGGAACATTCGTCACCGGAAAGAAGACCAATTCCACCACCATCCCCGAAGAGACCACGATCAAGACAATCAACACGAGGCTCCCCAGAGCCAAAAAGGAGACAAAATTCGCCACCGGAGAAATATTTTGAATTCCTTTTTTGAGTAAGCCAGTAATTTTGCTTTTTTGCGTCAAACTTCTTTTTTTCAGAAAGATGCCTCACAACGACAAATTGGAAATTATTAGAGAATCTTCACTAGATGAGCTTATCCTGAAGTTTTTGAAAAGAGGCAGCAAAAACGAACCTGGACCTTCGACATAACAAGCTTTGAAAACTTCTTTCCATTATCCCCTATCTTGAAATATATCAATATGTTTATTTTGTACATAAGAGAATCATTGAATCCTGTATCCAAGTTCTATCAGGCAGAATATATTGAACCTTACCAAAAGGAACCCATTCTTCGTGCTATTTTACATAGTTTTTGAGGAAGATAATAAAGATTCTCTTATTTTTTCTCCTTTATTCATAAAACACATCGCAGGATCTAAAAATCCAGTCAAAACACAAAATAATCATTATTCCTCAGGTCTCATTTATACTCATTTTGAAGCTCACGACATCCTGAATCCAGAAATCTAATTTATTTTTAATTTGCTTCAAAATTAGAGCTATTACGCTTAAATTAGAGCTAGTGATGGCCAGAAGCAGAAGTATGGATCTTTTCATAGACTGGAAAAGTCGAATGGATAAGAATAGTGAGAAGATTGAAGGATGAGGAATAGTCAAAAATATAATATAAGTCAGATATTTTGAGGATTACTGTATCCTTAAAATCGAAGAAAATAATTGAAAAAAAAAACAAATAAATTTTAAACTTTATTTGTTTTGTGATTTTTCGAGAGACATGAGAAGAATTAAAGAACAATGAGATGTCTCCAGCTTATCCATCGAGCTTCTCCTCGCCTTTGAGCTTGTATACTAGCTCCTGGACCGCATCTTTGGTGGTTTTGGCAGCTTCCTTTCTGGACCAAGTCTTGGACGACATCGTGCGCAATGAGCTCATCACCAATCTTCGACTCGATTTCTTCAACGTCGGCAGCTTCAGGCTCCAACTTCCGGGTGAAATTCACGTACTCGTGAGAATCCTGAGTGTCCACTTCGTCGATACGAGTAAGCATCATGTCGGCAGTCAATCCTCCAGCATTGTGGTTCGCAAGTTCCACAGTTACATCAGTTTCTGGGACATACGTCAGAATACGATCCAGGTATTCTCGTCTGCGGTTTAGACGTCGAAGTCTCTCATCAATCTGTAAAACATATACCGCTTGTTTCAATATTCAAACTCTCCAAAAACTCACCGATAGCGAGCAATACCAGCAGGACATGAAACCAATCAAAACTGGATGTCGAATTTCTGACTCTCCAAAAAATTATTTTTCTGCAATTTGATTTTTTATCGGAATTTTCTCGTTTTTGAGGATTTTCACGACGTTAGAACGACTCAGCAAGAAATTTCCTTTAAAATGATACCCATATTGTCCTACGTTGACCAAATTTCGAATTCTGAATCCAGAAGACATTGCTCAGATTTCAGAATTAACGAATCTTGTTTAACTAGGTCAATATGGGTATCAAAATGACGGGAATTTCATAGCGAATCTTTCTAACGCCATGAAAATGAAGGAAAATCAGAATTACGAAATTCGAATTCGAGAATTTTCGGATAAACTTTTTTATTTTCAATTTTTTGAGAATTTTCACAACGTTAGAAAGAATTGCTATGAAATTCCCGTCATTTTGATACCCATATTGACCTAGTTTGGCGAGATTCGTAAATTCTGAAATCTGAGCAATGTCTTCTGGATTCAGAATTCGAAATTTGGTCAAAGTAGGACAATGTGGGTATCATTTTAAAGGAAATTTCATGCTGAGTCGTTCTAACGTCATGAAAATCCTCAAAAGGTGGTAATTTAAGGATGTAAATCTATGACAGCCTTTTCAATAGTAGTAGAGGGTTATCTATAAAAAACAAATTCAAAAACTAACCTTTTCAGAAAAATCAATAAAGAATAGAAAACTTCCGAAACCCCATTCATTTGTAGGGTTCTTCGGAAGTTTCTAGGAATAAATAAAAGTAAAAATAGTAGATAATCAGGAAAATAACAGGGACAACTCTATAAAATCCATTCATTTTTAGGATTTTCAGAGAATTCTAGGAGAGACGTCTATTCAGGAAGTCGTCATGGGGGAGCGCAATGAATATCTGCGGCTTAGAAGCGACCCTATTAGAGAATGGAAGACGCAGAGAAATCAGAACAGATGTTGCTGGTCGGATTCTGACAGACCGCCTCCCAATCAGTCAAAATATAGTGAGATTTGAGGAGAATTAGTCAACGAGACAGTCCAGAGTAGGCGGAGCCGGTCCAGCCAGGCATCAATCATCATGTAGCTTTTCGAAAACAAAGTGATATCATTAACAGTTAGCAATGTAGAGGGGGCCGCCCCGAAATGAGAGACATACTGTATGAATCCATAGAGATTTAGATGGTGGGACGGTGGAAAATAGGGGGGGGGGGCAAGTGACTCAGAGATGCAGAAAAAATACTATAAAAACATTCTCTATTCGTGTTTTTCTCATATTTGCATCATGACGACTTTCTGAATAGACGTCTGAATTTTCTAGGGGAATATTCCAGAAAATCCTATTATTCTGGAATGTTCCCTGCCTATTTTTCTGAGATTCTAGAAATTTCCTGTAAACCCTATAAATGAATGGGTTTCGGATTTTTCTATCTATTATTTTCCTGAATATGAGCGATAACGAGGATGACAACATTGATCCGCCGTTCGACCCATTCAATCCCACATATCCACCAGTATTCTCAGACCAGCTCAATACTTGGAAAACGAACAGGAGTTTGGATACTTCCTAGATTTCGATGAAGACGATGAAGAAGAGGAGGACGAGGAAGAATCGATAAGTGGTGATGAGTCAAACGATGAGGAGCTCATAGAAGCTGAGAACCGCGAGATTCGCCAGGAAATTGAAGAACAATTCGATTTCTTCAGAAACTTCATGGCATGAACAGAAATGTTCAGAATGTAGAGGTGAGGAAGAAGCTCTTTTCAACACTTTCCAGTCTTTTCGAAAAATTTTCGGGGTCAATAGCAAAAAAATCCAATCGATCAAAATTTAGGTCCATCAGGAAGCTAGCTGACTTCGTTGACGTCCAAGAAGGTGGAGTGAAATCGACAGCTCGCTACTTCGAAGCAAAGGTAAGAATGATAACAGAAATTTTTTTTCTAATTATTGTTTTTTAGGCAAGACTCTCCATCAGCACTCAGGCAGAATTCAAACGTCTGGAAGAAGCGAAGGAGGAAATCCGAAATTTTCCATTTTCCGTCCCATTCCACTTTCTATGAATAAAATTTGTATCCATTTTCCAGTCTATCTCAGACAGTTTTCTTTTAGGACGGTAGAAATTGTAAACAAATTTCGGGTAATGTATTCATATACAGCATAAGCTTTCATAGGTACTGTAATGTCAAGTTATGTAGACTAAATAGATGACAAACGATGACGCATACACCACCATCTGCCCTCCTTCCTCCTGTACTAACACAGGATTACTGTATGTGTGCAAACAAATTCAGTGACTTGCACTTTGAGCTCTATTATCTTGATTTCTGTAAGAGATATCAAAAATTTGTTAACTGATCAAATGTTTCTCATAAAATTTTCAACATTTTATCAGTTGACAACTTTTTGACACCTTTTATATCAATTGAGATAACTGAGCTTTAAGTTCAGAGGTCAGCAGTTAGCGGCGTAGATCAACTGGTTAGCTTTGATCTCCACTATATCAATTCCTATTAGAGATAGCAAAAAGTTGTCAACAGATAAATTGTTTATCATAACATGAGCAATATTTTATTAGTTAACACATTTTAGATACCTTTTGTAGAAATTGAGATAATTAAGCTCAAAGTGCAAGTATTTAACTGTATTTAATTGTCAAAAAAAGTGAGTAAAGCTTAGAAGGCCAAAAAACCCCTTTTTTGAACAAAATTGAACTTAAATTCAGATTATAAATGCTTGATTTTTCCAGAACTAAATAGAACAATCCAAGAATGCCAAAAAAGGAGATGGGACCGGTCAGTGAGAGTGAAACTGTAAAGAAAAATGAAGATGTAATTTTCTAATTCCAAATTTCCTGTATTCCTTCAAAGTTCAGATTATTTGTTTTGAATAAATTGTTTATTTCCTCTATTTGTACTTTTCCTGCAAATGTTATGGCGGGAAGAATATCTTTTGAGGAAACTAGGTGTCCATATAGGACATTATGATCAAATTAATGCATTAAAATGGGTGGAGACTAGAGAGGGGAATTAAAGAAATCGCGTAATCGGATTAGGGTAGTGAAGTGGTTATTACATTTGAAGCAAAAACAAAGTTAAGCCCTATATTTGTCAACACCGCACCTCCGAGAAAATAGACACTGGGCGATTCGGAGAGACGCAGATTTTATTGATCAATTTTCATGGAGGCGCACCCCAGTGATAAATGAGAGATAGCGATAAAATGCGACGACTTCATTTTCACCTGCCCTCTCTCGTTTTCATTTTATCACAAGACGACTTGACTGAATAGACGTCTCTTTGGGGGAATTTTCCAGAAACTCTTTGGATTCTGGAATGTTTCCTGTCTATTTTTCTGAAATTTTACTATTCAAGAACTTTCCAGTAAACCCTATATATTAATGGGTTTTGGAATTTTCTATTATTTATTTTTCTGAATATTTTTTGAAAAAATCGATGGGATCGAAGCATTTTGGATTAGAGGTGAGTTTCCTGGAATTTCTGAATTTCTGAATTTCTGAATTTCTGAATTTCCGAATTTCTGAATTTCTGAATTTCTGAATTTCTGAATTTCTAAATTTCCTGGAATTTCTAAATTTCCTGGAATTTCTGAATTTCCTGGAATTTCTGAATTTCTGAATTTCGGAATTTCCTGGAATTTCCTAGAACTTCTGAATTTCTGAATTTCTGGATTTTTTGAAAAAAAATTATATAATTTCAGAGAAGGAAACATGGATCCAGGAACAGTAATCGAAGAGGATTTTGTTGATTTCTCGGTTAATCCGAGCTTTACCCAGCCTCGGTAGTAGCCAGAAAAGGAACAGTGAAGTCGACCAAGTTCACGATCATGTACTCATCTGTCCCAGACAAAAATCTGCACAGGATCGAGGTAATTTTGAATTTCCGAATTTCCGAAAACTTGAAAAAAATTGCATTTTTTTTTGAAAAAAAAAATCGAATTTTGGATTTTTCTTGAAAATCGAATTTTCGAAATTTTTTTTCCATTTTTTAGCGACTAACCAACGATTTGGCGTATGATCACCAGATCGTTTTCCAACCGGTGGGACACCCTTCATCGCTGAACGCTACAGCCAGCAAGGAGCCAATATCCTGGGATTCAGAGGCGTAAGGCAACTCTGAGCTCAATTATCTCATTTCCTGTAAAAGATATCAAAATTTTGTAAACTGATAAAAGATTGCTCATTTTATAAGGAACATTTCATCAGTTAACCCCTTATTGATATCTGTTACAGGAATCGAGATAATATAGCTTAAATTTGACAGGTTCTCTTTCAGTCTAGTTCACAGCAGAGAGGGACCAAAACCGGGAATGCAGAGCAGCAACGCCTAAAAAGTTTTCTATATTTTTTTTGATTTTTGTGAGTAAAATATATAAAGTTGTATCTTTCTTCTTGCCTTTCTACAGTATCCCATACACTTTACAATCATATCTTATTTTTTCTGAATCATTGCTTTCTACAGTATCCCATAAGGTTATCTTGGGAAAATGCCCTTTTTCCCATTTCAAGAACGCCCACCAGGAATCATAAACAATTATACATAATAGTGATTCAGAGAGACGCAGGGTTTTATTGATAAAATATGCAAATCAAAAAGCGAGAGATTGAGAAACGCAGAGAAACAGAAAAAAAAGTATAAAATGCTTCATTTTCCCCTTTTTTCTCATATTTGCATCTCGAGACGACCTAGCTGCATGGACGTCTAAAGGGGAATTTTCCAAAAAATCCTATAAATGCATGGGTTTCTGGAATGCTCCCTGTCTATTTTTCTGTAGATCTATTATTCTAGAACTTTCCAGTAAACCCTTTGAATGAATGGGTTTTGGAATTTTATATCTATTATTTTTCTGAATATTAAAAAAACGATGTGATTGGAATGTTTGGAGGTGAGTAGAAATTTCGAAATTTTTAGGAAATGTTCCAATTTTTGGAAAATTTTCAATTTTGTGGAGCAATTAATTATAGGGCACAAAAAAACGATTTTGGAGTACAACATTGCTAAAAACTAGCTATTTCTAGCTGTTTTTAGACATATTAAAAGTAGACTTCTTTAAGCTAATTTATCTCATTTTCTGTGAAAGATATCAAAAAGTGGTTTACTAACAAATTGCTCCTCATAATATCAGCTACATTTTATCAGTTAACAATTTCATGATATCTTTCATAGGAACCAAGATGAATTGAGTCAAAGTTAGAGGTTTCAAGTTCTTTATTCATTTGATTGGTAACCATTTTGGAAGCGAAGGGAGTATTCTAGAATAATCAAGATTCACCTATTTTCAACTGTAAAAAACCCTCTCAAAAAGAAAAAATGCATGAAAATGCCAAAAACGACCCAAAAATTAAATCTAAAAATTCTTTTGCAGATATCACGAACCAGTTCGCGAGACCAGCATTTGGACCCAGCATGCCATCCAAAAAATTTCCATGGGAACAGTAAGTTTTAAAATTGTTGAACCGAATTTATGAATTTCCTGGAATTTCCGGCTTTCCTGAAATTTCTGAACTTCATTTTCCTATGGTAATTTGTTCAAACATTTTTTGAAACTATAAGAAGATTATCATCTAAACAATCCCAAAAAATTTGAGCTATATTGGAAAATCTTATATTTTTAGAACTGACAACGGCAAGCAGATCTTCGAACCAGCCAGAAAATTCGTCAGTAATTGTCCGGAAACGGATCTCCCCGCTGACTTCACAGGAGATTGTGCGAATTTCGGCTAAATTCCTATTCACCGTCATACACAGTGCTAATTTATCCTTGATTTTTATTAATGTTCTTGTTGAACGAACATTTCTACTAATAAAGTTGAATGCATGCATAATAGTTGTATATCTAGAGAAAAAACATTTTATATCAAAAATTCACAATTTTTAAGGATCGACGGGTCCCCAGTAGCTAGTCTTGCTTTTCTACAGTACCCCATACACTCAACAAACCCAGACAGTCAGAAAAGGGTCTTATTTTGTTCTGAATCATTGCTTTCTACAGTATCCCATAAGATTATCATGGGAAAATGGCATTTTCCCATTTCGAGTCAGATATAATAGAGATTCAGAGAGACGCAGTTTTTATTGTTCCAATTCCGATGAGTCATCCAGGAAGTGAGAGATTGAGAGACGCAGAGATGCAGAAAAAATACTATAAAAACATTCTCTATTCGTTCTTTTCTCATATTTGCATCATGACGACTTACTGGATAGACGTCTAAATTTCCTGGGGGAATATTCCAGAAGATCCTATGGAACCTGGAATTTCCTCTCTATTTTTCTGATGATTCTAGAACTTTCTAATAAACCCTTTAAATGAATGGGTTTCGGATTCTTCTATTATTTTTCTGAATATTTCCATTTCTTCAAAAACAATGTGCTTGGTACGATACGAGAGATAATACAGCCGAAGTTGATTTCAAAGGCACTGGTGCTCCAAGTTCAGGCTGAAATGAACAAACAGTCGTCTTCATATTCGTCAGCTCCCTCTTCCTCCCAATCTTCCAGTCATCTTGCGGTCGGCTTCGTCGGAGCTACTGGATGCACTTCACAAGCCAAGGTAACATAAATCGATGATTTTCTTTTTGTATTCCGATAATTTTTCAGAAGGTCAAGAACATTCTGGAGAAAGACAAAATACCGACAAAGGAAGCTGGTATAGAAGTCGGCAGTGAACAAGGAGACATTGTTACCAAACTTAATAAATTTGAGTTTTAATAAATTTGAATTTTTTTGTTCTTGTTTATACTCATTTTGAAGCTTAAGACATCCTGAATCTAGAAATCAAATTCATATTTAATTTCAAAAAAAAAATCGGAGCATGGACTAAGTTAAGATTTACCAATTTTTCGAAGTTTTTCGGATGTTTCTATGAAAATTTCGTTGTTTCCACAAAAATTCATAACTTTAAAAAATTTCAGTTTAGGTCGGTTTTTTGCATGAATAACAGTATTTTTTGCATTTTAACTGTGAAATTTGAAGTTATTCAGCTAGTCTAGACTTTTTTCAGGCTTAGTAACAAAAAAATGAACAAAAAATGTGCAAAAAATGACCGAAACTGAAAATTTCAAAAAAATTATGAAAAGCGTTCAAAGTTCGAAATTTTAATGGAAACAGTCACAAGACTTGAAAAAATAAGTAAATCTTAACTTAGTTCACATTTTTACCCTTGGGCCCCCCCTTCTGTCTTGGGCCCCCCCTATTCTCATGGGCCCCCCCCTTTTGACTTGGGCCCCCCCTTTTCCCATGGGCCCCCCCTTTTCTCATGGGCCCCCCCTTGTCATAAACATACATGTGGATGGCCGGGCCGGGCCGGGCCGGGCCGGCCCGCTTGCCTCAAAACCCTCGGCCCGGCCCGGCCCGGCCTGCTGGCCGGCCCGCGGGCCAGCCCGGCCCGGCCCGCTCGGCCCGCCTAGGACAACTTTTGGAAAATTTTACTTTTCAAATGTGCCAAAATAGTTTCAATAGCACAAATATTAATCCAAATGCATACAACCATCCGAAAAAGTCAATTCACTTGAATTTTTAGCAAAAAAAATCAAACTTGATTAAGTCAAGGGTGAAACTTTTTTCCAATTACGACCTCAAAACTGTTTTTTTCAACAGAATCGGCCTCTAGTGTGGATTTTCATTTAATAAAAAGAAAATTCATCTTGAAAAATGATGATTTGCTCTAAAATTTCAAAATTTTTAAAAAGCGGGCCGGCCCGCGGGCCGGCCATGTCCTAATTTTTCCGGCCCGGCCCGGCCCGCTTTCAAAAAAATCTCGGCCCGGCCATGGCCCGGCCCGGCCCGGCCCGGTCCGGCCCGCGGGCCGGCCATCTTTTCCACAAGTATGGTCATAAAGAGCCCAATTTTTCAGACCAATTGAGCCATTTCAAAGCTCACAAGACTCAAAATTAACTTTTGAGATGGCATCAAGATAGTCTTAAAGAAGATCTTATCCCCTGGAATATGAATAATCTCATAAAAATTTTATGAATAATCTTATCAATAGCCTAATAATGTTATGCTCTATCTTATCTATATATCTTTGCTGTTTGTCTCGTCCCTTATCTTATCTATCTTTATCTACCCAAGTGGGTCTATTTCCAGGGGTATATAAGAACCCTCCATCCCCCGGAATCCTTATTCTATTCTCCTCCAGTCTTCCAAGATATTCAGTCCCTTGGTTACCAAGGGAGTGGGTATCTTGAAAGACTTCGGAACTTTCCCATGTGAACCCTTGTGAATGGGTTCTGGAATTTTCCTTATTTTTCTGACTATTTCTATTTCTAATATTACATTACCATGCCCCAATAGATCTGACTGAAGATCAAATGTTTCCTACCAAATCCGACATGGAAGCATATCTCGAAAATGTGGTGAAAAGAATCACGGAGTTGGAAAAGACCCAGAAAGAATCTCTGGCGAATATTGAAAATGGAATCCGTACAACGGTGCAGAATCCGGAAGATCTACAGTCCAAGATGAGACGGAACCTCACTTGTTGTCCAGTCGGAAGTATTCCCGTGGTTAGTCTTGCATCTAGATCGGTTGGTACAGGAGTCATGAACATAGTTTTTGATTTTTTATAGAAATCTTCCAGGAACTAGCCGAATTTCTGGTACAAAATCTTGGTATATCTCTTCTTCTGGAAATAAAGAACTTCCTGGACGATGTATTTTCCGAAACAATGGAAAAATTTGAATCCCTCAAAAAAGTCGACCGACTGGAGCAAGAAGAAGACTCGGGCGAACGTCTACAGGAGCTGTATGGCAAGCCACAGGAAATTCGCCGGCACCAAAAGTTTTTGATTACCAAGACTAATATCTCCGTTTCCCCCAGAAACCCCACATCTATTCTTTTTTTTTTATTCAAGAATCCCAAATTGTAATAAATTAAATTATATATGTATATAGAAAAAACTTAAGAATAACACTCGGGCTGACGAAATTTACAAGAAAAACATTAATTACAGCAACGACAGAAAAAATACCTTGGGACCACTAAAATCCTATGAGACCACTAAAAGCCCACGGGAACAAAAATACAAGATTTGACTTTCCGAAATTCCCGAAAACTTCCAGTCCCTTTTCTCCATATTCCTCAATCCCCATTTCTCATGTTCTTTCATTGTGCTCCATCCATCTTTTCATAGTTTGTGCTCATTATTATTCCTATTCGGAAATCGTTTTTTTTCCCGATATTACACATGTTCTTACGGAGCGCTAAAAGCTTTTCGGAAGAAATAATGACATGAAAATCGGAGGAACCAATGGCAACCCTTCAGCAAAAATAGACGATATTTGGCTCTAGCCGGTTGTTTTGGATTTTAAAGAAATTTTGGATTTTAAAGAACTTAAGAAATATTTAAATCAAAAAATTTCTTCAAAATCCACAATTTTTCTAAATCCCAAATTTTTGTTTAATCCAAGAATTTCTTAAAAGTCCCATTTAACCAACTAGAGCCCTATTTTTGTGTTTTTCAGAAACTCACGGTGCCCAGAACAAGTTACAAAGAGTACTGTAGATTATAAGGAATACTGTAGCTTTCAAAATATACTGAAAATCCAGAAAAATTTCAGTTCTCAAATTTATTTTGTATTTCTAACTGAAGAAAAACAATGGAATTTCGTCATCTAGCTTTTAAGAAATACTGTAGTTTTTAAGAAATACTGTAATTTTTAAAAAATTATGAAGATTCAAAGGGATACTGTAACTTTTAAGGGATGTTTAGCTTTTGAAGTATACTGTAGCTTTGAAACGGTACTTTGGCTATCAGGGATATTATACCTTTAAATGAATACTGTAAATTTTAAGATATACTGTGGCTTTTAACCGTGGCGTTTGAGGGATATTGTAGCTTTTGAGGGATACTGTAAATTCCAAAAATCGGGAGTTGTATAGCTCCTAAAAACATGAAAATATCATTTTCATATCTTTTTGAGTTTGAGTTCAATAATTAAGTCTGATTTGGACAATAATAAAAGGAAGTAAAGATTCATTTAGAAAATGGGAAGTATTTTAAATTTTTAATTATTTACAGCATTAGGGCCATTTTTCTTGAGACGTTCCACTCTCATAAGGTATTGTGCAGGGAAAGTTGGTTGAACACGACCAATCGATGACTTCACCAGCTCGCAGTATACCTAAAAACACAATTCATTATATGATCTTATATGAGCTAACTTTGCAGAAAATTCTATTCAGAAGACATAGAAAACATAATGTTCTTGTTTTCCATATGTTGCAGCTTTTCGAATCTCCAATGATAGACACATTGCAAAGTTTCATGCATTCCCAATCAGGCTTCCTTATGATGAATTCAACTCACAACGTCATCCTTCTGCCAGAAAACCACAAATGTGGCGTCTGAATCGTAAAAGTCCGTATAACAATGGTTTATCAAGGTGGTTGATTCGACATTCGCTTCCGACAGTTTCTGCAAGAAGAAAAATGTTGATACAGCTGATCAGATAGTAGATTTTACGACTTACTTTGGAAACTCTGGTATAAAGTCCCAAAGTGTTGTGCAGGATGGTTAGATTCTGTTGTGGAACAGTTTCAAAGGCAGTAGAGAGTGGATCCTCTGTCAAGATCATTGAGACAATTCAGCTTCTAAAATAACAATCAATATTTGAAGAATACTTATCATCAATTTATATTCATCCAGCTATCTTGGCTCTTTATGACAAGGGGGGGCCCAAGAGAAAAGGGGGGGCCCATGGGAAAAGGGGGGCCCAAGTCAAAAGGGGGGGGGGCCATGAGAATAGGGGGGGGGGGGGGCCCAAGTCGAAAGGGGGGACCCAAGTTGAAAAATGTGGACTAAGATAAGATTTACCAATTTTTCGAAGTTTTTCGGATGTTTCTATGAAAATTTCGTTGTTTCCACAAAAATTCATAACTTAAAAAACTTTCAGTTTAGGCTGGTTTTTTGCATGAACACCAGTATTTTTTCCATTTTAACTGTGTAGTTTGAAGTTATTCAGCTAGTCTAGACTTTTTTCAGGCTTAGTAACAAAAACATATTAAAAAAATGTGCAAAAAATGATCGAAACTGAAAATTTCAAAAAATTATGAAAAGTGTTCAAAGTTCGAAATTTTAATGGAAACATTCACAAAACTTGAAAAAATCGGTAAATCTTAACTCAGGAATAATTTTTCCACTTGGGCCCCCCCTTCTGTCTTGGGCCCCCCTATTCTCATGGGCCCCCCCCCCCTTTTGACTTGGGCCCCCCCTTTTCCCATGGGCCCCCCCCTTGTCATAAAGAGCCGCTATCTTGTGCTGTAATTTTTCAGAATTTATTTCCCAAAAGTACAACGACTAAACTTCTGGATCAATTTTGAGCTCAATTATCTCGTTTCTTGTGAAATATATTTAAAATGTGCCAACTGATAAATTATTTATCATAATATCACCAATACTTTATCAGTTGTCGTATTTTCCATAGCTTTCACAGGAATCTAGATAATTGGGCTCAAAGATGACCTTGGGGTTCTATTAGAGGAAAAACGATATTTCAAAGCTCTCAACTAGCTAAATTCGAATATGCTGTTGGAAATCATTTCTGCTAGACTCTAGGAAAGATTTTGGTTCCGGAAAACTCACATTTTGCAGAAAAATACACAAAAATCCAATCATTAATAGGATTTTATACGAATAAATAGTCGAAAATAATCAAAAAAATCAAGGGAATTTTAGACGTCTATTCGGTAAAGTCGTCTTAGGAAGGGAGAAATGTGGTTGAATGGTGTTCTGGACGATGCTTTTATATGTTTCGTGAATCCGTTTCTCTGTCGTCTCTTCACAAGAATTCCTTGTTTTCGGAAACTTTAGAAAAAAAGGTAATTCGATTTCGGTTTCTTGACCCGGTTCTCACTTTCCGCGCGCAATGAAAGTTTATAAAAAAGCGCGCAAGGAAAGTGAGAACCGGGTCAAGAAACCAAAATTGAATTACCTTTTTTTTTCTAAACTTTCCGAAAACAAGGAATTCTTGTGAAGAGACGACAGAGAAACGGATCCTAGAAGCATATAAAAGCATCGTCCAGAAGACCATTCAACCATATTTCTCTTCTTTGAATGACGACTTAACTGAATAGACGTCTGATATTCTTCCAGAAATAAATTCTAAAACTGAATAAATTCTGAAAGATTTCTCCTTGAGTTTCCTGATTATCTTATACTATTTATTTGTATAAAATCCTATTAATGAATGAATTTTTGTGAGTGTTTCAAAACATTTCTCCTAGAGTCTAGCAAAAAAGAGTTTCAAACAGCATATTGGAATTTGGCTAGTTGAGAGCATCGAAATACCGTATTTCCTCTAATAGAAGCTCACCCAAACGGTCAATTTTGAGTTCAATTATCTCGGTTCCTGTGAAAAATATGGAAAATATGCCAACTGATAAAGTATTGGTGATGTTATGATAATTAATTTATCAGTTGGCACATTTTCAATATCTTTCACAGGAATCGAGATAATTGAGCTCAAAATTGATCCAGAAGTTTAGTCGCGGAAAAATTTTAAACTCAATATAGCTGGATGAATATAAATTGATGATACGTATTCTTCAAATATTGATTGTTATTCCAGAAGTTGAATTGTCTCAATGGTCTTTACTGTGGATCCACTCTCTACTGCCTTTGAAACTGTTCTAACCATTCTGCACAACGATTCGGGATTTTATACCAGAGTTTCCAAAGTAAGTCGTAAAGCCTACCTAGAAAAATACCATTATCTGAATTTCTGTATTAACATTTAACTTTTTTTGCAGAAACTGAGTCATCCATCTGGATGAACCCGTGTTATAAGGACTTTTACGATTCAGACGCAACAGTCGTGGTTTTCTGGCAGAAGGACGAAATTGTGAGGTAAATTCATTATAAGGAAGCCTAATTGGGAATCCATAAAACTCTGCAATTTTTCTATGGGGGTTCGAAAAGCTGCAAAATCTGGAAAACGAAAGCACTCTGTTATCAATGTCTTCTGAATAGATCTTTTTGCAAAGCTAGCTCACATAAGATCATATAATGAAATTGTGTTTTAGATATACTGCGAATCGGTCAAGTCATCGATTGGACGTGCTCAGCAAACATCCCCCGTAAAAAATCTGAAGAAAGTTTCGCACCTTCCGCATTATTCCATTATTCCATTATTCCAGAGTCAAAAGTGATCAGAGCGGTGCTGGCGACTTCCTAATTTCTATCGGAGTCTTTTGCAAGATCTACCTGATCCCATTACAACTTCTTCTCCGGAGGTCAAAACCCTGCTCACAACATCAACTACCTTCTCCACCACGAAATCTGTGGAACCCTAAAAAACTGTCTCAACGGAAACCTATTTTGTTCAGCTGCATCTCGGTCACTCTCATTATGATTCTCGCTTTCCCTGCTCTCATCGCCTCATGGGGAGTTATGTACATCATCTTTGTCCGTTACTTCGATCACAGGGATGTTCGGAACGGAATTCGGAATTCCGAAAATTCCGAAAATTCCGACCATTTTCGGAATGAAATTCCGAGGCAAAAATTCGGTATGAAATTCCGGTCGGAATAATTCCGAAAGATTTTTTCGGAATGAAATTCCGACCGGAATTTTTCCGAAGCATTTTTTCGGAATTGAAAAATTGTTTCGACTACAGTATGCCAGGAAAAATTTACCTGCGGGTCTCAAACAGAAATAATTTTCATATTTTTGCCCTGTAGAAATCTTTCTGTCAATTTTCGAAAGATTCTTGAGTTTTTGTGATGGGAAAATGAAATTTCCGCTGTAACATTCGAATTTTGAAAAATTCCGAAACTTCCGAAATTCCGAAATTTTTTAAAATCGGAATATTCCGAAATTCCGAAATTCCGAATTTTTGAAAATCGGAATTTTGCGAAATTCCGAAATTCCGAAAAAGGCCATTCCGAACATCTCTGCTTCGATCAGCCACTCCCAATGGTTACTGAATACGTCGACGACCCCACAAAAAGTATAGACGTCTATTCAGGCAAGTCGTCGGGTGATAAAATGAAGAAAAGGGAGGGCATGTGAAAATGAAGGCGTCGCATTTTATCGCTATCTCTCATTTCTCCTCTGGGGTGCGCCTTAATGAAAATTTTATTTTCTGGCAGGAGGACGAAATTGTGAGTTAAATTCATTATAAGGAAGCCTGATTGGGAATCCATAAAACTTTGCAATGTTTATATGGGGATTCGAAAAGCTGCAAAATCTGGAAAACGAAAAAATTATGTTTTCTATGTCTCTGCAAAGTTAGCTCACATAATATCGCATAATGAAATTGTGTTTTTAGAAATACTGCGAATCAGTCAAATCAGCGATTGGTCGTGTTGAACCAACCTTCCCTGCACAATACTTGACAAAAGTAGAACAAACAAGATCCAAATGCTACAAACCCTTGAAAATCCAAAATAATTTTTACATGGTTCTTCTATTTTACTTATTATTGTTAAAATCAGATTTTATTGAAAAAAATAAATAATTGTAAAATATCCGTCTTTCAAACATTCGCATTGACTTCTTTTCTGTGGAGGACCAAATCTAGCTGTCATGAGAAAACTGAGTGTTCGCGCAATCAGGAGAAGAATACTATCTAATTAATAAGCTCCACCAAAAGGGGTATACTGTAGATTTCTTGGTGTGATTTATTAGAAGTATATAGATAGAAACATTAGAGAAATAAATTACAGAAAAAGGTAGATATGATATACATCTTTCAATTGTCATGACTTCCGCCGGATATAAGTTACCACGGGCCGATGATACATAAACAAGCGGGTCCTCCCTCGTGCCAGAGAATTTCATGATTCCATCGTTCTTCGAAATATTCACGCTCCGTAGTCCACCGATTGTTATGCACAAATCTATAGTTGACCCTGAAAAAATGTTTTCAGAATTTAAAATAAGAACATATTGAAAACTTACGTGTTGTTTGACACTTGTATCGTCCCTGCCTCCCACCCCCGCCGATGTCGAAAACGGAAAAGTCGTGTGCCTAATCCTTGAAGCGTGGCATTGACGTTGGCCCGCTCCCGAGGATTCGTCCACTCTGGTACCGTAATGTCTAACCAGTCAATCAAGAGCATTATCTAAAAGATTTTGAGTTTTTTTTGAAAAAAAAAAACTAAACGATAGAAAAAAAGCGCTGTAGCAAGCATATATACCTATAGCACCAAATTCAAATAGTGAAAAAAGGGGCGTGGTTTGGATGACCAATTTCGGTTCCGGGAGCCCTTTGTTACTGACTCTTCTTTTTAGATGACATAGAAAGTACATATACAAGTTGAATTTACCTTTTTAGCCGGTGGTCCTTCTGGATTATGGTTTCTTTTATTCTAGTTCGGAAGACATCTAGATTCAGAATATTAGGAATAGAAATAGTCCCAGAAAAATAAGGAAAATTCCAGAACCCATTCACAAGGGTTCACATGGAAAGTTCCGAAGACTCCCAGGTTACCCAATCCTTGGTATCCAAGGGACTAGATGTCTTGGAAGTCTAGAGGAGAGGAGAGAATAGAATGAGGATTCCGGGAGATGGAGGGACCTTATACCCTCGGTAAGGGGGGGGGGGCATCTGGTTAGGTCAGTTGGCTAGACAGATAAGATGAATAATTAGGTCATAACAATCAAGTAATCTGGGACACAATCTACAGTATACCTGTTGCCGAGATGAAGTCAAGTTTTTGGAGCATATACTCTATTTCAACCACAATTGCCACATAATCTAAAATATCCGTACCCGTATCTATAATAGAATGAAAATAGTTTTAATCTTCAAAATTTTTTATTTGTTCACCGGGTAAAAAAAATCATATTCACAGTAGTAAAAAATGGCAACGATTACTTTGGAAAACACTAAACTTGTAATAATGACATCTGCTCCTTCAACATTCTTATCGCTCAAGCAAACCCAACTTCTGTAGTGACCCATCTGACTTCTTGTTGCAGGAATGTGTTCACCATACGCTTGCAGCTTCCATGAACAGCCTAACATCTCTTCGTAGCTTCTTCTCTGTCGAATCCGCGGAGCTTCTCTAACTGCCTGTCGATGGTCCTATCCACGAGAACAATTATCCAATTATCTTTTCCTGTTGTTGTGATGACAACTGCATTCGACTTGTTACACCTTCTGCACGTGACTTTTTTCGGCTTTCTGGCCTCCTTCCAAAGTTCTGAGAATCTCTGACGATCTCTCGATCGATGGAACTTGCAACCGGTTTCCACATGTCCCTCTCCAAATCATCGAACAAACTCTGAAAAGGTTTTAAAAGTCAACTCCAAAAATATAATAAGTTAGAAATTCTTCTTACCTTAAGAAGACCATCAGTCGCCGAAACTTGATCTCCTAGGTCAAAATTCCAGCAGAAAAAATGGCAGTCACCATGTCCATTTGGGTCATCATATCTTGCGTTCCGTTTCAGCTTGGATTGGTGAGGATAACATGTTTAGAGAAAAGTTCAAAAAAAAATAATGTTCCATCAGCATTCCCGAGTAGCAAGTATTCCATGTTGCTTGATTGTAAGATCTTTTGGAAGTGGGTCGTATGAGAATCCATTGAGTTGTCCAACAATTAGACCTCGGAAGACATCTCGGTTCAGAATAATAGGAATAGAATAATCAGAAAAATAAGGAAAATTCCAGAACCCATTCACAAGGGTTCAGATGGAAAGTTCCGGAGACTTCCAAGATATCCAACCCCTGATCCAGGGATCGAATATCTGGGAAGTCCTGGGGAGAGGAAGGAATAGAATAGAATGAGGATTCCGGAATATGGTTGGTCCTTATATACCCCTGGAAATGGACCCACCTGGGTTGTTAGCTGAAGACAGTTGGGATTTACAGCCGTATTCTGGGAAACTAGGTGAAGGGAGGAGAACAATGGGTTCTTTGATCTTAATCAAGACTGTTAATCTTCGGGTATGTCTTAGCCTCGGTATATAATAGCCGACTAAACAAAAATGAGTATTGCCGAGATAATTACCTGCGATCAGAGCCGTATATGTCAGAAGGATAGGGATTGTCAGAGGGAAAAATCAGGTGCTCGTTTGTTGGGAAGGATATGGTCCCGAGTTTGACAGTTGGATCGATGGAGATGGAATAATTTCTCTTTGATTTTTAATAAATAAATATATTTGTCTTTTAAACATTCAGTCTGTTCTTCTTTTAATATGGGATACGCTTGATCTGTTTTATTAATAGCCAGAAAAGGAAGACTCTACGGAGAAGGTCCCCTTGTTGAGGCGTTCGAGTATTCTTCTATGTGTCGAAAAGAAGACTAATTAATACGCTTGACTGGGGAGATGGGAAAACTCATGAGGTGTTGCGTATCCTCCGAGAAGGGGACTAATTAAAATGCTTGAAGAGGGTCCCCGCAAGGGTATACTGTAGATTTTTTTTTGCAATTTATTATGATATATGATGAATACAAATATAATATAATATAATATATGGGGGGATGATATAGGAAAAATATAATATATGTGGGGGATGATATAGGAAAAATATAATATATATGGTCTCTTATCTAAAGTCTTACGATGTTAATAACCTCCGCCGGAAGCAGGCCTCCCCTGGCGGTGGTTAGATAAACCAGGGGGTCTGCTGTCTATTGGATTTGCCAGTCCCATTTTGTTGCGTAGTACTGTTCGACTGTTGTAATCCGACGATTAATTGGGAATCGGTAATTGACTCTGAAAAAATGTTTTCAGAATTTAAAATAAGAATATATTGAAAACTTACGAGGCATTTGAAATCTGAATGATTCCTGTTTCATGGCCATTGCGGTGTACAAAGATGAATCGGCGGGGTCCCAGACCTCGCAAAACACTTCCTCTCTCTTTTGAGGGTTCGTCCACTCAGGTACAGTAATGTCCAGCCAGTTTAGCAATTGCATCTAAAAAAAGTTGTCTAAAAAATGGGTGAAAAGGTTTATGAGGGAGTTTAATTGAGGGGGTATAAAAAAGTAGGTCATGACTTACCTCAAACTTTTCCAACCTTTCTAGATCTTTGAAACCGGACACATGGTAGCCAGAAAACTCTGACTGTCTGTGCCGGTGACTGTTGGTCGATGAACGTGATTTCAACTGACCAAGTCGTCAATTAGGTCTGAGCTGTCTTACTGTATCTTCTTCGTGGAAAATTTAATGCAGGTTGACAGCTGTCAGGAAGAATTTGGAATATTAGAAATAGAACTAGTCAGAAAAATAAGGAAAATTCCAGAACCCATTCACAAGGGTTCACATGGAAAAATCCGAAGACTTCCGAGGATACTCAATCCCTTGAGATTGGATGTCTTGGAAGTCTAGAGGAGAGGGGAGAATAGAATGAGGATTCCGGGGGATGGAGGGTCCTTATATACCCTCGGAAAGGGAGGGGGGCTCTGGTTAGGTCATACGGCTAGACAGGTTAGATGGAGTATTAGGTGAGATGAATTAGGTGAAATGAGTCATTAGGTACTCTGGGAAATTAAGTGAGAACAGAAGAACAATGGGAGGTGACAATGGGAAGAGGTGAGATCTTAATCTTGGTTCTTCTTGCTTGTCTTGTGATCCATCAAATGGTTCATTTGTCTTCAGCCTGACCAGTTCCTATGTCTTCCAATGAATTTAAAAATCTACAGTATACCCATCGCCTAGATCAACCGTAGCCTGATGATTAATCCCCTAACCTAGCAAATTCCTACATATCCCTAGGAATACACAATCTACAGTATACCTGTCGCCCAGATGAAGTCAGGTTTTTGGAGCTTTTAATGAGCTCGCTTCAGATTAGATGACACCAACAGAATCCGACCTTCGGGGCTTCCCAGGAATTTCCAGAATATTCCCAAAATTACAGTAAGAAGAGCTTCGTCGTAACAATAACCTTAATGAGAACTATGAAGCTACACAAAGCATGTTGTACCATATGGGCAGGGAAATTCTGTTCCGGGTGAATAAGCAAATGTAAAAAAGTTCAATGCACTTTTAAGAAACGGTTTATTATAAAAATTCTGTGGGAGCAACTTTTTTGAAACATCATCATTCGAACTTCGAAATCCTTCAAATCCATGTTTGTGGCATCGACCTTCTTCTTGATCTTGTCATTTTCCATTTGGCTTCTTCAATCAGGAAATGTAACATTTCGATTCGATGATCCATGTTCAAGTTAGGGACGTCTCTTTCAGATCAAGCCAATTTTTCGACGAATTTTGCAATTCTTTGCAGAAAAATATTCAATACAGATTTTCTGCCAAAAATTTCAGGATTTGCTCATCTAGAGAACATTCTCTAATGAATTTTGAAACATCTGACAAAGTTATTGTTTTCTGGATCCATTTCTGCTTTTAGTGTCATCGGGAATACACAGCCACTCCTTCTCAAGTCTTCATTGTCATCTTCGTTGTTTCTCTGGTCATACTGTTGATGACAAGGACGTCGTCACTTTCTGAAACAGAAAAATTATTTCGAAACTAAAAAAAAAAGCACGATTACCCCAGAGGAATTCGACGACGTTTTGAAAATTGATATCTGGACCGTGTCTGGAGAGCAGCGGATTCATTTTAACCATCCTGGATTGAATGGTTTGTTTCCAATGCTCGGACGTACTGGAGTTACTGAATCATCGTCTCGTAGAGGTAGAAAGTAGGAAAAGGAACTCTAGAAATCTCAGAAGATAGCTAGATTCAGAATAATAGAAATAGAAACAATTCAGGAAAATAAGGAAAATTCCAGAACCCATTCACAAGGGTTCAGGTGGAAAGTTCCGAAGACTTCCAAGATATCCAATACTTTGGTATCCAAGGGATTGGATATCTTGGAAGTCTGGAGGAGAGGGGAGAATAGAATGAGGATTCCGGAAGATGGTTGGTCCTTATATACCCCTGGAAATGGACCCACCTGGGTAGATAGCTGAAGACAGGTGGGGTTTACAGCCGGATTCTGGGAAACTAGGTGAAGAGAGGAGAAGAATGGGTCCCTTTGATCTTAATCTAGGCTATACATCCTTGTTGTATGTCTTATCCTCGGTATATAGACGACTAAAAAAGACTTGACGAGATAATTACCTTCTACACATGCGATCATTTTTGTTGATTTATTATAAACTTAAAGAAAAGAACATGAAAATTATAGAAAAATATAGGAAAAAAATGGGAAGATAGATAAAAAATATGGGGTGTTTGAATAAAGAAAAAAAAAGAAGAAATAGAGAAAAATAGAGGAATCAGGAGTTGATTTCATGCTGACGAAGGTGTGGAGCTGGAGTAGGGATGGGATGGTTTTTCTGTAAAATTCTAAATTGTTATTTGAATATTTTTTCTAAATTATTATACCTTACAAAAATTTCAGAGCATACACATCCATGGCTGCGTATGCTAATTGATCGTGTCGAAGATCCTCCACGCTCCAGTCTGACATTGTTTCAGTTTTTTCAACTGTCACAAATCTTTCAACAGATTGTTTCAGTGAGAGACCGTTTCTTTGTAATAGCCTCACATTATCCGTTGCCCATCCTAGCAGAAATTCTTCTGGTGTGAAGGTAGCCAACCCTTTGTGGTTGGCCAGGTCAACCAAAACTCTCCTAATCTCATTCAGCTCCTCTCTGCTGTACCGTTGAATTCTACATAAAAGAATTTGTCGGGAGACATTGCAGAAGAGGGTCACAAATCTCGAATTCTTGACGTACACCTTTCCTTAGCCGGTGGTTCCTCTGGATTATTTTGAACTCTAGACATCTAGATTCAGAATATTAGGAATAGAAATAGCCAGAAAAATAAGGAAAATTCCAGAACCCATTCAGAAGGGTTCAGATGGAAAGTTCCGAAGACTTCCGAGATACCCAATCCTTTGGTATCTGGGATTGGATGTCTTGGGAGTCTAGAGGGGATGGAATAGAATAGAATGAGGATTCCAGGAGATGGATGGTCCTTATATACCCCTGGAAAGGGGTCCACCTGGGTAGGTAGACAGAAAGGTCATCTGGTGCGTCACCTGAGATAATTGGACCCATTGTTCTTCTCTCTCCATCTATTTTCCCAGAGAACTTTATAATTGATCTCGTCTTTCAATCCCTCGTTTCACCTGATCATTCATCTAATATGGGTTTTACCTACCCAGATGGGCCCTCTCCTGCTATTTTATCGAGTACATAGAAGCCGTCAAATTTGAGTTCAATCAATTCAATTCCTAAAAGCCAGCACCGATTCCACCTCCACCAGCTCCATCCGATTCCACCTCCACCAGCTCCGATTCCACCTCTACCAGCTCCGATTTCACCTCTACCAGCTCCATCCGATTCCACCTCCACCAGCTCCATCCGATTCCACCTCCACCAGCTCAATCCGATTCCACCTCCACCAGCTCAATCCGATTCCACCTCCACCAGCTCCATCCGATTCCACCCCCACCAGCTCCATCCGATTCCACCTCCACCAGCTCCATCCGATTCCATCTCCACCAGCTCCATCCGATTCCACCTCCACCAGCTCCATCCGATTCCACCTCCACCAGCTCCATCCGATTCCACCTCCACCAGCTCCATCCAATTCCACCTCCACCAGCTCCATCCGATTCCACCTCCACCAGCTCTATCCGATTCCACCTCCACCAGCTCCATCTGATTCCACCTCCACCAGCTCCATCTGATTCCACCTCCACCAGCTCCATCCGATTCCAACTCCACCAGCTCCATCCGATTCCACCTCCACCAGCTCCATCCGATTCCACCTCCACCAGCTCCATCCGATTCCACCTCCACCAGCTCCATCCGATTCCACCTCCACCAGCTCCATCCGATTCCACCTCCACCAGCTCCATCCAATTCTACTTCCACCAGCTCCGATTCCACCTCCACCAGTTCCATCCGATTCCACCTCCACCAGCTCCATCTGATTCAATCCCCACCAGCTTCATCCGATTCCACTTCCACCAGCTCCATCTGATCCACTTCCACCAGCTCCATTCGATTCCATCTCCACCAGCTCCATCTGATTCCACCTCCACCAGCTCCGATTCCACCTCCACCAGCTCCGATTCCACTCCGGATTCCAGAGCTCCGGATCCCAGAGCTCCGGCTCCCAGTGCACCGGCTCCCTGAGCTCCGGATCCGAGAGCTCCAGCTCCGGCTCTCCAGCTGAAGCTGGAGAACTGATTGATTCTAACTGTTTCTCTCCCCTTATATACGAAAACTACAGGGAGATTCTTATCTCTTTGCTCCATTTTATCACTTTTAAAAAAGTTTTTGTTTCCAAAACGTGAAATTTTCTTTCGCTAAATTTCCCAAAATAATTTAAATGTTTTTTTTTAATTTCTCACGCGTGCCCCCATATTATAACTGCATTCTCTCCTTGTTTTCTAAAGTGCACGAATGGTTTAGTGGTATACACCGTCGGCTATTAAGCGGAGGGTTTTTGGTTCGACCCCCGCCTAGGAGTTTTCTTTTTTTTTTGTGTGTTTTTCTGCTTTTTGTGAAAATATTCACCAGCAGCATGGAACAGGGTACTGTAGTTTTGTTGGTTTTTCATTACAAAACTCCTTGAAAAGAAATTTGATCTTCTAAACGGAAAAAATCGGAGTTTTCGAGAACTTTGAAATTACGAAGTACTGAATATTTAAAATTGTCTGAAGTTAAAAAAAAAATGCAACACAAACAATTTATTGATTCAAATGGTGAATGTATATTCCTTTATCTCCAATTTAGACATCCATTGCAACCGTTTGTCTAAAAATTCAGAATTTTTTTTGGATTAGAATTACTGTACTCACTCTCCCTTCATTGGAAAAGTTGCGAGGGTTTTTAGGGGATCCTCCCTTCGCCTTGAGTGCAACTCTGCCAGAATAGAGCATTGAATTCGTAACTCTGCAATTTGAAAATTACCAAAAACTACAGTAACTTTCGTGCCTGATTTGTCTTGAGAAGCGTTTCAAAACCCAGAAACAGTAATTCAAGACGCAGATGAAGCCTTAGAAGGCTAGAGAGGCAGACGGCGAGACACGCTGCGTCTCTAACCTCAGATGTCCGTATATTGAGTTCTAGATGAGCTAGGAAGTTTGTTTTTTGACAGAAGTGAAGGGTTCGATATGGATTTTCAGATTGTTTAGGTGCAGTGCCGGTCATATTATATACAAAAACGTAATTTTCAGTCAATTTTGACCTTTTCCAGAAGTCTGGAGGCAGATTTTTTTTTAGAATCCACAAAAACTTTTGGAACCAAAAAAAGAAAAGAAAATCACTCACTATTCGCCGAGAAGAGGTTTTCTGGTACAAATCCTGTTCCACCGTTTTCATTACGAGTTGAACCTTCTCCGGATCTTCATCTTTTTCCACCAACTTTGCCGAAACATCCCGAAGTCAAGCCTCGGCGCCATGTGTAGCCTAGACGGGAGCGAGTTGCTTGTTGCAAAGCATCTGAACGTAAACTGTGGTGGTTAATTTAAACAGGCCGAAAACGGATCAAAAATGAGTAAATAAGAAACCAAAAACGGACCAAAAACAAACCAAAAATGAGTCAAAAACGGACCAAAAACGGACCAAAAACGGACCAAAAACGGACCAAAAACGAACCAAAAACAGACCGGAAACGGACCAAAAATCAGTCAAAAAGAAACCAAAAACGAACCAAAAACGGATCGAAAATTGTTGTTTGTCCTTTTCTGATCCGTTTTTGATCCGTTTTTGCCCAGCTTCTGACCCGTTTTCGGCCTGTTTTTTGTCCGTTTTTAGCCCGTTTCTGGTCCGTTATTGGCCCTTTGTTGATCCGTTTTTGGCCAGCTTCTGGCCCGTTTAGGCCTGTTTCTGGTCCGTTTTTGGTCCGTTTTTGGTCCAAGTGTGACCAATTTTTGATCTGCTTTGGACTATTTTTCGTCCGTTTTTGACCCGTTTTTGGTCCATTTATGGCCTATTCTTGATCCGTTTCTGACCTATTTTTGGTCCGCTTTAGTCCATTTTTGGTCTATAAACTTTTACTTACCTCAAAATACCCCAATCGCATCAATTTTTGAAAAACAAACAAATATTCAGAAAATTAGAAAATTCCAAAAAAACATTCATTTTAATGGAAAGTTCTAGAATAATCAGAAAAATATACAGGGAACATTCCAGAATCCATGCACTTTTAGGATTCTCTGGAATGCTCCCAAAAGTTAGACGTCTATTCAGTCAAGACGTCGTGAGCTGCATATGAAAATGCATATGATGCATATGAAAAATGGAAGCGACGAGGGACATATGCACTTTCTCAGATTCTCTGCGTCTCTCAATTTTTCACTATCTCTCACATTTCATATGGGAATGGCGCCAATAAAATCTGCGTCTATGTGAACCACTATTATGTCTAACTTTTTATTATTCATGGTGCGCCCTTCTGAAATGGGAAAATGACCATTTTCCCATGATAACCTTATGGGATACTGTAGAAAGCGATGACAAAGCGATGAAGGATCATGATGCACCTCAATCAACGGCGATGAGCTACTTTAACAAAGAAAACAAAGATTTGTTGAAAAAATATTTTATGTAACATGGGACAGTTCAAAGGCACAAATTAGATATCAATTAATCAGGCTTAGCATAAAACGGCAACTTCATATCGGTGGATGTTTGTCTGATTGTCTTTTTCGGGATTTTCGATCCAGTTCGCAGCGAGGTATACCATTGTCGGAGCAGGTGTTTTGAGACCTTCGAAGAATGAGTCGCGTCTGAAAAATATGCAATTTCTCAAGCTCTAGCTGAGTTTAGTGGTCCCATAGGATTATCTGGAACTACGCCAGCCTTATCACCAACTTACCTTAAAGAGACTTTTGATGACCCTCTGCACTTTGTACATCTCCATATCTTCTCCATTGTCTGAGTTCTCGTATCCATCTTCGGAAATTTCATAATCGTCTTCAGGGTTTTCTTCTCCATCTTCTGAGTTTGGTTCTCCTTGTTGATTCGCTAGAAAATAAAATTTTTTTTGCTAACTATTTATATCACTTACAGTTATCTTTCTGCAACTTGGGAAGTACAAAGTACGAAAAAATGTACTGTTAAGGTCATTTTCCTACTAATTGCTGTAGTAGTCGGACGAAGTTGATCATCAATGTTTAACAGGACCATTGAGGTGTTAGAAGACTTCCATAATGCAATCGTTCTGATGGAGAGCAGGTTGAAAACCGAATCGGAAGCCTCGTGGAAAGTTTGAAGTAGGAAAAGGAACTCTAGAAGTCTCGGAAGTCATCTAGAGTCGGAATAATAGAAATAGAATAATCAGAAAAATAAGGAAAATTCCAGAACCCATTCACAAGGGTTCAGGTGGAAAGTTCCGAAGACTTTCAAGATACCCAATTCCTTGGTATCCCAGGGATTGGATATCTTGGAAATCTAAAGAGGGGAGAACAGAATGAGGATTCCGGAAGATGGTTGGTCCTTATATACCCCTTGAAATAGATCCACCTGGGTAGGTGCAAAGGGGGTTTACGGTCATCAAGTACTCTGGGATACTAGGTGAAGAGAGGAGAACAATGGGTCCATTGATCTTAATCTAGGCAGGAAATCCTTCTCTTTTGTTCAACAAACCAGGTGGGCCTATTTTTCGGGATTTACGAATTCAAAGGATTCATTTTTTTACCGCCCGAGAAGATGGGTCATTGCACTTGTCTTCCTTTGAATTTCAGGCCTACAGTATACCCTACAAATTCATGGATAGATGTGGTTTTACCAATTCGAGCTGCACCGCTTAAAAAGAAAAGTCATTGCACTTGTCTTCCAATGAATTGAAAACCAGTCGGTTTACGCCCCTCCGGGGCTAAACCTCCTGGGCTCCGCTTACAGTGCGTGTAACCTTATAGAAAAGTGATTTTCATTTTCGCTCATAGACTATTTTTTGAAGGTCTAAACTCAAAAAGTTGGAATCTTAATCTTTGAATTTTGAAAAGGGTTTCAAATTTTCGTAATTTACATATTAGTTTCTGAAATACTGATCCTGAGAAATTCCGGTTTTCATAAGATTTAAACTTCGGAACATGCAAATACAAAACCCTGAATCCGGAATCCGGAATCCGGACGCCGATATTCGGAAAACCGGACCCGGAACCCTGGGTACGGAATTCGGGATCCGGAATCCAGAATCCGTGTTCCTGAATCCAGGATTTCGGAGCACGGGTCCGGACACCGGGTCCGGAATCAGAAATCCGGAAACCGGACTTAGGACACCGGAATCCGGAATCCGAGATTCGGAAACACGGGTCCGGAATCCTGGATCTAGAATTCGGGATCCGGAATTCGGGATCCAGAATTCGGGATCCGGAATTCGGAATCCCGAATCCGGAGTAAGGAATCCGGAATCCGAAATCAGAGATTCGGAAACCCGGGTTCGGAAACACCGGTCCGGAATTCGGGATCGGGAATCCGGAATCCAGACCCAGGAATCCGGAATCCGGAATCCGGACCCAGGAATCCCGATCCAGAAATCCGGAACCGAATCCCGTCTCCGGTCCCCTCTCGGGGGCCCCGAGAAGGGAGAACTGATTCTTCCCTCCACTTTCCTTTTCTTTTATAGTGATCCTATCTCCCTGAAGTCATCTTGGGTCGTGGTTTTCTAAACCAATTCACGTAGTTCTTTTCGTCTAGAATTTAATTTAAAAACTTTTCTCAGCCCATCTAAATGACACTTAAATTTTTAATTTTAAAATCTGTGAAAATCTGAAAAAGATGACCCCTTTGAACATAATTATCTCGTTTCCTTTTTGTGATATCAAGTAATATCCAGCTAAATAAATCTTTCTGATATCTAGACAAACGCTTTCGCCATTACTTTTTAAAGTTATCTCTTACAGACATATATTTGATATATTTCGTCAAAGTCGCAAAATGATGAATACCTTTTTTGTCGAGTTACTGGCAGTAACTTACGGCCCTCCAGGGACGAACCTCCTAAGTTCCGCTCACAGTACCCGTAATTTCTAGAGAAAGAAATAAAACGTAAAATATACCAATTTTAGTAACAAATTGTTATCCGAAGCTTTCTGATGACACAAAAAAAAACTGAAAGCTTCAAATCTCAATCCAAACTTTCTCTCGACTTGAAAAAAATGAAACGGGGAAATTCTTTGCTCGGATTTTATTTGAACCGATTGAAAAAGTACAGGCATTTTTATTCTCTTTTTTGAACTCTGTACAAAAAAAAACAAAAAAATTCGCAACCTATCGGACTCGAACCCGCGTCTCGCGGACAAAAGTGTTGTGCGTTAACCGCTACACCACGCCTCAACACAAAGAGGAGAGTAGGAATGGCGTACAGGTGTGTGGTGTTTTCCTCCTCCTTTCTCTCTCGCCCTTCTCCCACGCCCTCTCTGCCCACCACGCTTCGCTGTGGTGAAACCAAGGAACGTCTTCAGAAGACTTCAAAATCAAAATTTCGAAAAACGAAAAGCTCGGGCCTTCAATTAGACACAATTCTCAGCTCTCTATCCAGGCTTCAGCTCAATCGGTTAACTTTGAGTGGGCAAAACGGCGCGCGACATACATACGCACATACGGAATTTGGTTAATGTTATTAGTAATGATAATGATCTACAGTATGCCTTTTTTCCAGGAAAAAAACTCACTACAGATTTGATGGCATTGACAATACATATAACATTTTCACCTTGGCAACAGATTTTTTGAAGCATCTGGCCAGCTGGACCAACTTCCTCAATTATAGCAGAATTATGAGAAAGAACGTCTTCTTCATACACAGTACAAATTGAGTACCTTAAAACCTGTATTGGAAGGGCATCTCACTGTCAACTTTGAACTCACTTATCTCGATTCATGAAAAATATATCAAAAAATGGTTAACTAATAAAATGTTTGTGATCTTATGATAAATATTTGATTAATTGAACATTTTTTGATCAGGAACCGAGATAAATTGACTCAAAATTAGAAGATTGAGGACCCTTCTATCACAGGTTCTACGGTAACTGATGGAAACGAAACAATACACCGCCTCTTATTTTTAGAGAATTGAACGAGAAGAGGGAAGTGTAAAAAATTGTCCATGTTTTGCGGATTCTATGAAATTGCGCTAGAGGAAGTTATGGGTCTACTCATCCATACTATGGAATTAGATGAAGTTGCGAATCTGTTTATGAAATTACCTAAAATAGTGAGTGTGTTATTTTTTTCAAAGGATTCTGTCCAATCAAGATGTCAACACAGTTTTTTTCTGGTGAATAAATGTATTGTTTTGGAAGAGTTCAAATGTAATTCGTACTGCCATCCGGATTTGGATGCTTGGATTGAATGTGCGTCATTGGATCTTTCTTGGCAATTGTGGTGTAGGTCCTATCACAAGCTTTGCAAGAAAACAGAATGTATTTTCCGTGGCGAGTGTTGGCATGGCACATCATGTTGGTTCGGTTCATGGTGATCGTCTCGTCTCACTGCTCACAAGACAGGTCCAGTGGTAGAAACCGCTGGTTTCTGTGTGTAGGTCATGGTGTCTGAATAAAAGATGTTTAGAAGAAGTGAATTTGAAAACACCTTGAATCGGAGCAGTTGGATATGATTGAGGAAAAGATTCCAAAACTTAAATCCATATTTTGGTGCGGCACTTGGTAGGTCTGCATGTCAACGCATCTGTCAACCATTTTTGACAACTCGATTCTTGGATTGTTTCGGTAAGTGACCTGAAATTTTCAAGGCTCAGAAAAATACCGTCTCTAATATGTACATAATCGTCAATTTTGAGCCTATACCCGCCACGGCCCGCTTTCGGCCCGTCCAGGGATGTTCGGAATGGCCTTTTTCGGAATTTCGGAATTCGCAAAATTCCGATTTTAAAAATTTCGGAATTTCGGAATTTCAGAATAATCCGATTTCAAAATTTTCGGAATTTCGGAATAATCCGATTTCAAAATTTTCGGAATTTTTCAAAATTCGAATTTGGCAGAGGAAATTTCAATTTTCTATCACAAAAACGCAAGAATCTTTCGAAAATTGACAGAAAGAGTTTGAAAGCGCGAAAAAATATCAAAATTACTTCTGTTCGAGACCCGCAGGTAAATTTTTCCTGGCATACTGTACTCGAAAAAAAAATGCAATTCCGAAAAAATGCTTCGGAATAATTCCGGTCGGAATTTTATTCCGAAAATCTTTCGGAAATATTCCGACCGGAATTTCATTCCGAATTTTTTTTTCGGAATTATTCCGGTCGGAATTTTATTTCGAAAAAAATTTTCGGAATTCCGAATTCCGTTCCGAACATCCCTGGGCCCGTCCCACAAGTATGGTATTCATAAACATTTGCTTTTTGGTAAATACTCCTTTATTTGGTAAATAGGAGTACCAATTTCGTTTGCTGTTTACAACTACTCCTTGGAAACTTTTCATTTCAAAAAAGTTATGTATGGGAAGAATAATATTGTAACATCAATATTATCTAATTTTAAACAGATATTTGGCTTCGGTTCAACTCGAAAAATGGGACTTTTGTTACAGATGACATGAATTGAATAGAGCATTGAATTTAAAGTACTGTGTCAAAACAATGAGCAACTGTGAGGTCAGTAAGGCTTATATTTCTCGATTTTTGTGAAAGATATCGGAAAGTAGTCATCTGATTAAATTTTTATCATAATATGATTAACATCTTATCAGTTCACCAGTTTTTTGAATATATTTCATGGCAAGCGAGATAATGGATTAAAATTTCAAGGTTTTTCTTGAGGTTCAAACTTTTACTCACCATCAAATACACCAATCGCATCGATTTTTTGAAAAAAAAAGTATTCAGAAAAATAGACAATTCCAACAACATTCATTTTATTGGAAAGTTCTAGAATATTCAGAAAAATAGACAGGGAACATTCCAGGATCCATGGATTCCCTGGAATGTTCCCAAAAGTTAGACGTCTATTCAGTAAAGTCGTCTCATGATGAAATGATGTGGACAACCGAGACACGACTAAAAGGACATATGCACTTTTTCTGCTTCTCTGCGTCTCTCAAGTTCTCACTGTCTCTCATTTTTCATATCGAAATGGCACCAATAAAATCTGCGGTCTCCCCCCGTGAACGAATAGATAATATCGGTGACCGTCACATTGTAATTGGTCTTAAGACTTGAACGAGAAGGGGGGAGTGTAAAGAATTGTCCATGTTTTGCGGATTCTATGAAATTGCGCTAGAAGAAGTTATGGGTCTACTCATCCATACTATGGAATTAGATGAAGTTGTGAATCTGTTTATGAAACTACCTAAAATAGTGAGTGTGTTATTTTTTCCAAAGAATTCTGTCCAATCAAGATGTCAGCACAGTTTTTTTCTGGCGGATTAATTTATTGTTTTGAAAGAATTCAAACAAACATAAAACATTGGGAATTTTATTTTCAAGAATCAGGACCCTCCGTATTTGATAGCGTGGCCATGCAGCTCGATGTAATCATCCATGCATGCCTTCTGCAAGACCTCAACGACCTCTTTGCGTCTGAACGTGGCGTTGACTTTCCTCATCGTTCGCCACAACTCCTGCAATAAAGTGATTATTATTTATGTAGTTTGCAAAAAACCAACCTTTTTCATTTCCGCAATTTCATGGAGATCCTTATCAACCGATTTTGTGACTACCGTTGCTGCCGGTTGGTAATCCTGAAAATGTTGAAAATGTTTTACTTTTTAACGATCAATCTCTTACAAACGGTCCATCAACCGAAGACATTGCAAACCACACTTCTGACTTGTAGTTGGGTGCATAACGAACGAAAGAGAATAATCAGAAAAATAAGGAAAATTCCAGAACCCATTCAGAAGGGTTCATGTGGAAAGTTCCGAAGACTTCCAAGGTACCCAATTCCTTGGAATCCAAGTGATTGGATATATTGGAAGTCTAAAGGAGAGGGGAGAATAGAATGAGGATTCCAGGAGATGAATGGTCCTTATATACCCCTGGAAATGAACCCACCTGGGTAGGTGCAGAAGGGTTTACAGTAATCAAGTACTCTGGGAAACTAGGTGAAGAGAGGAGAACCTTTGGTCCTTTGATCTTAATCTAGGCTGTAAATCCTTCTCTTCTGTTCACCTGACCAGATGGGTCTATTTTATGGGATTCGAAAGTTGAAAACCTCAATTTTTGTATAGAAGTAGTATGGAATGCTAAGATTTGACACACAGCCACCACCCTGTCGAGACACATCTGGACACCCGGTCTCTTAAGCCTTTTTTATCCCTTCCGAAATTTTTAAAGAAAAGGGAAAACTTTTTACACCTCAAAAAATGCTTCCTTTTTTGAAAAAGTATCGCTCAATTGTTTTTATTTCTGCGATTATATACATAATTCAATTTTCAACAAAAGTGTATTGTGAACGATAAAATAAATGGGTGAGATTAAAAAATTAAAGATAATATAAGGGGTTGAGAAAAACAAGGGATTGAGAAAAAATGAATCGGAATAAAATGCTTTGAAGATAAAGTAGGTGTTTTCAATTAGCTATATCAACCGCTTCTATTGGTACCAAGCTTCCTGGATTGCTCACGATGAACATAAGTCGATCTTTCGGGAAACGAAGGTTTACGCCGTATTTTTCGTAGAAGTGTGTTCTCACAGTCAATCGTTTCTCCGGCTTTCCAAAGCGATAAGTTGCACTAAAAACGTTAGTGTTTGTGAAATACTAGGGAGATGGAGGCTAAGAAAGTGAGAAAAGAAATAACTTACTTGAATTCGGAAATTTGAATAACCCCATACACGACAGTTTGTTACCAGTACCATCTTACAAGGTCCAATTAGTCTCAGGTGTGCGTTGACGAGCTCCAGTGGAGCCTAGCATTTAGCCAAACGTTCTGGAGCTCGGCTTGATAGTAGAGCTCCAGACTCCTGAAAATGCCGAAAATCAACAAAAAATTCGTTTTTGTATGTTTTATTGGGGGTTTTCATCTTAATATACCGTAAATCATGTATTAGAAGGGCCCCTCTAATAGAAGGACCCTACGAAAGGGGCTTGGAAAAATAGAAGGGCCCCCTGTAATAGAAGGGCCCTCTATGAAAAAAGACCCCTTTAAAAGTTTCCAATGAAAAATATTCCGGAAATGCCACAATTTACTGAAAATTCGTTGAAACACTATTTTTCAATTAAAATCTTGCTAAGTTTTGGTGAAATTGGCAGATTTCCATGAGTTTTGAACAAATCTTCGTCGAATGTTTCGATGCTAAATGTTGGAAAAAACTGGCCGGAAAAATAGAAGGGCCCCTGTAATTCAAAAATAGAAGGATCGGCCCTTCTAATACAGGTTTTACGGTAGTACCTACAACCTTAAGCTTAGAAATTTTCCATGGATTTTTATTAACACTCACCTTTGATATTCATTCTAAAGATTTGAAGGTCTGTTGGTCCATAGTGACGGGTGCAAATTCGAATATTAGGAATATAAATAGTCAGAAAAATAAGGAAAATTCCAGAACCCATTCACAAGGGTTCAGATGGAAAGTTCCAAAGGGATTGGATATCTTGAAAGCCTAGAGGGGAGGATATGTACAGTGGCGAACGTTAGTGAGTGTCACTCTATACTTTTGTTCATAACTTTGCTCAAACTTGTCCAATCATTAAAAACTTTTTTGTTAAATGTAGCTTTGTTTTTAACAAAACTTTGTATAAGTTTTTTGAAATTCAATCATTTTTTGTGTCTTCTGAATATTCACAGACGTGACGATGACTCCAGATGAAAAAAATAATTTTCCGTCAGAATTATTTTAAAGATTGGCTTTGTGATGAAAAATGTTTGAAGTAGACCAAATATATACAGAAAAAAATTTGGAGCGGTTTGGAACACTTGCTCCTGAGATGTGCTCAATGGAGCATAAAAGGTATGGTTCTGGAGTTTGGCTATAACTCGGCTCAAAATTATCCAAATTTGCTAAAATTTTGAGAGAATGTGTGTCTTAAATTGGTTTACAATATAATTACAAAATTTTCTATTTTCGGAACAAAAATTTTTCATAATTTTTTTCATTTTTATGTACCGAAGGCAAGCTATGTATTATGAAAAAATTTTTTGTTCCGAAAATAGAAAATTTTGTAACTATATTGTAAAACAATTTAAGACACACATTCTCTCAAAATTTTAGCAATTTTGAATAATTTTGAGCCGAGTTATAGCCAAACTCCAGAACCATACCTTTTATGCTCCATTGAGCACATCTCAGGAGCAAGTGTTCCAAACCGCTCCAAATTTTTTTCTGTATATATTTGGTCTACTTCAAACATTTTTCATCACAAAGCCAATCTTTAAAATAATTCTGACGGAAACTTATTTTTTTCATCTGGAGTCATCGTCACGTCTGTGAATGTTCAGAAGACACAAAAAATGATTGAATTTCAAAAAACTTATACAAAGTTTTGTTAAAAACACAGCTACATTTAACAAAAAAGTTTTTAATGATTGGACAAGTTTGAGCAAAGTTATGAACAAAAGTATAGAGGGACACTCACTAACGTTCGCCACTGTATATTAGAATGAGGATTCCGGGAGATGGATGATCCTTATATACCTCTGGGAAATGGACCCAGCTGGGTGGCTAACATAAGCAGATTAGAAGTCAGCGGGACTTCAGGATTAGCAAGTACTCTAGGAAACTTGGTGAAGAAAGGAGAACAATGGGTATTTCATAAGATTTGATCTTATTCGTAATATTAAATTGCCTGTTTGCCGCGCCGCCGGCGCTTCAAAAAGCTGGCTGGTGCGTTTTCGGCGCGATATATAAAGCCTAAGCAAGCCATCAACTTTGAGCTCAATTATCTCGGCTCCTATGAGCGATATCAAAATTCTGTCAACTGATAAAAATTGTTTATCTTATGAGGAACATTTTATCTGTTGACAAATTTTTGATATCTTTTACAGGAAGCGAGATAATCAAGCTTAAAGTTGATGGTGGGCTTCTATTAGAGGAAATACGGTATATGTACAGGGCGGGTTCTAATTACTGGCTTAATTACTGGCTTTTTTAATTTCAAAACTCAAAATATAAATTTTTTATTTATTTATAAAAAATATCAAAGCAAAAAAATATGGAAAAAATGGGGTCAGTGGTTTCGGAAAATATACAAAAATGTATAATTACAGAAAAATCTGAAATTTTCAGATTCGAAGAAAAAGTAGAATAAAGAGGGTCACCAGTTTCCGAGTTAGAAGCGTTGGGTTTTTCAGGGAAGGGAATTTAAGCGAAATCTAAAATTTAAAAAAATTAAAATTAAAATTTTTAGAAAAATTAATTATTCCGTAGGCGTCTGCGGACTAGACGATATGCCACTACTCGATGATTCTTTCTGGAAAAATTGAATTTTTATTTAATTTTTGAAATCTGGATTTAATTGGTCAATTAACAAGGAAATTTGCAAAAAACGGACCAAATAAGTGCCTAAAATGGGCCTAAACCGGGTCAAAAAACGGACCAAAAACGGGTAAAAAATTGGCCAAAAATTGGCCAAGAACAGGCCAAAAACCCTATTTTTGGTCCGTTTCTGGCCTGTTTTAGTCCGTTGTTGGCTCGTTTGTGGCCCGTTTTAACCCATTTTTGGCCCGCTTCCGGCCTGTTTTCGGTCTGTTTTTGGTCTGTTTCTGGTCCGTTTTCGGGCCGTTTTTTGACCAAGTTTTGACTAAAAACGGACCAAAAACGAACGAAAAACGGGCCAAAAACGGACCAAGAACAGGCCAAAAACGGACCAAAAATTGACCAAAAACGGACCAAGAACAGGCTAAAAACAGACCAAAAATTGACCTAAAACGAACAAAACACAGTTTTTGACCCATTTTTGATCCGTTTTCGGCCCGTTTTTGGCACCCTTTTGGTCCGTTATTGACC
Organism: Caenorhabditis nigoni; assembly: GCA_027920645.1. Lineage (NCBI taxonomy): Eukaryota > Metazoa > Nematoda > Chromadorea > Rhabditida > Rhabditidae > Caenorhabditis > Caenorhabditis nigoni. The sequence goes on along the minus strand of CP115866.1, from coordinate 3,595,113 downwards.
TACTTTTTGGTCATTTTTTGGTCCGCTGTTTGGCCTGTTTTTGGTCCATTTTTGACCTATTTTTGGTTCGTTTTTGACCTATTCTTGGCCTGTTTTAGCCTGTTTTTGACCCGTTTTTGGTCTGTTTTGAGCTAACCAATTAAAATCCTAATTAGCTAGTTAATTACCTGTTTCTCTTCAACTATAATCGTGTCAGTTTTCCTTCGAAGCACCACAAATCGAATTGGCGACCCATTGGAATCGGAAATTAGCTTGGTTAGCATTAGAGCAGATTTGAATTGCTCCCCAGATCGTTCATTGATTTCCAGGAGGCTGAAAATTTTTGGGATTTTCGAAAAAATTCAAAAATTATCAAATTTCCTCACCAATCATGTTCCTTTAATGGCAAGTTAGCCCCATTCACTTTTGTGATCTGCAGGCATCCCAATCGCCCATGGGTTACTGTAATGTCCCTTGTAGTCAACGGCGTTTCCACAGCCAGTACCTGGAAATTCAAATTCTGTAAAAATGCAAATTCGCTCTATTGGACTCACCTGATCATAACTGGTTTGTTTAACGATATCGAAAAGAGTTTTATGATTATTTTTCGGATCTTCTGAAGACGTTTCTGGACCATTTTTGATGATTTTTTCGAGTTCGCTGAGCAACTTTTGACGAGTTTCTGGGTCGGAAACGCCGAGTTGAGCTGGAAAATATTTTTTTTGAGGATTTGAGATTTTTAGGATTTTCAGTATTTTCAAAGTCAGAAATTCAGAAATTCAGAAATTCAGAAATTCAGAAATTCAGAAATTCAGAAATTCAGAAATTCAGAAATTCAGAAATTCAGAAATTCAGAAATTCAGAAATTCAGAAATTCAGAAATTCAGAAATTCAGAAATTCAGAAATTCAGAAATTCAGAAATTCAGAAATTCAGAAATTCAGAAATTCAGAAATTCAGAAATTCAGAAATTCAGAAATTCAGAAATTCAGAAATTCAGAAATTCAGAAATTCAGAAATTCAGAAATTCAGAAATTCAGAAATTCAGAAATTCAGAAATTCAGAAATTCAGAAATTCAGAAATTCAGAAATTCAGAAATTCAGAAATTCAGAAATTCAGAAATTCAGAAATTCAGAAATTCAGAAATTCAGAAATTCAGAAATTCAGAAATTCAGAAATTCAGAAATTCAGAAATTCAGAAATTCAGAAATTCAGAAATTCAGAAATTCAGAAATTCAGAAATTCAGAAATTCAGAAATTCAGAAATTCAGAAATTCAGAAATTCAGAAATTCAGAAATTCAGAAATTCAGAAATTCAGAAATTCAGAAATTCAGAAATTCAGAAATTCAGAAATTCAGAAATTCAGAAATTCAGAAATTCAGAAATTCAGAAATTCAGAAATTCAGAAATTCAGAAATTCAGAAATTCAGAAATTCAGAAATTCAGAAATTCAGAAATTCAGAAATTCAGAAATTCAGAAATTCAGAAATTCAGAAATTCAGAAATTCAGAAATTCAAAAATTTAGAAATTCAGAAATTCAGAAATTTAGAAATTCAGAAATTTAGAAATTCAGAAACTACAGTAATCTAAAACTACAGTAACCCAAAAATACACTTACCAAGTGTCTGATCATTCCACTGTAACAAGTCTTCTCCTCTCAAATCGTAACCAATCAATAATCCAGCTACATCGTCCATTTGAGCATACTGTAGCCACAGTAAGACATCATCCAGCGTCCATTCTTTCACTTCTTTTCTCTTCCAAGCCGCTTGGGACATTTTTTCCTTGGCTCGCCGAGTTCGCTTTTTGGAAACACGATGTTGCTCCATATTGCTCATTGTTGTGGTGTCTAGATCGGGGCAAGACTTCCGGAGTTGGACGCTGAAAAGATTCTATATTTTTTGAATTCTCGAAAACTTGCGATTTGCGCTTAAAACCTGTAATTTTTCAAAAAAAAATTTTTTTTTTTGAAAAATTTCAAATTTCCCGCCAAAACTTCGAAATTTGACGATTTTTTAAAACTAGTCATGCTTATACTCATTTTGAAGCTCCTGGCTTCCTAATTTCAAAAATCTAGTTTTTTTTCTGAATTGACTCAAAACTAAAGGAGTTACAGTCTCTTTTGTCTACAAGGCTAGAGCGCCAGAGAAACCACACACACTGCGTCTCTAACCTCCAAACTCAAAGTGGGAGGAGCCTAGTCATGTTTATACTCATTTTGAAGCTAATAATTTCCTGATTCCAAAAATGTAGTTTTCACTAAAATCCGATAAAAATTGACAAAGTTACAGTACTTTTTGTACTTTTCATGAACTTTTTTTTTCAAAAATTTGAAATTTCCCGCCAAACTTAAAACACTCACCACGACTGAAAACTGTATCTATTGTTGTTGATTAATGTCGAGTTTCCGTCCATATCCTTTTTGGGACGCAGAATTGCGGTAACGTCCGGATGGTCATCGTCTACAGTAATTGTGGCTGGAAGTTTTAGAATTTTAGGATTTTTTGAATTTCATAATTTCATAATTTCTGAATTTCTGAATTTCTGAATTTCTGAATTTCATTGAACTTCTGAATTTCTGAGTCAATTGAACTTCTGAATTTCTGAATTTCTGAATTTCTGAATTTCTGAATTTTTGAATTCCTGAATTTCTGAATTTCCTGGAATTTCTGAGTTTCTGAATTTCCGAATTTACTGGAATTTCTGAATTTCTGAATTTTTGAATTTTGGAATTTCTGAATTCCTGAATTTCCTGGAATTTCTGAATTTCCTGGAATGTCTGAATTTTAGGATTTTTTGGATTTTTTGGAATTTCTGAATTTTAGGATTTTTTGGATTTTTTGGAATTTCTGAATTTCTGAATTTCTGAATTTCTGAATTTCTGAATTTCTGAATTTCTGAATTTCTGAATTTCTGAATTTCTGAATTTCTGAATTTCTAAATTTCTGAATTTCTGAATTTCTGAATTTCTGAATTTCTGAATTTCTGAATTTCTGAATTTCTGAATTTCTGAATTTCTGAATTTCTGAATTTCTGAATTTCTGAATTTCTGAATTTCTGAATTTCCTGGAATTTCTGAATTTCCTGGAATTTCTGAATTTCCTGGAATTTCTGAATTTACTGGAATTTCTGAATTTCCTGGAATTTCTGAATTTCCTGGAATTTCTGAATTTCCTTACTTTTAAATTCTCCAACACTGGCCGATGACGATGACGATGGACTTGGACTAGAACTAGTCGTACTAATCGATACTTCAGTTGATCCTCCCAAATTCGACGGTTTCCTTTTGACCATGGAGCTTCTCTCAATTTTCACCGGAACCCTCGTTTCTATATTTCTCGGGAATTCGGAATTCAAAATTCCCGGCTGATTTCTGGGTCCCAGCACTTCTCCAGATTTACTCCGTATGTTTGTCCGGATGTCCGAAAGATTCATACTCTGTGGTCGTTCCTCCCGGAGGGCTTCGGAAATCGACGGACGCGCTGATTTGTTCCTCTCGCGGAATGTCCAATTGCCCATGAAGAATAATGGCTTCTTCGAGCTGCAAATTTTTGGAATTTTAGTACTGTAACTTTTTTAAAGTTACGTATCTTTTTAAGTTTTTTTTTTTCAATTTTGATAAAACCTAGATTTTTGAGGTCAGGAAGTCATGAGCTTCAAAATGAGTAAAAACACGACTAGGCTCCGCCTACTTTGAGTTTGGAGGTTAGAGACGCAGTGTGTCTGGTTTCTCTGACGGTCTAGCTTTTTACAAAAACGGTTGTAACTCCTCCAGTTTTTGAGCAATAGAGCTGAATGTTTTTGTGTTAGAATTGTCTTTAGAAGAGCTTAAAAATGAGTATAATCATGACTAGGTTTGAAAATTTTCGAAAAATTCAATTTTTTTCGGAAAATACAAAAAGTAGTGTAACTCTGTCAGTTTTTCGATGGATTTTGATGAAACCTATATTTTCCAAATAACAGCGTCAAAAGCTTCAAAATGAGTATAAATACGCCTAGGCTCCGCCCACTTTGAGTTTGTAGGGTAGAGACGCAGTGTGTCTGGCTTCTCTGGCGCTCTAGCCTGTATACAAAAATGGCTGTAACTCCATCAATTTTTGGCTGATTTGAATGAAAATTTTTGAACCTGACTTTTCAAGAGCTTCAGAACGAGTATAAACATGAACTACTTTCGAAAATTTTGGTTTCCGATCCCAAAATGCGCATTTCGGGAAAAGTACTGTAACTTTGTCAGTATTCAGCGGAATTCGATAAAACCTAGATTTTTGAAGTCAAGAAGCCATGAGCTTAAAAATGAGTATAATCATGACTAGGCTCCGCCCACTTTGAGCTGAGGGGTTAGAGACGCAGTGTGTCTGGTTTCTCTGACGCTCTAGCCTTTTTTACAAAAACGGCTGTAACTTTGTTCTTTTTTGATGGATTTGAATTAAATTTTTTGTGTATAACTTGTTTTTCGAAGAGCTTCAAAATGAGTATAAACTTGTCTAGATTCGATAGTTTTCAAAAATTTCCCTTTTTTGTTAGAAAAGTACAATAAGTACCGTATCTCTGTCAGATTTCAACTAATTATGATTAAACCTAGATTTTCAAATTTGGTGCGTTGAGACCTTCAAAATGAGTATAAACACGACTAGGCTCCGTCCACTTTGAGCGGAGGGGTTAGAGACGCTGTGTGTCTGGTTTCTCTGGCACTCTAGCCTTTTTACAAAAGCGGCTGTAACTTCCTCAGTTTTTGAGCAATCGAGCTGAATTTTTTTGTGTTAACCTTGTCTTTTGAAGAGCTTCAAAATGAGTATAAACACTTTTAGAAAAAAAATCGAAAAAAATGGCGGGAAATTTAAATTTTTGAAAAAAAAAAACAGAAGATTTCGAAAATTGGCTTTAAAGGCGCATAGGGGTTATGAAAATAGGTCATGTTTATAGTTATTTTGAAGCTCTTGAAAAGCTGATTCCAAATCTAGTGTCGTAAAAACTGAAAATTTCTCAAAAAATTACCTTTTAGAAAAAATGGATCCTCTGGAACTTCCATTATTATTATCCTTATCCATTTTCGGCGGATTCGGAGGCGCTGGCGGTGGGATGGATTTTTGATTTATCGATTGATTGTAACGAGTGAACCTTCTTAGTGATGGTTGCTCATCGCTAGCGTAGATTCCGGCGATCTGGAATATAGAATTTGAATTTTCGGGAATTTAAACCATTAAATATAGGAAATTTGCATAGATTTTAATCTTTATAGGTATTCTTGGACCGGAAAAGTGGGGGAAAAAGAGAAGATAAATAGAATAGATGAATGGTTTTCGAGAGGAGGCAAGAAAGAAATGTAAATGATGGTTTTAATATGAAAGAAGGGGTGTGAAAAGAAAGGACAAATAATAAAAAGAAGAGGGGAGATGGGATGATGATGGTCTTTGTTTCTTGACATGTCTTCAGAAAAAAAGGGGCTTCTCTGCGTCTCTAGTATCTCAAAAACTACAATAGCTACTCAAAAAGTGTTAACTAAAAAAATGCAAAGCATGAAATTTCACACATTTTGTTAGTTTTTAAAATTTTTATAGCTCTGTTGGTTTTTGAGATATGCGCCTTTAAAGCTGGCGCGCCTCCTGCTTCTCTCTTTCGTCAGGCGGCGAGGCGTGCCAAATTCAAAGGCGCACATCTCAAAAACTACAGTAGGTATCAAAAATGTATAAATTAAGGAAATATGTAAAATTTTATTTTGAGCAATTTTCTGATTGACACAATTTTGATAACTTTCTTGGTTTTTGAGATATGCGCCTATAAAGTTTAGGCGCTCAAAAATCAAGAAAGGGAGGGAAAGGGGCGCTACCTTGAAGCGCGCACCAACTTTAAAGGCGCATAGCTCAAAAAACAGGAAAGTTACATAAAAAGTGTTAATTGCAAAAATGTGAAGCATTAAATGTTAAATATTTTGATGGTTGACAAGTTTTTAGTAGCTATTTTGGTTTTTGAGATATGCTCTTTTAAAGTTGGCGCGCCTCCCACTCCCCTCCTTTGTCAGGCGGCGAGACGCGCTAACTTTAAAGGATCAAATCTCAAAAACTACAGTAAGTATTTAAAAAGTAACAATTACAAAAATGTGAAACATAAAATGTAATATATTTTGACAGTTTACAAATGTTCAATAGCTATCTTGGTTTTTAAGGTATGCGCCTTTAAAGCTGACGCGCCTCCCCTCTGCCTCATTCGCAAGTCGGCGAGGTGCGCCAACTTTAAAGGCGCATATCTCAAAAACTACAGTAGGTATCAAAAATGTGTCAATTACCAAAATATGTGAAAACTTATGCTGAGCAATTTTGTAATTGACACAATTTTGATAACTCATTTAGTTCTGGAGATATGCGCTTTTGAAGTTGAGGCTTCCAGAAAAGGGGGAAAGGGGGGGGGGAGTGTACTCTGAAGCGCGCGCCAACTTTAAAGGCGCATATCTCAAAAACTACAGTAGTCATCCAAAACGTGTTTAAGAGCAAAATGTGTAGAATTTTATGCTCTATACATTTACAATTGACAAAATTCTGGTAGCTACCGTAGTTTTTCAGATATGCGCCTTTAAAGATAAGACACTTAGAAATTAAGGGTCGTTGCTTTCACCCTTTCTCCTCTTGCTAGATTTTGAAACTACCAAAAATTAGAAGTTTATTTTGGGATTCTGCACTAGTTTTTGAAACCAGTTTCTTCAATTTTTAGCAAAAAAATTCCATTTTTCTTATCTAGCACAAAAAATCTGACAAAAATCACGAGGCACAACTTTTTTGATATTTCAAAAGAAGGAAAGTTTTTGAAACGCTGTATCTCAAAAACCAAAATAGTTAGGATTAAACTACAAACTACAAAAATATAGAAAATAAAATTTCACATAATTAACAAGTTACAGTTTTCTGATTGCTTTTTTGGTTTTTGAGATATGCGTCTTTAAAGTTGGTACACCTCTCCCATACCCTCTGACGGCGAGGCACGCCAAGTTTGAAGGCGCATATCTCAAAAACCACAAAAGCTATTTAAATTTTGACAATTACAAAAATAAATAGCATAAAATTTTATGCATTTTAGTAGTTGACAACTTTTTGATAGCTCTTTTGGTTTTTGAGATATGCGCCTTTAAAGTTGAGGCACCCTCTGAAGCGCGCGCCAACTTTAAAGGCGCATATCTCAAAAACCACAAAAGCTAAACTTTTCAATAAAAAATTATGAATTCAAAAAGCGTCTTGTAAAATGCCAAAGAGATTTATAAAATAAATAGTCATGTAGTCTGTTCCACCCATTTTCTCCTATCCCTCCCTCCTCCGATTATTCTTTTCAATTCTTATTTCTTCTCATTTCTGCCACGGATGGATTAGTACAAGAGACCGCCCGTTTTATATGTTTATCCCCCAGCCGCCGGTCCACTTGAAAATCTTGTCGGAGGGTAGGAAAAGAGAGAAAATGGGAAAACTCTGGGAGGCTAGAGAGCCAGAGAAGCCAGACACACTGCGTCTCTGACAGGTCTTATACAAAAAGTACCGTAACATGGACAGTTTTCATTGGATTTTGATGATACAAATTTTTTTGAAATCAGGAGGAAAAGAGCTCAAAAATGAGTATAAACATGAATAGGTTTGAAAATTTATGAAGTTTTCGAAAAATCCGTGAAAAGTACTGTAACTTTTTCAGTATTAGTCAATTTTTGATGAAAATGATATTTTTGGAATAAGGAAGTCAAGAGCTTCAAAATAAGTATAAACACGACTAGACTCCGCCCACTTTGAGTTTGGAGGATAGAGACGCAGTGTGTCTGGCTTCTCTGCCGCTCTAGCCTTTTTACAAAAATGGATGTAACTTCTTTAGTTTTTGAGCAATTCGAATATAATTTTTGTGTTGAACTTGATTTTTCAAGAGCTTCTAAATGAATATTAGTATGACATATTTCTCATGAATGTTTGGACCGTTATGCGCCTTTAAAGGGAGCTAGCATAGCTCTGGAAAAATGGTACGGTAGCATAGAACTTCAAGAATCTGTCTAAAAAAAGAAGGAAGAATTGGGAAAATAAGAAGAAAGTTGTTGTTTTTGGAGGAAAAAAAGACACAAAAAAAAGAGATAGTGATCTTTTTCGGTTCCAAGAAATTAGGATGGAATTAGTGAGATGATGGGAGAGAGATAAAGATGGATCCAGGAAGATAAGAGAGACGCAGAGAATCTCAAGAAGTACAGTAATCTTGAAGTTTGGAGTTTTCACAATTTCTGAATTTCTGAAGTTCCTGGAATTTCGGAAGTTCCTGGAATTTCTGAAGTTCCTGGAATTTCTGAAGTTCCTGGAATTTCTGAAGTTCCTGGAATTTCTGAATTTCTGAATTTCTGAATTTCTGAATTTCTGAATTTCTGAATTTCTGAATTTCTGAATTTCTGAATTTCTGAATTTCTGAATTTCTGAATTTCTGAATTTCTGAATTTCTGAATTTCTGAATTTCTGAATTTCTGAATTTCTGAATTTCTGAATTTCTGAATTTCTGAATTTCTGAATTTCTGAATTTCTGAATTTCTGAATTTCTGAATTTCTGAATTTCTGAATTTCTGAATTTCTGAATTTCTGAATTTCTGAATTTCTGAATTTCTGAATTTCTGAATTTCTGAATTTCTGAATTTCTGAATTTCTGAATTTCTGAATTTCTGAATTTCTGAATTTCTGAATTTCTGAATTTCTGAATTTCTGAATTTCTGAATTTCTGAATTTCTGAATTTCTAAATTTCTGAATTTCTGAATTTCTGAATTTCTGCAAAAAAAAAACTATACAAAAAAGCGACTTCTTGTACAAACACCACAAAAAAACGCCTGCTTTTCCTCCCCCCAAAATGAAAACATTGTTCTTTCCAATTTTCTCTGCGTCTCCTCATCTCCAACACTCTCTCGTCCGCCTTTTATTCATAAAGAAGTGTGAATAAGTGATGTTGGAAACAAGTTTTGACTACAGACAACAAAAAATATCTGAAGCAGAAACTTTTTTTTGTTTCTCCTTCAAAAAATGGGCCTACTTGAGACTATGAAGAAGCTATTTTTTCTTTTTTTTTTGAAATTCCCAAAATTTCGAAAACCGAGAAAGATTGATTAGAGAAACTAGAAAATTTGAATTTTCCAGGTTGAGAGCTTCAAAATGAGTATAAACACGACTAGGCTCCGCCCACTGAGTTTGGAGGATAGAGACGCAGTGTGTCTGGTTTCTCTGGCAGTCTAACCTTTATACAAACTTGGCTGTAACTGAATCGCTTTTTTGTGTTTTTGAATGAAAACTTGATTTTTGAAATTGGCGCGTTCAGAGCTTCAAAATGAGTATAAACAAGCCCACTTTCGAAACTTTCGAAAATTGACTTTAAAGGCGCATAAGGGTCAAAATCCAAAATTTCCATGAAAATAGGCCATGTTTATGCTTATTTTTTTAAAGCTTCAGACAAGCTGAGTTCAAAACTTCAATGTTCATCAAAATTTATTGAAAACTAAGGAAGTTACAACCAATTTTGTATAAAGGCTAGAGTGTCAGAGAAGCCAGACACACTGCGTGTCTATCCTCCAAACTCAAAGTGGGCGGAGCCTAGTCATGATTATACTCATTTTGAAGCTCTTGACTCGCTGATTTCAGAAATTTAAATGTTCTTCAAATCCGATGAAAATTAGCAAAGTTACGATACATTCTAAAAATTTTCGAAATTTTCTAAAATTCTCAAAACTAGTCATGTTTATACTCATTTGAACCGTTAAAGCCTGAGAAAATCAGAAAATTAAGTTTGATTGAGCTAGTTTCAAAATGAACAAAGTTATGCGCCTTTAAAGGGGTCGGGGAGGGTGATTGGGGTCTACGGTAGTTAAGTTCAGCAACTCAGAACAAGTTCCCAAGAAGAAGAAGTAAAACCTTGAAGGTGTGAAAAGTAGGTAACTGTCTTCTATTCTCCTCTATTATTTTCCAAGAAGCCGTTTTTATGCAAAACAACAACAGGCAAGGCAATAAGAGAGAATTGACCCACTTGGATTGAGGCAGAAAACACTGAAAAGGAGGGAAAAAAGTAACTGGTTCTTTTTATAGACTATTTTATAGCGTTTATAGCACCCAGTTATATTATAATACACAAAAGCAGATAGTTACCTCTGGAAACTGACGTGTACGCAGCATTTCTTCGATTTCAGCAGAGGATTGGCTGAAATAAATATTTGGAGATGTTTTTAACGGCATACAACATTGGAAAAGGTTTTCAAGATGTTGACAAAATCGAGAAAGCTAGAATTTCCTTCAAATTAGTGTAAAAATCATAAAATTCGGTGGAATTTGAGACGAGATATGAAGTTTTGAAATTTTGAAAATTTTTGAGTTCCTACAAAACAGGATTAAACTCATTAAAACTTTTTGATATTTGCAGTTTAGACTAAACAAAAATAGATTTTCATTTTTGTAGTTGACAGTTTTTTAGTAGCTACTGTAGTTTTTGAGATATGCGCCTTTAAAGTTAGGACACTCAGAAAGAGTGAGGGGCGCTACTCAGAAGTGAGCGGAAACTTTAAAGACACAAATCTCGAAAACTACAGCAGTCACAAAAAAGTTGTAATTTACCAAAATGTGGGAATTTCCATTTCACACATTTTGGTATATTTCAAATTTTTCTAGCTATTATAGTTTTTGAGATATGCGCCTTTAAAGTTGGCTGACCCAGCGGCAACAGCCTCGTGGAGGAGTCCAGGAGAAGCAGATTTTAAAGACGCATATCTCGAAAACTACAGTACCTACAAAAAAGTTGTCGATAGCAAAAATGTGGAAAATTGCATTTCACACATTTCTGTATATTTTTAATTTTTGTGGCTACTGTGGTTGTTTTGTTATGCGCCTTTAAAGATAATTCACCCTCTTCGGAGGCTACCAAAAGCGCGCAACCTTTAAAGGCGCATATCTCAAAAACTACAGTAGTTATATAAAATTTGTCAACTACAAAATTGAAGCTCTATTTTTGTTCTTTTCACTCTAAAAATTTCAGCAAAATCCGACTATTTTGACCTCATTTTTTTGAGTTCCAAAGATTCGTTGAAATTTAGTTTTTTTCCAAATTTTTCTTCGGAATTTTTTCAGCATTTTCCAGATTTTCAAAAACAAAACTCACTTATAAAAATGATTATAAGACAAATGCCTTGCTGGTGAAACACCACAAATCGGATAGTCCGGATGGTTTCGAGATGGATACGATGGGCGGTGATGGGGGTGTTGGAAGTAGGCGGAGGAGCTTCTGGAAATTTAAAAAGTTCATAACTTTTCTGGATCTCCAAGAAATTCAGTTAAACCTTGATTTTCGAATTTGTCAGGTTGTAACGGTTCGAATGAGTATAAACAAGGCTAGGTTTGAAAATTTGTGAAATTCCTTAATTTCTTGCTGGAAAATACAAAAAGTACTGTAACTTTGTCAGTTTTTGTTGGATTTGAATAAAAACTAGTTTGTTGGAATCAGGAAGTAAAGAGCTTCAAAATGAGTATAAACATGACTAGGTTCCCACCAAAAAAGGTCAGAGACGCAGTGTGTCTGGTTTCTCTGGCACTCTAGCCTTCATACAAAACTGACTGTTACTCTGTCAGTTTTAGTTCGATTCGGATGCAACTTTCAGTTTTGAACTCGGCTTGGCTAGAGCTTCAAAATGAGTATAATCATGACCTACTTTTGAAATTTTCGATTTTTGCCGCCCTATGCGCCTTTAAACTACAATTTTGAAAATTTTTGTAAGATAGACATGATTATACTCATTTTGAAGCTCTAAACAAGCCAATTTCAAATCTAGCGTTTTCATACGAATCGGCCTAAAACTGATGGAGTTACCGCCGGTTTTGTATGGAAGCTAGAGTGCCAGAGAAACCAGACACACTGCGTCTCTGACCTTAACAAAGTCATGATTATACTCATTTTGAAGCTCTTGACTTCCAGATTCTAAAAATCTAGTTTTCATTCAAACTAGAAGAGAACTGGTAAGGTTACGGTACTTTAAAGTAATTTTTCTACTTCAAAATGGTTATTTGCCCATAAATCTGTTCATTTTGGGTCAAATTTCTTGAAATTTAAAATTTCGAAAACCTTAAGTCTCACCGATTTACAACAGCGTCAATTGAGTGACTTCTATACGATGGATGAGAATTCGTGAAGACGTGCGGCGAATTCAGATGATGATGATGTGATGAGCTATTTCTGGTTGTTGGCCATCTCTGCTCTATCATAGGCTGCAAATAGACAGAATGAGAGAGTATTGAAAAAGAGGAGAGTGTTAGACAATCAGAAAGATATGGGGGTAGCAGGTGTGCAAATATGAGGCTGTGAACTATATATAGGTGGTGGAGTACTGTAGTAGCATGTCATTTATCTTTTTATGAGGAGGGGAGGTGTCAGATTACACTTGAAGATGTGTGTAATATGAACAGGTGTTTCCTTTTTTATTTAAATTCCGTTTAATAAAGATTTTGACACACCCAAAAATTACAACTTTTTTGAAAATTTTGAATTTCCAAAATCCACACCGTAACTCTGTTAAATTTCAATATTTCATAGTTAAACTCGTATTTTTAAATTTCCCGCTCCGTGAGCTTCAAAATGAGCATAATCATGGCTATGTTTCTTTAAACTTGAATTTTGACTTTAAAGGCGCATGAGGAGTCCGAAATTGCGAAATTCTCAAAAGTAGGTCATGTTTATACTCATTTTGAAGCTCTAAAAATGCCAAATTCAAAACTTCAAATTTCATTCAAATATGCCTGAAATTGAGGGAGTTACAGCCAATTTTGAATGGCTAGAGCGCCAGAGAAACCAGACACACTGTGTCTCTAACCCTCAAAGCTCAAAGTGTGCGGAGCCCAGTCATGTTTATACTTATTTTGAAGCTCTTGGCTTGCTAACTTCGAAAATATAAGTTTTATCAGAATCTGATGAAAACTGACAAAGTTACGGTACTTTTTATGATTTTTCAGGAAATTTCAAAAATATTTATTTTCAAAAACAAAGTGTCTAGTCATGTTTATACTTATTTTGAAGCTCTAAAGAAAGAAAATTCAAAAATTTTAATTTCATAAAGTTTAGAGCAAAACTGATCTAGTTGCAGTAGTTCCAATACAAGACTCCAAATTGATAGGGCTTCGAAATAGAGAAATTTTGATATCGGCTCCAAATTTTGAGATTTAAAGCGTATTTTGAGCCTTTACTGATACTTTAAGCTTCAAAATCAGTATGATCATGCCTAATTTTCTTATTTTTTAAATTTTAGAGCCTCATGCGCCTTTAAAGGCAAAAACCAAAAGACGGGGAAGCTTTTACTCTCACACTTGAACTTTGACCTCAATTATCTCAATTCCTGTAAGAGATATCAAAAAGTTGTCAACTGATAAAATATTTGAAATTTCATGATAAACATTTTATTAGTTGACTATTTTTTTATATTTTCTACAGTAACCAAGATAATTGAGCTCAAAGTTCAGGTATAGCGGTGGCGCCGTCGACACGGTTTTATGAGTGAGAAAGGGGGTATGTGCTACCGACATCTTAACTTTAAGTCAATTTATTTCGGTTTTTGTGAAAGATATCAAATAGTTGTCAACTGATAAAGGATTGCTGATCTTATGATAAACATTTTGCTAGTTGACCATTTTTTCATAGCTACGGTAGTTTTTGAGTTATGCGCCTTTGAATGTGGGATACCTCTCTTACTCCTCAAAAGTTGCGTGGAATTTTCAAAAGCGCATATCTCAAAAACTACGGTAGCTATCAAAAAATTGTCAACTACAAAAATAAAGCTCTGTTTTTGTTTAGTGTACTCTGAAAATTTCAGAAAATTTCAAAAAGTGTTAATTAGTTTTGTAGGCATTCAAAAAAATTGAAAAAAGTGAACTCTAGAAGACATTCTGAGAATCTCGAAAACTAGTGATAAGGTGTATAGAATCACTGATATAAGCTATATATCATATATATTACAATCTAGAATAGAAGGAAAAGAAGAACACCTTCTTCATATTGTTTAGTAAGTTTAAGCATATGCCATTCTCTTCTTCTTCTTCTTTTCTCTCTCCCATCTGCAACCATTTTTCGCACTTTCACTAATCGGTCGAATAGAAAGGGCGTCGTTATCCTCAGTTTTTTTTATTGATGATGTGTATTATAGATTCTTGCGTAATACAGGAGAAGATTTTCGAAGAAGAAGAAGAAGAAGCTAATTGAGAAGAAGGAGATGTGAAGAGGTGTGAAATTATGAATAAATGGGATTGACTTTGGTTCTTTTTATGGGAGGAAATGGGTGGAAATTAAAGGGGTTAGAGATTTAAGAAGGTAGAAAATAGAGATTTTGGGATCTTGAAGTTGGGGGGGGGGGCATAAGCCTAAGGAAGCTAAGCCTAAGCCTACGGCAGCCAAGACTAAGCTTAAGGTAGCTAAGCCTAAGCCTAAGGTAGCTCAGTCTAATTGTAAGCCTAAGATAGCCTAGAAAAAAGATCCTAAGGAATCTAAGAATTCTAAGGATTCTGGAATATTGGGATTCTGAGGATTCTAAGGATTCTAAGGATCCTAAGGAATCTGAGGATTCAAAGGATCCTAAGGATTCAACGGAATCTGAGGATTCTAAGGATTCTAAGGAATCTAACGATTCAACGGATTTTAAGGATTCTAAGGATCCTAAGGATTCTAAGGATTCTGGAATATTGGGATTCTGAGGATTCTAAGGATTCTGAGGATTCTGAGGATTTTAAGGATTCTGAGATTCTGAGATTCTGAGATTCTGAGATTCTGAGATTCTGAGACTCTGAGATTCTGAGATTCTTGAGATTCTGAGATTCTGAGATTCTGAGATTCTGAGATTCTGAGATTCTAGGATTCTGAGGATTCTAAGGATCCTAAGGATTCTAAGGATTCTAAGGATCCTAAGGATTCTAAGGATTCTAAGGATTCTAAGGATTCTAAGGAATCTAAGGATTCTAAGGATTCTAAGGATTCTGAGGATTTTTGGGAATTTGGAAGCTTGGGATTCCGGAATTTTGAGATAGTCAGATTCTGAGATTCCTAGATCTTGAGATTTGGAAGTTCAGGATTTCGAGATCTTGAGATTTCGAGATTCTAAGATTCGTGAATTCTGAGATTCTGGAATTTAATACATTTCGAGAATTTGAGAAACTTAATTTATTAGATTTAGAAATTCAGAAGTTTCGGATTTCGGGGTTCTGAGAGTTTGAGATTCTTGAATTCTGAGATTTCGATACTGGGACTCTGCTCATCATTACCGTAGTTTTTTGTAATTTCCCTATGAAAACTGCATTTTTGTACTTGCCAGGTTAAGAGCTTCGAAATGAGTATGAACATGATTAGGTTTGAAATTTTCAAAAAACATTTTGAAAAATACAAAAACTACAGTAGCTTTGTCATTTTTCCTCGGATTTCGATGAAAACTGGATTTTCAGAGTTAGCAAGTTATAAGCTTTGAAATGAGTATAAACATGGCTAGACTCCGCCCACTTTGAGTTTGGAGGATAGAGACGCAGTGTGTCTGGTTTCTCTGGCACTCTAGCCTGCATGCAAAATTGGCTGTAACTCTATCAATTTTTTGTCATATTGAATGAAACTTAAATTTTTGAATTTGACAGGTTAAGAGCTTTCAAATAAGTATAAAGATGACCTATTTTTGAAAATTCCGATTTTTGACCCCTTATGCGCCTTTAAAGTCAAAATTTGAAATGTTTCCAAAGTTAGTCATGATTATACTCATTTTGAAGCTCGTAACTTGGGCAATTCAAAAAAATTAGGTTTGGGATTTTATGATATTGGGATTCTGAGATTTGGAGAATTAGATACTGGGACTCTGCGATTTCTGAAATTCTGTATTTCTAAAGGCAAAAAACCCAAAAAGCCACTTTTTTCGCTTTTCTATTTTCTCAGAATGTCTGTCTGACCTTTTTGCATAAATTAATCATAAAATTACCTTCTTTCATTGCTTTCACTGATTTCTAAATGAAAAAAGAAAGGAAAAACGGTTTTTTTCTAGAATAGCAATAGTAGTTTTTCTAGTACTGTAGGTATAGAAAAAGTGGCAAACGTTTTGCAAAAAAAGGATACAAAAATCGGGGTGAGATTATGTAAATTTATCGGGGGGTTTCAGTTCCAGTTGAATGCATTTTTAGGAGAGAAAAGGAGAGGAAAAAACGGTTTAGTTGAGTGGAAAATTATTTTATAGGATCTGATTTTATTCTGATTTGAAAATTTGAAATTACCATGAAAGTGCTGAAAAATAAGTAATTTCGGAAAATCAATGACCGAATTGATCCACATTTTTTGAGCTGTTGACTTTTATGACATTTTTCGAATTTCTGTATCTTTGGATTCATATAAAATTTTCAGTTTTCAAACTTAATAGGAAGCTTTGAAATTTTTTCAAGCTTCGGATCTTTTACTGAAATTTTGAAATTTCGAAAATTATCCCTAAATCTAAAGAATTCTAAAATCCTAAGCTCCCTAACCTAATTTGTTTGAATTGCCCAAGTTACGAGCTTCAAAATGAGTATAATCATAACTGACTTCGGAAAATGTTCAAAATTTGGATTTAAAGGCGCATAGGGGGTCAAAGGTAGAAATTTTTGAAACCTAGTCATGTTTATACTCATTTTAAAGCCCTGAACAAGCTGAATTCAACACTTCTATTTTTTTCGAATTGACCTCAAACTGATGGAGTTACAATCAATTTTGTAGGACGGCTAGAGTGCCAGAGAAACCAGACTCGCTGCGTCTCTATCCTCCAAACTCAAAGTGGGCGGAGCCTAGTCATCATAAATTGTCTTGTTTAGAGCTTCAAAATGAGTATAAACATGCCTACCTACCAAAATTTTCGAAATTTCACTTTAAAGGCGCATAGGGAGTCGAAATTTGCAATTTTCAGGAAAGTAGGTCATGTTCATACTCATTTTGAAGCTCTAGACAAGCCAAGTTCAAAAGTGAAATTGTCATTAGGATTGACCAAAAACAAACAAAGTTACAGTCAGTTTTGTATAAAGGCAAGAGTGCCAGAGAAACCAGACCCACTGCGTCTCTACCCTCCAAACTCAAAGTGGGCGGAGCCTAGTCATGTTTATACTAATTTGGAGCTCTTGATTTGTTGATTCTGAAAATCTAATTTTCATGGAAATTCGAGGTGAATTGACAAAGTTACGGTAGTTTTTGTACTTTTTAATAATTTTTTTTGAAATTTTCAAAAAATCTGAATTTTCAAAATTGAAATTTTGTCATGATTAAACTCAATTTGAAGCTCTTAACCTAGAAACCTGGAAAATTCAAATTTCGTCGTGATTTTTTAAAAACTATAATACGGTTTGAGAGTTTTTAATCGAAAAGTTTGACATCTCAATCTTTGAAAAATGCAATTCGAAATATAGAAAATATCATTTTTGAAAACAGAAACGGAAAAGTTTTCAGCGGAACTATAAAACTGGTCATATTTTTTCCCATAGTTTTTGGTCGAAATTTTGGCCAAAGTCAACACAATAAACAGTGAGATATTGTGGAATAATATTGACATAACACCATCCATTTCTCATGGAAATTTTAGACAAAATTTCGTCATAATAAAAATCACTACTTCAAAAAATCAACTTTTCCCTCATTTTTCCCATTTTTCGGGCCAAAAAAAGCCCAAATACTATAAAAATGGACCAAGTCAAGGGGGAAAATTATGCAAATACAGTATAAAAGGGGGAATATTGTGTACAGAAATGGAATCAAATTACATTAGCCCTTATGTGTACGGAAAATGTGTCGACACATTTTCTTATTTGGAAACCAAGAAAAAGCCGAGAAAACAAGAAAACGTCAAGAGAGCCAATGAGGGGTGACCGTATCTTTATGGGGGATTCTTGTTCTGCTCATAACTACCGTAGTTTTTGGAAAATCACGTCAAAATTTAAATTTTCAAATTTGTCAGGTCAAGAGCTTCAAAATGAGTATAAACATGACTAGGTTTGAAGATCGAAAAATCGAAAATTTTGAAAATTTAAAAATATGTCTTGAAAAATACAAAAACTACCGTAACTCAACTAGTTCTAAACGGATTCAGATGAATACTAGATTTTTATAATCAGCAAGTTATAAGCTTGAAAATGAGTATATACATGACTAGGCTCCGCCCACTTTGAGTTTGGAGGATGGAGACGCAGCGTGTCTGGTTTCTCTGGCACACTAGCCTCCATTGGCTGTAACTTCATCAAGTTTCGGTTAAATCGAATGAAATTTTCATTTTTGAAACGGGCAAGTTAAGAACTTCAAAATGAATATAATCATGACCTATTTTTTGAAATTTTCGAATTTTGCCCCCCTCCAATCGCCTTTAAAGTAAAATTTTGAAATTTTTTCGAAGTTAGTCATGATTATACTCATTTTGAAGCTCTAAACTTGGCAAATTCAAATAAATAAGTTTCCACTTGAAATAAGGAAAAATGAGAAAGTTAGAACTAAAATAAGATTTTGGGAAAAAGGCATGAAAATGGAAATTTTATCATAACTTTCTTATTTCATGGAATTTTCAGAGGAAATTTAGATTTTTGAAATTGTCAAGTCAAGTGCTTGAAAATACACCAAATTTCGTAGAGATTTTCAGATTTTCAGATATTCTAAAAATCGAAAAACCGAAACAAAAGAGACTGAAAGATTAGCTGAGATGTCAATCAAAGAGAAAAGAAAAAAGAAAACAAAGGAGAAAAACCGAAATGGTTATTGATATATAAATTGGACAATGTATCATCCAACAAACAAAGAATGAGAGCGAGAGAGTGTGAGAGACAGAGAGACGCAGAGAAAGAAAGCTGAACGGTGTGACCGGAGGAGAAGGAGGGATCATGGTCAAATCAGTTTGATGGCTAACAGGAAATGGGAAAAAATGTTCTAAAAAATTATAGGAAATTCAGAAATTCAGAAATTCAGAAATCCAGAAATTCTAGATGATTCAAAAGACCTTTTTGGTGTACTCGAAACTTCTAGAAATTCTGAAAAAAGACAAAAAATAAAAATTCTAGGAACTAGTTTTAGGAACAAATTACAACATTTCAAATAGAAAAATTCCAAGAATTTTTGTGTAATTTTTGAAGATAGAAAAGAAGAAGAAGAGACAATAAATCAAAATTTCTAGAAAATGAAATGCAGGATTTTGAGGTTCGGAGAGTGGATTTCTGAATTTCTGAATTTCAATGGAAATTCACAAAATTCGGATTTTGAAGTGTTTGAGCATAAAGTTTAAAAAAATTACAGAAAACCTAATTTTTTGAAATTCCTCAAAAACCCATAAACCATCATCAGCCAGTATGAGGTCAAACCAAAAACGGTAATCATTTCTCAAAGCGATTAGGTAGAACACAAAAATGGACACCAATAAAAAGGAAGATGGTTATCATTATGTATCTGTTTCTCTGCTTCTCTCTCTCTCTCTTTTATCTTTCTAATATCCATAAAAGGAAAGGACACAGATTCCAACCAAAAGATAAAATTTTTTGACTTACCGTAAACACTCTACTATAGGACGCCACCCGGACCGTCCACTTTGAGCCTTTATATCTCATTTCTTTTGAAAGATATAGAATAGTTGTCAACTAATAAAATGTTTATTATAATATCAGCAACATTTTATCAGTTGACCACTTTTTGATATCCCTCCCAGAAAATGAGATACATGGGCTCAAATTTGACAATTAGGGTGGCGTTCTACTAGAGTGTTTATGGTAGTTCTTCTGGGAAAAAGGACAGAAGAATGACAAAAATAAACAGATTATTAAGGAAAAATGAAGAAGGGTGAGCAATAAGAGCTTTTGGCGGCAAAACGGGAAGAAATTTTGTTTGATCAGGCACCACTTGGAACGCACAGAAAAGACAAAATTATTGTTGGCAGAGATTAGAACAGATTTTGAGAGAAAAAATTAGAATTTTCGATTTTTTTTGAAATTTTGAAATTTTCAAAGATACCATTTTTCTTTGTAAATTTCTCTTTCAATCTCCGAAACCTGATTTTGATCTACCGACTTTTTTCTCGGTTTTCACTGACCAAATAGCTGTTTTAAACCCGGAAAAATCGGGAAATTTAGATTTTGTCTAAATCCGAAAATTCCGAAAAAATTGAAATTTTTGATTGACAAGAGATTTTCGGAAAGCCGAAGAAATTCAGAAGTTCAAATATTCTAAAATTTAGAAGTTTAAATTTTAAACTGTCTATCAATTTTTAAAAAACCGTCAATCTGTGTTTCCAAATGTCCGGATGTCCAAGAAAAAAGAAGACACACTTTTAATGTCACTTTTTCCCAACCCATTTGATTTAGATTTATTGACTGGGAAATTGGGAATTCCACAGTCCCTGGGAAACAAACAATAAGCCAAAATGTTGCAAAAAAACTGGCTAAAGGAATTCTAGGCCATATCAAAAAAAGTTATAAATCAAACGAATAGGTTATATCTGATCTACATCCGCAGGAAAGATAGGGTTATTAGCCGATATTTATGTGATAAGGATAAGGTACGCTTTATCATATGGATGTAAAGATAAGAGAAAAAAGTGGACCTTGGAATTTCCGATGGTCAGGGAAGAACGGTGTAAAATTATGATGGAAGTGGACAGAAAGTGTAAAAGAGACCCGGAGGCTCTTAACGCGCGCCAACATTAAAGGCGCATATCTCTAAAACTAAAAAAGCTACATGAAAATTGTAAATTACAAAAATGTAGACTATAAAATTTTACACATTTTGATAGTTAATTAAATTTTGATAGCTATAACAGTTTTTGAGATATTCGCTTTCAAAGCTGGCGCACGCAATGTGAGAAGGGGAAGGGGTGAACGCGTGCGTCAACTTTAAAGGTGCATATTTCAAGAACTGAAACTGCTACTCAAAAGGTGCCAAATACAAAAATGTGTAGAATTTTACGCTCTACAAATTGATAATTAGCTATTTTCAGATAGCTACAGTAGTTTCCGAGATATGCGATTTTAAAGCTAGCTCTAGCTTCTCTCACTGTGTCTAGGTGGGAATTTAAGCGTTTTTTTTTCAGATAAGTGACGTCAAAATCACAGTGAAAATCAGAAACCAAATAAATATAAATATCGAGAAAAAATTTGGGTCGCATTGTTTTTCTTTTCTAAAAAAATATATCAAAAATAAACCATATCAAGTGATAACTTTTCGGATTTAAAGGCAAAAATCAGGTGGCCTAGAATCCATTTTTTCGGATTTCTAGGCCACCAATAGAATCCAGGATTCAACAGCCTAGCTATCCAAATATTAGGATTTCTAGGCCACCAAAAGATTCAGAATCCAGGATTCAGAAGTGATTTAAACAAGAAGAAGAAGAAGAATTACAAGATAATGATGATGATCCACACAGAGAGAGAGGGAACATAAGGTCGTCGGAATGGGATTCCGAAATGCCAAAAAAAAACGTCTTTAGATTTTCTTGTTCTTTGTATGTATCGTGTATCTATATGATAATTGGAAAATAAGAAGAAAAAGAAGAAAGAGAAAGTTCGAGAAGGAAAAGAAAACGAAAATGATGAGAAGAGAGGACACCGGAACTATTATCTCATTAGCTGAGAATTGAGGACTTTAGGGGTTCTACTAATAAAGCTAGGATTTAAAAATGTAGATAATAAGAATTTTAACATTTTTGTAGTTGGCAAAATTTGAGCAGCTTTTGTGGTTTTTGAGATATGCGCCTTTAAGGTTGGCGCAAATACGCCCCCCCCCTTTGACCGCCTGAATGGATGCCCCAACTTTAAAGGCGCATATTCCAAAATTAAGATAGCTATCAAGGAAGTGTTAACTAAAAAAATATTTAAAATTTTGTGCTCTATATTTAAGTAGTTGTCAACTTTTTGATAGCTATTATAGTTTTTGAGATATGCGCCTTTAAAGTTGTGGTAGCTCGTAAATGGGTTCACTGGGCTCACCACGCAGCTTTGAAGTTTGATTTTTGCCTTATTGTTGATATTTAACTTCAAATCTATCAAATTCGAACCAAAAATTGTTCTAGAATTTTCAAGAATTCTCCCAAAACGGAAACTTCTAGAAACTTCTAGAAATCAACTAATCCAATTAATAATTCTCCAATTATCCAATTAATTGGTTTCACTATGAAGAATCTTATTGGAATGTTAGGTTTACAAGAAAAAATGAAATGTAACTAGTTTTCTTGAGACATTTTTACACAAAATTTTAGATGAAAAATTTGTCAAAAATTTGTTAAAACTTTCCAGCTGTTCAAATTTTAAGGGTCATTTTCGATCAAAATTTTGGGGTCAACCATCTGTTCCTTTAAAAAATTCTCTCAGAAGTTCTACAGTAATCCTAATAGAACAATTTTTAGATTTTAGAAAAAAAGTAACCTACAGTAACCCAAGAAAACCTTAAGCTACCTTGAACAGTAAGCTACAGTAACCAGAGAAAAAAAAACTTCAGTAACCGGAGAAACTACAGTAACCCTAAAAAATGCCAAGTATCATATGAGCAGAGGATAAATGACTTTTCAAGTGTCTCTCCTTCTCAAAGTTCACATACAAATTTTT
This sequence comes from Caenorhabditis nigoni, assembly GCA_027920645.1. Classification (NCBI taxonomy): domain Eukaryota; kingdom Metazoa; phylum Nematoda; class Chromadorea; order Rhabditida; family Rhabditidae; genus Caenorhabditis; species Caenorhabditis nigoni. Next base: position 3,572,572 of record CP115866.1, on the reverse strand, counting down.
TCCGATGCTCCAGGAGTCAAATTTTCGGGCAAAAAGACCAGTTTTATGCTCTCTTGGGGTGTGAAAAGAACACAACTACTGTCAAAAGGAAGAGGAAAAGCGGCGGAGTGAAAAAAAAAGATGAAATATGAGTAAATAAACATGAAATTGCACATCTTGTTTACTCTGAAGAGAAAATGGGGGGGGGATGTTGCAAAAATGACTACTTTTTTGGAATGAGCCAACTTTAAAGACGCATATCTGGAAAACTATAAAAGCTATCAAAAAGTGGTCAACTATAAATATATAAACCATAAAATATTACACATTTTGTTTGTTAACAAATTTCAAATAGCTTTTGAGGTTCTTGAGATATGCGCCTTTAAAGTTGGCGTGCGCTGAAAGGCTCCCCTTCCTTTTGCACTTGGGGTGTGCGCCAGCTTTAAAGGCACATATCTCAAAAACTATAGTAGCTACTAAAAAGTTGTTAACTAACAAAATATGTAAAACTATATGTTCTATATTTTTGTAATCAACACTTTCTGAGTAGCTATATTAGTTTTTGAGATATGCGCCTTTAAAGTTAGGGCACCCTTTTGGACGGCAAAAGGGGGCCTCGAGTGGACCAACTTTAAAAGCGCATATCTCAAAAACCAAAAAAGCTATCAAAAAGATGTTCACTAACAAAATGCATAAAATTTTATGCACTATTATTTGAAATTGACAACTTTTCAATAGCTTTTTTAGTTTTTGAGATATGCGCCTTTAAATTTAGGGCACCCATTTTGGCAGCAAAAGGGGGGATGCCTTGCGCGAGCCAACTATAAATGCGCACACCTCAAAAACTACAGTAGCTATCAAAAAGTTGTTCACTAACAAAATGTATAAAACTTTATGCACTATTATTTTGCAATTGACAACTTTTCGATAACTTTTTTAGTTTTTGAGATATGGATCATTAAAGTTAGGGCACCCATTTGAGCGGCAAAAAGGGGGGGGGGGGTGTCATGCGCGTGCCAACTTTAAAGGCGCATATCTCAAAAAGTAAGAAAGCTATCAAAAAGCTGCTAACTAAGAAAATATGTAAGTTTTTATGCTCTACATTTTTGTGATTAACACATTTTGCTAGCTTTGGTAATTTTTGAGATATGCGCCTTTAAATTTTGGTGTCAAAAAAAAACTCACATAATCCGGTGGCGGCTCATAGGGTCTTGTTACCATCCTTGAAGTATGTCGGGCTTGTGGTTTATCGATGGAAGTTGCCATTTTTTGGCGCGAAATTTGAATTCTTTTCAAATTTTTGGGAAACTTTTTGTTTGATTTCTGGCTACCTGAAAAGAAAAAATAGGAGGATTAAAATTATTGAAATTTCGAAAACTTTGAAAAAAAAAATTTAAGAAGTGAGTGATGAACAGTGACATATTGAGAGTGACAGGAAGAAGGATTATTGGAAAATTTGAAAAATTCAAGTTTTTGAAATTTCTGAATTTCTGAATTTCTGAATTTTTGAATTCCTGAATTTCTGAATTTCTGAATTTCTGAATTTCTGAATTTCTGAATTTCTGAATTTCTGAATTTCTGAATTTCTGAATTTCTGAATTTCTGAATTTCTGAATTTCTGAATTTCTGAATTTCTGAATTTCTGAATTTCTGAATTTCTGAATTTCTGAATTTCTGAATTTCTGAATTTCTGAATTTCTGAATTTCTGAATTTCTGAATTTCTGAATTTCTGAATTTCTGAATTTCTGAATTTCTGAATTTCTGAATTTCTGAATTTCTGAATTTCTGAATTTCTGAATTTCTGAATTTCTGAATTTCTGAATTTCTGAATTTCTGAATTTCTGAATTTCTGAATTTCTGAATTTCTGAATTTCTGAATTTCTGAATTTCTGAATTTTCGAATTTCTGAATTTTCGAATTTCCGAGTTTCCAGAAATTTCTGAATTTTCGAAAGTGAAAAATGGAAATTTTCGGGGTAAAAACAAATCAAATTTTAATCCATAATGCTCACAAATTGAAATTTTTCGGAGCAGCCAAAAAAATGAATTTCCGGAAAAGAGCCACTTGAAAAACCCTGAGCCTCCTAAACCGTATTTTTCCGAAAAATGTGTGAAAACCTTGGTGACGTGGCAAAAATAACACACCCATTTGTTTGTATATAGAGTGTGTCGGAGAAGGAAAGGTGTGGAAGATCGAAAAGTGTATACGAATGTTTGATTTCTAGAAAAATAAGAAAAAATCATGTGGATAACATTGAAAACGACCAGAGATGAGCTCGAATATTGTGGGAAACAGTTTGTCGGAGCCTTTGAAGTGGTCTGGGAGAGATAACACATGTTAAAAAGTGAAACAAAAAAGATTTGGCTGCAAGCGGAATCGAACCCGGGACCTCTAGATTCAAAATCGGAAGCGCTAGCCAATAAGCTACGCGCGCAAGTTGAACACCAAGGTGTGAAAGGCGTATAAGAGGGTGTGGGTGGCGCGGCTTGGTGGGGAGAGGGCAAGGAGAAGGGTGAAAAAAAGGAAAAAATCGAAAATTCTCAACAATTTCAACAATTTCAAAAAAGAAACCAAAATTTTTATTATTTCTTTCTTCGACATTTGTCAGGATTAGACACAAATACCAAATACCTAACTAAATAAACTCTCTTTTCTACCCCCTAGAGAAATAGATAGAGAGATCATTTTAAAACTAACAGTTCCCTCTACAGTAATCCCAACTGTAAACACCTGGTTTCTAGTTTTTTTAGTTTAGTTTGATAAAAAAGAAAGCTACAAGGCCATAAACGACCATGCGTGACCTAATTAAACCGATGATAAAGGTAATAAAAATCGGGGGAAAAGTAGGGTATCGTAAATTATAGGAACTCCAAATGGTTAGAAACTAAAGAAAACACACCGAAACAAGCAAAAAACTGAAAAGGCAAGCCGGAAAAAGAAATAAAAAGAGTTTGGCGCGAGGTGGAGTCGAACCCGGGACCTCTAGATTCAAAAGCCGGAGCGCTAGCCATTCGGCCACGCGCGCAATTAGGAAAAGTGGTGTTAAAGGCGTATAGGAGGGTGGGGGTTTTGGCGGCGGCCAGGAGAGGCCGGGGGAGCAGGAAGGGAAAATTTTGAAAATTAAAAAACATAAAAAGTGAGTCAAAGGATAACCTAAAACCTTCCAAAAAGGCCAGACCTTCACCCTTTACTTCTAAACCCTATAATCGACACCTATATGACCTTTTAGGGAGGTGGAATCTTCCCGGAAGAAGGACTATTGTACTAATACCCATGAAGAAGGAAGAAGGAAAAAAGAAGGAAGATATCAATCTGTATACATTGGGAAGGAAGAGGAAAAATGGTACTATACAAACACAAACATAAGAGAAGGGGTTGTTGCCAAGTACAATAATAGGGGGAAGAAAAAAACTACTAATAATAACGGAGAAAGGTGCTTATAATTACGCAACAGAAGAAGCTTTTTTGTAATGAGAAAGACAGAGACTTTTATTGCAAAATATTAAGCATAAAATTTACTACATTTTGTTGGTTAACAATTTTTAGATAGCTTTTTTAGTTTTTGAGATACAAGGCATTGAAGTTTGGCGCGCCAAAACATGGGGTGTTACCTGCTAAGCACTATAACTTTTGAACTACTGATGTTACTTAACTCCCGTTTTTTGTATGATGTTAAGCATAACATTTACTACATTTTATTAGTTAACAACAATTTGCTAGCTTACTTGGTTTCTGAGATATGCGCCTTTAAAGTTGGCACACTCATTTGGGTAGCGCCTACGCCTCCTCTCTGGGTGCCCTAACTTTAAAGGCGCATATCTCAAGAACTAATAAAGCCATAGCTACGGTTTTTGCATAAAAATGTGTGAAATATCATATTCTTTATTTAATTATAAGTTTCAATTTACTAGCTGCCTTAGTTTTTGAGATATGATCTTTTAAAGTTGGTATATCCAGCGCGCGCTGAGCCTCAACTTTGCAACGTCATATCTCAAGAATCAATAGAGCTATTTTTAAGGTTTTACTATCAAAATGTGTCGAATTTTACGTTCTTTGCTACAAACTCAATAAAAAATTTTTTAAAAAATTTTTGAGATACGCGCCTTCAAAGTTAACCACCTGTAAATGTTCCATTTTCAACAGAATAGACACACAAACACACAAAACCGTTCGTTTTTTTTGCGAAAAGAGAAAAAGAGGAGAGGAGTCTAAAATTATACAGGAAGAAGAAAGAGATACTTAGTAGGTGTAGTTGTCTCGTCACCCCCCTCCCACGGGGTCATGAATGGCAATTAGGAAGAACACGGTGGGTGTTTGGCAAAAAGAAACCCCAAGAAGAAAGGAAAAAAACGGTACAAGGAACTCAAGAGTTTGGATAATTAGGGTGTGTATAATCTCTACAAAAAAGAAAAAAGAATTTGCCACCCAAGAGGAGTCGAACCCGGGACCTCGAGATTCAAAAGCAGGAGCGCTAGCCAGTCGGCCACGGGCGCAATTGGGAGTAGAGGGCGTGAAGGGCGTATAGGAAGGGTGGGGATTTTGGCGGCGGCAGGAGGGAGCCCGGGGAGTTTTTAAGCGCGTGTTAAAAATTTAAAAATTCAAAAATTGGTGAAAATGACTTTTCAAAAAGGACACACCTTGGGATGGAATTTATATATGGACGTATCCTGAAGAAGAACATGGTCATTAATATGATGGCTACTCAAGAAGAAGAAGAAGACCTTAAGGACTTTATATTCTCTTGAAATGGATATACCGACCGGACAAGAGAGGTAAAAAGAGAGAGAATATGTGTATTAAGAAGAAAAAGAAGGGAAAGAATTGATGGGATGGAACATGGCTTTTCTAATGAAATCGTATTGGATAGGCGAGAAGGAGGTGATGATAGGGAGAGAAGAAAAATGAAAAGAAATCGGGGGAAAGGGCAAAAGTACGCTTGGTAGCATCCGGAAGATTGAAAATCCAAAGCTTTATATTCTTTTAAAAAATTTTAAAAATCGCATTTTTTTGAAAATTGCACTCCCAAAAAATTTCAAATTGCCGCGCTCGCCGCCCTGGCGGGCGCAAAAACCCGCCACTTCCTATACGCCTTTCACCCTGTTCCCTCTAAATGCGCCCGTGGCCGAGAGGCTAGCGCAGCTGCTTTTGAATCTCGAGGTTCCGGGTTCGACTCCTCTTGGAGGCAAATCTTTGTTTTAACCTTTTTTAGAGCTGTTTTTTCGGGTCTAGATGATTTTTAAGGGTTCAAAAAGGGAAAATGAAGACTATCTAAGCAAAAATGAGAGTGGAATTGATCAAAAAGAAGAAGAAAAAGGAAGAGAGGATGTTTGAAGTGTTTAGTATGTATTTGGTGTAGGTAGAGTGTTCAGAAATAAGGGCAAATCGAATTTATTGAAGTGGTGGTATACCTTGAGAGAAAAAAATATATTAAAAATAAGATGAAATAAATAAAAAAATTTTAAAACAATTAAGAAAAATTAAAAAATTTTTTAGAAATTTTCGATTTTTTGGAGTCACCAAGGATCATGCTCAATGAGCATGACCATTCCCTCAAAAAAGTTTCGGATTACAAAAATCCCAAGCCATGGGTTGGGATAACAAACAAGAAAATTCTATAAGAAATCGGAAGGATCGGGAACATACAAACACAGAAATCAAAACAAAGGTAAACATCGAGAGAGAAATCTCTTATGAAAAGAAGGAAACGGATTAAAGGCACAGGCAGCAGCAGCAAAAAAAACGGAACCCGAAAACGAACACCCAATTCTTCTTCGAATTATATAACCCGAGAATGAATGCGCGTATTGTTTCGGGTCAAGTGGTAAATGGTTTAGTTAGAAAAGGAGGGAAACGCCCATAGAAACCCCCTCGAACACCAATAAATTACGAGAAAATGGTGTAAAAAGAAAAACAAAAGAGTATTACCCCAGGTAGAGTCGAACTTGGGACCTCTAGATTCAAAAGCAGGAGCGTTAGCCACTAGGCTACACGTGCGACATAAGTAGGTAAGGGTGAAAGGCGTACAAGAGAGGGGGCGAAAGCGGGGGCGGCGGGGAGTGAAAAAGCTATAAATCAAAAATTTAGGTCAGCAGAAGAATAATTAATTTGGCCAGAAAATTGAAATTTTGGTAAAAGGCTGCCGAAAAAGACAGAGGCAGGTGCCGAAAACGGAAAACTGTCAAAATTTGTGGGATTTTTTGTTGATTTCCCTAAATTTGGACAGCTAGACTAGACAGGAAATTGGCTTTGGGAGATCAAAAATCCAAATTTCTGGAATTTTCTGAAAAAAATTGAAAAGCGACTTTTTTATTTGAAAAGAATGGAATGGGGAAGTTGAATCATCTTTTTCTTCTTTTCAAAAAAAAGATGAAAATAGAAACTTTAGAACTTCCTTATTACAAAAAATTCCAAAAACTGGGATTTTTAGAAAAATGACGATTTCAGGAAACTCGAATTTCCGGAAAATGTTGTATTTTTGCACAAAAAATTTGCAATTTTTTTTTTAAATTTTCAGAATTTTAGAATCTCCTTTATTTTAAAACGAAAACGTGCAAAATGAAGCAAACAAGAAGTATAAGTAAACAAAACAAAAGATTTTGTAACTTATCCATTATTTTTTTTCCTTGAAAACTTTAGTTTTTGACCTACCCACCACTTAAGCTACGAGTTCGCATTTTTAAGTACTTGCAATCTTTAAAGACGCATAACTCAAAAGCTACAGTAGCTATTGAAAATGTGTCAACTTCGAAAATGTAGAACATGAAATTTTGAACATTTTGAAACATTTCAAAATTTGGTAACTTGTGTTGTTTTTGAGATGGGCGCTTTGAAAGTGGACCCACCCAGTGGCAGGCACCAAGAATGGGCCCTAGGGGTGCCTCAACCTCAAAGGTGCATATCTCAAAAACATAAAGCGCTATCAAAAAGTTGTTAATCACAGAAATGTAAAACATAAAATTTTAAATGTTTTGTTATTTGACTACTTTTTGATAGCTAAATTAGTTTTTGAGATATGCGCTTTCAAAGTTGGCGCGCGCTTTAAGGTAGTGGACTCTGCGGGTGCCTCAACTTCAAAAGTGCATAACTCAACAACTACGGTAGCTATCAAAAATGTATAAACGACAAAAATTTAGAAAATAACATTTTACACCTTTTGTTAGTTGTCAACTTTTTGATAGCTATTTTGGTTTTTGATATACTCGCCTTTAAAGTTGGCACGCGCTTAACTCTAACTCTATCTTTGCTTACTTCTTGCTCCCACTTGAACCGAGCCCTCTTATAAAACCTACAAAACTACAAAAAAGTTGTACAAATTGACCATACCACTTGTAAACTTTTTCTTTTTTTTGAGAGAAAGAGAGAGGCGCTGAGAAAAAGAAAATAAGGGGATAAGAAGAAGAATCAGGTCGAAAATAAGGATTATTTATTCTACAATTCCTTTTTCCGGAAAAACTTCTTTGAGGAAAAATTGCCTCTGGACGGTTTTGACCTTTTTTAGAGGATTTTTCGGTGTTTCTGTGTGTCCAGATGTCCACGTTTTGTGAAAAATTTGAATCTAATTGTAAGAATCTAAGAATCTAGCAATCTAAGAATCTAGGAATCTAGGATTCAAACTTGGAATATTAAAAAAATGCTAACTTCAAAAATCCGGACTAACAGACAGACAGATTGACTAGCTTGATGTTACGCAAAGCCAGATTGTTGCGTGTATATAAGCATTTCTCTGCCTCTCTCTCTCTCTCTCTCTCTCTCTCTCTCTCTCTCACTAACCCATTTTTGTTCGGCAGAATGTGTTAATTGGTTAGAACGACGAGAAAGAAGACATACTGCCATTGTGGAAGAATCGGTCGAGAATTGATGAGAAAATGGAGAAATGTATGTACTATGGGAAAACATACACAGAAGCGACAAATTAGAATTGGGTTTGAAGAGAAACAAGAAGAGAGAAGCTGAGGCATGGATCGTTAGGCTAAAGAAGAAGAAGAGATTGGATTTGGAAAAAGTAAGAGGATTAGTTGGAAGAGACCATCTTGGCAGATGGTCTTCAACTAAGCTAGGCGGTCAGTAGTAAGCTATATGGGATGAGGAAATGGAGAACTTGAAGAAGAAGCTTTTGGAGGTACCGTACCACTGAGCTACGCCACACTAAAATCTGGAGGTTAATGTTTGGCATACGGGTACGGTAGACAAGCGAAAATGTGGGATGAATTTCGAAATCTTTATTCTCGTGAGATGTCAGAATTCAGGATTTCAGGTTCCTCGTGCTGAGAATCGTCACTCTTCAACACTCGTTTCAGGTTAGGTTTTTTAAAGGCGCTTAACTTTTTTGAAAATTGTAATTTTCGAAAATTTCAAATTAGAAAATGTATAACTTGAAAAGAGCTTTCAAATGATAGAAAACATGACTGATTTCAAAATTTTGAAAACAGAGGAAATTTAAGGTTGAGCCACCGATATGTTGGGGATCAGTAGAATTGATCAATTTCCCTGAAATTTTGAGAGTATACTAAACAGAAATAGAGCTTTAATTTTGTAGTTACCAACTTTTTGGTACAAGTTCATCCAAATGAGATAAGCCGCTTGAACCCAAATCTCAAAAGGAACACTGATCTCAGAGTCGTGGTTCAACTTTGACCATTTTTTTTCTCGGTTCCTGTAAGAGATAGCAAAAAGTGATCAACTGATAAAATGTTTGTCTTGATATCAGGAATCCTTTATTAGTTGAACATTTTTTGATGTCTCAAACCGAAAACAAGATAATTTGGATCAAAAGTGACCTTTATTTTTTCAAAAAGAAAATTCATTTATTATTTGAAAGCGTGGTAAAAAAAAGAGGAAAACTACTGATCAAATTAATAGAGAATCAAAAAAACTACGTGAAATGGTTTAAAATCCTAGGAAAAGTGCTATAAAAAAAGAGGGAAGTGAAGGGAAGAATCAGTTCCCGCTTTCTCTGGGCTCCAGAGAGGAGCCCCGAGAAGGAGCTCCGGGTGAAGCCAGTGGGTCCTTGGGTCCTGGGCCCATGACCTAGATTTCGGTTTTTATTCATGACTTTAAAATTGAAATCTAGGTCATGATCTAAAAATTGAAATCTAGGTCATGACCTAAAAATCGAAATCTAGGTCATGACCTAAAAAATGGAATCTAGGTCATGACCTAAAAATGGAAATCTAGGTCATGACCTGAAAATTAAAATCTAGGTCACGACCTACTAATTGAAAATCTAGGTCATGACCTAAAAATCCAAAATCTAGGTCAAGAACCCAGAACCCAGGATCCGAGACCCAGGACACAGGAGCCAAGGACCCAGGACTCAAGGGCCCACTGGCTCCAGCTGGAGCTCCCTTCCCTCCTGGAGCTTCTGGAGCCCCGAGAAGGGGAGAACTGATTCTTCCCTCCACTTCCCTCTTCTTTTATAGTACTTTTCTTGGGCTTCTAAACCATTTCACGTAGTTTTTTTTGTTCAATTTCCCACACGCTTTCAAATAATACTTGAATTTTCTTTTTGCAAAAAAGAGAAGCCCCCTTTGACCCGAATTATCTTGTTTTCCGTTTGAGATATCAAAAAATGTTCAACTGATAAAATATTTCTGATATTAAGACAAAGATTTTATCAGTTGACCACTTTTTGATATCTTTTACAGGAACCGAGAAAAATGGGGTCAAAGTTGAGTCAAGCCTCTGGGATCAGTGCTTTTTTTTGAGATTTGGGTTCAAGCCGGCTTATCTCATTTGGATGAAATCACACAAAAAATTGCCAACTACAAAATTAAAGCTCTATTTTTGTTTAGCATACTCTCAAAATTTCAGGGAAATTGAACAAGTCAACTGAGCCCCAACATATCGGCTATCTGTGGTTTAACCTCCATTTCTTCAGTTTTCAAAATTTCGAAATCAGACATGTTTTATATCATTTTGAAGCTCTTTTTAAGTTATACATTTTCAAATTTGAATTTTTCAAAAATTACAATTTTCAATAAAGTTATGCGCCTTTAAAAAAAACCTGACCTAAAAAGAATGTTAGTGAAAAGAGAACTTGAAATGTGTCTAAAAGGAATCTAGGAACTTTAAAGTCTGTAATATCCGATTCTGATCTACCCCTGGTAGATCAAATGAAAAGATAATAAATCAGATTTCGTTCCGCTTCGAAATCCAATTTATCTTCTTTAAAATGCAATTATTACAGTAAAATTTTAGAAAAAATCTTTAAAAAAGAACTACAGTAACCTCACTAAATTCCTTACACAATCTAAAAAAAAGTATGGTGAGAAGGTCAAAAAATGCCGGGGAAAAGGTGAGAAAATCGGTGAGAGAAATAAAAGATAAAAGAGGGATAATAAAAAGTCGTACTTGAAGGAAACTGAGAAAAGTGAGAAATATAATAAAATGTAGTAGTATTGCAGTGCCAGATGTTCAGAAGTACTTACTAACACCGGAAAAATGGAATAAAAAGAAAAAACCACGAGGGGGGTTGAACCCCGGACCTCCTGCACAGTAGCGCACACCACCACAGGTGATTCGCGACTTATCTATCACGAAGTTTTATCCATACCGCGTTTGATTTCAGACCAATCGCGAAAAAATAGACTTCGTAATAGACCTTTGCGAACGCTTTCGAACACTTTCGCAATAGATCCTATAATAGATCTATAATTGACCGGCGGCGAAAAAGGACTTAGCGATTTTTACAATCTTTTTTTTACCGCTGCTGGGACAGCTTTGTTTTTCAGCACTTTTAGATCGTTTTTATTACTTTTTTGGAGTGTTCATACATCCCAAAAGATTTCAGAGGATAAAAGTACAAAACTGTAACAGGTGGACGGATCACTCACAACCTGGGTAGAAGGTACATTAAGGTTATAAATCGTAAAAGTAGAACTAATGTTGTAACCAAATGTTTTCCAGAAAGCAAGGGAAGTTGCCACTTCTCACAAAGGAGAACTCACAAAGTCGTCTTTCGCCGAATTCCGAAGAAGAGCTCATTGAAAGGTAAATATTTTCACTATCAGTCTGATTTTCAATAAGCTGACATGTTTCATGATCTTCAATTATTCAATCAGCTAATTTTCATGGAATCAAAGAAATATGAATATTTACTAACAAGGAAAGTTCAAGACTTATCAGCTTCAAATTTGACAAAATTTCCAGTATAGGTTCTGCAAAATTTTACCCAAATCTGAAATCGCGAGATGTTGAGGTTAACCTGTGAAATAAGAAGCAAAATGAAAAAAAAAAACAACTGTTTTGTATTTCAGGTCAAAAGGACATCAACAACGTCCGGCGACAATCTACAGACCAGCGCGACACATTCTTCAGCTCCTGATAATTATTTTGGTATTTTTTCATTGATTTTTCAATAAAAATATTTCTTTTCTAATTCCTTTTTTTGGCATCGAAAAATATTTCCCGAATTTGCAATCGGTCTATTATGGACAGAGTTTTCGCGATAGGTCTATTGTAGGTTTCGGAACAAGCCTATTATGGGCAAAATCGTCTACAATTGGTCTACAATAGATCTATCACAGAAGTTTGTTCGCGATAGGCCTATTATTGGTCTATTATAGGCTTCGTGCCATGTACCCAAATCGCCTACGCGCGAACCATTTTTCACCTATAATAGATCTTGCGCGAATCACCTGTGACATCCCCGACACCACGCAGGCGACAACGTACAAGGGGTGAGGAAGGCGGATAAGTGTGTGCCGCTTTTGAAGCTCTAATGGGAGGGGGGAGGGCGGTCGGTGGAAATTTTCAAAAATTGAAAATTTCGAAAACTCAGAATTCTTTAGAATTGTGAATTCTCCGAAGTCACAGATTCTAACAAAGAAAAAAAAATGAAAAGGGAAAATGTTTTCCATTTTCCTCCAATTACGCAACTTTTCCCTTTTCCCTTTTGTCCCCCAGTTCTTATCAGAACACCCCCTAAATCATTCTAATTCTAATGATTTGGGTAAAAGAAGAAAGAACGAATTCAGAAGACGTGAGGGGGACGTCTTCTGAAGAAACAGAAGAAGAAGAAAAAGAAGAAGATAAGAATCAGATGGCAAAACGAAGGATTAGCAATTTGAAGAGGGAAAAGTGCAAAGAAGGAGATTAGAGGCAATATGGAAATTTCAACTTTTCCGGAAATTCAGAAATTCAGAAATTCAGGAATTCAGAAATTCAGAAATTCAGAAATTCAGAAATTCAGAAATTCAGAAATTCAGAAATTCAGAAAATTTAGAAATTCAGAAATTCAGAAATTCCAGGAAATTCAGAAATTCCAGGAAATTAAGAAATTCCAGGAAATTCAGAAATTCCAGGAAATTCAGAAATTCAGAAGTTCAGAAATTCAGAAATTCAGAAATTCAGAAATTTTGAAATTCAGAAATTCAGAAATTCAGAAATTCAGAAATTCAGAAATTCAGAAGTTCCCAAAAATCTAGTCAAATTTAACCTTTCCGCCTAACTACACAAATAAAATTCCTTTTCAATCCAAAAAAGGACTTTTCGAAGCTAATGGAATGGAAACTATATATCCATTTTGTATATAATATGAAGAGAGAAAGTTGGAATTCTTTTTTTTCGAAATCTTCTCACTTTGAAGTATAAGAAAATCTGTCTCTTTCTTAGGAGACTGGTTACTTTAGGAAGGAGAAAACGGTAGTTTTTTGGATGGATTTCTAATTGAAACTTTGTGAAATGGAGAAAAGGCAACTTTCTAGGTGGACGTTACATTTTAAGACTACTTGCCTACACTAATATTGGCGGACCAAAAAAACAGGTCAAAACTGACCGAAAACGGACTGAAAATAGACGAGAAACGGACCGGTAAAGGACCAGAAACGGACAAAACCGGACAAAAACGGACCAAGAACGGACCAAAAATAGCTCAAAAAACAGGCACCATAGTCCGGGCCATAACTTTTTTCAAACTCAATATTTCTTCAAATTTTCAAAAAGTATCTGAAAGCGCTTAAAAAGTTCTACAAAATAATATAATTTTCAGATTTGTAGCTCCACTGTGAAGAAAGTTATAAGCTAAAAAGCGCTGAGCTACACAGTCGTAAAATCAACTACCACTCTGACGTCCTGTTGGTGGCCTAGAAATCCAATAAAAAACTAGGCCACCACCACACCACCTAGGGTGGTCGTATATTCCTTATGCAAACATTAGTACTCATGCATATATGAATTTTGCCCTCTTATTCGAATTCACTAACAATAATTCTAATTCTCTTCTCAAGTGATTCTTCAAGGTTATGGCCTTATGGGGGAGAGGTTATGTACAAAAGTGGGTAAAAGCAGAGGTAAAATAGTTCAAATAAGAGTGAGAAAGGTTTAAAACATTTAACAAAACACTTTTTTTTCTAAAAATTTGTTTTAAAAAAACAGAACCTAACCTGTATACTGACCCAAAAAAAATTGTATCATAACTTTGAACCCATTTTTCTCGGTTACTGTAAGAGATATCAAAAAGCTGTCAACTAACAAAATGTAATCGATACCATGATAAATATTTTACCAGTCAACAACTTTTTGATATCTATTACAGTAACCGAGATAAATGAGGTCAAAGTAAAGAGTGGGTCGACAGCTGCTGATGAGCCTGCAAGCGTCAGCAGTCGACCACCTAATTTTTGACTGAATTTATCTCGGTTGCTATAATAGATTACAAAAAATAGTCAATTGATAAAATGTTACAGATATTATGATAAACATTTTATCAGTTAGCTTCAAGGTGAGAGCCTAGGAGCGAGGAGTAGTTTAAAGATGTAGGGATCCCCATTTTAAGGAACATAGTGGTGAGGGATATCATTTTGAAGCTATTGATAAGGAGAGTAAAAATGCCATAACAGAACAATTTTAAAAGTCACATTTTAAGAATATAAGAGGGAAATAATGGCTATAAATCTCGAAAGATTTCAACCAAATCAGTGGGATTTCAACTATCCCAAAGAGTTAACCCAGGAAAGTCTTCTAGGGATCTTTAAAGTTCTACACGGTCAAAAAATGTATTTCCTTCAGTTTTATTTATTTCCTTCTGCATCATCGAGCATATAATACGTGCCCCCCCCCCCCCCCGACATAACCTAATTACCCCTTGACTACTAATTGCTGTAGGATAATTACTGTAGACAAGGAAAATAAAAAAAGTGGTGTAGATTACTGAGAACACATACGAAGAAAAACCACACAAAAAATGTTATTGTAACGGTTTTTGTGTTTGTGTCAATCGAGAATACCGAGGGATTAACCTTCCCGTAATCCCGGTTTGTATGTAATCGTAAAAAGAAAAAATATTGGTTGCCCTGTGGGAAAATAGATGTATTGTTATGAATCAAATCTAGAGGTATCTTTGTAGTTTTCAACTTTGTTCTAGCTACCGAAGTTCTTGAGATGTGTGTCTTCAAAGTTAGGATGCGTTTAAAAACGAGGAGAAGGGACGCCAACTTTAAAGGCGCATAACTCAGAAACCACTGTAGCTAGTGAAAAAGTATGAAAATAAAGATATAGCTCTATTTTTGATTAAAGTTATTAAAGTCACTAATTTCTTTGTCACTACCGTAGTTTTTGAGATATGCGTATTTTGAGTTAAGATATGGTATTCCGGATAAAGGAGGGTAGGGTCGCCGTGCGTGCCTACTTAAAAGGCTCATAACTCAAAAACTACAGTAGCTGGGGAAAATTATTTAAACTTTATTCATTCATTAATATCGAGATTCAGCGATTTTTGTAGTAGTAGAAAGTCATCCGAAAAATGAGAAGAGTGACCAGAAGTGTCAGAAGAAGCATCGGAATGCTGCATCCATATACGGCGGTCATGTAGTTGTCAAGCACATCTAGAATTTCAGAGAACATGAGAATACACCAAAAAGAGTTTCTGAATCATTACCATTCTTAGTCACGCCGGCTTTCTTCTTTTTCTCTGAAACTTGATTGGCAACATCAATGACGGTGACAAGGATGTAGATGCTGAAAGCAATCTGAAAGAATACAAGTTCTAAATGAGCAAGATATTTTTTAAAGGTGATACCCAATAACACAAGTGAAATGCAAAATTGATGATATTTGAGAAATATTCGGGAAGAAATATCATCAACCCCATCGTCAATGTAGAACACAAGGCCCAGGGAAAAAACTGCCACAAGAGTTTGGTTGCGATCCATAAGATGATTGATAAAATGACAATGATAACTGATATCCCAGCCATGTAGTAAATTGTCGGGAAGAAGAGAATGACTTCGGTCGGCTCGGCGGCAAATTCAAATCCTGCTTTTTCCTGTTCTCTTTGCTGTTCGTACATGCTTCTAAATCCCTTTCAGGTCTCATCTGAAAAAAAGTGTTTTGAGTTCCTGTGATTACGACAACGCTAAAACGGTTGGAACGCTTCTAGCTTGAATTATGAGATATGAAGAGCGTGCACTGGGATTACAGTAATTGTCTTGGAGTACCTTGTTGATTCAATAGAAGTAAGTGCTGATTGATTTTTTTAAACTGAAATTTTATTTTCGAAATTACCCAGATCACCAGACGTGGAACTAGATTTTCTGCTAGATTTTTTTTGGAAAAAGGTGGAAAAATGTGTCAAATGCTGAGCTTGTTTCTCAAATTTTCGCATAGCTCAAAAACCTACGGTAGTTAGAAAAATTTGTGCACTGATAACTCAAAGCTTAACATAATTAGGTTTTTTGGGATTCATATTTGTTTTGGCCGTTACTGTATCAATGGGGGGAAAAATTAAAGAAGAGATATTAAATTTAATTTATTCATTGAAAAATCAATTATCCAGTTTCAGCGATTTTTGTAGTAGTAGAAGGTCATTCGAAAGATGAGAAGGGTGACTAGAAGCGTCAGAAGAAGAATCGGAATGACGCACGCATAAAAAATGGCCAGATATTTGTTAGCTTTGGCTTTAGCATCTGTTGAAATGGAAACTTAGAAAAATATTCATGACTTAATTCATTACCATCTATTGCAGCTTGGCTAGCCAATGGTGCCATTGCTTCAGCAAACTTTTTTAATTGTGACAAGTAGGAACTATAAGTAATGAGTGAGACAAAGATGTAGATACAGAAAGCAATCTGAAATAACGAAACTGGTTGAAAAGTTAACTTTGAAGGAGGGGGACAGAAAAGCTATCAAAGGGTTATTTTGGGCAAGAGTATCTGCTAATTCCAATTTCGAAAACAGTCAAATTTTCAATGAAATTAATCCTCACAAACGTTTGTGGCTCAATTTTGAAGCGATTTACTATATCGCTCAAAAATTCAACAACTTTCGGGTTTCAGGCTGTAACTTTCTTCAAAATAAAGCTGCAGCATCAAAATTTATTGCGAAACGTAGCAAATAACCCGAGAAAAATTATGCACAAGTTATGAGACTTTTAAGTTTTGGGATGATGCAGAGAAGCTATAGTGTCTGCTTGTCTGCGTCTCTTTTTCATAACTCTCTTTGAAAGCGACCTAGAAACACGATTTATGGCGCGTTTTGAAGGCGATACAATTCAAAAATTACCCAGTAACACAAGTGAATCGCAAAGTTGATGATATTCGAGAAGAATTCAGGTAGGAAAATGATCAATCCAATCGACAATGTCGAGAACACGGACCAGACGAAATAATCCCACACTCCCATGTCTGGGAGAGCAACCCACACGATGATTGATAAAATGACGATAAGAACGGATATTCCAGCCATATAGTAGATTGTCGGAAAGAATAAAATGACTTCCTTCGGTTCGGCGGCAAATTCAAATCCTGCTTGTTTTCGTTGCTCTTCGCACTTCGTACATGCTTCTGAATCCTTTTCAGGTCTCATCTGGAAAAAAGAGTTTATTGGGTTACTGTAATTGTCCTGGTTTACCTTGTTGATTCAATAGATGCAAGTGCTGATCGATTTTTTTGGAACTGGATTTTTTGGAATCTCCTAGGTCGCTAGACGTGGAACTAGTTTCCAACCCACAAAATTTGGATAGAAAGTCAAACGCTAAATAACTTTTTTTACTTAAATTTTTGCATACCTCAAAAACTACGGTAGTTAGAAAAAGTTGTAAACCATGAAAATAAAGCTCTCGAATAACAATTGAGAAAGAACAATAAATGCTTTTATTCATTCAAAAAAACAAAAAACCAAGTTTCAGCGATTTTTATAGTAATAGAAAGTCATCCGAAACATGAGAAGAGTGACCAGAAGCGTCAGAAGAAGCATCGGAATGGTGCATCCATAAAAAATGGCCAGATGTCTGTTAATTATCGTAAGAACTACTGTAAAAGTGGAAACATAAAGACTATACATGTCTAAATTCGTTACTATTGTATACATGCTGATTGGGTGCCGATGCTTTATGCATTTTTTTGGACTTTGACACGTATACAGCCATTTGAATGATTGTGACCAAGATGTAGATGCAAAACGCAATCTGTACGAGTGAAAAACTTAAAAAAAATAAACAAAAAATTACCCAGTAACACAAGTGGACCGCTAAATCGGTGAAATTCTTGAAGTATTCAGGGAAGAAAATCATCAAACCAATCGACAATACAGAGAACATGGACCAGATGAAATAACGCCAATACATTGCAAAAAAAGCCCACAAGACAATTGATAATATCACAATGATAACTGATATTCCAGCCATGTAGTTGATTGTCGAAAAGAAGAGAATGACCTCCTTCGGTTCGCCAGCCAAAAGTTCAAATCCTGCTCGTTTCCTGTTCTCTTCGTTCTTCGTACATGCTTCTGAATCCTTTTCAGGTCTCATCTGAAGAATAACATTTTCTAGGACTACTGTAGTTGTCTTGGAGTACCTTGTTGATTCAATAGAAGCCTGATTTATCGAAACTGAAATCGTTTCAAGATCTTCCAGACTACTAGACGTGGAACTAGTTTTTCTGCTAGATTTTTTTGAATACTATCATGTAGAGAGCGAAAAACGTTGTATACGATTTTACTATCAGTAGTTAACAACTTTTTGATAGCTATTGTATTTTTTTGAGATATGCGTCTTCAAAGCTAGGATTCATTTATTGAAGAGAAAAGGCGGCGCCGGCGAGGGTTCCAACTTAAAAAGCGCACAGCTCAAAAACTACGGTAGATACAAACAAGTTGCTCACAGTAAAAATAAAGTTTTATCTCTGCTTAATATTTCTGTAATTTTCAATTTTTTATAGCTACTGTAGTTTTTGAGATATGCGCCATCAAAGTTAGGATTCACTGTTCTAGGAGTTCTGCCGTGCGTGCCAACTTTAAAGACGCATGGTTCAAAAACTACGGCAGCTATAAAAAAAGTTGTTAACATCAAAATTGAAGCTCCATTCCTGCTTGATAATTTTATAGTTTGCAATTATCTCCAGCAACTATAGTTTTCGAAATACCCGTCTTTAAAGTTGCGTTTATCCCGGAGAAGAGCTGCCAACTGTAATGGCGCACAGCTCATAAACTACGGTAGCTAGAAAAATGTTATAAACTGAAAAAGATAATTTAAACTGTATAATTTATTGATTAGAAATCTAATTCAACGATTTTTATAGTGAAATAAGGTCATTCGAAACAAGAGAACGGTGACCAGAAGTGTGAGAAGAAGCATGGGAACGGTGCATCCATAAAAAATGGCAATTAATCTGTTCAGTCTAGCGATTTCTTCTGTAAAAATGGGAAATGAGAAAAAATAAACATGTCTCACATTCATTACCTTCTTTATAACTTCTGCTAAGTGCTGGTGACATTTCTTCGACTAACGCTTTTGCGTCTAACAATTCAATACCGTCAATAATGATATAGACCAAGATGAAGATGCAGAAAGCAATCTGGAACAGTAATATAAAATTTAAAAAATCGATCTTTTGGAGGAAAATTCCGAAAGACGACCGCGAAGTTTAAAAAACATACCCAGAGATACAAATAAACTGCAAAATAGATGATATTCGAGAAGTGTTCAGGGAGGAAAATCATAAATCCAATTGACAATGTCGAGAACATGGACCAGATAAAATAATCCCATTCTCGGAGAGTAGCCCATAGGACGATTGATAAAATGATAATGATAACTGATATTCCAGCCATATAGTAAATTGTTGGGAAGAAAAGAATAACATCCTTCGGTTCGGCGGCAAATTCAAATCCTGCTTGTTTCCTGTTCTCTTCGCTCTTCGTACATGCTTCTGAATCCTTTTCAGGTCTCATCTGAACAATAAACGTTTTTGGGTTACTGTAATTGTCTGGTAGTACCTTGTTGATTCAATAGAAGCCAGGCTTATTAGATTTTATGAAACTGAAATCTTTTCAAATCTTCCCAGATCGCTAGTCGTGGAATTAGTTTTTCTGCTAGATTTTTTGAAAAGAAATTCGCAAAAAAATTTTTAAACTATTTTCTGAGGCGAGTTATGTGCATTTGAAGTTCTGAGGAGACGCAGAGAAGCTAGAGTGTCTGTTTGCCTGCGCCTCTCTATTACTTCAAGATAGACCTAGAAGCTCGATCTATGGCTTGTTTTGAAGCTAATAAAATGGTTTATTCAAAAACTGTGACAACAAAAAAACAATTAAATAACATAATTACACAAATTAGGTATTAATATAAGAACGAATCAAAAGTGCAACATAAGCAATTAACCGAATTCCAATAAACATTACGAAAAGGATAGAGATGTTGAACCACTTGTGGTACGCTGAGAAATCGATCTGAAACTTATTTTCAGAGTTTTCATCGAATGTTTTCGACTTACCGATTCCAAAACTTCATAGCCATTTTTAGGACATCCATTTAGTGCAAACGCGCTTACTGTACTATTCAAACATTCAGGGATTACTGTAACTGACTCCCATTCGTTGATTGCTAATGCCTCATAGCCGTATCTGGAAACAAGTGATGTATCTCAAAAACTACAGTAGCTAGAAAAAAGTTGTCAACTACAAAGTTTTTTGATACCACTACTTATCCGGGAGTTATAGTCGTTTGAAGATAGTGCACCTTCCGAGGGACGCAGAGAACCGAGAGCGCTCTTGTTTCTCTGCGTCTCTCCCTCCTCCCCTTGCTGAAGAATGCGTTATCTTTGAAGCGTTATATCTCATGACCCGTAATAGCTATTTAAAAATTTATAACTAACAAAATTTATAAAATTTTCCGTTCTACATTTTTGTAATTACCAAAATTTCGATAGCTCGCATAGTTTTCGAGCTATGCACCTTTAAATTTATGGTCCCAAGGAAGGAGGCAATAGTGCTATCCTGAATGGCGCGCCAAGTTTAAAGGCGCATAACTCGAAAACGGTAATAGCTGTACAAAAATTAAAAATTAACAAAATGTGAAAAATTTTAAGATCTAAATGATACAATTTTAAAATTTTTTCTGACTACCGTAGTTCGAGATATATGTGCCTTTAAACTTTGGTCCCCCTTTTGAGCTACAGTACTCACTTGAAATAAGACAATGAAGACAGCCATGTAAAGTAGGATGGAATCGCATCAAAAGTGATGAAAAATCCTCCGAATGCCATAATTGGGACCACAAAAATTGGAAGTACGGTCATTGCGACATCTGTGTTGGCGAAAATTGTAGCGACGGCGTAGGCTGAAAATAATAGACTAAAATTGGCTAAGTAGGCTTGAAATGGGTTTGAAATAGGCCTGAAATAGGCCAAAATAGACTTAAAAAAATAAGAAAAAGGGTCTCACAAATTGAAATCGCAACATTCGTAATCAAAATCGTCACTAAACTCGCAAAACAGAAATTCCAAAAATTCGGGAACAGCCCAGAAAACCAGTATACAATTGTGTTGTATAAAATCGGCAAAATAATATATTGGGGTAGTTCTGCAATATTTTTAGCCAAAAAGTAGGCACTTGTCCGATAAACTCCATTCGCATTTTCTCGAAGAACAATTGGAAGTTCTGCGGTGATGACCTGAAAATTTTGGAGCCAAAATATTTAAATTTTACAGAATTTTCTCCTACCGGTACATTCGGAAATTGTAGCATGAAATTCATATTTCTAATGTGATTAAACATAATTCCATTAATCGAAATTATGGTGGCTGGTGTGATTGGGGTTTGGAAAAAAACTAGGCCAGTGATAAGTGCGGTTATCTGAAAAATGATAAGAGATAGGAAAACTTTGTTCATTAAGAAAACTTAAAGCATAAAATTTTGCACATTTTGTTAGTTGAAAGATTCTGGATAGCTGTTGTGGGTCAAGAGTTATGTGCCTTTAAAGTTGGCGCGCGCTTCAGGTAGCCTCCTATTGGTGGGCTCTTACTTTAAAGGCGCATAACATAAAAACTATGCATGATATCAAAAAGTTGTTAACTACAAAGTGTAAAACATAAAATTTTACATATTTTAATAGTTAAAAGTTTTTTGATAGCTATTCTGGTTCTTGAGATATAGCGCTTCAAAGATGCGCATATCCTAATAAGGAGACGCAGAGAAGCGAGAGCGCTCTTGTTTCTCTGCGTCTCCAGGAAGACGCTCTATCTTTGAAGCGTCATATCTCAATAACCTGAAAAGCTATCAAGAAGTTTTTAACTGATAAAGTGTGTAAAATTTTATACTCTACATTTTTGCAATTGATTATTTTCAAACAGCAAGTATAGTTTTAGAGCTATGCGCCTTTAAATAAGGTAGCCATTTTCCTTCCAGCTAAATGCATTCTTAAACTAAAGGCGCATAACGGTAATAACTAACAAAAAATTTTAATTAGTTTGAAAACTCACAATAATCTGCAACAATCTCACTTTCAACAAATTCGGATCCCGGATTACTGTAAGCCACGATCGCCAGAACAAGGCTTTGAATTGTGTGAAAAATGAAGCGTTATAGCTGAAAACCCTCATTTTGATTAAAAAAAATAAATAAAAACTGACTCCTGATTAAAAAATGTCTTGGTTTTCTCCGAAGTATCACTGCTGGTAGCAAATGAGGCGGCTCGAAGTTTGTTGGCGTTTCCAATGGCTAGAACGGACTGACCGAGGTCCGTGGACAGGAATCCTTGACGAATTTTCTGGAAAACGTTAGAAACTACATTTTTTGATTGTCTGCAGCTATTTGATAGCTCTTATAGTTTTCCAGTTATGCGCCTTTAAAGATGGCGCGCGATTTGGAGTAGCCCTTTCGTCTTCATTCTGGGTGGCTCAACTTTAAAGGCGCATATCTCAAAAATGGGTTGACATATCGAAAAGTGGTGAACTGCAAAAATGGGAAGCATAAAAATAACGCATTTTGACAATTTATAACTTTTAGATAGTTGTCACCGTTTTTGAGTTATGCGCCTTTAAAGTGAGCTCGTCTTCCATCAGAAGAAGGAGACGCAGAGAAAAGAGAGCACTCTCGCTTCTCTGCGCCTCTAACCTCCTCGACTTTCTTACCGAAATTGTTTTCATCGATGTTGCTCTATCACTATCAATCACTGCCAATGTCCTTATCAAATGATCTGCCGGGTTATAATATGCGGGACATGGGAATCCGCATTTCTCAAAAAGTGGCACCGCTTGATCCCCGGGACCCAGGTAGATCACACGACCACACGCCATTAGGCAAACGCTGAAAAATTTAGGGTTACTGTAGGAGTACAGTTGGATTACTGGCACTACTGTAGTACAGGAATGCAGCTGTACAGTAATCCCAAAAGATTTCAAACTCACTTATGGAACAACGAGTAGACTTGACTACTTGGCTGATGAATTGTGATGATTACCGTCATACCGTAATCCGCCAGATTGCGAAGAGCCTGGACGACGTGACCTGAAAACAATGTTGTGAGGTGAGAGACGCAGGCACGGTAAGAGACGCAGAGAAACGAGAACGCTCTTGTTTCTCTGCAGCATCCTCTTGCTGGAAGACGCGCTAAACTTGATGCGTTATATCTCAAGAACCAAAACTGCTATCAAAAAGTTTCAACTGACAAAATGCGTAAAATCTTAAGCTCCGTATTTTTCAATTTAAAATTTGTTAATAACCTGTGTAGTTTCTGAGATACGCGCCTTTGAAAGCAAGACACCCAGAAAGGAGGTGAAGGTGCTACCAAAGGCGTGCGCTCACTTTAAAGGCGCATATCTCTAAAAACGGGAATAGTTATCAAAAATTTTTTGTTTAACAAAATGTGTAATTTTTAATGATCTACATTTTTGAAATTGACAACTTTTCAATGTCTTGCTTGGTTTTTGAGATATATAATTTTGAAGTTGGCATTCTAAGAAACCTCACCAGCCATGAAGGCATCCAATCCAGACGTCGGTTCATCACAAAATAGGATTTTTGGACATGTCAGAATTTCCGAAGCAAACGATAATCTCTTCTTTTCTCCACAGGAAAGCCCCTTCAGCTGATTTGGGATCCCGATTACTGTATCTGCACACTTTTGTAGTCCCATTTGAGTCAAAACTTGGTCCACGCGAGATTCTCGTTCCTCTTCTGAATAGTATTCTGAACCCATTCGAAGACGTGCCATAAATTGAAGATGTTCACGAGCAGTCATTGTTCCAACAAACATATCGTGTTGTTGAACGAATGCGGACATCTGGAAATTGGGATTTACAGATTTCTCGATTTTTTCGGGATTGCTCACCTCTCGAATCTTCCATTTATTGGCTCGTTTTCCATCGATTAAAATGGAACCTTGAACATCCAAATTTGTCAAATTTCTCGATGTTAGAACGTTCAAAAGTGTCGTTTTTCCGGCTCCACTACTTCCCATTATTGCTAATAATTTTCCAGATTCAGCCATTCCAGAAACATTATGTAATATCTCTTTTACCCGTCTTTTTGGTCCATTATTCCGGAATTTTTCTAGGAAATTTGTGGATTTCGTTTCAGGACCAGTTACGTTGAGGGAGGACCAGTAGAGATTGATTCTAGGAAAAATGTGAAAATTAAAGAAAAATCTGAAATGTTTTGTCTTAAAATGCTACTTGGAATTCAAAGATTTCAAAAAAAAATTCTGAAAGTTTCAGTAAAATACTCACCCTTCTGGAAAAATATGTGGAATTCGAGGTTCTTGATTTTTCAGCAATTCCAGATGATCGCTGGTCATCATTTCGGCCAACATCATGCTTTTTCTGAAAATTGCATTTTCAGAAATTCAGAAGTTCAGAAATTCAGAAATTCAGAAATTCAGAAATTCAGAAATTCAGAAATTCAGAAATTCAGAAATTCAGAAATTCAGAAATTCTAAAATTCTGAAATTCTAAAATTTAGAAATTCAGAAATTCAGAAATTCAGAAATTCTAAAATTTAGAAATTCAGAAATTCAGAAATTCAGAAATTCAGAAATTCAGAAATTCAGAAATTCAGAAATTCAGAAATTCAGAAATTCAGAAATTCAGAAATTCAGAAACTCAGAAATTTAGAAATTCAGAAATTCTAAAATTTAGAAATTCAGAAATTCAGAAATTCTAAAATTTAGAATTTCAGAAATTCAGAAATTCAGAAATTCAGAAATTCAGAAATTCAGAAATTCAGAAATTCAGAAATTCAGAAATTCAGAAATTCAGAAATTCAGAAATTCAGAAATTCAGAAATTCTAAAATTCTAGAATGTTATAATTCTAAAATTCTAAAAAATAATCCTATTACTACTAGTAATAATAATAACAATACTAAACCAATCAATTTTAACTGTTTAGAACAAACAAAATGAATGAAGTTGGGAGCACATCGAACATCAGAATCTTATCACCCAAAAAATTATCTTATCACCTTTTTTTTTTCTCTAACACTCTCTCACTTCTTCTACACTATTTCTCTCTTAACGGGTCAATAAGGGGTTTATTATCATAGGACATACTGGTCAGTGGTTTACACTTTAGACAAAAAAGGAGAAAGTGTTGTAGAAATTTGATAAGGCTCGATGGGCTTATATGAACGAAATTTCAGGGATAACACTTCTTCTCCACCTTCAAGGCAGTAATAATTTTGTAACTGTTTTCTGGTCAAATCTCAATTTTACTGGGATTCTAGAATTATTAAACAAGAAATTTGCAGCTTATTATGGATGTATCGTTCCAATGCTTATTCTTACGCTTCTGGTCACCATTCTCATTTTTCGGAAATTTGTAATTGTGCAATTGGTCTGAAAGGTCAGTTTCGATTTTTTTTTTCAATGTTCAAAAACAATCAAATTTATAACCAGATCAATTCTCATAAAATTTCCTACATTACAGTTTTTGTTTGACATCTCTAGCTCAATTTAGAAGCGAGTTATGCGCCTTTAAAGATTCTGAGAGACGGAGAGAAGCTAGAATGTCTGCTTGTCTGCGTCTCTCTCGCATCCTGCCTCCCTCCAGCCAATTTCCTCTCATAACATGTCCATATTCATCATGTCTTCTGTCTTCACCTCACCTACACACCTAAACCCATAATCCTAGCTGTTCCCTTTTCCTTTTCATCCTACTGTCCCCCCTATACTTTTGGTATATGACCAGACAGAGGGGCCAAAGGGGGCAATTAAGTGTCCACTCTCTCCTACCTTTTCTCTCTCTCTCTCTCTCTCTCTCTCTCTCTCTCTCTCTCTCTCTCTCTCTCTTTTCCTGGTCGTCATGGTGCATTCGGAGCACCGGAACACCCGTGTGCTCTCCGCTTTTGGGGCGCGTTTTGAAGGAGCACCCACTTCATATTTTATATTTTTCGTCTTCTAGAGAGTTTTGGAGAATTTCCAGACACTTTATTCTAGAAAATTCGAATTTCTGAGTCACCGAATTTCAAGATTAAAAGTTCAGAAATTCGCAAAAATCCAAGAATTTGCTTCTTCTTTGAGTTTTCAGCAAAAAAAGCGAATATATAAAATATTCTTGTTCCGGAAAATGATACATATATTCTATAAAAATGATTCCAGTCTTTTTTTTCTTATCATTTCACACGAAATGTTGGGGAAGCCATGGAACCATTGCGTGTTAATGGAAAATGAAAAACGGATAGATGTTTTATTATCTTTCTTCCGGTTCCAGCAATCTTTAAAGGCGCATATCTCAAAAACAACGATAGATAGAAAAAAGTTGTTAACTACAGAATTATAAAACATAAAATTTTACACGTTTTGTTAGTTAACATCTTTTCGATAGCTATTTTAGTTTTTGAGATATGCGCCTTTAAAGTTGGCGCGCGCTTCTGGGTTGCGCATTCGCCTCTTTCCTGGATGCCTCAACTTTAAAGGCGCATAGCTCAAAAACTACGGTAGCTAGAAAAAAGTTGTCAATAGTTATATTGCTCAGCATAAAATTTTACATATTTTGTTAGTTTTAATCTTTTTGATAGCTATTTTAGTTTTTGAGATATGCGCCTTTAACTTTACAGTATCTCTTTTCCGCCAGAGGGTGGTAGAGAGACGCAGAGAAGCTAGACCGTCTCGTTTCTTTGCGTCTCTCGAAGTTTTAAATATTTTTTATAGAAAATGTCTAATTTAAAAAACCGAATTTGATACTTTAATCTCTTGATGAAAAAAGCTAATATTAGAAAAAAAAGAAGCCATATTAATTTTTTTAAGCTTACATGATTTTCTGAATGTAATTTTTTCTGGTTTGTTTATTGGTAACAACCCCAAATGAAAAAAAAGAAAATCAATTCATTTTTAGATTAATTTTCCATTTTTCTCTGGTTTTCTGGCTTCTTTCTTGACGTAGAACCTTAATCCAATTAGATTAGCAGAGTTTCTAAAACGAGCCAAAAATGGCAAATCTGGAGAAGAGGCCTCTAACTTTGAGCCAAATTATCGCGTTTTCTGTGAAAGATGTCAAAAAGTGGTCAACTGATAAACTGATATTATGATAAACATTTTATCAGTTGACACCTTTTTGATATCTCTCTCAGGAATTGAGAGAAATCGGGTCAAATTTAAGATAGCTTCTCTTCGTTTCTCCACTACCGCCGGCCTCTTGTGGAAAAAGGGGGTGGGTGGAGGGGGGGGGGGGTACTGTATTTGTAAAGGCGCATATCTCAAAAAGTAAAACAGCTATCAAAAAGTTGTCAACAAACGAAATGTGTGAATTCTTATGTTAAGCAATTTTGTAGTTGACAACTTTTTACTAGCTACTGTAGTTTTTGAGATATGCGTCTTTAAAGGTAGGACACCCAGAAAGGAGGCAAAGTCGCTACCCTGGAGTGCGCGCCAACTTTAAAGGCGCATATCTCAAAAACTAAAATAGCTATCAAAAAGATGAAAACTAACAAAATATGTTAAATTTTATGTTTTACATTTTCGTAGTTCACAACTTCTTTCTAGCTACTGTAGTTTTTGAGCTATGCGCCTTTAAAAATTTCGGTGCTCTCCATTCTGCCCTTTTCCTTCTTCTTTCTCTTATTTCTCCTGCCAAAAAAGTGTTCTTCTTCTCACCATATTCATCTTCTTCCTCTTCTTTTTCTTCTTCTTCCTTTTCAAAAATTCAGAGTCATCCTCTTTTTGCAAAAAGGTGTATGTACAACATCCGTCGACGCACTTTTAGTACATATTCTTCTTTTTCTTCTTTTCCATATTTACATTAATATATGTTTGACTCCTCTTCTTCTTCTTCTTTTTCTCTAAAACTATGTGTCCAAATATTCAGAATTCATAGGAAGAAGAAGAAGAAGAAGAAGAGTGTCAGAAGTGGGAGGAGCACACACCAGGTGTGCTCCATGCGGGTGCTCCAAATGGAGCACCCAGACTCACACTCTTCTTCTTCTTTTTCTTCTTTTTTGCCTTCCCCCACAACCTTCGTTTACCTTTTTTCTAGTTTTTTTTGTTTTATATATATATATTCTAGTTTTTAACAGATTTTTAATTTCTGAATCTCTGAATTTCTGAATTTCTGAATTTCTGAATTTCTGAATTTCTGAATTTCTGAATTTCTGAATTTCTGAATTTCTGAATTTCTGAATTTCTGAATTTCTGAATTTCTGAATTTCTGAATTTCTGAATTTCTGAATTTCTGAATTTCTGAATTTCTGAATTTCTGAATTTCTGAATTTCTGAATTTCTGAATTTCTGAATTTCTGAATTTCTGAATTTCTGAATTTCTGAATTTCTGAATTTCTGAATTTCTGAATTTCTGAATTTCTGAATTTCTGAATTTCTGAATTTCTGAATTTCTGAATTTCTGAATTTCTGAATTTCTGAATTTCTGAATTTCTGAATTTCTGAATTTCTGAATTTCTGAATTTCTGAATTTCTGAATTTCTGAATTTCTGAATTTCTGAATTTCTGAATTTCTGAATTTCTGAATTTCTGAATTTCTGAATTTCTGAATTTCTGAATTTCTGAATTTCTGAATTTCTGAATTTCTGAATTTCTGAATTTCTGAATTTCTGAATTTCTGAATTTCTGAATTTCTGAATTTCTGAATTTCTGAATTTCTGAATTTCTGAATTTCTGAATTTCTGAATTTCTGAATTTCTGAATTTCTGAATTTCTGAATTTCTGAATTTCTGAATTTCTGAATTTCTGAATTTCTGAATTTCTGAATTTCTGAATTTCTGAATTTCTGAATTTCTGAATTTCTGAATTTCTGAATTTCTGAATTTCTGAATTTCTGAATTTCTGAATTTCTGAATTTCTGAATTTTTGAATTTCTGAATTTCTGAATTTCTGAATTTCTGAATTTCTGAATTTCTGGATTTCTGAATTTCCTGGAATTTCTGAATTTCTGAATTTCTGAATTTCTGGATTTCTGAATTTCCTGGAATTTCTGAATTGAGAGAGAAAGAAAGAGAGAGAGAGAGAGAGAGAGAGAGAGAGAGAGAGAGAGAGAGAGAGAGACGCAGAGAAAAAGAAGTACAGAAGATGTGGGTGGAACTGGTTTAGTGTAGTAGTGAAGGAGAAGGAAAATTAGTCATCTTATTATGATTATGTGAGAAAGAAAAAAATATCCAGAATGTATAGATTTGTAGGATAATACATTTTTTCTAATTGTTTTCCAGTTTAAGGTAGTTTTCAATCTTTTAAAATGTCTGAAAATGATAGAAAACACTTTAAAACTTGCTAAAAATCAATTTACCGAGGTTTTTTGTCGATTTTCTGAAATTTGCAAAAATGGCGCAGTGAGATTTTGGGGTCCTCGACTATCAATCTGAACATCAGGGTTCGATTCCTCTCGGTGGCAAAACTTTTTTGCAACTTTTTCAGAGCAGTTTTCTGATTTTTAGAATATTCTAAAGCTGAAATTCATGAAATCTGAAAATTACTGAAAAAATAATTTTCAAAAAAAAATTTTTTTTTCGATTTTTTTTCATTATTGACGATTTCTGAATTTTTAGTTTTCAAATGATTTTTTTAAAGTTTAAACCCTACTTTCCTTATATTTCCAAATTTCCAAATTTCTACCTAAAATTTAAAATTCCTTCCAATTTTCCAAAAAGTATCAATTTTCATTTTTTCCAAGTGTACATATATAAAACATATATGAAAATGTACCTAGTTTTCCCTTTCTGCATCACTAATTTTTTCTTTTTTGGAAAATTTTAGAAATAAAATTTTTGTGCTTTGGTTTTTGAAGTTCTGAAATTCAGATTTCACAAGTTCAGAAATTCAGAAATTCAGAAATCCTTCATTTTTTCTTCTTTATTTTTCAGTGACTGATATACTGATATTTCCCCCAAAAAAAACATCTAAAGCTTCTAATCTAGCTTCTTCCTCTAATCCTTATCATTTTTCTTTTATCACTAAAATAAGCCAAAAAAATCCCTCGAGAAAAAATCTTTATATTTTTGAGCTGATAAGAAATTTCCAGAAAAATCAAATTCAGACTTTTTCTTGGATTTGATTAGGAAAAAAATTTTTTTTTTTCTTGGCAAAAAATCAAATCAACATTTTTTATCTAATCAATTTTGAGCACTCGAATCTGATTTTCTAGACATTTCCAGACCCAAAAAATCAGAATTTTTTTCCCAAAAATTCGATTTTTGGCGCCAAAAAGTTGTCTTTTTAGAGGAAATAGAGGAATTGAAGTTTGGTGGTGTGCTGCTCATTGAGGTGGAAATTTGAGAATATTGGAGACAACTTTTTGGTCCGTTTTTAGGGGAAGAAATTTTTTTATTTGAGTTTTGAACACTTTTTGGAAATTTTAGATTTTCAGAATATTAGAATTTTTTCAAATCTTTAAATCTGTCAGATTTTAGCAATCTTAGACTTTTTGACACTATCAGCTTATCAATTTTCATGGTTCTTCGAAAACTACATTTTCTGGCTAGAGACGCAGAGAAACGAGAAGTCTAGCTTCTCTGCGTTTCTCCACCACCGGAAAAAGGATACTGTGACTTTAAAGGCGCATATCTCAAAAACTAACGGAGTTATCAAAAAGTTGTGAACTGGTAAAATATTCAAAATTTCATGTTATCTATTTTTGTAGTTGATAACTTTTTGATAGCTGTTACAGTTTTTGCGATATGCGCCTTTAAAGACTAGCTCCTCTTGAGCGTCTCGGCCGCTGTCACTGGGTGCGCTAACTTTAAAGGCGCATATCTCAAAAAGTAGAATAGCTAGCCAAAATATACTAACTGTGAATATGTGTAAAATTTTATGCTGAGCAATTTTGTAGTTTGTGACTTTTTGATAGCTCAAATAGTTTTTGAGATATGCGCCTTTAAAGTTGGCGCACCCAGGAAATGTCTATTTTTCTCTGCGCTCTCCAATCTCTCCTCATGTTCGTGTTCCGCTTCTTCTCTATATATGAAGCCTATAATTAAGGAAGATTTTTTCCTCTTCTTTTTGACCAAATCTCATGTTCCTTTAATTTTGTCTTCTTATTCTTCTCGAAATCGGCCTATTTTCTCTTTTTTAAAGAATTCTATTTCAAAAAACCTGAATAAAAAGTTCTCGATGTCATGGATGACGTCAATGTGACGGAGGATTATATGCGTATTCAAAAAAGATGAAAAAATGACTGAAAAACTTATTCAAGCTTTTTTTCTAATGATTTCAGAGATCTTATGGAGGATTTGGTGGATTATTTTGAGTGGGTTGGATGGATTTACTTGTTTTTTTCCGTTCCAAGATTTTGAAGAGGTTTATCTCAAAAACGAGCAGAGCTATGTAAAAGTTGTCAACTACGAAAATGTGCCGGATTTTATGCTGAGTAATTTAGTAGTTAAAATTTTTTGATGGCTCTTTTAGTTTTTGAGATATGCGCCTTTAAAGTTGGCGCACCACCCTTCCGAGCCAAGAAAAAGGGGCGTTCACTTTAAAGGCGCATATCTCAAAAACAATAATAGCTAGTAAAAAGTTGTAAACTACAAAAATATAAAACATCAAATTTTACAGATTTTATCAGTTAACAACTTTTTGATAGCTTGTTTAGTTTTTGTGATATGCGCCTTTAAAGTTGGCGCGCCACCCTTTCTTCCGTCGCGGCCAACAAAGAGACGCGTCTGCTTGAAAGGCGCATATCTCGAATACCACGATAGTTATCAAAAAGTTGTTAACTACAAAAATATGAAACATAAAATTTTACAGATTTTATTAGTTATCAACTTTTTGATAGCTATCCTAGTTTTTGAGATATGTGCCTTTAAAGTTACCGTATCCCTCTTCTGCCCTGGTTGTGGTGTAGAGACGCAGAGAAGCGAGACACTCTCGCTTCTCTGCGTCTCTTTTGAAGGGACTTCCCGGAAGATCGAAAATTGGAGTAGATGCTGTGTAAACTGCAGAGCAGTTGTGTAAATATAACAAGTTTAGAAACAATTAGAAAAAATGTTGAATCCGAAAATTTCAAAATTCCCAAAATTTGGTTTTTTTCAGAATTTCAGATTTTCAGAGCTTCCTAAAATCTAGCAGAACAGCCTTAAATTACGCCTCTCTCTCTCTCTCTCTCTCTCTCTCTCTCTCTCTCTCTCTCTCTCTCTCTCTCTCTCTCTCTCTCTCTCTCTCTCTCTCTCTCCACCCCCTCTTCCAGCTTCTCCCCTCTCTTTCTCTGCGTCTCTCACCTCCCTTCTCTCTTTCTCTATACCCTCTTCTGTCACCATGACGACGTCTTCTTCTTCTCCTTCCCAGCCAACGTCTTCTACTTCTTCTTCTTCTTCTTTTCTGTCTGTCCCTTTAATCGATGCTCTTACTTTTTCTCATATTTTTTTCTTTTGTTTTCCAGAGAATCCATTATTTTATACTTCTTCTATTTTTTTCAGCTGACCACATACCCCATAAAAATACACTTCTAAACGGGTACCTTTTCCATAAAAGGACCAAAAAAATCCAATGAAAATGACCGATGACGTGGATGCACATATCCATGAGAAGTTTGAATTACAGGTGAGCAATTGGGCCTTCTAGAAGGCTCTAGAAGATTCTAGAAGATTCTAGAATGTTCTGGAACCTCCTGAAATATGAAAATCTGGAAAATTTCAGAAACGACTGGGCAAAGGAGCCTATGGAATTGTGTGGAAAGCCTACGACAAACGGTCCAGGGAGACGGTCGCGTTGAAAAAGGTAAGATATCTCGAAAACTAGGATATCTAGCAAACACTTGTCAACTGCTAAATTAATCAGCATAAAATTTCCTTCATTTTACTAGTTTTCAAAATTTTGATAGCTACAGTAGTTCATGAGATATGCGCCTTCGAAGTTGGCGCGCTTATTGAGCGCTTCTCGGTCGCCGCTTTAGGCTTGTTAACTTTAAAGGCGCATATCTCAAAAACTAGCAAAGCTGGCAAAAAATTGTTAACAGCAAAATTACTCAGCATAAAATTTTACACATTTTGTGTGTTGACAACGGTTTGATATCTACAGTAGTTCAGGAGATATGCGCCTTTAAAGTTACATTACCTCTTCACCATTGCCTCTTCGTTTGCGGGGCTACAGTTAGACAACTTTACTCATTTGAACTCAATAATTCAAAATTTCTAAATTCAAGACACATTGTAAAATCAAATTCCCTACATTTTATTATATTTTTCACAACTTTACGATCATTCTGAGCAGAGTTATAAGCATTTTTTGAAAAATTAAAATGTTTAGTTTTCAAATTTTTAGAAGATTTCTAAGTCAGAAACTGTCAATCCTATAAAAAAGTTGACAACTACAGAATTGCTTAGCATAAAATTTTACACATTTTGTTAGTTGACAGCTTTTAAATAGCTACTGTAGTTTTTGAGATATGCGCCTTTGAAGTTGGCGCACCCATTTAGGCGGTGAGGGCCCGCTATCTTGAAGCACGTCACTTTAAAGGCGCATATCTCAAAAACTATGAAAGCTATCAAAAAAGTGTCAACTACAAAACTGCTCAGCATAAAATTTTCTTCATTTTGCTTTTTTTCAAAATTCAGATAGGTACCGTAGTTCATAAGATATGCGCCTTTAAATTTGACGCTCTCGAGAAGGGAGCGGCGGCAGAGATACTGCGCGCGCCAACTTTGAAAGAGCATATCTCGAAAACCAGCGAAGTTATTAAAAAGTTACAAATCACAGAATTACTCAGCTTAAAATGTTCTTTCTAATCCAGTTTTCAAAATTTTAGTAGCTACAGTAGTTTATGAGATATGCGCCTTTAAAGTTAGAACCCCTCCTCCCTAGACTTGCGCCGCAGGAGAGCCGAGTTTAAAGGCGCGTATCTCAAAAACCAAGCAAGCTATATTCTAGTTATTGCAAATTCCAAAATTCCAGATCTTCGACGCTTTTCGAAACCCGACAGATTCGCAACGGACGTTTCGAGAAGTGATGTTTCTGCAAGAGTTTGGAAAGCATCCAAACGTCATTAAACTCTATAATATCTTCCGAGCGGATAATGATAGGTTGGTTAATTTGGGTTTTGTACTTCGTAAAAAACAAAAAAAAAAGAATTTGGACCCAGTAGGAATCGAACCCCCGACCTCTAGTTCAAAAAGCAAGCGCGCTAGCCACTCGGCCACGCGGGCAACACAAGGGAATCGAGGCGGAAGGCGTATAAGAACGGGGACGTTTTCGCGCCGCTTCGAACGCCCAACCGCGGAATTTTCGAAAAAAAAAAACTTTTTTGACAAGTGCGCCCTAATGATAATTTCATTTTCAGAGACATCTATCTGGCATTCGAGTTCATGGAAGCGGATCTTCACAACGTCATCAAGAAGGGATCGATTCTGAAGGACGTCCACAAACAGTACATCATGTGTCAGCTATTCCGAGCCATACGGTTTTTACACTCGGGAAATGTGCTTCATAGGTTGGTTAGATAGAATCCTTATAATTTTTTTAAGCTGAGCAATTGTAATCTAATCCAATCTGCTGAAAAAACTTCCTTATTTTGATGGCATCAGCAGTTTCCGGGCGTCATCTAGATTTTCTTTTTTTTTCTGATAAACAAGAAATTAATCCCTTTTTCTTAGAAAGTAATGATGAATAGGGGAGTTTTTCAAATGCAAAACGCAGAGAAGCGAGAGTGTCTGCTTTCTCTGCGTCTCTGCACGTCTCCTACCCAGGAAAAGGCTACTGTAACTTTAAAGGCGTGTATCTCAAAAACTAGTGAAGTTATCAAAAAGTTGAAAACTACAGAAATGTGTAAAATGTTATGCTGAAAAATATTGTAGTTGACAACCTTTTGATAAATGTTATAGTTTTGGAGATATGCGCATTTAAAGTAAACCACCCCTCAAAAAACGCCCGCCAACTTTAAAGGCGCATATCTCAAGGATTAAGTTAGCTATTAAGAATTTGCAAATTATTAAAATGTATAAAATTTTACGCTCTACATTTTCGTAGTTTATAATTTCATGCTAGCGTTAGCTGTTTTTGAGATATGCGTCTTTAAAACTTGGGAGGCGCCTCTCCCCTCTCAAAATCGCGCGCTACTTTTAAAGGCGCATACCTCAAAAACCAATAGCGACATTTAAATTTGGTAAACTAACAAAATGTATAAAATTTAACTCTCTACATTTTTGTAGTTTCTAGTGTTATCCTACCTCCAACCATTTTTGAGTTATACCCCTTTTAAAATTGCATCACTTGTTTCCAGACAATCATGTTTGTGTTGCAAGAAAAAGTGGACCGGAAGTGTCCCACCTGAGAGGTACTTCCGTCATTTTTGGAGCATTTTTTGGAGCATTTTATGACGGAAGTCTCTCTCACAATGGTCTTTTATCTTTCCTCACAATTGTGTACTTTTTTGTCCCAAAAAAGAAAATTTTTTGAACTTTTTCGTGTTCCAGGGACCTGAAGCCCTCGAATGTTCTGCTCGATGCGGATTGTCGTGTAAAGTTGGCGGATTTCGGATTGGCAAGGAGTTTGTCATCGGTAAGGATTACGGTACCTGTATAGGATTACTGTACCTTGCATTTCCAGCTCGAAGACTACCCGGAAGGCCAGAAAATGCCGGATCTTACCGAGTATGTGGCTACGAGATGGTACCGTAGTCCGGAAATCCTGTTGGCTGCTAAAAGATACACCAAAGGAGTGGATATGTGGAGTTTGGGATGTATTCTCGCTGAGATGTTGATTGGTAAGTGGGTCCACTGACTTTAAAGGCGCATATCTCCAAAACTAGAGAAGTTATCAAAATATGGTAAATTACAAAAATATACAGCATAAAATTTTACATATTTCGTATGTTAACAACTTTTTTATAAGTTGGCTAGTTTTGAAGATATGCGCCTTTAAAATTAGCCTTCCTAGCGCGCCCTCCCACGCCGGTGCCGCCACTGCCACCGCTACCCCCTCCGCCGCTGAAAGACATTGCCTAACTTTAAAGGCGCATATCTCAAAAACCCATTGAGCAATCAAAATGTTATCAACTAAAAAAATGTGGGTAATTTTATAAGCTACATTTTTGCAGTTTACAGCTTTTCGATATCTGTAACCACTTTTGAGATATGCGCCTTTGAAGATAGGGGTGCGCACCCCTACTCTCTCAAAAGCGCGCCAACTTTAAAGGCGCATATCTCAAGAACCACCGTACCTACTGACAATTTGAAAACACCGAAATGCCCGAAATTTTAAGGGCTACAACATCAACTAACCCAAAATTTTGAAAATTTTTGATTTTAATATTGTAATACCCAAACTAACTAACCATCCATTTTTCCAGGCCGCGCACTCTTCCCAGGCTCCTCAACTATCAATCAAATCGAACGGATCATGAATACAATAACAAAACCGTCAAGACAAGATATCGCAAGTATTGGGAGTCACTACGCAGCGAGTGTTCTCGAAAAAATGCCACAACGTCCCAGAAAACCATTGGACTTGATTATTACGCAGTCTCAAACAGCCGCCATTGATATGGTTCAGAGGTAAGGGTTTTCCCGGGTTGAATATTTGAATTTGAAGATTTAGAAGTACAAATTGGTTGAATAGCAGTTAAAAAATCGTTTTGAACGAGAAAAATTGACCTAGAAATGATCCTTAAAAATGCAAAAATCGGAAATTTTGATTTTATGATTTTTCGACCATAACTTCGTTCAAAACACTTGAAAGTCTATAAAAATTATACCAAAATGTAGAAAATTGAATTTTCTATATCACTGTAGTTAATACTTTTTCAAAGGTGTCACAACTTTTTGAGATATGCGCCTTTAAAGAGACGCAGACACCGTAAAACTTTAAAAGCGCATAACTTGGCTCAAATTGGCTCAAGTACTATGAAAACTATATCAAAATGGAGAAAATAGAATTTCAGATAATTATCAACAATTTTCAAAACTAAAATATTCCAGACTCCTGGTGTTTGCCCCTCAAAAACGACTAACCGTCGAGCAGTGTCTTGTGCATCCATACGTCGTGCAATTCCATAATCCTTCTGAGGAACCGACACTCCATTATGAGGTTTACCCACCACTACCAGATCATGTGCAATTGGGAATCGATGATTATCGGGATCGATTATACGAGATGATTGATGAGCAGAAAGCGAGTTTCAAGCGCATTCAACATGATAAGATTCGACCGGTGAGTGAAAAAAGGCTTAAAAATTAGTCAAATTAGGTCGAAAATGGGTTTCTATGAGTCTAAAAGTCGAAAAATTGGAAAATTTGATTATCTGATCTAGTTATGACGTTCAATTTTCCCCTCGTGCTCTCTCTTTTCAGTGCCGCTCGGGTTTCCAAACGCCCCTCATTCTTATACGCCTTCCGCCTCCTTACTCTTATGTTGCACGCGTGGCCGAGTGGCTAGTGCGCTCCACTTTTGATCTAGAGGTCGAGAGTTCGAACCCACTTGGGCGGAAAGCCTTTTTTATTATTTTGTAAGGTATTAGGGGGCTTTGGGAATTATCATTTACGCAATTATAATAGAAAATTAAATTTCAAAAACTGATATTTTTCGTTTTTTAGGTCCCCATTACTGGATGAAATGTGGGCTGATGGTTTTCCCAAAAATTAATGTTTCAATTGTTCTGGAACTATTTTTCAATAAATCTTTTTTTGATTTTGTTCAACTCTTCAAAATTCTAATAATTTCTCTAAATTTCTTAACAATGATAATAACAACATTTTCAAAAAACTAAAAAATATTTTTTTAGAATTAACAACTCAAAATATTTAACATTTTTGTCTAATTCCGCACACACTAACTGATTTTTGTAGTTCTTTTATCAATTTGCAGTTCTCCCCAAAGGACAAGTCACGCGCTCCGATTGCTCAGGCCGAGTGTAGTGATACTGATTACGATACGGCGAGAAGTCTGCAAAAGTCGACGAGTATGGACAAGAACACGAGTAGCTCGCATGATAGTAGTACTGGCACGTTGAGAGGTAAGCCATTAGAGGGAAATTTCATTTTTATAGCTGTTTTGGGATCGTTTTTATGAGAGAAATTGAGGTTTATCTTTTAACTCATTTATCTCCTTTTCTGTCAAAGATACGGGAAAAGTGTCAACTAATAAAATGTTTTTGAAGTTATTGCACACATTTTGTTAGTTTCCCACTTTTTTGTATCTTTTACAGAAACCGAGATAAATTTAGTTAAAGTTGACTATCTGTTTACGGGAGTCCCACCACACGGTGTGCTCCACTCCTCCTCCCCCTCTTAGCCGACTACGGAAAGCCGCCCGTTCTTATCCGCTTTCCGCCTCTCCTGTCATTATTACACGCGTAGCCGAGTGGCTAACGCTCTTGCTTTTCGTTCTAGAGGTCGGGGGGTTCGAACCCACTTGGTGGCAAACTCTTTTTTAATCTTTTTTACAATGTTATCAACTTGGAAAAAGGATCTAAAAATGATAAATTTTCAATTTCCAGAACGCGCACAATCCGCTGAAAGTCGAACATCCAAAGGAAGCAATGGAGACATGAGAAATGGGAATGGTTCAGCGATTTCAAATGGAATCAAGCAGCGACGTCGATCAATTGAGAGATCCCGACTTTTTGCGAATATCAAACCATCGAAAATTCTTCATCCACACAAATTGATCTCCAGGGGAGACAAGGATTATGAGAATTTTGAGAAAAAATATTGAACAAATTTTTTGGAATTTTTTTTTTGTTTTATGGAATTTCGAATTTTCTGAAATTTTTTGATTCAATATTTCCATTTTTAAGACAATGAAATTACGAATTTTCATGAAAAATTAAAACAAAATTTTCAAAAAAATTCTCAAAATCCTTCCTTTTCTCCCATTTTCTTCCTTTTTTTGGCATTCAATGTTGACTCCGCCCACTTTTTTCCTTCTTAAAAATTCTAGTTTTTTGTGATCATTGGTCGTTCCTTTTCGCGCGGTTATCTAGAACCATTTCTTCTAGTCATTTCTTGGAGTTTTTTTCAAAAAAAATTTTTTTTTTGTCTTTTTTCAAAGTTTGAAGTCTATAAATATAAATATTTAAATAATATTTGGTTTTTTTTCACCTTTTCCGATTGGTTGAAATTTTTATATTTTCAGATTTTTTCAAAAATTTTAGATTATCAACATTTTCAGCACTTTTCCGAAATTTTCGATAAAGAATTTTATATTTTTCGACTTTTCTGAATTCCAGAAATGCTGAAAATAAGAAAAATCTGAAATTAAACAAGAATACTTGATGCGCGTCAGGTCTTGCGCCTGATACGCAAAACACTCCATAGTTTTTTGCGTACTATGCGCAAGACTTGACGCGCATTCAGTGTTTTTTTTTGTCATCAATTTTTAAATATTTTCCCTAATTTTTCCCCTATTTCCAGGTTTTTCTTCCGAAAAAATGGCTTCTTTGCTCGACGAAGCATCTCGAAACGATTCGAGAACTCGCGCCACCTTCATTTTCTACGAATTTCGATCCGGAAAATCGATTTTCTCTTGCTACCAAGACTTTTGTACGAGAATGGGAGCCGACTATATCGATTACCAGGAATTTGAATTTTGGTTTCAGCGATTTTCGGCGGGAAATTTCGATCTTGATTATGATAGAAGGTAAGTCTGTCTGTGTATCGGTTTGTCCAAAAAAGGTTAATATTACAGCAAGGACCCAAAATATCGGAATTTTACTGATTTGCCAGTGCATGTCTTCGAGAAAGTTTGTGAAAATTTGGGAGACAATTACCAGAATGAATATCGGTTAGTAAATGCGCTCCATTGGATTTTTTTTTGAATTTCGGGCACTTTTTCAGATTCACGCTCCGCAACGTCTGCAAATCCTTCCGTACCCTGGTGGACGCTTGGATTCCAGACGTCAAAAAGATATCGATTGATTATTCGGTTTATTCGCCATCACTTAAAATTATTATCCTGAAATGCGATAACCAAAAATCACAATACAAAGATGAAAATATGGCGTTAGATGATTTGACTAGTATTCTTGTTCATCCAAAACTCAAATTGGAAACATTCAACATCCGGCTCAATGAGGAGTTTGTGGAGAAATTAGTGCTGAAATTGGAACCACTGAAAACCAAAATTCACGTTGAGAATATTAGTTTCAATGCTCGATTCAGGAACGTTGACAAGCCGATGCTAGCATTTTATCAAGGTGAAACGGCTGAATTCGAGGGACCGATAAATACGATTTGGGAGTTTATTGATGAAATTAGTGAAAGTGATTCGAAAAAACGAATTTCGAAATTTCGTTTCCCCAGAATCCTTCTTACAGTCAAATATAGGCCTTTATATATGAAAGATGCAACTAAACTTGTGAAGGTGGGTGTTTGCGTACTTGGCACTATATTTGACAACTTTTAATATCGAATAATTCCAGGATTTCCTCAAATGTTCCAACCTGAAATATTGCCACATGAAAGCGGATTTACGGACTACTGTACAATTGAAAAAGAATATCGAACGTTTTGGCGCCAAAATTCAAACTGATCGTCCGGATACTCTTCACTATTCCATTCCGAATTCTACTGATTTTTTCGAAATTCAAATCAAAAATAGCGGTATTCGTATGGAGAGAAGATCCTGATAGAATTGACTTTTCCATTTGTTGTTGTTGTTTTTGTTTCCAATTTGTTTTGTTATCATTGTTATCACCGAATTTTTCAATAAAATTTCTCGAGTTTTCTATTTGAAATTTCAACGCAGAAACCTAGTATGGGACCCAGGACCCAGGACCCAGGACCCAGGACCCAGGACCCAGGACCCAGGACCCAGGACCCAGGACCCAGGACCCAGGACCCAGGACCCAGGACCCAGGACCCAGGACCCAGGACCCAGGACCCAGGACCCAGGACCCAGGACCCAGGACCCAGGACCCAGGAACCAGGACCCAGGACCCAGGACCCAGGACCCAGGAACCAGGACCTCCGGATCCAAGGACCCTCCGGATCCAAGGACCCTCCGGATCCAAGGACCCTCTGGATCCAAGGACCCTCCGGATCCAAAGACCCTCCGGATCCAAAGACCCTCCGGATCCAAGGACCCTCCGGATCCAAGGACCCTACGGATCCAAGGACCCTCCGGATCCAAGGACCCTCCGGATCCAAAGACCCTCCGGATCCAAGGACCCTCCGGATCCAAAGACCCTCCGGATCCAAGGACCCTCCGGATCCAAGGACCCTCCGGATCCAAGGACTCTCCGGATCCAAGGACCCTCCGGATCCAAGGACCCTCCGGATCCAAGGACCCTCCGGATCCAAGGACCCTCCGGATCCAAGGACCCTCCGGATCCAAGGACCCTCCGGATCCAAGGACCCTCCGGATCCAAGGACCCTCCGGATCCAAGGACCCTCCGGATCCAGGGACCCTCCGGATCCAAGGACCCTCCGGATCCAAGGACCCTCCAGATCCAAGGACCTCCGGATCCAAAGACCTTCCGGATCCAAGGACCCTCCGGATCCAAGGACCCTCCGGATCCAAGGACCTCCGGATCCAAGGACCCTCCGGATCCAAGGACCCTCCGGATCCAAGGACCTCCGGATCCAAGGACCCTCCGGATCCGAGGACCCAAGAGGATCCTCTCCCTTCTCTGGAGCCCAGAGAAAGAGAGAACTGATTCTTCCTCTGATTTCTCTCTTCCTTTATAGTAATCTCCCCGAGGTCAATGGGTCAGGGTCGTGGGTTTTTAGAATTTATTTTTTTTCATAAAAAAATTTTTCATCACGTTTCAATAACCGTTGAATTATCAAAATATTGAAATATACGAAACTCTTTAAAAAAAAAGATCTCCCTTCTGACCTCAATTATCCCGTTTCCTGTTAGAAATATCTCAAACTTTGCAACTGATAAAATGTTACAGGTATTATAACAAACACTTTATCAGTTGACCAATTTCTGATATCTTTCACAGGAATCGAGATAATTAGGGTCTAAATTAGCGGTGAGGGAGCTCCTCTTCATTGCTCTTCTTGGAGATCAATTATCTCAGTTCCAGTAAAATGCATTAAAAAACTGTCAACTGATAAAATGTTTATCATAATATCTCCAACATTTTATCAGTTGACACATTTTTGATATCTCTTTCAGGAATTGAGATAATTGAGCTGAAAGGGCAATTATAGGATTTTCAAGTTTTTTTTTCACATTTCCTACAGTAATCCAGACATTCAAACACATTTTGAAAATCAAAATAAATTTCGCGGTTTTTTTTTCAATTATTCCATTTCTTAACTTCTTCTCCTCCGGTAAACATCTGCCTCCTCAAGGTCATAAATATTTTTTCTTTTTTTTTTCTAAAAAATCTTTCCTTTCAAAAAATTTTTAACGAAATTTGAATTCGGAAAACCCCCGAAAATGCCAAACAAATTCCAGAAATTTTCAATTAATTTTGGGGGTTTCTTTTGATGAGATTTTGCAAAATTCATTTAAAATGCTTGGTCTTTCTTTGTTTTTGGGGTTTTGGTCCAATTTTCAATGTTTTGGAAAACATTTTTTTGATTTGGAGGGGATTTTGACTCATTCTTGCACTTTTAAAGCCTAAAATTCTCTGGAAATTCAAATTTTTGGATTCGTTGGCTTTCTTAATCTTGTATCTTTTCGTTTCCCGTGATTTTGAGCTGCCGCCCGGTAGTCCGCGCCCACCCGTTCTTATACGCCTTCCGCCTCCTTTCTCCCAATACACAGGTAAAGCGGCAAGGCCCAATAGCGGGCGAGCGGAGTCTAAGCGGCGAACAAGCCGCGGTGGAAGAGTGCGGCACGCCGGCGGGCCGCCGTTCAGCCTTTTGCGGTGAAAAATCGTGCAGCAGCTCCGCTCGTACCCAGGTTTTTATATTCTCTGAAAACTGAAAACAGTGGTTTTTCAAGACATTTTTATTATAAATTAACAAAAATTACAATAAAATGAAGTAAAAAATGACATAAAAGAAAAAAAAATCGAGAAAATGAAAATTAGAGTTTCGCCTCCTGGCTTGTGCTTTCGATCTTCTTGTCCCCTTGCTTTCCCATCGAGTTGTCGGTTGGAGAGTTGATTGAAGTTGGTGTCTTTCTCTGAAAATTTGTATAAATTTTGAAACTTTTCGATCAGTTTACGTTTCCCAACTGAAAACTTTCTAAGTCTAGTACTCACAAAACAGGCTAATTGTTACAACGGGAGTCTAGAAGTGCTTTTAAATACTAACTTTTGAGGAAATTAATGTATCTAATATTGTCGGAGTTTCTGTAGTGTCACTACATGTTTGCAGACTTAGTAGGAAAAATACGGTGTTTTGCGCTGAGTCTGAAACACGGAGGTGACAATACCTCATTCCGGAAATATTATACAGCGTCATCAGCATACACCATTTTTTAAATCAGAAAAAAGCGACAATCTTCTGAAGAACTTAGGTCACCAGTCTCAATATTTGATTTCTCATTAGCCATAGTGGTAACAAAAGTGAAAAATCGTGGACATTTTCTGAAGGCTCCCGATTTTTTTTTCGATCGTTTAACACATAACATCACCAACCTTTCGAAGTTCCTCGGTCAGCTTCGTTGACTCACCGTCGTTCCCAGCGACGACGGCGTCCATTCGCGGCACTCACACACCCGAGCCTTGAGTCTGAAAAGTGATATGAAGAGTAACTGAATATCGTGTTTATTATTTACCTGTCATTTTATTGCCGGAACATCCTTATTCCCTGGCTTGAACGCCATCTCCATGGGAAAATCCATCGATGGGCCTAAAATGTCAATTTTTACGAAACTTAGTCGACGAAAAACAAGGGAAATAGCCAAAAACTGTGACGGAGTGGGCTGCGAGTCATAAAATACAACAAAGGTACAGTAAAATCGTTGAAAACGAAAGGAAAACGAGAAAAAGAGGAAAAAATGTCTGAAAATTCGTTGAGAA
Source organism: Caenorhabditis nigoni (assembly GCA_027920645.1). Taxonomy (NCBI): domain Eukaryota; kingdom Metazoa; phylum Nematoda; class Chromadorea; order Rhabditida; family Rhabditidae; genus Caenorhabditis; species Caenorhabditis nigoni. Next base: position 3,529,094 of record CP115866.1, on the reverse strand, counting down.
ATGGAGTGCCGATTTACGCTAAACAGCGCGCGCATGCGGGATTTCGGAGTGTCGTTGCGCGCTCTTTCAGCGAATTTGGCAGATTAATTCGGCAAACAACACCGAATAATGCAGAAAATTGGATGAAATTCGATTCGAAAATTGGAATAGTGCATACAGATCGATTTTTAAGCATGAAAACACAATTTTGACAGATTTCTGAAGGGGAGACGCCGCAATACAGTCTAAAGAAAGTGTGAAAAATTCTCGAAGGCAAAATTTTGGCCAATTTGAATTGGAATCGTGCGTTTTGCCTCGATTTCATGCCAATTTCAACGGAAATCGGTTATAAATCTTCCACGAGAGATCATTTCCATTTGAAAGCGTTATCTTCAAACTGTCAAACCGCCGACCTCATTATGTAAACTTCGGACGCCTAAAATGTTATCCAAAAAGTTTAGAGAACTTTTGAACAACAAAGACAACGAGTTCTTTTATGTGAACATGAAAATATCGTTAAATTTGTTATAGAAGGGCCACTTAACTTCTAATTTTGAGACAATTTATCTCGGTATCTGTAATAGATATTAAAAAGTTGTCAACTAATAAAATGTTGATCATAAAATCACAAACATTTTTCAGTAGACCACTTTTTCATATCACTCACAGTAACCGAGATAAATCAGGTGAAAGTTTGCAGTGTGGGGGCCCTTCTATTGCAGGTTTTGCGATAGGCACAGCCTCAGTCGAAGTCCCCCTCAATTCTCTTTAAGCACTTCATCCTAAATTTCGAAGCCTTTTCTGAACTTTGACAAGTTTTCGAATATTTTGTACATCTGAAATCTAACATTATTTTTCTAACATATGACGAGTTTCCCCCGCCAGTAGCACGCCAGCGCCCACTCAGCCGCCGTTCAGCCGCCAATCGTCCGTTCAGGATTATGAAGAGTTTTCTGAGAAAAATTTGAAAAACGTATCGTTAGAATTCGATTTCTTAGCGATTCTGACAAAAATCTCGAAAAGTCAAATTTTCCCAGATTTTTTAGTGGCTCGCCGACGGGCCATCGTTGGCCCTTCAGCGGTCTTCAGCCGCCACTCGCCCACTTTTGCCACACCTGCGGCCGCTTAGACTCCGCTCGCCCGCTATTGGGACTTACCGCTTTACCTGTGTATTGCCCGCGTAGTCTATTGGCTAACGCACCTGGCTTTTGTTCAAGAGGTCCCGGGTTCGAACCCACTTTGTGCCAAATTCTTTTTTATAAATTTTTACTAATAGGTAATGGTGAGTATACCATTTTCCTAGTGTTTTTAGAGATAATTCTTTCGTTTTGTCTCTTTTTTCCCTCCGATTCCCCTGCAAAATGAAACAATAAAGAGTGTCCTCTCCTCATCCCAACCATCATTAAACCCATAAACCCATCGACCATCTGTCGGCGCGAATTTCAAATTTAAATTATAAATGTATAAAGAGATGGGCAGCACAAATGTATTCATTGAGAGCAGACGGAGGAGGAGGAGGAGGAAATAAAACGATTTTATTAAATATTTTTTGATTGTTTTTCTCATTAGCATTGGAAAACGGAGGAGATTCGTGGACCATGACTAATTCCTGAGGATCATTTATTGTTCGTAATTTTCTCTGCGTCTCTCTATCTCTCTTTCTTTATGTTTATATGGATTTTTTGTTTATACATTTATATTTATTACCCCTTTATGTTTATTCAGTAAAATTATTGCGGACATCGCTACAAACAGATAGACATACAGAATTTTTGAGACTGCAAAAATTTAAGAAAGTGACGAAATGCCAGAAAATCTGAAATTGTGAAAATTAGAGAAAAATCAGAATTTTAGAATTCTCCTCTGCCTCCCTCTCACCTTTGAAAAGCCGGCCGTTCATATCCGCTTTCTGACGCCTATGACTCTGTTGCGCGCGTGGCCGAGTGGCTAACGCTCTCCGTTTTTGATCTAGAGGTTACAAGTTCGACTCCTCTTGGTGGTCGACTCTTTTTTTTTCGCTTTTTTCAATCTAAATTCTACAGCATTTGAAAACTGGAATTTCCAATTAATTTTCGTTTTTCATTTTTCAAAAAAAAAAAATTTTCAATTTCGAATTTCAATTGTTTTTCAAATCCTTCCATCCCCTTTCTCCAAGACATCTGTCACTTGTATATACGCTTTCTAAATACTAATACTATTATTATTTATATTATATAAATACAATAAGTCATTTTATAATTATTCCTCCCTCCTCCTCTCTTTCTCTGCGTCTCTCCACTTTCCAATACTCTCTCATTTTATTTATATTATTATATTTAATGATCGTTTCGGAAAATAGAATGCTCCAGAATATCTTTTCTTTAGAAATACAACTTTTTTTCCAATTCAAATGTTTTTGAAATTCTTTTTTTTTCGAATTCCAAAAACAGAACCGGTTCTTCTTCCTCTTCTTCTTCTTTCCCGCCTAATTTGAATGTTTAATTCATTTTTCTTTTTCTTTTTTTTTATTTATAAATAACCTTCACTTCTTCTCCTTCCCTTTCTATTCTGTTTCTTCCCTTCTATCTGTTGAAAACGAAAAGTAATTGGAAATTCCAGATTTTAAAGATGATTTTTGTCTTTTTAAATGTTTATGTTATGATTTAAAAAGAAAAAAAAAAGAGTTTTGCCGCTAGGTGGAGTCGAACTTGGGACCTCTAGATCAAAAGCGGGGTGCGTTAGCCAGTAGACTACGCGCGCAACAAGAGTCAAGGAGGTAGAAGCCGGATATGAACGGCCGGCTTTTCAGAGGTGAGCGGAGGGATAAGAGGGAGACAGAGGAGAATTTTTTTGCTCAATTTTTTGGAATTTTTTTGGAATTTTTTCTGAATTTTCATCAAAAATTCCCATTTTTTGTCCCTTTCCCTTTTGGAAGCAAAAGAAATGATAAAATTGAAAATCCCCAGAGGCGAAAAAATGTATTTTTATGTTGAAAAAAAAACATTTTTTTTCGAGTCAGCTTAACTTTTTTCTCTCTCAAGATTAATTTATTTTTCCCCACTCTCGCGTTTTCCCACAAAACGCAAAAATTTTTTAGTCATAAAATTTTTTTTGTTAGAAGAGGCAAAAAGAAGAAATTTTTTTGTTTTTTTTTGTGTAAAAAATGTACATATGTATATGTCTGAGGCTATAATCTTCTTGAGAAAACCAGAGGGAAGAATTGAAGAATTTTTGTTTGGAAAATTTTTTTTTATTTTTGAAAATTTCAAGTTTTTCGAAAGAAATCTAAAATTTGAATTTTTTGATGTTTTGAAAATCCTCGAACTCCTCTATTTTTGATCCTAGTTAATTTTTGATTTTGAATTCATATTTCGCGGGTCAAAACCTTTAAAATGAGCCCAAACACGTCTAGGCTCCGCCCACTTTGAGGGCTAGAGCGCCAGAGAAGCGAGACACACTGCGTCTCTAGCCCCTAAACTCAAAGTGGGCGGAGCCTAGTCGTGTTTAGGCTCATTTTGAAGCTTTCAACAAGCCTAAGATTAATTTCTGAGTTACAGAATCCCTGAATTTTTCGGATGTCTGAATTTCTGAACTTCTGAATTTCTGAACTTCTGAATTTCTGAATTTCTGAACTTCTGAATTTCTGAATTTCTGAATTTCTGAATTTCTGAATTTCTGAATTTCTGAATTTCTGAATTTCTGAATTTCTGAATTTCTGAATTTCTGAATTTCTGAATTTCTGAATTTCTGAATTTCTGAATTTCTGAATTTCTGAATTTCTGAATTTCTGAATTTCTGAACTTCTGAATTTCTGAATTTCTGAATTTCTGAATTTCTGAATTTCTGAATTTCTGAATTTCTGAATTTCTGAATTTCTGAATTTCTGAATTTCTGAATTTCTGAATTTCTGAATTTCTGAATTTCTGAATTTCTGAATTTCTGAATTTCTGAATTTCTATAATTTCCCAAATTGTACTTTTTCCTCCTCTTTTTTTTTCTTCTAAAATCGTGCTCAATGTGTGCTCATTGAGCAAATTTGGGCTTGTTATAAAGAAAAGGAAAACGAGAGGCCCAAAAGGCGAATCGAAAAATAAATAAATAAAATTTCGCTTTTCTCCCCTCCTGTCAATTTTCCTTTAGTTTTGTTCCGTCTTTTCTTTTTGATTTATTGTTTGTCCAATTCCTTTTCCTCAAAACTGCTCGTGAGCTCATTTTTCCATTTTTTCTCGGTCACTTTTATCAATTAGTCATGTTTAAAAAAAGAATAAAAAAGCTTTTTGCCCCATTTTGCCACCAAGTGGAGTCGAACCCCGGACCTCTTGAACGGTAGGCAAAAGCGCAGCCACTGCGCCACAGCGGCAGTTGGAGACGAATGGTGTAGAGGGCGTATAGGTGGGCGCGCTTTTTGCAACTTTTAAGGGGTCGAAGAGCGGAATTATAAAAATGTAAAAATGTGAAAATTGTATAATTTTTACACTTATTTTCCTTTTTTTAACAAAAAAGACTAAAAAACCGGCTTTGTTTTTCTCCGTGCCGGCGCCTTTCTCTTTTCTATTCAAAAACGCTTTACGCATAATGAAAAAAAGGCGAAAAAAGTTATGAGAAATAGTGGGAGAAACAGAGAGACAGCAGAGATTGTGTAATATACAATTTATTTTACAATTTTCAAGAATTTTATTATGCGAAGGGAAAGCAAAGCGCTTTTTCGCTTCTTTTTTGTTTGGTGGAGATTAGAAATAGAGATCGAAATTATTCTTTTAGTTGAGATTTTGCGAGTTTTCTGACTTTTTGAGTTACTGTCTTTTAGATATTCAGAAATTCTAAAATTGCTGAGAAGTTTCTAATTTCTTTGAATCGAACACTCATGGATTTTTAGAGATTTAGAATCTCCAGATACTGTAAAACCAAGACTCCCTTAACCTATAACTTTGAGTCAATTTATCTCGGTTCCTGTCAAAGATATGAAAAAGTAGCCAACTAATAAAATGTTTATCTTAATATCACCAACATTTTATCAGTTGACACATTCTTGATATCTCCTACAGAAAATGAGATATATGGGCTCAAAGTTGACCGTTTGAGGCGCCGTTCTTTCTTATAGTTAGAGTGTTTACAGTAGTCCTGAAACTTAGCGTTCTGAGAGATATATACCCTTTTTATACATATAAAATGTATAATATATATAAATTTATTTATAGTAAATTCTCTTTTCTCTCTCTCTCTCTCTCTCTCTCTCTCTCTCTCTCTCTCCAACTATACACAAATAATTTCTCTGCGTCTCTTCCCCTCCCACACTCTCTCACTATTTTTGTTGAAAAAAGCGAAATTTTTTTTGCGAAATGTATAAATAATATCATATTTTCCCTCCCTCCACCCCATTTCTCTCCCTTTTTCCCATTTTTCTTTTACGATTTTTTTTCCGGATAGGAGAAAAAAATTTCAATCAATTTCAGAAAAATAATTGGATTTTGTAAATGAAAATTAAGAAACCTGTTTTTATTAAATAAAGTTACACCTTTGTGAACAAAATTTGAAACAAAAATTGAAATTTTAAATTTACAAATTGCTATTTTTAAATTTTCTACCAGTTTTTGAAATTTGAAACACAAAAATTCAAATTCAGTGAGGTAAGAGCTTCAAAATGAGCCCAAACACGACTAGGCTCCGCCCACTTTGGGGGTTAGCGCGCCAGAGAAGCGAGACACTCTGCGTCTCTGACCCCTCAGCTCAAAGTGGGCGGAGCCTAGGCGTGTGGGGGCTCATTTTAAAGTTCTTAATGAGACTAAGAAGAATTTAGAAGTGTTTCAGAGCTTCAAAGTTCTTTATAAAAAATTTCAGAGATACATTTTTGTGAAATTGAAAAAATTTCAATTTTCCGTTTTCAGAAAAATAATGGGATTCTATTTTTTCCTTTTTTTTTCTGAAATTGTATTTTTAATGCATTAAAATTTTTTTTGTGTGAAAATTGAAAAAACCTGTTTTTCGGTAAAAGAGGTTACACCTCTGTGTACAGATGGGGGGAATTTAATGCAAAAATAGAAAAATTGTATTTTTTTGAAAAATCAAAATTTCGAAAATATTTTTTCGTTAAAGTTTTCGAAATTTAAGTTCTTTGATGTTTTGAAAATTGGAATTTTTTGAAATTCAGAAACTCAGAAATTCAGAAATTCAGAAATTCGAAAATTCAGAAATTCAGAAATTCAGAAATTCAGAAATTCAGAAATTCAGAAATTCAGAAATTCAGAAATTCAGAAATTCAGAAATTCAGAAATTCAGAAATTCAGAAATTCAGAAATTCAGAAATTCAGAAATTCAGAAAATTCAGAAATTCAGAAATTCAGAAATTCAGAAATTCAGAAATTCAGAAATTCAGAAATTCAGAAATTCAGAAATTCAGAAATTCAGAAATTCAGAAATTCAGAAATTCAGAAATTCAGAAATTCAGAAATTCAGAAATTCAGAAATTCAGAAATTCAGAAATTCAGAAATTCAGAAATTCAGAAATTCAGAAATTCAGAAATTCAGAAATTCAGAAATTCAGAAATTCAGAAATTCAGAAATTCAGAAATTCAGAAATTCAGAAATTCAGAAATTCAGAAATTCAGAAATTCAGAAATTCAGAAATTCAGAAATTCAGAAATTCAGAAATTCAGAAATTCAGAAATTCAGAAATTCAGAAATTCAGAAATTCAGAAATTCAGAAATTCAGAAATTCAGAAATTCAGAAATTCAGAAATTCAGAAATTCAGAAATTCAGAAATTCAGAAATTCAGAAATTCAGAAATTCAGAAATTCAGAAATTCAGAAATTCAGAAATTCAGAAATTCAGAAATTCAGAAATTCAGAAATTCAGAAATTCAGAAATTCAGAAATTCAGAAATTCAGAAATTCAGAAATTCAGAAATTCAAAAAATTTCGAAAATTCAAATTTCAAAAGTACACCTCTCATCATTTCTCTAACCCATTAAATTTTGAATTCTTCCCCTAACATTTGCTCATTTGCACAATATATTAAAATGAGCACAAAATGTGCTCATAAAATGTCTTTTCCCCTCTTTTTCCTCCGATATTCTCTCTAACTTCTCTGCGTCTCGCTCCCTCCCACTCTCTCGCTCTCTCTCTCTTTTATTCATTAGTTATATCTCTTTTCCATTTCCTCTTCTCTTTTGTGGTTTCGAAAATTTGACATTCAAAATTTTAGAACTTCTTCATTTCTGAATTTTAGAACTTTCAAAATACAAAATTCTTTAATTACCCCCTAATTAAGTCCCCTAAATTACCCCAAAAACGACAAAATTCAAATTTAAAATGTCTATTTAAATGTCCATCCATCCCCCCCCCCACCAGATGTTCATTCGATTTATGTATGTATCAAAAATGGAAATTAGAAAATACTAAATTTTAGGAGAGAGACGCAGAGAAACACCGATTTTTTGAATTTTCTACTATTTTTGAACTTTTGAAAGTTAAAAATTCAAATTTGGCTGGTCAAGAGCTTCAAAATGAGCCCAAATACGACTAGACTCCGCCCACTTTGAGGGCTAGAGCGCCAGAGAAGCGAGACACACTGCGTCTCTAACCTCAAAACTCAGAGTGGGCGGAGCCTAGTTGTGTTTGGGCTCATTTCAAAGCTCTTCTCACTCTAAATCCGAAGAAAGTAGTTTCACAAAAATTGGACAAAAATCAACCAAGTTACGGTCGTTTTACCAAAAAAAGAGCGCCAGAGAAGCGAGACACACTGCGTCTCTAACCTCAAAACTGAAAGTGGGCGGAGCCTAGCCGTGTTTGGGCTCATTTTAAAGCTCTCAATGAGTTCAACACATATTTGTAAGTTTCAGAACCTCAAAATGTTTCGTAAGAGCTCTTTATAATAATAATAATAATAATTTATTACGATGTAAAATCGTGAGAAATACAATGACATAAATATTAAATAGGAAAAGAATAAGAATAAGCATTACAATTAAGAAAAGAGAAAAAAGTAACACGTTTAAGAGCTAGAGAAAAGAATTGACATAAAAATGAAGAGACAAGTAGGCAGAAAAGAAAAAAGTGGGACAAAAAATAAATAAGACATGAAGAGACATAAATAAGGCATAATTAAGAAATGGATTGACATTAAGACCAATATTAAATACAATGAGACATAGTTATAGGTAAGAAATCTGAAAAAGACCTTCAATATCATTTCGGCTTCATTATTGCGCTAAGAGTACGATTTGTGAAAAAGTTCCCCTTAATTTTGGTTCTATGTTTTGCCCAAATAAACCTCGTTTTAGTACGCGTTTTGTTATTTGAGTCTATCTTGAAAAATTTATTTGTTTCAATATTTACTTTCCCTGATAGCATCTTACTTAGAAATTTGCGGTCCGTGGCAATGCGACGCGATTCTAAAGAAGTAATGCCGTATAGCTCATTGCGTTCTGATGCTGATTTATATTCTGAATCATCAGTTCTAATGAACCTTCCTAGTTGTCTGCTGAAAAGTCTTCTGGTAAAGGCGTTCTGAACTGATTCTATAGCTTTAATGTCATTTTTCTTTCTTGGATTAGTTACAACTGTTGAATACTCTAGAATAGGCCGAACAAACGTTTTGTAAAGTAGTAAATGTAGTCTAGTATTGTCGCTTCTGTATCTATGAAAAATTTGTGACATTACGAATTTTGCTCGGTTGTTGAATTTTCGCCAATGTTCGGAAAAGCTAAGCTGTGGGTCTATCATGAATCCGAGATCCCTAACGAGCGACTGTCTCTTAATTGCGGCGCCTCCTATTTTGTACTCGAATATTTTAGGGTTTGAGCCCAAACTAATGCATACTGTTTTCTCCTTGTTCAGAGCCAGTTTGTGTTCATCAGACCATTCAGCTATTGCTGTAATTGCTGTATGGAGTGGAGTAACGGTAGCTTTTTTATCTATGATTGCGTATAATTTCAGGTCATCAGCGAACTGCTTACAATACACATTAGGAGGTAAAGTTTGCGAAATTGAGTTTACATAGACCCCAAATAGTACTGGAGATATTACGGATCCCTGTGGAACTCCACATTCGGCTTTTTTAGGATTAGATAGATGCTCGCCTACTTTTACACGGAATACACGGTTTATTAGAAATGATTTTATCCAACAAATTAGGTTTCTATTGAATTTCAGTTCTAAGAGTTTGTCAAGTAGTCGGCAATGAGGAACGCGGTCAAATGCCTTTGCATAATCGAAATAGAGAATATCAACTTGTTTTCCTGCATCTAGAGCATCAGTCCAGTCATTAATTGCCTCTAACATACATGTGGTCGTAGATTTGTTAGCTAAAAACCCATGCTGCGATGCACTCCAAAAGTTAGATTTGATTAGATGCGAGTGTATACTTTTCAGTAAACACCTCTCATATATGCGACAAATGTGGGAGGTAAGGCTAATAGGGCGGTAATCTGTGCCTAATTTGGGGTTGGCTATTTTATTCAGGGGTACGACTATTGACTGTTTCCATTGGTTTGGCACTTCACCTCTCATCATTGTTAGGTTGCAAAACTGAGCAATTTGACTACTTATTAGAGGACCGATCATTTTTATGAATTTGAACGGGACTAAGTCGGAAGTTATAGAACATGAGCTACAAAACATCGATTTCAAAACATCGATTTCATGATAATCCTAAATCCGTTATTTATATTTAGGCCACCCCATATGTCGCCTCATTTTTATTTCTGAATGAGAAAATTGAAAATTCTCAATTCCCCAAAATTTTACATTCAATTTTAATGGCGTTTTTCCGTTTCTCTGTCCCCCCAAATGACCGGACCCCCGGCCATTCTGTGTCCCACCCACGACAGCTGTTCCATGGGGTTTATGGCATTTTTCTGTCTGTCTGTCGGTCTGTTTGTCCAAGATGTCCGAAAAGTTATGAAAAAAGAAAAGTTAGAATTTTCGGAACTTTTGAGGTCTTTGGAGGTCTCTCTCTCTCTCTCTCTCTCTTTCTCTCTCTCTCTCGCATTTTTTATGAGAACACACAATTTCTCTTCTTTTTCTATACTATTTCTTTTTTATCATATTTTTTTTTCCAAATTTTTTTTTTCATTTTTCATGACTTTTTCCCTTTTTGCCCGCTTATCTCCCATTCTCTCTCTATCTGGAATTTTCAGCGAAAATTTCTTTATTTTTAGACATTCAACAAATTGCAAAACATGATGCTCCAAAAAATGTTGCCTCCTCCAAAAATCGAAAATTTCGGTTCCTCGGTATCCAGTCAAGAATCCGTTAGAAGCTCGATTTCTCCTGAAAATCTTGAGGTAAGCAATTATTTGGTCTTGAAACTCAAAAATTCATATTTGGCGATTCAAGAGCTTCAAAATGAGCCTAAACACGCCTAGGCTCCGCCCACTTTGAGGTTAGAGACGCAGCGTGTCTCGTTTCTCTGGCACTCTAGCCTCAGAAGTGGGCGGAGCCTAGTCGTGTTTGGGCTCATTTTGAAGCGGTTAACTTGCCAAATTTTAATTAAAAACCCTAAATCAATGAAAAACAAGACTGAAAGGATTTGAGGCTAGAGCACGAGAAGCGAGACACTCTGCGTCTCTAACCTCAAAATTCAAAGTGGGCGGAGCCTATTCGTGTTTAGGCTAATTTTGAAGCTCTCAGAGAGCCTGGAACAATTTTTTTGCAAAACTATCTTCTGGAATTCTGGAAATCTTTTTGAACTCGAAAAAAATATTTTCTCAAAAAAGTTTTTTTTTTGTGTGTGTCTCAAAATATAATTGTTACAATTTCTTTTTGCTATGATGCTTTTTAACATTTGTTTTCAAACACACACAATTTTTTCTCTTTTCTTTTTATTTTTTGTTTAATTGAAAAAAGAAAACTTTTTTCTCTCTCTCCGGAAAAAAGAAGAGAAAAAATCAGGATACAAGCCTCACATTACTTTAAAGGCACATAACTCAAAAACTACAGTAACTACAAAAAATAGATTAACTACAAAAATGTAGTGCATTAAATTTTACACATTTTGTTAGTTGACAAATGTTTGATAACTTTTTTAGTTTTTGAGATATGCGCCTTTAAATTTACAGTACCCCTCCGCCCTTCCTTTTCGAGCGCTCCAACTTTAAAGACGCATATCTCAAAAACCAAATGACCTAGTTACAATTTTTAAACTACAAAAATGTTTAAAATTTTATGATTTACAATTTTGCAATCACTAAAATCTTTCTAGCTGTCTTAGTTTTTGAGTTATAGTGTTTTGAACTATTGAACCTAAAAAATTGGAAAATTGTATGCCTCCTCTCTCTCCTCTAAACCAGAAATATATTATTTTTATTTTTCCAAAAAAGAGAAATTTTTTCAAAAAAAAAAAAACGCCACCAACCAAACAAATAATTTTGTTTTTCCTTCTTCCTTCTTCCCCACATTTTCCAATTCTTTCACAAATTTTTTTTTGTGAAAACGAAAAAAAAATTTTTTTTCCTCAAAAAAAAGTTTTTTTGTGTCTGTGTGCACACATATAAAACTAATAAAAGTATTATACATGTATTTTTTGATTAATAAAATTTTTTCGCGTTTCTAGAAAACGGCTTATCACAAAAAATTGATAAGGAATTTTTTTTTGGAAAATTGAGAAAAAAAAATTTTTTATGAGAATATTTTTTTTGAAATTCTAGGTGAGCACACGGTTTTTGTGTGTTTTGTCCTAAAAAACAAACAAAAGAGACTTTTTTTTTCGAATTTTCCGATTTGACCATTCCATACCGAAAGTTTTTCGAAAAATGAGCACAAAAATTTTCTGGAGCCCGGGCCCCCAAGGTTGTGCTCAATTATCTCGGTTCCTATGAGAGATATCAAAAGTTTGTCAACTGATAAAATGTTGCTGATATCATGATAAACATTTTATCAATTGACAACTTTTTGATATCTCTCACAGAAAATGAGATATATAAGCTCAAAGTTGAAAGTCATTGCGCCCTTCTATTACAGGTTCTACGGTACTTCCCCTTTCCATACTTTTTTCGCCTTCCCTCAACCAAATATTTATAAAAATCGTTTTTTTTTTGTTTATTTTGCCCACAATTTTTGATTTTTTTTTCTATCGAATTTTTTTTTGAAATTTTCAGGATCTCATGGAGGACAACGTCGTCAAAAATGAAGATGTCGAAATTTCAGAGAGAGTGAAAAAGTTGGAAAACGATTTTGTTTTTATTAAACATCAGGTGAGAATTTCTGAATTTCTGAAAATTTGAATTTCTAAAAAACTCCCTTTTCCAACAAAACAGTTCTGTAATTGCCCCCTAATTAAGTCCCCCTAATTACCCTAATAACGACAAAATTTAAATTTAAAACGTCCATTTAAATGTCCATCAATCCCCTACCACCAGATGCTCATTCGATTTAACCATTTATTTATGTACCAAAAACGAACATTAGAAAATACTAAATTTTAGGAGAGAGAGACGCAGAGAAAAACCTATTTTTTGAGTTTTCTACTACTGTAAAACTTTTAAAAGTTGAAAATTCAAATTTGGCGGGTCAAGACCTTCAAAATGAGCCCAAACACGTCTAGGCTCCGCCCACTGTGAGGTTAAAGCGCCAGAGAAGCGAGACACTCTGCGTCTCTAACCCCTAAGCTCAAAGTGGGCGGAGTCTAGTCGCCTTTTGGCTCATTTTGAAGCTCTCGATGAGCTTGAAACGGATTTGCAGGTTTCAGAATCCCATAAAATGCATTTCCGAGTTTCCAAATTCCTGAATTTCTGAAAATTTCAAAAAATTAAAAATTTTGAAATTTTTCGCATTTTTTACTTTAAAAAATTTATTTGAATTTTGCGCATTCCTCTAACAAATAAGCTATTTTTCCGAAAAGAAAAGTTGACATTTCTGACCATATGCACGCATCGGTAAACATTACAAAAAAAAACGGACACCTTTCAAAAAGCAAAAAAAAAATCTGGATTCCAAAAATAAATGAAATGTCAATAAACGAAAATTTTTGGTATTATGAAATTATATTTTGTTTGCTTTTGTATTTCTCGGAATTATTGGAGTCATGACATTATGGATAAAAATATAATAAATTTTCAGCTCACCTCAATTATGACACATCTACACGTTGAGGGATGTAAGTGTACAACATGCGTTAAAGTCAAAGAAGAAAAGACACCGAAAAAAGAGGTACGGTATTATATCTTCAACAATTTTGCAAAACTGTTTTTAAGCTTATTTTGAAGCTCATAAAAGGCCGATTCTGGCAATATAATTTTCATAAAATTTGGTTGAAAACTAACCAAGTTACGGTTGTTTTATCAAAATGGCTAGGGCGCCAGAGAAGCGAAACACACTGCATCTCTAATCTTATTCATTTAAGAGGCCGGAAACTAAGAAATTCAAAATTAGCAAGTCAAGAGCTTCAAAATGAGTATAAACACGCCTGGGCTCCGCCCACTTCGGGGGCTAGAGCGCCAGAGAAGCGAGACACACTGCGTCTCTAGCCCAAACTCAAAGTGGGCGGAGCCTAGTCGTGTTTGGGCTCATTTCAAAGCTCTTGATAAGCCAAATTCAATTAATCTCCTCATTTTGGTTGAAAATCAATACTTTTCCAGAACGACGCCATCGAAATGTTGTCCCACCTATTCCCCAACGCCTCTCTAGAACAAATCCAATCACTTCTGGACCTCTCGAAAAAGAGCAAAGCACCAAATCAAGTCACACCAAAAGAGGTGGTCCCTGAAACAGCAGTAATCCCCAAACCTCTTGCAGATCAAGGCCTAAAATTGGGACAGGGCTATGAAAATGGGAATGGTGCTGGAAAAATTCAAACCGAGCGATATTCGGAACCAGCGAGGAAGGTTAAGAAGTTCAGTTTGCCGCCAGCAGTGACAAATTTTTTGCAGAGAAAGGATAGTGGAAATGGTAAGCAAAACTTCGAATTTTGTAAAAAAATTTCTTTAAAAAAATCTCATTTTCAGCTCTAATCCAACCAAACACACCAAACTCGAACACTGCATCACCTGGACCATCTTCATCGGACGGAGACGATCATATTGATACCCCGTTAGATATGCAGGTTCAGTCGAGTACGGTACCGTCCACACCGACTGCTGGAGGAGGAGCCAATTTGTTCACTCAATGTGAGTAATTTTTTAGGTTTTTTTGACTAAAAATTTTTAAAAACGTACGGAAAATTGTTCTAAATTTAAAAAATATACAAAAAATGACCCTAAATCGCAAAAAAATGAGCTAAAGTTAGCATTTTGAGCGTTTTTTGAGATTTTCGTATACTTGGCTCAGTGGGTTTCTCAGTTACCGATCTGAACACCAAAGTTCGATTCCTCACGCGTTCAAATTTTTTTTGTTTTTTGTAGTCACTCAAAAAATGCAAAAATCCGGATAGACAGACACACAGAAGGCCATTTTTTGAGATTTTTTTTGAAAATATCAGATTTTTCGAAAAAATCAAAATTTTCAGAATCCGATCGTGTTTAGGTTCATTTTGAAGCTCTTATTATGCAAAACTCAAGAATATGAGTATCATGAAAATTGGACAAAAATTGACCAAGTTACGCTCGTTTTACTGGAAAGGCTAGAGTGACAGAGAAGCGAGACACACTGCGTCTTTAACCTCAAAACTCAAAGTGGGCGGAGCCTAGTCGTGTTTAGGCTCATTTCAAAGCTCTTATCATGCTGAACTCGAAAAAATTGATTTCACATAAATTGGGCCAAATTGGACCAAGTTATGATCGTTTTACCAAAAAGCTGGTGCGCTAGATAAATCAGACACACTGCGACCCAAGGGGCCTCCAAACTCAAAATGGGCGGAGCCTAGGCGTGCTTAGGCTTATTTTGAAGCGCTTGACAAGACAAATTGATTCATGTTAGTTTTATAATGTTTAGGACAGATCTGGCCAGGTTACAGTAGTTTTAGTATTACAAAAATTAGGTTGAAGCTTGAGAAAACCACAAACAAAAGCCAATTTTCAGCCATGATGGATATGCTGAAACACAACGCTGCTCACTCAACCGGCTCACCTGGCTTCCTTCGCGGTCGAGGCCGCGGTCGACCAAAGTTAATTGGAGATGAGCTAGACGCAGACCTAGTGGACTACATGGTCACACTAAAGAACGCGGATCCCCATAAAGGCAACTTCACAGCCTCGCAGGCTCTTCATATGGCACGACAATATATTCTGGAGAGAGCTCCAGGCCTTCTAGAAGAGCACGGTGGCCATGTGAAACTGAAATTGACGTGGGCCATGAAACTAGTCTCCAGAATCGGTGAACGACAGAAAGAAATCGAGTTGGGTCTGCCGGCTGGAACACTTTCGAACATGGGACGAAATTTGACAAATCTACCGACTGGTGGAAATTTTATGGCTGATATTATGGCTCAGAACTTGTTTTCGCAGCAGTTGATGATGGGAAACTTGTTGGGAGGGGGAAGTCCGAAACAGAATGAGGAGAATATTCATGTGAAGAAGGAGAAAGAAGGTGAGGACATTTTTTGAGAAGATTTTTGAAATTTCTCACTTTTGTAGTTTACAATATTTTGATAGTTGTATTAGTTTTTGAGATATGCGCCTTTAAAGTCGGCGCGTGCTCAAAAAGGAAGCGGGCGTAGAGACGCCGAGTTTAAAGGCGCAAACTAAAAAGGTTACCAGAAAGTTGAAAACTAACAAAATATGCTAAATTTCCTGCTTTTTATTTCGTTAGTTGACAACTTTTGAATAGCTCTTTTAGTTTTCGAGGTATGCGCCTTTAAAGTTGCTGCGCGCGTTTTTCATGCGCCTCTTCCCCGCTCCTTTCTCAAGCGCGGGAAACAAATAGCAGGCGCCGACTTTAAAGGCGCATACCTCAAAAACTACTGTAGCTATGAAAAAATTGTCAACTGATAAAATATGAGATTTTTTACACTCTACAATTTGTTGGTTGAAAACTTTCTGATAACTGGTCTGGTTATTGAAAAATACGTTTTCAAATTTGAGACACCTAGAATTACAGGGGGCGTTTTTCTGAAGCGCGCGTCAACTTTAAAGGCTCATATCTCCAAAACTACTGTATCTACCAAAAAGCAATGGACTAACAAACTGTTTACAATTATGTAATCTTCATTTTGCTAGTTGATAGTTTTTTAATAGCTTCTTTAGTTCTTGAGATATGCGCCTTTAAAGATAGCGCCTCACCAAATGAGGCCGCAAAGGGTTGCGTCTCTTTAAAGGCGCATACCTAAAAAACTAGAGGAGATACCAAAAAATATTTAATAGCCATACTAAATCGCATGAAATTTTACATATTTCGTTAATTAACAGCTTTTCGATAACTTTCCTAGTTTTTGAGATATGCGCCTTTAAAATTGGCGCTCGCCTACTCCCTGCGTCTCTCCTCTTCTCCTTCTCTAGCGCCGCCGACTTTAAAGGCGCATATCTTGAAAACTAAAAACGTTATCAAAAACCTGTAAATTACAAAATTACAGAACTTTAAATGTCACATATTTTGTTATTTGGCACTTTTTCAATAGCTCATCTAGTTTTCGAGATATGCGCCTTCAAAGATAGCGCACCTCCTCTACTGGAGTGTGCCAATTTCAAAGGCGCATATCTCAAAAACTACTGTAGCTAGCAAAAAATTTTAAACCTCAAAAAAATAATTCATAAAGTTTACTCTTCAATACTTTTAATTTCCCGCCATTTTCAGTGACCCAAATGCCTGAAATTGTGAATATCAAAGAACTCGCATTCATCAACAACTTCCTCGCCGAACTCAATGACAATAACGGAGAAGCTGGACCGTCAGCGGCTCTTTTTGCTCCAAAATCTTAATTATTTTGTGTCTTAATTACCCTTAATTACCCCCGATCATCTCAAAAAGCACAAAAACCCGATTTTATGGGTATTTCTCCGACTTATTTTGTACCCTATGTACCATTTTAGGTACCCATTTTTTTTTTCGTCACTGAAAATCTCAAATTACAGTATTCCTTTTTGTTGAAAAATCAATAAACATATTTATTCTACCGTAACCATATCGTTTCTCGAGAATTCTACAGTATTCCAAATTTCAAAAATCGCTTTTTCATAGTTTTTGGCTCCTGAAGTCCCTGTAGATGACATCTGAATCGTCGTCGTTTGCGAATTTTGAGATTTGATTTTCTTGAAAAAAATATTGAAAAAATTCCAATCGCCAAGTGATAAGTGGGAATCATCTGGAATGATAAGATCAATTTTTTGAAAAAAAAAGTTTAAAAAGGATTACTGTAGAAGAGAATGTGCGAATTCCGAATAAATTATAGGGGTCTGAAACTATTAAACTTCCAAAATATCGGAAGAATACGACCAGAAAAACGTAAATTCCAAATAAAATGATATGAACGAAAATTACGAATATTGAGAATTTTGTAGATTGATAAACTTCTTCCAATTGATATTTTACTGATAATGAAGCATTGGAAAGTGCCTTTTTTAGTTGAGAATTTCGAAAAATCAAACGAAAATTCAGAATTATATCGATAAGATTTAAAAAGAAGAGAATTGTGTAGAATGTGAACATCTGAAACTTTATATTTGAATTTTTTGAGAATTTTGAGCTTTTAGAATATCTAAAAATGGCCCAGGACCCAGGACCCAGGAATCCGGGAATCCGGACATCCGGGAATCCAGGAATCCAGGAATCCGGGAATCCAGAAATCTGGGAATCCGGGAGTCCGGGAATCCAGGAATCCAGGAATCCGGGAATCCAGAAATCTGGGAATCCGGGAGTCCGGGAATCCGGGAATCCGGGAATCCGGGAATCCGGGAATCCGGGAATCCGGGAATCCGGGAATCCAGAAATCTGGGAATGCGGGAGTCCGGGAATCCGGGAATCCGGGAATCCGGGAAACCGGGAATCCGGGAATCCTGCAATCCGGGAATCCGGGAATCCGGGAATCCGGGAATCCGGAAATCCGGGAATCCGGGAATCCGGAAATCCGGGAATCCGGGAATCCGGGAATCCGGGAATCCAGAAATCCAGGAATCCGGGAATCCGGGAATCCGGGAATCCGGGAATCCGGGAATCCGGGAATCCGGGAATCCGGGAATCCGGGAATCCGGGAATCCGGGAATCCGGGAATCCAGGAATCCGGGAATCCGGGAATCCGGGAATCCAGGAATCCGGGAATCCAGGAATCCGGGAATCCAGAAATCTGGGAATCCGGGAATCCAGGAATCCAGGAATACCGGAACCCAGAAATCCGGTAATTCGAGAATCCAGGATTCTGGGAACCGAGTATCCGGGAATCCAGGAATCCAGAAATCCGGTAATCCGAGAATCCGGGAATCCGGGAATCCGGGAATCCGGGAATCCGGGAATCCGGGAATCCAGGAATCCGGGAATCCAGGAATCCGGGAATCCAGGAATCCGGGAATCCAGAAATCTGGGAATCCGGGAATCCAGGAATCCAGGAATACCGGAACCCAGAAATCCGGTAATTCGAGAATCCAGGATTCTGGGAACCGGGTATCCGGGAATTCCAGGAATCCAGAAGTTCAGAAATTCGGAAATTCTAAAATTCTAAAAACTTTTTGAGCGGCATCCGGTGGATTGACTGAAAATGAAACTGATGGATCCAGAAAATCCTCATCCTGGAAAATATTGAAAACAATACAGAAATTAATGATAATCTGAAATTTTGAAATTTGAAAAAATCCAAAAATCAAAAAAAAAACTTACATTGATATTGACTAATAATGGACCCAAAATAACTGGAAATTGCTCATATTTTTCCAGAAATTTCATTGCAAAATATCGCTCAAATGTGATAAAAAATGGAAAAGAAGTTGATAAAGTGATAAGAAATGAGATAGTTGATAAAAGGATTTTATGATAAAATGGAGGGACCAAGAGATCACAATTAGTATGAGCAATGAATGGATTGAGGGATTGGATTGTCTGAAAAATTGAAATGTTTTCAGATTTTTAGATTTCTGAACTTCTGAATTTCTGAACTTCTGAATTTCTGAACTTCTGAATTTCTGAACTTCTGAATTTCTGAATTTCTGAATTTCTGAATTTCTGAATTTCTGAATTTCTGAATTTCTGAATTTCTGAATTTCTGAATTTCTGAATTTCTGAATTTCTGAATTTCTGAATTTCTGAATTTCTGAATTTCTGAACTTCTGAATTTCTGAATTTCTGAATTTCTGAATTTCCGAATTTCTGAATTTCTGAATTTCTGAATTTCTGAATTTCTGAATTTCTGAATTTCTGAATTTCTGAATTTCTGAATTTCTGAATTTCTGAATTTCTGAATTTCTGAATTTCCTGGAAATGCTGGATTTTCGAACATTCTGGAATTTCAGAATTCTAGACTTTCATAGTGGTCTTTTTCCTCACCGCTGTGACCGTATAAAAAATGGAAAAAAGGATCAAAGAAACGAAATATCCAACAAAAATCGCTTTCAAATTCCCATGAAAACTCGATGTCCATAATTTGAAAATCAAAAAATAGGCCAATGGAAAAATCGATAATCCAGAAACGAGAATTTGATAAAAACTCGAAGTTCGAAAGATTGGATTGTAGGCTTGGAGGAATTGAATTGTACAATTTTCAGACATTTTCAGACTAAATTTCTGAATTTCTGAACTTCTAGAAGTTTCCTAGACATGTGGAGAGGGGTCGTAAATTAGCTGACGTAGGTCCTGGATTCTTGGAAATCATAAATTTCAAGGAAATTGGAAAAAGTGATTCATGGATTCTTCTTTTTCGTAGACTTCCAGAGACCAGAAATCTGCCTCTTATTTTGGAATCACCAAGTTCAAAAAATGTTTGAACTATACCTGAAGAAAACATACGATATCTCAAAAACTGAAGGAATTAGGAAAAAATGATCATTTACAAAAATGTAGAGCTTAAAAAGTTACACATTTTTGTAATTGACAACTTTTTGTTAGGTTTCTTAGTTTTTGAGATATGCGCCTTTAAAGTTGGCGCGCTAATTTGAACACCAAAGCCACAAGAGAGACGCAGACAACGAGAGTGTCTAGCTTCTCTGCGTCTCCTCACCCAAAATATTCTAGTCAAGTGAACAGCACTATGACTGTTAGCTTTACTTTTAGATTTTCTCTTTGGAATACGGTAGATAGAGTTAGATATGCAGGTTGAACGCTAAAAAACTTCCCACGTTTTCCAAATTTCAAAAAATATTCCAAAAGTCTTAAAATTATTCCAACCAAAGTTCCTGGAAACTTTTGAGAATAGACAAGATGAGAATTGGTACGGTATCTACTTCAATTCTACTCCTTTTTTGTCTTTGTCTGAAAAATGCCGTCTCTTTCGGCATGATTGACTATCAGAGAATGAAGCCAAAAGGCGATGATGGGACAGGTAAGTAAAATAGGGGATATCTCGAAAACTAGAAAAGCTTTTGAAAAAATGGTGGATACGAAAATGTAGAACTTAAAATTTCACACATTTTTGTAGTTGTCGAAATTTTGCTAGACTTTTTAGTTTTTGAGATATGCGCCTTTACAAGTTGGCGCGTCTAGAGACGCAGAGAAGCTAGACACTCTCGCCTTTCTGCGGCTCTAGCAAAGCAACGAAGGTTTTTAATTTTTTTCAGGCTCTACCATCACAGTAGCCGAGACTACAGTAACCTTGCCTACTGTAACTGTCACAGAAAAGAAGACTACTGTAGTTCCTACCACCCAGAAAATCGAAACCACTACAACTTTGAATCCAAATATTCGACTTATCGATGAAGCACAGAGAAACGCGTTTTTGGCTAATAGCAACAATCACCGTGACGTTCATTTAGCTGGAAGATTTGCGTTTGTTTGGGTGAGTAAGAGACGCAGAGAAGCTAGACACTCTCGCTGTCTGCGTCTCTCTTGTGGCTTCGTTCTAACGCGCCAACTTCAAAGGCGCATATCTCGAAACCTAGGAGAGCTATAAAAAAGTTGTCAACAACAAAAATGTGCGAAATTTTATGCTCTACATGTTTATAGTTAGCAATTTGTAGTTTCATTGAACGGTCTTCGAGATATGCGCCAGTGTTGAGCGGAATTCCGTCTTCCGTCTTCCGTTTTCCGTCTTCCGTGGTTTTTTCTGTTCCGTCTTCCGGCTTCCGTCTTCCGTCCGGAAAAAATTGTTCCGTTTTCCGTCTTCCGTCTTCCGTGAAGTCCGGAAAAATCTCAGTAAACGGAAGCCTAGAATTTTTTAGGATTTGTTGAACTTTTAGTAAATTTTCCCTAATTCTCTCGGCACATCTGTCTAATTCCAAAACCGATGGAAAAATTCGAACCTAAAGTACTGTTCAATTCAAAACTAGCTATTTTTATCACTCGTTTTTTCGTCTTCCGTCTTCCGTTTTCCGTCTTCCGTGGATTTTCTTGTTCCGTCTTCCGGCTTCCGTCTTCCGTCCGGAAAAATTTATTCCGTCTTCCGTTTTCCGTCTTCCGTCAAAAAAAATTTTGTTCCGTTTCCGTCTTCCGTCTTCCGTGGAGCGAAATTTTACTTCCGCTCAACACTGATATGCGCCTTTAAAGTTTGTTGACGCGCGCCGCAGCTTTCCCCGGGCGGCTGCCGCCCTTCTCTAGCGCACCAACTTTAAAGGCGCATATCTCGAAAACTAGGAGAGCTATCAAAAAGTTGCAAAGTAACAAAATGTAGAAAATGAAATTTTACTCATTTTTGCAGTAAATCACTTCTTAATAGGTACCGTAGTTTTGGAGGTATGCGTCTTTAAACTTGGCGCACCCCCTGCGTCCACTTCCTCTTTAGTACAGTAACTTTAAAGGCCCATATCTCAGAAACTAAGTTAGCTACAAAAAAGTTATAAACTACAAAAATATGTAAAATATTATGTTCTAAAATTTTGTAGTTGACACCTTTTTGATAGCTACCTTAGTTCTCAAGTTATAAACGCTCGAATTTTGCAGTCTTGGGACCCCACTCTCGTTGAATCAGCAACCGATAGAATCGTCAATGAATGTGAACCAAAAATCGATAATTCTGATGAACTTGAAGAGATGAAGTTGACTTATGAGGAATTCAAAAAAATTAGGAGAGATAGTGAGTGTTGGATAAACTTTTTTTTCAAAAATTTTAAATATTTGCAGAAAAAACGCTGCACCCAAAAATGATGCAAGTCTACTATCAGATTGGAATCGCTAGAGTTGGATGTGCTGGAAGAGTGAATTGTAAAAATGGGACCACAACAGAAGAGGATACCTTCTATTTTTGTCATTTTGCTCCGAGGTATTACTGTAGATTTTTGTACAATTTTAGTGGAAGAACTACAGTAATCCCAAATATTGTTCGAAACTAGTCATGATTATACCCGCTGAAAAGCTCTTGACATGCCAAGTTGAATGGTACAAGTTTCATCTCTCTAAGCCAACTGTAACTGGAGATATGATAAATGTCATTTTTTTGTATCAAACTACAGTAACCCAAAAACTTTGCAAAACTAGTCATGAGTATACTCGTTCGAAAGATCTCGAGAAACCAAGTTGATTGGTCCTGGTCTCATGTTTCCTGTATTGATGTAACCCGAGATTTCTATTCTCGGGATCTAACTACAGTAATCCAAAAATGTTTTTTCAGCAACTTCACTGCCGACGCTAGTTTCTCAACGGGACTGAATGACAAATGTGAAAAACATGCAACATATTCAAATTTGTGTTTGGATGTCCCAAAAAAAGCAGCAGAATATGTGACGGCTCTTCCTGTCAGAATTGTCTACATGAAGAAATCGACGTCTTCTGAATTTGGAGTCCTTTCATTGATGATTTCTTTGATTTTCATTGGGATTTTTGCTTAAATTAGCTAGTGAATAAAGATAAATTTTATGTTTCAAAATTAATTATACAAAAGGAGACACAGACAACGATATCAAAACGAAAAGTCACAAAAAATTAATTATACATGAGTGTTGAGATCGTCAAGAATGTCCAGAACTGCGAAATTTTTCGGTAGCTTACTGTTGAGGGCTGAAAAAATGGCAAACTGAAATTTTACTGGAAATTGAACTGAAAACATGGAATATCGAAGTTGAGAGCTTCAAAATGAGCTCCAACACGACTAGGCTTCGCCCACTTTGAGTTTTGAGGTTAGAGACGCAGAGTGCCTCGTTTCTCTAACGCTCTAGCCTCTGCGATAAAACGACCGTAACTTGGTTAGTTTTCATTCGATTTCTATAAAATTTGTATTTTTGGATTTCAAATGATGAGAGCTTCAAAATGAGTATAATCATGACCTACTTTCGGAAAGTTTTACTTTTCCGACCCTTCATGCGCCTTTAAAGTCAAAAATTGAAATGGGCGGAGCCTAGTCGTGTCTACACTCATTTTGAAGCTCTTATCTTACTGAATAGGAAAATAAAATTCTCATGGAAATGAGACGAAAATTAACCGAGTTACAGTCAATTAAAGGCCAGAGCGCCAGAGAAACGAGACACTCTGCGTCTCTAACCGAACAGTGGGCGGAGCCTAGTCGTGTTTAGGCTCATTTCAAAGCTCAGAACGCGCTGAATCTTAATTTAGCAATCCATAAATGACTCACTCGTGACCGTTGTTGTCGTATTGCAAAATGGACAAGCCACAGTTCGAGGCTTCTTTCGTTCCAATGCATCTGCGCAGACCTGGCAAACTGTGTGTCCGCAGTTTTTTAGAATTCTTGGAGTTCGTGATTTTTCAGTGTATGGCAAAAGACAAATCTGGCATTCCGGGAGGTATTGTGGAGGGGTTGTAGTGGTTTGGGTCCCTTGGTTGATGGGACCACGTGGAATAGAGGCAGGATTCGGAGGAGTTGGATATGGTTTTGAAATTCTTTGAGGAGCTGTTTTTTTTACCAACTTTTTGTTTCCGGTGACAAATAAAAGCAATTCGATAGAGGTTGTTGTAGAAGTGATACTGTAGAATACTTGGGTGAAGATCACAAGGGACCAAACATTTCCAGACACAAAAACACTTGCGATTCTGATGGATACTATGAGAACGAAGAGATGCAGTAAGGCCAATATTAGAGATCCGTATTTTCCCGATTTTGAAATTTTGTCCGGATAAACGAAATTTTTGGAGTTGGGGAGTATGAAGAGGTGGTGGAAAAGGCAACATGAAGACGTGTTCAGACAGAATAGAAGTATCGCGAGCTGAAAATGGTTTAAATATTTGAAATCGGCACGGTTAGAGCTTCAAAATGAGCCTAAACACGACTAGGCTCCGCTCACTGTGGTTAGAGACGCAGTGTGTCTCGTTTCTCTGCCGCTCTGACATTAAAATGAGCGTAACTCGGTCAATTTTATACCAATCTTTATGAATCTCATATATTTGAATTGAGCAGGATAAAGGCTTCAAAATGAGTATAAACATGACCTACTTTCCAAAATTTTAAAATTTCGGACCTATCATGCGCCTTTAAAGTCAAAAATCAAAATGGGCGGAGCCTAGTCATGTTTATACTCATTTTGAAGCTCTCATCACACTGAATATGAATAAATAAGTTTTATGAAAAATTAAACGAAAATTAGGAAACTTGAAAAATTTCAAAAAAATTGAAGTTTTTCTTAAAATTTTCCGCACAGAAAATTACATTCATTAGTAATTCTCTAACTTTCCATCTAATTTTATAACTATTCAAATTTTTGAATTTGACGCGTTGAGAGCTTCAAAATGAGCTCCCACACGACTAGGCTCCGCCCACTTTGAGTTTTGGGGTTAGAGACGCAGAGTGTCTCGTTTCTCTGACACTCTGACCTTTAATTGGCTGTAACTCAGTTAATTTTTGTCTAATTTTCATAAAAATTAGATTTTCACATTCAGTATGATATGAGCTTCAAAATGAGTATAAACATGACTAGGCTCCGCCAATTTCAATTTTTGACTTTAAAGGCGCATGATAGGTCCGAATATTGAAAATTCTCGAAAATAGGCCATGTTTATTCTCATTTTGAAGCTTTTCGAAAGATGAATTCAAATATTTCGATTTTCAAAAAAATTGAAGAAAAACTGACCGAGTTACGCGTGTTTTTAGGCTAGAGCGCCAGAGAAACGAGACACACTGCGTCTCTAACCACAAACTCAAAGTGGGCGGAGCCTAGTCGAGTTTGGGCTCATTTTGAAGCTTATAACAAGCTGAGCTCAGAAAACTAGATTTTGAAGCAATTAAATAAATACATACCTCAATTCGGCCTTCCAAAAAGTAAACTAAAACTCTTGTTGCAGTTGTACAAACTGTAATTCCAACCAATCCAATTGTCATCTCCCATCTATACTTTTTTCGTTTTGTGCGAATCAGAAATTTATTGAATTTCAAAACTCCGAAAATTGCCAAAAAGGCTCCCAAAAAAATTAGGCCAGAAATAAGAAATCTGAGCTCAAGAGGAGCAAAACACAGGAAACTGACTGCTGCCAAAATTGCCAAAATTATGGAAAATGTGTGAAGAAATGAGATGAATAATTTGACAAAATCCATCGCTTTCATTTTTCCCATTTTTTCCTGAAAAATTAGAGTTTTAATTGGCTAATTAAGAGCGAAAAAGGCGAAAAGCGGACAGTATCGATTTTGGCACATTTGGACCACTCGAGGGAGAAAGAGAGGCTAGAGAAAAAGAGGGGGAGGAGGGGGGAGGACTACGGTAGAAGTTAGATATGCAGGTTTCCCCCCAAGTTCCCGCCGATTTCCCCCCAAAGGGGGTGGGAGGCAGTGAGAACGGGGAGGGCAGCAACAATGGGTTGGCAGATGGCCCCCTATTGAGAAGACGAGAGTTCTTAAATAAGGCCTTCCGAGTTTCCAGATTTTTCTCAAAATCTCTTGAAATTTATATTTTCAGAATCAGTAGGATAAGAGCTTCAAAATGAGTATAAACATGACTAGACTCCGCCCACTTTGAGTTTTCGGCTAGAGACGCAGAGTGTCTCGTTTCTCTGGTGCTCTAGCCTTTGCGGTAAAACGACCGTAACTTGGTTAGTTTTGGTCCAAATTTGAGGAAAATTCTTTATTCAAATTCAGCAAAATTAGAGCTTCAAAATGAGTATAAGCATGAATTGAACAATTCGAAGGGGGCGGGGCTTAAAGAACAAGAACAAAAATCAATTAATTATTGTTGTTGTTGAGATCATCAAGAATGTCCAGGACTGCGTAGTTTTTTGGTAGTTTGTTGTTTGCTGAAAATATAGAAAAAATTAGAATTGTTATGTTTAGAGCTTCAAAATGAGTATAAACACCACTAGACTCTTTTTAAAGTCAGAGACGCAGAGTGTCTCGTTTCTCTGGTACTCTAACCTTTTCAGTAAATTGGCTCTAACTCGTGCAATTTCAGTCCAATTTTTATGAAATTTATATATTTGTTTTCAGTAGGATAAGAGCTTGAAAATGAGTTTAAACATGACCTACTTTCGAGAATTTTTCATTTTCGGACATATCATGCGCCTTTAAAGTCAAAAATCGAAATGGGCGGAGCATATTCATGATTATACTCATTTTGAAGCTCTTACCGTACTAAATATGAAAATTTAGTTTTCACGAAAATTAGACAAAAATTACCCGAGTTACTGCCAATCAGGGTTAGAGACGCAGTGTGTCTCGCTTCTCTGGCGCTCTGACCCCAAAACTGGGCGGAGCCTAGTCGTGTTTGGGCTCATTTTGGAGCTCTTTTCGTGTTTAATCCAAATACCAGAATGGCATACGGAATGGACTAAACCTAACCGAGATACAGTAGCTCAACTCACCATCCACTACTGTAGGTTTCAAGCAAAATGGACAAATCACAGCTCGATTCTTTTCCAACGTCTTTGCACAATTTTCACAAATCGTGTGTCCGCATTTTGACAAGATTTTTGGAATTCTGTTGTAGGTCGTGTACGGTAGAAGACAGATTTTGCATTCTAGGGCGTCGGTTGGCTGGCTGGGAGTAGCTGGAGCAGATGAAGGGTCCATTGGGAAGAAATCGAAGATCTGAGCCGGGTAATTTGGTGCTTTGACACTTATCAAGTCGTCTTCCAGCTCATCGAGCCATATATTTCCAGTTAGGACCAAAAATAGATAGCTAGTGGATGCCAGACAGGTGATGGTATAGAATAATTGGGCGAAAATCACAAAAACCCAATAATTTTCGGTAGACATGAAACTGGCGGCTCTCAGAGAGATTAGAAGAATGATAAGATGTACAGCAGCCAGAATATCCAATCCTTGTTCACCCAATTTTGAAATTTTTTTGGGATAAACGCAATACTCGTCGTATCGGAGAATGAACATGTCGTAGAGGAGATAACATGTTTCTGTGGTTAGAAGGAATAGGAGAGCGGCATTCTGGAAATGATTTAAATTTTTGAAATCGGGGTGTTTAGTGCTTCAAAATGAGCCTGAACTCGACTGGGCTCCGCCCACTTTGAGTTATAAGGTTAGAGACGCAGTGTGTCTCGTTTCTCTGGCGCTCTGACCTTGTCAGTAAATTGGCTGTAACTCGCTTAGTTTTTGGGCAGATTTCATGAGAATCAGATAGTCCAATTTGACTTTTCAAGAGCTTCAAAATGAGCCTAAACACGACTAGGCTCCGCCCATTTTTGAGCTGAGGGGTTAGAGACGCAAAGTGTCTAGTTTCTCTAGCGCTCTAGCTTTTTAAGTAAATTGGCTGTAACTTGCTTAGTTTTTGAGCAAATTCTATGAGAATGAGATGTTCTAATTTGGCTTTTTAAGAGCTTCAAAATGAGTATAAACATGGCCTACTTTTAGAATTTTGAATTTCGGGCCCCTTTATGCGCCTTTAATGCCAAAAATCGTAATGAGCGAAGCCTAGTCATGTTTATATTCATTTTGAAGCCCGTATAACGCTGAATGCAAATATCTAATTTACTTCGAATTTGAAGGAAAATAGACCAAGTTACGGTCGTTTTACCGGAAAGGCTAGAGCGCCAGAGAAGCGAGAAACTCTGCGTCTCTAACCCTCTAAACTCAAAGTGGGCGAAGCCTAGTCATGTTTATACTCATTTGGATGGCATTAACCAGCGGAGTTCAAAAAAGATTGTTACATAAAAGTCAGACTACAACTGCGAAAGATACGGTAGTTTCTATTTTCTGGAAAATTTTTTTTTAATTCGAATTTTGTGGAATCTAGTCATATTTATACTCATTTTGAAGCTCTTATCCTGCTGTGTCTGAATATACAACTTTAATTGTAATCAGATCAAAACTGGCTGAGTTACGGTCGTTTTACTGAAAAGGCTAGAGCGCCAGAGAAGCTAGGCACTCTGCGTCTCTAACCTAAAACTCAAAATGGACGGAAAATAGTCGTGTTTGGGCTCATTTTGAAGCTTTTAACAAGCTGAATTCGAAAACAAGGACTTCAACATACCTCAATGTCGCGTTCCAAGTAGAAAATGGAAAGTCGCATCGCAATCGTACAAATTGAAATTCCACCCAGTCCAATTGGCATCTCCCATTTGCACCTTTTTCTGCTTGTCCGAATTTTCGAAGTGAGAAGCAATTTTACGAATTTCAAAGCTCCAAAAATCGCCACAGAGCACCCAAAAAAGAAGCGAGTGTTAATGAAACTGTTCCGGTCAAAAGGGGCGAAGCATAGAAATCCGATTACTATGACAGCTGATAAGATGATTGGAATGGTTTTCAGGAACAAGACGAGGTAGTTGGGCGAGTAGTCTGGTCTGCGATCAATCATTTTTGAGCTGGAAAATTTGGACTTTAATTGGGCAATTAAGGCGAGAAAATTGGGAAAAAATCCGTTCTAAAAATCAATAAAAGGAAGAAAAATAGATTCGAAAATTATTAGTTTCGAGAAAAAGAGGAAAATGGATTCGAATAAGTGGACCAATATAGATTTTTGGGTCGCCAGGAAGACAAGAATAGGATTACGGTAGAAGTTAGATGTGCAGGGTTTTCAATAAGAAGAGAACGATACGAAAATCGAACGCTATTGACTTTCCCAATATGGGATTTCTGGGATATGGGGAGGTTAGATATGCAGGTGGATTAGACTCCGCCCACTTTTCCCAGGAGCGTCGATTTGAATTGGTATTGATTTTGCATTTGTTTTGATGTGTAACAGCGGAGTGTCGTAGTGCGCGTTGTTTAGCCAAGGT
Source organism: Caenorhabditis nigoni (assembly GCA_027920645.1). Classification (NCBI taxonomy): domain Eukaryota; kingdom Metazoa; phylum Nematoda; class Chromadorea; order Rhabditida; family Rhabditidae; genus Caenorhabditis; species Caenorhabditis nigoni. The sequence continues at coordinate 3,500,096 of CP115866.1, read as the reverse complement.
TTTGCATATCGCGGAAACTACCGTAACTTTTTCAGTTGGGATCCAATTTTTGTGATACAAACATTTTTGAACCTAACTCGTTCAGAGCTTTAAAATGAGCCCAAACACGACTAGGCTCCGCCCATTTTGAATGTTTAGGTCAGAGACGCAGAGTGCCTCGTTTCTCTGGTGCACTAGCCTTGTCGGTAAATCAGCCGTAACTTGGCCAGTTTTAATCCAAAATAGACTCGAAATATATATGAAAGTTCTGTAGAATAAGAGCTTCAAAATGAGTGTAAATATGACAATGTCAAAAAATCCGATTTTTTAATTTTTTCCAAATTTCAAAAAATCAAATTTGTCTAAACATAGTCATGTTTATACTCATTTTGAAGCTCATATCATGCTAAATTCAATAATACGCGTTTCATAAAATTTGGATCAAATCTAACCAAGTTAAAGTGCTTCCAAGGGTAGTTCGAGTCGCGGCCGGCCTCGAACCAGCGTCCATTGCTGGAATTAGAGAGAAAAAAGTGACAAGAATTTCAGACTTTCATTTTATTAAAAGATAAAACTGTAAACTACGATAAATAACTAGGAAAAAATTCATAAACCAGATCAATAAATTAGAGAGAGTTGAGATCATTAAGAATGTCCAGGACAGCGAAATTCTTCGGTAGTTTGCAGAAGGCTGGAAAAAAAAAGAAAACTTATTAGAATTTCTGGATTTGATGCGTTTAGAGCTTCAAAATGAGTATAAACATGACTAGGTTAGAGACGCAGGGTTTCTCGTTTCTCTGGCGCTCTAGCCCTTCCCAGTGAAGTTACTGTAATTTGGCTAGTTTCGATCAGATTCCCATAAAATTTGTATTTTCGGATTGCTCTGGTTGTGCTAAATCCGAATTTTTGAATTTCTTGAAACTTGAACCAAAATTGACCGCGTTACGGTAGTAGTTTCCCAAATGGGTGTCAGAGAAAAAAAGACACACTGCGTCTCTAGCTTGAAGCTCTGAATTTGAATTTAACTCACGATCCACTGCTGTTGGTGTCCTACAAAATGGACAAGTAACAGCTCGATTTTGTTCCAATGTCCTCGCACAAACTTCACAAATCGTGTGTCCGCAGTTCTTCAGAATCCTTGGAATCCGTTTGGAAGTCGTGTACGCCAAAAGACAGATTTTGCAGTCTGGGAGGTATGGTGATACGGTGGTTTGAATAGGCGCAATAAAATCGAAAATCGGAGATTCATCTAGCCATACATTTCCAGTTAGGACCGAAAATAGATACACAGTGGATGCTCGACATGTGATGGAATAAATAAATTGGGCGAAAATCACAAAAATCCAATAACCGTTAACCGTCAAACCAATGACGGTTCTGATAGACGCTATAAAAATAGCAAGGTCCAATAGAGTCAATATGAGAGATCCTCGTTCCCCCAACTTTGACATTTTTTTGGGATAAGTGCAATGTGGCTCGTATGGAAGAATGAAGTAAGTGCAGAGAATCAAACAAGATATCGTTGTTAGGAAGAACATGAGCATGGCATGCTGAAAGTCATTGAAATTGGCATATTTAGAGCTTCAAAATGAGTATAAACACGACTAGAATCCTTTAACCTTGAGAATTGACGTTAGAGACGCAGGGTGTGTATCTCTCTAGCAACCATTTGGGTAAAACTACCGTAACTCGATAAATTTCGGTCCAATTCTTATGAAATTTGTATATTCAGATTCAGAATGATATAAGCTTCAAAATGAGCCTAAACTCGACTAGGTTTGACCTACTTTAAACATTGGGTTAGAGACGCAGTGTGACTCGTTTCTCTGGCGCTCTGCCCATTTTCGGTAAAACTACCGTAGCTCGGGTAGTTTTGATCCGTTTTCTATGAAATTTATATTTTCTCAATCAGCAGAATAATGGCTTCAAAATGAATATAAACATGCCTAGTTTTCGAAATTTTCTAAAAAATTTTCAAATTTTTGAAAAATGGAAAATTCCTGAAACCTAGACATGTTTATACTCATTTTGAAGCTGTTATCATGCTGTACGAGTATACCATTTTCTTTGAAATTGGACAAAAACTAACCGAGTTACGGTCGTTTTACCAAAAAAAAAAGCTAGAGCGCCAGAGAAGCGAGACACTCTGCGTCTCTGACCTAGATTTCAAAATAGACCGATTCTAGTCGAGTTTAGGCTCGTTTTGAAGCTCTCAATGAGCCATGCTCAAAAATGTTTGTTTCATGAAAATCTGACTTACATTGAGAAAGTTACAGTGGTTTTGATTACCTCAAAAATTTGAATAATTTTCAATTCCCAGAAACTAGTCATGTTCATACTCATTTTGAAGCTAATGTTCTGCTGAATTTGAATATATAATGTACTTCAAAATTGGACAGAAACTAACCAAGTTACGGTCATTTTACCAAACAAAAGGCTAGACCGCTAGAGAAGCGAGACACTCTGCGTCTCTAACCTAGATTTCAAAATAGACAGACTCTAGTCGAGTTTGGGTTCATTTTGAAGCTCGTAACGAGCTAAACTCAGAAAACTAAGCTTCAAATCAATAAGACATACCGTAAAGTCGTCGCGTTTCATGTAGAAAATTGAAATTCTCATTGCAATCGTACAAATCGAAATTCCAGCCAATCCAATCGGCATCTCCCATTTACACCTTCGTATTTCTGTTGGAATTTTCCTAACGAGGTGTTTTATAACAGCCAGAAATATAAAAATTATTAAAAAGCATAACAAATGGATAAAAGTGGAAAAGTGATTCTTAGCCACACTGGCGGCGGAGCATACATAACCTTTGGGATTGTGGGGGCCGAAGCATACATATCTTTTGCCGTCATTGGGGGGAAAATCTGGGTCATGTGAGAGTTTAAAAATAATTATAATAAGTGTATAACCTGAAACAGTTGCAAAAACTTCAAATTTGTCAAACCACACAAAAAGTATAAAGAAAAGAAAAAGGGTAAAAATTGCCATATTTGGAATACCTGCCCAAGAGGCAATACGTATAAAAACAAACTGAAAGACGAAGACAATTGCAAAAAATAAAACAACGGATAACATTTTGTAAAAACGATTTGAAGGGCGATCACTCATTTTTATCTGAAAATTAGGACTTTAATTGGTCAATTAAAAGGAGGAAATTGGGAAAAACCGGATAGAAATCAATAGGGCAGATAAAAAATGGGTTCGATTGAGTGGACTATTTGGACCCCTGGGAAAGAGGATTATGGTAGAAGTTAGATATGCAGGGAAAGTCCTTAAAGAAAATCGAACACTTATTGATTTACGCGAATTTCTTTTTCTGGGAAAAGAAAGGTTAGATATGCAGGTATTTGGCTCCGCCCACTTTTCCCAAGGGCGTCGATCTAGGTTAATATTGATTTTGCACGTGTTTTAATGTATAATTGCGGAGTGTCGTAGTGCGCGTTGTTTAGTCCGGCACGGCTGTGCACATAGCGGAAACTACCGTAACTTTCTTGGTTTTATGCTAATTTTTGTTATACAAGTGTTTTGGAACGTAACTGGTTAAGAGCTTCAAAATGAGCCTAAACTCGACTAAGCTCCGTCTATTTTGAAGTGTAGGTTAGAGACGCAGAGTGTCCCGTTTCTCTGACGCTCTAGCTTTTTTGGTAAAACGACCATAACTCCGTCGGTTTTGGTTCAATTTTTGAGAAAATTATATTTTCGAATTCAGTAGAATAAGAGCTTCAAAATGAATGTAAACATGCCTAGATTTTGAAAATTTCGATTTTTTGGGGGTTTTTTTCTAATTTCTAAAATTCAATGTTTCGAAACCTAGTCGTGTTTATACTCATTTTGAAGCTCTTGTCATTCTCAATCTAGGCGTATATTTTTCTTCAAAATTGGACAAAAATTAACAAAGTTACGGTCGTTTTACCGGAAAAAAAGGCTAGAGCGCCAGAGAAGCGAGACACTCTGCGTCTCTAACCTAGATTTCAAAATAGACAGACTCTAGTCGAGTTTGGGTTCATTTTGAAGCTCTCATTGAGCCATGCTCAAAACTGTTTGTTTCATGAAAATCTGACTTATACTAAGAAAGTTACAGTAGTTTTGATTTCCTCAAAAATTCGAAAATTTTCAAATTCTTAGAACATATTCATAGTTATACTCATTTTAAAGCTCCTGTTATACTGAATTTTAATATATAGTTTTCATAAAAATCGGTCGAAAACTAACCGAGTTACGGTCGTTTTGCCATTAAAGGCTAGAGCGCCAGAGAAGCGAGACACACTGCGTCTCTGACCTAGATTTCAAAATAGACCGATTCTGGTCGAGTTTGAGCTCATTTTGAAGCTCTAGGCGAGCTGAACTCAGAAAACTAAGTTTCAAATTAATAAAACATACCGAAATGTCGTCGCGTTTCATGTAGAAAATTGAAATTCTCATTGCAATCGTACAAATTGAAATTCCAGCCAATCCAATCGACATCTCCCATTTGCACCTTCCTATTTCTGTTGGAAGTTTCCTAACGAGGTGTTTTATGACAGCCAAAAATATGAAAATTAGCAAAAAGCATAACAAATGAAGAAAAGTGGAAAAGTTATTCTTAGCCACACTGGCGGCGGAGCACACATAACCTTTGGGATTGTGGGGGCCGAAGCATACATATCTTTTGCCGTCATTGGGAGGAAAATCTGGGTGATGTGAGAGTTTAAAAATAATTATAATAAGTGTATAACCTGAAACGATTGCAAAAACTGCAAATTTGTCAAACCACACAAAAAGTATAAAGAAAAGAAAAAGGGTAAAAATTGCCATATTTGGAATACCTGCCCAAGAGGCAATACGTATGAAAACAAACTGAAAAACAAAGACAATTGCAAGAAATAAAACAGTGGCTAACATTTTGTAAAAACGATTTGAAGGGCGATCACTCATTTTTATCTGAAAATTAGGACTTTAATTGGTCAATTAAAAGGAGGAAATCGGGAAAAACCGGTTAGAAATCAATAGGGCAGATAAAAAATGGGTTCGAATAAGTGGACCAATTTGACACATTTGGACCCCTGGGAAAAAGGATTACGGTAGAATTTAGATATGCAGGGTTCTTTCCAAAGGGAAACGAAGGCTATTGACTTTTCAGGATTTGGTCCTCTGGGAAGAGACAGAGAGGCAAGGTAAGATATTTGAATATTGTATTTTCCTAAATCACTTTTGGTTTTTTCTGCCCTCTGGGAAAAACCTTGCATATCAAACTTCTACCGTAATCCTCCCAGTGTCATTCCTGGGAGGTCAAGCGGCTAGAGCGCCAGAGAAACGAGACACGCTGCGTCCCTAACTAAATCACTCAAACTGGGCGGAGCCTAATCAAGTTTGGGCTCATTTTAAAGCTGCTGACGAGCCAATTTCAATGATATGACTTTCAAATAAATCTGACTAACAACCTAAAAGTTATGCTCGTTCAAAGTGTTTTTTTGTGTCAAACTATAATTTTGTCACAAAATTTCTGGTCATAAATGTGTTTTCTAGACTTTTGAAGAGCGTCACTACTTTTTGGTCTGACAGAACTTTGATAAGAAAATGGAATCAACATTTATTATAAAAATGAACATTTCTTTAGTAGGACACTAATTATTTTGAAACCAATTTTTAAAATTAAAAAAAAAACGAAAACTCAAAAAAATTATGCAAAATTCTCGGCGACTTCAATTCGAATCCCATCCTCTTCAGAATTTGGCGCCAAATTCAAATTCCCGCCATTATCCAATGCGGCCAAATCGACACCTTTTGTGTCGGGAAGGAAGAAACAAGAGATTAAAAGTGACAAAATGCCAATTGAGCATACAATTGCATATGGAAATGGACGGTAGATATCAGATAAGTATGCCATTTGGGGTGCCAAAAGAGCACCGGTTCGAGCCAATAGAGAGCATGTTCCAATGCCTGAAATTGATTATTGTAGATTTGGAGAGATAATGTAATCCAAAAGATTTGGATCACAAAAAACTAGAATGAAATTGGTTGAGTTTGAGCAAAGTTATGATGATTTTAAGTATTGGGGAGGCGAGGTACAGTAATTCTACAGTAATCCAAAACAATTAAGATTGCTGTAGACTTGAAGGAAAGCTACAGTGATTCCAAAAAAAGGTAAAAACAAGAGGAGTTGTTAGAGGTATAGAGACAGCAATCCTACAGTAACCTAGTTACAGTAGTCCAAAGAGTACAGTAAGCTAGCTACATTAGCAGCAAAGTCACCAACATGGGTTACTGTTGTTTAGATTAAAACTACATTAATCTATAGTAATCTAACTCACCAATCGTTCGAATTCTCGTTGGAAATATCTCAGCGGCAACAAGATAACAAGCATCCCAAGTGAGCTCGATGAATGATGCACCAATAATGTTGATGATGATTACTGTAATTTTGGGTTACTGTAGTTTTGGGGAACTCGGACAAATAATACATGGATATGTTCCCCATGACTTGGGTAGTCCTGTGGTACTTCTCAATTTCGAATAACCCTATTTTGAAGAAAGTTATGAGCGTTTGAAGTTGGTGGCCTAGAAAACCAATTTTTTGAGAAAACTAGGCCACCAAAAGTTAAGTAGATCAAAAATACCTAAAATGATGAGAGCTATCAAATGATGTGCTTGTAATACGCGTATCTTGAGTTTGAGCAGAGTTATGGGTGTTTGAAGTTGGTGGCCTAGAAAACCGAATTCTCAGAAACTCGGCCAAGTTGTACATAGAAATGTTTGTCATGACTTGGGCAGTCATTTGGTAGTTTTAAAACTCGATTAGCCCTTCTTTGAAGCAAGTTATGCGCCGTTAAAGTAGGTGGCCTAGAAAACCAAAATTTCGAAAAAGTTAGGCCACCAAAAGTTAAGTAACCCAAAAATACGTGAAATGATTTGAGAAATCGATTGGTGTACTTGAAATAGACGTATCTCAGTTTTAAGCAGAGTTATGAGCACTTGAAGTTGGTGGCCGAGAAAACCTAGAGTTGTCGGATCCTAGGCCACCAAATACTTTTGATTTTTCTTCATTTTTGAGCATTTCGTCATACTTTCCAACCATTTTTAATAAAGAAAACTCACTGGCCAAGTTCCTGGATCCTTGAGATGAGCAATCCTGATCCGGTGAAATCATAAGGACCATAATTGCCGAATAGCAACAAATCATTATAATTTGAGGGATTTGATGAAGTTTTTGACGATTAAAACTTGGTAAATATGTGTCCAGCAAGAAAATTGACTGGAAAAAATTTCAGATTTTTTTTTTTGAAAATTTTTTTTGGCGCCAAAAAATTTCAAAAATTCAAAACTTACAATTTTGGATAAAGCTATCGCTGCGGCTGACACAAACTGACTTAAATAGAAATTTCCAGCCAGATTTCCAGAATTCAAATCGGCACCGAAGGAGGAGACGCTGAAAAATTTTTTGATGGCCTAGAATTTTCTAGGCCACGCCCCTACCTCGTAGAAAACCAAAGAGACCCTATGACAATAGTACTGTAGGCGATTGACCAGGAAGTGAACAAATCTCGAATTGTATAGATTTTTGTGTCTTTTTCCAAATTTTCAGTCTTTTCAGATTCTTCCAGAATTTTCCGATCCGCATCATACTGTAGTCCAGACAGCCAGGCGACACGTTTTTCGGCATTTTTCATCTCCCGAAATCGTTTTTTCGTGGAGTACCTGAAATGGTGGCCTAACTTTTTCACCCTGGCCTAGGATTTTTTACCATTTCGGAGATTCTGGAAGAATCAGGAGCATTGGGAGGACTGGAACGGCTAGAAGAGAGGTCACAATTGCGGTGGCTCGCCAATTTCCACAAAGGAAGCAAGCTAGGGTGAAGACAAGACGAGCGTAGCCCTGGAAGAGGATTTGTGATAATGGCCTAGGAAACCAAGTTCTCGAAAAGTTAGGCCATCAAATCTTAAGTTTTAAAAAAATACGTAGAATAGAATGAGAAATCTATTGGTGTTCTTGAAATTAATGAATCTCAAATTTAAGCCTAGTTATGAGCCGTTAAAGTTTGTGGCCTAGAAAACCAAGTTTTCGAAAAGTTAGGCCATCAAATCTTAAGTTACACAAAAATACGTAAAACAGAATGAGAAATCGATTGGTGTGCTTGAAACGGACTTATCTCAAGTTTGAGCCGAGTTATGAGCCATTGAACATGGTGGCCTAGAAAACCAAAATGTTGAAAACTCTGCCAAGTTTTACAACAATATTTTTGAGACATTTGAACAGTTCGATAAAGTTTACAGAATTCGAAAAACTCAACTCTGAAGCAAGTTACGATGATTTAAAGTTGGTGGCCTAGAAAACCAAAATTTCGAAAAGTTAGGCCGTAAAAGTTAAGTTACACAAAAATACGTAAAATGCCCCTCTTTATTTTTTTTTCTCTTCATTATTTTTATCCACGTTTTTTTTAAACGTAATAAATACAATACAATACAATACAAAATGATGTGAGAAATCGAATGATATGCTTGAAATGAACGTATCTCAATTTCAAATCGAGTTATGAGAAGTTAAATTGGTGGCCTAGAAAACCAAATTTTTGTGGAACTCGGCCAAGTTGTTTATGGAAATATCCGAGACTTTTAGCACAGTTCGATACAATTTTCAGAATCCAGAAATCTCAACTATGAAGCAAGTTATGAGCGATTGAAAATGGTGGCCTAGAAATATCGGATCCTAGGCCACCGAAAAAAAATTCAAAAAATTTAAAAAAAAAACTACTCACCCAATTAAAAAAAGATCGCATAAAAACTCTCTGCTGTGGTTCGATGAATTCCAGAATATACGCATAAAAAACGACCATAATACATGCAACAGAGGTGCCACAGATGAATAGAGCAACAGCGAAAAGTTTCCAATTTGGCGCGAAACCTGGAAAATTTGAATTTTTTGAATTTTTCTGATTTTCCAATTTTCAGTGCACTATTTTTTTCGCCGCCGCTCCTACTCGGCGAGACGCAGAGAGCGCGAGAAAGGCGGTGGTTTATAACCGCCACCACCCTCCTCTTCTCTCCAGTGATCAGGTGGCCGAGTGGTTAAGGCGATGGACTGCTAATCCATTGGGGTTTCCCCGCGTGAGTTCGAATCTCATCCTGATCGAATCTCATTTTGCTTTTTTTTTCATCATTCTAATGAGTTTTAATGGGGTCTGGGATCATTTTTAGTCATTTTTAGCTTACCTGCCGCCACTCCAAACAAAATTCCAATAGAAATTCCAACAAAAGAGACGGGTTTTCTTCCAAAATAGTCTCCCAAATGTCCATAAATCACTGCTCCAACTAGTGCTCCAATAAATTGAATAGTGGCGACCCATGCAGAATCATAAGCAGCCGATCCACAGTACATTTCAAAGTCTTGGACCATTGAACGAAATGGGGCAGGTTCGATAAGCCATTTTGAGCAATTTGCAGTTAGTTCTGAGCATATTTCTACTCTAAATGTAAAGAATCTGTGTGTCTGTGTGTCTGGATGTCCTCTTACTTTGAAAGTTTACATTTAGGCTTCGAGAAGTGGAAATTAGGGTCTTGGCAGGATAGTCCAGGGTGGAAATTGTAAAAAATCTGGAATTCGAGGAAATTGGAAATTCAGAAATTCAGAAATTCAAATCCAGAAATTCAGAAATTCAGAAATTCAGAAATTCAAATCCAGAAATTCAGAAATTCAGAATTCTGAAATTCAGAAATTCAGAAATCCAGAAATTCAGAAATCCAGAAATTCAGAAATTCAGAAATTCAGAAATCCAGAAATTCAGAAATCCAGAAATTCAGAAATTCAGAAATTCAGAAATTCAGAAATCCAGAAATTCAGAAATTCAGAAATTCAGAAATTCAGAAATTCAGAAATTCAGAAATTCAGAAATTCAGAAATTCAGAAATTCAGAAATTCAGAAATTCAGAAATTCAGAAATTCAGAAATTCAGAAATTCAGAAATTCAGAAATTCAGAAATTCAGAAATTCAGAAATTCAGAAATTCAGAAATTCAGAAATTCAGAAATTCAGAAATTCAGAAATTCAGAAATTCAGAAATTCAGAAATTCAGAAATTCAGAAATTCAGAAATTCAGAAATTCAGAAATTCAGAAATTCAGAAATTCAGAAATTCAGAAATTCAGAAATTCAGAAATTCAGAAATTCAGAAATTCAGAAATTCAGAAATTCAGAAATTCAGAAATTCAGAAATTCAGAAATTCAGAAATTCAGAAATTCAGAAATTCAGAAATTCAGAAATTCAGAAATTCAGAAATTCAGAAATTCAGAAATTCAGAAATTCAGAAATTCAGAAATTCAGAAATTCAGAAATTCAGAAATTCAGAAATTCAGAAATTCAGAAATTCAGAAATTCAGAAATTCAGAAATTCAGAAATTCAGAAATTCAGAAATTCAGAAATTCAGAAATTCAGAAATTCAGAAATTCAGAAATTCAGAAATTCAGAAATTCAGAAATTCAGAAATTCAGAAATTCAGAAATTCAGAAATTCAGAAATTCAGAAATTCAGAAATTCAGAAATTCAGAAATTCAGAAATTCAGAAATTCAGAAATTCAGAAATTCAGAAATTCAGAAATTCAGAAATTCAGAAATTCAGAAATTCAGAAATTCAGAAATTCAGAAATTCAGAAATTCAGAAATTCAGAAATTCAGAAATTCAGAAATTCAGAAATTCAGAAATTCAGAAATTCAGAAATTCAGAAATTCAGAAATTCAGAAATTCAGAAATTCAGAAATTCAGAAATTCAGAAATTCAGAAATTCAGAAATTCAGAAATTCAGAAATTCAGAAATTCAGAAATTCAGAAATTCAGAAATTCAGAAATTCAGAAATTCAGAAATTCAGAAATTCAGAAATTCAGAAATTCAGAAATTCAGAAATTCAGAAATTCAGAAATTCAGAAATTCAGAAATTCAGAAATTCAGAAATTCAGAAATTCAGAAATTCAGAAATTCAGAAATTCAGAAATTCAGAAATTCAGAAATTCAGAAATTCAGAAATTCAGAAATTCAGAAATTCAGAAATTCAGAAATTCAGAAATTCAGAAATTCAGAAATTCAGAAATTCAGAAATTCAGAAATCCAGAAATTCAGAAATTCAGAAATCCAGAAATTCAGAAATTCAGAAATCCAAAAATTCAGAAATTCAGAAATCCAGAAATTCAGAAATTCAGAAATTCAGAAATTCAGAAATTCAGAAATCCAGAAATTCAGAAATTCAGAAATTCAGAAATTCAGAAATTCAGAAATCCAGAAATTCAGAAATTCAGAAATCCAAAAATTCAGAAATTCAGAAATCCAGAAATTCAGAAATTCAGAAATTCAGAAATTCAGAAATTCAGAAATCCAGAAATTCAGAAATTCAGAAATTCTGAAAATCTGTAACTTACCGGAAAAATCAGCTGACACGCGTAAAACAATCCGAATTGCCATAATATCATACATAGTACATGAAAACGATTGAGATTCAAATATGCCATGAAAATCTGAAATTTCAGAAAAAAATTTGTTAAAAAAATTTTGTTATCGCCTAGAAAATCAAAAAATGACAAATTTTTCTCTCTAAATCAAATCAAATTAGGCTTATCAGTTACAATTTTCAGGCCCGGTTTAGGTCGTCCTCTCGGAGATTAAAAGAATTAAAAAATCAAAAATTTTCCAGAAATTCGGAAATTGGAAATTTTCGTCAGATGACGAAAAAATAGTTAACGGAATTAGAAGAAGCTAGAGTGTAGTTTCGATCTGCGTGACCTAGGATTTTCTAGGCCACCAGGTTCAGAGATGGCCAAGAAATCTCAATTTTGTATTTCTAGGTTATCAGTGATAACTTATCACAAAATTCTAAGCACAAAAATTGTTTGTGACCATTATCTTCACATTCAGAGTTTGTGACCCTTGGCCGAGCTTTTGGGTTTCTAGGCCACCAAATTTAACGGCTCATAATTCGGCCGATTCTCTAAAATCCCAGCATTCTTTTCCAATTTTTTGTTCGCATAATTTTGAGTCAAATTATGACGATTTTAAAGTTGCTGGCCTAGAAAACCAAATAATGAGAAAACTAGGCCACCGACCTTTTTGAAATATATATGTCTAGATTTTGTATAAACTGCTCATTTTAAAACTTTTTGAAAATTTCAAAAATCTCAATTTTGAAGCAAGTTATAGCCATTTGTAACCAGTGGCCTAGAAAATGAAAATTCTAGGCCACGGGTTACAAATGATTGTAACTCTCTTCAGAATAGAGATTTTCCAAAATTTCAAAATGTTTAAAAATGAGCAATTAGCACAAAATCTATTGATAGCATATTTGAAAATGTTATGATGGCCTAATGTCCTGGAAAATTTGGTTTTCTAGGCCACCAACTTCAAAGGCTCATAACTCGGTTCTAAATGGAGATTTTTGGTTTCTGAAAAATGGAAAGTAATCAAAATTTATTCTCAAACAATTAATATATATACATTTAAAATCGAGAAAAAAATTATGCATCCTCCCCAATAGTTGCTCGCGGAACCGCCGCCACCGCTCCAGTGAGTCTTCTCTGAATTCCAATGTTCTCCGTAACACTTTTCCTCCGATTATAATCCAATTCTACAGTAGGATCCAACGCGGCCAAATCGACACCTTTTGTGTCGGGAAGAAAGAAACAAGAGATTAAAAGTGAAAAAATGCCGATTGAGCACACAATTGCATATGGAATTGGACGGTAGATATCGGATAAATATGCCATTTGTGGTGCTAAAAGAGCTCCAGTTCGAGCCAATAGAGAACATGTTCCGATGCCTGAAATGGATTACTGTAGATTTGGAAAGATACAATAATCCAGAAGATTTGGATCACAAAAAACTAGGATGGAATTGGTTGGGATTGAACAAAGTTATGATGTTTTTAAGGATTAGTATAAGAGGTACAGTAATCTAGCTACAGTAAGAGCCAAGCCAGTTAAGATTACTGTAGATTTAGAGAAAATGTACAGTAATCCTGCAGTAATTCAGAATGAGGTTACTGTAATTTGGAATAAAATAACCCAAAAAGTACATTACGCTAGCTACATCAGAAGCAAAATTATAGTTCCTTGAATTGTGAGGTTAGAGTTCATGAAACTACAGTATTCTATTCAGAACAGGTTACTGTCTCTTGGATAAACACTAGAGTTATCCAAATGCTACAGTTGAGGGTTACTGTAGTATAGAATTTTCTAAAATTTTGGAAAATTCCATTTCCAGAAAAAAAATTTTCTGGGAATCTGAGATTTTGAAAATCGTTCTTGACTATTTTAAACTACAGTAACCCAGGAATACTGTAGTCACAGTTACAGTAACCGAAACTACAGTAATTACATTCTCCACAATTTCAAACTACAGTAACCACGGAATAAAGACTACCGTAATCCTTCAAGCACTCACCAATCGTCCGAATTTTCGTTGGAAAACACTCCACGGCGACCAGATAACAAGCATCCCAAGTGATCTCGATGAATGAGACGCCAATGATGTTGATGATGATTACTGTAATTGGGTTTCTGTACTTTTAATTACTCGGACATAGCTAAATCTACCTCCAAACACATTTAGATATCAATTTCATGCCTATTACGAAAAGCAAAAAAGATTTAATCCCAATAGGAATCGAACCCAACCCCTTTCTCCTACTAGTCCAGCCTCTTCACCACTCGGCCACGCGTGCATTGAAAGGCCTGTGCCCTCAAACTCGTATACAAGGCGACAACAGCTCGAAAGGAGGTAGGCGCTCGTTCATATACGGCTTGTCGACCAAGAGCGAACTGTGATCAGGCGGCCGAGTGGTTAAGGCGATGGACATATTAGCAAATCCAGTGGGATTTTCCCGCGTGAGTTCGAATCTCATCCTGATCGAATCTCTTTTTGCTTCTTTTTAGAGAATGATGATGGAGTTTATGAGGTTTTTGGGTCATTTTTAAGGGTCAAAGCAATTTTCAAAGGCTTCTTTAGGATCATTTTTAGGGGTACAAGTCATTTTTAAAGGGGTTCAGGGTCATCTTAATGCCTTACTCGCCAAATCCCTCGATCCTTGACTGTTGCAATCGGATTCTGGAAGTATCATGAGCGCCATAATTGCAGCGTAACAAATTATCATAGCAATTTGTGGATATTGGTGAAGGCGTCGACGGTCAAAGGATGGGACGTAGGTGTCCAGAAGGAAGACGAACTGGAATTTTTTTGAAAATTTGAATTTGGCTCCAAAATTTGAGATTTCAAAACTCACAATCTTTGCAAACGCAGTGACTCCACCGGACACAAACTGACTCAAATAGAAATTTCCAGCCAGGTTTCCAGAATTCAAATCAGATCCAAATGCGGATAAGCTATAAGAATATTGATGGCCTAGAAAAAACTAGGTCACGCCTACCTCGTAGAAAACCAAAGTGAGCCTACAACAATGGTACGGTAGGCGATTGGCCAGGAAGTGAACAAATCTCGCATTGTATAGATTTTTGTGTCTTGTTTAGCCTCAGATTTTCCAGATTCTTCTTCCAGAATTTTCTCATCCGGGTCATACGGTATTCCAGACAGCCAGGCGACACGTTTCTCGGCATTTTTCATTTCGCGAAATCGTTTTTTCGTGGCGTACCTGGAACTAATTTTATGGTGGCCTAGCTTTTTCAGGATGGCCTAGGATTTTTACCATTTCGGAGATTCGGGAAGAACCAGAAGGACTGGAAGAATCGGAAGAGATAGTAGTGACGTCACAATTGCAGCAGATCTCCAATAACCACAAATGAAACAGGCAAGGGTGAAGACTAGACGAGCGTAACCCTGGAAGAGAGTTTTAGATGGTGGCCTAGAAAACCAAATTCTAGAAAAACTAGGCCACTAAAAGTTAAGTGGCATACAAATACGTAAAATGAGATGAGAAATCGATTGATGTGCTTGAAACAGACGTATCTCAATTTTGAGCCGAGTTATGAGCTTTTAAAGTTGGTGGCCTAGAAAACCAAATTTTTAGGGAACTCGGTCAACTTTTAAATGGAAATGATTGGTATGATTTTTGCAGTCCAAGCGTGTTCTTGAAATTTGCCTACCTTGATTTTGAACCGAGTTATGACGGTTTGAAGATGGTGGCCTAGAAAATCAAAATTCGGCCACCAAAATTTAGGCAACACAAAAATACGTCTAATCGCTTGAGACACCCATTAGTGACTTGAAAAATGTTGTAGCTCACTGTTAAATCAAGTTATGAGGACTCGAACTTCGGAGGCCTAGAATTCCAAAAAAAAAGTTAGGCCAAAATATAAACTCACCCAATTAAAAAACGATCTCAAAAAAACTCTCTGCTCCGGTTCGATGAATTCCAGAATATAGGCATAGAATACAATTAAAATGGAGGCTATCGAGGTTCCAACGATGAATCGAAAAGCGGCGAACACTTGCCAAGTTGGAGCGAAACCTGAAAATTAGCCTTTTTTCGATATATTTGTTTCGGGAGATGGGATTTTATAACCTGAAATCTGGCCAAGGACCTTTTCAATTCGAATCCCATGCTCTATAAAACAAGCAAAAAAGTTTTAGCCCTCATAGGAATCGAACCCAACCCCTTTCTCTTACTAGTCCAGCCTTTTCACCACTCGACCACGCGGGTACTGTTCGAATCGCGCCCTCTAACTTGTATACAAGTCGACATGAGCTCGGAAAGGAGGAGGCGCTCGTTCATATACGGATTGCCGATAGAAAAACAAATGTGATCAGGTGGCCGAGTGGTTAAGGCGATGGACTGCTAATCCATTGGGATTTTCCCGCGTGAGTTCGAATCTCATCCTGATCGAATCTCTTTTTGTTTCTTTTTACACCATCCTAATGGGTTCTAAATGGGTCCTAGCATACCTGAAGCCACTCCAAACGTAATTCCAATGAAAATCCCAACAAAAGAGACTGGTTTTCTTCCAAAATGATCTCCCAAATGACCATAGGTAATTGCACCGAATAGTACACCAATAAACTGGATAGTGGCGACCCATGCAGAATCATAAGCAGCCGATCCACAGTACATATGAAAATCCTGGACCATTGAACGAAATGGGGCCGGTTCGATAAGCCATTTTGAGCAATTTGCAGTTAGTTCTGAGCATATTTCTACCCTACATGTAAAGAATCTGTGTGTCTGTACATCTGGATGTCCACTTACTTTGAAAGTTTACATTTAGGCTTTGAGAAGTGGAAGTTAGGGTCTTGGCAGGATAAGCTAGGGTTGAAGTTGTAGAAAATCTGAAATTTTTTTGGGAATTCTAGAATTCTGAAAATTTTAAAATTCTAAAAAATTACCGAAAAAATTTGCTGACAACAGAAAAATAAAGCAAATTGCCATAATACGAAACATAGCCAATGGAAACGATTTGTGTTGAGAAATGACATTCTGAAAGTCTTCTAGAATTTTTTTAAAATTTTAAAATTTTTGAAAAAATGGGAAAGTGGTCATTGGAAGTCCAATTACGATTTTTCCGGTGCAAACATCAGTTTAAAGAGAAAAAAGAATACATTTTAAGCTTCTTATCAGTTGATAAAACGTGATAAATTAACAAGAGTTATCAGCTGAAAACGGGAGAAAATTGGCGAAATATTTTTGAGAAGAAAGAACAAAAGAAAAAAAATGGTCAGAAGTTTGTATTGGCCATTTTTCCAAAATGTCAAAAATGTGAAATTTAGGTCATTTTTTCAAGAATTCCAGCTTAAATTTTGCTGGAAATTGAGAAGAATTCGGAAAAATGAAAACTGGCTAGAAATTCAGATTTCCCTCATCACGAGCTTCAAAATGAGCCCCCACACGACTAGGCCCGCCCACTTTGAGGCTAGAGAGCCAGAGAAACGAGACACACTGCGTCTCTAAACTCAAAACTCAAAGTAGGCGGAGTCTAGTCGTGTGGGGGCTTATTTTGAAGCTCGTGATGAGTCAAATTCAAAGAGATAACGTTTTCCTGATTTTGGCTGAAATTGGTCGAGATACGGTAGTTTCACATTTTCGAAAAAACTTTTTTTTCAAAATTTGACAAGATTTTTGTTTCATTGCTCACACATTTTCAATGGATTGAAATAAAATTTCGATTTTCTTATCAAAGTTCAGTGAGACCAAAAAGTAGTGACGCTCTTCAAAGGTTGTAGAACTAAGAAATTTTCAGACAAGATTATAGTCTAGAACAAAACGCCTTTGAAACTACTGTAACTTTTTTCACTTTCTTCCTGGATTTTTGAAAGTAGTACTTTTGAAATCGGCTTGTCAGCAGCGTCAAAATGAGCCCAAACACGACTAGGCTCCGCCCACTTTAAGCTTTGAGGTTGGAGACTCATCGTGTCTCGCTTCTCTGGCGCTCTGGCCTTCGTTGGTAAAACGACCGTAACTCGGTCAGTTTTGATCCAATTTGAATGAAAAGGAGACAGTTAAATTCAGCAGGATCAGAACTTCAAAATGAGCCCTTAGTGAGTTAGATGTGCAGGGAATTGAGACTTCGGAAGACAACTGTAGTTTTCACACTCCAGTACCCGAAATTTGAGCTTCTGAATTTCTGAATTTCTGAATTTCTGAATTTCCTGGAATTTCTGAATTTCTGAATTTCTGACTTTCTGAATCTCTGAATTTCTGAATTTCCGAATTTCTGATTTTCCTGGAATTTCTGAATTTCTGAATTTCTGAATTTCTGAATTTCTGAATTTCTGAATATTTTTTTTTATTTATTCGAAATTCTGAATTTGTTAAATTGTTAATTTTTCGAATTTTCAGATGTATGTCTGTTTGTCCGTGTTTCCGTGTGTCCGGATGTCCAGTCCCAGAGAAATGACGAATACCACCAGGCTAGAGAGAAATTCTCTAGCCTGGCTGGTCAAATGACTAATTCTTCCCCTCTCTCTTTTTCTTTTTTTTTCTTTTTCTCTGCGTCTCTTCTCTCTTGCCCTCTCTTATAAATTCGCCTCTCTTCGCCCCCACCAGCTGCTCAGAAAAAGAAAAAAGATGTCAGAACATTCGAATTTTCCGAATTTTTCAAAATGTATTCCCATTTTCTACAGTATCCTAATTATTCTATTGGCAATTGGCCAAGTTTTGGACATGATTTTCAGTCCTAAATATGAAAATGAAAAGGCACTGGTCGTTTTTGTCTTTGGATATCCAATTTTCAATATTTCCGTTTTCCTGGTGTCACTTTTGCTCATTTGGATTCTCAAAAAGATTTTGAATGCTTCATTTGAATGTTGCAATTTAACAACTGAGAGAAAATGGAAAATATGGCTCGGAATCGGATATATTGGATGCATGTTACTAGGCATTTTGCCAAGGATTCAAGCAATTTTGGCTGGAGATGAAATAGGATGTTTATTGGTTAGTTTTTGGAGACTTTTTTAGAAATTGTAAAATTGAAAAATCGCTCATTTTGAAACATTTTGAAAAACTCGAAAATCTCAAGTTTAAAGCGAGTTAGAGGCATTTGTAACCGGTGGCCTAGAAAATCTAAGAATGGGAAAACTAGGCCATCTTAACATGTTCAATTTTGCTATTAATAGATTTTGTGTCAATTGCTCATTTTAAAACTTTTTGAAATTTTCAAAAATGTCAATTTTGAAGCGAGTTACAGCCATTTGTAACCCGTGGCCTAGAATTACCATTTTCTAGGCCACCGGTTACAAATGGCTATAACTCGCTTGAAAATTGAGATTTTTGAAGATTTCAAAAAGTTTTAAAGTGAGCAAATTAAACGAATTTTATTTATAAAAATTCAACAGTTTCTGTGGCCTAGTTTTCTCATAATACGGTTTTCTAGGCCATGGGTTACAAATGACTATAACTCGCTTCAAAATTGAGATTTTTGATAAATTCAAAAACATTCGAGATGAGCAATTGACACAAAATCTAGTTATAAAAGTTCAAACAACTTCGGTGGCCTAGGTTTCTCATTATTTGGTTTTCTAGGCCAGCAACTCAAAAAGTGCCATAACTTTGTTGAAAATTGAAATTTTTTGAAGCAAAAACCTGGTTAAGAATTCTAGAAATTCTAGAAAATCAAAAATTCAAAAAAAAAAACTGTTTCTCAAAATTGTTCTTTAATTTCAGATCACTATCAACGTATCAATGCAGTGCGCATTTGGAATCATCATTTTCTACTGCTTCTTCCTTTCTCCCGCCAGAAAGTCTCTAAAAATCTTCCTTAATTCATCTGATTATTTATTTTGGATACTCCTAATTACCCAATTAGTTATTACGATAATTAATTTAACTTTTGGAATATCAACTGGAAGTTTCAAACAGATTATTATGATCATGGTCTGTGAATTGGCATTTACTCCAATTTTTTGCTATTTTTCTCTGGAACTTTTGATGATTTTCCGAGGAAATTATGAATTCGAAAATATTGAAAATCAAGAAGAAGAGATGCGAAAATTCACTGATTTAGAGGAAAATGGAGGAATTTGAAAACTGTGAGGTTAGTTTTTTTTTCAATATTTTATGAATGGATTTTGTATGCATTGCTCATTTTAAAACTTTTTCGAAATTTCAAAAATCTCAATTTGGAAGTGAGTTACAGCCATTTGTAACCGGTGGCCTAGAATTTGCATTTTCTAGGCCATTGGTTACTGTATCTCGCTTCAAAATTGAAGTTTCTGAAAATTTCAAAAAGTATTAAAATGAGCAATTCAAACCAAATAAACTGATCTAAACCTTAATAAGTTTGAGATGGCCTAGCATTCTAATTTTTCGGTTTTCTAGGCCACTAGTTTCAATGGGATGTAACTCGCTCTAAAATTGAGATTTCTAAAAATTTCAAAATGATTTAAGATGAGCAATTTAAACCAAAAAAAAAGATTTTAGGCCATAATTCACCTTTTTTTCAGTGCTGTCGAAAATTTGGAACACACACGGGACTGTGCTTCAAATGCAGGTCATGGACTAATTTTGAACGAAATTCGCAATCAATTTAAAATTGGACTCGATTAATTGCTCGTTGTTAATTACTTAATTTATTTTTTCTTTTGTTTTTATCAATACTTAAATCGTTTCTACCAATTTTTTGGGATATCTGTACCTTTTCTCTGAATCTACAGTAATCTTGATTGTCTTGGATTACTGTACCTCGCCTCCAAAATCCTTAAAACCATCGTAGCTTTGCTCAAACTCAACAAATTTCATATCAGTTTTTTGTGATCCAAACCTTTTGGATTACTGTATCTAAATCTACAGTAACTAAATCAAAAAAAAATCAAATTTAATAAAATTTTATTGTACAAATGTTTTAAAAAACGAAATATTATTAATGAGATCCACAATATATTTTTTGAGATTCAAGATTTGAAATTTTAGTTTAAGTAATTATTTATGATGTCGATGATGGCGAAATTCTTTGGGAGATTACTGGCAGATCCTGAAAAATAAAAAATAAAAATAAAATTTCAAAAATGTTTCAAAAATTCCCACCTTGGATTACTGTAGTTTTCTGGCAGAATGGACAATAGAATTCCAATTTTTGTTCAGCTTGTTCCAGAGTTTTCTCAACACATTTTTCACAAATCGTGTGTCCACATTCTTTGATCACTCGAGGAATACGATAGGTACTGTAGCCGAGGTTACAGGTTTTGCATTCCAATCTGAAAATATTCGATGTTTTCTTTTCCATTTTTCTCCTTTAAAAAATGTCAATTTTCCGTCAAGTTATATCGGTTTTAGAGTTGCTGTCCTAGAAATCCAAAAAATGAGAAAACTAGGCCACCGATTTTGCTGGAATTTTTGCGCATAGATTTTGTAGTGATTTCTCATTTCAAAACTTTTTGAAATTTTCAAAAATCTCAATTCTGAAGCGAGTTATAGGCATTTGTAACCAGTGGCCTAGAAAATGGTAATTCTAGACCACGGGTTACAAATGGCTGTAACTCGTTTCAAAATTGAGATTTTTGAAAATTTCGAAAAGTTTTGAATTGAGCAATTTATACGAAATCAATTCATAGCAGCAATGAGCATGTTAAGATGGCCTAGTTTTCCGATTTTTTGGGTTTCTAGGCCACGGGTTACAAATGACTGTAACTCGCTTTAAAGTTAAGATTTTCGAAATTTTCAAAAAAGTTTTAAAATGAGCAATTTTCAAATTATCCATTTTCCGGACAATTTTTATCAAAACAAACCAATAAATCTCCTTTTAGATCTCCAGTCGTAATCGCTCGAAGTCTTGGCAAAAAGCCAAATGTAAGGCATCCCATGTATCCAATTCCCGACCATATTCTAAATTTTCTCTCATTTGTTAAATTGCAACATCCAAATGAAGCGGTCAGAATTTTCTTGAGAATCCAAATGAGCAAAAGTGATGCTAGGAAAACGGATATGTTGAAAAATGGAAATCCAATGACGAAAACGAACAATCCTTTCTCATTTCGCCATTTCGGACTGCAAAACATGTCCAAATATCCGCCGATTGTCAATAGAATAATTAGGCTACTGTAGAAAATTGGAATACATTTTGAAAAATTCGGAAAAATCGAATATTTCGACATATTTCTTTCTTTTGCGCGGGTTTCTGAGCAGCGGGAGGCGAAGCGGGACGAATTTATATTAGAGGGCGAGAGAGAGAAGAGACGCAGAGAAAAAGAGAAAAAGAGAGAAAACATTAGTCATCTGACCAGCCAGGCTAGAGAATTTCTCTATAGTCTGGTCGGTCAAGTATTCGTCACTTTTCTTTGGGAAAAATAAAGCTGAGCAATGATCACTGGCTGGACATAATTATGCCATTTGTGGTGCCAAAAAATGGGATTACTGTAGATTTGAATCACAATAAACTAGAACAAAATTGGTTGAGTTTGAGCAAAGTTAGGATGGTTTTAAGGGTGATGAGGTGAGGTACAGTAACCCTACAGTAATCCAGGTACAGTAATTTGGGAATACTGGAGTTTGAAGCACAGAAATTCTGTATTAATCTAGGTACAGTAGTCCAAAAATAAGAGCAAGCCAGTTACAGTAGGAGCAAAGTTATAGTCCCTCTAACTATATGGTACAAGTTCTTAAAAGTACAGTATTTTATTCTGAATGGGTTACTGTAGTAATCCAGGTACAGTAAACTAGTATTACTTTAGCTCAAAGGCAGAAAATAGAGATGAGCAATGACCACTGGACATCCGGACACACGGACAAACAGAAAATTGGAGATAGATATCGGATAAATATGCCATTTGTGGTGCCAAAAGAGCACCAGTTCGAGCCAATAGAGAACATTTTCCAATGTCTGAAATGGATTACTGTAGATTTGAAGAGATATACAGTAATCCAAAAGATTTGAATCACAAAAAACCAGGACGAAATTGGTTGAGTTTGAGCAAAGTTATGATGGTTTTAAGAGTTGGGAGGAGAGTTACAGTAATCCAAGTCAATTAGGGTTACTGTAGATTTGAACTGAAGCTACAGTAATCAAAAAAAATACAAAGGTTCAATCATTTTATTCCTTTCCAAAAAATTTCAAAACTGCAATTTAATTTTTTGTGTTAAATTCCAAAAAAAAGTTGGTTAAACCAGACAAAAAAGTGTGCGAAATTAATGAAAAATTGACATTTTCAAGTGGAATAATAAATGAATAAACAATTAAATAATTAACTGAATGAGCAATTAATCGAGTCCAATTGTGCAAATTTTGAAGAAAATCAAAATTAGTCCATTGCATTGCATTTGAAGCACAGTCCACTGCGCGGTCCCAGTTTTTGACCGCACTGAAAAAATTGGGAATTTATGACCCAGAAAAACTTTTTTTCCATAAATTGCTCATTTTAAAACTTTTTTCAAATTAAAAAAATCTCAATTTTGAAGCGAGTTATAGCCATTTGTAACCCGTGGCCTAGAATTTTCATTTTCTAGGCCACCGGTTGCAAATGGCTATAACTCGGTTCAAAATTGAGATTTTTCAAAATTTCAAAACGTGTTAAAATGAGCAATTTGTACGAAATCTGGTCATATATACTTCAAAAAAGTCGGTGGCCTATGTTTCTCATCATTTGGTTTTCTAGGCCAGCAACTCTAAAATCGTCATAACTTGGCTCTAAGTTGACATTTTTTAAGGAGAAAACTGGAAAAGAGTCCTGGAAATTTGGAGAAACTGAAAATTAAATTTTCAAACAAAAAATACAGTACCCGCTCATGAATTTTCCGGGAACACGATTCACATGTCATCCGGCATTCAGTTTCCTCAATTCTCCACGTGCACACAAAACATCTCGAATCATCCGGTGGTCCAGGAATCAGCGATCCGAAAAATGAGAAAAGTGAAGACGTCGATTCAGAAGACGTTGAAGTCGTCGACGTGGCAGATAGAGGTGGTGGTTGAAAAGGAAAGATTGGAGACGGAAGAGGCGGAGCTTGTGATGGAGCAGCAATTTGGATTGGTGGACTGGGAATTTTGGGAAATTAGAAGGTTCAGAAATTCAGAAATTCAGAAATTCAGAAATTCAGAAATTCAGAAATTCAGAAATTCAGAAATTCAGAAATTCAGAAATTCAGAAATTCCAGGAAATTCAGAAATTCAGAAATTCAGAAATTCAGAAATTCAGAAATTCAGAAATTCAGAAATTCAGAAATTCAGAAATTCAGAAATTCAGAAACTCCGAAATTCAGAAATTCCAAAATTCCAAAATTCCAAAATTCAGAAATTCAGAAATTCAGAAATTCAGAAATTCAGAAATTCAGAAATTCAGAAATTCAGAAATTCAGAAATTCAGAAATTCAGAAATTCAGAAATTCAGAAATTCAGAAATTCAGAAATTCAGAAATTCAGAAATTCAGAAATTCAGAAATTCAGAAATTCAGAAATTCAGAAATTCAGAAATTCAGAAATTCAGAAATTCAGAAATTCAGAAATTCAGAAATTCAGAAATTCAGAAATTCAGAAATTCAGAAATTCCAGAACTTCTAGAAATTCCAGAAAATTCAGAAATTCAGAAAATTTTCAAAATTTCGGATTACTGTAACTCACGGAATGGGTTTTGCGTCCAGCTTCTTCTGCATCTCATCTAGCTTCTTCTGAAACTCAATTTTCATCTTCTCAATGTCCATTTTCAGCTTCTCGTTCTCCAATTTTGCAGCTCCCTCAGCCTTTTCCAGTTGGCCACACTTTTTGGTCAGACTGAAAATTTAAAAAATTTAAAAAAATTTTAAAAATTAAAAAAAAATTTTTCAAAAATTTGCAAAAACCCCTCACTTCTGAATCTGATTCTTCTGATTCTGAATCGTCTTGTTCTCCGCGTCCTTGGCATTTTTCAGCTTTTGCTCCAATTGGTTCACTTTGTCCGTTAGGCTGAAAATTTTGAAAAATTGAAATTTTCAAAATTTCAAAAAAATTACCTACCCCTTGTTCTGAGAGCCCAATTTCGACGCCGCATCATTTTTTCGCTGATTTTCAGCTCTCGACTGTTTTAGCGAATTCTGAACTTTCGACTTTTCCTCTTCCAGCGATTTCAGCTGCTTGTTTAGCGTCGTCAGAGCATCCGAATGCGATTGGGCAACTTGTTGGGCGGTTTTGGCGGCATTTCTAAAAATAGGGGTTACTGTAGATGTTATTATTTTAATTGGCTTAAATTTCTCATCTTAAAACTTTTTGAAATTTGGAAAAATCTCAACTTTAAAGCAAGTTACAGCTATTTGTAACCCATGGCCTAGAAAATCAAAAAATAGGAAATCTAGGCCACCGGAATTGCTGGAATTTTTTATAACTAGATTTTGTGTTAATTGCTCATTTTAAAACGTTTTCAAAAATTGAAAAATCTCAATTTTGAAGCGAGTTACAGCCATTTGTAACCGGTGGCCTAGAAAATAAAAATTCTAGGCCACCGGTTACAAATGGCTATAACTCGCTTCAAAATTGAGATTTTTCGAAATTTCAAAAAGTTTTAAGATGAACAATCGATAAAAAATCTAGTTTTATAAAGTTCCAGGAAATTCGATGGCCTAGTTTTCTCATTATTTGGTTTTCTAGGCCAGCAACTCTAAAATCATCATAACTTGGCTGGAAATGGTCATTATTAAGAGCTGGAAACTGGAAAAGAATTCTGAAATTTCGGAGAATCGGAAAATTAAGTTTTCAATAAAACGACAACTATCCAAAAACCCTGAATATACAAAAAAAAATGAAAATTCAAAACTTTCAAAATTTTCGAAAATTTCAAAGTTTCAGCCATTTTCAACGAATTTTAGACTGATTCCCAAAATCTCAAGGTAATGAAATTTAAACTTTTCTAGACCAAAATTTTTTGCTGATTCCAGAAATTTAAAAATCATATGCCTGGTTCAATTAGTTTTCGAGTTATGCGCCTTTAAAGATGGCGCGCTCCAGAGTTGCCCTCTCCGACTTTATTATGGGCGCACTAACTTTAAAGGCGCATAACTAAAAAACCAAGAAAGCTATCAAAACTTTGTAAACTAAAAAAATGTGTGAAATTTTATGCTGAGCAATTTTGTGAATAACAGGTTTTGGATAGCGTTTATGTATTTTGAGTTATGCGCCTTTAAAGTTGAGGAGAGAGGGACGCCTCCTAAAGCTGTGGGTGAGACCTAACTTTAAAGGCGCATATCTCAAAAAGTAGAAAAGCTATTAAAAATATGTCAACAACAAAAATGTGTAAAATTTTATGTTGAGCAATTTTGTAGTTTATAACTTTTTGATAGCGTTTATGGTTTTTGAGTTATGCGCCTTTAAACGTGCAACACCCAAAGGGGCGCAGAGAGAGGGTGCGCTAACTTTAAAGGCGCATATCTCAACAATTCGAGTAACGATAACCGATTTTAAATTTTTCTAGTCCAAAATTTTCAGCTAATTCCAAAAACCTAAGCCCCAGAACTAAAAAATGTTTAGTTTTCAAGCTATGCGCCTTTAAACATTTCCTAAAGTATAGGGACTCACCTCTTCGTCTCCTCCAACTCCTTCTCCTTCTTCCTCAAGCTCTTCTCCATTTCCTTGGCCTTCTTTTTTACCATTCGTTCCTGCATAAACTTCCCCTCCATTTTGAAATATTCCGCTTCAGCGTACTCTGTTCTTTTGGCTTTTTCAGTGAGGCCATCAGCAATTTTTTTGAGCACCTCTTCTTGCTTTTTGAGCTTTTCTAGTTGCTCGGCGAGCTGGACACAGTTGGAACACTCTTCCTCTTCTTCTTCCTCATCTTCCAGCTCCTCCTCGTCCTCTTCTTCCACCTCTTCCTCCTCTTCGACGTCTTCTTCCTCCTCCTGAAGGTCCACAAAATCCACGGCAACGTCTTCTTTGAAGCAAAACTCTTTTCCAATCAGTCCATCCGCGTATCGCTCTCTTGTTAGGATATAAGAACCAAATCTGGGGCCAAATAGGAGATCAAATAGTCTTCCAACGAGTTCCACTTCTTGTGTCGGCACTCCAGAAGACGTTGGGCGGTTGCGGAGACATTCAGAAGACATTGGAGATTCCTGGATCCCTACTTTACAACTTTTCGAGTCTCCAGATAAGATTAGAGGATTCTGAAGGGCCCCAGAAGACGTTGAAGGGTGTTGGTGGGATTCAGAAGACGTTGGAAAGTGTTGAAAACCTCCAGATGGAATTTGAGGATTCTGGAAATTTTCAGAAGTAGTCGGACAATTCTGTGGGATTCCAGAAGGCAATGATTGATTTTGAAGGGCTCCAGAAGACGTTGGCGGATTCGGGAAGATTCCAGAAGACACTGGTTGGTTTTGAATGGCTTCAGAAGACATTGGAGGATTCGGACCATCTCCAGATGCTATTTGATAATTCTGAACGTTTCCAGACGACGTTGGCAGATTCTGAAGTCTTCCAGAAGACGTGGCTTGGCGTTGTTGGGCTTCAGAATATGCTTGTAGATAATTGTGGAGGCTTTCAAATGGGATTTGACGATACTGAACGGATCCAGAAGACGTTGGACCATTTTGACGGACTCCAGAAGGCATCGATAAATCCTGAAAGACTCCAGAAGACGTCAGGGGATTCTGGAAGAATCCAGAAGACGCTGAGGGGTAATGGAGAGTTCCCGACGACGTAAAAGGATTCTGAATACCTCCAGACGAGATTTGAGGATTCTGATAGACTTCAGAAGACGTTGAGAGGTGTTGGAAGGCTCCAGATGAGATTTGAAAATTCTGAAGACCTCTTGAATCCGGAGGACAGTTTTGAACGACTCCTGACGACGCCTGATGGTTGTGAAAGCTTCCAGATGTCACGGATGGATTCTGGAAACTTGGAGAAGACGTTGGACGCTGCTGAAGAGTTCCGGAGCACATTGGCGGATTCTGAATCGATCCAGTCGACGCTGGACGCTGCTGCAGGCTTTGTGAAGGATTCTGAAGTCCTCCAGACGACGTTGGGTAATTCTGAAGACTTCCTGCCGATGATGAACGTTGCTGGAAAATTCCACAAGCCGCTGGATGAGTCTGGACGCTTCCAGTTGACGCTGGACGTCTCTGGAGAAGTCCAGATGACGTTAGGCGGTGTCGAAGACTTCCAGATGATGTTCGACGGTTCTGGAGATTTCTAACTGTGGTTTGAGAATTCGGAAGACCTCTAGAAGACGTTGGACGATTCTGAACGACTCCTGTCGACGTCATCTGCTGTTGAATGCTCTCAGAAGACGTTGGAAGATTCTCCAAGCCTTCTGGATTTGACCATTTGATTTTCAGCCCGCTAGCCATCTCAAGTTGATGGTTACTTCCGTCTGACGACCATTTTGGCATATCAGAAGACGTCGCTGGATCTTCAGAAGCCACGGGACGTCGAAAAACTTCTCCAGAAGGTGTGATAATGAATTTACTGGTTCTATCAGAATTCTTATGCCCTTCAGAAGACGTCGTGGGAATCTGAAGGGCTCCAAAAGTGGCTGGAGGCGTCGGGAAGGTTCCAGAAGACGTTGCCGGCTGGTTGGCAGCGTTTCGGGGGAACGTCGGAGGATTCTGAGCGTCTCCAGAAGGCGTTATTGGGAATGGAGGGTATCTGAAGATTTCCGACGAATTCCGAGGGATATAATTGAAGGCATATGGGGGTCCAGAAGACGTTGAAGGCACTTGTTGAGCTTCAGAAGGCGTTGGATTTTGGACGTTTCCAGAAGACGTCGGAGGATTCTGAAAAATAAAATGTGTTGAAACCTAGCCATGATTATACTCATTTTGAAGCTGATAACCTGCTGATTCCAAAACTATATAAATTTTGTAGTTTGGTCAAAAATGGAGCTAGATACGGTAGTTTCAATTTTTCCCCAATTTTAGCTTCAAATTTAAATCTACCGTATCTCACTTCAGTTTTCATCGAATTTCGAAAATTTTGGATTTTCAGGATTCTGAGATTTTTAGCTTCAATACTAAACTATTGTTTCAGAATTCAACAAACTTACAGATGACGTCGGCGCTTCAGAAGACGTCGTCGGACATCCCCAAGGTCTTGGAGACAGCATTCGAAGTTCTTGAGCTTCAGAAGGTCCTTCACAAGGCGTTGGGTCTTCAGAAAGCTTCATAGAAATTTGAATCGTCGCAGAAGACGTCGTCGGTGGATTCTGATGACCTCTAGAATTCCTCCTCTGCTCCTGCTGTTTCCGTTTGTAAAGTGCCGCTTCTAGCATTGTCATGCCCGATTGAAGGGTTGCTGGAGCCTCTTGTCGTCTTACTGTAGGCTGAGCAATCACCTGCTTTTGCGCCTTTTTGTTCAGCTTTCGTTGTCGCAGAATTTCGGCTCGTTTCTGTCCGGCGGCTGCTAGTTTTGAGTGATCTGAAAATTTGAAAATTTGAAATTTTTGTAATTTTCAGCCTATTTTTGACACAATTCTGAAATTTGGGTTTTTTGTTGTTTATATTTATTTGATGTGAAATTTTGTGCTCTTTCAATTGATATAAAATTCAAAACCCAATAAACTTTGGCCCCCGAGATATGCGCCTTTAAGCCTACAGTATTCCTAACAGGTACACCACAGGAGAGACCTCCATGGTAAGCGAATTATCTCATTTTCTAATAGAGATATTAAAAAATTGTCAATTACAAAATTGCTCAGCTTAAAATTTTCTACATTTTCGTAGTTAACAAAATTGGAGTAACTACTGTAGTTCATGAGATATGCGCCTTTAAAGATGACCCCCTTCCTCGGAGGCTCCCACTGTTGCTCTCTGCGGGCGCCAACTTTAAAGGCGCATATTTCAAAAACTTCAACTGCTTTTTAAAATTTGCAAACAACAAAAATGTATAAAATTTTATGCTGAGCAATTTTGTAGTTGACAACATTTTTCTAATTTCATCGGTTTCTGAGATATGCGCCTTTAAAAGTGCCTCCCCCATCCTCGGAGGCTCCTCCTCAAGTTAAGCTTGCGTAAACTTTAAAGGCGCATATCGCAAAAACTGCGGTAGCTAGCAAAATTTTGTAAACTTCAAAAATGTGTAAAATTTTATGTTGAGCAACTTCGTAACCAACTCTTTTTTGATAGCCTCCGTAGTTTTTGATATATGCGCCTTTAAAGGTGCCTCCCCCTTCCTCGGAGGCTCCCACTGCCGCTCTCACTTTAAAGACGCATACCTCAAAAACTACGGTAGCTATCAAAAAGTTTTCAACTACAAAAATGTATAAAATTTTATGTTGAGCAATTTTGTAGTTGGCAACTTTTTTCTAGCTTTACTGGTTTTTCAGATATGCGCCTTTAAACCTACTGTACTCACCTCCAACCGGCTCCTCGTTTTCGTCTTGATTTTCGTTTTGATGATTTTCGGGATTCTCCTTTTTTGAATTATCCGACGACGATGATGATGACATGGTGAACCTAGAAATTACCATATTTCTGTTTGTCAGGGTGTCCGGATGTCCGCAAGAAACTTAAAAAAAGAAAGAAGGGAAAAGTGTGAAAATTCAGAAGAAAATTTGGAAAAATTCAAGAAAAATCTGAAAAAAAAGATCTCGAAAAGAGAAAACAAAGAAAAAATGAGAAAGTTAGCGGTTCAAAACCGGAATTCAAATTTTGGCGGATTTTTGAAAATTTAAAAATTGGTAGATCAAAAAAAATTTTTTTCGAAAATCAGAAAAAAAAAATCAGAAATCAGAAAATCAGAAAAATCAGAAATTCAGAAATTCCAGAAATTCCAGAAATTCCAGAAATTCCAAGGAATTCAGAAATTCAGAAATTCAGAAATTCAGAAATTCAGAAATTCAGAAATTCAGAAATTCAGAAATTCAGAAATTCAGAAATTCAGAAATTCAGAAATTCCAGGAAATTCAGAGATTCCAGGAAATTCATAAATTCAGAAATTCAGAAATTCAGAAATTCAGAAATTCAGAAATTCAGAAATTCAGAAATTCAGAAATTCAGAAATTCAGAAATTCAGAAATTCAGAAATTCAGAAATTCAGAAATTCAGAAATTCAGAAATTCAGAAATTCAGAAATTCAGAAATTCAGAAATTCAGAAATTCAGAAATTCAGAAATTCAGAAATTCAGAAATTCAGAAATTCAGAAATTCAGAAATTCAGAAATTCAGAAATTCAGAAATTCGGAAATTCAGAAATTCAGAAATTCAGGAATTCAGAAATTCAGAAATTCAGAAATTCAGAAATTCAGAAATTCAGAAATTCAGAAATTCAGAAATTCAGAAATTCAGAAATTCAGAAATTCAGAAATTCAGAAATTAAAGTAATTCTTTGCGGTTTTACAGTAGTCTAAATATCAAGCTACAATAATCCTAGTAGCTACAGTCAGTCCATCTGTGTTTCCCAGTGTCCGGATGTTCATTTTTCCCCATTTTCCGGCTTCTTTCTAGATTTTTTCCAATTTCCAACTTTTCCCATTTCCCCTTTTTTCAGTGTTTTTTTTCAGATTTTTCCATTTCCCAAGTTTCTGTCTGTGTATCCAGATGTCCAGATTCACAATTTCCCAATTTTCAAATTCCCTCCTATTATCTTTTAGAATTGTGACAAAATAGGCTCATAAAACACCTCCTCTTCCTCTTCTCCATTTTTCTCTGCCTTCTCTAACCACTCTCTTCCTCTTACACACTCTCTCGCCTTCCTTCTCATTTTTTTGGGAAAGTGCTACGCAACACGCGACGCCATCGTCGTCCTCACGACGTCTTTTTTTTTCTCCTAAAATTCTTCTGCGTCTCTCACTCTCTCACACTCTCTCGTCTAGACTAAAAAAGTGAGGTCAGATGCATATAAGAGAGCTGTCGCCCTCTTATATGCATTTTTTAGGATTATTGATTTTTATTTTTCGAATTAATTAATTTTGAGTGATTAGAAAATGAGATTTTCTTGAAAAAATAGTTTTTTGGACCAAAAAAAGCAAAATTTCAGCCAGAATTTGTTGGTTGAAAATTAGATTTTAGGCCAGAAAATTCAAAATTTTTAAATGTTTTTTTTTGGAAATTTAGGATTTTCAGATAAAGAGATTTTCAGAGAACATGTCAGAAGAAGCACCCAAACTTCACAAGAACACCAAACTTCAACAGATAGATCTGGCTGATATGCGATTTGATTACACCATTGGAGACAGTTGCATGGTAAGTGAATTATCTCATTTTCTGGAAAAGATATCAAAAAGTTGTCAACTACAAAATTGCTCAGCTTAAAAATTTACTCATGTTTGTAGTTTACAAAATTTTGATAGCTACTGTAGTTCGTGAGATATGCGCCTTTAAAGTAGACGCGCGCTTTGAGCGTCAGTGGGAGCCTCCGAGGAGGGAGGACATCTTTAACGGCGCATATCTCACAAACTACGGTAGCTACAAAAGTTTTGCAAACTACAAAAATGTACAAAATTTTATGATGAGCAATTTTGTAGTTGACATCTTTTTTCTCGCTTGTATGGCTTTTGAGAAATGCGCCTTTAAAGATGTTTCCCCTTCCTCGGAGGCTCCTCCTCATGCTAATTTAAAGGCGCATATCTCCAAAACTACAATACCTATCAAAATTTTGTAACTACAAAATTTCATAAAATTTAATGCTGAGCAATTTTGTAATTTACAAATTCTTTCTAGCTTTTTTGGTTTTCGAGATATGCGCTTTTAAAGATGTCTGTCCCCTCCTCGGAGGCTCCTCCTGAAGCTAAGCGCGCGCACTAACTTTAAAGGCGCATATCTCGTAAACTACAGTAGCTAGCACAATTTTTTTAACTACAAAAATGTATATAATTTTATGCTGAGCAATTTTATCGTTAGCAGAATTTTGATAGCTACTGTGGTTTTTGAGATATGCGCCTTTAAAGTTGATGCGCTCAAAAGGCTACGCACCTCTGAAGCGCTCCAACTTTAAAGGCGCAAATATCACAAACTACAATAGCTGGCACAATTTTTTTAACTACAAAGATGTATATAATTTTATGCTGAGCAATTTTGTAGTTTATAAAATATTTATAGCTTCTCTGGTTTTTGAGATTTGTGCCTTTAAAGTCTTCTTCTCTGTGCCTCCTCTGATGCTATAGCGTGCGCTAACTTTAAATTCGCATATCTCGTCCTCATGCTAAGCCCGCGTCAAATTTAAAGGCGCATATCTCCAAAACTACAATAACTATCAAAATTTTGTAAACTTCAAAATGTATAAAATTTTATGCTGAGCAATTTTGTTGTTCATAACGTTTTGATAGCTACCGTAGTTTTTGAGATATGCGCCTTTAAAGATGTCTGCCCCTCCTTGGAGGTTCCTCCCCCTGCTAAGCGCGCGCGCTAACTTTAAAGGCGCATATCTCACAAACTACAGTAACCATTACAATTGTGTAAACCACAAAAATATCAATTTTGTAGTTGACATCTTTTTCTGTCTTTTTTTTTGGTTTTTGAAATATGCGCCTTTAAAGATTTCCCCCTCTTCCTTGAAAGAGGCGCCCCCTCTCTTCTTTAAGCTGTAAGCTAACTTTAAAGGCGCAGATCTCACGAACTACAGTAGCTAGCACAATTTTGTAAAATTCGAAAATGTATAAAATTTCATGTATAGCAATTTTGTAATTGACAGATTTTAAATATTTCTTATGGTTTTTGAGAGGTGTGCCTTTAAAGATGGCTGCCCCTCCTCCTCGGAGGCTCCTCCTGAAGCTAAGCGCGCGCACTAACTTTGAAGACACATGTCTCAAAAACTACAGTAGTTACTAAAATTTTGAAAACTACAAAAATGTACAAAATTTGATTCTGAGTAATTTTGTAATTGACAACTTTTTTCTAACTTTTCTAGTTTTGAAGATATAACCCGTTAAAAATTTTCAGACAGATTTCAAAGTCCACCTTCCCGACGGCAACATCCTTCGATCGAATTTCTGCCAATATTGGGACAAATTCAAATTCAACAAGAATTTCAGTTATTTTCTAATAGATTCCAAGGATATTGAGAATATGGAAAGGATGTGGAGTCGATATCAGGATCCTGTGAAAATCGATATTGGCACTGAATGCTTTTTGGGGAATCTTGTCAGGTTTACGGTAAGAAATTTGGTACTTTTGAGGTTTTAGACTATTCTGGACCATTTTTAAACAAATTTTGATCATTTAAATCCAACTTTAGGCCCATTCTAAGCCTATTTTTTGTCTAATTTAAGCCTATTTCGAGCCAATTCTCTGCTTATTCTAAGCCTATTTTAAGCCTATTTTTAGCCTAAATTTTCAGAGTCACTTCCCGAAACAAATCTACGCTCGTGTTATTCCATACAAAATGCTTAATGGGGAAACCAAAAAATTCATTTTCACCGGAGAAGTTTTGGATATCATTCAGGCGGCCTTAAAGCTTCAAGGCACACCAATCGAGTCGACTGACAGTGAGTTCAAGCTTGATTAGGCTTAATTAGGTTCTAATTAAGCCCAGAAGCCTGGCCTAATTAAGTCTTAATTAGTCCTAATTAAGCCTAATAACTAAATTTCCTAATTTTCAGTGCGCCTGTTGGAGTGCAAAATGAGTTGGATGGATAATTGGCACCGTGGAATAACGATTGAGCAATTCGAAACAGTTCTGGAGAACTTTGATATTGACAAGTCGCGGATTACGGTAGGTCGTGCTTTGGGCTTTAAAATATGCCTAAAAACGGCTGAAACCGTTGATTTTGAGCAAAGTTATGCGCCTTTAAAGTTTTGTAGGGCGAGAGAGAGAGAGAGGAGACGCAGACAGTCTAGCTTCTCTGCGTCTCACAAAAACTTCAAAGGCGCATAACTCGCCTCAAAATGAAGCTGGAAACGTTTTGAAAACACCGAAATGCGAGAAATTGCATGACAAACATTTTCAATACAAAATTCCCACACTTTTTTAAATTCTGAGTTTTCAGATTTTCAAAATTTTCTTATATAATTAAGTGTTATCTTGTTAGGCTAGTTTTCCTCTTCAAAATGAGTCTAAAATCAGTTTTCTATGTTGAGTTTAAGCCGAGTTATGCGTCTTTAAAGTATGCCCACATGAGAGACTATGGAAAAGGGGGAGACGCAGAGAAGCGAGACGCCTCTAGCTTCTCTGCGTCTCTCCAAAACTTCAAAGGCGCATAACTCGCTTTAAATTAGAGCTAGAAGGAATTTGAAAACGCGAAAATGTAGAGAATTCCAGCACACAGATTCTAAAACATAAAAATTCCAGCTCGTTCCCGACCCGTCCCACGAAGTCACCCGTCGCGAGTACCAGCAACGTAATGGACACATCAGAGTCTTTGCACCGGACATGAAAGTGGTCTCTGATAACTTTTCAGCGTGCATGTTCGTTTTTGAGAGTCTTGTGATGGGAGAAAATTGGAATCAGGAGACGGAGGATCGGAATACATTGAGGCAGGAGACGATTGGATTGATGACGACGCTTGGTATCTTTTTGCAGGTACCGTATTCGTATCGGGCTTATTTTGGGCTTCAAAATGAGCTTAAAATCATTAAAATCCGCTGAGTTTGTGCCGAGTTATGCGCCTTTAAGGTTAGCTCGGCTAGAAATAACGAGGAAAGGGGAGGCGCAGAGAAACGACACGCCTCTAGCTTCTCTACGTCTCTCGATTCACTAAAATGGTCATAACTGGCTTCAAAATGAAGCTAGAAGAGTTTTAAAAACACCAAAATTCAGAAAATAAAATTACAAACATTTTTAACTCAAATACTTGGGATTTGAAGTTTTTGGGTTCGTGAAAAATCGCATCACAACCAATTGACTTTATTGTAACAGGCTAGTTTTCATCTTCAAAATGAGCCTAAAATCAATTCTCTACGTCAAGTTTGAGCCGAGTTATGCGCCTTTAAAGATTGCGGGATGAAAGACTAAGGGAAAATAGAAAACGCAGAGAAGCGAGACGCCTCTAGCTTCTCTGCGTCTCTCAATTTACTTAACTGCTCGTAACTCGCTTCAAAATGGAGCTAGAAAAGTTTTGAAAAAAGAAATTTGAGTGAAATTTTAAGGGGAACCTGAACAGAAACATTTTACTTTTGTCATTTCCATTTCTACCCTACAAAAAACGGTTTTTTTTTCCAGGACAAGTACGTCGATTGTTCCAACCAATGCATTATGATTCAAACGGCACGAATCTCGGCGGATCGACTTGACGAGGATCCGAGAGCAGTGCCAAACTATTTCCTACATTGTCGGCAAGCGGATAAGGAGATTTATATGGAACATCTGGACAAAGTGCTCCAAGATTTTGATCTACAAAAGCATCCGATATTTGTGAGAGGTTCAAAAGAGGGCCGGATGCCAATTTGGGTATTTCGAGTGCTTGTGAAGCTGGCATGGATTCAGCAATTTTTCAAAGGGGATCATTATGATCCTTATTTGATGAGTGTCATGATTGAATGCCTCTATTTTCATGTGCCAGAGGATTATATGGATATTATGAAGCGTTTCTTGGTAAGAGTTGCTTGAAAGAGCTGAAAAAAGTGGACTGAAATTGATAAAAAATTATCTCAAATGAATTTTTGAAATATTTCTGACATTGGTAGATTAAGCATATTTTCCGCTCCAAAATGAGCTTAAAACCATTCAGAACCGTTAAGCTTAAGCCGAGTTATGCGCCTTTAAAATCAGAGTGACGAGAGACTATGGGAAATGGGGAGACGCAGAAAAGCGAGACTCCTCTAGCTTCTCTGCGTATCTCATTTAACAAAATTGAGTATAACCCACTTCAAAATAGAGCTTAAAACGTTTTGATATTACCAAAACGTCGACAATTTTATAGCCATCATTTTAGATAAAAAACCCCTACTCGAATGTGTGATTTTTCGGAAGATATTTGTATTAAAAACTATGTTTTTTGAAATTCCTGTATCAGGCTAGTTCTCCTCTTCAAAATGAGCTTAAAATCAATTCTCTACGTTGATTTTGAGACGAGTTATGCGCCTTTAAAGTCAGCGCGATAAAAGACTATGTGAAAGGGGGAGACGCAGAGAAACGAGACACCTCTAGCTTCTCTGCGTCTCTCAATACTTCAAAGGCTCATAACTCGCTTCAAAATAGAGCTAGAAGAGTGTTGAAAACACCAAAATGTGGGAAATAAGATGACGAACATTTTGAACTTAAAATTTGAAAATTACAAATTTTGAAAAAATCTGAGACTGGACTGGAAATGGTTAAAGTCGAATATGAAACCACTCAAAATGAGTTCTAAAAATATGGTTTTTTCAGGCTTCAATTTTTGAGGAGGGCAACACATTCGAGCTCACCGACGCTGAGAACAAAATGATCGATGAAGCAAATGCGAAGATTCTCGAAAAAGGTGACGAATTGGCTGTTTTGGCTGAAAATCAGCTGAAATTGCTGAAACTGAAAATCAATTTTCAGACTTGAAAATATATCAGAAAAGCTGAGAAATCTGAAAATAAAATATGAAAATTTTTCAGAAAAAGAAGAGGAGATGAAGGAAAAGGCAAGAAACAGGACCCAGAACCAAAACCAGAACAAAACCAGAAAAAGGAAATAAATTTTCTGCGTCTCTCTCTCTCTCTCTCTCTCTCTCTCTCTCTCTCTCTCTCTCTCTCTTTTCTCAATTTTCTCTCATTTTGATCTGTTAAAAATATCTAAGATTTTCTCATCATATTTTTCTGTATCTCAATATTCACATTTCTCGGATTTCTCCCCTTTTCATGATCTAAAAAAAACTTTCTGAATTTTAACATTTCAGCATTTTTCAGTATTTCGACAATTACATAAAT
Source organism: Caenorhabditis nigoni (assembly GCA_027920645.1). Classification (NCBI taxonomy): domain Eukaryota; kingdom Metazoa; phylum Nematoda; class Chromadorea; order Rhabditida; family Rhabditidae; genus Caenorhabditis; species Caenorhabditis nigoni. Next base: position 3,463,063 of record CP115866.1, on the reverse strand, counting down.
CTGTCTGTCTGTCTGTGTATCCTGATTTTTTCAAAAATTGATTTTTTAAAAGGAAATTTGAATTTTTAAAAAACTGAAAGTCACATTTTTTACAAAACATCACAATTACAAAGTATGAAAATAATGAAGAATCTAAAAGTATTCTAATTTTCTACAGAATTATTTTTTCAAATTCTTCACTTTTTTCGCTTTCTTCTTTTCCTTGACTTCTGCCAAACGTCTTTCAGCGTTTTCCTTCATTCTTTGAGCATTTTCTGAAAAAATGATTTCTGAATTTCTGAATTTTTAAAAAACTTACTAATCAATTCTTTTTGCTCTTCTGTTGGCTCATTTTTTGGCTTGAAATCCGTTAAATTCAGGGAAAATTGTGGTCCTCCATGGAGAATTGAGTTCTGCAAGCTTATACAGTAACCGCTACAGTAACCCAAAAACCACTCACCAGAAATTGCTCAGTTACCGTAGTCCTGTCTTTGGGAACCAGGAACAGTAGGCAATTCGCCAAAATTTGTTGGATTCTCAGACAATTTTCAGATTGCTCATCTTTAAAAAATTGCTCAGCAAATCCGATCTGAATAAAAACTCTCGCCATCCAAACTGGCAAACTGCTCATTGGTTTTTCCGGGTCCAAAAAGAAATTTCGAAATTCCGAAATTTCAAAAAATTCCCAAGTTTTGCGATATTTTGCCTCTGAAATTGTGTCGTCGCCGCTGAAACTGACGAGAAATATGTCAGTGGTGCCACGAGTGGTACTGTAGTAGAATTCGCACATTTTTCTGATTGCAACAGTTTTGTTCATGATATACCGTAAGGAGATGAAGTGATTCTAAAAATTTTGGAAACTTTTTTTTCGGATTTTTCCGAAACATTTTAAGCTTTGAGAGTATTTCATGCAAATTGTTGTAATCAGGACATCAAGAGCTTCAAAATGAGCTCAAACAAGGCTAGGCTCCGCCCACTGTGAGTTTTGAGGTTAGAGACGCAGTGTGTCTCGCTTCTCTGGCGCTCTAACCTCTAAAGTGGGCGTAGCCTAGGGGTGTTTATACTCATTTTGAAGCTCTAAAAGAGATGAGTGGGAAAATTAACACAAAAGCAAAAAAACTTCCAAATTTGGGAGAAAAAATAAAAACATTGAAAAAAAATATTTTTTGAAATATTTTTTGGAATTTTTTGGAACTTTTTTCAAAATTTCTCGATTTTTTTCCAATTTTCATTATAATTTCATATGAATTTTGCAAATCAGCTTATTGAGAGCTTCAAAATGAGCCCAAACACGACTAGGCTCCGCCCATTTCGAGTTTCGTGGTTAGAGACGCAGTGTGTCTCGTTTCTCTGGCGCTCTAGCCTCACAGTGGGCGGAGCCTAGGCGTGTTTATACTCATTTTGAAGCTCTTAATGAGCTAATCTCAAATGTCACAATAAAATATTGATGAATTTTCAAAAAATTCAGAAAAGCCCCAAAAACTTTTTCTCAAAACTCTTCCACTTACCTCTCTAACTTCAAATATTTCCTTCAAAACTTCCAAAATCTGGATTTTCAGCATTTTCAGACAATTTTCATGTAACGGACACTTTTCAGTCTTCCAATTTACACCTGGGACCAGGGCTTGAAAAACGTATAGAACTGCCTGATAGGGGTCAAGGATTACTGTACAATTTGGACTCAAAATTTTATTATAGCCACCATGTTCCCGCATTTCCGTCCGACCGGAGTCGTGGCCCGGATCTTCGACTATCTGAAAAAAAATGCTTAAGATTATATAATTTCCCTTTTAAGACCTACCGTAACCAATTGCTTATTGATTCCAAACAAGTCCAAAACTTGTTCGAATTCCGTGAGAGTTATTGAATTATACAAATGGTCCACACCGATTTTCCAGAAACCTCGAAATTTTTGGAGCAAATCTGTAAAACGGAATTTTTTGAAAATTTGGATTCGAAATTTTTTTTTTAGAAATTTAGAATTTTTGGCCTAAAAAGCTCCAATTTTCAGAGCAAAATCTAGATTTACCGACCTGAAAGTTTATGAATTTTTCATAAAATTATTTCATTTTTTACCATGATTATCCGGAATCGGTGTGCCCTGTTGTCGGAGTACAATTGGGATAATTTCCAAAATTTCGTCTGTAAAAACTCGATTTTCCAAGTTCGAGCACGCTGGAGCAGCCGGAATTGAACGGACGTAGATTTGACTTTCGTAGCGCATCTGGAATTTATTTTTGATTGAAAAAAAGAGAACATCCGGACAAACAGATGGACAGACAGAACTTTTTTCGAAAATTCTAAAATTCAGAACTTTCCAGGAAATTCAGAAATTCGGAAATTCAGAAATTCAGAAATTCAGAAATTCAGAAATTCAGAAATTCAGAAATTCAGAAATTCAGAAATTCAGAAATTCAGAAATTCAGAAATTCAGAAATTCAGAAATTCAGAAATTCAGAAATTCAGAAATTCAGAAATTCAGAAATTCAGAAATTCAGAAATTCAGAAATTCAGAAATTCAGAAGTTCAGAAATTCAGAAATTCAGAAATTCAGAAATTCAGAAGTTCAGAAATTCAGAAATTCAGAAATTCAGAAATTCAGAAATTCAGAAATTCAGAAATTCAGAAATTCAGAAATTCAGAAATTCAGAAATTCAGAAATTCAGAAATTCAGAAATTCAGAAATTCAGAAATTCAGAAATTCAGAAATTCAGAAATTCAGAAATTCAGAAATTCAGAAATTCAGAAATTCAGAAATTCAGAAATTCAGAAATTCAGAAATTCAGAAATTCAGAAATTCAGAAATTCAGAAATTCAGAAATTCAGAAATTCAGAAATTCAGAAATGCAGAAATTCAGAAATTCAGAAATTCAGAAATTCAGAAATTCAGAAATTCAGATATTCAGAAATTCAGAAATTCAGAAATTCAGAAATTCAGAAATTCAGAAATTCAGAAATTCAGAAATTCAGAAATTCAGAAATTCAGAAATTCGAAATTCAGAAATTCAGAAATTCGAAATTCAGAACACAAAAACTACAGTAATTCTTTGCGATTCTACAGTGATCCAAGTACCAAACTACAGTAATTCTACTGTGCTACAGTCATCCAAAAAAACAGTACAGTATCTCAAATTACACGATGGCCTTACTTTTGCGTGTTGAGTTTTCTAGGCCACCATGTTGAGTGACCTAGAAAACAGATATATCAGACTATTTCTAGGTCATATACCATGGTGGCCTAGAAAATTCAACTTGCAGAAGTTAGGCCATCATGTTAATATGGGCTAAAAGCACACCATGTATTAGGTCAATTGCGGATTACTGTAAGAAGCGCATTTTTGAATATTTTTCCAAACTTGATCATTTTCAAAATCTCAAGTTCAGAACTTCAAACTACAGTAATCCCCTCTAGTCAAAGATACATACCGTATGTATAAAAACTGTCACATTCGACATGAGCTTCTTTGTAAAATGTGCTCTTTGCTCATGTGTATCACAAGTTTTCCAATATTTTTCCATTTTTTGGTGATCGGATTTATCAATTATGAAATATCGAAGGCTAGAATCCGATCGAAGGTCATTCCAATATCCGTAGAAATTTGGCATAAATGATAATCCATTTGGACAGTCGGCGGTCCACGAAGTCTGAAAATAAATTGACTGAAATTTTCAGAAGTTTTCAGTCCAACTAACCATAATATGATCCTCATCACACACTATCCACATATCACTACACTTTATCACTCGAGGTTTAGTATCAGCGTACATTTTTCTGAAAAAATATCTGAAAAATTTGAATTCTGAAAACTTGGGATTTCAGAAAACTTATTAAAATTTCTAGGAAAAAAAATATTTTTTCTGAAAAAAAAATGCTCTGAAATATTATTAGGAAGCTGAAAAAAAGAAAAGTGTATAGAAAAATATGTAAACAGCGGAAAAAAGAAAAAAATATATACATAATATGATATTAAACGGGAGATTTGGAAGGGATTGGTTGCTATGGAAACCGAGAATGGGAGAGAAGTAGAGAAAAATATTTTTTTCTCACAAAAAAACGAAAATTCTAAAAATTCGAAAAACCTAAAATCTAGGTCATAACCTAAAAATCTAGGTCACGACCTAACAATTGATATCTAGGTCATGACATAAAAATTGAAATCTAGGTCATGACCTAAAAATTGAAATCTAGGTCATGACCTAAAAAATGAAATCTAGGTCATGACCAAAAAAATGAAATCTAGGTCATGACCGGAAAAATCTAGGTCATAACCTGAAAATTGAAATCTAGGTCATGACCTAAAAATTGAAATCTAGGTCATGACCTAAAAATTGAAATCTAGATCATGACCTAAAAATTGAAATCTGGGTCACGACCTAAACATTGAAATCTAGGTCATGACCTAAAAAATGAAATCTAGGTCACGACCTGAAAATTGAAATCTAGGTCACGACCTAAAAATTGAAATCTAGGTCATGACCCAAAAAATCTAGGTCACAACCTAAAAAAATCTAGGTCATGACCTAAAAATTGAAATCTAGGTCATGACCCAAAAAATCTAGGTCACAACCTAAAAAAATCTAGGTCATGACCTAAAAATTGAAATCTAGGTCTTGACCTTCAATTGAAATATAGGTAACGAAATTAAGAATAATAACTGGATTTTTCCTATTCTGAATTCCTGAATTGTTATTCTACACGTTTTTTGTTGACCTAACTTTTCCAAAACTTGGATTTCTAGGCCACCGAATATTTTGTATGCAATGTTTCAAGGTTACTCTGAAAATAATCACTTTATTCTTTCAGGAGTTTGTGAAAAGAATTTTGGGAAAATTTTATTGGGGGAAGAAATTTGTTCGTTGGGAGGAATTTGATTTTTTGATCGATTTTTCAATTTTTTGATCATGAATTCAAAAATTAAAACCACATGAATACACCGAAAAGGGGAAGGAAATGAAGGGGGTAATATGAAAATACAATTGAACAAGAAAAAAAAACATTTTCAAATCAAAAAATAAATAAAATTGGTAATTTTATAGGTGGGGGAAAAGGAAAAGAGAGATCTTAACATTAAAAAAAATCAAAATTTTGCAAAAATTTTGGAAAATTGTCTATTTTTTCAAATTCATCATTCCAATCATCTTTTCCTGCTCACATCCAAAACACGCTGCTCCGGTTTCAGCCATTTTCATACCGCACTGAAAAAAAAACGAATTATTTAAAAATAGATATGCCAACTTTAAAGGCGCATACCTCAGAAACTACAGTAGCTGGGAAAAAGTTGTCAACTAAAAAAATGAAGCTCTATTTATGCTTCATATTTATGTAATTAGCAAATTTTGAGTAACTACCGTACTTTTTGAGATATGCGCCTTTAAAGATGGCGCACGGTCACACCTCGAGGCGGAGCTATTGAGGAAAAGGGGGAGAGGGGGCATACCATCTTTAAAGACGCATAGCTCAAAAACTACAGTAACCAAAAAAAATTTGTGAATTTCAAAAATGTGTGAAATTAAATTTTGCACATTTTTATAGTTGACAACTTTTTTCTAGCTACCGTACTTTTTGAGATATGCGTCTTAAAAAATTCAAAACCTTACCATTTCATGAACATTCCGCTGACATTGCTCACACTTCATCGTCGTATGGTTCTCCTTAATTTCCCATAAACACACAAAACACTTGTTTTTCTCCGAATTCGCCGAAATCATCGGTCGAAATCCGCCGAATGGGTTATTCAACGGATTAGAATTCAAATTTGGCGGCAAATTTAAACTTGGCGCCAAATTCAAATTCAAATTTGGTGGCGACTCTTTTCGAAACGTCGAATTTGAATTCATCCATTCGGGTTGTGATCCAGATGACGTTGACGATGCTAACAGCGGCGACCAAGTGGATCTGATTGGGGGCGGAGCCTGAGGGGGCGGAGCTTGTTTTATCACTGGTGGGATTACTGTAGGTGTTGGTGTCGTGGTAAGACCCGCCAACTGATTTGCCAACGCGTTGATTGTATTGTCCTGTTGACGAATGCGAGCAGTTAAGTTGGAATTCTCGTTTTTTAATCTGCAAAATTTTTTTTTCTGGAAATTTCAAAAATTTAGAAAATTCTACCGTACCTCATTGGTTACAGTACCAAATTCAATGAAACCAAAATTTTTGAATTTCTCGTAAAACGAGCTTCAAAATGAGTATAAACACGACCATGTTTTGAAAAAAAAAATTTTTGGGTCCCGCCACGAAAATTCAAAAATTCAAAAAAAAACTCACTGATTAATTGTCGTCTTCTCATTGCCGATCACCTTATCAGCTGCCTCTTTTCGTCGATATTCCATTCTTAAATTGTCCATCGATTCTTCGAGTTGGGCTGATTTTTGGGACAAACTGCAAAAATTGAATTTTTCAAATTTAAAGATTTGGCGGCAACTTGAATTTTTTCTTTCCTGATTTTCGAAACTACCGTATCTCACTTTATTTTTGTTCAACTTTCATGAAAATTGAAAATCTAATTTTCTCATGTTTTCAGCTTTAAAATGAGCCTGAACACGACTAGGCTCCGCCCACTTGTGGGTCTAGAGCGCCAGAGAAGCGAGACACACTGTGTCTCTAACCTTGAAACTCAAAGTGGGCGGAGCCTAGTCATGTTTATACTCATTTTGAAGCTCTTTTCACGACAAATTCCGAAATTTAGGTTTCATAAAACTTGCTACAGTACCCATTGAGATACGGTAGTTTCTTTGGAAAATTCGGGATTTTTGGTATTTTTGGAAACTACCGTATCTCAGTTCATATTCGTTCTATCTTTATGAAAATTGAAAATTTAATCTTTTCATGTTTTCAGCGTCAAAATGAGCTTAAACACGACTAGGCTCCGCCCACTTTTAAAGTTAACGCGTCAGAGAAGCGAGACACACTGTGTCTCTAACCTTGAAACTCAAAGTGGGCGGAGCCTAGTCGTGTTTATACTCATTTTGAAGCTCTTTTCACGACAAATTCAAAAATTTAAGTTTCACAAAACTTGGCACAGTACCCATTGAGATACGATAGTTTCTTCAGAAATTCACTTACTTCTGAAGTTCCTCCGTCTGACTCTGAATCGTCTTCTGATCCTCTGACTTTTCTTTTTCCAAACTTCGAATTTGTTCTTCAAGTTTTGAAATTTCAATTGCCAACCGAACATTCAAATTATCTAGTGCCGTTTCATTCTCATTTCTTTGCCTAATTTCCATTTTCAGCCGCTCAATCTCTTCCAGATCCTCCTTTGCTTTTGGATTGCTGAAAATCAAAATTTCAGAAATGTTTTTTTTTTGAATTTTTAAATTTACCTCCACGCCGGCGGACTACTCCTTTCCTTCTGCTTTTTCAGCTCCCACACCTCTTGCTCCAATTTCAGACTCTTCATTTTTTCGCTGAAATTTTTTTTTATTTCAGAATTTTCCAGAATCTAAACTCACGTCTTCAACCACGCCTCCACATGTGCGAAATTGCTCATTTCAGCCTGTACCATTTTCATCTGGTCCCTCATATTTTGAACCTCTTTTTCGACCAATTTCGTCTTTTCCTCCGCTTTTTTCAGCTCGTTTGCGTGCGATTTTCGAAGTTTTTCTAAGGAATCAGCTGCTTCTCTGAAAATATTGATTTTTTAGACTCAAAATTGTCTAAAATTCGGAGGAAATTGTCGAAAAATGACCTTTAATGTCAGCATGATGTGAAAAATGTAGACCACAAACTTTGACTAAATTTATCTCGGTTACTGTAATAGATATCAAAAAGTGGTCAACTGATAAAATATTACTGATAATCTGATAGACATTTTGTCAGTTGACCACTTTTTGATATCTCTTACAATAACCAAATTCAAGCGCTTCAAAGTTAGAAGGTCTGGCAGCCGACAGCATAGCACAGACGGGATGTCTACTTTGGCTTAATTTCTTTCGGTTACTGTGATAGGTATCAAAATGTTGTCAATTGATAAATTATTACTGATAATCTGATAGACATTTTGTCAGTTGACCACTTTTCGATATCTATTACAGTAACCGGGATAAGGCTGCTCGAAGTTAGAAGGTCGGCAGCCGACCGCACAGCTCAGACGGGAGGTTTACTTTGACCTAATTTATCTCGGTTACTGTAATAGGTACCAAAACGTTGTCAACTGATAAAATATTACTGATAATCTGATAAACATTTTGTCAGTTAATCAATTTTTGATATCTCTTGAAGTAACCCAGATAAATTGTCTTAAATATGACAAGTCGGCCGTCGGCGGAGCTTACGACCTGGCCCATTTTTTTCCGTTATTTAACACTTCTCAGACATTTTTAGTTGATTCAACACACTTTTTTTTGAATTTTAAATTTTGAATTGATTTATATTAAAAGGTTTTACCAATTTCTTAATCGTCTAAATCAAAAATTCGCCTGGAAAAGCTTGCAGATGTCATGAAACCTTTAATAAAAAGACCCCCTCAACTTTGACCCAATTTTTCTCGGTTACTGCGAAAAGTATCCAAATTTTGCCAACTGATAAAATTTTACTGATATTACACTTCACATTTTATCAGTTCACCACTTTTTGGTATCTCTTACAGTAACCCAGATAAATTGGGTCAAAGTTAGAAGATCGGCAGCCGGCCGCATAGCTCAGGCGGGATGTCCACTTTGAGTCAATTCATCTCGGTTACTGTAATAGATATGAAAAAGTAGTTGACTGATAAAATGTTACTGATAACCTGTTAAACAATTTGTTAGTTGAACACTTTTTGATATCTCTTGCAGTAACAGAGTTAAAGCGCCTCGAGGTTAAAAGATCCGGCAACCGACAGCGTGGCTCAGCGGGCATTTCTACTTTTACTCAATTTATCTCGATTACTGTAATAGATATGAAAAAGTAGTTAACTGATAAAATGTTACTGATAATTTAATAAACATTTTGTTACTTGATCACTTTTTGATATCTACTACAGTAACCGAGATAAATCGAGTCAAAGTTAAGAAGTCGACGCTTGTAGGGATCGACTGCCAACCTCAAGCTTGCGACCATATAGCTTACTAGGGAAGGCCCCAACTCGGGTGTGGCGATACGAGTGGTGACCTATATCATCTGAAAGCTGACATTTGCCTGATTCCAAATCTGTTTTCAGAAATTTGCTTTGTCGCGGTAGTTTTCGAGAAAATTGGGTTGAAAGATACTTTTCAGTTGATTTCTCAGCTGTGTTTGGCTTTTCAAATTTGAAATAAATATATCGCGTGTCTCGCGTCGATTTTCAATGCTAAATACAGCCTATAAATCAACTGAAAAGTATCTTTCGACCCAATTTTCTCGAAAACTACCGCGACAAAGCACTTTTTGAAAACAGCTTTGGAATCAGGAAAATGTCAGCTTTCGGATGATATAGGTCGCCACCCGTATCGCCACACCCGAGTTGGGGTCTTCCCTAGTTAGCTTGTGATTCTAAACATTTTTATATCAATTTTTTGACTATATCAATTGATTTTGCAACATTTTTTGACCTCTTTAAACCCCAAAAAAGCTTTTTTCAGACACAACTCACCCCTTCAACGTCTCCATCTCCTTATCCCGTCTTCTCAACTCGTGTGCATGTCCCTTTTCCAGCTTCCTCGTCTCCCGTTCCTTCTCCTTCTCCATATCCACAACCTTCTTGTTCAAATCCCTCAAAACTTTATCCATCTCCTCGCTCTTTTTCATTTTTTCTCGATTGCTCAGTATCTGCTCTTTCAGCTCCTGGTTCTCTAATTGACACTTTTTGAGCTCCTCATCACAAAACTTGTCCGTCTGCGTTTGATGATGTCTCGTTTGAATTTTCCTCCCGGAGCACCGCACCATAATTCCTCCAGATGATTCAGAAGACGTCTTCAACTGCTCAAACATCCTGTCCACCTCCTCCTGCACTTCTGAATTCACCTTCCCTTGCATCGTCCGCCGGGCAACCAATTTGGGCCGCTCATGAACTGACGTCTTCACAGGGGGCTCTCCATCATCAGAATCCGCTTCAGAATCCGTCGGGATGTCTCCAGAAGCTCTTCTCGTAAAATGAAATGTTTGGGATACTGATCCACTGGTTACTGTCTGTGTAACACTACAGTACTTCCCTGCTGTTGACGCTAAGAGTCCTTTAATCATACATTCCACCTCATCTGCTCCATCTAGACTAGAAGACGTCGTGCCACGTGGCATTGCGAACGTCTCCGATTGAATCGGGTTCCCGTTGTTCTTCTTCGCCTTCTTCTCCGCTTTTCGTTGTTTTAGAAGTTCAGCTCGTTTCGTTCCGTTCGCTAGCTTTTTGTTGTAGCCTGGAAATAGAGAAATTTGAGGTTTTTGGGATTTTGGAATCTTCGAAACTTGATTTTTTTGAGAATTCCAGAAATTCTTAAAATTTGAATTCTGAAAGTTTCAGAATCGTTCAAATTCTGAATTTTTCGAGATTTTTGCAAGTTTTCAAATTCTCAAGATTTGAGATTTTTTAGAAACTTTTTTTTTTGAAATTTTCAGAACTACAGTAATCCCTTTCTTCAAAAAATAGAATATCTACAGTAATCCTCACCCTCATCCTTCACAATTAGAGCCTCGTCATCGGTATCCGATTGTCCACCACCACACGTGTGTTCGTTTTCTTTTTTTGAGCAACAAGACGATGACATGGTATCTGGAAATTCGAATTTTTGAAAATTTCTGTTTGTCCGGATGTCCGCAAAAAATTTTTGGCGAAAAAATCCGGAAAAAATCGGTGGAAAACGAGCAAAACGTTGAAATTTGCATTAGAGCGAATATGTATTTTTGGGGTTTAAATGCCTGAAAATTGGCTGAAAATTGACTGAAAATGACCTAGAAAAGTTGAAAAAAACTATAAAAACAAAATTTAGAAAAAAATTTTTGGCGGGTAAAAATTTTTTGAAAAAATGTAGATCAAATAATTTTTTGGAAATTTTGAAATTCAGAAATTCAGAAAATCAGAAATTCAGAAAATCAGAAATTTTGAAATTCAGAAACTCAGAAATTCAAAAATTCAGAATTTCAGAAATTCAGCAATTCAGCAGTTCTGAAATTTTTTTGAAAAAAATGTAGATCAAAAATTTTTTTTGGATATTTTGAAATTTGAATTTTTAAAGAAAATTTCAAATTTTGAAAATCAGGAATTGGATTTTTCGGAAATTTCTAGAAAACTTTTTTCAAATTTCGCGAAAAACAGACAAAAACGGGTTAATGGCGAAAATACGAATTCTCAAAACTATTTTTCGAATTTTTCGGGTTACAATTTTACGGATTGCTCATGCTTAACATCTAGAAAATCTACAATCCGATTTTTTTTTCAAAAAATCGATTATTACAAAAAAAACGCACACACAGAAGAGACACACAAAACTAACTGAACGGGGAGGGAAAAGAAGAAAAGAAGGGACACGACGAGAGAGTATTGGAAACGGAGAGAGTGTGAGAGAAAGAGAGACGCAGAGACAACGCGCGCGTAGCGCTGCGTTGCGTAGCTTTCCGCACATACACACACGTATACACCTCAAAACCGATAGAGAAAAAGGGAGATTAAAGGGACATATGGGAGAGAGAGGGAGGGAGAAGGAGACGCAGAGAAAATCTGATTACGAGGATGGGCAGGCCAGCTGCCAGGTAGTAGTTGCAACTGTCCCAGGAACCCTCTTATGGGAAAAAAAAGGTTTTTAGGGTTTCTAGGCCATTGACTCAGGGCTTCTAGGGGCCAGTTTTGGGCTTCTAGAACAACAAATTTTGGGTTTCTCGGTCATTCTTGGATTTCAAGGTCAACAACGATCGTGTAGCTCATTTTCGATGAATTTGAGAGCTTCATTAACCGGTTAGCTAGCTAGAATATAAGCTAAATAACCTTGGATTTCCGAAATTTGTAATTCTCGGCCACTAGAATCCAGAAAAATCCGAAAATAATTACAATTTTACCTTGAAAATGAGTACTTAGAATTAACTACTTAAAATTTGTCCGATTGACTTGAAATTCAAAAACTATATCGAACAAGAACAGAGCTTCATTTTTGTAATTAACAACTTTTTTCTAGCTACCGTAGTTTCTGAGATATGCGCCATTAAAAATATCGCACCCTCTCTCCTCTTTATTCTCAAAGTGCGCACCCTTTTTAAAGGCGCATAACCCAAAAACTACGGTAGCTAGAAAAAAATAGTCAACGGCAAAATTGCTCAGCATACAATTTCACACATTTTGTTAGTTAACAAAGTTCTGCAAGCTACCGTAGTTTTTGAGATATGCGCCTTTAAAGATTTTGCGCGCTCTGGCAGAAACCTACGAAGAGTGTGGGAGCTACCCCATTTTTAAAGGCGCATATCTCAAAAACTACGGTAACTAGAAAAAAGTTGTCAATTACAAAAATGAAGCGCTATGCTTGTTTAGTATTGTCTGAAAATTTCAAGGAATTCTGAACATTTTGAATCCCTTTTGTATGGGTCTGATTTTTCTGGGAGTGGGGGGGGGGGGCTAAGAATGAGCAATCTAGAAAGACAAAAGTAGAGAAACATATGGAGAACAAGAGGGATAATTAGGGAGATAATTAAGGGTGTTGTTGGATAATTAGAGACATCTAAAACAGGAGAAACCGGAAGTTTTGCTCCAGAAATCGCATTCCCAAAAATTTGGAAAAATTTGGAATTTCCAAATTCTATGATTTTGGGCCCAAAATTTGAAACTTTGAAGTTTTTGAAAAGATAGATCATAGATTTAGGTTTTTTAGTTGACTACTGTACTGAAAAATGCACAGATAGATTACTGTAGTTTTATCGGGATTACTGTAGGTAGAAGTTTCTAGAAACAATACATTTGAATTTCAGCAAATAAATCATAAAAATGAGCAATAAAAAGAAGGAAGACATAAAAAAAAGAGAGAAAATAAATAGAGTGAGACGCAGAGAAAAAAAAGAAAAAAAAGTGTTAGAAATGGACAAACAGACACACCGATGGATAATGTTTTGGGATTTTTTCGGATTTTCAGATATTCTTGGAATTCGAGATTTTGAAAATTCAGAATTTCTCATTTCCATCCTTATGTTTGGTCTATTCTCAGACAAAAAATGCCTGAAAAACAAGAAGAAAATTCACCTGGAAATCAGAAAATCAGAAAAAAAAACAATTTTATAGTCAAAAATTATGTTTTTGAGGAGATTTTTTTGATTTTCAATCAGAAAATGGATTCAAAACATGAAAAATACAAAAAAACCAAATTTTCAGAATTCTATAATTCCTTGATGACAGGGAACAGGAAAATCTGGAAAAATGTGGAAGTTTTCAAAAAATGTTCCCAAAATTTCTGAAGAAACTACCGTATCTCGATGAGTACTGTACCAAACTGAACAAAACAAAAAGTATTGAATTTTTCATAAAAAGAGCTTCAAAATGAGCCCAAACACGACTAGGCTCCGCCCACTATGACTTTTGAGGGTTAGAGACGCAGTGTCTCTCGCTTCTCTGGCACTCTATCCTCCAAAGTAGACGGAGCCTTGTTGTGTTGGGTGTCATTTTGAAGCTCGTAAAATTTAAAACTGTTTAAATCTTATTTTGAATGAATATCTTGAAAACTAACCAAGTTATTATCGGTTTTTCGCAAATCTCAAATTTTCAGTCAGAAACAAAAATAGCCATATCCTTTTTAACTTGAATTCGATTGATCTGAAATTTATAATTTTGAATTTCAAATGTTACGAGCTTTGAAATGAGCTTAAACACGACTAGGCTCTGCCCACTTTGAGTTTTGAGGTTAGAGACGCAGTGTGTCTCGCTTCTCTGGCGCTCTAGCTCTCAAACGTGGGCGGAGCCTAGTGGTGTTTGGGCTCTTTTTAGAGCGCTAGACATTTGAAACTTGGGAATTCCAGTTCTGAGGCTTAATGGTCGAAAATAAGAAAGATTTTTCGAAAATTTAGGATTCAAAAACACTACAGTTTAAGAGATCAAAGATCAAATTCAAATGTTCTGCCATATCCCAAATGTTTTGATTTCCATATTTCTCTGCGTCTCACCTATCTCTTACCTCTCTTACCTATTGTTCAAGTGATCAAGAACACCAGATGGCATGGCACTCTCACTTTCGATGACCTTTTCTCTGCGTCTCTCACTCTCTCACACTCTTTTTGATTTTCGAAAACTAGTCTAGATGAAAAACAAGTTATCCACGAGACCGGTTCTTTGTGTTCAAATTTTCTTCGGACTTTTTTTTAAATTTTCAGAGCTTTTTCAAGATTTTAGAGTTTCTAGAAAAGTTCCAAACGGATCTGAGGAGATCTAAAAGCTTTCGGAAGCTCTTGTTGTCAATTTAATTTAAAAAAATTTAATTTTTAAAAAAAGTTACAGTAACCCAATGTATGCTAAAACCAAATGGATCAACTACGCCGACGGATTTGAAGATGTGAGATTTTTTTTGAATTTCTTGAAACTACCGTATCTCAGCTCAGACTTGTTTTAACTTTATGACAACTAAATTTTTGATTTTCTCGTGTTCCCAGCTTTAAAATGAGCGTAAGCACGGCTAGGCTCCGCCCACGTTTGTGGTTAGCGCGCCAGAGAAGCGAGACACACTGCGTCTCTAACCTCGAAACTCGAAATGGGCGGAGCCTACTCGTGTGGGAGCTCATTTTTAAGCTCTTTTTATGACAATCTCAAAAATTTCAATTTCACCAAGTTTGGTACGGTACCCATTGAGATACTGTAGTTTCTTTGGAATTTGGGCGTTTTCGGTATTTTTTGAAACTACCGGAATTCAGTTCATTCTTGTTCTAGCTATTTGAAAATTAAAAATCTATTTCGCTCATGTTTTCAGCTTTAAAATAAGCCTAAACACGACTAGGCTCCGCCCACTTTTGGGGGTTAGAGCGCTAGAGAAGCGAGACACACTGCGTCTCTAATCTCGAAACTCAAAATGGGCGGAGCATAGTCGTGTTGGGGCTCATTTTGAAGCTCTTTTCATGAAAAATTTAAAAATAATAATGTTATTGAAATTGGTACAGTACCCATTGAAATACGGTAGTTTCTGTCGGAATTCTGGATTTTCGGATTTTTTTGTATTTTTCGAAACTACAGTATCTTGGCTCATATTTGTTATATCTTCAAGAAAATTGGAATTTTGGTTTTCTCATGTTTTCAGCTTTATAATGAGCCTAAACACGACTAGGCTCCGCCCACTTTTGGGGTGAGAGCGTCAGAGAAGCGAGACACACTGCGTCTCTAACCCTCAAAACTCAAAGGGGGCGGAGCCTAGTCGTGTTGGGGCTCATTTTGAAGCTCTGTTTTCGACAAACGCATAAATATAAATGTTATTCAATTTGGTACAGTACCCAACGAGATACGGCAGTTTGAATTTTCAATTTTGAAATTTTCGTAATTTTTTCGATTTTTTCCAGAATCCCACTGCTCCAAAACTGAAACCCAATACTTCTCTTATTCCGAAAAATCTGTTTGAATCTCAAAAATCTGAAATTCGTATGTTTTATCTGGATGAAAAGGATGTGGAAAATGTGGAAAATGAGCTGAAGAAATGCAAAAATCCGGAAGAAAAAGAGCAAAAAGCTCTGGAGATTTTGAGAAATCCGAGCAATTTTATGGTAAGTTTTTAATGGAAATTTTTTTTTATTATTCAACGGCAGGGTATAAGGTATAAGGTATAAGGTATAAGGTATAAGGTATAAGGTATAAGGTATAAGGTATAAGGTATAAGGTATAAGGTATAAGGTATAAGGTATAAGGTATAAGGTATAAGGTATAAGGTATAAGGTATAAGGTATAAGGTATAAGGTATAAGGTATAAGGTATAAGGTATAAGGTATAAGGTATAAGGTATAAGGTATAAGGTATAAGGTATAAGGTATAAGGTATAAAGTCTCAAAATTTCAGAAAACGTTCAAAAACAAGCAA
Organism: Caenorhabditis nigoni; assembly: GCA_027920645.1. Taxonomy (NCBI): domain Eukaryota; kingdom Metazoa; phylum Nematoda; class Chromadorea; order Rhabditida; family Rhabditidae; genus Caenorhabditis; species Caenorhabditis nigoni. The sequence goes on along the minus strand of CP115866.1, from coordinate 3,447,173 downwards.
GTCTATCTTCGAACATTTCCCCACACTCAAATTGAATTCAACAAAACTCGGTATTTTCTCCTTCCCGAAGCTCTAGAATCCATTCCATGCGCGTTAAAATCTCAGAATCTGTCGGATTTGGAGAATGGGACAAGTGAGTGTCTGTTTGCCGGTTTTTCCAGATGTCCAGAAGCATTTTTTTGGCTGTAAATGTTCATTTTTTCAGAAGACTTCGAAAAGTATTCAAAACAAATGGGACCACTGGGAGAACTCGAACAATTGATGACAATCGAAACTAAGGAATTTGAAAAGATCCTGACTGATTTCAATGTGGATAAACGGAAGATTACGGTATGTACCGTATCTCAGTTCATATTCATTCTACATTCATGAGAGTTAGATTTTTGGTTTTCTCACTTTTTCAGCTTCAAAACGAGCCTAAACATGACGAATTTTGCTTGATTTTGAAAATTTCGAATTTTCGTGGTGGGACCCAAATTTTCAAAATTTTTCAAAAAATGGTCATGTGAAACTGCCGTATCTTGGTTTCCGTTTGTTCCACTTCTGTGAAAACTAGATTCTTGGTTTCCTCCGGTTTTCAGCTTCAAAATGAGCCTAAACACGACTAGGCTCCGCCCACTTTTGTGGTTAGAGCACCAGAGAAGCGAGACACACTGCGTCTCTAACCTTGAAACTCAAAGTGGGCGGAGCCTAGTCATGTTTATACTCATTTTGAAGCTCTTTTTATGACATTTTTCGAAATGTGGATTTCATCAAGTTTGATACCGTACTCATCGAGATACGGTAGTTTCTGTCGCAAATCTGGATTTTCGGTTTTTTTTTCCTATTTTTCGAAACTACCGTATCTTGGTTCATATCTGTTCTACCTCTGTGGAATGTAAAATTTCCCAAATTTTCAAAATTTTTCAAAAAATGGTCATGTGAAACTGCCGTATCTTGGTTTCCGTTTGTTCCACTTCTGTGAAAACTAGATTCTTGGTTTCCTCCGGTTTTCAGCTTCAAAATGAGCCTAAACACGACTAGGCTCCGCCCACTTTTGTGGTTAGAGCACTGAATTTTCTTATGTTTTCAGCTTCAAAATGAGCCTAAACACGACTAACTTTGCTCAAATTTGAAAATTGCAAATTTCAAATTTCAAATTTTCCGCCAAATCTCAATTCTTTCCAGATAATCACAGACCCACTGCACGAAGCTACTCGTCGTCAGATCTTTGAAACTGCAAAAGTTTCTGGAATTTTATCTCCGGATTCTAGAACTTTTCTAAGCAAATCCAGAGCAATTTTTCTTATTTTCCAACAATTAATTATTGGAATTAATTGGCGAAAAAACGAAAATTGGATTTCAAAATTGAAAATATTGGAAATGCTAACAGGAATTCTGGAACAAGGAGAGGTTTGGTTTATATCTAGAACTTTTAAATTTCTGAATTTCTGAATTTCTGAATTTCTGAATTTCTGAATTTCTGAATTTCTGAATTTCTGAATTTCTGAATTTCTGAATTTCTGAATTTCTGAATTTCTGAATTTCTGAATTTCTGAATTTCTGAATTTCTGAATTTCTGAATTTCTGAATTTCTGAATTTCTGAATTTCTGAATTTCTGAATTTCTGAATTTCTGAATTTCTGAATTTCTGAATTTCTTGGATCTTCTGAATTTCTTGGATCTTCTGAATTTCTTGGATCTTCTGAATTTCTTGGATCTTCTGAATTTCTTGGATCTTCTGAATTTCTGAATTTCTTGGATCTTCTGAATTTCTTGAAATTTCTTGGAATTTTTTTAAAATTCAATTTTCAGGGAACATACCACTTGGAATCGACAATTCGGCACAAAATTCAAAATTTCCAAAATTTTTTCAATTATTCAAAAAACCCTGAATATCTGGAACATTTTCTCCTTCAAAAATCCCATCATTCAGCACGAATGCCAATTTCTGAATATCAAAAAATTGCCGAATATTTTGAATTACCAATTTTTTCGAAATTTTCGTCAAATTCTGAATTCCTGATTATTTGGATGGCTCGATTTTTCATAAATCTAGGATGGATTTTTGCGTTTTTCAAGGAAATTGAGCAGGAACATGAGCAATTGAGAGAGGATATGCTCAAAACTGTGCTCCATTTGGTCCCCGACCCTGGACAATTTCGAGATTGTGCACAGTTTTTGGTGAGATAATTTTTAAAATTTTAGTCATTTTTTTCGAAATTTCCAATTTTTCAGAAAGTCCTGCTAAGCCAAAAACCTGAAAGTTTGTGGACTTTGAAAAATATTGGTATGAAAACGTTTTTTTCGAAATTCAAAACTACCGTATCTCATTGGGTACTGTACCACTTTGAATGAAATTAAAAGTTTTGATTTTTCCATGAAAAACGCTTCAAAATGAGTATAAACATGACTACTTTTGAAATTTTTTTGAAATTTGGGTCCCGCCACGAAAATTTGGATTTTTTCAAAATTGAGCAAAGTAGGTCGTGTTTAGGCTCATTTTGAAGCTGAAAACATGAGAAAACTGAATTTACATTTTTTGTAAAGGCAAAAAAACGTCTGAACTGAGATACGGTAGCATTAAAATGTCTAAAAATCTAGCTTCAAAATCTCCAAATTTCTATTTTTTCAGAACTCAAAAACGGACAAAGTTTTGAGGTGCCCCAAGAAAAATGGTTTGAGAAGTATTTGAGAAGGTGAGAAGATTACTGTAACTCGAAATTTTCAAAATTTTCAAATTTTCAGACCGATTAATCCAGGAATTTCAATAGAAATGAAAGATTTGAAAGGTGGAAAAAGGTGAGGAGGATTATTTTAAACTTTGAATTTGTTTATCTCGGTTACTGCAAAAGATATTAAAAAGTGGTCAACTGATAAAATGTTTATCATGGTACCAGTGACATTTTATCAGTTGACGGTTTTTTGATATCTTTTACAGTAACCGAGATAAATCAGCTCAAAGTTAGTAGCTTACTGTAGCTCAGCCGACAAGAGCCGACCTTTTAATTTGATCCAATTTATCTCGGTTCCTTTGGGAGATATCAAAAAGTGGTCAACTGATAAAATGTTAATCATGAAATGATGAACATTTTATCGGTGGACCACTTTCTGGTATCTCTTACAGTAACCCAAATAAATGAGGTCCTAGTCAGCAAGTCGGTTGAGTCAAGCCGCCGGCAGCCTGCCGAGCCTTCTAACTTTGAATCTATTTATCTTGGTTACTGTGAAATATATCAAAAAGTTGTCAACTAATAAAATGTTACTGATATTTTGATAAACATTTTATCAGTTGACAAAATTGTGGTATCTTTTACAGTAACCGAGGTAAATTGAGTCAAAGTTAGAAGACCTGGGGGCGAATTTGAATTTTGTTTGCTCAATAATTCCTTCTTTGACCTTTTCTTCTGATTCATTTACACAACAATAAATATAAGGATAATTAGTTGATTCATCACCGAAACTATTATACCGTAAAACCTCAAATAGACCGACATGTCGCTCTATTTTTCAAACGACTTTTTTCTTGTCGCTCTATTAGAGGTGACGTTCAATTAGGGGCTGTCGTTCTATTTTTCAAGGAAAAAAAAAACCAAACACAGCAAAAATTTTATCAGAAAAAGAGCAACAACTAGATCAACATGTAGTAAAAAAACAACAAAATTTTGATCAAGAATGAGCGAAGAGTCACTATCTTCTTGATATTCTTCCTCACTGAGGTCGACTTCTTCGATCAGATCTTCCAATTCCTCCAATGATCGTTCCATGCGTGCTCATTTTTAATCTGAATTTTATTTATTTTTATTTTCCGCACCAAAAATCAATTACAATTAAAAAGAAAACATTGAAAAATAGGGAAAATTTTTAAAAAAAAGGAGAAAAAAGATTCGAGAGTTCACGCGCGGATGTCTTGTGTTGGCGTCTTTGGAAATTGTGTCGCTCTATTAGGGGTAGGCGGCTGTCGGTCTATTAGAGGCTGTCGTTCAAATAGAGGCTGTCGGTCTATTTTTAGAATGCAATTTCTCGTGTCGGTCTATTAGGGGTGACGTTCAATTAGAGGTGACGGTCTAATAGAGGTTTTACGGTAATTAGGGTAATCATTTATTTAATTATCATATTTGCTCTCTTTCATTATCTGTCAAAAAAAAAAATTATTCAAAAAAAAGATAAGTTTCTAAATAATTCTGATCATTTTTTGAAAAATTCAAAGCCTTTTTTAGGTTTTTTTGACAGATTTTAACCCGATTTTAAGCTCATTTCCGATGCTATCTATATTCCTTTGTCTTAAAAGAAGAAAGTTTAATTACACCTCTTCTAATTAGCTAATTAGCGCGCCATATCTCATATCTCGTTAGTAGCTACTTCGCTTCCACCTGTCGGTCCTTTTTAATCTACTAATCTACCTCCAGAATCTTCCACACCATACCTTCACACCCCCCCCCCCCTCTCTCTCTCTCTTTCTCTATGTCTCCCCCTGCGTCTCTCACTCTCTAACCTCTCACACCATCCACCACCACCCTCCAGCCGCCCATCGTCCGTGTCTGCCATCCGCCGTCCGTCGTCCACCACCCCAAAACACGTCTCTATGTCTTCTCTAACCACTCTCCTCATTTTTAACACTCTCTCGCCTCCTCCCCTTCTCACGTCGTCTCTTCTCTTCTCGCTCATAAAAAGTGCAGCAGTATGTGTTGAAAAATTCTCTCTCTCTTTTTTTATTTTTTTTTCGGTTTCTCATTTATAATTTTTTTTTTTGGGTTAATTTTTGGCCCTTTTTTAGTTTAGAAATCAGATTTTAAAGGGGAATTTCTGGTTTTCAGCCAATTTTTAACTTGAAATTTTAGAAAAGGCAGTTGTTTTTCCGAAAAGTTTATTGTCAGTGGAGCGTGAATGCATTATCATTGCAATTATAGAGTTTTCAGATTAATTTAAGTAGATTTTAGTCAAATTGCATTCATTTTTAACAAAAAATGTTCATTTTTAGCTCATTTTCAGCCTGATTTTTGTAGATTTCAAGATTTTTTGCAGTCTTCCAGTCGATTATCCGTTTTTGGGACATTTTTAGGTCAAACATTTACTACTTTTCTGGCTTTTTCTCCAATTCAACAGGAGTCCCAAATTGTCAAAATGTTTTTTTATTGAAATTTCCGGAAATTTTTCATTTTTTCTTGTTTATAAACCTTGAAACTAGAATCTCCAAGTTTCAAGCTTCAAAATGAGCCCGAACACGACTAGGCTCCGCCCACTTTTAGAGTTAGAGCGCCAGAGAAGCGAGACACTCTGCGTCTCTAACCTCACAACTCAAAGTGGGCGGAGCCTAGTCGTGTGGGGGCTCAATTTGAAGCTCGTAACACTTCAAGTTCGTAAATAACAGTTTCAAATTATGTGAATCTGAATTGAAAAAGATATGAGTGTTTTCGTTTTCAACAGAAAAATTAGGACTTTCGGAGAATCTATTAAGAGCTTTCGAATCTTCTAGAAATTTCTTCAGATTTATGACTTTTCCATTAGTCAACCATATAATTTAGTCTTCTTTGAAGCTTAAGGATGTGCATTTCTATGTTTTATGAATAAGTGGGATTACTGTTATCTGCCTTCTCTTCTTACCTAAAATTTTCGAACATGGATTTTCAGAAATTGGGCTTTTTTGAACATCCAGATGTTAAAAAATTAAGTTTTTTAGATTTTCGAAAATTTTGATCTACTGAAATTTGATCTACTGAGAATCCACAGATGATTTTTCGTCAGTTCAAAACAGATTTTTTCTCTCGAAATTTTCTTTGTTTTCCGCCAATTTTCAGCCATTTTTTCAAAATTTTGGCATTTCTTAATTTTTTAGACCGATTTTCAGAATTTTCGAATTTTGACAAATTTTAGCCATGTTCTGTTGAGAATTACGATAATTGCCGGAAAATAGTTGACATTTTCGATTACTGTAGCTATTTCTTATTCCAACGTTTAGGATTTTCGAATTTCTGTTTTTAAATAGTCCCAAGAAACGATTTTTGAAGATTTCCTCCAGATTCACATGACTCACTCACTAGATGCAAATGGCACGACGCCGTCGTCGGCGTGTTCCCACGCGGGACCCCTTTCTCTGCTTCTCTGCGTCTCTCTCATCCGAATACTCTCTTGCCTTCTTCATTCACCGTTAGCGCTCTTTCTTCTTCTTCTTTTCGCTTTTACCTTCTTTTTTAGTTGCGTCTTTTTTTGTCTATTTTGTACACTGCTGGACAGTGTTACATCAAAAATTCTCTCTTTTCTCTCTCTCTCTCTCTCTCTCTCTCTCTCTCTCTCTCTCTCTCTCTCTCTCTCTCTCTCTCTCTCTCTCTCTCTCTCTTTTTCTCTGTATGGTTATGATCTCACGATGGTTGATGATGATGATAGGAATCGCGTAGTTTAACCAGAAGAAATTTTTTCTGCTAATGAGAAATTTTGCTAATAAGAACATTTCTTAATAAGAATTTTTTGGCTGATAGGTCATAATATGATATTGTGATAGTGTGATGATAAAAGAGAAAGTTCTGAAAATGAAGGATTACTGTAGATTTTTCAGTTTTTCTGCTAATAAGAAAGGTTCTTTATAGGATTTTCTGCTAATAGGACCAATTAGATTTTCAACAGTCTAATGAAAACAGATAAGATCTAGAAATTCTAGGATTTAATGATTACTGTAAACTTCAGAATTTCTGATTTTTTTTGCCAATGAGGAGTTATGCTAATAAGAAAATTTCTTAATAAGAATGTTTCGGCTGATAGATTTTATAATACTAGAATTTTTTGATAATGTGATGATAACAGAGAAGCTTCTAGAAATGAGAGAACTACTGTAGGACTTTGGATTTTTGAAAATGTTTTTGTTAATGAGAATTTTTGCTAATAAGAAAATTTCTTAATAAGAAAATTTCTTAACAAGAATTTTTTCAGTGTGGGAAATTTTCTGATAGTTTTTATTTAAAGGAGATGCTAGAAATTAGAGATTACTGTAGAGTTTTGGATTTTTGAAAATGTTTTTTTTTGTTAATGAGAATTTTTGCTAATAAGAAAATTTCCTAATAAGAATGTTTTTTATAGGTTCGAATATAATTTTTCCTAGATTTTTTTTCTCAAATTTTCTCAAAAATTGACATTCCGCCATAACTTTCTTCTCCTCTTCTTTTGTTTTTCTCACTGTCTGCGTTTCTTTTCCGTTTTTCTCTCTATTCCCCCGAAAAAAATATTTTGCCATCCCTATTTTTTTGTTTTCTATGAAAAAAATTCTATGTGATTTTCGATTTTTTTTCCGATTTTTTTGAAAATTCTTTTTTTTTACTACAGTAATCCTCCTTTTTTCCAATAAAAAATTGAAATTGAGATAGTTCTCATTAGAGCGCATTAGCTCCAGCCGTTTGCCATTGTTCTTTTGTTTGAGAAAAATTCTCAATAGAGCGCACTTGGAACTTTTGAAATTTTTTATTCAAAATTTCAGAAAATTTTTAATTTTCAGCAAAATGTTGGCGAACGGACCAAAACTAAAACATACGGACACGAATTGCGGGTTATTCAACTATGAACGAATGATACTCAATGATAAGGAGCCGAATATTTTGGTGAGTTATTTTTCTTATTAAGAAATTTTCTTATTAGCAAAAGTCTGTTTCTCAAATTCTACAGTAGTCCTTTGATTTTCAGCATCCCTTTTCCTACCTTGTTTATCATTTCGCTAACAAAAAATGCTATTAAGAAATTTTCTTATTAGCAAAATTTCACTAAAAAATTCTTATTGAGAAATTTTCTTATTAGCAACATTTTGATTTTCAGCTACACTGGACCCTCACCACAAAATCGACGCCTTCAATTGTACTCCGTCCCAACTATTTCTATATTTTCCCAAATGAAATTTCAAAGGGAAAATGCAAATATTTCCTGACAGATCAATCGGATGAGGCACTTATCAAACAATGGATTCAGAAGAATGACGGAGAGGTTCCGACACAACTGATTACGGAAAGATTGAAGAATTTGACCATGTTTGAGGTGAGAAAGAGAAATTCCAGAATTTTCAAAAAATTCTTTTTTCCAGAAGCACGGAAAACAGAATTTCTACATTCGATGCATTCCACCAGCCGAGGCTTTATCCCAAGAAGACGGCCGAATTTTTGTCGAGGATGCTGTTGAAATTGTGCCTTTAATTGCCAAAAAATCGTCGTCAAGTATGAACAAAAAGTTGGCTGATAGTAAGTTTTTTTTCGAAAAAATTGGCTGGAAAATGTGTAAGAAATGAGTGAAAATGACCGCCTAACTTTGAGCCAATTTATTTGGGTTACTGTAAGAGATATCAAAAAGTGGTAAACTGATAAAATGTTTATCATAACAACAGAAACATTTTATCAGTAGTCTGCTTTTTTATATCTTTTACAGTAACCCAGATAACTAGGCCAAAATAAAGAAGCAGGCAGCTGCTGGCTCAGCCTTCCGACCCTTCTAGCTTTGAGCTTATTTATCTCGGTTACTGTAAGAGATATCAAAAAAGGTCTACTGACAAAATGTTTATCATTTTATCAGTAATATTTTATCAATTTATCACTTTTTAATATCTCGTACCGTAACCCAGATAAACTAGGTTAAAGTTGAGAAGCAGGCAGCAGCCGTCTACCGACCCTTCCAACTTTGAACCGATTTATCTCGGTTACGATAAAAGATATTAAAAAGTAATCAACTAACAAAATTTTTATCATGTTATCAGTAACATTTCACCAGTTGACAAATTTTTGATATCTCTTACAGTACCCGAGATATTTGAGTTTAAAGTTAGAGAGTCTTCTTTTCTCGATTTCCTCCGAAAAAAAAATCAAAATTTCCCCATTATTCGAACCCTTATCACCGCCTGAAAGTGATTACAGAGAAGCTCAACAATCACAAGATGAAATGGATCAAAGGACAAATTCCACAAGCACACAGTACGATTTCAGTCGCCGATTTTGTGGATTTTTTGGGAGAATTGGATTGTAACAAGTCGCTGGTTACGGTAGGTGGCTGTTTTTTGCTTCGTAACTTGCTAAAAATTGGAGTTTTTGAACAAATCAAATTGGGTAATGTAGATCTTGAAAACTTTTACAAAACGATATAATATTCGCTTCGAGATGTTGAGTTTGAAGAAGTTATCAGTTGATGTAGACCGTCCAACGTTGACCTCATTTAACTCGGTTACTGTAAGAGTTATCAAGAAGTGGTTAACTAATAAAATGTTTATCATGTTATCATTCACATTTTATTAGCTAACAACTCTTTGATATCTGTCACAGAAATTGAGATAAGTTAGGTAAAAGTTAGCTGCCGGCGGTTTTTTGGCAGCTGGCCAACCCCTCTAACTTCAAACCTATTTGTCTCGGTTACTGTAACAGGTATCAAGAAATTGTCAACTGATAAAATGTTGCTGATATTTTGATAAGTATTTTATCAATTGACAAAATTATTATATCTCTTACAGTAACCGAGATAAATTGACTCAAAGTTAGAAGGTATCCAGCTGCTGGCTTAGCGGTCGGCTGCCTTCCAACTCCTTTAACTTTGAGCTAATTTATCTCGGTTACTGTAAGGGTTATAAAAAAGTGGTTAACTAATAAAATGTTTACCATAATGTCGTTAACATTTTATCAGTTGGCAACTTTTAGATACCTTTCACAAGAATTGAGATAAATTAGCTCAAGATGAGGAGATCGATGGTTACCGGCTGCTATGCGGTCGAGTTTCATGTCACACAGTCTAACGCCCAAAACTGGAAGATTTCTGAATTTCCAACGAATTTTCAGATTGTCGAAGATGCTCCACACTTGTCAACCAAAAACGAAATGGTTGAGAGTTTTGGATACATTCGTACATGTACACCGTACGCCGAACCAGCCATGAACCATATTCAAGCAATCTTCTTCACATTCCACTGCCTTGTAAACGGTGTCAACTGGACCAGAGAAGACTGTTTGAATCATAAGACATGTCTGCCAAGACTCAAAAAAGCCATTGTTGCATTGCTGAAGAAATGGGCGGGGTTGAATAAGGTGAGTTTTGGGGAGCAAAGAAAATGGCGGCAGCCAACTTTGAACTAATTTATCTCGGTTACTGTACGAGGTATCAAAAAGTTGTCAACTGATAAAATATTACTGATAATCTGATAAGCATTTTGTTAGTTGACAACTTTTTGATAGCTCTTACAGTAACCCAGATAAACTTGTTCAAAGGCAGAAAGTCATCAACGGACCGTGAAGCTCAGGCGGCGGTGACTACATGACTTTGAAGCAATTTATCTCGATTCCTAGGAATGCTATCAAAAAGTTGTCAACAGATAAAATGTTTATCATAACATCAGGAGCATTTTATCAGTTGACAACTTTCTGATATCTCTTACAGTAACCGAGATAAACAGTCTCAAAAGTCGGCAGCCAACTGTGTAGCTCGCAATCACCGCGGCTGAGCTATAGAAAAGGGGTAGCACGGATGTGACCGTGTAATCTCAATCTGGAAGTTTTTACAAAGCAACAAAAACTAACTTTTTTTAGGGTTCCTACATTGAAATATCGTACGTCGTCGAACAAGTGAAGGAGATTCGAGGAATGTGTCCGTACAAGTACCTAACACCTCGAAATGCTCCGGATTACGCATATCAAGACTATCGTGGAAGCGAATATTTCGATACAACCAACTATTTCCGATCTCTTGATTTCTATGGGCTCACTCCATTCGATGACATGCCGGAAGGCGGTCGTCCGACGTGTATGTTGGTTGGAATGCAAAGATTTTTAATGCAAATCCACTGGATCAAAAGTTTCTTCACCGAGAAATCGGATCGGGAGCTCCGCGAGCTCGTTGGACAATCCGCACTACATTTGTTGAATGAGGAGATTCAGAAGGATGCGTTGAAGTACTTGGTAGGTGTTTTTGAGGTTAGAAAATTTGCTGAAAGCTAGAAGCGATTTTTTCGGATGACAAAAAATGGAGACTAAAACTTTGGACCGCTACAGTAGTTATCAAAACTGTCCTCCGTTTTTTGAAAAAAAAAAAGCATACCAAACAAAACTAGAACTTCATTTTTGTAGTTGACAATTTTTGCATAGCTTGCTTGGTTTTTGAGATATGCGCCTTTAAAGATGCACTCCCCCCTTCTCCTTACGCTATAAGAGGAGCGCGCCATCTTTAAAGGCGCATAACTCAAAAACTACGGTAGTTGGAAAAAAGTAATAAACTATGAAAATTTAGGAAATTTAATTTTACACATTCCTTCAATTGACAACTTTTTTCTAGTTACTGTGGTTTTTGGGATTTGCGCCTTTAAAGATGTCCCTGCCCCTCCTCGGAGGCCAATCCCCACTATGAAAGGGGAGAGAGCGCGCGCCATCTTTCAAGGCGCATAACTTACAAACTACGGTAGCTAGACAAGAGTAGTTAACTATGAAAATGTAGAAAATTCAATTTTACACATTTTGTAGTTTTCAAAGTTTTCATAGTTACTGTAGTTTTTGAGTTATGCGTTTTTAAAGATGTCGCTGCACCTCCTCGGAGGCCAATCCCCACTGTCAAAGGGGAGAGAGCGCGCGCCATCTTTAAAGGAGCATAACTCAAAAACTACTGTAGCTAAAAACAACTTGTTAACTACAAAAATGTAGGAAATTAAATTTTACACAGTTTTGTATTTGACCAGTTTTTGATAGCTACTGTAGTTTTTGAGATATGCGCCTTTAAAGATGGCGCGCCCCTCCTCCTCGGACGCTCCTCCTCACGCTCTAACTTGTAAGCGGGCGCGCTACCTTTAAAGGCACATAACTCAAAAACTACAGTAGCTAGACAAAGTTTTTGAACAAAAAATTTCAGAATGGCTGCACAACATACACTAAATCCAAAACTGGCGACCTAATGAATCTCCGCCCACCGGCTACAATTCCGGGAAGCTCCGCCCCTTTGGTCCCGCCTGGATTATCAAAAGAAGTGAAATCGGATGAAGAGAAAGAAGAGGAAAATGAAGAAGTTAAGGATGAGCAATCGGCAAAAAAATCTCCAAAAGTGGAAAATTTGAATAATTGCAAATCGTGTGCAGGTTATATAAAACGAGCGGCAAAATTGAGAGCTAGTGCGAAGGAAATGAAGAATAAGGCTGAGGAAACGGCCAAGGAATGGGAAAATTATACGGAATACAAGAAGGAGTACGATCAAAAACAAGATTATATTCGAGATCTCGAAGAGTGAGTTTTGCTGAAAAATTTGACTGAAAATTTTCTAATTTCAGAAGTTCAGAAATTCGAAAATCCTGGGTTTTTGGACTTTTGGAGTTTAAAGAATTTTAGAGTTTTAGAATTTCTGAATTTCTGAATTTCTGAATTTTTGAATTTCTGAATTTCTGAATTTCTGAACTTCTGAATTTCTGAATTTCTGAGTTTCTGAAATTCTGAATTTCTGAATTTCTGAATTTCTGAATTTCTGAGTTTCTGAAATTCTGAATTTCTGAATTTCTGAATTTCTGAATTTCTGAATTTCTGAATTTCTGAATTTCTGAATTTCTGAATTTCTGAACTTCTGAATTTCTGAATTTCTGAAATTCTGAAATTCTGAATTTCTGAATTTCTGAATTTCTGAATTTCTGAATTTCTGAGTTTCTGAAATTCTGAATTTCTGAGTTTCTGAATTTCTGAATTTCTGAATTTCTGAATTTCTGAATTTCTGAATTTCTGAATTTCTGAATTTCTGAATTTCTGAATTTCTGAATTTCTGAATTTCTGAATTTCTGAATTTCTGAATTTCTGAATTTCTGAATTTCTGAATTTCTGAATTTCTGAATTTCTGAATTTCTGAATTTCTGAATTTCTGAATTTCTGAATTTCTGAATTTCTGAATTTCTGAATTTCTGAATTTCTGAATTTCTGAATTTCTGAATTTTTGGAATTTTTGGAATTTTTGGAATTTTTGGAATTTTTGGAGTTTTTGGAGTTTTTGGAACTTTTGCAGTTTTTGAAACTTTGAAATGTTAGAATTTTTGAACTACACAACTACAGTAATCCAATTTTTCAGAAAAATCAAAGAGCGAAATGGTGATAAAGACGCTGGCCCGCTGAGAGCCCAGGAGGAAGTGGAGGCTGAAAATTTGAGGTACTGTAGATTTTTTGGTATTACTGTAGTTATCAGAAGATTACCGTAGCATTCAGGGTCGTTTGATATCTGGGTTACTGTAGAATTGGTGACTGTGATTGTTTTGGGATTACTGTAGTCCATCAAACACCTGATTTCTCATTTCAATTTCTGGAGGTTACTGTAGGATTACTGTAGTTCGTTGTTGATTTCGATATGTTTCGGGTTACTGTAAGATTACTGTATCTATTCGAGAATACTTAAAAATGTTTGAAAATTCGAAAATTTTCAGAATTTTCAATATTTGCAGTTTTCGAATTTCGGAAATTTTGTGATTTTTTTGGATTTTTCAAAATTCAAAGCTTGTTTTTTGCGAAATTTCTTAATTTTTAGAGACTTTTTGTGGAGATTACTGTACCTGCACATCTAACTACTTTCCCGGGTTACTGTAGGGTTACTGTATCTTTTCCGGTTTTTAAGTTTATTAAGACAATTTTTGAAATTTGAAATTTGAATGTTTTGGGTTTTCAGAGTTCCTGATTTTCCGAATTTCGGAAAATTTTAAGAATTTTCGGATTTCCGGATTACTGTACCTGCACATCTAACTATTATTTTTTCAAATTTTCAGACTCGAAGAGAATCTCGAAAATGCCAATCTTCAAAATGAGGATTTGATGGATCGATGGAGTGAAGTTTCGATGAAAGTTCAAGAGTGAGTTAATTAGCCACTTAATTACCTTTAATTACCACTAATTATCGATTTTTTCAGAGCTCGAAAAGCAAACGTTTCGTTGAAGGAAAAAGTGGAAAGGCTGAAAGAAATGGTGCTGAAAAGAAGTTTGGCGAAAAATCCGTAAGTTTGAAAATTAGAATTTTTAATTACACTAATTATCTAGTTCCAGACTCCAAGAATCACACAAAAATGGGGCGGAGCCAGTGGCAGCAGAAGTGAAGGATCCGAAATTTTAAATTTTTATTGATTTTAGACATTTTTGGACCTCTAGCCTCTTAATTACCCATCTAATTACTTATGTAATTACCCCTGGAGGATCCAAAAATTTGAAAATTCCCGATTTCCCATTTTTCCGTCCCCGATTTTTATCATATCTTTCAGTGATTTTTAACATTTCCTGTGCTCCTAATTATCGTTAATTACCCTCCAATTAAGTTAATTGGATTTTATTTTTTTTTTTTGAATTTTTGCTGAATTCTCGGACCAAAATCTCACTTGTTTTGTGAAGAATCTCTATTGCCCATTTTTCATACCTCTCCCACTGATTTGCTCAGCTTTAAATTTGAATTTTTTGAAATTTTTGAATTTGTGATTCTTGTCAGAAAATACGTTTTTTGCTCAATTTTTTCTGTTTTTTTGAATTTTTTATCAGTTTGATATAACTGTAACATATCTTTTTTTTTGTTTTTCAGACTTAATTACCCTGTTAATTACCAGAATTTTTTCAGCTCAAAATATAGAAAACCAAAATGGTACAAAAATACAAAAATTCGCAATGGACACGGGTTGATTCGTCTCAAATTGAAGTCACAGCGAAACCAGAAGACGTTAAGGTGAGAAGAATTTTTTTTACAAAATTTTTTAAAATTTGGAATTTTTGAGATTCTGAAAAATGTGAAAAAAAATTTGAAAATCTGAAATTTTGGGAAATTTTCAAAAATTCCAGAATTCCAGAAATTCCGGAAATTCCAGAAGTTCCAGAAATCCCAGAAATTCAGAAATTCCAGAAATTCGAAACTCAAAAATTCAGAAATTCCAGCATCACCGATTCAGAAATTCAGAAATTCCAGAAATTCCAGAGACTCTAGAAATTCCGAAAATTCCGGAAGGTCCAGAATTCCCGAAACTCTAGAAATTCCAGGAACTCTAAAAATTCTTGAAACTCCAGAAATTCTTGAAAATCCAGAAATTTCAGAAATTCCAGAAATTCCAGAAACTCCAGAAATTCCGGAAATTTCAGAAATTCCAGAAATTCAAAACTCGAAAAATTCAGAAATTCCGGTAATTCCAGGAATTCCAGAAATTTCAGAAATTCCGGAAATTCCGAAAAATTCCAGAAACTCCGGAAATTCTGGAAATTCCAGATATTCCAGAAATTCAGAAATTCCAGAATTTCAAAAATTCAGAAATTCAGAAATTCCAGAAATTCCAGAAATTCCAGAAATTCCATAAATTCCATAAATTCCAGAAATTCCTGAAATTCCAGAAATTCCAGAAGTTCCTGAAATTCCTGAAATTCCAGAAATTCCAGAAATTCAGAAATTCAGAAATTCAGAATTTCAGGAAATTCCGGAAATTCCAGAAATTCCAGAAGTTCCAGAAATTCGAAACTCAAAAATTCCAGAAATTTTCATATTTCCAGGCAACCTGGCGTGCTCAAATCCCCGGCGACATTTGGCTCACACCAAGCTATGCATATCTTCAAAAGTGTCCAAAAAATCCAAAAACCGATAAATCGATAATCGATCGCCGCAAATTCAAGCTGATCATTATGGACGAGACGGATCGAGCGATCGCTGACACTTTGACAGATTTCCAGCCATCAGAACTGATCGAAAACGAGAGAACTGAATCAGAGATTACAGAGAAATCAATCGATTGGCTATATTCGTTTAGTTTTTTTTATCAGAAGTTTCAAGAAGTTCAAAAGGGGCGGAGCCAAAAGAAGAAGAAACAATTCTATGTTCGTGTGATTCCGGAGGTGGATATTGGAGATGATCGAGTTGAGGAGCCCAGAGTTTTGACGGACGAGATTTTTGAGTTTCTTCATGTGGCGAGAATTCAACAGGGAGAACCGGATAATCAGAGCATTCGTGAGTCAAAAAAAATTGCTGAAAATTGCAAACAAATTGACGTATCTCAAAAACTAGAAAAGCTAGAGAAAATATTCAAATTGAAAACGATTTAAAATAAAATTTCACACATTTTTGTAGTTTGTAGTTTTTCGATAGCTCTTACGGTTCGCGAGATAAAAGCCTTCAAAGTCTTCCCGCCTCCCCCCGCGCATGGAGACGCAGAGAAACGAGAGAGCTCTCGTTTCTCTGCGTCTCTCCCTGCGGCGGCGGCGGCGGCCGACAAACCTTGGGGGCTTATATCTCGCGAGCCGTGAGAGCTATCAGAAAACTACAAACTACAAAAATGAATGAAATTTTATGCTCAACAATTACCATGTTGAATTTTTACTCTAGCTTTTTTAGTTTTTGAGATAGTTTTGAAATGTTCGCACCTACTTAAAATTTGGCAGTACCTTGATTTTTGAGTCAGGAAAAGAAATATTGGGTGGTATTTTTAAAAGAAAAACTGAAAGTCGTTCGAATTGCTTAAAATATGGCTTCTGAAAACTTGAAAATGTCAAACAAAATAAATTTCCAGAACGTCAAATTCGAACTGAGGTGAAACTGAACAAGGGAGCGTTGCACACGATTACACTGCAAGAATTATACGATATCATGGAGAAATTTGACATTGATAAGAGCCAGTTTACGGTAGGTTTTTGAAGAAATTGTTCTTCGAAAATTCCAATTTTCCAGCTAATCGACGACCCGGTCCATATGATATCAATGGAGGATTGTGCTCGAACTGGGGTCCCAGTGAAAACGTTCAGTGCTGAGGGAGAACCAATTATGAGTCATAGTCAAGCGATGCTCTACATGATACAATCACTGATTTGTGGATATAACTGGATTGAAGCAACACCGGCCGCCAAAGAGAACTGGGCGGACTACATTCGCAAGTGTCGTGGGAGTTGGCCGACGGTTAGTGGCTTTAAATGGCTCGTATACATAAAGCGAGCTAGGAATTTGAATTTGCGAAGTTGAAAGCTTCAAAATGAGTATAAATTTGTCTAGGCTCCGCCCACTTGGACCAGTGACGCGTCTCGTTTCTCTTCACTCTAGCCAGTTTCATATCACCGCGATTTTTTTTAAGTTTCGGATCGATTTGCTTGATTAATAGGTTTGTCTCGTTGAGAGCTTCAAAATGAGACTCAACACGACTAGGCTCCGCCCATTTTTGGGTTCAGTGGTTAGAGACGCAGAGTGTCTCGCTTCTCTGGCGCTCTAACCTCAAAAGTGGGCGGAGCCTAGTCGTGTTTATACTCATTTTGAAGGTCTTGACGAGCTAAAACTGAAAATATTGTTTTCATAACATTTGAGTTGATACCGAGGGAGTTACGGTAGGTTACACTAGGTGGGAGTACCAGAGAAGCGGGAAAGTCTGCGTCTCTAGTCTCAAAACTCAAAATAAGCGGAGCCTAAGCATGTTTACACTCATTCTGACGGTCTTAACAAGCTGAATCTAAAAATATTGTTTGCATATAATTTGAGTCAAAACCAACGGAGTTACGGTAGTTTGAAAATTTTGAATTTTCCAAACATTTTTTGGATTTTTTCGGGAAGACCATTACTAATTAAAAATTAACATTTGTCTTATCGTGTGACTTGTTGAGAGCTTCAAAATGAGCCCCAACACGACTAGACTCCGCCCACTTTTGTGGCTAGAGCGTCAGAGAAGCCAGACGCTCCGCGTCTCTAACCTCAAAACTCAAAGTGGGCGGAGCCTAGTCGTGTGGGGGCTCATTTTAAAGGTCTTGGCGAGCTGAACTTGAATTTGGCATTAAAAAGTAGTAAAGATCAAGACTGGAGGAGTTCGAGGCTAGAGTAATGATCATTTTCAGAACTGCTACCTGGAAGTGAAAGACGTGCTGCATCAGATAATGTTTCTGAAGCAACAAAAACGAGCGGCTTTCGAGAAACAAATCAAAATGAAGGATTATTTGGTTTTGGGAGTAGATGGTGACCAATATCTCAAGTCGCAGAAAGCCTATAAAATTTATGCCCAACAAATTGGTCTACCTGAAAATGCGTTCGTCGGAAAGTGCCCTCCAATTTGGACTCTGAGAATTCATTCTGTCTACTCGGCACTCGATCATTTTGTCACGGATTTGGAGGATTGTGATATGATTAAACGACTGACAATTGAGGGAATATTCTCAATGATGCCGGTCCAGCATAAGGGAATGTTCACGGAGTATTTCAATGGAGCTGATGTGAGTGTTTTCTGCATTTTGGCTGAAAATTGTCTGAAGTTCTAAAATTCAGAAATTCAGAAATTCCAGGAAATTCAGAAATTCAGAAATTCAGAAATTCAGAAATGCAGAAGTTCAGAAATTCAGAAATTCAGAAATTCAGAAATTCAGAAATTCCAGGAAATTCAGAAATTCAGAAATTCAGAAATTCAGAAATTCAGAAATGCAGAAGTTCAGAAATTCAGAAATTCAGAAATTCAGAAATTCAGAAATTCAGAAATTCAGAAATTCAGAAATTCAGAAATTCAGAAATTCAGAAATTCAGAAATTCAGAAATTCAGAAATTCAGAAATTCGGAAATTCAGAAATTTAGAAATTCAGGAATTCAGAAATTCGGAAATTCGGAAATTCAGGAATTCAGAAATTCAGAAATTCAGAAATTCAGAAATTCAGAAATTCAGAAATTCAGAAATTCAGAAATTCAGAAATTCGGAAATTCAGAAATTTAGAAATTCAGGAATTCAGAAATTCGGAAATTCGGAAATTCAGGAATTCAGAAATTCAGAAATTCAGAAATTCAGAAATTCAGAAATTCAGATATTCAGATATTCAGAAATTCAGAAATTCGGAAATTCAGAAATTCAGAAATTCAGAAATTCAGAAATTCAGAAATTCAGAAATTCAGAAATTCAGAAATTCAGAAATTCAGAAATTCAGAAATTCAGAAATTCGGAAATTCAGAAATTCAGAAATTCAGAAATTCAGAGATTCAGAAATTCAGAGATTCAGAAATTCAGAAATTCAGAAGTTCAGAATTCGAAAATAAGATTTTTCAAATTTTCGGATTTTCAAAAAATAATCCAAAATTCTGAATTCTGAATTTCAGAAACTCTAATTTTTAGAAGTTAAAAAACTTTGAAAATTTTTGAGTTCCGAGTTTCTAGAATTATCTAAAATCTCGAAATTTTCAGATTTACGACGTCTACAATCAAGCCGACGAGCGATGCCGTGTGTTTGCAAGATTGGAAGACGTTCCATGTGAGTTTCTGGAAATTTTTTTTTTGAACATTTTCTAAAAAATTTCAAATTTTTCAGACCAATTCCACTTCCACAACAAATTCGTCCAAAAAGGAACGGCATCAAGAAGAGCCATCAGATGGGACTTGCCAAAATTCAAAAGCCATCAAATTGCATATTGTGCTCCAAAACCCAAGGACTTCAAGGATTCAGAAGAGACGTCAGATGACGTGACGTCTTCTGAAATCACAAAAGCTCAAAAACCCAAAAAAAGTCGATGCACCAAATGTCGAGGCTCTCGAAAACGAGTGATTAGTTTGAGATTTCATTTGAAATGTGAGAGAAAATCGAGGCGACAATTTGAAGAGCACAAAAAATATGATATGGGAACTCATGCGGAGATACTGAAGGAGATGGATCAGAATATTCAGGATTCCATAAGGTACAGTAACCCAAAAATTTTCAAATCCGACTTTATAACTGATCTCGCACGCATTTTGAAGAATTTTTAATGCAAAATTTGAATTTAGCACTATCGATTTACCCTAGAACCAAATTTTCAGCTCTCTAGCTCTCACTCGGTGTTTGCGTACTTTTCGAGCTACAGTATTCCCAAAAACTCGGAAAAATTTAAAAATTGAGCAAGGAGTTCTGACAAAAGTGATTCTAGGCTAGTTTTTTGCGCTGATGCTGATTCTAGCGTCAGATTTCAAAATTTTCAGCTCAGAAACTTTGAAATTTCCAAAATTTCAGAAAACTATCTGAAAGTTTCCGGAAATTTTCTGGAACTACCGAACTTTATGTAACTTATATCTAGTTTTTGATGCGAAATTCTAATTCGGCACTATCAATTTACTCTGGGACCAAGTTTTCAGCTCTCTAACTCTAACTCGGTGTTTGCGTACATTTCGAGCTACAGTAATCCCAAAAACTCGGAAAATTCAAACATTGAGCTAGGAGAGCTAAATTTCTGGAATTTTTGGAATTTCAGAATTGAAAACTAATCATCTCATAGTTTCAGATACATAAAACTATTGGATTTGGAAGTGAAAGGAGAAAAGTGAGTTGATAATTGTATTACTGTAGTTTTGGGATAACTACAGTAATCCTGGATTACTGTAATTTACACAAAATTTCAGAATGGCTAAAATCTTGGACCAACAAATGGAGAAAGGGCGCAATTTGAAATTCACGATTCACAATGAGCTGAAAGTTTTGGAATCGTTAGTTTTTTTTTTGAATTTTCGAATAAAAATTTGGAATTCTGAATTTCAGAATTTTTAGAAATAAAAAATCGTAAAATCTAATTTTTCAGCATAAAATCTGAAAACGAACGTCTCCGACAAGAAGAACAGAACCTATTGATTCAACTGAAAATCGAAGAGCTGACGGAGACAATTCAGAAGACGTCCGAGGCTTCTGAAGGCTTCCAGAAGATTCAGAAGGCTCCAAAATCTTCAAAAAAGATGTCGAAGGATCCGGAAGAAATTGGAGATGTTCAGAAGACGTCAAAGGCTCCAGAAGAGATTCAGAAAACGTTGAAACATTCAGAAGAGGTGCCGATGACGTCAGAAGATTCGGAAGTCTTCCAGAAGACTCCAGAATATCCAGACACGATTCAGAAGACGTCAGAAGAGATTCCGACGACGTTAGACGACTCAGGAGGAATTATTCCAACGACATCAGTGAATTCAGAAGAGGTGCCGATGAAGTTAAAAGATTCAGAAGTCTTCGAGGAGACTCCAGAACCTTTAGACACAATTCAGATGACGTCAGAATACTTCCAAAAGACGGTGGATAATTCGGAAGACGTTCCTGCGATTCAGAATGCTCCAGAATCTCCAGAAAAGATGTCAGAGAATTCAGAAGACGTCCAGAAAACCTCAGAATCTCTAGACACAATTCAGAAGACGTCAGTGAATTTAGTAGACTTCCAGGAGACTCCAGGATCTTCAGACACGATTCAGAAGACGTCAGAGGATTTTGAAGACGTTCCTGCAATTCAGAATGCTCCAGAATCACCAGAGAAGATGTCCGAGGAGTCAGAAGACGTCCAGGAAACTCTTGAATTCTTAGACGAAATTCAGAAGACGTCAGAGGATTCAGAATCTGCCGACGTCAAAGAAGAAGAGGATCTCCTGAAGGAGACATTAGAATTGGAAGCGCTTCTGAAGGAAATGGATCCAGACGACGATTCTGAAAGCTACAGTAACCCGGAAAACGAAACTACAGTAATCCAGAAGCCTGAAGAGTCGGTGGCTACAGTAATCCAAAATATGGTGATTCAGGATACTGTAGAGCCGCCAAAGTTGCCAAAGAACGAAGAAGGTCTCGATGGAATCCTAGAGAAGTTGATGAAATTGGAGATCTCAACTACAGTAACCCAAGATACAGTAACCCAACTTGCTCCAAATTTGACGTCGTCTGAAACTGGAATTCTGAATCTTGAAATGAGCAATAATTCGGAAGAAGAAACAACTACAGTACCTTCGCCGTCTAGTGTTCCCGATGACCCCAGCTACAGTAACCCGATAGATGCTGAGCAATTGAAAATGGAGATTGAGGAGAAGAATGCGAGAATTGAGGAGTATGTTTTTATTTAGAATTTCAGAATTTTCCAAAATTCTTAAAATCTGAAATTTTCAGACTTGAACTGCTCAACAAACAATTATTAGAACGGGCCGAGCGCATGGAGCATCTTTTAAGGTGAGCAATAATTTATTTTTGGATTACTGTAGTTTGAAAAAAACGACTTCAAGATTCAGAATTCCATTTTGAGTCACTGTAGTTGGCGGGCTTACTGTATCCTGGGTTACTGTAGTTGAGATTTCCAATCCCATCGAGACTTTCTCCGATTTTTGGCATACCTACGGTATCCTGGACCACTAGATCCTAGATTACTGTAACCCCGACTTCTCTGGAAATGCTGAACTTCTAAACTTCTAAAGTTTTTGAAATCCTAAAATTGGATTGCTGTAGAATCTGAAATATAGAATTTTGAATTTTTAGCCAAACCCAATCTACATCGTCTGAAACGGAGGAGAAGCTGAAATCTGAGATTTTGGAGGCAAATTTGAAGATTTCAAATTTGGAAGAATCGAACAACGAGCTGAAATATAAAGTCAAGCATCATGAGGAGATTATTGATAAATTCATGAAGAACATGAATGTTGATAACAAGAAATAATTAATTTTTAATTGCCTAATTAACCCAATTAACCCCAATTATCCTCCAATCATCTCTTTCTTTTTTTAAATTCCAATTTTTACGGTTTCCCCCAAAAAATTTTAATTCCACCGATCTGTTTTTTCCCACACACTTTCTCCATGATCATCTCAATTTTTTTCAAATTTTCAAATTAAATTTTTTTTCTCTTTTTTTTTTAATTTTCATTCTTTAAGATCAGTTTTAGGAACTGTATAGCTATATTTTTAATTTTTCCAGAATTTTCAGAATTTTTTCCTCTAAATTTCAGCAATTTTTCCAGCAAATTCCAACCAGAAAAATGCTGGGCTCTGGACCAGAACACAAAGAGATTTTGTGGGATTTTTTGGGGAAAGATGATATGGAAATTATGCTGAGCAATCAAGGAGAAGAGAAAGCGGCGCAGGTAGAGAAAATTGTTGCACTACTTTGACCTAATTTATCTTGGTTACTGTAAGAGATTTTAAAAAGTGGGCAACTGATAAAATGTTAATCAGCTTATCACTAACATTTTATTAGTTGACAACTTTTAGATACCTCATACAGGAATTGAGATAAATTGGCTCAAAGTTAACGGATCGACACAACGCTGTCTGCTGCCAACCTCTTAACTTGGGCTCAATTTATCTCGGTTACTGTAAGAGATATCAAAAAGTGGGCAACTAATAAAATGTTTATCATAATGTCCTTAACATTTTATCAGTTGTCAATTTTTGATATCACTTACAGTAACCGAGATAAATTGGCTCAATGTTGACAGGTCAACGGCTGTTTCTGGTTGAGATACGCGCTCGACTGCCGACCTTTTAACTTGGGCTCAATTTATCTCGGTTACTGTAAGAGATATCAAAAAGTGATCAACTAACAAAATGTTTATCATAATATCACTAACATTTTATTAGTTGGCCACTTTTTGATATCTCATACAGAAATCAAGATAAACTTAATCAAAGTTATATGGTCGGAGCTGTCCGGATGAGATACGCCTTTGGATCAGTTTATCTCGATTATTGTGACAGATATCAAGAAGTAATCAACTCTGATGAAATTTACCTGATATTATGATAAACATTTTATCAATTGACCACTTTTTGATATCTGTCACGGGAACCGAGATAAATAGGATCAAAGATTTTAAGCTAAAAACTCAATGTTCTTTATTCCAGACCCATTGGTCAGTCACCATCAAATCTCGTCAACTGACACTAACGCCCAGTTATCTTTGTGCTCCTCCGAAACATGTAGAAAAACAAAAGAAACCACCATTCCAATACTATCTAATGGACGATGAGGATCGAAAACATATCTCGTTTTTTCAAAAATTTCTTACCAAAACCGAATGGGAAGAGCAATGTTACGGTCACATGGGAACGATTGGGAACTTTGTGAAGAGTGTTCGAGAGATTATGAATTTAGATGAACAAGTGGAAAAGAGATACTACATTCGATCGGTTCCATATGAAAATGAGCAACGAGTCTTTGCCGATGAGATTTATGAGCTGCTTCCGTTGATTCCATGTAGAGGATTGATGAATTCTGGTAAGTAATTTTTTACAATTTGTAGTTGAAAAGCTAGTTTTCCTCTTCAAAATGAGCCAAAAATCAAGAAAAAGCGATGATTTTGAGCCGAGTTATGTGCCTTCGAAGTTTGGAGGGCGAGAGAGGGGAGACGCAGAGAAAAGAGGACACTCTCGCTTCTCTGCGTCTCTTTCTTCGCAAAGTTGAGCATAACTCGCTTCAAAATAGAGCTAGAACTGTTTTAAAAACACAGAAATGTAGAACTTTTCAAGAGCTTCAAACTGATATATAATTTGACTTGATTTAAAATTTCCATTTTGTGAGAAAATGCGATGATGCAAGTCTACCAGTTTTTTGATCATAACTTTTCTCAAACTTTACATTTTTTGACAATCTAGAATGGAAAATGCAGAACTTGAAAAGACCTACAAAATCATATATAACAGAAATAGGTTATCAAAATGCTCTTTCCAGCACGCGCCGTCGAACTGCAAGCCATCTGGAAGCAACGAGGAGCACATGTCCACACAACAATTTCGCTAGCTGAATTGAATTTGATTTTTGAGGATTTCAAGTTGGATAAAACCAAAGTTACGGTAGGTGTTTTTTAGTCTGGAAAGGAAATTTTCAATTTGGAAGAAAGTTACCGTACACACTCTAATAGAGTGGCACCCCCCTTCTGCTACACAGTCGTTGGCTGCCAACACGTGTCAACTTTGAGCCGATTTATCTCGGTTACTGTAAGAGATATCAAAAATTAGTTAACTGATAAAATGTTAAGCATATCATCAGCAACATTTTATCAGTTGACTATTTTTCATATCTTATAAAAGAAACAAGATATATGGGTTCAAAGTCGAAAAGTCGGCACTTGCTATCTTAGCTGCATAGGTGGCTGCTGAAGGCTACCCTAACTTTGAGACAATTTATCTCGGTTACTGTAAGAGATATCAAAAAGTGGTCATGTAATAAAGTTTTAGTCATGTTATCACTAATATTTTATCAGTTGACTATTTTTTGATATCTCTTACAGTAACCTAGATAGTTAAAGTTAAAGTTGACGGTTTGAAAGGAGACGTTCTATTAGAGTGTTCAAGGCATTTTTTCTCCATTTTTCGATTTTTCAGATAGTCCAGGACCCCGCATACACAATTGGAGAAAATCTAATGTTCACATGGGGTCATAATTTGAGGATTCACGATCTGAATAGGGAACCAATTATTGCTGTCCCGCAGGCGATACTTTTTCTAGCGCAAAATGTGATTTGTGGAGTTAATTGGAAGAAAACTGGGAAAGTTGAAGAGAAGCAAATGATTTTGGACGAATTGCGAAAAGTTATGGCGCTTGGAAAGGTGAGTTTATGGGACAGGAGGCTGAAATTTCGAAATTTCCCAAAATTCCAAACTTCCAAAATTTAGAAATTCAGAAATTCAGAAATTCAGAAATTCGGAAATTCAGAAACTCAGAAATTCAGAAATTCAGAAATTCAGAAATTCAGAAATTCAGAAATTCGGAAATTCAGAAACTCAGAAATTCAGAAATTCTGAAATTCAGAAATTCGGAAATTCGGAAATTCAGAAATTCCAGAAATTCAGAAATTCAGAAATTCGGAAATTCAGAAACTCAGAAATTCAGAAATTCAAAAATTCAGAAATTCAGAAATTCCAGGAAATTCAGAAATTCAGAAATTCAGAAATTCCAGAAATTCAGAAACTCAGAAATTCAGAATTCCGAAATTCAGAAATTCAGAAGTTCAGAAATTCCAGGAAATTCAGAAATTCCAGAAATTCAGAAATTCCAGAAATTCCAAAATTTTGAATTCCAGGAAATTCAGAAATTCAGAAATTCCAGAAATTCAGAAACTCAGAAATTCAGAAATTCCAGGAAATTCAGAATTCCGAAATTCAGTGATTCCAGAAAATTTAGAAATTCAGAAATTCCAAAATTCTGAAATTTTCAGACAAGCTACGTGGAATACCGGTACATGTTATCAGTATCAATTGGATTACGACAGAAACTAGCACACCTTTATCCGGGACCAAAAGAAGACGTTATATTCGTAAAGCAGCATGTAATGCGCGAAGTGGATATGCCCGAATTTCAGCGGCAATTCAAAAAATATCAAATTCCGGGATTCTATGAAAATCGCGAATCACTTACTATCTATGCAGTCCGTGTGCTTCTGCCCCTGGCATGGATTCAATCGTTTTGGGAAGAAGAGAGGAATGTGTTTCCGGAATTATCGAGATTCATTTTGGATGTGATATTGATTTATGTTCCTGATAACTTGAAAATGCAATATAGAAGAAATGTGGTGAGTTATCTGAATCGGCTTTCGGCGGATTACTGTAGTTTGAATTTCTGAATTTGAGAATTAGCCTTATACCTGGTGTCGAGGCCATATTAACATGATGACCTAACCTCTGCAAGTTGAGTTTTCTAGGTCACTCAACATGATGACCTAGAAACCTCAAAATGGAAAAGTTAGGCCATCATGTAATTTAGGCGCTTTTTTTCTGGATTACTGTATCACGCTAGACCTACTGTAGTTTGATATTTGGATTACTGTAGAATCGCAAAGAAAAGTCCAAATTTTCAGGGACTGATGCTAGGAGGAGCATTTGAAAAGCGACCACTAGAAGAGCTGAAAAAATCTCGTACGTTTTTTTTTTGGTTTTTTTTTTGAAGATTTTCAAAATTTTCAGACTCTCCAACATCTCAAAATTCCATAAATGTAGAGGCAGAAGTTGCTGAAATTTTGGCGAACTTTGCATTAAATGCTGAGAAGAATGGAGCTTCTGGAAATGCTGAAAATGGAGAATCCCAGCAAAACGGCGAAAAACGAATTTGTCAATCGTGTTCGGATATTCGACATTTATACACTTCGACGAGAAACGAATTCGTTAACTTGGGAGAAAAAATCCGAGTAATTGAACCAATTGAAGATGGAGCGAAGGAATTGGCTCAATCAATTAAGGATTTCGATCGAGAAATTGAGAGATTGATACAGTTGGAGAGGTACAAAATCTTTTTTTTTGGGACTACAGTAATCCTTCATTGTTATCTTTTCCTATAAGGTTAAGGAAACCCTTCGAACAAGTTAAAGTAGTTTGTCCTAGCTACAGTAATCCTTCAATGTTATCACTTAGGTTAAAGAAGGCCTAAATGCAAGTTGGAACACTTTGTCTCAACTACAGGAATCCTCTTACATTAAAATCTTTAATGCTACAGTAATCATCTACTGTTATCCCTTAAGATAATTCCTTCAAGGTAAGTGACAGATATCCTTTAAGACTACGGTAATTCTTAAGGACGACAGTGATCCTCAAATTTACAGTAACTCTTTATGATACAGTAATCCTTTACGTTAGTCTCAAGAGTTAAGGATATTCTTCAAGTAAAGTTGTTTTTTTTTCATAACTACAGTAATATTAGGTTGGTCCATAAGTTTCTTTCGATTTTGAATGCTCAACTTTGAAGATTCATATCTGGCGAGTGAGACTATATTTCTTAGTGATTGTTTTTTTGTTAGATAGAGTATCTCAATGACTTTCTGTACACACTTTGTCTTTTTTCTCCTACTTGTGATTCGCGAGCATGTTGCTGGCTTTCGGGCCTTACCGTCAACTCTTTCAAAACGGCGTTTTGTTTTTATTTCTTCCTGGTTGAACGAGACATGTTATCTATATGAAAATGAAAGTAATAGATAGAGGGGGATCTCTTACTACTCCTACCACCAAGCATTAGGCTCATCGACTTGAATTCAAACATTTAGGGCTGGAAGACGAAGCTTGGTCCGAAAGTTGGTCTTGGACCTATTGAAGAATCCTATTGAAACCGATCCGCTTCAAACCTTTTGTAAAATGTCAAAGGCATTGTCAGTTAGTCAACCAAGTATTGTGATTGAATTGAGGTCTCTTGGCGGTGTCAAAAATTTGGTCGATTCGTAACCTATGCTTGGAAGGATGATGATATGGATCGCCATGTAGACATGGGCATGTTTCTCCCATCATTTCGTGACACGATCAATTGGGTGAATGATCTAATCACTGTAGATGAGAAGTGGATAAGTTACTCTTTCAATGTGCGGAAGAGTCAGTTGATTGCCAAAGAACAGTTAGGTCTGGACGTTCCGAAACTTAAATTTCCCGTGAAAAAGGGTATGCTATATGTTTGATGGTCTGTCAAAGGAATGGAGACTGGGAGCTTTTAGATGAATATACCAATATAATAGCCGCCATTAATAGTTCATAATTAGAGAAATTGAATCTGGCATTCGAATCGAAACAAAGAGAAAAGACAAAGGTTTACTTCCAAAACAACAGTGCGATATTGCCTGGCACCAGAGGAGTCAGCCAAAAACTCATGTCGTTTGGCTGGACTATTCTTTTACACCCGTCGTATTCTCCGAACCTTTTCCTTTCGGGTGAATAGTCGTTCGAGGCTCTAAAGCACCATCTTGATAGAAAAGACTTCGCTTGAAAAGATGACTCCAAAAAGGAGTCCGCTCACTTTTCCAATCGCAGCCCTCCTCGTTCTGGGTTGATGGGATCAAGAAATTACCAGAGCGTTGCCAGACAACTATCAATGCTCATGGACATTACTTTCATCAATCTAGCCCCCTCCGTTCTGAGAAAAATTTGATAAAAAATTTGACCAAAATCGAAAGAAACTTATGGACCAACCTAATACTTCAGTGTTGCCTGCTAAGTTGAAGAAATGTTTAAATCAAGCTATAGTAATGTTTTAATAACTACAGTAATCTTTCATGCTACAGTAATCTTTAATGATACCGTAACCGATTATTGTACAGTAACCTCTTTGGATAATCTCTTAAGTTAAGAAAATCCTTCAAGCAAGCTTCAGTAATCCTTCACAGTAATCTTTTCAGCTACAGTAATCCCATTTTCTTGCAGCGAACTTTCTACACCACGAAAGCCGATGCCAAAAAAGAAGATAGAAGAGGAAATTCGAAAATGGACTTGCAAAAATGATGGGTAAGGTTTTTTTCAGATTTTTGCTGGATTACTGTAGCACAACTCCCTGTTTTTTCCAGATTCATCACTAACATCAGCTTCTACGATAACAATTCCAAGGAGTTCGTCCGTGGAAATGCCACTTTAAGTGAACAATACGAAAAGTGGGTTACTGTAGGTCGGAGAAATTTTCAGAATTCGAATTTTCAGCATCCAAAAAATGAACGACAACCTTGAGCAGCAAATTTTGGCACACGAAAGGCAGAGCAGGTGGGGTTTTTGGATTTTTTGAACTTTTAAAAGAGTTTTAGAATTTTTTTTTTGGTTTTTGAATTTCTGAATTTCTGAATTTCTGAATTTCTGAATTTCTGAATTTCTGAATTTCTGAATTTCTGAATTTCTGAATTTCTGAATTTCTGAATTTCTGAATTTCTGAATTTCTGAATTTCTGAATTTCTGAATTTCTGAATTTCTGAATTTCTGAATTTCTGAATTTCTGAATTTCTGAATTTCTGAATTTCTGAATTTCCTGGAATTTCTGAATTTCTGAATTTCTGAATTTCTAAATTTCCGATTTCTTGAACGTTTTGTTTTTCTGAAAATCCAAATCTTGTATTTTTCAGCCAAATTTCTTCATTTTCTACAAAAATTTTTGAGCTCCAAGCCAAGGAGCACGATAAGGAAATTGCTCGGTGAGGGTTTTTTTTCCCGAAATTTCAATTTTTTGAAATTTTGAGAATTTTCAGACTCGAAAAATCGATTGAAGACCTTAAAATGAGGAGCGAGGAGCAGAAGAGGATTCTGATGAAGGATTTTAAGAACAATGGAATTTCCATTAAGGCTGAGCAATCCGGAAATGGCACAGATTCTGTAGATTCTTGAGATTTGAAATTTTAAGAATCTGTAATTTTGAATCCCCCAAATTTTTTTATTGTAGATTTTTTTTGTCCTCTAGATTTATTTCTCTAGTTACTGTAGTTTTTCTTTTTTGGTTCAATTTTTTAGGAATTTTAGTTTTATTTTTCTCTAGATTTTTCTTTTTTTTTTTCTTATAATCTACCTCTATTTTGACCAATTTTTGCCCCCTGAAAATTTGAAAATATCCTTTGAAAAATCTTTCATATCTTTTTTTTCAAAAATCAATTTTTTTTTGAAAATTTCCCAATTTTTGCCCATAACTTTCCCCCCAAAAAATGAATTCTTGCTCATCCCACCCACCCCCCGCCGAAAAATTCTGGTATTTTTTTCTTGAAATTCATAATTTGTTTTTGTCTGAAACTTGTCTGAAAATATACTTTTTCTTGTGCTCCCCATGATTTTTTTTTCTGTTTTTTTTTAAATTTTTTTTGTTGAAAATTGTGATTTTTTTTAATAATTTTTAAAACTTGAATTTAGACGTCTTTTAAGATTTTCAGAATATTCCAGAAAAAAAATCGGTGGCCTAGAAATACAAATTATGAATAAGTTAGGTCATCAAAATATGTAGAATATCATCAGAAACATAAAGGTCTTTTTAGAATCCTAGAATCTCACTTTTGAACCGAGTTATGATCAAAAGAGTTTGGTGGCCTAGAAATCCGAATTTTCGAAGAGTTAGGCCACCAAAAATTAATTAGGTCGAAAATGTGTGAAATCAAACGAGGATCATTTTGGTGGTCTTAAAAACTCTAGATTCCAAATTTAAAGAAAGTTAAGAGCAATTAAAGAATTGGTGGCCTAGAAATCCAAGATATAGAAAAACGAGGTCATTTGGAACAAAAAAGTTTATTGAATGGAAAAAAAAATCAGGAAAAAATTGAATATGAAAACCCGTCAGACAAGAGAAAAATGGAGGAGTTTGATTGGAATTTTTATAAAAATCGAAAGATTACTGTAGTGAGGAACATGGAGAGAAGGAGAGACGCAGAGGGAGATGAATAGTTGGCAATTTGAGCTTCAGCTTCTGAAAATTTTAGAATTTTTTGGAATTTCTGAGTTTCTGAATCTCTGAAATCTTACTATTAATATGCACAATTTGTGATGCTTTTTGGGAACTATGCTCACAAGCATAGTTCCCATCGTCCTCCATCGTCGCCTTTCGAATCCTCATCGTCTCAATGACCACTCCGGCGTCTCGTTTCACTTTTAGAATGTATTCTGAAACGAAAAATTGATTTCAGGAGTTTCGAAACTATTTTTCTAGAAAATTCCATAAATTTTGAGTCGAAAACCATAAAAATCGGGAGTATTTGAGGGATTTTATAGGGATTGTAATTTTGCATTGATTTTTTTCGCCTTTTCAACTTTCAGACAATTATCTCGGTTCCTAAAATTGGTATCAAAAAATGGTCAACTGATAAAATATTGGTGATATTGTGATAAACATTTTATCAGTTGACCACTTGCTGATATCTTTTACAGTAACCAAGAAAAACCGGGTCAAAGAGAAAGGTCGGTTGTCGACCGCGTAGCTCGGTCGGCATTCTGACTTTTTATCTCGGTTCCTATAAAATATATCAAAAATCTGTGAACTGATAAAATGCTTATCATATTATCACCAACATTTTATCAGTTTATCACTTTTTGATATTGCTTCTAGAAACCGAGATAATTGAGCTCCCCTACCGCTCTCTCTGATTTTCGGTCCCCAAATTCTATCCTCCTACTTCTTCTCAATTTCCAATCCGACATCAAGTGCCTATTACATGTGAAGAGGCCCCTCGATTTCGAATTTTTGGTGAGGTACTACTAGATTTAAAATGTTCAAGTGGGAAAGAAGAGGGATAAATCTGATTATCGAAGAAATTGAGAATTTACATTAAAAAATCCGTTTTTAACTTTAACCTAATTTATCTCGGCTCCCATGAAAGATTTCAAAAATTAATCAACAGATAAAATGTTTAAAGAATTAACAGTAACATTTTTTTGGTTGACCACTTTCTGATATCTCTTACAGTAACCGAGATAATAGCGGTCAAAGCAGCCGACAGGTCAGCTGCTGTATCTCAGCCGGCAATAGCCGACGTTTTGACTTTGACCTAATTTATTTCGGTTCCTGTGAGAGATTTCACAAAGTGGGCAACTGATAAAGTGTTTATCATAATATCAGTAACATTTTTAGTTAACCAATTTTTGATATCTCTTACAGTAACCGAGATAATAGCTGTCCAAGGTGGGCCACGCTCCTAGCCATACTCCTAGCTAAGCAATTATTGTTTCAATCATAACTTCCTTCTAACTCAATGTTCTTCACAAATGCAAGTTGGAAAATGTAGAACTGTTAAAAACCTTCAAAATGATAAAAAACTCAATTGATTCGGATTTACCGAGTTTGGCGACGAAAGGCACAAAAGAAGACAATACATTGATGGCTCCTTAAAACAAGCCTTGCTTTAAAGCCTCTTATCACAAAAGGCACAATTCTAAATTAGTGAATTTTTATATCATTTTGTAGATCTTGTTAAGACCAATATTTACCAGTTTAGACTTTTGAAAAATCTTAATTTTGAAGAAAGTTACACATCAAACTGTAAAATTTCAATATTTTCCAAAAATCCAAACTAGAATAAGTCCCCAATTTCTTTCTCTCTCTCTCTCTCAATACATCAAAATCATCATATTCATCTCAAATATTTGCCTATTCAATGAGTCTACTACTTCTAAAGGAATGAATAAAACATAAAGGGGTCCCTCTCTCCTCATTGCTCATCCTCGCTCCACTGCACACCTGCTTCTCTCTCTCTTCAAATCCAATTTCTCTTCTCTCAATTATAGTTCCGCCCGTTTTGGGAGGGTAATTGAGAGAGGAAATTGACTTGTTTGAGAAGGAGAATGATTTGTTTGTTTAAAGGGACATGACGGGACGGGACCACCGAGAAAGGAGGAGGTAATGTAAACTGAACGGAACTTGATGATCAACTTACAAATCTCATTTGCAATTCTAAGAAGACAAGTTTTCTCTGCCTCTCTGCCTGTCTCTCTCTCTCAAATTTTTGCTAGTGAGAAACTTTCTTATTAGCAAATTTAGGAGAAAAAAATCTATATGGTTGTGATCACGATAGGTTGATGATAGTGAAAGGTATCGCAAAGTTTAACCAGAAAACGTTTCTTACTAATAAGAAATGTTGCTAGTAAGAAAATTTCTCAATAGAATTTTTTATTAATACGACTGTTTTTGGTAGCCTGATGATAAAAGAGAAGGTTATGGAACCCAAAACCTACTGTAGATTTTCGTATTTTAGGATTTTTGCTAATGAGAAATTGTGCTAATAAGAAAGTTTCTTAATAAGAATTTTCTAATAGACCGAATGGGATATTTTGATAGTGTAATAATAAAAGTGACATGGAAAAACATTCTAGGAGCACAGGATTACTGCAGAAGCTAGAATTTTTGTAGTGGGTCATGACCTAGAAAAATCTAGAAAAAACTAGGTCGTGACCTAGAAAAAACTAGGTCATGACCTTGAAAAAATTGGGTCATGGCCTAGAAAAAATTGGGTCATGACCTAGAAAAATTGGGTGTTGACCTAGAAAAAACTAGAAAAAACTAGGTCATGGCCTAGAAAAGGTAGGTCATGACCTAGAGCTAAAAATGTCTCAAACGAATTTTCTAGGAAATTTTTTTTAAAATCTTACTTTCAGTATTATTGAAATTGATTGAATTCCCATCTCTCGTCCAAACCACATCAATATCATTATCAGTCTTATCAGTTGAGGTTACTGTACAATTCAGCACAACTTCATCACCAGACATGTTCGCCATTAGTTTTGTCGATTTTTCTGAAAAAATTGAAAAATTTCAGAATTTCTTAAAATCTCACTTTGCAGCGAAGCTGGCGACGGAAGTGGCGGGTCTAGCACTTTCAAATACACTGCGTATACTGTATTATGTTTATCATTGATCTCACACAGATAACACCCAGAATCCTGATGCTCGGCGCGTCTGAAATTTTCAACATTTCAGAAAAATTTCTACAGTAGTCCCCTTACCTTAAATTCAGCACCCAAATATTAGCTGATTTTTTGGACACTTGCCATCTAGGGTCCCTTGTAAAGGTACGGTTACCCGCAGTCAGTATAGCGCCATCGGAGACACGGGTCCAGGCGATCTGAAATTTTGAACTTCTGAATTTCTGAATTTCTGAATTTCCGAATTTCTGAATTTCTGAATTTCTGAATTTCCGAATTTCTGAATTTCTGAATTTCTGAATTTCTGAATTTCTGAATTTCTGAATTTCTGAATTTCTGAATTTCTGAAAATTTTGAACTTCTGAATTTCTGAATTTCTGAATTTCTGAATTTCTGAATTTCTGAATTTCTGAATTTCTGAATTTCTGAATTTCTGAATTTCTG
Organism: Caenorhabditis nigoni; assembly: GCA_027920645.1. Classification (NCBI taxonomy): domain Eukaryota; kingdom Metazoa; phylum Nematoda; class Chromadorea; order Rhabditida; family Rhabditidae; genus Caenorhabditis; species Caenorhabditis nigoni. Next base: position 3,413,019 of record CP115866.1, on the reverse strand, counting down.
AATTTCTGAATTTCTGATTTTTCTGAATTTCTGATTTTTCTGAAAAACATGATCCCTAGCCTCTCTATTTTCTATATCACCCCATATAAATGTCCCAAATGCCCTCGAAAATTGGCACCTTTATTGTTTTGGGCTGCCCAGCTACGCGGTGGTGTCTATTTGCGCGCGAAAAGTCAACGACCGTAATCCAATCGGGTGGGGGGCTTGTCATTGTTGGAAGCTAGCTGTCCGGAATGTACTGTTATTATAATATTAGGTATAGAGAGAATGTGCAAAAAAGAACGGGGAAGAACAATAGAACACTCCCTCTCTATTCCCTCAATTTGCGTTTGTACAGTAGCATCTACAGTAACCCCAGACCAAACAAATCAAGTATATATTAATTTGAAGTCCTTCTCAAGATCTACAAGTTGCATGTTGAATTTTTCAGAAATTTGTAGTTTGAAGAGAGATACAAGCCAAAATGCAGGAGGAGCCTTTTTTCAGGGTACCAATTTTGAAGGGCCCTGTCACAAAATTGCAAGTATCAAAACTAGTCAAATTATATATCATTTTGTAGATCTATTCAAGTTCTACATTTTCCATTTTAGCTTGTTCCAAAATAATGAGTTTGAAGCAAGTTATGAGCCGGCTTCGGTCTGAGTTGACGCTACGATTTCGAGGCGACAGATGGTATTTCACTACATTTTAAGGTGTAACTTCCTTTGAACTTAACATTTTTGAAAACGCTATTTTGGATAAAGCAAAGCTTTAAAGAACCTTCAAAATAGTATAAAATGCGACTAGATTGGCTTGTTACCTTTTCTGATAGGACGCGCTAAAGCGAGGTTTATTTTAAGAAGCTATTAATGTATCACCTATTTAGTGGAATCTTGTCACTGAATGCAATAATCACAACTAGTGTTATTTAATACCATTTTGTAGCTCTTGTAGCGTTATACATTTTCCATTTTAGAAATTTGAAAAATGTTGAAAATGAAGGAAGTTACAAATTAAAATGTGAATGGGGTGATACTAGATTTTCGGAAGCATAGCACCAACTCGTACCAACGACTAGCCTGGGAATAACTTTCTTTAATCTTAACATTTCGAAATGATCTAAAATAAATAATTTAAAACTCAACAAGATCTACAGAATGACATATAATTCGTTTATAGTGAATAGACTCTGAAGGATTCTCGAAGATCCTTAAAACTCGACTTCCTTGTTTTTTCGTTTTTCGTTCTTCCCTTTCATTCAATTCGATCTTTTTTGCACAAAAAGGCTAAAAGAGGAAATGGCCAATTACGAGTTTCCTGTCCCGTCTTCTCTTCTGAATCCGTGCCGCACGTCTTCTTGAGAAGAGGATGTTGCGTCACATCATTTGACTCCTCGTCTCCTCCTTTTTCTTCTCATAATGAATGAATAATTAGGATGAGGAAGGAATACACATAAAAAGAGCTCCTATTCATTATGTAATCGGTAATAAGAGGGAGAGAGGTAAAAGGTTATTAATGGGATTACTGAGATTCAGGGCTTCCTCCAGAACCTCCAGAACTGTATAGAAAAATAAACGAATGTTAAACATTCCTACGAAAGCTATCAGAATGTTCCAGAATTTTTTAGAGTCTTCTAGAACCCTTTATAATCTTTCAGAGTCTTCCAGAACCTCTCAGAAGCTTTTAGACTCTTTCAGAACCTTCCTGGAACTTCCAGAATCCCTTGGCTCACCTCATGCTCGGCATCTGGAGGCACACTACAGTGTAGATACGCCGGATTCTCGGCAACCACATTCACGATAGTTTGGGATGGATTTTCCACTCGAGACCTCTCCTGACGAAGACACGCCATCACTTCTTCCGATGCTCCGAAACCTGGAACTATTGAATTTTCAGAAATTTACGAAAAATTGAATTTTTAGGGATCTTCAGCATTTTTGAAAATCTTGATGGCCTAGATAATGCTAGACAAAATACTCAGCCAAAATTATGGTTTTAAAACATCCAGAATCTACATATTTCCACATCTTCAAAACTGAAAAGCCCTGAAAAAAGATTTCTTCAAATTTTCACAATTTCCATTTTAAATATTCAAATTTCGCGCGCCTTTTTCTTTTTGAATTTCGGGTTTCCCGGAAATGAGTAGTACTTTTACTACTACTACTACTTTGTACAAAGATTTGCATCTTTTTGATGAGGTTCATTTAAAGAGTCGCCTTCCGTTTCGAGAGATTATAATATTCCGATAAGCAGAAAAAGTTCCAATTTTTGGGGAAAAAAGAAGAATTCGTAGAAAATTCTCAAGAGTTTTTGGTGTTTGAAAGTTGAGAAGACTCCGATTTTTGGTTTAAAAATAACAGTGAGTGGGAGAAATGACCATGGATTTATCCTCAAAAGGATAAAACCCCATAACTTTTTTCAATATCAATATTTTTCAAAAATTCAAAATGCATCATGTACAACATAAAGAGAGCTTTAAAATGATATACAATACCAAGACCAAGTTAAAAGCTAATGTAAAGTAGTGAGTGCTCAAGGTTAAATATGGGTTGCTTTTGAATTTGGCGCGTTACTCCCTTCAAACGTAAAATTAAAAATGATTAAAAAATGCAAAATGTAGATCTTCACGGTCTCCCAGAGTGAAAATTTTTGGAAAAGTTCTCTCGTTGTCTGCACTCTCTCCAAAAAATTATTTTCACGCCCTCCCCTTTTCTCTTCTTTTTGGCTAATAGAAACTTATCACTAGAGTCATGGAAATCACAGAAAAGAACGAATTTCAACTATTTTTATAAAAAACAAACTATTGGCTGTGTTACTGAAGTCTTCAGCTATCACCTGCAAAAAATTTGATAAAAATTGGAGCATTTTGAGCAAAGTTATGAAAAACCGGTTTCATTCAACCGTACATAAGTCCATCAGGTTTTTACGGAATCAAAAAATAATAACGTCATCAATACCGAAGAGACATTTGCTACAAAACCCTCGTCTTCGATTTTTGATTTAGGTCCTCATTTTCTCGAAAAGCTTGATAAAGTGTCAAAAATCGGGGTTTTTTGGGGATTTTGTACTGAAATTTGTACCCTGCATAACTTTGCGAGTATTAAACCGATCATGATGATCAATATATCAAAAGTTCTGTAATGGATTGTTCTACATTTCCTTCGACTTCGATTTTCGATTTTAGTCTTTGTTTGGGTGTTAGGGTGTCAAACAGTAGTACATTGAGCGATTTCGCACTTTGGAGGCTCTTTCCAGTTAGTTAAAGGTTATATTTTGTACAAATGACAATTAAATATCAAATTTCTCATGTTTTTTAATATGAAGGCAATTTATTTATCTCTTAAAACAAGAGAAGTTGCTCAAAAAATCGAAAAATCCGAAAAAGATTTTCAAAACTTCTTATCTTGCTTGATAGATTGAGATGAATGTTGAAACTTGTTATACACAATCTCGGATATGATTTCTATCATCCGTCAAAAAAAACTTCCGAAAATATTCATTTTTGAACGTTTTTGAGGCGTTCTTAACAATTCATCCAGTTTTCCAATTAAATCTGCGAAAAATTGCACTGAGAAAAAATAGCGTGAGAGATTAAGAGACGCAGAGACATTTTTTCTCTAGCTTTTTAATCGAAAATTTTCACGCTGGGAGACCGTGGATCTTGAGAAGATCTACAAATTGATATAAAATTTGGCTAGATTTGATTTTTTTTTTTGTTGTTGTGAAAATCCAATGAAAACGCGCTTTATTGCGACAGGTGCGTCGACAAGTGTCACAGACCTCGAGGCTTTAAAGGACCCTGGCTAAGAGATAGCATTTTAACGTTTTAGTGTTATATATCATTTTGTAGCTCTTTTTAAGGTGTATACGTTACAAGTTAGATTCTTAGAAAATATTGCGTTTGAAAAAAGTTATAGATCGTTTTGCTACACATATATCATTCTGTAGCGCTTTTCTAGAAGTATATGTTGATAGTTCGATTTTCAAAAAATAAGAAAGTCACTGTCATTTCCGATTCAGACTTCCCCATACTTTGTCTCTCTCTTCATTCTAATTTTTGTTCCCAAATTTTCACTTTTCCTCCCTCTGGAGACCCTTCTCCTTTGATATGTCCTTGTCCCTCTCCTGTCACCATCTGTCCTTATTCTCTCTGTTCAGAATATCCGGTCCCTTCAAAACGGACCCGAGGGACCCGAACACGTCTTCTAGAGCCTTCCCCAAAAGTTTTTGCTCCCTTATATTCCCCCGGTTTTTTTTGAAGAGTAGGGGGGAATAGTTTAGGTATTGAAAAGAAGAAGAAGAAGAAGAGTTTGGCTCTTCTGAATACATAAACAAGTTTAGAAGAAGAAGAAGAAGGACTCTTTTTAGGAGAAGAAGAAGTATTGAAGAAGGAAATGGGATTTAGTTGAAGAAGGAGAAGAAGTAGGAGATGATGATGATGATTGGAGGAAGAGGAAACTAGGGGGACCAGAAGGATAGGTAGGAGCCAATTTCGACCGTGTAGATCAAGATTAAAAAGACCCATAACTTTCTTCAAACTCTATATATTTGGAAAATTCAATATGTTCCTTATACGCTTTGAAAAGGGCTTCAAAGTGATATAAAACACTGATAGCTTGAATAATCCCTATGTTAGCTAGGTCCACTTTACTCAACAGCTTGTAACTCGCACCAATTTTATCCTTTTTGAAAAAACCAAAATGGAAAATGTAGTTTTTTTTACGCTCTACATAATGATATGAAATTCAATTTGTTTTTGATAAAAATCGTGTTCAAATTTGAAACCGAAAATTGGGTGTTGGGCTTATAACTCCAAAACAACGGTAAGCAAGAATAGTTTCCCACAGATCCCGTTTATAAAGAAACCAGTGAAAAATGAGAAGTTCTGTATAATTTTTTAGTTAGCTCTTTTTAAAATCTATTTTTTCCGAGTTAGATTGCTTGAAAATACCGACTTTGAAGTCACTTATGACTATCTAAAGGTCAAGGCTACCAAAAGATGGGTATGCTCACTTTAAAGGCGCACAACTCTCTAACAAAAGGAATTATGTAAGTTTTAAAAATCATCAAAATATGTAAAATTTTCTGCTCTTTTAGATGCAATTAATTAGGAGCTGGTAGCATTCTTAGTTCTCGAGATATGTCAATTTTCCTATGGCATATTATTTGGCGGCCGCGTCCACCTTCTTTCCGACTTCCGTAATTTAAAGACGCATAACTCCCTAGTTTAAAAAGTTGTTTAAAATTTGAAAATTATAAAAATGTGTAAAATTTTACGGTCTTTCAAATGCAATTAATTTCAAATTTCTAGCAATTTTAGTTCCCGAGATATTGTTATTTTTCTGTGACCTGTTTTTTGGGGTAGCGCGGAACCCCCTTCCTGTCTCATTAATCCCATCCCCGTTTTCCTGTTTCTTTGATTGCTAATCCCTATAGAAAACATGACACCACTATGTGTCTGCTCAAACTTTGTCAAATTTCAAAGAGAACCTACCTGGCGGCACGGACCGCCTGTTTTTTATGGCTCTCATTTCTTAAGATAACACTTTAGAGCTTTCTAGACTTCTCTCTCTCTCTCTCTCTCTTTCTTTCTTAGTAAGAATGACAAAGAAAAAAAAGAGAGAGAGAGAGAGAGAGAGAGAGAGAGAGAGAGAGAGAGAGAGAGAGAGAGAGAGAGAGAGAAATTATTCGCCTCATTTACTTTGTAAAACAAAAAAGACAACTTTGTTGGGTATTTTTTTACATGGTCCCCCTTGCATAATTGACACCTTTTAGGGCCCCCATGTCTCCCTTTAAAATTGTCTATGCGCCTTTAAAAGTTTATAAAACTTTTGCGCGACCTGTCAGGACAGCTGGTTCACAATAGGATTAAAGGGACATGGGTGGATTTGCGGAGTACTTGAACGAGCGCGGATCCTAATCGAGTTTATCTTAGGAAATTGAAATATAAACAAGAGGAAGGCGATTTGAATTTTCTAGAGAAGATTTTTCAAAAAAGGTAAATTTAAAGGAAGGGAGAAGGATTCGAAAAACTGGTTACAGCAAAAATTGGAATATCTCAAAAACTAAGAACGCTGGAAATTTGAAATTTACTGAATTTGAAAGAGCAAAAAATTGCCTAGATTTTTATAGTTTTCAAATTTTGAATAGCTATTTCTGTTGAGGAGTTATGCGCCTTTAAATTTGGAAAGGCGGAGACGGTTTTAACAAAAAGTAGGTCACAGTGAACTTGGAATATCTTAAAAACTAGAAATGCTAGAAGTTTGAATTAAGTTGCATCTGAAAGAGCAGAAAATTTCCTAGATTTTGATAGTTTTCAAATTTTGAATAGCTTTTTTACATGGGGAGGTATGCGCCTTTAAATTTGGAAAGGCGGAGACGGTCTTAACAAAAAGTAGGTCACAGTAAACTTGGAATATCTCGAGAACTGAAAAAGCTACAGATTTGAAATATATTCCATTTGAAAGAACATAAAATTTCACATATTTTGAAAGTTTCAAATTTTTTATAGCTCTTTTTATCGGGGAGTTATGCGCCTTTAAAGTGAGCCACTCCTTTTTTTGGCTAAAAAAGGGGTATCTTTCAAATTTCAAGATATCTCGCGAACTAAAAAAGCTAGAAATTTCAAATAAATTGCATCTAAAAGATCATGAAATTTCCAATATTTCCTTGTTTTTAAAATTTTCAATAGCTTATTTTATCGGGGGAGTTATGCGCCTTTAAATTTGATATGTTCACCAGATGTTCAAAAAAATTTTTTTTGAAATTTCAAAAAAAAATCCTCTTTAAAAAAACCCCTCAAAATCCCCAAAAACCTTCTAAAAACCAAAAATTCTCAACAGAGCGCGTTTTCAAAAATTGCATTTTCAAATTTTCAAAATTTTCAAAAATCCAAAAAAAAACTGCTCACCTCGTTCAAAAAGTACAAAAACCATTAAAACTACAAAATTCTGCATCATTTTTTCAAGTAGCTAACGTCTTCTGCCTCTTCACCAACGAGAAGCGAAAAATGTCCCAAAAAAGGGGGCGGGGCTTCAGCTCGGCGCGCGCAAAAAGGGGCGGGGCTTGGGCGGCAAGTGAGAGATAGAGAGACGCAGAGAGAGTCAATTGTGTGTATTTTTCGTTAATTAATCACAAAAATAAATATATAAATACAGAAAAATTGGGGAAATTTTGAATTTTTGGGATTTTCAGATAATTTTCAGTACAGCTGGTGTGGTACAAAGTAGATAAAAGAGAGAGAGTATAGGAAATGAGAGACGCAGAGAAAAAGAGGAAAACAGAGAAAAATGAGGAAAAGTGGTGTACCAGTGATAAAGCGATGATAAAAACGTCGTGGGAAAAGAGGGGAAGAACATTTTTTCGGCTCAAAAATTTTTTCGAAATTTTTGAAATTTTTAAAAAATTTTAAAAAAATTAAAAAAAAAATTGAAAAAATGCAATGAAAACACTGGAAAAGATGGAAAAAATGGGAAATTTTTGCAAAAAAAAATTTTTTTTTTCAATTTTTGACAGAATTTCAGAAAAATCAGAGATTTCAGATTGACACAAAAAAGACAGGAGAGAATCAGAGAAGACATAGAAAAAAGACAAAAAATCGGGAAAACGGGGGTCGAAAAATGCCTAAAATTCGGAATTTTTTGAAAATTTGAAAAAAAAATTTTTCAGAATTTCTTAAAATTCTGAAATTTTCAGACAAAAAATACAGAAAAAAATTTAAAAAAATTTTTTTTTTCAAATTTTCAAAAAATCTCAAAAAAATCAATAAATCAGAGAGTCTAAACAGGTTGCTGTTGATTCCTCGCCAACATATCAGCCAGACGGACGGCATCAGTGAAACCACGTGGCTTTGAACTATTCGTCCCGTTCAATATTACTGCGGATGCCGTTGTATTGGAGGTGGACGTGGTGGTAGATGCTGTAAAACTCACCAAGAGGGTTAACTGGTCCTAATTAAGTCGTTAATTACACTGGCAATCGGTTTTCAGAGGTCGGAAAACCCCAAAAATGGATAAATTTCGAGTTTTTAGGTTGTGGCCTAGAAATCCAAAATTTTGGATTTCTAGGCCACGGCCAAAAATCACGAACTTTGGTCATTTTAGGAGTTTCGGAGCGATTTTTTAAGGTTTTTAACGTTAAAAACTGCATTTTTGGGGTCTGAAATTCACAAAAATGAGCAAATTTCGAGTTTTTCGGTTGTGGCCTAGAAATCCAAAATTTCGGATTTCTAGGCCATCAACCGAAAATAACGGGGTTCGGTCATTCTGAGCAATTCGATGCTTCTAGACATCAAAAACCACAGTTTTCATCTCCGAAAACCTCAAAAACAGTAAATATTTGAGTTTTCCCAATGGTGGCCTAGAAATCCGAAAAAATTCTAGGCCACCAAACTTTGAAACTCCATTCCTCGTTATTTTAAGCCCTGCTAAGCCTAAATAAGCAATTTCAGTGAAAAAATTGCTCAAAAAACACAGAAAACTGCCAATTTTCAAAGGGGGACTAGAAATCCAAAAATTCTAGGCCAATGTGGGCAAAAAGGGTTTTCAGGCATTTCTGGGCCGAAAAAAGTGGTCTCAAGGGGTTTTCGGGGTGACAAATGTCATTTTTGAGCTTTAAAACCCTTGAAAAGTCCAATTTTCGCTGATAAATTATCATTTTTCATCCGATTCAAAAATATCAAATTTCCACATTTTTCATTCATTTTTTCTCGTTTTTTTGCACTTTTTTCTGACCAATTGCTCATCCCTAAAATATTCTAATGAGCCAAAAAAAAAAGTAGAAAAAGAAGGGCGACACAAAGTGTAGATGTCACTCATCAAGAAGAGGTGGGGGTCAAATTACAAACTCATTTCTCACCTTCTTTTTGCATTTTTTTCCTTAAAAAATGGAAAAAGAGCAAGGAAGGGCAAAAAAATGAATGAAATTTGATATTTTCAGCAAAAATTAAACTTTCGGAGGGTTCTAATGGTCAAAAATGCCATTTTCTAGAGCATTTCCCATGGTGGCCTAGAAAACTCGACTTGAGAAAGTTAGGCCACCAAAAAGAGTAGAAAATCGTGAGAAAACTAATTATCTTTTTCAAATCGCGAAATCTCGTTTTTGAATCGATTTATGACCGAAAGAGTGAGGTGGCCTAGAAATCCAATAGTTCGGCCACCAAAATTTAAGTAGATGAAAAATGTTCGAAATTTTAAGAGAAACACAGTGATGGTCCTTAAATCGCGAAAGCTCAATTTTGAGTCAAGTTATGAGCAAAACAGGCCTAGAAATCCAAAATTTCGGATTTCTAGGCCACGGTCAGAAATTTTTGGAAATATGCTGATTTTAGTGGGTTTTTGAGCTCAAAAATAGCATTTTTCATAACGAAAACATCTTGGAACCACTTTTTTCGGTCCAGAAATGCCTAAAAACCACTTTCGCTACCCATGGCCTAGACCCATGGCCTAGAATGTCGGATTTCTAGGTCACGGTCTGAAAATTCGAAATTTTCCCATTTCTAGAGGTTTGCGACCCTGAAAATGCCGTTTTTAACACCCAAAATCCTCGAAACCCATTCAATAATGCGGAAAATAGCCAATTTTACCATGATGGCCTAGAAACCCAAATTTCTGGATTTCTAGGCCATCAACTTTAGAGATGGGATGTCTCGCTTTTTTTTCAGCTTCTAGTCAGCTAGAAAAATCAATTTTAATGGGAAAATTCTCAAAATGACCAAAATCCGTAATTTTTTGTAGATGGCCTAGAAATCCAAAACTTGGTTTTTCTAGGCCACGGTCAGAAATTTTTGGAAATATGCTGATTTTAGGGGGTTTTAAAGCTCAAAAATAGCATTTTTCATATCGGAAACCCCTTGGAACCACTTTTATCGGTCCAGAAATGCCAGAAAACCACTTTCGCTACCCATGGCCTAGAATTTCGGGATTTCTAGTCCTCCTTCGGAAATTTTGCTGTTTTCGCCACTTTTAGAGGTTTTTTTAACTTCGAAAACGCCGTTTTTGGCGTCTAGGATGCTCAAACATTACCGAAGCCCCTAATTTTTGGTTGATGGCCTAGAAATCCAAAATGTCGGATTTCTAGGCCACAACCTAAAAACTCGATTTTTTGCATTTTTGAGGTCATTTTCCCCCATTTTTAAAGCCAAAAATTCGCCTTAAAAACTCACTTGGACCTCCGCCCGTCGGCGACGTTGGAGACGTTGCCGCCTGTGGTGTCCTGGAGGCAGAAGACGTCCGTCCTGTAGGCGTCGTCGTCCGTGCTGTTGGAGATCCAACTCTGTCTTTGGATGGTGATGAATGAAGTGCCTCTTCCAGTGCTTCTTCATATGATTGTCCACCTGTTCGCTGTCGAGATTCAGAAGACGTCATCGATTCATCCAGAATTCGTGCGCTTCGAAGCGACGAGTTTGGTCGGGGTGTTCCTGGAAGATGAAAATTGGGGTTTTGGAGCAATTTTCATCATTTTTAGTCCATTTTTGACGGGTTTTAGCCATTTTAAGCTGTTTTCCAGCTGAGAAAAGTCCGAGAAACAACCAAAGATAGAGGTTGAACAGCAATTTGTCTTGGTTAGAGGAGCGTTTTAGAAGGGAAAAGCGGGGAAAAATGTCATTAATTTTGTGGTGTTTGTGTTTGTGTTCGGATAGGGAGAAAAACATATTGAGCGGTCATTTGGGAATTCAGAAATACGGAGAAGAGAGATCAAAAAAAGAGAAACCAAAGAAAAAAAAGGGACCAAAAATGACCTGAAAATCACTGAAAATGACTTCAAATCGTTAAAAAAATAGACATGTTTGGGTCATTTTAAACCAATTTTAGGCCATTTTAGGCAATTTTCGGGTCATTTTAGGCTATTATTGGGTTATTTCAAGCCATTTTTGGGTCATTTTAAGCTATTTCGGGGTCATTTTTAATCACTTTGGATTAAGGCCGTTTTTGAGCCATTTTAAGCCATTTTTAGGTCATTTTAGGCTATTTTTGGGTCAATTTTCAGACCTTTGCAGGTCTGCAAAACGCTAATTTTCAAATTCAAAATAGCCATTTTTAGCCTTTCAACCATCATTTTCAGCTTTAAAAACATGATATTTAGCACTAAAATAGTGATTCTTTTCATTTCAGATCAAGTTTCAGCTATCAGTTATTTTCAGACGAATTTACGCTGTTTTCAGCCTATTTTTGAACTACTTTAGGTCAATTTTCGCGCATTTTAGGCGATTTTTGAGCTTTTTTCAACCGATATTGGACGCTATTTCTAGTCAATTTGTGAGCTATTTTCAGCCAAGTTTTCAGCTATTTCTAGCCAATTTTCAGCCAATTTAAGCTGATTTCAGAGCTATTTTTAGTCCGTTTTCGAGCTGATTTTAGCCATTTTTCGAGCTATTTTCTGCTATTTTTGATCTATTTGGAGCACATTTCGGACCAAAATTCGGCCATTTCGGCCATTTTTTTCAGCTACTTTAAGCCTATTTTTGAGCTATTTCCAGCTAATTTTGGACCTATTTCCTGCGAAGTTTCCGCTATTTTCAGCCAACTTTGGGGTATTTTCAGTCACTTTTTGAGCTTTTTAAGCAGATTTTTGGTCGTTTTAAGCCCATTTTTGAGCTTTTTTGAAGCGATTTTCTGTCATTTTCTAACTATTTTCATCCAGATTCCAAACAATTCATCACCTCCTCCAGCTCGATCCATCTCAAACAGATTACACGTCGATCCATCAGCACCGGCCGTCTCATCGACTCCGCCCACACTGAGCCCGATTCTCGAGTCATTATCTACCGTACCAATCGATATACTCTGCGAATTGCTGCCCACAATTCCCTGAACACTATCCGATCGTTCCATTATCGATTGATTATTTCTGATTGAAGTTGAATTCTTGGAAGCTCCGCCCATTTCGATCACCGCCACCATTTTCCCATCGTGTCGTCCGTCTGGGACATACAGTACTGCTGTGGCGTCTCTCTCCCCATCAATCACCGCATTCCGATCTTCGATGGGACCGTGGAGCAGTTGATTCAGGCGGGATTGCTCCACTTTTCGCTCTTTTCGGAATTTCATCACGTGCGATTTGAATCTGGAAGCAAAAATCATAGAAATCGGTTCATAAAGAGCCTAAAAAGTCAATTTTCCGGTCGAAATTGAGTCAAAAATCATGAAAATTGGTTCAGAATGACCCAAAAAAAGCCAATTTTCAGGTCAAAAATCAAGTCAAGTAGGTGAAAATTCCCCCAAAAATGTCAAAATGTCGAATTTCAGGTCGAAATCAGTCAGAAATCATCAAAATTCGCTTAAAACGACCCCAAAAAGTCAATTTACAGGTCAAAAAACCGTCAAAAATTATTTTTAAAAATTACGAATTCCAGGTGATTTTAGTCTATTTTAGCTGATTTCTAGATCAAATTGAGCCGTTTTTGGACCATTTTTAATCGGAAAAAGACGATTTTCGGGTCAAAATTGAGTCAAAAATCATGAAAACTGATGAAAAATGTTCTCAGACCATTTTCCATAATTTTCAAGTCGATTTTAGGTGATTATGGAACATTTTGGACCATTTTTCTAGCTTAAATTTCGATTTTTTGGTCATTTTTGATCAAAAATCATGTGGAAAATGACCTATTTCTACCGAATTTTAAGCTTTTTTCGACAATTTTTCATGGATTTCAGGTCATTTATAGCGTATTTTAGCTCATTTTGGACCATTTTTCTAGCTTAAATTCCCATTTTCGGGTCATTTTTTATCATTTTCAGCTGAAAAATTGACGTTTTCAGTCATTTTTAGTCAAAACCCCTTACGTTGGCAACTGTGAATAGCACAGTGTCCTCTTGCAATTGCCCCAACATCCAATCGTAAACGGATTATAGCCGGAAGTGAATTTCCCGGTCACTTGCTCATTTGTAGTCCGGCCACGTGCCACTAGAACCAAGTGGAATACGGTAAGTCCAATGACAGGAACACATAGAACTGCACAAAGAGCCAAAAGGACAATTGCACAGAGGTACGGTGGCGATAGGATATGGTCTCGATTGGAACTGTCGCTGAAATCGACTCTAGATTTTTTGGTAGGGTTACTGTAGGGGGCGGGGCGACTTACGATCCAGACCAGACGTAGGAGAAGCACAGGGCGAAGACGTAGAGCATGTGGATGCTCAGAGAGCATAGGAAGAAGAAGAAGTAGCTGGAAAATTGAAACATCTGAAATTTTCGAAAAAAAAATTTTTTTTCGAAATTTCTTTTAAATCGATCTCAAAACCGGAAAAATAAAAAAAAATCGAAAAAAAAACAATTTTTTTTCAAAAATTTTTTTTTCAGCCAAAAATTCAAAATTTTCTGAAAAATCTGAAATTTTCGAAAAAATCAATAATTACCGATAATTCCTCTTTCCAACACAATTGTGCACCCATGGACAGTGATGGTCGAACGTTTCGATGCATCTGAAACAGAAAATTTGAATTCAGGAATGCTGCAAGTGCGCTCCATTGGACTGGAGCTCGAATTTTGAACTTGGGCAGTTTTAAGCCATTTTGGATCATTCAAAGCCATTTTAAGCCATTTAGGACCATTTTTAGGCCATTTGAGGCTATTTTTAAGCCATTTTTGGACTTTTTGGGGGTAATTTTGGACTATTTTTGGGTCATTTTAGGCAATTTTTAGGCCATTTTAGGGCCATTTAAGGCCATTTTTGGGTCATTTCAGGCTATTTTCGGGTCATTTTTGAGTCATTTCAGGCAATTTTCGGGTCATTTTAAGCTATTTCTGGCCTATTTTAAGCCATTTAGGGGCAATTTAAGGTTATTTTAAGCCATTTTTGAGCCATTTTAGACCATTTTGGGTCATTTTAACTCATTTTTTGGTCATTTCAAACCATTCTAAGCCTATTTTAGGCGGTTTTTGGACCATTTCAAGCCATTTTCTTGCAATTTTAAGCCATTTCAGACCGTTTTTGGGGCATTTTAGGCGATTCTAAGGCTTCTAAAGTGACAGAAGCTTTTTTGGGCCATTTTAGGTCATTTTAAAGCCATTTGTAGGTCATTTTAGTCTATTTTTTTGTCACTTTAAACCATTTTTGGGGCTATTTTTAGCCATTTCTGGGCCATTTTCGGGTCATTTTTAAACCATTTTAGACCATTTTTGGGTCATTCTAAGCCATTTCTAGGTCATTTTAGGCCATTTTTGGGTCATTTTTAAACCATTTTAGGCCATTTTTGGGTCATTTTTAAACCATTTTAGACCATTTTAAGCCATTTTTAAGCCATTTTTGGGTAAATTTAAGCAATTTATTTTAATTTAAAATAGTAAAAAGTACCAAAAAATCGAATTTCGGCCATTTCTGGGTCAATTTTCATCATTTTTAGATTAATTTTCTCTAATTTTTTATTTTAAATTTTCCAAATTTCTCGATTTTTCAGTTTTTCGGACAATTTTAGAAGCTTTTAGAGAACAAAAATCGCAAAAATTAGGCGAAAACTGATCCAAAAAACCAGAATTTTCGAATTTGGGCTCATTTTGAAGCTAAAAACGCGCCAAATTCAAATCCCAGGGGTACTGTAGCTAGAAATCAACGACTCACCGATTACAAACACTACAATGCGACGATCGGGGTGGTCGATAGAATCGGCATGTGACACACCACTTCATACGTACAGTAATCCCATTGATGTCCACATTTTTGTATAAAGGCGCACGTAGATCGTCCACTTGTGTCGGCTCCTCGGATCCCATGGCTGGAAATTCAAAATTAGGCGGGAAATTTGAATTTTTGGCTATTTTTTCGCCTAAAAAGTCCACTTTTTGAGCCATTTTCAGCCAATTTTTGCGATTTTTGACCAAAAAATTTGAAATTTTCAAAAAAAATTTTGTCGAAATTTTGAATTTTTTGGCTGTAAAAATGGCGCGAAATTTGAATTTTTGCCGATTTTGATCGTTTTCGGGTCATTTTTAGCCGATTTTTATGATTTTTAGGTCATTTTCAGCCATTTTTTCCAGATTTTTAGGCTATTTTTACCATATGGATGAACAGCGGGGTCCAGAAGCATTGCCATCAGCAGATTCGAGGCGACCATCAGGAATAGTAGTCCGTCGAAGATGATGAGTAGGGGACCAAGGCTGAAAATTCGATTTTTTGGGGTTTTTTTTGGGCGGGAAATTTGAATTTTTGGGTAATTTTCTGAGATTTTAAGCCAAAAAATCGAGAAAAAAAAAAAATTCAATTTTTAAGATTTTTGGGTCAATTTTGATGTTTTTTGGGTCAAAAATCGCGATTTTTCGGCTATTTTTCACCGATTTTCAGCTAGAAAACCGCATTTTTAGCCTATTCCACTGACATATCCCATTTAATCCAAATTTGCGGCGCGATGAAGTAGAAGAACGACGCCGAACATCCGATAATCAGTATCCAGGCGATGGCCGCTGGCAAAAGTGCCGAAATTCGTTTGCACATTTTTCAGATGACGTGTGGACCCAAGGGGAGCCCCGCTGTGAGCGGACAGCTGAGAACTTGCTGAAAATTTGAATTTTTAGGGGAAAAATCCAGAAAATCCGATAAAAATTGATAAAAAACGAGTGAAAATTGCTGGAATTTTGAATTTTTTAAAGAAAAATTGACCAAAATCCGCGAAAAATCCAGAAAAAATGAGCAAAAATGAAGAAAAAAGGTTTTATTTATGGCGCGTCCAAAGTTCCCAAATCTGGGATTTCTGGGCCCAGAAAACAGTCCAAAGCGACGCCCAGATTCCCAAGATTTACAAATTCGCACAGTTGAAACGACTGCGACCGTACCCCTTTTCGCGCCGGGGGACACCTGTTTATTTTCTTGAGTTTTTCGAAATTCTCAAAGGGTTTCTTCGATTTTTCTTCGGAATTTAACAGGGTTTCAGGTGTTTTGCGGTTTTTCGGGTTAAATTTTTCACAGAAAAATCGATATTCATTCAAAAATGGATATTTCTGATGAGAGTGGCGATGAAAGTGGGAAATTTGAAGAGCCAGAAAATCGTTGGAGAGTTGGAAATGTGGAAGATTACTTGAGACCAGAAAATTCAGAAAATCGTTGGAGAGTTGGAAATGTGGAAGATTACTTGAGCTCTGAAAATCCAGAAAATCGTTGGAGATTTAGAAATCCAGAAGAACGTTTGAGTTTGGAAAATCCAGAAGATCGTTTGAGACCCGAAAATTCGGAAAATCGCTGGAAATTTGGAAATCCGGAAGATTATTTGAGCTCTGAAAATCCAGAAGATTGTTACAGATCTGAAAATCCTCGAGATTCTTTGAACTTTGGAAAGCCAGAAGAAAGTTTGAAATATCAAGAAATCAGAAGAGGGACTATTCGAGTTAAAGGAAGCAACTTCCGAAACGTAGGTGCTATTGATATTGATGAGTTCGATGAAATGAAATCTATTTCAGTTCTCAAGTCTCCAATGCATTCAAGTTATTACCGCAGTTGAAGCGAATCCTTGTTTATGGAATAAAAGAGACTCAAATTTTAAGGATTCTGGAGTTAAGCGGCAGTTATGGGTGGCTTTGGAAAAATCTTTAGATTTTCTATATGCCGACCATGGTAGAAACAAGGAGACAGTACTTTTTGGAAGAGAAATGAATTTCAGGTGTCAATATCCGTAAAATTTGGAATAGTCTAGAAGCTGCTTATAAAGTGGAAAGAACGAAACAAAAACCGAGTGGGAGCGGCGCTTCGGCGATTCTTCGTGATTTCGATTATTATAGGGATATGAAATTTTTAGAGGCATCTTATCGTGATAAGTCACCACCGGGGTAAGCATTGCCATGTGTCTATGATGTAAAGAAATATAGAGTTTAGGTCATCAAAATCCGAGAAAGGTCTCGTGAAGAGAGTATTAGAGATTGATGCCACGCCGAGGCGACAGAGAAAAGAGGCGAAGCTAGAAATTAGTAATGCGGACAAGGAGTTCGAGAATTTGCTCAAGAAATCAGCCGAAATTTTGAATTCCATCGCGGAAAGAAGAAAGCCAGAGAATACCGAGTATTCCAAAGTAGTGGATGTCGTCTTGAAAACTATGAAAAGTCTTGACACAACATCCCAGTTAATGTTCCAGGGAGAAATCGGCCTATTGTGTCAAAAATATAGTAACAGAAAACAAAACTTAAATAATATGCCTTCCGCATCTACAAGCATTTTCAGCGAACACGACGGACTGGATGATATGTTTGACTAAAAGCCTCGAAAATCTTTTTTTGTTATTTTTAAGTCGGTTATTTCAATAAATTCAGGTTTTGAAATTAAAATTCATTCAACAACAACAAAAAGTCAATTCAATTGCACAAAAAATTCATGAGAGCTTCTCTCTGTTCCTTTCCATTCCGAAACTGTTCAGCAGCAGATTCAACCACTGGAGTCAGTGGCCCATCGTAGCTCGGCATCAAATAGTTGTGCAAGATAACCAGAGCCGTAACCAACTCAACAGCGTCGGCATACATAAGCTCAATACAAGAATGCATAATTCTGAACCTGGAAGCAATAATGCCAAAACAGTGTTCCACGCGGACTCTAGTATTGCTCAATTTTCTATTGAAGTGAAGCTGCTCTCGAGTGAGATTGCTTCGTCCAAAAGGCTTCATGAGGTATGTGGTTAGAGCGAAAATTCCATCAGCCAAGATGAAAGAAGGGAACACCAAATTTTCTGTATAGTGGATCGGTGGTGGCAAAGTGGACTTCTCTTCCAGAATACGCTTCAATTCGGACCTATTGAAAATCGAAGAATCGCTGAGACTTCCCGGTGTTCCTTCAATTATTGGGATAGTTTAATCCTATTTTTTAAATTATTTACCAATGTCTAGGAAGAGGACTTTTCTGTTCGCATCAACCAACCCGAGCATCGAAAAAGAGAAAAAATGCTTATAGTTGTAATAAACACTTCCACTGTTTGGAGGTGCTTTGATACGAATGTGTTTTCCATCCAGACTACCAGCACATCTCATAAGTCCCTTTTGTACAAAACCCTCCTCGACGACACGCCATTCATGAGGAGTGCTTGGAATTTCAATGTTGTTCAAATGTTTGACAATGGCCTGGGATACTCTTTTGATTACTGATGAAACTGTGGATTTGGCAACTCCAACGCGTCTCGAAATGCAGCCAACAGATTCGCCTGAACATGTTTTTCGAATTCTAGGGTCTTTAAATTCAGGTGAAATTTGTACCAGTAGTAGAATACTGCAGAAAAATGACACATTGCTCAAATGATGATAACTTCATATTCCCCGCATTAGTCTCACTGTCAACTGCTTGCTCTACTTTTTGAACAACTTCTAATGGAACGAACAGTTCTTTCTGAAATTACATTTTCTAGAAAGTCGCCATTTCTCAAAAAAGTGAAAATAATCGAATTCTGCTTGCATTGTTACTAACTTCTACAGCCCCTGGAATTGACTGGATCTGTGCGCAATGATTTCTGAAGTGTTTGAATTTCAAATCATGAAAATTTTTTTCCAGATTCTCAATTTCTTGTTCTTCTTTCAATGTTTCCAGCTCTTTTTTTTTGGAGTAAAGAGCGACTACGACTCCAACTACGTCTTCTGAAAAGGTTGATTCAAGTCGATTCAGTCCCATCACACTTTTTTCTTACGGATACATCTCACGTCCTCGTCACTTTCGTCTCCCGATGAATCCATTGTTACACGAAAATCGATTTTCTTGAGAAAATTCAATCTAAAAAACCGCAAAACACCTGAAACCCTGTTAAATTCCGAAGAAAAATCGAAGAAACCCTTTGAGAATTTCGAAAAACTCAAGAAAATAAACAGGTGTCCCCCGGCGCGAAAAGGGGTACGGTCGCAGTCGTTTCAACTGTGCGAATTTGTAAATCTTGGGAATCTGGGCGTCGCTTTGGACTGTTTTCTGGGCCCAGAAATCCCAGATTTGGGAACTTTGGACGCGCCATTAGGTCAAAAATGGGAATTTATAACTTCGTGGCGAGACTCAATTCACAAACTGAGAGTATGCGCCTTTAAGGTTACTGTAGACAAATTTTTGGCATTTTTATCGATTTTCGGCTATAAAATCTTCAATTTTCAGCTAAAAATAGTGTCTAAAACCTGAAATTTCATTTAAATCAGCAAAAATTTGTGTAAAATAGCAAAGGTTTTAGCTGAAAAACTCAAAAAAGGCGTTTTTCTTATTTCGTGGCGAGACTCAATTTACAAAATCAGGGTATGCGCCTTTAAGATTACTGTAGTAAACTTTCTGGCATTTTTATCGATTTTCAACCTAGAAACGTCGAATTTTCATGATTTTTCAGCGATTTTTATGCTAAAATTCGCTGAAAATCCCGATTTTTTGGTCAAAATTCATGAAAAAACTATGAAATAACGGAAATTAACGATTTTTCCATTTTTGACGCCCCGGAAATTGGATTTTCGGCCAAAAAGAGAGCTTTAGGTGGTTGATGGATGGGAGATGTAGATTTATGGGTTTTCAACGGAAAAAGATGGTAGAAATGGGAAGAATATGTTGAATTCTCTGAAAATACAAAAAAAAGCTAAAAAATAAAATTTCATAAAATTTGCTCAAATTGACTTTTTTTCCCCTTATTTCCAGTCATAAGATCTTGCGAAATTCCGGGAAAAAAGAGAGCTAATTAAGGGAAGTGTTTATTTTTAGAAAAAAAAATGTTTTTCGAAATTTGCTGAAAAAAAAATTTTTTATACGAAAAAATTTTTTTTTTCAAAATTTCCAGAAAAAAAGTGAAATTTATAGAATTTCAACATATAAAAAAGATGGGAAAAATTCCTCTAGAGTTGTTGCATGTTTGTGTTGGATTAAAGCAAGATTATTGTGTCTTCTTCTTCTTTTTTCTCCAATTTTCTCTTTTCTTCCTCTTTTTCGGAGACGCAGAGAAGCTCGAAAAACTCTCCTTTTTCCATTTTTAGCAGGAAAAATACGGGAAAAAACGTGTGAATAGAGAGAATGTGCATGGGATGCCGCTGGACACTTTCAAAGGGCTGAATGCACCGGAAAACAGGGGAAAATCGATAAAAATTATTCATTTATTTAGTAGAATACAGAAAATCAATAAAAAAGATGATAAAAATCCCCGAAAACTGTGATAAAATCCTTGATAAATTCGGCGGAAATTCTCGAGAGAAGCTCTTGAAAATTTCGCGGCGAGAGAGTGTGTGGAAACGAGAGACGACAGACACTCGCGGTGTGCACTTGCGCGGGGGGTGTGGTGCAAGGGTACTTTCGAAATTGGAGGGAGTGGGAAGTGATTTGAAATTGGATTTTTCGGAGAGGAAGAAACTGGAAAATGGATTTTTACATCAAAAATGGGAAAAACGTATAAAATTTCTGCAATTTTTGACAGTCTGAAACAGTAAAAAGTGCTGAATATGGCGATAAGAGTGTAAGATGACTAACCCATATTTTGTTTTCCTTCCCTATCAATATCAGCAGAAAAACATTTGAAATTCTGAAAATATTCTATTTTCGGGGCTCTATATACATTTTCAGATACATAAGAGAGCCTGAACATGAAAAATTAGCCAAAAATCGGAAAAAAAATTTTTAATTTAAAATTTGAATTTTTCCCTGGAAAATCTGAAAGAGTACCTGTTTTAATGTTTCGAACCACTTTTCGCTGAAAAATACTCGAAAAACGGCTAAAAAAGATTAGAAAGAGCCAAAAAAGCTTATCGTGGTGAGACTCCATTTACAATTTTTGTGTATGCGCCTTTAATTTTCTGCACCGTAGTTTTTTTCGCATTTCCGGCCATTTTCAGACGTTTTTCAGCAAATTTTGAGGTATTTTCAGATAAATTCTAGCAAAAATGTATGAATTTCAAGGTTTTTAATCAATTTTCTTCAAAAAATCGTCAAAAATTACCTGAAAAACGCTCAAAAACCGCTAAAATAGCTTTTCGTGGCAGGACTCCATTTACAATTTTTGTGTATGCGCCTTTAAGGTTACGGTAGAAACATTTTCTGACGTTTTTCGGCGAAATTTCAGATATTTTCAGCTTAATTGTAGCCAAAATGCTGAATTTAAATAATTTCAATGTTTTAAATGTTTTTTTCGTGTAAAAATTGCCAAAAATTCGCTCAAAAACAGCTAAAAACTCGTTTCGTGGTAGGACTCCGTCAACAAATTTTGTGTATGCGCCTTTAAAAAATGTGTACTGTAGACGGTTTTTTTTCCAATTTTTGCGGTTTTTCGCCGATTCTTCAGGATTTTTTTCAGTGTTTTCTCCCCAAAAAAAGAGAAAATTCTCAATTTTCTCTTTTCCATACAGAAAAATAGGGCAACAACACAACAATAATAAAGGATGTTTCATCGGAAAGAGAGCGAGAGAGTACAGGAATCACTGGAGACGCAGAGAAATGAATGCAGTTCCGACGAGAGACCAACGACGACACAACCACACCTGAGGAATCGATTCTTCTGATGAAATCCTCTTTTTTCAACGATTTTTCTGTGATTTTTACAAATAAAACTCGTCATTCTCATCATCTTTGCTTCCACTTTTCCTACTGTGTTTGCTGAGCTTTTGAACAGTGATTTAAGACATTTTCGAGGGTAAATAGAGTAAAATTTTTGAAAATCACAGCCAGAAATATCTATTCTTGTTCTGTAAATTTTCTCAAAACATTGAGAAAATGTTTTCATTTTTTATCTCAAATTTTCAGAATTTTATGCCAAAATTAGCAACTTTAATCCAAAAACGATAAAAATGTTCATCGGAAAAAGTGAATTTCAACCTGAAATTTGAGAATCTTCAACTCAAATTTTGTGAAATTTGAGCCTCGAAAAGTGCAAAAATCGAGAATTTTCCACAGAAAAAATTATGTGATTTTCGGCTAAAATTGCTAATTTTCGACCAAATTTTCAGGAAAAAAATGAACATTTTCAAATGAAAAATCCGATTTTTTTTTAATTTTTCAATCAGAAAATGATCTAAAAATTCCAGGAACTTCCGAATTTTCGAAAATTTCCAATTGAAAATTATAAATCTCATATTTTTTCTCGAATTTTCCCAACAAATTGACCAACAAAACCGCGCGGTTTGCTTCCTGTTTGTCCATTTTTCTCTCTTTGTTTGTTCACGAAAACCATCATTTACTGTCTTTTGCGGTTCTCAATTTCTCAAAAAAATCTTTTTTTTTTCTAGGTTATTTTCTCATTAGAGCGCATTTCCCGATCACCGAATTTTGAATAAAACGCTATATTCTCCCGTTTTCTCAGCGATTTATCATTAGAGCGCATTTTCTAGCTTAAAAACTCTAAATTGTCATTAGAGCGCGATTAGAGACTGTACAGGTCGTTCCATCAGTGGCATTTAATTAACGACTTCTTTTGTCTGTATTTTTTCTCTAATCCTCTAAATTAAAATCGGTCACACACATTGTATATCAGCCATTATCAAAAGTACTATTATTCTATAATAGAACGGGCGGTTTCACTGAAAATAGCAAATCTGTCTGTGTGTCTGTGTGTCAGGATATCCTTTTTCTTCGAAACAAGCTAAACCTGGGCCTATTTGTGTGTCTGTTTATCCCGATGTCCATGTCATTCATATTGCAAACTTTTGTTTAAACAACTGACGGAAACTTCCCGAACATTTTGGTTTCTCTCATTTTCCGATTTTCCAGAAATTTTCATTTTTGATCGTCATTCAAATCACATGTTTCCCTGTTTTCAACCATAAAAGTGACTCATGAAACTTTTTTGGTTTCGATGTTTTTCACTAAAAGAGTGTATGTGCCTTTAAGCGATTTTCATTCAATTTTCCACGAATTTCATATTAAAAAAGCATGAAAATCGTTAAAATTGTTTGAAGAATTCATACATCTCGATATGTAAACGCGCTCTAGTGACAATTCGGGCTCTCTTAAGCTAGAAAGTGCGTTCTAAGTGAGATTAAAGCGCTTCAGTTCAAAAACGTTCGGCGCATGTATTTTGTGTAAAGACTACAGTATTCGCTGCACCGCCTTGAAACCGATTCTCTCCATAGAGCGCACTTTCCAAATTCAACGCCTTCTGTATTTGTTTGTCTCCTCTTCTTCCGACCAAATAGAATTACATCACGTCATCCGAACAACCTCTGTCCATTGACTACTGTGTACAGTCCGTGTTAGACCAGACCGCATTGGTCAAATTAGCCACCTAGACACTTTCTACATCATTTTTCCCCTTTTTTTCACCCAATTTTATTTGTTTCATTTTTTGTCCAAATTGACACGTGGCCATGAAGTTTTGGACCGCCCGACATAGAAAGTGAGAGAGAGAGAGAGAGAGAGAGAGAGAGAGAGAGAGAGAGAGAGAGAGACGCAGAGAAAGTATTGTCTAGTTTTTGCGTTTGGGATGACTAACGTCATATTTTTGTGTTATTCATTTCGATTCATTGATTTTTGAGGCCATGATCTTCCAGTGAATAATATGTTTTCTCGAAAATATGTAATTTAAAATTTTTGGAATTTTTTATTTTTTCGAAATTCAAAAACTCGAAATTTGCGTTTTTTTGTTGAACCTATTTTGATGTGATTTTGTGGTTTTCCCTGAATTTATCTAATTTCGAAAAATCGAAATTTCTCGAAAAAAGAAATCGAGAGAGATTCTAATCACTTAGCCACCGCCCATCGGAAAATCTGGTTCCGGTTGTGTGTGTTGTTGACACTAAACTAACGTCTTCTAACTGCAGAGAGAAGAAGACAAAAAAAAACGAAAAACCGCAATTCGATCTCTAGATCTTCAATGATGTCTTCAGTATTTTCGAAAAAATAGGCCGAAAATTTTCAAAATTCCACTACAAATGGATTAATTTTACAGTTTTCCCGCCCAGCTACTCAGTAGGAAATTTCGAAATTTTGTTTTTTTTTTTGGATTTTTAGTTCCGGGACACTTGAACACCCATTACTCCTCGAGTCACTTGACGAGCTATTGAGAAAGAGAGAGAGAGAGAGAGAGAGAGAGAGAGAGAGAGAGAGAGAGAGAGAGAGACGCAGACATTTGGGACCACTTGTTCATGTAGGCCCTTCCCTGGTCTCCATGGTGTTGTTGTTCCCCTTCTTTTGGTTTCATCATATTTCAATTTTTCTCGATAGTCTCGATTTGGCGCTCCTTGTGGCTTAAACCGTATTTTTAAATTCCCGCCACCAAAACTGAAAAATCCGCAGTTTTGGCGGGAAAATGAAAAGTCGCGATTTTCGGTTTTTTGGCATTTTTCCACTAAAATTTCCTTTTTTTCCGATTTTTAGGGAATTTTCAGAGTTTCTACATATTCTAGACTAAACTCGCCAATTTTTCTTTTATTTTTTCCTGAAAAATCCCAAAATCTCCCGCTAATTTTTTCCGAAAGTTTTCGAATTTTCCGCTATTTTTTTAGCCGATTTTTCTCGAATTTTCCACCTAAAAATCACCCTATTTTTCCAGCGAAAAAAGATGTTCCGACATCTCTATTCTACAGTAATCTGTCTATTCATTCTAACCGCCGGCCCCATCGATGCTCGCCGAGCAACCTCCGGCGGAGGATCGAACATCGGAGGCGGTGGTGGCGGCGGGAATTTCGGGTCCCGTGGAATGAGTGGGTCCAGAACACAAGTACAAAACGGAGGAGGTGGAGGATTTGGTGGAGGCCACCCAAATCAACCAAGTGGAGGATTCCATCAGCCAGGAGGCGGATTCAATAATCAACCGCGACCAAATCCCGGATTTAACAATAATCAAGGCGGATTCCATGGAAATCAAGGAGGTTTTCATCCGAATCAAGGAGGATTCAACCAAGGAGGGTTAGTCAGATAGCCTAGCAAAAAATTGCTGAAAAATGGCTGAGCTGAAAATGACCCCAGAACGCTTCAAAACGTCCTAGAAGCTCATGAACTGGAAAACCACTAAAATCCGACCTTTAGAGTCAGTTTTCATGGTTTTAAACGTTAAAAACGGCATTTTTGACCCCAAAAACCCCCTTAAACCACTTTCTTCGCTCTAGAAATACCTGAAAACCACTTTTGCACACCGTGGCCTAGAATTTTGGGTTTCTAGTCCCCCTTCGAAAATTGGCTGTTTTCAGTGTTTTTTCTTGCAGTTTGGGCTCCGAAAAGCTCAAAATGATGAAAATTTCATTTAAAAGAAATTCTGAGTTTGGTGGCCTAGAATTTTCGGGGATTTCTAGGCCATCTTCTAAAAACTCGAAATTTTCCAACTTTTAGGGGTTTCCGACCTCAAAAATACCGTTTTTGTGGGTTTCAACATCAAAAAGGGTATTTTTCACCCGGAAAACCCCTTAAAACCACTTTTTTCGGTCCAGAAATGGCTTTTGTAACCCATGGACTAGAATTTTGGGTTTCTAGGCCACCGTCTAAAAAATTGAAAATTTGCCATTTTTAGGGGTTTCCGACCTCAATAATACCGTTTTTGACATTAAGAACCTTCAAAAATTGCTCCAAACCATCAAAATGACCTAGAAATCCGAAAATTTGGATTTCTAGGCCATCAAAGTCAAATAGGTCATTTTTATGATCTTTGAAGTGGTTTTGAGAGTTTTAAACGTCAAAAACTTCTTTTTGAAGATCGCAAACCCTTAAAAACAAAAGAATTTCGAATTTTTAGGTGGTGGCCTAGAAAATTCAAAGTTTTGGGTTTCTAGGCCACCGATGAAAAATTCGAAATTTTTGCAATTTTAGGGGTTTCCGACCCCAAAAATGCCGTTTTTGGCTGTTGCAACCATCGAAAATCGCTCTGAAATCCTTAAAATTACCGAAACCCGCTTTTTTGGGCCGTGGCCTAGAAATTCAAAATTTTGGATTCCTAGGCCATCGTCTAAAAATTTGAAATTTTTGCATTTTTAGAGGTTTCCAACCCCAAACATGGCGTTTTTGATGTTTAGAACCTTCAAAAATCGCTACAAAGTCCTCAAAATGACCTAGAAATCCGAAAATTTGGATTTCTAGGCCACCAATGGCATTTCTCGACCATTTTCAACGGGTTTTCTTGCAGATTCCGTCCTGGCACCGGTCTTGGCTCCCAATCATCATCTGGAACATTCAAAAAAGCGCTCATCGGTGGAGCTCTCGGAGCAGCCGGAGGAATTTTGGCCTACGAAGCTGGAAAGGCAATTATCAAGTCGGCAACGGAGCCATTCAGTTATAATGGACGGAATTATAATTGGGATAATCATGGGAACGTTAGAAATGGAGAATTCCAGTGTTCGATGCCATTGAGTCAATTGACACAACAGGTATTTCGAAAAAACAGTTTTAAAATTCGACTTTTAAAGTGATTTTTGAAAGTTTTCAATGTGAAAAATGGCATTTTTGACCCCGGAAACGTCTTGGAACCTCTTTTTTAGGCCTAGAAATGCCTGAAAACCACTTTTGCACACCATGGCCTAGAATTTTGGGATTTCTAGTCCCTCTTCAAAAAATGCTGTTTTCACGGGTTTCGAATGATTTTTATGGGTTCTAGACGCCAAAAATGGCATTTTCAGGGTTGGAAACCCCTAAATACAGAAAAATTTCATCTTTTTAGGTCATGGCCTAGAAATCCCAAAATTTTGGTTTTCTAGGCCACCAACAGAAAAATTTTAGATCTTGACTATTTTCAATGTTTTTCGACATGGAGAATCACATTTTGAGATCCGGAACCCCTAAAAATTAGTCCGTGGCCTAGAAATCCCAAAATTCTAGGCCATGGGAAGCGAAAGTGGTTTACAGCTTTTCTGGGTCAAAACCAATGGTTCCAAGGGTTTCAAAATGCGGAAAACCTCATTTTGGACCGAAAAACCTTCGAAAAATCACTCTTAAAGCCCTTAAACATGATGGCCTAGAAATCCGAAATTTTGGATTTTTAGGCCACCGAAAAAATTTTGATTTTTTTTCGCTTAAAATCGTCTAAAAATGTCTATTTCTAGCAAACCACGACTACCACATCGACAACGACAGCCTCTCCAGACGGCTCAACTACAGTAACCCCAATTTCCAGCACCACCCCAACACCGGACCAAGTTTTGAATACTGTAAGGATTTTGGACGTTTTTAGAGGGTTTAGAGTGAAAAAATCGAGAAAAATGACCCAGATTAGGGAGTTTTGAAGTTGGTGGCCTAGAAATCCGGATTTCTAGGCCACCGATGACAAAATGCCTATTTTGGGCTTAAATTTTTGATTTTTCACAGATTTTGAGGTTTATGAGTGAAAAAATTGAGCCAAAATGACCCAAATATGGGCGCATGGCCTAGAAATCCGGATTTCTAGGCCATGGGTTGCAAAATGTTTTTTGGGAAAATTTCGTGCGAATTTTTTGGATTTTTAGGCTATTCGAGCATTTCAAGCCCAATTTCAGGGTTTTTAACAAGAAAAGCGGGAAAATCGGGCCAAGTTAGGCTACGTGGCCTAGAATTCGGGATTTCTAGGCCACGGGTTACAAAATGCCTATTTTAGGCTATTTCCGTTCGATTTTTTCGAATTTTTTTGCAGATTTTCGAGTTTCTTAGACAGTTCAAGACCTTTTTCGCAATTTTTATCTTAAAAATTCCCATTTTTCAGGTCCAATACGCCGATGGATCCCGCCCCAAGCAAATCGTGTGGTCCTGTAAGCAGGGACGTGAAGTTTGCTGTGGAACAGACTGTTGCCCCGCCCCACCGGCTCAAAATAATCAAAATTCCGCTGGAAGTCATGGTGCTTCCACGGCCGGAACCGTCGCACTCATGTACTTGTTTTCACTTTTGGTTCTTTAAATTCCCCCGCGAAATCTAGACTTTTAGAGTGATTTTTGAAGGTTTTAAAGGTGAAAAACGGCATTTTTGAGGTCGGAAACCCCTTGGAACCACTTTTTAGGCCTAGAAATGCCTGAAAACCACTTTTGCACACTGTGGCCTAGAATTTTGGGATTTCTAGTCCCCCTTCAAAAAATGGCTGTTTTCGGTGTTTCAGAGCAATTTTTTCACTGAAATTGAGCTTTAGGATGTGCTGAGCTCAAAAATACCAAAAAAATCCGATTTTTCTGGTCGGTGGCCTAGAAATCCAAAAATTTGGTTTTCTAGGCCATGACCTAGAAACTCGAAATTTACTCATTTTTAGGGGTTTTCGACCCCAGGAATGCCATTTTTGACATTCAAAACTCTTACAAATCGCTCTGAAAGTCTCAAAATTTGGGAGAATGGTGTCAGATTCTAATTTTTCCCAAAAAAAAAAATATATTTTTTCAATTTTCTGAAAAAAAAACCATTCCATGTTTTTTGTCCTTCGTCTTTTTGTATTAAAATCGTTTTGTCCGTTGTCTGAAATTGCAGAAAAAAATCGATAATTTTTGTAAATAAATTTGAAATTTTTAAAATTTTCAAAAAATTCAGGAACTACGGAAATGCAGGTCTTCAGGACCAGTTTTAATAGGTTTTTTGTGTTTTTTGGTGTTTTTTTTCCAGAATTTTCCGTCACTTTACTAACCCGCGAAATTTGAAAATTTTGAAAAAAACAATTGTTTTCCAAATTTTCAAATTTTTTGAATTCCCGCCAAACCAATTTTTCTTAATTTTTGAAGATTTTTCTATGTGTTTACTAACATTTTCAGACCCTTTTTTAACCCCAAAATCCTTTAAACAAAAATTTTTTTGAATTTTTTGAATTCCCGCCAAATCTCTGAAAATCGAAAAATTCAAATTTTCAGTGTCATCCTGATCCTTCTCCTTCTCTGCTGTGGATGTTGCATTGGAGCGTACTTCTGCTGTCGGTCGATTTTCGATTGTGGGGAGGATAAGCACGATAATCAACAGTATCATGGTGAGCTTTCGATTTTTGAATTTGAAATTTTTTTGGCGCGAAATTTGAATTTTTAGAAAAAAAGTTAAGTTTTTCAGCGAAAATTCAACCTTTGGAGTGATTTTTGATGGTTTTAAAGGTCAAAAATGGCATTTTCGACCACAAAAACCGCCTGGAACCACTTTTTTTGGTCCAGAAGGGCCTTAAAACCACTTTTGCACACCGTGGCCTAGAATTTTGGGATTTCTAGTCCCCCTTTGAAAATTCGCAATTTTCAACGTTTTTGAGAGATTTTTTCACTGATATAGTCTTTTGGAGCTCGCAGAAGCTCAAAATGCAAAAAAATCGAATTTTCAGTTGGTGGCCTAGAAATCCAAAAATTTGGATTTCTAAGCCACGGTCTAAAAATTCGAAATTTAGCCATTTTTAGAGGTTACAGACCCCAAAAATGCCGTTTTTGATGTCTAAACTGCTCAAAAATGACTAAAATTCCCAAGTTTTAGTAGGTGGCCTAGAAATCCGAAATTTTGGATCTCTAGGCTACGGTCTAAAAATTCGACATTTTGCCATTTTTAGGGGTTTCTGACCCCAAAAATGTCGTTTTTGATGCTAAAAACTTTGAAAAATCACTCTAAAATGGGGAAAGATGGTGACAGATTTTTCAAAAAATTTTCAAATTTTTGAAAAACAAATTTTCTTCAAAAACTTCAAAAAAATCTTCGAAATCATTTTCCAGACGACTACTCCCAACAGCAAAACTATCAAATGCAAAACTATCCGCCACAACAACAGGGCTATTATCAGCAGCCATCACATCAGCAAGGCGGTTATCAGCCACAGCAGGGATATCCACAAGGATCGAATTACTATCCACCAAATAACTATCCACAACAACCAACTTATTGATTTTTTCTAAAAATTTGATTAATTTCTAACCTTTTTAACTGAAAATTCCAGAAAATTTGACCCCGAAAAAGTGGGGAAAATTTGATTTTTTTTGAAAATTTTTGAAAATTTTTTTTCCGATTTTTGGTCGAAAAATAGCTTAAAAAACGATATTTTTCAGTTTTTTACATCGAAAAATCGATTTTTCCCACGATTTTCAGCCCAAAATTTGAATTTTTTTTGAAAAATTTTTTTTTCGAATTTTTTGGAAATTTTCCATTTTTTTTCACCCCCATTTTTTCCTTCATTTTAACCCATGTATGATTCTTTTAACCCCCAAAAATTAAGCTCCGCCCCTTTTTTATCAGTGCCATAGGCTCTCTTCTTCTCCCATTATCATTGTCTCTGCGTCTCTCACTCTCCCACACTCTCTCTATCTTGTTTCCTATATATGTGTCTGAAAATTATCTGAAAATTCCAATTTTACGGGATTTTTTTCTTTTCTCTGTCAAATTTCGCATAATTTCACTTTTTTTTTTGACCCACAAAATTTTTTTGAAAAAATAATATTTTTCGATTTTTGTGAAATCGGATATTTTTGAAATTAATATTTTCGAATTTGTCAGTTTTTGAGCTTCAAAATGAGCCCAAACACGACTAGGCTAGCTCAATTTTGAAATTTTACCTACCCAACCGCGACGCGACCGCAACGCACGGGGTCAAAACTCAAAATTGAGCGATTATAGTCGTGTTTGGGCTCATTTTAAAGCTTTTTGCCTCCCAATTGTGGATGTGGTGCTGAAAAACTTAAAAATTGTGAAAATTTACAACAAAAATCAAATAATTCCCAATTCCATGCTAAAAGGAACATTCAACGTGGTATAACATCGTTTTAAATGAAGCTAGATTAGAAATTTTTGTTGCATCAGATTTGTCTCGTTAAGAGCTTCAAAATGAGCCCGAACACGACTAGGCTAGCTCAATTTTCAGTTTTTCGGGGGTCCTCTGAAAGTTTGAAAATTACAAAAGTTTCAGTTTTTTTTAGGAAAAATCGGTATAATTCAAATATAGCCCCCCACCTCAATATGACCCCCCACCTTATAAACAACTATAGTAGAGCCCCCCACCAGTACAAAAATGGGTGGGGGGCTCTACTGTGGTGTGGGGGGCTGTAATTGAATTGGCTGATTAAAGTATGACCCCCCACCAGTACAAAGTGGGGGGGGCTATACTTGAAGAACCTGGTATTCTTAAAGTATTACCCCCACCCCTCCCTGCCTTCTTCAATTAAAGGCCCCCAACCATTCAAAAATAGCCCCCCAAAAAGAGAACCTTATCTAAGCCCCCCACCCGATTCAAAAATGACCCCCCACCAATTCAAAAATAGCCCCCCACCAATTCAATTTTAGACCCCCACCCGATTCAAAAATAGCTCCCCACCATTTTTTGGCCTAAGCCTGAATTTTAGAATGTTTTAATTCTGGAAGTTTTGATAAGATATACATAGCTATAAAGTATTTTTTAAGAAGAAGTTCCCAGAAAACAAGGGAAAATGGTAAACAATGACACAAATTCCAAAAAAATCAAAGAAAAATAAAAACAAAAAGCTCAAAATTTGCATCATTACGGCTATGGTACCCTTCACACACCACAAACTACGCAAAAGTGGGGGGGCTATAATTGAATGGGTGGGGGGCTTATTTTGAATTGGAATGGACCCTGTAAAAGTGGGGGTCTATATTTGAATTGGTGGGGGCTTTTTTTGAACTGTTCCAAATCTACAGGTTCTTGGTGGTGGGGGGCTCTACTATAGTTCATTTTGGGGGGCTATACTTGAATTGGGGTGGGGGCTATATTTGAATTCAGCCGAAAAATCCTATATTCCGAAAAATTTTTAATCCCTCAAAATCCTTAAAAAAGCCACCCAGTTTTTTTTATGTCCGCCAAACAAAAAAACCTTGTGACGTGGCAAAATACGCGCGAAAATCCTTTTTTCTGGTAAAAAGAGCCCCCCAAAATGTTTGCTCAGAACCCCACCGACGAGAAGTGTTGAGACTCTTTTCTCTGCGTCTCTCTATTTTCTGTACTCTCTCTCATTTTGGAAAAAAGAAAACAATACCATATAGTCTAGAGTGTCTGTGTACATATATTTTCAGTGATTTTTGGCCTGGACGATTTTCAGATGTCTACAAAAGTTGCTTGAAATTCTCAGAATTGTCTGAAAATTTCGGACAATACTAAACAAGAACAGAGCTTTGTTTTTGTAGTTGACAAATTTTTGATAGCTGCAGTAGTTTTTGAGATATGCGTTTTTAAAGTGCACAAGCGCCCGCGGTGGGCGCCAGAGTGGGTAAGGAGCGGGCGCCGGGTTTAAAGGCGCATATCTCAAAAACTACGGTATCCAGGAAAAAATTGTCAGAAGCACACTTTTTAGCATGACATTTTACGCATATTCATTATTTGTAAAAGTTGTCTAGCTACTGTAGTTTCGGAGACATGCGCCTTTAAAATTCATATGCGGCCGCGGTGGGCGCCAGAGCGGGTGAGGAGCGGCCGCCGAGTAGACCACGTTTAAAGGCGCATATCTCAAAAACTACTGTAGCTAGAAAAAAGTGGTCAACTATTAAAATATTAAACACAAATAGTGCTTTATTTTTGTAGTTGTACAGTTTTCCTTAGCTACCGTAGTTTTAGAGATATGCGCCTTTAAACCCGGCCGCTCCCTCAAAGCGCAAAGAGGAGGGAGCTGTCCTATCTTTAAAGACGCATAGCTCGAAAACTACAGTAGTTAAGAAAAAGTTGTCAATTACAAAAATGAAGCTCTTTTCTTGTTTAGTATTATTTGAAATGTTCAGACAAATCTGAAAAATTTTACCTATATTTTACGAATGGTGAAAAAATTGTTCCCTTTTTTGAAAATTCCAAAAACCTAATCACCAAAAGAAGGTGTGAAAAGATGGGAAATTTCTGCGGAAATCAATCAAATTGATTGATTTCTTCGTGATTTTGACAGAAGGAAGGAAATCACTAGAATGATTGATTTGGGGAGGAAACATCGGAAATTATATCTCATTTTTCTAATTTTGGAACTTTTCTGATAAGTGATAAGAAGTGATTTAGATTGATTGTTTCCGTCTTGTACAAGTCAAGAATTGAAGTATATAATCTGAAAATGCTGAAAATTTTTAACTTTCGAACTTTGCAAAATCGGAAAATCCGAAAATTTGAAAACATTTTTTGGAATTTTTTTTTGAAATTTTTTCCAAAATTATATATTTTTTCCAGAATTTTCAGTTCAATTTCCCCATTTCCTTGATCTGCATTTTCCCATCTATTTCCCCCTTGTTTTTCCCATTTTTCCACTATTTTCAGCACTCGTTTTCTTTCTTTTTCTCTATTTTCTCTGCGTCTCTCACTCTCTCTCCCTTTTCCATAGAAAATTGGAAAAAAAGAGACAGAAAAGTCTTCTTCTTCTCCATAAATACTCGATTGAGAAAAAGAAGAAGACGAAAATGGAAAAATGGATTCTAAAAAAGAAGAAAAAGACAACGCATAGAATAGTAATGAGATAGATAGGACATTCAAGTATACACACCTTTGCAGTTCTACAGTAACCTGGAAGTTTGAAAATCCTTGTTGTACGTTATATGGTTTTGTAGATCTTTTTATGCTCTACATCATACGATTTAAATTTTTTGAAAATGTTGATTCTGAAGCAAGTAACAGTCTTTTGAAGAGAGGCAACATCTTCGCCGGCGGGAGCCCTTGACATTTCAGATTTTCAAAAGCCTGGAAAAGTACTTCCAAATATTCAGATTTTTCTGAAAATGTGGGACGGTACTAAACAAATATAGAACTTCATTTTCTTAGTTGACAACTTTTTTCTAGATACTGTAGTTTTCGAGATATGCATCTTTAAACATTGTGTACGCGGATTACAGCTTGAGCTTGACCTACGAGGAGGTGGAAAAGGGGATCCTATGTTTAAAGGCGCATATCTTAAGAACTACAGTAGCTAGAAAAAAGTTGCTAACAACAAAACTATCAAACAAAAATAGAGCTTCATTTTTGTAATTGCAAACTTTTTTCTAGCTACTGTAGTTTTTGAGATACCTTTAAAGAAAAGGTACCTCTATACCCTGCGGATCCTCAAGCGGTAAGTGTGTAATCTTTCAAGGCGCATATCTCAAAAACTAGAGTAGCTAGAAAACGTTTTTAACTACGAAAATATCCAACAACAATAGCGCTTTATTTTTCTAGTTGACAACTTTTTTCTAACTACCGTAGTTTTTGAGATATGCGCCTTTAAACATTGGGTTCCTTGACTCCCGCCAGCAGCAATGCTATCTTTGAAGGCGCTTATCTCAAAAAGTACGGTAGTCAAAAAACTTTTTCAGATAGAAAAATGAAGCTCTATTTTAGCCCAATTTTCTCTGAAATTTTCAGACAAATCCAAAAAAAATTCAACCGCTTTTCAGTCACTTCAAACTTGTTGCTATTTTTGTCCCATTCATTTTTTCTTGGCCCCTTGGAATTTTCCAGAGCAAAAAAGAGCAGCGAAAAAAAGTCTCATCTTGTGCTCTCTGTTTTTCTCTGCGTCTCTCTATTTTCAATGCTCTCTCGCTGCACGCGCAATTTTCTCGTTCGGAAAGTGGGCTCCGCCCACTTTTTTCCAAAGATTAGAAAAGTGAGAGAGAGAGTGAGAGACGCAGATAAGTTTTCTCATGATTCTTTTTTTGTTCTCTGCGTCTCTCACTCTCTCTTTGGTCAGTTGACTTTTTTTTTTTGTTTGAAAAATGTGCAGGAAAATTGGGAAAATTTGATTTTTTTTCAGATTTTAAGAATATTTCACATTGACCCAATTTATCTCGATTACTGTAAGAGATATCAAAAATTTGTCCACTGACAAAATATTACTTTTAATATCAGTAACATTTTATCAGTTGACAACTTTTTGATATCCTTCACAGTAACCGAGATAAACATGGTCAAATTTAAAAAGTCGGTAGCCGCGTAAGTTGGCATTCTAACTTTGACAGAATTTATCTCGGTTACTGTAAGAGATATCAAAAAGTAGTCAACTAACAAAATGTAGCTGATTTTATGACAAATATTTTATCAGTAGAAAGATTTTTGATATCTTTCAAAGAAACCGAGATAATTTGGATCAAAGAACGCACAAATTTCAAATCAAAAAAAAAGTTTTAAAGTTAAAGAAACCACGTAAAAACCCCACGACCCTAGATGGCCCATTGACCTCTGGAAGATTACTATAAAGGAAGAGAGAAATCAAAGGAAAAATCAGTTCTCCCCTTCTCGGGGCTCCGAGGAGGAGAGCTCCGAGAAGGAGCTCCGGCTGGAGCCAGGAGCCAGAAGCCTAGACCAGCGGGAGCTCTTAGACCTCAAGATTGAGGTCTAGCTGGAGAATGTTCATCCGCGAAGTTCAAGATAATTGATTCATAATTACGGTGCCTGAGAAATCAGACGATTCATGAAGGAGGACGCGTTCTGCATAATTCAGACTGAAAATAAGAAAGCGAAGCTTCAGAATGAAAAACCAACTGATAACATATTGTCAACTTCGAGGCAATTTATCTTGGTTCCTGGGAAAGATATCGGAAAATGGCCAACTGATAAAGAATTGCCCATTTAATCAGAAACATTTTATCAGTTGACCATTTTTCGATAGCTTTCACAGTAACCGATATAAATTAGGTCAAAGTAAGAAGCTCGGAATCCGACAGCATAGCTCAACCCGACATGTTAACTTCGAGGCTATTTATCTCGATTTCTGTAAGAGATATCAAAAATTTGTCAACTGATAAAATGTTACTGATATTATGGTAAACATTTTATCAGTTGACAAGTTTTCAATATCTCTTACAGGAATCTAGATAAATTGGGTCAAAGTAAAGTGACCCAATGCCAATCGAGCAGTTCAGCTGACCTTCTACCTTTAAGCCGATTTATCTCGGTTACTGTAACAGATATCAAAAATAGGTCAACTAATAAAATGTTAATCATAAGATGAGCAATCCTTATCAGTTGACAAATTTTTGATATCTCTTACAGAAATCGAGATAAATACGGTTGAAGTTGGCGGTTTGAGAGTCGTTCTTTTCAGATACCGATGCAAATTTCAGATGTTCAGAATTTTTCTTGCTAGTCGAATTTGGATACATTTTCTGGAAAAAATATTTCAGATTCTACAACTTCAGATTTTTGTAAAATTTGGAGTTTTCAAGCTTTTGTTTCATTTTTAAGAGAAATTCTAAAAATTTGAGATTTTGAAATTTTGAAATTTCAGAAATTCAGAAATTCAGAAATTCAGAAATTCAGAAATTCAGAAATTCAGAAATTCAGAAATTTCAGAAATTCAGAAATTCAGAAATTCAGAAATTCAGAAATTCAGAAATTCAGAAATTCAGAAATTCAGAAATTCAGAAATTCAGAAATTCAGAAATTCAGAAATTCAGAAATTCAGAAATTCAGAAATTCAGAAATTCAGAAATTCAGAAATTCAGAAATACTGAAATTCAGAAATTCAGAAATTCAGGAATTCAGAAATTTCCGAAATTCAGAATTTCAGAAATTCAGAAATTCAGAAATTCAGAAATTCAGAAATTCAGAAATTCAGAAATTCAGAAATTCAGAAATACTGAAATTCAGAAATTCAGAAATTCAGGAATTCAGAAATTTCCGAAATTCAGAATTTCAGAAATTCAGAAATTCAGAAGCAATTTTTCAGATTTTCCATTTTTTTCAGAATTCTCAAAACATACAGGGTGCGCAATAATTATTGACACCAAAATTGAGGGGCTGATATGATGCACACCAAGCGCACTAATTCAGTTTGTTTTATACTTTTTTAATTCCTCGACTCAGTGTTAATATTCCTGCCAAATTTCATAAGAAAACGTTAAGTCTTGAAGTGAACGGTGGCTCATTTTTCAACTTTGCTTCCCGTAATCAACGGTTCAATTCAAATTAGCTTCTGGGTGATGTAACAAACCTCGTCAGTGTGGACCGCATGTTGGTCGACCGTACTCGCCAATTATTTTTTCCTTATTCACACTGACATGGACTATTTAGAAACGTATTTTCGAATATCTGTGACATCAGATACAATCGTTCTAGCCTTGAAAAGAGGACTTGCTGAAATTCTGACAAGACTCACAGAAAGCTCGCTGTTGGCTTCGAAATGGCTCGATGTTTGATGAAAATGATTTTCTCAGAAAAGAAGAGTTTTTTCCCTTTTAAATTACTAAATCATCCCTTTGAGAGTAAGAGAACAGAATTGAGGCTCAAAAAGCCCGGAATTTTTAAGTGGCACGCACCTAGCACTCACTCGGGACACTACTTTCGGGTGGTAATTTTTTATAGTCGAAGACAACAAGATCAATCGAAACTGCAGAATTTTATTCAATATGAAATCTGTCTGTCAGATCAGAAAATTCCCAAATAGAGCTTCACATTCCGATTTGTTTATGATTTTTGGTGGAAGCACTAAAAAGTGCGAAAAATTCTTATTTTCTACGATTTCCGAAACCAAAATCTAATATCGAACCGGTCGAAGCGATCAAAAATGCTGACAACCTGAATCCTACTCGAAAAGTTACTATAGGGTGATCCGACAAGATCCAGTCACGGTTTACAGGGCAAAGACACCACAGGGCGGTTCAAACTTAATTTTCCGTAGTTGACTAGGCACAAGAAAGGATCGCTCTCTTCTCAGACTTGAATCCAATAAATTATTCAATACTAGATATTGGTCCCAGACAGCTCGTGAAATTAACGAATTTTCACATCTGAGACCACTCTTCAAAAGATATGGGCACACATAGGCGAAAACTACCTGCGTAGCCGTCGCCTCCTTTCCGAAGTCTCTGAAGGCTGCCATCAGAGCGAACGAAAGTGGATTGGAAAACTTTGCATTATTATAAAAAATTTTTGCGTCTGAAATTTACATGTACTACAGCATTTTCTTTAGGTTTTCGCCAAGTTATGGGGTCTGAATCGGTGTCAATAATTAATGCGCACCCTGTAATGCCAAATTTTCCCTATTTTCCTGAAAATCCCAAAAAAAGTCCTTATCTTCAAACTTTCTCTATCTTCTCTAACCACTCTCTCACTCTCTCACTTGTTTCCTTCTTGCACCCCACTAACCATTCAAAATGTCGAGTGTCTGCGTCTCCTCTCTCTCTCTCTCTCTCTCTCTCTCTCTCTCTCTCTCTCTCTCTCTCTCTCTCTCTTTTCCAATGCCATCATCATCAACGCATACACAAAAACGTCGGGGGACAACAATTGGAAGAAAAGAAGAGAAAGGGCAAGAGAGTGTACAAAACGAAGAGACGCCAGACATTTTCCAGCTGTTTGCGTCCGTGTGGAAATTGAGAACCCAATACCGTAGAGACATACATTTAATGGTTTTTTTTTTTAAAAAAAAATTTCAAAAAATTTGACCATCCTAAGAACCGGTTATCAAAAATGCACCACCCGGAAGAGAGACAGAGAGACGCAAAGAAAGAGCAAGAGCCGATCAAAAATCATTTGGAGCCAATTTTCAGATTTTTAGATTCCCAAAAAAGTGGTTCAAAATTTTCAGATTTTTCTGAAAATTCAAGACAATACTAAACAAAAATAGAGCTTCATTTTTTTAGTTGACCAATTTTTCCTAGTTCTTCTAGTTTTTGAGATATGCGCCTTTAATGTTGGCTTTCCGTCAGGCGCGCGACATCTTTAAAGGCGCATAACTCAAGAACTACAGTAGCTAGAAAAAAGTTGCCCATTATGAAAATGTGTAAAATTCAATTTCACACATTTCAATAATTATCAATGTTTTGCTAGCTACTGTAGTTTTAGAGTTATGCGCTGTTAAAGTTGGCGCGCCACCTTTCCGTCCGGCGCGCGCCAGGCAAAAGGGCGCGACATCTTTAAAGGCGCATAACTCAAGAACTACAGTAGCTAGAAAAAAGTTGCCCATTATGAAAATGTGTAAAATTCAATTTCACACATTTCAATAATTATCAATGTTTTGCTAGCTACTGTAGTTTTAGAGTTATGCGCTGTTAAAGTTGGCGCGCCACCTTTCCGTCCGGCGCGCGCCAGGCAAAAGGGCGCGACATCTTTAAAGGCGCATAACTCAAAGACTACAGTAGGTAGAAAAAAGTTGTCAACTACAAATGTGAAGCTCTATATTTGTTTAGTATATTCTTAAATTTCCAGACAAACCTCAAAGTTTTGAACTAGTTTTTTAGGAATCTGAAAATCGTCCTTTTTCAGAAAAATTTGGTGAATTTTCATCTTTCAAAAATCCCCCGCTTCCCAAATTTTTGAATTCCCGCCAAAATTGAAATATTTCAAGCCTACTGTAGGCAGCTTTTTTCCAGATTTACAGATGTTCCAAGTATCCCTCAGCTTCAATCTTGGCTTGAATTTCTTGGAAACCCCGGAATTTGAAATATTACTTTAACCCCTACTTTCCACATTACTGTAGCTTACTGTAGGCAGCTTTTTTCCAGATTTTCAGGTTCTCCAATCCAGAATTTCAGATACATTTTTTCCAGAATTCCGAAAATTCCAATGGTCCCACCTCTCCCAAAAAATCCTCTCCTTTTGCACGGAAGACACTTCCAGCCATCATCATTCACTTCCAGACTCCCTTGCTCTATTTGTTCCAGGCATCACACCACACTTCTCTCTCTCTCTCTCTCTCCCATCTCCCCGGCGGTACAAATAAACATCCATCAAGGACACCAAAATATGTTTTTCCTTCCCCAGTATCTTTGTCTATGTTTTTTAGGTACTACTACTAATACATCGCCACGTGATCCTGATTTTTTTCAAATTCAGAATTTTCGATTCACAACTTTTGATCTATGGATCCTTCATGGCGTTGATTGGAGCAAGAAGATATTTGCACGTGTTGAGAGGGGGGAAGTGGGTGGTTGATGGGGGAAGTACCCGAGGAAAAGATGATACTTTTTAGATCGACCGCTGTCGACCATCCAGGCCGCGCGGTCGAGAATAAGTTAGAAAACTTTAGAGTCGATTTTCCAGGATTTAGGGCCCAGCAAGGTTTAGGCCGTGGATGGGCCGCTTTCAGGCCGTTTGGTCCAATATAAGCCGGAAGATCTCAGGAGAGCCTCTCCAGGATTTAGGGCCCAGCAAGGTTTAGACCGTTGCTCGACCGCGGTCGAGAAATTGGGCCGCTTGGTCGAAAATAAGCTAGAAGAGCTTAGAATAGATTTTTCAGAATTTAAGGAAAAAAAAGGCTCCGGCCGTATTTCGACCGCCGTTGACCACCCGAGCACTTCTAGCTTATTTTCGACCAAGCGGCCTGATTGGTCGACGGCGGTCGATCCACGCCCTAAGCCTTGCTGGGTCCTAAATCCTGAAAAATCGGTCTGGAGGTTTTCTAGCTTATTCTCGACCAAGCGGTCTGATTGGTCGATGGCGGACGATCCACGGTCTACGCCTTGTATCGCTCTTAATCCCGTAAAAGCGATTCTAAGCTCTTCTAGCCTGTTATGGACCAAGAAGTACCGCGGAGCAAACTGTCCCTTTTCCACCCAGAAACCTGAGAAATCCAACTCAGCTCTAGCTAAGGATTACGATGACGACTACTATTGCCAAGCTAATCAATCCCCAATTGACCCCTATCCCCCCCCCCCCCTATTTTCTCCTTATTTTGCCTCGTCTATTTTGCCACCCAATTTTACATGGGGGCACGTGATCTTTGGATGCCTGTGTTGAAAAGAAGAAGAAAACGAAACACACAAAGTCACACGTCTCTCCGTCTCCTTACTCATTACTCAAATTGTGTCTCCTGATCGCCAGAGGAGAGGAAAAAGAGAGAGTACTATTTATCTATGCATATGTAGTAGACCCATTGTGCACATTCCGAACGGAGGGGTCAGGTGACGTCATGGATATATAGCAATCAGGAGGGGAAGAAGGAGGAAGATGTCTTCGCATTGCTGTAACATTCTCCCTCCCTCTTCTTCTACTTCTCATTCGATTTCGGAGGACGAAGGCAATTGAATAAACAAAATTAGAGAGAAAAAGACCCAGAGGTAGATCATATGGTCGACGGAGGAAGAAGAGAAAGTGTGAATGGGGAGAGGATTTAAGAGAGATTCTTAAAATAGCCATTTTCAGATTCCCAAAAAACTGCTTCCAAAGTTTCAGATTTGTCTGAAAATGTCAGATAATACTAAGCAAGAATAGAGCTTCATTTTTGTAGTGGACAGTATTTTTCTAGCTACCGTAGTTTTGGAGATATGCGCCTTTAAAATAGGATACCCCCTCGCTCCCTTCGGCGAGAGTGAAGGAGTTATCTTTAAAGGCGCATGTCTCAAAAACTACGGTATTTAGAAAAAACTTGCTAACTATCGAAATGTGTAGAATTCCATTTTACACATTTTTAATTAACAAATTTTTATTCTAGCTACAGTAGTTTTTGAGAG
The DNA here is from genome assembly GCA_027920645.1 of Caenorhabditis nigoni. Lineage (NCBI taxonomy): Eukaryota > Metazoa > Nematoda > Chromadorea > Rhabditida > Rhabditidae > Caenorhabditis > Caenorhabditis nigoni. The sequence continues at coordinate 3,371,983 of CP115866.1, read as the reverse complement.
CATACCTCGACTTTCTAGGTAATGCTATCTTTAAAGGAGCTTATCTCGAAAACTACGGTAGATAGGAAAGCGTTGACAACTACAAAAATGAAGTCCTATTTTCGACTAACCGAAGGATGGAGTATTTCGGAGAAGCAGAATTTCCAGAAGCCCCTTTTCTGAAGCTTTGGATATCTTAAGGATCTTAACTTTTATAATCTGAAGCTTATCCAGTTTTAGAACTTCAGAAATAGACGATTCAGCTTTTTGAAGTCTATCTAATCTTGGTTCTGGCTCAAAATGGATCTCAGAAGATCGAGAAGCTTAGAATCTGGAATCTGATGATTCCAGAAGCTTTCCTGCTTTAGGACTGCAAAACCGACGCTTGAGCCCGTTTCGGGACCATCTGACCTCAAATTCTGATCCTAAATGGATCCTAGAAGGTCCAGAAGCTTCGAATTTGAATTCTGATATCTTCTATTCATAGATCCTTTGAATCCCTCAGCTTCCAGTGCTCCAAAGCCATCTGAACCCACTCTACCGTAACCACTCTAGTAGAGTGCCACCCAAACCGTCAACTTTAAGCCCATAAATCTCATTTCCTGTGAAAGATACCAAAAAGTGGTCAACTGACGAAATATTCTTATTTTTATGATAACCATTTTGTCAGTTGACCACTTTTTGATATCTTTTATAGGAAACGAGATACATAGGCTCAAATGTGACCCACAAAAAATACGTGATTTTTGTCTAAAAATGAAACTTTCACTTTTCTCCTCCTCATCCCGATAAGATACTAACTTGTAGTCTTCTTTTTTCCCTTCAAACTGTGTTCGTGCCCTCTAACAGGAACATCAACAACCAAAAGTTTAACTTTTTCACCATTCTACGAAAAAAGTTCCGACTAGATAGATGTCCATCCGATTGGGAGAGAGATTGGCATCTAAAGTACACCAAAACTTGCAAAAAATATAAGAAGTGATGGACAGAAAAGTCGGAAAAACCGCAAAATTCGGAATTGATATTGATAGGAGGGTCAGGAGATAAGGAGAATTGAAGGGTGAACAGTTTGTACCTCAGGACAAGCTGATTAGAACTGATTAGATGGATCAAAAGAGTTTTCAGAATTTTCAGATCGAATTTTTTTTCAATCGGATCCCACGGCACTTATCCTGTGATCTTCACCAGAAAATTCAGGAAAATCTGGAACCAACTTCAGAAGAAGCTTCAGGAAGCTTTGTAGAGCGTCCGAAAGCTTCATAACCCTCGAGGAAGCTTCCGAAGCGGTCCCAGGACCGTAAAACGCTTTTGCGAGCTTCAGAAGCTTCCGAAAGTCTACAAAAGCTTCAGGAAGCGTCCGAGCTTTAGAAAGTCCTGATTTTTCGAAAACTTCTGGATCTGGAAGTTTCTAGAAACTTCCAGAACTTGTCTCTCCAAAACTATGGATTCCCGAACCTTCCAGAAGCTTCCCTTTGATCCTTTCACCAGTCAACTGGAACTATCTAATGACTCCCCTGTGTTCTGAACTTTGATTTTCCACCACTTCGTCTTTTTTGCTTCCCATTTTCCAAACTAGCTATGTTGTGCCTTTTTCTAGGGGTCCTTGGGTCTCTCTCGTTTTATTATTAGTTGGTTGGCTGCTACTGCTTCCTCTGCTTCTTTCTGTGTTTGTGTGAGTGTATTTCGTTCCAACGCTCACACAAAACACTCACAGCCAGCAGCAGCAGAGGCGTCCCCACGTCCTCCTCCTCTTCCTCCCGCCGCCGCACAGAATATTCCATGCTTCAACACAGCAAAAGAGACAGAGAGAATCTGACACCTCTTCGTTTCGAAAACTATTTCGTCGAGTAGCGCGCTCGCTCGCGCGCGGCGGACGAAAACAGGCGGTTGGCCGAGAGAGAAGAGAGACGCAGAGAAAAAAGACCTCAGCCAAAATTATTGACCTGCTGACTGGATATGGAAAATGGCGCGAGAGGGATTTGACTTCTTTTTTAGTCAAAGAGGTTCGGACCAAAGATCTAGGGATTACGATAAGCCGGGAAACTAAATTTGTGCATTTAGGATCCAAGTTTTCTGGGCTCCAATAGGCTACGATCATTCTGGGCTTCAAAATGCGCAAAAAGCAAGGATATATCATTGGAAGTCGAATTTTCATGTTTTCCAAACTGGAATATCGAAAACTCTGGAAGTTTCCAGCAAGCTTATCAAACTTTTGGCTCCAACAAGGCACCCAGAGTTTTCTAGACAATTCCAGGGTCCAAACCCTCCGGGAATAGACTAGAAGCTTCAACAAGGTCCGAATCGGCTCTCCAGATTCCTTGGAAGTTCAATTTTCAGGTTTCAAACGAGAAAATCCAAGTTCTTGGAAGTTTCGAGCTACCAATGACCCGAATCCCGAGGGTTTTAACTCCAGAAATACCAGATTATTGGTTAAGGCTCTTCTAGTCCTTTCTAGACAATTTCAGGCTCGCCAAACCCGTCTAAAATCGAAATTCAAGCCCTTATGCTTTTTTCCGACTTCGTTTCACCCGCATTTCCAAATCCCAAGGATTTTGGCTTTAAAAAGGCAGAGATTTTGGCCGATTTCTGGTCAGAAACCTTTCTAGACCCTTCTAGACAGTTTCGAGCTTCAAAACCCCGATATTTGTCGTCAAACCCCTTTGGGAATTGGCTAGAACAGATTTCAAGCTTGATTCTGCTCCCGACCCCTTTTCACCCCGATTTCCAGATGTTTCCCCGAAAACCCAACTTATTTTTAAATCCCATGAGAATCTTATTTTCCACCTGCCCATCCTCCCAAGAGCTCTCAATTGTTTCAAAATAAAAGTTTAGTTTTTCGGTCAGAACAAAATATTATGTATTTTTCATTCTATTCGATTACGATTTCCCTGCCCACTTGCAAAACAATCAGTGTTCGTTATCACTATCATAAAGACACTTTGTGTTTCACAAAACACAAAAAAGAGAAGAACCCGTGGGCGCGAGAAATATAACAACTTCCTTTTAGGAGTATAATGGAGATGCAGTTCGAAAGCACTGAACTGAAAAATTCTCCCTTTCCCCAGGTTGGATCGATCCATTTTGTCTGTTTCACAAATAAATACATAGTTTTTTGTTTAAAATACGGACAACGACGCACATTGATAGATGAATCATCTTCGGCCAGGTTAGGAGGACGGTGCAACGAAGGATTACACCTTTTGTTGCCCAAAATTGTGCTAAAACTGCAAAAAACTAACCCAAACTGAACTTTTTCAGAAGAAAAAAATCTCAGAATTGGTCGAAAAATGTGTGGGAGGATGAGATGGGGGCTTCAAATTGGACAAGTGAATTACTCTATTTTTTCAGATGGAAAAGAAAAGGATTTTTTGTTTTCTTTGGGGAGAAAGTGCAACAGCAATTTTTCTGGGGAAAAAAGCTGGAAAACCAATTTTCAGCCCATTTTTTCTTTCCTAAATGCATTAAATTCGGAAATTTAGGTTTAAAATGACCTAAAATCGATTATGGGTGAGAATTTTCGTTCAAAAAGGAGGTTGCTCCATTTGACAGCCTGTTAAACTAGTTTTAGTCTTCAAAGTCGCAATTTAGCGCTTTTTTTGGCTAGTAATACACAAACATCAACTTACCCAGCATTTTCCACTCTAACAAGCAAGAATACGACATTTCTACATTCTAAAAGCGAATTTTAACTTAAAAATACCCATAAATCGAGAAAATTCGACGAAAAAACACACATTTCGAGTGAAAACCTAATTTTCCTAGTTTTCTGACAGATTTTAGAGATTTTTACCTGAAAATTCCACTATTTTAGGCTTAAACTTTGACGAGAAAGCCCTGGCGACCCGCATTTTGCAGAATCCGACCCAAATTTCCCCGAAAATCCCAGGAAATTCACAACATTTTCGATTTATCACGTTTTCGGTCACTTTTTCAAGATTTTAACGATTTTTTATACAAATTGCGCCGTAAAAGTCCCCATTTTATGCCTAAATCCCGAGTAAATGATTTAGCGATCCAGGAAACCCGAGAAATTTCATAAATTTTCGATTTTCATGTTTTTCATATTTTTTTTCCAGGATTTTTTAGAGATTTTAGTTATATTCAGAGATTTAAGAGTGTTAGATGTGATAGAGATGTGAATTTCAGACAAATTTCGGACAAATTTTCAGCAATTTTCCAGAAAATCGACCCAAATCGAAAAATCCACCGAAAAGAAGTGAACAAATGGACGGGCGTCGAGGGGTGGATTTTCGATATTTTGAAAACTGCTTTTCTAGCTTTGCGGTTATATTCAACGTATTAAGCTTTTTCTTAGCTTTCTGAAGATATACCAAACTCATAAATCCACTTAGGTTAAGTAACTACAATAAGTCGGACAACCTTGGTGCGCGCTCTCAGTCAACAGTGGGCGGCGTCGCGTGTGCGTAGCCACCCGCGCGTCGCGGTCGCGCGTAGTATAAAAGGCGGCGCGGTTCAGTTCATTCTTCTCTAGTTTGCAGTGGATCTGTCACACAGGCGGGTGCACTGAACAACACACAGCGAGAGAGCGCGCGTGTCTATAGAGACGCAGAGTTCTGCCTAAAAGACAAGAGTGTCCTGCTCGTATTACGGTAGAATCCGAAGTATCAAAAAAGCACAGAAGGGCGTTCTTCGGGGGTTCTTCTCTGTCTTCTTCTTGTTCTACGGTCGTCAATCATTCTGTCCTTTTATTTTTGCCTTGAAATGGCTGAGTCTTCTGATAACTTCGAGCTATCTGCTAGATCGGTGTCTGACGGCGAGTCGGATGGCGAACGACGTCTTCGTAGAAGCCGTCGTAAGCGTGGCGGTCGTTATAGACCGTACTCGCCAGACGCCGAGCAGAAAGTTGATAAGAAGAACAGAAAAGCTGATAAGCAAGACAGGTAGGTAGTTTTTTCTGAAATTTTTGCGCTTTTTGGGTTTCCAAGATTCCCAAAAATTCAAAAATTTAGGCCTAAAAAATAATTGTTCCTAGTTTTGGTCCATTTTCAGATACGGTATGGCGCCACCCAACTCCACCCAGTTCCTTCTAGATGATCGTGAAGCGAGAGCCGATGCTGAATACGAGGTTAGCGAAGACGTCTACTTCTTCCAGCTGGAATTCCAGAATTTCAGATTTTTTGAAAAAAAAATTGATTTTTGAAAAAATAATTCCAAAAAAATTTTTTTCAAAATACATGTTTTTTCGCCAAAAATTCTTCTAGACCTATTTTAGGCCTTTGGGCCCAAAAAATCACAAAAAAGTCCAATAAAATCGATGGGAAACGGGGAAAATCCAATTTCCCCGTTTTTCTCTGCGTCTCTTCGTCTCCCCCTCTCTAAAAGGAGGGCGGAGCTTAGGGAGAAGAGGCGCGCGCCCAGCTCATGTGACCGAGAAAAGCGGAATTTTTGGATTTTTTTTGGAAAAAAAAGCCAAAATCTTAAAAAATTGATGGTGGCCTAGAAAACCAAAAAGTTCGGCCACCGGATTTTTTGCGAAATTTTGGGCCTTTTAATGGTTTTTGAGTCATAAATCAGTTAAAAATGGTAAAATTGAGCTCGGAAATCATGAAAAATCGATTTTTTTCGGTGGAAAATGGCCTAAAAACCGGTGGCCGAACTTTTAGGTTTTCTAGGCCACCTTCAATTTCTGGGGTTTTTGGCTCAAAATGGGCATTTTTCGTCGTTTTTAGGCATAAAACGTGCCTATGCAGTTCAGGAAACCTCGTAGAATCGTGTTTTTCGGTGGAAAATAGCCCAAAAATCCGGTGGCCGAGTTTTTTGGATTTCTAGGCCACCACCAATTTTTCGGTTTTTTGGCTCAAAAATTGACTTTTTTTTTTTCGGTGGTTTCGAGCTTTAAAAGTTTGCACTAGAGAACGAGAAGCCTCTGAAATTCGCTTTTTTAGAAATTTTGGGTCCCGCCGCGAAAACTACAGTAACCCAAAAACAAATTGTTTTTTCAGATCGAGCAAAAATTCGAAGCATCGGAACGTCGACGTGTCCGCACCATGTCTGGATCCTATGATCATATGCGTCCAGCGTACTGGTGTACTGTAGAACCGGCGACAACGACTACGGTAGCTCCAGAAGACCATGAAGACGTGGAATCGGTGTCGACGAGCTGCTGTTCGGATGAATCGGAAGCCGCCGCGGACAGGGAGATGGAGAGGGAATTCGAGTCGGATTATCAAGCATCGAAGCGGGAGAGAATTCAGAGTATGACGAAATCTCAGGTTTGTGTTAGAATTTTCAGATTTTTGCAAGATTTTTGGCTTTGATGGATTTTAAGGGGAAAAACGAGCAAATTGAGGTCGGAAACCCTGAAAAATCGAGTTTCTAGCTTTAAAAATGGCCAAAAAAAACCCGAAAAAACGAGGTGGCCGAGTTTTGTGGATTTCTAGGCCACCACCATTTTTCAAGGTTTTTGGCTTAAAAAAGCGATTTTTCGAGTTTTTTCTAGCTGAAAATGGTTATAATACAGTAGGAAAGTACCAAAAATCCGATTTTTCTCGAAAAAATCACGAAAAAATTCGGTGGCCGAACTTTTTGGATTTCTAGGCCACCTCCAATTTTTCGATTTTCGGCGCCAAAAATCGACTTTTTGTGGATTTTTAAGCTGAAAAAGGTCGTATTACAGTAGGAAAAACCCCCGGAAGTCAGATTTTCTGGGAAAAAATCCGGTGGCCGAACTTTTTGGTTTTCTAGGCCACCATCATTGTAGGCGATTTTCGGCCAAAAATCGACTTTTTTGAGAATTTTCGAGCTGAAAATGGTTATATTACAGTAGGAAAATACCAAAAATCCAATTTTCTGGAAAAAAATCGGTGGCCGAGTTTTTTTTGTGTTTCTAGGCCACCATCATTGTAGGCGATTTTCGGTCAAAAATCTACTTTTTTGAGAATTTTCGAGCTGAAAATGGTTATATTACAGTAGAAAAAAACCAAAAATCCGATTTTCTGGGAAAAAATCCGGTGGCCGAACTTTTTTGGTTTTCTAGGCCACCATTAATTTTAATGATTTTCAGTCAAAAAATATCATTTTTCGGCATTTCTGTGCTCAGAACGTGCTTAAACCGGTCAGGAAAACCTTAAAAACCCGAAATTCTGGGAAAAATCCGCTGGCCTAACTTTTGGGATTTCTAGGTCACCGCCTATATTCATCGTTTTCGGGTGAAAAATACGCAAATTTTCTCTTTTTTCACCTCAAAATCCATTAAAAAATCTCAGATTTTCAAAGGATTACGGTAGAATTCTGAATATTCTACCGTAATCCTTGGTTTTTAAAAGGTCAGGTAAGTTCTAAAAATCTCAAAAAATCTAAAATTTGTGCCCCAAGAATTCATTGTTCGATTCATTATAGAGTCTGTGTGATGAGACGTGGAGAGGTCCCCAGGAGACAAACAGACACACAGACAGACGTCCCTTCAAGAGAGACAACTTCAGAATTCAGACGGCGTGCTTCTTCTTCAAACCCAAATTATTGATTTTTTTCCGAAAACGCGTAGCTAACTTAACATCTGACATAGCACGCTCTCCTTGATTTTTTTCCTTTTTTCTCCATTTTTTTGAATTTCCCGCTCAATTTTTCTCTCCAAACGCGCTCCATCGCACAGAAAGATCCCAAAAAAAATGAGATGAAGCGCGTTTGTTCTTTGAATTTTTGAATTCTTAAGCTCCGCCCACGCAAAATCCAAAATTTCAAAATTTTCAGCTTGCCGCCGAACTGCTGGAGAGAGATCAGGACACACAGGAGCTAACCCGTGAGCTGGGGACCAAGGAATCGGAGAATCGACATCTTCGGAAGCTCCTCACGGCGCATGGAATATCTCCAGATGAGCCGGTGACGTCATCGACGACGGCGTTGCAGTTGAATGCGGTTTCGGCGTCGAAATCGCCGGTTATTGCTAACTGAAAGTGCTGAAAATGAATTTTTTGCTGTTTTTTGACCCATTTTTTGACTTTTTCTGTGAATTTTGACCCCGGGAGATGGTAGAAAATGTGTGGATTTTGATGAATTTTGAGCCAAAAAATTGATTTTTTTGAATTTTTTAAAATCCGCACATTTTTTCAAATTTCCCGCCCAAAATTCCCCATTTTTTTCCATTTTTGCCCTATAAAAATCCCTGTGTAGCTCTTCTACCCCCCGATTTGTACAAAATTCCCCCATCTTTTTTTCAAATTTTTAAAGAAAAATGCAAATTTGCTCTAATGGACTTTTTTGAATTTTTTCGAAAATTGGTTCAAATTTTCGGAAAAATAGGTCATTTTTTGAAAAATTGGACCAAAATGTTGAAAATTTGGCTCAAAATTTCTGAAAATTTGACCAAAATTTTTTTTTGAAAAATTGATTTTTAGAGCAAATTTGCATTTTTTTTTCAAATTTTCCCATTTTTGGCCAAATTTTTTTTCATGTTTTTTTCTATTTTTTGCCCTTTTTTTCCCAAAAATTCAAATTCTCTCTCTCTCCATATTATGGGTACTTTTCTCCCATTTGAAATGAGGCTGGTACCTCCACTTTTCCCTTCAGGACCCGATTTTTCGAAATTTACGGGTTTTTTGATTTTATAAAAATTCAAATTTCCCAAAAATTCAAACTTTCTCCTCTCCTTGCCCTTCTTTCTTCTCTTTTCCCCGTTAAAATTCCCATTTTTTGCTATTTTTCCCCCTAAAAAATTCTGAAATTCCCTAAAAAACATGAAAAAATAAAGAAAATTGAATTTTAAAATTTTTTATTTCGCTAAAAAAAGCTGAAAATCTGAAAATACAAAAATCTTTAAAAAATCGAAAATTCAAAAATTTTCAATTTTTTTCAGAATTTCGGAATCTCAAGAATTTCTAAAATTCTCAAAATCTGTCTGTCTATCTGTCTGTCCAGATGTCACCTCTCAATTTTACATTTCCCCAACTATAGGGAAAAAGAAGAAAGAACCAGTTTTTTTGTTCCATTTTCTCAAAAAAAAGAGGAAATGGACAAAAAGTTCCTTGTTACAGTTTTTTTTTCTTTTTTTCTAGCGAGACATTAAAATGTGTTTGGAGGAACAAAAAATATACAGAAAAAAAGAGGGTTTTGAGGGATCTGGAACCAATTTTTGAGATTCTTTTGAAATTTCACTATTTTCATAAGAATCTCCAGATAATTCTGAATCGATTCGTACAAAATCGAAAAAAATCGGTAGACTACAAACTACAAAAAGGATAAATCATCATTTCAAGGTGTGCCAACTTTAAAGGCGCATAGCTCGAAAACTACGGTAGCTAGAAAAAAGTTGTCAACTAGAAAAACGTCAAGCATGAATAGAGCTTCATTTTTGTAGTTGACAACTTTTTCCTAGCCACCGTAGTTTTTGAGATATGCGCCTTTAAAGATGGATTTCTAGGCCACCAATTTTAAAATTGCTCATAACTTGCTTCAAATTTAGAATTCAGGGTTTTCAAGACTACCAAAACGCTCCTCATTAAATTTTACACATTTTTGACCTATTTAATTTTCGGTGGCCGAACTTTTTCAAAATTTTGAATTTCTAGGCCACCAATCTCGTTGGCTCGTAACTTGACTCAAAATTGAGATTTCGCAATTTTAAAAGAACAGTGAGGCTTCTGAAGGGACGGTGCACATTTTGAGTATAAAAACAGTGGCCTAACTTTTCAAAAATGTGGATTTCTAGGCCACCCATATTTTCGGTCATAACTCGGTTCAAAATTGAGATACGGAAATTTAAGTACCATCATAGTGTTTCTCTTAAAATTTCACACATTTTTGACCTACTTAAATTTGGCGGCCGAACTTTTCGATTTCTAGGCCACCAACTTCAAATCGCTGTAACTCGCTTCAAAATCGACATTTTTAGAATCTAAAAAGTGATTCAGAACTTTCATAAGATCATAATTTTCAGGATCAGCCGACCCACTTCCCTAGACTGGAAACTCTGGACATTTTGGATTGGCTGAAAACAATTTTTTAATGAATCTTGACTCCGCCCCTTTTTTGCTGAAAACCGTATCTAAAAATCTAAATAAAATATTTTTTCGATGAATTATTTGAATTGCTTAAAAGTTTTTTAGCGATTTTCAGCGAAAAAACCTCAAAAATTGGCTGAAAATGGCTGAAAAACTATGAAAACCCCATTTGCTCGTAAAATCCTGCGCAAAGTACGCAGTTAGCTTGCAGTCTGCGGACTTTGCATGAAACTTTACGCGCAACTTTTTATAATCATTTTTCAGCTATTTTTCAAACTAGAATTGCTCATTTTCAGTCGTTTTTTTCTCGTTTTTTCATGTAAAAATGATAAAATAAATCAAAATCTTAACTTTTATGCAATATTTTGTTAATTTTTCATCGGAATTCGTCGAAAAAAACCCATTTTTTCAAAACAAAATTTTTTTCACATTTTTTTTCAGATTTCTACTAACCCCCATTTGAAAAATGCCTAATAGAATACTCGCAGACAATTTGCCTGAAGATATAACCGAAGAAGAGATTCGAAAACTTTTCGATCGATTCGGATCGATAAAATCGATAGAAATCCGGCGGCGCCGAGGAAATTATGCATTTTCCTACATCGAATTTCAGAAATTGAGGTTTCTAGGCCATCTAGGAGAATTCTAGACCATCAAAAATCCAATATCTCAGATATGCCGAAAATTCAATTCAATGTATGGATGGTTACGAAGTGGGTCGCCGGAAAATCCACGTGGAATTTGATAAATCTAGCTTTTATAGCAAAAAGTCGATGAAGAAGACGGAAAAATCAAAAACGACTACGGTAGGTGGTTTTAGAATCGAAAAATCTTCATTTTGAGCCGAGTTACGCTCATTTTTGGGAGGTGGCCTAGAAAGCCAAGTTTTGAAAAAGTTAGGCCACCGGTTGGTTATGCCCCGGAAAAAGGAAGTTGCAATAGTCCCGAATCACTTTTTAGATTCTAAAAATATCGATTTTGAAGCGAGTTACAGCAATTTGAAGTTGGTGGCCTAGAAATCCAAAAGTTAGGCCACCAAAAATAAATAGGTCAAAAATTTGTAAAATTTTACGAGAAACAGTATGGTGATCCTTAAATTGCTGAATCTTAATTTTGAAGCGAGTTACAGCAGTTTGAAGTTGATGGCCTAGAAATCCAAGTTTTGGAAAAAGTTAGTCCACCAAAGTTAGCTGAAAATGTGTAGAATAAAATGAGAAACATAATAGTGTTTTTAAAATTGCCTTATCTCAATTTTGAGCCGAGTTATGATCAAAAGAGTTCGGTGGCCTAGAATTTCGAGGTTTTGCAAAAGTTAGGCCACCAAAAATTAAGTAGGTCAAAAATGTGTTAATTCACTTGGGAAGCATTTTGGTAATCTTCAGAACTCAAGATTCCGAGTTTGAAGAAAGTTATGGCCGAAAAAGTCGGTGGCCTAGAAATCCAAATTTTTGAAAAAGTTAGGCCACCTTCATTTTTTGTTGTTTTTTTTCCAGAAAGAGAGATCGTATAAATCAAGAAGAAGTCGTTCAAGATCTCCTCGACGACGTCGCACGTCATCTGAATCCTCATCTTCAGAATCTCCAGAATTCCAAAATCGACGTTTTCCGAGATATTTCTCATCATCACGTGTCAAAAAATGCCATCCAGGATATCAAAAACCAGGAAGTTCAAAAATTCAATCATCGGATACGAATTACGTTTATACGGTGAGATTGGAAGGGGGTGGCCTAGAAATTCAAATTTTGAAAAAAACTAGGCCACTAATATTAAATAGGTCAAAAGTGTGTGAAATCGAATGAAAATCATTTTGGTGTTTTTAAATTCGCGAAATCTTCATTTTAAGCCGAGTTACGTCCATTTTTAAGTGGTGGCCTAGAAATCCAAATTTCAGAAAAAGTTAGGCCATCTAATTTAAATATGCTGAAAATGTGTAAACTCAAATGAGAAACACGTTGGTAGTTTCAAAATCGCGAAATCTTCATTTTGAGCCAAGTTACGGCCATTTCTAAGCGATGGCCTAGAAAACCAAATTTTGGAAAAGTTAGGCCATTGGAAAATTAGGTCATTTGACTGACCCGAAAAAAGCAAGTTCCAAGAATCTCAAATCAGGTTTTAGATTCTAAAAATGTCGATTTTGAAGCGAGTTACGACCATTTTCAAATGGTGGCCTAGAAAACCAAATTTTGAAAAAGTTCGGTCATCTAATTTAAGTAGGTCAAAAATGTGTGGAATCAAATGAGAAGCATAACTGTACTTTCAAAATCGCGAAATCTCACTTTTGAGCCAAGATACGTCCATTTTCAATGGCTGGCCTAGAAAACCAAATTTTGGAAAAGTTAGGCAATTGGAAAGTTGAGCCATTGAGCTGCCCCAACAAAGGATTTTTCAATAGTCCTGAATCAGTTTTCAGATTCCAAAAATGTCGATTTTGAAGCGAGTTACGGCGATTTAAAGTTGGTGGCCTAGAAATCCGAATTTTTGAAAAAGTTCGGCCACCAGAATGAAGTAGGTCAAAAATGTGTGAAATTGAATGAGAATCATTTTGGTGGTCTTCAGAAGCCTAGATTCCTATTTTGAAGAAAGTTATGCGCAATCTAAGAATCGGTGGCCTAGAATTTTCCAGAAAAGTTAGGCCATCAAAATCCGAAATTTCCAGAAATACATTCCTCGGAGATTGCGTCCAGATCCATACCGTACTCGAAGCCGATCCAGGTCCGTGTCATATGATCGTTTTGCATCGCCAATGGAGGATGAGCAATCTCCAGAATCTCCTGAATCTTCAGAAAATTCCTTATTTTAAATGACTAGAAATATTGTATTTAATCTATTGCACCCCTCGAATCCCATTTGCTTACTAATACTTCCTGTGAATAAAGAATTTTTGATGTTGGGGCCTAGAAATTCGAAGTTTGGAAAAGTTCGGCCACAAAAATTAAATAGGTCTTAAATGTTTGAAATTCCTAGACAAACACGGTGGTGGTCCCTAAATTGCAGAATCTCGATTTTGAACAAAGTTATGGCCGAAAAAGTCGGTGGCCTAGAAAAACGAATTCGCGGAAGTTAGGCCATTGGAAACTACTGCTCCTAGAAAAGGAAGTTCCATTAGTCCTGAATCAGTTTTCAAATTTTAAAAATTTCCAATTTAAAGCGAGTTACAGCGATTTGAAGTTGGTGGCCTAGAAATCCAAAAAATCAGAAAAATTCGGCCACCAAAAATTAAGTAGACTAAAAATGTGTGAAATCGAATGAAAAACATAACGATCTTTTTCAAATCGCGAAATCTCAATTTTAGGCCAAGTTACGCTCATTTTTAGGCGATGGCCTAGAAAACCAAATTTTGAAAAAGTTAGGCCATCGAAGTTTATTGTCCTAAAAAATAGAAGTTCCAATCCTTCCGAATCAATTCTCAGAACTCAAAAATGTCGATTTTGAAGCGAATTACAGCGATTTGAAGTTGGTGGCCTAGAAAACCAAACTTTAGAAAAAGTTCGGCCACCAAAATTAAATATGTCAAAAATGTGTGAATTGACTTGGGAAGCATTTTGGTGGTCTTTAAAACTCGAAATTCTGAATTTAAAGAAAGTTATGAGCAATTTAAGAATCCGTGGCCTAGAAATCCAAATTTTTGAAAAGTTAGGCCATCAGAAATGGGATTCCTAGGCCACTATTGTAATTCTCCTTATCGCACCCTCTCTGTTCTTTCCCAAAGGCCTGTTAATCGATCAAAATTAAAGGGACAGGAGGGACTTGGCAAGGTGCCAAGTTGGCCAATACACCTGTCAGGGTGGTCCTAATCTCATCTGGGAAGACGTCGTCTGTTGCCACGTCATTTGAGAAGACGTGGCAGGTCTTCTTCTTTTGTAGAAATCGATTTTTTGAGTTTTTAAAGATTTATAGGATTTTTGAAATTTTGAAATTTCCAAAAAATATTTTTCCAGATTTTCAGCCAAAAAATGCGTTGGCCTGAAATTATCGTACTCCTTCACATACCCATCCTCTTCGCGCTCCTTGGTGCCGGCGCCCAATCCATCTACAGTAATCCTGAAAATTTCCAAATTCAAATTTTCCACCCGCCAATTATTTTTCCATTTTTCTCAATTTTCGCAATTCTCATTTTTCTGAAATTTCTAGTTTTCCATTTTCAGCAAAAATGGAAGACTGAAATTTTGAGAAAATTCAGAATTAATCGAATTTTGGGATTTCTCGGGATTACTGTAGTTTCCCTGGGTTCCCGGATTCTGGTTTTCTTTTTGGAGACAAAGGTAATCAATAATTTTCTACAGTAATCCTTCAAAAAACAATATTTCCAGGTACTGTACCTTCTCACTGTCTGCACTCTCTTTCTCTCTATCCTCTCCTACTTTCTCTTCGGCTACCGTATCCAAAAATACTGTAGGCTGACCCAGAAAATGCCAAAAATCGCCCGGAATTTCCTTATCTTTTATCATATTTCAATTCTGGTGATTTCCGTTTTTTTGGCTGGGGAATTGTTTAAAAAGCTGGATCATTTGAAAATTTCCCTGTTTCAAGTCGGATTTTTCGCTCTCCCATTCGCTGGAACTCATGAAATTTGTAGTTTGATCTTTGGAAAATTGGAATTAAAGGACAAATTCGAAAATTCGGATGTGGAATTGGAGAATTTGGAGAATTTGGAGACTGGAGAGCCAGAAAAGGAGCCATTGAGGTTAGTTGCACGGGAAATGCGCCAGCACGAGAAACGCGCCAACACGAGAAACACGTCAAGTGGTCAAAGTTGTCGGAGGCTTAAACAGTGTATCCGAAAATGCGCAGTCACCAAATTTGTGCCAACACGAGAAATGCGTCAGCTACACCGAATTCGCGCAAACGACACTAGAAACGCGCCAGCACCAAAAGCACCGAAAATGCGTCAATGAGACTAGAAGTGTGTCAAAAATGCATCTTAAACATCGCAAGCACCGAAAATGCGTCAATGACACAAGATATGCGCCAGCTACACCGAAAATGCGTCTGCAATCCATCCAAAATTGAGGCAGCACCAAAAATGCGTCAATGACACGAGAAATGCGCAAGCTCCGAAACTGCGTCAACACCAAGATTGTGGTAGACAAAGTAATGCGTCACTGACACTGGAAATGCTCCAGCGCCGAAAATGCGCTAACATCAGGAATGCGCTAACGCCAAGAATTCGCAAGCTCCGATAATGCGCCAACACTGAAAATGCGTCGTAACACTAGAAATGCGTCAACACCGGAATTGTGCAAGCTCTAAAATCGCGCCAAGGAAACTAGAAATGCGCCAACACGAAAAGTTTGTCAGCACCGAAAATGCGCAAGCGCCGAAGTTGCGCCAACACCAACTAAACGTCAACACTAGAAGTGCGCAAGCTATACCAAGCTAGCTTCAACAACACTAGAAACGCGCAAATGATACCGAAAATAAAGTTTTGCATTCACGAGAAATGCGTCAACGTTGAACGTTGCTGGCGCATTGTCAGTGTGGTTGGCGCATTTTCCGTGTAAGTTTTGGGTTGACGCCTTTCCAGTGCTATTGGCGCATTTCTCGTGCACAGCACGAAAAACGCGTCAACACCGAAATATCTGCGGATTTGCCGTGTTGTCGCAATTTCAGGGTTGGCGCATTTTCTGTGAAGACACTCATTTGGTGTTGACCCACATCCAGTGATGTTGGCGCATTTCTCGCGCACAGCACCAAAAACGTGCCAACAAACTCCCCAATTTTTTTCCAGACTCGAGTGTAAAATCTGTTCCGAAAGCTACACGGAATCTTCCAGAATTCCTCGAATTCTCAAAGAATGCGGACATACAGTATGCCAGGAATGCGTCCAGAAACTTCTCAATTCACAGAGAAATCACATTTTCTGTCCGTTCTGTATGCGGGCTACGGTAGTTACAGGTACTACTGTCGACCAAAGTTTTGAGAAAAAAAAATTGGGAAATTTCAGGATCCGCCGACTCGCTTCCCAAGAATTACGAGGCTCTGGAAATGTTGGATTGGCAGAAGAATTGACCTAAAATAGCTATAACTTTGTTGATTTTTGTTCAAATTGTGTGGTTTTTGTATTTTTGTGTTTTTCACGTTGAGAGCTTCAAAATGAGCCCCCATACGCCTAGGCTCCGCCCACTTTGAGTTTAGGGGTCAGAGACGCAGTGTGTCTCGCTTCTCTGGCGCTCTAACTCCAAAAGTGGGCGGAGCCTAGGCGTGTGGGGGCTCATTTTGAAGCTCTCAACGAGACAAATTCGATAAATCTTTTTTTGTGAAGTTCTAGAAATAATTGCTCGGGTTACGGTAGAAAAACCAGTAAATCAAAAAACCGCCTCAAAACCCGAAACTTCCCCCAAAAGTGATGATTTTCAATTTTTTCTGGAAGTTTCAAATTCCGAAACTCTTGATCAGTTGGAATGTAGGCGTATAGAGTAGGCGTATGGTCATTCCAAGAAAGTCCAAATTTAGAAAAAAACACAGAAAAACATTTTTTTTTCGAAATTCTCCAAAACTCAAACTACACATTTTCCCCCGATTTTTCATTCATTTTTTGGCATTTTTCACAGTTAAGGACCTCCAATTCTAGAATTTTCCCACGACGTCGTCGTCACAAAAGATTCTGATGACGTCAAAAATTCTGAATGAAAAAAAAAATTTTTTTGGAAAATTTTTTTCTAACATCTTTTTTTGTAACATCTATTCCGTATATATATATATATGTATACTCAGAAAATATTTGATTTAGGATCTCCAGACTAGGCTCCGCCCCTTTTTTGTCCCAAAGAATGGGACCAATTCGTGCAAAAAGTGGACCAAAAAGAGCCCAAGAAGAGGAGGAAATTACGTAGTTAGAAGGTTTCAAATGACACAAAATCTCCACTTGTAAAATTAGAAGAAGACACTTTGAAAAAGAAGAAGAAGAAGGAAGGATATATATATATATTCTGGAAGATTCCATTTCCTTACTAATTTCGGAGAGTGTCTTCTGACCCCTCTCCCCCTCAGGCTTCCATTTAGAAGCTTTTCTAAAAATGGCTGGACAGACTTCTAGACGATTTTGTAAGTTTTCCGACAATTTTTAGGCTGAAAAATGACTGACAATTGTCTATTTTAAGCCTTTTTAGGCTTATTTCAGCCTGCAAATGATCATTTTCCATATTTGCGACTCTTGTTTTTGACCCCCTACAAAAGCTATTCAAACATTTTGAATTGTTCTGAAAATCTTTAAAGGCGCATATCTCAAAAACTGCAGTAGCTATCAAAAAGATGTGAATTGCAAAAATGTGTAAAATCTTATTTTACACATTTTGTTAATTAACGACTTATTTCCAAATACTGTAGTTTTTGAGATATGCGCCTTTAAAGTTGACGCACATCCAGATGCGGCAGCGCCTATGGTTTCCTATCTTTAAAGGCGCATATCTCGGAAAATACTGTAGCTAGCAAAAATATGTAAATTGCAAAAATGACAAACACAAATATGACTTTATTTTTTTTGTTGACAACTTTTTTCTAAATACTGTAGTTTTCGAGATAGTTTTCGAGATATTTAAAGTTGGTGCGCACCTAGAAGCTGTGGTGGTCATGCGTCTAGGGTTAGCTTATCTTTAAAGGCGCATATCTCAAAAATTACGGTAGCTATTGAAAAACTATAAACTACCAAAATGTGTGAAATTGAATGATACACATTACATTAGTTGACACTTTTTTGTTAACTACCGTAGTTTTAGAGATATGGGCTTTCAAAAATAGGGGTTCCCTCTCCCCCTCCTAGTCAAGCTGTAAGCGCACGCAATGTTTAAAGGCGCATATCTCAAAAACTACGGTAGCTATAAAAAAGTTGCAAACTACAAAAATGACAATAAGGAATAGTGCTTCATTTTTGTAGTTAACAACTTTTGCTTAGCTACCGTATTTTATGAGATATGCGCCTTTAAAGTTGACGCGCCTCCCCCTTCTTCGCCAGGCGATGAGGTTGGGGGTGTGCAAACTTTAAAGACGCATATCTCAAAAACTACAGTAGCTAAAAAAGTGTTGATAACTGATGCAATGTGAAAAATTAAATTTCACAGATTTCTTCAGTAAACACTTTTTTGATAGCTACCGTACTTTTTGAGATATGCGCCTTTAAAGTTGGCGCGCCCCGAGATGCGGCGGCGCCTAGAGTTGCCTAACTTTAAAGGCGCATATCTCAAAAACTACAGTAGCTAGAAAAAACTTGGTAACTGGAAAAATGAAGCTCTATCCTTGTTTAACATTGTCGGAAAATTTCAGGCAATTTGAAAAAAATGAGGATTTTGAAAATTTGAATTTTTGGATGAAACTCCTAAAGTTTCTTAAAATGGTTCGTACTTTCTTCATTTTTGAGCTATTTCGAATCTGAAAACTACAGTATATAGAGAAACAATTCAGCTACACTTCCAAATGAAGTAATCTCAAAAATTACAGTAATCCCACTGCTAATCTTTGCCCTGCTCCTCGCCACCGCCCTGTGTCGACCTGATCATCACTCCAGGAATTGTAAGGTAAGAAAATTTTCGAATTTCCCGCCATTTTTTTTTGAAATTCAAATTTTTCAGGCCTACCGTAGACCGGCTCTAAACGAAGTGCTCACTCGAATATGCCTCCTTTGCCATGAAATGTTTTCGGTGGACCAGCCAAATCTTGCCGCCGAGTGCAGTTCGAACTGTTTTCGAAATCCCGCGTTCAACAAGTGTCTCAACTTTTTTCGACCTAAATTCTCGCCTTTTATGATGACCTAAATGCTAAAAAATAAATTATTTTCCCAGTTTTTCCTTTTTTTAACTTTTTTAACTTAAAATTTTCAGAAATTCGGCTAAAATCCTTCATTCTCCACCGATTTTGATGATCTAAAAAAGTAAAATGCTTTAAATTTTATTTCCTCCTCGATTCTTCTATCACAACTTGCTAAAAATTCCAAATTTTCCCGATTTTCAGCATTTAAAGCTTTTTACTACGGTCTGCAACTACCCCTGCGCATCTTCCGCAAGCGCCGGATCCCCCGACACATTGCGTACTCCACTAAATTTTTTGGCACCGCACACCTCGATTTTTGCTAGTTTTCAACGGATTTTTGCCGAATTTTTTGGAATTTTTAGTGAAAAATAAAAAAATAAAAATTTTCAGCCATGCTATCGGTTTTGGGTAGGTCCTTATCGTCGAGACAGCCGGTTTTGGTGGTCGCCAGCCAAAACTATAGCAGTATTTCGGTTCTAACCCCGGAAAACTCGCATCCAGAGCCACGAGTGAGCTCACAGGGGGCTCAATTTAGAAAGGGAAATGGTGGAAGGTAGGGAATCGCTGAAAATTTGGGAAAAATTCGAAAAATCTGGAAAAACCTAAATTTTTGAAAAAATTGCTAAAAATTCAAAAAATCAGTAGTTCAGAGGTGTTTTTAGAAGTTTTTAGAGTCAAAAAAGATAGAAAAAAGCCTTTTAAACCTCTAAAATCAATAATTACAGCCGAAAATCAAAAAAAAAAAATTATTTTTGTCAAAAAATTTTTAATTTTTTTTTCCAAAAATTGACATAAAATGGCTCAAAATTACCCAAAATTACCGAATTTTGGCTCAAAAATTGCTCAAAAACCCCAAAATTTGCAGATCCTCCTTCTCTGGAAACGTCGTTACCGTATTCGGAGCATCCGGCTTCTTGGGACTCCCAGTTGTCAATAAATTCGCGAAAAACGGATCGCAAATCATTATTCCATATCGACAGGATCCGTATTATATGAGAGAGCACAAAGTGTTGGGAGAACTCGGACAAGTCCTCTATTTCCCGTTTGAGCTCAAGGATGAGGAGAGCATTCGCAAGGTAGGGCTTAAAAATGCAATTTTGAGCTTAAAGAGGCCATAAAAGCCAAAAATTAGCTCCAAAAATTGCAAAATTCGGTCAATTTTACCCAAAAAATCAATTTAAAAGCTAGAAATAGCACTAAAAATGAGGATTTTAGACATTTTTGCACCTTAAAATTGCTGAAATTTGTGTCATTTTTAGCTGGAAAATTGCTGGGAAAATGAGATTTCCGGCCGTTTTGAGCCCTAAAATGGCTGAATTGTTCAATTTTTGACTATAAAAACGGCTCTAAAATTCAAAAATTACACGAAAAATGGATTTTCAATCATTTTTATATCTCAAAAATCGCTGAAAATCGCAAATTTCAGCCCTCAAAAGCTGAAAATTCAGGTTTTTCTGCCTAAAAATCACTAAAATTGCCCCATTTTTCAGGTCGTCAAGTACTCGAACGTCGTTGTCAACTTGATTGGAACACGCGTCCCGACTGGGTAAGGAAAAAGACCATTTTCAGACGAAAAATTTACTGAAAATGGGCGGAAAAACAAGAAAATTCAAATTTGGAGCTCAAATTTGGCTGAAAATCACCTCTTTTCAGCCAATAATGACTTTTTTGATCTGAAAATCGTGAATTTTGCAAAAAAACAACTATTGATAAATCTAAACTCAGCTCACCGCGAGCTTCAAAATGAGCCCCAACACGACTAGGCTCCGCCCACTTTGAGGGGCTAGAGCGCCAGAGAAGCGAGACACACTGCGTCTCTAACCCGAAAATTCAAAGTGGGCGGAGCCTAGGCGTGTGGGGGCTCATTTTGAAGCTCATGAGGAGGCGAATTCAAAAAACTGATTTTTTTGAAATTTCAGTTAAAATTGACCGGGATACGGTAGTTTGGAATTTTTGGAAAAATTTTCAAATTTTTCAAAAAAAAAACTGTTTTAAATTTTTTTGGTTTTTTGGTTTCGAAATTTCGAAATTTCGATTTTAGAACCAATTTTCTTATTTTTTTACGATATTTTTTTAATCTGAAAATGGCTCGAAAATCGATGTTTTGACCCATTTTCCGGCTCAAAACTCTAAATTTTGGACTATTTTCGTCTGAAAAACCTGATTTTTGGCTCAAAATCTTCAAAATCGCTGTCCAAACCGATTTTTCAGACCATCTTTTTTTGACAAAAGACCCTTCAAAGACGATGCGCCTTTAAGAAAATTTTGAAAATTTCAGATTTCTGGCAATTTTTGAGCCTTCTAGACCTTTCTTTTGGCGCCTAAACTCGAGATTTAAGACTTTTTTCGTCTGAAAAACCTGATTTTCGACTCAAAACTCTATAATTTCTTCCAGAAACTACAACTACTACGATGTCCATGACACTGGAGCCCGTCGCCTCGCAAAAATCTGTAAAGAGATGGGCGTTGAGAAATTCGTGCACCTCTCAGCCCTCGGAGCCACCGTGGACCCACCAAAAGGACATTTCGTCCAGAAATCCGAATTCCTTCGTTCCAAGGCTCTAGGAGAGATTGCGGTCCGCGAGGAGTTCCCCGAGGCGACAATCATTCGTCCATCGGTCATCTACGGAGAACTGGATGGATTCATTCAGTACTATGTGTCGAGATGGCGAAAAACCCCACTGGATCATGTTTATTTGTACAAGAAGGGAGAGCAGACGTATAAGATGCCGATTTGGGTGAGGAAAAGGCTTAAATATGGTGGAAAAAACGAAGAAAATGGCTCAAAATGGACCGAAAAAATTGACTGAACGTCTGAAATTTGCTAAAAATCGCTGAAAAACGACTGAAAACCCCCTGAAAATTTAAAAAATTTTTGCCGAAATGGCTGGAACCACCAAAAACCCGAAATTTTAGACATTTTTCATTTAGAAAATATAATTTTTGACCTGGAAAATCGATCAAAATAGACCAAAAACTAAAATTTTTGGCTAATATAGGCTGAAAATCGAGCAAAAACGGCTAAAAGTGAGCTGAAATTGACTAAAAATTTTGGGCTGAAAATCGCCAAAAATGGCTTGAAATGGGCCGAAAATTCAGAATTTTCGACAATTTTTGATACTAAAATTTGTAATTTCATCAGAAAAAATGCTGAAAAAATTGACCGAAATTGATTGAAAATCGTTTGAAAATAACTGAAATCCATGAATTTTGGCTCAAAAGTTTGAAAGATCGGACCAAATCAACTCAAAACTCAAAGTGGGCGGAGCCTAGGAGTGTTGGGGCTCATTTTGAAGCTCAAGTTGAGCCAATTCCATTAAAATCAATCAAAAATTTGAAAAAAATCGATTTCGCGGCTGAAAATGGCTGAAAACCTTTCTGAAATCGTTCAATTTTGACTGGAAACCCCCAAGAAGTAATATAGAAAAAATCAAAGTTTTTGGCTGAAATCTCTTGAAAATTGTCAAAAAATGGTCGTAAAGGGCAAAAAATTAACTGGAAAAGTCTGAAATTAAGCTGAGCAATGTCTTCTTCTTCAGGTTGGAGACGTTGCTCAAGGAATCGACCGTGTCGTCAACGATCCAACAGCCAAGGGACACACTTATGAATTCGTCGGACCCCATTGCTATCAACTGTCGGAACTCATTGATTTCATGTACAAAAAGGCGCATTGTCTGCCGGATTTTGGATTTAGGTATGTGCGATTTTTAGGTACTTTTAAGCCTGAAAATAGCTGAAAATAGCTTATTTAAGCTCAGTTTGACACCCAAAATCAGATTTTGGGAGTGTTTTTGACCCCAAAAACATAATTTTCAGATGATTTTGACCTCAAAAAACCAGAATATTGGAGCTATTTTACCCTTTTTTTGGCCCTAAAATTGGGAGATTTTGAACTGAAAATTGCTGAAAACATCATTTTTAGAGGAATTAGACCCCGAAAATCGGAAAATTGTGCTCAAAATGACAAATTCTGGTCGATTTTATGCCAAAAAATTGGGAAAAAGAGCATTTTTTGCCAGGAAAATGCTGATTTTCAGATTTTTTAGCATTTTCAGCTCCAATATGCTCTTTTTCATTTCAGATACAAGCGTCACGGACTCCCGGACCCATACTTCATGGCTCTGACGTTGGCAACTGAGTTGTACGGAAAAGTGTTCAAGTGCAAAGTTCCATTGAACCGAGAATGGATGGAGTACATTGTGAGTGTTGGAATCTGGCTGAAAATTGGCTGAAAATTCGAAAAAAAAGGCAATATTTGGCTTTAAAATAGCTAGAAAATGCAAAAAAATCGCTCAACATCGGTCGAAAATGGACCAAAACCGCTTAAATGACCACTTTTTGCACATTTTAAGACCCAAAAATCATGATTTTCATGTCCTTGTGCCTTTAAAATGACTCACTATAAAATAAGCCAAAAAAGCTGGAATTTGGCCGAAAAAACCACATTTGGCTTTTTTTAAGACCTGTAAATGATGAAAATACTCAAAAATCACGATTTTCAAGTCCCTGTACCTTTAAAATGGCTCAAAATGCTCCAAAACTCATTTCAGGAAGTCCAAAGCGATGTGCTGACTGGCGAACGAACTCTCGCCGACCTCGGCGTCCGCCGATTGACAGAATTCGAGTTGGCCGGCGGTCAACAGGCATTCTATCGATCGTTCAATCGATATTTCGAAGAGCAATACGGAGAACTTCCAGCACCACCACTTCCACTCCGGTTGGTACGGGGTTTTGGGGAAATGGATGAAAATGCCCGAAAATTGGCTGAAAACGTCTAAAAACTGCCTGAATATACCCGAAAATTGGCTAAAAATGCCTGGAAATTAACTGAAAATGCTAAAAAATTCGTTGTAAATGCCCTAAAATTGGCTGAAAATCCTGAAAAAAGGCCTAAAATCGAGAAAATAGGCTCTGAAAAGGGGCGGGGCTAATTTGACATTGCTCAGCTTTTTAAAAATTCATAGAAAATCAGAATTTTGGGATAAAAAAGCATTGCTCAGCCTTAAAAACACAATTTTTAGCCGGTTTTTTCTCTATTTTTCAGTAAAAATTCTCCGCCTTTGAGCTACAGTAATCCATTGTTTTTTTTCAACTTTTTCATTTTCCAGATCACCACCACTCACCAAGAAGACGGTTGGAAGTGGAATCAAGACGGAAACGAGCAAAACTGTGGCTTTTAACTAAATTTTCCCCCATTTTTTCGTTTTATAACTCGATTTTTTGCTGTATTTCCAATCCCTCCCCCTACCTTTTCTCTTCGTTTCGTTTGTTTTGAATTCTTTATGTGTAGTTTAAATAGAGCGATTTTAAATTTTTTTTTCTTTTTTTTCTAGAAAAAATAGCCATTTTAAGCTGAATTTTGACTCAAAAAATCGCCAAAAATAGTTCAAAAAAGACTGAAAAAGTCCAATAATTGGCTAAAATTCCCCCCGAAAAATCAAGACAATCTCTGAAAAAAATTTCTTTGAAAAATTTTTTTTTAATTTTTAAAAATTAATTTCTAATTAAGTTAAATTGAATTTTTCTTTATTAGCCGGAAATAATTTTAGACGAAAAATTGTTTGACTGGAAAACCCCAGGTGTGGGTGATAATTGAATTTTTCTGGGGTTTATCAGTAATTTTGAGAAGTAGGTAGGTAAAATTGATTAAATTGGGAAATTTGCCCAATTTAATCTTGGAAAACCCAATTTGTTCCAATGGCCTAAATTTGTGAAAATCTTGGTTTTCTAGGCCACCAATTTCAAAGTTTTACAGCTTGAAAAAAAACTTTTTTGGTAAAATTCGAAATTTCACAATTCTGAGTATAAATCTGGGTATTTTGCTTACATATCTGGAATCAGCTCATCATTAGCTTCAAAATGAGCCCCAACATGACTAGGCTCCGCCTATTTTAAGGGCTAGAGCGCCAGAGAAGCGAGACACACTGCGTCTCTAACCTCAAAACTCAAAGTGGGCGGAGCCTAGGTGTGTGGGGGCTCATTTTGAAGCTGGTGGCAAAGCAAATTCAAAAATTTGAATTTCCGATAAATTTGGGAAGGATTACTGTAGTTAGGGCTCAAAACTCGAATTTTTTTAAATTTGGATTGCTCTGAAAATCGATCATAACTCGGTTCAGTTTTATGCTATTTTTTGAATCTAAGTTATATCCGACTCGAAATTTTATGAGCTTCAAAATGAGCCTAAACACGACTAGGCTCCGCCCACTTTGAGTTTTGAGGTTAGAGACGCAGAATGTCTCGCTTCTCTGGCGCTCTAGCCACAAAAGTGGGCGGAGCCTAGTCGTGTGGGGGCTCATTTTGAAGCTGATAATGAGCTGATTCTTAATTTGTGGTTAGTCTTAAATGTTGCTAGGAAAAATTTTCTGAAAATTTTCAGAAAAAAAAAAAATTTTTAATCAAACATTTTTCACTTCCCCTTTTTTCGAAAGTCTAGTTTCTTCAATTTCCCAAGAAACTTGAACGAAAGTAGTGATTAGTAATCTCGTAGTCTCTCTTTCTCTCACTTTCTAATCCATTTGTGCTCGGCGAGCCAAGTAGCCGGCCCGTAAATATCACTCACTTCTTGTTCTCCCCGCCAATTTTCGGTTTCCCTGACAACCCCCTCTTCTCCTGCGTTTTTGCTCTTTTTCTCAGTGCTCCTGCTCCGTTTTTGGAGCCCAAAAATGGAAATTTTGGCTCTTTTTCCTTTTTCTCCGCCCTAAAAAGTTTTCTATACAACTTTTTTGAAAATTTCCAAATTTCGAATCTTCCAGAATGTTCTAGAAACTCCAGAGAACACTAGAAGACATCTAGAATGCTTCGTAGATACAATTCCAAAAATTTGGACACCATTGTCTTGAAAAATCGACGGACCACGATTGGAAGTGCACCAAACTGCGATGTGGTACTCAAGGTGAGCCCTAGCTACCGTAATCTTGGTCTAATTTATTTACAATGTGAATTTTTGAATTTGTCAAGTTTTTAGCTTCAAAATGAGCCCCCACACGAATAGGCTCCACCTACTTTTGAGGCTAGAGCGCCAGAGACGCGAGACACTCTGCGTCTCTAACCTCAAAATTCAAAGTGGGCGGAGTCTAGTCGTGTTTAGGTTCATTTTAAAGCTGAGACCTTGACAAGTTCAAAAATTTGGTTTTTGATGTGATAAGACTACAAACTACAAAAAATATAACAAAAAAGTGTTTCAGGGAAAGGGCATCGCTGGCATTCATGCGTCAATCGAGTCGAATTCGATGGGCTATTTTTTAAAGGAACATTCGCTATCCGGAATGACTCGTGTGAATGATAAGCCGATTTTCGGACAGGTGAGCAAATGGGTTGGCGGGAAATTTGAATTAGAAAAAAAATTTTTTTCGAAAATTTTCAAAAATATTTTTTTTGAAATTTGAGCCATAACTACCGTAATCTGGGTCTGCTAATACCGATTTTTAAATTTCCGAATTTGTCGTGAGAGGAGCTTCAAAATGAGCCCCCACAAGCCTAGGCTCCGCCCACTTTGAGTTTAGAGGTGAGAGACGCAGTGTGTCTCGCTTCTCTGGCGCTCTAGCCACGAAAGTGTGCGGAACCTAGTCGTGTGGGGGCTCATTTTGAAGCTCACGACGAGCCAAATTCAAATTTTAGGGTTTGGACTGTTGAGAATTGGCGGGAAATTCAAAAATTTGAAAAAAAAAATTTTTGACAAAAGAATTTTCCAGGTCCAAATCCATAGTGGAGATTTAATCCAAGTCGGTGGTTCTCCTCCATTTGTATTTGATAGTGAATGGATGTTCGGTACAAGACCAAATTCCGCAAAAAAAGGAGCGGGGCTTCCGGTTACGGTACCCAATGGACCAGAAAAAGATGTTCCAATGCTGCCAATGATCACTGGGGTGAGTTTTGGCACCAAATTCAAAAATTTCAATTTTTTTATTTAAGAAGAAAATTCATCCACAACTGAGCCTTTCGGATTCTGCGGCCGCCATAAAAAAACGGTCGGAGTACTCGAGATTCTCAAAATCTGGTCCAAATTCTGAAAGTCTTCGGTCCTCAGCGTCTTCTACAGAATCTCGAGCGTTCTACAGTAACCAAAGATCTATAGGAAATAATTTGCTACAGAGAGTTGTCAAACTGCAAGCGGAACTCATGGAAAAGGATGAGAAGGTGAGCTTGAACCTATTTTAGCAGGAAAAACGTTTAGACTACTGTAACTTATGGATAATTGAGTCAAACTGTGTGACATGTTTATTTTCGAACTTAGCTTGAAAAGAGCTTCAAAATGAGCCCCCACACGGCTAGGCTCCGCCCACTTCTGGGGTCAGAGCGCCAGAGAAGCGAGACACGCTGCGTCTCTAACCTCGAAACTCAAAGTGGGCGGAGCCTAGTCGTGTTTGGGCTCATTTTAAAGCAAATCACTTGGCGAATTCAAACATTTGGTTTTCAAGGCAATCAGACTACAAACTACGGAGAAATCTCAGTTTCTTTGAAAAAAAAGTTTTTTCGAAATCAAAAAATCCAATTTTTTTCATTTTCCAGATCCGTCAACTTTCAATTCATACCCAACCACCATTTCCAAACCCCTTCTACTACCATCCACCAACACTTCCACCGGCTCCGCCCCTTCTCCATCAGGCTCCGCCCCTTCAAGCCACGCCCCCTTCAACTCAACAACTTGTTCCTTTAAGCTTCAGATCTCAAAATCAATCGATAAAACCGCAGAAATCGTTCGAATTGTATGCGTATCGAGCGTTTGTAGGCGCAATTACGTCACAATTAAGACAATTCAATGATAGGGTGATAAGACATCCCCAAAGGGACAGTGCCGAGTTGTTCAACGCCATGTGTCGAGCTGTTGATGTCCCATTGAGCTCCAGAATTGTTGTAAGTTTTGATTTCCACATTTAATCTGGAAGAGGACGTAAAATCTGATATCTTAAGCTTAAAATCAAGTTTCTAGGTAAAAAATGAGCCGAGATATGAGCATTTTAATTTTTGTCTTCAAAAATAGTTTTTTAAAGTTTGAAACTACAGTAACCTTCTAAAAAATTAATCATCTCTTGCAAAATTAATATTTATGAACTCAGCATGACAAGAGCTTCAAAATGAGCCCCCATACACCTAGGCTCCGCCCACTTTTAGGGCTAGAGCGCCAGAGAAGCGAGACACACTGCGTCTCTAACCTGGAATCTCAAAGTAGGCGGGGCATAGTCGTATGGGGGCTCATTTCAAAGCAGGGAACATGATAAATTTAAAAATTCAATTTTCAAGTCCATCAGACTGCAAACTACAAACTATAAACTACAATTTTCCAGGAAATTGAAAAGTACTGCGAAGCGGTGCTAATCGATAACGATTTCGAGGATGGCGACGAGCTGATGACTCGTTTGGATAGTTTTATCCGGGAAAGTCGTCGAGAGAAAATTCTCGAGCTCACAAATGAGCTGGAAGTTCTGATGCCGTTGATTCGCGACGCAGCGTCCAATGCCAGGGATAATATCAAAGTTTGCAATGTTTTTACACAGTGGAGTCGTCAATTTGGGGTAAGATACTTATGAAAACTTGAAATTCGAATGTGGCAGATCGAGAGCTTCAAAATGAGCCCCCACAAGACTAGGCTCCGCCCACTTTGCGTTTTGAGGTCAGAGACGCAGAGTGTCTCGCTTCTCTGGTGCTCTAACCTCAACAGTGGGCGGAGCCTAATCATGTTGGGGCTCATTTCGCAGCTGAAAACATGAGAGAATCTGAAATTTAAATTACAAACAGCTAGAACAAGAATGAACTGAGATACGGTAGTTAAAAATTTCAAAAATCCCGAAAGTCCCAAATTTCAGAAGAAACTACCGTATCTTGATGGCTACTGTACCAAATTGGTTGAAATTGACATAGTTGAATATGTCATGAGAAGAGCTTCAAAATGAGCCTGAACACGACTAGGCTCCGCCCACTTTGCGTTTTGAGGTTAGAGACGCAGAGTGTCTCGCTTCTCTGGCGCTCTAGCCCTGAAAGTGGGCGGAGTCTAGTCGTGGGGGGGGGGCTCATTTTGAAGCTCTTCGCAAGCTTATTTCAAATCTGTTATCCATTTTCTATGCATTTTAAATTTTCAGGACCTCCTCCGCAAGAATAGTTTCTCAGCCACCACACTGTTCCAGGCGATTGAAGACCTTAAAACTCAATTTTCCGAGGCACATGTGAGTTTTTCTGAAAATTCTGAAAATTTTGAATTTCAAAATTTTCAATTATTCCAGATGAGTCGTCATTGGTTGCCTCCAAGCATCACACCGATCCTCCGCTTGGCAGCTCTGGAAATCGAGAAGAGAGATGGAGACGTGACGCCTTCTTTGACTCCAAGAAAGCCACAAAATATTCTGGAACGACGGAATTCAATCGATATGACACTTGACACGTGTATCTCACAAGTTGAAACGATTAGTCATGAGATGGACTATCACATCGCAAGACTTTATAGAAAGGCCAAGGATTTTAGTGTAAGGCTTGTTTCTCTTCATAAGTTGATCTGAGCTTCATGAAACCTAATTTTTTGGATTTCTACTATTGAGAGCTTCAAAATGAGCTCCCATAAGAGAGGTCAAAGCCTAGGCTCCGCCCACTTTGGGCTAGAGACGCAGAATGTCTCGCTTCTCTGGCGCTCTAGCCTCTTTTTTCATTCTAAGTCGGGCAGTTTTGGCTCGAATCTCTTGAAAATCCTTTGTTTGTATTTCTCACGTGAAGAGCTTCAAAATGAGCTCCCACACGACTAGGCTCCGCCCACTTTTGTGGCTAGAGCGCCAGAGAAGCGAGACACTCTGCGTCTCTAACTTCAAAACTCAAAATGGGCGGAGCCTAGTCGTGTTTGGGCTCATTTTAAAGCTCGTAACGTCGTTAACTCAAAAATGTTATTTTCAAGCAAATTGAGTCAGAATTCATAGAAATTTCGGTAATTTTCATTTTTCAAGAAAACTAGAATTTTCAAAACGCGGTTATAACTCGGTTTATTTTTTAGCTTTTCTTTCAAACTACCATCTAATCGTCCTGAAATCTAATGAGCTTCAAAATGAGCCTAAACACGACTAGGTTCCGCCCATTTTGAGTTTTGAGGTTAGAGCACCAGAGAAGCGAGACACACTGCGTCTCTGACCTCAAAACTCAACGTGGGCGGAGCCTAGTCGTGTTTGGGCTCATTTTGAAGCTCTCACTCTTGCAAACTCAAATTCAGCAACATTTTTCCAGACTTTCCAACCCCTGGACCTGGATACCGTAACCCGAATTTCGAAAATTGTGGAATCCATGAAGTCCGGTGTGGAAATGCTTCTAGAACACTCGTTCAAAGAATCCCGTCCGAATTCAGTGATGTTTTTTGAAATCACAAATGAAGATATAAAAAATGTAATTCGAAAATCCGATGGAGAAAGCTTATCAGGCTCGCTGAGCTCACTGAAACGAGTTTCAGCTCCGCCGAAGATTCCAGAAGCTTTTAGCGAAGACGAAGAGATTCTGGAAGAGAGACGAGAGGTTGAAGGAGAGATTATGAAGATAATTGGAGGAATCGGAGAAAAAATAGGGTCAGATGAGCAATTGGAGCCCGCCAGAAATCAAGGAATGATCAGTTTGGATGCGACCGTTTTGAAGGTACTTTTTCAACTTTTAAAGGGTCATATTTCGAACAAATTGAGCTCAAACTATTTGAAAATACTTTTTCTAAATTAAGCGCGTTGAGAGCTTTAAAATGACCCCCCACACGCCTAGGCTCCGCCCACTTTGAGGTTAGAGCGCCAGAGAAGCGAGACACACTGCGTCTCTAGCCAAAGTGGGCGGAGCCTAGTCGTGTGGGGGCTCATTTTGAAGCGCTCTATCTGCCAAATGCAAATGCCTCATTTTCAGACTCTGATTCAACAATCCCAACGTCTTCTGGCCAGTTATGAATCCAACGATGAGCATCGTCGAAAACGTTCTGCCCCACCAATGATTTTGGTGGAAAATGAGGATCCAGAAGTATCGGAAATCGTGCCAGTGGAGCCAGAAGAAGTTAAGGATGAGCAATCTGAGGTTCCAAAAGATTCAGAATTCCCGAAGCCGGAATCAGAAGACGTGACGTCTTCTGAAGATGCTCCAGATGTCCCAATTCTAGATTTGAAAGGTTCAGAAGATCCAGAAGCTCCAGAAGTCGTCACGCCAAGATCTCCAGGATCTCCAGAAGAGCAGGAGGAGATTGCTCAGCTTAAAAAAGTGCTTTCGGAATCGTTGGAAAATTCAGAATCCCCGAAAATCGAGGATTCGGAATCTGGAAAATCTCCAGATTCTGAAGAAACTCCGATTTTGAGGAACCAGGAGACTCCAGAAGACGTCAAAGAGAATTCAGAAGACGTCAAGAATTCTGAAGAGCCTCCAGAAGACGTCAAGGATCCTGAAGACGTGACTAAAGATTCTGAAGACGTTAAGGATTCTGAAGAGGCTCCAATTTGTGCTAAACCGATTCAGGATGCTTCAGAAGACGCTCCAGAAGACGTTGAGACTTCAGAAGACGTGACATCTTCTGAAAACCATCGTCCAGCCACTCCAGAATTCCCGAATCCCAAAATCATCGCACCTGGATCCGATCTTCCATTCACGCTGATCATGCCAGAACAACCAGAATCTCCAGCACAGTCTATGATGACGTCACCAGACGATTCAGAATCCAAAAATCCAGAAGACGTCAAAAATTCAGAAGACGTGGATTCAGAAGGTATCAACGATGATTCAGAAGACGAGGCAGCTGACGAAGATGAAGAAGACGAAGAAGAAGAACAGGATTCTGAATCCGAGAAAACTACAGTACTCTACATCCCGTCAGAAGCCACACCACAGGAGCTAACTCCACAGAATTCAGAAGACGTGAAGGATTCAGAAGATGTCAAAAACTCAGAAGACGTTCCAGAAACTCCAGAAGACATAGAGAATTCAGAAGACGTCCCAAAAGAATCAGAAGACGTCGATGCTCCAGAAGAAAATCTGGAAAAATTAGAAGACGTTCCAGAAGACGTAAAACCCATAAGCAATGGTCATGTGCTTCGAGAGACGCGATCCGAGGATCGAATGTCCAGTCATTTGAGATCGCATATCAACACAGCGAGCGGAAAACCACATGTCACCTACCAGGTAACTACCGTAACCCACTTTTCCTAAAAATTCAAATTCCCCGCATTGAGAGCTTTGAAATGAGCCCCCACACACCTACGCTCCGCCCACTTTGAGTTTTGAGGTTAGAGACGCAGTGTGTCTCGCTTCTCTGGCGCTCTAGCCCCAAAAATGAGCGGAGCCTAGGCGTGTGGGGGCTCATTTTGAAGCTCTCAATCTCACAACTTCAGATTTCTAAATTTCCAAAAAATATAATAAAATTTTGAGAAGTTACGGTAGTTTGAATATTTCCAAAAAAATCAATTTATTTAAAGCCCCGTAACTCGACTCAATTTTCAGCTAGAAACTTGATTTTTATCTTAAAATGTGTCGTTTTTTCTGAAATTTCTGAAAATTACAGTACCCTATCCGCAACTACTATTCACCGCCCATGAAACGTCGATCGAAATCGGAGGATCAAAAAATCAAGGAGACACTGAAGAATCGACCGCCATTTGTGCTTTACTAATTTTTTTGAATTTTCGCTAATTTTTTCAAATTTTTTGTGATTTTACTCTATTTTTAAACTTTTTTTCAGCCAAGATTTCGATATTTCTAAAGCAAATGTGATATATATTTTATAGTGATTTCAGAGCAATAAATCTTAGTTTTTAAAAATGACTATAACTTTTTAAAAATTCTTTTAAACTCAGATTTTTGTTAAATTTTGAAATCAGCTCGTTGAGAGCTTCAAAATGAGCCTAAACACGACTAGATTCGGTCAATTTTGAGAAATTTGGTGTTTGCGGACTTTTCAAGCTACCGTAACCCGAAAATTCAAACTTTGCAGAACTCTATCGATATGGATATCAAAATGTCAAAAATTTTACAAGAAACCCAAAAATGTACCTCAAAAAATTTGAAAATGCTTAGTTTTTGAGATCTGGTGAAAAAATGCGTACAAAACACTGGATTTTACAACAACTCCAAGTTTTCAACAAAACCTTTCAGAAAAACTAAATTTCACTATAAAATTTAAGTTTCTCATAAAATTCTAGCCTAGAAGCTTTTTTCTGGTTGTTCTATCTCCATTTTTTAAAATTTGGTGTTTGCGGACTTTTTGAAGCTACAGTAACCCGAAAATTCAAATTTAACGGAATCTCATCGATATGGGTATCAAAATGTCGGAAATTCAAAGGGGAATTCGAAAATTAATATGGGAAATACTAAAAATCATTTATTTTCCAATAAAAGGGTATAAAAAGGAGATTTTCACTTTCTCCTTCTTTGCTCTTTTTTCAGAATCATTTCCAGTGCCTTCTCCTCTTTCGACATTTCTCGTGTTGGCATTTTCTTCTTTCTTGAAATCAGATTTTTGAATTTTTCAGACATTGTCTTCTTTTTCAGCATATCCGCTTTTCCATTTATTGCTTTTTCTTGTAGTTTGAATTCCGCGAAACTTTTCAAAAGCGTGGGACGTAATTTTGGCGAAACCTTGAAAGCTTCTGGGGTACTGTAGACAAATCGATATCTCATAAGTTGAAGGAGTCCAAAGATGAAAACTGGGACTACGGTACGTTTTGTCAGAATCCAACCATTTTGTTGCATATCGAATATTATCATGGACTGAAATTTATTAAAAATGTCTTAAAAAAGAAAAACAAAAAAATTTAGCCCCTGTGGGTTCGAACCCTGGTGTTGAGATTTCTAGCCAGGATCATTAACCACTTGGCCAAAAATCGTAAATTCTCAAATTTGACCCAGTAGAGTCGACTTGGGTATCAAAATTTAGGAAATTTAATGGTCAATTCGAAAATATAAATTTCAAGCTCTCAAGACGTTTCGTATTCGAGAATTGCAGTGTTTGCGCACAATACACCGGATTTTACGACAACTACAAATTTTCAGCAAAACCTTTCAGAAAAACTGAATTTTAGTACAAAATCTGGATTTCTCATGAAATTCTGGTTCAGAACCAATTTTTGTGGGTCATCTAGCTCAATTTTGAAAATTCAGTGTTTGCGGACTTTTGAAACTACAGTAACCCGAAAATTCAAACTTCCCGGAACCCTATCGATATGGGTATCAAAACGTCGGAAATTTCATGAGAAACTCGAAAATTATAATAAGAAACGTACCAAAACAAATCCAGGAAGCAAAACTTGGAAATGAAATTTTATGAACTTCCGAGTACTGTAGAAAATCCATCGGTATCGACGGTTTAGCGTCTGGAAAAAGTCATTTTCGTAGGTTTTGAATGGGGAATCTTACCAAAAAAATTGTGAATAATTTTTTGAAATCCGTGTATGCAAATGCCACAATTTGGGGAAAAGCAACATATGGAGCAAGTTGGAAAGCCAGTTGACGGTGTTCCTAAACGTTTAGAATCTGAGAATTCAAAGTTGAAACCTACAAATTTGGATTTGCCACGTTGAGAGCTTCAATATGAGCCCAAACACGACTAGGCTCCGCCCACTTTGAGATTTGAGGTTAGAGACGCAGTGTGTCTCGCTTCTCTGACGCTCTAACCCTAAAAGTGGGCGGAGCCTAGTCGTGTTTGGGCTTATTTTGAAGCTCTGCACATAACAAATCAAATGCTTTTATTTTCAAAACATTTGAGCAAAAACTAAAGAAGTTACAGTAGTTTGAAAAGGCTAGAGTGCAGAGAAACACACTGCGTCTCTGGCCTCAAAGTGGGCGGAGCCTAAAAGTGTGGGGGCTCGTTTTGAAGCTCTTGACGCGGGAAATTCAAAAACCTATGTTTCAAAAACTTAAATTTTGATTTTAAGAAGTTACGGTAGATTCAATTTTCAAAAAAACCTACACTCAAAAACAGATGGATAAAGAGTACTGTAGCACAGTGGAAGATAAGGACAATGTATCGAATGGCAAATTCTGGAAGTCTAGACGACGATTTAATTAATCGATAGATATGATCAACTGATCCTTGGGCCAGGAGCATCTGAAAATTTTTTATATTTTCTAAAAAAATGTTTTTTGAATTTTTTCAAAATTCGAAAATTCCCAAAAAACTCACCAAACTAGACATTTGCCAAAGACAAAAAACAGCGATAAAAATTAGCATGAGCAATTTTGAAGCCATATTTTGAAAGAAATATACGTAGAGGAACTCATAGATTTGCTCATCGTCGTGGAGTATGATTCCTGGAGAAACTTACTGTAGTTTTAGAGAATACTGTAGTTTTTCGAAATTGGGATTTCAAAATTTTGAATTTGGCGCGCTAAGAGCTTCAAAATGAGCCCAAACACGACTAGATTTGGTTAATTTTGAAAATTTGGACTTTCGTGGAGGGACCCAAAAATATTTGAAATTTTCAAATTTGAGCAACCCTAGTCGTGTTTAGGCTCATTTTGAAGCTTTTGCCAAAATACGCATTTTGCTATAAAAATCAGTCAAAGTGGAGCGAAACTCAGAAAGTTATGGCGGTTTTGCCGTATTTTCCATATTTGAAAGTTTGAAATTACTGTAACTTTATAAATTTCTAGAATAGTTTGATGAAAATAGTATATTTCGATTTGCCTTTTTAAGAGCTTTAAAATGAGTATAAACACGACCAGGCTCCGCTCACTTTGAGTTTTGAGGTTAGAGACGCAGTGTGTCTCGCTTCTCTGGCGCTCTAACCTCAAAAGTGGGGGGAGCCTAGTCGTGTTTATACTCATTTTAAAGCTCTCAACGAGGCAAATCTATTTATTTAATTTTTAATAACTTTGAGCAAAAACTTAGAAAGTTACGGTAATTTGAAACATGCTGGAGTGCAGAGAAACGAGACACACTGCGTCCCTAACCTCAATTCTCAAGGTTAAAGGCTTTTAGTCATGTTTATGCTCATTTTGAAGCTCTCCACGTGCCAAATTCAAATTTTCCTGTTGCAACTCACTAAAATCATCCACATTCAACATTCTCTTCTCAATTCGCTGCATATAAATTGTGGCACCAATCACTGCAGTCATTCCAAAAGTCATAAAAATTAGGACCAAAGCGAAAAATCCGAAAATTTTAGCTCGTAACAAATCGATAAACGGTCGATTTTCAAATGCATTGACAACTCCGATGGATATGTAACAAGCATCTACAGTACCAAATATCATCATGCTCTGGAAAGAAAAATGTCAAAAAAAAAACTTTTTTTTGGTTGAAAATTACATGAATCGCTGCATTGACCCAAGTTTTGAATTCCCCGAGTTTGGAGAAATCGGTTCCAATGATCTGGAAAAAAATTCAAAATTTTGTAAATTTTGAAAATTTTGAATTTCAAGTAAATCAGGCAGACAAAATTAATTTCTACTGCAAAATTCAAATTTCCCTTTAAATTCTAGCCTAGAAACGTTTTTCCTGGGGTTCCTGGCTCCATTTTGAAAAATTCGGTGTTTGCGTACTTTTGAAGCTACAGTAACCCGAAAATTCAAATCTCACCAAAACCCCTTGATATTAAAATGTCTGAAACTTTATGAGAAACCTGAAAAACTAGTTCAAAAATCTCTAAACCCAGTAGTTTGTAGGTATTTGGTGTTTACGGATAAAGCATCAGATTTTACGACAATTTACATTTTTCGCATAAGTCTCGAATGCAGCGTTGTTTTTGACGGGAAATTCGAATTTCTTATCAAATTCTAGTCTACAACCGTTTTTCCTGAAGTTCCTAGCTCCATTTTCATGAAATTCGGTGTTTGCGGACTATTGAAACTACCGTAACCCGGAAATTCGAACTTTGCTGAACCTTATCGATATGGGTATCAAAATGTCGGAAATTCTACGAAAAATTCAAATTTCTAAGTTTCAAGTTCCAGGAACTTCCAGAATTCTCAAAAAAATAGACTTACATGTATAAAAATTGTTGCATTTCTGTCCCATTTCCATACTAGTGCCACAGAAGTCAGTGTACATGTCACAATCATACCGTAGAATACAACATGTTGGATTCTGGTGGAATATTTTTCAACCAGGAGCAAGCTGACAAGAAACAAAAAAATCGCGAGGATAGTAGCCGCCGAGATGAAATGGGCGTGGGCGTAAGCTGGGTCGAAGATTCTGAAATATTGATTTTCAAAGATTGCAAATAGAATATTCGGATTCAGCGAAAAATTTGATAAATTTTGATACCCATATCGAGGGGTTTTGGTGAAATTTGTTTTTTCGGGTTACTGTAGTTTCAAAAGTCCGCAAACACTGAATTTTTCAAATTCGAGCTAGAAGATCCACGAAAAACGGTTCTACACTAAAATTTTATGAGAAATTGAGATTTTGCAATAGAATTAAGTTTGACTGAAAGATTTTGTTGAAAAATTGAAAAAAAGTAAAATTGTCGTAAAATCTGGTGTTTTGTTTTCTACTGTATCTCACAAGCTATACCGACCTATTGAATGTAGTCAAATTATCAATATATCAATAAAGCGTATTTACCTGTTTGGTGGAAGTTCTGCAGTGGAATGGCCTACAATAAACTGGTCCGATTGCAGATTTTTCAAAATTTTGAATTCGAAAAAATCCAAATCCGATTTTCCCTCTCTATAGAAAGCGTGCTCCATTGATAAACATTGATTTTCATGGAAAATTTCGTTTTCCAGGCAAATCGGGCGGTAGGCGTCTGAAAAAATGGAAATTCAGAAAAATTATGTGTTTGCGTACTTCGTAAACTACAGTATCCCGAATTTCGGCGGAAATTATTTTTCAAATTCAACTTTGAGTGCGAAATTCGGATTTCCGATTAAATTCTAGCCTATAAGCAATTTTTTTGGGCTTCCTAGCTCAATTTCAAGCAATTCGGTGTTTGCGGACTTTTGAAACAACAGTAACTCGAAAATTCAAATTTCACGAAGCCCTATCAATATGGGTATCAAAATTTCAGAAATTTTATGGCAAATCTAAAAATCTAGTCCAAAAATGCTGAAAACCAGTGGTTTTTCAGATACTGGGTGTTTGCAGATTAAACACTGAAATTTACGACATTTTTTGTTTCTGGGTGAAATATGAGTCTGAACTGATTTTTTGTACTAAATTCGAATTTTCCGTCTAATTTCAGCTTAGAAACAATTTTTTCGGGGTTTCTAACTCAAATTTGAGAAATTCGGTGTTTGCAGACTTTCGAAACTACAGTAACCCGAAAATTCAAACTTCACGGAATCCTATCGATATGGGTATCAAAATTTCACAAATTGTAAGTTAAGCTCAAATATAATACTTACAGTTTCTAGAATTATTCAGTTTTCAAAAAATTCCAAAAAAAACCTACTCATTCTTCCTTGGATCATAGATGGACCATCATAGGGGGGCCTAATAGCCGTCAGCGAATAAAAAAGGTCCAAAGCCATTGAAATAAATCGATGATCAAACCGAATACATGCCGAACTGATAAATTGAACTACAGTAACCAGTAATCCAACTCCAGAAAATATCGGAGCCCATCTATGGAAGATTACTGTAGGCGGCATGTTGGTGTACTGTCCCAAACAGTAGTGCACAGTGTTCAAAGGTATGGTGAGCAAGATTGTGGTGAGCAAGAATGGAATCAAGAAGTACCCTGAAAGAATTGCGTACGAAACACCACATTTTACGACAAATTCGATTTTTCAGATAATTGGCTGAATTTGGCTGAATTCCGTCACAAAATTTGGATTTCTCATCAAATTCTGGGCTTGAACCAATTTTGTTAGGTCCTCTAGCTCAGTTTTGAAAAATTCGGTGTTTGCGTACTTTTCAAACTACAGTAACCCAGAAAATTAAACTTCACGGAACCCTATCGACATGGGTATCAAAATGTCGGAAATTTTGCGCTGACTTCAAAAATTACAGTGAAAATTTTCAAAAACTCAAAATCAGGAAAAAAATTTGAAAAATCAGAAAAACCTCACATCCCCCAAATCTCATCATCACAAACGGAAATCCCATGGCATGAGAGATATTCAAGCCGGCCATTACTGTAAAAAACCAGCCACGTCTTTTTTCGGTTACTGTAATTCTCGGAATGGCACTTTCATAGACATCGTCGATGAGCTGAAATTTTTGATTTTTTTTGTTCAAAAATCTTGATTTCAAAATTTTGTGATTTTTTTCGAAATGTGATGAAACAAACAAAATATTACGGATCAGTATGTTGGGAGCTTCAAAATGAGCCCAAACACGACTAGGTTCGCTCAAATTTGAGTTTTGACCTACCAACCGCGACGCAGCCGCAACGCAGGGGTCAACTGTCAAAGTTGAGCTAGGCTAGTCGTGTTCGGGCTCATTTTGAAGCTCTCAGCGCGCCAAATTCGAATTATCAGCTCATTTCTATTTACCTCTTGAGGATCTAGAATCAAAGCGACATCACCGGTTGGGGATTTGATAATTTCTTCATCTTCATTCTTCAAATTCGTCATAAATGTCCCAATTTGTTCGTCATCTCTAATATAAAACGGAACACAGTCAAAGTATTCATCTAATTTTGATTTTGCAATTCTTTTTATCCAATTGAAAGTATGATTTTCACGAGATGCCAGTTTGACATCGTCTGAATCGTCACTAAAAAAGAGATACTGAGTTTGAACTTAAACTTCAAGATTTAAAATTTTGACATTCTAATTAGTCACGATTAGAGCTTCAAAATGAGCCCCCACACGACTAGGCTCCGCCCATTTTGAGTTTTGAGGTTAGAGACGCAGTGTGTCTCGCTTCTCTGGCGCTCTGACCTAAAAATTGGGCGGAGCCTAGTCGTGTTGGGGCTCATTTTGAAGCTCTAAACGTGAGAAATTAGAAATTGAACGAATTTTTAAGTTTGGAGCAAATCTAGCCAATTTATCAGGATTTGAATATTTTACATGAATTTTAATTCGAAATTGGAAGTCCTGTAACTGTTTTCATTTTTGTCTAATTTTAATGAAATTCGCAGTTTTGAAATCGGCTCAGTGAGAGCTTCAAAATAAGCCCAAACACGACTAGGCTCCGCCCACTTTCGAGGTTAGAGCGCCAGAGAAGCGAGACACACAGCGTCTCTAACCTCCAAACTCAAAGTGGGCGGAGCCTAGTCGTGTTTGTGCTCGTTGTGAAGCTCTCACTGAGCCGATTTCAAAACTTTTATTAATTTTCGGTGTTTACCTCTCATAGAACTCTGGATCCTCGATTACGGTACTCGATGATGTCTCATCGTTTTCAGTGATGGATAAGGGCATGGTTTAAAGGTTACAAAAAAAAAGAAATTGAAACAGGTATCGTAATTTTTATTTTTTATGCAATAGAGGTGAGAATAAAAAGAGAAATTTTCAGAGAGTTCCAGAAAAATTTCAGATTTTGTGGCTATTGGGATTTTTTGGGTTACAAGGTGGCTAAAACGTGGGGGAAGATGGACATTTTTGGGGGGACTCAGGGGAATTTCCACGTGAAAAATCGATAAATCAATGAATCGAATGACATCTGACGCGATACATCCTCTCGCACGTTTTACTGGTTTTGCGCGCCATCGTAGGGGTGCACTGAACAACGATTTCTCCATTTGGAAGCACTTTTAGACGTTGACCGTACTCTCTGGAAATTGAAATTTGGGATTTGAAACTATTAAACTTGAATTTGTCGCGTTTAGAGCTTGAAAATGAGCCCAAACACGACTAGTCTAGCTGAATTTTGATTTTCGACTTACTAACCGCGACGCGACCGCAACGCATTGGTCAAATTTCAAATTTGAGCAGACCTAGTCGTGTTTAGGCTCATTTCAAAGCTCACAAAACGATAAGTTTGAAAACCTATGAATTTTTCAGCTAAAACAAAAAATACGGGTTTTATGGCGATTTTTCAACAAAACTGATTTTTTTTCAAAAAGCCAAATATACTGTAACTTCTCAAGTTTCCACTCTATTTGAATGGTTTTTGCAGTTTTCAATTTTTGACACTGGGTGCTTTAAAATGAGCCGAAACACGACTAGTCTGGCTCAATTTTGAATTTCGACCTACTAACCGCGACGCGACCGCAGCGCGTAGGTCAAAACTTAAAATTGAGCTAGACTAGTCATGTTTGGGCTCATTTTAAAGCTCTCAACGTCTCAAATTTGAATTTCTAGTCTATGTTTAGGTTAATGAACTCACTTTTCAGCTTTGAGCAAAATAATGAGCTTACGGTAGAATGATCCGTGGAGAAGCATTTTTTTTTTCAAATTTTTCTAAAATTTAGGAATCCGTGTGCAATTGAAAGACTGAATGTTTGTCAGAGAAGCCAAGTTGGGCGGGGAATTCCAAAAAATGTACGAATTTTTGGGACCAAAAATTGAATTAAACAATTTTCGGGAGGCGAGGGTGGAGGAACCAGTCTCCGGATTTTCGAAATTTGATTAAAATTTTTTTGGGATCTATCTTGCAGAAAAAAAAGAACATAATTGAATTAAATTCCGGAAATTCCAAAAAAAAAATTTTTTTCAGCACAAAAAAATTTTCAGCCAAATTGGAAAAAAAAACTATACATACAAAAAAAAGAAAAAGAACCAAACTATATACAAAAAACTCAATTTAAAGAAAAAAAAAATCAAATTTTAATTTTCTTCTTGTTCAGCGCTCGAGCCAGGACCAATTTCGAACGAGCCTCCTCGAATTCCATGAGCACTTTGATGATTCTTTGATAGAAATCCGAGCGGAGCCTGAAAAAATCTATAA
The DNA here is from genome assembly GCA_027920645.1 of Caenorhabditis nigoni. Lineage (NCBI taxonomy): Eukaryota > Metazoa > Nematoda > Chromadorea > Rhabditida > Rhabditidae > Caenorhabditis > Caenorhabditis nigoni. The sequence goes on along the minus strand of CP115866.1, from coordinate 3,330,607 downwards.
AAATGTCTGAAAATGGTTCTAAACGAAAACCAAAAAATTTTAGCCCAGAAAGTTTCGAACTCCCGACCTTCAGATTTGTAGGCAAAGCGGCTAGCCACTAGGCCAAAATGTCGATTTTTTGGAATTTGAGCGAAATTGCTCGATATGGGTATCAAAATTTCAGAAATTTCATTAGGAATCTGAATATATAAATTTCAGGTATCAGAAATAAAGATTTTACTCGAAAATCGGATGAATACATCATACTTTACGACATTTCAAATTTTATGATGAAATAATGAGTCTAAGATTTCGAACTAGCAAAATTCAAATTTCTCATCAAAATTTAGCTTAGAAAGTTTTTTTCTGGGGTTCCTAGCTTAATTTTCAGAAATTCGGTGTTTGCGTACTTTTGAAACTACAGTAACCCCAAAACACGAACTCTACGGAATCCTATCGATATGGGTATTAAATCGTCAGAAATTTTATGAGCAATTTGAATCTAGTAATCAAAATTGCCCAAAATTTCTCTTTCTTTGAAAAAATTCTGAAAAAACAAAAATTTCCCAAAAAAACTACTCACCCCATATCCGCCATCTTGCTACCGTATTTCAGCTGGTACAGTATATCTCTAGCCATGAAGTGTCTAGACTGAGCAATGCAGTTTGTTTGAACACACACGATTCCAGAAGGCTGTCCCTCTTGTCCAACCTTTTCCAGGGAATTCTGAAATTTTCGAATTTTTCAAAAAATGTTCAATGGAGCGCATTTGCTTACTCTGGGGGTTCCAAAATAATTGATATCGATTGCCTGACCCACAAACATCTCATATAATGAGTTGTGGCTGATTGGACGCCAAAGATGAATCTCAGAGTTGGATCTGAAATTTTTTAGAACATTCTTGCTGAAAATTAGAGACTTTTCTGAGTTTTATGCTACATTTCAAGAAAAAATGTTATCAGATTCGAATTTCCCGCTAAATTTCGCTCTAGAATCATTTTTCCCCGAGTCGCCAGCGATTTGTTTTAGGTTTTCTGGGTTACTGTAGTTTCAAAAGTCCGCAAACACCAAATTTCTCAAAATTAAGCTAGAAATTTTTAAAAATTGATTTTAGACTAAAATTTCATGAAAATTTGGAATTTCATGCCATTAAGACTCCTTGATTCATGATTTCCATCGAAAATTCGATTTGTCGTAAAATTTGGTGTTTTGTCTGCAAACACCAAATATTTACAAACTACTGGGTTTTGAAGTTTTTTAAACTAGTTTTTCAGATTCCTCATGAAATTTCCGACAATTTGATACCCATATAGATACAATTCCATAAAGTTCGACTTTTCAGGTTACTGTTGGTTAGAAAGTACGCAAACACCGAATTTCATGAAAATGGAGCTAGGAACCCAAGAAAAAAGTTTCTAGGCTAGAATTTGATGAGAAATTTGAATTTCAATTTTTCAAATCTCTGCGTTTGCTCGTTTTCTAGAAATTTTCAAATTGTCGTCAAATTTGGTGTTTCGGTCGGCATCACCTTCAAAATAGAGCTAGAGAACCCCGGAAAGCAGTTTCCAGACAAGAATTTTGTAAGGAATTCAAATTTTTACCTTCCAGGCTCCAGCGAAATATACATTGACCCATAACCAGCAATATACTGTCGTCCCCAGTAGTCAACAGCCATAATTCTAAGCATGAGCAATGGAGACGAATCCAAAGTTCTGGATTCGAAAACAAACTCCAGAATAAATCCAAAATTTATGATTTCTCCGGATTCCTCAGCTGAAAATCTTTGAGATCTTCCAGATGGATTTTTGGATTTCAGTGAAATTCCAGGTGGGATTTGTAGTTTGTAGTCTATGGTGAGACCTTCATCGAATAGAAAATCCAAGCCTTTTTCTGAAACTTCTTAGATTTTTGTCAATTAGAGCAAATTTGCTTACCCAATGAAACATTAACCACAGATTCCACCAAACCGTCTCTAGCCGCCATGAATGTTTCAGATTCCGGGATACTGCTCTGAAAAATTGATTTTTTTAAGGAAAACCATCAGTTAGGCAGTTTTGAAAACAAGAGAATCAAATTTCCCATAAAATTCTGGTCTAGAAACTTTTTTCCGGGAGTTCTCTAGCTCCATTTTGAATGAGATTCGGTGTTTGCAGACAAAACACCGAATTTGACGACAATTTAAAAATATCTAGGGGACAAGTAGCCTGAAATTTTTCAAAAATTAAAAATTCGAATTTCTCATCAAATTCTAGCCTAAAAACGTTTTCCTGGGGTTCCTAGCTCGATTTTAAGAAATTCGGTGTTTGCGGACTTTTGAAACTACAGTAACCCAAAAATTCAATTTTTACGGAACCCTACCGATATGGGTATCAGAATGTCAGAAATTTTATGAGGAATCCAGAAATGTAACTGAGAACTTTTGAAAATTTCTGGCTTTCAAGAAATTTCCCAAAAACTACAACCCACCACACTGGTTCTTCCCTTTCGACTGCGTCCAAGTGTCTCCTCAACCAATTGATCTTCTCTTCCTTGATCTTTATCATCGATTTTGATTTTCACAATATAATCACCAAATTTTGTCTCCAGAAGAATCTCATCCTGGTCGATGGCCGGTTCTACAGTAATCCGATTCGAATCGGTTACAGTAATCCGGGCCAGGAGCTCCACGGCTGAGGGATCGCTGGAAATGAACAGTGATTATGAAAATTTCAAAAAATTTCAGGCATTGTGATACCAATATCATGGGGTTTTGAAGAAATTCGATGTTTTGGGCTACTGTAGTTTCAAAAGTCCGCAAACACCAAACTACTCAAAATGGAGGTAGGACCCCAGTGAAAAACGTTTATAGACTAAAATTTGATGAAAAATTCGATTTTCTTGTTTTCACGCGTGGTTTTCATTAAAAAGTTCAAATTGTCGTAAGATGTGGTGTTTTGTCCGCAAACACCACAAAATTTCTCAAAATTGAGCTGGGAACCCCAGAAAAAACGTTTCTAGGCCAAAATTTCACGAGAAATCTGATTTTCTTGTTTGCAAAGATGCCAGACTCCTGGTTTTCATGAAAAATTCAAATTGTCGTGAAATGTGTTGTTTTGTCCGCAAACACAAAATTGTTTAAAATTGAGCTAGGAACCCCAAGAAAAAACATTTCTAGGCTAGAATTTGATGGAAAATTCGAATCCAGCATTTATTTTTATCTATTCTGTACGATTGTCTCAAAATTTCAAAATTTCAGAAAAATTGGATTTCTGATTTTTTTTTCAAAAATAATTTTTTGGACTTACTCAATATCCATTGGTCCCAATCTGGCGAAAATGTACAAAAATTGTTTTTTGGTTTCCGGTCGGGTCGCCGGGGTGTCTCTCCACATCATATAGTCATTTCCAGGTCGTCTGAAAGTTTTGAAAATCGAAAAAATTCAAATTTGGCGCCAAAAATTTCAAAATCCTACTCTTTCAAATCGATTTCCTTGATTTCTGTTGGTTTTTCCGGTTTATATCCATTTAGAAATTCTGGAAATTCCTCATTTCCATGAATTGTGAAGATTCGGCTGTTGCTAAAAATTTTTTTTAATTGAAAAAATTTTTTTTTTCGAAACTTTCAAACCTATTCTCAAAATGCCCAATTTTGTCATTCCATCCGAATTTGACGTCATCTAGTCGATTCTTTGTCGGTTTTTCATCAATTTGAGCATTTTCCTGACCGAATTTGTCAAAATCCAAGGATTGGATGCCTTTTTGAAAAAGTTGAACTCTGAATTTTGAAAAAAAATTCAGGAATTCAGAAATTCAGAAATTCAGAAATTCAGGAATTCAGAAATTCAGAAATTCAGGAATTCAGAAATTCAGAAATTCAGAAATTCAGAAATTCAGAAATTCAGAAATTCAGAAATTCAGAAATTCAGAAATTCAGAAATTCAGAAATTCAGAAATTCAGAAATTCAGAAATTCAGAAATTCAGAAATTCAGAAATTCAGAAATTCAGAAATTCAGAAATTCAGAAATTCAGAAATTCAGAAATTCAGAAATTCAGAAATTCAGAAATTCCAGAATTCAGAACTTCAGAAATTCAGAAATTCAGAAATTCAGAAATTCAGAAATTCAGAAATTCAGAAATTCAGAAATTCAGAAATTCAGAAATTCAGAAATTCAGAATTTCAGAAATTCAGAAATTCCAGAATTCAGAACTTCAGAAATTCAGAAATTCAAAATTTTTAAAAATCCAAAAAAATTTACCGTAAGCACAAATTCTCCAAGGGACCTGCAAATCCAAAAGTACTAGAATTTCTCGGCATTATTCCATATAAAATTGAGCCAAAAAGAGCCCCCTTGGGGGCTCTTTCGGTTGCCAAGGGCAACGAGAAGCGAGAGAGTGGGGGAAGAAAGAGGGCGCAGAGAAAAAAAGAGAGAAAGAAGGAGAGAGGAAGAGGGAGGATGAGAGAGAGACGCAGAGAGAAAATAGAGTCAGGGGAGGAAAAGAAGAAGAAGAAGCTTGAAGAGCAATTGTTAATGACTGGTATTATTGAAAACAAAAATCGAAGAAGGTAGTAATTAAAAAATAGACAAATTTCAAATTTCAAAAACAAAAATATAATTAAAACTGAACGTTTAGAACAGTAGCGCTACATGTGTACTGCACATGGTCTCAACTACAGTAACCCTGTCTAAAAAGCTAGTGGCTATGCATTACAGAGTTTATGGTATTCTTAAACTTCAGCGGTTTTTAGCTCAAACCCATGACTCATTATTTCCATGATAAATCTAGGCTTCCAAAATCTGTAAAAAAATTGTATGTACTTTATTCAAAAATATAAGCTTTTATAATGGTAATATGAAGGATGATGACCAATAATCAAACTTTATATACCAGTAAAAACAAAAATGAGTCATGGAAAAATTTCAATAACATTTCCCGGAGCATAACTACCGGGTTAGTTGAAACTAGTTGTAATCGAAAATTATATTATTTTGAAGTTTTTTTATAGGTACCTTTTACAATTTATCTTATTTGAAAATGTCCAATTTAAAGCAAGTTACAAGCTAAACAACGGAAGGAATCATATTGGTTCTTGACATTCGGGGTTTAAATTCATCCTCCAGCAAATAAATCAAACTCGATAGTAGAGAAATTTTATATCGTCTTGAAGCGTGTTTATTTTCTACTTTTAGCAGTTTAAATTATTCGAAAATGTCGACTTTGAAAAAAGTTACAAGCTAAGCAACTTGAGCAACAGTGGTGGTGGCTGCGATCTATAGTGCTGCCTGTTTTTCACTCCCTTGACAACTAGCAGGGTCTTGAAAGTAGACAAATATTATATCATTTTGAAGCTCATTTTATTTCCTATGTTTTGCGATTCGAATCGTTCAAAAGAGTCAAAGTTGAAGCAAGTTACAAGCTAAAAACATAAAAATGGTGGTAGTGGCTGCAATCTTCAGCGCCACCTGTTTTTCACTTCCTTGTCAACTAGCGGGATATTGAAATTAGACTAAAGTTATATTATGTTAAAGGTTTCTTAATTCCGTACATTTTAATTTCAAAATCCTTAGAAAGTGTCAATTTTGAAGCAAGTTACAAGTTCAAAAATGCAAGAAACAGCATTGGTTCCTTATATGCTGTGTTCATCGCTTCCTACACTAGACAAGAGTCTTTAAACCCTAACCATGTTGCATATCATTTGGTAGCCCTTCTCATTTCCCACATTTTGAACTTATTTACAACCCAATATGTCAAAAATGAAGCGAGTTACGGCCTGTCAAACAATTGCTTGCCTTAATTACACCCCATAAACCTCCTCCCAATAGGTTTCCCAGAAACCACTCATTAGTTGTATACATATTATTTTTTCACACTCTCTCTGTCTCTGCGTCTCTTTATCTTTCTTCTGATTTCAAAGCATACCTTGTGGTAGTAGTTAACTAACTAGCATACCGTTGGGATTCACCTGAAATTTTTCTTCCCTTATTTTCCTTCTTTTCCAACTTCAAAACTTGCCAGTTGTATAGTAGTGACATTCACTTGCTTCCATGTTCTTATCGATTGATAACCTTTAATTGATCCTAAATCTTTTCAAAGTTGATATTTGTGGCTTGTTTGAAATCGAGGACATAGGAAATGAAAAGAGCTACAGAATGATATAAGAATTCTCTAGTTTTGAATACCTGCTAGTTGAGAAGGGGTGAGAAGAAGGGGCTTGGTGTCTCTTGCCCTTTAACTTGGCTGAAACTCAATATTTTTTGACATACTAAAATGCAAAATGTAGGAAATTAAAAGAGCTTTAAAATGATATAAAATGTGTCTAGTTTCAAAATTTCGCCAGTTGAAAAGGAGAGAGGAGAAATAGGCGGCGTGATATATCGTCACCACCACCATCGTTGGTGTTGTTTAGCTTGTAACTTGCTTCAAACTTAATATTATTTAACAATTAAAATTGCAAAATGTAGAACATTGAAAGATCTTTAGAATGGTATATAATGTAGTTAGGGTGCAAACGTTCTGAAAATTAAGAAAGAGGTTAGAAACAGACGGTGCGATAGATCGCATCCACCACAACTGTTGCTTGCGCTGTTTAGCTTGTAACTCGGCTTAAACTTAATATTTTTGATCATACTTAGTTGGATACTGTAGGAAATTAGCAGAGTTTCAAAATAATATAAAATTCTTCTAGTTTTGAAATTCCGCAAGTTGAAAAAACGCGCGAAACCGGGAGCGCTATAGATCGCACCTTTCCATCTCTCTTGTCGCCTTTGTTTCTCAGCTTGTGACTTGCTTCAAACTTGATTTTATTGAACAATTCAAACTGCAAAATGTTGGAAATTAAATAAGCTTTAAGATAATATACAACTTGCCTAGTTCCATATCATAACTTTCGGAGCAGGACTTCTTTAATCAAGCACATCCGATTGGAGCCAAAATTTGACCTATGTGTATACATATAGAAGTATTTTTCTATATGCGCAATATCAAAACCTACTGTGTTTCATACCATTTTGTAGCAATTTTTGAGTTCAACCTTTCCCATTTTAGTGTTTTTAAGAATGTTGAGTTTGAAGCGATTTACAGGACAAAATGTTGAGAACTCCAAATCGCACCCACTAAACCACCAGAAGAACGCATTTTTCCCAATGTTCCTTAAATCGAAACTAGTCGTGTTGTATATCAATTTGTAGCCGTTTTCAAGCTCTATGTATTCCAATTTATTTCATTTCAAAGTTTTTATTTTGAAGGGAATTACACACAAAAACGTTAGTGACATCATAATGCTCCAGGGGGAATGTCATTGACATTTTTCCATGACTCACTTTTTGTTGTTTACTCGTAAAGTTTGATTATTGATCATTATATCCTAATTACAATGTTATCTTAGCTCCTTTAAATTTTATTCCGAAAATATTCAAATTTCCAGCATGACCGACCAAATCGTCAAGTGCCACTGGTACTTTCCAATTGACCTGAAAACCCATTCGGTTCATTTCACCCAGAACATGAGAACTGGAAAATCGGATTTGATGGTCGACAAACAGGTAATGATTTTTCTGAAATTTTACACATTTTTGTAGTTTTTACGCTTTTCGAGGCGTGCGCCTTTAAAGCTTGCGCACGTTTTTGGGGGTTTGGGGGTAGCTAACTTTAAAGGCGCATATCTCAAAAACCAAAAGAGTTATCTAAATTTTACAAACTACAAAATTATAGAATATAAAATTTTACACATTTTTGTAGTTTACGACTTTTTGATGACTACCATGAATCTTGAGATATAGAGCTTTGAAGCTAAACGGAGACGCAGAGAAGCGGGATTCGCTTCTCTGCGTCTCTCCTCAACTTTAAAGGCGCATATCTCGAGAACCAACCGAGTTATCAAAAAGTTGTAAATTCTGCAAATGTGTGAAATTTAATTTTACACATTTTTGTAGTTAACAACTTTTTGATAGCTACCGTAGTTCTTGAGATAAGCGCTTTTAAAGTTAGCACACCAACTTTAGAGGGCGCGCCACCTTTAAAGGCGCATATCTCGAAAACCATAATAGCTATAACAAAACTACAAAGTACGAAAATTTGTGAAATTTTATGCTGAGCAATTATACAGCTATCTAAAATACCAATTTCCAGTACCTCTACAAAAACACGGCCAAGTGGAGCTCCTGCGAAATTTTCACGGTAGGCGGTTTTTGGAATTTTGGGGGATTTTCAAATTTTTGGAAATTTCAGACTTTTTAAATTTTCAGATCGGCAAAACCACTGTGAAAATTCTCTACGAGCCAGACACCGGAAAGAAGAAGGGAGTCTATGTGCTCGAGGTCTGAAAAAATTCCAAAAATCTGAAAATCTGAAAATATTTTTTTTTCAGATCGGTGGAAAACGGTTCCGCGAGTTTTGCGACGCCCAAAATCATCGATTCGATCGTTGGGAGATCAAGGAGAAGGACGAAACGTTCCATGTGGTCTTAGGTAATAAATTTTGAAAAAAATTTTAAGCCAAAAAATATATTTTCAGACAAAACCCGATTGGACATCTATGTGAACGGCCAAAAGGTTGGCTCAGATGTAAATTATTAATTTTTTTTTGTTTAAAAAAATCGATATTTTTTAGCACAAAGATGAGGGTCAGGTCACCATCACCTTCCAAATTGAAATGGCCAACGGGACCAAACTCAATTGCAGATCTCATCCGGAATTGGGGAAGAATGGGTTCGTCTAAATGGAAAATGGGTTGAAAATGTGAATTCGGCGCGCTAATTGTAAGAGCTTTAAAATGAGCCCAAACAAACCCCATTTTGGTGGATTTTGAAAATTGCTCTTTTTTTTCTGCTGGGCCAAAACATAAAGTACTGTAACTCTTTGGGTTTTCATAGCATTTTTTCGAAACTAAAAAATTTGTAATTGGCGCATTGAGAGCTTTAAAATGAGCCCCCACACGACTAGGCTTCGCCCACTTTGAGTTTTGAGGTTAGAGACGCAGTGTGTCTCGCTTCTCTGGCGCTCTAGCTCTTAAAGTGGGCGGAGTCTACTTTAAGTTTGAAATATAAGAGTTTAACACAAGTTTTTGAATTTGGCGCGTTGAGGGCTTCAAAATGAGCCCCAACATGACTAGATTGCGTCCAATTTGAAAATTTACCAATGCGTTGCGGTCGCGTCGCGGTTGGTAGGTCAGAATTCAAAAATGAGCTAGATTAGTCGTGTTTGGGCTCATTTTGAAGCTCAAAACATAAACAATTCGATAGTTCAGTCTATTTGATAATAGCTCAAGAAGCTACGAAAATATAGTATTTTTAATTTTAGTGCTGAAAACTTCCAGAAACTTAAAAATGCTGTAACTTGGTTCATTTTCAGTCCGAATCGTCAAAAATGAGAATTTCGATTTTTCGAAGTCTAGTCCTTCAAAATGAGTCCCAGCACGACTAGGCTCCGCCCACGTTGAGTTTTGAGGTTAGAGACGCAGTGTGTCTCGCTTCTCTGGCTCTCTAGCCCTCAAAATGGACGGAGCCTAGTCGTGTGGGGGCTCATTTTGAAGCTCTAACTAAAATGAAATTGAAGCTGTAAAAACCAATGAATTGCGACGAAAACTCGAAAAGTTATGGCGTTTTGAAAATGTTCCACTTTTTTTTGCTGAAAATTCGAATCTACCGTAACTTTCTTATTTGTGACGGAAATGTGATAAAAGTTTTATTTTTGAAATTGTCAGAGAAAAAGCTTCAAAATGAGTATAAACATGCCTAGGTTCGGTGCAATTTGAGCTTCGACCCACCAGCCGCGACGCGACCGCAGCGCGTCGGTCGAAATCGAAATCAGAGCAAACCTAGTCATGATTATACTCATTTTGAAGCTCTCAGCGCGCCAAATTCAAATTTTCAAACATTTTCGAGTTTTCAGAACCGGCATCACCCATTCTCTCTTCATCAACAACGACGCCGTCCCAGTTCCATTGATCGTGGACCAAAACACCGGCGAATTTCCGGCAACCGATGTGTCCGGTTTCCTGCGTCATTAATTAATAACTAATCAACCACTAATTACTGTTAATTACCCTCTCACTTAATTAAAAATTTAATGAAAAATGAATATTTTTGTAAAAATTTCATTTTTTTTCTCGATTTTCTTGGAACACAAAATTCTGGTACATCATCCAAACCTTATCATAATTTTTATTGATTTTCAGATTTTTTCAAAACTACAGTAATCCTTTAGAATGGCCGACATAGTGCTGAAATGGGCCATTCCAGTTGGGGTTCACTGTTTTTCCGTCGAATTCCGGCATCATACCGTAGCCGAGGAGGCCAGCGTTTTTGTGGATGATACGGTAGATAATTTAAGAAGTCGATTATCGATTTTTTCCGTTTTCAGCTCAATCTGGAACACTGTAATGTTCGCCCCGGTGGAAAATATCTTTTCGATCTTCCACATCGGCAATCGTCTACAGTAAGATAGGAAAATAGTTTTGAATTTGAATTTGGCGCGTAGAGAGCATCAAAATGAGCCCCCACAAGCCCAGGCTCCGCCCACTTTGAGGGCGAGAGCGCCAGAGAAGCGAGACACACTGCGTCTCTAACCTCAAAGCTCAAAGTGGGCGGGGCTTAATCGTGTCGGGGCTCATTTTAAAGCTCTCAACGGGAAAACGTCATAAATATAAGTTAAACAAAATTTGGAATGAGATTGTTCGAGTTACAGTAGATACAATGCTCGTCGTCAAAAAAACTTTCGGACATAATGACCTAGATTTCCATCAGATGGCCTAGAAACTAATTTTTACTAGTTTAGATAGACTCAGCTTAGCGAGTGCTTTAAAATGAGCCCACACAAGCCTATACTTGGCCAAATTTGAATTTTGACCTACGCGTTGCGGACGCGTCGCGGTTTTTCGGTCAAAATTTGAATTTGACCAAACCTACTCGTGTTTAGGCTCATTTTGAAGCTCTCGCTGTGACAAATTCAGTAATATAATTATCAAAACACTGTGAACAAAATTGGTCGAGTTACGGTAGATCATACTTTTGAAAAATTCGAAAATGTTTGATTTTTTTTCAATATTTTACAGATCGAAAAAGCAACTTGTGCGGTTTACATAAGACTTGGACTTGATGGATTTGACTATCAGTACAAACTAAAGGTGAAAAATCGATAATTGATTTTCCCAAAAAAATTAATTTTCAGGTCAATGGAATGTCTTTTGAACCGTACAAGAAAGAATTTCGCAAAAGATACGATGTATGGAATCCGATAATTGGGAATCGAGCGACCAGAATTGTCCTAGGTGGGTTTGACTCATTTTAATTGCCCTAAATTGACCAATTAAGCCAAAGAATTTCCAGACAAGCAAGAGTTGACTGTTTGGGGACGTGGGACACTGTTGAAATCTACAGTAAGTCGAAAATGTTTGACATTTTTGAATTTCCCGCGGTGAGAGCTTCAAAATGAGTATAATCATGCCTAGGTTAGCTCAAATTTGAAAATTTGCAGTTTTCGTGGTAGGACCCAAAAATATTCCAATTTTCAATTTTTTCTGACCTAGGCTTGTTCATACTCATTTTGAAGCACTTGACACCGGAATCTAGAAATCAAACTCTCTTAAGAAAAAAAAAACAAAAATTCAGTGAATTACGGTAGTTTCAAAATTCGCCTCTGAATGTACAGTGGTAAATCTACCGTATCTCGGTCAGTTTTTGCTCAAAGCGAACGAAACTTAAATTTTTGAGTCCAGTGTGTCATCAGCTTCAAAATGAGCTCAAACACGACTAATCTAGCTTAAATTTGAGTTTTGACCCACAAGCCGCTACGCGACCGCAACGCGTAGGTCAAAATTAAATTTTCACCAAACCTAGGCTTCTTTATACTCATTTTGAAGCTCTCAACGCGGGAAATTCAAATTTCACAGTTTCAAAATTTTTAGAGAGACTTTGGACCAGTTGAGGGCGTCGAAACGAAATTTGTCATTTCTGGAACACTCTGCAAAATCATCACTTTCAAGACGGACATCATTCGTCACAATCTCTATGTCGGAGAGAATAATATTAAAATTGAACCATTTTTTGATTGAAATTTCTTATTTTCTGTTTTTGATTCCATTTTTCTGGAACTGTTTGAATTTTTTTAAATTTAAATGTTCTGTAAAACTACCGTATCTCGGTTTGTTTTCGTCCAAACTTGATGAAACTTATATTTTAAGACTCAGCTAGTCTCAAGCTTCAAAATGAGTATAAACATGCCTAGGTTAGCCAAAATTTGAAATTTTAGATTTTTGTGGTGGGACCCAAAATTTTAAATTTTCAATTTTGAGCAAACCTAGGCTTGTTTATACTCATTTTAAAGCTCTTGATATGCCAAATTCAAATCTAAAATGAAATTTCAAAAAATTCAATAACCGGGACCCCCAGACGTCCATTAAGACTTCATCAACAACGAATATCCGTTAGATTGGCGGTATTCGCCTGTTGTGAAGTCCTAATTGGTGACTGAGGGATTTCAAACAAAACTTACCCTAATTTTTTATTGAAAATGAGTGAAATAGAGGATTTTTGACCCAAAATAAGAGATTATGGACCCGAAAAGTGCTCCGATTGGGGATATTATACGTTTTCGGCAGTTTTGGGCGGTCCAAAATGGCTAAAAAGGACATTTATTGCTCAGATTTTATGGAGACCACTTAGTGTTCGGGAGAATCGGAGGAAGATTTTGAGGAATTGGTGTTCTGAGCCAATGTGACAGGAGGGAAATTGAGATTTTGGGGGATTTAAGGAAATTTTGGGTTTTTTGGGATTTTCAAACAATTACAAAATTTCAAAAAAAACTGTAATTTCAGAATTACAGATTTTCAGAATTACAGATTTTCAGAATTACAGATTTTCAGAATTTCTGAATTTCTGAATTTCTGAATTTCTGAATTTCTGAATTTCTGAATTTCCGAATTTCTGAATTTCTGAATTTCTGAATTTCTGAATTTCTGAATTTCTGAATTTCTGAATTTCTGAATTTCTGAATTTCTGAATTTCTGAATTTCTGAATTTCTGAATTTCTGAATTTCTGAATTTCTGAATTTCTGAATTTCTGAATTTCTGAATTTCTGAATTTCTGAATTTCTGAATTTCTGAATTTCTGAATTTCTGAATTTCTGAATTTCTGAATTTCTGAATTTCTGAATTTCTGAATTTCTGAATTTCTGAATTTCTGAATTTCTGAATTTCTGAATTTCTGAATTTCTGAATTTCTGAATTTCTGAATTTCTGAATTTCTGAATTTCTGAATTTCTGAATTTCTGAATTTCTGAATTTCTGAATTTCTGAATTTCTGAATTTCTGAATTTCTGAATTTCTGAATTTCTGAATTTCTGAATTTCTGAATTTCTGAATTTCCGAATTTCTGAATTTCCGAATTTCTGAATTTCTGAATTTCTGAATTTCTGAATTTCTGAATTTCTGAATTTCTGAATTTCTGAATTTCTGAATTTCTGAATTTCTGAATTTCTGAATTTCTGAATTTCTGAATTTCTGAATTTCTGAATTTCTGAATTTCTGAATTTCTGAATTTCTGAATTTCTGAATTTCTGAATTTCTGAATTTCTGAATTTCTGAATTTCTGAATTTCTGAATTTCTGAATTTCTGAATTTCTGAATTTCTGAATTTCTGAATTTCTGAATTTCTGAATTTCTGAATTTCTGAATTTCTGAATTTCTGAATTTCTGAATTTCTGAATTTCTGAATTTCTGAATTTCTGAATTTCTGAATTTCTGAATTTCTGAATTTCTGAATTTCTGAATTTCTGAATTTCTGAATTTCTGAATTTCTGAATTTCTGAATTTCTGAATTTCTGAATTTCTGAATTTCTGAATTTCTGAATTTCTGAATTTCTGAATTTCTGAATTTCTGAATTTCTGAATTTCTGAATTTCTGAATTTCTGAATTTCTGAATTTCTGAATTTCTGAATTTCTGAATTTCTGAATTTCTGAATTTCTGAATTTCTGAATTTCTGAATTTCTGAATTTCTGAATTTCTGAATTTCTGAATTTCTGAATTTCTGAATTTCTGAATTTCTGAATTACAGATTTTCAGAATTACAGATTTTCAGAATTTCTGAATTTCTGAATTTCTGAATTTCTGAATTTCCGAATTTCTGAATTTCTGAATTTCTGAATTTCTGAATTTCTGAATTTCTGAATTTCTGAATTTCTGAATTACAGATTTTCAGAATTACAGATTTTCAGAATTTCTGAATTTCTGAATTTCTGAATTTCTGAATTTCTGAATTTCTGAATTTCTGAATTTCTGAATTTCTGAATTTCTGAATTTCTGAATTTCTGAATTTCTGAATTACAGATTTTCAGAATTACAGATTTTCAGAATTTCTGAATTTCTGAATTTCTGAATTTCTGAATTTCTGAATTTCTGAATTTCTGAATTTCTGAATTTCTGAATTTCTGAATTTCTGAATTTCTGAATTTCTGAATTTCTGAATTTCTGAATTTCTGAATTTCTGAATTTCTGAATTTCTGAATTTCTGAATTTCTGAATTTCTGAATTTCTGAATTTCTGAATTTCTGAATTTCTGAATTTCTGAATTTCTGAATTTCCGAATTTCTGAATTTCTGAATTTCTGAATTTCTGAATTTCTGAATTTCTGAATTTCTGAATTTCTGAATTTCTGAATTTCTGAATTTCTGAATTTCTGAATTTCTGAATTTCTGAATTTCTGAATTTCTGAATTTCTGAATTTCTGAATTTCTGAATTTCTGAATTTCTGAATTTCTGAATTACAGATTTTCAGAATTACAGATTTTCAGAATTACAGATTTTCAGAATTTCTGAATTTCTGAATTTCTGAATTTCTGAATTTCCGAATTTCTGAATTTCTGAATTTCTGAATTTCTGAATTTCTGAATTTCCGAATTTCTGAATTTCTGAATTTCTGAATTTCTGAATTTCTGAATTTCTGAATTTCTGAATTTCTGAATTTCTGAATTTCTGAATTTCTGAATTTCTGAATTTCTGAATTTCTGAATTTCTGAATTTCTGAATTTCTGAATTTCTGAATTTCTGAATTTCTGAATTTCTGAATTTCCGAATTTCTGAATTTCCGAATTTCTGAATTTCTGAATTTCTGAATTTCTGAATTTCTGAATTACTGAATTTCTGAATTTCTGAATTTCTGAATTTCTGAATTTCTGAATTTCTGAATTTCTGAATTTCTGAATTTCTGAATTTCTGAATTTCTGAATTTCTGAATTTCTGAATTTCTGAATTTCTGAATTTCTGAATTTCTGAATTTCTGAATTTCTGAATTTCTGAATTTCTGAATTACAGATTTTCAGAATTACAGATTTTCAGAATTTCTGAATTTCTGAATTTCTGAATTTCTGAATTTCCGAATTTCTGAATTTCTGAATTTCTGAATTTCTGAATTTCTGAATTTCTGAATTTCTGAATTTCTGAATTTCTGAATTTCTGAATTTCTGAATTTCTGAATTTCTGAATTTCTGAATTTCTGAATTTCTGAATTTCTGAATTTCTGAATTTCTGAATTTCTGAATTTCTGAATTTCTGAATTTCTGAATTTCTGAATTTCTGAATTTCTGAATTTCTGAATTTCTGAATTTCTGAATTTCTGAATTTCTGAATTTCTGAATTTCTGAATTTCTGAATTTCTGAATTTCTGAATTTCTGAATTTCTGAATTTCTGAATTTCTGAATTTCTGAATTTCTGAATTTCTGAATTTCTGAATTTCTGAATTTCTGAATTTCTGAATTTCTGAATTTCTGAATTTCTGAATTTCTGAATTTCTGAATTTCTGAATTTCTGAATTTCTGAATTTCTGAATTTCTGAATTTCTGAATTTCTGAATTTCTGAATTTCTGAATTTCTGAATTTCTGAATTTCTGAATTTCTGAATTTCTGAATTTCTGAATTTCTGAATTTCTGAATTTCTGAATTTCTGAATTTCTGAATTTCTGAATTTCTGAATCTCATAATCTCAGAATCTCAGAATCTGAGGGTCTGAGAATCCGAAAATCTGTTACTTTGAGAATCTCAGAATCTCAGAATCTCTGAATTTCCTGAAAATTGAAAAGTTCAGGAAATTCAGGATTTTCGAAAAATTCAAAATTATAAATTTTCGGGTTTTTCAGAATTTTTCAAAACTTCCAGAATTTTCGACCTGTATCCATTTTTTCAGATTCTCCTCCCAATGGTCCCTCTCCTCATTCCATCAGAATTCAGAAATTCATCAGAAGACGTCGAAAATGAGGAAGGAGCATCTTCCTGCTCCCAAGCCAAAAAAATCAAAAATGCATGAAAAATTGGTGGTCCAGCGTCCCAAAATTCATATCTAATGATGGGTAGAGCATCCTTAACATCTAAAACTCACCAAAAAATTAATAAAAAAGAGCATAGAAAATGTACAGAGGAGCCAGAAATTCTGGCCTGAGCAATACTGAGAATCCAAAAATGCTCCAAAAATGCATTACGGATTTCTCTCGAAGTAAACCAATACTCTCCTTCCATCTGTCCCATTCTCTGCGTCTCTCATTAGCCTATACTCTCTCGCCTAGAGGACTACTGTAGATAAGGGGGCGGAGCCTATGGGTAACCTGATACTGTTTGCTTTATATGGGGACCCTTAGGAGGAGACAGATGGCTGAGAGAAGGAAATTGGGGCTTGGGGCAAGAAAGAATATGGAATTTCAAATTGTAGGTTTTCGGGGGGGGGGGGGATGCTGAAAATTTTCAGCTGAAACTGAAATTTCAGATTTTCAGATTTTTCTCAAAAAAACTATAAAATTTCACAAATGTTCAGGGTTTTATCCAAAGTTACTGCAGGTAAATAATTAGGAATTGTCACATTTTCAGCTTCAAAATGAGTATAAACATGCCTAGAATTGCTCAAAATTGAGCATTTCCAAAAATTTTGGGTCCCACCACGAAAATCGAACATTTCAAATTTTGTCCACCTTTGGCTTGTTTATACTTATTTTGAAGCTTTGAACCTCCCCAATTCGAATCTTCAATTTTCAAGCCAAAATGTCGAAAATGCTGCAAGATATAGTAGTTTCAAAAATGACTTTCTATTTTCGAAACTTTGTAATTCTACCGTATCTCAGCTCAATTTGATTCATATCCCACGAAACTTATATTTTTGTGTTGAGCAAAGTTTAAGCTTCAAAATGAGTATAAACACGACAAGGTTTGCTCAATTTTGAAATTTTCAGTTTTCGTAGGTGGGACCAAAAAACGAAAATTAACATTAACTTTGCCAGTTTTAGTCAGTTTTTGATGAAAACCATATGTTTGAGTTTGTCACCTGAAACGCTTCAAAATGAGCTCAAACACGGCAAGGCTTGCTCAAATTTGAATTTTGACCAGTGCGTTGCGGTCGCGTCGCGGCTGTTGGGTCCTAATTTAAATTTGAGCTAGACTAGTCGTGTTCATACTCATTTTGAAGCTAAAAACTTGAAAAATTTGAAAATGCAAGAGTATGCGAGCTTGGATTTGAAATAGCCGAGTTACTGTGGTTTTACATTTTGAACCAAAAATCGCTAACATTTGGAATCAACCAAACATAGCCGTGTTTATACTCATTTTGAAGCTCTGAACCTCACAAATTTGAATATCTAGTTTTCAGGAAACCATTTCAAAGATTTCGAAAGTTATGGTCCATTCAACTGCTCCTCATGATTTTTTTCTCATTTTCAGATTTTCAAAGATTTTTTTTAGAATTCTCAAATGTTTTTTTTTCAAAATTTGTTGTCTAAAAGTGCCTATTTTGAGGCAAATTTCATCTAATTACATTTTTTCGTCTTCCTCTTCTTTCCTCGGTTTTCGAAACATGGTGCATCTTCTCAACAAGAAGATGGAGCAACAAAAGTGGGCGGAGTCTAGAAAGAGAAAGAGAGAGTGTGAGAGAGTGAGACAGGGATAGAGACGCAGAGAAAAAGAGAGAAAAAAGTGCCGCCCTTTTTGGAGCACCCCAACACATCCCAGAACAGACACCCAACAACAACAACTCGTCTCTTTTCTCTTTTTTTTTTGGAAAGAAGGGCCCAAAAAAAGAACAAAATGGTAAGTGTCTTTTTTTCAGCTTAGAATTTCCTAGAACTTTCTCTGAATTTCTAAATTTCTGAATTTCTGAATTTCTGATTTCTGAATTTCTGAATTTCTGAATTTCTGAATTTCTGAATTTCTGAATTTCTGAATTTCTGAATTTCTGAATTTCTGAATTTCTGAATTTCTGAATTTCTGAATTTCTGAATTTCTGATTTCTGAATTTCTGAATTTCTAAATTTCTGAATTTCTGAATTTCTGAATTTCTGAATTTCTGAATTTCTGAATTTCTGAATTTCTGAATTTCTGAATTTCTGAATTTCTGAATTTCTGAATTTCTGAATTTCTGATTTCTGAATTTCTGAATTTCTGAATTTCTGAATTTCTGAATTTCTGAATTTCTGAATTTCTGAACTTCTGAATTTCTGAATTTCTGAATTTCTGAATTTCTGAATCTCCGAATTTCTGAATTTCTGAATTTCTGAATTTCTGAATTTCTGAATTTCTGAATCTCCGAATTTCTGAAGTTCAGATTTTCAGATTTTTGTCAATTTTTGGATTCCGAAATTTCCAAAAAACCAAATATTTCCAGTCTATTACCTTGTAGACCCCTAAAATATTGCTCAGCACAAAATCAAAAAGAGTTTTCCACCGTTCGGAATCGAACCCGAGTCGTCAGATTGGAAGTGGAAATTCCTGACAAATCCCACTGAGCCATTTGTGCAATTTTTCCGTTTGCATAGTTTTTTTACTATTTTAGTGTGAAAGTACTGTAGAAAACTTGAAAACAACTTAAAAATCAGCTTCTACAGGCTTGAAAACCTATAAAATGACCTTAAAATCATATATTTTCCTCTATTTTTTCAAAAATTGACTAACTGGCTCAACCTTTATTTACAATTTCCTGAATTTCTGAATTTCAGAATTTTTTGGAATTTCTGAATTTTTTGGAATTTCTGAGTTTTTCCGAAAATTTAAAATTCCCAAATTCTGGTGACCTAAATTTCCACTTTCCACGTCACCACCTTTTCGGCACCACCCAGAAAATCCGGAAATCTAATAAATTAAGAATTTCTACTTCGACACCCTTTTCCCCTTCCTTAAAATTTCTGACCTCTTTTTTTCCAATTCATTGAGCAACAAGGTGCTCAGCGCACCTGTCAGTGCTGTGCTCCACCGGACATCCGGTGGACACGACAAAATGTTGCCCAATTTAACGGACCAGAAAGAAGGCCCCCTTTAAAAGACGCCCAAAAAAGGAAGGGGGTCCAAAAATTGAGTCTACTCGGAATTCTTGAAATTCGATTTTTTGGGAAGTTCGTTTTCAAATTCTTGTTAAGCTTGACGAGAGCTTCAAAAAGAGCCTAAACACGACTAGGTTTGGGTGGTTTGGAAATTTGGGTCATTTTTAGTTATGAACTGTAAAACTACCGTATCCCAGCTCATTTTGGTCCAAACTCGAAAATGTTTTCAATTTCAAACTTGTCATGTTTTGAGCTACAAAATGAGCCTAAACACGACTAGGCTCCGCCTACTTTGAGATTTGAGGTTAGAGACGCAAAGTGTCTCGCTTCTCTGCACTCTAGCCCAATCTTTAAAAGTACCGTAACTATGTTCGGTTTTGTCTGCTCCCGTTAAAAACTTGAGCAATCGATTTGGCTAGTTATGGGCTTTAAAATAAGCCTAAATATGGCTAGTTTTGATAAAATTCGAAAATTTCGAGTTTTCGTGGTGGGACCCAAAAAATCGAAAATTTTCAAATTTAGGCAAATATCGTTCAATGAAAATGTTTTAGTTAAACTTTAAACAATTAAAGCTTTAAAATGAGTATAAACACAACTAGGCTCCGCCGATTTTGATTTTTTCCAGCCCGGCACGCGACGCAGGACCGCGACGCGCATGAAAAATCAAACTTGAGCAAATCTAGTCGTGTTTATGCTCATTTTGAAGCGCTAGGTCAGACAAATTGATAACTTTCATTTTCATCAAAATCGGGGTAAAACTAAAGAAGTTACAGCGCTTTGAAGCTCAAGGCTAGAGTGCAGAGAAAGGAGACACACTGCGTCTCTAACCTCAAATTTCAAAATTAACGGATTCTTGTCGTGTTTGGGCTCATTTCAAAGCTCTAGATGTCTGAAATCTGAAATTGTTAGCATTTTCGAGTTCGGACCGGAATGAGCCTAGATACGGTAGTTTTACAGTGTGAAAATGGAAATAACTATCAAAACTATCCCACGCCTGTCGTGTTTAGGTTCATTTTGCAGCATTTTTGACAACAAAATCAGATTTTAAGCTTAAAAACGCTCCCAAACTGGAATTTTGCAGAGAGAAGTCATCTCGATCCACATCGGACAAGCCGGAGTCCAAATCGGAAACGCCTGCTGGGAACTGTACTGTCTGGAGCATGGCATCCAACCTGATGGTCAAATGCCATCCGATAAGTCTCTTGGAGGATCCGACGACTCATTTTCCACCTTTTTCTCGGAAACTGGATCTGGAAGACACGTTCCAAGAGCGATTATGGTGGATTTGGAGCCAACTGTCATCGGTAAGTGTGGTTAAGAATGAGCAATGGGTGAAATGACTTAGATATTTGAATTTGGGACGTTGAAACCTTCAAAATGAGCCTAAACACGACTAGGTTTGCTAAAAATTGAAATTTTGGATTTTCGTGGTGGGACCCAACATTTTTCGAAAATTTCAAAATTGAGCAAACCTAGGCATGTTTATACTCATTTTGAAGCTCTGAATGTAGCAAGCTTGAATATGCCATTTTTGGGACCAAATCTCGAAAATTCAAAAGGTTACTGTAGTTTTAAAATTTTCAAAAAATTTCGCAATTCCACAACCCAGCTCGCCGTTCTCTAAAAAGCGGCGGCACAATTTCCAATTTTCAAAAGAGAGCCTAAAGAAATGCTCTTAAAGGGAGCTCATTTCAATTCTCGTCTCTTGCTGGTCCATCTTCTTCTTCTTCTGATGCAATTAGACTTCCCCCGAAAATGGGGGACATCTGCCAACATACATTTTCAAAAAGAGGGGACACACAAAATGGCCTAAAGTGTTTAGGAATAGAACTACAAGTGCAAATTTGCAAAAAAGAAGGGAAAATTCCAAAATTTCGAAAAAAAAATTGAATTTTCAAAAATTTTCAAAATTTCAATCACCCATAACTTTTTAAATTTTCATTATTTTTGAAAAAAACTATTACAGTTCAATTTAAAACAGTTAGAGCTTCAAAATGAGCCTAAACACGACTAGGCTCCGCCCATTTTGATTTTTCCCGTTTGGAACGCGACGCACGACCGCGACGCGTCTGAAAAATCAAATTGAGCGGGGACTAGTCGTGTTCAGGCTCATTTTGAAGCTAAAAACAGGGCAAATTCAAAAATCAACGTTTCGCATAGTTTGAGAGAAGATTTTAAAAGTTAGAGCCAATTCTAATTTTTCTCCAAAATCCCACTATTCTGGTAATCCTACTGTAACTCCCTTCATTTTTTCACAATTTTCGTGAAACTGATATTTTTAAGCGTATCTTTTTTTGAGCTTCAAAATGAGCATAAAAACTCTTAGATTTGCTCAATTTTCAATTTTCCAAAAATTTGGGTCCCACCACGAAAACCCAAAAAATCAAAATTTTGCAAACCTAGGCGTGTTTATACTCATTTTGATGCTCTAAACGTTCCAAACTCAAATTTAAAAGTTAAATTCCCAAATTTTTCATCGTTTTCGTGTGAGGACCCATATCAGATTGTTGTCTTCGGAGTTGATCCCAAGAGGGGTTCCATCTCGGGAACCTCATTCCTCATTTTTTCACCAAAAACTTTCAAAAAAAAGAAAGAAAGTTTCTTCATTCTAAAAACTTGTTCATCTTCTTTTTCTTCCTTCTTCTTCTTCCTCTACTATTCATATAAAAACTGGGGGAAGAAGAAGAAGAAGGAAAATGGGCAGCATTGGATATTCATCGAAAAACGGGAAACAACCCAAAAGAGATGCGGGAAGGGGAAACACATAAAAACTCATTGAGCCTTCTATTCTCATCTAGTCTTGGGATGAGAAAATTGGGAAAAAAGGGATCAAAAAAGCACAAAAAATTGTCTAAAAGGTAGATCATGTCGACGGATCAACTTTAAAGGCGCATATCTCAAAAACTGAGGCATTTATCAAAAAGTTGTAAACTACAAAAATGTGTGGAATAAAATTTTACATATTTTTGTAGTTTATAGTTTTTTCATAACTATCACTGTTCTCGAGATATGCGCCTTTAAAGTTGACGCACCCAGAAGCGGCATGATGGAAGAAATTCCCCAAAGAAGCTAGGATTTAAAGGCGCATAAGTCGAGAACGGGAAAAGCTACAAGAATTCGGAAAAGTGTAAAATGTGTGAAATGTTATGCTTAGCAACTTTGTAATTCACTACTTTCTGATACGTAACACGGTTTTTTAGTTATGCGCCTTTAAAGTTAGCCTACCTGGCGCGCCCTCCCCCGCCGCCACAGATGCTGCCAATGGGGTCGTCCATCTTCAAACGTGTATAACTCCAGAATTAAACAAGCTGTACAATTTTGAAAAATCGGAAAATGTGTGAAATTTCATGCTTAAAAATTGTGTAATTTGCAACTTGTTGATAAATTTACTGGTTCTTGAGATATGCGCCTTTAAAGTTGGCCTACTTGGCGCGCACTCCTCCGTCGCCGCCGTCACTGCCGATGGAGGGTTCTCTAACTTTAAAGGAGCATAACTCAAAAACAGTGATAGCTATCAAAAAGTTATAAACTGCAATATTGCTCAGCATAAAATTCTACATACTTTTGTTGTTCATGACTTTTAGCTAGCGTTAACAGTTTTTGAGACATGCGCCTTTAAACTTAACACACCAACTCAACATGTTTCAGACGAGATCCGCACCGGTACCTACCGTAGTCTCTTCCATCCGGAACAATTGATCACCGGAAAAGAGGATGCTGCTAACAACTACGCTCGTGGTCACTATACCATTGGAAAAGAGATCATCGACTTGACCCTGGACCGTATCCGTCGTCTGGCTGACAACTGTACCGGACTACAAGGATTTTTGGTTTTCCATTCGTTTGGAGGAGGAACCGGATCCGGATTCACTTCTCTTTTGATGGAACGACTCTCCGTGGATTACGGTAAAAAGGCGAAACTGGAGTTTTCGGTTTATCCGGCTCCACAGGTCTCCACTGCTGTCGTGGAGCCATACAACTCCATTCTGACCACCCATACCACTTTGGAGCATTCTGATTGCTCATTCATGGTTGATAATGAGGTAAGAAAATCTTGAAAGTAGAGAACCTAAATTTCAGGGATTAAGAGCTTTAAAATAAACCCACATTTGGCTAATATCCCCTAAATTTTTGGATAATCGCAGAAAAAAAAAACAAAAATTTCGGATTGGAAAAAGTTTGGGACCTACCGTAACATTTTGAATTCTGAATTTTCACATTTTTCGTGTTTTGAGCTTCACAATGATTATAAACACGACTAGGCTCCGCCCACTTTGATTTTTATGTTGCGCACGCGAC
Organism: Caenorhabditis nigoni; assembly: GCA_027920645.1. Lineage (NCBI taxonomy): Eukaryota > Metazoa > Nematoda > Chromadorea > Rhabditida > Rhabditidae > Caenorhabditis > Caenorhabditis nigoni. Next base: position 3,307,066 of record CP115866.1, on the reverse strand, counting down.
GCACGACCGCGACGCGTCTGAAAAATCTAACTTTGCGGAATCTAGTTGTGTTTAGGCTCATTTTGAAGCTTCAAATCTCACTAAGTTGAATTTTCTGTTTTCGAAGCAAAATTTTGAAAATTCAAAAAGTTACGGCAGTATCAAAAATGACTTTTTTAAAGATTCGGTAAACCTACCGTATCTCGGCCCAATTTCATTCAAATGAAATAAAATTTATATTTTTGAGCTCCATTAGTCCTGTGCTTCAAAACGAGTATAAACATGCCACACTTTTGAAATTCTTAGATTTGGACCCCCCTTATGCGCCTTTAAAGTCAAATTACCATTTTGAGCAAACCTAGTCGTGTTTAAGCTCATTTTGAAGCACTCACTCAGCAGAATATATTTCTTAAGTTTGCATCTGGATTGGACTAAAACTAAAGAAGTTACAACGCTGAGAAAGTTAGAGTGCAGAGAAGCGAGACACACTGCGTCTCTAACCTCGAAACTCAATGTGGGCGGAGCTTAGGCGTGTTTAGGCTCATTTTGAAGCTCAAAACACCTCAAGTTTTAATCTAACATTTTTAGTCTGAAAATTGCAAAATCCGAAGAGTTACGGTACTTTTGATGAGCTATGCGCCTTTAAACCCAAACTTTTTGAGCCAACCTAGTCGTGTTTGAGCTCATTTTGAAGCTCTAAATGCGCGGAATTTGAAAATAAGGGTTTTCTTTACTTTTAATAAGTATCTTTCAGGCAATCTACGACATTTGCCGTCGCAACCTGGACATTGAACGTCCATCCTACACAAATCTCAATCGACTGATCGGACAGATCGTTTCCTCGATCACCGCGTCTCTTCGTTTCGATGGAGCACTCAACGTCGATCTAACTGAATTCCAGACCAATTTGGTCCCATATCCACGTATTCACTTCCCGTTGGCCACATTTTCACCAGTGATCTCTGCTGAAAAAGCTTATCATGAGCAATTGTCGGTGGCTGAAATCACCAACATGTGCTTCGAACCCCATAACCAGATGGTCAAGTGTGATCCACGTCACGGAAAATATATGGCCGTTTGTCTTCTGTTCCGCGGTGACGTTGTCCCGAAAGACGTCAATGCGGCGATCGCTACCATTAAGACCAAGAGAAGCATCCAATTTGTGGACTGGTGTCCCACTGGATTCAAGGTATGCTGTATTTTTAGGGTTAACAGAAATTATTAGATAATTCTAGACATTTTAAAACCAAAATCAGCAAAATCGCATAAAAATGAACCGAGTTACAGGGGATTTTTAGTTTGAAGCGATTTTTTCATAATTTTTGGACTTAGAAGCATCATATCTTTCTTATCACTAATCTGATGTTGATGAAGTTTAGATTTTCAAATTCACCGCGTTTAGAGCTTTAAAATGAGTATAAACATGACCTACTTTTGAAAAAATTGGATTTTCGACCCCCGATGCGCCTTTAAAGTCAAAATTCCAATTCATAGGAAAATGGTCCTGTTTATACTCATTTCAAAGCTCAAAACATGAAAAATGTGAAAATTCTAAATTTATCAAGTTTAAACATCAACTAAACAAGTTACGAGCAAATTTCATATCTCGGGTCCCACAACGAAAGCCCAAATTTTACAGTTTCTTCAATTTCTAGCAGTATCAGATAGAAAAACGTCACTTTTGTATAACTTTCTTCTTTTTCTCTCAATTTTCTAACAAACAACATTGGGGTGTATTGACTTTATGATTAAAAGTAGTGACCAAAATGAAATAGTGCTGGAAGTGAAGAGAGCGCAGAGAAACGAATCTTTAAAGGCGCATATCTCAAAAACTAGGCAAGCTGTTGGGATTTCAATAGTATGTAGATGTGAGAAATTTTATGCTCGAAAATTTTGTAATTAACCACTTTTTGATAGGTAACACAGCTTTTGAGTTATGCGCCTTTAAAATTGACCTACCTGGCGCGCCTTCCCCCTCGCAGCCGATGAAGGTCACCTATCTTTAAAGGCGCATAACTCAAAAACTAAAAAAGCTATAGCAATTACGAAAATTGAATTTTGTGTAAAATTTTATGCTGAGCAATATTGTAATTAACAAATTTTTGATAGCTACCGTAGTTTTGGAAATATGCGCCCTTAAAGTTAGCCACCCTCCCACCACCGCCGCCACCGCTGCCTAACTTTAAAGGCGCATAACTCGAATACTAGATAAGCCATATCATTTTAAAAACTTGGAAAATGTGTAAAGTTGTATGCTGAAAAATTTTGTAGTGGACAACTTTTTGATAGCTAACCTAGTTTTTGAGTTATGCGCCTTTAAAGTTAACCTACCTGACGCCCTCCCCCGTGGCCGCCACCGATGGGGGGGTTGCTTAACTTTAAAGGCGCACAACTCGAAAACTAGAAGAGCTATAGGAGTTTGAAAAAGTGGAAAATGTGTAACATTTTATGCTGAGCAATTTTTTAGTTGACAACTTTTTGATAGGTAGTGCGGTTTTTGAGTTATGCGCCTTTAAAGTTGACCTACCTGGCGCGTTTTACCCCGCCTCCGCAGATGAGAGGTCGCCTAACTTTAAAGGCGCATATCTCAAAAACAGTAAAAGCTATTAAAAAACTGCTAACTGTGAAAAAAAAATTGAATTTTTATGCTCTTTAACATCCATTTATCAAAAATCAATGACAAATATCAATTTTTCCAGGTCGGAATCAACTACCAACCCCCAACCGTCGTCCCAGGAGGTGATCTCGCCAAGGTGCCACGTGCCGTCTGCATGTTGTCCAACACCACGGCCATCGCCGAGGCTTGGGCTCGTCTGGACCACAAATTTGACCTCATGTACGCCAAAAGAGCCTTCGTCCACTGGTACGTCGGAGAAGGAATGGAGGAGGGCGAGTTCTCGGAGGCTCGTGAGGATTTGGCCGCTCTGGAGAAGGACTACGAGGAAGTTGGCGTCGATAGTCTCGAGGATAATGGAGAGGAGGGCGATGAGTATTGATTTTATTGATTTTTTGAGTCTCGAAACTTCAAAATCTCGAAATTTTGACCCCCAACAATTTTTTTCTAATTTCGCTTATTCTTTATGTGAATTCCCCAAATTCCCCCACTCAAATTGCTTGCTTTTCGCCGTTTATATGCTTTAATTTTCTTTTTTAATTTCCCAATTTTTCAATTCTTCCCCAAAAAATTTCAATTTCATTTTCTTACAACGATCGATTCGATAAACTTGTTCCTCTTCGCAATTTTTCTTTGCAGTAGTATCGAATCAGGGACGAGCCGACTTTAAAGGTTCATATCTCCGAAACTACAATAGCTATCCAAAAGTGTTCAACTACAAAATTGCTCAACATAACATTTTAAAAATTTTTGAAGTTGACCACTTTTTGATAGCTATTATAGTTTCGGAGATATGCGCCTTTAAAGTTAGTCTACCTGGCGCCCCCCTTCTCTCGTCTTCCTGTCGCGGGCGATGAGGGTAGGCCAACTTCAAAGGCGCATAACTCGAAAACCAATAACGCTATCAAAATGCTGTAAACTACAATATTGCTCAGCATAAAATTTCACACATTTTCAGTTTTTGATCAGAAAATACATTGCTCATATTAAAATTCAATTACAAAATCATAAATTCTTTATAAAAAATGATTCATTTAAAACCCAAGTTCTCTCCCCAATTTCTCTGGTCCTTCGGAGCATCCGGTTGCCGAGCTGGCTCCGCTGTCTGAAATTCGGGAATTTCGGCAAGTTTTTTGTTGATTTCAACAATTTTCGGGTACGGTGTCATATCGACGGAATATCTGGAAATTTGAACCTTTTCAAAAAAAACTTTTTTTTCTATAATTTACTTTTCCATGGCATTATAGACAATCGACGGTAGGACGATATCGGCAATTGTGATTTGATTTCCAACACAGAATGTTCCAGAATAAAGACCCAAAAGTTTCTCAAGTGCATCGAATCCTTTTTTGATGTGAAATTGGCACCACTGGAAAAAATTCAGAAATTTCAGATGTTTTCAGATTTTTGGCTGTAACTCTCTTGAAACTCAAATCTCGGAGTTTTCAATAGTATAATTGAATTTGGCTCGTTAAAACCTTCGAAATGAGTATAATCATGCCGAGGTTTGGTCAATTTCGAAATTTTGCATTTTCGTGGTGGGACCCAAAATTTTTCCAAATTTTTCAAACTTCGCCAATGCCAGTCATGTTTGGGCTCATTTTAAAGCTCTTAACAAGCTGAATCCAAATTTTCTATTATTCTTAACCGACCTCCAACCCATAACCCGGAATTTTCTCATCCAACATCTTGCCAATGGCCAAATTTTGGAGTGGTTGGATGTTAGATGTGATCTGAAATATGTATTTTACAAGGTACTATGTTTTCATTCTTAAAAAATTGAATGAAACATGCTGCTTTGAAAATTATGAAATTCGAGCGAAAATGAGCAGTTTTTGAAAAAAATTATAATACTTATGATTTTTCTCGGAAACTTAAAAAAAATCCATAACTTTTTAGATTTCTATCCAAAGTTGATATACTTTAAATTTTTGAGTTTTTCATGTTTTCAGCTTCAAAATGAGTATAAACAAGCCTAGGTTTGCTGGAATGTGAAAATTTCCAATTTTCGTGGTGGGACCCAAAAATTTTCGAAATTTCACATTTTTTCAACCCTAGGCTTGTTCGTACTCATTTTGAAGCTCTTATTCTCACAAATTAGGATATTCAATTTTCGAGAAAAAGTTTCAAAAATTCAAAAAGTTATGGCCCAAACAAGTTCATTCCAATCCGATTTTCATGATTTCCGGCTCATTTTTTCTGGAATTTTTCCAATTTTCATATTTCTACATACATGAAAAGCAATAGCTCTTGCATGAGCCTTCTGGGCGGAATCTTTTGGAAGAAGTGGGGGTTCTGGAAACACTTCATCCAAATACTCAATAATTGCCATTGATTCAGTTAGTGTCAAATCGTTGATTTTCAAAATTGGCACTTTTTTCGCAGGATTATTGGCGGCGAAATCTTTCTGAAGTGGAAAATTTGGATTACTGTAGTTTTAGTGGTTACTGTACTTCAGAGTCTCCCAAGTCTCTCAAGTTGATCGCATGATAATCATAGTCTATTTTCTTGAGAGCCAATGCTGAAATTAATTTTTTTTTAAATTTTTTCGGAATTTTCAAACTCAAACTTACCAACTCTAACACGAGATGAGCATCCAGAGCTCCAGGAGGAATACAGTACTGGTCGAAGCATTTTTGCAGAAATTATTTATTGATTGTTGTGAAAAGTTGGCAGATGTGAAAGAAGAAGAAGAAGACGATTGATAAGACACTTGCGATAGTGATAATGATGCAAACTACGAAATTTCTTGTTATTTTGAACTTTAAATTCTAAATTCTAAGCAAAATATGTTAGTTTAGCTTGATTTTAAACCTAAAAACTGTCTAAAATTAAAAAAAAAATGGTTCAAGAATTTTTTAAAAGCTTCCATGTCAAAAATTCGTCCAACAATTGATTTTTTCTATTGCTCATGTTGAAATTCTACCCAAAATAATTTATTCTTCATTTAAAATATTGATTCATTTAAAACCCAAGTTCTCTCCCCAATTTTTCTGGTCCTTCGGAGCATCTGGTTGCCGAGCTGGCTCCGCTGTCTGAAATTCGGGAATTTCAGCCAGTTTTTTGTTGATTTCAGCAATTTTCGGATACGGTGTCATATCGACGGAATATCTGAAAAAGTAACTTTTCGAATAAATTTTTTTTTGAAAATTCACTTTTCCATGGCATTATAGACAATCGACGGTAGGACAATATCGGCAATTGTGATTTGATTTCCAACACAGAATGTTCCAGAATAAAGACCCAAAAGTTTCTCGAGAGCATCGAATCCTTTTTTGATGTGAAATTGGCACCACTGGAAAAAATTTTGAAAATTTTCAGATTTTTTATATATTTTTGACTGTAACTCCCTTGAAACTCAAATTTCGGAGTTTTCAATACTATAATTGAATTTAGCTTGTTAAAACCTTCAAAATGAGTATAATCATGCCTAGGTTTCGTCAATTTCGAAATTTTGCATTTTCGTGGTGGGACCCAAGAATTTTCGAAATTATTCAAAGTTGACCAATTCTAGTCGTGTTTGGGCTTATTTTAAAGCTCTAAACGTGCTAAATCTAAAATTTTTGACCTACCTCCAACCCATAACCCGGAATCTTCTCATCCAACATCTTGCCAATAGCCAAGTTTTGGAGTGGTTGAATATTAGAGGTGATCTGAAATATATATTTTCTGAAGATACAGTTTTCTCATTAAAACAAAGTTAATTACGCTATCTATTTCAAAAAACATGAAAATCGAGCGAAAATTCGCAAAGTTAGGGGAATTTGAAATTTTTTCTCAAAAACTAAAAAATCCCATAACTTTTCAGATTTACATCCAAAATCCATGGGAACAAAATATTTGAGTTTTTTACATTTTCAGCTTCAAAATGAGTATAAACAAGCCTAGGTTTGCTCAAATTTGAAAATTTCCAACTTTCGTGGTGGGACCCAATTTTTTTTTCAAAGTTTCAGATTTTTTCAAACCTAGGCTTGTTTATACTCATTTTGAAGCTCTAAACCTCACTATTTCGAATTTTTAATTTTCAAGAGAATTTTTTTTAAATTCAAAAAGTAATGGTCCAAACAAGTTCATTCCATTCCGACTTTCATGATTTCTGGCTTATTTTTTCTGGAATTTTTCCCATTTCTAGATTTTGACATACATGAAAAGCAATAGCTCTTGCATGAGCCTTCTGAGCGGGATCTTTTGGAAGAAGTGGGGGTTCTGGAAACACTTCATCCAAATACTCAATAATTGCCATTGATTCAGTTAGTGTCAAATCGTTGATTTTCAAAATTGGCACTTTTTTCGCGGGATTATTGGCGGCAAAATCTTTCTGGAATGGAAAAATTGGATTACTGTAGTCTTCTAATTGGTTACTGTACCTCAGATTCTGTATCTCTCAAGTTGATCGCATGATAATCATAGTCTATTTTCTTGAGAGCCAATGCTGAAATTATCAATTTTTATTGGTTTTTAGGGATCTTATAATCACCGATACGAACACGAGATGAGCATGAAGAGTGCCAGGAGGAATACAGTATTGGTCGGAGCATTTTTCTGGAAAAAATTATTTTCGAAAAAAAATTTTTTGTTGATTTTTGGGAAAGAGGGAATTGATAAGAAACTCGTGATGGTGGTATTGATACAGAATACGAAAGTTTTCGTCACTTTTGAACTTTGAATTTTGAGGATTTTTCAGAAATTCTTAAATTTTCAGCTTTTCAAGTTTAACTACCGTAACTTTTTAGGAAAACATGTGATTTGGAAAGTTGGAAATTCTGAAATTTGGAATCCCAAAAAAATTTGAGAATCTGAAATTTTGAAAATTGGCAATTTCAAAAATTAGGTAATTCAGAAATTCGAGATCCAAATTTCATAATTCCGGAATTTCAGAGTTTCAGAACTTCAAAATTTTCGAATTTAATAGTTTCAGAATTTCGAAGTTCCAGAATTTCAGAATTGGAGAGGTCTGAAAACCTGGAATTCCAAATTTTTCCAAAAATCCTAAACATGAACTTTGCACTTTTTCTTCCCAAAACTTCAAATTTCAATATTTGCCCAATCACAAAAATTTTAAGACGGGTCTTATCATAAATATATAGTACGTTGAAGGCAAGAAATCGTTATCAGTGATAAAAATTTTCAGTTTTCTCAAAATTTCAAATTTTCAGAAAAGTTTTTTTTCGAATTTTTTCCTGAAAGCTTGGTTTTTTACTGGGAATCAGAATTTCTGATTTTTAAGATCACTACTGATAATTGTTAAGATCCAATCTTGAAAAAAAATTTTTTTTGAAATTTTTAAAAAATTCCAAAAAAATCTTTTTAATGACCAAAACTGGTTAAGGTCCAACCACTATTATTCTTCTTCTAATATTACTTCTAAAAATAGAGCGAGAGAGTGAGAGACGCAGACAGACACCCAGAATTGCGATAACATCGGGAGAGAAGGAGACACGCGGCTGGCTGACGAGAGAGTGACAATTCAGAAGAGACGCAGAGAAAAAGAGGGGGAAAAAGGAGAAAAAGGATGACGATAGAGAGCGGCGACCGCTACGATTTTGGGGTGAAAACCGGAGAGAGAGTGAGAGAGCGAGAGAGAAGCAGAGAAAGAACAATTTGCCACGTTTTGCCTGCTAAAAGCGGAATTTATCGCTGATTTTCTGTATTTTCTGTGTCAAACACATACTTTTTCGTTTTTCCCTTATTATTTGACCCCAAAAACCCCCTGAATATCGCTGAAAAGCCTGTAAATGCGCCTTTAACAGTAATCTTTAACTACTACAGTAATCTCTAAACAGATTTGCTTGATTTTGAGGTTTTTAGCAGTTTTAATACAAACTTCAATCGTTAACAAGTATTCTTAAATGTCTAAATTTTTTATTTTGCCATTTATTGCAGATGAAAACCTTCAAAAAGCTCATTTTCTCGTATTTTTTCATCACAAAACTTTTTGCTTTTAGCGCTGCGCCTTTAAATTTGCTACAGTAAGCTTCTAAATTTGTTTTGCACCGATTTTTCTCGCTTTTTATCGATTTTTACCTAATTTTTCGCGATTTTTGCGATTTTTACACTTTTTCTGTCATTATTGTCGGCTTTCCCTTCTCAAGCCGTCTGATTTTTATCGCCAGCCTTTTTTACATGTTATTTATCGATTTTTGCCTAAAATCAAGCTTCCAGAAGTTTCCGGGGACGGGCGGGGAATGAATGAGCAACCGCATGCAGTCGTCGAGTCGTATTCAATGACAAATGTCACCGGGTAAGCCTTAAAATATCTGAAAATGCCTGAAAAAGCCTAAAAACCCTGAAAATGTGCTAAAAATTTGAAAATTAGGTCCTCAACTCGGCCAAAAACCTCAAAAATCGAAAAATTTCAAAAATTGAAAACAAATCTAAAAACAGCTGAAAATTCCAATTTGAACATTTGCATACTTTTCAAAAAAAATGTTTTTCAAATTTTTTAAATTTCCCGCCAAACCATCAAAAAAGTATACATACACTGTTATATATGAGGAAGTGGGGTTTCCGCAAAAATTAAGCAAATATTAGCCGAAAAAAGTTTTAAAGGGAGGGGTGGATTGGAAAATCGAGAGATGGAACAGTTTGCACAATTTTACCACCTATCTCTTTCTATCCTTTTTTAAACTCGATTTTTTTAAGCTGAGCAATACCTGGAAATAGAAAAAATCAGGTTTTCCCTGAAAAAATTGATTAAAAAAAAAATTTGAAAATTTTTTTTTTTTTTTAAATTTTCAATTTTTTTTCCAAAAAGTTTTAAAACTTCTCCAGACCTAAAAATCACATTTTCCATCGTTTTCCCCGTCAGAAACTTCATTTTCCTGCACTTTTCGCTCCTTTTTTGTGACTTTTCTCTCCTTCAAATCCGATTACATAACACCACCTCATGAATAACACACCTTTACAATAGATCCTATTCAAAAATGCCCAATTTTTCCGTCATTTTTCATTGTATTCTCTGAAAAATAGAAGTTTTCGACAGAAAAGTCGTTAAAAATCTATGGAAAATGCCCAGAATTTGCTTATTTTGACCTGAGGCGCGCCAAAGGCGCCCCAGACGTTGTTTGACTGTTTTGAGCCGTTTTTAGTGTAAAAAAGCTTGGAAAATTGAGAAAAACTCTAAGAAAACAGCTTTTAAAACCTGATTATGAGTTTTTAGCTGAAAAAAAAACTTTAAAAAAATTTGCTGAAAATTTTCGGAAAAAAAATTTTTTTCGATTTTTTTTCAATTTTTTTTCATTCTTTTAAACTGAAATTTTCTAATTTCTCTCAATTTTTCAACGATTTTCTCTACTTTTCTAAATGTATATTTTGTCCAATATATTTGTTTATTTAGTCAGTCTTCTCTTTGCACACCACCCATAGACCAACTTCTCTTCTTCTTCTTCTTTTTCCTATGATTTTAGTTTTAAAATATCGATTTTTAGAGATTTTCTCGAAAAATCACAGAAAAATTCAATTTTCTAGACAAAAAACGGGATTTTTGAGTCATTTTTCGGGCTTTTGGTACTGCTTTTTCGAAATTTTGGTACTGCTTTTCCGTATTTTGCTACTGCCAAGCAGTACCAAAATCCCAAAAAAAAATTTTTTTCAAAGTTCAAAACCAATTATTTTTCCAGCAATATCATACTGTGTTTTGTGACAAATGAGTCACATACTCTCCGTCTGTCTGCGTCTCTCTAACAATCGTCACTCTCTTCAAAAATTCGGGAAACTATTTGATTTTTATTTTCAGAGACGCAGAGACAAATTTTGAGTCATTTCTAGTTTTTCTATTTGTCTTTTTGGCAGACTTTTCTTTCTTTCTTTTATTAGTACAGTACTCTTTAGTTTTCTTCTTCTTTTAGCTTTCGATTTTTGTGACTTTTCCGTGATATGTAGTTTAGAAAAAAGGGGCGGAGCTTGAAAATTGGACAATTTTGAGCAGAATTTTTCAGTGAAAAAAGTTTAAATCTGCGGAAACTTTGAATTTTTTGACCCAAAACCTCTAAAAATCCACTGAAAAGTCCGAAAAAATAGCTCCAACTTTTTCAAAAATTCGAAATTTTCTACAGATTTCAGTAGAGCGAATTTGGAAATTTTCAATTTTCAAAATGTAATTTTTTCTCCAATTTCTCCAATTTTTGTGATATGTGCTTGTGATAAGTGATATGTGCTCTGAATTTTTTCCCAGAAAAAATGGGCGGAGCCTAATTTTGGGGCAATTTTTGATTCCAGAAATCCCCTTTCTGACGTCCAGGATCATTTCTAATCTATGATTTTTTTTGGCTGAAAGTCTGCAATTTCGTTTTTTATGACGCACAACGTAGCTTAGACGGTTTAGAGGGGTTTTTTTCTAGAAAAAACGGCCAAATTCGGATTTTTGGTACTGCTTTTTCAAATTTTGGTACTGCTTAGCAGTAGCAAAATTCAAAAAGCAGTACCAAAATCTCAATTTTTCGGTTATTTTCGCTGCCAAAAATCTTGCGAAACGTCTGAAATTCTGCTCAGCAGCTTCCTTAGCCTTCGATGCAGATCTATGACTTTCTATATAAGCTCACTTTTTATGAAAAATCTAATTTCAACGGGAAAAAGGCGAGCGGCGGTCTCCCATGGCGACCATAGCTTTATGTCATAAGCTACGTTATTTTTCCTCTTTTTTTCTCTAAATCTCTCTCCTTTTTGTCACCGCTATCATCATAGGAGGTCTTTTATTCTAGAAATTGTAGCCATCCATTTTTAGGGCGGATTTTGGAGTCTTCTAGGTATTTTAAACTGTTTTAGACTAATTTAAAGCCGGAATTTCAGTTTCGCGGGGTTTTTAATAGTAAAAATGGTCAGAAAATCGTGAAAATTTAGCGAAAATGACATCAGAAAAGTTGAAAATTTCGAATTTTGGTACTGCTAAGCAGTAGCAAAATGGGCAAAAGCAGTACCAAAATTTTGAAAAATCGCATTCTTACTGGGTTTTCGGGTTTTTTGCTCACTCACTTTCTATGTTTTTGTCTTTCCTGCTATGAATTTTATTCCAGAAACTCCAAAATATCGAAAAACCCGAGAAAATTTGCCAAGGAAAGCTGAAAATCGTTAATTTTGGTACTGCTTTTGCCCATTTTGGTACTGCTTGGCAGTAGCAAAATTCAAAAATGCAGTACCAAAATTCAAATTTCAGCGTTTTCTATGATTATTTTCGGCTGTTTTCAGAGTCATTTCGACTAAATTTTCTAAATTTTGTGTTTTTCGCTCGAAATTTTTGATTCGGATATTCAAAAGTATCGGAAAAAAAAAGAAAGAAAAAGACGAAAAATTCCGAAAATCGTTAGTTGTTTTGGTACTGCTCTCGCCCATTTTGCTACTGCCAAGCAGTAGCAAAAATTTGAAAAAATTACATTTTTTCAGTATTTTTGGGTCCTTTTCACTCGATTTTCTAAATTTTCAGTGTTTCTTTTATGAATTATTTTTCAGGAATTCGAAAAAATTAAGAAATTCGTGAAAAAAGCAAAAAATAAGCCAAAAGTCGTTAATTTTGGTACTGCTTTTCCATATTTTGCTACTGCCCGGCAGTAGCAAAATGGGATTTTGACACTGCTTAGCAGTAGCAAAATAAGCAAAGGCAGTACCAAAATGAATGATTTTCAGTCAATTTTGAGATTTTTTCTTGGATTTTTATTTATTTTTAGATTCCTGAATCGAAATTTATAGCGAAAAAGCTGAAATTTTGAAAATTGAGTGAATACAAACTCATTTTAGGCCATTTTTTGGTTGAAATTTCCAAAAAAAAAATGGTTTTTTGGTACTGCAATTCTTCCCCTTTTCCCATACACATATTTTTTGTGCCCTGATCATTCGGATTATGCAAATGCTTTTTTTCTCTTTTTTTCCTTTATGACTGAACTATGATCCTGGTATTTTGTAGTTTTAGTGATTCCTTTTTTTGGAATTTTTGAAATTTTTCGATTAGTCAGAAAGCCAAGTTCAATGCGAATTTTTTTGAGTCATAGTCTGAAAATTTTCGAGCTTTTTTAAAGAAAAAAAAACGCATTTTGGTACTGCCAGGCAGTACCAAAATTTCAAAATTTGACTCATTTCTTGATGTAAATAATACAAAGTTTTCGTACTCTCTCCGGTGACGTATTTTCCTTTTTTTGAAATTCCGAATCACCTGACGCACACATTTTCTTGACTGATTAGAGATCAGAAAAAGTGCTCCGAAAAACAAGAACATGCTGTTTTTTAAGCTGAAAATTGGGTGATTTATGGTTTTTGGTACTGCTCTGGGCAGCCTAATAACCTGATTTTTGTGATTTCTGGGCTCGAAATATTCTTCTCTTCCCACCATTTTTATTTCTCAATTTCCTATCACCTGACACTCTGCATACACACATATTACACCCCGTGTGTGCCGCCCCAAACCAAATAGAGCGACACAGAGAGTACTGATAACACTTTTTTGGCGCGATTAGTTTTCGAATTTTCGACTTTTTCAACGTGATTTTCGGGACATTTCGACCTGGAAAATTGAAAAATTTGGATTTTATTCTATAAAGTTCGTTCCGGAATTCGAAAATATCGAAAAACCTGAGAAAAACGACAAAAAATAAGCTGAAAATCATTTATTTTGGTACTGCTTTCGCCCATTTTGCTACTGCTAAGCAGTAGCAAAATGGGACTTTGGTACTGCTGGGCAGTAGCAAAATGATCAATTTTTGGGTCTTTTTCGCCTTTTTTTTCCAGATTTTTCAATTCTTTCGAATTCCTGAAATCAAACTCATAGCAGAAAACCCAAAAATTTCACAAATTTATATTAAAAAACCCTAAAAAATGACAAAAATCGAGATTTTGGTACTGCTTTTGCCCATTTTGCTACTGCTGAGAAGTAGCAAAATGAGGTTTTGACACTGCTGGGCAGTAGCAAAATGATCGATTTTCGGGTATTTTTTGTTCAATTTCCCGAATTTTGGGTTTACTTTTTATGAATTATCCTTTTTATAAAATTAGGACTTTGAAAATTTTGAAAAAACTCGACAAAATAACAAAAAATGACGGAAAATTGGGATTTTGGTACTGCTTAAGGCAATTTTGCACCTGCCAAGCAGTACCAAAATCAAAATTTTCGTTATTTTCGCTGCCAAAAATCTTGTGAAATGTCTCAAATTCCATATAATTTCCTCCCTCTTTTTTCCACCTGTTCTTGGAAAAACTTGAAAAAATAAACAAATTTTCTCTCCTCCTCCCTCTTTTCAGAAAACCTTGTGATTTCTCTTTTTTCTCTTTAGAAAGTTCTAGAACACACTTTTTTTTTTGACTGAACAATTGATTATTGATAAGATAGATCGGTTCGTCTTGTGCTCATAAATAGAGCACAGAGTTCTCTAGGCTACAAACTACAAATTGATAAGATATGGAAATGTTTAGCCTCTTCTGACATCACAAGTCTCAAAATAGGAGACCTATATTTATATATTTTCTGCAAAAAAAGATTTTGTGACGTCAAATTTCTGGGCTGCTCCATAGAATTCATCCGACCATAGATTATATGAGCTGACCATGCGGAAATCGGGTTCCGTCTTTCTTTTTTTCTTTTTTTATCGAAATTTTTTGATGAATTCTGTCTGTTTGTCTTTAAAATGTACAAAAAATGCAAATTTTCAGCATGGCATCAATCGCTTCATCCTCAAACGGGTTCCCAACACCAGCGGATACGGTGACGTCGATAGGAAGTGTGAATACGTTGGATGAAGGTAATTTTGGAACTTTTTAGAGTGAAAATTTGGATTCTGGGGGTCTGCAAACCCTCGAAATTCGTTTTGGGGCAGTTTTGTAGGGTAGAAATTGAGAAAAATTGAAAAATATTGATTTTTGGTACTGCTGTTTCATATTTTGCTACTGCTAAGCTGTAGCAAAATGGGCGAAAGCAGTACCAAAATTCGAATTGTGACGTTTTCAAGGGTTGTTTTCGGCTATTTTCAAAGTCAATTGACCAGATTTTTCAATTTTTCGCTCTTTTTTATTCTGAATTTTGAATCAGCAGCTCAAAAATGACTAGAAAAACCGAGAAAAACGGCGAAAAAAGCTTAAAATCGTTAAATTTGGTACTGCTTTTGCCTATTTTGCTACTGCCCAGCAGTAGCAAAAAGAGGTTTTGACACTGCCGGGCAGTAGCAAAATAGGCGAAAGCAGTACCAAACATTTGAATTCTAACGTTTTCTAGGGTCATTTTGACTCGCTTTTCTGATTTTTTGCTCTAAATTTTATTCGGGAATCCGAAAATATGAGAAACTAGAGAAAAAACGCGAAAAAAAGCTTAAAATCGTTGATTTTGGTACTGCCTAGCAGTAGCAAAATGGGATTTTGACACTGCCGGGCAGGTGAAAAATGATCGAATTTTGGGTCTTTTTCGCTAATTTTTTAAAATTTTCGGATTTTTTTTATGAATGCGTTCTTTTTTGAAAATAGGACTCCGAAAATATCAAAAACCCTGGAAAAAAGCCTAAAATCGTTAATTTCGGTACTGCTCTTGCCCATTTTGCACCTGCTGGGCAGTACCAAAATCTCCTATTTTCCCCCAATTTTCCGTGATTTTCTACTTTTTTTGTATTTTTCAAAATTTCCACTCAACTAGATTTCTAGGAATCTGTCCATTTTCTATATTCCCATGCTCTAAATTCGCCAGTTTTTTTTTTTTTTCCAACAAACAAGCAAAAATTGACAACGAAATTTCGGAATTTGTGGATTTTGGCGATTTTTCCGGTGACAAGTCGATTTTTCGAAGTAAATTTTGGTCTGAAAATACTGAAAATGTGGCAAAGGCAGTAGTAAAATCGAGTTTTGCTACTGCCGGGCAGGTGCAAAATTCAAAAATGCAGTACCAAAATTTGAAAAAATTTCATTTTTCGGCTTATTTTTTGCTTTTTTCTGGAGTTTTCGCAGATTTTCGGGTTTCTAAACTCAAATTTATAGCAAAAAAACGCGAAAATTCAGAAAACTAGGAAAAAAAGACCCCAAAATCGTGTCAAAATCTCATTTTGCACCTGCCTAGCAGCACAGCCTGCCGATCCGCGATTGCGCCAGCTTACCGCCTTCAAATGGCGCGGCGGGGCGCGCTTGTGTTTTCAGTGATAAATTTCAGAGAATTTTTTCAGATGACGATATCTCAGCTCAAACCGAATGAAAAAAACATGGGAATACCTACGAATTGTAGATAAAAACATTCTTCATCAGATTTTAATAGTTTTCGTTTTTAAAAATGTTCCTTGTTTGCGGTATTGTGCCTTTTCTAAAAATAGTCATGGTTTTCATGCATTTTCAGCTAAAATTTCATACATTCCAAATTAGTTCCGTATGATTGACATAATACGTATGTTCCTGAATTGAAAATATGCAGTTTAAAGAAGATTTTCATGAATACGAGTTGTGAATAGCCTGATCCTGATAATTTAGAGATATTGTGAGAAACTTGATTTCTCCCGGGACTAAATCGAATTGAAACTATAAGAAAAATGTTCAAAACTTATCAGACTTATCATAGCGTCATTTTCATGTCATTTCGAATTGAATTGGATGGTATCCTGTGAGCAATTTGTCAATCCGAGTCCCAAGGGGAAAATTCGAGAATTCCAGATTCGGCTAAACTCAATCTACTACGCCAAATCAGTTCAAAAATAGTAACTAATGTTCGAAAATGTACAAAATCACTCTTATGAACCGACGAAATTGCCTGAAATCCCGGGAAATCGACGAAAACTGATTCGATTCTTCAACAACACCTCCAGACGTTCCACTCGCTAAATACTTTAAATATTCGTCTGAATTTGAAAATTATCTGTTCAGAATGTACTTTCCTTCGTTTTGTCGTTTTATCAGACTGAACAAAGAAAGGAAACCGGAAAAAAAGCATGACAACCATGACTATTTTTAGAAAAGGCACAATACCGCAAACACGGAACATTTTTGAAAACGAAAACTATTAAAATCTGATGAAGAATGTTTTTATCTACAATTTGTAGGTATTCCCATGTTTTTTTCATTCGGTTTGAGCTGAGATATCGTCATCTGAAAAAAATCTCTGAAATTTATCACTGAAAACACAAGCGCGCCCCGCCGCGCCATTTGAAGGCGGCAAGCTGGCGCAATCGCGGATCGGCAGGCTGTGAGCAGTACCAAAATTCGAAAAAACCGATATTTTTCAGTGCATTACGCCTCCACCGACTTCTACATTGGCCTCGGTCTTGCCGTCAGCTCTTCGCTATTCATCGGAAGTTCGTTTATTATCAAAAAGAAGGCGTTACTGAAGTTGGCGTCGGGCGACACGTCACAGCGAGCATCAGAAGGCGGATATGGATATTTGAGGGAGTGGATGTGGTGGATGGGTGTTATTACTAGTGAGTTAGAGGACATCCGGACACACAGATATCCTTATTTTCAGTGGGTGTTGGTGAAGCGTGCAATTTCGCTGCATATGCATTTGCGCCGGCGTCGCTGGTCACACCGCTTGGCGCGCTTTCTGTCATTGTCACGTGAGTTGTTTTTGGCTGAATTTTGGCTGAAAATAGATGTCGCTTGTAATAAAAGGCATTTTGACAGGGAAAATAATGGAAAAATCATGAAAATTGAGCAAAAATGACCCTAGAAAAGTTGAAAATTCCAAATTTTGGTACTGCTTGGCAGGTGCAAAATTGGCTGGAGCAGTACCAAAATTAACAATTTTCGCCGATTTTTTAGATTTTTTCTCGGATTTCGCGATGTTTTTGAAATTCTAAATCAAAATTTATAGAAAAAAACCTAAAATCACGTTTTGCACCTGTCCGGCAGTACCAAAATTCGAATTTTCCACTGAAAAATGATCATTTTTGACCTAAAACCCCTCAAAAATGCAATTTTCAGAGCAATCCTGTCATCGCGAATGCTCAATGAACGTCTCAATCTTCTCGGCTCCATCGGATGTGCTCTCTGCCTTCTAGGATCTACAGTAATCGTTATCCACTCGCCGAAAGAAGAGGAAGTGGGATCGATGGCCGAGTTGGCGCTGAAAATGAAGGACGCCGGATTCTTGATCTACGTAATACTGGTGATTCTGGCGACGGGATTCATTGTGGTCTATGTGGCGCCGAGATACGGTCATACGAATATTTTGGTGTACATTTCGGTGTGCTCGCTGATTGGATCGCTGTCGGTGCTGTCGGTGAAAGGATTGGGGTTGGCTATTAAGGTGAGAATAGAAACATCCAGAAAAAATGAGCCAAGTATCATGAAAATTGCACGAGAAAAGTGGAAAAATAGTGGAATTTGCACCTGCCCAGCAGTACCAAAATTGCCGATTTTCGGCTCATTTTAAGCCTATTTCTTTGGAGGTTTTCGATATTTTCAATTTCCTGAATCAAACATATTAGAAGAAAACCTAAATATTCAGGAAATCCAGAAAAAATGAGCCAAAAATCATGAAAATTGAGCAAGAAAAGGGAAAAATGTGGGATTTTGCTACTGCCAAGCAGTACCAAGATCAACGATTTTGGCTTATTTTTCGCGTTTTTCCGAGTTTTTCGATAATTTCGAATTTCTGAAATACAGCTAATATAAGAAAACCCAAATATTCAAAAAAAAATCCAGAAAAAATGAGCTAGAAATCTTGAAAATAGAGCGAAAAACACAGAAAATTCGATAATTTTGATACTGCTGGGCAGGTGCAAAATGGGCAAAAGCAGTACCAAAATTAACGATTTTTGGCTCATTTTTCGCTCCTTTTTGGGTCTTTCGGTGGTATTGCGTTCTTAAAATGAAATTTATGAATAGAATAACTGAAAATTCGAAAAATCGAACGAAAGAAACCCCGAAAATTTTGAAAAAACGCGATTTTTCAACATTTTGGTACTGCATTTTTGGATTTTGCTACTGCCCAGCAGTACCAAAATTAACGATTTTTGGTCTATTTTTAGCCGTTTTTCTTGTGTTTTTTGGTATTTTTGAGTTTCTAAAATGAAATGTAAGGAAGAATTCCACAAAATAACCAAAATTTCAAAAAATCGAACGAAAAAACCCCAAAAACACTGAAATCTTTGAATTTTGGTACTGCTTAGCAGTAGCAAAATTCAAAAATGCAGTACCAAAATTTTGAAAAAATTACATTTTTTCAATTTTTGAAGCTTTCTAAGGTCATTTTAGCTCGTTTTTCACAATTTTTGAATAATTTTTCCCCGTTTTCACCTCCAAAACCCCCAATTTTTTCCAGGAAACTCTCTCCGGGCACCAACAATTCACAAATTGGCTAACATATTTTTGGCTAGCATCAGTGGCGATGTGTGTATCGGTCCAGCTAATCTATCTGAACAAGGCGTTGGACATTTTCAACACCTCAATGGTCACACCGATCTATTACGTCTTCTTCACCACTTTTGTCATTTTGGCGTCGTCGATTTTGTACAAAGAATGGTCCTGCCTGGGTGCATCGGATGTGATTGGAAACTTTGTTGGATTCTTGACAACGATAATTGGCATTTTCCAGGTGAGAATATTAAGTTTTAAAAAACCGGGAAAATTTGAGCAATTTCGAGCAAAAATTTTTTTTTCGAAAATTTTTTGAAAAATTTCAAAATCGTCCAATTCTGAAGAAAATTGATATCACGAGCTGAAATGACTTGAAAATAAAGAATCTGTGAAAAAATTTCAAAATTTTTGAAATTTGAAAAAAAAAATTTTTTCAAAAATTTTTAAGTCAATTTTTCTGGAATTTTCTGGAATTTTCAAATTTTTTGTATTTTCAGATGCAACTATTCCGAGACGTCAACATATCACTGTATCAAGTGCAAAAGCTCGTGTCCAGGCCGTCTGCATCGTTGGCCAACGCCGATTTTTCGTCATCGTCGACGAATCTGGTCGATGATTACTGTATGCGACAATCGAACAGCAATCGACGAATGGTGTATACTTAATAAACAAATTCTTTCTTTATAAGAACTTTTTTTTTTTTGAAATTTTTGGAAAAAAAATTTTTTCGAACAATTTTTTTCTGAAAATTTCAGATGTTTTTCAAACCTATATTCCTTTATGATTACGTGTATTAGAAGACTCTTTAACACCGTTTTTTTCAAATTTCTATTCTTTTTTCTTTGCCCAGTTCCCTCGTTTTTCCATGGCTCAAACGAATTTTTATCACAAATTTTCGGTTTTCCCCCGCCCACTTAGGCCACGCCCCCTTTTATCCACATCCCTTTAAATTACAGGTTTCAACAAGCCCCCCTGACCCCCCGCCCCGCCCCTCTTTTTCTTTTTTATCATTACTTTTTTTCTGGTAAAAATAAAATTTTTTTGATTTTAATTTTTTTACGAAAAGTTTTTTCAGATAAATTTCAGGAATGAATTTATAACTCTAAAATTTGAATTTGGCTCATCGAGAGCTTCAAAATGAGTATAAACACGACTAGGTTTAGTTAATTTTGAAAATTTGGGTTTTCGTGGTGGGACCCAAAAAATTTGAATTTTTCAAAATTATCCAAAGCTAGTCGTGTTTATACTCATTTTGAAGCTCTTTGCTAGACAAACACGATAAAATTGAAATCAAGGAAATCGGTTTAGAAATACAAAAATTATCTGACATTTTGAAAAATTTGAAAAACAGCACAAAGATGAAAGTGTCTCGTATCTCAGCTGGTTTTGGTCCAAATCAGAAAATTTTTTGATTTTTAGTTTTCTGGTGTCAAGAGCTTCAAAACGAGTATAAACACGCCTAGGCTCCGCCCACTTTGAGTTTTGGGGATAGAGACGCAGTGTGTTTCTCTGCTCTCCACTGTAAAACTACCGTATCTCAGCTGGTTTTGGACTAAACTCAAATATTTTGGTATTTTTGAGGTTGTGGCGATTAGAGCTTCGAAATGAGCCCAAACACGATGAGATTGTCTTGATTTTGAAAATTTTGGGTTTTCGTGGTGGGACCCAAAAATTCGAAAACTTCAAAATTAACCAAACCTAGTTGTGTTTATGGTCATTTTGAAGCGTTTAACAAGCCAAGATCAAAAATGTGAAAATTTTCAAGATTGGATCAAAATCAGAAAAGTTACAGGGATTTGAAGATTTTTCTGGAATCTTCTGAACTTTGCATTGTAACTCCCTTCAAAATTGTTATTTCTGAAAAATCTAAACTGCAAATTGCACAAAAAATAGTATCATCCCTCCCTTATTTCCTAATTAGCTCAAATTTTCAGTGCAAAAAACCAAAAAACCCCCGGAAAATTGATGCCAATTTTTCTTCCTCGAATTTTTCCAAATTTTCACATTTTCTTCCCACTTAGCACTTCCTCTCAAAAAGAGCCCCATCTCATTGAAATGCTCTTAGCGATCTCATTTTTTTGGTGTCTTTCAATTTCCAATTCCCATTGAAATTGTTCTTTTACGCGCCTAATTAGATGGGATACCTAAGTGGAGGAGGAAGAGGAGGCCATTTGAAGAGCACATTTTTGGGGATCAAGAATCCCATTGGAGCATTGCTCAGCCTTTTGGAACAGTGAAAATTTAAATTTACCGCGTTGAGAGCTTCAAAATGAGTATAAACATGGCTAGAATTGGTTGAATTTGAAAATATCCAATTTTGATGTTATCTGTAAAAGTACCGTATCTCAATCAGTTTTGGTCCAAACCGGGAAATTTCAAGATGTTCAAAATTGCCAAGCTTAGAGCTTCAAATTGAGTATAAACACGACTAGGCTCCGCCCATTTTGAGTTTTGGGATCAGAGACGCAGTGTGTCTGGTTTCTCTGCGCTCTCTCTACTGTAAAACTAAAATCACTGTATCTCAGCTGGTTTTGGTCTAAACTTGAAAATGTTTATATTTTTGAGTTTGTCACATTTAGTGCTTTAAAATGAGTATAAACATGACTAGTTTTGATGAAGTTTGATTTTTGGGGTTTAAAGGCGCATAAAGGGTCGGAAATTTCAAAATTATTGAAACATTGGCTTGTTTATACTCATTTTGAAGGTTTTGACAAGCTATATCTGAATATTCTGTTGAAAAATTGTTTTACTGAAAATTGAAATAGTTAGAGTCATTTTAAAGTTTTTTTTTCATTATTTTTTGATTTTTGATTTTTTCCATTTTTCATTCACTTAACTAATCCTTTGATTTTCAAACATTCAAAAGTGCATTCCAACCAAAACAAATTTATTTCTGCAGAAAATTTATTTCTCTACTTTTCTATATATTTCCAATTTTTCTCCAAAAATAAGCCTCATTTAGGTTTTCTTCTCCTCCCTCTTCTTATATACACTTGGGCGGCTCCGAGAGGCTCTCAAACTGAATCTAATAAGAGCCAATCAACACTTTCCGTCTCTTTTCCTCTCCTTTTTCCCAGTTTTTAAGATGAGCAAAAAAAATTTCGAAAAAAATTTTTTTTTAGAATTTTAATTTTCTGGATAATCTGGAAAAATATCGATTTTTAGATTTTCAGACATACATTTTTGAATTTGGCGCGTTTTGAGCTCCAAAATGAATATAAGCATGGCTAGGTTTGGAGAATTTCGAATTTTGGTCACTTTTGGGTGAAACTACCGTATCTCAGCGGATCTTGGTCCAAACTGAAAACTTTTGTAATTTTTAAATTTTGTAAGTTAAGTGCTTTAAAATTAGTATAAACACGACTAGGCCCGTCCATTTTGAAAATTGGGTTAGAGACACAGTGTGTCTCGCTTCTCTGCACTCTAGCCTTCTTTAGGCTACAGTAACTCGGTTAGTTTTGGTCCAAATTGGAATTTTTTTTTTTTAGATTTTCAAATTTGTCAAAACTAACGCTTCAAAATGAGCCCAAGCATGCCCAGATTAGGTTGATTTTGAAAATTTCGAGTTTTCATGGGGTCCAGTGGAAAATTCGAAAAAATCGAAATTCAGAAAACCTAGTCTTGTTTATACTCATTTTGAAGCACTTAACAAAACAAATTCAGAAATATAACATTTTTTTGGTTTGGGTCAAAATGAAAAAAGTTACGGTGGTTAGAGCCCAAATTGTAAAAAAATTTCGATGCCAGTGTAAAACTACCGTAACTCGGTAATTTTTGACTTAAACTGAAATTTTTTTACATTTTCTAGTTTGACGCGTTTTCAGCTTTTGAAAAAGTATAAGCATGACCATATTTGGTCGATTTTGAAAATTCAGGTTTTTCCGAGGGTCCAGCGGAAAACTTGAAAAAATTGAAATTTAGGAAACCTAGTCGTGTTTATATTCATTTTGAAGCTCATAAAAAGCACATTTAAAAAATATGAAAAATTTTGAGTTTGAGCCAATATCAGAAAAGTTACGGTGGTTTGAACCGAAAATGACCCAAAATTTTTAAAATTTCAAAATTCCTTCAAACCTGGTCATGTTTATACTCATTTTGAAGCTTTCTACAAGAAGAATTCAAAACATTTTTTTTTGTTTTTCTCTGCGTCTCTCTCTCTCTCTCTCTCTCTCTCTCTCTCTCTCTCTCTCTCTCTCTCTCTCTCTCTCTCTCTCTCTCTCTCTCTCTCTCTCTCTCGCTCTTCCTTCTGATAAATGACCAAGAGACACGCAACCAGAACAAGAAACCAAGAAAAAGTTCCTTTTCTTTTTTTGTGTTTTTTTTCGAAATTCCAAGAAAAAAAAAGAAGAAGACACCCTCTCTTTCCCATCAAAATATATCATTTATGAAGAAGAAAAAGAAGAGCCTTATTCTTCTTTTTTCTCTTTTTTTTTTGGTTCTGTTTTTTTCTTGAAGAGCACAAAAAGAAAGAAAGAAGAGTTTTTTATGCTGGAAATACTCCAGAAAAAATGCAATTTTTGATGGGTGGCCCAAAAAAATCGAAAAATTAGCTTAAATTTTGAAATTTTTCAAAAATCAAAATTCTGAAAACACGCTCATGTTTGGGCTCATTTTGAAGCTCTTGTTTTTAAATATTCAAATCTGTTTAAATTTTTGAGTTTGGACTGAAACTAACCGAGTTACGATAGTTTTACAGTTTATCCCCAAATTTTCACTATATGCTCAAATGACCGTAACTTTTTGGATTTTGACCAGGGCCTGAAAATTTTTACATTTTTGAATTTGTTTTGTCAAGCGCTTCAAAATAAGTATAAACACGATCAGATTCTCTGAAATTATATTTTTCGAAATTTTTCGCTGGACCCTTCTCTGAAAAATCGAAATTTTCAAAATCGAGCGAATCTAGTCGTGTTTATGCTCATTTTGAAGCACTAGTTTTTGCAAATTCAAAAATGTTTAAAATTTTCGGTTTGGACTTAAAATACCCGAGTTACGGTAGTTTAACTAGCGACCACAGCAAAAGGGGCGGAGCCTAATTTTTTTTTCTCCGCGGTCGGGTTTGGGGTTTTTGATTGGCTGTAACTTTGGCTAGAAGAGAAAGATTGATATAAAAATTTGTCTTCTTATGTAATCGACTACGTAGAATTCGAATATGTGACTGTTTTCACTGAAAACTGGACATGAAAAGAGAAAAAGACAGAAAACAAAAGTGAGCGGCAAAAAAATGCATGGTAAAAGAAGTGGAAGTTAGTAACGCTCGACTTTTTTCTTGTTTTGAGTAACTAAAGACATTCTTTAATGGAAAATCATAGCGAAATTTTCTGAAAAGTTAGCGCTAAATTGTAAATTCCAGCTAAACTGGCTGTAAATTTTGTGAAAAAATTTTAGTGATAGCATATAAAAATTATGTTTTCTATTGAAAATACTACTCTTGAACATTACATTTACAAGTTTTGAACACAATTAAATCATTAGAAAACAATTTATTTCCAATCGCAAGACGATATACACAGTCAATTATTCGATTTTTCGCGAATTCGGCATGAATAGAGATGAGTAACGCAAGAGTTCTTTACATATTCTGATTCTACGAAAAATTTCACATAAAATGATATCAGTGATATATTCTAGAGAGTTAGCGCAAAAAAATGCGAAGCAGTTTTGTCTTAAAATTTCCCGAAAATTCGTCGAAAAATAATTTTTCCAATGAGCGCGCGCGTGGTGGTGTTATAATTAAACAATGCTCTCCTCCTTGGTGTGCGCGTTTGGTGTACTGGTTAAGCAGGCGGTGTGCTAATCTGAGACATGCAGGTTCGACTCCGCTTTTGGAAAATTTCTTTTGAAAGTTTTTTTTTCACATTAAATAAGGTTTTCTGCATGACATCGGTACCTACACGATTCATTGATGACGCTTTCTTCTTAGAATTTACTTTTTCAGCCTTTTTCTCAGTAATTTCGGATTTTTTTCTGATTTTGAACCAGTTTCTGGTGAAAGTTCGTAAAATTAGGTTAAATATCACAATGAAAATATCAACAACCCTTTTTTTCCACACTTTCCGACACATTTTTCTCTGTTTTTATCTGTCTGAAACCGAAATTTTCTCAGAAAATGGCTCGAGAAAATATTCGCCTTTTTCCGCGCCGCAGCCTTGCGTTGGCGACGCCCCGCCCACTCGCGGAGAAAATAGAGGAAAATAGGGAGCACAAAATGAGCTGTAACTCGGGAATGAGCGAATATTTTTAGACGAAAATTTGGAAATATGCTAATTAGGAAGAGGGGATCATTATGATATCAAAAGATTTCAGGAAAAAGCTGTTTGAAAAAAATGTTGTGGTCCCTAAGTTTAACAGTGTGACCCCAAAAAACGAAATTTCGAAAATTTTCAAACATGATCATGTTTAGGCTCATTTTGAAGCTGAAAACCTAGAAAATTCGAATTTTCTGGTTTTGAACCTCTGAGAATTCAAGTAATGTCAAATTATCCAGACAACGTTTTCCAGAAATTCCAATCCATCATTTTTCCGGGAAACCAAATTTGTCGTCATTTTTCGTTTCTAATCTACTTTTTCAATCTTCTTTTCCTTATTTTTCTTTCATTTTTCCAAATTTCGATTTCCCGATATTGAAACCATATTTGGAAAAACTCTAATCTAATTTTAAAATCGAATATCAAAAAACGACATTTTCTATGGTAAAACTACAAACTACAGAAATGTGTAAAATAAAATTTCAAACATTTTTGTATATTACAGCTTTTTGGTAGCTACTCCGTTCCTGAGATATGCGCCTTCAAAGTGGAGGAGAGACGCAGAGAAGCGAGAGCGCTCTCGCTTCTCTGCGTCTCCTCTGAACTTTGAAGGCGCATATCTCCATACCCGTTACAGCTATCAAAAAGTTGTCAACTACAAAAATGTTTGAAATTTTATGCTGAGTAATTTTGTACTTGATCATTTTTTGATAACTATTCCGCGTTTTATTTTCATTCCCGCGTTTTATTTTCACGCGATAAGGTCTCTCCTGAAATTCTCCTGGAAATATGACAAGAAAGAAGAAACTGAAATTTGGATCTGATTCCAACCTGACGGATGAGCATGATGAGCATCAAATGTATCTTACCAAGAGAGCTTTATTTACGGACGAGTTTCGTAACTTTTTGCAATTACCGGACATTCTGGCCGAGATGAAGTCAATGAAAGAAACGATTATTACATTACAAAAAGAGCTTGAGGATCAGAAAAAGAAAGTGGAAGAATTGGAAAAGGGTCGGAAAGATTCAACCGGACAGGATATAAATACTGAGGATTCTGCTGAAATTAAAGAACGTAACCGATCTATAGTTGTGTCGAACATTCCCGAATGTGAGTCAAAATTTGCTCATGAAAGAAACGTGGAGGACGTGGCAAAAGTGAATTTGGTTTTTCGACACCTAGACGCTAGTGCTCTTCCGGTCTCGATCTACAGACTGGGGCGACCACGATCAGACGGGAAACCTAGATTAATCAAAGTTGTGCTACCCTCCTCGGCTAACCAGAAAGAAATTTTATCCAAAGCCCCAAGACTTAGATCTTTTTATACTGCATCTCTTCCTTCTGTATTTATTAGAAAGTCATTATCTCCCGCCGAGCTAGAAATCCGTCGCAAAGAGCTAACACAACGCCGTACTGAGAATCCCCCTTTATCTGTTAACCTAGTAAACATGTCTCCCATATCCTCCGCAATCTCTTCTTCAAAAAACTAATTAGCCACGTAGGACCACGTTTTGATTATTGTAATTTTAGAACACCCAAAAAAATTGATTGTAAAGTCCCTAATTGTTCCCCACCACAAAGTTTGTATTTAACCGTGCTAACAGCGAATGTAAGGTCGGCTATATGTAACAGATTAGAAATTCAGAGTGTGGTTGATAAAAACGAAGTTGATATTATATGTATCCAAGAATCCTGGTTTTCTTCTAAAATTCAAGATAATATTTTAACAGGCGCTAACAATAATTATATAGTGTACAGATGTGATCGTGAAAATGACCAAAGAGGAGGCGGTGTGTGCTCACTTATAAACAAAAAATTTCCGGTTAATATTGTTACTTCAGAATCCTTTCCCAAATCCTTTGAAATATTAGTTATTGATATAAAAGTAGATGTCGAACCATTGAGAATAGTGAACATTTATCGTACTCCCTCTTGCTCTCATAAGAACACCATCCGTCTACTTAATAAAGTAGCAGACATAGTAAATCACGCGGGTAAAGTAATTGTATTAGGCGATATGAATATTAGCGGTATTGATTGGAATCTTGACCTTCCCGTCACCTCATCCAAATTGGGTCAAATCCTTATTGATTTCTGCGTTACCCACAATTTCAAACAAAATATTAAAAGTCCCACCAGAAATCTTAATATCCTTGATGTAGTATTTTCTAATTTTCCCCTTTCAGATATTAGAATTTTGAATCCAGTTGGGTCTAGCGACCACAACAGTATAAAATTCCAATGTGATCTTCTAGGTAAAATCAATCGTTCTGAACAGCTGATATATGACTTTAGAAACATTGATTTAGGAGCATGCGTAAAATACTTTGATGCCGTAGATTGGGCTTCAGTGTTTGATATGAATCTAACTATTAATGAGATCTATGAAAATCTTATAGCTCACTTAAAACAGGCCTTAAAAATTTCAGTTCAGCAAATAATTACACCACTAGGATCAACATCACTACCCACTCATTTGGTTTTGCTGGAAAAAGAAGTAGCCGTAAAATATGATATAGCCCAAATCACTAGAAACATTGATGATTTTAAAATATATGTAGTATTAGCCAGAAAGTTTAGAAAAAATTTAGCCAAATTCAAGGGCAATGAAGAGTTAAAAAAGCTTGAAAAATATGGAACCAGTAAATTCTCTAGATTTTCAAAAAGCCTTCTGAAACCTAAAACAGCCGCTTCTGTGACACTGACTGATGCAACCGGAACTAGTCTAAAATCAGATGAAGACAAATCTAATCTTTTAGCGGATTCATATGAGAAGCAGTACACTAACCCTAGAACAGAGCAATTCAATTTACCTCCTAACTACGTCTCCCACCAGCCATTCATTTATGTGACTGATGATGAAGTGTACAAAAGAATATGTGCAGCTAAAAGTTCTTGTTCCGATACCAGCGATGAAGTGCCTTTTAAATTCATCAAACTCATAGCACCACTGATTTCTAGTGCATTAGCGCAATTTTTTAATCTAACAATGATGAAGGGTTGTGTCCCCAGTAGATGGAAATCCTCCATAATCATTCCGTTACCTAAAAAAAGTAAACCAACGAATCCAGTGGACTATCGTCCAATTTCTCTCACATCGCACTTATGTAGGCTGTATGAACGATGTATCTTAAGTAGACTAGCTTCCTATCTAGATGAG
This sequence comes from Caenorhabditis nigoni, assembly GCA_027920645.1. Lineage (NCBI taxonomy): Eukaryota > Metazoa > Nematoda > Chromadorea > Rhabditida > Rhabditidae > Caenorhabditis > Caenorhabditis nigoni. The sequence goes on along the minus strand of CP115866.1, from coordinate 3,278,825 downwards.
AGACAGTTCTGGAGTATGAATCAGCACGGCTTTAGAGCAAAAAAATCAACTGTTACTAATATGATGGAGACTTTAAATGATTGGACCAATATAATTGAAAATAAGGGACAAGTTGACGTTATTTACCTGGATTTTTCTAAAGCTTTTGATAAGATTCCGCACGATAGGCTCCTTAACAAACTACTACAACTTAAGCTGAATGCTCACTTGTTAATGTGGATTGACAATTTTCTTTCTGATCGAAATTATAGAGTAAAGGTAGGGACGACACTTTCATGTTCAAAACCAGCAACTTGCGGAGTCCCGCAAGGAGCAGTTCTATCCCCTGTGCTTTTTGGGATTTACGTCAATGAAATTTCATCTATTCTCCCTTCTGAAGTTCGCTGTAAACAGTTTGCTGACGATACTAAACTTTACGCCCCGATTTACAAAAATGATTCTGCCAACCCGCTGCAAACAAGCATAGATATAATACAAAATTGGTCAAAAAAATCCAAACTCCCCTTAAACGTGAACAAAACCGTTGCTCTTACACTAGGCAAATCCAACAAATCAGTGGACTACTTCATTGAAGGCCAATCTATCAAAAAAGAGAAAATCACCCGGGACTTGGGATTCATAGTATCTGATAAATTAGATTTTTCTGAGCACTGGAGACTAGCAACCAACAAATCTAAATATCTCTTGTCACAAGTATTTCAACAATTTAACAGTAAAAACACCCGATTAATGGTTCTTTTATACAAAGTTTTTATTAGGCCTGTTCTCGAATATGGTACGGTAATCAGTAGTCCTTTCAAAATGTCAGATATTAAATTAATAGAATCAGTGCAAAACTCTTTTACAAGAAGACTTTATAGTCGCCAACTAGGAAGATATGTTAACCCAAACGATCGGAAATATAAATCTGCGAGCGAGCGCAACCTACTCTTTGGTCTTAATTCACTACACTCTAGACGCCTAGAAATAGACAGGAAAATGGTATCAAAAATGATATCGGAAAAAATAGGTCTTAACGTAACTGAATTTTTCGCGTCAACTGAAACACGTACTAGAAGAAAAACACGGTTTCTCTGGCCTATTCCTAAAACAAAACTAAGGAGAAACTTTTTTGTCAACCGCACTCTGAGTTTAATTGAGAAACCTAAGCCCCCTCTCTCTGATTTGTAAGATAATTTATTTTCACTGTTAATCATTCATTGCAGGTATAATTTTTTCTTTTCTGTATGTATGTGTGTGTTGATGATTATTTATGTATTTGTGTTATTTATGTATTTGTGTCTGATTGTATTGTATTGCTGTTCTCTTTTTTTCTTTTCCACGACGGAAGGTCGTAATCAATAAATAAATATTCTGATTTTTGTGCTATGCGCCTTTAAAGTTGAAGCACTCATTTAGAGTCCGCATCATTGAAATATCTTTCAAGGCGCATATCTCAAAAACGGTGATAGCTATGAAAAATCTACAAACTACAAAAAAATTTGAAATTTTATGCTAAGTAATTTTGCAATTAAACACTTTTTGATAGCAATTTTGGTTTTTGTGATATGCGCCTTTAAAATAGAGAATCCCAACTTAGGATTTTGGAATATGTGACTTTTGGCCCTTCTTGGTTATTTCCGGAAAATTCTATTTTTCTGTAAAAATTCTCGAGCAAAGAATATGACGTCGTACTAACTTATTACCTATTGTCATTTTCTTCTTCTTTCTAAACCAGAAAAAGAAGAAAAATAGAAGAAGAAGAAGTAACTTTACTTTCCTTCCATTTTCTTCTTCTTCTTCTTCTGCTCCTTTTTTCTTTTCTTATGCTCCGCCGGAGCGGAGCAAAGTCCCATTTCTCTCATCTTCTGTCTCTCGCCTAGGGAGACGCAGACAGTCAGAGAAAAGCGAGAGAGTGTGGCTACCAGAAGAGACGCAGACACTTTCTTCTTCGTTTTCCACCCCAAAAACCCCGGGACGGCCGTCCCGGGGCTTCTTTTCGACCTCCCCCCATTTTTCTGTCACTATTTTGGATTATCCTTTAAAAATGAGAGAGTGAGAGAAAGTGAGAGACGCAGAGAAACCTAGAAAAGTTGAAAATGGTCCCGGGGTTTTACATTTTTAACTTTTTTTCGATTTTTAAGTTTCTGAAATGTTGAGAATTTCTGAATTTCTGAATTTCTGAATTTCTGAATTTCTGAATTTCTGAATTTCTGAATTTCTGAATTTCTGAATTTCTGAATTTCTGAATTTCTGAATTTCTGAATTTCTGAATTTCTGAATTTCTGAATTTCTGAATTTCTGAATTTCTGAATTTCTGAATTTCTGAATTTCTGAATTTCTGAATTTCTGAATTTCTGAATTTCTGAATTTCTGAATTTTTGAATTTCCGAATTTTTGAATTTCTGAATTTCTGAATTTCTGAATTTCTGAATTTCTGAATTTCTGAATTTCTGAATTTCTGAATTTCTGAATTTCTGAATTTCTGAATTTCTGAATTTCTGAATTTCTGAATTTCTGAATTTCTGAATTTCTGAATTTCTGAATTTCTGAATTTTTGAATTTCCGAATTTTTGAATTTCCGAATTTTTGAATTTCTGAATTTCTGAATTTTTGAATTTCCGAATTTTTGAATTTCTGAATTTTTGAATTTCCGAATTTTTGAATTTCTGAATTTCTGAATTTTTTTAACTTCGAAATTTCTGATCTTCTGAACTTCTGAATTATCTAAATTTTTCAGAAATGGGTGATCTGGAAACCACATCTTCGTCCGATGGCTGTTCTACTGGAAAATTGCGTCACGGGTCCAATGACACCGAGGAAAGGGTCACTTTTTCGACGACTTTGGATGATGGTAAGTATTTCAAATCCAAAAATAACCTAAAAATTCAAATTTCACTCGTTGAGAGCTTCAAAATGAGTATAAACAAGACTAGGCTCCGCCAATTTTGATTTTTCGACTTTAAAGGCGCATAAGAGATCGGAAATTTTAAGCTTATTCAAACCTAGTCATGTTTATACTCATTTTGAAGCTCTAATTGTGCAGATTTCAAAAAACTTGGTTTGAAAGTTTTCCCGTCAAAACTGAACCCAAAAACTGTTAGGAAAAAAGAGCTAACTGGAATTATAGGCTCCAAATTATTAAATGTACTCTTTCTGGGTGAGAAAAAAAGAGAAAAACGTCATGTGAGAAAAAAAATGGGTGCACAAAAAAAAACGGATGAAAACAATAATTTTTGATCCTAGTAGAAAAAAATGACCAAGAAAAAGTAGAGGTTGGTCTTTAAAAATGGAGATTTCTAGCGTAGAAGTTGCTAAAACTTTTCAACTTATGTAAATTTAATTTTGTCAGGCTTTGAGCTTCAAAATGAGTATAAACATGACCATATTCAAACAATTGCAATTTTGGTCTCTGGTTTTGGCATCAACATTTAAAACTACCGTATCTCCGCAAGATTTAGTGCAAACTCGACGATTTGTAAATTTTTAACTTTAGCACGTTTAGAGCTTTGAAATGAGCCCCCACACGACTAGGCTCTGCCCATTTTCAGATCCAAGGTTAGAGACGCAGTGTGTCTGGTTTCTCTGCGCTCTCTCTACTGTAAAACTACCATATCTCGGCTGGTTTTGTTCCAAACTCGGAAGTTTTTATAATTTTGGATTTGTTACGACTAGAGCTTCAAAATGTGTATAAACACGACTAGTTTTGGGAATTTTCGAAAAATTCAATTTTTGGGTCTCACCACGAAAACTGAAAATTTGAAAGTTGACCAAATCTAGTCGTGTTTATACTCATTTTGAAGCTCTAACTGTGCTGATTCCTAAAAACTATGTTCGCAAACTTTTCAAATAAAAAATGGACCAAAAAAATAGGGTTCAAAATTTCAGATATTTTCAGCATCAAAGTGTTAAAGTACAGTAATTCAGCTAATTTTGAGTCAAACCTCCAAACTTTTTGATTTTTTGAACTTAGTTTTTATAGAGCTTCAAATCGAGTGTAATATATATCATGCCAAATTTTTATAAAAATTTCAAAAAAAGACAATTTTTAAAAATATCGAAAAATTTTTTTTTCAAAAAATTTCAAAAAATCAAAAAAGAACTACAAAAAACCATGTTTTACAATATCATCATCATGATCGTAATTATTATGTTAAACCTCTTTTTTCCTCTCCCATCAACCCGTTAAAAAACTAGTCAATCGGAAAGTTTTTCTTTTTTTTTTTGGCAAAACAATTTTTTATTTTCGTTAAAAATTTTTTAAAATGATTTTTTGGCTGCTTTTAACTAACAATTTGACTGAAAATTCAAGAAAAATTGCAATTTATCTCTTCAATTTATCTCTTCAAGAACAAAAATTAACCAAAATTGGGTAAAAAATGGCTGAATTACCGTAATTTAACGTTTTGATTCGAAAAATATCTGAAATTCCGAAAATTGTCCAAAAACAGTCATGTTCATACTTATTTTGAAGCGCTCAATCTGACAAATTCAAAAATAGAAAAATTTTTGAGTTCGGCCTAAAACTAGCTGAGATACGGTAGTTTAAAGAAAGCTAGAGCGCAGAGAAACGAGACACACTGCGTCTCTGACCAATGTGGGCGGAACCTAGCCGTGTTTATACTCATTTTGAAGCTCGATATCTGACAAATTCGAACTTGCAAGTTATGAAATGTTTTAATAACTTTTAGGCTAGAAAATTCCATTTTTAGAACCCAACCTCTACTTTTTCTTTGTCATTTTTTTTACTAGGATCAAAAATTATTGTTTTCCTCCTGTCATTTTTTTTTCAATTTTCCCATATTTTTTGTGCACCCATTATTTTTCTCATATGACGTGTTTCTCTTTTTTCACCCAGAAAGAGTACATTATATTATTTGGAGCCTATAATTTCAGTTTGCTCCTTTTAAAAATCTTTTTTTTTGGTCCAATTTTGACTGGAACAGTATGAAACTTAGTTTTTTGAAATCAGTAAGTTTTGAGCTTCAAAATGAGTATAAACATGACTAGGTTTGAAGAATTCTGAAATTTCCAACCCCCTATGCGCCTTTAAAGTCAGAAATTCAAATTTAAAGGAACATAGGCTCGTGGGTACTCATTTTGAAGCTCTGTAACTGTTAAATCTGAAAATAATTAAAATTTTGAGTTTGGTCTAAAACCAGCTGAGATACGGTACTTTTAGTTTTACAGTCGAGAGTGCACAGAGAAACCAGACACTCTGCGTCTCTAACCCCAAAACTCAAAGTGGGCGGAGCCTAAGTGTGTTTATACTCGTTTTGAAGCTCCAGAAATGGAAATTCTGAAAATCTAAAAAATTTTGAGTTTGGACCAAAATTTTTCGAGATACGGTAGTTTTACCATTCAAGACCTAAAATCTGGATGTTCCAAACCTAGTCATGTTTACATTCATTTTGAAGCTTTTTGACTCTAAAACTCATTTTTCTAAATTTTGAAGCTTTCTAAAAACTTTGAAAATCTAAAAACCCCAATTTTTCACAAAAAAAAAAGAGTCCTCCGACCCCGCCCCATTTTGGGGGATTTTTTGGGAGATTTTTTGGGGGGATTCATCTTAGATCGTCCAAAAAGAGGCCCTCCAGGCATATAAAAAAGACCCATTCCATTAAATTCGGTTTCTATTCTTTTTTTTTGCTCCTCCGCTGTGCTGTCCGCACTCACATTAGTCCTTTTTTTGTGCTCTTTTCTTTTCCGAATGCTCCGCCGTTAGGCTCCGCCCACTTCCCGTTTTTTTTTCTGACTTTTTTCTATTCAGTAAACCTTATTATCTTCATTTCTATTCATTTATATAACCTTTGGAAAATGACTTTTGGGTTTTTTAGACTTTGAACTTATTTTTTCTGGAAATTACTCTGGAAACCCAACCGTAACTCGGCTGAAAATGTCTCAAATTTCAGAAATGTAAAAATTTTGAATTTGTTGTGAAAAGTGCTTTGGAATGAGCCTAAACATGACTAGGTTTGGTTGATTTTGAAATTTTCGGTTTTTCAGATGGGGTCCCACCACGAAAATTCAAAAAAAAAAAATAATTGAAATTCAGCAAACCTAGCCGTGTGTATACTCATTTTGAAGCTCTCAACAAGTTGAATTCAAAAATGTTAGAAATTTTAGTTTGGGTCAAAATTACGGTATTTAGGACCAAAAAGAGAACCCAAAATTCTCAAAATTTCAGAGTTCTTACTGTAACATTCTTGTTTTTGAATCAATCTTTTTGAAAATACTTTATTCATATTGGGCTCAAAAAACGCTTCAAAATGAGTATGAACACAACTAGAATCGGGCAACTTTGAAAATTTCAATTTTCGTGGTGGGACCCAAAAAATGGAAAATTTCGAAATTTAGCAAACCTAGTCGTGTTTATACTTATTTTGAAGCTAAAATCAGGGCAAATTCAATTTTTTAACTCCTATTTTCTGAAAACTTTCAGATTTTGAGAAATTATTGATTTTAAGATTTTTTCAATTTTTCGAAAAAAATTTTTTTTTTCAAAACTTCAATTTTTTATTCAGAAGACGTCGTCTCGGAGTACAACTCAATGAATCCGAATCTGGTGGACGAGTGTGATCTGTGTGTTCTCGAGAATGGCCGCATTTTTTATATCCAGTGAGTATTTTTTGCCAAAATTTTTTTTATTAAAAATGTGTGAAAATGTTTGCCCCGGAGCAACAAAATTTTTGCTCTTTTTTTGCACAAAAATTAGAAAATTGAACAAAAATCGAAAATTCTGGAAAAAAGGGAAATGGGACACGAGGAGTCCCCTGTCTTGTGCATTATTAACCGTATGTAAATGAGAAGTGTACATCCTTACGTCAATCTGTGAATTCGTTTAGGGACAATGGGTTTCTGGGGCGTTTTGTAGTTTGTAGTGTGAGAAAATTGATTTAAAAAAACAAAAAAGAAATTGAAAATCGATGGAAAGCGAGGAAAGTTAAAATGCAAGCAAATTTTTTTTTAATTGACCGTAACTTTTTCAGATTTTGCTCAAATTCAAAATAACCTAGAAATTCGAATTTCCCGCGTTCCTAGCTTCCAAATGAGTATAAACATGCCCCATTTTCGAAAATTTCAAAAATCGGTCATTTAGAGGATCACATGGTAAAATTACCGTATCTCGGCTCTTTTTTGTGCAAACTTTAAAATTTTTGAATTTTGGGAATTTTCAGGTTAGAAGCTTCAAAATGAGTATGAACACCACTAGGCTCCGCCCATTTTGAGTTTTGAGGTTAGAGACGTAGTGTGTCTCGTTTCTCTGCGTTCTAGCCTTTCCAGTAAAACCGTCATAACTTGAGTATTTTTGGTCGGATTTCGGTGAATATTTTATTTTTGGATTTGACAAGACAAGAGCTTTGAAATAAGCCTAAATACGACTAGTCTAGCTCAATTTTCACTTTTGACCTACTAACCGCGACGCGACCGCAGCGCATTGGTCAAATTTCAAATTTTAGCAAACTTAGTCATGTTTATGCTCATTTTGAAGCTCTTAACAAGCGAAATTCAAATCAATTAGAATTTACGAAATCAGACAAGAACTACCATAGTTATGGTCATTTTTCTATTCAAGCTAGAGTGCAGAGAAACCAGACACACTGCGTCTCTAACATCAAAACTCGAAGTGGGCGGAGCATAGGCGTGTTTATACTCATTTTGAAGCACTAAACGTGAGAAATCTGAAAATCAAAAAATTTACGAGTTTGGAGCAAAATGAGCCGAGGTACGGTAGTTTGACTTTAAAATGATCAAAATTTCTCAAGTATAGTCGTGTTTACACTCATTTTGAAGCTCTGAGCGTGGGAAACTCAAATTTATATGTGAAAATCTTTTAAAATAGACAAGAAAAGGATTTAGTCCCCGGTCAAAGGGGACATAAGGGCATAAAAAGTGAAAAATGCGACATGTCGTGTGTCCGTCCGTCCCTCTTTTTCTTGTCAAAAAAGAAAATGTTTATAGTCACGGACATGCATACACACAGATGTGCCAATTTCTTTTCTTTTTTTCTGTCAACTAAAAAAATTTTTTGACAAGAAAATTTGAAATTTCGAGCTTCATTTTTTTTTTGGATTTTCGAATTATGGCATTCGGGTTACTGTAGCTTAGGAAGTCGTTTTAGGCTGAAAATTATTTAAAAATTCAAAATTTTCGTCAAAAACAACTCTAGAGATTTGGTTTTGATGATAAATTGAACTTTTTTAAAATTTGAAAAAATGTTCCAAAAAAATTTTTTTTGGAAGTTTTTTTTAGAAATTAAAAAAAAAACTGAAAATGGTCTAAAAGTGTTTTCCGGGGCAGAAAATGATTTCTTGGGCAGAAAATGATTAGAAATTCAAATTTTAGATGGAAAATTAGCCTAGGAAGTCGTAAAAATTGATTTTTTCGAAAATCTCAAAATTTCGAAAAACAATTTTTTTTGGAAATTTTTAGGAACTTTTTTTTCGAATTTTCGCAAAATCGCCTCCAGATTTTTTCACATTTTCTTCTTTTTTTCTTCCATTTTCCTTTTCCCTAATCCCCACTCGCCAATTGCCCTCCAGCCATTTACAAATTCGTTTTGGCTCCAAAAAAATTTTTTTTGACTTACTTTCCATTTTCCCCAGTTTTTATGATTCCCTTAAAAATGCAAATTGAGCATCCAAACATTTTTTGTCCCAAAAAAGCGTCTTGAATTTCAATTCGTCTCCATTTCATGTTGTCAATCATTAAGGGAACACGTGGTCATTCTAGGCCACCGATGGCCTAGAAAATGGCTTCTGGTGGCCTAGAAATCCAAATTCTCTACATACTTTGCATTTCGTCAGCTTTGTCTTATGAAGAGCTTCAAAATGAGCCCAAACACGACTAGGTTGGATTAAAAGTGAAAAATTGGATTTTTCTAATGGTCCAATAGTGAAACTACCGTATCTCGACTCATTTTGGGACAAGCTCCGAAACTTTAACGAATTAAAACTTGTCACGTTAATAGCTTCAAAATAAGTATAACCACGACTAGGTTTGAAGAAACTTTAAAATTTTCGAAAATTTTTGGGTCCCACCACGAAATCCTTAAATTTCGAAATGGACCAAATCTAGTCGTGTTTATACTCATTTTGAAGCCCGTGTCGCGCCAAAGCTGAAAAATTTAATTTCATCAAAATCCAACAAAAACCAACCGAGTTATGACGGTTCTGCGAGAGTGCAGAGAAAAGATACACACTGCGTCTCTAACCTCAAAATACAAAATGGGCGGAGCCTAGTCGTGTTTAGGCTCATTTTGAAGCTCTAAAGCTGAAAACATTGAAAGTACAGGAAACTTTGAGTTTGGATCAATATGAGCTGAGATACGGTAGTTTGACCTTAAAATGACCAAAATTCAAAGTTTCTCAAAGATAGTCATGATTATACTCATTTTGAAGCTCTGAACATGAGAAATTCAACAATATCACAATTTTTAGGTTTGGGAGAATGTCAAACGAGATACGGTACCTTTTATACTGACGTCATTTTTCCTGGGGAGTCACTTGGCATAAATTAAAAGTGAAGGTCTTGAATTTTATTTTTGGGGTTACGCCAGAGGGTCTCCAGGGACTACGAAATCTGATTTCAAAGCAGACCTCTAGTATAGTGCAAGTGTGCTCTATTTTGAAAAACATCCAAATTTTTGGAAAAAAAAGTTTTTTGGAATTTTTTTTTCAAAAAATAAAAACTTTTGTTTTTTCCCCAAAAACTGCAATTTAAGCTTTTTTTGAATAGCTTTAACTATACCAGTCAGCCCAATTATGTCTGCGTCTCTTTTGAAAAAAAAAAATTTTCAGCAAAATTATTTTTTTTCAATTGTGAGGTTCTCTATGTGTGTGCACACACTATAGACTCTAAAAACACATCGTTATCTTATTTTTCTTCTATTTTTTGACTGGTATTTTTGAAAATAAATATATAGCTACTTGACCATAAAAATTGTTTTTGGGAATCTTTTTTCGAAATATTCCAAAAGTTCAAATTTTGAATTTTCTCTGAAATCGTTAGGTCTGGGGTAAATTTTAATGCAAAAATTGGATTTTTGGGCGATTTTTCATGCTGGAGACATTTTTTCAGGCTGATTTCATCTATTTAATGGAAATTTCAGACAAAAATTAGACAAAAAACTATTTTTTGGAAAATTTTGAAATTTTCAATTTTTGGCATTTTCCTCTGAAAACATGAATTTTATGTTAATTTTTGATAAGAAGTTCGAATTTTCAACTGTTTTTAACACTAGGACCGTTTTCCAGGGGGTTTTCAACCCATTTTTCATTTATCCCAAAAAATTTTTTTTTCGAAATTTTTGGAATTTTTCTTGTTTAGCTTCTTCACCCCCGAGTACCGGTCAAAAACAAATAGAACACAGACATTTTTTTTTCGTTCTTTTAGTCACAAAAAATTTATTTTGGAGGTCAAAAAATATTTGCCTTTGTTCTTGGAAATTGTTTTTTTGCAAACAATTTTTTTGGATTTTCGAAATTTTCAATCTACCGTAACCCACTTCATTTTGAAATAGAATTTATGAAAATTATATCAAAAAGTTTGAAAAGTTATGGGCTTCAAAATGAGTATAAACACGACTACTTTGGGAACATTTTCACTTATGGTTCATTTTTGGGTCAAACTACAGTATCCCGGCTCTTATTAATCCGAACTCAACAAATTTCTTGATTTTCATCTTTTTTACGTTTAGAGCTTCAAAATGAGCACAAACACGACTAGAATCCTTTAACTTTGAGTTTTGAGGTTAGAGACGCAGTGTGTCTGGTTTCTCTGCACTCTAGCTTCAAATAGAAAAATGGCCATAACTACTGTAGTTTTTGTCGGGTCCCTAAAATTTAAATTGATTTGATTTTGCCTTGTGAAGAGCTTCAAAATGAGCCTAATCATGACTAGGATTGCTCAATTTCGAAAATTCCGATTTTTCGGAGGGTCCACAAGAATTTCGAAATTTTTCAAACTTAACCAAACCTGGTCATGTTTAGGCTCTTTTTGAAGCTCTTAACGAAACAAATTCAGAAATGTAGTTCATTTCAAATTTTGCTAGAAATTCAAAAAGTTTTATCCCCAACAAACTTTCCGTTCCCACACCCCTTCCTTTGCTGCTAGGATGATTCATATGTTTAGGCGTGAGAAAATAGAGAGGAAGAACTTTTCTATGAATGTATGTCCACTATATTTACACACACACATATGTGTGTGTGTGTGTATGATTAAACGTTTTTCTTCCCTTTTCTCAAAACTCCAAAAAATTTTAGTGCCTCCCAAAATCTCTTTGGACCCCAAAAATTTCCCAAAACGCTTCCCGAAATGTCAACCCATCGTTCGTGCCAGAATATTCTGGAAATTCCCTTAGGACCACTTTTGAGTTTCCCACCAAAAAAATCTCCATATTCTTTCCTTTCGCCCATTTCTTGTACTATTCCTTTTTAGTTGTCTTCTTAACCTTATCAAAAAGGTCCATGTATCTATTGCAAAATTCTATTAAGTTGGAAATTGATGCAAATTTCAAATTTCCCGCATTTCTAGCTTCAAAATGAGTATAAACATGACTAGGTTTGAAAATTTTTGAATTTAAGGAATTTCCGGGTCAAACTACCGTATCTCGGCTCATTTTTGTCCAAACTCGGAAACTGTATAATTTTTAGATTTCTGAGATTCAGTGCTTCAAAATGAGCCTAAACACGGATAGGCTTCGCCCACTTTGGTTAGAGACGCAATGTGTCTCGTTTCTCTGCACTCTAGCATAATATTAAAAATGACCATAACTACAGTAGTTTCTACCCGATTTTGATAAAATTTGTATTTTTGAATTTGCGAGAACACGAGCTTCAAAATGAACCCAAACACAACTTGATTTGAAAAATTTTGAATTTTCGGCATTTTTAGGAGTGGTAAAACTACCGTATCTTGCCTATTTTTTGTGCAAACTCAAAATTCTTCGAAATTTTGAACTTTTCACGTTTAGAGCTTCAAAATGAGCTTAAACACGACTAGAATCCTTCAAATTTGAATTTAAAGGTCAGAGACGCAGTGTACCTCGTTTCTCTGCACTCTAGCTCTCAATTGAAAAATGATCATAACTACCGTAGTTTTTGCCTGATTTCAATGAAATTTACATTTTTGGATTTAGCAAAACAAGAGCTTCAAAATGAGCCTAAACATGACTAGTTTATCTTGATTTTGAATTTTGAAGCGATGCGTTGCGGTTGCGTCGCGGTCGGTAGGTCGAAATTCAAACTTAAGCTAAACTAGTCGTGTTTGGGCTCATTTTGAAGCTCTAGTCAAGAAAAAATTGATGAAAGCGCATAAAAAGCGGATTTTTTTGTTTCTAGGCCACCATGGACCATTACGCCCGATTTTTGAGTCCCTATCAAGTATAGGCGTGTTTATACTCATTTTGAAGCTGGGAACACCGGAAATTTGAATCAGAGCATGTAAATTGATAAAATTGTTATTATAATTAGTTAAGAATCAAAGATTTTTGCTCACCGAGCCCCCAAGGGGGACCCTTTGGGGTGTTAGTATCCGTGATCTAATTTCATTGACTTCCTAGAATATCAAATTTCAGATGGGAGCTCCCTCTCTTTCGAAGACAAAGAGGGAGCTCACACACCAGACAAATTTCTTAGAACACACACAAAATAAATTCTTCTGTGTCTTCCATTGTTTTTCTGTTCTTCTTCTTTTTTTTTCGCCTTGTGTTAACTGACTGTGTGAAATTCTATTTTCCTATAGGCGGCAGTATTCCCCAATTTACTTTTCTTGTCTCTGACGACACCAACTAGTAGTTATCTAGAATTTTTTTTGGAGCCCAAAAAAATTTTTTCTGAGCCAAAATTTTTTTTTGTCAGATAGTGTGGAAAAATGACTTCTAGACTTAGTTTTGATAAGAAATTCGACAATTTCAGTGATTTTTACCCTGAAAAGCATTTTTTGAATTTTCTAATAATTTTTGGAAAATCCCGAAAAAAAACTTTTTTTGGGAATTTTCGGAAATGTCATAAATTTAATATTTTTCACATTTTCATGCTGAAATCTATTTCTAGAGTCGTTTTTGACCAAAAATTCAGATTTTTCGGTGTTTTCTACCCTAGAGAGCAGTTTTCGGGAGTTCCTAAGATTTTTGAAATTTTCGAAAAAAAAACCAAATTTTCGAAATTGTCATAAAATTATTAGTTTTTCAAATTTTGATGCTGAAATTGGCTTCTAGAGTCATTTTTGACAGCAAATTTGAATTTTTCAGTGCTTTTTTACCCGGAAAAATTATTTTCTGGGCTTTTCTATGATTTTTGAAAAATTTCGAAAAAAATTTTTTTTGGGAATTTTCGGAAGTTGTCATAAATCTACTAGTTTTTCAAGACTTTGATGCTGAAATTGGCTTCTAGGGTTATTTTCGACTAAAGATTCGGAATTTTCAATGCTTTTTCACTCGGAAAAGTGATTTTCTGGACTTTTCTATGATTTTTGGAAAATTCTGATTTTTTTAGAATTTTTGAAAAAAAAGTCAAAAAATTTTTCTTCAGATTTTGATGCTGAAACTCGCTTCTAGGGTGATTTTTGACTGAAAATTTGGATTTTTCACTATTTTTCACCCATAGAAACCTCTTTTCTGCACCATTTCACTATATTTTGTGTTTGCGTACTTTTCAACCTACAGTAACCCGAAAAATTGGTTTCCCTGAAAAAACCGATTTTCCATTTTTCTAGACCAAATTTTTGTGAAAAATCTGCATTTTTAGTTTATTTCCAACTAAAACCCATGGATAACCTCAAATTCCTCAATTCTTCCTTAACTCTGATTTTCCGAAATTTTTCACTTTTACCGTAATCCGTTAAATCTCCAAAACCGTTAAAATCTCAGCAAATGGGTCCACCATAATCAAAACAAGAAAAAATCAAGATGCAAAAATCAAAAAGTCTTCAATTCTACGCGAATGGGTCTCAATCACCACCCAAACGTATCTGTTGTTCGGGAAGTGTTGATGAGATTAAAGATTTGATGTAAGTGCTGAAAAAACGAATCTGAAATTAAAAACAAATTAAAAATCTGAATTTGTCGTGAAAAATGCTTCAAAATGAGTATAAACATGACTAGGATTGGTCAAAATTAAATTTTTTTTGATTTTTCAAGGGTCCAGCCTGAAAATCCCGAAATTTCAGATTTAACCAAACTAGGTCGTGTTTGGGCTCATTTTGAAGCTCGAAATGTCCCAAATCCTCTTCTTCAATTTTCAAACTCCAAAACCTTGTCATATTTCCAGCCACACCACGCGAAGCTCCCACTGGGAACCACCATGGGCGTCATGGAGGTGTCGACTGGGACTACCGTATGGATGGGAACAAGCAAAAGACAACGACGGGAACACGTATTACATAGAGTATGAGCAATCTACAGTAATCCTGACCCAAATATTTTTTTAGTCATTTAAATCGAGCCACCACCTACACGGATCCCAGAAAAACTCGGCCACCCGATGGGAAGAGGACTGTTAGCATTCGACGGGGCAAAGATATAGGATTTGGATTTGTAGCTGCTGGACAACTACCAACTATTATACAATTTGTGTCGCCAGGTACGGTACCCAAAAAATCTGCTGAAAAAGGATCAATTTTGACCCATTTAGAGCAATGTTCCACCACATTTAGCATGGGTGGCCTAGAAATTCCCCAAGTGGCCTAGAAACCCAAAATTCACTTTTTTGAAGATTAGCACTGTATTTGAGATGCTCAGAGCTTCAAAATGAGCCCAAATATGACTAGGCTCCGCCTACTTTGAAGTTAGAGACGCAGTGTAACCTTTTGTGATCAATTGGTAATACTATCTCGGCTCATTTTTGTCCAAACTCAAAAATTTTCAGATTTTCCAATTTTGCATTTTAAGAGCTTCAAAATAAACCTAAACACGGCTATATTTGAAAAAGTTTTTTTTTTCAGCTTTTTTAGCTCCATATGCGCCTTTAATCCCCAAAAATCAAACTTAATCAAAACTAGTCATGTTTATACTCATTTTGAAGCTCTCAACGTAAAAAAATTCGAAAATACAAAAATATTTGAGTTCGGACACTAATGAGCCGAGGTACGGTAGTTTTACTGAAAATGGTGGAGCGCAGAGAAACGAGACACACTGCGTCTCTAACCTTGAAACCCAAAGTGGGCGGAGCCTAGTCGTGTTTAGACTCATTTTGAAGCTCCAAATGTCAGAAATCTGAAAATGTAAAAATTTTCAAATTTGGACGGAAAAGAGCCGAGATACGGTACTTTTACCTTTTGGCTCTAAAAATCACCAAAATTCAAAATTACTCAAATTCCGTTGTGTTTAAGCTCATTTCAAAGCTCATCACTTGCAGAATCTGAAAATTTAATTTTCATAATCTAATTTTAAATTTCTAGGCCACGAAATGATAATTTTTATTCCAGAAGGTCCATCAGACGGCCTCCTATTTGCCAACGATCAAATTCTGGAGGTCAACGGAGCCAACATGGAGAACGAGTCAAAAGATAGCGTGGTGAACGCCGTTCGAGCGACAAAAGACGAGCTACAGATTACTGTACAGCAGCTACCTCAACGACCGAAAAGTTCGCGGAAAAATTGTAAAGTTCGGTTTACGGATCGGGTTTTGGTCTCTTCCAATAATGAAAATGTGAGTTTTTTTGGCTCCAGATTTGAAAATCTTGGGTTGAAAGTGATAAATTCGAATTTGCCTTGTTGAGAGCTTCAAAATGAGCCCAAACATGACTAGGTTTAGTGAATTTTGGAAATTCCAGTAAAACTACCTTATCCCAGCTATTTTCAGCTGAATCCGAAAAATTTTAAGATTTTCAAAATTGTCACTTTGCGAGCTTCAAAATGAGTCCAAACACGGCCAGGATATCGTGATTTTGAAAAATGGGTCAGAGACGTAGTGTGTCTCGCTTTTCTGCGCTCTAGCCTTCAAAACTACAGTAACTCTGTCAGTTGTGGTCCATATTCAATGAAACTATATTTTTGCGTTTGGCGCGTTGTGAGCTTCAAAATGAGTATAAACAAGGCGAGGTTTGAAAAAATTTGAAAATTCCAACCCCATGCGCCTTTAAACCTCAAAAATGAAACTCCACCAAACCTAGTCATGTTTAGGCTCATTTTAAAGCTCTCAACGCGCCAAATTCAAATTTCCTAATTTCAACCCTATTCAAATACTACTTTTCCAGAATTCCGACTTCCCGCCTCTACTTCCAAACGTTTTGCGTGTGTATCTGGAAAACGGACAGACCAGATCATTCAAATATGATACAAATACAACGGTTAGGAATATCTTGGAGAGTATTCTGGAAAAACTTCAAATTACCGCCAAATCACATTTCTCACTGGCCGTTGAGTACTCGTTGGGAGCAAGAACCAGTCGGATTAGCCTCTTGAGGCCGGATT
Source organism: Caenorhabditis nigoni (assembly GCA_027920645.1). Classification (NCBI taxonomy): domain Eukaryota; kingdom Metazoa; phylum Nematoda; class Chromadorea; order Rhabditida; family Rhabditidae; genus Caenorhabditis; species Caenorhabditis nigoni. Next base: position 3,262,432 of record CP115866.1, on the reverse strand, counting down.
GCAAGATTAAATCGGTGAGTTTTGGATTTGAAACGTAGGAATTTGAGTTGGGCTTGAAGAGAGCTTCAAAATGAGCTCAATCATGCCTTGGCTCCGCCCACTTTGAGTTTTGAGGTTAGAGACGCAGTGTGTCTCGCTTCTCTGGCGCTCTCGCTTCAAAGTGGGCGGAGCCTAGTCGTGTGGGGGCTCATTTTGAAGCTCTCAACGTCGTTAGTGTAAAACTAGAATTTTTATAACTTTCAAGCCTAACAATAAAAAACCTACAGTGAAAAGAAAAAAAATCTGAAATCTAAATTTTTGAATCATTTTGAAACCCCCATAACTTTGTTCATTTTCACTCTATTTTGATGATTTTAGATTTAAAATGTTGAAAATTTTATGGGCTTCTAAATCACATAAAAATGCATTTCTAAAGCTGCCCAAAAAGTGTCGAAAACTTCCAGATTGTGGACTTGCCCAACTCGGAACACCTTCGATGCGTCTTTCGTCTCTCCTTTGCTCCATCCGACGCTTTCGTGCTCCTCTTATCAGACCCAAAAGCTCTAGAATATTATTATCAGCAATGTGTGAATGATGTGGTCCGTGGCCGGTTTGCCATGGAAATGAGATATGAGGCCTGTATCAGGCTCGCCGCTCTACATGTACAACAGGTCGCCTATGATTGCAATATATTGAAGGAGAACAACAAGGTGTCGGTGAATCGAGTGGAGTGAGTTGATTTTTTGTTATCATACAAAGTATCACAAAAAATAGTGAAAACAAAAATATCACAAAAAATAGTGAAAACCAGACAAAAAACGAGCCATTTTGAGCCGAGATATGGTCATATTAAGTTCGTGTTAGGTTGTATGGCCTAGAAACTCATCTGGTGGCCTAGAAATCAAAATCTAGGCCATGAAAAATGTATATTCAAATTTTACAATTCGAGAGCTTCAAAATGAGCTTAATCACGACTATGTTTGGTTGATTCCAAATTTTAGCTGTTTTCGGGATCAAAGTGTAAAACTACAGTAACTCGGCGATTTCAGATCCAATCTCAAATATTTTTTTATTTTTGATTCTCTGATGTTTTCAGCTTTAAAATGAGTATAAACATGACTAGTTTGCCTCCATTTTGAATTTCGACCAATGCGTTGCGGTCGCGTCGCGGTTGGTAGTTCAAATTTCGAAATGGAGCTAGACTAGTCGTGTTTAGACTCATTTCAAAGCTCTTGGCTTGACAAATTCAGATATTCTAAAATCGGCTTTAAAAATTCAGTTGTTAAAGAGTTATGAACAATCAAATTTTTTCAAATGAATTTTCGATGTTTCTTTCAGAAGAGAATACGGCTTGGGAACATTTTTGCCAGCGATTGTTTTGGAGAATGTGAAACGGAGAGATGTGAGAAAACATATTCGATTTTATTTGAAGAGGGACAGTTCGAGATTAGTGGATTGTCTTGGGAAGCCGAGTGTCAGCAATGGGTATCCACCAGAATTGGAAGCTTGTAAGTTTATTTTTTGGATTTTGTGGGATAATTTTTGGATATTTTGAGAACACTCATTGATATTTGAATTCCTCACGCTGTGAGCTTCAAAATGAGCCTAAACACGACTATATTTGATTAAGTTTTATTTTTGGCAATTTTTGAGGTTTAAAGGCGCATGAGGGGTCGGAAATTTCAAATTTCTTCAAACCTGGGCTTGTTTAGGCTCATTTTAAAGCTAATTATGTAAATACTTCAAAAATATAATTTTCATCAAAATCGAATTACAACTGAATGAGTTACGGTAGTTTCAAAGGCTAGAGCGCAGGGAAGCGAGACACACTGCGTCTCTGACCCATTTTTCAAAGTTAAGATAATCTAGTCGTGTTTGGGTTTATTTTGAAGCTCTTGAGATCACAAGTTCAAATAATGTACAATTATTCCAAATGGGTTCAAGTTAGCTGAGATACGGTAGTTTTACTGAAATTCGAAATTTTCGGATTTCGAAAATTGTCAAATTGGAGCAAACCTTGTCGAGTTTGGACTCACGAAGCCTTTCATGTGACAAACTCAAAAATATAGTTTCCATCAAAAACAAACTACAACTGACAGAGTTACAGTAGTTTCAAAGGCTAGAGCGCAGAGAAGCGAGACACACTGCGTCTCTGGCTCATTTTTCAAAATCAAGATATTCTCGTTGTGTTTAGGCTCATTTTGAAGCTCTCAACGTGCTAGATTTAAAATTAAAAATTTTATGGCCTGAATTTGGGTTTCCAGCCCGCTAAGCCCGAAAACGTAGCCCAAACTCAAAAATGTTTCCTAACCTAGCCATGTTTATACTCATTTTGAAGCTCTAAACGAACTCAATTCCGAAAATAAAATGTTATGACCTAGATTTGAGTTTCTAGGCCACCAGATTAGGATTTCTAGGCCAGCTACCTAGAACCACCAAAGAAAAATTTTAAAATTTCCAGGCACCTCCCAGTTCGCCAACGAGCCTAGCATGATGGTCCGTCTCAAGTACATCCACATCGTCTCTCATCTTCCATCATTTGGCGGTAGATCGTTTTGTGTGACTTTTAAAGAGTCTCAAATCGATATGCTGATGCAAGTAGAACCAAGAACTGGACTCCTTGTACGGCATCCAGGAAAATCCGGGCAGCCTTCGATATCGATTGGTTTCGATTTAATTGGAAAATTGGTGGTTTGCAAGGAGACGGATGTGGCATCAATGATTAGTATCCGATTGGCTAGTAATCCACATCAAGGATTGGAGTTTCTGGTTGATAAGGATGATTTGGATGATTTGGTTATGTATATCATTGGGTATCATAAGGTGAGTCGTGGTTAAAACTTTGCGCTCAATTATCTCGATTTTGGTGAGAGATATCGAAAAGTTGTCAACTAAAAAAAGGTTCCTTATTAAATGAGCAATATTTTATTAGTTGACAATTTTTTGATAATTCTTATGAGAGCCGAGATAATTGAGCTTGAAGTTTAACAATCCCTTCAGCTTGAGGATCAAATTGAAATTGTCTCTTAAATTTCTCAGTTTTGACCCATAATGATTCAAACTTTAATTTTTAAAAATTCTCATGTTTGGACCTTCAAAATGAGCCTGAACACGACTAGTCTACCTCAATTCTGAAATTTGACACACTAACCGCGACGCGACCGCAACGCACTAGTCAAAATCCAAAATTGAGGAAAACTAGGCGTTTTTGTACTCATTTTGAAGCTCTTAACATGGAAAATATGAAAAATTGAAAATCAAATAGTTTTTTCGATAATTTTAACAGAATTAGGAGGAAATTACCGGAAACTTGAATTTTTTTTACAATTTTCGAACTTTTGACATAACTCGGTTAAACCTTTTTCAATCTTTCTGAAATTAAATTTTTGGGATTTCTCGTGATTTCGGCTTCAAAATGAGCCTAAACACGAACAGTCTAGCTAAATTTTGAAATTCGACCTACAAACCGCGACGCGACCGCAACGCACTGGTCGAAGTTCAAAATTGAGGAAAACTAGGCGTGTTTGGGTTCATTTGGAACCTGAAGTTGAGATAAATTCGAAACTGAAAACATTTCTGAAGTTTAACTAAAACCAGCCGAGTTACTGTAGTTTTTCATTTAAGTCTAGAGCGCAGAGAAGCGAGACACACTGCGTCTCTAGCTAATTTTTTGAAATCAAGGTATTCTAACCGTGTTTAGGCTCATTTTTAAGCTCGTAACATAAGAAATTTGAGAAATTTCAAAATTTTAGCTTTGGTCTAAATTAGCCGAGTTACTGTAGTTTTACAGTTTGATCCTAAAAATTCGAATTTTCAAAATTATCCAAACTTAGTCGTGTTTAGGCTCATTTTGAAGCTTTTAACATTGCAAATTTCAAAAAGTACGTTTGGAATAGTTGAAACTAAAATTAGAGGATTTACATTGAAATTTGAAAAATCTGAAAACAAATTTTTCTTTCATTTTCGACAACCCCACAACTTTTTTCATTTTTACTCTATTCCGATGATTCTAAATTTAAAATGTTGGAAATTTTATGGACTTTAAAATAAAGTACAATCCTTATAAACTCATATAAACCAATTTTCCAGATAATCTACGAGAAAGATCTCGAGTGCGAAATCGACGATTCCCCACCGCGTGCTCGCGAGCTCCCGGATAAAGCACCCCCATACTCCGCAATACATACCGTAATCAAATCCGATTGGAATTACTCAGAAAATTCTGAAGCGACCCAAGAGAACGCATTCGACCCCACAGATGGTCCACCAAGCTATGAAATCGCCAATTCTTTCGTTCAAATTGCATTTGGCAATGATAATGAAGCAGGAGATGGGCAACACTTGGACAATTTGCCCAAATTTGAACCCAAGAAGCTGTTAAGAGCTACGGACTCATTATTGATTAAAAATTCCCGGGAATTGCATGCCAAAGAGATTCAAAATGATCAGGAATCATCGGATACCGAGGATTCCTCATTCTCCTCTCCTCTCAGATCCCCAAATATCGATCGATTATGCGATGGTATTGATTTATTGATGACTGGACCGCCGGCTCGACGAGCATCCATTGAGACATTGCTCCAGAATAATCAGAATCCGAATCAGAATTTGGAAAGTTTGATTTTACAATTTCCAAGTATTCCTGATGATGAGGAGGAGGAAGAGGCTAATATTGGAATGGCTACGTCAACGACTACGGTAGTGGCAAATGGAAAATGCTATCAAAATGGATCGGCTAGTAGGAATAGGTGAGAGAAATTCGAATTTAGCGCCTTTTTTGGGTCCCCAAGCTTCAAATTGAAATCTAAAGTGCGCCATAACTGTCATATTTTCTGTCACAAATTTGTGAAAGTTATATTTTTGAATTTATCAAGTTGAGAGCTTTAAAATGAGCCTAAACACGACTAGGTTTACTCAATTTTGAATTTTGACCAGTGCGCGCGCGGTCGCGTCGCGGTTGCTAGGGCAAAATTCAAGATGAAGCTAGTCTAGTCGTGTTTAGGCTCGTTTTAAAGCTCAAAACTTGGAAAACTTAAAAATACCAATATTGTTGAGCTTTCAAATGGAATAATTGAGATTGAGCCAAAATTTGTGAATTTGGCTCATTTGAAGATCAAAATGTAATTGAGCCATAACTTCATTGGTTTTGGTTCAAAAGGTCTGAATCTTATATTTTTGAATTCACCACGTTTTGAGCTTTAAAATAAATATAAACATGCCTCGAATCTATAAATTTTGAAATTTTCGAAATTTCCGGTGGTCCCGCTGAAAAATCGAAAAATTCAAGTTAGGTCAATCCTAGTCATGTTTAAGCTCATTTTGAAGCTCGTAACATGAGAAATACAAAAATGTAAATTTTAATCATTTTGGATAAAAACTGGTGGAGTTATGACCCAATTACAGTTGGATCATTAAAAAAAGCAGAAACTCAGGATTTTCGTCCGAATTCAGGGGTTTTTCGCTCCAAGCTGCTCAAAATTCATGTTTTTGGGTTTTTCTTTTTCTTTTCAGCTTCAAAATCAGCTCAAACATGCCTAGAAATTATTCATTTTGAATTTTTGGAGTTTTCCGGTGGTCCCACTGAAAAATCGAAAATTTCAAAATTGAAGGTTTCTGCGCATGTTTAGGCTCATTTCGAAGGTCTAAACATGAAAAAATCAAAAATGTTAGTTTCATTCATTTTGTATAAATATTGATGGAGTTATGGCACAATTACAGTTTGGTTCCTGTAAATGAGCCAATACTCAGGATTTTCGTCCTGAAATTCGGTTATATTTTTCTCCAAGCTGCTCAAAATTAATATTTCCAGATTATTCACATTCTCAACTTCAAAATGAGCCTAAACATGCCTAGAAGCCTTCAATTTTGAAAATTTTCGAGTTTTTAGGAGGGACCGTGGGAAAATTCGAAAATTTCAAATTTGACCAATCCTAGTCTTGTTTATGCTTATTTTAAAGCCGAAACTGAGATAAATTCAAAAATTCCTGAATATTTGAGTTTGTACCCGAAATAGCCGAGTTACGGTAGTTTTCACAGTCGAGGTCCAATTTTCAAAATTTTCGGAACATGGGCTTGTGGGTACTCATTTTGAAGCTCTTGACGTCTAAAACTCAAATATCTGCTTCATTTTCAAAAATTCCTGATTTTCAGCGAGCATCAGCCACTAATCAGTACTCCAGTGTCCGTTGGTGATTCCTCGATTGCTGCCATCGACGATGATATTCCACTACTTTAAAAATTTTATTGATTTTTTATTACAATTTTTCCCTCATCCCATCCCATACTACATTCCTATCCCATTGTGATACGAATCTTTCCCCGAAAACGCCCATTTTTTTGGTCCCATTCCACTCTCTTTTCGCTTTCTCTTTTCTATTTTGCCCGGATTTTTGCCTCCCCAATCACCAGTAATAAATCAGCTACACAGCAGAGAGCACCACTAAAAGGGGGCGTGGCTTAAATTGAGTGACAAGGGGTGAGAGAGTGTAGAGAAAGGGTAGAGTGTTAGAGAAACGAGCAACTGTTCTTAAAAGAGGGGACCAAATCACACCACTCGGGTCATTGTGCGGATCGGAGAGCTCCAGAGCTCTCCGGAGCTGCACAAACCAATAATTTTTGGTTTCTTAGGATTTTCTGGAGCCTTATACTCATTTTTAACTATTTTAACTCCAATTTTCAGGTTTAGAGCCTCAAAATGAGCCTAAACACGCCAAGGTTTGCCTGGATGCTCAGTTTAAGGACTGTAATTGACACATAACTTTCTTATTTTCGGTCCGAAATACTTGAAACTTACAATTTTGAATTTACGAGGTTTTTAGCTTTAAAATGAGTACCCACAAGCCCATGTTCCAAAAACTTTGAAAAATTCGATTTTTGGAGGGTCCAAAAGTAAAACTACAGTAACTCGGATATTTCGGACCCCAACTGGAATATATTTACACTTTTGAATTTATCTCGATTTATGCTTTAAATAAGTATAAACATGTTTAGAAATCTTCAATTTTGAAATTTCTCGATTTTCGGAGGGACCATGGGAAAATTTCGAAAATTTCGAAATTAACGGTTTCTAGTCATGTTTAGACTTATTTTGAAGCTAAAAACGAAAGAAATTCAAAAAATTAAGTTTGAACCAATTCGGAGCAAATTCTGCTGAGTTACGGTAGTTTTACAATGATTTCAACATTTTCCGATTTTGACTCAAACCACCGTAACTTTTCAGATTTTGACCCAAACTGGAAACTTTCAACATTTTTGAGTTTATCTTGCCAACAGCATTGAAATGAGTATAAACATGACTAGAATTGGTCAAGTTTGAATTTTGACCAGTGCGTTGCGGTCGCGTCGCGGTTGGTAAGCCAAAATTCAAAATTGTTCGAATCTAGTCATGTTTAGGCTCATTTTAAAGCTAAAAATGAGAAAAAATTCAAATAAGTTAATTTCCAGTAATTTGGACCAAAAATAAGCAAGTTAGGATAGTTTTAAACTAAAAATTAGCAAAAATTCACAAAAGCGTGTTTAGGCTCATTATTAAGCTCTGAATAAGGGAACTTTGTTTTTTTATGGTTTTAAAGGATCTTGAGGCTCTTAAATCGGTTCTACTTGATTTGAATCAGTTATTTGAAGAATTTAGGGCTCCAAAACTCACTTTCAACACTCATTTTGAAGCTCGGATTTGAATTTTTACATATTTTTTCAATTTCGTTTTAAAATTGCCAAATTTACAGTATGAAAACCATCATAATTCTCGTCTCACTCTTGGCAGTGGTTGCCATGGCCGATTTCATCGATATCGGCTACAAAACGTGCAAAGCCGATGGTACAGTATCCCAAGTGAAAGCCGATGGATGTGATTTGGTGATCAAGGATGGCAAAAAAGTGTGTCTCTTCAAGAAAGGAACCCGGCCAGTTATTCAAATCGCCTTCAAGCCAAGTACCGCTTCGGATAAGCTTAAAACCTCGGTTCGCGCCAAGGTTGGAGGATCCGCAATGGTCGATTTCCCACAACAGAACTCGGATGCTTGTACTTATGGTAAGTAAAATGACTAAAAACACCCCTGGTACTATACCAATGACATAAAAATGAGCAAAAAAGAAAACAAAAAGAAATCCGTCGAGCCGGATTCGAACCAGCGACCTAAGGATACCCACTGACTCTACAGTCCTCCGCTCTACCAACTGAGCTATCGACGGCACGGCGGGAAGAGGAGGGGAAGGCGTATAGGAAGGAGGGGGAAAGTGGTGGTGGGCGAGGAGGCGCAGAGGGGAGGGGAGAAAGTTTAGGAGGAAAATTTCGGGAATTTTAGGAATCTACAGTAATCCACAATTGGGTATTTAGGGTAGTTTTCAATGGTTTTTAATGCTGTTTCAAAAGTTTTAGTCAGAAATCCCCAAATTATTTTTTTTTCGTATTTTTTCAAACTTTTTTGGTTATCCCGACAATTTTATCCTAATCTACAGTAATCCAAGAACAAGTGAACTATAAAATAAAATAAAAATTCTCTCAAAAGTCCCTAAAAGCCCATTGTGGCTAACTCCCTCGAAAATAGTCTGAAAACCACTCATTCTACGGGCCTACAATAATTTTTAGTGGCCTGGCCTAGAAATTCCCCTCTGATGGCCTAGAAATCCAAAACTAGGCCATGAAAATATTAAAAATGAATTTGTCGTGTTGAGAGCTTCAAAATGAGCCTAAACACGACTAGATTTGAAAAAATGTGAAAAATTCGACTATTAAATGGGTCAAACACTAAAACTACAGTAGCCCGGCTGTTTTGGGTCCAAGCTTAAATATTTTTGCATTTTCGAATTTAACTTGTTTTTCGCTTCAATATGAGCCTAAACACGACTAGATTTGCCCAAATCCGCAATTTGACCCAAGCGTTGCGGTCGCGTCGCGGTTGTAATTCAAAACTAGGCTAGACTAGGCATGTTTATACTCATTTTAAAGCTGAAAATGTAAGAAATACAAAAATTTAAGTTTCAGCAAAATTGAACTGAAAATAAAAAAGTTATAGCTGAAAAACCAAAAAAAAAAGAAATTTTTCGAACAAATCTTCATAACTCGTCTCATTTTAGACCGATTTTTGATTTTCACAGTTTATTTGAATTCTGAAAACTACAGTAATCTATTTTTAATATTTTCCAGGTGTCAAATGTCCATTGACTGCCGGTTCGGAGCAAGTTTTCGAGCAATCCATCGCTATCACTGATAACCATCCAGCTGGTGATCAAATCCAAGTCAACTGGCAACTCACTCGTCCGGACGCTGGAAAAGAAGTCTGCATCATTTTCTTGGCTGAAATTGTCGAATAATTCTTTTTTTCTGGATATTTTCTCCATTTTTTATGTGTTTTTGGCCTTCAAAAGGCAGTAATAAATTTTTTCAGAGCATTCAAACTATTTTTCTCGAGTATTTTTTAGTTTTGAGTTTTAAAACTTGAATTTTCAGAAAATCGCGCACATTTTGAGCTAAAAATCATCAAAATCCGTCAAAAATGAGCTTTTATGTGAAAAATCGTCTGAAATTTTGTTTTTCAGCTATAACTTTTGGAATTCTTATCCAAAGAAAATGAAATTTAAATTTTTGAAATTCCCACTTTTTCAGCTTCAAAATGAGCCCAAACACGACTAGTCTAGCTCAAATTTGAGTTTTGACCCACCAACCGCGACGCGACCGCGGCGCGTAGGTCAAATTTCAATTTTGAGCAAACCTAGTCGTGTTTAAGCTCATTTTGAAGCTCTAAACATAAGAAATTCAAAACTGTAAAAAAAAATATTCGAGCTGAGACCCAAAGTAGCCGGATTACTGTAGTTTTGCTGTTGGACCCTCCGAAAATTCGAATTTTTCGAAGTGTCTCAAATCTAGTCGTGTTTAGGCTCATTTTTAAGCTCTCACAACGACAAATTTGTTTTTAATATTTTCAAGACTTGAATTTGGTTTTCTAGGCCACCAGATTAGGATTTCTAGGCCAGCTATCTATAGAACTACAAAGATGCGCTAGAATGGATGGTATTGAGGTCATTTTTTAGTATTTTTTTAGTATTTTGCGAGTTTTCAAAACTTAAAACATTTTTTATGTCAAAAAACATTTCCCACGCGCTTCCATCTTTCAGAAAATCCAACAAATAATATTCAGTTTCTCAAATTTTCCAAAAATCAACATTTTTGGAAAAAATCCTGAAAAATTAAGAGAAATGTCGGATCAAGAAGCGATTGAAACGGTGGGAAATTTGATTTTTTTTCTGAAAAATTCAAACTTTTGGCGATGCTTTGGCGCCAAATTCAAATCCCTAGCTTCTAGGCTTTAGCTGGCCTAGAAAAGCCACTCTGGTGGCCTAGAAATCCGAAATTAGGTCATGAAAACTATTTCAAAAAACTGGACACGTTTAGAGCTTCAAAATGAGCCTAAACACGACTAGATTTGAAAATTTTTGAAATTTTCGATTTTTCGGATGGTCCAACAGTAAAACTACAGTAACCAGACTATTTCGGGCCACAGTTAGAATATTTTTGCATTAATGAGTTTGTCACGGTACGAGCTTCAGAATGATCCTAAACACGACCAGTTTTGCTCAAGTTTGAAATTTGACTAGCGCGTTGCGGTCGCGTCGCGGTTGTCAGGTCGAAACTCAAATTTGAGCTAGACTAGTCGTGTTTATACTCATTTTGAAGGCAAGAATGTGAGAAATTCAAAAATAAAGGTTTCATTCTAGTTAGATGAAAACCAAAAAAGTTACGAAGGAAACAAATTTTTAACTGAAAAAAAAATTTCAAAAAAAAATTTTTTTGAAAACTTTTTTCAATTTCTATTTTTTCTCAAAACCGGATTTTTTATGTTTTGGACCAGAAAAATTAGATAAAAATCAAGAAATCCATGTTCATTGGGTGGCGGTTTTAGCGGTTTTCGGGGTCAAGACAAGATTTTTATCTACTTTTTTTTTGGAAAATCTCAGTCTCTGAAGATTTTTGTGGATAAATGAAGTTTTGACACGTTTTGAGGAAGATTACTGTAGTTTTTAAAAAATTTCAAAATTTCAAGATTTTAGGATTTTTTTGAATTTCCGAATTTCTGAACTTCCCCCTTTTTCAGGCTATCGAGTACACGGAGGACCAGCTCAAGTAAGATCCCTTATCTCAAAAATCCAATTTTCTCGTTTTCCCGGAAATTGCTCATTCTTAATTTCCAATTTCCGGAACTTTCCTATTTTTCCAGATTGCTAGATGCCAATTGTTTGACTGCACTCTCATTTGGTGGTGAGCCCCCCTAATTAGCATAATTAAACATTAATTGAAAAAAAAGTTTTTTTTTGTGATTTTATAATTTTTAGTGATAACAAAAAGCCAAAATTTTTTTTGGAAATTTTTTGAAATTTTCAAAATTTTGAAAAAAAGTTTTTTTTTTCAGAAAACATGGGAAGACGTGCGAAGGCTAGAAGACGTGCTGCTCGTCTGGCTTCGGAAAATGTGGAATCTGAGGAGCCGAGCTCTGTGTTGAGCGATGAGACGGATTGTGAGGTAAGAGGCGAGAGGCGCAGAGAAACGAGAGCGTTCTCGTTTCTCTGCGTCTCTAGTTGGCGCGCGCCAAAACTTTAAAGGTACATATCTCGAGAAGGAGTAGAGATATCAAAAAGTTGTAAATTACAAAAATGTGTGAAATTTTATAATCTACATTTTTGTAGTTAACAACTTTTATATAGCTACAGTAGTTTGTGAGATATGCGTCTTTTAAGAACGCATATCTATCTCTTACATTCAAAATGCTATATCTCACGACCCACTTGTGCTATCTCTACGTTATAACATGGAAAATGTGTGAAATTGAATTTTACACAACTTTTTAGTTTACAACTTTTTTCTAGCTCAAACCGTTCTTGAGATATGCACCTTTAAAGAGGCGCAAGAGGGCTCTCGCTTCTCTTGTCCTCGCGCGCTCCAACTTTTAAAGGCGCATATTTCAAAAACTACAGTAGCTAGAAAAAAGTCGCGAACTACAAAAATGTGTAGAATTTTATGAACTATATTTTGAGTGTAAAATAATTAATCGCAGACTAAAAATAAGAAAGTTATAAAATTTTGAATTTTTGAAAAAAAAAATTTTCAAAAATGTTTTTTTTTCCATATTTTGGTCAATTTTTGGTCAGTTTTCATGATCTAAAATGATTTTCATAGTCTTATTCAGCTTCTAAAATTTTCAGATTCCCAGCATCCCATCCAAACCATCTCCATCGCGTATCCCTGTCCTCCAGAAGGGCTATCAATTTGAAAAGTCGTCTGAAGAGGAGAAATCCACAAAAACTGCAATTCCGTTGACATCGAAAATTCCGAGACCAGTGATTTTTATCGATCGTTACAATCTGTCGAGTCTCTCGAGTCTCTCCACCTCAGCAGAGACTTCTCAATTGCCAAGTTTTACTCAGAAAGTGAGTTTTTTGAATTTTCCCAAAAAAATTGAGAACCTAGAAATATGTAAAATTAGATTTCGAACAACTTTCCAGTTGAAAACTTTTTGATAGCTGTTCTGGTTCTCGAGATATGGGCCTTTGAGGAGACGCAGAGAAGCGAGAGCGCTCTCGCTTCTCTGCGTCTCCACTTGTCGGCGCGCGCATTCTTTAAAGGCGAATATCTCGAGAACAAGAAAAGTTAGCAGAAAGTTTTCTACTGACAAAATGTGTAAAATTTTACGCTGAGCAATTTTGTAGTTTGTAGTTTCTTTATAGCTGTACCTGATCTTGAGATATGCGCCTTTAAAGTTAGCGCCCCCTTTAATGGCCTTTCAAACGGTGCGCTAACTTCAAAGGCGCATATCTCGAGAACCAGAAAAGCTACTAAAAAGGTTTTAACTAACAAAATGTGTAAAATTTTATAAACTACGGTATCCTATTTTTTTTAATTTAAAAAATATTAACGCATCCTAGAGAAATCTCAATTTTTCAGACTGGCGACTCTTTCACCCATTCCACCATGGTTACTGGCACACACTCGGCCACCATGCCACCCGGACTTTCTCCACTTCCATATTGCTCATCTTCTAGTGTAAGAAATTTCAAAAATCTTTGAATTTGAAGATTTTTCCTCAAAAATTAAAATTTTGAAATTTCCAGAACTCTTCCGAAGACATTCAAAACCAAGTTTTGGTGGTTTCCGAGGCTTCCAATGGGCTCCAGATGACGTTCGACATGCAAAAAGTGGTTTCTGCATTCGGCTTGGATTTTGCAGGCATCAAAATCATCTGAAAGAACCGAAAAATAAGCCCTGACTTTTGCTAAATAAAGATATTCGTTCTTGTTTTTTGTTTTTTCTTGTTATCTCCATGTTGAACCCTGAAATTTCTGGAAAAACCACCTGGAAAACATTTTATGTTCCCGAAACTCCATAACAATGACATATACAAAAAGCAAAAAAGGAAACAAAAAGAAATCCGTCGAGCCGGATTCGAACCAGCGACCTAAGGATACCCACTGACTCTACAGTCCTCCGCTCTACCAACTGAGCTATCGACGGCATGGCGGGAACAGGAGGGGAAGGCGTATAGGAAGGAGGGGGAAAGTGGTGGTGGGCGAGGAGGCGCAGGGGAGGGAGAGGAAGTTTAGGAGGAAAATTTCTTGAAGTTTGGAATCTACAGTAATCCAGAAATTGCTGTTTCAGGGTATTCAGGGTAGTTCTCAATGGGTTTTTATACTATTTGAGTGCTTAGAAAACTAGAAACCCCCAAACTTTGGGACAAAAAAATTTGTTTTCGGGATTTTTCAGATAATTTTTTTTGTCTGAAAATTTTCAGACAAATTTCAGACTTTTTCGTTATGCATTTCTTTTGTCATCATTTGTATGAGCAAAGTGACCACCTGCATGATGAATGACTCAAAAAAAGAACGATTACTGTACAAAAATTTTCAGACTCAAAACAAAAAAATTCAGACATTTTTTTTTGTTTTCCAGCAGCTGAAAATTTAGGAATATTTTCGAGGTTCAATTCCAGACAATTCTCAGATTTTTCCTAAAAAATCAAGTCTGAAATTTAGGAATTTTTCGAAAGAAAACGGCGATAAATTTTTTTTTCTAAAATTTTGAAGCTCCGAACTTTGAAGCGTTATATCTCAAAAACCAAAAAAGCTATCAAAAAGTTGTGAACTACAAAATTGCTCAGCATAAAATTTCAAACATTTTTGTAGTTGAACACTTTTTAATAGCATCAGATCTAAAAAAGATACGGTAGTGGGAAGCGGCGCAGAGCTGCAAAGCCACCTGCGTCTCTTTGAAGGCGCATAACTCAAAAACTACAGTAGCTAGAAAAAAGTTTTCAACTACAAAAATTTGTGAAATTAAGTTTTCAACATTTTTGTAGTTTAAAATTTTAAGCTAGCTCTTTTAGTTTATGAGATACAACGCTTTGAAAGTCGCACGACCTACTGTAGAGAAGATTGAGCAATAAGAAGAAGGAGAGACGCAGATAAATGAAATTTAATAAGTTTTTGGTCCCTGTTTTTTTGGGGTCCATGTCCCTTAAAAACATCTAAAAACCAAGTTTTTTTTGTGAAAAAAAAATTTCATGAATTTCAAATTTCTCATGTTTTCTCTCAAAAATGTCCCATGAAAATTGGGTGCGTGGGACCAAAACCGAAATGATTTAAATTTTAAAACAGATGTAGGTCAAAATTGTTCAATATTCGTGTGCTTTGGTTTTTTGAACTTTTTGAGATTATAGAATTTGAAATTCTGACTTTATAAAGTCTGAAAAATCAGTTTTTTGGTCTAAAAAATCTGAAAAAGTCTGAAAAAGACGAATTTTGATCTTTTGAATTTGTTTAGAAAAAAATGATGTCATTTAATTTTTTTTCCAATAAAAGAAGTCGTTAAGTCGTTAATATTTTTTTTTCGAAATTTTGAAAGGTAAATTTTTTTCCAAAAAATAAACTTGAAAAAAAGAAAATTAGGCCATTCAAAAATCAATTAGCTTTGGCTTCTGGGACCTTCTTTGGGGCCAAAAGTTTTCTTTTTTCACCAAAAAGTCTAAAAAAGTTTTTCAAATGGACATTTAGGGCAAGTTATGCTCATTTTCCCATACGACTCCCCCATTCTGAAGGTTGTGCTGTCTTTAAAGGCGCATATCTCAAAAACCATGGTGGCTATCAAAAAGTTGTAAATTACAAAAATATTTAAAATTAAATTTTGAAAGTTTTCATAGTTAATCACTTTTTTAAAGTTTAAGCGGTTTTTGAGATATGCGTCTTTGAAGCTTGCGATGCTATATTTTTCGCTATACGTCTCTTGAAAAATGCACATCTCCAAAACCATGACAGCTACTAAAAAGTTGTAAATTATAAAATTGTTAAACATAACATTTTATACACTTCTGTATTTTACAACTTTTTGATAGCTGTTACGGTTCTTGAGATAAAACGCTTTGAAGCTCTGAGGAGACTCAGAGAAGCGAGAGCGCTCCCGCTTCTCTGCGTCTCTCCTCGACTTTAAAGGCGCATATCTCAAGAATCAGCCATTCTCTCAGAAAGTTGTAAAATTCAAAAATGTTCAAAATGAAATTCTGAACATTTCTGTAGTTTGTAGTTTCTTCATAGCTGTCACATTTCTTGAGATATGCGCCTTTAAAGTTAGTGCACCCTGGTAGATGAGGTGCGCTAACTTTAAAGACGCATATCTCAAGAACCGTAATAGCTATCAAAAAGTTGTAAACTACAAAAATGTGTAAAATTTTAGGCTGAGCAATTTTGTAGTTTGCAATTTTTGTTAACTTTTCTAGTTTTTGACTTATAGTGCATTGTAAAAAGTGTGTCCCCTAGCTGGGCACAACTCTCTAAACTCCCGGAAAATTCTTCCAGAAAAATCGCACCTAACAATTTCTAATCCCACGTCTTCTGACGTCAGAATTCCTTCTAGAATAGTCGAAACTCAACGTGAGTTACCTTCTGATTACGTGCTTCTCCAGAAGTCTCTCAATAGGTTCTATTCAAAATCAGAAACATTTGTATTCTTTTTGAATACAAATACTTTAGTGAACTTGGATGTCAAAAATTTACATGACTTTTTGACCCCTAGGAAACTTGAGAAGATCAGAAAATTTAGGTCTGAAACTTAAATTTTGTTCCTGGTCCAAAAAACTGGAGGTTTTTTGGCAAAATAGGCAAATTTGACTGAAAATCTGAAAATCTTAGTTGGCCCATATTCCGGTCAGTTTTGGTCCAAGTTGAAAAATTTTACTACCATTAAATTTGACTTGATTTAAGCTTCAAAATGAGTATAAACATGACTGGTTTTGAAAAAATTGAAAATTTCGACTTTTTTGGTCCCACCACGAAAAGTCGAAAAACTGAATTCCAGCAAACCTAGGCGTGTTTATACTCATTTCGTAGCTTGAAAGATAAAAAACTCGAATTTTTAGTTTTTGTCAAGATTGACCGAAAATGTACCAAGATATGACTAAAACCAAGTTTGGTTAATTTTGGCGTTTTAACTTCTTTTCCTCATATCTCGGTTAGTTTTCGTTTGATTTATAAGATAGTAACATTTTTGTGTTTGTCTTGTTCCGCGCTTCAAAATGAATATAATCATGACTAGTTTTGAAAAAGTTTGAAATTTTCGAATTTTTCCGGTGGACCCTCGAAAAATCGAAAATTTTCAAATTTCAGCAAAACTAGTCGTGTTTATACTCATTTTGAAGCTCGAAACGTCATAAATTTGAAAATTCATGTTTGAAATAGCGATATTGCGTTTTAATGCGAATTTGGTGGTCCCAAGAAAAAAGTCCGGAATTTCAAAAACTTTCGAACCTAGTCATGTTTATACTCATTTTGAAGCTCTCAATGAGCCAATTTCAAATTTTTAAAGATGTTCCAAAAATCTTGAATTATCAAAAAGTTAGAGTTCAAAAGATCATCTAAAAAGTCCATTTGGAAAATGAGAATTCTCTTTTTGACATCATCTCTAGGATTCTAAAAGAAGAAATTTTTTCTTTATATAAAATTTTTTCCGTGTCAAAAGAATATTTAATAATTCGGAAAAGTTCTCGATGTCATGACATGACTTGATGTTTCTATGAATTTTGGAATTTTTGAAAAAAAAATTTCAAAAAAAAAAAAATTTTGGCGCCAATTTTTTTCCGGACCACTCCCTGAAAATAGCATTTGTTTATTGGATTTGCAGCCCCCAAAAAATTGAAAAACAAAATTTAATTTTTTTTTTCAATTTTCCATGATGATATGTGTTTTTGGAACCAAAATTTTCTGACTCATCTAAAATTGCACGGAAATCGAACACCCAACTCATTGTTTGACGAAAAAATGGGTTTCGGATGTGGGCGGAGCCTAATGGTCCCCAGAAGAAAATTCTTGGATTCTGAAAAACTTATAGAAGACGTCAAAAGATTCAGAATACAAAAAAAATGTAGAAGATTCTGATTTTTTGGTTCTGAAAGATTAGAATTTTCTAGAAAAAAGTCAAAAATTTGTACTTTTTGACGCAAATGGTTTAGAAATTCAGAAATTCAGAAATTCAGAAATTCAGAAATTCAGAAATTCAGAAATTCGGAAATTCAGAAATTCAGAAATTCAGAAATTCAGAAATTCAGAAATTCAGAAATTCAGAAATTCAGAAATTCAGAAATTCAGAAATTCAGAAATTCAGAAATTCAGAAATTCAGAAATTCAGA
The DNA here is from genome assembly GCA_027920645.1 of Caenorhabditis nigoni. Taxonomy (NCBI): domain Eukaryota; kingdom Metazoa; phylum Nematoda; class Chromadorea; order Rhabditida; family Rhabditidae; genus Caenorhabditis; species Caenorhabditis nigoni. The sequence goes on along the minus strand of CP115866.1, from coordinate 3,244,793 downwards.
AATTCAGAAATTCAGAAATTCAGAAATTCAGAAATTCAGAAATTCAGAAATTCAGAAATTCAGAAATTCAGAAATTCAGAAATTCAGAAATTCAGAAATTCAGAAATTCAGAAATTCAGAAATTCAGAAATTCAGAAATTCAGAAATTCAGAAATTCAGAAATTCAGAAATTCGGAAATTCAGAAATTCAGAAATTCAGAAATTCAGAAATTCAGAAATTCAGAAATTCAGAAATTCAGAAATTCAGAAATTCAGAAATTCAGAAATTCAGAAATTCAGAAATTCAGAAATTCAGAAATTCAGAAATTCAGAAATTCAGAAATTCAGAAATTCAGAAATTCAGAAATTCAGAAATTCAGAAATTCAGAAATTCAGAAATTCAGAAATTCAGAAATTCAGAAATTCAGAAATTCAGAAATTCAGAAATTCAGAAATTCAGAAATTCAGAAATTCAGAAATTCAGAAATTCAGAAATTCAGAAATTCAGAAATTCAGAAATTCAGAAATTCAGAAATTCAGAAATTCAGAAATTCAGAAATTCAGAAATTCAGAAATTCAGAAATTCAGAAATTCAGAAATTCAGAAATTCAGAAATTCAGAAATTCAGAAATTCAGAAATTCAGAAATTCAGAAATTCAGAAATTCAGAAATTCAGAAATTCAGAAATTCAGAAATTCAGAAATTCAGAAATTCAGAAATTCAGAAATTCAGAAATTCAGAAATTCAGAAATTCAGAAATTCAGAAATTCAGAAATTCAGAAATTCAGAAATTCAGAAATTCAGAAATTCAGAAATTCAGAAATTCAGAAATTCAGAAATTCAGAAATTCAGAAATTCAGAAATTCAGAAATTCAGAAATTCAGAAATTCAGAAATTCAGAAATTCAGAAATTCAGAAATTCAGAAATTCAGAAATTCAGAAATTCAGAAATTCAGAATTTTCAGAAATTCAGAAATTCAGAAATTCAGAAATTCAGAAATTCAGAAATTCAGAAATTCAGAAATTCAGAAATTCAGAAATTCAGAAATTCAGAAATTCAGAAATTCAGAAATTCAGAAATTCAGAATTTTCAGAAATTCAGAATTTTCAGAAAAAATTAGAATCTTCTAGATGATTCTCAAAAATTTGAACTTTTTGATGTCGTGAGAATTTTTTTGAGATTTTCAGATTTCTGAAAATCTGAAAAAAATGTTCTCGAAGAAAAAAGTCCATGTGATTTTCTTGTTTCTCATGACAACAGATTTTCAGAATCTTAGAAATTGTGGAATTCTGAACTTGCAAAAATTTTGAATTTTGAAACTAGTTTTTTCGAAATCTGAAATTCCCGAAAATTCTTTAAAATTCTGAAATTTCAGACTTTCTCTTTTCTTGGATGAATTTCAAAAAACACAGAAAAAAAGAAGATTCCATGAATTTTAAAATTCCAAAATTCTCCCTTTTTTCTTCTTTTTTTCCCGAATTGTTCTCCCAGAATCTGAAAATCTCCGTTTTCTCTGCGTCTCCCTCCCTTTTCTATTTATTCCAGATTCCAGATAGGCTCCGCCCACTTCTCTTCCCATAAGCTCCACCCCCTTTTCCCCTATTCCTTTCTTATAAGAAGAGGCATTTTTGGTTGGATTTTTAGATTTTTTTTTTTGGAAATCAATCTTTTTTGACTTCTAACTTTAAAAAACGTTTTCTTTAAATTTATAAATTTTTTCTTGACATTGAAAACAAAATTTCAGGTAATCAAAAAAAATGTCTTCCAAGTGCTCTGTGCTCATTGTGCTCATGATTCTGGGCCTCTTTTTGAGCCAATCCGATGCGATTCCACGTCCTGGACCAGTTATTGGTGGGTTTCAATTTTTTAAAAAAGAATTTCTGAATTTCTGAATTTCTGAATTTCTGAATTTCTGAATTTCTGAATTTCTGAATTTCTGAATTTCTGAATTTCTGAATTTCTGAATTTCTGAATTTCTGAATTTCTGAATTTCTGAATTTCTGAATTTCTGAATTTCTGAATTTCTGAATTTCTGACTTTCTGAATTTCTGAATTTCTGAATTTCTGAATTTCTGAATTTCTGAATTTCTGAATTTCTGAATTTCTGAATTTCTGAATTTTTTTGAAATTATAGAATTTCGGATTTAGAAAAGAAAGTTTCCAAAATTCTCCGGAAGTTCGGAAGCTCGGAATTCTGAAAATTCAAAAATTCTGAAAACCTGAAAATCTGAAGGCGTGAGAAATGTCTGGATTCTTTTGATAAATCGCATGAACTTTTTTTTCAGAACTCCGAAAATCTGAAAATCAAAAAAAAAACAATTCTCACGGACCAAAATGTCCAAAATTTCAAGAATTTTCTAGAAAAATCAAGTTTAGAACATCTTAGAATTTCAAATATCAAAGATTACTAAAATTCAGAAAGTCTGAAATTTCGGAATTTTTCAATTTTTAGGAATGTTATGTTTTCCATGCCGTTTCCGTATGTCTTCTAAATGTCGGAGACTATGTGAGTCAGGATTACTCTAGGTGTACTGTAGATAGGTTAATTCGCGCCGTAGGCGCACCAGCCAGCTGTTTGAAGCGCCGGAGGCTGTAGAAATCTGTGGTACTTCCGGTTTTGGCCAAAAAATGCTCAAAAACCTTGCTTTAAATTAGATTTTCCTCCTATTCCACCCCCTCTAGACCGTCCATCTGTGTGTCTGAAACTCCAGATGTCCCACTTTTCCAGGTGTCAACACCGCGTGCACTTCTGAATCCATCCAAGCCTTCTGCAAACCAGGAAACCTCTACTGTGTCCGCTCGGCGTGCAGCCAATGCATTCTTCGCGACCCATTCAACCCATTTGGTAGGTTTAAAGGCGCATAACTCAAAAACTACAGCAGTTAAAGACAAACTATGAACTACAAAGTTGTAGGAAATTTCATTTTACACATTTTTTTGATTGACAACCTTTTAGCAGCTCTTTTGGTTTTTAAGATATGCGCCTTTAAAGATCCGCATGCCGCTATCTGGTCTGCGTGAATTTAAAGGCGCATATCTCGAGAACCCTTACAGGTATCTAAGAACAACAAACTACAAAAATGTTCAAAATTTAATTTCAAACACTTTTTTAGTTTGTAGTTTGCATTTAACTCTTTTGGTTTTTGAGATATAGCCAAAACAAAATCAGAGATCCCAAAACAAAAATTGGGTCAATGGTCTCCGGAAAAGTTCAGCAGCCGGAAATTGACGGAAATTGACTATTTTGTTGTCATATAGACGACAAATATTTAGACGTCAAAATCACAAAAAACGTCAAAAATTGAGTATAGAGAGACGCAGAGAGGCTAGAGTGTCTCGTTTCTCTGCGTCTCGCCGCCTGCTTCCAGTTGTGCCTATCAGGTACTTTTTTAAAGGCGCATATCTCCAAAACTAAAAGAGGTGGAAACAAATTACAAACTACAAAAATGTAGGACATTTAATTTTACACATTTTTGCAGTTAACAGTTTTTAAATAGCTATTTTGGTTCTAGAGATATAGCCATTCCAAAAAACTAAACACCCCGTTTCTCTGCGCCTCTTTAAAGGCGCATATCTCAAAAACTACAGTAGCTACCAAAATTTTTTAAACTATAAAAATGTTCAAAATTAAATTTCAAACATTTTTGTAGTTTGTAGTTTTTGAATAGCGTTTTTGGTTTTTGAGATATAACGCTTTGAAAAATTTCAAAAACTAGAAAAAAAAATTAAAAACCAATCGGAAGTTGTGAGAAATTAATCTTTGGCAAAGTGGGGGTGTAAATAGAAAATAAATTTTTATGTCAAAAAAATATTTTTTGATGTTTCAAAAATCATAAAATTCAAAAAATTTCTTAAGAGATCGAAAAAATTTTTTTTCTTGAAAAATGCTTTTGAATGAAATTTTCACTCTAACTCTTTTCATTTTTAGCTTATCTGTCTGAAATTATTTTTTTTGACTTGCTCGTGTTTTCAGCTTTAAAATGAGCCCCCACACGACTAGGCTCCGCCCACTTTTGGGGCTAGAGCGCCAGAGAAGCGAGACACACTGCGTCTCTAGCCTCAACCCTCTAAGTGGGCGGAGCCTAGTCATGTGGGGGCTCATTTTGAAGCTCTGAACACGATGAATCTGAATAAAATACACCAGAAATTAAAGTTGTTATAGTTTTTGTAAAAAATTTTAAAAAACGTTTTTTTTTAACTTTTTTTTCAACCCTCATAACTTTGTCAATTTTCAACCGAAATTGATGGTTTTAGGCTCAAAATTTCTGGAATTTTCTGTAGTTTTCATTTTTAAAGTTATAATCCAAATTTTCAGCTTCATTCTGCGCTCGTCTCACCGAATGCGTGTGCTCCATCTCCAACGACCCGCTCTGCGAGCAGAAAGTCGAGGAAACTTGCTATTAATTTTTCTTTCCTCAAAAATCAATAATCAATAATTAACATTGTCTGAAAATGATCTCCGATTTGTGTGGCTCTTATTCTTCTTCTCTCTTTGAAAAAACTATTTTTTGGCTTTTTTGAAAACACCGAACTTCCCAATTTGAGTGACTCAAGATTTAATAAGCAAGAAATGAATTATTTGAACTGTTGACATTTTGTTTCTAAGATTTACAGGTTAAAACCCCCAAAAATACAAAAAATTGTGAAAAAATGTTTCCAAAAATTTTATCAAAACTTTCAAACTACCGTATCTCGGTCAATTTTAGTCAAATCTGGTGACACTTTAATTTTTTGAATTTGGCGCATCGTTAGCTTTAAAATGAGCCCCAACACGACTAGGCTCCGCCTACTTTGAGTTTTGAGGTTAGAGACGCAGTGTGTCTCGCTTCTCTGCGCTCTAGCCACAAAGTAAAATGGATGTAACTCTGTTAATTGTTGTCCAAATCGGATGAAACAAGTTTAATTAAATTTTTCTAGTGGAGAGCTTCAAAATGAGTAAAAACAAGCTTAGATTTGGTCGAATTTGAAATTTTGCGATTTTTTTGGGTCCCACCACGAAAACTCAAAATGTCAAATTTCACGGAATTTAGTCATGTTTAGACTCATTTTGAAGCTCTTAACAAATCAAATTTAGATATTCTATTTTTGTCAAGTTTGGTGAAGAATTGACTGAGTTACGGTAGCATAACCTGAAACTGGGGGGAGGGGAGTTCGAACTACCGTATCTCGGCCAGTTTTTGGTCGTGAAACCTGAGACATCGTACGCAATCAACAGGTTTTTAATTTAACTATTTGTTCACAAAAAATATTTAAAATAACCTCCTTATCATTTGCTGCGTTGCGGATCGTGTGTCTTTATGTTGTCCCCTTCAGGCATTCAGAGATCAAACACATGGTAACGAGAATGAAAAAAAAAGATAAATTAAAATCAAGGTATACAAGTGAGATGAGATATTTAGCCAGAAATGGGAAAGACATTTTAACCAGAAATGGGAATAAAATTAGGGTTGCACCCGTGTGTCAGCATTATTTGGATTTCCGAGCTGAGAATGTTCCAATAGTGAGGCGAAATGTGGGGAAGATTTATTTTCTGAAAAAAATAACCGTTATTGAAAAAAATATGTTCGAATGATAATGAAAACTAACCAGTCGGTCGATGATTTCCAGTTGATATGTTTCATCCATTGGCATTCCAAATTGGCGAAACAATCGAACTACCTGAAAAACCGATAAATTTCAGGTATTGTGTTTATTCAACGTACCCATCGAAGATAAGTCAGTGCTGGCAGCTGCTCATCACCGGAAAAGGCTGATGGATTCCACCTGCAAAATTACATTCATTTTTGAATTTCACTTTTTTTCAAGACTGAATATTTTTTTATAAAAAGTTTCATCACTTTTGATTCATTTCTAAAAGGTTCGGCTTATCTTATGTTTACATGACAGCTCGATGGTTATAAAAAACTAACCATTGATGTTGTGCGAGACCATTTGAGAGCCTGCATACTGTGTTCCGTGGATTGGGTTCCCCGTCTGAGCAGACGAAAACGCTCGTTATTTTGCTGATTCTGTTGGAAGTTCAGCCAAGATTCTTTTCATCTAAAAGTAAAATTATTAGGCATCATTCTGCTGATTAAAAAAATATAGAAGTAGTTAACTCACTATCGTTGTGCGACATTCGATCTGAATCCTGGGGGCCCGAACATTACTTCAGCGGATGGAACGTCGTAAGTCAGCCATGGTGGAGAAAAGTTCCGGCGAGAAACTTGGGTACTGTATTCCGTGGATTGGGTTCCGGAAGTAGGTACCTTGATATCTTCTTCAACACTGGTTGCAGTTGGAGATACAGTTTTCCTCCCGATGGGTTTTGCTTTTCAGAAAAATCAATAAGAATAGGAAACTTCCAAAAACCATTCATTTCTAGGGTTTTTTTTGAAATTTTCCAGGAATATATAGGAGTAGAAATGGTAGATATCTAGAAAAATAAGAAGAAACTCTCCAAAATCCATGCATTTTTAGGATTTTTGGAGAAATTCCAAGAGACGTCTATTCACAAAGATGTCGGAGGGGAGAAATGAGAGGTACTTTCCAATACATTGTTTTTTTTGAGCGTCTCCTCCTTTGATGTACTCTCTCACATCCATTAGTGACACCTGCTGACATTTCTCTGCGTCTCTCGAGGTGCAACACTCTCTAAAAGCAATAGGCTAATTCCAAAAGTTACTTTAGGGGTCATAAAACTTCTAATAGCTACTTTAGGGGTCACATCTATACATGTGTATGAGAAAGTCGCAAAACCCGATAATTTACGATAATTCTAATTTTTAAAGCAGAATCAATTGCCAAAAACAAATTTCAGTAAAAATCTATTAGGTTGGCTAATAAGTCTTTGTGCACTTTTGTTTTCCTCGTTTCTCTTAACTGAGCTAGAGCAATAATGTGTGTGTACCCGGATATGGTGTATGAGATTATAAGGCTGTTCACAATAACCATCATTTGCCCTGCTCTCATTCCGCTTGCGACGGGATGCCCCTGTTGATACCAACTGTTTTTCGGTGAAATTTCTGTATATTGTTTACATTCATTTCTAACCTGAAAGTATCCGATATTTATCACCGCCTGGTGGAAATTTACAAAGATAATGTCCCCATAGAAACACCGTTTTAAATTGGGTTGGCAAGTTCAAGAACCAGGACTTTTCAATGAAGGATGAAACTTGCCCCTTTTTCAAGATATAGGCAAGCTGAGAGATCTAGCCTAACGGGACCCTTTCCAATCTACTCGTGAAATGTCAATCACTTTAGGGACAACCCATATCACTATTGAAAATGAATTGTAAAAGTTAGGAAAGACAGAAAAACTTGGACGGCGGATACCTCACCGTTTTGACCAGTTTTGATTTTCAGCGGCGAGTGGGTATGAGCATGCATCTTCTTACTCTACTCGGGAACTTTGAGCGGCTGAATTATATCATCACCTTAGATAAGAAGATGGTCATATATACTAACCATCACAGAAAAGCCGAATGTCTTGACTTAGTTAAACAGCCAGTAGACGTCATCAAACAGAAATTTCATCCAAAAACAGTGGTTATGAAAAGAGGCATCCCGTTCGCAAGCGGAATGAGAGCGGGGCAAATGATGGTTATTGTGAACAACCTCATAATCTTATATACCATATCCGGTTACACACACATTGTTGTTCTAGCTCAGTTCGGAAAAACGAGGAAAACAAAAGTGCACAAAGACTTATTAGCCAACCTAATAGATTTCTCATCAAATTCTAGCATAGAATAAATTTTCGTGGTTCTTCTAACTGAACTTTGAAGATATTCGGTGTTTGCGGACTTTTGGAACTACAGTAACCCAAAAATTCAAACTTCCCGGGACCCTATCGATATGGGTATCAAAATGTCAAAATTTTTATGAGGAATTCAAAAATTTAACATTCAAAACGTAACTTTTAAGATAGTATACAATTGTATAAATTCAAAATTTCTACTAATATATTGATGTAAGTCAGATCAATGCATTTTGTTCTCGAGACTTTTCTCGGGGTTTTTCAGTAATCGTTTTAAAAAACAAAAGGATAAAAGTGATTTTTGAAAATTGAATAATTTATTGAAAGAAATAGAAATTAAGAGTGGTCTGAGAGCTCTGGACCTCATCGGTGTCAAAAAACGAGCAAGTAGCATGAGATGACTTGGCTGGAGGTTCAAATGAACGAGCCCTCTTCCATTCATCCTTCCAGCATCTGGGAGCACATTGTCTTGATGTGTTTCAATTTATACTTTCCTCCTCCGACGACGAGATCCGCATGACACAGTGGTTTCTTTCCAAGACAAGCGAGCTTGAGGTTAAGCGCAATCAACCTGTCCACTATTGCAAGGCGATCAGCGCTGGAATCATCAGCAGCCTGGAAAAAATGGGATAGACGGGAGGGTGGTTTTTGTGAACTTACAAGGACGGTGCGCATGAAATGAAGATGGTTCCCTGACGTGAATCTTTCTCAGCGCCTTGTCGGTGATCTCCTTCAAAGCGACGATACTTTCCGACTTGTGAACTGCCAATTTCACATTTCTGAAAACAAGATTATCGAGTGTTTTTGCACACTTTTTGTTTCGGTTACTGTAGTTCAAGTTTTCGTTATTTTTCAATTTTTTTATCATGTCAGTTTATTGCTGGATTCGGTCAATGTTGCAAGGGTGAAATAATTGCGGAACATTTGAGCTGCAGTAATCAAAGACTGCGAAATCTATCAAAAACGTTTTTTAACGTTCTTTTGGGGTAGAAAACCTGATTTTGGGGAAAACCGTGGGTCCTGAATAGTTTCCAACGCTAAATCTGAATTTCTGATCAAATTCTAGTCTGAAATCAATTTTCGTGGGTCTTCTAGCTCAATTTTGAAGAAATTCGGTGTTTGCGGACTTTCAAAACTACAGTAACCCGAAAACTCGAATCTCAGGGAAACCTATCAATATGGGTGTCAAAATTTCAGAAATTTTACGCAAAAATAAAATTTTTAGGTTTTGACACCTGAATATACTTAGCTTTGAAGGTATGGTCATTGCGTACAAAACCCAAGAATTTACGACAAAACATGATTTTAAGGAAAACCGTTGGTTTAGGGTAGTTTTTAACGTCGAATTTAAAATTTTCATCAAATTTCACTCTAGAACTATATTTCATGGACCTTTTTGCTCGATTTTAAAAAATTCGGTGTTTGCGGACTTTCAAAATTACAGTAACGCAAAATCGTGAATAATAAGGAACCCTAGCGCGACATCTTTAAAGGCGCGTATCTCTAAAACCAAGAAAATTCTCAAAAACTTGTCAACTACAAACTTGTTCAAAATTAAATTTTACACATTTTGCTAGTTAAAAACTTTTGTATAGCTTCTTTGCTTTTTGAGTTATGCGCCTTGAAAGGTGCCCCCCCCCCCTAGGAGGCTCCCCAGTAAGCCATCTTTAAAGGCGCATATCTCAAAACCTAGAGTAGTTAATGAAAAAGGTAAACTACAAAAATGAAGCTCTTGACTTGTTTAATATACTCTAAAATTTTCTGAGAAATTCAAATAGTATTACTAACCTTTTCAGGAAAATCAAAAAAGTTCCAAAAACCCATAGGGCTTTTTTGGAACTTTCTAGGGATAAATAGGAGTAAAAATAGTAGTTAATCAGAAAAATAAGAAGAATAATCTCCAAAATCCATTCATTTTTAGGATTTTTTGAGAATTCCTGGGGAGACGTCTATTCAATAAGTCGTCAAAGGGGACAAATGAGATGTATTTTCGAATACATCGTTTTTTGAGCTCTCCTCATTTTATGCACTCTCTCACATCCATACAATCATTTCTCTGCGTCTCTCGAGGCGCCAGACTCTCTAAATTTCATAAATGGTACCGAATGTTTACTTTAGGAATATCACAGTATTCTGAGACATACATCTGCATGGCCTTGAAACATCTGCCTGGAAGTAGGAGAGGGGTGCATTACTTTTAAAGGCGCATATCTCAAAAACCAAGAGAGCTACAAAAAAGTTGTCAACTACAAAAAAGTTTAAAATTCAATTTCACACATTTTTGCTATTTTCACTTTTTTCAGAATTTTCTTGGTTTTTGAGATATGCGCCTTTAAAGATAGCTCGCGCATACAAAGAAGCCGCCGAGGGGGAGAGTGGCGCTCTATCTTTAAAGGCGCATATCTCAAAAACTACAGTAGGTACAAAAAAGTGATTAACTACAAAAGTGTTTAGAATTGAATTTTACGCATTTTCCTGGTTAACAACTTTTTAGTAGCTACTCTAGTTTTTGAATTATGCGTTTCTAAAATAACGCGCGCTATCTTCTTTCTATGTCTTATATCTCAATTCATGTCAGATAGGTGGGTTTGTTCTAGAGACTTTTTCAGGGGTTTTGAGTGATTTAAATTGAAAATTTTATTGAAAAAAAATAAATTAAGAATTGTCTGAGAGCTTTGAACCTTATTGGTGCCACAAAACGAGCGAGTAGTTCGATTGATACGCAAATTGCACTTCTGAAAATTAGAACTAACACAATTTTCGAACATGTATAGAACTCACAAAAGATGTTTGACATTGTAATAAGTTGTTCAATGAGTCCTATCAACGAATGTTCATTCGTACTCTTCAGGATTCAGATCCCATCCAGATATGATGTTACAAAATGCGGTGCACATCAGATTGAAAAGGTGATACACATTGTTGAGTGGGAGACCGCATAGCTTGGAAAACAGACAAGACTCGTGGAATCTCTGTGATTTGTCTCCTCGCTGTTTCATCCAATTTGGGATATAACTCATTTATCGCTTGTAGTCCGTGATGTCGTCATCCCAGGCGTCAGAGATATGACCAACCCTTTTCTGGTAATAACCAACAACATTCATTCCGGCCTGAACAGCCACCAATAGCTCTGGAATCCTTCCGTTGGACTATCCACCAAACATTTGGGCGATCCTGCTTCTTTGCATTTGCGTCTGAAACTATATATTTTGATTTATGGGCTTAAAATTACATTTCACACATTTTTCTAGTTGACAACGTTTTTCTAACTTTCCTAGTTTTTGAGTTATGTGCCTTTAAAGGTGCCGCGCGCTTACAGCTTGATGATGAACCCGAGGAGAAGGCGCGCCATCTTTAAAGACGCATATCTCTAAAACTACAGTAGCTACTTAAAAAGTGTCACTTACAAAAATGTTCAAAATTAAATTATACACATTTTTGCAATTGACACTTTTTAGGTAGTTACCGTAGTTTTTGAGATATGCGTCTTTAAAGATGGCGCTCATGGAGAAGGAGCCTATGAGGGGTGTACACTTTAAAGGCGCATATCTCAAAAACTACGGTAGCTACCAAAAAATGGTCAACTAATAAAATATAGCTTTTTTCTTGTTTAGTATAGTCTAAAATTTCCAGACAAATTCATAAACTAACTAACCTCTCCAGGAAAATCCATAAACTTCCGAAAACCCATAAGGCTTTTTTGGAAGTTTCTAGGAATAAATAGGGTTAGAAATAGTAGATAATTAGGAAAATACGAGAAAAACTCTATAAAATACAGGATTTTCAGAGAATTCCCTGGGAAATTGAGACGTCCATTCAGTCTGGTCATCAGAGGGGAGAAATGAGGAGTCTTAGCTGGGGTGTGAGGCATAGGAACGAAGCTCCGCCCATTTTTCTGCGTCTCTCGAGGCGCCACACTCTTCGATGGGGTGTTCTCCATCTGTTCTAATATTTATTGCTCATCCATAAAAATGACTCACTCAGACAAATTTCTCAGCGTCTCTCGAGGCGCCACACTCTCTCAAAGTCACAGATGGTACCCAATGTTTGCATACATGCATAATATCTATCGTTGTTCTAATTGTGAATGATTTGCAGACTATCGAAAGCTACCGTATCCCCCAGAAATTCATCTTCATAAATCTTGTTAAACTGTGTATCAAAAATGCCATAAAATCATACTAAAACAGGAAAGAGCTGCAACTGTCTAGTTGACAACTTTTAGAAGAGGTATGCAATATTTAAAGGCACATATCTCGAAAACTACAGTAGCCACATAAAAAATGTCAACTACAGAAATGTGTGAATTTTAATTTTAAACAATTTTGCAATTGACAATTTTTTAACAGCTACCGTAGTTTTGGAGTTATGCGCCTTTAAAGATGGCGCGCCTTCTCTCCCCCTTGGTGGATCCTCTGTAAGCGCGCGTTATTTTTAAAGACGCATATCTCATAAACTACAGAAGCTATCAAAAAAATTTTAACTACAAAAATATAGCTCTCTTCTTTTTTAGTAAAAATTCAATAATTCTAACAACAATAGGTACCTGTGTCTATGTCTAATATCTTAGTTCATGTCAGATAGGTTAATTTTGTTCTAGAACTTTTAAAATTGTGGTTTTTAGTGCTTTTTTCTTACAAAATCTACAGGGATGGTTGAAATTTTTGAAAGTTTATTGAAAAAATAAAGATTGAAAACAAAATTTAAATCCTCTGATGGAACAAGTTCCAAAGAACAGCTTCCTCGTTTCTTCCTTCTGGACCACCACTTTTTTGAATTTCCAGATAATTCCGCCGTTTTCAATTCTTCTTCTTTTTTTAGATGTGACGAGCATTTATTCCGTAATTTTTTGTCGACTGAAAAATTTTGATGTTTGATGATAACTGATAAGCTTTTCAAAACTTACTCCAGATTCGGCCATAAGCTCGATGTGCTCCCATGATTTCAGATTTTTCTGAAAAATTCCGATTTTTGTATTGCTCAGATAATTATTGAGATTAACTTACTTTGTAAATCATTTTACAACTTGATTTGGATCCCTTTGGAGAGGAAAATCTTTTGTGCAAAACTCCTGGAATTAAAGTATTTTTTTCATCTTTTTACCCGAACCGTCAACTTTGAGCTCAATTATCTCAATTTTTGTCAAAGATATCAAAGTTTTGTCAACTGATAAATTGTTCAGCATTATATCAGCATTCCTTTATCAGTTAATCTCTTCTTGATATCTTTTAAAGGAGCCGAGATAATTGAGCTCAAAAAATGTTTTAACTCACCAGTGTGTTGAATTTGATGGACTTTCCATTCTCCAAAACACTGAATAATTCTGAAGCTTAGCAGTTCTTTGTCTCGTCCATCATCTGTAGAAGATCCAAAGAAGAAAATTCAAAAATTTTCACTACGGTGGTGCTGAGCTGGATGGAATTGTCTGGGTAGAAGTTTCAGAAGTTCAGAATGTTCTGAAAAAAATAATAAAATAGGGGCACCCGATTTTTAAAAGCGCATATCTCAAAAACTACGGTAGCTACTTAAAAACTGTTAAGTACAAAAATGTGTAAAGTTTCATTTTATACATTTTTGCAATTGACACTTTTTGGGTAGCTACCGTAGTTTTTCAGATATGCGCCTTTAAAGATGGCGCGCCTCCCCCTGGAGGCTCCATCTCAAGCTGTCCGTCTTTAAAGGCGCATATCTCCAAAACTACAGTAGCTACTCAAAAATAGTCACTTACAAAAATGAAGTTCTTTATTTTTTTTAAATAATTAGTATAATTTCAGACAAATTCGATAACTAACCGTTTCAGAAAAATCAACTTAAAACTTCCAAAACCCCTTTGGGGGGTTTTTTGGCAATTTTTAGGAATAAATATAGGTAGAAATAGTAGATATTCAGAAAAATAAGGGAAAAAAACCTCCAAAATCCATTCATTTTTAGGATTTTTGGAGGATTCCCAGGGAGACGTCTATTCATAAAGTCGTCGGAAGGGGCGAATGAGGCCCCCACCCCGGGTGTAGCTGGCGTCGGAGGGACCTAGGAGGAACCTCTCTGCTTCTTTTCTCTCTCTTCTTTTACATACTCTCTAACATGCACTAAAGTGTAATACAAGGACGAAGAAGCTTTAGGGGTCCGTGGAGGGACCCCCATAAATTTGTGACGAGGGGTCTGTTCAGAGAGATGTCAGCAAAAGAAAGGGTTGTAACTTTGAGCCAATTTATTTCATTTCCTGTTAAAGATTCCAAAAAGTTGTCAACTGATAAAATGTTTATCATAAAATGAGCAATTTTTTATCAGTTGATTACTTTTTGATAACTTCACCCGGAAACCGAGATATATAGGTTTAAAGTTGGTGACACGGTATGCACCTTTAATATAATCCTGAAAAATATACGGACCATATTAAAGGCTCCTTTCATTTGGGTTCAACATCTGAGGGAAGCTCCCTCTAATAATAGGTTAATGTGTTCCATCTGTTCAGATATTTATTGCTTCCTTTGCCCGTTTTTTGGGCTCTTTTTTATATTTATTGCTCTTCCGCACGCAATAGCTCTTTTTTTTCCATCTCTTTGAACAGACCCCTCGTCACAGATGTATGGAAACCCATCGTTTCTCCTGGGAGGACAACTTTTGTTCCTCGTATTACACTTTGGTGCACATTAGAGAGCATTTTAAAGAAGAGAGGGAAAAGAAGCAAGACGGAGAGACAGGGCGCGCCATCTTTAAAGGCGCATATCTTAAAAATGAAAGGAGATCTCAAAAAGTTGTTTACTAGCAAAATGTGTAAAATTTAATTATAAACAGTTTTGTAGTTGACAACTTTTTTCTAACTTTTTCCGTTTTTGAGATATGCGCCTTTAAAGATAGCGCGCGCTTCAGCATGAGGAGGAGCCAACAAGGAAGGGGAGACTGATCATCTTTAAAGGCGCATATCTATGAAAGCACAAAAGCTATCAAAAAATTGATGACTAGTAAAATGTGTGAAATTTAATTTCAAACATTTTTGTAATTGACAATTCTTTAATAGCTACTGTAGTTTTTGAGATATGTGCCTTTAAAAGTGGGGGGGGGGAACATGAGATTTTTCGTAGGAGTGTTGTAGCCAGAATACGCATTCTACCATTGAAGATTCTGGCTTATTTTCATAGAAAGCAAAAAACGACAAAAAGAAGGAAATCCTAGGCGTGAGGGGCGAACCAAAAACCTTCGGCTTCATTGCTAACAGTGTACACCACTAGGCCACCCATACACTTTAGAAAACAAGAAGACAATGTGATTATAACATGGGGGCACGCGTAAAAAATTAGAGAAAAATTACTTTTTTTTGGAAAATTTGGCGAAAAAAATTTCACGTTCTCGAAAAAAAGCTTATTTTAAAAAGTGAAAAAATGGAGCAAAGAGATAAGAATCTCCTTTGAGTTTTCGTATATAAGAGAAGAGAGAAACAGTTAGAATCAGTCAGTTCTCCAAATGGAAACTGGAAGAGCTGGGGCCTGGGGTTGGGCCTGCCGGAATTGGAGCTGGAGCGACAACTGGAAGCTGGTGGAGGTGGAATCGGAGCTGGTGGAGGAGGAATCGGAGCTGGTGGAGGTGGAATCGGAGCTGGTGGAGGAGGAATCGGAGCTGGTGGAGGTGGAATCGGAGCTGGTGGTGGTGGAGTCGGAGCTGGTGAAGGTGGAATCGGAGCTGGTGGAGGTGGAATCGGAGCTGGTGGAGGAGGAATCGGAGCTGGTGGAGGTGGAATCGGAGCTGGTGGAGGAGGAATCGGAGCTGGTGGAGGTGGAATCGGAGCTGGTGGTGGTGGAGTCGGAGCTGGTGAAGGTGGAATCGGAGCTGGTGGAGGTGGAATCGGAGATGGTGGAGGTGGAATCGGAGCTGGTGAAGGTCTCGGAACTGACAGTGAGATGTTGCGGGCAACAACGACATGCCATATTCCTATGGTAAGTTATTTGGAGAGAAACTTTCCAAAATGGTCAGAGGATGCTCAGCTCAGATGAAAGAATCGATGAAGGACACCAAACGAGTAGGGATCGTCGCTCGCATGATGAACCACTGCTGTGAACCCAATGTGGAGATTATCCGAGTTTTCTAGATAGGACTATCACCATCGAATTTGAACTTTTATTGTTAAAACTTTCTATTTATTTACTCTACGAGTGTATATCTCTGTTAAATGAATCATTTCGTCATTCTAATCTCCTAGTATTTTTTGTTCGCGTATATCTCAAAAACCAAGATAGTTAGAAAAAAGTGGTCAACTAAAAAAATGTGTGGAATTTTATGCTGAGCAATTTAGTAGTTGACAATTTTTTAATAGCTACCATAGTTTTCGAGATATGCGCTTCTAAAGATAGCGCGCCCTCTCCCCCTTCACCTCGGCGGCCGCTTCTCAAGCTGTAAGCGCGCGTTATCTTTAAAGGCGCATATCTCAAAAACCAAGACAGTTAGAGAAAAGTTGTCAACTAATAAAAGTTTGCTGATAATATGATAAACATTTTATCAGGTAACACTTTTTTGATATCTTGTACAGGAAATGAGATATATGAGCTCAAAGTTGATGGCTCGGTATGCGCTTTTAATAGAATCTGAAAGATAGACTGAAATCGATGTGTATTTTTCCGACAAAACAATTTTTATTGAGTTCTGATCATATTATAAAAAGTATGAAACAAAACATCGATTGCAATAAAAATCGAGAAAAAAAACCATTTCAGAAAACAAGCAAGATAAAAAAAAGATTTTGAGAAAGATTTTTAGAAATCCGAAAACTGAAAATCCATGTGAATTGTTGAGAATTTCCTTTGATCTTTGTATGGTCCACCAGCGACGTCTGGAAAAGATTACTTAATGGAATAATAGGATTTATTTGATTTACCTCTATCCGCATCGATTCTGAATTCCATTTTAGCAAATTGCGTCGGAATCACAGGGTTCCTGAAAAAATAACGATATAGACACATCTAATTTTTCAGGACCCATATCTCAAGAACTATAAATGTTAGAAAAACGTTGAAAAGAACGAAAATTTTAAAATTAAATTATAAACATTTTTGTAGTTGACAACTTTTTGGTAGCTACCGTAGTTTTTGAGATATGCGCCTTTAAAGATGGCGCCCCCTAGGAGGCTCCTTCTCAAGCTGCAATCTTTAAAGACGCATATCTCAAAAACTACGATAGCTATCAAAAAAGTGTCAATTACAAAAATGGAGCTTTTTTCTTTTTCAGTATAATCGGAAACTTTCAGACAAATTCAACAACTAACCTTCTCAGAAAAATCAAAAAAAGTAAACTTCCAAAAACCGATACGGGTTTTTCAAGAAGTTCCTAGGGAGTAAATAGTAGGTATAAGGGGATTATATAATTATTTATCTTTAAAAAAATAAGGGAAAAAACTTCAAAACCCATTCATTTTTAGGAGGATTCCCGGGGAATTTTGGAGGATTCCCGGGGAAATTGAGACGTCCATTCAGTCTGGTCGTCGGAGGGGAGAAATGAGAAGTCTCGGCTGGTGTAGGAGCGTCGGAACGATGCTCCGCCCATTTTTCTTGAAAAAGCTTCTCTAATTAAAGTTGAATGTGTTCCATCTCTTCAGATATTCATTGCTTCATCTCTCCGAACAGACCCCTCGTCACAAATGTATGGGGTTCTTCTGGAAGCTTTTTCTTTCTTAAAGAAAACTAAAAAAGTTATCAAAAAGTTATTAGATAGCAAAATATGCGAAATTCAATTTTGAACATTGTGCCAGTTGGCAACTTTATTCTAGCTACTGTAGTTTTTGAGATATTCGTTTTTAAAGATAGCAGGTAATTACACATTTGAGTAGGAGCCACCAAGGAAGGGGGAAGGAAGGCGCGCCAACTTTAAATGCGCATATTTAGAAAACCAAAAAAGCTATCAAAAAGTTGTTAATTAGCCAAATGTTTAAAATGAAATTTCACACATTTTTTTAGTTGACAACTTTTTACTAACTTTGCTAGTTTTTGAGATATGCGTCTTTAAAGAACAACTGTTTCGGAGTCCTGACAAGGAGAGGGTAGGTTAGGTTTTCTTGCTCATTAGACACTTCTTGGGTTACTGTAGCTTTGGGAAGTCCAGAAACATACAGAATCCAAAGAAACCAACCAACGCAAGAAGAAGGAATACTTCTAGTTTACGCCTCATTCTGAAAACGAAGTTCCAAATTAGATAGGATCTTAAAATGTCATTGAAAGCTAAGAAATGGATCAGATACTAGGCGAAAAATTCTAGAGACTCGAGAGAAAAATTATCCTGAAACTGTGAGAAGCAGAGTTGTTGCTGGTCGGATTGTGACACAATACTCCTTTTTTGTAGCTTTTTTAGTTTTTGAGTTATGCGCCTTTAAAGATGTCGAGCGCTCACAGAAGATACGGGGAGAGAAGGCGCGCCAACTTTAAAGTCGCATATCTCGAAAACTAGAGAAGTTAGGAAAATATGGCTAACTAGTAAAATGCGTAACATTTTATGATGAGCAATTTTATAATTAACAGTTTGTTTTTAACTTTTTTAGTTATGGAGTTATGCACCTTTAAAGATGTCGCGCGCTTAAAGCTTGAAGAGGAGCATTCGAGAGGGAAGGGTATCTTTAAAGGCGCATATCTCAAAAACTACGGTAGCTATCAAAAAGTTGTCAACTACAAAATTAAAGCTCTATTATTTTTTTGTATATTTTGAAATTTTCAGACAAATTCTAAAACTAACCTTTCCAGAAAAATCAATAAAGA
Organism: Caenorhabditis nigoni; assembly: GCA_027920645.1. Taxonomy (NCBI): domain Eukaryota; kingdom Metazoa; phylum Nematoda; class Chromadorea; order Rhabditida; family Rhabditidae; genus Caenorhabditis; species Caenorhabditis nigoni. The sequence goes on along the minus strand of CP115866.1, from coordinate 3,226,340 downwards.
ATAGAAAATTTCCAAAAACCAATCGATTTCGCAATAAACTCTGTCGTTTCTTGATCGTCTGCGCATTTTCTGTGCTCTCCATCATCCATAAAATGCATCACTATCACATTTCTCTGCGTCTCTCATGGCTCCACACTCTCTAAAAGCCACGGATGGTACCCAATGTTTACTTTAGGGGTCATCACACTATTCTGACACATACATATGCGGCCTCATTTCTCCCCTCCGATGACCTGACTGAATGGACGTCTCAATTTCCCCAGGAAATTCTCTGAAAATCCTGGATTTTATAGAGTTTTTCCTCTTATTTTTCTGATCATCTATTGTTTCTAATCCTATTTATTCCTAGAAAATTCCAAAAAATTCCTATGGGGTTTTTGAAGTTTATTTTGATTTTCCTGAAAAGGTTAGTTTTTCAATTTGTCTGAAAATTTGAGTTCTAATTTTTAAATCGCAATTTTTCCCGATATCTCAACGATGGAAGTTTTCGACGCTCCTTCGTTTGTGAAAGTTTTCACCAGTTTCTGGAAGTTGGCCATACCCCTCGTTCCACTCAGTGAGTTTGATTTACAAAAATTTCAGTCTTTTAGGATTTCTGTTATTGAACTGAAAACGTTTAAAGATGAGGACTCGATTTTTGAATTTTGCATTTTAAGAGCTTCAAAATGAGCCCCCACACTACTAGGCTCCGCCTACTTTGGGGTTAGAGACGCAGTGTGTCTCGTTTCTCTCCACTCTAGCCTCCTAACTTAAAAGAGCTGTAACTTTGTCAGATTTTGCCAGATTTTGTTGAAAATGTGACCAATCAATTAGGCTATAAATGAGCTTTAAAATGTGCCTGAACTCGACCAGGTTTGAAAATATTTGAAATTTTCAAATTTTCGACTTTAAAGGCGCATAGAGGTAGACAACTTTCAAAATTGAGCAAACCTAGTTGTGTTTAGGCTCATTTTGAAGCTTATAACTTGTGAGTTTAAAAAGTGTTAAATTCAACCTATTTCAACTCCTACTGATCGGATTACGGTAGTTTTTGATTGTTCGAAATTCCTTGGCTCATTTTTGCCATAGAATTTTCAAAAGTGAATTTCTGATTTTCTCAAGTTCAGAGCTTCAAAGTAAGCACAAACACGACTAGGTTTGCTTCATTGTGAAATTTCCGACTTTTATGCGCCTTTAAATTTGGTATTATTTCAAAATTCACCTAATCCAGTCATGTTTATACTCATTTTGAAGCTATTTATCAGTCAATTCGATTGCTCTAATTTTTATTAGAATTGGACAAAAACTAACAAAGTTACGGTTAGTTAACTGAAACGAATCCTGAAACTTCCATAAGTGGGTAGATGGGGTTTTTTTCAATCGATTCTAAAATTTTCATCGAAATCTGATTTTACAAGGTGTTTAGGTTCCCTTGTTAGCAATAGAAAGTTTAAATAATGTGAAAACTTATTTAGTTCAAACCGACCCGTTTCTTAATTCCAGATCTGATCCAACAAATGGTTGAAATGTCAGCAACCGCAGACTTTACCAGTGTGAACCAAGCTCGAGTTAAGATTGAAAAAGTTAACTTCCTGGTAAGGACTAAAACATGTTTTTTTCTCCTAAAATCGTTTTCTTTCAGGTACTTTGGAATCTGTTATCTTCTATGTGTGCTCATATGATGCTACAAACGGGTCAATTGGCTAGAATTCAATTTTTTTATTCTTTCGTTTTCAAAATGATGTTCTTTTTTTTTGAAATTCAATAAAAATTGTTTTGCTTACCGAGTTTTTGAAAACGGAACTGAACACGTCTATCTTTCAGATTCTATTAAAGGCGCATACTGAGCCATCAACTTGCAGCCTATATGTCTCGATTCCTGTAGAAGAAATCGAAAAGTTGTCAACTGATAAACAATTTATCAGTTGACAACTTTTTGATATCGTTCACACGAACCGAGATAAATTGGCTTAAAGTTTTCTAGACATGTTATTCTTTATCCTGAAATTTTTATCAAAATCTGTGTTCACAAAGTGCTAAAGGCTAAGTTTATTGAAACAAAAAATAAAGGTGAGACAAATTTAAAGTCCTCTGATGGAGGCAGTTTGAAACAGCAATTTCTTTGTCCCGTCGTTCTGGACCACCACCTTTTCGGAGCTCCATAAGATTCCACCGTTTTTAATTCTTTTTTCTTTATCCAGGTCATCCGTTCCGTTAATTTGAAGCAATCCAAAAGAATGGGCATGCATTTCGAAGGTGTTTGTTGGCTGAAAATCACAGATTGGTTAGAATTGATAAGCTATATATAAACTTACATCCGATTTTACTCTTTTTGTCCAAGTGCTCCCAGGTATTTAGACTTTTGATGAAAATGGAGGATGTGTTCGTGCTCTTCTCAATGTTATGTTTTCTATTTCTGACAATTAATGAATTTGGCTTACTGTGTATATAATGTCGCAAGTTGAATCACATCCCTTTGGAGATGAGAAGCATTGGTTTTTTGGCGAGCAGAAGTTCTGGAATTAATTTTTTTTTTTCTTGCGAACCAAACCGTCAACTTTAAGCTCAATTATCTCAATTCCTGTGAAAGACATCAAAACACTGTCAACTAATAAAATGTTCATCATAGTATCAGTTGCATTTTATTAGTTGACAACTTTTTCATATCTTCTAAAGGGACCGAGATAATCGAGCTCAAAAAATGTTTAAACTCACGACAGGATTGAACTTGATGCTCTCTAAAACTGTATTTTTGTTTTTTGAGCTATTGAAAGATTCTGAAGCTGGTGAGTGGATATCCTTATTTTCATTTATCATTTGGAGTAGTTCCAAAAAAATCCAAAATGTTTGATGCTGTGCTTGATGGGATTGTATGCTTCGTAGTTTCAGAAATCCGAAAATCCTGAAAAAAATAGAGGAATATTATCTTTAGAGGCGCATATCAAAAAACCTACGGTATCTACTCAAAAAGTGTCAACTTAAAAAATATTTAAAACTGAATTTTGCACATTTTTGCAATTTACACTTTTTGAGTACCTACTGTAGTTTTGGAGATATGCGCCGTTAAAGATGGCGCGCCTCCCCCTGGAGGCTCCTTCTCAAGCTGTCCGTCTTTAAAGGCGCATATCTCAAAAACTACAGTAGGTACTAAAAATTTGTCAATTACAAAAATAAAGTTCTTGTGTTTTTTAGTATAATTAGTACAATTTCAGGCAAATTCAATAACTAACCTTTCCAGGAAAATCAATAAAACTTCCATAAACCCTATAGGGCTTTTTTTTGAATTTTCTAGAGATGAAATAGGAGTATAAATAGTAGATATTCAGAAAAATAAGGGAAAGAACCTCCAAAATCCATTTATTTTTAGGATTTTTGCAGGATTCCCGGGGAGACGTCTATTCATAAAGTCGTCGGAAGGGGCGAATGAGGCCCCCACCCCGGGTGTAGCTGGTGTCGGAGGAACCTCGGAGGGACCTCTCTGCTTCTTTTCCCTCTCCTCTTTTACATACTCTCTAACATGCACTAAAGTGTAACACAAGGACGAAGAAACTTTAGGGGTCCGTGGAGGGTCCCCCATAAATTTGTGACAAGGGGTCTGTTCAGAAGGGTATCAGAAAAAGAACAGCGGTTGTAATTTTAAGCCTATTTATCTCGATTCCTGTGAAAGATATCAAAAAGTTGTCAACTGATTAATTGTTAATCTTAAAATGAGCAATTATTTTTTAGTTGACAACTTTTCGATATCATTCACAGGAATTGAGATATATAGACTTAAAGTTGGAAACTTGGGAGCGCCTTTGATAGAAGCTGAAAAATAGACGGGTAATGTTAAAGGATCCTTTCATTTGGGTTCAAAATTTCAAAACTGGTATAAGTAACAAAAAAATGTTTATTGAACTTCGGTCATATTATAAAAAACATAAAGAAAAATTTGAGAAAAAATGAACTAGATTTTGAGAAATCCTATGCTAGCATATGAATTGTTGAAAAGTGTCCCAAATTTTTGAATGGCCCGGATGCATCTGAAAAATTATAATTTGCAATATAATAATAGGATTCTTTTGATTTACCTCTATCCGGATCAATACGGTATTCCAATGTTCTGTCCTTTCCAACGCTGATGGCTATACGGTCAAATGTCCACACATACTGGTTTTCTGGAAGATTATATTTAAAGGCGCATATCTCAAAAACTAAAAAAGCTATAAAAAAGTTGTCAATTGCAAAAATGTGTAAAATGGAATTTTACACATTTTGTTAATTAGCAACTTATTGATAGCTCTATTAGTTTTTGAGATATGCTTTTAAAGATGCCTTACCTGATGCTCTTGATGCTTATGACTCCACCTTGCCTCACATATATTGTCGAATTTTCTTCGAGGATCGAAAATTCTGGGTTGGAAGATTGGAGGAGTTCTGCATAAAAAACGTATGGATTTACTCAAAGAAAAGAGAGCCATGATACCTGAAGCTGTTGAGTAAGAAACGTTGGAATCCAAGTCAGAAAGTGTTGAGCCAGATCCTTTGGATGTAAAGAGGCTTCTAGCCTTCGGGTTCTTCAAGATGGCGGTTTCAAATAGAAGTTTCAGTAATAACGGTTTTATTCGCTGCTTGTCCCAATGGATGGTTCAAAGAGTGGGCAAACCATTGGAGAACTGGCAATTCAGCAGCAAACTGAATAGCGGTAGTATGCACAACCGCATTTATTTCTGCAAAAATATATTTATTATTACGATTTCTGAGATTTAGGAGGATTTTAAAGGCGCATATCTCAAAAACTACGGTACCTACCGAAAAATTATTGATTACATACTTGTTTAAAATTTAATTTCATACATTTTTATAGTTATCAACTTTTTGGTAGCTACTGTAGTTTCAGAGATATGCGCCTTTAAATATGGCACCCCCTAGGAGGCCCCTTCTCAAGCGCGCCATCTTTAAAGACGCATATCTCAAAAACTACAGTAGCTACTACAAAAATGTCAACTACAAAAATGAAGCTCTGTTCTCTTTTACTATAAATCCGGAATTTCAGGCAAATACATCAACTAACCTCTTCAGAAAAATCAAAATAATCTTCCAAGAATCCATATGGCCTATTAAAAGCTTCTAGGGAGTAATTGATAGGTATAAGGGGGTTATATAAGTATTAATATTCAAAAAAATAAGGGAAAACCTCCAGAAATTGGATTTTCAGAGGATTCCCGGGGAAATTGAGACGTCCATTCATTCAAGTCGTCAAGAGGGAGAAATGAGGAGTTTGGCTGGGGTAAGAGGTGTGGGAACGACGCTCCGCCCACATTTCTGCGTCTCTCGAGGCGTCACATTATCTGAGCAAAGTTCCCTCTAATAATAGGTCAATGTCTTCCATCTGCTCCGATATTTATTGCTTCCTTTGGTCCGTTTTTTATGAGCTCTTTTTTATATTTATTGCTCATTCGCACGCAAATGGTCTTTTTTCTTCCATCTCTTTGAACAGACCCCTCGTCCCAAATGTATGGGAACCCCTCGTTTTTCCTGGGACAGCGTTTTCTTCTTTTTTTTATTACACTTTGGTGCACATTAGAGAGAATTTAGAAGAAGAGAGGGAAAAGAAGCAGGAGCAGTAAAAGGGCGCGCTATCTTTAAAGACGCATATCTCGAAAACCAAAAGAGATATCAAAAAGTTGACAATTACAAAATTGTTTAGAATTAAATATTACACATTTTTGCAGTTGACAATGTTTTGTTAGCTACTGTAGGTTTTGAGATATGCGTCTTTAAAGATGGTGCGCCTTCTCAAAGTTGACGGGCATCTGCTTCTTTCCCATCTCTTCTTTTATATGCTCTCTCAGGCCGTAGAGTGTAACAAAATGAAGAAAAAGCTGTCCCAAAAAAACGAGGATTTCCTATACATTTGTGACAAGGGAGTCTGTTCAGAGAGATGCCAAAAAAGAAAGAATTTCGTGAGAAAGAGCAATAAATATAAAAAAGAGCCCCAAAAAACTGGCAAAGGAAGCAATGAATATCTGAAAGCTGAGAACACATGCAACTATAATTAGAGCCTAGAAGATTGGGAGCAACCTCTAAGAGAGTGTGGCGCCTCGAGAGACGCAGAAAAATGGGCGGAGCCTCATTCCGACGTCTCATACCCCAGCCATCTCCTCATTTCCCCCTTCCGACGACTTTGTGAATAGACGTCTCCCTGGGAATCCTCCAAAAATCCTAAAAATGAATCGATTTTGGAGGTTTTTCCCTTATTTTTTTGAATATTAATACTCATATAACCCCCCTATACCTATTATTTATTCCTTAGGAACTTCCCAAAAAACCCCTATAGGTTTTTGGAAGTTTACTTTTTGATTTTTCTGAGAAGGTGAGTTTTTCTCTGAATTTGTACTAAAACCAGGTATACTTTTGTAATTGACGCTTTTTCAATAGCTACAGTAGTTTTTGAGATATGCGCCTTTAAAGATGGCAGCTTGAGGAGGGGCCTCCTATGGGGGTGTCGTCTTTAAAGGCGCATAACTCAAAAACCAAAGAAGCTATACAAAAGTTGTCAATTGCAAAAATGTAGGAAATTTTATTTTAAACAATTTTGTAGTTAACAATTTTTAAGTAGCTACAGTAGTTTTGGAGATGTGCGCTTTTAAAGATTGATCGTTACTTTTTCAGAGAATCTGTGGTCCTCAACCATTCTGGACGTCAGTGATTCCAAATCAGCCAATCCCAAGCACAACCTATGCTCCAAGCATTGATCCCATCTACAATGCTTTGGTGAGTTTGCTAGTTTTCGAGATATGCGCCTTTAAAAACCTCCGAAACCTCAGAAATCGTTATTTTTCAGAAAACCTGTGATTCCGACGCAGTTTGCTACATCTACCCAAAAAACTGTTCGTTGAATTGCGATGTGATTTTCGCTGTGAGTTGAATTATCTTTTTATCAATGTTAATCAGTAAAAATTGCAGGTGTCCGAGAAGTTCGAGAATTCGACAATATACGTGAGGCAAGGCGGAGTTGTGCACATCAAAAGCGCCCTAGCGTATGAAGCCGGCGAACTAATTGGACAAATTGGAGACAAGAACCAGAGAACCAAAATTGGTGGTATTTCGAACTTGGAAAGGGAAGAAAAATGGAATTCAGAATCGATGCGGATAGAGGTAAATTTGATGAATCTTATTATTCCATTAAGTAATTATACTTTTTCAGACGTCGCTGGTGGACCATTCAAAGATCAAAGGGAATTCTCAACAATTTACATGAATCTTCAGCAGTCGGATTTTTATAAAATCTTTCTCAAAATCTCAGAATCTTCAAAAAAATTTTAGAAATCTCAAAATCTTTCTCAAAATCTCTTTTTTTTTTCTTGTTTTCTGGAAATGGTTTTTTACCAACTTCTATTGCAATTTATTTTTGTTTCATATGACCAGAATTTAATAAAAACCCATTTTGCCAAAAAAAGTGAACAGAGATTTCAGGTTTCTATCTATCTTTCAGATTCTATTAAAGGCACATACCGAGTCATCAACTTCGAGCACATATATCTCATTTTTTGTGAAAGATATCAAGAAAGTGTTAACTGATAAAATGTTTATCATAAAATTAGCTACATTTTATTAGTTGACAACTTTTTTCTACCTGTCTTGTTTTTTGAGATATCGTGCGCATACAGCAGTGGAGAGAACAACGGGAGGAAAGGCGCAGCAATCTTTAAAGGCGTATATCTCAAAAACTAAAGAAGCTACTAAAAAGTTGTAAACTGTAAAATTGCTCAGCATAACATTCTACAAATTTTGCTAGTTAATGACTTTTTTCTAACTGTCTTGGTTTTTGAGTTATGCGCAAACAAAAAACACAAGAAGATTGGAATGACGAGGATTCATTTAACAGAGATATACGCTCGTAAAATAAATAAATAGAAACATTCAAAAATAAAAGTTCAAATTCGATGAGGGTAGTCCTTTCTGGAAGACTCGGATGAGCTCCACATCGGGTTCGCAGCAATGGTTCATCATTCGAGCGACGTTCTCGACTTGTTTGGTGTCCTCCATCGAGCCTTTCAGCAGATCCGCTGGTGCAGCGGCCTTTGGAGCCCACGGCGACGTAAGATTTGCATGGACTGCAACTGGGATGAAAGTGGCCTGAAATAATTATTTAATGAATGTTTCGAAAAAATTCAACTGATTACTTTTATTTGACTAAATGAATTCCGCACAAGTTCTTTCTCTCATCCATGTAGTCCATTGGTGAATTGTAACTTACAAAATCGAGACTGTACTATTCCTTCTGCGTTCCAGAGTCCTCTGCTTCCCAATAAAGCAATAAATTCTGAAGCTCCGTTTCCTTATTCTCAGTCTGAATTATGCAGAACACGTCCCCATCATAAATCGTCTGCGGTGTATGAATCGTCTGATTGGCAGACATCGCTTAAATTTTGAATCCATTATCTTGAACTTCGCAAATAAACATTCTTCTAAACGTCAGAATGGTCCATGCCTACACGATCCAGAATGAGTGTCTCCTGACTTCGGTTACAGCATCTGCTCCAGCTTCCGGCTCCTGGCTCCTGAATCCTGACCCAGGCGCTAGCTAGAGCTCGATCTCGAGGTCTAGGAGCTCCTGTTGGCACAAGCTCTTGGCTCCTGGATCCTGCAGGAACTCCCCTCCCCCGAGCTCCCTTCCCTGGAGCCCAGAGAAAGGGAGAACTGATTCTTTCCTCCACTTCCCTCTTCCTTTATAGTAATTTTCCAGAGGTCAATGGGCCATCTAGGGTACGTTTTTTACGTCTCTTTTTTTAATCTACAATTCGAATATTTTTTTTTCGAAATTTTTTTGCCACGTGGCTTTTTTATTACCATATTTTTTCACCACGCTTTTCACTTCAATTACCACTTTTTGAGCTAAAAATGATTGAACTTTGATCCTATTTATCTCGGTTGTTTCCAAAGATGTCAAATAGTTGTTAACTAATAAAATGTTTGTCACAACATTACCGAAATTTTATCAGTTGGCACATTTTTGATATCATATACAGGAGCTGGGATAATAGAGCTCAAACGTATAGGGTGGGCTTAGAGCCAATACGGTAGTTGACTTCAATCCTAACTATCTCGATTCTTGGAGAAGATGTCAAAAGTTAGCAACGGTAAAAGTTATCAACGGCTATCACCAGCAAGCTTATATATAAGGAAGATAGTTTTTCAATTTAATCAAATTTTTATTCATAAAAAATATATTCAGAAAATTTAAATTAACCTCCTTATCATCTGCTGCGATCTCCAAATCAATGAGTGTTGCGGATCGTTTTATCCCCATTTTTTCTGAAAAATTGAAAAAATTTTATGTTTTTCATGTTCCTTTAAGATAGTTAATCCCCAAAACAAGGTACTTACCTGATCCTGGAGACGATCTTGAAGATGAATGCCTTCCTGAAGCTGATTTTTGCGACCCTCTTTTCATTTCTTGTATTTCTCTGAAATTTCAAATGTTGATTTCTCTCTTGACTGAAATTAAATTTTACACATTTTTCTAGTTTACCACTTTTTGATAACATTTGTTTTTGAAATATGCGCCTTTAAAGATTTCGCTTACTCAGGAGGAGCCTCCGAGGAGAGGCGAGGGCGCGCCATCTTTAAAGGCGCATATCTCAAAAACTACGGTAGCTATCAAAAAAGTGTAAACTAAAAAAATGAAGCTCTTTTCTTGTTCACTATTGTCTGGAAGTTTCAGACAAATTCAACAGATACTACTAGGTTTCGTAGAATCTAAAAATAACTAACCAGGCATGTTGACGAGAGCAAGAAGTAGTGACTTCTACATGCTCCGAATTTGATGATGTGCTTGCTGTCGAATTTGACGAAATGAAGATATTTGGAACTGGAGAAGAGTATCTCTGTGAAAAAACCGGCTCGATTTGTTAGAATGGAGAAGCGCTGAGAAATAATAAGGATGAGCTGTTTTTAAAGGCGCATATCTCATAGATCAAGAAATTTACAAGAAAGTTGTCAACTAGAAACATTTTTAAATTAAATTTCACACATTTTAGCAGTTTGCAACTTTTTGCTATCTGTCTTAGTTCTGGAGATATGCGCCTTTAAAGATCACAAGCTGTTACAGGTTGAGGAGTTGCGCCATCTTTGAAGACGCATATCTCGAAAGCTACTGTAGCTACCGAAAAATTAAAACTACAAGAATATAGCTCTTTTCGTTTTTAGTAAAACTTTCAAAAAAATTTAAAAAACTAACCTTTTCAGAAAAATCAATAAAAATATAAAACTTTCAAAAACCCATCAATTCATAGGGTTTTCGGAGTTTTTTAAGTATAAATAGGAGTAGAAATAGTAGATATCCAGAAAAATAAGGAAAAAACCTCCAAAATTCATTCATTTTTAGGATTTTTGGAGAATTCCCGGGGAGACGTCTATTCAGTAAGTCGTCGAAGAGGACAAATGAGAGGTATTTTCGAATACATAGTTTTTTGAGCGTCTCCTCATTTTATGCACTCTTTAACATTCATAAATAACATCTGGTGACATTTCTCTACGTCTCTCAAGGCGCCACACTCTCTCAATTCTATAGATGTTATCCAATGTTTACTTTAGGAATATCACGCTATTCTGATCACGCTATACATCTGCATGGCCTTGAAGCCTCTGCTTGCTTGGAGAGGTGCATTGGAGGCTTGGGTGCGCCTTCAATAGAAGCTGAAAAATAAGACGGGTCATGTTAAAGGCTCCTTTCATTTGGGCTCAAAATTTGAAAACTGGAATAAATAACAAAATAGTGTTTATTGAACTTCGGTCATATCATAGAAAATATAAAGCAAAAATCGAGAAAAAATAAGCTAGATTTAGAGAAATCCAATGATGAAAATCCATGTGAATTGCTGAAAATGTCGGAGATCTTTGAATGGCCCGGACGCATCTGAAAAATTATAATTTGCAATGAAATAATCGGATTTATTTGGTTTACCTCTATCCGGATCAACACGGTATTCTAATTTTCTGCCCTTTCCAACGTTGATGGCTATACGTTCTAATGTCCACACATACTGGTTTGCTGGAAGATTATATTTAAAGGCGCATAAGATAAAAACTCAAAATGCTATAACAAAGTTATAAAATACGAAAAGGTGTGAAATTGAATTTCAAATATTTTGCCAGTTAGCAACTTTTTGATAGCTCTCTTTGTTTTAAAGATATGCGCCTTTAAAGATGCCTTACCTGATGCTCTTGATGCTTATGACTCCACCTTGCCTTACAAACCGATGGAGAGCTGGCAATTTAGCAGCAAACTGAATAGCAGTAGTATGCACAAACGCATTTTTTCTTTTCTGAAAATATCATACTTGTAAAATTCCGGGCCGGCCCGGGCCGGGCCTGAAGAAATTTTCAAGGCCCGGGCCCGGCCCGGAGGGCCCGGTAGAAAAAAACCTGTATTTTTGAGCCAAATTTTGAGCCAAAATATAATTTTCTCCATTTTTTTTTCGTTTTTTGGATTGTTTGTATGTCTGATCACAAAAGATAGAAAAAACTCGAAAAAAATTTTTGATCGAAAAAAATCACATAAGGGTCCCCCCTTATGTGTTTTTTTGAAAATTTCAAAACTAGTGAAATGACGGGCCCGCCGGGCCGGGCCGGGCTCGGGCCGGGCCCGGGCCGGCCCGGCCCGGCCCGGCCCGGCCCGGCCCGTTACAAGTATGGAAAATATTACAATTTTTGAGCGTTAGGAGGTTTTTTAAAGGCTCATATCTCTAAAACTACGGTAGCTACGGAAAAATTTTCAACTACAAAAATTAAGCTCTATTTTTGTTTAGTATTTTTGTAATTGACAGTTTTTAGCCGGCTATAGTAGTTTTTGAGATATGCGCCTTTAAAGTTGGTCTACTCCTCCCCACCCACTCTAGTGCCCACCCGCTTGTCAACTTTAAAGGTGCATATCTCAAAAACTACAGTAGCTACCAGAAAAGTGTCAATAACAAAAGTGAAGATCTTTTCTTTTTTAGTATGAATCCAAAATTTCAGACAAATTCATCAACTAACCTCTTCAGGAAAATCAAAATAAAATTCCAAAACCACATAGGGATTTTTTGGGAAGTTTCTAGGGAATAAATAGTAGGTATATTCAAAAAAAATAAGGGAAAGAACCTCCAAAATCCATTCATTTTTAGGATTTTTGGAGGATTCCCAGGGAAATTGAGACGTCCATTCTTTCAAGTCGTCAGAGGGGAAAAATGAAGAGTTGGCTGGGATACGAGGTGTGGGAACGACGCTCCGCCCACTTTTCTGCGTCTCTCGAGGCGCCACATTATCTGAGTTAAGATCACTTTAATGATAGGTGAATGTGTTCCATCTGTTCAGATATTTATTGCTTCCTTTGCCCGTTTTTTTTTGGGCTCTTTTTTTAAATTTATTGGTCTTTCTCACGGAACCCCCTCTTTTTTCTTCCATCTATTTGAACAGACCCCTCGTCCCAAATGTATGGGAACCCCTCGTTTTTCCTGGGACAGCTTTTTCTTCTTTTTTTTATTACATTTTGGTGCACATTAGAGAGAATTTAGAAGAAGAGAGGGAAAAGAAGCAAGAGGGAGAGACAGGGCGCGTCATCTTTAAAGGCGCATATCTCAAAAATGAAAGGAGGTATCAAAAAGTTGTTAACTACAACTATGTGTAAAAATTAATTTCAAACGTTTTTGTAACTGACAACTTTTTAGTAGCTATAGTGGTTTTTGAGATATGCGCCTTTAAAGATGGTGCGCCCTGTCTCTCCCTCTTGCTTCTTTTTCCTCTCTTCTTTTATATGGCTCCTCAGGCCGTAGAGTGTAACTCAATAAGAAAAAGCTGTCCCAAAAAAAAAAACGAGAGTTTCCTATACATTTGTGACAAGGGGTCTGTTCTGAGAGAAGTCAGAAAAAGAAGAGCAATTGCGTGCGAAAGAGCAATAAATATAAAAAAGAGCCCCAAAAAAGCGGGAAAGGGAAGCAATAAATATCTGAACAGATAGAACACATGCAACTATAATTATAGAAGCCTCCTTATGAGAGAGTGTGGCGCCTCGAGAGACGCAGAAAAATGGGCGGAGCTTCGTTCCGACGCTCCCAGAGCCAGCCAAGACCCCTCATTTCTCCCTTCCGACGACTTTGTGAATAGACGTCTCTCTTGGAATCCTCCAAAAATCCTAAAAATGAATGGATTTTGGAGGTTTTCCCTTATTTTTCTGAATATTTATAACTATATAGCCCCCCTATACCTACTATTTATTCCTTAGGAACTTCCCAAAAAACCTTTTTGGAAGTTTACTTTTTTGATTTTTCTAAGAAGGTTAGTTTTGGTGAGGAGCGGAGCGACGAGCCAGCAGAAAACTAGATCAAATCGCGCTGAAGGCGCTCCAGCTAACTTATGCTAAAGCGGAAAAAAGCGTCATTTTTGTAGTTGACACTTTTTGAATCCCTACTGTAGTTTTGGAGATATGCGCCTTTAAAGATGGCAGCTTGAGGAGGAGCCTCCTAGGGGGGCGCCATCTTTAAAGGCGCATATCTCAAAAACCAAAGAAGCCATACAAAGTTGTGAATTGCAAAAATGTAGGAAATTTTATTTTAAACAAGTTTGTAGCAAGCAATTTTTGAGTAGCTACAGTAGTTTTTGAGATATGCGCCTTTGAACCCCCCCCCCCAAATCTCTAAAATAGCTATTTTTTCAGAAAACCTGTGATTCTGACTCCATTTGCTACATCTACCCAGAAAACTGCTCTCTGAATTGCAATGTGATTCACGCAGTGAGTTGAATTATCTGTTTATCAATGTTAATCAGTGATAATTGCAGGTGGAAGTCTTCTTCGGAGGAATCATAAGCATCAAGAGCAGCAGGTAAGGCATCTTTAAAGGCGCATATCCCCAAAACTAAAAAAAGCTAGAAACAAGTTGCTAACTAGCAAAATGTTTAAAATTGAATTTTACACATTTTTGCAATTTACAACTTTTTTCTAGCTTTTTTAGTTTTTGAGATATGCGCCTTTAAATATAATCTTCCAGAGAATAAGTATTTGATGACACCAGATCCAGCCGTCAACTTTGGCAAGGGTAGAAAAATGGAATTCAGACTTGATGCGGATAGAGGTAACTTGAATTAATCTTATTATTTTTATGAATACTTTTTCAGACATTTGGTGGAGGGTGGAGTCAAATCTTCTGGACATTGATGTTGCAAATCAACCAATCCCAAGCCCATCTCCTTCCGACGAGAAACTTCCAATCCTCGAGAAGGAGAACACGGTTCAGGAAGAGCATTCGGAGGAAAAAAAAAACTTCCGGAAATTCGTCTTTGGACCATTCTCAAAACACCAATTCGCCTGAAGAGGAAGGATCCGGATCAACGCTTCTCGATTCAGATTTCAATGCTGTGCTGGAAACCAAACCTTCAGGTTTCATCGAATTTCGTTTTGAGTAAGCGAATTCTTCAATTTTCTATTGCAGAACTCCTCGAATCAACGCAAACGTCGGTCGTTGAGAAACAGGAAGAGCACGAAACGGAGGAAAAACACGAAGCAAGCTCAACGGAACCATCTAAAAATGGAATTTAGAATCGATGCGGATAGAGGTAAATCGAATTAATCCTATTATTTCGTTTCAAATTATACCTTTCTAGGTGTTGCTGGTGGACCATTCAAAGATCTCGGATATTCTCAACAATTCACATGGATTTTCAGCATTCGGATTTATTCAAAATCTTGTTTTTTTTTTTAATTTGAAGGAAAAAATAAAAATAGAAAAAAGGAATCTTTAACGGAACATCTATCTTTCAGATTCTATTAAAAGCACATACCGAGTCATTAACTTTGAGCTCATATATCTCGATTCCTGTGAAAGATATCAAAAAAGTGTTAACTAATAAAATGTTAATCATATAATTAGAAAAATTTTATTAGTTGACAACTTGTTTCTATCTGTCTTGGTTTTTGAGATATGCGCCTTCAAAAGCGCGCGCTCACAGCTTGGGAGACCACCGAGGAGAGGGGGATGACACTTTTAAAGGCGCATATCTCAAAAACTAGAAAAACTACCACAAAGTTGTAAATTGTGAAATTGCTCAGCGTAAAATTGTACACATCTTTCTAGTTGAAAACTCGTTCCTAACTGTTTTGGTTTTTGAGATATGTGCGAACAAAAAATACTTAGAGATTTGAATGACGATATGATTTATTTAACAGAGATTAAAAACGATACACTCGTAAAATAAATAAGGCCTCGCAACAGTGATTCATCATTCGAGCATCCTCTGACTATTTTGGAAAGTTCCACTCCAAATACCTTTCCATAGGAATAGGGTATGTCGTTGTTGCCTTGTTTGACAACCTCTCCAGTTAGTTCCGAGATTACAGTATCTAAAATTGTTGTTTCTAATTTTTTCTGTTCAATTTTTCGGCTAAAGTTTTCAGGGAAATGAAAATTACCTTTCTGGAAATCGTAATAAACCAAAGATTCTTCAATTCCTCGACTTGCTGTGTGTCTTTCAGAAGTTCATCGGCTATTTTTTGAACCTTCCATTTTCCAATGTTTTGCAGGCGTTAGAACCGTTATTACTTTGATAACGTTCACTTCCGTCGCGGCTGGTGGTTGAAGAAGAGCTTGGCTGGATGATCGTGTGCTTGGTCGCGACATAGTGTCTGAAAATTGAAAAGTTTGAAAATTAACAATTCCTCAATAGATTGAGAAAAGAAACTGAATTCAGCTGGTACATATAAATTCAGTGAAAAATAATATGTACCATCCAGAAAACCTTGATTTCTGGACTAAAAATGTTATTTCACACATTTTTCTAGTTGACAACTTTTTTCTAACTTTTCCAGTTTTTGAGTTATGCGCCTTTAAAAATTGCGCGCGCTTACTGATGAGCCATCGAGGGGGAGAGAGGGCGCGTCATCTTTAAAGGCGCATATCTCAAAAACTACAGTAGCTATCTAAAAATTGTTAATTACAAACTTGTTCAAAATTAAATTTTACACATTTTTCTAGTTGACAACTTTTTTCTAACTTTTCTGGTTTTTGAGTTATGCGCCTTGAAAGATCGCGCACCCCTAGGTAGGCGCGCGCCATCTTTAAAGGCGCATATCTCAAAAACTAGAAAAGTAAGAAAAAAGTTAAAAACTACAAAAATGTTTAAAATTGAATTTCACACATGTTTTTAATTGAAAATTTTTGTATAGCTTCTTTGCACTTTGAGTTATGCGCCTTTAAAGTTGGCACGCGCTTACAGAGGAGCCACCGAGGGGGAGAGAGGGCGCGTCATCTTTAATGGCGCATATCTCCAAAACTACGGTAGCTAGCAAAAAATTGTTAATTACAAAAATGTTTAAAATTAAATTTCACACATTTTTTTAGTTGACAACTTTTTTCTAACTTTCCTGGTTTTTGAGTTATGCGCCTTTAAAGATGGATGGCGCTTACAGCTTGATGGCGCTTACAGCTTGAGGGGGCATCTTTAAAGGCGCATAACTTATAAACTACAGTAGCTAACAACAAATTTTCAACTAGAAAAATGAAGCTCTATTCTTCTTTAGTACCAGCTAGCTGGCGCGCCTTTGTCGCGATTTAATCTAATGTTTTACTTGTTCGACGAAAAAAAAAACTAACCTTTTCATCAGGAAAATCAAAATAAACTTCCAAAACCCCATAGGGCCTTTTTGGGAGTTTCTAGGGATAAATAGGAGTAGAAATGGTAGATAATCAGAAAAATAAGAGAAAAACTCTCCAAAATCCATAAATTTTTAGGATTTATGGAGAAATTCCAAGAGACGTCTATTCACAAAGTCGTCGGAGGAGGGAAATGAGGAATCATGGGTGTCTAGAAGGCATTGGAGAACACTCCTCATTAGTTGTACTATCTCGCATTCATAAATGACATCTGTTGACATTTCTCTGCGTCTCTCGAGGTGCAACACTTTCTAAAATCAATAGGATATTTCTAATAGTTACTTTAGGGGTCATTAGACTAATCTGAGCATGAGAAAGTCGGAAATCCCAATATTTTACGACAAATCCAATTTTCTAGTGTTGCCAGTCAACAAAACTAAATTTGAGTTAAAAATCTGAATTTCTCATCAATTTCTAGCCTAGAATCAATTTTGGTGGGTCTTCTAGCTCAAATTTTGAGAAATTCGGTGTTTGCGGACTTTTGAAACTACAGTAACCTGAAAAACTTAAAAGTCATGAAAATAGGATAGTGAAAAAGTTTATTATAGCATAAATTAGCAAAAAAAAATACACGTGGATTCGGGGCATTTTTGGTCTGGAAAAGGGGGTGTGAGATGCATAGTAATAGTGACATTGAGAATGAATTTTGGGGATTTTCAGGCTCCGCCCACTTTTTGGACCTCTAAAAACCATATATTTAAGTTTCGCACGTTGAGAGCTTTAAAATGAGCTTAAACACGGCTAGTCTAGCTCAAATTTGAGTTTTGACATACCAGCCGCGACGCGACCGCAACGCGTAGGTCAAAACTCAAAATTGAGCTAGACTAGTCATGTTTATACTCATTTTGAAGCTCTGAACGCCCCCAATTCAAATATAGAATGGGCGGAGCCTAAAAATCAGAAATATTCGAGAAAAATCCTAAAATCAGAATTTTTGAAAATTAAGCGGCCGCTCCAAACTGTCTCCTTCGAATCCAACGGGTGAGCAATGGGAATCCACAGCAGAATCCAATGGCGATAAGGACGAGAAGTCTGGAATTTATTGATTTTATCAGAAAATTTGAACTTGGCGGCAAATTTGGCGCCAAATTTAAATTTTCCCGAATTCTTCGGCATGCTAACAAGCTAACACAACAACGATCATGACAAAATATTCATTTTTTATCAAAAGTTCGAGAATTTTACAATAAAAATGAGGAAGAAATTGAAAAATGACCCGGAAAAAGCGTTTTTGGTGCGTTTTGGTGCTGAATTGAGCGGTGAGAGGATTACTGTATGCCGATTTTGTCTCTAAATTTGAACAAAGTGAGCAATGAAATGTGGATTTTTGAATTTCTTGCATTCAGAGCTTCAAAATGAGCCCAAACACGGCTAGGCTAGCTTCAATTTGAGTTTTGACCTACCAGCCGCGACGCGACCGGAACGCGTAGGTCAAAACTCAAAATTGAGCTAGACTAGCCGTGTTTAGGCTCATTTTGAAGCTCTAAGCGAGTTGAATTCAATTTTGAAGTCAAAATTCAAAAAATCGTTCTAGATTTCTGGAAAATTTCAAAAAACACAAAAAGCTAAGAAAATGTTCAAGCAATCACAACAGAAACATTCGGAAAAATAGGAGTTCTAGAACATCAGACGTCTCGCCAAAAATACAATAACCAGTGCGTACCCAATTGAGGATCCTCGGCCACCGATTCGATCGGATCCCATGCTTCCGCCGCCTCGACAACACTCATATCCACAGCAATATTCATAGTATCCACAGCCCCATGTGATTTCTCGAGGTCGGGAGTTGTCCTGGAATACCGGATTTGAATTTGGCGCGTTGAGAGCTTCAAAATGAGCCTAAACATGGCTAGTCTAGCTCAAGTTTGAGTTTTGTCCTACGCGTTGCGGTTGCGTCGCGGCTGGTACATCAAAACTCAAATTTAAGCTAGAATAGTCGTGTTTGTACTCATTTTGAAGCTCTTTTTACATGAATTTCGAAAATGCAAGTTTTATAACTTTCGCTTCATAATGAAGGAAGTTACGGTATTTTCAAATTTGAAAAAAAAAATTGAAAATGTTGGAATCATCGTAACTTTTCGAGTTTTTGTCTATTTTTGTTGATTTGTACAGCAAAGTACGTATTTTGATTAGAGCTTCAAAATGAGCCCCAACACGGCTAGCCTAGCTCACTTTTGAGATTTGACCTATGCGTTGCGGTCGCGTCGCGGCTTGTAAGTCAAAACTCAAATTTGAGCTAGACTAGTCTTGTTTATATTCATTTTGAAGCTCAAAATGAGCTGAATTTAAAAATATTAGCAAAAATTCGTAAAACCTGACTGAAAAAAATTTAGGACTCTCTGAAAATTGGGTTTTCGTTTAATTTTAGCCGAAAATTGCTCATTTTTCTTTAATTTTTTTTCACATTTTGGAAAAGGTTACCTGGAAATAGATATTTCCAAATTGTGGATCTCCTGACTCAATTGGCATTCGACACATGTTGGTATGTCCCGGACTCTGTCGATAATAGTTGGAGCCCCAGTAGTATGGGCGGTTGTTCCACCTGAAAACAGAGAATTTGAAAATTTTACGAATTTTAAGTTAACTTTTTGAATTTGGCGCATTGAGAGCTTCAAAAAGAGCCCAAACACGACTAGTCTAGCTCAAATTTGAGTTTTGACCTACCAGCCGCGACGCGACCGCAACGCGTAGGTCAAAACTCAAAATTGAGCTGGACTAGTCGTGTGGGGGCTCATTTTGAAGCTCTAAACGCGGCAAGCTTGAATTTGTAGGTTTCAAACAGTTTCAGTCAAAATTCAAAAAGTTATATGCTTTTACATATTGCGAAATTTCAAAAAAAAATCTTACATCATGGGTCCAGCTGCAGCTCTAATGATCGCTTTTCCAGCCTGGTAGGTCAAATAACCAGCTGCCGCTCCGACGATCATATTTTTGAAGGTGTTTCCACGAGAATGGGATCCGACGCCAGACGTGGACCATCTGAAAATTTTAGAAAAACTTTAAAAAATTAAAGAAACAACTTTTTGAAAAAAAGAAACACAGGTTAACTTCAGGACACTTCAATTTTAAGGTTAAGATCTCAAAAGGACAGGACAAGTACAGTAACCTGGATCCACCACGGGGACCGTAACCCGAGGATTGGTGGCCGTGTTTACGGCCGAAAAGGCCGCCGAGGAATCCGCCTTTGCTGCAAAATCAAGGTGTATCTAGAGAATTAAGCTAGATAGAAGAAAACTTTGAATTACAAAGTTGTAGAACATAAAATTTTACACATTTTTGTAGTTCGTAGTTTTTAGGTAACCTTAGCCGTTCCTGAGATATGCGCCTTTAAACATTGGACCCGCTTTTAAGAGTAGGAAACTTTAAAGGCGCATATCTCCAAAACTAGAAAAGCTATTTCAAAACTTTAAATTGCACAATTGCTCAGCATAAAATGTTACACATTTTTGTAGTTTGTAGTTTTTCGTTAGCTCCGACTGTTCCCGTGATATGCGCCTTTAAACACTGCGCGCTGACAAGAGGAGGAAGAGACGCAGAGAAGCGATAGCGCTCTCGCGCACGATCTTTAAAGGCGCATATCTCAAAAAGGAATGCTCTCAAAAAGGAATGCTAGGAATGCTATCAAAAAGCTGTCAACTGCAAAATTGCTCAGCATAAGATTTTACACATTTTCTTCGTTACCAACTTTTTGATAGCTCTTTCGGTTAAGGAGATAAGACTCACCTTCCAGAACTCATTCCAGTTCCGCCTCGATTATTATTCCATCCGGATCCTCCAGAATTGCTATTCCATCCACCACCACTAGCCTGTTGTCTGGTATTCCCTAAATTTGTCCCTCTTGAATAATCATTTCTTCCGGCGCCGGTATTCGTCTTCGATCCTCCCCCAAACCATCCTCCTCCAGACGACGTCCGTGCTCCAGAAGACCCACGACTTCCAAATCCGCCGGAGGATCCCCGGGATCCTCCACCACCTCGGGACCCTCCAAGCCCACCTCCACCACCACGACGAGATTCAAGGGGAGGGAGGAGAGAGAAGAGGATTAGAGATATCAGAAAGAATCCATAGGTTTTACGATTTCGCATTTTGTGTAGGGGAGAATTACCTGGAAAGATTGTCTTAAAAATCAATTTTAGAAAAATGGTCATATCTCGAAAATTAGTGGAGCTAGCAAAAAATGTTCAATCGCAAAATTGCTCAGCATAAAATTCTACACATTTTTGTAGTTTGTAGTTTTTTGTTAGCTCTGATAGTTCCCGAGATATGAACCTTTAAAGATTGTGCGCGCCGGCTCTTGTCGGCGCCGTTAAACTTTAAAGGCGCATATCTCTACAACCGTTAGAGCTACTCAAAAACTTTAAACTACTAAAATGTCTAAAACTTTATGCTGAGCAATTCGGTAGTTAAAAATTTTTGCCTAGCTTTTCTAGTTTTTGAGATACAGGCAAAAAACATCTAGAAATGTGAAGAGGCATATCTCAAGAACTAAAAAAGCTAGATAAGCATTTTTACTATCAAATTGCTCAGCATAAAATTTTACACATGTTTTTTGTTTACAGTATTTCCATATCTCTAGCCGTTTCCGAGATATGCGCCTTTAAAGATTACCCGACAGGAGGAGACGCAGAGAAGCGAGAGCGCTCTGCGTCTCTTCTCTCTCGACTTTATGGTTGCGCAATCTTTAAAGGCGCATATCTCGAGAACGGTTAGAGCTAGAAAAAAGTTGTAAACTACAAAAATGTCTAAAATTTCATGCTGAGCAATTTTGTAATTGGCAAAATTTTTCTAGCTTTTCTAGTTTTTGAGATACAGCTAAATTAAGCAAGGATACAGAGATTTCGGGGTTATCTCGAAATCTTTGCGTGGGCGTTTTGGGAAAAGTCCCAAAAAGAAAGAAAAAACAAAAAAGGAGTCAATCAAATGGACCAAAACACAGAAAATTCTAGAAAAATAGGAAAAAAAGAAAGAGAAACGGAGAAAAAAGATGAATGGGCCGCACTTTTAAAGGGAGGGAAGACACTTGGGACATGGAAAAAATGGAAAAAAAAGGTTCAAGTTTTTAGACCATTGCTCAGCTAGAAATTGCTCAGTTTAACTATAAATTCTAGGGAAAAAATGAGGAAGTTGGGTCATATTTTTCAAGGGAAAAAAGGGGCAAAAGATGAGTAAACAAATGGGAAAAGTTGATTGTCTACCTGAATTTCTGGGTCTTTATTTGCTTTAGTCTTGTTTTTTAGGGTTTCTTTTAGATTTCGAAAAATTTCAGCTTCCAAAATTTTCTTTCCCCGCTCCTCATCGCTCCCCCGCGCGGCGCCCAAAACGCTCTCCTATATCATTGTACTCCGCGCCTATGTCTCATCTTGCCCTCGGTGGCGCAGGCGGCAACGCTACTGCCTACCGCGCGGGCGCCCGCGAGTTCGACTCCCGTGGGCGGCAAAAACCTTTTTGCATTTTTTGTAAAGCTATATAATGGGGTCTATAGGGCTGGGGAAGTCATAAAAAGTTATAATAGGGTTATTGGAGTGGAAGAAAAGAAAGGGAAAAAGAAAAGACTAGATCAGAAGACAGACAGACACACTAATTAGGTTAGTTGGACTTGTTTAGTTGAAATTGAGAATTTCGAAAAAATTTTAAGAAAAAAAAGTAGAAAATATTATTTTTCTTATCATTTTTATCATTGTTGTGCTGCTCCAATCACATGATTCATACAGAATTTTTCAATAAATTTTTTTTTTCATTTTTTTTTGTTTCTAAACAATAGAAACTTCCGGAAAATTCCAGGAAAAATTCCACCTGAAAAATCTGAGTCATAAAATATAAAAAAAGTATTTCAAAAGAAAAGAAAGCCTCCTCTCGCATGACATCAGGGGGGGGGGATTTTTGAGATAAAAAGCAATGACGAGAGAGTATGAGGTCTGAAGAGACGCAGAGACATTTTCGAAAGGGAAGTGTAATCAGTTGAGAAGGAAGATTGACCAGTAAACAGAAAAATTGGACCGCTAGAAGAGAGACGCAGAGAACAAGAGGAGGAGGTCAATGTGTAATAGTTTTGGCTTGCTTGTTTGGTTTCTTGACCCCTAAATTGTATAGAAATCGATCTAAAATAGTTTGAAGTTGGTTAAAAAAGGTTTGAAAAAGAAGAAAAAAGATAATGGTGAAGGGTGGAATCGAACCTGTGACTTGCCGCTCCAAAAGTAAACTTGCTCCCGCTTGCGCCAAGAATGCAATAAGACGAGAAGGCGCGGAAGGCGACTAAAAAGGAGAGAGTGTGCGAGGGTGAGAGGGCGCGAGGAGGGCGCGGAAGGGGGTAACGAGAGATTCTAGAATATATTTTTGGCTGCAAAAAAACCAAATTTTGCGGGAATTCGGGTTGAAAAAGTAAAAAAATAGGTAATTAAAAGTGAAAAATTCCAGAAAATCGGTGGTTTTTTCACCGACAATTCGATTAAAAAAGGAGAAAATCGAAAAATCAAACTTCAACAATGAGAACATAGCTTTTCCCGGCTTTCTTAACCCTGTAACCCTCCAAAAAGTGTCTAGAAAAAAACCAAAAAGCTATTTTAACCCCAATCAGAATCGAACCCCGGACCTCTAGATTCAAAAACAGGTGTGTTACCGCACAGGCTACGCAGGCAACAACCCACTTTGCTTGCGGAGGGCGATGATAAAGGATGGCATTTTTGAAACTTTTCAGGGGGCGGATGCACTGAAAAATGGAATAAAAAAATTCGAAAAAGAACAAATGTCACTTGAAGAATGGGGGAAAATGGGTCGCCATAAAAATTGAAACCGGGGGAAGAATATATGTCTTTTTCTCCTCTATTTTGGCTCAAAAAGATAAACTAAATGAGCCCAAGGGAGCTGTGTGTCGTGCTTCTTTTATGGCACGTATTCTTCTAGAGAAAAAGAGCAAAAAACACAATTTTTACTCGCTCCGCTCGCAATTTGTCTCCGTTTTTCCTTGTTTCTAGAGAGGCGAGAGAGTATAGAAGCAGTGAGAGACGCAGAGAAATGAGTTAATTGGAAATTCGAGCCACCAACAGACGAGAAGAGAGCACGGCGTCGAATCGATTTGAGCAGAGCTGGTCCGGAAGAAGAAGAAAAAGAAGGGGGAGAACAGCAAAACACATGAATATTGGATTTTCTAGCAATTTTGCGTCCAAGAAGCCAGAAAAACAAGGGAAATTGCATTTATTGTTGCTGGAAAACAATAGGAAATGTCGTTTTAGGTGTTTCCCTTGCAAAATTTCACTATTTTTCATGTCTTTTTACCCCTGAAAACCTCAAATTTCTATCAGAAAAACTCTTTTTAAAAACCCTTTTTCAAAAAACCGCGCACAAACCTCGCAAGCGCGCGCCGCCGCACACTAGTTTGATGTGCAGGTTATACGGTAGGCGTCGGTTTTAGGCCGGATTTTTCGCACTTTTTCCATCACTTTTCGGCGATTTTAACCTAAAATTTGAACATTTTTCTCGTTTTTTCGCAGTTTTTTGGGTTTTTTGAAGCGTAAATTTCGATTTTCTCGATAAAATTCTCTGAAAAATGCACCGTTTCACCCAGTTTTTTCGGAAATTTGTCGAAAATTTTCCCAAAGTCCCGTTTTCAGTTCTCAGGGTTTTTTCGCTGTTTGCTAGGTTAAAATTGGATTTTTTCGTCGGAAAATGCACCCTTTTACTCTATTTTTCCAACAGAAAAAACCTCGAAAGCTCACCAAAAATTTTAGGATTTTTCTCGATTTTCTCTGTTTTGAAGCTTGAAATTCTTGAAAAAATCGAATTTCTGTACCCAGTTATCCTCTCTTTTTGCGCTTTATTTGAGAAACTCGAATTCTCCGTCCTAAAAATCCCATTTTTCAGAACTAGGGTTTACAAGTCCAGCCATGGTCTTCGTCAAAACACTCAACAGAACCTTGTACCTCGAGGTCGCCGCCAACGAGAATGTCTTGAGCATCAAGCAACAGATCGAGGCTGCCGAGGGAATCCCATCCGCCGAGCAGAGACTCGTCTTCGCCGGTTCGTTTCGTTTCACGCAGAATCTCGAGAAGCACCCAACCCACCCCGGTTGGGCACTTTGAGGACAGACCCTGCTAGACACATTCTTGATTTTTACCTGTTAAGGACGTCAGCTCGAGGATAGCGACTGCGGACTCGACGCCGAGGCTACCATCTACGTCAACCTTGAGCTTCTCGGAGGAGCCAAGAAGAGAAAGAAGAAGGTCTACACCACTCCAAAGAAGAACAAGAGAAAGCCAAAGAAGGTCAAGCTCGCTGTCCTCAAGTACTACAAGGTGAGCATGGGACCTGTGTAACAGGTTCTCGAGAATAGGGCTATCGGCGGTGATGAAGAATTTTATTGATATGGTGTCAGGACCTCTGAGAGTTCCGTGACTGAGGTTTAGAGTTCCTGAGTCGATTTCACGCCTTCCAAACAGCAAATCCTCCAGTAATCAACTAAATCTAACTTCTGAAAATTCCAGATCGACGAGAACGGCAAGATCACCCGTCTTCGCAAGGAGTGCCAACAGCCATCGTGCGGAGGAGGAGTCTTCATGGCCCAACACGCCAACAGACACTACTGTGGAAGATGCCACGACACCCTCGTCGTTGACACCGCCACCGTCGCTGCCACCTCTGGCGAGAAGGGAGGAAAGAAGGGAAAGAAATAAACTAATTGTTTGTTAATCTCCAAATAAAACCTCAATAAATTGTTGATTTTTTATAAAATTCCTTGTTTTTTTTTGTGTTGAGATCCTATTTCAGGTACTATAATTCGTTTTGAAACGGAGAATTACTTCTCGCAAGGTGTCTGAAGAGCTGAAAAATCTTCTAAAAATGAAAATAATCTGAAAATCCCAGAATTTCCGTTAAAATCAAGCCTTATCAGTGTCGTTCTAAAGTTGGCACTGCGCCAAAAAAAATTGTCCTAAACTTTTGCAGCAAGTGCGCTCCACCGGACAAAAAGATTTTCGCCTTTTTTCCTCTATTTTTCCCCTTTCTTCTCCCAAAAACCTCCATTTTTCGTCTATTTCTAGCCTTTAAAACCCAAGAACCTCTAATTTAACCAATTTTCAGGGTAAAAAGTATAACAAATCATGGGAAAGAAGGTCAAAATCGGAAAACAGCGTCGTGATAAGTATTACAAGCTCGCCAAAGAGGCTGGTAAGTCGATTTTCTGGCCTAAAACCTTATTTTTTCCAGGCAAAAACTTGGTTTTTGAGCTTAAAATCTCATTTTTCCGGCCTCAAATCCCCAAAAAATCGATTTTCTTGCAGGATACCGATCACGTGCCGCTTTCAAGTTGGTTCAATTGAACAAACGCTTCGAATTCCTCGAAAAATCACGGGCTACGGTAGATTTGTGCGCAGCGCCCGGAGGATGGATGCAAGTCGCCTCACAGTTCATGCCCGTCTCCAGTTTGATCGTTGGTACGCGGAAATTTGGCGAAAATTGATGAAAAATGGGAAATTTTGACCTAAAAATCATCTGGAACGGGGAAAATTGACCCTAAATCAGTCTAAATCGATAGAATCGCTTGAAAGTCGGAAAAATGTGAAAAAACACGAATTTTCTCGGATTTAAAGCCTGAAAACCAGCTAAATAACGTCTAGAATGGATAATACTGACTGATGTTTAGCCTGGAATGATCTTATACGATTCCAATACCGGAAAAAGCGATTTTTGGTGCCAAAATCAGTCTAAATTGGTAATTTTCGGTTGGAAATAAGTTTAAATGATTCCAGACCGAAAAAAGCGACTTTTGGTGACAAAAATTAGTCCAAATTGGTCATTTGCGGTCTGGAATGGGTTTAAGCGATTCCAAGACGACCAGACCCGAAAGAAGGCGGTTTTAGACCATAAAATCGTTTAAAATTGGCCATTTTTGATCTGGAATGATTTCGAACGATTCCAAGACGACCAGACCAGAAAAAACCGATTTTTGGTGCTAAAAATCGCCTAAAATTTGTCATTTTTGGACTGGAATGATTCCAAAACGACCAAAATGCTTTGAAATCCAAAAAATTCGGTTTTTGGACCTAAAATTCGTTTAAAATTGGTCATTTTTGACCTATAAAGCTTCTTGTGACCTTATGACGATAAAATGACCCAAAAACTCGATTTTAGAGCTGAAACTATCGATTTTATATAGTTTTGACCTGAAAATCTATCTAAACTGGCTATTTCTGCCCTAAAAATCGTGAATTTCCCATTTTCCAGGAGTGGATTTGGCACCAATCAAGCCGATCAAGAACTGTATCGCTCTCCAAGGAGACATCACCACCAATGAGACGCGTGCCGCCATCAAGAAGGAGTTGAAGACGTGGAGTGTGAGTTTGTGTGCTCTGAGAATGATTTTGAACTGAAAATAGCTAGAAAACGTCTAAAAATGGTCCATTATAGCCAAAAATCCTTTGAAAATAGCTCATTTTGACCCCAAAATAGCCAAAAAATCGCCCCAAAATAGCCGAAATCGACCCTCAAATAGCTGAGAATCGCTCCAAAATAGCCGAAAATGGACCCAAAATAGCTGAAAATCGACCCAAAATAGCTAAAAATCGACCCAAAATAGCTGAGAATCGACTCAAAATAGCTGGAAATTGACTCAAACTACCCGAATTTTGGCCTAAAAATTACTAAAATTGGATGAAAATTGACTTTGAGTGCTTTTTTTCGATTGAAAAATGCCCGAAATTGGTTAATTTTAGTTGGAAACAGCTGGAAAAGTACCTAAATTTGAGAGAAAATGCTAAAAATTGGCCTAATTTTGACCGGAAAACCTTGAAAATGGCTCATTTTAGGCTCCAGAAAGCTAGGAAATGACCTAAATGTGACTGAAAATAGCTAGAAAATTACTTATTTCGGCTCCAAAAAGCTAGAAAATGACCTAATTTTGACTGAAAATTGCTCCAAAATGGCTCAAAACCGACCTAATTTAGCCCAGAAAATCCTTTAAAATGGCTCATTTTACCCCAAAAACTAATTTCCACCATTTCCAGGCGGACTGCGTCCTCCACGACGGTGCTCCAAACGTGGGTCTCAACTGGGTGCACGACGCGTTCCAACAGAACTGTCTCACCCTATCAGCCCTCAAACTCGCCACTCAAATCCTCCGAAAAGGCGGTACTTTTGTGACAAAAGTGTTCCGTTCCAACGATTATTCGTGTCTGATTCGAGTCTTCGAGAAGCTTTTCAAGAGGGTCCACGTCTGGAAACCAGCTGCGTCTCGTTTGGAGTCTGCTGAGATCTTCGTCGTCTGTGAGGTCTATCAGAAGCCTGAGAAGGTTGGAGCAGAGTATTTGGATCCGAAGAAGGTGTTCGCCAATCCAGGTAATTTTTGAGAGTCGAAAATTTGATTTTTGAGACATTTGAGACTTTGAAATTCGAATTTCCCGCGTTTTTGGAGCTTCAAAATGAGCCCAAACACGGTGAGAATCGGTCAAAACTGAGAATTAAGCCATATTTTGGTATTTGTGGCGTTTAGAGGTTCAAGATGAGCCTAAACACTAAAACTACAGTAACCCTACTCATTTTGAAGACCTAAAATATGCTTAAAAAGACCAAAAATAGTCTTAAAATGACCAAAATTATTCTGAAAACGACCTTAAGCAGGCTGATAATAGCTGAAATTAGGCTAAAAATGGCCAAAAGTAGTCTTGAAATAACTAAAATTATGCTAAAAATGATCCAAAATTTGATTAAAATGACTCTAAATAGTCCTAGTATGACCCCAAACAGGCTCAAAATGACTCAGAAATAGTCTTACAATGACCCAAAAATAGGCTAAAATGACCCTAAATATGCTTAAAATGACCGAAAATAGTCCTGAAATGATTTGAAACAAACAGAAAATAGCTGAAATTAGGCCTAAAATAATCTAGGATAGTCTTAAAATGACACCAAATATGCTTAAAAATGACTGAAAATAGTCCTAAAATGACTGAATTTAGGCTTTAAATCACCTAAATTTGGCCAAAAATGACCCTAAATACGCTTAAAGTGACGGTATATATCCCTAAATTGACCGAAAATAGGGCTTAAAACCAAAAATATTCCGAGTATCACTAAAATTTGGCTTTAAAAAAGCTATTATAGTCTTAAAAAGAACCCGAAATATTCTTGAAATGGCTAAAAATGACCCCAAATTCGATTTTTCCAGATGGATCCGAGGGAACGAAGCCGAATCCTCAGAATATGCTAATTGGAAAGCAGAAGAAGGCAAAGGCAGAGGGATACGATACCAATTCTCTGGCAATTCATTCAACAGTCAATGCCTCGGATTTCATCAAATCTTCAGGATATCTAGACATCCTGGGAGAGGCAAATGTCATCCTTCTAGACGATCCAAAATGGAAAAACCACGAAAAAACGACAGAAGAAGTTGTGGAATACATGAAAGACGTCAAAGTTCTGGGTCCCCGGGAGCTCAGAGTGCTCCTACGCTGGAGGAAATCCATGCTGGAAACTCTGGAAGCAGAGAGAAAGGCAGTGGAAGGAGAAGCTCAAGACGTAGAGATTGAGGAGGATCTGACAGAGGAGCAAATTGAGGATCGGGCGATGGCTGAGATCGATGAGCTCATTGCCAAAGCATCGGAGGACGAAAAAGCGGCTCTGAAGAAGAAAAAGAAGAAGATGTTGAAGGCGAAAGCGAGGGTTTTGAAGAGAAGAGAGCTTAAGATGATTATTGATGGGGATGAGGGACCACAGGCGGAGGATCAGGAGGTTTTCCAGTTGAAGAAGATTCGCAAGGCCAAGGAGTTGGCGGAGATTACCAAGGAGACGCAGGCGCCAGACTTTGAGAATGTTGAAGGTAGGTGGAAGGGAGGGATAGGTTTTAGCTGGAAATTGACCGAAAAATGCTGTAATTTAGACTGGAAATAGCTAGAAAATGGCCGAATTAAGACCGAAAATGCTGATAATTTACCTTATTTTGGCTGCAAAAACCTTGAATTTGCTCATTTTAGGCACCAAAAAATCTTGTAAGTTGCTCATTTTGATCTTACAATAGCTAGAAAATGGCTCATTTTGAGCTAGAAATAGCTAGAAATGGCTTAATTTAGGTTAAAGTTCATGTTGACCGGGAAAACCCCATGAAATGACTTAATCTGTGCCAAAAACATTGAAATTGGCTCATTTTTGGCTAAAATAAGCTCGAAAATGGCCTAATTAAAACAGAAAAAAAGCGTATATTTTTAAATACCCTAGAAAATGTCTAATTTAGACCGAAAAACACCTTGAAATGGCTAATTTCAACTGTTTCCAGCTAGAAAAGGCTCAATTTGAACGGAAAATAGCTGGAAAATGTCCAAGATTTGACCTGAAATGGCTCATTTTAATCTGGAAAAACTCTAGAAATTGCCAAATTTCGGCAAAAAAAACCGCTTGAAAATAGCTATTTTCAGCTCGAAAAAGCTAAAAATGGCTTATTTTGAGCTGAAAATTGCTACAAACTGCCATTTTGTAGCAATTTTTGAAAATGGCCTAATTATGACTAGAAGAAGCTAGAAAATGGACTAATTCATGCAGAAAAATATTATAATTGGCCTAATTTAGGTAGAAAAAAGCTAGAAAATGGCTCATTTTAACTAGAAAAGCTTATAATTGACCTATATTAGGTCGAAAAAATCTAGAAAATGGTTCATTTTGACCAAATTTGAACCGAAAAATAGCTATAAATAGCTCAAAATGACCTAATCTGTGCCAAAAACATTGACATTGGCTCATTTTGAACGGAAAATTGCTGGAAAATGGACTAGTTATGACAAAATGAGCACAATTCTGGTACTTTTGGCTCGGATTGCCAGCTTTTTTGTAGCTGGAAATAGCTGGAAAATTGGATAAGTTTGACTGGAAGACCCTTGAAAATGGCATAAATTAAGCTCCAAAAAAGCTCCGAATGTACCTACTTTAGACCGGAAAACCTTAAAAATGGCTCGGATTGACCTAGATTTGACTGGAAATAGCGTTAAAATTGCTCATTTTGGACTGAAAATAGCTAGAAAATGACCTAATTCAGCCTACAAACAGCTTCAAAACGGTTTTTGACAAAACCATCTGAAATAATGCTGAAAACGATCTTGATTCTGTCCGGATGAACCTTGTACGATTCCGGGACCTTGCCATTCGAATTGTGACCGTAAAGCCTGTTTTTGACTCAAAAATGTACCTAAATTGACGATTTTGAACCTTGAGAGCCAGTTTCAGCTCAATTTCTACTGAAAATCTAGCCAAGTTCTACTGAAAATAGCTGGAATATGCTCTAGATTTGCCATAAATACCCTAAAATGGCTCTTTTTGACTTTGAAATTTACCTAAATTGACGAAAAAAAAACGGTAAAATGACAGGTTTTGGACCTCTCTAGATCATAGAACCATTCAAATTTCAGCTGAAAATCTAGCCAAAACCAAAGTTACTGTATTTTCAGATTCCGACGACGAGGAAGGCCTTGGAGACGGTGAATGGGAGACGCATGAGCAAGAAGGAGGCGGCGAGGATTCAGATGAGGATGAGAATGAACTGATTCATACGGTGAATTCGGGACTGTCGAAGAAGGAAAAGAAGAACGTTCGTACGGAATCGTGGTTCGAGAAGGAGGAAATCGCTGGACTGATTTCGGATGAAGACGACGATGATGAGATGAATGCGATTGAGAAGCATATTGGGAAGAAGAAGGAGAAGGAGACGAAGAAGTATGAGAATACGGTCTCGTTTGAGGATGGAAAGAAGAAAAAGAAGAAGGGGAAGGGAGCGGATGATGATGGTTTCAATACCAAAGATGGTAAGGAAGCTAGCTGGAAATTGGAGATTGTGGCTGAAAATTCGAGATTTTAGAGTCAAAAAATGATGAAAATGCGAGATTTTAGAGCTAAAATCACTGAAAATCACCGAAAAATCGATATTTTAGAGCTAAAAATCACTAAAAATGACCGAAAAATCGACATTTTGGAGCTGAAATTGAAAAATTCAGATGATTTTTGACGGAAAAGTATGAATTTTAGCTCAAAAATCACTAGAAATGACCGAAAATTCGAGATTTCGGAGCCAAAAAAGCAATTTTTTGGCTCAAAACGATCTTTTTCTTGCTCAAAAATGTAATTTTCGAGACAAACCGGCGCGAGTTTTCCATTTTAAGTGCTCAAAAATCGCATTTTCCAACCTGGAATTGCTCAATTTTCGTCTGAAATTTCTGAATTTCGAAGCCCAAAATGATCATATTTAAGCGAAAACTCGAGATTTCCAGCTGAAACCCCATATTGTACTGTATTTTTGAGCATTTCGAACCAGTAGGTCTGGAAATCAGGGTTCCAGAGCATCGCAACCTAGAAAATCGCATTTGGCTGTAAATTGCTCATTTTTGGGTCTGAAATGCTGAAAATCGGGCATCTGAAGCCTTGAGAGCTCTAATATCACATTTTCCAGTCTGAAATCGGCTGAAAATAGCTCACTTTTGGTCCGAGATCTGTAAATTTCAGAATACCTTAATTTCTGATTATTGGAGTTTTGAAAATCCAGAAAAATACGATTTTCAGAGCTCTAAACGCTTTAAAATCGCATTTCCAGCCTGAAAATGGCTATAAATTGCTCGGGATCTGAAGTTCTGACAATGAGAGCTCAAAAATCGCATTTCCCAGCTTGAAATAGCCTGGAAATTGCTCATTTTTGTGGCTGAAATTCTTAGAATCCGAATTCTAGAAAACCATAAATTCGATATTTTCGATTTTTCCAGGAGACGACGTCGAGATGGCCTCGGATTCTGAATCCGACGCGGAGATGGACGACGCAGCCAAGGAGAAGATGAGTCGTTTCGACGCTCAAATCGACCTGGACGACGATGAAGAGGAGAGATACGAGGACGAAGGATCCAGAGCCACCAAGAGGAAAGCTGATAAGAAGATAATTGGAGAAGATATGAAACCAGTTGAAAAGAAGAGAAGACTAACACCTGAGCAGCTGGCCATCGGAGAACAAATGATTTATTCATCGAAATCCGCCAGAGAGTTGGAGGAGAACGCGTGGAATCGCTATGCGAATAACGATGAGGATCTGCCGGATTGGTTTGTGGAGGACGAGAAAAAGCACTACTTCAAACAGACACCCGTTACCAAGGAGCAGGTGGCGTTGTATCGGGAGAGAATGAGAGAATTCAATGCGAGACCGTCGAAGAAGGTGGCTGAGGCAAGGGCTAGAAAGCAGAAGAAGTGAGTTTTCTGAAAATGGCTGAAAATCCCGTATTTTAGTCTGGGAAACGAGCAAAAATGGCTGAAATTTGATCTGAAACAGCGGCATTTTGTAGGAAAATTGGCTGAAAACCCCATATTTTGAGCTGAAAATGAGCAAAATCGGTTAAAATTGACCTGGAATGGCTTTTATGACATTTTGTAGGAAATTTGGCTGAAAATCGCATTTTTCAGACTGAAAATTAGCTGAAAATCGCATATTTTAAAGCTTTCGAGCTAAATTTGCTTATTTTTAGAGCCAGAACAGCTAGGAAGACCCTTGAAAGCTAGAAAATTGGCTGCAAATCGCATATTCTGTGCTGAAAAATTACTGAAATCGGCTAAAAATGACTCCGAATGTGCTAAAAAACACCCAAAATAGGCTATAAATCACTCAAAATTGACTGAAAATTGGCTGAAAGTTGCATATTTTGAGCTGAAAATGAAGGAAATCGGTTAAAATTGACCTGAAATGGCTTTTATGACAGTTTGTAGGAAAATCGACTGAAAATCGCATATTTTAAGCTGAAAATTGAGCTAAAATCAGTTAAAATTAACCTAAAATAGTCCATGACATTTTGAGGGTATTAAGCTGAAATTGCTCATTTACGAAGCTAAAAAAAGCTAGGCAACCCCTCAAATTGATTGAAAATATATTGAAAATGATCCAATATCACTAATTGGGCTTAAGATTAGCTGAAAATCATGTTTTCAGGCTGAGAATGAGCAATACTAGGTGAAATTTTATCTGGAACAGCCGTTTGGCCATTTTCTACTGAAATTGACTGAAAATCGCCAATTTTCAAGCTTTTAACCGTCAAATTTGCTCTGAAATGAGCAAAGACGTACTTTGAGGCAGTTTAGCTGATACTGCTCAGTTTTAGAGCTAGAAAGCTAGAAAGATTCTTGAAAGCTGGAAAATTGACTTAAAATCGCATATTTTATGCTAAAAATGACTCGAAATAGGCATAAAATCACCTGAATCAGGCCTAAAATGAACCCCATCATCCGCAAAACAACTTAAATTAGGCTCAAGGTGACTTGAAATCACTCAAAAATGATAAATTACATCCCTAATCACACTATTCTCATTTTCAGAATGCAACGAAAACTGGAATCTGCCAAGAAGAAGGCCGAAGGAATTCTGGAGAACGATCAAATGGAGCACTCGGAGAAGGTTCGAGAAATGAAGAAGGTCTACGCGAATGCCACGAGGAAGGAGAAGAAAAAGGTGGAATTGGTGAGAATGACCAAAGGAAAGAAGGGAAAGACCGCACGGCCAGGTGGACAGTACAAATTGGTGGATAGGTGAGTGATGGGGAGAGAATTGGCTGAAAATGAGCCAAAAATCGGCTGAAAATTCGGTTGAAAAGGGTCAAAGTGTGAAAATTAGCTAAAAATCTGTTAAAAATGAACTGAAATTAGTCAAAAATCGGAAGAAAAAGGTCCAGAATCGTCTGAAACAAGTTCCCGAAAATGTTCAAATTTAGCTGAAAATTGGGCTGAAAAGGGCCAAAAGCTGGAAAAGCTATAATTTTCGCTGAAAATGAGCTAGAATAGCCGCCCATAAGTGACTGAAAATTGGCCGAAAATGAACCGAAAATTCGTCAAAAATGGCTTGAGATCGTGTATTTGACGATAGAAGCGTGAAAATTGCCCGAAAATTAGCTGAAAATTCATTAAAAATGGACCCAAATTCAGATTAGAAGCTGAAAATTCGGCTGAAAAACACCAAAAGTCTGAAAACACCTGAATTTCTTATTTTCAGCCGTATGAAGAAGGATCTTCGTGCCGCGAAGGCCAAGGAAAAGACCAAGGGACGTGGAAAGGGACGTGGTGGAGGTGCGAAGAAGGCTGGAGGCGGTGGTCGAGGTGGCGGTCGAGGAGGACGTCGTTAGATTCATTCAGAAGACGACAACGTCTTCTGATTCTTTTCAATCTTTTGGTTACGTGGTTTTTTTTCTCTCTTTCTGTTGTTGTTCTTGTGTTTCATTGTTTTTTATCCTTCTTTGTTGTTGTCCCTTTTTTAATTCCTAAAATCCAAAATTTCCCCAAAAATCGTTTTTTCCTTATTCTTCATTGTTGTCTCCTCTCTTCCCCCCCAAAAATTCTAGAAAAATCAGTGAAAAATGAGCTGAAAATGGCGAAAATTCGTTCAGGAAAAAAAATTGAATATCCGGATTTTTGAAGCTAAAAATCTGTACTTTTTGGCTGAAAATTTGGAATTCAGTCTGAAATTTATGAATTTTCAGTCCGGAATTCCTCATTTTTTCAGTCTAAATTTTCATGAAAATCTGTTAATTTTTGGCCCAAAAAACAGTTATTTTTCGGCGGAAAATTGGAAATTCTGTCTAAGAATATCAACTTCAAAGCTGAATAAATTTACGAATCTCCAAAAATGTGCGATTTTGAAGCTGAAAATCACATTTTTCATTGAATTTTTTCTTCAATTTCTCTTCTTCTTCCACTTCTTTTCTTTCAAATTTTTCTGTTTTTCTCTCCAATTTCCCCTCTAAAAATGTCCCTCTTCCCTCTCCCCCATCTTTCCCAAATTGTTATCGTTATCGCTTTCTATTGTTAAAATCTTCTTTGTTTTTAAAAAATGCTCATTAAAAATTGTTAATTTTGCACCAAATTCAAAAAACATCAAAAATTTGTTGATCCGAGCATATGTAGTACTTAAATAGTTTTTTTGTTCTCTCCCAATTCTTGAAGAAATTTCAACTTTCTGAAAAAATAACTTTTTTTGGAATTGGGAGATTCGGGAAAATGAGGATTTTATAATCTTAAAAAAAAGCAATTTAATAGTTCCATTTAAAAAACAGAATAAAATTAATTAGATATTGAATAATCGAAAAAAAGAAGCTTATTATACATATAATTATACAGAGAGAAGAAGGACAAGGGGACAGGTGGTCCCAAAAAAGACAGATGGCTTTCCGATGGATTCGAATGGCAGTAAGAGGAGGAGGAGAAGGACAACGACTCCTTGTTCACCAGAATCATCGATTTTTACGATTCCGACAAGAAAATTTGCGATTTTTCAAGGTTTTTGTTTTTTTTTTAAATTTTTTTAAAAATAAGATTTTTATAAAAAAAATGTAAAAAAGATTAGGCTCTAGTCGGTTATTTTGGTCCTTAGAATTATTTTTGGTCCTTAGAATTATTTTTGGTCCTTAAATTTTTATTTGGTCCTTAGATTTTTATTTGGTCCTTAGAATTATTTTTGGTCCTTAGATTTTTCTTGGTCCTTAGAAATTGTTTTCTAGATTCATTTTAACTTTCAGCTTCTAGCTTTAAAAACGCGGTATTCGAAGTGTCCACTCAATTTTTCTCAGAAGTTGGTGACAAAATATGTTCCTTCTTTAAACTAGCACAATGTTCATAATATGAGGAGCCCATGCGCAGGTTGAGCAGAATAGCAATTAAGTTTTCTGGCGTCTGAAAAAGTGGATCACAGAAGACAAATTTAGATCTTTTCTAGTTTAGAGGTCCCAAGTAAAAATAGAGGCCAGAAATTTGAAAATGGTGTTCATATTTGAATAATGTACCACAATCTGTACTGCGTGGGTAATTCAAGTTGATGTGCCCGGTAAGGAAATCAGTGTTGATGATATACTGTATTCCCTAAAATAGAAGCCCACCCTGGATTTGCAGTTTTCTCCAGGGTCATTACAGACATATTTTTTTGTTGAGTTCCTCGTAACTTCAGTTCATTCTTGTTTTTTTTTAGTATTTCTGTTCAGTTAAGAACCGAAACCTCTCTAATTTGGCCCCTTTCTCAAATAGAATTCCATCCTGACTCACTGTGAGAAGGAGATTAATAAATCGAAGCCCATGTGCTTCTATAAGAGAAAATACGGTATTGTATACTTTTATATAGGCTCAGAGGTACATATTTCCAGAAATACCTATAACTATGAAAAATCCAAATTTGTCTACTGTCTGTACAAAATTATGAATTTTGAACAAACTTGATCCACTTTTTTAGACAATTCAAAAAAC
Organism: Caenorhabditis nigoni; assembly: GCA_027920645.1. NCBI lineage: Eukaryota > Metazoa > Nematoda > Chromadorea > Rhabditida > Rhabditidae > Caenorhabditis > Caenorhabditis nigoni. The sequence continues at coordinate 3,189,477 of CP115866.1, read as the reverse complement.
TTAATTGCTATTCTGCTCAACCTGCGCACGGGCTCCTTATATTATGAACATTGTGTTAGTTTAAAGAAGGAACACATTTTGCCACCAACTTCTGAGAAAAATTGAATGGACCCTTCGAATACCGCATTTTTGAAACTAAAAGCTGAAAATTAATATGAATCTAGAGAACAATTTCTAAGGACCAAGAAAAATCTAAGGACCAAAAATAATTCTAAGGACCAAACAAAAATCTAAGGACCAAAAATAATTCTAAGGACCAAAAATAATTCTAAGGACCAAAAATAATTCTAAGGACCAAAATAACCGACTAGAGCCAAAGATTACAGAAAAAGGATTTTTGGGAAAATTTTTAGAATTTTTTTCAAATCTAGAAAATTTGAGAAGTCTCATATTTCTCCTTATCTATTACTCGAAAATATCTCTTTTTAAAGCATAGCATATGGACAAAGAGCTGGAAAAAATATCAAATTTCTTGTATTTTTTGGAATTTTTTAAAAATTCGAATTTTTTCAAAATTTCGGCACTTTGACTCAATTTTTCGGGATTTTAACCACTTTTAAACGTTCAAAAAGCCTTGAAAATAGTCTAAAACGAATTTTCAAAAAATTTGCCACCGAGGGGAACCGAACCCGGACTTTGAGATTGGTAAATTTGGAACCCACTGAGCCATTTGTGCATTTTCTCAAAAAATGGCGAAAACTTGATTTTTAGGGTTTCTAGGGGGTTTTAGATAGTTTTAGAGCGTATTTTTGGGTTTAGAATTGCTGAAAATAGAGTTTCAGCTGTTTTTTGAAAAATGTTAATTTGAAAAAATATATTATTTTTTCAAAATAAATTGAAAAATCTCATATTTCTCTATATATCTATTATTGAAAGTATCCATTTTAGGAGAATATAATAAAGACAGAGCTCTAGAAAAATGTCATATTTCCGTTTTAAGGTAAAATTTTGAATTTTTGAAAAAATTCCAGAAAAATAATTTCTTTCTCGAAAAATTCCAATTTTGTCGCTTTTAGACTCATTTTTGGTCAAAATTATTGCTACAAATCATAGAATTCGTGTCTAAAAGTGCTGAAAATCACCAAAAATTCATTTTTCAGGTCGAAACTTTTGAAAAATTCAAAATAAATTTTTTTCGAATTTTTAATTTCTGTCACAACTTTTTCATTTTCAGACATATTGGTCTGAACTTGCTAGTGTTGAATGTATCATGTTTTTAGCTTCAAAATGAGCCCAAACACGACCAGTCTAGCTCAACTTTGAATTTTGACCTACGCGGCGCGGTCGCGTCGCGGTTGGTGGGTCAAAATTCAAAATTGAGCTAGACTAGTCGTTTTTGGGCTCATTTTGAAGCTAAAAACACGATAAATCTAGAAAAAAGGGTTAAAACGCTCTGAAATTTCTGGAAAATCAATTTTTCAAAAAACTCTTTTTTTTTAATTTTTCAAAAAACTCCATTTTTCAAAAAACTATTTTTTTTCGAAATTTTGATTTTTTTTTTTCGACAAAACTCATTTTCAGACCTCCTCCACCTCCACTCAATTTTCAACTCGAAATTCTCAAATTCTGGACCTCGACACGCCCCAAAAATCTCAAAAATCGCCAAATTTCTCGGAAAATTCCAAAAACAAGAAATCGAAAAAAATCGAATGGAGTACGGGATCCATCCTAATGCTGGGACTACCAGCATTCGCATTTTCATTGGGAGTTTGGCAAATTTATCGATTGATTTGGAAACTGGATTTGATTGAGCATTTGAAATCGAGACTAAGTCAGGAGGCAATTGAATTGCCTGATGACTTATCTAGGTATGGATTTTATTAATTTTAGACCTGAAAATTTGAATTTGGCTCGTGAAGAGCTTCAAAATGAGCCCAAATACGCCTAGATTTGGTTGAAATTGAAAATTTTCGAGTATTGCTCGAGCCATTGCTCAGCTTAAAAATCAAAGTATTGCTCGAGCCATTGCTCAGCTTGAAAATCATTTTACTACAATTTCAGCAGAATCGTTTTCAGCGTGTTGAGAGCTTCAAAATGAGCCTAAACACGACTAGTCTAGCTCAATTTTGAATTTTGACCCACCAGCCGCGACGCGACCGCAACGCGCAGGTCAAAAACCAAACTTGAGCAAACCTAGTCGTGTTTGGGCTCATTTTAAAGCACTAGACAAGTTAAAAACGACTGTAATAGTCATTTTCTGCGAAAAATTCTTGAAAATCGAAAAGAATTGAAAATTTGAATAAAAATTTTTTTTTCTCGAAATTTTCAAAAAAAATTTTTCACAAAATTTGCTCAAAATCCGATTTTTATGCTGAAAATACCTGAAAAATGGCCCTAAGATAACCCCAAACCCTGAAAGTTTGGTTTCCCCAGTGTTTTAAAGCGATTTTCCGAAAAATGCGCAAATGGCGCAGTGGGTCCCAAGCTTACTAATCTGACGACCCGAGTTCGATTCCACTCGGTGGCAATATCTTTTTTCTGCTTTTTTAAAGCATTTTCAGACTGTTTTAGTGCTGAAATTCGACATTTTTTGAAATTTTTGAAAAAAAATATTTTTTCGAAAATTTTAATTTTTTGTCATAACTTTTTTATTTTCAGATATTTTGTTCTGAAATTCAGATTTTTAAGCTTTTTGTGTTTTTAGCTTAAAAATGAGCCCAAACACGACTAGTCTAGCTCAATTTTGAGTTTTGATCTACGCGCTGCGGTCGCGTCGCGGTTGGCGGGTCAAATTTCGGATTTGAGCTAGACTAGCCGTGTTTGAGCTCATTTTGAAGCGTTAAACGGGCTGAATTTGAAAATGTAGGTTTCAAAAACCCCAAAACGGTAATTTTGAAAATTTGAAGATTACAAAAAATTCCAAATTTTCAAATTTCAGCTCCTCCCTGGAACCGCTGGAGTACTGTAGAGTGCGGGTCACCGGCGAATTCCTGCACCAAAACGAGTTCATAATCTCGCCACGTGGCAGATTTGATCCGGCGAAAAAGACGAGCGCATCGGTTGGCTCAATGCTGTCGGAGAACGAAATGAGCAGTCATGGAGGACACCTGATTACACCGTTTAGACTCAAAAATACAGGGTGGGGATTACGGTTGTTGGATTTGGGGCGTTGAGAGCTTTAAAATGAGCCCAAACTCGACTAGTCTAGCTCAATTTTGATTTTTGACCTACGCGGTGCGGTCGCGTCGCGGCCAAAAATCGAAATTGACCGAAACTAGTCATGCTTAGGCTCATTTTGAAGCTGAAAACGCTAGAAATTCAGAAAATTTAGCTTTAGCTAGAAAAGTTGAAAATTCAGAAAGTTACAGTAATTTCAAAATTTCGAAAAAAAAAGTTTTTTGAAAAAATCGATTTTTCTGTGCTTTTTTCTGGAATTTTTGAATCAAGACCTGCATTTTTGAATTTCCGACGTTCTGAGCTTCAAAATGAGCCCGAACACGACTATTCTAGCTCAAATTTGGTTTTCGACCGCGACGCGACCGCAACGCGCAGGTCAAAATTCAAAATTTAGCTAGACTAGTCGTTTTTGGGCTCATTTTGAAGCTGAAAACGCCGGAAATTCAAAAAACTTAATTTTAGCTAGAAAAGTTGAAAATTTCAAAAGTTACAGTAATTTCAAAAATTCGAAAAAAAAAGTTTTTTGAAAAAATCGATTTTTCTGTACTTTTTTCTGGAATTTTTAAATCGAAACTTGAAATTTTGAATTTCCCATGTTTTGCGCTTCAAAATGAGCCCAAACTCGACTAGTCTAGCTCAACTTTGAATTTTGACCCGCCAGCCGCGACGCGACCGCAACGCAGAGGTCAAAACTCAAAATTCAGCTAGACTAGTCGTTATTAGGCTCATTTTGAAGCTCATCACTTGCTGATTATGAATCTGCAAGAAAAATCTAAAAATTTTGAATTTTAAGCTGAGCAATTTCCAGAAAAGTGATTCTAATCAATCGTGGCTGGCTTCCAACCTTCTACTTCGATCCGGAATCGCATGCAAAAACAAATCCACAGGGTACAGTAACCCTAGAAGCGATTGTTCGAAAAACTGAGCAACGTCCGCAATTCGTGGGCCAGAATGTTCCAGAACAAGGTGTCTGGTATTATAGAGACTTGGAGCAGATGGCAAAATGGCATGGAACGGAGCCGGTGTGGTTGGATGCGGCATACGGTAGGTGCAGATGGAAAATTCAGAAAATTTGAGAAATTTTGGTCCAGATTGAGGATTTTTGGGAATTTTCAAAATTTTTGAAAAAAAATTTCTTTTTCAAACTTTTTTGAATATTTTGAATTCCCGCCACCCCAAAAACTCAGGAATCAAAATTTCCAGAAACTACGGTCCCAGGCGGTCCCATCGGCGGTCAGACCAACATCAACGTCCGCAACGAGCATATGAACTATTTGACGACTTGGTAGGGCACATTGCTCAGCTTAAAATTCAAACTTTTCAAACTTTTCCTGCAGATTTAGATTTAGCAAGAAAAGAGCTTCAAAATGAGCCCAAACACGACTAGGCTCCGCCCACTTTGAGGGGCTAGAGCGCCAGAGAAGCGAGATACACTGCGTCCCTAACCTCAAAAGTCAAATTGGGCGGAGCCTAGTTGTGTTTGGGCTCATTTTGAAGCTCTAGTCATGCCGAACCAGGAAATTCAAATTTCGGAAAAAAAATTATGAAAAATTGACAAGGTTACGGTAGTTTCAACACTTCTAACGAATCTGAAACTTTGGAACTACCGTAACTTTTGTAAATTTTGACCGATTTTGAAAATTTTCATTGAAGTTGCTCTTGAAAAATTATGAGCTTCAAAATGAGTTCAAACACGACTAGTTTTGCTTAACTTTGAAATTTGACCGGCGCGTTGCGATCGCGTCGCGGTTTTGGGGTCAAAATTCAAAATTGAGCTAGACTAGTCGTGTTTGGGCTCAAATTGAAGCTCAAGAGCCGACAAACATGAATTTCCAAGTTTCAAAGAAAAAACCTGAAAAAACAGCAATTTATGAACAAAACAAAAATTTTCGAAAAAATTCAAATTTTGAAATTTTGTCATAACTCGATCAATTTTCAGAATTTCAAAATGAAACTTAGGTTTTCATGTTTGTCGCAAAAACAGCTTTAAAATGAGCCCAAACACGACTATTCTAACTCAATTTTGATTTTTGACCAGCGCGTTGCGGTCGCGTCGCGGCTGATAGGTCAAAATTCAAATTTCAGCTAGACTAGTCGTGTTTAGGCTCATTTTGAAGCTTATCACATGCTGAATTCGAATCTGCTGAAAATTCTAGAAAAATTGAATTTTAAGCTGAGCAATGGACCAAACATTGGAATATTTTCAGGTTCACACTGACACTGGTCACCATGCTCATGTGGATTCATAAATTCCGAAAATAATCATTTTTTTCTTTATCATCGATTTTTTTGTTATAATTTTGTAATAGATTTTTTGTTAGCTTTAATAAATTTTTTCTGAAAAAATCTGACATTCCTGAATTTTTGAAAATCTGTAATTTTCACAGTAATTTGATTTTTTTTGCCATTTTTCAGCTATTTTTAGCGAATTTTCTGAATTTTTTGTTCTAGAAACGTCGGAAAAATGAGCAATAAGGACCCACCACCACCCCCTGGAACGATTGGGACGGCGAAAAAGGTATGTTTTTCTTAAAATCGATATTTCTCAAATGGATATACTCCAAAACAAGTAAAAACTGTAAAATTTGAATTTCTAACGTTTAGAGCTTCAAAATGAGCCTAAACACGACTAGTCTAGCCCGATTTTGAGTTTTGACCCCTGCGTTGCGGTCGCGTCGCGGTTGGTGGGTCAAAATTCAAATTTGAGCTAGATTAGTCGTGTTTGGGCTCATTTTGAAGCTAAAAACAAGCTAAAAACAAATATAGTACTAATTTTGAGAAATATCCATCTATATTTTCAAAAATCTAGATTCAAGTTTTAGAAAAAAAAACAAAATTTCAAAAAATTTCCCAAAAACGGCTTTAGAATGGGTCCCAAGTGCCAAATTTATAACCATTTTTTTCCTTCTGTTTTTTTGGCTCCTTTTGCAGAGATTCTAAGACGGAACGAGGCCAATTTTGCTCTCTTTCTCTAGAGACAAAGACAAAAATTTTCCTTTTTTGCCCAAAAAATTTTTTTCCATGTTTTTTCTATACTTATATGTATAAAAAAGACACAGATAATTGTAGTGAGGAGGAGGTCCCCTCCTCTTTTTTCACATAAAAAAATAGTGTATTTCCTTCTGATGGGAGGTCCCTTTTTCTTCTTTTTCCCCCCGTTTTTTTGTCTTTTTTTAGTTAAGCCCCTTTTTTGGCTGAGATTTTTTGTAGTTTTTGTAGTCTTTTGCAGTTTTTTCCAGTAAAATTTGAGCATTTTTAAGGCAAAACAACATTTTTAGACTTTTTGAGGTTCCCAGACCCGAAAATACGCTCTAAACCCATTGAAATAGTCATTGTCAGCCGAAAAGCCCGTTTTTAGCAATTCTAGACCCGAAAATACGCTCTAAATCCTTCTATAACCCCCTAGAAATTTTAAAAATCAAGTTTTCACCTATTTTTGGAAAATTGCACATTTGGCTCAGTGGATCCCAAATTTACCAATCTGACGACCCGGGTTTGGTTCCATCCGGTGGCAAATTTTTTGAAAAGTTGTTTTAGACTTTTTTCATAGCGTTTTGAGCGATTAAAACTGGTTAAAAGCCCCAAAATTTGAGTTTAGGTGTCTTTTTTCAACTTTTTGGGGACAATTTTCGAAAATTCTATTTTTTGGGTTCAAATTTGGTTTTTTTGGAATTTCAGAATTCGTTTTCAGACAAATTTTTCTTACAAAATTCTAGGTTCTTTTTTTGAAAAAAAGAACATCCGGACAAAGATAGATTCTGGAAAATTTTCATTTTCCAGTTTCCCATAAAAATGAGAGCACCGCCTGTGCTCAGCCCAGAAACAACCATTTTCAGCTGAAATAGCTGATTTTTCGCATTTTTAGACCCCAAAATACGCTCTAAATCCATCTAAAATCCCCCCAAAGTTTAAAAATCGACTTTTCGCCCATTTTCCGAAAAATGCACACTTGGCTCAGTGGATCCCAAATTTACCAATCTCAAGACCCGGGTTCGACTCCACTCGGTGGCAAATTTTTTGAAAAGTTGTTTTAGGCTATTTTCAGAACGTTTTGAGCGATTAAAAGTGGTTAAAAGACCCAAAAATTGAGTTTAAGGGACAAGTTTTTGATTTTAGGGTTTTTTTTGAGGGACGATTTTCTAAAATCGGCATAATTTTCCGAAATTTTGGTTTTCTAACCCATCATCTCTTTTTTTGAACTTCAAGTGGTCCAAGGAGTTCTCCTCAAGTGCCAAAAGAGTTCACACACACTGCACTTCAGAATTTTTGAACGTCTTCTGAATAGAATTCAGAAGACGTGAAAATTCAGAATTCATACGATTCCTATAGAAGCCAAATTTTAGTTCAGTTGGTCTAGAAATTCTAATTATTTTCAAAATTTTTCTAAAAACGAGAAAAATTGCTTTTTCGGAACTTTTTTTGATAATTTATTAGATTTTAGAAAATTGGACCCCAAAAAAGTTTAACGAGACTCTTAAACTCCATTTTTGGGCGTTTTAACCACTTTTAAACGCTCTAAAAGCCCTGAAAATAGTCTAAAACGATTTTTCAAAAAATTTGCCACCGAGGGGAATCGAACCCGGGTGTTGAGATTGGTAAATTTGGGATCCACTGAGCCAAGTGTGCAATTTTTTCGAAAATGAGCGGAAACTTAATTTTTTGAGTTTCTAGGGGGTTTTGAAGGAGTTTAGAGCGTATTTTGGGTCGAGACGTGCTGAAAACAATCTTTTCTAGCTGAAAATGACTCCGATTCAGCGTTTTTAGGAAGAAAATCATTAAAATTAGCAACAGAGTACTTTTCGACTGAAAAAGCCGACTTTTAGCATTCCTAAGCTTGAAAATACGCTCCAAACTTCCTGAAAATGATCTAAAACGAATTTTCAAAAAATTTGCCACCGAGGGGAATCGAACCCGGGTAGTGAGATTGGTAAATTTGGGATCCACTGAGCCAAATGTGCAATTTTTCGAAAATAAGCCAAAACTTGATTTTTAGGGTTTCTAGGGGGTTTTAGATGAGTTTAGAACGTATTTTAGGTGTAGAATTGCTGAAAATCGACTTTTCTAGCTGAAAATGACTCTCTAGTTGGGTTTCAACGGGGTTTTAGCGCATTTTCAGACCTGGGAACCTCAAATTTCGATTTTTCATAAATCATAAAAAATTTTTGGAACAGCTGGAGCCTCAAATCCACTATTCATGGAGCCGGAAAATAAATGACCAGTGGGGGGGGGGGGGGGGGGGAAGAGGGAAAAAGTGTTTACCTTTCTCTGACTTTTTGGACTTTTAGGTTACATACTAAAAAGAGGGAGAGGGGGAGACGCATTTTTTGCATCGGAAATGAGCTCCTATTTCCCTTTTTTGAGCTTTGTAGGAGCTCTTTTCTACTTTTTTTCTAGGTTAACACATTGAAATATACTTATTTGATGTCCCAAAAATCAATCATAATTTCGCTCATAAATCGCATTTGATTTTCAGATTACTGTAGTTTGTGTTCCAGGGGACCCAGCTTTCTGAAACTTTTAGGCTATACAAAACAGGACAAGAGCTTTATTTTTGTAGTTGACAACGTTTTGATAGGTACTGTAGTTTTGGAGTTATGCGCCTTTAAAGTTGGCGCGTCTCTTTGCGCGGTAGGAGTCATCCAAAGGCGGTATATTTTTAAAGGCGCATAACTCGAAAACTACAGTAGCTAGGAAAAAATTGTCAAATACAAAAATGAAGTTCAGAGCTGGAGCTTTATTTCTATAGTAGACAATTTTTTAATAGCTACCGTAGTTTTAGAGCTATGCGCCTTTAAAGATGACACTGTCAAATTGACAGAGGTGTGACGTCACAAGATGTCTCTTAGCTTTAAAGGCACATAACTCCAAAACTACGGTACCTAGGAAAACATTGTCGATTACAAAAACAAAGCTTAGAGCTTCAGTTTTTTTGCAGTTAACAATTGTTTTCCGAACTATTTACCGTAGTTTTTGAGTTATGCGCCTTTAAAGTTGGCGCTCCCTTCGCCAGGCGCCTAGAAAGATGCGCCAACTTTAAAGGCGCATAACTCAAAAAGTTCAGTAGCTAGGAAAAAAATGTCAACTACAAAAATAAAGTTTTAAGCTTGAGCTTCATTTTTGTTGTTGACAATTTTTTCCTAGCTACTGTAGTTTTTGAGCTATGCGCCTTTAAATTTGGAGCTTCTCTCTGCCCGGCGCCTGTAGGAAGCGAGATGCCATCTTTAAAGGCGCATAACTCAAAAACTACAGTAGCTAGGGAAAAATTGCCAATTACAAAATTGAAGCTCTTGTCTTGTTAAGTATAGTCTGAAATTTTCAGACAAATGGGTCTCCTGGAACGAAAACTACAGTAATCTAAAAATTTGGAAAAATTTTTTCGATTTTTTTTTGGTTTTTTCTGAAAATTTTGAGATTTTCAAGTTTTTCAAAAAATTTTGAAAAATTTTCAGATATCTCCAACACCCTCTACCGTACCAACATTGCCAGCTACACAAACTGATGACGTGGCGAAGAAGACTACAAAGACTACAAAGACTACAGAAGAGATGTATTTGAATGGGAATGTACCGTACTATGGTGGATACTATCCAAATAGTACGGTAAATCGAAACTACAGTAACCACAATAATAGCAATGGAAATAGGATAAGAAGTACAAGTGGACAAAGATATCATGTAAGTATTTTTTGTAAATTTTGAAAATTTTGAAAAAAATTTAAAATTGAGACTTAAGCTCAAATTTTGGGTGTTTTAACCACTTTTAAACGCTCTAAAAGTCCTGAAAATGATCTAAAACGATTTTTCAAAAAATTTGCCTCCGAGGGGAATCGAACCCGGGTCTTGAGATTGGTAAATTTGAGACCCACTGAGCCAAATGTGCATTTTTTTGAAAATGAGCGAAAACTCAATTTTTAGAGCTTCTAGGGGGTTTCAGAAGGGTTTAGAGCGTATTTTTGGGTCTTGAATTGCTGAAAATCAAGTTTTCCGGTCGAGAAAGACTGTTCTTCTAGTTTTCTTGGGTAGTTCCCTAGAAACGTCAAAAAAGACTCTTAAACTCAATTTTTGGGTGTTCTAACCACTTTTAAATGCTCCAAAACCCCTAAAAATGGTCTAAAACAGTTTTTCAAAAAATTTGCCACCGGAGGGAATCGAACCCGGGTCGTCAGATTGGTAATCTTGGGGCCCACTGAGCCAAATGCGCATTTTTTTGAAAAATGAGCGAAAACTTGGTTTTTAAGGTTTCTAGGGGGTGTTAGATGGGTTCAGAGCGTATTTTGTGGTTCAGGAGTGCTGAAAATCAACTTTTCCAGTCGAGAATGACTTAGATTCCGAAAAATACCGTTGTTTTCGACTTTTCTAGGAAGCAACCCACTGAAACTGCATTTTCGATTGGAAAAAAGTTGATTTTCAGCATTTCCAGACCAAAAAATACGCTCTGAACCCATTCAAAACCTCCTAGAAACACTAAAAATCGAGTTTTCGTCATTTTTCCAAAAAATGCACATTTGGCTCAGTGGGTCCCAAATTTACCATTCTGACGACCCGGGTTCAATTCCACCCGGCGGCAAATTTTTTGAAAATTTGTTTTGGGCTATTTTTAGGGGGTTTAGAGCTTTTAAAATTGATTAAAACACCCAAAAATTGAGTTTAATGGTCGATTTCTGGATTTTTAGGATTTTCATGGGCGAATTTTTGGAATTTCAGTTTTTGGGGTCAAAATTGGATTTTTTTGAAATTTCAGAATTCGTTTTCAGACAAATTTTTCTTACAAATTTCTAGGTTCTTTTTCTGCAAAAAAAAGGACATCCGGACTGACGGAGGTTCTGGAAAATTCTCATTTTCCAGTTTCCCATAAAAATGAGCACCGCCTGTGCGCTCAGCTCATTTTTCCCACCACATCATCTCATGCTCCGTGAGCACACATTCTGTTTCTTCTTTTTCTTTTTTCGCTCAACTAATTAATTTTGTGCTCGGATGGAGCTCCTAGCGGAGCTCCAAACGGAGCACTTCACTATGAGAAAAAAAAGAAAAATTCTTTTTTTTCTTTTTTTCTTCACTACTTCTAGTACGACATCATCAGATTTTATTATCTACATGAAGTGGAGCACACACACACAAAATGTGCTCTTTTTTGGACTTTTTTTGGCCTTTTTTAGTGCTCAAAATTTTTTTTCAAATTTTTGTCTAAAAATTTCAGACTATACTAAACAGGTTAAGAGCTTTAATTTTGTAGTTGACACTTTTTTGATAGTTACAGTAGTTTTGGAGTTATGCGCCTTTAAAGTTGATAGAGATTTTGACGGCTCGTGACCTCACAAAGACGTATGGTATCTTTAAAGGCGCATAACTCGAAAACTACAGTAGCTAGAAAAAAGTGTCAACTGCAAAATTAGAGCCCAAGACTAGAGCTTCAATTTTGTAGTTGACACGTTTCTTATAGCTACCGTAGTTTTTGAGTTATGCGCCTTTAAAGATACCACTGCTGGAAGGGTGAGGGGGGAGAGAGTCGAGGTACCTTATCTTTAAAGGTGCATAACTCCAAAACTACGGTAGCTAGAAAAAATTGTCAACTACAAAAATAAAGCTCTAGTTTTGTTTTGTATAGTCTAAAATTTTCAGACAAATTGAGGTTCTGGAACGAAAATTACAGTAATCCAAAAATTTGGAAAAAAAAACATTTTTTTTTGTGATTTTTGGAACATTTTTGGACGATTTTTGACTATTTTTTTCAGATTAATCGTATAAAAATATGAGAAAAAGAATAGAAATTACCGGAATTTCAAAAAATATATAATCCAAAAAATTTTTTTGGGATTTTTTTTTTGGAAAAAAAAGAGTCACATAGAACATATTCATCAATCTATCTACTCTGTCTTCTTCCTCTTCCTTTTTTTCCTTTTTTTGCTCAAAAAAGAGCAAAAAAGTGTTTACTTTTGGATTCCTCCTTCTTCTTCTTCTCCTTTTTCGACTTTTCCTCTCTTTTTTCTTTCTCTGCGTCTCTCCTTCTCCCTATCTCTCGCTATATCTCGAATTCCATGGATTTTAGCGATGTTTTGGTGCATTTTTCAGCTTTTTGAGTCTATTTTTGACCTGAAAATCTGAAATTTTGAGTCTGAAAATGTCTAAATTGGTCTTAATTGGCCAAAAATTCAGGAAAGACCTAAAAAGTTGAAAAAGTTCAGTTTTTCGAGGTTTTTGAGGTTTTCAATGCTTCTGAAACAGAATTTGAGCTCTAAATTCGAAATTTTCACGGCTGAAAACCTATAATTGGCTATAATTATCGAGTTAATTGAGTTTTTGAATTTTTCGAAAAAAAAATTTTTTTTGAAAAATTCCAAATTTGAAAGAATTCTAAAAATGATGAATTTCAGCCCTAAAACAGCCTGAAAATAATCTTTAAGAGCAGCAAAAAGATATTGCCACCGAGTGGAATCGAACTCGGGTCGTCAGGTTGGTAATGTTGCTCTTCCAAAATCCCACTGCGCCATTTGTGCATTTTTGGGAAAATCGCTCAAAAACACTGGAAAAATGGGATTTTCAGGGTTGGAAACTGTTTTTATCGGTTGTTTCATGAATTTTTGGTCTAGAAAACATATTTTCAGCTAGTTTTGGGGATTTAAATTTTTGGGAAAAATTTCAAATTTTGGAATTTTTTGGAATTTTAGCGATTTTTAGGAAAATTTTCGGTTCTTTTCTCTTCAAGTCCCTTTTTCGTTTTCCCTCTTTTTCTCTGCGTCTCTCACTCTCTCCTTCCCCTCTTGGTTTCCCATAGCAACCCGAAAATCCTGCTTTTTGGGCTTTTTTTTGGGAAACTAAAATCTCGATTTTCGTCTTTTTAGTCTAATGTCGAAATTTCAAACCCACAAAAAAATATCCCCAAAAAATTTTCAACATTTCCAGCTGCCGTTCGCCACGTCATCAGCACAGACGACGACGACGACGTCAGGTGGAACGTCTTCAGAAGACAATCCACCACCGCCGTCGTCAAATGGAAATGGATTCATCCATCGACACCAAAATCGGTCCCATACGATCAGTGATACGGTAGCAATGGCCGGCGATGATCTGAGCAATGTGCCTGCTGCGGTGATTATTCAGCTAGGTAGGGGATTTCAAGATTTCTGAAGGCTCTAGATGGATTTAGGACGTTGAGAGCTTCAAAATGAGCCTAAACACGACCAGTTTTGGTCCATTTTGAGATTTTGACCAACGCGTTGCGGTCGCGTCGCAGTTGGTAGGTCAAAATTCAAAAATAAGCTAGACTAGTCGTGTTTAGGCTCATTTTGAAGCTCTTAACGTCAGAAACTCAGAAATCCAAGTTTAATGCAAAAATTTCAAAATATTACCAAGTTATGAGGAAATCAATTTTTTCAAAAAAAAAATTGTGAAAACTCGAAATTTCCATAACTTTTCGAATTTTTGATGGATCGTGCTAATTTTTAGACGTTTGTACTTGTAAGAATATTAGCTTGAAAACGAGCCCAAACACGACTAGTCTAGCTCAATTTTGAAATTCGACCCATGCGTTGCGGTCGCGTCGCGGTTGGTGGGTCGAAATTCAAAGTCGACCAATCCTAGGCGTGTTTAGGCTCATTTTGAAGCTCTCAACGCAGCAATTACGAATTTTGTGATTTCGAGAGCTAAACAGGAGAAATGGGGCCGTCAGGGCTCCAAAAGTTTTTGGTCCAAAACTCTAAAAGAGTCATACTTTGGCCAATTTTCTCCTGTTTAGCTCTCGAAATCACAAAATTCGTAATTGCTGCGTTGAGAGCTTCAAAATGAGCCTAAACACGCCTAGGATTGGTCGACTTTGAATTTCGACCCACCAACCGCGACGCGACCGCAGCGCGTAGGTCAAAACTCAAAATTGAGCTAGCCTAGTCGTGTTTGGACTCGTTTTGAAGCTCTCAGCAAGCTCAAAACGAAGATATCGCTTATTTTAAAGTTCACCGACCCATATTCCCAAAAAAATGAGAACATTTTTTTCAGAAAAAGCAAATCGCACCATTGCCTCTCAAAATCTGGAAATCGAGCGGCTGAAATCGCTTCAAAACGAGCATCTAGAAACCGGATTATTAAAGAAACAAATTCAAGAGATGGAAAAAGAGATGCGGAGCTCTAGATCTCGATTTTTGGAGCAACAAGAGCTCCTAGCAGAAATGTCCCGGGAAATGGACAATTTGCTCAGGGAAAAGCTCAAAACTCAGGCAAATTTTCAAGATTTGGAGAAAAAATATAAAAAGGCGAAATTCGCCTCAAGGGAGCTGGCGAAAATCCTGGAAAACGACTTGTGTGGGACACCTACCACAAGCCACGCCCCTTTTGATTATCGATCGGACGAGGAGGAATCGATTTCGCTATTTGAGCAATCGCGAAATCGATCGAAGCTTCAGAAAGAGCAAGAAATTGGAGAAAAAGCGCGGAAAATTCGAGAAAAATCGGATGGGGAGTTTTTGGAGAAGCTGATCGGCGAGAATGAGCTATTGATTATCGATTTGGAGCGGGAACGAAAGATTGGGGAGAGTTTGCAAGAGGATTTGGAGAAGAGCAGAGCATTGATTATTGATAAGGATGAGCAATTGGAGGAGTTGAAGGTTTCTTTTTTGGAAATTTTTGAAAAAAAAAATTCTGAAAAATTTTTTCCAAAAATGTTTTCTCCGAAAATCCGCTTAAAATAAGGTTTCTGGACTGAAAATACCTGAAAAATACCCCAAAAATTACCCCCAACCCAGAAAATTGAGTTTTTCTAGTGTTTTTGAGCGATTTTCCGAAAAATGCACCAATGGCTCAGTGGGTCCCAGATTTACCAATCTGACGACCCGAGTTCGATTCCACTCGGTGGTAATATCTTTTTGCTGCCTTTTTAGACCAATTTCAGACTGTTTTAGGGCTGAAATTGAGGTTTTTTGGCATTTTTGAGAAATCGACATTTTTGAATTTTTGAAAATTTGTTTTTTTAAATTTTTTAAATTTTTTTAAATTTTCAGCTAAAACTTGGAAAAGCTGAAACAAAGGCCACACAATGTGAATCGGATTTGACACGAACATCGACGGACCTGGCGATGGAACGACTACGGTGTGAAGCGCTGACCGCGGAGCTACACGAAATTGAGGGCATTTTTAGGAATGTAAGTGTCTTTATTAAAATATGAATTGAAATTTTGAATTTCTGAAGTTTAGCGCTTCAAAATGAGCCCAAACACGACTAGTCTAGCTCAACTTTGAACTTTGACCTAACAACCGCGACGCGACCGCAACGCATCGGTCAAAATTCGTAATTGAGCTAGACTGGTCGTGTTTGGGCTCATTTTGAAGCTAAAAACATGCGAAATACGAATATCCAAGTTTTGTTAAGAACTTCAGAACATCAAACGAGTTATGAGCGAAAATTACAAAATTATGTTTTTTCGGAAAACTTTATTTTTCTCCTAGCTTCGTTATTTTTGAATCTAGTCAGATTTCAATAGCAAGCTCGTATTTTGCGCTTTTTCAGCTTCAAAATAAGCCCAAACACGGCTAGTCTAGCTCAATTTGGCGATTTGACCTTCCAACCGCGACGCGACCGCAACGCACCTGGCAAAATTCAAAATCAAGCTAGACTAGTCGTGTTTAGGCTCATTTTGAAGCTTGAAACGTCAGAAACTAAGAAATATAAGTTCCAAGCGACAATTTGGGAAAATTAACGAGTTACGACGAATTTTAATTTTTGGAGCATTTCGAAATTTGAACTTTCATCATAACTTGCTTAGTTTTGGGAGCTTCCTAACGAAACGTTGATTTTCGAGTTTTTCAAGTTTAGCGCTTCAAAATAAGCCTAAACACGACTAGTCTAGCTCAATTTTGGAATTCGACCTACAAACCGCGACGCGACCGCAACGCACTGGTCAAAATTCAAAATTAAGCTAGCCCAGTCGTGTTTGGGCTCATTTTGAAGCTCTCAACGCGCTGAAATCGATTCTAATAGCCAAAGATCAATATTTCCAGACCCATTCTACAATTCAAGCCTATGCTGCTGAAAATGAGCAACTCGAAGATCGATGCCGCGAAGCGCATCGACAAATTGTGACGCTGAATTCGAAATTGTAAGAAATTTTTATGAAAAAATCAATATATTTTTTTTCAAAAAAAAATATTCAGAAATGACTGTCCCCTGTGCTGTCCTTGTAAGTTACAGTAGATTTTTGGAATTTTTCTGAATTTTTTTTCGGTTTTTTTGGCTGAAATTAGATTATAATAGATGCTTAGCAACTCCCCAATTAACAATTATCGATTTTTTTCAAATTTTTCTGAAATTCCCAAAATTTTCCAGAGAAGCCCAAGGAATCGACCTGGTGACTACAAAACGAACACTACGGACACTAAGAGAGACCAATGAGGCGCGAAGTGGACCATTTTGATTTTTTCGAATATCGATTTATTGATTTTTTATAATTTATTGACCTATTTTTCCTTTTTTTGAAGCCTATCAATCATGATCTCTTTCTATGAATTTTTTTGATCTAAAATATCGATTTTTGTGTGTATTTTTCTTTTCTGTCTTCTTACTTGTGAATTATAGTTATTTTTGAAAAAAAATCCCTTTTTAAATTTTTTTCGTCATTAAAATAAATTATTTTGACTTGAAAATAGATTTTTGCACTTAAGCTGAGCAATATAGCTCCCTGAAAAATGGGAAAAATGGAAAATCAAAAAGAAGACAAGAGGAGCTTCAAAATGAGCCCAAACACGAGTAGTCTGGCTCAATTTTGAAATTCGACCCATGCGTTGCGGTCGCGTCGCGGTTGGTGGGTCGAAATTCAAACTTGAGCTAGACTAGTCGTGTTTGGGCTCATTTTGAAGCTCATGACAAGCGAAATTCAGAAAATTGAGTTTCAGATCGAATATATAGAAAATTATCGAGTTATGACAAATTGAAATTTTTTGGAGCATTTCGAAAATTCGAGATTTTGATCATAACTACTTTAGTTTTGCGAATTTTCAAACAAAATTTGAATTTTTGGATGTCCCGCATTTCTAGCTTCAAAATGAGTATAAACACGACTAGGCTCCGCCCACTTTGGGGTTAGGGATGCAGTTTGTCTCGCTTCTCTGCACTCTAGCCTTCAGTTTCTTCAGACTACCGTAACTTCCTCAGGTTTTGCTCAAGCTTTGTGAAAATAAATGCAATTGACTTGTCTTGTTAAGAGCTTGAAAGTGATTCCAAACACAACTTGGTTTGGTGAAATTTGAGTTTTCGGATTTTCGTGGTGGGACCCAAAAATTTCGAAAAAATTCGAATTTTTGAAAACCTAGGCATGTTTATACTCATTTTGAAGCTCCCAACAAGACAAATAGAGACAAATAGTATGTCTTCATTCTCACAAAGATTGAGCAAAAACAACAAAAGTTACGGTAGTTTGAAGAATAAGGCTAGAGTGCAGAGAAACCAGAAACACTGCGTCTTTAAAGTCACAGTGGGCGGAGCCTAGGCATGTTTATACTCGTTTAGAAGCTCTAAACGAGCTGAACTCGAATTTAGAAACAAATATAGATAAAAAATCATTCATCAAGAAAATTATGGTGAAAAAAATATACAAGAGAATTGACAGAAATTTCTAAATTTCTAAAAAAGAAAAAAATTTGCAAGAAAACTTTCAAGCAATTTTTCATATTTTTTTTTAAGTTTCTGCAAAGTTTCAAAAGAAATCATAAAGACTTTTTTTTCGTTCTCCCACAATAAGCGTATTGTGAGCTACAGTAAAAATATACCGAACTTTCTGTGGTCCAACACATCTTATTTTGAAGTTTGTAACTTGAGAAAATCGAAAATTCAATTTTCAAACTTTTTGGAACAAAACTGATCGAGTTACTGTAGATTTTTCAAAAATCCGATTTTTTTTGGAAAATTTAGAAAAACATCCGTAACTTTCTAAATTGTTGATCAAATTCAATGAAAAACATTTCCCAATTTCTCATGTTAAGAGCTTCAAAACGAGCACCCACACGTCTAGCTTGCACAATTTTCAAAACTTCGGACCCCTATGCGCCTTTAAAGTGAAAAATTAAAATGGGCGGAACCTAGTCGTGTTTATACTCATTTTGAAGCTCTCATCATAAGGAGTGCAAAAATGCAATTTCTCAAAATTTTGGAGCAAAACTGATCGAGTTACGGTAGTTATTAAGGTTCTTAGACGTGCTAATGGCTAGGCTACAAGCAAGAAAAGGGGGGTAGATCAAAAATTGTGTACTTTTGTAGTTTGTAGTGTGCGGTTTTGGCGGGAGAAAAGGAGGAAAGGGGGTACATTGTACCTTTCCCTCTTCTTATCTTATTATTATTGTTCTCCTCCTTCTTCTTCTTTTTACACTGTGTACCCCCTTGTGTACTCTGATCCTCCCAAGGTTCCTTTCTCTCTCTGATTCTCTTCTCTCTCACTGTCTCGTCTCATCAACAATTTCACGTCCCACTTCTCAGGGAATTTTTGGCGTCGAGTGGCGCGTTCCCGGCGCCTTCGTGGCTATTAGCCGAGGAATCCGGCTATTAGCCCATGTTTTTGGCTAATAGCGGCGAAAAACGGCTAATAGCGAACTCGGCATCCATCCGGCGTCTAAGGGGCTCCTAGGACCAGCAACTCCTGGTGTGGCAGCAACAATCTAGGTCCGCGATTAGCGCGATTAGGCGGCGATCAGCGCTCCTACACCGCGAGCGCAAGGATCTGATTGACACGACTCGTCCTTCCTGGCGCATTATTTATTTGTTTGTTTATTTCTGGCCTATTTTTTAATCGGTTTTTTACAATTATTTTTCTAATCTTCAAAATCACGGCTGAAATGGAGCTGCCGGTACATACTGGGTAGAAGACAAGTAAGTGCGACAATAAGTTTGCCTTAAAAATAGAATATTTTCAGGTTTAATAGGAAGAATGACACAAATTTACGGAAGTTTCGATTTTGTTGGGTCTTACAAGAAGATGGTGTAAAGAGAAGAGAGGATATACAAAGACAGATCATAAATACAGAGGTGGGCATTTATTCATATGATTTTCTTCCTAATAATCACATTTTCAGACCCGACTTGTGGAAGCTCCAACTACGTTTCAATGACGCTTGGATTGAGTCCAACTCGGTTAGTACCGTCAAATACGGTTTTCAAATAATTTTCCTATCATTCAGGAAACCAAGCTTATTCGGAGAACCAGGATATGTGAGAATCATCCACCAATCTTCTCCAAAGTTCATTCCTCGCTATTTCGCTCATTTCGATATTTCCATCCCTTGCTGCACTACTAATTGTTGTCTCATTCATATTTCCTATTAGTGTATTGTTATACCATGTTAATCTAATAAAGATCATCATATTTCAAACTAGTGGGATACCTATTTTTCTACGTAAACCAACAATTCATTGAGGAGCGTATTTTGCGCTACTATACGCTTCCCAGCTACGGTATTGCGCCCATATGCGGCTAATAGCGGCGCAAAACGGCTAATAGCGGTGAAAAATGGCTAATAGCGGGGCAAAACGGCAAGGCGCGACATGCATGTCGCGCCTTGCCGTTTTGCTCGGCTATTAGCCGTTTTGCACGGCTATTAGCCGAAAAATTCCCTGAGTTGTCTTCTCAGTATTTAGTGGATGTCGAAAAAAAGTTTTTTTTGGTTCCAAAATTTTTTTTCAAAACTTGGCTTTTGTTGCCATAACTTCTTAATTGCCGGTTTTTGACGATTTTAATTTAAAAATTCGATTTTCACTCGTCGAGAGCTTCAAAATGAGTATAGACACGACTAGGATCTCTCAACCTTGAGAATTGAGGTCAGAGACGCAGTGTGTCTCGTTTCTCTGGCACTCTAGCCTTTTTAGAACTACCGTAACTTGCTTAGTTTTTGCTGAAATTTTATGAAAGTAAGATCATTTTAATTGTCTTGGGAAGAGCTTCAAAATGAGTATAAACATGACTAGGTTTCGAGAAATTCGAATTTTTCGAAAATTTTTAGGTCCCACCACGAAAACCCGAAATTTCAAAATTTACTAAAACTAGTCGTGTTTAGGTTTATTTTGAAGCTGAAAACGCGGGAAATTTGAACTTCATATTTCCGTTTGTAAATTCCTGCATTTTAGCGAGATATGCTCAGTTTTTCCCGATTTTATTCCCGTTTTCTTCAAAATTTCACTTTTTTCTATCTTGGACCACCCTAATCTTCCTAATTTATTCCAGAAAATGCCGAAATTTCTCGGCGTCGAATGGGTGGACATCTTCTCATCGATTGAACGAAAGAAAACGTATTTTGGCGTCGTCTACCACTTTATTATCACCTATCCATTCGGGCTGCTTGTCACTATTTTGCCATTTTTCTTGGTGAGTTTTTGAAAAGTTTTGGAAATTGAGTTTAGATTTAAAATTGGCTCATTGAGAGCTTCAAAATAAGTATAAACAAGTATAGGGTTTGTGAATTTTGAAAATTTTCGTTATTTTTTCGATTTTTTTGGGTCCCGACGGTCATAATTTCCATGGTAGAGTTTTGAAAACTAAAAATTTGAAAACAACACGTTAAGAGCTTAAAAATGAGCCTAAACACGACTAGTCTAGCTTAATTTTGAAGTTTGATCTAAAAACCGCGACGCGACCGCACCGCCTAGGTCAAATCTCAAAATTGAGCCAGACTAGTCGTGTTTGGGCTTATTTTAAAGCTAAAGATGCGGGAAATTCAAAAAAAAACAGATTTCCAGCGTCCCGGAACAAAACTGATCAAGTTACTGTAGTTTCTAAAATTCCTCGAAAAACCAAAAATTCAAAATTTTTAGCTCTTCACATTCCAATGGCACATTCTGGCGATCTACGCATGTTGGTACCTCTACGACATCAATTCTCCAAAACGAGGTGGATATGCAAGTGAATGGGTTCGAAGGTAATTCAGAAAATCCGAAATCCAAATTTTCAAAATTTCCAAATTTTCCCAGATGGCGTGTCAACGACTGGTTCGCCCAGTACTTCCCCATCAAACTGCATAAAACTGCCGAATTATCACCGGACCATAACTATCTGGTCGGCTGTCATCCCCATGGAATCATCGCAATGGCTGCGTGGGCGAATTTCGCCACCAATGGAACTGGAATCTATGAGAAATTCCCATCGATTCGATGGAATTTATGCACACTGGCGTTGAATTTTAAGGTTTGAAACTCAAAAATTTGAATCTGGCATAAAAAGCGGTCCAAAATGAGTATAAACATGACTAGACTCCCCCAAGTAGGCCAGAGACGCAGTGTGTCTCGCTTCTCTGCACTCTAGTCTTTTTCTAACTACCGTAACTTTCGTAGTTTTTGTTCAAACTCTTTGAAAATAAAAACATTCAATTTGTCTTGAAAATAGCTTCATAATGAGCCCAAACACGACTAGGTTCCCTCAAGTTTGAATTTTGACCAGTGCGTTGCGGTCGCGTCGCGGCTGGTTGGTCGAAATTCAAAATTAAGCTAGACTAGCCGTGTTTAGGCTCATCTTAAAGCTCTTCACAAGAAAAATCGAATTCTAATATTCTCACGAAGTTTGAGCAAAAATTAAGCGAGTTACGGTAGTTTGAAAAGCTAGAGTGCAGAGAAACGAGACACACTGCGTCTCTGACCTCAAAGTGAGCGGAGCCTAGTCATGTTTGGGCTCATTTTGAAGCTCTCAACGAGCTGAATTCGAATTTTCAATTTTCAACTTATTCCAGATGGCGATTCGTCGTGAACTCCTCCTGTTAACTGGCCTAATCGACTGCTCTCGGGAATCAATTGAATACGTTTTGGATAAATCTGGAGAAAAGGGGCGGGCCGTCGTTTTGGTGATTGGAGGAGCTGAAGAGGCATTGGATGCACATCCTGGATATCATGTTTTGACTTTGGCATCCAGAAAAGGCTTCGTTAGAGAGGCATTGCTCACTGGAGCACATTTGGTGCCAGTTTACTCGTTTGGAGAGAATGATGTTTTTGAACAGGTGCGTTTTTGGATGCATTGAGTAGAAAATATGAGTTTGGCACGTTTAGAGCTTCAAAATGAGCCTAATCATGCCTATGCTCCGCCCATTTCGGACAGAGATGCAGTGTGTCTCGTTTCTCTGCACTCTAGCCTTTTTTCAAACTACCGTAACTTGTTCAATTTTTGTGCAATTTGAGTAAAAACAATTTTATCAGATTTGTTGTGTTTAGAGCTTCAAAATGAGCCTAAACACGACTATGCTAGCACAATTTTGAATTTTGACCTCCGCGTTGCGGTCGCGTCGCGGTTGGTAGATCAAAAATCAAAATTGAATTAGCCTAGTCGTGTTTAGGCTTGTTTTGAAGCTCTTAACGTAACAAACTCGAAAAACTAATTTTCATCCGGTTCACACAAATTCTTATCAAGTTAACACCCTTTTTAACATTTTACAAAAGAAAACGAAAAATTCAAAGTTGACCGATTCTAGGCATGTTTGGGCTCATTTTGAAGCTCTCGATAAGCTGAATTCAACGAAATTAGCTAAAAATTGTTAAAACATCATAAACAATATTCCAGATGGACAATCCGATTGGCTCGAAACTTCGAAATTTCCAAAATTGGTCGAAACGCATTTTCGGAATCTCCTATCCAATTTTCCATGGACGTGGTTTTCTTCAGATGACTTTTGGCTATTTACCATTCCGTAAACCGATCGATACAGTAGTCGGAGCACCGATTACTGTAGAAAAGGTGGAAAATCCGACGAAAGAGCAAATTGATGAGCTCCACTCGATTTATATTCAAAAGTTGACGGAGCTGTTTGAAGAGCATAAAGGACGATTTGGAGTGGAAAAGGATGTTAAATTGGTGCTCAAATAGATTTATTGATTTTTGAGAAATTTTGAAAAAAAATCCTATTTTCTTGTACATTTTTTTGCCATAATTTTCTTGATGAATGATTTTTTCATATTTTTGACTCTATGTGTGATTTTAGCTCGTCGAGAGCTTCAAAATGAGTATAAACACGACTAGGCTCCGCCCATTTCGATCAGAGACGCAGTGTGTCTCGCTTCTCTGGCGCTCTAGCCATTTTTCAAACTACCGTAACTTGCTGAGTTTTTGCTCAAATTTTGTTAAAATTAATGCATTCGATTCATCTTGTGAAGAGCTTCAAAATGAGTATAATCATGACCTACTTTCATCGAATTTCAATTTTCGGACCCCCCATGCGCCTTTAAAGTCAAAAATCAAAGTGCGCGGAGCCTAGCCATGTTTATACTCATTTTGAAGCTCTAAACGTGACAAATTCAAAAATTTAATTTTCAAGGCTCTATCAGGAAAAATGGGACCGGAAGTTCTGTTGGAAAAAGGTGAAATAACATACCTTTGGGTTTTTAAAGTTGAAAGCTTCACGATACAGTGTTCGGAAAATTAGATTCTTGACATTTTTAAACTAACACTTTTGAATTTCTCAGGAAATTTCCGACGTTTTGATACCCATATCGATAGGATTCCATGCAGTTTGAATTTTTAGGTTACTGTAATTTCAAAAGTACGCAAACACCGAATTTCTTCAGAATAGAGCTAGGAACCCTAGGAAAACCTTCTCTAGGCTAGAATTTGATTAGAAATTTGAATTTGGCATCAAAAACTACGCCAGATTGCAAATTTTCAAGAAAAATGGAATTTGTCGTCAAATCTGATGTTTTGTACGCAAACACCGAACTTCTTCAAAATGAAGCTAGAAATCTCAAGAAAACTGTTCCTAGGCTAGAATTTGATGAGAAATTCAAATTTTGCATCAGAAACTACCTTAGATTGACGTTTTCAGGCAAAATTAAGGATTTCTGAATTTTGGTCTGGTGGCTAACAGCGCCGACTGGTAATCTCAACACCCGGGTTCGACTCCCCATGTGCCAAAAATTGACCAAAATTTTTTGCAGCTTCTTTTTTCAATATTTTATTCATAATTAAGAAAATAATGGCAAATAAAAGTACAAGAAAATCGAAAAAAAAATATTTTCAAAAAATTCGAAATTTCTCAAAAATCTATTTGAGCACCAATTTCACATCTTTCTCAACTCCAAATCGTCCTTTATGCTCTTCAAATAACTCCGTCAATTTTTGACAATAAATCGAGTGAAGCTCATCAATTTGCTCTTTCGTCGGATTTTCCACTTTTTCTACAGTAATCGGTGCTCCGATTACTGTATCGATTGGTTTACGGAATGGTAGATAGCCAAAAGCCTTCTGAAGAAATCCACGTCCATGGAAAATTGGATAGGTAATTCCACCCTTGAGTTTCGACCAATCTTGGAAGTTTCGAAGTTTCGAGCCGACTGGATTATCCACCTGGAACATTGATTTTGATTTAACTATGTATATGTTTAGTTGTACGGAAATTCAACTTAATTTTCAGATTCAACCCGTCGAGAGCTTCAAAATGAGCCCAAACATGCCTAGAATCGGTCAACTTTGAAAATTTCGTCATTTTATATATGGACCAAAATGGTAAAAGAGCCATAACTTGATCAATTTTTCAATAAACTGAAAATTTTGCGGTTTATTGCGTTTGTTACGTTAAGAGCTTCAAAATGAGAATAAACACGACTAGGTTTGCTCAATTTTGACTTTTGACATACCTACCGCGACGCGACCGCAACGCGGAGGTCAAAATTCAAAATTGAGGGAACCTGGTCGTGTTTAGGCTCATTTCAAAGCTCTTAACGTAACAAATCTGATGAAACTAACTGTACTCATTTTCCGCAAGAACTAAGCAAGTTACAGTAGTTTGAAAAAGACTAGAGTGCAGAGAAACGAGACACACTGCGTCTCTGACCTCAATTCTCAAGGTTAAAAGATTCTAGGCGTGTTTAGGCTCATTTTGAAGCTCTAAGCGTGCCAAATCCATATTTTCTACTCAATTAATCCAAAAACCTACCTGTTCAAAGACATCATTCTCTCCAAACGAATAAACTGGCACCAAATGTGCTCCAGTGAGCAACGCCTCTCTAACGAAACCTTTTCTGGATGCCAAAGTCAAAACATGATATCCAGGATGTGCATCCAATGCCTCTTCAGCTCCTCCAATCACCAAAACAACGGCCCGCCCCTTTTCTCCAGATTTATCCAAAACGTATTCAATTGATTCCCGAGAGCAGTCGATTAGGCCAGTCAGCAGGAGGAGTTCACGACGAATCGCCACCTGGAAGTTAGAATATTAATTGTAAACTTTAAAACTCAAATTTTCCAGGTTTTGGGCTTCAAAATGAGCCTAAACATGACTAGGTTTGATAAGGTTTGAAATTTTGTCATTTTTCGGGTCAAACTACCGTATCTCGGCTCTTTTTTGTACAAACTCAAAAATTTGTCGACTTTTCAATTTTTCACGTTAAGAGCTTTAAAATGAGCCTAAACACGACTAGCCTAGCTTAATTTTGGATTTTAACCTGACAACCGCGACGCGACCGCAACGCACTGGTCAAAATTCAAAATTGAGCAAAATTATTCGTGTTTAGGCTCATTGTGAAGCTCTCAACAAGACAAATCCATCTATCTACCTTTAAAACCAATTTGATCAATAACTGAACAAGTTACGGTATTTTGAAAAATGGCCAGAGTGCAGAGAAACGAGACACACTGCGTCTCTGGCCTACTTGGGCGGAATCTAGTCGTGTTTATACTCATTTTGAAGCTCTTTTCATGCCGAATTCAAATTTTATGATTTCTGACCTTAAACATCCACGCCAGCGTGCACAAATTCCATCGAATCGCTGGGAATTTTTCGTAAATTCCAGTTCCATTGGTGGCAAAATTCGCCCACGCAGCCATTGCGATAATTCCATGGGGGTGACAGCCAACCAGATAGTTATGGTTCGGTGATAATTCTGCAGTTTTATGCAGTTTGATGGGGAAGTACTGGGCGAACCAGTCGTTGACACGCCATCTGGAACAATTTGGAAAACTTCGAAACTCTGGAAATTCTGAATTACCTTCGAACCCATTCACTTGCATATCCACCTCGCTTTGGTGATTTCCTATCATAGAGATACCAACACGAGTAAATTGCCAGTATGTGCCATTGAAATGTGAAGAGCTGAAATTTTGAATTTTTGGGGTTTTGCTTTGTTTTTTTCAATCTACCGTAACTCGGCCAATTCTGCTCTAAATGTTTCGATACCTATATTTTCAAATTTCTTGTGTTTCGAGCTTTGAAATGAGCCTAAACACGACTAGGTTTGGTCAATTTTGAATTTTGACCGGTGCGTTGCGGTTGCGTCGCGGTTTTAGGACAAATTTCAAAATTAAGCTAGACTAGTCGTGTTTATACTCATTCTAAAGCGTTTAACGTGCTGATTTCAAATTTCAAAGTTTCGAAACTATACCATCAAAACTGGGACCGTCGGGACCCAAAAAAAGTTTTAAAAATAACGGAAACTTTCAAAATTGCTCAAACCTAAGCTTGTTTATACTCATTTAAAAGCGCTTAACGTGCTAATTTCGAATATTTTGTCAATTTTTAAAATTTCTAAAAACTCACCAGGAAAAATGGCAAAATCATCACTATCAATCCAAGTGGATAGGTAAGAAAAAAGTGGTAGACGACGCCGAAATACGTTTTCTTTCGTTCAATCGATGAGAAGATGTCCACCCATTCGACGCCCAGGAATTTCGGCATTTTTCTGAAAGATTTTGGGATTTAGTGGTCCGAAATCCAGGATAAGGGGGGAAATTTGAGCTTCAAAATTAAAAAAAGATCTTTAAAACAGAAAAAAAGATAGAAAAATGAAGAAATCGGAAATTTAGATTTTCTGTAACAGAGAAAAAAAATTGTTTTCGACATCCACTAAAGACTGATGACAATTGGGACGTTAAGATTGTTGATGAGACATGAGAGAGCGAGAGAGAAGTGGTTTAGAGAAAAAAGTTGGGGGACCAGAGTACACAAAGGGAGGGCTACACAGTGTAATAAAAAGAAGAGCGGAGGGGTACAACAAACCCTTCTCTTTTTTTCCCGCCCACTACAAACTACACAGAACACTTCTTATCTACACGTCTCTCTTTCTTGTAGCCTAGCCATTGAAAAGTCTGAGACCCCTTTATATTTACAGTAACTCGATCAGTTTTGTTCCAAAAAGTTTGAAAATTGTATTTTTTAACTCCTCGCGTTAAGAGCTTTAAAATGAGTATAAACACGACTCCGTTTAAAGGCGCATAGGGGTCCGAAAGTTTCAAAATTGTCCATATCTGGCCGTATGGGTACTTGTTTGAAACTCTTGTTGTGAGAAACAAGAATATCTAAGTTTCCCCTGATTTGAAAGACAGTTCACAAAGTTACGGCTACTTTTCTAAATTCTAAAAAGAATTGGATTTTGAAAAATTTGGAGCTAAAGTAACTCCATTATTTTTGTCCCAGAAAATTGGAAACTTTCATTTTCAAATTGCTCGAACTATTAGTTTCAAAATAAGTATAATCATGACCAACTTTCATTTAATTTCAACTTACGGACCCCTATGCGCCTTTAAAGTCGAAAAATCAAAGTGGGCGGAGCCTAGTCGTGTTTATACTCATTTTAAAGCTCTAAACGTGGGAAATTCAAATTTTTAGTTTTCAAGAATTCAGCTAGAGGCATATTTCCAGATGGTCCCCAAAAAATTTTCAGAAATTTTTTTCCAAATTTCGCGCCCATTTTTTAGAAAAATTCATTTTTATCAGACACTACACTATAGACTACAACTTTTCCCTCCCCGCACTTTTGATGAGAAGACACCAATTCTTATCTTCTTATCTCTTATCACTCTTGTCTCATTTAAAGGATCATTGTTCTCTTCTTTTCTTCTTTTCTTTTTTTCTCTGCGCCTCTTTTAGAATTATTATCTTTTTTGTTTTTTATCAATTTTCAGCAATTTTTAGCAAATTCTGGTATCAAAAAAATTTCAGGGATGAAGATCTGAAAGAATCTGAAATTTTGGAAATTTTTTTTTTTCAAAATTTTGTCTAGTTTGGTGATAAATCAAATGATAATTCTTATTCTATTTGTCATTTAATATTAGAATCGAGCTTTTTTCTTATCAGTTATCATGATTTTTAGTCTTTTCCCTCTCATTTTGATTTATACTGAATTTTTTTTTTTGAAATTGTCTTTTTTTTCTTATTTTCCTATTTTTCTTGAAATTTCCATTTTTTTCAGAATGCCAAAATTCTTAGGAATCGATTGGATTGATCCATTTTCCTCATTGGAACGAAAAAAGACATATTTGGGGATGGTGGTCCATGCCATTTATTGCTACCCAATTGGGAATATGCTCCTGACGGTCCCATTTTTCATGGTAAGACTTTGAGAATATAAAATTTGAATTTGCCGCGTTTAGAGCTTCAAAATAAGTATAAACATGCCTAGGCTCCGCCCACTTTGGAACCAGAGACGCAGTGTGTCTTGTTTCTCTGCACTCTAGCCTTTCAAACTACCGTAACTTGCTTAGTTTTTGTTCAAATTCATTGAAAATTTAAAAAATCGATTTGCTTCGTCAAGAGCTTCAAAATGAGTATAAACACGACTAGGCTCCGCCCACTTTGATTTTTCGACTTTAAAGGCGCATTGGGGGACCGAAAATTTGAATTCGATGAAAGTAGGTCATGATTATACTCATTTCGAAGCTGGTAACGCGGGGAATACAAAAATTTGAGTTTTAATATTCTTAGTACAAAACTGACCGAGTTACTGTAGATCACAAAAATCCAATTTTCTTGGTTTTTTGAATTTTGACCATATCTCGACAACCTAGACTTTTCATGAAACTTGATATAAACTTTCAAGTTTTTCATAAAATTATATTTTTTTTTTCATACCCATATGGATGGGATTCCTTCAAATTCGATTTTTCGGGTTACTGTAGTTTCAAAAGTACGCAAACACCGAATTTCTTCAAAATTGAGCTAGGAATCCTAGGAAAAGCGTTTCTAGGCTAAAATTTAATGAGGAGCTCGAATATTGTGTCAAAAAGTACTCCAGATTTCGAAATTCCGGTGAAAAATGGAATTTCGACTTTCAGAAAAAAATGTCTTCTAAAAATTTCCTTTAAAAATTAGACTAAAATCCAAATTTTCAGCTCTTTCCATTTCACTGGTCATTGCTCATTCTTCTTTATGCCGCATGGGTATACTACGATAGGAACACGCCATCGAAAGGTGGTTATGGATTGGAATTTATTCGAAAATGGAGAATCAATCGGTGGTACGGTGGATATTTTCCAGCCAGAGTCCATAAAACTGCTGAATTGGACCCGAGTCAGAATTATATATTGGGTTATCATCCACATGGAATCATTTCGATGGGTGGATGGGTCAATTTTGCTTCCAATGGGTCTGGAATTATAGATATGGTGAGTAGGGGTTTCAAAAAAGGGGATTTTCAACTGAAATTCTGAGTCTAGAGTAGTTTTTTGGTGCAAAATTCGAACTCCTTATAAAATTCTAGCCTAGAAAATTTTTTCCCGGGGTTCCTATCTCCATTTTGAAGAAATTCGGTGTTTGCGTACAAAACATCAGATTTGACGACAATTTCGATTTTCTACTGAAATTCCAAATTTTATGAAGTTTTTGATGCTCAACTCAGATTCCTTATCGAATTGTAGGCTAGAAATTTTTTTCCTAGAGTTCCTAGCTCCGTTTTGAAGAAATTCGGTGTTTGCGTACAAAACCTCAGATTTGACGACAATTTCGATTTTCATCTGAAACTCCGAATTTGATGTAGTTTTTGATGCTGCATTCAGATTCCTTATCAACTTCTAGGCTAGAAACATTTTTCTTAGAGTTTCTTGCTCCATTTTGAAGAAATTCGGTGTTTGCGTACTTTTGAAGCTACAGTAACCCGAAAAATCAAATTTCACGGAACACTATCGATATGGGTATCAAAATGTCGGGAATTTTCTAGCAAATTCAGTTATGTAGCGTTGTACACCGCAAAATGCCACTGAGCAGTGTTTGCGTACAAAACATCAGATTTGACGACAACTGTCATTTTTCACTGAAAATTCCCGATCTGAGGTAAGTTTTAATGGAAAATTCAAATTTCTCATCTAATTCTAGCCTTCTCATCTAATTCTAGAAACGTTTTTCTGGAGTTTCTATTTGGAGAATTTCGGTGTTTGCGTACAAAACATCAGATTTGACGACAAATTCCATTTTTCAGCAATTCTGAGTCTCACATAGTTTTTAATAGCAATTTTGAACTTCTCATCAAATTCCAGTCTAGAAAAGTTATTACTGGGAACTCTAGCTCCATTTTAAATAAATTTGGTGTTTGCGTACTTTTGAAACTACAGTAACCCAAAAATTCAAATTTCAAGGAATCCCTTCGATATGGATATCAAAATGTTGGAAATTTCATGACGATCCCAGAAATTTTGTGTACAAAATCCAAAAGCGCAGCTACAGTAACCCAAATCCAAATTTTCCAATTACAGTACCCCGGAATCACCTTCAATCTTTGCACATTGGGTCTAAACTTCAAAATTCCGATTCGAAGAGAAATCTTATTGCTCTTTGGGTGTATCGATTGCTCCAAAGAGTCAATGGAATACGTTTTGAACCCAAAAAACCGGGGAAGAGCACTAGTTTTGGTTGTGGGTGGAGCCGCGGAGTCCCTAGATGCTCATCCGGGGAAACATGAGCTCACTCTGATGAGTCGGAAGGGTTTCGTAAGAGAGGCATTGCTCACTGGAGCACATTTGGTTCCAGTTTACTCGTTTGGAGAGAATGATGTTTTTGAGCAGGTATGGTTTTTCTACAGTAACGCGATTAGTTTTGCTCCAAAAAGTTTCAAAACTATAAATTTGAATTTGGCACGTTTAGAGCATTAAAATGAGCCTAAACACGACTTGATTGGCTCAATTTTGAAATTCGGCCCACCGACCGCGACGCGACCGCATCGCGTTGGTCAAAACTCAAAATTGTGCTAGACTAGTCGTATGTAGGCTCATTTTAAAACTCTTAATCAGCTAATTTGATTGCAAATGTTGTTATCAAAATTTAGCTAAAACTAGCCAAGTTACGGTAGTTTGAAAATGTAGAAATATTTTTTTATTAAACTAAAAAGAGCCATAACTTGATCAGTTTGTGTGCAAACTGAAAACAACAGATTTTATTTGGGTTTTTACGTTAAGAGCTTTAAAACGAGCCTAAACACGCCTAGGATTGTTCAATGTTGAAATGTGGCCAGTGCGCTGCGGTCGCGTCGCGGTTGGAAGGTCGAAACTCGAAACTGAGCTCGACTAGTCGTGTTTATGCTCATTTTGAAGCTCTTGACCTGCTTAACTTGAAAAACTAAGTTTGACCTAGTTTGCACAAAATCTGACCTAGTTATGACCCTTTTACATTTTGGTCCGGAAAAAGTAACGAAAAAATCAAATTTAACCGATTCTAGTCATGTTTGGGCTCATTTTAAAGCTCGAATTGAGGCAAATCTAAATCTGGTGAAACTTTCTTAAAATTTCCAAACTTTACCAGTCAAAAACTCGAATAACTGAAAATTTCCAGGCCACCAACCCCCCAGGCTCCACCCTGCGAAAATGGCAGGAAAAACTGCGAAAATCAATGGGAACCGCACTTCCAATGGTAAAAGGACGTGGATTTCTACAGTATACCTTTGGTTTTCTACCATTTCGTCGACCCATCAATACAGTAATCGGTGCACCGATTACTGTAGAAAAAACTGAAAATCCGACGAAGGAGCAAATTGAGAAACTGCATGAGCAATATGTGGAGAAGCTGGTGGAACTATTTGAAGGTCATAAACAACGATTTGGAATCTCCAAAGATGTTAAATTAGTGCTGAAATAGAGTTTTTGAAATTTTTGAGAAAAAATTTTCCAAAAAATGTTTTTTGAAATTTCGATTTTTTTTCCTTTTATATAATATTAATTATGAATAAAACTTTCAAAAAAATGTTACAAAAAATGTTGACCAATTTTTGCCCCATGGGGAGTCGAACCCGGGTGTTGAGATTGCAAGTCAGGCCTGTTAGCCACTAGGCCAAACTCGAAAATATTATTTTTCCCTGTAACTTTGATTCTGGGGTAGTTTTTCATAAGAAATTAGAATTTCTCATTAAATTCTACCCTAGAAACGTTTTTGCTGGGTTTCCTAGCTTAGTTTTAAAGAATTTCGGAGTTTGCGTACAAAGCATCAGATTTGACGACAAATTGAATTTTTCACTGACTTTTCGAATCTAAAGTAGTTTTTGATGCGACATTCGAATTTCCCATCAACTTTCAGCCTAAAAACGTTTCTCCTAGAGTTCCTAGCTCAATTTTGAAGAACTTCGGTGTTTGCGTACTTTGGAAACTACAGTAACCCGAAAAATCGAATTTCACGGAATCCTATCGATATGGGTATCAAAATGTCACAAATTTTATAAAGACCTCAGAAAAATTAATTATAATTCATTCAAATGAAAAAATGTTCTCCAAATCTCAAAATTCCAATTTGTGCTCTTTCTCGTCGATTTCCTCGAACAACGGGACCATTTCTCCATCCACCATCAGAGTATGGTTACTGTACCTGAAAAACATTTGAAATTTCTAGATATGTGAAAAAATATCTTACTCCTTGTCGCTGGTCCCTTCAGAGGTAAGCGTAGATGGAATTTTCATATTGGGATCCAATTCGAAATTTCGGATGGTTCCAGATTCGGTGAAATCGGTCTGAAACAAATTAAAGCTGAAAATTTGAGTTTGGCACGTTGAGAGCTTTAAAATGAGTATGAACATGACTAGGTTCCGCTCACTTTGGGGGTAGAGACGCAGTGTGTCTCGCTTCTCTGCACTCTAGCTGTTCAAAAACTACCGTAACTAGTTCAGTTTTTGCTCAAATTTTCTAAAAATGCAACAATTCGATTTGCCTCGTTAAGAGCTTCAAAATGAGTATAATCATGACTAGGCTCCGCCCATTTTTATTTTTCGACTTTAAAGGCGCATAGGGTTCCGAAATTTTCAAAGTGGGCGGAGCCTAACCGTGTTTATACTCATTTTGAAGCACGCACGATGACAAATCAAAATATCAGACTTTTCTCGAGTTTGAAACAAAATTGAGAGAGTTACGGTACTTTTACAGAATTCTGGGGTATACTGTAGGTGGGAACTTCCAAAATGGGCGGAGCATAGGCTTGTTTATACTCATTTTAAAGCTCTCAGGCACACAAATTCAAATATTGCATTGTCGATCTTCAAAACTCAAAATCCAGAAAGTTACAGTAACCCTACCGTATACTCCACCACGCTTCCATTTGCCCAGAGTTCCATCGTCGATTTGTCTTAAAAAAAAAACGATTCCAGGGTCAAATTTTCTGAAAATTCCAGATTTTTGACTCACTCAACACCACACGAATCTCTACACCCGCGATTTTCGGTTTCCACGTATCAAAATGATTACTGTACCACTTCTGATACTCCGAAAACCGTTTTCCATTGACATACAGTATACATTCATGTATAGTACCCGTACTGATTACAGTAATTACACAATCAGCACTTTCAATCTGAAAATTTAAAAAATTGCCTTGAAAAAAAAATTTTTTTTTGAAAAAAAATACCTGGAAATGGTCTTTTCCAGACTTGCCAGAATAGGAGGACCGGTGGAGGACCACCTGAAAATTGGTTGTAATTCTTTAAATTGTGGCTGAAATTTGGAAATTCTCGAAATTTCGAATTTGGCTTGTTAAGAGCTTCAAAACGAGTATAAACAAGGCTCTGTTCTAAAATTTTCGAATTTTGGGAATTTTGCAAAATCTACCGTAATCCTATTAATTTTGCTCCAAACAAAACGAAAACTTGATTTTCAAGTTTTTCACGTTCTTAGCTTCAAAATGAGTACCCACAAGCCAAGGTTGGCTGAATTTCGAAGTTTCAGACCCCTATGCGCCTTTAAGGTCGAAAAAAGTCGAAAAATCAAAGTGGGCGGAGCCTAGGCATGTTTATACTCATTTTGAAGCTCTTAACGAAAAAAATCGATTTATTAAATTTTCAGAAAAATTGCGCAGAAACTGAACGAGTTACGGTAGTTTAAATGAGGCTAGAGTGCAGAGAAACGAGACACGCTGCGTCTCTGACCTCAATTCTCAAGGTCAAAAGATTCTAGTCATGTTTATACTCATTTTGAAGCTCTTGACTTCCTAAATTCAAATTTTAAAAAAAAATATTGGATTTGGTCCCCTCTGAAAAGAGTTATGGGGCTTACATTTCCATCCACATGGATTACTGTAGCTCCAACACCGACCAAATGCACGAATTTGATTTCATGAAGGTTTTGAGCAATAGGAAGATGCCACGTGGCACACAGGGAATGAGGAAAGCTTTCCATTTTGATGCTGAGCAATAGGGCTGAGCAATGAAAGGGGGAAACATAAGAAAAAAGAGATTTAGAGAAAAAGGGAAATCTCCATGTAAACTGATAAGAAACATGAAATTAGATTAGAGAGAAGGCAAGAGAACTAGGAAAATGAAAAAATGTGGGAATGTGTGTAGTTTGGTTTTGGAGAAAAACTAGAAAATTCGGAAAACATTGAAATTTCAAAAAATAACCATTTCTCCTGGAAAATTTTAAATATAGGGTAGTTTTTAATAAAAAATTCGAATTTCCCATTGAATTCTAGCTTAGAAAGCTTTTTCACCAAGTTCCTAGCTCCATTTTGAAGAAATTCGGTGTTTACGTACAAAACATCAAATTTGACGACAAATTTCATTTTTTCCTAAAAACTGCGGATCTGAAGTAGTTTGTGATGCGAAATTCAAACTCCCCATAAATTTCTAACCTAGAAACCTTTTTCCTGGAGTTTCTAGCTCGATTTTGAAGAAATTCGGTGTTTGCGTACTTTAGAAACTACAGTAACCCGAAAATTCGAACTTGAAGGAATCCTATCGATTTAGGTATCAAAATGTTGGAAATGTTATCATCAAAAATCAACTTATCATGTTTGGAAAGTCGGCAAGTGGCCAGAAATTAGTGTTTGCACACAGAACATCAGATTTGACGACAAATTTCAATTTTTCACTGAAAATTCCGATTTTAGGTATTTTTTACTTGGAAATTCAAATTCCTCATCAAATTCTAGCCTAGAAACACTTCTCCCAAGGTCCCTAGCCCCATTTTGAATAAATTCTGTCTTTGCGTACTGTCATGCCCGTGCGTCATTGTGCCTAATGACGTCAAACCGTTTCTAGAAGTTTCTAGGTGCTCCCGGATCCTACTGATAAGAGTCTGTATTTAACCCCCTGCTACCGACCATTCTTGGTCGGTGAGTCTTCTTATCTTTTATTTTAATTGATTCTGTTCTTTAAATAAATGATTATACTCAAGTAGTAGAGTCAAATAATGAAGAAGCTGAATGTGTTCCGCTACCGCGTTCAGCCTCTTTACATGGAGGTTCCACCATCCACAGAAGCAAACTACTTCTGTGGAACTCGGATCGTGAGATTCGAATGAGTGGAGAATACAAAGACCGCTTATCAGCAATTTCATTATTTGCGTAAAAGTGGCAACTATCAGAAGGTAGAGAAAGACCCTAAAAGGAGTACTCTATACTTCACAATGGCTACTAAAGAAGTAGAAGAATATAAATGAAATGACTTTCGAGTTTTATAAATCATAGTTCTATCTCAGAAATTCAAAATAGTTGATCTTGTCCAATATGAGGTGTTCTCGAATTGGAACCATGGAAAAGTCATGGAATGATTGAATTGAAATTCGGAACGAAGCAAGATGCTCGTATCCCCCACCTCAAGAGTTTATCTCTTACCCATATTGAGTCGAAGCATTGAGTACCTGTATCCTAATTTGATGGAGCACTAGTGTACCAGCCTTGGTGTTTTTCCAAGCTCTACAGGAGAGAAAGCCCGAAAGCTTGCTCATTGCTACTTGTGAAATTGATGAAAATTCACAAGGACAATCGATCCACATCAGCGAGAACTTCTCGGATTGACGATGTCTCCGAACTAATTTTTGAGTTGTTATTTTCCAAGTGACAACAGTAATATACTGATGTGGCGAGTGAAATCATTGTTGAATATGTGAGATACAACTGTGATGACTAGTAGGAAAAAGTCAGATCACAGAATTCAAAGCAAAAGATAAGGAAAAAGGTCTATCAAGAGTGAAGAAGCACAAATAGACTAACCGTCCAAAAGAAACAAAGGTTGTGAATAAAAATACCACACCATACGACTGAAAAAAAGTCGAAAAACAGAGAATAGGATAAAAAATCCTAACACAAAAGAAAACAGTTCTTCTGAAAAAAAACTAACTCTAAGTCTTAGCAAATCACAATCACTTCTAAATATTCATCTCAACAGATGAAGCCAGAAGAAAGTATTATTTGCCATCTTAAGACAGTTAGAAATTCATCAGAAAGCAAAACTATGAAACACTTATGCATCGGAAAAATTGATGGAAAAGTGAAAAACTGTCTTGTATAAAACAACGACAGCTGTTTAACGAGTGTACTTTTACAACCTCGTCAAACAATCAGTTGCATCATTGTGGACAACATCAGTTGCTTGTTTTGACTGGACAATACAACATCATCAATTGCAACATCTTGGCTCGAAGATGGACCAACAAGGACGATCAACTGCCTCGAAGATCTTGGCATCGTTCGTTCGGGACGAGCTTCTTGAGGAGCGGGGGATGTCAGTGCAGTCGACTCGATCAAGGACCAAGATGTTGACGGAAGGAGGAATGGAGCAGGGAAGATTGAAGTCAGGATTCGGAGTCAAGCTGGATTGTCAGAGCATCGGAGCACATATGAAAACTGTGGAGATCATCATGGATGGATCGTGTCATGCTGAGATGGATAGCCAGCAGAAGAAGAAGAACAGTGAAACTAATTGTAACTTTGTGATTATTTAATTTTTACGCTCGGGGACGAGCTTCCCGAAAGAAGGGGGATGTCATGCCCGTGCGTCATTGTGCCTAATGACGTCAAACCGTTTCTAGAAGTTTCTAGGTGCTCCCGGATCCTACTGATAAGAGTCTGTATTTAACCCCCTGCTACCGACCATTCTTGGTCGGTGAGTCTTCTTATCTTTTATTTTAATTGATTCTGTTCTTTAAATAAATGATTATACTCAAGTAGTAGAGTCAAATAATGAAGAAGCTGAATGTGTTCCGCTACCGCGTTCAGCCTCTTTACAGTACAAAACATCAGATTTGACGACAAATTTCATTTTTCATAGAATATTCCTTATCCTAAATAGTTTTCGATACGAAATTCGAACTCCTCATCTAATTTTAGCCTGAAAACATTTTAGCTGGAGTTCCTAGCTCCATTTTGAAGAAATTCGGTGTTTGCGTACTTTCGAAACTACAGTAACCCGGAAAATCGAATTTCTCGGAATCCTATCGATATGGGTATCAAAATGTCCGAAATTTTATGGGGAATCTGAAAACGATGGTTGTTTCCAGTAGAAAAAATGTTTAGAGGGTAAAAATCGAATTTATTTATAAGAAAAAGGGAAAAAAAGATGATAATGATAATGGGGAATGTGGGGGTTTTGGTGTATTTACATTCAAAAAATCGATGAAAATCCGGGGAAATATAGGAAAATCGGGGTCAAAATTCACAGAAAATAAGGAAGCTAGAAAAATGGGCTGAAATTTGGAATTTGAGCAAAAATGAGCCAAAAATGAGCAATTTGGGATTTTTTGGCTTTTTAGCTGAAATTTTCAGCATTTTAGGGTCAAAATGACCCAAAAATGATGAATTTGACCTCAAAAATTGGGAATTTCAGCTCTAAATACCTCAAAAATCGACATCTTTAGCTCAAAATTGGTGCTCAAATTGCGTAGCTCAAAATGGCTTAAAATGGCTCAAAATGATTGAAAAATGGCTCAAAAAACCGGCAAAAATCGCTACAAATTATTTCTTGAAATGAATCGATACAGTCTCTCCGTGCTTATTGGCTACCGTAGTCTTCGATCCATCAGATGAGTGGAGGGTGACGATTGGAATGTGATTCTTCTTGTTTTTCGTTCCATTTGGGAACATATTCTTGGCGTCGGAGATGAGCAGGGAGCCGATGTTGGCCATTGGCTGAAAATTTGAAATTTTGAAAAAAAAACAATTTTTTCGAAAATTTCCCCAAATTTTGATTTTTCGCAAATTTCAGGATTTTCCAATCAAAATATGCTATTTTCAATGCTAAATTCGAATTTCCCATCAAATTCTAGCCTAGAAACTTTTTTCCTGGGTCCCTAGCTCGATTTTGAGGAAATTCGGTGTTTGCGTACAAAACACCAAATTTGACGACAAATTCGGTTTTTCACTGGTATTTCAGAATCTAGAGTAGTTTTTGATGCTAAATTCGAATTTTGCATTGAATTCTAGCTTAGAAAAATTTTTCCTGGAGTCCCTAGCTCAATTTTCAGGAAATTCGGTGTTTGCGTACTTTCGAAGCTACAGTAACCCGGAAATTCAAATTTGAAGGAATTCTATCGATATGGGTATCAAAATGTCAGAAATTTCATATGAAATCAAGTATAAAAAACTATGAAAGTCCACAAAATGCTCGAAAAATTGCCTAAAGATGGTGTTTGCGTACAAAACACCAGATTTGACGACAAATTTCAATTTTATCTAGAAAATTGAAATCTGCGTTAATTTTCATTGCCAATTTCAAATTCCTTATCGAATTCTAGCCTAGGAACGTTTTTCTTTGAGTTCCTAGCTCAATTTTGAAGAAATTCGGTGTTTGCGTACTTTCGAAACTACAGTAACCCGGGAAATTCAAATTTGAAGGAATCCTATCGATATGGGTATCAAAATGTCGCGAATTTTATGGGGAATTCGAAAAATTGGGATTTGAAGCTCAAAAAAATCGATTTTTTTCAAATTTTCTCAAAAAAATTTCCTGACTGAAAATTTCGAATTTTCAGCTCAAAAAAATCGATTTTCAGCCATTTTTTCATCGATTTATCGATTTTTTGACTCATACTTTGATATCTCCCGTCGTGTACATCGGCACACCGTTTCGATCGGCAATCGCGATTCCAGACGCTCCAGTGTTGGAAATTCTGTAAAAAATCGATATGTTAT
Organism: Caenorhabditis nigoni; assembly: GCA_027920645.1. Lineage (NCBI taxonomy): Eukaryota > Metazoa > Nematoda > Chromadorea > Rhabditida > Rhabditidae > Caenorhabditis > Caenorhabditis nigoni. The sequence continues at coordinate 3,150,345 of CP115866.1, read as the reverse complement.
CGATTTTTTTTGGCTGAAAATTTCTGAAATTTTCAGCCAAAAAAATCAATAATCGCTTACGCCGTCGCCACATTGTTCACCAGTTTTGCCTCCATTTTTCTTGAAATTTTCAGGATTTTTTGTGCTGAAATTATCGATTTTCAGCTGATTTTTGAATTTTTATGAAAAATCGATTTTTTTCGTTTAAAAATCTTTAAAAATATATGAAAAATGGCTCCAAAAACCACCACCAGAAACCTCCAAAATTTAGAAAAAAAAACCCGGGAAAATCCAGAAAATTTGAAATTTTCAGACAAAAAAAAATTAAATAAATAATTACAGAAAATCACATCTTTCGTTTTTCTGGAATTAAAAAATAAGTGGCTGAAAATGGGAAAAATGGCAATTTTAGGGATTTTTTGGGCGGGAAATTTAAATTTTTAAATGAAAAATTAGCCAGAAAGTCAATTTCAGCTCGAAATTTCCAGATTTTTAGCTTAAAAATCGCATTTCTTGGGTCAAAATTGGACGTTTTGAAACCAAAAATCTAAAATTTTTTAGTCGAAATTCCCGATTTTCAGCTTAAAATATTCGAAAATTCGCATTTTTCGAGTCGAAATCGCTCATTTTCAGTCAAAAATCACTCTAAAAATTGCATTTTTCGAGTCAAAATGGCTTATTTTGAGCCAAAAATTGAGGTTTTCAGCTCAGAATTGTCTATTTTAGGCCGAAAAATCCAATTTTTAGGGTCAAAAATTCACATTTTCAGGCTCAAAATTGCTCAAAATCACTAAGAAATCGCATTTTTAGCGTCAAAATCGCTCATTTTCAGCCATTTTCAGCCAAATTTTTTCCAGAAAAAAGGGGCGGGGCTTACACATATAAAACTCGTATAATCGGGGGAGCACACACACTACGAAAAAGACAAAAAATCTACCAAAAGAACCAAAAAAAACACAAAAAATTGAGCGAAATTCGTTAGAGATATGACATGAATTTTCGATTTACACAGAAAAAATCGCAAAAAATCGATAAAAATCGATTTTTTCGGCAATCTGGAGGAATAAATATACGGGATATGTCTTAGAGAAAAATCTACAAAAAATTCAAAAAAAGTGATTTTTTCAGAGAAAAATCAATAACTTATATATTGGTGTATCCGGGTGTCAGAGAGGGGGCGGGGCGACTAGAAGACAGGTAGAGAGAGTGCAGGATTTGAAGAGAGACGCAGAGAAATTGGAATCATTTTCCGTGATGATGAGACGAATCTGAAAATGGAAAAATTGAAAATTTTTGAAAAAGTTTTTTTTTTTGAAAATCTGAAAATTTCAGTGATTTTCAGCCAAAATCACACATTTCCAATTTTTTTCGAGATTTTTCACTATTTCCATTAGATTCGCCATGAAATTTGCGACTTTTTGATACCCATATCGATGGGATTCCTTTAAATTTGATTTTTCAGGTTACTGTAGTTTCGAAAGTACGCAAACACCGAATTTCTTCAAAATGGAGCTAGGAACCTTGGGAAAAGTGTTTCAAGGCTAGAATTTGATGGGAAATTCGAATTTTGCATCAAAAACTACCTGAAAATTCCTAATTTCTAGTTAAAAGTGTAATTCGTCGTCAAATTTGATGTTTTGTACGCAAACACTAGGCCAAGGGCATTTTTCGATTTTTGTAACATAATGACTGGATTTTATACGAAAAAAATTTGGATGTTATGATACCCATATCGATGGGATTCCTTCAGATTTGATTCTTCGGGTTACTGTAGTTTCAAAAGTACGCAAACACCGAATATCTTCAAAATGGAGCTAGAAACCTCAGGAAATGCGTTTCTAGACTAGATTTTGATTGGAAAACTTGAATTTTGCATCTAACTATTCCAGTTCTGGATTTTCCAGTTAAAAGGGGAATTCGTCGTAAAGTTCGATGTTTTGTACGCAACTTCGGGATATCGCAATTTAGGGGCATTTTAGGCCGTTTTTCCTTTAATTTAGATCATTTTCAAGCTGTCTAAGCCAATTTTAAGGCATTTTCAGACAAAATTCCAGCCTCACCTGGTCTCTTAATCATTGGCTTGCGTGCTCCGATCGGTGGAATCGCTCCCAACAGTGGCATCTCTGGCGGGGGACTTCTTCCACCGTTCGATCCTCCAGATGAGTAGTGTCCTCCTCCACCACTCAAATGTCCACTTCTACTGTGTCGATTGCTCAGCGGTTGGAATCCTCCAGGAGCTCCTCCGCCTACTGTAGCTCCGCCCATCGATAGAAAACTCGAATCCGATGATCCTGGCATGTATTGATTTGTCAGGGAGTATTGATCGACGTATTGTGGATACTGTCGTCCTCCTGTACTTCTAGAACGTCGCCTATGCACGACGCCTTCTTTCTTGGCGGCGTTGGATTTCGATGACGTCGATTTCTCCTGGTCAGATGGGGATTCGGCTGGAAATTATGGTTTCGGTCGATTTTAGGCTAAATTCGAAAGTTTTATGCCATTTTAGGATGATTTTCGGGATTTTGGGGTCATTTTTGAGCTAAAAGTGCTCTAAAAACAAAGTAAAATGGCTTCCTAGATGGTGTTTCGGTCATTTTTAGATCATTTTGTTGCCGTTTCTAGGAGTTTTGGGGTCATTTTCAGTCTAAATTTGAAGATTTTAGGTCATTTTAGGCCATGTTTAGATCGTTTCAAGCCAAATTTAGATCGTTTTTAGACCGAAATGGACCATTTTTAGGCCAATAGACAATTTTTAGATAAAAATAGACCGTTTTCAGGTCAAAATGAATTGTTTTTAGACCGAAATTAACAACTTTTAGGGCAAAATTGACTATTTTAAGACAAAAATTGACCGTTTTTAGGCCAAAATTGACCACTTCTAGTCCGAAATTGACCGCTTTTAGGCCAAAATTGACCATTTTTAGGTTGAAATTTACCATTTTTCAGTCTGAAATAGGTCATTTTCAGACCAAAATCGATATTTTTCGGCCAAAATTGATCATTTTCAGATCGATTTTTTTTGGTAGATTTCGATCATTTCAGCTCAATTTTAACGCATTTTTTTTCGATTTAGGTCCAAATTAGATCGTTTTCAGCCATTTTAAACCATTTTCAGACGATTTTCAGCCATTTTCAGCTAGATTTCAACCAATTACCTACCTTGAACCAAATGACTTCTCCTCGTCGAACGTCTCCGACCCATTGACATTGATCCAGATGAGTAGTAGTCGGATTCATGGGGATTTCCACCGAGTTGCTGATTCGGGACATACGGCTCGGGCTCATCCCAAATTGGCTCATCCAGAGGGGATGGCGCCAGATCACGGTCCGTTCGAGAAATCGGACGATTCTGATTCTGAGAATTCGTGTTTCCAGGGAAGATGTCACGAGATCCCGGAGGTCCACCTCCACTCAGAATCTGCGCGGATTTGTAGTCGTCGAGCTGCTTTTTGAGCGACATCACGTCGTGGAACGATTTCGCCTCCAGTTTTAGGTATTCTCTCTGCAAAAATTGGATTTTTGGGGGAATAGGGGTGGATTTTGGGGTGTTTAGGACCATTTTAGTCGATTTTCAGTCAATTTTGGACCATTTTCAGCCAATTTCGAACTAATTTAGCCTATTTTCAGTCAAATTAGCTCGTTTCAGGTGTCTTTTTAGTGATTTTAAGCCCTTTTTTTGGTTAATTTTTAGTCAATTTTGGATCAATTTCGGCCAAATTAGGCGAATTTCAGGTCATTTTCAGCTGATTTTAGAGCATTTCAACTCAATTTTGAACAATTTGCAGCCATTTTCAGACTATTTTCAACCAAATTCGCTAATTTCAGATGTATTTTTAGTGGTTTTCATTCAATTTTCCGTCATTTTCAGACAATTTTCAGCCGATTTTGAGTCACTTTCAGTCGATTTAGGACCATTTTAGTCTATTTTTAGTCAATTCTGGACTATTTTCAGCAAAAATTGGACCGTTTCGGGTCAATTTTCACAATTTTCAGACCATTTGTGGCTCATTTTCAGTCAATTTCAGTCAATTTTAAGCCAAATTCGGTCTAAATCAAGTCCAGATCGTTCTAAACAAATTTCGACAAAAATTTCAGCTATTTCAGTCTGTTTTAAGCCAAAATTTGACAGATTTCAGCCTAAACTTTTTTGAACCGTTTTGGCGGGGATTGTAGTCATTTTCAGGCGATTTTTACGAATTTAAAGCTATTTTCCATCATTTTAGGTCGATTTCAGCCTAGTTTGGACCATTTTCGGTCGATTTTCTTGTCCCCCCCCCCCAGCCCCAAAAACCCCACCTCAATCCTCTTCACACTGGCATCCAACTCCCGAATCTTCTCATCCTTCTTCCTTATCACCGCATCCGTCTCCAGAAGCTGCTTATCCTTGGCAAATGCCTCATCTCTCAGCGTCGTGAACATCTTATCATTATCAGCCGCCTTGCTCATCGTCGAATTCAGATTCTTGAGCATCTCGTTGAGCCGATCTCCGAGCTCCTTCTTCTCCCCGGTGAGCTCCTCAATCTTTTTCTTAGATTCCAGTACTTCGGTTTCAGCGTTTTTCAGTTTCAGCTCGATTTCTATAGCTCCACGGGACTCCGTCTCGTTCTGACGCTCATACAGGTTACGGTAGCGCTGGACTTCTTTTTCTGACTGCTCCAGTTTTAGTTTCAGCCTAGATAACTCCTCTTGGGTCTCCTTCTGAGCCTTCTGAAGGTTCTCATCGTCTTCTAGGACCTTCTGAAGGTCCTTCTCCTTCTCCACGTCTTCAATATCTCCACAATCCGACCATCCAGATCCTCCGGATTCAGCAGCATCCGTCTTGGAAGCCTCCAACTCCGTTTCCAGCCGCTGTACCGTACCCTGGAGCCCTGAATTCAGCTCTCGTTCCTCGCCCAACTGCCGGCTGACCCTGTCAAAGTCCTCCTCCAGATTCTGAATCCTTCCAGCCAACGCCTTCTTCTCTGACGTCAGCTCCTGAATCTTCTGCTCATACTCATCCCCCTCCTGCTGCCGTCGTTCAATTGCCTCCTGCTGTCTACCGTATGCAGTTTGTTGCAACTCATTAAGCTCCGCCCTCGTCGTGTCCAGTTGTCGTGCCCAGTCCTGAATCTCATCTGACGCCTTCTGAAGACGTTCCTTGTAGTCGTTGGCTGTCTCGTTGAGCTGAGCAATCGTCGATTCTTTTTGCTCGGCGGCGTCACGGAGCTGGTTGTAGTGGATTTCAAAGTCGCGACGTTGGTTTAGCGAGGTTTGGAGCTCGTTTTGCAGGTTTTGGACTCTGAAAATCGGGATTTTTAGCTTGAAATTGCTCATTTTTGGGGCAATTTCAGCAGTTTTCAGCCATTTTTCGAGCTTTTCGACTCAATTCAGCTCATTTCTAGGTCAAAATTCGTCATTGTAAGCTCATTTTGGGGTAATTTCGATGATTTACAGAGTTTTCGGCCCATTCCTAGGTCGAAATTAGTCATTTTCAGCTATTTTCAGAGCATTTCAAGTCAATTTTGGACCATTTTCAGCCGATTTTAGAACATTTCAGGAGAATTTGTAGTGATTTTCAGCCGTTTCTAGTCTATTTTTAGTGGTTTTTGGATCGATTTTATTCGATTTTAGACGATTTTAGACCATTTTAGGGGTATTTTGATCATTTTTCGACTATTTCGGCTCTAAATTTGCTCATTTTCAGCCATTTTCAGACTATTTTCAGCTAAATTTGCTCATTTTAGGTGCATTTCTCAGTTATTTTCAGCTATTTTCAGAGCATTTCAAGTCAATTTTGGACCATTTTCACCCGATTTTAGAACATTTCAGGAGAATCTTTAGTGATTTTCAGCCGTTTCTAGTCTATTTTTAGTGGTTTTTGGATCGGTTTTATCCGATTTCAGACGATTTCAGGTCTTTTTAGGGGTACTTTTAGCCGATTTGGAGCCATTTTTAGAGCATTTTAGGTCTAAATTTACTCATTTCCAGCCATTTTCAGTCAATTTTCACACTCACTGCTCTCTCAACGCCAACAACTCTGGCTCATGATTTGGCATCTGCTGCTGCTGGGGTTGTTGTTGTTGTTGAACACCATTCTGCTGAATATTCTTTATTTCAGCTTCTTTGGTTTGAAGTTGAAGGAGGAGTTGCTTGTGTTTCGTCACCAGCTCGAAGTAAGCTCTGAAATTCGAATTTACTGGATTTTCAGCGTTTTGGGGTCATTTTTAGCTATTTTAGAGCTGATTTTCAGGGTTTTGGGGTCATTGTGAGGCCATTTTCATCAATTTCGGGTCATTTCTAGCCGATTTGCAACACTTTTCGGTTTATTTTAAGCCGTTTTTAGGAATTTAGGGTCATTTTAAGCTATTTTAGAGCCGATTTCCAGCATCTTGAGGTCATTTTCAGCTACCCTAAGGTATCAATTTTCAGCGGTTCTAGAGCCGATTATCAGCATTTTATGGTCATTTTAAGCTGATTTTTAGCATTTTAGAGTGATTTTAAGCCAATTTTCAGCCTTTTTGAGCTATTTTAAGGTCATGTAAAGTCGATTTTCAGCTATTCCCGAGCCGATTTTCAGCATTTTTGACCCATTTTCTGCTTTTTAGAGCTATTTTAATAACACTAAAAGTCGATTTTCAGCGTTTTAGGGTCATTTTCAGCTATCCAAGAGTCGATTTCAGCATTTTTGGGTCATTTTTGGTCAATTTTCAGCATTTTCAAGTCAAAAACTCACTGTCTATCCGAAATATCCGTCGAATCACCTCCCGAAGACAAGCTTCTGACGATAATATAGAAAACTAGGGAGGCTAGCACGAACGTCAAGTTGATATACATCAAAATGGAGCCATCTGATACGTTTTCGAGGCCCAGAGAGCTCCGAATCGCCTCCAGAATTCCAGAAGACGTCGGTGGAGGCGTGGGCGGAAGGTAATGGTGTCCCTGGGCGTCTTCATAGGGTTTAGATTGCTCAGCTTCTCGTTTTTGGCGTCGTTCTTCTTCCCATTTCAGGAATTCCTCCTCTTCCGGAGAAGCTGCTGGGGGTACTGTAGTTGCTTCTGGAGCAGCGACTACGTCTTCTGAATGACTGTGTCCGTGGACGTCGTGCGCGTGGGCGTGGTGGGATTCTGGAGCAGCTTCTGGAGGTGTCGTGACGGATTCTGGAGGCGTTGGCGGTGTCTGCAATCCATCACAATTCTCTTTGTAGCAGTGGCCCTTGAAAAACAGGGGGTCATTGCTCAGCTTTAAAAGAAATGGGAAATCTCGATTTTCAGTCAATTTTTGAACCATTTTCAGACAAATTTGGACCATTTTAAGCCAATTTTTCGAGCATTTTGGCTCAAAAATCGCCCATTTTTCAAATTGCTCAGCTTAAAATAAAGACGTACCGTAAGCTCGTCCTGTTGAACTGGAAGCGCTTGAGTGTCTGGAATCGTCGGTGGTGGTACTGTAGTTGGCTCCTCTGGCTGCTGAGCAATCGGGGATACTGTAGCCGGATCCTCAGCAATTGGGGATACTGTAGTTGCTGGCTCCTCTTGCTGTTGAGCAATCGTTGGGGTTACTGTAGCTTCTGGCTCCTGAGCAATCGGTGGGGGTACTGTAGTTGTGGGCGGGATGTACTGAGCAATTGGTGGAATAGCTTCTGGAGAGAGTTCTGGAGCTGGGGTTACTGTAGGCAGAGGAATATCCTCTGGAGCCGGCGTAGGCTGAGCAATGGGCTCCGTTGGCTGGATAGCGGGCTCCTGGGGTACTGTAGACGCTTCTGGAGCCGTCTGAGAGTCTGTAGGCTGAGCAATCGTCTCCTGGGTTACTGTAGCCGTCTCCACAGGCAGCGAGCTCAAAATCAGCGGCTCTTCTGGGGATTTCGCCATTCTTTCCTGCTCCTCCGCAATCAGTCGTTCAATTTCCTTCTCCATATCGGATGGGTCCATTTTTGGAGGATTTGGAGCACTTCCGAGCACATTTTGAAGGTTTGGGACCACTTCTGGAGCTTTTTGGGCAGTTTCTGGGGTCAAATCTGGCATTTTTTGAGCATTTTGAGCCGATTCTTCGGGAATTTTCGGCACCAAATCTGGCATTTTTACGACTTCTGGCGCATTTTCAGCAGGAATTTTCGCAGTTTCTGGCACTTCCTGAGCCTTTGGTGCCCCATGACTGTGCCCATGACCGCCATGAGAGTGTCCATGACCACCATGACTATGTCCATGACCTCCAGAATGCGCCGGTTCTGGAATCGGAAGTGGTTCCGGGGCTGGAAGTCCGTTTTCAGCGGCCGCCTGAGCGTTTTTAGCGTTATAATCGCGGACCAAATCGGTTTCTGAGTGTAGGAATCCAACGATGCGCTTATCACCAGTGTCTGCGGGATTCTGTGATATCATCAGCATCTCCTTCTTCTCGTCGATCGCTGAGCGGAGGAATTCGGCGAATGGCAGGATGTCGATGGCGCCGGCGTAGAAGAAGCCTGATGGACCTTCGCCGTTTAGCTGGAAAATGGAAATTTTGGGGTTTTTAGGGGGTGAAAATGAGGTTTTAGGGGTTAAAATGGGCTGAAAATGCGTCTAGATTGGCTGAAAACAGCAGATTTTCAGACGTTTTTCAACTTTTTCGGACCGAAATTTCGTGATTTTTTAAGTTTTTTCGACTTAAAATGGGCTGAAATTGTCTCTAGAACTCCTAAAAATTGCTAAAAATCGATTTTTTCGACTCAAAAAGTTCATTTTCACCGAAATTGAATTTTTGGAAATTTTCCAAAAATGGATTTTCAGCTATTTTTCAACTTTCTAGGTCGAAATCTCGTGATTTTTCCAATTTTAGGGCTTAAAATGGCCTGAAATTGTCTCCAAAATGACTGAAAATGCCTCTAGATCGGCTAAAAAATTCTTAAAATCGAAATTTTCAAGTCAAAAAGTATAAAAGTCGAATTTTTCGCTTATTTTTTTCAACATTTTTTCGAAAATATCGAATTTTTGAAAATTGGATTTTCAGCTGAAAATGGCGATTTTGAGGGTTTTACGGGCTGAAAATGATCCTAAAATAGCAAAAAATGGCTAAAATTCGATTTTTTCGACTCAAAAAAGTCAATTTCTACCCCAAAATTGGATTTTTTTCGATTTTTAAATTCGCCAGAACTGGATTTTCAGCCATTTTTCAACTTTGCTAGATCGAAATTTCGCGATTTTTCAAATTTTCGGGGTAAAATGAGCTGAAAATGCCTCAAAAATCGGTAAAAAAAGCTGGAAAATCGTATTTTTTGAGTCAAAAAGCCTATTTTAACCCAAAAATTGAATTTTTCAGAAATTTTTGAAATTTCTAAAAATACGATTTTCAGTCATTTTTCAACTTTTCTAGACTGAAAATTCGCGATTTTTCCAATTTTTTGAGTTAAAACAGACTGAAAATGGTTCTAAAATCCCAAAAAATGACTGAAAATCGCAATTTTGAGTCGAAAAGTACAGAAATCGAATTTTCTGAAAAATCCTATTTTTCAACTGAAAACCTCGAATTTTCAGACTTTCTAGATCAAAATTTCGTGATTTTCATGAATTTTCAACCTAAAAATAACAATTTTGAGCTGAAAATTGAAAATTTCGAAAAAAATTTTTTTTTGATTTTTCAAAATTTTTCAAAGTCAAAAATCGGATTTTCAGTCATTTTTCCAACTTTCTAGGTCAAAATTTCGTGATTTTTCCAATTTTTCACATTTAGAAACTCCTAAAAATCGATGAAAACCCACTTTTCCCTCCATAATATCGGGTCGATCGCTGAACTTCACCGCCACCACCGATATAATCGCGTTTTCGGCCAAATTCAGAAAACTTGGGTCGTTATTGATGCCCATTACCCGTTTGACGCGTGCTTTGAATAGAACTTCTGGAAAATTCCAAAAATTTGACTTGAAAACCAAAAAATCCTGAAAATCTACCTTCACACTCGGTATTCCCGCATAATTTTGATTTTCTCGACACTACCGCCTGTTTAGCAGTGTAACCGGCATGAAATAGGACGATGAGAGCCTGAAAATCGTGTTTTTCGCGAAATTTGACTCTAAAAATGGCAAAAACTCACTAAAATGACACCTGACCATTTGGGCGGTTCCATTCGGTTTTTGACCGGCTAATTATGGATAATTATCTGCAAAATAGGTTTAATTAGGGTAATTAATCAATTTTTCTATAAAATTTTCCAGAAAAAACCAAAAAAATCGGTGAAAAACGGTTGAAAATCGGATGATCCGGGTGCGACACGTGTAGAACATAGGCTCCGCCCACTTTTTCCGCAAGCCCGCGGCAGGGGGTTTTGCAATTGTGCGGCGCGGGCATTGAGTTTTCTTTCTTTTACATTTAGGAAGATTTTCAGAGTTTTTCAGAGTTTCAGAGCGGAAATTAGGGTTAAATTAGTGGAATTCAGCTGAAAAAATTGCTAAAATGTGCTAGAAATTTAAAAATCTCAAGAAAAAATGCGGAAAATCTTTAAAAAATCGAAAAAAAAGCCAAAAACTCGAAAACCATGAAAATCTGAAAATTTTGCCCAGAAATGATGGTTTTGGCTAACGGAAACTGCTTAAAATCGCTGAAAATCGCACATTTTTGCGGAAAAAAACTGGAAAATTACCTAAAAATTTGTAAAAATCAGAAAAATCTCGAAAATTCAAAAATTGGATTTTTGGCTGAAAATCTGAAAATCCAGGTATTCTGACTCAATTTTTGCTGTAAAAATTGATAAAAAACACCTGAAATAAATTTCTGAAAATCTAAAAAATGCGAAAAAAATCCAAAAAATTGAATTTCCGAAAAATTTCAAAAAATTCAAATTTTAACAAATTTCTGGCAGAAAATCCCATTTTTCGGCTCAAAATTTTTTAATTTTTGCTTTGAATTGTGCTTAAATCGATAAAAAAATCTGAAATTTCGCTGAAAATGACCTAAAAATCAGAAAAAATTGAAAAAAATTTTTTTTCAAAATTTTCAAATTTTCAGCCAAAAAATGAATTAAAAATCGTCTTTATTTTCAGTCAACAGATAAATATTTAAGTAAAGAAATCGGGGGGAAAATGATTCACATGAGATTTTTCACAGTGCAAAAACAAAAAAAAATCAAAAAATTGCAAAAAAAATTGGGAGATTCAGCTCTGAAAATGCCAATTTTCAGCCAAAAAAAATCGTCAAAAATCGGCTGAAATCGGGTAAAAATTGCTGAAAAAGACGAAAAAAGCAGCTTTGGGGGTTAAAGTAACAAAAAATGACATTATAAGAGTCAAAAATGGGGTTTTGGGGGTCAGAAATGGGTGAAAATCGATTTCAAATGCTTAAAAAGGGTCAAAAATGAGGGTTTTTGGGGTCTAAAAAGGCTAAAAATCGATTTTACAGGCCTAAAAACGGGCCTAAATGTACACATTATCATTATCCCTCTCATCATAGGCATGATGACGTTGCAAATACTGTGGATACGTGTCATTTTGATAGTATACTGTAGCCGGGTGTTGATGGTGGTACTGTAGTACCGTACTCTCATTGTACAGTACTCTCATTTCCGATGAGCAAATTGACACGGAATACTCGGAAAGGGAGCCAGATTCGTCTGTGTAGCGTGTCAGTTGATGGTGGCGGTAGTGTCTGAAAATAGGGGTGGTTTTTGGCTGAAAATGACTGAAAATGGCTGAAAATAAGCTAAAAACCGCAAAAATCGAGTCATTTTCAGTTGAAAAGTGTCAAAAAATAGCTGAAAATTGTAAAAATTGACCAAAAACAGTCCAAAAACGGCTAAATTGATCAATTTTAGCCTTTTTAGTAACTTTCCGCCATTTTTCATGATTTTAGGCGCAATTTTAGGCTCGATTTTAGGCTTTTTAGGCACAATTTAGGCTCGATTTTAGGCTTTTTAGGCACGATTTTAGGCTTTTTAGGCTATTTCAGGCGTTTTTTTAGGCTATTTCAGGCGTTTTTTTCACATTTTTAGGCGCAATTTTAGGCTAGTTTAGGTTATTTTAGGCTCATTTTCAGCTTTTTTTTTCAGAATTTAGGCTATTTTAGGCACGATTTCAGGCGATATTCACGATTTTAGACTCATTTTCAGGCGATTTTCGTCTTGAAATGACCCATACAAGCCTAAAATGGGCCTTAACTAGCCTAATATAAGCCTGAAATGACTCAAAATAGACATATGGGCCTAGATTCGACTAAAACCTTCTAAGCCGAAGTGGACAATTTTAGGCACTTTTAGGCTAATTCTAGGCCAATTTTCAGGCTTTTAGGCTCATTTTGGGCTATTTTCAGCCATTTTTCGATGATTTTTAGGTCGAAATAGGTCAATTTTGATGGTTTTTGACCCAATTTTTTGCTATTTTCAGCCTATTTCCCTTCCCTACTTCTGTTGCTCATATCGCATCGCGGCTTCTTCGGCCTCCTGCTCCTCCCTCAACATTTCATCACAGACATCATCAAAAACTCGTTGCCGGGACACGAATTCCTCGACTTCTCGCCGTTTTTTGCCATCTTTCCACTCGAAATACACACAAAATGTGTAGAATCCATGGAAAATGGCCATGCAAAGACACAGTAACCCGTAGAAAAGCGAATTTTGTTGATTTTGTGCCGAGAGGGACCAGGCGAACGCGACGGACATCGAGGTGGCGGCGATTAGGAAGAAGGCCTGGAAAAATTGGGGAAAAAAATTATTATTTTAGGCGTAAAATTAGCTAAAAATGAGCTTAAATCGTCTAAAATAGGCCTAAAATGGGCCTAAAATAACTCAAAATAGGCCTAAAATCATTCAAAAAAGCCTAAATTAGGCCTAAAATGGCTCGAAATAGGCCTGAATTGGGCCTAAAATGGCTTAAAATAGGCCTAAAATAGGCTTAAGTAGGCCTAAGATAAGCCTAAAATGACTGAAATAAGGCCTAAAATGGGCCTAACATGACCCGAACTAGCTTAAAATGAGCCTGGATTCCAGGAACAACCCAAAATAGGCATAAAATGGCTCAAAATAGGCTTAAACTGGGCTTAAAATGACCTAAAATAGCCTAAGCTGGGCCTAAAATAGGTCTAAAATGACATAAACTAGCCTAATAGGGGCCTTAAATGACTCAAAATGGGCCTAAAATGACTCAAAAATAGCCTAAAAAGGGCCTAAAATGACTCAGAACAGGCCTAACATGAGCCTAAAATGACTGAAAAAAGCCTAAAATGACATAAACTAGACTAACATGGGCCTAAAATCACTCAAAATAGGCCTAAAATGGCATAAACTAGCCTACTAGGGGCCTAAAATGGCTCAAAATGGGCCGAAAATGACTCAGAATAGGCCTACATTAGGCCTAAAACAACCTCACCTAGGCCTAAACTAGGCCTAAAATGACTCAAAATAGGCCTAAAATAGGCCTACAATAACTCAAAATAGGTCCAAGATGGGCCTAACATGACCCAAAAAAGCTAAAAATTACTCAAAATAGGCCTAAAACGACTCAAAATAGGCCTAAAATGGGCCTAAAATGACTTAAAATAGGCTAGAGTTGGCCTTAATATGCCTAAAATCTTTTACGCCAAATTAGGCCATTTTAGGCCATTTCAGGCCGATTTTCAGCATTTTTAGGCTATTTTTAGCTATCCCAGCCGATTTTTAGTCCTAATATCGCCTGAAAATGACCCCGAATAGGCTAGAATCGGTCTAAACTGGCCTGATTAGGCATAAAGCCTTCTAGGCCAAATTAGGCTATTTCAGGCATTTTTAGGCCAATTCTAGGCCGAATTAAGGCGATTTCAAGCTGTTTTTCAACTATTTTTGCCTTAAATTAGCCTAAAATGGCCTAGAATAGGCTAGAATTGGCATAAGATGGCCTGAACAGGCCTAACGCCTTCTAGGCTAAATTAGGCAATTTTAGGCAGTTTCAGGCTATTTTTGGGCTGTTTTTGGCAATTTTAAGTTCATTTTCAGCTTCAGACATTTTCATTCAATTTTCAGCCAATGTTTCAGCCAATTTTCAAAATTTACCTCAATAAGTCCCAACGGAGCCATCAAATATGGAATTTTCTCGATCAGGGCGATGAAACTGAGAATAATCGATATGATCCAGAAAATCGATATCGCACCAATCACAATCAGACACCACGGAGTATCGATGTTCAGGAAATTCGGCAGGAAGCTTTTCTGGATCGGTGGAATGGAAATTGCCAGAATGCACAGGATTTGGGGGGTTGTCAGGGCGGTTAGCAGGTGGAAAATGGCCTGCAAATTCGAAAAAATCGATAGTTTTTGGCCTAGAAAGGGTTTTTTGAGTTTTGGCGGCAATTTGAAATTTTTGAAAAAAAATTTTTTTGAATTCTTTCAATTTTTACCATTTCTAGGTCGATTTTTTGCGATTTCAGCAATTTTTGATTAGTTTCTAGCTCAAAATTAAATTATTTAGTGGTTTTTTAGCCTTTTTTCCTCCTACCCTATTCGAAACACATCCACAGCAGTGTCGCGTCGGCTGGAACGTTGGCAACGGTAGCATAAAGCTACAATCGGCGATTTTGACCATTTTTGGCTGAAAAAATGGGGGAAATTGCAGAAAAAACGAAGAAAAACGGTTGAAATTGAGCTAAAAATCGACTAAAAACAGAATAAAAGTGTTTTCGCGGCGAAACTTCTACGAATTTTGTGATGCTGCGCCTTTAAAGTACGGTAGCTAATGTTTTAAAGGCATTTTCAGCGATTTTAAGCTATTTTAGCTAGAATTTCAGGGTGTTTTGGGCAAAATAATGTGTCAAAAAATTGAAAAAAATTTTTAAAACAAAATTTTAGCTGAAAATCCAAAAAAATCGGCTCAAATCGGCTAAAAATGCTAAAATCAAGCTTTTCGCTGCGAGACCCAACAAACTTTTTGACTATGAGCCTTTAAGAAAGACTACGGTTTACTAGTTTTTTATCGGATTTTCGATGATTTCCTCGATAAAAACCTGATTTTTTCGGGGAAAATTGATGAAAAATTTATTACAAAAAATCGATAAAATTCAATGGAATGCAAATTATTATATATGTCAAAAAATACTTGAAAAGAAGGCACAAAATATTGATTTTTAGGAAAATTTCAGAAAAAAATGCTTTAAAAATTATATAAATCTGTTCAGGACCAGTAATTCTGGGGCTTAAAATATGTATGAAAAATAATAGGTCAAAAAATCGATAATCGATGTTTTCAAAAGTTAGCTTAAAAATCAATTTGTCGCCTGCGCCGCCACACGTTTTTCCTTCAATTTCAGCTTCTCGAAAGCCTCGTAGTCCACTGGTGGCGAGTCTGGACGAGTGATCTGCAAAAATATCGATTTTTGAATTTTGAAAATTCAAATTTCGCGGGGTGGGCATTCGCGCTCCAGTGAGAAAGACGTACCTCAGTTTCAACGGTTTGCGAGGCAACTTCAGCGTGATCCGATCGATTCAAAGTTGCATTGCTCGTCTCTTTGGCAGCCATGGATCTGAAAATTTGGATTTTTTCTCAAAAATTTTTTTTTGGTAGATCAAAACGTTTTTTGGACTTTTCAAACCTAGTTTTCATGGAAAAATTTGAATAAAGCGCGTTTTAGCTTTTTTTAGCTTCAAAATGAGCCTAAACACGACTAGTCTAGCTCAATTTTGAGCTTTGACCTACGCGTTGCGGTTGCGTCGCGGTTGGTAGGTCAAAATTCAAAATTGAGCTTGCCTAGTCGTGTTTATACTCATTTTGAAGCTCTCGACAAGGCAAATTGGGTGCGTTCATCGAAAAGTTCGAATTTTGGTTTTCTAAACCAAATCCTTAAGATGAGCTCGTAACTTGCGTTAAATTCTGAAAAACCAAACATTCTTCAAAGATTTTTGAATTCAGCTTGCTAAGAGCTTCAAAACGAGCCCAAACACGACTAGTCTAGCTTAATTTTGAATTTTGACCTACCAACCGCGACACAACCGCGACGCGTAGGTCAAAATTCAAAATTGAGCTAGCCTAGTCGTGTTTATACTTATTTTAAAGCCCTAAATAAGAGAAATTCATATCTTCAATTTTCAGTGGAGCTGGGTGAAAGCTAAAAAAGTTACGGCAGTTTGAAAAATGCTTCATCTTATAGGTGTGGACTAGAAAGTCAAAGTTTTTGTTTTTTGATCCTAAATCCAGACTTGTCGTTCTGAGAGCTTCAAAACGAGCCCGAACACGACTAGGCTAGCGCAATTTTGAATTTTGACCTACCAACCGCGGCGCGACCGCAACGCGTAGGTCAAAACTCAAAGTTGAGCTGTCCTAGTCGTTTTTGGGCTCATTTTAAAGCTCTCAACCTGCCAAATCTGAATTTCCAGATGAAAAGTCATGATTGCTCACCTTAAGGTCCCCGAAAAGGCTTTCTCATTGATATGTGGTTTTCTATAAATTCCAGCCTCATATTGGTCCCATTGACTGTCCGACGCGGCCATCGAAGCGGACTCTCCTTTTTTGATGGTCCCATTTCTCTTCTTAAAAGTGTCATAATAGGTCTCATAACCATCGCCACCGTAGTTCCCTGGCTGATAAGAAGCTTCTGGAAATCCTCCAGTGGCTCCAACATAAGCTGGCTCCTCGTAGGCCCTTCCACGTGGCATGGTACCGTACACCGATTCGGGTCCAGTGATAATGGGTCCATCACCAGGTGGTGGTGAGTTTGGTCGCATGAAATGCGGGGGTGGTGGCGGGAAAAATGGAGGATACGGTCCTCGGAACATCATAGGGTGTGGTGGTGGCATGAAGCCACGTGGCGGTGGTCCCATGGGGAAATGCGGGGGTGGTGGGCCCATGAAATGATGGGGAGGTGGTCCCATACGACCCATAAAATGTGGTGGGGGCACGAAGCCACGTGGCGGTGGTGGTGGGAAGAAGCCAAATGGGGGTGGTGGAGCCATCATGGGGTAGCCATGGTGCATGGGGTGGGGATGACCACCATATGGGGGTCCTCGATAGGACAAGTCGTTGTCGGAGCCGGCACGTCTCATGGGTTCCTCGAAGGGGACAAGTGCTCCTCGGATTCCTCCTGAAAATAGTGTTTTTGTTGGATTTTAGGTGAATTGGGACACTTTAAAGGCTCATGATCCTACCAAAAAAACAAGATTTAGTTTCGAATTTAACAATTTTGAATTTACGACGTCAAGAGCTTCAAAATGAGCCCAAACACGACTAGGC
The DNA here is from genome assembly GCA_027920645.1 of Caenorhabditis nigoni. Classification (NCBI taxonomy): domain Eukaryota; kingdom Metazoa; phylum Nematoda; class Chromadorea; order Rhabditida; family Rhabditidae; genus Caenorhabditis; species Caenorhabditis nigoni. Next base: position 3,133,238 of record CP115866.1, on the reverse strand, counting down.
TAGCTCGATTTTGAGTTTTGACCTACGCGTTGCGGTTGCGTCGCGGTTGGTAGGTCAAAATTCAAAATTGAGCTTAACTAGTCGTGTTTGGGCTCATTTTGAAGCTCTAAACATGAGAAACTTGAAAATTCAAAGGTTATAGTTCTAGCACAAGAATGAGCCAAGATACGGTAGAATTAAAAATTCGAAAAATTTGGAATTTCGAAATTTTTGAAAATATTTGTTTTTTTTTTCCAATAATTTTGAATTTAAATTGAAATTTCAGAATTTGTTGCGTTTTAAGCTTCAAAATGAGCCTGAACACGACTAGGCTAGCTCAATTTAAAATTTTGACCTACCAACCGTGACGCGACCGCACCGCACTGGTCAAAATTGAAAATTGAGCTTGACTAGTCGTGTTTGGGCTCATTTTGAAGCTCGAAACTTGAGAAATTTGGAAATTAAGAAATTATAGTTCTAGCAGAAGAATGAGCCAAGATACGGTACAATTTGAATTTCGAAAAAATTTGGATTCTTAAAATTTCCCGATTTTCAGTTATTTTTTGACTATTTTTCAGAATTCATATTGTTGAGAGCTTCAAAATAAGCCCAATCACGACCAGGCTAGCTCAATTTTGAATTTTGACCTATCAACCGCGACGCGACCGCAGCGCACTGGTCAAAATTTAAAAGTGAGCAAGACTAGTCGTGTTTAGGCTCATTTTAAAGCTCTCAGCTTCCCCAATTCATATCTCCCGCTCAAAAATATCCTAAATGCTCACCAGTCTCACTAGCGGCCTTCTTATTTTTGTTGTGATTGACCAAACTGCTGCTAATCGAAACACTATCGTACTCCCCGTCCTGTTGCCGTCTCTCTTGCCAATTTTTCATATTCTTCTCCTCGATTCCATGTGGCACGTCTTCTTCAAACGAATTCTCCTCGATTTCACTGGATGGTGAGTTTGGCGAACGCTCGCCAGTTGATCCTTCTCCTTCTTTGATTGCTTTCAGGCCTGAAAATAAGGAAAATTTGGAATTCGGGACTTTAATTTTTGAATTTGGCGCGTTCTGAGCTTCAAAATGAGTATGAACAAGTCTATAATACAGAGAAGTGGGTTAGAGACGCAGTGTGTCTCGCTTCTCTGACGCTCTAGCTTTTTTCTTCAAACTAAGGTAACTTTCCTATATTTAATCTAATTTCAATGAAAATTACAGTAATCGGTTTGTCTTGTTCAGAGCTTCAAAATGAGTACAAACATGGCTAGGCTCTGTCCATTTTGATTTTTCGACTTTCTTCACCTTAAAGGCGCATGAGGGTCCAGAATTTCTGAAATTTGTCAAACTTAGTCGTGTGGGTACTCATTTTGAAGCTCTTAACAAGTGAAATTCAAATCTTCTCGAAAATTTTCGCTATTTGGATTTTAAAGGAAGTTATGAGGCTGATAACGCTTATCTTAATGATATGGCCTAGAAATACACCAATGGTGGCCTAGGAATGAGCCTAAACACAGAAATTGCTTAATTCGAGTGGTTTCTCTAGATTTGTCTTGTTAAGAGCTTCAAAAAAAGTACCAACAAGCCTATATCCCCTCTCTTTTTAAAATTTCGGGGTCCATGCGCCTTTAAACTCAAAAAGTCAAAGTGGGCGGAGCCTAGTCGTGTTTATGCTCATTTTGAAGCTCTTGACTAGCCAAATCGATTGCTCTAGTTTTGATCACAATTGGCCTAAAACTGAGAAAGTTATGCGCCTTTAAATATGGAGGTTAGAGTGCAGAGAAGCGAGACACACTGCGTCTCTAACCTTACAGTGGGCGGATCCTAGTCATGATTTTACTCATTTTGAAGCGATTGACTTGTAGAGTTCAAAATTGATAGTTTCGAAAGTTAATTCCAAATTTCAGGGTGGTTTATGCGCCTTTAAAGGGACAAGACTCACCAGGAATACGTTCATCCATTCTCAAATGCATAGTTTCGGTATAAGCATGGACCATGCATCGAACGAGCGCATTTGCAGCCTTGACATTTGTGCAAATGAATCCGTGACATTCCAGAACTTTGACACCAGTGGTCCGCCGGAAAATTGCAGCGAAAATTGGTGGATGAGGGGAATGTGGAATATTAGCAAATGGGGAATCCAGTGGCATGAATTGTTCCCCACCACCGGCGACACTTAACTCCCCAACGTTCACATATCGAACAGCGGCACAGTAATGCAGAGTGATTATCGGGAAAAATACGGTTTCCGTCTTCTTCTCGCCTTCAATATACTCCAAAAGGACACCATTCGACCAGACGGATAGCCTGAAAACCTCATTTATACTGTTGACTGACTTTTGAAATGACGATTTTCGAATTCGGGAGATAAAGGGCTTTAAAATGAGCCCAAACACGACTAGGCTAGCTTAATTTTGAATTTTGACCAATGCGTTGCGGTTGCGTCGCGGTTGGTAGGTCAAAACTCAAAATTGAGCTAGACTAGTCGTGTTTGGGTTTATTTCAACACTCAAAACGTGGAAAATTCAAAAATATAAGTTTCAACCGGAAGTATAGAGAATGAAAAAAGTTATGACAAAATTTAAATTCTAAAAAAATTTGAATTAACTTTTTTTGTCCATTTTCTCAGTAAACTTAAAAAAGTAGCTGCTCGGATGTTAGTTATTTGAATTTGTGACGTTTTGAGCTTTACAATGAGCCTAAACACGACTAGTCTAGCTCGATTTTCAATTTTGACCTACCAACCGCGACGCGACCGCAGCGCGTAGGTCAAAATTCAAACTTGAGCTAACCTAGTCGTGTTGGGGCTCATTTTAAAGCTCTCAATATGAGAAATTCAAAATTTCAAATTTCACTTCGAAAAATTTGAATTTGAATCTAGAAAAATCCAAAAAAAAAATTTTCAAATTCCCAAATTAGGACTCCACTTACCAAGAATCAATACCCCGAGTATCCGGTGACTCCTGAATTGGATATCTCTCTTTCAATGGTTGTTGAATGCCTTGAAGTCCATCTTTGGTGATGGTTGGTACCGAACTGCCAATGTACAGTACCCGGCACCGGCATAGTGGTAACGGCATCTGGAAAATTAGAATTTTAGGATAGAAAAAGATACAACTGAGATTTGAAAACAAGAAATTCGAATTCGGAACGTTTTGAGCTTTAAAATAAGCCTGAACACGCCTAGGATTGCTCAGTTTTGAGTTTCGACATACCAACCGCGACGCGACCGCAACGCACAGGTCGAAATTCAAAATTGAGCTAGACTAGTCGTGTTTATGCTCGTTTTGAAGCTCTCGTTGAGCTGAATTCAGAAATACAAGTTTTGATACAATTTGGAATATAAAAAGCCGTTTAAGTTTCAAAAATAAAATTTTCCGAAAAATGAAAACCACTTTCCCCCACAAATTTAACCCAAAAAAAAGCCAGTAAACTAACAATAAGTATGCAAAGCAATAATAATTTGTGAAGAGTGAAGAAAAACGAGAAAAACAAAAAAAAGAGGGAAAATTGAGATGAGTGTGTGTTTGTATATAACTAGTTATGGTATGGTACTTGTTAGTTGTTCTGTTGGCAGAAAAACAGAGAAAAATATGTTTTTAACATCAAAATTCAAATTCGGCACGTCAAGAGCTTCAAAATGAGTATAACCAAGCCTATATTCCCTTGAAATGGGTTAGAGACGCAGTGTGTCTCGCTTCTCTGCACTCTAGCCTTTTTCAAACTACTGTAACTTTCTTAGTTTTGGTCCCATTCTTTTGAAAACTAGTGCATTTAATTTGGCTGATTGAGAGCTTTAAAATGAGCTTAAACATGACTAGGCTCCGCCCATTTTGATTTTTCGAGTTTAAAGGCGCATGGGCACCGAAAAATTCAAAATTGAGCTATCCTAGTCGTGTTTAGGCTTGTTTTGAAGGTTTTTATTAGCCAAATTGATTGCTAAAATTTTCAGTGTGATTAGACTGAAACTAAGAAAGTTACAGGACTTCTAAGCTAGAGAGGGTAGAGTGCAGAGAAGCGAGACACACTGCGTCTCTAACCTCAAAACTCAAAGTGATGAGATTCTAGTCGTGTTTAAGCTCATTTTGAAGCCCTTAGCGAGGCAAGTTTGATATAAACAAAATTTTTGAGCTAGCTTCATTTTGAAAAAAGTTATGTCTCTTTGAATATATTCTTTTTAGCTTGAAATTCGGAATTTTTCAGTTTCTGTTACAAATTTTCAATTTTTTTTGAGTTTTTGAGCAGTAGATTTCGATTCGGGAGGTTAAGGGCTTCAAAATGAAATAAAATTTTTCTAACTTTGCTAAATTTTGAACAAAGTTATGGTCTAAAATATCAATTTTCGTTGCCTGGAAACTCAAATTTTCACATTTTCAGGTTTGAAATTGCAATTTCTAAGCTATATATTGGTAACTAGGATGCAAAAAGCTTTAAAATGAGCCCAAACACGACTGGTGTAGCTTAATTTTGAATTTCGACCAGTGCGTTGCGGTCGCGTCGCGGTTGGAGGTCAAAATTCAAAATTAAGCTAGACTAGACGTGTTTGGGCTTATTTTGAAGCTCAAAACTTGACAAATTCGAATTTGTAGTTTTTAAGAAGTTTTGGAAATTTTGAAAAAAGTTATAACTGTTTTAAGGATGTGGTTGGTTCCAAAAGGAAACATAGGAACTAGAACTGGTTAGGATCCCCTCAAAGTGGGCGGAGCCTAGTCGTGTGTAGGTTCATTTTGAAGCTCAAAAATTGGCAAATCGGAATTATTTGTTTCTAGAAAGATGCGGAGATTTCGGGAAAAGTTATGATAATTTGAAAAATGTGTAGGTTCCAAACGGGAACATAGGAACTAGAACTAGTTGGATTATTATTAGTAGTTGTTCAGTTGGATGTTGGATGGTAGAGGAGGAAATTCACAAGGAATGTGAGACATAAAACAAGAGAAAGAGAGAGAGAGAGAGAGAGAGAGAGAGAGAGAGAGAGAGAGAGAGAGAGAGAGAGAGAGAGAGAGAGAGAGAGAGAGAGAGAGAGAGAGAGAGAGAGAGAGAGAGAGAGAGAGAGAGAGAGAGAGAGAGAGAGAGAGAGAGAGAGAGAGAGAGAGTGAGAGATACAGGAAGACGATATGTAGTAGTTATATTATATATGTATCTATACGATTGTAATGTCTTCGGGAGGAAGAAGAAGAAGGAGTGTCCTTCTTTTTCTTCTTTTTCGGAAGAAGAAGACGATTATCAGTAATAGTAGTATTCTGGGAGAGATTTGGCGGAACTGATAAGGAAAAATCGGAAAAGAATAGGGATTTCTTTTGGATTGGATTTGGTCAGAGGAAATGCGGGAAAATGGGGTTATATATTATTGATCAAAAATCCAGAAAAAAAAATCCAAGAAAAAATACCTGATATTTCGGCGTTCACACTTTAAAGGCGCATATTTTAACCTAAAGACTATAGCCCTTTTCAAATGACCGTAACGTTTCTAGTTTTCGTCCGATTTTGCTGAAAATAGTAGCAATCCAATTGGCTAGTTAAGAGCTTCAAAATGAGCTTAAGCAGGACTAGGCTTCGCCCACTTTGAATTCTGAAATTTTAACTTTTTTGGGTTGATACATCTACTTGAGAAAGGTTTCTTCGACAAAACGCTTGATTTTTGCTTTAAAACTTGACAATTTGCTTCTGAAATTGTGAATTTCGAACTCAGCAAGTTTTTAGCTTCAAAATGAGTATAAACACGACTAGGCTCGCCCACTTTAAGGTTAGAGACGCAGTGTGTCTCGCTTCTCTGCACTCTAGCCTCTAGCTTAAAAGTACCGTAACTCTCTTAGTTTTGGTTTTTCAATCAATTTGGCTTGTTTAGAGCTTCAAAATGAGTACAACCATGGCTAGAATAGCTCAATTTTGATTTTTCCGACTTTAAAGGGACCCTCGAAATTTCAAAATTTACCAAAACTAGTCATGTTTAGGCTCATTTTAAAGCTAGTAATCAGCCAAATTGATTGCTCAAGTTTTTATCAAAGTCGGACTATAGCGAAGGAAGCTACAGTAGGTTTAAGAAAATGAAGGCTAGAGCGCCAGAGAAGCGAGACACACTGCGTCTCTAACCCCAAATTGGGCGGAGCCTAGTCGTGTTTAGGCTCATTTTGAAGCTTAGAAAACGGTGAATAAGGTCGGATCAATTAAAATTAGGATAGATTTCCGAAAACCAAAAAAAATCAGAATGAAATTTTCAGAGAAATTCAAATCCTGAGAATTATAGATTAAATAGGACCAAATTTCACTTTTTTTTAAAATTTTGTTGGAAAAACTTCACAGCTTACAAAGTGCGTCATCTATAGCTAGCTATTATCTGCTTTAAGCTTTAAAGAAGAAGAAAAAAGTAGCAACTATTAAAACCGTCCCCCTCCCTACCATTTATGGTTTTTAGAAACCGCTTGTACATGGAAACGGGAAAATGTTGGTGGTGGCAGAAATCGAAACTGAAAACTATGTGAGAAAATGGGTTGGAAAAGAGGGTGTAATGAAAAGAAAACTTGGCAATTCGATTCTGATTCTGGGAAGAAGCTGTAGTGATCAAAAATCGGAAATTGAAAAGTTTAAAAAGGCCAGCATTTGTCAGGAAATGCCGATTTTTGAATGGGAACTTAAAAATTTGAATTCATCTCGATGAGAGCTTCAAAATGAGCCTAAACACGACTATAATCGCTCGATTTTGATTTTTGATCGGTGCGTTGCGGTCGCGTCGCGGTTGGTAGGTCAAAGTTCAAAATTCAGCAAGACTAGTCGTGTTTAGGCTCACTTTGAAGCTCAAAACACGATAAATTTGAAAATTTAAGTTTCATTAAGTTGAGTCTGCAAATGACTTTATAAAATTGGGAGGAAATTTCCAGAAAATGGACAATTTGCGACTTTCGGCTTGTAAATCGGTGGTTTTTGCTAAATTTTAGAACGAAACTTGTATCTTTGAATTTATAAAGTTCAGAGCTTTAAAATAAGTCTAAACACGACTAGTCTAGCTCAATTTCGAACTTCCGACCAGTGCGTTGCGGTCGCGTCGCGGTTGGTAAGTCAAAATTCGAAATTCAGCTAGACTAGTCGTGTTTGGGCTCATTTTGAAGCTCAAAACACGATAAATTCGAAAATTAGGTTTTACAGCAAGTTTTACAGAGTTTACAGGAAATCTGAAATGATTAGAATGAAGTTTCAGAAAATGTTAAATTTTGAAAATCGCGATTTTCAAGCGTAATTCGATAGTTTTTGCGAATTTTTTGAAGATATGATTATTTTCCAACTTTTCAAGTCAAGAGCTTTGAAATGAGCCTAAACACGACTAGGTTAGCTCAATTTTGAATTTTGACCTACCAACCGCGACGCGACCGCAACGCGCAGGTCAAAACTCAAAACTTAGCTAGACTAGTCGTGTTCAGGCTCATTTTGAAGCTCGTGACCTCACAAATTTGAATATATAAGATTTCTAACTTTGAGATAAAAAATTAAAAAGTTAGAGCCAGAGAATTGATTAAAAACGAAAAAAATGGGAAAATCGAAAATCGAAGTTGTGTCGGTTACATTTTTCTCTAATCTAACAAACAAGGTAATATATCGAAATACCTGTGATCAACAGAAAAGCGAGAGAGTGGGTGAAATTGAGAGAGTGGTTAGAGAAACAGAAAGAAACAAGTGAACCGGTAACACTTATCGCTTCGACGAATCTCTCCTTTTCGGAATTTTTTTTCCACCAAAACGAAAAAAAAAATCCAAAATCAGATGACTAGAAGTTGTTATTTTTAGTAAAAAAACGCCATCAATATCAATAAATTGTGTTCAATTGAGGTACACTTGAAAAAGAACCAGTTTTCCAAAGAAATATGGGCCTGGCGGGCTAGAAATCCAAATTTCGGATTTGAAATTTATTTTATCCAATTTGTGATGTTGAGAGCTTCAAAATGAGCCCAAACATGCCTAGGTTTGAAGTAATTTGAAATTTCAAGGGTCCATGCGCCTTTAAAGTTGAAAAATCAAAATGGGCGGAGCCTAGTCGTGTTTAGGCTCATTTTGAAGCTTATAACTAACCAAATTAATTGCAAAAAAATTCATTCAAATCGGACCAGAACTTAAAAAGTTACGGTAGTTTTAAGAAAATGAAGGCTAGAGTGCAGAGAAGCGAGACACACTGTGTCTCTAACCCCAAAACTTATTGTTGAGAGATTCCGGTCGTGATTGGGCTCATTTTGAAGCTCGAAACGTCAAAAATTTAGTTAAAATAGTTTTTTTTGACAGAAAAATCAAGATATTAGAAAATTTTTGAATTTTTTGAGGTCCATGAAAAAAGTTGAAAAATTGGTTTTCTGTCATAACTCCCTTCATTTTCAATATTTTTGGTTAAATTTTATATGTTCAAGTTTGTTATGTTCAGAGCTTCAAATTGAGCCTAAACACGACTAGTTTTGCTCTATTTTGAAATTTTTCGAAATTTCCAGGGTCTATGCGCCTTTAAAGTCCAAAAATCAAAATGGGCGGAGCCTGGTCGTGTTTAGGTTCATTTTGAAGCTAAAAACATTGCAAATTCAAAAATATGAAAACTATCTGAGTAGAATCACTTTCCAGCAAGATATGCGCCTTTAAAGTGGGTAGGGGGGGGGGTCTTACTGTAAAACTACAGTAACTCGGCTATTTTTAGCCCAAGCTCAAATAATTTCAATTTTTTGAATTTGCCACGTTTAGAGCTTCAAAATGAGCCTAAACATGACTAGATTTAGTGGAATTTGAAATTTCGAGGGTCCATGCGCCTTTAAATTCGAAAAATCAAAAATAGGCGGAGCCTAGTCGTGTTTGGGCTCATTTTGAAGCTCTTGACACACCAAATTCAGAAGTTAGGCTCAAAATTCATACAACTAGATTTCCAGAAGACAAAATTCCAAAAAATGGTTTTAAAAAATTCAGATGACGTGGAAAAATGGAGAATTCAGGCGGCCGGTCTTGTGTATGACCCAAACAATAACACTAAACATCATCGAACACCGTCCCCGCCAAAAAACGAAAGAGTATAGAGAACGAAGAGACGCAGAGAAGAAAAGAGAGAAAAAGATGAATCGGACGGGGGTGAAAGTGAATGGCCTTGGCCTCTGGAATCGGGAAAAGAAGAAGAGGAAGAATGCGGTATTGAATAAGAAAAGGAAGAAGACTTGATGAGATTGGAAATCGAGAAATTGCAAAAAAAATTGGGAAAAAATGAGTGAAAATTGCGGTTCTGGGAGTCAAAACTGATTTTTTACCTCAAAAAAGCTGAAAATCGTCCATAACTTTCCAAATTTTCGTTCAAATTAGATGAAAACTACATTTTTGAATTTGCCTTGTTTTAAGCTTCAAAATGAGTATAAACACGACTAGGCTCCGCCCACTCTCCGCCCACTTGGGGTGCCATAGACGCAGTGTGTCTCGCTTCTCTGCACTCTTGCCTTTCAAATCGTCGTAACTTTGCTAGTACTTGTTCAAAATGAATGAAAAATAGAGCAATGAGTTTGTCTTGTTAAGAGCTTCAAAATGAGCCTAAACACGACTAGGCTCCGCCCATTTTGATTATTCGACTTTAAAGGCGCATGGACCCTCTAATTTTCAAAATTGAGCAATTATAGCCGTGTTTGGGCTCGTTTTGAAGCTCTCAACACGACAAACCTAAAAATCATAGTTTCAAACATATTCACACACTTTGAAGATCTATTTTGGACCAAAAACTCAATTTTTCCAAAAAAAAAAGCCATACATAGTTGAAAAAGAGAAGGTCTTGTAAAGAAGACGATGTTGACATATATATCCCCTATTCCAAAATGTGTGTGTTTTTTCAACATAGCAAATTTTCACGGAGAAAAAGTGAAAGTGGATGACACTAGGAAGAGAGTGGTAATAGACCGGAAAAAGGACATTGACCGAATAGAAGATTTCAGAAATCTCGAAATTGGATATAAGTTGAAAATTAAAGTCTGAAACTTAAAAATTTGAATTTGTTACGTTTAGAGCTTCAAAATGAGCCTAAACATGGCTATATTTGGTGAAATTTGAAATTTCGAGGGTCCATGCGCCTTTAAAGTCGAAAAATCAAAATGGGCGGAGGCTAGTCGTGTTTAGGCTCATTTTGAAGCTCTCAACATGCAAAATTTGGCTGAATAAAAATTTCATTCCGGAAATCACAAACTTAAGAAATTTATGACAGCAATTGGGAAAAACTCAAAAACTTGAAATTTCAATTTTGTCTCATGGCTTTCTTATTTTCAAATTTTTTGGGCTGAATTCAACACGTCTGTATTTGTCTTATTGAGAGCTTCAAAATGAGCCCCCACACGACTAGGCTCCGCCCACTTTGGTTAGAGACGCAGTGTGTCTCGCTTCTCTGGCGCTCTAACCTTTAGCTTAAAAGTACCATAACTTTGTTGGTTTTTGTCAGATTTTGATGAGAGTAAAACCAATCGCCTTGGCTAAAAAAAAGCTTCAAAATGAGTCTAAACATGACTGGGATAACTTAATTTTGAAATTTTCAAAATTTCGATTATAAAGGCGCATGGTCACTTTCAAGTTTTCAAAATTCAGCTAGCTTAGTCGTGTTTAGGCTCATTTTAAAGCTGTCAACAAGTTGTATTTAAATATTTTATCAAATTTCTGAAATTTCAATCTTTACAAAAGTTATGGTCCTTGAAAAGAGGAATTTGCTAGAAAAAAAGAGTGGAAAAAAGTCGTGTCAGCTGTTCCTCAAAAACTTTTATACAAGAAAATTTTCAAGAACAACTTGAAAACCAACTACTATCCAGTTCTATAGTATCCCTCCTTATCTTTTTTTTCGACTGATAAGAGATAGAGAACATTCCGGTTGAACCTTACGGAGAGATAGAGAGCACTTGACAGGAAAAAAACGGGGAAGGATGAGCAATCGGAGTGTGAAGTGGGATTTTGCATTGATTGTTGGTCAATTAATATATATCAAGTGTTTTTTTGTTGATTTCGCGGGTGGTGGTAGCAAATTTAGGAGCATACATATAGTGGAGTTTAAATTGTGTTGAAATTTAAAAGCCCCGTAACTCAGGAAAATTTGAAATTCACGGCTCGGGACATGTATTTTTGAATTTGTCGAGTTTTCTGCTTTGAAATGAGCCTAAACACGACTAGTTTACCTCAAATTTGAATTTCGACCTAGAAACCGCGACGCGACCGCAACGCACTAGTCAAAACTCAAAATTAAGCTAGACTAGTCGTGTTTGGGCTCATTTTGAAGCTCTTAACCTGATAATTTGAAAAATAATATGCATATTATCTCAAATTAAGTATCACATGAGTTACAGATGTTTCAACATGCAATTCTGAGATTCCTTCGAGTTATGAGCCTTTAAATTCTTCCAGGAAATCCTTCGCCGCGACTGGATGTTCAAATTGGTCGGAAAGGAGCCGTTCAAGCTGGGCGATATGAAGTGCAACATCAATGTTGAGGCTTTGGGGACATTTGCCTATGAGTACTCGTTGGATGTCAACGGAAAAACGTTGTCAACGGAAAATGTCAACGGAAAAATGGATGTCAACGGAAAAACCGCGTTGCGGTCGCGTCGCGGTTGGCAGGTCAAAATTCAAAATTAAGCTTGCTTAGTCGTGTTTGCGCTCATTTTGAAGCCCTAAACATGACAAATTTGAAATTGTAGTTTTCGTGAAGTTACACAACTGATTCAACAAAAAAAAACGGTTTTTTTTTTAAATTTTCAAGTTTTCAATTTCTTTCTCCACTAACTTTGTTACTTTTGTCTCTATCTTAATGAAACTTCATTTTTCAGATTACACGAGCTTTTAGCTCTGAAATGAGCCCAAATACGACTAGTCTAGCTCAATTTTGAATTTTGACCTAAAAACCGCGACGCGACCGCAACGCATTAGTCAAAATTCAAAATCAAGCTAGACTAGTCGTGTTTAGGCTCATTTTAAAGCTAAAAACGTGATAAATCTAAAAATTTAACTTAAAGTTTGCAATTTCGGCTCTTAACAAAGTAATAAGGTTAAAAATAGCAAAAAATAGGGGAAAATAGGCAAAAACTGCGCTAAATTGGAGAAAAATTACAAGAATTTCTATTTCTTCGGGTTGATATCATATCAGTCAAAAAAGAGAGAGAAATTTGGGTCATCTGGTCATCCGTGTCAATTATCTCTATATCCAAATCGGTTTCGATTAGGAAAATGGAAACTTGATAAGAAATTTCTTTAAAAAATTTTGAAAATTATTTTTTCTAAAAATTCAGTTTTCTAGACCAAAATTGTCTGAAAATCTGGAATTTTTAGGTTTTACAACTCCAAATATGATGATTTATTACGAAAATATAGATTTTAGAGAGACAAGAGAGAGAAAAAGGGGACAAATGACAAATATCAAGTGGTCGGATGGGGGATATACGATAGTTATAAATATATATGCCGAAAAGGTGTCAAAAGAGCGAGAGAGTGAGAAAATGAGAGAGACGCAGAGAGACAGACAGACAAACAGAAAAGTTTCTTCTTTTCGGGGATAATTGTCCGGCTTACGACGATGCGACGGCCGCCAATTCAGCGGTGGATGGGATTTGGGTTCCGTTGATGAACAGAGTGTGGATCACGCCGGTTCTGCAAAATTTTTGGAATAAAATTTTGAAATTTTGAAAAAAATTTTTTCCAAAAAAATACATTTTTTGAAAATTCCTAATTTTTCTGTGAAATCCTATTTCAAGACTCATATTTCTGAATTTCTCGTGTTTTCAGCTTTGAAATGAGCCTAAACACGACTAGTCTAGCTCAATTTTGAGTTTTGACCTACCAACCGCGACGCGACCGCAACGCGTAGATCAAAATTTAAGTTGAGCAAATCTAGTCGTGTTTAGGCTTATTTTGAAGCTAATAACATGCTGAGTGTGAAAATTTAAGATTCTACCAGGAATTTAGTCAAATAGGAAAGTTATGGGAGAATTTTCAATTTTTGAGTTTTTAGCGATTCTCAAATTCGGTCATAAGTCTCTCATATGTCGAATTTTCGAAAAAAACACTTCATTTTTGAGTTTGTCCTATTCTAAGCTTTAAAATAAGCCCAAACTCGGCTAATCTAGCTCTAATTTTGAATTTTGACCTACCAACCGCGTCGCGACCGCAACGCACTGCTCAAATTTCATAGTTGAGCAAAACTAGTGGTGTTGGAGCTCATTTTGAAGCTCTCAATAGGGCAAATTCAATACTTTCCGTTTTGAATGAATATTTCGAGAAAATCGAGAGTTATGGGGAAATCTTCAATTTTTCAGTTTCCAGCGATTTTCAAATTTGGTCATAAGTCTAGTAAAATCTGAAAAATATTGATAAATGTTATGTTTTTGAAATCGTTTTGTTAAGACCTTTAAAATGAGCCCAAACACGACTAGTCTAGCTCAATTTTGAATTTTGGTCAGTGCGTCGCGGTCGCGTCGCGGTTTGTAAGTCAAAATTCAAAGTCCACCAATCCTAGCCGTGTTTAGGTTCATGTTAAAGCTCTGAACGTCACAAATTCGGAAATATAAGCTTCAATCCAAAATTTTGATGTTTGGACCATATTTTGGCCCCTTTTAAGTTCTGATATGTAGCTATAGCCAAGAAATCTCATCCGAAAAAACAAAATTCGTCATTTTTCAGAATTCTTAAAGTTTCCCATAAACTTTCGGAATTCTCAGAAATTTTGAAAAATGTCAAAAAATTAGATATAATTTTGATTTTCGATAATATCTACTAATTATAAGCTAGCTGAGCTAGAAGTTTGGGGGTTTTTGGGTTACTGTAGCTTACTACGGGTACTGTATCTCAAATATTCAGGGTCATTTCGGGTCACTAACAGTATTGTAACATGTTAGGGATACTGTATCTCAAGTATTTAGGGTTACTGTAGTTTCTGGATTACTGTAGGGCTCACTTTTTGTTTCCACTACTCCGTGCCTCGATGCGGCACGGAGTCTTGCCCAACTCGAAATGGGTTACGGTACCATTGTCGACGAATTCGCCCTGAAAAATCAATAATTTCAAATTTTGGAAAATTTTGAAAAATTCAGGATTACTGTACCGCAGTGTTGATGTTGCAACCGTTCGCCCAGATCTCCATGGTTTCCTTGTCTGAAAAATAAGGGTTACTGTAATTTTTGAAAATTTGAAATTTTTCTACAGTACCCAAAACCACTCTCCAGTCATTTCCAGCGATAGTGGTCTCCCAGCTGTGCAATTTCTTGTTTTGCTCCTCTTTGAACTTGTTGAACGTTTTTCCGTTGACATCCAACGAGTACTCATAGGCAAATGTCCCCAAAGCCTCAACATTGATGTTGCACTTCATATCGCCCAGCTTGAACGGCTCCTTTCCGACCAATTTGAACATCCAGTCGCGGCGAAGGATTTCCTGGAAGAATTTAAAGGCTCATAACTCGAAGGAATCTCAGAATTGCATGTTGAAACATGCATTTTTGAATTTGTCACGTTCAGAGCTTCGAAACAAGCCTAAACACGACTAGTCTAGCTTGAAATCTATTTTTGACCTACGCGTTGCGGTCGCGTCGCGGTTGGTAGGTTAAAATTCAAAATTGACCTAGACTAGTCGTGTTGGGGCTTATTTTGAAGCTCTAAACGGGCTGATTTCAAAAATCTACAAATTATCTAGAACGTTCGATAAAATTGCAAGCTTTCTTAAGGAAAATAAAAAATTTCATTTTTTCAAAAAATTCTAGTTTTCGACATAACTGGATTTCTTTTCGAGGAAAACGAAAACAGTTGTTTTCATAAAGTTCGTCTCGTTTTTAGCTTTAAAACGAGCCCAAGCACGCCTAATCTAGCTCAATTTTGAGTTTTGACCTACGCGTTGCGGTCGCGTCGCGGTTGGTAGGTCAAAATTCAAAATTGAGCTAGACTAGTCGCGGTTAGACTCATTTTGAAGCTGAAAACATAAGAAATTCAAAAATATATGTTTGAATTTGTAAATTTGAGCTTTGAAAGAATTGTGAGCGTTTGAAAATTTGAAAAAATCAGTTTTTACGACATACTCTCTTCCCAATGCTTTCAATTAGCAGAAAAAGTTCCCCACCTTCCCATCGACACGAATGACACGTTTTCCAGTGGTCGTTCCATGCTCGAACTCAATTCGATGAACTTTAGCGTGCAATGGAACGTTCCACGTGGCTACACAGTCACCATCGGGCATGACGGCGTCAGAAGAAGCGGCGGCGGCGGCGGAGGAAGACAGAGTGACTCTGGAAACTGTGATACTTGGATTTGTTAGGGTTAGAGCTTTAAAATGAGCCCAAACACGACTAGTCTAGCTTAATTTTGAATTTTGACCGGTGCGTTGCGGTTGCGTCGCGGTTGGTAGGTCAAAATTCAAAATTAAGCTAGACTAGTCGTGTTTGGGCTCATTTTAAAGCTCAAAACTGAATTCAGCGCGTTTTGTGCTTCAAAATGAGTATAAACATGACCTACTTTCTCAAAATAACTTTTCCCAAAATTTCAAGAATCCTTATGCGCCTTTAAAGTCGAAAACTCAAAAATGGGCGGAGCCTAGTCGTGTTTAGGCTCATTTTGAAGCTCAAAACATGATAAATCCAAATTTTCGGATAAAATGAGCTGCATTTTCAGATTCAGCGTGTCTGGAAACCTCGAAAAAACGAATTTCTGGAAAAATCTAGTTTTTTCGATTTTTGGAACATTTTTTTGTATCGAAAAAAAGTGCATGGGAACTTGTTAGATCAAAATTTTGTGATTTTCTTATTTTTCTATATTTAGTTGCACACATGTCATGTTTAACAAGGAAATGTATATGTATAACCGTGGGAAAATGGATTTTTGGAGCCCATGGGCTTCAAAACAGAGGAAAATCGAAGAAAATGAAGAAGAAGAAGCGGGAAAACGGAAGCAGGTGAAGCAAGAAGGGGTTTCTATAGGAACCGAGAAATAGTGTTGGTTAGGGAAAGAGAGAAATTCTCTCTCTCTCTCTTTTTTTCTGTCTCATTTCTCGAAAAATAAAGAAAGCGTAAACAGCAATTAGAAACCAAAAAAATATACGATTTCATGTTTTTTAATGTTTTTCGCTAATAATATGCCTATGAGACGGAAGAAGAGAAAATCTGATGACTTACAGCTTCCGGAATTTTGAAAATTATCTTATGAATCTTATATTTTCAAATTTGTCATGGTTAGAGCTTCAAAATGAGCCTAAACACGACTAGTCTAGCTTAATTTTGAATTTTGACCCACCAACCGCGACGCGACCGCAACGCACTGGTCATAATTCATGATTGAGCTAAACTAGTCGTGTTTAGGCTCATTTCAAAGCTCTAAACATGGCGAATTCAAAAATTTATGTTTCATTCAGAAATTTCATGAGAGAAGAGAGTATTGACCCAAAATGAAACGTTCCAAAAAAACTAATTTTTTCGTTTTTCCTAGATATCTTTGATTTTTCGAATTTTCTGCTGGAAACTTATATATTTGAACTTGTCCTTTTTAGTGCTTAAAAATGAGCCTAAACACGGCTAGTCTAGCTTAATTTTGAATTTTGACCCAGCAACCGCGACGCGACCGCAACGCACCGGTCAAAAATCGAAATTGAGCTATTCTAGTCGAGTTTGGGCTTATTTCAAAGCTAAAAACGAGATAAATTTGAATGTACAACTTTGAACGTGCTATTTCAAAGTTTTACGAAGTTATGAGTTTTGGAAATAGCATAGAAAAAGGTTGATTAAGACTAATAATTAGGTGATATCATGAAAAGCGCATTTTTTGAGAAAAATTCAAAGGTTATGAGAAATTCTGAAAAAACTGATGACTGAAAGCTTATAATTTTGATTGCCGTGTGACGAATTTTTGGCATTTCTAGAAGTTTGAAGCAAAATATGAGAAAATCAAAAAACTGGGAAGCCTTGAAAATATGTTTTTCTCTAAATTCTGAGATGACAATCATTTATTTAAACGCAGCATGTTGAGAGCTTCCAAATGAGCCTAAACACGACTAGTCTAGCTCAATTTTGATTTTTGACTTACCAACCGCGACGCGACCGCAACGCCCTGGTCAAAATTCAAAATTGAGCATTTCTAGTCGTGTTTAGGCTCATTTCAGAGCTCTAAACATGTTGAGTTCAATAATATAAGTTTCCTGTAGAAAATGTGAAAAATAAGAGTTTCATTTTATTACAAAATCAATCACAGAGGCTTCCGGAAAAAGTGGGCGGAGCCTAGTTTTTTGGCAGGAAAACAAATTTGAACTTTAAAAAATCAATAATTATATCAATTCGTCAACTTCGTCTTCTTCCTTCTCGGCTCCCCGACGTCTTCCGCCATTTCTCGTTGATTTTTGACCCAAATTGCCCAATTTTTGGCTTTCACGGGGACCTGAGGCTCCTCTATCAGTCGGGACACAATATCATCGATTTGTCCATCAACTGATTTGAAGTTATCAATCGATAATCGAATTTCATTCACAATTCGTTGAATCTCCCCGTCGCTACCGTATCCTGGTACATACAATTCATGGAACATAAATGTGACGTATACCTCGAGAGCTTGGCGGGACAAATCAAGATCGCGGGAGGGGAACATGGATCTGAAATTCGAAAATTTAAAAAAAGTTAACATTTTTTATAAAAGATTTTTTTTTGAAATTTTCGAAATTCAAAATTTTGAAAATTTTGAAAAAGATTATAGGAAGAGGAAAAATGAAAATTAGTGTTGAGCCCGTTTTCCCCTTCAAAATGAGCCAGAAATCAATGAAATGCGTCGATTTTGAGCCAAGTTATGCGCCTTTAAAGTTTGCCGCGCGAGAGTGGGGAGACGCAGAGAAGCTAGAGTGTCTGCGTCTCTCATTTTGTAACATTGAGCATAACTCGCTTCAGAAGAGAGATACGGAAGTTTTGAAAACACAGAAATGTAGGAAAATGTATGGGGATTCTTTTGAATGCAAAAATTCCAGAAAACAAGAAAAAAAATTTTTTTTTGGATTTTTCAAATTTTTTGTAAAATGTTATATCAACATTTTTCTCATAAAATTTCCTACATTTCTGTGTTTTCAAAACTTCTCTAGCGCTATTTTGAAGCAATTTATTGCCAATTTCGCGGAAAAAGAGAGACGCAGAGAAGCTAGAGTCTCCTCTTCCCTCTGCGTCTCCTCTCTCTCTCGCCCAGCAAACTTTAAAGGCGCATAACTTCGCTCAAAATTGAGCTAGAGAAGTTTTGAAAACATGGAAATGTAGGAAATTTCATGGGGATTTTTTAAAATATAAAACATCATGAAATATTTGATTTTTTATTGATTTTCGGCTCATTTTAAAGGGGAAAATTAGCTTTATAATTTAACAAGAACTCACAACCAAGTTGGATAAACCTTCTCGCTGAAAATATACTCAAATGAGTGTCCCCTCTCAATGACCGTACTGCGAAGCTCTCTCAAAATCGCCCTTCGTAATTCTGGCCTCCGAAATTCGAATTTCGCACGATTTGTGAGAACATGAATGAATGCATTGACCTCGTGAGGGTGGTTGTAGATCAAACGAGTCAGAATTCCAGCCATTTCAATGGATTCCAATAATCGTCGTTCGGTGGACTCACTCATAGTCCGCCAATAATACTCCAAATGATACGATGGATGTTCACCATGAACATGTAGCATTATCGATTTTCGGAATCCTGGATGTGTCCGACACATCCGTCGCAGCCCATCGTCTCCTAATTTTCCGACACTCCTCAAAATCAGCTTCAACCATCCATCATTAATCTTTACTTCAGATTTCGCTATCAACCTTGCCGAATGATTACAAATTTGCTCCATATGGTCCATCGAATTGAAGAGGATGTCCTCTAATTCAAGAAATTGCAAACAACGCGCGATCTCGTCATAAAACAGGGTTTTGACCAGCTGCCGTTTCTGGTCCGTGGTGAACATTTTAGAGCGATTCGATCTGTAATTTTTGTAATCAACAGAATTCTCACAAAATTCCCTACAATTCCCTTTTTTCAAAACTCTTCTAGCTCTATTTTGAGCCGAGTTATGCACCTTTAAAGTTTGTAGAGCAAGAGAGAGGAGACGCAGAGAAGCTAGAGTGTCTGCGTCTCTCATTTTGCAAATTTGAGCATAACTCGCTTTAAAATAGAGCTAGAGGAGATTTGAAAACACAGAAATGTAGGAAATTGAATGACATAAATTTTGATATGAAATAATACAAAAATTCTGAAAAATCCAAAAAAAAGTTTTCCAGATTTTGTTAAAATGTTATATTCAAAAGAACCTCCAAAGAATTTCCTGCATTTCTGTGTTTTCAAAACTCTTCTAGCTACATCTTAAAGCAAGTTATGCTCAGTTTTGCAAAATGAGAGACGCAGAGAAGCTAGAGTCTCCTCTTCCCTCTGCGTCTCCTCTCTCTCGTCATTCAAACTTTAAAGGCGCATAACTTGGCTCAAGATCATCCGATTTCGTTAATTTTTGGCTCATTTAGAAGGGGAGAACTAGCTTGATTAGCGGTAAATATAAAGATTCAAAATTCCAAGAAGTACATACCTCAACATTTCGAACAAGCAATCGACAATTTTGCGCCGAGGATTTTCAAAGGGATTTTCTTTAGTGTCACTGTGTTTCCTGAGCAATCCATCGATCATAATTGCAAAACATCTTTGAATAGTGTCTTTCGATTGCTCATCATAATTATTTCGGAGGAATTCCAGAATTGTATTGAGCAACTCTGAGACTACCTCGGTTTTCGAGAAACTCATATAATATTTCAGCGAAACCAGCGATTTTTCCAAATTTTCACAAGTCAGAAACACAATTCCTCGATCTTCGATTTTGGGGGGAGCAGATATCCGCCAGTTGTCTGAAATTAGTTAATTTTTGGACTTCAGATTGGTTCTAGCACAATTTGGATCTCAAAATCAGCTTCAGCATAGTTTTATAACCCTTAAAGCAATTTTTTTCAGAATTTTCAAAAATTGTCGTAAAATTTTGGGTTTTAAGGAACGCAAACATCGAAACCCTTCAGAGTGACGCTAGAGACTCGGAAAAAGTTGCATCTAGACCAAAATTTTGTGCAGAATCAAAACTTTAGTTACCTTTGTCAATTTCCCATTTCTATCGCTCCAAAACTAGTATCATTTTGTGGTACGCAAACACTAAAACTCAATTTTCCGGTTTCTTGTTTGTCCCATTGCATTTTAAATGTCAAAAACGTGCTCAGCGTAGTTTTCTACCCCTGAAGGCAAGTTTTCAGACAATTATAAGGAATTGTCGTAAAATGTTGGGTTTCGAAGTACGCAAACACCGAAACTCTTTAAAATGGTGCTAGAGACTCGAAAAAAGTTGAGTCTAGACCAAAATTTTGCGCTGAATCCAAATTTTCAGTCACCTTTGTCAACTTCTCATTTCTAAAACCAGAAAACGAGAAAGTCGTAAAATGTTGGGTTTCGGGGTACGCAAACACCGGAACTTTTCAAAATGACGCTAGAGACTCGAAAAAAGTTGCGTCTAGACCAACATTTTGTGCTAAATCCAACTTTAAACCTAAAAAACTTACATAGCAATCCGATTGTCTCAATATTCGGATGTGTTTCCAGAAAAAGGTTTAGCTCCTCTTTTTTCATGTGAATCCTTGAGCAATCCAAAACTTTTAATGATGGCAGACTTTTTCCAGATTTCGTATTATATAAATAGTTTTCGAAATTTCTGAAAAAAATATTTTGAAAACTATTTTTTTTCAAACTTTCTAAAACTTACCCCGAAATGTCCAAATACTCGAGATTTGCCAAATTGAACAAATCTTTCAAATCCGGACAATTTATTGCGTTCATGATGAGATTTTTCAAATTTTGCAATTTTGAAATCCCATTCAATGTCTGTATTTCCATACTTGAAATTTCCAGGGTAGTCAGAAATTTCAATGAGCTGCAAATCGTAAGAAATTCATAGTTCGCGATCGGAAAGTCGTGAATCGATAGAGATTGAAGATTGGGGACGAGTTGACAGAGCTGAAATGAGCCAAATTGTTAAGCTAGTTCTCCCCTTCAAAATGAGCCAAAAATCAATAAATTCTGATGATTTTGAGCCGAGTTATGCGCCTTTAAAGTTTGAAGGGCGAGAGAGAGGAGACGCAGAGAAGCTAGAGTGTCTGCGTCTCTCATTTTGCAAAACTGAGCATAACTTGCTTCGAAATAGGGCTAGAAGCGTTTTGAAAACACAGAAATGTAGGAAATCCTTTGGGGATTCTATTGAATACAAAACTCTCAAAAATGTCAAAAAAAATTTTTTCAAAAAATTTTAAATTTTTCTGAAATTCTTATATCAAATTTTTTCTCATTGAATTTCCCATATTTCTGTGTTTTCAAAACTTTTCTAGCTTTATTTTAAAGCGAGTTATGATCAATTTTGCAAAATGAGAGACGCAGAGAAGCTAGAGTCTCCTCTTCCCTCTGCGTCTCCTTTCTCTCGCCCAGCAAAATTTAAAGGCGCATAACTCGCTTTGAAATGAAGCTAGAAGAGTTTTGAAAAAAGGGAATTGTAGCAAATTTTTTGGGGATTCTTTTGAATATAAATATCCTGAAAGTTAGATTTCTAAAGTTGTGAAATTTTGAAAAACTTTCAAAAATTGAGCATTCCTACCTGCTTGGCCCATCCTCTAACAAACAAATGCGTTGATGCCTCGATTTTCAGTTTTTTCAATTTTTTTCGACTTTCTGGGTTCAAACATGCTATAAGTGCATTGGGTAGATCGAATTTCGTGATGCCTGAAAGTTTTCAAAATTTTGAATTTTTTTGAATTATTAAAGGAGGCCAGACATGAAAAGTTTCAAAATTCTAGTTTTTTGATATATGACACAGTACAGTCAGAAAATAATAATTTACACCAAACCATAGCTCTCTGTTATTGTACAAGCGAGAACACGACCGTTCTTCCAAGCGGCGCCCACTCCTCGCTTCATAATCGTTTTAGCGACAATAGACGACCAGCGCCTGTGTGGTGTCGAGGAGAGTGCGCTTGGCTATTAATCGTGTGTCGCGGGTTCGATTCCCATCGGTGCGTTTTCGTTTTTTTTTTTCTGTTTCCATGCGGCGACATCATAGAATTGCCGACTAAAAAGAAAAAGTCTGGAATAATTGCCAAACAGTGAAGAAATCTAGTGTATTCTGAAAAAAATAAATGCTCGTCAAGTAGCGCGCATTGGGTCGCAATCGCGCGATTTTCCGTCAGAATACATACTCTCGCCCCGAGAAAACCCCGTAGACTTTCGTGTCTGGCCTCCTTTAAAATTTTTTCAACATTTTCAAAATTCAAATTACCTCCAAATGGTGTCATCTCTCTTTCCAAATTTAGTTCGAAATCTTCCAAATTCATCGAGTTGGAAATTTTCAGAAAATCCGTTTTCAGATCTCTGGAACACACTTTTAAGCGGGTTAAGTTGAAATTTTCAATCAGTCGATCCGAATTTTCTGCAGAAAAATGTGACAGAAATTGCTCGAAAAGTTCATTATTCTCCTCGGGTGTTAGTTTTCCGGCTGGAATTTGGATTTGAGCTGAAAATATTATTTTGTCTTAATCATTTTTTTTTTTGAAAAACTTACATTTTTGAAAAGCTTCTGCAGATTTTAGAAGTGCCAACTCTTTCAGTGGTCTGAGTGTCACAATTTGGTCCATTCCCGAAATTCTGAATTGGAATTTTGAATTTTTTTCTCAAAAATTCTTCAAACTTCGGGATGACTAATAAATCATTGCTCAGCTCGTCGAGAGCTTCAAAATGAGCCTAAACACGACTAGTCTAGCACAATTTTGAGTTTTGAGCTACGCGTCGCGGTCGCGTCGCGGCTTTGTAGGTCAAAATTTAAAGTTGAGCAAACCTAGTCGTGTTTGGGCTCATTTTGAAGCTCTTGACTAGCTGAGTAGGAATATACAATTTTTGAAGAAAATTGCAGAAAATAAGCAAAGTTTTAGATTTTCAGAAAAGTTCGGAATTTTCGTTTTTTACTCATAACTCGCTTATTTTCAAGAATTTTGATCTGTGAGCTATATTTTCTTACTTTACTCATCTTGAGCTTCAAAATGAGCCCAAACGCGACTAGTCTAGCACAATTTTGAGTTTTGACCTACGCGTTGCGGTTGCGTCGCGGTTGGTAGGTCAAAACTAAAAGTTGAGCAAATCTAGTCGTGTTTGGGGTCATTTTAAAGCTCTCAACAAGTTGAGTAGGAATATACATAATTTTTGTTGAAAATATGAGCAATTTCAGATTTTCAGAAAAATTCGGAATTTTCGTTTTTTGTCATAACTCGCTTATTTCCAAGAATTTTGATCTGTGAGCTATATTTTCTTACTCAGTTTATCTAAAGCTTCAAAATAAGCTTAAACACGACTAGTCTAGCACAATTTTGAATTTTGACCTACGCGTTGCGGTCGCGTCGCGGTTCTGTAGGTCAAAATTCAAAGTTGAGCGAGCCTAGTCGTGTTTGGGCTCATTTTGAAGCTCTTCATAAGTTGAGTAGGAAACTACACAATTTTTGAGAAAGTTTTCAAAAATATGAGCAATTTCAGATTTTCAGAAAAACTCGGAATTTTCGTTTTTTGTCACAACTCGTTTATTGTTAAGAATTTTGATATGTGAGCTATACTTTCTTACTCAGCTTTTTGAGAGCTTCAAAACAAGCCTAAATACGGCTAGTCTAGCACAAATTTGAGCTTTGACCTACGCGTTGCGGTCGCGTCGCGGCTTTGTAGACCAAAATTCAAAGTTGAGCGAATCTAGTCGTGTTTGTGCTCATTTTAAAGCTCTCAACGAGCTTAAAAAGAATGTATAAGTTTGACTCCAAAATTTCGAAAAATTAGAGAGTTATGAGCCGATTTCGGAAATTCGATTTTTCAAAAATCTTCAAATTGCTCAGACTTCGCTATTTTTTTCAAAAAACTAACTTTCAATCTGAAATAATCTGGAAAAAAAATCAATAATTTCCTCTAAAAATGATTCAAAATTTTCAGACTGAAATTTTTTTTTTCGAAAAAATATTTTGGGATGAAAATCCAAAATTTTCATACAATTTTTCAATATTATCCAAAAAAAGGAGAGAAATTGAGAGGAAAAAAATATGAATGATGTTCTTAAAGAAAAAAGGAAGAACAACTATAAAAAATGTATATGAAACGGGACGGGGAAAAAGGGGGAAATCGAGAGTGAAAAATAATAGAGAGAGCGGAGACAACAAGAGAGACGCAGACAGAGAAGGGAAAAAATTTTGGACGTTGGCGACGAAGGAGAAGTGTAAGCAAGGGTCATAGAGAGTCCCTTTTTCCTTTTTCCAGGTTTGTTTCTAATTTCTCTCCGTCTCTCTCCCTCACATTGTCTTTTTACCATAAGAAATTGTTTTTGAACCCTTTTTGGACCAATTTCGGTTTTTCAATGTCTTTTTTTAAAGATAAAATCTGGAAATTCTGAAATACCAACTGAGAGAGAGAGAGAGAGACGCAGAGAAGCGAGAGAAATGTCTGAAATAAAAGGAAAAGGGACTCTCTATGACCCTTGCTTACACTTCTCTTTCGTCGCCAACGTCCAAATTTTTTTCCCCTTCTCTGTCTGCGTATCTTTTGTTGTCTCCACTCTCTCTCTATTATTTTTCTCTTTTCTCGATTTCCTCTTTTTTTCCGTCCCGCTTCATATACATTTTTTATAGTTCTTCTTCCCTTTTTCTTTAAGAACATCATTCATATTTTTAGTTCGATTTTTCTTCTTTTTAGGATCATCTTTCTTCAAAAATTGAAAAAAAAGAAAGTTTGAAATTTTCACCATAACTCGCTAATTTTTCGAAGGTTCGGAATCAAACCTATAAATCTTTTTTAAGCTCGCTGAGAGCTTCAAAATGAGCACAAACACGGCTAGATTTGCTCAACTTTGAATTTTGACCTACATAACCGCGACGCGACCGCAACGCGTAGGTCAAAACTCAAAATTGTGCTAGACTAGTCGTGCTTAGGCTCATTTCAAAGCTCTAAATAAGCTGAGTAAAAAAATATAGCGCACAAATCAAAATTCTTGGAAATAAGCGAATTATGACAAAAAACGAAAATTCCAAATTTTTCTGAAAATCTGAAATTGCTCATAGTTTGCCTATTTTTTTAAATTTTGGAATCAAACTTATATTATCTTTTTGAGCTCATTAAGAGCTTTAAAATGAGCCCAAACACGACTTGTCTAGCTCAGTTTTGAAATTTGACCTGCGAAACCGCGACGCGACCGCAACGCGTAGGTCAAAACTCAAAATTGTGCTAGACTAGTCGTGTTTAGGCTCATTTTAAAGCTCTCGACAAGCTGAGCAATGATTTGATAGTTATCTTGAAGTTTGACAAATTTTCAAAAGAAAAAAATTCAAAATTCAAATTTCAGAATTTTCTCACCAGTGGGAATGGACCAAATTATGTCACTTAGACCACTAAAAGAGTTGGCACTTCGAAAATCTGCAGAGGCTTTTGAAAATTGTAGGTTTTCAAAAAAAAAATTTTTTTCAAATAATTTTTTTTCAGCCCAAATCCAAATTCCAGCCGGAAAACTGTCACCAGAGGAGAATAATGGAATTTTCGAAAAACTTACAAAATATCTTATTCTAGAAAATTCGGATCGAATAATTGAAAATTTCAACATAACCCGCATAAAATTGGGTTTCAGAGATCTGAAATCGGATTTACTGAAAATCGCTCATTCAATGAACCTGGAGGATTTTGAGTTAAATATGAAGAGACCATTTACATTTGAAGGTAATTTGAATTTAAAATTAAATTAAATTTTTAAAATTTTTCAGACAAGACTAAATTCAATCTACCCAATGCACTTATAGCATGTTTGAATCCCGAAAGTCAGAAAAAATTGAAAAAACTGAAAATCGAGGGACCAACGGACATTGCTCGAGGATGGGTTAAAAAGGTAGGAATGTTCAATTTTTTTTCAAAATTTCGCAATTTTAGAATATGAAATTTTTGGGATATTTATATTCAAAAGAATTCCAGAAAATTTTCCTAATATTCCCTTTTTTCAAAACTCTTCTAGCTAACTTTTCAGCCGAGTTATGCGCCTTTAAAGTCTGAAGGGCAAGAGAGAGGAGACGCAGAGGGAAGAGGAGACTCTAGCTTCTCTGCGTCTCTCGTTTTGCAAAATTGGTCATAACTCGCTTTAAAATAGGGCTAAAAGAGTTTTGAAAACACAGAAATGTAGGAAATTGAATGCTAAACATTTTGGTATAAAATTTTTGTTAAAAATGGAAATTTTTCTGAATTTTTTTTTGAATTTTTAGATAGTTCCTGTATTCAAAAATATTCTTATAAAATTTCTAACATATGGGTGTTTTCAAAACTTTTCTAGCTTCATTTTAAAGCGAGTTATGACCAATTTTGAAAAATGAGAGACGCAGACACTCTAGCTTCTCTGTGTCTCCTCTCTCTCCCTCTCTCTCCCTCTCTCTCGCCCTACAAACTTTAAAGGCTCATAACTTGGCTCAAAATCATCCGATTTTATTGATTTTTGGCTCAGTTTGAAGGGGAAAACTAGCTTAACAATTGGATAACAGTTTTTCAGCTCTGCCAACTCGTCCCCAATCTTCAATCTCTCTCAATTCAAAGATTTCCGATTACAAAATATGAATTTCGGACGATTTGCGGTTCTTTGAAATTTCTGACTACCCTGGATATCTCAGAAATGGTATTAACGACATTGAATGGAATTTCCAAACTGCAAAGCTTGAAAAACCTCATCATGATAAGTACCTATTGTCCGGATTTGAAAGATTTGTTCAATTTGGAGAATCTCGAATATTTGGACCTGTCGCTACATTAGTAAATTTGGAAATTTTTAAAACATATTTTAGGAATTTTTTTCAGTGAACACTCGCGCCATACCAGTTTCGACTGTTATATGGAACCTGGAAAAAGTCTGCCATCGCTAAAAGTTTTGGATTGCTCAATGAATCACATGAAACAGGAAGAGCTTACCCTTTTTCTGGAAACACATCCCAATATTGAGACAATCGGATATTTATGTGAGTTTTGAGGTTTAAAATTGGATTAAGCGCAAAATTTTAGTCTAGAAGAAAGGTGTTTCGAGTCTCCAGCGTCATTTTGAAGGGTTTCAGTGTTTGCGTACCCCGAAACCCAATACTTTACGACAATCCCGTTTTTTTTTGGTTTTAGAAATGAGACATTGGCAAAAATAAAGGCAAATTCGAATTCAGCGCAAAATTTGGGTCTAGACAAAATTTTATCCAAGTCTCTAGCATCATTTTAAGGAATTTTGGTGTTTGCGTACCCTGAAACCCAACATTTTACGACATTTTCTCAAAATCTTCTGAAAACTTGTGTCAAGGGGTAAGAAACTTTGCTGAAAACAATTATGAAGTGTAAAATACGCTGTGAACAACTGGAAACCGAGAAATTGTGCCTTGGTGTTTGCGTACCCCAAAATATTTTTTTGATTTTGGGCTTTAGAAATATGAAATTGTCAGTTTTGACTAAAAATTTGATTTAACGCAAAGTTTTGGTTTAGACGACAGTTTTCCCGGGTCTCTAGCGCCATTTTGAAGACGTTTGGTGTTTGCGTACCCTGAAACCCAACATTTTACGACAATTTTCAGAAAATTTCTAAAAACTTGCGTCTAGGGGTCGAAAACTACGCTGAGCTTGATTTCGAGGTCCGAAATGTGATAGGACCAACCGGAAACCAAAAAACTTTGATTTGGTGTTTGCGTACCCCAAATAATTTTTTAATTTTTTGCTTTAGAAATATGAAATTAGCAAAAATACTACAGAATTCGGAGTCAGCGCAAAATTTGAGCCTAGACAAATCTTTTCCCGAGTCTCTAGCACCATTTTAAAAGGTTTCGGTGTTTGCGTACCCCAAAACCCAACATTTTACGACAATTTTCTGAGATTTTCTAAAAAATCGTCTCTAGGGGTAAAAAACCATGCTGAACACATTTCTGAATTCCAAAATGTGCCAGAACAAATCGTTAACCTAAAAATCGCATTTTGGTGATTGCGTACCCTGAATTTTTTGTCGTTTTTGGCCGTCAGATATGTGAAATTAGTAAAATAAACGTGAAATTCGGATTCAGTGCAAAATTTGGGTCTAAGCGCACTTTTGTTTGGGTCGCTAGCGACATTTTGAAGACTTTCGGTGTTTGCGTACCCTAAAACCTAACATTTTACGACAATTTCTAGAAAATTTCTGAAAACTTGCTTCCAGGGGTAAAAAACTACGCTGAACTCGATTCTAATGTCTAAAATGCTCTAGCACCAACCGGTAGTCTGAAAATCGACATATTTCAGACAACAGGATATACGCTCCCACCGAAATGACCCCCAATCGGAAAGTCATTTTTCTGACTTGTGAGAATTTGGAAAAATCGCTGGATTCGCTGAAATATTATATGGATTTTTTAAACATATGGCGAGTTTCATTGATTCTCGATTCAATTTTGAAGTTTCTCAAAAATAAATATGATGAGCAATCGAAAGAAACAATTCAAAGATGTTTTACAATTATGGTCGAATTGCTCAAAAAACACGGTCGCACTAAGGGACCCCCTCCAACGGAAGAAATGAGCCTGGCTGGCAATTACAGAAGACAATGGCAGAGAACGATTGTCGAGTGCTTGTTTGAAATTTTGAAGTGAGCAGTTTTTTTCGATTTATTTTTAAAAATTCTAATTTGACTAGTTTTCCTTTTCAAAATGAGCCAAAAATCATGGAAATCCGATGATTTTGAGCCAAGTTATGCGCCTTTAAAGTTTGTAGGGCGAGAGAGGGGAGACGCAGAGAAGCTAGAGTGTCTGCGTCTCTCATTTTGCAAAATTGAGCATAACGTGCTTTAAAATGGGGCTAGGAGAGTTTTAAAAACACACAAATGTAGCGAATTTTATGAGGATTATCTTGAATGCAATTATTCTGAAAAAATGGAAAAACTTTTTCCGAATTTCTTTTTGGAAACTTTGGGTCAAATGTTATATCAAAATGTTTACCATTCAATTTCCCACATTTCTGTGTTTTCAAAACTCTTCTAGCTCTATTTTAAAGCGAGTTATGCTCAATTTTGCAAAATGAGAGACGCAGACACTCTAGCTTCTCTGCGTCTCCTCTCTCTCTCGCCATACAAACTTTAAAGGCGCATAACTCGGCTTTAAATTGAGCTAGAAAAGTTTTGAAAAAAAGGAATTGTAGGGAATTTCATAAGGATTATTTTAAATATAAAACATTTTGTGAAACTCGTGAGAAAAATGTCAAAAATCGTTTAAAGAAAACGGACATTTGGAAAATTACAAGTTTCTCAGAGTTTTTTTTTTGAAAAAGTGTCCCCAAGGTTGGTTGAAAATATTAAATTCTGGAGATTGTACAAAAATTTCTGATTGGAAATCAATCCGAGAAAAGTCTGAAAAATTAACCTCAAAAAAATTTTTTTTGGAAATTTGGAAATTTTTGTAAAATCTCATACCCAATTTTGTTTTCATAAAAATTTCCTACATTTCTGTGTTTTCAAAACTCTTCTAGCTCTATTTTGAAGCGAGTTATGCTCAATGTTGCAAAATGAGAGACGCAGACACTCTAGCTTCTCTGCGTCTCCTCTCTCTCTCTCGTCCTACAAACTTTAAAGGCGCATAACTCGGCTCAAAATAGAGCTAGAAGAATTTTGAAAAAAGGGAAATGTAGGGAATTCCATGGGAATTTCAATGAACACAAAAGTTACAGATCGGATCGCTCAAAAATGTTCACCAGGGACCAGAAACGGGAGATGTTGAAAACCCTGATGTATGACGAGATCGCGGGTTGTTTGGAGATTCTTCAATTAGAGGATATCCTTTTCAATTCGATGGACCATATGGAGCAGATTTGTAATCATTCGACACGGTTGATAGCGAAATATAATGGAAATATTGATCAAGGATGGTTGAAGCTGATTTTGATGAGTGTCGGAAAATTGGGAAACAATTGGCTGCGAAGGATGTGTCGGACACATTCAGAATTTCAAAAATCGATAATGCAACATGTTCATGGGGACCGTTCAATGTACAATTTTTATGGGCCCTTTGATGAGTCCAGAATGTTGAGATTATTGGAATCCATTGAAATGGCTGGAATCCTGACTCGCTTGATCTACAATCATCAGCGCACAGTCAACGAACTTATTGATGTCTTCACGAATCGTGCGAAATTCGAATTTTGGTGTCAGCCAATACGAAGTGCGATTGTGAGAGAGCTACGTAGAACGGTCATTGAGAACAGACGCTCGTTTGAGTACATTTTTAGCGAGAAGATTTATCCAACTTGGTTGTGAGTTTCTTTTGTTATTATAAGGCTAGTTATTTCCTCAAAAACGAGCCAAAAATCAATAAAAAGCGATGTTTTTGAGCTGAGTTATGCGCCTTTAAAGTTTGTAGGGTGAGAGAGAGAGAGAGAGAGGAGACGCAGAGAAGCTAGAGTGTCTGCGTCTCTCATTTTGCAAAATTTAGCATAACTCGCTTCAAAATGGAGCTAGAAGAGTTTTGAAAAAAGAGAATTATATGAAATTGAATGACAAAATTTTTGATATAACATCTTACAAAAAAATTCGAATATTTTGGAATTTTTGAAAATTTCCGAATTTAAAATTTTTTATTAACTGAATTTTCACATTTTTCGAAATTTAAGGGGTTGCAATCAACTTTATGGGAATTTCTTCAAAAAAAATTCTGGAAATTTTTCAATTTTCATTTTTTTGAGATTTTCGAAAATTTGGATTTTTATGATTATATATTCAAAAGAATCCTCAAAACATTTCCTACAATTCTCTTTTTTCAAAATTCTTCTAGCTCTATTTTGAGCCGAGTTATGCGCCTTTAAAGACTGCTGGGCGAGAGATTGGAAACGCAGAGAAGCTAGAGTGTCTGCGTCTCTCGTTTTGCAAAATTGAGCATAACACACTTTAAAATAGAGCTAGAAGAGTTTTGAAAACACAGAAATGTAGGAAATTGAATAACAAAAATTTTGATATAACATTTAACAAAAAAATTTCGACATTTTTGGAATTTTCGGAAATATACTTTTTTGAAAAGTCCGGAATTCAAATTTTACATGTTTTTCGTAAACTCAATTTTCACATCTTTCGAAATTTAAGGGGTTGCAATCAACTTTATCGGAATTGCTTTAAAAAAATTCAGGAAAATTTTCAATTTTCATTTTTTTGAGATTTTCGAAAATTTGGATTTTTATGAATTTATATTCAAAAGAATCCTCAAAACATTTCCTACATTTCTGCGTTTACAATACTTTTCTAGCTCTATTTTAAGCCGAGTTATGCGCCTTTAAAGTTTGCAGGGCGAGAGAGGGGAGACGCAGAGAAGCTAGAGTGTCTGCGTCTCTCATTTTGCAAAATTGGCCATAACTCGCTTTAAAATAGAGCTAGAAGAGTTTTGAAAACACAGAAATGTGTAAAATTTCTTGGGGCATTTGATGAAAACAAAAATCCCAAAAACCAAAAAATTGTTTTTCGAAAAATAAAAATTTTCTGTTGAATGTTATATCAAAATGTTTGTCATAAAATTTTCTACAATTCTGTGTTTTCAAAACTCTTCTAGCTCTACTTTGAAGCGAGTTATGCTCAATTTCGCGAAGTGAGAGACGCAGACACTCTAGCTTCTCTGCGTCTCCCCACTCTCGCCCGACAAACTTTAAAGGCGCATAACTCGGCTCAAAATCATCCAATTTTATGGATCTTTGGCTCATTTTGAAGGGAAAAACTAGCTTTATAACAGAATTTTCAAAAACCAAAAAATCGTTTTCCAGATCCATGTTCCCATCCCAATGTATGAATTATTCCCGCAAAGCTCTCGAGTTGTATGTCACATTCATGGTCCATGAAACACACCGATCAATATACGATAGCTGGGAGGAAATTGGACAAATCATTGCTGAAATTCAATCAGCGATTGATAATTTCGCAAGAGCTGATGGAAAAATCGATGATATTGTGTCCCGTCTGGTACAAGATCCTCAGGCACCTCCGAAAGCAAAAAATTGGGCGATTTGGGTCAAAAATCATAGAGATAAGATCATCGCAAAGATTGGAGAGCCGGAAAAGAAGAAGAGGAAATTGGCGAATAGAGATAATTATTGATTTTTTTGGCTTTATCAGTTTTTTTGAAAATTTGTCATTCAGATATAATATTTGACAGTATTTTTGTATTCAAAAGAATTCTCATTAAATTTCCTACAATTCCCTCTTTTCAAAATTCTTCTAGCTCTATTTTGAGCCGAGTTATGCGCTTTTGAAGTTTGAAGGACGAGAGAGAGGAGACGCAGAGAAGCGAGAGTGTCTGCGTCTCTCATTTTGCAAAATTGAGCATAACTCGCTTCAAAATAGAACTAGAAAAGTTTTGAAAACACAGAAATGTAGGGAATTTCATGAAAATTTTTTTGAAAACAAAAAATCAATTTTTCTGAAGCTCCGCCCACTTTTTCCGGAATTTGTATCCCATTTTTTCCCTGTGACGCCCCTCTCAATCTGTAAATGTATCGTAACCCCGTCAGTTTTGGTTCAAACAGAGTGAAACTCAAATATATCAATTCCCCATCATTTGAGCTTCAAATTGAGTATAAACACGACTAGGCTCCGCCCACTTTGAAATTTCCGACCCCCATGCGCCTTTAAAGTCATAAAATCAAAGTGGGCCTAGTCGTGTTTAGGCTCATTTTGAAGCTTATATTCTTTATTTTCATGTTTTTCTGTTTATCTGTAAATCCGGATGTCCGAAAAGTAACAAACTATATTTATTGATTTTTCTTTTTTTTCACAATGACAGTAACCACGAAATACAAAAAAAACACAAACTTGTCTTCCAGGTTCCGTTAGGGACCATACTTTTCAGCGAAGCTTGGTGGAATGGTTCTGCGGCCCGTGGATACCTGAAAACACAAAGATTAGTTTGCAGATTATTGGATTTTCTTTACTCTTACCCATTCTTCATTGGACGCTTCCGTACTTGGATAGCTTCGTCGCTGGAGTGTCTTCGTCATTGATGCAATGAACGAAGTCCCCAACGTGAAATGCGATGATATTCTGGAAATTTGGAGTTTTCTAGAAACAAAAATCTATGATTCCAACTCACGTTGATCTTCTCCGAACCAGTTGGGTTGGAGAATCCAAAGTATTCCACGACCCATCAGTTGGAGTTCTTTTTCCAGCCCAGACGACGTCCCCTGCTTTCAAACCACGACGAGCAAGCACGGCTTCTAAAAATTATTCTCATTAATATTTTTGAATATTTGATAAACTGCAAAATTTTGATAAAAAATCTATCTAGAGGTCCCCAAAACCACTCTCATAGCACCAACACTGGAATAGAAGGGTCCTAAAACTTTGAGCTTAATTATCTCGCTTCCTGTGAAAGATATCAAAAACTTGTCAATTGATAAAATGTTACTGATATTATGATAAGCATTTTGTCAGTTGACTGCTTTTTGATATCATTTATAGGAATCGCGATAATCGAGCTCAAAGTTGACAAGTCGGCTCTTGAAGTTTGTGAGCTACACTGTCAACTGTCGACTTTTTAAGTTTAAACCAATTTATTTCATTTTCTATGAAAGATATCAAAAAGTTGTCAACTAATAAAATGTTTATCATAATATCAGCTACATTTTATCAGTTGACCACTTTTTGATATCTTTCATAGAAATTGAGATAATTGAGCTCAAAGTTGAGGGTTTGGGCTGGGTTCTAATCGAGCAAGAATACTTCGAACATTTTCGAAAACATTTTCAAATTCACAATTTCAAATTTTTCGAATTTTTAGATTTTGAGATTTTTAGATTTTTTGGAATCGCATTTTCAATTGAAGAAAAACTCACTTTTTAATATTTGAATTTCCAAAAAAATAGGATTTTTATAGATAAATAGAGAGTGGATAGTAACAAAAATCAAAAAGCGAAAATTCCAGAATTCCATTCACAAGGATTTCGTGGAAAGTTTTAGAAGACGTCCATTCAGGAGGACGTCGGAAGGGAGAACTGATGCGTTCGAGGCCATATGACCTTCTAGTAGTAAGATCATTGATCTCTTATATTTTTACATTAGGAACGCCTGCTGTGTCACATGACCTTTGGTTGTCTAGACATGTTAATTTCGAGAGAGCACAGGTTATGAAGAGACGCAGAGAAAGTTAGAGAGTGTGGATATGGAAGAGACGGAAAACAAAATTCAAATCGAGGCACCCATATATTATAGAACGTCTCAGAAACATGGAAATCTCCTCTCTGCCTGGCGCCTATGAAACCATATTTCTCTCCTTTTGGACGTCCTAACTGAATGGACGTCTTCTGAATTTTTCACGAAATCCTACTGTATGGATTTCTGGGACTTTCTTTTTGATTTTTCTGACTATTCTACTCTCTATTCACCCTAATAAGATTCTTTGAATGAATGAATTTTTCAAACTTTATTTTTCTGAAAATTCAAATTTTGAAAAAGTGAGTTTTCAATTTTTTTTTGAAATGAGCCTAAACACGACTAGGCTCCGCCCACTTTGATTTTTCAGTCGCGTCGCGGTCGTGCGTCGCATGTCCGAGCAGAAATCTCAAAGTGGTCGGAGCCTAGCCGTGTTTATGCTTATTTTGAAGCTCTAAACGTTCAAAATTTTATTATATCATAAATTTGGAGCAGTTTCCAGTGCTTTTCCAGAAAATTTCAGACAAAAATTTTTTGACTCAAGTTTTTTTTCCCGAAAACCCTGACTTATTTATACTCATTTTGAAGCTCTCAACGAGCTGAATTTAAATTTCCAGCAAAATCAGGTTGATAATGATATTTTCAAATATTCAGAAGATCTTCGCTTTCCACAAAAATGACGAAATGCCTCAACCAGTTGAGCTACCCGAGTACATCCATCGAAATGCTATGGGGACTGCTCGAGACTATCAGCGTCTTCGGAAATCCGACCAGGTGAGCCAAAATGAATTGAAAATATTAAAAAACCAGAAGATTCTCCTAACTTTCCCCCGCCCTCTCTTCCAGGGGGAAGCCCTTTTTTCACTGTGATGAAACAGTGGAACGTCTCCAAAAAGCTTCAAAATCAAAATTTCGAACAACAAAAAGTTTGGGCATTAACCCGCTGATATTTCGCAATATCTGTGAAAGTTTGAGAAGTTTTGGTCTAGTGGGGACTTCGCTAGGGTCGGCGACACGGAACAAACGGACATGTGCGCGCGCCTCCGCCTCCGCGCGCGCACACACACACACACACACACACACACACACACACACACACACACACACACACACACACACACACACACACACACACACACACACACACACACACACACACACACACACACACACTCACACACACACACACACACACACACACACACACACACACACACACACACACACACACACACACACACACACACACACACACAGAATGTGGGGATTGTTAAATGTAAAGATCATCAACTTTCAGGGTTCCGATGCGAATCGTTTCTCCGGAGTTTGTGGAAAAGACGGGACTCCATTGGGACGCCATACGCAATTGGTATCCAGATGTCTACTACGATGCTCTGGAGCCGCTGAAGTCATTTGGAACGTACGAGTTCGTGGATTCACACAGAGTTTGCAACTGCTACAAGCCTCGATGGTAAACCAACTTCGAATTCACAATCCTCATCTCGACGTGCTGCTAAATGACTTGAAACTCGAAAAACTATGTCAAAACGAAGCTGAAGCATTTTACGAGTTTGCTGGTTTCTTCTACCATCGCATTGGAACTGAAAAACTTTACGAAATTCTTAATATAATAAAATTTATAAAATCAATGTGTTACAAATTTAAAAAAAAGAGTTATAATTTATGTTCGTCTGAGAACAAAAAAGAAGATGAATTAACATGACTTGGATTAATTTTTAAAGTTGAAAGGAAGGATTCTCATGAATAGGGACACGATGCAGTTCCAGGTGTTGAACATCGGAGAGAAACGCTCTCAAAAGGTTTTGAGTGTTCAAATAGTCGCTCTCGTTCGGTTCTGCTTTCAAGTAGGTTATTCCGATGCGTCGCAAATTTGGAAGAGTGTTCCGAAGACTTTGAATGTCGAGTTTGATTTTTCCAACATAAAAATCAACTTGGCTCATTTTCTCTCTCTTCATTTCCTTCCAATAATCTCACGCTGACAGGAAGATCATCCAAATTCGGCAATCCGAGAGCTTTGACCCATTGAAAGCGCATTCTTTTGAACGAAACGAGTGGGAGATTCTGAAATACAAGCTTTTATCTTCGAGGCAGTTTGTCTCGGTTCTTGTAAAATTAATCAAAAAGTGGTCAGCTGATAAAATGTTTATCATAATATCAGTAACATTTTATCAGTTGATCAGATTCTATTATCTTTCATAGAAATTGAGATGATTGAGCTTGAGGGTTTGGGTTGGTTTCTAATCGAGCAAGAATACTTCGAACATTTTCGAAAACATTTTCAATTTCACAATTTTTCGAATTTTTAGATTTTTGGAATATTTGAAATATCGCATTTTCAATTAAAAAATTTTTAAAAAAACTCACCTTTTAATATTTGAATTTCCAGAAAAATAGGATTTATAGGGATAGTAGATAGACAGAAAAATCAAAAAAGAAAGTTCCAGAATTCCATTCACGAGGATTTCGTGGAAAGTTCCAGAAGATGTCCATTCAGAAGGACGTCGGAAGGGAGAACTGAGGCGTTCGAGACCTTCTAATAGGTCGTCGAGAGGTGCAATGAGAGATGGGCAGACAGAAAAGGGAACCATTGCATTGGCTCCGCCCCTTTCGCGTCTCTTCACATCCCGTTATCTCTCACTTGTAACAGGTGTGCCTCACCGTAAATAGATCAATAGAATCTGCGTCT
Source organism: Caenorhabditis nigoni (assembly GCA_027920645.1). Lineage (NCBI taxonomy): Eukaryota > Metazoa > Nematoda > Chromadorea > Rhabditida > Rhabditidae > Caenorhabditis > Caenorhabditis nigoni. The sequence continues at coordinate 3,096,384 of CP115866.1, read as the reverse complement.
CTTCAGATTGCCTTGTGTCTAATTTCAATGATGTGAAGTGCTGTAGTAGGATGGGTAATAAAAAAGGGTATTCGGATGAATACTAGGTACTGTAGAAGGCAATTAGAATGTCATCGTGTCTAATTGAATGACGTGAAGTGCTCTTTTTTTCAAGGCCCAAGGCCCAAGGCCCAAGGCCCAAGGCCCAAGGCCCAAGGCCCAAGGCCCAAGGCCCAAGGCCCAAGGCCCAAGGCCCAAGGCCCAAGGCCCAAGGCCCAAGGCCCAAGGCCCAAGGCCCAAGGCCCAAGGCCCAAGGCCCAAGGCCCAAGGCCCAAGGCCCAAGGCCCAAGGCCCAAGGCCCAAGGCCCAAGGCCCAAGGCCCAAGGCCCAAAGGCCCAAGGCCCAAAGGCCCAAGGCCCAAAGCCCAAGGCCCAAGGCCCAAGGCCCAAGGCCCAAGGCCCAAAGGCCCAAGGCCCAAAGGCCCAAGGCCCAAAGCCCAAGGCCCAAGGCCCAAGGCCCAAGGCCCAAGGCCCAAGGCCCAAGGCCCAAGGGCCAAGGCCCAAGGGCCAAGGGCCAAGGGCCAAGGCCCAAGGCCCAAGGCCCAAGGCCCAAGGCCCAAGGCCCAAGGCCCAAGGCCCAAGGCCCAAGGCCCAAGGCCCAAGGCCCAAGGCCCAAGGCCCAAGGCCCAAGGCCCAAGGCCCAAGGCCCAAGGCCCAAGGCCCAAGGCCCAAGGCCCAAGGCCCAAGGCCCAAGGCCCAAGGCCCAAGGCCCAAAGCCCAAGGCCCAAGGCCCAAGGCCCAAGGCCCAAGGCCCAATGGCCCAATGGCCCAAAGCCCAAGGGCCCAAAGCCCAAGGGCCCAAAGCCCAAGGGCCCAATGGCCCAAAGCCCAAGGGCCCAAAGCCCAAGGGCCCAAAGCCCAAGGGCCCAAAGCCCAAGGGCCCAAAGCCCAAGGGCCCAAAGCCCAAGGGCCCAAGGGCCCAAAGCCCAAGGGCCCAAAGCCCAAGGGCCCAAAGCCCAAGGGCCCAAAGCCCAAGGGCCCAAAGCCCAAGGGCCCAAAGCCCAAGGGCCCAAAGCCCAAGGGCCCAAAGCCCAAGGGCCCAAAGCCCAAGGGCCCAAAGCCCAAGGGCCCAAAGCCCAAGGGCCCAAAGCCCAAGGGCCCAAAGCCCAAGGGCCCAAAGCCCAAGGGCCCAAAGCCCAAGGGCCCAAAGCCCAAGGGCCCAAAGCCCAAGGGCCCAAAGCCCAAGGGCCCAAAGCCCAAGGGCCCAAAGCCCAAGGGCCCAAAGCCCAAGGGCCCAAAGCCCAAGGGCCCAAAGCCCAAGGGCCCAAAGCCCAAGGGCCCAAAGCCCAAGGGCCCAAAGCCCAAGGGCCCAAAGCCCAAGGGCCCAAAGCCCAAGGGCCCAAAGCCCAAGGGCCCAAAGCCCAAGGGCCCAAAGCCCAAGGGCCCAAAGCCCAAGGGCCCAAAGCCCAAGGGCCCAAAGCCCAAGGGCCCAAAGCCCAAGGGCCCAAAGCCCAAGGGCCCAAAGCCCAAGGGCCCAAAGCCCAAGGGCCCAAAGCCCAAGGGCCCAAAGCCCAAGGGCCCAAAGCCCAAGGGCCCAAAGCCCAAGGGCCCAAAGCCCAAGGGCCCAAAGCCCAAGGGCCCAAAGCCCAAGGGCCCAAAGCCCAAGGGCCCAAAGCCCAAGGGCCCAAAGCCCAAGGGCCCAAAGCCCAAGGGCCCAAAGCCCAAGGGCCCAAAGCCCAAGGGCCCAAAGCCCAAGGGCCCAAAGCCCAAGGGCCCAAAGCCCAAGGGCCCAAAGCCCAAGGGCCCAAAGCCCAAGGGCCCAAAGCCCAAGGGCCCAAAGCCCAAGGGCCCAAAGCCCAAGGGCCCAAAGCCCAAGGGCCCAAAGCCCAAGGGCCCAAAGCCCAAGGGCCCAAAGCCCAAGGGCCCAAAGCCCAAGGGCCCAAAGCCCAAGGGCCCAAAGCCCAAGGGCCCAAAGCCCAAGGGCCCAAAGCCCAAGGGCCCAAAGCCCAAGGGCCCAAAGCCCAAGGGCCCAAAGCCCAAGGGCCCAAAGCCCAAGGGCCCAAAGCCCAAGGGCCCAAAGCCCAAGGACCCAAAGCCCAAGGGCCCAAAGCCCAAGGGCCCAAAGCCCAAGGGCCCAAAGCCCAAGGGCCCAAAGCCCAAGGGCCCAAAGCCCAAGGGCCCAAAGCCCAAGGGCCCAAAGCCCAAGGGCCCAAAGCCCAAGGGCCCAAAGCCCAAGGGCCCAAAGCCCAAGGGCCCAAAGCCCAAGGGCCCAAAGCCCAAGGGCCCAAAGCCCAAGGGCCCAAAGCCCAAGGGCCCAAAGCCCAAGGGCCCAAAGCCCAAGGGCCCAAAGCCCAAGGGCCCAAAGCCCAAGGGCCCAAGGCCCAAGGCCCAAGGCCCAAGGCCCAAGGCCCAAGGGCCCAAAGCCCAAGGGCCCAAAGCCCAAGGGCCCAAAGCCCAAGGGCCCAAGGCCCAAGGCCCAAGGCCCAAGGCCCAAGGCCCAAGGCCCAAGGCCCAAGGCCCAAGGCCCAAGGCCCAAGGCCCAAGGCCCAAGGCCCAAGGCCCAAGGCCCAAGGCCCAAGAGCTCCCTTCTCTGGATCCCAGAGAAAGGGAGAACTGATTCTTCCCTTCAATTCTCTCTTCCTTTATAGTATTCTCCCTGGGGTCATTGGACCAATTCGCGTAATCGTTTTTTTTTAAATAATTTTTAATTTTTTTTTCATCACGTTTAAATAAAACTTAGAATTTCTTTTTTTTTTATCTGTGAAACCACTTAACGAAAATTGCTCCTTTGAACCCAATTATCTCGTTTCCTGTTTGAGATATCAAAAAATAGTCAACTGATAAAATGTTTATCATAATATCAGTAACATTTTTGCAGTTGACCACTATTCAATATCTTTTACAGAAACTGAGATAAATCGACTCAAACCTTAATGCCGCCTCATGGGCTCCACTTACAGTACAACTCCTGTTTTGGTTTGTATTCTGGGAAGGTTACTGAAAGGCAAGCGAAAGCTTTCGCTTACCAAAAAAAAATATGGCTTCTTCTACGGCAGGTGAAAGTCGTTTTGCAACGGGGAAAAGTGTACAAAGTCTCACGAATACTTGTCTGAATACTGGACATATCCAGCAGCTGGCTTCTGATGAGACAGTAGGTGTTCCTTTTGGTTTAAAGCTTGTTTTCAGAGCCATCAATGGGAAGAAACGATCATTGAGAGAGTCTCTATCGGAAAACACTAGTCGTAATCATTCCCAGTTAGAAGACTATGCATTCTACGTGGCATATAACGAAATTTCCGGCATTTCTGTTCATCCAGCACTATGTGCTCCGAAGCGTATTGTTGATCATCCTGCTTCATTCGTTTTGAGATTTGAAATTTCATTTTTTTGAAACTTCAAAATGAGTATAATCATGACCTACTTTTACGAAATTTTAATTTTCAATGGTCCCGATGCGCCTTTAAAGTCGACAAATCATAGTGGGCGGAGCCTAGTCGAGTTTGGGCTCATTTTAAAGCTCTTTTGCTCTATTTCCTCAATATTTTGTTTATATGCATATCCGAATGTCACCAAAACCAATTTATTCAATAAACAGTGCATTGTTCAAACCATAAAAGACTCTCCCAAAAACAATTGATTTTCTTGGGGTTTTTTGGGCGCCGGGACCATTAGATTCACTCGAATTTGATTGCATGATAAGACGTGGACATCGATGATGTGGACGGCTACAGTAATACTGTAGGCCAGATGGAAAATTAGGTCGTACTGAAAAATACTTTTTTGAATTTTTTTTTCCAAAAAAAACTCACATAATCTCCAATAAACCTGAGCAATGTATAAGTGCTGATTACTGTAAAAACTACAGTAAACGCTGAATATTCTTTCCATCGCTTGTAGCGAACATCACATGCTGTGGAACCTTCCAGAAGGAAAATTAAGATAATTGACATTGAGAAAATGTCGGATATGCAGAGAATGGGGAAGCCGATCTGGAAATTGTTTTGCTTAAAAGTTGGAAATAACAAAAATTTTGAATTCGGCGCGTTGAGAGCTTCAAAATGAGTATAATCATGGATAGGCTCCGCCCACTTTGGTCAGAGACGCAGTGTGTCTCGCTTCTCTGCACTCTAGCCTTTCAAAACTACCGTAACTTCCTCAATTTTGACTCAATTTATTTGAAATTTGCATAACCCAATTTCGCTTGTTGAGAGCTTTAAAATGAGTATAATCATGACTATATTTGAAAATTTTCGATTTTCGTGGTGGGACCCAAAAAATGTCAAATTTTTAATTTTGACCAAATCTAGTCATGTTTGGGCTCATTTTGAAGCTCATAATGGAAGAAATTCAAATCTGTAGTTCACTTCATGATGGGTCGAAAAGTTACAGAGATACGATAGTTTCAGTTTGAACGCTGAAAGTACTCCGGAAATTTGATTGCGCTATAATCTTGGTTTGTTTTTGACCAAAGCAGCTTTGACTAACATTTTTGAAATTTGTACGCTGAGACGTTCAAAATAAGTATAATCCTGACTATGTTTGGTGAAATGTTAAATTTTCGAAAATTTTCGGGTCCCACCACGAAAATCCTCAAATTTCAAAGTTGACCAAATCTAGTCATGATTATACTCATTTTGAAGCTCAATACTTCACAAAATAGTATTTGTTGATAATTTGAACTTTGCTTAAAAACTAAAAAAGATACGGTAGTTTTACTTTTGGTGCTGAAAATACCCAGAAACTTGAAAGTGCTGTAACTTGGTTTATTTTCGACCTTAGCAGTTTTAACTAAAATATTTGAACTATGTGCGCTGAGACCTTCAAAATGAGTATAATCATGACTATATTTGGAAAATTCGGAAATTTTCGAAAATTTTTGGGTCCCACCACGAAAATAGCGAATTTTCAAAGTTAATCAAATCTAGTCGTGTTTAGGCTCATTTTGAAGCTCTTTTTATGCTGAATCCGAATTTTCTAAGTTCCAACCCCGAAACCTACCTCAAACTTTCCTTTCATATACCACCAGGCACATCTTTGGACCATGGCACAGAAAAATGTTCCGAAAATTCCAATTTTCAGATTTTTCTGGTATATTGACACGTGTTTTGGAGGTTTTTTGAGTATAAATTGTCTTCGAACAAATGAAATTAGACAAAAAAGGACCAAAACCAGCAAAAAAGAGTAGCCAAGGTTCCCAAAATCACAAATTTCGGGATTTTTTGAAATTTTTGGGTCTCGACTGGAATTGAAACTCGTGGGAATACTGTCGATCAGAAGTACAGTAAGAAACAAGCAAAAGAATGTGAATAGTGGAGATAGGAGAAGCATACTTGGGTAGATCTGAAAATATTGGAAAATTTAAGAAAAATGAGCAATGACAAAAAATTGAGAAATTCAGAAATAATAATTTTTCGAATATGAATCTAACAGCTCTAAACTCATCGCGTTTAGAGCTTCAAAATGAGCCCCCACACGCCTGGGCTCCGCCCATTTTGGGGTTAGAGACGCAGTGTGTCTCGCTTCTCTGCACTCTAGCTTCCTATTTCTTAAAACTACCGTAACTTTCTTAGTTTTGGTTCGATTTTGTAAATATTAAGTGCGATGAGTTTGGCTGTGTCAGAGCTTCAAAATGAGTATAATCATGACCTACTTTCAAAAAACAACTTTTTCGGACCCCCCCCCCCCCCATGTGCCTTTAAACGCAAAAACTCAAATTACCGTAACTTTCTTAGTTTTCGCTCAAATTTCTTGAAAATAGATGCATTTGACTTGTCTTATTAAGATCTTCAAAATAAGCCTAAGCATGACTAGTCTAGCTTAGTTTTGAATTTTGACCAGTGCGTTGCGGTCGCGTCGCGGTTTGTGGGTCAAAATTCGAAATTGAGCTAGGCTAGTCGTGTTTGAGCTCATTTTAAAGCTAAAAACAAAACAATTTGCATGGGAATACAATCAGCTACAGTAATCTTTAGGTTAAAGGGGCATATGCCGTATTTAAATTTTGCTTGCTTTTTCTATGAAAATTAAAGAGAACAATGTGACTTCTAGGGTATCATAAGAAGGGATTATCCAAAGAAAAAAATATGGAGAGAGAGAGAAAAAGAGACGCAGAGAAAAAGAGCAAAAAAAGATGAGGTGTGCATAATAGAGTAGTAAGAGCATGTACATATGTATGTATACGGATAAAAAAAAAAAGAAAAAAGAGAAGAAGAAACATGTGTAAGTGACAAGGATGGATGGATATATTCAGTGGGACAGGAAATTATATTTTTCCCCTTCTTTTTATTTTATGCTGAGCAATCGGAAATTTGCAGGAAATTGGAATTTTGGGTGGAGCGGAAATTTCGGGAATTTGCAGGTTTTTTTTTGCTGAAAATCGGGAAATCTGAAAATCAGAAATTCAGAAAAATCTGAAAACACAAAAAAGACCAAAACACCTAAGTTTCTCATAATCATAAAAATCTGAAATCCCAGAAAATAGAAAATTTCTGAATTTCTGAATTTCTGAATTTCTGAATTTCTGAATTTCTGAATTTCTGAATTTCTGAATTTCTGAATTTCTGAATTTCTGAATTTCTGAATTTCTGAATTTCTGAATTTCTGAATTTCTGAATTTCTGAATTTCTGAATTTCTGAATTTCTGAATTTCTGAATTTCTGAATTTCTGAATTTCTGAATTTCTGAATTTCTGAATTTCTGAATTTCTGAATTTCTGAATTTCTGAATTTCTGAATTTCTGAATTTCTGAATTTCTGAATTTCTGAATTTCTGAATTTCTGAATTTCTGAATTTCTGAATTTCTGAATTTCTGAATTTCTGAATTTCTGAATTTCTGAATTTCTGAATTTCTGAATTTCTGAATTTCTGAATTTCTGAATTTCTGAATTTCTGAATTTCTGAATTTCTGAATTTCTGAATTTCTGAATTTCTGAATTTCTGAATTTCTGAATTTCTGAATTTCTGAATTTCTGAATTTCTGAATTTCTGAATTTCTGAATTTCTGAATTTCTGAATTTCTGAATTTCTGAATTTCTGAATTTCTGAATTTCTGAATTTCTGAATTTCTGAATTTCTGAATTTCTGAATTTCTGAATTTCTGAATTTCTGAATTTCTGAATTTCTGAATTTCTGAATTTCTGAATTTCTGAATTTCTGAATTTCTGAATTTCTGAATTTCTGAATTTCTGAATTTCTGAATTTCTGAATTTCTGAATTTCTGAATTTCTGAATTTCTGAATTTCTGAATTTCTGAATTTCTGAATTTCTGAATTTCTGAATTTCTGAATTTCTGAATTTCTGAATTTCTGAATTTCTGAATTTCTGAATTTCTGAATTTCTGAATTTCTGAATTTCTGAATTTCTGAATTTCTGAATTTCTGAATTTCTGAATTTTTGAAAATCAGAGAATATAGAAATATGAAAAATCCTGATAATCTGAAAATCTGAAGTTCTGAAAAAAAAACTGAAAATCTGGAAAATCTGGAAATCTCAAATTCTGAACACCGTAAAACCTGTATTAGAAGGGCCGGCCCTTATATCGTTCCAAGGTAGCTCCAGAGGGCCCGTCTATTACAGGTGCCCTTCAATTAGAGGTTCCCTTCTATTAAAGGGAGCCTTCTAATACAATTTTCACAGTATAATTAATTCGAAAAACTGTAAACTGGATATTCTTTTTAAAAATCTGAAAAATAAAAATTCGGAAAATCGGAAAATGGAATTTTCGAAATCTTGAATTTTCGAATTTCTGAATTATTTAATTTCTGAATTCTTAAAAATCTGAAAATCTGAAACCCCCAAAATCCCAAAAAATCCCAAAAAACAATTAAAATTTATTCTTTTTGAGCACAACCAATCATAATTTTTGACCGTAATTTAAACACAAAAATCACTCGTTTTCAGGGGAAAAAATCAATAAAAATCACAAAAAATTTTCGTCTCGAATTCAGGGACTAGGATTCGTCACAAATGAGAAATGTGACTAAAATGTTTTACTGGGAAAAAAGCACCGGAAGACCCGTGAATGGAAAGTGAGGGGGAGGGGGTTGGCGGGAAATTCAAACTTTTAAACAAAAAAAAAAAAATTAAAAATGTCTCTTCATGTGAAGACTCAGATGGTCACTCCTTGAGAAGGCTCGGGAACACTGCGTGCATTTGAATGGGCGGTCTCCTGAAAATGGAAAATTTGAAATTTGGATAAAACATTTAATTTCGGTTCGTTTTGAAGAGAAATGATTTACGTTTTTGAATTCAGCGCGTTTTTAGCTTTAAAATGAGTATAAACACGACTAGGCTCCGCCCACTTTGGGCAGAGACGCAGTGTGTCTCGTTTCTCTGCACTCTAGCTGTTTTCAAACTACCGTAACTATCTTTTATTTCATGAAAAACTGTGGAAAGTAATATTTCTGATTTTGTGGTGTTGAGAGCTTCAAAATGGGTATAAACATGACTAGATTTGGTGGATTTGGAAATTTTCGAAATTTTCAGTTTAAAGGCGCATGGGGTGTCGAAATTCTCAATTTCCACCAAACCTAGGCATGTATATACTTATTTGAAAGCTCTAAACATAATAAATTCAAAAAACAACATTTCATTGCTCATATGGCAGTTATTGCCGGGTTACGGTAGATTTTCAAAAATTTTGAAAAAAATTTTGAAAAAAAATTTTTTTCGACATTTTTTCTAAGAAAACCCTATCATGTTTATACTCATTTTGAAGGTCTAAGCATGCCAAATTCAAATTTCCAACTAGAATTTTAATTTCCTTACCTGTATGCTTCCTATAGTGCCTTGTAAGTTCGTCGGATCTCGCGAACCGCCAATCACATCCAGGCCAACTGCATTCGTACGGTTTTTCGCCTGAAATTTTGGATTTTTAGGATAAAATTATTTTTTTGAGACAATTTTAGTTGCTTTGATGCGTTTTTCAAAACATTAAAGCCAAAAAAAAATTCCAAAAAAAATTTTTTATTGGAATTTTTTTTTGAAAATTTTCATTTTTTCAAATCCCTCTAACTTTGTTAATTTTCAACCGATTTTTGAAATTTTTTCACTGTTGAATCCCAAATTTCCCGCTTTTTCTAATAATGTAAAATTCCTACCTGTATGTGTCCAATAATGCGCCTTTAATTTGCTGTTTTTCACACACACTCCAAATTTTTCGGGAAAAATTTTTTTTTTGGAATATGTTTTTCAAATCTCTCTAACTTTGTTAATTTTCATCCGATTTTTGAAATTTTTAAATTATTAAACTCCAAATTTCCCGCTCTATCCAAAGATATAAAATTCTCACCTGTATGTGTCCGATAATGCGCCTTTAAATGGCTGCTTTTGGTGTAGACTTTTCCGCACTGTGGATGTGTGCACTGATGGAGTCTCTTCGAAGCCGGCTCATCATTATAGCTCGAACTGGGGCTTGGCTCACAATTCGATGAGTCATCTTGACACGAATCTACGTGTAGATTAGAAGACGTCAAATTCGACTGACTCCTTCGAATTTCCAGCTCTCCTTGCGCTTCTGACATCAATTTTTCCATTTCGCTCATTTGCTTCTTCACCAGATCTATCTGCGTTAAGATCTTTACCGGATCAACCATTCCTGTGAAATCTGGCATTACAGCACGACTGGAATCAGCTGTTAGCTGCTCGATCACTTTTTGGAAATCCAATGGGTCATGATTCTGATAAACGAAGGAATTTACAGAGGAAGAGAGAGAGCTGGGAAGATCCGATGTTGAGGAGATGCTCTCCGTGTTGATTGTTAGGGGATCTGAAAATTTTTAATTGTAATTTGAAGCGAAGATTCTGAGCTAGAGTGTTGCAAATTTTCAGAGGTGTCACATCTCTACCGGCTGAGCTACACGCCTACAAAGTTGACAGACAGTTATTTTTTTTCTGAATTTTGGGAAATCTACCGTAACTTGGTTCAAAATGAGTAATGAAATATGAAAACTAAATTTTTGGAATTTCCAGATTGTGAGCTTCAAAATGAGCACCTACACGCCTAGGCTCCGCCCACTTTTATGTCAGAGACGCAATGTCTCTCGCTTCTCTGCACTCTAGCTCTCTGAACTACCGTAACTTGCTCATTTTTTGTCAGATTTTGTTGAAAACTAGAGTAATCGATTTTTCTTATCAAGAGCTTTACAATAAGCCTAAACATGACTAGTTTCCGTTAATTTTGAGTTTTGACCAGTGCGGTGCGGTCGCGTCGCGGTTGGAAAGGGAAAATTCAAAATTGAGCAAAACTATTCGTGTTCAGGCTTATTTCGAAGCTCTAAACGTCCCGATCCCAAAAATACAATTTTCGAAAATATAGACTCAAGAAATAAGCGAGATACGGTAATTTCTAATTTTCGAGGTTTTTTTTGTGAAAAATGTTGAAACTACCGTAGCCCGAACCATATACAAGCTATAGAAACTATGTTTGCATTTTCAGGTCCGTCTCACTGAGAGCTTCAAAATGAGCCTAAACACGACTAGTCTTGTTCAATTTTGAATTTTGGTCAGTGCGGTGCGGTCGCGTAGCGGTTGGGAGGTGAAAATTCGAAATTGAGAAAACCTAGCCGTGTTTAGGCTCATTTCAAAGCTCTCGGCAAGACAAATTGAATGCATTAGTTTTTAAAGAGATTGAGCAAAAACTAAGCAAGTTACGGTACTTTAAAGGGCTAGAGTGCCAGAGAAGCGAGACACACTGCGTCTCTGACCCAACTTCATGAACTCTAGGCTTGTTTATATTCATTTTGAAGCTCTAACCATGGCAAAACAGAAAATTATCATTTCATGGGTAATTTCAAATTTTAAAGCAGGTTACGGTAGATTTGAAGATCTAGGGGCTACTCGGTCGCAAATGGGCTCATTTTTCCCGCATTTTTTTCAGACTAACCTCTCAAATCAAATCCTCTTGCAGATTTTTTGACCAATGGACTTGTTGGACTATCCATATCGGCATCTTCAACAACAATACTCTCATGATCGTCATTCGCCCCCTGATGGCCAGAATCACCCGAACTTGAGGAAGCAATATCGAAGTTCGATGTGGAATGGATTAATCTAATTGGCACATTTCTGATCACATTCAGGCCGTCGAGGTTTCTAGAACCCATGGGCTCTTCTTTGAGGATGTCCGAAATGAAATGGCCCCCGGCACCTCGTCGATGGTCTAGACCTGATCGGCGAACAGGGGCAAATGCACCTGAAACGACAGAATTTAGGGTTGAAAATGTTAAATTTCAGTTTGTGAGATTGAGAGCTTCAAAATGAGCCCAAACTCGACTAGTCTAGCTCAATTTTCAATTTTGACCCATGCGTTGCGGTCGCGTCGCGGTTTGGTAGATCAAAACTCAAAGTGCAGCAAAACTAGTCGTGGTTGGGCTTATTGTAAAGCTCTTGACACAAAAAATCGAGAAATTAAACTTTCAAAAATATTGCCTGAAAACTAAGCGAGATACGGTAGTTTTTAATTTTGCAAATTTTTGACTAAGATTTTGAAAATACAGTATCTTCGCTTATTTTCCAGCAAAACATATAATTCTCAAATGTTTTAATTCGTCATGTTACGAGCTTCAAAATGAGCCCCAACACGCTCAGATTAGCTGCACTTTGAATTTTGACCTACCAACCGCAACGCGACCGCAACGCATGGGTCAAAATTTAAAGTCAACCAAACCAGGTCATGTTTGGGCTCATTTTGAAGCTAAAAATGCGCCAAGTTTAAACATGTAAGTACCAAAAGCCCTAGACAATCAGTTTTCTCAGAAAAACTCACTTTTCATATTCAAATCTTGAAACGCGGCGCCAAGCGCTGTGGTAGGTGTGTTGAATCCGGAAAGTGACATGAGTGATTCTGGAATTTTGCAAAAATTAAATATTTTTATACTTTTGCAACTGATAAGAGATTACTGTACTTCCTAAGGCGTTTTTGTTCATTTTCATTGATAATATGAGTTGTTGAGTAAACAATTTTGACAATTTCTAGCAAAACTACAGTAACCTTGCAGTTGTGAACACGATTTTCAAATTTGGAACGTTGAGAGCTTCAAAATGAGCTCAAACACGACTAGTTTAGGTGCACTTTGAATTTTGACCTACCAACCGCGACGCAGCCGCAACGCATGGGTCAAAATTCAAAGTTAAGCAAACCTAGTCATGATTATACTCATTTTGAAGCCCTTGAAGCGACAAAATCAAAAATCTAAGTTTCAGTCAATATTTTCAAATTTTTCCCGGGTTACGGTAGCTCTCACGTTTATGCTCTTCCATGAATTCGTTTCGAATCTGTTCCAATCGATCGTTCATCGATGACGTAGATGGTTGGAACAGACTTTGTGTCGAGTCGTAAGTGGTATTACGGTAGGGCGTAAATGCTGAGAATTCGGCGGCATGTCGATCGAAAAGTGAAGAGGAGCTGGAGGTTGATGTCGTTCCACTATCTTGGGCGAATCTCTGCAAGGAACGGAATTTCAGCTTTGAAACATAAAAATTTGAATTTTGCGCTTTGAGAGCTTTGAAATGAGCCTAAACACGACTAGGTTTGGTTAGCTTTGAATTTCGAACAGTGCGTTGCGGTCGCGTTGCGGTTGGTAGGTCAAACTTCAAAATTGAGCTAGACAAGTCGTGTTTGGGCTCATTTTGAAGCTCATAACTCAACAAATTCCAAAATCTAAATTGCAAAAGGCTTGCATTGAAACTAAACAAGATACATTAGTTTCAAAATTTTCAAGAAAATATGCCAAAATTAGAAACTACCGTATCTCACTTAGTTTCGTGCATAAATTTTTGAGAATAGCATTTTTGAATTCAGAGCGGTTAGTGCTTCAAAATGAGCCTAAGCACGACTAGGCTTGGTTAACTTTGAATTTTGACCAATGCGTTGCGGTCGCGTCGCGGTTCAGTTGGTCAAAAATGAAAGATGAGCTAGACAAGTCGTGTTTAGGCTCATTTTGAAGCTCTTGATGTGCCAAACTTAGTTATCCAACTTTCAAAGTCCTATTCTCAAAAATACCCGAGTTACGGTAGTTTCAATGATCCATCATTACAGTAATCCCCCTCTGACCCCTATTTCATAACTTTTTCGTTCCCTTATCTTTTCTTTTTTGGGTGTGGTTTTAGTTACCCGTCCTTTCTTAATGTTTCGCGAAGAAAAAAGAGAGAAGCGAGAGATAGAGAGACGCAGAGAAAACAGAGAACATTGGGCGTTGTCTCCAAACGAGAGAGTGATTGATAAGAGAGAGTGGTTAGAGAAAAGACCAGATCGTGTCGGTGGTCGCCCCCCTCAAAACGTCTTCTGATTAATCGATTCGCCTTGTTCAAAGACGAGAAAAAAGGAATGTGGTAATGAAGAGTGCAAAATAGAAATTTTGTATATTAAAAAGAGATTTTGGATTTTTTAAATTCAAAATCTGCAGATGACACTATTAAATTCAAATTAAGCTTGTTCATAGCTTCAAAATGAGCCCAAACACGACTAGTTTAGCTGCACTTTGAACTTTGAACTCCTAACCGCGACGCGACCGCAACGCATGGGTCAAAATTCTAAATTGAGCTAGATTAGTCATGTTTAGGCTCATTTTGAAGCTCTCAACATAAGAATTTCAAATATGTTGATTTCAACATATTTGGTTAGAGATGAACAGAGTTTCTGCGCTTTCAAGTTTTTGGAAATTTTCAGCACCAAAATTAAAACTTTCATATCTCTGTTAGTTTTTTACTTGAAATGAATTAAGGTACAGTTTTGGATTTTGTTATTTTATGAGCTTCAAAATAAGCCTAGACAAGTCTGAATTATTGAAAACTCATTTGTATAGCTCATGAATTACTTGAGTCGCAAAAATTTTAATTTTGTGAAAAGTAGAAACTACCGTATCTCACTGATCGTTGATGCAAATTTTTTTAAATTCATATTTTTGAATTTGTGAAGTTATTAGCTTCAAAATGAGCCCAAACACGACTAGTTCAGCTCAATTTTGAATTTCGATCTAGCAAACCGCGACGCGACCGCAACGCATAGGTCGAAATTCGAAGTTAAGCAAACCTAGTCATGATTATACTCATTTTGAAGCTCACAACGTAGGAAATTTGAAAATGTAAAAGTCATTTGTCTAGCTCTTGAATTTCTTGAGTTACAGTTCGTTTGAAAAATCGAAACAACTTTGGAAACTACTGTATCTCGCTTCATTTTCATGCAAACCCTTCGAAAACTTTATTTTTGAATATGTTAAATTGTCAGCTTCAAATTGAACTTAAACGAAAAAAAAATGAATTTTAAGCTGAAAACAGCGACGCGACCGCAACGCACTACTCGAAATTCGAATTGAACCAAACCTAGTCGTGTTTATACTCATTCTGAAGCTCTCAACGCGTCAAATTCAAATTTAAAAATTTCAGAACTTAAAAACCCACCATTTTCCGTCTAGACGAGTTTGCCTTCAACCTCTCATAGGCGTTTGAAGTATTGGAAAGTTCTCGAATCGTTTCATAAACTTGAGATCCAAACTGATTGAAACTTCGCGTCGCTTCGTGTATCCTCTGGTTAGCATCATCATTTTCAGACGAAGAGACTGATGAGGAGGCGGCTGAAAATCGGGAATTTCGGCTGGAATTTTCCAGAAATCTTCTAGAAAACTCTAATATCTGATATGATAAATTCGACCGAATATAGTCATGTTTAGGCTCATTTTGAAGCTCTTGAAGCGCCAAATTCAAATATTCATAAAAAATTCCACTACCTGATAAGATAAGAGCCCTACCTGTCAATGCTTCTGGTAACATACCTGATTGAATGAAAGATGGTGATAAATAGACATGTGAGTCTGCTCTCGCCGATGGGTCAATCGACAGAAGCGGTTTGTTTGGTATGTGGACGAGGCGTGGCTCCCGTAACGATGATGACGTGGCAAAAAGGGGCGGGGCGACGCCAGATGACGTCATCGTGGAGGATGATGACGTGGTGGCATTGAATTGAAGGGTGGAGGAAGAGGAGGATGTGGAGGCTGGTGGCCCCTCCGAACCAAACATCTGGAAAAAATTGAATTTGTTGAGGAAATCGCAAAAATGCAAAAAGAAACGGAAAAAAGACTGAGAAAATCGATTTTTTTAAAAATTTTGAAAAACGGCAAAATTAAATCCCGAATAACTTTTTTCTTTCTTGTCCAATCTTTCTAAAACAAATGTATCTGAATTTGGCATGTTTAGAGCTTCAAAATAAGCCTAAACATGACTAGTTTAGCTGCACTTTGAATTTTGACCAACGCGTTGCGGTCGCGTCGCGGTTCGGTAGATGAAAATTCAAAGTGCAGCTAAACTAGTCGTGTTTAGGCTCCTTTCAAAGCGTGTGATGAGATAAATTCAAAAAAATAGTTTTCGCTAAGTTTGCTCATTTGTGAGCCGAGTTACGGTAGTTTAAAGATATTTCAAAGTTTTTTTTTTTAATTTTGAACGTAACTTGATCAATTTTAGTCCGATTTGAATAAAACGAATATTTTCAGATTAGGTTTGTTAAGAGCTTTAATATAAGTATAAACTCGACTAGTTTAGCTGAACTTTGAATGTTGGCCTTCCGAACCGCGACGCGACCGCAACGCTGCGGTCAAAATTCAAAGTCAACCAAACCTAGGCGTGTTTATACTCATTTTAAAGCTTTTATCGAGCAAAATTCGATCATCTTATTTTCGAAAAGTTTGCTCAATAGTTAGCCAAGTTACGGTAGTTTGAAAAATTTCAAAACCTCGAAAATGTCAAAATTTAAAGGCGCATGACCCAGACTAACAATAAATGGGTTTTTTTTTTCTCAAATTAGGTTTACAACTGGGAAGAAAATTGCGAAAAACGTCGGTTTTCCGGTAAAATGACTTTTTAAGACCTAGATTAAAAGATTTTTTAGAAAAAAAATTAGGGCGTGGTTCAACCCCCAAAAAAATTCTGTTCAATGAAAACTAGCAAGAAAGCAAAAAAAAAGAGAAAAATTCTGATGATAAAACACAAGCAGTGAGAGGAAAAACTTGATAAGCGAAGAAAAATGAAGTGACAAAAGTGTAGGAGAGAAAAGAGAGGCAATTAGTCCCTCTTTACACGCCCCCTTTGGAAAAAGTCGCATATCTCAAAAACTAAGAACGTTAGATAACATTTGTTAACTATAATATTGCTTAGCTTAAAATTTTACAGATTTTTGTAATTTACAGTTTTTTGATAGCTTTAATCATTCTCGAGATATGCACCTTTAAAGATTGCGCGCGCTTACCGTCTCCAAGGAAAGGGGGAGAGACGACGCACCATCTTTAAAGGCGCATATCTCAAAAACTAAGAAAGCTAGCAAAAGGTTGTTAACAATAATATTGCTCAACTTAAAACTTTACACATTTTTGTAGTTTGACTCATTTTTCTAGCTACTGTAGTTTTTGAGATATGCGCCTTTAAAGATGACGCACACTTACAGCTTCCAAGGAAAAGGGGAGAGAAGGCGCATTATCTTTAAAGGCGCATATCTCAAAAACTAAGGAACTGGCAAAAAATTTAAAATTACAATATTGCTCAGCATAAAATTTCACACATTTTGTTAATTTGCGGTTTTTTGCTAGCTCCGCCCCTTTTCGAGATATGCGTCTTTAAAGATAGCGCGCGCCCGAGAAGCGAGAGCCCTCTCACTTCTCTGCCGCGCGCTATCTTTAAAGGCGCATATCTCGAAAAGGGGCAGAGCTATTGAAAACTACAAACTACAAAAATGTGTGAAATTTCAAGCTGAGCAGTTTGTTTATAATTTTTGTGCACTAGCTACTCAAGTTTCCATAGAAAAAGCCAAAAGATAGAGGAAGAGAGTGTTAGAGAGTGAGAGACGCAGAGAAAACAGACAAGAGAACTACTGATTGTCAGCTGAGAACAGGGAAATTAAAAGAGGAAGAAAATAAGAACAAGAAGACCATAAGATTTTGGGGGGTTGAAAAGGAAAAAGGAGAAGATATCATCACATGATGACACATTGGTGATTGGTTGGTTAGCGAAAAATCGATATATCTCATTTTGGGTCATTTTTCAGGAAAAGTTGTCAACTACAAAAATGAAGCCCGGGTTTTCTTTGGTATACTGTAGAAATTTGAAACTGAGCAATCAACGTTAAAATGCTTTTGTAGATCGTTGTAGTCTCTAACTGTCACATCAAATGAGAAGTGACTTGTCTAGAGAATTTTCTAGTTCTTCTTAACACTAAAAAAGGTTTCTACGCTTATCTTCTTCTTTTTTACAACTTCCCATGACCTTTTCTTTTTTCTTTGTTAAGAAATTTTTTTTTTTTGAAAAAATAGGCAAAAAAAATTGATGAACCGAATCGAAATTAGATCCCATTTGGAAATTTGGGCGTTCCAGGAGAGCGAGAAAGAGAGAAAGGGAAAGAGACACAGAAAAAAAGAACCACAAAAATTGAATCTTCGGATTTCCTTTAAAAATTTAAATTTTCGAAAAAAATTTTTTTTTAATTTAAAAAATTTCAAAAAAAAAAGTTGAAACCACCGTATCTATCTGAATTGTTGAGCAGATGTTTTAAAAGTTTCATTTTTGAATTTGGCGCGTTCAGAGCTTCAAAATGAGCCCCCACACGACTATTCTCCCTCAATTTTGAATTTTGGCCAGCGCGCTGCGGTCGCGTCGCGGTCGGTAGGCCAAAATTCAAAATTGAGGCAAAGTAGTCGTGTTTAGGATCGTTTGAACGCTCAGGACTTGAGAAATCTAAAAATTAACTTTTCAAAATTCTAGTGACTAGGCTCCGCCCACTTTGAGGGTCAGAGACGCAGTGTGTCTCGCTTCTCTGGCACTCTAGCCTTTCAAACTACCGTAACTCGCTTAGTTTTCGCTCTATTTTTATGAAAATAAAAGAAATGGACGTGTCTTGATGAGAGCTTCAAAATGAGTATAATCATGACTAGGCTCCGCCCATTTTGAGTTTTTGGGTTTAAAGGCGCATAGGGGGGGGGGGGTCGAAATTCAAAAATAAGCAAAACTAGCCGTGTTTGGGCTCATTTTAAAGCTAAACATAAGGCAAATAGGATGGAATTAACAAAAATCTCCAAAAAACTGGATTTAAAGTTGGATTTAAAAAAAAAAACTTATTTTTTGGAATTTCCCAAAAAGTCTCTCTGTGTGTCTGTTTGTCCGTATCAAAGGGCCAAAGTACTGATAATGACAAAAAAAAATAATCATATGATTTTCACTAACATGTGATAATGAAAAAAATATGAAAAGTGAAGGATTTCTAAAAATAGAAGAATTTTGATATTTTTAAGAATTTTTCAAAAATTTTTCCAAAAATCCGAAAATTCGGGGGTACTGTAGAAGAGCCCAAATACTATTTTGAATATACTGATTTCAAAAATTTGAGTCTCGAAACGCTAAAAATTTGAATTTTCATCAAAAAGTGGCTATAAAATCTTGGAGCCAAAGTTTTTTTTTTTCAATTTTTTGATTCCAAAATTTTTGACCGATTCTAAAAATTTTAGAATATATTTCAAACTTTTTCTAGATTAAATTTTTAAGCTAAGTTCAAAAATCAAGATTTCAAATTTCTAAATTTAGTGAAAAGGCCTCAAATTTTGAATTTCAACTTCCTAACCATAGAAAAAAACAGTGAGACACGGGGGGAAATCAGTGTGAGAGTAAGGTGGAAAAAAGAGAGAAAAGAGAGTAAAAACACAGATACAGGGAAAAAAGAAGAAGAAGAAAAAGAACAGGGTGTGTCTTCCTCCTCCCGTGGGGAAAAGTGGGCGGAGCCTAAAGAGACCATACAAATAGAAAATACACACACACAGAACACAAGAAATCGGTGGGGGAAGAAGAAGAAGAAGAAATGGACGGGAACAAGAGAAAATGAAAGAAGAAGAAGATCTAATGATGATGATGATGCGGTTTTATTCGTTTTCCTCTTCTGGAGAGAAGAAGACGTCGGCGGTGTGGGGAGGGAATCAAGAAGATGAAGAAAAATGACTGCGGTTTTGAGATAAGATGGGTGTGGTATGGGGAGGGGAGGGAGAGAGAGTTAGAGACGCAGGGGCAGTTGGAATATACTAAACATAAATAGAGCTTCATTTTCGTAATTGACAGTTTTTTTCTAGCTACTGTAGTTTTTGAGATATGCGCCTTTAAAGATAGGTACCCCTTTTTTCTAGGCCCGCGCAGGTTAAAGGCGCATATCTCAAAACCCGTCAAAGTAAGAAATGAGCAATAAACTACAAAAATATGTGAAATTGAGTTTTACACATTTTTTAGTTTACATCTTTTTTGTATCTACCGTAGTTTTTGAGATGTGCCTACTGTAGCTTTTGAGATGTGCGCCTTTGAAGATAGGCTACCTCCCCCGCACTTCTCGTCGCTATGAGCCCGTGCCATCTTTAAAGGCGCATATCGAAAAAACTACGGTAGCTATCGTAATACTCAAAACAGAAGAATTGTGGGAAATTTAATTTTACACATTTTTGTAATTGATTCCTTTTTGATATCTTTCGTGGATTTTGAGAAATGCGCTTTTGAAGATAGCGCACCCCTTCTCCCCGGAGTCGTCGCTTCCAAGAGCACTCGCCATCTTTAAAGGCGCATATCTCTCGAACTACAGTATGCCCGTCCAATATGTAAATTAGAATTATGTGTAAAATTTTAAGCTGAGCAATCATTTAGTTGACAATATTTTCCTTAGTTTTGTGGTTTTTGAGATATGCGCCTTTAAAAATGGGACACATCACCCACACGACCTCTAGAACCCACAATTATAAGCCTCAAAATTTTCTGGATTTTTTCAAAAATTTGTTTTCCTCACTAATTTTTCCGATTTTCCAATAATTTTACCAGATTTCTCACGCTGAGAGCTTCAAAATGAGCCCAAACACGGCTATTTTTGCTGAATTCGGAATTTTGACCTCTTATGCGCCTTTCAACCCAAAAACTGAAAGTGGGCGGAGCCTAGTCATGTTTATACTCATTTTGAAGCTCTGGACAAGGCAAATTCATTATTCTAATTTTTAGGGAATTTTAGCACAATCTAAGCAAGATACAGTAGTTTTAAGAGGCTAGAGTGCAGAGAAACGAGACACACCGCGTCTCTGTCCCTCCCTAATAAAATCTAGCCGTGTTTAGGCTCATTTTGAAGCTCTGAACGCGGGAAATTTGAAATTCTCAAAATTTCAAGCATCTAAAATCACCGAATCAAGTCTATTATCGGTTTAAGTAGGTGTGTATAAGAGGGACACACAACCATTTTTATAGTCTCCCTTCCTCTTTCTGTTTCTCTGTTTTATCTTTTCTAGAAAATTTTAATGACTGTTAAGCAGCCCAGATGGACAGGGCAATCAAAAAAATTGGCTGATAAAAAAGAAGGGAAATTCTTTAGATTAGAAAAAATTCTACATTTTTAGATGGACACAAAAAGAGGGTGTGACCCAATTTTGAGTGCCAGGTGGCGGTTGTTGGGTGGGGTTTCTTGGAAAATGTGCTTGTTTCGTAGTTTCTAGGTCATAAAAAAGGTAGAAAATCGAATTTTGCATGTTCAGAGCTTCAAAATGAGTATAAACAAGTCAGCAAAAAACAGAAATCGAAAAAACTTTGAAAATCTACCGTAACCCTGTTAGATGGTTTTGAAATTGGATGAAAAATAATTTTTTGAATTCAGCAAATCAAGAGGTTCAAAATGAGCCTAAATACGCCTAGACTCCGCCCACTTTGGTCAGAGACGCAGTGTGTCTCGCTTCTCTGCACACTAGCCTCGAACTTAAAAGTACTGTAACTCTCTCAGTTTTAGCTCAAGTTTTCTGAAAAAGAAAGCAATGAATTTGTCTCGCAATTAGCTTTGGAACGAGTATAAACATGACTAGGCTCCGCCCATTTTCAATTTTTGGGTTTAAAGGCGCATGGGAGTCCAAAAAAAGTTTTTTTTGAAAGTAGGTCATGATTATACTCATTTTAGAGCTTCTGAACAGTCAAATTTATTGCACTGATTTTCAACCAAATTGGACCAAAACAAAAAAAGTTACGGTAGTTTTAAGAAAATGAAGGCTGGAGTGCAGAGAAGCCAGACACACTGCGTCTCTAACCCCAAAATGGGCGGAGCCTAGTCGTGTTTGGGCTCATTTTGAAGCTCTTTGCAAGATAAACTAGATAATACTAGTATAAGCGTTGTATCTTAAAAAGTAAAAAAATTATATTTGTTTTAAAAATATAAAAAATTTCAAAAAAATGTTCCAGAAGTTTTTGATATGATTTTTTGAGAAATTAACTGTTTTTTCTAACAAATTTCGAAATAAAAAATTTCTCCTGCTGCTGATTGGAATGTTTCGTGGTATCTATCTATCAGTTGTAGTGATAAGAGCTTTGACAAATAGAGAGCGAGAGAGACGCAGAGAAAAAATGAGAACTTTTTATTTGTTTCTTGCTTTTTTTGTGTTTTCTTGGAAAAGTGGACGGCGAACATGAGTGGCTAGACTTTTTTTGGGTTTGGAACCAAAAATCTGTAAACTAAATAATTTTTTCAACTCAAAATTTTGCGTCTCAAGTTCTTAAAATTCAAGTTTCTCGCGTTGAGAGCTTCAAAATGAGTATAAACACGACAAGGCTCCGCCCACTTTGGTCAGAGACGCAGTGCGTCTCGCTTCTCTGTACTCTAGCCTTTCAAACTACCGTAACTTTCTTAGTTTTTGCTCAATTATTCTAAAATTTAGAAAAATGAATTTGACCTGTTGAGAGCTTTAAAATGAGTATAAACATGACTAGTTTAGCCATACTTTGAATTTTGACCAGTGCGTTGCGGTCGCGTCGCGGTTGGGAGGGCGAAATTCAAAATTCAGATAGACTAGCCATGTTTAGGCTCATTTTGAAGCTCTTCACACAAGAATATGAAAAATTCAAATTCAAGAAGATTGCTCGAAAACTTAACGAGATACGGTAGTTTTTAACTAGGCTAATACTCTGATCAAGATTTTGAAAATACAGTATCTTGGCTCATTTGTAAGCTAAACATGTAATTTTTACACTTCTGAATTTGTCATGTTACGAGCTTCAAAATGAGCCTAAACTCGACTAGTCTAGCTGAACTTTGAATCCTGACCTATCAAACCGCGACGCGACCGCAACGCATGGGTCGAAATTCAAAGTTCACCAAATCTAGTCGTGTTTAGGCTCATTTTGAAGCTCTTAATGCGTGAAAATGATGGTTCCCATTTTCAATGAAATTGCACAAAAACTAACAAAGTTACATTACTTTTAAGTCTAAGGCTAGAGTGCAGAGAAACGAGACACACTGCGTCTCTAACCAAAATGGGTCGAGCCTAGTCGTGTTTATACTCATTTTGAAGCTCTTGACTTATAAAATCTGAAAAATTAGTTCTTGTCTGAAAATTCCTGATGGCTGGAGCGCTTTTGGCGCGTTTTATTGAACTAAAAAAGTTCCATATTTTTTGTTTAGCGAAAAATCAATGATCAGCTATATTAGTGATCATTGAAAACATTGTAGGCCAGTTTTAAGTGATCATTGATATAGAAAAAGATCAGGAACATTTAGGAATAGGAAGTGAACAGTTCTTAAACGTCAGGGTTCTAAAATATCGCATTTTTAGGGGCTGAAAGATCTAAAACTGGATTCAAGCCTCCAAAAAATTCAAAAAAAAGTGTTTCTAGGACAAAACCGCGTAGCTAGGTGATTGATTTATGATTATCTCTCTTATAAATGACCGTTAAACTTTTTTTGGGGTTCTAGAAGATTCTATGATAAGACAATGATAAGCCTTTTTTGTGGGTTAGGTGATAAATTGATGGATAAGAGACGGATTTTCTATCAGGCGCGTGATTATTTGGTGGTATGGATGTTCTAAGGGGGTGTTCGATTTGGAAGGGAAAAATCAAAAGCTACCGTAATCCGATCAGTTGGTTTTGAAACAAGTCGAAGTTTGAATTTTGGAGTTTGTCAAGTTATTTGCTTTAAAATGAGTATAAACGAGGCTATAGTTGGTGAAATTTGAAATTTCGAATTTAAAGGCGCATGGGGGTCGAAAATTTCAAAATGAAGCAAATCTAGTCGTGTTTAGGCTCATTTTGAAGCTCTAAACACAAAAAAATCAAAAATTAAATTTTCACAGCTTTAGCTTACAAATAAGCTAAGATACGGTAGAATGTAAAAATTCAAGTTTTCGATTTCAGTATAAAAATTGAAAAATTCAAATTTTGTCAAATTTCGTCGTGCTTAGGCTCATTTTCAAGCATTTTCCTAGCCAAGTCTATTGCTCTAATTTTCAATGAAATTGAACAAAAACTAAATGAGTTACAGTAGTTTTAAGAAACTGAAGGATAGAGTGCAGAGAAGCGAGACACACTGTGTCTCTAACCACAAAGTGCGCGGAGCCTAGGCGTGTGGGTGCTCATTTTGAAGCTCTTAACAAAGTAAATTGAATGAACTTATTCTTATTTTGAATTGAGAAGTGTCAAGGAGGTTATGGTCAATTTTCGAATTTTGGAACTTTAAAGGCGCACACGAGTCAAAAATTGCAGGCTAATCTAGTGGTGTTTAGGTTCATTTTGAAGCTCTTAAAAAGGCAAATCGAACTATCAAAAGTTCAAAAAGTTCGAAGCTCAAAGAATAAAGTTATGGGTCAAAATTCGTTAAAAAAAGAGAAAAGTGAACATCGGATCATCTTGTAGGTCAAAATATAAACATATGAGGAAGAAGAGGGGCCGACGCCCATCCATTATGATAAATTGCGGAATTCGTATTGCGTGTCTGATAACCCCCACCGCCTGACCACACCCAAAAATCGCCCCGCCGTCTACAGTAATCCCGTTCGTTTTCCCCCATCAGTCGTTTTTTTTATTCGAATACCTTGATCGTCGATCATTCTAGAGGTGGATTGGAAGTCGCGGAATTTAGGGAATACGGTAGTTTTTTTTTGAAAAGAACATTTTTGGGTGGGGTTGGGTCATGTGGACTGGACGAGACATACAAAATAATATATAAAAATAGATGATTGAAAAAAAAATGATATGTTCGATTAGTTGATAGCTGATCATTTGATGATGGTTGATCAAGAAAACAAATGGGGGGTCAGGGTGTCTTTAGAATTTGTAGAATACCACTGAGAATGTTAAAATCAGAACAAGCTTAAAACGAGCTTCAAAATGAGCCTAAACATGACTAGATTGGCTCAATTTTGAACAATGATCCAAAATTTTGAAAATTTGGAAATTTTTAGAAAAATCAAAAACTACAGTAATCCGATCAACTGAAATCAGTTGAATTACAACTTTTTAGATTTGCGAAGTTATGAGCTTCAAAATGAGCCTAAACACGACTAGTCTAGCTTATTTTTGAATTTTGACCTGCCCTACCGCGACGCGACCGCAACGCACTTGTCAAAATTCAAAACTGAGCTAGTGTAGTCGTGTTTAGGCTCATTTTGAAGCTCATAACTTGAGAAATTCAAAATGTTCAGTTTCACAGTTGTAGCACAAAAATGAGCCGAGATACGGTAGAATAAAAGTTTTCAAAATTTCGATTTTCGGGACCAAAATTTGAAATTTTCAACTTCTTTCAAATCTAGTTGTGTTTAGGCTCATTTTGAAGCTCTTTTTCAGCAATATCAACTTTTCAAAATTTGAGCGGAATCGGACAAAAATTGATTAAGTTACAGTACTTTGAAGATAAAGGCTAGAGTGCAGAGAAGCGAGACACACTGCGTCTCTAACCTCAAAGTGGGCGGAGCCTAGTGTGTGAGGGCTCATTTCAAAGCTCTAAACCTTAGAAATTCAAAAATCAAATTTTCATCTGAAAATTCAAATCGCTGGGGCGCTTTTGGCGCGTTTCCGCTTAATGTTCGAAATTTTGAAGGCGCATAAGATGCCGAAATTTCAAGCGAATCTAATCAAGTTCAGGCTCATTTTAAACCTCTAAACGAGCAAAATTCGAATTTTCTAGATTTGAAAACTTTTAAAATCGGAATTTCCGTGTTTTTAGCCATTTTTTCCTTCAAATTGTCATTGTTTCCTTTAATTTACTTAATCTCTCAGAAACTTTATTCTCCTAATCGTCTTCTCCACCGGAAACGACGACCAAGAAGGAACGAATGGGCGTCTATCTCGTTTCTCTAACCACTCTCTTCAAATCCCATACTATTTCTCCGTTTTTGGTGATTAGAACACGTTTCTTTCCTTGTCTCCCCACCCCCTCCAAAAACGGTTAATTCGCTCTCTGATCACTACTTTTAATGATTGAGAAGAGGACACTAGTCATTTTGGGGGGTTTAGATAAGGAAAATTAGGAAAATAAGCTAAAAATTTGAAGTTTAGAGCCCGAATGTGAAAATAACCTTACTTCATAAAACGCGCCGAAGGCGCCCCAGAAAGTCAAATTTTGATACGAAAAGTATTATTTTCAGCTTTTCCAGGTTGAGAGCTTTAAAATGAGTATAAACATGACTAGGCTCCGCCCACTTTGGTTAGAGACGCAGTGTGTCTCGTTTCTCTGCACTCTAGCCCTCAACGTCAAATAGCCATAACTTTGTCAGATTTTGTTCGATTTTTTTTGTAAATTGTCCCAATCGATTTGGCTAGAGAAGAGCTTCAAAATGAGCTTAAACACGACTAGGCTAGCTCAAATTTGAATTTTGACCGCGACGCGACCGCAACGCAGTGGTCAAAATTTGAATTTGACAGAAAGTGGTCGTGTTTGGGCTTATTTTGAAGGTCTAAACAAGACGAACACTAAAATATAACTTTCAATTCGAAATTCCTCTGAAAAAACTTGGAAATGTTGAAATTTTCGTAAATCTTTGTCAAACTTTTTGTTCTACCGTATCTTGGCTCATTTTTGTGCTACAACTTTGAAATCAAAATTTCTGAACTTCTCATGTTTAGTGCTTCAAAATGAGCCTAAACAAGACTAGGCTAGCTCAATTTTGGACTTTCCCCTACCAACCGTGACGCGACCGCAACGCAGTGGTCAAAATTTGAATTTGACAGAAAGTGGTCGTGTTTGGGCTCATTTTGAAGCTCCCAACAAGACAAACTCTAAAATATAACTTACGATTCAAAATTCCTTCGAAAAAATAGGAAAATGTGAAATTTTCGAAAATCCCAAAATTTGTCAAGTTTTTCGTTCTACCGTATCTTGGCTCATTTTTGTGCTAAAAAAATTTAATTTGCATTTTCAGCTTTTCCAGGTTGAGAGCTTCAAAATGAGCTTAAACACGGCTAGGCTAGCTTAATTTTGAATTTTGAGTTGCCGACCGCGACGCAACCGCAACGCGCAGGTCAATATTTAAAGTTGACAGAAAGTAGTCGTGTTTAGGCTCAATTTGAAGCTAAAAACACAACAAAATCAATAAAAAAATTTATTTGTACATAATGTTATTCAATTTCACATAAAAAGAGGTTTTAAAAAATAAATACAATTTTTTAGGTTTGAAATCTCAAACTCTTCCATTTGGCGGGTTTTTCGAATAATTCGGTGTCATGAGCAATTTTCCAGCAACAAACAGACTTCCAACTATTACAGTAATACCGATGATTCCGAAGATTACGCTGAAATTTTTTTTTGAAAATTTGGAATTTTCGAAAATGTGACCATTTAATAGGATTATGTCATGAATAGACACTTTGGAATCTTCTAGAAGTTTGTTTCTCAAATTTTTTGAAATTTTTTTTTGTTCATAAACTTACATTGCCCAAGTTTCGAAATGGAAACAGCACTGGAATGGATTATCGTCACAACACGAGTAGTAATGAATGAATGAGTCTGTGGGGCAGCTGAAAATTACAGATTTTCAGGAAAAAAAATTTTTTTTGAATTTTTTGATCGCCTCAAAATGAGAATATGTACTTTTTTCCATAAAACGCGCCAAAAGCGCCCCAGCCTAAATAATTTTTTAGATGACAACTTTATTTTCAGCTTTCTCAGGTTAAGAGCTTCAAAATGAGCCCCCACACGACTAGGCTCCGCCCACTTTGTGGTCAGAGACGCAGTGTGTCTCGCTTCTCTGCACTCTAGCCTTTCAAACTATCGTAACTTCCATGGGTTTTGTCCGATTTGATTGAAGATTTAAGCAATCAATTTGGCTGAAAAAGAGCTTTAAAATGAGCCTAAACATGACTAGATTTGAGAATACTGGAAATTTTCGATTTTTCGACTTTAAAGGCGCATAGGGTTAGGGAAATTTCAATATTGAGCAGACCTAGGCATGTTTATACTCATTTTGAAGCTCATAACTTGGAAAATTCAAAAATGTTAGATTCAACCTGTTGCAAAAGCTACCGATCGGATTACGGTAGTTTTTGATTGTTTTTCATGAATTTTTGAATTTTTCATTCTACCGTATCTTGGCTCATTTTTGTGCTAGAGCTGTGAAAATTTAATTTTTGATTTTCTCAAGTTTAGAGCTTCAAAATGAGCCTACACACGAATAGTTTTGCTCCATTATGAGATTTCTAACTTTTATGCGCCTTTAAATTTGGGATTACTGTGTTTTTCAAAAATCACCGAACCTAGTCATGTTTATACTCATTTTGAAGCTCTTTTCTAGCCTGATCGATTGCTCAAATTTTCATTGAAATTGAACAAAAACTGAACGAGTTACGGTAGTTTAAAAAAGGCTAGAGCGCTAGAGAAGCGAGACACACTGCGTCTCTAGCCTCAATTCTCAAGGTGAATTGATTCTAGTCGTGTTTAGGCTCATTTTGAAGCTCTTAAACTGGAAAATTCGAAGATAAAATTCTCATCTGGAAAATCGGAATGGCTGAGGCGCTGTTGACGCGTTTAAGTGAGGCTAGAGTGCAGAGAAGCGAGACACACTGCGTCTCTTACCTCAATTCTCAAGGTGAATTGATTCTAGTCGTGTTTGGGCTCATTTTGAAGCTCTCAATTTGAAAAATTCAAAAGCTATGTCCTTTTCTGTGAAAACCAAATGGCTGGGGCGCTTTCGGCGCGTTTTTGAAGCGATTTTGTAAGTTTTTCAACTTTTCAAATTATCCAAAAAATCCAAACTCACTCCTCACCAACGGGTCCCATCATTCCCATTGGTCCCATTGGATTGATAAACGGGCAGGACCATACCGAAGGGGTACAGTATACCAGGGATACTGTACCCAGGAGAAAAATTAGGACAGATTTTAGCATTGCGCAATAGTTGGTATTACACAATGACCGAAAAATCGGGGGAAATTTGGATTGCGGGGGAAAAAGAGAAAAAAGTAGATCAATTGAAAAAAAAGTGAATTCTTTCTATTTCGTTTCAGTTGATCGACTCCTCGTAAATCCCCAATAATATCCGGTTATTTCTCTCTTTTTTTTTGCATTTCGGCGGGGCAACGATTAAGTGGGCGGAGTCGGGAATTGCCTGTTTATGGGAGTATGTGTCATCATAATAGAGTTATATATGGGCGGAAAAGAGGAAGAGACTGGATTTGGATTGTTACTGTGTTTTTTGATTGTATTTATAGGATCGGAAAACAAAACTTTTAAAAAAATTTGAAAAAAATTTTTTTCAGAACATTTCAAAAATTATCGAGTCACTAAATCAGATGTAACTTTCTTCAAACTCGATATTTTCAAAAAATTCAAATTGGACCATGTAGATTATGAAAAGCTCTACAAAATTATATAAAATTCTTATCACTTTAAATTATCAGGACCTCTGCTCGAGCCGTTGAATCTACTTGACCTAGTTCTCCTTGAACTACAAGACTCGAATCACTAAATTAGCTGTTACTTTCTTCAAAATCTCTATTTTTAAAAAATTCAAATTGGATACTGTAGCTCTTGATAAGTTCTATAAAATGATATAACATTCTTATCACTTTAAATTATCAGGACCTCTGCTCGAGCCGTTGAACCTACTTGACCTAGTTTTTCTAGAAGTGCAAGATTCGAGTGACCAAATTAGCTGTAACTTTCTTCAAACTCGATATTTTCGGAAAATTCTATTTGGATACTGTAGCTCTTGAAAAGCACTACAAGATGATATAAAATTCTTATCACTTTCATTAAACAGTGCTCCAGCTCAAGCCATTGAGCTTTGTTGACCTAGTTCTCCTGGAACTACAAGACTCGAATCACTAAATTAGCTGTAACTTTCTTCAAAATCAATAATTTTGAAAATTTTAAATTGGATACTGTAGATCTTGAAAAGCTCTACAAAATCATACAGAATTCTTATTTGTTTCAATTATTAGTGCTCCAGCTCGAACAAAATAATTAGAAAAAAATTTTTTTCGACATTTTCAGATTTTCATAATTCCAGAAAAGTCTGAAAATGACATTTAGAAACGTCTAGAACCCCCAAAACATGCTCAGCACAAAAGCAAAAAGAGTTTGGCGCCGGGTGGAATCGAACCCCGGTGTTGAGATTCGTAAGTTTGCGTGTCCAAAAACCCACTAGGCCATGCATGCAATTTTTTGAAAATCTCGCTTTTTCTCAATTTCGAGCGTTTTTTCTAGGTTTTCAGGGGCAGAGGAGCCAATTTTTGGTCGTTTGAGGCAATTTTAGCACCCCAAAAATTGAAAATTGACTTTTTCAAATCGAAATTTTGAAACATTCTAAATTTATCTGTCTGTCTGTCTGTCCATCCAGATGTCCCCAAAAACCCAAAAATCTCGTCACACCATATTCATATCTACCAAAAAACAAAAAGAAACGCGTAGTAAATAAACACACACACAATTGGAGAGGAGAGGTACCATAATTTAAAGGAGGAGGATTCATAATAAAAGGGGGCGTGGCTTGTTTGGGACGATTTTTCTAACAAAAAAAGGGGGCGGGGCTTTAAAAGGGGCGGGGCTTTATAGAATATACTCGCAATTACGATTAATGAGGGGAGGTGTGGAGAGAGAGAAGAGAGAGAGATTAGAGAAATTGGGATAATTTCCAGAATTTTCTGGAATTCTGAAAATTTCAGATTTCCAAAAATTTCAAAAAAAAATTTTTTTTCTAAAAATTCAAAATTTTCAAAAAATCTGAAATTCCAAAAATCCAAAAAAATTCTGAAACCAAAAAAAATCGATTTTTCATAAGAAAATGACCTGAGAATGGAATAAAAATTGTGGAATTTTTCTGGGGAAACAAAAAAGTGGGCGGAGCCAAAAAGTGGGCGGAGCTAGTACATTTAACACGAAAAAAAGAGGAAAAATTGCGGGTTTTCGGGGGGCGGGAAATTCGAAAAATTGATGATTTTCAGGGGAAAAATCGGGAAAATTGCACTTTTCAGAGAAAATGAGAAAAAAAAAATTAAAGAAAAAAATCAGTGCCTATACAGAAAAATCGGTGTGCTGAAAATGAAAATTTTTGGCTGAAAATTTCAGATTTTCAGCCAAAAATCTGAAAAAATCGATTTTTTGAGCCAAAAAATTGGCATTTTCAGCTTTAAAATTCCAGATTTTCAGCTCAAAAAATGACATTTTCGGCTCAAAAATTCCAGATTTTCAGTCAAAAAATCGATATTTTCAGCTCAAAAAATAGCCAAATTAGGGTCAAATTTTCCAGATTTTCAGCTCAAAAATTGACATTTTCGGCTCAAATTTCCCAGATTTTCAGCCGAAAAATGGCATTTTAAGCTCAAAAATAGCCAAAATTGGCTCAAAAATTCCAGATTTTCAGCTCAAAAAATCGATATTTTCAGCCAAAAAAAAAATTCAGACTAGACCATAAATAATAAAATGGGGACCCGGACAAAAATCGGGCTGCACAAAAAGAGGCGGGGCGAAAAAAAGGGGCGGGGCTTAGAACTGGGAACGAAAAAAAGGCAAAAAAAAATGCAAAAAAGGCAAAAAATAGAAATTTTCAAAAAAATCGAAATTTCGGCTGAAAATTTTAAGCTGAGCAATCTGAGCAATTCGACTAATTTGGGTCATTTTTGGCGATTTTAAGCTTAAAAAAGCTCAAAAAAGCTCATTTTCAGTCAAAAAACCTCAATTTTCTGGAAAAATCTGGAATTTTCAGAAAAATTTAAGCATCAACATTGAGCAACGCCGAAAACTTGTTATTCCCGAGTGGCGTCTGTTTCGCTTCCTTCTTCTTCTCCTTTTTCTTGTCCTTCTTGTTCTTTTTGGGTGTAGATGGGGTCTGTGGAGTGTCCTGAGCAGCTGAAGCGTCTCCAGATGACGTCATCGTCGGTTTCGACGCTTCTGCGGATTCTAAAGACTTCACGGTGGTCGTGGAAGGCGTCTTGTCATACTGAAAATTGGAAAAATTGAAAAAAATCAGCCAAAAATGAGAAATTTTCCATAAAAATAAAAAAATTTTTTAAGCTGAGCAATCGAGCTCCAACGGTCATTTTTGAGGTCTAGGCTCATTTTTGACCGTCCTGGACCATTTTTAAGGTCATTTTTAGTCAAAAATCGAGCTTCCAGGGTCTATTTTGGGTCATTTTGGACGTTTTGGGTCATATTTTTTAAGCTGAGCAATCATTCTGAGTCATTTTCAGCTCATTTTAAGCTGAGCAATCTCGTCTCCCCTACCTTCTGATTCTGATTCTCCTTCTTCTCCTCAATTATCGTGCTATTCTTCTCAACACCTCCACCATCCTGACTCTTTCTGGCCGAATATGAAGCTCCGCCCCCTCTGGAAGCTCCGCCCCCTCTTCCACCACGTCTCTGCTGATAATTTCCACGTGTTGGATTCGCCGTCGTCGTCACCGAAGACGTCGATTTTTCAGTTTTTCCCGATTCTGATCCTCCCGAAATCGATGATCGTCGATATCCTCCACGGTCAGCGTACTTTCTCTTCTGATGGCCCGATTGATTGTGGGCGGAGCCTCCTCCAGAAGCAGCTACCGTACTATCCCCAGCGGCTCCAGAATCCTTAGAAGACGTCGTCGTCTTCTCAATTTGTCCCATCGTCGCCGACTTCTGAAGTTGATGATGATGATGTCCGTGATGGTGTCCTCCGCGGGCCGTGTACGGTTTTATGGATGGTCGTCCGCGGGCGCCACGTGGATGTGGATTCTGATGATGTGACGATGATGCTGATGACGTGGCGGCGGCTGGCGCTTCAGATGACGTCGATTTGTTCATCTCGGATTGAGCCGATTCGGAAGCCGTCGACATCTTCTGAAACTGGGTTATCGATTAGAATCGTTTTTACAATTTTTAAGGCAGTTTCAGGCTCTAGGCTCATTTTAGGCAGTTGAAAGCTCATTTTAGGAACTTTTAGGGTCATTTAGGGCGATTTTAGACTGATTTTAGGCAGTTTTAGACATATTTTAGGCTGTTTTAGGCTCATTTCAGGCAGTTTTAGGCTCATTTTAGGCAGTTTCAGTTTCATTTTAGGCCCAGTCTAGGCAGCTCTAGGCTCATTTTAGACCGTTCTAGGCACTTTTAGGCTCATTTTAGGCCATTTTAGGCTCATTTTGGACCGTTTTAGGCTCATTTTAGAAAGTTTTAGGCTCATTTTGGACCGTTTTAGGCTCATTTTAGAAAGTTTTAGGCTCATTTGGACCCTTCTAGGCTCATTTTAGGCATTTTTGGACCGTTTCGGGCCTATTTCAGACTCATTCTAGGCTCATTTTAGGCAGTTTCAGGCTCATTCTAGGCTCGTTTTGGACCGTTTTAGGCTCATTTTGGGCCATTTTAGGCTCATTTTAGGCAGTTTTAGGCTCATATTAGACAGACTTAAGCTCATTTTAGGCCCATTCTAGGCAGTTCTAGGCTCACCGTTTCGGGTCATTTTAGGTCCATTCTAGGCAGTTCTAGGCCCATTCTAGGCAGTTCTAGGCTCATTTTAGGCAGTTTCAGGCACATTTTGGGCCCATTCCAGGCAGTTTTAGGCTCATTTTAGGACGTTTTTGGTTCATTTTAGGCTCATTTGGAGCATTTTGGGCTCATTTTAGGCCCTTCTAGGCTCATTTTAGGCTGTTTTAGGCTTATTTTAGGCACTTTTAGGCTCATTTTATGCTCATTTTAGGCAGTTTTTGGCTCATTTTAGGCCCATATTAGACAGTTTTAGGCTCATTTTAGGCTTATTTTAGGCAGTTTCAGGCACATTTTGGTCCGTTTTCGACCATTTTTAGGGGTCAATTTCAGTCCAAATTCCCTCTTTTCGGCTAAAATTCGGTCTAAAAAGGCCCAAATCTCCGCTACCTTAACATCTTCCGTCGGATATTGAATCGGATCCACCGGCGGCGTTTCGTCGTCTTTCAGAAGGCTCTGATTCTGATTCTGTTGATGTTGCTGGTGTTGATGATCGATGGATTCGCGTTTTTTGATTCTGAAAAAGAGGAAAAAGGTCATTTTCAGCCAAAAATTTTGTCATTTTTGGTCGTTTTCAAGCTGAGCAATCGAGTTTCTAGGGTCATTTGGGCCATTTTCAATTGATTTATGGACTCAAAATCGAGTCAAAATTCCAGTTTTCTAAGAAAAATGAAAAAAGTTTTTTTTTTCAAAATTTCAGATTTCCAGATTTTCAGAAAAGTCTGAAAATGATTTTTAGAAGCGTTTAGAACCCCTAAAACATGCTCAGCACAAAAGCAAAAAGAGTTTGGCGCCGGGTGGAATCGAACCCCGGTGTTGATATTGGTAGATATCGATGTCCAAAATCCACTAGGCCATGCAGACAATTTTTTCGAAAATCTCGTTTTTTCTCGATTTTTCTCAATTTTGAGCGTTTTGGACTATTTTGGGTAGTTTCGAGGATCATTTTGGGTCATTCTAACGCCTAAAAATGCCAAAAATACAAAAAAAATTTTTTTTTCAAAATTTCAGATTTTCAGAAAAGTCTGAAAATGACATTTAGAAGCGTCTAGAACCACTAAAACATGCTCAGCACAAAAGCAAAAAGAGTTTGGCACGGGGTGGAATCGAACCCCGGTGTTGTGATTCGTAAGTTTGCGTGTCCAAAAATCCACTAGGCCATGGAGACAATTTTTTGAAAATCTAGTTTTTTCTCAATTTTGAGCGTTTTTTCCTGGTTTTGGCTCGTTTTAGGCTCATTTTGGGTCATTCTAGCGCCTAAAAAGGCCAGAAAAATCAATTTTTGGGTCATTTAAAGCCTATTTTAGAATATCTTGTCCCTCCCCCCACCCCCAAACTCACACAACCGATCCCGGAGGTGCTCCCTGGTCGTACGAGTGCTGCTCTTCTGAATTCTGATGATGATGCGATCCTTGATGATGTCTCGGTCCCTGATAGTGCTGCCCGCCACGTGGATTCTGATGCTTAAACGAAGAGCCACCACCGCTTCTGACACTCTCGTGGGATACTGTGGTCCCTGCTGATTCATGATCCCCCGCCAATTGCTCATCCTTAACTTCCTTCTGCTTCTCGGCTCTTCGTTTCTCCAATTCCAACAACTTTGCCTGCGTATCCACTGGCTTCGCATCTCCAAACGGATTCGCCGCGGGCTTCTTGGGCGCCACGTCTTCTGGATTCTGCGATAGGGACATTCTAGACGACGTTCGTGAGAATCCATTATCATTATAATTCGTGGATTCAGTCCTGGAAGATCGTGCGGCAATGGATCCCGGCTGGTGCTGATATTGATAGTTTTGTGATGATAAGCGGCAATCATTGCTGGACGAGTTGTGCTGATAAGAGCCCGAGCGTTGGAGGGGTCCACCGTTTTGATGATGATGGTGATCGTAGCCTCCGCTGTGTTGACGGTCATACGGTTGCTGGAATCAGAAATTTTTATGGAAAATGCAAAATTTCGAAATTTCAGAATTCCAGAAAAATCTGAGAATTACATTTAGAAGCGTCTAGAACCCCCAAAACATGCTCAGCACAAAAGCAAAAAGAGTTTCGCACCGAGTGGAATCGAACCCCGGTGTTGAGATTAGTAAATTTGCGTGTCCAAAAACCCACTAGGCCATGTAGACAATTTTTTGAAAATCTCGTTTTTTCTCGATTTTTTTTTTCGTTTTCAAGCTTTCTACTAGCTTTTAAGTCGTTTTAGAGTCATTCCAGTTTATTTTAACACCAAAAATGCAGAAAAATCAAAAAAAATTTTTTTTCGAAATTTCAGAAATTTCAGATTTTCAGAAAAATCTGAAAATGACACTTAGACGCGTCTAGAACGCCTAAAACATGCTCAGCACAAAAACAAAAAAAGTTTGGCGCCAGGTGGAATCGAACCCCGGTGTTGAGATTGGTAATTTGTCATGTCCAAAATCCCACTAGGCCATCCATGCAATTTTTAGAAAATCTCGTTTTTTCTCGATTTTCAACGTTTTTGATAGCTTTTTGGATCGTTTTGAGCTCATTCTGGCGTATTTTAACCCCAAAAAAGGATTACTGTACTTCTACTCACCCGTGGCGCTCGGAAACTGCGATTGTTATAGTCGTTGTTGGCGTTGTTGTAGTTGCTGTTGTTATTTCGATTTCCTGAAAAATCTTGGAAAAAATTTAAAGCTGAGCAATTTCATTTTCAGACCAATCAATCTTACCTCCACGACGATCATGATATCCGCCAGCCGGCATTGTTCCATAGTAATTGTGATTGCGTGATCTGGAAAAAAAAAGAATTGAAAAAATTTTTAAGCTGAGCAATCAATATAAAAATTAACGTTTTCTAGAATTTTTAGGACTCTATTTTCATCTGGTCAAAAGTGGCTCATTCTAGGCCAATTTCAGCCATTTTAGGTCATTTTCAGCACGATTTTGATGATTTTCCGTCGATTTAACCTTGGATCAAAACTGGGTGATTCTAGGTCATTTTCAGTCATTTTTGGGCAATTTTCAGCCAATTTTCAGGTATTTCAGGATTTATCGCGCAAAATCAGCTTCGAACCGGCTATGAAGCTTCTGGGTTCAATTTCAGGCCAATTTCAGCCAAATTTCAATGATTTTCAGGCAATTTTCTGAGGAATCAAAATTGGCTCATTCTAGGTCAAATTTAGGCCCATTTTTAGGCTCATTTTCAGTGATTTTGGACCAATTTTTGGGGTTTTAAGCCATTTCTTAGTCATTTTCAGCCATTTTTTTTGGTCATTGTAGGCCTTTCTAGACCGATTTCAGCCATTTCCGGGGGTCGTTTTCAGCCAAAAATCCGGCTCATTTTGGTGATTTTTAAGCTGAGCAATCGCTCACATTCCAGTCTCTCGGGCTATTTTGGACTATTTAGACCATTTTCAGCTCATTTTTGTGAAAAAAAAACTCGAATTTTTTGAAAAAAAAAGTCTTTTTCGAAATTTCACATTTTCAGATTTTCAGAAAAATCTGAAAATGACCTTTAGAAGCGTCTAGAACCCCCAAAACATGCTCAGCACAAAAGCAAAAAAAGTTTGACGCCGGGTGGAATCGAACCCCGGTGTTGAGATTGGTAAGTTTTCATGTCCAAAAATCACACTAGGCCATGTATGCAATTTTTTGAAAATCTCGTTTTTCACCGTTTTTGGGGCGTTTTTTCTAGGTTTTGAGTTGTATTGATACGTTTTGGGGTCATTTTTGCCGGTTTTTGGCTCCAAAAATCGATTTTTGTGTAATTTTAAGCCCCTAAAACCCGCCAAAAAATACCGTACCCCTTCTCATATCTGCCCGACTGCGAGTGTCGATCGCTATTCAAACTGCTCTGACTGTTATAGTGATTCCGGCTGCTCATATTTCCACGTCTTCCACTATTGAAATGGCTATCAGCACTCTCATACTGTCGATAGTCTCCCGAATACCGCGATGTCACCCGCGCGACGGATTCTCGATTCTGACGTACGTACACCTTCAGAATGCGTCCCTTGAATTCTTGTTCGTGACGAGTGAGCGCGTGGATGAGACCATTTTTCGTCTCAAATTCAATTTCAGCATTTCCATCCTCTTTCCGAATATCGATTGATTTGATTTGATCTCCTCCGAAGTAGTAGATGAGCTCTTCTTCTACGTGTTGTGATGAGATATTGGCGATTTGGACACGGAAAGGGGCGGAGTCTGGAAGTGGGCGGCGACGGTCTGGGGATGATGATGTCGTTCCACCGCCATCGACTTCGTCCTGATCATCGTCATTCTCAATGTCCGAGTTGTTGAACTGAAATAAATTTAAGCATGAGCAATCGGGGTCATTTTTGGACCATTTTGAGTCAAACTAGGTCCTTCTAGGTCATTTTAGTGGAAAATTAGGTCATTTTTTGGTGTAAAAATCAATTTTAAGGCTGAGCAATGGGATTATTTTGGACCTTTTCCAGCCAAAATCAGGCCTTTGCTGAGCAATCGGGGGTCATTTCTGGACCATTTCAAGCCGGAATTCAGCGATTTTAAGGCTGAGCAATGGGTTAGATTTGGACCATTTAAAGCCGATCTACAGTAACCCTTTAGGCCAAGAAATCGCCTGAAAATGGGCTGAAAATGAGCCAGAAACTTGAAACTGTTCAAATTGCTCAGCTTAAAATGAATTTCGGCTTTAAAACGGCCTAAAAAGTCTGAGAAACCCGAGCAAAAACCGAGCTACAGTAACCCAAAAATGAGCAATCGGGGGGGGGGGCATTTTGGCATATTTTAAGCCGATCTACAGTAACCCTTTAAACCTAAAAATCGCTGAAAAATGACCGAAAATTGAACAGATTGCTCATTTTTGGGTTACTGTAGATTCGCTTCAGTCAAATTTTCCTAGGATCCAGACGATTCTAGGCCAATTTAGGCCTGCTTAGGCCCATTTTCAGTCATTTCCAGCCTATCCAACGAAGTCTAGGGTCATTTTCAGTCAATTTCCAGCAGATTTTTCTGACATTTTTTCAACAAAAGTTTGATACCGTATGACCTGTCAAAAGTACAGTAACCCTCGCGAAAAGCGATTTTTGTGATATTTCGACCATTTTAAGCCGTTTTTTGGTCATTTTTCACCGTTTTTTGGGGTAAAAAGTCAGATTTAAAGCTGAGCAATCGGTGGAAATATTCATTTTCAGCCATTTTTCAACCATTTTTTCAGTGATTTCAAGCCTAAAATCAGCTAAAAAATTGATTTCAGCACATTAGGGTTACTGTAGGTTACTGTACGGTGATTTTCAGGCCAAAATATGCCGAAAAACGGAGACTTTCTGCAAATTTTCAGGTTACTGTAGATCCATTTTCAGCCAATTTTAGCTCATTTTTTCCAGATTTTCAGCCAAAAAACTCTAAAAATTGGGTCATTTTGGACCATTTTAAGCCAAAAATCAGCTATTTTTTTCTATTTTAAGGCTGAGCAATGTGAGAAAAAATGAATTTGGACAGTTTTCGAATGTTTCTGGGTCATTTTTAGTCATTTTTGGACCATTTTCAGTCAATTTCAGACATTTTTAGGTCGATTTTAGCCTATTTAGACCATTTTGGACCAATTTTTCCCCCTTTTCAGCCCATTTTCAGCCAAAAGTTGCTTACCTCCTCTTCTTCCATCAATTTCGCCCATGAGACTGGCTCATCGATTGGTTGCTGTTGGATTACTGTAGTTGTCGTGGTCGTCGTGGTCGTTTCATTGTTCACCTTCAATAAAATTGCAGTGATTTCCATCATTTTTTTAAGCTGAGCAATCAACGACGATGGTGATAAGGTGATATGGGTGATATGGATGCAGGGGGATATTTTAAATTTGGCGCCAAATTTCAAAATTTCAGACAAATTCAGATGACGTGGGTCTCCGTGGTACTTTCAGCAAAATTTTTTGGGTCAAAATTTTGAAATTTCGATTTTTCACGGAAATTTTTTTTTCAGAAAAATGCTGAAAATTTCAGCCATTTTCAGATTTAAATTTGATGATTTTCAGTCATTTTTTGGCAATTTTTTAGCTAAAAAATCGTCAAAAATCACAATTTTCAGCCCTAAATTAGCGATTTTCAGCCATTTTCGAGCTGAAAATTGGTGAAAAATCACATTTTTCAGTCGAAATTAGCAATTTTCAGCCATTTCTAGATCAATTTTGGACCATTTAAGACCAATTTTGACATATTTTAGCTCAAATTTTTGAATTTCAGCTTGGTTTTAGGACTTTTGAGATCATTTTTGACAATTCTTAGCTTGTTTTTTGAGATTTTTCAGCGATTTTAAAGCAATTTTCATAACCAAAAAGCGAAAAAGCACGACTACATCACAAGCACAATATGAACTGAAGAAAACCAGCGAAATAGCGAAAATGGGTCATAAATTCGTCAAAAAGCGAAATTTCGAGTCGATTTAAAATGGAAAAGATAGCGCTTGAAACGGGCTTCAAAATGATAGGAAATTTAGCTAGATTTGATTTTTCCAAGTTTTTGGAAAATCGGATTTTTCAAATCTAGTCGAGTTCTATACCATTTTGAAGCTCTTTTCAGGCTCTATCTTTTCCAATTTGAATTAAATTGAAATTCCAATTTTCAAGCGATTTATGACCTGTTTCAAAAATGGGACATAACTCTGCTCAAAATTGACATTTCAAGTCGATTCAAAATGGAGAAGATAGAGCTTGAAAAGCGCTTCAAAATGATATGGAATTCGACTAGATTTGATTTTTCCAAGTTTTCGGAATTCTGGATTTTTCAAATCTAGCCAAATTCGATATTATTTTGTAGCCCTTGTTAAGCTCTACAAAATCATATAAAATGCACCAGGATTTGAAAAATCCATAATTTCGAAAATTAGGAAAAATCAAATCTAGTCAAATTCCATATCATTTTGAAGCTCTTTTCAAGTTCTATCTTCTACATTTTGAATGGGATCGAAATTTCGATTTTTAACAGATTTATGGCCTGTTTCAAAAATGGGTCATAACTCTTTTAAAAATTGGCATTTCAAGTCGATTCAAAATGGAAAAGAAAGAGCTTGAAAAGCGCTTCAAAATGATACAAAATTCGACTAGATTTGATTTTTCCAAGTTTTTGGAATTTTGAATTTTCCAAAAATTTACATTTCCCGGTTGTATCTATACCTCTTTTTGAGCTCTACAGGTTGATATATAGTTTGTATAGTATATCAACTTGTAGAGCTCAAAAAACGCTATAGATACAACCGGAAAATGTCAATTTTTGGAAAATCCGAAATTCCAAAAACTAGGAAAAACCAAATCTAGTCGAATTCCATATCATTTTGAAGCTCTTTTCAAGCTCTATCATTTCCAATTTGAATGGAACCGAAATTTTGATTTTCAACAAAGTTATGACCCTTTAATCATTCCGAATAAAAAAGCTACAGTACCACTTTAGAAAATAGGCCATAAATCCGTCAAAAATCAAAATTTCAAATCGTTTTAAAGTGGAATAGATAGAGCTGGAAAAGGGCGTCAAAATTATATGGGATTTGACTAGATTTGAAAAATTCAAAATCCCAAAAATTGGGAAAATCCAAACTAGTTAAGTTCCATATCATTTTGTAGCTCTTTTCAAGCTCTACCTTTTCCATTTTGAATCGATTTGAAATTCCAATTTTTAACAGAGTTATAACTCATTTTTAAAACAGTTCATAAATCGCTTGAAAGTTGGCATTTCAAGTCGATTCAAAATGGACAAGATAGAGCTTGAAAAGGGCTTCAAAATGATAGGAAACTTGACTAGATTTGAATTTTCCAAGTTTTCGGAATTCTGGATTTTCCAAAGATTGACATTTTCCGGTTGTATCTACAGCTCTTGTTGAGCTCTACAGGTTGATATACAGTTCGTATGTTATATCAACTTGTAGAGCTCAAAAAACGCTATAGATACAACCGGAAAATGTCAATTTTTGGAAAATCCGAAATTCCAAAAACTAGGAAAAACCAAATCTAGTCGAATTCCATATCATTTTGAAGCTCTTTTCAAGCTCTATCTTTTCCAATTTGAATGGAACCAAAACTTCAATTTTTAGCACATTTATGACCTATAAATCATTCCAAAAAAAAGCGCCATACAGTACTCCACAACTACAGTACTCCACATCCATATATCATATCATTCCATTAAAAGTTACCATCATCCTCTCAACTTTCGGACAATTCTCCTCTGTCTGAATTTGGCCCCACGCGCCGATGATCCTCACCTGCAGAGTCTGTTGAGTGCTGGCCGTGGCCGAAGTCTTCGTGGCCGAGGAGTCTCCAGAATCTGCAGGTTCCGTTACAGACATTTTCAGTGAGCTGCTATTGCTGAGACGACGTAGGATTTTGATAGGTGACGATTTGAATTTATGCTGAGCAATCGATGATTTCAATGGAGACGACGATTTGATTGGTGAAGTAGTACGGTATTCAAAGTGAGCGGATTCTTCTGGAAAAAATTGTGATTAAGGATGAGCAATCAGCGATTTTAAAGGTTCAGAGCGAATTTTAAGCAGCAAAATAGGCCTAAAATGACCATTTTAAGCCAAAAAATGGGAAGAAAAATTAAGAATGAGCAATCTAGACGAATTTGACAGCATTTTCAGCCAAAATCTAGCTGAAACCGTTAAGGATGAGCAATCTATGTTTCTAGGTCATTTTTGGGGCATTTTTGAGCGATTTTCAGCCGATTTTCGCCATTTTTAGGCTAAAAAAATTAACGCTGAGCAATCAATTTGATCATTTTCTAGTCAACTTTTTTTTCTGTATTTTTCGTATCTGCCAATCAATTTTTTGATAATTCGATGATGATAAAAGCAGAAATTGATAAAAATGCCAAAAAATTGACACTTCGAAAAAAAAATCACCTGATTCCAGGGCTAAAAATTGCCTGAAAATGTAAAAAAATTGACCTAAAATCGGCAAAAATTGGCAAAAATTGAGCCTAAAACGCACAAAAAACCATTCAGAAATGTCTGAAAATGGTCTAAATCATCCTAAAAGCCCTAGAAATGGTCCAAAACCGAGCCAAAATGGTCGAAAAAACGGCTGAAACGGTCCAAATTTGGCCTAGAAAAGCCTAAACTGAGCCTAAATAGGCCTACAACTGGTCTAAAAACGCCAAAAATGGACCTACCCAGGCCTAAAATGGGCTCAGACTGAGCCTAAATAGTCCTAAAATGATATAAAAAGGTCAAAAACAGCTAACACGGCCTAAAATATGACGATGTTCGCCTGAAATCGGCCTAGAACGGCCTAAAACTTGCCTAGATATGCCTGAAACAGGCCTAACTCAGCCGTAAACTAGTCAAAATATGCCTAACCTCTAGCTGAAGCTAAGGCTAGTTTCAAGACAAGTTCCAGTGATTTTTCAACGAGTTTAGGCCTGTCTTAGGCCCTTAGACTATTTTAGGCCTATTTCAGGCCCTTTTAGACCATTTTTAGGCCCTTTCAGGCCCTGAAAAACGTGCAAAAAGCAGGAAATTGGCACAAGAAACATGGCATTTCTTGTCTGTCACTGTGCATACAAACTGGGGACGACGGACACACGGACGTTTCAATAAGTTACAAAGAATAGAGAGAGTGAGAGGGGATAGAGAAGCAGAGACAATTGGCGATAGAGTGTGGTGGAGAGGAGAGAGACGCAGAGAAGGGGAGAGCACATATGATTTTATTGGAAGCGAGGAAGGGAGGAGGAAGAGGGGAGGGAGGCCAATTTGGACAGTTTTAGATGGATTTAGGGAAGTTTCAGGCGAATTTGAAGCTATTTTGAAGCGATTTTGAGCGGTTTCGAGTAGATTCTTGGTCATTTTAGGTATATTCAACTCATATCTTGACTTTATATGGTCATTCTAGGCCATTTGAGCCTATTTCTGGTTCCATTTGACGCTCTATTCATCCCAGGCTAATTCCCAACCACCTGGAATCTCCTATATGCCACGTGTGGGGAACCGAAAGAGCGGATTAAAGGCGCATAGGTTAGATGCACAGGATAATCTCGTCAGGGAGGGGTCGAAATGGACTAGAATTAAAAAGACACATGGTTTGGCTGCCAAAATTTTGGCTTCCGGGTTTCAAAGAAGCACGGTTCCTTTCCCTCCAAAATGATACTAGTTGGGATACTGTAGCTTGTTTATGAGCAAACTTACAAGCCATAAAGATGTGACCGTGTAGTCTCGACGGTTTTTGGCTTGTAACTATGTTCATAGACAGGTACAGTATCCCAGCAGCAACGTTACAAGCTAAAAATCGCCGAGACTACATGGTCACACTTCTATGACCCATAATTTTGCTCATAGACAAGTTACAGTATCCCAACTAGTATCGTTTTGTAGTACTCTTCGAGTTCTACCATAATTGGTTCAAAATGTGGACCAAAAGGGACTATGGCAGGATCCATTTTCAAGTATCTATCTAAATTGGGATTCAAAGAAAATGAAAAAATACGGAAATTAGAAGTATTAGAAACCCTAGAAACCTTTTTTGCCTAGAAAAAGTGCCAAAAAAGCATACTTGCGAAAATCGTTGAAGGCCCGGCCCGGCCCGGTCGGCCCGGAAGGCCCGGCCTTGAAAAATTTTGAAGGCCCGGACAGGTATTTTTTGGTCGAATTTTGTCAAAAAAAAATTTTTTTTTGATAATTTTTTGCGAATTTTTTAACAGGAAAACTAGCTTTTGAGAAAAAAAACTGTTATTTAGCTTAAAAATGCAATTTTTCTTCGATCTCAACTTTGGAAAAATTTAGGAAAAAAAATTATTTTTCAAAAATTTGTTTAAACATTTACAAATTTAATATTCACAATCTAGCTCAAAATTTGATGATAAAAACACCTTTTTTCCAAAAAAAACACACTTTTTTGCCCAAAAATCGAAGCTGGCGCCAACTGGCCGGGCCTTCCGGGCCTTCCGGGCCGGGCCGGGCCGGGCCTTGACCAATTTTTTGAAGGCCCGGCCCGGCCCGTCGCAAGTATGCAAAAAAGCGAATTTCAGGAATTTGGCACTGTGCCAGAAAACCCCAAAAACTTAAAAATCGCACGAACGCCATTAAAAGAAGCATAGGATGGCGTGACCATCGTATTCAGATGATGGTCAGCTGATCCATTCAGAAAACTAGAAAATCGACTTGGCGTGAAGCCAAGTCGCTTCACAAAACTTGATCGGAGGAGGAAGACAGCTTCCAAAATGACGAAAAGGGAAAGAGAGACGCAGAGAAGAACTACAGAGACTTCATTTGAAACCAATTTCAAAGAGAAAAAAATTCGAAATTTGAGCATTTTCAAGGTTAAAAATGATCAAAATAGGTACAAAAACGTTCCAAAGAAGGTTGGAAACTTCGAATTGTCTAATTCTATTTGATTAATGATGTCATAGTACTGTATCTTT
Source organism: Caenorhabditis nigoni (assembly GCA_027920645.1). Lineage (NCBI taxonomy): Eukaryota > Metazoa > Nematoda > Chromadorea > Rhabditida > Rhabditidae > Caenorhabditis > Caenorhabditis nigoni. Next base: position 3,052,378 of record CP115866.1, on the reverse strand, counting down.
TTTGAAGACAATGTCACATTATGCAAAATGTCGAAATCAAGACACTTCATTCTAGAGATAAGTCATAAAAATTGATTTTTGGAGTTTTCAACCTAACCTAATTTTAGCTATTTTCAACACTATTTTCAACAAAAAAATCGCCAAAATCTACTTTTTTGGACAGAAAAACTCAAATTTTGTACCGAAAATCAGAAGAAAAAAGCGTCAGGAACGGTCTAAAAATGGAAAGAAAAGAGGAAAACAATTGCTCAGCTGCACAGTCAAAAACCTCCAAATAGGCAAACTTTCAGAATCGAAAAACAACTTTTCCAGCTATTTCTAGAAAATTCTGCCAAACCTTTTTGCCAGCAACTATAAACTGTGTGTCCTGTCCTCCTATTCTTCCTCCTACGTTCTGTATGTATCTATGTCACGTGGGATGGAGAGAGAGAGAGAGAGAGAGAGAGAGAGAGAGAGAGAGAGAGAGAGAGAGACAGTTCGACTTGTTGCAAAAAAAGCAAACTGCAAACTTTCGAAGCTTATGCTTTAGCAGAAAAAATAGTTCTAGCCGAAATTTGGCGATTTCTTTTGCTTTTAGGGGTTTGTGAGCTAAAAATTCAGATTTTCAGCCATTTTTCGTGGAAATTCAGCGATTTTTGAGCTAGAAACATTCAATCATTTTTTTTCTAAAATATGGACCCTTTGAAGCTAAAAATTGAGCTATTTTGCGTATTTTAAACTGATTTCGGTCATTTTTGACGCGAAATTCAACAAAATTGAGCTTACAGTCTGAAAAATGCTGAAAATGACTAATTTATAGCTTCAAATAGTCTAAAATTCACAAAAATTGGTTAAAAATTGCCCCAAAATCGTCTTTTCACAAATTTGAGCTGGAAAACCACAGAATAGAACACTAGGAGCTCAATTTACTCGAAAAATAGCTTGAAACGACTTAAAATCCGCATTTCTAGCTCAAAAATCATTATAAGCATGGAAAATGACCATTTTTGAGTTCTTGATGCGCCGAAACAGCTTAAAACCAACTTTTCTAGCTCAAAAATTACGATTTTTGAGCTTTTAAACCGCTAGAATAGCTCAAAATCAGTGTTTCTAGCTCAAAAATTACGATTTTTGAGCTTTTAAACCGCTAGAATAGCTCAAAATCAGTGTTTCTAGCTCAAAAATCGCCGATTTCGCTTATTTTTCGCTCTAAAATCCAAATTTCTATACAAATTCAGCCGAAAAAGCAGTAGTAGAAGCAGCAGAAAGACACGAAAAACGGAACGTCTTTACGCGGCTTTGGTCCCTCGAGAGACAGAGAAAAGGAGGCGAGAGAGTATGCAAAATGAAGAGACGGTAGAGAAAGAGAGGATAGAGACGCAGAGACAAGTGGCCTATGTGTGTCTTGTGAGTGTGTGTGAGTGGGGAATTCAATGTGTATGGGGGGGCTTGGCACACGGCCAAGTGGCTTTGGAAGTGAGAAAAATGCCTGAATAGGCCTAAAATAGGCCTAGAATGGCCTAGAATGGGCCTAGAATGGGCTTGGAGAGTTTAGGCTGAAAAAAAGCTCAAAATCAGTGTAAAATACATTTTCGATGGTGCAGAATCAATTAAATCAAACTTTTACAGTCATTTTCTGTCATTTTAAGCCAAATTTGATCTATTTTGGCCTATTTTGGCTGAAATTGGCTAGCAATGGGAAATTTACCATTTTTGACCTGATTTTTCGATTTTGGATAGTTTTAAACAAAATTTCCATAACTTTAAGCCAAATTTCAGCTATTTCAAGGCAAATTAAGGCTACTTAAGCCTATTTTCAGTCAATTTTCGGAAAAATCGATTTAGAGCAATTTCCGGCAGTTAAATCGAATTTTTGAGGTTTCTAAGCATGAAAATCGGTTTAAACAGCGTTTTTAACATCTGGAAGTTTTGATTTCCAATGATTTTCCGAGATTTTCAGCAAATTTTCAGCCAAATTTGAATTTTTGGTTTTCTAGCGATTTTCGGCAATTTTCGCCAATTTTCATAGATTTTTCAGCTATAAAAACCTTGAAAATGACGTTTTTCAGCCTTATTTCAATGGATTTCCAGACAAAAATCTATTTTTCTCAAAATTCGGAAAACTTACGCATTTCGAACCGCTCCTGAATGTGCATTGTCATTATTGATGGTAGTTCTCTGTTCATTCTGTTTTCTGCAAAAAAATTGAGTAAATTCAGTCAAAATTTGAAGAAAATCGATGAAAATTGAGCGAAATTCGGGTGAAAATAGGTGAAAAAATTCAAAAATCGCGGCGAAATTGGAGAGATTTCGTGGCGAGACACCAGGGAAGATTGGGGAGCATGCGCCTTTAAGATTACGGTAGGAGGGAAATAAATGGAAATTTCAATCGAAAAATGGAACTTTTGAAGGGAAAAAGAAGGGATTTTGAAGTAAAATTAAAGCAAAAATCGGCAAAAAACTTTTTTATCCGAAGTAATCAAACTTTTACAACACAACCGAGAAAAAAGTCCCTGAAAATAGAAAAAAAGAGAAATAGCAAGAAAGAGGTCTAAAAAAGGCTTCTGATCCCTTTAAACAATCAAAACTCAATGTAGAACAATTAAAAAATAAAGCAAAAAGAAGCAAAAAGGGAACTGAAGAGAGTGGGATTCGAACCCACGCCCCCGAAGGGACTGGTGCCTTAAACCAGCGCCTTGGACCGCTCGGCCATCTCTCCGCCGGTGGAGAGAGGAGAGAGATGGCATAGAGGAAGGCGCGGGTTTTGAGAGAAAGAAGGGAGAGGGGGAGCGAGTAGGAGCAGAGACATAAGTTGAGGGAGATAGGGCAATTTGAATTTGGCGCCTTTTTGATGTTCAAGAGAATGGAAAAGAGGACTTTTAGCCGATAATTATGTCTTTAATATGAGAAAAAGCCATTTTTTTCAGTTGAAATCTACAGATTTTCCGTTTAAGACGCGTTCTCGGTAAATTGGGTCATGACCTAGAAAAAATTGGGTTTGACCAAGAAAAAAAAATTGGGTCATGACCTAAAAAAATCTAGGTCATGACCTAGAAAAAATTGGGTCGTGACCTAGAAAAATGGGGTCATGACCTAGAAAAATCTAGGTCATGACCTAGAAAAAATTGGGTCATGACCTAGAAAAAATTGGGTCATGACCTAGAAAAAATTGGGTCATGATCTAGAAAAATCTAGGTCATGACCTAGAAAAAATCTAAATCGTGACCTAGAAAAATCTAGGTCATGACCTAGAAAAAATCTAAATCGTGACCTAGAAAAATCTAGAAAAATCTAGGTCATGACCTAGAAAAAATCTAAATCGTGACCTAGAAAAATCTAGAAAAATCTAGGTCATGACCTAGAAAAAATTGGGACATGACCTAGAAAAATCTAGGTGGTGACCTAGAAAAAATTGGGTCATGACCTAGAAAAATCTAGCTCATGACCTAGAAAAAAAATTGTGTCATGACCTAGAAAAAATCTAGGTCGTGACATAGAATAAATTGTGTCATGACCTAGAAAAATTGGGTCATGACCTAGAAAAAATTGGGTCATGACCTAGAAAAAATTGGGTCATGGACCTAGAAAAATATAGGCCGTGACCTAGAAAAATATAGGCCGTGACCTAGAAAAATTGGGTCACGACCTAGAAAAATCTAGGTCATGACCTAGAAAAAATTGGGTCACGACCTAGAAAAATCTAGGTCATTCCTAGAAAAAATTGGGTGATGAACTAGAAAAAATTGGATCATGACCTAGAAAAAATTGGGTCATGACCTAGAAAAAAAATTGGGTCATGACCTAGAAAAAATTGGGTCATGGCCTAGAAAAATTGGGTCATGACCTAGAAAAATTGGGTCATGACCTAGAAAAAATTGGGTCATGACCTAGAAAAAATTGGGTCATGACCTAGAAAAAATTGGGTCATGACCTAGAAAAATCTAGGTCGTGACATAGAAAAATCTAGGTCGTTTTTTACCATTTCCATTAAATTCTCCTTTATTTTTTGAAAATCCTTTTAAGTTCAAAAAAAAATGAGTTGAACAATTTGAACTCAATTATCTCGGTTCGTGTGAGAGATATCAAAAATATGTCAACTGATAAAATGTTGCTCATCTTATGATAAACATTTTATCAGTTGACAACTTTTTTATATCTTGGACAGGAGCTGAGATAAATGAGCTCAAAGTGCATGGGGCTTGAATGTAGTAGTCGAGCAACTAGGGTGCACGTTCACTTTGAATTCAATTATCTCGGTTCTTGTAAGAGATATCAGAAATTTGTAAACTGATAAAATGTTTGTCATAAACTAAGCAATATTTTACCAGTTTACAGATTTTTGATATCTCTTATAGGAGCTCAGATAATTGAACTCAAAGTGCACGTACAGATTTTCACAGATAATTCCTGAATTCTTTCAAGCAACTTTTTTTAGCAGTTTCCAGGTACTTTCAAATGTCATGGTCCCTCAAAACTTGTCTAGTACTGTTTAGAATGTTCTTGAATGTTCTAAACCTTCCATTGTTCCTAGAAGATTCCCCAAAAAGTCCCTTTTCCAGCGATTTCCGTCCTCTTTCAGCCTCTTTTTCATCTTTCCCTCTCTTTTTTAGTTCCCTTTTCTCTCAAATTCATCCATATGACTTCACTAATCTTCCCGCCCTCGTTTGTTCTTCTAGAATTCAAATGTCTCTCTTATCTCTCGCCTATCACCAGGGCTCACGGTGCCAGCCCGTGTAGCTGGCACCGTGCCAGCTCTCTGATAATCTCTATGTAGTTCCCCAGGGCAACGGAGCAGAAGAGCTCACGCGTGCTCCTCTCATTGTCTCTCGCTTCTAGAAATTCCTATTCTCTTTAGTAGCTCCGCCCCCTCTATTCCTTATCACCTCTCCTCTTCTAGTTGTCATGGAAGTAGTCTCGTATAGCACATTCCAGAGAGCACGCGGACTTTCAATGCGCATGACTCTCCGTTACTAGAGGGTAGCACTTTAAAGGCGCATAGTCTTTTTTCCATTGAACCTTTACGGTCCTGGACCGCTCTAGGTTCCAGCTAAAAAAGTTTAGAACTTTCTAGACGAAGTTTAAAGGTGCATAGTCCAAATCTAGACTATTCTCATTGATTCTATGACTCTAGGAGGCTCCAAGACCCATAGACATGCCTAGAACCCTCTAGACAGCTCTAGATATTGTTTAAAGGCGCATAAGCTAGCTCAGCTGAATGCCTCCCGCCCTTTAAAGGCGCATAGCCTAACAGCAGGTGTATTACCACATGTCACGCATGGATAGGGATTATACAAGATGACCTGACCTAGGAGTACCAAATCTGGAGAGTAGATAAAATCTCTGTGTCGTTTTGCCCCTGCTAGGCTAGGGGCACAAAAAGACGCAAAAGGATAATTAGGATGCAGATGCTGCTAGCACACACTAATTAGGCGGTGTCAGATTTTATCTCTTGTATAGCAATCACGTGGTTCTAAGATCTTGAGATTCTTGGATTCTGAAGATCCAGAGAACCTGAGATCCCAAGATTCTAGAAGACTCTAGAAGGACTTGTCCTGAGAATCCTAACAAACTTCTAGAAGCTTCTTGTCCACTGGCCTAGGATCTTCTGGGATCCCATAGTCTAGGAATCTTCTATGACTTCCTAGCTGTGGTGCGGGATTCTAGCGTCAGGGAATCTTCTGTAACCTTTTAGTCCATGCTAGACTGGTCTAGGATCTTCTGATTCCAGCAAATCCAGCAGTTTTCTAGAAGGTTCCAAAGATCTCAAAACTTCTGGCACCTTCTAGACCACCTAAGGGATCTTAGAGTCTATGAATCTTTATGCTCCAAGGTTCTAGATACCTCTGGAACCTTTTACTCCCTTTTCAACAGAGCTAGACTCCACTGAAACCCCTACAGGAGCATCTAGGGGATCCTAGAACCTTGGATCTGCAGGTTCCAGGGTTCTAGAACCTTCTAGATCACCTAGGGGATCTTAGAGTCTAGGATCTTCTGGAACCTTCTGGATGAGATCCGGGATCCTAGAGTCTAGGATCTTCAGGTTCCAAGGTTCTAGACACTTCTAGAACCTTCCAGACCACCTAGGGGATCCTAAAATCTGTCTCCTGCCGTGTCTATTTTAACAGTTCCACTTCTAAACGTCTTTTTCTCTGGGCCCTCCACACTCTCTTCTTCGTCTCCCGCCTTTTTTTGCCCTTCTAGAAGGCTACCTTGTCGTGCGACGCTGTCGCTGTCCTCGCCGTCCTCGCCGATTCTCGACAAGCAACAACCCAATACGCTGCGTCTTGTCTCCCTCTCTCCTGCTCCTCCTTCCCTGCTTGTGTACGCACCCAATGCCGTCCTTCCCCAGCACTCGCAACATCCCTGCGATGCAACGTTCCTGCGACGCAACGCGACCGCGTCGCAGAGCGCAATTCGGCCGAGGAGAGAGCGCGTGATCCGAGGAGAAATTGACAGGCCGTCGATGTCTGCCTGTCGGTGTCTCTTGCCCTTCTGCGCTATTACAGTGGTCAACTCGGTCCGCGCGCGCTCACAGGACACACTCACACTCATACACACGACCCCATCGACACTCACCATAGCCTCTTCTCTCCCATTCTCCTCTCATTTCTTCCCCACTAGTTAGTCGTGTTGTTTATGTGTGGTGTGTAGCGCGCGCGTTTATGAAATTCATATAGGCATCCCATTAAATGTTTAGTACCTTGACCTACTGTTAGTCTTTTGATAGCTAAAAATTCGCTAGATTTAGAGCATTAGCCTAGAAATGGTGCTTAATATCCCTGATTAATTTTTAGCGCCTGAAAACCTAGGGTCCAAATTGAACCCCGATTTCAGCAACGACGCTTTCCGCTGACAGTACCCTTGTCTAGCTGTAGGGGCCGAAAAAAGTGAATTTTAGGTCGAAATTTGCGTGGTCATCTGGTCCATCCCGATTCCTGGAACTTAGCTCAGAAGTCTGGAATCCTAGACACCCAGAATCCTAGGCTTCTAGAATCCTAGACTCTTAGATCCCTAGATCCCTAGATCCCTAGAAGCTTAGAATCCTAGACTTCTAGAATCCTAGATCCATAGATCCCTAGATCCCTAGATAGCAGCCTAGATCAGAAGCCTGGAACCCTAGACCTAGGCTGAAATTTCAGTTCCAGAACCCAGCAGACAAATTCTCAATATCGATTTTCCGATAGATTCTCTCCCATAAGAGCCATCGCCACGCCCCTTTACTCTGCGTCTCTCTCCCTCTCGCCATCTTGGTAGGGGGCGACATGGTGCATCGTAATGTTGCATTCGTCACCATCACCCACCACCACCATCTGCCCCTGTCCTCCCTGTCGTCTGGTATGCGTCATACTGTACCAGATTGCCTGTCTTCTCGCCCCCGAATGTCCCTTGCACCCTAGGATAGTCACCCTTAGAGCCTAGCAGGGCTTTAAAGGCGCATACCCTCTAGCCAAACTTTGACCCCAATTATCTTGGTTACTGTAAGAGATATCAAGAATTTGTCCACTGATGAAATGTTTATCATAATCTGAGCTACATTTTATCAGTTGAAAAAATTTTGATAGCTGTTTTAGGAACCGATATAATTGAGCTCAAAGACAAAGACCCCGTTAAAGGCGCACCCATCCCCCCCCCAAATACCGTAATCCTTATATTTTTTGCCTTTTCCTTGCTTTTCAAGGTTCATCTGTTCAATTTCCAGGTCTAGTCGAACAACTCCCAACAGCTCAAAAGTCGTCCAACTGCTCAAAAGTCTTCCAATTGCTCAGTCTTCCAAAACCTTAAAGACCAACGGTCTCTTCGGACACATTCCAACTGCTCGCAAGCTTGTCAACTGCTCAGAAGTCTCCTAATTGCTTAGCCTTCCAACATCTCCAAGGCTAACGATGTCAGCTGCCAAGCGACGCGCTGTAAGCGCCGAACCAACGGAGCCCGATGGTCCAGAAGGACCACCAGTAGCTGTCGATATGCCAGACGTCAATCTCAGCGATGATCAACGTGCAATGTACAAGTACAAGCTTAACATAGCGGATCCATTGAACGAGGCGAATCTGGAGGCCGAATTCGAATTGGGGAAGAAAACTATCGAAATGCAAATCAACGAGAACGACTCTCTTCTGGATATCGTAGTCGGTCCGAAGTATAAGGATTTCGAGGCGGATCCTGATGGCAAACGAGTCATTATCCAAGACATTATTGTGCACAATTTCAAGAGCTACAAAGGCAGTCACCAGTTGGGACCGTTTCATAAGAATTTGACAATGGTTATGGGACCGAATGGAAGTGGAAAGTCGAATATCATTGATGCTCTTCTCTTTGTTTTTGGTTTTAAAGTGAGTTCAGGTGTTCAGGTTGAGCAAGAATGATGATGTTTTTTCAGTCAAAAAGGATTCGAGCTCAATCATTGGTCAACTTGATTCACGACGATCGGATTGCCGGTAAAGACACAGTATCGAACATCAAATTCGCCAAAGTGGAAATACACTTCCAAGAGATTGAGGACATTGTAAGTTATCGATTTTAGCAGATCACAGAACAACCTATGATATGTATTGTTAGATTTACTCAATTTCCGAGCTATGTTCTTCAAATTCTGTGCATTTTGTCGTGAAGTTTGGTGTTTCTAGTCAATAGACGAAAACCAGTCGGTTCACGCCCCTCCGGGGATTAACCTCCTGGCCTAGTGGTGAAACCAAGGAACGTCTTCAGAAGACTTCAAAATCAAAATTTCGAAAAACGAAAAGTTTGGGCATCATCTTGCTGACATTTTGGATTATCTGTGAAAATTTGAAAACTTTTGGTCTACTGGTCCCTTCGCTAGGGTCAGCGAACCGGGGCTAACCACGGTTTACCGTTGTGAAACCAAGGAACGTCTTCAGAAGACTTCAAAATCAAAATTTCGAAAAACGGAAAATTTGGGCATCAACTAAGACACATTTCTGATCTATCTGTCTAGGTTCCAGCTCAATCGGTTAACTTTGAATGGGTGTAATGGCGCGCTACATCCAGATCCTGGTGAATATTATTAGTAATAATCTGTGCATTTTGTCGTCAGATTAGGTGTCTCAAATTCAAAAATAAAACATATATTTCAGGATGAGGAGAAGTACATTGTTGTACCACGCCACGACTTCGTCATTGCTCGCACCATCACCAGAGAGGGAACTTCCAGCTACTCCATCAACGATTCACCTTCCACATTCCGTGCCATTGAACAGCTCCTGAGCAGAGTGCACATCGATTTGACACACAATCGATTCTTGATCCTCCAAGGAGAAGTCGAAGCGATTTCCCAGATGAAGCATACCAGCGGCAATCGGGATGAGCCAGGAATGTTGGAATACATTGAGGAACTTGTTGGCACTCAGCGATTCGTCGAGCCAATCAATCAACTGTCCCACTTGACTGCATTGTTGGAGTTGAAAGTTTCTCAGTATCAAGCGTCGTGTCGTCAGCATGCGGGCCACTTGGAGAAGTTCCGAGCCGCGATGGCAGCTGGTGTTGGTTATCTGAACAATCAGAATGCGATCAACATGTGCAAAGGATTGATGATTCGTGGAAACATCAGATACGGTATGCAAATGAGGCAAGCTGCCGAGGAGGCGTTGATTCGGCGGAAAGATGAGCTAGATGATGTTGTGTACACTACAACTGAAGCTAGAAAAGCGTTGAGGGAGAAGGAACGAGAGGAGAAGGAGATTGATGCAGAGTTGACAGAGATGACCAAAAAGAAGATTGATGCAGAGGAAGAGGTGGCAAAGTTGCATGCCACTGATAATCAGATAAGGCACAATGTCAAATCAGCAAACTTGGCACTAGTGAAATGTGAGCAAGAGGCGGAGCAACTGAAAGAGGAGTTGGAGCAGCTGAGAGAGGTTCCAGTTGCGGCAAGAGTCAATATTCAGAATATGCAGGAGGAGTTGGAGCAGATTCGATTGAAAGCCAACGAGATTGATAAGTGTTTGACGAGCAACATTCAGAAGTATGATAACAAGATTGGAAAGGAGAGAGGGCAGACCCACGAGATTGAGCAGGAGCATAAGGTGGCGACGGATGCGTATTCCAAGGCAAAGTCGGAGTATCAATTGCTTCTTTCGGAGTTCAACCTGAAACGAGAAGATGAGGAGAACCGGCAGTCACTGGCGGATTGTGAGCAGAAGTTGAAAACCGAGGAAGCCAAAATGACTGGTCTTCAAAAGTAAGTTAACAACCGCGTTTATTCTTAACACAAGCCGGCCTGTTTGCGAAGGAACGTCTCCAGAAGACGTCAGAATCAAAATTTCGAAAAAAGAAAAGTTCGGGCATCAACTAAGACACATTTCTGATCTATCTGTCTAGGTTCCAGCTCAATCGGTTAACTTTGAATAGGGGAAAAGGCACGCTACATTCATACGCACATACAGAATCTGGTGAATGCCATTAGTACTAGTCGGTTTACGCCCCTCCGGGGCTTAACCTGCTGGCCTAAGTGTGTGATACATCTTCGCCCTCTGTTCACCACGCTTTACTGTGGTTAAACCAAGGAACGTGTTCAGAAGACTTCAAAATCAAAATTTCAAAAAAAGAAAAGTTCGGTCATCAACTAAGACCCACTTCTGACCTATCTGTCAGATTTCAGCTCAATCGGTTAATGTTGAATAGGGGAAAAGGCACGCTACATACGCGCATACAGAATCTGGTGACTGTCAATAGTATAATTATCTGTGAAAATTTGAAAACTTTTGGTGTACTGGTCCCTTTGCTAGGGTCAGCGAACCGGGGCTAACCACGGTTACCCGTGGTGAAACCAAGGAACGTCTTCAGAAGACGTCAGAATCAAAATTTCGAAAAAAGAAAAGTTTGGGCATCAATTAAGACACATTTCTGACCTATTTGTCAGATTTCAGCTTAATCGGTTAACTTTGAATAGGGTAAAAGGCACGCTACATACATACGCACATACAGAATCTAGTGAATGCCATTAGTAATTATTACTTTTTCAGAGAACTCGACGCCCTCCAGGAACCTTACAACGAAGCCAAAAACAATGTCGCTGCCAGTGAGACCACTTTACGTACAATGCGCCACCATTTGACTGGTGTCGAGAGCCGCCTGCAGTCTACAATCGATGAGCTCAACTATCTGTCACATGAGGACTCGCAAAGGAATCTTCGCGGCAAAACCACCAAAGTGATGTATCAACTCAAAGAGTCTGGAAAGTTCACACCGTTCATTGGACGTCTAGGAGACTTGGCACATGTTGATGAGGAGTATGATGCGGTTATGTCGACGATATTCGCTGGAAACTTGGACTTTTTGGTGGTCAAGACACATGAGGACTGCATAGCTGCCATTGATTTGCTCTACAAGTTGAAGCTCCCGCGTGCATCGTTCTTCGCTTTGGAGTACGGTAAAACAGTGAACGATCAGCATATGAATAACCCCAAGAAACTTCCTGGCATGCGATTGTTCGACAAAGTGCACTGCAAGGATCCAGATATCCGTCGCTGCTACTACAGTATCATGGGAGACACCCTGTTGGCTAAAGACATGGAAGAAGCCGTGATACTTGACAAAAAAGGTGGTGGCCGTTTCCGTGTGTGTACGATAGATGGAGGACTCGTCGAAAAATCCGGAGCGTTGACTGGCGGTGGTGGGGTGAACAGAGGTCGCATTCAGACGAGCGAAATCTATCAGCGTTATGAAGCCGAGGAGTTTACAAGCACGAGTAGTGACAGCGAACGATATGCGCATCGAGAGAAATTGGTGACTCGAAAGGAGCAGTTCACTCGGGAACGGAAGACAATGGTGGAGAAGATTGCACTTGAAGAGCGTAATTTCGCTAGTCTGAAGAAGATTCTCGACCCGTTGGTACCCAAAATCGCTGGACTGGAGGAGATGATCATTGAGACTCAAGGACGCATCAATAGCCACAAACTGACCATCCACTCCCTCACAAGTCGTTTGGATACTGCCGGTGACTCTACGAATGCCGATCAAGAGCTACGCGAAATGCAAGCTAGACTCAATGAGCTCTCCGAGACAGTCCAGGAAACAGAGGCAGTCGTGGCAAGGACTGGCGCGAAGGTGACTGAAAACGCGAGGAAGTTCGAGCTCATCCATGACAAGCTGATTCGCCAAAACCGAGTTCAACTTGAGGAGCATCAGAATCGTATGAGGGAGCTGGAGGCGGAAATGGCAAAGGATCAAGCGCTGATCACCAATAGTCCAGAACAGATTCGAGCTTGTGAACAGAAGTTGGCTGCGCTAAGAGCGACGATTGCCGAGAAGTCTGCTGCTGCTGGTGTCCGTGGACGAGCTGAGAAGGAGTTCAATGATATACAGCTGGCGGAGGGAACGACAAGACTTGACAAGACTCTTGTAAGTTTGATCAATCGCGATTCATAGCGATCCATGCCTGCCAAAATTAAAAAAAAAATTTTTTAGGATGAATGGAGAACTATGACCAGAGAAGCCGACGAGATCAAAGCCGACCGGAAACTCAAGGAGCAGGAGTATCAAAGAGCTCTTGTTGAACAGAAAGAAAAGCAAGTCATCTACAACGAGACTTTGGATCTTGTGAATGAAACTGTGGCTCAAGTAGCGCAACTGGAGGAAAGTCTGCTCCCTATTGATGATAATTGGCTCGAGCCGGAATCCCTCGACTCCACAGTTCAATATGTTCGAATCGGTGATCCTGACTTTGATGATAAGGTGTCCGAAGGCGCGTTGGTGATGCCCAACGACGTTTTGGCAATGATCGAGCCCTACCGTGAGCAATACACCCTGGCAGTTTCGGAAATCCATGTGGAGAAAGAAATCCTTGTTTTTGTTGACAAGATGAAAGCTCGAATGAAGAATCTGGAAGCGCAGGCGGAATCGTTCCGAGTTCAATACGACGAGAAGGGAATCTCACAGTACGTCATGATGGTCTCCTTCCAGATGAGTGAGCAGACAGCGGCGAGGAAGTATCGCGCCAAGCTTGCTGCTCATCGAAAGAAGCTTAATGAACTAAGACAAGCTAGATTGAGTGAGTTCTCGGAGGCGCTGGCATTCTTGGGAACCACAACTCAGATGCTTTATCAACTGATCACCAATGGCGGAGATGCGTCCTTGAAGTTTGTGGAAGAAGGAAAGTCATCAGATCCATTCTCCGGAGGAATCAAGTTCAGTGTCCGGCCTGCTAAGAAGAGTTGGAAAGTGATTCAGAATCTGTCTGGTGGTGAGAAGACGTTGGCTTCTCTATGCTTCGTCTTCGCGATGCACCATTTCCGTGCCACGCCTCTCTATGTGATGGATGAGATTGATGCTGCGTTGGATATCAATAACGTTCGCTTGATCGCCAACTACATCAAAAACTCGGACCGCACCAGGAACGCTCAATTCATTATCATCTCCCTTCGCAATCAGATGTTTGATTTGGGACCACGTCTTGTTGGAATCTACAAGGTCGACGGTTGCACAGGGAATGTCGTGGTAAATCCGGAGACAGTGGAGACCAGCAAGCGGTATACCCAGAAGTTCTTGGATCAGAAGAGAAAGGAGGCGTATCTAAGGCAGAAGGAGCTGGAAGGTGCAGAAGATGAGCAGCCAGAGCCGTCGCCAGTGGCTCCAAGACGTAAGTTTGAAGGGGGAAACATCATTCTTAGCGCCTTCATCACCTTACGACAGCCCCAAAAATCCTTATTTTTCCAGGTCCCCGCACACCGAAATTCGCTGCGCCTTTAAACCTCAAAGACTTTGGAATCGGTTCATCGGACGAGGATGAGAGCGATGAGGAGGATCAGCAGCCGATCAAGTCCCGAATCCACGCGGGAATCATTCGACGAATCAAAGACATTGCTCTAGAAGAAGAGGATCGGACACCGTCGGATTCAGAATACGAGGAATCGACTATAGCAGGCAGTTACGTCGAGGAGGATGTTCAAAGTGAGGCGCCATCAGCTGGTCCACCTGTGGAGACTGATCGAGAAGGTTCTTATACCAATTTCGATGAAGAGGGAGATGAGCCCATTCGGAAGAAGAAGCGCAGGAAGGTGGCCAAGGAGTACGAGGATGCTAGTGATCTGGAGAGCACACCAACGCCGACCAGAGATCCGAGTCCAGTGGTCCAGACAAGATCCCGAAGATCTAGATTTTAATTTGCTTCGTTTTAACTAATTTTTTACCTTGTTGACGGGTTCTTTTCCAAAAATACCAACATTGACTGTTACCGGGTCATTTTTCCCATATTTTTCCTAATTTTCCCAGATTTCCACTAATTTTATGTACCTAAAACTTCTAAAAATCGATTTCACCACTATTTTTCACCTTAATGTCATAAATTGTAGCTATTAAGCCCCTGAAATTCCAGTTTTACAAGCCAAAAACTCTAAAAATCCCAAAAGTCGATAATTGCAAATTTTCGACATTTTTCATTTTTTTTCACTTTTTCCGGGTCAATTTTTATCGCTTTTTTCGATTTTAAGCTTAATTTTGTCATTAATCATCTAGAAAAGCCTAAAATCCCAAAAATTATATATTTTTTTTCCCAAAAATTCCAATTTCTCGGGCTCAAAATTGAGCTCTTTTCGGGTTTTTCCTATGTTCTCCTTCCAAATTTTTTGTACATTTTGTCCCATTTTTTGCAACTTTTTCCAGATTTTTTATTAATTTATCTATGTACAGACACATCTCACAATTCTTATTAATACATGGTCAATTTCTTTATTTAATTCTGAATTCTTCTTTTTTTTTATTGAATAAATTAATTTTTTATTATTGGAATTGAGCAGTTTTGACACACAAAACTGCGAATTGCACAAAATTTTCAGAGAAAAATTCGGCAAAAAAAATCACAGTAAACTTCTCCATGCGCCTTTAAATTTCCTACAGTAACCCAAGATTAAACTTTCCGAAACACTGATTTTCGATGATTTTTATCAATTTTGCATGAATTTCAATGCAAAATTCAAATTTTCCAGAGTTTTTAGGTCTAGAAACCAACAAAAAAACTTGAAAATCATCAAAATTTAAGTTTACAAATTTGATAATGCGCCTTTAAATTTCCTACAGTAACCCAAGACTTGATTTTTTGAGAAATTGGAATTTCTCGATTTCTGGCTGTTTTTACATAAATTCTAATTTAAAATTCAAATTTTCCAGAGTTTTTAGGTCTAGAAACCAACAAAAAAACTTGAAAATCATTGAAATTTTCGATTACAAATTTGTTCATGCGCCTTTAAATTTTCTACAGTAACCAGATAAATTTTTCAAGACACTGGAATTTTCGAGATTTTCAGCACTTTTTCAACGAATTTTCAGATTAGAAGAATGGCTTTCATCATTTTTGAAGACAAAAATCCATAGAAAACAGCAAAAAAACCTAAAAACCTTCAAAATTCAAATTTCGCGCCAATGTATCCCCAGCAAGCGCGCTCCACCGCACCGCCGCCAATCGCCAAAAACACCCAATTTTCAACCAATTTTCATTGTTTTTTCGCTAAAAGTCCTACTAATTCCGTCTAAAAATGTCAAAAATCGGTGAGAGAAAATTTTAGAATGTTAAAAATCCCAAAAAATTCCAGAAGAAATCGAAAAAACCCAACTAAAAGTCAAAATTGAGATAGAAGAGGAGATTGAGGAAGAAGAGGAAATTGAAGGCGAGGAAGAAGAAGATGAGGAAGAGAGTGAAGAAGAAGAAGAACCAAAGGTACTAGAAGCAAAAAAAAATTTTTTTCCTCAAAAAAACCAAATTTCCCCCCAAAAAACCCTAAAAATCCTTCCAGATGTCCCGTGTGAAGCGTGCATGTGCCATGGCGACTGAAGCACTAAAAGAAGCCAAAAAACAGCGACGTTCCACCTGGAAAATCGAGGAAAACTGCGTTTTGGCACTGAAAAATTGTCGAATTTCGGCAAATTTCGGCCAGCGACTCAGTAAAACCGAAGCCTGTTGTGCTCCGTGCTTCTCAACGACGTTTCGAGGCAAAGACTATGAGCAGGAGTTTATAAATTGGAAATTAGCGGCAAAAGACGGACAGATGCACATTAAAAGTGATCAATTTGCTAAGAGATATGTTAATGTAGGTTTTTGAGTCGAAATTTGAAGAAAAACGGCTTAAAATGAGCTAAAACGGCTTAAAAACCCGTAAAATTGGGCTAGAAACGACCTAAAACGACCTAAAATACCCTAAATTCGGCTAAAATTGCCAATCTTTGATCTAGGTCAATTTTGGCTGAAAATAATCAAAAATAGTCTTAAAATCATGAAAAATGGCTTGAAATAGCTCAAATTTGACCTAAAAATGAGCAATTTTGTGTCTAAACACCCTAAAAACGGCTTAAATTGGCCCAAATTCCCAATTTTCGATTTAGGCTTTTTTTGGCTGAAAATGGGTCTAAAATCTTGAAAAATGACCTAAAATACCGGAAAATTGGCCTAAAAATGAGCAATTTTGAGATAAAATGACCTAGAGTCGACCTAGCCAAGTCTGACCTCGAAGAAGCTTGAAATTGCAAAAACAGGCTCATTTTAGGCTGAAAATGAGCCAAAATAGCTAAAAAATCCGCGAAAATTGGCTGAAAATCCACCTAAACAGCCTAGATTTGGTCTGAAATTGTCACAAACTTCCAATTTTCGACTCAGGCTCATCCTCGGCTGAAAATGAGCAATTTTGACTTAACATGGCTCCCAAATTGTGAAAAATGAGCTAAAACAGCCCAAAATACCCCAAAATTGGCCTTAAAACGACCTAAAATTGCCTAAAATCGTCTTTACCCAACCTGAAAAGGCCTTAAAAGGGCCTAATTTTTCAAACCCTATTCAGACGATTTTAAGCCGATTTCGAGTTATTTTAAGCGTTTTTAGGTCGATTTTAGGCCCATTTTAGGCGATTTTAGGTCCATTTTAGGCGATTTTAGGTCCATTTTAGGCGATTTTAGGCCCATTTTAGGTGATATTAGGACCATTTTAGGTGATATTAGGACCATTTTAGGTGATTTTAGGCCCATTTTAGATGATTTTAGGCCCATTTTAAGTGATTTTAGGCCCATTTTAAGTGATTTTAGGCCCATTTTAGGCGATTTTAGGCCCATTTTAGGCGATTTTAGGTCCATTTTAGGCGATTTTAGGTCCATTTTAGGTGATTTTAGGTCCATTTTAGGTGATTTTAGGCCCATTTTAGGCGATTTTAGGCCCATTTTAGGCGATTTTAGGCCCATTTTAGGTGATATTAGGACCATTTTAGGTGATATTAGGACCATTTTAGGTGATTTTAGGCCCATTTTAGATGATTTTAGGCCCATTTTAAGTGATTTTAGGCCCATTTTAGGTGATTTTAGGCCGATTTTAGGTGATTTTAGGCCGATTTTAGGTGATTTTAGGCCGATTTTAGGTGATTTTAAGCCTACTTTGGCCATTTTCAGACGATTCTAGACCATTTTCAGCCAAAAAATGTCTCATTTTCAGAGTCGCTTCCTTCCATTCTACAAAAAATGCTGTCTATGCGAAAAATACACTCAAATCGCCACCCGGGACCCCCAAACCGCCCGCCAGTTCGCCGATTTTCAGTGTCCCAATGGTTGTCAGAATTCAGAAGAGCCAGAAGACGTGGAGAGAGTCAGAAGAGATTCGGGATGGTGTTTTAATGAATTCGGACATCCTCCACTGCTTCAGAATAACATTTCCTATGATTTATTGGTCGATCATTATGTTACAAGGTAGTTTTGACCTCAAAAATTGCATTTTTGGCCCATTTTGATCCAAAAAATTGCATTTTTGACACTAAAAATACCATTTTCAGCCATTTTTGACCCTAAAAATCGCCTTTTCAGGACCACCGGAATGGATGCCACGTGTCAGGAGGGGGCGGAGCTTATCGAGAATGGGGGCGTGGCTTTTCGAGATACCCGGAAGATTATGCACATGTTCTATGTACCGTTTACGGATGTGATTGCAAATATTGTACATCCGGAATTCATGGAGACGGATGAGAAATTTGTGAGTTTTTTTGCTTTTTTGGCTGGAGATAGGACTGAAATAGCCTAAAAATCGCTTTTAATCGGCTCAAATCGGTCTAGAATGGCCTGAAAGCGCCTAAAATTGTCTGAAATAGCCTAAAAGAGCCTCTGAATCCGTTTAAAATGAGCCTGGACAGGCCTAAAAGGGCCTAAAAGTGCCTGAAAATCGCCTAAAAGAGCCTCTAAATCGGTCTAAAATGAGCCTAGATAGGCCTAAAAGTGCCTGAAAGGCCTAAAAGAGCCTCTGAATCCGTCTAAAATGAGCCTAAAAGGGCCTAAAAGTGCCTGAAAATCGCCTAAAAGAGCTCTAAATCGGTCTAAAATGAGCCTAGATAGGCCTAACAGTGCCTCAAATTGCCTTAAAAGGCCTGAATCGGCCTAAAAATTCCAGGTTCGGAGGCCGATCTAGGCCTATTTTAGGCTATCTTAGGTCAATTTCAGCCGATTTAAGGTCATTTTTAGGCCCATTTCAGGCCTTGGTAGGTCATTTTCAGCCTAATTTCAGACATTTTCAGGCTATTTTAGGCCATTCTAGATGGATTTGAGCTGATTTAGGGCTATTTTTAAGCTATTTTAGCATATTTCAGACCAATGTGAAGTCATTTTCAGCTCTAAAAATCCCAGTTATCGGCCTAAAATTCAATTTCCAGGCGTTCCCAAAGTTCGCCGATGATCCCTACTCAATCTACTACCTCCAAGTTCGGAATACGATCATCGCAATGTGGCTAAAGCATCCATTCGCTGAAATCACTCAGAAAATGGTCGAATCCCAAATTATCGTCCGCGGACACGCCCGCATTTTCTTCATCGAGCATCTGATTCGGCCGATTTTGGAGTTTTTGACGATTAAAGGCATTATCAATTATGGAGCATTCGATTTTAGGATCGATCCGTTGATGGGCAAGGTTCCGGTGAGTTTTGGGAGTTTTTTGGCTGAAAATCGTCGAAAAGTGACTAAAAATAGCCTAAAATAGGCTAAAATAGGCCTACAGTAGGCTTACACTGGTCTAAAATAAGCTAAATTAAGCCTAAAGTAGGCTGGAAGTGGTCTAAAATAGGCCTAAAATAGGCTTAAAATAGGCTGAAAATGAGCCTAAATTAGGCTGAAAGTGGTCTAAAATAGGTCGAAAATTGACTGAAAATGGCCTAAAATGATCCGAAATAGCTGAAAATGTGCCTGAAATCGGTCTAGAATGGCCTAAAACAGCCTGAAAACAATCTATGGGAAATTAGGCCGAAAATGACTCGTCAGGACCTGAATTAGGCCTGAAATAGCTAAAAAATGACCTAAAATCCCCTAAATTTGGTCTGGAATGGCCTAAAATGATCCGAAACTGCCTAGAACAGGCCTGGAATAGCCTAAAATAGGCCTAAAACAGCTTGAAGTAGGCCTGAAATAGCCTAACATAGACCTAAAACTTGCCTAAAACAGGCCTGGAATAGCCTAAAACAGCCTGAAATAGGCTCACAATAGCCTAAAATAGGCCTACCATAGGCCTAAAATTGCCTGAAATAGGCTTAGAATAGCATAAAATAGGCCTAAAACAGGCCTGAAAATGCCTGAAAAGGCCTTAAAACGATCGGCCTGAAATAGCCTAAAATAGACCTAAAACATGCCTAAAATGGGCCTTGAATAGCCTGAAATAGCCTAAACTAGCCTAAGACAGGCCTAAAATTTCATAGAAAAATCCTAAAGCAGGCCTGAAATAGCCTAAACTAGCCTAAGACATGCCTAAAACAGGCTTTGAATAGCCTGTAATAAGCCTAAAACAGCCTGAAATAGGCTTACAATAGCCTAAAATAGGCCTAACATATGCCTAAAATTGTCTGAAAAGGCCTGAAAACGATCTGTCTGAAATTCGCCTGAAAATGACCTATCAGGGCCTGAAACGGACCTGAAAAAGCTGAAAAACGGCTTAAAATCCGCCAAATTTGATCCAGAATGCCCTAAATTAGGCCAAGTTAGTCAAAAATAGGCCTTGAATGGGCCTAAAAAATGCTAAAATTGACCAAAATTTGTCATTTTTGCTCATTTCAGCACATTTTTTTTCCAGAAAATCGCCATTATCGGTTCTGGAATCTCTGGAATGTCGACGGCTCGCCACCTTCAACACCTGGGTATCAATTCGGTGATTTTCGAGGCCAAGGATCGATATGGTGGCAGAATGAATGACGATAGGACACTTGGTGTTTCAGGTTGGGAGTTGGCTGAAATTGGGCTGAAAATGAGCAAAAATAGCCTAAAATGAGCTAAAATAGGCTGAAAATAGGCTAAAAATGACCTGGAATTGTCAAAAATGGTTAAAAATGAGCTGGTTTAGGTCGGTTTTAGGCTATTTTAGGCACTTTTAGGCCTAGCTATGCTCATTTTGTACCGATTTTGAGCTCTTTTAGGCGATTTTCAGGCTATTTTAGGCACTTTTAGGCCTATCTAGGCTCAATTTGGACCGATTTTGAGCTCTTTTAGATGGTTTTCAGGCGATTTTAGGCACTTTTAGGCCTATCTAGGCTCATTTTAGGCCACATTCAGCTCTAAAAATCATTTTTCAGTAGGAAAAGGCGCGCAAATCATCGTTGGCAACATCAACAACCCAATAACCCTCCTCTGTGAACAAATCGGGCTGAAATATCGAAATTCCAACTTTTTCTGTCCGCTAATCGATGAAACCGGCCAGTGTTTGACGTTTGAGAAGCGAGAACTGGATGATCAAGTGGATTTACACTATAATAATGTTCTGGACGCGATTCGCAACAAATATCAATCGGATAGGAATTTTCCGGACTGTACGCTGGAAGGTTTGTGTGAAAACTCGAGAAAATTCGAGGAAAATTGATGAAAAATGAGCAATTTTGAGCTGAAACTCATTTTTTACAAAAGTTTAAAGGCGCTTAACCAGCCCTAAACTTCAAAATTCCCATCTGAAACTAGCATTTTCGAATTCCCCGCGTTTCTAGCTTCAAAATGAGCCCCCACACGACTGGGCTCCGCCCACTTTGAGTTTTGACCTACGCGTTGCGGTCGCGTCGCGGTTCGGTAGGTCAAAATTCAAAATTGAGCTAGACTAGTCATGTTTGGGCTCATTTTAAAGCTCTCAGCGTGGGAATTAAGAATCTGTTAACAAATTTCGAAAAATTTTGAGTTTGACCCAGACTAGGACCCCTATGCGCCTTTAAAGTCGAACAATCAAAGTGGGCGGAGCCTAGTCGTGTTTATACTCATTTTGAAGCTCTTGGCGAGACAAATCCGATGCGATAATCAAAAAAGTCGACATTTGGTTTTCTAGGCCACCGTGGTTGATTTCCTAGGCCACGCCCCCCAAGAAGCCAGATAATGAGCAGTTTTGAGATAAAAGAAGCCATTCTAATTGAAATTTAGTGTCTTTTATTGAATTTTCCTCATTGAGAGCTTAAAAATGAGCCCAAACACGACTAGGCTCCGCCCACTTTGGGTCCCATCACGAAAACTACAGTAACCCAAAGTGGGCGGAGCCTAACCGTGTTTAGGCTCATTTTGAAGCTCTCCGCGAGACAAGTCGATTGGTATAGTTTTCATTGAAATTGAGCCAAAATTACGAAAATTACGGTACTTTGAAAAAGGCTAGAGTGCAGAGAAACGAGACGCACTGCGTCTCTGACCAAAGTGGGCGGAGCCTAGTCGTGTTTAGGCTCATTTTGAAGCTCTCGACATGGCAATTAAGAATCCGTCAATAATTTTGGGAAAAATTGGATTTGGGACAAGTTAGGACCCCCTATGCGCCTTTAAAGTCGAAAAAAAAAATAGAAAAATCAAAGTGGACGGAGCCTAGCCGTGTTTGGGCTCATTTTAAAGCTTAAAACGCGCCAAATTCAAATATAGAAGTTTCCGACCCTCAAAATCAGAAAATCAGCCATTTTCTTCCAGAAATGTTCTCAAAAATGTCCTCCGGCCTCCTCTCAGCGGCGGAACTCGACCATCTCTATACTCGAGATTTCGAGAAACTTCTCGATTTTCATTTGGGAAATTTGGAATTTTCGTGTGGTACGGCAGTGGAGAATCTATCGGCCAAAGAGTACGACCATAATGAGAAATTTGGGAATTTCGCCGGTGAGCATGCAGTTGTGACGGATGGAGCACAGAGGATTGTTGATTTCTTGCAACATGGATTGGAGATTCGACTGAATTCACCGGTTAGATGTATTGATTGGAGAGGCGAGAGAAGAGTGAGGATTCAGTTGGAGAATGGAGTGGAGGAGGAGTTTGATCGGGTGGTGGTGACGACGTCGTTGGCTGTGTTGAAGGTAGGGGCTGAAAATTGGCTGAAAATGGTTCAAAATGGTCCAAAATCCACTGAAAATACCCGAAAATTGACTGAAAGTGGTCTAAAATTGGCTGAAATTGATCTAGAATGACCCAAAATAGCTTATATATGTCTGAAAACGATATATCTGGAATTGTTCTAAAATGACCTAACAGGACCTAAAATGGACCTAATAAGGCTGAAAAATTGGCTGAAAATGATCCTAAATTGGTCTAAAATGGGACTAACGACCTGAGATAGGCTGAAAATGGTCGGAAATGGTCGCAAATTGACTGAAATCTATGAAAAATTAGCCGAAATTGACTTAAAATGCCTGGAAAATGCCTGAAAATTGGCCTAAAATGCCTGAAATTGACCCATTGCTCATCCTTAATTCATTCCAGAAAAATCCGCAAATGTTCAACCCTCCACTCCCAGCTGAAAAACGAAAAGCCATCGATTCCCTTGGCGCAGGACTCATCGAAAAAATGGCCGTGAAATTCGACAGACGATTCTGGAGTACGGTAGATGCGGCGGATGGAAAGTTGACGGAATATTTTGGAAAAGTCCCAGATTCGAAATCCGATCGATCTCTTTTCAATATTTTCTATGATTTTTCGGGAAAAGTGAGTGAGAAAATGGAGAAAATTTGGTTTAAAATGACCTATCAGGGCCTTTAAAAAGCCTTAATCGGCCTAAAAAGGGCCTAAATTGTCATTAAAGTGCCCAGATTAGCCTAATATGGACCTAAATTCGCCTAACATGGGCCTAAATCGTCCTAGAAAGGCGTGACTGGCCTAGCCAATTTAGGCCCTTCTTAGGCCTTTCAAGTTCAGAGTAGGCCTCTTGAATGAGGAAATCGAGGAAAATTGGGCTTAAGTTGGTATAGAAAGGCCTGAAAGAGCCTAAATTGACCTAGATTGTGCCTAAATTGACCTTAATAAACCTAAAATGGCACGAGATGGGCCTAGGAAGGACCTAAATTAGGACCTAGGTAGGGCCTAAATTAGCCTAAATTGACCTAAAACGAGCCTAAATCGTTCTAAAATGGGCTTAAATCGACCTAGAAAGTGCCTGAATAGACCTAATAGTAAGAAGGGCCTAAAGTAGCCTAAATAGGGCTTAGGTGGGCCTGAATCGTTCTAAAAGAGACCTGAATTAACCTATCCAATTTAGGCCTGTCTTAGGACCTTCGATGTCAATTTAGTCCTTTCGAGGCTATTTTCGGCTCTTTTAGGCCCTCTTTAGGCCATTTTAAGCTCAAAAGGCTCCAAAAAAAGCTCAATTTTTGTCCCAACACTCAAATTTTCCATTTCCAGGACCCATCTGGCCAGGAAGTGTACGTTTTGATGTCATATGTCACCGCTGAACATGTAAATATTGTGAATGAACTGTCCGACGAACAAATCGCCGAGAAATTTGTGGAAACTCTTCGAAAAATGTTCCCAAAAGCTGAAATTCATCCGTTGGGACAAATGTGTTCGCATTGGGGCGCCGATCCGTATATTGGAATGTCCTATACGTTTGTGCCGTTTGGTTCGGATGGAGATGCGACGTATAATCGATTGAAGGTGAGAAAGGAAATTTGGCTGAAAATGGTCCAAAATTGGTCTGAAATTGGACAAAAATCGACGAAAATTTGGCTAAAAATCGGCTAAAAACGGTCCAAAATGACCCAAGATTGGCTGAAAATGGCTTTAAAATCGTCCAAAATTGGCTGAAAATGGTCAGAAAATTGCTGAAAATGGCCTAAAATGGTCCAAAATGGTCCAAAATAGTCAAAAATCCGCAATTCCCGACCGCTTTAGGCTATTTTAGACAATTTTCCGGCTATTTTTGAAACTGAAATTTACTGAAAACGGTCTAAAATAGGCTAAAAATATCATAAAATTGGCTGAAGTCATCCAAAGTTGGCTAAAAATGGTCCAAAATTGACCGAAATTGGCCCAAAATAGGCTTAGAATGGCTCAAAAATAGGCCAAAATGATCCAGAACAGTTTCAATTAAACTGAAATGGTCAAAAATCGGTCCAAAATGGTCCAAAATGATCCAAAGTGGTCTAAATTAGGCTGAAAATGATCGAAAACGGACCTAAATTGACTCAAAATTGGCCTAAAATGTTCGAAAAAATAGCTAAAGTAGTGAAAAATAGGCTGAAAATGGCCCAAAAGTGGTATAAAAGTAGCTGAAAATGATCTGAAAATGGCTGAAAATGGTCGCAAAATACCCTAAAATGACCCAAAACGGGTTCGAAATGGTTTAAAATTACCTGACATAGGTCCAAAATCGGCTGAAAATGATCAAAAAGAGGCTAAAATAGTGAAAAATTGGCTGAAAACGGCCTGAAATAAGTTAAAATAGGTCGAATAAAAGTCTTAAATTGGTCCAAAACGATCTAAAATTGATACAAAATGGTCTAAAAATAGCTGAAAATGATCAGAAATTGGCTGCAAATCGTCCAAAAGTGCTGAAAATGGTCCAAAACTGGTCCAAAACGATCTAAAATTAGTGTAAAATGGCCTGAAAACGCTCAAAATGAGTCTCAAACTATCCAAGTTAGCCTAAAAATGGTCCGAATCGGTCTGAAATTGCTCCCATATGGTCCAAAATAGGCTTAAAACTGTCCAAAGTTGACCGAAAGTGGTCCAAAAATTTGCAGAAAATGGCTGAAAATAGTCCAAAAAAAGGCCTAAACTGGCTTAAAATGACCGATCCCTGGATCCCTGTTTCTGGAACATTTTGTACTCCTCGTGGACAAGTCAAGGCGCGAAATTTGAATTTTCGAGAGTAAAATAGAGTTTTTGGACCACTATCTACATTTTTAAGCTTTCTGAAGCATTCTGCTCACTCCAGGTCGATTTCCTTGAAAGTGCTGTTTTGTACTCCTCGTGGACAAGTCGAGTCGCGAAATTTGAATTTTTGAGTGCAAAATAGCGTTTTCGGGCCATTTTTCCCGTATTTTCGCATTTTCCAGCTGATTGCTCATGCTTATTTATGGATCACTGGGTCCTAGCCATTTTTAGGGCGTTTGGGACCATTTTTGGGCAATTTTAGTCAATTTTAGACCATTTAAGGCTATTTTCGGCCATTTTGGCTCGCAAAAATCATATATTTTCTTCCAGGAAACCGTCGACGACCGTATCCATTTTGCTGGTGAGCACACGATTGCGGCGGAGCCGCAAACCATGGCCGGAGCATATCTATCAGGACTCAGAGAGGCGTCGAAAATTGTGATGAGCGCTAAGAGGAATGTGATGATTGAATGATTTTTGGAACTTTTTTGTGTAAAAAATGTGATTTTTCATGTATTTTTTGATATTTTTGACCCGAAAATTGGCATTTTCGGCCGATTTTGGCTCTGAAAATGTCTTTTTTTTTGGCTCAATCTTAAGCTCCGCCCCCAATGATCTCTATCGATTTGTGTATGTGTACATTTCATTGTATTTTATTTTTTCTGAAAAAAGAATAAAGACTCTATTATCGATTTATTTAGAAAAAAATACAAAAGTTAGCACAAATAGGCTGGAGAAACGCAGGCAGAGATAGATTTTTTGGACTTTAAAGGCGCATGGGGACCATCGGAAAATTAGAATTTCAGGAAAGTAGGTCATGATTATACTCATTTTGAAGCTGAAAACATGGGAAACTCGAATATGTCTGAAACTTGATTCTAGCTCAAAAACTACCAGAGATACGGTAGTTTCGATTTTGGGGTAAAAAATTATAGAAAGGGCTATAAGTCGGCTCATTGTCAACCAATACTGATGAAAATAGTATTTTTGGATTTCGCGCGTTGAGAGCTTCAAAATGAGTATAAACATGCCTAGATTTTATGAAATTTGAAAATTTTGCATTTTTCGTGGTGGGACCCAAAAAATGAGAATTTTCAAATTTCATCAAATCTAGTCATGTTTATACTCATTTTGAAGCTCTAAACGCGAAAAAACCGAAAATACTAGTTTCAAAAAATTTTGCTGAAAATAAGCAGAGTTACATCTCTTTGAAGCTTTTTGCTTTCTTCATCCCGAATTTTGAAACTACCGTATCTCGGTAAGTTTTTGAGCTAAAGAGAAACTTCCGAAAAATTTATGTTTGTTTTGTTTTGAGCTTCAAAATGAGTCTTCCAGTAACCTTCCCAGAATACAAACCAAAACAGGAGTTGTACTGTAAGTGGAGCCCATGAAGCGGCATTAAGCTTTGAGTCGATTTATCTCGGTTTCTGTAAACGATATTAAATAGTGGTCAACTGCAAAAATGTTACTGATATTATGATAAACAATTTATCAGTTTAACATTTTTTGATATCTAAAACAGGAAACGAGATAATTGGGTTCAAAGGAGCAATTTTCGTTAAGTGGTTTCACAGATAAAAAAGAAGAAATTCTAAGTTTTATTTAAACGTGATGAGAAAAAATATTAAAAATTATTTAAAAAAAAAACGATTACGTGAATTGGTCCAATGACCCCAGGGAGAATACTATAAAGGAAGAGAGAATTGAAGGGAAGAATCAGTTCTCCCTTTCTCTGGGATCCAGACAAGGGAGCTCGGGGGAAGGTCCCCCTTGGGCCTTGGGCCTTGGGCCCTTGGGCCCTTGGGCCTTGGGCCCTTGGGCCCTTGGGCCTTGGGCCTTGGGCCTTGGGCCTTGGGCCTTGGGCCTTGGGCCTTGGGCCTTGGGCCTTGGGCCTTGGGCCTTGGGCCTTGGGCCTTGGGCCTTGGGCCTTGGGCCTTGGGCCTTGGGCCTCGGGCCTTGGGCCTTGGGCCTTGGGCCTTGGGCCTCGGGCCTTGGGCCTTGGGCCTTGGGCCTTGGGCCTTGGGCCTTGGGCCTTGGGCCTTGGGCCTTGGGCCTCGGGCCTTGGGCCTTGGGCCTTGGGCCTTGGGCCTTGGGCCTTGGGCCTTGGGCCTTGGGCCTTGGGCCTTGGGCCTTGGGCCTTGGGCCTTGGGCCTTGGGCCTTGGGCCTTGGGCCTTGGGCCTTGGGCCTTGGGCCTTGGGCCTTGGGCCTTGGGCCTTGGGCCTTGGGCCTTGGGCCTTGGGCCTTGGGCCTTGGGCCTTGGGCCTTGGGCCTTGGGCCTTGGGCCTTGGGCCTTGGGCCTTGGGCCTTGGGCCTTGGGCCTTGGGCCTTGGGCCTTGGGCCTTGGGCCTTGGGCCTTGGGCTTTGGCCCCTGGGCTTTGGGCCCTTGGGCTTTGGGCCCTTGGGCTTTGGGCCCTTGGGCTTTGGGCCCTTGGGCTTTGGGCCCTTGGGCTTTGGGCCCTTGGGCTTTGGGCCTTGTAAAGAGAATGGACAGGAAATACATAAACTTCTGAAATTCGAAAACTAAAGAATTGGGAAATTTGAAAATTCAGAAAATAGTCATAGAGAAATCAGGAAATTCGGAATAAGAGAAGAAAGTCGGAAAAATTTGTTTTCGGGAATTTCGGCATTCAGAAATTCAGAAATTTCCTCAATTTTTCAGAAAAATAAGTGATTCTACAGTATCCTTCCCAGAAGGATAGATATATTAGCAAACAATGCCCTTCCTACAGTATTCCTTCTAGATTACCCATCAAAGTATCCTTCATAAACTGGAAAGAGCACTTCACGTCATTCAATTAGACACAATGACATTCTAATTGCCTTCTACAGTACCTATCACAGTATTCATCCGAATACCCTTTTTTATTACCCATCCTAGTACAGCACTTCACATCATTAAAACAAGACACAATGGAAATCAGAGAGACGGAGATTCTATTGATCCATTTACGATGGGGCACACCTGTTACAAGTGAGAGATAACGGGATGTGAAGAGACGCGAAAGGGGCGGAGCCAATGCAATGGTTCCCTTTTCTGGCCGCCCATCTCTCATTGCACCTCTCGACGACCTAGCTGCATGGACGTCTAAATGGATCTTACTATTAGAAGGTCTCGAACGCCTCAGTTCTCCCTTCCCGACGTCCTTCTGAATGGACGTCTTCTGGAACTTTCCACGAAATCCTTGTGAATGGAATTCTGGAACTTTCTTTTTTTGATTTTTCTGTCTATCTACTATCCCTATAAATCCTATTTTTCTGGAAATTCAAATATTAAAAGGTGAGTTTTTTTGAATTGAAAATGCTATATTCCAAATATTCCAAATGTCTAAAAATCTAAAAATTCTGATATTATGATAAACATTTTATCAGTTGTTTATCAGTAGTTCGAATTTTTCTCTACAAACAACTTCCTTGAAGTTTAGTTCTACAGAGAACTTGTATTTCAGAATCTCCCACTCGTTTCGTTCAAAAAAGGCGCTTTCAATGGGTCAAAGCTCTTGGATTGCCGATTGTGTATGTCCAGATAAGAATTGAGGAGTCACCGGCGATACTTATGCACTTCAAGGACAATTTTATCAAGTTCGCGTTGGAAATGCACAGAAACAACAAAATGATTACGAATTTGGATGATCTTCCTCTCAGCAAGTTGATTTTTATGTTGGAAAAATCAAACTCGACATTCAAAGTCTTCGGAACACTCTTCCAAATTTGCGACGCATCGGAATAACCTGCTTGGAAGAGGAACCGGACGAGAGCAACATTTTGAACACTCAAAACCTTTTGAGAGCGTTTCTCTCCGATGTTCAACACCTGGAACTGCATCGTGTCCCTATTCCGTCTGTCCCTAAACTAATTTAAGTCATGTTAATTTATCTTCTATCTTGTTCTTAGGCGAACATAATTTATAACTCTTTTTTTTTTAAA
The DNA here is from genome assembly GCA_027920645.1 of Caenorhabditis nigoni. Classification (NCBI taxonomy): domain Eukaryota; kingdom Metazoa; phylum Nematoda; class Chromadorea; order Rhabditida; family Rhabditidae; genus Caenorhabditis; species Caenorhabditis nigoni. Next base: position 3,023,432 of record CP115866.1, on the reverse strand, counting down.
TTTGTAACACATTGATTTTATAAATTTTATTTTATTAAGAATTTCGTGAAGTTTTTCAGTTCCAATGGTAGAAGAAACCAGATACCTCGCTTCGTTTTGACATAGTTTTCCGATTTTCAAGTCATTTAGCAGCACGTCGAGATGAGGATTGTGAATTCGAAGTTGGTTTACCAGCGACTCCAGAGCATCGTAGTAGACATCGGGATCCCAATGGCGTACAAGTCCAGTCTTTCCCACAAACTTCGGAGAAACGATTAGTTTTGTCTCCGAACCCTGAAATTAGATAATCTTCACTATTAACAACCACCAAATTCTCTCTGTCTGTGTGTGTGTGTGTGTGTGTGTGTGTGTGTGTGTGTGTGTGTGTGTGCGTGTGTGTGTGTGTGTGTGTGCGTGTGCGTGTGCGCGCACGTGCGCGTGTGTGCGAGCGCGCGCGCGCGTTTTTTCCGTGTCGCTGACCCTAGCGAAGTCCCCACCAAACCAAAACTTCTCAAAATTTCCCAGATAATCCGAAATATCAGCAGGATAATGCCCAAATTTTTTGTTTTTTGAAATTTTGATTTTGAAGCCTTCTGGAGACGTTCCTTGGTTTCATCACAGTGAAAAAAAGTGTGGTGGAACTTCCTGTAGCCGCCGATAGGCGGCAATATTCTTCTGGTTTGAGACATTTCCAATTCAATTAGCTCACATAGTCGGATTTCCGAAGACGCAAATTCTCTCGAGCAATCGCCATAGCATTCCGATGGATGTGCTCGGGTAGCTCAACTGGTTGAGGCATTTCGTCATTTTTGTGGAAAGCGAAGATGTTCTGAATATTTGACAAATATCATAATCAACCTGATTTTTGAAATTTTCTGAAAAATGTTTCGAAAAAGGTTTTTTTTTCAAAAATTTGATTTCATATTTATCTCCAGCTCATCAATAGCTTTGAAATGAGCCCAAACACGACTAGGCTCCGCCCACTTCCAGATTTTCGCTCGGACACGCGACGCACGACCGCGGCGCGGCTGAAAAATCAAAGTGGGCGGAGCCTAGTCGTGTTTATACTCATTTTGAAGCTTGTAACGCTCTGAATTCAAAATTATAATTAACTTTGAAGAGTTTTCAGTCGTTATCGAGAAAATTCGAAAAACAATTGTATCAAAAAGAAGTCCATTTCCAAAATGTTCAAAATATTCAAATTTTCCAAAAATTAATTATTTTTTTATATTTCTAACTGTGGATTTGTTTTTAACTTGTGAAAAGCTTCAAAACAAGCCCAAACACGACTATATTCGGTCAAGTTCGAATTTTGACCTCCCAACCGCTACGCGACCGCGCCGCAGAGCTTATAAATGAAATTGATCCAAATCTAGTCGTGTTTAGGTTTATTTTAAACCTCAGAACAAGGTGAATAGGATGCTTCAATTTTTAGAAAGTTTGAGCCAAAACTAAGCGAGTTACGGTAGTTTAACGAAGGCTAGAGTGCAGAGAAGCGAGACACACTGTGTCTCTAACCTTAATTTTCAAGGTTAAAGGATTTTAGTCGTGTTTAGACTCATTTCAAAGCTCTAAACAAGAAAAATTCAACAATATTATTGTCGTCAAATGTGAACAAAAACGAAGAAAGTTATACTACAATATACAAATTTCGTTGCTATTTTTGCAATTTTATAGTCAAAAAAAAAATTGAAAACTCACTTTTTCAAAATTTGAATTTTCAGAAAAATATAGTTTGAAAAATTAATTCATTCAAAGAATCTTATAAGGGTGAATAGAGAGTAGAATAGTCAGAAAAATCAAAAAGAAAGTTCCAGAAATCTATACAATAGGATTTCGTGGAAAGTTCCAGAAGACGTCTATTCAGAAGGACGTCGGGAAGGAGAACTGAGAAATTGGGAAGCAGAGAGAAGGTTCTCATTTTGCTCTGCGTCTCTCACTGTGATCTCTAAGAATCTAGGGATCAATTTTTGTATGTTTACATTAGAAGAGCGCCATCTGTTCAGTCATCACAAATCAAAACTGAGACGTTCGAGGTCATATGGACGATTCGATTTGAATTTTCTCTTTCGTCTCTTCTATTTCTGTGCTCTCTACAAATTAACATATCTAGACAACCGAGGGTCATGTGACACGCAACAGACGTTCCTAATGTAAACATAATAAGAGATCAATGATCTTACTATTAGAAGGTCATATGTCCTCGAACGCCTCAGTTCTCCCTTCCGACGTCCTTCTGAATGGACGTCTTCTGGAACTTTCCACGAAATCCTTGTGAATGGAATTCTGGAACTTTCTTTTTTTTATTTTTGTGAATATCTACTATTTCTATGAATACTATTTTTCTGGAAATTCAAATATTAAAAAGTGAGTTTTTCTTCAATTGAAAATGCGATTCCAAATAATCTAAAAATCTTAAAATCTGAAAATTCAAAAAATGTGAAGTTGTGGAATTGAAAATGTTTTCGAAAATGTTCGAAGAACCCAACCCAAACCTTTAACTTTGAGCTCAATTATCTCAATTCCTATGAATGATATAAAAATGTGGTCAACTGATAAAATGTTACTGATATCATGATAAACGTTTTATCAGTTAATCATTTTTTGATATCTTTCATAGAAAATGAAATAAATTGGTTTAAACTTAATAGGTCTATAGTAGACAGTGTAGCTCACAAACTTCAAGAGCCGACTTGTCAACTTTGAGCTCGATTATCGCGATTCCTATAAATGATATCAAAAAGCAGTCAACTGACAAAATGCTTATCATAATATCAGTAACATTTTGTCAACAGACACGTTTTTGATATCTTTAACAGGAAGCAAGATAATTAAGCTCAAATTTTGATGGCCCTTCTTTTACATGGTTGGCGCTATGAGAGTGGTTTTGGGGACCTCTAGATAGATTTTACATAGAAATTTTGCAATTAATAAAATTCCAAAAAAATACATTTTTAGAAGTCGTCGCTTGCTCGAGAAAGCCTGAAAGCCGGGGACGTCGTCTGGGCAGGTGCGTACCTCGGTCTTCTCATCCGCAAAAAGATCTCCAACCGCTGGGTCGTCGAGTACTTTGGATTCTCCAACCAAACAGGTTCGGAGAAGATCGAAGTGAGTTTGAATCATAGAGTTTTTTTTCTAGAAAATTCCAAATTTCCCAAATTATTCAGAACATCGTCGCCTTTCATGTCGGAGACTACATCCCTTGCATCAATGACGAAGACACTCCAGCGACGAAGCGATCCAGTCTAAGAAATTATCCGAAAAGGAATGGGTAAGAGTCTAGAAAATCCAATAATCGCCTAACTAATCTTTGTGGTTTCAGGGATCCATGGGCCGCAGTAGCGTCCCACCAAGCTTCGCTGAAAAGTATGGTCCCGAACGGAACCAGGATGACGATTTTGTGTTATATTGCATTTCGTGGTTACTGTGATTGTTAACAATGAAAAAAAACCATATTTAAATAAATATTTTATTATAAAATTTGAACAGAAATCATTATGACATTGTCAAGGAGATCTTGCATACGATCGAAAAATGCAGACTCCACTTCCTGTAAATTATACAAATTTTTCTATTAAAATTGAAGATAGGGAATTTTACCTGGAAGAAAGCTAGACGGTTCACTGGGTGGTTAATGTTGACTGAAGCTGTTCGCAGTTTCTCATAAGGGAATCTGAAAAACTGTTGAATTATTCAGAATCATTGCGAAGATATACACGAACACTGCAATGTACAACAAGGTTGAACTCTCTAATAGAATGCCCCAATCTTGAAACTTTTATATCTCACTTGATGTAACAGATAGCAAAAAGTGGTCAACAGATAAAATGTTTGTGATAAAATGATAAACATTTTATCAGTTGATTACTAATTGATATCTTTAACAGAAACTGAGATAATTAAGCTGAAAATTGACAAGTCGGTGCTTGTCGGCTGAGGCTGCTAGTCGGTCGGCTGCCAACCTCTTATCTTTGACCCAATTTATCTCATTTTCTGGGACAGATGCCAAAAAGTGGTCAACAGTTAAAATGTTTGTGATAAAATGATAAACATTTTATCAGTTAACCATTTTTTGATATCTTTTACAGGGATTGAGATAAAGCGCCTTGAAAGTATGAGGTCAGGAGCGGACCGTGTAGCTCATCCGGGAAGCGCCGACTTGACCCGATACATCTCGAATTCCTGTGAGAGATATCAAAAAGTGGTCAATTGATAAAAAGTTTGTGATGAAATGTTAAACATTTTATCAGTTGATTACTATTTGATATATTTTACAGGAACCGAGATAAATTGCCTTGAAAGTAAGAGGTCAGGGGCCGACCGTGTAACTCGGCTGCCGAGCACCGCCTTTTCAACTTCAAGCCTATATATCTCGTTTCCAGTGAGAGATATCAAAAAATTGTCATCTGATAAAATGTTACTGATATTGCGATAAGCATTTTATTAGTTGACTACTTCTTTGTATCTTTCACAGGAATCGAGATAAATTGTCTCAAAGTGTAAGGGTGAAGGACCCCCAAAAACCCCAAAAATCACCAATAACCCACCGATGCCACTTCCATAAAGATATATGGTTGGATCCATGCTTGACGTGGAAGAAGCGTTGTCCCGCGAAAAAGAGAATGCCCAATTCCTCAGTGTCTCCAGCGAGGCTCAGGAAAAGTATCTCCCCCGACGCCACCGACAAAACGCCCAATCGTGGTCATCATTTGCTGCTGTAAAAAGTTTAGTTTTTTTTTTTGAAACGAATTTAGACTTACATGGGTGAAGACGATCGTGGCGAACTCGTGCTCCTCCACATGTTGGAACGCCTCCAAACATATAGTAGCGACATGGATTGCGCCAATTGGAACTTCGTCGAAAATCGGATGGTCGAAAATGTTCGAAAATGTAAATCCATGCATTTGAAGTATTTTATAGGGATAAATAGAATAATGGTAATCAGAAGAATCAAAGAAATAAAATTCCAGAAATCCATGCAGAAGGATTTCTTGGAAAGTTACAGAAGACGGCCATTCAGAAGGACGTCGGAAGGGAGAATTGAGGCGTTCGAGACCATATGACCTTCTAATAGTAAGATCATTGATCTCTTGTTATGTTTACATTAGGAACGTCTGTTGCGTGTCACATGACCCTTGGTATAGCTTTCTCTGCCTCTCTTCCATTCCTGTGCTCTCTCGAAATTAACATGTCTAGACAACCAAGGGTCATTGTGACACAGCAGACGTTCCAAATGTAAACATAACAAGAGATCAATGATCTTACTATTAGAAGGTCATATGGCCTCGAACGCCTCAGTTCTCCCTTCCGACGTCCTCCTGAATGGACGTCTTCTGGAACTTTCCACGAAATCCTTGTGAATGGAATTCTGGAACTTCCTTTTTTTTGATTTTTCTGTCTATCTACTCTCTATTTATCTATATAAATCCTATTTTTTCTGGAAATCGAAACTTTAGAAGGTGAGTTTTTATAATTTTTGAATTGAAAATATGATTCTGAATATTCCAAAAGTCTAAGAATCTAAAAATTCGAAAAATTTGAAATTGTGAAATTGAAAATTTTTTTGAAAATGTTAATTCTTGCACGATTAGAAACCAATTCAATCCTTCAACTTTGAGCCTATATATCTCAGTTCCTGTGAAAGGTACCAAATAGTGGTCACTGGATAAACTGTTCATCATAGTTGCAGTAACATTTTATCAGCCGACAATTAATTGATATCTTTCACAAGCACCAAAATATATGGGCCCAAAGAATCTTAGAATCTCAGAATCTCAGAATCTCAGAATCTCAGAATCTCAGAATCTCAGAATCTCAGAATCTCAGAATCTCAGAATCTCAGAATCTCAGAATCTCAGAATCTCAGAATCTCAGAATCTCAGAATCTCAGAATCTCAGAATCTCAGAATCTCAGAATCTCAGAATCTCAGAATCTCAGAATCTCAGAATCTCAGAATCTCAGAATCTCAGAATCTCAGAATCTCAGAATCTCAGAATCTCAGAATCTCAGAATCTCAGAATCTCAGAATCTCAGAATCTCAGAATCTCAGAATCTCAGAATCTCAGAATCTCAGAATCTCAGAATCTCAGAATCTCAGAATCTCAGAATCTCAGAATCTCAGAATCTCAGAATCTCAGAATCTCAGAATCTCAGAATCTCAGAATCTCAGAATCTCAGAATCTCAGAATCTCAGAATCTCAGAATCTCAGAATCTCAGAATCTCAGAATCTCAGAATCTCAGAATCTCAGAATCTCAGAATCTCAGAATCTCAGAATCTCAGAATCTCAGAATCTCAGAATCTCAGAATCTCAGAATCTCAGAATCTCAGAATCTCAGAATCTCAGAATCTCAGAATCTCAGAATCTCAGAATCTCAGAATCTCAGAATCTCAGAATCTCAGAATCTCAGAATCTCAGAATCTCAGAATCTCAGAATCTCAGAATCTCAGAATCTCAGAATCTCAGAATCTCAGAATCTCAGAATCTCAGAATCTCAGAATCTCAGAATCTCAGAATCTCAGAATCTCAGAATCTCAGAATCTCAGAATCTCAGAATCTCAGAATCTCAGAATCTCAGAATCTCAGAATCTCAGAATCTCAGAATCTCAGAATCTCAGAATCTCAGAATCTCAGAATCTCAGAATCTCAGAATCTCAGAATCTCAGAATCTCAGAATCTCAGAATCTCAGAATCTCAGAATCTCAGAATCTCAGAATCTCAGAATCTCAGAATCTCAGAATCTCAGAATCTCAGAATCTCAGAATCTCAGAATCTTCAGAATCTCAGAATCTCAGAATCTCAGAATCTCAGAATCTCAGAATCTCAGAATCTCAGAATCTCAGAATCTCAGAATCTCAGAATCTCAGAATCTCAGAATCTCAGAATCTCAGAATCTCAGAATCTCAGAATCTCAGAATCTCAGAATCTCAGAATCTCAGAATCTCAGAATCTTTAAGAACACGATCTTCGTCTTCGTTCGGATAACCGTGCAAGTTCCTCGACGAACCATCAATCCGACGGTCTTAACAAGCCCGAGACTTCTGCTTCTTCGACCAACCCAAGTTTTGAGGTAAGTTTAATTCGAAAAGATTCACCGACATCTATCGGTTTTTGCAGATCCAAAATATCAAATCGGAAGTGGTCACCAATGACATCACTCCCGTCGGTCAGAATTCGATGGATTGGAACGACGGAGTCGGAAACGGAGTTGACAACGGAGTCGGCAGCTCACTTCACGATGCTCTCAATTGGCGCCCCTGCTCTCCCGTCGATGAGTCGAACTCGGAAGAAAATTTGAAATATGTAGAGGCTTTGATGACACATGCTATTAAGTCAGAAGTCGTCACCGCGGATCACCATTCTGATGACGAAATCAGTACTCCAATGGGTCGGAGAGACGCAACATCTCCAACGACCGGAATCAACGAAACTGAGGAACCGAGACGTCTCAGAAAGAAAACCTATGTGAACTACAAGGTTCAAGCTTCGAGGGCCAAGAAAACTGTCGGAAACGCAAAGGAGGAAGCTCTACCGCCAAAGAAGATCGTGCCAAAGGAGCGGAAGACAAAGAATCTCGGCACAATAAGTAAGAATATCTGAATTATCAATTGTATCTTCATAAATAACTTTCAGAGCTCATCGCCAACGTTCTGAAGGTGTCTGAGGTCTTCGAAAAGGGACAGTTTCGAATGATTCTCCACGAATCCGAAGATTCTGCGCGGATCTTGGCTCCTAATCTAATCTATCCAGAGACACTGCGATATTTGTGTGAAATGTACTGGTCTAACCTTGAACTCAATAAATTCTTATCTACATATATCTTATCCATATGGCTTAAAAACTACAAAATTTGATTTCAGCCTGATAAATGCCTTAAAACAAGCCTAAGCACGACTAGAACACTAAAAATAGACAATAACTTTGTTAATTTTTTTCCAACTTTGATGGAGTTTATATTTAATTGTAAGAACTTGCCGCATTATGAGCTTCAAAACGAGTATATACATGGCTAGGCTCCGCCCATTTTCAGTTTTTGGGTTTAAAGGCGCATTGAACAAACCTAGTCGTGTTTAGGCTCATTTTGAAGCTAAGAACATGAAAATCATAAAATCCAGAATCTTGGAGCTCAAAAATTCGAGATGAGAGAAATACAACTCTCCGAAAATCTTTTGTATGTTTACATTAGAAGGAACACCATCTGTTGTGTCACCTTCGTTATGACACTAGAGAGAGCACAGGAACGCAGGAGACGCAGAGAAAGGTCAGCTGTCTTTTGAACAATGGGAGGGGGGAGGGGCTGGACCGTGGAGAGAAAATCGATCGTCGCGTTCCAATATCTCACTTCTCCTTCCCGACGTCCTTCTGAATGGACGTCTTCTGGAACTTTCCAAGAAATCCTTCTGCATGGAATTCTGGAATTTTCTTTTTTGATTTTTCTGACTATTTTACTCTCTATTTATTCTTATAAAGTCTTATGTTCTATATTTTTCTGAAAATTCAATTTCCAAAGGTGAGTTTCAAACTTTTTCACTAAAAAATTGCGGAAATAACTTAAAAATAGGATTCAAAGCGGCTCTATATGGCCTTCTCCGAAAAATGTATCTGAATTTCTGAATTTCCGTTAAAATTAGCAGGTTTATAGCTTCAAAATGAGTATAATCATGACCTAATTTCAAGAATTTTCAAATTTCGGACCTCCTAAGCACCTTTAAAGGTCAAAAATCAAAGTGGGTGGAGCCTAGTCGTGTCTATACTCATTTTAAAGCTTGAAGCGCGGAAAATTCGAAAATTCAAAAATCTCTCTTCTTTCCTATTTGGCCGTCGGTCAAATATTCCAAAATTCCAAAATTCTTCTTTTTTGGCCGACGGCCAAATATCCCAGAATTCCAAAGTTTTCACTGTTTGGCCGTCGGCCAAATACACAGGGGGTTGTTTTTCTATATTTGCAAACTTGCTCTATTGGTAAGGGGGCGGAGCGAGCTTTTCGAATTTTTAAAATTGAAAAAATTCTCCCCTAAAACGAGAGATCTTGTTTTGGTGAAGAGACGCAGAACACAAATCGATGGCTGAGGATCAAACGTTTGATCCTTAGCCATCAATTTGGTTACAGCCACGCCCCTTTATCAATATAACGCATTTGCATAGCTAGTTGAACAGTGCAAATATTCTAAAATTCCAAAATTTTTCGTTTTACAGGTGCCAGATGGTCTTGACGCACTCTTCGAGAAAGATGTCGTATGCATTATCGTGAAGCTCGATAGTTCCATTTTGTCAATCGAAGCCGAGTATGCCGCCCACGCACACATTCAACGAGTCGGTTGGAAATGTGGCTTATGCTTGTATTGGAAAGCGGGTGATCGCGGAGAAAGCTAAGAAGGAAGTAACTGCAACGTCTCAGACAGTGGTCGCTGCATTGAACAAATCGATCGGCAAGACCAACAAAAAAACCGAAAGTGAGATCCCGATCTATTTAAACACCCAAACATTTTTTTCCAGAAATGTCTAATCCTGTTGTGTCAGTCTCCGAAAAAGACCAATTGGAGATAAATACGGCTTATCGTATCAAAGAGCAGAAAATCTTCCAGCTCAAGATGGTAAGTATATTGTGAATTTTTGCCTTCTCATTGAGTTGAATCAACTTTTAGAGAAGCCAAAAATGGGGGAACCTGGATTTGTCCGATTCGTTCACTAGGAATCTCATAATTGAGATGGATGCGGATGAATCAAAATTGCATAAGTTCAACGATGACATATTAAGAAACAAATTTGATCCAAGAATCGTGAGTCGGGATATCGATAGTTTTGAATAGACAATAGATTTTCTAATTACAAATCAATTTTTGGATTTTAATAAAAATTTTGGATTTTGAAGAAAATTTTGAATTTTGAAGAAAATTTTGGATTATAGAGATCTTGAAAAACATTGAAACCCAAACTTTTCGCTCGATGAAATTTTCATCGTAAACTGTGGCCAGTGTTCCTCCTGGCTGTAATTCGCTGTTATCAGCATTGGAACAACTGATTCGTTGTCGTTTTGAGACATTTTCATAGTTTTCGAATTATTTTGGATTTTTTTAGGATCAGGAATCCACCGAGATGCCAGAAACTGGAGCAGAGGAGTTTGGAGGTCCAGGGATGAGTTGAATAGCGATGAGGCTTCTACATAATATCGCAAATTAATTCTTACTGTTATATTTTTGCTTCTGTTGGCTTATCCCATGTTGGCTTTTACCCACCCCTTTCACCTAGTATCTCAAAACTTTCGATTAATAAATAACAGTCTGTTTGCAGCGCCTCCGGCGCAAAATCAAAGAACGTCTCCTGAAGGCTTCAAGATCAAAATTTTGAAAAACGGAAAGTTGGGGCATCATCTCGCTGCTAATTTAGATTATCTGTGAAAATTTGAGAAATTTTGGTCTACTGGTCCCTTCGGTAGGGCGGGCGACATGGAGCAAACGGACACACACACACGCGCACGCGCTCGCACGCACACACACACACACACACACACACACACACACACACACACACACACACACACACACACACACACACACACACACACACACACACACACACAGAATTTAGAGCCTATATATTTCACTTATTTTAAAAGATATCAAAAAGTGGTCAACTGACAAAATGTCTGTGATAAATTGACGCATTTTTGACGCGACCACATTTTGATATCTTCTACAGAAATCGAGATAATTGAGCTCAAAGTTAATAAGTCGGCTCTTACCCGGATGAGCTAAGCGGTCTTCATGCCAATTTATCTCGGTTACTGTAAGAGATATCAGGAAGTGGTCAACTGATAAAATGTTTATCATAATTTCACTAATATTTTATCAGTTGACAACTTTTTGGTGTCTTTTACAGGACATTAGATATATGGGATCTCTCAATCATTGCTCTTTGATCTCTATTATGTTTACATTAGGAACGTCTGCTGTGTCACATGACCCTTGGTTGTCTAGACATGTTATAGAGCATAGGTTATGAAGATACGCAGAGAAAGCTATAGAGTATGGATATGGAAGAGACGGAAAAGAAAATTCAAATCGAGGCGAAGCGCCCTCTATGGCCTCGAACGCCTCAGTTCTCCTTCCCGACGTCCTTCTGAATGGACGTCTTCTGGAACTTTCCACGAAATCCTACTGTATGGAATTCTGGAACTTTCTTTTTTGATTTTTCTGTCTATCTACTATTCCTATGAAATCCATGGATTTTTTAAACAGTATTTTTCTGGAAATTCAAATTTTAAAGGTGAGTTTTAAACTATTTTTCGACTAGAAAATTTCTAAAATAGCTTCAAAATGAGATGAAAACGAATGTCTTAGGCCCTCCTCTTTTGAGCCATGTCAGGGATCGGATCCAGATGCTCACGGAAACGTCGTGTTGAGATTCCAAGTGGGCGAAACCGTCGTGGATCTTGGAAGAATGAAAAGAAGAAATGGAGAAGAAGAAGAATACAGTATTGATGAGGATCCAGTGCCGAGCTCGATGCAAGAGCAGGAGAAATCTCCACACAGATGACACTGGTTCGGAGACAACTGAGAAACTTGCCAAGCTCCAGTCAAAGAGCCAAGGAACTAAATGACAACTTGAAAGAGGTAAGATTTTTTGAACAATCAATTTTTCATTGCTTCCACTAGAATCAGCAAGTTTTGGGCTTTGAAATGAGTATAATCATGACCTACTTTCGAAATTTTCGAATTTCGGATCCCTATGCGCCTTTAAACGTCAAAAATCAAGCATAGGCATGTTTATACTCGTTTCAAAGCTTGAAGCGCGAAAAATTCAAAAATTCAAAAATCTCTTTGAAATTTTCAAAAATAAGAAAGTTATGATCAAAACGGATTTTTTGGGAAACAAACATTAAAATTAGATTCGTCCCCCTAACTTTGTATATTTTAATTTATTTGAATCGAAACATATATTTTTGTGTTTCTCTTGTTTTGGGCTTCAAAATGAGTATAATCATGACCTACTTTCGAAACTTTTGAATTTCGGACCCCCTTATGCGCCTTTAAAGGTCAAAAATCAATGTTGGCGGAGCCTAGGCGTGTTTATACTCATTTTGAAGCTCTTGACAAGGCAAATCGAATGCTTCTTGTTTTGCAAAAATTGAAAATAAACTGAAAAAGTTACTGTAGTTGAAAAAAAACAAAGGCTAGAGTGCAGAGAAGTGAGACACACTGCGTCTCTGATCTCAATTCTCTCTCAAGGTTAAAGGATTCTAGTCATGTTTATACTCATTTTGAAGCTAAGAACGCGGGAAATTAGAATCTTCTAATTTCATAGAGTTTGGTTTGAAATTAACAAAGTTATGGTCAATTTTCGACATTCTTTAAATTCCAGGAGTCCATCCAAAGTTCGACCTCACAAAACACAATTCGATTGCTTCCATCGTCAAGGAATTGTACACAGAAGATGGCCTTTGACAGACATTGATTTTCTACAGTATACCGTCGTCGAAGAGATCCTAATTTGTTCCATTTAACTCATCAATAAATTTTAACCATATCTTTTGGCTCTTATCCCGAATTTTACTTGAAAATTGGAGTTTAAAGGCGCATGATCGCTTTAAAAAATACACATTTGCTCAAAAAAAATTTTAAAAATCCGGTGAAAACTAACCAAGTTGTAGCGAAAATTAAATTTCCTGGGAAATTGAAAACCTTGAACCTACAGCAACTCTATCAATTTTCGTCAGAACTCAAAAATTCAAAAATACTTGAAATCACCAAGTTACTAGCTTCAAAATGAGCCTAAGCATGACTAGGCTCCGCCCACTTTGACACTTCCGCTCAGACACGCGACGCACGACCGCGACGCGGCTGAAAAATCAAAGTGGGCGGAGCATAGTCGTGATTATACTCATTTTGAAGCTCTAAACGCGCTGAATTCAAAAATATTTATTTCACAAAAAATGAGCAAAAACTAAGGGAGTTACGGTAGTTTGGAAGGCTAGAGTGCAGAGAAACGAGACACACTGCGGTTCTGTCCACCATTCTCAAAGTAGAGGGATTCTAGTCGTGTTTATACTCATTTTGAAGCTCTAAACGCGCTGAATTCAAAAATAACAATTACACAAAATTCGATCTGAAACTAAAAAAGTTACGGTGGTTTAAAGGGCTAGAGTGCATAGAAACGAGACACACTGCGTCTCTGACCTCAATTCTCAAGGGTGAAGGATTCTAGTCGTGTTTAGGCTCATTTTGAAGCTCTAAACGCTCAAAATTAAGAAATTCAAATTTCATTAAAATATATTTTATTGGTAAAGATTTACGACGGAAAAAAGTTCCAAAAATTATTCTCTCAGCTTCAAATTCAGCTTGACCGCGTCTTTTGGTCTCATGATAACACCATTACAATCAGGAATCAAATCCCTCTCCCCCATCGGAATTCCCAATTCAAATTTATCGATTAATTTCGCAATCGTCATTTTGAATTCCATTTCAGCGAAACGCATTCCAACACAATATCTGGGTCCCACACCGAATGGAATCCATTTCAAATTTCCAGATTTTTCCGTTGTTTCTGAATTTTCAGCTAAAAATCGATCTGGATCGAAAATGTCCGGATGGTCCCAATTGGATTCGGATCGATGGATGGTGTTGCCTTGTACGGTGACGGAGCATCCTTTGGGGTAGAATTGTCCTCGAATTGTGATGTCGGACAGGCACGTACGGCTGATGAAACTGCAAAATTTGGATTTAGCGGGATATTAGCTTTAAAATGAGCCCAAACACGACTAGTCTAGCTTAACTTTGAAATTTGACCTGCCAACCGCGACGCGACCGCGCCGCATTTGTCAAAATTCAAATTCGAGCAAATCTAGTCGTGTTTGGGCTTATTTTAAAGCTCAAAACATGAAAATTACAAAAAATGCAGTTTGAAACTTTGAAATTGAAAACTAAGCAAGATACAGTGATTAGTTTTGGCGTCATTTTTGAATTCGGTCTGAATTAGGTCAGAGAGGTTTCATTTAAGAAGGACCACTGTATCTGTGATGTGTTTTATATTGAACTAGTTTAGAGCTTAAAAATGAGCCCAAACATGACTAGAATCGGTTGACTTTGAAATTTGGAGTTTAAAGGCGCATGGACCCCCGAAAATTTAAAAGTTGGGTAATCCAGGCATGTTTGGGCTCGTTTTAAAGCTCTTCTTAAGCTGAGTACGCTGTTTCTAGTTAGAAAATCGAAATACAACAAAAAATTTGAATTTGGCGCGTTAAGAGCTCTAAAATGAGCCCAAAATGACCAGAACAAGTCGAAATTGAAAGTTTCGTAACTACAGTAACTCAATCAATTTTTGTCGAAATTTGAAAATGTAAAAATATTTGAAATCAGCTAAATATCAGCTTCAAAATGAGCCTAAACACGACTAGGCTCCGCCCGTTTTGAAAATTGAGTTTAAAGGCGCATGGGGAGTCCGAATTTTTCAAAGTGGGCGGAGCCTAGTCATGTTCATACTCATTTCGAAGCTCTAAACGCGCCAGATACAAACATGTAGGTTTTCTCAAAATTGAGTGAAAACTAAAGAAGTTACGGTAGTTTCAAGAGAAACGAACAAAGTGGGCGGAGCCTATGACCCGAGTGGGCGGACCCTAGTCGTGTTTAGGCTCATTTTGAAGCTCTAAACGCGCCAGGTACAAAAATTTAGGTTTACCAAATTGAATAAAAACTAAAGAAGTTACGGTAGTTTAAAGAAAAGAGAGTTAGAGTGTAGAGAAACGAGGCACACTGATAAAAGTGGGCGGAGCCTCTGGCCAAAGTGGGCGGAGCCTAGTCGTGTTTGGGCTCATTTTAAAGCTCTTAACTAGGCAAATTCGAAAATGCAACTTTCATCAAAATAGGATTACATTTATCAAAGTTATGTACAATTTACTGGGGAACTGTTCAATTTTAGTGACTATTTCAGGCTATTTTTCAAATTCGAGCAATTCTAGTTGTGTTTGGGCTCATTTTAAAGCATTTAGAATTTCAAACTCAAATTTCAGATGTTCAGCTCTTTTCAGATTCAAAAACTCACTGAATAACGGGTGGATAGTATCGAAGTGTTTCCTTATAAACCGCATCCAAATATTTCATCGAATGAATTGAATCATAATCCAATTTCCCCTCATTTTTCACCATTTTTATTTCTTCCCATAGCTTTTTTTGAATTTCTGAGTATTTGGCTAATAGATATGAGCAATATGTCATTGCCGTACTCGTCGTCTCGTATCCGGCCAATAAAAATGCGAAACAATTTTCGATTACTTCCTTTTTTGTCATTTTCTCTTTGGTTTTATCGTCTTCCCGGTCTAGAAGCAGTTTTAGAAGGTCCACACTATCCGATCCTTCTCCAGAACGTCTTCTTTCGTATCTGGAAGATTTCAGAATTTTTGAAATTTTTTGTTCGCGCCAAAAAGTTTTCAAATCCCTTAGGGACCCTTACACATCGTCCAACCCTTGAACCAATGGAATTTCAGCCTCTGCCAAACCGCTAAACTTGTACAAAAACTTCCAAATCCACATGAGCTCAGGAATCATGACTGGAAAAAATTTAAAAATTTAAAAATTAAAAAAAAATTTCAAAAAAATTTTTTTTTCAAAAATTTTTTTTTTCTAATTTTTTGTCAAATTGGAATTCTTACCACTACAAGTAACTAGTGGATTATGTCTCAAATCGATATTCTTGAAAAAGTTCCTCGCTTCCACATAGAAAACATCATTTCGGTCTCGTTGACAATTGGTGTCTATTGCAAATGCACACTTTCCAATTACATCCAGGGTTAGACCTTGGAAATCGCTGGAAATTAGAAATTGTGACTACAAAATTCGAATTTGGCGCGTTTAGAGCTTTTAAATGAGCCCAAACATGACTAATTTTGGTCGAAAATGAAATTTATGGAATTTCGGAGGGGCAAACCAAAAATTTTTGAACATTTGTAACTACAGTAACTCAATCAGTTGTGGTTGGAATTTGAAAATTTTATGTTTTTTTGACATCAGCAAGTTATAGGCTTTAAAATGAGCCCAAACACGACTAGGCTCCGCCCACATTGATTTTTCGACTTTAAAGGCGCATAAGGGGTCCGAAATTTCAAAATTCTTCAAACCTAGTCGTGTTTATATTCATTTCAAAGGTCTTAACGCGCTAAACTCAAATTTGTTAATTTTATCAAAACTGGATAAAAATTAACAAAGTTATGACCAATTTCCATGTTGATCCCAAAAAAGACCGATTCCTCAAATTTCATAATAAACTGAACTAAGGCAAAAATTAGGTGACAGAATCAAAAAATTTGCATCTCCTGCGTTTATAGCTTCAGAATGAGTATAAACACGACTAGGCTCCTCCCACTTTGGTCAGAGACGCAGTGTGTCTCGTTTCTCTGCACTCTAGCCTTTTCTTTTCTTTAAACTACCGTAACTTCTTTAGTTTTTGCTTAAATGCTGTGAAATTAATATTTTTGAACTTGGCGCAGATAGAGCTTCAAAATGAGCCCGAACATGACTAGGTTTAGTCAATTTTGTAATTTCGAGGGTCCATGCGCCTTTAAACTCAATTTTCGAAGTGGGCGGAGCCTAGCCGTGTTTATGCTCATTTTGAAGCTAATTACTTGCTGATTTCAAATATTTTTGAATTTTCAGATTCCGACAAAAACTGATTGAATTACTGTAGTTTCAAAATTTTCAATTTTCCGAAAAATTCCTATTTTTCCGCATGACTTCGTTGGTTTTTATCGGATTTTCTTGATTTTTGCACCAAAATTTCGCAATTTTTCCAGATTTTTCAAAACTCCAAAACTATAAGATTGCTCAGACTCACTCATAAATATCCCATTGCTCATTTCCCATTGATTTCTCCTCTAAAATCTCTAAAAAAGTGTCAATTTTCGAACTAATCGTCTCATGCATCGCTTTCATTTTTCCAGTTGAAAAAATCGGTGCAATTGTGGACCTTGTATGCTTCCAGCCGGTTGCATACGTATTTTGGAGCAAACTTGCATTGAGCTCTGTAAAAAAGGGGCGGGCTTAAAGGTAGCAAGGGGCGGAGCTTACTAGTTTCTCTGAAAATTTCAATCACTCCTCGATCCGAAAAATTGGAGAAGTTCTTGATAAAAACTTCCTTAATATCCTCTTCATTGCACAAGAAAATGTCAAGTTTTTGGCCAAAGTAGATTCTGAAAAATTTGTTTTCTGAAATTTTCTTGAAAACTACTCGAAATGGTTCAAAACAAAGTTTAAAACTAAATTTGCAACGTTTAGAGCTTTAAAATGAGCCTAAACACGACTAGGCTCCGCCCACTTTCATTTTTCCGCCGCGTCGCGGTCGTGCGTCGTGCGTCGCGTGTCTAAGCGGAAATCTCAAATTGGGCGGAACCTAGTCGTGTTTGGGCTTATTTTGAAGCGCTCAACGCGCTGAATCCAATTTTCGAACTGATAATGGGTAATTTTCAGTGGTTTTCCAGAAAAATTCCATACAAAAAATTTTTTTGCTGAAATTTTTTTTTCTGCAAACCACGGCTTGTTTATACTCATTTTGAAGCTTTTAACGAGCCAAATTCAAATTTTTAGATATTTTCAGGTTTTGAGTCAAACTCACGCATATCGGTCCCCATATTTCTTCTGTAGCTCCAGATGCCACTCCTGAGCATTGTTCCAGCCGATTTCTTTAGTGCGACTGAAAATTTCAGATTTTTAGTTTTCAGATTTTTTTTTTGAAAAAAATCAATAAAACTCTTCTTACTCAATAATATCCTTCAAATTACCCAACAACCAATGCGGTGGGGGTCCGTCTAGGCCAATTTTGGCGCGAAGTTTGAATTTTTGAATTCGGATGAAAATTGAGTGGACAATGAAGGTGAGGAGAGCAATGAGCAATGTGGAGAGGATAATTAGGGTCATTTTTCTGAAAAAAATCAGAAATTTAAGACTTTTTGGAATTCGAAAAACAAAAAATAAGGTGAAAAAAATTTTTTTTGAATTTTTTTTTTCAAATTTCCAAAATTTTGGGAATTTCAAATTGTCCAAATTTACCAAAAATCTTGATTTTTATAAATCACAAAAAAGATAAAAAATGGGCGGAGCTCCGCCCATTTTCTCTCATCATTGGTGATTTTTTTATCTTATCAAGTTGATAAAAACAAGAAAAAGGGATAATTGTAGGCTACAATTAAGGGTAATTAGGGGAGGAAAATGAAAAAAAATCCAAAATAATGAAAATAATGAAAGTACAGTAATCCAAAAACAGAAATTGCATCAAAATTTGGTTATTCAGTCTATGAAATTTCGAAATTGTGATTTTTTTTTTGATAAAAAAGATAATTGAAAAATGACGAATATTGAAAAATGACGAAATTCAGAAATACAGAAATTCAGAAATACAGAAATTCCAGGAAATTCAGAAATTCCAGGAAATTCAGAAATTCAGAAATTCAGAAATTCCGATATTCAGAAATTCAGAAATTCGGAAATTCAGAAATCAGAAATTCAGAAATTCAGAAATTCAGAAATTCAGAAATTCAGAAATTCAGAAATTCGGAAATTCAGAAATTCAGAAATTCAGAAATTCAGAAATTCAGAAATTCAGAAATTCAGAAATTCAGAAATTCAGAAATTCAGAAATTCAGAAATTCAGAAATTCAGAAATTCAGAAATTCAGAAATTCAGAAATTCAGAAATTCAGAAATTCAGAAATTCAGAAATTCAGAAATTCAGAAATTCAGAAATTCAGAAATTCAGAAATTCAGAAATTCAGAAATTCAGAAATTCAGAAATTCAGAAATTCAGAAATTCAGAAATTCAGAAATTCAGAAATTCAGAAATTCAGAAATTCAGAAATTCAGAAATTCAGAAATTCAGAAATTCAGAAATTCAGAAATTCAGAAATTCAGAAATTCAGAAATTCAGAAATTCAGAAATTCAGAAATTCAGAAATTCAGAAATTCAGAAATTCAGAAATTCAGAAATTCAGAAATTCAGAAATTCAGAAATTCAGAAATTCAGAAATTCAGAAATTCAGAAATTCAGAAATTCAGAAATTCAGAAATTCAGAAATTCAGAAATTCAGAAATTCAGAAATTCAGAAATTCAGAAATTCAGAAATTCAGAAATTCAGAAATTCAGAAATTCAGAAATTCAGAAATTCAGAAATTCAGAAATTCAGAAATTCGAAATTCAGAAATTCAGAAATTCAGAAATTCAGAAATTCAGAAATTCGGAAATTCAGAAATTCAGAAATTCAGAAATTCAGAAATTCAGAAATTCGGAAATTCAGAAATTCGGAAATTCAGAAATTCAGAAATTCGGAAATTCAGAAATTCAGAAATTCGGAAATTCAGAAATTCGGAAATTCAGAAATTCAGAAATTCAGAAATTCAGAAATTCAGAAATTCGAAATTCAGAAATTCAGAAATTCAGAAATTCAGAAATTCAGAAATTCAGAAATTCAGAAATTCAGAAATTCAGAAATTCAGAAATTCAGAAATTCAGAAATTCAGAAATTCAGAAATTCAGAAATTCAGAAATTCAGAAATTCAGAAATTCAGAAATTCGGAAATTCAGAAATTCAGAAATTCAGAAATTCAGAAATTCAGAAATTCAGAAATTCAGAAATTCAGAAATTCAGAAATTCAGAAATTCAGAAATTCAGAAATTCAGAAATTCAGAAATTCAGAAATTCAGAAATTCAGAAATTCAGAAATTCAGAAATTCAGAAATTCAGAAATTCAGAAATTCAGAAATTCAGAAATTCAGAAATTCAGAAATTCAGAAATTCAGAAATTCAGAAATTCAGAAATTCAGAAATTCAGAAATTCAGAAATTCAGAAATTCAGAAATTCAGAAATTCAGAAATTCAGAAATTCGGAAATTCAGAAATTCAGAAATTCGGAAATTCAGAAATTCGGAAATTCAGAAATTCAGAAATTCAGAAATTCAGAAATTCAGAAATTCAGAAATTCAGAAATTCAGAAATTCAGAAATTCAGAAATTCAAAAAAATCCAAATTCCAAAATTACAAAAAAAACAAAAAAACGAAAATTCCAAGAAGTTCAATCCGATCAAAATCCAAAATCACAAAATTTTTAATTAAATTTTTTTTCAAAAAAATGTTTTTCAAAAATCTCATATATCGGCAATTTTTCAAAGACAAAAATGATATCATTGGTGATTGAACACTTTTTGCAGAATTCCAAAAAAACATTTTTTTGAAATTTTCTTTTAAAATCACAATTTTCAAAGAAATCACCAAAAAGATATAGAAATCTCTCTCGCTTTTCTCATTTTTTAACATTTTTCTCTCATTTCTCTGCGTCTCTCTCTCTCTCTCTCTCTCTCTCTCTCTCTCTCTCTCTCTCTCTCTCTCTCTCTCTCTCTCTCTCCTAACATAAACTACAAAAACCCTCCATATTGTTTGTGTGGTGTTTGACTAAACTTTACCCAATGATTCCTGTTAATTTCTTATCTTTATTTGATTAGAGATAAGAGAATTAGAGAAAAAAATCAAAAAAATCGGCCGAGCGGTGGTCGTCATACTCTAGCCAAGCGACCGACAGACCCCAAAATTTTTGTGGTTTATGTCAAACAATTTTGCTTCATCGGAACTATAAAAAGACACCCAAATTCAAAAATTGCCGATTTTATTGGCTCTAAAATATAGCAACAAAAAATTTAGAGTTTGCTCGAAAAATTTTTTTTTGAAATTTTTTTTTGCTGGAAATTTTTCTTCTGGAAATTCCTGGAAATCCACTGACATTGATTGTCAATTAATTTTAAATTCCGGTTGAGCAAGTTAGGCGCTTCAAAATGAGCCTAAACACGACTAGTTTTGCTCACTTTTCAGTTTTGACCACCGCGTTGCGGCTAGCGGCAAATTGAGCTAGACTAGTCATGTTTGGGCTCATTTTGAAGCATTAAACTTGCTGAATCCAAATTCAAGACGTCAAGAGTTTCAAAATAAGCCCAAACACGGCTAGATTCGGTAAAATTTGAAATTTTCGAAAAAAAAGTTTTGGTCCATTTTTGAATTTCAAAGAATTTGCAAAATCACTCGAAAGAGTTAGTCCCAAACTGAAAATTCAAAATTCCCGCGTCACGAGCTTCAAAATGAGTATAAACAAGCATATGTTCTTTTAATTTTGGGTCCCGCGACGAAAACTACAGTAACCCCATTCCGTAGACGTGTTTATACCCATTTTGAAGCTCTAGAAGTGACAAAATTGGATTGTCAACTTTCATCTACAATATCTGGCGTTTTAAGCTTCAAAATGAGCCCAAACACGACTAGGCTCCGCCCACTTTGGCCAGAGACGCAGTGTGTCTCGCTTCTCTGCACTCTAGCTTTTTTAAAACTATCGTAACTGCTTTAGTTTTCACTTGAATTTTGTGAAAATAATATAATTTGATTTGTCTTGTTGAGAGCTTCAAAATGAGTATAAACACGACTAGGCTCCGCCCACTTTGAGGTTCCCGCTCGGACACGCAACGCACAACCGCGACGCGGCCGAAAAATCAAAGTGGGCGGAGCCCAGTCGTGTTTATACTCATTTTGAAGCTCTTGACAAGCTGATACCAAAAACAATAATTACTTTTTGAAAAATTCAATTTCCAGCAAGTTTTTAGTCATTTTTTTTTTGGCTAGAATCTAGTCAAATAGTGATAACACCATTTTCTTATCTTGTTGATCATTTGGAAAATGGACTGAAGCTATAAAATAGACAACATGTGTACGGTTTTGCTAGTTTTCAATGTCCCGATGTCCCATTTTGGCTCTTTTCGGCTCATTATTCCCCAGTTTTTGCCCAATATTTTCAATTTTTCAGCTCCAAAATGGCATTGCTCATTTTATCAGCGATTCTTATCACATTGCTCAGCTTTATCATTTACATCCTGAATGTCAGAAGAGAACGATTCAAATTACGCGAAAAAATCGGTTTGAGTGGACCGGAACCCCATTGGTTTTTGGGAAATTTGAAGGAGATTGTAGAGTAAGTGGTTTGGCGGGAATTTGAATTTTTTTGAAATTTAAAAATTTAAATTTCATTAAAAAATTCAAATTTCAGAAGAAAAGAAAAATTGGGATACGATGATTCGAATGAGTGGTTCAATGTGCTTCATAAGCAGTACGGAGAGACCTTTGGGTAGGTTTTTCTATGCGGGAAATTCGAATTTTCTGAATTTAAGTTGCAAATTTGGATTTGAGAGTTCATGAGCTTCAAAATGAGTATAAACACGCCTAGGCTCCGCCCACTTTGAGTCCCACAACTACAGTACACCAATATTAAAGCTTTAAACGAAGCTTTAAACGCCACTTATTCTGAGGTTGAGCTAAAAATTTGAATTTGGAACGCTGAGAGCTTTAAAATGAGTATAAACACGACTAGGGTCCGCCCCATTTGGCTCCGACCATGAAAACTACAGTAACCTCAGTGCTCTGAGCTTGTTTATACTCATTTTGAAGCTCTAAACGGCAGCTAATCAAATTTTGGGCTATAACTTTACAATTTTTGCGTTTAGAACTTCAAAATAAAAATAAACACGACTAGGCTCCGCCCACTTTGAGATTTCCGCTCGGGCACGCGACGCACGTCCGCGACGCGGCTGAGAAATCAAAGTGGACGGAGCCTAGTCGTGTTTATACTCATTTTAAAGCTCTGAACGCCCTGAATTCAAATTTGAAGTCAATTTTTAGCTATTCCAGCTGGTTTTCCAGAAAATTCCAGAACAAAAAAATTTTTCAGCCAAAAAAAAAGTTTTTCAGAATCTATTTTGGAGCACAAATGAACATTGTGTTGTCAAATGAAGAGGATATTAAGGAAGTTTTCATCAAGAATTTTTCAAATTTTTCCGATCGAATTGTGCCTCCGATTTTCACGGAAAACAGTAAGGCATTCTAGGCTCCGCCCCTTTTTCTAAGCTCCGCCCCATTTTGACCCCAATTTTTGCAGATTTGAACAGCTCATTGCTCCAAAATACGTATAAAAATGGCTGGAAACATACAAGGTCCACAATTGCACCGATTTTCTCAACTGGAAAAATGAAGGCGATGCATGAGACGATTAGTTCGAAAATTGACACATTTTTAGAGATTTTAGAGGAGAAATCGATGGGAAATGAGCAATGGGATATTTATGAGTGAGCCAGTTTTTGAATTTCTTAAAATCTGAAATTTTAGCAAAATTTTGTTGAAAAAATCAAAGAAATCTGGTGAAAACTAGCCGAGTTATGGGGAAAATTAGGTTTTTTGTTTTTTTTTGGAAATATTGTAGAGCTACCGTAACTCGATCAGTTTTTGTGGGAACTCAAAAACTTTAAAAATTTTGAGTTTGGCAAGTTAAGCGCTTTGAAATGAGCCTAAACATGACTAGTCTCCGCCCATTTTGAAAATTGAGTTTAAAGGCGCATGGGGTCCGAATTTTTCAAAGTGGGCGGAGCCTAGTCATGTTTATACTTATTTGGAAGCTCACGACGCACCAAATTGAATTCTGTTATTTTCACCAAATTTGAGTGAAAACAAAAGAAGTTACGGTAGTTTGGAAAAAAGAAACGGCTAGCGTGCAGAGAAACAAGACACACTGCGTCTCTGACCAAAGTGGGCGGAGCCTAGTCGTGTTTATACTCATTTTGAAGCTCTAAACGTGCCAAATTCAAAAATGTTAGATTTATTGAGGTTGAATCAATTTTAACAAAGTTAATTACTAAAATTGATGAAAATATAGGTTTTTTCGGCAATAGAGCTGAAAAATGGTTATAACTTTGTAAATTTTGATACAAATCAGATGAAACGTTGATTTTTAAATTTATCGCGTTGAGAGCTTCGAAATGAGTATAAACATGACCAGATTCTGAGATTTTTGAAATTTCGGAATTTTCATGCGCCTTTAAAGTCGAAAAATCAAAATGGGCGGAGCCTAGGAGTGTTTGGGCTCATTTTGAAGCATATAAAAAGCTGATTATGAATATTTTTAAATTTTCCAATTCCAGCAAAAACTGATTGAGTTACTGTAGTTACAACACTTTCAATTTTCGATTGTTGGACCCTCAAAATTTTCGAGATTTTCAAAATCAACCAAAACTAGCCGTGTTTAGGCTCATTTTGAAGCTCAAAACGCGGCAAATTCAAATTTGCTAGTCTCAAAATTTAATTTCCAGAGATTTCCAAGGTCTAACCCTTGATGTAATTGGAAAGTGTGCATTTGCAATCGACACCAATTGTCAACGAGACCGAAATGATGTATTCTACGTTAATGCGAGGAAATTTATTCAGAATATTGATATAAGACACAGTAAAGTTATCAGCTCGTCGTGTGAGTGGCTTGGCGGGAAATTTGAATTTTTTGAAATTTTCAGTCATTCTTCCGGAACTTTCTTGGCTTTGGAGATGGATGTACAAGTATACAGCCCTGGCAGCTGCTGAAATTCCATTGGTTCAAGGATTGGAAGATGTGTAAGGGTCCCTAAGGGGTTTTTGGCGCCAAAATATTTTTTTCAAAAATTCTGAAATTGTTCAGATACGAAAGAAGACGTTCTGGAGAAGGATCTGACAGTGTGGACCTTCTAAAACTGCTCCTAGACCGGGAAGACGATAAAACAAAAGAGAAAATGACAAAAAAGGAAGTAATCGAGAATTGTTTCGCATTTTTATTGGCCGGATACGAGACGACGAGTACGGCAATGACATATTGCTCATATCTATTAGCCAAATACCCAGAAATTCAAAAAAAATTATGGGAAGAAATAAAAATGGTGAAAAATGAGGGGAAACTGGATTATGATTCAATTCATTCGATGAAATATTTGGATGCGGTTTATAAGGAAACACTTCGATACTATCCACCCGTTATTCAGTGAGTTTTTTACCCTGAAATGAGTTGAAAATCAAAACTTGGGCTTTGAAATTCAAAATGCTTTGAAATGAGCCCAAACACGACTAGAATTGCTTGAATTTGAAAATAAGCCAAAAATAGATGCTAAAATTGGTATGACCATAACTTCCTCAATTTTGATCCAATTTTGATAAAATAAAATTTTTTGAAATAAGCATAAAAAGAGCTTCAAAATGAGTATAATCACGCCTAGGCTCCGCCCACATTGAATCCCCTCCTGGCCAGAGATACAGTGCGTCTCGTTTCTCTGCACTCTAGCCTTCTTCTCTTGAAACTACCGTAACTTCTTTAGTTTTCACTCAAATTATGTGAAAAATAAATCATTCGATTTGTCTTGTTGAAAGCTTCGAAATGAGTATAAACATGACTAAAATTGAGCATTTTGAGTTTTTCGAAATTTTCCATTTTTACAGAACTTGGTCTTTTTGGCTTATTTTGTGGCTCAAAGCGCCAAAACTATGTTTTACGACTCAATTTATTGTTTTCTACACGGAAAGAACTTTAAAATAAGCCCAAACATGCCTAGGTTACTTGATTTTCATTTTTCAAGGGTCCATGCGCCTTTAAACTCCAATTTTCAATATTAAACTAATCTTGTCGTGTTTGAGCTCATTTTGAAGCTCTTATCTAGCTCAATATGTTAAAATGCATTCAAATAGTGTTGTTTCCAGAATAAATTCTATCTGACTAGATTTAGGAAAATTTCAAAAACCTTTCCAAAACTAGTCAGTGGTTTATCTTTCTTATTTTTCAATTTGCTAGTTTAACACATAGTTTTTCATAAATTCCAGGTTTTAAGCTTTAAAATGAGCCTAAACACGGCTAGAATTGCTCGACGTTGAATTACGATCATTGGGACGCGGTTGCGTCGCGGTTGATTGGTCAAAGTCCAAAATTAAGCTAGACTAGTCGTGTTTAGGCTCATTTTGAAGCCAATTGCCCGCTAAATTCTAATTTTTCAGTTTCATCAACCGTTCGTGCCTTTCCGACATTACAATTCGAGGTCAATTCTACCCCAAAGGGTCCGTTGTCACTTGCCTCCCTCACACACTCCACCGCCTGGAATCCAATTGGGACCACCCCGACATTTTTGACCCAGATCGATTTTTGGGCGAAAATTCAGAAACAACGGAAAAATCGACAAATTTAAAATGGATTCCATTCGGTGTGGGACCCAGATTCTGTGTCGGAATGCGTTTCGCTGAAATGGAATTCAAAATGACGATTGCGAAATTAATCGATAAATTTGAATTGGATACTCCGATGGGGGAAGGGGATTTGATTCCGGATTGTAATGGTGTCATTATGAGACCCAAGGATCCGGTTAGGCTGAACTTGAAGCTGAGGAAATAATTATTTGCACCTTTCTTTTTTTTTTCTGTCACTGTCATAAATCTTTACCAATAAAATGTATTATAATGAAACTTAAATTTTCAGATTCAGCTTGCTTAGAGCTTTGAAATGAGCCTAAACACGGCTATGATCCTTCAATTTTGGTCACTTTGGTCAAAGACGCAGTGTGTCTCGTTTCTCTGCACTCTAGCCTTTCAAGCTACCGTAACTTGCTTAGTTTTCATTCAAATTTTGTGAAAGTACAAGCAATCGATTTGTTTTGTTCAGGGCTTCAAAATGAGTATAAACACGACTAGGTTCCGCCAACTTTGATTTTTCATCAGCGTCGCGGTCGTGCGTCGCGTGCCCGAGCGGAAATCTCAAAGTGGGCGGAGCCTAGTCGTGTTTGAGCTCATTTTGAAGCTCATCACTTGCTGATTTCAGATTGTTTTGAATTTTCAAGTTTGGGGAAAAGATGATTGAGTTACGGTATTCACAAGATTTTAAATTTTCTAAAAAACACGCTAGCTGAGGTTTGGAACAATTTTTAAGCCTTTTTTTTTCAGCAAGAAAAATCTTGAAAATTAAAAACTTCTGGAAATTTTTAAAATTCCAAAAAAAGGAAATTTCCGGACATTTCAATTATCCTAATAGCCTCTGTCTTGTGTCTTCTGCCAAGACCCGACCACCCATTAAATTATAATTCTCTTTCATTGTCTGCGTCTCTTTAATTCCCACACTCTCTCATCGTATAGACAGATATAAGTGGGGATTCTCTGTTTTGGTATCTAACAAGGTCATCTATAATCAATTTGCCATTTTTCGGATTTTTGGACTGATTTTGGTCATTTTATGTCATTTTTAGCCTATTTTAAGCCTATTTTAAGCCTACTTTTAGCCAGTTTCAAGCTTATTTTAAGCCTTTTTTAGCCCATCTAAGCCTATTTTAAGCCTATTTTTCGCCTATTTTCAGATTGTTTTTTTTCAGATGGCAATTATCATAATTACCTCGATTTTAATTGCAATTATTACATTTTCCCTTCACGTCATTTTTCAAAGACGTCAAATTTTCAAAATTCGATCAAAAATTGGGCTAAATGGTCCCGAAATTCACTGGTTTTGGGGTAATATGATGATTATAATTAAGTGAGTTATTTGGGGTAATTAGCTAATTAACTAATTATTTGATTTTTCAGAAGAATCGCTGAAAAAGGCTACAATGATACAGCACAGTGGCATTTGGAGTTGCACAAGAAGTTTGGCGAGAGGTTGGGGTAGGTTTAAAGGCTCATAACTTTTTGAATTGAGAGTAAAATTTTTTGAAATTAAAGTTTTTGAATTTGAGAGTTTTTGAACTTCAAAATGAGTATAAACACCACTAGGCTCCGCCCACTTTGAGTCCCAAACTACAGTAACCCAAAATTAAAGGTCCATAGCCTTGCTTATACTGGTTTTGCAGCTCTAAGCGCGAGAATTTTGATTTTTAAGCTATAAATTTAGATTTGGGACGTTGAGAGCGTCAAAATAAGTATAAACACGACTAGGCTCCGCCCACTTTGGTCAGAGACGCAGTGTGTCTCGTTTCTCTGCACTCTAACCTTTTCTTTTCTTCAAACTACCGTAACTTCTCTAGTTTTCACAAAAATTTCCTGAAAGTAAAAGCGTTCAACTTGCCTTGTTATAAGCTTTAAAATGAGTATAAACACGCCTAGGCTCCGCCCACTTTGAAAAATTCGGACACCCATGCGCCTTTAAAGTGAAATTTCAACATGGGCGGAGCCTAGTCGTGTTTATACTCATTTTGAAGCTCTGAACTCGCTAAATTTAAATTTGAAATTAATTTTGAGCTATTTAAACTGGTTTTCCAGAAAATTCCAGATTATGAAAATTTCAGCCAAAAAAAATTTTTCAGAATCTACTTTGGAACGGAATTCAAGATAGTTCTATCAAATTCCGAGGATATTAAAGAGGTTTTTATCAAGAATTTTTCAAATTTTTCGAATCGAAAAAATCCGCTGATTTTCGATATGAATAGTAAGTTGAAATTTAGGCTCCGCCCCCCCCCCTTTTTAGGGTCCGCCCCCTTTGACCCAATTTTTGCAGATTTGAAAAGTTCATTGCTCCAAAATACGTATAAAAACGGCTGGAAATATACAAGATCCACAATTGCACCGATTTTCTCAACTGGAAAAATGAAGGCGATGCATGAGACGATTAGCTCAAAAATTGACACTTTTTTAGAGATTTTAGAGGAGAAATCAATGGGAAATGAGCAATGGGATATTTATGAGTAAGTCTGGATATTTGAATTTTAGGAAACTCTGAAAAATTTACTAAATTTTGGTGAAAAATTAAGAAAAACGGTTGAAAATGGACCGAGTTATGGGGAAAATTGGATTTTCCAAAAAATATTGAAAATTATAAAACTACCGTAACCCATTCAGTTTTGAACGGACCTCGAAGTATTGTTGATTTTTGAACTCAGCTAATTTTGTGCTTCAAAATGAGTATAATCATGACCATATTCGGTCAATTTTAAAATTTTCGAAATTTTCAGTTTAAAGGCGCATGGGATGCTGAGATTTTCAAAATTCATCAAACCTAGGCTTGTTTATACTTATTTTGAAGCTCTAAACTAGCTGAGTTCAAAAAAATTAATTTCGAGTACTGTAGTCCAAATTTGAAGGCGCATGGACCCAATTTCTATATTTAAGCCGAACCTAGTCATAAACATGGACATGTTTATAGTCATTTCAAAGCTAATTTCCTCCTGAATTTGAATTTCCAGAGATATCCAACGCCTTTCTCTCGATATCATTGGAAAATGTGCATTTGCAATTGATAGTGATTGTCAAAGAGATAAGAATGACCTATTTTGCGTTCAAGCTCGCAAATTTGTGTCCGCCGTGGATATTCGAAAAAGTTGGATTTTAAAGGCGTCGTGTGAGTTTGGACTCCTTAAAATAGGAAAACTGAATTTGGCGCGTCGAGAGCTTCAAAATGAGTATAAACAAGCCTATAATCTTTTAATATTGGGTTACTGTAGTTTTCGTGGTGGGACTCAAAGTGGGCGGAGCCTAGTAGTGTTTATACTCATTTTGAAGCTCTAGACGCCAAAAATTCAAGTTTGTTGCGTGGAGAGCTTCAAAACGAGTATAAACACGACTAAGCTCCGCACACTTTGAAATTGTTGTTTAAAGGCGCACGGAGGTTCAAATTTTTCAAAGTGGGCGAAGTCTAGCCGTGTTTATACTAATTTTGAAGCTCTAAACGTGAGAATTTTGAATTTCCAGTCAAACATCCTACTTTCTGGCGATTAAAGCTTCAAAATGAGTATAAGCAAGCCTTAATTTTAGGTCCCACCTACAGTAACCCAACATTAAAGGAACATGGGCTTGTTTATACTCATTTCGAAGCTCTAAAAGCGCCAAATTCAAACATTCTTTAACAAACTAAGAGTACAGTACCCCTTTCCAGTTATGCTGCCAGAACTCGCCTATCTTTGGAAAGCTCTCTACAGATTCACAGACATGGCCAAAGCGGAGATTCCTCTTATCAATGGGTTATCAGATATGTGAGTTTTGGGCTTTTTGGACAAACCGACACACAGAAGGACGTTTTCAGATATGAACGGAGGATATTAGGAGAAGGATCTGAGAGTGTGGACCTTTTAAAGTTACTAATAGATCGGAAAATGTCAAAAACGGAAGTAATTGAGAATTGTTTCGCATTTTTGATAGCTGGATACGAGACATCGAGTACGGCAATGACATATTGCTCATATCTATTAGCCAAATCCCCAGAAATTCAAAAAAAATTATTTGAAGAAATAAAAATGGTGAAAAATGAGGGGAAATTGGATTATGATTCAATTCATTCGATGAAATATTTGGATGCTGTTTATAAGGAAACCCTTCGATACTATCCACCCGTTATTCAGTGAGTTTTTCGACTCTGAAAATAGCTGAAACCTCAAAATTTGAGTTTAAAATCCAAAATGCTTCAAAATGAGCCCAAACACGACTAGAATCGCTTGAAGTTGAAAAAAAATCAAAATTTATGTTAATTTGAATTTTTGGTCATAACTCTGTTAATTTCTATCCAATTTTGATGAAATTAGAATTTTTGAGTTTGACTTGGTTAGAGCTTTAAAACGAGTATAAACACGACTACTTTTGGTCAAGCTTGAATTTTGCCCTCCGACCGCTACGCGACCGCAACGCAGAGCCTAAAAAAGAAAGTCCACCGATTCTAGTCGTGTTTGGGCTCATTTGAACGCTAATAATTTGCTAATTTCAAAAATGATCAAATTTTCGAATTTGGTCATAAACTGATAGAGTTACTGTAGTTACAAAAATTTGAAATTCTACTAAGTCATGCTATTTTTTGGATCTTGAAGATTTCAATGTAGAAAATTTGAATTTTTTAATTGCAATTCTATTTTTTAAAGTTGAATTACTGTAATCAGCTCAAAAGGGGCTTCAAAATGAGCATAAACACGGCTAGTATTACAGTAATTTCAATTTTCAAGGGGTTATGCGCCTTTAAACTCCAAATTTCAACTTTAAGCGATTCTAGCCATGTTTGGGCTCATTTTGAAGCTCTAAACAAGCTGAGTATAAAAAAAGTATTAAAAATTTCAAATCTTTCAAAATAAGACAGGAGGGACCTGACTAGAATGAGAAAATATTGACAAATGACACTAAAACTACATTACACTTGAAATTCATTTAATTTTGCATCTCAATATTGAAATTTTCTCGTTCAGCGTCTTTTAAGCTTCAAAAAGAGCCCAAACACGACTAGATTCGGTAAACTTTGAAATTCGGAGTTTAAAGGCGCATGGACCCTTGAAAATTGAAAATCATGCAAAACTAGCCGTGTTTGAGCTCATTTTAAAGCCAATCTCCCGCCAAACTCGAATTTTGCAGTTTCATCAATCGAGTTTGCCTCTCCGACATCACAATTCGAAGACAACTCTATCCCAAAGGATCCGTTGTCATTGCCCAACCCAACACCATCCATCGATCCGAATCCAATTGGGACCATCCGGATATTTTTAATCCCGATCGATTTTTGGCTGAAAATTCAGAGCTGGAAAAATCTGGAAATCTAAAATGGATTCCATTCGGTGTGGGACCCAGATATTGTGTCGGAATGCGTTTCGCTGAAATGGAATTCAAAATGACGATTGCGAAATTAATCGATAAATTTGAATTGGAAATTCCGGAAGGGGAGCCGGATTTGATTCCTGAAAGTAATGGAGTAATATTGCGTCCCAAGGATCCGGTTCGGCTGAATTTGAAGCTAAGAAAATGAACTTTTTTGAATAAAACTGTCTACAAAAGCATTTTAAACTTTTTCATCTTTTCTGAAATTTGCAGAGTATACAAAATAAAACTAGAGCTTCATTTTTGTAGTTGATAACTTTTTTGAAGCTTTTCTAGTTTTGGAGATATGCGCCTTTAAAACAAGTACTGCCTCAATCTTCCAGACTATTCAACCTACCGTAACCTTATAACCTTCCAAGAAAAATTCTTGATTGTTAGAGATTTGAATTCAACGCGTTTAGAGCTTTAAAATAAGTATAAACGCGACTAGGCTCCGAGCATTTTGAAATTCCAGGGGGTCCATGCGCCTTTAAACTGCAAATTTCAAAATTTTCAAACCTAATCAAACCTAGTCATGTTTATACTCATTTTGAAGCTCTTTGAGAGACAAGCTGAATGAAAAAAGTTTCAAGTACAGTAGTCCAAGTTTTAAAGGCGCATGGTCCCTCAAAAACTACAGCAACCCAACAATAAAGGAACATGGGCTTGTTTATACTTATTTTGAAGCTCTCAACGTGCCAAATTCAGAAGTTAAATATTTTTTCAGAAATTCCTAGTAGTTTTTCAGTTATTAAAGAGAGAGAGAGAGAGAGAGAGAGAGAGAGAGAGAGAGAGAGAGAGAGAGAGAGAAAGAGAGAGAGAGAGGGAGGGGTGCAGATACTCTCTAGTCTAATAACAACATCCTGTGCCTCGAATTCATGTGTCGGTGTTAGAGATAAAGGAACGCTGAAGAGACGCAGAGACACTAACAACTGTTTTCTGTCTGGGAAATTTTAGCCCTGTACGCCGTTCAACTCGCCATTTGTCCCCTCCGACGACCTAGCTGCATGGACGTCTTCTAGGAAATTCTCCAGAACAATCCTAAAAATGTATGGATTCTGGAGAATTTTCCTCTTATTTTTCTGAGTATCTAGTATTTTCTATCTATTCCTATTTATTGATTTTTTTCTAGTGGTGAGTAAGCCTAAAAATTAGAATTGTATTTTAAAAATCTAGAATTCAAAAATTCAAAAATATGTTCGAAAATCGTAAAATTTGCCTTTTATATGCTTAAATATACTTAGAACCTGTCAAAAACCCTGAAAAACCAGCAATTTTGAGCGTTTTCCTAAAAAATGCCAAAATGGCGCAGTGGGATTTTTTACTACCAATCTGAAGACCCGGGTTCAATCCCACTTGGTGCCAAACCTTTTTTATTTTTGTGCTGAGCAATTTTAAACTATTCTAAGGGTTTCTAGAAGCTTCTTAATTAGCAATCTAACGTCCAGGGTTCGATTCCACTCTGTGGTTTTTTTTTTCAAACTTTTTTTTTTCAGAAAATATCAACTATTGTCTAAAAAAATGGCGCAGAATGATGAAAGACCACTTTTCTGCATGCAAGGATCGCCAGGAACTGGAAAAAACGCATACTCTGACCCTGTGAGTTTTTTTGTTCATGCGCCTTTAAAGTCGAAAATTTAAATTTTATCAAACCTAGCCACGTCTTTAAAACTACCGTAACTCGATAAATTTTTATCGGATTTCAAATTTTTTATAATATTCGAATTTGGTGCGTTAAGAGCTTCAAAATGAGCATAAACATGACTATATTTGAACGATTTTGAAATTTCGAAATTTTCAGTTTAAAGGCGCATGAGGTGTTGAAACTTCAAATTTCAACCAAACCTAGCCATGTTTATACTCATTTTGAAGCTCTCAACAAAACAAATCCAATAAACCGATCTAAAGTGCAGTAATCCAAATTTAAAGACCGCAGAGACCCAAATTCGAAATTTCCACCAAACTAGTCATGTTCATACTCAATTTGAAGCAAAATTTCTGTTATTTTTCAAACTTTCAGTACAGTTTTGGGAAATCAAAAAAATTTCGAACATTTCTTTGTAAAAACCAAGAAAATACGGCGAAAACTAAACAAGTTACGGAAAAAATAGGTTTTTTTCGGGAAATTTTGAGAAATTTTCAAAGTTACCGTAACCCAATCAGTTTTGATCGGACTCGAAAATTTTAAATGTATTTGAATTTGGTGCGTTTAGAGCTTCAAAATGAGTATAAACATGACTATATTTGGTCAATTTTGAAATTTCAGGTGGTCCATGCGCCTTTAAAGTCGAAATTTCAAAATTCTCTGAACCTAGTCATGTGTATACTCATTTTGAAGCTCTTAACGAACCAAAATCAACGATCTTTGAATTTTTGGGATTCGCTTTGAATTGACCCAGTTATGTTGTTTTGAAGGAACCTTTTTTCTCAAAGATAGTGGGAATTTGAATTCGTTTTTTTCAGATCGAAAGATGTCAATATTGTAATGACCAAAATGCAGAAGACCTGCATCACTCATCGCTTTGCCCAATGGCCGAGAGTCGGGAAGCCGGATAATTTATATTTGTTGTTGATTTAAAAAATTTCATAAAAAATTTTAATATGAAAATATTTATTAAACTTTACTTTTTTATAAATTACTTTTTGAAAAAGTAAGCTGAAAAAGGCAATATATGTACATTAGCGGTCCAAGTATTTAATCAATTGCTGAGCATAATGGTCCATCGTGAAGAGTTGGCCGGCATCCATTGGATTCTGATCAGATAGGAGCTCTTCCTCAAGCATACTGTGTTGAATTTTCACCAAATGTGCTGCGATGACCTTTAAATCTAACGGTTTATGTCCAGAAATAGGAATTTACAAGGAGTTTGTCGATTTCTTAGGCGTTTAAGAGACGGTCTAGTTGATTTCGTCAAGTTATGTCATCCAGAGCCAGACTTTGCTTCAAAAACTCCCATTTTGCCTTATCGGAAATAGTGATTCAGAGAGATCAAGTAAATTAAACTCAGAGAAAAAGGATTTCAAGGAGAAGTTGCATTAGAGCTGCTGATACGATCCGGCTTGTTTTGCCGACTTCAACTGGGCTGTGAGATTGTTCAGGAAGGAGACTGAAAATAAGATGAATTAACCGATAAATTAAATTCAGTATTCTTACTTGTGTCGTCGAGCTCTTTGCCAGTGGCTCTCAAATTAACCTCAATTTGTGAGAAGTCGAGGCATCCACTCTCCTCGCGATGCTTCATTTCATTGGATAACTTCTTCAGCGACTCCATCATTCCTGACAATCAATTTTTCTTTTTTTTTTGTCTCACTTTTGGTTTAGGGGCTGCTCTGTGACTCTCCAATCCTGATCGTTTTCTATTGCTGGCGGGACGAATGATATTGACGAGCAATATTTCTGGGCTGGATTGTCCATCATTGGAAACAAGCATTTGTTGAGTCTCCTCATTCCCCATGGAGATTTGGACGGCATTTGTCTGATTCTGATTTGACGAAGATGGCGTATTGTTTCCCGATAAGAACTCCTGGAGCATAGTTGTCGATCTTGCCAAATCGTTTGAGATCTGAAATATATTAGTTGAAAAGAGGCAATTGTTGCCAGCAACATACAGTACATGTCCATAAAATATATACAAAAATATATTCTCAGTAAATTTTCTGCCGTTTTGATCATTTTCTAGAGTCTAGAGCAGAGATGTCCGGAACGAATTTTTTGAAAAACAGAATCCGGAATAAAATAATTTTCTCGGAATCCGGGATCCGGAATCCGGACAAATAATAATTTCCTGGAATCCGGAATCCGGAATACGGAATGCAAATAATTTTCCGGAATCCGGAATACGGAATCCGGAATGAAAAAAATCCCTGAATTCGGAATACGGAATACGGAATCTGAAATTTTGAGTTCTCCAAATGGGTAGAAAAGTTCCAAAAACACATATCGTGTTATATTTTTTGCATTTTTAGTAGCGGAAGTTCAAAAAAGTCAGATAATTCTTGCAAATTAACAAAAATGTTTAAAATCAGAAATTAAAAAAATTCTCAATAGCTGAATTACTGTTCTAAGGTCTATGAATGGAATGTTTTCAATTTAGGTTTGTTTTAGACCCTCCAAGATTTTCCAGGGCCCGTTTTTCGACTGTTTTTGAGCGTTTTCCTGAAAAATGCAAGAATGGCGCAGTGGATTTTTCTGTGCCAATCTGAAGACCCGGTTTCGATTCCACCCGGCGTCAAATCTTTTTTATTTTTGTGCTGAGCAATTTTAAACTATTCTAAGGGTTTCTTTGGTTTTAGAAGCTTCTAACTAGCATTCTGACGTCCAGGGTTCGACTCCACCCTGTGGTTTTTTTGGGATTTTTTTTTTGAAAATTTTTTTCCGTAGTTTTTCGAGCAAAAATGGATTATTTTGACTTTTGAACAACTTCTAGAGAAATTTCAACCAAAAATGCTGAAACTTGAATTTTCAAAAAAAAAAAAATTTGTAACACAGGGTGGAATCGAACCCTGGACGTCAGATTGGTAGTTAAGAAGCTTCTAGAAACCCTTTGAATAGTTTAAAATTGCTCAGCACAAAAATAAAAAAGGTTTGGCGTCGTGTGGAATCGAACCCGAGTATTGAGATTGGTAGTGGAAAATCCACTGCGCCAAACTTGCATTTTTCAGAAAATCGCTCAAAAAAGACCGGAAATTGCGGTTTTCCGGGAATAATATGGATTTTCAGCATTTTCAAAGATTTTTAAAGTAAGAAAAAACAACTTACAATAGAGAACTGGTGCCGCAAGTAGCAAGACAGGTAGATTGAAAATATTAGGAATAGAATAGTCAGAAAAATAAGGAAAATTCCAGAACCCATTCAGAAGGGTTCAGGTGGAAAGTTCCGAAGACTTCCAAGTTATCCAATCCTTGGGTCCAGGAATTGGATATCTTGGAAGTCTAGAGCAGAGGATAGAATGAGGAATCAGGGAGATGGAAGGTCCTTATATACCCCTGGAAATGGACCCACCTGGGTAGGTGAAGTCAAGATTAGTCATAAAGTACTGTAGGTGAAGAGAGCTACTGTACCTACTGTAGACTTTTTTTTTGATGACTAATGAGGTATATAGTACCCACCTGGGATAGCATAGGACCCGTTGTTCTTCTCTCTTCACCTACAGTACTTTATGACTCATCTTGGCTTCACCTACCCAGGTGGGTCCATTCCCAGAGCATATAAGGACCATTTATCTCCCGGAATCCTCATTCTATCCTCTCCTTCTGACTTCCAAGATATTCGATTCCTGGATTGGATATCTTGGAAGCCTTCGGAACTTTCCACCTGAGCCCTTCTGCGTGGGTTCTTGAATTTTCCATTATTTTTCTGAATATTCTATTTCTAATACTCTAAAATTAGCTTTATCCACGGTTGCTAAAGTATTTATCAAAGGTGTGTGTCTATTTTTGAAACTAGTATACTAATTAGTAGAACAAATCCTTGTGATGAACATAGTTATACGTCAAATTGCAGGAACACGACCTTGACATAACTATCGAATCACTTGATTTTAAGTGACAGCAGTGACACTAGTTATGCCATCGAAGGATTCTAGAAGAGGATTTTTGGCAGTTTCCAATGAAGTCCAAGTGATCGTTGGCAGTCGTTTCAAGGAATTAGAATTTTAAATTAAAAATTAAATTTTTCTTAAACTTATTTTTTGCTCTTTTTATATCTTTTTTAAAAATAAAATTTGAAATGCTAAATGTTTTTAATACTTCTGTTTTGAAACCCGGAAAGCCATATGAGTCATATATATTTTTACTGATCATAGACCACTGATAGTCTCTATTTCTCTGCGTCTCCTCACAGACCACTATATCTGACGTCACACAAACAATGTATAAAAAAAGGCTTTTTATTCATAACCCATTATTTTCCCCCGCTACGACGACTTGAATGAAAAGACGTCTTCTAAATATTCTTTGGGAACTTTCCAGAATTAAATCCTAAAAATGAATGGATTCTGGAAAATTCCCGTTGATTTTTCTGGCTATTTCCTATTCCTGAAATCCTAAAACATCTATGGATACTTATCGGTAAAGACTTCCTTGTATCATATGTATTGAAACTGTATTCCTTCTTTTTCTAGACCTCAGTGACAATCGAATGTTAATCCTACCCGCCGACTTCTCAGTTTTTGACCGTCTGATCTCTTGTATTGCCTGTTCGAACCGTTTTCGAACATTCCTACGTGTATCTGCTCACTCGAACAACTTTTGAATAAATTTAAACTTCAAAATGTCAATTTTCTTGCCGTACGACACCTCAGAATAGACAAATAGAAGTTGTAAA
Organism: Caenorhabditis nigoni; assembly: GCA_027920645.1. Classification (NCBI taxonomy): domain Eukaryota; kingdom Metazoa; phylum Nematoda; class Chromadorea; order Rhabditida; family Rhabditidae; genus Caenorhabditis; species Caenorhabditis nigoni. Next base: position 2,985,765 of record CP115866.1, on the reverse strand, counting down.
AGTACCGTAACCCGATGAGTTTTGCTTCAAACAACATCAAACTTTGATATATCAATTTGTCATGTGTTGGGCTTTAAAACTAGCATAAACATGACTAGGTTCCACCCATTTTCAAACTTTACTTTAAAGGTACATGGGTTCTTAGAAAATTTGATGATTTCATTTGATATGAGTTTTAGATGTGGGATATTTGTCGATTGCAACGAATGGTAGCTCCTGTGACGAAGGAACTGACTTCTTTGGCAGATTGGGCAAAACTAAAAGAACAATTTCAGGATTATTTTTTTTCCCGAAAACTCACAGCTGAGCAATTCCACAATCGACATCAGTAAACGTGTATTTGAGAACGCTTCCTCCAGAGGCCACTTGACGATGGGCTTTGTCTAGAAGCTCTTGGTACTTCTCGGTGAGCTTGTTCTCGATTTTCGAGAATTCCACTTCACCAGCAGACGATAAAGTTGTGTGAAGTTCAATGCTGGATCCTTCCACTGAACGACGTTTACGAACCGGTGCGTCTCCACCGGTGGTTGTTGGTGAAGAAGTCTCTGCTGGTGTCTCGGTGCTCCTCAAGTTGCCACACATTTCAGCGATTCCAACGGAAGCAGCAATTAGAAGGAAGACGTGGAAAGTAGTAGACATTGTTGAGTGGTTGAGAAGATGATATTTTGAAGATTTTTTTTCAGTGCTTTTATACCATATGACTCTATTGTTAAGGATGTTTGCTTGTAATACATTTACTGTACTCGTCGTCCTGATCAAATATAGATAGGACTACTGTTTGGTGATAATAGAAAATTTGGTTGGTTGGAAACTGACAATCATATTGTGATCTCTTCGAAATCTATCCTAGCTATGCTATCCTAGCTTCTGGAGATCTCTCTGCGTCTCTCTCCTCTCCACACTATCTCATTGACCAGATGAGTCATAGTTTTCAATGATCATAGACCACTGATAATCTTTAGTTCTCTGCGTCTCCTCACAGACCACTATGTCTGACGTCACACAAACATTGTATAAAAAGAGGCTTTTAATTCATAACCCCTTATTTTCCCCACGACGACTTAACTGGAAAGACGTCTAAAATTTTTCCTAGGAATTCTCCAAAATCCCATTTTTGGAGAGTTTCCTTTGATTTTTCTGACTATTTAAATATTCTATCAAAATTCCTGAAATCCTAGTAATGAATGGATTTCATAACAATCAATATTTTTCTGAACAAAAGTGAGTTTTTAGGGTCCAAAACCCAAAAATTAAGCATTTTGTGAATGAAAAAGTTTGAAGCATGCTAACTAACACTCTAAAACAAAAGAAAACCGCAATTTTCAGTCGTTGATCGTTTTCCTGAAAAATGCAAGAATGGCGCAGTGGATTTTTTAATACCAATCTGAAGACCAGGGTTCGACTCCACCCGACGCCAAACCTTTTTTATTTTTGTGCTGAGCAATTTTAGACTATTCTATGGTTTTTTAGAAGCTTCTTAACTACTAATCTGACGTCCAGGGTTCGATTCCACCCTGTGGTTTTTTTGGGATTTTTTTTTGAAAAATTTTTTCCGTAGTTTTTCGATCAGAACAGGATTTCTTTTGACTTTTGAGCAATTTCTAGAGTAATTTCAACCAAAAATGCTGAAACTTAAATTTTCAAAAAAAAAATTTTAACACAGGGTGGAATCGAACCCTGGACGTCAGATTAGTAGTTAAGAAGCTTCTAGAAACCCTTTGAATAGTTGAAAATTGCTCATCACAAAAATAAAAAAAGGTTTGGTGGCGGGTGGAATCGAACCCGGGTGGTCAGATTGGTAGTTGAAAATCCCACTGCGCCATTGTTGCATTCTTCAGGAAAACGCCCAAAAACGGCTGGAAATTGCATTTTTTTTTTGAAAATTTTTCAAATATTAAGAATTTTTGGCATGTTTGTGTAGTAATAATTATATTAATTTGAAGAAAAAAACAAAAAAAAATGTAATTATTTTTCCCATTTCCACAACCACCCCGTTCCTAAAAGCTTTATATTTCAGAAGAAAACAACGTTGATCTTTGCTGTTGTTATAGACAACGAATCCGGAACCATCAAGGTAAGTTTCGAATTTTTAGAAAACTCCAAAATCCGGAGCTAAATACCGTAAACCCTGTATCAGAATGGGTGGGGCTTGAGAAAATAGAAGGGTCCCTCTAATAGAAGGGCCCGCCGTTCTAATACAGGTGTTACAGTGTTCAACTACTCTGAAATTCTGATAAACCGTAACTATTAAACTTTCAGGCTGGATTTGCCGGAGATGAAGCATCTCGAGCCCATCAAATGGTTGAAAAAATAAGTAAGTTATTGATTTTTTAATTTTTGAAGTCCTACAAAAGAAGTGCAGAACTTTTCAATTTGTCTGAAAATGTCACAGTATACTAATCGAAAATAGAGCTTCAATTTTGTAGTTGACAACTTTTCCCTAGCTACTGTAGTTTTTGAGATATGCTCTTTTAAAATAGGTATAATGTCTGAAACAAAGTAGGACCTTTTTTAAAGACGCATATCTCAAAAACTACAGTAGCTAAGGAAAAGTTGCTAACTACAAAATTGAAAATGTATTTTTGTTTGGTTTAGTCTGAAATTTTCAGAAAAATTGAGAAAATTTTGAACTACTTTTGTAGGACTTCAAAATTGGTAATTTTCAAAAAAATAATTCAAAAAATAGTCAAATATTTTCAGGAAGGAGCAAACACCAAGATGTTCCACTATGGAGAAATTGTATTGTATTTTAAATAAACTTTTGAATTTCAAAATGTCATTTTTATTGCCGTACGAAACCTCAAAATAGACAGACATGCCCCAAAAAGTACCGTAACCCGATCAGTTTTGCTTCAAACTGAATCAAACTCTAATACATCAATTTGTCAAGTTTTGGGCTTCAAAACGAGCCTAAACACGAATAGGCTCCGCCCATTTTGAAATTTCACTCTAAAGGCGCATGGGGGTCCGAATTTTTCAAAGTGGGCGGAGCCTAGTCGTGTTTATACTCATTTTGAAGCGCAAAACATGACAAATTGAAATATCAAACTTTTGTTGGGTTTAAAGAAAAACTGACTGGGTTACGGTATCTTTACACATGGAAGTTTGAAATAGAGGTACCACATGACTGACATATGGTACTCCGCGCAATAGGAGGGTCAACTGTCTCATATCAAGCAACATGTGGTCTAGGAAAGACTTTTTTCTTTGTTCTCCTGAAATATGACCCTGCTTAAAAATTACACAAAAAAGACACCCCCCCCCTGTCTGCTCTTCATTACATCCTTCGGACGACCTGACTGAATGGACGTTTAAATTGAGCTTTCCCAGAAATCCTACTGTATGGAATTCCGGAAAGTTCTTTCCCATTATTTTTCTGAAACTTGGACTCTAAAAGGTGAGTTTTCTACTTAGAATAGGCATACTGTAACTGTGAGCAAATTTATCTCGGTTACTGTAAGAGATATCGAAAAGTGGTCAACTGAAGAAATGCTACTGATGTTATGATAAGTTTTTTATCAGTTGACCACTTTTTGATACCTTTTACAGAAATCGAGATAAATTGGCTCAAAGTTGTCTAATGGTTTCTTTGCGCTAAATTTATATTTGGAACTTTCAAAACCCCTCATTTTTGGTAATAAGCTTCAAATGAGCTTTAAAATAAGCCCAAATACGACATAGCTCAAATTTGAAATTTCGAGATTTAAAGGCGCACGGACCCTTGAAAAAAGAAAATCATGTAACCTGGGCATGTTTGGGCTTATTTTGAAGCCCTGGGTACATTGATTTAAGTGAGAAGGTATTAATTTAAGCAAGATCTTCAAAATAAGCCCAAAAATACTAGATCTAGTCGAACTCGAAAATTTTGCAATTACAGTAACTTAATAATTGAAATCTAAAAGTTCCAAATTGAATACAGCTCCAAAATGAATTGGTACCACAAGGACCACACAAGATGGACGGAATTCCCAAACCCCAAGGAGGATCAATATTGGTGTGCCAAATGCGATAAGCTACTGTAGTTTTGAAAAAAGTAAGAATTTAAACAATTGACAAAACTTTAAACATCCATATTCAGAGAATTATATGCCGAAAATGTCATCTCCCCGCTGGAGTCAATAGGATCATCGAGGACAAATCAGTATGTTTCTGGTGTGCTCTGGTGGACAAACCGTACAACATCTACCATCAAGGAATTTAATTTTTTTCTCAATTTTTACTTATTTAATTGACAATATTTCATTTTTCGATAAAAAAGTTATCTCTTGAACAAACTGTGTTTTCTTCTTCTTCTTATTTTCCGAAAATTCAGGTACTTTCAAAATAAGCGTCAGTGTGTGTGTGTGTGTGTGTGTGTGTGTGTGTGTGTGTGTGTGTGTGTGTGTGTGTGTGTGTGTATAGGTGCGCGCGCGCGTGCTTGCGTGTCCGTTTGTTCCCGTGTCGCCAACCCTAGCGACGTGACCAGTATACCAAAATTTTCACAGATAATCCGAATAACCAGCGAGATGATGTCCAAACTTTCCGTTTTTCAAAATTTTGACTTTGAAGCCTTCTGGAGACGTTCCTTTGTTTCATCACAGTGAAAAATGGGTGTAATAATTGAATATGTAGGGTCAAGAGCTTCAAAACGAGCCTAAACATAACTAGGCTCCGCCCCAAAAAGTACCGTAATCCAATCAATTTTGCTTTAGACTGAATCAAACTTTGATATTTCAATTTGCCATGTTTTTTGCTTTCAAACACGACTAGACTCAGGATTTCTCTTTAAAGGCGCATAGAGTTAAAAAAAAGACATATTAATTTATTTAAAAACAAATTCATTGCAAACTTTCTCACATACTTGTCTTGAGTGGTCATAACGCAATAATTAATATTCTTCATCAATCGTGTTGAACGAATTGCATGTGGGACATGTCTAGTTCCTTTTTTAGCCAAGGTTTAATCTGCAAAGAAATTTTTAACATATGATTGTTACAGATTTGAATATAGCAAGTCAAGAGATTTAAAATGAGTATAAACACGACTAGTTTTTCTTGAATTTGCACGGAGTCCATGCGCCTTTAAACCCGAAATTTCAAAATTCCTCAAACCTAATCATGTTTACAGGGTGCGGCAAAAGTACGTGTGCATAACTTTCAAACTAAAAACCCCTTATTGTCGTTTGCCATACAGGGCCCAAACAATTTGCAATTAATATTTAAGGACATTTTAAGTATATCTGCCAAATTTTGAAAAAATTCCATGACCCATTCAAAAGTTATAATTGTTTGAATTCACCACCTCAGAATTTCTACTTTTATTTGGACTGCTTTTTTGGGTTTCAGAGTAGGTTGTAAGTAAACTGAAAGGAACATTCTTTGGAAAAACATTTTATTGTAAACTGCGAAAACTGTAGTTTCTAAAAAGCGAAAGAGTTTTCGTCAATGATTTTCTTGAGCTGAGCAGCAATCATTTTCTCGAAAGTGGTGAAAATTATGTTTTTCCTTCTATATCGCTCTGGGTAAAGAGCTAGCGTGAGGAACCAATATATCATTCAAATCCTTATCCAATACTCTATGTCACAGCATAGTTTTTACAACATTAGCTAACCCCTAAAAGATTTCAAACGAATGAATTCATTTTTCAAGGTAATGTTGGCACGCAACTTCTTTTAATTTTATTCCAGCATGCGCTTAGATCAAAAAGAGACAAGTAGGAGTGCTCAAACTATGTCATGACAATGAAAATAAATTGTAGTTTTCGAAAAACATGCTACGTTTTCCACTCCAATCAGTACCTACTATTCAGGTATGGTTTTCCGCTGACCGTTCAAAATTCCGAAAAACTTATTTTTTTCTTTTGGAATGAGACAGATAGGCAAAACTATATATCATTCTGACCAGATCTTTTTACCTTATCGTAATATATAACTTTCCTAATTCTAGGAAAATTCCCCTCGAATTCCTGTCGATTTGAAAAGTTTTTTGTCGAAACAACCGGTTTTTTAAACTACCTATGTAAACTTGAAAGGCATCTATTTCATTGATCACCAAATCATACAGTCTCATGTTTCATGCACGTTATGAACAGGATTCATAGTTTCTAGAAATTGATATTTCAAAGTCCCATCAATACCAGTAAGGCAGACAGAAAAGAGTAAACTTGAAAAAAGCTTCGTGCCTCAAGCATTATGTGATCAAGCACTCTTCCGATCCTAGCAAAAAAACTAAGAGAGATAATTTCACAAACCAAAGTTATTGTTTCAGCGTTGAAATATTCTACCTGCAAAGTTTCACATTTTTCCGATTACTTAGAAGAAAGTTACAACGACTTGTTTATGCACACGTACTTTTGCCGCACCCTGTATACTCGTTTTGAAGCTCTCAACGTGCCCAGTTCAATTTTTAATAAAAACTTACGTAAAAATCAGATTCGGGTACGTCCCGTGTGGCAAGGTCGAATTCTTTGAACAAAAGGAAGAACAATTGGCTTGCCTTGATGGTCACGGTTGGCTCCAACAGCACAAAGACCGCAGGATTCAGAATATTAGAAGAATATTAGATGTTCAGAAAAATAATGGAAAATTCCAGAACCCATCCAGGAGGGTTCAGGTGGAAAGTTCCGGAGACTTCCAAGATATCCTGGAAGTCTAGAGGAGAGGATAGAATGAGGAATCAGAGAGATGGATGGTCCTTATATACCCCTGGAAATGGACCCACCTGGGTAGGTGAAGCCAAGATTAGTCATAAAGTACTGTAGGTGAAGAGAGATCAACAATGGGTCCTATACTACCCCAGGTGGGTACTGTACACCCTCATTAGCTCTCTTCACCTACCCAGGTGGGTCCATCTTCAGGGGTATATAAGGACCATCCATCTAGCCAGTTCCTCATTCTCCCTTCTCCTCCAGACTTCCAAGGTATCCAATCCCTTGGAATTCCTCGGAAATTTCCACCTGAACCCTTCTGAATGGGTTCTGGAATTTTCCATTATTTTTCTGACCATTCTAATATTCTGAATCTAACTGTCTTGCTGCATGCGGATGCTCAGGAATCACAGTTCTCATAGCTTTTTTGTGATATTTCTCCGAATTCCTTATCGTAAGTTGCTGCTCCGACCATTCCGCGGATGGCTTGAGAACGATGCTTTCTGGGATTCCCAGGTGAGTGTGAAAAACCGAAAAATGCTAGAAAAATTCAAATTTGACACGTTAAGAGCTTCAAAATGAGTACTCTCTATTCAACAAAACATGGACGCGCCGCAGGTTGCAAAGCGACACGCCCCTTTATGAAACGCGCTCATTTTTCTCTTCTCTCACACGTTTCATAAAGGGGCGTGTCGCTTTGCAACCTGCGGCGCGTCCACATTTTGTTGAATAGACAGTATAAACACGACTAGGCTCCGCCCACATTGATTTTTGACTTTAAAGGCGCATGAGGGTCAGAAATGTTCAAAGTGGGCGAAGCCTAGGCGTGTTTATACTCATTTTGAAGCGCTAAACGCAAAAACTTGATCTTACATGTTAAATTTAAGAAAGTTGGGGTTTAGAGCTTCAAATTGAGTATAAACAAGCCTATGATCCTTTAAAGTTGGGTTACTGTAGTTTTGGGACTCAAAGTGAGGGGAGCTTAGGCGTGTTAATATTCATTTTGAAGCTTTTAACGCGAAAAACTTGATTTTGCATTTCCAATTTGAGAAAACTGGTGTTTAGAGCTTCAAATTGAGTATAAACAAGCATATGATCCTTCAAAGTTGGGTTACTGTAGTTTTGGGGCTCAAAGCGAGGGGAGCTTAGGCTTGTTTATACTCATTTTGAAGCGTTTAACGCGGCAAGTTCAATGAAACTAAATTTAAGTTTTTTATTTCAGGAAAAATTTCTGTCAAACGTCTGGAAGTATATCGAAGACAAACCAAACTACAATAAGACGAAGTGAAATTTAAAAAAGTTCAACAGAAGATGGAAAACTACGAGAATGGAATTCAGGAAGCCACCATCGCCAAACATTTGCCACTGCCAACACCGAGAGATTTTGGTATTCCAGTAGATTTGAATTTTCGTAAAACTTATTTCTAAATTCTTCTCTTTTTTTCCCACCATAATCAATTAATTTCCAAAATAAAAAAAAATAAATTCAAACTTCAAATGTCTCGTTTTTCTTACCGTACGACACCACAGAAAAGTACCGTAACCCGATCAGTTTTGCTTCAAACTAAATCAAACTTTGATACATCAATTTTTGGCTCTAACTGAGTTTACAGGTCCCATGGGAGTTTAGAGGTCCCATAGGAATTTAGAGGTCCCATGGGATTTTAGAGGTCCCATAGGATTTTAGAGGTCCCATGGGATTTTAGAGGTCCCATGAACATGTGGAGTTCTCAGATGTAGTTTGAAGTAGCGCATGTTATTTTTTTTCAGTATTTCAGTTTGGTTGTTTTAAAAGCCCACCTGCCTCTTCTTCATGTTTTTCACTTAATTTCATGACAAGAAGTGATGAACGTAACTACTGAAAAACTGACGCACTTCATACAGTCTGCATCATAAAGATAGAATTTTTTAACAAGGGAAGTACCCGAAGTGTCCCCTCGCTATTTCTTAGATATTAGTGGCAAAAAATGTCTCTTCCCCCAACTACCACGAAACAAATAATATAAGCGGCCCATGCGCAGTCATAACAAAATGGCGAAACTTTTTGTGATTTTTCAGAAAAAGTTGGTCAAGTCCATTCAAAAAGTCATAAATTTGTACAGAGCACAGGTAAAATTATAAACCAACATGTATCTTATAGAATAGATTCTAGGTTGTAGTCGCTCCAATACAAAAATGCATGTAGTTTTCTTGAAACTTGCTCAAAACTGATGAAATAGCTATTTTCCAACTCAGCAAGTTATCAGCTTCAAAATGAGTATAAACAAGTCTATATTTAAAACAATTATTCAAGTTTGCTCCAATGCGAAAATGCCTGTTCACAATGGAACGCACTTGCACTTTTCTAGACCAAAATTTTGAGTATTTTCTATTAAAACCACTTATTTCTCATTTAAACCGGGTTTATAATTTTACCTGTGCTCTGTACAAAGTTATGACTATTTGAATGGACTTGATCCACTTTTTCTGAAAAATCACAAAAAGTTTCGCCATTTTGTTATGACTGCGCATGGGCCGCTTATATTATTTGTTTCGTGGTAGTTGGGGGAAGGGACATTTTTTGCCACTAATATCTAAGAAATAGCGAGGGGACACTTCGGGTACTTCCCTTGTTAAAAAATTCTATCTTTATGATGCAGACTGTATGAAGTGCGTCAGTTTTTCAGTAGTTACGTTCATCACTTCTTGTCATGAAATTAAGTGAAAAACATGAAGAGGAGGCAGGTGGGCTTCTAAAACAACCAAACTTTTTTTTAAAACTTCACAATTAATGAATTACTGAAAAAAATAACATGCGCTACTTCAAACTACATCTGAGACCTCCACATGTTCATGGGACCTCTAAAATCCCATGGGACCTCTAAAATCCCATGGGACCTCTAAAATCCTATGGGACCTCTAAAATCCCATGGGACCTCTGAATTCCTATGGGACCTCTAAACTCCCATGGGACCTGTAAACTCAGTTAGAGCCAATTTTTTCATGAAAAGAGCTTCAAACTGAGCCTAAACACGACTAGACTCCGCCCACTTCGAGTTTCGAGGTTAGAGACGCAGAGTGTCTCGCTTCTCTGACGCTCTGACACCAAAAGTGGGCGGAGCCTAGCCGTGTTTATACTCATTTTGAAGCCCAAAACATGATAAATTGATATGACTTACTCTTGTTGATTTTGAAAAACAATTGACTGGGTTACGGTACTTTCAAAAAGAAGTACCACATGACTGACATCTGGTGCCGCGCAGTAAGGGGCCAACTGTCTCATTATTAAACAACATGTGGCCTGGGACCCCTTTTCTTTGTTCTCCGAAAGTTTGACCTCTATGAAAAATTACACTAAAAAAGAGCCCCCACCCTCTCTTTTGCTCATATCTCCTCTTGGACGACCTGACAGAATGGACGTCTTTTTGGAGCTTTCCACGAAATCCTACTGTATGGAATTCTGGAAAATTTTCTCCCCTTATTTTTCTGATTATTCTTTTCTTCTGAAAATGGTACTTTAAAAAGTGAGTTTTTTCCCGAAAAAACGCATACTATAACTTTGAGCCAATGTATCTCGGTCCCTTTGAGAGATATCAAAAAGTGGTCAACTGATAAAATGTTACTGATATTATGATTAGTGTTTTATCAGCTTGCCACTTTTTGATATTTCTATTAGGGACCGAGATAAATTGGCTCAACGTTTTTAGATCGGAAAATTTCGATTTTTTAATGTCGAAATTTTCAAATTTGACAAAAAATGGTAATTTTTAGGCTTATTTTAGAGCGAGAAATTCCAAAAAAGTGTGGAAAATGAGCCTAAACATGACTAGAATTGGTCGAATTCGATTTGTTTTTAATTTTGAAGAGTCCACTAAAAATTAAAAAAATCTCAAATTGACCAAATCTAGTCAAAACTACAGTAAACCAACTTTGAAGGACCATAGGCTTGTTTATGCTCAATTTGAAGGTCTAAACAGGATTATTTCTAGTTTTGGATTATCAATACAAATTTCTCACGTTTAGAGCTTCAAAATGAGTATAAACACGCCTAGGCTCCGACCACTTTGAACATTTCTGACCCCCGTGCGCCTTTAAAGTCAAAAATCAAAGTGGGCGGAGCCTAGTCGTGTTTATACTCATTTTGAAGCTCTTAACAAGCCAAATTCAGTAATGTTAATTTTACTAAAATTGGGTCGACATTAACAAAGTTGGAGGTCAAATTCAAAAAATTTTGAAATTAAAGCAATTCTAGTATTTTAAACTCAATTTTTCAATTTTCAGAGATTTGCAAAATCGAAAACTCGCTGAAAAACAAGCTATATTGCCGTGAATGTCGCCTGGCTTAGGAAGAATTCGAGAGGACTCCAGAATGGTCCATGGGAAAACAGGAGCCCTAGTTCATCGCCATTTTGGCCAAACTGCAAGAAGTATTCTACGTTTTTTGTCTTCCAGATTCTGGAAAATCGCTACCAACATTCGAAGAGTGCATTGGACATATCATGAAGCAACATAAGACCATCTACCTCAAGTCACGTGTGTTCAGAGCTTGGTCGCGGTATGTGGATATTGTTCTACCCATACAATGCTAGAGAGAGTCGTACGGTAATATTGATTTTTTAATTTTTAAAAAATTTAATTTTTTTTGTTTTCAGAGATATCTTGAAGAGAAGACAGCAACGCTAATTATCAACATTTGTTTGCCATTTTTATTTTGAATAAATTCTTACTTAAATCACATTTCCTGTTATGTAGCATTGAAATACTCAAATTCCTCGCGTCGAGAGCTTTAAAATGAGCCCCCACACGACTAGGCTCCGCTTACTTTCATTTTTGACCTACGCGTTGCGGTCGCGTCGCGGTTGGTAGGTCAAAATTCGAAATTGAGCTAGACTAGTCGTGTTTAGGCTTATTTTGAAGCTCTCAGCGTGGCAAACAAGGATCCGTCGAGATATTTGAAGAAATTTCAATTTTTCACAGGTTTGGGACCCCCTGTGCGCCTTTAAAGTGAAATTTCAAAATGGGCGGAGCCTAGTCGTGTTTAGACTCGTTTTGAAGCCCGAAACATGACAAATTGAAATATCAAAGTTTCAATAAGTTTAGATGAAAACTTATCGGGTTACAGTATGTTCCGGAGGATTACTGTAGAGTGGGCGGAGCCTGATATACACATCTGAAGAAGACGAGGATCCCAGACGGAGTTGTAAACGTTGGATAATCCATCTTTGTTCTAGGTGTCAATCTGTCTCATTACTCATTGTCTCGAATAAGGCCTTCTTTTTTGATATGTTCCGACAGTAATTGGGTGACATATCTGACCCTGGGGGTTCCCACCTGGCTTCACCTTGTCATTTTCTGATCCCTCGCGTAGCTAGCCGCCCCTTTATTCCTCATTTCCCCTTTCTGATGACCTGAATGAATGGACGTCTTTTACTAGAACTTTCCAAGAAATCCTTCTGTATGGGATTCTGGAACGTTCTTTTTCCTATTTTTCTGAATATTCTAACCCTATTTTCTGAAACTTCTATTTTACAAGTGAGTTATTTTTTTCTAAAAAGTGCATAATCTTAAAATGCGCATAACTCAAAAACTACTGTAGCTATGAAAAAGTGATTTACTGCAAAATTGCTTATCATAAAATTTTACACATTTTGTTAGTTGACAACTTTTTCTTAGTTACTGTAGTTTTTGAGATATGCACCTTTAAAGATATTGCGCTTGAAGAGCAGCCTCCGAGGACGGTACTCTCCCTCCTCGGATGCCGCTCCTCAAGCGCACAATCTTTAAAGGCGCATATCTCCAAAACTACTGTAGCTAGAAAAAAGTGGTCAACTATAAAATTGCTCAGCATAAAATTTTACACATTTTGTTCATTATAAACTTTTTTCTAGCTTCTGCAGTTTTTGAGATATGCGCCTTTAAAGATATTGCGCTTGAAGAGCAGCCTCCAAGGGGGGCACTCTCCCTCCGTGGAAGCCAATCTTCAAGCGTACGCTTTAAAGGCGCATATCTCAAAAACTACTGTAGCTAGAAAAAAGTGGCCAATATCGAAGTTGCTCAGCATAAAATTTTACACATTTTGTTAGTTTAATACTTTTTTTTAGCTACTGTAGTTTTTGAGATATGCGCTTTTAAATATTATACGCTTGAGGAACGGCCTCCTGTGAGGGGGAGTGAGGCACCCCCCCCCCCATTTTAAAAGCGCATATCTCAAAAACTACGGTAGTTAGAAAAAAGTGGTCAACTATAAAATTGCTCAGAATAAAATTTTACACATTTTATTTGTTGACAACTTTTTTCTAGCTTCTGCAGTTTTTGAGATATGCGCCTTTAAAGATAATGCGCTTGAGGAGCAGCCTCCGAGAAGGGCACTCTCCATCGGCGGAAGCCAATCCTCAAGTGCACGCTTCAAAGGTGCATATCACAAAAACTACCGTAGCTAGAAAAAAGTAGTCAACTAGGAAAAAAATGTTTTAACTAATCTTTTTCAAAATATTGAACTTTAACTAAATTTCATAGATTAATATTTTCAGCTGGCCGGTGGAAATGGAGGCATGATGTCATGCATTGCTTTAAAGCAAAAATCATTCGGGATCATTGATCTGGACTATGAATTCATTCATAATAATGACATAAAGATTGTTACTGACTCTACAGAGCATTAGAGCTCATTACCCAAATGAAAAATAGGGCAACACCACTCCCTGTTCTTCTCGATACGGAGAGTGCATATGATACTCTTCAGCATGGAGAAAAAATAGCCTAATTGTAAGTATCTTTGTGCTGTTCCTATACACGTCAAATCGTTCTATGGCGTGTAAGAACTGCAAATTGTCAAGCGTGCGTTGAGGGATCTGGCGTATACCAGGGGGATGGCGTCGTTCACCCAAGAAGAATTTCTCAGAGATGTACCACCTCAAAATATGAGAATCCTCCAAATAAACGGCAGATCTCTCCAGGAATCTGTGGAGGGATTTGTCCGGATAGAAACAACTGAGTCCGATTGGGATGTTGAGGAGCTGAGGTATGCCATTTTGAAGATTGTATTGAATACTACACGCCAGCTTGCCGATGCTCAGGGATTCCTTCAGAAGCTTCATGTACGCAATGAAAGTGGAATACACAAGTTATTGGAGTCAGTGAGCCCACAGACTATGAAGTTGGAACCGAAAACGTTTTTGCTCGAAATGAGAAAAGTTGACTTCCAGCAGGTGATTTCCAACCAGAAAACCGTCAGCCTCATAAATGTAAGTTTGTTTAACGATTGAAAAGAAAGTTAATCAACAAAAAAAGGCCTTTTTCAGAACATTGGACAGTACGATGCAATTGAGAATGTTTCTATCAAAGCAAAGCCGGTTTTGGGACCAATAATCCATAAATATTTGGATTGTCCACATGGCTTCGGTGGCTCTTCATTCTAATTGTTCTCTTGTTATCAATATATTTTTTTGGTGATGATTAATAAACTATTCTGAAAGATTCCCTTTGTTTCTTTATTTCCTGCCATTTTTATTCATGTGTTCAGCTAAAAAAGAGCTTCAAAATAAGCCCAAACATGCCTAGTCTTCATGATTTTTCATTTTTCAAGGGTCTATGCGCCTTTAAACTTCAAATTTCAATTTTGAGCGATTTCAATTGTAGCTGGGCTCGTTTTAAAGCTATGGACATTCCAAAAATCAAAGTTAACTACGGTAATCTTCAAGGAAACAAAGAAGGCTCTAAACCGATTTGAAGCGTTTCAAGACTAATCGTAACTTTAAGACAATATATCTCATTGCCTATAAAAGATATCAAAATGTCGCCAGCTATAAAAGGTTACTGATATTATGATAAACATGTTATCAGTTGACCACTTTTTGTTATCACTAAAAATAACCAAGATAAATGGGCTCAAAGTTGAAAGTTAGGGATATTAGACCATCCTTCAACATCTATTCATGTAATCCCTTTAGAATAGAAAGGCCCTTCTTATATGTACAGTACTTCTGCTGTACAATGGATTTATGTCAGATTACGGTAAATGTGGCATTCAGGGGATGTTAGGGGATTTTTGGGTCATCCATCAGTTCACCAATTTTGAATAGGGTGCCATTTTTTTCTTTGATATGTCCCGGCGGTTATAGGGGTACTATACAGTAGCCCCCAATTACCCGAGAAAATATGTACAACACCGTTTTTCCTCCCCAAAAGTTATAACACGTACAGAACAACAGAATTATTACTTTCCATTGTTCTCATATCTGTTTTCTGGGACGGTCACTCTTTGTTTACACCCCGAGAGAGCATTAGCAATGAAGAAACGGGAATAGAAAGAAAGAAAGCGATCGCTCCCTTTACGACCTTCAGAATTCCACTTTTTCCTGTCTCATAGTCATTTTCCCAATTTTGACGACTTTCTGATTAGACGTCTTTCTGTAGCTTTCCAAGAAATCCTTCTGAATGGAATTCTGGAAAGTTCTTCCCATTATTTTTCTGAATATTCTATACTTCCTATTTTTCTGAAAACTGAAATTTAAATAGTGAGTGGTTTTTTTGTTTTCTAGAAGTTGAATATAAATACATGCAAAAACTAGATTTTTCCTGATTCTTTGGCTGTAAAAATGAAATTTCGAACTAACTTTTTTGAATAAGAAAATATAAACGGGCGAAATTTAAGCTAATTTATCTCAGTTCTCTTGAACGTTATCAAAAAGTGATCAACTAATCAAATGTTACGGATAATATGATTAACATTTTATTAATTGACTACTTTTCGATATCTTGTACAGAAACCGAGATAAATTGGCTCAAAGTTGAAACGTCGGCTCTTGCCGGCTGAGCTACACAGTTGTCTGTCGGCCTCTCAACTTTAAGCCCATATAGCTCATTTCCTGTGAAAGATATCAAAAAATTATCAACCAACAAAATGCTTAACCAATTATCAGTAACAATTTATCAGTTTAGCACTTTTTGATATCGGTCACAGGAATTGAGATACATTGGCTCGAAGTTGACAGCTTGGGGGGTCATTCCAATAGAGTTTTGAGAAAATAGCAAAAATATTAAAGGAGGCCAGACACCAAAAAAAAAGTTTTCCTGATATTTTGGCTAGAGAACCCCTATGAGGGGTTGAACTCATGACATGCAGCTCAGGGGTACAGCACCGCTACCGACTGAGCTACGGGGGCGCAAACGGGGCTGACGACCGATGGCCTACATAAGCGCGGCGCGATTTTTTCCCCCGAATTTCCCCCGAAATTTTTGCTGTCTCGCCTCCTTTAAACCCCGAAAAATCCAACTTTGTTTTTAAGATCCATGTACCGCTCATGCACAGGTGATTCGCGAACAATCCGTTACGGGCGCTCCGCGTTCGCGCGCGGTTGGAATAGGAACCGTATGCGGACCGTGCGCAAACCGTTTCCAGCAAGACAAAACACATTATTGCGGGTTACTCCGTATTCCGTCCGTTCGCGAACTCCGTATCCGATCCGATCGCGAATGATGAACAAACGGATCCGTACGCGAATCTGGATTCAATTTGGGGTCGCGAACGGATCCGTTTGTTCATCATTCGCGATCGGATCGGATACGGAATTCGCGAACCGACGGAATACGGAGTAACCCGCAATAATGTGTTTTGTCTTGCTGGAAACGGTTCGCGCACGGTCCGCATACGGTTCCTATTTCGACCGCGCGCGAACGCGGAGCGTCCGTAACGGGTCCGTTCGCATTTTACCTGTGTGTGCTAAGAAACTCCATACTGTCAGTCCACAGAGCTGTTCTTGATAGGTTAGAACCCTCTGAAAACCTTGTACTTCTCAACAAGAAGAAACTATGTACAAGTTTCAGATGAACGCTGCGCAATATTTGGATTCGGTGTATCCAGACTAGAGGACTGCCGATTTAAAGGAAATCAACGACTATCTGACAAATTTTGAATCCGTACTATTCGTTTTCAAGTATCAAGAACGCATGCTTCCTTTGGTTATTCAAGTCCACAACAAAATGTAAGTCCATTTTCAAGTTCGAATATAACTTTTCTTCATTTCAGTAGCCTCGTTCGCGGGATAAGCATCGATCAAACGAATGGACTAGTGGGAAGATCCAAAGTTGAAGATTATTATTGTTTTATTCGATCTTTTTAAAAAATAAATTTGTAACTATCTCGATAACGTCTTCTGAAGTTTTTCTTGTATTTCAGAAGCAATTTTCAAAGCAATCAACTTTAAGCCTATATATCTCGATTCGTGTGAAAGATATCAACAAGTGGTCAACTAACAAAATGTTACTGATATTATGATAAACATTTTATCAGTTGACAACTTTTTGTTATCTTTTACAGGAACCGAGATAATTTGGCTCAAAATTTTGTGATCAATTGAAAGATGAAGGTTCAATCAAATGGACAGGCAAACGTTAGTGGTCTCCCCTCTTCGGGAACACTTATCTTATCGCGTAGCCACCCTCCCATAGAGAATACGCACAAGAAAAAGACGGACCCCGTCTGTCCTTGGACACACAGCAGAGGTCAGCTGTCTCATCGAACAACTGGGGTCTCGGAAATACTCTCTTTTCCTCATTTCTACCCCTTCGACGACTTTCTGAATATACGTCTTTTTGGAGCTTCCCAAGATATCCTTCTGCATGGAATTCTGGAAAGTTCTTCCCCCTTATTTTTCCTGAATATTTACTTCTTCCTATTTTTTTTTTGAAAATTGAACTTTAAAAAGTGAGTTATTTTCTTGTAAATTTTGATGCAAAAATGAGCGATTTTTCTGACTATTTAGCTTTGAAAAAAGCCGAGCATGTAGAGCAACCAGCAAGCTTCGACTTCCCAACTTTGAAGCGATTTATCTCACTTATCTTGTGAGTTATCAAAAAGTAGTCAACTACAAACATGTTTCTGGTTTTATGACAAATATTTTAAATATCAGTTGAGCACTTTTTGATATCTCTTACAGTAACCGAGATAAATAGGCTCAAAGTTAAGATATCAGCTGCCGACTGCGTAGCTCAGCCGGCAAGCGCCGACCTTTCAACTTCAAGTTAATTTATCTCGATTCCTGTAAAAGATATCAAAAAGTGCTCAACTAACAAAATGTTTATCATAATATCAGTAACATTTTATTGGTTAAAAACTTCCTGATATCTTTAAAAGAGACCGAGATAAATTGGCTCGAAGTTAACGGCTTGGGGGGTCATTGTAAAAAAGTTTTGAGAAAATAAATAGCAAAAAAGATAAATAGGCTCAACAAATCCAATTTTGTTTTTAAGATCGATCTCATATGCTCCATCATATTGGCAGTCTTCGCAGATGGAACGGATTCCAACGCATGCGTCTCGAAGTCCAAGTGAGAGCAGAAAGGGAGGCAGTGCTGCTCCAGGAAATGAATGAGCTCAAAGACAATTTGACTCTTACACTTTGACACGGTCGAAAACAAGACTTCAAGGAAGTGAGATGCTTCAGAAATTCGCCCAATCCAAAATCTCAGAGAAGTCATGGCAAGGCTCGACAACGTGGGAGTCCATCCAAACCGACGCGAAGCCTGGGTCAATGCTAAGAAGCTAACTTGCCAGAAGGCATTCATGGAGTTGGCCAGGATCTGTGGAAATTGGGAAAATCCATTACGCAGCGATGGATGCCATAATTGGAAGATTTAATGTAAGCTTTCCAGAAAACATCCTTCAGGCCAAAAATGTTAAATTTACAGATCTCACGTCAATTCTGAAGTCTTCTGAACACCCACCAAACGAATGGCCAAGTGGAAAGAGCCGAAGTTGAAGATTTTATTATTTTTAAATTTAATCTTTCTTTTTCAATAAATTTGTAACTATCTCGACGACGTCTTCTGCTGTTTTGCTTGAATTTCAGAAGCTAAACGGGCATTTGAGCCTAGTTTTTTGGAGTTATCAACTTTGATCCGATTTATCTCAGTTCCTGTGAGAGATATCTAAAAGTGGTCAACTAATAAAATGTTAATGATATCATGATAAATAATTTATCAGTTGACCACTTTTTGATATCTTTTACAGGAACCGAGATATATTGGTTTAAAGAATTGTGATCAATTGAAAGATGAAGGTTCAAGTGGCCCCCTCTTTGAGAACACTTATCTTATGGCATAGCTACCCTCCCATAGAAATTACACACAAGAAAAAGACGGACCCCTGGACACACAGCAGAGGTCAGCTGTCTTATCCAACAACTGGGGTCTCGGAAAGACCCTTTCTCCTCATTTCTCCCCTCCGACGACTTGAATGAATAGACGTCTTTTCCTGGAGCTTTCCAAGATATCCTTCTGAATGGAATTCTGGAAAGTTCTTCCCTTTTATTTTTCTGAATGTTTATTACTTCCTATTTTTCTGAAAATTGGACTTCTAAAAAGTGAGTTTTGTTTTTCTAAAACTATGAAAAAAAAAGCAATTTTTAGGCTTAAACTTTGAGCCAATTTATCTCGGTTCCTATGACAGATTTTGAAAATTAGTCAACTGATGAAATGTTACTGATATTATGATGAACATTTTATCAGTTGGCTACTTTTGCATAACTTTCACAGGTAATGAGATAAATTGACTCGAAGTTTTTTGATCAAAAATTTGTGATTTTTCGTCGATAATTTCTATTTTTACTGAATTTAATCTTGTTCAGGCTTATTTCAAAGCGAAAAATTTTATAATTTTGAAAAAAATCCGTTTAGAATTTTCCATATGTTTTTTAGCTTTAACTAGTTATTTTGAGATAGAGTCAAATGTGCACTATCAAAAATGGTGTTGTCATCATAAGTTCAAGCAAAGCTTCAAAATGAGCCCATTTTAGTAAACTTCAATAATCTAGTTATATTTTTAAGATCAAAAATCCAATCGCCTTGATTTGACTTTCGAGCGTTGAATGCAGTCTCAAAACCTGTCCAAAGTGTGATCCCAAACATCCATGAAATACTGGACCTCTGCGGAGGATAAGAATTCTACACGAGCCTGGACTTTCAAATTGGATTTCATCAAATCCCCGTCGAGCCGAAAATGATTGCTCCAGAACTGCATTCTTGGGAGCCTTCGAATACCTCAGGATGCCAATGGGACTGAAAGGATCCAGGGACGTTCCAACGCGTCATGAACGATCTCATCAAAGAAATGCAAGCCCGAGTCTTCGTCTACATCGACGACATCATATGGAGATTCACGGTGGATTTTCGAGCATTGAAAGGATTGGAAAGAGAAGAGATAAAGTTTGGATTTGGAACCACAGAAGACGTTGTAAAAGATCATTCTGAAAAGAACATCTGTTTTTGAAAATGCATTTCAATCGTTCTTTCTAAATAAATTTGTAACTATCTCGACGACATTTCCTTCTCTTTTTTTGTATTTCCAAAGCTAAATGAGCAAAAACAGGCCCAGATCATAATTTCAGAGCCATAAACTTCAAACCTGTATATCTCAGTTCCTGTAGCAGATAACAGAAAGCAGTCAACAAATAAAATATTGGTGATATTGTGATAAACATTTTATCAATTAAGCACTTTTTGATATCTTTCACAGGAACTGAAATATCTGGGCTCAAAGTCGGCGCTTGCCGGCAGAGCTACACGAGATCTGCCGACCTCTTAACTATTATCAACTTTGAGCCAATTTATCTCGATTCCTGAGAAAGATTTTAAAAAGTTGTCAACTGATAAAATATTACTGATATTATGATAAACATTTTGTTAGTTGAATGTTTTTCGATATCTTTTACAGGAACTGCAATATCTGGACTCAATCTTTTTTGACTAAAAACGTTGATTTTTCATAGAAAATTGCAATTTTACTTAATTCTGGGCATATTTAGGCTCCTTTAGAAGCTCATTTTAAGCTGCATACATTAATTTAAGTTAAAATATTCAAAACTTGAACAAATTATGACTACGAGTGCCTTTAAAAATAGACAGGCAAGAGGGTCTCCTCTTCTCCTTTGTTCTTCTGTGATCTGTGGATCTGTCCTTGGGCACACAGCGGAGGTCAGCTGTCACTTTTCAAACAGCCCAGATCTGCGAAAGACTCTCTTTTCCTCATTTCTCCCCCTTCGACGACTTTCTGAATAGACGTCTTTTGGATCTTTCCAAGATATCCTTCTGTATGGAATTCTGGAAAGTTCGTTTTCCTTATTTTTCTGAATATTTACTACTTCCTATTTTTCTGAAAATTGGATTTCTAATAAAAAGTGAGTTTTGTTTTTCTAAAATTTGGAAATAAAAGCGATTTCATAAGCTCATAAACTTTAATCCAATTCATCTCGGTTCCTATAAGAGATATCAAAAAGTGATCAACTAGTAAAATGTTAATGAATTTATGATAAAAGTTTTATCAGTTGACCCCTTTTTTATAACTTTCACAGGAAATGAGATAAATTGACTCAAAGTTTTTGAATCAAAAAATTGTGATTTTATCATGAACATTTTGCCAGTTGTCAATTTTTATAATTTTCATAGGAAACGAGATAAATTGGCTTAAACTTGGCAAAAAATAGCAAAAAGATGAACTGTTAGACCTCAAAACATCTAGTCATTTTTTAGATTGAAAACACGAGTTGCATCTGATCATCGACTGCCACAGTGAAGCTTTCGTTGGACCGGATGGAACCTTGGAGAATACAAGGGACCGATCAAGCCAGTTGGAAGAAGGATCTGAAGTTCCACAAGCAAAAATCTACAGGATACCGTTCGAAAAAAGAGAAGAAGTGGAAAAACGGATGGAAATTGATGCTAGAACAACGGATCATTCGACTTTGGAGATTCACAGTGGATCACATCAGAGACTGCAGCACAACATCTGGCAGACATCGACGAAGTTCTTGGAAAGATCGAGAACATTGGAATGAAGCTGAAAGCCGGGAAGTAGAAGGACGACAGAACAAATCGTCGTTGCCGAGAGAGTTTTTAAAAATCCATCTGTTCAATTGTTCTCTCTTATTCCAATTGGTCGACCAAATAGAGAAACACCAATGAGGTGCAAATTCTGCAATAGTGCAGAGCACATAGCCAGATATTGTAGAGAAAATACAGCTACATATAGAAGAAATAAAGCAAGAATTATAGGACTCTGTATTTGTTGTTTAAATAAGAACAAACATAGTCTAGCAGAGTGCAAATTCAATAACCCCAGTAATATTATAAGTGATCGTAGTGTATATATATTTTATCCTTTTCTTCCATTGACTCAATAAATCTACTACTTGTTGAACCAGTGTAACTGTTGTCTTGAACCCGAAGGAGTAATCCTTTTTATCTTCAATCCAAATAAATTTGTAACTATCTCGACAACGTCTTCTGCTGTTTTTCTTGGATTTCAGAAGGAAAACGGGCATTTGAGCGTAGTGTTTGGACTTTGAGCTAATTTATCTCGGTTCCTGTAAAATATATCAAAAAGTAGTGAACTGATAAAATGTTGACCATATCCTCAGTAAGACATCAGTAAGATTATAATAGTTGGCCGCTTTTTGATACCTTTTACAGGAAATGAGATATATTGGTTCGAAATTTTGGGATCAATTGAAAGATGAAGGTTCCATCAAAAAGACAGGCAAACATAAGGTGCCTCTATCTTCTTCTATGTTCTTCAGTGATCGGACCACAGCGTAGTCCCTCTCCCCAAGATGATACACAAGAAAAAGACGGACCCCGTCTGTCCTGGGACACAACAACATAGGTCAGCTGTCTCATCAAACGTCTGTGGATGCCGTGTGTGCCTCACGTGGCCTAGAAACTTCCACAGCGAAGTAACTGCGCTCTATTGGACAGAAGAATTCAAATCAAGGCGATCTCATATGATCTCATACCACTATTGACGACCTCAATGAATGGACGTCTTTTTGGACTTTCTACGAAATCTTACTGTATGGAATTCTGGAAAGTTCTTTCCCCTTTATTTTTCTGAACATTATGCGATTAATATTTTTCCGACTATTCAAACTATGAAGTTGAACTTTTTAAAAGTGGGTTTTTTTCTTTTTTTTTTTTTGATTGATAGCAAATCTCTCTGGCTAACCTGTTAACAAAATTTTACAAAAGTTGTACCGTTTGAACTAAGATATGATAACGTTCTAGGGCTTATATCAAAAATTCGGCTTTCCCATTCGATGCGTAATAATGCGATTATTTGATAAAATTCGCTTGAAAAATTAGTGAAAAACGGCGAAACCCTTTTGGGAAAGTATCGGAAAAAGAACGGAAAATGAAGTAAACAAATAATCGATTTTCAAACGCGGAGAGTCCAACAGAGCGCACTTGCGAAAATCAAAAGCGAGCGAAATTTGAAATTCAATTAAAAAAAAAATTTTTAAAAAAAATTAAAAAATTAAAAAAAAATTAAAAAATTAAAAAAAAAATTTAAAAAAAAAATCCAGAAGTTTGGAAGAGAATTTCATGGAATGGGAGAAGTGGCAATCGTTTCAATGGCAATCGTTTGGAAGAAGGAAATAGAAGGAATGAACGCCGACATCCACAACGGCCGAAACAGAACTGGAAGCGGAAGGCACTGAAAATAATTATTAAATACGTTCCTATACCCACTAGACAAAATTTTCCGGAACAAAAGGTTTACTATCAACAACCTGTTCAAAATCCCCAATTTCTGGTTCATCAACCAAACCACCAAATGTTCCCTCACCCTCCACAACCACAAATGATCCCACACTCTAATAACCCACAAATGTTTATTCCGCCACCGCCACAACAATTTAATTATTATGAGGATTTTGATTATTAATTTTCTCTTCTTCTCATTCCTTTTCCCCCTTCCCCTTGCGTGCTTCCTAGGAGCCTTCGAATATCTACGGATGGCAATGGGCTGCAACAGCATTAGATATCACGGAAACCGGATTTAATTGTAATCCTTTCTTTTCTATTTCCCTTATCATGCATCTTTATCATGACCATAAATAAATTAGTAATTATCTTGACGACGTTTTATGCTCTTTTTTATGTACATATTTCAGAAGGGCATTTGATCTATTATCATGTTTTCAGAGTCATCAATTTCAAGCCTAATTAGCTCAGTTTCTGGGAGAGATATCAAAAAGTTGTCAACTGATAAAATTTTTATCATAATATCAGTAACATTTTAATAATTAACCACTTTTCGATATCTTTTACAGGAATCGAGATAAATCGTCTCGAAATTGTAGGACCCGGCAGAGCTACACGACATCTGCCGACCTCTTATCTTCAAGCTGACATATCTGAGTTAATGTGAAATATATCAAAAAATTGTCAACTGATAAAATATTACTGATGTTATGATAAAACTTTTATCAGTTGATTGCTTTTTTATATCTTTCACAGGAAATGAGGTACTTGGGCTCAAAGCGTATCACTCGAAAAACTTGATTTTGACTAAATCTGGTCATGTTTGGGCTCATTTTAAAGCGACAATTTTCAATTTTAGCATTTTTCCTATCTTTCCAAACTCAGGGACCATTGAAAAAGGAAAATAATGTAAAACTATCCGTGTTTGGGCTCATTTTGAAGCTCATTTTTAACGTATTACACATTTGAACTAGAAAAAACAAAAACTAGGAGGAATTATGAATACGAGTGTCTATTATGTTCAATCAAATAGGCAGACAGGCATTAGCCCCCCCCCCCCCCTCTTCGAAACCACTTATCTTATCGCGTGGACCCCTCCGCAAGATAGTACACAAAAAAAGACGGACCCCGTCTGTCCTTGGACACACAATAGGGGTCACCTGTCTCATCAAATAATAGGGGGTTCGGGAAAGACCATTTTCTCCTCATTTCTTCCCTTCGACGACTTTGTGAATGGACGTCTTTTGGGAGCTTTCCAAGATATCCTTCTGAATGGATTTCTGGAAAGTTCTTTCCCTCTTATTTTTCTGAATATTTACTACTTCCTATTTTTTTAAAAATTGGACTTTTAAAAAGTGAGTTTTCTAAAATTTGGAACATAAATGGATTTTTAGCATGGAAAATGTCTCCTACACTTTGAGGCAATGTATCTCGTTTCCTGTAAAAGATACTAAAAATTAGTTAACTAATAAAATGTTACTGATATTATGATGAACATTTCATCAGTTGACCTCTTTTTGTTATCTCTCACAGGAAACGAGATAAATTAGCTTAAACTTGGTGGTTAAAAAGAGCAAAATTAATAGACTTCAAAAATCCAGTTTTATTTTTAAGAGCGCGCCGAACGAAAAGTTGGAAATCGTTCAGACAACCATGCGGAAGGTCCGGAAGCAATCGAGATTCCGGCATATAAATACCTGAAGAGGCGAACCGAAATCAAAGAATACCGATGCCTTTTGATATACAATTCAGTCCAGGCAAAACAACTTGAAGATCAAGAGGAAGTAAGCGCCACCGAATGCAGAAAAGCTCTCCAGAAGATGTCATTCAATGGACTCGATCTCAAGGAGATCACACCGGGAATCTTCAAAACCGACACAGTCTTCAAGAGAACAGAAGAGCGAAGTTTTGGATTTGGAACTCCGATATATAGCCCAATCCGTAAAAGATCGCCGCTCCGTTCCAAGTCATCAACATCTGCAAACATGGGAGACGCCAACCATGAAGACTATAAGGTCTCGGATGCTGATAAGGACTTGCTGATAAAAACTGGAAGTAAGTCCGTCTGGAAGGATACAGGGGACATCATCCGTCTGCTGGAGAAACATACCAAGAAGTTTGGGAAGGCCGCTGACCTGAAACAGTTGTTCCACGAACTCGCACGGTTGATGTACCGTCTCAACGTCCCATCGGAAATTGGTGTCCCTCTCCTTCCGTTCTTCCTTTCCAATCCAGCTCTGGAGAAATACAACACCATATCAAGCGATGCAAAGATGGATTGGGGAGAAGTCACCAAGGAGATGCTCAAGCTCCATGAATGTGAAGCTGACAAGGAGCTAGCACTGGAAGAACTGGATGCTTTGGTGCAAGGAAGCTCAACTGTCAAGAGCCATATGGTCGTACTTGGGATTGTATTATTTTTTGTGATTTATATCTTTCTCAATAAATTTGTAACTATCTAGACGACGTATTTTTTTTGTATTTTAGAAACTAAATTCGACATTGAAGATGTCCGTTTCAGAGCCGCCAGTCGGGCCTTAAATAGAGTTGTTATCTTTAAGCGAATATATTTCGGTTCCTGTAATAGATATCAAAAAGTAGTCAACTAATAAAATGTTGCTGATATTGAGATAAACATTTTATTAGCTAACTATTTTTAGATATATTTTAAAGACAATGAGATATCTGGACTCATAGTTGAAAAGTCGGTGCTTGCCGGCTGAGGTACGCTCTCAGCTGTCGGCCTCTTATCTTCAAGCTGGTATATCTCAGTTTTTGTAAGAGCTATCAAAAAGTTGTCAACTGATAAAATGTTGCTGATATTATGATAAACATTTTATCCGTTGATTACTTTTTGATATATTTTACAGGAAATGAGATATCTGGGCTCAAAGTTTTCTTAGCAAAAAATTGCAATTTTATCTAAATCGGGGCATATTTACGCTCATTTTGAAGCTTTTTTTAGACTGAGGAGTTTTATGCAAGTTAAAAAATCCAAAACTCAAACAAAAGGTAAATACGAGTGTCTTCAAAAATAGATAACATTAGGGGTCCCCCTCTTCTCCTTTGTTCTCCAGTGATCGGACCACCGTGTAGGCCTCCTCCCCGGGAGATTACACAAAAAAACGACGGACCGTCTGTCCTTGGACACACAATAGAGGTCAACCTACCCTCAAAATCTTCTATTTTCCCTGTTATACACACATTTCTCCCCCTTAGACGACTTCATGAATGGACGTCTTTTTGGGAGCTTTCCAAGAAATCCTTCTGTATGGAATTCTGGAAAGTTCTTTCCCTCTTATTTTTCTGAATTTTCAAGTTTCCAAGTTGAAGTTTTTGAAAGTGAGTTTTATTTTTCTTCCAAAGAGAAGCTCCTAAATTTTGAGGCAATGTATCTCAGTTCCTGTCAGAGATATCAGAAAGTGGCCAACTGATAAAATGTTAATGGTATTACGATAAAGATTTTATTAGTTGACTACTTCTGGCGAGTTCGTTTACAGTAAGCAAGCGTTTGATTTTTACAGTGAGCAAGAGCTTGCTTGTTGCGCGCGCAATTCAAATTCTATTTTCCGATAAAGGAAATTTGAATGAAGCTCAAATTTCTCCTCCCAACACCAGTTTCGAACTAAAAATCACTTTTTGCAAGAAAAAAAAATCTCTTCCTCCCCTGAAAAAGAAAAAGAATGGAAAAAAAAACTATTATTTTTCTCTCTTCAATCTGTTTTTTTTTTCAGGAATGTCTGACTCGCCTATACTGCTCGATTACACGGAGTCCGACGGTGAAGAAGCGACCCTGCCTGGAAAAGCAGTGATCCCGGCCCGAAAAGCTCCGTCATCAATCACGATGCTACCTCGAATTCCCAAGAAGAAACAGAAACAACCTCTCGAAGACGAACTTGATGAGACTGTCAAGGCAAAAAAACGAGAGGAAGAAGAGAAAGGAGGAACGGCAGAAGGAGCAAGAAAAAATAATTTACTCGCATTTTTATTATCCAGCTACAATAAATTAGTAACTATCTAGAAGACGTGTTCTGTTCTGTATTTCAGGTGTTAAAAATTAAACCTTGGAGATGCCCCCAAGCATCATCCAATACAACCCACCTCTCGAGAAGTATAACACGACCCCCAAGTGAGACCAAAATGGATTAGGGAGAAGTTACCAAGGAGATGCTGAAACTCCATGAATGTGAAGCCGGCAAGGAGTTAGCACTGCAAGAATTGGACGTTTTAGTTCAAGGAAATTCCACCATCACCGAATTCGCTTCCAAGATCCGGACTTGGGATCATATTATTTTTATGAATTATTTCTTTCTGAATAAATTTGTAACTATCTAGACAATGTCTTTTTTTGTGTTTCAGAAGCTAAATTAGACATTGGAGATGTTCGTTTCAGGGCCGCCAGCCAGCTACCTCAAATAGACTTGTACCCTCAACTTTAAATCAATATATCTCAGTTCCTGTAACAGGTATCAGAAAGTAGTCAACTAATAAAATGTTACTGATATTATGATGAACATTTTTGCAGCTGATCACTTTTTGATATCTTTTACAGAAAAATAGATATATTACTTCAAAGTTTTGTAATCAATTGAAAGATGAAGGTTCAATCAAATGGACAGGCAAATATTCGCTCTTCTGTTCTGTTGAAGACTGTGTCGGTTTTGAAGATTCCCGGTGTTATTTCCATGAGATCGAGTCCATCTCTGAGAGCTTTTCTTCATTCTTCGGCACTGACTTCCTCTTGATCTTCAAGTTGTTTTGCCTGGACTGAATTGTATATCGGAAGGCATCGGTATTCTTTGATTTCGGTTCGTCTCTTCAGGCATTTATATGCCGGAATCTCGATTGCTTCCGGACCTTTCGCATGGTTGTCTGAACGATTTCCAACTTTTCGTTCGGCGCGCTCTTAAAAATAAAACTGGATTTTTGAAGTCTATCAATTTTGCTCTTTTTCAACCACCAAGTTTAAGCTAATTTATCTCGTTTCCTGTGAGAGATAACAAAAAGAGGTCAACTGATGAAATGTTCATCATAATATCAGTAACATTTTTTTAGTTAACTAATTTTTAGTATCTTTTACAGGAAACGAGATACATTGCCTCAAAGTATAGGAGACATTTTCCATACTAAAAATTCATTTATTTTCCAAATTTTAGAAAACTCACTTTTTAAAAGTCTAATTTTCAGAAAAATAAGAAGTTGTAAATATTCAGAAAAATAAGAGGGAAAGAACTTTCCAGAATTCCATTCAGAAGGATATCTTGGAAAGCTCTAAAAAAGACGTCTATGCAGGAAGTCGTCGAAGGGACAGAAATGAGGAAAAGGGGGTCTTTCCCAGACCCCCATTATTTAAAAAGACATTTGACCTCTATTGTATGTCCAAGGACAGATGGGGTCCGTTTTTTGTGTAATTTCCCGGGAAGGGGGTCCACGCGATAAGATAAGTGGTTTCGAAGAGGATGAACACCCTAATGCTTGTCTGTCTATCTTCAAAGGCACTCGTGTTCATAATTCCTCCAATGTTTCTATTTTCTAGTTTAAACTAGTGCAACACGCTAAAAAAGAGCTTCAAAATGAGCCCAAACACGACTAGTTTTTGATTGAAAAACTTTGAGTCCAGATAGCTCATTTCCTGTGAAAGATATCAAAAAGTAATCAGCTGATAAAATGTTTATCATAATATCAGCCACATTTTATTAGTTGACAGGTTTTTGATATCTTTCACAGGAAATGAGATATCTGGGCTCATAGTTTTTCAATTGAAACATTTGGAAAATAATCACACATGGAGAGATGTGGGAAATTTAGGTCGCGAAAAATGGTCTGAAAAATGAGGTCGCGAAAAAAAAAAATTTTCCCGAAGGGAAAATTTTTTTTTCGCTAAATTTGAAAAACTTGGTTTAAATGGGAAAGGGAAAGACCGGAAATGAACACGAAGGAAACCATGAAATGAAGATCAACCAATGTTAAATTACCTACTGTAATCTGTTCGAAAATTAGTCTGAAACTCGTATAAGGAGGCAAAAAAAGTAGGTCGCGACTGTTATATTCGTGTTTCTCGTGAAAAAATACTCAGAATGAAAAAAAATCGCGACCTAAAAGAGCAAATTTTTCCACTGAAACGGCATTTGGGAAATCGCTACAGTAATCAGGTCTGAAATGTGGCCAAAACTCGTATAAGGAGGCAAAAAAAGTAGGTCGCGACTGTTATATTCGTGTTTCTCGTGAAAAAATACTCAGAATGAAAAAAAATCGCGACCTAAAAGAGCAAATTTTTCCACTGAAACGACATTTGGGAAAAAGAGCCATTTCCCAACTGAAAAGCGCAAAAAAAGCACTGTGGCCGGCGAGCGTCTCCCAAACGTACTTTTGTGTAAATTTAGGTCGCGATTTTGTTTTAAATGGTGTCCCGCCTGTTGTTTATCACGAGACCGTTTTAAACAGATTTCGAAAGTTGCGGGAAATGTGTGTAATAGCAACGTGAAGAATGGTGCGCGCTCCCTCAATGTGGTTCGGGCGACCGTTTCTCTGCGTCTCTTCTGAGCGCTGTTGTGTATAACGCGTTAACGCGTGCAGCTGGTTATGGGAGGTCGCCGGTTCGAGGAAAAGGAAATTGTGAATAATTTATATGATTTTATGATAATTAATAGATTAAAATTGATGTATCAATTTATTTGAAAAATTTCAAAATTTGACGACCTTTTTTTTTTTTTTTGGTCGTCAGGTCGCGAAAATCCGGAAAAATTTTAGGTCGCGAAAATTGGGTTTTTTTCGATTTCCCAAACTAACTTCATGTGTGAAAATAATGTAAAACTAGCCGTGTTTGAGCTCATTTTAAAGCTCTTTTTAAGCGTATTAAACTAATTTGAACTAGAAGATACAAAACTTGGAGGAATTATGAATACGAGTGCCTTTTGAAACAGACAGGCAAACATTAGGGGGTCCCCCCTCTTCGGAACCACTTATCTTATCGCGTAGACCCCCTCCCCGGGAGATTACCCGAGAAAAAAACGGACCCCGTCTGTCCTTGGATACACAATAGAGGTCAGCTGTCTCATCAAATTATAGGGGACTGGGAAAGACCCGTTTCTCCTCATTTCTACCCTCGACGACTTTGTGAATAGACGTCTTTTTGGGAGCTTTACAAGATATCCTTCTGCATGGATTTCTGGAAAGTTCTTTCCCTCTTATTTTTCTGAATATCCAAGTTTCCAAGTTGAACTTTTAAAAAGTGAGTTTTATTTTTCTTCCAAAGAAAGCTCCTAAATTTTGAGGCAATGTATCTCAGTTCCTGTCAGAGATATCAGAAAGTGGCCAACTGATAAAATGTTAATGGTATTACGATAAAGATTTTATTAGTTGACCAATTTTCAACATTTTCTTCAGGAAATGAGATAAATGAGCTCTAACTTGGAAAAAAAAAGCAAAAAGACAGATAAAAACTCTAGATTAATTTTAAGATCGAAAATCCAATCGCCTTGCTTCGAGACCGAATATGACGACTACATGCCAACAAATAGTACGGAAGCAGAACAAATCGTCATTGCCGAGAGCTGCAGGACATCCTTCTTCAAGGCGTTGAACGAAGGGTTGGAATTCATTCAGATAACCACGCAGTCCATAGTTCAGCCAGGAAGCTTTACGATCCTGCAATGGACTCAGTCGGAGATGGAATCAATAAGGTCTTCTTCCTTCTGAGGGAGTTCACGATGGAAGTGAAATTGTTTTCGACATTGGCCAAAGCTTCTCCAACCCGATTCTGAGACGACTCTACTCAAAGACGGACATCGTGGATGGATCAGTGCTCAACGAGTTGATCGAAGATCCAATTCTGCTGAAGGAGTTCAAGAGATTCAACGTAACCAACAAGATGCTTCAACGGAGGAATCATCCACGTAAGAATCTTCTCATTGCTTTAAAAACCATCCGAATTGCTCAATATGCCATGAGAGAGAAATGGAAGCTCACCGAAGAAGATGAGACAGAGCTGCAGTTGCTTGAAGAACCTTATGTCTTCATGTTCGACAAACTTCAAGCCAGAGAGTTCGGAGAAAGCAAGGATTGCTAAAAGGACATCACAAAGAACGACGGAAAGCTTACTTGGAGTCATCACCCAACTGATGTTAATCAAACAAGTGAGGATGGACGAGATAGGAGATCCCAGGAACAGGAATATCCATTGATTGGTATTAACGCAGTGCGAGTCAACTCGGTGAAGGCAGCCAAACTCCCACATATTGACGTCAATGTTGGAGGACAACTGCTGCGAGCATTGGTGGACACTGGAGCTGCTGTAAGTTATATTCCAATTTCTTCGGTAAATTCGGATATAAACACGAAGAAAAAACAACCGAAAGCTCAAGCTGCTAATGGATCCTCAATCCATTTTCTGGGAACCACCGACACTGTGATCGAGATTGGAAACTTGGCTATCCCTCATACTCTCCTCGTTTCCCTGGATTTCGATTGCCCTGCTCCATTCCTCATTGGATAGGATCTCATGGAGAAGATTTGCAAAAATGGCCATGCAAATGAGGATAGGAGACTGTCAGATTCCGATCAATTTTGTCAGCACGGAAGAAGTCATCCACGTGTATCCAGCTGAAGACACGATTATTGCACCATCATCAGAAGCGATCATCCCGGCAATCATCCAAAGTTGAAGACGTTTTCGAAGACGTCATACCCGACATGTAGGATTGTATATTATTTTTCTATTCTAAATGAATTTGTAACTATCTCGACGACGTCTTGTTTTGTATTTCAGAAGCTAACTTAGACATTGGAGATGTCCGTTTCAGAGCCGCCAGTCAGCCACCTCTGTAATTGTACCGCCTACTTCAAGCTGGTACATCTCGGTTGTTGTGAGAGATATCAAAAAGTGGTCAGTTAAGAAAATGCTGTCGATATTATAATTAACATTTTATCAGTTTACAGATTTTTGGTATCTTTTACAGGAATCGAGATAAATTAGCTCAAAGTGGACGGTCAGTGTGCAAGGCTGGTGGAGCAGCGGCGTCCAGGCGGCGGGTACACAGCTTTGAGCTGATTTATCTTGGTTCTGGGGAAAGATATCAAAAAGTGGGCAAATATTAAAATATTACTGATATAATGATTAACATTTTATCAGCTGATTACTTTTTGATATCTTTCACAGGAAATGAGATATCTGACCTCATAGTTTTTGAGCGATAATTTTTTTTTGATTTTTCATGGAAAATTGCGATTTTACCTAACTCTGGGCATATTTAGGCTCATTTCAAAGCTCATTTTAAGTTGCATACATTAATTTAAGTTAAAAATTCCAAAACTTGAAAGAATTATGAATACGAGTGCCTTGAAAAGAGACAGGCAAACATAAGAGGGCCCCCTCTTCTTCTCTTTTGTTCTCTAGTGATTGGACCACCGTGTAGCCACCTTTCCTCGAGATAATACACAAAAAACGGACCCCGTCTGTCCTTGGACACACAATAGAGGTCAGCTGTCTCATCAAATAATAGGGGAAAGACCCTCTTTTCCTCATTTGCCCCCTTCGACGACTTTGTGAATAGACGTCTTTTTGGAGCTTTCCAAGAATTCCTTCTGCATGGATTTCTGGAAGTTCTTTTTCCTGTTTTTTCTGAATATTTACTACTTCCTATTTTTCTGAAAATTGGACTTCTAAAAAGTGAGTTTTGTTTTTTTAAAATTAGGAAAAGATATCGAAATTATATACTAACATCCGTTAGACGACCCAAGACTTGGAGCCCATTTATCTCGGCTCCCATAAGCGTTATCAAAAATCTGTTAATTGATAAAATGTTACTGATATTGTGATAAACATTTTATTAGTTGACCACTTTTCGCTATCTTTCACAGTAATTGAGATAAATTGGCTCAAAATTTTCAAAATTTAAAAAATAATAATTATGAAAAAAGGTTTTTTGAACTGTGAAACTTAACTACACAAGATACGACGAATTTTTCGCTGAAATCGAAATTTGTTTAGAGTTGAACATTGAATTTTTTGAATATTAAGCTTATAAAGGGCTTGGGATTACGCCCAAACATGCCTGAAATTGCTCAAATTTGAAAATTGGAGTTTAAAGGCGCCTGGAACCCCTGGAAAATCTCTTTATGACAAGGGGGGGGGGGCCAAAATAGAAAATTATACCCAAGTTAAGATTTTCAAGTTTTAAAGCTTTTTTTTCAAGTTTTGAACTTGTTCAATTATATGTTCAGACTTGATCATCGAAATGAAGTATTTTTCAAAAGAAGATCCAGAGGACGAAGTCACAACAACTACAACTGAGCCTTCAGATGACGAGCAGCAGGAGGAAGTTGCAAATTCCACAGAAGAAGATGGTTCAGGAAATGATGAAAATGATGAATTTGAAGAACATGGTGATGACAGTTTGGCTGGTCCTTCCGAACTGCTCAACAAGTTCCTTCTGCAGCCTCCAATTGGGGATACACATCTGCCGCAACCAAACGAAGAGAGAAAAACGGACTGGGAAGAACTAGCAAAGCAGAAGAACGAAATAAAGAACCAACAAAAAGCAGCAACACAGCCATCTTCATCTTCCTCGAGACCTTCTTCAAGTCCTTCTTCATCTACAGCTTAATCTGGGTCACGTCCGAAGACTTCAACAAAGTCTTAGTCTTCGATCAATGATAATGGTGTCTCCTCCACGACACCAACAAAGAAGCCGACTTCTTTGCCAAAGAAAAAAAAACTAATTAATAACATTATGAAAATTCTTAAAATTTTTTAAATAATTTCTACTCGATTTAATGTTCAATTATTTCTATTTCTACTTTCGTAATCAATAAAAAGTACTAAATAAACCAAATAAACATGAAAAAACAACATGCACTGAGAATTGTTTTAAAAAATGATTTAAAAAGAGTAAAAAGTGTCCAGAGACCGAAATTTGATGAAAACAGCTTAAAAACTTGAAAAAAACTGAAAATCTTGACTTGGGTATAATTTTTTATTTTACCCTTGAGCCTATGTATCTCTTTTCTTTTCAATGATATCAAAAAGTGACTAACTAATAAAATGTTACCGATTTTATAATAAACAATTTATCAGTTGACAACTTTGTTATAACTTTGGTAGGAAACGAGATAAAATGGCTCAAATTTGGCAAAAAAAAAACAATAAAGAGACCATCAGACACTAAAAATCCAGTTTCATTTTTCAGATCGAAAATGCGAGTTGCTGCTGATCACTAATCTACAGGATTCCAACCAATGAAACCAAGTCCAATCAGTCATTCCCAACATCCATGAGATACTGAATCTCTGCGGAGAATAGGAGTTCTACACCAGCCTGGATTTTCAAGTCGGATTCCACCAAATCCTAGTATAACCGGAATATTTCTGCATTCGCTTGCTTCCTGGGAGCCTTCGAATACCTACGGATGCCAATGGATCTCCAGGGACGTTCCAAAGATGCAAGTCCGAGTCTTTGTGTACATTGATGATGTCATCATCACATCAGAGACTGCAGCACAACATCTGGCAGACATCGACGAAGTCCTTGGAAACATCGGAATGAAGCTGAAAGCCGACAAGTAGAACGACCGCAGAACAAATCGTCATTGCCGAGAGCTGCAGGACATCCTTCTTCAAGGAGGCGCGTTGAACGAAGGGTTGGAATTCCACCACGCAGAAAATCCAAATATCTGTAGAAGAAAGGAGCCGAAACCAGCTCGACTGCCAACAACATCGCCAACGGACCGCCACAACAAGAACCAGAATTCCAGCCACTCCACAAAGCATCTGGGATACCGTTCGTCCATCTCAGACCTTCCGAAGTCCAATTCCAATCTCCATCACTCGTCGAACCGAAGACCGAAAAAGGGAACTCAACGATCAAGGAATTTTCATCCAAGATTCGGAAACTGGGGGCATATACCTACGATGACGTCGAAGTCAAGGCCAGAGAGAGGATTCTAGCAGCCAAGTTAAGATCCGGCGTCCACAAAGACATCAGGACGGAGCTGCGCCGACTTCCAAAGCAGCCGGACACTCTGCGAGAAATGGCTCAACAGGCAGAGCGGATCCATCGACTCCTGAAAATCGAAGCGGATGAATATGAGGAAGAGGAACTCATTAATGCTGTACAATTCGTCTATTCCCATTTTTTTTCTAAATAAATGTGTAACTATCTAGATGACGTTTTCTGTGTTTGTTTTGTTCGTTTCTTCAGAAGCTAAATTAAACATTGAAGATGGCCGTTTCAGAGCCGTCAGCTACCGAATTTAGAGTAAATTTATCTCGGTTCCTGTAAGAGATACCAAAAAGTGTTTAACCAATAAAATGTTTATGGCATTATAATAAACATTTTATCAGTTGACAGCTTTTCTATAACTCTTATGGGAGCCGAGATAAATTAGCTCAAAGTGGACGGTTAGTGTGCAAGGCTGGTGGAGCAATGGCCGCGGGGCTGCGGCTACTCAACTTCGAGCCAACTTATCTCGGTTCTTGGGAAAGATATCAAAAAGTTGTCAACTGATAAAATATTGCTGGTATTATGACAAACATTTTATCAGTGGACAAGTTTTTGATATCTTTCACAGGAACCGAGATAATATGAGTCAAAGTTGACTATTTTCGGTCTGAGGTTTAGCCAGATAGCCGCGGCCGTGCTGGGTCCTCGGTTAGCCGTCTGTTCCAAGAGCCATATGGCAATTGTACTACCTCTTCGGTTTTGCCTTCCTTCTACATACATAGAAGAGGAGAATTTTCGTTCTTTTTCTCCTCTCTTTCGGGGCGGCTGGTTGCTTAGACCCCATAAACGAGAGACCATACAAAATGAAGAGACGGTCCCCCACCCCTCCCTCCTTACGAGAGCAGCCACCTGCTCTTCTCAGTGTCTCCCCCACGACGACTTCATGAATAGACGTCTAAATAGAGCTTTCCATGAGATCCTTCTGAATGGATTTCTGGAAAGTCCTTTTCCGTTTATTTTTCTGATTATTCTCTTACCCAATATTATCCCTAGAAACTGTATTGATTTTCTATTATTCCAATTATCCTGATGGCTCTACCAACTCGGTGTATCGTAAGGTTTGGTGGCTGAAGGACCGAGTTGTCGAAGAATGGTTTCATAACCGGCTCGGATACATCAAAAAACTGTGGTTACGTTTTACGGAATTCTTGCTCCATGGCTGGCTGGCGCAAAAGAAACTCTAAATAACTCTCGAGCTGACTAAATACAAGATACCGATGCGAGGAAATAGAGTAAATCTTTACCTTAAAACTTAATTATCTCAGTTCTGGTAAGAGATATCAAAAAGTAGTCAACTGATAAAATGTTTATCATAATATCAGCTATATTTTAATAATTTACAAAATTTTGATATCTCTTACAGGAGCTGAGATAATTGAGCTCAAAGTTGTACAACTCTTAAAAATGTGTTTTTTTTTCAGTTTCGCGGCTTCAATGGAATCATCCACGGAATCGACCTTAAAAATTTTGATAAAAAACCCGTCTTCCGTTCAACATAATTGGATTCCATCAAACGGATGATATCACAGTTGAGATTGCTGCTTCATTGCTCAGGGAATCAAGGAGTTTGAAAATGTCGAAGAATGGAGTTTTGAAGATTCAAGAGATACTGGATACATCAACAGACAGCTCATAATGAGTTTTTCGGCAGGCTTGGAGAAACGTTGTATTTTTGTATCATTTGAAAATTTGCTTCTAAATAAATTTGTAACTATCTCGACGACGTCTTTTTTAGTATTTCAGAAGCTCTGGACATGTCCATTTCAGAGCCGCCAGCTAGCCGCCGTATAAGCCACCGTCTCTAATAGAGTCACACCATTAACTTTAAGCCAATTTATCTTGGTTCTTGTAAGAGATAATCAAAAGTGGTCAACTAACAAAATGTTACTGATATTATGATGAACATTTTATCAGTTGATTACTTTTTGATATCGTTTATAAAAACCAAGATAAATTGGCTCAAAGTTGACGGTTGGTGTGCGAGGCTAGCGGAGCAGTGGCGGCCTGGCGGCGGCTACTCAACTATGATTTGATTTATCTCGATTACTGTAAGAGATATCAAAAAATGGTCAACTAGTAAAATGTTTATCATTATATCAGCAATATTTTCATAGTTGACAAATTTTTGATATCGTGTACAGGAACCAAGATAAATTGGCTCAAAGTTGACGGTCGTTGTGCGAGGCAGATGGAGCAGCGGCGGCGGGGCGGCGGCTACTCAACTTTGAGTTGATTTATCTCGGTTACGGTAAGAGGAATCAAAATGTGTTTAACTGATAAAATTTAGGTAATATTATGATGAACATTTCATCAGTTTATCATATTTTGATATCTTTCACAGAAAATGAGATAATTTGACTCAAAGTTGTTGGTCAGAATGGAAGGAGGTGTCGTCTTCTCCTTTAAGGGATCTCTACGTAGCAACCTAGCCTTTCAAATCTTCCATTTTGGACACTCACGTAGGTCAAGAGATCAAACCTTCCCTCTTTCCTGCCTCTTCTGGTTGCACCTGGTCATTAGATTGAGCAGGATAGGTCAAAGACTCATTAGGTAAGAGACAACACAAAATGAAGAGACGGTCTCTCCCGACGCCTTCCTCCCTCCCTTCATTAGCAGAAGCCTTCTCTTCTCACTTACCTTCTGACGACGACTTCCTGCATAGACGTCTTTTTGGAGCTTTCCAAGAAATCCTTCTGCATGGATTTCTGGAAAGTTCCTATATTTTTCTGATTATTCTCTTCTTTCTTTATCCTAATTATCCCTATTATCCCTCTATTGATTTTCTATTATTCCTATTTTCCTGGAATCAAAGACCTGACCAGAAAGCCAAGTATATGGAAACTAGAGCATGCAATAAGCGACAAAGATCATCTGGAGCTGTCAATCAGACAACATCCACGACGAATGAAGCTTCCAAGCTCCAATCAACGAAGAAGATCCCATAAGTTTGGTATGGAATATCCAGGAAGATTGCAATTCTCGGATTGAGCTCATTTTCAACGCGAAGTTGACACTCAGGATAGCCTTGAGATTCGGAGCAGTACCATCTATCACCAAGATCGGAAGCTGCTCTCCATCATGGTCATCAATGCGGTCACATGCAACATGACGCTGATGTGCCAGATGCAATGTTTTCAGTGGACCGATTCAGACAGCGGTGAGTTTTTAAATTTTTGATGCTTTGAAAAAATGGTTAATTTTGCAGATGAGAAATTGGCGTCTTCCGGAGATCCAAATGTTTCGAGGACAGTTCCCTTTGAAGGTGGTTGGAATTGGAATGTCCGTAGCGTTCATCGGATTCCACTATCGTCAAGTTACCTTTGAGCACTCTATGCAAATGCACTGGCCGGTTTTATTTAGAGCTTTGCTGCGGCTTGTGCCAACGTCAGCACCGAGCAAATGTGCCAGAAAATGCTTGATTTGCCTCACATACGACAAATTTAGGGGTTTTTTCTTAACATTGCCTTGTGTATTTTAGCTCAATTTCTTCTATTATGCACCTTGAATTCACAACCCTAACCTGTGTTCTTTTGAATAAATTTGTAACTATCTCGATGACCTTGTTTTTGCTGTATTTCAGAAGTTTGGGAGATGTTCTAGAAGCGTTCGAAGCCATAGCATGTTTTCGGAACTGTCAGCCAGCCGCCAGTCAGCCGCCGGAAATGCCACCTTATCTAGAGGAGGCATGACGTCAACTTTAATCCATTATACCTCGGTTACTGTAAGAGACATCGAAAAGTGGTCAACTGATAAAATGTTGCTGATATCATGATCAAGATTTTGTTTGTCAATTATTTTTTGATATCTTTTACAAGAACCGAAATAATTGAGCTCAAAGTTGGCTGTCGGTGTGCGAGTGTGGTGGAGCAGAGGCGGCGGGGCGGCGGCTACTCACCTTTGAGTTGATTTATCTCGGTTACTGTAAACGATATCAAAAAGTGGTCAACTAGTAAAATGCTTATCATAATATTAGGTATATTTTATCAATTGACAATTTCTTGATACCTTATACAGTAACCGAGATGAAGCGGCTCAAAATGGACGGGCAGAAAGCATGGCTGGTGGAGCGGCGGCCGACCGGCGGCTACAGAGATGGAAAGGCGGGGTGGCGGCTACTCAACTTTGAGCTAACTTATCTCGGTTACGGTACAAGATATCAAAAAGTAGTTAACTAACAAAATATGTATCATTATATCAGCTATGTTTTATCAGTTGACAGGTTTTTGATATCTTTTACAAGAACCGAAATAAAAGGGCTCAAAATGGACGGGCAGAAAGCGTGGCTGGTGGAGCAGCGGCGGTGGGGCGGCGGCTACTTAGCTTTGAGTTGATTTATCTCGGTTACTGTGAGAGTTATCAAAAAATAATCAACTAAGAAAATGTTTATCATTATATCAGCTATATTTTATCAGTTGACAGGTTTTTGATATCTTTTACAGGAACCGAGATAAGTTGGCTTGAAGTTGATGGTCGGAATAGAGGTAGGTGTCGTCTTCCCCTTCAAGGGATCTTCAGATAGCAAAGTAGCCTTTTAAATCTCCCATTTTCGGCATTCGCATAGATCAAGAAACTACAGTTTTCCTCTTTCCTGCCTCTTCTGGTTTCACCTGGTCATTAGATTGAGCAGGATAGATACAAAGCGAGAGACAACACAAAATAAAGAGACAGTCCCTCCCCTGAACTCCCTTCATTAGCAGAAGCCTTCTCTTCTCACTTTCCCCTTTTCGACGACTTCATGAATAGACGTCTATTTTGGAGCTTTCCAAGAAATCCTTCTGAATGGATTTCTGGAAAGTTCTTTTCCCCTTTATTTTCCTGATTATTCTCTACCCCCCTATATTGTCCCTATTTTCCTGACATTCTCCCTTACTCTTCTTATATTCTACTAGTTATTCTAAAACCCTAATCAACATCCAAACAAACGGTGGTTTTTCCAAAAAGCCATTGATGTCCAGGAACACAGCAAATTTGAAAAAAAAAGCCAGGTAGAAACTATAAAAGATGCGAGCAACACAATTTTCATTAGCCGATTTTCAGCAGGATCCGGGAAAGCTGTCCAATCTTACACTTCTTGGGTGTGTTGGGGGGTGCTTCTGCTTGTGCAAGAACTAATCCAACTCCGAGAAACCACAACACCCCGGAAAGCGAGATGGAACATGGACATGTCGTCGCAGCTGAACATCCTGCGCCAGCAGCACGTCCAAGGAAACAAGAAGGAAGAAGATTCTGGATATAAGTTCCGAAATCCGGATAACTGGCCACACATTTGAAGCAAGAACTATGCTCCAGTATTAATGCTTAATATCCTTCTTTTCATATCATTCCTGTTAATTGAAAAGCTTCCAAGATTTTCATACTACACAGTCAACAACATAGTGATGCAACTATTTGTTCACAACTTTTTCCAAGTGTTATCTGGCTGTTTCAATGTCAATCATCGAATTTATCCCCTTGCTTTTTAAATAAATTTGTAACTATCTCGATGACGTCTTTTTTTGTATTTCAGAAGCTTGGGAGATGTTCCCACGAGCACTCAAGCAGCAAGTTCTCAGAACCGTCAGCCAGCCGCCTTCCATCCGCCGTAAGAGTCACTGTCTCTAACAGAGGCATGTCGTCAACTTTAAGCTCAATTATCTTGGCTCCTGTAATTGATATCAAAAAGTGGTCAACTGATAAAATGTTGGTGATATCACGATACATTTTTTATTAGTTGACTGCTTTTTCATAGCTCTCAAGGTAGCTGAGATAAATGAGCTCAAAGTTGATAGGTCGGTGTGCGAGGCTGGTAGAGCAGCGGCGGCGGGGCGGGGTGGCTACTCAACTTTGAATCGAATTATCCCAGTTCCTGGGCAAGATAGAAAAAAGTGGTCAACTAATAAAATGTTGCCCACAATAAAATCAACATTTTATCAGTTTATCACTTTTTGATATCTTTGACAGGAATCGAGATAATTGAGCTCAAAGTAGACGGTTCAAGAGGCAAGGCCGGTGGAGCGGCAACAACTGAGCGGCGGCTGAATAACGGCTGTCATGGTGAAGCCGCATATAAAACTACAAATCGATTCCTCTTCTCCCTTTTTCCGTGTCTTCTGGAGCAAGGCTGCTCCGGGTAGCTAGGCAACTAGACCCTTTTGGCGAGAGAACCCCCAGGACTCACATCTTCTCTTCTCAGTTTCTTCCCCACGACGACTTTCTGAATAGACGTCTTTTTGGGAGCTTTCTATGAAATCCTTCTGAATGGATTTCTGGAAAGTTCTTTCCACTTTATTTTTCTGATTGTTCTCTTCTCCCTATGTTATCCCTATTATTCCCTATAAATCCTAGAAATTAATGGATTTTTTCTATTTCTACATGGATCTTATACCAGACAGCAGAATGGACCAAGAAATTGGAATTGGTTGTGATCATCCAGACACCAACAGTCCGCATTTCTAAGGTGATTCACAAAGATTAGAAGGAGTGATGGATTGTAATGTGCAAAAGATCAGAAGGATGGTAAAAAATTTAAGAACCTTCAAAGCCATCAGGAAATTGTCGCAGTGCTGGAAACCGAGAGAAAAAAAGGTTGTGATGTACAGGAACAAGACAGAGCAAGACGATACTGCCGAGTATAAAAATGTGAGTTTCAGATCAGAAAAATCTAGAAAGACCTATTTTTTCCAGAGAAATCTACTACAACGGGATCTTCCACCTAAGAAGCTCTCCAGCTTGAGTCAGGTGTATTGGGTGTTGGCTCTCAAATTGCTTCTTCATCTTCCGAAGATCACAGTCATCGTGAATTTTGGATTTTGTTAACTATTCATTTGTTCAAACATCGGCATGGTTCAACCCTTGTTACAACATTGTTTTTTTTTGGATTGCAATCAATAAATGGATTTGAATATGTATTCTTTTTCTGTAGTAATAGCATGAGAAATGCTTGGATCTTCCACCTCTGAAGTGAGGAAGTCTAAAGATACCATGAGAAATTCGAAAGAGCGCGTTTGCATCCTATCAGACAGTATAGGACAACCCATTTGGCCGGGTAACATGAAGCTAGGTGATTGAATAAGCTAGTTACTGTAGCTAGCTAACAAAGAAAGGCATATGACGCAGACATCAAGGACCAGGTGCATGTAAAATCGATGGCACCACATTTTGGATGCCTAGTCCTCTTCTTGGACCTTAGCTTTTTAGCTCAATCATCGTGCTAGGAGATCCCAGTTGTCCCCTCTCTTTTAGAGAAAAGGGCACACATAACTGCCTAGATCGTTCACACAACCTTCCTATGATCAAAAACTGCGTGTTTGTCCACTTCTGCACATTATACATGGCAAAAGAGGACACACATTACCTTTTCCGTCTCTCCTGAGGCAGCTAGATGCTAGACAACCAGACATTGAGCGAGAGAACAACACAACATGAAGAGACGGAAAAGAAAGAGAGATGAGGGACTCAGAGACCCCCAAATTGTCCCAATCGATTCATTTACTCCCCTCGACGACTTTCTGCAAAGACGTCTTTTAGGAGCTTTCCATGAGATCCTTTTGAATGGATTTCTGGAAAGTTCCTTCCCCTTTATTTTTCCTGAATATTCTCTTACCTCCTATATAGTTCTACCTCCTATATAGTTCTAAAATCCATGGAAATAATGCATTCCTACTATTCCTATTTTCAAAGATTCGATTTAATACAAAGCGCAACAAAGTTTCCGTAAGTTTAATCCCCTTTTTGCCCTCTCAAGCCGTCTACTATTTATCTGATTTCCTGTGAAATATTTTAAAAACTGGTCAACTGATAAAATGTTACTGATATTCTGATGTAGATTTTATCAGCTAACAAATTTTCCCTATCTTTAATGAGAATCGAGATAAATTGGTTCAAAGTTAGGCGCCGCTTTTGAGCCCAGATATCTGGTTTCCTGTAAACGATCTCAAAATAATTAACTGATGAAATGTTGTTGATATTATGATAAATGATATAATGATAAATAAATAATGATGAATATATAATGATATAATGATAAATAAACCCTCAAGCTTATCATTTTTTATTTCAGACCGCGTCCTCCTTCTCTCA
The DNA here is from genome assembly GCA_027920645.1 of Caenorhabditis nigoni. NCBI lineage: Eukaryota > Metazoa > Nematoda > Chromadorea > Rhabditida > Rhabditidae > Caenorhabditis > Caenorhabditis nigoni. The sequence goes on along the minus strand of CP115866.1, from coordinate 2,942,571 downwards.
CAGTCTCCAACGTAGTGGATACATCTATCTCAAAGGACGGAGACAAAGAAGCGTGAGTTTTCGTTTCATTTCTGAAAAATCAACTGAAAATGCAAGAATTTCGACAAAAATTACCTTTTCTTGAAGAAAATCGCTGAGGAGTTAGCCTAGGAGTTAGAAAATTCAATTTTACGAAATAGACGACCACCAGCTAACTCACTGAACCAAATCTTATAGTTTTTGAGTCATATATTGATTGTTTTGGACCACTTTACACCACAACTTTCTGAATTTCAGGGATCGTCATCCATCTCTACCTGGATCAAAAAAAGGAGAGGATTCAAGAAGCGAAGAAGCTTCTTTGGGCAAGGATTCAAATATCCAATCGTGAGTTTTTCTGGCAATTCTGTAAATTTGCTTTGAACGGGGGAGAGGTTTCGCCTAAAAAATTCCGCTTTTCTGGAAAAAAAGGCATAGGACAGCAGACAAAACAATCTTCAAACCTTCTAACTCTTTCCTCGATTCTAAAATATCCCTTTTATGAAATATCAGATCACAATATCAGATCACCATCTAGCTCGCTGGACAAAATCATAGCTTTTGAGCCACATAGGGATTGTTTTGAACCACAATACACCCCCTCCTCCACTTAAATTATTTTTTGATTCTCAGTGATCGCGTTCCATCTCGTCTTGGATCAAAAGGCGGGGAAGATTCAAGAAGCGAAGAAGCTTCCAACGGAATGGGCTCGAGCACAATTGCCGGAACGCCAGGTTCAATTTCGACGTGCGGGACGAGGCGACTCTGCGATATTGGAGTAGGTTTTCTTCAAAAACTGACTCCGCATTGTCTCAAAAAGCAATTTTTTTGCAGTTCGACACCATGAAAGTCTCGCCAGAGCTCTTCGTGAATACGGATGGAACATGGGTTTCCGCATTTGAATGAAGTGAGTTTTACAAATTATGTGACAAATCCTGAATGAGGAAATTTCAGTGAGTGCTCCACCAACTTGTTGCTCCCCTGTCAATTTTTGGATGTTTCATTTTATTTCACATATTTGTTGACCAAAATAAAATTGAACTTTTCAATAAATTTGTAACTATCTCGACGACCGTTTTTTTTTGTATTTCAGAAGCTAAATTAGAGTTTAGAAATGTCCGTTTTAGAGCCACCAGCGAGCCGCCGTAAGAGCGGGCGTCGCTAATAGAGGCAAGTCACAACTTTAAGCCCATATATCTTGATTGCTGACGAAGATATCAAATAGTGGCCAACTAATGAAATTTTTAACATAATGTCATGATCATTTTATTAGTTGATCACTTTTCGATAACTTTTACAGTAGCCGAGATATATAAGCTCAAAAGTAATGGCGCGAGGCCGGTGAAGCGGCAGCAACTGAGCGGCGGCTGAATAACGGTTGTCGTGGTGAAGCCCTGCTTCCTTTATGCATATGAAACTACGAATCGATTCGTCTTCTCCCTTTTTCGGTGTCTTCTGGCCCAGGCTGCTCCGGGTTGCTGGGCAACTGGACCTCGAATGAAAGAGCACTAAAATGAAGAGACAGCTGAAAAATTGATGTTCGGGGGACAACACACATCTATGTTCCTCAGTTTCACCTTCTGAACAGCCGTCTTTTTGGAGCTTTCCAAGATATCCTTCTGCATGGATTTCTGGAATGTTCTTCCTCCTTATTTTTCCTGAATATTCTCTTCTCCCTATTTAATCCTAATTATCCCTAAAAATCCTTTAAATTAATGGATTTTTTCTATTTCTATATGGATCTCCAAATCGGACAGCAGGATGGACCAAGAAATTGAAATTGGTCCTGATCATCCAAACAACAATAGTCCCCGACTGTAAGGTGATAAGCTGATTCACAAAGATCAGAAGGAGCGATGGATTGTAATGTGGAGAAGATCAGAAGGATGGTATTAGAAATTGAAGCGGAAAGCGAGAGAAAGAAAGGTTGCGATGTACAAGAACAAGATGCAGCAAGTCAATACTGCGGGGTATGAAAAATGTGAGTTTCAGATCAGAAAAATCTTTTTAAAAAATCCTTTTTTTTCAGAGAATCCTTCCTGGAACATCGTTGGAGGCTTCATCCTGTGGCAATCTCATGCGAGTTGAACTGGACGGAAAAATATTGGGAGTTCGCCTTCAAGCTACTTCTGCATCTTCCGAAGATCACAAAATCATCGAAAAGTTTGAATTTTGTTAATTTCTGCAGATTTTTCAATCCAATAAACTTACTCAAAAGGTCCTCACTTGGTTCAACCCATGCTATCTCATTGTATTTTTTCCCAATTCCCATGAATAAATGAAATTTAATATGTTCTTTTTCTGTATTAAATTCAGTTATAGCATTTGAAATCTTGGGATTTTCAAACTCCGAAAAGATAGGGGCTCAAAGATCCCATGAGAAATTCGCTGGAGCGCGTTTGTACCCTATCAGACAGTATCGGACCACCCATCTGGCCGGGTAACTTGAAGCTAGCTGATTGAATAAGCTAGCTACTGTAGCTAGCTAACAAAGAAGGGCATATGACGCAGACATCGACCAGGTGCATGTAAATTGATGGCACCACATTTTGGATGCCTAGTCCTCTTCTTGGACCTTAGCTTTTTAGCTCAATCATCGTGCTAGGAGATCCCAGTTGTCCCCTCTCCTTTAGAGAATAGGACACATATGACTGCCTAGATCATTCACACAACCTTCCCATGGTCAACAACTGCGTGTTTGTCCATTTCTGCATATTATACATGGCAAAAGAGGACGAACGCTCCCTTTATTGTCTCTCCTGCGCCCCTAGACAACGAGGCACTGAGCGTGAGAACAACACAAAATGAAGAGACGGAAAAGAAAGAGAGGCGAGGGACACAGAGACCCCCAAATTGTCCCGATCGAATCATTTACTCCCCTCGACGACTTTCTGAATAGACGTCTTTTTTGGAGCTTTCCACGAGATCCTTCTGCATGGATTTCTGGAAAGTTCCTTCCCCTTTATTTTTCCTGAATATTCTATCCTATATAATTTTTTAAAGTCCTAAAAATTCATGGATTCTCTGTTATTCCAATATTCGAACCAAGAAGCACCACAGAGGGTCACTTTCATCTTACCGGGATCACCAATCATTCCCGTGCCGGGATCAGCTTTCAGAGCATTCACGTCACGGACCGAGTGAGGACTACATCCACAGACTACATCCGAGAAGGAAGATTTTGATGGGTTCGAACTAGAGAAGAGGACAACTGATTTGTGAGTTTTTATTTCTTGGGATTTTTTCTATCTGTTGCTTCCGCTTTTCAGGTGGCAAAACCACAAAACTTCGCGGTTCAATCCAATTCATATTTGGGTCTATTCTCGGTGAGTTTTAAGATTTATCTATAGTTCAAAGAATTCGTTTTGTAGATCGCTGCGCTACAAGTTGTGGAAGTTGGCTTGATAATCCACTGGCCAGTCCATGAAGTCATTTGCATCACATTCGGGAAGGTTTTTTCGACGGAGTGGATTTCAATGGAAATTGGAGCTGACTGAGGAGAAGTGTGATATGTTGAATATCTTATATTGTTTTTGATTGTGTAATTTTAATTTTTCTAATAAATTTGTAACTATCTCGACGGCGTCTTTTTTTTGTACTTCAAAAACTGAATTAGACTTGGAAGATGTCCCTTTTAAAGCCTCCAGGAATGTAAGATCCAGGAATGTACCCCCGAAGCTCATCTCGATTTCTTTAAGCTCAATCATCTCGATTCCTGTAAAAGATATCAAAAAGAAGTGAACTAACAAAATGTTTGTTTTATTAAGATGAACATTTTATCAGTTGACAGAATTCTGATATCTTTTATAGGAACAATGATCATTGAGCTCAATTTAATTGGCCAACTTGCACGGAACAGCGGGGGAGCGGTGGTCGTCATGGTGAAGTCCGGCTTCCGAAGACGTCTTTTGCATATGAGACCCCAAATCGATTCCTAATTTCCGTCTCTCCTGGGCAGCTAAATGCTAGACAACGAGGCACTGGACGAGAGAACAACACACAATGAAAAGACGGAAAAGAAAGAGAGAGAGAGAAGGACGCAGAGACAACACAGGTCTTTTCTTCAACCATATTGATTATACTCTCCCCTCGACGACTTTCTGAATAGACGTCTTTTTTGGAGCTTTCCACGAGATCCTTCTGCATGGATTTCTGGAAAGTTCCTTCCCCTTTATTTTTCCTGAATATTCTGTACTTTCTATATAGTCCTATTCCTCAAAAATCCTAGAAAATAATGGATTTCTGCTATTTTAATTTTCGGATCAAGAAACACCACAGAGAGTAACTTTCATCTTACCGGGATCACCAATCATTCCCGTGCCGGGATCAGCATTCAGAGCATTCACGTCACGGACCGAGAAAGAAGCATTTGATGGGTTCGAACTAGAGAAGAGGACAACATTTTTGTGAGTTTTGATTTCTTGGCACTTTTATCCATACATTGCTTCCGCTTTTCAGGTGGAAAAACCACAAAACTTCGCGGTTCGATTCAATCCTTATTTGGGTCTGTTCTCGGTGAGTTTTGGGAGGCCTCTATAGTTCAAAAATTGATATTCGTAGATCGCTGCGCTCCAAGTTGTGGAAGATGGCTTGATAATCCACTGGCCAGTCCATGAAGTCCTTTGCATCACATTCGGGAAGGGTTTTTCGACGGAGTGGGTTTCAATGGAAATCGAAGCTGACCGAGGAGGAGTGTGATATGTTGAATATCTTATATTGTTTTTGATTGTGTAATTTAATTTTTTCAAATAAATTTGTAACTATCTCGACGACGTCATTTTTTGTACTTCAAAAACTGAAATAGAGTAGGAAGATGTCCCTTTTAAAGCCGGCAGCCAATGACCTCCAGGAATGTAAGATCCAGGAATGTACCCCCGAAGCTCATCTCGATTTCTTTAAGCTCAATCATCTCGATTCCTGTAAAAGATATCAAAAAGTAGTCCACTGATAAAATGTTGCTAATATCGCAATGATCATTTTATCAGTTGACAGCTTTCTGATATCTTTTATAGGAACCGAGATAAATTGATTATTGAGCTCAGTTTTAATGGCCAAGTTGCACGGAACAGCGGGGGAGCGGTGGCGGCGGTGCGGCGGCTGAATAACGGTCGTCATGGTGAAGTCCGGCTTCCGAAGACGTCTGTTGCATATGAGATCCCAAATCGATTCCTAATTTCCGTCTCTCCTAGGGCAGCTAGATGCTAGACAACGAGGCACTGAGCGAGAGAACAACACAAAATGAAGAGACGGAAGAGAAAGAGAGAAAGGCGAGGGACGCAGAGACAACGCAGGTCTTTTCTTCAACCATATTGATCATACTCTCCCCTCGACGACTTCCCGAATAGACGTCTTTTTAGGAGCTTTCCACGAGATCCTTCTGCATGGATTTCTGGAAAGTTCCCCTTTATTTTTCCTGAATATTCTATCCTATATTATTTTTTTAAATCCTAAAAATTCATGGAATTTCTGTTATTTCAAAGAGTTGGTTCAAAAAAACAGTTTCCGTAAGTTTAATTCCTCTTTTTGCCCTCTCAACCCGTCTATTTTGAGCCCATTTATCTCATTTTCTGTAAAATATTTTGAAAACTAGTCAACTGATAAAATTTTACGGATATCCTGATGAAGATTTTATCAGTTAACAAATTTTCCCTATATATATATATTTATTGATAAAGGGCCGAAGCCACTGATATAATCAATGTACAGTAACAGGTTAGTAATTGGTAGGGTTTAGAATCAAAAAGGGGGTCAGATTTACATAAAAAAGATTAGTTTTAAAAGACTGAGAAGAGATAATGTTGGGAAAGGCTAATTGGGGGAGGGAGTTCCAGCAGGAAATAATTCTTGAGGTAAAAAATTGAGAAGAAATTTTACTGGAGGAAATTTTCAATTTGGAACGGATATTGAAAGGGTGCCTACGGAGATTAGTAATAGGGGAGGGACAAATAAATAAATCATGATTCACAATTACTTCACGGGATACTAATACCTTATACAGGAAAACTAAATCGGCAATGAGCCTGCGATATTCTAGAGATTCTAAATTACAATCATTCAAACAATCAAAGTAAGAGATGTAGGGCTTATTAAATTTACTATAACATCTGAATAAAAATGATTTTTGAACACTTTCAAGTAATCTAATGTGATCTTTGAGGATGGGGGAAAATACAATAGTACCATATTCAAGGATAGGACGAATATAAATAATGAAACATTTTACAAAGACGTCAATAGTAGAACGGCGGAGGACATTAAAGAAAATATTTACTCGTTGGTGTGCCTTTCGAAGAGTGGTAGCGAGGTGCTCAGAGAAGGAAAGACCGGAGCCGAGTATTACTCCAAGATCACGAATTTTGTCCACAGTTGGAAAGATCTCATCGTTAATTGAGAAAGTAGGGTTAGTGTTAGTTAATCGTTTTCTATGACAAAAAGAGATAGCTTCACACTTTGATGGGGCAACACTCATCTGCCAAGAATCACACCAAGCTTCAAGCTTTTCAAGATCATTTTCAATATCATCAGCATTAGTTGAAAACAACTTCAAATCATCTGCATAGAGCAGAAAATTAGAAGCAAAACTATCTCCAATATCATTAACAAAAATAAGAAACAATAGTGGTCCGAGAACTGATCCTTGAGGAACTCCCGAGAGCACTTTTGCCTCCTCAGATAACTTTCCGTTAACGTTGATTTGTTGTGTACGATCAGTTAGGAAGGAGCAAAGCCAGTTATGCATTTCAGAGCTGATGCCATAAGATGTTAGTTTTTGCAAAAGTTTCTTAGTTGAAACAGTATCGAATGCCTTTTTAAAGTCAATATAGACACTGTGAGTGGTAGCTTTGGAGACGAAGTTATTGAGCAGAGAAGCTTGATAGGAGAGAAGTTGGGACTCTGTTCCTCTGTTTGATCGGAATCCGAATTGACAGTTTGTAAGAAGACTGTTATCATTGAAAAAGGAGATAAGATGTTTATGGAGAATTTTCTCCATTAGTTTACCGACTGAAGAGGTGAGAGAAATTGGTCTATAATTACTAGGATCAGTCTTGGCTCCTTTTTTATGTAGTGGTCTTACAATGGCTGTTTTCCAACTGTGAGGAATACATGCAGTTCGATAGGATTCAGAGAAGATGATAGAGAGTGGAATGGAGATAGCCGTGCAAGTCTTCTTGAGAAAAATAGCTGGCAAATTTTCCGGAGTGGTGTTGACTTTTGGGGAAAGTTTTGAAAGCATGAGTTCCATGGTACAAGGGTCAAAGATAGGAGCGTCCATAAGAGCATTAGTACGAAGAGGGAAAGATGGTTCGTTACCGTCATCAGTAGTAAAGACTGCGGAGAAACATTCAGAGAAGAGTGATGCTTTGCGTGAATCATCGTTCACCGGAGAGTTGGAAGAATCTTTCAAAACTCCAATGTCCGACGAATTTTTATAACGGGAATTAATATATTTGAAAAAGTCTCTGGCATTCCCATTACTCAGGTGTTTTTCCACAGTTTTAGTTTCTTCAGACTGGAGCAGAGATTTAAGCTTGCTAGCAATTAGCTTGTATTCGGTAGAATTACCTTCTTTGCGCCACAGTCTAAGTTTTTGTTTTTGAAGTTTGAGTACTGGGTAGGCATGAGTTCTGGATAGAGGGTTAATTCTTTTCACAGGAACAAAGCGTTCAATCAAGTCGTGGCAAATGCGCAAGAAGGAGTCATACATGTCATTAACAGAAAGAGTAGAGAAAACAAAGTCCCAATCAATGTTAGCGAGGTGAAAGTTAATGTTATCATAATCTGCTTTGTGGAATTTTCGAATGGTTTTATAATTTTTAGTTAATCTGCGAGATACCGAGAGCGTGAAGCTTATCAGTTTATGATCACTGAATAAGTCCCCAACAGTCAGTTCTTTAAAGATGTTGGTGTTAGTAAGGCACAAGTCAAGGATGTTGTCAGGGTTAAGGCGGGTTGGTTCGCAAACATGCTGAGTCAAGCCATGCTTTGTAACAAAGGACAGAAAACGCTTACATTGTGAGTCATCAGCAGTAAGAGAGGACCAGTTAATATGAGGGAGATTGAAATCACCGACTATAACTGTGTGTTTATGAGTTAGTAGCAAATATTCGAGAGATTCAACCAACTTTTCGAGACAATTTGCATGACTTGGATGGTAAACGACCACAACTCGAACTGTCGTTCCGCCAATGAGAACGTCGATACCTGAAATTTCGATGGCAGAAAAACGATCGGGAATTTGAATAGGTAAGAATTTGATTTGTTTGGATACTAGTAATGCTACTCCTCCACCATGTCTATTACGATCTTTACGTAGAACAGAGAAAGTGTTGGAAATGGATAATAAAGAGTCGGGAAAACTAGAGTCTAACTTTGTTTCTGTGAGAGCAAATATATCAAACTTATGTGATTCTATAGACAGTTCAAGTAGAGGGATTTTGTTTTTAATTGAGAAACAGTTAGCGTAACCGATGGAAATAAACTTTACTGGTTTGTTTTTTGTTCCTTGACGGTCCACGGCCAAGGTGATTGGTTGGGTTTGTAAGGGATCTTGACGACTTCGAGGTTGCGGACGGTGTAGAGACGGAGCTGCTTTTCGTTGTTGAGACGGATGACTTCCTTCCAGGCTGAGCGATATTTGATGAGTTCCGGTTTTGATAAGTCCGGACGAATAATGGCTGTTTTGAATTGTGGAATCTTCTGCTTGAGAGTTTCCGACTGAGAAAGGAGCTTTCGAGCATCTTCCGGTGACTGCGTTTGAAGTTTCAGTAGAGGTGGAGAGTTTGCAAGAGGAATCCGAAAAACCGAAATTTCTCCAGAAACTTGACTCTCCTTGGCGATGAGTGTTCCGATTTCGGCGTCAGCGGTGACGTCACCGGAAAATTGAGCATTTCTGACGATAACAGCACACTTACGTGAGTCAGACTGTTGAGCCAAGGCGGCAGCTTTCATCATCGATAATTGGGTTGTTGGAGCAGCAAAAGATTTTGCAACCGATTTCGCTGCAACCGATTTCGCATATAATAAGAACCGAGATAAATTGGAATTTTTAATACTATGTATTCTGAAGGCTCTATCTTGCTCCCGAAGCGAGTTATGGAGCTGTGCTCAAAGTTAAGAGGTCGGCGGCCGAGCCGATTTATCTCGGCTCCCATAAAAGTTATCAAAAAGTAGTTAACTGATAAAATGTTGCTGATATTGTGATAAACATTTTACTAGTTGACAACTTTTTGATATCGTTTACAGGAAGCTAGATAAATTGGCTTAAAGTCAGCATCAGAATGTGACGAAACATTTTTTCTGCTATTCTCCCCGATTCCAGGATTCGAGAAGCCCAAGAAGATAGAGAAGATCGTCAAGATCAACTTCATCGAGATGTTGAAGACCGATTGCCGGAACGGCAGGTTCGCTACCAAAGAGCGCCGGAACCGCCAGCCGTCCACGCCCCATTCAATTTCGACGTGCGCGACGAAGCGACTCTGCGCTACTGGAGTAGGTTTTCTTTAAACATTGAATTTTCTCAAAGCAAATTTTTTCAGTTCGCCATCATGAAAGTCTGGCGAGAGCACTCCGTGAATACGGATGGAACATGGGTTTCCGCATTTGAATGGAGTGAGTTTTACGATTTATGTGACAAATCCTGAATAAGGAAATTTCAGTGTCGACTATTTTCCTGGCTCCACCAACTTGTTGCTCCCCTGTCAATTTTTGGATGTTTCATTTTATTTCATTTGTTGACCAAAATGAATAATATTCTCTTTTCAATAAATTTGTAACTATCTCGATGACGTCTTTTTTTTCAGTAGCTAAATTGGGGTTTGAAAAGGTCCATTTCAGAGCCCGGCAGCTAACCATCATAAAATCCAGGGGTACCCTCAGCTTCAAACCAATTTATCTCAGTTCCTGTAAAAGATATAAAAAAGTAATCAACTAATAAAATGTTTAACAGAATGTCATAAACATTTTAACAGTTGACCACTTTTTGATATTTCTTACAGGAAGCGAGATAAATTAACTCAAAATGATGAGGTCGGCAGCCGACGACACAGAACTCTGCCGACTAGCGCCGACTTGTCAATTTTAAGCCCATATATCTCGGTTCCTGTAAAAGATATTATGAGGTAGTCAACTAAGAAAATGTTTATAATAATATCAGTAACATTTTATTAGTTGACCACTTTTTGATATCTCTTACAAGAGCCGAGCTAAATTGTCTCAAAGTCTATGGTAGGGTGCAAGGTCGATGGGGCGGCGGCGGAGCGGCGGCGGAGCGGCGGCTGAATAACAGTCGTCATGGAAAATCGTCTTTGTCCTAGTTCTGCTTCCGAAGACGTATTCATACATATGAAACCACGAATCGATTCATTTTTTCCCTTTTTTCCGTCTCTTCTGGGACATGCTGCTCGGAGTAGCTAGGCAACTAGATCCTTTTGGCGAGAGAACCCCCGGGATACACTTCTTCGCTCCTCAGTTTCTCCCCCCAAGACGACTTTCTGAATAGACGTCATTCTGTAGCTTTCCAAGATATCCTTCTGCATGGATTTCTGGAATGTTCTTCCTCCTTATTTTTCCTGAATATTCTCTTCTCCCTATTTAATCCTAATTATCCCTAAAAATCCTTTAAATTAATGGATTTTTTCTATTTCTATATGGATCTCCAAATCGGACAGCAGGATGGACCATGAAATTGGATTTGGTCCTGATCATCCAAACAACGATAGTCCCCGACTGTAAGGTGATAAGGTGATTCACAAAGATCAGAAGGAACCATGAATTGTAATGTGGAGAAGATCAGAAGGATGGTTATAGAGATGAAGAGGTTATAGGTTCCTGAACAAGATACAGCAAGACGATATTGTCAAGTACAAAATAGTGAGTTTCAGATCGTCCGAAAAAATCTAGAAAACCTGTTTTTTTCAGTGAATCCTTCTTCAAAGACTACGGAAGCTCCAACCTGAACAAATTCATGTTATTCGAACCAAAGGGATTGGATGTTGGAACTGAAATTGCTTCTGCGTCTAATTTTGATTTTAAATGTTTTCTGTAATTTTTCACTTAATAAACTTATTCAAAGGGTCCTCACATGGTTCAACGATTGTTACCGCATTGTATTTTTATTGAATTCCCATTAATAAATGGATTTTTATTTGTTCCTTTTTTGTCTTAAATCGAGTAATATCATTTGAAATTTAGGGATCTTCAAACATGAAATATTCGACAGAGCGCGTTTGCAGTCTTTTTTCTGTTCCCCTTGAGACTACTATAGCTACAAGCTACTAAAAAATGGCCAGACATCAGGGATCGGGTGCCTTAAAAATCGACACGACCACATTTTTAGCTGTCTGGTCGGCTTTGAAGGTGTCCCAGGCAACTGGAACCACCTTGACAGATACATTTGAATTTCTAGTTGTCTTCTTGGACCTCTCAGCTCAATCCTCGTGCTACGAGATCCCAGTTGTTCTCTCTAGCTTGTCCACACAACCTTCCCAAGATCAAAAACTGCCTTTTTGTCCATTTCTGCACATTATACATAGAAAACAGCCCTCTCCACCTCTCCTGCGCGCCTAGGTGCTAGATAACAAGAGTGAAAGATAAGCACTTCCCTCTAACAGGCCACCGTATGGTGTCGGTGTTCCGAAGAGGGATGAAATTGAATACTTTGCATTGAAGGACGGCTTGAGTGACAGACGAGGCGAGAGAGATAGGGAGAGATGGAGGGTCCAGACAAAATGTGTCAAGTAATAAGATACCTGGGATTAGCTACCTCTAGATAACACACTCCAATGAACACTCATTGCCTTCTCACGACGACCGGACTGAATGGACGTCTTTTTGGAGCTTCCCAAGAAATCTTACTGTATAGAATTCTGGAAAGTTCTTCCCTTTATTTTTTCTGAAAATCTACTAATTCTACTCTTGGTTCCTAGAAATTTCTACGAAACCCTTGGAATGCTTTTTCTGATAATCATACTATTTCAAAAGGTGAGCGAACTTCTTCAGATTCTTAAAAATTCAAAAAAAAACTTTCGAATTCTAAAATTTCAATTTCACTTTGAATTTCGGTTCGAAAAATGTATTTCTCTGCAGATAAAATATGTCCACTAATGAAGCCAAGATTGCCGTGCCACAATCAATCGTCAACGGAATATTATGTGAGTATTTCAAAGTATTATCATAACATCAGTTATATTTTATCAGTTGACAACATTTTGATAACTTTCATGGGAGCCGAGATACCCATAACTCGGGAGCGAGATAGAGCCCGGAAGTCGGGAGCCCGGAAGTCGGAATTCCTGACATCTCTGGTGTGCGCCCTCCAAATGAGGGGGCGCGCTCACAGCTCCATAACTCGCTTCAGAAGCGAGATAGAGCCTTCTCATCTTCAGAATACATTGTTAAAAATTCTGAACCCGACGTCGGTCCAAAACTTCAATCCATCATAACTAGGTTCATTTTCATGCTAGAGAATTCATCTTACCACCATTCGAAAGCTCTCTTTTAGCTTAACACCGATTCTCTTTTTTGCACTATTGATACCTCCATTAAACTTATTTTTGACTTTCAGATGACTACTCCCGAAATGTTGGCACACCTACACCGACTTTCCAACAAAGGCACCGTTGAAATAGTCGGTGGCCGTGGATTTGATGTCGGAGATGCTTTGGTGGGATTCCTTAATCACCCTAACGCTGGAGGAAACGTGGAGCAGAAACTTCGTCAACTTTTGAACTTGAATCGAGGTCTCACAACGATCGAAATTGATGAATTGAAGCAAATGACGCTCGAAATGGAATCCACAAGAAAGGATTCAGATTCCAGGTCAAACACAATTTGAACGAAGTCGGAACTCAATTAACAATTATGGAGAACATTCCATACGGAGAACCACTCTATTTGGACGTAGAGAACACCTACAATTGTGACGGTAACGTAAACAGAAACCGTAAGATGCAATCCCGCCCAGCGCTTCTCACCATTCTGGACCCAGTCAACAAGATCGTCCTTTTGTGGCGAATCCAAGACACCAACATCGTCTTGGTCCAGGACAGGGTGAGAAGATTAGCCTTGAACCGCATGATTGTCACCTGGGGAAATGAAGAATGTTTGGGCCAATTCGAGCATCATAATCTTCAAAAACAGTGGAACCCCAATCGCCAAGTTTCGCTGAAGGACGCTTCTGGAATCTCCGGATTGATACTCACCAAGTTGGAAACTATGAGCAACTGGTGCAATATTAATCTCCGCCGCGATCAAAAGAAGTACGCTGCCTTGGATGGTTTGGATCCGAGACTATTTGAACGAAGAAGATGAAAAAGAAGATGAAGACTACTAAGGTAACTAAACAAACTCAGATACTCGAACTCTAACTCTTTCTTTTTCAGAACCTTCTATTCCGTTTTCGCAATCTTCTGTTCCAAGGACATGTCCTCCACAAACTGCACATTCTCATTGAACATTTGAAAAATATGAATATATTTTTATCCTTCATTTTGAATAAATTTGTAACTATCTCGACGACGTTTTTTTGTGTTTTAGAAGGATGCCCGTTTCAGAGCCGCCAGCCAGCCACCATAGAGTTTTACCGTAAACTTTGAGCTTAATTATCTCGGTTCCTGAGAGAGATATTAACAAGTGGTCAACTGATAAAATGTTTATCATATTATCAGCTACATTTTATTAGTTGACAAATTTTTGATATGTCTTATAGGAAACGAGATAATCGAGCTCAAAATACGAGAGACGCTGACGAGACTGTTAGACACACAAAACAAGAGACGTAACGCAGACTTTTAGAAATGATGATAAGGGAAACGGCCGAGATGGTTAGAGAAAAAGCAAATAATGGTAAATGAGATGGTTAGACAAATCAGCTAGATTAGAGACGCAGACGCTAGGTGGAAAATTGAGAGACTGTTAGAATGCGCTCTAATGAGAAAGCGAGAGAGTTCTAGCCCAGTGAGAGACGCAGAGGCGAAATGAGTCATATAGTCAATGATCATAGACCACCGAGCACGTCATAGGCTAGATGACCGCATATGCAATACCATTAAATTGCAGTTCGGTTAGAGAGTATGGAGGAAGGAGAGACACAGAGAGAAGCCGCAGGGAGTCATACATCCTGTTTTTTATTGAAAAAAGTAAACAAATTGAATCGATAAACTAGAGAAAACGGAATTTAAAGGTTCTAAGACTTGGAAGAGGATGAAGACGTAGATGATGCAGCAGTGTTGTCTTTTCTAGCAGTGAAATGTTCTCTCTTTCCAGTTGCATTGTCTTTTTTATCCATTGGGTATAGCATATCTGCATAGGACATTGAAGGTTTTGCTCCCTCGGTTTGCCTTGTGAGGTGTCATTTGAATCTGGTGTCCAACCTTTTTCAGCTGTTGGATGTGGCTTGACTGCTGGAGATGGCTGAGCCGAAGTGACACGTTTCGCAACTGGAGATGGAGAGGCTTTGCTGAACTACTTCCGCGATGGTTCTATGTGGGGTAGCTGGAGCAGCAGTAGGAGTCGTTGGCTCACTTGTGTCATTGTCTGATTTTGATAGCCTAGAAAGAGAAAGTTACCCGGAATCCCATAGAAATTTCAAAATTAGATAAATTCGAGGAATTTCAGGATTCGAAGGATTCCAAAGATTATTAATTTTTAAAACTCACCATCTCAAAGTTGCGAAATAACAATAGTATCGGGAAAGAGAATAATCAGAAAAATCAAGGGAAGAACTTTCCAGAATTCAAGACAGTAAGATTTCTTGGAAAGCTCAATTTAGACGTCTATTCAGAAAGTCGTCATGGAAAAATGAGTGGTTTTGAATAGAAGGTCTCTTTTTATATGTGGTTTGTGTGGCGTCAGATAGATAGCAGAAAATATGAAGACGTAGAGAAAGAGAGCCTATCAGTGGTCTATGATCATTGAAAACTGTGACTCATTTGGGCTCTGCGTCTCTCACTGGGCGTCTACTCTATCGCTTTCTCATTAGAGCGCATTCTAACAGTCTCTGAATTTTCCATCGTTTTCAATCTAACGTCTGCGTCTCAAATCTAGTTGATTTGTCTAACCATCTAGGCTATCTCCCTATTGGAAAGTCTGCGTGTCTTCTGTTTCCTCTAGCTCGTCAGCTAATATAAGATTCCAAGATTCAAAAGAGGCATTTAATAAAGTCCTGAAATTTCCATTTAAAAGAACATTTGGCTCTATATGATTTCAGCGGTCCCTAGAGAAAATAGCGGTCCGAAGTGAAAATAGCGGTCCGCAGGGAATATAACGGTCCGGGGAGAATATAGCGGTCCGAAATGAAAGTTGACACTGAGATTCAGGAATCACTTGTAAAACTTGTTTTCAATCAATTTTCGATTAGTAATGAAATTTGGTAATTTTTCCTAGTTAATTGAAGGCAAGTTATCATTTGTTGCTATGATCGATTCCTAGTTAATTGACATTTATATATAGGAAAGGGGGAATTTCAAAATTTTTTAAATCGTCGATTGTTTTTCGAAAATTCAGAAAAGTCTGTGACAATTATACAGATCTCATTACTTAAAGTATAAAAAGTGTACACTATGATGAATTTCGATGAAAAAAAGCAGAGGTGTTCGAATCTCAATGATTTTACAGTCATTATGATTTTTTACTCATTTCTCATTCATTTATTCATGTTCACGTGAAAAATATTTATTTAGATCATCAAATATAAAAAAAAATACAAGCTATTCAAAAAACGCAGAAAGGAAGGGACTTCTTTTCTGTGTAGAAAAGAATAGACACGTAAAAAGACAGAAAAGAAAAAGCTTATTTTCTGTGGTTTTTCTGTGTGGGGGAAAATAGTTCAAATTGTTCCTGATAACTGCGTGAACTTTAACTATAGAGAGTTAAAGCTGCTTTGAACGTGGAGTTGAAACAGAAACTCGAGAAGGTGAATTTGAGTGGTGAGCTGAAGTGATGGCGAATTTGAAGATTGGCGACATCCACTGTGAGTACTGGATACGAACCTATTCAGAATCTCATTTTAGCTGCCCAATTTTTTTAAATTCTGGAGGGCCGAAATCGGTTCCGGTGAAGTGCATTCTCAGAATTTATGATTTTGAAAAGTAATCGAGCAGCTAAAATGAGATTCTGAATAGGTTCGTATCCAGTACTCACAGTGGATGTCGCCAATCTTCAAATTCGCCATCACTTCAGCTCACCACTCAAATTCACCTTCTCGAGTTTCTGTTTCAACTCCACGTTCAAAGCAGCTTTAACTCTCTATAGTTAAAGTTCACGCAGTTATCAGGAACAATTTGAACTATTTTCCCCCACACAGAAAAACCACAGAAAATAAGCTTTTTCTTTTCTGTCTTTTTACGCGTCTATTCTTTTCTACACAGAAAAGAAGTCCCTTCCTTTCTGCGTTTTTTGAATATCTTGTATTTTTTTTATATTTGATGATCTAAATAAATATTTTTCACGTGAACATGAAACTGGAAAAATTTCTATCTGTAGACTACTCTATTTTTGACCAAATATCAAGGAAAAAACAGATCACAGTGCTTTCATTGCCTCGAATATATTCTCTGGAAAACCACAGAAAAGCTAATTTTTTACGAAAAATATCAACGATTTAAAAAATTTTGAAATTCCCTCTTTCCTATATTACCTAAAAAGTTCAAAAATGTTCAAGCACTTTTTCAGGAAAGTTAAGAATATACTAGAAGAATTTTAAATATCTTTCCAAATTCTAATTATACCAAATTCTTCTAGTATATTCTTAACTTTCCTGAAAAGGTGCTTGAACATTTTTGAACTTTTTAGGTATTATATAAATGTCAATTAACTAGGAATCGATCATAGCAACAAATTATAACTTGCCTTCAATTAACTAGGAATCGATCATAGCAACAAATGATAACTTGCCTTCAATTAACTAAGAAAAATTACCAAATTCCATTACTAATCGAAAATTGATTGAAAACAAGGTTTACAAGTGATTCCTGAACACTCAGTGTCAACTTTCATTTCGGACCGCTATATTCTCCCCGGACCGTTATTTTCCCTGCGGACCGCTATTTTCACTTCGGACCGCTGAAATCATATAGAGCCGAACATTTTTAAGTGTAGAAATATTTATTCGAAAACGAGATATCCCATTGCATCCATAGATCATAAGTAGCGACCACAGAAAAAGGGGCGGAGCCTAATTATTTTTCCCCCCAGGGTCGTTTCGACTATTTGACTGGCTATAACTATCGCTAGAAAAGAAGGATTGATATGAAAACATGTGTCTTTATGTAATCGACTACGTAGATTTCGAATATGTAATTGTTTTTACTGAAGAATCTACAAGAGAAAAGAAAAAAGCAAAATACCGAAGTGAGCGGCAGAAAAATGCATGGTACAAGAAATCGGAGTTTGTATCACTTTCCGTTTCTGGTGTTTCGAGTAACTGAAGACATTCTCTAATGGAAAATTAAAGCGAAATTTTGTGAGGAGTTAGCGCAGAATTGTACATTTCAACCAAACTGGCTGTAATTATAGTGAAAAGTTTTCAGCGGCAACATATAAAAATTATGTTTTTTATAGATTGTACTCTTCTTGAACATTACATATACAACTTTTGAGCAAAATTGGATGATTAGAAAGAAGTTTATTTCCGGTCGGAAGATGGCATACTCAACAAATTTTTAGGTTTTTCGCAAATTTAGCATGAATAGAGATTTGTATCACTCTCGTTATTTGTATATTCGGATTCTACAAAAAATTTCACATAAAATGATATCTGTGACATGTTCCAGCGAGTTAGCGCAGGAAAATGCGAAGCAGTTTTGTTTTGAAATTCCCCGAAATTCGTCGAAAAAATAATTTTTTTAGGAGCGCGCGTGTGGCGGTGTTATAAGAAAACAATGCGCCGACAGTTCTAGTGCGCGTTTGGTGTACTGGTTAAGCTATCGGTGTGTTAATCCGAGACATGCGGGTTCGAGTCCGCTTTTGGAAAAATATTTTTGAAACCTTTTTTATAATTGTGTAAGTTATTCTGAATGATAGCGGAGTTTCTACAATGCATTGATGAGAATTTCTTCATTAGAATTTCATTTTTTAGCCTTTTCCTCAGTAATTTCGCAGTTTTTATATTTTCTCTGATTTCGAATCATTTTCCGGCGAATATTCGTAAACTTTGGTTTGTTATCACACTAAACACATTCAAAACCCCCTTTTCCACACTTCCCGACAAGTTTCTTTCCATTTCCAGCTGTCTGAAACCTAAATTTCAGCAGAAAATCTCTTGAGAAACCCGTTCATTTCTTCCGCGCGGCAGCCTTGCGCTGCCGGCGCCCCGCCCCCTTTTCCGCGCCCACTGCAATGCTGGGGGCGAAAAAGGAGGGAAAGGAGGAGCACAAAATGGGCTGTAACTCGGGAACGGATGAATATTCTTGAACGAAAATTTGGAAATATGCTAATTAGGAAGAGGAGATTATAATAGAATAAAAAGATTTCGGAAAAAATCAGTTTGAAAAAAATGTTGTGGCCCCTAATCATAAGCAGTGAAATATTTTAAAAAAGCAAATTTGCCTTCTTGAGATGACTTCTTCTTATCCTTTATCGTTTTGGCACCCTTCGATATATCCGGAAGATTGTTTTTCTAAAATCCTTCCATTCAAAGCACTCTCTCCCGATGGGTAATTCCACCACTTTCAACGGAGCACGGACCATTCTAACCGCCAAAAAGGCACTTCAAGACGAGGATCATTCTGAAATTGGTCCACTAGAAGCTATTGTACTTTGAGCTCAGTTATCTCAGTTCCTTGCACAGATATCAAAACTTTGTGAACTGATAAAATGTTGGCAATATTATGGTAGACATTTTATTAGTTAACAAATTTTTACTATCTTTCAAGGGAACCTAGATAATTGAGCTCTACGCAAAAAAAAACCATTTCCATATTTCTAAGATTCAGAGCTTCAAAATGAGCCTCTGTAGCTCACAAAATGCATAATTATACCTACTTTAAGAGCCAAAAAACACTATTTCCCCTAATTATTCCAATAAAAATCACAAGCTAACTTTTATTTCCAGCAATTCCTTCTTGGAGCATGCCAGAGAGTATCTATTTAGAAGAATAAGAATAATAGAAGATCCATACAAGGATTTTAGGCATAATATAAAGATAGAGAATATTCAGAAAAATACGGGAAGAATCCATTCATTTTCAGGATTCTTCTGGAGAGATCCCTGAAGAATTTTGAGACGTCTATTCAGTTAAGACATCATATAAGGGGAAAAATATGGTTGAATGGGGCTCTGAATGATGCTTTTATATGTTTCGTGGAATCGTTTCTCTGCCGTCTCTTCAATCTCAAGCATCTCTCGTTTTCTCTTATCAGTCTGATGTCTCTTCTGTGCCTATAATTTATGTCAATTTGGCTAACTTGTCAGCTACTGAGCGAATTCGCCAGCTAGTATAAGATTTATAGATTCAAAAGAGGCATTTATAAAGTCTTGAAACTTTCGTTTGAAAGAAAACCATTAAGTGCAGAAATATTTATTCGAAAACGAGATATCCCGTTGCATCCATAGATCATAATCAGTGAAATTTAAAATCTTCTCCTTTATCGTTTTGGCACCCTTCAACATAACCGGAATATCTTTTCTTCTCTCTGGCTCCTATATCGAATCAGCAAATCACTTGAAGCTTCAGAAGATCAAACAGCATCCTTCATTAAACTCTGAAACACGGGTTTTATCTTTTTTTTTAAATATTTCAAACTGCATTCAACTCACTGTAGAATGTTTTCCTGCATTGGAATAGTCTCTTGTGTTCAAGAACTATCTTTGAGCAAGAATCCGACGATGATGGAACGCAGAGTGAGCCCCTCAACTCGAATCCTCTCACTTTCCGGATAGGGATCTTGACATTCGATCGGGATGGAAGGCAGTTGATTATGTCGCCTATTTTATCTGAAATTTTCAGCATTCTACGCTCCCAAAAAAGCATAATTGTGCTCAATTTTTTGAATTTTCTGTTGAAAATCAGATTCTAGGACATAAAAATGCTCAAAGAACTCACATTTCTCAGAAAAATAAAAAAGTGTTATGAAATCCTTGCATTTTAGGATTTCTAGAAATAACTACATAGAATAGTATAGAGATGGGGAGAAAACAATCGGAAAAATCAGGGAGGAAATCTCTCCAGAATCCATTCATTATTAGGATTCTCCTGGAAGAATTTCAGACGTCTATTCATTTAAGTCGTCACATAAGGGAAGGAATATGATTGAATGGGGTTCCGAACGATGCTTTTATATGCTTCGTGGAATCGTTTCTCTGCCGTCTCTTCAATCCCAAGCATCTCTCGTGTTCCCTTATCAGTCTGAGGTCTCTTCTGTGCCAATATTTGTCCTCCACGTGGCGCTGGGAACGTTCTCTCTGCGTCTATCCTGTCTCCATACTCTCTAGGCAAACTGCATTATATACTTGAAGCTCAATTATCTCAGTTCCCAAAAGATATATCAAAAAGCAGTCAACTGATAAAATGTTGTGATAAAATGTTGCCGGCATTACGCCAAACATTTTATTAGTTAACAAAAATTTAATACCTCCAACGGGAGTCGAGATAATTGAGCTCATAGAAAAGCAAATATTCCTGGAAATTATAATTTCACACCTGCAGTTTGAATCCAATTATCTCATTTTCTGTGAAAGATATCAAAAATTTGTCAACTAATAAAATGTTTGTCTTAATATCAGAAACATTTTATCAATTAACAGATTTTGGATATCTCTGATAGCAACCGAGATAATTGAGCTCAATGTAAAAGGAGTTACATAGATTTCAAAATTCGAATATTTTTCAAATTCAAGGGTTACTTGAACGTGATAAAAATTTAATTGAAAAAAAAAACGAAAAAAATTTACGTGGCCAAAAAAGTTTTTGAAAAAATTAAATTCTGGAATAAAAGCCGTGATACGGTATGACCCATTGACCTCGGGGGAGATCACTATAAAAGGAGAAGGAAATGGAGGGAAGAACCAGTTCTCGCCTTCTCTGGGCTCCAGAGAAGGGGAGGAATCCTCCAGGGTCCTTGGATCAGGAGGGTCCTTGGATCCGGAGGGTCCTTGGATCCGGAGGATCCTTGGATCCGGAGGGTCCTTGGATCCGGAGGATCTTTGGATCCGGAGGGTCCTTGGATCCGGAGGGTCCTTGGATCCGGAGGATCTTTGGATCCGGAGGGTTCTTGTATCCGGAGGACCTTCGGATCCGGAGGGTCCTTGGATCCGGAGGGTCCTTGCATCCGGAGGATCTTTGGATCCGGAGGGTCCTTGGATCCGGAGGGTCCTTGGATCCGGAGGGTCCTTGGATCCGGAGGGTCCTTGGATCCGGAAGGTCCTTGGATCCGGAGGGTCCTTGGATCCGGAAGGTCCTTGGATCCGGAGGGTCCTTGGATCCGGAAGGTCCTTGGATCCGGAGGGTCCTTGGATCCGGAAGGTCCTTGGATCCGGAAGGTCCTTGGATCCGGAGGATCCTTGGATCCGGAGGGTCCTTGGATCCGGAGGATCCTTTGGTCCGAAGGATCCTTCGGTCCGGAAGATCCTTGAGTCCGGAGGATCCTTGGGTCCGGAGGATACTTGGGTCCAGAGGATCCTTGGATCCGGAGGGTCCTTGGATCCAGAGGGTCCTTGGATCCGGAGGGTCCTGGGTCCTGGGTCCTATCCTAGCCGTGTTTGGGCTTATTTTGAAGCTCGAAAAACGGCAAATCCGGTAAAAATTAGTTTGATATCTAAAATTCAAGTTTCTGAGTCTCTAGACTGCAGAAAAAAAAACGCGACAGCCTTTGTGTCTGCGTCTCTGTGCTCTCTATCTAGCCATCTGCTGTTCCCATCTGCTGTGCCACCATCAAAATTCCGTATTTTCTGTTTTTCAGTTGACCTCACTCTCACTTTCTCTGACTGGATTCATTTTCGAATACTTTGGTTTTGTCAATTTCTCCATGAGCAATGATTTGACCTTTTTCTAGGAAAACAACTTCTTTTCCGCGATTAGAAAGCATAAGGAAAGATTTTCCCTTGGTATTGACCCGACAGACTGTTGTAGCAAGTTGATCAATTATCGGATGAACAAGGCAAAAATTCTCGGTGTCGAAAATTCCTGCTACGCGCACTTCTACATTACGATGAGATTTGGGAGCTAGTTGAACATCATAAACCGTCCTTATTTCCCGAGGCTCTATTTCAACGGACAACTGAATTCCCATTGCTTGGAAATTGTTGTAGCCAAGAATGGCATTGTTTCTGGAGATATCAGCAACATGTATCGGAATTTTCCTAGTCTTGGATCGAATAGAAGTTTCGAGAATGACTTGGAATAACAGATTAACGGGATCACCATTAGCAGCTACCGCGTTCTGTATGCTCGGAGTTTCAATGGAAACGTTCTTTTCCCACTCCTTTCCTTTCTTTGCGACAATAGATTTCCACAAAGCATGAGACATAACTGAAAGACTTGCACCACTATCTATTAGAATTTCTACATCAACACCCGCAATTCTTCCTTGTTCGTATTGAACAGAAGACTTGTTTGCAGCAATTTCGTTGAGAGACGTTTGGCTCCAATCGATATCCAACGTGGAGATCATAGCGATATTAGAGTCTATGGTTTCAGATAGAACCGGAATTGCTATGTTCTGTTGAGGACAATAGTTCGCTGAGTGACCTTTTTCACGACAACGATTGCAAGTAGGAACAAATTTAGCATTTCTCGGAGCTTTAGAACAAGTCGGAGCATGACACCCGATAGCGTTACATTCTCGGCATGAATAGTCATTATTCACCGTAATTTCTGGGAAATACTGATTCTGACTGGATACATCTTCTTTCTGGGAAGGTTGCATATGCGACGGAAACTGATTAGGCAACGAAGGCTGATTTGAAGACGAAGACTGTTGAACTAACGGAGGAGACTGATGATCCGACGAAAGCTGATTTGAAACGAAGACGGCTGAACTAATGGAGGAGACTGATGATGTGACGAAGTAAACTGATAATTATTGTTCGACGAATTCGAACGATAATTATTACTAGGCGTTTATGTTTTAGATCAATGCATCCACTTCTTGGAGAGTACAAAAGCTTCGAGACCGAATATGACGACTACATGCCGACAAATAGTACGGAAGCAGAAGAAATCGTCATTGCCGATAGCTGCAGGATATCCTTCTTCAAGGCGTTGAACGAAGGGTTGGAATTCGTTCAGATAACCACGCAGTCCATAGTTCAGCAAAGGAGCTTTACGATCCTGCAATGGACTTAGTCGGAAATAGAATCAAGAAGGTCTTCTTCCTTCTGAGGGAGATCATGATGGAAGTGAAATTGTTTTCGACATTGGCCAAAACTTCTCCAACCCGATTCTGAGACGACTCTACTCAAAGACGGACATCATGGATAGACCAGTGCTCAACGAGTTGATCGAAGATCCAATTCTTAACCGAAAGCTCAAGCTGCTAATGGATCCTCAATCCTCTTCCTGAGAACAACGGACACTGTAATCGCAAATCTGCGGTTTTGGCCTCACAGGAAACCTCTTCGTGCCTCCAACACCAATTCCGTGCACTTTCCAATCTGAAATCCATCTCCAACGTCATCAAGTGAATGTATTTGTGCCAAAATCCGACGCCGCTGAGATGACGGCATACAAATGCTTCAAGACGGAGTTGAAAGCCAATACATTCGGATTCTTGTCCATATACAAACGGACGGAAGCCGAAGTCGGAAACCAGATCAACGTGCCGGAAGAAGAATGCAGGAAAGCTGCTCTGGAAAAGAAAGTGGAAGAAAAGAAGTTGGAAGAAATCTCACCGGGTTTCTTTGGCACGGATTCACTATTTGCAATCAGGAACGACAACATCAGCTGGTTTGGATCCAAACAATCTATGCTTATCTGAATAAATTTGTAACTATCTAGACGACGTCTTCTGTTTTTTTGAATTTCAGGAGCTAATTTGGAGATGACTGTTTCAGAGTTGTCATCCAGCCACAAGTGTACCGCCAACTTTAAGCTAATATATCTCGGTTCCTGTAAGAGTTACCAGAAAGTGTTTGACTAATGAAATGTTACTGATATTATGATAAACATTTTATCAGTTTACAGATTTTTGGTATCTTTTACAGGAATCGAGATAAATTAGCTCAAAGTTAACGGTCAGTGTGCAGGCTGGTGGAGCAGCGGCGTCCAGGCGGCGGGTACACAGCTTTGAGCTGATTTATCTTGGTTCCTGGGAAAGATATCAAAAAGTTGTCAACTGATAAAATGTTACTGATATAATGATTAACATTTTGTTAGTTGATCACTTTTCGATATCTTTCAATGTAACTGAAATATCTGGGCTCGAAGTTTTTTGGACGAAAAAAAATTGATTTTTCATGGAAAATTGAAATTTTACATAATTCAGCGCCTATTTAGGCTCATTTCGAAGCTCTTTTCAAAGTGAGGATTGTTATTTAAGTTAAACAATCCAAAACTTGAACGAATTGTGAATACAAGTGCTTTTCAAAATGAACAGGCAAGGATTAGGGGTCGCCCTCTTCTCCTTTGTTCTCGGACCACAGTGTAGCCATCCTCCCATAGAAATTACACAAAAAAAAACGGACCCCGTCTGTCCTTGGACACACAATAGAGGTCAGCTGTCTCATCAAATAATGGGGGACTGGGAAAGACCCTGTTCTCCTCATTTGCCCCCTTCGACGACTTTGTGAATAAACGTCTTTTTGGAGCTTTCCAAGAATTCCTTCTGCATGGATTTCTGGAAGTTCTGTTCCCTTATTTTTCTGAATATCTAAACTTTGAAGTTGAACTTTTAAAAAGTGAGTTTTATTTTTATGAAAAGTGGAAAAAAAATAACCCAAGATTTTAAGCAAATATATCTCGGTTTCTTCAAAAGATATAAAAAATTGATGAACTGATAAAATGTTACTGATATTATGAAAAACATTTTATTAGTTGACTACTTTTCGCTATCTTTCACAGGAATTGAGATAAATTGGCTCAAAGTTTTTTTTTTAATTAAAAAATAATAATTATGAAAAATAGTTTTTTGAACTGTGAAACTTTAATACGCAAGATATGATCCATTCAACGCACTAAAAAGGGCTGCTATCATCTTTTTTCGAACTGACACTGGATGTTTTGAAAATTGAATTTTTTGAATATTTAACTTATAAGGGGCTTGGGATTACGGCGGTACTCGCTAATAAAGCTGAGTAGAATAAAACTGCTACATAATAAAACTGAGCATAATAAAACCATATTTAACAAGCCAGGGCCCGGCCCACAAGCCTCGCCGGGCGGACCGGGCCGAGCCAAAGACTTCCAGAGCCCAGCCCAGCCAGGGCGAACAGTTTTATTCTACTCAGTTTTATTAGCGAGTACCGCCGGGATTACGCCCAAGCATGCCTAAAATTGCTCAAATTTGATAATTGCAATTCAAAGGCGCCTGGAACCCCTGGAAAATGACCGGCTCTTTATGACAAGGGGGGGGGTCCTTCCGATGCTAGAACTGCTCAACAAGTTCCTTTTGCAGCCTCCAATTGGGGATACACATCTGCCGCAACCAAACGAAGAGAGAAAAACGGACTGGGAAGAAATTTAGGATACAAACATGTGACCGCAATGAGAGAACTAGCGAAGCAGAAGAACGAAATAAAGAACCAAAAAAAGCAGCAAAGCCATCATCTTCTACTCCATAGAGCATCTGAGGTACCGTGTCCATTTCCATGCCAGACCTTCCGAAGTCCAATTCCAATCTCCACCACACGTCGAACCGAAGACCGAAAAAGGAAGCTCAACGATCACGGAATTTGAATCCAAGATTCGGAAACTGGGGGCATATGCCTACGATGACGTCGAAGTGAAGGCCAGAGAGAGGATTCTAGCATCCAAGTTTAGATCCGGCGTCCGCAAAGACATCAGGACGGAGCTGCGCCGACTTCCAAAGCAGCCGGAGACACTGAGAGAAATGGCTCTCCAAGCGGAGCGGATCAATCGTCTTCTGAAAATCGAAGCTGGTGAGAATAAGGAGGAGAAACTCATAAATGCTGTCCAATTCGTCTATCCCCATTTTTTCTAAATAAATTTGTAACTATCTAGATGACGTTTTCTGTGTTTGTTTTGTTCGTTTCTTCAGAAGCTAAATTAAACATTGGAGATGACCTTTCAGAGCAGTCAGCTACCCAAATTTTGAGTAAATTTATCTCTGTTACGGGAGGAGATATCAAAAAGTTGTCAACTAAGAAAATGTTTGTGATATCATAACAAACATTTTTATAATTGATAGATTCTTGATAACTCTTATAGGAGCCGAGATAAATTGGCTTGAAGTTAACAGGCAGGATGCATGGCTGCTCGAGCAGCGTTCGCGGGGCGGTAGCTACTACACTTTGAGCTGATTTATCTCAGTTCTTGGGAAAGATATCGAAAAGCAGTAAACAAACAAAATGTTTATTGTATCATGATAAACATTTTATCAGTTAACAGATTTTTTATATCTGTCACAAGAACAGAGATAAATTGACTCAAAGTTGTCAATGTTTGGCCTGAACCCTGGCCAATTGGCCGCGGGCTTGCAGGGCCCGCGTTTTGCCTTTTTTATACATAGAAGAGGAGAATTTTTGTTCTCTTTTTCGTCCCCCTTGGCAGCTGGACAGTTTGACCCCATAAACGAGAGATCACACAAAATGAAGAGACTGTCCCCCACCCCTCCGTCCTTACGAGAGCAGCCACCTGCTCTTCTCAGCTTCTCCCCGACGACGACTTCCCGAATAGACGTCTTTTTGGAGCTTTCCACGAAATCTTACTGTATAGAATTCTGGAAAGTTCCTTCCCTCTTATTTTTCTGAATATTATCTTCCCCTATATTATCCTTATTATCCCATAAATCATATTGATTTTCTATTATTTCAACTTTCTTAATATCTCCACCAACGCGGCGGCCTATCGTAGGGTTTGGTGGCTAAAGGACCGAGATGAATGGTTTCATCACCGCCTCGGATACATCAAAAAACTGTGGTTATGTTTTACGGAATTTTTGCTGCATGGCTGGCTGGCGCTAAAGAAGCTCTAGATAACTCCCGAGCAGACTAAATACAAGATCGAGAAGAAGAGTTCTTCAAACTTCATTATCTCGGTTCCGGTGAACGATATCAAAAATTTGTTAACTAATAAAATATAGATCATTTTATGTTTAACATTTTATTAGTTAACAAATTGTTGATATCTCTTACAGAAACCGAGATAATCGAGCTCAAAGTTGTACAACTTCTTAGAAACGATTTTTTTTCAGTTTCACGGCTTCAATGTAATCATCCACGGAATCGACCTTAAAAATGTTGATTCATCTGAACCCGTTTTCCGTCAAAAAAGTTGGATTCCATCAAACGGATGATATCACAGTTGAGAATGCTGCTTCATTGCTCAGGGAACCGAGGAGTTTTGAAATGTCGAAGAATGGAGTTTTGAAGATTCAAGAGATACTGGATACATCAACAGACAGCTCATAATGAGTTTTCCCGCAGGATTGGAGAAACGTTATGTTTTTGTATCATTTGAAAATTCCCTTCTAAATAAATTTGTAACTATCTCGACGACACCTCTTTTTTGTGTTTCATGAGCTAAATGAAAGATTGGAGATGTCCTTTTCAGAGCTGTCAGCCAGCCGCCAACCAACCACCAGCTAGCCGCCAGCCGCCTGCTTTAACAGCCAACGTCTCCTATATGTAGAGTTGTACCGTCAACTTTAAGCCTTCATATCTTGGTTCCTGTAGAAGATATCAAAATGTGGTTAACTAATAAAATGTTACTGATATTATGATAAACATTTCATCAGTTGACAATTTTTTGATAGCACTGATAAGAGCTGACATAAATTGGCTCAAAGTTAACTGTCAGGATGCAAGGCTGGTGGAATAGCGGCGGCAGGGCAGCGGCGGCAACTCAACTTTGAGCTAATTTATCTCGGTTACTGTAACAGTTATCAAAAAGTGGTCAACTAAAAAAAGTTACTGATATTATGATAAACATTTTATCAGTTAACAATTTTTTGATAACACTGATAAGAGCTGAGATAAATTGGCCTAAAATTGGCTTTCCTGTTCAGCCGTTATTCAGCCGCTACTCCGTCGCCGCTCCACCAGCTTAACTTCAAGTCAGTATATCTCGGTTTTTGTAAGAGATATGAAAAAGTTGTGAACTAATGAAATGCTTATCATAATATTAGATATATTTTATCAGTTGATTACTTTGTGATATTGTTAACAGGAACCGAGATAAATTGACTCAAAGTTGATGGTCGGTGCGCGAGGCTGGTAGCGCAGTAGCGGCGGGGCGGCTGCTACTCACCTTTAAGCCATTATATCTTGGTTCCTGTAAGAGATATCAAAAACTTGTCAACTGATAAAATATTACTAATGATATGATAAACATTTTATCAGTCGACAGATTTTTGATATCTTTTACAGAAGCTGAGATAAGTTGACTCAAAGTTGTTGGTCAGAATGGAAGGAGATGTCGTCTTCCCCTTCAAGGGATCTCTACGTAGCAACCTAGCTTTTTAAATCTTCCATTTTGGACACTCACATAGGTCAAGAGATCAAACCTTACCTCTTTTCTGTCTCTTCTGGTTGCACCTGCTCATTTAGATTGAGCAGGATAGGTCAAAGACCCATTAGGCGAGAGACAACACAAAATGAAGAGACGGTCCTTCCCGACAGCCCCCATCTTCCTCCCTCTCTTTATTTGCTTCTCTTCTCACTTGCCTTCTGACGACGACTTCCTGCATAGACGTCTTTTTGAAGCTTTCCAAGAAATCCTTCTGCATGGATTTCTGGAAAGTTCCTATATTTTTCTGATTATTCTCTTCTTTCTTTATCCTAATTATCCCTCTATTGATTTTCTATTATTCCTATTTTCCTGGAATCAAAGACCTGACCAGAAAGCCAAGTATATGGAAACTAGAGCATGCAATAAGCGACAAAGATCATCTGGAGCTGTCAATCAGACAACATCCACGACGAATGAAGCTTCCAAGCTCCAATCAACGAAGAAGATCCCATAAGTTTGGTATGGAATATCCAGGAAGATTGCAATTCTCGGATTGAGCTCATTTTCAACGCGAAGTTGGCACTCAGGATAGCCCTGAGATTTGGAGCAGTGTCATCTACCACCAAGATCGGAAGCTGCTTTCCATCATGGTCATCAATACGGTCACATGCAACATGACGCTGATGTGCCAGATGCAATGTTTTCAGTGGACCGATTCAGAGAGCGGTGAGTTGTTTTTTTAATTTCTGATGCTTTGAAAAAATGGTTATTTTTGCAGATGAGAAATTGACATCTTCCGGAGATCCAAATGTTTCGAGGACAGTTCCCTTTGAAGGTGGTTGTGATTGGAATGTTCCGCAGCATTCATCGGATTCTACCATCGTCAAGTTACCTTTGAGCACTCTATGCAAACGGATTGGCCTGGTTTATTTGGAGCTTTGCCGCGGCTTGTGCCAACGTCAGCACCGTGCAAATGCACAACCAAAAAGTGCTTGATTTGCCTCACATGTGACAAATTTAGGGGTTTTTTCTTAACATTGTCTTGTGAATAAATTTGTAACTATCTCGATGACGTCTTTTTTTGCTGTATTTCAGAAGATTGGGAGATGTTCCAGAAGCGTTCGAAGCCATAGCATGTTTTCGGAACTGTCAGCCCGCCGCCAGTCAGCCGCCGGAAATGCCACCGTATCTAGCGGAGGCATGACGTCAACTTTAAGCCATTATATCTCGGTTACTGTAAGAAATATCAAAAAGTGATAAACTGATAAAATGTTGCTGATATTATGATCAAGATTTCGTTAGTCAATTAGGTTTGGTGTCGTTTACAGAAACCAAGGTAAAGCGGCTCGAAGTTGTCGGTCGGTGTGCGAGACTGGTGGAGCGGCGGCGGCGGGGCGGCGGATACTTGACTTTGAGTCAATTTATCCCGATTACGGTAAGAGTTATCAAAAAGTTGTCAACTAACGAAACGTTTACCATTATATTAGCTATGTTTTATCAGTAAACTACTTTTTGATGTGTTTTACAGGAACCGAGATGAGTTGGCTTGAAGTTGATGGTCGGAATAGAGGTAGGTGTCGTCTCCCCCATCAAGGGATCTTCAGATAGCAAATTAGCCTTCCAAATTTTCTATTTTCGGCATTCACATAGAACAAGAAATAATACCTTTCCTCTTTCCTGCCTCTTCTGGTTTCACCTGGTCATTATATTGAGCAGGATAGGACAAAAATACCAATTAAGCGAGAGACAACATGAAATGAAGAGACGATCGCTTCCGCCAGCACCCACCTTCCTCCCTCTCTTCATTAGCAGAAGCCTGCTCTTCTCACTTTCCCCTTTTCGACGACTTCTTGAATAGACGTCTATATTGAGCTTTCTATGAAAACCTTCTAAATGGATTTCTGGAAAGTTCTTTCCCCCTTATTTTTCTGATTATTCTCTTCCCCCTCTATTATCCCTATTCCTTCACTCTTCTTATACTCTACTAGTTATTATGGATATTCTGAAACCCTAACCAACATCCGGCGATTTTTCCGAAAATCCAGGACAGCAAATTTGAAAAAAAAGCCAGGTAGAAACTATAAAAGATGCGAGCAACAGAATTTTTATTAAGGAATTTTTCAGCAGGATCCGGAAAGATGGGTTGCTTACACTTCTTGGGTGTGTTTGGGGGTGCTTCTGCTTGTGCAAGAACTAATCCAACTCCGAGAAACCACAACACCCCGGAAAGCGAGATGGAACAAGGTCAGGTGGCACATGTCGTCGCAGCTGAACATCCTGCGCCAGCAGCACGTCCAAGGAAACAAGAAGGAGGAAGATTCTGGCTATAAGTTCCGAAATCCGGATAGCTGGTCATACATTTCCAAAGATTTATCTGGCTTTTTTCAACGTCAATTTGGGCTTTTTTTTCTGTTCTGTACCTTGAATTTACCATCCTAATCTGTGCCTTTTAAATAAATTTGTAACTATCTCGACGACGTCTTTTTTTTGTAATTAAAAAGCTTGGGAGATGTTCCCACGGGCATTCGAGCCTATAGCATGTTTTCAGAGCCGTCAGCCAGCCGCCTGCCAGCCACCGTACGAGCCACCGTCTCTAACAGAGGCATGCCGTTAACTTTGAACTGATATATCTCGGTTCCTGTAATAGATATCAAAAAGTGATCAACTGATAAAATGTTGGTGATATTACGATTAATTTTTTATCAGTTGACAGATTTTTGATAACTTTTTCAGGAGCCGAGATATATAAGCTCAGAAGTCATGGCGCGAGGCCGGTGGAGCGGCAACAACTGAGCGGCGGCTGAATAACGGTTGTCATGGTGAAGCCGTAGAAGCCCTGTTTCCAACGACGACTTTATGCATATAAAACTACAAATCAATTCCTTTTCTCCCTTTTTCCGTGTCTTCTGGAGCAAGGCTGCTCCGGGTAGCTAGGCAACTAGACCCTTTTGGGAACCCCCGGACTCACATCTTCTCTTCTCAGTTTCTTCCCCACGACGACTTTCTGAATAGACGTCTAAATGGAGCTTTCCAAGAGATCCTTCTGAATGGATTTCTGGAAAGTTCTTCTCCCCTATTTTTTCTGATTATTCTCTACTGCCTATTTTATCCTGATTATCCCTATAAATCCTTTAAATAATGGATTTTTTCTATTTCTATATGGATCTTCAAATCGGACAGCAGGATGGACCAAGAAATTGAATTTGGTCCTGATCATCCAAACAACGATAGTCCCCGACTGTAAGGTGATAAGGTGATTCACAAAGATCAGAAGGAGCGATGGAATGTAATGTGGAAAAGATCAGAAGGATGGTATTAGAAATTGAAGCGGAAAGCGGAAGAAAAAAAGGTTGCGATGTACAAGAACAAGATGCAGCAAGTCAATACTGCGGGGTATAAAAAATGTGAGTTCCAGACCAGAAAAATCTAGAAAATCATACTTTTTTCCAGAGAATCTTTCCTGGAACATCGTCGGAGGCTTCATCTTGTGGCAATCTCATGCGAGTTGAACTAGACAGAAAAATATTGGATGTTCGCCTTCAAGCTACTTCTGCGTCTCCCGAAAATCACAAAATCATCAAAATGTTTGAATTTTGTTATTTTAAATTTCTTTTCTCGAACTCTTTGATCTAATAAACGTATGCACCTGTTTCAAACGTCGACATGGTTCAAGCCTTGTTACCTCATTGTATTTTTTTGGATTTCAATCAATAAATGGATTTTAATTTGTTCGTTTTTGTTTTAAATTGAGGAATAGCAACAAGAGTTTTGTGATATTTGACCACTGAAGTGAGAAGGCTCCAAGATTCCATGAGAAATTCGGAAGAGCGCGTTTGCAGGTTGTTCTCTGTTCTCTAGTTTCCGGACCACCGGTGGCTTGAAGCTAGCTACTGTAGCTACTACTCTAGTACTAGAAGAGCACCCAGACAACAGGAACCACCTTAACAGATTTATTTGGCTGTCTAGTCTTCTTCTTGGACCTCTCAGCTCAATGTTCGTGCTAGGAGATCCTAGCTGTTCCCTCTTCTTTGGAGAAGAGGACACACATAACTGTCAAGATCGTTCACACAACCGTCACATGGTCAAAAACCTCGTGTTTGTTCACTTCTGCGCATTATACATGGCAAAAGAGGACGAACACTCCATTTTTTGTCTCTCCAGCTACTAGGCAACGAGACATTGAGCGAGAGAACAACACAAAATGAAGAGACGGAAAAGAAAGAGAGGCGATAGAGGCAGAGACAACACAGCCATTTTCTGTCCCAATCGATTCATTTACTCCCCTCGACGACTTTCTGCATAGACGTCTTTTTTGGAGCTTTCCAAGAAATCCTTTTGCATGGATTTCTGGAAAGTTCCTTCCCCTTTATTTTTCCTGAATATTCTGTACTTTCTATATAGTCCTATTCTTCAAAAATCCATGAAAATAATGGATGTCTGTTATTCCAATTGAAACACCGAAGGGAATTGGAAGATTCAGAACAAAAAAAATGGATTCGCAAAACAACACGGATTCGGAAAAAATGGAAACGGAGAATTTTGATTCGGTTGGCTCGGAACAAACGTAAGTTTTTCATGCTATTAAAAAAATCAGTATATTTGGCAAAAAACCATAGTCCCATGCCGCTTCTGCAGTTTGTCCTTCTTCTCGAGATTTGAAAATACCATTTCATGAAACATCCAACTACCTTGAAGCTCACTACAATAAATCCGGAGAGCCTTTGAGTCATGTAGTGTTAGTTATGAATCGCAAGATACCATCACTTTCAAGCTTATCATTTTTTATTTCAGACCGCGTCCTCCTTCTCTCACAGTCTCCAACGTAGTGGATACATCTATCTCAAAGGACGGAGACAAAGAAGCGTGAGTTTTCGTTTCATTTCTGAAAAATCAACTGAAAATGCAAGAATTTCGACAAAAATTACCTTTTTTTGAAGAAAATCGCTGAGGACATAGCTTAGGAGTTAGAAAATTCAATTTTACGAAATAGCCGACCACCAGCTAACTCACTGAACCAAATCTTATACTTTTTGAGTCATATATTGATTGTTTTGTACCACTTTACACCACAACTTTCTGAATTTCAGGGATCGTCATCCATCTCTACCTGGATCAAAAAAAGAAGAGGATTCAAGAAGCGAAGAAGCTTCTTTGGGCAAGGATTCAAATATCCAATCGTGAGTTTTTCTGGCAATTCTGTAAATTTGCTTTGAACGGGGGAGAGGTTTCGCCTAAAAAATTCCGCTTTTCTGGAAAAAAAGACCTAGGACAGCACACACAACAATCTTCAAACCTTCTAACTCTTTACTCGATTCTAAAATATTCCTTTTATGAAATACCAGATCACAAAATCAGATCACCACCAAGCTCGCTGGACAAAATCTTATAGCTTTTGAGCCACATAGGGATTGTTTTGAACCACAATACACCCCTTCCTCAACTTAAATTATTTTTTGATTCTCAGTGATCGCGTTCCATCTCGTCTTGGATCAAAAGGCGGGGAAGATTCAAGAAGCGAAGAAGCTTCCAACGGAATGGGCTCGAGCACAATTGCCGGAACGCCAGGTTCAATTTCGACGTGCGGGACGAGGCGACTCTGCGATATTGGAGTAGGTTTTCTTCAAAAACTGACTCCGCATTGTCTCAAAAAGCAAATTTTTTACAGTTCGATATCATGAATCTTCGTGAATACGGGATCAACATGGGTTTCCGCATTTGAATGCAGTGAGTTTTACGATTTATGTGACAAATCCTGAATGAGGAAATTTCAGTGTCCACCAACTTGTTGCAGCCCCCTGTCAATTTTGGATGTTTCATTTTATTTCATTTGTTGACCAAATTGAATAATATTCTCTTTTCAATAAATTTGTAACTATCTCGACGACCGTTTTTTTTGTATTTCAGAAGCTAAATTAGAGTTTAGAAATGTCCGTTTTAGAGCCACCAGCGAGCCGCCGTAAGAGCGGGCGTCGCTAATAGAGGCAAGTCACAACTTTAAGCCCATATATCTCGATTGCTGACGAAGATATCAAATAGTGGCCAACTAATAAAATTTTTAACATAATGTCATGAACATTTTATTAGTTGATCACTTTTCGATAACTTTTACAGTAGCCGAGATATATAAGCTCAAAAGTAATGGCTCGAGGCCGGTGAAGCGGCAGCAACTGAGCGGCGGCTGAATAACGGTTGTCATGGTGAAGCCCTGCTTCCTTTATGCATATGAAACTACGAATCGATTCGTCTTCTCCCTTTTTCGGTGTCTTCTGGCCCAGGCTGCTCCGGGTTGCTGGGCAACTGGACCTCGAACGAAAGAGCACTAAAATGAAGAGACAGCTGAAAAATTGATGTTCGGGGGAAAACACACATCTATGTTCCTCAGTTTCACCTTCGACGACTTCCTGAATAGCCGTCTTTTTGGAGCTTTCCAAGAAATCCTTCTGCATGGATTTCTGGAATGTTCTTCCTCCTTATTTTTCCTGAATATTCTCTTCTCCCTATTTAATCCTAATTATCCCTAAAAATCATTTAAATTAGTGGATTTTTTCTATTTCTCTGGATCTTCAACCAGACAGCAGGATGGACCAAGAAACTGGAATTGGTTCTGATCATCCAGACATCAACAGTCCGCATTTCTAAGGTGATTCTCCAAGATCAGAAGGAGCAATGGAATGTAATGTGGAAAAGATCAGAAGGATGGTTTTAGAAATTGAAGCTCTGTTCGACACAGGAGCAGCAGTTACTTATGCGAGAAACAAAGGTTGTGATGTACAAGAACAAGATAAAGCAAGTCAATACTGCGGGGTATAAAAATGTGAGTTTCAGATAGTTCAAAAAATCTAGGAAATCCTCCCTTTTTCCAGTTAATCCACATCAGCTGAAGCTCTATCCTGAGAAGCTCTCCTGCCATTGGAGTCGAAAGTATTGGATGTTGTTGGCTCTCAAACTTCTGCATCTTCCAAGGATCACAAACGCATCGAAATGTTTAGTTTTTGAATATTTTCTTTAGCCTTTAATCTAATAAACATTATCGACATGGTTCAACCCTTGTTACCTCATTGTATTTTTTTGGATTGCAATCAATAAATGGATTTTAACATGTTCCTTTTTTTGTTTTAAATTTAGTAATAGCAACAGGAGTTTTGTGATATTTGACCACTGAAGTGAGAAGGCTCCAAGATTCCATGAGAAATTCGGAAGAGCGCGTTTGCAGCCTATCAGACAGTACCAGACCACCCATCTGGACAGGTAGCTTGAAGCTAGCTAATTGAATAAGCTAGCTAAAATAGCTATGCACCCAGACATCAGGGACTAGATGTCTTAAAAATCGATACGACCACATTTTTGGATGTCTGGCCGTCCTAAAAGGGGTCCCAGACAACTGGAACCACCTTAACAGATGCATCTTTCTGTCTAGTCGTCTTCTTGGACCTCTCACCTCAATCATCATGCTAGGAGATCCCAGCTGTCCCCTCTCCTTTAGAGAAGAGGACACACGTAACTGCCTAGATCGTTCACACAACCTCCCCCATGGTCAAAAACTGCGTGTTTGTCCACTTCTGCACATTATACATGGAAAAAGAGGACACACATTACCTTTTCCTTCTCTCCTGGGCAGCTAGATGCTAGACAACTAGGCACTGAGCGAGAGAACAACACAAAATGAAGAGACGGAAAAGAGAGAGAGACGAGGGACTCAGAGACCCCCAAATCGTCCCAATCGAAGCATTTCTTCCCCTCGACGACTTTATGAATAGACGTCTTTTAGGGAGCTTTCCATGAGATCCTTGTGAATGGATTTCTGGAAAGTTCCTTCGTCCTTATTTTTCCTGATAATTCTATCTTTCTATACAGGGTGGCTCATAAGTATGGAGACTTTTGTTTTTGCGCCTAAAACCTAAAAAAGAAGAGTGTCAACAATATGAACTTTATATTCTGATAGAAGAGACCAAAAGGAACAGGTATATATAGGCACCACAACAAAATTTTCAAAATAGATTTTTCGCGGTTTTTATTGTTGGATTGTCTTCTCCTACTTCATAGAAGTTCATTCCCAAATTTTCAGCGAAAAAAACTTCATTCCATCCCGAGTTACAGACCCTTTTGTGCCAGACCTCCATGTACTGACTTTCTCCTCATTTTTTTGCGGTGCGCAGAAAAGTGGGCGGGGTTTAGAAGCTTGCAATCCTGCGGCGCGGAAAATTCGTGAAGGAAATTAAAGAAAAAGCTAATAGACGCGAGAGAGACCCGAACCTCCGCGTGCGTCAGATCGGCGCGCGCGCCCACTATCCAGTCGGCCACGGCTGCAGTGGCGGTGATAGCTATAGAGGGGAAATATGAATGTGCGACTATTCGCTGCCTGCCGCCTTCTTCCTCCCTCCGATTTTTAATGTAAATTTCTCCATGAATGATAAGGAAACAGACGTCTAACATTTTTCGGCGACAGTAGAATTTTTTATTTAGAACTGTGTTTGGTGGCAAATTTTGCGTAGAATCTTATGGTGAAAAGAAAATCGGAGGCACTCATCTGTGTCACCCTGAAAACTTCCAAAAACCGAAAACTTTTAAAGTTTGGAATTTTCGGATGAGTATGAAAACTACTTAAAGGTAATCAATCCTTCTGAAAATTGGCAGAGGTGTACACAAGACATAGTTTTACCATAAAATGCAAGAAAAAGTTGGGGTCATAACTGAAATTTTTCATCTATACTGGCTGGAAGTTTGGCTGAAAATTGTGTTTTACGGCGACAGTAGAATTTCTGTTTTATTTCAAAATCCAATCCCCCAGTTCATAATCTACCAGAATCCATAGAAAAATCTGGAGGCACGAACTTCCATCCAACACTTTTAGTCCATTTTGTCAGTCCGGTTCCTGTTTTTCGAAATTTTCGAATCCAAATAATAGAATTATCGAAAAATTAATGATTTCATTGGATTTAGCGCAGTCGATTACATAGAGACAAGTTCTAACCCTAAAAAGAATGAGTTTCTAACGCCCGGTACAAGACTTCAAAGATGCATTTCTGAAAAGGGGAGAAAAATTTGGTGGCCCCGCCCCCTTTCATTGCGGTGCCTAGGTATATACAAAAATATTCGAAATTTGGTCCTCTGGCCTTGATGCAGGCCTTCAGAAGATCCGCCAAAAAAGTCAATGTAGGCCGCAGGCAGTTGGTGTCTATTTCATCGCATAACTCGAGGAATTTTTGTTTGAGAAAGTGGAAAATTGGGTGAGAACAACTCATGATCCTGTTATCCAATTAACACTAAAAAGAAAAATCCATCTCGTTAAGATCTTGCGAGGAGGCGAGCTGGAAGTCGTTCTTCCAGTGTCGCGTGAAATAAGCTTCGATCGCCGATTTGGTGAAATCGTAGATATCAACGGTGCTGAATCTTTTTGCATAGTAAATGGGTTTCGGCCAAAGTGGCTGGTAACTCAGAAATATAAAAAACCCTTCAAACCCATATTTTGGTAGAAATCCGAGTCGGGCTTGACGTTTTTATCACTGAAGACCAGTTGAGCTATACCTTCAGCTGTCTGACCTGCTCAGGCCATAACAGACTTTGGGAATAACTTTCTTTATCACAAAAAACGTTTCAAGGACCTCAAGTTATATTTTAACAACATTTGCCGATTTTTCCGGTTTCGTGGACGGGACTCAGTAGTCGAAATCCATATGACGTCGTAGGCGCGGCGCACCTAGATACCATTGAGCAACTTCCTTGATTTTACGAACGGATTCTTTTCGGACTGGTCTGGAAGATATTGTCTTTGATAGAGCTTATGATTCTCGAGATTTTAGTTCATTATAGCCATCATTTGGACACTTCCACAAATTGTACCAAGCGATTTTGTCATAAATTCCATTATTCCTCCTGATCATCTTCTTGATGATCCCACAAACAATACAAATGTTACTGGAACGTGGTTTTATGTTTTTTTTGTTGCTCATTGACATATCCTTCAGTTTTGAACTATTTGCCGATTTCCTGGCCAAGCGACTGACCGACACTGAGTCTCCAACAACATCGTAGGTCCAGCTCCCATCGTAGTTAAGCTTGCAAATCATGACATGGTTTGAAGAAGCTCGCATAGATAAAGTGAAAAAAATAAACGATGACAAATTGTTTTTGAAACCTCTTATATACATCCCCTAGTTTCGAAATATATCAAAAGTTTTCAAAAATTGGACTTGGCACCGTGCCAGCAGCCCATGCAAAAAAGTCTCCATACTTATGAGCCACCCTGTATATTCCTATTCCTTAAAAATACACGAAAATTTTGAATTTCTGATATTCCAATTTTTGAATCAAAAAACCCCACAGAGAGTTACTTTCATCTTACCGAGATCACCAATCATTCCCGTGCCGGGATCAGCATTCAGAGCATTCACGTCACGGACCGAGTGAGGACTACATCCACAGACTACATCCGAGAAGGAAGCATTTGATGGGTTCGAACTAGAGAAGAGGACAGCATTTTTGTGAGTTTTGATTTCTTGGCACTTTTATCCATACATTGCTTCCGCTTTTCAGGTGGAAAAACCACAAAACTTCGCGGTTCGATTCAATCCTTATTTGGGTCTGTTCTCGGTGAGTTTTGGGAGGCCTCTATAGTTCAAAAATTGATATTCGTAGATCGCTGCGCTCCAAGTTGTGGAAGATGGCTTGATAATCCACTGGCAAGCCTATGAAGTCATTTGCATCACATTCGGGAAGGATTTTTCGACGGAGTGGATTTCAATGGAAATTGGAGCTGACTGAGGAGGAGTGCGATATGTTGAATGGCTTTTATTATTTTTGATTGTATTACTTTATTCTTCTAAAATAAATTTGTAACTATCTCGACGGCCAACAACCATATGATCCAGGGCTGTGTCCTCGAGTTTAAGCTCAATCATCTCGATTCCTGTAAGAGATATCAAAAAGAAGTGAACTAACAAAATGTTTGTATTATTAAGTTAAACATTTTATCAGTTGACAAAATTTTGATATCTTTTATAGGAAACATGATCATTGAGCTCAATTTTAATGGCCAAGTTGCACGGAACAGCGGGGGAGCGGTGGCGGCGGTGCGGCGGCTGAATAACGGTCGTCATGGTGAAGTCCGGCTTCCGAAGACGTCTGTTGCATATGAGATCCCAAAACGATTCCTAATTTCCGTCTCTCCTGGGCAGCTAAATGCTAGACAGCGAGGCACTGACCGAGAGAACAATACAAAATGAAGAGACGGAAAAGAAAGAGAGGGACGCAGAGACAAGCACCTTTTCTTCTCCAATCTGATCATATTGCCCCTTCGACGACTTTCTGCATAGACGTCTTTTTTGGAGCTTTCCAAGAAATCCTTCTGCATGGATTTCTAGAAAGTTCCTTTCCCCTTTATTTTTCCTGAATATTCTATCCTATATTATTCCTTAAAATCCTAAAAATTCATGGATTTTCTGTGTTTCCTATTCTCGAAGATTCGATTCAATACAAAGCGCAACAAAGTTTCCGTAAGTGTAATTCCTATTTTTGCCCTCTCAAGCCGTCTACTTTGAGCCAATATATCTAATTTTCTGTGGAAGATATCAAAAAATTATCAATCGTCAACTTTTCGATATCTTTTACAGGAAGCGAGATAAATTGATTTGAGCCAGCAGTAAGTTCAAAAGAAAAATAAAAACAAATCCAAACTTTTTTGCAGACAAGCTCTCCAATCTTCTGAGCTGGACGAGCATGACCGTACCGCAATGGTCAACAATTTTCCCACGCATTACTACCTGGGAAAGGAATTGGAAGATTTAGAGGTTTCCAGCGTAACGATGTTTATGATATATATTTGATACCTTGCAGAAACTGGAAAACTGTCTCCGCGGCGCTTTGATGAAGGTAACTGCTTCTTTTTTTCATTAATGGGAGTTCATAATTCAGATCTTCGATTACCACGACCAGGAGGTTTGCCAAAGCATTGGATCCAGTCGCTCATTGGTTTGTTTTTATCTCCCTATTCCTATAGGAAAATTAATTGTTTTCAGTCCGATGAAATCCGAGCAGATGCCTCGGGCTGCGCCGATAGTGGAGGGAATGGAACGGAAAGATATGAGTACATCGCATCAAATCACATTGAACTGGTATGCAGAAGCTTTTTTTTCTGAAAAATTACTAAATCATTATTTTCAGCGAAAGAATGCTGGTCTCGTCATGCCTGAACCTGAATGTCGGGCCTTTGTCCTTTCGGTTAGTTTGAATCATTTGGACATGTAAATTTTTATAAATTTCAGGATCAAGAAATCGAAGAGAGAAATAGGAGACAGCAAGTGCAACAACCAGTTCAACATCGTGTGGTTCAGCCACCAATCCAAGCGCCAGTCCGTTCCGTTTCACCGCCGCCAGTCCAGTCAGCAGTTCTACAGATGGTCCAGTCACATGTTATGAATATGATGATGACGATCAGGAAATGGAAAGTGAAGAGATTGTTGATGGGCTAGTGCATTCGCCAGCTACTGTGTTTTTTTTGAATTCTCATCAATAAATGGATTTTAATACCTCCTCTTTTTTGTTTTGAATTTTGTGATCTTCAACCTCTGAAGAGATGAGGCTCAAAGATCCCATCAGAAATTCGACAGAGCGCGTTTGCAGCTTTTTCTATGTTCCCTAGTTATCACATGTCTGACTGTGTAGCTTGAAGCTAGCTATGACAGCGATAGTTCTAGCAGGGCACCCAGACAACAGGAACCACCTTAACAGATTTATTTGGCTGTCTAGTCTTCTTCTTGGACCTTAGCTTTTTAGCTCAATCATCGTGCTAGGAGATCCCAGTTGTCCCCTCTCTTTTAGAGAAAAGGGCACACAAAACTGCCTAGCTCGTTCACACAACCGTCCCATGGTCAAAAACTGCGTGTTTGTTCACTTCTGCACATTATACACGGCAAAAGAGGACGAACGCTCCCTTTTTTGTCTCTCCAACTGCTAGACAACCAGACATTGATCGAGAGAACAACACGAAATGAAGAGACGGAAAAGAAAGAGAGAGAGAGAAGGACGCAGAGACAACACAGCCCTTTTTCTTTCTCATATTGATCATACTCTCCCCTCGACGACTTTCTGAATAGACGTCTTTTTTGGAGCTTTCCAAGAAATCCTTCTGCATGGATTTCTGGAAAGTTCCTTCCCCTTTATTTTTCCTGAATATTCTATCCTATATTATTTTTTTTTAATCCTAAAAATTCATGGATTTTCTGTTATTCCTATTCTCACAAAGCGCAACAAAGTTTCCGTAAGTTTAATCCTCTTTTTGCCCTCTCAAGCCGTCTACTTTGAGCCCATTTATCTCATTTCCTGTAGAATATTTTGAAAACTGGTCAACTGATAAAATGTTGCTGATATCGTGATAAAGATTTTGTCAGTTAACAATTTTTTCCTATCTTTAATAAGAACCGAGATAAATAGGTTCGAAGTTGACGCCGCCTTTCAACTTTGAGCCCAGATATCTCATGTTCTGTAAACGAGCTCAAAAGGTGGTCAATTGATAAAATGTTGCTGATATAATGATAAACATTTTATTAGTTGATTGCTTTTCGATATCTTTCACAAGAACCTAGATAAATTGGTTTGGAGTCGGCATCAGAATGTGGCAAACTGATAAAACATTTTTCTGATATTCTCCCCGATTCTAGGATTCGAGAAGCCCAAGAAGATAGAGAAGATCGTCAAGATCAACTTCATCGAGATGTTGAAGACCGATTGCCGGAACGCCAGGTTCGCTACCAAAGAGCGCCGGAACCGCCAGCCGTCCACGCCCCATTCAATTTCGACGTGCGCGACGAGGCGACTCTGCGATATTGGAGTAGGTTTTTTTCAAAAACTGACCCCACATTGTCTCAAGGAAAATTTTTTCAGTTCGACATCATGAAAGTCTGGCGAGAGCACTCCGTGAATACGGATGGAACATGGGTTTCCGCATTTGAATGGAGTGAGTTTTACAAATTATGTGACAAATCCTGAATGAGGAAATT
This sequence comes from Caenorhabditis nigoni, assembly GCA_027920645.1. NCBI lineage: Eukaryota > Metazoa > Nematoda > Chromadorea > Rhabditida > Rhabditidae > Caenorhabditis > Caenorhabditis nigoni. The sequence continues at coordinate 2,900,000 of CP115866.1, read as the reverse complement.
TCAGTGAGTGCTCCACCAACTTGTTGCTCCCCTGTCAATTTTTGGATGTTTCATTTTATTTCATTTGTTGACCAAAATGAATAATATAATCTTTTCAATAAATTCGTAACTATCTCGACAACGTCTTTTTTTTGTATTTCAGAAGCTAAATTGGGGTTTGGAGGTGTTATTTTCAGAGCCGCCAGCCAGCCGCCGAAAGAGCGGCCGTCTCTAATAGAGGTATAACGGCAATTTAAAGCTCAATTATCTCAGTTTGTGTGAGAGATATCAAAAAGTTGTTAACTAATAAAATGTTTATCATGATATCAGTAATATTTTGTTAGTTGACAAATTTTTGATATCTCTTACAGGAGCCAAGATAAATCGGCTCAAAATGATGAGGTCGGCAGCCGACGGCAACTCTGCCGGCTAGCGCGGACTTGTCAACTTTAAGCTGACTTATCTCGGTTGCTGTGAAAGATATCAAAAAGTGATCAACTGATAAAAATTTTTACTAATGTTATGATAAATATTTTATTAGTTGACCACTTTTTGATATCTTTTACCGTAACCGAGATAAATTGTCTCAAAGTTGATGGAAGGGAGCAAGGTCAGTGGGATGGCGCCGGAGTGGCGGCTGAATGACGGTCGTCATGGAGAACCCTCTTTGCCCCAGTTCTGCTTCCAAGAACGTCTTCATACATAGGAGTCTACGAATCGATTCCTCTTTTCCTTTTTTCCGTGTCTTCTGGAGCAGACAGCGTCGGGTAGCTAGGCAACTAGACCCTTTTGGCAAGAGTACCCCCGGGATACACCTCTTCGCTCCTCAGTTTCTTCCCCACGACGACTTCCGGAATAGACGTCTTTTTCGGAGCTGTCCATGAAATCCTACTGTATGGATTTCTGGAAAGTTCGTTTTCTTTATTTTTCTCAATATTCTCTACCTCCTATATTATCCACATTATTCCTATAAATCCTAGAAATTGATGTTTTTTTTCTATTTCTATATGGATCTTCAAATCAGACAGCAGGATGGACCAAGAAATTGGATTTGGTTCTGATCATCCAGACACCAACAGTCCGCATTTCTAAGGTGATTCACAAAGATCAGAACGAGCGGTGGAATGTAATGTGGAGAAGATCAGAAGGATGGTTATAGAAGTTGGAGCTCAGAGCAGCAAATGGAAGATGTTTGCCTGAGATTTGGAAGTCACTTGAAGCTGCTGTGATCGTACTGCTGGAATGCACGAAGGAGATAAAGAGGTTATAGGTTCCCGAACAAGATACAGGAAGACGGTATTGGCGAGTACAAAAATGTGAGTTTCAGATCTGAAAAGTCTAGAAAACCCGTTATTTTCAGTGAATCTTTCTTCAAAGACTACGGAAGCTCCAACCTGAACAAATTCATGTTATTCCAACCAAAAGTATTGGATGTTTTCTTTGAAATTGCTTCTGCTTCTTCCAAGGACCACACAGTCATCGTGAAATTTTGATTTTGAATGTTTTCTGTAATTTTTTACTTAATAAACTTATTCAGAAGGTACTCACATGGTTTAACGCTTGTTACCGCATGAATAAATGGATTATAACATATCCTCTTCTTGTTTTAAATCGAGTAATATCATTTGAAATTTAGGGATCTTCCACCTCTGGAGAGATGGGGCTCAAAGATCCAATGAAAAATTCGGAAGAGCTCGTTCAGGGATCAGGTGCCTTAAAAATCGACACGACCACATTTTTAGATGTCTGGTCGGCTTTGAAGGTGTCCCAGACAACTGGAACCGCCTTGACAGGTGTTTTAGTCTGTCAATTGTCTAATCGGATCTCTCAGCTCAATCCTCGTGCTAGGAGATCCCTGTTGTCCCATGTAGCTTGTTCACACAACCTTCGCAAGACCAAAAACTGCCTGTTTGTCTATTTCTGCACTTTATACATAGAAAACAGCTCTCTCCGCCTCTCCTGCACGCCTAGATGCTAGATAACAAGGGTTAAAGGTGAGCACTTCCCTCTAATGAACACCCGGCCATCGTTTGGGGTCAGTGCTCTAAAGAGGGGCGAAATTGGATACTTTCCATTGAAGGACGGCTTGAGTGACAGACGAGGCGAGAGAGTGTGGGAGAGATGGAGGGTCCAGACAAAATGTGTCAAGTAATAAGATACCTGGGATTAGCGACCTCTAGATAACACATCCCGCTGAATACTCATTGCCTTCTCACGACGACCGGACTGAATGGACGTCTTTTTGGAGCTTCCCAAGAAATCTTACTGTATAGAATTCTGGAAATTTCTTTTATTATTTTTTCTGAAAATCTACTAACTCTACTCTTGGTTCCTGGAAATTCCTAAAAATCCATTTTCTATTTTTCTGATAATCCTACTATTTCAAAAGGTGAGTGAATTTCTTCAAATTCCTAAAAATTCAAAAAATATAACCTAAAAACTTTGAATTTGGGTTCGAAAAATGCACTTCACTGTCATTTTCGCCGAAAATTTCAGATAAAACATGTCCACCAATGAAGCCAAGATTGCCGTGTCACAATCACCCGACAACTGAATATTATGTGAGTGTTTCAAAGTATTATCACAACATCAGTTACATTTTATCAGTTGACAACTTTTTGATAACTTTTATGGGAGCCGAGATACCCATAACTCGCTTCGGGAGCGAGATAGAGCCCGGAAGTCGAGAGCCCGGAAGTCGGAATTCCTGACATCTCTGGTGTGCGCCCTCCAAATGAGGGCGCGCGCTCTCAGCTCCCTAACTCGCTTCGGGAGCGAGATAGATCCTTCTGATCTTTAGAATCTGAAGCGAACGTCAGCCCAAAACTTCAATCCATCATAACTCGGTTCATTTTGATGCTAGAGAGTTTATCTTACCACTATTCGAACGCTCTCTTCCAGCTTAACACATATCTTCTCCTCTCCTGTTTCTTCTGCACCCTACTAGTTCATTTTTCGCACTTCAGAATTGATAAGCCCATTAAACTGATGTATTTTTGACTTTCAGATGTCCTTGGATCCGGAGGGTCTTTGGATCCGGAGGGTCCTTGGATCCGGAGGGTCCTTGGATCCGGAGGGTCTTTGGATCCGGAGGGTCCTTGGATCCGGAGGAAACGGAGAAACTTCGTCAACTTTTGAACTTGAATCGAGCAATCACAACGATCGAAATTGATAAATTGAAGCAAATGACCCTCGAGATGGAATCCGATACAACCAAAGGACCTCTTGAAGGATTCACCATCCGCGTCAGACACAATTTGCACGAAGTCGAAACTCAACTAACAATTATGGAGAACATTCCATATGGAGAACCACTCTATTTGGACGTAGAGAACACCTACAATTGTGATGGATAAACCGTAAAATGCAATCCCGCCCAGCGCTTCTCACCATTCTGGACCCAGTCAACATGCTCGTCCTTTTGTGGCGAATCCAAGACATCAACATCGTCTTGGTCCAGGACAGGGTGAGAAGATTAGCCTTGAACCGCATGATTGTCACCTGGGGAAATGAAGAATGTTTGGGCCAATTCGAGCATCATAATCTTCAAAAACAGTGGAACCCCAAACGCCAAGTTTCGCTGAAGGACGCTTCTGGAATCTCCGGATTGATGCTCACCAAGTTGGAAACTATGAGCAACTGGTGCAATATTAATTTCAGCCGCGACCAAAAGAAGTACGCTGCGTTAGACTGTCTCGCAATGGTTTGGATCCAAGACTATTTGAACGAAGAAGATTTTTCCATGAATAAATGAATTTTAATATCATTCTTTTTTATTTAAATTTAGTAATAGCAATCAAAATTGATGGTTCAAAGATCTTTTGGGAATTACGGCAAAGCGTGTTTTGCAGACCTTGATATCTTATCCGTCAGGTATCAGACAAAGTGATTAACTTGAAGTATTATGGAGCTGTGAGCGCGCGCCCTCATTTGGAGGGCGCACACCAGATAGGGCTCCCGACTTCCGGGCTCTATCTCGCTCCCGGAGGCGAGTTATGGGTATCTCGGCTCGCATAAAAGTTATCAAAAGGTTGTCAACTGATAAAATATATCTGATGTTATGGAAAGGGTCCCAGACAACAAGGACCACTTTAATGTTTATCAAATTAGCAGCTACATGTTATCAGTTGACAAATTTTTGATATATCTTATAGGAACCGAGATAATTGAGTTCAAGTCTAATGGCATTAACTAGAGACTGTTGAGAGACTGTCAGACAAACAGAACCGACAGGAGACGCAGACGTTTAAAAATGATGATAAGGGGAAAGGCCGAGATGGTTAGAGAAAAAGCAAAAGATGGTAAATGAAATGGTTAGACAAATCAACTAGATTAGAGACGCAGACGTCAGATGGAAAACGATAGCAAGTTCAGAGACTGTTAGACAGCGCTTTAATGAGATAGCGAGAGAGTTCTAGCCCAGTGAGAGACGCAGAGCCGAAATGATGATCATAGACCACGGACCACGTATTGGGCTAGATGACCGCATATGCAATACCATTAAATTGCTGTTCGGCTAGAGAGTATGAGGAAGGAGAGACAGAGAGAAGCCGCAGGGAGTCATATATCCTGTTTTTTATTGAAAAAAGTAAACAGAGAAAAACGGAATTTAAAGGTTCTAAGACTTGGAAGAGGATGAAGACGAAGATGATGCAGCAGTGTTGTCTTTTCTGGCAGTGAAACGTTCTCTCTTTCCAGGTGCATTGTCTTTTTTATCCATTGGGTATAGCATATCTGCATAGGACATTGAAGGTTTTGCTCCCTCGGTTTGCCTTGTGAGGTGTCATTTGAATCTGGTGTCCAACCTTTTTCAGCTGCTGGATGTGCCTTGACTGCTGGAGATGGTTGAGCCAAACAGATGGAGTGGCGGAGAGACTTTGCTGAACTAATTGGTTCTATGTGGGGTAGCTGGAGCAGCAGCAGGAGTCGTTGGCTCACTTGTGTCATTGTCTGATTTTGATAGCCTAGAAAGAGAAAGTTACCCTGAATCCCATAGAAATTTCAAAATTAGATAAAGTCTAGGAATTTCAGGATTTGAAGGATTCTAAAGATTTATAGCTTTTAAAAACTCACCATCTCAAAGTTGCGAAATAAAAATAGTATAGGAGGTAGAGAATATTCAGGAAAAATCAAGGGGAAGAACTTTCCAGAATTCAATACAGTAAGATTTCTTGGAAAGCTCAATTTAGACGTCTACTCAGGAAGTCGTCAAGGGGAGTAAATGATTCGATTGGGATAGAAAAACGTCAGCTATATAGCAGAAAATATGGAGTCGATGAGAAAGAGAGAGATATATGGTCTATGATCATTGAAAAATGTGACTCATTTGGGCTCTGCGTCTCTCACTGGGCGTCTACTCTCTCGCTTTCTCATTAGAGCGCACTCTAACAGTCTCTGAATTGTTTCTCTTTTTCAATCTAACGTCTGCGTCTCAAATCTTCTTTATTTGTTTAACGATGTCGGATTTTTTCATTCTTGGAAAGTCTGTGTATCTTTCATTTGCCAGTATAACACTATATTTGAGGCTCAAAAGTGGCATTTATAAATTCCTGAAATTTCCTTTTAAAAGAAAACCTTCAAGTGCAGAAATATTTATTCGAAAACGAGATATCCCGTTGCATCCATAGATCATAATCAGTGAAATTTAAAAATAGATATGTCTTCTTGAGATGGTGTCTTCTTCTCCTTTATCGTTTTGGCACCCTTCAATATAACCGGAAATCTTTTCTAAAATCCTTCCATTTAAATCACTCTCTCCTGATGGGTAATTCCATCACTTTCAACGGAGCACGGACCATTCGAACCGCCAGAAAGGCACTTCAAGACGAGGATCATTCTGAAATTGGCCCACTAATAGCTATTGCACTTTGAGCTCAATTATCTCAGTTTCTATAAAAGATATATAAAAATTTTAAACTGATAAAATGTTCATTACAACATCAAAAACATTTTATGAGTTGACTACTTTTTGATATCTTTTATAGGAAATGAAATAATTGAGCTCTACGCCAAACATGCGATTTTCATAGCCCGAAGGTCCTGAGCTTCAAAATGAGCTTCCTACCAATTGTGTAACTCTCAAATTTCATAATTACACCTTCTTGGAACACCAAAAACACTATTTTTATGAAATTATTTCAATAAATCTCACAAACTTACTTATATCTCCAATAATTCCTTCCTGCAGCATGTCAGCAGTGAGAGAATGAAAGTATTTTTTTTTTCAGAAGACTAAGAATAAAAGAAGATCCATTGAATTCAAAGATTTTAGGAATAATAGAAGGATAAAGAATATTCAGGAAAATAAAAGGGAAATCTCTCCAGAATCCATTCATCTTTAGGATTCTTGAAGAGATCCCTGGCGAATTTTAGACATCTATTCAGTAAAGACGTCAAAAAAGAGGGAGAAATATGGTTGAATGGTGTTCCGAACGATGCTTTTATATGCTTCGTGGACTCGTTTCTCTGCCGTCTCTTCAATCATAAGCATCTCTCGTTTTCTCTTATCAGTCTGATGTCTCTTCCCTGTATGGTGACGTGGCGCTGGGAACCTGTGGCTTCCCTAGCCGAAGAACTGCAATTTTATGGGCTTGGGGGCTCTGCGTCTCTCACTGAGCTTGTACTCTATCGCTTATATGTGTGCTGTTATATTATGAAAGCGAAAACAAAGAAAAGTAATTATTCATTCAAAAACCATTAACTATGAGAAGATATAAGTCGGAAAAGATAAAGTTGAAGACGATCCAGCGAGCATCATCTAGCTGAAAAATAGGTGTTCTAAAATTCAAGCTCAATTTTCTCAGATCCTATAAGAGATATCAAAAAGTGGCCAACTGATATAATGTTTATCATGATATCAGCATCATTTTATCAGTTGACAGATTTTTGATATCTCGCGTAGCAACTGAGATAATTGGGCTCAAAGAGCAAGCTTACCATCTCCGCACATCATCATTTTCAAATGTTCTTGGTAGAATGAAGAGAAATTCCATTAAATAGAAAATAATGATGACGAACATAGCCGAATTCACATTTAACTTTAATTTTGTCATGTTAGAAGTTCTGAAGAGTCCACTAGACGAACTTTTTGATTCAATAAACATTCAGCGATCCTTACGTGACAGGCAGCGGGAAATATAGTGACGACCCAGAGCGAATATCAGAAGGTATTACGAAATCCATGGATTCATTGGAATAAGTATAATTGTATAAAGATAGAGAATAATGAGAAAAATCAAGGGGAAGGAACTTTCCAGAATTCCATACAGTAGGATTTCATGGAAAGCTCCAAAAAGACGTGGGGAAAAATGAGTGGTGACAAGTAGAAGGCCTCTTTTTATATGTGGTTTGTGTGGCCTCTGATAGATATGGAGACGCAGAGAAAGAGAGTCTATCAGTGATTTATGATCTCTGCGTCTCTCACATAGTTTGTAGTCTCTCGCTTTCTCATTAGAGCGCACTCTAACAGTCTCTGAGCTTTCAATCCGTCGCCTGAGTCTCAAATCTAATTGATTTGTCTAACCATCTACTATCAGAAAGTCTGCGTCTCTTCAATTTTCCTAATTTATCAGGTAATATCAGATTTCCTGAAGTTTCAAAAATATGTTTATTTAGAGGAAAAAAAACCCTTCTGCAAAATGATTTATTCAAAAAATGAGAGTTATCGTCTCTGAACGTGTCTGGAGATTTTCGTGTGGATTGCAAGTGAAGGCCGTTATTTCTCGTCTGAAGCTTCAGAAGATCGGAAAGCATCCTTCATTAATCCAGAGCCGATCACTGTGTAATACAGGTTACATCGTTTTTTGAATAATCCAAACTGAATTCAACTCACTGTAGAATGTTTTCCTGCATCGGAATAGTCTCTTGTGTTCAACAACTCTTTTCGAGCAAAGAATCCGACGATGATGGAACGCCGAGTGAGCCCCTCAACTCGAATCCTCTCACTTTCCGGATAGAATTCTTGACATCCGATCGGGATGGAAGGCAGTTGATTATGTCGCTTATTCTATCTGAAAATTACAGCATTCCGAGATCTACGCTCCCAAAAAGCATAATTGTGCTCACTTTGAAAATCTTAACTAGCCAAATTTGAAGGTTCTCTCAAAAATCAGATTCTAGGACTTAAAAATGCTCAAAGAACTCACAAGTGTTAAGAAACCAACGCATTTGTAGGATTACCAGAAATAGTTGAAATAAAATAGAGATACCAGAGAATTCTCAGAAAAAAAAGACATTTTCCAGAATCCATTAATTTTTTGGATTTTCACGAAAATAAGGATTTCAGACGTCTATTCAGTTAAGACATCACCTAAGGGGAGAAATATGGTTGAATGGTGTTCCGAACGATGCTTTTATATGCTTCGTGGAATCGTTTCTCTGCCGTCTCTTCAATCACAAGCATCTCTCGTTTTCTCTTATCAGTCTGTTGTCTCTTCTGGGTATGGTGACGTGGCGCTGGGAACCTGTGGCTTCCCTAGCCACAGAACTGCAAATTTATGGGCTTGGGGGCTCTGCGTCTCTCACTGAGCTTGTACTCTATCGCTTATATGTGTGCTGTTATATTATGAAAGCGAAAACAAAGAAAAGTAAATATTCATTCAAAAACCATTAACTTTGAGAGGATATAAGTCGGAAAAGATCAAGTTGAAGGAGGTCCAACGAGCATTATCAAGCTGAAAAATAGAATGTTATGATTGCAGCTCAATTACTTCCGTTCCTTTAAAAGATATTGAAATTTTGTCAATTGATAAAATGTTTATCATAAAATCAGCAATATTTCATCAATTAACACAATTTTTATACATCTCAAGGTAACGGAAATAATTGAGCTCAAAGAAAAGCAATTATTCCTGAAAAATAAAATTTTACACCTGCACTTTGAGCTCAATTATCTCGGCTCCAGTTAAAGATATCAAAAATATATCAACTGATCAAATGTTTGTCTTAATATCAGAAACATTTTATTAGTTGACAGATATTGGATATCTCTCACAGAAACCGAGATAATCAGCTCAAAGAGGTACACAGATTTCAAAATTCGATATTATTAAAAATTCAAGGGTTATTTCAACGTGATGAAAAAAATTATTTGAAAAAATTGAGAAAACAATTGCGTGGCAAAAAAATGTTTTCAAAAAAATAATAATTAAATTGTGGAATAAAAAAGCGCCGTGAAACGGTTTGGCCCATTGACCTCGGGGGGATCACTATTAAAGGAGAAGGAAATGGAGGGAAGAATCAGTTCTCGCCTTCTCTGGGCTCCAGAGAAGGGGAGGAATCCTCCAGGGTCCTTGGATCCGGAGGGTCCTTGGATCCGGAAGGTCCTGGGATCCGGAGGATCCTTGGGTCCGAAGGATCCTTGGGTCCGAAGGATCTTTGGGTCCGGAGGATCTTTGGGTCCGGAGGATCCTTGGGTCCGAAGGATCTTTGGGTCCGGAGGATCCTTGGGTCCGGAGGATCCTTGGGTCCGGAGGATCCTTGGGTCCGGAGGATCCTTGGGTCCGGAGGATCCTTGGGTCCGAAGGATCCTAGGGTCCGAAGGATCCTTGGGTCCGGAGGATCCTTGGGTCCGAAGGATCCTTGGGTCCGAAGGATCCTTGGGTCCAGAGGGTCCTTGGATCCGGAGGGTCCTAAGATCCGGAGGGTCCTTGGATCCGGAGGGTCCTTGGATCCGGAGGGTCCTTGGATCCGGAGGGTCCTTGGATCCGGAGGTTCCTTGGATCCGGAGGGTCCTTGGATCCGGAGGGTCCTTGGATCCGGAGGGTCCTTGGATCCGGAGGGTCCTTGGATCCGGAGGGTCCTTGGATCCGGAGGTTCCTTGGATCCGGAGGGTCCTTGGATCCGGAGGTTCCTTGGATCCGGAGGTTCCTTGGATCCGGAGGGTCCTGGGTCCTGGGTCCTTGGATCCGAAGGGTCCTTGGATCCGGAATGTCCTTGGATCCGGAGGGTCCTTGGATCTGGAGGTTCCGTGGGGTCTATGGGGTCCATGGGTCCGTGCGGTCTATGGGTCCGTGCGGTCTATGGGTCTGTGCGGTCTATGGGTCCGTGCGGTCTATGGGTCCGTGCGGTCTATGGGGTCCATGGGGTCCCTGAGGTCCTTGGTCCTACCATAGTCGTGAAGGCTTATTTGCCAAAAAAAATTAATATGTGATCCGACAAAGCATGGCCATTCGGGAAAATATGCAAAAAAGCAGGTCAGCATCGAAAATTTTTGTTTTTACTTATAACGTTTTCAACGTCCCCATATTTTTGTCGAATTTAGCAAATTTGAACTCCTCGCATCAGTAGCTTCAAAATGAGTATAATCATGACCTACTTTGAACGATTTTCATTTTTCGGACCCCATATGCGCCTTTAAAGTCGCAATATTCAAAATGGGCGGAGCCTATCCGTGTTTATACTTATTGTAAAGCTCTAAATGAGCGAAATCTGAATAAATTTGTAATTTTTAGTAATTTCTAGTTTTCAAAAGGTTATGATGAAAAATTCTATATTTTCAGATCTCCGCAGATATTCAAAAAGGAGAGGAATTGACGATCAAATACGATTTTGATCACAACCCGTGAGTTTTGCTATTTTAATTTTTTTCCAAATTTTGAAAAAAAATTATTAATTTAGGTCAGTCCAGCCGGATCATTGAAAAAGCTGCCACAGTCAAAAAAAGAAGTTTAGGAGAAACTTTTTTTTAATAATTTTTTAAAAATTTTTCTTTAGTTTTGTAATATTAATTTATTTCTCTGAATAAATTGGTAACTATCTCGATGACGTTTTCTGCTTTCTTTTGTATTTTGAGAAGCCAAATTAGACATTAGAAATGTCCCTTCCAGGGCCGTCAGTCAGCCGTCGGAGCACATTTCAGATGTTTGGAGCTGTCCACTTTAAGTTAATATATCTTGGTTCCTGTTAGAGATATCAAAAACTTGTCCGCTGATAAAATGTTAATGATATTATGTTAAACATTTTATCAATGGACACTTTTTTGGTATCTGTTCTAAAAACCGAGATAAATTGGCGCAAAGTTTAGCGGTTAGTTGCGACAGTCCAACTTTGGGCCAATTTATCTCGATTCTTCTAACAGATATCAAAAAGTGATCAACTAACAAAATGTTGCTGATATTATGATAAACATTTTATCAGATGACACATTTTGATATCATTCACGGAAAATGAGATACACACTCCTTATCTCCAGGAGTTGTCCAGCTGGGTGTTCAAATGGGATCCGCTGGTGAAGAGAGAATCGTTGGAAATCTTTTATGATCTGAAGACAGGCTCGTAAAAATGTATACTTTGCAGACTAATGAATAAAGAAAATGGGACAATGGGACACTGTAGGAGAGCTGTCTTCAGGTCATAAAGGATTCTCAGAGATCCCCTCTTCACTTGGTGATCCCACCTGGAACTCCGCCCACCTGGAAAACCCTATATAAGGTTTTAGGAACCACCCAAATCCATTGGCATTCGATGATGTCTCTTGGAATGGTTCTAGCCTGCTCTAGACTGCTCTAAATCCATCTATAGTCTCCTACCAAGAGTGCTTCCTCGATGTCTCCCCCCTGGAACCCCGATTGGGATCCTTTATTCTTTATTTTTCTGATCCTACAAACCTCAGAAACCCCTTCCCCCCTGATGGAACCCCGATTGGGATCCTTCTTCTGATTTTTCTGAGCATTCTTATCCCCAGTCCTTTGTTCCGTAATCTGGAAATTGAAGAATTGAAACAGATGACGCTTGAAATGGAGGCCACTACAACCAAAGGGCCGCTCGAGGGTTTCACATTCCGGGTCAAACACGATTTGAAAGACGTCGAAGCTCAACTGACACTGATGGAGAATGTGCCAGAAACAGTGTATCTGGATGTCGAAAGCACCTACAATTTCGCTGGATACTTCAACAAAAACCGAAAGATGCAATCACGACCAGCAATAGTGACAATACTCGATCCAGTGAACATGATCGTCAGGTAATTTTTCACAAGTTTTACATGGAATGACTCCCAAGTGTTACCCTCGAAAAAAATCGAGACCTATATGGTTGAATAGAGCGTAAAAAGTTATTTCAGAATCCAAGAGGAATAGTTGATAAAAAATTTTTTTGGGGAGTTATGGTCCAAAACGTACCAAAAAATGGCTAAATTTTCGAAAAATCGTAACTTTGTCAGTTTGAGTCCGATTGCAGAAATTCAAAAAACAGTCGATAGACAAACAACTGAACTTTTAATTAAAATTTTTTTTGATTTTTTTCCTATTGATTGGATTATTGATTTTTTGAAAAAACCTAAAATTTTTTCAATATCTCAAAAATCCTGAGTTAACTTTTTTTCTCGTTATGATCATTAGATTCAGCATAGTTGATTTACTATAAAAACATGTCAATACCCCGGGGGAAATCATGCTCACAGAAGTTATGCCGAAAAATATCGATTTTTGGCACTTTGCTGCATTGAATTCGTTGTCCTCGGCGGCCGGTATGGTGAGGGGCATACTTATTTTTGTGGTTTTTACATCCGTATCATCTGCCTGGAACGTTCAAAACAAAATTCTACAACATACAACACCAATTATTCAAATGCCGTACCATTTCTTAAAATCATAATTTTCAAAAAAGCTAATTTTTAACATGTCGAAGACCATAACTATAGTTAAACTTGATGGAAACAGACAAACTTTTGGTTTAAAATGATCAGCATGAGAAAATCTTGTGTTTGGCTTGTACAGAATTTTGAATTAGGCCCTAAAAACAAAAATATTCATTGATGATGGGACACCTCTTGATTTGGACTGTAACTCGAGAATGAAATGAAATATCAAAAAACTGTTAATGCCAATCGATCGAAAATCAAAAAATACTACTAGAAAAGTAATATTGGTTTGGTCCGTGTGGTGAAAGTGGGTGAAATAGATAATAGTCGAATTTGATATGCCAAAACTGATAGGATACCGTAAGAAATTCGATCATTTCACCCACTTTCACCACACGGACCGAACCAATATTACTTTTCTAGTAGTATTTTTTGATTTTCGATCGATTGGCATTAACAGTTTTTTGATATTTCATTTCATTCTCGAGTTACAGTCCAAATCAAGAGGTGTCCCATCATCAATGAATATTTTTGTTTTTAGGGCCTAATTCAAAATTCTGTACAAGCCAAACACAAGATTTTGTCATTCTAATTATGTTAAAACAAAAGTTTGGCAATTTTCATCAAGTTTAACTATAGATATGGTCTTCGACATATCACACCTCACCAAAAATGTGGGTCAGGCTGAAATAATCGTAAATATTTTTATTTCTAGGGCCTAACTCGAAATTCTGTACAAGCCAAACACAAGATTTTCTCATGCTGATCATTTTAAACCAAAAGTTTGTCTGTTTCCATCAAGTTTAACTATAGTTATGGTCTTCGACATGTTAAAAATTAGCTTTTTTGAAAATTATGATTTTAAGAAATGGTACGGCATTTGAATAATTGGTGTTGTATGTTGTAGAATTTTGTTTTGAACGTTCCAGGCAGATGATACGGATGTAAAAACCACAAAAATAAGTATGCCCCTCACCATACCGGCCGCCGAGGACAACGAATTCAATGCAGCAAAGTGCCAAAAATCGATATTTTTCGGCATAACTTCTGTGAGCATGATTTCCCCCGGGGTATTGACATGTTTTTATAGTAAATCAACTATGCTGAATTTAATGATCATAACGAGAAAAAAAGTTAACTCAGGATTTTTGAGATATTGAAAAAATTTTAGGTTTTTTCAAAAAATCAATAATCCAATCAATAGGAAAAAAATCAAAAAAAATTTTAATCAAAAGTTCAGTTGTTTGTCTATCGACTGTTTTTTGAATTTCTGCAATCGGACTCAAACTGACAAAGTTACAATTTTTCGAAAATTTACCCATTTTTTGGTACGTTTTGGACCATAACTCCCCAAAAAAATTTTTTATCAACTATTCCTCTTGGATTCTGAAATAACTTTTTACGCTCTATTCAACCATATAGGTCTCGATTTTTTTCGAGGGTAACACTTGGGAGTCATTCCATGTTAGTTATTTTCATAATTTTTTTGAAGATTTTCAGAAATTCTGCAATTCGAAACTCAATGATTCATAATCGGACAACGACCAGGACGATTCACAAAAAAATTACATTTTAAATGTTTTTAAAATCTTTATTTTCATAACTTCCTAAATCAGCTTCTTACCGGACCGTAAAAAATAAATTTTAATAAATTGTTCTATTTCTTCACTACAAATTTGTATTCTCTTTAGAATCTCAATTATCTCGGTTGCTATAAGAGATATCAAAAAGTTCTCAACTAATAAATTGTTACTGATTTTATGATAAACATTTTATCAGTTGACAATTTTTTGATATCTGTCATGGGAGCCGAGATAAATGAGCTCAACGTGCAAGTGCATTTGGATTCGTCCTAACTGACTCGACAACAGAGACGCAGACACATAAGACGACAAACCTCTGACAAAAGGAACTCTACGTAACTTTAAATCAATTTATCTCGGTTCTTATGAGAGATGCAAAAAAATTGTCAACTAATAAAATTTAGATAATATTGTGACAAACATTTTATCAGTTGACAGATTTTTCATATCCCTTATAGGAAGCTAGATAATTGAGCTCAAAGAGAACGCCCTGTAAAGCTACCCATCATAACGACGAATCGTCTGTCCCTGTCGTGTATACTCCCTCTTTTTTATGCATGTTATTTTCAAGATAATTTTTCAAGAATAATTTATTAATAATTAAAAAAGACGGGAGTTGACAACCGATGAGACGTCGAAGCCTGGGGAATCGAAGTCCATTGGAGTTGTATGTAGCCTGGTAGATTCGGAGGAGGATGTGCGATTGGAATTGTCTTCCTCTTCTTCCTCGTCTGTCTTTTCTTTTTCCGATCTCTTCGATGTTTCAGCAGATTCTCAGGTGTTGGAATTGTTCCCGGTATCACTGATACTGGAGCTGGAGCTGGAATAAAAGCTATCTTTCATAGGTAATCAAGATAAATGAGCACAAAGTTGAAAAGTCCGGGCTCGGCTTGAGGCCTTTTGGTTTGAGCCCAATTAACTAGGTTCCTATAAGAGGTATCAGAAATGTGTCAACTGACAAAATGTTGTTGATATTATGAAAAATATTTTATTAGTTGACCACTTTTTGATATCTATCACAGAAAATGAGATAAACCGCCTCAACGTTGAAAAGTCGAAAAAAATGTGTTAACTGATAATATGTTGCTGATATTATGATTAATTTTTTATTAATTGACAAAATTTCGATATCTCTTATAGGAAACTGCGATATTTAAGATTGCATGGTACGGTTTGTTCAACTATGCGAAAATTATGCGAAAGTCAAATTTGGACGAAATGGATGACATAACTTTCTAGGATTTCTAAGATTTTGGGATTTTAAAATTTTCAGAATTTCAAAGATACTAACTAACAAAACTCACTTTCGAAATTTCCGACGGTGCCGAGTGTCGCAACGGTGTCGAAAACACTGGAGGCGATGTTTGCAGAATTCGAGACTGACGTGGTGGCAACGGCGGTGGCGGAGCAACGAAGTATTGGTCTTGAATTACTGAAAATTTGGACCGTTTTGTGAGAAAATATCTTAGCACCCGCAGATAAACTAGTTGGTAACAACTGATCATTTGATAGCATATGCCTTTGAAGCAGAAGGGTGTTTGGACTAGATTTTCTAGGTTATGGCCATCAAAATGGATTTTGGGATGTTTTTAGATTTTCAGTTTCTTTTGAGGATTTCAAAGATACCAACTAAAAAAACTCACTTGGTAAATTTCCAGAAAAAAAACAGATTTCTAGAAATAATAAGAATACTATAGAGAAAGAGAATATTCAAGAAAATATGGGGAAGAATCCATTCATTATTAGGATTTTTCTGGAAGAATTTCAGACGTCTTTCCAGTTAAGTCGTCGGGAGAAATGAGTGGTTATGAATAGGCAGCTGCTTCTTATATAGGGCTTCTCTGGCGTCAGATATACCGCTTACGGTTTTCAAGGAGACGCAGAGAAATAGAGACTATCAGTGGTCTATGATCATTGAAAATAAATGACTCATCTGGTCATTCAAAACAACAAAATGAGATAGTGTGGAGATGAGAAAGACGCAGATTCATGATTCATCTGGAAATCTAGGAAAGTTGAAACTCCTCATGGGGTTCATTAGGCAAAGCATCTCGAATTTGAAAAACGTTTAAATGTGATTTTTTTAATTAAAAACAAAAAATAAATAAATTAATTAATTCCACTGTTTCCTATTCCGGTAGTTGATATTCCGTTGAATTTCGTACAAGCTGAAAAATTAGTTTGAAAATTAGTTTGAAAATTAGTTATGCTCAAAGAAAACCGGAAACCGTTAATTAGTGGATTTGACACAACTTTGACTCTATTTATCTCGATTCCTGTGCAAGATATCAAAAAGTTGTCAACTGATAAAGTGTTTATCATAATATCAGTAACATTCTATCAGTTGACTACTTTTTGATATATTTCTGAAGAACCGAGATAAATTGAGTCAAAAACTTTACTCTCTCTTACCCATTGCGAATCGGGAAATTGCCCAGAAAGTAGTTGTACCATCTGTTGCAGCTGCCATTTTGGCACGAAGAACTATTGTGGACAATAACTCGTAAAAGATCTGAAAATATTGATTTTTCGTTAAAAAACTCAATTCCTGTTTTATCATTCGGAGTCCAAAGCTCCCTGGACCCAGAAATCACAGATTTGAGAACTTTGGATGTAGCATAAAGAAACTCACCTAGTTTCCAAAAAAAAAATCATACAAGAAAATCCATTCATTAATAGAATTTTACAGTGATAAATAATAAAAATTAATATTCAGAAAAATATAGGAAAGAATCCATTTAGGATCCTTCTGAAAGAGTTTCAGACGTCTATTAATTCAAGTCGTCATATAAAATAGAGGAATACGGTTGAATGGGGTTCTAAATAATGCTTTTATATGCTTCGTGGAATCGTTTCTCTGCCGTCTCTTCAATCACAAGCATCTCTTGTTTTCTCTTATCAGTCTGATGTCTCTTTTGTTTGTCCATATTTGTCGACGTGGCGCTACCTTTGGGCTCCCAAGCCGAAGAACTGCAATTTTATGGGCTTGGGAATCTCAACGATTCTCAAATATAGGTAGTACTGTAGGAGGAATGTAGGTAGTACTGCAGGTAGTACCGTAGGAGGCTCTGCGTCTCAGAGAGCTGATTCAGAGAGAAGATTCCATTAAGGTAGCCCTAAAATCCAATTTACTTTTCGATAGTTCCTATTTTCAGAAAAATGCAAAAAAACCAAACAAATAATCTTTTAAACTATTCATTAAAAACACAACTAATTTATTCTCAGTCCGGTGTGTTGGGAGGAGTTCCCGAAATGTGCTGGCGGAGTCTGAAAAAAAAAGAACATTTGTAAAACCAAAAAGAATTCAAATTTGCGAATAAAAGTGGTTAAACATACATCGGGTCGAATCCCAGGAAATAGATTTTTTGAGCCAACACCTTCATCGAGATGATCCAAAATTTTTAAAATTCCAAAATTGAGGAGTTCCTGAAAAATCAAGATTTCATGATTCTAAACTTCTTGGATTAATTTTATGCTGGTGGCTTAGAAATTTGATTCAGATAAAGTTAGGCACCCATCTCAGTGAACCTGGAAAATTTCGGATAACTCACTTTTTTCAAAAAATTTCCCATTTTTGAAGGATTTATTGGAGAAGGCCTTTCATTTGAGCAGAAGGCTCTTGGCTTCTGAAATGTTTCAAAAATTAATGAAAATCTAAAAATGTACTGAAAATCAACGTACCAAATGCTGTTGGCGGCTTGGAACAAAAATGCCCGTTGAAGGACTAAAAATGGTCCATTCCTGAAAAAAAAAACACTTTTTTGATCTCAATATTAGTTTATAAAAACTCACTCATTTTCAGAAAAATCACACACAGAAAAATCTATTCAATAATAGGATGTTAAATGAATAAATAGTCGAAATGTATATTCAGAAAAATACAGGGAAGAATTTGAGACGTCTATACAGTTAAGTCGTCATTTTTAATCTTTAAAGGGGGAGAAATATGGTTGAATGGTGTTCTGAATGATGCTTTTATATGCTTCGTGGAATCGTTTCTCTGCCGTCTCTTCAATCACAAGCATCTCTCGTTTTCCCTTATCAGTCTGATGTCTCTTCTGTGGTTATGTTTGTCGACGTGGCGCTGCGGAGAGAGGGGAACCATTAAAAGACTCATAAAAGTTGTGGCGAGCTTGCAAAACGCTCTTTGGAACATAAGAATTGACAAGCTTAGAATCCTTCGTGAGCCTTTCAAGACAACGATTTTCAATGTTCCCCGATATTTCTTCAATTGTCAAATTTTTGATAGCCCTCGTGCTCATTGAGATAATACAGCTCAAAGTATCAGACGCATCTCTTTAAGCTTAATTATCTCGTTTCCTATCAACAATACTGAAAATTTGCCAATTAATAAAATGTTTGTTATAATATCACCAACATTTTATCAGTTTACAGTTTTTCGATATGTCTCATAGCAACCGAGATAATTGAGCCCAAATTGAACGTTCCAGTTTCTCGCCCCTCTTTTTCAAAATTGATATTTTCGAGATGACTAAAAGAGTTGTTTTATCAACAAACAATAAAAAACAAGCCAAAAACATTTATTCATGTGTTTATCAACATTTCGAACATCAATCAGAATTGTTTTGCGGAGAAGAATGCTTCGAACAGCTTCATTTCCAGAGTTTGTAATCTGATAGTTCTCTTGAAGTCTTGACAGGAACTTTCTCTGAAATTGAAGTTTTTGCTCAATCAACTGCTGCTAGGTTTCAACTTACCGTTCAACATCGACATCATTGTGACGACTAAGATGGAAATGATGTTAATGTCATCGTGGATATGAAAATCGCGCCAGTCTTAGCCATTGCTTGCAGCATCCGTCATGGCAAGAGCTGAGAATAGGAAGACGAGAAAAATAGAATTGAAGACTTTCATTTCTTCGAAGGGGATATTTCGAGTACATTGAGTTTAAAGGAATAAATACTAGAAGAATAATCAGGAAAATAAGGGGAAATCTCTCCAGAATCCATTCATTTCTAGGATTCAAACCTGGAGAGATCCCTGATGAATTTTGAGACATCTATTCAGTAAAGACGTCAAAAATGGGGAGAATATGGTTGAATGGGGTTCCGAACGATGCTTTTATATGCTTCGTGGAATCGTTTCTCTGCCGTCTCTTCAATCACAAGCATCTCTCGTTTCTTCTTATCAGTCTGATGTCTCTTCTGTGTCTATATTTGTCCTCCACGTGGCGCTGGGAACCTGTGGCCTCCGTAGCCGGAGAACTGCAATTTTATGAGCTTGGGAATCTGGACGATTCTCAAATGCAACGATGGTGTGGGAGGCTCTGCGTATTGTGGAACTTATGATAGTCACTCTTCTATTCGATGATATGATCTTTGAGCTCAATTATCTAAGTTCCTAAAAGAGTTATCAGAAAGTTGTCAACTAATAAATTATTTATCATAAAATCCGTAACAATTTATCAGTTGACAAAATTTCGATATCTCTTAGTGGAGCCGAGATAATTGAGCTCAAATGAGATCGCTTTGATTTGAATTCCCTCTGCGGCCGTCTGTCCAATAGAGCGCATTTACCTAGTTATGGAAGTTTCTAGGTAAGTGGCACATGATGATTGAGGATATGTGTTCTCGTGAGGCAACATAATACATAGCTGCCAACGGACCCTCTCTTTCTCGGCGTCTCTGAGAGGTCGTATCTCTCGCAATACGATCAAGAACGGCAGAGGATGTCGTGTGCGCCTCACGTGGCCTAGAAACTTCCACCGCGAAGTAAATGCGCTCTATTGGACAGAAGGCCGCGGATAGAATTCAAATCGAGGCGATCTCATACCACTATTGACGACCTAAATGAATGGACGTCTTTTTGGACTTTCCAAGAAATCTTACTGTATAGAATTCTGGGAATTTCCTTTTATTTTACTGAAAATCCATTCATATCCCTATTTATTCCCCAAGAATCTCCAAAAAACCTTATGAATGAATGGGTTTTTGGAAATTTCTTGTTTTATTGATTTTTCTGAAAAGGTGAGTAAGCAAATGGGCGCTAAAATTGACTAGAAATAACTGAAATCTCGATATTCCATAAATTTTGAACGACTGCAGCATCGGACCGTCTATGTCAAGAACAAGTGTCAGATAAGGAAGAAGCCTATTTGGAACGGGTTCATCAGATTTTGGAGTATATGAATATGCGAAAATGCATTCTCAATGCAGAATTGTACGAGAAACTACTGGAGTGTTTGCGTACTTTCTTCGCCTTGGCACGTCGCATCGGATGGAAAGATCCCGATGACGAGAGAAAAAGAGAAGGTATCCAAAAGATTCGGGAAACTGCCGACCGTTTAGTGGTGAGATTTCTTACTAATTTAAAGTTTTAAGAAAAATTAATTTCAGTGCCGCTTCAACAAAAGATACCATTCACCCCAACAAGTGAATGAGTTTTCACAATACTATGATTCTGTCGCGCTCGTTACAATTTGGATCGAGAAGGATCGAATCAGCGAAATTGACAAGCAGTGAAATCCAAATGAGGGTATGAATTAACACAAATTAACATATAAAGTAATTTTTATTTCAGAACTACATCTTCGTATCTAAAAATTTTGCGGAAATTGATGGGGAGCTCGTAGAAGGCTACGAAGATGTCAGGGACATTTTCGCGATTCCGGATGATGAGCAATTGAGAAGAATAGAATCTACGGACGCAAGACTGAAAAGAGAAGAAATGCAAGATGAAGGGCATTTGTTCCGATCAGTATATCCAAAAAATAGTCTGCGGATGGAAGAAGGAGCTGGTCGTAAGCAACGACCAACAATTGACGAACCACAACTGAACGGGACGGAGGTAGGAGCTCAACCAATGGAAGCTAGACCAAACGGAAGAAGGCTAATTGGATCAGTGGTAAAAGAAGAGATAACCGATGAGATGGCTGAACTTGTATCTTTTTTGTTGGAGCTTGTTTTCAGTTAATAAACGAATGAGTAAATCGCATTTCTCTGTTTCAGCACAAATATTTTATCGTAAAAACGAGATGAAAACGCTTAAGATACAACCTCTGAGAAACTCAAAAACATCATGGGGCAATGAAAAAATGCCAAAATAGTCTTAGAAGTCAGTATAGTATGAGGTGAATATAAAGATTACTCTAACACTTTTGACCATAATATTTCCGATATTTGTTATCAAAATGTTCGATAAAAAATATTAGTGTTTCAACGAATTTCTGGAATGTTTTTCTACAGTATGGTTTTGAAGCTATTTTCAGAGCAAATAAAAGGAAACTTCCAGAATTCTATACAGTAAGATTTCTTGAAAAGTCCAAAAAGACGTCCATTCATTTAGGTCGTCAATAGTGGTAGCAGATCATATGATATCGTCTCGATTTGAATTTTTCTACGGTCTTCTGTCCAATAGAGCGCATTTGCTTTGTTATGGAAGTTTCTAGGTAAGTGGCAGATGATGATTGAGGGTATGTGTTCTCGTGAGGCAACCTAATACATAGCTGCCAACGGACCCTCTCTTTCTCTGCGTCTCTTATCGCTCGCAATACGATCAAGAACGGCAGTGGATGTCGTGTGTGTTTACCATCTGCCACTTACCATGGCCTAGAAACTTCCACAGCGAAGTAAGTGCGCTCTATTGGACCGAAGGCCGCAGGTAGAATTCAAATCGAGGCGATCTCATATGATCTCATACCACTATTGACGACCTAAATGAATGGACGTCTTTTTGGACTTTCCACGAAATCTTACTGTATAGAATTCTGGAAATTTCCTTATATTTTTTTCTGAAAATCTATTTCTATTCCTATTTATTCCTCAAGAATCTCCAAAAAAACCCTTGGAATGAATGGGTTTTTGGAACTTTCTTGTTTTATTGATTTTTCTGAAATGGTGAGTGAGCAAATAGGCTTTAAAATTGGCTACAAAAAGCGGAAATTCCGAACCTACGTAAATTTTGACTAACTGAAAAAAGTAATTTTACTGGCCGACGCCGTCGGCTGCCGACCTCTTATCTTTGAGCCCATATATCTCATTTCCTGTCAAAGATATCAAAAAGTGGTCAACTAATAAAATGTTTATCATAATATCAGTCACATTTTATCAGTTGAAAACGTTTTGATATCTTTCACAGGAAGCGCGATATATGGGCTCAAAGTTGACAAGTCAATTCCTGCCGGCTATAATAGATATCAAAAAGTTATCTACTGATAAAATGCTACTGATTTTATGATTAACATTTTTCAGTAGATTTCCTCGTCTCACATAATAAGAACAAGCATATTTGGGGAGTCACCAACCAGCAGATCCAAAGACCGAAAGGAAGAGTTGCTCACTGTCACAGGTGTTCTGGACCACATCTATGTGGTTGATTTGAAGACTAGAATGCTCTGCAACGTGAGTTTTACTGAGGAACTTGATAGTTTTGCAAAAAAACGAGCAAATTTGAGAGACTACGAAGCTATGGAGGAGACTCCAATCTGATTGCTGGAGCATCGACTGACTTTTTCTGACAGATTGCGCTATGGCTCAAATTGCTTCACGAGACATAAACGGGTTGCTGGAGTCTCCATTTGTCAGTACTTCGGTGAGTTTCATTATTACTCTTTTGAAAACTGAAAACGGAGTTGTTTCAGACAATCAGCACTTTGAATTCTCTTCAATTCGAGGTCGACATCAAGTTGGATTCTCCAGAACCGGCTCCATAAACTACGACGCCTGTCGAAGCAGAAGCTGTTGAAGAAGAGAAGCAAGTTGAGGAGCCGAAACGGAAAATCTTGGAAATTGTGAGTGTCTTATGTTATCATTATCATTCCTATGTAGTACCCTCATTTCTTCAAATAGCATTCCACCCAAACTGTTAACTTTGAGCATAATTATCTCGATTCTTGTGAAAGATATCAAAAACGTGTTAACTGATAACTTATTCATCATAGTATCACCTACGTTTTATCAGTTGACAAATTTTTAAGACCTTTTACAGGAATTGAGCTTATTGAGCTCAAAGTTGACAGTTTGGGTGGCCTTGTTTTAGAAGTAATGCGGTAGTTGCTAAAATCGAATCATCTAAATGAAGGGTTACCACGGAGACTCTAAAAGATGACCACCCTCTATTTAAACTTTGAGCTCAATTATCTGAATTCCTATAAAAGATAACAAATATTCGTCAACTATTAAAATGTTTTCCATGATATTGCAAAAATTTTATCAAAGGCAGAGAAAGAGAGGAGCCATCTGCTCCGGAACGAAGCAGAAAGAGCCATTTCTACCTACCGACGTCCTGACGAATAGACGTCTTTTTGGAGCGTTCCAGAAGAATCCTTAAGAATGAATGGATTCTGGAAAGATTTTCCTCTATTTTTCTGAATATTCCTTATCTCTGTAGACTATAGTATTCTACTTATTCCTAGAAACTCTTTTTTGCTATTTTTCTGAACATTTCCAGGTGAGTCTAGAAATGCTTAAATTCGGTTATTTTGATTCCAATTTTTTAAGCAAAGATTCATCGCAACCAGCAACTCATATATTCCACAACTGCACCACAACGGGTGGATTTATCTGGCAGATGACACATACTTTAGTTTAAAAAATAGGTTAGTACATTTTCAAGGGTTACTGTATTTCAATTTACATATATTTCAGCTGGATCATGGTTCAATACTCATTGAACTTGACAGTGACTAATCTCTCGGAAAAACGGCACATCCGAATCTCTACAAAGACGACAGTCGCCGAGGAAGAAAGTTTATGTAATGTTATTAGAATAAATGACTTCTTGAATAAAGAATTTTTAAAAGAAATTAACAGCTTTTTTGTGGTCCTTTTCCAGAAGTTTCCCCTTTAAATTCCGTGGAGACCGCCCACTGTGAGCATGTATATCTTGGCTCCTATAACAGATATCAAAAAGTTGTCAACTAATGAAATGTGTAGAATTTTATCAGTTACATTTTATCAATTAATAACTTTTTGATATGTTTTACTGAAACCGAGATATACGGGCTCAAAGTTATAGGGTCCGCAGCCGCCGCGTTGCTCAGCAGGCAAGCGCCGACTTGTCAACTTTGAGCTCAATTTTCTCGGCTCCTATATTAGATACAAAAAAGTTATCAGCTGACAAAATGTGTAACATTTGATCAGTTACATTTTATTAGTTGACTACTTTTTGTTATATTTTACAGGAACTGGGATAAATTGGCTTTAATCTTAGGCCATTCAAAGGGGCGGTGTTCAAAATCATGCAAGTTCCAAACTTCAAACTCAATTATCTCAATTCCTAGGAAAGCTACTTAAAAGCTGTCAACTAATAAAATATTTATAATGTTATCAGCAACATTTTATCAATTTACCACTTTTTCATATCTTTTACAGGAATTGAGATAAATCGGGTCAAAGTTAAGAGGTCATAGCTCGGCTCTACAACTTTTTTGAGGTCATTTTCCAGAAGTTTCCTTCTTAAATTCCGTTCCTGCAAGTTCAAAATTTCAAGCTAAATTATCTCGATTCCTATAAAAGATGCAAAAAAGTGATCAACTATTGAAATGTGTAAAATCAAATTTTACACATTTTATCAGTTGACATCTTTTTAGTAGCTTTACTGGGAACAGAGATAATCAGGGTTAAAGTTAAGCGCTTCTCCTTAATGACCCCACTGGCCGAGTTTCTGGAGGTTTCTAGGCCATCGAATGGGGGGTGGTGCTCTAAAGAGATTCAGGAAGAGTCCGTCGGCTGTCCTCTTGGCTGCTCCGTGCATCTCTGGCACAACCGCAGCCACACTAAAAAGACGCCTCGAGGGGACACGGGCTTCGGGGTCCACAAAAACACAAGGGGACACTGAGAGACGCAGACAGGAAAAGAGGGGAGCCATCGGCTCCCAAACAGAGCATGAAATGCCATTTCTCCCTCCCGACGTCTTGACAGAATGGACGTCTTTCTCGGAGCTTTCCAAGAAATCCTTCTGCGTGGAATTCTAGAAAGATCGTTCTCCTTATTTTTCTGAATATCTTCTATTTTGACTTTTCTGAATATGTTTTTTTGTGACAGGTAAGAGTCTATAAGAATCTGAAAATTTTATTTTATCTAGAATTTTTTTAGCAAACTAACAACCAGGAATCACTATTATCTTGCTACGCTTTTGACCACTACACCAACGTCGTCAGTGTGAAGCATCGTCAAAAATTCTGCTCCAGCATTAATAATTCGGCCGGTCTTCCTCAGCTCATGGAGGACAGACGGTTCATCCCAGTAAAGCTAAAAAGATGTGGCACGTCACCAACTCCAAGGCCTTCGGACAAAAACATAAAGTCTTTGTTTTACGCTTCTATGTGTAATTTTCCTTTTTCTTTTGAAGAATTCGAAAACAGAAACTTTACAATTTCTCCGGACTATTTGCACCTTGTTAATGGAGCGTTTTTATTGAATTAATAAATTTGATTTCTATGGAAAATTTTTTTTAATTATCAGGTTCATAAAAATATCTCTCCCTCCCCCTTTTTTGAATAAAACTGATAAGTTCAAAGAATTTTTCCAGACATCCGAACAGGTACCCGTAATGATAAGCATTTGAAAAATCTCATAACTTCAAGCTTAATTATCTCGATTCCTAGGAAAGATACAAAAAAAATTGTCAATTGATAAAATGTGTAAAGTTTTATGACAAACATTTTATTAGTTGACTACTTTTTAGTAGCAAAGTTTAAAGTGAAGCACTTTCCTCTGATGACTACCTGGCCGAGTTTCTGGAGGTCTCTAACCCACTCTATGTGGTCAGCGCTCTAAAGAGATTCGGGAAGAGCCTGTCCGCTGTCCGCTTTCTTCTTGGTTGCTCCGACACAACCGCTGCCCCAGAAAAGACGGCTCGAGGGGGCACGGGCTCAGGGGTGCCGAGACAGGGCATCAACGGGGCATCAAATTTCTTTCACTCTCTGTGGAATACTAACACTACCACTGACCGACCGCAAAGCCGGAAAGAGCTGTCTTAGGGGACACACATGGCTGCCCAAGAGGGAAGAAAGAGAACGCTCACGTAGACCCGACAGCAAATTAGGAGACGCGGAAAGAAGTGGATAAGAAGAGGAGAGCAAGGAGCAACTGAGACTCTCCAGGGGGAGGGGGACGTACCAGGTGGTGTGGCAGTGGGGAAGCCTAATCCGGTGAGGGGTCATCTACAATTTCGCCTCATATGTCGAACAGAAGGACACTAATGAGTATCTAGACGACTGGCCCGCTCCTTTTCAATCCGCCCCGCCCTCTCCACAACACACCCCACCTCATTTCCCCTTCACGATGTCCTGACTGAATGGACGTCTGAATACTCTTCGGGAGCTCTCCAAGAATTCCTTCTGAATGGAATTTTGGAAAGTTCTTTCTCTTATTTTTCTGAAAATCCTCTACCTCTATATTATTCTACTTATTACTAGAAATTCCCGACACCCCTTAGGAAAGAGAAACATGGATACGGTGTGCTCCAATCCGGTCAACCACCTGGACGAATAAAAATGATTGAATGAAGCCTATTGTAAGTTGGAAGCGATTTTTCATCTGGAAATTGTGAATTTGGCTTTTCTGACGTTTAGAGCTTCAAAATGAGCCTAAACACAACTATTATCGGTCAATTTTGAGTTTTTGACCTCCAACCGCTACGCGACCGCGACGCATAGGTCGAAACTCAGAGTTATCCAAATCAAGTCGTGTTTAGGCTCATTTTTAAGCATTTTTTGTGCTGAATTTGATTTTTTTTGAAGCTCCTGCTTGAAAAATTAGAGTAAAAAACTATATTTTCCGTTTTAGAAAAAAAAATTATGACCAAATTTTTTTTTTGAAAATTCTCAAATTCCACCGATTTTAGTCATGTAATTTTGAAAATTCAAAATTTCTGACGTTTAGGGCTTCAAAACAAGCATAAACACGGCTATTTTCGGCCAAGTTTGAGTTTTGACCTACCGACCGCTACGCGACCGCAACGCAGAGCCTAACAATGAAAATGCACCAAATCTAGTCGTGTTTGGACTCGTTTTAAAGCATTTTTCGTGCTGAATTTGATTTTGTCTGTTTTGAAGCTCCTGCTTGAAAAATTAGAAAAAAAATTTATGTTTAGAAAAAAAATTATGACCAAATTTTTTTTTGAAAATTTTCAAATTCCACCGATTTTAGTCACATAATTTTGCAAATTCAAAATTTCTGACGTTCAGGGCTTCAAAACAAGCCTAAGCACGGCTGTTTTTGATCAAGTTTGAGTTTTGACCTACCGACCGCTACGCGACCGCAACGCAGAGCCTAACAATGAAAATGCACCAAATCTAGTCGTGTTTGGACTCGTTTTAAAGCAATTTTCGTGCTGAAATCGAATTTTACAGTTTTGAAGCGTTCGGGAGAAGAATTAGAAAGAAAAAAATGCCATTCTGTCTATCTGAAGAACACATCAATCGCTTATATGCAATCGCTGCTCACCTGGT
Organism: Caenorhabditis nigoni; assembly: GCA_027920645.1. Lineage (NCBI taxonomy): Eukaryota > Metazoa > Nematoda > Chromadorea > Rhabditida > Rhabditidae > Caenorhabditis > Caenorhabditis nigoni. The sequence continues at coordinate 2,872,444 of CP115866.1, read as the reverse complement.
CAGTTTTTTCTTCGAAAAGTTCTTGAACTTCCAACATATTTCAGGCAGAAAACCCCCGTTTTATGCAACAACTTGAGGATTTGGAACGCAGGAGGAACCTAATGGTTTTAAAGGATCAACAGCCAGATAATCCAGTATTTGATGAGGAGGACCAGGAGAACAATGACCCAAATCCGGTTCAGGAGCTAGAACTTGAGGTACACTTTTTGAATTAAAAATTTTGAATTGAACTGATTTTTACGAAATTTCTGTTTTGCAACATAGAACAGCTCCATTTTTAAAGAACATGTTAGGTTCTTTAGTCGATTTTAGCTCTAATTGTAAGGATTTTGGTCCAAGAATTTTTTTTCGAAAAAGTTCCAATTTCACCGGCTCTAGATTTGTAGTTTAAGAAATTTGGCCTTTCTGACATTTAGAGCTTCAAAACAAGCTCAAACACGACTATATTCGGTCAATTTCGAATTTCGACCTCCCAACCGCTACGCGACCGCAACGCAGAGCCTAATATTGAAAATGAACCGAATCTAGTCGTGTTTGGGCTTGTTTTGAAGCATTTTTCGAACCGAGTTCACATTTTTTCCGGTTAAAATAACGTTTTACAGAGCAGTTCTACGACACTCAAGATTCCAACCGGGAATTATTGGAAGATCCGAAAACCGACAAAATTCCAGCTAGATACATTTTTTCATTAATTTAATAAATTAAATTTTTTCAAGTGTCTTTGTGTTAATTACTAAGTTCAAACAATTACCCCCAGGCTTAGACTCCACGAGTTCTTGGGATGACTACAGACACAGCGTAGAATGCCTACAGTAGTACTCAGATGTGGTCCATTTTGTCTGAAAATTTGAACACATACTAAAATAGACTAGAGCTTCATTTTGATAATTGACAACTTTTTTCTAGCTCTCTTAGTTTTTTAGATATGCGCCTTTGAAGATAGGATACCTCTAGGCGCGGCGCCCAAAAAGAAGGGGAGGGCACCTAGAGGCACCCATTCTTTAAAGGCGCATATCTCAAAAACTAAAAAAGGTGGCAAAAAGTTGTCAACTAATAAAATGTGTAAAATTTTGTGAAAAATATTTTATTAATTGACAACTTTTTGATATTTCCACTGCGAACAAAGATAATACGGGTTAAAGTTGAGCACTTCCCACCACCTAGACAGAGAGACGAGACGCAGAGAAGCGCAAGTGCGCTCTATTGGACAGATTGACGCAAATGTGGATTTAAATCGAGGCGATCTCATATGATCTGATGACCTGACTGAATGGACGTCTTTTTGGACTTTCCAAGAATTCCTTCTGAATGGAGTTCTGGAAAGATCCTTTATTTTTCTGATTATCTCTATATTACCCTAATTACCCCTGGAAATTCCCGAAAAATCCTTTGAATGAATGGGTTTTTGGGAATTTCTTTCTTTTCTATTTTTCTGACTATTCTATTATTTCACGATGGATGGCCAATGTTGAATATATTGTGGACAAGTTTCTCCTTCTTCTGAAGATGTCGAAAATCCAACACAAGGATACGCAATATCCGCATGTTGTTTTATATTTCTTCTTCGTGATGGAATCTGAAATCAAGACGGTGCCTCTTCAACCGAAAGAAGCGGTAATTTTTGATTTTGTTGGCGGATCGAACGATACGAGAAACGAACTGGTGAAGCGCATGATTTTTTGGCTGCCAATACACCTTGGAGACTTGGCTGGCACCTGCCGCGTCCCGGAGCCGGAAATGATTGGTGAGTTCTCATTTCAAATGGATAAATTGAAAATGATGAATTTCCAGACCTTTCTCGGCAAATTCTGGCAGTGCTCCTCGACGAATGACCGATTGCAATGGGAATGCGCCTAGAAGATCAATATCTTCTCGAGAGAATTCAACTGGCTGCTCTCCGCCTTGAATGCCACAACTCTTATCCAATAAATTCGATTTCTATGAAAAACAGTCTTTGCGTTTATTACCAGGTTCATAAAAATATCCATCCAGGCTTAGACTTCACGAGCTATTGGGTGGTACAACTACAGACACTTTGAACACCTACAGTAGTACTTATCAGTGGTCCCTGTTTTCTGAAAAATTGCACATATACTAAGCTAGAATAGAGATTCATTTTGTTAGTTGACAACTTTTTTCTAGCTCTTCTAGTTTTTGAGATATGCGCCTTTGAAACAAGTACTGTCTGAATCTTCTAGACCACTCAACCTACCGTAACCTTGTGAATTTTCAAGAAAAACATTTTGACTGTAACAGATTTGAATTTAACAAGCTCTGAGCTTCAAAATGAGTATGAACACGACTAGGCTCCGCCCATTTCGGGGGACCATGCGCCTTTAAACTGGAAATTTCAAAATTAATATAACATAGTCATGCTTATACTCATTTTGAAGCTCTTTGCAAGACAAATCTAATGAAATAAGTTATAGATACGGTAGTCCAAGGCGCATGGACCCTTAGGCCATCCTATGGGGTCAGTGCTCTGAAGAGGGGCAACATTGAACACTTAGCTGCTAGATGGCAGTCCCAAAGACGGCTTGTATGACACATACACGCAACCCCGACCAACGAGGCGAGAGAGTGTGGGAAAGAGGAGGGTCCAGACAAAATTGACATTAGCAATGTATGACGCATTTTCCGACCGTCCCACCCTCTCTACAACACACCCCACAGAATACTCACTCTTCTCCCTCGACGACCTGACAGAATGGACGTCTTTTTGGGCTCTCCATGAAATCTTACTGCATAGAATTCTGGAAAGTTCCATCTCCTTTATTTTTTTGAATATTCTCTATTTTTTTCTGATTTTTCTGATTTTTCCAAAAGGTGAGTGGATTTTTCAGCTCCATTATCTCAGTTCCTATAACAGCTATCAAAAATTTGTCAACTGATAAAATATCGCTCATTTTATCACCAACATTTTGTCAGTTGACCGTTTTTTGATATCTTTTACAGGAAGCGAGATAATTGAGCTTAAAGCGCAAGAGCAAGGATGCCTACTCCAAAAAGCTCTATCTCAAAAACTGGAACAGTTAGCAACAAACGGTTAATTGCAAAAATGTAGTGCATAAAATTTCCTACATTTTGTTAGTTGTCATAATTTTGGTGTATTTGATAGTATTCGAGTTATGCGCCTTTAAAACGCAATTTTCTGGAAAATCTGGAAGATCGGTGAATTTCAGGCGATTCTGCTGCACAAGAATCCGGTGACCACCGTCGGAATCCTCTCCTTCTATCGAGCACAAACAGGCTTCGTGCCCAGGACCATCGACGCCAGCGAAGGACAGGAGTTTCACACGGTCGTCATTTGCACAACCAGGACCACTCCGTTCCACTCGGTAGCCAAGACGCAGTCCACCCAGAATGGAACGCAGGAGCCGGACTTCATTGAAGACCATCGCCGACTCAATGTTGCCCTGTCCCGCACCAAGCAACTCTGCGTCATCCTCGTGGATCTGAAGGCTGCACGGAACTCGGACAAATGGAGCCAGTTCACCGCCGAAGTTCCAGCATGATCTATCCATAAGGCTCAAGATTTTCTCGACCAACTCCACAGTGACAACTAGGAGAGGGCAGCATTCCTCTTCTCAGTTGGGCCCGGAGGCCAAAGGTTACTTCCCCGAAATCTCGGTAAGTTGTTTTCCTTCTTTTCACAGTTTTTATGTTATTTTTCAGGCGAGGCAAAATATGCCAAGAATTTGTTGAACAGAGGTACCGATCCGGAGAACATTGCTCTGATTGCGCCATACATCGGACAGGTACGATTTGTGATTTTAAATAGAGGAGCGCTTCTATTAAAGGGCCCTTTTAATATAGGTTTTAAAGTTAATTTGTATTTTCAGTGCGATCTATTGAAAAAACTGATGGATGAGCACATAGAAGCGACCGGAAATGGAATTTGGCACAATCGACAGTATGGTTGGCCAAGAATTTGATGCGGTTTAATGAATTTAATAAATTTAATCAATTTGATTTCTTTGAGAAAAGTCTTTGTGTTAATCACCAGGTTCATGAAAATACCCCCAGGCTTAGACTTCACGAGCTGTTGGGTGGTATAATTACAGACACAGCGTAGAATGCCTACAGTAGTACTTATCAGTGGTCCTGTTTTTATGAAAATTCAAAAATATACTAAACTAGAGCAGAGCTTCATTTTACTAGTTGACAACTTTTTTTCTAGCTCTTCTAGTTTTCAAGATATGTGCCTTTAAAAATAGGATACCTCTAGGCGCGGCGCACAAAAAGAGGGGGGGGGCGGAGGGCGCCTAGAGGCACCCTACCTTTAAAGGCGCATATCTCAAAAACTAGAAGAGATAGAAAAACGTTGCCAACTAACAAAATGAAGCTCTATTTTTGGTTAACATACTCTGAAATTTTCAGACAAAACGAACAAATACAAGCTAGTTTTCAGGACTTTTGAAAATGGGATCCCCTGAATCCAGGGATCGGATATCTTGGAAATCTGAAAGAGAGGAGAATGAGGAAAGGGGAATAGACCCACCTGGGTATGTGAAGCCAAATTTAGTCATAAAGTACTGTAGGTGAAGAAAGAAGAACAATGGATCCTACTCTCCCAGGTGGGACTACTACCGTACACCCTCATCTCTTCACCTACCCAGGTGTGTCAACTTCCAGGGGTATATAAGGACCATCCATCTCCCAGATTCTTCATTCTATTCCCTCTCCAGACTTCCAAGGTACCCCACCCCTTGGAAGTCTCCGGAACTTTCCACCTGAACCCTTCTGAATGGGTTCTGGAATTTTCCATTATTTTTCTGAATATTCTGCAACTAGCTGTCTTCTGAAGCTATTAAAGTCACAAACTATCTCTTCGGTGATCTTTGACAATTTGGACAACACCGATTCTTTCTTGTAAGTTGCTCTTTCTCTCTTTATATTAATTAAAAGATGCTGAAAATCAACATTATTCCCGGAAAACGCAATTTTTGGTTGTATTTGAGCGAATGTAGTCGTATAATGTAATGAATTTTGGATTTCTGACGTTTAGAGCTTTAAAACAAGCCCAAACACGACTACTTTCGGTCAAGTTTGAATTTTGACCCCTCCAACCGCTACGCGACCGCGCCGCAGAGCCTAAGAGTGGAAATGCACCGAATCTAGTCGTATTTAGGCTCATTTTAAAGCATTTTTCGTGTTAAATTCTATTTTTTATGTTTCAAAATTAGAAAACTAGAAAACAAAGGTTTTTTGTTTGAAAATTGTTTTGATACAAATTTTTTTTTCGAAAATTTTCAAATTCCACCAAATCGAGCACTAATTCCGGATTTCTAACGTTTAATTTACAAATTCCGGATTTCTAACGTTTAGAGCTTTAAAACAAGCCCAAACACGACTATATTTGGTCAAAAATTGAATTTCGACCTCCCAACCGCTACGCGACCGCAACGCAGAGGCCAAAACACAAAATTGACCAAATCTAGTCGTGTTTAGGCTCATTTTAAAGCATTTTTTGTGTTGAGTTCAAATTTTGTAGTTTTAAAGTAGAAAAATAGATAAAAATGATTATTTGTTTGAAAAAAATTTTCTCCAAAAGTTTTTTTTTCGAAATTTCTCAAATTCCACCGAATCTAGTCCTGTAATTTTATGAAATCTGTGTTTTAGACATTAAGAGCTTCAAAACAAGCCCAAACACGACTACTTTCGGTCAAGTTTGAATTTTGACCCCTCCAACCGCTACGCGACCGCGCCGCAGAAGCCGAAACACAAAATTGGCCGAATCTAGTCGTGTTTAGGCTTATTTTGAAGCATTTTTCGTGTTGAATTCGATTTTTGATGTTTCAAAATCAGAAAACTAGAAAACAAAGGTTTTTTGTTTGAAAAAATTTTTTGATGCAAATTTTTTTTTTCGAAAATTTTCAAATTCCACCAAATCTAGCACTGTAATTTTATGAAATCTGTGTTTCAGACAGTTAGAGCTTCAAAACAAGCCCAAACACGACTACTTTCGGTCAAGTTTGAATTTTGACCTCCAACCGCGACGCAACCGCTACGCAGAGGCCAAAACACAAAATTAACCAAATCTAGTCGTGTTTAGGCTCATTTTGAAGCATTTTTTGTGATGAATTCGAATTTTCTAACTTCGGAGGTTGAAAAATTGAGTTTTATCGATTTTTTCAGGTTGAAAGCTACAACTTTATGCTCGAAATGAAGTCTCATGGCAGCATTTTGGATAAGAAGGTCAACTTCCGTCTTCCAGCCTTCATGGGTTTCGCTGACGGATCGACTGAGTGGACCTGTAGGCAGATTTCACATCCTAGGAGCTACAGTGGACACACCACCAGAGAATAAGACTCTCGAAACAGCTAAAATCCCACTAAAAATTATTAAAACTTATTTTTTGCTCTAATTGTAAATAAAATTTGAATTTTTTGAATTTTTTTCGATACTCTTATTTTGAACCAGCCACAATGTCATAGACCACTGATAGTCTCTATTTCTCTGTGTCTCTTCACAGACCCTAAGCACTGTATCTTTAAAGGCGCATATCTCAAAAACTACAGTAGCTAGAAAAAAGTTGTCAACTACAAAAATGAAGCTCTATTTTTGTTTAGTAGATTCTGTAATTTTCAGACAAAATGAGCAATGACAAAGTACTATTGTAGGCAATCTACCTCGTGCGCCTTAGGGTGCCTTTTGGCGCCCCCCCCCCCTTTTTTTTGGGCGCCGCGCCTAGAGGTATCCTATCTTAAAGGCGCATATCTCAAAAACTAGAAGAGCTAGAGAAAAGTTGTCAACTACAAAAATGAAGCTCTATTTTTATTTAGTATACCCTGAAATTTTCAGACAAAACGAACCACTGCTAAGTGCTACTGTAGGCATTCTACGCTGTGCGCCTTAGGGTACCTCTTGGCGCCCCCCCCCCCCCGCCTCTTTTTGGGCGCCGCGCCTAGAGGTGTCCTATTTTTAAAGACGCATATCTCAAAAACTAAAAGAGCTAGAAAAAAGTTGTCAATTAAAAAAATGAAGCTCTATTTTTGTTAGGTATTCTCTAAAATTTTCAGTCGAAATGAACGTTGAAAACGAATATTAAAGGCGCATAGAGGTTTTTGAAGTCAAGTCTGGAAGCCTATTGTTATTTGAATGACCGGGATGAGTCATATTTTTTAATGATCATAGACCATGGATAGTCTCTGTTTCTCTGCGTCTTCTTATTTTTTGCTATCTAGCTGACATCTATAAAAAGGCGCCTATTTTTCATAACCACTGATTTTGACGATCTGACTGAATGAACGTCTAAATGGAATTTTCCAAGAAATCTTACTGTATAGATTTCTGGAAAGTTCTTTTTTGATTTTTTCTGAATAAATAATATCCCCCTATTTATTCCTAGAAATTCCCCAAAAAATGGAGTTTTTCTGAATTTTCTACTCTTAAAGAGGTGAGTCTCTTTAGACCGTACCTACTTTAAAGGCGCATATCTCAAAAACTAGAAGAGCTAGAAAAAAGTTGTGAACTACAAAAATGAAGCTCTATTTTTGTTTAGGATACTCTGAAATTTTCAGACAAAACGAACAATGACTAAGTACTACTGTAGGCAGTCTATGCTGTGCGCCTAAGGGTGCCTCTTGGCGCCCTCCCCCTCTTTTTGGGCGCCGCGCCTAGAGGTATCCTATTTTTAAAGGCGCATATCTCGAAAACTAAAAAAGCTAGAAAAAAGTTGTCAACTACAAAAATAAAGCTCTATGTTTATTTAGTATGCTGTACAATTTTCAGACAAGGGCTGGAACACCATGCTCTCTGGAGGATCCACCATGTTCGCTGGAATCGCGGAGCGATTGTCCACAAAAATGAAAGCTTTTGATCCAGCGTAAGTCGTTTTTTTCTCTTTTCTACAGTAAGATTTCTTGGACAATTTGGACTTGAAATTTCGACAAAATGTCAAATTTCTTGTAGGAAAATGTGAAAAAATCCTTAAAATAGAAAAGTTTTCAGAAGAACCCAAGTTCGAGACACCGTTCCGGAGAAGAATAAATATGCCGTCTTGGTGGGAGGATCAAACTTTTGTTCGATGACAGACTTCAACAAGATGTGGATTTCAAAGGACTTATTTATTTTAATTGTTTGAAAAATTCTCAAATTGTTTAATAAAATTGAATTTCAAAGTACATAGACCTCTGCCTCTGAATTTTCAAAAAAAAAGTTTTTTTTCCAGAATTTGAACACCTACAGTAGTACTTAGTACTGGTCCCTTTTGTCTGAAAATTTTAGAACACACCAAACAAACATAGAGCTTCATTTTAGTAGTTGACAACTTTTTTCTAGCTCTTTCAGTTTTGGACATATGCGCCTTTAAAATAGGTGCTATTTATTCCTCATCTCGTCAGACAGTATACCTATTTTAAAGGCGCATATCTCAAAAACCGTAAGAGCTAGAAAAAAGTTATCAATTATTAAAATGAAGTTCTATTCTTGTTTAGTATACTTTGAAATTTTCAGGCAAATATAAAAATTCTGAGTACCAGTTCTAGACATCCAAAGCGGGTATTAATTTGGGAGAGTGGTTCTTAGTCAGTTATATATTTGACTGTATCTATCCTAGTTTTCTAAAAAATCGAGTAATACTTAAATTTTCAACTTTGCCGTGTTGAGAGCTTCAAAACGAGCATAAACACGACTAGACTCCGCCCATTTTGAAATTTGACTTTAAAGGCGCATAGGGGGTCCGTATTTTTCAAAGTGGGCGGAGCCTAGTCGTGTTTATACTCATTTTGAAGCTCTTTGAATCAGAATTCTGAAAATCAAATGTTCTGAAATTTTCATTGATAATTAAGCAAGTTACGGTAGTTTTAATTTTTTTAAAGAATTTTAATTTATTCTCAATTTTTGAATTTTTCGACAAATCCCAAATTCTCATGAAATCATAGCTTCCAATTAGCGCAAAAATGTTATTCCCTAAAAAATTGTCAAAATTCTCAAAAATCGATTGAAAAAATGCCACGTCGCAATAGTAACAGCAGCCAAGGAGGAAGAAGCTCGAAAAGCAATAACGGGGAGCAAAAGGTACCGTAATCCACTTATTTCATGCTCAATTTCGAAAAAAATGCTATATTTACATTCAGCTCGGCGAGAGCTTCAAAATGAGTACTCACAAGCCAGGAATTTCTAAAAAAAAATTTTCATGAAAAATTTTTGGTCCAAAATTTTTTTTCGAAAAATCTCGAAATCCATACATTTTGGCTTCTAATCATGTCATTTTTGAATTTTTTAACGTTTAGAGCTTCAAAATGAGCTCAAACACGACTAGTTTCGGTCAACTTTGAGTTTTTGACCTCCAACCGCTACGCGACCGCGACGCATAGGTCAAAACACAAAGTTAACCAAAATTAGTCGTGTTTATGCTCATTTTGAAGCATTTTTTGTGCCGAATTCAAAATTTCAGACTTTGAAGTTTTTAGAATACATATTTTCCAGAATCTGAAGGTCCAGATTCCTGAAAACCCCAGAATCCGTCGTCACGGTCATGATGACGACACGCCGCCGGCCACCGAATACTTGAATATCCAGTTGGGACGTCATGAGCATTCAGAAGACGTTTTCGAAGATTCTGTGGATTCTGAAGCGTCTGAAATTTTTCAGAATTCCGAAAATTCTCCAAAAGAAGACAGCGACACCGAAGACATTGAAAATATTAGAATCCTCCGCTCTGACACCGCCAACAAAACAATCAAAATGAACGAATTCAAGTCTGAAATTTCGAAAATTCTGAAAAACGAAAATCTGAAATTTGAAAATTTCGAGCCCCAAGCTCTCGAAGCTCTTCGAAGCGGTGCTGAGCAATTCCTTGTGGATTTATTCGAAAAATCCCAGAATTTGGTTGAAATCGACGGTCGGAATCGATTGGAGGTAATTTTGAGCTTCAAAATGAGCCCAAACACCCCTAGGCTCCGCCCACTTCTAAAATTCCCATCGGCACGCGACGCACGACCGCGACGCGCCTGAAATTTCAAAGTGGGCGGAGCCTAGTCGTGTTTGGGCTCATTTTGAAGCTCTCAACGAGCCAGGGGTGAATTTGATGTCAATAATGCTCAAAAAATTGATTTTTGAAAAAAAAAATTTTCAGTTCAATCATTTTCAGCCATCCAACATGCAAGATGCTCTGGAGCAGGATTAATGGAAACTTCCTCACCCGATATATAATCTTTTTTTGTCATAAAAATCGATTTTCTGATAAATAAAGTGATTTTTATCGATTTCTGACCTAATGAACTTTAATGCTTTTCCGGAAAGTTATTTTCTCGGAATTTTCTGGAAACCCGCGAAAAGTTGCTCAAAACTAACTTTACAATTAGATTTAGATTGTTAAGAGCTTCAAAATGAGCCCAAACACGACCAGTCTAGCTTAAGTTTGAATTTTGACCTCCCAACCGCGACGCACGACCGCGACGCGTCTGAAATTTCAAAGTGGGCGGAGCCTAGTCGTGTTTATACTCATTTTGAAGCTCTCGTCGAGCTAGGAACGAATCCAATGTCCAATTTCAGATAAAATCTTTTTTTGTCGAATTTCGACCATTTCAAATTTTCTATTTTTCTGAAAAAAAACCTAAAAATCTGAAATTTTCAATTTTTTCTGAAAAAAAAACAACAAAAAAAAAGTTCAAAAACCCATATTCATTGTTTTGGTTGGTGGTGGTGGTTACTTCCTTTCAAGAGAGGAGAGAGGGATACTGTAGAAATAGACAAGTATTGGGAAAAACGGGGGCGGAGCCAAAAAGGGGCGGAGCAAACGGGGAGAGGAAACTGAGTGTGAATGATGATTTGTATTGTAGAGCGGAGGGGGCGGAGCCACGAAAAAGGGGCGGAGCTTGAGGGGAAATATTAATAACAGAACACAACAAAAAAGGGGGTGGAGTTAGAGAAAAAGGGGCGGAGCTTAGAAAAAAGTGGGCGGAGTCAAAAAATCCCGTTTTTTAAGAAAAATAAAATATATCCGTTTTAGAGAATTTTGGGAGGGGGGATTTTTGAAAAAAATTTTCATCTATGTACATGAAAAGAAAAGGGGCGTGGCTTGATGGGCTGCTAATAAAGAAGTGGGCGTGGCCTAGAAAAAAGGGGCGGGGCTTATACATCGTCAGTGTTAGGCACTGAAACAAGAGGAAAAACTACAATTTAAGGCTGAGCAATCGGATTTTCTCGGGGTTTTTTGGGCTTTTTAGGCCTTGGATGGTCCTGGAACGTCATTTGGCGCGCCTGGCACGTCTTCTTGCTCATCTTCATCGATTTCAACGCCTTCTGGAATACTATTCGGTGGGCTATCCGTCGAGACACCTCCTTGAGACGTTCCAGAAGCGTTACGCGTGGGCGGAGCCGGTGGTTTTTGGCATGGATCCAGGACGAGGTATTTGAGAATGTCCGAGAGGGAGACGACACCGACAACCTGCAAAAATATCGATTTCAGCGTCAAATTTGGGTTAAGTTGTGTGAAATCATCTGAAAAATCTTAAAATCGATTTTCTGAAAATTTTGACTTCGGATGAGTCTATAGCTCGCTTAGAGCTTCAAAATGAGCCCAAACACGACTAAGCTAGCTCAATTTTGAATTTCGAACTCCCAGCCGCGACGCGACCGCAACGCATTGGTCAAAACTCAAAATTAAGCTAGACTAGTCGTGTTCGGGCTCATTTTGAAGCTCTAAACGCTCTGAATTCGATTTTAAACCTAGTTTGAAGCAATTTCCAGTGGGGTTTCATAAAATTCTTGTGAAAAAAATTTAAGAAAATTTTCGATTTTTTAAATTTCCCCCCAAAATCTCTAAAATCGATTTTTCCCTCAATTTTGATGTCAAATTGGTCTTAAGCTTCTCAAGAGCTTCAAAACGAGCCCAAACACGACTAAGCTAGCTCAATTTTGAATTTCGAACTCCCAGCCGCGACGCGACCGCAACGCATTGGTCAAAACTCAAAATTAAGCTAGACTAGTCGTGTTCGGGCTCATTTTGAAGCTCTAAACGCTCTGAATTCGATTTTAAACCTAGTTTGAAGCAATTTCCAGTGGGGTTTCATAAAATTCTTGTGAAAAAAATTTAAGAAAATTTTCGATTTTTTAAATTTCCCCCCAAAATCTCTAAAATCGATTTTTCCCTCAATTTTGATGTCAAATTGGTCTTAAGCTTCTCAAGAGCTTCAAAACGAGCCCAAACACGACTAATCTAGCTCAATTTTGAATTTCGACCTCCCAGCCGCGACGCGACCGCAACGCATTGGTCAAAACTCAAAATTAAGCTAGACTAGTCGTGTTTGAGCTCATTTTAAAGCTCTTGACCTGCTGAGTTTGATTTTGGAGCTAGTTTTAAAGAATTTCGAGTGGTTTTTCGGAAAATTCCAGAAAAATGTTTTTCTAAAATTTTCGCTTTTTACGATTTTCAAAATTTCCCTTAAAAAATTTATTTACACATGTTTCAGAGTCCAAATTCATCTCTAGCTCGCTTAGAGCTTCAAAAGGAGCCCAAACACAGCCAGGCTCCGCCCATTTTGAAAGTTTGACCTAACCAACCGCGACGCGACCGCAACGCGTAGGTCAAAACTCAAAGTTGAGAGCAACTAGTCGTGTTTAGGCTCATTTTAAAGCTCTCAATGCGCTGAATAAGAATTTGGATCCAGTTTTAAGCTATTTTTAATAGTATTCCAGTAAATCCTACCTTTCTATCCTGATCAGTGACAATCAATCGATGAACCTCCGCCTTGACAATCGCCTCAAGTACTTGAAACAGTGAATCTGTCGCTTGACACGTGTGTACACCCTCAAACCATTCGGAGCGATGTTTCAGTGCCTCTTGTACCGTACAATCCAGTTTATCATACGAATTCTCAGCTGCCAAACTGATAACATCGAATTTCGCATAGATATCAACGACTCGGCCATGCTCATCTATTAGAGGGAGGGCGGATACTCGATTCTTCAGGAAGAGCTCCAGAGCGTCGTGTATGGGTGTGTCCACGTGGCAACACAGGATATCTCCCCAGGCGCCAATGCCTAGTTCACGAGGACTACACGACATGAACGAGGGGCGGGGCAAGTCGCGCATCTGCAAAATTTGGAGATTTTTAAGCTTAAAATGACTAAAAATTCGAAAATCCCCTCAAAAAATTACCTAGAATCGCTTAAAAATGGGCCAAAAATGCCCTTCTTGGTCAAACTACAGTAATCGCAGCTACCGTAACCCAACCAGTTTTGCTCCAAACTTAACGAAAATAGGATATATCGATTTCTGACATCGCCAGCTTCACAATGAGTATAAACACGCCTAGGCTCCGCCCACTTTGAAATTTCACCTGAACACGCGACGCACGACCGCTACGCGCCTGAAATTTCAAAATGGGCGGAGTCTAGTCGTGTTTGGGCTCATTTTGAAGCCCGTATTGTGAGAAATCGATATATCTAGTTTTCATTGAGTTTGAAGCAAAACTAGCTGGGTTACGCTACTTTCAGAATTTGGGGGATTACTGTAGAGCGTGAAAAATGGGCCGTTTTTTTGCTTAAATTGACTCAAAAATTGAAAATTTGCTTTGAAATTGCTAAAAATAGGCAAAACAGCAGTTTTCCCGAGAAAAAATGACTTTAAACGAACCCTTTTAGGTGAACATTCCGAAATTCTACAGTAATCCGATCCTAAAAGTACCGTAACCCTTCCAGTTTTGCTTTAGACTTATCGAAACTAAAATATAACATTTTTTCATGTCCTTGGCGTCCAAATGAGTATAAATATGACTAGGTTTAGCTGACGAGACGACAAACTACAAAAACTACAGTAACCCCAAAAATTGCAGCTGCCGTAGCTCGCTTCATTTTGCTTCGATCTGTATGAATCTTCGATATGTCGATTTGTCATGATTTGCGCTTTAAAATGAATATAAACACGACTAGACTCCGCCCACTTTGAAATTTCAAGCGCGTCGCGGTCGTGCGTCGCGTGTTAGGTGAATTTTTTAAAGTGGGCGGAGCCTAGGCGTGTTTGGGCTCATTTTGAAGCCAGAAACATGAGAAATCGATATATCCGATTTTTGTTGAGTTTGAATCACAACTGACTGGGTTACGGTAGATTTACAGCTCTAAGCGTTTTTCAGTGATGAGCAATCGAATTGGGTCATTTTTTCTCGAATTTTTGGCAGAAAAAAGTGTTTATAGTTATTTTAGCCCGTTTTTCATCGATTTTCGGTCATTTTTAGCAAATTTCCCCTTTAAAAAAAGCCAAAAAACTCACATAAAGCGATAGAAACTTCATGATACGTTTGTGTGTCAATATATATGTAATATTTCCCGTCTTTCGATCCAGCACCGGCAGCCGATGAACTTTCGATTCACAGAGGATCTCCACAGCTCGATGCAACGACTCATTCGGGTCAATGTAGACGAATGGGCGGAGCGTTCCGTCCTGCTCGAATTGCTCACGCCAATGACTGATTTGTTGGTCTTCGAGCGCGCGAATGCGCTCCGCGTTGTCTCCTTTGTCGTAATGTCTGCAAAATATCGATTTTTGCCAGAAAATTTTAAAAAATGCGAAAAAATTCCCAAATTTTGACAGATCTACAGTAATCTCCCATTTCGGAAAAAAGTACCGTAACCCAGTCAGTTTTGCTTTGACGTTCATAAAACTTTGATATATCAATTCCTCGTGTTTCGGGCTTCAAAATAAGTATAATCATGCCTAGGCTTCGCCCACTTTGGAAATTCCAAAAACTACAGTACTCCCCAAAGCTACAAAAGTACCGTAACTTTGTCAATTTTGCTCCAAACTTTTTGAAATTTAGATTGATCAATTCCTCATTATTTGCGCTTTGAAATGAGCCCAAACACGACTAGGCTCCGCCCATTTTGAAATTTCGACTTTAAAGGCGCATAAGGGCCCAGGATTTTCAAAATGGGCGGAGCCTAGCCATGATTATACTCATTATGAAGCACGAAACAGAAGAAATCGATATATCGCAATTTCGTCGAGTTTGAAGCAAAACCAAGCGAGTTACGGTACATTTTCAAAATTCCGGGATACTGTACCTACCGTAGCCCATCCAATTTTGCTCGAAACTAAATATAAATTTCAGTTTCAGATTTCTCATGTTTTCAGCTTTAAAATAAGCCCCAACACGACTAGTTTAGCACAACTTTGAATTTTGACCTCCCCAACCGCGACGCGACCGCAACGCGTAGGTCAAAACTCAAAATTGAGCTAGACTAGTCGTGTTTGGGCTCATTATGAAGCTCTCAACGCGGCGAATTCAAATTTGCTAGTTTCATGTAGTTCTGTGCGTCCGGATGTCCGCCCAGGGCTCATTTTCAGCGTAAAAATGCCTAAAATAGCTCAAAATGGCTCATTTTTCTTCAATTTTCCCCAACTCACTTGCACAAAATCTTAATAAAATCCGTAATTGTGAGCATTCCAGTGAATCGTTGATTATCCGTATCCCAGAGGGGCGCGGCGCGTACACCGTTATAGACCAGTGCGTAGAAGGCTTTTCGTACCGGTAGGTGCGTGTCAAAAACCACCAATTTCGATGAGGTGGGAATGAGGTCGTAGCATTTGTGCGCTTTCATGAATAGCGAGTAGACGGCGTCGTGATTATCTGGAAATTGCGTTAATTAGGGGTAATTAGCGTATTAATTAGTTTGAAAATACCATTTTCCTGAAAACCCTCATTTTTCTGCCTTTTCGAGCAGTTTTTTTCATTATTGCTCATCACTAGCAAAAACTACAGTAATCCATATGTGAAAACAAGTCTACAAACAAGTGGACGTCTACAGTAACCCCCTAAAGTACCGTAACCCAGTCAGTTGTTATTCAAACTTAACAAAACCTAGATATATGAAATTGTCATGATTCTGGCTTCAAAATGAGTATAAACACGATTAGGCTCCGCCCACTTTTAAAAATTTCGAATTTTCGAGCTTAAAGGCGCATGGGGGTCCAAGAATTTCAAAGTGGGCGGAGCCTAGTCATGATTATACTCATTTTGAAGCCCATGACATGACAAATCGATAAACACAATTTTCGTTGAGTTCGGTGCGAAATTGGCAAAGTTACGGTAGTTTTTGGGTTGCAGTACTCCCGGAAAAAAGTACCGTAACCCAGTCAGTTTTGCTTCAAACTCAACGAAAAAGCGATGAATCGATTTGACATGTTTCGGGCTTCAAAATGAGCCTAAACACGACTAGACTCCGCCCACTTTCAAATTTCACTTTAAAGGCGCATGGGGGTCCGAATTTTTCAAAGTGGGCGGAGCCTAGTCATGATTATACTCATTTTAAAGCTCACGTTATGAGAAATCGATACATCGCATTTTCGCTGAGTTTGGAGCAAAATGAAGCGAGTTACAGTAGTTTTAACGGAAATCAAGGCTAGAGTGCCAGAGAAACGAGACACACTGCGTCTCTGACTAAAAGTGGGCGGAGCTTAGTCGTGTTTAGGCTCATTTTGAAGCTAAGAATGTGAGGAATCGATATATGCAGGTTTCAATGAGTTTTAAGCAAAAGTAGGCGGGTTACGGTAGTTTGTGTGATTTGGTGGCTACCCTAAAAGTGTCAATTTTCGAAGCTATTTTTAGCTTCCTTTTTAGATAATTTTTTCAGCCAAAAGTTCAAGGGTTACTGTAGTTTTGCTAGTTCTGAGCAATCGCTATGAAATTCTCTTAAAATCCATCTGATTCTCAAGCTACATTTTCAGACAATTTAGGTCCGTTTTCAGCCATTTTAACGCTATTTTAGGCCAATTTTCAGTCGTTTTCAGGAAATTCCAGCCATCTTTTCGTACCAAAAAAGATGGCATTAATATCCTGGGCTCCATTGGGCCCTCCATTTCCACCAAGTGACATCGAGTCGAACGACGAGAACAGTGATGTCTGAAAAACCCCAAATTCAAAAAAAAGATACTAACCCGCTTCCGAAGTGTGCCACGTGTAAAAATCAAAGACCGGATCCGACAACGGCGCCTTGACGACTCCATTGCCCCCTCCTGGGGATATCCTTAGTGATGACATCGAGTTTGCATGCTTCCGCGGCACTCGAAATATGATAACCGGTGGGCGGGGCGGCGCTGGGGCTCCGCCCCTTTGCCTAATCTCATCCGCCAAGTCCTGAAGCTTCGTATGCGACGTATTTCCGACTCGGGATTTTCCATAGTGCCCGGAAGCCGGAAGGGACTTCACCGTATCATAATTATCATAATTATCCTCCTCTTCCTCCTCTTCCAACACCTCTTCCGCATCTTTTGCCCGCCGTTTTGTACTTTTTCCGAATAAAGTCCTCCTAAGGGTCCCCGTGGCTTTCGTTTTGGCACTTTTTATCCATCCCCCTTTTTTCGGCTTCAAAGTGGGCGGGGCTACCGTAGGCTCCTCATCTACCGTAATCACCAAATCTCCAATTGGCGGCAAATTATTATTATTGATATTATTTGCGGGGGCGGGGTTTGGTGGTCCTGGCGGCGGCCGTTTGGACACCATCTGCACTCGAAATCGCTCCAGTTTGACGGCTGGGGCGGGGCCTGGGGTGGCGGAGAGGGGCGGAGCCTGGTGGGCGGAGCCTGGGTGGGCGGAGCCTTGAGGTGGGTGGGCGGCGTGTAGCTTGTAGCTTGTAGTTTGTAGTCTTTGTAGTCCAATCTCAGGTTGTAGCGTGTGCTGCGACAAAGGTGTGATGATGCGACATCAACTAGAGGAGAGGTTTCTAGAAGAAATTGAGAATTTTGGCGGGAAATTTGAAAATTCAAATAGAGAAAGAGAGAGAGAGAGAGAGAGAGAGAGAGAGAGAGACGCAGAGAAAAATAGGCTTTAAATGGTCCAAAACGACCCAGGCAACGACTTAATTCATTTCGGTCGATTTAGGCTCAAAATAGCTCAGAGATGATCAAAAATGATCCAAATAGGTCCAAAAATGCCAAAACTATGCTTAAAATCGCATAAAAATGCCAAAAAATAGGGTCAAAATGGTCTCAGACAGTTCAAATATAGTCCAAATTGCTCCAAAAATGGTCCTTTATAAGCTTAAGACGAGCAATCCTAGATTGGTACTAAATGTGCCAAAATAGCCTAAAATGGGCTTCAAATAGGCTTAAAATCACTCAGAAATTGTCACTGATAAGCCTAGGATGGTCCAAAGTCGGTTTGAGCTAAAAAATGCCAGAAAAAAGTCCCAAATGGTCCAAAACCACCTAGATATGGCTCTTTATCATCCTAGACCGATTTAAATTGATCTCTAGCTAATTTACGGTAAATTTTGACCATTTTAGGACTTTTTGGACAATGTTCAGCCCATTTTTAGCCTATTTTTGCACATTTTGTCTCTAATTGGAATGAAAAATCGACGAAAATCGAAATTTTCGAGGTCAAAAATCACACTGGAAACCAACACAGATGGTTATCAGCGCTAATCGATAGGGGATGATAAGCAATAGAGAAGAGAAGCGGGGGTAGTTTGTCAACAGAGAGAAATGAGAGAGAATTCTGCGGAATTTTTGAGAAAAAGTGAATTTATGATCGAAAGTGAAATTTTGAAAATTGAAGGTTTATCAGTTGTTCAACTGATTAATCTAAACAAAAAAAAAGAAAAAATCGTGGCAAAATTCACTGATCGGAATGCGGTTCGAATTCGAAAATTTCATGAAAATCGAAGCAAAACGAAGAGAGTTGCTGTAGTCAGTTTTAAGGATTACTGTAGTTTTTGTAGTTCGCCTCCTGTCAAACCAAACCTAGTCATGATTATCCTCATTTTGAAGCTCTCAACGCGGGAAATCTGAATTTTTAAGTTTCAAATTCGAAAAAATGCATTGTAGCCCTCCCAGATGGGTGTTAAGGTCATCATTTGGACCGTTATGGACCATATCAGATCAATTTCAGGCTATTTTTTAAGGAAAAAATGTCCCAAAGAACTTTTTAGAGGAAAAAAGGCAACAAACACAGAGAGTGTCATTGATGATAAACGGACGAGAGAGTTGATACTGACTGACTGACCATTATCATATCATATCACTCCTCCTCTCCTCTACTATCATTTTGCCTCCCTCTCCTCACGGAAATGCATATGGAGAGAAGAGATGGTCGTGGTGATGGTTGGGTCACATGGGGGGTTTTTCGATAGATTCTTCTTGATTACGGAGAAATCAAGAAGAAGAAGAAGGGACAACAAAATGTACTTATCAGGAATCAAGAGAGAGGGAGAGAGACGCAGAGAGCAAGAGGCAGAGGAAAAACTAGAGTAATCAACATTATAGACATTGAAAAACTTGTAATTTTCGAAATATAACCATTCAGAAGGTCTGTGAATGGGATGGATCCCAGAAAATGATAGTCCAGGAGCCCCATTTCTCTTGAAATCGGTCTTAAAAATAGGCCAAAAATGGGCCCAAAAAAGGGAAGAAAAACGATCTTCGGCATAAAAATAATGAAGAAGGGAAATCCAGTCAGGCAACTCTGGCTAGGTACAGTACAGATCTTTCCAAAACTGATGTCATCAGAAGAAGACTGTCTGACATTCCACGTGGGGTAAGCACACCATAAAACATTCTAGAGGTCATTGAGATTGGATTTCAGATTTCAAAATTTTTGAAAAAACTGAAATTCCTGCTTTAAATTTGGCCATTTTTGAGCTTCAACCAACTCTAAGAAACCCAATTTTGAAACCAACAAAATGGTGAAAAATCCATTTTTTTCAGGACGAAAATATGAGCATTTTGAAGATAGGAGCTCAAAATTTGAGTTCTGAAATTCGAAAAAAAGGGAAAACTAGAGATTGTGTGTGAATGAAAATGGACGAAAAATCTAGAAAAAAAGAAAGCACTTATGAGAAAAATTGCCAGAAATTTGAATAATCCGCTTCTGACGGAGAAAAAAAGAGAAAGGGGGTGAGAGAGAGAGAAATTTTATGGAAATCCTTTTTTTTTCGGAATCATAATTTTGAAAAATGACGCTGTGGGGGACTGGGAACATCAGAAATTTGCCAAAAAAAGGAGGCTGAAATCATCTGAAACAAAGTCTTTTTAAACTTAAATGACAGAATTTTTGAATTACGAAATTCCAGAGATTCTAGAAAAAATTGGGGTCAATCTTGGATCTATTTCACTGATTTTTGACCATTTCCCATCTTTCAAAAATCAATAAATCATCGAAAAAAAAACAAATAGCGAGAAGAAATAAGAGAGAGTGGAGAGCCATCAACACACAACACAAGCTGTTTGGATGGATTCTCTCTCTTTTTCCGAAATATGTTTGGAAATGAGAAAAAGGAGAGAGAGAGACGCAGAGAAGCAGAGGGCAAATAATGGAAAATTTCGAAAACGAGAATCTTCGGATTTTCAGTTATGAAAAAAACTGGAATTGGAAGCAGTTGAAATAGACAATTTTAAGCCTGAAAATCAGAAGTCCATTGAAATCGTTCCTTTCAAGTCGAAAATAACAGTTTTAGGGTCAAATTTCACAACATTTAGGTGAGAAAAAGGGGATTTTAGGTTCCATTAAGTTATTTTCAGGCTTAAAATCTCATCTTTTGAGATCAAAAAGGCCGAGAATGATGTAAGTCGGTGTGTGTGTGTGTGTGTGTGTGTGCCTATGTTTGGTTATACCAACAATAATACCACCTTTTTCTCTTTTTCCTATTCTTTGTATGCTCTTAACCAATAAATAAAGACATCTCTAACAAGGAATTGAGTAGGAAAGCATTTTTTTGGGTTTTCACACGCACCCTAATATAGGAATGATGGTGAACAAATAAGACATGGGTACAAAATGGGTTTTCCGAGTAAAGAATCTGGGCAAAAAAAAGGAAAAATTAAAGATTACAAAAGGTAAGTTCAAAGTTTTATTGAGCAGAATTGTGTGAAATGGAGGATGCCCAAACTGCTTCTAGGTCTCCTATTTCCCCTCTTATTTTTCCCCGTCCAAATTGCCGGGCACTTCCAGAATCCATAGTAACAAGAGAAAGCTGGAGACGCACATAAAATTACGAAATTTTGTGACTTTTTCGTGTGCAAAAGAGCCCATACTAGGGACGGGTGCATTAAAACAAGGTACATCATGCTCAGGAGGGGTTGAAATATGTCCAAAAATCGACAATGAACAGTCTAAAAATAGGCAAAAATCATCAAGATTTATCTTTGTCCAAATAACATTGATACCGAAAATTACCAAAAAATAGTTTATTTTTCAAGCCAAAAATCATTCAAATTGACCTCTATTCATCAGAAAAGCGACCAATAAAGGCCGAATATTGAGCTTTATATGCTAATTTGATGATCAAGAATGCCATTTTTGAGACTTTTCAACTTTAAATTCAATTTTTTTGGCTCATGATATTTTTTTCAAGGGCTAAAAATCGAAAAACTGAAAAAAGGGAGGAGGAAGGAACGGGACAGGGGGTCTATGTGAAAACGTATGCGTTATATGTCTCTCTCCAGATGTTTTTAGTCGTCTGAAAAAAAAGAAAAAGCAAAAAATATAATAAAAAAGACCCAATTTTTTCAAGGAAGAGTGGGAAAAAGCAGCTGGTTCTGGATGGTCTAAAAATTGCGTCATAATTTTTAGAGGGGTAAAATTTTGGCGCCAACTTCGAAAAAGAAGCTGTCAGTACTAAACGGAGACAAATTTATAGCAGAAAATTGGACTTTTCAGGTCCTAAAAGGCATTTTTCGAGACAAATTCCCAAAATTTCGGAGTGAAATTTATCAATATTTGGCTCTAAACTGACCAATTTCAGACAGATTTTTAGCAATTTTAGGTCTTAAACACCGCCAATTTTCAGAGGTGAAAAATCACCCCTTTTTTCGATTCCAAAAAATGGGGCAAAAAAGAGAAAAGAGTAGGGAAAATAAAAGGAAGATTGGATTAGAAGATTTTGAGTTGGGGTTCTCAGGGGAAATGATGGGGGAAAGGAAAAAGAACAGAAAAAAAAAGTAAAAGGAAGGGTCGATAGGAGAAGGATCAAAAATCACCAGAAGATCCGTGTTGATGGACCAAAAATCGTCAAAAATACTTGAAAATTGACATTCTAGACCATTTTTGAACCCAAAAAGCGCAAGTTCTAGCGTTTTTAGGTCCGAAACTTGTCATTTTCTGGTCAAAACCCTCATTTTCAGAGGTACCATCGACATTTTTGAAGCCAAAAATTCATCAATTTCGATGTCTAATTTCGGAATTTTAGTTCCCAAATTTTCCATTTTTTTTCCAAATACAAATTTTCCAAATACGTGTTTTTAGGTCCGAAATTCGGCAAAAAAATGAGATTTCCAAGCAATTTTTCAGAGAAAATAGCTCATTTTCCCAGACAATTCCAGACATTTAAACTGTTGTCTGCTCCCGGGGAGCAAAAATAGAGACAATAGACCTAGATCACGTGGTTGTTCCAGAGAAAAGGGAGGAAATGGTCCTTCTCCTGGATATCTCTCTCTGTTGGAACAAAAAAAACGAGGAGAGGGAGGAAGAAGATGCACCCCTCAGGGGCCAGTTTGTTGTGTGCTCCGGGAGCCCAGAGAGAGTGAGAGAGTGAGAGACGCAGAGAGATAGAGAGAGGGAACGAACAACGTGCGATTATGAAATTTTCAAGTTTCAGGGTAGCTGAGCAAACTTCCAGGCTAAAAAATACTGAAAAATCCGTTTTAAAGCCATTTTAAGCCAATTCTAACGCTAAAATGTCATTTTCAGAGTGCTTGCTAGTCTAAAAACCGTATTTTAGGTCAATTTTAATGCTAAAAATGTCACTTTTAGACCAAATTTCGCATATTTCCAGTCATTTTAAGCCAATTCCGACGCTGTAAACGGCATTTTCGAGTCAATTTCACTGCTAAAAATTCCTTTTCGACACATTTCCAAACATTTCCACCTATTTTGAGCCAATTTTTATGCTAGAAATGTCATTTATAGCCAATTTTGAGCTAAAATTGACCATTCTGAGCCAATTTTTGGCTGTTTTTCGCTCAAATTTGGGGGTCTAACTTGATTTTCTAGGTCAGCCATCACATGACACACAAACACCAAAAAGCTCAAATTGCACAAAATGGAGCAAGAACCAAGAGCCAAGAGCTAGCAGAGTAAGCGATATATATTCATACATAGACACGTCATCCGGTCCATTTGGCTTGCAAAATAAAAAAAATGAAAAAAAGGGGAAATTGAGTTGCTGGGAGAGCTGGAGCAAAAAAACAAGAAACAAGGAAAAAGGAAAATGAACCAAAACCGAGATATTAGGTGTCCGGCAAAATGTGGCTATAGATCAAAAACAAAGAGAGTGTTGAAGAGCTAGACTCAAGAGGGAAAAAGAATGAGATTAGGTCAAAAACCATGGGACCCTACGAAAATTGAGAATTGGCGTGGGAGAAAAATGTCTCGAAATTCCCTATTTTTGAAGCTTCAACTAGCTCAAAATGCTCTGAAATTTCTGAATTTGCGGCTTAAAATAAGTCTAAAGCCGCAATTTCGTCTTGAAAAGGCCAAAAAATGGTTTAGAACTACCCAAAATAGGATAAAAATGACCCATATTAGGCTTGAAATGGCTCAAAAATAGGCTTAAAATGACCCAAAATATGCTTAGAATGACTCAAAATCATCCAAAATGACCTAAGACAGGCATAAATGGCCCGAAAATCGCCCGAAATGACTATAAATAATGCTTAAAATCACTCAAAACTGGCTTAAAATGACCTAAACTAGACCTAAATAACTCGAAAATCGTCCAAATGACCCCAAAATAAGCTTAAAATGACCCAAAAATCGTCCAAAACTACCTAAAAATGCCAAAAACACCTTCTTCGCTTCTGAGATGACGTGGCATGAACATGCCATGTCTTCTTCTCCTTTCGAGAGATGGAGAAGACATCTTCCTCGTTCTCATCACTAATTCATGTGTCTCTGACGCCAATAGTCATGTTCCTAGCTAGAAAAACTCCGGAAAATGCTCCAAAATTGCTCATTTTTTGGCTTAAAATCGTCAAAAACCGGCAATATTGACCTAAATTGCCTCGAAAATCCTCATTTTCAGCTTTAAATTTGCCATTTTCGAGCTTAAGCTAGCTCAAAATGCACCAAAAATGATCATTTCCAACCCTAAATTCGTGTTTTGTGACCTAAAATAGCTAAAAATAGCCCAAAAATGTTGAATTTCAACTCTTAAAATGCTCCGAAAACGCTCACTTTTGGCTCTGAATCTGTCTGAAATTCAAAATTTTCTATTCGAAAATTCAAAAACTGCAATCTTCAGAGCTTAACTAGCTCAAACTAGCTCAAATTGCTCTAAAAAAGTAGCAATTTTTTGCAACAAAAAAAAAAGAAACAAAGAAGCGGTGCAAGCTGGGTCAGAAGACGTCCCACGTCTTCTGACCACTTCAGATGCATGGAAGAAGAAGAAGAAGCGGTGCGGGTGGTGGTCACTCTCTCTTCCTCTCCCCTCTTCTTCTACTTTTTCGAAAAACTTGGGGAAGGGGGAAAACAAGTTGAGAAGCGAATGGAAAAGAAAGTGAGAGAGAGAGAGAGGGAGGGAGAGAGAGAGAGACGAAGAGAAGCAGAAAGGGGAGAACGTGACATCAGGAGGAAAGGAAAGAGGAGGTTAAGCCGCTCCCGGGAACAAGACAAGGACAACAACCAACCGCTTAGTGATACGGGGTCTGACGAGGTGAAAAATGGCTGAAAATAGCCGAAAAATCGCTGAAAATGGCTAAAAAATGGTCCAAAATGCGTTATTTACGCCTGAAAATGCCTATTTTAGGCCCAAAAAGCACTTTTTTAGATCTAAAAATCAGCATTTTTTCCAGAATTTTCTATACTAAAAAATCTGAAAATTCGATTTGAAATCGTAAAACTAGAAATCTTTGTCTCTAGACAAATCAAATTTGGCCGGCAAATTGGATTTCGAGGTCTTTAGTCAGTGTAAACAAAGGCGAAAACTGGCAAATTTTCAGCAGTCAATTATAGCCAAAAAAGTGGGCGGAGCCTAGAGGAGAGGAAATTGGAAAAAAGAGAATTTCCTGTTTTTTGGTTGAGGGGCATTATAGAAAAAAGCTACAGTAATCTATAAAAAATGAGCAACATAGGAGAAAATTGGGTACAGTAATCTATGTGTTACTGTAGGGAGCAGGAAGAAGATGAGAAATCTAGTTCAGATATCCTAGAAAACTAAGCTACAGTAATCCATGGAGGACTAGCAATCCAATGGAATCGGGTACAGTAATCTATGGGTTACTGTAGGCAGCAATAAAGGATTAGCAATCTAGAAGGAAACTGGAAGAGCAATCTTGAAACTCCTAGGGTTACTGTAGCTACTGTAGTCTAGGTTTTCACTGTGAATGAGTCATGAGCAATCGGCTAATCCTACAGTAACCTCGCTAGAAACGGTTGAGAGTGAGCAATAGAGCAATCTAAGGATTACTGTAGCTTTTAGAGCCTAGATACTGTACAGTAATCCGTCAGGCTACTGTAGCTGCTAAAAAAGCTGAGCAATCAGGTGCACTATCTTGCAGTCCATATTTTTCATGATGACAAGGTACAGTAATCCCGGGTACTGTAGTTCCCCGTTCTTGCGGTTGGATTACTGTAGTCGATCAAGGTACAGTAATCCGGGTTCTTGGTTTTGGATTACTGTAGATCCACTTTCTTCGTCTCCAAATGTCTTTGACTTTTACACGTGGCACTTCTTCATCTGAAATTTCCAAAAAAGTACCGTACCTCCTTAATCAACAGGGCCGTATGATTGATAGTGGGTGATGATAAATCCAATCCAGAATCAAATGATTTGAGTGTTCCACCAGTGAATGATGCACGATGGACCCGCCCACTCAGTGTTTGACGACGTCCTCCTGGAGACGGGAGAAGGGGTTGTGGGGGTCCATCGCAGGAGGCACTTGCACGGGCGGCAACTGATTGTGGGGAGCACATTGGGGAAGAGGAGAGTTGGAGCTGTAAGAAAATGAGTTACTGTAGGGGACGGGGAGGATGAGCAATTCGGCCTAGATTATTTAGAAAACAAGCTACAGTAATTCATTAAGGATGAGCAACCTAGAAATCAATCTACAGTAATCTATGGGCTACTGTTGGGGCAGGAAAGGTAAGCAATCTAACCTAGATAATCTTGAAAACTATCTACAGTAATCCATTAAGGATCAGCAGTATTGTATATGGATTACTGTAAACAGGAAGCATGAGCGATCTAGGGGAACTGGGTACAGTAATTCTCGATGTAGGATGATCCGTATTGCCTGTGTGTTACTGTCTAGAAACCTGGGCTACAGTAATCCATTAGAGATGAGCAATCCAGGAATCTGGATACAGTAATCTATGGATTACTGTAGACAGGAAGGATGAGCAATATATAGCAAATGTCTACAGTAATCCATTAGGAATGAGAAATCTAGAAAAAAGTACAGTAATCTATTACGGGTGAGCAATCTGAGAAACTGGGTACAGTAATCCAGTAAGGATGACTAACGAAGAAAAAATAGATACAGTAATCTATAGGTTACTGTAGGGACGGGAAGGATGAGCAATCTAGCTTAGAAAATCTAGAAAAACGATTACAGTAATCCAGAAAGATGAGCAATCTAGGGAGACTGGGTACAGTAACCCCAGCGTTAAGGATGAGAAATGTTTAAAGGATTACTGTAGGTACGGCTGATTGCTCATCTTTGAATTCACTCATATCTTATTTACAGTAACCAGTAGACTACGATATCTACAGTAACTGAGTACTGTATTTTGGAATTTCTCATCTGGATTACTATTTTGGAATTTCTCATCTGGATTATCTAAGTTTTCAAAGGGTAGCTACAGTAGTCCTTGTTTCTCGGTTCGAATGAAAGGCTACAGTAATCCTAGACTCTACAGTATCCCTATCAGACTCTGAAATGGAGTACTGTACCTTATTTGACTAGGATTGCTCAGCTTTAAATTGCCTTTGAGAAAACCATGTAAAGCTGAGCAATCGCTAGGAGTACTGTAGTTAAGCCTCTTATAGCTAATTTGGGCTCAAAATTCTCGATTTTTGGCTCATTTTTGCACATTTTTTCTCAAAATTCCAGATTTTTAGCTGATTTTAGCCCATTTTCCGCCATATTTGCTCAAAATACTTACCGAATAGGTGCGATTTCTTCCCCGAACAAAATCAACGACTTGTGACACTGGACTACGTCTCTTCATTGCCGAATCCTGTTGTTGGAGGTGATTCGTCATCTGGGTGTCCACAAATAGTGGTCGCTGGCGGGGCGAATACGAATTGGCTGCTGAAAATATGGAAAAATCGATTTTTAGGTCAACATTTCGCAATTTTTGGACTGAAATTCAGCTTTCTGAGACTTTTTTGAGCCTAACAATCCCAAAAAAACCTACCCTGAATCATTGAATGTGCACCACCCGAATTGTTGCCACTCGATGACGATGATGAGCCTGAAAATACAAAAAATGAGCAAATTGGAGGGGTTACTGTAGGTTTTTGGTGCCTTTCGACCCAAAAACACGCTCAAAGACCCTTTAAAACCCCCTAGAAACCTTAAAAATCAAGTTTCCGCTCATTTTCGAAAAATTGCACATTTGGCTCAGTGGATCCCAAATTTACCAATCTAGACATCCGGGTTCGGTTCCCCTCGGTGGCAATTTTTTTTTTGAAAATTCGTTTTAGGGCATTTTCAGATTTTTGGAGCGTTTAAAAGTTACTAAAACACTCAAAAGTTGAGTTTAGGAGCCGAAAAATCAATTTTCTGGTAAATTCTGCGAACTACACCCCAAAAAACCGACTTCCGGCACTGCCAGATTCCAAAAATACGCTCTAAATTGCTCTAAAACCCCCTAGAAACCCTAAAAATCAAGTTTCCGCCCATTTTCGAAAAATTGCACATTTGGCCCAGTGGGTTTCAAATTTACCAATCTCAACACCCGGGTTCGGTTCCCCCCAGTGGCAAATTTTTTGAAAATTCGTTTTCGGCTATTTTCAGGCCGTTTGGAACGTTTGAAAGTGATTAAAACATTCACAAGTTGAGTATAGGTGCCGAAAAATGAAATTTCTGGTAAATTCTGCAAATTACACCCCAAATACCGACTTCCGGCACTTCCAGATTCCAAAAATACGCTCTAAACCCACCTAAAACCCCCTAGAAACATTAGAAATCAAGTTTTCGCGTATTTTTAAAAAATTGCACATTTGGCTCAGTGGATCCCAAGATTACCAATCTCCAGGTCCGGGTTCGGTTCCCCTCGGTGGCACATTTTTTTGAAAATCGTTTTGAGGTATTTTCAAGCTGTTTGGAGCGTTTAAGGCAGGTTAGAATCCCCAAAAAGTGAGCTTAATTGCCGTAAAATCAATTTTAGGTTTTTTGAAAAATTTGTTTCAGGTCATTTTAGCTCATTTTGGCTCAAAATTCCTCATTCTTGGGACACGTTGGCTCATTTTTTTCCCCCATTGCTCATACATGTTCCATTACAGCTCGTACACGCCGGCGCCGAAGCTGAAGACTTGTCACTGCTCAGTATCCTCTTCCGAAACTTCCTTATCAGCCCCTTCGAAGGCAGTGGGGACGGATGATCGTGCTCCGTAGAAGCTGAGCAATCTGATTCTTGTTCTATTGTGCTCAATGTATTCCTAGATGACAGGAAATATCGATCCATCGATTCGCAATCCAGAGATATCGATTTTTCCACCCGTCTGGCGCTGCACGGAGCACTTTGTGAGCCACTTTGGGAGCAATTTCGGGGCTCTTTCTGGCTGGACCATCGTCGCCGGGGACTGATGGCTCCAGCTGACGTCTCCAGAACATTCTGAGAGGATTCAGAAGTGGGCGTGGCCGCAAGGAACACCAGAAGAGCCGATGGTGTTGGTGATCGGATTTGTGTGAAGGGGTCCGGCGGGGGGCATGGAGGAAAGATAAGGTGATTGGAGCCGCCAGATGACGTTGATGGCGGTGATGTGGATACTGTAGCCATTGGGGACCCGTCGAATTTATTGATTGATTTATCGATTTTTTGGGTGGATTCGGAGGAGGGAGAACTGCGAAAATCAAGGATTACGGTGGATTGATAGACAGAAAAGAACAGAACGGAAAAAGGAGGAAATTAAGGATGAGCAATCAAGGAGACAATAGGCTACAGTAATCCAAGGACATAGGATTACTGTAGACCAGCCATATGGGGTACAGTAGGCCAAGAGATTTAAGATAGCAAGGTTACTGTAGGGATATCAACATGAGCAATGCCTAGAGATAGGGAGAGAAGAGCTACAGTAATCGGATCACTGTAGACCACCAGGATGAGCAATCAGATACTCTACAAACTGGATTACGGTAAATTTTATGAGATATCTCTAGAAAGTACAGTAATCCAATTAAAGCTGAGCAATACCGTTTTTCAGCAATTTTGGGCTGAAAATCGACTATTTTGAGTCAAATTTCTTGTCAAAAACAGCTGGAATTTTCAGCCAAATCCAGCTGAAAATGTGCATTTTAAGTGCTCCAAAAAGTGCTCCAAACATCCCCGGAAATCCTCTTAAAAGTGCTCAGCTCTCCAATAATATTCCAATTTTCTAAATGAAAAAAAGTTCTCGAAATCCGGATTTCAGCTTTGAAAATTGTCTGAAAATGGCTCCAAAAATCAATTTTTGACCATTTTAAACGGTTTTTGAGCATTTTCGGACCATTTTTGACCCCTAAAAATCGCATTTTTAGCCTGAAAAAGGTCATTTTTCGGACCAAAAAACTCAAAAATTTCAGGGAAAAAAATAAAGCTGAGCAATAATTCTATAGAAATCGTCTTCTGACTGCCACCAAGAGAATGTCAATGGTCTATACACAAAAAGAATGCGTTATTTCTAATCTATAATAATCCTATCAAAAAAAGGGGAGAAAAAAGGAGAGGAGGAAAACTAATAGGCTGAAAATATGAAGACGGAGAGAGAGGAGAAAGAGAGACGCAGAGAAAAAGAGAGCAAAAACATCACTACTTCTTCTTTTGCACCTGGTTGCTCTGCAAAACAACACAACTTTTGACACCTAGAAAATATTCTCAAAATTGAATTGAAAATTGCCTGAAACGTAAATGACCGAATTTCAGCTAGAAAATGTCATTTTCTGCTAAAAGACGCAGTCTAGGCACCTTTAGACCCCGAAAATACGCTCTAAAACGCTCTAAAACCCCCTAAAACTCTAAAAATCAAATTTCCGCTCATTTTCGAAAAATTGAACATTTGGCTCAGTGGGTCCCACATTTACCAATCTCAACACCCGGGTTCGGTTCCACCCGGTGGCAAATTCTTGGAAAATTCTTTTTAGACTATTTTCAGGCCGTTTGGAACGTTTAAAAGTGGTTGAAACACCCAAAAATTGAGTTTGAAGCTAAGAAATGTGATTTCAGAATTACTTAATCTGAAAAATATGATTTTCTGTGTGAAAAGTCGATTTTCAGCTCTTCTAGACCTGAAAATACGCTCTAAAACCCCCTAGAAACCCTAAAAATCAAAATTCGCCCATTTTGGAAAAATTGCACATTTGGCTCAGTGGATCCCAAATTTGCCAATCTAGACATCCGGGTTCGGTTCCCCTCGGTGGCAAATTTTTCAAAAATCGCTTCAGGGGATTTTTACGGGGGTTGGAGCGTTTAAAACTGGTTAGAACCTTCAAAATTTGAGTCTAAGTGCCAAAAATTCGATTTTCGTTTTTTGAAATATTGCGTTTTGGCTATATTAGGTCATTTTGTTTCGCAATCTTATGTTAGTGGTTTTGGACCTTCAAAAAGTGCAATTCAAAAATCACCAATCACCCAACACAAAACGTGCCATCTCAATGGGTTCGTGTGTGTGCAAGTGGTCAAAGCATAGCAGAGGGTGAGAGAGACGCATAGAAAAAAGAGAAGATGCGACCCGACAGATAGAAAGTGATCAATTTTTAATGTTTCCAAAAATCAAAACACTAAGAATTATCATGGAGGAGTCAAAAAATGGCTCTAAAATTGCCTTATAAAGTCTAAAAATGAGCCAAAATCGCTCAAAATCGACTAAAAGTGCTATTCAAAAAGCTCAAATTGGCTTAAAATGACACGAAAATGCAGCAAAACAGTTAAAAATAGGTAAAAAATAAGCCAAAATCGCTCAAAATCGCCTAAAAGTTATCTTCAAAAGGCTCAAATTGTCTTAAAACGACCCGAAAATGTTGAAAAACAGTCAAAAATAGGTCAAAAATGAGCCTAGCAAGTTCAAAATCAACTAAAAATGCTGTTTAAAAGGTTCAAACTGTTTTTAAAGGTCATAAAAGAGTTGAAAATTGGCTTCAAATGATCCTAAAAAGCTGGAAATTCACCAAAAATTGTTCATAAAGATTCAACATTGGGTCAAAAAGTGCCTAAAAATGGCCTAAAACTGAGCCTAAATCGTTCAACATCGTCTAAAAATGCTCCTAAGAAGCTTCAAATTGACCTAAAATAATCTAAAAAAGCTGAAAATAAACCAAAAACTATCCTCAAAATGCTCAAAATGTGCTCAAAAACTCTCAAGCTCCGCCCACTTTTCCTATCAAATCACAAGGATGTGACTGTTCAAATGGTCAACTCTGGTCAACTGGTCAGCAGCTAGCTAATACACTAAAAATGATGTCATTCTATCAGCTGGAGCACTTAGACACACACCATCATACTGTATGTGTGCGTGTGATTGATTGCTCATAACACTATCGAATGTGCTAGACCAGACAGAATTGAACAAAAGTAGAAAAAGTGAGTCATGGGTCTTTTCTTGTAGACAGACAGTCATACAGTCAGGTGTCTGCATGTGTGTGTTAAGAAAATAGAGAACACAAGGTTTCTTTCTCGCTCAGAAACTTTCAGAAAGTTTTCAGAACCTTCTAGAAGATTCCAGGCTTCGAATCCGTAAAAAAGAGATAGAAGTGTCTTAAAACTAGACCAAAAACTGATTTCCACACTTTTAGACCCCAAAAATACGCTCTAAAACCCTCGAAAACCCCCTAGAAAGCCTAAAAACCGACTTTCCGCACATTTTCAAAAAAATGCAAATTTGGCTCAGTGGATCTCAAATTTACCAATCTCAAGGTGCGGGTTCGATTCCCCCAGGTAGCAAAATTTTTTAAAAATCGTTTTGGACCATTTTCAGGCGTTTTGGAGTGTTTAAAAGTGGTTGGAACCGTCAAAAATTGAGTCTAAGTGCCGAAAATTCAATTTCAATTTTTTTGGAAAAAACCAAAAACGGTTTAGATCGAAAACAGACCAAACTGGGCTAAAATGGTCCGAATTTGGTCAAAGAACCGCTGAAAATATGCTAAAAATGCTCCAAAAAGGTCTCCAGTTACTTATTTTGGCGCCAAAAACAACCCAAAAAATAAAAACAATACTAAGAAGAAGAAAAAGAAGAGGGTGAGAATCACGGAAATAGAAAAAACACAGAAGCCGTCGTCGTCGACCCACTTGAATAAAGTGGGGGAGAAAAATAGAAAACATCAAAACAATCTCTCTGGGTGTCAAATTACAGCCAAAAAAAGGAGAGGAAATTGGGCTGAAAATGGCTGAAAATCGGTCCAAAATAGTCAAAAATAGGCTAAAATACGCTTAGACACCCTCTAAAACCCCCTAGAAACCTCAAAAATCGACTTTTCGCTCATTTTTGAAAAATGCACATTTGGCTCAGTGGATCCCAAATTTACCAATCTCAACATCCGGGTTCGGTTCCCCTCGGTGGCAAATTTTTTGACAAATCGTTCTAGACCATTTTCAGAACGTTTGAGACGTTTAAAAGTGCTTAGAACGCCTAAAAACGTCATTTTTCAGGTCAAAACCCAAAAATTCGACCAATTCTTGACCCAAAAACGTCATTTTTGGGCCAAAATGACCATGTTTGATTTCTGATCAAAGACCAAAGAAACAAAAAATTCTATCTTCTTTTTTTTTTGAAAAACAAAAAAAAATAGATAGTATCAGGTGCAAAAATTGTGTACCTGCGGACATCTGGACACCAGGAAATACAGAACATTTTTAAAAAATTTGGTCCAAAAAGGAACGAAAAAGGTCACTTTTGTCGTTGGGAATTTTAATGAGTACTTGGAAAATAAAGGAAAAAGTGGAAAGCGAGAAACAAGTCGAAACAAGTGACCGGAGCCTAGGAGAGTAGTGGTTTTCAGAGCTATTTTCAACTGAAAGAGGGGCTAAAACATCGATTTTCGGCACTTTTAGACCCAAAAATACGCTCTAAAACCATCTAAAACCCCCTGGAAACCCTAAAAATCAAGTTTTGGCTCGTTTTTGAAAAATTGCAAATTTGGCTCAGTGGATCCCAAATTTACCAATCTCAAGGTCCGGGTTCGGGACCCCTCGGTGGCAAAATTTTTAGAATTCGTTTTGGGGTATTTTCAAGCTGTTTGGAGCGTAAAAAATAGGTTCGAAAGTTCAAAAATTGAGTCAAAGTGCCGAAAGATCCTTTTTGTCACTATGTGGCTTAATTAGGTCATTTTTAGGCTGAAAATGAGGGATTTCGACATTTGTAGACCCAAAAATACGCTCTAAAACCCTCTAAAACCCCCTAGAAACCTCAAAAATCGAGTTTCCGCTCATTTTTGAAAGATTGCACATTCAGCTCAGTGGATCTCAAATCTACCAATCTAGACATCCGGGTTCGGTTCCCCCCGGTGGCAAAAATTTTTTTTTAATTCGTTTTGGGGTATTTTCAGGCGTTTTGGAGCGTTTAAAAGTGGCTAGAAAGCTCGAAAATTGGTCCTAAGTGCCGAAAATTCAAATTTTCAATTTTCGAATTTTTCGGGAACAATATTCCCGAAAAATGTCGATTCTAATAAATAAAAAATGGGCAAAAAAATGTGGTCATCGTCTTAATAAGTATGGTTATCAGCTGCGGCTGATAACAACAATTCTCGTCAAAAAAAGGTAGAGATCGAAAATCAACCGCGTTTTTTGAGGACACAACAAAAAAGTGGGCGGAGCCTAAAGAATCGCCCCAAACCCAAAATTTTGGGGGTCTTATCTCTTCGCTATCTTCATTTATCCCCAATTTTTCGTCTCTTTTTTCTAATCAAGCACAATCTTTCTACTCCTCACGTGGTCAGCGCCAGCCAAAGCAGCCATAGGCGAGAGAGTACTCAAAATTGAGAGACGCAGAGAAACGAGAGAGTGAAAAAAGAAACGAAGAGCGATGGTTATGTTGACTGCTGGTGGACTGGTGGACACTCTATTAGAAAAAAAAAGAGAAAAAAAAATGTAATGAGGACAGCAGAAAAATAGCAAAAAATTGGAATCTCTGAGGGGAAGCGAGAGAGTGAGAGAGGGCGAGAGACGCAGAGAAAGAGATTGATAGTCACATTGCACTGGAAAATGTGACTTTATGGACCAAAAAATCCGAAAAATTCGAGAAAAATCGGTCCTTTTTCGACGTTTCTAGGCCCTCCACCCACCACAACAACCCAAAAAACTAGAATCTGAGACATTTTCGGCTGAAAATCGCGATTTTCAGAACTTCTAGACCCAAAAATACGCTCTAAACCCCTCTAAAACCCCCTAGAAACCCAAAAATTCAAATTTTGGCCTATTTCCGAAAAATGCACACTTGGCTCAGTGGATCTCAAATTTACCAATCTCAACATCCGGGTTCGGTTCCACCCGGTGACATATTTTTTGAAAAATCGTTTTGGGGTATTTTCAGGCGTTTTAGAGCGTTTAAAAATGGTTAGAACCCCTAAAAATCAGTTCTATGAGCCCAAAATGTGATTTCAGACGGTTTATTTTGAAAATTACGAATTTCTGTATGAAAAAGTCGCATTCCAGCTATTCCAGAGACAAAAATTCGCTCTGAAACCCTCTTAAATCCCCTAGAAACACTAAAAATCGAGTTTTCGCTCATTTTTCGAAAAATTGCACTTTTGGCTCAGTGGATCTCAAATTTACCAATCTCAACACCCGGGTTCGGTTCCCCTCGGTGGCAAATTTTTGAAAATCGTTTTTCACTATTTTCAAGACGTTTAGAGCGTTTAAAACATGTTAGAACCCCTAAAAATCAGGTCTAAGAGTCCAAAATATGATTTCAGAATGATTTAACATGAAAATTATGATTTTCTGTATGAAAAAGTCGATTTCCAGCTATTCCAGAGTCAAAAATACGCTCTGAAACCCCATAAAACTCCCTAGAAACCCTAAAAATCAAGTTTCCGCTCATTTTCGTGAAAATTGCACTTTTGGCTCAGTGGATCCCAAATTTACCAATATCATGACCCGAGTTCGGTTCCCCTCGGTGGCAAATTTTTTGAAAAATCGTTTTAGACCATTTTCAGCCGTTTTAAAGCGTTTAAAACTGGTTAGAACCCCCAAAAATTGAGTTTGAGTGCCTTTTGGAGACTTTCAAACTCTAAAAATCACATTTTCGGGGCTCAAAATTGGCTGAAAATGCTCATTTTTTAGTCTGTTCAGAGTAGTTTTTCCCGCATTTTAAACTCCATTTAAAGTAATCATTCTTATCACTAAATTTCGGCGCATTGAGCCAAAATCAAATCAGTCATCATCAAAAAGAGCATGGAAAAAGAGCACAAAAGTCAGAAAAAGAAAGAGTGTTTACTCTTTTTTCCTCTCATTTTACACACAAATCAAACAATTTCGCCCATTTTTTGGTTTGGGGCAAAAAAATAGACAAAAAATAGGAAAACAGAGAGAAATGCATCGTTTTTTTTTTGGGGGTTAAAATTAAAAATGGCTGGAAGGCTGAATGGGCTCTTTTTTTGAAATGGCTATTGCTTTATATTGCTCAGCCTTAAATTAATTGGAAAAAAATTCGCTCTGAAAATATCTAAAAATAGCTTTTCTAGAACGCGTTTTAGAGCAAAATATCTCAATTTTGGTCGTTTTCAGGTCCAAATGAGGGGGTTTATTGTTTTTATGCTCAAAAATACGCTCTTAAACCCTCTAAAACCCCTTAGAAACCCTAAAAATCGACTTTCCGCTCATTTTCGAAAAATTGCACATTTGGCTCAGTGGGTCCGAGATCTACCAATCTCAAGGTCAGGGTTCGGTTCCCCTCGGTGGCAAATTTTTTTAAAATTCGTTTTAGACCATTTTCAGAGCGTCTTAAACGTTTTAAACAGGTTAAGTAACCCAAAAAAAGTACCGAAAATCCATCTTTGGGCCTGCCCAGCTCATTTAGGTCATTTTTAGGCTAGAAACTGTGGGTTTCGACTGTTTTTAGCACTTTCAGACAAAAATTTAGTTTAAGGGTCGAAAAACGCATTTTCAGGTTTTTGGACTAAATTCGTGAAAAACTACAATTTGGAGCTTTTCTAGGCATTTCTAGACCCAAAAATACGCTCTAAAACCCTCTAAAACCCCATATAAATCCTAAAAATCAAGTTTCCGCCCATTTTCGAAAAACTGCACATATGGCTCAGTGGGTCTCAAAATTACCAATCTAACGATCCGGGTTCGGTTCCCCTCGGTGGAAAATTTTGTGAAAATTCGTTTTAGACTATTTTCAAGCCTTTTGGAACGTTTAAAACATGTTAAAACCCCCAAAAATTGAGTTCAAGTGCCGAAAATTGGAATTTAAGGTTTCTGAAACTTGATTTTCGGTCATTCCGGCTCATTTTGGTCCAAAATCGCTGGGGAAAACGGGGAGTGGAGATTGCTCAGTTCTCCAATTTCATTGGAAGAGATTTCAAGTCGTCAGATTGTTCCCAAAGACAACAGAAAAGGGAAGAAAAGGAAAAAGTTTGGGGGAAATGTTCCTTCGAGATTGAAAATGGAGGAAAAAAGAAAGAAAAAAGTTTCTTTTCTTGCTCCAAGTGCATTTTTTGTGCTCATTGCTCATCCTTAAAAAGGAGAAAAAGGAGAAGATTCGAGTTCCACTTTTTCCCCTTTTTTCAATTTAACCCCATCAGAAGAAATGGGAAAAAAAGGAAAAAAAGAGAACTGCAATCAGCTGGAGTAGAAAAAAAGAGCAAGAAAAAATAATTATAAAAAAGTAAAACAGCAAAAAAAGGGTCCCAAAAAGTTAAAAAAAAATACCCCAAAAAATCTATTTTCAGTCAAAATGTCCCGAAATTTTCAGATTTCTAGCTGGAAAACTCATTTCTAGGCATTTCTAGACCCAAAAATACGCTCTGAAACCCTCTAAAACCCCCTAGAAACCCTAAAAATCAAGTTTTCTTCGATTTTCGAAAAACAGCACATTTGGCTCAGTGGATCCCAAATTTACCAATCTCAAGGTCCGGGTTCGATTCCGCCCGGTGGCAAATTTTTTGAAAAATCATCTTAGACCATTTTCAGGCGTTTTGAAACGTTAGAAAACGGTTAAACCTCCCAAAAATTTAGTTTAAGGGTGGGTTTTTTCTAACTTAAAAATTCGGGAAAAACTACAATTTTGAGCTTTTCCGGTGGATTTAGACCCAAAAATACATCATGAAACTTCTAAAACCCCCTAAAAATCTCAAAAATCAAGTTTTCGCTCATTTTTGAAAAATTGCTCATTTGGCTCAGTGCAGGGATGTTCGGAACGGAATTCGGAATTCCGAAAATTCCGAAAATTCCGACCATTTTCGGAATGATATTCCGACCGGAATAATTCCGAGAAAAAAATTCGGAATGAAATTCCGGTCGGAATAATTCCGAAAGACTTTTTCGGAATTAAATTCCGACCGGAATTTTTCCGAAGTTTTTTTTCGGAATCTAGATTTTCTAACTACGGTCCGTCGGAGGAAAATTTGTTTGCAGGTCTGGAACTGAACTACTTTTGATAGTATTTTGCGCTAGCCGAAATCTTTCTTTCAATTTTCACCTGTTTTTGGCGTTTTTGTGATGGGAAGATGGAATTTCTAATTCAAAACTTGAATTTTTTAACATTCCGAAAATTCCGAACTTCCGAAGTTTTTAAAATCGGAATATTCCGATATTCCGAAATTCCGAGTTATTAAAAATCGGAATATTCCGAGATTCCGAAATTCCGAAAATTTCAAAATCGGAATATTCCGTAATTCCGAAAAATTCCGAAAAGGTCATTCCGAACATCCCTGGCTCAGTGGATCTCAAATTTACCAATCTAGACATCCGGGTTCGGTTCCCCCCGGTGGCAAATTTTTTGAAAAATAGCTTCCGACCATTTTCAAGCCTTTTGAAGCGTTTTAAACATGTTAGAACCCCCAAAAACTGGTTCTAAGGGTCGAAAACATTATTTCAGGTTCTTGAACTCAAAAATTCCAAGAAAATTGCAATTTGGACATTTTCCGGTGGTTTTAGACTCAAAAATACGCTCTAAAACCCTTTAAAACCACCTAGAAACCTTGAAAATCAAGTTTCCACCTATATTCGAAAAAATGCACATTTGGCTCAGTGGATCCCAAATTTACCAATCTCAAGGTCCGGGTTCGGTTCCCCCTGGTGGCAAATTTTTTGAAAAATCGTTTTTGGACATTTTTAGGCTGTTTGGAACGTTTAAAACAGACTAGAACACCCAAAAACTGGCTCTAAAGGTCAAAAAACGCAGTTTTGGGTTTCGGAACTTAACAATTCGGCAAAAACTGCAATTTGGAGCTTTTCTAGGCATTTCTAGATCTAAAAATACACCTTAAAACCCATCTAAAACCCCCTAGAAACCTTAAAAATCTACTTTTTGCCGATTTTCGAAAAATTGCACCGATGGCTCAGTGGATCCCAAATTTATCAATCTCAACACCCGGGTTCGGTACCCCCGGGTGGCAAATTTTTTGAAAAATCGTTCCAGACCATTTTCCGGTGTTTTGGAGTGTTTAAAAGTGGTGAGAACCCTCAAAAATTGATCTTGAGGGTCGAAAATTGAATTTTAGGTTTTTATGCTCAAATTTCTTCAATTTTCCCCGATTTTTCCCAAATTTGCGCTCATTTTTCCGGGTTTAAAACGTACCACTGGTATCTGGTGGTCTTTTCAACGATTTTCCACTGCATCCACCGCCAACACTGGCCATTTCAACGTCTTTAACACTGGCAACCTCATCAACACACATTGATTCGTCCTCTTCCAGTGTCTCATCACTTTGATCGTTATTCGTGGACCAAACAATTGCATCCTCGGCAGTCTCATCCGTATGACTCTCGCGACGATGTGATAATGGTCCTGCAATAAAAAATTTGAGAAAATTTGGACTATTTTGAGCTTTTTTCAGCATTTTTTCAGCCTTTTTCGGCCAAATCGGCTGATTTCGACTATTTTCAGCACTAAAATACGCTCTAAACCCCTCTAAAACCCCTAGAAACCCTAAAAATCAAGTTTTCTTCGATTTTCGAAAAACAGCACATTTGGCTCAGTGGATCCCAAATTTACCAATCTCAACACCCGAGTTCGGTTCCTCCCGGTGACAAATTTTTTTAAAAAATCGTTTTAGATCATTTATAGGCAGTTTGGAGCGTTTTGAACATGTTAAAACACCCAAAAATTGAGTTTAAGTGCCGAAAATCGTATTTTGATTTTTTCGGAAAAAAATTCTGGGGGATTTTTGCTTATTTTGGGTCAAAATCGATGGCGAAAAAAGTAGATTGCTCATTTTTAGCTCCAAAATCGTTTTGAATCATTTCCAGATTGTTTGAAGCATTTTCAGCCAGTCCAAACCCGCGAAAACAAATCTGATGCCCGAAAATTGGAATTTCTGGCTAAAAATCGATAAAAAACTGTGAATAAATGCACTTTTTGTAGGTTTTAGACCCAAAAATACGCTCTTAAACCCTCCAAACCCCCCTAGAAACCCTAAAAATCGAGTTTTAGACCATTTTTGGAAAAATGCACATGTGGCTCAGTGGATCCCAAATTTACCAATCTGGCGACCCGGGTTCGACTCCCCTCGGTGGCAAAATTCTTTTTTTCGCTTTTTTTCGGGCATTTTCAAGCAATTTTAAGCCATTTAGATGTCATTTTAGACCTATAATAGCCCAAAACTCGATTTTTGGCTTAAAATTTGATTTTTTGCAAGCTCCAACCTGAATTATTCGATGAGGACGATGGTGAGGTGGGAAAAAACACTAAAAGCCCTCCATTTCCCAGAGAATGCGAAGATCTCATGCGCATCGATGGATGAGCCTCCGAATTCGATCGATTTCTCATTTGATTACCGGAAATCGAGCCACAGAACACTTCGGGCGGTGGGGAGCACACTGGTGGGAAGCCGAGGTCTAAAAACCCTTTTTAGGTCAAAAAATTCAAAAAAATCTAAAATTTTTGAAAATTTTTTTTTTCAAAAATTTGAATTCCCGCCCACCTTCATCCAGTTGCTGCGTCTCCGACGGCAAATTCAGACTCGCCTGACGCATGCGACGACGATACCCGTCCATAAATCTGAAAAAATTGGGAAAATTTGCCGGAAAATTGAATTTTCTAGCTCAAAACGTGGAATTTTCCTGTTTCGCAACAGCTAAATTTGAATTCCGCGCCCAGGGAACTCTTGGCGCGAGATTCAAAAATTCAAACTCTGAGATTCTCAATAGAGCGCACCTTGACCCGTGAGGTGAAGTTTGCGAAGGCGATGGAAGTTGGCGAACCGATTGGGCGAAGAGGATTTCTGAAATTTTTGAAATTTAAATTTTTAAGTTTCCCGCCCAGATTCAAAAAGGCGCGAAATTCAAAATTCAAACCTCTGGGACTGGCACCCGGTGTATAGGGGCGTTTATGGCTGTTGTGCTGTGGAATTTCGCCGGATTCTACGTCTACGGAGCCTCTAGAATACACATTTCGTGCTACCGGAGACGTTGGCGACGTCGCTGTCGCCGATTGACGCAGAGATGACATTGTTTTCCACCTGAAACAATTTGGGCTTATAAAATCGGATTTTCTGGGATTTTTTAGATTTTTTGAGAGGAAATCGTGTAAAAATCAAAAATTTCGACATTTTTTAGGTCTTAATGCCTTTTTCAGACTGAAATTTGGTTAATTTTAACCCAAAAATGCTTGAATTTCCGCTAAATTCAAAATTCGCTAAAAAATCCGTTCGCTGCGAGACCCCAACGACAAAATAGAAGCATGCGCCTTTAAACCGTAGTCTTACAACAAAAATCGGGATTTTCAGCGATTTTCGGGTTTTTCAGCTGAAATTTTTAGCAAAAAAATGATTAAAATATACAGAAAAAATATTTAAAATTAGAAAATTATTAAATTTTGCCAAAAAATCTCAAAAATTCGCCAAAAAATCAAGAAAAACAAGTTTCGCTGCGAGACTCAAAATCACAATTCGAGTCATGCGCCTTTAAATTTTCTACAGTAATCCTTGATAAATTTGAATTTTTAGCTATTTTTAGGCGATTTTTTCGCTAGAATTCTGAATTTTTGGAGAAAAATTCAAAAGAAGCCTGTGCCTTTAAAGATTTTCAAATTTTCTACAGTAATCGCCGGAAAATTCAAAATTCCGAGTTTTTCAGCGATTTTTTCGCTAGAAAATTCAAAAAATGTCTATGTCAACACACTAAATCTGACCTATCTTACTGGCGACCCTGAGAAAACCAAAAAAAAAAGAAGAAAAGAGAGGGAACGGCAGGGCGCCCCGGCGGCCTTGTGTATGCTGCCCTCCCATATAATACTGTATAGGAGAGACATGAGAGACGCAGAGAAAAAAGGGGACACACACAAAAAAAAGTGCCGCGGAGGGCAAATGGATAGCATGTGGGGGAGCTCTAATACAGGCAGGAGAGAGTGAGAGACGCAGAGAAAAGTGGTGGTGGAGGGTAATGGTGGGGAAAAAGGGATACAAAAAAGTGATGTCATTGGTGACAGAGAGGGAAGTGTAAACAGGCGGGTGAGAGGGGTCAAATTGACCCGTTCAAAGCTGGTCGACCGCGGCCAACCAAAAGGGCAAGGTTTTGGTTGAATGGTCACTCGGGGGCCACGCCCCCCGCTCTGGGGCTCGGAATTGTTAGTAGAAGGTTCTAGAAGCACTTTAAAGTTTCTAAGGGGTAGGAAGCTAGATAGATTCTTCTAGAAGACTCCAGGGCAGAAATCTGGAATCTGGAATCTAGAAAAGTGTCTAGAAGCTGTCCAGAGCTCTTCAAAATTTTCTAGAAGGCTTTGGATAGTCTAGAAAGTTCTGGAAGACTCCAGAGAGCAGAATGGGCGCTTCTAAGCTGACGAAATGAGCATGTGGGCTAAATAGAAGGTTCTAGAAGGCAATTAAACATAATTTAGGACCTAAGAAAGAGTTCAGAAACTTTCCAGGAGTTTCTAGAAAGATATAGAAGCCTCCAGAAAGTGGTCTAGGTGTTTCTAAGCTCTCGGAATAAACTGGAAGCCACCTAGGTCAGCCTGGAAATTTCCAAATTCTCAATGTACATGACCTTATTTCTTGATGATGTCCCTCCCAGCTGGCGCCGGAGATCAAAGATTAAAGGGACATGAGATGAATGCTTCTAGATCATTCTCTCGCCAGATGTTCTGGGACAAGGCCACTTTATTTTTTGGTCTAGACTTGAGATTGTTTGTTGGGAAAGTCTGAAAATCTTGATTTTCAGCAAATTGAAAAACTATAACATGTTTGAAACCTCGAAATTTGAATTCAGGGCGTTAAGAGCTTCAAAATGAGTATGAACATGACTAGACTCCGCCCATTTTGAAAAATACGAACATTTGAGTTTAAAGGCGCATGGCAGTCCGAATTTTTCAAAGTGGGCGGAGCCTAGGCGTGTTTATACTCATTTCAAAGTTGAGAAAGACATGGAAATCATTAAACTATCGAAGATTCAAAATTTTGAGCTACACGGGAACTGAAAAAGGTTGGGAAAACATTGGCACCTTGCCAAC
This sequence comes from Caenorhabditis nigoni, assembly GCA_027920645.1. Taxonomy (NCBI): domain Eukaryota; kingdom Metazoa; phylum Nematoda; class Chromadorea; order Rhabditida; family Rhabditidae; genus Caenorhabditis; species Caenorhabditis nigoni. Next base: position 2,829,754 of record CP115866.1, on the reverse strand, counting down.
ACCCAATCCTATGACTAATATGGCCGCTCAGGTCTCTTGAGTACATGACAACAAAATAATAATAATTCATAATGTTTGGTGTCTCTGTCATCATGAGAGCATAACAATTCAAATATGACACATTTTGTTCCCCCAAAAAGAGAGAAAATTCTGGAAATTTCTCTGTTTCTAGGAGATTGAGCTTCTAGAAGAATCCAGAATGGTATATGCTCTTGTAAAGCTTTTCAAGTTCTACAATTTCCAATTGAAAAAATTCAAAAATTTTGAATTTTAAGAAAGTTATGGGACTCAAGCCAGCTCCAGCTTTTTCTTACAGGCATTTTTTTGACTGAAAATGTTTTTCCAGCAAACTGAAAATCCGGGAACGCTTGAAACCTTGAAATTTGAATGCGCCTTGTTTTTAGTTTCAAAATGAGTATAAATATGACTATGCTCCGCCCACTTTGAGTTTTAAGGTTAGAGACGCAGTGTGTCTCGCTTCTCTGGCACCCTAGCCTCAATGTGGGCGGAGCCTAGGTGTGTTTATACTCATTTTGAAGCTCTTAAAGAGTAGAATTCAAAAATCAAAGTTTCCATAAAAATTTTTTGAAAATTAAAGGATTTATGAAAAACACCAATTTTTCGGAAAATTCAAAAAACTCAATTTACCATAAAACGTTTTTAAAATAGCGTTTTGCAGTTTTTCTAGCCAACATTTAGATTTGCCTTGTTCTAAGCTTCAAAATGTGCCCAAACACGATTAGGCTCCGCCCATTTTGAAAAATTGGGTTTAAAGGCGCATGGGGTGTCCGAATTGTTCAAAGTGGGCGGAGCCTAGGCGTGTTTATACTCATTTTGAAGCTCTGAAGGAGCAAATTTCAAAAATCAAAGTTTTCATCAAAAAATTTAAATATCCAAGGAGTTATGAGAAAAACCAATTTTTTTGAAAAATTTTGAAAAATGAAAAAATTCAAATTTTGAGAATTTCCGAATTTTCTGGGTCTTCTAGGTCCTCCAAAAGCTGCAGAATCTTTTAGTAGACCCCAAAAAAAAGCGAGTGACCACAACAGCTGGTCCATTTTCCATTTTCTTCTTCTTTTTTTTTCTTTTTCTTTTCTCCCAAAAACACATAAAAAAGGAAAAAGAAGAGAGTGAGAGAGCATAGAGGAGTGAGAGAGGGAAAAGAAAAGGCAGATGGTCAGAAAAAAAAGGAGAAGGTCGATTTAGATATGTGCATAAATTTATTATGTCATTTATTCCAAACGGACAGGGTCATATGAGTTGAGAAAAAAGTGATTGGGAATTCAAATGCAAATTTTAAACACTTCAGAACTCTCCAGAATCAATAATTTTTTATTTGAAACTATGAAATTCGAATTCAAGGCGTTATGCGCTTCAAAATGAGTATAAACATGCCTAGGTTTGGAGCAACTTGGGTCCCACTACGAAAACTACAGTAATCCTGAATCTACAAACAACCATAACTTTGCCAATTTTGCTCCAAACTCAATAAAACTTTTAGGTTTAAATTTCTCATGTTTTCAGCTTCAAAATGAGTGTAAACACGACTAGGCTCCGCCCACTTTGAAAAATTCGGACACCCATGCGCCTTTAAAGTGGAATCTTAAAGTGGGCGGAGCCTAGTCGTGTTCATATTGAAGCACTAAACTTGAAAAACTCAAAATCAAAAGTTTCATAAAAATTGGAGCAAAACGAAACAAGTTACGGTAGTTTGAATTTTTGTAGTTCTAGGGTTTACTGTAGGTTTTGCAGTTCGCCTATCTGTAAGACAAATCTAGGCTTGTTTGTACTTATTGTGAAGCTGAAAACATGAGAAATTTGGCAATTCATAATTTATCAAAATTGGACAAAAGTTACGGAAGTTACGGTAGTTTTACTATTTTCGGATTACTGTAGTTGCGTTCTCGTGTAACCTAGAACCAAAATAGGCATTTTTATACTCATTTCGAAGCTGAAAACTTGAGAAATCTAAAAATCTAAAAATTGTCAAATTTAGACTGAAAAGTACGAAGTTATGTTGATTTTACAAAAATTTCGATTTTTCGAAAACTTCCAAAATCTTGTTTTTTCTCATAAATCCAGAATATTTCAAATTATACGAAATAAACTCAGAATTTCAATTTTCTCATGTTTTCTGCTTCAAAATGAGCATAAACACGCCTAGGCTCCGCCCACTTTGAGTTTTTCGGTTAGAGACGCAGCGTGTCTCGCTTCTCTGGCGCTCTAACCCCAAAAGTGGGCGGAGCCTAGTCGTGTTTATACTCATTTTGAAGCTCAGAACAAGGAAAATTTGAATTTTTTAGTTTCAAGCAATTCCAGTTTTCCAGTTCTATAAAAAATGAACATTTTCAGTTAGGAAAAAAAATTTTGGCTGAAAAAAAGTGAAAACAAGAGCGGAAGAGGAGAGAAACGAATGGCTATGAGCATAGCATCTACATTTTTTTCTCTATTTTTTTCTCTGCGTCTCTTTACTCTCTCGTTTCTAGAGAAAAATGGAACGGAAAAGAGAATAACACGAAAACAAGCAGCGCCCGGAGGGGACAGAAAATTCTAAAAACGGAGATTGAAAAAAAAATTCTAGGTGAGGCAATTGCGCTCTATTGGACACAGGATTCAAGAGTGCAAAAACAAAGGAAATCGGCTGTCTGGGGATCAGAGAACACTTTTTTTGGGAATTTTTTTGGTTTCAGTAATCCAAAAACTACCGTAACTTTGGGAATTTCGCTCTACACATTTTAAAACTGTTATTTTTAGATTTCTCATGTTTTCAGCTTCAAAATGAGTATAAACACGACCATGTTTGACGCAAATCGAATTTTCAAAAAAGTCCATGCGCCTTTAAACGTTTTTCTATATTACTGTAGTTTTTCAGCCAAACCTAGGCATGTTTATACTCATTTTGAAGCCCAGAACGTGAGAAATTTGAAAATCTCAGTTTAACATCAAAGTTCAAAAGATCATCTGGTTTATGAGCAAAACTAAATATTTTCAAATTTTAGGGAAAATCTTAAAATCATCATAACTCATTTTAATTTTTAGCATTTTAGATTGAAAATGATGCTTTTGAATTTCCGAGCATATGAGCTTTGAAATGAGCCCAAACACGACTAGGCTCCGCCCATTTTGAAATTTGAGTTTAAAGGCGCATGGGGGTCCGAATTTTTCAAAGTGGGCGGAGCCTAGGCGTGTTTATACTCATTTTGAAGCTGAAAACGGGAGAAATTCAAATTTAGAGGTTTCATAAAAATTGAAGCTAAACAAAACGAGTTACGGTAGTTTCAATTTTTGATGGATTACTGTAGGTTTTGTAGTCCGACTCTTTTTTTCAACCTGAATATAACCATGTGGTTTTTGATATAAAATTTAGAAAAAAAGACAAAAAAACTAAAGAACCGTAAAAATTTTATGGAACTGTGTTGCATTTTTGTTTACAATTTTTCCCCGTTTTTGCAAATTTTGCATTTTTTGAATTGATAAAAACTAAAGCAAAAAACTGAAAATTAGGTTTTAAAACATCCGGATTTGCATTTTTCGTGTTTTGAGCTTCGAAATGAGTATAAACATGCCTATGTTCAAGTCGAACTACAAAAACTACAGTAACCCATCAAAATTGAAACTACCGTAACTCGCTTCATCTTGGTCCAATTTTTATGAAAATTACAAATTCAAATTTCTCATGTTTAGCGCTTCGATATGAATATAATCATGACTAGGCTCCGCCCATTTTGAAATTTCACTTTAAAGGCGCATGGGGGTCCGAAATTTTCAAAGTGGGCGGAGCCTAGGCGTGTTTATACTCATTTTAAAGCTAAAAATGAGCTGAACATTATGAAATATACAAAAACTTATGAAAATTGAAGTTAAATAAGATTTTCAGCGAAAACAAAATTTTCAGACAAAATAAAATTTTGAAGTTTTTCTGAAATTTGAAAAAGAGACTACGGTAACCCAATTTTTTCAATTTTTTTCTCATGTCAATAAAATACAATGATGTTTGTGAGAGACGAGTCGCTACGTGCTAATGAGTACCTTTTCAAAATACACGTAATGTCTAAAAAGTCCCAAAATCGCTGAAAATCTGGAATTCGTAATTTTTCGACCAAATAAATATGACAGTTGAATTCAGCATAAAAAACGCTTCAAAATGAGTATAAACACGAATAGGCTCCGCCCATTTTCAAATTTAGGTTTAAAGGCGCATAGGGGTCCGAAGTTTTCAAAGTGGGCGGAGCCTAGGCGTGTTTATACTCATTTTGAAGCTAAGAACAAGGCAAATTCAAATTTTTTAGTTACAAATTGACTAAAACAGGCAGCTTTGAAAAAAAGAGAATAATAAAATAGAAAAAAAAATTATTTTCGAATTTTTGGAAGGGATATTTTTATATTTAAAAAAGCTAGGGTTGGCAATGGGGCTCCCGCTATTACGCGGGAGCCCCGCAAGCGGGGCGGGGATTCGCCCCCGCCTCGAGCGCGCGGGGAGGGGATGCGCCCCCGCCCCAGAGAGCGGGGCGGGGATTCGCCCCCGCCCCGCCTGTTGAAAAAGAAGTTTGTTGAATGAAGCAGAAACCAAATTTTTTCAATTTTTTTATGATTCAGGGTACCCAATTAGCCTACCCTGAAAGTTTCAAGACAATTGGTTCATTCAGGTACGCGTAATTGCGCAAAGTATGCCGCCACCCGGGGCGGGGGCGAATCCCCGCCCCGCTCTCCCGGGGCGGGGGCGCATCCCCGCCCCGCGCGCTCGGGGCGGGGGCGAATCCCCGCCCCGGGGGTGCGGGGCGGGGATCGCCCCTTTTCGCCCCCAAGCCAACCCTAAAAAAAGCTATTAATAATTTTTTCAAAAAGAGAGAAGTAAGAGGTTTAGACAGCTAGATAAAGTTTCAATGATCACAAAAATAGGCCGCGGCGGTCGAAAAAAAAAAAGAGAAAAGTGGCGCTTTTTTCTCTGCGTCTCTCGCTCTCTCGCCGGCAGAGACAGCGAGAGAGTGAGAGACGCAGAGATGCAGAGAAAAAGAGAGAAGAAGAAGAAGAACCACGTGTTTGGGGTGAACTTTTTGTTGATCCAAAAGAGAGAGGAAGACATGGAAATGGAAGAAAAAACCGAAAAATAGTTTTTTTTTGTAAAAAAACTTTTTTGCAAAATTTAAATTCTGGAAATTGGGCTGAAAATCTACTGGAAGAGAACAAAAATTTTGGAAATTAGTATTTTCAGATTCAGCTCTTTTTCAGCTTCAAAATGAGTATAATCATGACTAGCTTCATTTAAGATTCGCCGAACTACAAAATCTACAGTAATCCCAAGAACTACAAAAATGGAAACTACCGTAACTCGCTTCGTTTTGCTTCAATTTATGTGGAACTTTTGAATTCAAATTTCTCACCTTTAGCGCTTCAAAATAAATATAAACACGGCTAGGCTCCGCCCACTTTTGGGGTTAGAGCGTCAGAGAAGCGAGACACACTGCGTCTCTAACCTCAAAACTTAATGTGGGCGGAGCCTAGCCGTGTTTATACTCATTTTGAAGCTGAAAACATGAGAAATCTAAAACTACAAATTTGATTTGAGTTGGAGCAAAAATGACAAAGTTACGGTAGTTTTTCCATTTTCCGGATTACTGTAGTTCCTGCAATTCCTAAATTGATTCTAATCTAGGCATGTTTATACTCATTTTGAAGCTTTTAACAAGGCAAAAACGATGAAAGCACCAAAAATTGGTTCATAGCAGTCTGAAGAGGAATGTTTGGCGCGAAATTCAAAATTTTTGAATTTTCAAAACCTAAAAGTTCATTCAAGCGAGGAAAACCAGACAAAAAAGTGGAAAAAAAACGAAGAAAAAAGTGGACACGATCGGATAAGAAGAGAATGTTTACTACTTTCTTCCTGCCTTTTTCTTACTCCTTCCCACCCGTTCCTCGTTTCTCTGCGTCTCTCTCCACTCACTCTCTCCTCCGGCGCGCGCTTCTTTAACTTTAAAGGCGCATATCTCAAAAACTAAAAGAGCTATCATAAAAGTTTTAACTAATAAAATGTGTAAAATTACATTTCACACATTTTACTTATTAAAATTTTTTAAGTAGCATTTTTAGTTTTTGAGATACACCCCTTTTAAAAAGATGTACCATTTTTTGCGAGAAGCGCCCCAGCCATCTAGAAAATTGGCGAAAACGTTTGAAAATAAAACAACTAAAATTAAAATAAGCTGAGCAATCTTCTTAAAATGTAAGAAATATCACAGAAATTCCAGAAAACATTAAAAAAATAATTTTTGCTCCTCAACAAAAAATTTGTGTTTGCTAGATTTTTTTTCTAAACATATGACAGTTTTCTTCCTTTTGAACAAACATTCCATCCTCTTTCAAAAAAACCAAAAAATAGAAAAAAAACTCACTTTCTCTGAGAAAATGCCATTTGGGTCATCATTAAGGGCATCAATGGGTTGAGGAGCGGTGCTCTTTCTGGAAAAATGACCATTTTCAGGTTTCAGAATAAAATTTTTTAGGTTTTGACTAAAAATATGAATTTGGGGCCTCAAGAGCTTCAAAATGAGTATAAACATGCCTAGGTTTGGAGCAATTTGGGTCTTGAAGGGAACTACAGTAACCCGGAAAATGCATAAGCTACCGTAACTTGGTCAGTTTTGCTCTAAACTATGTGAAAATAACATATATCAGTTTATCGTTTTTTGCGCTTTAAAATGAGTATAAACACAACTAGGCTCCACCCACTTTGAAATTTCGGACCCCCATGCGCCTTTAAACTCAAATTTCGAAAATTTGCAAAGTGGGCGAAGCATAGTCATGATTATACTCTTTTTGAAGCTGATAATGTGAGAAATCTGAAAATATATATTTCACAAAATTTACAACGAAACTGATAGAATTATGGTAGTTTGAATTTTTCCAAAAAGTTTTATACAGTAAAACTACCGTAACTTTGTCAGTTTTGCTCCAAACTCAATGAAATTTTAAGTTTCAGATTTCTCAAGTTTTCAGCTTCAAAAGGAGTATAAACACGGCTAGGCTCCGCGCACTTTGAGTTTTTAGGTTAGAGACGCAGTGTGTCTCGCTTCTCTAACGCTCTAACCTCAAAAGTGGGCGGAGCCTAGACGTGTTTATATTTATTTTGAAGCCCGATTTATGAGAACTTGATACATCAAAATTTCGTGGAGTTTGAAGCAATACGAAGCACGGTACGGTACTTTTACTATTTTGAAGTTTTAGGATTACTGTAGTTTTTGTAGTTTGACTAACCCCAGTCATGATTATACTCATTTTGAAGCTCTCAACACGGGAAATTTAAATTTTTAGGTTTCAAAATCTAAAAATGAACCGTTTCGACTATTTCGGGGGCCCGGATCATCGGCATGATGGGATACGACGATCGACGGCAAGTCGAGTTGCATATCTGGAATTTTATGGATTTACAGAAAATTTAGGGTTAAAAAAATTGGAAAAAAAATGCTGAAATTATAGAGGGAAAAAGACTTTTAGCAAGAACAAAAAAATGAGGGACAAGAAGAAAAAAGAAAAAAAATCGAGTCATTTTTGAGAGAGAAGGGGGAAATAACCAAGTTAATTATGTGCTTTTAGACGTTTTTCTGCCTTCTCCGGAACATTTCCGTGTTTTTTATAGGTTTTTTTATGATCAGATTTGTATGTCCTGAAAAAATTTCCTATAAAATTTATTTTTGACTCAAAATTCTCAAAAATGTTTATTGTTTCGAAAATATTCATTGAAATTTGAATTTAGCTTGTCGAGAGCTTCAAAATGAGCCTAAACACGCCTAGGTTTGGCACACGGAGAGACAAACTACAAAAAACTACAGTAATCCTTAAGAACTACAACAATTGAAAACTACCGTAACTCGCTCCGTTTTGCTTCAAACTCTAAAAAACTTTGATTTATTGATTTCTCACATTGTCAGCTTCAAAATGAGTATAAACATGACTAGGCTCCGCCCACTTTGAAAATTTTGGACTCCCATGCGCCTTTAAAGTGAAATTTCAAAGTGGGCGCAGCCTAGTCGTGTTTATACTCATTTTGAAGCTGAAAACATGAGAAAATTAAATTCAAAGTTTTCGAAAACTTTGAAGCAAAACAAAGCGAGTTACGGTAGTTTAAATTTTTCGGATTACTGTAGTTCTTGTTGTTCGACTCTTAACCAACCAAACCTAGTGATGTTTATACTCATTTAGAAGCTCTCAACGCGTCAAATTTGAAAATTGTAAAATCAGTTTGCCGATTTCGCCATAGAGCACGCTTGCTCTCAAAAACGGAAGACATGTTAGAAGTGTATAGTGAAAGTAGGCTCACAGGAAAGTATAAATGAATAAAAACAGAAAATCCTAGAAATTTTCCTGAATTTTTATTATCAGATGATGACGTTACAAGAAGAAAACAAAAGGGTACATGTCTGACTGACTGAAAAAATTTCAGAAAAAATTTTTTTTAGAAAAAGAAGAAAAAAAAATTCAGAGCGAAAAAAAATGTGTGCGCACATTATTTTTTCACACATGGGTGCATTTTTCGAGAAGAGTGAGAAAAGAAGAGAGGAGAGGAAATAGTTTTTGGCAGATACATTCTTGGAATTTTTTAGAATTTTTAGAATTTTTTAGAGCCCAAAAACATTTTTTTTTTTGAAAATTTTTTTTCTAGAAAAATACGATTATTTGGCTTCCTGATAAATTAAAAATTTAAAATATTGATTAAAAAATTTTTAATTTTGAAAATTTTGAAAATTTTGAATTTTACAATTTTTTGAAGTTTTTCGAATTTTACAATTTTAAGTTTTTTTGGTTCAATTTAGAATTTTTTCAAGAATTTTTTCAAAATTCTAAAAAATTTGAAAATTTGTCTCAAAAATTCTATATAATTATCCCTAGTCATGCGGAAAATGTAAGACATATGATTTGAAAAATTTTATCCCTAATGAACCCAAAAATAAGTTTTGGTTTTTCAGATATTCAAAAAAAGTTTCTTTCAGAATCAATATTTTAGGACCAACTAGATTGAATATGACAGAACTCTGCGAGTTCTACAAAACGATACAATTTGGGATACTGTACCTTGTCTATGAACAAAGTTCCAAGTCATAAAGTGGCCGGAGGACACAACCTCTGTGTTTTTTGTCTGTAACTTTGTTCATAGACTAGATACAGTAACCCAAATAGTATCATTTTGTAGCACTTGTCAAGTTCTACCATATCGAATTTAGTTGATCTAAAAATATTGGTTAGAAAAGAAACTATGGCACATCCCGCGAAGGCCCGGTCGCAAGTATGGAAAATATCTTCTCCACTGAAAACTCAAAAAATGAAGGGAACTTTTCCGCCCATTTTTTGAGTATCCGAAAAAGATGAAGATACATTTTTTTATAGAAAAAAAGAGAACATTTTCAGATAGACAGACAGAAAATTGAATTTGGGCAAAAAAATTTTTTTTGGAATTTTGGAATTTTTCCAATTTTTTCACAAAAAAAGTCTAAAAAAGTCTCAAAATATCGCTAAAAATCCGAATTTTCGAATTCGAATTTATCTGAGTTTGTCGAAAACTTCAAAATTTTGAAATTTTTTTTGGATTTTTAGAATTTAGAAGTCTTTTTTTACCCAAAAAATGTTCTCTGTCAAAACCAAAAAAACAGAAAAAAGAGATAATTGCTCAGCATAGAAAAAATATGCTGCTTGACATGTGAGTGTTATTCATAACTCATTGCATTGCTCAGCATAAAAAATTGGAGAAACAAAAAAACATTTTTTTTGAAAACTTTAAATTTTCAGAATTTCAGAATTTTTTAATGAAAATTTTTCCGGATGATGAAACTTCCAGAAACCTCTAAACTATTTTTTGGGCTTCCAGAAATTTCTCTGGAAGCCCTAAAAAACGGGGAAAAATAAGAGAAACTGGAGGAGAAGAATTAAGGATTTAAGAGGATTGGGAGAGGATATTTTTGGGGACTGATGATCATGGGGGACAAAATTCGTGACGACATGGAAAACTTTATTTTTTAGAATTCTAGTAAATTTAGGCCAATTTTAGACAATTTTCAGCCAATTTTCAGCTATTTCAGACGAATTTCCAGTATTTTCAGCACGGTAAAAAAATTCCGGGCTAATTTGAGCACATTTTCGGGCCATCTTTAGCCATCTATTTATAGAGTTTCACAGATTTTGGAAGAAAAAATCAATTATTATTTTTACGTTATGAAAACGAAAATTCAAAATTTTTTTTTGAAAATTCTAACAAGGGAGTTACTTGAAGGGACGATTTTAACTTTTTCTGAAATTTTGGGAGCAGATAGAAGAGCTTATGAGGATTCCAAATCTGTTTAAAAAATCAGCAAAATGCTCACGGGAGCTGAGTTATGACCTAGAAAAGTTTCCCTATGATTAGGCAATTTATCGTGAAATTTTTTTCACGCAATAGTGTATTTCTTTTAAAACAATAGATTTCAATCAGCAGTGTGGTAAAGTGGTAAAATGGCAAGTTCAGAGGAGGAAGGCTGTAGGTTCGACTCCCCCTATCCCAAAAATTTTGCAAATTGTTTTTTGTTTTATTTTAAGCTGTCATAACTGGCTCTGGAATAAAATTTACGAAATTTAAACATGTTTTTCGGGAGTTTCTCGTGATGAAGAGGCAATTTCCAGAATAAAAACAGACATTTAATTTTTGAAGAAATTCACAATTATGCTCATGGGTTCATAGAAAAATTTTCAAAAATTTTTTTCAATTTTTTTTTGTTTTTTTTTCTATTGAAAAACAGTTGAGGATTCTAAACACATCGGTGGCATTCGATGACAGATGCTGAGCCAAGCATATTGGCAGATTTGCTCTCCCATCTTCCACGAATGGAGACGGTATGCCTGGTATTCTGGCAGTTATGTGAACATTTACGCTCCGAAATGTGACAGACCAATTCAATATTGCTTCGACCGGAAAGTTTATGGAAAGTGGCCATTATCTGGGTGCAAAAGATTGTCAATGGTCAAATTCGCATATTTTGCCAAGAACATATGTTTCCAGCAGTTTGTGATTGAATGCCACCGATGTGTTTAGAATCCTCAACTGTTTTTCAATAGAAAAAACAAAAAAAAAATTGAAAACATTTTTTGAAAATTTTCCGATGAACCCACGAGCATATTTGTGAATTTCTTCAAAAATTAAATGTCTGTTTTTATTTTGGAAATTGCCTCTTCATCACGAGAAACTCCCGAAAAACATGTTTAAATTGCGTAATTTTTATTCCGGAGCCAGTTATGGCAGCTTAAAATGAAACAAAAAAAATTTTGCAAAATTTTTGGGAGCGGGAGAATCGAACCTACAGCCTTCCTCCTCTGAACTTGCCATTTTACCACTTTACCACACTGCTGATTGAAATCTATTGTTTTAAAAGAAATACACTATTGCGTGAAAAAAATTTCACGAGAAATTGCCTAATCATAGGGAAACTTTTCTAGGTCATAACTCAGCTCGCGTGAGCATTTTGCTGATTTTTTAAACAGATCTGGAATCCTCATAAACTCTTCTATCTGCTCCCAAAATTTCAGAAAAAGTTAAAACCGTCCCTTCAAGTAACTCCCTTGTAAAATTCTAGACGGAAAAAAACTACGTGATATGATTTAGAAACCCACGACCCAAGATGACCTCAGGGAGATAAGATCACTATAAAGGAAGAGGAAAGTAGAGAGAAGAATCAGTTCGCCCTTCTCGGGGCTCCCGAGAGGGGGGACCGGAGAAGGGATCCGGATTTCTGGGTTACCGGGTCCGGTGTCCGGATTCCTGGGTCCGGATTCCGGATTTCTGGGTCCGGATTCCTGGGTCCGGATTCTGGATTCCGGATTTCTGGGTCCGGTTTCCGGATTTTCGGGTCCGGATTCTGGATTTCTGGGTCCGGATTACAGATTCCGGATTCTTGGATCCGGATTCTGGATTCCGGATTCCTGGGTCCGGATTCCGGATTTCTGGGTCCGGATTCCGGATTTCTGGGTCCGGATTCCGGATTTCTGGGTCAGGTTTTCGGATTTCTGGGTCCGGATTATAGATTCCGGATTTCTGGGTCCCGATTCCAGATTCCAGGTTCCGGAATTCGGGATTCCGGATTTCTGGGTCCGGTTTCCAGATTCCGGATTTCTGCGTTCGGTTTCCGGATTCCGGATTTCTGGGTCCGGATTCCGGATTCCAGATTCCGGATTTCTGGGTCCGGATTCTGGATTCCGGATTTCTGGGTCCGGATTCTGGATTCCGGATTTCTGGGTCCGGGTTCTGGATTCCGGATTTCTGGGTCCGGATTCTGGATTCCGGATTTCTGGGTTCGGATTCCAGATTCCGGATTTTCGGGTGCGGATTCTGGATTCCGGATTTTCGGGTCCGGTTTCCGGATTCCTGGGTCCGGATTCTGGATTCCGGATTTCTGGGTCCGGTTTCCGGATTCCTGGGTCCGGATTCTGGATTCCGGATTTCTGGGTCCGGATTCCAGATTCCAGGTTCCGGAATTCGGGATCCGTAATCCGGGATCCTGAATCTGGAACCGCGAATCCCGGGCCGAATTTCCGGATCCGGAATTTTTTTTTAGAAAAACCACTATATTTTTTTCTCAATTTTTAAAACATTAAAAAAATTCTGGAAAAAATTGTAAAATGGATTAATAGAAACACTCTTCTCTTCTCATTAGCATCAATTCTTAATAGTGCTTCTTCTTCTTTCCTTTTTTATAATTCAGATAGAAATAAAATGTGTAATGCTAAGTACTAGAAATTTAAGATTCTCTAAAAAAAATGAATTTCTTCTTTTTCTTAATGATCAAAAATCTCAGAAAAAAAGAATTTTATTGGCTTCGTTTTCTCCAAAAAAGAATATTTCTTCTTGCTAATTAGAGAGATTATTAAATTGCAGAGAAAATTCGAAAATCCAGAAATTCAGAAATCCAGAAATTCAGAAATTCAGAAATGCAGAAATTCAGAAATTCAGAAATTCAGAAATTCAGAAATTCAGAAATTCAGAAATTCAGAAATTCAGAAATTCAGAAATTCAGAAATTCAGAAATTCAGAAATTCAGAAATTCAGAAATTCAGAAAAATTCAGAAATTCAGAAATTCAGAAATTCAGAAATTCAGAAATTCAGAATTTCAGAAATTCAGAATTTCAGAAATTCAGAAATTCAGAAAAATTCAGAAATTCAGAAATTCAGAAAAATTCAGAAATTCAGAAATTCAGAAATTCAGAAATTCAGAAATTCAGAAATTCAGAAATTCAGAAATTCAGAAATTCAGAAATTCAGAAATTCAGAAATTCAGAAATTCAGAAATTCAGAAATTCAGAAATTCAGAAAAATTCAGAAATTCAGAAATTCAGAAATTCAGAAATTCAGAATTTCAGAATTTCAGAAATTCAGAATTTCAGAAATTCAGAAATTCAGAAAAATTCAGAAATTCAGAAATTCAGAAATTCAGAAATTCAGAAATTCAGAAATTCAGAAATTCAGAAATTCAGAAATTCAGAAATTCAGAAATTCAGAAATCCAGAAATTCAGAAATTCAGAAATGCAGAAATTCAGAAATTCAGAAATTCAGAAATTCAGAAATTCAGAAATTCAGAAATTCAGAAATCCGGAAATTCAGAAATTCAGAAATTCAGAAATTCAGAAAAATTCAGAAATTCAGAAATTCAGAAATTCAGAAATTCAGAAATTCAGAAATTCAGAAATTCAGAAATCCGGAAATTCAGAAATTCAGAAATTCAGAAATTCAGAAATTCAGAAATTCAGAAATTCAGAAATTCAGAAATTCAGAAATTCAGAAATTCAGAAATTCAGAAATTCAGAAATTCAGAAATTCAGAAATGCAGAAATTCAGAAATTCAGAAATTCAGAAATTCAGAAATTCAGAAATTCAGAAAAATTCAGAAATTCAGAAATTCAGAAATTCAGAAATTCAGAAATTCAGAAATTCAGAAATTCAGAAATTCAGAAATTCAGAAATTCAGAAATTCAGAAATTCAGAAATCCGGAAATTCAGAAATTCAGAATTTCAGAAATTCAGAAATTCAGAAAAATTCAGAAATTCAGAAATTCAGAAATTCAGAAATTCAGAAATTCAGAAATTCAGAAATTCAGAAATCCGGAAATTCAGAAATTCAGAAATTCAGAAATTCAGAAATTCAGAAATTCAGAAATTCAGAAATTCAGAAATTCAGAAATTCAGAAATTCAGAAATTCAGAAATTCAGAAATTCAGAAATTCAGAAATTCAGAAATTCAGAAATTCAGAAATTCAGAAAAATTCAGAAATTCAGAAATTCAGAAATTCAGAAATTCAGAAATTCAGAAATTCAGAAATTCAGAAATTCAGAAATTCAGAATTTCAGAAATTCAGAATTTCAGAAATTCAGAAATTCAGAAAAATTCAGAAATTCAGAATTTCAGAAATTCAGAAATTCAGAAATTCAGAAATTCAGAAATTCAGAAATTCAGAAATTCAGAAATTCAGAAATTCAGAAATTCAGAAATTCAGAAATTCAGAAATTCAGAAATTCAGAAATTCAGAAATTCAGAAATTCAGAAATTCAGAAATTCAGAAATTCAGAAATTCAGAAATTCAGAAATTCAGAAATTCAGAAATTCAGAAATTCAGAAATTCAGAAATTCAGAAATTCAGAAAAATTCAGAAATTCAGAATTTCAGAAATTCAGAAATTCAGAAATTCAGAAATTCAGAAATTCAGAAATTCAGAAATTCAGAAATTCAGAAATTCAGAAATTCAGAAATTCAGAAATTCAGAAATTCAGAAATTCAGAAATTCAGAAATTCAGAAATTCAGAAATTCAGAAATTCAGAAATTCAGAAATTCAGAAATTCAGAAATTCAGAAATTCAGAAATTCAGAAATGCAGAAATTCAGAAATTCAGAAATTCAGAAATTCAGAAATTCAGAAATTCAGAAATTCAGAAATTCAGAAATTCAGAAATTCAGAAATTCAGAAATTCAGAAATTCAGAAAATTTTCCAGATTTTCAAAGTTTTGAAGCTAAAAAAGTCAGAAAATCCAAAAAAGAAGGATCTTTTTGAAATTTGACCACTTTTGCTAATTTGCTCATTTTTCTTATATGTTTTTTTCTCTCTTCTTCATCTCGATTTCTTTGATTTCTCTTTTTTTTTCTTCTGCGTCATCCAGATTTTTTTTTGTTTTGTTTTCCTCTTTTTTTATTGCCTCGTTGACTTCTGAGACCAATTAACGTTAATTGGTCTGTTTGGGAACCGAGAAAAATAAATAAATAGAAGCATTGGTACAGAAAATTTTAATTTTTTAAAAATATAATATAAAAAGATTTACCCGAAATAGTCGAAACGGTTCATTTTGCAACTTTGAAACCTAAAAATTTGAATTCCCCGCGTCGAGAGCTTCAAAATGAGTATAATCATGACTAGGTTTGGCTTAAGACTAGTGGAACTACAAAATCTACAGTAATCCAGACACTTCAGACTACCATAACTTGCTTCGTTTTCCTGCAAACTCCACAAAGTATCGATATATCAATTCGTCTTGTTTTGAGCTTCAAAATGAGTATAATCATGACTGTGTTTTACCGAACTACAAAAACTACAGTAATCCTGAAACTGCAAAGTGGGAAAAGTGTCATAACTCGTTTTGTTTTGTTTCAAACTCCACGAAATTTTTATATATCAATTTGTCTTGCTTTGCGCTTCAAAATGAGTATAAACACGACTAGGCTCCGCCCACTTTGAGTTTTAAGGTTAGAGACGCAGTGTGTCTCGCTTCTCTGACGCTCTAGCCTCAAAAGTGGGCAGAGCCTAATCGTGTTTGGGCTCATTTTGAAGCTCAAAACAAGACGAATTCATATATCAATACTTCGTGGAGCTTGCAGGAAAACGAAGCGAGTTATGGTAGTCTGCAGTTTCTGGATTACTGTAGTTTTTGTAGTTCGACTAGTCTCAAGCCAAACTTATTCATGATTATACTCATTTTGAAGCTCTCAACGCGGCAAATTCAAATTTTTGGGTTTCAACTCGACTTATAAGCAAAAAAAATCTGAAATTTGTCTGAAAATAAGAGAATTATATTCAGAAAAAATCTTAAATTTTAAATTTTATTATATACTCGATTTTTTCGACATTTTAAAAGACAAAAAAGGCACTATTTATCCGCAGAGGAGTTGGGATGGGATGGGATATTTACAAAAAAATTACAAAAAAAAGTCAATATTCTTTTTCTCTATAGATCTTCTCTAATAATTATGATTATGAATTCTCAAGAAAAAAAGGCGAAAAATCCGGGAAAAAATTACAAAAAAAGAGCAAAAAAGGAAAAGAGGAACCAGTATATGTTTTCTATGAAGGTGGGATATGGGTGGGAGGGGACGAAAAAATTATGTTAAAATCTGAAAATTTCAGAATTTTAGGATAATCCAAAAATTCGAAAAAATGCATTTTTCAAACTTTTTAGAACCAAAAATTTCAGATTTTTCAGGAAAAAAAATCTACAAGAAATGCAATTTTAATTAGGAAAAAAAATCGATATTGATTGCTCAGCTCTTCTTAGCGGAGCAACGAATCCAAAGCGGCTGCCGACGATGAAGAAGTGGCTTGATTGACATTTTGTGGATTTTGTGATCTGAAAATTCACAACTTCCAGATTTTCCAGATTTTTAAAGCTGAAAAATCCAAAAAAATCGATTTTTTTTCACATTTTCCGATTCCCTGAAATCCAAAATTTTCGGATTTTTCAGTCCATTTTTATCGATTTCAGCCAAATTCTAGCCATTTCCAGTCATTTTTCAGCTAGTTTTAGCCATTTTGGAGTCATTTTTAGCCAATTTTAGGCCAATTTCAGCCAAAATTCCGTCAGTTTCGCACTTTTTCAGATAATATATTTTTAGATAATTTCAGACATTCTGGAGTCATTTTCAGCCAATTTTTTATCGATTTCAGCCAATTTCAGGCCAATTTCAGCCGAAATTCAAAAAGATTTTCAGCCATTTTTCAGCCATTTTCAGCAATTTTCGAAGTTTCTTCTGCTCATTTTTAGCCATTTTCAAGCGAAAATTTGACTGAAATGGCTGAAAATAGCTAATTTCTGCCAATTTTTTATCGATTTCAGCCATTTTTGCAATTTTCAGCCAAAATCTCCCCTACAGTATCCTACCGTACCTCTGCCCTGTCGTTGTTGGTGCATCCATCGACATTCGTGGCGCCGGCTCATTCTGTGTCCTCAACGGAAGGTGTGGAGCGGTTCGCGATGATTCCGATTCGATTTCAAGGAATCTGAAAATAAATCAAGAAAATCAAATTGTCCATCTGTGTGTCGGGGTGTCCAGATTTCGAATTTTTGGGTTCAAAAATGCCTAAAAATCGATAATTTCAGCTTAAAATTCGATATGTTTTAGGGCTCATTTCAGCTCAAAATTCCATTATTTTTGAGGATTTTTTGGCAAAAATCCTTTGGATTACTGTACTTGGCAAACTGAAAGTCTGAAAATCCGTATTTTCAGCTCAAAATCGGTGATTTTTCAGAGATTTTTTTCGGCGAAAAATCAGGATTACTGTACCTAATTTCAGCGTTATTTTAACTCAGAATTGATCTTTATTTTCGCCGATTTTGGAAAGGATTACTGTATCTAGCAAATTGGAACTCTTAAAATTGCCAATTCAAGCTCAAAATTCGAGGCTTTCCAGCGATTTTTCGAGGATTACTGTACCTAAACACTTTAGGCTTCAAAAATCGATTATTTCAGCTTAAAAGTGTTCATTTTTCGCCGTTTTTTCTCCCAAAACGATTACTGTACCTAATAAACTGATCAGCAATCGATCCACCACCTCCTGGCGATGGGCTTGGCGAGTTTCTAGCCGATAATCCCCAGAATGAAGACTGCTGCTGCTGTCCAACGGATTGACGAACCGCCGATTTGAATTTATCCATTTCATCTGGTGGATATTCCAGAATATTCGCCAATAACAATGCAATATCCGCTTTTTTCGACGATTCCGATGAGAAATACGATAGGAATAGCTGTCGGAGGGTGGAATCATCGATACGGTAGGAGTCGGTGGGCTTCTTTGGCGATCGGAGCTCTTCGATTTGATTTTCCAGGTCTTCTGAAAAAATCGATAATTTTTATTGATTTTTTCAGACGAAAATCCCAAAAATTCAAATGTTCGGGTTACTGTAGCTTCGATAATTGTGCAAGCACCAGAAACATCGAATTTGACGACAATTTACACAGAAATTCGTATTCCTGTGCAAAATGTCGTCAAATTTGATGCATTTCGTGGAAAATGGTGTATGCACACATCCGGAGCTACCGTAATCTGGAAAAACGGATTTTGGTCTTTTTTTTTCAGCTAGATAGTCCAATTTTTAAGACTTCCGCTAAAAATCACTGAAAAATGTAGCTACAGTACTCCCAAAACGTGAATCTTGCAGATTTAGGAACTACGGTAGCTGGGGGTTACTGTACCAATGATTTTCTGCTTGGATTCCAGCTGCAATTGCCGTCTCTCGGATTCCTCTTCGGCTGCTTGCCGCCCAATCGATTGTCGATCCATTTCCTCGCGAATTTGAGCGATTTCTTCAGTCAAACTCTGCAAAAATTAAAAATTAATGGATTTTAGGCAATTTTTCGCCGTTTTTAGCACGAAAATACGCTCTAAAACCCTCAAAAACCCCCTAGGAACCCTAAAAATCGAGTTTTGGGCCATTTTCGAGAAATTACACATTTGGCTCAGTGGATCCCAAATTTACCAATCTAGACATCCGGGTTCGGTTCCCCCCGGTGGCAAATTTTTTTGAAATTAGTTTTTGGGTATTTTGATGGGGTTTGAAGCGTTTAAAAGTAGTTAGAACCCCCCAAAATTGAGTTTAGTTGTCGAAAAATTAATTTTAAGATTTGAAGTCATCTAAAACGCTCTGGAAAGCTTGAAACTTCACTTTTCGACCAAAAACCTCGATTTTTGACACTTTAGAACCCAAAAATATTCTCTAAAACCCTCTAAAACCCGATAGAAACCCTAAAAATCGAATTTCCGATCATTTTCGAAAAAATGCACATTTGGCTCAGTGGATCCCAAATTTACCAATCTCAAGACCCGGGTTCGGCTCCCCCCGGTGGCAAATTTTTTTGAAAATCGTTTTTGGGTATTTTTACGGGGTTTGGAGCGTTTAAAAGTGGTTGGAACCCCTAAAAATGGAGTATAAGGCTCTTTTAGCTCATTGTTTGTAGTTCTTGGCGGATTACTGTAGTTTTTGTAGTTCGTCTCCCCGTGAGCCAAATCTAGCCGTGTTTGGGCTCATTTTGAAGCTCTCAATGAGCTTATTTCAAATTTTGGTGTTAAACTTCGAAAAACCCCTGTTTTAGACTATTTTCAGCTAATTTTCTCTGGAAAAAAACCCAAAAAACCCACCGAAATCGTCGTTTGCAGTTCGAGATTCCGATGACTGGCAGTCGCCGAGTCTCTCTCGTGATCAATCGATAATTCTCGAACGACATTCTGAAGACTGGCGAGTGCTTCTTGTGTCTGTTCCCGCGATTTCTGCTCTGAATCGTACTTCCGTTTCCAGTCGTTTGTAGTCTTTTGGGATGATTCCAGTTGAGAGGTTAGAGATGCAATTTGCACTTGATACTGTTGATTCGATTCGCTGGCTCCTGCAAAAATGAGCAATTTAGGGATTTTCAGAGCTGAAAATTATCAATTCAGAGCTAAAAATGAGCAATCCAGCTTTCGGGGATCACTTTAGCTTCGGTTGTGTGCAAACACCATTCCACACCGAATGCACCAAATTTGACGACAAATTGCACAGAAAATTGAACTTTCTGTGCAAATTGTCGTCAATTTCGATGCATTTGGTGTAAAACCGTGTTTGCACACAATCGCAGCTACAGTAGTCCAAAAAATTTTGAATTTCGGGTGATTTTTTCTATTTTTTCTTGAGTCAAATTTTCAGAATTTCCAGAAATTTCAGCTGAAAACCGCCCATTTCGAGGAATCTTAGCTTTGAATCATTCCCGATCATATTGGGACCCATTTAAAGCCATTTTTCGACTGTTTTAAATGAATTTTGGGGTATTTTAAGCCCATTTTCAGCTATTTCATACAAATTTCTGGCCATTTTAAGCACATTTTCGGCTATTTTCGATCAATTTTGGAGTATTTTAGGCTAGTTTAGGCACATTTCCAGTCAATTTAAGCCTATTTTTGACTATTTTCAGCACTTTTCCAGTCAATTTTAGACACTTTCATATCAATTTAGGAGTATTTAAGTCTATTTTAGGCTATTTTCGAATGTATTTTCTAGTATTTTTGGCTATTCTAGGTCATTTTGGGACCATTTTAAGTCTAATTTTGACTATTTTAGGCTGTTTTAAGCTCATTTTCAGTCAATTTTGGGCAATTTGCGACTATTTTACACCATTTTAGAAGAATTTTGGGTCATTTTAAATCTTTTTTTTTGACTAGGTCAGGCTATTTTAAGCACGTTTCCAGTCAATTTTAGAGCATTTTAAGCCAATTTTCAACTATTTCGGCCTATTTTAAGCACATTTTCAAGCAAGTTTGGGCTATTTCCCACTATTTTAGGCTAATGTGTGGCTATTTTAGACGAATTTTGGGGTAATTTTAAGCTAATTTTCGAATATTTCAGACGAATTTCTGACTATTTTCAGCCATTTTTCAACCATTTTAGACGAATTTCAGACTATTTTAGACCACTTCAAATGAATTTAGGGATATTCATGTCTATTTTTGACTATTTAGACGATTTTCAGCACAGTTCCAGCCAGCTTTGGGGTATTTTAGACGAATTTTGAGCTATTTCAGGCTAATTTCAACCGTTCTTAATCGATTTTGGGTCATTTTAAGCCATTTTTTGCCTCTTTTTCGACTCCTTACCTTCCTCCACCTGATGCCCCTTGGCTTCCAACACCTTGACCCTCTCCCTGAGCTCCGTCTCCCGTTGCTCCGCCTCCACGGCTTCTCTCGTCGAGTTCTCCTCAACAATCATCAAGTGCTCGCGGAGCCGAGCCAACTCCTTGGCTCTTTTCTCATTCTGCTCATTATTCTGATTCAGTTGATCCTGGATCTCCTGATTATGTTTGGCCATCGCTTGAAATTGCTCATAATACTTCACATTCTCCTCGTATTGCGTCTTTGCCACTCCTTTTAGATGCTCATTCTCCTGTTGGAGGGCTAGAACTGCTCCGCGGAGCTCCTCGATGGTTGTGGTGTCTTCTGGAGAGGATTCAGACGGCTTCTGGAGGGTTTCCTACAAAAAATAGGCTTTGCTGGGTTAAAATAGGCCTAAAATCACTAATTTCGACACTAGAAACGCTCAAAATCTGCCGAAACCCTTAATTTTGGATTACTGTAGTTTGGATTACACTGACAATTCGAATTTCTACGAAAATTTACGCCAAAACACACGAAAATTCGAATTTCTGTGTAATTTGTCGTCAAATCTGGTGCATTCGGTGTTTGCACGCAATCGGTGCTACCGTAATCCGAAATTCGTTTTTTTCAGTTTTTAAGGCTCGAAAACGTTTCAGAAAGCGTTCTAGGGTCAAAATAGGTCAAGAATCGCGAAATTTTGCTCTGAAAACGCTGAAAATCTCTGATTTTGACACTACATACGATTTTCAGCTTCAAAAACACGATTTTCAGACAATTTTAGCTTAAAATGTACCTTCAATTGCTCATTTTCCTTCTGAAGACTTGAAATTTCTCCGCGGAGCTCCTCGATCGTCGTTGTGTCTTCTGGAGACGTCGTGGGAGGATTCTGGAGGGTTTCCTGCAAAAAATAGGCTTCTTGGGAGTCAAAATTGACCTAAAATCACAAAAATTCGATTTTGGATTACTGTAGCTTCGGTTACTGTAGATTTGCACTATATTTTACGACAATTTTCACAGAAAATTTAAATTTCTGTGTAAATTGTCGTCAAATCTAATGCATTGCAGAAAAATTGAAGCTACAGTAATCCAAAATCAGTTTTTGCAGTTTTCTACTGATTTTTTGACTAAAGCGTCGTCAAATTTGATGCATTTTGGTGTAAAATGGTGTTTGCACACAACCAGAGCTACAGTAATCCCCTTAATGGATTTTGGCCTATTTCGACTGAAATTTTCTCTATTTTTCACCTGTAATTGCTCATTTTCCTGTTGAAGAGCCGAAATTGCTCCACGGAGCTCCTCGATCGTCGTTAGGTCTTCTGAAGTGGATTCAAATGGCTTTCGGAGGTGTTCTTGGAGACGTTCCTTAAAAATTCAGGGGTTTTTAGGGATTTTGGGGTCAAAAATGGCAAATTTAAGCTAGTTAAGCTAGTTTTGGACCGTTTTGAGCCAAATTTTCAGCATTTTCAGCCCATTTCTCACCTCTAATTCCAGTTTTTCCGATTCCAGCACACTAATTTTTGCTCTTTGCTCACTTCCAGCCATTTCCATAATCTTCTCAATCTCGCTCTTCTCGTCTACAGTAATCTCGAGTCGAGATTTCAGCTCGGCGAGTTCTCGTTGAAGGGTTACGGTAGATTGCTCAGCCTTCAAAATGAGGTTTTTGAGATCAAAACTGCTTATTTTAGGCCAAATTTGGATGATTTTAGGGTTAAAAATACGGATTTTCAGCCATTTTAGCCTATTTTAAGCTCAAAATTGCGGGTTTTAAGCCATTTTCAGCACAAAATTCAAGATTTTCAGGTCAATTTAGGTCATTTTTCATGATTTTTGGCTCATTTTCAGCCTAAAAACCCACATTTTCATCGGCTCTCCTCAATTTTTCACTGATTTCTTCGATGGATTTTTGCAGTTCGGCTTTCTCGGCTTTGAGTTGATCGACCTGATCGACACGCTGTTTCAGCTCGCCTTCCATGTCTGAAAATGTGGAATTTCTGTCAAAATTCGGGATTTTCGGGTCAATTTAAGGCCTTTTTAGCTGCTTTTTCGTTATTTTTAGATTCATTTCAGCCAAAATTCTGGATTTATAGGTCATTTGAGGCCATTTTCAATCAATTTTCAGCAAAAATTCGGGGTTTTATAATAATTTTCAGCCAAATTTTAAGCTTTTTTAGCTCATTCTTAGTCGATTTTCAGCTAAAATTTCGAATTTTCGGACCATTTTAGCCGATTTTTCATGATTTTAGGACCATTTTCAGAGAGAATTCGAGGATTTATAGGTCATTTTTCATGTTTTTTGGCTCATTTTGAACCGAAATTCGAGGTTTTTTGGGTTATTTTTTGTCAAAATGTATGATTTCCGGCCGTTTTTCATGATTTTTAGCTCATTTTCAGCCAGAAATTAGCGTTTTTAGGTCATTTTTCACGAATTTTGAGCCGTTTTTCGCGACAATTCAGGATTTTAAGCTCATTTCTCATGTCTTCTGACTGATTTTCAGTTGAGTTCCAGTCATTTTAGCTCATTTTCCTCGTTTTTTGAGCCATTTTCAGTCAATTTTAAGCCGAAATTTGCGATTTTCAGGTCAAATTGGACCATTTTCAGCCAATTTTCTTCCGATTTCAGTCAAAAATTCGGAACTCTTAGGTCATTTTAGGTCAATTTTAAGTCAAAATTCGAGATTTTAAGGCATTTTTCAGCCAAAAAATGCGATTTTCAGTCATTTTCAGCAACAATTCAGGATTTTTAGGTCATTTTAGCCAATTTTTCACAATTTTCAGCCATTTCCCACCCATCGCTCACCCTTAACTCTCGCCTCAATACCATCCAACAGCTCCTTGTCCACTTTTTCAGCCTCAAAAAGGTTTCTCTCCAAATTTTCACGAATTTCAGCCGCTTCTGTGTTTTCAGCCGCCTTTTGCTCTTTTATCAGTTTCAGCTCGTATTCCGTTTCAGATAGTTTTGTCTGAAAATTCCAAAATTTTTTGAATTTTCGAAAAATCACTTTAGGGGGTTACTGTAGCTCGAATTGTGTGCAAACACTCAAAAACATCAGATTTGACGCCAGAAATTCAAAATTTTCTGTGCCAAAGCTACAGTAACCCAAAATCAATTTTTGCCGGTTTTAGGTCATTTTTGATGGATTTAGAGCCAAATTTCAGCGAAAATTTTCGGTCATTTTAGACCATTTTCAGCCGGGAATTTCCAAATTTTCACCTGTAACTCCGCAACGTATCGCTTGAATTTCACCAATTCCTCCGATTTCGCTGCTTCAGAAGTCGATTGCTCATCTTCCACGTCGTCTTTTTCATCAGAATCCCCTCCCACAATCACTTCTTCCAGTCGTTTCGTCTTCTTCTCGAGCTCTTCCGATTTCTCTTGCTCCTCGGCGAGCCGCTCCTCGAGCTGCAAATTGCTCATTTTTGGTGAAATTTGGGTTACTGTAGGCTAGTTTAGGCCGATTTTGAGCCATTTTGAGCCTTTTTGGGTCCGATTTTAAGACAAATTTTAAGACCTATTTTAAGATAATAATAGGCCCATTTTAGGATAATTTAGGCCGATTTCAGGCTGATTTAAGTTGATTTTAGACTAATTTAGGCCCATTTTTGGCTAGTTAAGGTCATTTTAGGCCGATTTTAGGCCATTTTGGTATATTTTAGGTCAATTTAGACCCATTTTAAGCTAATTTAGGCCGATTTAGGATAATTTAGACCAATTTTAAGATAATAATAGGCCGATTTCAGGCCAATTCTAGGCTAGTTTGGGTCACTTTAGGTCAATTTTAAGCAAATTTAGGCCGATTTCAGGATAATTTAGAACCAATTTTAGGCCAATTGAGGCCGATTTCAGGCGAATTTTAGGCTAGTTTGGGTTATTTTAGGTCAATTTTAGGCAATTTTAGGCCGATTTTTTGTTAATTAAAGACCATTTTATGCTAGTGTGGGTCATTTTGGTCCCAGTTTAGGCTAGTTTGGGTCATTTTAAGCCAATTTTAGGCTAATTTAAGCCAATTTTAGGCTAATTCAGACCCATTTTAGGCTAGTTTAGTCCCATTTTTGGCCAATTTAGGCCATTTTTAGGCCGATTTTAGCCTAATTTAGACCGATTTTAAGATAATAATAGGCCGATTTTAGGTGAATTTTGGTTGATTTTAGGCCCATTTTAGGCTAGTTTCGGTAATTTCAGGCCAGATTTAGGTTAGTTTGGGTCATTTTAGGTCGTTCAGGCAATTGTTAGGCCGATTTGAGGCTGGTTTGGGTCATTTCAGGCCTATTTAGACTGTTTGAGATGAATTTTGGGCTATTTTAGCTCGTTTTCAATCGTTTTCAGTCAATTTTGGACCATTTACAGTCAATTTTCAGTCAATTTCCCCCCATTTACCTGAACAATCGACCTCTCATGAGCCAAAATCTGCGTCTGAAGTGTCTTATTCTGCGTCGACATACTCTCCTGTTGCATTTGAAGGGTATTAGTCTGAGCAATCATCTCATCAACACAGTTCTGTCTCAAATCCACTTCTCTTTCCAGTGATCGATTCTCGACAATCAGTTTTTCACATTCGTCCGTTTTTTCCGCATTCGCATCGAGGGCTTCTTTGAGTTGGAGCTGCAAAAAATCGATAATTGATTGGAATTTTGGAAAATTAAGGTTTTGGGTCAAATTTGATGAATTTTGAGCCAAAATTCGGTTACTGTAGCCGGAAAATTGCTAGAAACCGATTCTGGGGATTACTGTAGCTCGGATTGTGTGCAATTACAATTTTACACCAAATGCAATATATTTGACGACAATTTGCACAAAAATCGAAATTCTGTGCAACTTGTCGTCAGATATAGTGCATTGCACAAAAATCAAAGCTACAGTAGTCCTGAATCACTCTTTGTAGTTTTCAGGCAAAATTCAAATATTTTTGTGCAAATTGTCGTCAAATATAGTGATAATCCACAAAAATCACAGCTACAGTAATCCAAAACCAATTTTCGACAGGTGTTGAGTTATTTTTAATGGATTTTGAGCAAAAATTCGCTCAGTTTCGATCCGGAATTTGAAATTATTATCTAAAAATTGCTAAATATCAATTTTTGGAGATTATTGTAACTCGGATTGTGTGCAAACACTATCTATGTGCAAATTGTCGTCAAATATAGTGCATTGGATAAAAATATAAATTTTCTCCGCGAAATTTGGATTACTGTAGCTCCAATTGTGTGCAAACACCGAAATCCGAATTTCAGTGCAAATTGTCGTCAAATCTGATGCATTCGGTGTGAAATGGTGTTTGCACAAGAATCAAAGCTACAGTAATCCTCAAAATTCACAGAAATTCAAAGTTATGTGCGAATTGTCGTCAAATATAGTGCATTGCACAAAAATCAAAGCTACAGAAATCCAGAACCAAAAACGCCATTTTTGGGTCATTTTTGATGGATTTTCAGCGATTTTTGGCTCATTTTAAGCCTAATTTCAGCCAAAAACACTAAAAAATGCTCACCTTCAACACGGAATTCTCATTCTCCAAATTTCCGTCACAATCGGAATTCAGAATTTTCGCCTCCGTCTCCCGTTTGGCTTCTTCCGACTTCTCGTTATCAGCAAGACGTTCAGCACGCTCTTTCGACAGGCATTGCTCAAGAAGATCCGATTTTTCCTGAAAATCGGAGCTACAGTAATCCTTTCTTGAAAAAATTCTCGAAAAGCGAAAATTTTAGTCGAAAAAACTGCAAAAATTGGTGTTGGATTACTGTAGCTTCGATTTCTGTGCATTTGCACTAAATGTGACGACAAATTGCACCGAAAACTCGATCTTCTGTGTAATTTGTCGTCAAATTTGGTGCATTGCACAAAATTCAAAGCTAATCCGAAACCGATTTTTTGACCAAAGTGTCGTCAAATCTGATGCATTCGGTGTTTGCAGAAAATTGAATCTACAGTAATCCCGAAAATTGGATTTTAAGTGATTCTTGCTGAAAATGACTCAAAAAACCGCTTAAAACTGCAGAAATCTACTCCGGATTACTGTAGCTTCGATTTTTCTGCAATGCACCAAATTTGACGCGCAATTGCACAGAAAATTCGATTTTCTGTGTAATATGGCGTCAAATCCGATGCATTTGGTGAAAAATGGTGCTTGCACACAATCGGGGCTACAGTAATCCAGTTTTTTCGAAATTTTCCAATTTCTGTGTGCAATTTGTCGTCAAATATGATGTTTGGCCAATTTGAGTCAATTTTTGTAATTTTTCATGGTTTTTGATCAGTTTTCTCCATTTTTCGCGAGTTTAATCAATTTCCAGCCAATTTTCAGTCGATTTTCAGGTCGTGTTTAGCCATTTTCAGCTAAATTCAGTCGATTTAAACCTATTTTTGACCATTTTTCGGTCGAGATTCGACTATTTCCAGCATAATGTAGGCCGGTTTTAGCCGTTTTTGGCGATGTTTCCGTATTTTTGGACCAATTCCGCCCAATTTTAGCAGTTTTTGACTTGATTTTCAGTCAAAACTTGGTTATTTTCAGCCAAAATTCTCCATTTTTGGTGAACTTTTCTTGATTTTTCAGCTTTTTTGGACCAATTGCACCCAATTTTAGCATTTTTTGACTCAATTTTTAGTCAAAATTGGGCCGTTTTTAGCCGTTTTTGGCTCATTTTCAGTCGAACTTGGGCTATTTTCAACCATTTTTGGCTCA
The DNA here is from genome assembly GCA_027920645.1 of Caenorhabditis nigoni. Classification (NCBI taxonomy): domain Eukaryota; kingdom Metazoa; phylum Nematoda; class Chromadorea; order Rhabditida; family Rhabditidae; genus Caenorhabditis; species Caenorhabditis nigoni. The sequence goes on along the minus strand of CP115866.1, from coordinate 2,802,185 downwards.
TTTTTCTCCATTTTTGAACCATTTTCAGTCAATTTAGCTCATTTTCAGCCATTTCACACCTGCAACAGACGATTCTTCTCCTCCTCGGCACTCGTTTTCGTCTTCAACTTCTCATTAACATCCTTCAGAAGTGCGGATTCCTCCATTAGAATGTCTCTTTGCCTCTTAATTGCCTCTGTTTCCTCCCTCAACGCATCATTTTCAGCATTCATCGCCTCTCGTTGCTTCTTGTGATTTTCCTGAATTTCATGGAATTGCTCACGGAACTTCCCAATGTCTTCTTCTGACGACGAGATTATTGATTTCATCGTTTCGTCGTATCTGGAAATTTGTAGTTTTTGTAGTTTTTAGTCGAAAATTCGAGAAAATTCGACCTATTTTCAGCTATTTTAGGCATTCTCTAAGATTACTGTAGCTCCGGATGTGTGCAAACACCAATCCTACATAAATGCATCGAATTCGACGACAAATTACACAGAAATTCAAACTTCTGTGCAAAATGCCGTCAAATATGATGCATTTGGTGTAGCATGGGTGTTTTCACACAATCAGAGATACAGTAATCTCAAAAATTCGTTTTTTTTTCTCGATTTCTCAAATTTTAGTGTGACTTGTCGTCAAATCTGGCGCATTTCGGGGAATTGCAGACAATGGGAGGTACAGTAGTCCAAAAATCCTATTTTTTCTAGTTTTTTTGCACATTTGGGGATTACTGTAGCTCCAAATATGTGCAAACACCAATTCTACACAAAATGCATCGAATTTGACGACAAAATACACGAAAATTCAAATTTCTGTGTGAATTGTCGTCAAATTTGATGCATTTGGTGTAGGATAGTGTTTGCACACAATCGAAACTACAGTAATCTGCCAAAATCGGATTTTTCAATTTATGGAAATTTAGTGTGATTTTGTCGTCGAATCTGACGCATTCCAATGATTCACAGACATTTGAAGCTACAGTAATCCCAAAAAATTAAATTTTTGAACTAAAAACTACAAAAAAAAATCCCATTTTGGGGATTACTGTAGCTCCAAACTTGTGCAAACACCAATTCTACACAAAATATACCAAATTTGACGACAATTTAAACAGAAATTCGGATTTCTGTGCAATTTGTCGTCAAGTTTGATGCATTCTGTGTAAAATGGTGTTTGCACGCAATCGGAACTACAGTAATCTTTAAAAATAGATTTTTCGGACTTAAAGTTCTCATTTTGGGTTACTGTAGCTTCGATTATGTGCATACACCAAATGCATCAAATTTGACGACAAAATACACGAAAATTCAAATTTCTGTGCAAATTGTCGTCAAATTCGATGCATTTTGTGTCGCACGGTGTTTGCACATAATCGGAGCTACAGTAATCCCCAAAAATAGATTTTCGCTCGTTTTTTCGATTTTTGAGCTATAGTTTTGGACTTTGGTGGCTTTTAGAGGTTTTTAGCGTCGAATTTCCAGAATTTTCAGTTGAAAATTTGACTCTTGGGTCATTTTGATGCATTTTGAATCGTTTTAGATCGTTTTGGGGGTCATTTTTAGTGAATAATCGACTTTTTAGAGAGACTTCGGGCTATTTTACACTCTTTATACTCGAATTTGAGCCATTGTAAGATAATTTTAGACAAATTTTAGACTCTTTTCAGTCATTTTTAGACCATTTTAAGTCAATTTTCGACTATTGCAGTCGATTTGAGGTCATTTTAACCAGATTTTCGACTATTTTAGATTGGTTTTTGGGCTATGTGAGGCAATATTGATGATATTTCGGACTTTTTAAGCTCAATTTAAGAGTCATTTTTAGCGAATTTTGAACTATTCTAGATGTTTTTGGGCTAATTTAAGCCCATTTTCCGTCAATTTGACCTATTTTCAGCCCATTTTCGACCATTTTTAACGGATTTCAGCTCATTGCCAGTCAAATTTGGCCCATTTCCCCTCCTCCTACCTCGCCAAATTCTCGGTCAACGCGTTATTCTCCTCCAAAAGCTGTCGATTCGCCCCTCTAAGCTTCTCCAATTCGACATCAATCTCTCCAACTGCCACTTGGAATCTCTGTACATCATCTCGAAGACGTTCCCGTTCACTTCTCGATTCATCAAGGGCATTCCGAAGCTTCTCCACCTCTTCGTTCACCATCAAATCACAATCCTCACGTCGTTGACTCACATTCGCCACGCCTGTTCGCAGTCTGCAAATTGAGCTACAGTAATCCAAAATCGCATTTTCGGCTGTTTTCACTCATTTTCAACTCATTTAGGGCAATTTTTCATGGAATTTCGGACCAATTGTCGTCAAATATGGTGTTTTTGCAGGAAAATCGGTTTTTTCGCCGTTTTTCTGGTTTTTCAGATAATTTTTGCCCAAAATCTTTTAAATTGGGGATTTTCAGTTGAAAAATGATCAAATTCACAAAAATTCGACCTTTTGGAGATTACTGTAGCTCTGATTGTGTGCAAACACTGTTAGACTCAAAATGCATCAGATTTGACGACAATTTGCACAAACATTGATTTTTTTAGAAACTGTCGTCAGTATTGTTGCATTTGATGAGAAATGGTGTTTGCAGACAGTCGAAGCTACCGTAATCCATAAAATGCGATTTTTTCAGTTTTCGACAAGTTTTGCGGATTACTGTAGCCCCAATTGTGTGTAAACGCTACTTTACAGCAAATGCACTACATTTGACGACGAATTGCACAGAAAACTGAATTTCTGTGCAAATCGTCGTCAAATCTGATGCATTTACTCTAAAATGGTGTTTGCACACAATCAGAGCTACAGTAACCCCCGAAACTGTATTTTTAACGAATTTTGGTCGATTTTTGCTGACATTAGTGGGTTTTTATTCTTTTTCTAGCTAGAATTCCGAAATTTCCAACTTTCAGCGTCAAAAACGTTTTCAGCGATTTCCAGGTCATTTTGCATGATCTAAACGACATTTTGAGTCATTTTCAGCCTATTTTGAGCCCATTTTCATGGAATTTTGGGTCATTTTCAGTCAAATCTAGCCTATTTTGACCTGATTTTTACAGAATTTTGGGTCATTTTCAACCATTTTTAGCCTATTTTTGGTGGATTTCGAGTCATTTCCAGCCTGAATCTCACCTCGCAAAATCATTGCTCAGCCGTTCCAACTGAGCAACCGTCTCCGCGTTTTCCTTCTTACACAACTCATATCTCTCCTCGTATTCAATTAAATTGGCTTTCAATGAATCAATCCGGCGATTCAGATCGCTATTCGCATTGACAACAACGTTATTCTGCTGTTTGAATTCCTCAAATTCCGTGTTGAGCTCTGTGTAGGCGTCGGCGAGCTCCTTGTTCTGCTCTTGGAGCCCTTCCAGCTTCGATTCCAGCGATTGCTGGAATTTCAGACGTTTTGGGGTGTTTTTGGGCTGATTTTCATGGTTTTTGGGTCATTTAAAGCCAATTTTAGGTCATTTTAAGCCTAATTTTGATCATTTAGAGCCATTTTCAGTCGTTTCATGCTTATTTTTGAATTTTTTCCAGCGTATTTTTATGTCATTTTTAGCCAATTTCAAGTCATTTTCGGCCTATTCTAAGTCGATTTCCAGTCATTTTAGCTAATTTCAGGACATCCTAGATCATTTTCAGCCTATTTTTGAGTCATTTTCAGCCAACTTCGGGTCATTTTCAGCCAATTTTAAGTCATTATAAGCCTATATGCGGTCATTTTAGCCTATTTTTGAGTCATTTTCAACCAATTTTAGCCTATTTCTGGGTCATTTTAAGCCATTTTTGACAAATTTAGGACGGTTTTCTTGCTTTCCAGGGTATTTTAAACCGATTTCCGGTCATTTTAGGCTTATTTTAGGTCATTTTCAGCCTACATCAGGACATTTTAAGCCTAGCTTGGACTATTTCAAGCCACTTTAGGCTTATTTTAGGCCTAGTTTAGGTCATTTTCAGCCAAATTTAGGTCATTTTAGGCCTAAAATGAGCCATTTCCGCAGTAAATTCTCGAAAGTTAAGCCACAAATCAAGGCTACAGTAATCCAGAATCAATAATGTTGCTATTTAGTTTTAAGCAATTTTTCAGCAAGAATTATCGATTTTCAACCGTTTCTAGTCAATTTTAAGCCTATTTTAAGCCATTTTGGACCATTTTAAGCCGATTTTCATGATTTTTAAGCCTATTTCCAGTCAATTTTTAGCGTATTCTCCACCCACCTGAACCTCCAATTTGTCAATTTTCGCTCGTTCCAGCTCCTGTTCCATCTGTCTTATCCTCTCATCAACCAACTCGTCATGTGATCCTAAATCCACCACAACTGCTCCTTCTCCATCACTTCCGTTTGTACTTCTTGTGGATTTCAAGTCCTCCTTTTCCAGGAGGACCGCATCCAAAACGTCAGCGTTCGATGTTGATGAGGAGGCATTGTAGGGGTGAATCTGGAAGAAATTAGAGGATCTTTGGGGGTTTTTGAGCCAATTTTCAGTCAAAATCTGCTGAAAACTGCGAACATTTTGAGATTTTCGAGTCAAAATTGGGCATTTTGAGCGAATTTTCAGCCCCAACATCCGTTATTTTTGAGCTATTTACATCTAAAATTGCGTATTTTTCACTTAATTTTCAGCCAAAATCAAGAAATTACACCCTAAAACGTCGAAAAAACGAGCCAAAACCATCAAAAATCGACTTTCAGGGATTACTGTAGCCCCGAATGGTGCAAACACTATTTTACACCCAATGCATCAGAATTTACGACAATTTGCACAAAAAACTGAATTGTCTAGCGAATTGTGTGTATTTCGTCGTAAAATTCGGTGCATTGGGTATGAAATTGTGTTTGCACACAATCCGAGCTATAGTAATCTATCAAAAATCGACTTTCAGAGATTACGGTAGCTCCGATTGTCTGAAAACATTTATCCAAAACTGAAGCATTAGATCTGACGACAATTTGCACAAAAATCGAATTTCTGTGCAAATTGTCGTCGATTTTGATGCTTTCAGTGTAAAATGGCGTTCGCACACAATCCGAGCTACAGTAATCCGTAATTTGTCGTCAATTGTGATATTTTGAACATTTTCAGCCGATTTTCAGCCACTTTTCATAGTTTTTTCTCGATTTTTTGAGCAATTTCCAGCCAATTTAAAGCAATTTTGGATTATTTTCCGCTGTTTTCAGACATTTTTCGGCCGATTTAGAGCTATTCGCAGTAATTTTTTGTCGATTTTCGGCGATTTTGGTCCGTTTTTTCAGGGTTTCTGGTCCGTTTTCAGCCGTTTTTTGACCATTTTCATGATTTTTCAGCCAAAATCTCACCTGCATATTACTAATTTTCTCCTCATACATCTCCCGCATCTCAACCATGGATTCAGCATGCGACTCAACAATCGATTGGATTTCGTGTTCTTTTTGCTGTCGAAGTGCCTCGATTCTCCGTTCCATTTCAGAAATTTCAATCATTTTTTCTGAATTTTCGTCTGGAATTCCAGAATTTTCCAAATTTTCAGCTTTCTGTTTCCAATGAGCAATCTGTTGACGGAGTTCTGTGATTTGATTGGTTTCAGTGGCTGATGGAAACGAAGTGGGCGTGGTCTCGTGCCAACCGGACTCTTGAATGTGCTCCATTTGATTCTGGAACATTTCCGGAATTTTTGGAATTTCAGAAGTTTGGATTTTGTGAAAAATCTTTTTTTTTGGATTCTCAGCTATTTTCTCTTTTTTCTAGAGAAATTTTTTATGAAAATCTCGTTTTCGGGGATTACTGTAGCTCCAATTGTGTGCAAACACCGAATACATCAAATCTGACGACAATTTGCACAGAAATACAAATTTTTGTGTATTTTCCCGTCAAATCTGATGCTTTTGGTGTAAAATGGTGTTTGCACATACTTGGAGCTACAGTAATCGCCAAAAATCGAAAACACGAAATTGGGTTACTGTAGCTAGACACCACAGCAAAAGGGGCGGAGCCTATTTTTTTTTCTCCGCGGTCGGGTTTGGGGTTTTTGATTGGCTGTAACTATGGCTAGAAGGGAAGGATTGATATCAAAATTTGTCTCCTGATGTAATCGACTACGTAGAATTCGAATATGTAACTGTTTTAACTGTTAACTCGACATGAAAAGAGAAAAAGACAAAAAAAGAAAGTGAGCGGCAGAAAAATGCATGGTAAAAAAAGTGGAAGTTAGTAACGCTCGATTTTTTTCTTGTTTTGAGTAACTGGAGACATTCTTTAATGGAAAATCATAACGAAATTTTCTGAAAAGTTAGCGCAAAATTGTACATTTCAGCTAAACTGGCTGTAAATATTGTGAAAATTTTTTAGTGATAACATATAAAAATTATGTTTTCTTTCGAAAATACTACTTTTGAACATTACATTTACAAGTTTTGAACAAAATCAGATCATTAGAAAATAATTTATTTTTAATCGCAAGACGACATACACTGTCAATTCTTCGGTTTTTCGCAAATTCAGCATGAATAGAGATTAGTAACGCAAGAGTTCTTTACATATTCAGGTTCTACAAAAAATTTCACATAAAATGGTATCAGTGATCTATTCCAGAGAGTTAGCGCAAAAAAATGCGACGCATTTTTGTCATCAAATTTCGAGAAATTCGTTGAGAAAATTGTTTTCACAGGCGCACACCCTGTCGTGTTATAACTGAACTATGCGCGCATTCTCTTTGTGCACGCTTGGCCTACTGGTAACGCAGTAGACTGCTGATCGTGAACATCGGGGTTCGAGTCCGCCGTGTGGAAAGTGCGTTTGTTTCGTTTTTTTCTGGATTTCTTTGGGGTTTCTGCATGTTTTCGTGAAAGTGTTCACAGATTTTGACAAGTACAGTACGACAAATACTTCTACTTTTTAAAATTCAAAACTGATAAAATTTCAAAATTCAATGGACACTGATAGCGATGCTGAGCCACCTGTTAAGGTTGCAAAACCAGGTATTTTATTTTTAAAAAATCTAAAATTAATAATTTTATCCAGAATGTATCACTCCCTCTCGATACAAACAATTGGAAGCGGATCATTTGGCAGTGTTGGACGAGTTTGCGTTCTCGGAATATAAAACCGACATCCGGCTAGAAGAAGTTCCGAATAAGCTGATTTTGGCGCTTTTATTTTTCGATCGTTCCATCTGGGATATCAGGGAAATAGTGAAGAAAATGCTGGGGTTGCCGTTGGAAGAGAAGAAAGGGAAGGAGTACGCCAAATTCCAGAGGAAACTGACGGAGATCAAAAAGGAATCGAAACAGGAAAAAAAGAAACGAGATTCAGATAAGTTTTCGGAGTTTTGTGAACGAAAAGCTTTCGACAAGGCTTTTTTTGAAATTCTTGATAATGAAAAATGCAAAAATTCAAATATTCCAAATAATTTTCTGACCGAGAAAAACAGTATCGGAGTTGATTCAGTAAGTGATTCTCTTGGGAGTCACGATAATGAAACGCAAACCGATCCCGTTGATCTTTCTTCGTCTGAAAATATCATTTTTCAGTATCAGGAATTGAAAAAAAAGTATAAAAATCTTCAAAAAACCCTGAATGCTTTGACCCACTGGAAAGTGTATAACAAAAAGTTGATTTCTTCGGCTCGGTTATCAAATAAAGCACTGAAAAAAGCCAATGTTTTGGACAAAAACAAAACTAAACTTTTGGAGAAAAAATCAACTAAATTGGCCGCAGTGGAACGCGAGCTCAGAGAAAAAGAGGAACTTCTTCATGAAGCTTTGACAAAATTGGGCTCTGTGTCAAATATTGTCGAGTTGAAAGAAGACGGCAAATCTTTTTCTAACGAGACGTGGAAAGCTGTGATTACTTTAAAAAGCCTGGGAGTGTCAGATGGAAAGGTTGGAGAAGTAATAAAAACTGTAGCGGATTTGGTTCATGTCCAACTGGATGATGTTCCATCAGCATCCACATGCAGAAATTATGCACTTTCTGCGCTAAACCTGAGTAAAACCCACATTTCCAAGCAACTCAGTACTTTAATTGATAACGGGGAATTTGTTTGCTTGGCGTCTGACGAAACGACGAAAGGTACGGTGAAACTTCAGGCTTTTGGAGTTCATACCTCTGACGGTAAATTCACTTGTATTGGAATTGAGCCGGTGGCAGAGAAATCAGCACAGACAGCTCTAAATGCATTAGAGAATACAATTTCTCAAATGCCAGAAGCTTCCCCAAATTTCTTTAAACAATTTTTGGTGTCTGTAAGAAGCACAATTTCTGATTCTGCGCGAACAGAAATTAAACTCAATGAGCTCCTTGTAAATGCCCGAAAAAAAGCTGTGCCTGAAATCGTGGCGGATTATGACAAGCTTACAAAAGACGAGAAAGCTGAGTTCACATACTTTTCGCAGTATTTCTGCCAGCTCCATGTAATTTCTAACTACACAAATGTTGTATTGAAGACTTTACTTGAGCATGAGCTGGGTACGAGTAAAGGGTTGAAGATTGGAGAGCCCTCAGTTTTTACTTTGATTAAGAATGTAAGCCAATTATTCGGGCAGAGGGGATCAGGATTACACGGAATCCTGCAAATGTGGTCAGCTTGGTGTGAAAAGTACCAAATTAATAGGTTTACTTTTCCCTCATTTATCGGGAATCGGTTTAATATTCTTTTCGTGATCGCTTCTCGGGTATTTTTCCATCGTTACCACTTGATTGAATTCATCAAGGAGTGCGATTGTTCGAAAACTGATCTTAGAGCAACAAGAGATCTGCTTGAGAACGATATAATCGTTGAACATCTTCATGTTCTGGGACTCCTCGATCAGCTGGTGACGGGACCACTATGGAGAATGTCTGAGTGTTGCGATCACGTATTAGATACATGCCAGTATGCTCGACAGCTGAAACAATGGTTTGAAGATTGTTCTTTGTTCCCTGTCTCATTTTTTGATGGTTCTTCTCCAACGCCTAGTTTACAAGTAAACAGTCCAACAAACTCTGTTTTGTTGTTACAGGCACTCTTGAATAGAGATCCAACAGATATGAGTTCAGACGTTGTTACGTTGATTTGTGGGAATTCTCTTGATTATTTTTCCCGAGCTTTTGCTCCCTTCCTCACGGGAGGGGAATATTGCGATGATACGGATTTGATCAAAAGAACTACAGGATTCGCTCCTGCTACAAATCGGGACATTGAAGCAGTTTTTGGTCTGATGTCTCATTTTTTCGACTCAAAACCAAATATGCGAATTGACGTTAGGGTTGCGTTTACTCTGCTGAAAAAAAATCACACCCTCGCTTGGCTTCAGAAGCTGCCGATTCCCGAGCAAGAGAAAATCTTGAACGAGTCTCGATCAGCTCTGAAACAGTTGAGAGATGCAGCTCATTCTCGTCAAATTGCTATTAATACGGTTATTTTGAGACTAATGAAGGAAAAAAACCTACAATCAGCAAAGAGACAGGCAAAAGAATTGAAAGATCGATGCAAATACACCAAAGAAATCCTCTCGCTCGGTTTTTGGCAGAATTCTGACGAAATCAAAACGGGGCTCTCAAAATTATCGGAAAAAGAAAAAATTCTAGCTCTTTCTTCTCAGTTGAAATTTAGGAAGTTCGTTATCAAGCAATCGGCCCCGTCATCGAGTTTCACCGTGTCAGCAAACTCTAAGGCTCTGTCAGTTGATGAGCTCGTAGTGAAGTTGGAGGCTTTGATTGGCGGCCAGCAGTACGCTCAACAACTTCTTCTAATGGATCATGCGTTTGTTGGAAAGAAGTTCTTCGAATCGACAACCAAGAAGAGCGGATTCGTCGCGGATATTCGAATTGTCGGTGGATTGAAGACGGTGACACTGCAATACGACGATGGAAGCGATCCCCGACAATTCGATTTCTCTTCATTCCAATCATCAGTTGACAACGGAAGCTTCACGATGCATTGAATACGATTTCTTCTTCAGCTTTTTCTTTTTTGACTCTTTTTACATTATTTCTAGGTTGTTTCTATGTTTTTTTACTAATTTTTACAGAAATCGGGCCAGTTTTCGATGAAAATCCGTTCTTCGCTGAACAATTTTTGGTTAAAAACTATTTTCTTCTTTTTTGGAAACAAAATTGCTTCTTCTTAGCCAGCGAACCACCAATTTTCTTCGAAAACTGATTTTCTTTTATTGTTTTTCTTTTTTCTTCTGATGGAAACGGTTATTTCTATGTTTTTTCACTAATTTTTACCGAAATCTGACAAGTTTCTGACGAAAATCCGTTCTTCGCTGCACAATTTTTGGTTAAAAATTATTTTCTTCTTTTTTGGAAACAAAATTGCCTCTTCTCTGCCAGCGAACCACGGATATTCCTCGGAAACCGATCTTCTTTCGTCGTTTTTTCCTTTTCTTCTGATAGAATCTCATTTAACTGCATTTATTGCTGAAATTAGTAAATTTAGGTTAGGTATCATAATAAAAAACTTCAAAACCCTTTTTTCCACACTTTCCGACACATTTTCCTCGATTTTTAGCTGTCGGAAACCGAAATTTCGTCAGGAAATGGCTCAAGAAAATAATTCGCCGTTTTTCCGCGCCGCAACCTTGCGCGCGCCGAAGCCCCGCCCACTCGCGGAGAAAATGGAGAAAAACGAGGAGCACAAAATGAGCTGTAACTCGGGAATGAGCGAACATTTTTGAAAGAAAATTTAGAATTATGCTAATTAGAGGGTGGAGATTATTATACAACGAAAAGATTTTATGAAAAAAGTGTTTGAAAAAAATGTTGCGGTCCCTAACTGTAGCTTCGAAATTTCTGTAATGCACTATATTTGACGACAATTTGCACAGAACATCAAATTTCCGTGTAAATTGCCGTCAAATCTGATGCATTTGGTGGGAAATAGTGTTTGCAGACACTCGGAGCTACAGTAATCCCAAAAATTGGATTTTCTTAGTTTTCAGTGAAGAAATATCAATTTTAGTTTAAAATTGCTGAAAAACTCGAAAATTTGGCAAAAATTGATTTCAGATTACTGTAGCCTCGACTTTCGGTGCAATGCACTATATTTGACGACAATTGCACAGAAATTGTAATTTTCTGTGCGAATTGTCGTTGAATTCGGTGTTTGCACACCCTCGAAGATACAGTAATCCTCGAAATGGGATTTTTGCAGTTTTTAGTTCAAACATTGTATTTTCAGGCTTACTGTAGCTCGGAATGTGCGAAAATCTCCGGAATGCGCCAGATTTGACGACAAATCACACTAAAATTGAGAGAATCGATAAAAAATCAGATACTCTGGATTACTGTAGCTCCGATTGTGTGCAAACACAATTTTACACCAAATGCAATATATTTGACGACAATTTGCACAGAAGTTCGAATTTTCTGCAAATCGTCGTCGAATGCGATGCTTTTGGTGTAAAATTGTAATTACACACAATTTGGGCTACAGTAACCCTCAAAAATGGGATTTTTGTAGTTTTTCAGCTAGAATTTCGGAGTTTGGTCGGATTTTCGAGTTTTCAGAGTCAAAATTTCCAGTTTTTCTAGAATTTTCAGCCGATTTTCATGAATTTTTGGTCATTTTTGACCGTTTTTCGCCATTTTTTAGCCATTTTCCGAGCCAAATTGCTCACTTTAAGCTTCTTAATCTCCTCATCTCTCTGTTTGACCATTCCATTGAGTTTCGACCCAATTGCATCCATTTCCACGTGTGCATCGTACAACTGCTGCTCCAAATGCTCTTTTTCATTGCTCAGCGATTCGACTTTTGCCGTTTCGATGGCTAATTGTTTCTCCGCTTCTGCACATTTCTTTTTTGCTACCTGGAAGTGGGAAATTTGGGGAAAAACGGGATTTTTTGAGCTATTTTAGACAATTTTAAGCCATTTTTGAGCCTAAAAATCGTATTTTTGGGTCTCAAAAACTGAAATTTAGGTCATTTTTGACTGAAAAAAATGCATTTTTCAGGGTAAAAAGCCATTTTTGACCAATTTCAATGAGTTTTTCGAGCATTTTCAACTGAAAAATCGCCAGTTTCTGGTCAAAATTTCCTTCAGAATGGGCTTTTTCGGATATTTTTAGCAATTTCCGGTCGAATTTTGGACATTTTAAACCCGGAAATTTTGAATTTTTGAGTTAAAAATGCCAATTTTCGTGGGTTTCAGTCGATTTTAGCTCATTTTTATCGGATTTTGTCGATTTTTGGACCATTTTTAGGTCATTTTCCACTCAAAAATCATCAATTTCTCACAATAATCTCCCCATCGGGATCTGGTACTTCTTCTCTGGCTTCTGTCAACACTTCGCTCGCTTCGTTCAGCACCTCATTCGCCAAATCGGACAACTGTCCTTGGATATTCCGCAGCCAGCCGCTCATGGCTTTTTCTGGAATTTTTAATGGAAAAAGTGGTTAAAAATCATTAAAATAGAGAAAAAATGGGTTAAAATCGGAGATAATAGCAAAAAAATTGGTTAAAAATCAAGAAAAATGCTAGAAAATCGGGCGAAAATTCAAAAAAAAATGGCTAAAAATCAGAAAAATCGGGAAAAATGGAATTTTCAGCTGAAAATCTTTTTTTTCTGAAATTTTTTGAGAAAAAATTGAAAAATCGAGAAAAAAATGGGTTAAAAATCAAGAAAATAACTAAAAAATCGGAGAAAAATCCAATTTTTTACAGAAAAATTAACGAAAATTCGAAAAAAAAATGGTTAAAAATCAAAAAAATAGCGGGAAAATCGAGAAAAAATCGGGGAAAAAAGTGAAAACTTCAGCGAAAAATCCACTTTTTCTGGGATTTTTTAATGTAAAAAAAACAGAAAAAAGTGTTAGAAATCAAGAAAACAGCTAGAAAATCGGGTAAAAATACAATTTTTACAAAAAAAATAATGGAAAATCAATAAAAAAAAAAGGCAAATTTCAGCTAAAAACCAGGATTTTCAGCTCTAAAATCACTAAATTTTGTTTTTTTTTAAATTCAGGTGACAATTTTTTTTTCTATTTATCTTTTCTTCTTCTTCTTTCTTCCAGGTTATATCGCGTGTCGTCTGCGTAAACACCTAAAATGACGCGCAAACCCTTCCAGATGAGTAATTTGGCTGAAAATCGGCGTTTGAAACCTGAAAATTCAAATTTCCCGGGAAAAAAATAGGTTAAAAAGATGTGAAAAATCAGAAAATTCAAGCTGAAAATCGTCAAAAAATGGAAAATACCAAAATTTTAGGCAAAAAATCCCTTTTCCAGGCAAAAAACACAGAAAAAAGTCCCAAATTTTTACTAGAATAGTTATAAAAAAGTGATTTTTAGACAATTTTAGTGCTCGGCAATCGATTTTCCTTTTTCCTCGTAGAGCTTGGCCAACTCCTTCGGGCAGGTGTGCATGTATCCCTTGTTGGCAGCACAGATCTCCTTCATACGGGTGTATGGGTCGTAGTTTCTGGAAAATAGCAATTTTAGGAGAAAATTCGAAAGTTTCGCTACATTTTAAGCCATTTTTCAGCTTTTTCGGTCTATTTTGAGCCAAAAAAATCGAAAAAAAAATTTTCTTGACTAATTTTTTTTTCGAAAAAATCGAATTTTCAGTCATTTTAGACCATTTTTCACCGTTTTTAGGGTGTTTTTCATCGAAAAAATCGATTTTTTGACCTAGAAAACCCTAAAACTTACGCGAAGAACTCCTCATACTTGTGATGACGTGGCCAGACGTAGAAGGCGTTGAAGGCGACAGTCGAGGCGATGGCGGCGGCTAGGGAAACGTAAATTCCGCGTTTTCCGTACGTCTGGAGCATGTTACGGGTGGCAGACATGGCTTTTTCTGGAAAAAACATTAGGTAAAAATCCGAAAATTTTGAGCTAAAATGAGCGAAAATGGGGTTCTTTGCTGGAAAAAACGCCAAAAATTCATAAAAAATGTTCTGAAAATCAGATTTTTGCTGAAAAAATTCAAAAATTTTGAGAAAAAACCGCTGAAATTGAGCAAAAATGAGCTGAAATTCGTGGAAAATGGGTTAGCGGCGCCCATGGGGATTACGGTATGCAAAATTGTGTGAAAGTGCGTCATGGTGTACGCAGATTCGGAAATTAGAGGGAAACAGGAGAATTTGAAAAATGGAAGCTGAAAATTGAGCAAAAGAATGGAGGGAAAAAGAAAAAAGCTGGAATTCCGGATAGAAAAATGCAAAAAAGACCAAAAATTCAGATTTTCACATATATTTTAAGCTAAACAATACAAATTTATGTGTATTTTTTTTGAATTGTGAAATTTCAACTTTCAAGCGTATTTTGAGTCTTAAAATATGTCTAAAAGCTAAAATTCGAAGTTTAAAGGTTTTAATTTGTACAAAAATGTAGCTAAAAACTAGAAAAAACTTTTTTTCCGATTTAATAAAAATCGAGAAAATGGGTTTATATCTGTTTTCATAGTTTCAAAAATCGTTTTTTCGAATTTTTTGAGTTTGAATATTTAGCTCAAAATGTTCTTTCCCAGCTTTTTATCCCCTCTTCAGCGGCCAATCCTTCCATTTACCCTTTAAAAACCCCTATTTAAACTCCCGCTAGAAAGATTGCGCGTAGTCCGCAATACACCAAATACACCACACCCTCCGCGCAAACACGCGCCGCGGCCGCTCCGCGCGCAAAGTCAAATGTTTATCGGTTTTTCGCAATCCCATTCACCCAGTTTTTGAGCGAAAATTCCGATTTTTTCGCAAATTTCTGCGATTTTCGCCCAAAAATCATGTCATTCATCGATCTGACGCCCGTCGCAAGCTGCTCATCGTCATCTGCACACTCGGATTCTAATTTTTCAACGGTTAAAAATTTTCCATAGCTTTCAACGTCCAAAATTCTTGTTTTTCGCTCGTTTTCTCCGGGTTTCTTGTATTTTTTCGGTTCATAGCCCACAAATTCTATTAAAATTGGAGAAAATTATTGAAAATTGTCAGTGAAAATGTTTACCCTCAAATGATGTAATTAAACCAACCAAAAGAGTAATTAAACCATAAAAAAAACTCAAACTTGGGAATTAAACCTACTCAGACGACTTGTGCTGAGGTCTTCCGGGGTACCGGCGACCCAATTTTTCTAATTTTCGATTTTTCAGAAAACTCAAAAAAACATCCATGCATTCAATCAGCTGCTCAATGAGCTGGATTTCGGAGCCGAGGAGACTAAGGAGAGGGAATTTTTGGAGATAGAAGACGTTCCGGATACCTATGATGAGGATGACGTGGAGGTAGAAGAAGAAGACGTCGCTATCAAGTATCCATATGAGAGAGAAGACGTTTACGATGGTCTGAAGGAGAGAATCGAGCAACGACTTCAGGATGCTGGAGATGAGGAGTTGGAGAAGGAGGCGAAGGTGAGAAATTCAGATTTTTGAGTGAAAATTGGGGGTTTAGCACTAGAAATCGAGATTTTAAAGGTTCTCAAGCTCTCAAAATCGATTTTTCGGATCCAGAAAAGATGGAGAATTTTGACTTCAAATCTATAGAAAAATCAGTTTTTGGCTCCAAAAATCGAGATTTTCGAGTCTAAAATTCCAGGAAAATCAATTTTTCACACTGAAAATTTGAGAAAATCATCTGCATTTTTGACTCAAAAAATCAACTTTAATTGCTGAAAATCGAGATTTTGGGGTCCAACATCGCAGAAAAATCGTATTTTTAGTCGTCAAATATCACTGATAAGCGCATTTTTGGACTCAAAATTGACATATTGTGGACCAAAAAACTGCTTTTTCGAGATTTTAGAGATTTTCAAAGACTAGAAATGGTCCAAAATTGAGATTTTAGCCCTGAAAATATTGATTTTCGGACTTAAAAAAGCTGGAAGAGGTCTAAAAATTGACATTCTAGCTCCGAGAATGGACGGTTTTGTGTCCAAAATCGAGATTCTCGGGTCCGAAATTAAAGAAAAATCAGGTTTTTAGCACTAAAAACCTTTAAATAAGCTATTTTTACACCGAAAAATGACCCATTTTCCAGGAAATCGCCCTCATCATGAAAGTAAAACAAGCCGAATGGGCTGAGGAGGACAAGCAAGAACGTCTAGAAGCCCTGCAAAAGAAACGAGAATCCGAATCCGTGTACATCTGCGTCATGTGCTCCAAAGCCTTTCCAAACCCCGAGCAACTTCAGAAGCACACGGAGACGTTCCACGATCTATCAGGCCAGAAGTTCAAGTGTACTCTGTGTGGAAAAGGATACAAGCATAAGAAGAATCTGACGACTCATCAACTTTTGCACAACAAGGAGATTCCATGCACCAAGTGCTCGTTGGTTTTTCAATCGCAGACGACTCTGGAGGCTCATGAGGTGAAATTCCATGGAAAAGCTGATCTGGAGGAGGAGTACGGCACCAAGAAATGTCCAAAATGCGGAGACCACTACTCGGAGAAGATTTTCAAGCGACACACTTACTACTGCCTTAACAAGGAGAAAATCGCGGAGAAACGGAGGAATTTAAAGGCGCAGAGCACCCCTACAAGCCCAGCGATGTCCACAATCAGTTGTGCATCGTTTAACAGCTATCAACCGGGTCCAAGCACGTTTAGAAGTCCGTTGAGCAGTCCGGTGGTGTCGTTCAGAGACAAATCTTGCTCAGTTTGTGGGGAGACTTTTGCTAGTCGACAATCGATGTTGAGACATGTTGGAAGGAAGCATCCAGAGGTTAAGGACGATCCAAGTGTCACCGCTGTTAGATATGTCACGAATACTGTAGAATCGGTGAGTTTCATAGACTGAAAATCGTCATTTTCGGGTTCGAATCGTCACGGAAGAACCATTTCTTAGCTATAAATTGCTCAATTTTAGGCTCAAATGACCTAAAATTCTTTGATTTCGGTTTAAGGATCCCCAAATGGCTTGAAAATTCGAATTTCCGAGGTCCTTTAGAGCTTTAAAAATGTATTTTTGCTGAAATTAACCCTTTTCTAGCAAATTTCATTCCGTTTTTAGTTTTGAAAATGACCAATTTTGGCTGAAAATCATCAGAATCCTTCAATTTCGTTCATTTTTGGCTGAAAATAGCCATTTTGGAGGTCAAAATGGCTTGAAAATCTGAATTTCCGAGCTTTAAAAATTGAATTTTGGCTGAAAATGATCATTTTCTAGCGAATTTCAGCCAGTTTTTATGCTGAAAATAACCATTTTTTTGGAGTTTTTAGCAGAAAATCACAGTTTCAGCCCGTTTTTAGTGCTGCAACTTCCTTGAAATTGACGAATTTCGCGCACATTTCCAGTTGAAAAATTGAATTTTGGCTGAAAAATAGCCATTTTGGAAGTCAAAATGGCTTGAAAATCCTGATTTTTGGGCTTAGAATTGCTGAAAAATCTCAGTTTCAGCCCCGTTTTCATGCTAAGAATGACCGTAACCCTTTCAAATTACAGCCAACCCATCAATACGCGTGCGTCGACTGTGGAAAACGACTGACGACTCGTGCCGCACTGACAACCCACCGTACTCGTGCTCATTCTGGAAAACAAGGAACCGAATGTCCGCACTGTCAGAAGACGTTCATCGTGCCGTCGGAGCTCAGGAAACATATCAATAGAGTTCATGGAGAGGATCAGAAGACGTCGAGAGGAGAACAGCTGGAGAATCTTCCCGATATTGATGCCATTTTTTAGGCTTGAAATGTCATTTTTGGTCGAAAATGGTCGATTTTCCTGAAATTTTGGGTCTGAAAATGTGCTAATCAGTGATTTTTGACCCTGAAAAGTTGATTTTTCTAGAATTTTGGACCCAAAAATCTCGATTTTCAGTCATTTTCCAGCCTTCTCTATGTAATTTCTCATGTAAAAATCCAAAAATCCATCCTTCCCACCTCCCATATCGGTCCATTTTGATCCCAGTTTGATCCCTACATTCGCCCCGCCCCTTTTTTTTCTGAAATTCCGGGTATTTTTATAGTCTGTCATCTAGTTTTCCTGCCATTTTTGCTCAATTTTCCACAAATATTCCTCTCCTTTTTTTGTATTAATTATGATTACTGTAATAAAAATATTAAAAATTATAGAAAAAAACAGTATTTTTAGCCTTTTCAGAGACATTTTTGGACAAACAGACACACAGAACGACGCGTTTTCCCAGTTGGAACTATAGGATGAGCAAGCTCCGCCCCCTTTTTGACGTCAAAAGTGGGCGGAGCCTAGTCATGTTTAGGTTCATTTTGAAGCACAGAACATCAGAAATCCATTTCTCTCAGTTTCGTTGAGTTTGAAGAAAAACGAAGCGAGTTACGGTAGTTTCAAATTTTGTAGTTCTTGGGGGTTACTGTAGTTTTTGTAGTTCGTCTCCCCCTGAGCCAAACCTAGTCGTGTTTAGGCTCATTTTGAAGCTCTCAACGCGGGAAATTCAAAAGTAGTGACGATTTTCCTAAATTGAGTGTAATAAAAAAGTTATGAGTGAAAAAAGGAAATTTCGAAAATTTTGGAATTTTTGAATTCGGGTCATAACTTTTTGGAATTCCAGAATTTTTGAACCAAAACTTGTATTTTTGAATTCAGCGCGTGTAGAGCTTCAAAATGAGTATACTCTTGCCCTGCTAGGATTACTGTACCCCGAGATACGGTCGATTAGATTTCTGGGATCAAACTACAGTAATCCAAAACTTTTCACAAATCTAGTCATGATTATACTCATTTGAAAGCTCTAGACAAGGCCAAATCGAATAGTATTAATTTTAGGCTTGTAGGATTACTGTAGCTCGAGTTACGGTAGTTTTAATCTAACTACAGTAATCCACGAAAATTACCAAACCTAGTCATGTTTATACTCATTTTGAAGCTGACAATGTCATAAATCGATATATCAAAGTTTCGTTGAGTTTGAAACAAAACTGACTGGGTTACGGTACTTTGAGGGGTACTGTAGTGGGAAATTTTCCAAATGGGCGGAGCCTGGTCGTGTTTAGGCTCATTTTGAAGCTGAAAACATGAAAAAACGATTGATTCTACGTTCACAAAATTTGAGTGAAAACTAAAGAAGTTACGGTAGTTTGTAACAAGGCTAGAGTGCAGAGAAACGAGACACACTGCGTCTTTGGGAAAAAGTGGGCGGAGCCTATCCGTGTTTATATTCATTTTGAAGCTCTTGATGAGCTGATTCCGATGAAATTAATTTCAGAGGTATACAACAAGATTTGAAGAAGTTATAGCAAAAAATACGAACAATTTGAGAGATTTTCAAATTTTTATTTTTTTTGAATTTTTTTTCCAAAGAAGTTAAATTATGTCGATTCCTTTGGATTATATCCATTGAATTGAATCCATTGATTATTTGTATCCGAGAACTGTTTGGTGATTTTCTTTTTTATCTTGATTGGTGGAATTTCTGAAATTTGAAAAAGTAAAATTTTCAAAAATTTCAAATTTACCATTTTCAGCAAAAATTTAAACTTTTGCATTCATCGAAACCATAATTTAGTAGGAACTGATTTTGGAGACGTTGGAGTTTCTTTTCCAGCAAGAAAACTTTTTTTAGGTCATAACTTTTTAATTTATTTTCGAAATTTCACGTTGAATTGAAATTTTTGAAATTCGTGAGTTAGATTTTTGAATTCGACGCGCCGAGAGCTTCAAAATGAGTATAATCATGACTAGGCTCCGCCCACTTTGAAAAATTCTGAACCCCATGCGCCTTTAAAGTCGAAGAAGGTCGAAAAATCAAAATGGGCGGAACCTAGTCATGTTTATACTTATTTTGAAGCACAAAACAACGCAAAATTCAAAATTACAGGCTTCACCACAAAATTCCAGAGTGCTATGAAGTTATGAGCAGAATTCAAAATTTTGAAAATTTTCGAAACATCGTTTTTCTCTTATAACTTTCTTATTTCACCGAATTTTCGGTTATGACATATATCGTTGCACTAGTTGCGTTGAGAGCTTCAAAATGAGTATAAACACGCCTAGGTTCCGCCCACTTTGAAAAATTCCGGACCCCATGCGCCTTTAGAGTCGAAAAAGTCGAAACACCAAAGTGGGCGGAGCCTAGTCGTGATTATATTCATTTTGAAGCTCTTAACACGACAAATTGATGTATTTAATTTTCAGTGAAACTAAACCAAACCTAAGCGAGTTACAGCAATTTGAAAAAAAACTCTAGAGTGCAGAGAAGCGAGACACACTGCGTCTCTAACCACAATTCTCAAGGTTAAAGGATTCTAGTCGTGTTTATACTCATTGTAAAGCTTTTCTCACGCTGATTTCAAATATCTTAATTTTATCTCGAAATTCCGGAGCCGTAAAAAGTTATGAGCAATAATAAAATGTGTTAAAAGTGTTTGTTTCCATCTCTCCTGAGCGACAAGTGGTGTAGATTGGAAGAGAGTGACCTTTTGAAGAGACGCAGAAAAATAGAGAGTGACATTAAACATCTAGTTGGTCACCTCATTTCTCCCTTCCGACGACTTCCTGAATAGACGTCTATATCCTTTTGGGAGCTTTCCATGAAATCCTACTGTATGGAATTCTGGAAAGTTCTTTCCCCTTTATTTTTCTGATTATTCTCTAATCCATACAATATTCCTAATCTTTAAATGTTTATTTTCGCTGAAATATCTGGAAAAAAAGGACTTGGTGAGTTCTATCTGGATTTTTCAGAACTTTCAAATTTAAATTTTTTTCAAAAATTTTTGTTTCTATTTAATGTTTTCAGGGGCCGATAACAAAGATTTCAATCCCACGGACCAGGAGCGACAAATTGGAGTCAGCATTGTTGCAGACCAAGCGGGACCAAGATGCCACCGGGACACAGAGATAGTATCTCTTTTATTTTTTCGCGCAACCTGGGAATCGTTCGTAGGACCCATAAGGATTCTCCCATCGATACAAAGCACCCGGAAGGTCATGTTTACAAAAGTGAAGATCCCAATAAAGAGATTTTTTTTTATACTTTTTTAATTGAAAAATAAATTTGTAACTATCTCGACGACCTGTTTTCTCTGTCTTTTGTATTTCAGAGGCTAATATTAAAAATTCAAACATTCATCATGTTCCTTTAAAAAATTCCTGTTGAATGGTATAAATATTGAAAAGTTTGGTCCACTGGAAGCCGAGATAAGGGGTGCAACACATCGTAACTCTATCCTTGAACTTTGAGTTCTATTATCTAAGTTACTGTAAGAGATATCAAAAAGTTGTCAACTGATAAAATGTTTATCATGAAGTCAGTTACATTTTATCAGTTGAGCACTTTTTGATATCTTCTATTAGAACCGAGATAAATTGCTTCAAAGTAAACAAGTCGATGCTGAGCTCCGCAGTAGGCTACTAACCTCTTAACTTTGAGCTCAATTATCTCGGTTCCTGTAGAAGATATCAAAAAGTAGTCAACTAACAAAATGTAACTGATATTATGGTAAATATCTTATCAGTTGACAGATTTTTCATAACTCTTATAGGAGCCGAGATAAATTGGCTCAAAGTTAACAACTTTAAGCCAGTATATCTCGGTTCTTGTGAAAAATGTCAAAACGTTGTCAACTAATAAAATGTTGGTGAGATTATGAAAGACATTTTATCAGTTTATAAAATGATGATATCTTTTACAGGGACCGAGATAAATTGGCTCAAAGTTGATGGCTAGGTTCCCTTCAATCGCCCCATTTCTGCACATAGGAAAAGAGGACAATTTATAACTTTCCTGTCTCTCCTGCGCAGCTAGATGCTAGATAACGAGGCACTGGGAGAGAGAACAACACAAAATGAAGAGACGGAAAAGAAAGAGAGCAAGAGGGACGCAGAGACAACACAGGCATTTTCTGTCCCAATCGAATCATTTACTTCCCTCGACGACTTTCTGAATAGACGTCTTTTTAGAGCTTTCCATGAAATCTTACTGTATAGAATTCTGGAAAGTTCCTTCCCCTTATTTTTCTGATTATTATTAAACCCTATATTATCTCTGTTATCCCTATATTGATTTTCTATTATTCCAATTTTTCTGGAATCGTTGCTCTTACTGTAATGATTGTCCACGATGCCGAAGATCACAAGGTCAAAGCTCCCTACTTCTGAAGGGAACAAAATTGGAAATGAGTGATGATGAGAGATTTTCTTTCAAACCTGTGGTAGGTTTTTATCATGATTTTTGATAGACTTATTATCAATTCAATATTTTAAAATCGGAGGCAGAATCGCCTACAAACACACGCTCATCAAAACCACCACCGAAAATGGAAGATGATATTTTCAGTGAGAAGGAAACCGAGCTTATGCGTCTTTAGCAGCAACGCGTCAAGAGATCGATTGCGAGAATCTCGGAAACTCCAGTGAGAAAAAAAAATTGTATTCTGAAACTTTCTGACTTCAATTCACAGGTTGCTCCACGGGAAGCGTCCGGAATGTCACCACGGCTCTCAACAATGCTCTCGATTAATCCTGTGGTAGGTTTTCATCATGACTTTTGATAGACTTATTAGCAACTCAATATTGGATTCAGAATCGCTTACAAACACACGATCATCAAAGCAACGGCTGAGAAAAAGGCAATGTGGGAAAAGGACCAAAGATGCTTTCGATAGATTCAAAAACGCCGGAGAGACAATGAAGATCAACAAGAAGCACGGGACCGTAGACAGTGTTCAAGGACAATAATATGAAATTGTCATTTTCACTTCCTTTATAAATAAATTTGTAACTATCTCGACGACGTTTTTTTGGTGTACCGTAAAACCTGTATTAGAAGGGCCGACCCTTCTATTTTTCCAAGATACCTTCAGAGGGCCCTTCTATTACAGGGGCCCTTCAATTAGAGGGGACCCTTATATTTTTCCAGCCGCGTTTCCCGAAATTTTTAACCGAAACTTGGATAAATTTTCGTTTCAAATTAGTGAAGATCTGTCAATTTCACTAGAATTGTGCAAGTTTTTTTTAATTTCCGCAATATTTTTCACTGAAAAGTACGAAATTGTTGTTATTTTTTTGAATGGAATCATTCTTTACAGGGACCCTTCTATTAGAGGGGCCCTCCTATTAAAAGGGCCCTTCTAATACAGGTTTTACGGTATTTTAGAAGCTAAATTGGACATTGAAAATTTCTGTTTCATAGCCGCCAGCCAGCCGCCGTAAGAGCCACCGTAAACTTGATGGTTACATATCTCGATTTCTGTAAAATATATCAAAAAGGAGTCAACTAATAAAATGTTGATGATATTATGATAAACATTTTATCAGTTAACCACTTTTTTATATCTCTTACAGTAATCGAGATATTAGCTCTGACCCAAAAGTGGGCGGAGCCTAGTCGTGTTTATACTCGTTTTGAAGCTCTTTTTACGCTAATTTCAAATATGTAGAATTAATCCTAAAATTCTGAAGCCCTAAAAAGTTATGAGCAATAATAAAATGTGTTGAAAGTGTTGTTTTTTTTCCATCTCTCCTGAGCGACAAGTGGTGTAGATTGGAAGAGAGTGACCTTTCGGAGAGACGCAGAGAAAGAGAGAGGGTCATTTGAAATCTGCTCGGTCACCTAACAGCCTCATTTCTACCTTCCGACGACTTCCTGAATAGACGTCTATATATTTTTGGGAGCTTTCCACGAAATCCTACTGTATGGAATTCTGGAATGTTCTTTTCCCATATTTTTCTGGCTATAAACTTCTATTTTCATTGCTGATTCTGCTGAATTTTGTTTTCGGAGCTCTTAACTAGAAAAGAGCCAATTTAAGTGAGTACCATTATTTTTTCTCGGTAAATAAACAGCTGGCTGGCGCGCCTTCGGCGTGAAACCAAGGAACGTCTCCAGAAGGCTTCAAAATCAAAATTTCGAGAAAATAAAAGTTGGGGCATAATTTTTCTGCTATTTTGGATTATGTGTGAAAATTTGAGAAATTTTGGTCTACTGGTGCCTTTGCTAGAGCCGGCGACACAGAATTTGGTGATTGTTAATAGTGAAGATTTTAAAAAGTTGCCTTAAGTACTATAAAGTTTATAAACCATATTTTTTCAGGTGACTCGTATTATGAAAAAACTTTGGAAAAAGTACGAGCTCACACTTCCAGTAGCCGTAGATTTGACTGTAGAAGTGTTGAAGGTGAATCGGATCTCATTAATTCCGATTACGAAATCCAATGGAAATTGATCGATCTCGGGAATAAACGCGGAAGAGGCGCGGAGAGACAGAGATGACTGAATGGAAGAAAATGACAGGAGAAATGGAGAACCCATGGAGAACAAGCAAGAAACTTTTGGAGGAGCCGTCATTGTACTGGAGGCTTACATGGACGTCGAAAATACGTACGGGTTTCAAGGAAGCAAAAATTGGAAAGGAAACTGGGAAGCTGGACTCTCATTTGCTTTGTGGCGATGAAAGAATTTGAATTTTTAAATAAATGTTTCCGTTTATGAATAAATTCGTAACTATCTCGACGACCTGTTTTATCTGTTTGAATGCTACACTCAAAAATTCCAAAAATCATCATGACCCTTCAAAAATTTCCTATCGAATGGTATGAATATTGAAAAGGTTGACCCATTGGAAGCCGATATAGGGACCACAACATAGCAAACTAAATTTTGAGCTTAATTATCTATTTTCCTATGAGAGATATCAAAAAGTGGTCAACTGACAAAATGTAACTGATAATTTGATAAACATTTTACTAGTTGACAACTTTTTGATATCTCTTACAGTAACCGAGATATATTGCCTCAAAGTTGACATGTCGACGCTTGCTTGCTGATGTACGCTATTGGCTATTGACCTCTTAACTTTAAACCCATTTATCTACGTTTCCGTAAGAGATATCAAAAAGTGGTCAACTGATAAAATGTTACTGATATTATGATAAACATTTTATCAGTTAACCACGTTTCGATATCTATTACAGTAACCGAGATAAATGAGCTCAAAACGAAGAGGTCTGCAACCGACCCTGCAGCTACTGTACATCCTATTACCTACTGTACATCCCATTTTCCCACAGACCATGTCAATTTTATGGTCCCTAACTATGCTAAATGCATTTCTTGTTCTTCCCAGAAGACGTTCTCTGTTTCCAGGTGTGCATTGCGGTTCAGCTATGCGGTCATATATAGTTAGATGGGACCATTCTTTTGTATCTTTCCTTCCTCCTTCTTTCTTGATCCCAAAAATCAATACTTTCTTTTTTTTGTTTTTTTGGAGGTTACTGTACCTATCTGTAATTTGTAATCTAGCCTAGACCTAGTCCAATAGGATTACTGTACTTTTCTCTCCTCCTTATCCCTAATCCCTCTATCTTTACTACACCAAACGTGTCGCTGGCGCTAGCGAAGGCACCAGTGGACCAAAATTTCTCAAATTTTCTCAGATAATCCAAAATAGCAGCATGATAATGCCCCAACTTTCCGTTTTTTTTAAATTTTGTTTTGAAGACTTCTGGAGACGTTCCTTAGTTTTGCGCCGGAGGCGCGGCAAACAGGCTGGTATTCTTCATTTTTCCCCTTTTTTGGAGATTACTGTACTTCATTCTTTCCTTATGTGTCACTCAATGACTAAATGGGTTACTGTACTTCTCTTAAAATTCTTTTTTTCCAGAATTCCAAATTCCAAAAATGCCCAATACCCCCCAACCTTCGGCTCGCCTCCTCTACCTTCTTGAGAATCACATGACAATGAGAATGTATTCTCGGAAACATATGAGCAATGCCTTGTACAACGAATTGGATAAAATGGATGAGATCCCATACGATTTCATTCAAAAATGGGAGCTCAAGAAAGTGGTATTACGGTACTTCAGAGGAGACAGAAGAGGACTTTTGATGAGACACATTCAAATTGTGGAGGAGCGGCATGAGGAGCAGGAAATGGTTAGTTTTGTTCTTATATTTATAATGTAAATCGCTTTTTAAAACGGCAAAAATTCATAAAATTTGCCTTAAAAACACTTAAATTGGCTGAAATTTGTTGATTAATAAAATGTGACTGCCATTATGATAAACATTTTATCAATTGACCACTTTTTGAGATCTATTACAGGAACCGAGATAAATGGGCTTAAAGTTAGAGGTCATTCTTAGAGTGTCATCAGGGTGCTCCCCTCACTAAAACTACCGTATCTCAAGCTACAGTATCCTAGAAATCTGAAATTAGTATCATTTGACTTGGCTTGTCAAGCGCTTTCAAATGAGTATAATTACCACTATTTTTGAAACATTTTTTGGGTTACTGTAGTTTGACCCCAAAAATTGGAATTGGCCATATCTCGAGTTACAGTAACCCTAGAAACCTGAAATTAATATCATTCGACTTGTCTTGTAAAGAGCTTTCAAATGAGTATACTCATGAACAGTTTTGAGTAAATTTAGGGATTACTGTAGTTTGACCCCAAAACTCAAACTGATCGTATCTCGAGTTACAGTATCCCTAGAAATCTGAAATTAGTACCGTTAGACTTGACTTGTCAAGAGCTTTCAAATGAGTATAATCACCACTACTTTTGAAACATTTTTTGGGTTACTGTAGTTTGACCCCAAAAATCAAATCGTCTGTAACTCGGGCTACAGTAGTCCTAGAAGGGCAAGAGTAGGCTCATTTTGAAGCTCTCAACTAGCCAAATCTAAAAATCTTACTTTCAGAACATGAGCAATCCCCCCGACGACTTCATCACCTCCATAATGCTCACACCCTGCTCCAAACGCTTCAATCAATTGGAGGCCTATATGGAGGAATGCGACTACAGTAACCTGTCAACCAGAGTGAAGAATCATCCAGCATTTAAGGATGTGCAATTGGCAATCGAGAGATTTAGAGAAAGACAAACGGGGACACCAGAACCAAAGAAGGACATGGAGCACGAGGATTTCCAGACTCCACAGAAGAGATTTAATGCTGAGCAATCCGATTCTGAAGTGTCAGAGGATTCCGATTGGAGCGTCATTGCTGAGGACGAGGTTCGCAGTACTGTAGAGAGAAGCGAGTCCAAAAAAGGGGCGGAGACTGAAAAGGGGGCGGAGCCTATGGAGCACTTGCCTTGGATGTTGGCTCCGCCCACAATCATGGGGAATTTCGGGAAAGCGGAGAAACAGAAGAAGAAATGTTCCAGAAAGTTGTTTTGGTAAAAAACTACAGTAATCCCGAATTTCAGAAATTCGATTTTTTCTATTTTTCACCTCTAATTGCCCCTAATTGCCCCCTAATTGCCCCATAACTACAGTAATCCCCGTCAAGAGGCTTTTCTGGTCAATTTCGGCTCATTTTTCACCTACAGTATCCCCAATTCATCCGTTTTTAGCCCATTTTCACTGATAATTACCCCTAATTACCCCTAATTGCTCATCTATCATGTGTCATATCATAACTACAGTAATCTATCCCAATGTCATTTGTTAATTTTATCATAATAATTAAATTTTTAATAAATTCTTTTTTTTTCAAAAAATTCTGAAATTTGTTAAAATCCGAAAATCCAAAAAAAAAACCGAAACTACAGTAATCCCAAATTTCAGATTTTTTCAAATTTTCAGATTTTTTGCTGAAATTTGAAAATCTGAAATTTCAACAAACCAAAACTACAGAAACTACAGTAATCCGAAAATTTCAAAAAACTCAAAAATACAGTAATCCCAAATTTCAGAAATTCGATTTTTTTTCAAATGTTCGTTTTTCCAAAATTCTGAAATTCCAAAAATCCAAAAACTACAAAACTACAGTAACCCCAAACTTCAAAAAACCTAAAACTACAGCACCTACAGTAATCCCAAAAATTTCAGAAATTCGATTTTTTCAAATTTTCGTTTTTTCTGAAATTCCAAAAATCCTAAAACTACAGAAACTACAGTAATCCCATATTTCAAAAATCCTGAAAATCCAGAAATTGGGTCGTTTTGAGCTCATTTTCAGCCTACTTTTCAGTCATTTTCAGCCTATTTTCAGTCATTTTTCAGCCAATTTCCACCCAAAATTCACTTTTTTGGATTGTATTGATTGCGGAGAACTTGGGGTGTTTAATGAGAATTCATCGAATTCACACACAAGAAATTAAAAAAGAAGAATTTTGAGTCTCTGAGAAAATTGATAGGGGGTTGGGGATGGGGGGTCTGGAGTTTTGGAGTTGGTGTGGTGTGGAAAAGGGCGGAGCTTAAAGATAAGAATGATTCCCAAAATCACAGGTATCCATATAATAATAATATAGAGGGAACAAACAGAAGATTTAGGGGGGAAAAAAAGAAGGAAAAAATAGGGAAAAAAGGAAGGTTACCGCGTTTAGAAGAGGTCGTTTGTGTGTTCAAAGGGGGCCTGAAAAGGCCTAAAATCGGGCCTGAAAAGGCCTAGAGCGAGTTATAAAAATACTAGAAAAATAGGAGGGATAGAAATGGGGGAAAAGAAGAGCCGGGGGACACGACCTCGTAATTGTTAATTTTTGTGGGGTTTCTGGGGGAAATAAATCAAGATTTTTAAGATCATTAGAGCGAGAGAGAGAGAGGGAGAAAAGGAGAGAGAGACTGAGAGAAAGAGAGAGAGTGATAAGAATGATAAGAGAAATCCGGATATATCAAATATGAAAAAACGGGAAGGAAAGAAAAGAAAACAACGAATTTTTTGGGGATTTTTCTAGATTTTTCTAGAGATTTCTGGATAGTACAAAGATGGTGGTGCAATTATTGGGTGGATACCGAGATGAGAAGACACATATTATTGATTTTTTGGGGATTAAAATGGGCGGACAGAGAGGGGATAAATACATGAGGATGACAGTTTAAAGGGACAGGAACGGAAAATGGAATATTACAAAAAAGTAGAAAAATGGATGAAAATGAGCGGAAAGTGGGTAAAATTGAAGAGAGAAAATGGATGGAGAAGGATTCAGACTACATCGACGGCATCATGTACGTCTTCGCCGCGCGGTTTTCCAGCATTGTTACCGTTGACATCGACCTGGAAAAGTTGGATTTTTTGAATAGATTTTCTGGATTTTTGACTATAAATTCGATTTTCGGGGTCAAAGATACAAATTTCAAATTCCGAGATCTCAGGTTTGGGCAAAAAAACAAATCGAGAAGCTACAGTAATCCAACAAGCCCAAATTGCTCAATTCTACGCAAATTTGATTTCTACAGTAATCCCAACTATTGAAAAAAAAATTGAAAAACTACAGTAATCCAGGATGCCTAAATTGCTTATTTCTTCGGGAAAAGTGAAAATACAGTAATCCGAGACGTCCAAATTGCTCATTTCTACGAAAAATCAAACTGCTACAGTAATCCTAAATTTCTCATTTCTACAAAAATCGTAAAAATACAGTAATCCCGGATAATTAAAATCACAAAAATCGAATTTCTACAGTAATCCAGAGCCATTGCTTATTTTCCCTACAAATCCAGAAACTACAGTAATCCGAGATTCCAAAATTGCTCATTTTTCCTACATATCCAAGAACTACAGTAATCCCGACATGACGAATTTAACGAAAATCCAAGCTTTTTGAGCTTAATTTCGAGCTTTTTAACCCTTTTTTGCACTAAACATCGAATTTCTACAGTAATCCAAAGCCTGAATTCCTCATTTTCCACCCAAAATAATCGAAAAACTAACGAACTCTTTGATGGAATGCTCTCTATCCTTCGTCTCTTGATGATGATGATGATCTTCATCGTCAACGCCTTCTTCTTCATCCTCCACCACATTCATCAACTTCTTCTTCTGCTGCTGCTGCTGTTGGAATGCAATGACGACGGCGGCGGCTGTCTGATGCTCTTGTTGACCGATGTAGGGCATCATTCCCCATTCAGTGGATGAGTTGGATTCGGATGGTGATCCACTCGGCTCTCTCCAATCTTCAGTCTCCGACACCGTTGCGCTCATCTGAAAATCTTCATCAAATGGGGGTACGGGCGTTACTGTAGTTCGGGACTCTTTTTAGGTCGTTTTGAGCTCGAAAAGCCGTCCGTTGGCCGTAAAAGAGGAACTTTTTTAGCACTAAATGATCATTTGGGCACTTTCCAGCCGTTTTTGGGGTCCAAACTGGCTCTTTTTAACTCATTTCTAGCTTAAAAACCTTATCCTAGGTGAAATTGAGCTAGAAAAAAGCTCAAAAAACACTAAATAAGCCCATTTTTGAGCTCAAACTAGCCATTTTGAGTCGTTTTGGAGTCGAAATTGGGTCATTCTAGCGCATTTCTAGCTCGAGCCACTGCTAATTGGGGTCAATTAGGCTCTTTACAGCCGTTTTTAAGCTCCAAATCCTCTTTTTTAGCTCATTCTCAGCTCAAAATAGCCCCTTTCGAGCAGTTTCTAAGCTCAAAATTGACTCTTTTTAGCTCGTTTTGAGCCCAGATTACCATTTTCTAAGTCAATTTTTCGCTATTTTCAATCGTTTTAAGCTCAAAAACGATTCCTCACCTTGGCAGGCAGCGGCGTCGGCTCCTCTCTGCCCGCTCTTCCGTTTCCCGAATGCGAGTGGTGCAACGGTGGCGAGTGCTCTTGAAGCGGTTTCAGCGTCATAATGTGCCGAAATTTCTCCACTTGAATAGTGTTATTCTGCTCTGGTTTCTTATCCTTCTCCTTATCATCCACATCCATATCATCCTCATTCTTCCGATCATCCCCATCCTCTTCCTCTGGCACGTCTTCATCTTTCGTCGACGTTACCGTAATCTGTGCCTCGTCCTCCTGTCCATCCACATCCATTCGTTCCACCTCACTGTTATCATCGTTATCAGTCTTCTCCTCCTGTTTCATCGGTTCCGAAGACGTTGAGGGTATAGTGCCGTTAAATTCTGAAAAATGACGCTTTTAGCTTGTTTTTTGACTTCTAAACCCTAGAATTTAGCTCGTTGAGAGCTTCGAAACTACAGTAATCCCATAGTTAAGATTATACTCATTCGAAAGCTTGCGACAAGCCAAATCGAATAGGATTACTGTAACTCACTTTTAACGACCGGCGATGGCTCATCCTCGGCGATATCATTCCAATCAGTTGGCTGATATCTCGACGCCCATTCTCGCTCCCGTTCGTCATCGTTGAATCGGCAACGGTCACTACGAGCAAAGTAGAGCGATCGAGGGGATTGATCGTCTGATTCTTCTTCGGTTCCAAGCGACGTTTGACGGGCACGGAATGTTCTGGAAATATCGATTTTTAGATGGGCTAGACCTTAAAAATGGGGTTTCCAGCCGTTTTTAGGTCTGAAATTATCATTTTTGAGCCTTTTCCAATCTCAAAAACGTCAATTTTCGCCCGAATTCGAAAAAAATTGGGTTTTCTGAACAGGTTTTGAGCTCAAATTAGGCGCTTTGAAGTCGGAAACAAGCTTGAAACTATCAATTTTCAATGAAAAATATGCCGAAAATTCAATTTTTGAGGTTTTAAGCTCCGAAAATAGACCACTTTCAGCATTTTCCAGCTTCCAAACCAACAATTTCCGGGCCTTTTTGACCGATTTTGAGCTCAAATTAGGCTTTTCAGAGCCGAAAATTAGCTCTAAACCATCAAGTCTAGGTCTAAAAACTATGATTTCTAGCTTTTTTTGGCGGATTATGAGCCCAAATCTTGCTCCTTTGGCTCCAAAACTATGAATTCTCACCTCGAATTATCAGCCACACAATACTCTGCCCATGGATCCGTCGACAGTCTCTCCTCATCGGCATTCCGCGGCATCCGATCAAACAACACCCGTCCACCACGTCCGCATCGTCTCCGAACGAGTCCGATGGATCGCATGGCTCCGTTGGCATCCGGCAGGAATGTCTCGTAGAATCTCGACGATTGCGGTGGAGTCACCTCCGCTGGTTTGGCAACAGCAGTAGCAGAGGACGCAGATGGTGTAGCCGGGACTGGTAGGGTGGATACTGTAGGCGTGAAAACGATCGGAGCGCGATAGCCACAATTTCGACGTCTTCTGAACGCAAATTTGCCATCTGGAGCTCCCTCTCGTGCTGGTTTCGTGGTGACAGTTGGGACGGTGCCGTTGTGTCCAAATAGAGAGGGCGGGCGGTTCCAGCATTCGGCATTCTTTCGAAGCCACGCCTTCGATAGCAGATCCTTGTCTCCAACCTTCTTCCGGATTCTCTTCTTTTTCTTGGGAACTTCTTCTGGTCCATTTTGCTCCGACTTTGAGTTTTCGGACGTCGTCGCTGCTCTCAACTTCTCGGTAATCTCTCCAAACACACTGGTTGCTCCAAAATCCGACAGCTCCATTCTCTTCGTCAGCAGCTCTGATTCCACGTCTAGCAGCGCTAGCTTCTGTTTCTCCCGCCTTGCAGTCATATCGAATAGCTGCTGGGCCTTCGACATGTCGTGCATCAGTTTCAGAATCTTCTCATAGCTATCCTCATCGTTCTTCCGATTCTTTCTCGTCTGCATCTTCTCGGCACGTCTTCGGAACGCCACGTACGGATTCACAGCGCCCTGTCCGTCTTTTCGACACTCGGTACGCACGCGTGGAATCAGACCTCCGACGCCCACGCATCCTGATGTCGACGCGGCCGTCAGTCGTTTGTTCACCCAGTACTCGTACACTTCGTACACAATCGATGAGTCCAGTGCTGAAAATTTTTATTTTTGGTTCAAAAATCCATATTTTTGAGGGTCCAAAGCTCAAAATTAGATCCAAAAATCGTTGAAAAATGGCTTACTTTTATGAAAATTAATGACCGACTCCTCGCTGGCAACGACAGTTTCCGATGAGTGATTCTCGACGGTGTCGAACACCTTCTCCAGAATTCGTGGCTCAATGTGCTGATGGTCCCGGAGCCATTCCTCGTCCTCTGTGTCGTAGTCATACTCGGGTTCGTCGCGTTCCAGTGCTTGCCACGCTGAAAAATTCGAGATTTTCAGCTTATTTTCAGTCAAAATCCTATTTTAGGGGGGTTTTTTGGGTCATAAATAGGTCAAAAATCGCACTTTTTCAGTCAAAACTGTGATTTTGGGGGCGCTTTTGGGCATAAATAGGTCAAAAATCAGCTTGTTTTCAGTCAAAACTGTGATTTTCGGGGCTCTTTTGGGCATAAATAGGTCAAAAATCGGTCATTTTCCAGTCAAAAATCGTCAAATTGGACCCTAGAAAGTCAATTTCAGACTAATTTAAAGTGAAAATCCAATTTTCCAGCACAAATTCGGCTATTTTGAGTCAAATTTTGACCTTAAACTGATCAAAAATTGGTTCAAAAACCAGTATTTCAAGCCTAGATTTGCCTATTTCAGGGTCAAAAATCCAGCATTCTAGAGCTAAAATGAGCTATTTCAAGGCTCCAGAAGCAAAATAAGGTCGAAAAATCCAATTTTTCAGCACGAATTCGGCTTTTTTTAGTCAAATTTGTCCCAAAATCAGAGTTCTAAACCTAAATTTGCCTATTTCAGGGTCAAAAATCCAGCATTCTAGAGCTGAAATGGCCTATTTTCAAAGCTCCAGGAGCAAAAATGGGTCGGAAAATTTGATTTTTCCACAATTTTAAGCCTATGTTCAAAAGGGTGGGGTTGCCAGCCAAACAAACAAATTTAGATGATTAGTCTCTTCTCTAATGCGACAGGACACGCTTTGATAAAAGAGTGATAACTGATAAGAAGAAGGAGTCTAAACAACACAAAATATGTACTTTTTGGAAGTTTGAGGCTTGAAAAGTGGCTAAAAATCAATAATTTTGAGTTCGAAACCCGAAATTTGGAGCTGAAAATTCCAGGTTTTCAGCCAAAAATCGTCACTTTGACAGCTGAAATTTCAGAATTTTAGATGTTTTCAGCTAAAAACCGTCATTTTTGCCGGAAACTCCAGATTTTAAGACATATGCTTTCGGGGGACAGAAAACTCGAAAAATTACATTTTTAGAGCCAAAATTTCAGCATTATCAGGCTAAAAACACCAATATCGTGTTTCGGAGCATATAAAATAGATTTCCCGAGCCAAATTTTCAGATTTTTTAGCTCTAAAAGCACCAGGAAACCTCAAAAATCAAATTTTCAGACCCAAAATTTCAGATTTCTAACTCTAAAATCGTCATTTTCAGGCTAAAAATAACCCAATTTCGGAATTTCATAGCGGAAATTTAGTGTTTTTCGCATTATTTTCCCCTATAAAAACAGGAAATTAAGGCCAATTTTCGGGGGCAGGAAATTGGAAAATTGGAATATAAAGAGTCGTGTCGAGTCGTATGATCATCATCATAATATTATGAGTAATAAAAAGGTCAAAAGAGGGAGGAAAATGGGAATTTCGGGGAGAAAAGAGCTGAAATTTCGAGATTTTGGGATCAAATATAGAGATTTTAGAGGTAAAAAGAAGATGAGAACTTGAAAAAAGCGAGATTTTAGAGCAAAAATGGCCAAAATTTGACATTTAGAGCTCAGAAATAGAGATTGTAGTATCAAAAATGGAGATTTTAGAGGCCAAAATAGCCTCAGATTATAAGAAAACCAAGATTTCAGAGTCCAAATTACGGAATTTAGAGGTCAAAAATGGAGATTTTAGAGATAAAATGACCAAAATTTGAGATTTAGAGCTCAAAAATTGTTTTGAAACTCATTTTAGATTAAAAAAAAGAGATATAGAGGTCAAAATTGGCCTAAAAGACCATTTTTGAGGCCAACAATAACCTCAGAATATGGAAAAAGCGAGATTTCAGCACTAAAATCACAGATTTAGAGCTCAAAAATAGAGATTTTAGAGCAAAAAAAGGCCAAATTTCGAGATTTAGAGCTCAAAAATTGGCTAAAAAGAGCCCGAAAAGAGGTCCCAAGAGACAGAAAAAGGAGGAGAAAAAGATGATAAATGGCCCCAGAAAGAAGATAGAAACCCTCTTACCATGAACTTTGATATACTTGTCCCGTCGCTTCTGATTACGATTGTGATATGTCGAGTGATAACGCTCATCGCTAACATGATCCACTTTTGGCGTCGGAATCACATGGTTCACCTGCACACCCGATGTGCTCGCTTGTTGTGCCAAAATCGCGTCTTGCAGATGCGATTCCTGGAAAAATATGGGGTTTTTAGGTGGAAAAAGGGCATATTTCAAGTATTTGGACCCTAGAAACCATTAAAAAAGAGATTTTTAGTGCTGAAAATGGTCAATTTTGGGATTTAAACAGCTAGAAATCATTCAAAATGGGAGTTTTTGGTGCTTAAAATGCCCTATTTCGAGAATTTAGAGCCTAGAAATCGTCAAAAAAAAATGGAATTTGCAGAGGAAAAATTAAGATATTTAGAGATGAAAATCTCGATTTTTGAGCATTTTGGCTTCAAAAATCCTGAAAAATGGGGTTTTTGGTGCTAAAAATGCCCATTTTCAATCATTTTGACCCTAAAAATCCATAAAATTGGTCAAAAATCGACCCATTTCATCGTCCAAAACCCCCAAAATGCGCAAATTTAGCGCCTCGGCGGGTATAGAAAGGGTCCCTATGCAAATATATAGAAGAAGAGGTTATGACGTCATTGAGTGGGCTTAGAATGGTCAAAAAATGCGAAAAAATAGTCAAAAAAGGGCTGAAAAGGTCATTTTTGTGCCAAAAATAGCTCTAAATTTGAAATTTGGAGCTAAAATTAGAATTTTCGGACAGGAAAAATGAAATTTTGAGCAGAGTTTTGGCCTTGAAAATCAAGATTTTTAGATTTTCAGGGTCCAAAAACGCGAAAAAATGAGCCAAATTTACCGAAAAATAACCATTTTGAGCAAAAAAAAAGGCCTAGGTTTGGGTATTGGAGCATAAATTTGTCTTTAGAAATTGAGATTTTTAGAGTTTTCAGGAGAAAAAAAGGGTTAAAATGACCTAAAATAGACAAAATTGGACTCAAAATGACCCAAAAATAGCTTGAAAAGAGAAATTTCAAGCATAAAAATCAAGATTTTCAGATTTTCTATAACGAAATTTGACCCAACTTTTCGGGTGTTATCTTGTCCTTTCTAATGAGCCGATCAGGAGCCAAGAGCTCTAATTTCAGAGGATTTTCGCTTCTTTGACTCTGCTAGAGGGTCAAATTGCTCCTCACAGAGCTCCCGAGGAAATCGATACGTGTTCAGATTACACTCTAGCTCTCGGAGAGCCCCAAAAGACTAAAAATCGGGCTTTTAAGACGATTTTCAGAGGAAAAACAAGAAAATTTAGTGGAAAATACCCCATTTGTATCATGAAAACCAAGAAAAACCGGTCCTGCTGGCCAGTGATCACTATGATGACGTCACTTTTGAGCCAAAGGCTACAAAATTGGTCTAGAACGGTGCGAGAGGGCTTAATCGAGAGCTAGAAGCACGGAGAATACGATAGAAGCATGAAAACAAGGAAAGAACGAAAAATAAGAGAGAAAATCCAAGAAAAGAGCTCAAAACTCACCATTTCTTCCTCTTTTTCCATGCCCGACGGCATCTGAGTGACGGCCCGGTTCCCAACGCTGCATTCTGATAGGTCCGGTAGTTCGTGGCCCCAGTAGACAGTCATGGACCGGTTCGAGTCGAACGCCCGGGCTCGAAACGCCTTCGACGCAGTGGCCATCTTCCTGTACTCCCACGTTGTAACTACGTTTAAGAAGAGCGGCGAAGACGCCGCACGGTACAAAATGCCACGGACTGAGCGATGAATTCATCCGCCGATGACGGCGCTCATGGAAAATGGTCAAAAATGGGGGGAAAATACTGCAGTACCTTTGGAAAGGGGTATTGCAGGGGGGCGCTGGGGGTAGTTTTGTGTGTGTGTGATGGCTTGTGTGTGTGTTGTGTGTGTGCAGTACAAACCCCCCTCTCTCTCAGTATAGAGAAAAGGGTCGTTGGTTGGTTGTGTAGAAGAAGAAGAAGAAGCAATAGGAGGGGACACAGAGAGACCTCTCTTCTTCTCTCACCAGATATCGACCAGTGCCGTGCGTCTCTCACTTTCCTCCACTCTCTCGTCTAGCGCAATTCTCTAGCCCCTCTCGCCGCTCTCCACGCCCGGGCACACTCTCTCGTCGGAGGCCCGCTCTGCGTCTCTCACCTAGTGCGTGCTATTTCGCCGCCCTTCGAAAACACTCACCCGCCAGCCGGCCACGTCGCAGCAAACACAAATAGACACGCGACGCCGCCGCGCCGCATCGGGTGACGAGTGCCGTTAGGCGCGGCGCGGCTGGTGCGTCGCGTGTTCTTGTGATTTTCGAAGGGATGGATAGAAATCGACTGTTTTTGACCCAAAATTGACCGATTTGTACCAAAATTTTTTGATTTTTTTTGCTTAAAATTGATTCTGAAGCTTTCTAAAACCTATATTTGACGACTTTCTCGCAAAATTTCTGGAAAATTCTGAAATTTCTGACCTATTTTCGAAGTCATTTCAAAATTTATCAATTTCAACGTTTTTTGGTCCAAAAATACCCAATTTTTTTGCTCAGATTTGTTTCTTAAGTCTTTTAAAACCTATATTTGATCGCTTTCTAGTCAAATTTCTGGAAAATTCTGGAAATTTTGACCTATTTTGGAATTCATTCTAGAATTTTTCGAAAAAACTGAATTTTGAAGTTGTTTCGAACAAAGAACGAATTTTCAGAGTTTAAAATACGAATTCAGACTGAAAATCCTGAAAAATTCAGAAAAAAAACCTAAAAAATCACATTTTAGGGGTTTAATGCAAATTTTTTAATTTTTTGGCTCTCAAATTCTATTTTCCGCTTTTAAAACTTAATTTCTATGCTAAAAATTGCGAAAATCCCAGAAAAAACCCCAAAAAATTGAGAAAAATCGAAATTTAGAGTTTTCTTTTTCAGAAAGCAATAAAACCCCGAGATTTATGATTCTTTATGATTTATGATGAAATGTGTTTTTTTTTCAATTTATCATGTGAATCTCGCATCATAATTTTGGTGCTAAAAATAGGAAAATTTCAAAAATTTTGCTTTTTTTTTCGTCTAAAAATCTATTTTTCCTCTTAAAATCTCCAATTTTTCAATTTTCAGACCTCAAAATGGACGAGGACAATCATCGCATTGAGGAGAATGAGATCGAGGAGGTTTTTAATTGAAATTTGACTCAAAAAACTAAAAAAATTGAATTTCAGATTATCGAAGACGACGATGCCGAGATGAAGTACGCTAGTGATGATGATGAGGATCAACAGAGCACTTCAAAGTGAGTTTTTGAAGAGTTTTGGGGTTAAAAATGGTGATTTTTGACCTGGAAAAAGTCTAAAAATGCCGGATTTCGGCTCAAAAATGATAAATTTTAACTTGGAAATACGCAATTTTGGATTTAAAGTGGTCAATTTTAGCTCGAAATTGATTACTTTTGGCATGAAAATTGATCAATTTTAGGCCACAAATGATGGATTATGGTCATATTTGACTTAGAAAATGCTCAAAAATAGTCAATTTTGTCTTTAAAATAGTCAATTTCGGCTGAATTTTCACTTAAAAATGACAGATTTCGGCTCTAAATTGTTCAAAATTAGTC
This sequence comes from Caenorhabditis nigoni, assembly GCA_027920645.1. Lineage (NCBI taxonomy): Eukaryota > Metazoa > Nematoda > Chromadorea > Rhabditida > Rhabditidae > Caenorhabditis > Caenorhabditis nigoni. Next base: position 2,763,932 of record CP115866.1, on the reverse strand, counting down.
AATTATGGCTCAAAAAGCCCAATTTTTTCAGCGCCGACGTTCCAGCTGAGATCATCGACGACTCTCTGATGTCTCTCCAAGCTCACGAGCAAGACTGTTTTACTGTAGCGTTAGCTTCAAATCGCTGGCTAGCCACTGGCGGAGAGGACGACGTTGCCTATCTTTTCGACCAAAATGTCTCGGAAAATGAACCAATTTTGAAGATTGAGCACAAGGATTCGGTCACTCAAGTCATGTTCAATTCCAATGAAACACTCCTTGCTACCGGCGATTTGAGTGGGAAAATTATGATTTCCGAGGTGGCGACGAAGAAGATTCGCGCTGAGGTTCGTGTTTTTGTACCGTGCGGCGGCGGAAAAGCGGAAAAAGGAGGAAAAATAGCAAAAATTCGAGATTTTTGGCTCCAAAATCAGCCAGAAATCATAATTCTCAACATAGAAAAGTATGAAAAAAAAATAAAATGAGCTGAAATTCACGATTTTGGCTTAAAAATGAGCCAAAAACTATGATTTTTGACCCAGGAAAAGGCTGGAAATCGCTCATTCTGGCACAGAAAAAATGCTGAAATTTAGACTTTTTGACCCAAAAAACGATTTTTGAACTGAAAATTCGAATTTCCCGCGTTTTTTAGTTCAAAAACGATTTTTGTGCATTTTGTCGTCAAATTCGATGTATTAGCTAGAACAAGCATCAAATTTGACGACGAAATGCACAGAATTCGAATTTTCGCGATTTTCAGTCAAAAATTTGAATTTTGTGCATTTTGTCGTCAAATGTGTTGTTTCAGCTGAAACAAACACTCAATCCTACGACAAATTGCACAGAATTCGAATTTTTGCGATTTTTGAACCGGAATTTCAAATTTAGGCCATCTGAAAACGATAAAAGTCCCAGAAAACGCTGAAAATCGGATTTTTCGATTCAAAAAGCGCTAAAAATGCTCTAAAAATGAGATTTTCGCCTAAAAACCGCTCAACAATTGCAGATTGACGAGTGCAACGACCTGGAATGGATGCGTTGGCACCAAACCGCCGACATCCTGTTCGCCGGTGATAAAGACGGAATTCTATGGATGTGGCTGATTGGGAATAAGGGAATCGCGCAGTCAAAGGTAGGAAAATGTGATTTTTGGGCAAAAAAATCAAGAAAAATGGACAAAAATGACTGAAATTTTTTATTTTCGAGCCTAATATGGGCTCAAAATTTGAATTTTTGACCTCTAAAAATCAAAAATTCCCCATAAAAATGGCATCTTTGAAGGTATAAACAAACAGAAAGCGACCTGTTATATTTACCCGCAAAAGGCCAAAAAAGGTCAGTCAGGCACATGTGATTTATTTATTACACTGTATAAACAATGCAAAAAAGAGGTGTTTGGCATCAAAAATGGGTCAAAAATGAGTGATTTTTGGGTTAGATTTGGCTGAAAATGGCCCTGAAATGGTTGAAAATTGACCTAGAAATAGCTTGAGATAAGTCTAAAATGGTCAGAAATGACCTTAAAATTGGTCAAAAGTAGTCTAAAATGGTCCAAATCAAGTCTAAAATCCCATTTTGAGGCCTAAAATATCGATTTTTACTCTAAAAAAGTAATAAAACCCCGTACAAACAGACGGTCCCTCTCTATTCCCCCAAACATCTGCCTCTCCTGCTGCCCTTATTGCTCATTCCTCTTCTTCTTTCTGCTGGTGACCCCTAGAGAACATCTGGTCATATAGGACACGTCATCATCGTCTAGAGAAGGGGATTAGGAGGATAGAATTGCATGCAAAATGAGTGGTTTCGAGTGGAAAATGGGTCTTTTTGGGCCTAAACTAGGCCTTTTGAGCCCTAAAAATTGACCCAAATGCTCGAAATAGGCCGTTTTAGGCTGAATTTTGATCAAAAAAGACCGAAATCCGGCTCCAAATCACTCAAATATAGACAATTTGCATGCCGAAAAAGCGTTTTCATAGCACGAAAATTGGATTTTTGAGGTGTGGAAATGACCTGGAACGCTCCCAAAAATTTGTCATTTCCACCCGAAAAATGCGATTTTTGTGAAGAAAAACACCATATTTGTTGTTGTGATGTGATTTTTTATTATAGTTTCAGCCTTGGAAAAGCAAATTTTAGCCCTGGAATTGCTGAAATTCGAGATTCTGGACCCCAAAAATGACATTTTCGGGTTATTTTTGAGCCTATGGACCCCTAGAAACTGGATTTTGAGTCGTGAAATTCTAAAATTTAGGCTGAAAAAGGCAAATTTGAGGTTTGGAAATGCTGAAAACCGGGTTCCTGGACCCCGAAAATGTCTGTTTCAGGCTATTTTTAGCATTAGAAATGCTGAAATTTGAGGTCCTGGACCTTAAAAATTTCATTTTCATGTCATTTTGGCTCTCTGGACCCCTAGAAATCTGGATATTGGACCTTCTGACTCTTGAAATCCTAGAATTTAGGCGGAAATTCGAGGTCCTGGACCTTGAAAACCTTATTTTCAGAGCATTTTAGCTGTCTGGAACCCCTAGAATTGGGATTTTCGACTCCTAATTTCTAGATTTTGGGTCTTAAATTTCTGAAATTCGAGGTCCTGGACCTTGAAAACCTTATTTTTAGTTCATTTAGACTCTTAGAAACTGAATTTTGAGTCAAAAAAATCAAAATTTTGGCCTGAAAAGCCTAATTTGAGGTCTGGAAACGTCATTTTCAGGCCATTTTAGCTCCCTGAAACCACAAATTTTGAATTTAGGCCTTCAAAGAGATAAATCTAGGCTCCCAGACCCCCCCTAGGATGCTGTCCTGGAGGCCGAATCGCCCCATCACTCTCCCATTCCAATCCATTTTTTTGGTCTTTTCAAACAAAAAAGTCATAAAAAACACTGCAGAGAGAGAGAAATCCCCCCTCCCCTCTTGTAAAAAGTCTTTTCGGTTCTCCGGCCGACCGCTCTTTTTTGCGTCGTCCCCGACGCTTCTCTCGTCCCTCCACCTCCCCACACACTCTCTCGTCGATTTGTCGTGTTCTCTGGGTCCATTTCTATCGTTCTAAGAGCCTTTTCCCCGCTCGTTCTCTCTCGCCACTCTCTTCAATTCGCCTACTCTCTCACCGAGTGGTCACTTGTCTCTGCGGGTCACCACTGACGTTATTTCTTGTCGTCGTCGTCTCTGGGTCTTTGTTCGCGCGCAGCTGTCGTGTTCTCTGAGGCGTCAGAAAGAAGAGGGAGAAGAAATAGTGGGTATTTTGAGGAGATACAGAGAACGGGAAGACGACGGGGGAAGAACTGACAGGCCGAATTGTGTATGTGTGTATGACTGACGAGCGAAGGGAGGGAAGAAGAAGAAATGGGGGACCCTGGCAGTTTTTGGATTTTCAAACTTGGAGAGAGGGAATTTGGAGGGATCTAGAAGTTTCGAAATGGAGCTAATTGGTTCCGTTAGGTTGCAGACGTCTTCTGAAGGTTTTCGTGACTTCCAGGAGGTTCCAAAACGCATCTAGGCACTTCCAGATGGTTCCAGACGTCGTCTGAAGGTTCTAGAACGTTACAGAACGAATCTAGCATGGTTTTGATCGTTCCAGACATCTTCTTACGGTTTCAGAAGCCCTAAACGCTTCTAAAAGGTTCCAACAGGTTCGAGAGGTTCAGACGGTTTCTAAGGATTCCAGGTGGTTCTAGATGGTTCCAGTAGACCCCAGACGTTTCCTGATGAATCTGGAACGTGTGAGAGTCTTTTAGATGCTTCCTGAAGGTTTCAGACGTCTTTTGAAGGTTTTAGAATGCTTTAGACATCTTCTAAGAGATTCTAGACGTCGTCTGGAGGTTCCAAAAGGTTCGAGAACGCATCTAGAGCATGATTTTGATCGTTCTAGAAGTTTTCTGAAGGTTCTAGAAGGTTCTAGACGTGTTTGGATGATTCTATAAGCTTTTCGGCACTTCTAGGAGATTCTAGACGTCCTCTGGAGGTTCCAGAAAATTCCAGAACGTCATCTAGACCTCCCCTGACGCTTCCCAGGCTATCTCAGAAGCTTAATGTGGCTTCAGGAAGGTTCTGGTCGCTTTGAGTTGTTCTGACAGGCTTCTAGATGCTCCCAGAAGGTTCCAGACGCTTTTTTGGAGGTTCCAGAAGCTTCTAAATTGATCCAAAACGTCATCTAGACCTGTTAAGAAGCTTTTGACGCTTCCCTGGCTTTTCTTGAAGGTTCTCATCTCGAAATTGCTCATCTCCGGCGGTTCAAGAAAAATATATTTCGCAATTTCCGCCTTTCCCCGCCGCCTGAATGCTCTTTTTTTTAATAACGTCTTCTTCTTCTTCTTCGCTCAACTTCACTTTTTTCCTCTATTGCTCAGCGTTTTTTCGAAAATTGCTATTTTCGTTTTCGTAGTTTTTGACGATGAAGAAGAAGAAGAAGACTCAAATGGTGGTCTCCCCACACACAGCCACGCTATGAATAAAACATTAGTTTGCTGACTAGTGTTGGTTGGTGTGCCGAAATACACACACACACAAACACAAAAAAGTCTGATGGCACAGGGGAGGCGAAAAAAGTGGCCTCTGAAATGTCAATTTTCTGTGTCTTTTTTGGATCCGAAATTCGTTTCGAAGCGACAGGGAAACCCAAATAGCAAGTTCAAGACACTTCCAGAGGGTTCCAGAATGTATCTAGCATGCGTTAGAGCGTTCCAGACCTCCTAAGCGGTTCTAGAAGGTTCCAGATGCATGTTGTAAAAGGAGTACTGTTGCCTGTTCAAAAGACCACCACTAGTACTACGATCTCTCTGGCCACCTGCTGTTGGTCGTTTTGAGAGGAAAACCTCGCTCCGAAATGATGACCGGTTACAAGGGAGAGACGGGGGAGATAAGCCTGGCCTCGGTGTGAGGGATGATGAGGATCTTCTGTGGGTAATTAGCGTGACAGGCAGGATGGACACGGACACGGGCGAGGCATCATTTAACCTGTCAGGTTCAAAAAAGAGATGTCAAATGCATCCGGGAGGGCTCGAGGTGGATTCTGAATCCTGGAGAATTGGAATTTTGACAAATATAAGGTTCTAGATGATTTGAATAGCTCGGGAGGATTCTAGAAGATTTTGGGAGCTTTTAGCGGATTCTGAAAGGTTCTAGAGAATTCTGGAGAATTCTAGAGGATTCTAGAGGGTTCTGGAGGAATCTGAAGGATTCTAGAGGGTTCTGAAGGATTCTGAAGGATTCTGAAGGATTCTAGAGGATTCTGGAGGATTCTGAAGGATTCCGAAGGATTCTAGAGGGTTCTGGAGGATTCTGGAGGATCCTGACGAATCCTGGAGAATTCTGGAGGATTATGGAAAATTCTGAAAGATCTGGAAAAGGTCTCCGAATCCCACCGATCCTAGAGGTACAGTAACCCAAAAGTACGGGTTTCGAGGATTACTGTAGTTCTCCTAGATCCTGCAATTATTTGGACTCCAGGATCACTGTATCTAGATCTGAAACTTGTTGATGAAATTCGAAAACTCTAGAGGTTTCTATGAGTCTGGACTCCTGGATTACTGTAGTCTGAATTCCTCTGGGATTACTGTAAAGAAAAAAAACTAGATCCATTTCTTTCACTACCCAACCTGTCGTCCTATTTACGATTAGAAAGAGCTCTAAAATATTTGTGGTAAAGGTGTGTAAGCTTGAAAGTAAACCACCCAACCCGCCGCTCCCACTATTCCCAAGTCCGTCCGTCCGTCTCCCCCAGGCCTCCCCTCTCCCCGATGAAAGTAAATTTGCTTTTGGGTTGTTTGTTGGCGGCGGAGAGATGGGAGAGACATAAAGAGAGGCAGAGAGAAAAAGGACACTGAGAACACATTTTTTGATGGTGTGGGAATCGGAATCGGAGGAGGAGATTTTATAGGTTTGCACTTTCTTCTTCTTCTCTGATCTATTTCAAAAAGAAAAGGGTGTTGACTGGTTTTTTTTGTTCTCTGAAGAACGGTGGCATTGACACGTGGCAATTGTGGGGACGTCTTCAAGGTCTTCAAAAAATCTCTCCGAGGAATCTCTAGAAAACCTTGAGATGGAAAATTTTTCGGTTCCAAGGTTACTAAATTAGACACGACGACAACAGAGATGATGATGATGATGATGAGAATTCAAGTGGAAGAGAAATGGAATTTTTGAGTTTTTTTCCCGGAACTTTGTCTATTTTGAAGAGGAATTGAGGATTCTGGAAGGTTCTGGAAAGGGTTGGATGGTTCTGGAAGCATCTGTAAGGGTCTGAATGATTCTGGATGCTTTTTGATGGTTCTGAGTGATTCTAGAAGGTTCTAGATAGTTCTGAATGGTCCCAGATGATTCTAGATGTACCTAGACGGCTCTAGATGGTTCTGGGAGGCTCCAGATGGTTCTGGATGATTCTAGATGAGCCTAGATGATTCTAGAGTATTCTGGGTGACTAAATGATTCTGGAAGGAAATGGAAGGTTCCCGAAGGCTACGAATGGTTCTAGAAGGCTCCAGATGCTTTTGGATAGTCTGAAAAGCTTCTGGAAGCGCGGAATCTGGAATTTTCTGCGACGATTCGGAATGCTTCTAGACGATTCGGAATGCTATCAGCTTCTGGAGATCCTTCAATAGATCTAGATAGTTCTAGATGACGTTCCAACGGTTCTGGAGCTTCCAGGCATGACCATGTGACAGCTTCTGAAGCTTCAAAACAGCTCTGGGACTGCAAATAGGCCTGAAACTGCTCACAGGTATCAGCTACAAATCCTGACGATTGTCTAGCTATTTCCAGCTTCTCATGGTTTTATGGATCAATTCTGGAGCCCTAGAATCCAAGAAATCGAAGATCAAAAGTTTCGCAAGGCTCTGGAATGATGTCCTGAGCATCTGCTCCAAATTCTAGCGATTTTCTAGCTATTTCCACCTGGAAAGATAGTTCTGGAGCCTAGAAATCAAAGATTTTTGAGTCGAAGCATCACAAGACACCACTGAAAGCGAGAATTCCAGAAAAAAGCGGCAAATTTCGCAATATATTGTTTATTGACCTCTGCTGCTGCCGCCTCGTTGGCTGTGACTCTTCTCTCTAAACAACAGGCAGGTCTTATGATGATGATGATAACGGGGTACTAGAGTTTTCTGGTTGTTGTGTTCTTTCCGTTTTGTGATCATCATCATTCTCTTCTCGCAGACCAGAAAGAAATTGCGTAACTTGTAAACGTTTTTTGTTTCTCGCTGAGAACAGAAAAAAGTTCCAATTTCCATGATAAACAGACAACACGCTCCTCTACGCTGACTGACCCCCCTCTTCTTCTAAAAAAGGGGGCGGAGCTTAAAGCAGGTGTCCCCTCTATCTATGAAGAATAAGAGGGGAGGGATCCGAAGAGGAGAAGATGAAGATGAATCGAAGTGAAAGGACAATAGGCCTCTCAATTGTGTGTGTATCCCACAAAGAGCTCGAGGAGATTGATGGATGAAGAGGAAAATTGCTCGAAATGATGATTTTTGAGCCTGAATTGGCTGAAAATCGGCTCCAAAATGGTCGAAAACAGCTGGAAATGGTCTAAATTGACTGGAAATTACTAAAAATCGGTTATGAAATGACTCCAAATTGGCTGAAAAATTCTCTGAAATTGCTGAAAATTGGCTCTAAATTGACTGAAAATCGGCTTTAAAATCGCTGAAAATCGGCTCCGAAATGGCTAACAATGCTTTCCAGTGGTTTTCAGGCATTTTCAGCCACTTCAGAGAATTTTAGCTATTTTCCAATGACTGAAAATGCTCTAAATTGAGCTGAAAATGCTTAGAAACCCCCTAAAAATCGCGATTTTTACCCCAGAAATACCTATTTTCAGAAGGATTTTTAGCTCTGAAATGGCTGAAAACCTCTTAAAAATTTCATTTTTTGGGAGAAAAACAAGAAAATTGGCTGGAATTTCAGCCCCCCAAATTATTGTTTTCCTTCTCCTCGCGGCTCTGAAATTCACACGAATCACTTTCAGTCTGAAAATAGCTGCTGAAACCCTTCTAGACAGGCGGGGGGAGGAAGACAAACAAACCGGACAGGGAGCCTGGAAATCATAAAAATAATAACAATAATATTGGTTTCGGTTTTCTGGAAAATTCTCAGCGAATTTTGAAAAGAAATGTGATTCAGAAGAGGTGTTATTTTCAGTTTTCTTATTTTTGCAGTCTGGAATTTTCAGCCTGGAAATGAAAGAAAAACAGGAAGTAGAAGCAGAATGAGGGACTAGAATTGGCTGAAAAACGGCTGGAAAAATGGCTGTGAATGACTGAACATGAAAAAATACGATTTTCGACTATTTTTTGAAGCCAAATCTGAAGAAAATCGTCGGAAAATGCCAGGAAAAGTACCCAAAAATCGCGTTTCCTGGACCAAAATGATCCTAAAATGGCATTTTTTCACTGGAAAACGACAATTTCGGATCTGAAAAACGCTGAAAATCATGTTTCGCTGAAATTCAGGACTCCTTTTTTTCTCAAATTCCACCGATTTTGACCGGAGTTTGTTCTGGAAACTGGCTAAAATCATCTTGAAACTCCTGAAATGATCCTTAAATGACATTTTTACACTGGAAATCGGCAATTTTGGATCTGAAAAACACCGAAAAGCTAGATTTTTCTCTGAAATTCAGAATCCCCTGTTCTCTTATCAAATTCCATCAATGGTTTGATATTCCAGAGGATCTTTGTATTTCTACATTTCCTAGTCTCTCTGCGTCTCTATCTCTCTCTCTCTTTATCACTGGTTATCAGTCTGATATCAGATAGAGCCTGATATTTGAAAAATCTCTGAAATATCAGACATCTTCTGACGCGCTGTCTTGTTTATCATCATCCCATTTCTCTGCGTCTCTTCACTCACTACACTCTCTCCCTTGCTATCTCAAAGCGGTTGCTATGGAATTTCAATTTCAAGAGAGATTTCAGCTGCTCTAGAGACTCCGCCCACTTTCTCTGCTCAAATCCAGAGAGAGAGCAAAAAGAGAAGAAGGCGAAGCAGTAAACAAGTCGGACGCAAATTGAATTGAAAAGCAGAAGAAAGGAGGGAGAAGAGAAGGGAATGTGCCAAGAATAGAGAGAAAGGGATCTAATCCAAACGCATGACCGAAGAGGAAGGGGGCGCAGAAGGCTGCTGAGGCTTCCGGCGGGATGAGAAAAGGGACCAAAGGACTAGAACTTTGGAATTTGGCTGGAAACAGAGGGGAAAGTGTTGAAAATAGCTCAAAAATCGCTCATTTTGAGTGCCAAAGCGACTGAAAAATGGCTTAAAATGGACCGAAATTCCTCACGATTTGGCCGAAAATGGCTCAATTTGAGTGCCCAGGGGACTGAAAAGTGCTCAAAATGCAGAAAAATTTGCCTGAAATGAGCCGAATTTGGTGAAAATGGCTCATTATTGACTGAAACTGATCTAGATTTGGTCAGAAATGACTAATTTTGAGTGTCAAAATGACTCGAAATTCGAAATTCGGAGTCAAAAACGCTGGAAATCTCTCAAATTGGAAGGCAGAATTGACCAGAAATTGGTGTTTTTGTGTCTGGAAATAGAGAATCTAGCTGAAAATCCACCTACCGTAAGACCTAGAAGGGCTCCTTAATAAGAAGGATCGCGGCCCTTCTAATACAGGTTATACGGTGAGTTACGGATCAGCAATGTCCAAAATCACTTTAAGGCCATTTTCAGGCTAATCTAGACCTTTGTAGTGTGTTCAGGCTCATTTTTAGGCTAATCTAGGTCACTTTGAGGCTATCCAGGTTCATTTTAATGCTAATCTAGACCATTTTTAGGCTATTCAGGCTCGTTTTTAGGCTAATCTAGACCATTTTTAGGGTATTCAGGCGCTTTTTAAGCTAATCTAGGTCACTTTGAGGCTAATATAGGTCATTTTAGGCTATTTTCAGGCTACTTTGATTGATTTCTAGGCCTGAACCTGAACCTCCTTTTCTGCTAGAATCCTTTCTTGATTCATCTTGAACCGCCGTGCCGCGCTTCCTTCCTCTTTCCATTCATTTCTTCTTCTTCTTCTTCTATTGTCATAAATAGAGTCCTTTGTGAGAGACACACACACAAACACAACCCTTCCCTCCTCCTCCTCATTGAATACTAATTATATATAGAAAGAAGCCCATTAGTGGGGGACCCCTCATAAAAAATGAGAAGCACCATCTGCTTTCTTTTGGGGGTTCTCTGAGCAATTGAAGCCAAAAAATGGGCTGAAATAGACGGGAAAGCGCTCAAGAATGGCTGAAAATAAGTTCAACAAGGTATGATTTAGGCTGAAAAAGAGCTAAAATAGTCGTAAAGTGCTTGAAAAATTAGTGGAAATAGCTGAAAATTGGTTCAAAATAGCTGGAAATTGAGGTTATGGTCGTCTAGAATAATCTAAAGCACGCCAACGACGCGCCAGACACGTCCTATGGACGCTGCTGATGTATTATTCATTATCACTATCATGTGATAAGAAGAGAAAATAGTGATAGTGCACCACACAAAAATAACACACATTTGGTTGGGAAAATGCGGGGGGTTTTGAGAAGGGAAATTTGACTGAAATTAGTCTAAAAATGACTGATATGGACCTAAAATTGACTAGAAATGCTCCAGAAATGACGAAAAAAGACAGGTACTAGCTGAAAATGGCTGAAATCCCTATGAAAAATATCTGAAATTTATGAAAATCGAGACTTTTTGGCTGAAAATTCGATCTGGAAATCTTAAAATCCACATTTTTACAGGTCTACTCTGGAAATGGAGCTTCGTGTACGGTTGGATGTCTCATGCCCGATGGAAAACGCATTCTTTGTGGATATTCCGATGGAATCGTTCGTGAGTTTGGGAATGGCTGAAAATGACCCAAAAGTGGCTGAAAATTGCTCATTTTTGCTGGAAATTTTTTGGCTGAAAACGGCTAAAAATTTCTCTTTTTTTTGACAATTTTAAGCTGAAAATTCTGGATTTTCCTCGAGATTTTCTATACGATTTTTAGATAAAAATATATTCTTTTTTTAATTGATAAAAGTATAATCTCTACAAAATCCGGGATTTTAAATCCCGATTGACGTAAATTCCGAAGATTAAAAGAAGGATTTTTGGAGCCAAAAAGTAGGGATTTGATAAGATTGAATCGGCTGAAATGGGGCTCAGAAATGACCGAAATTTTGGAAAATATCCGTCCTGAAATGTAGGGTTTAGGCCTTTATTTGTGTCGAAATTCTATGAAATTCAGTGATTCTAGGTTTAAAAACCCCAGAAAATTGAGTTTTTGGATCGATTTTGTACATTTTGGGGGTCTAAAATTCTGAAAATCTAAGAATCCTAAAAATCTGCATATCTAGAACCAGTTTTCTCTTCCAGGAATGTGGCTGCTCCGTGAAGAAACCAGCACCCATCTCTATTTCCACTCTCCAATCACCGCAATCGACCATCATGTCTCCCAAACGGTGGCAATCATTGGAACCCAATCAGGAACTGTGAACGTAGTCAACACAGCGTCTCCAGACAATGTTCTCAAGAAGATCTCACTTCTTCCGCCTCCAGGAGTCAAATCAACGACGATCACAGCTGCTGGAACTGCAAGAGGAGAAGAGGGTGAAGAAATGGAAGAAGACGTGGCGAATTGTGTGGAGAGTCTGGCGATGGCACCGTCGCATCCGTGGTTTGCAGTGGGGAGGAATGATGGATCCATGTGTATCTATGAAATGGACTCCAATGCGCCAAGATCCATTTTTCAGTCTAATCAAATGATGGTAAGAGGGGTTCAGGGGGTTTAAAGTTTCTGAAAATCGCTTTTAAAATGCTGAAAACGTCTGAATAGCTTCTTCTGGACTTCTGACGTCATCTGAACCCATCTAGCATCTTCTGGAGCTGAAAAACTTGTGAAAATGGTTTTTAGATCGTCTACATAGCTTCCTCAGAGCCTCTGACGTCATCTAAAGCCGTTTAGCTGATTCTGGAGCTCTAGAAACGCTCATGTGAGCCTCCCAGAGCGTCCTAAACGAGTCGTTATGTCTAGAATCTCGTTTATGAGCTTCTGGAGTATCCATGTGACGTTTAGAAGCTTCTAAAGGATTCCGATGATGTCTAGAAGATTCTAGATCCTTCAGATGCTTCTAGACCCAATTTGGAAGATTCTGGAATATTCTGATGACGTCTAGGGTATTCTGGAGGGTTAGGTTGACTTCTAGAGACTTTTGGATTATTCAGATCACATCTAGAGACTTCTGGAGTATTCAGATGACGTCTAGAGGCTTCTGAGCTTTTATGGTGCTTTCCAGGGGCTTCTGGACCTTCTAGATTCTGGATTCAGACATTCTGGAGCGTTCAGAAGACGTTGCCGAGATTTTTGAAGCTTCAGAAGCTGTCCAAGAGCGTTTTGTACCTTTGTAGTGGTCCCTAGAGATCCCAAAAAGCGTTATTTGAAATTGATTTCAGAATAGCTAGATTTTTGGAACCTGTTTTTTGGAGTCTCTGAAAACTGCAAAACCTAGAAAAATTGGCTCTGAAAATGAACAATTTCAGTTAGATTTGGCTTTCCAGCTGCTTCTAGATAGATTTTCTTCTTTTTTTCGATGCTCTTATGACCTTTTGAGCTTCTCTAATCTAAGCCTAATCCACTAGAAATGAGCTCTTCTAATAGCCATCATCATCATTATAATAGCCACTTCCCTGTGTCATTATCTCTTTACCCTTTTAGAATACCTAAATGGCTCTTTGTGTATTTCGATGTCGTAACCTCTCTCCCTCCCTATCCCATTAAATGTCGATTCGATTTGACAGACACAACAATAAAGACCCCTTCTCTTCTAAGCCCAATTAACTCTGTTCCTAATTTGCAGGCAATCGTAAAGGTGATCTGGTCGATGGAGGGAAACGCGCCTTACGTCACAACTGGCTCAATTGATGGCACAGTGAGAGTTTTTGATGCCAGGGATAGTTCGTTGGTTAAGGTGAGATTTGGGGCTGGAAATCCGCAAAAAAAGGACCTAGAATGGCCAAAAATCGGCTAAAAATGACCCGATTTGACTGAAAACGACTGAAAATGTCTTAAATATTACGTGGAAATGACCAAAATTAAGAGAAAAAAGAGTAAAAAGCGGCTGAAAATGACTGAAAATTCGGCTTAAAAATACCCAAATTCAGCTGAAAATGATTGGAAATAACCCAAGTTTAGTGAAAATGACTCCAAATTTGGCTGAAAAAGACTCCAGCTTAGCGGAAAATGGCCTAAAATAGACTGAAATGGCTAGAAATAACCCGAAATAGCTGGAAGAAGCTCAAATCTTGGCTGTAAATGATCCATAAACGACTTTAATAAAATCCAGATTTGACTGAAATTGACTGAAAATGGTTCAAAATGACTCGAAAAAAAAGCCAGAATTTGGCTGAAAACGAACAAAAAATTCGCTTAAAATGAGCGAAAATTGACTAAAAATGAGCTAAAAATGGCTTACACCTAAATTCCGCTATTTTCAGGAGCTACACAATGGTGGCGACGAAGTGCTCGACGTCCTGGTCATTCAATCGAACCCTCATCGAATTATGACGGCTGGAAGTGGAGGCGTCGTTCGTGTCTTTGATTTAAATTAAAATATCCTTATTTTTGCTCTCCATTCCCCTGTTTTTGTGCCTTTTTCCGGTTTTCTAGAGCCCCCAATTTTTGTAGTTCTTGTAGTTGCTTTTTTTCGGCTGGAATTATTGCTCATTTTAAGGATTTTTATTGCTGAAAATTTCGTTTTTTTAGAGCCAAAAAACGCGGAAAATTAGCGCTGAAAATCGACTATTTTAAGACGGAAATCGGTCAAAAATTCGTCAATTTTTCACTAAATTTGACCTATTTTTGACGGAAATTTCAGCATTTTCGAAGCTCAAAAATAGACAATTTCAAGCTGAAAAAGTCGATTTCGGACGAATTCCTGTCTGAAATTCATCATTTTTGCACTAAAAAGTCGTTTTTTGGCTTCTAAAAGTCTTGAGATTGGTCAAAATGAGCTCAAAAATTGCTCCAAAATCGTGGTTTTTACACTGAAAAAGCCGTTTTTCGGCTTCAAAATCCTCTAAAATTAGTCATTTTTTGACTGAAATCAACCTAAAAACGTGAATTTCGGACGAATTCCTGTCTGGAAATTCATCATTTTTGCACTAAAAAAGTCGTTTTTTGGTTTCTAAAAGTCTTGAAATTGGTCAAAATGAGCTTAAAAATAGCCAAAATCCCAATTTTCCTTTGTTAGAAATCTCTCTTTAATTCCCCACCTATTCATATTTTTTTGCCTGTTTTTCGTTTTTTTTTTCGTCTTGTTTTGTTATCAGTTATCACTTCTTCTTTTTTTTCCCCGTTTTCCCTCATGTTTTTTGTTATGCTAATATCTGTCGTTTTCGTTTTGGTTGTTATTCTCTATCTCATTTTTCGTCATTTTTCTAGAAAAATCGCTATTTTTTTTGGCTGGAATTTTATAGAAATTTCTAGAAAATTCTGGCTTTTTTCGGGATTTTTTAAGGCCGAAAATTTGATTTTTGACGGAAGTTTTGCAGAAAAACTGAATTTTCAGCCGAATTTCAGCCGATTTTTCTAGAATTTTGGTCAGACGAATTTTGGTCAGACGAGAAAAAAGGATTTTAAAATAAAAAATTGTTGTACTTGAAATTCTTTATTTTTTTGTAAATTTTGTATATGAATCCGGCAAGAGTACGGTGTGATTACCTTCAATTTTTTGGTTTTCTTAGGTTTTTGGATTTAAAATTTGAAAAAAAAACTGAAAATTTTGAATTTTTAAGAAAAAAACATCGAAATTCTGGAAAAAAAATTTTTTCGAAAATTTCTAGACACCTAAAAAACTGGAATTTCAGATTTTTTTTTCTGAAAATCTGGAAATTTTGAGAATCTTAAAATTAAAAAATCTGAAAATTTCAATTCAATTCAATTCAATTTATTACGTATCTGAAATACGTGAATTATATGGGTAAGGCAAAAGAGTTTGAAAAATTTGAAAAAAATTTTCTGAAAATTTCAAAAAAATCACTCTTTTTATCTTAAAAATTCTCAAATTTTCCAGAAACATGGAAAAACCAAATTATCAGCTGTATCGGAACACCACCCTCGGTGAGGCACTTCAGAAGACGTTAGACGACTTCGTCAGTGAACAACTCATTCCGGAGAATTTGTCGAAAAAAGTGATGGACTCATTCGATAAATCCATCAATCGAATTCTCCCGATTAAGGCGAGAAATAAGGTGAAAATTGGCACTTTTTAGTTTTTGGCCTAAAAGGCGCATTTTTTCGAATTTTATGGGCGAAATTTGACTTTTTTAGGTTCTTAAATGAAATTTTCATCATTTTTCATGTTGGAAACCTTTTTCCAGCTTTAAAACGCTGAAATTCGCCCCAAAATAGGCTGAAAATCCTCTGAAAATCATCAAAAAATGCTTAGTCTGTATTTTTGCGTCATGGTGTCAGGGTAGGGTGTACTGCAGACTGGTGCACCGAACCTTACGACACTTGGTTTTTAATTGTTTTAGGGGCAATTTTTGGGGATTTTCAGCGGTTTTTCTCGCAAAAAAAAGCAGAAAAATGTTAAAATTTTGATAAAAATCAAAATTTAGAGCTGAAAATTGCCGAAAATTCCAAAAATTTCCACAAAAAAGCAAAAAAAAATTTTTTTTCAAAATATTTTTTTCAGGTGAATTTCCGCGCTGATAAACTTCGTGCCTATCGCTATTGTGATAACGTCTGGACGTTCATAGTGGAACAGGTCGATTTAAAGGAGGCAATCGAGCCGAACGCCCCGGTGAATCGTCTGAAAATTGTCGCGTGTGATGGACAGACGAAAGGACAGCTTGCCGGTGCTGGATCATCGCATGCTTAGAGAGATTTGGCGCCAAATTTGAATTTTTTGGAAGTTTTTGAATTTTCGAAAAATTTCAATTTTGAGCCGAAAAAAAAATTTTTTTAATTTTTTTTTTGGAATTTTTGAATTTTGCGGCATTTTCTTTGATTTGAATATGATATTTTCATATTTCCCACCGTTTTCTGGCCCAAAATTTGAATTTTTTGCAAAAAAATTTTTTTTTCGAAAATTTTCAAAAATTCCATTTTTTTGTAATTTTTAACCTAATTTTTTGTATATTTCATATATTTTTGCCTCTCATAATAACCTCATTTTTTCCGATTTTTCCCCATATTTTTCTAAGTGATTCTCGAATATTCTGTGATAAAAATCCCTATTTTTCTGTGTTATTTTTTTTAATCAGTGATAATTTGCCCCGCCCCCTAGTGATATATTTTTTGGAAACTTTGGTGATATATACTTTTTTATTGGCTGTGATATAAATAAATACTTTTTTTGATTTTTTGATTTTTTTGGGAAATTTTCAGATTTTCAGGGAAAAAATTTGGAAACATCGAGAAAAATGTCGAAATTTCAGATTTTCAGAGCTTTTTCATTGATTTTAGACAGTTTTTTAGCTTTTAACATTCAGATATTCAATTTTTCGACTGAAAATTTGATTTTTTCGAAAAAGGCAAATTTTGGGATTTTTTGAGGCAGAAACGGCGAATTTCAGATGTAAATTTGAATTTTAATGATTTTTAAACATATTTTAAGCTTAAAAATCGTCTTTTCCAGCTTTTTTAATTTTAAAAACGCTGAAATTCATCTCTAAATTCGCTCTGAAATTCATCAAAAATTAGCTGTCCGCATTTTTGCGTAATGGTGTCAGAGGTAGTGTGCATTGCGTACCGCATACACCGAACCTTACGACACTTTTCTCCAATGCATTTTTGGAAGATTTCTCATGTATTTTCTCGGTTTTTAGGTCATTTTTTCAGTTTTTTTTTCTATTATTTTTGCAATACTGCGCAAATAACCCCTAAAAACCATAAAAATAGCAAACGCGCTCCACCGAACACCCATTTTTCGGTCAATGCGAAATGACTATGGATTCCCGCTCGTTTTTCACCGATTTTTCTCGATTTTTTTGCAATTTTTCTAGAAAAATCGCGATTTTCAGCCAAAATGGAGTCAATGGGTAGTGCGAAGAAGAAGAAAAAGGCGGAAAAGAGTCGAAAGGAGCTAATCCAAATAAAACTCCAAATCGCAAAGCCGGGCAGCAAAAAGTACACTCATTTGGATTGGAATGAGATGTTGAGAGAGAATGTATGCGGATTTTATTAATTTTTTCCTCGAAAAGGGGAAAAATCTGAAAAAAAAAATGAATTTTTTCCATTTAAAACGGAAAAAATCGAGAAAAATCTAAATTTCAGGGAAAACAACGAGATGAGGATGAATTACGCAGATTCTACAATGAGGATACGTTGTTCATGGCGAAAAAGCTCAGCGAAACGGTTGGAAATTTTGAAAAATTCAGAAAAATTGACCTAGAAATCGAAAAAAGCGAATTTTCGAGGTCTGAGGCGTCTGGGGGCTTAAAATTTGCTTTTAAACTTCTTTTTCATGTTCCAGACGCAAATTTCAAGGTTTTAAACCCAAAAATTCAGATTTTTCATGAAAAACTAGCCCAGAACCTCGAAAATTCGATTTTCAGCAATTTTCAGCTCTAAAAATCGATTTTCTTGCAGAAATTGAAGTCTGGCAAGAAGATACGAGTGAATTTGGACGAAATTCAGCATATGAACAGGAATTGTGGCTATGATATGGACGATGATTTCATTGATGATACAGAAGCGGTAAGGGACCGAAATTGGTTGAAATTAGGCGAAAAATGGCTGAAAATCGCCTAAAATAGGCTAAAAAGACCCAAAAATAGGCTGAAAAGACCCAGAATGGCTCGAAATTGGCTTAAAATAGGCTTAAAATTACCCAAATTCGGCTAAATTAGCGATTTTTGGCTTATTTTTCATCCATTTCCAGCTCGAAATCGGTCAAATATAGGCTGAAAATGGCTTAAAAATCGCTCAAATTCAGCTAGAAAAGGCCAAAAATAAGCGAAAAATGACGAAAAACGGACTAAAAATGGCTGAAATTGAGCTAAAATAGGCTTAAAATGCTATTTTCAGCTTAAAATCCCCGAAAATTGAAACAAAAAATCGAAATTTTGGCTGAAAATGGCTCGAAATTCCTGGTTTTTGGCTAGTTTTCAGTCCATTTTCACCTCAAAATCGGTTAAAAATAGTCCTAGAATGGCTTCAAATAGGCTGAAAATGACTAAAAATGACTGAAAAATTCGAAAAAGCGACTAGAAATGACTCAAAATGACCCAAAATACGCTAAAATTGGCTTGAAATCACCCAAATTCAGCTAGAATAGTCCAAAAGTCGTGATTTTTGGCTCATTTTTCCTCGATTTTCAGCTCTAAATCGGTCAAAAAAAGGCTGAAATTGGTCAAAAATAGGCTGAAAATGACTGAAAATTGCTGAAAAATGTTCCAAAATTGACTAGAAACGACTCAAAATGGCTCAAATTGGCTCAAAGTGAACCGAAATCGTCAAAAATAGGCTGAAAATGGCCGGAAAATCGTCGATTTTCAGCAATTTCTAGTTGGGAAATCGCTATTTTTCAGCATAAAATCCCTCAAAAACACGCTTAAAACGCGATTTTCAGTCATTTTAAGCCAATTTTCAGCCCCCAAACCCCTCTAAAATTGACTGGAAATGACCCAAAATGGCTGGAAATAGGCTAAAAATGACGATTTTCAGCGATTTCTAGTTCCAAAACTGCTATTTTTAGCCGAAAATCCCTTTAAAAAGTCATTTTCAGCCAAAAAACACCCTAAAAATGCGATTTTCAGTCATTTTTAGCCAATTTTCAGCCTCCCAAACCCCTCTAAACCCCCCAAAATCCATCATTTCAGGTGGATGACTCGGTATTTACCTCCAAGAAGGGAGGATTCTATGCGGGACGTGGTGAGCTCAAGGACCAAAACGATGTGGACGATGAGGACGACGACGATGATGAGGATTCAGATGACGTGGTGGATTCAGATGAGGAGAAAAAACAGAAAAATCAGCAGAAGAAGCAGCCACAAAAAGAGCAGCAGAAAAACAAGAAGACGTCAGAGGAATCAGAATCGTCGGATTCAGAAGCGGAGCGTCCGCGGCTCGCCGGCGGCCCACCGACCATACGAATGGCCGGAGGACCGCCGAATGGGAAACGGCCGGCGCCACCAGTGGTCCCAGGAGTCAAGGCGTCAGATGCGAAGATTAAGAAGATGCCAACGTTGCATCCAGAATCCTCTGCCACGTCATCAAGCTCATCGGACATCGTCTGTTTGGATGACGATGGAGAGCCACCGGCGAAGAAGAAGCCTGCTACAGCTACAGTAACCCAGTTGACGAAGAAGGTGTCGACAGGCAAGGAGGAGGATAATGTACGCGTTTTGAGCATGAGAAATTCTTGAATTATTGATTTTTTCCTAAATATCTGAAAATGGCTGAAATTCCAATTTTTTGGATTTTCAAATTTTTTGAAAAATCTCATTCTTTGCTCTCTGACAATCGCTGAAAATCTCTCATTTTTTATCTCTAATTCTCTCAATCTCTCACTATCTCTCATCCTCAATCTCATTTCTTTTTTTCTCTATAAATCTGTTTGTATAGTAGCTTTTAGACACTTTTAGAGCATTTTTGGACCATTTTAAGCTGATTTTGACCGATTTTTTGGGTTTTTCCGGCTTTTTCGACCTAGAATTGACCTGTTTTGTGGCTTTTTCGGCGTTTTTTCGGTTTTTCTTGACCTAGATTTTTCTGGAAAAATCGAATTTTCAATCGATTTTGGAGATTTTCAGCCTGAAAATTGGCTATTTTTGGCGTTTTTTGACCTAGATTTAGCCGATTTTTAACCATTTTTGGGCCATTTTTAGCCATTTTTAGCTGGTTTTCAGCCAATTTTGGGTCATTTTCAGCCATTTTAGGTTATTTTAAGCTTATTTTGACCATTTTTGGGTCATTTTTAGCCATTTTTGGGTTATTCTAAGCTTTTCTTAGCTCATTTTCAGCCAATTTCTGTTCATTTTCAGATATTTTTTTGCCTAATTTCAGCCATTTTTGGACCATTTCAAGCACATTTTCGACGATTTTCAGTGAAATTTTGAGCATTTTCAGCTCATTTTCACCCTAAAAATCACCATTTTTGTGACCAGATTACTGTAGCTTACAAGCTAAAATTGAAAAAATAACGGAAATTGTTCATTGTTGACCATTTTGGACCATTTTAGACCATTTTTAGCCGAATTTGAGCTATTTTTAGTCATTTTTCGACCATTTTGGACCATATTAGACTATTTTCAGCCTAGTTTGGCCTATTTAAAGCCACTTTTAGTCATTTTCAGTCGAATTTCGAGCATTTCTAGTCATTTTTAGACTATTTCTAGCTAATTTTGGGCTATTTTCAGCCATTTTTAGACGATTTCAGCGATTTTAAAGCCAATTTTTGCCCGTTTTTAGACTTTTCTAGGCCATTTGAAGCCATTTTCCGATCATTTTTAGCCAAATTTGGGTTATTTGAAGCCATTTTTAAGCTATTTTCAGTCAAAAACACCTTCTTTTTTTTGCAGGCCACATCATCAAATGGAGCTGCTCCTCCACCAACGACACCTCCGAAACTGTCTCCTCAAAAGACGACGTCATCTGAATCCCTGACGTCTTCTAATCAGAAGGCCCTAACAGCAGAAAAAGCATCGAAACTGTTCGATCGTCTAAAATCCCTTGGAAATCGATATAAAGAATCGAAATTGACGAATTTCGACTCGGAAACAATGGAAATTATCCGGAAATACTACGATTTAATCAATAATTCGGCAGGGGAAAAAGTGAATATCGAACCATTGATCTATACGATTGCAACGAATTTTGGAATCACTTCGGAGCAGGTTATGAAGCAGATCACGCAGGCAATGCTTAAAAAAGTGAGTTTTAAGGTTGGAAATTGGGAGAAAATGTCTCAAAATAGGCTAAAAATGACCTAGAATTGCCTGAAAATGTTCATTTTGACCATTTTCGGGCCATTTTGAGTAATTTTAGAGCGTTTTTTGTTTTGAAAAGGGTCGAAAATTGACTTTGAAATAGCTCAAAATTAGCTAAAAATTGTCAAAATTCGATTTTTCGAAATTTTGGAAATTTTCAATTTCAGGCTCCGCCCATTTTTAGGCTCATTTTTTTGCTTAAAAATGACTCAAATCGGCTTGCAAATGATCTAAAACGGCCTAAAATTGCTTAAAAATCGTCAAAAATCGTTTTTATGAAATTCGGAAAATAAGCTCCGCCCCTTTTTTGGGTCTAAAAATGGCCCAAAAATTGTCTGAAAAACGTCAAAACTCGATTTTTCGAAATTTTGAAAATTTTTAATTTCAGGCTCCGCCCATTTTTGGGCTCATTTTTTGCCTAGAAATGACTCAAATTGGCTTGCAAATGGTCTAAAACGGCCTAAAATTGCCTGAAAATCGTCAAAAATCATTTTTATGAAATTCGGAAAATAAGCTCCGCCCCTTTTTTGGTCTAAAAATGGCTCAAAATGGCCTAAAAGTAGCTGAAAAACGTCAAAACTCGATTCTGGAACATTCTGAACATTTCAATTTTTTAAGCTCCGCCCCTTTTTTTTTGGAATTTTTGGCCTAAAAATAGTCTGAAATTGGCTTGAAAATGCACAAAAACGGGCCTGAAAATAGTCGAAAATAAGCCAAAATTAGCTGAAAATTGTCAAAAATCGATGCTAGAAAAACTCTGCAAATATAGCTCTAAATTGAGTTGCGAAGTAGCGAAAATGACCTAAAAATGACGGAAAAAGAGTGTAAAAATGACTGAAAACGGCTCAGAATAGGCTGAAAATGACTTCAAATGTGCTGAAAATTGTTCAAAATGGCAAAAAATTGACGGGAAAATGACTTAAAATTTTGTTGAAAATTACCGTTTTTTACCATTTTTTTTTGACCATTACCGTAATTTTTGGCCTATTTTAAGCTTATTTTGGGTCATGTTCAGCTGGAAATCGACAAAATTTGGTTCAGAAAGTGACAGAGATTGCTCAAATTGAGTTGAAAATGAGCCAAAATGACTTAAAATAGGCTGAAAATCGACTGAAAATGGCTACAAAATAGCGAAAAATCAATTTTTCCAATTTTGCCAAATTCCAGGAACCATCAACACCATTGAAAACTACAGTAACCCCAACTACAGTACCACACGAACAAATCGATTGGAAATTGACACCTAAAGAGCTCCCCTTGATATCTGAAGGGGATTTACAAACGTTGACTACCATAGTCAAATCATGGATCACTAAGAAGAAATTGACGACGGAATTGATGAAAAAATGGATTGACGAGGCGAATCGAATGAAATTCTCGGCTGATCAGGCCAGATTGAAGTTGTAAGCACCCTAAAATCTGAAAAATCGAGGTTTTTGAGCCCAGAAATCGCTGAAAATCGAAATTTTCTTCCTGAAAAACGTGAAAATTGAGGTTTTTTGACCCAAAAATGGCTCAAAATTCGATCTGAAAATCATGAAATGTGAGGGTTCGAAACCCCAAAAATAGCTAGAAAATCCGAAATTTCGACCTAAAAATCATGAAAATTGAGGTTTTTGACCCCAAAACTGCCTGAAAATCGGAAATTTTGACCTGAAAATCGTTAAAATTGAGGTTTCTGACCCCACAAAATGACTGAAAATCAGATTTTTAGCATTAAAAAGGCTAAAATGGCTTAAAATCCATTATTTTCGAGGTTTTTTTGACCCTAGTATACCAAAAAATAGCTAGAAAATGGCATTTTTAGTATTCTGGCCTAACTTTTGGGGTTTTCTAGGCCACTATTCACTATTTTTGATCCTAAAAATCGATAATTTTCAGCTACGAATTGGTCCAATCCGCGCCGGATTTGGATAAATCGACACAGCAGCAACAGCAGGAGAATGGAAATGAGGTACGGTAGGTTACTGTAGAGATTACTGTAGATTACTGTAGTTTTGAGCTGAAAATTGACCATTTTAGAGGCTAAATTCGAGATTTATGGGCTGAAAATCGTCATTTTAAGCATAAAATTAGTCATTTTTGTGCTGAAAATCGTCGATTTGCAATTGGATTACTGTAGTTTTGAGAGTTTAGACGATTTTCAGTGAAATTTTAAGAATTTTTAGGCCATTTTCAGCTATTTTAGTCGGTTTTAGGTGATTTTAGACGATTTTCAGCGCCTTTTCAGTTTTATTTAACCCATTTTCCCTAATTCCAGATGCCAAAACACGAGAGATCCCGTAAAGCGCGAATGTTCCTGCATCAATGGGTCTATCTATCGCGAAAATACGTGGAAATGATACTTCCGACACTGAAAAAGGACCAACCAACGGATCTGTTGGCTCAGAAACAAGTGGCTGCTGTTAACGCGCTCAAAGATGCACTTAAAAAGCAAATTACGCTCTTTGAGAATAAGAAAGAGTGAGTTTTCGCGGTTTCTGGCCGAAAAATGGTCATTTTTGAGCCAGAATAGGCCAGATAGGATATCTTTGAAATTTTGAATCTCCCAAAAATAGACCAAAATTGATCCCATGCTTGTTGATAGTAGTATATTTAGACTCATCTCGTTAAGAGCTTTAAAATGAGCCCAAACACGACTAGTCTAGCTCAACTTTGGGTTTTGACCTACGCGGCGCGGTCGCGTCGCGGTTTGGTGGGTCAAAACTCAAAGTTGAGCTAGACTAGTCGTGTTTGGGCTCATTTTGAAGCGCACAACTAAAGAAACATGAAAATTCTAATTGCAAACACCCTAGACTTATAGATTCGTGGAAAAATTCGAGATTTTCAAAAATTTCAAAACTTGGAACGCCCTGGAAATAGGTTAAAAATGATCCCAGTTTTGTTGAGAGTAGTATATTTCGATTCAGCTCATTGAGAGCTTTGAAATGAGCTCAAACACGACTAGTCTAGCTGAACTTTGAGTTTTGATCGATGCGGCGCGGTCGCGTCGCGGTTAATAGGTCAAAACTCAAAGTTGAGCTAGAATAGTCGAGTTTGAGCTCATTTTAAAGCGCACAACTGAAGAAACATGAAAATTACAATTTCAAACACCCTAGTCTTATAGATTCGCTGAAAATTGGCATTTTTTAAAATTCCGAAATTTTTGAATCTCTAAGGGGTAGGTTACAAGTAACCCAGGCTTTCTGAAACTAGTATATTTTAATTCAGCTCATTGAGAGCTTCGAAATGAACCCAAACACGACTAGTCTAGCTTGAGACTCAATTGTGAATTTCGATCTACCGAACCGCGACGCGACCGCAACGCGTAGGTCAAAACTCAAAGTTGAGCCAGACTAGTCAAGTTTGGGCTCATTTCAAAGCTCTCAACCTAGGAAACTCGAATTTGTCAAATTCATCCGTTTTCCGGGGTTACTGTAGCTAGAAAATTCCAAATTTTCAGCCGCCTCGCCGACGACGCCGTCTACACATTTCAATTCTCGGAGCCAGTACTGTAAGTGCCCTTATTTAAAGCTCACAAATTCAATAAAATGGTCAGAATAGCCGAAAATAGCATAACAAATTGGTTTAGGTCAAAAAATGGCCTATTTTGGCCTAAAATTAACGATTTTGGGCTCAAAATCGGTCATTTTGAGCTTGAAATAGCGAAATGTCAACCTAAAATTCCAAATTTTCACCAAATTTCTAACTTCAGCGCCGCCATCCACCCGTATCTGGAAGATCTTGTCGACTATGCCCTGGCAAATGGCAAGCTGGACGTGGCAGTGACGGGAATAGACACTCTCCATCATGTGATAGAAGAGAAAATCACCAAAATTCAATTCTATATCGAAATCTGTCGACGCCTTCAGAAATTGTCGTTTTTGGCCGTGGAGGAGCCAATGAAATCGAGATTAAGGCAGGCAAATGAGGCGATAGTGAAGCATCAGGTGGTCCAGAATCAGAAGTATCAGATTAAATGGCCAAATGGAATGGAGGAGCCGTCGTTGAGAGGATTGAACCGGGAGCTTCATGGTTGGTCCCTTTTTTGGCTGAAAAATGGCTGAAAATGGCCAAAAACAACTTAATTTCGGTCCGGAACTTGCTGAAAGTCATATATTCTTGCTCCGCTTGCCAAGAGCTTCAAAATGAACCCAAACACGACTAGGCTAGCTCAATTTTGAGTTTTGATCTACCAAGCCGCGACGCGACCGCGCCGCGTAGGTCAAAACTCAAAATAGAGCTAGACTAGTCGTGTTTGGGCTCATTTTGAAGCACGCAATGCAAGAAACATGAAAATCACAGTTTCAAACACGTTGGGTTCATAGAATTGTTGAAAATTGGAGGTTTCACAAAATTTGAAATTTTTGAAACGCCCAGAAATTAGTTAAAATTCAATCGCAACGTTTTGAAAGTGATATATCTTGATTCAGCTCAGTGAGAGCTTTGAAATGAGCACAAACACGACTAGTCTAGCTCAATTTTGAAGTTTGATCTACCAAGCCGCGACGCGACCGCAACGCATAGGTCAAAATTCAAAGTTGAGCTAGCCTAGTCGTGTTTAGGCTCATTTCAAAGCTCTCCATCTCGGGAATCCTAATTTCTCAATTTCATCAGTTTCTCGGGATTAGCTGCTACAGTACGCTTTTTCCAGATTTCACCCGTTCGGTGTTGAAACGTGGCGTCGGTCGTCCATCCCTGGGTCTGAAGACACCTTCAGCGTCCTCATCGCCAGTCAAATATACACTTTCCAAGACTTCTGGATTTCCAACGCTGGAAAAGACGACTTCTGGAGCTGTGACGCCTTCTAGAACCGTCGTCAAGCCTTCTGGAGCTATTGGGACGCCTCCGAAACCTTCTGGAACCGTAGTGACCCCTTCTAAGCCATCTGGAGCCACTACGACGTCTTCTGGAAACGGAGCTGTAAAGTCATCTGGAATCTTCTCGAAGCCTCCTGGAGTCACCACGTCTTCTGGACCCACTACGTCTGCCAAGCCAACCACGTCTTCTGAATCCAAAAATTCTCCAGAAGACGTCGCCTCAAAGCAACGTCTCCAAGCGATGAATCAGCTGGTACAGGTAATTTCGAATTCCGAAGATGACGATGACGTGGCAATAATTGAGGAAACTACATCTGAAGCCAGAAGAATGACTGGACGTCCGCCATTTTGAATTCTATAATTTTTTTTCCTTTTTTGAATTTTGAATTTCCCGCCCCTTTTGGAGAATTTTTGAGCCTAAAAATAGTCTGAAATGGCCTAAAAATGGCCCAAAATAGCTTAAAAATGGTCTAAAACGGCCTGAAAATGGTCCAAATTAGCTTAAATTTGACTGAAAATCAACAGACATCGATTCTAGACAAATCTGAAAATTAGGCTCCGCCCCCTTTCTAAGCCCCGCCCCTTTTCACCAAAAACCAAAATTCCCAAAAAAAATCAATTCTTCCAGGTATACCTGGGAAAATACCTTCTGGCAACTGGCAATTCGACAGTGAGTAGTTCTAATTAAGACTAATTAGCCTCCTAATTAATGCATCCCCGCTTTTTTTTCGGAAATTTTTTTTTTGGAAAACTACAGTAATCCAAAACTGGGATTACTGTAGATTTCCAGATTTTTTTCCGGAAAAAATTGAATTTTTCGTTGTCGTGGTGACTGTTTGGTGATTGGTTTTTGCACTATTTTTTCCCTATTTTTTTGCTTTTTGGTGGTTTTTGGTGATGGTTTTTTTGGCGAAAAAATTCTGAAATTTTCAGACAAATTTTTGAAAAAAAATTCCAGAAAATTCTAGAAAAAATGAGCTAAAATTGGCTGAAAATGGCGATTTTCAGACGATTTTCAGCTTTTCTAGACCTTAAAAATCGATTTTTGGCTCAAAAAATTTCTAGAAAAATTTCCAAATTTTTTTCAAATTTCCCTTTCTTACGGTACTTTTTGCATTTCCCGCGTTTTTTTTCCACTTTTCCCCTCTTTTTCACCTCCCGAAAAATCTCAATTTCATGACCCCTATTCGTTGTTCTTGTGAAGCTCCGCCCCTTTTTAGGCCCCGCCCACTTTTTTTATCTGTCAAATTATCATTAAAAAATGAACCTTAACCCGCGCTATAAATGTGTTGTTTTTGTTTGTTTTTGTTGCATGCTTATTTCACTACAGTAACCCTAGCAAAACCTGCACATCGAACTAAAACTACAAAAACTACAGTAATCCCCTCCACAAGAATAATTTTAGACTGCTGAAATCTGTGACTCGACGAAATATCCGATTTCTGAAGAAATGCTAACTCTCCTTGTCATTGCGGTTTACTCGTGTGGAGTTCCAATGCCGAGTCAAATGACAATGTTTAAAGTGAGTACTACTGTAGTGGCTACAGTAATCCCGGGACACAAAGGAAAATAGCATATTTGAACTCCAGAGCATGAGAGCTTCAAAATGAGCCCAAACACGACTAGTCTAGCTCAGCTTTTAGTTTTGATCTACGCGGCGCGGTCGCGTCGTGGTTGGAGAGGTCAAGTTTCAAAATTGAGCTAGACTAGTCGTGTTTGGGCTCATTTTGAAGCTCTCAGCAAGCTCGATTGAGATATATCACTTTCAAAACGTTGGGATCAAATTTAACCAGTTTTTCGGAAGATTTGAAATTCTGGAATTTTTGAAAATCTCAAATTTTCGATAAACCTACAAAAAAAGCGCATTGAAATCATAAATTTCGTATTACTTTCGTCGTGTGCTTCAAAATGAGCCCAAACACGACTAGTCTAGCTCAATTTTGAGTTTTGACCTACGCGGCGCGGTCGCGTCGCGGTTTGGTAGATCAAAATTCAAAATCGAGCTAGACTAGTCGTGTTTGGGCTCATTTCAAAGCTCTTGTTGAGCTGAAAAGGAATATAGCACTTTCACAACGTTGAGATCAAATTTAACCTGTATTTCGGTAGATGTGAAATTCTGGAATTTTGGAAAATCTTCAATTTTCGATTAAATCGTCAGGAAAAATGCTTCAAATTGTGATTTCCGTCTTTCTTCCGTTGTTTGCTTTAAAATGAGCCTAAACACGACTAGCCTAGCTTAACTTTGAGTTTTGACCTACGCGGCGCGGTCGCGTCGCGGTTTGGTCGGTCAAAAGTGAAAATTCAGCTAGACTAGTCGTGTTTGGGCTCATTTTGAAGCGCTGACAGAGATGAATCGATGTATACCACTTTCAAAGCGCTGCAATGTATGTACAGCTATTCTCGAAAGATTCAAAGTTCTGAAAATTTCAAAAATGCTCAATTTGCAAGAAATCTTTTAGAGAAAAGTGCTTGAAACAGTTATTTTCAAGATTTTTTGTTGTGAGCTTCAAAATGAGCCCAATCACGAACAGTCTAGCTTAACTTTGAAATTCGACCAACGCGTTGTCGTCGCGGTTGGGTAGGTCAAAACTCAAAAATGAGCTAGACTAGTCGGACTTGGGCTTATTTTAAAGCCCTCAATAAGCTGAGTCTGAATTTCGTAGTGTCTAAATACCCAAAATTCTAGTTTCAGAGAAAATCCGCTATTTTCAGAAAAAATAGGATTTTTCCAGAACATTCTCTCAAACGTTGGTCAAACTCGAATGGCGGCGACAATCGCATCGCAACGAATACAACAAGCTCAGAAGATGACAGAAGAAAACTATGTGAAAATCTTCGAGTATTTTTCGAAATTGGAAAAATCTTCCGAAGAGAAAAAGAAGGCTGAGCAATTGGCAAGGCTGGAGAAGATTCAGGAGGAAAATCGAAAGAAACAAGAAGAGAAATTAAAGAAAGAACAAGAAAAACAGGCGGAAAAACAGGCTGAAAAGGAGAAAATCGAAGCGAGAAAACGGGAAGAAAAAGAGCGGAAAGAACGAGAAAAACGGGAAGAGAAAGAGAGAAAAGAGCGGGAAATTCGAGAAATTTCCGAGAGAAAAAGAAGGGAAGAAGAGGATCGGATCCAAGCGAAACGATTATTGGCACAACAGGAAGAGGATCGGAGGAGGAAGAGAGAAGCAGAGGAACAAGTACAAAAAGAAATTGAAAGGCGGGCCAAAATGGAAAAGGTAAGGACACTGACATACAAAAATTTGAGTTTCTGACGTTTTGAGCTTCAAAATGAGTCCAAACACGACTTGTCTAGCTCAATTTTGAGTTTTGACCTACCAACCGCGACGCAGCCGCAACGCGTAGGTCAAAAATAGAATTCAAGCTAGACTAGTTGCGTTTGGGCTCATTTTAGAGCTCCCGATGAGTTGAATCGAATTATACTACTTTCAACAAGTCTGGGATCGCTTTTGACCCATTTCAGAGTGATTCAAATTATTGAAAAATCTAAAAATCTTCAATTTCCAACGATTTTATAAGTAGAAGGTGCTTGAAATGAGTATTTCCGTGTTTCTTCTGTTGTGCTCTTCAAAATATGCCCAAACACGACCAGTCTAGCTTAAATTTGAGTTTTGACCTACGAACCGCGACGCAGCCGCAACGCGTAGGTAAAACATGGAATTCAAGCTAGACTAGTCGAGTTTGGGCTCATTTTGAAGCTTTAAACGTTTGAAATTCAAAAATCGTGGATTCGAGACAATCTGAAAAGTGTGAATTCAGAAAATTAGGAAAAACAACATTCTTGCGAACCAATTTTCGAAAAAGTTCCATAATTTTTTGTTGAGGTGTCTTAGATTCACAAATTTTAAACATAATATTTGGATTATGAAGACTAAGAGCTTTAAAATGAGCCCAAACACGACTAGTCTAGCTCAATTTCGATTTTTGGCCTACGCGTTGCGGTTGCGTCGCGGTCTGGTAGGTCAAAACTCAAAATTGAGCTAGAAATGTCCTGTTTGGGCTCATTTCAAAGCGCAGGACTTGAAAAATGCAAAAATAAAGGTTTCAAGCCGATTTCACCTACCCAGACAGAAATTTTTGCTAAAAAATGTATTTCCCACTTCCTTAAAACCCCCTAAGCATGAGCAATTTTGCTTGAATCAAGTAAAAATCAATATTTTTAGAATCAGAACAGTTTCTGCTTTTAAACAAGCTTAAACACGACTTATTTAGCGCAGTTCTGAATTTTGATCTAACAACCGCGACGCGACCGCAACGCGTAGGTCAAAATTGAAAGTGGACGGATAATAGTCGTGTTGGGGCTCATTTTGAAGCTAAAAATCTCTCAAATCTGTAAATCTAAGTCTCCAATGCTCAAAATCTGAAGCTTAACTGATTGTTGTGCATTCTTTGTCCCGTGATTTTTCCCCGAAATTCAGGAAGCGGCCGAAGCTCTTCAAGGACTCGAAGAGGATCTTCTCATGGACGATGTCGATTTTCTGTCGGAGCAACAAAACAAAGTTGATGAGGTGTGGCATGCGAGCATGTTTCGTTATTATTGATTTATTGATTTTTATGTGATTTCTCTGAAAAATTTCGAAAAAACTATAGTTTTTATAGGAACGAAAAATCGCGGAAGCTAAGAGAGCCGAAGAGCGAGAGAACCAGATAAGAATGATGAGAGCGCAACAGGCGCAGAGACGCCGGGAAGATACACCTCCACCACCACCGCAAATGGTTACTGTACCTCAGAATACGGTAGTTGCACCACAGGTTACGGTAGGTCGATGAAATACGAATTTTCGAACTGCGCGTGAGGGGAGCATCAAAATGAGCCCAAACACGACTAGTCTAGCTCGAATTTGAGTTTTGACCTACCGACCGCGACGCAGCCGCAACGCCTAGGTCAAAACTCAAAGTTGAGCTACACTAGTCGTGTTTGGGCTCATTTTAAAGCTCATAACTTCAGGAATTTGAAAATCTTCTTCTTATTGAAAAGTAAAATCTAGAATTTCCAGGAACCTCAATTCATCCCAGCCCCCAGTTCCAGTTTTTCAGTTGCACCCAAACAAGAAGCAATGGAACAGGTAAAACATAATTTTTAGAAATTTCAGAAAATGTTCAAACAAATTTCAGCCAAGAGACATTCTGAACGCCGCGCAGGAAGCGGCTGGCCTAGAATCCTACAGTACTGTAAAGCAGGAAATTCCAGAAAAATCAGAAAAACCAATGAGCGCTTTTGAGAAATTAGCCTCATTGCGTGGGCGGACGCAATCTGCGGATATGAAGAGAGGCAGCGAGATTCAGAATCCAATTCAGAATCCAATGCAGAATAATTCCCCATTTTTGCCATCAAATCCCCCTACTCCACAGTTCTTCCCTACCGTAACCCAACCCCTTCAACATATGGACCCTCCGGCCCCAATTTTCGGCCAGAATCCCAATTTTCAACGTCAGAATTCTGCTCAGAGCCACCAAATGGTCCCTCATATACCCCCTCAGTCCCCCCAATTCCATGCTCAACAACCCCAAGTCTTCCAACAACGCGGAGCCATGTTTCCGGAAAATGGAACTGGCCAAAATACGAATATGCAGCAGTCTAAGCAAGGTGGGACCCTAATTTTTGACCTTTGGAAGTTTCCAGCTTCAAAATGAGCCTAAACATGACTAGTCTAGCTCGATTTTGAGATTTGACCTATGCGTTGCGGTCGCGTCGCGGTTGTAGGTCAAATTTAGGAAATTGAGCTAGCCTAGGCGTGTTTGGGCTCATTTTGAAGCTAATAACCTCAGGAAGCTAAATTTGAATGAGTCATTTTCAAAAAAAACCCATAGAAATCATTTTTTTTTGGTTTTTTTTTATTCAAATTTTCAGGACCTACTATGAACCAATCTCCGCAAACCCTACAACACCAACAGTACCCAATCAACTCTTATCAGTCTCCAATTCAAAACTCAATGAACAATTCCTCTCTGATGCACACGCCACTGAGCAATAACTCGATGGTTTCTCAAAGTCCCCATCAATTTTCATCTCATCCGGTAAGACGAAGTGTCTGCATTTAAAAAAAATTTGGAGATTAAAAATTATTGAATTTGAACCGAGCTCGTTGAGAGCTTCGAGATGAGCCCAAACACGACTAGTCTAGCACAATTTTGAGTTTTGACCTACCAACCGCGACGCGACCGCACCGCGTAGGTCAAAATTTAAAATAGAGCTAGACTAGTCGTGTTTGGGCTCATTCTGAAGCACTTAATGAGCTGAGCAAAAAGTCATAAGTCTAATTCCAAAAATTGTTCAAGTAAGCGAGTTATGAGCAATTTCAAGTTTTTCGAAAATTTTTCAACGTTGCAATTTTTCATAACTTGCTTATTTTTCAGATTTTCGCAATGAAACTAAGATATTCTTGCTCTATATATCGAAAGCTTTAAAATGAGCCTAAACACGATTAGTCTAGCTCAAGTTTGAATTTTGACCTACGCGTTGCGGTCGCGTCGCGGTTGGTAGGTCAAAACTTGTAATTGAGCTAGACTAGTCGTGTTTGGGCTCATTTTGAAGCTCTCGGCAGACCAAAGATAATGAAATCAATAATTCCAGTCCCCCATGTCCCAACAATACCACACACCACCGTCAGTTGGAATGATGAATCATGGAATGGTCCAAAGTCCTATGCCAAATCAATCACCCCTTCAACATTTCAACTATCCAACGTTCTCACCACAACGAGTACAACAATCACCACAAATGCAACAGTAAGATTAAGGAAATTCAGCGAAAAAAATCGATATTTCAATTTTTCAGAATGAATCGCCAGCAAAATTTGAGCCAACAGAATTTGATGATGATGCAGCAGCAACAACAGAATGCAAATCAGTGAGTTGGATTAAAAAGTGAAAGAGCTTCAAAATGAGCCCAAACACGACTATGCTAGCTTAGATTTGATTTTTTGACCTACGCGTTGCGGCTGCGTCGCGGTTGTAGGTCAAAACTCAAAATTGAGCTAGACTAGTCGTGTTTGGGCTTGTTTTGAAGCTCTCCATAAGTGGAACAAGAATATATAACTTTCAACAAAAAGTTATAGAAAATAATCGAGTTATGCGCAATTTTCAGAAAAAAATTTAACCGAAGAAACTTAAATTGATCATAACTCGTTTATTTTTGGAAATTTTGATCTGCAACCTATATATCTTTATTTGGTTAGAAAAGAGCTTCAAAATGAGCCCAATCACGACTAGTCTAGCTCAATTTTGAAACTTGACCTACCAGCCGCGACGCGACCGCAACGCGTAGGTCAAAACTCGAAATTGTGCTAGACTAGTCGTGTTTGGGTTCATTTTGAAGCTCTTCCTCTTCTAAATCTAAAATTGTTGCTGAAAATTTTGATTGTAAAAGTCCAAGCTGCAAAAATCCAAATTTTCAGAATGATGCATCAAATGAATCACCATCATAACAACTACCCACCACAACCACAATAAATATTTATACCCGATATCTTCCAGGAGAAGTAAAAGAAAAGTGCTAAATTGTTCAAAAAAAAATGTACCGTTGAACGGATAACTACAGTAATCCCACCATGTTTTCATGTTGTGCAATATACCCTTGTATTTTCAGAAAAATTGCTAAAAAATTGCCCGAAATTTCTTGAAATTGGCTATTATGCGTTTTTATTTATCTCATTATCTATCAGTTTTTATTATGAAATAAAATGTATTTTTAATGTATTATCTACAGTAACCCAAAATTTGGAAAATCAATAGTTTATTAGAAAAATTATATAATTATTATTTAAAATGGAATGGATTGTGTGCGTGCATGTTCAGGCATAACCTCCATCGATGCGTCTTTGAACTGCACAAAGTTGCTTTCGTCTTCTACCTGAAAATATTCAAAGTTTGAGATTTCAAAATCTTGATATTTGTCTTAACTGCGTTAAGAGCTTCAAAATGAGCCCAAACACGACTAGTCTAGCTTAATTTTGAGTTTTGACCTACGCGTTGCGGTCGCGTTGCGGTTGGTAGATCAAAACTCAAATGTGAGCTAGATTAGTCGTGTTTGGGCTCATTTTGAAGCTCTCGTCAAGAAAAGAAGAGTTGTTCTATTTTTAATAGATTGCGATCACCATTTATTGATTTCCAGAAGATTCGCTTTACAGAGACTTTTTGAAAATTTCTATTTTTGGACAAAATTACAATGTCAGGGGGGTTTCAAAATGTGATATTCGTAACTTTTGCGTTGTGTGCTTCAAAATGAGCCCAAACACGACTATTATCCGTCCACTTTCAATTTTGACCTACGCGTTGCGGTCGCGTCGCGGCTGGTAGGTCAAAATTCAAAATTGAGCTAGACTAGTCGTGTTTAGGCTCATTTTGAAGCTCAGAACTAGATCAGTCTGAGTTGCATAATATAATAGCTCAAAAAGCAACAGAACTTCCAATTTAGAGGATATTTGTCTCAGAAAATTGGAATTTTAACCATCGGAAGAACTACAAATTCTGAACAAAGAATACCAGAATATAATCCTCACCTCAATAACTTTCTGGAATTTGAGGTCCTGGAATAGGTAGAAATCGGATCTTCTAGTTCCACATCTATCAGAAGGTGCCAGTGCTTCCGTTTCATCTGCTTCGTTTTTCTGGAAATTTCGAAATTTTAAAACTTTGAGACCTCCTTATTTGTCTTAAACTAGTTGAGTGCTTCAAAATGAGCCCAACCACGACTAGTCTAGCATACTTTTGAAATTTGGCCCATGCGTTGCGGTCGCGTCGCGGTTGGAGATCAAAACTTGAAATGTGAGCTAGCCTAGTCGTGTTTAGGCTCATTTAAAACCTGAAAACGTAAGCAGACTTAATTTAATAATATGAAAGGTCAAAAACTTAGAAAACACTAATTTTGAAGATGTCCATTTTAGAAAATTGGGCTTTTAATCAGAACAGGGAAAGTACCTCGCATAACTCCATGATGTTGAGGCGCGCGTCTTTCGGCAGGTGGAGTGTGGATCATGGCGTCGTCCGGATAGCGGTATCTAAAATATATGCTTGGATCAACAGCCATGACATCTGGTTTCCTTATTCTCAGCATTTCCATAGCTCTGAAGTGCTTCCGTGTCCTCTTTCTGAAAATGCCAGTAGTTTTTCATTTTGAAATCCTTCATATTTGTTTTCAGCTCGTTGAGTGCTTCAAAATGAGCCCAAACACGACTAGTTTTGCTTGAATTCCATTTTTACCTATGCGCTGCGGTCGCGTAGCGGTTGGTAGGTCAAAATTCAAAATTAAGCTATACTAGTCGTGTTCGGGCTCATTTCAAAGCTCTCAACGCCCAAAATTTTAATAATTTTACTGAAAAGCTCAAAAACGGAAATTAAAAGTTTAAAAAGTACTTACTTCCTTTTAAAATGTTGTGAGGTGTTCCGGAATTATTTCTGGAAGTTGTTCTTCTCGAAACTTCTGACATCGATAGTATTTGTGTGTTTCTGCAAATTTCAAACGTTTTTGAATTTGAAAGAATTTCGAAGTCGGAATTTAAAAAAAACAAGCATTTTCAGGACACTTTCAGAATCTAAGAAATTTATAGCTTCGAAAATGTTCTTATTCTTCATGAATAAAACCATTATTTTGAGATTTAACTCGCCGAGTGCTTCAAAATGAGCCCAAACACAACTATATTTGAGTCATTTTCATTTTTCAGCCATGCGTCGCGGTCGCGTAGCGGTTTATAGGTCCAAGTTCAAAACCAAGCTAGAATAGTCGTGTTTAGGCTCATTTTGAAGCTCTCAACGCCCAAAATCTTAATAATCTTATCGCAAAGCGCAAAAACGAAAGTTAAGAACATTTTAAGAACTTACTTATTTTCTAAGTTTAGTTCTCTTTCAAGGTTTTAAGGAGCGCATTTCAAATTTTTTTTTTCGTTCTATTCAACTATTTAGCTTGGCACCCTGTGACTTACCATCTACAATTCAAAAAATGGAAAAACGAGTCAGTTTCCATATCATCCAAATCTTCAAATTAATTCCCGGTGAAATTGATCCACTTTTCTTCTTTCTGAAAAAATTTATATTTTAGACATCTACATTTATATTCAATTGAACTTGCTGAGTGCTTCAAAATGAGCCCAAACACGACTAGTTTTGCTTGAATTTCATTTTTGACCTATGCGCTGCGGTCGCGTAGCGGTTGGTAGGTCAAAACTCAAAATTGAGCTAGACTAGTCGTGTTTGGGCTCATTTTGAAGCTGAGAACGTAAGCAGACCGAAATTTATAGCGAAATTTATAAATAGCCAAAAACCAACAAAAAAAATACATTTTGAAGCAGTCCGTTTCAGAAAATTTGGTGGTCCCGTGGTACGCGAAGACGGAGAGTTGTTTGAGCTGAAAATGTGACAAATAAAAAATACAATTCAAAACATTCGGACATACTCTGTCTCCCTTTTCGTATTGCGCGGTCAGCTCATTCATTGCTTTATGAAACTGAATTAAAATTTCTAACATCCCCAAAAAAGGATTTTGGAGCAGCTTGCTCAATAGCAAGAACTTCATCTGGAGCAGCTTGATGAGCTTGGCGCTCAGTTGGATCTTCACCATCAGAAGCAACGACGTCGGGTAAGCAGTTTGATTTTTGTCGAAATCTTTCAGAAGGTTCCAGATTTCCATCTTCATTCGACTGAAAAATTTCAAATATATACTTTTTAAAACTTCTATATTTCCATTCAGCTCGTTGAAAGCTTTGAAATGAGCCCAAACACGACTGTTTTTGGGTAATTTTCATTTTTTAGGTTTGCGTTGCGGTCGCGTCGCGGTTGGTAGGTCAAAATTTAAAATTGAGCTAGGCTAGTCGTGTTTGGGCTCATTTTAAAGCTCAAAACTAGCTGAGTACAAATAATTTCATTTTAGAATGTTCCGTACAAAGGTAACCAAAATATAGGAGCTTGAAGTTTTGGATAAAAACGCTCACAGGGTCAGAAATGTGGTTTTCTCACTTTAAACTACCCAGAAACGCTCTGAAACCATAATTTTAAGATTTTAGAGCTTCTGAGCTTTAAAATGAGCCCAAACACGACCATATTCGGGTCATTTTCATATTTCAGCAATGCGTTGCGGTCGCGTCGCGGTTGGTAGGTCAAAACTCAAATTTCAGCAAACCTAGTCGTGTTTGGGCTCATTTTAATGCTCTCAACGTCAGAAATCCTAAAATTAAAGACTTGAATCTCAACAACCGAAGTTTGAAGAGTTCTGACTGAAAGAATTTTCAGAATACTTACAGTTTTAGATGATTATTATCTAATTTTTTAGATTCAATATCCAAAAATTGAACTGCAGGAATACCAAACATAATACTTAGATTTCTTGGACTGAATTCTGTAAAAAACATTATTTTCGAAAATTTTGAAAAATTTCAAATTTCTTACCGTATTCCATAAGAATCCAATAAATAAGAATATAGATAGAAGAATTTCAGAAAAATATAGAAAAAGAAGACTCCTAAGCACACGGAGTCATTTTAGGGGGAATAAATGAATGATTTTAGGTTCCAAAAGCGACCTATTTATACCAAGTGGGCGGAGCCTATTAGGCCACGCCCCCTTTTGGGGGTACCAGGTACGGATAATGGACCATATTAACAATAATAGAATAATTATTTACACGAAATCCTCAAATTTTCCCCTTTTCCTCTAATAGGCTCATTAAAGCTGAGCAATAAAACCAATTTTCGCGCATGAGCCAAAAAAGGGGCGGAGCTTGCTAATCCTCTAATTGCTGGACCTTCACAGGTGAAACTGACTCCTTTTGGACCTGTAAACAATAATTATTGCTCATATTGTGTGAAAAGGTAGATCGTAACCAATTATTCTCATTATGGAGGGTCCACTAATAGGAGGATTAGCAAGCTCCGCCCCTTTTTGTGCGAAAACTTTTATTGCTCAGCGTAAATAGGTCATTAGAGGAAAATGTGAAATTTCAGGAGTCAGAGTAAATAATAATTATGTATTATGGTCTATTGGTCGTGCCTGGTGCCTGGTACATGGAACCCCATAGAAAAAGGGGCGTGGCGTATTTTTCCGAAAAATTCGGAAAAAAGTTAATTTCCTTTTTTTAACAAATGTATGATGGCTGAGAGCTTCAAACTGTAATGTTTCAACTTTGGCGTGTTTTACGCTTCAAAATGAGCCCAAACGCGACTACTCTAGCTTGAATTCAAGTTGTGACCTACCAGCCGCGACGCGCCCGCAACGCGTAGGTGAAAATTCAAAATTGAGCTAGACTAGTCGTGTTTGGGCTCATTTTTAAGCTCTCAGTGTGCAAAATTCGATTTTACTACTTGAAATTTGAATATACTACTTGTTGCTACAGAAATTGACAAATTTCCAGAAATTCACTTTTCAAAAATCCGTTTTTATGACAAAAGTACGATGTCTGAAGGCTTCAAATTATGATTTTTCCAATTTCTTGCTTTACACGCTTCAAAATGAGCCTAAACACGACTAGTCTAGCTTGAACTTGAGTTTTGACCTACCAACCGCGACGCGACCGCAACGCGCAGGTCAAAACTCAAAATTGTGCTAGACTAGTCGTGTTTGGGCTCATTTTGAAGCACTCGGCGAGATAAATCTGCCTAAACATGACTAGTCTAGCTTAACTTTGAGTTTTGACCTACGCGTTGCGGTTGCGTCGCGGTTAGTAGGTCAAAACTTAAAAATTCAGCTAGACTAGTCGTGTTTGGGCTCATTTTGAAGCTCTCAGCATGCTTAGTTCGAATTTTCATATTTTGAGACATTATTTTCATGGAACAGTGTGATAATTGAAAAAAAACACATTTATTAAAAAAAAAGAAGTTTTCAAATTTTACAAATAAGATACCATAGAAAATCATAGAAAACACATCAATAAAACGAATCTTCTTCAACTTTTGGAATTTTCGAAAAATTCGAAATTCCACTAGAAACTTGATTATTATATTTGGCCATTGTGGACACAACTGGGGAGCGGTGGCTCGACGATGATGATGTTGATGGGCCGGGATTTCTGAAATTTCAAAAATTCGGAAAAAAAATAAATAAATATGAAATTTTTGGATTTTTTTTTTCAAAAATTTTGAATTTCTGAATTTTCGAAAAATTGAAATTTTTCAAAATTTTGAATTTCCCGACTGCCCACCCACCCCCAAGCCAAAATCAAACTCACTGGCTCAATAGCTTCCTTGCGTCTACAGTAGGTCCCCGGTTCAAAAATCTTGAAGCATACTGTACCGGACTACTGTAGAATTTCCCATTCGACGAGACACCTGGATACAGTGGCGGCGGTGACGCCCGTTTTGGGATTACTGTAGGCAGTGGATTCCACGTTCGCGGCTTTGGGACCCTCTTTGGGGGTTCTGGAGCCAATTTCTCGTGTTTCGGCATTTCTAACTCCTCCATTTTGACTTCAGAAGTCGTCAGAATCCCGTCTTCTGAGGATTTCTCAAAAAATCGATAATCGATTGGGCGGAGAGGGCCAGTCCATTGTGGTTCCGGCGGTTTTGGCGGATTCAATTCCAACTGTCTTTGCTGATACTCTTCCAGTTTTTCATCGATTTCGCGTCTGAAAATTTGAGAAATTTAGGCTCCGCCCACTTTTGGCTCCGCCCCCTTTTTTTTTGACTTACCTCGCTTTTAGAAACTCCTCTGAAACGGGCTTCTTTTTTATGTTAATCTTATTCTGGTTCGCTTTTCTCCTCTCTTTTCGATATCTGTAAAATTATTGATTTTCCGACACGAAAAAATCGATAATCGATTCGGATTTTCTGAAATGTCTGAAAACCGCCCAATTTTCGCTATTTTCAGGTTGAAAATTCGAAAAATAGCGATTTTCGGTACAAAAAAGCGATAAAAATCCGAATTTATCGGATTTTTCCGCTCAAAACCGCTTAATTTCAATTTTTCAGACTCAAAAATCAATGAAAACCCGAAATTTCGATTTTTGATCTACTTTGACTAATTTTTTCAAATTATCAATGAGAAAATTGTCTATTTTATCAAATTTTGACATGAAAAACACTAAAAATACAAATTTGTGGCCGGAAAATGAGGAAAAAAGTTTTCGACCGAAAAAATCGATAATCGGCTGGATTTTTGATGAATAGCTCACTTTTAAGGGGTTTTGAGTCAAAATGATTGGAAATGCTTGTAATTTTCAGATTTGTCACTCAAAATCACTCCATTCTGACTTTTTGAGCTCAAAAATCGATGAAATCCTGAAAACTTTCTTTTTGATCTACCTTAGCTCAAATTTGCTCAATTTTCTCGATTTTTAGGTCGAAATTGTTTGAAAATTTCAGATTTTTCAAGATTTTCACTTAAAAGTAGTCCGAAATGTGTCTTTTCCGAAATTCTTGCAAAAAAATCGACAATTGATCGAATTTATGCTAAATAGCTCATTTTTCATAATTTTTTCAGGTTTTCTGGTTAAAATTGCTCAATTCTGGCTTTTAAATGCTAAAAATCAATGAAAACTAAAAATTTCAGTTTTGATCTACTCACAAGTACGGGAATAAGTCTGCATTGGGACGCGGCTCGGCGGAAGAGGATTGCTCAGCCTTATTTTTCGAAGTTTTTGAATTTCCTGCATTTTTTCGTGGTCCTCCAGAGGCTTTTTTGGTATTCTTAGCCTTCTGAATCTCCGCGACGTCTTCTGATTCAGAATCCTCATGTTTTTCATCCCAATGATGCAATATCAAACTGCCAGTCACATTTCCCGACCCATCAAACTCCAATTCGAATTCGTCGATCAATTTTTGCTTTATCGATTTTTCGGGACGAATCGATAATGCAAAATAGAGATCCGCCTTGTCCAAAAGTGTCAAAAATTCGAGTTCATGAAGGTTTCGAATGTTCTCATGGTAGCTGAAAAAATTTGGGGAAATTTTGGTTTTAAAAATTCAAAAATCCACCGAAAATGAGCAAAGTTACGGTAATTTTTAGTTATGGTGGCCTAGAAACCCAAATTCTTGGGTTTTCTAGGCCACCGATCTAAAAACTTAAATTTGTGAGTTTTTTCTCAGATTTTCAGGCGATTCCAGGTACTTTTAGGTAAAAAAACTTCTAAAAAGCAGTAAAAATAGGTGGTGGCCTAGAAATCCGGATTTCTAGGCCACCGAACACAAAAATTTGAATTTCTAGGTTATTTTCACTCCTTTTTTTCCTGAAATTAGCAAAAATGATTAAAATTATTAATTTTTTGACCTTGTGGCCTAGAAATCCGAATTTCCAGGCCAAATCTGACTTACTTGGCCCTACAAGAAATGGGATTTTTGGCTCCGCCCATAAATTTTGAGCATCTCTTCCAGAAATCTTTCGAAGCCAAATTCACTCGATTCTTTGCCACTCGACCCAGTCTTTCCGGATTTTCGCTTCGAATTTGGTTTAAAATGAACTCGAAAATCGCTAAACTTTGATTTTCGCTGAAAATTCCAGATGATTCTTCGGTTTTTTGAATTCCCGCCGCTTCGAAATCATCGTAATCGTCGATTTCTGCAAGAAAAATAAAGAAAAATGGTGAAAAAATGGCGAAAAATGGTCGAAAATTGATGGTGGCCTAGAAAACCCCAAAAACTCGGCCACGGCCTGAAATGCCCATTTTTTGGGGTTTCTCGGGTGGAAAATACCGGGAAATTCGATTTTTAGAGCCGAAAAATGCCAAAAATTAGTGAAAAATGAGGAAAATAGCCGAAAATTGATATTGGCCTAGAAAACCCAAAAACTCGGCCACGACCTGAAATGCCCATTTTTTTCGGTTTCTGGGGTGAAAAATACCAGGAATTTTGATTTTCAGAGCCGAGAAACACTAAAAATCAGTGGGAAACCGAGAAAATTGACCATGGCCTAGAAAACCCCCCAAAACTCGGCCATATTGGGAAAAATGAAGTTTTTTTTCTAATTTTTTTGTTGTATAGACTAAAAATTAGCGGGGAATTTAAATTTTAATTTGCAATTCTAAGAAAATTGACTCTGAACCCCCAAAAAGCACTCGTTGGCCTAGAAAATGCAAAAAACTCGGCCATGACTGTAAAAACGTCATTTTGGGTCATTTTTAAGGGTTTTTTAGCTTTAAGCTTAATTTCCGGTCTGAAATTTGATTTTTCACTCGAATATCCCGAATTTCTCTGATTTTCAGCAGAAAAAATTTCAGCCAAAAATTCAAAACGTTAAAATTTTCAGAGATTTTTACCTTTTTTGATTTCAAATTGCTCATCATTAGATTCTGAATCTGAATCCGGGGTTACATAATCGAAGTGACGAACTGGTTTTCGTTTCCTTCCAGATGTTCTCGGCAACATTTTTTTTCTGGAAATTTCTGGAAATTTTCTGGAAAATTGATATTTTTAGATGTTTAATACAAAATTTTTGGCTTTAAAAATACGAATTATTAGTGAAAAAACCGAAAAAATCCGCAGAAGAAAGGAGGAAAATCAATGAGAATTGAAAAAGAAGAAACGAGATTTGCTGGCCGAGTTTTTGCAAAAACTCGGCCACGGCCAGCCGCGGCCATGGAAGGCGGCCAGTAGTGTCTTCTCCTCGTTTTGGGTGGTTTCTCGTCTATATGGAAGAAAAAAATCTGGAAAATCTTAAAAAAAAAGAAATTGTATTTATTTTTATATTTTTCGAAATATTAATTTTGCTGATTTTCCTATTTTTAGCTTATTTTTCTGTAGTTTTTTTTCCAGATTTTTTATATTATTTTTTAAAGGTTTCTTCGGTCCTTTTCGACCGAAATTCCATCATTTTCCTTTTGAAAACCCTTTCTAATTCCTCTAAAAATTAATAAAAATTTCCAGGTCCGCAATTGTGCGTCGCGGTGTTTGCGGCCAATGCGCCATAATTCATTATTTTTTCGGGGCGCGAGCCCGCCTTTCGGCTCAATTTCCCTCGATTTGGATGAATTTTTCTGAATTTTTCGAATTTAATAAAAAATAGATCGATTTTCTTCAATTTGCATCTACTTTTCCTGATAAAAGCAGTATTAATTCTGATTTTTTGCCGGAAAATTTAATTTTCCACCTGCCCCAATACGTCATTGTGTGTTTCTCCCCGACTCTTATGTCAATAAAATGCTGTTTTTCTGTGCTCTCTCTTTCTCCCTTTTCCTTTTTATGGCTGATATGCCTTTGTTTGTTTTGCACCACCAATATGTAGTTCTATGTGTGTAAACTACAAGTTTTGACAACTTCTAGTGGTCTAAAATTGTGAAAAGCGCGATTTTTTGCATGTTTTTGATAGAAAATTTGAGGTTTTCGAGGTTTTTCAACCTATAATAGTCATTTTTGAGGCTAAAATTGATTTTTAAGGGTTTTGTGATTTCTGAGTCATCAAGAAATTGCGAAATCTTAAGAAAGTTTTTTTTTGAATTTCCCGCCCATTTTTACTCATTTTCCTGCATTTTTCATGTCCCAAAACCCCGAAAAACCGCCTCAAAACCCATTTTTTCGCAACTTTCCTCTAAAAAATTCAAATTTCCCGCCAAATCGTCCCAAATTCAGAGATGGCATGGGCGAATTCGGGCATGCAAGCACTGATCCCAGTGATCAATCGGGTTCAGGATGCATTTTCTCAGTTGGGGACCAATGTCAACTTTGAACTACCACAAATTGCAGTTGTTGGAGGGCAATCGGCTGGAAAATCATCGGTTCTCGAGAATTTTGTGGGAAAGTTAGTCTTAAAATCATGAAAAATTGCTGGAAATCGACTAGAAATGCTGAAAAAAGCGCAAAAAATGACCTAAAATCGGCTAAAAATGGTCCAAAATGACTGAAAACCAAATTTCAAACAGGTGGCCTAGAAATCCAAATTTTAAGAATTTATAGGTCACCAAAACTTGTAAATGGCTTAAAATTAGCTAAAAATGGTTGAAAATGCTGAAAAAATGACCTAAAATAGGCTGAAAATAGTCCAAAATGACCTGAAATCACATTTTCCACTGGTGGCCTAGAAATCCAAATTTTAAGGATTTCTAGGCCACCAAAACTGAAAAATAGCGCAAAATATGCTGAAAATGGTTAAAAACACTGAAAAATTAGCTAAAAATCGGCTGAAAATGGTCCAAAATGTCCAAAAACCAAATTTTCCACTGGTGGCCTAGAAATCCAAATTTTTGGGTTTTTCTAGGCCACCCCGACTGAAAATGGCTCAAAATAAGCTTAAATTTAACTGAAAATACTGA
This sequence comes from Caenorhabditis nigoni, assembly GCA_027920645.1. Classification (NCBI taxonomy): domain Eukaryota; kingdom Metazoa; phylum Nematoda; class Chromadorea; order Rhabditida; family Rhabditidae; genus Caenorhabditis; species Caenorhabditis nigoni. The sequence goes on along the minus strand of CP115866.1, from coordinate 2,720,087 downwards.
AAAAATGACCTAAAATCGGCTGAAAATGGTCCAAAATGAACTGAAACCACATTTTCCACTGGTGGCCTAGAAATCCAAAATTTTGGATTTTCTAGGCCACCAAATCTTGTAAATGGCTTAATATTAGATAAAAATGGTTGAAAATATTGAAAAAATGGCTAGAAACGGCTGAAAATGGTCCAAGATGACCGAAAACCAAATTTCAAACAGGTGGCCTAGAAATCCAAAATTTGGGATTTTCTAGGCCACCAAAATTAAAAATGGCTTAAAATAGGCTGAAAATGCTGAAAAAAGCGGTAAAAATGACTGAAAATCGGCTGAAAATGGTCCAAACTGACCAAAAACGAATTTTTACGGTAAATTTTACCAGGTGGCCTAGAAACCCAACACCTGGGGTTTTTTAGGCCACTAAAATCAAAAAATGGGTCAAAATAGGCTAAAAACTGACTTAAACTGCTGAAAAAAATGAGAAAAATCGGCTGAAAATGGTCCAAAATGACCTGAGACCACATTTTCCACTGGTGGCCTAGAAATCCAAATATTTGGGTTTTCTAGGCCACCAAAACTTGTAAATGGCTTAAAATGGGCTGAAAATGGTCCAATATGGCCTAAAATTCTCCGAATTTGAGGAAAATTGCTTAAAATGTCATTTTTGGCAATTTCAGACGATTTTTATACTATTATCAGTCAAGTTTTGGCAATTTTCAGCTCTGAATACGCTCAAAAACGCCATTATAAAGTCTAAAATTGCCTAAAAAGTGTCTCAAATATGCTTAAAACGCCTAAAATGATTCAATTTTCAGCCTTAAAAACCCCCCACAATGATTTAAAACGATTTCTGGGTCGTTTTCAGTCATTTTTTGACCATTTTCAGCTCAAAAAAACGCTAAAAATGCTCATTTTCAGTTAAAATTTGACCATTTCTAGCTCTATGAACGCTGAAATACACCATTTTAAGATCTAAAATTGCTTTAAAATTGACCCAATTTTGCCTAAGACTCCTAAAAATGACGTTTTAAACGATTTCCAGACATTTCTAAGCAATTTTCAGCCAGTTTTTTTTCCAACCCCGAAAACCCCCCAAAAATCTGTAATTTTCCAGAGATTTCCTGCCACGTGGTTCGGGTATCGTAACCCGTCGTCCTCTGATCCTCCAACTGATCCAGGATCGCAACGAATACGCCGAGTTTCTACACAAAAAAGGACATCGATTCGTGGATTTCGATGCGGTTCGAAAGGAAATTGAAGATGAAACGGATAGAGTCACTGGACATAACAAGGGAATCAGTGCACATCCTATCAATTTGCGCGTTTTTTCGCCGAATGGTTAGTTTTGGACCTGGAAAATTGGCTAAAAATGGGAAAAAATGGGTTAAAATAATATTAAAAATGGTAAAAATGGGTGGAAATGACCCTAAAATGAGCCAGCAATGGGTTTATTATTCCCCAAAAAAAGGCTAAAAATGGCTAAAACTGACCGTAGAAATGCCCAAAATCGACTGAAAATGACCCAACAATTGAGAAAAATAGGTTGAAATCCCAAAAAATGGCTGAAAATGACCCTAAAATTGGAGGAAAATGAGTTAAATCACCCTAGATTTGCTAAAATGACCCCCTAAACGGTCTAAATCGACTAGAAATCGACCGGAAATTGGCTGAAAATGGCTTAAAATGACCCGAAAATTGTAGCAAAATAGCTTAAAATTACCATAAAATCGAGAAAAAACGGTTAAAAATTATCTAAATTGACTTTAAAAGGTCTAGAATTTGTCTGAAAATGTATCAAAAACGATCTAAATCGACTCTGGATCGACTTTTAGACGTCCGGATCATCCAAAATTATAGAAAAGTGGCTTAAAATGACCTTCAAATAAGCCAAAAATAGGTTAAAAAGACCCAAAATCATAGAAAAATTGGCTAAGAGTGGTTGAAAAAGCTCAAATTTGGCTGAAAATGGTCCAAAATTTGTCTCAAAAATTCTGAATTTCACTCTGAAAATGGCTCAAAATTGTCCAAAGTAGGTCGAAAATGACCCCAAAATCATGAAAAATGGCTTAAAATGACCCAAAATCATAGAAAAACTGCTGATAATGATCTGAAATAGGTAAAAAAATGACTTTAAAACCTCGAATTTGACTGAAAATGGTCCAAAATTCACGAAAAATGCTCAAATTTGATTGAAAATTAATCAAAATGACACCAAAATGGCTAGAAATGAGTTGAAATGACTCAAAATTTGAGGAGAATAGTCTAAAATAGACAAGAATTCGACTGAAAAGTCCGAAATTTGGCGAAAAATGACCTCAGAATTGGCAGAAAATAGGTTAAAATGACCCGAAATTGTGGAAAAATGGGTTAAAATGACCCCAAAATAAGCCAAAAACTAGTTAAAATGACCCCGAATTCGGCTGAAAATGACCGAAATCTCTCCCAAAATCTTAGAAAAATGGCTGAAAATGCTCAAATTTGGCATAAAATGACCCATTTTCAACGATTTCAAGAGCTATTTTTAGCCATTTTGGGCTCAAAATTGCTCATTTTCCTGAAATTTACCCCGATTTTGGACAATTTTGGACCAATTTACAGCGATTCAAGGGTCTTTCTAAGTTATTTTGGACCAGTTTGGGGTCATTTTTTGGCTCAGAATTGCTCATTGGGGTCATTTTTTGACTGAAAATGACCCCAAATTCAGTTCTACAGTACTCCAAGCTAGCTAAAATCATTTTTCCAGTGCTCAACCTGACCCTAATCGATCTTCCCGGACTGACAAAGGTGCCAGTGGGTGATCAACCAGCTGATATCGAACATCAGATTCGTGATATGCTGTTAACGTTTATCAGTCGAGAGACGTGTCTCATTCTGGCTGTAACACCGGCTAACAGCGATTTGGCCACTTCCGACGCGTTGAAATTGGCAAAAGAGGTCGATCCACAAGGATTGAGGACCATTGGAGTGTTGACGAAGTTGGATTTGATGGATGAGGGAACAGATGCGAGGTTTGTGGCTGAAAAATGGCTAAAAATGGATTAAAAACGCTCGAAAAACGACCTAAAATAGGCTATTTTTTCCCTACAGTAACCCTCCAAGTACCGTAACCCAGTCAGTTTTGCTTCAAACTCAACAAAACTATGTTAGATCAATTTCTCACATCGCTAGCTTCAAAATGAGCCCCCACACGACTAGGCTCCGCCCACTTTGAGGCTAGAGCGTCAGAGAAGCGAGACACACTGCGTCTCTGACCTCAAAAGTCAAAGTGGGCGGAGCCTAGTCATGATTATACTCATTTTGAAGCTGGTGATGTGACAAATTGATATATCTATAAATCATTGAGGTTGAAGCAAAACTGACTGGGTTACGGTAGTTTTAAAGTTTTGGGGGATTACTGTAGATCATTTTCAGCGTGAAATGGCTCAAAATGGCTAATTTCTAGCGAAATATAGTTCAAAATTGCTCATTTTTACAGAGACATTCTCGAAAACCGCCTCCTCCCGCTGCGTCGTGGCTACGTGGGTGTTGTGAATCGCGGACAAAAGGATATCGTGGGAAGGAAGGACATCAGAGCAGCCCTAGATGCCGAACGACGATTCTTCCTGTCGCATCCATCCTACAGACATATGGCTGATCGTCTGGGGACCACATATCTCCAACAAACACTTAATCAACAACTGACTAATCATATCAGAGATACCCTCCCAACACTACGGGATTCACTTCAGAAGAGGATGTTTGCAATGGAGAAGGATGTGGCCGAATACAAGAATTTTGCACCCAATGATCCGGGAAGGAAGACCAAGGCACTGTTGCAGTGAGTGTTTTGAGTTTGGCTGGAAATTAGCAAGAAGAGGCTAGAAATGGCTGAAAATCGACGGGAAAAGGCTTAAAATGCTCCATAATGAGCTTGGAACTGCTGAAAAGTGCCAGAAATGCTCTGAAAATAGGCTGAAAATGGTCCAGAACGAAGCTAGACGAGTTTGGAACAGTTTGGCTCGAAGTACCTTAAAAATAACTGAAAATTTACTGAAAATATGACAAAATGAGCCCCAATTCAATTTAGATCTGGTGCTACAGTAGTCTGTGCTCACTACGGTAGATTTAGATTGTAGCACTTCTACAGTAATTTCGAACAATTTTGAACCCATTTTCAGCAATTTTAGAGTGATTTTGGACATCCGGACCAACAGACACACAGTTAGAACACGTTTTTAGACTCAATCAAGGCTGTGCGAAATGCGGCCGCGGCCGAGGCCGTGGGTACTTTGCCGTGGACCAATCCGGCCGTTCTTTCGAAAATAAGCTCAGCTACCCAGGTACTACTAGGGCCGCTAGGCCGCCGTACGCTATCTATCTCAGAAGTATCCTTTTTTAAAGTGCCGCGGCCGTTCTGGCACAGCCTTGGACTCAATCTAGGACATCCGGACACACAGACAGAAATGCACTTTTAAACACATTTTTTGACCCCAAATTGCTCATTTTTTGCCCAGAATCTCAAATTGCTCATGTTTCAGAATGGTGACCCAATTCAATGCGGATATTGAACGATCGATAGAAGGATCCTCGGCGAAATCGGTCTCAACGAACGAGTTGAGCGGTGGAGCGCGTATCAATCGTCTGTTCCATGAGAGATTCCCATTTGAAATCGTGAAAATGGAGATTGATGAAAAGGAAATGCGAAAAGAGATTCAATTCGCAATCCGGAATATTCATGGTGTTCGTGTGGGTCTCTTCACACCGGATATGGCGTTTGAAGCGATCGCTAAGAAGCAGATTACGAGACTCAAGGAGCCATCGATGAAGTGTGTGGATTTGGTGGTCAATGAGTTGGCGAATGTCATTAGAACTTGTGCGGATACTATGGCTAGGTGGGTTTTAGGGCAGAAAAATCGCTGAAAATGAGCCCAAAAGCTAGAAAAAACGACCTAAAATAGGCTATTTTAGGCTCTACAGTAACCCCTAGAAAAGTACCGTAACTCGGTCAGTTTTACTAAAAACTCAACGAATCCTAGATATATCTATTCCTCAGGATCCTGGCTTCAAAATGAGTATAAACACGACTAGGCTCAGCCCACTTTTCGAGCTAGAGCGTCAGAGAAGCGAGACACTCTGCGTCTCTGACCTCAAAACTCAAAGTGGGCGGAGACTAGGCGTGTGGGGGCTCATTTTAAAGCGCAAACCATAACAAATTGATCTATCTAAATTTTGTCAATTTTGGAGCAAAACTGACTGGGTTACTGTAATCTTAGGATCCTATAGCGCTATCCACAAAACTGAAAAAAGACCGTAACTCGCTAAAAATAGGCCCAAAAGCTCGAAAAATTGCTCCTAAAATGCACATTCTGGCTCCAAAACGGGCTCTAGCGGACCCGGACCATAACTTTCTTGAAACTAGGTATTTTTGGACCAACTGAATTGGATACGCTAGAACTTGAAAAGCGCTGCAAAATGATGCTAACTGGGATACTGTAGGTTGTCTATGAGCAAAGTTATGAGCCAAAAAGATCGACCTCGTAGCTCAGATGGTTTTTGGATCCCCTAACTTTGCTCATAGACAAGGTACAGTATACCAATTAGGGTCGTTTTGTAGTTCTCTTCGAGTTCTACCGTATCCAATTTAGTGGGTCTGAAAATATTGATTCTGAAATAAGTTATGGTCTGGCCCGCCAACCAGCCGTATTAGGCCCGTTTTCAAGCGGAAAATCGTCTATGAATTGCCCTGAAATTGGTGAAAAATTGTCCGAAAAAGTGGCTGAAATTGGCTTAAAATTGACCGTAGAAAGTCTGGAATTAGACTAAATCAGTCAGCTAGAAATGACCTAAGAATCATGAAAAATGGTCTGAAATCTGCTGAAATTGGAAAAATTCCAGCTAATTCCTCTTGTTTTACAGATACCCTCGCCTACGTGATGAGCTGGAACGAATCGTGGTCTCTTATATGCGAGAGAGGGAACAAGTGGCAAAGCAGCAGATTGGAATGATTGTCGACTACGAGCTAGCTTATATGAACACGAATCATGAGGATTTTATTGGATTCACAAAGTATGGGAGCGGAAAATTGGCTGAAAATGGCTAAAAATTAGCTCAAAATGGTCAAAATTGGCTGAAAAACGCTCTATTTTGACCTAGAACTGCCCAATTTCGACCTAAAATTGCTCATTATGGACCTAGAATTGCTCATTTTTGACCTAGAAATACTCAATTTTCGCAAAAATGTATGAAATCACCAAATTTTGGTATATAAATATGATTGCTCAGCCTTAAATTTAACGATTTTTGGCTCAAAAACGCTCAATTTCCGCCCCAAAAACACAAAAATTGATTGCTCAGCTTATCAGTAAAGTGCCAATTCTAGCTCAAAAATGCCCAAGTTTCCCCTAAAAACCCTCTGATTGCTCAGCCTTAACCTCCCCCATTCTTTTAGTTCTCCAGCTTTTCGGCTGGAAATCCGGCCTTAGTTTTACCGCTTTTGAGCCGAAAAACGCTTTTTTTGAGCTTATCAGTAAAGCTTATCAGTAAATTGTCAAGTCTAGCTCAAAAACGTTCAAATTTCCGCCCCAAAAAACCACTGATTGCTCAGCCTTAACCTCCTCCATTCTTTCAGTGCTGAAGCGAAAGCACATCAACGACAATCAGCCGCCCGAAACGTAGCGAATCTGGGGAATCAAGTGATTCGTAAAGGATGGTTATCAGTGAACAACGTATCATTCGTCCGCGGTTCGAAAGACTCTTGGTTCGTGTTGATGTCGGATAGTTTGCACTGGTATAAGGATGATGAGGAGAAGGAGAAGAAGTACATGCTACCGTTGGATGGTATCAAATTGAGAGATATCGAGAGTGGATTCATGTCCCGACAACACAAATTCGCACTGTTTTATCCGGATGGAAGGTGAGAAATAGATGATCTTGGCTCAAAACTGCTCATTTTGGAGCCTAAAACTGTTGAAAATCAACCGAAACTGACCCAAACGCGTCTTAGCTTATTTGGCCCTCAAAACTTTCAAATTTGGCTCAAATATGCTCATTTGTGATCTAGAACGCCAGTTTTTTATAAAAAATACTTCATTGCTCAGCTTAAAATTACAGATTTTTAGCCCTAAATTGTTGAAAATTGCCCCAAAATGATCAGAAAAGGGGATGCTGACCCTGAAAATGCTAATTGTTGACCCTGAAATTGTGAATATGACTCCAAAATGATCAGAAATGAGGTATTTCGACCTCAAATTGCTCATTTTTGACCCTAAAAATGTTGAAAATCGCCCCAAAATTTCATCAAAAATGCCGAAAAATCATTGCTCAGCTTTAAATTCACGCATTTTTGAGGCTCAAAATGCTCATTTTCGAGCTAGAAATACCCAATTTTAATGGAAAATTCGTCATTGCTCAGCGTCAAATTTATCCCAAGTTTGGCTGAAAATTGCCTGAAATTGACCCCAAAATTGGCAAATTTCACCCGACAATATCTAAATTGCTCAGCCTTAATTTAGACTAGGAAATTGGCAATTTTTTACTTGAGAATACCTATTTTTGACCCAGAATTGCTCATTTTTGACCTAGAAACACCCAATTTCGAGCTAGAAACACACATTTCGGACCTAAAAATGCTCATTTTTAGCTCAAAATTGCTCATTTTTCACCTAGAATTGCTCATTTTTGACCCAGAATTGCTCATTTTTGACCTAGAATTGCCCATTTTTGACCTAGAATTGACCATTTTTGACCTAGAAATACCCCTATTTGAAGAAATTGCTCATCCTTAACTCTACCGTATCATTTCCAGAAACATCTACAAAGATCTGAAACTTCTGGAGCTGGGAGCCAACAATTTGGACGAAGTGGAAGCCTGGAAAGCCTCATTCCTCCGTGCCGGAGTGTTCCCCGAGAAACAGACGCAACCGGTTCAAAATGAAGAAGAACAACAGATGACGTCACAGGAGACGTCAATGGATCCACAGTTGGAGAGACAAGTGGAGACGATTCGGAATCTGGTGGATTCCTATATGCGGATTATCACTAAAACTATCAAGGATCTCGTGCCGAAGGCTGTCATGCATTTGATTGTTAATCAGGTGCGGTTGGGGGGCTGAAAATGGCTGAAAATCTTTTAAAAATGATCAAAAAGACGGTTTTTGAGCTGAAAATGGTCTGAAAATCCTTTTTTTCTCGAAAAATAGGACAAAAATAGCTAGAAATGAGGCTCCGGGGACATTTTAGAAGCCAAATAAGGGATGAATCTATTCCTCAGGATTCTGGCTTCAAAATGAGTATAAACACGCCTAGGCTCCGCCCACTTTGAGGCTAGAGCGTCAGAGAAGCGAGACACTCTGCGTCTCTGACCTCGAAACTCAAAGTGGGCGGAGCCTAGTCGTGTTTGGGCTCATTTTGAAGCTGAAATTATGGGAAATTGATGTATCCGAGTTTCGTTAAGTTTGAAGCGAAACTGATTCGGTTACGGTAGTTGTCCAACTGGTCATTTTGGCAACCGGACGTTCTAGAACTGTCTATTTCGCAACCAGTAGTTCTAGAACCGTGTCGTTTGGCAACCGGACATTTTAGAGCCAAGTAATTTCGGAACCGTACATTTCGCAACTAGTCATTCTAGAACTGACCATTTCACGACCGGACATTCTAGAACACGTCATTTCGCAACCGGATCTGTTAGAACTGCTTGTTTCGCCACCAGGCGTTCTACAACTGTAAATTTCGCAACTGGACGTTCTAGAACTGCTTATTTCGCAACCGGACGTTCTAGAACCCGTCATTTCGCAACCGGACGTTTTAGAACCGGTCATTTTTCAGACGTTTTAACTGCACTTTTCAGAACGGTTGCGAAATGACTCGGTTCTAGAACGTCCGGTTGCGAATGGACCAAAACGGTCTGGAATCGCCTTAAAACGGCTTATTTTGACTCTAGAAACCTGCCTAATTACCCTAATTACCACCTAATTACCCTCCTAATTGCAGGTAAGTGAATTCATGAAGGACGAACTGCTCGCTCATCTCTATCAATACGGTGATACGGACGCCCTAATGGAAGAATCGGCTCAAGAATCGCAGAAACGAGAGGAGCTGCTCCGGATGTATCACGCGTGCAAAGAAGCCCTCCGAATCATTTCTGAAGTCAACATGTCGACATTGGCGTCTGCTGAATCCGCTCCGCCCCCTCCGATGCCTTCCAACGACTACAGACCACAGATTCCGAGACAGGCGCCCGCTCCACCACCGTCTGTGGCACGGCCTGCGCCGGTGCCACCGAGGGGAGGGGCTCCAGGAGCACCGATGATTCCGGCGTAAGTGTGCCTCTTTTAGAAGGGCAGGGGGATTCTGAATCCCGGATTCGGACAAATCTGAAAATTCCAAAAAAAAATATTTTTTTTGAAAATTTGAAAAATGAAATTTTCTAGTTTGAAAACTAAGACATTTCGCAACTACGACATTTCCCAACTATGACATTTCGCAACTAGGACATTTCGCAACTATGACATTTCGTAACTAGGACATTTCGCAACTAGGACGTTTCACAACTGTGACGTTTCGCAACTGTGACACTTCACAACCGCGACATTTCGCAACTATGACATTTCGCAACTATGACATTTCGCAACTATGACATTTCACAACTATGACATTTCGCAACTGTGACACTTCACAACCGCGACATATCGCAACTATAACATTTCGCAACTATGACATTTCGCAACTATGACATTTCCCAACTATGACATTTCGCAACTAGGAAATTTCGCAACTTTGACATTTCGCAACTAGGACATTTCGCAACTATGACATTTCGCAACTATGACATTTTGCAACCACAACATTTCCCAACTAGGACATTTCACAACTATGACATTTCCCAACTAGGACATTTCGCAACTATGACGTTTCGCAACTATGACGTTTCGCAACTATGACATTTCGCAACTATGACATTTCGCAACTATGACATTTCGCAACTATGACATTTCGCAACTATGACAATTCGCAACTATGACATTTCACAACTATGACATTTCGCAACTAGGACACTTCGCAACGACATGGTCAAAAAAATTTTTTTTTCGAAAATTTCAGATTTTTTGAAAATCTGAAATTTTCAGATTTTTTGAAATTTTGAAAAATCTGAAAATCCAAAAAAAAATAATATTTTTCGAAAAATAGAAAAATCTGAAAATTGCAAAAAAAAATTTTTTTGAAATTTTTGAAAAATCCAAAAATCGGGATTTTCAAATTTTCGGATTTTTCAAAAATTTGAATTTCCCGCCAAAAAAATATCTTAAAAATTCAAATTTTCCATTTTCAGCCGCGTCCCAACCCCATCCAATGGTGCTCCCGAGATACCGGCTCGTCCAAATGTGCCAAAACGACCATTCTAAGCTATTTTGCCCCCTGCTGGCCTAGAAAAATTTCTAGGCCATCGATTTTTCCGTTTTCTCAAATTTCAACTTCTCTAACTTTGTCTCCGCCCATCCATCATCATCCTAGTCTCCGCCCCCTTTTTTCCTATATCGCATCCATATTTTTCCCCTTTTTTACACATATTTTGTCTTTTATGGCCCCCGAAAATTTTATTGTGATGATTCCATTTTTTGCTATCTTTCTGTGTAAAAAATTATATCCGAAAAACTATGATTTTTGTGATTTTTCATTTTTCCCATGTAAAAACCGATATTTATATGAAGAAATGCGTTTATTTTAGACTCTTTTAGCTTCTAAACTACAAGAAATGCAAAAACTACAAAAAAAAAACGAAAAAAATTGACCGAAAAATGGCTGAAATTCGATGAAAAATGAAATTGTCGTCAAATATGGTGCATCGGACGCAATCACCAAAACTCTTGTAACTCGCTTAGATTTCCTTCAAACTCAACAAAAATAGGACATATCAATTTATCACATCGCTAGCTTCAAAATGAGCACCAACACGACTAGTCTAGCTCAATTTCAAGTTTTGACCCACCGGCCGCGACGCGACCGCAACGCGTAAGCCATAACTCAAAGTGGGCGGATCCCAGGCGTGTTTACACTCATTTTGAAGCTAACGTTGTGAGAAATTGATCTAACATAGTTTTGTTAAGTTTGAAGCAAAACTGACTGGGTTACGGTAGTTTTACTGTTTTGGGAGACATCGGTATCGTAAAAGTACCGTAGCTCAGTCAGTTTCAATTGAAACTCTACAAAACTCTGATTTAGCGATTTTTGATGCTTCGGGCTTCAAAATGAGTATAAACACGACTAGTCTAGCTCACATTCAAGATCTGACCCACCAGCCGCGACGCGACCGCAACGCGTAGGTCAAAACTCAAAATTAAGCTAGACTAATCGTGTTTATACTCATTTTGAAGCCCAAGACATAAGAAATCGTTATATCTTAAAATTATTGCATTTGAAGCCATACTGACTGAGTTACGGTAGTTTTACTGTTTCTTAGTGAATACTGTAGATGGGAATGCTCAAAATGGGCGGAACTAAGTCGTGTTTATACTCATTTTGAAGCTGACAATGTGACAAATGCATTGAATATAACAACAATTGAATTGGAACACATTTAAACAAGTTATGGTAAAAACAAACAATTTTGACAATAAAAACACTTCATTTACACTCCATCTTCCCCCATTCCCCAACATCAATTTCGAAATAAAAGATATGGTCCATTATATTATACAGTAAGACAGAGTTGCTACAGTAATCCCCATCGGCTTCAGCGCAGATTTTGTAGTTCGATAATTGCCACATTTCTGATGGATACCAAATTTCAGTTCCATCGTGAAAAAGTGCGAATGGACCGATTTTTGGGGGGAGATGGGGGATTGGGTCCCGCCCATTTATGACACGGAAGGAATATGGAAATATTGATTCTCTCCATGCGGAATGATCGTAATCCGAGACTCTTGGTTGGCCGAAAGTGATTAATTTTATACGGGACGGAGGAAATAGGTCGAGATGAGCAATGTATGATGTGGTTACGGTGGCTAGAGCTCCGCCCAGTGATATTCCAGTGATCTGGAAATTGTACCTTTTTATTGGTGTTAAATTCCCTACAAAATGATATAATTTTCATTGTTCTGGGACAATTTTGAAAAAAGTTATGCGCCTTTAAATTTGGAACAGTCAATTTTTTCGCCTGCGTCCAACTAAAAACCTTCCAACTGCCTGAATTTTGAAATAAACACAGTTTTCTTTTTGGATTTGAACTTGCCATATTTTCAGCTTCAAAATGAGTATAAACACGAGTAGGCTCCGCCCACTTTTGGGCTTACAGTAACCCCTTCCTCCATCCCTCTCCCTCGATTTCGTAAAACTACGGTAACCCAGCCAGTTTTGCTTCAAACTCAAAAAAAATAAAAATATTCGAATTTCTCATGTTGCGGGCTTTAAAATGAGTATAAACACGACTAGGCTCCGCCCACTTTGAAAAATTCGGACCCCCATGCGCCTTTAAAGTCAAATTTCAGAATGGGCGGAGCCTAGTCGTGTTTATACTCATTTTGAAGCTCTCAACGAGACAGATTGGTTTTTTAAATTTTCATTTAAATTGAGCGAGAACTAAGCGAGTTACGGTAATTTTTAAAAAACGGAGGCTAGAGTGCAGAGAAACGAGACACACTGCGTCTCTGACCAAAGTATGCGGAGCCTAGTCGTGTTTATACTCATTTTAAAGCTCACATGATGAGAAATTGATATATTTGAGTTTTGTGAAGTTTGAAGTAAATCTGACTGAGTTACGGTAGTTTTACGGTATCGGGGGAGGGGCTGGGGGTAAGGGCTATTGTAGATCCGGAAGTGGGCGGAGCCTAGTCGTGTTTGGGCTCATTTTGAAGCTCTTGACCTCTAAAATTTCAATTCCCACATTGCTTACCCATAATTCATAATCCTGAGTCTCCGGACCCAAAACTTCCCTGACACCTTTTTCCATTCCTCCATTCCAAAGTAAATGAAACGCATTGTAGAAATATTCATAAATTTTTCCATGATTGAAAAATGGTTTTAAACCTCTGCAAATTGGATTACTGTAGTTTTTTACATACCTACAGTATACCTATGGTACTGTAGTAACTGTTCGAGTAGCTGAAATATGCCAATCGTACCCCGGAATCCCATTGTAATCACTTTTTCAACGTCGTCAATGCCAATGTAGGCGTGGCAATTTGAGGAGAAAATTGGTCCAGAGTTATAATCGATTAAATGCATTTGATCAAGAAAATATGCAATCCAAGAAGTCGTGATTCCGATGAGAGCTGAAAATTTCGTTTTCTTAAAACTACCGTAACTTTCTCAGTTTTTGTTCAATTGTATTAAAATTTCAAGATACCAATTTTTCTCGTGGAGAGCTTCAAAATAAGTATAAACACGACTAGGCTCCGCCCATTTTGAAAATCGACGTTAAAGGCGCATGGGGTCCGAATTTTTGAAAGTGGGCGGAGCCTAGTCGTGTTTATATTCATTTTGAAGCTGACAACGTCCGAAATACAGAAACATTGATTTTATTGAGTTTGAAGCAAAGCTGACTGAACTACGGTACTTTTACAGAATTCTGGAGATTACTGTAGCTTGGGGTTCTCAGAATGGGCGAAGTCTAGGCGTGCTTATACTCATTTTGAAGCTCGCATGATGAAAAATCGATATATGCAGGTTTCAGCGAGTTTGAAGCATAACTGACCGGGTTACGGTACTATTAAAAACTCACTTTCAGTCTCCGTGGAGCATTTCACTGAATAAGTGTTGACGATTCGAATATTGGGAAGGACTTTTCTGGAAAATTATCGATTTTTTTCATTTTGAGACTCAAAAATTCAAATTTCGCGCGCTTGTAGCTTTAGAATGAGTATAAATAAGCCTCTGAACGAGTGGACATCTACACTAACCCAGGAACCTGTAAAATGTACCGTAACCCTGTCAGTTTTGCTTTAACCTACTTGAAAACTAAATTTTCAATTTTCTCACAATGCCAGCTTCAAAATGAATATAAACACGACTAGGCTCCGCTCACTTTGAAAATCTCGGACCCCTATGCGCCTTTAAAGTGAAATTTCAAATTGGGCGGAGCCTAGTCGTGTTTATACTCGTTTTGAAGCCCAAAACATAAGAAATTGATATTTCAAATTCTCAGTAAGTTTAGATGAAAACTACACGAGTTACGGTAGTTTCAAGTTCTTTGTGGTTGAGGATTACTGTAGTTTTTGCAGTTTTCGAGCTAAACCAGTCGTGTTTAGGCTCATTTCGAAGCTCTTGGCGCGATGAATTCAAAAATTTACTTTACACACGCCAGTGGATTTTCAGAATACGCTGCCGCTGCAATCGGTAGCATATTGTGCCTCGCGAAAGTCTCGTTGTAGGGAATGGAAATGTTTCGAGTGTCCGGGCAGTTTAGGATTTTCTGAAATACTTATTTTTGAATTAAAGCTCAAAATTTGAATTCAGCAGACAAAGAGCTTCAAAATGAGCCCAAACACGGCTAGGATTGCTCATTTTTGAAAATTTCGGGTTACTGTAGTTTTTGTAGTTTTTGAGCTAGACTAGCCGTGGTTGGGCTCATTTTGAAGCTCTCATCCTGCCGAATTCAAATTTTCTAAATTTTTTGACTTAAATCAATCCATTTCACACAAAATGGTAAAATTCCACAGCGATCGAACATTGGACAGTAAACCTCGCCCTTTTGGATGCATTTAGAGCAGGTTCCCAGGGAAATTGCAGTTTTGAAATTAAGAATGAGCAATATGAGAAAAATTATCAAAATCATTGAGATTTTCAGCTGTGAAATGGCTTTTTTTTTGAAATTTTTTGTTGAAAAACACGATTAGGCTCCGCCCACAAATGAAAAATAATTGCTCACCTGTTCAAATATTATGACATTTTGAGACTTCAAAAGACACTGATTTTTCTGAAAATTGCAAAAAAAAAGAATATAACAAAAATCTACCGAAAAGGAATCCCAAGATTTTCAGATTAAAATTTTTGCTGAAAATTAGATTTCTGGAATTTTCTGGAAAACGACTTGAAAAGGCTCAAAACTATTTTTAAATTTTGCTTTAGCGCATTATTAGCTTCAAAATGAGTATAAACATGCCTAGGCTCCGCCCACTTTCAAAAATTTGAATCCCCATGCGCCTTTAAAGTGAAATTTCAAAATGGGCGGAGCCTAGTCGTGTTTATACTCATTTTGAAGCGCAAATCAAAAGAAATCGATATATCTAAGTTTCATGTAGTTTAAAGCAAAACTGGGTGAGATACTGTGGTTTTACAGTTTTCAGGTTACTGTAGATTCGAAAGTAGGCGGAGCCTAGTCGTGTTTGGGCTCATTTTGAAGCTGAAAACGTGCGGTGTTAAATTCTGTAAAGAAAATTTAGTTTGAATTAAAATTTAGCAAGTTAGAAGGCTTTTAAATTCCAAAAAAGTTTTTTTTTCAAAATTTCCCATAACCATAAAAATGTTTTCCGTTTTTTTCGCTTTATTCGATTAAGCAATTCTGTATAAAACTAGATCCCGTTTCAGATTTTTCCAGAAAAATGAAAATTTTCATTTTTTCAATTTTCCTAATTTCTCAAATTTCGGGACTTTCGAAATTCCATTTTAATGGGAATTTTGGCTGCAAATTGGACACTTTTTGCTACCGTATCGAGGTCTATGAGCAAGATTGGATGTGAGTGGTTACTGTGGGAAATTTGAAATTTTTGAAAAAAAATTTAATTTAAAAAAAAATAATTAAAAAATAAAAAAAAAAAAAATTTTTTAATTAAAAAATTAAAAAAAAAAATTAAAAATTAAAAAAAAATTTTAAAAATATATTAAACTTTGAAAAATTTTTTAAATAAAAATTTTTAATTTTTCAGCGAAAAATCGGACGATTTGCTGACCAATGGTCCTGAAATTGTGTCCCACGCCCCTCATAAGTACAGTATCGATGCTCAGGATACAAGTGACGGTGTGGATTTGGAGGTAATTTGAAATTTTTGAAAATTGAAAATTATTTTTTCAAAAACTGGATTACTGTAATTTTTGAAAAAATTCAAAATTCCAGAGAAAATTCGAGATCTACATAATGGTCCATCACAATTGTACCAGCAATGGAAAACAGAAGAAATTGAGATATTTCTGGGGAAAATACAATATTGATGTTTGGTAAGAGAGGATTACTGTAGGAATTTTTTTCTGAAAAGTACCGTAACCTCGTCAGTTTCGCTTCAAATTGAACAAAACTTGGATAGTTTAACTTATCATGATACGGGCTTCAAAATGAGCCCCCACACGCCTAGGCTCCGCCCATTTTGAGGCTAGAGCGTCAGAGAAGCGAGACACACTGCGTCTCTAACCTCAAAACTCAAAATGGGCGGAGTCTAGCCGTGTTTATACTCATTTTAAAGCTGGCATTGTGAGAAATTGATATAGCAAAATTTCGTCAAGTTTGGAGCAAAAACGACAGGGTTACGGTAGTTTTACCATACCGACTCCCACAAAACTGTAAAAGTACCGTAACACAGTCAGTTTTGCTTCAAACTTGACAAAACTTAAATACGTCGATTTTTCACAATGCAAGCTTTAAAATGAGTATAAACACGACTAGGCTCCGCCCAATTCAAAAATTCGGACCCTATGCGCCTTTAAAGTGAAATTTCAAAGTGGGCGGAGCCTAGTCGTGTTTATACTCATTTTGAAGCCCGCATCATAAGAAATTGATATAAATTAATTTTTTTGGGTTCGAAGCAAAACTGACTGGGTTACGGTACTTTTACGATATTAACATCCCCTAAACTGTAAAACTACCGTAACTCAGTCGGTTTTGCTTCAAACTTGACAAAACATAGATACATCAATTTCTTATGAGTTGGGCATCAAAATGAGCATAAACACGCCTAAGCTCCGCCCACTTTGAAAAATTCGCACCCCATGCGCCTTTAAAGTCGAAATTTCAAAATGGGCGGAGCCTAGTCGTGTTCATACTCATTTCGAAGCTCGCATCACGAGAAATTGATACATTTAAATTTTATTAAGTTTGTAACAAAACTGACTGGGTTACGGTATTTTTGCTTTTCTGGAAATTCGATTTTCTGGAATTTTCAATTATTTTTTCAATTCCAGGGAGGTCAAGGAGAGCAAAGATTTGGAGTTGTTCGACAAAGGAGATGACGTTTGAAATTTTTTCTCGAATGTTAATTTCCTGAATAAAGATGTTTTTGCAAAGTTACAAGAATTCGAAAAAAATTTTGGTCTACAGTAATCCTACGGTAACCGGATCAGTTTAGCTTCAAACATAACAAAAATGAGATATATCAATTTGTCTTTTTGAGAGCTTCAAAATGAGCCTAATCACGACTAGGCTCCGCCCACTTTGAAATTTCCCTTTAAAGGCGCATAGGGGTCCTAATTTTTCAAAGTGGGCGGAGCCTAGTCGTGTTTATACTCATTTTGAAGCCCAAATTATGAGAAATTGATATATCCTAATTTGAAGTAGCTGGAAGCAAGTCTGGTTGGGTTACGGTAGTTTTACGCTACTAACTACCCGCAAATCTTTAAAAATACCGTAACCCAGTCAGTTTTGCTTCAAACTCAACAAAATTTAGATACCGTAAAACCTGTATTAGAAGAGCATTCTTGTTCCAAGTTACCTCCGTACTATTACATGGGCTCTTCAATTAGAGGTTTTACAGTATTTTTTGACCGCTACACACGCAGTCTCATTTTACGAAAAATAAAAAACTGGGCCGTTATTCAGTTAAACAGCCAACAGAGAAGGCCTTCTCAGAGTATGCCATGCAAACAACACAGGGGGCGCCATTAAAACGCGCGCCCGACATTTGTCGGGTTCCGCGCCCCACTATGTTTTGTGTGCAAAAGGGGCGGAGTCTGGAGGCACTCTTGTTTGGAATGTTCTAGGAGACGTCAAAACTAGAATTTTTCAGAAATTCAAAATGTTAACATTATCTACATAAAATTTCCTATTAATTGGTATAATTTTCATAGACACAGGACTACTGTAAGCTGAGTTATAGATTGAAAAGAGACATAACAAAGGAATATTAGGTGTAAAATTTTTGGAAGACTCCAGAAGACGTCAAAACTAGAATTTTCAATAAAAACTAGAATTTTCAATAAAAAATCAAAAAGTTTAAATGATCTGCGTAGAATTTCCTATCGACTGCTATATTTTTCATGAAAATTGGACTACTGTGAGCTGAGTTAAAGATTGATAAAGAGCACAACAATAGAAAAAAAAGTGACGACTGTTGAGAAGGTTCTAGAAGACGTAAAAATTAGAATTTTTTAGAAATTCAAAAAGTTAAAATGATTTGCATAAAATTTCCTATCGATTGGTATATTTTTCATAAGAGCAAAGTTACTGTAAGCTGAGTTATAGATGGAAAAAGAGACACATCTAAGGAAAAACGGGTGTTAAATTTTTTGGAAGGCTCCAGAAGACGTCAGAACTAGAATTTTCGAGAAATTAAAAATGTTGAAATGATCTACATGAAATTTTATATCGATTGATATTAAATTCATAACAATTGACTAATTGGGGGCTGAATTGTGTGCAATTGTTTTCAAAGATACGCTTTCACACTTTCGCAAGTATTGTGAAAGTACCGTAACCCTCTTAGTTTTGCTTCAAATTACACCAGACTTTGATAAGTCAATTTGTCATGTTTTGCGCTTTAAAATGAGTATAAACACGACTAGGCTCCGCCCAATTTGAAATTTCACTTTAAAGGCGCATAGGGGTCGGAATTTTTCTCCGTTTTTTTCAAAGTGGGCGGAGCCTAGGCGTGTTTATACTCATTTTGAAGCCCGAATCATAAAAATTCTATATATTTAAGTATCGTTGGATTTGAAGCAAAACTGACTGGGTTACGGTACTTTTGACAAATTTTCAAAAAACCAATAATTTATTCATGCTAAATTTCAATTTATTCACATTTTCGGGCATCCTTGTGATCCCCAATCAGGCATATTAATATCAAAATAGGTCAAATGATCGGGTGGATAGGAATCCAGCTGTCTGTTACTACAGTATAGCCCATCGGCTTCGGCACAAATGTGATACGGATCGGTGGTCGACATGTTGTTGTTGTACCTGCAAATAAAATGTTGGGTTTTGAGATTTCGTGTTTGAAATTTAAATATTTTGAATCACCATGAAAAGAGCTTCAAAATGAGTATAAACACGCCTAGGCTCCGCCCACTTCCGCATCTACAGTAACCCGCCCCCCCTGTTATATGAAAAAGTACCGTAGCCCAGTCAATTTTGCTTCAAACTCACTGAAATTAACAAATATCAACTTTTCATGATTTGGGCTTCAAAATGAGTATAAACACGACTAGGCTCCGCCCATTTTGACAAATTCGGACCCCCATGCGCCTTTAAACGGGGATTACTGTAGATCAGGAAGTGGGCGGAGCCTAGTAGTGTTTGGGTTCATTTTGAAGCACAAGACATGCAGAGTTAAAATCCGTAAAATAAAGATAGTTTGAATCAAGATTTAGCGAGTTACAAAGATTTTATTTGAAAATGTTCCTAAAAAATCTATAAAAAATCTAATTTTCACTTTAAAGGCACATAACTTTTTTCAAAATCACCTTAGAAATTTGAATTTTATACCACTTTAAAGGAAATTTCAAGAGCTACGATTTGATATAATTTTTAACAATTTCAACTGATTGTGAAGAAAGTTACGCTTCACCAAACTTTAAAAAAAAAGTTCCAAAAAAAATTCGAGACATTTTTTCATTGATTCATAACTTTTTTCAAAGTTGTCCCAGAAATATGAAATATAAACTGTTTTAAAGGAAATTTCAAGAGCTACAAAATCATATATAAACCAAATCCCCAAGCTCAAATTTAGAATTCAAAAACTCACCAAACTTCAGTCCTATGATGGAAAAGTTCATCTTTTCCGTATTGTGGTGGAATATGAGGTACAATATCCTTATGATGAACGATTCTAAACGAATATGGGAACGTTTTGTCATGCCAAACCGCATAATCATAGTCTCCAGTTCTCGGTTGTCCCATTGTCACTAATTTCACATTATTCCCATCGAATAATCCAGTATGGACCACATAAGAAGCAGCAATTGAGGCAATGGCTCCGCCCAAAGAGTGTCCAGTGACCCATAACTCGTATCCCGGATATTTATACTTCAAATTTCGAATGTCTTGAGACAGTCCTCCATTCCATAGGAAAAAGAAGGCGTCATAAAAATAGGTGAAAATGTGTCCGGCGTCTGGGAAAAACAGCTTTTTGCCGGTGAAGAAGTCTAGAATCTCCTCTGTCAGCTGTGTAGCTCCTTGTGTTCCTCGGAACGACATCACAATCACTTTTTGGGTGGTGTCGAAGGAGGTGAATCCGAAGCAGTTGGTTTGAGGACCTTCGGCTGAGCAATTCACACTGAATGTTTTGGAGAGGGACATTGTTGGCATCGCGTTTCTGGAATCCCTTCTTTTGGTAACTTCGGAGAAGCTCAGAATTGTTGATTTATTTTAGTAAATTTGAATTCGGCTTGTGAATAGCTTCAAAATGAGTACCCACACGCCTATGTTCCTTTAAACTCGAAATTTGACTTTAAAGGCGCATAGGGCGTCGGAAAATCAGTCGGAAAATCGAATTTTTCAAAAGTAGGGCATGGTTATATTTATTTTGAAACTCTAAACTTGAAAAGTCTGAAAATCATAAATAACTCAAATTTGGACCAAAATTAAAGGAGTTAAGCCACCTTTTCCTAGTTTTGGCTACTTTTAGGACAATTTTCAAACTACCATAACTCAATCAATTTTTGTTCAAATCCAAAGATTTTTAAAAATTTGGATTCAGCGCGTTTAGAGCTTAAAAACGAGTATAATCTTGACCTACTTTCCTTGAATTCGATTTTTCGGACCCCTTATGCTCCTTTAAAGGGGCATTTGAAGTCAAATTTCCAATTTAACGGAACATAGGCATGTTTATAATCATTTTGAAGCTCTTCGCGTACTGAATCCAACTTTCTATGTTTTTTCGAAAAATATTGAAAAATACACAAGTTGTGATCAAAACAAATTTTGGTTGAAAATCAGTTACAACTTTGTTCTTCCCATAACTCGATCAACATTCGACCGATTTTGTAGATTTTTTTAAAATTTGCATTTTGCGCGTCAAGAGCTTTCAAACAAGTATAATCTTGACCTACTTTTCTTGAATTTGATTTTTCGGGCCCCCTATGCGCCTTTAAAATCTAAATTTCAACTTTAATGGAACATAGGCATGTTTATACTCATTTTGAAGCTCTTGACTTGCTGAATTCAAAAATTGTATTTTCAACCCAAAATTCGCTCACTTGAAGCATTTATCAGGGTGATTATTGAACGCGGCCGCCGTCGTCACCAAAATCTTTGACCTCACAAAAGCGTCATCGTAAGCGTGCGCCTTATCAGGAAGTTCCGGGCAATTGAGAGCTTTCTGGAAATTATAGATTATTTGATAAACAACTTGAACAGGGAAATTGTAGTCTATCTTGTGTGATTTTTTGATTTTTTGCAAAATTTTGATTTTTTCGAAAACTTTTTTTTCCAGGTTTCTGCTATCCAAAAATTCAGAAAAATCCCTCTGGAATAAAAAACTCACCGAAATTGAGGTCACACATGGAGAGAACCCGCATTCGTTGACTGTAACACACCAACTGAAAATTCCAACAATTTTTAAATTTCTTCCCATAACTTTGGTAATTTTCGAAATTTTTCATTATTTGTTTAATATTTGAATTTAGCTAGTATTCCGCTTTCAGATGAGTATAATCATGAACCGATTTCCTTAAATTCTATTTTTGGACCCCCAATGCACCTTTAAAGGGCCAATTTTCAAGTTTAAAGAAACATAGTCATGATTATACTCATTTCAAAGCTCTTACCGTGAGAAATGCAAAAATTAGCAGTATTTCAAATTTTAACGAAAATTGAAGGAGTTATGGTAGTTTAAACATGATACCAAAAATTATGGTATTTATGTAAACGCCTCCTAACTCCCTTCATTTTAGTCCAAATTAATTTTTCTAAAAAAAACTATGATTCTCAAGCTTAGAGCTTTAAAATGAGTATAATCATGCCCCACTTTCCTTGAACTCAATTTTCGGACCCCCTATGCGCCTTTAAAGGGTCAATTTTCAAGTTAAAAGGAACATAGGCGTGTGGGTACTCATTTTGAAACTGTTAACGTCCTGAATTTGAATTCGCCACAGAATTACCTTCAAAATGAGTATAATCATGACCCACTTTCCTTAAATTCAACTTTTGGACCCCTATGCGCCTTTAAAGGTCAATTTTCGAATTTAAAGGAACATGGCCTTGTTTATACTCATTTTGAAGCTCTTGACTTACTAAACGCAAATTTCTTTATAATTTTCAGAAAAATCTTACTGTTTTCCACTAGCAATACAATCCGAGCATTTGCTGGCATCAGAAATACCAAAAATTAGAGATATTAAAATAGAAGAGACTAGAAAATAATTCATCGATGCCTAAAAAATTGTGGAGAACTGATAAGAAAATGATCATTTGGAAGGGGGTTTTATAGAGGAAAAAGACATGTGGGAATCCATGACTTGAAATTGCTTATCAGTTGAAAAAAATTGCAAAAAAAGATGAACTAAAGTGTAGAAAAAGGAGTAATGGACTTTTAAGGGCAGTTTTAGGTTATTTTTTAGTGAGAAATTCCTTCTAATTTAAACCCAGAAAATTTAAAATTAACTATGCTCCGCCCCCTTATTGATCGACAGTAACCCCCTGATATCGTAAAACTACCGTTAATGGGTCTTTTTTTTTCGTTTCAAACAAAATAAAAAAATTGATAGAACAATTTGTCATGTTTTGGGCTTGAACATGAGCTCGAACACGCCTAGACTCCGCTCACTTTGAGGCTGCGCTTAAAATTCAGCTTCCAACAATCCAACTCTTTTAAATTGAATAGCAATCAACAGGAAATACTGTGTCGATCATTTTAACATTTTCAAATTTTCAAAAATCTGAATTTGAAGGTTAAAATTTAAATTTTGAAGTCTTCTGGAGCTTTCCAAAAGTTTACCACCTATATTTCCTTTCTTGGTTTTTTTTCTCAATCTATAACTCAGCTTACATCAGCCCTGCTTGTATAAAACTTATACCAGTTGATAGGAAATTTTATGTTAATCATCTAAGCATGTTGAATTTCCTAGAAATTCTGTTTTTGACATCTTCTGGAGCCTTCCAAACACGAATGCCTCCAGACTCCGCTCCTTTTGCACACAAAACATACTGAGGCGCGGAACCTGGAAAATGTCGGGCGCACGTTATAATGGCGTCCCCTCTGTTGTTTCAATTGCATACTCTGAGAAGGCCTTATCCATTGGCTGTTTAACTGAAGAACGGCCTTAATTTTGCTTTTTATACAACCGAGACTGCGTGTGTAGCGGTCAAAAATATCGTGAAACCTCTAATTGAAGGGCCCTCGTAATAGAACGGTCCTCTGGAGGTGACTTGGAACAAAAATGCTCTTCTAATACAGGTTTTACAGTACCTATATTTCGTTGAGTATCGAGCAAAACTGACCGAGTTACGGTATTTTTACAGTTTTGGGGGTAGTACGGTCGCGTAAAACTACCGTACCTCAGTCAGTTTTTCTTTAAACTACACGAAAAATTAATTCCTGACCCTAAATTGTGCCTTTAAATTGAAATTTCAAATTTTTGACAAATTCAAAATGTGAAAATGATCTACACAAAATTTCCTATCGATTGATATAATTTTCATGGGAGCAGGGCTACTGTAAGCTGAGTTATGGACCAAAAACTTCAATTCTTCGAGTGCGACAGAGCGCACTTTCATCCAAGTGTCCTTAAGAGAGGAATATCAATAAAATCAATAATTTATCGAACATTCGTTTTCTCATAAATACAAAATAGTTCCCTTTTTAGGTCAAAATTCGACAAATCTGGGCATTTTTTCAAGTTATCGATTAGAATTTTTCGCGCCCGAGCCATTCGTCGTCCATCGATTGATCGATCGTTTTGAATCAGTTCGGAGACACATCGTCGTGTAAAGACGTCAATTTGCTCAAGTGGAGATTCAGAAGGCGTCAAATTCTGAAAAAAAAATTGAAATTTTTGTTTTTCGAAAATTCGAAAAAAATCGCACTTTTTTTGGAATTTCTTCTTTCTTTGTAAAGTCTGACATGTCTTCTGACGACGCCTTCGAAGCCTCCGACGTCTTCTGATCGATTTCAATGCCCAGCCTCTTCAAAATCTCCCAAAAATCGATAATTCTCGCTTCCTCTTGCCCCAAAATTATCGAATTTTCTTCTGAATTTTCCGGAATTTCCAGCGCATCGAAAATCTTCAAGATCGTCGTTTTCCCTTGTCTCTCATCAGAATTCCTTCGCGAATCCCTTCGAATCGCTTCAGAAGACGTGCACTCCAGAAACACGACGCCAAACTCCAATAATCGATTTTTTGCGATTTTTCGAAATTTCCGACGCATACTTTTCAGGTGGAAAATGTCTTCGATGAGGTAACATTTTTGGCGGGAAATCGCGGAAATTTGAAATTCGCGCTCAAACGATTTTCGAATTTCGCGGGCGGAGCTGTCCATGGAGCGCGTTTGCCGTCGGAAATCGTCAAATGACGTGGATTCGATGAGTTCGGGGTGGACGGAGCTTAGACGACGACGAAGGGTGGATTTTCCGGCGCCTGGGATTCCCATCAGAAGGATTACGGACATCTGGACACACAGATGGATGGAAAATTCTGCAAAAATATGGATTTTTGGCTTAAAAATCGCAATTTGAAGCCTGAACATTGCAATTTTAAGTTCAAAAATAGCCACTTTAAGCCAGAAATGGTTTATTTTAGGTATAAAACAGCTTATTTAGGCTTAAAAGTTGCTTTTTCAGCCTAAAAATCGCTATTATAAACTTTAAAAAAGACATTTTAGGCTTAAAAATGGTTTTTAAGCCTTAAAGTCGATATTTTAAGCCGAAAAAGTGCTATTTTATGTCTGAATATCGATAGTTGAGGTCCAAAAATAGCAATTTTAAGCATTAAAATCGATAATTCAAGTCTGAAATTCGTTATTCTGAGCGTAAAAATGGCTATTTCAGGTCCGAAAATGACGATTTTAGGCCTAAAAATTGCCAAAATTCTAATTTTTTTGTTAAAAAGTACTCTCTGGACCAATTTTCAGGCCATTTTTTTTTCGAAAAAATAATATGAAAAACCCAAGAATTTTAATTCAAAAAATAATTTATTTCATATGCGCTCTATTGATAATTCGAGAAAATTAAAAAAAAAAACATAAGACCCGGTGCGAAAATACATTAAAAATCGATATTTCAGAAAAAATGGTCTCAAAACGAAAACTACAGTAACCCAAAAAAACAAAAACTCGAAATCCGTTACATTTTCAGGTTACTGTAGATGGGAAAATTCCGTAAAATTGCGAATTTTTGGCTAAAATCGATATTTTAGGCCTAAAAACCAATTTTTACAGCAAAAATCACAGAAAAAAATACATCAATAAAAATTAGAATTTGTCCTGAATTTTGTGCCAATTTTCAGCCAAAATCTGAAAATCCAGGAATGCGTGATCGCTGGTCGTATGGATTCCCAGCTCGCCGAGCATCTTGAGCACTTGCTCCTCATCGATCGATCGGAATGCCGTACGGACCAGCTCGCCGGATGTGTCACAATTGGCGGCGACATGAAAAAATCGATATTTTCAAAAAAATGTTTTTTTGAAATTTTTGTTTCAAAACTACAGTAACCCAATATAATTTTTTTTTCGAAAATTTCAATTTTTGCTACAGTATACCTTCATCAACGCATCCAGACGACACATTTCTGATCTAGCTTCATTGCCACGTGTCCAGTGTCCCTCCTTCTCCAAATTATCCAATTCTGGCACCAGATTCGAATAGATTTGATTGTAGAAGTGTTCCAATACGGTCATACTGTAAAAATGCGATTTTTTTGGCGGGAAATTTGAATTTTTTGAAAAAAACATTTTTGGCTGAAATTTTTGACTGAAAATTGCTGAATTTTAAAAATTTTCGAGATAGAACTTATATATTCCTTTTCGGCTCGTCAAGAGCTTTAAAATGAGCCCAAACACGACTAGTCTAGCTTAACTTTGAGTTTTGACCTACAAACCGCGACGCGACCGCACCGCGTTGGTCAAAACACAAAATGAGCCTAGTCGTGTTTAGGCTCATTTTGAAGCTCTTGGCGAGCTGAGCAAAAATGCATAGGTTTAATTTCAAAGTTTTGAAAAGCAAGCGAAACATGAGCAATTTAAGAACTTTCCGGAAATCTGAAATTGCTCATAAATCGCATATTTTCCAAAAAATTTGCAATAAAACGTATAAATTCCTTCTAAGCTCGCGAAGAGCTTCAAAATGAGCCTGAGCACGACTAGTCTAGCTCAATTTTGAGTTTTGACCTACGCGTTGCGGTCGCGTCGCGGCTGGTAGGTCAAAACTTGAAATTCAGCTAGACTAGTCGTGTTTGGGTTCATTTCAAAGCTCTCGGCTAGCTGAAAAAGAATATTTAGGTTAGAGATTTGAATTTTGAAAAATAAGGGAGTTATGAGCAATAATTTCAGCCAAAAACCGTCCATTTTGGCTCTAAAAATAGTCTTTTTTCTTCTAAGGCTCACCTACAAACACTCTTCCACTTCTCAAATCTCATTTGAAGATTTTTAAACAACTCCTCCACCAACAAATTCATCAGAACACTTCTAGATGGGCGGCTCGCTTTGATTGTGACGTTATTCAGACATTTTAAGATATGATAAAATGTCGAATTCATCGTTTTGATCTTCTCATCTCCATAATTTGAACAAATCGATATTTCCAATCGATCCAATAAATCCTCATTCAAGTAATCGATAATCATCCCACACAGCCGGTCCCATTCGTTTTCATACGCTCGTTCGAGCTCAAATGAGCTAATTGGCCAAGTTAGAGTTTGAGTCTTAAAAAGAATTGAAAATTGGCTGGAAAATCGCAAAGAATCGCAGAAAAAAAAATCTGAAAAATCAGCAAACATTGGATTTTTTGGCTGAAAATGCCGAAAATTTTTTGAAATTCATTTCAACTCATGTAAATTCTTGCTCAGCTCACCATGTGCTTTGAAACGAGCTCAAACACGACTAGATTTGCTCTACTTTGAGCTTTGATCTACAAAACCGCGACGCGACCGCACCGCATAGGTCAAAACTCAAAGTTGAGCTAAACTAGTCGTGTTTGGGCTTATTTCGAAGCTCTCGGTAAGCTAAGAAAGAATATATAGATTTGATGGCGACATTTTAAGTAATAAGCGAGTTATTAGCAATTTTTTGTTATTCTGAAAATCTGAAATTGCTTATGACCCGCTAACTTTCCAACTTTTTCATTTTTACGGCATATATTCTTGTTCAGCGCGCCAAGTGCTTTTGAATGAGCCCAAACTCGACTAGTCTAGCACAATTTTGAATTTTGACCGTCCAAACCGCGACGCGACCGCAACGCGTAGGTCAAAACTGGAAGTTAAGCTAGACTAGTCGTGTTCGGGTTCATTTTGAAGCACTTGACATGTGGAGCAAGATATTAAAAGTTAAAAAGCGAAATTCTTAAAAATTAGCGGAATCTGAGCATTTTGAGAAAATTCGAGTTTTCAAAATTGCTCATAACTCGCTCATTTTGCAAAATTTCCGAATCAAACTTATATATTCGTGCTGAGCTCATCTAGAGCTTCAAAATGAGCCCCAACACGACTAGGTTAGCTCAACTTTGAGATTTGACCTGCAAAACCGCGACGCGACCGCAACGCGTAGGTCAAAACTCAAAGTTCAGCTAGACTAGTCGTGTTTGAGCTCATTTTGAAGCTCTTCACGAGCTGAGTAAGAATATATAAAACTGATTTCGAAATTTTGAAAAACAAATGAGTTATGAACGATTTTCAGGTTTTGTTTTCAGTTAAAAACTCAAAATGGCTTAAAATTTGTTATTTTTTCGACTTTTCGGCTTTAAAAACGCTCACCTTAACAATTCTCTTCAATTCCCAAATGGAGTTCATCACCAGATAGACATCATTGGACCACGTGGCTTCCGATTCCAGTCGTTTTGAAATCGAATGAATTCTGGAGCACAGATCACTGAGCAATGCATGAATACACTCGTAGAAAGTCATTTGAATTTCCAAATTTCCAAAATTTTGAATATTTGAATCCAGACGAGTGATCCATTGCTCAACGAATACTGTAATCTCGGCGGCCCACTGCGAATTCTTGGGATTTCCAATCGATATCGATTCGAGGGGCAGGAAGCAGTTGGATGATGCAGAAAGTAGACGATTTATGGATACTGTATACAGTTCCACTTCGAACTGCAAGAAATTGAGATTTTTGGCTGGAAATTGGCTGAAAATCGCTGGAATTTTGCTGGAAGCTCGAAAATAGTGCTAAAATCAAGCTCAGCTCTTCGAGAGCTGTTAAATGAGCCTAAACACGATTAGCCTAGCTCAATTTTGGATTTTGATCTACGCGTTGCGGTTTCGTAGATCAAAACTTGAAATTTAGCTAGACTAGTCAAGGTTGGGCTCACTTTAAAGCTCTCGACTAGCTGAGCTAGAATATATACGCCTCATTACAAAAATCTAAAAAATCAGCGAGTTATGAGCAATTTCAGATTTTCTAGAAAAACTAAAATTGCTCATATTTTGCTTATTTTACAAAAATTCGAAATGAAACTTATATATTCATCCTCAGTTTGCTGAGGGCTTTAAAATGAGCCCAAACACGACTAGGCTCCGCCCATTTTGAGTTTTGACCTATGCGTTGCGGTCGCGTCGTGGTTTGTAAATCAAAACTCAAAATTAAGCGAATCTAGTGGTGTTTAGGCTCATTTTTAAGCATTTTTTGTGCTTATTCTGAAAATTGTGTCATCAAATCGAAATTCCAAAAGCCCAAAGAATTATGGTTGAAAAACATTCGTTTTTTTTCAATTTTTCTGCCTTACCAATATCCATTTACTGATGAATTCTGGCTCATAAATTGGTTCGAAAATGTCGGAATTCGATAAATCGAATTCACAATTTTCCTCGAATCGCCGCAGAAGAGTTGACATTTTTGAGAAGATTAATGGGTCCTTGATGTTCTGAAAATAGCAATTATAGGACAATTAGAGGGTAATTGAGGAGGTAATTTGGATTAAAATTTATAAATCCATGCTCACCGTGACGAGAGCTTTAAAATGAGCCCAAACACGACTAGATTTGCTTAACGTTGAATTTTGATCTACAAAACCGCGACGCGACCGCAACGCGTAGGTCAAAACTCAAAATTGAGCAAAACTAGTCGTGTTTAGGCTCATTTCGAAGCTCTAAACTTGCTGAGTAAGAATTTATGAGTGTGATTATGGAATTCTCAAAAATCAGCGAATTATGAGCAATTTCAGGTTTTCAGGAAAAATCTGAAATTGCTCATAATTCGCTAATTTTTCAGAATTTTGCTTTTTAACATAAATATTCCTCTTTGGCTAGTCAAGAGCTTTAAAATGAGCCCAAACACGACTACTCTAGCTAAAAATGGAGTTTTGACCTACGCGTTGCGGTCGCGTCGCGGTTGGGTAGGTCGAAATTCAAAGTTGAGCTAGAATAGTCGTGTTTAGGCTCATTTTGAAGCGCACAATGAGCTGAGCAAGAATATATAGGTTTGAAATTTGAAATTTCGGGGAAAATGAGAAAAAAACCGAAAAATTTGTTTTTTGGAATTTTCAGGATTCAATTTAGGCTATTTTGGACCATTTTTAGCCGATTTTAACCTGTTTAGGGTCATTTTCGAGCAATTTTCAGCTTTGTAAACCATTTTCCATTCATTTTCTATCCCTACCATTTTCAAGAATCTCCTTGTCAAATTGCCAATAAATTCCACAAATTTGGCATCAAAAATCGCCGAAAACCTGGATTTCTCCTCCATTTTCAGCGTCTCCATGACTTCTACACCCTTTTCCAGTACCAATTTCAAATTTCGCGCCCATTTCTTGCCACTTTCGAGAATCCACTCGAAATCTGCGTCTCCATCTCTCTTATCCTTATCAATCATATCAATACATAGGTTTTCCAAATGAGATATCGAAATTTGGACCAGATTATCGATTGATTTCTGGTGATTACCCGGAAAAATGAGGTCCAAATCTGTGGAAAATTCGAAAATTTCCCCGATTTTTTCCAGAAATTTCTGGGAATTTTGGGTTTCTTCCAGTGATTTCAAAGGGATTCCTTGATTTTGAAAAAGGGACCAGAGATTTGAGATAAAGATTTTTTCGCAGGAGTCGTGGAAGTGCTCCAGATGGTTTTGGAGCATTTTCCGGAGCTCCAAATCTCCGGAAATCGTTGAAATTATCGATTTTACGGGGGTTTTTAGGTCGTGCCACGTGGATTTTGAGGTGATTACTGTAGAATCGATGGTGGCGATGATGGCGTCTTTTTTTTCGGATCTGGAAGGGGCAAATTAGGCGGGAGTTCGAAATTTTTGAAAAAAAAAATTTTTTCGAAAATTTCAAAATTTTTTTTCGATTTTTAGCTCTAAATTGTTCGAAAATGCGATTTTAAGACATATTTTTATAATTTGAAGATCAGAAATTGGCGAAAATTCAAAAAATGTGAAATTTCAAAAAAAAAATTTTTTTGAAAATTTCAGAATTTTAAAGATTTTTTGGCTTAAAATTGAAGAAAATGCAGGCTACAGTAATCCTTTTACATCAATTCACAGCAATTTTAGGATTTCTCGGGATTTTTTTCCAAAAAAATTGAATTTTGAAAAAAAATTTTTTTTGGAATTTTCAGAATTTTAGGGATTTTTTTGGCCTTAAATTGCTGAAAATAAGCGTTACAGTAATCCTTCCGACTAAATTACAGCAAAATTCTAGGATTTTTCGGGAAATTTTTTTTTTCAAATTTTAAAAAAATTTGAAAAAAAAAAGTTTTTTCAAAAAAATTTTTTTTGGATTTTTTAGCTTTAAATTTTTCAAAAATGCAATTTCTAGACATATTTTCAAGATTTGAAGCTCAGAAACTCAATTTTTGAAAAACATTTTTTTTTTTTGAATTTTTCAGATTTTTCAGCTAAAAATTGCTCAAAATAGACCAATTTTGAAAATTCAACCTCCTAAAAATGACTCACAGCGAATCTTCCAGAATTTTTTGGAATATTCCAACAACTTTCTGCATATCCAACCCATTTCTCTCGAATTCCCGCTTCACTGCCTCTATATACTCTTTATACTCGATTTTCAGCGATTCTATGGCCAATTTTTGAGATTTCAAATCCTCTTTTTTCGATTTTATCTCTTCTAAAGCCTTTTTTATGTGTTTTTCCTTGTCTTCTTTCAACAAATTCAGTTGCGACAGGTCCTGACGCAGATCTGATTCGGACTGCAAAAAATCGAAATTTTCACTTGTTTTTAGGACTTTTTTTGAATTACCGCCTTCAAAATTTTCCACATTTCACTTCCGGTAGCATTTTCTAGCTGTTCCAGACGATTCTGGAGAGCTTGCATCGCTGAAAATTCGGAAAAATCGATGAAAAATCATAAGAAAAAAAGTACAGTAATCTTTAAAGGCGCATGACAAGTAATTGTGTTGTGTGTTCACAACGAATAGTTATTTTAGTAAATTTTTAGGGTTTTTACGAATTTGCGATGCCGAAAAATGTTTTCAAGGGTGTTTTTCAGTAAATTTACATAATAATTCAACTTTTTAAGACAAAAATTTGCTTCAAAACAGCTAAAAATAGCCGAAAATTCATCAAAAATTTTTATTACCGTACCTTAAAGGCGCATGCTAAGATTTTGTATTTTGTGTCTTGTAGCGAAAAGCTTATTTTGCAGTTTTTGGGTGATTTTGCAGGCTTTCAAGGCAGAAAAATGATTTAAAGGGTGTTTTCAGTAATTTTTCATTATAATTTGACTACTTTTGCATGAAAATTGCTTCTGAAATCGCAAAAAAATAGCCAGAAATCAATTTTTTATTACTACCGTACCTTAAAGGAACATAACAAGGATTTGTGTTTTGCGTCTCGCCACGAAAAACGTTTTTTGCGCTTCTAGGCTGTTTTTCGGTTGTAAAAATAAATGTTTATGCTCAGAAATTGTGTTTTCAGCTATTTTCTACTAGCAAAGCTTTTTTCTCAGTAAATTAACCCATAAATTCATTAAAAATCGCCGAAAATCCACTTCTTTTTTAAAATACTGTAGCTTAAAGGCGCAGCAAGTAAATTGTGCGTGCGTCTTGAAGCGAAATTCAAATTTTAGCGATTTTTCGAACTTTGAGCGTTCTAAAAAATCTGAAAACATACGATAATGTTTAAAGACTCAAGAATTCGTTAAATTACCATTTTTACTAGCAAAAACTCGCTGAAAACGACTCAAATTCTGCAAAAATGCAGTTTCAAAGGTTACTGTGGAAATTTAAAGGCGCATCATAGAAAAATTGCATGGGTTTCGAAGCGATTTCATTTTTAATCGCTTTTTGACGAATTTCAGGGAAAAAAACTTAAAAAAAAAGCAAAAAACAACACATTTATTAACAACACAACCCCTAAGGGCCACTCCACACCACCGGTGGCCGAGTTTTCAAGATTTTCTAGGCCACCGCGTCCCCCTCCTCGTGATGCTGGTGTCCCAAGTAAACACAATGCGTCATTTGGTGTAGCCTCCGTATTGACACACACTTTTTTCCCCGAAAACTTGGAGCGGCAAAAAAAACATTTCTGGTCTTGAACACTCCTTTTTTTATTGATTTTTACCATTTTTCTTGACCCAAATAAATGATTTTTGTCCTTTTTTTTTGTGGTTTTCTGTGTCACTTTTCCAATTTTTTTCCCGATTTTTCTATGCTAAAAATTGCGAAATTCCAGTCTAAAAAATTTTCAGCATGGTATTAAAAAAAGCGCCGTGCCTTTTTGGCTCGGCAATTTTGCTGGGGCTGCTATTAGCAGTGGCTGGAATTCTCTTGCTCATTGGAGTTCCCATTGATGGAATTGTGAACCGACAGGTTGTTGGGGTGAGTTTCCAACTTTTTTGGCAGTTAAAATTGGTGAAAAATAAGCAAGAAATCCGGAAAAATGACATGTAAATTCGGAAAAATAGCTCAAGAATCGTTAAAAATCAAAATTTCCGAAAAAAGTTTATTTTTTTTGGTAGAAATTTACAGGAAAAATTACAGAATTTGCCTGAAATCTTGCTCAGCTCGCCGAGAGCTTCAAAATGAGCCCGAACACGACTATATTCTCTCGAAATTCACGAAAAGTGGGTCCCGCCACGAAAACTACAGTAATCCCAAAATCGCTCAGAATCTAGTCGTGTGTGGGCTCATTTTGAAGCTCTTGACTAGCTGAGCAAGCTAAATATAATATTTGTAAGAAAAATACAACTTGAAATTGTAAAAGTGGCCAAAAACCGAATTTTTCCGGAAATTCCAATTTTTTTGGAAAATTTGCTTTTTGGCTTGAAATTTGTCGGAAAAAATTTCCAAAACTGCCTGAAACCTTGCTCAGCTAGTCAAGAGCTTTGAAATGAGCCCAAACACGACTAGATTCTGAGCAATTTTTGGATTACTGTACTTTTCGTGGCGGGACCCACTTTTTTTGAATTTCGAGGGAAAATGGGCGTGTGTGAGCTCATTTTAAAGCTCTCGGCGAGCTAAAATCGAATTTTACAAGAGAAATCGTTTTGAAAACCGAATTTTTTCGAAAAATGTTGGTTTTTTTTTTCGAAAAAATTCGTTTTTCCCAATTTTTGCCTTGAAATTTGTCAGAATATCTTGAAAACATGAAAAGAACTGCATAAATCTCGTCAAGAGCTTCAAAATGAGTCTAAACACGGCTATATTCCCTCGAAAATTGCGACAATTGGGTCCCACCACGAAAACTACAGTATTCCCGGAATTGTTCAGAATCTAGTCGTGTTTAGGCTCATTTTGAAGCTCTCGGTGAGCTGAGTATGATGATATCTAAGTTTAGCTCATTTTCAGCTCTGGAAGTCGGAAAAATTGACAAGAATCCCTAAAAATTGAATTTCCCAGAAATTTTCGATTTTTGGCTCAAAATAACGCTGAAAAATCGAATTTTACTGCTGCCAGACCCAAATTTCCTCGAAAAACTCGATTTTGCGCATGAAAACCCCAAAAAATCCCTCCAAAACCCCAAATATCTTTCAGCAAGACTTCCTCGGCTACACACGCGACGAAAATGGCACAGAACATGTGAATAAAATGACAGAATCGTGGCTGAAACCACCGTATAAGATGCAATTAAATATTTGGATGTATAATGTCACAAATGTGAATGGAATATTAAAACGACACGAAAAACCGAATTTAAACGAAATTGGACCATTTGTTTTTGAGTAAGTGGGGAAAAATAGGCTGGAAATGGTTGAAAATGACTATAAATAGCGGAAAAATTATGAAAAATGACGCAAAAACCATTAAAAATAGGCTAAAATGATCAAAAATACAGTAATCTCGGAAAAAAATTTAAAGGCGCATGGCACATTGAAAAAATGAAAGTTAACCAAACATAGGCTTGTGGGGGCTCATTTTGAAGCTCTCAATGTACTAAATACGATTTTCATAAATTTGAATGTCTAGGATTACTGTAGTAACAGTAACCCGAATTTTTGAGAATCTGAAAAATTTGTTTTCGTCATAGTTTGCTCATATTTCGAAATTTCGGAATAAAACTGTAATATTCTTACTTAGCTCGCCGAGAGCTTTGAAATAAGCCTAAACACGACTAGATTTGCTCAACTTTGAGTTTTGACCTACAAAACCGCGACGCAACCGCAGCGCGTGGGTCAAAACTCAAAGTTAAGCTAGGCTAGTCGTGTTTGGGCTCATTTTGAAGCTTTTGAATAGCTGAAAAAGAATATACAAGTTAGAAATCAAAATTTCGAAAAACAAGCAAGTTAAGAGCAATTTCAGAATTTCAGAAAAAGCTTAAATTGCTCATATTTTGCTAATTTTTCGAAATCTCACTTTTAAACCTTCTTATCATTGCTCAGCTAGCTTAGTGCTTCAAAATGAGCCCAAACACGACTACTGTAGCTCAATTTCAAGTTTTGACGCACCAGCCGCGACGCGACTGCAACGCGTAGGTCAAAACTCAAAGTTGAGCTAGATTAGTCGTGTTTGGGCTCATTTTGAAGCTCTTGACTAGCTGAACATTTCTAGCATAATTTCAGCGGATTTCCAGCAAATGTGCAGTCAAAAAATCTCAATTTTTTTCAGCGAAATCCAGGAGAAAATCTATCATAAATGGTCGGCAAACGATACTCGAGTACTGTACAAAAACAAGAAGCTATACTTTTTCAATCGAAATTTGTCATGTTCCAATTGTGATTTGTCCCAAAAAATCACAATTCCAAATGTGGTTTTTCAAAAATTGGTCGACGCGGCGGATACGACGATTTTCGGAATTCGAATCAAGTTTGCCATTGAAAATGTGCTGAAATTTGTGTCAGAGGCACCATATATTACGGTGAGAGTGTTACAGTAGCCTTTGGCTTGAAAAGCGCTTCAAAATGAGCCCAAACACGACTAGTTTAGCTCAAAATTGGGTCCTACCACGAGAACTACAGTAACCCTAAAAGTGGGCGGAGCCTAGTCGAGTTTAGGCTCATTTTAAAGCCCGTTTCGTGCCAAATCCAAATATCTCCATATTTTCTACTGTATCCCTACAGTAATCCCAAAAATCCCCAATTTTTTCCAGGTAAAAGTCAGCGACGCGTTGTTCGATGGATACGAGGACCCAATTGTGGACTTGGTGTGCAAGAATAAGATATTGAGTTTTCTATGCGAGACGAACACTCTGCAGAAGAGAATTGGATTCTTTTATGGGGTAAGGATGGCTGAAGTTTTGGTTGGAAATGGGCTAAACTACAGTAACCCGAAATTTTTTCGTAATGAAACTTATAAATTCTTTCTCAGCTAGTTAAGAGCTTCAAAATGAGCCCAATCACGGCTAGTCTAGCTTAACTTTGAGTTTTGACCTACCAGCCGCGACGCGACCGCAACGCGTAGGTCAAAACTCAAAGTTCAGCTAGACTAGTCGTGTTTGGGCTCATTTTGAAGCTCTTGACTAGCCAAAAAGGGATATACAAGTAAGAAATCAAAATTTTGAAAATTAAGCAAGTTATGAGCAATTCCAGATTTTTTGAAAATCAAAATTTTGATCATAACTCGCTGAAATTTCGGAACCAAACTTATATATCATTGCTCAGCTCATCGAATGCTTTAAAATAAGCTCAAACACGACTAATCTAGCTCAATTTCAAGTTTTGACCTACCAAACCGCGACGCGACCGCATCGCGTAGGTCAAAACTCAAAATTGAGCTAGACTAGTCGTGTTTGGGCTCATTTTGAAGCTCTCGAAGAGCTGAGCAATAATGTATAGGTCTGAATTGAAAATTTTTAAATATAAGCAAAATTTCAGCCAAAAAAATTTTTTCAGCAAAACGGAACAACGGACGGAATCTACGAAGTGGATACCGGAAGACCATCTCCAATGAATATTGGGCATTTATACACGTGGAATAATTTGACAATAATGCCAGAAGGCACATGGGATACTGTAGCCGCGAGAATGATCAATGGAACCGATGGCCAGCTATTCAGTCCGATGCTAAGAAGAGAAAATCGATTATCGATTTTTGTTCCACAAATCTGCAGATCGATTCAAATGGAATATCAGAAGGATGTCGCAGTGTCAGGGGTGCCTTCATGGCGTTTTGTACCCCCACTGGACCTTTACGACCCGAAAAGACCCGAAAATCGAGGATTCTGCAATAAGAATGGGGTTCCACGATATTTTGAGAACACAACTGTGCAGATTGGTAGGTTTTTTGGAACCGAAATTGCAAATTTTAGATATGAAACTTCCATATTCTTTCTCAGCTTTCCGCGAGCTTCAAAATGAGCCCAAACATGACTAGTCTAGCGCAACTTTGAGTTTTGACCTGCGCGTTGCGGTCGCGTCGCGGTTGGGTAGGTCAAAATTCAAACTTAAGCTAGACTAGTCGTTTTTGGGCTCATATTGAAGCGCGAAACAAGCTGAGGAAGAGTATAAAAGTTTGAATTCAAAATTTGGAAGAGTTAGCGAGTTATGAGGAATACCAGATTTTCGGAAGTTTTCAGAAAACCTTAAATTTCTCATTTTTCGCTTATCTTTCCAAATTTTCGCAGTAAAACCTGTATATTCTTCATTGGCTAGCCAAGAGCTTCGAAATGAGCTCAAACACGACTAGTCTATCTCTATTTCCATTTTCGACCTACCAACCGCGACGCGACCGCAACGCGTAGGTCAAAACACAAAATTGAGCTAGACTGGTCGTGTTTGAGCTCATTTTGAAGCTCTTGACTAGCCGAATAAGAATATGAAGACTTGACTCAGCAATTTCGAAAGATAAGCGAGTTATGAGCAATTTCAGAATTTCAGAAAAATCTTTTTGCTCATAACTCGCTGGTAATGCAAAATTCCGATATGAAACCCGTCTATCCTTCCTCAGCTGGCTGAGAGCTTCAAAATGAGCCCAAACACAACTACTCTAGCACAATTTTGAGTTCTGACCCACGCGGCGCGGTCGCGTCGCGGCTGACAGGTCAAAACTCTAAATTGAGCTAGACTAGTCGAGTTTGGGCTCATTTCGAAGCTCTCGACTAGCTGGTTTCATAAATTGGGGTATCAAATCGAACTTTCCAACTTTGCGCCCCAAAAAATTCAAATTTTTCCAGAAAACTGTCTCCCTGCGGGCCTAATCGATCTATCCCGGTGTCAAGCCGGTTCTCCCCGTGTCTACCTCTCAAATCCGCACTTTTATAATTCTCCAATGGAATTATGGCACGCAGTGACTGGGCTATCAGTCCCATCAGCCAACAATGATTTGACTACGGTAGATTTGGAGCCGACGGCAGGAGTACCGACTCAGGCGAAGAGAATCATGCAAATCAATGTTGGAATGGTTAAAGGATCGTTGAGGTGAGCGGTTTTAAGCCAAAAATTGCGAAAAATGAGCTCTTTAAGCTAAAAATGAGCAATTTTAAATTTTCAGAAAAATCCGAAATTTCTCATAACTCTCTTATTTTTGAAACTTTCTCTCTGAAGCCTATATAGAATTGCTCAGCTCGCCGAGCGCTTCAAAATGAGCCCAAACACGACTAGATTAGCTCAACTTTGAATTTTGACCGGTTTGCCGCGACGCGACCGCAACGCGTAGGCCAAAACTCAAAAGTGAGCTAGACTTGTCGTGTTTAGGCTCATTTCAAAGCTCTCAATAGGCTGAGCAAGAATATATACATTTCAGAGAGGAAGCTTCGAAAATAAGCCAGTTATAAGCGATGTCAGATTTTTAGAAAGTCTAAAATTGCTTATTTTAGCTCAAAATTCATCATTTTCAGTGGAATTCTCGCTTGTTCAGCTTTAAAAATTCAAAATTTTCAGCATTACCGAAAACACGACGAATGTAATCGTCCCGGTGCTCTGGATGAACGAAACCGCGGATTTCGATCAAGGAACTCGTGATCAGTTGATCCAAATCTTCAATGCCAAGCATTATTCGTTTATTGGCGGTGTTGTTTCGTTATCACTTGGTCTTATCGCCTGGATGGCCGTTTTTGTGGTCGTTTTTGTGTATTCGGTAGGTTTTGAGCTATTTTTAGCCTAAAAATCCAAATTTTCCAAAAATGTCCATTTTTGGACTCAAAACCCCGATTTTTCAGGTTAAAAACTATATTTTTAAGTGCCGAAAGCCAATTTTTGAGGTGGAAACCATGAAAAACTGCATTTTCAGCTTAAAAATGACGATTTTAGGCCTAAAAACTAAGTTTCTCAAAAATCACAATTTCTGACCATTTACCCCCAATTTCCCGGGTAAAAACTATAATTTTGGTGAAAAACGCCCATTTTTCATGCTTGAAAACTTGAAAAATCACATTTTTAGCAAAAAATAAGGATTTTAGGCCTAAAAACTGGAAGTTTCGAAAAATCCCAATTTTGGACCTTAAAACCCTAATTTTCAGGTAAAAAACCTCAATTTTTAGGTTCCCAGCCCCAGTTTTATGCCAAAACCTCTCGAAAATCCTTAGTTTCAGCCCAAAATTGCGATTTTTGGCCTAAAAATCCCTAATTCCCCAAAAATCCAAATTTCCCCTAAAATTCTAAAATTTTCAGCGCCAAACCGAGGAAGAAGAGTACAGCCGTCTGGTACTCGACGAGGACGAAGTGGAAACCACCGATGCGCCGCCCCAGGAGCAGGAAAATCAGAATTTGGCCTAAATTTCCTTTTTTTTTTTCGTATTTTTCTCAGTTTTTTGTGCTATATGTTGTGATTTTCATAATTGAAACAGGTTGTCAGGTGCTTCTTGTAAATAAATTCATTCATTTTTATCGGTTTTCTTGATCAAAGACCTTGAAAATCGTTTAGAAGAGAGATGAAAATCGAGAAAATTTGAATCGCAAAACGAGAGAGTATAGGAAACGAGGAGACGCAGAGTGCGCGGGATTAAAGGCGCGTCGAATTAGCCGGGCGGGTCCCGCAGCGCGGCAGCTGGCAAGTTGCCGCCAAACATAGAAATTTGAATTTTGACATGG
The DNA here is from genome assembly GCA_027920645.1 of Caenorhabditis nigoni. Classification (NCBI taxonomy): domain Eukaryota; kingdom Metazoa; phylum Nematoda; class Chromadorea; order Rhabditida; family Rhabditidae; genus Caenorhabditis; species Caenorhabditis nigoni. Next base: position 2,680,479 of record CP115866.1, on the reverse strand, counting down.
ATTTTTTTGATTTTTTAGCGATTTTTTCCGGTTTTTTGGCTTTTTAACGTGAACTTTTCGCCGTTTTTTCGATTTTTTCGACCTAAATCCAAGCCGCCACGATTTGGCACCGGAAATCCGTCAATTTAGCGACCGGATGGCTGAAATTCCGTCGTTTTACTGTGAAATCGTTAACTTTGTAATTTTATATGGATTTTCCCTGGATTTTTTGGATTAGAAATTTTTTCAGAGTTATACTGTACATAATACGACGATGGACAATCAGTTTGACAGTATTATGGACCGGATTCGCGCTCGTCAGACAGAAATTTCTGGAATACCGGAAAAAGAGAATGAGGAGCAGCCAGTGAGGGTTATAAAGCAGGAAGGTGGGGTTTTCTAGCTTAAAAAATCCAGAAAAATCGATATTTTCAGAGCAAACGCCCACGAAAGTGTTCGGTTTGTCGTCCAGATCCAACGAAGCCCAGCTCCAGAAGACTCCAGAGGTCTCTGTGGAATTCAGGGCTTCGGAGACCGCTGAAACCACTGAAACCACTCAAAATACCTCAAAAAAGGCCTCAAGATTCTCAATGTTGGCTCAGGAGATTGAGAATTTCGAGTATGACTACGAAAGTCCGTATAATCGGCCGAAGGAGGCGTTCATGAAGGGTCGGTCGCCGAGAATGTCGATTGGAGAGACACGACCCGCGGTTTTGTGCACACCAGCTGGTCATGCCGCTTCGAAGAGTCCAAATGTCGCGGTTTCGTCGAAATCTGCACCGGAAATCGCGAAAAATGGGTTAGAATGGAATTTTTGCATGGAAAATGGGGTTTTGGCCTCAAAAAACGGAATTTTTAGCCTAACAACCTTCTAAAATCGTATTTTCCGGTTATTTTTGACCCAAAAATGCGAAAAATTTGACTCTGAGAATTGCAGCAATTTTTGAATGTAAAATCCTATTTTTGGGACTTTTGAATTCGATTTCTCCGAATTTTGACCCAAAAATTGAATTCGGCTCGAAAAATGCTTCAAAATGAGCCTAAACACGACCATATTAGCTCAAAATTGAGGAAAATTGGGTCCCACCACGAAAAGTACAGTAATCCGAAAATTGCTCAGAATCCAGGCGATTTTGGGCTCATTTCAAAGCTCTCGGCTAGCTGAGCAGGAATATATATAGGTTTTTATGCGAAATTTTGAAAAATAAGCGAAATATGAGCATTTCTGAAAATCACCTAAAATTTGAAATTGCTCATAACTCGCTTATTTTTTAAAATTTCTGGAATGAAACCTATATATTATTGCTCAGCTCGTTTAGAGCTTTGAAATGAGCCTGAACACGACCATATTAGCTCAAAATTGAAGAAATTTGGGTCCCACCACGAAAACTACAGTAATCCGAAAAATGCGCCAAAACTAGTCGAGTTTGGGCTCATTTCAAAGCTCTTAACGAGCTCAGCAAGAACATATAGGAAAATTTGCGAAATTTTGGAAAACTAGCAAGATATGAGGAATTTCAGATTATCAGAAAAATTTCAGAAAATCTGAAATTGCTCATAACTTGCTTATTTCTCAAAATGTCTGGAATGAAACCTATATATTATTGCTGAGCTCGTTAAGAGCTTTAAAATGAGCCTAAACACGACCATATTAGCTCGAAATTGAGGGAAATCGGGTCCCACCACGAAAACTACAGTAACCCAAAAAATGCGCCAAAACTAGTCGAGTTTGGGCTCATTTCAAAGCTCTCAGTGAGCTGAGCTAGAATATATAGGGTTTATTGCGACATTTTGAAAAATAAGCGAAACATGAGCATTTCTGAAAATCTTCTAAAATCTGAAATTGCTCATAACTTGCTTATTTTTCAAAATTTCTGGAATGAAACCTATTTATTATTGCTCAGCTCGTTCAGAGCTTTGAAATGAGCCTAAACACGACTAGTTTTGGCACATTTTGGGTCTCACCACGAAAACTACAGTAACCCGAAAAATGTGCCAAAACTAGTCGAGTTTGGGCTCATTTTGAAGCTCTAGACGAGCTAGGAAAGAATATATAGGTTTTAGATCGATAAATAAGGAATTATAAGCAATCTTAAAATGTTTCAGACCCGAAATCGCCCTTGGTCGTTCGGATTTCGAAGCTCGCCGTATAAAATTCGCCCAACCCATTGTAAATGTGAATTATCTGCCAAACGAGTCGTCAATTTTCTCCGGTGGCTCATCCGTGAATGATATGTCTACAGTACTCGGTGGTTCTGCTGAGATGATGAATGTGACGACGTCTTCTCTGAGTTGTGGAGAGTTATCAATGAATCAGCATATCACCCATGAGAATACCATTATCAATGCGCAGTCCTGTGATAATCGAGAGGCGATTCTGAAGGAGAAGGAGCACCAAATCGCTGCTTCAAGCAATATTTCCACGGATGAGTATGGTGCACACACTTTTATGAGAAAGGTAGGAGTATTTTCTGCTTTTTTATCTCGAAAAGAGCTTCAAAATGAGCCCAAAATGGGTCCCACCACATAAACTACAGTAATCCTAAAACTAAATTGCTCATAGCTCGCTTATTTTTTGAATTTTGGAACTCAAACCTTTATATTCTGAAACAGCTAGTTGAGAGCTTTGAAATGAGCCTAAACACGACTAATCTAGCTCAATTTTGAGTTTTGACCTACGCGCTGCGGTCGCGTCGCGGTTTGGTAGATCGAAATTCAAAGTTTAGCTAGACTAGTCGTGTTTGGGCTCATTTTGAAGCTCTCAACAAGCAGAGCAATAATATAAAAGTTTGAGTTCGAAAATTTGAAGAATAAGCGAGCTATGAGCAATTTAGTTTTAGGATTACTGTAGTTTTCGTGGTGGGACCCGAAATAGGCGTGTTTGGGCTGATTTTGAAGCTCTATTTGTGCCAAAACTGATCCTAACGTTGATTTTTCAATATCAGTTCGTTAAAAGTTTCAAAATGAGCCAAAAAATCTGGATTACTGTAGAATGAGCAATCTCCACCACCAGGCTTTTATGTCACACTCACTCCCACCTAATTTTTTTTCTGTTTTCTCTATGTTCAACACTAATATTACTGTAGAAAGTGACCGTACCACAAGCTTCTACTGCCACCACGTCATCAACGTCATCCACAACAACGATGTCATCTGGAGCTCACCATCCACCACTGAAACCCGCAACTTCGATATTCCAACGACCCACTGACATTATGTCACTCGTCTCGTCGCCAAAACCGTACTCGAAAGACATCGGACGTAGCATGTTTTCGCCTGTTCACTTTGTGAGTGTCTTCTAGAGCATGAAATTGGGCTGAAATGGGCTGAAAATCACGATTTTTGGGCTAAAATTGATCTAGAAATCGCTGAAATTGACCCAGATATGACTAAAATCCGCGATTTTTGAGTTGAAAATAACCTAAAACTGGTCAAACTTGGGTCAGAACATCCTGGAAATGACTTGAAAATCGTTGAAATTGACCTAGAAATGGCTAAAATTCGTCATTTTTGAGCTAAAAATGACCTAAAAACCGCTGAAATTGACCCAGAAATGGCTAGAATTCACAATTTTGAAACCTTGGGGCCTAGCTAGAGGTTTCTAGGCTATCCAGGGCTCAAAATAGCATTCTTTGAAGCTTCTAGGCCTTCTAGAGTCTCCAGGAGAGCTGTTTTGAGTCTTGGATGGTCTAGAAACCTCCAATAGCATCCACTGGCCTAACTAGAGGTTTCTAGGCCACCAAATCTACAGTACCCGAGGTAGAAACCTCCAGCTAGGCACTACAGGCTTCCAGATGGCCTAGCTTCCTTTGTAGGCCACGCATTGTGCCCCAGAACCCCCTAATTAACTAATTAGCCAATTTTCATCCTGCTAATTGCCCAATTAACGCCTTCTAACCATTTTCAGACCCCAAAAAGTACGTCATCTCCAAAAGCGCTCTCGTCCACACTCCAAACTGATGCTCCACCGAATCTGTCACCATCAAAAACGGCTGCCCTTCAAAAATCAGTTGCCAAGACGAGACGACTGGAATTTGAGGAGAAATTTAAGACTAAATGCTGGATTACTAACGATGTATGTGTGTTTTGTATGGCCTAGAAACCTCCAGCAGGCCTAGCTTCCTTCCTGGAGGTTTCTAGGCTGTCAGAAGTGTTTTCTAGCGACTCCAGTAGGTCTAGAAATCTCTAAATGAGCTATTTTGAGTTCTGGATGGTCTAGACCCCCTTAGCTAGGCCACAGAGGCTCTAGATGGCCTAACTTTCTTCCCAGAGGTTTCTAGGTCACCCGAAGTCTTTTCTAGCGACTTCGGAAGGCCTAGACGCTTCCAGGAGAGCTATTTCAAGTCCTGGATGGCCTAGAAACTTCCGGCTAGATCTCCTGGCCTAGTTTTGGAACACTAGGCCACAAATTACGATTTCCGGACATTTTTGACTCCCAGAACCCATTTTTAGCATTAAAAATGACTGGAAATCACTTAGAATTTGGGTTTTTCTTTCCAGAATGCTCCATCAGCTCCAATTCCAACACCTCGCCACTTGGCACCAACGACTACCACAATTCAGAATACGCCTCACTATCACGTCGCCCCTCAACAGAAGAGGAATCTATTTGGAGTACAGAAGCCACAGACTACTGTACCTGTTCCTACTGTAGCCACCGCTCCAATCCCGGTACAAACTCAATGGCGTGGCCAGGCGAACACCCCAGTCGTTCAGGGAGCCCGCGCCGACGAGAAGACGGCTGGAAGTGATCTGAAAGGGGCGGGGCTTGGAAAACTGAAAAATCTGAAATCGAGATGGGAATTCTCATCTGCGACAGGGACGCCGATACATCCAGATGCCACCGAGGATTCGTTGATTGCCACGGCGATGAAGATGAAGGAGACGGCGATTCCGGCGAGGGTAAGGGGGTGGGGCTTAATGGGAGGGGAAAGGGGCGGGGCTTCGACTGATATTCCAAAAAATTTCATTCAAAATGGTCAAAAATTGACTGCAAACATTTTTCAGATTGGCCATCGTTCGATTTCCAGCCGAAAAGGACCATCAGCCTCGTCTATTCACTCCCGAAACGCTTCGGAACCCTTCAACGAGGCTCCAGAAGCCCCAGAAGAATACGACGACGTCTTCGAGGGAGAAGGCGATGATTCTGGAGAACTAGAAGACGTGGCGAACGCTGGAGACGTCCAAGACACCTCTAGATTCATCGACCACGCATTCGGATTCATTGAAGGCACAGAGACACCGAGTCCGTTTAGAGAGGCACCTCTAGTGACTCGAGAGGCTTCTCTATCCCCAAAGAAACGAATGGAAGAGGTGATTGTTGAGGAGGAGGGTTCCCAGGAGGAATACATTGAGGAGGAGGGCACAGACGAGGAGCCAGAAGAAGAAGACGTCACAGAGATTCAGAATACGATCCATCAGGAGGAGGAGCCTGTCTACCGTGCCAACAACTCTCAGCTGGTCCACTCTGTATCCATGTATCGCCGAAAGCAACGAGAGAAAAATGCCACGCCAGCGCAACCACTCTCCTCGATCTCTCCATCGGCTCCAGTGGCTTCGTTGACGTCTCCGCAGAAGCTTCGCCAGATGACAGGCGCCTCGGCGACCCCTGGAAAGATTTTCGAATCGGAAAACGAGACGATCAAACGACTCACAGAAGCGATTGTGATTGAGAAGAAGCTGGTGTCCCAATCGGAACGAGCACTTGCCAGAGCACGACATGAGCCAAGCTTCCGTGGGTCCAGAGAGGAGTTCGAGGCGCAGAGAGCCTATTTGGTGCATATGGAAAAGTTGAGAGCCATGCAGAACGAGTTGCAGAGAGTGCAGAGGGAGGGAGCCAGAATGTGAGTTTACAGGGTCTTGGGCCGTAAAAATGTGCTTTAAAATGTCCCAAACAGCTCAAAACAGGCTCAAAAGACGCGATTGGAGAGCTACAGTAACCCTATAGTCCCTAGGCTGTGTAGACGCTTCCAGAAGAGCTATTTTGAGCCCTGGATGGTCTAGAACCCTCTAGCTGGGCCACTGGAGGGTCTGGATGACCTAACTTCTTTCCTGGAGGTTCCTAGGTCATCCGAAGTGTTTTCTAGCTGTTCCGGAAGGCCTAGAAACCTCTAGGAAATCTATTTTGAGCTCTGGATGACGTAGAAACTTCCAGCTAGGTCATAGACACTTCTAGACGGCCTAAATTTCTTTCTGGAGGTTCCTAGGCCATCAAATGTGTCTTCTAGCGACTCAAGAAGGCCTATAAGCGCTATTTTGAGTCCTGGATGGCCTAGAAACCTCTAGCTAGGGCACAAGATGCTCTGGATGGTCTAACTTCCTTCCTGAAGTTCTCCTACAGTACCCTGGCTTCCCTACAGTACCCCACCAATTTTCCAGAATCGATGGTCCCCGCGGAACGATAATCATCAATGGCCTGACCGTGAGCATAGACTCTGCCTACGTTGCCGCCCATATTGCATCCAAAAAGTCGGAAGAAGTCTTCTATTTCCTCGCCGTCCTCCGCTACGCCGACCAGGTCGACGTCTCCAAGCTAGTCACATCGGATAGTGGACTCAATCGACAGGCATCTATCGATTTCCCGGTCCCTCTGAAACTATCGAAAATCCCGTCGGATTTCCGTGCGACCCTGGAGATTTATGGACAACGATCAGTGAGAGAATCGACGACCCACGAGGATAAGTTCAAGTTGAAGGGGACGACGTTGAAGGCCAAGGTACGGTAGCCGAAGGTTTTTAATGGCCTTTTTAATTGTCAAAATTTGAACCTAATTATCTCGGTTCCTATCATTGATACCAGCAATCTGTCCATTGATAAAATATAGCTGATAACATGAGCAATGTTTTATCAGTTGGCGGATTTTCGATAGCTCTAACAGGAGCTGAGATATATAGGCTCAAATAAGGGCTACTCAGTATGTTTGAAAAATCTCAATTATCTCAGTTGCTATCAGAGTTATCAAGAAGCTGCCCACTGATAAAATATTGCTCAGCTTATGGCAAACATTTTATCAGTTAACAGAGTTTTGATAGCTAGTATAGGAGCCGAGATAATTGAGCTATAATTTTGTCTATCTGTGTATCTGTTTGTCCTGTCCGCACTAACCCTCTCAAAATCCCTTAACAGAACGCCGACGATTGGTGTTATTATGTTGATCGGAGTGAGCGAGAGACTCGCCTAGCTGCAGCCGACGCCGAAGCACGACGAATTCAAAAATTGGGACTTCCGTGTCGTTTGTGGAGAAAATTGCATGTATGTGTACTAACCCCGCATGTTGTTTTTTGTGTTTCTGCATGTTGAAAATCGGTATTTTTGGCCTAGAAACCCCTAGGCGACTGTTGTGGCCTAGCTGAAGGTTTCTAGGTCATCAAGGATCCTTCTAGGCCTTCTGGAGACACTTCAGATGATCTAGAAACCTCTAACGAGGCTCTAAGGCCTAAATAGAGATTTCTAGGTCACCAGGATGTTGCGCATGGCCTAGAAACCTCTGGGAAGAAATCTAGTTCATCTGGAAGCGTCTAGAAGCTTCTATGGCCTAGCTGGAGGTTTCTAGGCCATCCAGGATCCTTCTAGGCCTTCTGGAGACACTTCTGATGGCCTAGAAACCTCCAGGAGTCTCTAAGGGCCTAACTGGATGTTTTTAGGCCACCAGGATGTTACACATGGCCTAGAAACATCTGGGAAGAAAACTAGGTCATCTGGAAGCTTCTATGGCCTAGCTGGAGGTTTCTAGTCCATCCAGAACTGTTTTGCATGATAACTGTGTGTCTCCTAGAGATATTGCTGACCTATTTGAGCTACAGTACGCCTACAGTAACCCCTCCCCTCCTTTCAGACTCGTAATCCATTCTCATCTGGTGGAAGTACCTCCTCATCTGGAAATCAAAGTCTCTTTGGCTCCACAACGCTGAGCAATCAAACGATGCCGACTGGCTACGGTAACCAATCGATAATCACTGATTTCCACCTCCTCGGATCATTCCAATTCGATATCAGTTGCCCGGGCAAACATCGTTATCAACTGGACCATGTCGTTCATCCGTTGGCTGGAAAGGTTCAAATGAAAGTGAAAAAACAGGCGGACGATGGGGCGGATATTCTCTATCGGGGATTCCTTTCGATGTATCAACGGACGAATGAGGGACTTGGGTCGTGGACACGGTATTGGTGTGTTCTCGAGAACGGGGAGATGAAGTTCTGGAGACAGCCGGAGGATGAGGGATCCAAGGTGAGCAATAAGCTACAGTGGTCCCAGAGCTGGCGACGGGGCTCCTAGGAGTGAAGTCGCTATGTTTAGAGCTTCAAAATGAGCCAAAAAAGACTACAGTAACCCTAAAAGAGCTTCAAAATGAACCCCAAAAATAGACTACAGTAACCCTCAGAGTGCGAAAATGAGCCCCGAAAAGCTACAGTAACCCTGGAACTAGACTTTCACTGAAATTGGCTCGACCAGAGCTCCAAAATGAGCCCAAACACGCCTAGGCTCCGCCCACTTTCATTAGACCATCATATGCGCCTTTAATGATTACCGTAACCCGATTAGATTCTCTAGAAATTCGCTGAAAGTTAGATTTATGAATTTGCCACGTTTAAGAGCCTAGCCTCCCCCGCCCACTTCGAGGGGACCATGCGCCTTTAAAGTCGAAAATTTCAAAATGGGCGGAGCCTAGGCGTGTTTGGGCTCATTTTAAAGCACGAAAAACGACGAATTCAGAAATCTACTTTTCAGAGGTATTCTGGTATAGCTAATTGGGTTACGGTACCTTTCAATTTTTGCCTACAGTAATCCTTAACTCCCCTCAAAGTGGGCGGAGCCTAGCCGAGTTTGGGCTCATTTTAAAGCTCTAAGAGCGACGAATCCGAAATTTTCAACATAATTTATCTATTCTCTTTCCAGGGATATTTGGTCCTCATGGATCTATCCACGTGCTGCCGTTCGGAAGGTGCCTCAACAGTACAAGACATCTGTCCCTTCCCCAACAGCTTCCATATCGACGTTTGGGCTCCGAAAGACGATCGAGACGAGCCACGTGGCAACGGTGGCAGTGGAATCATGCAGTTGAGAGTGATGTTGGCTGCTGATACGGCTCAAGACCTCCAGAAGTGGTTATCAGTTATCAATACGACGTCCCGCCAACTGTGTACATGGAGAAATCCCATTCAATTGTAATATGGTCTTTTTGGCTTAAAAATCTTTTTTTTATTCACTTCTCTAATGCTCTCTTGTTTTAAACCTCCCCGCAATTTTTGTTTAATCCTATAAAAAATTCAAATTCCCGCCCCCGCTTTTACTGTCATCAAATTATTAGCCTCTTGTCCCCCTTTGTCTTTTTCTACTATCCATCTCGATTGTTTTTTCTTTTCTCGCTTCTTTTGTGAATGAATAAATTTGGGGAGTAATATAAGACTTAAAGAATCGAATTTGGCCGATTTGGAGTTTTAAAATGAGCCCGAACACGTCTAGGCTCCGCCCACTTTTACTGTGAACGGATTACGGTAGTGTGGACGGATTTCTTTGGGTCCAGGTTCCGGCTTGAAGACGCAGCTAAATCAGCCAGATTTTTTTCAAGCTCGAAAATTTCAACAAATCTGACTTCGTAGTGTTTAGAGCTTCAAAATGAGCCCAAACACGCCGAGGCTCCGCTCGCTTTGAAATTTCCAGTTTAAAGGCGCATAGGGGTCCAAAAATCGAATTTAGGGAAAGTAGGTCATGATTATACTCATTTTAAAGCTCCCGGAGAGCTGATTTTGAATATTGAACTTTCAATTAGTAAAAACCAAAATTGAGCGATTTAGAAGACGTCGGAATTCAGAATTTTGGAATTTCGAGAGCTTTCGCTAGAAACGCCTGTAACTTGGCTCCCAGTGGACCAAATTTTTCCAAAAATTATATCATTTGATAGTAAATTTTCTTTAGATTATTTTGATATTTTAAATTTTTTAAAATTCCTAATTTTGGGGTGCATTGGGGCGCATTTACACCAGGGAAAAAGTCCCCATCTGAAATGGCTGTCACTCGGCTCTCAATTGTTCGAACTTTTCTAAACTTGTACTATTCTTTAGAAAATCTTCTGTAGATCATGAAGGATTTTTGAATTTTCCAAAAAAAAAACAAACCAAGAAGTACAATGGAGCGCGTTTGCCCTTATAGATTTTTGAAATGTTCAAATTCTGACGTCTTCTGAAGTGCAATTTCGTTTTTTTTTAAATTCGAAAATGTTATTATCAAATTCAGCTATTCTAGACGTTCAAAATGATATTTACAGTAGTTACGACATGAAAGTACAGTCAAAACTACCGTAACCGTAATTTATTATTGATTCAAATTAGCCTAATTGAACATTGAATCTGTAACTAGGCTCCCAATGGACCAAATTTTTAAAAAATTTCACCATTTGTTAGAAAATACATTAGATGTTATTTTCATATTTGAAATCCAGATAAACCACATTTTTGAAGAATTATACCATTTCATTGGAAACTTGAAACAAAATCTGTTAGTCTTCTGAATTACCGAAAAACAGCAAGTTGAGCAGAGTTTATAGCCCCGAAACCAATAAAAATCCAGGTTTTCTCTGCTTCTCTCCTCTCTCTATATCTATCTCTTTTGTTGTACTGTGTAGCTTATCATAACAAAAGCCCCAGTGGTATCTTCTTTCTCTGTTCCTCTCTCTGTATATGTTTTTCTAACAATACACCCAATTTTCCATATTCGCTTTGGTTTTTTGTCGAGTTGGCTTTTTCTGTGTGTTGCCTTTCTAAAGATACGTATATCACAGTGATACCTAGTTTTTTGGCTTTTTTGGATTGAGAGACGATGAGGACCGTTTTTATAGTTGGTTTTGGTAAGTTTAGTTAGGCTACAGTACCCATAAACGCTTGAGAATCGGCGGAGCTCTGTTTCGTCGAGAAGTGCCGCGATCTACACTTTAAAGGCGCATAACTCGGCTCAAAATTGGTATTTCAATTCAAATAAAAAAGTATACTGTAGAACTTGAAAAGCTCTAAAAGGCAGTATTATATTCAGCTATATTCAACTTTTCACTTTTGAGACCTAGAGACTTAAAACATTATCGACTTCAAAAGTGCCAATTTCGTCGAACCACTTGTTTTTCACCTTCTGTTACTGAACTAAAATTCCTAGTATAGCTGAAATATAAACTATGCTGTAGATTTCGTTGAATTCTGCATGTTACTTTTTAGTTCGACCTGAAATTCCAATTTTGAACTGAGTTATGCGCCTTTAAAGTTTACATCTTGCAGTTGTCATTGCTACACTCCGTGGCTCATAACTTGGCTCAAACTCAGAATTCCAGAGCAAAATGAAAAGTATTTTGTAGATCTTCTCAAGATCTTCACCTCCCTTTTTGATTCATATCGAAATTCCAATTTTGAACTGAGTTATGCGCTTTTAAAGTCTAGATCATGAAATTTCTCTAGCTCCGCCCACTCCAGCAGATTTTCAGTGACATCTTTAGGCTATGAGTTACTCAAATTACCATTTTCCAGTACTACTACTTTGCTCCTTGGCTCAGGCTCAAAACCAAGCTCCTCCGCCTCCAGCTCAACAAGCTCAGCCTGTCCCAGTTGTCCAGCAGCCACCGAAGCCCGCTCAGCCCGTCCAACAGCAACCGGCTACGCCAACACAACAAGCAAAGCCTGTCCAAGCTCCGGTCCAAACGCCTCCAGTTGTCCAGCAGCCACCAGCTCAGCAAGCCGTACCTCCTCAAGCCAAACCAGCTGCGCAGCCAGCAGCTCAACCGAATGTCCAAGCAGCAGTCCCTGTCCAGCAAGCTCAAGCTCCAGCTCAAACCAAACCGGCAACGCAGAAAGGCCAAGCTAATGCCCAGCAAGCTCCTCCGGCTCAGCCAGCTACTCAACAAGCCAATCAACAGAAGCCAGCACCAGCAGCTGCACAGCCAGCTCAACCTGTCCAGCAAGCACCATCAGCTACTCAGACAGCTCAAGTAAAACCAGTCCAACAGGCTCCTCCTCCTCAACAAGCCGCTCAACAACAAAAACCAGCTACGCAGCAACCTGCACCAGCCCAACAGAAACCTGTCGCTGCTCAACCACAACAAGCTTCACAACCTGCTCAAGCACAACCGGCTCAACCAGTTCAAGCAAAACCTGTCCCTGCTCAACCAGCTAAGCCAGCGGCACAACCTGTTCAAGCTCAGCAAGCTCAACCGGCTCAGCCGGCTCCACCTCAACCAGCTCAAAATCCTCCAATTCAACCAAAGCCCGTTCAAACACCACAGCCTAAAGCCCAAGCTCCAGTTCAAACTCAGAAGCCAGCTACACAACCTGCGCAAACTCAGCCAGCTCAACCTATTCAGCAAGCTAGTCAAGCTCAGCCAAGTCAAGCCCAGCAAGCTGCTCAACAAGTTAAGCCAGCTGGAACCCAGCCAGCGCAAGCTCAATCAGTCCAACCGCCGAAGCCAGTCCCAAATGCTCAACAAGCCACACCTGCTCCTGCTCCAGCTTCAAAGCCTCAGGCGCCTCCTCCAGTTCAGAAGCCAATTTCAGTTGCCGCTCCAGCTCAGGCTGCTGCTCCAGTTCCTGCCCAACCTGTGAAGCCAGTTCAGCCAGCCCAAGCTCAGTCAGCTCAAGCTCAACCATCTCAGCCTGCTCAACAGCAACCAACTAAGCCAGCTACGCCAGCTCAAGCTCAACCAAGTCAAACACAAGCATCTCAGCAAGCTCAAGCTAAGCCAGCTCAAGCTCTGCCAACTCAAGACAAGCCAGCTCCAGAGGTCCCTGCTAAACCGTCTGAAGCTCAAACTGCAAAGCCAGCTCAGCCAGTCCCAACCTCAACTGCCACCCCAGCTACTCAGTCTCCCCCACCAGCCAAGAAGGCTTCAGAATCTCTTTCTCAAGAAGCTCAGAAGCAGAAGGAAGATTCCAAAAAGGTACAGTACCACAATGATATCTGACCCATTGAACGTTCGTATTTTTCAGCAGAAACGCACAACGACATCCCGTCCCATAAGCAGCAGCAACTCCGAAAAGAGAAATGAGCGACCGAAACGAGAAGCGGCTCCGGTGCCAAAATCGGAAGAGTAAGTTTAAAAAAGGATTACTGTAGATGGCAGACAGTCCCAAGTTGTGTGCCTTTAAAGAAGTCGTAAGCACCCTAAACTTTGAGCCTATATATCTCGGTTACTGTAAAAGATATCAAAAAGTGGTCAACTAATAAAATGTTACTGATATTATGATGAACATTTTATCAATTGACAATGTTTTGATATCTTTTACAGTAACCGAGGTATATGATCTTAAAGTTAAGACGCCGGCTGCGCAACGTGGTCGGCTGCCGATATCTTAACTTTGAGCCCATATATCTCGACTACTGTAAGAGATATCAAAATATGGTCAACTATAAAAATGTTTATCATAATATCAGTAACATTTTATCAGTTGACAACCTCTTGATATCACTTACAGTAACCGAGATATATGGGCTTAAAGCTGACAAACTTCCAGATCCCAATCTCTGCTCTCCTTCGTCTCCACCCTCTCTGCAAATGTGATTTTTTCAATCTCCTGTGTATTTTTCATTTTCACCGGATGCTGCATTTTAAGATGTTTCAGACGGGACCCATCGGATGATAAATTGAAAATGTTGTAATTTTTTGAATTTGGCGCCCTCAATGGAGCGCCACTGCTTTTAAAATTTTTGTGTTTTGTTGCAATTTTTTCCTCTTTTTTCTCAATGAAAATTTTTTGTTTTTGTCCCAGATTTTCGTTATCTCCGAAAAAATGTTCTCTGTGTGAGAGACGCAGAGAAAATGAGAAAATTGGCAAAAAGAATCTTCTCGAAAAAAAGAGAAAAGTTCGAGAGTTCGTCAAGGACGAATGACATAAACAAGTAGTAAGGGCGGTGGTTTAGGAAGTAGTAATGGGATTACTGTAGTTTTTTGATTTTTGATCTACTTTTGATGATGATTTGGGGATGATAAAGAGGATTTGATATATACAAGGGAAGGGAAAACAAAATGGGGATAAGAATACCAAATTTAGGGCCTAAAATGCCAATTTTTCGGTAGAAAAATTCAATTTTAGAGCCAAAAACACTAGATTGAAGTCCTAGAATTGCAAATTTGACGTCTTTAGCTTAGAAAAGAGCTTTTTTGGACTAAAAATTGCCTAATTTTGGCAGTTTTTAATCTGGAAATTGCTGATTTTGTCCCCTGAAAGTAATGAATTTATGAATCAAAAAATCCATGTTTTGAACCTAAAGAAAGTTACCAAAATGAAGCCCAAGAATGATCTTTGATAGAGTGGATTTAAAAATCAGGATTACTGTAGATGGTAGCAAATTTCAATAGCTTCAAAGTGAGGGGAAACTTGACTAGACTAGGGTTGTGGGTTGTGTGCCTTACAGTAACCACCCTCAACTTTGAACCCATTTATCTCGGTTACTGTAAGAGATATCAAAAAGTTGTTAACTGATAAAACTTTACTGATATCATAATAAACATTTTATCAGTTGGAAATGAGATATATGGGCTTAATGTTACAAAGGCGACGCTTGCCTGCTGAGCTAAGAGATCGGCAGCCGACCTCCCAAGTTTAGGTCCATATATCTCGGTTACTGTAGGAGGTATCAAAAAATGATTAGCTGATAAAATGTTACTGATGTTATGATAAACATTTATTAATTGATCACTTCTTGGTATCTCTTACGGTAACCGAGATAGATTAGCTCAAAGTTTGAAGTCGGCGCTTGCCGGCTGAGCAATGCGGCCGGCTGCCGACTTTCTAATTTTAAGCCTATTTATCTTGGTTACTGTAGAAGATATCAAAACATTGTTAACAAACCAAATGTTACTGATTTTATGATAATTATTTTTATAGTTGACAACCTCTTTATATCTCTTACAGTAACCGAAATAGATTAGCTCAAAGTTGCCAGGTACGGTAGCTGAGTCCAGTCAGTTCTAAACGACATATCTCGTCCGGATGAATTGATATAAAAGTTGTTCTTTTTCAACTATATTCAGAAAATTTTAAAATAATGGAAAATCAAAGGAACACTTTTGTAGGGACTACTGTAGCTAGTTGAATAAGCAGACTGTTAGGCTAGCAAGGACTACTGTAGGTTTTCAAGCTGCGGACAGCTGGAACAGGATTACTGTAGCTTATTGTATAAGTGAAACAATTAAATACTATTTTAGGACTTTTAAGTGCTGACACCTGGATTCGGATTACTGTAGCTCGATATCACTAAACTATGGGGGTAATTAACAAATCAACAACATCTGCCATCTGTCCCATAGAACTTTTGTGGCGTAAAAACATTATGTACTCCTAGCAATGTTTAAAAAAGTCCTATTACAGTACCCCAAGGACAAAAATATGTAACTGGCCTCCAAGAGTACTGTAGCTAATTCAATTAGTTTTTAAGGGTAGTGCATAAACGGTTCAGAACAAAAAGTGTCATAGACAAGACAACAGAAAAATAAACGATTTTTGGATCACATGGAAGAGGAGATTCACGGAAGTGATATGGATTTCCGAAAAGAGAAACAAGGAGAGAGAGAGAAATCGCATAAATAATATAATGACATGTTGATATGTTGATTAACGATACAAGGCGGCTATTTATGTGTCCTCCGAGGAGAAAAAATTCGTTCATTTTTTGTTTTTTCTTTTGGCGTCCTATCGTATCATTTGGTACTGTAACTAGCTTCAAAATCAGTATCTTAAAAAGTTAAGCATATAGCCTTATAGCTGAGATTCTAAGGATCATTTTAGTATAATAATCATTACAGTAACCTTTAAATTTCTATGTGTATCCTGCTAGTGAACTTCATACAGCGCCTTAAAGTGCTGAGCAAAAGACATGACTTATGTTTGGTACTGTAACTAGCTTCGAAACTAGAATCTTGCAAAGTTCATTATATATTCTTGTAGCTGAGATTCTGAGAAACATTTTGATATATAGTACATTAGGCTGGACCGCGGTCGACCGCGGTCCAGAGACTTTGAAATCCGAAAGCCGAAATGGTATCATAACTCACTTCATTGTCTAGTTAGCGCATTGATATGGCTAATATTCAGTACTGTAACTAGCTTCAACATCGGAATTTAGCTAGGAATCATATAGATTCTTGTAGCTCATGTTTCAAGGATCATTTCAATATAAAAATCATAATAGTAATCCTTGAATTCCTATGTGAACCTTGCCAGTAAACTATATACAGCGCCAAGCCAGAGACATGGGTCTTATTTAGTACTGTAACTAGCTTCAAAGTTGGAATCCAGGAATATTCCTTATATATTCTTGTAGCTCATGTTATGAGAATTAATTTAATTTAATAATTGTTCAGCGTAGGCCGCGGTCAACCGCGGTCCAGAGGCTTTGAAAGTCGGAAATTGAAATTCCATCATAACTCCCTTTCATTGTCAAGGTAGGATATGCCTTATATTTAGTACTGTAGCTTGCTTCCAAATTAGAATTTAAAAAAGTTAAGCATATAGTCTTGTAGCTAAGGTTATAAGGATCATTTTGATATCAGAATCACTATGCCTAGACCACGGTTGACCGCGGTCCAGGAGCTTCGAAAGCCGAAACTCGAAATTTTGTCTCAACTCTCTTCGTAGTCAAGTTAGCGCGTTGATATGACTTATGTTTGGTACTGTAATCAGCTCCAAAACTAGAATCTTGCAAATTTCGTTATATATTCTTGTAGCTAAGATTCTAAGAAACATTTTGATATGTAAATCATCAGGCTGGACCGCGGTTGACCGCGGTTTAGAAGCTTTGAAAGTCGAAATTATAACTTCTATGATAATTGTGCTAAGCTAATCACACGTCTTATGTTTTGATACTGTAACTTGCTTCAAAATCAGTATCTTACTAAGTACATATTCTTGTAGCTGACATTCTGAGAATCATTTTGATATAAAAATCATTAGATATAGACCGCGGTCGGCCGCCATCCCAAGGCTTCGAAACCCGAACTTTGAAATTTTATCAACTCACTTTAAGTTAGCGCGTTGATATGACTTGTATTTAGTACTGTAACTAGCTTCAAAATTAGAATCTAGTTAAGAATTATATATTTTCTTGTAGCTAAGGTTATAAGGATCATTTTGGTATATACATCATTAGGTTGGACCGCGGTCGACCGCGGTCTATAGGCTTTAAAAGCCGGCCATGGCAATTTTATAACTTTCATTGTCTAGCGATTTTAGGCTGTTCAAAAATCAGTGCAGCTACCGTATACCGATTACTCATTATCTTCTTTTTTTTCGATTAAAAGACCTTGGTAGGTGGTTTGAAAACATGGTGGGGACGATTATACCCAAACAGTTTGACCTCCAAAAAATATAAAAATTGTCTTATTTTTCACGGAAATTATATATATCTTGATGAAGAATCGCGTCCTTTTTTCGCAACAGACTGATACACATAGGCAACATCTTCTTCTTTTTTTTTGGCGTTTCTTGGGTTTGGGGGTTTGCGCAAATAGGAAAAAAAAAGAAGACAGGTCAAAAATCGGAAATTTGGGCCTAAAAATTGGGGTTTTTAGGCAGAAAACTGGGGTTTTTGGGCTTAAACTTGAGGATTTTCGACCCGAATTGCCTGGAAAATTTTCAGATTTTCAGATTTTTTTTCGCGAAATTCGCCAAAATTTGAGTTTTCCAGAAAAATGGGACAAATCAGGAATTTCAGAAAATTCTGGAAAAATCACAATTTGCTGAAAAAAAGAGCCAAAATCTGGAAATCTCAAAATCTCAAAATTTGAAAACCTGAAAATCTGGAAAATGTGAAAATTCAACAATCTTAAATTCTGGAAATCTGAAAAATCTGAAATTCCAAACATTCCCAGTCAACCTTCAAACTACAGTAACCAATTTTCCCACATACATCAAGTCCAATGGGGATTACTGTACTTTGAAGCTCCACCCACTTTTACCTTGTTTACTAGTTAGTTTCTAAGGCTCCGCCCACTTGCCTTATCTGTATAAATGAGATTTGATCTCGTTTTATTCAGTGGGAATGTGTGTTCTTTTGTTCTTTGGAGCTAATTTTTTTAAAGATAGATTTTCAGCTTCAAAATCAAGATTTTCTGAAGTTTTAAAAAATGAATAATATTAAAATTTAATTTCCTATTCAATGGTGTTAATTTCATACAAATCGAGTCATTTTGAGCGTTAACTTCATATAAATCGAACAGCTTTTAGCCGAGTTATATCACTTTTAGGTTAAAAAAGGCATTGTGTCAGTAATTGCGCTCCGGCAAACTTCAGGATTTGAATTTTTCAAAAATTGGAAATACAAAAATTATTTACATAAAATTTGCTATTCAATAATTTAATTTTCATAAAAATTAGTCGTGTTTGACATGAGATATGGGCCCTTGAAAAAATATCAAAATTTCAAAATTTCGAAAAAAAAATTTTTTTCCCAAACATGTTCCTAACCTAGTTTTTATTGTAGTCTTTGAATTTTAAACTTATTTTTCGTCAATTTCACTCCTAAACCACCTAATTTTCCAGGGGAATGTCCGATGACGAAGACACCACCATGTCTTCAGAACTTCCAGACCCCCCGCCGTTTCGACAGATCGATGAATGGCTGGCAACTATCCAAGTGCATGAATGTACAAAGGCTTTCGGAATACTTGAAGCGGTGAGAAATTTATATTTTCAGAAATATCATTAAATTTGCTATATTTTGGTACTAAAATCAACGCGCTAGCTTGGAAACGAAGGGAGATATGATAAAATTTCGACCTACGATTTTAAAAACATTGTGGTCGCGGTCGACCGCGGTCTAGCCTTTATGATTTTTATATCAAAATGATCCCTATAACATGAGCTTTTAGAAAATATACGGTTTGTAGCTAGTTTCTGATTTTGAAGCTAGTTACAGTGCGCACAAGCTAGACGATGAAAGGAGTTTTGATCAAATTTTGAGCTACGATTTTCAAAGCCTTGTGCCCGCGGTCGACCGCGGTCTAGCCTTTATGATTTTTATATCAAAATGATTCCTATAACATGAGCTTTTAGAAAATATACGGTTTGTAGCTAGTTTCTGATTTTGAAGCTAGTTACAGTGCGCACAAGCTAGACGATGAAAGGAGTTTTGATCAAATTTTGATCTACGATTTTCAAAGCACTGTGGCTGCGGTCGACCGCGGCCTCAAACATCGATTATTACATCAAAATGATCCTTATAACATGAGCTACAAGAATATATACAATTCGTAGCTAGATTCCAATTTTGAAGCTAGTTACAGTTCGTACAAGCTAGACGATGAAAGGAGTTATGATCAAATTTCGATCTACGATTTTCAAATCCTTGTGGCCGCGGTTGACCGCGGCCTAGAATTTTGGATTTTTATATCAAAATGATGCTTATAACACGAGCTATAAGAATATGTTTTTAACTTTTCAAGATTCCAACAGTAAAGCTAGTTACAGTAGCAAACATCAATTATGTCTCAAATTACAACTGCGTTGCTCAATTCATCAATAACTTTGTTCATTTTCACCCTAGAGCTTGGTTTTTAGTACGGTTAAAACCAAAATTTCCTCTTATTCTTTTCCATATAATTTTTTATTTTCAGTACCTCAATGAAGGCAACCGTTCTGCTGAAATCCTCTGGCGCTTGGCCAGGTATTTCCTGACTATTGCGAATTTTTCAAAGACCAAAGAAGAACACCTCAAAGAGATACAAAAGGCAATAGCTTATGCTCGGGAAGCGTTTGAAGTCAAAAAAACGTTTTTGACAGCAAGTTGGGCTGCGATTGCCTCTTATAAATTGATAAAAAAGATTGGATTCAAGGAGAAAATGGAGGAGTTGAATCGGTGCAAGGTGAGTTAGAGATTCCTAACTTTGAGTCAAGTTATCTGGGTGGTTACTGTAAGAGATATCAAAAAGTAATCAATTGATAAAATATTTATCATAAGATGAGTAATTTTTTATCAGTTGACTACTTTTTGATATCTTTCACAGAAAACGAGATAAACTGGCTCAAAGATGAGAAGTCGGCAGGCGACCGCTAAGCTCAGCTGATATCTCAACTTTGAGCCATGATACCTCGGTTAATGTAAGAGATATCAAAAAGTTGTCAACTGATAAAATGTTACTGGTGTTACGATAAAAATTTTATCAGTTGACTACTTTTTGATATCTTTTACAGAAAATTAGATAAATTAGCTCAAAAATTTTTCAACAAATTTTTTTTGAAGTTTTGATTATTGCCATTTTTTCAAGAGACCATATCTCGTATCAAGTTCCATCTATTTTTATGAAAATTATACCATTGAAAAGGAAATTTAATGTAGATAAAATTAATACTTTGAAATTTTTGAAAAGTCCAATTTTGAGGTTCGCTAGAGCGCAATTACTGACATAATGCCTTTTGGAGACTGAAAACGCCATAACTCGGCTCAAAATTATCCGATTTTTATGAAATTTGTACTATGAAATACGAAACTTGTTAATTTCCAGATCTTCGTGGACCACGCCCTCTCCCTGGACCCCCATGACCTCGATATGTTGTACTTGAGAGGTCGCTGGTATCTAATGGTCTCTCAAATCACATGGATCCAAAGGACCAAGAGCTCCCTAATGTCGATTCCTCCAGCAGAAGGAACTCTGGATCAAGCGATAGATGACTTCAAAAAGGCTTATTTAATCGCTCCATTTTGCCAGAAAACTACAGTATACTTGGCGATAAGTTTATTTGAAAAACGAGACTTCGAAACTGCAAAAATGCATTTTGATCATATTGTCAAGATGAATAAGGAGCCAAAACATAGGACAAGTTTTGTGAATGAGGCTGAAAATTATTTGGCAAAGTGTAATTTGATTGAAGTTGACGAATTAGTGAAAAAAGCTAGAACAAAGATTATTGGCGGTCGTTTAGCTATGTGGAAATTTGGTTTAGCGATTCGAAGCTGCCCTGACTATGAGTACGAATATCTCCTTTTCTGGGATAGGTGTCGAAAAGTAAAAAGTGATAAAATGTAGGTGATAAAATGATAAACATTTTATCAGTTGATCACTTTTTGACATCTCTTATAGTGACCGAGATAAATTGGCTCAAAGGTAAGAGGTCGGCTGTGTTACGCGGTCGGCTGCCGACCTGTTAACTTTGAGCCTATTTATCTTGGTTACTGTAATAGATATCAAAAAGTGATAAATTAACAAAATGTTTATTATAATATCAGTAATACTTTATCAGTTGAATACTTTATGATATCTCCTACAGTAACCGAGATATATAAGCTTAAAATTGGGATGTCGGGATCCCACCGCGTAGCTGAGCCTACAAGCGCCGAATTCTCAACTTTGAGTCAACTTATCTTGGTTACTGTAAGAGATATCAAAAAGTAATCAACTAACAAAATATTGCTCATATTATGAAAAACATTTTACTTGTTAATAACTTTTTTGTATCTCTTACAGTAACCGAGATATATAAGCTTAAAGTTAGGAGGCACGCTTAGCTTTGCGGTCAGATACCGACCTCCTAACTTTGGGTCCTTCTATTAGAGTGACTACTGTAGTAAATTTTTTTTTGTAGTTTTTTTAGTTCTTTCCGGAAAAATTAAAATTGAAATTTTCTATAACTTTTTGTAGTTTTTGTAGTATAGTCCTTGATTTTTTGTAGTTCTAAATTTTTGAGTTTTTAGATTTTTTTAATATTTATTTTCCGAAATTTTCCCCATCTACCTCCTTTAAATTTTTCCTGAAGCGTTATTCTTTTTTTTTCTGTAAATTTTGAATAAATTAATTATCTACTTTTTCTCTATTTTCCTTTGTTATCAGTGATAACAGGTTTTCATTTGCCTGATTTATTTCTCTTCCTATTTTTTGTCGTTTTTGGACTTTTATGATCCAGAATTTTTTTTTAAAGTTTTGATGGAAATAATCTCCAAAAAATTCTCTATCGATTGATATAATTTTCATAGATATCGATCCATTTTCAGCCGAGTTTCAAGTTTTTGAAATTTTGAAAAAAGAATTTTTTTTGGAAATTTTTCGTTTTTGCCGTATTTTTCCGATTTTTTGCTTATTTTCCTTCAAATTATCACCCTAAAACCTTTTTTTCAGATTCTCTTCCCCCAAAATGCACATCTGCCCCATCGACGAGCTGGAAGTTCCCCAAGAAAAGGATGAGATACTGTATGAGGTGGATGAGCTTTTGGGCACATACAGGGTCAAGGACACTTATGAAGCATATGAGAAACTTCAGTTGGTGAGTTTTATTTATTTTATGATTTAGAAAATTAAGAGCTTTTGAAAGATCCTAAAATTGAAGTTCTATGTAGGAAACGAACAAGGTTATGAGCGATTTTCTGGGGGTTAGCTAATTAGGAAAAAAGTTGTTCGACTTTCAAAGTCTTGCGGTCGCGGTCGGCCGCGGTCGAGGACAATTATTTTTATATCAAAATGATCCTCTAAACATGAGCTACAAGAATATATAATTAGCTTTGTGAGATTCCAATTTTGAGGCTAGTTACAGTACAAAACGCTACGCATACTATAAGCCATACGCTAATGTAGGAAGTTTTTACAGACTTGATTCATTATGAAATTCTAAAAATTCCACAACGATTTTTATACCAAAATAATTCTTAGAACATAGCTACAAGATTATATAATTTTCTCTGTAAGATTTCAATTTTAAACTTAGTTAGGGTACGAAACGCCAACCCCAAGTTTTCCAGATGTTTGAGGATGGAGACAAGTCGATTGAAGTGCTCGCAAGACTCGCCAAATTCTGTCACAACAATGCCGACCAATTGGGAACTGATAAGGATAAGATTCAAATGCTACAAATGGGGAAGGAGTACTTGCTGAAGGTCTATGAAACGGATACGGAGAATTTCCTCGCTGCCAAATGGTTGGCGTACCTTTCCTTGAAGCTCTTGGCGGTACTTCCATTCAGGAGTAAGATGCACGAGGCCAAGTTGGCTAAGGTTGGTTGGTTAACGTTTAGAATAGCATAAGACTGTAGTTTAATAAAGCCTGAGCTTGAAACATGACAGTAATCTTACCGTAATTGGGTCAGTTTTAGCGTTAACTCAAAAATCTGTAAAGTTCTGAATTTCTCAAGTTCAGAGCTTTAAAATGAGTACACACATGCCTATGTACCTTCAAACCCCAAAATTGACATTAAAGGCGCATAGGGGGTCCGAAATTTAAAATTTGATGGAAGTAGGTCATGTTTATACTCATTTTGAAGCTCCAAACTAGGAAAATACAGATCTGTTTGAAAAATTTGATTTGGACTAAAATGAAAGGAGTTACGGCTCCTTTCGATCTTTTGTTAATTTTTGGTACAATTTTCAAACTACCGTAACTCAGTCCATTTTCTTCTGGACTGAAAATTACGGTTATATTTAACATTAGTACGGTTTTGGCTTCAAAATGAGTACCCACATGCCTATGCTCCTTTGAATTCGAAATTTGACTTTAAAGGCGCATAGGGGGTCCGAAATTTAGAATTTGATGGAAGTAGGTCATGTTTATATTCATTTTGAAGCTCTCAACATGACAAACACAACTCTGCTTCAAAAAAACTTATTTGGATTACAAGTAAAGTAATTTCAGGGCTACCTCGACCGCGCCATTGCTCTCCACCCCAAGGCGTGGCACCTTCAACACCTTCGAGGACGTTGGTACCACGAACTCGCCAATATGTCATGGATCAAAAGGAAAATGAGTGCTTGTCTAGGATGTGCTGCTCCAGAAGGCACTCTTGAAAAAGCAATCGATGATTATAAATCCGCACAACAGTTGTTTAGCGACTCACTGAGAAATTGTGTTTTCTTGGGCATTGCTCTTTTTGAAGACGGAAGGAAATTTGCTGCAAAACGGTATTTCGGCCGTGCGCTGACTTTCAAAACAGTCACGGATACAAGACTTAAGCTTTATCGTATAGCACAGTACTATTTTTGGAGGTGCTAATTGTTGTTTTCGATCCAAATTATCTTGGTTACTGTAAGAGATATCAGAAAGGTATCAATTGATAGAATATTACTGATGTTGTGATAAACATTTTATTAGTTAACATCTTCTTGATATCTCTTACAGGAACCGAGATAAATTTGCTCAAAGTTGAGTAGTCGGCGCATGCCTGCTGAGCAACGCTGCCAGTGGCTTTGAACTAATTTATCTCGGTTACTGTGAAATATATAAAAAAAAAGTCAATTGATAAAATGTAGCTGATAAAATGAGCAATATTTTATCAGTTGACACTTTTTTGCTATCTGTCACAAACATCGAGATAAAACGGCTCAAAGTTGAGAGGTCGGCAGCCGACAGGGCAGATCAACTGGCTTTTTAACTTTGAACTAATTTATCTTGGTTACTGTAAGAGATATGGAAAAAGTGACAACTGATAAAATATTACTTATAAAATGAGCAATGTCTTATCAGTTAACAATTATTTGATATCTCTTACAGTAACCGAGATAAATCGACTTAAAGGTAAGAAGTCGTTGGCCGACCTCTTAACTTTAAGCTAATTCATCTTGGTTACTGTAACAGATATCAAAAAATGATCAACTGATAAAATATTACTTATAAAATGAGCAATATTTTATCAGTTGAACACTTTTTGATATCTTTTACAGAAATCGAGATAAATTGACTTAAAGGTAAGAAGCCGTTGGCCGACCTCTTAACTTTGAGCCAATTTATCCCGGTTACTGTAAAAGATATCAGAAAAGTACTAATTGATAAAACATTTCTCAAATTATCAGCAATATTTTATCAGTTGACATCTTTTTGGTATCTTTTATGGGAATCGAGATATTTTGTTAGATTTTTTAGAGCTTAATTTTTTAACTGCTATTTTTTTGTTATCTTTTTGCTACCTCCAATTTTATCTATTTTTTTTGTATTTTTTCCTACCTCTGTTTTAAACAATTTGAAGCGGTAATTTTTCATTTTTCACTGGTTTACCAATAAATGTGTATATTAAAAAACATTTTTTTTGGAATTTCGAAATTTCAGATTTTCGAAAAAAAAAACAAATATTTGGAGAATTGGATTTTGCTGAAACTGAAAAATCAGGAAGCCAAAATTTGCAAATTAAGTGTAAACACATGAAGATGTGTCTTTTTAAAGGCGCATAATACAATTTTTAGAGAAAAATAACAAAAATTTGGGAAGAAAAATGCAAATTATAGGTTAGACCCAGAAAATCAGAATTCTTCCCCTAGCACAAACATCAACATATCTAATTTTGATACCAAAAATTATGAGATTTGATTTTTGATTTGAATTTTTGAGTTTAGGCAACATTTTACAGAGTTATAGGCACAATGATCAAATTTCCAGTGCTTTTTTTTATAAAAGTTCTACTTTTTGCTTCATAACTTGGCTATATTTAGAGATTTTGAGATGAAATTTATTTTATAAACTTTGTCGTGTCAAGAGCTTTGAAATGAGTATAAACATGACCTACTTTCTTTGATTTTCAAAATTCCGGACCCCCTGTGCGCCTTTAAAGTCAATTTTCGAATTTAAAGGAACATAGGCGTGTGGGTACTCATTTTGAAGCTAAATTATATATTATACCAATGCTAAATATAGGCGTAATTTTCAGTTCAGAAGAAAATTGACTGAGCTACGGTAGTTTGAAAATTGCACCGAAAATCCACAAAAGATCAAAAGGAGCCGTAACTCCTTTCATTTCGGTCCAAATCGAATTTTTTAAACAGATTTATATTTGTCTTGTTATGAGCTTCAAAATGAGTATAATCAAGACCCACTTTCCTTAATTATCAAAATCCGGACCCCCTATGCACCTTTAAATTCAAAATTTCGAATTTAAAGGAACATAGGCGTGTGGGTACTCATTTTGAAGCTCTGAGCATGAGAAATTCAAAAAATTACAAAAATTCGAGTTCGGATTAAAACTAACCAAGTTACGGTGAGATTACTGTCAAGCTCCGCCTTTATCTAACTACCGTAACCCATAGTGAACTCCCATAAAAGTTGTATAGCTTGTGCATTATCGTTGTTTTTTCTAAAATTTGCTCTTTTTGGAAATCGAGTGGGGGTGGACCAATTCATTTTATGAGCAGCATTCTCCTCCGAATATCCATTTTGTGCTCATTTTTCGAGAATTTTCTTCTTTTTTTGGAATTTTTTTGAAGAAAAAAAAAATTCCAGACAACTTTTTTTTGTATTTCGTACATATTTTCAGAGACAAGTACAATTTTTCTAGAGTTCTGGAGTTTTCTAGCTATATAGCTTGTCTGAAAATATTCTGAAAATAGATTTTTTTCAGATTTTTTGGATTTCCAGAACTTCCAGATTTGAAAAATTCTAGAATTTCAGCATTTATAGGGTAAATTTCAGATATTTTCGAATTTTTTCAAAATTTTGAATTTTCAGATTTTTTTGAATTTCAGAATTTCCAGAAATTGGATTTTTCTCCATGTCCCTTTAATTTCCTATACTAATCAATCTTTTTGTTCTCTATTTCCCTTTTTTTTGTACAAAAACCATAAATCCATCTCCCCAGAAAACCCAAAAATTGACATTTTTCAAATTTCCGGTGGTCCCAAATTTTTTTGGGACCACCGGAAATTTAAAAATCACACTCCTCCCCTTATTTTTCTTTCTGATTAAATATAACAAAAAATTCCCGGAAATCTCATTTTTAGTCTAGAACCACATTTTTTAAACTTCAAATCTAGAAGAAATTCCTCGATGAGTGGAACAGTCATCCCAATTGTATTCAGACTACCGTAACTCAGTCAATTTTACCCTGACCTCAAATTTTTGTGAATTTTTGAGTTTCTCAGCTTAATAGCTTCAAAATGAGTACCCACACGCCTATGTTCCTTTAAATTCAAAAATTGACATTTAAAGGCGCATAGGGGGTTCAAAAAATTAAATTTATGAAAAGTGGGTCATGATTATACTCATTCCAAAGCTAGTTACTTGAAAAATGCAAAACTTTTTGAATAATCGAGTTTGTGCCAAAATGAAAAGAGTTACGACGCTTTTTCAACATTCCGATAATTTTTGGTAAAATTTTAAAAACTACTGGAACTCGATCAATTTTCGTCAAAACTCAAAAATTACTTGATAGTCGAATTTCTTATGTTTTCAGCTTCAAAATGAGTACCCACACGCCTATGTTCCTTTAAGTTTCAAATTTGACTTTAAAGGCGCATAGGGGTCCAAAAAATCGACTTTAAGTAAAATAGGTCATGATTATACTCATTTTAAAGCTCTCAACAAGGCAAACTCGAAAAACTAAGTTTCATATTGAAATCTCTAAAAATAACCAAGTTTTGATCATTTTCAGCGTCTAGATTAGTCTGAAAATGTCTGGAAAAGGGTCAAAATCGGCGGAAAAAGGCAAAAAATTTAAAACGTACTGCCAGGACACGAAAAAGAGGATTGACAAGTTGTGTCTCAAGGAAACAATGACTCGAGAGGAGATGGCCACTAAGAAAGTGGATGAAACTGAAGGATATACATTTTTTATGGCACCGTAAGTATTTTTGAGAATTTTTAGACCTAAAAATGGTCCAAACCCTTTTTTTATAATAAGATCTATATTTGTTAGGTTTAGAGCTTCAAAATGAGTACCCACACGCCTATATTCCTTTAAATTTGAAATTTCAGACTCCCTATGCGCCTTTAAAGTCAATTTTCAAATTTGAAGGAACATAGGCGTGTGGGTACTCATTTTGAAGCTTTAAACCTGAGCAATCCAAAAATAAATAAAAAATCAAGTCTAGATCAGAACTGACCAGTAAGATTTTTACAGAATTGGCCATGCCGCAAAACACGCCGCTCAATGTTCGAATGCTCGTTGCATTCGTAACTATTGCTACAGTTTGAAGCGGATTTTGAAACATTATTCCGAATGTTTCCATTTGGATTGCCTAGAATGTAATCAGTTCAATTTGGTCATTTATGAGCATATGATTCTATGTAACGATCGACGAAAATGCAAAATTCCGGGATGTTTGGCGATAGGAAGAGCCAATGGAAGGGTCAAGGATACTGCTAGTGAGTTTTTTTTTTCCAGTTTTCTAAATTCGCGAGGTGAAGAGCTTCAAAATGAATACCTACACGCCTATGTTCCTTCAAATTCGAAAATTGACTTTAAAGGCGCATAGGGGGTCCATATTTTGAAATTTTGAAGAAAGTGGGTTGTGTGGGTACTCATTTTGAAGCTTCAAGCCTAACAAATACAGATCTATGCAAAATATTTGATTTGGACAAAAATTAAACGAGTTGTGACCCTTTTTCATAATTTTCAAAATTTGGAACAATTTTAGAACTACCGTAACTCGGTCAATTTTTGTCACAACTTAGAAATACCAAAATATTTTTATTTGATGTGTTTTGAGCTTTAAAACGAGCACCCACAAGCCTATGTTCCTTTAAATTCGAAAATTGACTTTAAAGGCGCATAGGGGGTCAATATTTTGAAAATTGAAGAAAGTAGGTCATGATTATACTCATTTTGAAGCTCTTAACTTGAAAAATCCAGATTTGTTAATAAAAATCAATTTGGATCAAAGTGAAAGGAGTTACGACGCTTTTACCTCATTTGGTTAGTTTTTGGTGGTTTTCAATCTACCGTAACTCGGTCAATTTTTGTCAAAACTCAAAAATGTTTAAAAATATGAGTTTCTGATGTGTAGAGCTTCAAAACGAGTACCCACACGCCTATGTTCCTTAAAATTCGAAATTTCGGCTTTAAAGGCGCATAGGGGGTCCGAAATTTGAAATTTAAGGAAAGTAGGTCATGATTATACTCATTTTGAAGCTCTAAACGTGAGAAATACAGATCTGTGTCGAAAAATCAGTTTGGACAAAAATGAAAGGAGTTACGACGCTTTTAGATAAATTGTCTAATTTTCGGCACAATTCTCAACCTACCGTATCTCGGTTAGTTTTTATTGAAATTCAAAATTAAAAAAAAAATTTCAAAAACTAATTTCAGACACCCCAAGCACGTCTACATCCAACGATCCGGAAGTTTGAAAACTCGGAATTTTGGATTCAATTATTTTTTTAATGATCTCAATTTTTGAAAACTTCGTCCTCAAATTTGTTTTCACAAAATTCAATTTGTATGCATTTTTCCCATTTAATTTGAAATTTTTTTTAAATTTCACAATTATTCATTTATTTTTCTTTTTTGTCTTATAAAGACATTTCTCGCATTTTTCAAAAGATTTTTTTATAAAAAATTTAAATTTCTATTTTTTTGTGCTAATTATAATAAGAAAAACATTTCCAAAACCCCACATACATATTTAAAGGCGCATACTAATTTTAAAGGCGCATTTCCCTCTCTTTTATTGCCTCCCAGGCCTCCGAGGCGAGAGAGTACTCAAAAAAGAGAGACGCAGAGAAAGGAGGCACTGAAAAGGAAATGAGTGTCTGTGAGCCAGTGCTCTCTAGAAAGAAAATCGATAGTGTTGAGAAGGAAGAGACGCAGAGAAGAAGGAGAGAAAAAAGAAATAAAGAGCACGTCATCGGGCGGAGCACATGCTCCGCCGGCCCTAACGGAGAGCTCATGAAGGAGATTTTTTAGTTTTTTCTTTTTTCAGAAAAGATTCTGTACTTTAAATTTTTCTTTAAAATTAGAAATTTTGAAATATAGAAAAAATGGAAATTGGACTTTTTTCCAGACAAAAAATGCTGAAAATTGAAGTTTTTGGATTTGTTTTTCTTGAATTTTTGTTATTGGGGACTTAGAATTTTTGAAATTTATGACGATTTTCAAATTACTCAAGTCTAGAGCTTCAAAATGAGTACCCACATGCTCATGTCCCTTTAAATTCGAAAATTGACTTCAAAGGCGCATAGGGGGTCCAGATTTTGAAAATTATGGAAAGTATGTCATGGTTATACTCATTTTAAAGCTATAAACTTGGATAATACAGAACTGTTTGAAAATTCCGATTTGGATAAAAACGAAAAGAGTTACGACACTTTTTCATGATTTTTCAGTTTTTGCCACAATTTTCAAACTACCGTAACTCAGTCAGGTTTTGTTAAAACTCGGAAAAATTATATAATTTGAATTTGTGAAGTTTAGAGCGTCACAATCAGTACCCAAACGCATATATTCCTTTAAATTTGAAATTTGACTTTTTTGAAACTGAAAATTTTGAAATTAGTTCACAATTTTGATTTTTAAGATTTTCCTATTTTTATGTTGATTTCCAGCAAAAACTGTTTTGTTAGATGCATTTGACCTGAAATTTCAGACATTTTGATACCCATATTGCCCATATTCCTGAAGTTTTAGGATTCTTAATCCTGAAGACGTCACGTCTTCAGAATTTCTTGAAATTTCAGATTATATGGCAATATGGGTATCAAAATTTTGGAAATTCAAGAAAAATTTCAAATAACGTCGTAGATTTTCTATTTTCTGAAAAAATTCAGAATTCAGAATTCAGAAGACGTCAGAATTCTCAATTCCAGGAGGCTGGTTGATTTTCAGCAAAAACTCTTGCGTTAGATGAATTTAGCTTGAAATTTCTAACATTTTGATACCCATATTGCCTATATTCCAGAATTTTTGGAATTCAGAATCCAGAAGACGTCGCGTCTTCAGAATTCCTTGAAACTTCGGATTACGGGCAATATGGGTATCAAATAAAAGCAAATTTTGCGAGAAATCTAACTGACGCAAAAAAAATTCAAAATTTCCAGATTTTTCGAAAAATCTGAGAATCATGGAAGAAGACGTGGCGAATGGATCCTGTGAGCAAACTCCGGTAAGTCTGTAAAGTGCAAATTTGCTCTTTTGAACTTTTTTTAATTCAAAGCTTCAGACAAATTCCACGTACGGTACACCCGTCCGTGTGGCGTCTGTAGAAGTTCCGGAATCTGAAAATTTGGAAAATCAGACTACTGTAGAGAATTCGCTCTACTCGAAATGCAACACATTAGTTCAGGAGAAGGAAATGGAGAGGTAAGTGCGCTCCAATGAGAATTTTTTTCAAAAATTTAAATTTTTTCAGACTTGAAACCCAAAATGCCGAATATCGAGAGAAATTATTGAGAACGATAAGGGAAAGGGATTTGAATGAGGAACTTTTGAAGTGGGATTTTTAACAATTAAAAAAAAAATTTTAAAATAATTTTTTTTCCTTCCAGAAATGTCCAAAACCAGCACAAAAAAGAGCTCGAAATGCAGAATCGACGGATACGAGAATTGGAAATTCAGATGAAATCGAATATGGACAAATCGGTGGCACAAGAGGCGCATTTCAATGTGACGACAAAAGAAATGTCCCAGAAATATAGCAAGGAATTGCAGCAAGTGGGTTTTTAGCAAAAACTGCTTCGTTAGATGAATTTGACTTGAAATTTGGGACACTTTGATACCCATATTGCCCATATTCGGACAATTTTGCGATTCTGAATCCAGAAGACGTCAGGAGTTCAGAATCCATAGAAAATTTGGAACATGGGCAATATGGGTACCAAAACTTCGGAAATTTTTTGAGAAATTCAACCAACGTCGTAGATTTGCTATTTCCTGAAGATTTTCTGAAGATTATATATTCTAAATTCAGAAGACGTCAGATTCGATTTTTAGAACAAGTTACACCAGTCATGTTGATTTTCAGCAAAAACTGTTGCGTTAGTTGAATGTTCCTTGAAATTTGGGACGTTTTGATACCCATATTGCCCGAAATCGGGAAATTTCCGAATCCTGAATCTAGAAGACGTCAGAAATTCAGAATTCTTTGAGAATCTGGAATATGGGCAATATGGGTATCAAAACTTTTGAAACTTTGTGAGAAATTCAACCAACGTCTTGAATTTCCCATTTTTTGGGAAATAGTTCTGAATACCGGATTCAGAAGACGTCATTCGATTTTTGAAGATATTATAGCCGGCATGTTGATTTTTAGAAAAAACTGTTGTGTTAGATGAATTTGGCTTGAAATTTGGAACGTTTTGACACCCATATTGCCCATATTCGGGAAATTTTGGGATTCTGAATCCAGAAGGCGTCAGTAATTCAGAATTTCCGAACTTCTGGATTAAAGGCATTATGGGTATCAAAATTTTGGAAATTATATGGAAAATTTAACTAACGTCTTGAATTTCCCATTTTTTGAGAAATAATTCTGAATACCGGATTCAGAAGACCTCAGAATCAATTTTCATGGAATGACGACAATTTAGGTGATTTCTTGCAAAAACTGTTGCGTTACATGAATTTGGCTCAAAATTTGAGACATTTTGATACCCATATTGCCTAAATTCCTGAAAGTGAAGTATTCTGAAACCAGAAGACGTTGAACATTCAGAATTCACTAAAATTTTAGAATATGGGCAATATGGGTATCAAAATTTCGGAAATTTTGTGGGAAATGGAGCTAACGTCGTGGATTTCTCATTTTTCGAGAAATAATTTTGAATTCTGGATTCAGAAGACGTCGGAATCAATTTTCATGGAATGACGACAATTTAGGCGATTTCTTGCAAAAACTGTTCCGTCAGATAAATTTAGCTTGAAATTTGGGACATTTTGATACCCATATTGACCATATTCCTGAAGTATTAGGATTCTGAAACCAGAAGATATCAGGAATTCAGAATTCCTTGAAAATCTGGAATATGGGCAATATGGGTATCAAAATTTTGGATATTTCATGAGAAATTCAGCTAACGTTGTAGATTTTGCATTTTCTGAAGAAGAAATTCAGAAGACGTCAATATCCAATTTTTCGATAACAGCCAATATGGGTATCAAATTATCAGAAATTTTTCAGGCAACAAAGAAAGCTGAGCAATGTGATAAGGAAAAAAACGAAGCGGTGGTGAAATATGCGATGAGAGAAGGAGAAATGATGAAATTACGGGATGAGCTGAAAATCAAGGATTCTCATTTGAAGGCGTTGAAAGATGAGCTGGAAACGTCGAAAAAAGCTCAAAGTCAGGAGAATCTGAGCAATTTGGAGAAAACTGTGCAGAATTTGAATGTGGAAATTGAAAAAATCAAACACGAAAAGTTTGATTTCGAGAATCGCATGAAAATCGCAGAGAAACGAGTTGAGGTAAGCCCCTCTGTTAGGAATTCGGATTATTACCGGATTCTGTGTGCATTTTTGAGAAAAACTGTTGCGTTAGATGGAATCGGCTTGAAATTTCAAAAATTTTGATACCCATATTGCCCATATTCCGAAATTTTGATGAATTCTGCATTTTCGACGTCTTCTGGATTCAGAATACCTAATTTCTTGGAATATGGACAATATGGGTATTAAAATGCCCCTAATTTCAAGCCAAATTCATCTAACGCAACAGTTTTTGCTAAAAATAAACTTGCCTGCTGCTGATTCTGACATCTGACGTCTTCTGAATTCAGAATTCGGAATTCTCATTTCAAAAACTAAAAATCGGCGACGTTAGTTGAATTTCCCACAGAATTTCCAAAGTTTTGATACCCATATTGCCTATATTCCAAATAATCGAAAATTCTGAATTTCTGACGTCTTCAGGGATTCAGAATACCTAATTTCTTGGAATATGGGCAATATGGGTATCAAAATTTTGGAAATTTTATGAAAAACCTAGTTAACGTCTCAGATTTCTGAATAAATTTAAAATTTCTTCAGAAAAATCGCAAATTTCGAAATTTTCAGACGCTCTCTACCAGCCTAACAGAATCCAAGCAACAAGGTGATGTTCTCAGAAAGCAATTGATCAATGCAAAAGATGATAAACATTTGATACAGGTTGGTAAGGCTTGGATTACTGTAGTTCTTCTGGCCCAAAATGAGCGGATACTGATTTTGAAGCTGTTGACGCAAGAAATTCAAATTTCAAATTTTCAGCAGTTTGAAACAAAACTGCAAACCAGTACGGCGGATCTGGAACGGCGACTTCAAGAATCAGATTCAAATTTGGAGCGACTGAAAACGTCACAGTTGGATTTGGCCACGAAATTTGAAGAAGCTTCTAGAGAAAATACAGATTTATTGTCGAAAATCGATATTTTGCAGGTAAGAACACTTCCATTTTTGAAAATTCTAGACTTGACGTCTTCCGAAATTGATTTTCAGGAAAAGTTACGACGTTAGTTGACATTCTCAAAAAATTGCAGACATTTTGATACCCATATTGCCTATATTCCAAAAAATTTAGGAATTCTGAATCCCTGACGTCTTCTGGAATCAGAATTCACTAAAATCTTGGGAATATGAGCAATATGGGTATCAAAATTTCGGGAATTTCAAGCCAAATGCATCTAACGACGCATTTTATGACCTAAATCAAGTTGTTTTCTGGTTTTAGGAGGATTCTGAAAAATTGACGTCTTCTGAATCCAGAACTTATCAATTTTCAGCAAAATTAACTACGTTAGCTGAAATTTTCATAAAATTTCCGAAATTTTGATACCCATATTGCCCATACTCCAAAAAATTTGGAAATTCTGAATACCTGACGCCTTCTGGATTCAGAATATCAAAATTTTTGGAATATGGGCAATATGGGTATCAAAATTTTGGAAATTTCATGAAAAAGTTATCTAACGTAAGGGTTTTTGACAAATTTGGGATTCTGAATCCTGAAGACGTCAAAATTTCAAAATTCAGAAAAACATTTTCGAAAATATAGGCAATATGGATATGAAAAAACGTAAATTCCACGAATTTCTCGAATTTTCAGGACACCCTAAGCCTAGAAGAAGATCGAAGAAAGTTATGCGAGGAGCAAATTGAGAGACTAAAAGGAGTTGAAAGTTTTGTGGAAAGTTCGAGTCAGCAGATAGAAGAGACGCAGAAAGAGAAGATAACAGCCGAGGAAGATAAGGAACAGGCAGAATTGGAGGCAGCTGAAATGAGAGAACAAGTGGAGAAAATGCTGAAATTGACACAAGAACTGACTGAAAGGAATATGGAATTGCAGAGAAAACTTCGAGATCAGGAGGAAATTGTGAGTTTCGACAAAAACTGTTGCGTTAGATGGATTTGGCTTGAAATTTCCAAAATTTTGATACCCATATTGCCCATATTCCAAATTTTCTGATGGATTCTGAAATCTGACGTCTTCAGAATTCAGAATTTCCAGTGTCTTTAAATATAGGCAATATGGGTATCAAAATTTCAGTAATTTCATTTCAAATCTAACTAACATCGCGAATTATTTTGAAATTCGACGACTTCTGAATTCTGAATTCAGAAGACGTCAAAATTTTCAAACTTTTGGGAATCTGAAAAATCTTGTTCCGGATCAAAATCTGTTGCGTTTATGGATTTGTCTTGAAATTTCCGAAGTTTTGATGCCAATATTGCCTATATTTCAAGAAATCAGGTATTCTGAATCCAGAAGACGTCAGGAATTCAGAATTTCATAATTTTTCGGAATATGGGCAATATGGGTATCAAAATTTCGGAAATTGTAAGCGAAATCTAACTAACGCAACAAATTTCATCAAAAATCAACGCCTTCTGAATTCAGAAGACGTCAATATTCTGAGTTTTCGATTTCTTGGAATATAGGCAATATGGGTATCAAATTGAAGGAAATTGAATTTCCAACTTCACCATGTTAGTCCGAAACTCTGAAAATTCCGAATTTCAGACAAAATCTCTAAACATCGATATCGAAAAATTGACATCGGAACTCGCAGAAAACTTCGAAACTTGTAAATCTTTGGAGGAGAAAAATCAAAAACTTCTTGAAGAATTGGAAAGTCTGAAATCAGAAATTTCATCAAAACCAGTAACATTTGAAACGCTGGAAGACAAATTTTATCAGGAAAAATATGAAGAATGTTCCAGAAAATGTGAGTTTTGAGATCCCCGAAAAATTTTTATTGCTCATTTTAGCTCAAATTTTTGGCAGATCTGAATTTCTTGTGAAAAATGTTTTAAAATAAGTATAAACAAGCCTAGGCTAGCTCAAATTTGAAAATTTTCGATTTTTTTGGGTCCCGCCACGAAAATTGAAAATTGCAAAGGTTTTCAAACATAGCCATGTTTATACTCATTTTGAAGCTCTCAAAACGCTGAAAACAGTTGAAATACTTAAATTTCATGAAAATCGCTCCTGAAACCAAAAATCCTAATTTTCTAAATTTTCCAGTAGAAGAAATGGAATCAAAATTGGCCGAGGAGCGAAACAATTTCTCAGCGTACAAGAAGAAAACAAACGCGACGCTGAAAGATTTGAAATCTGAAATTTCTGGAAGCAAAAAATCAAATGGAAGTGGAGGAGAACATGCGGGATTAGGAGTGCCAGCGTCTTCAGATCCATCAATGTCGTCTAGATCCCGGAATAGTTCAATAACGAGTATCGATAGGGTTACGGTAGGTAGAAATTTGGAATCAGTGTGAAAAATGCTTCAAAATGAGTATAAACAAGCCTATGTTCCTTTTACTTTGAAATTTGGCTTTAAAGGCGCATAGGGGGTCCCAAAATCGAACTTAAGGAACGTAGGTCATGATTATACTCATTTTGAAGCACTCGGCATTTCAAGTCGGAATTTGTTTGGATTATCAGATTTAACCGAAAACTAAGCAAGTTACGACATTTTTAGTTTTTATAGCTAGCTTTCAAAATTAAAACTACCGTATCTCGACTCAATTCGCTCCAAACTGCAAAAACTAAAAAGATTCGAGTTTCGCGCGTTTAGAGCTTAAAAACGACTATAAACTCGGCTAAGTTCCTTTAACTTTGAAAATTGACTTTAAAGGCGCATAAGAGGTCCAAAAACAGAAAACTTAAAAATAAGTCATGATTATACTCATTTTGAAGCATTTGACGTGTTAAATTGGAATTTGTTAATTTTATCAAATTTGATCGAAAACCAAGCAAGTTATGACGTGTTTAGTTCTCATAGCTAGCTTCCAAACTTTAAACTACCGTATCTCGACTGATTTCGCTCCAAATCTCAAAAATCAAAAGAAGTCGAATTCTACGCGTTTAGAGCTTTAAAACAAGTATAAACATGACTATGTTCCTTTAACTTTGAAAATTGACATTTAAAGGTGCATAGGGGGTCGCGAAAATAAAAATTCACCAAAGTAGGTCGTGATTATACTCATTTTAAAGCTCTGAACGTGGCAAACTCAACTCTATGATTAAAAACGATGTTGCACTAAAACTAACCAAGCTCTAATGGTTTTACAGTTTTTGGGTTACTGTAGTTCTCGTGGTGGGACCCAAAGTGAGCGGACCCTAGGCATGTTTATACTCATTTTGAAGCTCTAATCATGCAAAACTCAAATTTATTGCTAATTTTCACAAAAAAATAGTTTTCCAGAGCACATCGGAGACAAATTCCACAGCTGGCGATGAGGCAAAAAAGCAGGAAGACCAAAAAAATGTGCAACAAATCATGATTGATAAAATTGTGGTCCTGCAACGAAAACTGGCGAGAAGAACGGAAAAATGTGAATTCCTGGAGGAGCACGTCCGGCAATGTCTGGAAGAGTTGCAGAAGAAGACAAAGTGAGGAATTTGGAAAATTTTTGAAATTCAAAATTTTTTCAGAATCATCCAACACTACGCTCTACGGGAAGAAGCTTCCCTTCTAATGCCTTCTGAAGAATCCATGGAAAAGGTAAAAAGAATTTTTTCGAATTTTTTCTGAAAATCATTTTTTAGCTTTTCGCAAGTTGCGAATTTGTTCAAGTAAGTTGTGATAACGTTGTGATTGTGATGAATGAGCTATAAATTTAAATTTAAGAGGTTGAGCGCTTCAAAATGAGCCCAAACACGGCTAGGCTCCGCCCATTTTGAAAATTGACACTTTAAAGGCGCATAGGGGGTCCAAATTTTGGATTTTCTAGATGTAGGTCGTGATTATACTCATTTTAAAGCTACTGACGTAAGAAATAAAGATAATTGCAAAAAGTATGATTTGGAGCAAGTTGAAAGGAGTTACGACTGTTTTACATCATTTTGTAGAATTCCGGGAAAATATTAAAATTACCGTAACTGTGTCGATTTTAGTCGAAACTTGAAAATTTGGGTAGTTTTGAGTTTTTCAAGTTTAGAGCTTCAAAATGAGTATAAACATGACCTATTTTCCTTAATTCTTAGTTTTTGGACCCCCATGCGCCTTTAAAGTCAAAATTTGAATTTAAAGGAACATAGGCGTGTGGGTACTCATTTTGAAGCTCATGAAAGCTCATGATGCGTTTAATTCAAAAATGTTTATATTTTTGGAATTGAACAAAATTTGACAGAACTACGGTAGTTTGAATGTTGCACCATAATCCGTGGTCCCTTTGAACCCGACGCAACACCAAACATCAAAACTGACTTTTTCCAAAAAAGGAGAAAAAAAACGTTATTTTTATATTCTTCAAAAAATACGAAAATTTTTCCAGGTTCCCATATTACGGAAAAGTAGCGCTTACGCTCTGATGGGTGCCATGTTCACCACTTCCGGCAGCGAAAAGAAGCAGTCTCAAATTCTAACGGAAGTCAATTCACGTCTTCAGGCCGTTCTAGAAGACGTCATACAGCGGAATATTTGTATGAGGGTAAGAAATTTGAAATCCGGAGGTTGAGAGCTTCAAAATGAGTATAAACAACCTTAGGGATGGGAAAATTATGGTGAGGGCCAAATTAGAATGGTCCGTAACTTGGTCCATTAGGAAAATATCCGAGTGAAATTCAAATTTTTGAAATTGTCATGTTTTCAGCTTTAAAATGAGTACCAACAATCCTATGTTCCTTTAAATTCGAAAATTGACATTTAAAGGC
The DNA here is from genome assembly GCA_027920645.1 of Caenorhabditis nigoni. Taxonomy (NCBI): domain Eukaryota; kingdom Metazoa; phylum Nematoda; class Chromadorea; order Rhabditida; family Rhabditidae; genus Caenorhabditis; species Caenorhabditis nigoni. Next base: position 2,641,789 of record CP115866.1, on the reverse strand, counting down.
GCATGGAGGGACCGAAAAATTAAATTCATGGAAAGTAGGTCATGATTATACTCATTTTGAAGCCTCTAGCACCACAAATTGATTGGTTTAACTTTTGTTGAGTTTGAAGCAAAATTTGATGAGTTACAACGCATTTGCATAATATCCCTAAATTTTGGGACAATGTTCAAACTACCGTAACTCTGTCAATTTTCATTCAAACTTGAAAATTCTACCATATTTGCACTCCACGCGTTTTGAGCTTTGAAATGAGTATAAACAAGCCTATGTTCCTTCAAATTCGAAAATTGACCATTTTCGGACCCCCTATGCGCCTTTAAAATCGAAATTTCAAATTTAAAGGAACATAGGCTTGTGGGTACTCATTTTGAAGCTCTAAACTTGGTGAGTTCATAAATAATAACGATTTTCAATTTGGCGCAAATTTCAAAAAGTTATGGACCCTTTAATTTTTGGAAAATTTTCAATTTTTTTCGAATATAGCCAAGTTTATACTCATTTTGAAGCTCTGAACCTCGGAAATTCAAAGTTCTTTACATTTTTTAAATTTTCAGAGCACTGTGGATACCTTAACCGCTGAAAACACACGAATCGCCAGGGAGAACCGTCTTCTAAGCCTGACTCAAGTTCGAACCAATTCTCAGGATAAATCTTGAAATTTTCCAAAAAAAATTTTTCCAAAAAAAATTTTTTGTGCCTTGTTTCTATCTATTTTTCTACATTTTTTACTGAATTTGTCATATCTTTTCTCACTTTTTGTCCCCTCCCTTTAAATATATTCGCCAATAAAAATGACATTTTCGCATCTGGGGACCCTCAAATTTCAGGCTCCGCCCACTTTTCTTCCATTAGGTTTTTCGGTTGAATTCATTCTCAATTTTTCTCCTTTTCGCACATTTTATTACGTTTTTTCCGGTCTACTAAAAATTCTGGAAAATGCCCTTCCATTTGGCAGTGGGTTTGTCGAATTGTGAGCAAATTTTTGAGCCCGGTGGAACGATCGAAGGATACGTTACGTTTGATTTAAGGGAGAGTATTAAGGTAAATCCAGAAATTGCTTGAAGTTTTGAATTTTAGAGGTCTAGAGCTTTAAAATGAGTATAAACAGCACTAGGGTTGGGAAAATTATGGATAGTGCCAAATTTGAATGGTCCCTAACTTGGTCCATTTTCAGAATATTTATGTGAAACATAGATTTTTGAAATTTTTGTGATTAGAGCTTTAAAATGATTACCCACACGCCTATGTTCCTTTAATTTTGAAATTTGACATTTAAAGGCGCAGAGGGGGTCCAAAAAACTGAAATATTTGGAGATGGGTCGTGTGGGTACTCATTTCGAAGCTGATTACTTGAAAAATACAAACCAGTTGAAATTTTTTAATTTGGACAAAAATAAAAGAAGTTACGATGCATTTACATAATTCACTTAAGTTTTGGTACAACATTCAAACTAGCGTAACTTGGCTCATTTTGCTCCAAATTGCAAAAATAGAGTAGATTTGAATTTAAGGCAACTGGAGCTTCCAAATGAGTATAAACAAGGCTATGTTCCATTAAATTCGAAATATGACATTTAAAGGCGCATAGATGTCCGTAAAAACGAAATTCAAGGAAAGTAGGTCATGATTATACTTATTTCAAAGCTCTAATCAAAATAAGTGATTATCTGTAAGAATTGGCAAATTTGAGCAAAAACTTAGCAAATTAGAGCGATTTAAGTTTATAAAGCTAGCTATGAAACTTCAAACTACCGTAACTCTGCCTATTTTGCTCCAAGTTTTACAGATAAACAAGATTTGGATTTGCCAGGTTAAGAGCTTCAAAATCAGTATCCACACGTCTATTTTCCCTGAAATTCGAATTTTGACTTTAAAGGCGCATGGGGTCCAAAATTTTAAATTTAAAGGTACATTGGCGTGTGGGTACTTATTTCGAAGCTCTGTATGTGTCTAACACGAGTATATATTCAAAATTCATTCAGCACTAAAACTGATTGAGTTACAAACGTTTGAAGGTTAGGGTTACTGTAGTTCTTGTAGTTTGAATTGTAGTAAAGCGAATCTTGGCATGTTTATATTCATTTTGAAGCTCTATCCCTACCAAACTCGAATATAAAAACGCTTTCAGGTAAAAGCCATCCGTATCTCTGCTGAAGGCCTTGCCACCACCAAGTGGCTTCTTTCGGAGTCCTCCAAATCATCGCACGGGCGGTCCCGTGAAGTATCGTACTCCGCAAAAGTGACATATTTGGATGAGGATCAAATGGTGTGGAAACCATCAGAGGGACACTCAAAATCCTCGGTTTTTCCCGGAATCCATGTGTATCCCTTTAAATTTCAAATTCCAATTGGGGTGCCTCCGAGTTTCGAAGGTGATCATGGAAATATACGGTACCATTTGAAGGCTACTGTAGAGAGACCATGGAAAACGAATCGATCGATAACGAGATATCTGACGATTCTTCCGCCGAAAGATTTGAATAAAGAAGTGACGGCTGGAGAGGAGACGAGCAGCTGGAAGACCAAAAATGTCGGATTTTTCCTTTTCAGATATGGAAAAGTGCATTTGGAGGTGCTGAAAATTCAGAAAAATTTCAAATTTAGATGTCCCAAAAATATAGAAAATCTTAAAATTTTTAGAATTTTTTAAAAATCTAATTTTTGGAAATTTTGAATTTTTGGAATTTTCTGAATTTTTATTTATAACATTTTTTGCCTTTTTTGAAATTTTAGAGCTTCTAAATTTTGAATTTTCAGCTTCGAATCCCCAAAAAAGGATATGTACCCGGTGAGACAATTTGGATTGAGACCAATATTGATAATGCATCTTCCAGACCGATTTTGAAGGTAAGAAATAGCTCAGCATAAATTTGAACTACGATATTCAGTTTTTGCATGTCAAGAGCTTCAAAATGAGTATAAACATGACTAGGTTTGCTCACCTTTTGGCCTTCAAAATAGCCTAAACTACAGTAACCTCCAGACTACAAAACAGTATTTTGGCTTTAACTTGTTTAGAAGACAACCAAGCTTGTGAAAAACTGTTTAATCAAATTTGGGGTGTCAATAGCTTCAAAATGAGTATAATCATGACCCACTTTTCTCAAAATTTGAAATTCGAACCCCTATGCGCCTTTAAAGTCAAAATTCAAAATGGGCGGAGCCTGGTCGTGTTTATACTCATTTTAAAGCTCTAAACGCGCTAAATGTAAATATGTCTAAATATCTGAGTTTGCACAAAAATTGAAATAGTTACGGTTGTTTGGGCATTTTCCCAAAATTTAGGGATGTATGCAAACTCGTCGTAACTCTGTCAATTTTTGTTCAAATTCAAAAATTTTAATAAATTTGAGTTTCATTCGTTAAGCCCTTCAAAATGAATATAAACACGACTATGTTCCTTTAAATTTCAAAATTCGGACCCCCTAAGCGCCTTTAAAGTCAAAAATCAAAGTGGGCGGAGCCTAGTCGTGTTTATGCTCATTTTGAAGCTCTAAACCTGGCAAATTCAGAAATCTAAGTTTTCATAATGTGGTGTAGCTTTGAAGCAAGTTACGGTAGATTTTAAGTTTTCGGGTACTGTAGATTTTGTGGTTTGGCTCAATAGAGCCATGTTTATACTCATTTAGAAGCTCTCAACAAGCCAAATCTTATTCTTTAAGTTTCAAGCAAAAACTAAGCAAGTTATGGTAGTATAAAGAGGCTAGAGTGCAGAGAAACACACTCACAAAATTGGGCGGAGTCTCTAGCCTCCTAGTGGGCGGAGCCTAGTCATGTTTATACTCATTTTGAAGCTCTAAACTTGGCAAATTCAAATTTCCTAATTTCAAATAAAAAATTTCAGGCCGAATGCTATCTAATCCAACAATGCCGCTTCCTTGCCTATCGATACGGTATCGCGGGACCAACCGATGGTCGGAGAGCGTCTTCCCTGTCTGAAAATGACAGATATTTGTCCAGAAAACGGGATGAAATTAAAATAGTATCAGTAATCCATGAAATGCACATTGAGCCCCGAACAGAGCACAAGTCAAAAATGAAGCTCAAAATTCCCTGTACCTGTCCCACATTCGACAGTACTCTCATCCACGTGGAATACTTTGTAGTCGTCAAACTACATGTAAAGTGTCGTCTGAGGAATACGGTAAAGGCGGAATGCCCCATTATCATTGGATCGAAACCACTTAAGGATGAGCAATTGACACCAAGGACCCCAATTTATCAAGAAGTTGCCACGTTTTCAGCATTGACACATAGGAGTATGTTGTCGGTGGATGAGGTAGGTGGTGGCCTAGGTTTTTTAAAAGTTCTGCCATTTTAAAAGGACTTAGCAGGCAAAATTCAAAATTTTTTGAATTTTTCAATTTGGACAAAAGTTGACAGAGTTACGACGCATTTGCATACAACCTTGAATTTTGTTAAAATATTCAAACTACCGTAACTATCTCAGTTTTTGTACAAACTCCAAATTGTTTGATGTATTTACACTCAACGCGTTTTGAGCTTCAAAATGAGTACCCACAAGCCTGTGTTCCTTCAAATTCGAATTTTGACTTTGAAGGCGCATGGGGGTCCGAAATTTCAAAATTAAAGAAAGTAGGTCATGTTTATACTCGTTTTAAAGCTCTTGACATGCCAAATTCAATTATATAGTTTTTATCAGATTTCGTTGACTTTGAAACAAGTTACAGTCAAAATACTAATTTGCAGCTTGAGGGTTACTGTAGTTTCTGGTCCTTTAAACAAATCTAGTCATGTTTATATTTATTTTGAAGCTCCTAACGCACTGATTTCTATTATAATAGTTGCGTCAACTTTGGTGGCCTAGAAAACCAATTATGACCTAGAAAACCAAATAAAGCCAATTCCAGCCGGTTTGTTTTCAGAAATTGACTCCAAAATACGTCTACTATCCAAAATATGGGCGGAGTCGAGACGAAGAGGATGAACCACCGAGTTTGTCGGATTTACAACTTCCTCCAATCGATTCCTTGTCTGATGATGACTAAATTTTTGCTTTTTCGAATTTCCTATGGAAATTTTTGTATTTTTAATGAATTTTGATATTTTTTATGCATTTTTTCAATTTTACAAATCAAATTCTGGCATTTTCCATGGAATTTCAGCCAATTTCAGCTTCAATTTCAGCTTTTCAGCGATTTTCCATCCAACTACGGTGTGCAAGCGTACGCAATTGCACGTCACTGTGCATGCACACTTTTCAATTTTCGAAATTCTTGGGATCGCTTTTCGCCATTTTCCCTCTTTTTTAGCCATTTTTTTAGCGATTTTAGTGTAATTTTTCGCGAAAAAACCAAAAAACAAGGTTAAAATCAGATTTAGAGAGTATTTTAACTTGAAAACTGTGAAAATTTGAGGCGAAAATGATCTTTTTCGCCTGAAAATTGAAAATTCGATTTTTTCGCCGTTTTCATGGGATTTTTTGTGAAAAAAACCGAAAAACAAGATGAAAATCAGGTTTAGCAAGTATTTTAACCTGAAAAATGTTAATATTTGAGGGAAAATGATATTTTTCGTCTCAAAAATTGAAAATTCGATTTTTCTGGATGTTTGGCATTCAAAAATGGGGATTTTTTGTGTTTTCTAACGATGAAGTCCAAAAAATTCGCTGAAAATTCATGGAAAAGCGATTTTTTCTTTCCTGACCCACAATTTTCCGATTTTGACCCAATTTCTCCGCTTTTCCCTCAATTTTCGCCTAATCGTCTTTTCAATTTCCCCAATTTTCAGACAAAACAAACACCGCCGTCGAAAAATGTCCCAGAGAAAGATTCAGAAGGTCATGGTTCAGCCAGTGAACCTCATCTTCAGGTAAGAGTCGATTCATACAGTTTTCGGGTGGTTTTTAAGCGATTTTCTGGATCCTACGAGTGCTCAGATCCATTTTTTCGAGATAAGACTACGAAAATCTATTTCCCGAAGTCTGATTTCATGAAAAATCGTCTTTCCGGCTGCTTTAGTGGGTCTTAGCATTTGAAATGTGTTCCAGGTCGCATTTGAAGCTATTTGCACTTCAGATCGCATAAAATCGGTCTTAAGAGGTTTGTAGCGCTAAAAGTTCCCAAAAAAAACGAGCCCTGCAAGCCAGAAACCCCCTATTTTCCCTCCTGTAAACCTCATCTTCAGTTAGGTCCGATTTCTTCCATTTTCGCGGCGAGACCTGGCTTTTTAGCGGTTTTCTAGCTCAAATGAGTTCTTAGGACCATTTTTCTTGAAAAAGTCGGTATAACAGCCGTTTTCACCGCCTCTGAAACAGGTTTTAGCATCTGGAATATGTTTCGGGTCGCATTTTAAGTCAAAATGGGCTTTTTAGCACTAAAAATCTCGAAAAAACGACCCCTACAAGCTTAAAAACCCCTAATTTCCAACTTTCAGATATCTCCAAAACCGCACGCGCGTCCAAATCTGGCTGTACGAAGACGTGACCCACCGTCTCGAGGGATACATCATCGGATTCGACGAATTCATGAATGTGGTGTTCGACGAGGCCGAAGAGGTCAACATGAAGACGAAGGGACGCAACAAGATCGGTCGGATCCTGCTCAAAGGAGACAACATCACTCTGATCCATGCCGCTGCTCAGGAGGCTTGAGATGGTGCTCTCCAATAATGATCTCTCTTTCTCTGTATCCCCTCGTTTCTCTGTGTTCTCCTGAATTTCCCCTATATATTTTCTCATGTTTCGAAATATTGTCCCCCTGAAAAATCCATCAGAATCGAGTTAAGTAAATTATTGTAATTAGCCAGGTTTTTTTTGCGAAAATTAGTATTTTAGTCTGAAAAAATAGGGAAACTGTCTGAAAATTCGCTGAAAATCATTTAAAAAAAGCTGAAATTGTCTAAAAATGATCCAAAATTCAAAAAAAAATCAGAAATTCCTTAAACCTTAACCTAGCCTAAACTACCTTAAACTAGCCTAAAATTGATCTAAATTAGCCTTAAAACTAGGAAAATGAGTTGAAAATCGACTGAAAATCCCCCAAAATCGCCATTTTTGTTCATTTGACAAGAATAATTCGAAAAAGGGGGCGGAGCCAATTTGGAAGGGTTAGTAATCGAAAATAGTACAATATAGATTCTCAAGACATAATTCTCAAGACATAAGTGGTGGTGGTGGTTGGGAATAGACTTGATCAGTGGGCGGGGCGTAGACAATCGATTGATCCAAAGGGACTTGCTGAGGATTAGGGGGGACAAAGTATGTGGGCGGAGCTTGTGGGGGAAGATATTGAATGGGTTGAACAATCGATTGATTCAAATCAACGTATTGCTGATGGGGAGGAGGCGGGGCTTGTTGGGGAATGAAATATGGCATTAGATAGGTATGAGTGTTCGGATGGTGATAGTAGATGGAATCCGACGGGGGGCAGGCGTACATGGTGGCGTTCCCATTGAATTGCGGAAGTTGCTCTTGGTGCAGGTAGCGGCATCTGGAAATTTCCAGAAAATTTGAGATTTTTAGAGTCAAAAATCGCTTTAAAAATTGATAAAATTTTTTTTTCAATTTTTCAAAAATCTGAAAATTTGTGACTTCAGATGATTTTGGCGAATATTGCTTTCATTCTCACCGAATTTGTCACAACTAGAGCTTCAAAATGAGCCCAAACACGCCTAGGCTCCGCCCACTTTGAAGCTTCCGAGTTGAACGCGACGCACGACCGCGACGCGTCTGAAAACTCAGAGTGCGCGGAGCCTAGGCGTGTTTGGGCTCATTTTTAACCTGGCAATGTGATAAATCGATATAGCTGGGTTTCGTTGAGTTTGAAGCAAAACTGACTGGGTTACGGTACTTTTAGGATACGGTAGCAACATCACCAAAACTGAAAAAGTACCGTAACCCAGTCGGTTTAGCTTCAAACTCAACGATATCTAGCTATATCGATTTATGACATTGCCAGCTTCAAAATTAGCCTGAACACGCGTAGGCTCCGCAGACTTTGTGTTTTCAGTCGCGTCGCGGTCGTGCGTCGCGTGCAACACGGAGAATTTGAAGTCGGCGGAGCGTAGGCGTGTGAAATTCAAATTTGACAGTTTCTGAGCTTCAAAATGAGCCCAAACACGCCTAGGCTCCGCGCACTTTGAAGTTTCCGAGTTGCACGCGACGCACGACCGCGACGCGTCTGAAAACTCAGAGTGCGCGCAGCCAAGGCGTATTTGGGCTCATTCCAGAGCTAATCGCTGACCGAGTTCAAATTTGACAGTTTCTGAGATTCAAAATGAGCCCAGGCTCCGCCCACTTTGAGTTTTCCAGGCGCGTCGCGGTCGTGCGTCGCGTGTTCGGTCATTTTCGACCGTTTTTTTCGATTTTTTTGGGTTTTTTCGCTATTTTCGCTCAAATTTTAAGCCCCGCCCCCTTTTTTACCTGGGTCCATATCTGCAATTTCCTCGTTGAAACGCGTGACAAATCGGTCGATGACTGTGATGATGGGAATTATTCGAATTGTAGTGATTGTTCGACGACGACGAACCGCAACGATCGTTTCCATAGCGGGAGGACTGAAAAAATAGCGATTTTTAGGGGTTTTTAGGCTGAAAATATCCGAAAAATCGATATTTTCGAGCTAAAAATGGTCATTTTCGACGTTAATTGAGTTAGAAACAGCTTAAAAAATCGGAATTTTTAGCCTAAATTGGCCAAAAACTCGATTTTCTGTAATTTTTGGCTCAAAAATTCCAACTTTTAGGCCAAAAAAGATAATTTTTAGAGCAATTTCGACATTTTTCGGAGCAAAAATAGGCCATTTTAAGCAGATTTTAGGGTTTTTCTGTGATTTTTTAGTGAAAAGCCATCAATTTTGACCTGTTTTGGCTCAAAAATGGGGTTTTCGGGCATTTTTGACATTTTTTTCAGCCAATTTTGACCGATTTTTGGCTTAAAAATTGCCGTTATTTATTCAAAAAACGTCTTTTTTTTTGGAATTTCATGGTTTTCTAGCCATTTTTTACCTTTTTTTTAGTCAATTTCGACCGATTTTTGGCTCAAAATTTGCAAAAAAAAACGAAATTTTTAGTGAATTTTAGATAATTTTCGACCGATTTCGGGCACTTTCAAGGGCAAAAACAGGTCATTTTCGACTCAAAAATCGACTCAAACACCGATTTTTGGCATTTTTCAGGTGTTTTTTGACCAATTTTTGACTCAAAAATCGCAAAAAAAAACGACATTTTTAGCGAATTTTACATCATTTTTAGCCAATTTTGACCAATTTTGGCTCGAAAAATCGCATTTTCTCTATCAAAAACCCCCAAAAAAGCCTATTACATCATCATTCGATCGATATCTAGAAGATGAAGACGTTGATCCTGCTCCTCCTCTGAACGAAACATCAAAATCATCTCGTTTCGAACTGTTCCGACGTTCACGACTGTGTCTACGGTAGTTGTCTCTAGAGTCTCGAGAATCACGATGATATTCACGATGATGTTTAGATGACGTTGACAGTGATGATGACGTCGTGTATTCTGATGGAAGACGTCGTTTCTGCAAGAAAATTGGGCTGAAAATAGGCTGAAAATCGGGTCAAAATTGGCGAAAAATGAGCCAAATTGGGCTAAAATAATTTCAAAAATGGCTGAAAATGGGTCAAAATTGGTCAAAAAAGAACCGAATTTGGGTCGAAATAGGGCGAAAATTGGGTCAAAATTAGCCAAATTTGGGGGAAATCGAGTAAAAATTGGCTGATAATCGGCCAAAAAATAAGCCAAAAATAGGGAAAATTGGGTCAAAATCGGCCAAAAATGAGCCAAGATTGGCGGAAACTGGGTCAAAATTGGTTTAAAATGAGCCGAAAATAGGAAAAATTGACAGAAAATGAGCCGAAATTGGGGTAATTTGAGTCAAAATTGGCCAAAAAGAGCCGAAATTGGGGAAATTTGAGTGAAAATTGGCCAAAAATGGGATAAAATTGACCAAAAATGGACGAAAAATGAGCCAAAATTGGCGAAAATCAGGTCAAAAAGGCTAAAAATTGACGAAAATTGGGTCGAAATTGGACAAAAATGAGCCAAAAATGGCTGAAAAATGAGCCAAAAATGGGCGAAAATAGAGTCAAAAATTAACCAAAATTGACGAACATTTGGCCAAAATTGGGTGAAAAATGGCTGAAAAATAGCAAAAATTGCCGAAAATATGGTAAAAATGGGCGAAAATTGGGTCAAAATTGATGAAAATTGAGCCAAAAATAGGGAAAATTGGCCAAAAATGAGCCAAAGTGGATAAAAATTGGGTCAAAATCGGCAAAAATAGCCCAAAATAGAGCAAAAATAAGCAAAAATTGGGTCAAAAAAGGCAAAAAATTGTCGAAAATTGGGTCAAAATTGAACAAAAATAAGTCAAAATCGGTGAAAATCGGGTCAAAATTAGCGAATAATGAACCAAAATTGGCCAAAAATGGGTCAAAATAGGCCGAAAAATGGGTCGAAATAGGACAAAAAATGGGTCGAAATAGGACAAAAATGAGCCAAAATTGATGAACATTGGGTCGAAATTAGGTCAAGGATGGCGAAAATTGGGTCACAATTGGCAGAAAATAAGCCAAAAATAAGGCAAAAATCGGTCAAAATAGGTCAGAAATGAGCAAAAATTGCAGAAAATTTGGCCAAAATTAGGTCAAAATTGGTAAAAAATGAGCCAAAATTTACGAAAATTGGCCAAAAATAAGTCAAAAATGAACAAAAATAAGCCAACTTTGCCTAAAAATTGAACAAAAAGGGCGAAAATTGGCTAAAAATGGTAAAAAATAAGCCAAAAATAGGGAAAATTGGGTCAAAAATGGTAAAAAATAAGCCTAAAATAAAGAAAATTGGGTCAAAAATTAGCCAAAAAGGCAAAAAATGAGCCAAAATTGGGGAAATTTGAGTCGAAATTGGCCAATTTCGACTCAAATTTCCCCAATTTTGGCTAAAAATGGCAAAAAATGAGCCAATATTGGGCCAAAATTGGCCAAAATTGGCTAAAAATAAGTTAAAATGGCCAGAAATTAGCCAAAATTTGCGAAAATCGGGTCAAAATTGGCCTAAAATGGGTAGAAATCGCCGGAAATTCGGGTCAAAATCGGGGAAAAATTGGCGAAAATTGAGTTAAAAATGGCCAAAAATGAGCCACGATTGGCGGAAACTGGGTCAAAATTGGTTTAAAATGAGCCGAAAACAGGAAAAATTGACTGAAAATGAGCCAAAATTGATGAAAATTGGGTCAAAATAGGTCAAAAATGGACCAAAAATAAGAAAAAAATGAGCCGAAAATAGGAAAAATTGGGTCAAACTAGGTCAGAAATGAGTAAATTGAGCCAAAAATGAGCCAAAATTGGCGAAAATTTGACTAAAAATGACCAAAAATTAGCCAAAATTTGCGAAAATCGGGTCAAAATAGGTCAGAAATGAGCAAAAATTGCAGAAAATTTGGCCAAAATTGGGTCAAAATTGGTAAAAATCGGGTTAAAATATGCGAAAAATTCAAAATTTCAGCTAGGAAAAAATGGAATTTTTGAATTTTTTCAGTGTTTTTTTTTTCATTTTCGGTCAATTTTTTGAAATTTTAGGTCATTTTCAGCTAAGTTTTCCTGATTTTTAGCCGAATTTCACCCATTTTAGGTCGATTTTCAGCAAATTTTTCTTCACTTTCAGCCAAATTTTCCCTCATTTTTCTGAAATTTTCCACCAACCGGAATCTGTAATTCCTTGTCTCCATGTGCATATGTGCAATTATTGTTGTACGGACACCATCCCTGTCGACGATACTGATCACAAAGGCGCGTTTTGTACTCGCTGGGGCGCTGGAAAACAAATTAGGTGGTTTGGCGGGAATTTGAAAAATTTTGAAAAAAACTTTTTTTTTCGAAATTTTTGTTTTTTTTTGGGGTTTTAGCTGAAAATCTAGTTTTAAAAGCACTGAAAATCGCTGAAATTTTCAGAAAATTGAAAAAAAAAAATTTCGAAAAAAAATTTTTTTTTTGAAAAATTCATTTTTTTCCCAAATTTTTGGAATTTTCCGTACTTTATCTTTAGAAGACGTCGTCGCTGGAACATATTTTCTCGCCGGCGGATTCTCATCAATCTGCTCCAATGGTGTAATTTTCAATGGTTCCCGCTTCGGACGCCATTTTCCGATGGATGACGTCATCGATGTGTCGGTAGGAGCGGCGAACGACAAATTGCCGCTTGAATTATTCTGAATCCGCGCCGGACACGTCGCATTCAGAAGACTATTCGATCGATCGGCGAACGAGGTGTCGTCGGAGGTGTTTAGAGCGGCCATTTGCTCGCCTATCGTCTTCGTTTGAGCCATTCTAGCTAGAAAAATTGAATTTGGGAGGTCGGATTTGGTGGAAAATGGCAAAAATCTGGAAAAAATCTGAAAAGAATGGTCATTTTTCCCCTTTTTCCTCTTTTTTCCCGCTCAAATTCGAATTTCCCTCCAATTCCGGTTACGGTAGACTTAAAGGAGCAGCGTCGAAATCGCAAAAGTTTGCATTTTCGTGTCGAGAGTTTCGCGAGGGAATTTGAATTTAGTTTTTTTTTTGATCGCTTTTTTGACTTTCCAGTCGATTAATTCCGCTTCTGAAGGTCGTTTTCGGTCGTCGCGAGTACAGAATTCTTCGTTTTATCGATAAAACCGGTTTTTCCTCTCTTTTTAGTGTATTATACAACATTGATTATTGGTGTCAAATAAATATGTTTTTTTTTCGAATTTTCCCACAAAATCAAATTTTTTAATTCTCTCAAAACATAATTTTTGCTTCCTTTGTGTCACTTTTCAACACAGACTATATTGACGCTGTGTAAATATATACAGAAAAGAGACGAGAGAGTATGGAAAAGTGAGAGACGCAGAGATTCCCTTCCGATCAGTCGTCTAACCAGTATACCTGTTGGGAAGGATTCGATTTTTTGAGAAAAAGAGGTGTTGCGAAACTATTTTGAAATTTTTTGAACTCTGTCTGTATTTCTGTTTATCCGGATTTCTTACTTATCATCTTATCTCTTATCAATAAATATGGCACCACCATTATAAACCACATTTTAGACCACTATTTTTATCATTTTTATCAACCAAACATAGAAAATAAGTATAGTTTTGTGACTTATGATATTGCTGGAAGTTCTGGAATTTTCCAAAAAAAAATTTTTTTTTTCGAAATTTCCTAAAATTGGAAATTTCAAAATTTTTAGCTTTTTCTAGATTTGTTAATTTTTTTTAAATTTAAAGAAAGTTGTTCTAAAAATCAGAAAATTCGATTTTTTGAAATTTTTGAAAAATTCAAAATTTCAAAAAAAAAATTTTTTTTTTTGAAAATTTCTTTTTTTTCTAAAAATCTCCAATCTATCATCTTCTTTTTCCACTTCCTCCTATCTATTCATACCCCAGATGCACCCCTTTTTCTTCTTCTTCTTCACTTCTTCTTCTTCTTTTTTCCCCTGTTTTCTCTAACCACTCTCTTCATTCTCCACACTCTCTCCCCTGGCTCTTTCTACTGGAAAATTGAGCCCCAAGGCCCCATTTTTTTCTCTTTTTTATGTTTTCGTTCGTTTTTCCGCTAGAAAATAGACAAAAAATCACAAAAAACCCCCTTGAAAAATGACACAAAAATCGATGAATCATGGCGAGAGAGTTTCGCGAATAAGGAAGAAATGTCTGCGTCTCTTCGTTTTGCACACTCTCTCGCCTCTCAGTGAACATTATTTGTATAAGGAGACGGTTTACATCATTTCCGGGTCCATTTTTCGTACTTTTTCGGTTGAAAAAGATGGAAAATAAAGGATTTATAGAGGAAATAAAGGTTTAAGCCGGAAAATCACTGAAAAATCTGGAAAAAATCGCTGAAAAATGTTTTTAAACTGAATTTTTCGAAATTTTTCAAAAAATTCGAATTTCCGCCCAATTTAGACTGTATTTTTGCAATTTTTAAATGGAATCGTTCCTTGCAATTTTAGATTTGTTTGAAATTTAGAAAAAAAATTTTTTTTTGAATTTTTCAAAAAAAATAGTTTTTTCGAAATTCAAATTTTCAGCCATTTTCAGCCCATTTTTCGTCAATTTTCCTATATTTTTTGCCTATTTTTTTCTCCAAAAATTTCTATAAACAAACTTTTAGGCACATCACCTCTCAATGATCGAGAATCAATAAACAGAAAGAAGAACAATATCAAAGGAGACCTTTTTTTCAATTTTTGAACTTTTGGGTGGGTTTTGAAGGAGAGATTTAGAGAAAAAAAAGGGAAAAATCAGAAAATTTGAGTCTAAAAAATTTAACAATTTAAGAAAATTGAAAAAAAAAATTTCTGAAATTTTTAAAAAAAATTTTTTCAACTTTTTCTGAAAATTTTTAAAAAATACTGAAAATCGAACAATTCAAAAATTTGCAGTTTTTAGAAAACATCTGAAATTTTGAACTGAAATTTTGAAATTTTCAGATTTTTTCAAAAATTCGAATTTCTTCGAATTTTTCTGCATTTTTTCAAAAAAAAAAGCTGGAAAAATCCATTAAAAATTAAGCTGAGCAATCCGAAAATTCCAGAAAAAATCCAAAAATTGAAATGCCCACAGAGGGAGACAACCCCCACAGTAACAACAATCGACACTTTCATTTGGGTAGTACTGTAATCACAGATCCACGTCATCATCATGTACAGAGATACTGTAGTAATCGGATAAGGTGAGCAATGAGCAATTTTTCCTGGGGGAAAAACGGCTTAAAATGGCTGAAAATGACCCAAAAATCATGGAAAAATAGCCAGAAAAGTCTAAAAATGATCAAAAATCCAAAATTTTGCGATTTTTGACATTTTTGAGTCATTTTAAGCCGATTTTCCAGCTATTTTCAGCCATTTTCAGCCAAAAAACCCCCAAAAATCAATTTTTCTTACAGTACCTGCAAATACAATGGCTTCTCATTTCTCCCCCGATTCCTTTATGAGCAATTCCGACGCTACAATAATATCTTCTTCTTGGCAATTGCACTGTTACAGGTGAGTTTTTTAATCCTGAAATGACCCAAAAATCGTTGAAAATGACCTAAAATTCGTCTAGAAACCTTTAAAATGACCCAAAATTGATGGAAAAAAGCCCAAATTTGCCTAAAAATGACCTAAATTAGCCTAAAAATGACCTAGATTAGCCTGAAAACGACCTAAATCAGCCTAAAAATAAGCCTAAATTAGTCTAAAAATGACCTAAATTGGCCTAAAAACGACCGGAATTAGCCTAAAAATGACCTAAATTAGCCTAAAAATTACCTGATTGACCTGAAAATCAGCCTTAATTGCCTAAAGTTGGCCTAAATTGACTTTAAAAATGACATTCTAGATATTGCTCATCCCTAATTCCCCCTAATTTTCAGCAAATCCCCGACGTCTCCCCGACTGGACGCTACACAACCGCCGTCCCGTTCCTTATCATTTTATCAGTATCAGCACTGAAAGAAATCTTTGAAGACGTCAAACGGCGGAGAAGTGATAATAAAGTCAACGCGTTTCCCGTGGAGATTCTGGTCGATGGGCAATGGGTCGAAAAACAGTGGAAAGATGTAAGAAATCGCTGAAAATAGGCAAAAAATCGAAAAAAATCGGCCTAAAATGACCTAGAATAGCCTAAAATGGACATCTGGACACACAGACAAACATCCCAAATATTTGATGGCCTAGAAACCCAAATTTCCGGTTATCTAGGCCACTTGAAATTGTGATATTTGAAATCAACACTATCGATTTGGTATACCCACCAATTTTCAGCTCGATATGAGCAATATGAAAATTAGGCTCCGCCCACTTTTTTTTGCAATTTCGCCGCACGGTTTTTTGATTTTTTTTTTGAATTTTTGTTTAAAATTTGGAATTTAAAGCTAGAATACGGGTAAAAATTTAGAAAACATTTCAAAAATTCAAAAAATTTAAAACCATGCCGCAGAATTGCAAAAAAGTGGGCGGAGCCTATTTTTCAAAAATGGTCCGTTTGAGCTGAAAATTGGTTTTTAGAGTAAATCGAGTATGCCAAATTCAATGGGAGCGCTCTTAACCAACAGAAATCGCTGCGAGACCCAAAAGTGGGCGGAGCCTATTTTTTGGAAAATTGTCTCAAAATTGCTCATTTTTCAACGATTTTTCTGGAATTTTTTGAAAATTTCCAAATTTTTGGATTTCAGGTAAAAGTTGGAGACTTCATCAGAGTGGATAATGATAGCTTGTTTCCTGCTGACCTACTTTTGTTATCTTCATCGGAGCAACAAGGAATGGCATACATTGAGACATCGAACTTGGATGGAGAGACCAATTTGAAGATTAAGGTGCGTTTTTTGGGGGTTTTGAGTGTAAAAATGGGAAAAATTAGGTCAAAATCATGCAGAAAAATCGATAATTTCAGCAAGCACTAGATGTGACGGCATCGATGACGTCACCGGAGAATTTGGCATCGTTTCAAGCGGAAATCACATGTGAACCACCGTCCAGGTGAGGGTTTTCTGGCTGAAAATGACTGAAAATAGGTCTAGAAGAACCAGAAGCGAAAACTACAGTAACCCTTTAAAATTTCAAACTAAAATTTTTTCGAGTTACTGTACAAGCTACAGTAATCCCGGAAAACAGATTACATTGCAAAATTAGGGTTTCAGAGATTGAGAGCTTCAAAATGAGCTCAAACACGACTAGTTTAGCTCAATTTTCAGTTTTGGCCTACCGATCCGCTACGCGACCGCGACGCGTAGGTCAAAATTCTAAGTTGAGCTAGACTAGTCGTGTTTAGGCTCATTTTGAAGCTTATGGGAAGCTGAATCGAGATATAGCACTTTTAAGACGTTGTGATTGATGTGTTTACGGACCAACACCGGACCAAATAATTCTGGACCATAACTTCCTTCAAACTTGATATTTATGGACCAAATGAATTGGATATTATGGAACTTAACAAGCGCTTCAAATTGACTCTATTTGGGTTACTGTAGCTTGTCTATGAACAAAGTGACAGGGTCATAAAGATCTGGCAAGGTAGCTCGAGTGGTTTTTGACCCGTAACCTTGTTGATAGGCAAGCTACAGTAACCCAAATAGTATTATTTTGAAGTGCTTGGCTAGTTCTACCGTATCCAATTTAGTTGATCCGAAAATATTGATTCTGAAAAAAGTTATGGGGCCGGCCAGTCGGTTGGTCCGTTAGTGGTCCGTTGATGGTCCGTTCTAGCCAAAACTAGCTTAAAATGAAGCTAAAAGTTGATTTCCAATTCTCAAAATTTGCCAAAACTGGTCTTAAATAGTAGAAAATGAAAAATTACGGATTCTAGCCGATTTCCAGCCTTCAAAATATCTGAAAATGCTTCCAGACACGTCAACGAATTCAATGGAAACATTGAAATCAACGGACAAGCGAGACACTTTGGAATCGACCAACTCCTGCTCCGTGGAGCCCGTCTCAAGAACACCGCCTGGATCTTCGGCGCCGTCATCTACACGGGACACGACTCGAAATTGCTCATGAACTCGAAAAGAGCACCGCTGAAATCGGGAACCATCGATGTTCAAACCAATTACCGTATCATCTTCCTTTTCTTTGTTCTGGTGGCACTTGCATTGATATCAGCAGCTGGATCAGAGATCTGGAGGGGACACAATATTCCACAAGCGTGGTATTTGTCATTTTTGGGTGAGTTTTGGCTTGAAAAGAGCTTTAAAATGAGCCCAAACTCGTCTAGTTTCTACCGTAACCCCTTCAGATTCGGCTGAAACTCGAAAATTCTAAAAAATCTAAACTTCTCGTCTTCAGAGCTTTGAAATGAGCTCAAACACGACTAGCCTAGCTCAAGTTTGAATTTTGATCTACCAAACCGCGACGCGACCGCAACGCGTAGGTCAAAACTCAAAGTTAAGCTAGACTACTCGTGTTTGGGCTCATTTCAGAGCACTTGGCGAGCTGAGCAAGAAAATATAAGTTTTAGAATGTAAAGTTCAACGAGAAGAGTGTTATGAGTAATTTCAGATTTTCAGAAAATTTGAAATTGCTTATAACTCTCTTATTTCTCAAATTTCCGCTTTGAAACCTATATATCTTCGCACAGCTAATCAAGAGCTTTGAAATTAGCCCAAACACGACTAGTCTAGCTCATCTTTGAGTTTTGACACACGCGTTGCGGTCGCGTCGCGGTTCGGTAAGTCAAAATTCAAAGTTGAGCTAACGTAGTCGTGTTTGGGCTCATTTTGAAGCTCATTAAACGACTAATTCAGATTTGAAGAGATTTTTCAGTTTGAGAGAAAGCTGAAAGGGTTACGGTGTCTGAATCCGCCCATTTCTACCGTAACCCTTCCAGATTTTGTTCAAACTCAAAAATTCTAAAACCTGAATGTATCGCTTTACGAGCTTCAAAATGAGCCTAAACACGACTAGTCTAGCTCAATTCTGAGTTTTGACCTACGCGTTGCGGTCGCGTCGCGGTTCGGTAGGTCAAATTTCAAAGTTGAGCTAAGCTAGTCGTGTTTGGGCTCATTTTGAAGCTCCTAACGTGACGAGTGTGGATTCGTTAGAATTTTTGAACTTGAACGGAATCTGGAGGGGGTACGGTAGAGTTACGGTAGAAATAGGCGGATTTAGGCACGTTTGGGCTCATTTTGAAGCGCTGAAAACGACGAATTCAGATTTTTTAGAGTTTCAAGCCTAACTACTTGCAGAACACGATCCAAAGGGTTCGTTCTTGTGGGGTGTGCTGACCTTCTTCATTCTCTACAACAACCTAATCCCAATTTCCCTCCAAGTAACCCTGGAAATTGTGCGTTTTTTCCAAGCGATCTATATCAATAATGATATCGAGATGTACGACGTGAATAGTGATTCGTGTGCCATCGCCCGAACTTCCAATTTGAACGAGGAGCTTGGGCAGGTGAAGTACATCATGTCTGATAAGACAGGGACACTGACAAGGAATGTGATGAAGTTCAAAAGGGTTTCTATTGGATCACAGAACTATGGAAATAATGAGGATGATGAGTTTTCGGATCCAAGATTGCTAGAAGACGTGGAGAGAGGAGATAAGCATGCGGAAGCGATTGTTGAGGTTTTGAAGGTAAGGGAATTTGAAATTTTGAGTAAAAATGAGCCATTTTAAGCAAGTTTAGTAGCCCAAATCGCTTTAAATAGGCTGAAAATCAGAAAGAACGAGAAAAAATGGCCTTAAACAGACATCTGGACACACAGACAGACATCTCAGACTGGCTGGAGCGCCTTTGGCGCATTTTAACTTTGATGGCCTAGAAACCCAACTTTTCGATCAAAAAGCGGCTGAAATTAGCTAAAAATCAGGAAAATCGAGAAAAAATGACCTAAAACGGACATCTGCACACACAGACATATGAGACTGGCTGGAGCGCTTTTGGCGCGACCGAAAACCTTGGTGGCCTAGAAACCCTACTTTCCAATCTTCTAGGCCACTTGAAAATACTCCCATTGAATTTTGCGTACTCGATTTACTCTAGAAATCAATTTTCAGAAAGATTGGACCACTTTGAGAAATTAGGCTCCGCCCACTTTTTTGGATTTTTTTTGGCAATTTTGCGGCGCGATTTTTCAATTTTTTTGGAAATTTTTTGAAAATTCGGATAGTTTTTGAGCAAACAAACGATTTGAATGAGGCAAAATTCTGAAAAAAAATTTCAAAAATTGAAAAATTGAAAACCATGCGGCGAAATTGCCAAAAAGTGGGCGGAGCCTATTTTTCAAAAATGGTCCAATCGAGCTGAAATTTGGTTTTTAGAGTAATTAGAGTACGAGAAATTCAATGGGAGTAGTTTCAAGCTCTTAAAATCGCTGAGAAACCCAGAAAATTTAAAAAAAAACGGACCTAAAAGTGGGCGGAGCCTAATTTCTCAAAGTGGTCCAATCTTTCTGAAAAATGAAGGGTAAACTAAATCGACAGCGCTGATCTCAAATATTACATTTTCAAGTGACCTAGAAAATCGGAAAGTTGGGTTTCTGGGCCACCAAGGTTTTTGGACCCGCCAAAAGCGCTCCAGCCATTCTCACAAGTCTGTCTGTGTGTCCAGATGTCCGTTTTAATTCATTTTTTCGCGTTATTTTTGATTTTCCGGAAATTTTAAGTCGTTCTTCATCGGAAAATTTATTTTTCCTAAAATAGCCCATTTTTGCTCAAAATTCATACTTTTTTTTCCAGATGATGGCCGTGTGTCATACTGTAGTTCCGGAGAACAAGGATGATGGAGAGCTGATCTACCAGTCCAGCAGTCCGGACGAGGCGGCACTGGTCCGTGGAGCGGCGTCTCAAAAAGTGAAATTCCACACGAGACAACCCCAAAAAGTGATATGTAATGTATTTGGGACAGATGAGACTATCGAAATCCTAGATGTCATTGATTTCACATCTGATAGAAAGAGGATGAGTGTGATAGTCAAGGATCAGGAAGGAGAGATCAAACTATACACAAAAGGAGCGGATACAGTAATCTTTGAGCGACTTGTCAGAGGATCTGAGCAATCTATCGATTGGTGTACTGATCATTTGGAAGACTACGCCTCGTTTGGATACCGTACACTTTGTTTTGCAGTTCGAAAACTGTCAGATGGAGAGTATGAGCAATGGGCGCCAGAGTATAAGAAAGCGATTTTGGCAATTGAGAATAGAGCGAAATTACTGGCAGAGGCCGCGGAGAAGCTGGAGAAGGATATGGTTTTAGTGGGAGCCACGGCCATAGAGGATAAGTTGCAAGAGGTAGGGATTGGGGTGGGGAGGAGGGCAATTAGGATGAGCAATCGCCCAAAAATGACTTAAAATAGCTTCAATATAGCTGAAAAATCGCCAGAAAACCACTAAAATAGGTCTAGGACTATTGAAAACGCTGAAAAACTCGAAAAATCGGATTTTTAGCGATTTTGCACAAATGGCTCAGTGGGATTTTCCACCATTTCCACTACCAATCTCAACACCCGGGTTCGATTCCACCCAGCGCCAAACTTTTTTTGCTAGTTTTTTAAAGCAGTTTCAGACGTTTTTAAAAGAATCTAGAGCTGAAATTTCCAGATTTCGAAAAATCGGAAATTTTCAAAAAAAAAATTTTTTTTCGAAAAAAATTTTTTTTTGGCATTTTAGCTTTAAAACTGCTATTTATTGAAGAAAATGCGCTCAAAATCGCTATTGACGCATTTTCTGCTATTTTTGAGCGATTTTCCAAGAAAATGCCCAAATGGCTCAGTGGGGTTTTCCACCATTTCCACTACCAATCTCAACATCCGGGTTCGATTCCACCTGGTGGCAAACCTTTTTTTTTAACTTTTTATAGCATTTTTAGACGCTTTTAGAAAGATCTAGAGCTGGAATTTCAAATTGTCGAAAAATCTGAAAATTTCAGAAAAAAAAATTTTTTGAATTTTTTTTCAAATTTCGAAAATCTATCGAAAATGACCTCATACACCTTCTAGAAAAATTTTCAAAACATTTTTTTTCAAAAAACATTTTCAGTGGGTCCCCGAAACGATTCAAGCACTGATGGCAGCTGATATCCGTGTATGGATGCTAACTGGTGATAAGAGAGAAACTGCAATCAACATTGCTCATTCGTGTGCCCTAGTCCATCCGAACACAGAACTACTGATAGTTGATAAGACCACCTATGAGGAGACTTATCAGAAGCTGGAACAATTCTCGGCAAGATCTCAGGAGCTGGAAAAACAGGAAAAGGAGTTTGCAATGGTTATCGATGGCAAATCACTGCTCCATGCACTGACTGGGGAGGCTAGGAAGCATTTTGGAGATTTGGCATTGAGATGTCATGCGGTTGTGTGTTGTCGAATGAGTCCAATGCAGAAAGCAGAGGTATGAGGGGATTTTGGAGCAAAAATGAGCCCTTTAGGCGTTTTTAAGTTCCCAAAATGAGCCTTTAAGACATATTTGAGCCCTAAAATGATACATTCAGGCACTTTTACGCCCCAAAATGAGTCATCTTAGGTGGAAAAATTAGACCTAACCTTTGGTTTCCTAGAAACCCAACTTTCTGGTTTCCTAGGCCACTTGAAAATGCGATTTTCGGAATTAGCACCATTGATTTGGTGTACCTGTCAATTTTCAGCAAGATTGAACCACTTTGAAGGAAATTAGAAATATAGGCTCCGCCCACTTTTTGCAATTCTGCGGCACACTTTTTGTTTGCCCCTTCAAAGTTGTCGTATCTTCCTGAAAATTAGTACACCTAGATTTTAGGCTATGCCAAATAAGAATCTGTTAAAATTTTCAAAAAGTTTTGACTCCGCCCACTTTTAACCAAAATTTCAATCACCTAATTTTTGGCCAAAAGTGGGCGGAGCCAGATTTTTAGTTTACCGTTGAATTTGGCATAGTTGATTTAATCGGTATACCAACTTTCAGCGCGATTGGAGCATTTTGAGAAAAATTAGTGAAATAGGCCCCGCCCACTTTTTGCAATTCTGCGGCACACTTTTTGTTTACCCTTTTAAAATGGGCCTATCTTTCTGAAAATTGGTACACGTAGGTTTTCGACTATGCCAGACAAGAATGTACTGAAATTTGCAGGCTCCGACCATTTTCACCTCTAACAGTAACCCATTTTTAGTCAAAAGTGGGCGGAGCCAATTTTCTTTGTTACTATCAAATTTGGCATAGTTGATTTAGTAGGTGTACCAATTTTCAGCGCGATTGGATCACTTTGAGAAATTAGGCCCCGCCCACTTTTTGCAATTCTGCGGCACACTTTTTGTTTACTCCTTCAAAGTTGTCCTAGCTTTCTGAAAATTGGTACACCTAGGTTTTCGACTATGCCAGACAAGAATCTGGTAACATTTTTAGACTCCGCCCATCTCGATTCCTGTAACAGATATCAAAAATCGGTCAACTGATAACATATTACTCATCTTATCACGATCAATTTATCGACGACTTTTCGATATCTCTTACAGTAACCTAGATAACTGAGCTTAAAATTTACCAATTTCAGGTCGTTGAAATGGTTCGAAAACTGGCGAAACACGTTGTGCTGGCGATTGGCGATGGAGCAAACGATGTCGCGATGATCCAGGCGGCTAATGTTGGAATCGGAATCTCTGGAGAAGAAGGACTACAAGCAGCGTCTGCGTCAGACTACGCGATTCCCAGATTCCACTTCCTGAGGAGACTTCTACTGGTTCATGGCGCCTGGAATCATGATCGTTCTGTGAAGGTATGATACCTGGAACGAAGTAGTACGGTAGAAATTTCCCTTCAGGTCATCCTGTACTCATTCTACAAGAACATCTGCCTCTACATCATCGAATTGTGGTTCGCAATCTTCTCGGCATGGAGTGGACAAACGATTTTCGAGAGATGGACCATTGGAATGTTCAATGTGATCTTCACGGCATGGCCACCAGTTGTTCTGGGACTATTCGATCATCCAGTGCCTGCTGATCAGATTATGAAGTATCCCGCGTTGTATGCCAGCTTCCAGAACAGAGCATTTAGTATTGGGGTGGGTTTTCTGGGTCTTTTTTTGCTGATTTTTCCTGTGCTATTTTGACTGTAAACACGCCTGTTTGCCGAGCTTCCGGCGCGCAACTAAGAAGCGTCTCCAGAAGGCTTCATAATCAAAATTTCTAAAAACAGAAAGTTGGGGCATCATCTCGCTGCTATTTTAGATTATCTGTGAAAATTTAAGAAATTTTGATCTACTGGGGCCTTTGCTAGGGCCGGCGACATGGTTGGGAAACGGGCAAACGGACCAAAAACGGCTGATTGGCTTGCCGGACCATAACTTGTTTCAAAATCAATATTTTGGAATCCACTAAAATGGATACTGTAGAACTCGATAAGCGCTTCAAAATGACACTATATGTGATACTGTAGCTTGTCAATGAGCAAAGTTATGGGTCAAAAAGCTCTCGAGACGATTGACCTCTAATTTTGCTCAAAGGCTAGCTACAGTATCCCAAATAGTATCATTTTGAAGCGATCATCAGTTTCTACCGTATCCAATTTAGTTGGTCCAGAAATATCGATTTTTGAGAAAGTTATGGTCCTGGTCTGTTGGTGATCCGTTTTTTGGTTAAAATAGCTATAAATGACTGAAAATTTACTATTTTGCTCACTTTTCATCGTTTTTTCCAGAACTTCTCCCTGTGGATCGGAATGGCTATCATTCACTCGTTATCACTATTCTTCCTGACCTACGCCACCATGGAACATCAAGTTGTATGGGATAATGGGCTGACTGGTGGATGGTTGATGTTGGGTAATTGCGCGTATACGGTAGGTATTGCTCAGGTTAAAAATTGGAAATTTTGGCTGGAAATTTAATAATTTTGGCTCCAAAATCGCTAAAAAATGACTGAAAAACTTTCATTCTAAGCGAGTTTTGAGCCAAATATCCCCAATCGTTTTTTTCAGTTTTATGTCATTTTCTAGAGTAAGACATGCGCAGAGCGGAAAACTAATACGATATTCGAACTCCCCATAGTCGAAAACCTAGATATCCCAATTTTCAGCGCAATTAGAGCACTTTGAAAAAATAGGCTCCGCCCCCTTTCTGCAATTCCGCCGCACACTTCTCTTTTACCCTTTTAAAATGGTCGAATTTTTCTCAAAATTGGTACACCTGGGGTTTCGACTGTGCTAGACAAGAATTTGTTGAATTATTTTTTTAATTTTCAGTTTTTAGACTCCGCCCACTTGTACCCAAATCGTCCAGTTTTTTGGCCAAAAGTGGGCGGAGCGAAATTTCTTTGACACTATCAAATTTGGCATAGTCGTCTTGATAAGTGTACCAATTTTCAGCGCGATTGGAGCACTTTGAGAAAATAGGCTCCGCCCACTTTTTGCAATTCTGCGGCACACTTTTTGTTGACCCCTTCAACGTGGTCCTATCTTTCTGAAAATTGGTGCTCCTACGTTTTCGAATATGCGAAACAAGAATCTGTCAAAATTTTTCACAAAATAGAAGTTTTTAGACTCCGCCCACTTTCACCCTAAACTGTTTTACCGAATTTTTTGGTTGAAAGTGGGCGGACCCAGATTTCTTTGTTACTATCGAATTCGGCATAGTTGACTTGGTAGGTGTACCAGTTTTCAGCACGATTGGAGCTTTTGTGAGAAATTAGAAAAATAGGCCACGCCCCCTTTTTGCAATTCTGCCGCACACTTTTCGTTTACCCCTTCAAGATGGTCCTATCTTTCTGAAAATTTGTACACCTAGGTTTTCGAATATGCCAGACAAGAATCGATTGAAATTTTATAAAAATTTAGACTCCGCCCACTTTAGACTCCGCCCACTTTTTATTATTAAAAAAACCATTTAAGCCCGATTTTTTTTTGCTGTTTTTGCAGTTCGTCGTGGCTACAGTATGCCTCAAGGCCCTTCTGGAGTGTGACTCATGGACATGGCCAGTTGTGGTGGCTTGTATCGGATCCATAGGCCTCTGGATCGTTTTTGTGATCATCTACGCTCTGGTATTCCCCCACATCGGTGGAATCGGTGCCGATATGGCTGGAATGGCGTATATTATGATGTCATCGTGGACGTTCTGGTTGGCACTACTGTTTATACCTCTGGCGACGTTGATGTGGGATTTGGTTATTAAGAGGTACGGTTTTCAGACAAAATGAGCCATATTAGGTGATTTTTGTGTTCAGAAACTAGCTAAAATAAACCAAATCACGATAAATAGCTGAAAATTGGCTTAAAAACGAGAAAAATCGAGGCTGGAGCGCCTTTGGCGCGTTTTTCAGTCCAAAACTTTGATGGCCTAGAAACCCGATTTCCCGTTTCCTAGGCCAGTTGAGAATGTGATTTTTGAAATCAGCTCCCTTGATTTAGTATACCCACCAATTTTCATAAAGATTGGACTACTTTGAGAAATTAGGCCCCGCCCACTTTTTTGGCAATTTCGTCGCACGGTTTTTGAAGAAGCATTTTTGAATTTTTTTTCTGAAATTTTGTTTACAACTTAGAATTTAAAGCTAGAATAGGCGTCACAATCTAGAAAAAAGTATGAAATTTTGAAAATTTTCGAAAAGCGCGCCGCGAAATTGCAAAAAGTGGGCGGAGCCTATTTTCTAAAAATGGTCCGATCTATCTGAAAATTGGCTTCTAGAGCAAATCGTGTACGAGAAATTCAATGGAAACAATTTTAAGTGATAAAAATCGCAGCGAGACCCAGAAAATTCAAAAAGCGTGCCGCGAAATTGCCAAAAAGTGGGCGGATCCTGTTTTTTCAAAGCGGTCCAATCTTTTTGAAAATTGGTTGGTATACCAAATCGACAGTGCTATTTTCAAAAATCACATTTTCAGATGGCCTGGAAAACCGGAAAATTGGGTTTCTAGGCCACCACAGTAGATTTTGGGTCATTTCGGCTCAAAATTTTCCTAAAATGGCTCATTTTCGCTATGATTCTTCAATTTTTCGAAATTTCTAAATCTACAGTAATCCTAAAAATTGCAGTCTTTTCACAATCGCAATGCCAACACCACGGGAGCTGGCAGTGATGTACACCAAACGGACCACCTCATTCAATGGATTCGAACGGTTAGCCAGGTTGGCTTGTGCTTCTTTACAAAAATTTGGATTACTGTAGCCTACAGTAATCCCTTTTTAACTTATTCTCACAAGAAAGGACACCTGGACAAACAGACACACAGACACACAATGTACACTTCTAACTCTTTCTTTTGTTGAATTTTTAGTTGAAAATTCTAGATTTTAGGCTTTTTAAGGCCTTTTGTAGGCCATGCTAGGCCTAAAATTAGGCCTTTAAGGCCCCCAAAAGGCCCAAAATCCACCATTTTTTCCAGAAAACCCGTCTTCCTTCACACTATACTAGTAGCCATCGAACGCAGGTTAAAAGCCGCATGCGAATGGGTTTAGGTATATATATATTTCTTTTGGAATGAAGAAAGTGCGCTCCATTGATAATTTGGCCTATTTAGGCGTTTTTAGGCGAAAAATAGGCCTTTTTAGGTCACTGTGAGCTTTTTTTCCGGTTTTCAGGCCCCAAAATGAACCTTTTCAGGCATTTTAGTTCCAAAAACCCCAAATTATCATTGGAGCGCACTTGCTCATTCTCCATAAAGTCTGTAGAATAGAGTTGTAAAAATGTGGGCGGAGCCTATTTTTGTGTTTTTCGGAATGCGTGTGTGTGTGTATGTGTGTGAATGCGGAATGAAATTTATGTGTTTTTTGGGTTACTGTAGTTTTTAGAAAATCATTTTTTAGTTTTTTAATGCAAACGCGCCCCATTGGACTGAACTTTTTCTCTCGAAAATTTGAATTTTTGGGCGGAAAATTGGCCGAAAATGAGTCTTACGGGCCTAGAAACGGCCTGAAACGCCTATTATAGGGCCTCAAACAGGCCTGAAATAGCCTGAAAATGGACCTGAAACGCCT
Organism: Caenorhabditis nigoni; assembly: GCA_027920645.1. Classification (NCBI taxonomy): domain Eukaryota; kingdom Metazoa; phylum Nematoda; class Chromadorea; order Rhabditida; family Rhabditidae; genus Caenorhabditis; species Caenorhabditis nigoni. Next base: position 2,614,417 of record CP115866.1, on the reverse strand, counting down.
GAAAACAATCTAAAATGAAAATTTGGATCAATCCTGTTTTAGGCATTTCAGGCCTGTCTGAGGCATTTTCAGGCCCCTTATCTAGGCCTGATAAGGTCGATTTAGGCCTTAAATAGGCCTAAAAGTCAAATTAGGTCGTTAGAAACTCAGCCACTGAGTAGGCCTTTTCAGGCCCCTCAGGCATGTTTTAGGCCCATTTCAGGCACATCTCAGGTATTTTCAGGCCCCGTCAGGCCTATTTTAGGCCCACAATAGGCTTGTAATAGGCTCAAATTAGGCATTTGGAAATTCCAATTTTAGGTACTTTTAGGCCTTTTCAGGCCTCCTGAATTTGATTTTAGGCATGTCTAAGGCGTTTTAGGCATGTTTAAGGCCTATTTTAGGCTTTTTAGACCTCCTTAGGCCCTATTCATACTTTACCAGTCCGTTTCAGGTACCTTTAGGATGCCTTTTAAGGCCCCTCAGGCCATTTTTGGCCTCTTTCAGGCATGTCTAAGGCCCTGCTAGGCCTTTTTTTGTCTATTTTCTCTCACTGTGTGCAATTTTTGTGATCGTTCATGTCGTGTGTGAATTCTGTTTGTCCAGGTGGTCCGTATGCTATTTTTCTCCCATTTCGAAATTTTTTTGAATTTTGAAAAATTCAAATTTCCCGCCAAAACCCCCTTAAAATTCGAATTTCCCATTTCCCAGCAACTGGGCGGCGAATCAAGGACCAACGAAGGAGGCGGGGCATGTCTTCGCGTCGAGATTCAGTCTTCGGAAGAAAATCCAACCGGTGGATTCTGGAGCACCGCCACGTCATCAGAATCAAGGAAATTCTGAAAATTCATCTTTGACGTCTTCTGGAGGCACGACGTCTTCTGAAAATCATCGAAGGAATCGGAAAAATGGAGGAAAATCGAAGAGCCCAGAGTACGGTAGCACAGAAATGTCCACGTGGAATCGGAATTTCGAGGGGGCGGAGTCTCCTGAGTTCAAAAGGGGCGGAGCCTCGGGGTCCTCCTACACGAATCGAGCGTTCGTGGGGGATCAAAATGTGACAAGGATTACTGTAAACGATGAAGATGAGATGCCACGTGGCACTAGGTTGTAGCTACAGTAATCCCTCCTACAGTATTCCTATCTACAGTATCCCCCCCTATCAAAAAACACCCAAAAAAAATCTACAGTATTCCTACTAGAACTACCGTATTCCTATAATTGCTCAATTTATATTCAAAAAATTCATTTGGCGCCAAAATTGTATTGTGTACGTTTGATTTTCTTTTCTCTCTTCAGCATGTGCATGATTTCTGTCTGTCTGTGTGTCCACTTGTCCGTTTTTCATAAGCTACAGTAACCCTGGAAAATCTAGCCTAAAATGACCCGAAAATAGCCTGAAAAGTCTAAAAATAGGCCTAAAAAGTCTGAAAATGGGCCTAAGAAGCATAAAGTTTGATCTGAAAATCATGAAGTCGGATTAGACGTTTGGCCTGGAAAAGCCTGAAAATAGGCCTAAAAAGCCTGAAAATAGGCCTAAAAAGCCTGAAAATAGGCCTAAAAAGCCTGAAAATAGGCCTAAAAAGCCTGAATCTAGGCCTGAAAAGCCTAGGAAAATGGGCCTGAAATTTATAAAAATCAACCCCAAAATTTCGAAATTTAGAATGAAAATAGGCCTAAAAAGCCTGAAACTGAGCCTGAAAAGCCTAAAATTCAGCCTGAAAATGCTGAAGTCGGACCCAAAATTTTCAGACTTTCGGCCTGAAAATAGGCCTGACAAGCCTAAAAGTAGTCCAAATATTTTGAAATTAGGCCTGAAAATCTTAAAAAATCAGCCGGAAATTCCTTAAAATAGGCCCCAACTTTTTTGAAATTCGGCCTAAAAAAGCCTGAAAATCGGCCCGAAAAGCCTGAAAAATAGGCCTACAGTTTTGAAAATCCAGCCTAAAAAAGCCTTAAAATAGGCCTTATAAGCCTGAAAATTGGCCTCAAAAGCCTGAAAAAAGCCTGAAAAGCCTGAAAATTTTTAAAAAATCAGCCCGAAATTCCTTAAAATAGGCTCTGAAAAATCTGAAAATAAACCCAAAAAGCCTAAAAATAGGCCTTATAAGCCTGAAAATTGGCCTCAAAAGCCTGAAAATATGCCGGAAAAATTTGGAAAATAATCCAACATTTTTCGAAATTCCGCCTAAAAAAGCCTGAAAATCGGCCTAACTAGCCTGAAAAAAGCCTCAAAAGCCTGAAAATAAGCCGAAAATCATCAAAAATTGTGGGAGGAGCCTTCAAAAAGTGGGCGGAGCCTAACTATAAGCTTTATATAGTCTGTCTGTGTGTCTGTATGTCCTGGATACCGTCCTCCTCCGCCTCTTCCTTTCAGTTACTCTTATCCCCTCATATGCACAGTACTCAGCCGATTTTTAGTGGAAAATTCGCTCTACTGAGAATTTTTTGAAAAATTATCAATAGAGCGAATTTGCAAAAAATGCCTCCTATACTAGCCGCACACTATCTAATTTCCCTGGTTTTTTTTTTTCAAATTTGGCGCTAAAAATTCAAAAAATTTGGATTTTTTCAGCTACTCATCGAACGTTCTGGAGAATATGCGTCTTCTGACGTCATCACTACGCGGAAGCACCACTGGATCGTCCAGGTCAAGGACCGCTTCAGAAGCGTCGTTGGCGTTGGCTGAACAGACGAGATGTGAGTTTTGAGGGGATAAAAATGACCCAAAAATCATGAAAAATGGCTTAAAATAACGTACAAATCAAGAAAAACGGTCTAAAATAAGCCTAGGAACTCCAAAAACATAAAAAATAGCTTAAAACCCCCAAAATTTGACCCAAAACGGCCCAAAACGGCGCTTCCTCTCCCCGCTCCCTCCTTTCTCTGCGTCTCCCCCTCCCCCGTCTCTCTCGCCGCCGCCGCACTCTCCTCTATGCCCTCCACACCTCTTCCTCTCGTGCGGTTCCATGGTGTAGCGGTTAGCACTCAGGACTTTGAATCCTGCGACCCGAGTTCAAATCTCGGTGGAACCTATCGTTTTTTGCTTTTTGTGTGGGCCATGGAAATTGGGTTGTGAGGATTTTTAGGCCTATTTTAGGCCATTTTTCATGGTTTTTTGGGTCATTTTTGCCTGTTTTTCATGATTTTTTGCTAATATCTAGCTCAAATTTAGGGTTTTCGGGGCTATTTTAGGTCGTCTAGGGTTCAGTTTCGGCCAATTTCCAAGATTTCAGTATAATTTTTGAGCAATTTCAAGTTATTTCCGGTCAATTTTACGTTTTTTTTTTTTGGTTTTTTCCAGTTAAATTGAGCAAGTTTTAGCCTATTTTTGGGCTTGGTCATTTTTAGACCCATTTTTAGTCAATTTTCAGCTATTCAAAGCATTTTAAGCCTGTTTTTAGCCATTCTAGCTTTTAAAAAATGTATTTTAAACCGATTTAGGAGAAAATCAATGAAAATGGATGAAATATGGGGTGAAATTGCAAATGCGCTCTAACAAGGGGGGCGGAGCTTAAAGGAAGGGGCGGAGCCTAAAAATTCTAACAGATTCTTGTTTGGCATAGTCGAAAACCTAAGTGTACCAATTTTCAGAAAGTTATGATCACTTTGAAAGGGGTAAACAAAAAGTGTGCGGCAGAATTGCAAAAAGTGGGCGGAGCCTATCTTTTCAAATTGCTCCAATCGCGCTGAAATTTGGTGCACCTAGTAAATCAACTATGAGAAATTCAATAGCAACAAGGAATTTTGGCTCCGCCCACTTTTAACCTATGAAATTCGGTTATTAAAATTTGGGATAAAAGTGGGCGGAGCCTAGAAATTCTTACAGATTCTTGTCTAGCATAGTCGAAAACCTAGGCGCTCCAATTTTCAGAAAGATACGACTAGTTTGCAGGGGTAAACAAAAAGTGTGCAGCGGAATTGCAAAAAAGGGGCGGAGCCTAATTTTTCAAAGTGGTCCAATCGCGCTGAAAATTTGTACACTTAGCAAATCGACTATGGGGAATACGATGGTAACAAAAAAATCTGAAAATTTCGAAATTTCCAGACGGATTCGCATTCTCACAAGACGAAAGTGCCGCCGTGGCTCAGACGGAGCTCATCCGGAATGTGGACTCGACTCGGGAGAAGCCAACTGGACGATGATAACTTTTTTATCGATTTTTTGCTTTTTTTGTAATTTTTCAAAATTTACGAGTTTCTAGGATTACGGTAGTTTTTGTCTATTCCTCTCAAAACCTCCTTTTTTTATTGCCAAAATTCTTTCATTTGATCTTTTATTGATTTTTCATTGATTTTTAAGCCCCGCCCCCTCTACTGTAATACGGGCAGATTTTCTCTCAAATGGTTCTTTTCTTCTACATATTTGCTCAGCTCTTTTGTATTACAACGAGAATTATTGATTTTTCTGAAAATTATCGATTTTTTGTACATTCGTTCGTTTTTACATGTCTAGCCTTATTCGTATCATTGTGAGTATTATTACTGCCCCGCCCCCTCCCTGTGAGAATTTTTCTTTTTTTTTTCAATAAACCGTTTTTAAAGTTTTTTTTTTGACATTTTCTACAGTAAGACGTGCGCAGAGCAGAAAACTAATACAATTTTTGGATTTGGCATAGTCGAAAACCTAGGAAACCCAATTTTCAGAGCGATTGGAGCACTTTGAGAAAATAGGCTCCGCCCACTTTTTGCAATTCCGCCGCACGCTTTTTGTTTACCACCTTCAAACTAGTCGGAGCTTACTGAAAATTGGTACATCTAGGTTTTCGACTATGCTGGACAAGAATACGCTTAAACTTTTCGAAAATTCGAAACTTAGACTCCGCCCACTTTTACTCTGAAATAAAATAACCCAATTTTTTAATAAATAGTGGGCGGAGCCAGATTATTTTGTTACTATTGGATTTGGCATAGTCGATTTGGTAGGTGTACCAATTTTCAGCGCGATTGGAGCATTTGCAGAAAATGTAGCAAAATAGGCCCCGCCCCCTTTTTGCAATTCTGTCGCACACTTTTTGTTTACCACCCTCAAACTAGTCTTAGCTTACTGAAAATTGGTACCACCTGGTTTTCGACTATGCTAAACAAGAATATGTTGAAATTTTTAGACTCCGCCCACTTTTACCCCAATTTGCAAAAGCCTAACTATTTAGTTAAAAGTGGGCGGAGCCATATTTCCTTGTTTTTAACGGATTTGGCATAGTTGATTCATTAGGTGTACCAATTTACAGAGCGATTGGAGCATTTTGAGAAAATAGGCCCCGCCCTCTTTTCGCAATTCTGCCGCACACTTTTTGTTTACCCCTTTAAACTAGTCCGATCTTTCTGAAAATTGGTACACTTAGGTTTTCAACTATGCCAGACAAGAATATGTGAAAATTTTTCAAAAATTCGAAATTTAGACTCCGCCCACCTTTACCCAAAATTTTAAACAATTAATTTTCCTGGTATAAGTAAGTGGAGTCAGAGTTTTTATCAGCATTGGATTTGCCATAGTCCATTTAGGGGGTGTAACAATTTTTAGCGAGATTGGAGCACTTTGTGAGAAATGAGGAAAATAGGCTCCGCCCACTTTTTGCAATTCTGCCGCACACTTTTTGTTTACTCCTTCAAAGTGGCCCTAGCTTTCTGAAAATTGATACACCTAGGTTTTCGATTATGCTAGACAAAAATAAGTTTCTAAAAAATGTTTAAGTGTTTTAGACTCCGCCCACTTTTACCCCAAATTGTAATTCCCCAATTTATTCATTAAAAGTGGGCGGAGCCAGATTATTTTGTTACTATTGGATTTGGCATAGTTGATATGGTTGGTGTACCAATTTTCAGCGCAATTGGACCACTTTGTTAGAAATTGGGAAAATAGGCTCCGCCCACTTTTTGCAATTCTGCCGCACACTTTTTGTTTACCCTTTTAAACTAGTCGTATCTTTCTGAAAATTGGTACACTTAGGTTTTCGACTATGCTTAACAAGAATATGTTGAAATTTTTAGACTCCGCCTACTCCTTCAAGCTCCGCCCCTTTCCAATCAAAAAAAATATTTATTTATTCAAGCTTTCGAAATTCCACTACTTTTAACAAAAATAGTATGTGGTTTCTTGAAAACCGGATGAGTAAAATAGAAATAACAAGTAATTAACAGCGATTGAGCATCAATTAAAACCGGACCAATTAAAAAAACAAAATAGTGAAATTCGTCGAAAATCTCGAAAAGTGAAATTGAGATATTGATTAGGACTGGCAAAGTGAGCAATCCCATTGTGAAGGTTAGTACTTTTTCAGCCTTTGAGTTGTGTTTTCGACCGGTTACTGTACTTCTGAAAAAAAATTAATTAGGTCTGGAAATTGCTCGAAAAACTGGCTACCGCTTTAGTAAATGGCAAGAAACGAGGTCAAAAACTGGGCGGAGTTGAATTTTGACTAAAAATTTGGAATTTGCGCATTTGATTACCCTAGACTACCGAATTTTATGTATCTAGGGCTAGCTTGAAAAAATAGGCTCCGCCCACTTTTGTGGACTAGCCGCACGTGATAGTGAATAGCCAGAAACTAGATAAGAAAGTGGGCGGAGCCTAATTTTGATAAAAAAATTTGGAGTTTGCGCATTTGATTACCCTAGAACACCAATTTTCAGCTTTCTAGGACAAGTTTGAAAAAATAGGCTCCGCCCATTTTTCGCAATTCTGCGGCACGATTTTCGTTTTACCTTTTAAAGTAGAGCTTTTGAGCTGAAATTTTGTGCGCATATGTTTTCAAACATGCTGATTATTTTGCACATGTTATATTTCGAATTTTTTGATTTTCAGACATTTTTCAGAGATTTTCAGACAAAAATTTCAAAAAGCCATACCTCCGCCCACTTTAATCCTAGCGTATTGATTTTGATGTCAATCGATTGGAAATTCAATTTTACACCGGATTAACATACCAATTTGAACACATTGAACTCCAAAAATATTGCTTTTAAGGCGTTTTTTCAGAGATTTTCAGACAATTTTTTTTCAAAAATTTGAAATTTCCAGAAACTCACAAATGTTTGCTCTGGCGAAGTTTGAGCAACATGAAAATATTCAGAAATGCAATTGTTAACAATACGAATGGATTGATTATCACCTCAATTTTCATAGGCAGTGGCTGAAAAAAATGTTTTTGGAAAAAAAATTTTCTTGAAATTTCAAATTTCTGATCCCTATTTTTTGTACTTACCGTAACCTTTGCATCATGATCAATGAAAGACACTATCATAATAGCAGCATGTGGATATGGACCGCCCAATGGTGTACAAGTGGCAGAATTCAGAAATCGAGGAATCGCCAACAGAAATCCCAAGGAAATAAAAAATGGGGTTAGGTAAGATAGGTATTGACCCACTTTCTGGAAATATTAGTTTTTTGTTTTATATTTTCTGGTGTGAAATTTTCTGAGCTTTCGATTGGTATCAAAATCAGCTTTCTAGGATCAAAATGGGCGGAGTTACACAGATTTGAAACTTTTGTCTGAAAATGGCTGAAATTTTTCTAAAAGTCGATGATTTTGAATTTCATTAAATTCATGATAATCAGCGTGTTTGAAAACCTAGCCAAGCAAATTTTCAGCTCAAAATCTATATTTTGAAGCGGTTAAATGAAAAGCGTGCGGCGAAATTGCAAAAAGTGGGCGGAGCCTATTTTTTCAAAATGGCCCTAGAGAGATGAAAATTGGTAATCTGGGGTAATCAGATGCTTTAAATTCAAATTTAATGTCAAAATTAGGCTCCGCCCACTTTCTGACCTAGATTCTGGCTTTTTACTGGGACGTGCGGAAAAGTGGGCGGAGCTTAATTTTTCAAACTTGCCCTAGAGATATGAAAATTGGTACCCTAGAGTAATCAAAGGCGAGAAATTCAAATTTCTTGTCAAAATTAGACTCCACCCACTTTTTGACCTAGTTTCAGGCTATTCGTCATAGCGTGCGGCAAAATTGCAAAAGTGGGCGGAGCTTATTTTTTCATGAAAAAGAAGTGGGATCTTCTTCAAAACTTGTATCCTCGAGTAATCAAATGCGTGAAATTCAAATGTATTGTCAAAAATGAGCTCCGCTCACTTTTTGACCTAGTTTTTAGCATTTTACAAGGGTTTGCGGCAAAAGTTGAAAATGGGCGGAGCCTATTTTTCGAATTTACCCTTGAAATATGAAAGTTGGTACTCTGGGGTAATCAAAAGCGGGAAATTCAAATTTCTAAATAAAATTAAGCTCCGCCCACTCTCAAAACCTGAAAAGCAGGCTTACCTCCTTCAAATAGTTGTTAGTAGAAAACAAGAATACTCGCATAGTGCAAAATAAGATAATAGAAAAATATTTGGAATAAATAATTGAATAATTCAAAAATATAGTAATCCTAGCAAATTTCGCGGGCTTTTCCTTAGCACACCATACCGTAATCAGGCCGGTATTCGGGATTCGGGACACAAAAAAATCGATAATCACATGAAAAATACAAAAGAACTGCATTATAAGGAATTGTCGGAATAGATGGGGGTCCAAATTGTTTTTGCTTAAAATTCCTCGTTTTTTCAGATAGAAATGGGCCATTTTCAGAAGAATTAGGGCTACAGGGATACTGTAGAGCAGACTACAAACTGCAAAAATTGAGAAATAATTGAAAATTTCGAACTGGAATTCGAAATATTCGCGATGCCCGAATACGGTGTGCTCGTGATCATCTTCTTCAGAAGACATAGTTTTTCTTGTCTGAAAATTTTCAGATTTTTGTGAAAAAAATTTGTTTTGATCTGAAAAAATAAATTAGAATTTTTTTCCTGTTCCGTTTTCTAATTAATCAGGAAAATTATTGAGTTTTGTGCTCGTGTTTTTCCTAGATTCGTTCTGTGAGAAAGTAATTTTCTGAAAATTCTGAAAATTCTGAAAATCCCTAGAAAAATTAACTGAAAACCGACTTCCTAGAAAAAACTACCTTCCTGGTCCTAAAAGTAGGTCTAAAAGTAGGCGGAGCTTAGATTTGATTTGAAATTTGGAATCTACGTATTTGATTACCCCAGAATACCAATTTTCATATTAATAGAATCACTTTTAAAGATTAGGCTCCGCCCACTTTTGATGTCTTGCCTCATGACTTAGTAAATAGCTGGAAACTAGGTCTAAAAGTGGGCGGAGCCTAATTATAACAGAATATTTAAATTTTACGCATTTTATAACCCAGGAATACCAATTTTCATCTCTCTAGGACCATATTGAAATATAAGCCCTGCCCACTTTTTGCAATTTTGCGGCACAGCCCAGTAAATAGCTAGAAACTAGGTCAGAAAGTGGGCGGTGCCTAATTTTGACACAAAATTTCAAATTTATACATTTCATTATCCTAGGATCCAAATTTTGAAGAAGATCCCACGAATTTAAATAATTAGGCTCCGCTCACTTTTGATGTCTTGCCTCACAACCTAGTAAATAGCCAGAAACTAGGTCTAAAAATGGGCGAAGCTTAGATTTGACTTGAAATTTGGAATCTACGTGTTTGATTACCGCAGGACACCAATTTTCATCTCTCTCTGCCCATTTTGAAAAAATAGGCTCCGCCCACTTTTGCAACCTCGCCGCACACCTTAATAAATAGGCAGAAACAAGGTCTAAAAGTGGGCGGAGCTCAGATTTGATTTTAAATTTGGAATCTACGTATTTGATTACCCCAGGACACCAATTTTCATGTCTCGTTGACCATTTTGAAAAAATAGGCTCCGCCCACTTTTGAAATTCCGCCGCACGCTTTTCGTTTAGCTCTTTAAAGTAGAAATTTTAAGCTGGAAATTTGCGCTACTGGGTTTTCAGACTTGATTCTCATGAAATTTCATATTTTCAAAATTTTTGATTTCCAGATTTTTTTCAGACTTTTTTCAGACAAAACATTTAAAATTGCCGTAACTCCGCCCATTTTGATCCTAGAGTATCGATTTTTATGTCAATCAATTGAAAATTTAATTTGAAATCAAACGAATTACAAAAAGTTTATACAAAAATTCTACTTAATTCCAAAAAAATAGGTGAAAAAAATCGTGTTCATTGAATTCAGCTAACTCCGCCTCCGCCAAGAGGCTCCACCCCTTTTCATTGCTTCTTCTTGGCCCTCTTGGTTCTCTTTGATCTTTGCAGCTTCTTTTTCTTCTTATTCTCCAAACTTTTGACTTTTTTGGCATATTTATAGGCCAAAAACGATCCGACGTAGGCTCCAATACTTGCCGCCACCAATACGAAGCTAGTTGTCAATTCGAAGGCGAAGACTTTGTTTCTGGAAGAAATGAATACGATTTTTGGATTCAGCGTAGTTGATTTGCTAAGTGTACCGATTTTCAGCACGATTGGATCACTTTGAGAGTAATTTGGAAAATAGGCTCCGCCCCTCTTTTGCAATTCTGCCGCACAATTTTTGTTTACCTCTTTAAACTAGTCTGATTTAACTGAAAATTGGCACACCTAGGTTTTCGACTATGCCAGACAAGATTGTGCTAAAATTTTTAGGCTCCGCCCACTTTTACGCTACGCTGTAGTGACCCAATTTTCCTGGTGAAAAGTGGGCGGAGCCAGATTTATTTGTTACTATCAAATTTCGCATAGTCTATTTGGTGGGTGTACTAATTTTCAGCGCGATTGGAGCTATTTGAAAAATTAATAAAATTAAGCCCCGCCCACTTTTTGCAATTCTGCGGCACACTTTTTGTTTACCCCTCCAAAGTGGTCTGATCGTAGTGAAAATTGGTACATCTAGGTTTTCAACTATGCGAAACAAGAAGCTGTTAGAGTTTTTAGGCTCCGCCCACTTTTTCTTCAATTGTAACAAGCTAGATTTTGAGTTAAAAGTGGGCGGAGCTAAAAATTTTTGTTTTCAGCGAAGTTTGCATAGTCGATTTAGTGGGTGTTACAATTTTCAGCGCGATTGGACCATTTTGAGAAAAAATTGCGAAATAAGCTCCGCCCACATTTTGCAATTCTGCCGCACACTTGTTGTTTTACCCCTTCAAAGTGGTCCTATCTTTCTGAAATTTGGTACACCTAGGTTTTCGACTATGCCAGACAAGAATATGTTAAAATTTTCAGACTTAGCCTGTTCCTCTAAGCTCCACCCCTTTTCCAGCTCGGCGGGAAATTCAAAAATTTTAAAAAATCTCACTTGAATTCTGTTTCCTTCGACTTCTCATCACTATTCTTCTTCGTATCTTTCAGGGCTTCGGCTTGTGGACCAAGTGGAGTTGTCAATTTCAGAATATCTGAAAAATTTTAGGCTGAAAATTTCTGAAAATTTGAAAATTACTAGATTTTGGAGTTGTTTCGTGAACAGGTGCATCTGGAGGCGTGGCTGAAAAAATTATGAAATTAATCCAAAAAAAAAAGATCTGAAAAAATCACCCGGATTTAGATCTACAGTAATCTGTGGCTCCTCACTCGTGGCTACAGTATCTGGTACAGTATCCGATACAGTAATCTCTGTAGATGATGACGAATCTACAGTAGTCGAGTCGGTCGAAGGATCTGGAAAATTTGAAGGATTGTGAAATCTAAAATTTAAAAACAAAATTACCTGTTCCTTGGGTTACTGTAGTGGAATCTTCAGTTACTGTAGCTACCGTATCAGGTACAGTAGGCTGAATTACTGTAGTTGAGTCTTCAGTTACTGTAGCTGTTGTATCAGGTACTGTAGGTTGGGGTACGGTAGTTGGTTCTTCGGTTACTATAGGTCGGGTAACTGGACCTCCAGGGACTACTGTAGCCGATTGAGTTACGGTAGATGAAACTTCGGTTACTGTAGTAACCTCCTGGGTTACTGTACCAACTGTACCAGGTACTGTAGTTTGGGTTACGGTATTTTCCTCGGTGGTTACTGTAGCTGTTGTATCTGGTACTGTGGACTGGGTTACTGTAGTTGAATCTCCGGTTACTGTAGCTACCGTATCAGGTACTGTAGGTTGGGTTACTGTAGTCGAATCGGTTACTGTAGTCCCGGTATCCGGTACTGTAGGCTGAGTTACGGTCGTACCTTCTGTGGTTGCTGTAGCTACTGTGGCTACCGTATCAGGTACTGTAGGTTGGGTTACGGTAGTTGAGCTTTCAGTTACTGTAGCTACAGTAGGCTGGGTAACTGAAATTCCAAGAGATACTGTAGCTACTGTATCAGGTTGGGTTACTGTAGACGATTCATTTGTAGATACTGTAGGTTGAATTAGTCTGCCTGCAGGGAATACGGTAGCTTGTTGGATTACAGTAGTCGAATTTGCGGTTACTGTAGTTCCCTCCGTGGTTACTGTAGCTACTGTATCAAGTTGGGTTACTGTAGACGATTTGTTTATAGATACTGTAGGTTGGGTTATCGGTCCTGCAGGGACTACAGTAGCTTGTTGGATTACTGTAGTTGAATTTGCGGTTACTGTATTCGCCTCCTGGGTTACTGTATTTCCAAAGTGTACTGTAGCTACCGTAACCGGTTGGGTTACCATAGATGATCCGTTGGCGAATGCCGTACTATTTTGGGGTACTGTAGACTGGTTTACTAAACCTCCAGGGAATACTGTAGTTGATTTGATTACTGTAGCTACTGTAGGCAGATCTACGGTAACCTGTTGGGTTACTGTACTATTCGAGGTTACTGTAGATTCATTGTTCCAGAATACTGTAGGTTGGGTTACTGTAGAAACATTTCTACCATCAGGAGTTGAGCCTACTGTAGCTACCCTAATCCCAAATACCACTGTATTATTTGATCCTACAGTACTTCCTACGGCAGTTGAATTTTGGGATACTGTGGGATGGGGTACTGTAGGCGATTCTACTGTAGCTACAGTACCATTATATCCAGCCGATTGGGTTACGGTGCTATTTAGGATTTTTGTAGGTACAGTAGTTCCTATTGTTGTCGGCTGGGCTACTGTAGATGAGTTGGCTACAGTACTCTCTGCGGTTGATCCTACTCTAGTTTGATTTTGGCTTACTGTAGGCGATCCACTAGGAATCACAGTACTTCCCTGGGTTACTGTACTCGGATTTCCGGTTACTGTAGTTTCATTGGATCTTGTTATCGCAGTCGAATTTTGGATTACTGTAGCTACCGAAGTCCCTGCGGTGGGTCCTACTGTAGTTGGATTTTGGGTTACTGTACTGGAATTTCCGGTTACTGTAGTGATATTATTGGATCCTAAAAATAATTTATCCATCTGTGTGTCTGTTTGTCCAAATACCTTGGATTATTGCAGTCGAATTTTGGATTACTGTAGCTACCGTAGTCCCAGCGGTTACTGTAGTCGAGTTGCCAAAAGACTGAACACGTTTCACTCGGATTACTGTATCTAGACTGTGGTTCACAGGATTTTCTGAAAATTAAAAAAAAACTATGCCGCAGAGTTGCAAAAAGTGGGTGGAGCCTAAAAATTGAAAATGGTCCCAGAGAGATGAAAATTGGTACCTAGGGGTAATCAATCTAGAAAATTTCAAATTTGCTAAAAATTTTAAAGCTCTGCCCACTTTTGACCTAGTTTCTGGTTATTTAGTAGCACGGCTGCAAAAGTAGGCGGAGCCTAAAAGTTCAAAATGGCCCTGGGGAGCTGAAAATTGGTACCCTAGGGTGATCAATCTCGAAAATCTCGAATTTGATAAAATTTTTAAGCTCCGCCCCTTTTCCGACTCACCACAAAGAATCTGACGCATGAAAATCGCTAGAAAAATGCATTTCCAGAGCAGTAGTAGAAAATGGCTCATTTTGGGGATTTTTGCTGGAAATTTTATCGATTTTTTTAAATTTATCGATTTTTGAACTACCTTTCGATCTGATTTGTTGAACTGAATACTGGAATTTTTGAATTTTATGAGATTTCTAGATCCACGACTCAATATTTGGATTTTGAGCCAACTGGAAAAAAATTGACGGCGGGAAATTTGAATTTTTTGAAAAAAAATATTTTCTCGTGAATTTCACCTAAAAATTTGTAGCTAAAAGTTCCGTGTCAGCAGGAAAAAGGCTGTTAAAATTCCAGCAAAATTCCAGCGAACCCAAAAAATTGAAAAAAAAATCAATTCTCGATTTTCTCGGCCCTCAAAACGAACGTTTCTTCATCGACAACTGGAGGTGGGCGGAGCCTATAAAGTGGGCGGAGCTTTAAAAATCTGAAAATTTTTAGTGATCACATTCTTCGTGTTAGAATATCATGAGGTGTTTTCAACTTTGTCAATGGCTACTTCTCGTGTTTCTTCTTCAACAAACGACACAAGAAAGTAGGTCAAGGAGTGGGCGGAGCCTAGTTTTGACAAAAAATTTGAGTTCAACGTAGTCGATTACCTAAGGGAGCCAATTTTCAGAAAGGTACCATTACTTTGAAAAAATGAGCTCCGCCCACTTTTACCGACTTGCCACACACTCGATTGAGAAGCCTGAAACTAGGTCAAAAGTGGGCGGAGCCTAATTTCAATATAAAATTTGAATTTTACACATTTTATTACCCCATGTTACCAATTTTCCTCGCTCTAGGAGCATTTTGAGAAAATTGGCTCCGCCCACTTTTGCGGTCTTGCGTGATATGGTAATTTGCCAAAAACTAGGTCAAAAAGTAGGCGGAGCCTAATTTCAATTAAAAATTAAAATTTTACGCATTCGATTACCCCGCAGTATCAATTTTCATAGCTCTAGGACCGCTTTGGAAAAATAGGCTCCACCCACTTTTTGCAATTGTGCGGCACATTTTTCGTTTAGCGCTTTTTAATTGAGATTTTTAGCTGAAGATTTGTGCACTTGGGTTTTGAGACACGCAATTTCCAAATTTATCGATTTTTTTTTTTTAGAATCTTCGAATGACCCAAATTGGGATACTGTAGTGAGAGTGAAAAGGAATGGAACAGGTATAAAAGGGGCGTGGCTTAATTTTTTGACTCCGCCCATTTTTCAGGACCTGGAGGATCTGGTAATCGTACAGTGGGGCAGCAGCTAAATGAAACAGGTAAAAAATGGCGTGGTCTAAATAGTAAGCTCCGCCCACTTTTCAGGAATTGGAGGACCGACAGGATCGGGACCATTCTCAGGCAACGGTATGTTTTTGAAAAAAAGGCGGAGTCAAACTTTTAAAGCCACGCCCACTTTTTTTTCAGAAACTATAGGCTCTGGTAACGGAACAGGAGGACACCAAAATCCAACAGGTAACTTAAAAAGGGGGCGTGGCCTAATTTTCTGGTTTCACTCAAATTTTTAGGAATGGGCGGAGCTTCAGGAAATGACACTGAAAACACTACAGTATACTCTATCACAGGTCAGTTTAGTTTTTGGGAAAAGGGGAGGAGCCTAATTACTTAAGCTCCGCCCTCTTTTCAGGAACCTCAGGCGGATCTGGATCCCCAATAAATAAGACTTCTAATCCAGGTAAAAAAGGGGGCGTGGCTTAAGGATTTTTGACTCCGCCCACATTTTTTCAGGACAAGGCGGAGCTTCACCAAATGGTATTGGTATCAATGGACCATATTCTGGTGCAGGTACGTTTTTGGAAAAAAGGCGGAGCCTAATTTTTTAAGCCACGCCCACTTTTTTATAGGCGGCAATTCGACAACCAATGTCAATACAACAATGGCTACAGGTTGGAATCTTTTTTTTTGAATTTTTGACTCCGCCCACTTTTAGACCCGCCCACAATAATGCCGAATACAACAGAAGTGCAGACTACACCAACTACAGTAACCCAGGAAGTCAATACTACAGTAACCCAGGAAGTCAATACTACAGTAACCCAGGAAGTCAATACTACAGTAACGGAGCCTACAGTACTACCAAATGGAATTCCAGGAGTACAGGGTAAATTTATTTTAACTTCAAAAATTTGAAATTTTGAAAAAAAAAACTGTTTTCAGAAAATTCAACGACCCAAGCCCCGCCCACCACCTCAACTACAGTAACCGAGGCTTTTACTCTAAATACTACTGTAACTGATGTGCCTACTGTAGTTACTGTAGTTACCAACGCAACTACTGTAGAGGAGAAAAGTAAGTTTTAAAAAAATTCGAAAAAACTAGAATTTCTTATTTTGATCATAACTTTAGAAGGTTTGCCCTAAAACTTGTGAAATTTAGATTTTTGAATTTCTCACGTCTTCAGCTTCAAAATGAGTATAAACATGACCCATTTTCAAAAATTTTGTAAAATTTCGATTTTTTGGGTCCCACCACGAAAACTGGAATTTTCAAAGTTTTTCAAACCTAGTCGTGTTTAGGCTCATTTTCAAGCTCATAATCTTATAAATTTAAAAATGTTATTAATTTCCAATTTTCAGTAACCACTACAGTAACCCAGACGCCAGAAACTTCTACAGTAGCTGTTCAACCAACGGCTCCAATTCCAAACCCACAGCCGTCATCAACCGGAGCACCGGGTATAAATTGTTAGATTTCTCACTTTTTTAGCTTCAAAATGAGTATGAACATGACCCAATTTAATAGAACTTCAAATTTTTATATTTTTTTGGGTCCCACCACGAAAACCAAAATTTTCAAATTTCTCCAAAAGTAGTCGTGTTTGGGCTTATTTTGAAGCACACAACTTGCTCTATTCAAAAATGCTTTCAATTTTCAATTTCCAGTGACCACTACAGTAACCCAAGCGCCAGAACCTTCCACAGCAGCACCTACACCTTTTAAACCGACACAACCACAGCTAACTCAAAAACCAAGTAGCCAATTTTCATTGAAAAATTTTATTGATTTTTACGGTTTTTCCAGATCCACAGTACCCCAGTACTCCTGAAACCCCTTCAAAGCCAAATCCAGAATCTTCTAGAAATGCTGAAAATTCCAAAAATTCAACTGGTCCACAGAATTCATATGCCGAAGCACTGCGAGATGAGGAGGACGAAAAGCATGACAAGGAGTTGAAGGAGCAAAATTTCAAGTAAGGTTTTGAGTAAATTTGAATTTCCCGCCCTCGACAACACCAGGACGCCAAAGACCGTGCGGCAAACTTGCGAAAATGGGCGGAGCTTAATTTTTTAAATTTTTTGACAGATTCTGAAACTGCGTACTCGATTACCTTGGTCTACCAAGTTTCAGCTTTCTATCTCTATTCTAAAGTGGTTTTCTGAAAGCGTGCGGCAAAGTTGCAAAAAGTGGGCGGAGCCTATTTTTCAAAAGTGCTTGGATCGAGCTGAAAATTGGTGCCTAGGCGTGATCGGACCCGTGGAATCTAAATTTCTAGTCAAAATTGGACTCCGCTCACGTCTAATCCCTGGAAAGCTCCGCTCACAGTTGACCTAGATTTTGGAAAAAAAAAGTGGGCGGAGCCTAACATTCAAAAATTTCAGTATTTTTTAAAGATTCTAATTCTGCGTATTTGATTTCCTAGGAGTGCCGTTTTGCAGCTTTCTAGCTCTATTCTAAAGATACTTTCTAAAACCGTGAGGCAAACTTGCAAAAAAGGGGCGGAGCCTTTTTTTCAAAATGCTCCAATCGCGCTGAAAATTGGTATCCCTGGGTAATCGAGCATGCTGAACCCGAATATAATATTTACTTCTTCCAGAAAGAAGATCTTCGCCTTCGAATTGGGTACTTGTTCGATGTTGATTGTCGCCAGTGTCGCGGCATATGTCTTCTCGTTTTTGGCGTACGATTATGCTAAAAATTTGACAAAAGTCATCAAACATCCAGGAAAGAAGTTGAAGAAGAAGTAGAAAACTCGATTTTCTCGAATTGAAACTGAATCTGTGGAAATAAAATATGTTTTTTTTTTCAGAAATATTGGATTTTCCGGAATTTTCAGGAATTTTCAGAAACTCGATTTTTTTGGGGAAACTAGAAATTTCTTTTTCGAAACTTCAATTTTCTTATCAGTAAAGCTGAAAATTTTTCATTAAGTCGGCGGAGTGAAAATCGAAAAATCAGGTGATAAGAAAAATTTTCCGTCCAGAAATTCAACCGAAATTTTTTTGTCATTCAATTTTTTTCGTTCTCCAATGATAAGGAAAATTCAAAATTCAGTTTCTTTTTTTTCTCACAGAATTTGCTTTTTTATGGCTAAAATTCCGCTTAATAAATAACGTTGACGGACCGTGCCGCACTTTTTGCAGAAAGTGGGCGTGGTCTATTTTTTTTTTGTTCGGTTTTTGCCAGATTCTGAATCCGCATGTTCAATTACTCTAATGTACCAATTTTCAGCTCTCTATCTCTATTCTAAAGTGTTTTTCTAAAAGCGTGCCGCAAACTTGCAATTAGTGGGCGGAGCCTATTTTTCAAAAGTGCTCCAGTTGAGCTGAAAGATGGGAATTAGACACAAGCAATCATGCTATGTTCAATAAAAATAAAATATCTTAAACTTTAAATACTTCGACCTGGTAAAACCGTGCCGCACTTGTTTCCATTTTGCATAAGAAAGTTCGGCAAAAGTGGGCGGAGCCTAAAAATTTGAATTTTTTTGTCAGATTCTGAATTTGCATGTTTCCTTACCCTAGTGTACCAATTTTCAGTTTTCTTTCTCTATTCTAAAATTGTTTTCTAAAACCGTGCGGCGAAATTGCAAAAAGTGGGCGGAGCCTATTTTTCAAAAATGCTGCAATCGCGCTGAAAATTGGTATCTAGGGGTGATCAAGCACGCGAAATTCAATGAAGCTATTTTCAAAGCTCTATCTCCTCGTTTACTTAGTGAAAGTTGCCCAAAACCTCTCAAATCTGAAATTTTCAGCCAAAAAATGCTACTGCTCAAAACTCTGGGAATCGCTCTTATTTTGGGTCTCGCAACGGCCGATAAGTGCTCGGATTGTCTGGCACAAGGGAAACAGTGAGTTTTATGGAATTTGTTGAGAAATTGGGATTTTATAATTTTGAATTCCAAATTTGAGAAAAATTTTCCAAAATTTCAGCTGGTGCGTCACTGTCAACGCTTGCGGTTTTACACCATGTGTTACTACGATTACGGTATGAGCAATTTTTTCAAAAATTTCGGAAAAATTTTTTCAAGAAATTCAAAAAAATTTTTTCAAAATTTCAAAAATTTGCAGAAAGCTCTAAACTGTCCGGAACTTCCGGATAAGGCGCATGCCTATGATGACGCCTTCATGAGGAATAAGGTCTTTATCACTCACTCGGCTGCTTATAATATGGACCCACAAAAATGTTTTACGTAGGTTTTCAGATTTTTCAGAAAAAAATTTTCTGAAAAATTTTTTGTCTGAAATTGATCTGAAATTCTAATTTTCAGCAGCAAAATGCCATCGATGAAGGTGTCAAAAGTGGTGAATGTGAATTGTGATCGTTATGGACCAAGTTAGTTTTTTGAAATTTTTGAAGAAAAACATTTTCAAAATTTTCAGAATTTTCTAAAATTCACATTTTTCAGAAGCCATGTGTTTCAGCTTCACTGCTTACGACACCACACAACGAGTGATAGCGTTGACTTTCAGAGGAACTGAAGGTGGCACACAGCTCACTGAGGAAATTCTCGACTTTTTCCAGTAAGTGTGCTCTATTGAGAATTTTGGGATTTTAAGCAATTTTCACTAGAAAAACTTAAAGATAGACTTTTGAAAATATTACCATTGAATTTTGCTTACTTGATTACCCCTAGATACCAATTTTCAGCTCGATTGGAGCATTTTTGAAAATTAGGCCCCGCCCACTTTTTGCAAAACTGCCGCATGCTTTTGAAAAACTCCTTTAGAATAGACATAGAGAGCTGAAAATTTGCAGGCACGGGTAATCGAGTACGCTGATTCAGAATACGACAATAAATCAGGAAAAAAAACTTGGATAATAGGCCACGCCCACTTTTCGTACAAACTTTGCGAACTTTTGGGTTTCGAGCGATTTTCTCCAGGAAAACTGAAATATAACGCATTGAAATTAGCGCCATTAAAATTAGCATGTTTGATAACCCCTAGACAGCAAGTTTCAGCACAATCCGAGCATTTTTGAAAAATAGACCCCGCCCACTTTTTGCAAAATTGCCGCACGCTTTTAGAAAACCATTTTAGAATAGAGATAGGAAGCTGAAATTTGGCAGTGCTGGGCAATCAAGAACGCTAATTCAGAATTTGTCAAAAAATCAGTCGAAAGGAGGAAAGGCCACGCCCACTTTTCGTACAAACTTTGCGAACTTTTGGGTTTTAAGCTATTTTCACTAGAAAACCTAACGATAGAGCTTTGAAAAATGTACCAATAAGTTTTGTCTACTTAATTACCCCTCGATACCAATTTTCGGCGCGTTTGGAGCACTTTTAAAAATTAGGCCCCGCCCCCTTTTTGCAATTCTGCCGCATGCTTTCAGAAAACTACTTTAGAATAGAGATAGAAAGCTGAAATTTGGCAGTGATGGGTAATCAAGTACGCTGATTCAGAATTTGTAAAAAAAATCAACCGAAAGGAGAATAGGCGACGCCCACTTTTTCTTGCAAACTTGCTTGAATTTTAGGGTTTTGAGCAATTTTCAAAAGAAAAACGAAAAATTCAGCTCTGAAAATAGTTCCATTGAATTTTGCGTACTTGATTACCCCTACATGCAAATTTTCAGCGCGATTGGAGCACTTTTAAAAATTGGCTCCGCCCACTTCTTGCAAGTTTGCCGCACGCTTTTAGAAAACCACTTTAGAATAGAGATAGAGAGCTGAAAATTTGTAGACATAAGTAATTGAGTACGCTGATTCAGAATCTGGCGGAAAATCTGAAAAAAAGAAGAGGTCACACCCACTTTTAAAACCCAAACTAAAATAATACTGTTTTCAGCGGCAAAAAGGCGTTCTTCGATGCTGGCAACGTTTTTGAGTATTTCTACGACGCATTCTTGTTCCAATGGAATGGGGGATTATCTCAGGACTTAAGAAATTTGAAGTATAAATATCCAGATTACGAAATCTGGGTCACAGGACACTCAATGGGCGGAGCCATTGCCTCCATTGCCGCATCTTATATCGTTAAAACTGGATTATACACTTCGGATAAGATTAAATTGGTCACTTTGGGACAACCAAGAACTGGAGATTATGCATTTGCCCAATGGCATGATGCCACATTCCCTTACTCTTTTAGAATCGTGCATCACAGAGATATCGCCGCCCATATTCCACCAATGGAGGGTCAGGATGAACTTTTCCATCATCGGACTGAAGTTTGGTGAGCTTACTCTTAATTTTTTGAATTCCCCACAACTTTTAATCTATTCTAACTTTTTGGAATCTTCAAAAAGCTTCATTTTTACCTGTTTTACACTTGAACTAGGTGTGAGCCTCAAAAAGGGGGCGGAGCCTAACATGTTCCCAAATATTTTTAAAGATTCGGAATCTGCGTGCTTGATTACACACCTCCACCTAATTTCAGCTCTCTAGCTCCACTATAAACTTGTTTTCTGTAACCGTGCCGCACTTTTGCAAAAAGTGGGCGGAGCCTATTTTTCAAAATGCTCCAATCGAGCTGAAAATTGGTATCTAGGGGTAATCAAACCCGCTGAATCCAATGGCGTTAATAGATTCCTACCAAAATGAGTCTCGAGTGTCACTGGAGCGCATTTGCAGGTACAACAACAACATGACCGTTGGTATGCCGTATACGCTGTGTGCGGAGGCCGATGGATTGTACTGTAGTGCAAGACAAGTGGATTACAGTACTGAGGACCATGTCTGGTATTTTGGAATCAATTTTGTCGATTGGGGAGCTGCTGGATGTCCTTAAAGTTGATTGATTTCCCGAATAAATGTTTTAAATTGCAAATTTGAGAATTTTTTTGAAAAAAAAATCAGAAAAAGATTATTTACAGCTTGAAATTGACCACATGAAGAAATATCGAAACATTTTAATGCTTTGCTTAAAAACCCAAATTCATGCACCTGTAATAGAAGGGCTCCCACACTGTCAAGTTTAAGCCAATTTATCTCGGTTACTGTAAGTGATATTAAACATTTGTCAACTGATAAAATACTACTGATATAATGATCAATATTTGATTAGTTGACCACTTTTTGATATCTCTGCTAGGAACCGAGATATAAGGGATCAAAGTTGAAGAGCCGGCGCTTGTCCGCTAAACTATCGCCTGCGGACTTTTCAACTTTGAGCTCGATTATCTCGGCTCCTGTGAACGATATCAAAAATACGTCAACTGATAAAATATTGGAAATTTTATGGTAAACATTTTATCAGTTGGTTATTTTTTGGTAGCAATTACAGGAACCGAGATATTAGGGATCAAATGTACCGCATAGCTCATTTCATTTTTCTCGTGAACAACATTTTGCAACAGCCAAATCAGTGTGACCCCCCGTGAAACCCTAACAAAATCAGAGCAATCCCAGGAATCAGAAAATTGAGGGAAAAATCAATATTAGTTTCCAACGGTCAAGTTGCAGGATCTTGCAGGATCTTCTTGGCTTCCAGGATGCTCCATCTCCTCACAACTCCCACGACTTCGAGGACGGCTTCCAGACTCCAGGATTGGCATGGTTGGTTTCAAGATCACCACAGAGTAAAATAAAAGGTGAGGAAATAGAAATTGATAAAGTTTCAAAACTTTCAAATTTTAGGGGATGCTTGGACAACGACTTGGATAACTCAGCATGGACAACTCAATGCTTGGACTGTCTTCAACAACACCGGGGATTTTCCAGTTTCCAGAGCTCAGATTGGCACGATTCGGATCAGGACAACATAGGCAGCATAGCAAAAGGAAAGGTGAGGAAATCCTAGTTTTCGGGAAGTCTAGAATCTGGAAAAATATAAGATATTGCAGAAACTGGTTGGCTTCCGGACCGGGACTTTGAGGACAGGATTGGAGGATTCACATCAAGGTGACACAAGTATAGGAACAAAATGAAAGGTTAGGAAATAGGATTTTTATCAAAAAATTCTAAAAACCACGAAAAAGAAGGGAAAGAATCAGTACTGAGTTTACAACGTTCAAGTTTCAGGAGCTTCTTGGGTGGATCCTCCTTGGATTGGATGGGAGGAGCTTCTTGGTTCGAGGGACTTCAACGACTACAAGGATGAATGGTTGCACTGATTGACTGAGAGGTGAGGATTTAAAGATCTGAAAATTCCAAAATTTACACATTTTCAGAGGATTCAGTACAGCAACGACAAGGATGGATGGTTGCACGGATTGGAACGATCTCAACTCAATCAACAGGATGGAGAGGTGAGGAGAATGAAAATCAGAATTTTTGAAAATTCCAAAAATTCCTTTTTTTATTTGAAACTTCCGAAACGTGTAAATTGGGAGAAATGAAAACTTTCAAAAGTGAAAAAATTGCTTGTTTCAAAGCTTTCTCGATTTAGGATACAAATTCTCCTAAAATGGTTTCAAAATTCTCGAAATTTTCAAAAAGTAGCATCAAAAAATCGAAAAATTTAAGAGACGAATCCATTTTGCAGTGGTGGCCTAACTTCTGCAAGATTGGTTTTCTAGACCACCACTTTAAAATGGCTTATAGTTAGAAATTGCCTGACATGAACCTGGTGTGTTTTCTAGGTCATTTTGAAGTGGTGGCCTAGAAAACCAAAAGTTAGGCCACCGCTTCAAAATGACCTGGAAACCACATAAGGGTCATTTTTAGGCAATTTTGAAGTAGTGAAAGAAATATGTTTGATTTCAGGATCCGAATGTCACTAGAGAGGAAATATCGAGCTGCCGTCAGAATTCTGTGAACTTGATTTTTTGTGTCTTCTTTCTTCTTTGCTTCTTTTGCGCGCTTTTCATCCTTTGGCTATGATTCTCCGTGATGTCGTCGGTCCGTTTTCCGTTGTCCGTTGAACAATTTTTCTGTCTGATATCTGCTGTCTGTTGCCCGATACTCGTTGTTTCCTTGAAAAATGTTGTCCGGTGTCCGTGGTCCGTGCAATTCTTATTTGAAACCCGAAATTTCAAATTTGCGCGTCAATTATGGTGTCAAGTCCGCAAACACCGAGAAACCCCAAAATCGTCAGGAAAAAACGATTTTAGGATAAAATTGTGTGATAAATCCGGTTTTGACAACGAATCCAGCTAGAAGTTTTCATGTGGGTTGGTCCTTCGAGTGGTGTCCTTTGTTGTTCGATAACTCTGACAGTATTCTGACAGTTTGTGGTATCTTGGACAAAATTTTACAGAAAGCCTTTAAAACTTTCAATAAATGATGTCATCCTGGAAATTTCGTTTTTAGTTAACTTTAGTTTTTTTCTGAACCGTAGAATCGTTGATTATGATTTAAACCGTTAACTTTGAGCTCCATTATCTCGGTTCTTTCAAAAGATATCGAAAATTTTTCAACTGATAAAATGATTATCATTAAATTTCCTAAATTTTATCAGTTGCCAGATTTTTGGTATCTCTTATAGGAACCGAAATAATTAAGCTCAAACATGACAATGTGGGAGCCCTTCTATTACAGGTTATTTCGGTTTTTCGAAAATCAGAAAAATTGAATCGATTACTCCACTTTACTCCCACACACATAAACTCTCCAATTCGTCCCATCTAAATCACTCTTCTTTGATTTCTCTCTCTTTCTCTGCGTCTCTTCTCCCCCCAATACTCTCTCGTTCACTTCACAACGAAAAGAGCCCACAGCTGCTCCGTGTGGGGGCTCCAAACACAACAATAACAACTTCCACTCTTCTCTACTCACCAAAACTTTCTAATTTCAAAAAATCTTTTATTTTATTTTCTTCGGAATTCTGAATTCTTAAGCATCAAAAATGACGAAGCCTGTTGGCTGGTGTGCCACCTGGCTTCCTTTGATCAAAATTGCTCAGGCTGTAAGTCATTTTTGAAGATTTTAACAAAAAAATTCGGATTTTCCATAAGATTTTAGCCTGGAAACATTTTTTCTATAAATTTTATTAATTTTCGGTGTTTGCGGACAAAACACCATAATTTACGACAACTGAGATTTTCTAGTTTTTAGAGTATCTGAAACAGAATTTCGACTATATTTTTGGATTCTCTGTAAAATTTGAGCCTGGAAACCTTTTTTTCTAGGAATTTCTAGAACTTTCGGTGTTTACGGACAAAACGCCGAATCTTACGACAATTGCAATTATCTCGTTCTTAGAATTCTTGACATCAAATTTATAGTCGATTTTTGAATTTCCTATAAAATTTGAGTCAGAAAACAGTTTTTCTGGAAATTTCTAGCATTTTCGGTGTTTGCAGACAAACACCAAATCTTACGACACTTTGAGTTAAAATTCTGCAAATTGAGGATTAGGGGTAATTAAGTATGGGAAACTCAAATTTGATGTCAAAAACTCTAAATTTCGAAAGATTTTGAGCTAAAATCCCCTTTTTGATTTCCAGATCTGCCATTTCATCGTAATTATCATGTTTCTGGATGGTCGTGCTCAATGGTAAGATTTTAAGGGATTACTGTAATCCAAATTAACAATTTTTAAAGGTACATGTACAATGCCATCTTCATCTTCTCATTTCTCGCCATTTTCTTCTCGTTTTTCACAATTTTGCTCCGGTTTTTCGAGCTCACCGATTTGCACATAATGTCGTTTAATTTTGCGGTAATTAATTTTTAATTAATTAATTAATTAAGTCCTTAATTACAGGCCATGATAATCAATTTTTTGCTCATGTCGATAAGTTTGGCATTTTCTGGAGTCCTAATTTGGGATATTTGTAATATGAGAGAGGGACCAATTAAGATACGGTATCATCAAAGATTGCCACCTGCTAATATTGGAAATGATGCATGGATTCGGAGATGTGTCGTTGCTGCGGTGAGATTCAAATTTGAAAAAAAAAACTGAAATTTTCAGAATTTTCAAAAAAAAAATTTTTTTCGAAAAACTTTTTTTCGAATTTTTCCGAATCTTCTGAAATTTTCCAGCTAAATTCATTGTCAAAATCGAATTTCTCACATGATTTCACCCTAGAATCGTTTCTGTCTGCGATTCCCCTGTCGAATTTGGGTTTTCTATGTGTTTGCGGACTGGACACCAAACTTGACGCGCAAATTTGAAACTTCCTGTATAAAATCGTTCCAATTATGAAATTGAGCTTCGTTTTTGTCCTCTCAGTAATGAGGTATAAAGATCCCGATATACAGGGTGCTTGCGGACTCACAACATCGAATTTAACGACACTTTTTGAAAAAATTCCCAAAAAAATATTTTTTTTTTTCGAATTTTTCCGAATTTCCTGGAAATTTCTAGCTCAATTCATTGTCAAAATCGATTTTCCCACATGATTTCAGCCTAGAATCGTTTTTGTTCGAGATTCTCCTGTTCATTTGGTGTTTGCGGACTAGACACCAAATTTGACGCGCAATTTGAAATTTTGAGTTTTTAAATCATGCAAAGTGACGAGAATGCGCTTTATTTTTATCTTACTTATCAGTAATGATGGATGGGAATTCTAATTGAAGGGTGTTTGCGGAAAACACCGAATTTGACGCGCAAATTTGAAAATTTGGATTTTAAATCGTGCACAGTGACCAGACTATCCGCTAGCACGGATAGGGATTCTAATAATGTAGTGTTTGCGGTCTCAAAACATCGAATTTGACGCGCAAATTTGAAAAATTCCGAATAAATAATTTTTCAGACCTCTCTCCTATTGGCTGGAATTCTCTACCTCATCACATATCTCAAACTTCGTTCGGTTTCTTCTAATTAATTTTTTTAATTGGTTTAATTAATTAATTGCCTAATTAAAATAAAATTTTCCAAAAACATTATTTTTCAATTTTTCAAAAGTCCCAGAAAAACCTTTCCAGCCAACTTTCTACCTCGATTTTGGTACCATTCGAATCTGCGGAATCTGAAAATTGCTCAGCTTAAAAAACCCATCTACATTGTACTTAATTTATTTAGCTAAATTTAGGAAAATAGAACATGAAGAAAAACAAAAAAAGACGGGGGTACGGTAGGGGGGTGGGAATATGCATTGGATGTGTGTGTGAATGTGGAGGGACGGAGCTTGGGATTACTGTAGTTCATTTAAGAGAGATTTCAAGAGGATCTTTGGAACGGGCGAGAGAGTGTGAGACATAGAGACGCAGAGAGTGAATTTTTTGGAATATTGAGGGCGGGAAATTCAAATTTTTCAGAGAAAAAATATAGAAAAATTAAATAAAATAATGTCAAAATATAGCGAAAAAAAAACCGGGAAATTTCTAGAGAGAGCTTTTTAGGGGGGTGGTTACTGTAAGTAGATTAGTGATAAAAAGATAAGAAAGATCAAAGGGAGGAAGGAAAACAAGAAAAATGGTGGCGAAATTGGGATTTTTTGAAAATTCTGAAAATTCCAAAATTTTCAAAAAAAAATGTTTTTCCAAAAATTCAAAAAATCCCAAATTTTCAGCAATTTCAAAAATTCAAAAAATTCAACAAAAAATCAACGAAAAATCAATAAAATCGATTATCGTCCATTGGGCATTTGTGGTGGTTTCTGTTGAGCCTGAGCCTGAGCCGCCTGTGCCATTTGCAGTAAATGTTGAAGTTGTTGAGCTTGAGCCTGAGCGGCCGCTTGCTGCTGAGCCTGTTGTGCTGCAGCCAGTTGTTGCTGCTGATTCGGTTGTCCTGCAGCGGCGGCCTGCTGAGCTGCTTGTTGCTGCAGAAGACGTTGTTGCTGGAGGAGGGCTTCAAAGTTCTGGGGCGTGGCTTGTTGTTGGCGGTTGGCTGCGGCGGCTTGGGCAGCTGCTAGTTGTTGGTTCTGCAAAACATTTTTTTGGAAAATTTCAATTTTATATATATATCAAAAGCTTTCTAGCTCAATTTAAGCATCAAATTCGGATTCCTCACAAAATTTGGCCTTTAGACCCTTTTGATTCAAGTCGCTAGCTCAATTTTGATTTTTCGGGGTACTGTAGCCGCAAACACCGCGTCAAACAGCATATTTTACGACAATTTGTCTAATTTAGCTGGTTTTGGGTGCACGGGGGTAGTTTTAGGCGGGGAATTTGAATTTTCTAGTGATTTTTTGCCTAGGTTACTGTGGGGACCCGAAATTTGAATTTCCCACTCTTCAAAACTCCTCTAGCTGAATTTAGGCACCAAATTCGGAATCCCTACGAAATTTTACCCTTAAACCCTTTTGTTTCGAGTCGCTAGCTCATTTTTTGTTTTTCGGGTTACTGTAGCCGCAAACACCCGGCGAAACACCACATCTTACGACAATCAGTCTAATCGAGCTAATTTTTGGCGTCCAAGGGAAGTTTTGGGTGGGGAATTCGAATTTGATAGTGATTATCAGCCTAGATGTAGTTCCCCAAAACTTACATGCTGCGCAGCTTGCTGTTGCTGCTGGTGCTGAGCAGCCTGCTGCTGCTGTTGTTGTTGCTGATGTGCAGCAGCTGCGGCTGCAGCCTGCTGCTGAGCCTGCGCCTGAGCCTGTTGCTGCTGAAGCTGAGCAGTTTGTTGTTGAGCTTGGAGGAGCAATCGAATCAGATCCTGCTGTTGACCTCCAGGAGCTCCAGCTCCTCCTCCGGCTGCAGTCAGCTGGAGCAGTTGTTGCAGTTGTTGTTGTTGAGCCGCCTGTGCCTGTGCTTGTGCTTGTGCCTGGGCTTGAGCCTGGGCCTGGGCCTGAGCTTGAGCTAGGGCCTGGGCCTGGATTTGAGCTTGTTGGGCGGCCTCCAATTGTCTGAGCAGCTCCTGTTGTTGATTGTGCGGAGTGGCGGCTGGCGTGGGCGGAAGGTTCGGCTGTTGCTGTTGGGCCATTTGGAGTCCGTACAGCGGGTTTTGTTGAAGCTGGAAAAATCGGAATTTCTCGAAAAATTGTCGTCAAATTCAATGCTTAGTCCGCAAACACGCTGAGTTGAACATCAGATTTGAATTCTCCATGCTTGATTACCCCTAATCACCAATTTTCAGCA
The DNA here is from genome assembly GCA_027920645.1 of Caenorhabditis nigoni. Lineage (NCBI taxonomy): Eukaryota > Metazoa > Nematoda > Chromadorea > Rhabditida > Rhabditidae > Caenorhabditis > Caenorhabditis nigoni. The sequence continues at coordinate 2,585,658 of CP115866.1, read as the reverse complement.
TTTTAGCTCGGAGTGTCGTCAAATTCGGTGTTTTGTCCGCAAACACCTCTTCAACCTCCTAATGACGACTTCTCATCCCCCAATACTAGAGAAACAAAAATAGAGCCCATTTCTATCTCTTTGAATGATTTTTAAACCAGAAATTCAAATTTGCGCGTCAAATCTGCTGCCTAGTCCGCAAACACCACGGAAACCTTAAAATAAACGGAGAAACCTCAAATAAAAACGATTCTAGGCTAAAATCTTGCGAGAAACTCGAATTTGACAAAGACAACTCCCAATTCCTAGTTGTTCATCTCTAAATTTGAAATCTCTCACCTGCATCAACATCATATTCATTTGCTGCTGTTGTTGTGCCGCCTGCTGTTGCTGCTGTTGCTGAGCACTGACTGGAGCTCCTTGCTGTTGCTGCTGAGCAGCTTGTTGCTGTTGGGCCTGCTGCTGTTGCTGCTGGAGGTGTTGCTGTTGTTGTTGTTGAATCATCGCCAGAATTTGTTGACTTTGTTGGGCCTGGAAAATTTTTTGAATAAAAAATTTTGTCAGATTCATGGTCCCCATGTTCGATTTGGTACAGATTCTAAATTTCAAGGCTCTAGCACAAAGTGTCGTGAAGCGTGGTGTCTGGTCCGCAAACACCAAGGTACAGTAACCCAGGATAAAAACAGAATCCTGAGAGTGAAACTTTATGGAGAACTCGATTTTCATAGTTTCAAACTCCTTACAGTAACCCTGATCCCTTAAAATCTCAATTGTCGTAAAATCAGGTGTATTGTACGCAAAGACCTCTGGAATCTCTAAATTGAAAGCTAGAGACTTCCTAAAACACGATTCTGGGGTAGAATTTCATGAGAAATTCAATTTTCATAGTTTCAAGTTCCCTACAGTAACCCTACACCCCCAAAATCTAGATTGTCGTAAGATTCAGTGCATTGGACGCAATAACCTCTAGAGACCCTAAATTGAACGCTCGAAACATGATTCCCGGGTAGAATTTTATGGAGATCTCGATTTTCAAGGTTTTTAGTCCTCTACAGTAATCCTACGTCTCCGAAATTTCAATTGTTGTAAGATCCGGTGTATTGTACGCAAAGACTTCTATGTGTCCTAAATTGAAAGCTAGAAGGACAATAAAACATGATTCCAGGGTAGAATTTCATGGAAAACTCGATTTTTACAGTTTTAGACTCTCTACAGTAATCCTACGTCTCCGAAATTTCAATTGTCGTAAGATTCAGTGCATTAGACGCAATAACCACTAGATGCATTGAATTGGAAGCTAGAGATTCCATAAAATATGCTTCCAGAGTGAAATTTCATGGAGAATTTGATTTTCAAAGGTTTTAGTCCTCTACAGTAACCCCAACCCCTAAAATTAGGGTCGAATTTTTATAAAAAATTCGATTTTCGAAGTTTCAAGCCTCCTACAGTAACCCTAAACCTCTAAAAAGTCTCACCTGCAACGCCTGCTCCCTCTGTTGCTGCATCAGCATTGCCAATGCCTGTTGTTGTGCCAAATCGTTCACCTGCGCCGGTTGCATTCCAGCACTAGTCGCAATTTGCTGTAAAGTGGGCGTGGCTTGGGTCGCAGGGACCGCTTGTTGAGCCGACGTGGCGATTCCAATGAGATTCCTTTGTTGTTGCTGTTGGGCAGCCGAGATTTGGTTGGCTTGGGTTGTGTGGGCGGCGGACGGCGGTCGGGCGATCGGCGGTTTTGGGGTGGCCCTGGAAATATGGGATTTTTAGGGGGTTTTTAGGACAATTTTGGCGTATTTTTAGCTCATTTTCAGCCATTTTAAGCCAATTTTTTCGCATATGGATATAGATTCACGACCAATCACACACACGCACGCTCACAACACGCCATTTATAGATAGAGGGAGATAGATAGAGAGAGAAGAGACGGAGAGATCTACAGTAAGAAACTCACGCAACACGTCGCGCTGCCTCAGTTATAGTGGCTGCCATCAGCTGTGGATTTCCGGCATAAGACGGACCACCCGACAATTGTGGTGGCGGGAATTGTGTGAATTGACTGCAAAATTGAAAAAAACAAAACTAGATTTCTTCGCTTTTTTGGGATTTTTAAAGGAAAATATGGGGGGAAAAGAGAAGTGGGGAGAAAAAATTGAACCAAAAATTCACATTTCTCATGCTTAAAAACCCTAAAAATCGAAAAATTCAAATTTCTGCAAAGTGTCGTCAAATCTAATGTTTGGTCCGCAAACACCATATAACAATTATAGTCAGATTTCCCATCCCCCAATACCCTAGTCTACCAATTTTCAGCTCATTTGCTCGAAATGTCGTAAAATGAGGTGTCCGGTCTGCAAACACCAAAGTACAGTAACCCCAAAAAACCAGCTAGAAACCCCCGAAAAAGACCGTCTAATATGAAATTTTGGGAAAAACTCAATTTTAACCATAAACGCTGCTGAAAACGCTCGGAAACACCCAAAAACAAAAATTGTCGTAAGATATGGTGTTAGGAGGTACGCAAACACCAAAACCGTTAGAATCAATGTTAGACTTCGGGAAAAAGTGTGGCTAGACTGAAATTTTGCGCTAAATCTGATTTTTCTAGATTCGAATAGATTTAAGACTTGGAAAATCCTAAAAATTAGAATTTCAAGGATTTCCACCTACAGTAACCCGATGAATTCTAAAAAATCTTATTTTTAGGCCTAAGGATCCGTGTATGTTGTTATGTCGTGATATGAGCTTGTTAGTACGAAAAAAAACCGCGCGGAAACACAATTTTTAGTAGAATTTTTGAAAATTTCCGTCAAGTCTGATGTTTGGTCCGCAAACACCGCGAAACCCCAAAAATGGTGCTAGCGGGTCGTATAAAAGCGGTTCTAGGATCAAATTTCGCGCTGGATTCTATTCTGATGGTTGAAAACTCGAAAAAGCTCAATTTTTGCTATTTTTTTCAAAAATTGTCGTAAGATCTGATGTCTGGTCCGCAAACACCACAGCGCTTCAAAATAGAGCTATCAAGTCGTTCAAAAACGCTCCAAGACCCAAATTTCGCGCTGAATCCAAATCCGACATGCAAAAAATCAAAACTCACATTGCTGATCCTCCAGCAGACGTCGTTGCGGCAGGTCCACCTCTTCCAACAACCGGTGCCGATGAGGCAGCTGGCGGCTGAGCAATCGAAGTGGGCGGGGCTTGATTCGCAGTTGGTGCAATTTCCGCCTTGACAATCGGTACCGTAATCCCAGACGCCGTTGTGGTAGTCGTCGCGTGGGATACTGTAGTCGGTGCTGGCGCAATCGGAACAGATAGAATCGGTGGTTTTTGTGGCTGCTGTGGCGACGACTTCTTTGAAGGCGTGGGCGTTGATGACGTGGAATTGCCTCCGGCGTTCGACGTCTTCTTCTCATTGCTCAGCAGCTGCTGTTGTTGACGATACTCCTGAATGTCAGTGGCAATTTTTACGTGCATTCCACTCCAACGACCGGTTTTCTGGAAATAAGGGTGTCTTACTGTACTTTTAGGCAAAAAATGTCTAGAAAATTCTATATCTAACTAATTGGGGATGCTTTTTAGTGAAAATTTTGAATTTAAAAAAAATCGAAAAATTGGTCCCCGGGACAGATGAGAAAAATTGAGAAAACCGATCGGGGAGGTTTTGGAGGGACACAAAAACACTATATACATATAGGAAAATAGGAAAAATTATAGAGAGAAAGACACTGATTTTCAGACACATTTTTAGAAAAAAGCTCGAGTTAGACAGTTAGTTTGGCGCCAAATTTGAATTTTACTCATCGAGACCTTTGAAATAAGTATAATCATGCCTACATTTGGTAAAAATCTAAAATCTCGAAGTTTGGGGTCCAAATTCGGTGACTTACAGTAACCCAGGCTAAAAATTACCAATAATTTCGGATTTTCCGCTAAAAACTACCCTCGGATGCCAAAAATCAGCTAAATTAGAGAATGTGTCGTAAAATATGGTGTTTGGCTGAGTGTTTGCGGCTACAGTACCCCGAAAAACCAAATTCGAGCTAGCGACTCAAAACAAAAGGGTCTAGGGGTAAAAGTTTATGGGGATTACAAATTTGAAGCTAGAATTAAGCTAAAGAAGCTTTGAAAGCTAGAAAATCTAAATTTTGGGTCTCACCACGAAAATTCAGATACTTACAGTAACCCAAGCAAAAAATTACTGCGAAATTCGAATTCCCCGCCTAAAACTACCCCCGGATGCCAAAAACCAGCTAGATTAGACAAAGTGTCGTAAAATGTGGTGTTTAGTCCGGTGTTTGCGTCTACAGTACCCCGAAAACTCAAAAATGAGCTAGCAACTCAAAACAAAAGAGTCTAGGGGTAAAATTTTATGGGGATTACAAATTTGAAGCTAGAATTAAGCTAAAGGAGCTTTGAAAGCTAGAAAATCCAAATTTTGGGTCTCACCACGAAAATTCGGGGCCTTACAGTAACCTAGGCAAAAAATTACTGCGAAATTCGAATTCTCCGCCTACAACTATGCCCAAATCCGAGTTTTCAGCTCGATTAGACAAAGTGTCGTAAGATATGGTGTTTAGTCCGGTGTTTGCGTCTACAGTACCCCGAAAACTCAAAATTGAGCTAGCGAATCGAAAAAAAGTGTGTCCTAGGGTCAAATTTTGTGGAGATTCCGAATATGATTATTAAATTGGGCTAATAAGCTTCGAAATCTAGAAAATTCAAATTTTGGGTCTCACCACGAAAATTCGGGGCCTTACAGTAACCCAGACTAAAAACTACTATCAAATTCAAATTCTACGCCTAAAACTATGCCTACATCCAAAATTTCAGCTCGATTGGACGAATTGTCGTAAGATATGGTGCTTGGCCGGGTGTTCTGGGATGTTTGCGTCTACAGTACCCCGAAAACTCAAAATTGAGCTAACGACTCGAGAAAAAGTGCTCCAGGGGTAAAATTTTACGGGGATTTCGAATTTGGTGCTAGAATTGGGCTTGGGATGCTGTTAAGACTAGGAAATTGAATTTTTCTCTAATTTTTTGTGATTTCGAAGACTCTAAAAAGAGATTTTTACAAATATTTCCACACTCAAAGGACAGATATTGCTCACCTTAATTTGTAGAGCAGGCATTGTTGAGAATAGCGCGGCCCCAGCCAATTGTGGTCCCAACGCAGTGTTCGGTGGAAATTGAATTCCATTAATCAGTCCACCGGCTGCCGCTGCTGCCGCCGCCGCTGCTCCATTTGCTCCATTAACATGAGCCAATTGCTGTTGAAGTGCCAAAAATGGGATATTCGATCCTTGTTGTGTCAAAAACGGTGGTAATCCGGGAGGCATTCCTTGTTGCAGAATTCGCAGTGCTTCTGCTTGTGCGGCTGCGTGTTGGGCATTGGGTACTGTAGCTACTGGGGCTACTGTACTTGGTGTCGTTGCTGCTGGGGGGACACCGCCCGTATTGATGTAGAGAGATGACGTGGCTGCTGCAGCGGCGGCCGCTTGAGCTGCGGCTTGCTGTTGAGCCAGCTGAGCAGCTTGCTGAGCTTGGTACTGTGCTTGACTGGCTGCTGAGATTCCGATGATGGAGTCGCGGGGACCATTTGGGATGGAAGTGTTGCTGGCGGCACTGAAAAATGAACTTTTTCGGTTTGGAGAATCAGATTTTTCTCAAAAACGATCAACTCTACATACTTTCTATGCTCAAATTCCACTTCCTCTCATTTTTTTACCCTAGAAACTAAATTTTCAGGCCTAAATTTCAAAATGTCGTAAGGTCTGGTGTTTGGTCCGCAAACACCGAGAGGACCAAGAAAATGAGAATTTCAACGATCCTAGTGTTATCCTAATAATCCTTGAAGTCTACTTGTCGATTTTCAACAATCTAGCTTGAAATTTCGTAAAATTTGATGCTTGGTCCGCAAACACCAAGGTACAGTAATCCTAAAATCCCAAATTTGAGACTGTTGATTCCTGGAAAAGTGATTCCTAGAGTGAAATACCATGAGAAAAATGATTTTGCTGTCTAAAAGTGGGTTTCGAAGCCCAAAAGCTCGAAAAAAGTCAATTGTCGTAAAGTTCGGTGTATTGTACGTAGACACCTTGAATTTGAAGCTAGAAGTTCAGAAAATATATATTCTAGTGCGGAATTTCCCATAGAACCTGATTCCGGGCTCAAAATCTATTCCTAAACGCTCTAAATAGCATAATATGCGAATTGTCGTAAGGTTCGGTGTATTGTCCGCAGATATCTCAAAATTGACTATAGAGATTCTAGTAAAAAGTTTCTAGATCAGAATTACCCAGAAAATCTGAAACTGGGCTCAAAAATATGACTAGAAAGCAGTAAATGCTAGAAAACGCAAATTGTCGTAAGATTCGGTGTATTGTACGTAGAGGTCTCAAATGTCTTCAAATTGACCATAGAGTCTCTATGAAAAAAGTTTCTAGGCCAGAATTTTGCGAGAAAGCTGAATCTGAACTCTAAAATCTGCTAAAATGACTTACAAGAACGCTGCAGCTGCACTTGACGGACTAGAAGTGACAATAACATCGTTCTCCTCAACCCGGGCGACTTTCGGCGGTCCTTGGGGCGAATCACTGGCACTCCGCTTCGTTGTAGACGGCGTCGTGGCTACAGAAGGCACTGGAGACGTCACTTCTGATGATGCTGGTGCCAAAGTGCCATCTTGAAGGGTTTGTGGCTGGGGTACCACATGAATCGATTGATTTGAAGACGTCGTTGATGTGCCAGAAGACGTTGTTGCTGCTGCCTGTTGTTGCTCCATAGTTGTACTTCCAGGTGATTTCATTTCTGATGAAGCCGCCACGATTAGACCCTTTCTTTTGGTGTATTTCCTCTTCTGGGGTGCTGATCCTTGATGATCGGCTGATTGTTGATGGATTTGGGGACTCTGAAAGTACATTTCATGTTTTTAAGACGTTAAAAAATGGGTTTATAAGCTCAAAGAGGTAAAAATCGAATTGTCGTAAAATCTGATACATCGTACGCAGAGCATTCAAAACTTCAAAATTTCTGACTTTTAACACCACATTCGTTGTCTAGAGCATATTTGACGCCGTCATATCAATTTTCAAAGCTCTATCTCAAAATGTCGTAAGGTTCGATGTTTTGGGGTACGCAAACACCGAATTGCTTGAAATTGAAGCTACAGAGCGTAGGAAAAGACTTTCTAGGGTCAATTATTGCGAAAATCTCAATTTTGATGTCTAGAAATTGATGGAATTAATGGAAAGCTTAGAAAATCTGAATTGTCCTAAGGTATGGCACATTGTACGCAGCCCTTTCAAAACTTCAAAATTTCCCTATTTTTACATTACATTCATTGTCTGGAGCATATTTCAAGTCGTCATATCAATTTTCAGAGCTCTAGCTCAAAATGTCGTAAGGTTCGATGTTTTGGGGTACGCAAACACCGAACCGCTCCAAATCGATTCTAAAGAGCGTAAGAAAAGTCTTGCCAGGGTGAAATTTTGCGAAAATCTCAGTTTTGATGTTTAGAAATCGAAAAAACAAACAGGAAGCTTAGAAAACTCTAATTGTCGTAAAGTCTGACACATCGTACGCAGCCCTTTCAAAACTTCAAAATTTCCGACTTTCAAAATTTGATTCGTTGTCTAGAGCACATTTCAAGCCGTCATATCAATTTTCAAAGCTCTAGCTTGAAGTGTCGTAAGGTTCGATGTTTGGGGGTACGCAAACACCGAATCGCTTAAAATTGAGTCTAGAGATCGTAAGAACAGTCATTCTAGGCTCAAATTTCGTGAAAAGCTCAGATTTAATGGTTAGAAATCGCTCAAGAAATTTGAAATGCTAGAAAATTTGATTTTATGTAAAAATTCCCACCTTCTGCAACTCGTTATAATACGCCCGGTGCGGATCGTTCGCCTGTTCAGCCAACCGTGCCGCCTGTTGCTGATGATACGTCTCAAATTCCAGCTGAAGTGCACGTTGCTGTTGCTCAACTTCGTAATCGACACCCAACTCGATGAGTCGCTCCTCGAATGGTGTCAAACGGACCACTGGCGGTGCTCCAGATGCGGCTAACGACGTCGGATCCAGATGACGTTGACGTAGTTGCTCTTCGCGCTGAAATTCAAATAAAATTAGGTTTTTTTCGGAGCATTTTTAGAGCGATTTTGGGAGTTTTTAAAAAAGTGTCGTAAAATATGGTGTTTTGTACGCAAACACCAAAAAATTTCAAAATTTGAGGTTAGTACTCCTAGACAAGCCCATCCACCGAATTTGAGCCTTCTACCTCAAAGTGTCGTAAAATCTGGTGTTTTTGGTGCATACACCAAGGTACAGTAATCCACAATAATCCCCAAAATAGCGGGAGAGGGTCAAGAAAAACGATTCTAGGATGGAATTCTAAGAGGAATTCAAATCTAAGCTTGAAATTTGATTTTTCCGAAGTCCAGGGCCCCAAAAACCAAATTGTCGTAAAGTATGATGCATTGCGGTACGCAATGCCAAAAATGCTTCAAAATAGAGGCAGAGGATTCCGGAAAAAAAAGTTTCTAGGCTAAAATTTCAAGAGGAACTCATTTTTGAGGTTTAGAACATTCAAAAATCGATGGGAAGTCAGGAAAATTGGAATTTTGAAATCAAGATAAAAAATTTCTTGGCCCGGTGCCAAACTGGCCTCCTGATAACACAAAAAAAGTGGGAAAAAAGGGGGTAAACAAGGGGGGTAAAGTGAGTGATAACATAACTTTTTTCAGTGATCAGAAATCTCAAAAAATGAAACTAGAAAATAGGAAAAAAAGAAGTTTTAAATTATAGCCAATTTTTAGCAAATTACTGGTGAAGTGACATTTTCAGAGCTAGAATTTGGAAAAAATGGAAAATGTCAAAAAATCAGTTTTGCAGAGAAAGAAGTTCAAAATTGTGATTTTTGAAATTCTCAAAAATTCCAAAAAGCAAAAAATCGAAAAATCCGAAAAAATGACCAAAAAATCATCCAAAATTCATATTTTGGCGGGTAGAGAAAATCGAAAATTTTCAATTTTTACCGGAACTTTTTTTGGCGCCAAATTCAAATTTGTAGATCAAAAACGTCCAAAATAACGGGATTTTTCAGAAAAAGTCAAGAAAATCGTAGGATTTGTGACCAAATTCCAAGAAAAAATGACCGAAAATTGACTCAAAAAGTCCTAAAAATAGCTGGAAAATTCCAGAAAATTGTGATTTTTCAGGTCAAAAATTCGAGTTTTTGGGACATTTTTGAGCCGAAAAAAGTGCCAAAAAAGGTCGAAAACATGGAAATTTCGTCAAAAAATCTCATTTTCAGCCAATTTTCAGCCAAAAATATTCCAAAAACCTGAATTATTGGTACCAAAAATTGGGCATTTTTAACCAATTTTAAGCCAATTTTTAGCCAATTTCTGACCTTAATTTTGGGCCATTTTCAGGACCATTTTCAGCCGATCAGCGGTTTTTTAAATTTCGAATTTTTGGCGCCAAAAATTTCTCCAATTTCTGACCTAAATTTTGGAACATTTTCAGTCAAAAAAAAGTCAGTAATTCAGCATTTTGGCGCCAAAAATTGGGCATTTTCAACCTATTTTTCGAAAATTTTTATCCTATTTTCAGCCCATTTTTAGGTCAATTTTCAGCCAAAAATCTCTAGAAATTTTGACCTAATTTTGGGGTATTTTTAGCCTATTTTTAGCCTATTTTTCAGTCATATATAAGCCAAAAAATGCAATTTTTTCTAGCAACAAGGGGTCATACTAAAAACTAAAAAGAAGAAAAATTCCTTCTCGAGGAAAAAAACGGAAAAAGAAGACGTCGTACGTCTTCTTCTTCTTCTTCTTCTTTTCCTCGTTTCTCGTCATCAAAAGAAGAAGAAGAAGAAAAAAAAAGAGAAAAAAGAAGAAGAAGAGTGTTGGTTGGTCGACGGGCGTATACAAACCACCACAGCAAAAACGTACCCAGAAGGCAAAGAGAGAGAGAGAGAGAGGAGAGAGACGCAGAGAGCACGAGAGGCGAGAGAGTGAGAGAGTGGGCAGAGAAGAGGAGATGAATGGATGGATGGACCAAGCCATCTCTCATCATCTTTTTTTTTGAAAAAAAAAAGAAAAATTCTACATTTTTCTAGAGGGAAAATTGAAAAAAAAAATTTTAAAAAAATTTTGGACCCCAAAATTTTTTTTCCAAATTTTGAAATTTCTCTTAAATTTTTGAACCCAAAAACTTCATTTTTTCAGATTTTCAGCATTTTCCAACTGCAATTTCAGGCTTTTTAGACAATGTTAAGCATTTTCAGATCTTAAAATTTGGAATTTTCGCCTATTTTCAACTAATTTCCCTAAGCTCCGCCCCCTTTTTTTCATTTCTAATGTTTCCAGAAGCCCTAGATTCTCGTTTTAGAAGCCAAAAATCCCAAAAATTATAGTTTTTAGAGTCAAATTTTCCAAAAAAAAATTGGATTGCACCTGCTTCTTAATATATACAGAAAATTTAATTAAAAAACATAGAGCAGGCAGGTGCGGGACATCAAGATATGAAAAATTACACCTGTCCCTTTGAAAATCGTATAGAAAATTGGGAAAATCGAATTTATAGAGCGAGAATTAGATTAAAAATGTGTGCAAAAATTGGATCAAAACGGATCAAAATTGAGTCAAAAATGGGCGAAAAAGAAGTGGTGGCCTAGGATTTTCAAAAACTCGGCCACCATAAAATTTTGGAATTATCCGAACTTAGAGTAGTTCGTTAGTGAGAAATGACAAGAAAAATGCTGAAAATCGTCAATTTTTCTGGCTGAAAATGGCCAAAAGCAAGATGGTGGCCTAGAAATCCCCAAAAACTCGGCCATGGTCCAAAAATCAACGAAAAATATGGAAATTATAGTCAAAAGTCTTAGAAATTGGTCAGGAAAGCGGAAAAAGGCTGAAAACCCGTCGAAAAATAAGCTGAAAGCGAGTTTCAAAATGATGGCCTAGAAATCCCAAAAAAACTCGGTCGTGGTCCCAAAATGAACGGAAAATATGAAAATTAGTGTCAAAATTATTGAAAATCACCCAGAAAAGCAAAAAATCTGAAAAATTGGCTCAAAAAACTTCGGAAAATCATCTTAAAACGAGTTTCAAAATGATGGCCTAGAAATCCCAAAAAACCTCGGCCATAGTCTAAATAAGCTGGGGAAAACGTAGAAATCGTCGAAAATCGGCTAGAAACGGTCAGAAATCTCGGAAAAACGTGCTAAGAAGCCAGAAAGTCAGCTAAAAACGGCCGAAAATGGCCAAAACCAAGTGGTGGCCTAGGATTTTCAAAAACTCGGCCATAGTCCAAAAACTATGGGTAAATTGTAGAAATCATCGGAAATCGGCTAGAAACGCTCAGAAATCTCTGAAAACAAGCCAAAAAGTCAAAAATTCAGCCAAAATTTCAAAAAATGACCAAAAAGCAATGGTGGCCTAGGATTTTCAAAAACTCGGCCAGAGCCCAAAAAAGATGAAGAAGAACCTAGAAATCACTGGAAATTGACTAGAAAACCTCGAAAATCCCAGTAAATGTGCCAAAAATTCAAAATTTAAGCCATAAATGACCCAAAATGACCAAAAAGCAATGGTGGCCTAGAAATCCCCAAAAAACCTCGGCCATAGTCTAAATAAGCTGGGGAAAACGTAGAAATCATCGGAAATAGACTAGAAACAATCAGAAACCTCAAAAAAATAAGCCAAAAATCTAAAAAATCAGCTAAAAATGACCGAAAGTGACCAAACCAAGTGGTGGCCAAGGATTTTCAAAAACTCGGCCATGACCTAAAAACCATGGGAAAAAGCGTAGAAATTATTGGAAATCGGCTAGAAACGCTCAGAAATCTCAGGAAAACGTGCTGAAATTTCAAAAAATAGGCCAAAAAGTCGAAAATTCAGGTAAAAATGACCGAGAAATTTCAAAAAATAGGCCAAAAAGTCGAAAATTCAGCTAAAAATGACCGAAAACGACCAAAAACCAAGTGGTGGCCTAGAAATCCCCAAAAACTCGGCCATAGTTTAAAAAAGCGTCGGGAAAACCGATTTCCAGGGTTTCCAGCTATGCAAATCAACTATTTTCAATGAATTTTACATATTTTCTCATAGAAAATGTCAGAAATGGGGAAAAAAGTTTTTTGGTCCGCGGTCGGGGTCCGCGGTCTGTGGTCCGCGGTCAGGCGGCTGGACCAAAAAAGATAAAAATTCAAAAAAAGCGTTGTGAATCATTCTTTTCTCTCATCCAACCATCATCATCCATTTGGTCGGTCGGGGTGGGGAGATGGCGCTGTCAGTTCCCCCCAAGACCACGAAAAAGAGAGAGAGAGAGAGAGAGAGAGAGAGAGAGAGAGAGAGAGAGAGAGGCTCTCTGTCTCTCTCTCGAGACGCAGAGAACACCAGAAGCCTTGCCAGACCCCCAGAGACTTGAAGAGTGCCCAGAGAGCCCCACAGCGAGATAGTACAGCTAACAGAGAGAGTGTTAGAGAACACGAGACCTCTCCAATCTCCCATTAAATCGAATCGGAATTGTCAAGAGGGGAGGGGGGAAATGGGGTCTATTCTCTCCTTGGAGTGTCCCAGAGAAGCATACAACCCTCCTAGATAGTGTATCAGATCGAGAGAGTGTGCCAGAGAGGCAGAGAGCGAGAGAAGTAGACTACGATCGTTTCGTTTTGATATTCCCCCTAATACCTGGCCAACTGACGGTCCCCGCCGACCTCTCCCCGGTCACATGTTTTGTTTATTCTCTCCAAAATTCTTCTGGGGGTCGTTGTCGGTCGCAAATAGAAAATATGTTGGAATCAAAGTACTTCCTCCTGTGTCATGTGTGGTTTCTTTTTCTTTTGCTGATTACTGGTTGATAACGAAATTGAAATTGAGAGGAGATGGGCGGTGTGTTGTTGATGATGATGATCGAGTGGGTTGGGGGAGAAGGAGATGACGAAATTGAAATTGATAGAGAGGTCAATATTAGATACGGGGGATTCTTAAGTCTATAGGTTACCCTTGGCTGTCAAGCTGAGGTTGGCAAGGTTCCCTAGGATCCTTCGCTCAGAACCAATCGTCTAGATCGGCTGCTGGATCGTCTAGTTCGGAGACTAGGACCCTGCGGACCATTGATCTTGTGTTCCTGAGCAATATGAAGGTCCTAGATTCTAGATCATAGATCCTGAACCTTGGAACCCAGCTGCCTCACCGACGTCAGGCTTCCTGGCTTGTATATCTTTGGGGTCTTAGGTTCTAGATCTTCGATCCTAAAATCCAGGACTTCAAGATGCCTAATAGATCCTCCGCTTGTCAGGATTCAAAGCAGGTCCGGACAATGGTTAAGATCAAGCATCTGAGCCCAGGAACGCGAGAAGCCGGTTGGACGGAGGTTAGACCAACCTAGCTAGCTTACAGACTGCAAGGACCATAGGGCCATGCCACGGTTCCTGGCTTGAGATCTTAGAGCCTTATGTTCCAGATCCTAGACCTTTGAACGTCTGGATCTAAAGGTTAGGATCTAAAGTCTGTGCTCAGGAACCCCATATAGACTAAAAGGACCATCTCGGGCTTCCTGGGCTGAGGCTTCCTGGGCTCTTAGAGCCTCAGGTCGCAGATCTCAGATCTTTCCAGGGTTTCGAGCACAGCGGTCTAGGATAGAAGCCTTCAGATTGCTCCAGAATCGTCTAGAGACCTTCAGATTGCCCTAGAATCGTCCAGAGACCTTCAGAATGCTCTAGGATCGTCTAGGGACCTTCATATTGCTCCAGGATCGTCCAAAGGCCTTCAGAATGCTCTAGGATCGTTTAGAGGCCTTCAGATTGCTCCAGAACCTTTTAGAAGCCTTAAAATTGCTCCAGAATCCTCTAGAGACCTTCAGATCGCTTCAGAATCGTCTAGAATCCTTCAGAATCGTCTAGAGGCTTTCAGATTGATCCAGAACTCTTCTAGATGCCTTCAAATCCCTATAACTCGAGCTGGGAAACTTCTAGATCTTTCCGATCTCGCCAGGTTGCTCCAGATGCCTCACCAGTATACTGTAGATCGGACGCTTCTAGAGAGACGTTTCTAGAGAGTTCTGGAGTCTAGAACCTGGAGACCCCAGTTTTGGAGCCCCGAATCTTTGATTCCAGAGAATCCAGAAGGTCCCAGATCCTAGGTCCTGAGGTACCAGATCTTCGACCTTAGGTCCTGATGGTCCCCTTGGAATCTTGAAACCTAGATTTCCATGATCCCTTTGGCTAGCCACAAGCTTCCAGAATCCAAATTCTCTCGGTCTAGCTGTCTTCTTGATCCCCTATTCTTGATCTATACGTTCCATCATCATTCCATCAAAGTGAAAGTCGTCCTTTCGCTAGCCAGGCAAAAAAAGACGACGTCTTCTTCTTCTCCCTCTTCTTCAGAATACGAGATCCTAAAACGACGACGCAAACGCGGCGCGCACATTTTGTATACCAAAACCTCTCTCTCCCCTTCCCGCCATCCCTATAATTTCTCCTGCTCTCTAGCACCCTCCAATCTCTCTCCTCTCGTTCTCTAATCCTCTCTCTATCTCTCTTCTTCTCCACTTTTTACATCTCAAAACCAGCCTTGTGTGTCCAGTCTGTGTGTTACACAATTCATCACCCCCCTTCGCCGCCTTCATCCTTGCCAGAGGGTCGGAGAGCGAGAGATAAGAGGGTGGTTAGAGAACACGAGATGGGTGAGAGAGTAGGGAAAACGAGGAGAGCGGTTAGAGAGCGAGAAAATTGAATTGCGCGCGCGCGCGCGAAAAGAATCTAATCTTCTTCTTCTTTTTTCACTCCTTTCTCGGGGCCTTCTTCGTTTCCTTCCTGTGCTGCGTGAATAATTGAAAAGAGAGAGAGAGAGAGGCGTGTCTCTCTTTTGTCATCCGTGCGTATGTGCCCCTAGGAGCTAATTAGGCAGAGTATTCTAGAAAAGAGCTCTCTCCTCCACGGCCTTTGGTCGGTGAATAGAAAATGATATGTGAGCCATGGGAGAGAAGAAATGTTGCCTTTTCCTCTGCTTTGCATGCATGACATTTTGCAGTGTTGGCTTCTACTACTGCTACACACAGAATTCAGATGATGTAGGGAGAGGGAAGGGAAAACACTACTTGAGGGACCATCGAGAATCTTCTAAACACCTTCAGATGGCTTCAGAATGTGCTAGAAGCCTTCAGAATGCTCCAGGATCTGCTAGATGCATTCAGGTCACTCCAGGGCCGTCAAGAAACCGTCTGACTGCTCTGGAATCGTCTAAAAGCTTTCAGAATACTCTGAGATCTCCAGAAGCTTTCAGAACGCACCAGAACCTTCTAGACGTCTCCATATCACTCCAGGATGTACTAGAAGTCTTCAGAATGCTCCAAAATCTTCAATAAGCTTTCAGATTATTACAGAATCGTCTAAAGGGCTTCAGATTGCATCAGAATCGTCTAGAAGCCGTCAGACTGCTCCAGCATTGTCTAGAAGCTTTCAGGTTTCTCTAGAATCGTCTAGCAGCCTTCAGGTCATTTCAGAATCGAATCGCTCAGATGGCTTCAGAATGCATTAGAATGCCTAGAAGCAGGCTGCTCCAGGATCTTCTGGAAGCCGTCAGGTTGCTACAAGACCAGCTAAGATCCTTCAAATCGCTTTAGAAGCTTCTAGAAGTCTTCAGATTTCTATTGGTCGGCCGGAACGACGTCCGAATGCTTCGAGACCTTCAAGAAGCCTTCAGATTCCGACAGATCATCATCTATAAGTCTTCAGAATGCACTAGAAACGTCTAGAAGCTTCTAGATGCTTTCAGATTTTTTCTGGACCTTCTAGAAGCCTTTCGAATTCACCAGAATCGTCTAGCAGCTTTTAGAGTCTGTAGTCCACTTCAGAACCTTCTAGACGTCTTCAGATCGCCATTGAACCTTCTGGTAGCCTTCAAGATACCCCAGAAACGTATAACCACCGTCTGAGTTCTTCAGAACCTTCTAGAAACTATCAGATTGTGGCAAATTTCTCTAAAAGCATTCAGATTGCTCCGAGATTATCTCAAAGCCTTCAGGCCGCTCCAGAACTTACAAGAAATCACCAGTTTCCTTCAGAACCTTCCAGACGTCTCCAGATTGGGCCAGCAGTCTTCTGAGCTCTCAGAAAAGCTTTGGACTCTCAAACTCGCTCAGATTCCTTCAGGACCTTCTAGATCCCTCAGCGTTGCTTTAGAAGTCTCAGAATCTACTGTAATCATGTTCAAGTCTATTCTGATCGTCCTGGAACCCTTGAAAGCTTCAAGACTTTTCCAAGTCACTTTTTTAGCTTCCATAGCTCCTCAGAGTCTTCTAGAAGCATTCAGACGTCTCCAGAACCTTCTAGAAACCTTCAAAATCCTGTAGCTAGACTTGTCAACCTTCTTGATCTTTCCAGCTAGCCCCAGAACCTTCCATAGGACTTCAAGACCTTCTAGAAGCTTCTAGATCCTACCAGAACCCTCTAGAAGTTTCAGATGCCTACATACCCTCTCTGGGTGGTTTCAAGTCCCTATAACCTTCTAGATCTTTCTAGGTTGCTCCCGATGCCTTGGCATCCTTCTAGCTATATTCAATCCCTTCAGATTACTCCAGTATCTTCGAGGTTTCTCCAGAACCATTCTAGATGCTTCTAACTTCTATAGGTTGCTCCAGAACCCTTCTAGACTTGTCTATCCCCCTTCCAGCCTCTCCATGTCCCATTTTCAACTCACCGGATCGAAGTAAAATGCGCCAACAAACTCCATCTTCTCAGCATCCATTGCGAGAGCTTCTGGGATAGTAGTAGAATATGATGGAAATATGGAGCAAAAAAGGATACTTTTGTTTCTCTTCTCTTGTTGCGTCCTTATGTGTTGTTTAAGGGCTCTCGTTATGTGTGTATCAGGTGGGGGTGGAGAGTAGAGTAATAGAGAAGATGGAGTAATCCATGATGGTGGAAATGATGGATATGGAAAAAAAAGAGTCTCGTGAGAAGAGAGAAGAATCTGAAGAATCAAATGTCAGAAAACGACGACAAAATTTCAGAATTTTCAGAATTGTGAGTTCGTGAGAAGAAGGAGTAAACAAGAAGGGAATCAGGTCCTGATTCCTTGAAGGCTCTGATGATCGAATTGATTCTGATGACAATAGTCTAGTTGTGTTCTCTAGAATATTCTATTAGATAGCAAGAAAAGCGTAGCAGGAGCACTAGAATGCTCTAGTTCCAGAGCCATCCAGACTGGTTTAAAAGGGATATAGAAGCTTCAAGACGCTTTCTAGAAGATTCCAATGACCTTCAGAAAGTTACGGTATTTCTAGAAGCATCTAGAACCTTCCAGACGTCCTCATAGCCCATAAAAACGATCTAGAAGCTCCTAATCATTCCGGATGCCTCAGAATATGCTTCAGGAGATTACGGTAGCTTCCTGAAGATTCTAGACGTCTCTGGACCTTTCCAGGCGTTCTAAGAGCCTGGGAGAACGACCTGGACGCTTCTAGAACCTTCCTGGACGTGCTTCGAGGCGTCTAGAAACTCCAAACCCTTCCAGACGCAATTGAGAACGTCTTTCAGTAACTTTACATCGCTAGATTGCCCTATACGGCTCAAGGAGATTCCATTAAGCTTCAAATGGTTACGGTAGCTTCCAGGTGTTCTGAAAGTGTCTAGAACCATCCAGATGTGCTCCAGGCTACTGACAAGCTATCTAGAAGCTCCTAGACACTCACGATGCTCCAAAATGGGCTTCGAGTCGTCTTGAAGCTTCCAGAACCTTCTAGACGTCCTTCAACCCTTCTAGAAGCTCCCATTCCTCCCAGATGCTCCAGAATAGGCTTTGAGTCTTCTAGAACTTCTAGAACCTCTAGAACGTCTTCCTGACATCGCTAGATCCGTTCCTTCTGTTCGATTCGATTCCTGACCTTCCCAAATCTCCTCTTTGACGTCTTCTTCTCCTTCTTGTTCTGATCACCAAGGATACACATCCTATGCAGTTATGTGTTATTTTTCCAAACAGAAATAACATAACCACTAATCCTCCTTCTCCTAAACCCATCCTCGAGATATGTGGGTGTGGTTTCCGAAATCCGCAATTTCCGTCAGGGAATATCTTCTATTTTTCAACCAATATCCCAAATCCTGATGATTATCCATTTCGTTTGACTCAGTCAGAAAAGAGCATCCAGGATTTATTTTTGGTGCCAAAAAGCGGAGAGATTATCCGAGGATAATCGTTGCATTGACGCAAATGGAATACAAGAGAGAGAAAGAGGTCAATCGAAGCAGATTATTATGTAGGATTGGAGTTACGAAATAGGAGCATAGATGGGGCAGGAAGACACCTGGCCCCAGGGACCATGACCTAGACCGGGGGCGGACCACCGTGGTCTGCTCAGCTTGGAAACCTGGTTCTCTGGAAGCGTCTAGAATATTCTAGGTGCAGTTTTCCAACCAAGGACTGGATCCGGGCTTTCTGACTACGGTAGTTGTAGCGGACCGCGGTAGCTCTTTTCCGACTACTCATTTCTGAATACGGTAGCTCGTCTACGGCAATCCTGACTACATTAGCTCCGGAACGTAGCGCGGCCCTGTGTTTTTGAATTAATCAGCTTTGGGAGCGTCCCTGTGATCTATAGACTCAGCGAGTTCCAGATTGGTCTATATCCTTCTTGCTTTCAGATTCCTCTAAATGCTTCGAGACCCTTCCAGATCCTTCCAGATCCTTCTAGGAGCGTCCAAATGCTTCCAGATGCGTCTAGATCGATTCAGTTCATTCAAGATGCTTCCAGACGCTTCCAAGTTATTCTAGAGACTCGTTTTCAGCGTCAAAATCGCTTGAGAATTTTCCAGATCCTTTCAGATCCTTCTAGATCCTTCTAGATGCTCCCGGATCCTTCTAGATCCTTCCAGATCCTTCCAGATGCGTCCTGATGCTTCCTCGAGATCCCTGTAGATGCTTCCATATGCCTCTAGAACTATCTAGATGCGTCCAGATGCTTCCAGATCCTCCTACATCCTTCTAGATGCTCCCGGATCCTTCTAGATGCTTCCAGATGCTTCAGATGATTCTGGACTCATTTCTAGTGCCCAAAACGTCTGTTCTTCTACTAGATTCGCCTTCTCTCTAGTTTGAAGTTCCAAAAACTCCAATTCTCGTTGTCTTTTTATTTTTGTTGTTCTCTCTTCTTTCGTTCCATCTTGCTCGTTAGAGCTCTAGTTCTCAAAAAATCCAATTTCGAATTCAATTTGTCATTCACTTCACTCACTCACGAACCAACCAACCAAATTCAATTCATCTCTCTGTGTGTATGTCGTCGTCGTCTTCGTAATTCAATTTTCTCTCTTTTCTTCACTTTTTGCATCCCCCCTCCTCTTCTATGGATCTAGAACCCAGAGAACACCAGCACCCCGAGATACTGTAGCGTTCCTGGAGAGTGTTAGAGAGCACGAGAAGCCTTTGGATGAGATAGCGTGCGGGAGAGAGACAGGAAGACGATCATTTGACATCTTTCAAAAGAAACATCGCAGAGAGAGTGGTTGGGCGGGCGGCCGACGGACAAATGTTTGTGTGCCCCCCTCTCCGTGTGAGTGTGTTCTTGTGAACTTTATATATATATTGGAAACGACGCTCTCTCTGCAGCAGAGATTTGTGATTTTTGCCCCCCACTGGATGGACAAAAGAAAAAAAATCTCTTTCTTTTGGAGGAGGCGGAAATGAGGGAGAAGAAGTGAGAAGTGTGGGAGAATGAAGGAAGAATCTTTAGCCTCCACTGGAGTAGTAACCAACCTAGAGATGCTAGGGGTATGACGTGGTCTGGAAGGGAGGGATCATGGAGTTCTAGAAGGTTCCAGAGCTCACCCGAGATACTGTAGATACTCAAAGGGCGTGATATCCTCTAGGATACTCTTCATAGATCTTCAGAACTCCTGAATTTGGCACAGTGCCAAGTATCACAATCGCTAACTGTGTAGCTTGGGGTCTGCTTATCCAAGATACTGTAGCAATCGTTAACTTGGGGTCTAGATCAAAAAGTACTGTAATCTAGCAGATGTTCCGTTTCCAGCTCTTTTGGGAGGATCAAACGAGGCATCTTAGCTTAGCCATTCAAGCACACCAAGCTTCAGAACCCTCATAGATCCTTATAGATTCTTCTAGAGCCTTCTAGAATCTTCTGGTATCTTCCAGATCCTTCCAGATCTTTCTAGAACGTCACAGATCCTTCTAGATCTTTCCAGATTCATCTAGAACCTTCTAGATTGATCTAGACCCTTCGCGAGTCTTCTAGATCCATCTAGAGCCTTCTAGACCAATCTGAAGCATCTGGAACCTTCTGGAACCTTCCAGATCCATCCAGAATTTTCTAGAGCCTCCTAACAAGCTCTCGCCTCAAAACGTCTTCTATACGTGTCATTTTCAGAATCTTCTCTTCTGAGTTTGACACCTATCTCTCTGTTTTCAGATGGATCAAACTAGATATTGGCAAAATCCGGGATGTTTCTGATCTACAGTAATCCAGTCTTGCTTCCAGATCCCTCTGGATGCATCCAGATGCTTCCAGATGTTTCTATATGTTTATAGAATCTTATCGATGCTTCTTGATTCTTCTATATGCTTTCAGATCCTTCTAGATCATTCTATACGATTCTAGATCCCTCCAGATGCCTCTAGATTCTTCTAGATATTATTCTTGTGCGAAAAAATTGGTGTTGTGGCCGAATTTTCTCCCAAGTTAGGCCACCGTATTTCATGGCGAAATTTTTTGAAAACACGCCGGAAAACGAGTGCTACCGTAACCCACCAATAAATAATTTCGCAATTTTTCGGTTTTTTATCGATTTTTCTCGTTTTTCCCCAATTTTCCGACCTGATTCATGAAAATTTCAGAAAAACTAGGGAAAAAAACGGTCAAAATCGCGAAAAAACGATTGGTGGGTTACGGTAGCACTCGTTTTCCGGCGTGTTTTCAAAAAATTTCGCCATGAAATACGGTGGCCTAACTTGGGAGAAAATTCGGCCACAACACCAATTTTTTCGCACAAGAATAATACTTCCAGCTGCGTCCGGATTCTTCCATATTCTTTCAGATGCTTCTAGATACTTCCAAATCGTCGTGTGCACCTTTAAAGCCGTCAATCATTATGATTACGGTAGCGCTTTGGCATGATTGGTCGACGATGCCCTAGACACGGTCTATCTTCCTCAAATCCCATCCAATTTCCGGTTGAAATCATAAATAACTCGGGCATTTCCTCTTTCCCACACCTTCCGCCAATTCAAATTTCCTGTTGCTTAGAAAACTAGGGGAACTCAATCATCATCTGATTTCAAAATTCTCATTTCCGATTCCAGCTGGAAGTGATCCAGTTGGAAAAGCACCAGGTGGAAAGGGGAAGAAGGTGTGAGAACCAGAATCAGGAGCAGAAGCAGCAGGTGATAATGCTGTGGGAATCAGAGATCACCTTGAGCTACATTTTTGAGCTATTCTGGCTTGAAATTTATCATTTCTGATTTCCAGATTTCCGGTACGGTAGAGCATCTGATAGATCCTAGGAGGACCAGAGATCACAAGTTCATTGAATTTTCAGATTCACTCAAAAAGTGAAATGTGAGCCAGACGATGGCTCACATAGATGCGCTTCATGATGAGCATCAGATGAGGGGTACTGTAGGCCACACCTCTTGTTTCCGAGCCATTCCCAAATAGCTCATAGTGGATCAGAGCTCTTCTTTAGAGCAGGAGGTGTGAGAATCAGGATCAGGTACAGTCTAGGAACTTTCTAGGCTAGGAAGATCAGAGATCAGAAGATCCTTTTCTATCCTATAACGCCTGAATAGCTCATATTCCTGAATTGCTCATATAACAGATCAGAGAGCTGCAGAGGCAAAGACCATGTGCTCCTTGCGGCAAGGAGTCCTTGCCTAATGAGCTGACTGCTGACTTCTACTCCTTGACGTATTCCGGTGTCAAATTATGAGCCAATTCTTCTAGACATCATTATCATCCTGCTGACTATGAGAGAGAGGTCTTAATGAGCTATATAAATATCCTGGACTCTGTTAGCCTCTAGACATCATCATGTGGAAGTCAGCTTCTTGATGATTCAGTGAAGCTGCTGACAATGTATAGAGTGCAAAACTGAGCAATATAGGTTAATCAGCTAGTTTCAACCTATAGAAAAGTTTGATTCTCCTAGAATCACATGTTTTCTGGGGAGAATCGGAAGTCAAGGATTCTCTCCGAGTTTTCAAAAGTGCAGATACTGAATTTCAGATATTCAGATGCACCAAACATCTGAGTTTTCAAAACGCCCAGATTTCGATTACAGAGCTGCCTAGGGTCTTCCAGGAAACTTCTAGAACCTTTGCACTATTAGCACAGGAATCAGGATTTTGACATCAACCCAAAACTTGGATCCTTCGCCGAATAGCCCAGCTACTGTAGTCGCTACAGTAGCTACAGTAACCACTCAGCGACACGTCGAAGCGCATTTAAATGAGTCCAACAGAGCACAATTGCTTCTCAGCGAACGTTTCTAGAGATCTGAAGCCTAGTAGCGCTTTCCGACCTTCTAGTACCTTCTATGACCGTCTAGACCCTTATAGGACTTTCCAGATCTATATAGAGCCGCCTAGAACCTTCCAAGGCTTTCCAGGAACTTCTAGATTCTTCTAAACCCTTCTAGACCCTTCTAGACCCGTCTTGAACCTTCTAGAACCTCACAGAACCCTATAGATTCTTCTAGAACCTTCTAGATCCTTCTAGAACCTCCTAGTCCCTTTTCGACCCTTCTGGAACCTGTTAGAACCTTCTAGACCCTTCTGGAACGTGTTAGAACCTTCTAGAACCGTATATACCCCCATTTAACATATAAAAAGACCAAATAAAGAACAAATAGGTAGAAAGGGCTCTCAGAATGTTAAAAAGTCTAATTCTAAAAAGCAAAAAAAGTGGGCGGAGCCAAAGAACCCGCTCGTCTACTCATTTGACGTCGTATTCATACAGGATTGATTGCTGATAAAGAGATAATCAAGGAATCAAGGGGATTATATCAATGGATATAGAAAATCCCGAGGGATTTTTTCGTCAAAAAAAATTCTAAAAATTGCAAATTTCAAGCCCTTTTTAATCCTAAAATACAAAGTAAAAATGCGATTTTCAGCCTATTTCAGAATATGGCCCTCATAATAAGTACCGTATTTCCTCTAATAGAAGCCCACCTCTATTTGAAGCCCACCTCTAATAGAAGCCCACCCCGCGAGGTGAATCGAAAAATAGAAGCCCACCCTCTAATAGAAGCCCATGGGCTTCTATTTCTCAATTTTTGAACCAAAAATTTCCCTATTTCTGAGGTCTGGAATCTCAGAATTTCATAAATTCGGAATTTCGGTGTATAACATTGCAAAATTAAAACTTCGAAGTAAAGAAAAACACCGAAATTCAGAATTCTTAACTTCCGAATTGTCAAATTTCTAATTTTTTGAACAACATTTTTTTTGAAAATTATTCATTGAAAAATAGAAGCCCACCCTCTAATTGAAGCCCACCTCTAATAGAAGCCCACCTTGAGAGAGAGGTTGAAAAATAGAAGCCCATGGGCTTCTATTAGAGGAAATACGGTAAGTTGTATGTGTTTCCAGATGTCCAGATGTCCCCAAAAAGAGGAAAAAATCAGCAAAAATAAAGTTTTTTCAAACCAAAACTGAAAAAAGTTCAAATAAATAAGGAAACTGACTTTGAACTCCGCACTTCTCAGCCATGCACGATGATCATCAGTCAGTTGTTGCATTCGTAATCGAATCTGGAAAAAAGGGCATTTTTAGAGCTAAAGATGGGCATTTTAAGGTCCCAAATTGAGATTTATAGGTCAAAAAATGATAATTTCAGTACTAAAAATGAGATTTTCGGTCTAAAAATAGGCATTCTAGAGCCAAACATGGGTATTTTAAGGCCCAAAATTGACATTTTTAGGTCTAAAATTGACATTTTCAGATCCAAAATTGACCATTTTTAGGTCCAAAAATGACATTTTTAGGTTCAAAAATAAGCTTTTTAGGTCCAAAAATAACATTTCTAGACTCCGAAATAGCGTTTTTGAGTCCAAAATTGACATTTTTAGGTCGAAAATTGACATTTTCAGGTCCAAAATTGACATTTTTGGCTCCAAAAATATCATTTCTAGGCTCCGAAATTGACATTTTAGATCGAGAATTGACATTTTTAGATCCAAAAATGACATTTCTAGGCTCCGAAATAGCGTTTTTAGGCCCAAAAATGACATTTCCGGGCAGAAAATTACAATTCTAGGTTCGAAATCTGAAAAATTTGCAATTTTTAGAGCTAAAAATAGGCAATATAGCCTTAAAATTGACTTTTTTAGACCTAATTATTGTGATTTTCGGGGTCCAAATCGACAATTTTAGGCTCAAAAAGTAACATTTCTAGAGTCGAAAATTATTATTTTCAGAGCTAAAACTGCAATTTTTAGGATCCAAAATGACATAAATTGGCTCGAAAATCACATTTCTAGAGCCAAAACTGGTTTTTTGGCTCCAAAAATAGCATTTTCCGACCTAATTTTGAGATTTTCAGATGGAAATTTGAGATTTTTGGCTCCAAAATTGACATTTTTAGGTCCAAAATTGACATTTTTAGGTCCAAAATATCATTTCTAGGCTCCGAAATAGCGTTTTTAAGTCCAGAATCGACATTTTTAGACCCTTAATCTACACTTTATCGGTCATAAATGACATTTTCAGAACTAAAACTTCCATTTTCAGGATCAAAATCGACATTTTTGGCTTAAAAATAGCGATTTTCAAGCTTTAAAATAAGCTATTTATCCCTTGAATCAAGCTATAGGCACAAAAATGAGATTTTTAGGTTTAAAATGGGCAATTTTAAAGCCAAAAATCATTATTTTTAGGTCAGAAATAGCTCTTTTCAGACCTAAAATTGCAATTTTCAGGCTTAAAAATGAAATTTTTAGGATCTAGAAGTCGATATTTAGGCTTAAAATGACATTTTCAGCCAATTCTCAGTCTCTTACCATCATATCAACAGCCTTATCAACTTTCTCCCTCTGAATCTCGATGGCTTTCAATCGACAACTCTCGATTGTGATCTGCTGTAGACTTTGGATCAATTCGATTTTCCGATCAATCGATATTTGATATTTGATTTCGGCTTCTTCGAAATGAACGTAGAACCGTAGAAGACGTTCGTACTCCGTCTCCTGGAACATTTCCTCGATTTTCAGTCCCCATGCAAGGGCACGGCGGAAGTGATTGGGTCTGAAAAGTTGGAGTTTGGAGAGATTACTGTAGATTTCAAAAGTTGAAAATTTTCTGGTTTACTGTAGTCAGGGATTAATGTGATTACTGTAGTTAGGGATTGCTGTGGATTTTCGAGCTTGAAATTTGTTTAAAATTCGAGATTTCTATAGCTCAGGATTACTGTAGCTTTTCAGTTTTTTGAGATTTTTGGATGCCAGGATTACTGTAGATTACAGTAGTTTTGTGATTTTAAAATTTTAAGGAATTGTGAATCACAAGATTACTGTAGATTTCAAATTTTGAGTTTCCAGGATTACTGTAGCTAATTGTCAGGTAGCATTTTCGAGATTTTTTGACTCTAGGATTACTGTAGATTACGGGAAATTTGAGATTCCCGGATTACTGTAGTATCCTCTGTATTTTTCCACTCCGAAGATTACTGTAGTTTTGGAATACTGTAGCACAAACTAATTTTCAAACAATGCGGGGTTACTGTAGCTCAGGGTTACTGTAGATTTTCGAATTTTCGAAATTTTTGCATTTCAGGATTACTGTAGTTTTAAAAACGATTTTCCAAAGTTTTATAATTTTGAAGATTACTGTAGTTTTCAAACTTTAAGATTTCGAAAATTCAAGATTACTGTAGTTTTCAATTCTGAAGATTTTTTTTATATTTTGGAGACTACTGTAGATTTTCTCGCACTTTAAAATTCTCGAAAAGAAATCGAAATTACTGTAATCCACGTTACTGTAGATTACTGTAGTTTTCAAAATTTTTGAAAATTCGGGGCTTACTGTAGCTACAGTAATCCAAATGCGCTCTTCTCAATTTTACAGTAATCCCAAAAAACATCATTGACTAGAAATTTCCCATTATCACTAATTTAAGGCTGAGCAATGGCTAAGGATTACTGTAGAGTACTGTAGTTTTCCAAATTCCAGATTACAGTATTTAGAAGATTACTGTAGATTTTCAAATTTCAAGATTTTTAAAAAAATTCGGGATTACTGTAGCTTCCAAAATCTAACTTTCAGAATTTCTCTAACTCTCTGAGCAATCTGAGCAATCTCTCTGAGCAATCTTCTCAAATCGCTGAGAAATCACTTCTCAGGTCAAAATTGCTCATTTTGGCTCATTTTTCGGGATAAAAATCGACCTACCGTAACCTGCAATCCCGTTTCCCGACGCCATTCGTGAATCGAAACTTTCGAAATCTCCACCGTAAGTCTTGAATTCCAAAATTCCTCCGTTTTCTTTGCTTCTTTTTCGACCTTTCTCGTCTCTTTGCCATCTTCTCTGCGACCCTTTTAGCAGTTTCCGGGTCGAATTTAATCAAAATTTTCAATTTTTGACCCGTTTTCATCGGATTTCCAGTCGTTTTCAACCCGTTTTTCACTGATTTTTGCCTATTTTTGATTGATTTAACCCATAATTTCGTTTGATTTCCTAGTAGAACCCGTTGTCGTAGATCTCGATACTTCTCCAGAATTCGCGCATTTCGCTCATATCGATTTTTGTGATAATCGATTGCTGATTGTCGCCGTTTTTCCAGTGATTGGAGCAGTTTTTTCGTCTTTTTCAGCAATGATTCTCGATCGATCGATGATTGATTGATTGTTGAGACGACGAGACGCATTGTTAGACGGTGTCGTGATAACAGCATTTTCATCATTAACTGTAAAAATGGAGGGGTTTTTGGCTGAAAATAGCCTAAAATAGGCTCAAAATGGTGTAAAAACGGCCTTAAATTCGTTGAAAATGGCCTAAAATGGCTCAAAATGGCATAAAAATGACTTAAAATTGGTTGAAAATGGCCTAAATTTGATGAAAATTCAAAAAAAAAAACGGCTAAAATTGGCTGAAAATCGGTTAAAATTGGCTGAAAATGACTGAAAATGGCTCGAAACGGCCAAAGAATGGCTCGAAATGACATAAAATTAGCTGAAAATGAGTCAAAACGACTCAAAATTCAATAAAAATAGCCTAAAATTAGCTAAAAATGAGCTTAAAATGCCTGAAAATGGCCTAAAATTGGTTGAAAACGACCTAAAATTGGCTGAAAATGACTGAAAATCAGCCGAAATCAAGCTAAAATGACGGAAAATTCTCTTAAAATCGTCTTAAAATTGCATTAGACAGGCTAAAAATGGCTATAAATCATTAAAATCGTTTTCTAAGCATGAGCAACCGCCTTAAAACGCTGAAAATCGCAACTTTTCAGCTCAATATTGCGAATTTCAAGCTAAAAATAGTCATTTTTCGGGTCAAAACGGCTCAAATTTTTAAGGATGAGCAATCAATGAGAAATCAAAATTGGCTGAAATTAGTATACCTCAATTCAGCTCAATGAGTGCTTCAAAATGAGCCCAAACACGACTAGTCTAGCTCAACTATGAATTTTGGTCTACCAAACCGCGACGCGACCGCAACGCGTGGGTCAAATTTCAAAGTTAACCAAACATAGTCGTGTTTGGGCTCATTTTGAAGCTCTCAACCTCTAAAATTCGAATATTTCAGTTCTATTCCTCTCTCGGGATTACGGTAGCTATTACCAACCTCAACAATATCGTATTCCTTCTTCACCGCCGCAATCAACGTCTCCAATTCGTTTTCCCATCGATCCAGCTCGATTTCCGTCGCTTCTTCCTCTTTCCGAAATTCAGCGTGTTTTTGAAAATCCGCAGCTATCGATGAGTACTCTTCCAGGGTGTCGAATGCTGGAAAATCAGAAAAATTGAATTTTTGGAGGTCTGAAAGTGGGCGGAGCCTATTTTTGACTATAAATTTGGAATTTACGCGTTTGATTACCCAAGGGTACCGATTTTCAAGTCTCTAGGACCATTTTGAAGAAATAGGCTCCGCCCACTTTTGCAGTTTTGCCAAAAAAACTAGGTCAAAAGTGGGCGGAGCCTAATTTCAACTAAAAATTTGAATTTTACGCATTCAGTTACCCCGTGGTACCAAATTTCAAGTCTCTAGGATCATTTTGAAAAATTACGAAAAATAGGCTCCGCCCACTTTTTGCAATTTCGCCGCACGCTTTTGGTTTCACTCCTTAAAGTAGAGATTTCAAGCTGAAAATTTGTGTAGCGGGGTTTTCAAACATGCTGATTATCATGAGAATGATAATTTTCAAAATTGTCCATTTTCAAGAAATTTACAGACATTTTCAGCCAAAAACTTCAAATTGCTGTAACTCCGCCCATTTTGCTCCTAGAGTGTTGAAATCGAAACTCACCACAGTCCCCAGTGGCTTTAATAATCTCCTCAACACGTCTCCCCGCCGTCTCAAACGCTTCCGAGTTCTCCCTATCAATATGTGCATTTTCATTCTGTTTCTGTATCCTAATCTCCTCATCCAGCCGATTGATCTCCCTTCTCATCGATTTCTGCTCCTCAGATGCTCCTTTAATTTTTTCCAGCGCTTTCTCACATTGAAACCTCCAGAAATCCTCTATGACGTCTTCTTGGCGAAGGGAGCAAGCTAGTTCGTAGCGCTGCAAAAATTCGCGTTTCAGCTAATTTTTTAAACGTACTGTAGAAGTTACAGTAACCCCGGAAAACGGATGACATCGACAAATTCGGGTTTAGCTCGTCGAGAGCTTCAAAACGAGTCCAAACACGACTATTCTATCTCAACTTTGAGTTTTGACTTACGCGGCGCGGTCGCGTCGCGGTTGGTAGGCCAAAACTCAAAATTGAGCTACATTAGTCGTGTGTGGGCTCATTTTGAAGCTCTCAGCGAGCCGAGTTGAGATATATTGTTTTCAGCGGGTCGTGAAGCTTGAAAAACGGTCCAAGGACAGACCAAAAACCATCCGGACCATAACTTTTTTCAAATTCAATATTTTCCGATAAACTAACTTGGATATAATAGAATAACTTAAGAATTACAAAATGACACTATTTGGGATACTGTACCTTATCTATGAGTAAAGTTATCAAACCCCAAAAGGATCGACCGCGTAGCTGTCGGGTTTTGACTCACAACTTTGCTCATAGCAAAGCTACAGTAACCCAAATAGTATCATTTTGTATTTCTTGAGTTTGTCTATCATATCCAGTTTAGTTCGCCCAAAAATATTGATCCCGCAAAAAGTTATGGTCCGCCCAGTCGTGGGACCGTTTGGTCCATTTTTGACCCGTTTTTGCTTAAAATCAATCAAACTTCCCAATTTTTTGATTCCGAGTAAATCAAAACGAAATTTTCAATCATTTTGAATCGTTTGTTATCGAAAAAAAATTTTTCAAAAAAAAAAATTTTTTTTTTCGACCACAGGCGAGATCGAACCTGGGTCGTCAGATTGGTTGTTCAAAAAGTTCCAAAACGTCTAAAAATTGTTTTTAATTGCTCAGCACAAAAATAAAAAATGTTTGGCGCCGAGTGGAATCGAACTCGGGTCTTCAGATTGGAGCTCAAATCCCACTGAGCCACTTGTGCAATTTTTCGGAAATCGCTCAAAAAGCACCATTTTTGCTCATTTTTCGTCATTTTTTAGAATTTTCTGGGTCATTTTTCTCCATTTTCACACTTTTAAAGCCAAAAACCCTACCTTCATATCATCAAAACTGGCAAAAGTGAGCAATGCGTGATCATCCAAAATGAATTCCTCCATGAATGGAATTGGCTCTTCTCTTATATCGATTCCCTTCTCGAATTCGTCAATTCTCTCGGGTGGCGGTTGAAATCGACACGAGACACCGCCGAATCGATTCCGGAGACGTACCATCTCGTTTCGACGCGATCTTTTAGTGCGAATCTGCAAAATTTGAGGGTTTTGGGGTGAAAATCCGTGAAAAATGGCTTAAAATTAGCTGAAAATCATTAAAAACACTTGAAATACGTTAAAAATCCCAATTTTCAGCCTGAAATTGGTCAAAAAAGCTGATTTTTAGGCCATTTTCAGACTTTTAGAGTCAAATTTTCGGCATTTATGACTTTCTAAGCTCTTTTAGGATCATTTTAAAGCCATTGTAGAGTCATTTGTGACCATTTTCAGCGATTTCTGGCGCGTTTTCAGGTCATTTTCAGAGTTTGAAAATCAAAATTCGCTACTTTTAAAGCAATTTTCAGTCAATTTAGACCATTTTATAGCGATTTAGATGACTGTTTGTCGTTTTCTAGGCAATTTCAGAGCTATTTTAGCCAATTACAGCCCCATCTGGACCCATTTTCATGATTTTAAGCGCTTTTTCGACGTTTTCTAGGTCATTTTACATCGAAAAATCCAATTTTTCAGTCTATTTTTAGCCAAAAAAGCTCACCTTATACCCCAAAAAAACTTAATTTCAGCCAATTTTCAGCTATTTTCACTCAAAAAATTACAATTTCTGGAGTTTTCTAAATTAAAAATAGGGGTTTTCGGTCATTTTCGGTTTTTTAAAGTCGAAATTTCAGCGATT
This sequence comes from Caenorhabditis nigoni, assembly GCA_027920645.1. Lineage (NCBI taxonomy): Eukaryota > Metazoa > Nematoda > Chromadorea > Rhabditida > Rhabditidae > Caenorhabditis > Caenorhabditis nigoni. The sequence goes on along the minus strand of CP115866.1, from coordinate 2,555,043 downwards.
TTGAACTTTTCTAGATCATTTTTAGTCATTTTCAGACTGATGTAGGGCTATTTTTGCCAATTTTCATGACTTTAAGCACTTTTAAAGCATTTTCAGACTTCAAAAGTTTACATTTTCGGCATTTTCAGAATTTTCTAGCTCCTTTACAGCCAATTTCAGACCATTTTCAACAATTTCTAGGTCATTTTTCAGTGAAAAATCGACTTTTTGGGTCATTTTCAGACCTTAAAAGTCCAAATCTAGTGATTTTTGCTCTTTTCAAGGTCCATTTCAGACTGTTTTAGACCATTGTGGGGTCATTTTCAATGTTTTTATGAGCTTTTTCAGTCATTTTTTGCTCAAAATTGGCCAAAAAAACTGATTTTTAGGCAATTTTCTATCTTTAATAGTCAAAATTCTGTCATTTTTCGGTTCTTCTAGGTACTTTTTCGACTCATTTCTGACTATTTTCAGCAATTTCTAGGTCATTTTTCACCTAAAATCGACATTTTTGGAGCATTTTCAGCCAAAAAACCCACCTTATAACCCCTTCCCACTCCAATTGTCCTAATCATTTCCTTAATTTGCCACGTCATCGGCTTCCAGAGCTTCGCCAGTTTCTGCTCAGCAGTCTCCTTGAATCTGACCCGTTTTTCGCACGATTGCTCATCCTTAATTTCCGTTTTGATCTCTTTCTCCTCGTCGTCTTCTTCCAGCTTTATCCTATTATTTACATGCCGATTTCTTCTATTTTTCAGATTTTTCGGAATTTCAGACGATTTCTGAGGTGCTGAAGACGTTGACGGCTTCAAAGATGACATATGGCGACGATTGTTGGTGACGGAAATCTGAAAAAATGCAAATTTTTAGGCTGAAAATCGTCATTTAAAGTCAAATTTAGACCATTTTCAGCCAATTTTAGGTCATTTTTGAGTCAAAAAAAGCTAAAAATGGTCATTTTTAGATAATTTTCAGCCATTTTCAGCTATTTATCGATCATTTCCAGCTAAATTTAGCTGAAAATCAACTGAAAAAGGCTGAAAATCAACAGAAAATCGTCTGAAAACGCCAAAAATTGTTCTGAATGGACCATTTTTGTCGGAAAAAACGTAAAATTTCAGGTTTTCAGCCAATTTAAAGCCATTTTCAGCTAGTTTTAGGTGATTTTATGCCAATTTTAGGTCATTTTCAGCCTTTTTCAGCTAAGTCTAGGTCATTTTTTCAGTTTTTCTGGCTGAAAATTGTCTGAAAATAGTCATTTCAGTCATTTAAAGACCATTTTCAGATAATTTCCAGCTAAATTAAAGCCTTTTTTGGGTCATTTTTTCCAGATTTTAGGCTGAAAATCGTCTGAAAACGACCAAAACTGTCCTCAATAGACAATTTTTCACTGAAAAATCGCAAATTTTCAGATTTTCAGTCAATTTTATAGAGGATTTTCAGACTTTTTCAGCAAAAAATAGCCTAATTCAGTCATTTTTTTCTAATTTTGAGTCAATTTTGAGCCATTTCTCGTGATTTTTAGGCTGAAAATAGGCTGAAAATCGTCTAAAAATGCCAAAAATTGTTCTAAATGGACCATTTTTGATTGAAAAATCGCAAAATTTCCGATTTTCAGCTATTTTTCGTCCTTTTTCGGTCAAAATTTTGAGTCAAAATATCGATTTTTTGTAATTTTTTGCCAATTTAGGGCCATTTTCAGCCAATTTTAGGTCATTTTCAGCCAATTTTCAGCCACTTTTAGGCCATTTTCAGCCATTTTTTAGTCAAAAACAGTTAAAAATGGTTGATTTTCAGCCAATTTTAGACTATTTTCAGCCATTTTCAACCAAAATCTGCCCTTACCATTTGCATATTCTCTTCCAGCTCTTCCACTTTGACCTCCTTCTCTTCTTTCACCTCCTTTTTCACTTTTTTGTGCTCTTTTCTTAGGCTCCGCCCACTTTCCTCCTCAAATTCCTCAATTTTCACTTCTTTTTTGGTCCATTTTGAGTCCGAAGACGTCGTCACGTCATCTGATTTCACGTCTTCTGAGAAGTGTACATGTTTTTCCGGCTTTTCCGTGGAATTTAGGGCATTTTTCAGCGCTTTTTTGGATTTTGGCGACGTTGACGTCTTCTGGATCCTCTTCACGTCTTCTAATTCGTCTTCTGAATCCATTGGGGACGTCTTCTGGAGATTCCGTCGACGTCGTTTCCAAATTTCGTGGCGAATCCGGTTACGGTAGTGGGTGATCTGGAAATTTTAGAAACTACAGTAATTCATCCAATTTAAAGCTGAGCAATGGCTCAGAATGCCACTCTTGGGGGTCAAAAGCTACAGTAATACTCAAATTTTTGATATTTTTCTCGATTTCCAAAACTACAGTAACCCTGGATTACTGTAGATATTTCGAATTTCGACTATTCTACAGTAATCTAGATCGATTTTTTTTTCACTTTTCGGGGTCAAAATTGCGAAAACTGCTAATTTAAAGCTGAGCAATCCTCTAAAATGGCACTTCTGGGGTCGAAATTGCTCATTTTGGGTTGAAAATCTCGAAAAAATTCAATTTAATGCTGAGCAATCCCCTAAAATTCCACTTTTAGAGTCGAAATTGCTCATTTTTGTCCATTTTTTGGGTCAAAAAATTTCAAAAATCTCGAAATTTTGCTAATTTAAAGCTGAGCAATCCCCCAAAAAGCCACTTTCAGGGTCAAAATTGCTCATTTTTAGCCATTTTTAAGTCAAAAACCCTAAAATCCCACCATTTTTATCCGTTTCTGAAACTTCCGAAACGTCAATTTATCGGATTCCTCCAATTGCTCATCTCTAATTGCTCTGGCTTCCTCTTGCTGTCTGCGTCTCTCCAATTCGCGATCTCTCTCCTCGTAGACACCAGCGAATGTTGGATAGCGGATTGGGGGCTGAAAATAAGGGGAATTTAAGCATGAGCAATCGTTGAAAATGGTCCAAAAATCATCTTTTCTGGACTGAAAATGCTCATTTTTGGTCTAAAAATGGCCTAAAAAGCTCTAAAATCATGATTTTTGAGCCAAATTTTCAGATTTTTCTTCAAATTTAAAGCTGAGCAATCTGGAAAACGCACAGGTTTTGGCTTATAAACTGGGAGAGAAGTGACAAATTCTCTCATAATTTTCTTCTCATCTGGCATTTTTCGAAATTTATGGTCCACATTTTGACGATCGTATCGTTTTGTGCGTTGTCCCTCTTTTTCAGCGGTCTGGAAAAATTGAATTTTAGGTACAGTAATCCAGAGGGGTACTGTAGATTTGGATTATGGGATCTACAGTAACCCAGACTACAGTGATCTAGGGATACTGTAGATTTGGTTTTGATGGATTTACAGTAAGCTGAGATTACTGTAGGTTCAGTGACAGTAATTTAGACATATCAGAGGAGACTACAGTAACCAAAAGTACAGTAATCCAAGGATACTGAAGTTTCGGATTCAATTTAAAAATTCAAAACTACAGTAATCCTATCGAAATTGAAATTTTCGAAAAAAAAACTACAGTAACCCAAAAGAACGGTAAACTTGAAATTTAGAGGATCTACAGTAGCCCAAACTACAGTAACCCAGGAGTACAGTAACCCACACCTTCAAAAATTGAAAAATAATCCTAAGCAGTAATCCTAAGGGATACTAAATTTTTGGAATTTCAAAAACCTACAGTAAACCAGACATTTTTTTGAATTTGAAAATAGTGAGATTACTGTAGTTTCAGATACAAACATTCTAGAGGTAAAACAAGATAAAACTACAGTAAATCATGGATACTGTAGAATAGGATTTGGAGGAGCTACAGTAACCCAATAGAAATAGGAATGTGCAAGAACTACAGTAACCACCGGAACACTGTAGTTCAGAATTTGATGGATTTACAGTAATACCTACAGTAATCTCAAATCATACAGATTAATTACCTACAGTAACCAAAACTACAGTAATCCAGGGATACTGAAGATTCGGATTCGGTGGCTTTTGCAGCAGTCAAAACTACAGTAATCCTATCGAAATTGAAATTTTCGAGAAAAAACTACAGTAACCCAAACTACAGTATTTCAGTAATAAAACTACATTAATCTAGGTAAGTTGGAATTCCAAAAATCTACCGTAATCCTACAGTAATCTCAAATAAATTCGAACTACAGTAACCCAGGAGTACGGTAGAACTAATCCTACGTCTGCAAGGAGAATCCTACAGTAACCCACACCTTCGAAAATTGAAATTTTACAAGGCTACAGTAATCCAGAGATACTATATTTCTGGAATTTGAAGAATCTACAGTAATCCGGACACTTTTTTGAATTCGAAAATAATCATGTTACTGTAGTTTTAGATGAAAATATTCCAGAGGTAAAACAAGAGAACTACAGTAATCCAGGGATACGGTAGGAGCTACAGTACCCCATAGAAATAGGAATTTGCAAGAACTACAGTAAGCACCGGAACAATGTAGTTCTGGATTCGATGGATTTACAGTAATACCTACAGTAATCTCAAATAATACAGATTATGATCTACAGTAACCAAAACTACAGTAACCCTTAGAAATAAAAAAAACTACAGTAACCCAGGAATACTGTAGATTTGGAATTTAAAGGATCTACAGTAATCCTAATTGAGATTATTGTGGGATTTTTTTTGGAATTCAGAAAACTACAGTAATCTTGGACTACTGTAGATTTGGAATTTCTGAAAAGTACAGTAAACCTACAGTAACCCGTAATTTCGAAAGGTGGGATGTCACAAAGCTACAGTATCCCAGAAATACTGTAGATTTGGGATTCGAAGGATCTACAGTAATCCACAGTAATCCAGGAATACGGTAGTTGTGAAAATGCAAAAAAAAGTACAGTAATCCTACAGTAACCCTTACAGCTTCAATATTTGGAATTCCACAAAGCTACAGTAACCCAGGAATATGGTAGAATTGGGTCTGGAAGAGCTACAGTAATCCTACAGTAACCCCAATCTAGGCCTAAAAAGGCTGAAATTCTCATTTTTGGCTTCAAAATTTCGATTTTCTGGGCAATTTTTGGTCATTTTGGACCATTTTTTGTGGATTTTTTGACTTTTAGGGGTAATTTTGGCTCAAAATTCCTATTTTCCGGGTCATTTTGGACCATTTTCCATCATTTTTAGCTCAAAAATGGCTCAAAACCTCACCAAAACGAGCAAATACTGATAGCCCTGCTCGTCACACCCCTTCTTCTCGACCACAGTCCAATCTTTGTGTTGAAATCGAAATTCCTGACTGATTTCCAGAGAGAAATCCCCAGATTCTTCAATTTGATGAACTTCAGCTTTATTCTTCAGATACTTCTCCCATTGCTCATCCTCTTCCGCCTCTTTTTGCAGTTTTTCTGCAAATTTTAGGCGATTTTTAGGTCAAAAATCGTCAATTTTGGGCATTTTTAGCTTAAAAATGAGCAATTTTAGTCCCTGAAACGTAATTTTGGCTTGAAAATCACTATTTTAAAGTCATTTCAAGGTCAAAAATGAGCATTTTCACACTGATTGCTCATGCTTAAAGTTGATTTTCAGCTCAAAATCGCAATTTTCAGCTTTAAAAAGCATGAAAAACTAAAATTTTTGATCGAAAAATGCGATTTTCCGCCGATTTTCGGTCCCATTTTTAGCTCAAAAATGACGGTTTTCGGGTCATTTTCAGTCGAAAAATTGGGATTTTCAGTTTTTCAGACCGAAATTTTGCAATTTTTATTATAAAATTGCTGAAAAATTCAATTTTTTTGAGGGAAAAAATTCTGAAAATGTCAGATTTTTAGGTTTTTAGAGTCAAAATTATCGGATTTCCATGAATTTTCAACCAAAATTTCTCGATTTTTAGCATTTTCAGCTTCAAAAATACTCGTTTTTCCGGATTTTTAAGGCCAAAAAGCCTGAAATTTCGATTTCTGAAACTTTCCTGAGCCAAAATTTTCAGATTTTCAGAGTTTTTTGGCTGAAATTCTGCCATTTTTAGAGTTTTCGGTCGGGTTTTTTGATTTTTAAAGGGTTTTTAAGGTCAAAATTTCAGATTTTCAGCATTTTTTCAGGCTAAAAACTCAATTTTTCGGGGGAAAAAATTCTGAAAATTTCAGATTTTCCAGTTTTCCAGGTCAAAAAATCACGATTTTCAGCCATTTTCAGCCCCTCAAAACCCCCAAAATGCTCACTTTTCCACTGTAATTTGGTCCTATTCTCCTCCAACTTCTGTCTCCACATCCACATCTTCCAATTGCTCACATCCACGTGGCACTCGAATTTCCGAATCAAATTTTTGCGAAGAATTCGAATTCGCGGCTGAATTCGTCGCAATTTTTCATCCAAACGAATTCTGGGGCGGGAAATTCGAATTTTCGAATTCCGAGATCGACAAAAATCAATCATTCGATGATTTTTGGTCCTTGGAAGACGTCGGAATCGCCGTTTTTTCGGTTTTCTGGACGATTTTTGATGGGTTACTGTGAGAATTGCTCGTTTTCTGGATATTTTCGGACGATTTTTGGGGATTTCGGCAGTTTCTGGCAGTGGTTGATTGATGGATTCAGATGGGGTGGATGTTGATTCGATTGGCTGAAAAAATTGGGGGAAAATTACAGTAATCCTGGAATTAGAATAACTGGAAAAAATTGGGTATAAAACTACAGTAATCCGAAAAACTGAAAAAAAAATGCACAAATCTCAGAAAATTGGAAATCTTTGTGATCAAGATTACTTTAATTTTGAAAATCCAAAAGTTTTGGAGTACTACAGTAATCCTAAAATCTAAAAATCACATTTTTTGAAAGGATTACTGTAGTTAAACAATTTTTTCCAAAAAAAGAATTTTCAGAAACTACAGTAATCCTCAGTTTTCAGTATTTCAGATTTAAACAAAAGAATACAGTAATCCTGGAATGCCAATTTGAAAATCTACAGTAGTCTACAGTAATCCATTTCTTTTGAGGTTTTTCTGGACTACTGTAGTTACAGTAGGTTTAAAATTTTGAAAAAAGCTACAGTAATGCTTTTTTTAACGCTTAAATTTTGAAATACGCTAATCTACAGTAACCCAAACTACAGTAATCTATCGGAATTTTTGAAAATTTCAAAATACAGTAATCCTGGGTTCTCAATTTTCCAAATCTACAGTAATCCTGAAATCCAAAAGTTTTTGAAAATTTGAAATTTTACAGTAATCCACAGTAACGCTAAATTGTCTTTTTTAAAGGATTACTGTAGTTTTCAAAGTTTGAGTTTTTTTTGAAACTTTTGGGATTACTGTAGGTACAGTAAGACCATATTTCTTCTTTCTTTAAACTACAGTAATCCAAGGAATCTTAAACCTACCGTAACTCAAACTACAGTAATCTAAAATATTTGGAATTTCAATTTTTCAATTCTACAGTAATCTCTAAATCCCAGATGTTCAAAAATCGAAAATTTCAATTTTTTTAAAGCTACAGTAATCCCTGGTCCCATAAATTACAGTAACCCTGAGCTACAGTAGTCCGGACATTTCGAAAAATTTATAAACGAATCTACAGTAATTCTGGGATCCAAAAATCGAAAAAAAAAGAAAAAAACAGTAATCCTGAAATCTTAAAAATTGAAAACTACAGTAACCAAAAAAAACTATTTTTGCTCATTATGGTCCGTTTTTCATGATTTTTGGCTCAATTTTCACGAAATTTCCCTATTTTTCCCTCAAAATACCTCTTTTTTAACCTGGAACTCCTCCAAATCCACCTCTCCATTCCAACTTTTTGGCATTCGACTCATCGATGCGATTCCTTGTCTTGTCGTTTCAAAAACCGCCTTTTTAACAGATTTCTCCTTAAATAGACCAAAAATTCTCAAAAATTCGGCTCTTTTCTGATCGATTAGTACAATTGAACGCATTGCTCGTTGCGAGACACGCCAGCCCACTTGATATGATGCATACTTGGGTAATTCCAGGTTTTCTGTAAGAAATCGGGGATTTTAGAGCTGAAAATTGGGATTTTCAGCGATTTTCGCCCTTAAAAATGGTATTTTTATGGGTTTTTAAGCTAAAAATTGAGATTTTTGGAGATTTTAGGCCTAGAAAAGTGATTTTTTCATAATTTTGAAGCAGAAAAATCCCAAAAAAAATCGAATTTTTTGAAAATTTCGGGCTGAAAAATGGTTTTTTGACGAATTTTTAAGCTAAAAATTGGGATTTTCAAGAGCTTTTAGCTCTAGAAAACGGTATTTTTCGGGATTTTAGAGCCAAAAATTGAAATTTTCACGGTATTTTAAGCCAAAAATTGAGATTTTTCAGAGATTTTAGGCCTAGTGAATGGTATTTTCCGCTATTTTTGAAGCTATAAAATCAATTTTTGAGGTTTTTTTCTCAAATTTTTTGAGATTTTTGAGTTGGAAAATTGGATTTTTTTGAGCTAAAAGTGAGATTTCGGATCAATTTTAGGCCTAGAAAACGGTATTTTTCGTAGTTTTGAAGCTAAAAATTCAATTTTAAAGGCTTTTTCAGACTAAAAATTGCTTTTTTTTTTGGCGAAAATTGGAATTTTTTGAGATTTTCTAGCTGAAAATTTGTGAATTTTGGGCAATTTTTGGCTTCAAAATTGACATTTCCATGATTTTTGAGCAAAAAATTGAGATGTTCCAGAGTTTTTAGCTCTGGAAACTCAAAATTTCCGCGATTGCTCAGCATAAAGTTTTTGGAACTTTTTTTTTTCAAATTTTGAGGTTTTTTGCCGGAATTTCGGGGCTTTTTGGGTTTTTGAACATGAAAAATTGAATTTTTGAGGTTTTCAAAGCTGAAAAATGGGGTTTTTGACTCCTAAAAATAAATTTTTAAGCTTAAAAATTGAATTTAACGTTTCTTCTCCGAAAAATCCAAATTTTCTGACTTTTAGAGGTTTGTAAACCCGGAAATCCACATTTTTTAGGTTCTAAACACCCAAATCTCCAATTTAGAGCTTGAAAATATCGATTTTTGGCAAACATCAGATTTTTTGGTTTTTTTTTCAAATTTCTTTTCTAAATTCAAAAACTCACTAGTAATATAATCAACATGATGACAGTTAGTGTTATGCAGTCGAAACGGTGTCTTCATAGGGGGATTTATCCTTGGAGGCGGGAAGAATATCCGAAATTCCTCGTCTTTTTTCTTTCTTCTCCCCCTTTTCGGCTTATTTTTCGCATTTTTCCCGGGTTTTGGACCTCTTTTTGCTTTTGGCTTTGTTGGGGACACTCTGGAATATTTTTTTGAATTTTTAAGAGAATTTTTTTCTTGAAAATCCGGCAAAAATCCGCCAAAAAACCAACTTTTGAGCGGGAATTTCGAATTCTGTGTCGCTCTGAAAATTCAAAAAATTATTTATATCAAATAAAAACTCGAAAAACTCACTGTCGCTGACGAATCTGACCGTTTCAGGGCCTTTTTTGGCTTCATTGTCTGAAAAAATCGATTTTCCTTATTTTTATAGGTTTAGACCCATTTTTTCCATGTTAAAATACTCAAAAACAGCTGAATTTTATGAGAAAAATGTGAAAAACTCAAAAAATTCCAGAAAATCTGAAATTTTTGTGCTTTTTCGCGCTGAAACTCCATTTTAGCGGGGTTCAAATTTCAAATATTAGAGATTCGCAACGATGCTCCGCTATCCCGCCCCCGCTAAACAATGCGAGGGCGGGATAGCGGAGTGTCGTTTGCGATAGAAAATTCATGAATTCCGACCTATTTTCGCTCGAAATTCATGGTTTTTTCTGCATTTTCTTAGTTTTTATTGAATTTGTGACACAAAATTCAATTTTTCAGAGCTAAATGCGACCAGAAACCGTCAAAATGGTTCGAATACGAGGGTCCGACGGGAGAAACGACTCCGGATCGGTTTCACCGCCTGGATTGGCTATTTCTGGGTAATTTTCCCATGAAAATTGTGTTAAAATCATCAAATTTAGCGATGAAAAAGCGATTTTTGTGGAAAAAATGCGCAAAATCTATGGAAAGGGCGGGCAGAACACAAACACAGAGGAATTAAACTTAAAAGTGAAGATTTCTAAAGGTTTTCTAGCTCAAAAATTGCGATTTTTCAGATAGAACAGCTCTGGAATGGCCTAAGACCCGCGCAACGCGAGAAATTCATTGGAAAAGAGAATAGTACAGTAAGACAACATTTTTATTGAAAAAAAAAGAAAATTTGAATTTTGCAGGCAAAATCTCCAAGTCCACACAAGAAAGAGCCGGCGCCAATGTTGGAGAGACGAAATAGTGACTTTTTCCAGTTGAAAATCTCTGAAAATTCTGAAATTTTCAGATTGCAAGGCTATTGCTAAGGTTCTGGACCTGAAACCAGCTACAAAGTCTGGAAATTCCTATAGTCAGGCGATAAAAGGACGAATGAAGTCGTGGCGGAAGGAAGGGCATATGATAAATTCCAGAATTTGGTGAGATTTTGAGTTTGAAGCAAAAAATTAGATTTTGGGTGATTTTGAGCTGTATAAAGCTGAATCCGGCAAAGTTTAATGAATTTAGACATAAAAATTGGCTTTTAGAGCCGTTTTTAAGGTCCAAACCCTATGAAAATTGGTTGAAAATGACCCAAAGCAGCCAAAATCACTATTGGTGGCCTAGAACTCAAAATCTAGGCCACAAGTCGTTTTTGTGCTTAAAATTGCTGTTTGAACTGTTTTTCGAGCTATATCTATCAAAATTTGTGAAAAATGAAGGCAAAATTGGCTTCAGAGCCATTTTTCAAGCCTAAAACCTTTAAAAATGGCCCAAAATAGACTAATGTATGGTTGGTGGCCTAGGAATCCAAACCTCGGCCACCAAGAGCGAATTTTGGCTTAAAATCTAGCTATTAGAAGCAAACATAGGCTTTCAGAGCCATTATTTAAGCCTAAAACCTCGAAATTCGGTTAAAAATGGCCAAAAATGAAGAAAAATGAAAAAATTAGTGTTAGGTGGCCTAGAAATTCAACTCTAGGCCATGAAGGTTATTAGAGCCATTTTTAGTGCCTAAACCCACAAAAATGGCCCAAAACAGCAAAAAATACGGTTGGTGGCCTAGAAACCCAAATCTAGGCCATAAAAAATTTGCAAAAAAAAATCTACAGTAATCCGGAAAATCCAAAAATTCTGGAAATTCCGAAATACTGAATATCCTGGAATCTCAAATGACTCTTTTTTCGAACGGATTACTGTAGATTTTCTACATTTTCAATTCGAACTTTTTAGAACTACAGTAATCCTGGAATTTCAATAATCCGAATCTACAGTAATCCTAATAATCTGAAAAATCGAAAATTCTATTTTTCGGATTGAAAACTTCTCGAATTTTGATAGAAAATGGCTTAAAATATCCCAAAACAGGTTGGTGGCCTAGAAACCCAAACCTAGGCCATCAAGACCGAATTTTAGTTCAAAATCTAGCTTTCTGGGATGAAAATGACCTGAAAAACTGATTTTCAAGGTTAAAAATGCTCGAAATACCGCAGAAATCCACCCAAAATGGCCTAGAAATCCAATTTTCCAGCCCTCCATCACCACCACGCCACCACACCGCCCATCAACAGCCATCATCATCGTCTACTTCCAGCACCCAAATTCCACCGGAAATTCCATTTTTAATCGTCAAAACCGACCCAAAACAGCCGGAAAACGGTCCGGAATTCGAATTTCCAGTGTTGGAAGCCCCTAAATCAGTGGAAACGCCGAAAATTGTACAAAAATTGGTGGAAAAATCGATAGAAACGCCGAAAATTTCATTTAATTGCCCGAAAAAAATTATAAAAACGACAATACGGTCTACAGTACGAAAACCGCAGATTTCAACGAAAAAACTTGTTAAAAAGGTGATACCGATTGCTCAGCCTTGTTATCAGTTGAGTTATGATGAAGCGTGTCGAGAGTACTATCACACACTGTCACACTCGTTTTTGAAGGATTCTGGTGAGTTTTTTGGCTGGAAATGCTGAAAAAATGAGCAAAATCGTCCAAAATTGAGGTTTTTAGTCGAAAAATACCGAAAATCTGAGAGAAATCGACCGAAATTGAGGTTTTTAGGCTGAAAATTGAGAAAAAATGAGCCAAAAATGCTCAAAAACGGAGCAAAATAGGCTGAAAACGCTTTTTGAAAGGTTACTGTAGCTCAGGGTTACTGTAATTTTCTTTTTTTTTAAATTTCGGAATTTCAGGATTACTGTATCTTTTTTTGTAGAAATCTCTCCTTTTATGGGTTACTGTAGATTAGGTTTACTGTAGTTTTCCAATTTCTGAGATTAAGATTACTGTAGATTTCAATTTTACGAAATTTGAGAATTTTAGGGTTACTGTGTTCCTGTAGACTTCCCGAAATTTCCCAATTGTTTAGATTACTGTAATTTGGGTTACGGTAGTTTATGGGGAAAAAAATCGAGATTAGGGATTACTGTAGTTTTTATAAAAATGAGCAATTTTAGTTGGTTACGGTAGGTCTGAAACTCCAAAGGCTGAGGATTACTGTAGTACTCAATTTTTAAGGTTTCTGGATTACTGTAGATTTGAAAAGGTGAGTATCCAGGATTACTGGAGCTTGGGTTACGGTAATTTATGGAGAAACGGGATTACTGTAGTTTTTAGAAAATGTAGGTTACGGTAGGTTTGAAATTCCGAAGACTGAGGATTACTGTAGCTCGGGTCACTGTAGATTACTGTAGCTTCGAAAATGCTACAGTAATCCCAGAAGTGCCCAAAAGATTTTAAATTTGGCTACAGTAACCCTGAAAAGTGGAACTTGGGAATTTGAGATTCCAGGATTACTGTAGAATGGTTTTTTGTAAATTTTCCAATATTTTTCGCTTTTGGGGGTTACTGTACTTTCGATTACTGTAGCTTTCAAAAAAATTGGTAACTACAGTAATCCCAAAAGAGCAATTTTTAAGATTTTGAAGTTTCAGGATTACTGTAGATCGAATCTACAGTAATCCTCGAATTTTCAGATTTCAGGATTACTGTAGATTTAAGAATTTCAGATTTCTGGAATTTTCAAAACTACAAGAACGTTACTGTAGATTACTGTAGTTTTGAAAATCTACAGTAATCCTTTCAAAAAAAAGCATTTTCAATTTTTCCAACATTTCAGGATTACTGTAGAATTCAATTTTTTCAAATTTTGCAGATTTTCCCGCCAACGATTCGCTGCTGCCTGTCTACGCGGACATTGTACAAGGATTTCAGCCGATTCGAGAGTACAAATTTGGAAATCTTCTTTAACATTTTTCGCTACAGTAACCCAAAATTTCCAAAAATCGATTTTTTTTAATGTCATAGCATCCTGTACAGCCTCCCCCTAGAATAATCAATTTTTGTTGTTATCAGCTTATCATCCCCAGTAGTACTGTTGTTCCTTCTAGAAATTTCTCGTTGTTTTCTTTATAGGCTCCGCCCCTTTTTCTAGCTCCGCCCACTTTTTTTTGTTACCTTCCCTTGTTGAGTTTTACCACCCCGTTTATGCGTTCTTTCTCTCGTTTTTTATATATGAAATTCCCGAGTTTATTGGAACGAAGAAGACTACAGTAGTAGTACTGTACTACAGTAATCCAAAAATTCAGAAAAAAATCAAGTTCAATTCTTCATCTCCTTCTTGATTTGATCGATTTTCTCAATTTTCCAATTTTCCGAAATCATTGTTTTCGACGGTTCCGAGATGTGAGCATCGAACCATTGCTCCAAATCTGACGAGTTTAGGTTTTTGACATTCTGAAATTTTTTAAAAAATTGGAATTTTAGACTGAAAAATCCAGAAAATTGGCCCAAAATTGGCTGAAATTGGACATTTTTAAGTTTAAAAATGGCCTAAAATCCTATTTTTGAGCCCAGAAATGCCTTAAAATTACAAATTAAGGCCGAAAATCCGATTTTTGGACCTGAAAAGTCTAATTTCAAGCCCAAAAATCGGAAAGTTCAATTTTGAAATTTTCAAAATTTTCAGATTTTTGGAATCTCAGATATTTAAAATTACATATTTTTTCAAAACTACAGTATTCTACAGTAACCCGAGCTACAGTAATCCCCAGTCTTCGGAATTCCAAATCTACAGTAACCTACATTTTCTAAAACTACAGTAATCCCGTTTCTCCATAAATTACCGTAACCCAAACTTCAGTAATCCTGGATACTCAATTTTCTAAATCTACAGTAATCCAGAAACCTTAAAAATTGAGAACTACAGTAATCGTCAGTCTTTGGAATCCAAATCCTACCGTAATCAACTAAAATTGCTCATTTTCTAAAAGCTACAGTAATCCTGTAACTCCATAAATTACCCTAACCGAATCTACAGTAATCCTGGAATCTATTTTTTAGATTTCAAAAAAAATCCAATTTTGAAGATTACTGTAGATTACTGTAGATTTCAATTTTCGAAATTTGAGAATTTTAGGATTACTGGAAAGTTCGGATTACGGTATTTTTTTTTGAAATGAAGATCAGGGATTACTGTAGTTTCAGAAAATGCGCAATTATAGTTTATTACGATAGGTTTGAAACTCCAAAGGCTGAGGATTACTGTAGTTCTCAATTTTTGGGATCATTGAATTTCTGGATTACTGTAGATTGAGTATCCAGGATTACTAAAGTTTGGGTTACGGTAGTTTATGGAGAAACGGGATTACTGTAGTTTTAGAATATGTAGGAAGATTACTGTAGCTCGGGTTACTGTAGAATACTGTGGTTTGAGAAGAATTTAAATTCAAAAACTTACAGTAATCCGAAAAATGGATTACTGTAGACTTGGGAAATCAAGCTTCCAGGATTACTGTAGTTCAAAAAAATCTCATTTAGAAAAATCTACAGTAATCAAAATTTTTGGAATTTTCAGAATTTTTGTAATTTCAAAAATTTCCGAATTTCCCGAATCATGGATTCATGGTTACTGTAGAATACTATGGTTTGAGAAAAATTTAAATTCAAAAATCTACAGTAATCCGAAAAATGGATTACTGTAAATTTTCTTCTTGCAGAATTTTCAAAAATTCTAAAAATTTGAATTTTCTGAATTTCCAAAATTATCGATTTTTCCAAATTGCTCACATTTCTGAGGTACTGTAGGAAGAGAATGACTCCAGTGACGAACTGCAAGGGTGTCTGGACAGCAACTTCTCGATATTCTCGAATCGATTCCAAAGAATCGATTGGATCGAATCGGGGTGATTTTTCATTCAATTTGATCACACAATCCATGAATACTGTAAGAAAATCGATTATCGATTTTTTTTGAAATTTCAAAAATTTTGAATTTGGAGTGGTTTTGGGTCGTTCTTCTTTCTGGATTACTGCAGATTTATTTTCAAAATGTGCAATCGGGGTCCTACCGTATTCTCGGATTACTGTAGTTTTTAGAAATCATTAAAAAAAATCGATTATCGATTTTTTTCAAACTCACAAGCAACACTTCCGGAAATACCCAAACCATCATTACAGTGCATGAATACAGTACCAACGCTATTTTTCATGAATTCCTGACAAATGTCCAGAACTGTATCAATATTTTGAGGCATTCCTTTGGAATTCCATTCCAGATAATGATAATGTTCGACGGTGTAGATTTCGTATTCTCTGGAAAATATGACTCAACTTTGAATTAATTTACCTCGGTTACTGTAAGAGATATGAAAACATTGTCAACTGATAAAATGTTATTGATAAAATGATGAACATTTTATCAGTTAACCTAATTTTGATATCTTTTACAGTAACCGAGATATATCGGTTCAAAGTTGAGAGCTCGGAAGCCGACCGAGTAGCTCAGCAGGTAGCGCCCATTTGACTTCATTTATCTCGGCTACTGTAAGAGGTATCAAAAAGTTGTCAATTGATAAAATATGTATCACATTATCAGCAACATTTTATCAATTGATGACTTCTTGATATCTATTACAGTAACCGAGATAAATTGGCTCAAAGTTAAGGATACATCAATTAGAATGATGTCTTACGGTAGTTTGATCTCCAACTTCCGAATCGCCAAGGTATAATCGTGTTCCCATCTTACAGACACACATTTGACCCACACTTTTCCATTGCAAAACTTTGCAACTGTACCCGGTTTCAAGGGGTAATAAAAGGAGCTCAGTTTGATTTTTTCTGAAAATTTCAACTTTTTAAAATTGAAAATAGTATTTAAACTACCGTAACTCTGCCAGTTTTTGTGCAAACTTAAATTTTCACGAATTTTCTGGTTTGGCAAGTTTTGAGCTTCAAAATGAGTCTAAACACGACTAGTCTAGCTCAATTTCCAGTTTTGACCCACCAGCCGCGACGCAACCGCAGCGCGTAGGTCAAAACTCATAATAGAGCTAGACTAGTCATGTTTAGGCTCATTTTGAAGCTCTTGTCAAGACAAACATAATGGTGTTATATTTATCATATTTGTGCCAAAATGAAGCAAGTTACGGTGATTTTTGAAGTTTTTGATCCCAAAAATTCTTCAAAAATAGGCCAAATTTATATTCATTTTGAAGCTAAAAAAAAGCCTAAATTTCTAACGAACCCTCTTTGAAGAGTGTCCATTGAATAACATATTGAGCCCGATGCTCAATTACAGCCAACCAAAACACCCCAATTGTATTAGGAGTATCTGGTCCACTAGCTGATTGTGGTGGCTGGACCAATGCTAATTGAAAGTGATTTGAAAAAGTGATAGTGTTTCCATGGATCCATTCATCTTCAAACATCTTCTGATTCTTCAATTCAATTCGATTTTTCTTCGAGAAAGGAATGTTTATTCTGAAAAGAAAAGTTTGAAAATTTTCAAACTACCGTAACTCTTCCAATTTTCGTGCAAACTTGAAATATTTCAAAATTTTGTGTTTGCGAGGTTAAGAGCTTTAAAACGAGTATAAACACGACTATGTTCCTTTAAATTCGAATCTTCGACTTTAAAGGCGCATGGGGTGTCCGAAAAATGGAATTCAAGGAAAGTAGGTCATGATTATATTCATTTTGAAGCTCTAACCAAGAGAAATGAGACTATATTATTGTTATCAAAGTTAAACATGATTTTAGCGAGGTACGGTAGATTAACCTTTTCCGAGAGCTTAAAATGTTCTAACTACCGTAACTCCGTCAGTTTTTGTGCAAACTCGAAAATTCTTATATTTTCTTATTTGCCAAGTTATGGCGTTCAAAATGAGTATAATCATGACTATGTTCCTTCAAATGTGAAAATTCGAGTTTAAAGGCGCAAAAGGGGTCCGAAAAATGGAATTCGAGGAAAGTAGGTCATGATTATACTCATTTTGAAGCCCTATACAAGAAAAATTGAATGGTAAAATTTTCAATAAATTTTATCCAACTCTAAGCGAGTTACGGTAATTTTTAATGTAATTGTCGTGAAGTTCGGTGTTTTGTACGCAAACACCGGAAAAACTTGAAAATAGCAGAAAGTAATGTCATATTCGAACTCTCCACATCCGATTTACTATAGGAACCAAAATTCAGCCCTGTAGCTCAAAGCGTCGTAAAATGTGATGTTCGGTCCGCAAACACCAAACTACAGTACCCCAAAAACTGTCGAAATGAAGCTAGGAACTCGGGAAAAGAAGATTCTAGGCTAGAATTTTGTGAGAAACTCGATTTTGAGCTCAAATTTCACTTTCCGCTGAGAAAAAAGCTTTAAAAATGGAAATTCCAGTAAAATCGAGCCTTTCGTACGCAAACACCAAGCTACAGTAACCCAAAAAATACCTTTGACGATCCTTTATGTTTCGATTAGAGTTCGAAGCATCTGAATACTTTGAAAGGAAAAGATCCGCATAATACCATGCCAAAAACTTCTCGGCACTTGTCGATTTCGCATTTTTGTGTTTATCGAATTTTTCCCGAATTTCCAGAATTATGGTGGAGAACATTTCAGGTGTGATGACAGGAAAGATCCAGGCTGTAATTTTTTATTTTAAAAATTGGCTGAAAATTTAAGAATTTTATTTTAACAATTTTTTTCAAAATAAAAACTACAGTAACCTTGTCAGCTTTTGAGCAAACTTTACAATTTTTTAATTTTTGAGTTTGACAGGCTAAGAGCTTCAAAATGAGTATAAACACGGCTAGGCTCCGCCCATTTCGAAAATTGACTTTAAAGGCGCATAGGGGGTCCAGATTTTCAAAATCAAGGAAAGTAGGTCATGTTTATACTCATTTTGAAGCTCTCGCCAAGACAAGCAAAATGGCATAATTTTCATTGAATTTGAGCAAGAATTGAGCGAGTTACGGTAGTTTTTGATGTCAAAAATTTGATATTTCAACAATATGCCAAATTTATATTCATTTTAAAGCGCTTTACAAAATGAAAATTTTTGGGCACATCTCCTCAAATTTCAAGTAACTAACCTCCATCTAATTGAGTGACATCCAATGGTAGATCAACTTTAACTACAGGTTTTGCCGCCTCGATTTTCTTTTTGTCTGAAGCGACTTTCACTTTTCCTGAAGCTCTCGGAGCTTCCGGAACTCTCAGAGCCGGTTTTTCGACATCCGGAGCTTTTGGCTTTTCTTTGGATTCTTCACTCTTCTTATTCTCTTTTTCCAACAACTTCTGTTTCTCCTTTTTGGTTCCCAAAACGTCCTTTCGACGACGCTCCGCCCCTTTTTTGGGTTTTCGAAGACATGAGCGAATGTTGAGGAGGACACCGATCAGGATGACCAATAGACATCCGAGGATAGCAGTGAACAACCAAGGATGGCTGGAAAATCAAGAAATTGCGCTCTAGTGGACTTTGCGGCGTCGCGGTTGCAGACACTTTGAAAAATGCGCTCTATCTCAAAAACTAGTTTAGCTATCAAAATTTAGTCAACTACAAAAATGTGAAGCACAAAATTCTGAACATTTTGTTAGTTGACATCTTTTGAATAGCGTTATTAGAAACAAAGATGCAAAGCTTTGAAGCTAGCGCATCCTAGGCGCCGCTCCCTCTGCGCAGCCGGTGGACAGCTAGCGCGCCTATATCTCGGCTCATGTAAGAGCTATCACAAAAAAGTAAACTTAGGCAATGTGTAAAATTTTGCGCTTTACATTTTTTTAGTTAACAAAATTTTGATAGCAATTTTAGTTTTTGAGATATGCGCCTTTAAAAATAGAACAGAGGGAGCTGGCGCGGTGGAGACCTTAGGCTTTGAGCCGATTTATCTTGGTTACTGTAAGAGATATCAAAAAGTGGTCAACTGAAAAAATGTTACTGATATTATGATAAACATTTTGATAGTTAACAACTTTTTGATATCTTTCACAGAAAATGAGTTAAATAGAGTCGAAAGTCGGCGCTCTCTTAGCTACGCGGTCGACTTCCGACCTCCTACCTTTGAGCCTATTTATCTCGGTTACTGTAAGAGATATCAAAAAACTGTCAACTGATAAAATGTTACTGTTAATGTGATAATCATTTTGTTAGTTGACCACATTTTGATATCTTTTACAATAAGCTAGATAAATTGGGTCAAAAGTCGGCGCTTGCCGGCTAAGCTTCTCAGTGTCACCCCTCCCCTCTATGTTTAAAGGAGCATATCTCAAAAACTACAGTAGCCATCAAAAAACTTTTAGTTGATAAAATGTTACTGATAATGTGATAAACATTTTGTTAGTTAACAACTTTTTGATATTTCTCCCAGGAAGCGAGATAAATTGGCTGAAAGGCGGAGTGCTGAAAGGCACTGTGGCGCCGCCCCCCCCCCCCCCCTATGTTTAAAGGCGCATATCTCAAAAACTACAGTAGCCATCAATAAATTTTTAACTAACAAAATATGTAAAATTTTGCGCTTTACATTTTTGTAGTTGACTATTTTTATTTAAAACATATACTTTTTGAGATATTCGCCTTTTACTAGATGCTTACCTCGTCACCCATGCTGGCCCCTCCTCTTCTTCTTCATCTAAATCATGGATATTGAATTCTGGAAAATTTGTTTCCTTTTGAGGGTTTTGTTTTGTTGGCAAAGTGAATCTCCTCGACGCCGATGCAAAAAACATTATCATGGATTCCATCGACTTTTCAGCGTCTTTCAATTCCTTTTGGGAGAAATGGAGGCCCAGGGAATCCAAATATTCCAGATCTTTCAGAATTTCCAAAATTTCCGGAGCATTCGAACCAAGCTTCTCCAGCAATTTTCGGATTGCTGATAGGTCAAAAGAGACTCCAATTTGTGGATTTGCCAGTTGAAATAAGACGGAAAAACTGGAAATGTCAGATGTGATCTCTAGCTTTTGGGATGTAATATTGCTATAGAGATTTTCCAGCTTCTTGTTCATTTCCAGCACTCCTTTCAGGTTTTCCAGGTCCTCAGGAGCTACCGTAGTCTTCCCTAGAGCACTTTGAAGACTTTGAATCTTGGTTTCATCCAACTTTTGCTCCTTTAACACATTCTCCAAGACCTTCAAAGCTGTTCCAATGATTCTAGAATGTTCCAGAATACTTCCAAGGCCCGCCAGAGTTCTAGATTCCTTTGAAATCTCCTGATCCTTCTCCAAAAAATCCTTTAATTTGGGCTTCAAAGCCTCTAGACTCTTTTCCACTGGTCCAAAATCCTCTATTTTCTGGCTTTTCCGGGCCTCCCTTAATCGATAAATCAATAAATCGACTCCTTTGGTATTGGATGTCAGGGAATCCATAAAAGATTTGAATTCACTTGATTTTTTATAAATTTCCTCCTTTTCCAAATAGCCCGAAAGATCATCCAGCTCTTTTGGAATTTCGGAAACTTTTAGACTTAAGCCTTGAATGTCCTTAATTTTGTCGAAGAATCGATTGAAGGATTCCTCGGTTGTCGTATCCATTGGAGTACCATCTGATGGAACTCTTTGAAGAACTTCCAAATCCCTTTTCATAGTTTCATCTTTTTTCATCCCGTCCAGAATGTTCATTAGATCAGTTATTTCATCTAGTTTTTTAGGCAATTCTGAAGCGTTTCGAAGGAATTGTAAGAATTCTTGGGTTTCTGGAGGTTGAGGAGGATGAGTTTCTGGAGTTAGAGCATCTTGAGACGACTGGGATAATCTGAAAAAAGGTTTGTCTACTGTTACTCGCTTATTTCTGTTCTCAACTTATTGAAAACAACATCATCATATTAATTTTGTTAAGAGCTTCAAAATGAGTATAAACATGACCTACTTTCCTTGAATTCCATTTTCTGGACCCCTATGCGCCTTTAAACTCGAAATATCGAATTATACTGAACATAGCCATGTTTATACTCATTTCAAAGCTGTTAACCTGACAAACTCAAAAATTTTAAAATTTTAAAGTTCGCTCGAAAATTGGCATAGCTATGGTAGTTTGGCAATTATCACCACTTTGAAAAAATTAAATCCACCGTAACTCGCTTAGAATAAGTTCTATTTTGATAGAAATAATATCATTTTGTTTGTCTTGTCCAGAGCTTTGAAATGAGTATAACCATGACCTAATTCCCTTGATTTTCAAAATCTGGACCCCCTATGCGCCTTTAAACTCGAAATTTCAAGTTTCAATGAATATAGACATGCTTATACTCGTTCCAAAGCTCTTAACTTCCCAAACTCAAAAATCTTAAAATTTTCAAGATCGCTAAAAAAATTGGCAGAGTTACGGCAGTTTGAAAAGTATCCTTATTTTGAAAAAAAAAGTAAATCTACCGTAACTCGCTTGAATCAAGTTTAAATTTGATAGAAACAATATAGTCTTATTTGCTTTGTTTAGAGCTTCAAAATGAGTATAAACATGACCTACTTTCCTTGAATTCCATTTTATGGACCCCTATGCGCCTTTGAACTCGAAATTTCAAATTTTAAGGATCATAATTGTGTTTATACTCATTCTGGAGCTCTTAACCTGCCAAACAAAAAAATGCAACAAATTTAAGTTTAACGCAAAAACAAAACATAGTTACGGCAGTTTGAAATGTAGCATTATTTTGAAAAAAAAGTAATATATACCATAACTCGATTAAATCATGTTTAAATTTGATAGAAACAATAAAGTCATATTTGTCATGGTTAGAGCTTTAAAATGAGTATAATCATGACCTACTTTCCTTGATTTTGAAAAACTGGACCCCCCATGCGCCTTTAAATGTCAAAAATCACATTTAAAGGAACATAGTCGTGTTTATACTCATTTTGAGGCTCACAACTCGCCAATTAAGAAAGTTTAAAAAATTCGAATGATACACTAAAACTGGCAGTGTTACGGTAGTTTGAAATGTATCATTATTTTGAAAAAAATAATATATACCGTAACTCGCTTAAATCATGTTTAAATTTGGTAAAAACAATGAATTCTTATTTGTCTTGTTTAGTGCTTCAAAATGAGTATAACCACGACCTACTTTCCTTGATTTTCAAAATCTGGACACCCTGTGCGCCTTTAAAGTCGATATTTCAGAATCAAAGGAACATGGGCTTGCTTATACTCATTTTGAAGCTCTTTATCTATTTAACAAGAATTTCTATGAAATTTTCAGTTTGTACAAAAAACTGGCGAAGTTATGATAGTTAGAAAGTTTTTTTTCAAAAAATTGCTCACCTAAATTCCTTAATATCCGAAAAATGGCGAATCATCTCAAAGATTTCCACCAGTGCAGCTGGTTTTTCGGTCTTTACAGTCTTCCAAAAATCCTCTGCCTTTTCCAGAAACTTCTTGAGATTTCCCATCGATTTCTCCAGATTTTCCGATTGCCCATTTATCGATTCATTCAAAAATTGGTCGTTTTTGAGCTCATCGAATAATTTTCCAATAATTTCATCGTTAGATAAATAGACATCTCGAATCTTCTGAATTTTCCGAAATTCTCCTTTTGCCTGTCCACTAATCCCATTTAGTATCTCAAAATGGTCCATAAGCCCTTCCAATGCCTTCTGATCCTCATCAAAATCCAAATGAAACCCTTGAACAGTTTCCAGAATCGTTTTAAACTCGAAAAATGGACCCAGAAGGTTCTGGAACTCTCTTAAAGGACTATTTTTCAGAACTTCCAAATATTCCAAGTGATTTATATCCAAAATTCCTTTAGCCATAACACTAATAACAGCAGCAACTACACTGTCGTAGTGTTTAGTATCCCTGTAGTTTACTAAATGTGGAATATTATTTTTCAGTTGGACAATTATGAAATTCGAAGCTTCTAGAGTCATTTTCATCGATTCCAATGCCTTTCCATACTCCCCACTCGGTTTTCCAAGCCCTTCCCAGGTGTTCGCAATGGAGCGCATTTGCAATAATCGGTCTTCCATTTTTGTAGTTCTTGAATCCTCTTTTATCTCTTCTGGAAGCTTCTTTATATCCTCCAGGAGCTCTTTCAATGATCCTAAACGCATTTCTTGGATTATCGACGGTGTAGCTGTGCCCATATTCAATATTTTGGAGATCAAATGATCGAAATCGATATATTGATTTGTTAGGCTTTGTTGAAAAGCGATTCCATTGATTAGCCGGGAGAACTTTGATAGCTTTGAGACGGCTTCTGGGAATGTGTCTGAAAATATTGAAAATGGGTCATAACTCTTGAAATCCTTAATTTTTCGGAATGAAACCTAAATATTCTGGTTTAGCTCGTTGATAGCTTAAAAATGAGCCTAAACACGACTAGTCTAGCTCAATTATGAGTTTTGACCTAGGCGCTGCGGTCGCGTCGCGGTTGTTAGGTCAAAATTCAAACTTCGCCTTAACATGTCGTGCTTAGGCTCATTTTGCAGCTGATAACAAGCTCAGACAGAATATCCTAGTTTAAAACAGAAACGTTCAAAATTTCAAAAGTTATGAGGAGTTTGAGATTTTTCGAAAATTATTAGAATATCAATTTTTGGTCATAACTCGCTTATTTTTCGAAATTTTGATTTTTAATTTTTAAATTCTTGTTGGGCTAGTCAAGAGCTTCAAAATGAGCCTAAACACGACTAGTCTAGCTCAATTTTGAGTTTTGACCTACGCATTGCGGTTGCGTCGCGGTTGGTAGGTCAAAACTGGAAATCGATCTAGACTAGTCGTGTTTAGGCTCATTTTGCAGGGGATAACAAACTAAGAAAGAATATCTTAGTTTCAAACAGAAACGTTTGAAAAATTCACAAGTTATGAGGAATTTGAGATTTTTGGAAAATTATTTTGGCCATAACTCGCTTAATTTTCGAAAGTTTGTATTATAACTTTCGAATTCTTGTTTGACTAGTCGAGAGCTTCAAAATGAGCCTAAACACGCCTAGTTTCCCTTTAAAATGGGTCCCACCGCGAAAACTACAGTAACCCAAGATTTTTTCGGAATCTAGTCGTGTGTAGGCTCATTTTGAAGCTATTTTCGAGCTGGATCTAAATATCATAATATCAGCTACCGTCATCCCACAGTAAGCCCAAAAATGAGATTTTCAATTTTTCCGGCTTGGCGGGAATTCAAAAAATTACCATTTGCATTGACAAAACGCTGAGCACCAAAGAGCCATAGAGTTGAGAAAATTGTCAGTAGTTTGAGAACACTTTCTGGAAAAAATGGATTTTCAGAAAAATCGGAAAAAAATCTAAAAATTAGAACTTTTGGCTCAGAAATTCCAAAAACTTACTGATTACAGTAATCCGCATTGTTATCAGCTACTGATTTCAAAAAAAAAAAGATTTTCAGACTAAAACTTTTTTTGGAATTTTCAGAAATTCCACATTTCGATGTCTGGAAATTCTGAAAATTCCAGAATTTCCACATGGAGGTCAAATCTGGATTTTCAGATTTTTCTGAAATTTTCACGTTATTTTAAAGAATATTCTACGTGAAGGGGGGGGGGGGGATTACTGTAGCATACTGTAGCTTCTGTGGTGTTTGCGGAGATGCGCTGTAAATGACGCGCAAATTTGAAAATTTTGAGTTAGAAAAATTCTTTATTTTCTTGAATTTTTTGAAATTCAGAAGAAGAAGAAAAATGCAAAAAATTAGTTCAAAAAATGGCTGAAAAGTCAGATTATGGTACAAAAAAAATGCAAAAAATGTTAGATTTTTTTCTTGAAAAACAATTCCAGAGGTTTCGATTTTTTCGCTTGTTGAGCCGGCGATTTTATCGGTCCCGTCCGTTTTCTATTGCCAATTTTCGCATCGGATTTCGATTTCAGAGCACGTGCTTCCTCGAGAGCAATCCGATGCTCGTATTGCTGAAAATTGTGCATTTTGTCGTGGAATTTGGTGTTTTGAAGTAGAAATTTGGAAATTTTAACATCAGATTCGAGTTCCCCATGCTTGATTACCACTAGTCACCAAATTTCAAAGCTCTAGCTCAAAGTGTCGTGAAATACTGTGTTTAGTCCGCAAACACTACA
The DNA here is from genome assembly GCA_027920645.1 of Caenorhabditis nigoni. Lineage (NCBI taxonomy): Eukaryota > Metazoa > Nematoda > Chromadorea > Rhabditida > Rhabditidae > Caenorhabditis > Caenorhabditis nigoni. Next base: position 2,529,787 of record CP115866.1, on the reverse strand, counting down.
GTACAGTACCCCAAAAATCTCAAAATCAACGCTACAAACCCAAAACACAAAGTTCTAGGGGTAGAATTTCATGAGAAACTCGATTTTGGGCTCCAAGTTGTTTTTCAGAAGCTCAGAAAGCCTTAAAACAAGAATTGTCGTCAAATGTGGTGTCTGGTACGCAAACACTGAGTCTATCCTCAATTTAAGTGTTCTGTTGAATTTCTCATGTTCAATTACTCCTATTCACCAAATTTCAAAGCTGTAGCTCTTATTGTCGTAAAGTGTGGTGTTTGGTCCGCAAACACCAAGGTACAGTACTCCGAAATTCTCAGAATTAAGGCTAGAAACTCAAAAAACAAGGTTCTAGGGGTAGAATTTTATGGGAACCTCAATTTTAGGCTCCAAATTTGAATTCGAACGCTCAAAAACCCATAAAAAGTGAATTGTCGTCAAATGTGGTGTTTGGTCCGCACCCCAAATCTTCAAAATCAACGCAACAAGCTCAAAAAACAAAGCTCTAGGGGTAGAATTTTATGGGAAACTCGATTTTGATAGTTAAAACACTCTAATTCTTCTGGAAATCCTGTAAAAACCTTTCTAATATCCGGCGGCAGGTGTCGAAGCGCTTGTTTCGAGATTTTCTTGCCATCTACAGTAATATAATCAATATCGGTGGGTTTTTTGAGAGGCTGGGGTGCTGGTACGTCTTCATCCGAATCGTCCAAAACAATAAATTCCACAGATCCATCAAGAATCGTTTTGGGTCCCGATGTGGATGGTTTTGAGGCTGGAATCTGAAGAAATATGGGTTTCCGGGGTCCAAAAATCTCGTTTTTCCGGCTTACTTCTGGTGGGGGTGGCTCCTCAATGATAACATCAGCTCTTCCATCATTTGGATCATAAACTGCATTTTTCCTGGCCTCTTTTTCCCGTTTCCTGGCTCCCAACCACTCGGTTATCGCTCGAGTCTGTGCTGGAAGTCCTGGCTGAAAACGGCTGGCTGATAAGGAGATATTGAGCACTGGAGGCGTCCATGGACCATCTGAAACATAAAAAAATCGCATTTTTAGCATCAAAATTAGCCTTTTCAAGGTTTTCTACCCCTGGAAGCTACATTTTAAGGCCCTAACGAGAAGTGTCGTCAGATTCGATGTTCGGTCCGCAAACACTGAAGCTAACTTGAATCAGAGTCTTTCTCTGTATTCCTCATGATTTGTTATGTTACAGTACCAATTTTCAGCCTTCTGGCTCAAATCGTCGTAAAATTTGGTGTTTGGTCCGCAAACACCACGCTACAGTCACCCGAAATTTGTAAAATCACCGTTAGAAACTCAAAAGACAAAGCTCCAATGGTAGAAATTCATGGAAAACTCGATTTTCGCCTCTAAATTTGAATTAAAATGCTTAGAAAGTCCCGAAAAAAGTGAATTGTCGTAAGATTTGGTGTTTGGTTCGCAAACACCAAGCTACAGTAATCCAAGAACGCTAGAAACTCAAAAATCAATGTTTTCGGGGTAGAATTTCACGAGAAACTCAATTTTAAGCTCCAAATTCAAATTCAAAAACCCTAGAAGCCATAAAAAGTGAATTGTCGTAAGATTAGGTGTTTGATCCGTAAACACTGCTTATGCACCTAATTTCAGTTTTCCATTGAATTTCTCATGACTAATTACTCTACCACACCAAATTTCAGCGCTCTAGCTCACATTGTCGTAAGATTTGGTGTTTGGTCCGCAAACACCAAGTTACAGTAATCCAAGAACGCTTGAAACTCAAAAATCAATGTTCCCGGGGTAGAATTTCATGGGAAACTCACTTTTAAGCTCCCAATTCAAATTCAAACACCCTAGAAGCCATAAAAAGTGAATTGTCGTAAGATTCGGTGTTTGTTCCGAAAACACTGCTTTTCTTTTAATTTGAGGGTTTCTTTGAATTTCTTATGTCTAATTACTCTACCACACCAAATTTCAGCGCTCTAGCTCACATTGTCGTAAGATTTGGTGTTTGGTCCGCAAACACCAAGCTACAGTAACCCAAAATGTTTAAAATTATAGTTGGAGCCTCAAAAAACAAGGTTCCAGAGGTAAAATTTCGCGGGAAACCCGAATTTGAGCATGAAATTCCTGCTAACCTTCATTTTTAGCCAAATTCGATCGATTCAATCCGCGAATCGCCGTCCAGACCTGCTCAAAAATGATATCCGGATGATAACTGCTCATTTTGAGTGTTTTTTGTGGTTTTCCATCGTCTGTCAGAAGAGAATACACCAGATTTTCAGCAGTTCTCTTATTTTCAGCCTGATCCGTCCCCAGCCGTTTTGCCAACTCTTTCACCAGTCCTCCGACCCATTTTTTGAGCTCTCCTGTAGTTCGAATCGCCATTTTCCCCGGGAAATTCTTGCTGACCGCAATGGAAGAGGATTCCTTCCGTGGCCTAACTGGTTCATCATCCAGTCCCTCGGCCACGGCCCTCAGATATTCGTGTTGATCCGGAAACGTTTCGATGAGCAATGCAATGTCCAATTCCAGAATTTCACCCATTAACTGAAAGAAATTATACATTTTTTTGAGGAAAATCGAATTTGTCGCGTTTTTCTAGCCTAAAACGCTTCTAGAGCCCCGAAGCTTAAAGTGTCGTAAAATCTGGTGCCCGGTACGCAAACACTGCTTCAATCCTCAATTTAAGTGTTCCGTTAAGTTTTTCAGGTCCAGTAACCCCATCCCACCAAATTTCAGCCTTCTATCGCAAAGTGTCGTAGCCTTCGGTGTTTGGTCCGCAAACACCAAGGTACAGTAATCTACCAAAATTGAAGCTGCTGACTCGCAGGCAGAGTTCCAGGAGTAGAATTTCATAGGGAAGACGATTTTGAGCTCCAAATTCGGATTCAAACGCTCAGAAAACCCAAAAAGGGAATTGTCGTAAAATGCGGTGTTTTGTCCGCAAACACGGAAAACCGAGGTAGGATCTCACAAATGCGATTTTCTAGAGTGAAATTTCGCACGGAATTCAATTTTTCAAGTTAAAACTATTCAAAATTACAGTAAGATGCAGAAAATTCAAATTGTCGTAAAATGTGATGTTTCGTCTGCAAACACTGAATATCGTTGTTTTAAGCTTAAAAACGCTCGAAGATGATTTCTAGGCTAACATTTCGCTGGGAATCCGTTTTCTGAGGTTGGATGATATCAAAACTACAGTAAGACATCGAAAATTCAAATTGTCGTAAAATGTGGTGTTTGGTCCGTAAACACTAAAAACCGATTTTTAAGTCTAAAAACCGTAGTTTCAAGCTCAAAATAGTCATTTTCTAGACCAAAATTTCGCGGTAAATTCAATTTTTTGGGTTAGAGCTCCTCAAATTGTCAAAATTACCGTAATATTGAGCATTTCCTGAATGCGATTGCCCATTTTTCCGCCGAATCCTCTCACATCGCCAATCGGCGTCGTTCTTAGAATCTCTCGACAATTCTTCCATGGAATAAGTGTCTGCTGACGTGGTTTATGCCTTGCACACACCAGTTTAGCCATCATTTTATTGTTTCCAACTCCGGCTGAGCAATAGAATTGGGTCTCGTCACGAATACGCTTTCGTATCGTTTCTACAGTAATCGCCGCAATTAGAAGTAGCAAATTTTCTGTGGAATTTCGGGAATTTTCGATGAAATCGGATAGGAACGCTCCTCGAAGATGATCGTTCTCTTTGACGTCTTCTCCATTCGCCAAGTGGGTGGATGGTAGTTGGTCCAGGGAGGTCTAAAGGCGGGAAATTTGAATTTTTAAAAATTATTTAAGGCCAAAATTGAACATTTTCTAGCTAAAAAAATCGGTGAAAATCAAAAAAAAATTTTGTAGAAAATTTTTTTTTTTGAATTTTTGAAATTTCGGGATAATTTTCAGCGATTTCAGCAATTTCTAGGCCAAAAAACTGATTTTTCAGCGATTTTTAGGACAAAAACTCTTTTTTCAGCGATTTTTGAATTCAAAAATTGATTTTTCCGCAATTCTTGTCTGAAAAACTTATTTTTCAGCGATTTTTGACCTAGAAAATTTGATTTTTCAGTGACTTTCGGGCTGAACAATTCGATTTTTCAGTGACTTTTAGACTAAAAATTCGATTTTTCAGCGATTTTTGACTTAAAAAATCAATTGCTCAGTGACTCTTGGGCTGAAAAATTCGATTTTTCAGCAATTTTTGATCTGAGAAATTCGATTTTTGAGCAAATTTTAGGTAAAAAAAACTCATTTGCTATCAATTTTTGAGCTAAAAATGCGATTTTCGCAATTTTTGAGCCAAAAAAAACTCATCTTTCAGCAATTTTTAGGCAAAAAACCGAGTTTTCATCAATTTTTGGGCTGAAAAATCCTGCTTTTCAGCAAATTTTCAGCTCAAAAACTCAATTTTCTGCAATTTTTGGACCAAAAAAAGCGATTTTTCAGCGATTTTTGGTCCGAAAAAACTCATTTTCCGTGATTTTTGAGCTAAAAATTCAATTTATCAGCAAATATTTAGGCCAAAATCCCATTCATTTTTTCTGCAATTTTTGACCTTGGAAACTTAATTTTCCAGCGATTTTTGACCTTAGAAAACCGATTTTTTCCGTAATTTTTGGGCAGCAAATTTTGATTTTTCAGCGATTTTTGACCTGAAAATGCGATTTTTCAGTGATTTTTACCTTAACAAACTCCTCCAATTGTCCATTTTCTCGTATTTCCTCTAATTTTTGATTGGTATAAGCGGTCAAATCCAAGAATGCCTCATCCACCGACGCTTTCTCCACAATTATCGTCGAATCGAAATTATTGAGCACCCGGAAGACTTCAGCACTCGCGTCTCTGCAAAAATGGGCGTTTCTTGAGGGTTTTAGAGCTTTTTAAGCCTAAAAATTGGATTTTTCGACTTTCGAAGCTTCTAGAACCTAAAGAACGACTTTTGGGCGATTTTAGACTGAAAAATCGGATTTTTAGGCAATTTTTGAGTTTTTTTGGCAAAATTTCGAGCGAAATTCGGTTTTGGAAGGTTCTGAAACGTCTGAAATGCATTTTTTGGAGTTTATAACAATATTTTAGGTTCTGGAAGCTTCTGGAAAGCTGCAGGAAGTTGAAAAGTGCAATTTATGGCATCAGAAGCTTCTAGAACCTTTGACACAGGTTTTGGGCAGTTTTTAGGCCATTTTTGAGGATTTTTTCGTACAAATTGCTTCCAGGATGTTCTAGAAGCTCAATATAGACATTTTTAGCGTTGCTGGCAAATCTTTGATTCTCGAAGCTTCTAGAACGCTCTAGAAGGCTACAGAAGGCTCCAGTAAACTCCTGAAGCTCTACACACCGATATTTTTGAATATCCGCCTTATCTGCATACTCTCCGATTGGCACATGACAAATATTCAGTTGGGGACACTTGATTTTGGCATCGGCAACCGACATTCCCCGCTTCACACCGAACGGACGGGCTTCATAGCTGACTGCGAGGATTCTAGAAGATTCCGGAACGATTTTCAGCCCAATTCCAGGTGTTTCCTTACCCACCCTCGACTCCTTGCCGTGAATGTTGCACTACAATCACCGGCTGACCCCATAATTCGGGTTTATCCCGCTGTTCGACCTGTGCGTAGAAGCAATCCATGTCGATTAGACTGATCACTCGACGCATTTTTGTGTTTTTTAGTCTGAAATTTAGATTTTTCTACCCGGAAAGCTCTAAAAATGACGAAATTCCGCTGAAAATCAATGAAAAAAAACTTAAATTCGAATTCCCTCGAAAAAATGCGATTGTGTGCAAACGCGCCCCACCGCGCATTTCGCTGCTCGTTGACTGAGGATCAAATGCTAAAGCATGGGCGGCGACAAAAAGTAGGCCCAACATTTTATTTTCCCTCTTTTTTCTCCCATTTTCGTCGGATTTTTCCCAATTTTTTTGGGATTTTTCAGTTTTTAGTGATTTTTAGTGGTTTCTGATGAAATTTTGAGTGAAATCTAGTTATTTTTCATCAAAAGTCACCGGAATTGATCAAAAGTCACCGATACTGGCTTTTCGAAATGAATTTTCTCCAATTTTCGCCGGATTTTCCTCAAATTTTCTGGGATTTTCTCAATTTTTAGGAATTTCTAATTGAAAATTGAGTGAAATCTAGTTATTTTTCATCAAAAGTCACCTAAATTTGTGTGTAGAACGATTCTAGAGGTTTTCGAAATTAATTTTCACACATTAGCCTATTTTTTGTGGTTTTTCGATGATAAAATCGACTGAAATCCAGTGTTTTATGTGTCGAAAATTCCTTAAAAGCTATGTTTAGAACGATTCTCTGGGATTTTCGAAACTAATTTTCATGAATTTTGGATAATTTCTCGTTTCTTGCCTCTTTTCCAGCACTTTCCTCCCTTCCTATCTCATTTTTCCAAATTTTCAGGTAAAAACAAGCAGACATGGTTCGCATGAACGTCCTCGCCGATGCGCTCAACGCCATCAACAACGCTGAGAAGCGCGGAAAGCGCCAAGTTCTCATCCGTCCAGCCTCCAAGGTACTGAAACCCCACCATTATGAGCAACTCCTCAATGAAATTATTGATAGGTCAAGCTGGCAGCCTCGGTCGCAAAAAATGACCAAGGCTCTCCGTAAAATTTAGAATTTGTAGAAAGAAAACGGTTTTTTGAATAACTTTCGGTTCTATTTTGAACGGAGACACCCTTGGTTAGGTTCAATGGAATCTTCCCGGGATTTGAATTTCGAAGGTAACCAGCTCAACCAGTCATAGTAGAATCGCATGCCCCTCTCCCAGGAGAGCTCCCCTCGTTTCGAGTTCACAATCCAAGTTTCCAGGTTATCGTCCGCTTCTTGACCGTCATGATGAAGCACGGATACATCGGAGAGTTCGAGATCGTCGACGACCACCGCGCCGGAAAGATCGTCGTCAACCTTACCGGACGCCTCAACAAGGCCTCCGTCATCTCTCCAAGACTCAACATCCGTCTTAACGATTTGGAGAAGTACACCAACACTCTTCTTCCATCCCGTCAGTTCGGATACCTCATCCTTACCACCTCCGCCGGAATCATGGATCACGAGGAGGCCAGAAGAAAGCATTTGGGAGGAAAGATTCTCGGATTCTTCTTCTAAATAGCAATCGCTGTTGTTATTACAAATAAATTGTTGTTACAAACCAAAAACTTCTTCTGTTTCCTGTAGTTTTCTAAAAATTATACCTTTGAAGGTCTCGAGTTCTTCTATTCCGCTTTTTATAGAGAGCCTAGGAATTTCCGATTTCAGAAAAATGCTCCGTTCCACATTCACAGCTCTATTCCGAGCGTCGTCTTCCAGAAGCATCTCCCAAACAGTCCACCGGTTTTCAGCAGCTGCAATAGGCAAGCAAGAACCCAAACTATCTTTATCCTACACTTGTAAAGTGTGTGGATCTCGACAAGTAGGCTGATTTTCGGGCTTTCAGACCTAAAAAATCGATTTCAGGGCCCAAAAACGTTTTCGAAGGCGTCATACGAGAAGGGAGTGGTGATTGTGACTTGTACCGGATGCCACAATCATCATATCATCGCTGATAACCTCGGATGGTTTGAGGATTTCAAGGTTTTAGATTTTTTTTCTAATTCAGAATTTTTAAGATTCAAAATTTCCAGGGCAAAAACATCGAGGAGCACCTGAAAAGTAAAGGAGAACAAGTCAAGAAGCAAGGGACAACGATACGGCGGAACGAGGATGGAATTTTTGAAATTTGAACTATTTTTTAGTTAATTAAATATATAAAAAATTTGTTCAACATGGGCAATTTATTCCAGAAAAAAGGCAAAATTACTAATACAGGGGAGGGGAGTATCACAAAATTTAGAAAAATATAGTTCAAATTCAAAGAAAAATGTGGGACAGGAAAGTATAAATTATAGTTCTTTTTTGGTTTCGACAGTAGTCTTCGTCGCCTCTTCTGGCTTCTTTGGATGACGTGGCAAGACTCGGAGAAGGACGATATGGAGGATTGGCCAGAAGACGAAGTAGATGAAGAAGCCGATGAAGTAGAGCGATTTGACGGGCTGGAAAATAGGAGATGAATGGTAAATTAAAGAAAAGGAGCATTTTAGAAGACGTGGAGAGGATTCTTGACATTCTAGAAGTTGTCAGGAGACGTCAATTCACTTCTACAACATCTCCGGAAGATTCAATAGGCTCCAGAAGACGTCTGAAGCCTTCTGAAGCATCTAGAAGACGCTGGGGGACTTCTAGAATGTCTAGACGACGTCAACTACCCCAGAAGACGTCAAGCCACTCCAGCAGGATCTAGAACATGCCCAGAAGATTTAGAAGGCTTCAGAAGACGTCCAAAGGCTTCTAGACCTAGAAGACGTCAAGCCTCTCCAGGAGGATTTAGAAGACGTTCGGATAGCTCCAGAAGATGCTGGAGGTCTTCTAGAGCTTCTAGAAGACGTCAGCAATCTCCAGAAGACGTCAATTCACTTCAGAAGGCTCCTGAAGCATTCAGAAGACGTTCCAAGTATTCTGGACTCTCCAGAAGACGTCATTCCACTTCAGAAGAACCTAGATAACGTCTGGTGGAGGTTTCAGAAGACATCCAACGCCTCCTCTAAAGATGTTTCTAATCTCCTAGATATTCCAGAAGACGTTTGAAAGCTCCAGAACGATATTGAAGACGTACAAAGCCTCCTAAAGATTCTAGAAGACGTCAGAAGGGTTCTGGATAGTCGAAGAGCCTCCTGGAAGCTCTGGAACTTTCTAGAAGACACCTAGCATCTCCTAGATCTCCCAGAAGACGTCAGAGAGATTCTGGATACTCTAGAAGGCTACAGAACGTTCTAGAAGACGCCAGAAGACTTCTGGACAGTCTAGAAGACTCCCAGAAGCTTTGGAACCTTCCAGAAGACGTCCATATCCTCCAGAAGGCGTCAAATCTCAAAAACGCTCACCCCAATCCAATACTTGGTCTTGATGAGTCCGAACATCAAGAACGCGAAACCCATGGAATACGAGATGACAATCTTTCCGAACAGCCAAATGAACGGACGAGCAATCGGCTGAGCAATGGCCTCCGACCATCCGGGTGTCCGCTTAATCAGTGCGTACAACTGATTCTGAGCCTGAACACATCCCAATTCGATTCCGAACAGAAGGAAGTATCCGAGGTGATAACCATGCCAAATTGCAAGATAAGAGAGAGTCACCACATGAGATGCCAGTTTGTTATTCAGCCAACGCAGACGGCGATGGATATGACTGAAAATAGGGGGTTTGAGGCTGGAAATGGTCCAAAATCAGTGGAAAAATGAGGTAAAAAAAACGGATTTTTAGTTCTAAAATTGCCAATTTTGGCTCAAAATGGGCGGTTTAGAATCGAAAAATAGCTCAAAACGTGACTGAAATCGAGGTTTTTGATGCTTAAAATAGAGGAAAAATTGGCTCAAAATGCAAATTCTTTGGGTTTTTGGGGGCTGCAAATGTGATTTTAGAGCTAAAAATCGGATTTTTTTAGTGCTAAAATGCCTTATTCTGACTCCAAAATTCCGATTTTTAGGCTCAAAAATCTCCAAATTTCACAGTTTTGATCGAAAAAACGCTTTTCAAATTGAATAATTGGCCCAAAATGGCTGAAAATGACCCGAAAATTCCGATTTTTGAGCTCAAAAACCTCCCAAAAAGTCCAAATTTTCAAAAATTCTCACTTCTTTGCAAATGTATTAGTTCCACAGTTGAATGATTCGACGACCGAATTGTAGTCGTGTCCCGTTTCCCATTTGATAATGTGCAAGTCACGGACACCGTCCCATCTGAAAATAGACGAATTTTTGGGAAAAAAATAGCTGAAAATCTCGACTTTTCCCTAGTTTTCATCCGAAAAATGTCGAAAATTCGAGTTTTCGACACCAAAAACCCCAATTTTCGACTATTTATCACTAAAAATGATCGAAAATTCGAAATTTTCAGCTTAAAATTCATAGAGAAGGTTCTAGATGCTTCCGGGTCGGCCTATATGGTTCCAGAAGCTTCTAGAAGGTTCTGGAGGCTTTAGAAGACGTCAGTAGGGGTCTGAGGAAGTATAAACGATGATAGGCGGCTCTAGAGGACTTTAGAAGCTTTCAGAAGACGTCAACATGCAACTGGACGGTTCTGGAAGCCTCCAGATGGGTTTGAACGCTTCTACAGCCTTGTGGAAGATTCAGAAGACGTCTGGCGCTTCTAGATGGCTTTAGAAGCTTCCAAAAGACGTTAAAATGCTTCTCGACGATTCTAGAAGCTTCTGGAAGGTTTAGAAGACGTCAGTAGCGGTCGGAAGACGTTAAAATTCATCGGAAGACGTATAAACGATGCTAGGCGGCTCTAGGCAGCTCTCAAGCATTCAGAAGACGTCAAAATGGATGGATATCTTCTGAGAGCTTCAGAAGACTCTAGCAACTTCGAGAATCGCCCTTGACGTCATCTGGACGCTTCTAAAGCCCTCTAGCGCCGTCAGACGTCTCCTGGAGAGATTTTACGTCATCTGAAGGTTCAAGAAGGCTGTATAACCGTTCAAATCCATCTGGAGGCTTCTTGACGTCTTCCAAGAGCTTCCAGAACCTTCTAGATGCCTCAAGAAGCATTCAGACGCTTCCTGGAGCTTCTGGATGCTTCCAGATGACGTTTCCAGAGCCCAGAGGTTCTCCAATCCCTCCATCCACTCACTTATCATTGCCGTCCTTATCCTTTCCATTGTGTCCCAATCCAGATAGAATGGATGCTCCCTCAGTGATAAGCCACATTGCACAGTACTTGTACATAGTGAGTCGGAACCACAGAGTTACCCACGACCATCTCCAGAAGAATGATAATCCATAGAATGCGTCTGAATTGAACCATTTGTCAGGAATCCAGAATTGTCCCCATTGATGGAGGACCATGTAGGTGCAACCGGCAAGGAAACGGCCGATGGATGGGAGGAATCTGAAGGAAAATCGATTTTTAGGGCAAAAATGGCTCCAAAAAGTGGCCATTTCGCAACTGGACGTTCTGAAACTGCTCATTTTCAGATCGACGCTTTTTTCTATTGGCAATGGCCCAAAATCGTTCAGAAAACGGTAATTCCGAAACCAGACAACTCAGAACGGTTCTAGAACGTCCAGGGGTTGCGAAATGTCCTAAATCTCTAAAAAACCTACGCAGATTTGGGTGGTTTTCCTTCCGAATCCAACCAACCGCCATTGACAAACGAGCGGAATTTGGATAGGGTGAATTGGGGTCCAACCAGGGTTCCCTGCAAAGAAATTGGGATTTTTCAAGAGTTCTGGAGGATTCCAGAAGATTCTGAAGGATTCTGGAGCCTTTAGAAGACGTCAGAACCTTCAGGACCTATCTGCAGAATTCTAAAAGCTTCTGGAGCATTTAGAAGACGTCCTAACGTGCTGAAACTATTCTAGAAGGTTCTAAAATATATCTGAGGGCTTCAGAGAGATTCAGAAGCTTCCAGAAGACGTCACAATGCATTCTGGAGTATTCTAGGGCTCCAGAAAGCTTCAGAAGCTTTCAGGAGACGTCAAACTGCAAATAGACGATTCTAGAGCCTTCTAGAAGCTTCCAGAAGGCGTCAGGATGTATCTAGACGATTCTAGATGCTTCTAGGAGACGCCAGAACCTTCAGGAAGCGTCTGAAAAGTTCTGGAGGCTTCTAGAAGATTCTGAAGTCTTCCAGAAGACGTTAATATGCATCTGGACGGTTCTGGAAGCTTCCAGATGGGTTTGAATGATTCTAGAGCCTTCTGAAAGCTCAGATGACGTCAAATCTCTTCAGAAGATTTCTAAGGGCTCCAGAAGGCTCACAAAGCTCCCAGATGACGTCAATATACAGATAGAAGGTTCTAGATGCCATCAGAAGGCTTTTAAGCATTCAGAATCTTCTACAAGCTCTAAGAAGACGTCTAAACGTCAAATCTCCCTACAGAAGACGAATGATGGGTCTAGAAGCGTCCAGAAGACGTCAAAGTGCATCTAGACTATTCTAGAAGCTTGCAGATTACTGTAGATCCTTCTAGAGCATTCAGAATCTCTATCAGAAGACGTCAGAATCTTCTAGAATCTCCCAGACGAGGTCACAGTACCTGGAAGAACAATCCAAACGCGGCGATTTCCATCAAACTTGGCTTATCAGTGATCGCTGTCAGTTTCTGATCGGGTTTCAGCGATTCGGGCTTCTGCGCTCCATCGTAAATATCCATGACGAGACCGATGAATCTGAAAACGGGGAGATTAGAGTTTTGGGCGATTTCGGACTGTTTTGCATTTTTAAGCAATTCAGGTCCAAATTTCAAAAATTTTGGTCAATTTTAAGAAATTTTTGAGCAATTTTCAGTCATTTTCAGATTATTTTCAAGCGAATTTCTACCATTTTCACTTCAAATTTCCCATTTTTGAGTCATTTTGAATCAAATTTCAAGAATGTTAGTCAATTTTTAGGTCATTTCTAGCCAATTTTGAGCTTTTTAAAGCCATTTTCAGCCACTTTTTGACAATTTTTGAGCATTTTCAGGTCAATTTCAGCCATTTTTGCCTCTTTTTGGGCCAATTAGGACGAAATTTCGAGAATTTCAGCCTAGTTTAAGCTATTTTTAAACTATTTTCAGCCGATTTTTCGACCATTTTAAGACAAAAATTGACATTTTTGAGTCATTTTTAGTCTAATTTTTAACTATTTTTAGGTATTTTCAGCACAACTTTGACTACTTTTATTTCGAATTTGACCTTTTTAGGACCATTTCGGAAAAAATTACAAAAATTTTAAGCGTTTTTGAGCTATTTTTAAGCAATTTTCAGCCACTTTTTGACCATTTTAAGCCAACAAAAATGCCATTTAAGTGTAATTTAGACCAATTTTTAGCAATTTTCAGTCAATTTCCGACTACTTTCGGATCATTTTAGTCTAAATTTGACCATTTTTTGACTAATTCTGGGCCATGTAGGACCATCCAGGACCAAATTTCAGGAATTCCAACTTTTTTTAAGCTATTATTGAACAATTTCTAGGTCAATTTTTGCTATTTTTTGAGCTATTTTAAGCCATTTCAGCGCTATTTTCAGTCAATTTTCAAGGTATTTTCAGTCACTTTGGTATTTTTTGCGAGCCATTTTAGCCATTTTTGATCATTTGTAGCTCATTTTTGAGCTATTTGCAGTCAATTTTTGGCGATTTTCCTCCCTATTCCCTTAATTCTCCCCTACCTAAGAGTCATAATACAGAAAGGCGTGGTCCATGTAATATCATAAGTATCCGTCTCGTGATGCCAATATCCAAACAATAAATGACCCAAAAAGAGACCATGTGCTGCGTAGATCGATGCATCGGTTCCTCGCATATAATTCGTGATGATCCATGCTCCGAAAATCGATAAAATCGGATGAATCACCGCCGTTCCGCAGTTGAAGTACCAGATCGAGAGACCGACGAGAATGAAGAAGATCTGTTGGATTTGAGCGGATTTGTTGTAGAAAAATGTGCGATGGACCACAGCGAGAGGGTATCCTGAGAAAAAAAAATTTGAAAAAAAAATTAAAAAAAAAATTTTTTTTGAAAATTTTCAAAAATTCTGAAAAAAATTTTTTCTGAAAAATCGATTTTTTTTTAATATTTTCTCGGTCCAAAATCTTGAATTCTCTGCGTTTTTAAAGCCGAAAATGGTCTAAAACTTCATTTTTAAGCCAAAATTTTTCAAAAAATTTCGAAAATTTTCAGATTTTTTAGAAAAATAGCTGAAAATTTCAATTTTCATGATTTTCGGCTTAAAATTTCGAGTTTTTAAACGTTTTCTGGACTAAAAATGACAAAAATTCCAGTTTTTGAGCAAAATTTTTTGTTGAAAAAAATATTTTTTTTTCCTGAAAAATCACTAAAAATAGCTGAAAAATTCAATTTTAGTGATTTTTAGGACCGAAAGTTTGAATTTTCATCGGTTTTTAGGCTAAAAATTGACAAAAATGACATTTTTTGAAAAAAAAAATTTTTGAAATTTTCGAAAAAAAATTTTTTTTCAAAATTTCAAAAATCCCCAATTTTGGGATACTGTACCAGCTAGAACAGAGAGAAGAAGTCGAAGAGCATCCTCACTGGCACTTGTCACCTCGGAAAGTGCACCAATTACACCCATTGTTTGAGTTTTGGGACCCTGGAATTTATTAATTTTCCTTTTTTTTTAATTCAAATTTCGAGAAAAAAAAAGATTCAAAACAGCCTTTTCTGAGCTGAAATCCGTCAAAAATGAGCTGAAATAGACAAAAATACAAAAAATGCACTGAAAACTAAATTTCACTAGATTTTCATGAAATTTTCGAGAGATTTCTCTGAAAATAACGAGAATTTTATGTTTTTGTCTGTTCTTTGTCATTTAATGCACCAAAAACCACCGGGAACGGAGCAAAAATCCCCGAAAACAGTCAACAAGTCGAGCAAAATTTTGCGCGTAAGATATGATGCATCTTCGGGAAACCTGGATTCTAGGGGTATGCAATGAGAAAATTGTATATTTCTTTATCAAAACTGATAATAAATCAGTTTCCCAGCTAGAAAATGCAAAAATATGTTAATTTGAAAGAGAAAAGTGAAGGAAATCTGTGAAAGTCTGTGCTCCGGAGGCAATGCGCGTCAAATCTGGTACATTAGAATGAGGTGGTGTTTACGGAAAATTGCGTACTTTTCGGAGAAAAGCTTCCGCCCGTTTTAATGGGGTTTTTAAAGGGATTTCTGGGCTAAAAAAGGTGAAAAATATTGAAAATTCAAGGGAAAATCAATTTTCAGAGAAGATTTCCGCAAAAAAACAGTAAAAATAGGGGTGAAAACTCTAAAAATGAGTGAAAACCTCCAGAAATTTTTGACAGTCTTAAAATAGAAATTTTGGCGGTTTTAACCTAAAAATGGCGGAAAATAGATCAAAAAATGGCACAAAACTTGATATTTCAAGTCTAAAGAATCCTAAATAACAAAAAAAATCCAAAAAATCAGATTTTCTGAAATTTAAATTTCCCAGGTAAAAATCTCAAAAATGACCTAAAAATGGAATTTTTTTCAAAAAAAGACAGAACAAAGTACAATTTTATCATGTTACTGTTCACCTTATCATTTATCTTTTATCACTTTTTCTTAAGAGAGACGCAGAGAGAAATAGGCAAAAATGGTCTGATCAGTTTTTTCTCTTTTTTTAAGGGGAAAATCAATTTTTGAAGTTTAAATTGGCCTAAAATTTTCATATAAACTTTTCTAGGCCAGAAAAAAAAGAGTACTGTAAAAATGGGAAGTTTCTAGGTGATACAACTAGAGATAGTGATAAGAAAATGATCTCTCGGGGAGGATACAAAAATCAGGTCAGAAAGTGTATCGGAGAAAATTGTACTTTTCACCCAAATTTTGCAAAAGAATTGTCCTTAAAAATACAAAAAAAAAACTCAAATTTTTTGAAAACTTGAAAATTCACAGAAAAAGGAAGAAAAGACAGCAAAACCTGTAATAGAAGGACCCTCTAACTTTGAGCCAATTTATCTCGGTTCCTATCAAATATATTAAAAAGTAGTTAACTGATAAATTGCTTATCATAATATCAGCATCAATTTATTAGTTTACAACTTTTCGATATCTCTTACAGTAACCGATATAAATTGGCTCAAAATTACGCCTAAGCGGCTGACGACTTCTGAACTTTAAACCGATATATCTCGGTTACTGTAAGAGATATCAAAAAGTTTTCAACTGATAAAATGTTTATCATGATATCAGCATCATTTTATCACACATTTTTGACACATTTTTGATATGTCTTACTGTAACCGAGATAAATTGGGTCAAAGTTAGAGGGTCCTTCTACTACAGGTTTTACTGTCTTATCTTCCTTTTTCTGTGATTTTTCAAAATTTCGAAAAATTTGAGTTTTTAGTTCTATTTTTAAGGACAATTTTTTATCAAATCTGAAAGAACCAAGTGGAAGAACCAAGTGGAAAAACACTTTAAAATACTTTATTCTTCACAATAAATATCATAAAACCGAGTTCTCAAACAGGCTTAGAAGCTGATGGAGCAGTTGGAGCCGGAGCAATCGGAATCTCAACCTTGACTTCCTTCATCTCCTCATCATCACACATCGTCATTCCATCATCACAAATTGTCATTCCCTCCTCTGCCATCGCCTTCTTCTTCTTATTCTTCTTATTCTTCTTCTTCTTTAGCTTCGTCAGCTCCTCTCCGTCCTGCGTCCGTTCCATCTCCATACCCTTCGGTACCGCCGGCGCCCTCTTCCTAAACAATCCGAGCCCCATGCCATGTGGATATGGATCATCCGTAGCCCGTCGCGCAGCTTCCGCCGCGTCCCATTCTTTCTTCTTCAGATTTGCCTGCGCCTCAGTCAGACCATAATGTTGTTTTGCCAGCGTCCATGGTTCTCTAGTAGGTGCACGGACATTTTGTGGTTTCAGTTCCATTCTTGCTGTCAGTGTTGGTGACGATGCAGGCTCAGGCTCTGAAACTTAACATTTTAAGAATTTATGGGGTTTCTTGGCCCTAAGGTAGCTAACAAGCAGTGTGTGCTATAGGTAAGATTCCGAATTACTGTATTAACGGCTTCAGGGCCAGCTATGCGCCTTAAAACAACAATAATCTCATTAGGTTCTTACCGTTAGCAGTGACAGTAGACGCTGATGGAGCTATTGCTGCAGCAGGAGCTTCCTGAGTATCCTGAGTTTCCAGAGTTTCCAGAGTTTTCTGAGTGTCCTGAGTGTCCTGAGTCTTCGAGGCATCTGGAGCAATCGGAGCTTGCTGAGTTGTTGTGGCTTTCGGGGCATTCGGAGCTTTTGAAGCAGTTGGAGCTTTCGAAGCTTTTTGGGCTTTCGATGCTTTCGGAGCTTTCGGAACCTTTTTCGGAACCTCGATAGTTTCAATTCTCAAACCTCCCTGTTTCATCTTCTGCTCATCCTCTATCATCTTCGTATAAGTCGCATCCAATCGTTCGGAAGCTTCAAAGATCTCGTCGATATCTTTATTCATCTGTATGACATCTTTGTTTGGCACGGGTTGATGTTTGCTCATACTCTAAAAAAATAAAGAATCGATTATAAGCTACAAATGTGCAACAACACTAACCGCCATTACATCCCTGATAATGAGAAGCAGAGCCAACAAGTACTGTCTGGCGTTCTCAATTGCATTCAAGCGGAAGTTCCGGATTTCATTCAGCAACGATCCCATTGTGACTTTTCCGTGTTTCTCCATAATCTCCTGACGATTGTATAGAGCCACTGAAAATCCAGGATTATGGTAGAAATTACTGTGTTTAATACTTTTAAAGTCGACGCGCCTCACCACTTGGCGCACGGTGTAGAGTTGTGTTGTCTTTGAAGGCGCATAACTAAGCAAATACAGTAGCTAAGAAAAAGCTAGCAACTAGTAAAATGTGTAGAATTAAATTCTACACATTTTTGTAGTTGATAACTTTTTGATACCAGTCGGTTCACGCTCCTCTGGGGCTTCACCTCCTCAGGTCGCCCTCCCCACCGCCCTTTATTGAGGTGATAACAAGGAACGTCTCCAGAAGAATTCAAAATCAAAATTTCGGAAAATGAAAAGTTCGGGCATCCACTAAAACACAATTCTGATATATCTGTCCAGGTTTCAGATAGATCGGTTAACTTTGAATGGGTGATAAGGTGCGCTACATACAGATCAGATCTATCAGAGGTGTGCTTCTATTAGAAGAACTACCGTAGCTAGACTTACAAGTGAAAACAGCCGAATATCCAGTTCCAGTGGGACAAGCAATGAAGACAGGCGTCTTACTGTGATAGACAATGTCGATGAGTTCAACTAGTCCATTGAATGATTTGAGTGTTGGAAATTTGTCATCTGGACAATCCTCAAAGACAACCATCTGGGTAGTGAATGCTCGCTTTCCTCTGGAAAAGTGTATTAAAAAACATAAAAAACGGACCAAAAACGGGTCAACGACTTGCCCGACCATAACTTTTTTCAAAATCAGTATTTTTGGACCAAACAATTCGGATAGGATGAACAAACCTAAGAACTACAAAATGACACTATTATGGGTACTGTAGCTTGTCTATGAGCAAAGTTACAAGCCAAAAACCGAGCAACACGGTCAAATTTTTGCCTTTGGCTAGCTTTGCTCATAGCCAAGCTACAGTATCCCAAATAGCATAGTTTTGTAGTACTTGAGTTTTTCTATCATATCCAAATTAGTTGGTTCAAAAATATTGAGCATGGAAAAAGTTATTGGTCCGGACAGTCGTTGGTCCACCGTTGGCCCGTTCCCAAGTGATTTTACAAAAATCGCTCGAATTTACTCAAATTTCTCAATTTATCTTAAGTGACAATTAAATTAAACTTTGACCCCAATTATCTCGATTTCGAAAATAGATAAAGCAAATTCATAAACTAGTAAATTGTGTCGTAAAATTCTCGCTAAGAACTTTCTCACTTTCTCACTAAGATTCCTATAAGATATATCAAAATGTGTCAATTGATAAAATGTTTATCATGATATCAGAAACTTTTTATCAGTTGACACATTTTTGATATCTCTTACAATAACCAAGATATATCGGTTCAAAGTTCAGAGGTCGTCAGCCGCTCAGGCGCAATTTTGAGCCAGTTTTTCTCGGTTACTGTAAAAGATATCAAACATCTGTCAACTGATAAAATGTTACTGATATCATGATAAGCAATTTATCAGTTGTCAACTTTTTGATATCTCTTACAGTAATCGAGAAACTCACTTTATCTTGATACGCAACGTCAGCATATCCATCGTCTTACTACAGATCTGCTCCACTCTCATGCACTTCACCTTGACCTTTCCTCCAGTATACGACTCCTCTTTTCCAATTTCCCGCGGGAAGTACGGCGAAACTTGAGGGTTTTCTCCTGGAATCGAAACAATTCAAAAATCTCAATATCGAGGAAAAAAACTAACCAGAGATCCTGCCCATACAGACGCACAACCTCGCTTTCTTCTCAGCAACAGCCAACCAATACGGTCCTCTCGTGTCCTTTAGTCCTCCGGCGCGTGGGGTTTTACACAAGGCAACCAGGAAACCGTCTGTGAAAACAATCATGTTTCCATGGTAGTAATCCAGGTTGAACAGCTTCTTGTACTTCAGAACAATTTGGTTGTTTTCGTTGAGTCGAACCGTGTTCCTGAAAATAAACATACAGTTAACTTTGATCCTCTATATCTCATTTTCTGTAAAAGTTATCAACAAATTATCAACTGATAAAATGTTCATCATAACACCAGCAACATTTTATCAGTTGACCACTTTTTGATATCTGTCACAGAAACTTAGATAAATCGGCTCAAAATTAGGTCTGCTGAGCTACCCGTTGGGCAGCCGATTTCCTAACTTTAAACTAATTTATCTTGGTCTCTTTATAAGATATCAAAAAGTTGTCTATTGATAAAATGTTGCTCATTTTATGATAAACAATTTATCAGTTGACTACTTTTTGTTATCTCTTACAGTAACCGAGATATATAAGCTCAAAGTTGAGACGTAGACCGCCGACAGCGTGGTTCAAGAGGGCGAGCAACTTTGACCCAATTTATCTCGGATACGGTAGGAGATATCAAAAAGTGATCAACTGATAAAATGTTTATCATGATTTTTTGATATCTGTCACAGAAAATAACAAAATTCCTCTTACTTGTCATAGTCAAATTCGGGCGTCACCATTCCAGCATTTTCTTCATAGTTCTCTTTCGAGTCATGCTCATAGAGCTCCATACAGTATCGAACATATAAAAATGATTCCGAATACTGCATTCCCAACAACCTCAATTTCACAGCGGCGAGCTTGAAGAGGATAATTCTCAATAATCGTTCACCGAATGAAAACGGAAGATCAAAATGAGCTGAAAAAATGTATTTTGAATTTCTCAATTTCCAGGAAAAAACTCACCTCGTTTGTTCTTATAATGACGACGTACAAGGTAGAATCCAGCACCAGTCAAGCCAAGGACCACTGCTCCAGCCAGTGCAGCACCCAAATAACTGAAAATTATAAAATTCGAAGGGTTCAAAAAAAGGAAAAAAAAAACTCACATTGATAATCCATTTTGTTCGTTTACAACCACCGACTGAGTCAAACTTGAATTGTGAGGAGCTGTCAAGTTTTGAGCAGGTGGAGCCATTGCCGATGAAAAGCTCGCAAAAAACAACTCCATCTCGTCCAGCGAATCTTCCGATTTCCCAATAGCTGACTGGTGACTAGCATAGTCCAGACCCATAGAATCCAATGAATCGAGTTTTGCCTTGAATTCCAAAAGTTCCGTTTTCTTTTTGGAAGAGGCCTTCGACAACTTCTCAACTGATCTTCCAATCGCCCCGAAATCCAAAGATAGTCCATTTATCGATTTTGCAAGAGTGAAATCCAGAGACGTGAGATTCGAAGAGTCCGAAGCTTCTGCAGAAGACTTGATCCTATCAACGTCTCGATAGAAATTAGCCAGTTTCTGATCCAATCCATCCAGTTTATTCAGATTCTTGTCATCTTCTGGATCCAGATTCTGGCTGACACTTGAAGTTTCGTTCAGCACAAAATCAATATCCGTCTTGTCCATGGTCACCTTTCTATCGGATGCCAATTTCAGACTTTTGAAGACAAGTGTAGATGATCCAATAATGAACGAATCATTCCGAACCTTAGGAAGCTTCATCAGTTCCGTGTTCTCCTTCGATTCGACTGGCTTGAAACTACTGATAAACGTCTTCAGAGCTTTCAGCTTTTCCTGGATTTTAGGAATTTGACCAGTCACTTTTTTGAAGTCGCCAAAGTCTTGTTTCTTATCCCGGAAGTCTTGGATTGTGGAGATTGCTGGCTTCAGAAGTTCGACTCCTTTGCGACCTCTCAACTCGTCCATTTTTGCGAAGAAAATTGACAAGCCAGTAGTGAACTTGTCGATTTCAGGAAATCCAGCTTCAATATCCGCCAAAAGTTGATTGAAATTGACCGCATTTTGGAGAATGGCTATGGATGGATTGACAGTCTCAATGAGATTGCGTATATCCGTCGCTTCCTGGCTCTTCTTCAATTGATCATGTCTTTTGGCGCTCTCAGTCCTTACGGTGAAATCTGTGATTTCCAGTGTTTTATTGATCTTGATCTGATACTCCTCGGAGGCCAAAGTCTTGTAGACTTGGACCACGTCGTCGATAGCATTCAGTATGTCGGAGAGTGTCTTGATTTTCGGGAAGAAATGATTGAACTTGTCGGAATTGTCCGCTTTCATATCATCAGGCAATGCCCGGAGAGCAATATCTGAAGCGTGAGCTACGAAATCCACGAAAAAACCAGACAACTCCGACAAGCTCAGTGCATGGTCGACCACTTCAGATAGAATATCTTGAACTCCAGAATCGAAACGACTCGAATCATAAACTTCTCGAGTTAGCTTAGCCAGAGATCGAATGAAATCCAGCACTTTGATGAATGCATCCGATTGTCCCTCCACCACTTCTTTCACCCACGTATCTTTCAAATCAGAGAAGACCAGATCGAGATCATTGAATCCATTTGAGAATCCTGGAGTTTCAGAGCGTTTTCGACTCAAACGAACAGGTTGACGTGACTTCAGAAGGATGTGATCCAAAACTCGGAATGCAGCAAGATTATTCTTGGACTTCTCTGCCAACGAATCGATAGCTTTCAAGTATCCTTTAACTGTTTCCGTAGGTGGCAGGTCTTTTGAAGCGTCATAGGCCGAAAATTTCTGAAACTCGACAATTGCTTTCTGAATTCCATAGATAGGTTTGAAGATCCGATCCGATTGTCTGAGATTCTTGAAATCGGTTAAGTTCGAAAATTCACTCGAATTTACATCCCTTATCTCATTCAACCTTAGGCTCATTCCTTGCAGATCGCTTTTAAACTCAGTTGGGCGCGTTTCAGTGTCTATCTTGTTGAAAAGTTTGAGCAATTCTTCGAAGTGGGACCAGTCAGTGAAAGCAAAGTTCTCCGCTTTCAAATCCTTGACCTCCTTCAAATAGGCATCTTTCCCTTCAATCTTAACATTATTCTTGATTCCTTCCGTCACTTCCAACATCAATGCATACATCAGAAATCGTTTCTCAATTCGTTCAGTTTTGTCGAAACCATTGTTGAGCAGATTTGGAAGTTCGATCATTTCTGTGACCAATGACTGAAGTTCCTCAGCATTGATTTCATTGATATCATCTGGAGAAACAGAATCAAAGTTGAGAAGTTCCGAAATGAGAGTATCGATTGGAATGGAGTGATTGGTGAGACCTTGTTGGAGAGCAATTCCATTGATGACACGGGAGATCTTCTCCATTCTGTCCACCATCGTTTCGAAGGGATCTGCAAAGAAAGTTGGGTTAGGAAGGGGTTAAGTGTCTTCTATAGGCCTTATCGGACATACTACAGTAATCCTAAACGTTTCAATTCAAATAGTGGTCTGGAAAACTACAGTAATCCTAATTTTTCACTTCAAATAATGAACTCGAAATCTACAGTAATCCTAAACGTTTCAATTCGAATAGTGATCTGGAAAACTACAGTAACCCATATCTTTTCAATTTTTAAAAGTGAATCCAACTATTTAATCTCTTACTAACCATCAGAAGCCCGACGAATGCGGTGGTGGTCAGCGTTGGAATGGGCGGAGTCATCGGAATGAGCAGAGTCGTGATCGGACGTGTCAGAGGAATGGATATCGGATGGAGAGTGGGCGGAGTTGCTTGAATCAGGCGGACTCTGGTTTGGATCGTAGTTAGTGGACACATCTGAAAATCAATCGATATTTTTGAACAGCCACTGAAAATCCAACAAACCATGAGTGCCACGTGGATGAGGATCTGGATCCGGGGACCAACCTTCTTGAGTTTGGATGGGAGATTTGTCTGGAATAAAATCGATAATTGATTGGATAAGATCGTATGGTCTCTTACAGCGTTGACGGCTAGAAAGAATCGGTCGTTGGTAGATGCCTGGGAAGGATCCGGCGACGAGCACGATTATCGATAACCCGATGAAGGGAACTGCAAGAATTAGATTGATTAGACAATTTGGTGAGACAAGCCAAAAAGCCTAAAAAACAAACTTACTTATAGAATGACTTTTGGTCATATCTACGAATTTGACAACTCGATTATTGTCTTTAGTTGATATCGAGCGATAGGTATATCAGACTGATTTGTGGATCTTAGAGCTTATGGTAGGGGGGGGGGAGTGTCATCTATGCTAATAGGTTATTGGGGTGCCAGGTTTCGAAATTTTAAAGCGTAAAATTAAAATTTAAAATTTCGCGTGAATAATTTGCGTTGAATAACAAAAAGGACACAAAAAGTCAGTTCAAAAAGTCGTTTACAACTAAAAAAATCAATACGAATTGCTAAAACTCACTGTTCTTGTTCACCATTGCTTTTTCGATAGTTGAAAATCCACGGAAAACCTCCAGATATATCTAGATATACTGATTTCCACTTTCTATTCAACAGACGGTTCGATGTGGCATGTGACACGTGGCAACACGTGACGAGTTACCCGACGAAAAGATGTTACACGACAAAATGAGATCACGTGAATTTTTCGTTTTTTTTTTCAAAATTTTCCCAAATTTTGTTTCAAAAAATAAGAAAAAATAGACATAAAAAATCAAGAAATTTGAAATGCCAGACAGTTATTTTATACCTCTGAATTTTTGATTCCCTGAATTTCTTAATTCTCAAGATTTTTGGTGTTTCTGAAGCTCTGAATCTAGATTCTCTGAATTTCCAGTACTTTGAATTTCCCGATTTCGATTCACTTATTTTTGAAACTGTTCGAATTTCGAATTTTCGAACTTCTGGATTTTCGGATTTCTGAAACATTGGTTTCCAAAATACAAAAAATCATGTATTCGTAAAATTGTGAATCCTAAAAGTTTGTCAACTCGGAACTTTAGAGTTCCGGAGGCCGAAAAAATGAAAAAGGGCAAACTCGGAGATTTTGAAATTCGAAAATTCAAAGATTCAAAGATTCAAAAAGTGAACAACTCGAATTGTAAAGTTGTGAATTTCTAGATACCGACAAATAAGACTCTTGGAAGTTCGTTGTTCGCAAATTATCGAATTTCTTCTTTTTTTGAAAAAAAGGAATATTTCCAGAAACTTTTTATTTCAAATTTTTCTGAAAATCGAAAAATCAACCGATTTTTCTGGAAAATCTAAAAATTGAATTTTTTGAATTCCCATTATTTTCTGGGCCAAAAATGACAAATTTTTCCAAACTGTTAGGTCAAGAAACATCGCTTGGAAATACAATTCAACTTGCGGAAAACTGAAACAAAAACATTTCACTCATAGAATATTTTATTCTACCAACTACAGATAGCTTTTACTATAAAGACCATAAATCCCAGTTCTCAAATCTTCTCGGATCTTGTTTTTGGTTTCGCACAGTTCTCTGAAACTGGTGCAGCGGGAGCTGGAGCAGCAGGAGTAGGATCTGCAGCAGAAGAACGTTGATCTGAAAAAAACATTTGTATTTAGCTGTTTGAATCGTATTTTTGCCTTCTTGCTCCTTGGAAATACGTCGTTTGTTCTTATAATGACGACGTACAAGGTAGAATCCAGCACCAGTCAAGCCAAGGACCACTGCTCCAGCCAGTGCAGCACCCAAATAACTGAAAATTATAAAATTCGAAGGGTTCAAAAAAAGGAAAAAAAAAAACTCACATTGATAATCCATTTTGTTCGTTTACAACCACCGACTGAGTTAAGCTTGAATTGTGAGGAGCTGTCAGGTTTTGAGCAGGTGGAGCCATTGCAGATGAAAAGCTCGCAAAAAACAATTCCATCTCGTCCAGTGAATCTGCCGATTTCCCAATGGCTGACTGGTGGCTAGCATAGTCCAGACCCATAGAATCCAATGAGTCGAGTTTTGATTTGAATTCCAAAAGTTCCGTTTTCTTTTTGGAAGAGGCCTTTGACAACTTCTCAACTGATCTTCCAAGCGCTCCGAAATCCAAAGATAGTCCATTGATCGACTTTGCAAGAGTGAAATCCAGAGACGTGAGATTCGAAGAGTCCGAAGCTTCTGCAGAAGACTTGATCCTATCCACTTCTCGATAGAAATCGGTCAGTTTTGTATCCAATCCATCCAGTTTATTCAGATTCTTTTCATCTTCTGAATCCAGATTCTGGCTGACACTTGAAGTTTCCTTCAACACCAAATCAATATCCGTCTTGTCCAGAGTCACCTTTCTATCGGATGCCAATTTCAGACTTTTGAAGACAAGCGTTGATGATCCCAGAATGAACGAATTATTCCGAACCTTAGGAAGCTTCATCAGTTCCGTGTTCTCCTTTGATTTTGCTGGCTTGAAACCACTGACAAACGTCTTCAGAGCATTCAGCTTTTCTTGGAATTTGGGAATTTGACCGGTCACTTTTTTGAAGTCGCCAAAGTTTGGTGGAAAATTCCTGAGGCTCTGGATAGTGGAGATGGCAGGTTTCAGAAGCTCGACCCCTTTGCGACCTCTCAATTCCTTCATTTTTTCGAAGAACTTGGACAGGCCAGTGGTAAACTTGTCGATTTCAGGAAAACCAGTTTCAATATCCGCCAAAAGTTGATCGAAGGATTTTAAATTACTGATAACGAACAAGGAAGGTTTGGCACTCTTGATAAGATTACGTATATCTTGTGCATCCTGGCTTTTCTTCAATTGGTCCCGTCTTTCGATGCTCTTACTCATATCAGTGAAATCTGTGATTTCCAGTGTTTTATTGATCTTGATCTGATACTCCTCGGAGACCAAAGTCTTGTAGACTGTGACCACTTCGTCGAATGCATCCAATACATCGGAGAGCGTCTTGATTTTGGGGAAGAAGTCATTAAACGCCTTGGAATTGTCGGCTTTCATGTCTTTATCCCTGACATCGATCCTAATTTCTGAAGCATGTGATACGAGATCGACAAACGAACCAGAGAGCTCTGACAATCTCACAGCATGATCGATCACTTTGGATAATACCGTTTGAACTCCAGAATCGAATCGACTCAAATCGGAAACTTCTCGAGTTATCTTGGCCAGAGATCGAATCGAATCGAGTACCTTGACGAGAGCATCCGATTGTCCCTCCACCGCTTCTTTCACCCAGTCATCTTTCAAATCAGAGAACACCACATCAAGATCATTGAACCCATTTGAGAATCCAGGAGTTTCAGACAGTTTTCGACTCAAACGAATACGTTGATGAGACTTCAAAATAATTTGATCCAGGACTCGAAATGTGGAGAGATGCTTCTCGGAGTTTTCTGCTATGGAATCCAAAGCCGTCAAGTATCCTTTAACCATTTCCGTAGGTGACTCGTCCTTGTCAATATCATATTCAGAAACAAGCGAATCGTTCAGAAACGCGGCAATAGCCTTCTGAATTCCAAATATAGGTTTGAAGATCTCATCAGGTTTTCTGAGTTTCTTGTAGTCGATAGACATCGCGAAATCCGTCAAATTCACACTTTTGATCAGAATCAAGTTAGTGCGAAGGGATGGAAATACAGTGAAAATCGAATCAGGAAGCTTCAGAGTGTCCATTTGGTCAAAAAATTCAAGGGATTGGTTGAACTTGAACCAGTCATTGAAAGCTATGTTCTTCGCTTTCAAAGCTTTGACCTCCTTTAAATAGGCTTCTTTTCCTTCAATCTTAACATTGTTTTCGATTCCCTCCGTCTCTTCCAACATCAATGCATACATCAGGAATCGCTTCTCAATCCGTTCAGCTTCTTTGAAACCATTTTTGAGAACTTCTGGAAGTTTTTCCATTTCTGTGACCAATGTCTGGAGTTCGTCAGCGTTGATCTTGTTGATATCGTCCGGAGAAACAGATTCGAAGTTGAGAAGTTCCGAAATGAGAGTATCGATTGGAATGGAATGATTGGCGAGACCTTGTTGGAGAGCAATTCCATTGATGACACGGGAGATCTTCTCCATTCTGTCGACCATCGTTTCGAAGGGATCTGCAAAAAGATATAGACTAGGAAAAGTTACTCAAAAAAGCAAACAGGGCCCTGCCGGGTTTTCATAATTTGAAATTTTTTTTGTCAAAAAAATATACATCTTTGACTTTGTAGCCAAGTATCTCATTTCCTGAGGAAGATACAAAAAAGAAGGCAATTGATAAAATGTTGGTGATATTATGATGAACATTAGGAAAAGCGGCAAGGGAAGAATTCGTTTCCTACTGAAACATATAATTTTTGGGTACTGTTGCAAATTTATGCAAAAATTCGGTTCAAAAAAACTAGAAGTCCTGGTGGCGCCTTCTATCACAAGGGCCTTCAATTAGAGGGGCCCTCCTATCTATTTCCATCTATTTTTTCGACAGTTTTTATCAAAAAGTTCGGTGAATTAAACAAAATTAAACGAAATCTTTACAATTTCTTAAAAATTTAGCAATTTTCTATTAAATAGGGTCCTTCTATTAGAGACTCTTCTATTAAATGGAGCCCTTCTAATACAGGTTTCACGGTAATAGCCGAAACTCGGTTCAGAGGAACCAAAGAGAGACCCTTTACTAACCATCAGAAGCCCTACGAATGCGGTGGTGGTCAGAGTTGGCGTGGGCGGAGTCATCGGAATGGGCAGAGGCGTAATCGGACGTGTCAGAGGAGTGGATATCGGATGGAGAGTGGGCGGAGTCACTTGAATCAGGTGGATGCTGGTATGGATCGTAGTTGGTGGACACATCTGAAAATCAATCGATATTTTTGAACAGCCACTGAAAATCCAACAAACCATGAGTGCCACGTGGATGAGGATCTGGATCCGGAGACCAGCCTTCTTGAGTGTGGATGGGAGATTTGTCTGGAAAAATCGATAATTGATTGGATAGAATCTTCTGGATGGACTTACAGCGCTGACGGCTAGAAAGAATCGGTCGTTGGTAGATGCCTGAGAAGGATCCGGCGACGAGCACGATTATCGATAACCCGATGAAGGGAACTGCAAAAATAGATTGATTAGCCAATTTGGCCAGATAAGCCAAAATAAGCCCAAAAAACAAACTTACTTATAGAATGACTTTTGGTCATATCTACAAATTTGACAACTCGATGTTTGTCTTTAGTTGATATCGAGCGATAGATATATCAGACTGAATTGTGGATTCTAGAGCTTAGGGGGTAGAGGGGGGGGGGGGTGCCATCTATGCTAATAGGATAGTGGGGTGCCAGGTTTTGACTTTCTTAGCGTAAAAAAAATCCCAGAGTTTTCGCGTGGGTATTTACGTTAAATCAAAAAAGAAGTCAAAAAATCCATTAATTAGGTCATTAACAACTAAAAAAAATCAATAAGAATTCCTAAAACTCACGGTATTTGTTCACCATTTGCTTTTTCGATAGTTGAAAATTCACAAAAATACCTCTAGATACTGATTTCCACCTTCTATTTACCTGGCGGTTCAATGTGGCATGTGACACGTGGCAACACTTTGAAAACGTTAAAACATGAACCACGTGAATTTTCACGTTTTTTTTTTAAGTTTTCACCTAATTTTATCGATTTTTCTCTGTTTCTAGAATGACCTAGAAAACTCAACCTGCGAAAGTTAGGGCACTATGTTAAAATGGCCTAGAAGTGGTGGCCTAACTTTCGCAAGTAGAGATTTCTAGGCCACTAACTTTTTTGGCCAAGAAATGATCTGATATTCGTTTGGTGTGACTTCTAGGCTATTTTGAAGTGGTGGCCTAACTTTTGCAAACTGAGTTTTCTAGGCCACCAACTTTTTTGGCCTAGAAATGATGGGATATTCTTTCGGTATAATTTCTAGGCTATTTTGAGATGATGGCCTGACTTTTGCAAGTTGGGTTTTCTAGGCCACCAACTTTTTCGACCTAGAAATTACGTGATATTCATTTGGTATCATTTCTAGGCCATTTCGACATAGTGGCCTAACTTTCACAAGTCGGGTTTTCTAGGCCACTAACTATGTTGACCTAGAAGCCACTCTATCTTTTTGGCCTAGAAATAGAATACTGTAGGGGCCCCAAATTTGAACTTTTAGCAGTTTCCTACTCTTCAAAACTCAGCTAGCTCAATTCAGATATCAAATTCGAATTCCCTACAAAATTTGACCCTTGGAGGACTTTTTCTCGAGTCGCTAGCTAATTTTTGATTTTTTGGGTTACTGTAGCCGCAAACAAATGGCGAGAATTTCAAAAAAAAAAATGTTTTAGACCTAAAAAACAAAAAATTCTACGATTTTGATTAAAAATGAAAAAAGTTCGTACTAGTCTGTGAATAATGTGTTTCCAGAAAAATCCAATCAACTTTTTTCGATTCGCCAGACTTTCGGGGGGTAAGTGTTTTAATCATTCATTTTCGCCCACATATCTTTCCAGACTTTTTTTTCAGAAATTTCCCCCCTTGTTCTTTTTTCGAATTTGTTTTAATTTTCGAACATTTCAGATGTCCCCAAGAGATCAAATCGTTCAAATCGAGAGTGCAGGAACTCCAATCATCGGTTTGAACCCATTCAATCCACCGAGAAACTTCGAGAATGATCCAGAAATCATGACTGAAGGCGAAATTTGCTGCCATGCCCTGTTTCTCTGCGTCCTCTCACTCTTTTTTGTCATTATTGTATCTGCTATTGTCAAAATTATTGATCCATAGCTAATAAATCGATTTTTTAACTTGAAAATCTGTCAAAAACATTGAAAAAATTCAAATTTCTCGCCATAAATTTTTAATTTTAGCAGTTTGCTACCCTTAAAAACTCATCTAGCTCAATTTAAGCATCAAATTCGAAATCCTCACGAAATTTGACTCTAAAACCGTTTTGTTTCAATTCGCTAGCTCAATTTTGTTTTTTCGGGTTACTGTAGCCGCAAACACCACACCGAACACCACATCTTACGACACTTCGTCTAATCTAGCTGGTTTTTCGCGACTAGGGGTAGTTTTACGTGGGAAATTCGAATTTCACAGTAATTTTTAGTCTGGATTACTGCAGGAGCTCAAAATTCTCGAAATTCTAGCATTTTTCTACCCTTCGAAACTTATCAAACTCAATTCAAGCATTGAATTCGAAATCCTCACAAAAATTTGACAATGAAAGCCTCTTTTTCCGAGTCGCTAGCTCATTTTTGGTTTTTCGGGGTACTGTAGCCGCAAACACCCCTCGAAACAACATATCTTACGACACTTTATCTAATCTTGCTCTTTTTTTGTGTCCTGGGGTAGTTTTACGCTCGAAATTCGAATTTAATAGCGATTTTTAGTCTAGATTACTGTAGGTAACCAAATTTGAAACTTTTCGCTAATAAATCGATTTTTCTCCCGGAAATCTGCTCAAAAAGACATCATTTTCTCTTTTTCATCATTTTTCAAAATTTGAGACAATATTTTGAAAATTATTTATTAGAATAATTACAATGTTTTTAAGTTAGAAGATAGAATACGATTTTTTAAAATATCGATTTTATTGATTTTCTAGGTGGATGGTGAGGATGAGTGCTCCGAAATCTCCACATCTGATTTTCGGCGGCAAATAAAGTATTCTGGTACAATGATAGAAAGTTCTCGACGACGAAGAGCCTGGAAAACTCAGAATATAAAAAAATTAATTTCTAAAAAAATTAAAAATGTTGACCTACCTGAAAAATGTGCAATATACGTATAAAGATGCAAATTGGAGTTCGGGACCGTACCCGGAAAAAAGCGAATTAATGAAAAAAAATGTTTTAATTAATTTATAAATTACAAATTAGGTATAATTAGGTTTAGGTATACATACAAATTGGCATGCTAGAAAATTTGGCACAAAAGGAGATTTTTCTAGATTCTGGGGATTTTCGGTGAAGTTAAAGTGCGGAATTTGAATTCAGAAGGTTAAGAGCTTCAAAATGAGTATAATCATGACCTACTTTCAAGAATTTCGGAATTTCGGACCCCCTATGCACCTTTAAAGTCGAAATTTCCAGTTTTAAAAATACGGTAACTCTTTTCATTTTGCTCCAAAATTTATGAAACTACTACCATTGAATTTGTCAAATCAAAGGCTTCAAAATAAGTATAATCATGACCTACTTTTGAAAATTTTTCCATTTCTTAAAATTTGTGGGACCCTACGATGAAGAGTCGCAAACTACCGTAACTTGCTTAGTTTTGCTCCAAAATGGAAAATCACAAGAACATCGCATTCCACATGACATGAGCTTTGAAATGAGTATAATCATGACCTATTTTCAAGATTTTCGAAATTTTGACCCCCTCTGCGCCTTTAAACTCGAAATTTCAAATTTAAAGGAACATTGTCGAGTTTGGGCTCATTTTGACGGAAATTTCATGGTAAATTCAAATATCGCAATTTCGTTCCCCGAAAACCCTCCAGAATCCCAAAAAAAAGCCCATATTAAACATGCGTATTTCTGGGTGATAAAGAAAATCGCCTGCGGACACATTTTGGTGATATCGAAGCAATAGTTTGTAGTAAATTGCATGTAGTCGTTGATGGTGATGACGTGGAATTGTCTGGATTTGTACTGATTCCATTCGTACGTATAACAGCCAACGAGTGCCGAGAAGCCATGCGATTTTTTGTGGCTTTTGCCGTTTTCACCTGGGTTAAGTCTTGTTTCGTTTCGACTGAAAGCGAGACGCCTGAATCTTCTCCGGAGATTGAGTGCTGTCCGTTGATAGCCTAAAATTGAAGATTTTCCAGAAAATTCCACACATTTTAAGACAAAAATTATAAAAATCGGTTGGGGAATCGGGAAGTTATGAAGATTTTTGAAAAAACTAAAATTAAAATAAAATTTCATATTTCTTTAAAATCGAATCCAAATTTTGATCATTTTGAATTTTTGAATTCAGCAAGTCAAGAGCTTCAAAATGAGTATAAACATGACCTACTTCGGAAAACATATCGTTTTTGGGTCCCACCACGAAAACTACTGTAACTCCTCTCAGTGTGCTTCAAAACTTGTAAAAATTACACTATTCAACTTGTTTTAAAAAGTGCTTTAAAATAAGTATAATCATGACATACTTTTGAAAATTCTGATTTTTGGACCCCCTATGCGCCTTTAAAGTCAAGTTTTCGAATTTAAAGGAACATAGTCATGATTATACTCATTTTGAAGCCCTCCACTTGCTGAATACAAAAATAATAATAATTTGAAGTTGTCATCGAAAATAAAGCCAGATACAAGGAAAGCAGGTTTAAGCCAAAAATAGGATTTTTTTGTAAAACTACCGTATTCCATTCATCTTTGAGGTAAACTCACATTTTTTGATGAATCAGAATTTGACATGTTAAGAGCTTCAAAATGAGTATACTCATGACTATGTTCCTTTAAATTTGAAATTCTGAGTTTAAAGGCGCATAGAGGGGTCCAGATTTTGAAATTTTCGAAAGGAGGTCATGATTATACTCATTTTGAAGCACTTTTTAAAACAAATTCAATGGTATATTTTTAACAAAATTTGATGCAAAATTGACAAAGTTACGGTAGTTTCAATTTTTTTTGTGGTGGAACCCAACAATTTTAGGATCATAACTTCACTATTTCCCCTCGATTTTGGACTCAAAATTTTTGGATTTTCTTAGAAAAAATATTACTGTACCTGTTTATTGCTCTTCCTAATTGCTCCCGACTCACAGTAGCCCACTTTCATTCGATCGATAATAAAACGAAGGACCTCTCTCCACAGGATAATTGCAGAGTCGATTTCAGCAAATGACATTTCTTTGTGTTTTGTGAATCTGGAAAATCTGAAATTTTTTTCAGAAAAAATTTCAAAAAATTTTTGAAAAAATCTTTTTAAAAATTTCAAAAATTTTCTTACTTATTATGAGATTTCATTGCTTTTCTGAAGTGAAAAAGCACGCATTCTTTGAACACCGACCAGTAATGTGCGCTGAAAAAAAAATCGATTTTTCTAGAAATTTTCAGAAATTACTGTAATTTTTTCACCTGAATCCCAATTGCTCCTCGTGTTTTGCATGGATTTTCCCCAAATTCAAAAATACCGCATCTAGCTGAGATGGATCGTCCAAATGGGTCATTGTGGACTCGATGACCTGGAAAATGTGGAAAATTCTGGAAAATTCTAGAAAATTCAAGCCAAAAATCGTCAAAAACGGTTGAGTTACCGAAATTTGTTATTTTGAAAAAACTGTTTCTACCGTATCTCTGCCAATTTTTGTTGGAACTCGAAAATTATGATATACTTGAATTTGGCCCGTTAAGAGCTTCAAAATGAGTACCCACAAGCCAATGTTCCTTTAAATTTGAAATTTCGACCTTAAAGGCGCATAGGGGGACCGAAATTTCGAAATTTTCCAAACCAGGTCATGCTTATACTCATTTTGAAGCTCTTAACTTTGCAAATAAAATTCAATTAAAATTTTTGAGTTTAACTCAAAATCAAAGGAATTACGATAGTTTTACTGATTCTCAAGTTTTTCGCTGAAACCTTGTTTTACTCATATCTCAGTCAATTTTTGTTAAAACTCAAAAATTTTAACATATTTGAAATTGCCGTGTTGAGAGCATTCAAACGAGTATAATCATGACCTACTTTTAAAATTTTCAAAATTTTGCCCCGTTATGCGCCTTTAAACTCAAAATTTCAATTTTAAAGGTACATAATCATGATTATACTCATTTTGAAGCTCCAAACGGGCCAAATTCAAATCTATCACTCATACCTGCAAAAACCGAACCGCATGGAAGATGAACTCGTTGCTCTTCTTGTCTTCTCTAAAAAATTATGAAAATTTTTGAAAATCTACAGTACCCCCGAAATCCTACTTGTAATCTTTCATCATGAACGAGAACATTAGCTTCGCGTCGGGCGCTTGTTCAAAAATCATTTGAAATATGTTCACAGCCACTTGTTGCATGTCTCTGAAAACTTTTAATTGGCCAATTAAGTTTTTAATTAGAGAAATTTACTTGGAAACAATTCCCCATGACTTGTTGAGAATTTCTCTGTCTATTGGAGTGAGATGGGATAGGGATTCCATCTGAAAAAAATATAAAAAAAATGGTTAATTAGCGTTAATTAGGGTAATTAACGAAAAATAAAATTTCAGAAAAGTAGGTCATGATTATACTCATCTTGAAGCTCCTGACAAATGAAGTAGATTAATGCAGTTTTCATAGAAATTGGAGCAAAACTGACCGAGATACGGTAGTTTGAATGAGTTTCGTGGTGGGACCCAAAAAATGAAAATTTCTCAAAAGTGGGTCGTGATTATACTCATTTTGAAGCTCCTGACAAGTGAAGGACATTGATGCAATTTTCATAAAAATTGGAGCAAAACTGACCGAGATACGGTAGTTTGAATGATTTTCGTGGTGGGACCCAAAAAATTAAAATTTTTTCAAAGTGGGTCATTATTATACTCATTTTAAAGCTCTTGACAAATGACGCTTGAAAATATACTTCTCACAAAATTTGAAAAAAAAACTAGTCGAGATACGGTAGTTTCATTTTTCATGACTTTTCGTGGTGGGACCCAAAAATGAACTTTTCAAAATTTCTCAAAAGTTAGTCATGATTATACTCATTTTGAAGCTTTTTAAAAATCAAACCCAATGATACTTTTTAAAGAAAGTTGAAGAAAAACTGACCAAGATACGGTCATTTCAATTTTGAGGACTTTTCGCGGTGGGAACCCAAAAATTGCCAAAAATAAAAATTTTCAAAAGTAGGTCATGATTATACTCATTTTGAAGCTCCTGACAAATGAATTGTAATAATATAATTTTCAGAGTTATTAAATCTAAACTGACCGAGATACGGTAGTTTCAATTTTTTCAAAAAATTTCAAAAAATAATTTTTTTTTAATTTTCGAAAAATTTTGGATTTTTTGAGCTAAAAACGTGCAAAATCAAAGAAAAAAGTGTTTTATGAGAATCAAAAACTATTTTTTCTCCTATAATTTATGTATATTTTGGTCCTCAAATGTATAATTGTCCTATTTTTTCTAGGAAATTCTAGAAGTTTTTTTTCTTGGAGGAAAAGAAAAAAACACATAAAAAGAAAATAATGAATTTTAGAGTCATTTTCAGAAAAGATAAATTTTCAGACAAAAAAGAATAGGAAAAAAACAATTTGAGAAAAAAAATGGGACCACTTTTCCCAGTAGAACAAATTTTTTAGAATTCGTCAGCCATTTTTTCATACATCCTAAGAAATAGAATTCATGAATTATTCTTAAAATTCTTAAAATTTATCCTGAAAACAAAAATTCAAGGGCAATTTTTCAATTTTTGGTCTGGCTCATAAATTTTGAGCCGGAAAAAAATTCCAAAAAAAAAAAATTTTTTTCGGGAAAGACAAAATTTGACAGCTGTCAAAACCTTCGTTCTTTATTTATTTATTGAAATATTCCCCCACCCCCTTTTTTGGGGGGAAAAGACCAGAAAACTAGAGTTTAGGGACCCAAAATTAGTTTTTTCGTTGGAATTTTTGTAATTTTCAGACATATTTTTGATTTTTTAGCTTTGAAAGTTATATAGTTGAATTTAGCTTGATGTGCGCTTCAAAATGAGTATAATCATGACTATATTCCTTTGAATTTGAAATTTGGAGTTTAAAGGCGCATAGGGGGTCCGAATTTTGAAAATGGAGGAAAGTAGGTCATGATTATACTCGTTCTGAAGCTCTCAACGTCAGAAAATTAACAATTCAAAATTTTCGAGTTTGAGAGAAAATTGACCGAGATATACCCTTTTCAGCTCCACTTTTAAAGGCGCAAAAGGGGGGGGGGGGGTGTTCAAACACCAAAATTTTCAAAAGTGGGTCATGATTATACTCATTTTGAAGCTCTTAACGTCAGAAATTCAAACTTTGTAAAATTTTCGAGTTTGAACAAAAATCAATCAAGATACAATCAAAAAACTACAAACAACACATGCACAAGACTGCAAAAACTGCGGTATTTCCTTCAATTTTGAAGGAAACTTAAATTTTTAAAAATATTATGTTTTCAAATGTTAAGAGCTTCAAAATGAGTATAAACACGGCTATGAAAAAAAAAATTTAAAATTTCAAGTTTAAAGGCGCATAGGGGGTCCAGATTTTGAAATTT
Source organism: Caenorhabditis nigoni (assembly GCA_027920645.1). Classification (NCBI taxonomy): domain Eukaryota; kingdom Metazoa; phylum Nematoda; class Chromadorea; order Rhabditida; family Rhabditidae; genus Caenorhabditis; species Caenorhabditis nigoni. Next base: position 2,493,724 of record CP115866.1, on the reverse strand, counting down.
TTCAAAAGTAGGCCATGATTAGACTCATTTTGATGCTCTCTACGTCAGAAAAACAAAAGTGTAAAAAAGAGTTTGTTTCAGCGAAAACTGACCGATACACAACCTTTTTGGATCCACCTTTAAAGGCGCATTAGGGGTCGAAAATGACACTCTAGGAAAGTAGGTCATGGTTATACTCATTTGAAAGCTCTGAACACCAGAAATTCAACTATCTTAAAATTTTGGAATTTGAACAAGAATCAATCAAGATACAATCAAAAAACTACAAAAAACACTGACACAAGACTGCAAAACTACCGTATTTCTTTCAATTTCGAGATAAACTGAAATTTTTGAAAATATTCGAGTTACTCATGTTTTGAGCTTCAAAATGAGTATAATCATGACTATGTTCCTTTTAATCTGAAATTTCGACTTTAAAGGCGCATAAAGGGTCCGAATTATGAAATTCTCAAAAATAGGTCATGTTTATACTCATTTTAAAGCTCTCAATTTGACGAATTCAAAACTTTCGAAAATTTATAATTTGGACAAAAACTAAGCGAGTTACGGTAGTTTGAAATGTATAAAGCGCCTTTAAGCTCGGAACTTGAACATAAAAAATGTCACACTTTTTCCCCAAATATTGGGTTTCAAGATAAATGGGACGTCAGCAAAAATTTCTGGGTTTTGGTCCATCTGAACACTTTTGGGATCAAAACTCAAAAAAACATTTTTGAGGAGCTGTGAAATGGATTTTATGTGAAAAATGAGCAATTTCAAATTTCTAGAATGCTCCCCAAGGGGGAAATTTTTAAGATAAGGAACTTTTTTGGCTTCAGAAAACCTAAAATCTTGAATTTTCAATTTTAAATTTTAAAAAATCTTCCAGATTCTAAAAAATCGTAAAAAATAGAAAAAAAGAAAAAAAAATTGAGCCTCAGGGTGTTTTAAATGTAATTGAAGGTAATTGGCAATTTCAAAAAAAAAGGGAAAAAAGAAGCTTTTCCTTTTTTTTCCATTTTGTTTTCCCCCGCTCTCTAAAGGATTAAGTGGGGAAAATGGAATTAGGTTTCCCCTCCCCGCAAATTAGAAAAAATAAATTTTAATTGAAAAAATAAGTACCTTGTGACCAACGCGACACTATAAAAAGAAAGCAAAAAAGAAAACAAAAGAGTAAGCCGTATGCGGGGCTCGAACCCGCGACAACCAGATTAAGAGTCTGGTGCTCTACCGACTGAGCTAACCGGGCGGCGAGGGAGAGTAGAGGCGAGTGCGTATAAGAATAGGGGGGTGGCGGGCAGAGGAGAGGGCAAGGAGGGGGAGGGGAGGGCGTAATGGTTAAGGAAATTCGGGTTTTTCGATTAGGCCGACTATGCTATTTTAGGCCGTTTTAGGCCGTTTTTCTATGTTTTTAGGCCTGAAATCTTGAAAAAAAGAGCTAAAACTCCAAAAAATTCATTAATTCACATAGAATTTGAATAAGGAATTGAATAAAAGTCAAAGGAATGTCTCTGAAGAGATATGCAACACAAAAATGGAATTATTGGAGACAAAGAGACAATGAAAAATTGAAAAATTCAGCAAAAAAAAGAAGAAGTGGTTAAAATTGAATTTCAGGGACAAAAGAAAGGAAAAATTGTGTTTTGAATGAATTAGCACTTTACAATTCCTAGCAATGTGTCCAGCCCCAAAATCGATCCCTCATCTTTTCCTTCATAAATGTTATCCCCTTGAAAACCGCCGAATGTCGCGTTGGCAAAATCCACAACTTTGATTCGGACCAGATTTTCGATTGGCGTCGATTCTAGAAAATAAATTAGGATTTTTTTGGGTTCTGAAAGGGTTTTCGGGAGATGAAACCGCGAAATTTGAATTTATCACGAAATTTCCTTTAAAATGAGTATAAAGTTGACCATATTCCTTTAAGTTTGAAAATTCGACTTTAAAGGTGCATGAACCCCGCATGGGGTGGACCCAATTTCAAAGTAACGGAAAGTAGGTCATGATTATACTCATTTGAAAGCCCTCAACATCAAAAAATTAAATCTGTTAAAATATTCAAATTTGAACAAAAACTGAGCGAGTTACAGTATTTTGAACATGTTTAACAATAAGAAAATGGTAGAACTACCGTAACTCTGCCAGTTTTTGAATGACCGAAAAATCATTTGAATTTTGTGTTTGGCAGGTTAAGAGCTTCGAAACGAATATAAACACGACTAGATTTGGTGAAGTTTGAAATTTCGACTTTAAAGGCGCATAGGGGTCGGAAATTTGAAAATTTTGGAAAGTAGGTCATGATTATACTCATTTGAAAGCTCTTAACGTCAGAAAACCAAATTAATTAAGTGTTTTGGGTTTGGAGAAAATCAGACCGAGTTATAGCCTAAAACATCCTTTAGAGTACACCTTTAAAGGCGCATAAGGGGTTCAGAACTTGAAAATTTCAAAAGTAGGTCATGATTATACTCATTTTGAAGCCCTCAACATTACAAAATCAAATATATTAAAATTTTCAAGTTTGAGAACAAACTGAGCGAGATATGGTCCAAACAAGATGCACTTTCAAAGGCACGCGTTTCAAATCATCATATCTCGCTTAGTTTTTAACCGATTTTCAAAATCTTAAACTCAAAATGTAGCGAATTTTTTCTTTAAACATAATTTTAATTTTACCTGTAATTTCACTCTCAATAACAATGAGCAAACTGGCTCCAAACAGTCGAACCCCATCGGTTTCGTTTAGCACATCTCGAATCGCCAATAATTTCGTTTGTACCAATTCCAAAACACTCTCAGAAACATCAAAAAATTGTTGAAGTGCTAGAAATAGTTCCATTTTTCCCATTTGTCGTCCCTCATACTTATTGATTGATATCTGATTTTGGGACTCGGATGGTGGACGTTTCATTCCGCATAATCTGAAAATAAAGCTTTTAAAACTTAGATTTCGAAATTGAAAATAGTTACCGTATCCCAAGAGTCGCCGAAGTCGTCGATTGACACTTTGCAGTCATACATGCAATTTTGGCTACTGTAGCTTGATCGCCGTGTTGACGAGTGCCCAGCTTTAGGTCCAGAATTCGAGGAGACTTCATACGGTACGTCAAATCGGACAGGACAATGAAGTTTCTGGAAAATTTATAGATGTTTGGATTAGTCGTGTTTCAAGCTTCAAAATGAGTATACTCTTGACTATGTTCCTTTAAATTTGAACTAAATTAGAGTTTAAAGGCTCATTCTTATTTGTCAGAGCTTCAAACTACTGTAACTCGCTTAGTTTTTGTTCATATTTGAAAATGTTGGAAGAGTTTGAATTTGTCAAGTTGAGAGCTTTAAAATGAGTATAATCATGACCTACTTTTAAAAATTTTCAATTTCTAGACCCCTATGCGCCTTTAAAGGTGCATCTGACAGACTTGTTAGGACTATATCTCGGTCAGTTTTTTCTCAAACTCGAAAATTTTAAGTTATTTGATTTTTTGACGTCAAGGGCTTACAAATGAGTATAATCATGACCTGCTTTGAAAATATTCGAAATTTTGGACCCCTATGCGCCTTTAAAATCGAAGTTTCAAGTTTAAAGAAACATAGGCATGTTCATACTCATTTTGAAGCTCTTTATCTGGAAAATACAAAATTCAAAACATTTCACGGTTTGTGCGAAAACTGGCATAGTTACGGTAGTTTGAAAGTGCTTTACAGATTGCAAATGGAAGAAAATGTTCCAACCACTGTAACTCGCTTACTTTTCGACCAAATTGAAAAAGTTTTAGCCTTTTTGAATTTGTCAAATTAAGAGCTTCAAAATGAGTATAATCATGACCTACTTTCCTTGAATTCTATTTTTCGGACCTCGTATGCGCCTTTAAACCCGAAATTTCAAGTTTAAAGGAACATAGTCGTGTTTATACTCGTTTTAAAGCTCTTTTCCTCTCAAATCCAATTTTCTAACCCATTTCCCCTAAAAATCAAACATACTTTGACAATTTCCTCTTATTCAATATTGGCGATCCCTCAATGCTCTCCGGAATCACAACATTTTCCAGCTGATGCTGTCGACAATTCACACAACTATCCTCAAATGTGCTCACAGAGCTTCCTTGAATCGTGCTACAACATAATGGAGCAATGGATTTCAGGGATTTCGGCATTTTTTGATAAAAATACAGTTCCCGCTCGACGCACGGCTTCAGGAGATGTCCGTTGGGAAGAGATGTGAATGGGGTGTGACCGCCGACCTGGAATAGATTGCTCATTTTAATTTTAATTTTGATTTGAAAAACAGAAAAAATTCTAGAAATGCTGGTTTTGAAATCATTAAAAACAGGGGAAAACTGATCAAGAAAATTCTGTAATTTTTGTATTTTGTCCCATAACTTTCTTAAAACTCAACGCTTCCGGATAAAAGTTATATTTTTGAGATTATCTTGACAGGAGCTTCTAAATGAGTATATACACGCCTAGGCTCCGCCCACTTCGAATTTTGACTTTTAAAGGCGCATAGGGTGTCCGCAAAATGGAATTCCAGGAAAGTAGGTCATGATTATACTCATTTTGAAGCGCTCAACATGTTAAACTCAAAAATTCAAGAAAAATTGGGTTTACCCCAAAATTGACAGGGATACGGTAGATTGAATTTTTGAGTCAAAATGATGTCGAATCTTAAAAGTACCATAACTTTCTCAGTTTTCCTTCAAACTGGATTTTTCAAATAAATTCATGTTAACCGCGTTGAAAGCTTCAAAATGAGTCTGAACATGACCTACTTTTGAAAATTTGTTATTTTGGGTCCCACCACGAAAAGTCAAAAACTATCGTAACTCGCTTAGTTTATGTTCAAACTCAAAAATTTTAATTGCATTGTGTTTCTGACGTTAACAGCTTCAAAATGAGTATAATCATGACCTACTTTCGAAAAATTCCAAATTTCGGACCCTTTATGCGCCTTTAAAGGTGGGGGGGACAGGAGATTTTTCGGGGATTTTTTGGAGCCAGGGTATGCATTCTGACGTGACGGTGTACAACGCTTAATGCCACTCTGCGTACAGCTGTCGTCCTCACCCTTATGTATGCAATCGGGCTGCCGCTTTCTCTTTGCCCGCGTAGCTCAGTCGGTAGCGGCGCCGCACCCTCAATCCTCACCCCCACAAATTCAACTCCTCGAGGGGCATATTTAATCAGAATTTCGAGAACATTATTTTTTTCATGTCCCCCCACCTTTAAACTCGAAATTTCAAAGTTAAAGGAATATGGTCATGATTATACTCATTTTGAAGCTCTCAACGTGCCAATTTCAAATTTCACAATAATTTTCTAAAAAAGGTTACCTGATGGTCAAACGGCTTCAAAACATCCTGAACATTGACTGTCGCTCCATCCAGCGATGACGCTCGTTTTATATTTAAAACCATTTTTTGGGAATCTGAAAATTTGACAAATTTAGGGGAGAAAAACTACAAGATTTGTGAAAAATGACGAAATATTGTAAAATTCTATATTTTCTGAGGAAAAGCTGAGCAAACAAGTCTAAGACATCATTGGTAAATAAATAATGATTTTTAGAAGAAATTTCTGGCATTTAGAACCTATTTTCAGACCTAAAGAAGCCTGAAAAGCCTGAAAATCCAAAAAAAAAAAAAAAACAAAACAAAATTTTCCGAAAATTTTTTTGGAATTTCTAGACCAAAAATGATGCAATAGAGGTCAACATAGTTCGATTTTGAAGATTTTAGGCTTAAAATTTGTGGTTTCTCAGCCCAAACAGCCTAAAATCCAAAATTTAACATTTAAAGGAACAAGGGATCAGTGAGAAACGTGCGAAAAAGACATGTGCTCTGCCTGTCCCATCCCCGGAATTTCGGTCGGTTTGTATAGTAATTCGAGAGGAAAATCAACAAAAAAAAATGGAGAGAAGGACAAAATCAGGTGAGCAATTTGAACAATTCCCACACAAATAGACTCAGTGGAGACAATGAAATTTTGTGGTGGGAAACAATTTTTTTTAAAGAAGAGGATGAAAAAAAGAGGAATCAGGGGAGTTTGATCACTAGAACTACCGTAACTCAGTCAGTTTTTGTGTAAGCTTCAAAATTTTTGAATTTTCTTGTTTGGGAGGCAAAGAGCTTCAAAATGAGTATAAACATGCCCATGTTTCTTCAAATTTGAAATTTTGAGTTTAAAGGTGCATGAGGGGTCCGAAATTTGGAATTTTTCGAAAGTAGGTCATGATTATACGCATTTTGAAGCGCTTTCTAAAACAAACTGAATGATATACTTGTCACTGAGTTTGAAGCAATATGAAAGGAGTTACGGTAGTTTTTCATTTCTCCTGGTGAGATCCCACAAGTTGTAAACGAACATAACTCAGTCAGTTTTTGTGCAAACTTCAATTTTAACAATTTTGTAATTTGCAAGTTACGAGCTTTAAAATGAGTATAAACATGCCCATGTTCCTTGAAATTCGAAATTTCGAGTTTAAAGGCGCATGGGGGTCCGGATTTCGAAATTCAGGGAAAGTATGTCATGATTATACTCATTTTGAAGCTTTTAACATACTGAATTCGATGATATAATTTTCAGACTTTTTGGATGAAAACTAAGAAAGTTAAGGAGAGAAAACCAATAAACTATCTTAAAATTCGCACCTAGCTATCTCGACTAGTTTAAACACGATTTTCGAAATTCAAAAAATGACGTGAGTGAGTACAAGATGTACCTGAGGACTAGTCATACTACTATGAGGATCAATGAAACAAGAGGAAGAGGAAAAAAGCAAAAAACTTATGACTGCTAGACACACGGATTTTTGTTCTTTGTCAAACAACAAAAAAAGCGGACCCATCGTAAACCTGACGGCGGACCCATGGATGCTATGACAGATACAACTGATGGGGCGTGGGATGAAATGAAGATAGCAGGGAATCAAGAAACAACATGTGGTGTGAAGAGAGATAAAAAACGGGAGATCAAAATAGAAAATATTGACCCGAAATGAGGGTTTATAGTCTCAGAACAAGCTGGATTTTGATTTTCAGGCTTTTAAACCTATCTAACTTGTTTTGTCTTGTTTAGAGCTTTAAAATGAGTATAGATACGCCCATGTTCCTTTAAGTTCGAAATTTCGAGTTTAAAGGCGCATCGGGGTCCGAAAAATAGAATTCAAGGAAAGTAGGTCATGATTATACTCATTTGAAAGCTCTTAATGTCAGAAATTCGAAACTATTAAAATATTCAAAATCAGACAAAAACTGAACGAGTTACAGAAGTTTGAGCAAATTTACAAAAATTAGTTTTTTTTTTTGAAAAAAAATTTTGAAATTTTTCAAAAGAAGCGGAGATTTTTTTTTCAGAAATCAGCAATTTTGAAAATTCTAATATCTTTTCAAAGACTTTATATTCTGAGTCAACTATTCAAATGTGTTCTCTGAAAAATTTCAGAGAATTTCATAAAATTTCAAAAATTTCCTTATTTCCCATTTTTTTTTGCCAAATGACGCAGATGACTAATCCTATTAACATTATATGGGTGTCATTTGAAAAATGACTATGTAAATACACAGATCATGCGCCATTTTTGACATTTGAATATGCATTTTTAAGGTCAAAAAATGGAAATTTTGAAAAAAAACGTTTTTTCAATTTTTTTTTTGGTTTTTTTATCGGCAAAAAACGGAAAATGGAAATCGAATATGACTCATATGTATATTTTTATATTTTTGAGGCAAAAAACGCCCCAAAAATAGACTGAAAAAGTCAATAAAAAAGGAAATATTGTTGTCTGTCCGGATTTCCGGAAATCCAGATGTCTCAAAATTCGATAAATTGACCTTTTTCACACAAATTTCTGGAAAGAAAATCGATTTTTCAAAACTTTCCGGAGTTTTTGAGATTTCATAACCTAGAAAATATCGATTTTTCTAACAAAAAAATACGATTTTGAGGTTTTTCGGCAGAAAAATCGATAATTTACAGAAAAGGCTGAAAATATCTTTTACAATCTAAATTATTAATTTTTGATACGAAAAAAAGGTTTAGAAAATTAGCGAAAATTTTGGGATCTTTTTTTTCAGAAAACAATGTCTTTTTCGAAATTTTCAAAAAAAAAATCGATAAATTGCCCTTTTTTGAATAGAACATTTTTTTCGAAGAAGTTTCCGGAAAAATCGATTTTTTCCAAATTTTTCAACAATTTGGCAAATCTTTAAAGGATATGTTTCAGAAAAAAAATCCAGAAAAAATGAAAAACAAATCGATTTTTCGAATTTTTTTCTGAAAAAAATCGATAAATTTTAGAAAAAGGCTCTGAAAGTCTGTAAAACGGTTGTGAAATTGCTTTTGAATATTCTAGAAACCGTTATTCATCGAAATTGTCGGAAAATTTCAGAGAAAATTCAAATTCTGAAAAAAATCGATAATTCACAAAATTGGCTCTAAAATTTGTTCTAGAAGGTACTAGAAGCTATAATCGGATTTTTCGGAATTGCTGAAACTGGCGGATTTTTTAAAAATAAAAATTTTCCAAATTTTTTACTGGGTACAAAATCAGTAAAACTACAAAAAAATGTACTGATTCAGAAAAACAAAAAACCAGTTTTTGTATACATGTAAAAACATACATCAATATGATCAAACAACCATATTTCCTTCTTTTATCAAATTAAAAAAATTTCTGATTTGATAAGAAAAAAAAAACGGAAAGAGGCAATTTTTTTGAATTCATAAAAAATGTCTCTATTGTTTTATGACACTAAAATGAACTGGGAAAAGAGAAAAACAATGAAGACAATGCGCCTTTAAAATGGGAAAAAAAAAGAAGAATTAGAGAAGTGATTAGAGAATTAGAGAGCGAGAGAGATTAGAGAAAACGAAGGGAAGGGACTGGTTTTGCAATATGTACATGTACAGATGGCGGAGAGGGTGTGATTGATAAGGATAATTTATCAGTGTAATTGAAAAGTGTGAAAATCACGTGGGGAGACAGCTAGAGAAACGAGGGTGCATGGTTTCTCTGCGCCTCCGGCGCCCATCATGGGTCAGCCAAATTTAAAGGCGCCTAGCTCGGAAGCGACAAATGCTAGAATAAATGTGTAAACTACAAAAATGTAGCCCTTAAAATTTTACACATTTTGTTAGTCGACAAAATTTTAATATCTCTTACGGATTTGGAGATATGCGCCTTTAAACTTGATAGACCCGGCGTCCCTTCTCTACTGGGCGCAGGAAGGGGTCAACCAGCTTCAAAGGCGCATACCTCAAAAACTATAAATGCTATCAAAGTTTTGTCAACTACAGAAATATAGCTCATAAAATTTCCTACATTTTAGCTGTAGACGAAATATTTTTTGATTTTTTAGTTTTTGAGTTATGCGCATTTAAAGTGGGCATACCCAGCGTCCCTCTCTAATGGGCGCAGGTAGGGAGCAGCTGATTTTAAAGGCGCATATCTCAGAAACCAATAAAGCTATTAAAACTTTGTTAACTACAAAAATGTAGCCTATAAAATTTTACACATTTTGTTAGTTTATAACATTTTCATATCTCTCAAGGATTTGGAGCTATGCGCCTTTAAAGATTAGCCGCAGAGAGACGAAGAGAAGCGAGTGCGTCTCGCTTCTCTGCTTCTCTTCTCTCTTTAAGCTTTTATTTTTGAATTCCTTAAATTTCAGAGCCCTTTTTATAGACCCTTATTTGCAATTCTGATTAGGATAGTTAGAATATGGAAATTTGACAAAAAAAATTTTTATGCAATTTTTTCGAAAATTTCCAATATTCCAATTCTTTCCAATTCTTATTTTTCCTCATTTTCATCAAATTTAGACTTAAAATGTCTGAAATTTCATGGAAAATTTAAAAAAATTACTTAAAACCCAAAAGTTCCGGAAGAAAATTCTGAAAACCTTCAAAAACTCTAGAAGACTCTAAAAATTGTGTACAAATCGTTTCAACTAGCGCCAACTAGTACTAAAATCTGTGCTTATCTCAAGAGGAGCGTAAACATTACTAGGAAAATGTTCCATTTCTCACTCTCCGTTTTACAAGACACAGTGAGAGAGTATGGGAATCGAGGAGGGTGGGTTAGAGAGGCAGAGAAAGAAGGAGGAACCACGTGGAATAGGAAACGGAAGAGGGAGGGAATAGGAGGTGATGGATAGGCATCAGGTGATCTTAGAATTTTAAAGGAACATGATGAATGAGGTTTTAGCAAATGGAAAGAAAAAATATGAAGAAAAAGATGATAGAAAATGTGTTAGGTGTGAACCACAGGGTGGTCAGTTAAGGAGGATCAATCATCAGATACCTTTTAGAAAACACGGTTTATCTCAAAAACCAAGAATTCAATTAAAAATTGGTCAACTACAAAAATGTAGCCCTTCAAATTTTACACACTTTTTTAGTTAACAAAATATTTCTAGCCTTTTTAGTTTTTGAGCTATGCGCCTTTAAAGTGCGCAGATCCAGCGCCCTCTTTCTAACAGGTGGAGGTAGGGGCCAGCTAACTTTAAAGGCGCATATCTTAAAGACCGTGTGAGCTATCACAATTTTAACAACTACAAAAATGTGGACCATAAAATTTTACACATTTCACTGGTTAACAATTTTTTGATAACTCCAAAACTAAAAAAAGATACAGTAGTCCAAAGTTGAAGGTCCTTAAAAAAGAGAAGGAGAGATAGAGATGATGTTTGAACGACCCTATAGTCCCTAAAAAGGGACGGAATCTCAACAAAAAGGGGCGGAGTTTTCTATCAGTAACAATGTTTTATGATGTCCCAATAAGTCAATAATCTTAAGTGTGCATTCTTTCCTCCTTCACATGGCAGCGGATGATTTATGAAGTGCGGAAAAGGGGCGGGGCTTTCCAAGGGCGGAGCTAGCCAAATTTGTAAACTACAAAAATGTAGTTCTTTATCTTTTACAAAATTTCCTGATTGACAATGTTTCAATTACTTGAAAACTAAAAGAGTAACGTTAGCTGGAAGTTTAAAGGCGCCAGACGTCCATCCTGCTCTGTGTTCTGCTGAAAACGCGCTCTATCAAAAACCAAGCTAGCTATCAAAATTTTGTCAACTATAAAAATGAGAAGCGTTAAATTTTACACAATTCATCAATTGACAATTTTTGTGTAGCTCTTAAACTAGCCAAGATACAGTAGTCCAAAGATGAAGGTCCCAAAACGGATAGGTGCAGAGAAGCGCGCTTCTCCAGCCGTCTAACTCTCTTCATTTCAATGCTATCTTAAAATTTTGAAAATTGTAAATGTGTAAAAATTTATAAGCTCCATTTTTGTAGTTGACGATTTTTTGATATATTTTTTAGTTTTCGAGATTTTTCAGTTTTTTCAACTGGCACTTATTTTTCATTTTTTGAGGCAAGCAAATTGAAAACTTTATTATTACAAGTTATAGTAGCACCGGCAAGCTAATTACAGGAATTTTAAGGAAAAATTCTCTATTATTAAAAACAAAAAATGAGCAAAAAATTATTAATTAATTGAGGCAATTAAAAAATATTTGAATTGAGTCAATTTGAGAAAGACGGGGATACGGTAGGCTATGTTATACCCGTTTAAATAGTATTAGGGAATGCATAATTAGGTAATTAAGTGAAAATTGAATTAGAACTTCTTCAGCTCGTCATCATCGTTGGCACGTGGTGGATGGATGGTGTGGATCTGGAACAATTTTTGAGTTTTAACACTTTGAAACTAAAATTTTGAAACTTGAAACATTGAAATTCAAGTTTAGCACGTTGAGAGCTTCAAAATGAGTATAAACACGACTATGTTCCTTTAAACTTGAAATTTCAAGTTTAAAGGCGCATAGGGGGTCTGGAATTTGAAATTCTTCAAAAGTAGGTCATGATTATACTCGTTTTGAAGCTCTTTTCAAGACAAACTGATTGATATAATTTTCATCTATTATAAATCAAAACGAACGGCGTTACGGTAGTTTTCGACTTCGTGTTGGGACCGAAAAAATGATAAAATTTCAAACCCCCATAACTTTGTTCATTTCCAACCGATTTTTGTGGTTTTTAGCTTAAAATAAAGCTCATATGCTGTATTTTTTGAAAAATATTTTAAAAATTTAATAAACTCACATTTTGTCTCTGAATTGCACTTTGAAGAAGCGAAGGTCTCTCACGGACACTATTCGAGAATTCTCGCGTTGTGTCGTCTCGTTCCAAAGCGATGTCGGTTCGGTCGGTTGGCATGTCAATTCTGGAAATTTCAGATTTTTTGACATTTTCAGAAAAAAAATTTCAAAAAGGCAAAAAAATCGAAAATTCTTTTTTTTCGAAATTATTCTCTAAAAAAAAGTATCGTACCTATGCTCTTGTGGATCTGGCAGTGGTCTTCCGGCAAGTACAGTTTGTGCAGTTGCTCTTGTGATATTCTCCACGTCATACGGTCTTGGACCACTTCCCACTGAATTGATCATATAGGCACCTTCCATCACTCCAGATGTGTTTCGAGCGCGGCTGGAAAGAAATACGGTTTTTTGGGAGAACTGAACGATATAGAGAAATGTTGTTAATTACGAAAATGTATCTCTTAGAAGTTCACACATTTTGTTAGTTGATAACTTTTTGATAACTCAAAAAATGAAAAAGATACGGTAGCTGGAAGTTTAGAGACACCATATGCCATACGTGATGTGTGTCTTGCAGAAAACGCGCTCTATCGCAAAAACTACAACTGCTATCAAAATTTTGTAAATTACAAAAATGTAGCCCTTAAAATTTTACACATTTTTGTAGTTTATAGTTTTTGGATAGCGTTATCAGGAACAGAGATACAGAGTTTCAAAGCCAGAGCTCCCTTGGCACCGTTCCCTCTCTCTACGTCCCACGAGACGCAGACAGCAAGCGCGACTAGCTGACTGCGTCTTATGTTCAACGCGCTATATCTCAGCTTCTGTAAAAGCTATTACAAAACTTTTTACTAACAAAATGTGTGAAATTTTATGTTACACATTTTTGTAGTTGACAAAATTTTAGTAGCTTTTCCGGTTTTTGAGATAGAGCGCATTTACTGAGACACGCTTTTCTAGGTGGAAGGGAGCGGCGCCTAGAGGTTCTAAGTTTAAAGCGCTATATATCTCGGCTCCTGTTAAAGCTATCAGAAAACTGGACACTACAAAAATGTGTAAAATGTTAAGCTCTACATTTTTATAGTTGCCAAAATTTGAGTAGCTTTCCCGGTTTTTGAGATAGAGCGCGTTTACTGCAAGACGCAGAATAAGAGGTCAGACACCTCTTCTAAATTTCCAGCTACCGTATCTTCTTTAGTTGTTGAGTTATTACAAATTGTTAAATTAAGAAAATGTGTGAAATTCAATTTTCTACATTTTAGTAGTTTACAAAATTTTAGTAGCTTTTCCGGTTTTTGAGATAAATCTTGTTTACTTACCGCTTCGCACAAAACATGATCAATGCACAAATGAAGAGCAGCAATGCCACAAGAACCACCAATAGAATAATTGTAAGAAGAGTTTGTGGTCCCGCAGACGCATTTCCAGTTGATAAAAGTGAAACCGCAGAGATTTGCATCGGATGCAAGTCATCTGAATTCGCCATGAGCAATCGTCGCAGCTCATCTCTTCCAATCGGCTTCGAATTGTCCATTGCATACACAAACACATGACTTTTCTTATAATCCGTTTTTCCATCATCTCCTACATAAGGCTGAGCAACCAGGATTCGAGTTTCCATTCCTAGAATCTCAGTCAACTTCTTCTCTATCGAATTAGGATCCAATTCAGAGTGAGGGGTCTCTTTTGTGAGCTGAACTACATTTGTATCAACTGACAGCACGTAAATGTTAAGTGGAGTGTGTACAATATGCTTCCCATCGGATACTGTAGCTTGTAGTTCGAAATGCTCAATATCCGACTTCTCCAAAGACGATTCCAATTGAATTAAGCCATTTGTCGAGTTGATACGGAAATTCTCTGATCCATCACCCTCTAAACCGAACTTCAGCACTTCTGGAGTCACATCAAGATCTCTTGCTTGCAAATGAATCACTGGTGTCATCTTATTCGCGTTTTGATCTACCACAGCAGCCAATGTAGAGTCGCTGAGCAATTTTAGGAAAACTGGGGAGTTGTCGTTGTCATCAAGTACAGTAACCACCACTAGAGTTTGCCATGGAGACAGTTTTGAGGACGATTCTGGAAGATTAAGATTTTATGGGGATTTTGGAAGGTTTAGAGCATGAGATGTAATTAAAACTACTGTATCTCGGTTCACTTCGGCCCAAATTCAAAAATTTTGCTATTTTTGAATTTTGTAGGTTCAGCGCTTCAAAATGAATGTAAACACGACTATATTCCTTTAAAATTGAAATTTCGGGTTTAAAGGCGCACAGGGGGTCCGAAATCTGGAACTTCTCGAAAGTCGGTCATGATTATACTCATTTGAAAGCTCTAAACGTCAGAAAATCAGAACATTTAAAATTTTTGAGTTTGAGAAAAAACTGACAGAGATATAGCCTAAACAATGTTTTCAGGTACACCTTAAAGGCGCATAGAGGGGTCCGAATTTCAAAATTTCAAATGTAGGTCATGTTTATACTCATTTTGAAGCTCCCAATCTAAAAAATGTAAGAAATGGCAAAATTTAAAGTTTGGAGCAAAATGAAACAAATTACGGCAGTTTTTGTCTTTTCGTGGTGAGACCAATTTTGACAAAAATATCGCTCATTTTTCATCTAAACCCGAAAATTTTTATGCAAACACACCCAGCAAGAAAAATGCTTTGAAGTGAGTATAATCATGACCTACTTTCCTAAAAGTTCATTTTTCTGACCACCTATGCGCCTTTAAAGTCGAACTTTCGGATTTAAAGGAACATAGCCATGATTATACTCATTTTGAAGCTCTCAACCTACAAAACATGACAATTTTAAAATTTTGAAGTTTGAACCAAAGCGAACCGAGATACTATAGTTTTAATTTTTCCAAAAATCAACATCACAGAAAACTAAGTCATGTTTATACTCGTTTTGAAGCGCTCAGTGACCTAGTTTCAGAAAATTCAATTTTATGGAGGAATACTGTAACTCACGTTCGATAAGTGCCTCGCTCTGTCGTTTAGTCATCATTCGATTCTGTTCGATAACATTCACTACCAGCAGATAAGAACTTTTGGTTTCTCGATCCAACGGTCCGTTGGTGTAGATTTGACCACTTTGGGAATCGATTTCAAATTCTTCTGAAAATTTTGTAGTTCTGGTTACGGTAGGGGTATTGTAGGCTTACTGGTCTGTGTATGGAATGCGTATCTAAACTTTTGTTGTCCATTTTGACATCCTGCTTGGACCCGAATCACGGCTTCGTGAGGGTTTGAATTCTCTCTCACTTGAGCTCTATACACTTTTTGTGAAAATTGGCAAGAACTTGATTGAAGAGGTGGTCCGGCGGATGATAAACGGCCTTCTACGTAGATTGGAAGCTGAAAGTTTGATTTTTCGGATCGTTATCTTTAAATGCGCATATCTCAAAAACTAAAAACGCTAAAAAAATTTTGTTAATTTGAAAAATGTAGAGTACAAAATTTGACACATTTTGTTAGTTCAAACTTTTGTGTTAGCTGTTATAGGAGTCGAGATGTAGCTCTTTGAAAAGTGAGAGACACAGAAAGCTTGTTTTTTGGGTTGGTTTCATTTAGAACAACCTATCTCAAAAGCCAAAAATGACATCAAAATTTTGTTAACTACAAAAATGTAGAATATAAAATTTTACACATTTCGTTAGTTAACAATTTTGTGATAGCTCTTACATGAGTCGAGATATAGCTCGTTGAATGTAGAGACGCAGATAGTTAGGCGCGCTCATTGTCTGCGTCTCCTGGTCACAGGGAGCGGCGTTTAGGGTGCGCTAAATTTGAGGCTCTGTTTTTGTTAAGTCTATCCAATAACTACAAACTGATAAAATGTGTAAAATTTCATGTTCTACATTTTTGTAATTTTCCAAATTTTGATAGCTGTTTTGGTTATTGAGATATATCGTTCTGAATCAAACTAAAGCTGAATTTTCGATTTTTTGCGTTGTTATCTTTAAAGGCGCATAGCTCAACACCCAAAAATTATATAAAAAACTTGTTAACTACAAAAATATAAAACATAAAATTTTACACATTTTATCAGTTGACATATTTGTAATAGCTCTTACCGGAGCCGAGATGTAGCTCGTTGAATACAGAGACGCAGACTGTTAGGCGCGCTCACTGTCTGCGTCTCCCCTCTCTCAATTTTCAAACGCCTATATCTCGGCTACTGTAAAAGCTATTACAAAAGTATAAACTAGAAAAATGTGTAAAATTTCAAGCTTCACATTTTTCTAGTTGATCAAATTTTGATAGCGTTTTTAGATTTTGAGATAGAGCGTGTTTGCTGATACTCACCACAGTAGAATCGCTTCCTCTACTATTTTCCGCTGTCACATTCAATTGATGAACCTTTCCAGCTTCGTTATCCATTGGTCTTCTAGTCAGGATCAAAGTTCCATCCCTTCGAATCTCAAATAATCCTCCTACAGTATCCCCAAGTCGATAGATCACTGCTTCCTGCCCATCAGGAATAGTGGGTCCCGCCACGAAATGATAGATTTCAGTTCCCGGAGCCATTTGGGTCGATACTGTAACCTTTTGGAGGTCTTTAACTAGCACTGGAGAGGATTTGGCTTCAAAGAGTTGGATTTTAAGGAAAGTGTCAGCCTTCAACGGGGGTTTTCCAGAGTCCTGAACACTAATCTTGAGTTCTTGGTATTCTGGAGCATTGCTCAGCTCTTTTTCGACTCTAATGAGACCTTCTTTGGAGTCGACTGAAAAGTAATCCAATGGTTCTATAGAGTAAACTAGGGAGTTTTGAAGATCAGCATCTTGGGCCTTTAGTTGGATGACTGGGGATCCAACGTAGATGGTTCTGGAGATTCCCACGGATTCTGGATGCTTCTCGAACTTTGGATAGTTGTCATTGACGTCTAGAATGGTTACATTGAGTCTGGCCCTTGCGATTTCATTAGTTCCATCGGATCTAGCCAGAATTGTGAAAAGATAAGAATCATGCTTCTCTCGATCCGCTTCAAACATGATAAGCTTCCCTTCAGGGGTTAGGAAGAATGGCAGATGCGATGTGGTGTCTTCAATGGAGTACTTGACTGAGGATCCTGTGGTTTCTAGTCGTGGTCGAATCTCTAGCTCAATTCCAGATTGATAATTGCCCTCGAGGGAGTATGCAGTGTAGAGAGGAGATGTGAAATGGAATTGGGCAGAGGTTGGAACATCTAGAGGGATGACACGGGCTGTTACTGCTTGGGTAGGGATGTCGAGAGGAGCTAGGGTGGCTTCTGATGGTTGGGGTGGTTGTTGGGTGCTGATGGTTGGTAGGGTGGGTAGGGAAGAGGTTCTGGAAGATTCTGAAGTTTCCGAAGGATCCTCAGCTTCCTCAGGGTTGTTAGGGACCAAGGTAGGAGCAATGGTTCTTCTGGGCTCCTCAGGCGTTCTCGAAGATTCTGGAGCTTCTGATACTGTAGTTGAAGAGACTTCTGGGATTGATGTGGTTGTGGACGCTTCTGTAGACTTCGGCTCCTCTGCAGAGGGACCCCCTCCCACCTTCTCCACGCCTACGAACACTCTCGTCTCCGCTAGAATCTCACTTCCTCTCATCGCAATCACCACATCATTAATCGTGGTTCCGAACGGCTTCATTACAGTAACCCTGCCCTCAGAATCGATCGATAAATGCTCTCCACTGATAAAACTATATTCGATGTCTTCACTTTTTGGGGTTCCAATTGGTTTGACTGTTCCCACAATTGATCCAACTGGAAGGCCAGCAGCGACCCGCCAGGAATACACATTTTGGGAGAATTCAAAGGTTCTCGAAGCTTCTGTAGTGGTCCCTGATCTTCCTAGAGTTCCCATTGTGACCTCATTATCCATTTGCTCCTCAGCCAGTACTACCGTAACCTTGACATTCACAAACGATGACATTATTGGTTCGGCGCCTCGATCCTCCGCTACAACCAGAAAACTGTATCTGGGTTGTTCGAGTTTCCCTTGTACAGTAATCCTTCCAGAAGAGTCCACGTGGAATAGATTACGGTATTCCGTTGGTTCTATTGAGTAGTCGATTGAGTCCTGATCAGGATCCGAGGCTTCAACCTTGCCAAGTTCTGTGGCGTTTTGGGAGATTGAGAAGAGATATTCGGGCGCCGCAAATGTTGGAGCATGGTTTGGAGTTGGGGGTCTGTAACTTCGTTAATTTTGTTTCTACTTTCTTCAAAATTAAATTTTCAAAATGGGCACGTTTTCAGCTTTAAAATGAGTATACTCATGACTAGGTTCTTTTAACTTGAAAGTTCGACTTTAAAGGCGCATGGGGTCCGAAAATTGAACATCAAGGAAAGTAGGCCATGATTATACTCATTTTAAAGAACTTCTGAAAACAAATCGGATGATATATGTTTCATAAATTTTGGAGCAAAATTAAAGGAGTTACGGTAGTTTTTGACTTTTCGTGGTGGTACCCAAAATTTTGGAACGACTATAACTATGTCAGTTTTTGGGCTAACTCTTAAATTTAAGAATTTTTTGTTTCGCATTTTAAGAGCTTCCAAATGAGCATGATCATGACTATTTTCCTTTAAGTTTGAAAAATTAAAGGCGCATAAGGGGTCCGAATTTTGTAAATCGAGAAGAGTAGGTCATGATTATACTCATTTTGAAGCTCCAAACGCGTTAAACAATAATTAATACTAAAATTTCATATTAAACGAAAACTGAGAAAGTTATGCCACTTTTAATATCGAACATAACTTTTGAATGTTACATTCAATCCACAGCATCTCCGCTTTTACGCAAAATTCAAGATATCTTAAATTTTTGTGTTAAGCAGATTATGAGCTTTAAAATGAGTATAAAGATGACCTAGTTTCCTCGGTTCTCAAAATGTGGACCCCTATGCGCCTTTAAATGTCAAAACTAAAAATTTGAAGAGTCTAGTCATGATTATACTCATTTTGAAGCTTTAAACGCGCCAAATTCAAAAATTGACGAATTTTGAAGTTTGACTCGAAGTGAACCGCGATACAGTAGTTTTACAAAAAAAACTAGGTCATGATTATACTCATTTTGAAGCTCAAAACGCGCCGAATTCAAAATTTTAACAAAACTCACTTGGTACTTGCTGGATTGACAGTTAGCCTCAATGTAGTATCACTACTACTCTCTCCATCACTCGCCACAACGACACAAATCACATTTCCTGGAGTCCGTTGATCTTCAGCCACTTTGTATGACACTTTTCCTTGGCTATCTATTTGGAACTGTCCCTCACATGGGTCTCCTTGAAGTGAGAATTCAATTTGATCATTTTCAGAGTCCATTGCTTGAATTGTAACAATCGGGAAGCCAATTGGAATGTCGAATGGAATAGTTCCAGAGTATTCATCCTTTGTAAACTTCGGTGCTTGGTTTTTGGCACCTGTTACATGCACCGAAACCTCTGCAACACTTGTTCTCTGACTTCGTTCATCCTTTGCTTCAATTTGTAGGGTATACTGTAGATTACGGTCTAGTTCTGACACAATTCGAAGTTTGGCTTTTCCTTCTGGCAAGTGCACGATATCAAAGTGTCCATTTGGATCTCCTCCGATGATTCTGAAGTGCACTTCCGATTCTGACGATGCTCTTAAATCGAAACTCTCCGTCGTGCCCTCAGTAACGTTCCAGACAAGAGGTTGTTCGAGAAATAACGGAGGAGATTTGGAGGATTCTGGAGAATCTCCATCAATGTATACGATGACGTGGGTGGAATCCTGGAAAAATTGAAACGTTTAGTTTCAGTGGAACATTGCCGAAATTGCGCTCTATCTCAAAAACCAAGTTAGCTATCAAAATTTTGTTAACTACAAAAATGTAGACCACAAAATTTTACACATTTCGTTTGTTTAAATTTTTGTGATAGCTCTCACAGGAGCCGAGATATAGCCATCTGAATATCCTGGCGAGAGGAGCGGCGTCTTGGGCGCGGTAATTTTGTAGCTCTATATCTCGGCTCCTGTGAGCGCTATCTAAATACTGTAAACTAGACAAATATCTAAAATTTACTGCTCTACACTTTTGTAGTTAACAATTTTTGATATCTCTTTTGGTTTTTGAGATAGAATCCCTAGAAAAGGGTACTCCTTTCTTCAGGGCTAACTTAGAGCGCATTTTGGCGCTAAATTCAAACTTACATGATTCCCATTCCTATCCACTGCTTCAACGATCAAATCGAACTCATCCATTGCATCTGGAATCATCTCATCCCCCACAATAATCGTTCCATCTTCTTGAATAAACACCAGCTTCCTTCCCGATCCTCCAACGATTCGATAAATCAATCGATTCTTCTCACTAACATCTCTATCATGTGCCTGAACTCTTCCGATCCGTGTTCCTGGTCCAGAATCATCTCTTTCCAGGGACATTTCCACGTCATCTTCATCGAATTCTGGCTGGAATTCATTCACATCTCTAATCGCGATTTGCACTCGACACTTGGCGGATTCATTGGAATCTGATGCTGTTACAGTAAACTCTTGATTCAGAGAATCTTCTAGAGCCTCCGCATCAACTGTCTCTGCAAGGTAGAGCGTTCCGTTTTGGTGGATTCCAAGAAAAGAGTCTGATGGGGAGATGGTGAACTTGGAAGCAGTGGAACCAGTCTGAGAAAATTTTCGGGTTACTGTACTTTTTTTGAATTTTCTGATTGTGAGTTACCACTGAAATCGTTCCAATCGCTTCTCCTTTCTCTAAATTCTCATAGACCTCAAAATTATAGGTGGATTGCTGGAATCGAAGTGTCGGATTTGTAGTGGAGATTGGAGTGATGGCTACCTGAAATTTTTAGAGCTACTGTAGTTATCGTGTATTAGAGCTAAAAAAGATAGGCCGCAAAAAACGCGCTCTATCTCAAATCTTAAGTGAGCTATGAAAATTCTGTCAACTGCAAAAATGTGAAACATAAAATTTTACACATTTTGTTAGTTTCAAGTTTTGTTATAGCTCTTACAAGAGCCGAGATATAACCCTTTAAAGTTAAAGCGTCTCCCAAGAAGACCCAGAAAGCGGGCTATTGAAAACGCGCTCTATCTCAAATCTCAAACGAGCTATCAAAATTTTGTCAACTAGGAAAATGTAGAGCATAAAATTTTACAGATCTCATCAGTTACATCTTTGTAATAGCTTTTACAGGAGCCGAGAGATAGCCGTTTGAATGTTGCAGGAGGAGAGACGCAGACATCTAGGCGCGCTAGCTCTCTGCGTCTCCTGGGCGCAGGCGCAGAGGGAGCGGCGCCTAAGACGCGCTACCTTTAAAGCTCTGTATCTTTGTTCCTATTAGCGATATCTGAAAATTATCAACTGATAAAATGTGTAGAATTTTATGCTCTATATTTTTGTAGTCAACAAAATTTTAATAGCTAAATTAGTTTTTGAGATAGAGTGCGTATTTAAGAGCACCCCTTCTGAAGGTGTCATAGTCGGGCGCCTAGGGTGCGTTAACTTTAAAGCTCTGTATCTTTGTTCCTATTAGCGATATCTAGAAATTATCAACTGATAAAGTGTGTAAAATTTTATGTTCTACATTTTTAAAGTTGACAAAATTTTGATAGCAATCATGCTTTTTGAGATAAATCGCGTTTTTCAGAGCAACCCTTTCAAAGGTGTCATAGTCGGGCGTCCAAAACGCGATAAATTTAAAGCTTTATATCTCGGTTCTTATTAGCGCTATTCAAAAATTGTCAACTAACAAAATGCGTAGAATTTTATGCTCTATTTTTTTGTAGTTAACAAAATTTTGATAGCTTTACTAGTTTTTGAGATAGAGCGCG
This sequence comes from Caenorhabditis nigoni, assembly GCA_027920645.1. Lineage (NCBI taxonomy): Eukaryota > Metazoa > Nematoda > Chromadorea > Rhabditida > Rhabditidae > Caenorhabditis > Caenorhabditis nigoni. Next base: position 2,471,858 of record CP115866.1, on the reverse strand, counting down.
TTTTTCAGAGCACCCCTTCTGAAGGTGTCATAGTCGGGCATCTAGGGAGTTAACACTAACTTTAAAGCTTTGTATCTCGGTTCCTGATAACGCTATCTAAAAACTGCAAATTACAAAAATGTGCAAAATGTTATGTTTTACATTTTTGTAGTTGACAACTTTTTGATAGCTAGATTATTTTTTGAGATACATTCTCTATAAAAATACTCACCCCAACATCCGAATAAAACTTGTTTGCCTGCATATTCACTGCACGGACCACCACAAAAGTAGTCTCTCGATTGGTGTCTGGAAACTGTGACGTCACGAAGAGCTCTCCAGTTTTATCATCCAAATAGAATCCTTTCGGTGCTGGAGACGGTGGGAAGAAGGTGTATCTCAATGATCCAGTGCCTAATTTGGCATTGAATTGATGAACGACTCTTGGAAAGTGTCCATCTGTGGAGACGTCGAAATCATAAGTTAGTTGGGGGAATACGGGGTATTTATCTCTATCCGACATGACTATCACTTTCAATTGATGGTCTACATGAGCGGTTTCGGTTTCTGCGCGAATAGAGAGAACGGATTCTCCTTCGATGAGATGATTGGCGACCTGGAACAATTTTGGAATGTTATAACTGTTTCAGTTCTTGTGCAATCTCTAATTTGTTATCGTTTTCGAATTTAGCGCGCTTCGAGCTTCAAAATGAGTATAATCATGACCTACTTTCGTTGACTTTCAAATTTCGGACCCCTTCATGCGCCTTTAAACTCCAAATTTCAAATTTAAAGGAACATATTCGAGTTTAGGCTCATTTTGAAGCGCGAAACGAAATAAATTTAATGATTTTAATAATGCTAGGATTAAAAGCAGTTTGGCTGAGATACGGTAGGTTTAACTCAATATATCTCGGTTACTTTAAGAGATATCAAAAAATGGTCAACTACCAAAATGTTGCTGATAATATTATAAATAATTTATCATTGGACTCTCTCCCTCAAAAACAAGATAAAACCCCAACTTACTCTCAACAAGTCTCCATCCATAACGAATTGTGAGTTCTCCTGCAACGCTCTAAACTTGATATTCTCATTATCAGTGGAAACGGCGGATACTCGGAGGATAACACTTCCTACTGCCTTCTCTGTCGAGATATAGACCGTAGTTGGTAGTGGGAGGAATTTTAGAGTTTTTGAATCGATAATATCGATTTTTAGGATCGTTTTGATTTTTCGCTTCAAGTTCTTTCCATTATCAGTCGCCTCAATTCCCAATTCAATTGGACCATCTTCCAAACTCAATGGAACAATTGCTGACACCACTCCAGTCTTCGAATTGATCATAAACTTCCGATGGTCCTCGTTATCAGCTCTTAACAATTTGTAAGTGACTAATCCCTCCATTCCTGGATCCGGGTCCGTTGCATGGACCTCTCCAATCACTTGTCCTGCTCTGATTGGTGACGGGATCACTGCTTTATACTCTTTTTGATCAAATGCTGGGGGTGATGGATTTGTGCCTTTAACAACTACAGTAACCTCTGCAGAGTCCATTCGTTTTGGGACTCCCTGATCGGATACAGTAACCAACAAATTGTAGAGAGGACTTGTGAGCGATTGAGATGTGGTGATTTGAGCGGTAGTGGGGTCGATTGAGAAGGTGTCTGAAAGATTTTATTCGTTAAGGTGTACCTAAACTCACGAATTCGAGTTTAAAGACGCATATGAACTAGCCAGCAAAAACTTAGGTATCTCAGTCGCGAATCAACCGATTTGCTCGATATTGTTATTTTTAAGTTTGCCTTGTTAAGAGCTTTGAAATGAGTATAATCATGCCCATGTTCCTTTAAATTTCAATTTTCGACATTAAAGGCGCATAGGAGGGCCCAGGTTTTGAAATTTTTCAAAAGTAGGTCATGTTTATACTCGTTTTAAAGCACACGTTACAAAAAACAAGAAAATATAAGTTTTACAAAAATTGGAACCGATATGGCTGAGTTATGGTAGTTGGACAGCTACAGTCGAAATAATGGTTCAAACTTTAATGTGACATAACTTTTTCATTTTTCAATCTAATTTGATTTTGTTGGCAGATTCAAACTCGCAACGCCTATAGCTTCAAAATGAGTATAATCGTGCCCATGTTTCTTAAAAATTGTATTTCAGACTTTAAAGGCGCATGACGGATTTGAAATTCTGACATTTTGGAAACTAGGCCATGTTTATACTCATTTAAAAGCGCATTTTACGACAAATAAGTTTATATAAATTTCATGAAATTTGGAACTAAACTTTAGGAGTTACGGTAGTTTGACACCTCTAAATTTGGAAAATTTTGATGTAGTTAGATTCAAGGGTTATATCTCAATAACCGTAATAGCTATGACAAAACTTAAAACTACAAAAATGTGTAAAATTTTAAGAGCTACATTTTTGTAGTTGACAATTTATTGATAGCTTTCACCGTTGAGGAGATATACCTAGTTTTCAAAGATTGGTAAATTTTGGCATTGAATGCGGTATCTAGGCTCCCATTGGAGCTAGCAAGAATTTTCAACTTGTAAACTCTCTTAAACTTAATTTCTGACATTTTGAAATTATAAATTCTCAGCTATCTCCACTTCTTCCCCTCCAAAAATTCAAAAAACCTACCTTGATTCGAATCTAACGAAAACACCAATTTACTATTGTTCCCAGAATCCGCATCCTTTGCGAAAAGCTTCACAATTTTGGTCCCTGGTGGCACGTCACTTTCTACAGTAGCCTCTAGTTTTCTATTTGCAAAAACTGGAGCATTATCATTGACATCGACCACTTCTACAATGACATCACTCGTAGAGCAAATGGTTTGAGTGAGGCAAGCACGGACCTGAAATAAAAAGTGATTTATCTAGAGAACCAGTGAAGATAGAAAGTTGAAATTTGTTAGGAAAATGTAGAGCGAAAAATTATAAATTTTTTGTTAGTTGACAGTTTTTTGATAGCTTTGCTGGTTTTTGAGATATTGAATGAAGTAGCACATTCCCTTCTCCTTATGTTTCCTCTCCCTCTTTTTCTCTCTCTCCTCCGGCGCCTCTCCTCGCGCCACTCGCAAACCCCCTCTTTCTTATACGCACTCCACCCTTGTCTATTTCATGGCCGCCATAGCTCAGTCGGTTAGAGCGTGGGTCTAATAAGCCCAAGGTCGCAGGTTCGACCCCTGCTGGCGGCAAATTCTTTTTTCTTTTTTTTGTAGCTCACCTGGAATCGATAAAACTTCTTTTGCTCCGTATCCAATGGTCTTGAAGTGCTAACTTCTCCCGATTGCTCATGGATTTCGAATGGGAGCTCGTCAATGTGGGCAGGACCGATTAGGGAATAGGTTAAACGAATGGATTCAGAAGAGGAGAGTGCCGAGTGGAACGCCTGGAAATACAATTTTGGATTTATCTGAAAAACTAAAAGAGACAGAAGAAAACTGTTGACTGCAAAAATGTAGAGCTTAAAGGTGGTGTCCGGTGAAAAATTTTTTTGCTTTATATGGTGTATAAATCTATGTAGATCCCCATAAAAATGAAGAAAAAAATCAAAAAAATTCCTTCATTGAGAAAAACGGTATCGAAAAGTCAAAGTGTTAACTGGTGGCCGAGGGCCGAGTGTGAGTTTCCTAGGCCAGCGGCCGGCGCGGGAAAGTTTCTCATTCGAATTTTAAAAAATGTTTCACTTGATTTTCAGTGGTTTTTCAGATTTTTCAAGCCTTTTCATGACAATTCTGGAAACAATTTACAAAATTATTGATTTTTATAACATTTATTCTCCTTTTATCGAAAATTTGTGTAAAAATTCATAAGAAATTAGTGGTAAATTATTGAAAATCGATTTTTCGGCAAACAAATTCAACGATAATCGATTTTTTTTGCAAAAAGTTCGAGCAACAATCAATTTCCATCCGATTTTAGAACATAGTTATTTAATTGCTTTAAAAAATTGCATAAAAAGCAATCAAATTTTGATGACGATGATTTTTCGTTTTCGCAAAAAATTACATGGAAATGGTAGAAATTTTGACAGGTTGAATTAGGCGGTCATGGCAAAAGCTCATCGAGTTTGTCGAAGATGCCAATATTGTTGGAAAATCATGCTCCATACAGATATGACAGTCATCACAAAAAATGCACAAGGAAGAAAGAAGTGGATCGAAATCCTCGGTGAAGGTTTTGCACAGCAAATGCAGAAGAGAGGCGACAAAAGGTCATACATTTGCAAAGCTCATTTTGCTAAGAAATCTGTTAGAGGAAGAAGATCTTCGCATGCAATTCCGTCAGTTTTCTTGCCAAAAGAAGAGTCCACTTCATCGGGTTCGTCGACGGGTAATAATCTGAATGATGAAGACGGGTTTCTATTGATTTCTGGAGATATGGATTCGGTGGATTCATCAGATGCAATGGATTTGGGTGATTTTGAGGAAGAAGATACAGATGAAGACGAGGAAGATGGGGAAGAAGATCTAGGGGAAAATGAGGAGGAAGATTCAGGGGACAATGAGGGAGAGGATTCAGGGGAAAATGAGGAAGAGGATTCAGGGGAAGACGATGAAGCATTGTCGTTTTACGAGCCAAGCAGTGACAGCATGGGAGACAGTGGGGAAGAGACTGAAGGCGGCGATGTAGATGATTTCGAATACGTTCTTGTCGAACTAGAGCGAGTTCTAGAAGTTCTGAAATATTGTCGGGCTTGTAGAAGTGAATGTGTCGGGGCGTCCATGGGTAAGCCGTCGGGGTATGTCATTACTGTAAGTTATATAAAAAGGAAAGCTTCGAGGAAAAACAGCTTTCTCAGATCACACTGGAGTGCTCGAATTGTTTCAACACGTGGCAGTGGTCCTCGTCTCGTAATCTTGATAAAAATCGAGGTTACTGTGTGAATCGTGATGTTGCCAGTGCGGCAGTGTGTACAGGGAATTCGTTCTCGGTCCGTTTTTCTAGTATGGGGTTCCTCGAAATAGTGGTTTCCAGAAGCTTTCTTCGTTTTTCCACACAATTCGCTCCCCCTATATGCATAGCTCCGCCCACTACGATACAGTGCAAAACTGTGTTCGACCGGTTGTTGAACAGTTATACACGGAAACACAGAAAGAAATCAAAGATATCGTCGTACAAAATGCAATACACCATCATAAGGACTTAGATTTGGCTGGGGACGCGATGTTCGATCATCCAGGCCACACTGCTGAGCACTCGAGATACGCCATTTTGGACGTTGATACTAATTTTGTGCTAGAAGCAGAGCTTCTCAGAAAGACGTCAAAATCAGGCAATTTTTGATTTTTGCTTTGAATATCGAACATATTTTTGTCAGAATCCTCAAAAAGCTTGGAGCCTAAATCGCTCGATTTAGCATTGACAAAACTCCAAGAATCTCTCAAGCTTCCCGATGGCACCGAAAGAATCGGCATTGGGTCTATCACTACAGATAGAGACCCATCAGTCGCCAAGCTTCTTGCTGCGAAGTATCCGCAAATTCGCCCATTTTACGATGGCTGGCACTTTGCTCGTAACGTAAAGAAGAGCATTTGGAAAGTGAGATTTTCGTAGCCATATAACTTGCCAACAAATCACGACCTGAAATTTTAGAAATTGAACCAAAAACAGATGAGTCCAGTAAAAACCTGGATCAGAAATCTCAACAACCACCTATATCATTCGTTTTCCTCTTCGGCAGGTGATGGAAAGTTGGCAGTAGAAAAATTTGTCTCGTTCTTCTTGCATATGCAAGGAATTCATGACAATTTCACTGTAAGGGTAGATATTCAGAAATAAAAAGCTGTTTCCTTACAGCAGGTCAACGGGTTCAAATTTCATCTAATCAACAAGTGTGACCATGGCGCATTGAGTAATAAGAGAAGTGACTATGTGGATTTAAAAAATAAGAAGCACTTGAATGCTTTTAACCTGCTTTGGAAAATGGTGGCTACAGAAAAACGGCTTAAGGATTTGGAAAAAGTCTCTCCATTTCACAGCACATCGGAAGTTGAGAGCTTCAATTCCCTTGGTACAATCTATCACTCAAAAAGCACATTTTTGTGAGTTGGTGGTTAAATTATCAGAGCAGTTTTTTCTCTTTCCAGCCATGCTAACTTTCCAATGAAAGTACAACTGACAGTGCTTCATTGGAATAACCTTAAGCTGGATTGGTACAGCGGAGCTAGAGCGATTAAAGGTCTGAAGAAGTCCTATAATAAATCTACCAAGGAAGACGTGTGGAAATGCCAGAAAACGCCAGCCACACAAAAATGGCGTCGCATCATTCTGAATCGTGTCCGAACACACTGAATAACTATATTTTTTCACAAAAATCGATTATTGTTGAATTTGTTTGCCGAAAAATCGATTATCAATAATTTACCACTAATTTCTTATGAATTTTTACACAAATTTTCGATAAAAGGAGAATAAATGTTATAAAAATCAATAATTTTGTAAATTGTTTCCAGAATTGTCATGAAAAGGCTTGAAAAATCTGAAAAATCACTGAAAATCAAGTGAAACATTTTTAAAATTCGAATGAGAAACTTTCCCGCGCCGGCCGCTGGCCTAGGAAACTCACACTCGGCCCTCGGCCACCAGTTAACACTTTGACTTTTCGATACCGTTTTTCTCAATGAAGGAATTTTTTTGATTTTTTTCTTCATTTTTATGGGGATCTACATAGATTTATACACCATATAAAGCAAAAAAATTTTTCACCGGACACCACCTTTAAAATTTTGAACAGTTTTGTAGTTGGAAGATTTTTATAAAATTTAAAAATTAAAAAGTTATGACTGTTTTAAAGTCTTGGGCAAGATTAAGCGATAATTAGTACCAGAATGGGGTTCATGATAAGTTTTCAACTTGAAGAATGTGTAAAATTTTTCGATCTACACTTTGATTTTCAAAAAAAAATTAAAAATGTATAAAAATAAATAAATTACCCTGACAAAACCAATAACTTCGGGTTGTTGATTTTCGTTGATCGAGAATCGATAAGTGTCTCGATCGAACCGTGGCATTGCTGACATAACATCTCGATTTGCATCTCGAAGTACAGTAACCTGAGCGCGAGCCTGAAAAATTTGAATTTTAAGTCTCAAATACTCTTTTTTAAAAAGTATTTTAATGATTTTCTTACCCAATTAGGCCAAATCGCCATGAAAAGTAACAAAATAAGGACATTTGGGGTCATTTAGCGGCATCAGTGTGATTTCCCCTTATGACACGTGGCAAATTTTCATGTAGAATGCCGGTTAGGAATCTGGATTTGGTTAGGTTATGAGGTTAGAGAGAAGAGTTTGTTGGAGAAAATGAGGTCATTGAAAGAAATGCGAAATATCTCAAGAACAAAAAACGTTATCAAAATTTTGTCGACTATGAAAATGTAGAGTATAAAATTTTACACACTTTGATAGCTAATAACTTTTTGATAGCTACAAAATGAAATGAGATACGGTAGCTGGAAGTTGGAGGAGGTTGGCACAATTAGAGAAAACATGTAGGTGAGGAAAATTGAGGATATTTCAAGAACAAGGAACGATAGCAAAAAATAGTTTATTTCAAAAATGTAGAACTTAAAATTTTACATATTTTAGTAGTTAACAGCTTTTTGATAGCTACAAAACTAAGCAAGATACGGTAGCTGGAAGTTTAGAGCCGCCAGATGTCCTGCCTGCTCTGTGCCTTGCAGGAAACACGCTCTATCTCAGAAACCAAGCAAGCTATCAAAATTTTGTTAACTGCAAAACTGTAAAACACAAAATTGTACACATTTTATTAGTTGACAACTTTTTGATAGTCACAAAACTAAGAGAGGTACGGTAGCTGGAAGTTTAGCGCGCTACAGGCGCCTATCAGGTGGGGGCGCATTTTTGCAAATTCTTGCAAATTTCAGAAAATCGAAAAAATCAATTTTGTCGGTGAATTTTTACAGAATTTCCAGAAAAAAAACATAATTTCAGATTTTCTCCGCTATAAAAATAGCAAAAACTAAAAAAAATGTTTTTGGAATTTTTTTTTAATTTCAGAATTTTCAGAAAAACCAAAACCCCAAAACAAAAAAAAATAGGTCCACTAAACATTCAATCCAGAAAAAAAGAGTACATAATTACCTTTGCCTTTAGTATGTGTCCCCCCGGTTTTTCTATGCTTTGCACCTGTCCCCCAAACGAGAGAGAAGAGGGTGCAGACATTCAGAAAACTTTCAGAGCTTATAACTCAGCTGAAACTTAAGATAGAGCAAACCTACAAACTACGAAAGTGTAGAGTATAAAATGTTACACATTTTATCAGTTGACAGTTTTTCAATAACTCTATTAGTTTCGGAGATATAGCCGTTTAAAAAAAACGACACCAAAAATAGAGAAAAGGAGCAGATGTGGAACGGGATAGGCTCCGCCCACTTTCTCAAGAAAAACGAGAGAGTGTAGGGAATAAGGAGACGCAGACATGGAGAAAAGTGTAGACACCTGTTGCCATGGGCGGAAATAATAAGAAGACAAGGAGAATACGAAATTTCGAGAAAACAAGAAAAAAAAGAAACTGGATTTTAAGGAAATTTTGCTGAAAAACGGATGGATTACAGTATGAAAATGAAATATTCAGATTTAGCACGTCAGGAGCTTTAAAATGAGTATAATCATGACTATGTTCCTGTAAATTTGAAATTCCGACTTTAAAGGTGCATAGGGGGTCCGGATTTGGACAATTGAAGAAAGTAGGTCTTGGTTATACTCATTTTGAAGCACTTAGCAAGGCAAATTCAAAAATAATAGTTTGGATCAAAAATTCTCGAAATTAAGTTATTTACGGCTTTGTTAATGTTTTTGGTGAAAAATCATAAAAATCGGTTAACATCATAACTTCCTTAGTTTTGCTTCAAATTGAACAAAACGTAATTTTTTGAGCTTTTTACATCTTTAGCTTCAAAATGAGTATGATCATGACTATGTTCCTTTAAATTTGAAATTTGGACTTTAAAGGCGCATAGGGGGTCCAAATTTTGAAAATCAAGGAAATAGATCATGTTTATACTTATTTTGAAGCCCTTTAAACGGCAAATTCAATAAACTTATTTTCAAACAGTTACAATGAAAATTGGAAGAGTTGTGGTAGGTTTAGCTCTTGTCTACTTTTGCTATAACTTAGGTCACAACACGAAAACATCTAAAAACACCTTCTAGAACAATTTCTGTATTATCGTATTACTTTGTACATATTGTTTTTGCGGTAAATCATTGTGTCTCTCAGGAAATGAGGGGACACAATAACATATGTCTACACATAAACCAATATTCTCCAAATGTGACAGGAGAGTGACGTAACGAATGACCCCTGCAGGGTATAATTATTAGGACACCCTCCCTCTCATGGTCCTTCTTTATGGCTTCAAATGTCTACCTGGATATAGAGGATCCCCTCTTTTGAAGGACACATGATGCATTAGATATTAGATGGGGACATGCAATAGGACATGAAAGCTTTCGAATACTTCAAGGGGGACCGGAATTTTAGTATGAAATCTAGTTTTTTGAGTTTCTCTTGTTGAGAGCTTCAAAATGAGTATAATCATGACTATGTTCCTTTAAATTTGAAATTTGGACTTTAAAGGCGCATAGGGGGTCCAAATTTTGAAAATAAGAGGAAATAGGTCATGATTATACTCATTTTAAAGCTGTGAACAAGACAAATTTAATAAAATTGTTTTCAGAACGTTGCAAGCAAAACTTAACAAGTTACGGTAGATTTAACACATGATCTCAAAAAAAATCTTGGACCCCCTATGCGCCTTTAAAGTAGAAAGTTCAAATTTAAAGGAACATATGCATGATTATACTCATTTCAAAGCTGTTTATCTACAAAACAAGAAAATTAAAAAATTTTGAAGTTTGTACAAAAACTGTAGTAGTTATGGTACTTCGAAAATTTTCTTAATTTTGAAAAAAAAAGTTAAATCTACTGTAACTCGCTTGAATTCAATTAAAAAAATATTATAATTAATGTAATCTTGTTTATCTTGTTGAGAGCTTCAAAATAAGTATAATCATGACCTACTTTTCTTGATTTTCAAAATCCGGACCCCCTATGCGCCTTTAAAGTCGGAATTTCGAATTTAAAGGAACATAGCCTTGTTTATACTCATTTTAAAGCTCGTTAAACGGTAAATTCAAAAAATTAGGTTTTAAGAAGATCGGAAGTGACATTGCCTGAATACACCCGTTTTCCAGCCAGCAGTTCCACTAAAAGCTTTCTGTTCCAATTTCAAAAAAAGGACTAAAAGGCTCTCTCAATTCAACCGGAAATTGAAAAAGTGCATCTATGAACATCTACATATGTATATAGATAGAAAATTCTGAATAATTCAAAATTGTCGTCTTCCCCCAGTTTCCATGAGACTCCGGAAAAGGTATTAACGACTACTTGGGGGGAGGACATCAAGAATCTTTTGAACGAATTTTGATTTGAAAAGATTAAGATTAGCAACCAAATCAAAAGTTGGGTAATACATTTTTGAATTCAGAACATCTAGAGCTTGAAAATGAATATAATCATTTAGTAAATGTACCATAACTTTCTGAAATTTGTTTCAAGTTGCTTGAAACCTAAATTTTTAGGTTCCCCACGTTTTTAGCTTCAAAATGAGTATAATCATGACTAGACTCCGCCCATTTTGAAAATTCGAGTTTAAAGGCGCATAGGGGGTCCAGATTTTGAAAATAAAGAAAAGTAGGTCATGATTATACTCATTTTAAAGCTCTTAACAAGATAAATTTAATGCAATAAGTTTTGATCAAAAATTTTGGAAAATTAAGGATTTATGACATTATTAATGTTTTACATGAAAAATCGTCGAAATCGCTTAACATCATAACTTTCTTAGTTTTTCTTCAAATCAAACAAAACCTAAAGTTTTGAGTTGCTCACATCAAAAGCTTCAAAATGAGTATAATCATGACCATGTTCCTTTAATTTTGAATTTTCGAGTTTAAAGGCGCATAGGGGGTCCGAATTTTGCAAATCAAGAAAAGTAGGTCATGATTGTACTCATTTTGAAGCTCTTAACAAGACAAAATGGATAAAATAGTTTTCAGAAAACTATACTGAATTTTGAACGAGTTATGACAAGTTTAGTTTTGCTCCAAGGTTAGTTATGCTCTAATTGAGGTCAAAATTGGAATTTCCCAAAAATTTAAAAAATCAAAATATTCCCAGGATTTTTTTAAACTGAGTGCTATAGAAATTGGTCGGGGATGTTTGCCCGGATCATCAGAGTAGAAACACAATTCCAGGAGAAACGTGTAATTAGAGGATTAGGGGGAATGGGAAGAAGACCCATGGAATAAGAAAATAAACTGTTTACGGATGAGTGAGGATCAATTCAGGTGGATTTAGAATAGGAGAAAAAAAGAAGGAAAAAAAGTGAATAGAAGGAACACCTGGAACGGAAATAGAAGAAAAAGGAAGGGGAGAGGAAGAAAATTCTAGAAAAAATATTCTAAAAAATTTAAAAAGCTCATAACTCGACGCCTATAGTGGGCCAATTTTTATAAAAAAAATATAAAGATGAATAGCAAATTTTATGTAGATTACTTTTGTAATTTTTTGTTTGTTAAAATTCGAATAATGCCGGGTTTTCAGGCCCAAAAGCAAATTTCGGGATCGACAATGTATTAGCGTCTGTTTATGGCTCAAAAAAAGCTCGAAATCGAAATTTTTTGAAAATTCAAAGTCGTAAAATAATTATCTTGAAATTTTCTATCGTTTCATAAAATTTTCAAAAAAATTGGTCCACTATAGACCGAGCTACAAGGATCAGAAGTACGGTGAGCCTCCCGCTTACTCCCTTAACGATGTATCTTAACAGTATGCTGTAATCGCGCTCTAAAAAGCCTCAAAATCAACATTTTCAAATAAGCTAAAAACTGTTAATAATCGTCTTAAATTTTCTATCGTTTCCAATAATTTTCATGAAAATCGGTCTACTCCTAAACAAGCTATGGCGCTTTTAACAATGACTGAGCTTTAAAGTTATGGGGTTAGTCAGCTAACCACACTCCAGAATTTGTTAAAATCAAAATTTTCTGGAATTTCAAAAAAGCGAAATAATCCTTATAAAATTTCCAATCGATTTGTATAATTTTCACAAAAATTGGTTTACTAGTGACTGAGCTACGGGGCTCAAAAGTACAGTAAGCTAAGAGCCAGCATCCTTAACAATGTTTTTAACAGTCTCTTGTAATAGGACTCCAAAAAAGCTCAAAACCTGAATTTTTGAAAAATTCAAAATGATAAAATAATTGTCTTTAAATTTTCTATCGATCTATATAGTTTTCATAAAAATTGGTTCACTAATCTGTGAGCTACGAAACTCAGAAGTTGAACAAGCTTTGATCGTCCTCAAGAGCATATGTTTGTTCTAACAGCTCAGAATCCTTCAATATCCAAATTTTCTAAAAATTCAAAATAGTAAACTAATCCTTATTGAATTTCCAATCGATCCACATAGATATCTTGACAATAACTCATTGGTGTGAAAAGTTACAAGCGAAAAAACAAAAAAAATCCTCAAAGATCATCCCAGAGGACAATTAAACGGGGAACACTCCAGAATAGCAGGGGAAAATTGAGACTTGCGGTAGGGGCAAGCTAAAGAGACAATGACAATAGGGTTGGGCTCTTTTCGGAAAACAGACACTGAGTTAATTGGTCCCTCCTCTTTTATTCCTCCTCACACCTGTCGATTTCCCTCTTTTTAGAATAACAAGGCGGCGTTTTGAAATGGCTTATTTTTTATGGGGTAATTAAGCCCCTTAATTAAAGGGCTAATTAATCAATAAACATTTAGTAGAAATAATTTTACACTCACCGTCTCAAACCCATTCGTCGCCGACACTCCAAACTTCAATGGTCCATCTTGTCGCCGATTCAATGTTTTTCCCGCCAAAATTTCTCCGGCGTCGTTGATTTTAATTAGGCCAATTACCTGAAAATTTTTATCTTAATAAGGGTGTAAAATCCATGTTTAACGGGTTCAATAGCTTAAATTTGAGCGGAGATAGACGTGAAAATGTTCCTAACTTTGAAGAAGGTATATCTCAAAAAGCAGGTTAGCTATCAAAATGTATTTCACAGCAAAAATGTAGAGCACAACATTTTGCACATTTTATCAGTTAAAAACTTTTTGATAGCTATGATAGGAGCCGAGATATAGCGTTTAGAAGATTAGGGAGGCGAGAGAACACGAGAGGGGGGAGACGCAGACACTGTCTGCGCCCTCTCTTATCCGCCTGCTGTCTTGCGTGCGGCGCCTAGGAAGAGCCTAAGGAAGGGCCGGTTATCTTCAAAGCGTTGTATCTCGGTTCCTGTCAAAGATATCAAAAAGTTGTCAACTAACAAAATGTGCAAAATTTTATGCTCTATATTTTTGTGTAATATACAAAATTTAAGTAGCTATTTTGGTTCTCAAGATATGCGCATTTAAAGATAGCTGGTGTATGCGCAGAGGCATGCGTTGTTGAAACGCGCATATCTCAAAAACTAAGCTAGCTATCAAAGTTTTGTCAACTACAGAAATGTGTAAAATTTTACGTTCTACATTTTTGATGTTAACAATATTTTTGTAGCTAGCTTCGTTTTGGAGATAATCCTTATTTTCTAGAGTTACCTCTCTATCAACTGCATAAAACTCGACATTTGGTCCGGCTTCGACTTTTCCAAGGACGTCGTTTTCCCGAATTTCCATGCCTAACGCGTCATAGACGTATTCAGATTGTGGGAATGAGAATACTGTAGATGTTGGAGGGGGCGGAGCTTGCTCATCTTCCAATCCCTCAGATTCTGATTCCTTGATTGTGTTGGTGGGTGACGTTCTGGGTTCTGGAGAAGCTTCTGGGACTTCTGAATCTTCGGCGGCGTCTTCTGGAGTTTCTGGAGCTTCTGAATGCTCAGTTGGGTCTTCTGGGGTCTCAGAATCCTTAGACTCGTCTTCTGGAACCTCTGAATCTTCGATTTTGTCTTCTGGGGCTTCTGGAGCTTCTGATTCCTCTTCTGGAGCCTCCGCATTTTCAGAATCCTCGCTTTCCGAATCCTTGACGTCTTCTGAATCTTCCTTCATGGTCGTTCTGACCAGAGATTCTTCAGAAGGCACTTCTGAAGTCGTCGTTCTCACTGGAACGTCTTCTGGAACCTCTTCTTCCTCAACGAACACAATTTCAGTGACCACTTCGACGTCTTCTGATTCTTCTGGCACCTCTTCAATCTTCTGCTCCACAGTCTTCACACCTTCTACTACTGGCTTCTTATCGACTTCCTTGACTCCGCCCACTTTTTTGGCTCCGCCCACTCCTCCTCCCAACACAAATATCTCAACAGGAACTTTTGCCACTTTAACCACTTCCTCTCCATGATCTCTGGCTTCCACTGTCAAATTATACGACCCGATTTCTTTACCGATTTTTCCGGTACTCATAATTATTCCCTTTTTACCGGTGGTCCCCACTTGGAATGGTACTTCGGGTGTGAGCAAGTGATAGGTTATTTGACCATTTGAGCCCTGGAAATTGACTCTGCGATTTTAAAAGTGTCATAGATGCGTTTGGGGCGTTTAAAGCTTTAAAATGAGCCTAAACACGGTTAGGCTCCGCCCACTTTGAAATTTGGCAACTTTAAAGGCGCATAGCCTATGGGGCATAGCGGCGGATATTTGAAAATCTAAGAAAGTATGTCATGATTATACTCATTTTGAAGCTTATTAAACGGAAAAGTCAGAATTTTTAATATTTTTCTGATATTCAAAAAATATACAGAGTTATGGCTAAAACAATTTTTTACAAAATAATTTTGAAAACTTTGTTTTGTCATAACTTTGGAAATTTCAGAGAAACCTGTTATGAACATTTCAGCGTTAAGTTTGTTACAGTAAGAGCTTTGAAAAGAGTATAAACACGACTAGGCTCCGCCCATTTTGAAAATTTAAGTTTAAAGGCGCATAGGGGCTCCGGATTTCTAAAGGCTATAAAAAGTAGGTCATGAGTATACTCATTTTGAAGCTCTTTGCAAAACTAATCCACAAATGCAGGTTTTATTAAAATTGAGCAAAAACTGACCAAGTTACGGCGGTTTTAACAAAATTGCTCATTCTTAAAAATTCAAAGTACCGTAACTCTGTTCATTTTTCACCCGATTCAAAGTTTTTAAACAGTTTTGGAATCAGTACAATATAAGCTTCAAAATGAGTATAATCATGACCTACTTCTGAAAATATCAAAATCTGGACCCCTCCTGCGCCTTTAAACTCGAAATTACAGTTTTAAAGGAACATGGTCGTGTTTATACTCATTTCAAAGCTCTCAGCCTACAAATATCAAAATTAAAACATTTTTGAGATTTGGAACAAGTTCTACCGAGATACGGTAGTTTGAAATTTTCAAAAATTTTAAAAATTTTCAAAAATGGAGTACTGTACCTGATCAATATCCTGAGCCAACACTTTTCCAATCTCTCTGCCTGGTGGGAAATTTGGATCGATATGGAAGAAATAATGCTCATTTTCGAAAACCGGTCGATTATCATTCTCGTCTTCCAAATCGACATAAACACGGATTCGTGTACATTGGGTGGTTGGGTCGGCATTCTGAAAGTACAGTAATCCTATTAGAGTGCAGTAATCCTTTGCTCACTTGAATCTCGGCAACTAATTCCAATGTGTTGAATAATTCTCGATCCACAAGTTTTGGGTCTAATACCACCACTTCATCAGTGTCCTCATCGATTGTAAATGTGCCATCTGGATCGATTAGACGAATTTTTGTAGTCTGAAAATGGTACAGTAAGATTTGTTAGGTTGAGAGCTTCAAAATGAGTATAAACATGACTATGTTCCTTTAAACTTGAAAATTCGACTTTAAAGGCGCATAGGGGTTCGAAAAATGATAAATTTGAAAGTCGGTCATGATTATATTCATTTTAAAGCTCTGAAAACGCCCAATAAGGCTATGTATGTTTTTTTTAGAATTAGAGAAAAATTGACAAAGTTACGGTAGGTTGAAGCTTAACCTTGAACTTCTTTAAAGGCGCATAGGGGTCCGGAAACTGATGTTGGCGGAAGTGGGTCATGATTATACTCATTTTGAAGCGCATATTATGACAAACATAATAATATAAAATACAGGAAATTTAAAGCAAAACTAGCTGAGATAAATTAATTTAAAAATTTCCAAAAAACAACTTTTTTGAAATTTTGGGTTCCAATCTTCAAAACCCCATAACTTTGCTTATTTTAACTGAATTCTTGTAATTTTTAGCTTCAAATGCTCCAAATTTCATGTTCTTTTTTGTGAATATAACAAAAACAGCCAAAACCTCAAATTTCACATTTTCCTCTTTTCCTAGTCTGAAATGTCGGATTTTTTCAAAAATTTTCAAAAATTTTTTTTAAATCTCAAATATTTTGGAACTATGTCAAAATTATATTTATATTGAAGCCCATTTTATGACAACTAGAATGATACAAAATTCATAAAATTTAGAGCAAAACTGACCGAGGTACGGTAGTTTGAAATTTTCAAAAAACGTTTTTTTTTTAAATTTTGGGCTCCCGTCTTTAAAACCTCGTAACTTTGCTCATTTTTACTCATTCTTTGGGATATACAGATCAAAATGATCCAAATTTCTTGGTATTTTTTAAAGTATACAGTATACACTAGAAAACCCTAAAAGTTGGTCTTTTCCACCCTTCCAAATCTGGGAGTTCAAATTTTACGAAAATTTTTCAAAAATTTGAATTTTTCGAAACCTAAAATTTTTGTAGCTATTTCATAATTATATTTATTTTAAAGCTCATTTCATGAAAAACAAAATCATACAAACATCATGTACTTTGAAGCAAAACTAACTGAGATACGGTAGTTTGAATTTTTCGAAAAAAATTATTTTTTGAAAATTTTGGTTCCCATCTTCAAAACCTCCTAACTCTGCTCATTTTCCTACAATTTTTAAGATTTTCAGCTTAAAAAACTCCAAATTTCCAGATATTTCTAACAAACATAGAAAATCTCACATTTCTCTTATTCATCACTTCCAATTGTGCCACTTTTGTTCCCTTTGGCGAGTTCTCCGGTATCATAGTTCTCAACGAGCACTGTGTGAATCGCGTAGCTCCGAATTCAACTTCTCTAGGCTCAAATTTCTCAATTTCTTCCGAATTTTCAGTCTCAATTGCGTTCATTTCGCGATTTTTGGCTCCAAATGCGACGAAATCCAATTCCACGTCATCTTCTTTTTCTTGTTTCGTTGAGATTGCATTTTTCAACGCCTTCTTGAGTTCAGAAATCAATCCGATGGGGGTTTTTGTCACTTCTGAATCCACAATGTCTTCGGAATATGTGGTGGTAGGGGATACGGTAGTCTCGGTTACGGTAGTAGTCTCTACGGTAGTTGTGGTTGAGGGTACGGTGGTTGTCGTGGCTGGTAAGGTTGTGGTGGTGGTGGTTGGTACAGTAGTTGTTGTGGGTACTGTAGTGGATACTGTAGTCGTTGCCGTTGGCTTTTGGGTTACTGTAGTTTTTTGGGTTACTGTAGCAATGCCACCTGCAGACTTTTCAACCAAATTGATGAAAGTTGTGGATTTTCTCGGATTTTCTTTAGCGTTATCCTGAAATTTTGAAATTCAATTTTTTTTTAAAATTTTTTGGTCCACTCACCGAAACTATTAATCTGAGTGTCATTGGAAGATCATAGAGTCCTGTGACTCTTAACTGAACCCGCCTTGGAATCTGTTCATCGGACCAATCAGCGCTTCCCGAGATGAGATCCTTGGATTTCGGTCTAGCTGCCTCTTCGACCAAATCGATTCCTTTGTGGGAATCCTGAAACTTTGAAGTTCAGATTAAATGAAAATACAGGAAATTTCACACATTTTGACTATAAATTAACAAAAATCGGTTGAAAACTAACGGAGATAGGATCAAATGAAAATTGGGAAAAAGCGAAAAATTAAACATTTCAATTTTTTGCCTAAAATTCAGCCAAACTTAGTTTTCACAACGATTTTTGAAGTTTCCATAGTTTCAGCTTCAAAATGAGTATAATCATGACCTATTTTCCTTGATTTTCAAAATCTGGACCCCCTATGCGCCTTTAAACTCGAAATTTCAAATTTAAAGGAACATAGGCATGTTTATACTCGTTTGAAAGTCTGAATTAGGCTGAATTCAAATATATAAACAATTTCACATATTTTGATACCAAAATATCAAAGTTCGGTTGAAAACTAACGGAGATAGGATCTAATGAAAATTGAGGAAAAATCGAAAAATTGAATTTTCAAATTTTTAACTAAAAGTCAAGCCATATTGGTTTTTTGTAACGATTTTTGAATTCTCCAGAGTTTCAGCTTCAAAATGAGTATAAACATGACCTACTTTCCTTGATTTCCAGATTTCGGACCCCTATGCGCCTTTAAAGTCTGAAATTTCAAACTTAAAGGAGCATAGACATGTTTATAATCATTTGAACATCTGAATTAGGCTGAATTCAAATATATAAACAATTTCACATATTTTGATACCAAAATATCAAAGTTCGGTTGAAAACTAACGGAGATAGGATCTAATGAAAATTGAGGAAAAATCGAAAAATTAAAAATTTCAATTTTTTGCCTAAAGTTCAGCCAAATTTAGTTTTCACAACGATTTTTGAATTTTCCAGAGTTTCAGCTTCAAAATGAGTATAATCATGACCTACTTTCCTTGATTTTCAAAATCTGGACACCTTATGCGCCTTTAAAGTCCAAAATTCAAATTAAATTTAACATAGGCATGTTTATACTCATTTCAAAGCTCTTCACCTGACAAATTCAAATATCTGAACTTCACTCACCTCCAACCAAAACTTGAGCTGATAACTCTCTTCTGGATCCCAATCAATTGCAGCCACTGGGGTGTCAATAACAGTCCAAATCGGCAGATTCTTCTCGATTGGAACCACATAAGGTTCCTGATAGAATTGTGGAGCAAATCGATTTGTTGGATCAATATGTACAGTGAATAATGGGTAAGCATATCCATTACATACAACTGTTACAAATAGATTCGCTTCTTTTAGAGTCGATGGATAGACTGGAAGTGAGAGAGACGCAGACAAACGGACCAAATATGATCCTGGAGAGAGGTCGGAACGGTCGATGACCATGTGGTCGGACCAGTCAGTCTGAAAATTGGGGTTGTTAAAGAAGCAAAAAGGGATTGGAGAGGGTGGGGGTTGAACTCGGGAGGTGTCGGGTCAAAACCAAGCGCGTTAACCACTAGGCTATCGCGGCGCATAGAGAAGGGAGGGGTGGAAGACAATGAGGAGGGTGGCGGAAGTCGGAGGGCGCGGGCGCCCGGAGGCCCGAAGACAAGGGGGGGGGGATTTTGAGGATTTGAAAAATTTCAAAAATTCAAAATCTGAAAGTTTTGGAACAGTTCTAGAAGTTTCAGAAAATTATTTTAAAACGTTCAATTTTTAAAAAAAATCAAAAAAAATCATACAAGTAATCCCTGAATTCACTACAAAAAATTCTTTTAAAAGTTTCATTAAAGCCCATTTGACTTCTAAAATAAAAAAAAAATTTCTTACCTCCTTAAACGCATCAGATCTCACATTAGCAATCTGCATCTCGGCATCCGGTGGGCTCACGGCTCCACGAAAAATGACATCTCCAATGGGAAGATTCGATGGAACATGAGCATAAAAACCATTGGTGCTGGTGAATGTGCATTGTGGTTTTGGATTTGGAGACTCTGAAAACATAAATTCTTTAAATTTCAGGTTTTTTTTCGAAGTTTCTCAAATTTTCTTATACACTGTCACCCCTGGCTCCTCACCAAACGCCCACCTGGCGCCCTCGACCCTCACACACATCTATGCCCTCGCTCCCTCTTCTCTCAATATGAGCGCGTGGCCGACTGGCTAACGCGCTTGCTTTTGAAGCTGAAGGCCGTGGGTTCGACTCCACTAGGCTCCCAAAAATTTTTTTTATATCTTTTTAAAGAGTTTCTCACCTGTTTGAATAGTCTGCAGAAGAGTTGCGAACAGGAGGATGAATATCCCCACTCGTCCCATACTGTAAAAAGAGTTACTTTTTTTTGAAAGTCAGTTTCAAAACTGTGAGTAAAACTGTAAGTAAAAGTAGAAGTAAGGTAATATGTGTTTTCTCAGTTTTCGCTGGAGAATCGGCGTTAATTGGTTTGCGGAAAATGTCGGAAAAAAGAGAAAAGGGGGGATGGTCGACGGCTAATGGGACAGACATGGATATAGGCAACATGAAGAAGAAGTAAAAGTGTTTTGACATGAAAACGGAGAAGGTTAATGGAAACGACAGAAGGAAAAGAAATAGAGGATGCTAATGTGGGTAGTAAGGTGGACATTGGGACATAAAGAACGCGTTTAGTCCCATAAACTTGAGTTATACGAGTGAAGCTTTCAAAATTAAAGGCGCATAAATTGGCCTAGAATTTGATTATTGGAAAATTAACCTTATACACCTTGTAGCTCTTGAAATTACCTTCCAGACCTGATTTAAATTATTTCAATATTCCTACTTTAAGGTAAGTTATCCATCTTCGAATTTGACTACCGTAATTCCTTCCACTCAACCCCAATAGTGGCTTTTTGAGCTCAAGTATCTCGGTTACTGTAAGAGATATCAAAAAATTGTTAACTATTAAAAAGTTTATCATATTATTAGACACATTTTATTAATTTAATTTTTTCAACTATCATTTATAGCAACCGAGATAATTGAGCCTAAAGTACCGCTTTAAGAATGGCGTGAAAGGAAATACAGTAGTCAAATTTAAAGGCGCAGAACTTTGTTTAAAATTAATACATTGGAACAAAAAAGACACCATTTTGAAGGTAATTTCGAGGCCTACAAAGTATTAAACTTAAAAAACTAGATTCTTATAACCTAAAAATGTTTTTTAAGCAGTTGAGCTGTCTACTTCAAGGTTACCGTAAACACTCAAAAAGAACAACACCTAACTTCGAGGCAACTTAGTTTGGTTCCTGTAAGAGATACCTAAAAGTTATCAATTGATAAAATATTTGTGATATTATGATAAACATTTTGTTAGTTGGCCACTTTTTAATATCTGTTACAGGAACGGAGATATATGGGTTCAAAGTTGAAGCGTTGGCGCTTGCAGCCTGAGCTACGCGGTCGGCTTCCGACCCTTTAACTTTGAGCCAATTTATCTCGGTTCCTGTGACAGGTATCAAAAAGTTGTCAACTAGCAAAATGTTCCTTATTTAATGATAAACATTTCATCAGTTGATTACTTTTTTATATCTTTTACAGTCAAGGAGATATAAAGGCTCAAAGTTGACGGTTGAAGGAGAGGGCGGATTTCGCATTCTAGTGGAACGCTTACGGTAGCTCAATTATGGCAATTTTTAACATAATTTCATTCAAAAAAAACTCATTAAAGAACAAGGAAATCAAGGAAATAAGGCATTTTATTCGTCTTCATTTCAATTTCTACGGATAAAGGGAGAAAACGGAAAGCGAAGGAAAGAGAGACACATATAAAACAATGTGTGTTACTAATTTAGGGCATCACATCCACAGTTTTTCGGTAAGGGAGGGGGTATCCTTTCACTGTGTCATCCATCTTCAGGTTCTCCCAAAGAGAAAAATACTTATCGCTGGGGGGCTAAATGACCGCAAAGATTGGAAAAAGGGGATAACGGAGACAGTGGAAAAGAGGAGGAGGGCATGAAAAATTGAAACATTTTATTTTTCGGAAAATGGGAAGAATGGAATAAAACGGTTTATGTATATATTCATGAAAGGGAAACTCTCCATGGGCAAACCGCCAGGGACCAACCAGAGAGTTAAAAACTGCAAAACATACAGTAAACTAGAAAAGCTATAGTAACCTACCACCTCCAAAAGCACGCCGGGAAAAAACCAAACACAAACAAAAGTTGGACCAGAAAATAGGCGTTTTCTTTCAGAATCTTAAGAAAGTAATGTAGTAATACTCAAAATTTCCTACAAAACAGTACATATTTTATTTCAAATGGATGATTTTGAGCTGAGCTACGCACATCCTGAACTCCATGAACCAAACACGGTTTTCAGTCTAGCTAACATTCACTTTTTAGTTTAAAAATGTAGGATAATTTTGTAGCTCTTGAAATTTCCTTCAAAACAATGTACTTTGTATTATGACATATCAATTTTGAGCCAAGTTAAGAGCTTTTAAACTTTTCCACTAAAAAACTGGCGTCAAAAAGTTAAAGACTGTTACTAAACTGACAATTTTCAGTATTAAAATCAAATTTTTGTAGCTAGTCGATAACTTATAAGTTGTAGACCTTAAAATTTCCTACAAAATCGTATAACTCATATTTTGACATTCTAATTTCAAGCCCAGTTTTATGCCTTTAAACATTTCCTTGTTTAAAACAAGGTTGCTCGAAAACTAGCTCAGCTTTATAGTCAGCTTCATAACTTGGTTCATAGAAAAGCTACAGTATCTTTAATTATAACAATTTGTAGCATTATTCAAGTTCTATCATATAAAATTTATTTGCTTTGAAAATATTGAGATTGGAAGAGTTTATAATCCGGGCCCATTTTTTAAGTATGAAAATAAGAGTCCCAAATTTAAAGACCATGACTGAAATGCCAATTTTCCAGATCAAGACCAAAAATTCCTACAAATTTGGTAACTTATAATCTGTAGCTTTTAGAATTTTCTACAAAACTCTATAAATAAATTTTCGGCAGTCTAATCTTAAACCAATTTATGCGGCTTTAAACATAACTGATTGCATTTCCTCCTAGAGTATTCGCATTAGCATCTTTGAGCTCAATTACCTCGGTTCCAATAAAAGATATCAAAAAATTATCAACGAACAAAATATTGGTGATATTCTGATGAACATTTTATCAATAGACAAA
The DNA here is from genome assembly GCA_027920645.1 of Caenorhabditis nigoni. Taxonomy (NCBI): domain Eukaryota; kingdom Metazoa; phylum Nematoda; class Chromadorea; order Rhabditida; family Rhabditidae; genus Caenorhabditis; species Caenorhabditis nigoni. The sequence goes on along the minus strand of CP115866.1, from coordinate 2,448,917 downwards.
TTTTCGATAACTCAAACAGGAACCGAGATAATTGCGCTCTAAAATGGGCCCTAAAAACAAGTGCAGGTCCAAGGCAGGTAGTCAATTTTAAAGGCGCATAACTTGGCTCAAACCTGAAATATTTAAACTAAACAAACAAGGATTTGTAGGAAACTTCAAGAGCTACAAGATAATAATCAATACTTTTTGGTATCAAAATTTTAGGCCAAGTTATGCGCCTTTAAACTAAACAACCAAAAAAAAACAGGTAAGGCGAATAAGGCGGAATTAAGGGTTACTGTAAAACAAACTAATTAAAGAACATAAAAGATTTTTAAAAATGGCAGATTACTGTAAAGATAACAGAAGAATGTGTTCCATCTGCCATCTGGAACCCCTAATCTCCCTTTTCCCCTCAAGCTCCGCCCCCTTCACATCCGTTTTCCCGCGGGAAAGGGAATGAGCGGCGTAGTAAATCCGAATCACTTTTTCTCTTCCTTTTTTTGCCCCAATCAGAAAACTTTCGCTTATTCCCGAAAAGATGATATTATCAACGGATAATCATGGGTCTTCTGATAAGAGGAAAAGAAGAAGGTAACAAGAATTGATAAGGGAAAACAGAGAAAAAGAAGAATCCAGAAGATGAGGAATTCTTGGGGAAAAAAACTTAATACGAAGATTTGTGATCCGCGAGAAGCGAGTATTCCGATTCTTTTGGCTATTTCAACAAACGTAAATCTTCTAGTACTTTTTTAAGGGATTGGGGACCTTTTTTATAGTCAGATCTTTTCTAATTTCGGTTCTAGCTTGTAGAAAACAACTTTTCTGAGTTTTCCGTGTTTTGAGCTTTAAAACGAGTATAATCATGACCTACTTTTGACAATTTCGAAGTTTTGGACCCCTATGCGCCTTTAAAGTCGAAATTTCAAATTTGAAGGAACATAGTCATGATTATACTCATTTTGAAGCACATGACATTTAAAATAAAAATATTTAAAGAAATCTAAGTTTATCTAAACATTAAAGAAAATACGGTAGATTTTGCTGTCTTTTGAAGTTTTAAAATGGATTTTTGTCTGTATCCTGCTCAATTTCCGTTCAAATTTGAAAATTTTGGGCCTAGTGCATTTAAAACAGCAAGAGCTTTAAAATGAGTATAACCATGGCCCACTTTTGCGATTTTCGAAATTTCGAACCCCTTGCGCCTTTAAAGTCAGAATTTCAAACTTGAAGAATCAGAGTCGTGATTATACTCGTTTTGAAACACTCAACAAGCCAAATTCAAAAATATACAATCTTTCGAACTTGAATTGAAATTTGTGAAGTTACGGTACCCCACACATCTAACTTGGAAATTACTGTAACTTGACTTATTTTCTTTTTAAAGCAAAAAGTTGTATATTTTCAGTTTCAGCGTGTCGATAGCTTCAAAATGAGTATAAACATGACATACTTTCCTTGAATTCGATTTTCGGACCCCTATGTGCCTTTAAAGTCGAAATTTCAAATTTAAAAGAACATGGCATGATTATAATCATTTTGAAGCTATTTTAATGCTGAATTCAAAAAAATCAATGAACTTCAACTTTGATAAAAACTAAGAAAGATATACTCATTTTACTGGAAACTAACCTGTAGCACTGATTGATGGTGCTCCATTTACCGCCAAAACTAGGAGAAAAATTGAAAGCATTCGCTTCATTTTCAATTACAATGAATATCGAATAGTCTTATCACTTACTTAACCACAATTTCAAAAAAAATAGTATTATTTGAAAAATATGAGAAAGAGCAGTTATCTGCCAAGTTTTCGAAATAACTTCTCTAGAAAACACGGAAAAGGATTTTGGATTAAACATTTGAATTTATCGCATTAAGAGCTTTAAAATGGGTATAAGCATGCCTATGTTTCTTTAAATTTCAAATTTCAGACTTTAAAGGCGCATAGGGGGTCCGAAAAATGAAATTCAAGGAAAGTAGGTCATGATTATACTCATTTTAAAGCTTTTGAGCTAAGGAGTTTGAAAATCAAGATTTTGCTTTAAAATGCTTAAAGGTAAAAAAGTTACGAGGAAAATGGTGTTGAACTAGAAGGTTTAAATTAACAGAAGGTTAAGAGCTGATAGGGAATTTCAAATTTTTGCCAAAAAATTAGCTTTAAACCAGAGAAAAACAGTAATAAAAGTGTGCCTATATTACGTATATGTATAATGCCGTTAGCGGCTAACTTATTAGAAAAACGTTCTCTTCCGAAGAGGAAATTAGTGAAAACCCGATGAAATGTCTAGTTTTTCCATTCTCGGGGAAAGGTTTTGGCGGGAAAATGAGTGACGAAAATGAGTGAAATTGGGCAGAAGAAGAATAGGAAGAAGAAGAAGAAAACCAAGTGGATAATTGAAAAAAAAAACTGCCTGGAAGGTTTTCTGGTGGCCTAGGCTACGGCATATGGCCTAGGAAAAGGCGCATAACTTGGCTTAAATTTGGAATTTCTGAATGAAACTTATATGGTTTTGTAAAAGATTTTTAGAGCTACAAAATGGTTGTTTATTATTTTTGATAATCAAATTTCAGGGCAGTTATGCGCCTTTAAACGTAAGAGAGACAATTGGGCTCAAAGGACTAGGCTTCAAGGCAAAGTTTGGAGGCGCATAACTTGACGCAAAATTGGAACATCTAGTACGGTAATACGGTTTTGTAGTAAATTTTAAGAGCTACAAGATTTTTGATAACTAAATTTTAAGCCTTCAAACTTAACAATCAAAAAAGAAACTTATTGTTCAAAAATGGCGGATTTAGGGTTACTGTAAACGTAGTTAAAGGATATGTGTCATAAAAAACGATTCCTAAAAAAGCAGGAAGTACTGTAAAAGAATCAGTTCCATATGCCATCTGGAGCCCTAAGCTCCGCCCCCTTCACATTATTTTTCCCACGGGGAAGGAGATACGATACATTTTGGAATAATGACTAAAATTGATAATATTTTGCTGAAAATGTTTCTGAAAACTATATTTCCAAATTTTCCACATTGAGAGCTTCAAAATGAGTATAAACATGTCCATGTTTCTTTAACTTGGAAATTTCGACTTTAAAGGAGGCGAGACAGCAAAAATTTCGGGGAAAAGGTTGGGGAATGAAATCGCGCCGCGCTTATGTAGGCCATCGGTCGTCGGTCGCCTTCTCGCCCCCGTAGCTCAGCCGGTAGCGGCGCTGTACCCCTGAGCTGCCTGTCATGAGTTCAACCCCTCATGGGGGTTCTCTATGCAAAATATCAGGAAAACTTTTTTTTTGATGTCTGGCCTCCTTTAAAGGTGCATATAGGGGGTTCAGTTTTGGAAAATCCAGGTTAGTAGGTCACGATTATACTCATTTCAAAGCTTTGAACACGCACACTATAAAATTGTTTGAAATTTTGAAATTGGGCAAAAGAGAAGAAAGTTATGGCACTTTGAAGTTCAGGATGAGCAGACGCCAAGTTTAAACTACCGTATCTCACTCAGTTTTGCATCAAACTCACCAATTTTAACATTTATTTGTTTCGCATGTGAAGAGCTTCAAAATGAGTATAATCATGACCCCCTTTCCTTGATTTTCAAAATCCAGACTCTCTATGCGCCTTTAAAGTTAAATTTCAAACTTAAAGGAACATTGACATGTTTATACTCATTTTGAAGCTCTAAACGTGGGAAATTCAAATATAATAAGGAGCGAAGCGACGAACAGAAAAATAAATGATCTAATTAGCGTCGAAGGCGCACCAGCCGCTGTTTGAAAAAAAAGGACAAACAGGTTTGTTTAAACAAAAACTCTCAATTACAAAATATTTATTCAAAGAATTCAATTAGCCGGATCCCCAGTGCAATTTCTTCTTCCATAATAAGACATGTACATTCCGTAGTAATGATGATGATCAGCAATCATATAATCCAAATGACTATCCGAACAGAATGGACTCTCTTGTGAATCACATTCTTTGTAGGTGGCAGTTGACATATCATTATCATACCAAATCTCAGATTTATGATGGTGGAATCCTTCCATTCCGTTTAATGGAATATGGGGGACAATGTCTTTTTTATGGATCACTCGGAAGGAGTACGGTACCAATGAGTCTACAGTATCAGCGAATGTCTTATCTCCTGTACGTGGTTCTCCAAATGTGATCATTTTGAGGTTTGATGACGTTGCGAGACCATTGGAGATGAGGAAGTTGGAAGCGAGAGCAGCGAGAGAGCCGCCGAGGGAGTGTCCGCCGACCTGGAATTTTTTAGACGTAATTTTTTGAGAATTCCCTGGATTAAAGGGATGCTGAGCAACGGGGTCACATTGCCGGAAATGTTTCTTATCATATCCTCCTTAACTTTTATCCGAATCACTTGAAACCTGTATATTCAAACTTCTCGCGTTAAAAGCTTCAAAATGAGCATACTCATGACTTACTTTCCTTGAATTTCAAATTTTGGACCCCCCATGCGCCTTTAAAGTCGAAATTTCAAATTCAAAGGAACATAGGCATGTTTATACTCATTTTGAATCTCTGAACGTGTAAAACTCAAAAATACCAGTTTCATGCTAATTTATCGAGCCGCAGTTGATTTATCCTATTTGGCGGTTACTAGGAAATTTAGGTTCAAACTTGAAAACACTGTAACTTTGTTAGTTTTTCTTCAATTTTTATGGAACATTCATTTTCTCGTTTGTCGTGTTTTAAGCTTTAAAATGAGTATAATCATGACCTACTTTGGAGAACTTTCCAATTTCGGACACTTTATGCGCCTTTAAACTCCAAAATTTCTAAATTAAAGGAACATAGGCATGATTATACTCATTTTGAAGCTCTCAACGCGGTAAGTTCAAAAAATTAAAAATTCTCACCCAAATCTCATATCCTGGATACTTATGAATCAATTCATTCACATCAGCCTTCATTCCAGCGTTCCAGATCAAATTGAACGCGTGGGCGAAATAGTATCCAACATTACCACCTCCAACCCATGCAGTCTGAAAATAACGTATCAGTTGAAGATGTGCAATTACCGGAATTTTGAAGTTACCTTATTTCTATACATAATTTCTTCAGATTCCACGAGCAATTGGAGCTTTCCATAGGTGCCTCTGGAAATGGAAAATTTATCATAACTTTTTGATTCTCAATATTTTTTTATAAACTTTATATTTTGAAATCATCGTTTTAAGAGCTTCAAAATGAGTATAAACATGCCTATGTTCCTTTAACTGTGAAATTTCGAGTTTAAAGGCGCAGAGGGGGTCCGAAAAATGAAATTTTGGGAAAGTAGGTCATGTTTATACTCATTTTTAAGCTTAAAACAAGACAAACTGAATGGTACATGTTTCAAAAAACAAAAAGCGAAAATTGGAAAGTTACGGTAGTTTGAGTTTTGTTGGATTGTGGAATCAATCCTATTTCAACTTGTAACTAGCTTCAAAATCAACATTTTGAAGCAAATTTAGTTTTAAAATGTGTGAATTTTTGAGGGCTACAAAATCATATACAAATCAATTATCATTAAATCCCAACTTCTTACCTAAAAGCCATTACAATAGCTTTATCGTCATGAGACACAAAAGTGATTCCAGAACAAGTGTCCAATCCATCAGTCTCATCACATTTCACATGAATATGCTGTTTTAATTCGTAATTTGTAAATACTTTGTTCAAACAATTTGCTGCATTTGGTGCTTCCGTTGAGGCGAATATTGTTGGAAAGTATTTACGGACGAAGGCGTCGGAGAAGGTAGCTGGAAAAAGAGGTCATAACTTGTTAGGATTTCATTTAATGTTGTTGAAAATTAAAATTTTGCGTTCAGCGTGAAAAGCGCTTTAAAATGAGTATAAACATGCCCATGTTCCGTTCAAGTTGAAGTTTGACCCTTTAAAGGCGCATAGGGGTCCAAATTTCGAAATTCTTAAAAGTAGGTCATGATTATACTCATTTCAAAGTTCTTTCCACGCTGAATCCAAATTTGTAACATTCATGCCAAAATTTTTAACTGTAGCCAAGATATGAGCAAAACTAAAATTTCGAACTTTATAGTTTAAAAAATTGTTTTCTTCATAACTTTCCTAATTTTCACTATTTTTTAATAAAACAAAGAAATTTGAGTTTCCCGCATTTGAAGCTTCAAAATGAGTATAATCATGACCTACTTTCCTTGATTTCCAAAATCGGGACCCCCTATGCGCCTTTAAAGTCGAAATTTCAAATTTAAAGGAACATGGTCATGTTTATACTCATTTTGAAGCTATTTTAATGCTGAATTCAAAAAAATCAATGAACTTCAACTTTGATAAAAACTAAGAAAGATATACTCATTTTACTGGAAACTAACCTTTAGCACTGTTCGCTGGTGCTCCATTTACCGCCAAAACTCCGCAGAGGAGAAAAATTGAAAGCATTCGCTTCATTTTTTCAATTTAGAATGAATATGGAATAGTCTTATCACTTTTTAACCTCCTCTTATCACCACATTTGTGGTCTTTGCTTAATTTTATCATTTTGGAGGAGTTTCAGACATTAAAAAATGTCAATTAGACAAGGAACTACAGAATTCATTGAATTTTATCATTAAATTTTTAAAAACGATTATAGTTTGAAATTGATTTCAACGAAAAATCAGGAACTGGGGAGAGGAAAATTTTTCAAATTTTTGGAAAAAAAAAACTTTTTTAGTTTAAAACTCGTCTATTTCACAAATTTTTTGAGCAAAATGTGAAAAACTGAATTTTGTAAAGTTATAAGCTTCAAAATGAGTATAAACACGACTATGTTCCTTTAAGTTTGAAAATTGAGACATTAAAGGCGCATAGGGGTCCAAAACTGAAAATCAGAGGAAGTAGGTCATCATTATACTCATTTTGAAGCTCTGACCATGGAAAATTGAGAAATTATGAAATTTTTAACTTTGGAGCAAACTTGAGAGAGTTACGGTAGTTTGAACTTGGTGTTTGCTGAAGCTAACCTTCAAATTACCATAACTCCATTCGCTTCAGTCTGATTTGCAAAATTTAAATAGTTTTAGGTTTTTTACGTTAACAGCTTTAAAATGAGTATACTCATGACCTACTTTCAAGATTTTTCGAAATTTCGGACCCCCTATGCGCCTTTAAAGTCGAAATTTCGGATTTAAAGGAACATAGTCGTGTTTATACTCATTTTGAAGCTCTTTTTCAACCTAATGCAATGGTATTAGTTTCTTGAAACATGAAGCAAAACCAACCGAGATACGGTCATTCAGATCCGCTGATCACTATCTTATCACTTACGCGAATGGCGACGAAATGCGAATGGATGATCAAAAGCGAGAGGAAAGAGATTTAGAGAAAAAGATGGAGATATTGATAGAAGAAACTATCTATACACATCTTTGTATTACGAAGTCAACAATGCCGATTTGTGAATTTTCGTCAAGTAAGTCTTTTTTGGATTACTGTAGATTTTTTCAACTTTTTAGCTTCAAAAACGCGCAAAATCGATGTGCACGCTCATGTGCTTCCTAAGCATATTCCGGATTTTCAAGAGGTACCGTAATACAGTAATCGGAAAAATTCAAATTTCTAATTAAAATTTTTTCCAGAAATTCGGCTATCCCGGATTCGTCCGTTTGGATCATAAGGAAGATGGGACTACTCATATGATGAAGGATGGGAAGCTTTTTAGGTTTTTTGAGAAAAAAATTCAAAATTTTTTGAGAAATAATTTCAGAGTAGTTGAGCCAAACTGTTTCGATACGGAGACCCGAATTGCAGACATGGATAAGGCGAATGTGAATGTGCAATGCTTGAGTACAGTACCGGTCATGTTTTCTTATTGGGTAGGCCACTTCAATTAAGAAAAAAAGAAAAAAAAAGTCTCAGCATTTCTGTTATGCATCATTCACAAGTCGGTCCCGTCTTGAAAAAACATCACAGACTTTAGTTGGGGTCGAACCCGCAACCCTCTCGACCCGGCGGATCGGTGGGCACCGCGCTTGCCGCCTGCGCCAGAGTGCAACAGTTGAGAAGGGGAGGGGAAAGACGTATATGAATGAAGGGGAAAGCGGTGGTGGAGGGGGAGACGCAGGGAGAGAGGGTAGAGGAAATATAATATAATACAAGTTAGGGGAAATAGTTTGTTCTAGAAGTAAAGCGTTTTTTTTTCAATTTAGAGTGCAAATAGGTCAATTTTGAAGGATATTTTTGCCTTCAGCAGTTTTAAATCTTCAAAATGAGTATAATCAAGGTTTTTTTAAAAACCGGAATTAGTTGAGTTTCAATGATTCTAGTTTTTGAGATGTCCCAAGTTTGAAACTACCATAATTCTCTAAAAATTTTATTGAATTCAAATTGAAAGATAAAACGGAATTTCTCGCGTTTAGAGCTTCAAAATGAGTATAAACATGACCATGTCCCTTTAAAGTTGAAATTTCGACTTTAAAGGCGCATAAGACTTATGACCAGAGTCCAGGTTCCGAAAAGCAAGAAAAGTAGGTTATAATTGTACTTATTTCAAAGCTCAGCACCTTAGAAATACTAAACAATTTAAACATTTGAAATCCCGCAAAAATGAATGGAGTTATGGTACTTCGAAGTCAAGGATCGGCAATTACCATGTTCAAATTACCGTATCTCTCTCAACTTTGCTTCAAATTCAAATAAATTAACATCTCTGTATTTCTTAGGTCTAGAGCTTCAAAATGAGTATAATCATGACCTACTTTGAAAATTATCATTTTTTGGGTCCCACCACGAAAACTACCGTAACTCCTTTCAATGTGCTTCAAATCTGTTGAAATCTATATCATTAAATTTTTTATGAAAAGCGCTTCAAAATGAGTATAATTATGACCTACTTTTATGAATTTTGAATTTCGGGAGCATTTTCGAGCCATATGCGCCTTTAAAGTCAAATCCTTCAAGTTTAAAGGAACATATCCGTGTTTATACTCATTTTGAAGCTCGTTTCATGCTGATAACGATTTTACTATTGAAAATGTCGAAAAATCGAAATTCCCAGCCATTTCATTGGTTTTTCTAGGCCAAACCCGAAAACACTGAGATCGTGGCTCGTTTCGTGAATGACGATTTGTTGGCAGAGTGCCAAAAATATCCGGATCGTTTAATTCCACTTGGCACGTTGCCAATGAATGATGTGCAAAGAGCTATTCAGGTTTGTTTCTTTGAAATTTTTGAAAATATTAAAAAATTAAAAAAATTTATTCGATGACTAGAAAAAATACAATAAATAAGGAAATTCTGAGCAATTACGAGGGAAAGTTGGTCCAGACAAAAAATAGACTTTAAAAAATCAATAAATCATCTAAAAACCCGTTTTTCGGAGGTAAAAAAGTCTTTAAAATCTCAGTTAACCCGTAAATAATGTTGCCAATAGGCAATATTGAAAAGAACAAAAAGAAAGGGGAACATGAATACAGATACCGAGTCGATTTTGTGAGCAAGAATTTCACGACGTTGTTTTCTGAAAAAAATGGGGAAATTACAGATTTTTTAGTGTTTTCTCGAAGTTTCTAGCGCAAAAATGAGCCAATTTACAAAATTTTGGGTATCGTCATCATTAGAGCGCGTTTGCACACTTTGAAATTTTGAAAAGCCGTTGGATTTTGTATTTGTCAAAAACTATGAGAAATTTCCAACAAGTTGGTAAAAAAATCATCAATTTTGACCAAAAATGAAGAGAGTTAGACATTTTTGAAATTTTTGGTTCCAGAAAAATTTTTCAAAAAAATTGTTTTTTTTTCAAAATTTTTGAATTTCCCGCCAAACCCTCCGTACCGGGATAAAGATGACGATGTAGATGCTGGTATCGTTTCTGCCTCGTCCAACATCATGTTGACCACATTTGTCGGCTCACAGGAGCATCTGGAATTATTTAACTTCTTTAAAATTTGCGAAGTTTACAAAAGTTCATATAACTCGATTCAGTATTGTTGAAACCCAAAAATTTGTAAATTTTCAAGTTCAGCATTTTATACGCTTCAAAATAAGTATAAACACGGATAGGCTCCGCCCATTTTGGAATTTTCGACTTTAAAGGCGCATGGGGTCGAAAAACCGAAATGTGGAAAATAGGTCATGATTATACTCATTTTAAAGCTCTTGACGTGGTAAAAATAAAAATGAAAACACTTTTGAGTTTGAAGCTAAAATGAGAGAGATACGGTAGTTTGAACTTGCTGTTAGCAGAAGATTAACTTAAAGCTACCATAACTCCCTTCTTTTTTGCCAGATTTTGAATTTTCAAGCAGTTTTAGAGTAACCAGGTCAGGAGCTTCTAAATGAGTATAATCATGACCCACTTTTAAACATTTCGAAATTTCGGACTCCTATGCGCCTTTAAAGTCGAAATTTCAAACTTTATGGAACATAGGCATGATTATACTCATTTTGAAACTCATGACGTGGCAAATGCAAAACTTCTAGAAATTCCAAGTTTTAAAAAAAATCGAGAGAGATACGGTACTTTTACAACTGGAAAAAAGACTCACGATGAACTGAAACTCTTCATAGCGCTCGCCAAATTGCCATTCAACCCAAATCCAGGTGGAATATAACCGTAATCGTTGTCTCGAAGGCTGAGCAATGCGCTCTCCTCCTCGTTTTTGGGCTGTTTCTGCCGCCGGATTACTGTAGAATTGGCGGATTGTTGAACAGGAGGAGGGTGTGCAGGTTTTGGAGCAACTTGAGAGCACGGAAGAGCTTTCGAAGCAGTTGGCTCTTCTTCCCGGGATAAATAACCAACCCAGGCGAGTTCCAGAAGAGAACAGAACACAAATGTCATACAGGACAGCATCCAGACATCGATAGCCTACAGTAAGACGTTTGAAAAAAGTTTGGAAAGGGTTACTGTACCTTGACATAGGAAACCCTCGGCAAATTCCTAATAATATTACCGAATTGGAATGTCATTGCCAGTAAACTATTGACTCCGAGCATTGTTCGAGCTGGAATGGCTTTTGAGCCCAATGCGAAGGAGATCCAAGCTGAAAATTGGGAAATGTTGGTTTTCAAAGTCACCAGGATGCTCTGCACAAAAAGCAAAAAAGAGTTTAGCCTCCGAGGAATCGAACCCGGGTGGTGAGATTGATGGGCAAAAGCATACACCAATAAGCTTCTGCTAACACTAAGGTAGAGAGAGTGGAGTGCGTATATAAACGACGAAGGGGATCGAGGTGGTGGCGACGGCGGCGCTGCCGCCGCCACGCGCTTTATATTACTTTCCGCGCCATACATCAAAGTGTGCGCGTTTGGCGCAATGGCTAACGCTTTTGAATCTCAATCTAGAGCTCGCAAGTTCGATCCCTGCTGGAGTAAAATCATTTTTGCTTTCTTTTTTCTCCGTTTCTAAGACACAAGGACCCTCTTAATTGGGCTATTTCCTACCTCCCCCCGCCAAATTAGCTTCATTTCAAGAACAACTTACATATACAAATAGTGAGATAAGTGGGTAAATAAGCCTGCAAAATGTACCATCCTGCTCTCCGTTTAAACTCAAAGGACATGGTTAACTCGTGCCAATACCCGGCGGGATATTCCTGGAAATTTCGAAAAATACAAATTATCAATGGAGCGCACTTACTTCAGTATTTCGTATTTTGTGTATGTCAACTAGTTCATAGTCAGCTAATTCCATTTTATCTCGCATTTTTTGCACACCATTTTCGGACCAATCCATTTTCACTTCATCTGTGTTGTAGCTGAAAATAAGGTACGGTAGACGCCATCAGAGAAATTTAGGATCAAACTTCAAACTACCGTACCTTTGTCAGTTTTGTTCAAATTCTAATGAAAATTTGATTTTCTTATTTGTCTTGCTTAGAGCTTTAAAATGAGTATAATCATGACCTACTTTCATTGAATTTCAAAATTCGGACCCCCTATGCGCCTTTAAACTCAAATTTTCAAGTTTAAAGGAACATAGGCTTGTGGGGACTCATTTTGAAGCTCTAAATCTAACATGTTCAAATATTCACAATTCAAAAGGTTAGAATGAAAACTGAACGAATTATAATGAATCTGAAACTTACTTAAAACTTTCAAAAGTCAGCGAACATGTCACATTGTCGAATGGAAACTTTGTGAGGTCCATAATACATGGTCCTTGTAGTTTCAGCCGATAATTTGTCCATACTGAAAAGAATCTTTTTGGATTACTGTAGTTCCTCTGACCCCTTGAAAAGTCTATTTAGCTTCTCTTTGACTAAAAGAGTCACGCAACGACTTCACATTTTCTCCGATTAGAGAAAAGGGAAAAGATCTCTGCGTCTCTCAATTCCCTATACTATTTCTCCCTTTTTTTTGAGATTCGAAGCAAAAAAGAGTCACGATAAACGAATGAATTATTTGTAGATTAAACGAATAGATCGCCTTTTTGCTTTTTTTTCTAGAAAATTCTCTTTATTTTTTGTTAGAATAAAAAACAAATGGAGAAGAAGGATCGGTTTATATGCTCATTTGAGCGGAAAATTGAGAAATTACAGTAGGGCGCACTTGCTCAGAAAAGTCCAAAATTCAAGTTGAATATCTGATCTTACGCAAAAACAGTTATCAGATTCGGAATCAGCGTGAAAAAGGGTTCTAGAAACATTTTTCTAGAAGTTCCTAGCTCAATTTTAAAAACTTCCGGGTTACTGTAGCGCCAAAAGTACGCAAACACACCTGACCCAAGATCTTACGACACTTTGAGCTAAATGACTAAAAATTTGCATACAGACTGAACCTAGGGTGAAGAATTCAAATCTGAAAATAGATTTTTGCAAAAAAAATTTGGTTTTCCAGAAATTAAAAAAAATTTTAAAACTTTTCAAAAAACCCCAAATTTTCAGCCAATTTTGAGTTGTACCCCAAAACAATTTTTAGATTCAGAATCAGCGTGAAAAATGAGTTCAGAATCAGTTTTCTAGAAGTTTCTAGCTCAGTTTTAAAATTTCCAGGGTTACTGTAGCGCCAAAAGTACGCAAACACACCAAACCCAACATCTTACGACACTTTGAGCTAGATGGCTGAAAACTTGAATTTAGACTAATTTTGGGGTGTAAAACACGAATCTGAAATTGGATTTTTTCAAAAAAACTGGGGTTTTCAGAATTTTCAAAAAAAATATTTTTGGTCCCAAAAAAAAAATTTCCCGAAAAAAATTTTTTTTTGACGGACCCACATCACATCATTTTTTTTTCGCTTTTCCTCATGACCAAATCGAAATTTCGAGAAAATTGAATTTGAGGTCCGGACCGGCCGGCTGGCCGGTGGTCTTTCTTTAGTTCCTATTTGTTTTTTTCCGCCAAATTCCAAAGAAAAAATTTTTCATGCAAATTCGATGATCGAAAATTTTGTGTGTGACAAATTTGGCAGCGCCCCGCGTGGTGGCGGGAAATTAGATTTTGGGTCCCCTCCGGAAAAAAATGGAGGGAGATGTTATATTTTGGAAGGTTGTAGTCTGTGGGGTGCATTGTGACCCGGAAAATTAGAAATGTTTGGAAGAAAAAAGTTCAAAAAATTTGAAAATTAGAAAACGGGAAATTCTGAACAATTTGAGCTAAAAACCATTAAAATTGGTTGCAAATGAGGAAAGTCATGAAGTGTTGAAAATTCTTAAAATTGGAAAAATTCAAAATTACAGGAAAAAATTAAATTTTAGAAAGTTTCCTCATTTGAAAGTATAAGATTCTAAAAGCCCTTGGAATTCCCTTCAATTTCATTAATTTTTCAAAAAATTGGGTCAATTTCGAAGCAAGTTATGCGACTTTAAAATCTGCCCCCTTTCCGACATGGTGCATCGACCAAAATTTAAAAGCGCATAACTTTCTCGAAAATCAGCTAAATTATATGAAAGTTATATAGAATTGTAGGAAATTTTATATGCTTTAAAATGATGTGAAATACGATTAAAGTTACATAAATTTTAATGCTAAAATTTCAGAAAATTTCAGAAAATACCCAAAAAATAGGAGATAAATGGTTTTAAAGGCACATAACTGATTTCAAAATAAACCAAATTCTATGAAAATTATTACAAATTATAGGAAATTTTATGGGCTTTCAGAATATTGTACATTTGTTATAGAAAAATCTAATTTTCAGATTTGTTTTGAGTGTTCAAAACTTCCAATTTTTCCAATTTTGAATACCCCATAACTTTCTTCATTTTCATACGATTTTTTTGGTTTTTACCTCAAATTGTTCAGATTTTTCTAGTTTTTTTTAATCAATTTTTAATTGTCAGAAAAAATTAATACAATTCGCTCGATTTCGAAGCAAGTTATGCGCCTTTGAAATCTGACCTACGATCCGACATGGTGCATCGACAATGTTTAAAGGCGCATAACATTTTTCAAAATTAGCCAATTGTTTGGAAAAACATATCAACTTATAGGAAATTTTAAGATCTTCAAGATAATATACAATTCTATTAAATACATCAAAATTTGAATGCTGAAATTTCATTTTTCCCCCATGTTCCTTTAAATTTTTGTATACAATTTTTTTTTTCAATTCTACAAACTGCAAGAAAAATCAATTTTTCCCTCATTTTTTGGCTATTTTTAAACTCTCCTCATCATATTTTTGCCTCAGTTTGTACTACACAATTCCCCCTTCTTCTTATCCTCCTTTTTTGGGGTCCGTTGGTCCTCCAGCAAATTTCCCCATGGGGATTTTCGAAAAATAAGAAGGAGATAAAGAAGAAGACAGAGACCCCTCAAGAAAACAGAGAGAGTTTCTTCGTGTGTGCAAAAATTTAAAGATTTTTTGCACTTTTCTTCGTTTCTTTTGGAAAAATGGGGATCAATAGCTCAAAGGGAAAGATTAGAATCAGAAAATGTGTCCCGTCGGGCGGTGGGGAACAAAAAAAATTTCAAGAAAAAAATGTTTGAAATAGGAGAGAAGGAGATTAAAATGACGATTTTTTGCCGAAAAATGCAAAAAAAAAATGGATTTTTGAATACAGTGTTGGACGTTCAAGGCACCGTAACTTGACTAATTTTGGCCCTAACTCAAAAAACTTTGCATTTTTGAATTTGACATGTTCAGAGCTTCAAAGTGAGTATAATCACGACTATGTTCCTTTAAATTTGAAATTTCGAGTTTAAAGGCGCATAAGGGGCTCACATTTTCAAAATTTTGGAAACTAGGTCATGATTATACTCATTTTAAAGCTTTTGACGTATTTAAACTAAAAATTGATAATTTTTGAAGTTTAGATAAAAATATGTCAAGTTACATCAAAAATTGACTTTTTTTTCGAGGTTTCGAGTTCGATGTTCAGGGTACCGTAACTTGCCTAAAATCGGTTCAAACCTAAAAATTTTTATCATTTTTGAATTTTGGGCGTTTTGAGCTTCAAAATGAATATAATCATGACCATGTTCCTTTAAACTTGAAATTTGGGGTTTAAAGGCGCATACGGGGTCCAGATGGGTTCGAAACTTTGAAACTTTGGAAACTAGGTCATGAGTATACTCATTTTGAAGCTCTCACCTTACTGAATCCAAAAATCAAAAAATTTTCAAATTTGGCGAACTATAAGCCGAGTTACTGTAGTTTCATAATTTTTTTCCGTTTTCCCACTGGACCCAGACTTTTTTGTTATTGTTTTTCCTTGAAAAAATGACGAGATAAATGTATTCCATCTTCTTGTTTTTCAACCAGGAAAAAAAAACTATAATATTCTGACTTTTTTCTTTTTGCTTTTTTCTCTGCGTTTTTGCTTTTTTCTAACTCTTCAAACTTAAAATCTTTTTAAAAAAGAAACTACAGTAATTTGACACATTCTGATCCAAATTAGGAAATTGTGTGATTTTTGGATTCAGCACGTGAAGGGCTTCAAAATGAGTATAATCATGACCTACTTCCCTTGAATTTCATTTTTCGGACCCCCCATGCGCCTTTAAACTTGAAATTTCAAACTTGAAGGAACATAGTCATGATTATACTTATTTCAAAGCTCAAAACTTGCTTAAACCAAAAATGAAGGAATTTTTGAGTTTGGACCAAAATTAGTCAAGTTACGGTAATTTGAAATTTTCGAATTCAACCAAAAATGGTCATGTTTAGGTTCATTTTGAAGGTCTCAACTTGACAAATCCGATTTTTATAAGCTCCGCCCACAAAAACTCACCAGTTCCATTCGCATAAATCATCAAAAAGATATTGGGAAAGGGCGATTTGTGAATATCCGCAGTTTTAGAATTGATAAAACACGAATTCGGTGTCCATAGCTTCTCCAAAAGGACCGAATTTAACGATAAATTATATTTACATGGATTCAGAAATGCATAATTCAGTGCTGGATCATGCCATGTTTCATAGATGTAGATGTCGAGCTGAAAAGACATTTGAAAAATCAATAAATCGATAATAAGGATAATTACCTGAAAATCCGATGTGATATCCGAAATTGTTGTGATCTCTTGTACCCATACTTCAACAGAAACTTCTACCTGCAAAAATTTAAAATTTTGGGATTTTTTGAAAAAAATTTTTTTTTTGAAAATTCTAAAATTTTGAGAAATCTGTAAAACCAGAATTTTCTGAAAAGATTCATTGTCAAATTCGAGTTCTACACCCCTAAATTAGTCTAAATCCCAATTTTCAGCTTTCTCGCTCAAAGTGTCGTAAGATCTTGGGTTTGGGGGTGTTTGCGTACTTTTGGCGCTACAGTAACACGGAAAATTTCAAAATTGAGCTAGAAACTTTTAGAAAAATGCTTCTAGACCCATTTTTCACGCTGATTCTGAATTTAATAACTGTTTCAGGGTAAACTTTGCAGTCCAGTCGGAAATTTGGGGTTTTCTGCAAACTTTTTTTTTGCAAATTTTGAAAATCCTGGAAAACAAAACATTTATAGAAAAATCTATTACCAGATTCGAATTTTACACCCCAAAATTAGTTTAAATTCCAATTTTCAGCTTTCTAGCTCAAAGTGTCGTAAGATCTTGGGTTTGGCGTGTTTGCGTACTTTTGGCGCTACAGTAACCCGGAACATTTCAAAATTGAGCTAGGAAATTTTAGAAAAATGATTCTAGACCCCTTTTTCATGCTGATTTTGAATCTTATAACTGTTTTCAGGTAGAATTCGATGTTCAGCTTGAAATTCGAAGTTTTTCGGAAAAAAAAAAAACTTTTTTTTTCGAAATTTTTCAACTCACCTGCCCGCCGGGAATCTTGTGCCTATTATAATTGCTCATTATCGTTCCCAATATGAATGAATCGTTGGCGCAGTTTTTTGTGGCTCTTTCCACCTGAATTGTTGTTTTGTTTCTGGAATTTTCCTGGGTTACTGTACCTTCGCTGGATTAATAATCGGTCGTAGTGCACCATGCTCATCCACTTCCCAATCGTAATTTCGTGTGAGTCGACGGAGACTTGGAGAGTTTCGACGGTATACTGATTTTCTGGAATTTTTTTGAAATTTTTGAAAAATGTTTTTTTTGAATTTTTACAATTTTTAGCTTAAAATACTGGAAATTTCAGAGAAGTTTCAAATTTTTAAACCAAAAAAATTTTTTGACCTAAAAATTTCAAAAATTCAAATTTGGCGCCAAGCCAAAAAGCATACCTGGCGTTACACATAAGCAGTAGGACGGCGAGGGAGAGAAATTGCAGATAGTGCATTGATTACAGTGCATCCGAAATCTCCGCCCCAAAAACCACCTGTGAAGTTTTTTGTCTGAAAAAAATATTTTTTTTGAAAATTTTTGAAAAAAAAAATTTTTCGGGCAAAAATATGAGGAGAACAAGAAGAAGAAGAAGGCGAAGAAAAGCAGAGCACACACCAAAATAGGCTCCGCCCACTTTTTTTTTTCTCTTCTTACAACTAGCCGTTTGACTCCTTTTCTTAAGGAAAAAAGAAGAAGACGAAGACGACATCTTCCTCTTCTTCTTCGTATGTCCGTCAATGTGTCTGGCACTCTCTCACTCTTTAAATATTTCCAAGACGTCCCGTCTGTCTCATCCCCCATCCATAGCACGTCTTCTTAGTAGTCGTACGGCTCTTTTTCCTTTAAAACGGAGAGGCAAAAACGGAGGGGAAGAAGAATTGGTTGAAAGATGAGTTGGTTGAAGACACCCACCCCGAGTTGTATAGAGAAAGGGCGGGACACTAGGGAGGCCACGCCCCAGTTGGGAAAAAGAAGCAAAAAAGGATTTGAACTCATTGGGACCGCCTTGGGGTTGAACCCGCGAGGTGTGGATTGGTGGGCAAAAGCGCAAGCCACTCGGCCATGTGGCACACAGAGAAAGAAGTGGGGGAGGTAGATAATAAAGAGGGGAAGCTGGGAGGGGAGAGGAGGGTGCGGTGGTTGCTAGGGAACCATGGTGTAGTAAGGGGAATGGATGGCTAGGAATCTGGGCACTCGGGTTCGGATCCCTAGCAGGGGAAATTCTTTTTTTTTTGAATAGTAGATGGGGCATGGAGGAGGCAAGGAGAACATTTAGAATACCCAAAATTGAAAATTATCCCGAGACAAAATTGTCTAGAAAAAAGGAATTCAAATCTGAAAATTGGAAAAAGGGACTTTAAAGATGGTCTAAAGCTTCAAAAACCTCTCTACTGTGTCTCAAAGATAGATTCTTGAAGAAAAATTTTTTCAAAATGTAATATTTTCCACTTCTGTACCTTTTTGTCAACTCTGTATAGCTGTAAAAAAGTTCAAAAAAAATAAAAAAGTAAAATTAGCCTTCCCAGGAATCGAACCCCTGACATTCTGAACCAAGAGCAATGGTGTAACCCACTACACCACACCGCCCACACACTCGAGATTTGACGCCAAGACACCGACCGCCCCCCTCTTTTTCTCCACTTTCCGGGCCCTTCTTATCTGTCTACCGCGCCTCGGTCTCACATGCGCACTGTGGTGTACTGGTCTACGCTTTTGACTTCCGTTCCAACACCCCCATGTTCGACTACCACTGGGCGCCATTGTCTTTTTTGCTCTTTTTGCACGCCTTATCAACTATGCAAACATGCTCTATTGGCACCTTTTTTGAAAAAAACGCCTTTTTGAGAAAAAAAAAGTGTAGGAGAATAATAGATTTCTTCTTTAGAAACCAAAAGCTTGGTTTTCCGAAGGTTTCCATGGAAATTTCTAGAAAAAAATTTTTTGTTATTCCGGAAATCTCAATTTTCCCATGAATTCATCATAATGATTGGTTTTGAATATATGAAAAATATGGAGAAGAAGAAGGTGGATGAAGATTGGGGGAGAAAAACGAAAAAAAATTTTTTGGAGCACTTTTCTTTTTTTTATTGGTAAGGAGGGCTCCCGAAGGGAGACGAATGGGAGGAAATAAAATGGAAAAAAAGAAGAGCAAAGTTTTTTTTTTTATTTGGAAGAAAAAAAACGGGGAAAACGGAAGAAAAATGGGCCGGAGAATTTATTGAATTTGAACGGTGGGAGAAGGAATTGGAGGGGTAGTACAACTTTTTTGGAAGAAATTTGAATTTTCATAATCTTTGAAACTTTTCGAAAAACCCTTTAAAAATTTTTAAAATCCCAAAAAACCCGAGATTTTTCGCTCGAAAACTAGTTCTAGCTCGAGAAATAGCATATGCTGCATCGGAGCGCATTTTCATAAGTTAAACCTTAAATTTTTTTCAGAATTATAATTTTTTCAAAATTGTCAAGATTTTTCACACATTTTCCAGTTTAGAAAATTCAAAAATGTTGAAAAATGACAAAGTTACAAACTTTTCAAAATTTTAAGCCTGTAAAGTTGTTAAAATGGATCATAACTTTTTAAGTCCTGTCTCAAACTGAAAAATATTATTTTTTTTTGGATTTGCCTTGTTGAGAGCTTCAAAATGAGTATAAACAAGCAATACTTTTGAAAAATGTTCATTTTTGGGTCCCACCACGAAAAGTCTAAAACTACCGTAACTCCTTTCGTTGTGTTTCAAAATTGATTAACTCTTGTATAATTCCGTTTGTTTTGAAAAACGCTTCAAAATGAGTATAATCATGACCAACTTTGAACATTTTTGAATTTTTGGACCCCCCATGCGCCTTTAAACTCGAAATTTCAAAGTTAAAGGAACATAGTCATGATTATACTCATTTTGAAGCTGTTTTTGTGCTGAATCCAAAAATGCAAACAAATGGTTGATTGGACAAATATTATTCGAGTTACTGTAGCTTCAATTGTTTTCGAAATTTCAATTTTAAGGACTTCGAAAAGGAAAATTGCAATTTTTGGAAACTTTTTGAAATTGTAAAAAAAAGATTCGGAAAAAGTAATCCATCTCTTTGTTTACCCTATAATTTTAGGGTACTTTTGAAATCCATCCCAATTGGATTGGATTTCCAAAAGTAAAAGTAAACTTTTTTCCAATTTTCCAAATGGACCTTTTTTTTGAATCCCTTATGAAAAAAGTCAAATAAAATAAAAAATAACATAAAAAATTTTGTGGGGTTTTGAAATTCAAAAAAAAAACATTTCAAGATGGGATGAAATTTTGATGTTAGATGTTCAGGGTACCGTAACTTGACCAGTTTTTGTCGAAGCTAAAAAATTTTAAAATTTTCAATTTTGTCGAGTTAAGTGCTTCAAAATGAGTATAAACATGACTATGTTCCTTTAACTTTGAAATTTTGACTTTAAAGGCGCATAGGGGGTCCGAAAATCGAAATTTTCGAAAGTAGGTCATGATTATACTCATTTGAAAGCTCTAGATGAGACAAATTCAGAAATGCACAAATTCTCATGTTTGGACCAAAATTAGTCAAGTTACGGTACCCGGATCATTTTTCCTAAATTTCCAAGTCAACCAAAAATAGTCATGTTTAGGCTCATTTTGAAGCTCCTGACTTGCTCTGTTCAAATTTAATAAGTTTAAATTTTGAAAATCAAAATTAAGCTCTCAAAATCTAGATTTTTGCAGGAAGTCCGCCGATGCTACTCCCTGGGAATGCGCGGCTTCGAAATCGGGTCCCACGTTGGTGAAAAATCACTGGATCATAAGGATTTTTGGCCTCTCTATAAGGTAAAAATGGGAAAATGAAGAAAAAAGAAAAAGAGGAGTTTCCGGAAAAAAGTACGATTCATCAAAAATTCCAAAAAATTCTGGGTCGCTTCTTCTTTTTTTTCGGCGACCCATTTATTATTTATCGTTGACGCATTTTCATTTTTTTGTCGAATGCGATTTTTTACGTCAAAATGACTTCAAAATGTGAGAAAAGTCGGAGGAATGATGACTTTATCTGAAACTTGATCTGAAAGTGTCAGACTGTAACTTAAAATTACTGTAACTTCCGAAATTTCAGCTAGAAGCAGAAAATTTTAACAGATTTGCATTCCTGACGTCGAGTGCTTCAAAATGAGTATAATCATGACGCTGTTCCTTTAAAATTGAAATTTGGAGTTTAAAGGCGCATAGAAGACTCCGAAAATGACCAAAAATCGAAATTTGAGGAGTCTAGTCGTGTTTATACTCATTTTGAAGCTCTTTTTACACTGAATTCAAAAATATGAAAAATTTTAGGCTTAGGGAAAAATTAGCCAAGTTACAGTAGTTTCAATTTTTGAAAATTTCCGACTTCGGTAACTAATATCTTAAAAGCGCGCTTATTTTCTGTTATAACTCTGATTTTTTATCAGATACTTATTCCTGGCGTTTAGAGCTTTAAAATGAGTATAATCATGACCTACATTCCTTGAATTCAATTTCGGACCCCCTATGCGCCTTTAAAGGTGTCTCTGAAAAAGGCTATATCTCGGTCAATTTTCGTTCAAATTGAGAAAACCTGAAAGTTTTTAATTTGTCATGTTTATAGCTTCAAAATGAGTATAGTCATGACCTAGTTCCTAAGATTTTGAAATTTCGGACCTCCTATGCGCCTTTAAAGTCGAAATTTCAAATTTCAATGAACATAGTCATGTTTATACTCATTTTGAAGCTATTAACGAGGCAAGTTCGAAAATATCAATAATTTTCCATTTGGAGCAAAATTCGGAGGGTTACGGTATCTAAAATTTTTTCAGGTATGTGAAGAGTTGTCAGTGGTCCTATTCGTTCATCCATGGGACATGCATATGTGGGATGGACGTCTTCAGAAGTATTGGATGCCTTGGCTGGTCGGAATGCCATCAGAGACTGCTCAGGCGATTTGCTCCGTTCTCATGGGAAATATTCTGGTCCTTTTCCCGAATCTTCGATTCTGTTTCGCCCATGGCGGTGGCTCCTACCCAATTATTCGTGGCCGAGTTTCTCATGGATGGAATGTTCGGCCAGATTTGTGTGCTGGGGATTGCCAAGTGGCACCGAATCAATTGGATGGAAAACTTTGGACTGATTCACTGGTTCATGATCCAGTTGCACTCGAATTGCTCATCAATACTGTCGGAAAGGTAGGTTTTTCAGCTCTAATATGCTTCAAAAAGAAGAAAAAGAGTTTTAGGCCCTTTTGGGCACAGGAGGAATTGAACTTTGGTGTTGAGATTGAAAGTCAAAACTGTAATCTACTAGACCACAACAGCACTAAGATATTGGTGGCGCGTTTATATTATAAAGGTACAAGCCCCAGTGGCGCCGCTGGCGCCAACACCACCCCCTTGTCTACGCCCTCCGCCGCCTAACACCTAAGTGAGCGCTGTAGCTCAGTGGCTACGCTTTTGCCTACCAATCTCAACTCCGGGGTTCGACTCCACTTGACTGCAAATGCTTTTCGCTTCATTTTTTGATAATTTAAACGAAGAATAAATCATTTTTAGTCTATTTTAGACACATTTTCCAGGACCACATAGTTCTCGGCACCGACTATCCATTCCCATTGGGCGAGCTGGAAGTTGGCAAGGTTGTCGAGGAGTACAAACCGTTTACCTCAAAGGACCGTCAGAATCTGCTATGGGATAATGCTGTGAAAATGTTGGGACTAGAGGAGAACTCGCTTTTTGCCAGGGATTTTTAACTTTTAATGTTTTTTTGATTTTCTGGCTAGACTACTGTATTTTTCTGTGTCCAAATAAATAAATCAGTTGCTAAATTTGCATATTTTCTCAATTTTTTGGCTAAAATCATGATTTTTGAAGGTTATAAACCGATTTTTCAGCAAAAATACTTCACGATTCCTTCGAAATTCAAATCTCGCGCGCGAATCGCAAAGCGCGCCATGCTGGCGCGTTTCGCGATATGTCTGCGTCGTGCTCTCTCGTCACCTATTTTTTCGGAATATTTTTCGATTTTAGCTCAATTTCCTCCGTTTTTTCTCGTTTTTCCACTAAAAATCCCCGAAAATTCGAATTTTTAACCTTAAAATTGCCTAGAAGCCATGGAAGAGGAGCTGGCCACCTATAAATTGCAATTACAACAAGTCGAAGCGGCGCTGCTCGGCGACCCCGATAATCAGGAGCTACACAAGTTGAAAACCGATTTAACAGAGATTATTGAGTTGCAGGTAGGCGGGAAATTTAAATTTTTTCAAAAAATTCGAAAAAAATTTAGGAAGATCTCCAAGAGAAGGATCGAGCCGAATCGTCGGAGAAGGCACTCGTCACACCACAAGTCATTCATAAATGGACGGTAAGACAGAGAGATTTGGCGGGAAATTTGAATTTTTTGAAATATTTTTTCTGAAAAATCGATTTTTCCAGGTCGGCGAGCGTGTGATCGCTCCGCATCCGGATGGAAAGAAGGTTTTCGCGAGAATCGATTCGCTGACACCCGCCGGAGTGGCCATCACTTTTACTTGTGAGTTTTTTGGCTTAAAATACGCTGAAAATGGCCCAAAAATGCCCCTGAAACGCCTAAAGCGCTCCAGATCCGGCCGAAAGTTCATAAATCCCAAAAAAGTCAAATTTGATGCAATTTCAGCCTAGTTTCAGCTTTCTAGGGTCATTTTTCTCGGTTTCAGAGCCATTTTAGACATTTTTTAACCATTTCAAAGCCAATTTTAGCGAAAAATGCCTTAGGTTTGTCCCAAAGTCCAAAATCCCTTTAAAAAGTCAAATTTAGTTCAATTTCACCGTTTAAGGTCATTTTTCAGACAATTTCAGGCTCTTTTTAGGCGTATTTAGGCTCATTTAGACCTATTTTTAGACTATTTCAGACAATTTTAAGATTACTTTTGGCTTATATTGGGTCATTTTTTTGGCCTAACGCCTGCTATTTTTATACTTTTCAAACAAAAAAGAACGTAATTTAAGCCAAAAAATACGCAAAAAATTGCGAAAATTCTCTGAAAATTTGCTTGAAACAATCTGAAATTGCCAAAAAACGAGACTAAAAATGACCGAAAAACCCCGAAAATTGACCTAAAATGAGCTTAAAGTGGCTGAAAATTTGCTCAAAATAGGATAAAAACTGTCTGAAAATGCTGAAAATTCGACTTCAAAGCCTCAAATTGCCTAAAAGTGAGACTAAAAATGACGGAAAAATGCTGAAAATTCACCCAAAATGAGCTTGAAATGGCTGAAAATTGGCCTAAAATGGGATGAAAAATGACCAAACTAAAAAAAATTAGCCTGAAACTCGGTGAAAATGACGGGAAAATGCTGGAAATTGACCTAAACAGAAGGTGAAAAATGACTGAAATATGCTGAGAATCCGCTTTTAAATTCTCGGATTGCCCAAAAAAAGACTAAAAATGACGGGAAAATTCCGAAAATCAGCTTAAAATTGGTCTAAAATCACCTGAAATTGTCTAAAAATGACCTGAAATGCTGAAAATTGGCCTAAAATAACCTGAAATTGGTATAAAATCCGGTAAAAATGACCGAAAAATGATCCTATTTCAATCCCTCTCGGCCTATTTTCAGCCGATTTTGGACTAATTTTCAGCCGATTTTCATCATATTTAGCCTATTTTTCAGTCTTTTTCGGCCATTTTCAGCGATTTTCAGTCATTTTTTGACCAATTTCATCCAAAATAATTTCCAGCCTCCGGCACAAAAACGATCGTGGACCCATCGGATCTCCAGTTACCCCCAGAGAATCAGCGAAAAAACTACGCATTCGATAACACGAAATCAGCGGCGGGACCATCGAATCAACACGGAAAGAAGGAGTGGCAGGCAGAGAAGGAGAGACGCAGACAGAAGATGTTGAAGAAACAACAGAAACAGAAGGAACTAGATTCAATTAAGGATGGAGAGAAGAAGAGTTGGCAGAAGTTTAATACGAAGGCAAATGCGAAGGGATTGAAGGGACTCAAGAAGGTTACGGTATCCGGATCGGCACAGGATGGAAGTTCCCAAGGAGACAAGAGGGGTACTGTAGTCTCGTCGAGGAGCTCACAGTTCTCGTTCAAAGCCACACGAGGAGCCATGGATTCATTATTTTGAACTCTATTTATTATTTGATTCGGAATTTTGTGTGTCTAATAATGAAGAGCAAATCTTCTAGATCAATTTTAGGGGCAAAGTGGCTCAAAAATGACTATTTTATCTCAAAAAATAGTAATTTTCGGACCAAAAATGGCCCAAAAACATAAATTTTTGCTCAAGAATATCAAAATCTGACGATTTCTAGTGCAAACCTAGGCTAGAAAATCGATTTTTAGGGTCAAAAATATACGAATTTTGAAGGGGAGATCTTTAATTAGGGCGAAAAAATGGGGTCCAAAAAGATGTGAAAAATGGTCAAAAAACATAATTTTATAGTCAAAAATGAGCGATTTTTGGCTTAAAACGCCGATTTTTGTGTCAAAATGACCATTTTGGACCAAAAATGGTGTCAAAAAGTGGATTTTTTGGGGCGGAAATAGGTGAAAAAACCTCAAAAATCAATGATTTTTGCCAAAAAAACGGGGGTTTTTGGGAATGGAAAAATTCCAATTTTTAATGGAAAATTTCCAATTTAAAGGCACAGAACTAGGAAAATCTATAAAAATGGTGATTTTGAGGTCAAAAACAAATTGAAAAATTGGAAAAAAAATGGGGGGAATTTTGGGTCAAGAAATTCAAAATTTTGACAGAAAAACGACGAATTTGGTGTCATAATGACAATTTCAAGACACAAATTGGGTCAAAAAACAACAAAAACAGGGGAAGAAAATTGCGCAAAAATGACTATTTTGTTGATGAAATAGTGATTTTGGGATCAAAAATTAGGCCAGAAACGTAATTCCAGGGTCAAAAAGTGGCATTTTTTGGGAGCAAAAATAAGCCAAAAAACGGTGAAAAATGGGACAGAATACCGATTTTTTTTTCAGTGCAAAATTGAGCTAACAGGACGATTTTCGGGGTTAAAAATGGAATTTTTAAAGGGGAAAGGCGCAAAAAATAGGTTGAAAAATGACAGTTTCAGTGTCAAAATGATAATTTAAGGTCAAAAAATGATTCCAAAATGCGAAAAATTAGCAATTTGGCAGGGAAAATGGCTCAAAAATGACTATTTTACCGCCTAAAATGGTCATTTTAGAGCAAAAAATGGATCAAATTGAGGGTTTGGGGTGTCAAAAAATTCAAAAATTAGACCAAAAGTACCGGATTTTCGGGTCAAAAACAGGGAAAATCGCTCAAAAATGAACTTATTTTTGTGCTAAATAAGTCATTTCATAACAAAAAATGGCTTTAAAAACATTTAAAAATGTCAAATTTGGGGGCAAAAATCGCGGCGAAAAACATTGAGATTTTATGATTTTTGGGAAGGAAAATGGCTCAAAAATGGGTCAAAAAACACAGAAAAGTTGATGATTTTTGAGAATTTATGGAATTGCTGGGAATGCATCTGATCCTCCTCCACCATCACTAGTACTTGGTCCCGAACCACCACCACCAGCTCCACCGCCTCTAAAAGCTCCTCGTCCACGTCCCCTGGCTCTTCCTCTTCCACCTCTTCCACCGCCTAAAAATGAATTTCGAAAAACCTGTATTAGAAGGGCCCCTATCTTTTAACTTTCGGCCAATTTATCTCGTTTTCTGTGAAAGATATCAAAAAGTGGTCAACTGATAAAATGTTTATCATAATATCAGGAACATTTTATCAGTTGACACATTTTTGATATCTCTTATAGGAACCGAGATAATTGAGCTCAAACTTGATAGTCTGCGGGGGCCCTTCTATTACAGGAAAAACCAACCTCGAAAATGGAAATTCTTGGGTTTTGGCTTGACGAAATCCTGTGGTAGAATCGACGGATTCGTAAAGTCTGCGTACAGATTCGGATCATCCAAATCCAACGCCTTTTGTCGTTTGGCATCCTCTTTTTCCGCCTCTTTCTGAGCGAATTTCCGCTTCATCGACGTCTTTTTTCGTTGGAATTGGTCACGATTCATTTTTGACGGCATCTGGAATCATTTTGAGGCATTTTTAGGCTTAAAAAAGGGCCTAAAAAGGCCTAAAATTCGCTTAGCTAAAAAGCCTATTTTTTCCAGGATAACTTTAGGCCCTTATTAGACTACATCTTCATTTTTTCCGATTTTAGGCCTAGTTCAGGCTATTTTGGACCATTTTTAACGGTTTTAGAGCCTATTCTCTCCCCCTCTCAACCCTACCTGCGCATTAATAGCCGAATCCTTAGCTAGTAACAGCTGCGGAGCCCGTCCCTGTACAATTTGCCATTGAAGGGCGACGTCACGACAGAAGCCATGAAAGAAGTCGTCGTCTTTCCACGAATCCGTCGTTTTCTTACAATCATCTCGTGTCAGTGATGCTCCCAATGAGACTCCGCCCCTTTGATCGGTGGAGCATTTGGGGACGACGATTAGGGGACGATCACGTTCCTGGACAGCACAGTAGTCTCCGGGTTCCAGTTGTTCCAGCTCAGCAATCATACGTTCCAGCATCACGCAGCGAGCCGAGAGACTGAAAATGAGTCTTATTAGGCTCAATTTAGATCCTAATTAGGCTCAATTTAGGCCCCTATTAGGCTCAATTTATGATTCATTTTGGCTCAATTCAGACTGATTAAGTTTAATTTAAGTCCCAATTAGGCTCCAATTAGGATCAATTTAAGCTCGATTCAGGCCATAATTAGATAAAATTTAGGCTCCAATTAGTCTCCATTTAGACCCCATTTAGGTTTAATGTAGACTCCAATTAGGCTCATTAGGCTCAATTATGGCTCAATTTAGGCCCTAATTAGGCTCAATTTATGCTTCATTTAGGCTCAATTTCGGCCCCAATTAGGCTCAATTTAGGCTTAATTTAGGCCCCAATTAAGCTCAGTTTACACCCCAATTAGACTCAAATTAGGGCTCAATGAGGCTCAATTTAAGCCTCAATTATACTCAATTTAGGCTTCAATTAGACTCAATTAGGCTCAAGTTAGGCTTAATTTAGGCCCCAAATAGGATCCAATTAAGCTCAATTTAGGCCCCAATTAGGCTCAATCCAGGCTTATTAGGCTCAATTTAGGCTCCAATTAGGCTCAATCCAGGCTTATTAGGCTCAATTTAGGATCCAATTAAGCTCAATTTAGGCCCCAATTAGGCTCAATCCAGGCTTATTAGGCTCAATTTAGGCTCCAATTAGGCTCAATCCAGGCTTATTAGTCTCAATTTAGGCTCCAAGTAGGCTCCAATAGGCTGAATTTAGGGCAAATTTGGGCTCGATTTAGGCCCCGAATTAGGCTCATTAGGCTCAATTCAGGCCATAATTAGATTAAATTTAGGCCTAAATTAGGCTCAATTTAGGCCCCAATTAGGCTCAATTCAGGCCTTACTTAGACTCAATTTAGGCCCCCATCAGGCTCCAATTAGGCTCAATTTAGAACTTAATTAGGATCAATTCAGGACCCAGTAAGACTCAATTTAGGCCCCAATTAGGATCAATTTCAGGTTCATTTAGGTCCATTAAGGCCGTTTTAGGCCCATTTAAGGCCGTTTTAGGCTCACATTAGGGCATTTTGAAGCCTATTTTGACCAAATTTAGGGGCCTATCTAGACGGTTTTCAAGCTGTTTTAGACAATATTTAGGCCGGCCCAGGCCCGTTTTTAGGCTAATTCAGGCTGAATTTCAGGCCTGTCTGGACTAAAATCAGGCCGATCTAGACACGATTTTTAGGCTGAAAATGACCAAGAATATGTCAAAAGACCGATTTAGGCCCATTTTACGTCCTTTTCAGGCTAATTTAGGCTCAATTTCAGGCCGATGTAGACCTATTTAGAGTAAATTTAGTCCTTTTTTTCAGCTTCTCAAGTTTTAGACCAAAATTCCGATAATTTAGGCTCAATTTTAGGCCAATCTGGACCAATTTAAGCCTTTTTAGACCATTTTCAGGCTGATTCAGGCTTGATTTTAGGCCTTTCTGGACCTATTCAGACCGAATTTAGGCGTATTTTTTCAGCCTATTTCACACAATTTTTCGATTAACTTACATTCCCAACGCATCGGGAGGCGGTTGCTGTTTATCAATCCTCATGGATAACGGATCGATTTGTAGGACATGATCCAATCGATAATTGGTACGGTAGACGACATGCGATTGACTCGTTTTGAACACTGCTTTCGTATAGTTCCAAACCCATTCGGCTGCTCCGATTTCCATGGCTCCACCGTTCGAAAGGTACTCGATACGGGGCTCAAATGTCACTTTTCTACAATTTTCCAGGATTTGTCTCTTTTTATCACCCTGCTCATTGAGCAAGTGCGCTCCATTGGATCTGATAAGGATTCGAGCGTCGCCAATTCGAAAAATCGCATATTGATATGATAAATCCTCGAAATTCTCTGGAATTTCCTCGGATTTCGAAGAGGCAAACTTCTGATCGGTCTCCTTCATTTCCCGGAGCATACTGTCGAGGAGGGATTCTGAAGAAGCTGAAGACGTCGTTGGTCCTGTTGATGACGTGGATTCTTGAGATTCTTGAGACGACGCCTCTTCTGAAGACGACTCATCTAGGGTGGCTCGGTTTTGACTCTTTTTCAGTGGAATTCTCTTCAGAAATTGATTTTTGAGAGCTCGTTTTAGGGTTTTCCGTTGGATAGTTGCTTTGGAGATCTGAAAAAATGGATTTTTGGTGATTTTTAGCCAAGATCAAGCTATTTTGGAGTCAAATTTTAGAATTTTCAGATCGATTTTGGGCTACTTTGGACCAATTTTGAGCTAAATTTCAGACTTTTAGAGTATTTTTTAGCTAAAATTTAGTGAAATTTTGATAATTTTTAAGCTGAAAATGATTTTTGAACTGAAAATTATAGAATTTTTGACCAATTTTGCACCAATTTTGGACGATTTTGGACCATTTTGGGACGATTTTAGGCCATTTTGGACCACATTGGACCGATTTTAGGCCAGTTTGGACCAATTTTTGAGCGTTTTCAACTATTTGAGACCAATTTTGGATTATTTCGAACCAGTTTTTGACCATTATGGACCAATTTTGAACCAATTTTTGACCAATTGTGGACCATTTTGGACCATTTCGAACCAATTTTTGACCAATTATTGACAATTTTGGACGATTTTGGACCTATTTTGCACCAATTTTGGCCCGTTTTGGACCAATTTTGGACCATTTTGGGCCAATCTAAGACCATTTTGGACCATTTTGGACCAATCCTGGGCCAATTCGGGCCATTTTTGAACAAATTTGGAACAATTTTAAATAATTTTGGACCATTTTGGACCATATTGGACCGATTTTTGACCAATTTTGGATCATTGTGGACCAATTTTTGCTCATTTTGGACAAATTTTGGACCCTTTCGGACCAATTTTGGACTATTTTTGACCAATTTCGGACCATTTTGAACCTATTTTGGATCAATTTTGGACCAGTTTGGAACAATTTTAAATCA
Source organism: Caenorhabditis nigoni (assembly GCA_027920645.1). Taxonomy (NCBI): domain Eukaryota; kingdom Metazoa; phylum Nematoda; class Chromadorea; order Rhabditida; family Rhabditidae; genus Caenorhabditis; species Caenorhabditis nigoni. Next base: position 2,418,251 of record CP115866.1, on the reverse strand, counting down.
TTTTGGACCGATTTTGGACCAATTTTGGACCAATCCTGGGCCAATTCGGGCCATTTCGGACCATTTTTGAACAAATTTGGAACAATTTTAAATAATTTTGGACCATTTTGGACCATATTGGACCGATTTTTGACCAATTTTGGATCATTGTGGACCAATTTCGGACTATTTTGAACCTATTTCGGACCTATTTTGGACCATTTTAGACCATATTGGACCGATTTTAGGCCATTTTGGACCACATTGGACCGATTTTAGGCCAGTTTGGACCAATTTTTGAGCGTTTTCAACTATTTGAGACCAATTTTGGATTATTTCGAACCAGTTTTTGACCATTATGGACCAATTTTGAACCAATTGTGGACCATTTTGGACCATTTCGAACCAATTTTTGACCAATTATTGACAATTTTGGACGATTTTGGACCTATTTTGCACCAATTTTGGCCCGTTTTGGACCAATTTTCGACCATTTTGGGCCATTTTAAACCATTTTGGACTATTTTGGACCAATTTTTGATTTCGGACCAATTTTAAATCATTTTTGCCTTCAAATGACTCATTTTCAGCCAATTTAGACCTCATTTCCAACTATTTTCAACCAATTTTTCCGTTTTTTTTTTCAATTTCCAACCCTTACCGAAGTGCTCGGCACCGGTTTCGACATGATAACACATTTCTTATCAACTCCATCGATTCGCTGAATTTTGACTCGAATCGGAATCCCAAATTCGTAATCTCTCGATTCCCAATTCGGTGATAACAGATGACAGATTGTGGTCGCATCGGAGAGTACTGTAGTCTGTTTACACGTGGAAATTAGGTCATGAGCAATCGAATCATCCAGAAGACGCGTTTTGGGGGCGGGTGGTCTGAAAGGAATTGACGGTTTTTAGGTCATGACCTAAAAAATCTAGGTCATGACCTAGAAAAATCTAGGTCACGACCTAGAAAATCTAGGGCATGACCTAAAAAAAATCTAGGTCATGACCTAGGAAAATCTAGGTCATGGCCTAAAAAATCTAGGTCACGACCTAGAAAAATCTTGGTCATGACCTTAAAAAATCTAGGTCGTGACCTAGAAAATCTAGGTCATGGCCTAGAAAAATCTAGGTCACGACCTAGAAAAATCTAGGTCATGACCTAGAAAAATCTAGGTCTTGGACTAGAAAAATCTAGGTCATGGCCTAAAAAATCTAGGTCATAGCCTAGAAAAAGCTAGGTCACGACCTAGAAAAATCTAGGTCATGACCTAGAAAAATCTAGGTCACGACCTGGAAAAAACTAGGTCATGGCCTAGAAAAATCTAGGTCATGACCTGGAAAAATCTAGGTCATGACCTGGAAAAATCTAGGTCATGACCTAGAAAAGTCTAGGTCATGACCTAAAAAAATCTAGGTCATGACCTAAAAAATCTAGGTCACGTCCTAGAAAAATCTAGGTCATGACCTAATAAAAATCTATGTCATGACCTGGAAAAATCTAGGTCATGACCTGGAAAAATCTAGGTGACCTAAAAACATCAATTTTTGGCGGGAAATTCGAATTTTCAAATTTCTTGGCGGGAAATTCAAATTTTTAAACTTTTTGGCGGGAAATTCAAATTTCCAGAATTTTTGGCGGGAAATTCAAAATTTCAAATTTTTTGGCGGGAATTTCAAATTTTGGCATTTTCAGCCCCAAAATTCCTCAATTTCTCACCTCAAATCCCAATGTTTGACTTCGCATTTCTTGGATATATCTGGTAGAATGAGCTCACTCTGCCACGTGGCACTCTTCAGCATCTTCTCCATTTTCGGGACGATTCCCTGGTGTTCACTTCGAATTCCACTCAGAATTTCGACATTTTCCACTGTGAACGAGGGATTTTTGAATGAGAAAGTGTCGTTTTCAGTGTAGATTTCCCTAGTTTTGAATCGATTCAAACAGAAACGAATCGATTTCTCAGTGGAGAAGTCTAGAGGGTGACAGGCTTCGTTTCGGGCATGCTCCAGGGCGGCAGCGACCAGGGTGTCATATTCAGGCTCACAAGCACGGCGGATGTCCTGGAAAATAAGGGTATTTTGGGAATTTTCAGCTAGTCAGTCGTCAATTTGGGGGCATTTTCAGGCTTTGAAACTTGAAAATTTTAATTTCCCGCGTTGAGAGCTTCAAAATGAATATAATCATGACTGGGGTTGGCTTAAGATTAGTCGAACTACAAAAACTACAGTAATCCCCGGAAACTACCGTAACCCGTTTTGTTTCGTTTCAAACTCCACGAAATTGTGAAGCATCAATTTCGTCAAGTTTGAAGCAAAACTGACTGGGTTACGGTACTTTTCCAGTTTTGGGGATGTTGCTACCGTATCCTAAAAGTACCGTAACCCGATTCGCTTTGCTTCAAACTTATCAAAATCATGTTCGATCAATTTGTCACATCGCCAGCTTCAAAATGAGTATAAACACGGCTAGGCTCCGCCCACTTTGATTTTTGAGGTTAGAGACGCAGAGTGTCGCGCTTCTCTGACGCTCTAACCTCAAAAGTGGGCGGTGCCTAGGCGTGTATATACTCGTTTTGAAGCTCAGATCATGAGAAGTTGATATTTCACAATTTCATGGAGTTTGAATCAAAACTGACAAAGTTACGGTAGTTTTACTGTGTAGTATGTTTAATTTAAACTACCGTAACTCTTCCAGTTTTGCTCTGATTTTTATGAAACTTGAATTTTTGAAATTCTCACATTTTCAGCTTCAAAATGAGTATAGACACGCCTAGACTCCGCCCACTTTGAGTTTTGAGGTTAGAGACGCAGAGTGTCTCGCTTCTCTGATGCTCTAACCTCAAAAGTGGGCGGAGCCTTAAAAGTCTAAGTCATGTTAGATTTAATTGGATTTTCAGCTAAAAATGAGCATTTTTGGGTCGTTTTAGCCTATTTTCAGCCCATTTCAGCCAAAAATTCAGACGAAATTCCATGAAATTTCCAGGCTGAAATTCTTTGTCTGAGCGCATTTTTGGGTCATTTCTAGCTAGTTTTAGGTAATTTTCGGTGATTTTAAGTCGATTTTAGCCGATTTTAGCCAATTTTCAGCTGACAAATAGCATTTTTTGATCATTTTCAGCTAGTTTTACATGATTTTCAGCCCATTTCCAACCAAAAAACTCACTTTAAGCTCATCCCGATTGCCCGAATACCTCAATTGTCCCTCATACATCAAACTCTGACACATTGCAATCATTCGTTTCTGTTGTGATTGATCGATTATCGATCGCTTATCAGCACACAGGAAATCGTAGGTAGATGGGCTCCAAGGCATATCTTTCCTCAAATTGAACTCTTTTTTCTCCGATTTTTTGGATTTTTCCTCATTTTCCGCAGATTGCTCATCCTTAATTTCCTCTTCCAGAACCTCTTCCAAAAGCTTCTCATCCTCTTTCATTTTCTTCAAATATTCCAATTTTTCGTCGTCTTTTAGCTGTTTTTCCTCCAGATTCTTCCTTTTTTCATCCTGTTTTTTCAACTTTTCCGCCTCTTTTTTCGCCTCTAAATCCAGTTTTTTGGCTTCTTTCTCCCTTTTTTCTTGTTCCAAACGCTTTTCTTTTTGTTTCCGGCGAATATCACCAACATATTTCCAAGATGCCACTTTTTCGATTCTCTGGAAGCAAAAACTACAATTTTTAGGCCAGGAATTCAAATTTTTACCCGAAATTTGGCAATTTCCATGGCTAATTGCCCATCTGACAGGTCGGAATCCACCAAATACTGCTCAAATTCTTCTAGAGACATCTCGGAACGCACTTTCTTCTTATGGAACCATTTCCATGCTTCTGGGTTGGATTTTTCGGATTCTGGGACTTCTGAAATCAATGTTTTCAAGTTTTTTAACCCCTAAAACATATATTTTGGCTCATTTTCCATTAAAAAAATTTTCGAAAAAAAAAATTTTTTTTTGAAAATTTCGAAAAAAAATTTTCTTACTGATCCAAGGAGGTGGCCCATCTGGAAACAACATTTCCCTGCCGCCAAATCGCTTTTTAGGATTCGTAACACAATTTAAGCATCCGGTTAGAACATGAGCGACGACTTCTGGAAAATTAGGTTTTTTAGGCTAAAATTCCAAACTTTAGCGAAATTTTTCGAAAAATACCATCATATTTTTTATCCTGATCGAGTTGCCAAGCAATTTGGCATCGAATATCCGCTTCTTCTAGACTCATTTTGCCTCTGAAAAAATACGAAAATTCGTTGAAAAAAACAGTGTCGTCAGTTAGGGTGCATGCACACTGCACAACTTTTCAAGTACAGTAACCTAGCGCTTTGAAGCAAAAAAAATCATCAAAAAAAACCTCAAAATAGTGTGATTTGACACAAATTTTAGCTTGAAAAATGAAAAAATGGCAAAGAAATATATTTTTGCCTTATAAACCAGTCAAAATTGTTTTTAATTCGCTAAAAACCAGCTAAATTTTTCGAAAAAAAAAGGAAGTGTGCAAACGCGCTCCATTTGCACGCGTTAGAGAGATGGAGACCCAGAGAAAATTGGTTATTTTTTCGCGATTTTTTGCATTTTTAAGCAGTTTTCACCGCGAAAAAAACCGATTTTCCCCCAAAAATCATGACAACAAATGTGCAAGAAGTCTATCATGTCGTTTCGCACCGCCCAATATATTTCTGGTCGGCGAACGATGTGGATATATGGCTTAGAAGGAAGCGACCGCGTTTTGCACTGAAATATGCGCATTTTTTCCTTCGGCATAACGTTTCAGGTGAGGTTTTTAGGGGTTTTTAGTGTCAAAATTCATGAAAAATCATGTATTTTTCAGGTAGAGTGCTTGTAGACCTCTCCGACGACGATTTACGCGAGATTGGGGTGGAAAATGCGGATGAGCGGCAGGATTTGCTGCTGGAAATCAAGAAAGAGAAGCTTTACAGTGATTTGGATGAATTCTCGAAGCTAAGGACACAATCTACGGGCAATTAGATCTTTTTTAGTGTATATACTGTACATATAATAATAAATTATTGATTTTTCTTGAATTTTTCAAAGTTTTTCATCGGTTTTTGACCGAAAAATATGCTTTTTCAATCAATTTTTCAGATTTTTTTTGGTTAAAATTTGATTTCAGAGGGTTTCTGGGTTGAATGGAGCGTCGAAATGGGCCAAGGTGTAGAGGAGTGGCGGATTTCGTTGGGAGAAATGGGTATTTTGGAAATACTGTAGGTGAAAGAGGCCAATTCAACGATGTGGAACGATTCCAGAGAAGGCCGAGAGATGATGTGAGGATTTGTCTAGCTAAAAACTCCAATTTTAAGCTCATTTTCAGCAGAAAATTCAGATTTTTGACAGTTTTTTGGGTGTAAAAACTGCCATTTTTGGACTTTTCTAGGCTCAAAAATGCAATTTTTGAGCCATTTTTCACTGAAAAATCCCATTTTTTGGCTCTGAAAATGATAATTTTGTGTCTAAAATTGTCAAAATTCGTCTTAAATTACCCCCAAAAAACTGGAAAATGGGAATTTTTCGGAATTTTTGAAATTCTGAATTTTCGAATTTTTAGAATTTCTGAAATCTCTGAATTTTTGGAATTTTCGAAATTTTGGAATTTTTTAATTTTTGAATTTTTTGACAAAAAATCTCTGAAAAATGCAAAAATTTTCAACAAAAAAATCTGGACAAATGGACACACAGATAGACATTTTTTTAACTGAAAATGTAGAAAATTGGTCTAAAAATCTCAAATTTAAGCTTAAAAATTGTCTAAAATATGACTTTAAAGCCCGAAATTGAGAATTTTGCTTAGAAAATTGCGATTTTATGAGCTATTTCCACAAATTTTTGGGTCAAAAATGGCCTAAATTTGAAAATCAAAACTACCGTATCTCGATGGGTACTGTACCGAATTCAATGAAACTTATATTTTTGAACTTGGCTTGAGGAGAGCTTCAATAAAAGTATAATCATGAGTAGGTTTCAAAAATTTGGGTCCCGCCACGAAAACTACAGTAATCCAGAAATGTATTAGAATCTAGTCGTGTGTAGGCTCATTTGGAAGCTGAAAGTATGAGAAATCCAAAATTCTAGTTTTCAGGAAGATTGAACGGATATGAACCGAAAAATGATTTTTTTTCGTGAAAATTCAAAACTACCGTATCTCAGTTCATATTTGTTCCATCATCATGAAACCTTTTTATTCAATTTTCTCATGTTTTCAGCTTCAAAATGAGCACAAACACGACTAGATTCTGATACATTTCCGGATTACTGTAGTTTTCGTGGCGGGACCCAAATTTTGAAAAAAAAATTCCAAACCTAGTCATGATTACTCATTTTGAAGCTCTTCTCACAACAAGTTCAAAAATATTAGTTGTATTAAATTTGGTACAGTACCCATCGAGATACGGTAGTTTCAAATTTTAAAATTTAGGCCATTTTTGACCCAAACATTTGTGAAAAAAGCTCAAAAAATCGCAATTTTCTAGGCAAAATACTCAAATTCGGGCTTTAAAGCGATATTTTTGACAATTTGTATAAATTTGCGATTTTTGAAGCAATTTTCTGCATTTTTAGTCTAAAAAAAAGTCTTTCTGTCAGGGCTTTTTGGTCAAAAAATTCGAAAATTCTAAAAATTCGAAAACTCAGATTTTCAAAAATTCCAAAGAATTCCTAATTTCCAGGTTTTTGGGGTAATTTAAGACGAACTTTGACCATTTTAGACACAAAATTGTCATTTTCAGAGCCAAAAAATGGGATTTTTAAGTGAAAAATGAGTCAAAAATTGCATTTTTGAGCCTAAAAATCAGAAATTTTGGTTTAAGAAAAGTCCAAAAAAATTCAAAACTGCCGTATCTCAGTTCATATTTGTTCCATTAACATAAAACTTCATTATTCGATTTTCTCATGTTTTCAGCTTCAAAATGACCCCAAACACGACTGGATTGTGATACATTTCTGGATTACTGTAGTTTTCGTGGTGGGACCCAAATTTTCGAAACACAGTCATGATTATACTCATTTTGAAGCTCTTCTCACGACAAGTTCAAAAATATTAGTTTCATAGAATTTGGTACAGTGCCCATCGGGATACGGTAGTTTCAAAATTTCAAAATTTAGGAAAAAACCTGCAAAAGGACTGAAAATGGTCCATTTTTGGTCATTTTTCTTCCAATTTTCAAATCAAATTTTTTTCCAGGATCCCCAACTTCCAATCGAACTGATTAGCAGCATTCTTATCACAAGTACTCTTCGAAGCTCTGATTCAATCGCTCCTAGCTTAGACTTTTTGAGATCAAGAGACGAATACTGGTTCAAGGAGAGATGGCGTCAAGGGTTTCGATTTCCAAATGAATTGAAAAGAGAAAAACTGAAAAAACGGAGAGATGAGTATGGATTGCGACAATTGAAGAGTCTTTCGACGGTTTCTAGAGAGTTCTACGAGTTTATTGAGAATCGAATGAAGCCGGATGTTGATTTTAAGCCAATTGAAGTGGATTTTAAGTTTAAGGTACTGAAAAAATGGCTGAAATTTTGCTGAAAATCAGCTTAAAATAGACAAAAATGGCTGGAAATTGCTTAAAATTGAGCCATAAATCATTCAAAATGTTCCAAAAAAATTACCAAAAATAGCTCGAATTCGGCTGAAAATGCTCAAAACTCAGGTAAACGATTCTGAATTAGATCTGAGTTCATTCGAATCTAGACGTGGCATGATCTAATACAATTCTGAGCTGATCTAATTCCGAATTAAGACCGAATGAACACCGAATGAACTACGAACGAGCTAGATCTAATTCCGAACACGATGGCGCATTTCTCGTGGCAACTTTAAAATTGCTCTGAATTTAAAATTGCTCTGAATCTGAAAATTTTAAAATTGCTCTGAATAGGCTGAAAATTGTCATTTTTTTCATGAAAAAATCAATTTTAGCCGTAAAAATTGGTTTAAAATGACTGATTTTATGATAAAAAATCACAAGAAAATATCGGAAATCTGTCTGAAAATTGGCTTAAAATTGTCTTTTTTCCCGAAAAAAATCGCGATTTTTGAGCGATTTTTGAAATTTTTGCCTGAAAATTGACCCAGAAAAAGTCTGAGAATCGACGGGATAAGTCTGCGAATCGGCTGAAATTCGTATTTCTGGAATTTTTAAGTCGTAAAAATGTCATTTTCAGACTTTTTTTGGCTGAAAATTGCTGAAATTCGGCTGAAAATGCTCAAAAATGGCTTTGGAAAGGCTGAAAAAATCAATTTTAGCCGTAAAAATTGGTCTAAAATGACTGATTTTATAAGAAAAAATCACAAAAAAATATCGGAATTTTTTCTGAAAATTTGCTTAAAATTGTTTTTTTTGCCGGGAAAATTGCGATTTTTGAGATTTTTGCCTGAAAATTGATCCTGAAAAAGTCTGAAAATCGGCTGAAATTTGACATTTTCAGACTTTTTTGGCCGAAAAATGCGATTTTTGACCCATTTTTGAGCTAAAAATCTCATTTTTAGACTCAAAAAATGGGAATTTTGGCTCAGAATTCACCCCAAAACCCGCGAAATTCAAATTTTCCAGGGATTCAAATTCGACGATTGGGACTCGTTTACTCGTCGTGTGTGCATGTATAAATACGGTGGAACTGGTGATAAGCATCCATGTACGAAACTGACAAGAATCAGTAGATTCAATCGATTGGATTTTGAGCATCTTAAGTGAGTTTTGCTGCTGAAAATTGGCTTAAAATTAGCTTGAAATTTCAAAAATCGGACCAAAATGAAGAAAGTTATGGGGGATTTTAGAAATTACAAAAATCAAAACTATCTCGATGGGTACTGTACCAAATTCAATGAAACTGAAAGTTTTGAACTTGGCTTGAGGAGAGCTTCAAAATGAGTATAATCATGACTAGGTTTCGAAAATTTAGGGTCCCGCCACGAAAACTACAGTAATCCAGAAATGTATCAGAATCTAGTCGTGTTTAGGCTCATTTTGAAGCTGAAAACATGAGAAAATCGAAAATCTAGTTTTCAAAAAGTTTGGTTGGAAATCAGCTCAGTTACGGTAGTTACAATATTCCTGAGTAACTTGAGGATCTAATTGAAAATTACCGTATCTCGATGGGTACTGTACCAAATTAATTGAAACTTGTATTTCTGAACTTGTCGTGAGAAGAGCTTCAAAACGAGTATAATCATGACTGTATTTTGAATTTTTATTAAAATTTGGGTCCCGCCACGAAAATGTGAAATTTTGAAAAAATCGAAATTGAGCTGAAATATTCGTTTTTAAGCTCATTCTGGAGCAGAAAATGTGAGAAAATCAGAACATCAGTTTTCCTAGCTTCAAAATGAGCCTAAACACGACTAGGCTCCGCCCACTGTGACAATTTTCGTGGCGGGACCCAAATTTCAAAAATTTTTCAAACCCTAGTCATGATTATACTCATTTCAAAGCTCTTCTCATGACAAGTTCAAATCTAGTAAATTCATTGAATTTGGTACAGTACCCATCGAGATACGGTAGTTTTCATATTTATGCAATTTTGGAATAAATTTGAAACTACCGTATCTCAGTTCATATTTGTTCTACTTTCATGAAAATTAGATTTCCAACTTTCTCATGTTTTTAGCTTCAAAATGAGCCTAAACACAACTAGGCTCTGCCCATTTTGAAAATTTCAGAATTTTCGTGGTGGGACCCAAATTTCGAAAATTTATCAAAACCTAGTCATGATTATACTCGTTTCAAAGCTCTTGTCATGACAAGTTCAAAACTGTTAGTTTCAGTGAATTTGGTACAGTACCCATCGAGATACGGTAGTTTTAAAAATTTCAAAGCCTCACAGATTTGGCAATTTTTAAAGCAATTTTCAGCAAATTTGGGCAAATTTGGCCATATTGAGATGATCTTAACTCATTTTTCGCTTCTTTCCAGACAATTCGAAACGATCCGACACGTCTACATTGACAGTATCCCCCTATCCGAGGAGCTGTTCGAAACCCTCCATCGAATGGATTTGACAAATGCGAAAACCATAAAATTCCAACGGATTCCATATATTCATTTGTTCCCAGACACTATAAATGTACCAGAATACGTTCAGAGATTCTGTCGAGAAGTCAACACGAAGGCCCTAATTTGGTTCGAATCCAGAGAATTCGATCCGTGGATTGCGCTTTTTGGTTACCCAGTAGTCTTGAATCAAGGAGCTGGAGGAGGAGCTGGAGGAGGTGGCGGTGGTGGCGGAGGTGGCCATCAGCAGCCGTTCAATGGATTCGGAGGGTTCGGAGCCCGAGGCAGACGAGGCAGACACCGGGGAGCCAATAGACCAGCTATGGGATTCGGAGGTAATTTTGGAGGTAATCCACCGGCTCAAGGATTCGGAGCGCAGCGAGAACAGGAGCAGCAGCACCTTCAGCGAGCTCTGGAAGCGATCGTACCAGTGGTACCCGTAGCTCGGGAAGATGAGGAGTCGGACGATGATTGGGGTGATAATGAGTCGGAAAATGAGGTGCCAGATGTTCCAGAAGATCGTAGAGGTGCTCCAGATGCTCCAGATGAGCTACACGCCCGTTTGGATCATCTAGATACTCCAGATGGCCTTCAGGTTGCTCCAGATGCTCCAGAAGACCGAGAGGAACAGCAGATGACTGAAAATGAAGGTCCTGGACGTCAAGATCGAGATCGAAATCGGGAAATACCAGAAGAAGTACTAGAAAAAGCTCCAGAAGACCTTCGGGATGCTCCAGATGCTCAAGAAGCCCTCCAGGACCTTCAGATAGTTCCAGAAGCTCTAAAAAGCCCTGACAACGCTCAAGAAGGTCTTCAAGACGCCCCAGAAGAGGACACTTCGGATGATTCAGATGCTCCAGATGCTCCAGATGAGCTGGAAGCCGCTCACGAAGGTCTCCAAGCCGCCCCATACGACGCCTCAGCAGCCCCAATCGCTCTTCTACAGCTTCTGAACATTGATTCCCAGGATCATCCCGTTGCCGAGCCATTTAACCAGCTTCTTCAACTAGCTAGACCTAGATTCGACGCTTCAGAAGACGTCCAGCACCTTCTAGAAGCTCCAGAAGATTCACAAATACCTAGGCAGGCTTCAGAAGCAGCTCCGATCTCTCTCCTGCAGCTGCGACTCCTTCAGCGGGATATTCAGGATCATCCAGTTACTGAACCATGGAATAATCTACTTCGGTTAGCTGTGCCTAGAGCTCCAGAAGACGTTAGAAGTGCTCCAGAAGGTCCTCAGAATGTGCTAGACGATCCAGACGACGTTGGAAATGCTCTAGAACGTCCCCGGATGGTTCGAGACGATCTAGATGACGTTATAGAAGCTCCAAACCAAAATGAAGCGGCAGACGACGTTCAGAATGCTCCAGAAGGTCCTCAGAATGTTCTAGACAATCCAGACGACATTCGAGCACCTGCAAATCAAGATGAAGCTCTAGATGACGTTGGAAATGCTCCTGAACGTCCCCGGAACACTCTAGACCCTCCAGACGACATTCGAGCACCTCCAAATCAAGACGGAGTTCTAGAAGACGTTCTAGATGAAGAAGAAGAGTATCCAGAAGACGAGGATTCTGAAGACGAGAATCCTGAAGTCCAAGTCTTCGGGATGATGCCAGAGGATGAAGACGCTCTCGATGCGTTTGCGCGGAATCCGCCTCCGCGTAGACGCACTCCACCGTTATATAGGCTTATGATACAGCGAGAAAATGAGATGGCAGCAGCTCTAGATCGTCCAAATCCACTAAGGCTAGCTTTAGAAGACGATGAGGATCCTAATCGGGAAGTCGATGAAGGTCTAGCTGGCATACATGGATTTCCAGCTTTGGAAATGGGACGGTTGGAAGGTCCAGGACCTATTCAGGATCTCAACTTGAATCTAGGAGCTCCAGAAGACGTTGGAGGTGTTGCAGATGCTCCAGATGCTCCAGATGTCCCTCATCCTGGCGCCCTCCTTCATAGAATTCCAGCTCATCAGGCAGCGGCAAACGATCATCGAGTTGCAGTAGCTAGATTCCCATTGGAAGTGCTTGGAATAGGAGCCAACAGAGGGGGCGGAGCCCGAAACATCAGAGAAGGAATTAGGCTTTTCAACGCCGACGCTATCAATTTGGGACGGAGATTGGTTGGTATGGGAGCGGATGAAGAGTTGATCCAGCTGCTGGTGAATCCAGTTGGAGCTCTTCATGGTCCTCCAGAAGCTCCGGAGGCTCCAGATGCCCTAGCAGAAGATCCAGAAGGAATAGAAGCCTTAGAACGTCACCACGAGCTTCCTGAGCTTCCGTTTGATATCAATCTAGCTAGAAACGATCCAGAAGCGCTTCTGGAACGTCAAGAAGACCTTCCAAGACTTCCATTAGATGTCTACCTGACTCCAGGAGCTCCAGAAGTCCCTATCGCTCTTCTACAGCTTCAGAACGTGAATGGGGAAGATCATCCAGTTGCTGAGCCATTCAATCAGCTGCTCCAACTAGCTAGGCCTAGACGTAATGCTCCAGAAGACGTCCAGGAGCTTCCAGAAGCTCCAGAAGGTCCTGAGCATGCTCCAGAAGCTCCAGAAGCTCGAGGAGACGTCCAGGACCTTCTAGAAGCTCCAGAAGGCGTCCAAAATGTTCCAGAAGCTCCAGAAGTCCGAGAAGACGTCCAAGACCTTCTAGAAGCTCCAGAAGCTCCAGAAGACGTCCAGAATGTTCCAGAAGCCCGAGAAGACGTCCAGAATGTTCCAGAAGCTCCAGAAGCCCCAGAAGCCCCTGAAAACGTTCCAGGCGACGTCGTTGAATTCCTGATCCACAATCTCGAAGCTCACCAACAACATCCATTATGGGGTCTTCTGAATCTGCCAACGAATCTTCCGGAGCTGTTGGCACTGCAGACTTTTATAGAATCCCCACCAAGTGGTATGAATCGTCCGATGGCGTCGTCTCCTTTAGATGTAAGTCATTAGGGGACTAGGATTTTCCTCGGTCACGGCCACTGAGAGAGCTACAGTAATCCGAAGTTCTAGACTTAAGAGTTATAACCGCACTAAAAATGGATTTTATCCAAAAATTGATGTAAGAATGTTCGAAATTGGTCAATTTAGGCCCTTCTAACCCCTTCTAGACTTATTTTAGGCTCTTCTAGACCTATTTTAGGCCTTTCTAGCCCTATTTTAGGCTCTTCTAGACCTATTCTTGGGCTCTTCTAGACCTAGTTTAGGTCCTTCTAATTCTTTTTAGGCCCTTCTAGACCTATTTTAGGCCCTTCTAGACCTATTTTAGGCCTTTCTAGACCTATTTTAGGCCCTTCTAGACCTATTTTAGGCCTTTCTAGACCTATTTTAGGCCTTCCTAGACCTATTTTAGGCCTTTCTAGACCTATTTTAGGCCTTTCTAGACCTATTTTAGGCCTTTCTAGACCTATTTTAGGCCTTTCTAGACCTATTATAGGCCTTTCTAGACCTATTATAGGTCCTTTTAATCCTATTTTAGGCCCTTCTAGATCTATTTTAGGCCCTTCTAGACCTATTTTAGGCCCTTCTAGCCCTATTTTAGGCGCTTCTAGACTTATTTCAGGCCCTTCTAAGCCCTTCTAGCCCTGTTTAAGGCCCTTGTAGACCTACTTTAGACCCTTATAATCCTATTTTAGGCCCATCTAGCCCTATTTTAGGCCCTTCTAGACTTATTTTGGGCTCTTCTAGATGTATTATGGGCTCTTCTAGACCTATTATAGGCCCTTCGAGACCGTTCAAAGTTCATAAAAATGTATCATTTTCAATTTCAATTAGGGGCCCTTCTAATACAGGTTTGACGGTATATGGTTTCATGAGAATGTCTTGAACTTCTAGAATCAAAGGTACAGTAACCCGAAACTCCATCTAGAGTAGTTTTCGATGAGAAATTCGAATTTTATGTTGATTGTAACGCTAGAAATGGATTTTTTAGTGATTTTCACAACGGATTTTTTAATTAATACCTAATTTTCATATATATGATTCCAGGAGAATGTGAATATAGATGCGCGGGAACAACCAGATGAACGAGATAATCAATTGGATCCAGACCTACATCGACAAGAACTAGTAGCACTTCTAGACTACCGTCTCGCTCGGAATCAGTCTCTACAACTCCACCATCGAAGTGAACGCGCTCATTATGAAGCTGATGAGACTCTATCTGGATATATCCATGCAACACGGAATGCTGTGTTGGCTGGAGTGTTCCTAGAAGACCATCCAGAGGATTGGGATGCAGAAGCAGAGGTTGAACGAGTACAGAATGTGGTTCTGGACAGAAGACAGGATGTTGTGGATCGATGGATGACGTGGAGACGGTATGCCGAAGACGCAGACACAGCTGATGAGGTGGCGGATCGAATGGGAGAGGCGTGGAGGAGTCTGGAGAGAGACAATGAGCGAAGGAGGCATCTTTTTAGGAGAGATCGAGTGTTAGTTTTTTGGGGTTCTTGGGAGAAGAGGAGGGGGCTTCTAGCCCAATTTTAGGCCCTTTTAACCCTGTTTTAGGCCCTTCTAACCCTACCTTAGGCCCTTCCAACCTTATTTTAGGCCCTTCTAATCCTATTTTAGGCCCTTCTAGTCCCAGTTTAGGCCCTTTTTACCCCATTTTAGGCCCTTCTAGCTCTATTTTAGGTCTGAAAATGGTTCAAAATACTCTGAAAATCATGGAAATTTTCAGTCATTTCTACCGGGAAAGCTTCCATGGATTACGGTTCCATCGATACATGAGAAGCAGACCGCGTGAGCACCGTCCAACATCTCGAGAAGTTCACTTGCAAGTGCAACGATATCGTGCATACCGTACTATCAATATGTGGGTTGATTTTTTGCTGAAAATTGGTTGGAAATAGCCTTCAAAACTGGATTTTCGACAAAAATTGAGTTGGAATGAGCCAATTTTTGAAGAGCTACAGTAATCCTGTGGAATACAGTAATCCCACACCACTACTGAGCAATAAAGCCATGCTACAGTAATACAGTAAACTATAGAAGTCCAGTTCCTGAGCAATGCGGCCTCGCTACAGTAGTCTAGAAGAGCTGGAATGGTTCAAAATTGACAGAAATTGGCTCGAAAAGTGACTGAAAATGGTCCAAAATTGACACTGAAAATCGGCTGCAAGGGGCCGAAAATTGGCTCTAACCCTATTTTAGGCCCTTCTAGACCTATTTTAGGCCCTTCCAGCTTTATTTTAGGCCTTTCTAGACCTATTTTAGGCCTCTCTAGCCTTTTTTTAGGCCCGACTAACCCTATTTTAAGCCCTGCTATCCTTATTTTAGGCCCCTACCCTATTTTAGGCCCTTCTAACCCTATTTCAGGCCCTTCCAGCCTTCTTTTCAGGCGCTTTTAGCTCTATTTTAGGCCCTTCCAGCTCTATTTTAGGCCATTCTAGCCCTAACTTAGGGCCTTTTAGCCTTATTTTAGGCCCTTCTAACCCTATTTTAGGCCATTTTGACCCTATTTTACCCTATTTAAAGTCTATTTTGGCCTATTTTAAGCCTCTTTTAAGACTATTGTGGCCTATTTTAAGCCTCTTTCAAGACTATTTTAAGCCTATTTTCAGCCTCCATTGCATAATGTCGGGTCGACGATTCAATAGAAGTCGAGCCAATTTGAGTTATACCGAACCGGCACATATCATCCGAATGAAGGGACACTTGAAAATGTTATTGAATATATTCACAAGAAATAAAACGGATCGAATCAGAAGAGCTGGACGATGGCATTTGAAGAAAATATTCAGAATTTTTGGGAGACAACCAATTAATGCCAAACAGTTGATGTGGCACTTGAGAATGTTGAAACCGGTAGGGGTTTTGGGGGGGGGGGGCGAAAATGGACCTGAAATTGCCTAAAATCATAGAAAATGGTCTGAAATTCATTTAAAAAATCGGTCCAAAATTACAAAAAATATCTATGAAAAAATGGCCTAAAGACATCAAAAATCACCCGAAAATCATGAAAAATCGCCCAAAATGCATTTAATATGGTCCAAAAATCATTAAAATCGGTCCAAAACTTATTAAAATCACCCAAAATTCATTGAAAATCACTAAAAATTCAGAAAAAATAGACAAAAATTCATTAAAAATCACTCGAAATTCATGAAAAATGGACCTAAATTTGTGAAAAAAAAAGTTCTGAAAATCATGAAAAATGACCCAAAAATTGTGAAAATTTTGTCAAAAATCATTGGAAATTGCTCAAAATTTATGAAAAATAGTCCAGATATCATAGAAAATTGACCTAAAATCTATGAAAAAATCACTAAAAAATAATGGAAAATCACCCAAAATTCCTTGAAAATAGTCTAAAATCATGGAAAATCACCCAAAATGTATAAAAAATGGTCCAAAATTCATGAAAATCGGTCCAAAACTCATTAAAATGGCCCAAAATGTATTTTTAAAAATGTAAAAATCTATGAAAAATTGCTTAAAATTGATGAAAATGACTCCAAAAATCATGGAAAATCACTAAAAATTCAGAAAAAATGGTCCAAAACTCATTAAAATGGTCCAAAATTACAGAAAAAATGGTCCAAAAATTATAGAAAATAGTCTAAAATCATGGAAAATGATTAAAAACACATAGAAAATGGTCTAAAATGGCCAAAAATTCCAAAAATTATTAAAAATCACCCAAAATTCATTAAAAATGGTCCAAAATCAGTGAAAAATTGAAAAATTGTTAAAATTTTCAATTTTTTTGAATTATTGCGAAATTTTTCAAAACATGATTTTTCGAAAAAAAAATTGATTTTAACCCATTTTTGTGTTTTTTTTTGTGTTTTGCCACAAATTGCCCATCTAATTACCTTTTTCGACTAATTACCCTCCTAATTACCCTCATAATTACCCTACTAATTACTCTAAAAATCCTTTTTTAAACATATTTTTGGCTGAAAATGACTCTAAAAATCACCGTTTTGGCTAATTAATCTCCTAATTACCCTCCTAATTAAGATCACTCGTCACGGACCATTGCCTGTACCAATCGCCAGAAATATAGGGGAACTAACGGAGGCTCAGCAAGCCAGAACTACAGTATTCCAGCCATTTCAATGGATTTTTAACCGGGAATTTCATTTAAACGATGAGACTTATTATGTGGATAGAGGAGAACCAACGAGAGATTTCACCAATCAACGAATTGTGATTTTGCAGTTTTTGTGGACTTTCAGACATTATTTTGATGCTGAAAACGGGATTTGAGGCGATTTTTGACCTATTTTGCATGATTTTTCGCACTTTTTAACACTAAAAATGCTATTGTTTGCTATTTTTACCTATTTTCTAGCCATTTTCCATTGATTTTGCATGATTTTTACTCATTTTTTTTCTCAAATTGTGATATTTTTGGACCCAAAATCTCTATTTTGCCCATTTTAACGAATTTTCCCCATTTTTTAGTCATTTTTTTCCAGAAATTTCCAGCTTTTATGGCTATTTTCCGCCAAATTTGCTCTCTGAAATCTTGATTTTCAGCATTTTCTATTCACTTTTTGTCGAAAATTTGATTATTTTGGACTCAAAAAGTCAATTTTGGCGGTTTTTAGCTCGGAAAATTCGAAATTCCGATTATTTTTACGGATTTTTGAGCCCAAAACTCTATATTTTGCATGGTTTATTCACTTTTTTTCCCCTATTTTTACCCATTTCTTCCAAATTTGCTCTCAAAAATTTGAATTTTTCTGTATTTTTAGGTCAAAAATCTCATTTTTTTAAATCAATTTTTCCTATTTTTTGACTCCAAACCTTACAAAATATCTCACTTTTCTATCATTTTCGTCATTTTCTAGAAATTTCATGTACAAAAATCCCCGTTTTCCATGATTTTTTTTACCTGAAAAATCTTGAAAATCTTCATTTTCTAATCATTTTTTTGAACAAAATTCCCGATTTTTCATGTTTTCTGACCTAGAAAATCTGAAAAAAAATTGAAAATTTTCAGTCAAAAGTCGGCTTTTCTCAGCGAATTTTGAGCCAAAAATCGAATTTTTTCAGAATTTTAGGTTGAAAATATCTATATTTTTGTTTAAATTGGCCTAATTTTGCTCATATTTTTCCTATTTTTCAGTCTATTTTTGGCTGAAAATTGCCCGTTTTCCTCTATTTTTACCGGTTTATATCTTTTTTTTTACCTTAAAAATCCCGAAAAATTTGATACATTTCTGGTTAAATTTTGTCAATTTTTGAAGTTTTTCGGGATTTTCAGGCCAAAAAAAGTATTTTTTTTGCTGAAAATTCCCATCTTTTGCCCAGTTTTTGCCTATTTTTCCCTTTATTTTGCACCGGTTTTCCTCAATTTTTTTGCCAATTTTCCGGCTGAATATTCTCAATTTTCAGCCATTTTTCATTTCAAAATTCTCGAAAAAAATCGATATTTCTAGTCAAGTTTTGTTTTTTTTTTTTGGGATTTTTAGATCAAAAATGTATATTATTTTGCAAATTTTCTATATTTTCCACCGATTTTTCACTATTTTCGGCATTTTTAGGCTGAAATTTGCCCATTTTCCTCTATTTTTAGCCTATTTCTGGCTGAAATCCCGTCAAAAACCTCATTTTTTTCTATAATTTCCTCCCCTCAAATGAAGCTTGTTTTATCCGATTTCTCTCTGAAATTTTTCCGATTTTTTCCGTTTTTTCGTCGAATTTTCGTATTTTTTCTTCACTATAATTTCCAAAAAACTCGATTTTCAGCCAAATTTTCAGGTAAAAACTAGCTGAAAAAGATGAAAAATCGATTCACTTTGGTGGATGTGATCGCGGCGACGACCGAATTGAAGAAGCTTCAAGGTTAGAGTTACTGTAGATTCGACGGTTACTGTAGATTCGGTTACTGTAGATTCGCTATTATAGCTTAATGAATTACTGTAGGTATTGCTCAAGCTTAGAAGATCTATAAGGGATTACTGTAGGATAGAGAAATTCAATTTTTGACAGCTCAGGGGTACTGTAGGTAAAATATAGGAATTTCAGAAAGTTTTGGATTTGAAAAATTGAAATTTCTCCCCAAATGAGATCTGGAAATTCATTGGGTTACTGTAGATTCGTTGCAGATCGGGATTACTGTAGGATTAGTGTACTTTATCCAAACGGTTCTAGGGTTACTGTAGGATACGGTAGATATAGATTACTGTACTTCTTCATCAAAACGGTATTAGGGTTACTGTAGGATACGGTTGGATATGTGTAATGACCCTCGGTTACTGTAGATTTCGCTACTGCAGCTTTTTGAGTTACTGTAGGATTACTGTACTTCAGGAAAATGGTACCATGGTTACTGTAGCCTTTGGATTACTGTAGGTTAAGGTAGGATGTATTTAATGACCCAGGGATGGATTACGGTAGCCTGTTTACTGCAGGATTGCTGTACTATTTTACTCTGGGATCACACCGATACTCTCTGGATTACTGTAGAATAATCATAGGATTACTGTAATTAGAGAAAATTCAACAAAATTCGAAAATTGCTCATGAAAAAAACTACTGTATTTTTTGCAGGAATGCGTGTCAACAATGTCTATGATATTGATAACAAAACGTACCTTATCAAACTGACGCGTCCAGATGAGAAGGCTGTGATTCTGTTCGAATCGGGTGTTCGACTACATCAGACATTCCATGATTGGCCCAAATCACAGACACCCTCTTCGTTTTCGATGAAATTGAGGAAGCATATCAATCAGAAAAGGTACAGAAATGGCTGAAAAAATGGCCTGATTTGGGTTACTGTAACTCGAGATACGGTAGTTCTAAGAAGACTACAGTAATCCTGAATTTCTTTCAAATTCAATCATGATTATATTCATTTGAAAGCTCTTGACAAGCCAAGTCGAATGGTACTAGTTTTATATCTCTAGGATTACTGTAACTCAAGATACGGTTGATTTTGTGAAGCAGACAGCACTACAGTAATCAAAAAAAGTTTTCAAATATAGTCATGATCATACTCGCTTGAAAGCTGGTAACGAGGGAAGTCGAATGGTACTGGTCTCGAAATTCTAGGAGTACTGTAACTCGAGATACGGTAGTTTTAGTGCGGCAGACAGAACTACAGTAACCCGTAAAAGTTTCCAATATAGTCATTATTATACTCGTTTGCAAGCTGGTAACGAGGGAAGTCGAACGGTACTAGTTTCATAATTCTAGGGTTACTGTAACTTGAGATACGGTAGTTTTAATTTTTTGGATCAAACTACAGTAATCCTAACTTTCTTTGAAATTTGATCATGATTATACTCATTTGAAAGCTGGTAATTTGAGCAATCGAATGGTACTAGTTTCATAATTCTAGGGCTACTGTAGCTCGAGATACTGTAGTTCTAAGCAAGCTACAGTAATCCAGAAATATCTTCAAATCCAGCCACGATTATACTCATTCGAAAGCTCTCGAGAAGCCAAGTCGAATGGTACCGATTTCGAATCTCTAGGATTACTGTAACTCTAGATACGGTAGATTCTGCAAAAATTTTTGAAATGACCTAAAATAGGTCTTTTTTCTACAGTAACCCCCATCATTTCCAGATTGACCTCAATTCGAGTCGTGGGATTCGATCGAATCGTCGAGCTGATCTTCGGAACCGAAGATCGTGAGAATCGTCTCTACGTGGAACTGTACGATCGGGGAAATGTGATTCTGACGGATCACGAAATGACGATTTTGAATATTCTAAGAGTGAGAACTGATAAGGACACATCAGTGAGATGGGCGGTACGAGAGAAGTACACATTCTCAGAAGGATCAGAAGAGAATCCACGTGGATTTAACCCTGACGACGTCATCCGAAGAATTCAATCGATTCCCGATGGGAAGGATGAGCAATTGGGACGAATTTTATCGGGATTCACGAAATGTGGAAATCCAATTACCAAGGAGATTCTGGCGAAAATCGGATTAAAATGGGAACAAAAATTGAACGCCAAATCGGATTTGGCTGAAATTTCAGCCAAATTTGAGGAGATCCAAAAAGCCACTGAAGAGATTTGGGATACTGTAGAGCATGAGCCCAAAGGATTCATTAGTTATACGGAGATTCCGTGTGAGTTTTAGAAATTCGTTTTTTGGCTGAAAATTTTGGCTGGAAATGACTGAAAATCTAGCAGCAAGACCCCAAAAATCGACTTTTCTAGTGAAAATTGACCTAGGATGAGCAATTTTGGAGTTTAGAGTGCTACAGTAATCACTGAAAATCTAGTAGACTACAGTAATCCTGAGCAATGTAACTATGCTAAAGTAACCCTAAACTACAGTACCTATCAGAAATTTTGTACGACTTTTGGCTGAAAATGGCTGGAAATAACCCCAAAAATGGGATTTTTGACGAAAATTGACTTTAGGAGAGAGCTACAGTAACCCTGTGGGGTACAGTAAGCTACAGTAATCCTTTGGAATTTCAGAATTTTTTTATTTTGGAACTTTTAGAATTTTTGAAATTTTTGATTTTTTCGATTTTTGAAATTTTACGAATTTTTGAATTTTCGCAATCTACAGTAATCCACCTATCCTACCGTAGCCTTCAGTAATCCTAATACCGTGGGATTCATAACAAATACAGTAATCCCACAGTAATCCCGATCTGCAACGAATCTACAGTAACCCTGATCCTTTTCTCATAAACTACAGTAATCCTACAGTACCTGCTACATGTTGGATTTTCGTGTCTTACAGAAATCAGAAGAAATGACAGAGCTACAGTAACCAGAAGTCATATCACACATCTACCGTATTCTACAGTAATCCAAGAATGTAGTAAATCTACAGTAACCTCGACACAGTATTGTACAGCGCCCTTAACAGCGTTTTCATAGCCTAAGATAACTATACAGTACTCCTAACATTCTACAGTAATCCATTAAGCTACAGTATACCCTATTGAATTGTCTAGCTGCTGGAAACCATAACATACCGTAATCTACAGTAACCCTGATCCTGTTTTCATAAAGTACAGTGATCCTACAGTATTCCCCGAGCTGCATAGAAAATACAGTATCAAATCTACAGTAACCTTAAAAAGCGTTTTCATGAACTACATTAATCCTACAGTAGTACTATGCTTAAGGTAGTCAATTGCAAATCTACATTAAACCTATCACCCTTTTCAAATAGGATACAGTAATCCTACAGTACTCCAGAATATTGAGGGGCTGCAAATTGGATGACTGTACCCTACATTAATCCCCTACAGTTATCCAGAAAGGCTAGAGTAGGAAAACCTACAGTAACCGAGGGTCATTACACATATCCTACCGTAGCCTACAATAATACTAATAGCTAGTAAATCTACTGTAACTCTGACACAGTAACCCCTATCTACAGTAATCCTAACGTTGTGTTCGTAAAGGATACAGTACTCCTACAGTACTCCAGACTAGCTAGCTGCTACAACTTGGATCACTGTGTCCTACGGTAATCCCAAGAAAGTAAAAGCTACAGTAATCCAAGTATGAGCTAGTAATCCTAGTATAAGCTACAATAATTTAAAAAGCTATAGTAGCAAATCTACAGTAATCCTTATCTACAGTAACCCTACATCACAACACTACAGTAATCCCTATTGAATTGCTCATTTTCAAGCCTAAAATAGGATTTTTAAGACAGCATTTTCAGCCAAATTTTCAACTTTTCCAGAAATCAAAAAATATCTAAAATTGTCTAAATTTTCAGCGGCCACATCATCGACCCCCATTGAGATCTATTCGGAATTCAATCCAATTTCAATGCCTCTGACTTCTAAACTTCAAAAAGAACTACGGTCATTTTGTGAATCAGTTGATGAGTTTTATTCTCGAATTGAGACCCAAAAACAGGAACAGAAAGCAGTGAATATGGAGAAACAGGCATTGAAAAAGTTGGAAAATGTCGAAAAGGACCAGAAAGAAAGGATTGAGGCGTTGCAGGTGGGTTGGGATGGGGATTCGAGCTGAAAATAGCTGAAAATAGTCGAATTTTGGCTGAAAATAGTCCAATTTTAACTGAAAATGGTCGATTTTTGGCTGAAAACGGTTGAATTTTGGCTGAGAATAGCCTAAAACAGCTCAAACTTGACTAAAAATATCCAAAATTTGACTGAAAATAGCCAAAAACAGCTTACATTTGACTGAAAATTCCGAAATTTTGGCTGGAAATAGTCGAATTTTGGCTGAAATTTGACTGAAAATGACCCTAAAATTGACAATTATTGTACTCGTAGGATTACTGTAGTGATTGTGGACAGATTACGGTAGTTTCCTGAAAGACTACAGTAATCCTACATTCAGCCTAGAAATCTGAAATTTCAGCCATTTTCAAACATTTTAGAACCATTTTCAGCTCTAGAAATTGTGATAACCCTACAGTACACCAACTACTGTAACCTATCCATAATTTCTACAGTAATCTTACCGTAATCCAGAAAGGCTACAGTACCAAAATCTACAGTAACCCAGGCTCATTACAGATACTCTACCGTATCCTACAGTAACCCTGGTACTATTTTCATGAATTACAGTAATCCTATAGTACTCCTAAACTGCAGTATCAAATCTACAGTAACCTTGAGCCTCAAAACACATCCTACTGTAATCTACAGTAATCTCAAAGAAGCCTAGAATAAGCTACAGTAACCTTCTATAGTATTCCTGAACCCGAACACGATTACCGTAGACTACAGTAATCCAATGAGCTGCAGTAGCAAATCTACAGTAATCGTTATCTACAGTAACCCCTACAGTAACCCAATGGGCTACATTTGTCATTTTTGAACCATTTTCAGCCCCCTGACTCCTAAAATTCTGTAATTTTTTGCAGCTAACCCAAGAACAACGCGAACACATGGCCAATCGAATCATCCTAAACCAGGAGCTCGTCGAGAAGGCTCTATTGCTCATCCGAAGTGCTCTAGCCAATCAATTCTCATGGCAAACGATCGAAGAAATGCGGAAATCAGCGGCAGCGAACGGAGATCCAGTCGCCAAATCTATCGATTCATTCAAATTCGAAAACAACGAGTTTTTCATGAAACTCGGGGACCCATATGATGAGGAGGCGGAGCTTCTGAAAGTGCCAATCGATATATCGATGAACGCGTCGAAGAATGCTCAGAGACACTTTGTGGATAAGAAATCGGCAGCTGAAAAGGTCAAAAAGACGGTGGCATCGTCGGAAAAAGCCATCAAAAATGCTCAAGAGAAGGCAAAGTCGACTCTGGAACAAGTGAAAATCGTAACGGAAGTCAAGAAATCGAGAAAGGCAATGTGGTTTGAGAAGTTTCGATGGTTTATTTCATCAGAGGGATATATTGTTGTCGCTGGAAGAGATGCACAGCAGAATGAGTTGTTGGTTAAGAAGTTAGTCGGGTTTTTTGGGGTTGGGGAGGTTGGCGGTTCTTTAAACCAGATTTCGTTGTCAGATTCAGAATCAGCGCAAAAAATGGGTCTAGACGGAATTTTCTAGAACCTTCTAGCTCCATTTCCAGATTTTCGGGGTTACGGTAGCCCCGAAAGTACGCAAACACCAAGCCAAACACCGAATCTTACGACACTTTGAGCTAGACGGTTCTAAATTTGGATTTCGAGTGAATAGAGTATGCGAAATTCGAATCTGACATCGAAAACTCTCTAGAACGTATGCGTTTGAAGAAATATGGCCTAGTTTTGGATTTCTAGGCCACCCACAGTAAATTGGCATAAGTTAGTCAGGCTTTTGGGGTGGGGCGTGGGATCGTCGTATATAGTTCTAAAGAACACGATTTAACAATTCTAGAGCAGTTTTCAGATTTCGAAAATATGGATTTTGAAGCGAGTTATGAGCATTTCATGTTTTTGGAAAAATATGGCCTAGTTTTGGATTTCTAGGCCACCGAACTAAAATCGATCATAACTCGCTTCAAAATCAATATTCTGGAAATCTGAAAACAGTTTTGGATTTCCCAGAATCTGCGCTTTCCAAACATAGGCATCACGGACCAGAATTTTTTTTTGGATTACTGTAGTTTCACTAAAACTACCGTATCTCGAGTTACAGTAATCCTAGAGATATGAAACTAGTATCATTCGAATTGGCTTGGCGAGAGCTTTGAAATGAGTATAATCATGACTAGATTTGGAAATTTTTTGGGTTACTGTAGTTTTCGTGGTGGGACCAAAAATATCGGGAAGAAATATCCGAAAATGATAGTTTGTGGGCTTGTTTTGAAGCCCGCAACAATCAAATACATCAAACTAGCGCTTAGTTCCTTCAGGGCTTCAAAACAAGAGAATTTTCCGGATAGTTTGGGTCCCGCCACGAAAACTACAGTAATCCAAAAACTTTTGCAAAACTAGTCATGAGTATACTCATTTGAAAGCTCTTGACTAGCTAAGTCGAATGGTACTAGTTTCATATCTTTAGGATTACTGTAGCTCGAGATACTGATTTTTTTTTGCGAAAGACTGAAATTTGGCTGAAAATGGCTGAAAATGACTGAAAATTTGGCTATTTTTTAGTGTCAAAAAAATCCAAAACATTACAGGGATTACTCTAGCTACAGTAATCTATGAAAAATGAGCTTTTTCAGATACCTCCGCCCGAATGACATCTACATGCATGCGGATGTTCGTGGTGCCTCATCAGTGATCATTCGAAATAAATCATTCGAGGAATCGATGGAAATTCCACCGAAAACACTCACAGAAGCCGCCCAGATGGCTGTTTGCTACTCGAATGCATGGGAGGCTACTGTAACTGCCTCCGCGTGGTGAGCAATTTTCAAATATTTTAAAAAAATCGACCAAAATCGACCAAAAATTGGCTGAAATCGCCCCAAATCAATATTCCTGCTCCACTAAAAATACCGTATCTCGAGCTACAGTAGTCCTAGAAATGTGAAATCAGTACCATTCAACTCGGCTCGATGAGAGCTTTCAAATAAGTATAATCATGACTAGATTTGGAAAAAATTCTTGGGTTACTGTAGTTTGATCCTAAAAATTGAATCTAGCGTATCTCGACTTACAGTAACCCTTTATACATGAAATTAGTGCCATTCGACTTGGATTTTCAAAAGCTTTCAAATGAGTATAATCATGACTAGTTTTGCCAAATTTTTTTGGGTTACTGTAGTTTTCGTGGTGGGACCCAAAATATCGGGAAATGCTCTTGTTTTGAAGCCATGAAGGAACTAAGCTAGTTTATTGTTTTAGATTGTTACGGGCTTCAAAATAAGTCCAAAAACGACCATTTTCGGATATTTTGGGTCCCACCACGAAAACTACAGTAACCCAAAAGTTTATTCAAATCTAGTCATGATTATATCCATTTGAAAGCTCTTGACAACCCTAGTCGAATGGCAGTGAAATCACTTTTCTAGGATCATTGTAACTCAAAATATGGTAGTTTTAGTAAAGTAGGACAAACTACAGTAACCCAAACATTTCCGTAAAACTAGTCATGAGTATACTCATTTCAAAGCTCTCGACAAGTTGAGTCGAATGCAACTAGTTTAGAATTTCTAGGATTACTGTAGCTCGAATTACGGTAGATTTAATTTGTAGGGCAAAACTACAGTAATCCAAAAATTCATTCAAATCTAGTCAATAGTATACTCATTGTAAAGCTCTCGACAAGTTGAGTCGAATGCAACTAGTTTAGAATTTCTAGGATTACTGTAGCTCGAGATACGGTAGTTTTAATGAAACTACAGTAATCCAAATATTGTTCCAGGTGGGTCCATCCATCGCAGGTGACACGTACGGCACCAACCGGAGAGTATTTGCCTTCTGGAAGTTTTATGATTCGTGGAAAGAAGAATTTCATGCCTCCAAGTCAGCTGGTGATGGGTTTGGGTATTCTATTCCGTATGGATGAGGAATCCATCGAAAGACACGTGGCACTAGAGAAGGAGAAGAGGAAAGAGGCTGAAAATGAGCCGAAATTAACTGAAAATGACCCAAAACCGGCTGAAATCGCTCCAGAAGACGTGGAATTTCCGGATGTCCAAATTCAGATCGGAAAAGAGGCTGAAGAGGTGTTCCTAATCGATATTGGACCAAAAAATGGCCCAAAAACCCAGAAAAATGTCCCAAAAACGGCTGAAAAATCGACAAAAACGTATCTGGAAGAAAAATGCCAGAAAGAGCAAGTCCTAGCGGGTCCAAGTGCGAAAACTCAGAAGAGAAAGCAGCGGAAGGAGAAGATGGTGAAACAAAAGTATAAGGATCAGACGGACGATGATTTGGAGCTACATAAAGAGCTTCTGAAGCCACACGGGAAATTGGAAGAGGAAAAAGTGGAAAAACAGGAGAAAATCCAGGAAAAAGCACCGAAAATTGAGCATTTTGAGACGAAAAAGAGCCAGAAAGAGCCTGAAAAAG
This sequence comes from Caenorhabditis nigoni, assembly GCA_027920645.1. Classification (NCBI taxonomy): domain Eukaryota; kingdom Metazoa; phylum Nematoda; class Chromadorea; order Rhabditida; family Rhabditidae; genus Caenorhabditis; species Caenorhabditis nigoni. The sequence goes on along the minus strand of CP115866.1, from coordinate 2,390,948 downwards.
CTGAAAATCCGGAGGAAGAGGAGCCGGAAGAAGAGGACAAGGAGGCCAGTGCCGAGGAGCAGAGCGTTTTGAGCAGTCTGACGGCTCAACCACTCGATGAGGATACTCTCTTGTTTGCAGTTCCAGTTGTGGCACCGTATTCGGTAGGTTTTTGAGCCAAAAATGGACTAAACGACTAGGTAAATGACCGAAAAATGACCTTAAAATTGCCTAAAATAACATAAACAGGGCCTAAATTGACCTAAAATTGTCCTGAAATCACCTTAAAAGGGCGTAAATTGGCATAGAACGGTTCTAAAACGTTCGGTTCTAGAATGTCTGGTTGCGAAATGTCATGAATGCTCTAAATGGTCATTGAAAGGCTCAAAAATAATAGAATAAAAATAACAATCTACAGTAACCCAAAAATCGAAAATTCCAAGGATTACTGTACCCTTCTACCGTAATCCCCATATTTTCCAGGCCCTCTCAACGTACAAATATCGTGTCAAAGTGACGCCTGGAATCGGAAAACGCGGAAAAGCGACGAAGCAGGCGATTGAGCTGTTTACGGTGAGCAATTTTAGGCCACGCCCACTTTTCAAAATTTCGAAATTTTGAAAAAAAAATTTTTTTTTTTGAATTTTTAGACCTTTTTATTGATTTCAGCCAAAATTTTTTTCCAGGTTTTTTTTCTGAATTTTTGAAAAATTGGATTTTTTTGGCCTAAAAAGTGGATTTTTCAAAATTTTCAGCGCCAAAAAACGGACCGGCAAGCGGCACTGATCAAATCACTACTGTCTGACGACTCTGCGTCTCGTAATCTGCCAACGAAAATTCGCATCTCTGCACCACAACTACATGCTAAATAGGGGCTGAAATTATTGATTTTTTTTTGAAATTTCTGTGTTTTTCTAACTATTTTTCGTATTATTTCCCAAAAGTCCCCAAAATATGCTTGTTTCCTTTGATTTTTCCGGTTTTTAAGGGTCTTTTTTATTGGTTTTTTAATTATAATTCAATGATTTTTCTGGTTTATAAATGATGGTTTTGAGATTTTTGAAAACAATTTTTTAGTCAAAAAAATCACATCAAATTCGACAAAATCAGTCTGAAAATCAACAAAAAAAAAGCTCAAAAAATCAATAAAAAAAGACTAATTTCTGTACAAAAAGAAATCCTGATCTAAACATGAATCCTGGAATTTCGAATTTCGATACAATTGAATGAAATATTTGGCGGCCCTGTCGAAATCCCATCTCTCGCCCATACTCGCTTTGAGACGGAAGTCGTTTGCGGCACATGTCAGTGCTAGGATTTCCTGAAAATTGGAATTTTTTGAAAATTTCAAAGAATTTCAGATTTTCTGGAATTTCTGGAATTTCTAGATTTCCAGATTTTTCGGATTTTTTGAATTCCACTTTTTTTGCTAACTACAATAATCCTACAGTACACAGACTACCGTAACCCATATATGACACAGTAATCCAAAAAGGCTACAGTACCAAAATCTAATGTAACCCGAAATCAGGAAATCGAAAGAGTTCCTGAAAATTTTGGAAAATTTGGGATTTTTTGGAATTTTTATCAAAATTTTAAAATTTCAAAAAAATCAGTTTTTTGGAAATTTTGGCGTAAATTTTCACTTTTTCAGCGATTTTCTAGAAATTTCAGGTTTTCGCAAAAAATTCAAATTTTCTGAAAAATTCTGCACCAGTGAAAATCGACTTAGGATGAGCAATTGTAAAGTTTAGAGAGCTACAGTAACCCGATAGGATACAGTAATCCTCTATAGTAATCCTTCTGAAGTTTTGGATTTTTGGAATTTTTCGGATTACAGAATTTTTGGAATTTCTAGATTTTCAGCTTTTCTGGAATTTCAGAATTTCTAGAATATTACTTTTTGCCAACTACAGTATTTCTACAGTACACAGACTACCGTAACCCATCCATGATCGCTACACTAACGTTACTGTGATCCAGAAAGGCAACAGTAACTCCAAAATTACAGTAACCCAAAATCTGAAAATCGAGACATTTCTGAAATTCAAAAATTCCACTTGTATCCTACAGTAATCCCCATTTCTGTAATCCTACAGTACTCCAATAAGGCTACAGTAGCAAATCTACAGTAACCTTGATACAGTAATCTTTATCTACAGTCTCCCCTACAGTAACCCAATGAGCTACAGTAATCGTCTATAGTAATCTTCTGAAATTTCAGAAATTTTCAGATTTTCTAATTTTTCACAATTTTTGGATTTTTTGAATTTCTGAAATTTTCTGGAATTTCAGAATTTCGGGATTTTTCGATTTTTTTTTAATTTTTAGAATTTTTGATAACTACAGTAATCCAGAAAGGCTACAGTAACCCAGGCTCATTACAGATATTCTACCGTATTCTACAGTAACCCTAGTACCATTTTCATGATTTACAGTAATCCTACAGTTAATCTTAAACTGCAATAACAAATCTACAGTAATCTCGAAGAATTTTAGAAAAAAGCTACAGTAATCCTCTATATTATACTTGAACAATATTACGGTAGTCTACAGTAACCCCGAATCGCAAGAAATCTACCGCGTCTTACAGTAATCCAAAGCCATTTTTTCAAAGTGGGCGTGGCCAAATTGTTTTAGGCTCCGCCCTTTTTTGGCTTAAAATGAGTCATTTTTAGTCATTTTCAACCGATTTTCAGCCAATTCCATACCTGAATATCATCACTGGGTCCCTTCCTCATCTCCTCAATTCCCAACAACTTCAAATAAGTGAAATCTTGTGTTCGATTGAGTGAAAAAAGTAAAAAATCAGCTAGATAATACAAATTGACATGTGATTCGAGTACTAAATCACATAGAGCCAATTTCATTGCATCCGAAACATTTCGAGAATTCGGTGACAGTACTCCAGGGGTGTCGATTATGTAGATCGGCGGTTTGTCCATTATTCGAACACGATTCTGCACTCGAACTGTTACTCCCGGCCGCGCGCCTGCTTCTACCTGCAAAAGTGGGCGGAGCTTAGAAGGGGCGGAGTCTAAGAATTTGAAAAAAAAAACGTTTTAAATTTTGGAAAAAGGACCAAAAATGAGTCTAGAAATCGTCAAAAAATGGCCAAGAAATATAGATTCTGGAAAGGGGCGGAGCTAAGGACAAAAAGTGGGCGGAGCCTAAGAAACAAGCTTTTTTTGGAATTTTTCGAAAGTGGCCAGAAAACGAAAAAGGGGCGGAGCCTGGAAAGTCCTTTTGATAAGAATGGATTTTAAGTGGGCGGAGCTTAAGAATCCTGGACGCGCGCCTGCTTCTACCTGCAAATTTTTAAACTTTTTGGCGGGAAATTCAAATTTCCAGAATTTTTGGCGGGAAATTCAAAATTTCAAATTTTTTGGCGGGAATTTCAAATTTTGGCATTTTCAGCCCCAAAATTCCTCAATTTCTCACCTCAAATCCCAATGTTTGACTTCGCATTTCTTGGATATATCTGGTAGAATGAGCTCACTCTGCCACGTGGCACTCTTCAGCATCTTCTCCATTTTCGGGACGATTCCCTGGTGTTCACTTCGAATTCCACTCAGAATTTCGACATTTTCCACTGTGAACGAGGGATTTTTGAATGAGAAAGTGTCGTTTTCAGTGTAGATTTCCCTAGTTTTGAATCGATTCAAACAGAAACGAATCGATTTCTCAGTGGAGAAGTCTAGAGGGTGACAGGCTTCGTTTCGGGCATGCTCCAGGGCGGCAGCGACCAGGGTGTCATATTCAGGCTCACAAGCACGGCGGATGTCCTGGAAAATAAGGGTATTTTGGGAATTTTCAGCTAGTCAGTCGTCAATTTGGGGGCATTTTCAGGCTTTGAAACTTGAAAATTTTAATTTCCCGCGTTGAGAGCTTCAAAATGAATATAATCATGACTGGGGTTGGCTTAAGATTAGTCGAACTACAAAAACTACAGTAATCCCCGGAAACTACCGTAACCCGTTTTGTTTCGTTTCAAACTCCACGAAATTGTGAAGCATCAATTTCGTCAAGTTTGAAGCAAAACTGACTGGGTTACGGTACTTTTCCAGTTTTGGGGATGTTGCTACCGTATCCTAAAAGTACCGTAACCCGATTCGCTTTGCTTCAAACTTATCAAAATCATGTTCGATCAATTTGTCACATCGCCAGCTTCAAAATGAGTATAAACACGGCTAGGCTCCGCCCACTTTGATTTTTGAGGTTAGAGACGCAGAGTGTCGCGCTTCTCTGACGCTCTAACCTCAAAAGTGGGCGGTGCCTAGGCGTGTATATACTCGTTTTGAAGCTCAGATCATGAGAAGTTGATATTTCACAATTTCATGGAGTTTGAATCAAAACTGACAAAGTTACGGTAGTTTTACTGTGTAGTATGTTTAATTTAAACTACCGTAACTCTTCCAGTTTTGCTCTGATTTTTATGAAACTTGAATTTTTGAAATTCTCACATTTTCAGCTTCAAAATGAGTATAGACACGCCTAGACTCCGCCCACTTTGAGTTTTGAGGTTAGAGACGCAGAGTGTCTCGCTTCTCTGATGCTCTAACCTCAAAAGTGGGCGGAGCCTTAAAAGTCTAAGTCATGTTAGATTTAATTGGATTTTCAGCTAAAAATGAGCATTTTTGGGTCGTTTTAGCCTATTTTCAGCCCATTTCAGCCAAAAATTCAGACGAAATTCCATGAAATTTCCAGGCTGAAATTCTTTGTCTGAGCGCATTTTTGGGTCATTTCTAGCTAGTTTTAGGTAATTTTCGGTGATTTTAAGTCGATTTTAGCCGATTTTAGCCAATTTTCAGCTGACAAATAGCATTTTTTGATCATTTTCAGCTAGTTTTACATGATTTTCAGCCCATTTCCAACCAAAAAACTCACTTTAAGCTCATCCCGATTGCCCGAATACCTCAATTGTCCCTCATACATCAAACTCTGACACATTGCAATCATTCGTTTCTGTTGTGATTGATCGATTATCGATCGCTTATCAGCACACAGGAAATCGTAGGTAGATGGGCTCCAAGGCATATCTTTCCTCAAATTGAACTCTTTTTTCTCCGATTTTTTGGATTTTTCCTCATTTTCCGCAGATTGCTCATCCTTAATTTCCTCTTCCAGAACCTCTTCCAAAAGCTTCTCATCCTCTTTCATTTTCTTCAAATATTCCAATTTTTCGTCGTCTTTTAGCTGTTTTTCCTCCAGATTCTTCCTTTTTTCATCCTGTTTTTTCAACTTTTCCGCCTCTTTTTTCGCCTCTAAATCCAGTTTTTTGGCTTCTTTCTCCCTTTTTTCTTGTTCCAAACGCTTTTCTTTTTGTTTCCGGCGAATATCACCAACATATTTCCAAGATGCCACTTTTTCGATTCTCTGGAAGCAAAAACTACAATTTTTAGGCCAGGAATTCAAATTTTTACCCGAAATTTGGCAATTTCCATGGCTAATTGCCCATCTGACAGGTCGGAATCCACCAAATACTGCTCAAATTCTTCTAGAGACATCTCGGAACGCACTTTCTTCTTATGGAACCATTTCCATGCTTCTGGGTTGGATTTTTCGGATTCTGGGACTTCTGAAATCAATGTTTTCAAGTTTTTTAACCCCTAAAACATATATTTTGGCTCATTTTCCATTAAAAAAATTTTCGAAAAAAAAAATTTTTTTTTGAAAATTTCGAAAAAAAATTTTCTTACTGATCCAAGGAGGTGGCCCATCTGGAAACAACATTTCCCTGCCGCCAAATCGCTTTTTAGGATTCGTAACACAATTTAAGCATCCGGTTAGAACATGAGCGACGACTTCTGGAAAATTAGGTTTTTTAGGCTAAAATTCCAAACTTTAGCGAAATTTTTCGAAAAATACCATCATATTTTTTATCCTGATCGAGTTGCCAAGCAATTTGGCATCGAATATCCGCTTCTTCTAGACTCATTTTGCCTCTGAAAAAATACGAAAATTCGTTGAAAAAAACAGTGTCGTCAGTTAGGGTGCATGCACACTGCACAACTTTTCAAGTACAGTAACCTAGCGCTTTGAAGCAAAAAAAATCATCAAAAAAAACCTCAAAATAGTGTGATTTGACACAAATTTTAGCTTGAAAAATGAAAAAATGGCAAAGAAATATATTTTTGCCTTATAAACCAGTCAAAATTGTTTTTAATTCGCTAAAAACCAGCTAAATTTTTCGAAAAAAAAAGGAAGTGTGCAAACGCGCTCCATTTGCACGCGTTAGAGAGATGGAGACCCAGAGAAAATTGGTTATTTTTTCGCGATTTTTTGCATTTTTAAGCAGTTTTCACCGCGAAAAAAACCGATTTTCCCCCAAAAATCATGACAACAAATGTGCAAGAAGTCTATCATGTCGTTTCGCACCGCCCAATATATTTCTGGTCGGCGAACGATGTGGATATATGGCTTAGAAGGAAGCGACCGCGTTTTGCACTGAAATATGCGCATTTTTTCCTTCGGCATAACGTTTCAGGTGAGGTTTTTAGGGGTTTTTAGTGTCAAAATTCATGAAAAATCATGTATTTTTCAGGTAGAGTGCTTGTAGACCTCTCCGACGACGATTTACGCGAGATTGGGGTGGAAAATGCGGATGAGCGGCAGGATTTGCTGCTGGAAATCAAGAAAGAGAAGCTTTACAGTGATTTGGATGAATTCTCGAAGCTAAGGACACAATCTACGGGCAATTAGATCTTTTTTAGTGTATATACTGTACATATAATAATAAATTATTGATTTTTCTTGAATTTTTCAAAGTTTTTCATCGGTTTTTGACCGAAAAATATGCTTTTTCAATCAATTTTTCAGATTTTTTTTGGTTAAAATTTGATTTCAGAGGGTTTCTGGGTTGAATGGAGCGTCGAAATGGGCCAAGGTGTAGAGGAGTGGCGGATTTCGTTGGGAGAAATGGGTATTTTGGAAATACTGTAGGTGAAAGAGGCCAATTCAACGATGTGGAACGATTCCAGAGAAGGCCGAGAGATGATGTGAGGATTTGTCTAGCTAAAAACTCCAATTTTAAGCTCATTTTCAGCAGAAAATTCAGATTTTTGACAGTTTTTTGGGTGTAAAAACTGCCATTTTTGGACTTTTCTAGGCTCAAAAATGCAATTTTTGAGCCATTTTTCACTGAAAAATCCCATTTTTTGGCTCTGAAAATGATAATTTTGTGTCTAAAATTGTCAAAATTCGTCTTAAATTACCCCCAAAAAACTGGAAAATGGGAATTTTTCGGAATTTTTGAAATTCTGAATTTTCGAATTTTTAGAATTTCTGAAATCTCTGAATTTTTGGAATTTTCGAAATTTTGGAATTTTTTAATTTTTGAATTTTTTGACAAAAAATCTCTGAAAAATGCAAAAATTTTCAACAAAAAAATCTGGACAAATGGACACACAGATAGACATTTTTTTAACTGAAAATGTAGAAAATTGGTCTAAAAATCTCAAATTTAAGCTTAAAAATTGTCTAAAATATGACTTTAAAGCCCGAAATTGAGAATTTTGCTTAGAAAATTGCGATTTTATGAGCTATTTCCACAAATTTTTGGGTCAAAAATGGCCTAAATTTGAAAATCAAAACTACCGTATCTCGATGGGTACTGTACCGAATTCAATGAAACTTATATTTTTGAACTTGGCTTGAGGAGAGCTTCAATAAAAGTATAATCATGAGTAGGTTTCAAAAATTTGGGTCCCGCCACGAAAACTACAGTAATCCAGAAATGTATTAGAATCTAGTCGTGTGTAGGCTCATTTGGAAGCTGAAAGTATGAGAAATCCAAAATTCTAGTTTTCAGGAAGATTGAACGGATATGAACCGAAAAATGATTTTTTTTCGTGAAAATTCAAAACTACCGTATCTCAGTTCATATTTGTTCCATCATCATGAAACCTTTTTATTCAATTTTCTCATGTTTTCAGCTTCAAAATGAGCACAAACACGACTAGATTCTGATACATTTCCGGATTACTGTAGTTTTCGTGGCGGGACCCAAATTTTGAAAAAAAAATTCCAAACCTAGTCATGATTACTCATTTTGAAGCTCTTCTCACAACAAGTTCAAAAATATTAGTTGTATTAAATTTGGTACAGTACCCATCGAGATACGGTAGTTTCAAATTTTAAAATTTAGGCCATTTTTGACCCAAACATTTGTGAAAAAAGCTCAAAAAATCGCAATTTTCTAGGCAAAATACTCAAATTCGGGCTTTAAAGCGATATTTTTGACAATTTGTATAAATTTGCGATTTTTGAAGCAATTTTCTGCATTTTTAGTCTAAAAAAAAGTCTTTCTGTCAGGGCTTTTTTGGTCAAAAAATTCGAAAATTCTAAAAATTCGAAAACTCAGATTTTCAAAAATTCCAAAGAATTCCTAATTTCCAGGTTTTTGGGGTAATTTAAGACGAACTTTGACCATTTTAGACACAAAATTGTCATTTTCAGAGCCAAAAAATGGGATTTTTAAGTGAAAAATGAGTCAAAAATTGCATTTTTGAGCCTAAAAATCAGAAATTTTGGTTTAAGAAAAGTCCAAAAAAATTCAAAACTGCCGTATCTCAGTTCATATTTGTTCCATTAACATAAAACTTCATTATTCGATTTTCTCATGTTTTCAGCTTCAAAATGACCCCAAACACGACTGGATTGTGATACATTTCTGGATTACTGTAGTTTTCGTGGTGGGACCCAAATTTTCGAAACACAGTCATGATTATACTCATTTTGAAGCTCTTCTCACGACAAGTTCAAAAATATTAGTTTCATAGAATTTGGTACAGTGCCCATCGGGATACGGTAGTTTCAAAATTTCAAAATTTAGGAAAAAACCTGCAAAAGGACTGAAAATGGTCCATTTTTGGTCATTTTTCTTCCAATTTTCAAATCAAATTTTTTTCCAGGATCCCCAACTTCCAATCGAACTGATTAGCAGCATTCTTATCACAAGTACTCTTCGAAGCTCTGATTCAATCGCTCCTAGCTTAGACTTTTTGAGATCAAGAGACGAATACTGGTTCAAGGAGAGATGGCGTCAAGGGTTTCGATTTCCAAATGAATTGAAAAGAGAAAAACTGAAAAAACGGAGAGATGAGTATGGATTGCGACAATTGAAGAGTCTTTCGACGGTTTCTAGAGAGTTCTACGAGTTTATTGAGAATCGAATGAAGCCGGATGTTGATTTTAAGCCAATTGAAGTGGATTTTAAGTTTAAGGTACTGAAAAAATGGCTGAAATTTTGCTGAAAATCAGCTTAAAATAGACAAAAATGGCTGGAAATTGCTTAAAATTGAGCCATAAATCATTCAAAATGTTCCAAAAAAATTACCAAAAATAGCTCGAATTCGGCTGAAAATGCTCAAAACTCAGGTAAACGATTCTGAATTAGATCTGAGTTCATTCGAATCTAGACGTGGCATGATCTAATACAATTCTGAGCTGATCTAATTCCGAATTAAGACCGAATGAACACCGAATGAACTACGAACGAGCTAGATCTAATTCCGAACACGATGGCGCATTTCTCGTGGCAACTTTAAAATTGCTCTGAATTTAAAATTGCTCTGAATCTGAAAATTTTAAAATTGCTCTGAATAGGCTGAAAATTGTCATTTTTTTCATGAAAAAATCAATTTTAGCCGTAAAAATTGGTTTAAAATGACTGATTTTATGATAAAAAATCACAAGAAAATATCGGAAATCTGTCTGAAAATTGGCTTAAAATTGTCTTTTTTCCCGAAAAAAATCGCGATTTTTGAGCGATTTTTGAAATTTTTGCCTGAAAATTGACCCAGAAAAAGTCTGAGAATCGACGGGATAAGTCTGCGAATCGGCTGAAATTCGTATTTCTGGAATTTTTAAGTCGTAAAAATGTCATTTTCAGACTTTTTTTGGCTGAAAATTGCTGAAATTCGGCTGAAAATGCTCAAAAATGGCTTTGGAAAGGCTGAAAAAATCAATTTTAGCCGTAAAAATTGGTCTAAAATGACTGATTTTATAAGAAAAAATCACAAAAAAATATCGGAATTTTTTCTGAAAATTTGCTTAAAATTGTTTTTTTTGCCGGGAAAATTGCGATTTTTGAGATTTTTGCCTGAAAATTGATCCTGAAAAAGTCTGAAAATCGGCTGAAATTTGACATTTTCAGACTTTTTTGGCCGAAAAATGCGATTTTTGACCCATTTTTGAGCTAAAAATCTCATTTTTAGACTCAAAAAATGGGAATTTTGGCTCAGAATTCACCCCAAAACCCGCGAAATTCAAATTTTCCAGGGATTCAAATTCGACGATTGGGACTCGTTTACTCGTCGTGTGTGCATGTATAAATACGGTGGAACTGGTGATAAGCATCCATGTACGAAACTGACAAGAATCAGTAGATTCAATCGATTGGATTTTGAGCATCTTAAGTGAGTTTTGCTGCTGAAAATTGGCTTAAAATTAGCTTGAAATTTCAAAAATCGGACCAAAATGAAGAAAGTTATGGGGGATTTTAGAAATTACAAAAATCAAAACTATCTCGATGGGTACTGTACCAAATTCAATGAAACTGAAAGTTTTGAACTTGGCTTGAGGAGAGCTTCAAAATGAGTATAATCATGACTAGGTTTCGAAAATTTAGGGTCCCGCCACGAAAACTACAGTAATCCAGAAATGTATCAGAATCTAGTCGTGTTTAGGCTCATTTTGAAGCTGAAAACATGAGAAAATCGAAAATCTAGTTTTCAAAAAGTTTGGTTGGAAATCAGCTCAGTTACGGTAGTTACAATATTCCTGAGTAACTTGAGGATCTAATTGAAAATTACCGTATCTCGATGGGTACTGTACCAAATTAATTGAAACTTGTATTTCTGAACTTGTCGTGAGAAGAGCTTCAAAACGAGTATAATCATGACTGTATTTTGAATTTTTATTAAAATTTGGGTCCCGCCACGAAAATGTGAAATTTTGAAAAAATCGAAATTGAGCTGAAATATTCGTTTTTAAGCTCATTCTGGAGCAGAAAATGTGAGAAAATCAGAACATCAGTTTTCCTAGCTTCAAAATGAGCCTAAACACGACTAGGCTCCGCCCACTGTGACAATTTTCGTGGCGGGACCCAAATTTCAAAAATTTTTCAAACCCTAGTCATGATTATACTCATTTCAAAGCTCTTCTCATGACAAGTTCAAATCTAGTAAATTCATTGAATTTGGTACAGTACCCATCGAGATACGGTAGTTTTCATATTTATGCAATTTTGGAATAAATTTGAAACTACCGTATCTCAGTTCATATTTGTTCTACTTTCATGAAAATTAGATTTCCAACTTTCTCATGTTTTTAGCTTCAAAATGAGCCTAAACACAACTAGGCTCTGCCCATTTTGAAAATTTCAGAATTTTCGTGGTGGGACCCAAATTTCGAAAATTTATCAAAACCTAGTCATGATTATACTCGTTTCAAAGCTCTTGTCATGACAAGTTCAAAACTGTTAGTTTCAGTGAATTTGGTACAGTACCCATCGAGATACGGTAGTTTTAAAAATTTCAAAGCCTCACAGATTTGGCAATTTTTAAAGCAATTTTCAGCAAATTTGGGCAAATTTGGCCATATTGAGATGATCTTAACTCATTTTTCGCTTCTTTCCAGACAATTCGAAACGATCCGACACGTCTACATTGACAGTATCCCCCTATCCGAGGAGCTGTTCGAAACCCTCCATCGAATGGATTTGACAAATGCGAAAACCATAAAATTCCAACGGATTCCATATATTCATTTGTTCCCAGACACTATAAATGTACCAGAATACGTTCAGAGATTCTGTCGAGAAGTCAACACGAAGGCCCTAATTTGGTTCGAATCCAGAGAATTCGATCCGTGGATTGCGCTTTTTGGTTACCCAGTAGTCTTGAATCAAGGAGCTGGAGGAGGAGCTGGAGGAGGTGGCGGTGGTGGCGGAGGTGGCCATCAGCAGCCGTTCAATGGATTCGGAGGGTTCGGAGCCCGAGGCAGACGAGGCAGACACCGGGGAGCCAATAGACCAGCTATGGGATTCGGAGGTAATTTTGGAGGTAATCCACCGGCTCAAGGATTCGGAGCGCAGCGAGAACAGGAGCAGCAGCACCTTCAGCGAGCTCTGGAAGCGATCGTACCAGTGGTACCCGTAGCTCGGGAAGATGAGGAGTCGGACGATGATTGGGGTGATAATGAGTCGGAAAATGAGGTGCCAGATGTTCCAGAAGATCGTAGAGGTGCTCCAGATGCTCCAGATGAGCTACACGCCCGTTTGGATCATCTAGATACTCCAGATGGCCTTCAGGTTGCTCCAGATGCTCCAGAAGACCGAGAGGAACAGCAGATGACTGAAAATGAAGGTCCTGGACGTCAAGATCGAGATCGAAATCGGGAAATACCAGAAGAAGTACTAGAAAAAGCTCCAGAAGACCTTCGGGATGCTCCAGATGCTCAAGAAGCCCTCCAGGACCTTCAGATAGTTCCAGAAGCTCTAAAAAGCCCTGACAACGCTCAAGAAGGTCTTCAAGACGCCCCAGAAGAGGACACTTCGGATGATTCAGATGCTCCAGATGCTCCAGATGAGCTGGAAGCCGCTCACGAAGGTCTCCAAGCCGCCCCATACGACGCCTCAGCAGCCCCAATCGCTCTTCTACAGCTTCTGAACATTGATTCCCAGGATCATCCCGTTGCCGAGCCATTTAACCAGCTTCTTCAACTAGCTAGACCTAGATTCGACGCTTCAGAAGACGTCCAGCACCTTCTAGAAGCTCCAGAAGATTCACAAATACCTAGGCAGGCTTCAGAAGCAGCTCCGATCTCTCTCCTGCAGCTGCGACTCCTTCAGCGGGATATTCAGGATCATCCAGTTACTGAACCATGGAATAATCTACTTCGGTTAGCTGTGCCTAGAGCTCCAGAAGACGTTAGAAGTGCTCCAGAAGGTCCTCAGAATGTGCTAGACGATCCAGACGACGTTGGAAATGCTCTAGAACGTCCCCGGATGGTTCGAGACGATCTAGATGACGTTATAGAAGCTCCAAACCAAAATGAAGCGGCAGACGACGTTCAGAATGCTCCAGAAGGTCCTCAGAATGTTCTAGACAATCCAGACGACATTCGAGCACCTGCAAATCAAGATGAAGCTCTAGATGACGTTGGAAATGCTCCTGAACGTCCCCGGAACACTCTAGACCCTCCAGACGACATTCGAGCACCTCCAAATCAAGACGGAGTTCTAGAAGACGTTCTAGATGAAGAAGAAGAGTATCCAGAAGACGAGGATTCTGAAGACGAGAATCCTGAAGTCCAAGTCTTCGGGATGATGCCAGAGGATGAAGACGCTCTCGATGCGTTTGCGCGGAATCCGCCTCCGCGTAGACGCACTCCACCGTTATATAGGCTTATGATACAGCGAGAAAATGAGATGGCAGCAGCTCTAGATCGTCCAAATCCACTAAGGCTAGCTTTAGAAGACGATGAGGATCCTAATCGGGAAGTCGATGAAGGTCTAGCTGGCATACATGGATTTCCAGCTTTGGAAATGGGACGGTTGGAAGGTCCAGGACCTATTCAGGATCTCAACTTGAATCTAGGAGCTCCAGAAGACGTTGGAGGTGTTGCAGATGCTCCAGATGCTCCAGATGTCCCTCATCCTGGCGCCCTCCTTCATAGAATTCCAGCTCATCAGGCAGCGGCAAACGATCATCGAGTTGCAGTAGCTAGATTCCCATTGGAAGTGCTTGGAATAGGAGCCAACAGAGGGGGCGGAGCCCGAAACATCAGAGAAGGAATTAGGCTTTTCAACGCCGACGCTATCAATTTGGGACGGAGATTGGTTGGTATGGGAGCGGATGAAGAGTTGATCCAGCTGCTGGTGAATCCAGTTGGAGCTCTTCATGGTCCTCCAGAAGCTCCGGAGGCTCCAGATGCCCTAGCAGAAGATCCAGAAGGAATAGAAGCCTTAGAACGTCACCACGAGCTTCCTGAGCTTCCGTTTGATATCAATCTAGCTAGAAACGATCCAGAAGCGCTTCTGGAACGTCAAGAAGACCTTCCAAGACTTCCATTAGATGTCTACCTGACTCCAGGAGCTCCAGAAGTCCCTATCGCTCTTCTACAGCTTCAGAACGTGAATGGGGAAGATCATCCAGTTGCTGAGCCATTCAATCAGCTGCTCCAACTAGCTAGGCCTAGACGTAATGCTCCAGAAGACGTCCAGGAGCTTCCAGAAGCTCCAGAAGGTCCTGAGCATGCTCCAGAAGCTCCAGAAGCTCGAGGAGACGTCCAGGACCTTCTAGAAGCTCCAGAAGGCGTCCAAAATGTTCCAGAAGCTCCAGAAGTCCGAGAAGACGTCCAAGACCTTCTAGAAGCTCCAGAAGCTCCAGAAGACGTCCAGAATGTTCCAGAAGCCCGAGAAGACGTCCAGAATGTTCCAGAAGCTCCAGAAGCCCCAGAAGCCCCTGAAAACGTTCCAGGCGACGTCGTTGAATTCCTGATCCACAATCTCGAAGCTCACCAACAACATCCATTATGGGGTCTTCTGAATCTGCCAACGAATCTTCCGGAGCTGTTGGCACTGCAGACTTTTATAGAATCCCCACCAAGTGGTATGAATCGTCCGATGGCGTCGTCTCCTTTAGATGTAAGTCATTAGGGGACTAGGATTTTCCTCGGTCACGGCCACTGAGAGAGCTACAGTAATCCGAAGTTCTAGACTTAAGAGTTATAACCGCACTAAAAATGGATTTTATCCAAAAATTGATGTAAGAATGTTCGAAATTGGTCAATTTAGGCCCTTCTAACCCCTTCTAGACTTATTTTAGGCTCTTCTAGACCTATTTTAGGCCTTTCTAGCC